>FR990144.1:5681809-10914309 GCA_905404295.2 Ochlodes sylvanus
CAAATGCATATAGCTTATAATTGTTGATCAGATATTATTTGTTTTCATCTATCGGCATATGAAAATCTTAACTATTACCGAATCATTTTTAATTTACAAATTAGTAGCATCTAATATTTGATATTACAGTTAAATTTTATTTTACTCATATTAATACAACCGCAGGTGAAAATAAGTGGCAATATAGTTTTAGGTGGTAGAACGTAGTAACTTAGGTATTGAAAGCCTGGACCTAGTTGTTTGCTCGTCGCCTGTACGCCGTACTACGTAATACGATACGTAGCAGTAACAATAAAATTTCATTAAAATTAGTGTCGGTTCACAAGTCTACGGTTTTCCGTAGCCCTAGCAAGGTAAATATTTTTTTTTTATCTACTAATAATAATATCTACTACTATCTACTAATAATAATGTAACTGGTCGCTGTCAAAAAACAAAAAATAAAATGAATTTTAATTTAATTACATTACAGGTACCTAAATTATTGAAAATATTGTATGTTACATAATTGATTCCTTTAATATTTTTCGTTAATCTACTGTAAATGTATGTGTCCACTGTAATTACCAGTAAAATGAGAAATAAAGTCTTATTGCTTGTATATGACATACATATTTTATTATTCAGATTACATGAAGGATTAATATAGCCTACAACAACCGAATGTTTTACCGTACTTGTTGGCTCCCATATAAAATTTATTCGTAAATGTGTTGTAATAATGACATGACCAGGCATGCGGTTTACCAAAATTTTTACACGTTGTACAGAAATAAATAAATAAAGTATTAAAAGCTATACAACGCGATAGAAGAAAAAAAATCATACGTGTATTGTAAAAATACTCACATGAATAAATGATTTTGAATTTGAATAGGACAACCGTTTAATCAAAATACACGCAGATTTGACAATTATTATTCTGATGATGTGTTGTGTTGAGGTTTTGTTCTAGATTATTAGAATCCTAAATTGGTATTTGATAAAAATGTTACCATTGGGTAACTACCACTAGGAACACTGTGGAGTTTATTTAATATGAACACACTGTCTTTCATTGAATAACATGATTCTATTCATTCTTCTAGATTATAGTTTTCTTTGTTCGTTCATAACCGAGTAACTTGCCTTCGCTTTGCTTCGGTAAAACTATATACCACCCACATCCGAACCATGGACCGGACCGGACCGCCGTTCCGATGGTCCTGGGTTCGATTCCCAGCGAGGCGGAAATTTGGATGATGAATTTAAATTTCCGTTCTTGGTCTGGGTGTGTGTGTTCTTGTCTTGTGTGTTGTCTATGGCACCCACGACACAGGGAATCCTTAGTTATTTATTATTTATTATTTATGGCCATTCATTTATATCAGGCATTTTATAAAAAAAACTTTATTGCATCAATTTAGAGGAAATTTTGTTGTAAGAACAAATTTATTCATATCTTATAATTATAAGCAATAGTTAAAAAAACCACTATTGATTTTATAATATATTTACAAAACCTATACAAATACTAACTTATAACCACCGCACACATGAAGTTACATACACGTTCAAGTTATTTTACTTGTTATGTTATGTTAATTAGGCATTATAAGATCGAATCTCCTAATAAACGTAAAAGTATATGGAATCGAATAACTTTTCAACTGGTCCTATGTCGTTGATTGCACTGACGAAATGTACCTCCATTGGGTAGGCTCCGTATGACCTTTCCACCGACTATAAAACTACTCGAAGCATGTAATGAGTGAGTTATTAGGACACACACGGGCTGGGGTCTGCCCGCAAACATTTAATGTTGGAACTCACCCAGTCGAGCAAAGAGCGGATTAATTTGGGACGAGATAGCAGAAAGTGGCGCGAGCCGTTATTGCCACTGCCGATTTTAGTAGTTAATGAAACAAAATTGTTTATTGTATTCATTTTGTTTATTCAATAAAAAACACTGGAAAATCTACCGTGAAACGTTATGTTACATTTTCACTCATCGTGTCGGTGTGCCAGAAATTACGCGAACCTCAGCTTCTTGTTTTGACTGACAACGGATCCTAAATCCCTTTGGTCGGCCTTTGATCGGCCGATGACCACATTATCATCACATAAGCAAAGCAGAAGCGCTGTAGCCCGTTGGCCTGTATCGCTCCTAAGTGGTCGACCGAGTTAGGAAACAGCGGGCGCAGTCGATAGTTGGATGGGTGAACGCTGGTGGCAAAATCTGTTGAACTCTTCCTTGGTTCAGGCGGTCCCGAATGTTATTATTCGATAGCAATCTGGCATAAAACCTTCCGGCACTTGGGTTGGCAACTGACCCCTCCACTAATGCGCACTAAAGCAGCGTGGTGGATTAAGCTCTAGGCCTCCTCAGTTATGAGAAGAATCCCGTGAACAGTAATGGACCATTAATGCGGTGATGTCAAGCAAAATTACAACGTTTGATATTCATAGTTGTAATGTAAAATGTTCAAGTCATAAACATTCGAGCAACGAGTGAATTACAATCTCTAAGCAACAGGATCGGGTTAAACCACAGTACCCGTCAATTAAAGCTGTCCCACCAGCGGCCCGCGGATTAATTCGGAGCTAGATTACAACGTCACTGACTACAACACTACTGACAATTGTGATAGCGATATAATTAAGCTTCTTCAGAAAAATAAAGCGAGGAGAAGTACAACGGGGAGGTAATCATCTATACTTCCGATTCCATCGTAAGTGGGGTTGAAGGTACGATATGGATATTACGCGCCATGATTGTTCAGGTACAATATTGTTGTAACACTTTTACGGGGCGTTAGGTCCGGGTTCATACTCTGATGAAACGAACTATCGATAGGAAAGTGTCCCTTCATCGCGATAGCCAGCCAGAAGGTCCTATTCACACTTCATTTAAAAAAATCGAGTGTGCTCATTATTATTGTATATGAAAGTTGAAACGAATAGTTTCGGTGAATAAATAAAGAGTTTGTTACTTTGTTAATAACTCTACTACATAAAAACCTTGTAATATTATAATATTAAAAGGAATGAGTCTTGTTCATTCTAATTACGTCCTACTATTGTTATCTTGAGGAGCGTGGGCCCGTCTATTTAAACATTTTTCTTAAGCCACTTATAAAATGTTTTATTCTAGACCAAGAAGATTGCAGTGTGGGTGGAGGTTAAAAATAAAATCACCACGCTCTACTGGAATAATATTACAGTATATGTTGTATATAATTTTAATTACGTATATACCGATAAAGCAAAAAACAAACGACTTCATTGAAAGTTTGAGGTTCAGCCACGTATATTATAATAGAGTAGGTACGTTTATTATTGTACGATGATATTATAAGTATTTTTACTATATATTTTGAATATTTAGTGTTATAAGCAACTACTCAATTCTCGCCCATTAATATTTAAGTACCTACCTAATCGTTATATTGTTTTGACTCCACAGCCATTCATATTATTAGTTAACTAAAAGAATACCTATTAACGAGTTGTAGATCTGATATATTTCTCTTTAATCACTCGTTTACTTTTTACCATTTTATACTGAATATCTAATCCTTTTTTATATGTACGGAAACAAATAATTAAATTTAACTGTTCTTCTTCAGACGGGAGAAGTTCTTCCAAATAAAAATATGTATTTTTATTGGATAAAAAATTAATTAAAATATATATTTTTATTTGATACAAACAATTAAGACCTTATAATTTTTAACAAAACGCTGAAAAAGGTATAAAACTTTTAAAGAAAAGTACATCTACCAGTCAGAGTATTACCTACCTCTTAAAATCAACAAACCACTCCATTGAATAAAAAATAAATACTTAAGTATTCAAAAGCAAAATTGCACTTCCAAAGCCATTCAATTAGTGGTTACGATTATGACATAATTTTACATGCTATTTTACTTAAACGGCTTTGAATTATTTCGTTTGTATGCCTTGCCTTTTTAGCCGGACTCAAAGACTAAGGTAGGAACACGATATTGTGGTTGTTATGACGTATTTATACTAATACTAAAGAAGACACTACAAAGTAAATGATGGCGAAACGACAGTGAACCTTATTCAGTAGGTATAATTATTATTTAGTAAGTAGTAGCCGGCCCAAGGGCGTTTCATCGATTTCTTCCAGTCATTTCTAAGGGTCACGTAACCCGGTATTTACAGACAAAGTTCATTTGCCTACTAAAATTTGCAAAATAAGTAATTATAACTCACTTGATACAAAGGACCCGTCAGTCAATCTTCCACGCAATTAGCCCTGCAGCGCTTCAGGGTTATACACAGAGTGTATAGAAAATTCACCGGTAATTTTGTAGCATCTTAATGGAGAGGAATGACGGTGCAGAAACTTGATGAACGCCTCTACTTACTACAAACATAACGTCATGAGGAGGAAAGAAGAGCTTTCTAGCACAACCTGCTTACAACTTATCCGTCGAACTTAAGCAGTTCTTGGTTGTAGTACTCGATTGTGATTATCTAGATTACGGATGTCCACGTCCATCACGTGGATCTTACAGTGGAATAGATAGATAGATAAACTCTTTATTAGTGCCCCAGATATAACAAAGGCAAAGAATTTCAATATAAACATGTATACAAAAAAGGCGGCCTTATCGCTATCGATATCTTCCAGGCAACCTTTTGTACAGGAAATAATTACAAAATAAAAATGGGTAGTGGTATGGTAGTTCAGTCATATACAAAAGTTTATTCATGCATACTGTAGAATTTTGTGTTGCAGATGACGCGACAGAGACGTCGTATGTGTGGAGTCTGCGTATTTCGTGAAACATCACACACACCCACATACGAGAGGAAATCTATCTGTAACTTGTCACTTGTCATCTGTCAATGTCAGTCCCCGTAGGGAATTAAATCAGGGACTTCACTTAACAAGGAGCGTAACTAACAACCAGGCTACAGAGTAACTCGAAATAGAATCTATAACATTGATTTGTATCATCCCTATCGCCTATCGCGTATGAGACGCAGCGTATCGAAAAAAAAATTGTATTATTTATTCGCACTTGGTATATGAAATTAACTTGTATTTTTGTCGTTTTGAGATCCGTACGGCGATGTAACCTATTACCATCGAACATCAGGTAGCTTACTTAACTTTTTTAAGACCTGAAGGCAATCAACTAGGCAGTCAAATAAGCCACAAGCAAAAACTATTTTAGTGGTAATTTATCGATTTTTTACATAAAAAGTGCATTGTCATTTCTGATGTTTAAAATAAATCCATAAAAGCACTTGCAACACTTGCTTACAAACTTCAGTCTAACTCTAAGGCATACGTAAACTTTCCAGTTTCTCTGGCCATCGTAAACTGATTCAAGTTACTTGTACTTGTGTTTCAACGACGTCCTAACAAAGTTTCAACAATGGTTGAACTGTTATGACTAGCAGCAGAGGCCACTTAATATTAATTTAATGGACTGCATTACGCCGTCCTACAAATTGTACTTAAATGCGTCCAATGTTTTGACATTCTCGTAATACTATTTATTTTGGCGTTATAAAAGCATTCGATATTACGCATGCGTAAGCATTTACAAACTTTCCTTATTTTTTACACTTATAATAAATTGTGAAAAATTAAAGAAATGCCTTGACTTAACTCATCACCGCTTGCTCCTCTCTGTTAGCTTTAGTTGAGGTATACAATCGTTCTACGCCAATGACATAATATCATTGTTCTACGCTCCTGTGACCGCATGTTCAGAATACACTAAAAAAAGTGAGTTCGATCAATAGCGATTAATTAATGTTCTTTAAAATAGGCGTAAAGATTTTCTCCGGGGCTAAGATCGCAACCTGATATTTTTTATTCTTCTTCATTTCAGTTGTTTTTATAGATTTATAAAAAGAGTTTGACATGTGGACGAGCAAAAAGACCAACAAACATGCAAGTATTTCTATAAAGATTATTTTTTTCATGAGACGTAGGTGTGAAAAGCACAAGGGGATTGAAATGTGTCATAAAAACTTTAGCTTTTATTTATGTACTTAGTCGTAAAAGAACAAGACAACTCGCCGTCTAAATTAACAATATCTTGTGTTCAAAAGGACCCTTAGTACCTATACTGAAATACAAATAAGTTTGCGAAATAATACGAGGAAATCATTAACCGTCAAACTCGAGCGAGTTGCCTCATAAAAACATTTGGGTAAGCCATTACTCCGCAGAAATAAAAGTAATTCTGGTCTTGAAACGAACCCTTAGATCCGGTAGGTGTGTTTGAAATTTCGTATGAGTACCTACCTATCTTCTTTTTCTCAGAACTCAGTGTTCCTTTTAACTGAGTGTACCTATATATACTTCATAATTATGAACATTTTACTTTATTACATATTTGTTTTATTACATATCGACTTGTTTTAAACCTTTCATCATGTAGGCAAGTACGTGGCGTGTAACACGCCTCCATCTTTGAGTCCAAACCAAAATACCCTGGTCATGGTGCACGTAACAACCCATTCATTGGATCGTAGTCGTCGTAGCGTAAGTAGCGTAAGCGTAAGAGTCGTAGATAATTAGCAAGTTCGCTGCTGAGCACGTATACGTCGTGTTTTTTTTCATAGAGAATTACGATCGCCACAGAGAACGTGTTAAGTACATGCCAAGAGCGGTTGGTAGTTGTCTAAAAACTGGATATAGGTACATGTCTATTTTCTAAAGAGTTTAGATTATAACAACCATTGATAAAGTAATAGTAAATAAACGATCTACTTACTTTCCGTATCTACGAGTAAAAGTCGGAAACAAAACTTATATTATAGTAGTAGGTACCTAATTGAATTCTTCTTCTAATCATTAACTGCTGTACACCGTGTTACTCACCTGCGTGCCTAAAAGTTTTGCGTAATATTCTCGAACTTGTTTGAAGTTTGATCCATAGACACTCTAATGGGTTCAAACAAAGGATTCAAGTGGAAGACACGCTATTAGCCCTTACACCTGTTCAATGTGAATGACCGCGCCCTGCGACGGGGTGTTATGTGTGGCAAAACCACTTACAAGTACGTTAACCTTTTTCGCAACCTATAAATGTCCCACTGCTGTGCTCCGATCTCCTCTCACTATAGGTAGTATAGGTAGTACAGACAAAGACCATTATCGATTCGATTGGTAGTCTTTACACATCTTTTGGGAATATTATGGACAACTCTCAAGTGAGCAGGTGTCCTCGCGATGTTTTTCTTCACCGAAGTTAATGATAATGATGATTAATAACTTAATAAGCACTCTTTTGTTGAAAATCAGAAGTGAGTGAGTGAAGCGTTGGATTAGAAACTACTAGGCTTGACTGCTTGCTTCCAGTGACGTAAATGCTGACGACTTATCAGACGCTAAGATCCCCGCGGTAATCGGGTCACCCTAAACAAATAAAATTACTCCGTTAAATCCGTTAAGTCGTTTCGGTGTCGGAAATAAATCGAGTCTCCGAATCTGTGACGGCTCCAATAATGAAAATTCGAGCCGATTTAACGCTTGAAAATAATCCCTAAGATGTTTCACTTGTCACCATAAAACATCATTGCAGCACGATTTTTATTTTAATCTCCCATTTTGTAAGTTTATTGGACCAATTCTGCTCTTTCATTGCCACAGCTTTGGTAGAAACTGGGAGTACCACCCCCATAAGGTAGGGTCTTAAGAGGAAATGCTACGGGTCATTTTTCCATACAAACGTTCTCGACTAATCCCTCGCTAGTTTTTGACTCTAGATCAATAATTTTTTCACACAACAATAATATCATCATTATCTATGTCGGTACGTTTTGACTTTTTTGATATTTTTGTTTTCAAAAGTTTTAGGCTACTTCAAACAGCGCTTAAAACGGCCAAATAAATATGCCGCAAACAAACGCCTAGTACACAAATTGTATAATAATTAGCACAAAAAGCTAAACGGTCCGACACAGAATATCTCCTTCCCATTCAATTTCCAAAATTTCGTTAAGATTGCTTTAGTTTTGGCGGGGGGATTAGTCGAGAACGGAACCTCGATTTTGATGATTTTTGCCTCGGGTTTTTACACGCAGCTGCAGCTGTCCCTATCGCACTGACATACACGCCGCTCGCAAGCGCGATAGAGATATTGAGTGAAAAAATCCCAAATTTGAAAAAGGGTTCGCGTGGTATTTCCTCTTAAGGCTGAATATAGGTACTCGTAACGGTAAGGTAAAATTTAATATAATGATAGCTTAGTGGTTTAAAATGTCCGTTGCAGGCGCAGATAACGTAGGTATAAATCCTGTGCACACTTACATTATATTGAATTCTGTAAGTTTATTTGTATTTACTTAACAAATGTCGCATCATCGTTATATTTTTTAAAATTAATTCAACATTATGTTTTTCATAATATGCCTACTGATGTATGCTGAAAATAAAACGCTTGAAAGAAACTAACTAGGTACATACCTCTAAAAAATCCGATATTAAATTTTTACGTCTAAATGAATGGTACCTATTATAATTTTAATATGCTGCTGCCATTGTATTAATACAAACAAAGTCTATTAAAGATGTTATAAGTCTGAATATTATGAATTAATTGACGATATGAACAATTTGACGACCCGTATGGCATGCCGGATCGCAGTTCAAAGATCGCAGTCAAAAATATTGGTATTATAATCCTTACACGAAACCCTACCACAAGCAAATGAACAGGGAAATTCGGCTAAGATTGAATGATGGATGGAGTTTGCACCTCAAAATGACAAGTAGGTACTTAAGTAATTTATCGATACACTGAGTTCGAGTTTAATGATCACAATACAAACTATATTATGTTTGAAGACGAAGAGCTATTAATTCAAACTTTGGCCCTCAAACTCATCAGAACGGTCAAACAAACTTTGTAGAGCCCAAGTAGTTAGATTTGCAACTTAGAAAGTTATCCGGTCTAATAAATGTATAGTAATTCATCATCGAGCATACTTATTTAACCTAAGACTATATTGTTAATGTGTAACTTGAAGGAAAAATACAAAAAACCCGGTGACGTGCGAATCGAACTCACCACCAAGTATTATCGAGCGACATCAACTTTAATTATTTGGTATGATGAGTTAAAATTTTGGTTCTCGGTTTGAATTTGTTTTCTTATAATTAATATCTTTTCTTTGTATATCTTTGCTCATTGCTGTAAAATAAATAAGTAGTAGTCGTATTTATATACCTAGTTCTATTTTGTATGTCAGCAAACCAGTCTCTAAGATAAGAAAACAACGTTATTTTTACTGCTAACAAGAAACAATGCACAATCTTATCACTGTATGTATATTTCAGTAGGGACAGCTTAACTTCAATCCTTTGTGCTCAGTCCACAGTGCGATTACATTTGGAAGCACGCGATATAAAATTACTGGTATTATCAGAAGATACAATTTTATCACTGACATTTAATTTCAATTAAATGAAAATTATGATGATGATAAAAATTGTAACGGAACCATGTACATTGTTGAAAACAATATTTTTATTTTTTACATTAAGTATGTTTTATTTGCGCTTACGCGGTTTGGCCTGCGCGGATAAACTTTTAACTGATTTTCATTGAACTTGGTTTTCCAAAAACGTTGAAACAGATGTTCTGCCTTGCCTGCGAAGCGACAGCGACCTAGTAGACATTATAATCCTAGGCCAGTATGAGTATATTAGCGTTTATTTTTATTATTTTCTATTTCTCACCCCAGAATTCTAAATACCTACCAATTTTCACATCGCGCACCTTAAAATCGGCGGATTTCAAGCAAATTTTTAACCACTTTAATTTCTTTTTGGGGTGAAATTTCACAAAGTTCTTAGCTGATGTTTTCTACTCATAAACTACATACATTCGTGCTAAATTTCATCTTCACAGGTCAAGTATCATGTGAGATTTCACGTAAAAGTAGGCGCGCGAGTGAGTGAGTGAATGAGATTTAGGTCAATTTTTTTTTCGAATGTACATCTATTCTGTCGAACTTACTTGTATCACGGTAATAGTTATGATACTATTACCGTGCTTGTATCCAATAGAGAACCGCTCTGCGCTCGAAATTTAGTCGTAATTAATTTTATCAAACGTTTACTTCACACTGCTATTTCTTATTATGAAAGAACCTGAACACTTTATTTGAAATGCAATCTCAGTCTTAAAAAGGGGTAGATACATACTTTCCTTTTCAGGTACCTGGCTACAACCCATTAATGGCCCACTACTGAGCACGGGTCTCTCCTCGTACCTGAGGAGGCCTAGAGCATACTCCACCACGCTGCTCCAGTGCGGATTGGTGGAGGGGTTAGTGGCCAACCCAAGTGTCGGAAATTTTAAGCCGCCCGAAGGTATCCGACATGGCTTAACGACTGCTACCAAATGATAACAACCGGGACCGACGGCTTTACGTGCCCTCCGAAGCACGGAAGCGCTCAAGAAATTTAGCCACTAGCGGTCACCCATCCAACTACCGACCGCGCCCGCTGTTGCTTAACTTTGTCGATCACTTGAGATCGACGCAAGCCGCCGGGCTATGAGCGCTTCATTTCAGGTACCTATTTATTAATAAATGACGTCCAAATAAATGAACAACTAGGATAACTAATATAAAAAATATATAACTTAATTCAACATGGTTTAAGTATAGGCTATTGCAATTAATGAATGAATATATGTTATACTTCATAGTAGAAGTAGAAAAAACGATTGCTGAATTGATACCCATTTAATATAGAACGTAATTTATCTGCAAGATAGGCAATCGTTTTGCTAGTAATTGTAAGTCGTAAGGATAATAAAACGCTGTAATAATGAATTCATGTGATTTATTAAGAAACGTTCCAAATCCTTTTATAACTTTGACATCCTTTTAAGTGTTATTTAGATATTCCAACCCTAACGGCGTCAAATAGAGAGTGATTTTTTTTTCATTTTTGTACCTAAATATGAATAGTGGTATAATATTTTTAGGGTTATCTAATGATTTGCTTGCAATTATAAGATTAAAAATGTGGTCAAACATTTTTTATTTGTGTGTATTCACACAAGTTAAAATACTTTCAGCAGCTAGTAGTACTACATACATATAAGTATGTACAGCGGAACATACAGAGATGTTTTCGTAAGCGCCATAAAACTTCTTTACAAGTTTATTTACTGTGTAAATACAACGAATATAATACAACATAATGGGCAGTCAGCCAATTTATTCGGGGTCACTCGATAAACTAAATTTCTCGTAAAATAAAAAGCTGCGTTTAGTAAAATGGGTAATACGGGAAAGTATATAAGATACTTTGTTCTTATTTTGTAAAAATAAGCAGATGACAACGAATTCTATTGCAATTCTGTTTGTAATATTGTCTATGACTTTTATTGTGACTTGTTTTGAAATATATGTAAATAGATAGAACTAACACAGGTACAGTAAGTTCACGCTGACTTCAAGCTGACTGAATTGAAGCTGCCCGGTATAATTCGAAAAACTATTTGTTTTGCTTACGGGTAGTAGAACTATCTACTAGGCTTAGGTATAAAGTGATACTAAGTATGAAAATATTATTAAAAGGAACGACTTTAACGACGTTAAATATAGGTACCGGTACCGAGCAAAAACTGCTATTAGAAGCGCCTCTCATTTACTATATGCCAGTTTGATGACCTAGAATACCTAGATCTTCATAGTGGTAAGATTGTTCACTTGATATCACTTTGTTCAAAAAATATGTTGAAAAAAGGATGTCTAAATCGATACTATTTTGTAATATTAATGGTGTTAAATCTGTACCAGTTAATGTAAAGAATCATTGTTACAATATACAAAACGTATAAACTTGGAGCAATAATCAGACAACTTGCCGCATTTATTCCTTCTTTACATTGGATTATTAGATTGTCTTTCTTCGCTTTTTGCCGTAATTTTCGGGTTTCGGTATCAAGTAATTCCAAAAGTAACTTAGATAATCTAACTTCTTCGTTTTCTACGTACTTACTTAAGAAGAAGAAAGAATTTTTCAAATATTCAATTCAGTTACAGAAAGATTACAGAACAAAATGTGGAGTTTATTTAAGCTGTATAGACTTCGAAATATATTACGAAAATTTTATAAATTATGGGTACATTAAACACGTAGATTTTAAAATTATGTAGGTCTCCTTGAGTTTTCTTAGTAGGTTCGCCAAAGAAAGATTCACGATTATTCATTTATAGTAACATCCGACAAACACGTGGGCGGACATGACGTCACCGCCACCTATATATTCACGAGGACGTCAAATAAGCGACAACACCGTAGATTAGTCAAAAAGGCCTGCGGAGCGATTCAATTACCGACCAGGGCAGACATATAAGTGGCAATATTAATGAAACAATGGGCGAGTTTATCGTTAAAAGCGATCTCTTCCAGATATTCTCTTCTTTGTATTGAGTGCCGTCAATATGACATTCGCCAAGAGTAGTATTGCTGTTTTACGTAATAGAGA
The DNA here is from genome assembly GCA_905404295.2 of Ochlodes sylvanus. Taxonomy (NCBI): domain Eukaryota; kingdom Metazoa; phylum Arthropoda; class Insecta; order Lepidoptera; family Hesperiidae; genus Ochlodes; species Ochlodes sylvanus. The sequence goes on from FR990144.1 coordinate 5,694,298, forward strand.
GCATGATGAAGATGAAATGTATACTAGTGCACATAGATCGTTAACCTGTGCTTGTGCATCGTCTAGTATTAGGAACGACTAGAAATAAATAACCCAAGAGAGCTTGTCGCAGTAAGTACTTTTTAAAAGCTATTATTTAACTTGCAATGTTCGTATGCATGTTCGGATAAAAAAATTCTAGCTATATTAGAACTAGTTAATTAATTATGGATTGCCGACAAACTAGCCTACAAATAAGTAACTGACCAGTAAATAAATAAAAATAAATATATAACGTTTTTAATCATACTTCTAACGATATCTTCTACTTTTTAGTCCTAGTACTATAGATACGAGTATTAAATACAATTTTAACTAAACAATCAGACAGAAATAACCAGCAAAACACAATTAAATAAAACACGTTTCTCAGGCCAAAATACGCGGCCAAGTAGAAAAGCCACTCTCCGTTAAATTTAGAGCCGTGTGAGTGTTCACAGGAGCAAAGGCCTTTGTCAAATCTCCCGAGGGTATAGCGGCAAAGCAAGACCGATGCGATTTGCTAGTATTCTTACTCCGGCGGCTAAACTACTTTATATCGGACATTTCTGCGAACCCCAAAATAGATAACCTTTTAACGGAAATACCGTATAACCCGTTCGGTAACCTTTTGGATTTAACCTATGAGTATATTTTTTCATCGTTTTTCATAAACGGATTTAATATAAAAATAAATAGATGCTTGTACACTCATGCCCGCACACTAGTAGTCCGACTCGCAGGTAGTATGCTACCTGCGAGTCTTAGTCGTATTAGTCTTATTTTGTGCTGTTATGACAGCACAAAATAAGACTCCACTAATAGCCGCCGCCGATATGTGTCTCTTAAAACATAATATAGGGTTGGAATTGACCCGGGGATCCCTTGCTTCGCACCATTTTTATCTTCATTTTTAATAGCCGACAAAATAGCAAATGGTAAATAGTCACCCTTGTCCATAAATAGCAGTACCAAAGAAGCATCACCGATGCATCACCGGCGAAAAGAAGAAATCAGCCTGAGGCCTGAGAGAATTTAACTGTACGACATTAAGCTTCTACATCTCATTGTCGTATACGCATTGTGTCGTAAACACACATATATTTAATTCATACGAGTACCTTACATTAAGCTCCCCCTTCATATCGTAATCATAAGTCATAAAATATTTTATGTGTTCAGCTGCAATTTCTCGTGTCGTTGTTAGTTAAACAAAAAATTAAAGAATTGGTTAAAAATCCCATTTCGTCAGATAACCCAATTTTCGACAAACTTCTTATACTCGTACATAACCAACTCGTACAAATATCGAGAATTCAACTCCCCAACAAAAGGTGGCAAAAGTAGACATCTTGCGGATTTTCATTAACAACCACAATGGCTCTTTTAGCCGCGTTTGTTTCGTTTCCCCTTCGGCCCACGAGGTCAACCAAGCCAACTTTAACGCCAGAATACCTTTCTATTGTCTGACTCACGCAATTTCGGTCAACTTTGATATTAATTACAAAATTCGAAGAGTAAATTATACTTGTCTTATTCCCGTGGAAGTGGAAAAGAGCTGTATCCATACTTACTTAGCGTGGAAAATTCAAGGATCACAAATGATGCCTAATAAAAACATTTCGTACCAAACGATTGATCTTTATTGCTTGCTAAGCTTGAGCATTCCATAACTTGTCCTTGAGCTAAGTTTTGGGTGACACTGTAAATTCCGTTGATTAAGCAAAATCACCTACTAAATTAGTTGATCACACACATGCTAATCCAAAAGTTAGCGTACCTAAGTTTTCGTCACAGGATCAAGAATATTTATAAAGATTTGTCAAACGATCGCTCAGGTACTCGACGATAAAAAATATCCATTGATCCCAACTTACAACCGCTATAAAACATAAAAGGGTTGTAAACATCATCCCCGTGACGTATCCTGCGCGTAAATTCTTTTAGATCCTGCTAAAAATAAAGAAACTGAGAACTTCCATATTTTCATCGCGAATCGTTCTTTATGACATAATCTTCTTTCCTCTTCGAAGAAAGTTGATCGTAAAACACATGCATTAGGTAATCACATACGAGAGACATTGCTTTATATTATTACTAGTAAACCCGCCCTCGCTTCGCTTCGGGAAAACCAATTTACCCAAAACTTTAATATATTATACATATAAAATTTTCCTCTTGAATCATTATATCTATTAAAAAAACCGCATCAAAATCCGATGCGTAGTTTTTAAGATCTAAGCATACATAGGGACGGAGAAAGCGACTTTGTTTTATACTATGTAGTGATACTTACCTACTACATGTCCCAATTTGGATTTTGGAAAACCGATTTGGAAACTTAATGAACAGCGCATAAAATAATTGCCTAAAGAATAATAATTATGCTCAAAAAACTATAATCAAATGCACCGTTTTAGATGAGTACCTAGGTATCACCAACCAGGTCTTACCTATATCATATTTTATTTTTATGTTTTTCGGAGTATTATTAAATTGATGTAGGAACAGATTCGTACTCGTGGCGCATTACTTAGCATTGTCATATGGTAAACCGGGCAATATTGTTGGTTCTCTAATCTACTGCTATAATAATAACCGGAGGGACAGGTCCGCAACGCTCGAAGTAAAATTTGCACTGCGTTGTAAGCGCCAGAATTGAGTGTTATAAAATATATACGTGTTCGACCTTAATATTTGGGCACGCTGCAGATTGTAGGGGTTTGAATTTATTTGCGAGTTAGAAATGGTTATAATGGTGGATTAAACTGGATGATCCCGGCCACCGACCACACAGCCCATAGACGCCTATCCTAATGTTTAATTTTCCGTATTGAATGCATTCTGGCAACTAGCTGAGGTAAGACGAAGCGGGGTGACTGGCTAATTCAACGCTGTGATTGGCTAATTCAAGGCCATACGAAACGTTGGAAAGAAATAGATTCATTTAAGCAACGGGAAAGAATGAGACGGCACGAATTTATATCGTTACTTTAAGCCAGATGTGTTGACAGAAGCCATTCACCTGTTATTAGCGTCTATGGGCTGTGTGGTCGGTGATCATCGCTATCCACAGTGGAGCAGCGTGATGAAATGCACTTCAAACCTTCTAAATGATGAGGAATGAACCCTTAATTGGCTAAAGTCATTGTACACTCATCTTCAAAACAATTCCATTAAAATACAGAATATTCGTCTAAAATTTGCGGTCCCCGTGTTACCGATAAAACACATTGTGCATCGATGGAGCGAAATATACGACCGTGAGGCAGTGAAGTTTGCACATAAAAGGGATCGTGATATGAACATATTGAACATGGTTTTACATTTTCTTACTAAATCTTGGTTCTCGCGTAGATAACACTAGAAACGTACCTACTGAAGTGATTTTGAATTTTCAGTTTATACAGCAGAAATTGTTAGTGCATTATAGATTAGAAGTACTCGTATGTTTCGGTTATTTCACGGCAATCTCTGCTGAAAAGCTGTCAATGTCACACACAATATGTATCGATGTATGTTTAATACTTCTTGTCTAAAACGAATAAACTTTATGTTCTCCGATTTTGAGGAAAAGTAATCAAATAGAGTAATGTTATTTCTAATTTTTTAAAGGGCCTCATCTATCTGGTACGTTCTGTTCTAAAATACTTATATGGCAGTGGTCAAGTAAGCGTTTACGATCCTATACAAGATATTATTTACATACAATTATAGAGAATAAGGTATTTTTTCTGTGACTGACTCATCAACGCAGAGCAGAAACTTCCGGTGCTAGATATGCGAAATTTTGACAGTAAGTTCCTTCTATCACAATCCTATTGACAAATGTAAATAAAACGAAGAGATTAATATTTATTTTCTTTTAAATAACAAAGTCAATATACAGTTATAGGAATACACAGAGTATCTAGATTGTTAGGTGACATAAGAATGGATGCGGTAAGATTCCGCTTTGAGATGAAGATAAAACGAGGACGCAATAATCCCTAAGAGAACTGGAAGAGAATAATGATCGCAACTGTGTTTCTGCTATTTTCTTTAAAAAAATATTTAGAACTAGTAAATTCCCAGTGTTTGCTTCGGTACCGACAGTCGAAAAAATATTTAGACGCGATTCTTTAAATTGACTTGATAAATTGTCTACCAATCTGCACTTGGCCAGCCTGGTGGAAAATGTACCCATCACATGGGTTGTGATGATGACTATGATGATATCTGAAATGAAACTCTTCGAAAACGATTGCGTTACATCTGATAAAACTCGGTTATACAGAGAATCAAGAAATACCGGCCAAAATAACATCCTTTTTTGAAAATCTATATTTAATTTTTCTGATTTGAGTAGCCACTATGTGGCTTGTGTATCAAACGGCAGTTTGCCTAAGTTCAAGCTCCATGACACGCAAGGCTTAATTGGATTTCACCCTGCACCAGTCTCCGCACGTGGACCCAATGTACTCGTATTAACCAAATACATCGTGAGAACTTGCCTAATTCTTTACTTTACTTTACATACCTTCTCAATTTTTTTGAAATAAAATGAACAATTTCAAAAAATACGAGTACATTATTATCAATTTAAAAACACGCATTATTTGTTTTTTTTTTTTTAATCTTAATTTTTAGTTCAGTTTGCTATTGAAGCGTGTGTTTTAGGTTTTTTTAATCATTAGATATAATTTATTTTATTTAACCTAACCTAATGTATCATATTTAAAAGTGTGCTTATGTACATGTTTCCTTGACGTTTAGCTTCTAGATTTGTTTATTGGATAATATAATGCACATAGTTAGTAGATATATTTAGTTAGGATCCATTATTCTAAATAGGGAAACGTATCTTAGATAATTATCTTATAAGCGTATCTTATTTACTTAATACTTTACATAATAGAAGTTAATTCTTGTGTACAATCCCACCTGATCGTAAATGGAAGTGCCTAATGTTTGAGATGTTGAGCGCACTAACTTAATAAAAGCCCGTCAACCTCAGTTAACCCCCTCCCCCCACTTACCCTCCTTCTCCCTAGCCCCGCTATAGTCATCATTTTATCCTATACCCAACCCATGGAGCTAGATGGTGGGAGTCTTCAAGAGGAAAGTGAATAGGCTTTAAATTAGTTAGTGCATCCAACATAAAAATCATTTCATCGCCACTTACCATCAGGTGGGATTGTTGTCAAGCATTAACTTATCGTACATAAAAAAAACACCAGGGTTTTGTTAAAATAAAGACAATTGCTAAGTCCAGAATTTCGAAATTGCTGCAGTATAGGGAATAAACAGAATTTATTTTTTGGTTTTAAGTGTCGTCACTTCCGTAATTATAATTATAAAAGAATTCAAATTTGATTTTTTAGCAGATAAGTTCTAAAAGCGAAGCAAAAGCACTAAACGCAGCAGTAGGTAACCACCAAAAACTATTTTAGGATTTTCTTCAATTCCTATGGAATGGAATGGAAAAAATAAAGAGAAAATAAAATAAATAAAATAAAATAAATATGGGAATAAAGTGCGACGATTTCCAAATTTTGGCGATCATAGCCGCGATCATTTATTTTGCTAGAAGCAACATAATAATTAAACTTGAAATGTATTATAACATACATAGCTACACATTGATCGTACCCACACAATCATTTATATTATGTTCTACTTCACTTCAGCTTACTTCACCTTCAGCTTTTTATGGGTAGATAATTATTGTAAAATTATACTACCTACAACCTACAATGAATTGAGCATCGATCGACAAAAAACGGATATAGACCACGAGATTTCTGCTAAAATAAGTTGAAACGTTTGAGTTCGTTGTAAAATAATGCAAAACCGGACCCTAATTTATAAGCCAATATCTGAAAACCTTTTTTGCAGGGCTTAAAGTGTTAAAGGTTTATCTATATGTTATGTTTAACCAACATAACATCATACGTATTACGTAAACTATTTTGGAGTACGTATAGGTTACTGCAAAATAGTTTACGTAAAATGTGCTTTAACATTGAGCTAAGCTTTAGTTGCTGAGGTTTGAGGTCACCCTGCTGAACAAAAGACGTGCCAAAGTTGAACAGTTACTAGTAGACCATTCTGCCTTGTACTAGCCAGTTTAATCCCATCGAGATATAAGTACTAACTTATATCTCGATGTTTAATCCCTATGTTTTAGAGCAGATGTTTTTGTTACCTGCCAAGCTAATTCTAGAATTATTGTAAATTTTTCTCTACGTACATGTATTGAAATGTTGAAGACCTTTTAATCACACGATTACACATACGTAGACCACGTATTTTAATCTGCTATGGAGGATGGAGGATCATAAGATTTATGTGGAAAAAAAAAGTAGTTGTGTTTAGACATTTAGTATTATTGATACATATAAGTCAGTACGTCTAGCTCGGTGAAGTTTATTAAAGGGTTATTAACTTATTTAAATCATTTAACTGACACTATGTATTTTATTTTTATTTTATTTATTTATTTATGTATTTTATTTCTACAAGAATAACTCCGACGTCAACTTATTGCTTAGATAACATTCCGATAATAATATTACCTAAAAATTAGGTATACTCACACAACTTGTGTGAGAAGGTATACCTAATTAGTATGACACAACATTATAGTTACTTGTCTTGTCGTGTATACCTACTACAGTTCTAGGTCGAATACATACCTACCTAATATTACGGCCTGTATTAGGCTTTAAGTTGAGAATGTTGTCTTTAAAGATTTGAATGTATTATCGCGTAGAAACTAGAAACACTGAATTAACTTAGGTACCTACTCTGGTCTCCTGTATCACCTATTATAGTTAGGCGTCGAGCGATCACGGGTTGGAAATGTTGGAATCATTCGAGTCAGATATTTATGTGATTGGCAAATGTTTGTAGTCATCGTGTCTTGATTGCTTGTGATATCTTGTGTCCATTTTGCATTCTCACTAATATTGAGATTGTTTGTTTATGTATGTATATTAATTTTATTATTCGTATACGAAGCGTACATAGCCCGGCGGCTTGTGTCCATCATGAGTGACCGACGGAGGTAAGCAACAGCTAGCGCGGGCGGTAGTTGGATGGGTGACCGCTAGTTGCAAAAATTCTTGAGCATTTCAGTTATGAGGAGAAACTCGTAGCCTTTAGTGGGCCATTAATGGATTGAAGTGAATTAATTATTCGTAGAGACAATTTCCACCTCTCACTTCTTCCTCCGTGAGACGTTTTCCTCATTTCCTCATTGGTTTGTATCATCAATGTTGTCCGATAAATAAATTGAATAGGGTCGTGATCCCCTAGTCGTGGAATGATTTTGTGTCTGATAGATTTATATACCTACCATCCATAACTTCACATCACTAAAGTATCGAGTCCCTTTAGACGATTCTACAGTAACCGTAACATAAAGTACGTAAACTGAACTACTAAAACAAACACGTTAAGCAAGATTAGACATTCGAAAGCAAAATCTGTGCCTAATCGCTTCTCCGAGCCTACGAATAGATACCTAATATGAGCGTAGGATCAGCCCAATGCTTTACCAATACTGAGGGAGGAGAAAATTTAAACGAACTAATAAAACCTTACGAGTCGGAAAGTAGGTTTCCCGGGTCTGATTTTTTGTCTGCAAACATTGTGGAAACGTCGACCTAAATCACAAGTGTGGGAATAACAATAAGTTATCGGACGCGACATTTGGCGTTCAAATAACTCAGCTATCAACAGCGAGAAGCGAGCAAGCAATGAAATAGGAAAGTACAAAGGATACACGTTACTATTCAATGCTACAAATTAGGGGTTTGGAAATATATCGTATTTTTTTACTTCTAGGGTAAGGCCTTCTAAGGTAGTGCCTTACAACAATCCCGCCTGGTGGTACTTGTTAACGATGTTCTATAAACTATGAATACACTGTTGGATTACCGAAATAAATAAATAAACTGCGACATAGCCTAGTATAAGAATTAAAATGAAAATATCAAGGCGAAGTATTTACGATAATGCGATGCGATACGTAATAAAAATTACGTATTAAACGGTTTCGACAGACCAGAGAAGATATTATGCTGTTTCCAGTGATGTGGATGACAATAGACAAGTACCGATTTGCTGACACACAAAACTAGCTGGTAACAAAGTTGAAAAAAATAATACGATCGTGCAGAATGTTCTTTTTTTCACTTCCCAATAATGAATTTTGTTTTAAAAATGGTTTGCACTTAACTAAAGTGCTGGATATTGGTGGTATGTTTTGTGCCGTTAGCCTGGTGAAAAAGAGACGTTTTAGACAAATTTGACAATTGATTTCGTTCTTTTCTTGTGACACATACAATTGTACTTTCTGGTGCTATCTCATGTTGGCCACTTTTGATCTTGTCTTGATCTTTAAATGATTTTTCTTTCTTTTCTATGGTCGTAGTATGTCATATATTATCTTAATGCTGATAACTTAGAGTATATAGGTACTACTGTATAATACTCTAAGGATGATAACCTTTACTCGTAGCCAGTAAAGCAATCCGTAAACTGTTTTAACAAAAAGGACTCTAGGTTCACTTCTTCCCAAACAAATCTAATACATCCCTATTCCCGTACCTTTAAATGGTTATCAAAAACGGAAAGGTTCGGGTGTAGTCGGAGGCGAAGTGTTTCCACCACATTGCGCCTAAAGGTCTGCTCGATGACCCGTCCGGTTTGCCCTAAGCAAAGTGATACTCGCTGATACTTACATTTACGGGTAAAATTTGCTTCCACAAGAGGTGATATCCTATATCGACAAACATATCGAAAATAGATCTTGGTAAGCAATATAGATAATGTTAATATTCTACGTTTTTGTGTTAAAATAAAAGAGCGTCCATAACCCCGTAACTTGATGAACCTAAGCGATGATCCTAAGTGATCGACCGAGTTATACAACATCGGACGCGACACTTGGGTTGGCCTGTCCACCAATCCACACTGGAGCTGCCTAGTTCTCAGTAGTAGGCCAGAAGCCAAATAAATGTTGGGCATAGCTACATAATGATGTATATACGTTTAAATTGTAAAGTTGTTATTAATTATATCATTATTTTATTATTATCATCTCATTATTATCATATTTAACTGGCTTCCTTCTGAAATCGGTCTCCATTCGGTTGTCATTCGTTTCCAAATACGGTCAAGCGGTAAAAACTTAGGAGTCGGTCCTTATTGTACTGACCTTATTAATATGCCAGCTATAAGTTTGAGCACCTTTCACCTTTTCGGAATACTGTAAGTTTATAGTCCTGATGATAATTCCTGTCTGATGAGCGAAAAGAATCGATCGTTGCCCATGACTTATATTTCCATGGTGATTTTAACATTCTTAGCTCATGTATTTAGGTAATTTTATCCATCCACAGCATAGCTGACGAAGTTCCTGTCCACGAATGCACGGAGATCGCAGCAATTCGACTGGAATGGCGACTGATTGTCAAGCATGATACAAATACTTTAATACGCCAACAACCGCGACGCCAAGAGTGCAGCATCTCAGAAAAATTAACCATCCATGATATTATCACAGGAAATACATACGAAAAGGCATGTAGGTACCTCTCCGTACCTTACATTCCTAACATAATTAACTAATTTGATTTTTCAGGGTGGCTCGTAGCAATGAAACAAGGCCGTGTTCAGTAGAGTGGGCTACACAATGGCAAGCCGCGCGTGTAATCGAATAAACTCATCCGCGTCGTACCTCGCATTTGTCGCCACATACCGTTGTAAAACACCGTGAAATTGTCAATATCAGTAGGTTTTAAGACAGATACCGGATATAAATAAGGGAACCGAGATGCATTTCTTACAAAACCGTTGAAATTTTTAACTCTGAAAATTTCAGCAATTTCCGTTGCAATATTGAATCGATTTGAAAATCAGATGGCAACTACAGGACACGGGTCTCTCCTCATAACTCAGGAAACCTAAGCTCCAGCACACTTCCCAGTTCGCATTGGTGGAGCGTACAGTGACATCACCATCCTTAAATTGTAGTATTTATCTTCCATCCTTTTTGAAGCAGATCACTGACTTAGTGCTAATACGACTAAGGCGATGAGGACTGCATCGAATGCCTTTGTTTACCTATATGTATTTAAGTATGTATAAAACACGAAAGAAACTAAAGCCCTGTGCAAAATAGAATCAATGTCTTATGACAGAACAGATGTTGTAAAAACTGAAATTAATGAGGTTTATGAGCTTTATAACTGATTATTATACCCTTGGTCATTTTTAGGTGGGCTTTCCTAGATAAACAACGTTAAGACGTTGGATTCAAAGGGTCTGGACCGGTCAATTAAATGAAATAAAAACTATATAATATTAAATAAAAACTATACGTAATCACACTATTTTATACGAATTGGCGGCGCCATGTGTCTCGTGGTGTACGGTACCGGCCTCAGAATCGCCGGAGTGTTAAGCTAATTGACAGGGGCGCCGACTCCGTGGGTGCTCGGGGGCTCGAGCACCCATGAGAAATAAACAGTGTGTGCCGAGCACCCACCGACACACATGTGTGGTCTGCATTTCTCTTTTCACACTTAGCCACTTTTTCGAGTCATCAAATGAGCATGAGCACCCATGAGGTTTTCTTAAAGCCGGCGCCCCTGCTAATTGATCAAAAAACTTATACCACGAAGCGCCTTATTTCAAAGCGCTCATAGCCCGGCGGCTTGCGTCGATCTCAAGTGATCGACAAAGTTAAGCAACAGCGGGCGCGGTCGGTAGTTGGATGGGTGACCGCTAGTGGCAAAAATTTCTTGAGCGCTTCCGTGCTTCGGAGGGCACGTAAAGCCGTCGGTCCCGGTTGTTATCATTTGGTAGCAGTCGTTAAGCCATGTCGGATACCTTCGGGCGGCTTAAAATTTCCGACACTTGGGTTGGCCACTAACCCCTCCACCAATCCGCACAGGAGCAGCGTGGTGGAGTATGCTCTAGGCCTCCTCAGGTATGAGAAGAGACCCGTGCTCAGTAGTGGGCCATTAATGGGTTGTAGCCATAGATATAGGAAAGTATAATGTAGTATAATGTAGGCTCGAAAGTATAATGTAGGCAAATTATAATGTAGGGAGTTCGCTGAACCAATACGAATTGGCAGATTTCGTACATCTTGGAAAAATCAACTTCTAAAGTTTATCAACATTGTATCATGTTTCGATGTTGCGTTAAAATTAAAACAAAAGAGTGTTGATGTAGGCCGTCTACGACGCCAACCGCGTGTGTAATCGAATAACCTTACATCCAAAGATTTAATCATACTGGAAGCTGTGAAAATAGTATCTATATGATTGAGCAATAAACTCTCCTCGTTAGAACATGTGTTTAATGATCAAATTAGTGTTTACATCCCTAATCAGTAGGTAATAATTCCTCATTGCTCCTGAACCTTGATACTCTACACTACGTGACGTGGTTACTTGCAAAAGGACCTTTTTGCATATTCCGAAATATTATTGACTTAAAAAAGAGTTCAGTGATTCTCCCAAAGCAAGGCTACCTCTATGTGGACTTTTGCTGTCGTATAACGAATTGCTTCAACCAACATTATTTTTGGGTACGGCTTACCGAAATACTTAGGCCATTTTTATCACCGGGGGATAATCTTCAAATGATACCTACCGCACCTCACTGAATTATGAGTTTTAGTTGTGTAGTATGCGAGGTATCCATCCAAGAAAATTCAGCAGGACGGCATTTATGGGACTTTATGAGTTACGTGGTGGTCTCACCTTCTTTTCGCATTCTGGTACATAAGGACTTCCTTGTAATGAAGGAAGTACTAAAAGTAGGTATTGCACTACTATCTCTCATTTAAGTATGCCTGGAAATAAAGTACCTACCTATTACATTTATTCAGGAACCGCAACCTGCAATAAGACTCATATTAAAATAAATAGTACCTACCTAAATATTTTATTATTGAGCAAAAAAATATTTTTGGGATCGGTCACGGATGTTCATGGGTTTCAGTGGCCACTTAAACCGGCTGAATCAGGAAAAAATGTTTTTTTTACTAAAAACAACTATACCAAAAAACTTTTTTATATTTCCTGACGGACACGTGTGTACTCGTAGATCGCGGGTCGCGGTACAATATGCAAATTAATCGAGTTCAGTGTTTATAAAATTTGCATACAGGAGCCAAATTGAAATTGAAAGACCACTGGCGCGAACTGAGCCTTGAACGTGAACATTTATAAAATACTAGCTGACTCCGCGAACGTTGTTCCGCCATATATGTAGATACAAAAAGCGCGATGTAAATTTGAGAGGTGGGGGTAGGGAAGTAAAAATTTGGGATTATGTGTATTTTTTAGGCCACACCATAAAAAAACATAAAAAAAAATTGTCAAAAAAAAATGAAAAAAAAATTTAGGGTGGACAACCCTTGACATTTAAGGGGCATGAAAAGTAGATGTTGGCCGATTCTCAGACCTACTCGATATGCACACAAAATTTCATGAGAATCAGTCGAGCCGTTTCGAAGGAGTTTGGTAACTAACATTGTGACACGAGAATTATAGAGATTACTTAATTAAATTAGTAGGTTGCTACGATAAAATGCGTCGAAAATCGTCATGCTGGAGTCAACCTATGGAAGATTAAGATTCCATACCAATATTTCTTATGTATGTACCTACCTAATTCGCAAGTTGAATGATGTGCCTTGATTTAAATATTTAAAGGATTTAAATCAATCACTAAGTTAATTATAATTATATGAGTGAATGGTGATAATTACCAAAGTTATTATTTTAAGTTTTATAAAAGTGCCTTTTTTTGTTCATAAAAATGTATCTCCGCGTGTCCGAGTCCGCGTTCTTTGTATGGTATGGATAATCACAATAGACAATAGCAATATCATCACGGCCTGGGCTACATATTATGTAGGTACCTACTAATGCTTTTGATCATTTTATTTGGAAAAATAAATATGCAATCTTTAATTTATATTTTGAAGTATTTAAACTTAATGACTATTTCAAACGCGGTAGGTACGTACATACAGTCAAATGAATTAAAATTTAAACATTAAAAGCAGGATACTATGCCAAAAAAACTGAATATCGTCCTAAAAATGAGGAAACCTCATTTGAATAGGATTATCTAGAAGTAAAATATTACCCGTGCGCGGTGGAGTCGGTTACGAGTGTTAGGACAAACCTGCACGTACACACTGCATAACATTGACGCCAGCACGTCCTGACATTTGACGGGTACGAGCGTGACGTGACCGGATTCCCCAGCATACAACTTCGAGTACATCGTTACTACGAACTACTGCAGCGTACGGACATACTAAAACCATTTTGACAAAACATGACTTACATGGAAAGCTAGGAAAACCTAGCCTCAAAACTTAAAACGGAGCAAGGTCCAATTATTAGGTAGGTACTGGCTTCAATCGCGTATATGTACCGTGTATACATCCATATGCATTTAGTAAAAAGCGGTTATTTTAATATTACAAAGATACACTTCAATTTTATTTATTTTTATAGATAGACATCAATATTATTACGGGCCAGTTTCACCGGTTAATAAAGTTCCAGATAGTATCTGACATCTACCAGATAAAGACGGCTGATAACTTTTCTCTGTTTCACCATCACACTCCCGGATGATTTATCTGCCAGCTATGTCTTACCGAGACCTGTGAAACCAAAAGTTGTAGTTTATCTGGCAGATAAGCTCCTATTAGGCTATCAGGGACTTCATCCGCAAGTGGTTAAACAGGCCCGCCTTCTTTGCTAGCTACCACCCGCTCGCTTGCTTGAGTCAACGGCCAAGTGACTCGTCATGCTCCGGCTAACGACTTCAGTAAGTAAGTATTTTCTTTCTTCTCTCTTCTTTCTTGGCCGACAATGCATCAGTGATGCTTTTGGTTTTAGGTAATGATTTCGATGGGCAACGGTTCCCACTCATCAGGTAGCTTAGTTGTTATTTTTTTGTTACTATTTACATAAAAAAGGAACGTAGATAGATACATTGTTAGGTAGTTACTCAGCTGATCGGGTCAGCCATTTTTTATTTTTGTTCAGGTTCACTCAGTGTACCCATTAACGCAAACGTTTATAAATGTGACCCAGCGACAAGTCACTATTTTATGTTTGTTTACAGAGTACGTAACGGCCAATTTGGTCAGTTGCCAAATGCTCTCGAGTTGTGCAAAAACCATCCCTTTGCATGGGATTTGCGTCGCAATATTACGAGCAAATGTTATGCAAATTATAAGAAATAAATTACGTAGGTTAAGCTGTTAATATTCTTGATGAGATTAACCTTTTATAGGATAGTGACACCCTGAGTAAAACTGTGACGAAGATTCTAACATGATTTTTTTTATATCAGTAACCGTCAAATCAAACGCAAAGCGGTCAACATAATGGTAAATAGTCACTGCGTATAATGGTAAATAGTCATATCTGTGTGTCAGGAATATCAGCGACCCGTTGCTAGTCCCGAAGTCAACCCGCTTTTGAATTACAGCTCCAACAGCATCATGTAAAACGTAGCATATCATAAATTAATCCTATATTACATTTCAATTAAATTAAATGCTTAATCCTAAACAAGTCATTGCCATTCACATGCAATGTATCATGAAATTGATGGGTGGCACGCACAAAATTAATTATCCCTTGATTGGTCGCGTGGAAATTTCACACAATGCAAGTTTCCAGGCTGGTAACTTTATAAAAAAATAATTTACCACGCAGATCTTTAGGTAGCTTTGTAAACGTAGGATTTTTTTTTACAGTTGCTACAGTGGATAGTTCAACTTGAAGGACTTGTTTGGGGTGCTCGCCACCCCACGTGACCGTTTATGTACTTAGTTTAAATTTTTCATTTTAAGAATTCTCTTCAATGTTATTATTAATTAACGCTAACTGAAATAGAATTATACAAATACCTAATAGGCGACACTAATATACCTACATAGTGTTGTTTAAAATTTAATTAAAAATACTATAAAGATGTTTTAATGTTGACTAAAAAGTAACTTGATACTAATTATAATTATATAATTATGCATGTTTTTCTTATTTTAATACAATTTACTAGGTATTCGGGGTGGCACATAACTACCCCACTTTTTAAGCGCGACCAACTAAGGGTTAACAATAAATGTAACTCGATTCACTGCATCACTGCAAAAGGTTCTGTTCTGGTAAACTACAAGTACTTAGATCGAAGCTTTTAATTTTTATGGGTTTAGTTCCGCTATTATGAGTTACCTAACAAAGGTAACTTTGCCTTTGTCCGGAGAACGCAATTTATCGCTGCCTGCAAGTTCAGCAAGTGTTGCATTTTCAGCGGAATGGAAAGTAAATGGAATATATATTACCGCCTGTGGAAAGGAGGAATAAAGGTATTTTATAAGGATAAAGTTGCAACACAAACAGCACTATTGTGTGCACGTGATAATAAATATCGACTCTAGAAAACGTATAAAACTACTGTGGGTAGCCTATTAGATATATTAAGTCCCAGACAGGAATCAACCTCGTAACTCAGCGCGACCAGAGTTCGAGAGCTTAAGATTACGATTCGAGATGATTGTAGACTTTTTAGCTACTATTTTTATGTTGCTAAATTAATAGAAGTAGGTACTTAGGTAGAAATAAACATGTGTCGGGGTGTAAGGGGCTTCAACTATTTGAGTCCAAGACCTCCTCTGCGTGTGATGCCACCTACTGAACAACGGACCACAAAGCTGTGGTCGGTGACGATACCTTTTTTCAGGGGTACACAGGGCGCGCACTATCAAGCCTCTGCAAGAAGTGTGAGATAAACCACTGTTCAACAAATACGTTGACTTGTTACTAAAACAAATCTTATCAACAAAACGAAAATTGAAATAGAATGCCAACATCTAATGTCCATAATGAAAAATGGCGTAGCGGTCGTTGAACTGAGAAATTTATAGGTAGGTAACGGTTTACCTTTATAAGGAGTTCCAGTAGATTATATCCGTATTACACCTACATTGAAAATAGCACTCTTTGTAATTACTTCTTACATGCAAACATACAATATATTACTGTAACCACAGGTACCTGAATTATTCACTACGTTGAGTGCATTTGACTAACCGCTCTGCTTCACGCAACGAAACACTTTTCATCGTCTCTATCTTAAGTATTTAAAGTCTGCAGTACTGTTATTTCGCAAACATGTTGGACATCTAGTTTCGTTTTGGCTTGGCTTCAACCCAGTAATGCCCCCTACAAGGCATAAGTATTTTCTCATAACTGAGGCGGCCTAGAGCATATCCACCACGCTACTCCAGAGCGGATTGATGGAGGGGGAAAAGTGGGTAGTTCTAATGCCGCCCGAAGGCCTCTATGCTATGGCTGAACGGCTGCTAACTAACAATAACAACCGGGACCAACGGTTTTACGTGCCCTCCGAAGCACAGAAACGCTCAAGAATTTTTAGCCACTAGCGCGCCTACCGCATCCTCTGTAGTTTAACTGTCGGCCGATTACTAAAGACCAACTGAAGCCGCTATAAATGCAGCTACAGCTTTAAGTAAGCAGGAAGGCCCCTACGAATCGAGTCCAAATGATTCTTTTTTATTTTCAGTCTAGGTTTGGACGTTCACTTAACACGTTCGCTGCGGAGCAGGGAGCTTATAGGTACATACGTTGTGTTTTTTCCCATACAAAGTTACTGAAGTTTTGCTGCTACTGTTTCCATTGCCCTACTATCCCGGTGCGGTCATTATGCTACACTACTGCACTAGTCCTGTGTGATCTGAGCTTAATGACTTAACAAAAACCCCCTTAACGAAAGTAACTGAAAGTAAATAATGGTTAAATCATTGATCTCTAACACCAGACATTTACAAAAGTAGATTTGGAACTGAAGGTATGCAATGTTCCATGGAACTCTTTTATACTTAGTGGAAATGTCGCAATCGGACCAATTGTTAAACTACAAAATGGAAATCAAAGTAATTCCGACAACTGCAAATACAATTTAGCCTAAGCTATCCAGTACTGAAACTTTGTGCCCTATTTTACGGTTCGAATCGTGAAGGAATCTTCCATTATGCAGTGGATTTTAAGTGCACTCACATTCAAAGTTTATGCAGTAGCCAAGATTCTAAATTGTATTTAGAATCCACATGCGAAATAAAATAAAGCTTTTAGTTTTGTTGCATTTTTATTGCTTTTATTTAATTTAGAAATACAACTTTTTGCCTTAACTCTATTTTCCGAGCGAGCGGCTTTAAATTCGATTTCCAGACAGAGGCGACCGACGTAAGAAATATTGCTGTTAAAAACTTAAAACACTATACTATAGTTAATGATGTCGATGACTGCTCGTTTCTCGATTTTTTATGTAGGTATGTAAAACAAGTCATAAAAAACCTAAATGATTTTTTCGATTTTAAGTAAACGACATTTGGTTGGATTCTACTTTCTTTGATGATGCCATATTACGTTCGCACAATCACACAGATGATAAATATCCAGAAATATAGAACTAACATTAATATTGTGTCTGCAAGAATCGAATTTCGAGTGTCTGCAAACAAATGAACCTGTTTACTAATTAGACTACAAGGTAGTAATTTAAATGCAATTTAATCTTCACAAGATACAGAAAAGCCAATAAAAATTATTTTTGTAGTGCCTTAATAGTCACCTTATAAACTAAATCACTACAATTATTTCATTCAGCACCCAAATAAAATAAATCATTAGAATATTAGAAAAATGTAATAGGTAATAAAAATGTAAAAATATGAAAACTTAAAAACACAATTTACTTATAAACTAATTCATTTACTCTGAGATACCCATAACTATTTAAATCGTCTATAATGCCTTTTATTATTGTTTTGTATTCATCTACAGCCTTCGTTTTCTCTTCATCAGTTAACGGTTGGTATTTACTTTTAACATGCCCCTCTTCTTGTAACCCAGACGAAAGCCATATAGCTGTATTAGCTGTAATAAGACAAGCAGGGCCAACTACACTTAAATCATGATCTAAATCATCTTTGCTATAAAAATGTTTAGGATCCAAATTACTATTTAACAAATGTTGCCTAAATGTGTCGTAATATGTATCTATTAAATTACGGAAAAACTTCTGTCGTAAGCTGGCATCAACACTGCTTACAATGAGGTACAAAACATCATATGCAGGGGAGCATATTCGAGCAGTTTGGTAGTCTATTATACAGGCTGAGATCGGCACATTATCCTGAAACAAATAATGAGACTTACAAAATGTTTTAGGAATAAAGTACTGAAAGTATAAAATAGTGTACCTACTTATTATGATGTTCTCCATAAAAAGTATTTAAAACTTTGCATTCACTCTGCTTATTTAAGTCTGAAATGTTTGTAAAGTAACTAGTAATCCATCCTTGCTTCGCTTCAATGAATCTGACATAACTAAATCAATGAGTTTGTTACTCATTGATCATTCATTCATTTTATCACACTCATTCATCATTCACTTTAGATCACTCATTCATTTTAGGCATGTTTAAATTGACATATCTTTCATAATATGTGTAGTGCTTAAAATAAACAAATAATAAAAATGACTTGCTAGTGTCACGGGTGTGGGTTTCTAGGTATAGGTTTTCCAACCGAAGTGCTGGTGGTCACTTGTATTATATTAAATTAATTAATTAATAATGTAATTTATATCTTACTTACCTTATATTTAAAAAGAATGTTTTCTTTCCAAATATCACCATGGCATATACATATATTCCTAACCCTATATATTGCAGACTCTATAAAATAGGTGCAGTTAGCTTTTAAAATTTCTAACAATGACACATAAGTTGTATTTTTAAATTTGTGTAAAGCTTTCGTAAGTCTATCAATTAATATATCAAAGTATCTACTATTTGAACTATGTGTAAGCGGAATACAAACATTCTTGGCTGCCTCATACATTTTTTGGTCATTTTCCTTAAGAATAAATGACAGGGAATGCAATTTTGCCAACGACTTCAAAGCAATTGTAACATGATCTAAATCTAGAAACCTGTGTTTGGTAAATGGTGAATAACCGTCTGCACACATATTCTGCATAGCTATTACCTCTTTACAATATTCTTTACACACAAAGTAACACTTAGGCATTACATAATGACACTGTGGGTCCAACTTTTCCTGCAATATACAATATTTGTGAAGTAATTCTGAATAAACAAAAATTTCTCTAGCAAACATTACAGTCAATGCTCCACTGACTCTATACGCCTCATTTAATGGTGCTAACTTTAAAACCAGATGTAAAGTTAAGTATTTCCCATCTTGCTTTCCTTCTAACGTCAGGGGCATTAGGACTCCAAAGTAATTTTGAGCTATAGTTTCAAAAGTTTGTCTTGTATGACTCCATTGTATTAGTCCACACTGCGACGCAATTTTTGATGTAAGTTCATAAATATATTCATCAGATATGTCGGACGTCATATTTAAAATTTCATAATATTTCAAAACAATGGAATATCTCGAAGTAAACCAAAGTTACAATTATTATTAATAGAATACACAAACACAAACAAAATTCAAAACAGAAAATGGCTTTCTTTAAGTTACAATTAATGACAGTGACACTGACAAACCTGTCCTGTCATTTCACTCTTTTCCAATCTTTTGTCATTGTCATCAATTGTCTCTGCCTCTTTGTGACGATCACAGATTAGTAAGAGGCAGAGGCGACACTTCATATCAAAAGAATTCGACTCGATATCAATCGGTTGTTTTCATTTATTGATTACTTATTATACTTACTCATTACTAGTAAACCCAATGATATCTTAATATATAAATAATATGAATTTATTTTCTAATGTGCGTGCGTATGTAATTGAACTCTTTCTTAACGGCTGTACCGATTTGGATGACATTTTTGTGTCTCTTCAGGTGGATCCGAGAAGGGTTTAGATTCACTGTTAGACCCGGTAGGTGGCGCTATTGTCGATATATATCAACAAATTTATAAAAAAAACATTTTTGTAATTTCATGTACCTACTTGTCATTTAGGGAGCAGATAGGTATTTACAAAGTAATATATCCATAACTAAACAGATCTTCCATGGCGTCAATTAATATTCCTTTAAAGTGGCGCTCTTCTTTATCCCTTTGTTGACTGTTCTCCAACGAATTTTTACTTTTCACTAGCCCATTGGATTCGAAACCTAACCATAGTGAAAATGCTAAGCACATTCGCATGAAACAGTATGCAGTCACAATTTTTAAGTCAGAGATAAAATCTTCATTCGTATACAATAATTCTAGTTGAACACCATGATCAAGTAATGTATTTTTGAAAATTTCATAGTATTTTGTAACAAAATGATGGTAGTGGAATCGCCTTAGGCTACCATCAGTGCTGTTCAATATAAAATACAGGAAGTCGAAAGCTGGAGTCATTAAACGACACGTTTGAAAATCGAACAAACAAGCTTTGACCGGTTTGTTATTCTGAAAAGAAAAAAAAACCGTTAAAATAAAAATAGAAATGATTCAACGATGTGACGTATTGATGGTGGATGTGAAAATTAGGGTTAACAGCTGAGGTTAACAGCATTGAGATACTATGTATATTACTTGTACATGTATTTAATTATGTACTTTGGTACATAGTGGGTACATAGTATCTCAATGGTTAATAGTAGTAAATAATGCTGATTTTAAACACAATGATGAAGTGATTTAATTATTAACCGCGACCAAAGGAGTAGAAGAACCACCTGATGGTAAATAGTGTGCCGAAAAGGCCAAGAAGGCAAAAATAAAGTATTGGCTCTCAAGCCTACACCCAGAACACGAAGATTCACGTTGCAACCAGCGACATTAAGAATAGAACGTTAGATTAAGCGGATTCTCAAACTTTGGAAATCAAAAAGAAAGGAGAAATGAGCGAGAATTCGCTGGATTCAAAGGGCTCAGAACGGTCAGAGACACTCGAATTAATAAAGGCCGAGGCCCAGCACTGGACAAAGGCAGACGGATGAATGAAAAAGCGAATGCTAAATCAAAATCAGTTTTTTGAAGTGAAAGCTCATTGGCATCAGCAAAGTGGCGGCTTACGTAAGCAAAGCAAAACATCAACATATTTGGCGTAACAGTATTCTTTTTTTTTTAAGATTTCACGTCTGGCACGTGTGAATTAAACACATTTTGATTTTTATAAATAAAATTATTTTTATTAGTTAGGTTAGAATTTTATGTTAGTTAGGTAATAACCTATAAATTACTATTTATTGTAAAGCAATTTTTTTTCTATCGTTGGACTTTAATTAAAAACGTTTAAGTAGTGCAGCTTACCTCATATTTGAACATAATGTTATCTTTCCAAAGGTCACCATGTCCATACAGTAAGAATTTTGCTTCGAACGTACTATTCGCGACTTTCTTATAGTTTAATAAAGTATCTTGCCAAAAAGATTCATATTTTGAACCTTTGAATAGCTGGGAATGCGTCCGAAAAGTATTTAATATAGCCGCAACCAGCTGAGGTGGATACACTTCTGTGTACGGTCTGAGCAAACCCTCCGCAAGCTGTTCGTGGTCTTTCGTTATAATAAAAGAAAGGGCATGAAACTGTGCCAGAGTCTTCAAAGATACGACGACATGTTCAAAGTCTAAAAAGCTTTCTTCATAATTCTGGAATCCGTCGCACTTCATGTTTTTTAAGACCAATATCTGGTTGTATGGCGTTGCATCAGCGTAGTAGCACTGCGGAATTAATTCATCTATATTCACATTAGATGCGCGCTTCCAAATAGGTACAAAGTTAGCATAAACATAGACTTCAACATCCCACATGATATTATTATATTTCCTTAATGATTCATCGGTGGACGGTAATTTGACGAATACATGTCGAAAAGTTTCTCTACCCTCATAATCTCCAATCACAGTCAAAGGTATGAGCACACCAAAATAGGTTTCTATTTTTTCTCTTGTTTCTTCTGCCTTAACTCTCCAATTTTTAATACCACACATAACAGCGACTTTGCCAAGGGCATCTCGTAGACGATCTTCTTTTATAGACATGACTTTTAATTTAACAACATGTACCTACCGATATAAAATATTTAAGTGATAAGTTAAATCACACAATAGCCGAGTTGTCACATCAACGGCGGAATAGTTTCTGAAGTAATTGGAGTAGTAACTGGTCTTTCACGAACATAATAATTTATATTTATATTGGTAAGTATGATTATCGCCTACAAGTAAACATTATTAATTGTTTGATAACAGTTGAATGATGAGACAGTTTGAACAATGAGAATATAATAACTCGAGGCAAATAACGCCCACCTTATTTTAAACACTTACATTAAGTACCTAATATGAATTTCTTTATTGAAAAAAGTAATTACTTAACTATCAAATTAATATTTTACTTTTAAAGTATTCAAAAGTATTAAACTTTTTACCAAACGCGAAATCGGAAAAGTTTAGCTTCTGGGTACAAATACCTTTTAAGCCCATTCATAAAAATCCTAATACATACTTAGGTACTTCAAAATGTTTACAAGAAACGGAAAATACCCAGTCATAGCGTAGTTTTCATGGTCATAAAACTTTAATTTTATAGAATTCGTCTAATGACCACCAACACCATGTTCCACACACGAGACAGGTAACATAACTTCAGTAATTGTCGGGAAGCCTCCAAGCCTAAACTGCTTGGGGATGTGCTTTAATCATAGTAACCACCGCGGCCCCTAAAGACAACATAATCGATCCAATCGGTCAAATTCGGTCAAATACGCCAAAGTCATCGAAAACTGGACTTTTCGAATGCACGCCACCCAGCGAAGCCGCGGCGGCTATTTGAACGATGTTATATTCACCCAAAATGTCATTATTAGGGCTCTCAAATAAAGATAAAATCTTATTGATATCTCTTAAACAACTTGTTTTATTCAATTTTAAAATCGACCCGTCCTTAATGGAAAACCCTATACTTACTTAATTATCCTACCTAACCTAAATACGTACTAGCTACCTAGATACATTTTAAACGTTTTAAAGTTGTTGAATGTTTGTATACAAATGTTCCCTTTCATCAATCATAGACAAAATTTAATAATTATAGTCACCGCATACCTATTTGTAATTATCTATCAAAGATAACAAGCAAATAAATCTAAATATAGAAGAGAATAACAATAACAACAATTCATTACTGCATACGATAATAAATTATCACTTAGCGCTACTTAAAAGAAAATGCACATAAAATGTAATATTTTATCATAGTATTAATAAGTCAATGTATTTTATTGCCTATCAGTTTATGTCATTATTATCATATCAATAGTCATAAGGCCCGACCCCCGACTATGTGGACTGATGACCTAACGAAAATAGCAGAAATCCGCATACTGGGCGTAGTGGTTCCAAAACCGGTCAGAGTGGCACCAAATTTGTACAGGCACTTTGTCCCGGAGGACCCTGTACATACACTTGATCACTGTACATAGGCTTTCCGAGAATTATATACCTACCGCAATACGGTAGACAGCTTATCCGAGAATTAGCACCTACCTTTATACCTACCGCAATATTGTAGACAGCTTTCCCGAGAATTAGTAAAGACCAGATGTTATGGATATGAAATTTTGGATGTGGATGTGGATACGGATACGGATATAACCATAATGTTATACCGGTTTCAGATCCGGTTACATATACCTATGTAATTATTTCGGATTGTCCGTTACTTTCGAATAATTTCGGTGACGGATATTAGATTTATAGTTAAGCCTATGCAATAGAAATAGGTAATAACAAATTAGGAATGCAGGACCCGCGCGCGGCTTGTGTCGGCTCGACCGAGCAGAAACAAAAAACTCATAACATGTCTCATTTAGGTTTCGCCCTTATCTGTAATTAACCAAAACTTTTATAACGGATTCGGTTACGGTTAAGGATAGATTTTATTTCGGATATCCGGTAGTTTCGCTTACGCTTACAAAGCTTCATAACATCCGTGGTAAAGACCAGCCTTTGCATGTACATAAATGGCATATATTCCTATAAAATCGATGGAGCTACGCATGTGGTGCTGCTGGTAATATTAATCTCTCCAAAGACCTCGGAACGTGCTGGCAAGTGACGGGCTGTTGTGACAATAGCGCAATGTTGTCGCATGTCGTTAATCTAAGTTTGCGTTGACGTAAATCCAGATTAAATATTATTCCTTTTATTACATAATTTTAGAGTCGATGTTAGATTTGTTTTTAATAAGTTCTGATAAAAATATAACAGTTAAAGGATGAATAAAAAATTGTTTGTCAGTAGCAAAAAAGTCCTTTCTACTCGTAAATATAAGTCCTGGTACTGGTATTTTACCAGTATTCTAAATATAACTATACAGTTTTGTGCAGTTGCAGTAAAGAATTAAGTTCCGTCTAGGCAATTAAAAGACACGATCTATTATGTGTCATTTTGTTCCTCTAAAATATATCAGTGTTACAAAACCATCAAGGTACTTCCCATTGACCTATAAACATGAACGTCTGCGAGAAACAAAGTTTCATAGCAATAGAAATGAGAAATATTTATAAAGTACCTACCTATGTACTTAAAGGAACTCACCAGTGACTAGCCAAAGTTCTACTCGCATTATTCGCAGTAAAATTATTTACGTGTAATGTATTATTAAATATTATCCGCAGCTGTTGCAACTACTGCAGTTAAACAAACTGAGATCACAATCCCACACTACGATAACGTTACATTACGTTCGAAACCTAAACCCACTGTTACTTGCGGCTGCCCCACTGCGGACATCATACGGGATATAATCAGAGAAGAACTGGACAAAAAATTTAGCAGCCAAATAAACGAAATTCAACAAAAATTACTAAAGTTGGATGAGACACTAAGTTTCTTTAATAGTGAATTCGTCAAAGTTAAAAGCGAGTGTGAATCACAGAAATCTCTTATTATTCAACTTCAGAGCGATAACGAACAGCTTCGGATAGTCGCCGCAGACTTAGCGAAGCGCATGAATCAAGCAGAACAACTGTCCCGCTCTTGTAACATCGAACTACAGTGCGTGCCTGAACACAAAAGTGAGAATCTATATAGCACGGTGCAGGAACTTGCTAAAACCATAAAGTGTCCTTTGTCCGACTCAGACTTACACTATTGCACGCGTATTGCAAAACTCAACTCAAGTAGCCCCCGCCCCCGCTCTATCCTAGTGAAATTCAGTAGTCGTCGTCTTCGCGATACTTTTTTGGCTGGGGTTATACAATTTAACCGCAACAATCCCAACGACAAACTTAACACCAGTCATTTGGGCTATAGCGGAAACAGGAAAAGCCCAGTATTTGTGTGTGAACACCTCACTCCGGACACAAAGCAGCTACACGCCGAAGCCCGCCGCAAAGCTAAGGATTTGAGTTTTCGATTCTGTTGGGTGCGTGACGGGAAAGTTTTTCTGCGAAAAACAGAAAATTCTAATTATATTTTAGTTAAGGACAGATCTGTTTTAAATTCTTTGTCGTAATAATCAGTTGGTATTCAAATTTTATATCAATTTTTTTTATTATTTTCATTTTATTTTTTTTTGTTTAAATTATTAATGGTACATTTTTATTATCAGAATGTGAGAGGCTTACGAACTAAGACTATAGATTTCTTTAATAATTCTGTTTGCAATAATTATGATGTCATAATATTGAGTGAAACATGGTTGAACAGTAGCGTCTTCGATTCTGAATTGTTTGATAGTCGCTATGTAGTTTATAGGAGAGACAGAGAAACCAGCGGATTCCATAATAATAAGGATGGTGGTGGGGTCTTAATTGCAGTATCTAAGCGGTTTATTTCTAGACGAATGCTAAGCTTTGAGTCAAAATGCGAAGATCTTTGGGTGCAAATTGAATGTCGAAACAATCATCGTAACAAAGTCGAACTCGTACACATATGCGCTGTCTACTTACCTCCGCCGCTACAAAAACACATACTTGAGGAATTCATCACTAATTCTAATCGCATCCTTGACCAAATTGATGTCGAAAATGTAATTTTTGCGGGAGATTTTAATTTAGGTTTAATCAACTGGAATGCATCACAGTCTTCCAATATGAGTAGTAGTAGTATTAGTAATAGCATGTATTCTAATCTCTTGTTAGATTTCGCAGCGTTGAATGGCCTAAACCAATACAATAATATAAAAAATAACAAAGAAAAACTTCTAGATTTAGTCTTAAGTAATATTAAAATTTCTAATCTAAGCCCTAGCCATCCCCTAACTAAAATCGACTGCTTGCATCCACCTCTTCAATTTCATTTTCTTTTTAATGCTGAAGCAAGCCTTGAGTCAAACAATTGTGATTTATTCTGTTTCCATAAAGCAGATTATGTAAAAATTGTCAATGAACTTAATCTTGTCAGCTGGGAGCATGAATTTTTTAGTTGCACTACTGTCGATGAGATGATATCTGTGTTTTACTCTCATGTCCGTGCGGCTATAAACAAATATGTGCCTAGGGCTAAAACCAAAGGTGCTAAATATCCTTTCTGGTTTTCTAGGGATCTTATTAACCGGTTATGCGAAAAATTCAAGTATCGTAACAAACTCCGTAAATACAATAACAACCCCCTTGACCGAATATCATTCGATCTTGCTAAAAAAAGGTCTGAACATCTTATGAAAGTTTGCTACAAACGTTATATTACTCGACTCGAATTAAACCTCCGTTCTAATCCAAAGCTTTTTTGGGGATTTATTAAACGCAAGAGAAAGAGCGATAGCTATTATCCCGCCCAGATGTCTCTTGATAGCACAACAGCTTCCGATGGTCCCGGTATATGCAATCTCTTTGCTCAAAACTTCTCCGCCTCATATAATGTCAACTCCTCAATGTCTTCACAAAACAGCAGTGTGGCAATGCTGACGAACGATTACCTAACACGTATTAAGTTCAAGGACGATCAAGTGCTAAAAGTTTTAAAAAGACTTGACTTATATAAGGGTGCAGGTTCTGACGGGATTCCGTCTGTGTTTGTAGTAAGATGCGCGACTGCACTAGCGAAGCCTTTGACACACATCTATAATATGTCTTTAAGCACCGGTATCTTTCCTACCCATTGGAAGACTGCTCTAATAGTTCCTTTATATAAAACTGGCGACAGAAGCCTTGTGAATAACTATAGGCCTATATCAATTCTACCTGTAGTGGCTAAAGTTTTTGAAAAACTACTCCTTCCAATCTTAGCTTGGCACTTCAAACCAATGATTGATCCTCGTCAGCATGGCTTCATTAAAGCTAGATCTACTTCAACCAACTTGACGTGCTTTGTCAACGATGTAGCTCTGGAACTTGATAGTCGCTCTTCAGTGGATGCGATCTACACCGACTTCAGCAAGGCATTTGACAGAGTCGATCACAAGAGATTAATACAAAAACTTTTAATTCACGGGATTGCAGAACCCTTGCTGAGCTGGTGTGAATCGTATTTAGCAAACAGATTTTCAAAGGTCGTATTAAACGGTTTCTCATCCCTACCGTTTTTGGCACTATCCGGTGTACCCCAGGGCTCACATCTAGGTCCATTGCTTTTTAATATATTTATTAATGACATTGGCAACTGTTTCGCCCAGTCCAAATACTATCTATTTGCTGACGACCTTAAATTCTTTAGGGCAATAAAATCGTCCACGGATACTGTTGCGCTTCAAGAAGATCTAAACAGCCTTGTTGCATGGTGTGAGGATAATGGACTTAACTTAAACGTTTCAAAATGTTTTGTGATACAGTTTACGCGTAAAAAACTTCAGCACCCTCGAAAATATACCATAAGAAACACCGACTTGGTCGAGGTAGATAGTATTAAAGACCTGGGAGTATCAGTTGATAGTAAACTACGTTTTAACATTCATGTTGATAATATATGCACCAAAGCATTTAAGACTCTAGGCTTTGTTTTGCGAAACTCTAAAGACTTCAGTTCACCCAAAACCAAAATTTTATTGTATAACTCTCTGGTTCGAAGCGGTTTAGAGTATTGCAGCGTGGCCTGGAACCCCTACTACGATGTTTATATTAAAAGGCTGGAAAGTGTCCAAAAGCGATTTTTGTTGCATCTGTCTTATTCATGCAATCTAGTAAATAGTATCACTTCATACAAGGACAGACTAGCTTATTTCAACATGGAATCATTAGCGGACCGAAGACGTATGCTCGATATTGTGTTTCTAGCTAAACTTTCCAATGGCTTTTTAGATGTACCGGAATTGTTATCCACATTGAATTTTTCTATACCTTCAAAGCTTCCAAGAATTTCACGATATAACATATTGCACTCAGTGTCATGTAAATCCAACTTAGGCCAAAACGCTCCTGTAAACAGAATGATAAAAACCTATAATTCCGTGTCGAAAATTAAGCATCTTGACCTATTCTCTGATAATATAGGCAAGCTTAAGAATAAATTGTTACTTACATCCGTATCATTGCCAAAATAAATTTAATGCTACGATTTATTATTTTCAAATATAACTTAACTTTTATTTTATTTTATTTTATTTTATTTTTTATGTTTGTTTGTTACGCTGATTCGGATCTTTTTATTTTTTCGATTATATTGCAATGTATTGTAACGTAAACTAATGTTATTCAAAGCTGTTTTAAATTTTCTTTTTGTTTTTAATCAATTACAATTTATAATTTTTCTATAAGTACCGAATTTATATTATTGTTATTATTTATCTTAAACTGTTTTTTTTTTCGTAATCTCATTATACGGCTTTTATGATTCGTAATTTATGTCAGTTACTTTTATTTTTAAATTAACACATTAATACACAATAATAAATAAAATAATAATATGTTGTATTGCATGTCGTCGTCACTTGTAATTGTACTGGCGCCTAGAATGTTAACTATGTATGTAATTATATTAAACAATGAAATGGTGTACAGTATGTTAGTGACCTAATAAATAAATAAATAAATAAATAAATAAATTAAGTATAACTAATTATTTAAACACAGATTTTATACACTCTAAAAACGACATACTATAGTGAGCTTTTTACAATTAAATAAATTCTATAAACAATACAAATAAATATCGACCTAAATGTTATTTTATAACAATGCTGACAAAGTTAACTATAATTAAGAACAGGCGGCGAAGGTGTCTGGTTACTACAAAGACAAACTTTGTTCGGTGAGGAATCCCATTAATCCACAAGAAAAGTGCTTTCCCAGCCACGGGATTTAGAAAAGTCTATTGACTCATAAAATCCTCCGTACTATAAACTTGACACGGAGTAAAAATTCTTTTAGTGTTTGATGTTTCCTTAGCACTTAATACTTGACCAATACCTACGGGGAGGTATTTCTAGAAGCCATATTACGTAAATGGATTTTCATTCTAGTTTTATCACAAACTTGATATTTATCAAAATGCAGGTTATTAGAATTGTGTCATATACCTACTTGCTACTTCTAAGTTAAAAGTCGCTGTATATATTTTTATGGAATTAAGGTAGCAAACAAAATGCTACCCTTCCGCTACCGCCTATGAAATTTTTGTGACCAACCCAGATCAAGACCCAATTGGGAACTCGGATGGTTAGTCCAGTTAGATGACGGTATTTGAACGGTAGTTGGTTAATTTGTTAGTAAGTTTGAGGACTGGGTCGGGGACTGCTAGTGATAGTTAGTACTGTTAGTTGTTGTTAGTAATAGTCCAGTTAGTAATTGTTAGTAAGGATCTCGTTATAATTCGGTCACAGTTGTGATTCTTGAGAACTAAGATGGTTGCTCTACTCATTATATATTATGCCTCTACCCACTATAAACTGTTGCAAACAGAGCGGTATGTTCATGAGCATATTGGACGCGGACTGAACTTCATCACCATTTACCATCAGCTACCTTTAAAACCTTTTTCATATTAACATTAGGAACCATTATTGGTGTTCCTTTATAAGCTTCCCAGTAAAACTGTTTTCATAAAATATTACTAAGTATAAGTGGGACGTTTTCCTCTCAAATTTATATTTCAATTAAGTTATGCTAAACTCGCGAGATTCATTAATAGGATTTTCAATGAGATTTAGCCTAAGCGTTATGATGTAAATTTTAAGCAGGAAATGTAGTTATTTAACAGGTAATCCCATATCTTTTTAACGCTTATATGGGTTATTCATAAATATTTATACAAGTTTAATACCTAACACTACAAGAAATATTAATACTTATTGTGATGTGGTGCAATATTATTTTGTTAAAACATGGCGACGAGGGTCTCGATAGATGAAGGGATAATAATAATGCAAAAGAAATACATTAAATAAATAAAACATAACACACGCTAATATGAGATGTTCACTACCATACGTTAGACACAACGTGATATTACGTTTGAAATGTGTACGTTCATAGTGTCAATGTAAAGTAACCCTTTGACAGAATTAATTACGGTCGAGTTTCGGGCGCAGAGCGGGCCTCTGGTACATTATGATTAATATTGCTGACGTCACTACCTTAAGTCATTTTTTCGTAAATATTCAAAGTAAAGTGCACAGTCCTATTTCAATGATTTCTCGCCTCTTCCGTCGCGTCATCGTTACAAGCAAAATTTCATTGGGAATTTCCCAAGTGGAAAATAAAATGTGCAAATTGTAATAGGAAGCGGGTCCGGAGCGGAAAGTACAAATTGGATGATTGTTTTGGTAACCTTTTTTAGCTACACAATAAATGTCGCTGCGCTGTTTAATGTGTGTTGTTAATTGTTAATGGCGAGTTACAGGGCAAAACTAGGAAAGGTTTTGTGTGTATTTAAATTTGAGGATATACTTAGTTAAAATTATGCTACACACTCATACCTCTATGATTACTGTGTCGATGATTTCATGGACAACACATTAGTGTAGCTGATGTCCATCATCCATGGGTCGCGTTGACCACCTACTATCTCATTATACAGCTCTGAATTGAGTAGTATACTTCACTCTCTTTAACTCCACTTCCGCGACGTCGCGCGTCGGAGACATGTCTTTCTTCTCTCGAAAAAAAACTATAAGTGACGTTTGATGTTTTGACCTCAAATCGTGTTTCTTTTCGTTATAGAACAGCAAATCACAAAAAAGCACATAATATTTAGGTAGTCTGAAATAGTGCTGTAAAATCCGTTTAAGCTGCTCCCTGAAATAATAATGACTCAAAAAACAGAAATTGCAAGCAGTCTTATCGCTCTATTTGCATAATTACATGCTAATGCTGCAATTGTTCACTTGGCGCAGAAAATCGCTTTAAAGGATTTGTGTAAATAATAAACAATTGAATGTTCTGAAGGATACGAGTATTCTATTATTTAATTTTCACCGGCTAATTTTTGATCATAAATAATGATCTAATTCAGTTTTTGCAGGCGTGAAGTGTGCTGGTCCAGTGGACTGTGCCTTTAAAAGCACCTTGTCTGAGTGGGGATTTGCATTGAAGTTCTTGATTTTCCCGTGGTAAATATTAGTATTTTTAAACCACTCCCCATTCTCAGGTTAGTTTCAAGAGATTTCGTAAGAAATAAGTAATTAATCTAATTGTTTAAAATGCCGAAAAACATGTTTCTTGTCTTTTTACTCTCAGAATTTTTTGTAAGTTTATTTAGTTTTTATTGTTATAGCGGTCATTTTTCATTAGTTCGTGCTTGACCATAATCCCACCTGATGGTAAGTGGCGATGAAGTCTCGGACGTTTTGTCTAACTTGTTTATACCTAGGTACACATTCTGTAAAATTTTGAAGTGTCTACCTATTACGGTACAAGATAAGCAGCCGCTATGACCGATGCAAAATAGGATTTAAATAATATGGGACCTTATCAATAGACATCTACAATACAATGACAAATACGATGACACAAATTACTTAGTCATAATTTAATAGCACAGAACTCAACAAATAATAACTTGATTTTATTCTAAAGCAGCAAAATTTGGGTCGCAGTCCACACCCACTTCACACCCACTATTGATATAAAGTTAGGTTGAACTCGAACAATTGACACTTTACTCCGCGCCCACGTTCACCCACAAATGACAAGGAGAGTATTAGGATCTGATACACCTTTTTATTCCACCGTCCGGACGGGCTTATAATTCGATGCCTCGATGGATACCGTTCTCTTGGTAATGGTTAAATTGATGATTAATGAATTATTGAAAAGAAATGTTATGTTGAGGATCAGTGCACAAATTTTGTATTATTTTGTATCAAGTAAATACCGTGTATTTAGATTATACTTAGTGTAAATTTGTTCTAGAAACTGCAAAATTAATTCCAAGAGTAGCTACTACTTATAATGTCTTTGTATAGTATAGGTACGAGTAACTCTGTCCAAGTGTGTACTGCATTATTGTTGTTGGTAAGGTTCATTGCCTGTCTGGCAAGCGTAGAATCTGCCGGGAATTTTTAAAGTGAGTCGGTAGAATCTGGCCGAACTTCACTTCAAAAAGGTAATGAGCGGAAAAGAGTAGGTAGGTACCTACAAGTAGTTTAAAGAGGTTTCACCATCCACTACAAAAAAAATTTGATCATTTTCATTTTTTGCCTTCCATTGCCAGAAATGTACGAGCTTATTTTGATTGTTTTTACCCGATCAGCTCTTTCAGCTGTAGGTAACCTTTGTTGATGGAAATGCAGTTTTGTTATTCGAAGTCTCTACGGAGTCCTATTATGCTTTTGTCGTGATGTATTTGCTCTTTTGTAAAATATCGGCATAATAAAATGTTTTTCAACACAAAGTACGTACTATTACGCCATTAGTTATTCATAGCCTGAAATCAATCGAACCTGAAAACTGTATATAGACAACCTCTAACCTGACAAAATTAGTGTTGCTTATTTTCTCAAGTTCACTACATGGTCGGTGTTAAGCTACGTGAACAAATGTATGTCTACACATTAAAACTTCCACTATCCACTGATAGTTTGATTCAAGAAGGGACTATTTTAGGCCTCTATATGATGCAATGGATACGGAACAAATAAATACTACCGGCGGTTAATCATAAAGAAACATAGTGCCGGTGGTTACTATTCATCACGCGTAGCTCATGCGATTCCCGTGCGACTTTCGTAGCGGCCGGTTAAACGTGATAGGACTGTCGGTCGGAGAACAACTCATTAGCTGACTAAAGAACTTATTCAATGAATATAAGGAAATTAAAATGATTCTTGCTAATTTCATTATCATAATCACAATCCACGACAGTCACAACGCAAGAAGAAGGATATTATTCAAAGAATTTCTTAGACGAAATAAAGATTAAGGCGAGGCCTCAACAAGACTGCGCTGACGCACTGTAAAAAACGACGTGGCATAACCAATTTTTTTATCAATTATAAGTGAATGCTTGACTACAATCCGACCTGATACACCAATGGTGATACATAACGCGCAATATAAAAACCTATTCACCCTTGATCTGAAGACACCAACATTATATTATACGTATCGTAGAAATTGCCGATGCAATGCCGCACCGTGCAAATCTGAGATGCGACGACATGCAATCGTTCAGTTGGTATCCATACACGTGTATTGCACATTACCATGACCAATTATAATACCTAGTTATAGTTTTCTGGGGGTGAACGCATCGGATTGCGGTGTGATTACATCCATCACAATTCTCCTTCAAAACCTACAAATATATGTAATTGTTCCTTAATAAAAAAAATTGAGCTGTCGCGGGTCTCCTGGGAAAATATTAATATGATTGTGCGAATGTACTCAGTAGTGGGTTATTAATAGATTATTAATAGCCAAGCCATACGAACATAAATCTGAACCAATTAACGGAAAATAACAAAACTAACATCTCAGAAATACCTACTAAATCGCAGAATGCTAATAACAAAACAAAATCAAATAAACATTTTAATCAATCCCAGGACAAAGGGAATTTACAGCGACATTTCGTTTGACTTGATTCATCCATTTTATTTGACAATTCATTTATGTCTCCGTCTGCAGTCTCACAAATAACAAACACATTTACTTCGAGAAGAAATCCGTAAACAAACTATAAAAACAAATAAAAACCTCCTCAGATATTTATGTATGAGTAAACTAAGAATACATGTAATGAAATGTGTATACAACATAAGTGTAAAATGTGCATTATTTAGCGCCAAGCGCCAGACAAGCGCCAAGAATACTGATGGCCGTGTATTTTAAAATCATATGTTTGTATTGTATTGTATTATTCCGTTTATTTTAAAACCAAGTATTTTGAAATCATAACACCGTTAACTCTCTATTGACGTACACCGATATGACATAAAAAAGCGATAAAATATTAATCGTTATCAAATTTTATTGTGTCATCAATATTTCATGACGATAAACTTAGTCCTACACGATGCTATTTGTTTCTGGAGTTAGACAATAAAAAAGGACTCCATTAAACATTACATTACGTACCATAATACACAATAGACAGTATTGGCTAATGAAGAGGTTACTACTGAAACATAAAAGGTCGAAAGTATTTAGGTCTGATAACAAAATGTTCGTGGATTTCAGTAGCCAATATGACAAAAACCATGATGTGAAATAAGTATTTTTCCATAACATAAGAACAAAAAGGCACTGTTTGCATTTCATTAATTTTCTCATCCTCCTACTATAATACTAACTCTCCGAGTATTTTTCATAAACCTTTTTTAACTTAAAAGGCCATTGCATAAATATGAGATTTAGCGTGTACAACAAGACCCTAAGTTTTCCTCAGGTTCGGATTAGTCTTAATCTCCTAAAATTGTACAGAAAAATCCCGCCATTTCTTTTAAGGGATTGCGGTTTGCTCCAAACAACAAGAAATAACTTTGATGTTTAACATTTACAGAGCGGTTTTAATACAATAAATATTGGTTTAGATCTTAAACAGAGGTCAGAACAGAGGTTAAATAGACTGTTTCAGTTTACGACAATGCACAACGATGAAATTTTAGAAATAAATTAGATAGAAAAGCAAAAACTCTCTTCTTTGAAAAGAGTTTTATGTCGTAAGAAGAAATAAGTAGTTCTAGAAATAGAATAATCTTTAAAGCCAGTACTATCTGTCTTTCTTCCCACTTCCTGCTCGACGTGCAATACATCGGTTAAGTCTTTAGTGTTATTAATGTTCATGGATATTTATCCAGGCTCTGTATCCGCTATTTTTACGCCATTTTATTGTACATCTAAATACACGTAGCTCAGTAACTAGTCTTCTCATCGCTATTACCAACGACGCAGTTCCAAAATCTGCACGCGTATATCGGTACTACGGATTTAATGCACCATTTTTGTTATCTTCAAATGATAGCCCTCATTTTTGCCCTCTAATAGCCTCTCGGGAACCAGCGTATATGGGAAATCTCCGGAAACTTATTTGAACACATCGTTGCCTCGCTTACCCAATGTCCATACTCGTCCCAAGGGTCTCAGGAGGTTCCCACAATTTGCCGTCTTCACTAGGTCCGCCTTTAGATCTGCTATTCAAGTCCATCTTTGACCTTGTGTTGTGAGTCGTGGCGATATAGATGTTATTTTTCTGAGAACAAGATCTTATACTATTAAACCTGCAATTCTTCTTAAGACTTCCAACAGTTTCGGCATTAAAGTAAGGAGAAGTTCTTAATATTGGTATCACTTGCTTGACATTGACTACATTCAAGTACATGATTTCACGTTAAAATAACAATATACTGGAGTGTAAGGGACTCCAACCAACTTTGTGCAATGTGCCGATGTAGTAAGGGACTTAGCTACGAGAGGACCTACCTGTTAAAGGTCTCTAGGCTCGGTACCACCCAGCTTAATGCTAATATTAGGTAGGCTGGTAGGGTTTTTACCTAACTACCGGGCAAGAGTCTTTAGTATTGTAAAATCCGCCATTTTTTAAACATTGTACAAAATAGTTTTAGATAATTATCACTGGTTTAATATCACTAAGCATAATATATAAAACCTTGAAAGAATATTATAATGGTCCGTTTACAAGTGAAACTCCAAAGGAATTCTAAATCGTAATCCTGAATGCGGCTGACAGGGTCGACCATCGAGGGCTCTTGCTAAAGGTCGTAAAATTTGAATATCGAACTATTCGCATACATTATTATATTTTATTATGAATCAGACACGAATCAGAGAAATCGATGTTTCAAAAGTTAAATACAGGATGAATGCTTTGTCATTGCCATTAGTAATTGAACTGTTTATTCTTATTATATTATTAGGCCTTAAATCATTGTTTTCATTTAGATCCCTAACCGCCTCGGGTAAGACATCAGACTATTTACGACATATTGGCTTCAGCCTATTAATGGCGCACTCTGAGCACGGGTCTCTCCTTTTCTCTGAGAACGTCTGGGGCATAGGCCACCACGCTGCTCCAGTGCGTAGTAGTTAACGGCGGGCCAACTCATGTGTCGGAATGATTTTATGCCGCCCGAAGATCGCTATCTAACGATAACAACCGGGAATTATAGATGGATATAGCATTAGGAGCGGCCATCAATCAAAGAAAATATTCACCATACACGAGTTCCGTTGTTTCTTAGATTTATTATTTATGAGCCTCCTTATATTCATGTTTATTAGAAAGTAAATCGAGAGGCAAGTCGCAAGGCCCTTAATAAGAGCGCAGAATTGAATTTCCCAGCAAAGCGGAGGTTCGACGTAGATTAAATTGCTTGAGAATCTTGAGATACCCTATTTATTAAAACTAGTTCCTCAGGGCGTT
This sequence comes from Ochlodes sylvanus, assembly GCA_905404295.2. Classification (NCBI taxonomy): domain Eukaryota; kingdom Metazoa; phylum Arthropoda; class Insecta; order Lepidoptera; family Hesperiidae; genus Ochlodes; species Ochlodes sylvanus. The sequence continues at coordinate 5,731,117 of FR990144.1, forward strand.
CATTATTATCAACTTCCTCTATGTCAAGAATGCGTTATCTCGGTATCTACTAGATTTTTATAAGAATATTTCCGACAAACTACACAGCATACCGGCATACGAGACGCGGGGTAAGTGGTTTCCGATAACTTCATCAGACCTTGACCAACACTGTCTCCAATTACCTAACGAAGTCTGACGTTTGAGAATAAAATCTTAATCTTTACTTTACTGCAGTAATAAAATTTGTAATAAAATGACACCCCTGACTCCCTCTTACAAGATGACTTTCCCTTAAATAATGGCTCACTTCATTATCACTCAGACATTTGGTTAGTTTGTTAGTAAGTAAGTACGAGGACTTGGACAGGGACTAGTCCTGTTAATTGTTGTTAGTAATAGTCCAGTTAGTGATTGTTTGTAGGAGTCTCGTTTTAACTCGGTCACAGATGTGTTGCTACCCTTAAGGACTGAGACGGTTGCCTCTAAAAAAGTGTCCATCCATCCATCACCTTTATGCATCCACTGTTGGACATAGGCCTCCCCTAACATGCGTCAATCTGACCGGTCCTGAGCCTTCTGAATCCAGCGGTTGCCCGCTGTCTTCTTCAGGTCGTCAGTCCACATGGTCGGGGGGCGGCCTATGCTCCTTTTTCCGAGACGTGGCCTCACTCGAGGACCTTTCTTCCCTAGCGGTTATCGGTCCTCTGAGCTATGTGGCCTGCCCATTGCCACTTCAGCCGGCTAATTCTTTGATCTACAAGTATGTCGATTAGCCTCGTTCGTCTACGGAAATATAATGTCCAACATGTTTTGTTGTTGTTGCTTTGCTTTGTTATTTGAGTGTAATACAAGCTTTATTTAACTTCGGAAACTTAGAAACTATTAAATGAGAAATAGTCCTCAAGAGTAGAGCCACACGTCTGTGACCGAATTAGAACGAAACTATTGGGTACTAACAATCCCTAACTGGACTTTTACCAACTTTTACTAACTACAACTACGACTAACTAACTAACTATCACTAACAGTCCCTGCCCCAGTCCCCATACGTACTAACGAACTCACTAACTATCATTATTAATAACACGTCATGGGCGGCAACGGAAAGTGGTGCTGCATGCTCGTTTGCTATCTTAAATCCATAACAAAATACAAAACGATATCAATATTTGTCAACAGTATTCATTTTTAAAACATGCCATTACACAAAACTACACACACCACACTCCCCAACCGACTAGTAAAGGTCTTATTCAATGTCCACTATAGAAACGCTTGGGTGTTTTATTTATTGCCGGTGACTTTATGGGCTATAAAGCGGTATTCCCCAGCATTAATTTGTCGAGACAAGTTACAAGATGGATACCTATCCAGTTTATGTGTCGCTGAGCAGGTGTCCTCCAAGCATCATATTTTATTTCCAAGATGCGCGCCATTAAATATTTTATTACACCTTTATTATAACTTTCTTCTTGTTTATTCTCTGAGATGGCACATATTAAATGCTAGTATTTATATCCCTGCTTATTTAACTGCCTCGCAAAATAGGTCTTATCCGCTCAAGGAATGATACTAAAACCTACAAATATATCTACTTAACTACTTATTTACTTTCCTCGTTTCAGTCATCCGTACTACTTGATAATTTATTTTTCCTTTTTGTTCACTTAAGCGGCGTTCACATTCGTAATTCACTCGACATATTAATAGGGGTACTCAGTATTCGATTCTCATTCCAAATATCTAATTAACAAGGGTTCTTTAAATTTGACGTACTTAATTACCATTATAAACCCATAATGTCGACAAACTGAGCGCACGTCCTGGGACTCCTCTTCGCACGCAGGGTCACTAACAACCACGCTACTGTTAGTACGATGTAATCATAAAGAAAGATATTAAAGATAATAATACGGCTATTACGGATAAATATTAACCATAATGATATATTTATGCTATAATGACGGTACGTAGGTATTGCATAAAATATTCCATGAGTCAAGGACGTAAGTACTGATATTTCAAGGCAAACGGTCAAGGTGCAACCACAAGTATAAATAATAAACTTATAAACAACCATTTGCACCCTTCATCAAAGCAGCCGCTCAAGGTGAAGAACAAACTGAAAATTTTTCACGCAACGTCAAAGCGTTTATGAGTAACAATCAACTTGTCAACATTTGAAATATTACCGTGACCGCCGATCAAAGAGCGAGTCATTAAGCTCACTGTGACTATAGCACTCGAGTCGTTCACTCGCTTTCTCTCCCAAATTTCTCGCAGAACACCAATCTTATTTCAAATATGTCTCAGCTATATACGAGCCGTAACTTATACCCGCCGACTATCAGCTTGCCAAATGGCTTCGCGACCCAAATTGACGCCAAGCAAAAAAATAAAATCATTTTCCTGGACGTCACTCCCACGCGGACTCCTCATGTAAAAAGTATTTCCCTTAACGCTGTTAGCCCACTACGGGATAATTTCATTGCGCCAAAAATTTATAAGGATATTGTATATGAAAATATAAAACCAGTGTTTTTTTTGCTGCGTATTATGGGGGTGCTCCCACTGACGAGACCTTCCCCTGGCGTCAATCGATTCCATGTTACATCTCATGCTATGCTGTATTCCATATTATTTTACTTAGCCTTGATCAGCTATGTGTTGTATCTTACTCCTCACAAAGTACAAATTTTACGCGCAACTGAAGGGAAATTCGAAGAAGTTGTCATCGAATATTTGTTTACGGTATATTTATTCCCCATAATAGTAATACCGATATTGTGGTACGAGACTCGTAAAATTGCTGGAGTTTTGAACGGCTGGGTCGATTTCGAGGTGAGAACATGAATTATTTTTACTTCATCATACGAATATACTCAAGCAAGGAGGTATCTGCCCTTTTGCTATGAACATCACATGGCGCACGTTGATTGATAAATGTTATCTTGGTATATGTACCGTGTATTACATTGAAATATGTACATATTTATGCATTTAGTAAAAAGCGGTTAAATTACAAACAGACACTTCATTTTATTTATTTTTGTAGATTGCGTAGAGACCATACGTAAAAACCGACAGATTTATTATTAGTGTAGATATAGATAAATTAGCACATCCACTTCCTATCAGGGTAAAGGACGTGGTTCATAAAATTTCCAATTAAATTATATAAAGGACATACATTGAGCATAATGTTGAAGACGGAGCATAAGTTCCGGTAAGTTAAATGCTGTAAATGTATCCACGTAATTGCAACAATAAATTTCCATGTGCATGGCGCCACGTTGCTATTATTACTCCACTATATCTTAGATGATTGCTACGACTAAGCATAAGGTACTAAATCACAACGTAAATTGGTCAAGCGTGCTGACAGGAATAATAATCAAAAATCAAGTGTTAAATGCTTCTTGATGGTAATAAGGACATATAATATAAAATTTATATAATATAATTATTTATATAATATAAAATTTATCGTTATTGTGAGTCACACGGTACCGTACACCACCCCGGACCAATCGGACAAAGTTTACCTGGTAAACGATATTTATTGAAACGAAGTATTATAATTATTGCCTTTGGCTATATCACCGAATCCTTTGGGATCAAAATTACAATTTTCTTAAAAAATATATCATTTTGTAGAGTTGGGAGTTTCATAGAACTGTTTTTCATACGTTTTTCTTGTAACTCTGTTCTGCGGTGAACTATAATAATTAATTCTAATTATAAGCATAATATTTTTATTATTATATAAACTTTTGTAAAGCATAATTAATTTTACAACATATTAACATTACACAGTTATAAAATATAGTAACAAAATGCTTTTAACAGATGCTGCAGTTTGGATACCAGCCAAAACTTCTTGCATGAGGATAACTAAACACTCACAAAACATTTTTACCCCAGTGGGTAACTTCCTAGATCAGCAGAATATTAACCTACTCCAAAACTTATTTAATACTTTAGAGTTACGAGTAAGCGTACGTGCTGTAGTTACAAACGACTTCGATATCACGAGAGGTCTGGCAACTTTCGAATAAGCAAACACCTATTGCACTTGGACATCTACCAAGATTCGTAAAAGCCAAAGGATCTAGCGCCCGTCCAAAACCAAATAATAAATGAAATATGGATCAGATAGACAGCTCTTAGATAAATGGCCTTTATTGTGATAAAAATAAGAAAAGAGCTCTTTTAAACGACAAGAGATAACAAACTTTGTGTGGGGTTAAAGTGTTAAAACCAGACATCCAACTTAGTAAAATTAAACATCTTTAAGTCTGATTCAGAGATTGGACTAAGCAGTGATAGCCGAGTGGTTAAACGTTGGAATCCCAAACCGGAAGGTCCGGATTCAAACCCCAGCACGCACCTCTAATCTTCAAAAATTATGTGCGTATTAGAATTTAATTATCACTTGCTTCGGTGAAGGAAAACATCATGAAGGAAACCTGCACACCTGAGAGTTCTCCATAATGTTCTCAAAGGTGTGTGAAGTCCAATCCGCACTTAGTCAACGTGGTGGACTATGGCCTGTACCCCTCACATTGTGAGAGGAGACCCGTGCCCAGCAGGGGGAGAGTTATGGGTTATGATGATGATGATAATGTAAGACTGGACTATTGATGATTTATTGATAAATCGATACCAAAATTATTTTACCAAGGCAAAAATTAAGAACATTAGGACTTCCCTGTTTTAAGTGTTTCCCTTTTTTACAGGTTGCCTACAAGAACTTATCCAAACGGGCCCTCCCTGTTCAACTCTACAATAAAGCGCTTGCGATAGCCGTTATCATACCTATCCTCTCTACGACTTCGGTGATCATCACCCATATCACCATGGTGCATTTTAAACTCATCCAGGTCCTACCATACATCTTTTTAGAGGTACTTACGTATCTTTTAGGTGGATATTGGTACCTTTTGTGTGAAACACTAAGTATTTGTGCCAATATTTTGGCTGAAGATTTCCATCAGGTAAGTTAAAATAGGTACCTAAGCAATAATGTTGCATTAAATTGATGTATCAAAATCAGAAACAATTCGGTGTAGCAAAATAAATAAACGGACAAATAATTTATGTAGGTACTGAATAGGCAAATCAATATTAATATTACGATCTAATCTCAGGAACTACTGGTCCGAATTGAAAAAATATTTTTGTGTTAGATACCTACTCAATTTATCGAGGAATAGGAGCAAAGCATCAATGAAGAATGTTGCAAAAATGGGAAAATATTTAATATTTGTAACCGGAAAGAACAAGCAAGTTCTACAGGTCACAGAAATAATCCCTCCAACATCCGACTAAACAAAAAATTACCCAATTACAAAATGTAAAGAATACCTACCTACTATTCTTTTCCTCTTTCGTGGCCCTATTTAAATCTCTTAAATGACTTTTTATATACCTAAGTAAATATTAACAGATAGCATACTCAATTATCTTTAAAGATATTATTTTAATATTGTTTATTTTCCGTGTTCTTACGTTTAAGGCTCTTCGTCATATAGGCCCTGCTGCGAAAGTCGGCGAATACAGAGCACTGTGGCTCCGCCTGAGTAAACTGGCCAGAGACACTGGCATCGCACATTGCTACACCTTCACCTTCGTCAATCTCTACTTGTTCCTCATCATCACGCTGTCCATCTACGGGTTGCTCAGCCAAATCTCCGAAGGTTTTGGCATCAAGGACGTCGGTTTAGTACTAACTGCTATTTGCAGTATATTTCTGCTTTTCTTCATTTGCGATGAAGCTCACTATGCATCTCATAATGTAAGATTATACAACTTAGTAGGTACATTTGTTTAGGAAAGATGGAATACCGATATTTTGACGACGCCGTAGAGCCCGTAGATTAGTTGGTTGTGGCCCTGCCTGGGAAGCGAGGGGTCGCGATTCGATTCCCGGCAGATATTTTTCTGACAGATAAATGTTTGTTCTCGGGTCATGGGTGTTAGTGACCTATTTATTACGAGTGTGATGTTCGTGCCTCTTGCGACACAAGGAATCCTAGTGCGTTATTAACGTTTTTTTTATAATTATAAATAACTTTATTTCTCTAAATCACAGGTTCGGACGAATTTTCAAAAGAAACTCCTACTGGTGGAATTGTCTTGGATGAACACTGACGCTCAAACAGAAGTGAATATGTTTTTGCGGGCTACCGAAATGAATCCATCGCAAATCAGTCTAGGAGGATTCCTGGACGTCAACCGAAATCTTTTTAAATCAGTATGTTGAAAATGTATACAAATACATAGGTATAATTATTATACACTAGGTTAAACGGGTGCCATACGCCACATCGAGGTTAAACAGTGATCTATTACTTAATTAATGACATAATAAGTGATTCCTCTGGTGATGACTTTGATTGGTTAGACTTGAGATCTCACATTTTTACGATGGAATTACTTAGTTGCGAGACCTGCATTTTAAACATTTTATGTTTTTAATGGGACCCTACCCTACCCGTCACCAGAAAACTAAGTACCGTGGCGGGTGGTAGCACTACCCCGCGCGAACTCTAGACTGTAGAGTCTAGTAGAGTCTGTAGAGACTGTAGAGAGTAGTAGCTACTTACCTGGTAGGTACCTAACTAACAATAAAATGGTATGTTACAGTTTCTAGCCACAATGGTCACGTATCTGGTCGTTCTACTACAGTTCCAAATTAGTATTCCTGATGAGAGCCAATTAATCGAGGAAGATGACAAGAACCCGCTCAACGCAACACTTTCAACTACAGAAGATACTACTACCACAATAGCCACGACAATTTTAACAACGCTAGCTAAGAAAAAGAAAAAATATTAGGACCTTTGAGAAATAAATATTTTGGTATATCTTTCTTTTTGTCAAATAAAATTATATATTTGAACTCTCACAAAACAATCTAATACCTACCTACCTACTTATTTAAAAATATCGTCTCATGGTTTTAGTGGTCCAACTCCTCCAAAACGCCTCAACCGAATTTTATGTTTTTTTTTTGTATATTTGCGATATACCTATATAACCTATACAATAGGTGCCTAGTGCCTGCTTACTAATAAATACTTCATGTCTCCAGCTGAAAGATGCTCTAAAAATTATGTTCTAATCTAAGAGTGTTGCTGTTGATTACTAGTTCGGTTCCGGTATCGTTGCCGCTGTTGTACTAAGTTAATTTCATGGAAGTATGAAACCTATGGAAGTGACATGTCAACAAAAAATGCATGCCACTGTTACGTCATCTGGCCAGCAAACATGGCGGCTTTAGTGCTGACCTGTAACTCATGATATCAACTACTCATGACCTATAACTGCACGTATGAACCTTTACTTGGTAATTATAATAATTATAAATCTTCCTTTATTTTCCCGGCAACATTAACAATAACCAATATTTTTAATGTTATTTAAAGCGTACCTGTTTATAGTTATTAAAGATGGCTGATTTGACTTTGACCACGACTTTTTGACAAGATAAGTACCGGCTGAACTGACTGACAATGTCATTTGGGTCGGTAAACATGGCGGATTTTCGGCCTCATTAGGTAAATTACGGCCGGCGGATCATGGCCGCTCTGAAGTTAGGCTTTCGGATATAGTGCGCAGGTATTGTACTTTAGAGAGAGATAGCGACACAAACACTGAGCGTGTGACTGAAACAAACAATGCTCAAAGTGACACCACGCGCGTCTTGCCACCATTTCGACCCTAAAATTGACTTCTGCGCAGCGATCCGAACAAAGTTAAGAGCGGCCAAGATCCGCCGGCCGTATTATAGTCCCTACTATAACACGTCCATGGTTAATTTTAATTTTTTAACCTTAGAGTACTATATAGTTAAAATATATACTCTAAGTTTTTAACTAAGAAATTAACTGTAACCTTACGCATTCTGTTTAGCACTTTGGCAGTCTTTGGCTATATGACTAGTGTACAATACTACGCTAGTATTATCTGTTAGAATACCACCTAATCTGTGGTCACGGAGAAAAATAAAAAATACTTGCATGTCATTGGTTGGTTTCTACAAAGATGTAAAAAGTTGAATAAATGGTTTAATTCAATTGGTCAAAATTATTTGTCGGCTTTCTAGAAAAACAAAGAAAAGAATATTCCGGAGTGGAGTAAAAAACATAAACGTCAACACGTCAAGTCAAGTCAACTTTTGCGCTAGCTGTGTGATTAAAGAACGATTTTAGTTTATCGAAAATAGAGATTTAAATCCGATTGATTTTCACTTTAGCTTAAAGAAGAATAAACAAGCAATAGAGCACAGATTATTTCTTTGGTTAGCAATAATGGTAGACTACAGCAAGTGGAAAGATATTGAGGTAGGTATCTATATAGAAATTTGTTGTCAACAATATTATTTTACGTCTGAAAAGACTATGACGACCTATTAGTCTTATTGACGAACAACAATATCATGTTGTTACTAACACTAAAATGTGACCCAAAGTGTACAATTCTCTTGTTTGTCTTAGATATCCGATGATGAAGATGAGACGCACCCGAACATTGACACCGCGTCGCTGTTCCGGTGGCGGCACCAAGCTCGCATCGAGCGCATGGAAGACCGGCGGCGCCAATTAGAGGAGCATGAACAACGCAAGAATGAAAACAAGGCTAAGTTAGCGCAAACCCGGAAGAAAATAGCAGAGGATCCCAACAGCCCCAACCTGGAAACTCTCAAAAAAGCGCTTCTAGATCTCGAAAAAGAAGAGCAGGAGCTTATGAAGAAAGATGCTGAAATAAAAAATAAAGAAAAATTAATTCCTTGGAATGTCGACACCATCAGTGAACCAGGTTTCACAAAAACTGTCATCAATACCAAACTCACGCGGCCGAAGGATGAAAATCTGACTGAGGAAGAAAAGGAGGAGAAAATGAAAAAGTTCATCAAGGACAATGAAAAGCTACTGAAAAAATTTGGAATGCTCCGGAAGTACGATGACTCCAAGCAGTTCCTCCAACAACATACACAACTGGTGTGCGAAGAGACTGCCAACTACCTGGTCATTTGGTGTATCAACTTGGAAATGGAAGATGTATGTACAAAGTTTATTGCCCTTTAATGACAATTTATTATATTATTTCACTATCAACAGTGCTTAAAATATCTAACATTCTTAATGCAAATAATGTCACCAGTTAAAATATATACTGTTGTATAAATGTTTCCCATAGCTGATGTGCATAGTCATAATGTAAATATATGTTTAAGTGGGTCATCTCTTCACTGATGTAATTCAATTACAATTGGCTGCTATTGGTATGCTTGTATTATGTAAATAGCCAATCAACAAACTAATGAGCCTGATGACAAATAATCATTGTCATCCATGGACCCTAAACCCTAAAGGCATCACTAGTGCATTGTCAGCTAACAGAGAGGGAAGAAAGAAGCATGGTATGAAAGTCATGCTAATTGACAAATGGGTTATTATTATGTCATAGCCAGACCCATTAATGTTATATCTGGTCCCCAAGACCTACACTTAGAATGAACCATAGGATATCCTTTAGACCTACACTCAGAATAAACCATACGATAGCCTTTTATCTTGGGTTCCAGATCGTTGATTTGAACAGGTCTAATTTTATTACCGCTCAATATCCAATTTCTACAGTGAGTTGTTACCATACAATTGCAGAACATATGGCTGGGAGTTTCCTGAACAATGTGTTAAATTCTACAATTATTTTACAGAAACATGATTTAATGGCCCATGTAGCTCATCAGACCATTTGTATGCAGTACATTTTGGAACTGTCCAAGCAGTTAGATGTGGACCCAAGGGCTTGTGTTGGATCATTCTTTGCAAGGTATGAATAGCATTTATCACAAACCTAGATTATCAAGAACAATATTGATGTATGTATGTAGTTATAGCAATTCTGAGCCATTTTACAAGGTATATTTTACAAAGTTAGTTGCAGTGTTGCGGTTTGTTCTTTTTATTGGAATAATAATATTGCAGCCAAGATTATTTTGATTTTGATCTGTTAGAATGAAGGGATTATGTGAAGGGACCGAGTGAAAAAAAATTGGTACTCAAGAGTAGAGTAGAATACTTATTGATTGTGTATTGCTGTTGGAAATAGAATATATGAGAAAATCTTCGTCTCATTTGATAATGACATGTGAATTCCCAATATGATTAGTATTAATAACAACCATCTGTTAAATACATTTATTTATTTATACTTTTTGTACCATATAAATTATAAAGTATAAGAACAACAGGCAGACTCGATGCTAAAAGCATTCTCTGCCAGTCAACCTTACATTATATGGATATAATGTCTCCAATGGTCATTTTAGGATCCAAGTGGCTGAGAAAACCTACAAGGATGCATTTGATGATGAACTGGAACAGTTCAAGGCCAGGATTAAAAAGCGTGCTGCTGAAAAGATCCAAGATGCTATAAGGGAGCAGGAGGAAGAGGAGAGGAAAGCCAGACTGGGCCCGGGGGGGTTGGATCCGGTTGAAGTTTACGAAGAGTTACCTGATGTGAGTTAGCAACTTTTGCATTAAATATGTGACTATATTCTATACATTTATTTTGTCATCACTCATTTGTTCCCTCCAAACGGAATAGGTGAGAATTTGGCTGAACGTAATAGTTTTTAGACTTATACGAACCCCACATCATTACGTAAACACTACAGGGGGGCAGCGGTTCCACAAAATGTTCTCTCAAAATTCTTATGAATCTATAAAGAAACCATTGAATGCATGTGCCAATGTTTACGTAAGCATGGGAAGGGGGGGAGGGTGTAAGAGATTTGCTTATTTTTGCTGACAGGACTTAATAATTTCAAAAAATCTGCTTACGTTTGCTTTAACACTATTTGACTAACCATTATAATTATAATGATCCATCTGCTGAATTTTCTGCTTTTATCTTTAGTTTATTTACCGGCATCATATCTGGCTGATATCACTGTTTTATTTTCATTACAGGAATTGCCTATTAACTACTTAATATTGTTGTCTAATCAAGATTTTCTAGGCGTTAAACTTATGTTATCACAACTTAAACTCTCAAAAACAATTGACCAAAAGTGACTGTAAGAATGCTTACAGTCTTTTAACCACAGTGCCCATTAATACTGATGTACTCGTATAGTTCGATGTTAATTGTTGATTTTATTGGCAGGAGTTGAAGAAATGCTTTGATGCCCAAGACGTTCCAATGCTTCAAGCAACAATTGCAAAGATGCCTGAATCTGAAGCTGTGTATTACATGAAGAGATGCGTGGATTCAGGCCTGTGGGTGCCTGGCAAAAATGACGAGGAACCAACCATGAAGGAGAATGTGGATGGGCCCAACGAGACTGCCAAACCTACAACTTCAACTGATGATGTAGACTGAAATTCGGTTGGAGTGCTTTAAACTACATAACATAGTTTGTAAATAAGCCCGTTCATTAATGTCCCAAATATCAAGCAATATTGCAGTGCATTTCATATACCTGAAAATCAGTGCCTCCAAGTTTATTATTTAGATAGAATACGAATAGTTTGTAGTTAAGTTAAAGATCCTAAAATTTGTAATGTGTGGCTTATAAATCTAACTGTCCAACCACGCTTTATGTTGCACAAGGATACATAACTCTGCATAATATAAAAGCATGTTGATACAGCAAGGTTTAATCATTTTATTTGATAGTATTGAATGCTAGTTGATAATTTTGACATGTCCTGAATTAAGTAAACAAGAAAGTTACAAATACTTTACTATTTGTGTATATAACTGTCGTACATCAAAAATTAAATGTTAAAAATATTTGATTTTTTATTTAAAATAACCCAATTAATCTTCAAGAAGTTTCAGGAATAGTTTGCTAAAGTCGTTTTCTGAAACAAGTTAATTTTTAGGGTTCATTACCCAAGGGGTAAAATCCGGACCCCTATTAATATGCCTCCGAGGTCGGTCTGTCTGTCACAAGACTTGAACGAATCGCCCCACGCTTTTATGAAGAATTATTTTTTATTTAGATTGTTATAAAAACGTGTTTTTTAGTTTGTTTATTATTATTTTAGTTAATATATAATTATGTACGTGGAAGGTAACATTACCGCGTCCTCGAAAAATGAAATAGAGTAATTTTTAGTAAATATTATTATATTCACTAGTGGATTAATAAGAATAATTGCAATATTAAGATTCCTTCAAATTAATTAAAGTGTATCAAATGTATTTGCTACATAAGCAATGATGCAACAGAAGCGGGTTGACGTGCTGAACGCTTATTTAATTGTTATTTATTAAATACTCCTTTAATAATATGCATTTAAAATATATTCGATGATTTTTTGATGTGAGACATCTGTTTCGCGAGGGGTAAACCTGATTTTGGCGTAACGATATAGGCCGTGGATACATTTAAATCGCAATCTACCATTAAATTGAAAATCTTTATCAAATAACGATCAGTGATGTGAAATAACAATCCTGAGTGACCCTGGTCACTCCCAGTCCCAGCAGTATTTTAATTCAATAACACAAGTCATCGCCAATGCGTTGCTAACCAAGAGGGTAGAATAAAATTAATAGCTCTCAATTGGAAAACGATAAGACGTTTGGCGTATCGTTAGCAAGTTAAATAATCAATTGAAAAACTAATCGTATTATGCCAACACTGCTCGCGGGTAGCTATAGACTTCTATCACCGCGGCATCAAAGAGGGTAGATAAACATTTTTGAATTTAAACGGGTACTCACGATTCTGTCGCCAATTCAAAATCGTGAGTACCCGTATACATTCAAAAATGTTTAGTGTCCGCGATGATATCAGTTTAAAATCATATGGGGTAGGGTAAAATAAAAGTGCGTTAGATAACTTGTACTTTTTATATAACAAAACTACAATAGGTGTGAGAGAGGGCGCTGGCCGCTACGTGAGCACGTGCGGCGGCAACTGCGGTCGGCCCTCGAGTTTGCTGTAGTCTAAGTGAAATTCTTTCGCCACCTGCAACAATAACAAACGTCATTTTCATTATTTGGTTAGTACACGGAAGTCTTTAAAACTAGCCCCATTTAAGGTTATAAGTTGAGTGGCCATTAGTAATACAAATATTTAGAGCATACTTACTTTGCGCCAATTGTGCGCATCAAAGAAGTAGTAGGTGCCGCGCTCGTACGTCGACGTCTTCTCGACCATCGGCATGCCGGGCGCTTGCGAGATCCACACCTTCTCCTCCATGTGATACCGCCACTCGCGATTATATCTATCAAAACAAACGGTATATTTCGTTATCACCTCAATTTACCACCAAACAGCGAAAGAGAATACTTTATAGCTCGCTGCCACCAAACAACGAGTGGTGCTGGTTGCGCGCGATTTAAGTGTTGAAAGTTCAATGTGCATTGCAAAGCCACCGAAACGAGATAAAACAAGTGAATGTCAATGCTTCAGAGGTGTAAAACATTTTTTTATTAGAATCGTCTAAAAATAAAATTGTTCATTGACATTTTGTAGGTACTAAATAAAATTATTGAAAATAATGAATCTTTTATTTAATTGATTATTTCCGTTGAGTCATAAGTTACCTGAGCACAGGGCAATTTTTATCTCGTTTCGTTGGTTTTACTATAGTGTGCTATAGTTTCACACCAAGGCTTGTATAAACGATTCAATTAAATAATTCTAAATAACAAAAAATCTGTGGTATATCAATATAAACAGTAATAAAGTATAAATTTTATTAATTTAGTGAGGATATTTAAAGCATTGCAGGGTACACGAACGAACAGCAACAAATAAATAAAATTACAGAGTAATATAGGGCATAGCAACAGAGTAATACTCACAATTCAGCCGCCGCTGCTATCTGCAGCACGTCGCCCACAAAGCAGTAAAATAAATAGAACAATAGGTCTTCCTTATATCGACTCAACCTTAGAGGTGCCAACTTTTCTCTTATTGAGCCGTTTATCAAATATTCGGGGGGCACGTGATAGTCCATGTCTTGTGGCCTGAAAACGTTGGGATTTGTTAAATAAATAAAATAAAAATATAAAGCATAACAAAAACTGTGTGCATTCTGTCTTAAAAATTATTGAAAAAATTATAATCAAGTTAATAACGTTTCAGATAATTCCGACATAAAGTTTGTGTCTCAATAAACTATTTTTTTGTTATAATAATTTACCCTTAATTATTAATTACCACTAAAATTTGTTTTAAGCACACTAAAATATTGATTACTTTAAGATTACTCTAACACTACTATTTAAATAAAAAGCACAAATTACAACACACATAAGGGGCCATCCATAAATTACGTCAAACGAATTTCATGATTTTTTGACCCCTCCCCCGTCATTGTCACATTTGCGAGACATTTAATACTTAGATATAAAATATTATATTTTGAAAAAATGTGTTGTCACAAAATTTGGGACCCCTCCCTACACCTTGTCACACAATGTCACACTTCGTCTACCCCCTCATCAAGGAGAAGCCCTTAACGTGTGACGTTATTTATGGTTGTACCCTTATGTCACATTACTATATGAGATTAAAAAACAGACTAATTGTTGTGACTAATTGTTATGAGATTAAAAAACAGACTAATTATAAGATGCTAAATTCATCCTCTAGATAAACATATTACAGAGTCAGATATTTTATTGTCCGTTATTACATCTATACATAAATAAGTGTATGTATAGTAAGTTATTATACCTATAATGGTCGTATCTGAGTAATTAAACTATTGTAAAGATTATCAGGTGAAAACATTTCTAAACGAAATATGGTTTCTATTTATATGTCGTTTTCTATAAATTTGAAAATCATAAAATTACAGTTAAATAAGCATTTCAAGCATAACACAAAAAGCATTGGATTTAAGTTAAATGTTAACTATAACGTATATTATGTATGTATTATAGGCCAACGAGATGTGAAACTAGACATTTTTTTTGTAAACGATCACACAATCACGCACAAGGACTTATTATTTTGCTGCTGGGATAGACATACAAAAATGAGATACGCTGCTATAAACATTTATATGTCAAATCCATTTCTGCTCTGGTGAGGCACAAACTCAAAAACCAACACTCACTGACGTGCTCCAAATAGGGCTACTAACTTAGACAAAAGTTTGGTTTAAAAAACACCCATTTCACATCTCGTTAGCCAACAACTAAAACACTACATATCGAATCCAAACTTACACACTTACATATCGAATCCAAACTTACCTGCAAGGTGTGTCCGCCCATGGTCCAGCGAAGGTTAAGTAAAGGTTGTCGGGTGAGTTGAGGTTCAGTCCGAGTGCTGTTAGATCCTGTCCTAGTGCTAATGACACCAAACTGGGGTCCGACTCCGCTGCTCGAATAAACGTTAATAATCCCACAATACCAAACTGGTTGGGTATCATTGATTCCGGTATATTCGTTACTTTGCCTGTAAAAAGAAAAAATACATTAGTGTGTGTGCAACAGTGAAAACAGCTTTCAATCAAATTCATACAAATTGTGTTCACGAAAAGCGGAATATGTTCTACAGTTGTACAATGTCATGCATGCCACGCGGGTTAACTACTTTTGTCTATAATCATTTTCCAACAATTGTAAGTACACACCGTAGTATTCCGTGTGATCGTCTCCTTGACTGACAACTTTAGGAACAAAAAAAATTATGTCAGAATGTTAATAATACCTTTATTACCGCGGGAACGATACAGAAAACGTATTATTAACACATAACTCTGTATTCTGGTTGTATATTATGTTATTCTAATTTTAGATTTGTATTTAGTGGTAAATAATAGTTTAAATCATGAATATTTTTTATTAGAGACATATTTCTACTGCAGCTAATGAATAAAACTTATAGGTGATGATTAGGTACATATAATGAATTACATATTACATTATACATCCAGTATACAGAATTGCATTCCTATATCACACATAGCGCAATACAATGAACATAACAGACATAATAATGCTCATATACAGTAAAAAGAATAACTTTTATAATCAGATTATAAAATTGGTTTTATATATAATGGCAGTAGGCATTTCTTTGAATCATTTCTCATTGGCCTCCCTGATTGTGTAATCAGAACTGGACTAGCCCAACTATATCTGTTAATATGTTAACAACGGTTTATAACTTGACATTGGACATTTCTATACTTATTTACTTTTAGTTTTTATTAATATGAATATCAATCAATGAATATCATATCAATATTGATACAATATTCAGAAAAACGCAGAACTACGAATCACCAGATTATATTCAAATATATAATTATGAGGAGACCCTTAGGTAACTTTTAAGTAAATATGCATCCGAATATCCGATCTCTACTTATAACACTATACTGTTAAGTTATTAAGTAGTCGTAAATGGATTTTCTTTTTTCTGTATAAATATAATTTTCTATCGATTCTAAACAAACAATGAATAACTATATGAAAATATCCATGTAGTCGATAGTCATACAACAATCTAAAGATTTATCGATATGGAAGTAGCAAAAAGGCTGTATGTAATCAAAGATTATGTTAATTAAGTAGCCTCTTCTTTTACTTTTATATATTAAATATATTTTAAGGAGAAAGTGTAAATCATTTCGTTAATCGTAAGTCTTTTCATCAACGAGTGCGAAGATAACCTTTACTGAATACTGTTCTTAAAGTTCGTTTTGTATCGGCGCGCGCGGCACTTGATTACATTTTTATTCCTTGCGCGCATAGAAGCAGACGCTGCAACTAAATATGAGTCAAACTAGTATATACTATTATACTATCTTATAATAAAGTCTTACGTTGATACAACACGCACAGAGATATGCGCAGAACCATACAAGCGAACATCGACTGGTACAACTAGATTTTTGAGTTTCTATCGCCGTTTCTCCTCCATCATTATAGAGAATTTTAAAGTGCCTTTGCGATGCGCCAAACGGCGATAGAATCAAAAAAATCACGTACATAACTGTATCAGTGATATAGTACGGCCTGCGGTTCTAGGTCGGTCTGAACTTTGTTCGGATCGCTGCGCAGAAGTCAATTTTAGGGTCGAAATGGTGGCAAGAAGCGCGGGGTGAGCGGGGTGTCACTTTGAGCATTGTTTGTTTCAGTCACACGCTCAGTGTTCGTGTCGCTATCTCTCTCTAAAGTACAGTACCTGCGCACTATATCCGAAAGCCTGACTTCAGAGCGGCTTAGAACCGTCGGCCGTACTATACACATATGAGTGAATGATTTTGAATTTTGATAGCCCAATCACACCGGAACGCTGACAACACTCACCATCAGGCGACGTCTGTATCCCCTTCCTGGGTTTCGCGTCGCTCGTGTGGTTGGTGTACTCGGGCGGGTTGTGGGCGAGCGCCGCGTGCGCCGCGGCCGGCTGCGCGGCGCCCCCCGTCGACGTGCCCGGCAACGCGGGGAAGTCTTCAGACGACATAGTGAACTCGGACTGCTCGGACGTTGGCTGCTTCACCATACCCACTGCGGAATAACACCAGATATGTTTATAATAGACAAGCATTCCCCCGCGTCGACGTCCGCCAATTGCCAAAAAATCAGTTTATCCGCATATGGATTTCCAAAAATCCTCTCTTACTGCTCCCCTACACTCCCCAATGATCATAAATGCCAAATTTCAGGTTCTTGTGTTCAGTAGTTTCGGCTGTGCGTTGTCTGTCAGTCAGTAACGAAAGAGTTTTATATATAGACAATAAATAACACCCTTAAATTAGGTTAACAGTTTAAAAAAATCATTTCAAATAGTCATCAACCTCAGTAATCAAACCTAAAATAAATTAGATATCGAAGCGAAGCGAAGTTGTTTTGCAACTAGCTGCGATATTAATAACTTTGGGTAAAATATTTTATAATAAAATAACTAAAAAACCATCTTATCAAAAAAAAATTAATATTGTATGAAAATGATCACAACCAGTCAAGTTTTTCAGAACATAATCTATACACACATAAACAATCATTTTATATTTAAAACAAATACAAATATTTTTTTATTTATTTATTTAAACAACAAATAGATAAGTTGAATAGACCGTACCGAGAGTGGGCCGATGAAAGATTGAACAGTTTCTTTAGATTCTTCAGATTGAAAAGCTCTAGATGCAAGATATTTTATCGATTCCAAATCTTGAAAACATGAATAAAATTTCCATAATCCACATTTCACAGTCAATTTACACAATAGTATCGAATTTCTATAAATAAGTTTTGTGAAGTTAAGCATTAGCAATGTTTTGATTTTGCCTGATAAATTATTATCATTGTTGTTAGAATCCATACTAATATTATAAATACGAAAGTGTGTTTGTGCGTTTGTTCTTCTTTTAGGTCTGACGTAATTGATCGATGTGACTTTAGAGTGATATAGGCTCTTCTGTTACACAGAAAAATAATGAAAAAAAAGGACAAAAGGAAAAAAAACGGGTGGTACAAGGTATTGTGAATTATACCCAAGTTCAATTAATTAGCTTAAGGAATTTCCCTTACGGGCCATATCTTTAAAGTCATCAAACTTTTGACGAATCCATGCCCTTTTTGTCAAGGACCTGCCTGCAAAGTGAGGTGTCTTCGAGCAGACATTTATGTGGCAGAAGATAAGATGTTTATTCTGGGGGTTTGTGTCGTTATTAGATTCTGTTATCATTTCAGTACTAATTAAATATAGCTAGTTGTAATGTGTGAAATAATTAAAGTATTTGTCCTTTCATGAGGCTATGAGTGTTTAAACATTGGTTTATTAAAAACTCAACTTCTTTGCAATCTTCATGGGAATCGCCAGAAACCTTCGGAAAGATGTGAATAATTTTCTTTATTTGTATTCTAGAATTTAAGTGCTGTATCTAATGTTGGTAATCTATGGAATAAATTAGCACATCACACCATTTTTTAGAGGACCAACAATAAATTGATTTCTTTTATTTAGTCTCCAGCGGTTAAGTCTCTGTAAGGCATATTGCAAAAATAAAAAAAAACACTTGATTTGTTTTAAAGTCGTTTTACTGTTGATGTTCCAAAATAACTTTTATTTTGTTTTTACTTTATTTATTGGCTGAGACTTAAGTTTTTAAAGATTTAAGTTTTTGAATTATTAAAATTTTTAGTTAGGTGTCAGAAGCTCACGGTCGACATGCATCATTAGTGTATAAATACCGAGGATGTATTACGGATACGGATATGTGTGTAGATACCGTAAGGTTTAGAGCCCGGGGGCGGGGGCGCGGCCGTCGGCGCCTGGTCGCCCGCGCCGCGCGCCGTCAGCGAGGGAAACTCGCTGAGGTCGAGCAGCGGCGGCGTCGACGTATCGCCGCCCTCGCCGAACACCGAGTGGTAGTTGCTGCTCGCGTTGAACCGCGACAGGTTCGCCATACTCGACTGCTGGAATTGGGAAATAAATAGAAGTAAATAACGCTACACACTCATAGCCCCCCACGAGAATTTACTGTGGCGTAGATGCCATGGACAATACACAAAGACACACACACGCAGACCGAGCACAGAAATTTAAATTCATCATTCAAATTTCCACCTCGCAGGGAATCGAATCAAGGTCGCTGGGCACAGTAACACCCAGTTCAATGGGCGTAGATGACCAAATACCATCAGGCGGCTCTTCTACTTATAAATTGTGTGTTTACATGATGAATAGATATTATTTTCACCTTTCATAATGTTTTCTTTGAGTGCCAAGAGTTACTTACTTGAAGTACAATTAAAACAAGATATCAATAATATTATCCTGTGTCTGCCACCAATTCTAATATTTTATAATAGTAGCCTAAGTACTCCTTATTACATCTGAGATGTATATGTCAACTTAAATTCGCACAGCAAAATACAGTAAGTAATACTAAAATATGAAAGCATATGAGCAACCCGCAATGTATTATCAATCCTGGCCAGTCTTTCAATAATATTATATGCCTCTCTCTAAAGAAAGGTATCAGTATTTCAACAATGTTTTGAGGATTGGCGGTAGCGTGAGCGTGAGAGGACCTAAACCGGCCACTACCACCTCCTAATTACATACATCCTACTAATTTGTACTGGCAATAGAGAGGAAAGTAAATTCCTGTCTTCTCCGTTATTACCACGCTTATCCAGTATTCCGACGTTATTCCATGTCAACCACAGAAATTGACTATGAATTGATAGACAGCATGTAAATTATTGAAATAACATAACTTACTGCCTATATGGTACTTATCCAAACAGTCATACAGATACTCAAATTAATTTACTATCATTCAAATTAATCTACTTTGTACAGATTGACGTTGGTTGGGACAGTTGAATTTTTGTAAATAATATAGTTGAAAAAGGGTAAAATTATTAATAAATTGTTGCTGTATAAATCTCATGTTATTGCAAAATATGCCTACCCAGAATTCTTACAACAAAAAATTATCACAAAGTAAACAGTGACAAATGGGTTGAATTGACTTAATGATAATTTGTGGTTTTGAAATACATGTAATATAGTATTTGGACATGCTAATATTCTTGGTGTTTGATATTTTGTATTATTTGCCACATGGTTTACAATTCTCACCGATGGCCAGTGCTACCAATACTAATTTATTGCATTTTGTTGCTAGATATCATACGGTTTCTGCAATAATATGATAATTATAAAGCAATCCTACAGAAAGAATATTCCATAGTGTTTTTGCAATAATGCATGTTGCAGTAATGTTTACTTATTAACTAACTAACTTAAATTTAAAACTGTATTTCAACCAAAAATACTTACATTAGTTACCATAGAATTTGAATTTGCTTGTGACATTGGAGTTGCCATTGGTACCCTCCTGTCGGCGAATGCCCTTTGGCCAAATAGAGTTGATCGAGATGCCATGGAGGGGGGAGCACCACCTGGCATAGCAGTGGAGCCCCGGCCGGGGGATAACGCTCCCCCAAACGTAGGTGTCACATGTCCTGAAACTCCACTCACTAGGCCTGAACTCACTCGGCCGCCCACCCCGCCGCTTGTTAGGCTTCTGGGCGCTTGCTGGAAATTCAAGTTTGCCATAACCTGCAATGCAATATAAGTGCAAATATAATTAACATGATAAAATAAAGAGCTACAAATTATTATTTTATTCAAATCCACTTCATTTTTATTTATATTAAGCTAATAATAATATTATAAACTTGAAATATTGATACTCTGATCTGTGAGTACACACAAATGATGGTAAACAAATATTTTTTTACAACAAAGAAAATGTAAATTTCTGTTCATAAACAAATGTTATCTTCACATTATTATTATTTATCATTAGTCATACACACAAGCCCAAACAAACAACACTACCACCTGTGTAACAATTTCATATTGATACCAAGTATAATATATCCTGCTGTTAAATGAAAAATTTACAGTGATCTGAAACAAAGTTACACTTTTATGTGATCCACGAGTAAAAGTTGCTCAATTCCTTCAGTATGATCCAAAACATGTTTAAAATGCAGAGAATATCACCTATTTGCAAGGTCTCATTGACAAATATCCTACTAACAGGTCATATTCAAAGTCATACTTAACATAAGGTAAACTACAACTGAATACAATAACCAATAACAAAAATGGCTCAATATGATTCTAGTAGATATTACACGACATACATTTCAAATTTGAACTCACATTTACTAACTACAACTTGAAAACCATATTTAAATGAAACTGTGGTTGAAACAGATGCAGTGTCTGGATATTGGTGAATACAAGAGTACCATTATTACAGTTAATTCGTGACTGAAATCTAATGGCTACATATAGAAACATATGTCGAAGATACGTCTGATAACCAAAGTCAATAATAACAAATAAAGTAGGTATTATACGTAGATCAAGATGGTTATTTATTCGACTGTCAAACAATGGCGACACTGAAACATGTTCTAATTTCAGTTCTCCTTCAAAAGTTACGTATATTTACCTAATGTGTCAACGTCAGTCCTTGTTCCACTATTTCAAGAAGCTTATGGATGGTTCATAATAGTGTATTATCCGCAGAAATAAATATATCCACACGAACGAAACAAACAAAAGTTTGTTGACTGTTCAATTTCTAAGGCAATTTCTGTACATTCAGAATTTTATTCACCAACTTAAAGTATACTTAGTACAGCCTTTCCATGAAACACTGCTATAAAACACTTAAAACTTTATGCATCTTTACGTCGCTTTGTAATATTTTATTAATTTCACTCAGATTTGTCGAACGCCACATTACCCTAAACAACTGGCGGCCATATTGTTAAAAGCGGAAACTTGTGAAACTGATCATCCCTACAACGTTAAAACTTAATATAAATACGTTAAACAAAATATATATCAATAAAACTATTACTTAAATCGATAAAATGACTTTATTATTAACGAAAATTTCTTCTATTTATCTTATTTTTAATTAAGATACTGTTTTGACTGTGTGAATCGTGATCACGATTGTGAAATTACCAATATGCGAAAATCCCTCTTTTTCAGGAGTTGAAAAACATTAGTAATTCTATTTATATAGTTATATGTTTATCCCAAATTGAAATATTTAGACGCGGTATAATTTAATGAAATGTTTAAATTATTAATTATAATTAAAGAACATTATTTTCTAATCTACGTATCAATTTTAAAGTAATCACCATTAAATTAATATGACTGAATTATCCCAATTAATTCAGAGCACTGTGCCTTCCTACTGTTAATTTATTTATCACGTCGTTTAATATATTACGTTTAGAATGTAAACTGTTCACTAAATTTATTTTATTCGACCCGACAGTTGCGTTGTTTTATATGTACCCTCCCATATAATTTTTATCGTTTATAGAAGAGGGTTACTTATTTTTATATTAATTATTATCTCTTAATCATTAAAATGAGGTTAACAATAGTTCGTTGGGTTAACATGAAATGGATATATTATAATGCCTGAAATAAATGAATAGCAATTTAACTATGTTTCAGATGCATGTTTGTATTGGTGTAGGTTTACCGAAGTGAAGCGAAGACGGGTTACTTTACTCGAAGTTGAGAAGACACAATAAAACAATTAAATTGAACAAACCAAATCCAAAATTTGGAAAAATTACATTTATAAACTGATTGGAATATGAAAATCATATCAATAATGTTGAACATTCAACAATAGACATTTATCTATGGATAGCACTGGGGAGACTTATGTTTAAAAATGGTAACATCGAAGATCATATGATTTGTTCAATGAAGAAGCACGTCTGATAGGCGTCGACTTAGTTCTTCAAGCCAGTTTTTGATTTTCTGGCTCAATATCGGTTGTTTTACGTGTTAGTGGTGCTAAAAAACAGCTATCAGCCATGGCGCTCAGCGATGCAGATGTTCAAAAGCAGGTATGTATAAAAATAAGGGATATTAGTCTATAATTATGACATGTAATTTTCTTCGACATGGAGTTTGTCAGAATGATTGATCGGTGATGCAGGGCATGTTCTTTTTAATAAATCTGACAGAATCTGCTTAAGAACAGTTAAAATCATGTAATTTTGATGAATTATGCTTTTTTCCCACCTAGATCAAGCATATGATGGCCTTCATCGAACAAGAGGCCAATGAAAAAGCCGAAGAAATCGATGCAAAGGCAGAGGAGGAGTTCAACATCGAGAAGGGCCGCCTGGTCCAGCAACAGAGGCTTAAGATTATGGAGTATTATGAGAAGAAGGAGAAACAAGTTGAACTACAGAAAAAGATGTAGGTTTATTTTATCTTGCAACAATTTGCACATTGGTTCTCGTGACCTACCGCGTAGCTTATCTGGGATTCGTATTTTGTACTGAATCTGTTCAACAATTGAACTATACCTGTCATGCTTCATTCCATAATCCATGGCCTCAGATCAACCTTAAAATATCCTGGTTTTTTTTAAATTAGGTCACATAAAAATTTAATGTAAGGCATGGTTAAAATGAAATTGTTTCATGAAGAGAGGGCAACACTTACGACCTGCTGTAAGACTTGGTATAAATGGTTTATTCTTTTGCTGTTTCTCTAAGTCTTTTTCTAGAGCACACTGTATTGCTAATAATGTTGATATGCATGATAATAACACTTTTAAATCACTCATCTT
Organism: Ochlodes sylvanus; assembly: GCA_905404295.2. Classification (NCBI taxonomy): domain Eukaryota; kingdom Metazoa; phylum Arthropoda; class Insecta; order Lepidoptera; family Hesperiidae; genus Ochlodes; species Ochlodes sylvanus. The sequence goes on from FR990144.1 coordinate 5,755,251, forward strand.
AACTATAAAAGTAGATTATGAAAAATCATTAAAAAGTTACTACACATACATACATACATAATTTATATCGAGGCACATTGTATGTAGGTTTTTCCTTTCAACAGCTGAAAGACAGACATTTTTGTTTCATGGGGATATAAAACAGTCTCATTTACATAATTATATAAGGTTTTGAACTTAACTAAAAATATAACTTGCAGTCACTTCCCTTTAGGAAACATATGCCAAAGTACTCATACCCAAAAAAAATCTACTCGTTTTTTTACAATATACATAAATTTTATCGACTTAAATTATTACTTTCAGTGTTCCATAAATTAGACAAATATTGATTTATGGTAATAGTAGCACAAGGTTGAAGGAAATTCTTGCATTTCAGAGAACTAATTTTGAAAATTTGCTAAAAGATTGCTAGTTATAAAACACCGATCTAAAACAATGTACTCAACTGTACTTCCTAGGACTCTAATGTTGCTACACAATAAGCTAGTGATTACATGTTTTATTTTTACATCAATATATTAGTACTAAGTTGAACATCTATTCTGTATTTTGTCTCAGAATCTTAAGTCAACATTGTATACTCACAGAAATCAATGTTGAACAAAATACATTCTCCAAATCCATATAAACAGTAGGACACTTCTGTGCAAAACTACATTTAAAATTAGGATAGACTTCTGCAGTTCCCTCTCATTGTATGTAGTTGGAGAAGGTAGTATTGGCCTTATTGGGGCAACCTAGAATTTTAACCGCTTTCCCATACGGGCTAACTAAGAGATGCTGGCCCACTGCCTGTTGGTAGTGCTTCACGTTACGATTGTATTATCAGTATTATTAACGGTATTATACATTTTTTTATGAAGCATGGCTGGCTAACCTCGACTTTAGTCAGTCAACAAAGAAATTTTGTTCATCTCATTCAATCTACTTTCGTTCAATGCACATTGGAATATGCATTGAGAGTAGGGACGGGCAAAATGTGGTCATGATTACAGATAACGTTTAAATTATCCAGGCCTAAGCTACTAGGGTTTGAAGTCAAGACAAATTGTTTAGGGAAAAGGTAGGAGTGCCGTCTTGGTAGGGGCGTTTTCGTGTCCCCACATGTAATCATAATCTTTAATCATGATTACATTATGGCAATCTCTCATTGAAAGGCAACATTTATTATCTTTCCTGGATTTCTCTTGTTTACAATGTAATTACTGTAGTGAATTAAATACACCACAATTACCATTGTTTGTCCTGTATTTCATTTAAATGTAATTATCACATGTTGTTCCCAGCCAATCATCGAACATGCTGAACCAAGCTCGTCTGAAAGTACTCAAAGTGCGTGAGGACCACGTACGCAATGTACTGGACGAGGCTCGTAAGCGCCTGGCTGAGGTGCCCAAGGACGCCAAGCTGTACTCTGATCTGCTTGTTACACTCATCGTACAAGCCCTGTTCCAGGTAAAATCTATTTTTTTTTGTCTGTTTTTTTGTATATGTTATGTCTGGTGGCATTCTTTACCAGTGAACCCTAGGAGCTGGTGAGAAGGTGTAGTAGGCGCACACAATGCAAAATAAATAAAGAAATATCTTAAAATGATATATATATTCATGGGATAATTATAGAATGTTAATTAATGATAAGGAAGGATGAGGAAGCCATTATTGTGAAAGGCTTTAAATTTTAGCAATTTATACGGCTTTAACCCATTAATGGCCTATTACCGAGCATGAGTCTTCTCATCATTAGGCGGTGTAGACCATTCTCCACCAATCTGCATCAGTGCGATTTGTATTGATTTGTAGATTTATACATAATTTTTATTTTATTTATAGAAATATAAATTTCTTTCTACAGCTGATGGAACCTGCAGTGACCCTCCGTGTGCGACAGGTCGACAAGGGCCTGGTAGAATCTCTGCTCGGCAGAGCTCAGGCCGATTACAAGGCTAAGTTGAAGAAGGACATTCAGCTCAAGATCGACAACGAAAACTACCTGTCCCCTGACACCTGCGGTGGGATTGAGCTGATCGCTGCTAGGGGACGCATCAAGGTAATTAACACCTTTGTATCACATAATACTTTTAACTCATTTTCTTTTCCATATTACAAAATATTGAATGAACAAGGACTAAATAATTTATCTGCGCAGACAAGAGACAAAAGTCCCTCTCATTTTAGTCCCCCTCATCATAGTCTCATTTTAGTTTTTAAACTTGTATCTTGTACCAATTACTGTGGTGAAAATGGAATTGCTCCCATGGCTTAACATTATTCTCTTGCGCAGATTTGCAACACCCTGGAGTCCCGCCTGGAGCTGATTGCTCAGCAGCTGTTGCCGGAGATCCGTAACGCCCTGTTCGGCCGCAACCCTAACCGTAAATTCACCGATTAAACATCCCCCTTTATAAATTATACACACTTGTTATTGTAACAATTTATTTCGTAATTGGTAGACCTAAAGTAATATTACAATAAGTGTTTTACTTTGCCTAATTAATTATATAATTATAATGCGTACAATTTATTCGCTGTTTAGAATATATTCTGATGTATGATCCAGCAATCCGCCGGAATATGTGTAAATGTGTAATCATGTACGTTGTCCTGATGCCTGGATGCTTTCGCTAGTTCGCTCACGGAGACGCTACTCTTTAACTGTACGTTAGTTTCGCCTATTATATATTCTGAACGTCTATAATGTATTCAAATTTAAAATATTTTATTGTTACAATTCATTCATGTAGCTCGCATTCTATTATCTATATGTTAGAAATGTAGTTTTAGATTTGGAAAATATATATTATATACTTAAGATGTTACCAACTTTCCTAGGTAATCCAGTATAATGGTTATTGAAATATGGAGACGTCAAATCCTACGTCCATTTACAGTATTAAAATAGCACAAGGTATGATACAATGCTTTGACTTAGGTCGATGTTATATCGGATTGTTCATTCTATTATCCATGTAATCTTGCTGTTATAAATGTTAAATGTTTTCGGATTGATGTTTATGCCTAAACTTTCCTTGTTGTCTACTTACTGAGGAATATAAAGATGACTGTAAGGTTGGAATATGACGGCAGCATCCTATGCTGCGTCCACTCAAATCGAGACCAAGATTTGACTGGTAGCAGTGTAGTGTCATACTTGAACCTTGCAGTCGTACTACACATTCCTAATTCGTGTTGTCCTGGCAATATCTTTGATTTGGCTTGCTTTTATCGAAGTAATTGGAGCACCATAGCTCTATAAATAAGGTTTATGTATGATTCCCATTACGGCACTGTTAAATTCTTATGTAAATATATAGATGTGTTAAAAAATTAATCTTTCATTTCAACAAACCTGTTCCTGTTAGAATTAGGAGCCTTCGTAGAATTTCTGTGCACGGAGAACATTGATCCGCGAACCGAGGTCACCGAGGGTGGCATAGAGCGTTTAAAGAGGATTAAGTGCAATCGTGTGTTGTTGCGCCTAACCTTGTCACATCATGCTACTCGACACGCTCGATTTACCTGTACGGGTAAATTTGAGCGAGTATGTATGTCCACTACGTAGCCTGTAACCTGTCAGGTACACTCTAGCGTGTATGGCTTAGATGGAATTAGACCAATTTATTATCGGGGCCAAACCGTACTTTCGTGCGGGTCGGTCCGTCGAAATCCACGCTTGTACGGGAGACGTTATTTTACATGGTAATTTTATTCCTTCGTGTGCGTTAAGGCTCATTTTGTTAAGTAAAGACAGTAGTATGCTCAATGTGTCACTTTGATCACACAATGGTCACTTAGCACCTAAAGTTTTAATGTAATGTGAAAGGAAATAAGATACTTGTGCACCACCTTCCAAACCATTTTATTCAAAGAATACAGAGTAATTGAAGATTCCTTAATTGAGGAACTTGTTTAAAGCAATTGTTAGCCATTAATGACTAGTCTTGAAGCTGTACACGTAATTGTTACACAAACAGTACTACTAAATAGTTTCACTAAGCATATCAATCTTCAAATGGTGGTAAACCAAATAGCTCGGGTTTGAACTCTTCTAAACTATTTAACACCAAAGTTGCTTCAGTTGTAAAAGATTTATCAAGTTGCTGATCAGGTACCATCACTACTTGCATGCCAGCTGCTTTAGCTGCCAAGACACCATTTACAGCATCTTCCAGAACCAAGCACTGGAAACAAAAAATATAAATTTTAATATCATTGTAAAAAACATCTATTCAGCTATTCAGCAGATTGCTGTTACAATATAATCATATCAATCATACATTAACAATAAAATTTTAGCTTTAGCTACAGTTTTAGCTTTAGCTAAAGTTTTATTGTTCGTTTAAATGTTTACTACATTACCACTACTACGTTTACTACAGTATTTAGAACTGCCCATCAGATTTGAAAAAATATTTTTGTGTATGATAGCAACATTAATGAGGAACGCTAAAATTTTTAGTTAGCCTTAAACTTTAACGAAGCGAAGTGAGGGGGGTTAGTAGTTTCAAATAAGACTGTAATTTTCTTTGCATTTGATGAAATTGTGTTCTCTAACTATAGGAACAGACTGTATGTAATTATGTATGTAACATTTTCAACCCACCTGCTCAGGTTTAGGGTTATCAGGGAACTTTGCTGCAGCTACTAAAAATATATCAGGATGGGGCTTTCCACGTTTCACATTGGGATCTGAAGAGCCAAAAGTTTTATAAGGAAAAAGGGCAAACAAGTCTTGATGATGTTTGTCTATTTTCAAATGATAGCTTTCTTCACTGGAGCTGGTTGCCAAACCTATTGGTACATTTTTATTATGTAGGTGTTCTATCAATCTCCTCGCACCTGCAAATAGAAGAAGCATGTCATGCAAAATTTTATAAGTAAAAGTATTGTAATGGAGTGAATTTTATACCTCTACTAATAACTACAGAAAGGGGTCTGCCCCTCACTGTGGTTATTGATTCTGATTAACAGGAAGTGGTAAGAGAAGATATGTGATGAAGGACTCTTCTGACCAGTAACCAACAAAATAATACTGGCTGGTAATCAGGTCATATTCAAGAATAGAGATGAATAATAAAAACAATGGAAGAGAGTTATATGACGTCAAGGGTGTCAGTTAATAAGATGATTTGGAAGACTGCACAAATATTTTATTTCCCTTCATAATATTTGAAGGCTAAGGTCAAATATAACACATAACTTGCGGATATTGTAATTTTCTATTGAAAAAAACATGATGTATATGTGCTCCGCAGCGAATTTGTGGAGTTAAATCAATTTAAGATGCAGTAAGTAGTTTGATTAGACTGTTGTAGCTAGCAAGCACCTCCATGTATTGGTAACATGTTGTCTCTAGCAAAATTTAATTTAATTAATAAATATTCTGCTTTTGAGTCTCAGAAAATTAAGCCGTTTAATCAGATTTTAAGGTTTGCAAGCAAGCTTTACCGTCAGGAACTTACCTGGTAAAACCTTTGTATCTTGGAATAACACTTGAAACTGTTTTAGGGCTTCAACCGTAAACTCATCAGGAGTTAAGGGTAAATCCAATGCGGATACCACAGCCTGTGCGGTTTCATGTGATTGTAGTCCCATAAGTTTCAATTTAAGTTCATAATTGTAATTTTTGCCATATCTTGAGACAATGTTTTGAAATGCCACTGTATATAAATCTTCCGTATCTATAGAGAAATACGATTAATTTTAGTTTTAAATGATTTTTTGCACCAACATCCCTAACATTCACCTTCATTGAAATTGCCATCATTTTTGTTGTAATTATTAGAAATGATAATTGGGTATAAATGTAAATTTATTCCTAATTAAAGTATGTGGTGAAGGTGGCTGATACCTTATTAAAAATTTTGATGGCATCCTAATAATCAACTATGTTACAAAAATTTTAGTGAATCCATCTTACTCAAAATTAATCCATCCATATCAAACAACACGTGTGTAACTGGTTTATATTCCATCTTTTTATTTGCCATTGCCAAACTTGTTATAAATCTAAACTTTAAGTATTTGTATGTATAATTCCTTCATTTATTTTATAAAAACAACATATACCTAATATTTCACATAAACTATATAGAGCAGATGTTTTTGGATCTAATTTTCATATTTATTTAGGATATAATTTAATTTAACATCAAGCAACAACAGAGATTAAAGTAAATAACCTCAACATATAAATTAAATTTAATAACATACAAGTACAAGTCCTAACCTAACTTTGATGTCTCTTTGCTCTATTTGCTCTAAAATGCTCTAGTCTATTTATTGTCTATTGTCTTCGATCGATACAATACAATTAGGGTGGGTTGCATATCACGTGGTTAAAGTAAGGTTATAGGTACATGTCGGTTAAAGTAAAATTTAACCGCCGCACAGTGGGACGAAAATCAGCTTTCATAGACATAGGAATGTTAATTCATAAATATCGCTGTTTTTGTTGGATATGGCTTTTGTTTACAGTAACTAAGCCTACATATGTAAAAAAAAGTAATTGGGCATTTATGCGAATGATTTATATTGTTTTCGAGAAAAAATTGTATGGAGCTTTCTTGAAAAATCCGATTTTCTACGGACCTGCAAGTCAAACCGTAATATCCTTCTAGGGAGTGTTACTACTAATTATTTGTAATTTTTTGACATATCACATACAACGGTTACTTCTGCAGAATTTTTTTTAAAAATCGATATGTGTGATCCTTTTTTTATTTAATTTTATTGCATTGAGTTTTTTAAACACTAAGTACTAATTACATTTTATTACCTTTCTGGTGTGAATAAGTGATATTAACTAAGTAAACAATTATATTTTCTAATAGAACATACCAAAAAAAATTGTTATTGTTATTTTATTCTGAAAAGTGATTAGGTAATTAGGTAGGTTATTCTGAAAAGTGATTGGCTAATTAGGAATGAATTCTAGTAATAATAAAGAAGTAAAGATATGAGCACTAATTAACTATTATTAAAGAGAGTAATTAAGAAATCGTCAATTTGCTAATCATTTAAAATCAGTCCTATAACAACTATAAATGAACAATATTTTTAACACATAATTCAGTTTATTTCAAACTTTTGTGCTGTTAACATTAAATCGTAATCCCGAACTGTGAAATATTTAAAATGGAAAGTCTGCGTACCAATTTAGACTTGTTTGTTGTGCTGAGAAGGGAAGGTACTTCATTCGATTATGAAGTATTGTTTAGTGCAGTTGTAAATCGACTTGGTGATAGCATTTCGGACGAAGATCGGGTGACACTTAAGGAATTTTGTCGAAGATTCACACGTGCTGCATCACAAAGATGGCAGAAATCTCACCGCATTCTGGATACATTCAGAAAGCAGTACGAAAATTGGCTTCAGTCTAATGTCGATTGGCCAAGTTGCGTGCCAATCAGTATGGTCATGCCACAATCCAGTGAAGAAGAACAGCCAGGACCTAGTGCACTTTCAATCTGTCCAGGACCATCGACATCATCTATTGGGACAATGACAAAAACATCAAGGAAAGCATTTGAAGATCTTGGAAGCAAACAAAAGAAGAGAAGGTCTGATGATCACAAAAATGAAAATCCAAATGAATTGGCATATTCCGCTGCAGTTCTTTTAAAGGAAGAAGGTCGTGAAGATATCGCATCTGTTATCGAATATATGTTGAAGAATCCAGAAGCAGCAACAAAATTTAACGAAATGATTAACAAACCAGTTAAAAAAGTTATCTTTACTCCAGAAAAAGCACTAGGATTGCTTCTTTCGCTGAAATTGTCAAAGTGGCAATATATGACGCTGAGAGAGACTACCATCCGAGAGGGTGCAACTGACATTTATCCGTCATATTATAAAGTACAGCAAGTAAAAAAACAGTGTTACCCTAGTAAGCAATCAGTGACTGTAACGGATTCATCAGCAAGAATTACGCTTCAAGCATTGCTTGACATCACAGTGAAGAGGATCCTGGAAAGTCTTCCTGAAAGTGTGCAAAATAAGGACTTAAAGTTAATATCCAAGTGGGGCTTTGATGGTGCTTCGAACCAAAGTCGTTATAAACAGAAAATGGATGGACAACAAGAAGATTCAAGCATATTTATGACGTCCTTGGTGCCATTAAGCCTGACTGATGGAGACGAAATTTTGTGGTTGAATCCCAAGCCATGCTCAGCGTTATATTGTCGTCCAGTGCAGTTCACATTTATTAAGGAAAGTGAAGAAGTGGTCATCAGTCACAAAAAGCAAATGGACGACGAAATTAAGTTGCTTATCCCCACTGATTGCAACAGAAACAAGGTGAGCCATCAACTTAAGATGACAATGATTGATGCTAAAATTTGTACGTATCTTTCGGAAGCCAGATCGAATGCATCGTGTTATCTCTGCTTAGCTAAGCCTACAGAGATGAACCGCTTGGATATTGCAACGTCAAAAACAGTGAACAGTGATGTATACGAATTTGGACTATCATCGTTACACGCTCGTATAAATACGATGGAATGCCTTTTACATATTGCATACAGACTGGACTTCAAAAAGTGGGCTGCACGAGGACAAGAGCACAAGGATTTGCTAGAGAATCGAAAAAGAATAATTCAAAATAAATTCAAAGATGAACTCAATCTATTGATTGATATTGTGAAACAAGGCTCAGGGACAACAAATGACGGGAATACAGCAAGAAGGTTCTTCGAGTTCCCCGATATAACTGCAGCCATCACTGGGTTGGATGAAGAGCTAGTCAGAAGATTTGCTGTTATTCTTCAAGCAATAACATCTGGAGAGGTAATTGAGCTAATGAAATTTAAAGAATATGCACGTAAAACTGCAGAAAGATACGTGGAGTTATATGATTGGTACCATATGTCATCGACCGTTCATAAGCTGCTGATACATGGTGCAGACATAATCGCCAATAATAACATTGTTCCGATAGGTAAGCTTTCAGAAGAAGCCTCAGAGGCCCGCAACAAAGACTTTAGGAGATTTCGGGAACATAATTCGCGAAAAATGTCCAGGCAAGCTTCAAATGCCGATATATTAAATATGCTGATTCTTTCGTCTGATCCATTAATCTCTTCTCAAAGACCGAAATTGGAAACTAAGAAAGGTAAGGATTTCTTCGCTGAAACTTTAGAATTGATCAAGTTTCCAGAATCTCCATTTGAAGTTGTAGATATGTCCAATTTGGAACCTGATTCTGAATTGGGATCAGATGAAAGCGATTTTGATTAATTAGTAGATAAGTGCTTGTTGTATTTTTATTTTATTTTTTATACATTTTTTTATCATTTAAGGAAATTTTTTATTGCCCTGTACAAATTTTTCTGATCACAAAACATGGGGTCTGTTGACTTGCATCAGCTCCCCTCCCACAAACTTTAGTTAGTAATGTTATTTTTTTCTTTTGTAACTCTAGTCTTTAAGAGGCCTTGTTTGTAGAGATAAATAGACATTTTTATTTATTTATTTCTTGTATTGTTTTGTATAGTATTATCATACATAAGTAGTGTGTAGTAGGAGAGTTTAATTTTTTATTAATAGTTCTTTATTTTTATTTGAATATTATATAGGAAAATGTTATATAGTATACATTTTTTCATTTTTTTAATCAAGTGTTTTTGATATTTTTTGTCATAGTATTTGATATTTAAGCTCATTTAAATAATTTAATAAGCTAGCAACAATAAATATATGATATTTATAAATGAACAAAAGTATAATTATTTACTGCCCTCACTTCTCATAACTTATTAACTCTACAACGTGTCTGGGTTGCATGCTCTTACAAAATGATAATACACAATTTTTATCACTCATTTAGAGAATATTTAGAGTGGATGCCGAAAAATTAAGCTTTAAACTAAATAAAAAATGTACATTATACTTAACGATTTTTAAAAAAAATTCTGCAGCTGTAACCGTTGTATGTGATATGTCAAAAAATTACAAATAATTAGTAGTAACACTCCCTAGAAGGATATTACGGTTTGACTTGCAGGTCCGTAGAAAATCGGATTTTTCAAGAAAGCTCTATACAATTTTTTCTCGAAAACAATATAAATCATTCGCATAAATGCCCAATTACTTTTTTTTACATATGTAGGCTTAGTTACTGTAAACAAAAGCCATATCCAACAGAAACAGCGATATTTAAGAATTAACATTCCTATGTCTATGAAAGCTGATTTTCGTCCCACTGTGCGCCGAAAGAAACAAAACTGGGTTGCATCAACTAACCCTCGTTAAATTTTGACTAAAATTTAACCCTTACCGTAACCGTCCGAATGCGATCGGTCAACGTCAAAGTTAACCTTAAAACTGACTTTGTTTGACATATGTCTGTATACATTTCCGATAATATTTTGATATTAATTGATAAATTATTGTTTTTACGTAATTAAAAATCGGTTACAATGTTTCAAAGCAGTAGAGTGATTCGATCTATGTATAATTGATGAAGATACTTCATCCAATGACGACCTTATCATCGAATACCTACATTACGGCAAGAAAAACAAACTTCTTCAGGACAAGAATTGATCATTTTCTCTGGGATGAGGTGGACTTTGTGGCGCGTTTTAGGCTATCTAAGCGTGTAGCTAGGTATTTCATTTGTATATTGGACACAAAAAAGTAATACAAACAGGTAAGCACTTACTAATTGCAATGGTCCAGTAAAATCGAAATTATGTGTATTATGAATTCTATTTACTAAAACCTAATTATTTATTTCAGAAACCATGCAGTATCAGTAACTGATCAAATACTACTGGCCTTACAATTTTATGCATCAGTATCTTTCCAAAGATGTGTCGGTGATACAAAGGTGTACACAAATCTACTGTTTACAGGATTATATAAAATGTAAACGAACAATGAAACGAACAGAATTTTATTATAGATTTTAATACATCTACCCATGAACGAGCCCCTAGTTTTTCTGAGTCTGAAATTTGGTGCAATCAGTTTAGCCTTGTTCCTAGTATTAATCATGTGAACATCACTCTTCTTAAGGAAACTGTCATAGTATTTTTAATAACGTACATATTTATTATCAACAATATATTGTGAAACTACATTTAATATATTTATTTCTTTAAATAGATTTCTTAGCGAATCCCTTCCCTTCATCTTCCTTATGTTTGTCAATTAACAGTTTCAATTTTTCTATTTCATCGGCTGAAAAATTAATGAAATCATTGAATTACTACACACAGTAAAGTAAAAGATGTAGGTACATCACAACCAAGATGACAATAAATTAACAAGAAGAAACGTAGGTACTCACTTTACTGACCTGTCCATATTAAAGTTTATTTGAATTCCTTTTTAGTGATTACGATACCTATTTAACTTCGATAATATTACGAAAATTAACCTTTAGCGATGATCGATCAAAGAACAAATCAACAAAGTACAAACAGTAATAACTATTGAGTTTAGCACCTAATGACAGCTTTGAGAGATGAAAAGCTGCCCGCACTGTCAATTTGACAAGAGTCGTACGACATTTTAGCACAATGTTGCTAGTACAAAATATCTTCCACACAAAACAAACTCAAAAAACCGGGAAGGGTGTCATAATTGTCATGGCAGCCCCATTAACCGGCGTTACTTTTGACGAGGGTTAAAAAAGGCATTGTGCAACGCTACATGCAACTTGACCTTCGGTAAGCGCTTGGTAATGGTTATAGCATGGTCAAAATTAACGTTGGTTACAACGATAGCTAAAATGTACCAAAAACCCACCCTTATTGATGTAAACTGTAAACTAACGTGACGTAAGCTAATGTCACTTTTCAAAATAATGATATCAGATTTAACAAAATAATCAATTATTTAATTAAACGAATGATTAACGAACGATTTTAGAAATTGTTGTTTGCCACTAAATTAAATAATTATTTATAATTATGTGTTATATAGTTAAAAAAATAAGGGAGAAAATTAAATATTTTTGGCTATTTTGTTAAAGATTTCGATAATAATCATCACTATTTTTGTGGTAATAAAAAAACGGTATCACTGGAAATGTCAGTTTACGCATGGAATTAAAACTCAAATAATTATAGGTAGTCTACGTGCAGTGTGCACCCAGACGTTTATTTTACTAAAAAAAAGTAATGATGTAGCACAGCACATAGAGTAACTTATAATTATAGGGTAGGACAGCAGAGCGAATTGGTTCAAATTCAAACAAATAACATAACTGTTGATTTGAGTGGTCTAGAGTGGTTCAGTGCAAGTATTAAATTAGGTATTTTTTTAAATATTTTACACGCAAGATTAGAAAAAGGGGTAAGAGTAAACAAACATTTTGGGAATGGGACGTATATTTCAAATTTGTTTTATTAGATGCAAAAAATTTCTTTAAATATAAAATGTCTAACTATGTAATTAACAAAAACCCGATTTTATAATTAGAAGTTTCATGTTTAATACAACAGGTGTCATACCATAGTTAACAGTAAGATTACAGTACATTTAGAAACACACATTTACTTAATATTTACACGTTAAATGATTTAATTGATTTACACAATGAAAAAAAAACATACCTACATATATTTTAACGATAATAAAACGATAATAATTTTAATAAGTAACAATGCCGCTAGTGGGGTTGTTGATTTTTTTTATAGACCGATAATGGCTTAAAACACCGCTAAATAATGCAATTTATTCTAACATTTATAACCTTCTCTCCCTTATCTGTATTTTTAACAAATACGTAACATTCACCAACAAACATTTTATAATATCTTTATTTAATCAACATCTAATGACACAGAGACAAACATCTTTTCGATATCAGGTTTTTGGTAGGACATCCATTTAGACTGATAAACCTACTGAATTATTAGTTTGAAGTTAGACCACTAGATGAGAGACATCAGGAGTATAAGCAGGCAGGTACCGTGGGACGCGTGGTTCCTCTCGTCGCCGCACCACCCCACGTTCCACCGACAAGCTGAGACTGAGGCTGCCAGCTTCCTTCACACCGTTGGACTTCGCGCGCCGCTGTGACGGCAGGATTGCTGCCCTCAACGACTTGCGTTTCTGAAACATAACATTTTATCATCTTCTTGACGAGAACTTGCCAAATCTACGTAGGTATTGTCTACTTACGACAAAAAAAAACTATTACGTCCAATGTACGCCCGCCAGCGGGGACTAACTTTAAGAATGAAATTAAGAGTAATGAACATGAATAGCATTTATTTCAAAATATAAATAATATATTTGTATGTAACAATAGGTACTGGATTCCTTTTAACGTAATGCGATTTGTCGGGTACGGTTTACATGTTATATTTTAGATGTTGTTTGGAGTCGATATCATTGTGGTCCATGGCTGCAATCTTTGCTTTGTTTACCTCAACGGCGCCGCGCCATCTGTCGGCCGCGTGACGAGCGATCTCCATCCTCTTCTGTTTCCGGATCTGGTGACGTTTATACACCACCTCAATGACGATCAGAACTATCCCGCCGATAATGCCCGCCAGAACCAGTATAAACACTCCCGCCATATTTTTCAACCCTAAAGTGTTTGGGGTTTTTTCATTCTCCTCGCAGTTCAACAAGTTGTTTCGGAGAATCCATTGGTTATCGAGGGACTCCATGATGCCACCTATAAAGAAAGTCATAATTATTATTGGTGACAAAACCATGAACTCTAATATGAAGCATTGATAAGACTAGTTCTTACTTTCGTGAAAGTCGAGGATTGCCAAAGTTACTAAATCTGCCCATGGTGATCCTTTTTGTAATCCAACACCGTATCCTGAACGGCCAAATAGTTCACCAGCTGTTACGAGCTCACAATCCTGCGCTGCTTCGAATTCCAAACGTGATGAGTCCCAAATGAAAGCCATTAACTTTCTACAACAAAGTAATCCAGAATTGTAATTTTTACTAATGTCCACAAAAGTTTTGTTAACAAACGTTTAATCGAATATTTACCCATTCTTAACATCCTGTATAGCTTGTTCAGCATTATCGTAATTATTTGCTTCCATAGTCCTGTACATGTTGGACAATTCAACTTGCCGTCTAAAGTACATATCGACGGCCGATCCTTTTACAGTCGCGCACGTAAGATTTTCCATGGTATTGCGAAGCTGAGAACATCAAGGTATCGTTATAAATTTCATCCCACAAGTACCTATATTAATATTATAGTAATTGCATGGATACATATACGCACCCTTGCGTCATTAATTCCTGTAAGTTTAGTTTTTGGTCTTTCGAGCACGAGGAAAGCTGCCAGGTTGGCAGTGTACGAAGCTACGATTATCATTGCGAAACCTGCCCACACCATACCAAGCACTCTGGCTGAAAAGCTTCGAGGTGTGCCTAGAAGTATTTGTTATTATCACGGATATACCTGTTACATCATGTAGGCTAACAAGCTGGTCTACCACTCTTTAAGCTAAAAGCTCTTTTAAAAAGTAATTGCTTAATCTTAATTATGTGAGAATATTTATCCTTTTTGGCAAAATGAAAACGTTGACAGACATTCAAAAGGTTCTCATTCATAACTCAGTTACCTTCACCAATGCCGCTGTTAAGAAGTACTCCCCAAGCAAACCAGATTGCACTAGAAAGGTTCAAGGCATCTTCTTCAGTCCCATCGATATTAGCTAGTTTAAATCGTCCAAATGGTGAGAAGCGATCAAGCAGATACAGAACCAAAGCAACGACGTGAACAGAAACCATCACTAGAATCCACAGAGTATTAGAAAATGGCTGCAAGAATGATACTAAAGTAGACGATCTTGAGGGCTGTGAACAAACAAAACCACTTAATTTGGGTACCGTCAATTTAAAATTTTAATTAGGTATTTTTTATTTAGGTATTTAATAGCAATTATTTTGACCTAATTTACCTTTTTCTCCAATATAGTGATACCTTGGTATTTAAAGGGTTTGCTAAATTCAATAAATTCAGCACGTTCGGGATTAATGGTTAAGGGTGCTACGATCATATCTGCTCGTTCGTAAACTAATTCTCCTGAAGATATAAGAAGAATTGTGTTAAAGTAAGACTGGAAAGATTGGCTGGGTTATTGAGTTCCATTTTAACTTGCAGTTTCAACATAATTAGTAAACATATTATACCTATAAGACCGGTCCATTCCTTCTTGGCTCCAGGTGCGGATAAATTTCGAATTATGTAATTTCCAAATTGGCCGTCGGGTGAAAGGGCTAGCGAGTAGGTAAAATTGATCGCTTTGGACAAGTATCGTAGCAAATCCATACAGAATCCTTTGCAACAGTATACTCGGTCTAGATGAAAAAAAGGTTCTTGAGAAAATAACATTTAATTTGAGACAGTTTAACATTTAAATGAAGTTTAATATTACCTAGAGCATCACTAGCATTGTAATGCGGACACGGAATTTCCTCCGAAGTGCAATCAATTTCGTAATCAACTCGTCGCGCGTATACGAATGGCTTCTCTTCTATTGTTAACACCTATATTGATTATCTAACATTATTATTTATTACTAAGTATAGTTAATAGGATTTCATAACGAAAGCTGTTAGTTAGTGCAGCCCTAAATGTTACCTTCAAATGTGTCGGAATCATAAATCCTTCCGGTTTCGAAGGACTCCTTCCCATCCATATTATTTCATTTTCCTTTAGTTCTAAGCGCATTTTGTGAGTATCCTGAAAATATGCTATTTACATAGTTACTGTGTATCTATTTACACTTAACTGTTTTCTATTGTATTACGTATGTAGCTAGGTGATTACCTAGGTATTACATAGCGGAAAAATTTTTAGGAAGCGATAATACTGAATTGTGATTATTATAAAACATCCCGTCAACACTCCTGTTGGCTTTAACCCATGAATGACCCACTACTGAGCATGGTTCAACCCTCTCATGATGACTAGAGCATATTCCACAACATTGCTCCCGTGCGGATTGGTGGAGGGATTAGTGGCCAACCTAAATATCGGAAGCTTTTATGCCGCCCGAAGGCATCCACTATGGCTTTACCTCTTTCGGGACCGACGACTTTACGTCCCCCTTGCCCTCCGAAGAACGGCAACACTCAAGAATTTTTTGCCACTATCGGTCACCCATCAAACTACTAACCGCGCCCGCTGTTGCATCATTCCTATAGTATTGTAACTTTATAGCTATAAACCACATAAACCTTACGTATGATTTAAACGTTACCTTCGAGTAAAAGTACTTTCCCACAGCAACGTGTTCGCCCTGCGCTCTAACATTCACCATATCATACTCCGCATGTACTCTGTCTCCGTGGTCATCGAACGCAACATGGCCAGTAGCTCCGTTATCTAGCCTTTGTTTTCTAATGTAGTCGAATAACAATCGGCCTGTCATCCAAATAGATCCAGAGTTGTCGCAGTCAGAAGGCGGCGCAACTATCTCTTCTGATGTGTTCATATCGCGGATTGCCGAGGCAAGGACGTAACTGGGAAGCAATAAAAAAAACATAGGATCTGAAAAATCACAGTGATTGATGTATGTATGTGCAGCTAGCTACAAAACATATTTTTTATTATCACGGTGCTAGATAATTTTACAAATGGGTTATGAGGTTGTGGATATCTTTGGAAATGATAACCATTAAAGTGAATATGATTTGATAATTAGCATTGTTCTATTTTTTTGCTGATTAGCGAATCACTATGCCTAAATATTATAATTACCTGACATGCTTGAATTTATTTCATAACGTAGATTTACCTATATAACAACCCGTACCGACCCGATTCCTTGATAAAACCGTTCTAATTAATTTAAAAAGTTAAGCAATAAGCGTGCTGCAATTTACAGTTTATATTCAGACTCTTATTACTCATTTCGTAAATCAGATGTCTACAATGATCCTATACAGTTCCTGATATCCCAATTTCTTACATGGAATCTTGTATATGAGCATGTTCGTTTGTGGCGTTGACCAAGCGAAGTCCGAGCAAGCCTTCGGGCGCGTTGGCAGCGTCCAGAGCCTGCTCCGTCACCATCCAGACGTAGCCCGCCGTCGTCATGTTGAGGTAGGTCGCGTCACGGAAGATTATCTCAGCATCGGTTTTGCTGGAATCATTAACGCGGTGATTTTCGCAATCCTAAGGTCGTCGTCGTACGTGGATCGTAATCATAATGAGCAAAGTAAAATTCTTGAAAATAGTACCTACTTCGATCATTGAAAGTAATCGAGGATAATAACATAAGATTTCCGAATTCTGATTGATGATTGTTACTTTTGTGATTATGTTTCCAAACAAGATTCGTGAAAAATATCTGTCTTGCAATGATATTAGTGATAAGACTGCCTGCGTAGGTAATACCTAAATAAATAATTGATTTGCTCTTCTATTTGTAACTTGCCAGTATCATCAACTAAGTTCACCCAGTAAGTTCGCAGTACATAAAACCTAATTATATAATAATGATAAAAGTAAAACTATAAGTCAACGAACTCATTGAATACAGAGTACTTAGATGAATATAAATAAAATGGTTAACTTGACTTACCTAGCATACATGAGAAATACTCTCGCTTGTGCGCTTTTTACGTCCAGGAGCTTATCGGTAAAAGAATCCAAGCCAGGTTCGAATTCTATCACTTGTTCCACCACAACTTTTCGGTCCACATCCTCGTCGATACTTTGTGACGTGGTCTGGAATCTGTTAAAAAAAATGTTTCTATTTTTTCAAGTGACGCGACAGCACAGTAAGTGCTCACGTCCTTATAGTTATAAATAAATAAGTACATAAATAAATAATAGTAGCAGCTCAATGATAACTAAATGGCTCGAACTTTGGACTCCCGAACAGGAAGGCCTGCGTTCGAATCCTGCACGCCCCACTGATTAACTAAAACTGTCACTTGCTTCGGTGAAGGAAAACATCGCGAGGAAACCCGCACACCTGAGAGTTCTCCGTAATAGTCTCAGAGTGTGTGGAGTCCGCCATTGGGCACTGGCCAGCGCGGTGGACTGTGGTTTTGAGAGAAGAGACTCGTATCTAACAGTGGGACAGTAATGGGTTGTGATGATGATAATGACATAAATAAAAATGAACGTTTTATTAAACTGCTAGATTACACAAACCTTCCCAAGATAGCTCTCCCGTCCGTATCGGAGCTGTGAATTACGATGACTTTCATGTAATTAAAATGCTTCAATACATCCACCCACACATCAGCTTGGTGGGAATAAGGAGGTACTGTACGCAAAAATGACACGTGTATATTCTTATCTGAGAACGCCGAATCCCTTGAAGAAATACCTATGACTGGGATATGATAGAACCCGCTGGTGTAAGACACTGCTGCTGGAGAGAGCTCGCCAGTTAATGGATGTGATACTACAACAGCGTAAACCTGAAATAAATAAAATATATAAACGCTTACAAATTCATACCCCCGCACTAAGATTCCCTGTGTCGCGGGTGGCATGGGCAATACAAAAAACACTTCACTAACACCTCTATGATCAAACATTTTTCTGTCACATAAGTAAGTCTGCCCGGTCGGGAATCGAACCCGGGCCCCTCGCTTCGCAGGCAGAGACAGCCCCAAATAGGCTACTTGCCTACGGGGACGTCGAAATATTGGTTATAATGAGTATTCTTACTCCTAGAGTAGACTTGAGCGGCGCAATGGATTGATAGCTGACTTTTGTAAAATACTCACTCGATGTCCGATTAGATCCTTGCAAACATTGAGAGCGGTCTTTATCGGGTTTGGGTCCATTAGAATAGAATAATCATGGTATGTCACCCCGCGTGGAACATATTTATCTTTAAAATTCAACTTCTGAAATTACAAAATAATTTTATTTTAATAGTAATTATCTCAATATATGTATACCTATCTATAATATTTAATAGAGATTATACACTTCCAGGTTTTACTCATCCGGTGTTTATGTCTCTACGAGATTTTTTGCCTATTTTATTCGAACCTATTTATCTAAGGATTGAAAACTGATTTTTAACTATCTGGTCATTACTACTTCTGTAACGCTATTGATACACGGGTAGCGACGTTAAACAGCTGCTTTCGAAGCTACTGTAGTGTACATCTGACAGTTTTCAGTTGCAAACAACATGACATAGGTATATCTTGTATCATAGGAAAATTCGGAAATAACAATGTCTAGAATGTACTAGTATTATGTTACCTAATTTTACCCTATTTTCAATTACAAAAACCTCACGTGACATTTATTTTGTGTTTCGCCGTAAAAACTTACAGAAATGGTGTCTTTGAAGAACACGATAGACTCGTTGCTAGAGAGCACTCCGCCCACATTATAGTACGTAGGGTTTATGGCCTTCTGTTTATCTGCAAGCGTTGTACTGACGCAGTAGATAACAAGTATGGCATAACGCCACATTTTAGATTTGATTCTGGAATACGTAAAAATCATATTGACATAATGTAGGTCTTAAATGTTGTCAATGTTAACAAGTCAACAAGGTTTTGGATACTCGATTTGCCTCCAATTTATTGTTAGTATGAGGGATACTCTAGGGCTATTTCTACTACGTTTATCTTGAAATTTATAGGTCGATATGTTTTGTCACCCTAATTTTGTGACTTTCGGCTATATTCCTTTAGCAGAAAACATTTGAAATTCCCTTCTGCTTCAGGAAAAATCAGAGCGGCCTAAAAATTGTCGGCATAGATAACGCCTACGGGCGTTTTTAGACTGGCCGTGTGTTGTTTACAAATACATTACATAGTATTACAAGAAATTAGTTGGTTTTATTGGGTTGATTATTATTATTATTTTTTTATTTTTTTTTTATTTTTGATACATTCATAAGACATAGTCACTAACAATTTTATTACACTTTACCAGTCCCATATCACCTTTACTTAAACCTTGTCAACGAAGCGCACCCTGGAGTCTGTAACACTCGTTAATGAGTTAGCTCTAACTGGTGTAAATGCTATCACATTAATTCTATTACAACTTTAGATTGCAAATTAATATTTCACAAGCCCAGAGAGAGGTAATTTATCCATGACTTGAGGCACATACATACTTAATACATCAAAATATCATAATATAACAATTTCTTACCCCTTAGGAATATTCGTGGTAAAAAAGACGAAATGCTCAAACCATTTTCGTTTTTTAAAACTAAACACTAGGAAAGAATAAAATATTTTTACGTAATAAAAACATATGAAGGATGCTGGGAACTAACGGTAGATGGAGCCTCAACTTGCGTTGCCTAGGATACGCGCACGCGTAGTAGGTATTAATCAATTATCAAGTATTGGATTCACACGAAGCTTCGGTCGTCTGCAGAGAAACGCAAATACAATCCAGCCAACTAGAAGTATCTTCGTCATCTCCATAGATGATACGCTTTGTATAATCATCTCCGTGTAGGTATCCTCAGTTGGTATATTTCCAGAGGTTCTGTTGCTAAAACTATCGGTGTATTTTTTTTATTCTTATAAGGTAGTGCATAATGTTGTTTGTAGTTCCCAGTAGATCCGCGATATAGTTGTCCCTTGATCAATTTATTTATTTGTGCCCACTGATTTCTACACAATTAATTTGATATGAGGTCACACAGGTATGTTAAATTAGCAGATTTACCTATTGAACACTTTGGGGTTACATCTAGGTAAGTATTATGTGGAAGGATTTAAGTGTAAAGAAGTAGTTTTGTCAATTTTTTATTTCATTGTTCCAAAACAGTATTATTCTTATTTTTATGGTACCTTAATTAGGTAATAAAATGAAAAACATAGTTCATAAAAAGTAACAAAAACATAATCCCTAAAACTAACAATAATACCTATTCCTACATTACAAAAATAATGATTACTCATAGGTATGCAAGCAAATATAAATTGGATGACGTTGCGTAAGAAAATATAGGTTCTTAACAATAAAACTCTGTATATCTCCTTCTTATCGATATCTTCTTACTCTAATCAAAGAAATTTCCAATTCCTAGCTTGGGAATACAGTATTTCGTGATGATTTGTTTGAATTTTTTTAATACTTTTTATTCAATGTGCCAGCTGTCCATAGTTTTAATTTTTCTGGTATTAAACTCCTTGCGACTGTTTTGTTACGCCATCGGTCGATCAATATTTATATTGTTTATGACCAAGCCCAAGGGGAAGGGGTCCAGCCGGCGGGGCGAAGCGCAGCCGCAGCGGCCGTAGCAGCGTGCTGCGCGGCGCCTGCTGCACCAGCAGCACCGGAACTTTGTAGAACTGACAGCTTGAGTGCTTCTAAATCTGGAAAATTACGAGCATTATGATTGCATATTGAATTGAATGAATTTCATTGAAACGAAATCAAATGAAATAAGTAGTTAATATAAAAATCATTTAAATCTTACCAAGTCGTTTAAGTAATTGTAAAATCAATTAGTTGTTTAGTCAATCTAAATCTACTATCATAATTTTAACATCACGGCAAAGAATACTGTAGTCAGACAAAGACTACATCGTGGAGTCTTCCCTTATCAATGGATATCTTTGATAGATTTCCGAAACGAATAAAGAAAAGTTTTTAGGTCCATAAATAAAGAAAGTGGGTAAGTTAAATCCATACCAGCATCTTGCAGCCTAGCCGCTTGGTTATGCGCTGCGCGTTGGATAGCTCGAGCCGCAGCGGCTTCTCGTGCTGCAGCAATCTTCTGGGCGGCTGCGACGCGAGCCTTCGCCGCTGCCAACTGGGCCTGCGCGTGCACTGCAGCTTGCGCCGCCGCCAGAGCATGGGCTCGAGCGTTCCTTGCTGCTTCCTCACTATACGGAGAAGTATAATGTAATCTTTAGTTCTCTACATTTTCTCAAGGTTGACTGTAAGAGAATGCTGTTTAGCATTAAGTCCGCCTATTGTAACAAAAATTGTTGGAACAATAAAGAATAATAAAATATGTGTAAACTATTGTTGAACGATTATGTAGTGCAGAGAGTGTAGACTTTACCTATCGAGCCAAGAACTTAGATTTCTGACTGGGGCGGACTTTTATGACATCGATAAATATTTTTAGATTTTATATATCCACGCTACGTTTGGAAAGCGTGTGAGTTCATAGGTATTTATTTTTTGTATTCATTGTATAAATAAATTATTCGACAATAAAATTTAAATCTAATAATATATGCGCAGTCGATTGACAGCACCACATTAAATATTTAAAGATGTACTGACCTCTTGTGAGCAGCATGAGCAGCCTCCGCCTCCTTCGCGCTGGCAGCGCTCTGCTGCTCAAGCGCAGCGTGCTTCGCGGCAGCGACTTGCCGCTGCGCCGCCATCACTGCAGCTGCGGCAGCTTTCGCTGCTGCAATCGTTCCAGCTACATCGGAGCTTGAATCTGATGGCCAGCCTAAAAAAATGTTTGAATATATACCTACACAATATTTAAGTACATACCTAGATACGTTATAATACTAATCAAAGATGTACGATATTGTAAAGCTACATTTCTTCATTGCTTTTATGTAAATGGCACCTGTAAGGCATCTCTGACGCTCCGTCAGCCAAGAAAAAAACGGGAGATCCACCTCTCCGAAATTGCAACCAAAATACGAAATAGGCAAATGCCTACCTAAACTTTTGATAACCCGTATGGCGCAATGGTTACCCACCATGCCGGATCGCCGTTCAGAGGGTCCTGGGTTCGATTCCGCACGAGGCAGAAATTTGAACCATGAGTTTAAAGCGTGTATGATCTTGTCTTGTGCGTTGTGCATGGCACCCACGTCGCAGGGAATCCTAGCCTGGAGCTATGAGGGTGTTGCGTGTAGCGTTTAATTCAAACTGGATACATAAAAACCTAATCACCATGCCATTTTGTAAGTACCTAACGTGACGTAAGAATTATGTGGTTTGTAAACATAAAAAAAGTTACCGTTGGGAGCTGGAGCGTTGGGTACCTGTACCCACTCTCCAACGGGTATCAAGCTGGACACCTCCCATCCACTATCACTCCTTTTGCTAACGTTGCTAGTGGCAACGATAGTCGCGAAGGATGTCAAAACCTGTAGGTGATAATTATATAAAAACTAGATTAGTAGACCAATATTACGTACTTAACCGGAAAATGTTCACAAATAAAAAAATATAAGATTAGTTAAATAAGGTACCTAATATTCTTGAAAGTATGGCAGTAGTAGGTCTTGGGTGGGTATCATAATTTCTGTTTTTAATAGAACGGTGATAGTAATTTTTTAAAGTTTCCGTGCCTATGAGGGCACGTTATACCGTCGGTCCCGGGTATAATCATAGCAATCGTTAAGCCATGTCGGAGGCCTTCGGACGGCGTAAAAACTTCCGATACTTGTGTTGGCCACCTCCTTCATTAATCCATGCCTGAACAGCGAGGTGGAGAATGCTCGAGGCCTCTTCAATGATGAAGGGAGCTCAGCTCAGAAGGGAGATGAGCTCAGTATTGGGCCATTAATGGGTTGAAGCCAGCCAGTCGATCAAAAAATCAGCGAATTCACACGTGATACTCACCATCAGTTTGAAAAGCATTGTTGCAGCCAAGTGTCCAAGATGTCTTCACTTGAATATCAGTCGAATATCTGATAGTACGACGATGGATTACAAACATTTTATATTGTTGTACACGGAAGTTTTCCAGTTTAAAGAATATAGAAAGGGATTGCTTGCTTTTATTTATGGAGCGTAATTGGGCTAAATCTTGTAGATACTAGTATACTGTAGGTTCTATAGCAGTCTACAGGTAGGTACTATCACTTTCAATTGGATCTATCTATTGACTTGTATTTACGTTTGAGGTGATTCGTCAAGATAGTGGCATTATAACCATAATACATGATTTTATTAAAAGAGTGGCGTTATTTTTGTCTGTTTTGACGACCTCTTAGCCTAGTTGGTAGTTAGTGGCCCTGCCTGCGAAGCGAGTGGTCCCGGGTTCGATTCCCGGCCGGGGCAGATGTTTATGTGACAGATAAAATATTTGTTCTCGGGTCATGGGTGTCAGTGATGTGTAATTTGTGTTGTCCATGCCACCCGCGACACAGGGAATCCTAGTGCGAGGGATGAGTGAGTTAATGTTTACATTTTTACATTTTCATAAATATTATGTAAGTAGGTCTTACTGAATAAATAGCAGTCATGGCATAATAATACGTATTAAATTCATAATTAATTGTTAATACAACTTTTGAGTGTAGGTACCTTTTTAAATAAATAAAATATACCGAAATTCCATCGAGATATAAGTACCTACTAACGCATAACGTACCGAAATTCTAATAAAATTTAACATTAATTAAATCTTCATAATGACTATTCCCTGTTTGCAAGAAGACTATGCGGTGTGAAGACTGAAGGTGAAGCATTGATAGATACCTACTTGGTTTGACGTTAGACCACTAGACTCCCGAACAGTGGACTGCATTCGAAACGTACCTAATATAAAGGCTTGTATTTAATTTAATTAACTTATATCTAAGTCAAATACTTATAATAAGTATACGCGCTTATGCAAAGTCTATTTATTACTTAGGTACTTCTCGTATCAACATAATAATTATAATAATATACAAATGTATCAATTCCTTTTCCTTGATATTTGCCAGTTAAAGATTTTTAAATTTGCCGCGCTTTTTTTGCCATGACTCGGTTAATCAGCTGTTGCTAGAGGCTTTTTAAGGGTTCCAATTTTAACAAAATGTCATGTTACGTTCTGTAAACATGGTCAAGGTCATACCATACATGGTTGGTACAAAGAAATAATTAACCTATGTACTATTACCGGTATTTTGCTACCGTTATAATAGAAACCAATAATTAACAATACTACGAGGAATAAATGAGATTTTGCAAGTGTAATTCACACAGCAACATTGATATAAATCTTAATGACTTGTAGGGTACCTATTCGCTTCATGAAACCACAAAATATAGATACAAAAGTAGATAATATAATAATTATACACTCTGTGTAAAATACCGTTTTTTAATTCAACTTTAACCAGCCAGTTTGCTAAATTGACATTAAGTGATTGACAGCTGTCATAAATGTCACAAAATTGAATTTGATTCCAGTTGTCTTGCAGTGCGGTCGATTTGTAAATTTTACAGCAAATTGGCCATGTTATTTTTTTAACACAAAACCTATATTCAAAATCACATATTGTAATAGCAGTAAATACAGGTAAGCGCCTCACAATTATTTCAGTTTCCTATTACGTAAAAAACGGGATGAAAATTACTTTTATTATATCTAAAAAAATATTATTTGTATTTTTGTATTATTTTATTTTAGAACCATTAATGATCTACCATTTTAATTAATTATAATAATTAATCTGCACACTAATGTACTGTTTTCGGAATATTTCGCAAAGATCGATTTATTGATTTTGTGTCGTGTGAGAAAACTACTATGTTTAGTACCTCACCAGATATTTAAAAGTTAATTTATAAAGCTAAACTTTAGTGGTATTTAATGTCTTTGGTCATATCATTTTATGAGGAAAAAAAAAATAGGTGTGGATGTATTAATTTAAACGCATGGCTTGGTATGGGAGAACTTCAAAATGAATTTATCTCAACTCTGTTTTACTGCATTACAAAAAATATTAATCGAAATATTATGGAATCAATGTTTCATTTGATTTCAAGGGTACACTGTAAAATAAACGTAGTATAATTACAGACTAATATTTTAAAATTCCGGTTTCTGTACAGGTCATAACACATCAGCTAAAATGAGTGGAGGAGCAGCCAAACCCAACCCACCCCCACAACAATTTGCGTAAGTTGGAACTACAGCTTTACTGGCTACATTTTATAATATTATGTAATTAGTGGTAATAAAAAGCGGACTTGCCACCTTATGTTAAGCAGCCCTCATGCCACCATACATCAGTAAAACCAAAAGGCAACACTGAAGCTTTGCCGATCGAATATGGAGCAGAGGACCCACTATAATAAATATCAATTTTCATTCAATCACTTAAGATTTACATCATTAATATTTATGTACAAACAGTAATAGGATATACATACATACATACATACAACACTGATAACTAAATAGGTCATGGTGCAAGTCAATAAAATTATAATACTAATCATAGCATCGCAACAAGCCAATAAATGATGTGTGACAACAAACAAACAAATCAATAGAAAGTGTTGTCTGTAACTGTGAGTAAGAAAAAAATTCTCCTTCAGTTTCTTTTCACATCCAAGACCACTCATGGTACACACAACGGATTTGTTGAAGCATATGCATAGTTTGACATTCAAAAAGTGTCTGTAAAAACTGAATTTGAATATTATTAATTAATTTTATTTCAAATGTTTAACTTGTATCACATGACTAGTGTTGATTATAAAATTATGAAAAAATTACTAATAATATTCTAATAATATTTTTTGTATTATCAGCAGCCAGATATGTGTAATGCAAATACTACATGGAGTGTTAGAGATTAAGATAATAAGCTTCAGCTAGATATATATGGCTACTATTGGGATAGCTGTTTCTAAACTTATCTTGGCAGATGCTTGCCACAGTAAAAAATGTAGTTAGGCCAGTCTAGTTTTCGTAGCCTCTGTATGTAGGGTAAGGTTTTCTATGGTTGCAAACATCTTCAAGACTGGACAAAACTATGTCTGGCTTCACACACAACATGATATTCCTCTCATTTACATAAGTCGCCTAAGAAGCATAAACAATTAGATTGTTTTGTCTCATTCAGATTAAAAACTATGTGAAACAAATGACAAGAATTCATAGATTATATTTTGAAGGCTGTGCTTAAGCTATTGTATTAATATACGCTAGACTATTGTCAAAAAAACACTTTGAAATTGAATTTAGCTCTTAGTAAAAATTCTTCTTTACAATTTACCTGCACTGATAATATTAGTTCATCATTTAAATATGTAATTGTTGTTTTGTGTTGTAAATAGAAGCGAGGCTTACTATGAATTGGCAACTCATACCATTCATGTTGGACTAGTTCGCTATTTAACACACTAATTACTGTCAGCCATGAGCATAGAAAATTAAAAAGGCCATTTGTAAAGTATATTATGAATATTCAACTACACTACTGTCATTCAAGGTAATAATTGTCGTGTTTTACTTTGTAAATTAACAATAATAGTACAAGATTCCTGTTAATGATAGGTAGGTTAGTATATTTATTAAGTATTGTTAGAAAATTTATAAGTTTTATTTTCTTGTTATGCTGTCCTTACCTCCCATAATATCATAAAATATGTTAGGAATTTAAAATAATTGTTCAGTATCAAATTAAATATTAAATATATTTTTTATTATAACATGATGGATCTGCCACAATTCTTTAAGATAATTTAAGTGAATTCTATCAGAGTCATCCAAATATTATTTATATTACCTTTTCTTACCAATCCCTACTCATACATGCTACTACTACTACCAAATACTATTTACAACATATAACTATTTTTTTTATAAACCTCGTAATGAATAACTAAAATTTATGTTATTAATTAGTAGGTACTTAGACTACCTATATGCTGTATCTTACTAAATCTAGAGAGAAGTAGAATCAATAGTTGAAATCTATAATATTCTTATTTATTATTTTGTAATAATGCGTGATTATTATAAACATAGATTTTGTTATAATATTTTTCACCCCACATTATAATGTCTCGTGACGAAAACGAAGGGCGTGGCAGTGTTTTTTTTATACTAGGTGACGTAGAATTCTGTTTTGGCAAGTAACCAATATGCTTTTTGCAATTCGAACAATTTCCTCTACTGTGTTGTGCAGCTTGCGTCAAACAATAATGCGGGGGCATTAACGTTAGCACAGAACTTACGCCCGAGAAAAGTAATTTTGCTGAAGTCTAGTGGTTTCAATTAAACGTCGGCGGTCTCATTCAACCCAGGCTTCGAATTCGAATCCTATGGGCGCCTAGAATCCGCGCAAATTGGCCACCGCGCCACAGCCACCGGTAGCTGTGGCTGTGGCTAAATGTGGCAATTCGATAATTTTTGATATTAATTTTTATTTAATTAAATAAGTAATAAAAAATATATATAATTCATTACAATAATTGCATGTCAGAGAGCGAGTTATACGTTAAAATTTGTTTAAGATTTTTGTAAAATTACGGTAGGTTACAGATTATTGATATATTGGTGATATCGCTATTTGTAGTATGTTGCACAAAAAATAATACACCTGTGTTCTGAGCGCAGTTATATCTTCGTGTTATCTTGACTCTCAAAGGATATCAGTGTAAACGTTAATCTTAAATAGGCACGTACCGGTCCCTATCTGCATAGAGACAATGTAAGCAGCAGCCAATCTAGGCTTAGGTGATGTAATGCAATAATGCCTGCTATCTGAACCGCGAGATTTTCTTATTTTCGATTTTGCTTCCTTTATTATTTCAAGAATCCTATAGTAGTAGGATAGTAGATAGTTCGGATAAGTGAATGATAAGGGTTGGCTGACCCATAATATCTACGCTTTAACTGATGATCACCGCCTTAACTCGAGCTTTTAGTATTCTTTGTTTGAAACATCTGCATAGAGACAATGTACGCAGCAGCCAATCTAGGCTTAGGTGATGTAATGCAATAATGCCTGCTATCTGAACCGCGAGATTTTCTTATTTTCGATTTTGCTTCCTTTATTTCAAGAATCCTATAGTAGTAGGATAGTAGATAGTTGTCGGATAAGTGAATGATAAGGGTTGGCTGACCCATAATATCTACGCTTAAACTGATGATCACCGCCTTAACTCGAGCTTTTAGTATTCTTTGTTTGAAACGTCGTATAACAACGCACTCCTTTCAGCATAGCAAGTAGCTAGTGGATAATTATCTGTAATACCAAAGGCGTCAATAACGCATTTAGTCAATTTTTTTTCAAAAATTTCTGTATTTTTCTGTAAAAATTCATGTATAGAAAACAAAACGAATCGCAAAACCATTGATAGTAATTTATGATATTTCTGGTTTTCTGCACTGTAATCATTGACTTATTATAACCATGGACGTCGGGTCCGCGCTAAAAAATGTCCGAACCAAATGAGCAACAAAACGCAAGGACAGCAACAATTTCGCGTTCACGACTGCAATCGAAATTAAACCGCGATGTAATGATTTTAGTGTTTAAATTACCTTGTAAACATGTATACTCTTCTGATGTGAAATTGGGACATTTATTTCGCGATTTTTGTAGACGACCTGATGTCCATAGTAATAATAAGTCAATGACTGTAATAAACTAATAAGTTCAATTAAGTAGCTAATTCAATTTGCCGTTTCCATTGAATACATTTAAGTACATTATCCATCTAGTTTATCGCATATATTTATATCGTAATCTGAACTCACAACCTGAAATCACAATCATATCCCACTTAACTAAATGATGCAATCATAATGGTTATTTATTGTGATACAGAGGTAACATTTTTTATGGAATTAAGGTAGCAAACGAGCATGTATACATATCACATAAAATTGTAAAAACATTTTTCGTTTCAAATTATAAATAAATAAATAAATAACGCTACACACTTATAGCCCCACACTAGGATTCCCTGTGTCGTGGGTGCCATGGACAAAACACAAGACAAGAACACACACATCCAGGGCAAGAACGGAAATTAATCATTCAAATTTCCGCCTCGCTGGGAATCGAACCCAGGACCTTCGGAACGGCGATCCGGCGTGTTAACCATTGCGCCATCCGGGTCGTCGTTCGGGTCGTCGTATTAAATTCTCTACTCGTGTTGCATTTGTTTTTACCACTCGACGCTGACTCTTGCAGCGCAGAGCGAATTCGTTTTAAGTTGTGTTTCGTGGCACTCTGGTAATTGAGATTTTATTAGTCGATTAACACACGCTTGACACGCTACTAGGTTAACCCGCGCTTGTAACAACTAGATAGCTAGCTAGCAAGCAATTTTATAATTGTATTACCAACTTTGACAGATTGCTTCCAAAAATTATAAACGGCGGGATCGCTGGCATCATCGGCGTGTCGGTGGTGTTTCCACTGGACTTGGTGAAGACCCGTCTGCAGAACCAAACTGTTGGGCCAAATGGCGAGAAACAGTACAAAAGCATGTAAGTAAATCTTATCTTGCGTTTAAGGTAGTGAAATACTAGATCATAATATATTTAAATAACGCTGACATATTTATATCCGACACTAGGATCCTTTGTATTGCGACTGGCATGGATACCAATGAGGTTGTAAGAGTTCTATCATCCTCGAGTCCAAGCACGCCAAGTAACCTCCCCTGCTTGGGGCGCTCCGTGCTAAACAACGGACGTTGTTGTTGGCCATATGTTGGCGCTGCTCTCTACTACAGTTTAATCCCGACGGTACAAATAGGTACACGGTTGTAGTGGTTTTTACCCGTCTGACCAGTTACTTCTGAAATCGATCGTGCTATGTTGTTTTTATTGGTCTGGTCCCAGTGTCAGCAGCGCACCCGTGACGTGTTTGATGTTACTGAGGTCTTTTCGTATATCGGTTATTTAGATTAAAATACAAATGAAATGTCACAAAAAACAAGGACAAACATTGCAGATAAACTCTCATTCATTTTCAAAGTGATGAGCGTTTAAAAAGTCGATTGTCACTTGTTTTGGTGATAACATGGCGAGGAACCCCACACCACACATCTAAGGGTTCTCCATAATGTTTGTAAAGACTGGAAAGGTTTGTAAAGACTGACATACACCACTTAGCTAGCGTGGTGGCCCCATTCATTGCAAGTGGAGAGTTGGAGACTCGAGCCCAGTAGTGGGATAGTTATGGGTTGTGATGATGATGATTATTCACATGGTGCTAATAATTCCGTGATAAATGTATTAACGTTGTGTTGTCAGGTTGGACTGCTTTAAAAAGACATACGCGGCAGAGGGTTACTTCGGAATGTACAGAGGATCGGCGGTGAACATCATCCTCATCACGCCGGAGAAGGCGATCAAGCTGGCCGCAAATGACATGTTTCGTTTCTACCTGACGCTGCCTGATGGGTATGATGATTTAATTACTTTTTGTGTGCGGTCTCCATAGCTAATAGCATACTACCCATAACCACCTTACGCGTAACGACTCTAACTTAGTGATTGTCAAATATTACGTGATGGAGGCTTTTTGGATTTACTTTTTTTACACATTCCACTTTCTGGAATCCGTTAAATTTATTGATACCATAATATTACCCCTTAATTTTTTACAATAACAATTTTTTTACGGAGCTTCACAGAAGAATTGACTCGCCTAGGGTTCCACTTACACTTTCAGTTTGCCCTCTTTCATATAGCCAAACACCGAAAACTTTTAGATATTTAATTGTGCGAAGTATTCCCGAAACTCTCCAAGTCGTTCGGGAAAGAACATTGAGGGTTAGCATAGTAAAATTATGCACCCCACCTATGTAGTAGTTCAAGTTTATTATACACGAGCTGTACAAGCGACTTCGTCCGCGTGGAATTTAACAAAAAAAAAATCGAAATAAAAGTAGCCAAAGTAACTTCTTGTAAAAAGCGGTTATTTTAATATTACAAACGTAAAGAGCGTTCTATATGTAATAGAGCGAGACAGATCTATCATTGTCAGGCGCAAAGTACGCTGTCGC
Source organism: Ochlodes sylvanus (assembly GCA_905404295.2). Classification (NCBI taxonomy): domain Eukaryota; kingdom Metazoa; phylum Arthropoda; class Insecta; order Lepidoptera; family Hesperiidae; genus Ochlodes; species Ochlodes sylvanus. The sequence goes on from FR990144.1 coordinate 5,786,881, forward strand.
CAATATTGTTTGCAACATACGCCGCGTCGTCACATAAATAAACGAGAAACACAATGCATTACAAACGCGCTGACTAGACAAATAATGGTAAGTGGTCACTGTTACCTTTGGACTACAGTAGGTAACACCAATGACTAAACGATTCGTTAGCAACCAAGAAAGAAGAGAGAAGGAAGAAAAATGTTTGAGATTTCTGATATCCTATTACCACAGCACTGGCTTGGACTTTGTTGTGTGGTTTTGAATGAGTTACTCTTCAAAAAACTTTATAATACACCTTTGAGTTATCGGATATTATGAAAACTTTACTCATTCTACAATGCTGCTTAACTTTTTGTACTGACCGCTATCGAAGTATTTTATTTTATTTAGTCGGTTTTGCCTCTAGTACCTATCGTCCATTTACCGACCGGTCGGCATTCAACTAAATCTACCGGACGGGCGGTATCATTTTCCCTGTCCAATTACCAGCGGAATGGAGTACTATTATGCGTAGTGTAGTTGTAGTTGTAACATAGGTCCGTGCGTTTGAAGATATGATAGATGAGATCCTTGACGTAATTATTAATTGAGAGGTGAAATAAATTTACATTTATGTGTTACCATCTCGATGCCAACTATTTGAATTGAAGAATACTTTGCCAACGTTAGCAAGATAACATTTAAGGGTAGGTACTGTGATGTTATTTGTACTCCGGCGTGTTTCGTGTAACTAGTTATGAAAGGATGGTAATGTTGTTTAATATTATGCGAAGTATTATTAATAAATATTATGTGAAAAGTGAATTTAAGATAAATTAATTTTGAAGAAGCTGTTGAAATTGATGAGGCGATGTAAGAGTGAAAAGTAAAAATATACGTTACTTTTTTCAGTCCATAATTATCTTTGGATTGAAATTACATTGATTCTAACATACGTAGGTATCAGTGTAAAATGTTAAGGGAAATCTTGACATCGAAGTAAAAGATCTCGCGAATACGTTTTTCTAATAATACTTACTTTACATTCTAACGAGGATAAAATTAGATGATATCTTACGGTACATTGACATTGACCGTCACGCAGCCAAACAAAAATGTGTTGTTTTCTAGGTATACAATTATGAGACAAACAATTTATTGTAATAAATATATTGTAAAATAAATGCAGGAAATATACAATACGATGACGTAAGCACTAGGCGGTCATATCACTGAAAGCAATCTCTTCCGGACACCCTAAGACAAACGTATATAACGTTTTTCTTAGAAGGATATAAAATAGGTGTACCTACACTGCGGGCATATACTACGATAACATTAATTTGGCATACACAAGAAATACAGTTGGCCTTGACTTCATCTCGCGTATGCCGAGAGGACACTGTTTTGCCTTTCAACTAAATGTCATTCGCTAATCACTGTAAAATAATGTTAGAATTAACAACTCATATTACATATCAATATCCTATTAATATTATAAATGCGAAAGTTTGTATGGATGTATGAATATTTGGTACTCTTTCACGCAAAAACTACCGAATTAATTTTGCTGAAACTTTACAATAATATAGCTTACACATCAGAATAACACATAGGCTATAATTTATAAAGATATAGTGTGAATTATACAAAATATATAACTAAATCATTGCAAACCGAAGGAATAAGTTTCCCGAAGCGAAGCGAGGGCGGGTCGCTATTAGTATGTATATAAAACTCTTGCGTTACTGAGTGACTGACAGACAACGCACAGCCGAAACTACTGAACGCAAGTAGCTGAAATGTAGTATGTATGTTCTTGGGGAGTGTAGGAGCACTAAGGGAGGATTTTTGGAAATTCCTCTCTTAAGGGGATAAAAAGGGTTATTATAACTGCTGCTGTCGTTAAAACATTAATGCAAATTTTTTTCAAGGAAAGCACAGTTACAATAAAATTCGACAGTTCTTTATCGTTCTATCTCACGTTGGCCACGCTCAACATTTATGTATGTCGTTTTCTGTCTACGCCACAGTTGTTTTAAGTAACAAATGTGGTACGTTTGTCAGATCTCTGCCAGTGGTGCGGCAGATGGCGGCCGGCGGGCTGGCGGGCGCGTGCCAGATCGTCATCACGACGCCCATGGAGCTGCTGAAGATTCAGATGCAAGACGCCGGCCGAGTGGCGGCGCAGGCTAAAGCCGGTTGGTCCTATTGCCATGTTTATGACGATAATAGACAAACTTCGAACTACCAAGGGCTCTTGGCACGAGTCTCTCCTCATAACTGAAGAAGAAAAGTCTAGAGCATAGACTGGGGAAGGAGTTAGGGGGCCAACTTCCAGAAGATTTTATGCCGCCCGTAAACTTCCGATATGGCTTAACTACGTAATAATAAGTGCCGGACCTGATGTTTCCTTGACGTCAGATCCGGTACGTTCCAAAGCAAGGAAGCGCTCGATAATTTTTTGCCACTAGCCGTTACCCAAATAACAAACGAATGTTCATAAACTCACACCCTATTGTCCTAAATTATCTTATGGGGCGTTTATTCACCGCTTTCTAAACATCCGGCGCATACATCGTTTCACGCACCATCCGTTGTCGGTTTTTTTGGCACGGATTAAAAAACGCGCGCTTGTCCGTGCCGTGTAATAGAGTAAGCTCGCGTACGGAGCAGGCACAGCGCGCGTCCAAAGACGCGCGGGGGGCTGGTACCCTGTCTACGATTTCCAGCATTTTAGAAATTAAAGCTGTACATTATTTATCGGAAGAAAAAGTGATTTGATAACTGATAATTACAGAGGGCCGTAAGTTCGAGCGCACGACGGCGATGCAGCTGACGCGCAGGCTGCTCGCCGAGCGCGGCATCTTCGGGCTGTACAAGGGCGTGACGGCGACGGCGGCGCGCGACGTGTCCTTCAGCATCGTGTACTTCCCGCTGTTCGCCACGCTCAACGACCTGGGGCCCCGGGACCCCGTCAGCGGGGGCATACCCTTCTGGTGAGTGCAGTGACATGAAACATGTGTAAATTTTCTAACTCGACGCAATTGAAGCATTAATTATACATAAACAGACGGCTATAATATCTAATTTCGAGTGTTGGTGGTGACCACCCTCTTGCTGGAGTCGGCCAGTAAACTACTTTTCGTGTTCCGGCTGAGAGCTTGAAAGATTTTTTTTTTAATTTCTTTCTTCCTTTCTTTACCGGCCACGTATCGGGGATGCCTTTTACTGGTACTTTATGGGCATCGGTGCCAACTTACACTCAGTGGCTCGAGCTATCTGCTATTAACTTAATGAAATAACAAGAAAACAGTACCTCCCAGATGGTCATTCCGGTGTTGTAAACTTACAGGTGGTCATTCGTGAGCGGCTGCGCGTCGGGCTCGACCGCCGCGCTGGCGGTCAACCCCATGGACGTGGTGAAGACCCGCATGCAGACGCTGACGAAGGGCAGCGGCGAGCGGCAGTACACGTCCATCATGGACTGCATCACGTGAGTTTTGTCACAAAATTACGGTGAACGCCTAATTATATGATGATAAGGGTACCCACGATATTTATTTTGTAGGCTGATACGCCAACCGAGTTGCGTGGATCTCTCGAGTGCTATCTCGAGAGGGTGTGCATAGTGCTGTCGCGCTTGTGGAGCACTATGCACACACTCTCGAGAGAATGTGCGTAGTGCTCTTAGACCAGGGTAGATAATGTTTGGAAAAAAAAAAGTAGAATGAAACACATTGTAAATGGAAGAGAATATAACAAAAATGAAAGGAAAAATGAATTACGGGCGATCTGAGGTCGGGGAGGGGGGGACGCGGGTTTAAACGTAAAAAACGGGTAAAAAATCGCTCTGGCATCTTGGACTATGATGTGTTGTTTGTGTTGTTCATGTTACCCGCCACACGGGGAATCTTAGTGCGTGGCTATGATGGGGTGGGTGTGGTAGTGTATTTATTTAATATATTTATCCCGTTTTCAGGAAGACGTTAACTCACGAGGGACCGAGGGCATTCTTCAAGGGCGGCGCTTGCAGGATGATCGTAATCGCTCCACTGTTCGGCATCGCTCAAGCCATATACTACGTGGGCATCGCTGAAAGACTACTGGGAATCAAGTAAACCCTCGCAACCATTTTATAGTATAGGTGAGAGTTGATAAGAACAAAGTATAAGGCAGGGTTCCTAAACCGATTCGTCTTTACGGAATGCGACCCGCTGGTTTTTTTTACTACTGACGAACGGTTTCCTGCGTTTGACAACAGCTGGAACCTCGTACCACGAAACTGCGAAGCGATAGACGACTTTACAATGATACATAAGTTAAAGTTTGCTTAATACTTATCAACTCTCACCGAACAGTCTTTACAAGCGAATAACTGCATTTTTCCGTTAACCCTCCAACACATAAAAATAGTAAAAGACATTAAATAGTAAAAAAATATTTTGTTTTGTATCGTAACGTTACGTTGCATTTCTCTTATCCAGTTTGCACTGCTCACGTGACCGCAACAGTTTACAATTTGTATAGTCTTTACTTTTATAAATCTATATTGTATTAATTTATTAATAAGATTTCTTATTGATTTAATTTATTTGAGTATTTATTGTAATTGGTTGCGAATAAATTATTTTGTTAGTCGAGACTCCTAGAGGATTACTTTAAGTAGGTAATTTAATAAAATAATGAGAAGACAGTGGAATTTTAATGAAACTTTTGGTTTTATGGCAATGTATTGAACGATATTAATAAATAGTATAAAATTTTATAAAAAATTTAAATGTGTACCGCATTGTGACCTGAACATAATTTACAATGAAAGTAACTCGGATTGAAAAATGTAAACTTTTAGTTGTGAATTATTCATATATTTTCGACATTTATAAAATGGTACCATTATGTTCAATTCATTCATTCATTCGCTTAAAATCGAAACGAAAATGTCGTCTCAAGTAGTCAATAGTGATTTAGTTTGTTTTTTTATGAAATAAGTAGATTAATTTTAATAGTGCTTGGTCTCTGAAGGTTATCGAAAGATGTGCATTTCCATGACTTGGTCGTAATTGGGACATGTTTTGCTTAGAGCTCAATTTCGTATGCTTAGTTTGTTTTTTAAGTTTCACTTGGCAAACTGTTTGCAGATGATGTATATCGCATCATGTGAAAGGTCATATCACAAAATGATGAACATGATGAACACAAACAATTCGAAAGACACACGACGATGTAAAGATAGACTAAACTAAAAATGCCCCTCCACTTAGTATGGTTACAATGGTTTTGAGACTTTAGAGGAATTGCAATAATTTACGTGTGCGTGGGAGTGATTTACAATTAATCGTGCACGAATCGGGCGATCGAATCCGACATTTTAAATTGTATAGTAATTTGGCATCGTCATATAACATTGTTTATGCACAAGTGGCCCGATATCTTATACATTACACTGATTAGCTATTTGTGTACCATTAGTATAGCTGATTTTTTAAGAGCCCAAACTCAAAGACAATTTGTCATTGTAATAAGCGAGACGAAAGTATAATTATGTAAGAGCGGGAGAAACGTAGAAAATTACACAAGAACCACATATTAACCATGCTTCGCATTGTAATCGGTTCTTATTCGAAATCCACCAATAATGATTCCTCTCAATCGGTTAAATATGTCGCCTGCGTACAGTTTGCAAAGATTATAAATAGCCAAGGCCTTAAGTGAGAAGGTTTAAGTGATATTAAATTTTATTTACATTGTTACTATGTGTGTTGCTATTATAGAATTAATTTGCTTGTTGATATTATTTTAGCATCGTTGCAGTGTTAGGTTTCAATAGATTGTTTGAAAATATAACAATTCTTATGTCTGTGTGTTAGAATACTGTATTGAATGCATTTAAAGTTAAATCTAGTTTTAAATTCTGTACAAATTTTTGTTAAATATTATGTTATCGAATAACAAAATGTAATTATGTATCTCTCTCTGTTGTATGTATCTCAATTTCCTTTCAATATTTTCAAGGTCCGATTTACCTTGGCAGTTATTCATTATTATATATAATTATAAGATATGAGATGATCGGGAATCTCTGTATCCACTATATAATTTATGAAATTTACATAATATTATCGATATTGATGTTGTTACCCTATCGTATTGACAATAATTATATATCAAATTATAATGTATGTATCGTTAGTGTTAAGTGTTTTGGCGTGTTATAACTCAGTGTTGGTGTCAATTCTATTGTCTGTATTTAATAGATGTCAGGATGTTTCCTAATTATAATAGAATTATGTAAATGTAAATCCGCTGCCATAGATAGATCCAGTGTCTGTTGTGTAGATAAAATCAAAAATCCAGTGTTCAATGTTAGTTAAGTTATATGACTAAGCACAAGGAAATTTGCATTTCATAACAATGGCTTATTTACATTCGGTTATGCTTGTTTAGAAGCGAATGTGGTTGAAAATTTGTTACTTAATTACTCACATTTACTGATATTAAATATTATTTATATTCATTATTCCATTAAATCATTGTACCAATATACCTGTGGATACATTACTGCCTATAATATAAGTGAGCCAGATCTATTTATTTTATTATTTGTGCACCAGGAATAGAGGGAAGAATAAAAATCAGAATAGAGTGTACTAATATTCTGCGAATAATTATCAAGTGAAGTAACATTTTATTTTTTAATTAAATATCACAAATGTCCAAATTGTGAAATAATTATATTCATTCTTATGAGACTACTCAACTTATAAACAATTATTTCATAGTACATACATACTTAATCAATTTACTAAATGTATATTATAATTTGTTGCTTGCCAAATGACAATAAGTATATAATTATAAATATTTAAGTAACTAATTTTGGAAGTTCTTGTCAATTAATTGAACTTACGCATTTGGTCCATTCCGAGTAAGAAGTAAAATAGTGTAAATAGAATAATTAATGTGCTTATTGAAGGTGCAATTATATAATGTCCAGATGCATTATTATATTCGCAACTATCTGTACCATACCTTGTTTACCACTTTTACAGACTGTGATTGCTATACTCTATGGATTCACATAATTTATTGACACAATCATATAGATTCATAATTATAATTATGCGCAAAGTTTTATTTAATAAATTGTCTTCAATCTCATTTATAAGCTTAGCACATCTCTCCCAAAATTTGGGCAAAGACATGAAACACTCAATTACTCAGAATAATAAATAATAGATGTTGTAAAAGTTTACAGTTTGTTTAGATATAGATGTTCAATAAAGAAAGTCGAGTTAATTGTTGGTCTTTTATTAACAGTAACACTACCTTTTTAAAAGATTTTATTTAACTTGCAATGTATGTAACTATGTTTTTTTTTGGGTGGAGGCTTGCAACTCAATTTTGAAGCAGTTATCTTCAATCGAAAGAGCTGAAATATTGTATACATTGTAGTTTGGAAGGAACACAGACCACTACCAAAGTGTTTACCAAAGCTTGTTAAGTGGTCTGTGGGAAGGAACAACTTAAGCCAATGACCCGAAAAATATTTGCTGAGTCCACAAAGGAACACACATTTTAATAATTACTTTTTCATTTATGTACATCTGGTAGGTTTAACCTCAAGCTCATCTAAGTTATTATACTATTCAACTAGTTCATAATAAGGGTCTGTTCAGATAGTTATGCGCGGTATCCTTTACCGCCGCACAGTGGGACGAAAATCAGCTTTCATAGACATAGGAATGTTAATTCTTAAATATCGCTGTTTCTGTTGGATATGGCTTTTGTTTACAGTAACTAAGCCTACATATGTAAAAAAAAGTAATTGGGCATTTATGCGAATGATTTATATTGTTTTCGAGAAAAAATTGTATAGAGCTTTCTTGAAAAATCCGATTTTCTACGGACCTGCAAGTCAAACCGTAATATCCTTCTAGGGAGTGTTACTACTAATTATTTGTAATTTTTTGACATATCACATACAACGGTTACAGCTGCAGAATTTTTTTTAAAAATCGTTAAGTATAATGTACATTTTTTATTTAGTTTAAAGCTTAATTTTTCGGCATCCACTCTAAATATTCTCTAAATGAGTGATAAAAATTGTGTATTATCATTTTGTAAGAGCATGCAACCCAGACACGTTGTAGAGTTAATAAGTTATGAGAAGTGAGGGCAGTAAATAATTATACTTTTGTTCATTTATAAATATCATATATTTATTGTTGCTAGCTTATTAAATTATTTAAATGAGCTTAAATATCAAATACTATGACAAAAAATATCAAAAACACTTGATTAAAAAAATGAAAAAATGTATACTATATAACATTTTCCTATATAATATTCAAATAAAAATAAAGAACTATTAATAAAAAATTAAACTCTCCTACTACACACTACTTATGTATGATAATACTATACAAAACAATACAAGAAATAAATAAATAAAAATGTCTATTTATCTCTACAAACAAGGCCTCTTAAAGACTAGAGTTACAAAAGAAAAAAATAACATTACTAACTAAAGTTTGTGGGAGGGGAGCTGATGCAAGTCAACAGACCCCATGTTTTGTGATCAGAAAAATTTGTACAGGGCAATAAAAAATTTCCTTAAATGATAAAAAAATGTATAAAAAATAAAATAAAAATACAACAAGCACTTATCTACTAATTAATCAAAATCGCTTTCATCTGATCCCAATTCAGAATCAGGTTCCAAATTGGACATATCTACAACTTCAAATGGAGATTCTGGAAACTTGATCAATTCTAAAGTTTCAGCGAAGAAATCCTTACCTTTCTTAGTTTCCAATTTCGGTCTTTGAGAAGAGATTAATGGATCAGACGAAAGAATCAGCATATTTAATATATCGGCATTTGAAGCTTGCCTGGACATTTTTCGCGAATTATGTTCCCGAAATCTCCTAAAGTCTTTGTTGCGGGCCTCTGAGGCTTCTTCTGAAAGCTTACCTATCGGAACAATGTTATTATTGGCGATTATGTCTGCACCATGTATCAGCAGCTTATGAACGGTCGATGACATATGGTACCAATCATATAACTCCACGTATCTTTCTGCAGTTTTACGTGCATATTCTTTAAATTTCATTAGCTCAATTACCTCTCCAGATGTTATTGCTTGAAGAATAACAGCAAATCTTCTGACTAGCTCTTCATCCAACCCAGTGATGGCTGCAGTTATATCGGGGAACTCGAAGAACCTTCTTGCTGTATTCCCGTCATTTGTTGTCCCTGAGCCTTGTTTCACAATATCAATCAATAGATTGAGTTCATCTTTGAATTTATTTTGAATTATTCTTTTTCGATTCTCTAGCAAATCCTTGTGCTCTTGTCCTCGTGCAGCCCACTTTTTGAAGTCCAGTCTGTATGCAATATGTAAAAGGCATTCCATCGTATTTATACGAGCGTGTAACGATGATAGTCCAAATTCGTATACATCACTGTTCACTGTTTTTGACGTTGCAATATCCAAGCGGTTCATCTCTGTAGGCTTAGCTAAGCAGAGATAACACGATGCATTCGATCTGGCTTCCGAAAGATACGTACAAATTTTAGCATCAATCATTGTCATCTTAAGTTGATGGCTCACCTTGTTTCTGTTGCAATCAGTGGGGATAAGCAACTTAATTTCGTCGTCCATTTGCTTTTTGTGACTGATGACCACTTCTTCACTTTCCTTAATAAATGTGAACTGCACTGGACGACAATATAACGCTGAGCATGGCTTGGGATTCAACCACAAAATTTCGTCTCCATCAGTCAGGCTTAATGGCACCAAGGACGTCATAAATATGCTTGAATCTTCTTGTTGTCCATCCATTTTCTGTTTATAACGACTTTGGTTCGAAGCACCATCAAAGCCCCACTTGGATATTAACTTTAAGTCCTTATTTTGCACACTTTCAGGAAGACTTTCCAGGATCCTCTTCACTGTGATGTCAAGCAATGCTTGAAGCGTAATTCTTGCTGATGAATCCGTTACAGTCACTGATTGCTTACTAGGGTAACACTGTTTTTTTACTTGCTGTACTTTATAATATGACGGATAAATGTCAGTTGCACCCTCTCGGATGGTAGTCTCTCTCAGCGTCATATATTGCCACTTTGACAATTTCAGCGAAAGAAGCAATCCTAGTGCTTTTTCTGGAGTAAAGATAACTTTTTTAACTGGTTTGTTAATCATTTCGTTAAATTTTGTTGCTGCTTCTGGATTCTTCAACATATATTCGATAACAGATGCGATATCTTCACGACCTTCTTCCTTTAAAAGAACTGCAGCGGAATATGCCAATTCATTTGGATTTTCATTTTTGTGATCATCAGACCTTCTCTTCTTTTGTTTGCTTCCAAGATCTTCAAATGCTTTCCTTGATGTTTTTGTCATTGTCCCAATAGATGATGTCGATGGTCCTGGACAGATTGAAAGTGCACTAGGTCCTGGCTGTTCTTCTTCACTGGATTGTGGCATGACCATACTGATTGGCACGCAACTTGGCCAATCGACATTAGACTGAAGCCAATTTTCGTACTGCTTTCTGAATGTATCCAGAATGCGGTGAGATTTCTGCCATCTTTGTGATGCAGCACGTGTGAATCTTCGACAAAATTCCTTAAGTGTCACCCGATCTTCGTCCGAAATGCTATCACCAAGTCGATTTACAACTGCACTAAACAATACTTCATAATCGAATGAAGTACCTTCCCTTCTCAGCACAACAAACAAGTCTAAATTGGTACGCAGACTTTCCATTTTAAATATTTCACAGTTCGGGATTACGATTTAATGTTAACAGCACAAAAGTTTGAAATAAACTGAATTATGTGTTAAAAATATTGTTCATTTATAGTTGTTATAGGACTGATTTTAAATGATTAGCAAATTGACGATTTCTTAATTACTCTCTTTAATAATAGTTAATTAGTGCTCATATCTTTACTTCTTTATTATTACTAGAATTCATTCCTAATTAGCCAATCACTTTTCAGAATAACCTACCTAATTACCTAATCACTTTTCAGAATAAAATAACAATAACAATTTTTTTTGGTATGTTCTATTAGAAAATATAATTGTTTACTTAGTTAATATCACTTATTCACACCAGAAAGGTAATAAAATGTAATTAGTACTTAGTGTTTAAAAAACTCAATGCAATAAAATTAAATAAAAAATGTACATTATACTTAACGATTTTTAAAAAAAATTCTGCAGAAGTAACCGTTGTATGTGATATGTCAAAAAATTACAAATAATTAGTAGTAACACTCCCTAGAAGGATATTACGGTTTGACTTGCAGGTCCGTAGAAAATCGGATTTTTCAAGAAAGCTCCATACAATTTTTTCTCGAAAACAATATAAATCATTCGCATAAATGCCCAATTACTTTTTTTTACATATGTAGGCTTAGTTACTGTAAACAAAAGCCATATCCAACAAAAACAGCGATATTTATGAATTAACATTCCTATGTCTATGAAAGCTGATTTTCGTCCCACTGTGCGCCGGCAGTACCGAAAAATATCGCGTGGTATACCGGCCCGGATACCGCGGCTGTTGCGAAAAAAGGGTTGACTGGTATGACTGAGAATGCGATTAGGCATTAAGTACGCCCATTGTTATTCCTTACTTTTTTTTCTATGTACCGTTCTAATTAACAATAAACATTGAATAAATAATTATTAAGCATATTTGAACAAGCCTTAAGGCCTTAAGTTAACCTCAAAAAGTGCTGTTAATTACACTCTTGCACTTTAATCTATGCCTCTTGCAACAGTCCCGCTTGGTAGTGGTCTGTGAGTACCGCCTACCTTTATTTTATACTTTTTGATGGATATTTTTAAAGAGAGAGTTGAACAAGACCGAGGATACAGAGATGGAGTTCTTAAGTACTTCATTATTCTCCATGTTCAAAATTAAAATAGGTTTATTTATTTCCTGTGATTAAAAAATAGCATATTGTCTTTGGGAGCGCTCCACTAACCGATCAAAACGTTAAACATTCCTTTTCGTTTTGAGCGTTGTGATATATAAGTCAATTTTATTATTTTGTGGTGTTGCCAATGGCAGAATTGGCAGAAAGCCTTGAAGAAAAAAAATTGTGGTGGATCACCGTCTCTTGTCTCAAATGTCAGTGTAACTGTAATGTCAATTTGAATTGTCAATGTCATCATGAAATGACAATGTTGGTTGTGCGATGCGATGCGTCGCTTTGCTTTGATCTTGATCAAGTTTGATCATTGCCTTTTTGCCTTGCCTTTCATGTTATAGTTTTGATTCAATTTGACTGCTAATTGCGATTGGATTTATTTCACAGTGATAATTCAAATATAATATTATAGCTTTTCTCGCAAAGTTCATAAGGAGGCTCTAAAATGACTACAATAGGTCCTAAGAAGGATGGAGGACCAAACATAGAATTCTTTCAGTCACCGGAATCTTTAGCCCAATTTGACCAAATTCGTGTTTGGCTACAAAAAAACTGTAAAAAGGTTAGTGTTTTAAAGTATATATATATAACTGTGTTGTAACGTGTGGCCATGATTTCGTGTAAAAACACTTAATGTAAGTTTAGTAAATCTACAAGTTGGATTTAAAACTTATTTATGTATTAAAATGTAATTCGTTCATCTAATTGTAGTGTACATTCGTTATAATAAGACATGACCGCTATTTACCTTAGAAAAACATTATGAATCTAAGTAATTAATTAGTAATATAGTAGCAATACTAAATCTAACCTTAAAGTATTGGCTTCAACCCAATAATGGCTGTAGTGAAGCGAGGGCCTGTTACTAATATAATATTATTTAGCCATAGCACATGACAATAAGTGGTCACTACTCTCCCTGGTCATCTGCAACACTAAAGAGTGTCCCCGACGTGTTGCTGAACAAGAAGAAAGTCTATTGTTGTTATCCATTTGTTAACCATTTTAAAATAAGAGTAAACAACTACACAACACTTAACAATTGTGGTCAAGAGTCACTCTGACTGAGACTGCTCTGATGATGGTCAAAACTTGGTGTTCTCTAACAAAAATCATGTTAGCCAGTTTATTACCCATAACTTTATCATGTAATTATACAATCTTTTTGCAGCATGTACAAACTGATCCACCAACAAAGGAGGGGTTGGCACAGCTTGTAGTCCAGCTGATACAGTACCAGGAAAACAAATTGGGCAAGAATGCATCTGATCCACCTTTTCTAAGGCTGCCGGTAAGTACACCCTCGGAGAATAGAAACCAACAATGTATGTTTGTGTAAGAATAACATAATATTAATATTCAAGGGCTTATAATATTATAACCTGTTTAGGTAGAGTTGCATAAACTGACATATTTAACATCAGTGTTTGAGCCAAAATTGATACTTAACTTAATAATGATTACTTATATTATGTAATTGCAAAATTTGTTAATGAAGTCTAAGAAGTGCATCTGGTAGAAGTAAATCTAGGGACTTTTTAGGAAAAAAATATGACGTATACGTGCTCCGCAGCAAGCATGTTAAGAATGACTGCATATGATTATAATTATGCCATATGTGTATTATATAGACATAGACATGCAATTAACCGTATTAGATTGGCAACCATAAGGCCATAAGCTGTCCCACCAACTGGTTATTACTTGGCATATAAAAAATAACAAGTAGTCAATTCTAAAACATTTATTACAAAAACAATAGAAAACAGTTGAATAGCTTACTTTGTAACCACTTTACCTTTAAATAAATAAGATAATTTGCTTAAATTATTACAATTAACTTCTGTATTGAAGTTTGGTAATGATGTTAGTATTTATCGGCATCACTAAATATAAATGGGTGATCTGCATAGCCACTGGCGCCTGTTCCTTCAATGGCAAACAATGATCCCGCTTCCGGCTGCTGTGACTGTTCCACTGGGTTCAGGTTCAAATTACTTGTGGTTACGTACAGAATGGATTGCTCGTGCCCTCCCCATACAACTGATGTCACCTTACTTGCGGGTAGTTTATGCTGCTCTAGAAGTTTACCAGCTCTGGAGTCGATTTTGATAACCTGGGAAGTTTCATCAAGAATATAGGAAATACTTGAATGATATCAGGTTGTTACAAGAATACTATTTTAAAATCCCTTGTGTTATGCCTAAGTCCAATTGTTAGTTAATTGGAGGTGTCATTTCAAAGAAATGCCAGGACAGACCATATGATGTATCATGCTAATGTGTAACTTGTGTAAGCTAAACTAGAATTGAAATGATTACATCAATAATTCACTTTATAAGTGGAGCAAACACCCTTACAATAGTCAGCTATATCTTGTTATAAATCCCTTGTATTCAAATTCAAAATCATTTTTATATAGGTATCACTGATACATTTATGCACGTCATTTTGTTGATTACATCTATATATTATTCTGTGAACATATTGATTAGACTCTTATTAACTTAGTCATAACAATGCAATGGAATTGTAATGCATTGTAATCAAGTGTTGTAAATTATAATAATCAAAACTATTATGAATTATAATGAGTTATTGATTGTACCTTTCCACCGTCATAACAGGCAACCCAGAGGTTTCCTTCCTTGTCAATAGTCATTCCATCAGGGACTCCGGTTACATTGTTGGCTTGGAAACTGAAAAGGGTTCTTCTGTTTCCTGGAAATCAATGATTTTTTTTCTTCAGTAATCTATAATAATAATCAGTTTTATTAATACAATGAGAATTTGACAACCCCATAGTCTGGTTAATAGTATGCTGCTATGTCTTCGAAGCGAGGGATCCCGGGTTCGATTCCCGATCAGGGCAGATATTTATGTGACAGATAAATGTTTCTTCTCACGTCGTGGTTTTTTCGATCAATCGATTTAATGCGGGCTCAACCTTCAAACTAAACTGTTGGCATTTGAACAGTTGAATCGGAATCGGCAGACGACTGCGGCCAAACAGGGGCCCAAGTTTGCAATTTATAAATGCTTCAAATGCGTTGTGGATAAATAGTTTGACACATATTGTATGCCAACTGTTGCCCAACTAAAAGCTTAGTGCGTTAGCTTTTATGCGTTTAAACTTACGTATAGTCCCCGTCTCGATATCGTAATCGAATACGTCGACGTTCCGCGTGGGCGAGTCGATGTAGAACATGAACTTGTTGTCGGATGTCCACGCGATGCCGTTGGACACGGACACTGGCCGGACCTTCTCAACGGGGTCGAGGTGGTTGTGTTGGTCCATCATGTACAGTGTGCCTTGGTCTTTCTCCAGGGTTTGACCTGTTTCCTTGCCCATTGTTCCTGAAAGTTAATAGGGCCATTAGATAAATACTTTGGTTTCTAATAGTTGTTCAACTAGATAGTTATGTAGTAGTGTTCCATTATTTCAGGAATATAGTAGTGTATTTCCGTCGCTTGGACCACCCTGTAATGATTAGAACCTGCCCGCGAAACGGTCCCGGGTGCGATATCCGGCTGGTCAACAGTCTCAGGTCAGGCCAGTGGAATTCAGTCAGTCCTGACTCAGCTCAGATGGTCCTCAGCTAGTTCCACGATACATTTGTGCAGGTCCTGCCAGGAGGTTTTCTTATTTAAAGTTCTTATATGAAAGATATTGTTGATCTTTAAAAATAATGGCATAAGCACAGTCACCCTACAATAACACAATTTATTACGTACCGAACCAGAGCCGGCCCTCTGCGTCGACCTTGCCGTCGTTGCATCTATTATCCGGTTTGCCCAGGTCAACTACACTTAACAGCCTCAATGCCCCATCCCCGGCCGGCGCGTCCCACGGCAGGAAGTAGAGCTCCGACCGAACCGCCACCAACAACAGCTTGGGGTAGTCCTTCACAGTCACCACTAGCGATACCGGACCATAGCCTATAAAGGAAATGGGAAGTTGCTACTATTTTTATGCCATGCTTTCATCATTTAGCATTGACTTATTTAGTAATAATAAGTCAATGTCATTTAGTTAAACTTACACACATACTCACTAGGTACAGGTCAGTAGGTCATATAGGTAACAATCACAGGTATTTTAGTTGATTTCGTTTTGTAATCACGTTTGTCATTAAGATGTTCCATGTTCTATCAAGGGTCGTTAGGTTAGCTTGGATTGCATTGACGAAATTTACTCATGTTTCAAGTGAGCAGTATCTTTTACAATCACTGGTGTTTTAGGAAGTCGGACTCTTAGATCCGACGATTCATGTTTGGGTTTAATGTCAGTAAGTTGCCTATATCAGTAAAAAAAATGTGCCTACTGCGTACCTATGTTTCTAGTGGTGATGTTGCCGGTCTCAGCGTCGAGTCTGTGAATCCTTTGCAGATTGATGTCGACCCAGTAGAGTGCGTTCTCAGCCTTGGACCAATGCGGCCCTTCTAAGTGCGCTCCGCCACGGTACACCTTGAATTTTGTGGATCATAATAAATCTATACAAAATAAACTGATCAATATAATTATGTACAAGAGAGGGGAAAACGTTTATAAGGTGTTGTATGATCAATATCTGTACAAGAGAGGGGAAAATCGTTTAAATTTATTAACGCAATAGATCTCATAACAATGATTTATAGAATTTTTGTTTGTAAGTGAGTTGGTTCAGAAACGGCTTATCTATATATAAATGCTTACATGCAGTTTTCACTCATGTATTGTGGTAAAGCTTTATATGAAAAGTTTGTTTTATTTAAATAGGTTCACAAATAAAAAGGATAAGTAAATTTCATCGTTTGGTCAAACTTCACCACTGTTGTATTAATACTGAAAAGTTTTACTGTACCTACCTGTTTAATATTTTTAAGTTAGTTTAGTCTACTAAAAATATGTTTTAACTTACACCATCAAGACTGTACAGTAGATTAACTACTAGGTTATCTACAATACACCAAAATAATATTACATGGCACCTAAATCTAACTTAATAAGTTGCAAGTAAGCTTCTTAAAATAACGTTGTAATTTTTTATTGAATAATATTTTTGATGATGTTTACTTCTTGTTGCTGGACTTGAAAAATATATTGAGCGTTCGTTCAATTTCTAACATATTCAAAACCAAAGTAAGTGTCAACATTTTAGTTCTGATTAGATCTAATTATCGATTGATTCATATAATACACAACAATCTGATCATTCATCAAGTAAACAATATAAAATAATTGGACAATCTTCACTGTCTTCCTCAAAACCAAAAAAATATATTCGAAAACAACTTACGTTTTTTATTAGTGGTGCTGTAGCTCGATAAGCATAAATGTTTGTCACTGACAGTAGCAGAACTAAGTAGGATAATAGCACTGATTTGATAAGCAAATCCATGTTGTTTAGTTTTTACGATTATTCGAAATCAGCACGCAACCGATCGCTTCGACGTGCGATTCGTCAATGCCACAGCTAAACCGCTTCTGTTACTAATATTGCGAGTTGCTTAGTTTGTAGGACATAAGCGCTTATTTCTTCAGTGGTTTTATTGTATTACAATATTGCGTGTTTCAATAAAAAAGTATGACAGTGCTGTTTCTGGTCCCTGAATCTACAAAATACCTAATTAATTTTAAAGTTTTAGGTGATAGTAGGTATTTGTACGGAGTAATTACTTTTAGGAGGGTGTAATTTTTAGTGTGGAGGTTTGTAACTAACGCCGCGTGTTTTTCAACTTTACACTTCACAAGTTTTATGAGGAATATACATAGTTACGTACATACCTACATGGCATACATAACACGAAGAAATAGGTATTTTAGTTTATAATTTCTAAGAAAACTAGGTTATCTATTATCTTATTCTTATGACCAGTTATATTTTATTTATCAAGGCAAACAATAACTTAAGATACGGCTATAATAGACTGAATATAATGATTATGTTTGGCTAATAAAAATAATTCCGTTAGCAACTTGACAAGCGTTCAATCGATAAATTAGGAACAGCCTGTTACGGATCGCTGTTTCGCGGAAGTCTACAGCGGCACCCAAGGTTCTTATGTTAGAGTACCTATAGTGTACCTATCTCTGCAATTATCATCTGGT
Source organism: Ochlodes sylvanus (assembly GCA_905404295.2). NCBI lineage: Eukaryota > Metazoa > Arthropoda > Insecta > Lepidoptera > Hesperiidae > Ochlodes > Ochlodes sylvanus. Next base: position 5,804,888 of record FR990144.1, read on the forward strand.
GCGGTTGGATTGGTTAGAGAGTCAGACTGATAACGTACAAAAGATGCTTTTTTAAACTCGAAGGTATGAATGAGCTGAGACTAAGTAGTAGTAGTAAGTTAAGCCTCTTTTGGGTTTCTTATAAGAATATCAGCTATTGTTGCTGCGGAATTATCGTTGCCTTCTTGTTTCAATTTAGCCAGCGTAACATACGCCAATTCAGAACTTTCTCAGTTTTATATTGCAAATCATCAATCCTTCTTATCTTCTGTTTCGTTCCAAGATTGTTCTCAAACTCATTAACTAAATTGATGAACACCAGGTATTGTCATTAGTAAAAGATTAAATAATTATGTAACCCATTATACAATGGCAGGATAGCAGGTAAACTGTTGTTAAACTGATTTAATTTTTGTTGTTAAATTGATAACATTTAGAGTAGCAAGTAAGTACCTTTTAAAAGGCCTTACGCATCAAAAATAACGTGACCAAAATGAAAGGATAATAAAAATCACATTTCATTTTTTTCACCCCAAGTCCATCGAGTGTGCGCTCTGTGCGATATGTCAAAAAATAGAGAAAAATAGAGGCAATTAATCGTACCAGAGGAAATAAGGGACACTCTCGACGAACAGTTATCGTCATATTTCAACCAATTTACACAAAACTCAATTAAATACCTACAACTTCCTCATTAATCCCTCTGTCTATTGGTGAAAACCGCATGAAAATCCGTTCTGTAGTTTTTGAAGTTTATCGCGAACAGACAGACGCGGCGGGGGCTTTGTTTAATAATATGTTAAGATGGTCCGAAGTGGGCAATATCCTGTATTCACGAATATTTTGGGTTTACAACAACTTTTAATGTGTGCACAGCTTTTAAAATTTTGTGTTTTTTATGATTCAACTTTGTCAAAAGGTAGTAGGTACACATTTATCAACCATGTTGAATAAATTGCCACAAAACTTTCCACTTCAACTAATTCATTGCAATTTTAGAGGTCAGACGCATACACAAAAACTTTAAATTGTATCAGCATGTTAATGAATCGATTAATAAAAGCAACGAGGATTTTTTTCTACAAAACCAATGAGTAGCTTCATATCGACGACGTCTAAAACCTCATTTAATGACGAAATGTATGTCTTTGCATTGGTGTTTTTGTATGGTCTTGCGCCCCATTTAGATACTCGGCCGAACAATCGTTCTACTTTCTCGCCGAATATTCGTGCAAGAGAAAAATCACGAACTTCTACTTACTTCTACATTTAATCGTACGTGTTCGCGCGTTTTCGGCCTTGTTCGCCGAGTATCTAAACGGGGCGTTAAAGGTTTAACGATAAAGCTGCCCTAGCAATGGTCATCGTCACCTATGAGCATGGGCTACCCTAGACCTAGAAGAATCATTAATCCATCGATTGCACTGAAAGTCTCTCAAAGTCTCTTTGTCCCTTTTTGCGTTAGGTAGTAGAGCCTAGAGTTCGCCCAGGGTAGTAGGTACCACCGCTGTGACTGAATTAGAACGAGACTCTTACTAACAATTACTAACTGACCCTGTCCCAGTCTTCTTACAAACTTCTTGTACTTACTAACTAACCAACTAGTGTTCTTACACCGTCTCCTAACCGGACCAGTCCCCATTTGTCTTGTTCTGGGTCGGTCTCAGTTGTCTGGGGCGGCAGTGGAAGGATGGTGCTGCATGCTCGTTTGCTATAAAAAAACGATATCGTAGCGCTCTGTGGAAACCTTGGAAAGAAGTTCATTCTTCAATTGACACGTATATGCGACCCAGAGACTATATAATGATATATCTACCTAATCAATATTGGACTTCATTCCTTGTGTTTTCGAGTCGCGGATATTTTTAATTTCTCATTTCTAACGTTCCATACTCAAATAAAATAAAAGTTAAATAAAGTTACAATAGTAGTGGTAATAAAGTAAAAAAAACGCATTATTGATGTTCATGTCAATCATAACACAATTTTATTTTAACGTCTAAGGGTGGGTTTTTGGTACATTTTAGCTATCGTTGTAACCAACGTTAATTTTGACCATGCTATAACCATTACCAAGCTCTTACCGAAGGTCAAGTTGCATGTAGCGTTGCACAATGCCTTTTTTAACCCTCGTCAAAAGTAACGCCGGTTAATGGGGCTGCCATGACAATTATGACACCCCTCCCGGTTTTTTGAGTTTGTTTTGTGTGGAAGATATTTTGTACTAGCAACATTGTGCTAAAATGTCGTACGACTCTTGTCAAATTGACAGTGCGGGCAGCTTTTCATCTCTCAAAGCTGTCATTATGTGCTAAACTCAATAGTTATTACTGTTTGTACTTTGTTGATTTGTTCTTTGATCGATCATCGCTAAAGGTTAATTTTCGTAATATTATCGAAGTTAAATAGGTATCGTAATCACTAAAAAGGAATTCAAATCAACTTTAATATGGACAGGTCAGTAAAGTGAGTACCTACGTTTCTTCTTGTTAATTTATTGTCATCTTGGTTGTGATGTACCTACATCTTTTACTTTACTGTGTGTAGTAATTCAATGATTTCATTAATTTTTCAGCCGATGAAATAGAAAAATTGAAACTGTTAATTGACAAACATAAGGAAGATGAAGGGAAGGGATTCGCTAAGAAATCTATTTAAAGAAATAAATATATTAAATGTAGTTTCACAATATATTGTTGATAATAAATATGTACGTTATTAAAAATACTATGACAGTTTCCTTAAGAAGAGTGATGTTCACATGATTAATACTAGGAACAAGGCTAAACTGATTGCACAAAATTTCAGCATCAGAAAAACTAGTGGCTCGTTCATGGGTAGATGTATTAAAATCTATAATAAAATTCCGTTCGTTTCATTGTTCGTTTACATTTTATATAATCCTGTAAACAGTAGATTTGTTTACACCTTTGTTTCACCGACACATCTTTGGAAAGATACTGATGCATAAAATTGTAAGGCCAGTAGTATTTGATCAGTTACTGATACTGCATGGTTTCTGAAATTAATAATTAGGTTTTAGTAAATAGAATTCATAATACACATAATTTCGATTTTACTGGACCATTGCAATAAGTAAGTGCTTACCTGTTTGTATTACTTTTTTGTGTCCAATATACAAATGAAATACCTAGCTCCACGCTTAGATAGCCTAAAACGCGCCACAAAGTCCACCTCATCCTGTTACTATAAGTTATTTTATATAATTAAAAGATATTGTTACGTGTAAATACTGACTTTTATTTTTCCATTCTTCTATAATGACATACGTCTATTTTCTTCTTCTATATTAAAATATCCTAACTCTATGTATGTAGGTTTACAATGTTTTCATACCACAACATCCTCCCTTATAAAAAGTTAACGACTATAGTTAAAATAAAATAATAAAAGAACACAAAAACCACAAACGTAAAACATAATCTTCTTAACAAACAAAAACTAAATTTAACATTTAACATAGGCATCCTCCTTTTTTAAAAAAAAAACAAATACAAATACTTATACAATAAAAACTTTAAATTAATTCTATAAAATTTTACATTTATAATAATCTTCTAGGAACGTACACAGGCCTTCCATATCTTGTATGGTAGACGGGTTGGCGCAAAGTATTTGTGGGAGTCGAATATTTATCAAAATTGTCTGTTTCTTGTGATTCATCATTTGCATTGTTTGTTCCAGAAGTAGATGGTTCAAAATAAAAACTTGGGTCAATTTGGAAATAAGAATCATTTTCTAATTTTGGCTGTCCCTGGGAATGATCTGAGTTAGTTTTATTACACTCTCCTCTCGTATTTAAAGACGCCGTTTTGACTATAATAAGGTGTCTTGCATTTCGACGAATCTTTCCACCGCTGTCTGTTATTAAATCATAACTTCTGGGTTCTTCTCTTTTATTTAAAACAGTGGCATATGTTTTTAAAATTGTATCAAATACCCGCATTCCATTGTGAAGCTCTGGTAGTTCCTTCACTCTGTGCCTTTGATTATAATAAATTTTAGATTTTTCTTGTCTTTCTGTTCGTTTTTCCCTTAATTTTTCATAATCTAAATATTTTGGTATTAACATTTTATTAAATGTTGGTAAATTAGTTCGTATTCTTCTTCCGAACAGTAGTTGTGCGGGGCTGTATCCGTTTTCTAACGGTGCACTTCTATATGCCATCAGGCCTTGTATAGGGTCTTCACTTTTTATAACAATATTTTTTACAATTTTTACGCCAGCTTCAGCCATACCATTAGACCAAGGCGTATGAGGACTACTAGTAACTAGTTTAAAACCCCATTCTTCCGCAAATTTCTTAAATTCTGTACAATTGAATTGTGGACCATTGTCGGTTCGTACAATTTTTGGTATACCGTATCTCGCAAATATAACTTTTAGATGATTGATAATACTTATGCTGTTTGTGGCGTGCAATTTTACTAATTCTGGAAATCTTGAAAAATAGTCGATTATAACCATAAATTCAATTCTGTTCGCTAAAAATAAATCGATTGCTACTATTTCCCATGGATATGTTGGATTTTCAGACGGTAATAATGGTTCCGTTGGGTTTTTCCTAAATTCAATACATACTGGACATTGCTGAACTAAAACTTTAATGTCACTGGAAATTCCAGGCCACCAGACACATTCTCGAGCACGCTGTCTACACTTTTCTACTCCGAGGTGTCCTTCGTGAATCCTTTTTAACATTTCTGTTCGAATTTCTTTAGGAATAAACAATCTATTACCTTTCATAATTATATTATCCTCCACAACCAATTCTCCTCTATAGGTATAAAATGGTAATAATTCTTGTATTAAATCCTGTTTTTTCGGCCAACCATATTTTATATAATCTTTTAACATTCCCGATATATCATCTTTTTCTTGTATACTACGAATATTATCCACTAATTCATCGGATATTGCAAGTGCTTTTAACTGTGCAATAATAGCTAAATTAACTTCTCTATCATTACATACGTTGTCACCAACTGAAAACTTGGGCAGAGGTGCACGTGATAATACATCAGCAGTGTGTAAATATTTACCTGCCACATGTACTATACAATAATCAAAATTTAATAGTCTTAATCTAAATCGTTGTAATCTTACCGATAAGTCTGCAATTGGTTTATCTCCAAGAATTTTTATTAAAGGTAAATGATCCGTTCTCAATTCAAATTTCGGTAATCCTGACAAGTACATATTGAACTTTTCACATGCCCAGGTAAGAGCCAAAGCTTCTTTCTCTATTTGAGCATAATTAACTTCCGCCGCATTTAAGCTCCGCGATGCGTAACTAATTGGCCTCCAATAATTAATTTTATTATCTAATTGTTCTATACAAGCTCCTAAACCATACGAACTTGCGTCTGCTGTTACTCTTATTTTTTTGTTAGGATCAAATAAGCTTAGGTTTGTAGGCGATACTAGAATACTTTTTATTTTTTTAAAAGCATCTCCACATTCTTTAGTCCATATAATTTTTCCTGAATGTTCATTGTTTTTCAATAAGTCTCGAATTGGCTTAGTTAAAGTAGCCAAATTTGGAATAAATTTCAAATGATAATTAACCATGCCCAAAAAACTTCGAACTGTGGTAATGTCACTAGGATCTGGCATAGCCAATATCGCTTCGATTTTCTTCGGACAGGGTCTAATTCCTGCATACGACACAATATGTCCTAAAAACTGGCATTCCTTTACTCGGAAAACGCATTTATTTTTATTTAAAGTAATGCCTTCTTCTGTCATTCGCGTTAATACCATCTTAAGACGTTTATCGTGCAATTCAATAGTATTACCCGTTATTAAAATATCATCTTGACAACATACTACACCTCCTACTCCTTCAACCAATGAATGCATCTTTTGTTGAAATACTTCGCTAGCACATTTAATACCCATTGGCATTCTATTAAAAGCATATCTTCCAAAAGGTGTAATGAAAGTTGTTAAAAGCTTAGAACTCTCTTCAAGTGGTAATTGAAAATACCCTTTATTTGCATCTAATTTAGAAAAATATTTAGCATTTCCAATTTGCGCTAAACACTCTTCTACAGATGGTAATTGATATCGTGATCTAAATATATTTTTATTTAACTCTGTATAGTCGACACATAATCTTATATTACCATCTTCTTTTGGACGAACCACAATTCCTGAACAATATGGCGTCGGTTTTTCAACTGGGAATATTATATTTTGTTCTTTTAGAAGTTTGAGTTCTTTTTTTAAAGGCTCATATAATGGGATTGCTAATCTTCTGTAACAATTTAAAGAATAAGGCTTAGAATTTGATTTTATGTATATTTTGTATTCACCCTTTAACTTACCAAGACCTTCAAACAACCTTGGAAACTCTGTCACAGGGTTAAATAATTTTTTCTCAACAACTATTGACTTATCAATGGAGCTTACTCTATTAAGCAAACCTAATGCTTCAATTGCTGGTTTGCCTAAAAGTGGTTCTTCCAGATTTGAAATGACAAAAATATCTGTTTTAATCATTTTGTTTTTCCAAATTATATTTGCACAAAATTTTCCTTTGACATCCAATATACCTTGACCAGCTGCTCTCAACTTTGCATCACTCGGAAATAGGTAAACATTATTTAAATTCTTTAAATGTTTTAGCCCTGTGGCTGTAACATCTGCTCCAGAATCTATTTTAAAATTTATGTCCTTATTTTGAACTTTTAAATGAATTCTCCATGGATCTACATTTAAAAAATTGTCATTTGATTTAATTTTATTACCAAAATTATCCATATTTAGACATTCATCCTGTTTTTCAATATCTTCTTTATCGTTAAATACCTGATTTACTTGTCTTGAATTTCTGCAAACTTGTGCCCAATGACCGTGCTTCCGACATTTCATGCATAACGTATTTCTGGCTGGGCACTGAGATATGTTATGTTGCGGATATTTACCACATCTACCACAGCAGTTACGATTCATGCTATTTGATTTTCTTGTATATTTATTAACAAATTTGTTGCTCGAGGAAAATGAATTCATTTTGTTAATAGAATCATGATATGTTGAGATCTGCTTATTAATTACAATATTTGGTTGACTTTCCCTTAACCATGATTGTTGCCTTGTAACCTCTTCCGCTTGTCGTATTTTAGTTAGTACAGTATTTAGTTGTATATTCGATTCCAATTGTAATTCATTGGATAAACTCATATCTCTTATACCAACAATTAGGCGATCTCTGATCAGTTCATCTTTTATATTTTCCGGATAGTTACATAATTCTGCTGCAGTATGGACCCTCGTGATAAATTCATCTACTCTTTCTTCTGGTTGTTGAACCAATTTATTAAATTTAGCTCGCGCATGTATCTTATTATATGTTGAGGTAAAATATGTGTTGAATTTATCAAAAATTTTAGAGAATACTCGTTCATCTTCTGAGTTTATACCAAAAGACGTCAATAAGTCTTCACCTTTCTGACCCATTATGTAAATAAACATATTTATTTGTCTCTCATCTGACATTTCTGAGAGTCCGGATGCTCTCCGGTATCTTTCGAATCTCTTACTAAAATTAATCCAGTCCTCTGACTTACCGGAGAACATCGGCGGCGAAAGCGTATGTAGTATGTATCATCCCAGAGAAAATGATCAATTCTTGTCCTGAAGAAGTTTGTTTTTCTTGCCGTAATGTAGGTATTCGATGATAAGGTCGTCATTGGATGAAGTATCTTCATCAATTATACATAGATCGAATCACTCTACTGCTTTGAAACATTGTAACCGATTTTTAATTACGTAAAAACAATAATTTATAAATTAATATCAAAATATTATCGGAAATGTATACAGACATATGTCAAACAAAGTCAATTTTAAGGTTAACTTTGACGTTGACCGATCGCATTCGGACGGTTACGGTTAGGGTTAAATTTTACTCAAAATTTAACGAGGGTTAGTTGATGCAACCCAGTTTTGTTTCTTTCGGTGGTTAAATTTTACTTTAACCGACATGTACCTATAACCTTAATTTAACCACGTGATATGCAACCCACCCTAAGCGTTTATTTACTTTAACTTTCCAAACATTGCCGTTGAGTCTACAATTGACAGAAAATAACACTGCCATTTTTTAATCATACACGTTCATTGAATTTTAATGAAGTGTTTTGCACTTGCAAACATAACGTGAAGCCGTATATGGATTAGTGTTAAATAATAATCAGCTCCACCTCTGCCCCTACACGGGCTGTAATGGCTTCGTGTGTTTTATGGCGCTGTAAGTGCTGTTTTGACCCTGAACTTTCGCTGTGTCGTTGCAATTAGTACCTATGTATGAGTGCTGAATTACTGATGATTTTTAGCAATATTGTACTTATTGCGACTTTGTTATCTAATTATAACAATTATTAATAATAGCTCACCCTTGCTTCGCTACATGGCATAGTACGCATTATTGAATTGGATTTACTCATTTTTAGAGGTATAAAACAGAATTAAAAATAAAACTGGTCAAGTGTCAGTCAGACTCGCACACGTCGGGCTCCGTACCACCAAGCGATATCGTTCCCTTTTTTACCGCTAATTTGGGTACGGAGCCCTAAAAATTATGCTTACGGGTTGCGGGTAGCATAGACAACACGTTCACCCAAGACATCAGAATAAACCATCTGAGATACAGAGTCGACAATGGATGAATAACTCTAAAGATTACAAGATATCGTGCATCGACGATCGAAGCCTTCTATTGTGAACTAATATAAATAAATTGAACGTTGTTGCAGATGAAAGTGTTCATGGACATGAAACCGAGCGGCTCGCTGTGCACGGTGCTCGCCACCATGTTCCGCTTCAAGTCGGAGCAGCGGTGGCGCAAGTTCGACTTCCAGGTCGGTAAGGTATGCACGCTCGCCTCGCCTCGCACTCGACCGCGCCCCCCGGCCCCCGCCCGCCCCGCCACGAGCTCCATAACAATGCATCGCGAGTGACGCGCCTGTGATCCGTCTGTAACTTCTGTCAAATATCAGATAATAGTTTCATACGGGTATTGTGCGCGCCAATCTTTATGACCTCTCTGTGCACTATGATAAGGTCACAGATCTGCGTAATGATATGAGCGGTCATAAAATTTGGCGCCAACTATACTTACTATTAAATAGTATTAATTTTATTAATATTGGTTTATATTATAAGCTTATACTTGATATTATAAGCTAGCATTAATTTGTCGTACCTACACCATTCAACTGTCTCAGAATCTTTCTATAAACAGATCAGAGAGCAGGTAACCTACGATTCATGACCTTAGATGACAAATATGAATACAAATATGACAATTTTCCTTGATTATCTGTTTGATCTTTCAAGGTAGAAAACATTACAATTATCATAAAGTGTAACGATAATAACAGGAAATCGACCCTAGCCATACATGGATTAAGTACTGGCAAACGAGTCCACTATACAAATATGATATTATATGTTTTGAGTACCTGTAGCAAGAAAGTACAAAAATGTGTTAAAATTCTTACTTTATCAGAATTTTATATAAATTTCCTTGTAGGCAAAAAATAATTTGTTTCTTCTTTTTAACATGTATCTATTTGGCTTAAAATCATTAAGTTCCAGCGCTTGTAGTTTTACCACATTAGTAAGATATTTTTGGCTAGCCAATACTAGTTAAGTTAGTTAAGGATTGAAAGGGTCAAAGGTTTCAAACGATTGAAATTGAAAGTCTTTTTTTTTCAAGAAGTAGTAGAGCATAACCTTTCCGCTTATATAAAAAAATGGGTCAATGGTGGTAGAATTTTGTTGGTCTCAATATTTTTTAGAATCTAAATTATACCAACCCTTATATAAGACTGTTCAATTTATTGTTGAGAATATGAATAGTTAAAAAGTGTTGTTTACATTAAAATAGTAGTTAATTATAATATAATAGTTAATTTTTTTTTGTCAGGGTTAAATTGCATGAATTACAAGTCGAAAAATATTACTACTTTAAAGGATAAAGGAATAATAGGGCGAAAATCAAAAATTAAAAACGTTAATTAAAAACCAAATACTTTATAAGTACCTATTGGAATTTCATGTTTCAAATCGAAACCAAGGTCATTGTCGAAATGGTGTATATTTTATGTATTAAAGTGTCAAACAATAAATTTTTTATGAAAATGAAAAATATCAGTAGTAACAAATTCATAAAAATGTACACTATTGAATATACATTTATTTGTGTTTCTACGATAGTAGGTTACCATGTTACTTTTAAATCAAATGTTACTTGAGAAAAAGGAGAAATAGAATTAGAAAAAAGAATTTAATATAAGTTTCAAATGTACTATAGTTAATAATTGACATCACAGGCGTGTCGCTGCCTGTCCAATCGCACGAATCTGGGTATGATAAAAAGCAAATATTAACAAAATTGCAGAATTGTTTTAAATTTACATTAAAACACTATCAGCACACACAATTCTTACCTTATGTTTGTTATCTTTTTTTTAAATTTTAAATTTACTTATGGCTTAACATAACAACAAATTTTATATTTCATATTTTTATATAAAGTAAACACAAAACTTTAACAATACAAATGAAAAAAAAAACTTTTCCTACAAATTTTACCATAAGAAAGTAGTAAAGTAAATAAGATATTTAAGTTTAAATTAATTTAAATCAAGATAAATCATTAAATATCCCTCATTATACTGGGTCTGTTCATTACATTAGCCTTTGCCATTTGGGATGTCTATGTTGGTGATTTGTTCTTACCGTTAAATACCATAAGTGATATGTTGTTTGTGAGTGTCTTGTCTTACTACTCACACTTGAATGTGTGTTTGTCACTAACACAAATTGGATCATAACCATTGATTGCATGTATAATTTAATATTCAAATAATATCAAAATGAGTTTGTGATGTAATTTATTTATAATTGATGAGTATTATCAAGTGAATATTCAAATGGGGAACAATAATATTTAGAAGGTTTAATAATTGGTATTACAGTACGATTTTAAAATTAAGTTAGGTTGACTAGTATTGAATATTAATTTACTTTCAGCTATTCAAGTCAAATTGCAAATTAGTATTGTCGTCTTGTAAATTATAAATAAGTGGATAGAACATTTAATTTATTTCACTGTAAAACAGCTTTTTCCGATTCCTTGTGCACAATCACATTTTACCAGGTTGAAACCACCGTTAATTATGGTTCATTAAGAGAGGAGTAGGTCATTAATTGAACTATTCAAAAAGGATATTTATATACTCAAATATCTCATGTTAAAATTATCCTAAGGGAACACATTTCTAAGATTAAAAACTAGCTCCATATCAAATCAATATAATATATAAAACTCTTGCTTACTGAGTGGCTGACAGACAACGCACAGCCGAAACTACTCAACGCAAGAAGCTCAAATTTGGCATGTATGTTCCTTGGGGAGTGTAGGGGAGCACTAAGAGAGGACTTTTGCACACACAGAGTTACTGTCTTATTTTCAATATTAAATTTAGCGTTTATTACATAACCAACTCAGTATTATGTACATTATAAGTATAGTTCAGTGAATGATCTATAAATTTGTAATCTTAATATAAATACCATTTTCGATCAACTACTAACCAATCTCCCGTTTCTCTTCCCTCCCCCAATCCGTCCTTTCCAGAACCCGTCGCGGAAGGACCTCAACGTGCAAATGATGATGGAGATAGAGTCGGCCCTCGTCAGCGCCGACACCATCCGGTCCCCCTGCGTGTACATCCGGCCGGAGGTGGACAAGGCCACCGCCAACAAGGTCAAGGATATAGTGGTCAACCACCAGGGAGAGATATGTGGTGAGTGAGCAGGAGATTATTAAAGTGAAACTTTTATTACATCGTCTCAAACTTTTTCATCTGTGTGTTGCATGTCGCGTGACGGTCGGCCGCGGAGTAGGGATAAAGTGAAAGGCGCTCATCAGAGCAGCCAAGGCCAATATGGCGGCGCCTATAGTTCGAAGCAGCTGACCGTGTAGTGTATAGACTATTACTCATTTGTGCCAGTGCTTCACGCTATTTTGTCTGTAATGTGAAAAAAAGTTTCACTTTTACCGTGGTTTCATAAAACCACACAATCCTTTTTAGTTTTTTCTTTATTAACTTCTTTATTCGCCGACAACGCATTGGTGTTGCTTATGGTGTTATCGATATACGGATTTAAACTTTTATCGTAGCGGCACTAAATTAACTACAATGGAACGGATACTTATGCCTTTGTATAATAATAATAATAAACGCTAACACCCTCTTACCTCCGCACTAGGATTCCCCCTGTCGCTGGTTGGAACCCCCCTTAGATACTTGATAGTTGGAACATCCCTTAGTTTAGATGGTAATATATAAACAGTATTGTTATTAATCCAGAAGGCCGCCGTAACAAAATTGCCGTTTACATATTTTTGTGGAACCCATCCAATATGGGTATCAAATGAAAGGGTTTAAGTTGTAGAATACAATACAATACAATTTTTTTTTGTTAAAACCGTCTTTTAAATTAATTATTAAAACTGTGTTTGCAATTCGCAGAGGACGAAGAGGACGCCACTCACATAATATACCCGTCAGTGGACCCGCTAGAGGAAGAGTACGCGCGGCCGGTGTTCCGCCGCGGGGGCTCCACGCTGGTGCACTGGTACTACCTGCCCGACAGCCACGACACGTGGGTGCAGGCCGACCTGCCGGTAAACTTTCTTTATTGAAGTGAATACTTCGTTAGTATCGTTGTGATTTGGTATTCGTTGAAACGGAAATGACGGGAATGAAGCATCAGCAAAATGGCGGCTGGCGTAAGCAAAGCAAAACCTCAATATTTGGACTGACAGTATTCGTTGTTATGAAGTTTCACTTCTAGCATATGTGAATGGCACACATTTTGATTTTTTCTCTTTTATTCGTACAACAAGGTATTTGGCGTTACTGTCCACAGCTACGATGACGACTTACCGTCACTTGGCTCAACTAATCTCATTTGTCGACTATTCACATTAAATAAAATTTACGATTGACTCCTTTGGGTAATTCCAATTTAAACTTTTGACTACGGGTCACAAACTCTTGAAAAAATTATCAATGTGTGATATCAATATATGACCTTGGCCGATGAAGATGATAATATGTTTCCCGTCGTCTTTTTATCTGTAAGAAACATTTAAGATTTCTCTCGAGGCCTCGAGGAAGCTGATGACACATGAACTTCCAACTGGCCACGGGCTCCAGGTCAAGTTCAACAATAAAGTGACGTTGGTTGACGATGGTGTTGTCAGGTGGACGCGCCAGAGAACGTGTCGTGGGAGTGCAACCGCGCGGAGCCGTGGCGCGTGTCGGCCACGTGGGCGCTCGACCTGCCGCAGTACAACGAGTGGATGAACGAGGAGGATTACGAGGTCGACGCCAACGGCAAGAAGAAGGTATGCCGTATGGTATCACTTTGACAAGAAAAATCTGCACAATCAATCAATCGCTTTATTTGCATAAAATAAGATCTAATAGTACATTATGTATCACAGTATCGTTCATTTATTTTCTTTGTTTCAAATTGGAATAATAAAATTAAAACTTAAATAATCTAAATACAATTATTATTTATTGTGCATATTCATAAAAACAAAGATTGTTTTTGTGACTGTTACTAAAATTAATCTTTCCGAAAATAAAGTAAAAAAAATGTGATATGTTTTTACTTTGTTGAAGAGCTGATTGATTAGCAGTGGTTTTCAGATCAGAAGTAATACAGACAATAATGATCAATCAGAAGTAATACTTTGTCTGAGTTCGGATGATGCATATCCCTTTAATCATTAAAGTTATGTTCTCAATGTCATGTGACATATCACAGTTTATTAACTAGTCACAGTTTAATTAAATGTATATGTATGTATTAAATACAGGTACACAAGCTGCGTCTATCAGTGGACGATCTGATACCGGGCGCAGAGCCCTCCAGCAAGGGCAAGAAGGGCAGCAAGAGAAAGCGCTCGCCGTCGCCGCCGCCGCAGAAACACGGCAAGAGGAAGAGGTATGTTCGGTTATTACGTACACCGAGAAGAGTATAGACTAATGGATGTTATCTATCGCACTCACACAAGAAAAGGAACAACGTACGCCAAGGAAACGAAAACAAACGAGACAGAATGATGCTACGTTTTGTCTCACTTTGCGTGTCGGTTTTTTCAGAGAAAGCGCAGTTGATTACAAGCAAACTTGACAGCTAACCGTCGAATTTTTCTTGTGCCACATACAAGCGTACTTTCTCATGTTGGCCACGCTCACCAGATGTTTATATCATTCTCTATCTACGTTGTATAACTATTTTTTGCGTTTCAAAATCTAAGCCAGAGAGAAAATTTTAAAAATATTAATATTTACAGAAAAAAGTTTTTGTTTTATTAAATTTTACTTTAAATTTTAAACTTTTTTGCAAATTTTAATTTATTTTATTAATTTACATAATTTGTTTAATTGTCAAAATTTTGTATTTCATATTTTATTGTTTTTGTGTTATAAAATAGGTATGGGTGTGATGACCTGAGTTGCATTGAAAAAATATAGATAGACAATTCAATTTCCAGAGGGGTGTACAGAGATTTTCCTGACGCCTTGTATTTATGTATAAAATAAAAATAATTACAAATCATAAATTTTCAGTCGCATGACGAAACGCCGTGACAACGACGTGGAAGACGAGGAGGACAACGCTTCCAGAGACAACACAGACGTCGCGCCCACTCCTGAAAGCGAAAGATCTTCGGAGCGTAAGATGTTTATATGTTTATGGTTGAATATATGAATGTACATAATGTGTATGTCTTAGGAAAATGCGTCATAGGGCGCCCTCCGACCCAGAAGGCCAGATGAACTGGATAAGACAAGAAGCATCCGTTAGATTCGAAACGCTTAGAACAGGTAAGAGTAGCACAATATAGGGAAGGCATAAGCCCAGCAGTGGACTTGTAAAAGCTGATGGATGGATGGATATAAAACATACGAGCTAAGAATATAATTGTACAGAAATGAAATTAATTTTATTCGAATTTGGTATTTACAAACACTTTTCGAAAATCAAACTACGCCATCGTTTCAACAAATCGTTTATTATTGTTATTTTGTCTCAGTACTGGCAAGAAATTCCCAAGGATTTTTTCCTACTGACAGTTACAGATAATACGAATTACTGTTCGGGGCTATATTTCAAAGTTATACCTCTCCCCCCAGCGGCGCCCCCCGCGCCGGCGGCCCCGCCCCCGGCGCCCCCCGCCGACCCGCCCGCGCCGGAGGCTCCGAGCACGCCCGCGCCCGCTATGGACGCGCACGACGACTCGCAGGGGAAACATAGCGACTCCAACACCCAGGTAACTAAAAATAACATTATTTAGAGTGAATTTATCGTTAATCAGTGTGAAAATTAAATTTTCCGATGATCAAATGTTACACATACCTACATTAAAAATTAAAGAACGATTTATATGAATAGGTGTATATAACCTAATGTTAGTTTTTTATTAACTTGGTTGTCTATAAGGGTGTTGTAAGTTTAAAAATCCCTACTAAGACATTATTTAATCCATCTCGTTTTGATAGGACGGACAATCTCATATTAAATATGATAGTTGCATACATTGACATAAATACTATAGACATAGGGTCTCCTACTAAAATCGCGAAAATAATGTCCCAGTTTGATATTACAAGAATATAAAAATGTTTACAAGGTAATTTAAACACTAAATTCATTAAATCACGGTTTTATTTCGATTGCAACAAACACATACGTCAATGGCACCTTATGACACAACGATTACACTACACGCCATAATGACAAGCAAAATAATTTAAACAAAAGTAACGGATATACTTATCTCTTTCTGACTACAGTCTGTATAGCGAGAAGACAAAGACAAAGATATATTTTTGATTCTTTTGAGTGATTCTGAGATTTATTTACGAAATTAATTCGATTTAAAATAAAATAGTGTGTATTCGTAGCAAACCAATACTTTAAAAGATAAAACAATGTTTTACTTACCGAAAATATGATATACCATCGGCTTATTTCACTTTACTTGCGTAGTTTTTGCACGATTTCAAAATACAATACGGCATCGTTGATGTGCAGTTGACAGCACGGTCAAAAAGTGACTAACGCGGCATTGTTGTTCTTCTTGCATTTTGTTGTTGAGTTGGCTCGGACATTTTTTAGCGCGGACCCTGCATCCATAGTAATATCATATGTCAATGGTTGCATATATACAATTTTATAAAAGATTTGTTTTTATACAATCTATTTATGTTTCGCAGGAAATGCTAACCAAAGAAGAGTTGGAGGATAATGTAACAGACCAGACGCATCATATAGTGGTTCCGTCGTATTCGGCGTGGTTCGACTACAACTCCATACACACTATCGAGAAGCGGGCGTTGCCAGAATTCTTCAACGGCAAGAACAAGTCTAAAACTCCAGAAATATATCTCGCATACAGGTAAGTAATGTATCATGGTTTCCTTACATGAACTCATTAAAAGTGCATATATTTTATGAATATAAAGTAGTGGGTTTTAATTGTTATTTGTTATTTATATATTTTACCAATGCTTAATAACACCGTCTGGTAACTGGACAGACCATTCTACTTCCGAGTTGAGTCTTGTTCTGTGTCGGACACACTCGTCATGGGCGGTAGAGGAATGGTGGTGCTGCATGCTCGTTTGCTATGTTAAGTCCATAAAAAAAGACATAACAGATAATACATGCTGATGGAGAATGTTGCGTTGCGTTGTGAAGCCTGCCTTTAACCTCTCAGCTGGCACACTGCCGTCTGACTGCTTTTCATGCTATACGTAAAAAACATTTTACCAAAATTGAATTAAGGTCACCCGGGGCAAATGCAACTGTGGGGCAAACTAATGAAATTTTCGAGAGCAATCATTGCTAACGTGCCATCTTTTGAGTATAGAGCAATCGATATTTAAAAAGTCTGATGACCCCCATAGCCTGCATCACTGCTGTCTTCTCTGCCAGCAACACGTCAGCAATGGCGCTTACCATCACATCTCTTGACGGCTATTCACTTAATGAATGATGTGTGTGTGTGTGCAGAAACTTCATGGTGGACACGTACCGGCTGAACCCCACGGAGTACCTGACGAGTACGGCGTGCCGGCGCAACCTGGCGGGCGACGTGTGCGCCATCATGCGCGTGCACGGCTTCCTCGAGCAGTGGGGGCTCGTCAACTACCAGGTGGAGTACGATACGATATATCGTAATATCGATATTTATTACACCACTACGATATATCGATATTTTGGTCATACGGTACGCTTGATACCATCGCCTTGCCATTAAAATATCGCATTGACGTATCTTACCAATCTATGGCAATGTTTTACTGTTATGATACGATATATCGATACAAAGGAAAGCAATAAAATCGCGTATTGATACAAACTGATTTAATTCTATCTGTTTATTTTAAACTTGATCACATCATAGCATAAGAGACTTCAATTAAAGGTGCAAATTAATATAACAGTATTGAATCGTAAAGTTCGGAAATAAAAAAAAGGTGACACGTACATTAAATAATAATTTAATTGAATATTGAAATAGGTAGCTAAATTTGGTAGCTTAATATTAATTTATACATAGCTCTAGGGAGATTTCAACAACAAAAACTATGGTTGATATCTTTTGTGATTAGCTGTACCATTTAATTAGACTTTAATTTTATTACATTATTACAAATATTGCTGTACAATAAACTGTTGTTAGTGTTGTTCCTGTTTCGTCTTATCTACAATAACTAACAATACTACTACAATACTAATAACAATAAATAACAATGTATGATTGGCAAGTGTTAATATACGTGCAACCTGTCACCAGTTGGAGACGGAGTCGCGGCCCACGGCGATGGGCCCCCCGCCTACGTCACACTTCCACGTGCTGTCGGACACGCCGTCGGGCCTGCAGCCGCTGCAGGCGCGCCCCTCGCAGCCCAGACCAGGTACAAATAAGTTTGTTAATACTAAATAATAATAATTTTATCATCTAAAACTGTGTGATGCCTGAAAAAATATTATTTTTAGTATTTTTGTCGGTTTGTCTGCTTGTATGTTGAGGACAAGGATAGTTTTTATTCTTACAATACGTTCCCTTGGGATAATTTTAACGGTAATTTTTCGTTTTCCGATACCCACGCGGGCAAAGCCGCGAG
Organism: Ochlodes sylvanus; assembly: GCA_905404295.2. NCBI lineage: Eukaryota > Metazoa > Arthropoda > Insecta > Lepidoptera > Hesperiidae > Ochlodes > Ochlodes sylvanus. Next base: position 5,823,125 of record FR990144.1, read on the forward strand.
CAAAAACTAGTGTAATTATATTATATAATAAATAAAATGGTTTATAGCGGAGAACGCGGCGGTGCCGAAGGTGGAGGCGGGGCTGCCGAACGGCACGGAGGCCGGCGCCGTGAAGCCGGAGCCCGCGGTGAAGGCCGAGCCCGCGCTCGAGCTGGGCACCGCGCCCGGCCTCAAGATGGACCAGGTAATGTACCAACCAACCTCCTACGAGTCGCACGTACAACACTAGAGAGAAGAAAAAAAATTATTCGCAGTCTAAATGCTAAAGTAAAACAAGATAAAGCTATCCTATTTAGTTTAAACATTAGTAATTATTAGTTAGACCTATCTACATGTACTTACGTAAAATGTTATTAGATCTCTCTGTCAGATATGTTGCCAAATCGTCAAGAGTAGACTTTAAACTTGATTTTAAGTGTGACAGCGCTCTGGTGTATGTCCGTTCGAAAACATACCGGCTTCTATATTAACCGAGATGATTGTGCGCGCGGCAGTACCGCGGCGGCGCGCGCGGGCGCGAGTGGACCGAGCAGGAGACGCTGCTGCTGTTGGAGGCGCTGGAGCTGCACCGCGACGACTGGAACCGCGTGGCGGCGCACGTCGGCTCGCGGACGCACGACGAGTGCATCCTGCACTTCCTGCGGCTGCCCATCGAGGACCCCTACTTGCAGGACGCGCCCAACGGTAACATAAACATAATCACTTGGTCGACTTGGACTGAAGTTGTAATCTCCCCTTGTTTATTTTTAACCTCTGATGCAAAAAAGAGGGGGGGGGGGGGTTATAAGTGTAAGTAAGTTTTACGTGTGTATTTATGCATCCATATGTCTGTGTGTAGCGTATAAGAATTAATTATCATTACCGTATTTTATATTAACTTATTACCGTTACCATCTATGTGATATAACTCTTGCATTATTTAGTGACTGACAGACAACGCACAGCCGAAACTACTGAACGCAAGAAGCTGAACTTTGGCATGTATGTTCGTTGGGGAGTGTAGCGGGGCAGTAACACAGGATTTTTGAGGAGATAAAAAAGGGGATAAACTGATTTTTTGGAAATTGGCGGGCGTAGCCGCGGGGAATGCTAATTTATTTATATTTCGTTATATATGGTCAGGCGGAGTGCTGGGTCCTTTGGCGTACCAGCCGATCCCGTTCAGCAAGGCGGGCAACCCGGTGATGAGCACGGTGGCCTTCCTCGCCTCGGTGGTCGACCCGCGCATCGCCTCCAAAGCCACGCGCGCCGCTATGGATGAGTTTGCCGCTATTAAGGTAAACATTTCCTTTCTTAATTGTCTTAGCCGGTAACGCGTCGGTGATTTGATGATACTGATGTTTACTGGGCGACTGTGACCCCTGATTTTTATGTCATTTTGTCTGTTCGATTGTTCCTTTTAAGCTCAGAAACTCTTTATTCGATTTTAGATTTGAGACACTTCCTTGATCCTCTATATCTTCCACGAGTGACTCACCGTGTCTCGGTCAAATGTAGTTATAAAATACAAAACTCTGAAGTACTGGCAACCAGTTAACCGGATGCCGAAACTATGTTAGTGTCCGATAATATAAGAGCGTGCACTGTCCCAGGACGAGGTGCCGGCGGCGATGATGGAGGCGCACGTGAAGGCGGCGGGCGCGCACGGGCCGGCCGCCGCGCTCGCCGCCACCGGCATCGCGGGCACCGCGCCCGAGCGCGCCGACCGCGCCGACCGACCGCCCGCCGGTAACTGACGCGCTTGCCCGCTTGCGGCTATATTTATTGTTTGTTGTGACGTCATTTATGGCGGGTGTGCGATGCTGCCACATTGTTTTAAAGGATTTTCATTTTTGTAATACATGCCAATTCTATCGTATGTTATCAACCATACAGCTACTCAAACTGACTTACAAAATGTTCATAATATCTTCATTGTAATGCCCACACTATTTTAGTCATGCATTCTAAATTACTACTTCAAATAGATAAAAAAAATATCGCAACTGTATAATCATCTTTACCGAGTTGAATACTCTGTCAAGATGAGTTAAACTTGTCGTCAGCCGTGGCCACGATCCATTGAAACTAGGCCTAAATTAACGTGCGAAATACATTATACGTGTCATATCATAGAAATGTGTGTATGTTAATTATGTGTTGTTAATACAGAAAAGAAGGAGGGCTCGTCGGAGGTGAAGACGGAGGCGATGGAGGTGGAGGAGGGCGAGGTGAAGGTGAAGGAGGAGCCTGCGGAGCCCGCGCCCGCCGACGACAAGGAGCACAAGGAGGACGCGTCGCCGCAACCCGGTGAGCTCGAATGTACCGCGCGGTGACGTCATAGCCACACTGGTCCAATGCGTACATACCGTGACACGTGACATTGAATGGGTATTTCATATGGTGTGCTTGGGAATATAGATAACCTATCTATACCCGCACAAACCAAAATTTTGGAAAAAACTGGTCTATAATCATTGACTTATTATTACTATGGACGTCGCGTCCGCGCTAAAAAATGTCCGAGGCTAATGAGCAACAAAATGCAAGGAGAGCAACAATTCCGCGTTCACGACTGCAATCGAAATTAAACCGTGATATAATGATTTTAGTGTTTGATTTACCTTGTTAACATTTCTATTCTTGCAATGGCTGGCGTTCACGACTGCAATCGTGAAAAAATAAATTACCTTGTTAACTGCATGACATGACATGACATAACTGACTGGGACATTTTTTTCGCGATTTTAGTATGAGAAGATGTCCATAGTAATAATAAGTCAATGTCTATAACACAGCCAAATCCAAAATAGTCCTTATTTCATGGTCACTAAAACCTGTAAAATTTGTGTTTTTTTTTAATTGTGCGGTTATTCGTGCAAAGCAGCGATGTGTATATAAACATTGCGTTATAAATGTCCGTCGTCGTCCCGCCAGAGGGTCCGGCGGTGGTGGACGCGAAGCTGCAGTCGGCGGCGGCGGCGGCGCTGGCGGCGGCCGCGGTGAAGGCGAAGCACCTCGCCGGCGTGGAGGAGCGCAAGATCAAGTCGCTGGTGGCGCTGCTCGTCGAGACGCAGATGAAGAAGCTCGAGATCAAGCTGCGCCACTTCGAGGAGCTCGAGGCCACTATGGAGCGGGAGAGGGAAGGTGGGTGCTGAGCGGACCCTAGGCGGTCATGCGGCATGGCATGTATGTTACGTGGATTATATGCCACATGATGGACACAAAATAAAAAAAATACATGCCTAAGTGTATAAATGATACATATATGAATAATTGCATTTGAAGAGCCATCTGTTGGAAAGTGGTTAAGGTCGTCCATAGACATCAGTAATATCAAATAAATTATCGATATGTTGCTGAAAAATGAAGCTGCGGATTATTACTGGCTCTCAAACACTGCGATCGAAATACATACATTAAACATGAAGAGACACATACATAAATCTGGGTTATCTTGAAGAGATCTCTTTCAGTGATAAGATCGCCCGTTGTTTACACTGTATATAAAATATTTTAAGTTCAAATTGTGTGCAATAAACGGTTTTTGTATTGTACATGCGGGCTGAAATCATAACCTCTGGCTTCGCCGTAGTCTTCCCCTTAATGGCATGCTAATCATGCGATTGGGTGCGATGCGATCCCAGTCATTATATCGGTTATGTATAAATAATATAGTAAATGTTGTTTCTCGTCTTCCAGGGTTGGAGTACCAACGGCAACAGCTGATTCAGGAGCGACAACAGTTCCACTTGGAGCAGCTGAAGGCGGCCGAGTTCCGTGCGAGGCATCAGGCGCACCAGAGGTACTAAACACAAGACATTTTTTAATCTGTTTTCATACCCCTAAATGTTAAGGGTTGTCCACCGTAAATTTTATAATGGTAATTTTTTATGATGTGGCATAAAAAAATACACATGGTCCCAAATTTTCACTTTCCTACCACTTTCAAATTAAAATCGCGCTTTTTGTATTCATTCACTACAAGTAATCTATATGGCGAAACAACGCTGGGTCAGCTAGTTACTAAGCTAATATATATAATGTGGTGTCGGTTACAGATTGCAAGCGGAGAGTGGCGTGACGGCCCCCGGCGGTGTGCCCGCGGCGGAGCAGCCGCCCGCCGAGCCCGCGCCGCCGCCCGCGCCGCACCACGCGTAGCCACGCCCACACACACAGTTTGGGAGATACCACTGCTACAATTGAAGCTGTTACTACCGCCACACTTTATGACCCCGCGTAAGGTGGTCCCTCACAGAATGCATTCGTCTGTAACGTGAATTACGTTACAATATTGCCGCACTGATTGACCAACATTCAGTTGTAATCCATGCTATTTGATGTTAGAAATGCTCGAATTTAAGCTGTAACATTACAGCCGAATGCTCGCAGTGAGATTCAGATGAGTCGTTTAGTTTGGTGGGAGTAATACCACTGCAATGACAAATATACAACTCGGACTGGTACGCAATTACATCTATAGCCCGTACAAAAGTTGTAACAATGTTTTCCCGTGGTTGTTATATACATCGACTGGTCTAACTCGCTCATTTTGTACGTAGTGACACCGTCTGATTGTAACGTGTTCCATTTGCACATTATATAATACAATACTATTTGCATACACAAGGTACTAAAAGATGTACCTAGAGCACATAATTATTGTTATGAATACTTTGGTCCTTCGACGGGGGGGTTTGAAGGCCACTTTTACCTAAAAAGTCCTCATGTTGATCGCTTATTTCTCTCAGTTCCCGTTTTTAAAAGGGGACGCACATTATAAATACCGTCCGAGAGACTAATACCCAATATCTCATATCTCATAAATAACGATAGATCTGGTGTCAGATAACTGTATCGTTTTGGATAATAATGTTTTACGCTAATGTGACGTTAGTTCTTTAACACATTTAGTTACTGATGAGGTCCTCTCAGAGGTCCTATGTACGTTTCAAGTCAGGAGTTTAATTGAAATATTTAATAATTTTTAGATAATTAGTTGTATAATAAACATGTATTGGTTTATACACAAATTAATATTTTACTTAAGAAGCGCAAGTGAAATTTTTATTTACTGATCGATCTAAAGCCGATACATACATACATAATACAGCTCGGTTTTAAATATAAGTTTTTATGAAACATTCTGATAGCATTTTTTAAAGGTTATAGAAGATGTACGCAGTGAGTTTAATTCTTTTATTTTTGACAGCTATCAACGTTCAATACATCGCAGTAGAATAACTGTATTAAAATCTAGTTGGTGTAATTATTGAATCTAATTTGTACTCTTCCATAGACTTATTTACTTAATATGAAGGGCATATTGATTGTTATCTTTCTAAAATGATGCTAAAATTTTTGGACAAACGAGATATCCGCTTTTTGTATGTAGGCTGGGTCTTTCTCAAATAGTTCTAACCAGAGTCTAACCATTTTGTAATTGTAAATGAAAATAACTTTCCTAAGATCTTTTTTACAGTTACGAAATACAAATACACGTATGGTAACGGAAAATTAATAACCTTTTAATTCTTAAGCTATTATCTTGTGTAGGGTATTATTTGTTTGTGTGCAAATCGATATTGACTATGTAGTTGGTACGGTAATGTATTAAGTCGATAAGTTTTAGCTGTAAGATATTTACGTGTACTTTAAGGAGTTAGAAATAAAAAGATACGCATTTTATGAGTATTTTATTGTTTGTTCCGGACATATCCCAAAGGATTGTTTACTTTTTTAATAATATAAATACACACGTACGTACTTCGTACGCACTCTACGGTGCTCAGTTTCTAAAGTATGCGAAAAATACCGCGACATCCCTTAGGTTTGTGACGGTATTAATGAAATGTAATTGCTAAGGGCGATAAAATAAGATTCAAAATAATTTCCACTTAAAAAACTTTGAAATACTGATGAGAATAATTTTACAGGATTTTCAAGAAAAACAACGTATTCGTTATTCAGAAATGATTTATTATAGGACATGCATTAACAACAATAATTGTAATAACAATAAGTTGTATAACATTTAAACTCCATTCAGTAAATAACAAAACGTCACAGGACAACAGTAAAAGATGACTAGTAAATTGTGAAAAGGTTCGATATAACCACAGTATATTCTTACACGTTCAAATAATAAATTAACAATATAACATCCTATCTACAAAATTATTTAAAGATTCAACAAGAGCGAAAAGTTTAAAAATTTGGAACATTATACATAGATCAACGAATTTGTAGATGATAGTTTAGCTTAGGTCTAATACAATTATCTTACACTTCACCTACAAGCTTACATTGATATAGAGATTATAGACGCTTCGTGTAGATAACGTTTTAATTATCTTTAGGCACATTAACTAACAAATTAAGAACACTCTCGGAACTAAAACACTCAACTAACATTTAAACATTTGTCATGTGCGACCATTCTTATCATAATATAATAAATACTATATTATAGGGTTTTCTTAAATTCTTAGAACATCAACATTTAATTATAATTTATAATCACAATAGAATTGTAACATGGAAAAAGTAAATATATCTGAATAACAGCATTTTATGTAAATTCAAACTGTATTCCAAGTGCTAATAAAATATGAATTCCCTCTTCGGATCTATTTCATATGAACATTAAAGTTGGGCACATTTCATGACAACTCAAATTATTGTTATAAAAATAGCCCTTCTAGTCGAGATCTATCACATCACAACATTGCTAAATAAATTCTATTTCCGCCACAAAAATACATTATTACAAAAACTAAACATATATAATGATGTATAACAGAGTTTAGTATCAACAAGTCGATTATCTGCACGGAATATTGTGCCTAAGTTTACTTCAGAAAAATAACTGTAGTGAAATGAATGAGGTAGACCGTCTACCTCTGAACACACTATGTCCACACATATCAAAATACATATATACATACAAAAACTAAGTTTTGAGATAAAATTGAGCTAACTACCTACTCTACGTTCTTTCTAAAGAACAGGCTCGGAGTCGGAAAAGTATTCGATAGTTGCTAATCGTAAAATACATTAATCAGTTGGACTGGGCTAATCTAAATTAATCCTGAGATTCTAAATAAACTAGCCATTCCAAACATATGCTATGCTAACTTTATAAATGTGTATCAGTTTTATTTTACAACCACAAGACATGGTGTTCAAACTGCCTCAAGCTACAGAAACATTACTTATTAATATAATATCTATGATGTTCCTAGCATACCTGATATATATCATGATAATAACTGATATTTTCGATTTACTTTGCAATAACATTTGAAATCTCTGACTAGCAACGCATGAGCGTGTTAACCTTGGTGTTCAGCAATAGGAATTTACAATTTCTGTATTCTATCGTACAAATATTAATTGACGATACCTTTTTGGTTATTTATTTTAAAATAATAGCGCTTAAAACGTAAGTATATCATTAATAATTATCGTTGTAGAGTACTATAGGGTTTTCCATTAAGGGCGGGTCGATTTTAAAATTGAATAAAACAAGTTGTTTAAGAGATATCAATAAGATTTTATCTTTATTTGAGAGCCCTATTAAAGACATTTTGGGGGAATATAACATCGTTCAAATAGCTGCCGCGGCTTCGCTGGGTGGCGTGCATTCAAAAAGTCCAGTTTTCGATGACTTTGGCGTATAATTCAGGCCGAATTTGACCGATGGCATCGATTATGTTGTCTTTGAAGGCCGCGGTGGTTTGCGGCTTATTCCCATAGATCTGCGACTTAAGAAAGCCCCACAAGAAAAGTCTTAAGGGGTTTAAGGGGTCAAATCACACGATCTTGGTGGCCAATTCACGTCGCCTCGGCGCGAGATAACCATGCCATGAAACCGCTGTGCAGAGTATCGATTGTGTGAGCTGTGTGGCACGTAGCGCCATCCTGTTGAAACCATATGTCTTCGGTGTGAATAAATCATCCAATTCAGGCCACAAGAAGTTTGTGATCGTTACGCGCAAACCACCGCGGCCCTCAAAGACAACATAATCGATGCCATCGGTCAAATTCGGCCTGAATTATACGCCAAAGTCATCGAAAACTGGACTTTTCGAATGCACGCCACCCAGCGAAGCCGCGGCGGCTATTTGAACGATGTTATATTCACCCAAAATGTCATTAATAGGGCTCTCAAATAAAGATAAAATCTTATTGATATCTCTTAAACAACTTGTTTTATTCAATTTTAAAATCGACCCGTCCCTATTGGAAAACCCTATAGTTGAGTTCATTTTACGCTGGTTTTTATTACATAATTTATAACAACTTTGGCAGTGATGCGGCTGTCTCATACCTAAAATGATATGATAACACCTAGACTCGATATAATTGTGTCACATTCAATGGCACTGTGTTTTAATATCCTGTGTAATTATAATCATAATTGATTATGTTTCAGACTTTATGCAATTCTCTCAATAACTTTGGAGAACACAATCGCTAAATAACTGTTGTTACATATTCGGAAAGGGGTTTGCAGTGCTCTAATAAATTTCACGTTTACCTAACCAAGTTTAATTGAATACCTTTACTCGAGGATGCAACTTTACTGATGCTTCATTTAAATACATAATAATAAATGATGTTAAAATTCGGTAAGTTATTTCAGTTCAGTTACAATTAATACATTAAATGTTATATTTCTAAATACATTGTCTGTCGCAAATATTATAGAAGTTACAATGTCTATTTATTTGATTGTTTAAGAATCTCTAGAACTAGATAATAAAACACACTGTATTTCTGCAGATTTTGTAACCGCTTCAAGTGAATGTATAAACGTCTTCTGTTCGCGCCGATTAGCGTCCGTCACTGTATTTAGTAAAATATTACTTGTGATTGAGGAACACTTGTACGATGCGTATAATATTAAACATTATAATACGATATTTTCTCGAATTGCTACTTAGCTACCGATGATGTACTAATTATGTTTCACAGTAGAAATAGTCCTTTAATAAAAATATCGTCACGTGGAGGCCGACATACCGCAATCGTTAGTCACAACCTTCATTGTCACTTTAACGTATTACACTACGATATGGTAACATACGTGTTACACATTTAAATTACGTAAATACGTAACTACGTTAGACCCGTTTGATCTAATAATTTATAGACGTTTCTAGGCGGTGTAGTCTGCGTACTTTCGTTAAAACTTAAGAGTTGGAAGGTAATGTATCAAGCATATGTTGGATACAAAAGGAAATCTTTTCTAACCATTAATCACCGAGAGTCATCGCGGTACCATTAACACGGGATCATCCAATCGTCAGGTTTTTTCACATCGCGCTGTACTTGGGACGGACCCTATCATTAGTGACCCTGGCGGGTTCGATCCCCGGTCGGGGCATACATTAACGTTACAGATAAATGTTTGTTTCCAGGTCGTGATCGTGACGTACAGTCACGAGCAATAATATATATATGTACATTGTATCATACATTGCCACGTTTACTAAAATAACTTGAACCAATCTAGAAAGAAGTGAACAACAATTCGTTCTAAATTAACTAACCATTCAACGATGTCAAAATAAGGTATAATATACAATTTAGAACGAATTGTTGTTGTTGTTGTTCAAGTTAATATATTTTCGAAAACGTGATAATGTATATACATATATTATTGCTCGTGTCCGTACAATCCGCGACATAGAATCTTACTGCGGGGGTATGAGCACTATGAGCGCGCAAGTGTTAATTTACTTCAAAATACTTCAAATCCGTCGTCTGTATAGCAGTTTGGTGCAATGGTCAGTGTTTGGGCGCGATGAGCCCGGCCATGATGTCGAAGGTGTTCCCGTCGGGCGCCACCTTGAGCTCCTCGCCGCCCGTGCGCACGCGCAGCCAGCCCGCCTCGTCCACCCCGGCGATGGTGCCCACCACCGGGCTGGTGGCGCCGTCTTGCAGCACGCGGATCTCTTCGCCACTGCAATGTAATGCAGTTTAGTTACGCTATTCAGTGTTTACTTACGCTTGAGTAGGCCCTATTTGAAAATATGTACTAAGCGGCTTGCTTGTATTTAATACTTGCAAACATTTACCTTGGTAATTGGTTTTTCGACGGGTTACATAAAAAAGAGAACCAACTACAGTAACCAGCGGTATAAAAAAAATACCAGGTCTAGAAAGGGGTCATTCAAGTATTACGTAAGCACAACAGGGGGGCGGGGGGGTCTTTGCTTTGCTTATTTTTGATGGTATGGGGGGTGGGGGAGCCTAGATGGTGATTACGTCAGCAGTATAAATATGTAAAAATTGCAAAAACTACTATATAAAAATTACTAACGTAATACTTGAACGGCCCCAAACCAGTTACAACAAGAAAATAATACCAACTTATCCAACCAGTAAACAAAAAAAATACCAACTTGGACGAGTTGGTATTTTTTTTGTACTGGTTGGATAACCAGTACCCAAAAAACAGCACCAACACATCCAACCAGTAACCAACGACACTCACTCGTGCAACCAATACTGGTAGTACTGTTCGCGGAACGCGTCGACGCCGCGGTCCGTGTGGATGTAGTCGAGGATCCGCTCGAGCTGCGAGCAGTAGCGCGCCAGGTAGCGCTCCACGGTGAGCGGCGCGAGCGCGGCGCGGTGCGCGGCGTTGTGCTGCGATATTATGTCGTTCACGCACGTCGTGGGCACGCTGTTCGAGATGTTCACGCCTGTGCCTGGAGTTGTAACGTTTTTGAAGTGAAAACTTTGACCGCGTTGTGCACTTTTTGGGTGAACAAAAAATATACTAATCGAATTGAGAACCTCCTCCTTTTTAGAAGTCGGTTAAAAATAATGGAGCTCGCGTCATTGTCACCGAACGCTTTCCATGAGCGGTATGTATACTGTGTTATCTGTGTAATACTTTTTGGGTGAACAAAAACATGCGGGGCAGTTTTTGGTGACCGCCGATAGTGAAAAGTAAGTAACTTGTGAATTGTATTGTTGTAGGTATTTGTAATTTTATTAGTAAAAAATTTACAGTATATAATATATTATATAAATATATAATATGTGGTGTAGAATATAGATTTCGTATCGTAATGAAGTATAGTGTCCCATAACAACATCAACTTAATTTACTTACTGACCTACGTCAATGATGACGTCATCGCCTATACAGTTCGCTGTGGTGATGGTTCCCCCAATTTTGAGATCCCGTCCATAGTACACGTCGTTTGGCCATTTTATTCTGAAACAGACAATGAGGAAAATTAAATTTAACATTGTTTTATCAATATAATTAGTTTAACTAATAAGTTTTCTTAATTTTGAGGCGTGTAATGTGCGTCGGGAAACGAAATAAGACGATGATACATATTTATTGAAGGAAAACAAGGGTTTTTATAGTACTTATACAAGCGGGTACGTACTTCGCTGTTTACCTTCGATATTAAACTTATTTAAAATTAGATCGGATTAAACTGATGTTCAATGTTTATTTAATACATTAGAAATCGTGTTTGGTATTGGATCTAGTTACAGTCATCCGATATTCTATGTTCATCCGTAGTCATCTATATTATTGTTGTATATGAAGACTGACCTGATGTCGAGGTGTTCGTACGCGGGCTCGGAGCGCACGGCGCGCACGGCCGCGAGCGCCGCCGCGTGCTGAACTAGCGGCAACGTCGGACTCACCTTGTCCCATATCTGTCCACACGTTAGTGCGTTAGCGACACTACCTAGCTATGTTAATGTATAGTTAATAAGCAGGTAAGCTTTAGAACAATTATTTAACTTTTTGTTATTGTTAAAAGTTTAAGTAATGCAAAAGTTATGTACCCTCGCGGACGATTACGGTGGTCGACGTTTTGGGCTACACTATAAAAAGACTTAAGATCCATTCAATTATAATTATCTGTTGCAGTTCCGTGAAGTGTTTGTTTTTCGATCACCACCCAAAATAAACCAAACGGGTGCGTTGGGTTAATAAAAAGAAAAAATCTGCTATCCTACCTACCTACATAATACCGCATCGTCACATCAAGTTAACATCAAGTCAAGTCACTACAGTTCGTTTCACTAAGCTCAATCTCAACGCTAACGTAAAACACGTAAAAACAATCGAATTGAGAACGTCCTTTTTTTTGAAGTTGAAGTTTTGAACTATCCCAGGCCCCATTTGAGTCTTGTTTTAAGTCGGTCGCAGTAGTGATGGCAGCGGAGGGTGGTGCTGCATGCTCGTTTGCTACCTTAACACCATAAAACGAGTTGTCCAACAAGTGACCTGTATCGATATGCAGGCCTGGCCGTCGGGCGAGATCCAGACGTTCCCCGCGCGGCCGCGACCGGCGGTCTGCCGGCGGGCCGCGGCCGCCACGCCGTGCGCGAGCGCGCCGCCGCCCGTCACCAGCGCGGTCGACGCCATCACGTCCGCGTACACCAGCACGCGCCCGAGACGCTTCGAGGTTAGGTTCTGGACGGACAATGGAATTGCGTCACGTTTTTGTTTCAATACATAGGAAAATATATAATTCGCTAATGCCCTTTAGTGGAGTAGTTTAAGACCGCGCGCTCAGTTTGTCACATTATTAGATTAGATATGGATAATTACGTCAAATTTTAAGCACCCTTTTTAATTACATTTGGAATGAATGAATGTAATCGAATACCCCCTATTAATTATGTCAACAGACTAAAAAATCACCCTGTATAAATGAAGTAAAAGAACTTACATCAAAGTATTCGACGGTAGAAAAGTTCTCGGGGCACTCGTAAAGGCTGACGGGCAGGAAGGCGGGCCCGGGCGGCTCGGCGGGCGGCTCGCCGCGCGCGCACCACTGCACGCGCAGCGCGCCCAGCTGCTGCACGCGCGCGCCCGCCCCGACCCCGCGCCCGCCGCACCACCCCTCCACTAGCGATAGCTTATGCTACACCCAAATCAACACGTCACTTGTACTCAGTGCTGCCACAGACAAACTAAACATTAATCATTAATTATTATCACTGCATAAGTTAACCATAATTCTTAACGTCATAATAATCTCACTGCGGAATCAGGTGTGAGATTAATCTGTGAGATTACAGTATTACGATACAAGAATCCCAATAATTAACCGGCTTTTTTTACACGATGCTATGTTATTCCAACAATCCCAACAATCAAATTGACAACAATCCCACCTTATTATTGAAGTGTTAATTCTCGCTACGTGTAGCGCTGCTACATTTGCTAAATATTTTACAGTATAGCGACAAAGTTCAAAGTGACAGGAAATGCAATGCGAAATGCGTTCCTTAATAAAATGAAATAAGCGAATATAACTAATACCATTAACGTTAAAATGTAATAGAGTACCATGATTAATAATCTTGTTTATATAACACAATTTTAAAATCGTATTAGAATATTAGTAATTAGAATTCATGTAATATTGAAAGTAATTAAGACCTTTCATTTAATTTAAGACGGCTGACATTATCAAAATTATGAAATTACATACAGTTACATTACAGGCAATAGAATAGTAGAAAGCAAACTAATCACTTTTATGAACATGGTCTTAAGGTCCATTGTCGCGCGATTTCATTTTACTTTGAACAGCTTCGCAACTAGAACACAATATAGAATTTAAATTATAAATTAGCTAAAAAGTCACTGTACAACATCGAATATTTTTTTATTTCATTTGCGTTTAATGGCTTAGTCAAATAAAACATGCAAACCATGACATAAATCATAAAATACATTTTGTGATGTGCGCGAGACCATATTTTAGCAATATTCAAATATGTTTTTACTAACAAAACCTTCATTATGAATGAGGAATATCCTTAGAGATCTTTATGATAAAAATAAAATGTAATAATAATGTTAAGAGTGCATATTGTGAGAACAGAATGTAAAATGTATGATATCACATATACCGTGAGTTTAAATAATAAGTGCCATGCAATACTCGCTCATAGCGTCAAAGCATACATACTATATGCTTGGCTGAGATATTAAGTTTTTTTTTCCATTTGTATACAATTCTTTTTAAGTGGCTACGTAATCTTGGCAATTGTATTTATTGGTATAAAGAAAATTGACAGCGTTCCCACGTAATTAGAGAAAATTAACCAACCTGATATAAACTAGAAAATCACTAAAAGAACTGACCATAATTCAGAAATAAATGTTATATATTATACATATCATGTTATGTTATCGTTTTATTTATTTTGCGAATAGTACTAAAAATATTAATAAGATACAATATCTTAATATCCCAGCAGAGTAAGCATTATAATAACAACACACAATAATGTAAGTATGTATATATATAGCGTGAAGCGGTCGTCTCACCGGACATCACACCGTCAAGTGGCCGGGGCCGGCCGCGCCCGCCGGCCACGCGCCCTAGCGGACATAACCCCACGTTACAGCCAACACGCGACACCCCCCGACACCCCCCAACACCCTCCGACACCCGATACACGCCCCTATAGCACTATGTGGAGTGCGGACTGCACAGAGTCCACTCGATCGCACAATAGAAGGTAATGGAGCGTTGATTGGTACAATATGCAAGTCTTTTTTCTACGAACAATACTATTATAATAATGCAATGTCTACATGGAATCGATTTTTTCTAGTACGAAAAATAGCTATGATAGCTTCTTCAATGTATTTATATTTATAGAAAATATTATCAATGTGGACAAAACATCTATACTAATAATAAATCTGTAACTGGTAGCTGTCTGTACATAGAGATAGGATATAAACTTTTACTGAGGGTCGTTATTAACGCAATAGAACCCAAAACAATGATTTTTTGTCTGTTTGTCTGCGGTTTTGTACATACTAATCTCCTAAACGGCTTATCCGATTTGGGTGCAGTTTTCACTAATACATTGTGGTAAGCTTAACATTTAGTTACTTTCAAATGTGCGTGCTTTTAAACAGGAACACAAGCCGTTAGTGGATTACAAGGGGGCTGGGGTTTATTGTTCGATCTACGAGTTCAACGTTGCAATATTAGTCTAGCACCTGGCGTTCATTTACACACAATCCTGGTTCAAAGTACAGACCAATATAATCTTCAGCTTCTTATTGCAATGTGTATTTTTACCAATAAAAAATGCTACCCCGTAAATATTAATGCTTCATTACTCTTTATTGCGCGATGCCCTATGCACGTGTTCTTTAGCTATGTCAATAATGAAAGGATCGATAATAAAATGCTTGAAAATAGAAATATAATAAAATTTATAATATCACTTCATTTATGGGTGGTGGTAGTTTTGTAGCTATTAATTTTTAAACGGGTATTTTTTTATTATTAATGGATTGTCTTCATATTACATTAATTAGTCATTTGGTATAGAGAAGACGTTTAGGTATACCAAAAAGACATTATAAAAATTTGAAGTCAATAAGTCAGTCATTTTGTCTATTTTTTTATATTTTACCATTTATTTTGCTCATATTTTTTGATCAGACTGTTCAACATAATTAATTAATGTATTTAAATACTTCACAATGAGGTTCAGTAAAGTTAATAAATTAGTAGGAAATATGAATTCGATTTATAATGTGGCATAGCCATACAATGTGTGAATTTAGATACAATCAAACACATTTTAATATCCACATAGTGCTATTAACACAATTTTGATGGTAGCCCCTCTAACAAATCCAATGTAGTTATAATAAAACCTTAATTTTAACGAATAATGCACACTCATGAAACCAAATGACGGTGTTTCTAAAAAGCTCATAAAATATAAGTGATATAATACATTCACCTTAGTTCAACAATACTTAAATTACAATATGCAGTAATTATAAACGTCACATCTAAATCTTGAACATTTGATTATGTTTACGATTACGTCCTAAATCACTCAAATATGTCTTTATTATTGCAAGTAAACTAAGCGTACTGGGCACATTGTGACACTACATGGCGCTGTATGTATTCCTAAAACACACTAACGACTGTAGCGTAGGGCTCCTAATGACAGTTCCATTAGAAAAACTATTAATTTTGATTATTGTTTGTTTTGTGAACAGGACAGGCCTCACAGGCCTGGGCCAGGCACAGAGAAACATTGACCGATATGGATTAATTATAACAAAGATGAAAGAACTAAACCATTCATTTTATTTAAGAATCCTTCTTTTTAATAGGTCATGTAAACTATGTCCGTCCGAAGACAATAAAATACAATACAATAAAAGTATACTATTGAAATTAATAACCGTAAATTGAATTCGTATATCAAGATTATATCGTTACGTGCCAATTAATCGACTCCGAGATAGAAATTGCAATCTTTAAGAAGATCTGGTTTAAAGTTAAACTTTCGATAGATGGATCACCGTTAATCTGTAATTTTACGTATTGCAGAGGTTCACCTCTGCATATACGGAAGTATATAGTAAGGGATGTGTCAATAATATATATTTCGAAAGTTGACTTCCATTCGCGGAACCGATCTAAATCCAAAGAAATTCTATATAATATATTCCTTCGATGACTATAATTATTATATTGTAAAACATACCCAGTACGCTTTTCAAACAAAACGCAAAACAAAAACACCTCTAGAGGCCTAACGTAATATCAGCAACAGCTACATGATACATGGTGTAATGGCGATGCAAGTTCAAAGACCAAAAGCGTTCCTTACAACATGGTCCCCGAGGAAGTAGCCCCTGGTGTAGGGCAGCTGGGTGAACTGGCGCGGGTCCCGCACGTGCAGCCCCAGGATGTCGCCCAGGATCTTGTGCAGGATCTCCAGGCGGGCCTCGTTACTCCTGACTCCCTCCTCGCCGAGGTAGTCGCAGGGGTCTGCTTCTAAATGAATCTGAACGGAATTCGGGGATGTAAGTTATTTACGGGTTGTGGTGTGTTCAGTACTCTTGCATTGCATTGCATATATACTCAATAACTAACCTACAAATTTGTAATTTCCTGCATTGCACAATAAAGAATATTTCTATTTCATTAGGAACTTCTCTATATAAGATGACCTTTGAACTCACAATTATGCAAAAAACTGGTAAGATTTATGAATAATTGTGAGGTCAAAGGTACCACAAACCCCTGCTTAGAATAGCAAGGGTTTCTTACCACAAACCTTTGCTATGGTTGTTCATAATTTAAATTAAGGTAAGCTAGTGTTAATTACATTCTAACAGCCATGCGTGCATTTAAATAGTGATAGGTACCTGCGAGAAGATCGCAACACCCTTGTTAGTGAGGTCGGTAGCCTGCAGCAGCGAGGGGGTTCTCCACGTCTCCTCTGAAGCCAACACCTGAATATCCAGCTCGTGACCGGGATGACCCGTGTACTTCGAAGGCCTATACCAACATTCATATTAATAGTATTAATTTTTAGGCGTTTCCTTACCGAGAGCATTTCCAACATAACAATTCAAGATTCGACTTTGAGCATTGCGTATCAAAAATCCTTATGACCGAAGAGCATTCGCTTGTAATGTATAACAGGCGCATTGATATACAAATGCTCGAATATGGGGTTATATTTTTGATCGGTTACATTATACGCGCATACAACGCGTGTTACAACTTTTATCGTTATAGGTAACGCTCGACTCTCTAAGGAATGTATAGTTCGCACTGAGTTGTTATATTATTACAGGCGAATGCTCTCCGTGGAAGCGCTCTTATAACGAGTCATCGTTTACTTATCAACTCGTATCAAAAATAATTAACGTAAAATTTTGCAAGTGAACTGTATTCATAACATCTCACTGTTAAACTTAGGTATTGTCTATGAATGACAAGTTTTTAAAAAACCGACCAAGTGTAATATGTGAAACTTCAAAATCTATCTAGACTTCTAGAGATGGTACCTATTAAATTTATGATGGTAATGAATTTTAAATTATATCAAAGGCAACGATTTCTATCAACCTTGAAGCTACAAGTGCTACATGTGATAAGTATGCGATGACAGTCAATTTCAAATATATTAACTACTTAACTATTCTATAATTTAACATGCTATAGCATCTTTACACAAAGCAAACTTAGTGCCTGCTTTCTACATTTATGTGAAGAATCAATATTTTATTATGCGTTTAAAAAGTGGGCAGAAGGACTTAACTATAACGAATGACCATTCACAATGAAAGTATAATTACGTATTCTCCATGTCATATACAAAAAACCCATTTGAAATAATTTTCTTCTCATAGATACAAATTACGAAACAGTATTCACGTAAGAATTTTGATCTGCTTTTTCCAACCTTTAGGTTAAAAAAACTTTTGTCAAAAAACATTTTTTGTTAATTATTATTTTAACTTTCTACTTTTTAAAGAATTTATATTTTCAATTCGTTCCAGAGTTCCTACGTACACAGACAGTATTCCTTCCGCTCAGTATTTTGTAAGGTTAAATTCGTAATGATAAATATATTTGGCTATAATATTATTATGATGTAATAATATTATCATTCAGGACATGGTTGTACTAGTAAATATAAATAATATAATATTTAAATAAAAAACATGTTCATGCAGGTTGCATAATTATGTTTTAAATAATACTACAGTAGCATTATAAATCATGACGTCAACGTTCGCATTCTGTGTGGTCGCGCTTGTGTGCGCTCGCTCTCTGGTGTGTGTGCAATTCTTGGAGAAAAGTTACATTAAATTTAGTGATCAACATCGAAGTTTGGGTTTATAAGAAGCGTTCGGCGATGTTTTATGTTAAAAAATAATATTTGAAACCATTATTTCCATATCTGTAATATATATCTAATGGTATGTATGACAGCAACTAAACATAACAATTTAAACTGTTCAGTGAAACTAAAGTATCTTTAATAGCTTTACGATATATAATATAAATAGCAATACAAATAACATGTAATAATACTAGGTATAGTTTTTATATTATATTTGCGTACCAACACATATTAGCATCCTGACTGGCTCTGCAAAATCATTCATATTATAATCAAATACATATATATCATAATAACTATATAACAGTACATAAATATTAATCTGATAAATTTTTACTACTCAGTTTAGATTTAAACCTAAAATAATAGGCATAAAATAGAAGAAACCAAAATAGGCTTTACTGTAGTACTCACACCAGACTTAATAAAAATTTAAATTACCAAAAAGTCCCATTTAATTCGTATATTATCTTATACCAGTAAGGCAAATAAGCTTGGTTTCAATGTGTGAAATAAAAAAAAGTGTGGTTACAATTTTACACCCACTCAGGGCTGACTCTGATTAGGCATTAAGTTTATGCCTTTGTATACCCTAGTTTAAGGTGTCACAAAATAAATAAATAACAAAATTACCAAGAACATTGGGCATTTTAAAACAATTGTACTATTATTATGTTTATATTACTTACGGTTAAATTTTTAAAAGAGGATATGGAAAGATCTCAATCAATAAAGTACTTACATAATACAATTATATGACTTTAAAAGTTGTTTCTTGTTTGTAACTTAAACTTTAACTTTTGTAACTTGAACTTATTTTGGTTTGTGTACATAACAAAGAATATTGAAGGTACAGTATTGTTGTATAATACTTACTGTCTATCGCTTTCAGTGGAAAATTGTTTCTTAGCCGGCGATGCCTGGTAGCAGAATATGTGGTGCTTCATTTTGACTGACTTCCACTTATCATAAGAGAACTGCACTATTTCGTTTTCTCTAATCTGTAACACAAATTGAACAGCTCTTCCGTGTCATTGTATTTACCTTGTGAGAGGAAACATAGTGCCTGTATTCCCAAAAGAGTTGTCTCTATATCTCTATATTAATAATGTGACGCAAAAACTTTTTACCTTTTTACGAAAATTGCGCAGACGGAGGAGTATGAAATTGACACACTTACAGTTTACATAGCGAAGTGCAGAATGCTAATATTTTTGAAATAAATGCATTAGAAACGCATTAAATATATAAATATAACATTACACACACTAATGTTAGTTACTCTATGCACACTAACGCCTTTGACGCGACGTTTGAAATGTGTACGTTAATAGTGTCAATGTAAAGTAACTACAAAATCGTAATATAGTGCTTGTTGTCGCTTGGTTTTTCGGAAAGGTGGGCAAATTGACCAACATCATGAATAATGTTGAATTTATGAATCCGAATGGTTCACTAATCGTGTCTCTTCTGTCCTCAGGAACGTGTACGTGTCGCCTGTACACGATTGGTGAACAAACTGCTCCGACTCCGCCGATTCACGATCGGAACATGTATATATGCGAGCGGAGTACAAAACTTCGATAGCGTGATTCAGGCTCGTCGCGTCGCCTCAACCCACCTCCGCAGTCTTGTAGTGCGGCAGCACGGTGTGCAGCAGGTCAGAGGCGAGCGCCAGCAGACGGCCGCCGGCCAGCAGGTGCGCCAGCAGCAGCGGGCCCGCGCCGCCCGCGCACCCCGCCACCGCCACCAGCGCGCACCGCCCGCGCCACGCGCCGCCGCACAGCGCCGCCGACGACACGCCCGTCACCGCGTACCTAACGTAACACTGTTTGTTACAGTACAGACTGACGCCGCAGACGTCTTGTAACATTATGTTATTTACTAGTGCGAATGTACTAAGGGACATGTTTCCTGTAGTGAAGCGAGGGCGGGTTTACAAGTCACTACATAGTATGAAACAAAGTCGCTTTCTCTGTCCCTTTGTATGCTTAGATCTTTAAAACTACGCAACGGATTTTGATGGGTTTTTTTTAATAGATAGAATGATTCAAGAGGAAAGTTTATATGTATAATATATTAAAGTTTTTCGCAAACAATTTTGGACTTGGATACCAAGCGACAGGTTTCCCGAAAGGAAGCGAGGGCGGGTTAACTAGTAATTAATAAATTATACACTTACCTATCACAATCTAAAACTTTCCTGAGAGTTGCTTCCAAGTTATCTCTAGCTGCTACACTATCAGAATATATCAATACATTTGGAGATTTGGTATTCACTAGTGGACGGCAACTTTTTGTAGATTTAGGAGTGCTTTGTTGACTAGTAACACTCATTGATTCTTCCTTAGCCAGAGGACATTCTTCTTTAATCAATGTAGCTTCTTCTTTAGGCTGGGCAGTAGCTTCTATCTGTGGCTGGGGTTTCTTTGTGCTTACTATCCTCTTGTGAGTTGTGATGGACTTAATTTGACTCGAAATATTCAGAAGAGAAGTAGAGAGCTGACTCGTGCCTTTTTTGAGGTCCAATTTCAAGCTCGACTTCTTTGGTGTGATGTTATGTTGAATTTCAACAGTGACATTCTCTACTACAACATCTTTATCAGCTACATCTTCCAGCAATTTCCTTTCTGGCGATTTTTCTGGACTTCTACTCTGTGATTTCTTAGGTGATCTTTCCAGAGATTTCTCTGGAGTTAGAGAATCTACAACAGTCTTTATACTCGGCTCAGGCGAATCAGTCTCTTCATCAGCGGAAAGAGATTTGGTTGTGATAGTGCTAACATCGGCCAGAGTGACCTGTCTTCTTCCTAATGATATATTATCTAGGGCCTGATCACTCCCACCATTCATTTCTCTGGTCATACTCCTAACATCAGACTTTATGTCCACTACTCTAGACAATTTCCTAAGTAATGCTGCATGTACTGGCCACTGGAAGTCGTCCAGGGGCTGTTTCAGCCCATGCTGAATATCTGAACGTAGTCCTCGCATAGACGGATCTGTGGCTTTGTTTGGCTCACCCGATATTAGTACAGCTAGAACAATATATATTTTTACAGTATGTTTTTACAGAATTAATGGATTTATTTGGAAAATATTTAATTATATATTCATTTTATTTAGTTATTATAACAATTCAATGTGACTTTTAAATTATCTGTAATCAAACTTTAGTAGAAGAGATAAATTAACTGAATATAATAGAACTAATATACCTATGTATACATTGATATGTACATAGGTCTATTAGTTCTTTTTTTTCTATATTTGGCAGTGATCTGCCAAAAAGCGGAAATGTTGTAACCCATACCTATAGCAATTTGTTTTATTGCAGATTCGAAATCAGAAAAAATCTGCATCAAGTGGTCCAAGTGTCGTGGCTCTACAACCAATAGAAAATTCTATACAGAGTTCAAATATACCCTCTTTCCACATATTATGTTCTGAGATGTTAAAAGTTTATCGGCTTTGGTGAACATATTCTATTTTGCGGGTTACAGAGTTTCCGCTTTTGTGCGTCAATATCATTAGAGTATAGCAACAGAAAACTATGAAGTAATTTTCATCTAGTTAAAATCAAAACCATTTTTAATAATGAACATACCAGCATAGCTACTTACTTTGTATTCTCACAACTGGTAGTTTACGGTCAATGATAAATTCTCCACCAACAAACTGGAAGCCTATGACGCTCAGATTCTCTATGTTCGTCTTCAGTACAATAGCTAAGTGTGCCCCAGCCTTCCATGCTATAGGTTGTCCCATTGATTCCAGCTGAAAGTATAAAATAAAAGCAATTATAACTACCCATATGTACAAAGGTACTATTATATAAAAAGTTGATATAATATAAAATGTTTTACTTTTATTTTTAGGGTAGATAGAAAATTATATGTAATAAATAGAAGTAATAATAGCCCAGTGGCTTATGTCGTTCCCAAGTTATTGTCCGAGTTAAGTAACAACTAATAAATAAGTAACAACAAGTAAGTAACAACAGTATTGAATGAATTGAATCATAGAAAACCTAAATGTTTAAGTAAGAAAGAAGCTTTTGGAGCATAAGAGGTATCATCTTTGAGTCCAAGACAACCTTTCTTTCTGCTGAGCACCAGATGGCCTTAGGTGTTGCTGATGTGAGTGAGCAGTGGTGACCACTGAACATCATGTAGCTTCTCTGTTCAATTGTTGGCTATTCACATAAAATAGAAGACTTTTTTGAGTAACTTACCGTAACTATGTCATTGTGCGAGCTATATTCATGTGGATTTAATTCACATTCAAACAGTACATCAACATTGAGGTCCGTGACTGGTGACACATCGCAAGACCCCAGCGGGAGGCCTCCAGCACAGGATACCCAGTCACTAATCTCAATGCACTGCATAGGTTTCATACTACAGATCCTAGATGCATTGGTGTAGTCGAGCAAGTCACAGAGATATGCGTTTTTGGGATTTGTGCACAGCTTTGAACTGAGTGTCGGGGTTTCTGGAACCAATAAATTGCTACTATTATTGATGGCAAGTATTTGCTTAACAATAATATCTGAATATCATAAAGTTTAACAGGTTATGTTAACACTGTTCATATGAAAACTAAAGGACACTTCTGTCCATACATAGATTAAACTTACAATCCACACCTTGACTTGTAAGAGTAACATACATATTATAATGTACTTATTATTAAGTGTATCTAGACCTTCTCCAGTAGCAACCCTAATTAATTTATTCACACTCATGTCTTACAGTCAGTGAAAATATATAACGCAAATTAGTAACTGTTTTTTACATTTTAATTTACATATAATGTAATAGATGTCATAAAAAAAATACTCAAAGACATATATGGTCCAATAAAATGTATTTTTATTTGTTGTAAAATAAGAGTAGTATCTTAAATCGAAATAATCCACTTAAATATTTTCCAATAATATGTCGTCTACAAATAATATGTTACCTGCAGCATTTTCCGGCACTTTGCAGAATGCGACACTCGTATTCCCGCTGAGGAACTCCAAAAGCCGAGCTCTGAACGAGCGAATACGCCAGGTCTTAATGAAAGTCATTGCGATATAAATTGGCGTAAACAACATCTTCGATAGATATGTGCCACTTCCAGCAGGCTAATCAGTTCTACTATAAATTGCTTTGATAATTCTATTTCAAATTCGCAGTTCCAGTTGCAGGGAGTTACTTAATACTCTCTACCTACAAACTGGGTTATCGATTCTAAAGTCCATCTTATTGCGCTACACAATATTGAATTAATAACTCAAAAGGCTATAAAATATACAGTGCGATATTGTCTTTTATGACCTCTTAATACATTCTGTATATTGGAAAAGATAGAAAATAGATACCAGAGGAATGCAATTTTTAAAATAATATAATATCATGCACTTTTCTGTCGATAAAGAAAATTGGAACACCTTATCACCTAACCAACCACAGACAACTTTTCTCCGCCCCCCTCACCCCCTCAGTCCCTCGCTCCACGCCTCTAGATGACATTTCACAGGCAGAGAGTTCTGACAGTGACGTTGACGTTACATATTTTAATTATGTTGTAATTTTGCTACAGCAAAGATCACACAAACTTGCAGTCCTGCAGTATATTCTATTCTACCGTAAGTCTACTCTATGATAAAACTTTACAATTCGTCCGATCTCAAGCTAAGTACATTAAGTAATTATTTACGCAACTTTCCACTAATCTTTTCACACACACACACGTCATAATACAAAACTCTCTATCTATCTCTTGTCTCGTATTACCTCTTCGTACTCTGTGCTATCTCTTGTATGACTTGTATCGAATGTATCGATCTAGAGATTGAGCTAAACTTATAATATGACGACCTTATTTAAATCCCATTCGGTAAAATGATCCTGCTATGTAGCTGAGAGAAGGGATTTGAATCAAAATCAGAGTAAATATTTTATTCTCGGATCGTGTCTTCTAGTAATTTGTATTTGATATACATTATATATTACATACTCGTCTCGTATTAACCGCGGCACAAATAACGACGTGAGTTGAGTCACATCACGCAAGTCAACATGAAATGTGTGCTATGTAATTTCATAATTTGTATCCTGATATAATTATTATGTACCGTCGAACCAACTCTGATTGATGCAACGGTGGCTATCTTATTTGTGTTAACTTATTTCTTCCTTTACTTTTTGTCGCGGTTAAATTCCTTCAAAAATACCCAACTTTAACGAAAATCGAGACATAAAAGATGTGACTTTTAAATCTGTTAGATGTGGCCATTTCGATTACATTATCTAAAGTAGGTTTAAAGTACTTATGCGAAAATAGTTTTGTCACCGCCTGATGAAATATAATGGCAAAATGATATTATCCGATCAACAGTTTAACTTACGGGATCTGACCATTTCAATTAGTTAATCTAAAATGGCTTATAGTTTGAATTAACAAAATAAATAAACGCCAACACACTCATGGTTTGCACAACACAAATAACTCATCATTAACACCCATGGCTTGAGAACAAACCTTTATCCGTCACATACTTAAATATCTGCCCCGTCCGGGAATCGAACTCCTTCCTTCGCAGGCAGGGTAGGTGTGTGAACGCCTGATAAAACTAATGAGAAAATCGATGTCCAATGAATATATTTTATATAACTTATATACCTATAAATAGAATATAATGATAAAGCTATACCAATATCCTCTTACAAGGGGAAGTATTAGGCACTCAGCGTAATCATGGTTATTTTTAGAGCGGTTCGAGGACTTAATAATAAACGAATGTTGATACCATGTTGCTTATTTATTGAGTACAAACCAACCTTGAGAATGTTTCTTTTCAGGTCAACATCATTGTCACTAATAATATATCTATAGATAAAGTAGGGGTAGATTAAAATCTATTTTTTACACAAATTTAGGTAAGTACATACTAAGTTATTGCAACAATTCCACCCGATAGTAAGTTTGAGATGTTGAACACAAAAGCCTTTTCACCCTTCTTTCACTTCTTCTTGAAGACTTCCACATCATCATAATTCTCTCATTTATTAAATAAATATATTGCACGCACGAAGCTGAAATTTGGCATGTATGTTCATTGGGGGTGTAGGGTAGCACTAAGAGTGTTTTTTGGAAATTCCCCCCAAAAGGGATAAAAAGGTGATCAACTGAAAATTTTTTCTGCAATGGAAACTTTGCATACCTAATAGGTCCCTCACTCAAGTGACGCAAGTGAGCACTTAGAAAGGATTTTTAGAAATTGACGGCTAAGCCACGAGGGTAAGCTAGTAATACATGAAACAGTTTGTACAAGGGCAATACTTATTCCTAATAATAAATTTCTTCCAGTAGGCCCATAAGTAGAATAGGGATTTAATGGGACAAACTAAACTTAAAGTTCTTGAAGATGATTCATGGATACCCGAAACCAGCTGCACCCAGTTGTGATTATGAAGCATGCCAAAGGCAAAGATTAGATAAGGCTGATAAGGCTAATGAGAAATGATGATGGCATAATTATCATGTATTGGACATTATTTGATAATGGTGTTGGTGCGAAGAAAGAAGAAACCTACCTGGAGTTAGGTACAAGACGACACTAAGCTTGTTGAAAGTAATTTTATTTATGAATGACCAAAAATATGACTCATTTCAAATGACTCATTTGAGTCCCCTCTACGAATATCTTTTGCAGATGACGAAAGATCTATGCGTTTTGAAGGGGTCGACTCGTTTGAGTGTCCCCCGCATCACGGAAGTCTTTAGTAAAAGGCGAAAGACTAAACGTTTTCAAGGGGGACCAGCCAGTTTGACGAACACTGGGCTGGTCCACGTATATATGGACCCAACAAAAAGTCTCAACAGCGTGATTCAGAGAAGCTGAACAGCGACATCTAGTGACAAACCTGAGTACTCCAACAGACATGACGTAAGTGACGCGCGCGTGACGTCAGAGCTAGCAGTTAGAATAATTCTGCTACTGGAACGCCGCCACGCGAGTTACTTCGAGAACTTTTAGGTACCATAACCCCCACCCACCTCGACGGAAGCCATTTTTATAACAAATGTTCAATACGCGACAACGTATTTTCATCAATGTTTCTTTAGGACGTTATCACGTAAAACTGTCTTCCGTAAACCGACTTTTGAGACAATCGATAACATTAACACCCATTGCAATATGGAAATTGCATTGGGTACTTTTAAGTTTCAATTAATGTACTCGTAATTAAATTTGGTTGCTTCATCCAAATTGAATGGGCTTACCTTTACATTTTACCCTTTTATTAGCTTCAGACGTATGTTAGTATGTTGGTATGTTAATGTAACAGAAACTTTGAAGTTTGAACATGATTTTGACCCCTTCAAAACGTCGGATAAACTCGAAATTAACTATCCAAAAGATACTTACTCCATGCATTAGTAATAAGGTTCTTTTTAAAATGTCAGTGGTAAGAATAATAACTATAATTATAGAATAATAAATATTAAAGATCTGTATTATAGATCCATATTTTCATCCATCCATGCCATCATCTATTTATGACTGGAACTACAGTAGCGGCACAAAATTAAGGCCCCTTTGACACATTAAAATAGTGACGTGAAAAATGTTAATTTAGTATCGAAAAAATATGGTCAAGTGCGAGTGGCATCGATACATTTTTGGAATAAAAAGTTTAAGCATCCTTTTTAATTACATATTTGGAATGAGAGTCGAATACTGAGTACCCCCTATTAATATCAGAAGAGTCTTAGTCATTCAGTCTATCAGGAGAGTCTTGCGTCGATCTACGTGATCTAATGCGTATAAGTGATCGACAAAGTCAAGCAATAGCGTTGGATGGGTGACCGTTAGTGGCAAAATTTCTTGGGCGCTTCCGTACTTCGGAGGGCACGTAAAGCCGTCGGTCCCGGTTGTTACCATTTGGCAGCAGTCTTTGGCCATTACGGATGCCTTCGAGCGGCATAAAAAGAAAATCCGGCACTTGGGTTGGCCACAACCCCTCCACCAACACTGCAACAGCGTGGCGGAGTATGCTCTAGGCCTTCTCAGGTATGAGGAGCTCGAGACCCGTGCTCAGTAGTGGGCAATAAATTAGTACCTGTTTGCATTCAAAGTGTTTAGTGTCCATGATACTACAAGTTTAAAATCATGAGCTGAACCAGTTTGCAATAGATTTGTGTGATAAAGCCATTCATAGTCATAAAGTAATCGAGGATTCACTTTTAGCGCTAATTATGTGCGCTAGATAAGTAATGCCTAATCAGTTACTATCAAGTCTATAAAAAGTGTTTACGCACTAGGTTTTACAGCTGTCGTGGCATGTGTGACACTAGGTAGACATAAAACTGAGATAAGTGTTTGTTCCGGAGGTCTCAGAATAGGCGTCAAAAACATTTTTAGTCAAATAAGATAATTCCCATATCAATAATTTTCATAATAAATGAAAATTATTATTACTTATTAACCTAAATATTCTAGTAAATACCAAGGCTTCGTTCAGGAAACATAATAATACCTACTATAGATAAATAAAAAATTAAATATGGCACTCGGAGACTGCCGTGGTAAAGCTATTGCATAGCATTTTTTATCAACTTATGCAATTATAATTATTAGAAGTTATATAGTTATATCAGAACAGCGCCATCTAGTTTGTAGAAAACATACGTACCATACCTTAGTATTAAGGTACTAGATGGCGCTGATTGGGGGTGTTAGGTTTTTTTCGTTACGGAATTTCTGGATTCGGTCCCCACGCTCAAGGCCCGCGATAAAAGCTATGCAATAGCTTAAAAAAATCTGACCATTTCTTATAATATTCCTTAATAGGTTTACGCATAAGTTCATAGTAAAACCAAGTGCTACATCATCGTTACACACCAATTCTATTGGTGTTGGTGAAAATCCAATCAACTCACAATGCCACGAGGTTGGTGAAGTGTAGATTAGCACAATCATTTGGATATCTTTCCTTACAAAATACTTAGGTACTACTCGTTACGTCGTCGTATCATCATCATCGCGATCAATAACTGTCCCACTACTAGACTCGGGTCTCCTCTCATAATATGAGGGGTATACTTAGCCAGTAGCCTACGACGCTGGTTCATACACCTTTGAGAATATTATGGAGAACTCTCAGGTATGCAGGTTTTCTCATGATGTTGTCCTTCACCGAAGCAAATGATAATAAGTAATAAGGACATAATTAAAAAAAATTAGATGTGCGTGCAGGATACTTACTCAGATACCGCTTTTCATTAACCCATTAAAAGCCAAGGAAAGACTATGTACATTTAAAAGCAATAAACAACTATCATCAGCAATCATTATTTCACTGTATACTTAATTTATCCTTAGCCATTCTACAACACCAAATATGTAGGTACATAAATACAAGTGATGACTAGCTGTCTTTCGTTCAAAATGATATTATAACGCTATAAATCTCGTTTCGAAACGCGTTCTTATTCGGCTCAATTTTTTTCTAACTACCTGCGAGTTAGAAGGTGGATGTGAATCGATGCACGTAGGAATGTTTGTCCCTTTTTATTGTACAAAGGCCTGTATTAGAGAGTCGCTAGCGCCAAGAATGGACCTTATTTACCAGTGTCGACCTCACGACTATTGATAAAACTGGTTGATGTTATTTACTTGGGTATAGTCGAGCTCCCAACGTCAGACTGCGTGCACGAATGAACACGCTTTCACACTAGTGCGATTTGTTAATTTTCAGTGTCCGGTATAATTTATGAAATGGAGTTGAACTTCATAACGACATTGATCAAGCATGATGTGAACCATAACGTGAAACAGTGTTTCAAGACGAAGAGGCCTTTCAGTAAGTGTTTTCATTTATTTAGTTAGTTAAATGCGGGTTGTACAAAAAAGTTATTCTCATTCCCTAACAACTCTTTTTGTGTCATGAATTGTGTATTTAAAAAATGTTTGTATTATACTTGCAAGAATTTTGGAGGGACCTGCAATACTTACGTATCATTGTTAATATGTCGAGGATAATAAAAAATAATAAGTACATACCTAAGTACCTTACAACGATTTTATGTAATAATCAATATCACGTTCAATATGCACTTCCATACCTTAAATAGGTATGGAAGTCTTGTTAGTTACGCTACACGGCTATATGGTGTACCTATCTTCTGGAATGATCTGAAAGTTTCCATTTACTTAGTCCATGTCTATGTAACTTATAAGAGAATAAGTTATGCTCAACATAAACTACTTTTAAACTATCACAATGAATTTTTCTCCCCCTCAAATTAAAAAACAAAACAATTGTTACGTTCTAAATTCAACATAATTATGTATGTATTTACAACAAATCTTATTTTACATTTGATATTAGGTATTATATTGTGTAGATGATAGCTATTGAAATTACGAATGATTTTTGTGATTGTCACTGACCAATAATACTTAGATAATAATCTAAAAGCTATAATAATAATAATTTAACTAGTTTGTTTACTAATCATTATTCTCTGACAATGCGTAGGCAATGTTATTTACACATCACTATCTTATGATTATTAATTGATATAATTATTATTGTACATTTGTTTAAGTGATGAATGAACACGTGTTGCGAATGCACTTAGATAAAGCTAAAAGGGTCGATGAGCTTTTTGGTAGACGAGAGCTTTACAAACAATTTAGTAAGTGATATTACGGTATAAAACTAGTTAACATAAACTTGTAAAAAGATAGGTGCCTAATACAGTGACTATGTTTGGTTGGACATACAGGATTTATTTGTCTGATTTCTTAATACTTTTTTATTTAATTACACAACCTTCCTTCCAAAGTTCCTTCAACTCTTTTAATATGACAATTAGGATGTGCACAAATATCTGTAAATGAATAGTTAAATATTTTATCGTAGAAAAATGTTATAGGTAAGTAGGCATTGGTTTGAAAACTGAAACTTCGTCATCCTGTGTGACTTTACTTACTTTATGAGCAAAAGCTTATATCGCTATCGTAAATTTTCTCCTAACCCGCCTTTAGGTACTTAGTCGTTAATTTGCTGTTCTCTAGTTCAATACATAGTGATTTTTAGTGCTTAGTCAATTAGTAATGATTTTCATTAGTAACATATTAAGAGAAATGACATGCAGCTGCAAAAGTAAATTAATATTGATAAGTACTAGCTTTTATCACCACACTAGTAAACCCGTCCTCGCTACGCTTCGGGAAACCTGATTTTTTCCGACTTTCAAAACTTTAATATATTATACATATAAACTTTCCTCTTGAATCATTCTATCTATTAAAAAGAACCGCATCAAAATCCGTTGCGTAGTTTTAAAGATCCTAGCATACATAGGGACAGAGAAAGCGACTTTGTTATAAACTATGTAGTGAAGCTGTAATGTAAGGTCCATGGCTTGGAACGAAGGAATGTTTTTTACAGTTAATCTTTGTATACCTATAATAAATATTATCGTTCAGAGTTCATTGAACTAGCATTATTGTTGTAAACTAGAGACTGTGTGCACAATCAATGAGCCGCTACTAAAACTAGGATTCATTATTTGCGCGCTATCAATTCACGTTAATTGCTTATTACAATATTAGGACGTCACATTCGTGAGTTCGTGACCCTTCTCAGCTGCGAAAAGGGACATAGCGTAGTACTTCGTGTATTATACATAACACAGAATATACATCTACCTACCTTATTAGCCCGTTGTCATGCCTCTACGATTCTCTAGAAAAGTCGTAACCTAATATGTATAGGCTATAGGCACAGGTATGTATGTATAGGTCAATCGTAAAATGTCATACGTTGTCAGGGCAGGGGTTATGTTCTAAGGGCGCGTTCACATAGGACGCACACAGCATTTTGAGCGCGTTCACATAGAACGTCCGTTTTACTGGATCCATTTTAACAGGTCAATATTTCCGTTGTGTGTGGGGTTTTTTACTGGATCGGGTATACTGGATTCTGTGTGAACACGCTCATACAACTACATACACTACTAGCGCCCTAAGGTGGTAAGCTTGAGGTGGCAGTTCTAAGCGAATCCTAGCCTCCTTCTCAACCGAAAACCTTAAGTAGGGTTGCCATGTGGCGAGCTTATCCGGGAATGTTCCGGAACTTTGCATTTTGACCCTTAAACAATAATTTGATTTTATCACCCCGTATTCCGCACCTACTTGTTTTTAATGGTAACTCATTTTGATTTGCTACTAAAATTTACCTTATCAGTAGGTACGTATCTGGCGGTCCTACCCCTGTAAGTTTTAATGGACGACCATGACCACAACAACAACAACAGATTTAACAACTGAAAATCAGTTAGTTAATCTACTAGTTTGACGATTTATACCTAAAAAAAAAACTTTTGTTACAGTAACACGTAAAGAGGAAGTAATGGCAATTAAAACCAAATTCCCCACTAAAATACCGGTGAGTAATTTTTTCACTGAATTCACAATTTATTTAAATTAATTAATAATAACTTTAATCAACATTTATGGTTATTTATTCATGAATACTATAATATTAGTTTTATGTTACAGCTAATCGTCGAGAGGTATCAAAAGGAAAGAAATCTGCCAACATTGGACAAAACAAAATTTTTAGTTCCAGAAGACATCACTATGTCCCAATTCCTAGTTATAATCCGAAACAGAATAAGGATAAAGCCTAACCAAGTGAGTTTTCACCCTGTCTTAACATATTGATATTACTTAGTAATATACACAAACAAAAACTGTTAGAAAGCATTCGATAGGAAAGGTTAATTTTATGTTAAATCAATTAGCTGTACATTTGAACTTCATTCATCTCTATAATTCAACGTACGTGCGACAAAGATAGTTATTATTCTGCGTCTGCGAATAATAATCATTGAAGTTAAGTAAATAATAATTAATTATGCTTAGACCGTAATTGCTGTGATAACGCCGATGTTAATGGATTACCTAATGTCCTATGCGCCTAATGTATTACAGATACAGTTCATAGATACTACTGGAGAAGCGATCTGTATTATAAAGCGGTTGCTACGTTTTGAAATTACGTTCATAATCGCATTACATTGTAAAATTGTGCTAAATAATCTATCTATTAACGTCACATATCGTAATGTAATAGTTTAAAGATCAACGAAGTATTGAAATATGCAAAATGGTATTCTGTATTAGATATAGGTAGTTCCTAACAAGGGTAATACATGTTTTTATCTGTTTTAGGCCCTGTACCTCATCATCAATAACAGGTCAATGCTCAGTATGAGTCTGACTATGGCACAGGCATACGAAGCTTACGGAGATGAAGATGGATTCCTATATATAACATACGCCTCTCAAGAAGTTTTTGGATATCAGGACGGTGAGTTTTATTGTTATGAAGGCTTCGACTTCAGTGTGTTATGTTACTTAAATGAATTAATTCTGCTAAGATACTGCGCGAATGCTTTAGTGCAGTGTGCATGAAATATCGAATTTTGCAGAGCAAAATCTTTCACGTATCCGCTGTGAGCCTTTATAAGCTGATATCTTGGCAATTATAAGTCTCTACCTACTAATATAATAGTGCAATTGTCAATTATTCAACACGTGGATATATTATAAAAAAATGGAAATACAATGTTTTATTATTCATCATAATGAAAGTATGATTCTTCAACAGACATGACGGGATCAAATAAAGAAGTAGAAGTCATAAGGCATCGGTTCCCAAACAAAATACCGGTAAGTTAAAATACTTTGGTACAAATGAAGTTCCTAATTGTATGAAAATTTGAATTACAATTATAGACATGGACGTACCTATATAAACCTGAAATATCACACATCGAATTAAAATTTGTTTGATTTCACTTACCTATATAACTTATAAATTTAATGTAAACGATAAATAAACAGAATTTTAGTTTTATAAAAATGCCACACGAATGCGGTATCTATACCTACCTACTGTTTGTTATTAGATTAAAGTACTTCATTTGTTTTGCAGCATTTCGAAATTATTGTTTTTCTTTCAGCTTTACGTGGAACGATACGCCAGAGAAAAGGAAGTGCCAGCCCTGGGTCGCAACAAGTTCTTAGTACCCCAGGAGCTCACCATGTCTCAGTTCCTCTACATCATACGGACAAAGATGAAATTGCGAGATTCACAGGTAGGCAACCCCTAATAAATGAAAAGATAAAAGGCGCTCACAGATAATATAATTACTTTTTCTCTTAAAATTCTCTATGAACAAGCAAGTATGCGAAACCTCGGAAAACTCGGCCTTTTGATCATGAGTTAATCGGGAGGTGTGTGTGTATTGAGATTTCTTATACGAAATGTGTCAAACTATTCAAATACGAGAATACGATGCAATTTAAGCATTTAAAAACTAGCAAACTAGGCCCCTGATCCTCGACAATTAGGACGTCCCGCGCAAATCGCAACTCATGGTAACGCTATTCATAGGTCATTTTAAACCCACAATCTTCTCTTGATTAGTATCATTATAATTAAGAATACTGTATTCAATAATATTTAAAGACCATACCATAGTGTTATTGATAATGAATCTGCCTGTAGAGCTAGAGGTCTCAGGATCGATGCCCGGCCGGGACAGACATTTATGTTATCGATAACTGCTTGCTCTATGGTCGTGTTTCGCGTATGAGTGTTTGTGACGTGTTATTTTGTTAGTCCATGTCACCGAGATTACCTATGAATGTGTGGGAACTTTTACTTAAAAACTCCTTGAAATATCCATATCATATCAACAATATGAACTAATTTGACTATTGTTACGTAGGCGTTATATCTGTTGGTCAACGATCGCGTGCTGGCGAGTCACAGTATGACGATGGCGCAGGCATACGAACAGTTTCGTGGTAGCGACGGGTTCCTACACATCACGTATGCTGCACAGCAGGTCTTCGGATGAACGCAACTGTAAGTACTTACTTTAATGTAATTTACGTAATTTAATTTATTTCATTTTTCGTTATTAGTACATACATACAGTTACATAGATATATGTATTTATTTATAACATTCACCTCGTGAACATAGAACTGTGTCATTATTTACCCACAAAAAAACAAGTCCTACATACCTAATTGAATTCTAAATATAGCTTATGTGCAATGGAAATATCGTTACAACGATGATCACGGCATATCACCGTCTACATTACAGTAATGAATGTGATTTATTGACTTGTTATTTCGATAGCAAGTATATAATATACAATGTTGCGATAGGACCATATGGAAGAAAACATCCATTTAGTACGTCACTCGGGAGTCGGGAGAGATAAAAATGAGGGTAGTGTATTACTTGTCATACATAATAGCGAATAATTATATTGTTTAATAATACATTAAAAAGTTTTTATCATACTTTATTGTTGCCTAAGAATAAATTACCAATTTTATTATAGTTAGGTCAACGATCTTAAGCTAAATGTCAACTGTGGCAGTAAAATATAAAGTTAAAAGCAGGTCGGCTCTAGTACCTACATGTAGCACCCGGGTGCAACCTGGCGCCCTTTTGTATCATAATACGCGGTCGAAATGGAATAGGTACCGTCTTGCAAGACGCTCTCGCTCTCGCCCTCGGCTGCAGCGCACCCCCTGCCCTATAGGTGAGGCCGCCCCTGTGAACTGACCAATACGGTAACATGTTCTATTGTGTGTGCAATAAAGAGTATTATATCTATCTAACTTATTCTCTAAACACAAAGATAGATCAATGATTGTATTTTGGCCGTACCTACTGACCCTAATTTTGTAGTAAATTAAAAGCTGTTCCGAATAAAAAACACATAATCCAGACGACCGCAATCCGAAAATAAACATTTACCTATCTGACAAATAAATGCCTGCCCGACCGGAATCGAACCTGCGATCATGTCGCGTGGCACACAGAATCAAGTGAATTGGTAAAATTTGCCATAATTTATCTCCGTGGGACTTAAACTCAACTATGAGTCTGCCATGTGCCATAGTTTTGTAAGTACACACTATCAGCCCAGGGTCATTGACCTCTATGGCAATCGCAATGTTATTTAATTTTATAATTCGTTGTAACCTAGTAATCGACCGCGACGTAGCAACAATGATATATGATATTTCGCGTATCTCTTAACATAATTTGTGTCGCCGGTATGGAAATATCACATTACACCGATATGACATATTATTTTTCAATGGCATTAAAGTTATTTTAATATGTTCGATAACAGCGTTGTTACAATTACAGTTTAGTTTTGTTTGAGACGAACGAGAGCAAAGTGACGCCGTAGCCCGTGGATATGATATGTCACACCAAAGCCATCACCGATGCGTTGTCGATCAAACAGAAGCGGCTGTTCGCTTTATTATCTACTGACTCTTCGACCGAACCACCTAAAAAAATATCACGTTCATGTGCATGAACCAAAGGTATCATCGACACGTTACGGGTCTAGAAAACATGGGAAACTTTTATACGTTTATAAACATTTCCTTTAAAGAAGCTTTAATTAACTTGCCTTGTTTATGTTAGTACCGATATAGGTTTAGTGTTTTCCGAGTATCAATCAAATCTTGCAAACTGAATTAGAACTCGACTTCCTCTTTAGACTTATCTTACCGGAATTAAATTACATGCTTAAAACACCCATGACAATGCTCTTCTATGATAAGATATCTACCAGATTCTATGCTCAGGATTACCCCAGTCGAGGGAACTTCTCAACGATTAACATAATTTGACATACAAGAGCGGTTAACAACTAACATTTCATTAAATAACTTAGTTTGAAAGTGATGTATGCTTGATCCGATATCACGAGTAATGAATCACAAGACAGAACAATTCCACGATTGTTTATTAGATTGTGTTTAATAGGGTTATCCACATGATAATTTTTAAATCATATTTTAAAGGACCGCGGCATTTTCTTAAATAGCTGTACTTATATAATATTACAGCGATATGTATCTATCTAATGCCGTCTTAGTTTAAAATAATTAGGTAGGTACCTATCTTTATCTATTATTCAATATAATAACACATACATTTATAATAACACAGAAAATGACGGAATAGACATGGTTACGCTATGGAAAATTCAATAAAAAAATATAGAATTGCAAAACTGCACTTTTTTTATTCCATTGCATAAGAGTTTTGTTATTATTAATACACGTTGTTAATCTAAAATAATAGTAAAATCTTGTAAACTATATTATATTCCGGAATGTATGAGCACTGAACACCCTTAAACTCAAACTCAAATAATTTATTTCATGTAGGTATTTTTAAATACACTAAACTTATGAACGTCATTTGTGCATTTACCGCCGTTTTGCTAAGGTGCCTTTAAATATTGAATATTTAATTTAAAATGTTAGAGGAGAAAAACAAACGGCATGAGCCGAGGCAGCCATCATGGGCCCGTATTATTCCACAGCGGCGCGGGCGCAACATTAATTATGTCACAATAATAAGTTTATCTGAGGTCGTGTGCAGCACAAACAATGCTTCACGGCTATTTCTCTCCACCGGCGCTGATACCACCGATTTATGACTTTTCAACACTATCTGTAGCCCCCCAAGGGCCTGTTGTTAAGTGACTCATGTATATATTCTATTCGGTATTTACACATCTTCATTCTCCAGTACATACATAATTCCCCTCTGTAGTACATGCAACCCTCTTACAGATTTCTGTTACACATTAATTTAAAATGTAACAGAATGTTCAAACTACTGATCAATTGAAATTTATTTATGTAGGTAGGTACAATAGATACTATTAAATTTGCTGTCCTCATATTTGTATTTATAAAATTAAACAAAATAACTACATATTGTTATGATAATTTTTCCATTTATTACAATTATTGTTGGCCTATGGTATGGTATGGTATGGTATGGTCTATTTGCAACAAATTATTATAAATACAAATTGTACTGACATTTGAATCGATGCAACTTGTAGGACCAGCCATTAACATAATTTTAATGAGATATTTTTCGATAGCCTCAGATGAGTTAATTAAGTAAGTGAAAACATGACTAAAAATATCATTGACCAAATTATTTCACTTTATTTGAATAATAATTTATCAATTTATAATGACATTACTGTTTGTTCTTTTCAGGTAAAAACTCATTGGAATAAACAAAGGTGAAAATTCTGGGTATTGTTCGACAACCTTTGGTAAATACCTACTAAGACTGATAGTATTTTATGTGCTTTTAGGCTTTGTGATAATTTTAGCTTAGGATTTTTAAATTAATAGACACTTAAACAATTTGTTGGCCGGACTTCCAGTTATCAATATTTAGATTTTATTTTTATTAAGGATTTTGTATTGGAAAATAAAATAAGAAATGTATATTATGTATTGTATTTAAATTGTTTACTTATTTTCATTGGAATTTATAAATAAATAAAAATGTTTTATTGATTGGATTTTATTAAATTTTGATCTCACATATAAAAATGTAATTTTATTTATTAATTCACTTAAATTTTAAGACCAAATGTTGTCATTCAATTATTATTGATTTTATGTGCAAGTAAAAATACTAAATACAGGAGGAAATAATTTATTTCGTCGCTAACAATTGTTAGAGCCGTTACAATTTGTCTAATTAAATATTCTATAATAATGTATGATTCGTCAACTCCCTTGTCTAACATCACAGTACACTTACGAAGGCGTAGGTACTGTTTTTCAATGTTGACTGACGATAATATAAGATAATTTTAAATCTAACGACTTAAAGACTTACATTAAGTACAAAACTATTACTTATTACACACTTATATCCATAAAAGTAGAGGGTAGTTTTAAAAATACTCCTCTCTTTCGTAACTTGCTTCCTTACTCACTCGTTCGCGAGTGAAATCGATCCGTTCCGGTCATTCGGTGGGCGATATGTTCTGTGCGGCCGCTACTAGGGTGTCATGAATGTCTTTGGCATATGTGATCTGCAGACGTACTGTGTTCATATACTGCGGATAGCTGAGTGTTTCCTGCGACAACATGAATAGTATTAAAATAACAGACATCACTCGCAAATACGTACTGAAATGAATTTATTTTTTGCTTTAACAGTAAAAAAATATTGGGAGGAAACTTTGACATCTAAAATATTTAGTGAATCTAGTTAATACATAGTACAGTCTGTAGAGTGTACGGTCCCAAGTTCTATCCCTAGCCGGGGCAGACGTCTAAGAGACAGAATATTATTATAAAACGGCTGAGATCAATGGTCTACTACAGGGCACTGGTTTCTCCTCATAACTGACGAGGCTTAAAGCACACTCCACCACGCTTGTCCAGTGCGTATTGGCCACTAACTTCTGTTCAATTTATGCCTCCGACATGGCGTAACGGTTGCTGTGAACGCTGTAAGTTTAAAATGTGCTTAATTGATAACAGATCTAATGATAATATGTAATCAATAACATGTCCTTTAAAGCATGGTACATCAATAAGATACTAAACGTGCAAATGAGACAGATAACTAAGCTTTAAATTAATTTTAATTAGTAAGTATGATTATAATTATACAGTTTAATTGTTTAGATATCCCTACCAGTTCATCTATTATTGTCATAACTGTACAATGAAGGTCTGTCACAAAACTATCGAGAGAGCGGAAACGGAAGAAACCTTCTCGTCTCCGGCCGACAATCATATAGCTTATCGCAGCTACGAAACAACAGACAATAGTGTACTGTCGATTTGTTTGGACATTGTTGTAAAACAGGCCGCAATTGTGACACTTATCCCCATGAACACAAAGCTCAGTAACAGCAGCAGCGCTTCTAGTAAACCCAAGTTGTTAGATAATTAATACAGATAAGTGAACAACAACTATATCTAAAATTCAGTCAACGTTAGGTTAACAACAGACTTATCAGTTTGAAAGGGTTTGAAATTACACACATGCCATTGCGTTGTTACTGTGTCGCGGACTAAATTATGTTATGCGGTTTGGAAAAGTTCTTTCCATCTGCTACAGTTTAAAATTACTGTTATGGTTTAAAATTATTATGTTACTCTTTCTCTCTGTAGCTAAGCGAGAAATAAAAAACCTTTTCAAAAAAGGGAACAAAGTCAAAAATACGTACTTGAGTGGCTGGCCCGGAGTCCAGCCTGGATGGGATGACGGTGATTGGCAAGTAGTGCGCCGCGGACTGAGTTTGCTGGATACATGTCACCGCTGTTCGCTGCAAATAATATTTTTACCAATAAAATATTGTAAACCAAAGATGTTATAACTATAGATAGGTACATAGATGCATTACGTTCATATAATAATCTTTATGTATATATAAATGAATCCCTATTTCCCTTGGTATGGCATCACGCGTGATCGGCTGGACTGAGGAAAAAAGAATATTATAGGTGTTATATAATAATATGTCACTAGCGCGCGAAAAGTGGGGTAGTAAAATTCGGATAATTATCCTACTTTTCGTGTAGTTCTATCTATCTCAGGCGTTCTGTAATTATCTTTCCCATCCATACTAAGTTACAATAATGTCATTAGAGCGCATCCAAAAGTGCAACTCGTGTTGTATGGACGTAACGCATCTGTAGTTCTAATTCTTTCTATCTTCTTCTACCTTCTTTACTTTAAACTAGACATCAGCTGATTCAGCTGTCTTGTCCTTCCTGTTTTGTCGGAAGCAAATTAAAATGTACCGTTTACGCAATCGTACTCGTACGATGGATCGCGTCAATCGGAGTACTAGAGTATTAGCGTTAGGAACACAATTCTTGTTTGACTACCAACTGATAGGGGCTGCGGCAAAAACATCACTGATAAGAGCATAATAAGTAACAATGATTGGTAGTTGCCAGGTCAATAAGTTAATTGTTGCACATAAAGCCACCACGCGATATTGTTTACGCCGGACACTACATAGTAACGAATGAACGATATTCGACTTGTTTCTATGCAGTGTGAAGAAATTTCCAGAACATATCAACCTAAGAGCCCCTTTACACTAGCATTTGTCCTGCACACACGTTCGATGAATGTATGGGCAGCGCAGACGACGTGACAACGCGTTGCGTGCGCGGCGTTTCCTCTGCAGTTAATTAAAGGCTGCGCTGTTGCTTCAAAATGTATTTGCAAAGAACATGCAAGCTCTCTGTTTGCCATCTTAGTGAGTGTGGGTAAAACCTTGCAATCTAATTTGGACCCACTTCTCAGTGTGTGATTGAGCTGAAAGGAATACTCGTTCAGTTCAGATGACAATGCAATTTGACAATATGATAATCATGAACAGATACTATGTTCAGAATTGGCTCCAAAAAAGGGAACTCCTCAGCCGTTAACAGCACTGAGACTTAATTTATTGCTTTGCATTTAAACTTTACAGCACTATAAAAGTGTGTTTTAGTCTTTAAACTATTCAATTAATTTATTATTATACGCTTTGTAGCATTGTGAGATGCAATTGCAAACCCTAAATCAGAAAATAGAACATTCTCATAAAATGTTAGAAGTTAGATCCTGTTTAGACCGGACATTTATACCTCATCTAATTATTTACTTTCTACCAATGTATAACAAGACACCTTTATGGTCACAGTTGTCATTAATTCAAACTTACAACAACAAACAAACATGCAACAATGTAAGCTAGTGAACACAACCAGACATTAATTACTACTTCATCTACTAATTATTTACTTTCTAAGTTTCTACCATTGCATAACAAGACACCATTATGGTCATAGTTGTCATTAATTGAAACTTTCAACAACAAACAAACATGCAACAATGTAAGTTAGTAAACACAACGTCAAGATCAAGGCAACAAACGTAATTTTCCATCATCATTTAATTTGCATGATGATAATGTATACTCTCAATCAGTATTACGTTATGACTTTATTATACCATAAGAAGCAATTAACAGACATTTCTTATTTTATGTGAGCAATACAGATAAACATACATCTATACTACTCTGTAGACTCTGTCTGTGTATATATATATATTTTTGATTTCATGATACTTAAATATTTGTTGTACGACTATGTATTAATTTTACCGTTTTAGAAATTTTTGTCTGTAAGTCTCCCTGTAACTAAAAAATGGCTGAACTGCATTTGAATGGGACTTTCACTAGAAGGGCATAACATATAGGCTAATTATCCCAGAATTCCCATGGGATCAGATTTTATGCAGAAAAAACTCCCATGTGAAAAACGACACAGGCACAGCTAATATAAAATAATAATAGTAAAGCATACCAGATGCATTTCCATTTGATCACAGAGTGAAAAGAATTCTTCCAGGTTTTTATCAAATCTTGGGACTGGGTTATCCATTCCTTTCCTGTAATAGAAAAGAGTCAAATTTAAGGCACAGATACAGTGTTAGTAAAGTATTTTTAAATTTTCTTGAAAATAGTGCATCGCCAATAATTTTGTTGTTATTAGCTCAGGAAGGTCTGCATACCCCAACCAATTTCACATACAAACTGCTCTTACCGAATACTAAACCCAACCCAACTTAAAAATAAATTAGAAATGTTTCTGAATTCAAAATCAGACATCACAACACCTATGACCCATTGAACAAACATTTATCTATCACATAAATGTCTGCCCCACCTAGAATCAGCTGGGGCCGGGACCACGTGTAGCTAGGGGTTAACTAGGCCCAACTAGGCTACAGGGTTGTTATTGGTAACAGAATTAATTAATAAAAAAACATTAATAATCATGTCAATACTTACTGTGTATTTGAATCAATATTTTGATTTTGATGGAGAATTTGAGCAGCAGATTTTAATGTCATCTGAAAACAAGATCATCAATTTGTAAATTAATAAACTGGACTTGGGACTATTTTTAATTGATTGTGTTTATATTGATCTCATCTAAATGTAAGTATGTAAGATGATGATGATGAAAGAAAGTGTGGTCTGTGGTAGGGGTAAGATCTTGGTTAAAGTATACCATACTTACTGGTAAACATTCTCGAAGCGACCCCATTAAAGTTTTGACTTTTGTTATATTATCCACCTTGTCTTGCTGAGGAGGTTGCTGCGGGGCAGCGGGCTGCATTTGCTGCGGCGACGGTTGTTGCATGATAGGCCCTGATACTGGCATCTGCATGTTCACGTTTTGTGGGGCCACCACAGAATTCATTGGTACATGCATGTTCATTTGATTCATTTTTATGTATTGAAATTGAAACTAATAACTAATTTATCAAATTAAAAAGTATTTCAATATTATTCAGATTAGTTAGACCACGACAGTCGACACTGACAGTGACACTGACAGCAAAGCAAAGTAATTGCAGTCAATAATTCATTAGACGTTGACATATAGTTTGACGCAATTTTTTTTTTTGGGTTTTTATGAGCTGGTATTTAGAACCTTTAGGTCAAATTGACGCAATGAATGATGACCACAGATGGACTACGTAGGATGATGATATTGCACTGGGGAGAGTTGAGGGGAGTTCCATTCCACCAAACCACAGTCCGGGGCTCCGGGGTAGTCCAGGGCAGGTAACGAACTCGTACAGAAAAGAGTATTCTTTAATTTTAATATGATACCTACGCTGCGCTGTGTCCTAAAACGTCTGTGGTCACCATTATTCTTTTGACTTATCTGTTTAATTATCTGTTGCTTATTGACAAGGTTTTAAATACCAGGTCATAAAATCCCCAAAAAAAAAAATGACAATCTGACACTGTCATCAGTGTGAAGTGTCATCATGTCATGATGCATGTCATGTCAATGTCATTCAAGGAAAATAATAGCGCTAAACTTAAACTTTGTGCTTCTACTTTCAGATTTTCTAAATATTTGAAAACAATAGTAGAAAAAATGTCTAATAACATTAAAATTCATAACGCAACAGAGCTGTGGCAGGTAAGATTAACGTTTATTATTGCAATAGTTGTTTAACATATTTTAGTTTCGACGATTAAATTGAAAAAAATATTTGCAATGCATCAGTTCTAATTTCTCATTAATTTTAGAAAGAAGTCAGCCTGCCTTCAATACCTACGTTTAGCCAAAACTTAGACAGTGCTCTAGGCAACGGTGGGGTGCAATTAGGATCTCTTACTGAAATATTAGGCCTACCTGGGTCAGGAAAAACACAACTATGGTTAGTATTCAACTTATTTCATGTGATAAATACATCATATATTATATCTTTTATAATGGTCATGATTAGTCATTTTCTTTTCTAGCTTACAACTCTGTGCTTCTGTTCAAGTGCCTAAGATTTTAGGAGGGCTAGATGCTGCAGCTTTATACATTGACACAAACACAAATTTCACACCCCATCGGTTTAAGGGTATGTTATTATGTTTTTTTTTAAATGTATGCTATATCTTTTACATTTTTTGAAATACATTTTTATTAAGGGTGCACTAAGGTGCACCCTTAATAAAAGATATGGTCTCTCTACAGCAAGATCAATGGTACTAGTGGCCCAATGAAACAAGTTCTATAGTAGGTACAAAATTTTTTTTTTACCTAATTTTATTTTATTCAGATATCCTATACGCAAGTTTATCAAAATGCCAAAGAATCTTGGATGCATCTCTAGAAGTCAGTGCTGAGACTGCATTGAGCCGATTGCACTATGTAAATGCATTTGGACTGGAAAAATTTTGTGCATTTATGATCACGCTTCCTGATTTCATTAACCAGAATCCCAATGTATGTAAAATACTATGTTTTATGATCACTAACCCTGCCCTCACTTTGCTTTGAAACTTAACTAAGTATATCAAATAGCACCAGCATCCAGAACAATCATCCTTTGATGATTTTAGACAGAATTTTTAAATAGACACATAATTTTTCTTTGTGTACCGTTTCATAGCCTGTTAATTTTTTTATTCATCATGTACAATGTCAAGT
The DNA here is from genome assembly GCA_905404295.2 of Ochlodes sylvanus. Lineage (NCBI taxonomy): Eukaryota > Metazoa > Arthropoda > Insecta > Lepidoptera > Hesperiidae > Ochlodes > Ochlodes sylvanus. The sequence goes on from FR990144.1 coordinate 5,867,718, forward strand.
AATCACAAGAAGTTAAATAGCACGACGTTTTACAGGTAAGACTAATAGTAATAGATTCAATAGCATTTCCATTTAAAGAGGGGATAACGGTCAAACAGAGGACTGGCTTGTTGTTTAGAATGTTGGCAGATGTGCAGAAGATTGCCGTTGAACATCGGATTGCAGTAAGTATACATAAAAAAAGGTTTTCTTTCTTTCTATATGATTTTTTTATGCTACGTTTTGCTAAGCTTAGTTGTGCTAAGCAAATATTTTCAGTAGTCATTGAGTCCGGTTTGGGTTTTGAAGTCATTGGGTTGCGAAGATAACTAATATCCTGCCCGCAGGTGGTGGTAACAAATGAGATGACCACCCGGGTGGGCTTGTCGGCGGGGGCGGTGGTGGGCGCGTTGGGGGATGCGTGGGCCCATCGCTGTAACGCGCGCGTGCTGCTGTCAGCGACCGAAGGGGAAGAGAGGCATGCGCTGTTGTTAAAGAGCAATTGCGCTCCTGAGGCGGTCGGTAGGTTTAAGGTGAGGCTGTTTTTATAAGGTTTATTTAACACGTTCGCGGATTGTTCCTGGGTTGTGTTAATGCTTGACATAAGGTAGATTTTCAGATAAATGGAAACACCTATATATAAGTTACTCTATGGGAAACACGAGTTCATGTGAGATTTTAATTTGATTCATATGTAGAGACGCTTTTACGTTTTGTTTTAAAATATTTAAAAATTTAAAGAAAGTAAAGTTCTAAATTAAAAGGTAAGGTTTCTGTTATTATATATTTGTTCTTATTTTCAGATAACACAAGAAGGTATAAGGGACGTTTAAAAATAATACGCGAGAAGAGACACTCATAGATTTAGCTATAGTCTAGGTATTGTATTGATAGAAGTATATTGTAAACAAAACTCTCCGCCAACAACAATTATCTCATTTTAACAAAAAGACAATACCTCTGATAACCCTCTTGTCACCTACAAAATAATTTAAGTAGTTAGTGCCTGCGGGAAGTCACGTTTAAATAAAATACATTCGAAAACCAGTACAAAATTTCCAATTTCTACAGAAATTATGAATACTTAAGTGCGAAATTTAAATCATATATTATTAATATGCTATTAAAATCACATTGTTCAAAATGTTTTAAACCTACATTACTTATACGTCGCTTCAACAATCAACAACTTTTATCCGTGCAGTGAAATCTAATGTGCCAGACAGACATATCCATATAGGTACGGCGTTACACAAAAACAAATACAATAACAATACATAAGTACTACGAATATAATTAGGTGTCGTCCATCTGAAAACGTATAACATAGGCAACAACCATAGGCGTAGCTACGCGAATGCGGTGGGAAGGCGACGTCATCAACCTGTCGTCTAGTTCTAGAAAGTGAACTTGACTTCATTTACTCCACAATAGTCAACAATGCTTTCTTGTAATCACCGGAAGTGTCGTCCTGTAAACAAAACGAATTCATTTATTTGAAAAATTTACTATCACTCGCTTCGTTACGGAAAGCTTATGCCTCAGTACCCACATCCGAATAAATGATTTTCTTTGGAAATCAATCAAAATAAAACAAACCATTCCCGAGATTAGCGGCAACAAATGGAATAAAAACCCTCAAAACATGCGTCACTCATTACAGCTATTGTACGGATACTTATCAACTTACAGCGATCCAGTCCTCTAGCGAATCTCCATATTTATCGAGGAAGGCCTGCTTGATATCTCCGAGGTCAATCTCAGAGCGACTGACCACGATTCTGATGAGAGTCTTGTCGCTGGTGCCCAAACTCTTCATGGAGTAGTAGAGACGCTCGGCCATGAAACCAACTTTGCTCTTTACGCACTTTACTGAAATAGAAAATATTGTCGTTAATAGCCAAACATAAATGTTAAATTTCGAAATGGAAGCCATTTTGTAATTCCTAAACCCCAAATGTACCTAAGTTAACGTTATAAGGAGGAATGGAATAATGTTTACCTGCTCTCAGTAAATAGTAGTTACCTACGCATGTACACACATATCAAAACCCTTGCAGTTCAGTATATTCACGTCTTCAATATTCTATCTACTTATCCATAATCCCCATAAATAACATAATCTCCAACTTACCAATAGCGAGTACTCCCTTTTGGACGCTCCCTGAGAATGCTTTTTTGACAGTCTCCTCTATGTCCTCTCCTTTGATATCTTTGTATTCAGTGAAGATCTACAACCACGTGCACAGAATGAGTAAGAAGTAGTTACTTAGTAGATACAATAACGAGTGCAGTGAATAGTTTTGTGGATGCGGTTATATAAAATCAGTTTTTTAGCTTTATTTCGCTAGCCATTTTTTATTTTTCTCACCTTTTGCAACTGCTGGAAAGATCGGGTTAAAAGGATGGTGTTGAAGATGTAGTTTTCGGTTTCCCATTTGCCATCTTCGATGTCGGCGAGGGCTGCGGCGTCGGCTCTCGCGGCGGCCTCGTCCACATCTTGATTCTCATCACGGTTCGCCTTACATAGAGACTCACACAGGCGCTTAAAATGTCCCAATGTGTCATTCTTCAGGTTAAATTCGATTCGTTTACCGTACACTGTTTTAGGATACATAAAATACACGATATTACATTATGTTTGTACATACATGTGTGTGTTATGAGAATTCGCACTTGTCCATCGCAACGTAGTGGACTATGGGATGTGCCCAGCTGTGGGACAGTTATGGGTTGTGATGATGATCTGATGATGTAGGTAAATATGTAATAAAATAATAAAATAATAAATCTATTTATATTATCAAAATATTTTCGAGTCTGATTTTCAACAGAATTTTGCTTAGAATTTCAATAATGATAAGTATTTTTTAATTTCAACAATATGTTCCTAGGCAAACATTCGCCATTAGCTAGCTGTTCGAGACCGCATTAAGTATTCAGCACGTCATTTGAATTTTATAAGTATCTTTAATAATGAATCAATAATGAATAAAGTTTGCATAAACATTATGAATAAATAACAAAAAAATATTTCGTCTTTTGACAATTAGTTATACGTATAAGATAATAGGTATGCTAAGTAATGTGCGTAACAAAACTGAGCTTGTGTAAGAGGAAAAACTATAAAATTAATAGAACAAGTTATTACTGTTTCTTTAGGTCGTTTTGTGTTGCATAACTTATGCAGGTCTATCAAATTTGATAGTCATCGCTGCATCGACACCATAATATTGTTATTTGGATGCGAAAAAGTACGCGCGTACATAATATTACACTCATTAGCGTTTATTTATTATTACCTATTGTTATTTATCTTAACGCCGCCAAATATTCTTATGATTAGGTACTACCGTTAAATTTTCGCGCGGCCGCCGAGAGTAAGAGTTCGGTCGGAGTTCGGACATAATAGTTTATTTTATGTAAGTACGTATATGTGTATGTTAAAATAGTTCACTTACAATTCTCGTACAAAGCGCAAATGTTGCGGATGCCGTAGTTGGAGGTGCAAAGGATCTCGATAATGGTTTCCTCGTCACTGCCGAGCCCCTCTGACGCGTCGTGCAGATCCCTCGCGTAGAGATAGGGCAGGGGGTTCATTAGGGCACTCATCACGTTCACTAAGTAGCCGCTCAACTCGTTTTTCAACTCCTTCAGCAGATTCTATGGAATACCTGATTTATTTGGTTTTATATTATTTATATTGTCGATACCTATGTATCGATATGATTAAGTTGGGTAGGTATGATAATATACCTACCGTTACCTTTCACAGACATTTATAAGTGTAGAAAAGTTCACCGTGATTGAAAAAGTGATTTTTGAAACAAGTTTGAGCTCTGTTATCAATCTCAACCAAAACTGGTTTAAGTATATTTTATTCGAATACCTAAACTTTATGGACGTCGTCGGGACTTATTCCATGACTGGTTCACCTTGAAGTCAATATTGTTTTCACTTTGATAAAAGTACTATGTACTTATATGTTATTAGATTGTGTTTAAAATAATAATTATTTGCTATAAATAACTCATAAAATCTTCTTTATGGAAAATTGTCTCTTGTTATTCGTATGGACTAAGTAGGTATTTCCGCAAAACGTTCAGTAAAACTTGCTTATCGGGATCAAAGAGGATATAAACACTACGTTTTAATCGGGATTTCCCTTATAGTTAATACCACGTACACACGTTACACCGCTAAAGCAATAAATTTATTGATCTCATACCTTTCCATATTTAGTTTTGTAAACCTCTGCGATTTCCAACCTCTGCAGGATACTCCGGCAGCAGAGAATATTAATAATTGCGTCCTCGTCGGTGCCCCACCCCTTCATAGCCTTGTACAGCGTTTTTGCGTCGGCAGCAGCATCGAACTCTTTCACAGGGAACACCGTAGGATTGTACTAAGAATAAAACAATATTTGAAAACTGTGAGCTGCGTCCAAACTACGGAGATATATTTGAACAAGTCGTCATAAGGATGTCCCTAAACTCAACTTCATTTTAGAAAGAAGATATACCTAAAGAGTTTTGTTATTTAATAAACACCAATTTTGAAAGAGTTCCGTCTATTCGAGAAGAAAATAATAAGTACCTCGAATAACCCAGCTTTAGGCACAATGGATTTTTTTATAAGGTAAGTAAGTAGTTTTGACAAAACCAGGTAGTTCCGTAGTCCGAGGCGGTAAATCACGGTAAACTAGTAGGAGTCTATTCTCTGATGGGGTTGGCACGAACAAACCTAGAGTTTTTGACGTTCGCGGGGTCAGCTAGTCTTTAAATACCTATATAAAATTCTCGTGTCACAATGTTAGTTACCATACTCCTCCGAAACGGCTCGACCGATTCTCATGAAATTTTGTGTGCATATCGAGTAGGTATGAGAATCGAGCAACATCTATTTTTCATACCCTTAAATGTTAAGGGTTGCCCACCCTAAATCTTATTTATTTCATTTTTTGGACAAATTTTTTTTGGTTATTTTTTTTTTTGATGTGGCATAAAAAAATACACATAATCCCCAATTTTGACTTCCCTACTCCCACCCCTCAAATTTAAATCGCGCTTTAATCATTCACAGTCTATAAGGCGGAACAACGTTCGCGGGGTCAGCTAGTAATTATATAAAATCAAATTATATTGCGAGCTTTAGGTAGGTACCTATTTTTCTGCCTCACTCCCAGAATATTCACTGATAAGCATTCAAAGGTTGGTAAAAATACCTACGTGTGCAAGAATAAATAGTGAATATTGCAAAATTGAACAGCGACGTAAGAAGGTACCTTAATACTTAAGAATTAAATGCATCTAATAGGAATCGAAAGTTCCAAGAGGAAACTCACCCTGCAATTGCTATGCTGCTGGCTGCTCATACTGAAATAATTCTAAAATGTAAGGGTACTTAAATTAATATACCGTAAAATTACAACACTGAATTGAAAACGCATAAAATTAAATTATTTAACTTAGCGGCGGCGCTTGCACGATTGTTTGTGCAATTTTTTTTGAAAAGTCTATCCCTAATCACAGTGTTAAGTAGTAAAGTACTATTGTCAAAGTTGGATATTAAAAAATCTTACTATTTATTATTTCCTCAAATTAAATTTAACACACTAAGCAAATTCCTTCTGTAATCTTAGCACGAGAAACAAAATCGAAACTTGTTTTGCCAATCACTTGTTTCCACAGAGGTTTAAAGTGGTCAAAAGGCGATGTGCCCGCTTATACAACAAAGCGCCGATTGATGTAAAAACTGGACGCTACTCAAATATATATAAAATATCAGAGCATAACAGTATTATTTATTCTGTAACACAACTGTGTTTATACAGCGATTACATTGATATGGTTATATTATGTGCTTTCCGGGCTTCCATACGTAATCTGTAATCATGATTACAGAAATTTGCCACCTCTGGGTGTAAGGCGCGTAGTAGCGAAAATAACGGGAAGTTAGCAAACTGTCGAAGTGGAAGTCGTGGAACTACGTCACCGCTGCATAGGTCAGACTTAACGCGGGGATTATCTGTTGGCTACCTTCCCCTGAACCCCCGACGCGAGGCTACGTTGTTACTAATTTTACGATGCTGATTATATTAATATGCCATGAAAAACTTCTTCAGACAGAAAAAGCAAAAAGCCAACATCACGCGGTGTTCCCAGGCGGTCACCCATCCAAGTACTGAACGCGCCCGACGTTGCTTAACTTCGGTGATCGGACGAGAACCGGTGTATTCAACGTGGTATGGACGTTGGCGACAGTAGTGTTAAATCGTACATACATAAACTATAGTAAGTATAAATACATTGTAATAACATTCATAGTCCATTAAATCTGTTCAATGTGGATTTAATATATAAACAGACAATAATATGAATGTCATCGATTTTCAGTTGTAAATAACAAAAAGGTAAAATGAAATACTAGCACTGCAGTAGCGTCATCTGACAAACCACGTCTTTACGAAATTATTATCAGCGTCAGCATCTGTGAGCGTCAGCGAGCGCGTGCTTCGAGACAAGCACTCTACTGCGGTTGCCCCTAAAGGGCACCGCTTGCGCCCCGCCTCTCCATGCATGGTCGCTTCCGATGAAGGCTTAGAGGCCATAGGGCCAAAGCCATCCCCCAAGGCGGAGTTTAGTGGGTAAGAGTCCCACATAACCAACGCAGACTTTCTGCGTTGGTATGCTATGAGCATTCTCCGCCTCCCTCTCCTGAGGGTGTCTTTTTCTTGGACGAAAAAAAAAAGCTAAACCTACAGATTTTCGTTAGGTAACTGATAAAATACTACTAACGCGTTTTGTGAGATGTCACTACTCATAGTATTTTATAGTCGTGCTTAGATTATTGTAAATTTCAACTTAAATAATTATGTTAAGTACACAAAAATGACTATACTTTAAATCCACATTGAATAAACTCGATGAACTGTGAATGTTACCACTATGTAAACAGTTTATTTATCAACGATTCAATACAGCTGTCGCCAACGTCCATACCACGTTGAATACACCGGTTCTCGTCCGATCACCGAAGTTAAGCAACGTCGGGCGCGTCCAGTACTTGGATGGGTGACCGCCTGGGAACACCGCGTGATGTTGGCTTTTTGCTTTTTCTGTTTCATTTCACTTTTGCTTCTTTAGCACATAGCATACTGTTGTAGCTAACATTTGAAAGATGTAAACAAAAAATAAATTCAAAGATCGGTTATAATAATATGCCATGAAAAACTTCTTCAGACACAAAAAGCAAAAAGCCAACATCACGCGGTGTTCCCAGGCGGTCACCCATCCAAGTACTGAACGCGCCCGACGTTGCTTAACTTCGGTGATCGGACGAGAACCGGTGTATTCAACGTGGTATGGACGTTGGCGACAGTAGTGTTAAATCGTACATACATAAACTATAGTAAGTATAAATACATTGTAATAACATTCATAGTCCATTAAATCTGTTCAATGTGGATTTAATATGTAAACTGACAATAATATGATTGTCATCGATTTTCAGTTGTAAATAACAAAAAGGTAAAATGAAATACTAACACTGCAGTAGCGTCATCTGACAAACCACATCTTTACGAAATTATTATCAGCGTCAGCGAGCGCGTGCTTCGAGACGAGCACTCTACAGCTAAACCTACAGATTTTCGTTACGTAACTGATAAAATACTACTAACGCGTTTCGTCAGATGTCACTACTCGTAGTATTTTATAGTCGTGCTTGGATTATTGTAAATTTCAACTTAAATATGTTAAAAAGGTACGTACACAAAAATTACTATTCTTTAAATCCACATTTAATAAACTCAATGAACTGTGAATGTTACCACTACGTAAACAGTTTATGTATCTACGATTCAATACAGCTGTCGCCAACGTCCATACCACGTTGAATACACCGGTTCTCGTCCGATCACCGAAGTTAAGCAACGTCGGGCGCGTCCAGTACTTGGATGGGTGACCGCCTGGGAACACCGCGTGATGTTGGCTTTTTGCTTTTTCTGTCTCATTTCACTTTTGATTCTAAAAAATGCACTTTATTATTTGACGTAATTAGGTCGGTATTTTACACACCTTTAGTACCGTTTACCTGCCAAAGCCACTATAACCCAAACTCAATAATGGTCCATCGTTCTTACCTGTGTTAGGAGCATCCGCTGACAAACTTTCAGCTTTTATAAAATAAAGGTCTGGGGTTCACGGGCTCTTAGACCAACTGTTGTAGCTAACAATTGAAAGCAGTAAACTAAAAATAAATTTAAAGATAAAAACTGCTTCAGACACAAAAAGCAAAAAGCCAACATCACGCGGTGTTCCCAGGCGGTCACCCATCCAAGTACTGAACGCGCCCGACGTTGCTTAACTTCGGTGATCGGACGAGAACCGGTGTATTCAACGTGGTATGGACGTTGGCAACAATAGTGCTAAATCGTAGATACATAAACTTTGTTCATGGCGATAGCATTTGCTCAACCAAGTTTTGAGATAAAGAAAAAGTCTTTCCAAAAAAATCTCGTTCCTGCTCTACATAAGTTCCGTTTGTCGTAACAAATATGGAAAACGAATTTGGGTTCGTATTAATCATAATTTATTATGTCAAAGAATGTAACACATGTAAAAAAAAAAGCAAAAAGCCAACATCACGCGGTGTTCCCAGGCGGTCACCCATCCAAGTACTGGACGCGCCCGACGTTGCTTAACTTCGGTGATCGGACGAGAACCGGTGTATTCAACGTGGTATGGACGTTGGCGACAGTTGTATTGAATCGTAGATACATAAACTGTTTACGTAGTGGTAACATTCACAGTTCATTGAGTTTATTAAATGTGGATTTAAAGAATAGTAATTTTTGTGTACGTACCTTTTTAACATATTTAAGTTGAAATTTACAATAATCCAAGCACGACTATAAAATACTACGAGTAGTGACATCTGACAAAACGCGTTAGTAGTATTTTATCAGTTACGTAACGAAAATCTGTAGGTTTAGCTGTAGAGTGCTCGTCTCGAAGCACGCGCTCGCTGACGCTGATAATAATTTCGTAAAGACGTGGTTTGTCAGATGACGCTACTGCAGTGCTAGTATTTCATTTTACCTTTTTGTTATTTACAACTGAAAATCGATGACATTCATATTATTGTCTGTTTATATATTAAATCCACATTGAACAGATTTAATGGACTATGAATGTTATTACAATGTATTTATACTTACTATAGTTTATGTATGTACGATTTAACACTACTGTCGCCAACGTCCATACCACGTTGAATACACCGGTTCTCGTCCGATCACCGAAGTTAAGCAACGTCGGGCGCGTTCAGTACTTGGATGGGTGACCGCCTGGGAACACCGCGTGATGTTGGCTTTTTGCTTTTTGTGTCTCAGTCACTTTTGATTCTAGAATTCATTAATAATTATACAAATCCATGTCGGCTTGGTTTGCTGTGAACAACATGTGATTTTGGTTTTTTGAACGTATTTATTTGGTTTTTTGATCCTTCAGTGATCTAAGTAGGTACCTACGTATTTAATTCTCGTTCGATGCCACAAATAGGTATATTTATCTTCCTGTAATATGTTCCTGCGTGATACGATAAAATATTGCAACTCAGTTCCTTACAAATAAAGCTACGGCTACCGTAATGACTATTACATTATTACCATGTCGATAGTGATTTATTGTAGCCAGCGAACATAATCAATCTTGGCATAGGTACTATCAATTCCTGAAAAGAATTACTAGGAAGCCGCTGGCCAAAGTCCAAGATTCATTTTATTCAATTCAAAGAACCCATTGTGATACAATCGAGTTAGTGCCGATTTTATTATTACTGTGAAGTAATATGTGTAGGTACTATATAGGTTTGTGGTATACTTAGGTACGATTATGTGGGTAGATAATTTCAACAAAAAAGTCTAACAATAACAAATAATAGATTGTTTGGCCTAGGAACCCTCGCGAGCGCTCCCAGAACACCCTGCCAAAGTTTAATAACAATCTAATCAAGTTTCGATGCGCATATACAACAAACATTGATTTTATTTAGGTATAGTACAGAAGTTTTTTATAAGGGAGAGGTGGGTAGAGGGAGGATTTTACATACTTAAGTAAAAAGAAAAAAATACCGCAGTCTTTATTCTTTTTTTATGTCAATAGCCGACAAACAAGCGGACGGACCTGGTGGAGTAGTCCCGGTATCCATGGAAATCATTAACACTGAAGGCATTACCGATGCGTTGCCGGCTATGAGAGGACGAAGAGAGATAGAGACTGGCTCTTATGCTCCCAACCAGAGAGAGATGACAAAGAGAGATGGAGACTGGCTCTTATGCTCCCAACCAGAGAGAGATGACAAGTCGAGCACCACCAATCAGCGGCCGTCTTCTGTCGCCTCATACGACACCCTGGTCTGCAGGCTTGGGATAATATAAAAATATAAATTGGACGTAGTTATGCGAAAACGTTCCAACCCACAAGTCCCGTCAAAGTGACTATATAGTATGCATTTTTTGATATAGGTACATGATAATTTGTAATGATTATTTTACAACAAAAAAACTAGTATTAGCCTATACTAGTTAGGGCAAAAATACTAGTTAGTGTAAAGTGAAACACTAAAATTGCATTTTTCTCAAATGTGGATAACTACGTCCAATTATCACTTGCTTAATAATATTTGACTTGTTAACGATATTGGTATTAGGTACCTCATCTATAGTAGGCATTTGCAAACTCAAACTCAAACTCAAATCATTTATTTCATGTAGGTATGATGCATACACTTATGAACGTCAATTTTTTGCATTTACCACCGTTTCGCTAAGGTGCCTTTAAATATTGATTTTTTAAATCTTTGAGGAGAAAAAGAAACGGCGAAAGAAACTCCTCGGCACATCTTTAAAAAAAAAATAATGCTAGATTACAAATTTTATACCTACATACAGATACATACATACTAACATGAGTAGAACTGGTCGCAGATGTCTATGTCCAAGCATCTTTGTCATTAGTATTTTAGTAGTGCATTAGGTATTTTCCTAGTTTAGGAAACAAGGTAGTTTACTAATTAGACTTCTAACATATACCTACAGGCATAAGGGATATAAAATAATAATACGTAAGAAGGAACATACATAGTTTTATTATTCAATGTAAATACACTGTAAACAAAACTACAGCACCAATAAATATCTCATTTTCACAAAAATATCAAGCTTTAATCTACATCAACAGTTATACAATGTAAAGGCAGTTTCAATCGGAACTCATCTTCGCGTACAAGGCAGACATTCGTACTTAAGTATTTATATTGTAGTCTTAAAATGCTCTCTCATTCAACGATAGTGAGCAACACCCGTTTGTAGTCGCCCTTCGTATCATCCTGCAAAATGTTTATTGTACTTAACAAAGTCAGACTTTGATTACATGCAAAGCTCAACAAAATATTCCTTGTATATAAATAATTTATTTAAAAATATAACTCTTTTGCAGGATTTAAGCACAAAGTGTGACTAGCACATTCCTGAAGTCACCGGTTAGGTCATCCTGTAAAGATATCGAAAAACGAAAACTATAAAGTTAGCCAAACGATATACAATAGAAACTGGCCCATAATTTCTAAAAATGTAAATTCACAGCGTGCATTTAGATAATAAGCGAGATTTTAAATCAATCACAAACATTTCCTATCAATATTTAACTTACAATATAAATTTCAAAATGCAACGGTAAGTATTTGTACCCATACGTCTAAAGAGGGTGCAATACATATTTGTAATAATTAATAATAGTAATAATTATGTAATTAATAATTCACACCACACTTGTATACAGCGTAATGGCGGTCGTATAGTGAACTATTTTCTGCACTCTTAGTAACACATCGCAGAAAGGAGATCCCCAAGCGGACCTCCTATGTCCTCCTGAAAAAGCCAACATCTACTTGTAAAAGCGGCCTCACACATCTCACCAGGCCCCATGCACTCACACAAAGCCGTTAACTACATAAGTGCAAAGAAAATTACATGAGCATGAGAAACGGAAAGCAAAATATACAGATCTTCAAAAAAAATATACACCCGGCATGGAGAACCTAACGAGAGTACACTGGAGTTAAAATCATCTGTATGTTCAGATCAATAATTTTGGTTTCAGATATTAGTGGAGAAGGACGCGACCGCATGCTCGATTTGAAGAAGTTAGGTATGGAGAAAGTCGCTTAACAGTCGCTATACACTTCGGATTAATTTTGCAGCTTGTCTTACTAGCTCAATGAAAGGAAAAGTTTAAGTAGATGATTGTTCGTCGAGCAAGCGGACAGCGCCCTACAAATGTTTTTATCTCCAGTGACCTCAGATGCCCTAGCGAATAACTTAACAACCTAACAATTGACAAAAATAACTTATTTCAAACAAGGTGGTTCGCTGTCAGCCTGACCATCGACTGCGTTTACTCAACAATCGTCAATAAAGCCTTCTTGTAATCCCCGGAAGTGTCGTCCTGTAATCAAAACGCATCACTATTCTAGACGCCTTTTCATTTTTCACCAAATTTAATCAATATTTACAGTGGAAAATAAATTATTTTTACTAAGTAAATAATATCTTTTTACTGTATTTATACAACATTTTAATTTTAATTTTATTCATTTCACAAATTGTTAGCAATTGTAACAAAAACGCACGCATTAATCACATAATAACATATTATGATTTTCAATTCAACGTTGTGTATTCAAGTATCGAATGTCCTATTAGATCGATATTACAGTAATAAAATAGATCTGTATATGCATAAAGACAGATGAGATATCAGAGATAAGTAATATTGAAGAAAAACAGAATATATGGTTAAAGAATTTTGCCAATTCATGCTTGTGATCATATTGAAGCATAATAATAATTAAATCGATTCATATCAGAAATTATGGGTCAGCTTCAGTTATTTCTTAACTTTTGTAACGTTTAGGTTTCCATGCTATTAGTAAGCCGTTATACACACGAACGTTTACGATAGCTATTGATTAGTCAACCAGTTATTAGTCACTAGTGACGGAAGTATTCGTTAGTAATATAATGAGGTGGCCATGTACTAATTAGCAATGTTAATAATAAACTATTTCGTATCGTTTGATGTGATTATGGAATGTATATAAATAAAATATACAAAAGAGTACTATGGAAATGCATATACAAAGTATGAACGTTGCAGAGATATATATAAACTATTAAATAATATGCAATATTGTTAATGTTATAATTATAATACAGGTAAATGTTGTATAGTTCTGCTCTAGACATATCATTGGGCTAATAACGCGCTGTCAAACAATACCCATGATAGCTGTAATGAGTAGGTACTCACAATGTTTGTATTTTACAAAGATATTATATTAGCCTATTTTTTTATGTCCTAAACAGCCGACAAACGAACAGTCGAGCCCCCTGCCTGATGGTAAGCGGACACCATCGCCCATTGGGCATGGACATCATCACGACATCTCCACTTACCACCAGGTGGGGTTGTGGTCGAGCCTTAACTTTCCCGCCTTCAACCGGCTGCACCAAGAGCAAGGGAGGTTGTTGCGGGATCAAAATATCATGGCGAGACTTAGAAGCTAATAAGGTGAAAATATCAATTTAAATGTAAAAAATGTGAGCACTCGTTACAGTTAAATTGTTAAGCGTGCGCAATCAGAAAACTATGAAATTCTAGATTCGTCCCAGTGATGTGTCTAGGCTCTTCAAGTATAATCTTGCCATTCATTAATTACTTGGAAAACAACTGTAAAACTACTTACAGCAATCCAACTATCCAAGGACTTCCCGTATTTATCAAGGAAGGCCTGCTTGATGTCTCCAAGGTCAATCTCAGAGCGACTGACCACGATTCTGATGAGAGTCTTGTCGTTGGTTCCCAAACCCTTCATGGAATAGTAGAGGCGCTCGGCGAAGAAGCCGACCTTGCTCTTTACGCACTTTACTATAATAGAAAAAAATCCTTAGTCTAGTTTTATAATATTAATGGTTAATCTTTCACTATTTATACCTACTTACAATGTAAATAGTACATGCATAATAATTTGATAACGGTTTGAAGATTGAAGATTGAAGGTTTAAAGTAAAGATAATAGTGGCATTAGCATCAAATTTCTAAAACTGACATATTAATTCATTGTGTTATTCAATAATAAATCAGTATGTGTAGGTACATTCAAAAATAGTATAAGACGTATTTTTTATTTATGTTATAGATAGATATATAGATAGATACTGTCTTTTAATTCTTACAAAAGGTACATAGGGGAGACGGGGGAATTGGGTTGTTAAGTATAGACCTAACAATATTTTAGTATAAGTACAAAACATTACGAAATTATTCCTGGCAATAATAACACCTGATGGCAAGTGGCAATGAGGTCTGGGATAGTAAGCGCACTAACTAATTAACGCCTGCTTATTCTAATGAGTTAATAACATAAGTTACTAAAGATAAGGGAACATAGATAATTCGAGTCAAACTAAAGACACCAAGGCCGCAATACTTAATTCATCACAATTATTAATCTGTCTGACACGACGTTCAAATGTTTTGTAGACTGCTTAAATCAGATGGTTCGACTAAGATAAGATGGTTCCGCATAAAAAACTTCCAACTCGGTTCTGATTACCTTATTGTACTACCGGCCTTGAGCGTTGAGTGATTCATGATTCATACTTGCTTGCCTAACGCTGCACCTGACCGGCGATAGCGTTTAACTAATTTATAGCGCATTCCTTGAATTGTTGACGGAATGAATAAAACACTGATCATCATTTTCTTGTTAAGGTAACGGTTATATTTAACCATGTACATCTACTGTGTAGGTACATCAATTGGAAGCAAATGCGGTTGATGACGTAATTGCAACGTTGTAAAGGTACAATGGGTGGATTAAATAAATGTCTGCGTGAAATATTTACATAAATCAACCCTGGAATGGTTATACGATTGTATTCAAAAATAAAGAAAAAACATACCACTTTTGAAACCTATTTTGCTTAATGACTGCGGATTTTAGCAATGTTTTAAGGAATATGCATCTTTTAACGAACTACATTTTTCTTATCAGACTTTCAGTCTACGTTGTGGTTGACTGGTTTATTTCAATACGCATAATCAACCAATTATCCGACGATCATATGAACTGCAAGAAATGGTCAAAGTCATGCCACAATACCGACTTGGATAACATCTACGCCTTTTATGATATGATACTTACTTACGAAATTCTAATTGGAAAAATAAAAACATGAAAACTAACGCGTTCTACTCACCAATAGCGAGCATTCCCTTCTCCACGCTGCCGGAGAACTCTTTCTTGATGGACTCTTCGATATCTTTACCCGTGATCGCTTCAAATTCAGCGAAGATCTGTAAACATTTTACAATCATTCATTATTGTCCTGAACTCCTCAACATTATATTTAATAAACATTAAGGTGGCAACGTGTTTGAGTGTTAAGATTATATGCTTCACTATTTTAAAAGGTCGTAAGTCATTTTTGAGAACTTTAATGGTAAAATTTATTGTATTATTTATTTGTATTATTCAGTATACCTAGAGGCAAAAATGTCACGTACTCCCTACCGTATATTGCTAGTTGATTTTCGTTAAAAGTTTCCTTCATTTCCTCACCTGTCTTAACTGCTGGTACGAACGGGTGATGAGGATGGAGTTGAAGACTGACTCATCAGTGCCCCATTGACCTTCCCCGGCAGCGGCCAGCGCCTCAGCGTCGGCTTTGGCTGCTCCCTCGTCCACACCCTGGTTCTCATCGCGGTTGGCCATACACAGAGAGACGCACAGACGCTTGAAGTGGCCCGATGTGTCGCTCTTCAGGTCAGATTCGAGGTTCTTGCCGTATACTGGAGGTGAATTAACAGTGAGAAAAGTTGTTACGTCTGTTTTTAGATAGATGTAAAGGTGTTATTGTTAAAATAGCCATGGGAACTGCTCATACTTATGATTAATTTCAAACAATATAACAATAATAATAATGAGATAAGTAAGTGCCTAATAACAATTATAACCTGGTTAAAATTTAGGTACCTTTATAGCGTTTGACTTTTTAAGGTTATTTGGGTTATTTAACCTGTGCGAATAAAATGTTGAGTGTTTATGAATGTTGTTTAGTGTTTAAGTTATTGTAATTTTAACCTCAACAACTTATAATACCATTATAATCGCTTCGCCCTAGAATTAGGTAGGTACTAACGGATTTGAAAAATGAAATAGATTTGAAAATCAGCAAGCAGAAGGTTGTGTTGAGGTAGTTATTTAAAAAAACGACTTTTGGACACATTCCCAGAAGAACCACAAAGGATTGCAGTAAAAATTGATGATGATAACAATGAACTTGCAATGAACTCACAATGGCCGAACCTAATTACTTAACCATTAGACGATGCCTTGCCCACGTCATGAATACTAATTATCCCCATGGAAATAACCTCGAAGCGTCGAATGAACTCATAGGCTGTACCTACTATACAGTAACATAAGTATCATTAACACAACATAATAATATGCTTTAAGGGTTTTAAACGCTATTTCCGCTTCTGATAATAAATATTTTACTATCAATTATTATTGATTGCAAATCTATGGAATATAATGTAAATTAGGAAAATAATAGATAGCTAATTTATTACCTAACATGAATTGTCAGAAACATGTTCGTGACGAGAACGACAAAATACAAAGTGGTCTTTTCCATTGGACTGACCCCAATAGATAAATATAATAGCGTACCAGCACGCGATTCAAATGTGTTTATTCGTGCAGAATCGATCGCCAGCATACGTGCTCATTCAATAAATAATTCAGCATATTATACGAGGAAATGCAACGACTTAACATTACTTATCGTTATATTATAAAAAGATTTCTTAGGCTCACACCCGGGAATGGCCGTGGTTTGATTTCACTGTGTCCAGAGGTAGTACATATGCACATATAGGCCGTGATTAACAATATACAAGACTCAGCCAGAGTTTTCCATGCAAGAGTCCGACGTTTAAACCGGTACTCTAATTGATTAAGCAGGAAAGACAACATTTTTTACTTTCCTGAAATTTTCGAGTCATTCACATTCGATAAGAAATTAAAAATGTTTTGGGAAAGAAAAAGATCACCTAACTCATTGGCGCTGGGTCCAGATCCAGAACATCATTAGATAATTATCAAGACACTTACGTTGTTCATAGAAGGCAGAAATGGTGCGGATGCCGTAGTTGGACAGTGTGCACAGGATCTCGATGATGGCTTCCTCATCAGTGCCGATCCCGGCCACGGCGTCGTGCAACTCCTTGGCGTAGAAGTGGGGCAGGGGGGTCATTAGGGCGATGATGACGTTTTCCAGATTGCCGCCCAACTCGCTTTTCAGTTCACTGATCAAGTCCTGTTGAGAAATATGCGTTATGAGAATATTATTGCAGGGTTTACTTATTAACCATGCCCGAGAAACGAGGGTGTTCATTGTCGATTCCCAGTCGGGGAGCAGGATATTAATGTGACAGATAAATGATTAATTTGTTCCGGGTATTCTATTTCTCCCAGAAAAACAAGAAAGGACATCACGAGATGGGTCCATGTGGGTTATTCGCATATCATCTTTACGATGATATGCGAATAACCCACATGTAAGCAGGGTGTAAACAAGCCTACTTATCTTTACAGATAAGGATTGATTTGGTAAAAATATGTGTTCAGTAGATTACATGTACTTGGCTCGTGGTAATATTAAATATTATATTTGTACCGGTTCTTGTATTATATATTTACTTGTTCCAAGAATATTAGTTTTAAGGACGAATATTTTCATGTACAATACTTTCGCGAGTAGGTATAATTATGTATGTTTTTCACATATTTTTTCGAGCGTTCCGCTTATGACAACACGTCCGGCGAATTGACAATATGAGGTTTCCACTAAATACACATTCCTTCCTCCTTCCTTTTCCGTTTCCTTTAGGTACCTACACATCATTTAAGTTGATCGTTGGTCGTTGATAGTTGGACGAGTTGGTCAGTGAAGACAAAATATTTCGCTAAGATAACAGTTAAGTTTAAGAAAAATAACTGTACAATGCCGACAGTTTTAACTGTAACGCATCAGTGAATATTAGGAATTTCATGGAACAATGTTTGACCAATTTTATTAAATTTAGTGAAAGTTCTGCTTAAGATAGAAATGCAAGCGCTTTCTACAATACCTTGTGGTATAATTCCAAAATTCTTAACTATTAGATATATATAACTTATCATAACCAATAATGTTATTTCTAAAAATAAACAGTAGAGTTAGTTCTATGAAATTAACATGAGTAAGTGAGTTGAGTATGCATGCAGTCTTAAGGAAATATGATTTCCTTGTTCCGACTTTAATAAGACTATTAGTCATTCTATCAATACTACATGAAGTATTATTCTTCTATATCTAAATTATAAAGTATAATATCTAAAATAAGACATTTTTAGCTTAACGATTCAATATGACAAGTAGCATAAATAACTTAGACTGCATGTGTAGAGATATGAAGGAATTTGCAATACCATGCTGAAATTTACCGGAACATTGCGACTTAAACATGTGAATTATGATAAGAAACAGATGCACTGGTATGGAACACAAGCGCTAACTGATACCGTAACAACTTAGCCTCAATACCAAGCTGGTAATGCTAAGTGCTATTAGTAATGTAATCAGTTCAAGCGATTTTTGCCACACAAGCGAGAATGTTCAATTTTTTATTCGCTTTTTGGATTTTTGTAAACTGCAGATGTGCTTTACATCGTTCTGCTTTTGTCAAGATACGGCTTAATTCATGAATCTTGTAGGTAGTTGGTTCGTTAAATGTGTACCAAAACTCAAAATCAGTTTGACTACATGAGTATTTGAACTATATGAGACTACGTGAGTTACAAATGCCCAACTACATGTGTATTTGAACTATATGAGACTACGTGAGTTACAAATGCCCAACTTCAATGTACCTGCTCAAGAAAATTTGATCTACCTCCTCTCGTTCCAAAACGTCATCTAACAACACAATACATATTAATATTATGTCGAACGTCCTCAATTACTCGGTACTGGACAATTTGACTATCTAGTTTGACTCATTTAATCTTCCTCGTTTTCCTCGAAGCTTCTTTATTCAAATGATATTGAATGACTGAGAATTCCATAGCGTTTCTCCTATAGAGTTCCGAGCACCTATCTATCACATTAGGTCATGTTTAGGGGGATTAAAAAAAGAGTAATCAAACATTTTTAAAGCGCCAAAAGTGTCCGACCTTAGACACGTTATTTTTGGCAAAGACCGCGCATACGTAACCGGTCAGTTTATTTTTCCAAGAAACCTAGCCGAGTAATTCGCGTACTAAACGCGATGTTTACCCAACGTGGAAGTATATTATTAGCTAACTTTTAGTCGTGATTTATGACTATGGAGTTTATTTTCCTTAACGATAAAAGGAAATTTACCTTAATAAGACTACTTATCAATATTATAGCCTAGATATTAATCCCTTACATATGATATGAATTAGCAGTTTCAAATCATTTTGTTCAGGGATTTGATACTCGGTAACGTTATAGACAAACACTGAATATAAAAAAAATTCGACCTCTATTTTATGTACTTATTTTATCTACTTATACTAAAAAAATATGCTCATATACAGTTACAGATTTTATTTTCATTGATTAGCTATTTAGCATTAGCAAATGCAGTTTTAAAAAATAGCTTTTGTAAGTAATACCTAGTACTTATTTTATAGGAAATTATGAATTATGAACTTATTAATTTATTTATTCTTTTGAAACTCCTTAGAGCAGTAGTAACAAGGGTGAACTTAATGCCTAAAGGCATTCTCTGCCAGTTGCATTGGGTGACGGTGAAAACTAATTAGATATTGTAAGATAAGAGACCCGTGATGATAAGAAGTGGATACATACGATACGTAGATACCCTCTACTATACGTGTTTACTAACAAAATTTGGCATTTTATCTAGATAATAGTACCCTTCTATGTAAGTATGTTTTAGCTGAGTAACACACATCGCGACCCATTTCCCTTTGATAGGTTATTTTATTGTCAAGCCCTTACATAACAAATGCTATACTGCATTAAGTTTATGAGTGTTCCAATTCCAAGTAGTCGCAAATAGTCCGTGTATTGGGGTCACTCGCCCCACCTTCGTTTGACCATCGCCTTAGTATCGATTGCCTTGCGGGCAGGGTGTTCCCACTGTCCGCAGAATATGCTCGTAATCTTACACTGCTACTATCATGCTTCATTGAATTATAATGTATTAATTAATTTGTGATCTCTATTCGTATTCTAGCTTATTATTAGCAAATTATCTTTATTTATAAATCTAAATTATTTCTTCTTCTAATTCTATAATAGAACTTTCAAATTAATCTGTATTCCGTAAGTACAAATCAATTTTATAAATAATAGTTGTACCTAATTATAGATTATGTTTCGTTACTTTTATTATAATTATTGATGAATCTTTGAACTTTGTGCTAAACCCACATTACTTTTTGTAACACAAACACAAATGATTTTTAAATGTAGGGCAGGTTCAGCTGAAAAAAGTAGGTAAGTAATTAAAGCGATAAAAGCGCTCGACTTTAAATAATTAGGCAGAAATATACTTATCAAACATTAGGATTACATTGATTTATAAAACACAAGTAAAGTAAGTACCTAAATTATAATTTGCGAAATACATTATTGTGATACAATATTATTTTCACTCCGTAGGTGTTTATCTGTTTATAAACTATTTTAATTATGTAGCGGATTGATATAATAATATACATAATTAAGTTACTCAATCAGTTTTTGTACATTATTATACTACACATTAATCGTTATCAGTTATACTACAATGAAGCCCAACTTCACTTTACTTTATTTTTAAATATCCTGGAAAATACAAATCAATAATATTACTTATACAAAGTTATTATGAATATTTTTCCTCAAACTGTTTACGGGTTTATTTTAAGCCTACGCTCAGTTTGTGCACACATTACTTCATGAGTTCCTATCGACTTACTGAAGGCTAATTCAAATGGAATTGAAATGATTTGTAATAATAACATAAGATAGTAGGTAATCTGTGTTTTACATGATAACATACAAAGCAATGAAGGTGTCAAAGTGGAGTGTAAACATGATAATACCTAGTATGATATCAGTGTAAAAGTCTTTCTGCGAGTATCTAATTTTATACTTTTTAGCAAACGACGCAAAATTTTATTAGTCTTATTTAAATAATCAGCTGTTGTATGCAGGTATACATTAATATTTTTAATGAACCAGCTGGAGACGATGTGGTAAGGTAAAACCTAAATTTTGTCAGCTTGGAATTAATTTATGGTCAAAGTAGGAGGTTGGAGTAATGACAAATTATGTTTACGGAATTTTAACATATAAAACAAATGAGTCATACGAAGCAAACCATCAGCAAACAGCCTTCAACTGTCAGGAAAAAATAACGTACGAGGTCTAGGTCAACTGTTCTGTACATTTAATCTCGTACGGATTTGATTGCTCTCGACGGTATTTAAGTTGGTACGTATAAGTACCTATATAATGTGAACATCAATGATATTAGGTATAAGTAAAAAAGAAGTAGATACATGTCATTACCGTGCGAAATGCGGTACAGTAAGATTTTGCTAATTGGCTTACTTTTCATGTAGCTGTCTCTTTCAGTCTCATACATTTCAAAATCATCTTTCTCATCCATAGTGACATACAAAATGTCAAGGGAGGAGCCAAAAGTAACTACGACTCGTATTGTACGAAACTACGAACGCAACGCATCCGCAATTTTAATATCTTTGGTGAACTTGTTCAAATTGTATTATGTACTTTGAAATATGTTACATGTAGGTACAAAAAAGATAAGAATGATTGATTGTTGATCGAAGATTGATACCAATGAAAGTATGAATATTACAACTTGTTTTTTGGTATCTACAAATTTGGTAATAATTTGGATTTCTATACCTAATATTAATGCGTCTGTCAATAGAAGTTTCACAATTAAATTAGATCAACAAGCATTGTAAAAAATAATTAATTTGTTTACCTAAACCGACAACGTGGCAAGTTTTTTACAGTAGTTTTAAAATATCGAAAGAAATTCACCTTTGAAAAAGAAATGAGTAACACAGAAATAAATTTTACTTTATTTTGGTAGGTTTATTCTGTAATTGAAAGTGCATCCTGCGAGTATTACAGACGTCTAAATAAACTCGTGACTCTAAACTAGAACGTTGACCTTTGTATTTGAAAGTACAGTCCATTCAATATCGACTTTTGTGAGCTCGTGAACTAGGTAATGGTACAAAAAATGTGTTTAAATCTGTTTAAAGTAAATTGAAATTTCAAATAAGAGTAAATTCTTTGCAGAAAATTTTAAAAGCCTAAACTATAACGCGGCTATTTCGTTTTAAAAAAAATTAGAATCAATTATAATTAACTACTTAATTATTATAAATTTTATAATTAATAATCTTTCATTATTTGGTTTTCTCTTCCTTATTTGAAAACAGTAGGTACATGAAAACAAACGTTACAATCGAACAATACATTTGAAGTGATGAATCAGTTACCTTTCCATAGTTTGTCTTGAAGGTCTCCGCGATCTCCAACCTCTGCACGATACCACGGCGGCAGAGCACGTCGATGATGGCCTTCTCATCAGTACCGAAGCCCTTCATAGCCTTGCGGAGGGTTTCCGCGTCGGCTGCCGCGTCGAAGGGCTCCGCGGGGTACACGGTGGGAGTACACTATAGACAAAAATATACGATTAAATATTCATGGAATCATGGACAGGTATTACTATAAATACATCGTTTCTCGTCGAACCAGTTGCAGAAACCGTGAGACTTAAAAACTAGGCATAAATGACAATTAGCAACGTGACCTATGTTCAATTTTGAAGCTGATCTCTAGTTGATCCTGTCTGACCTAAGAATATCGATTAATGAGCCTTAAGTAGGTATTTTGATTGTTCTTATTAGACTTTTTGTAGGAACCCGATTTTATATCAAAGCTTTTTCCACATTTAACACTATCACCGAGGTAGGTATTAGAAAAAAATATAAAATTAAGCACCTACCTCGGTAGGTAGGTAGGATCTTATTTATTCGTTGATCGTTGGCCATAAATTCGTGGAAGAGCAATTTACATAATTATTTGATTTTGTCATTGTATTTTATTTTGTCATGTCAATACGTACTTTTACATAGTATTTTAGCATAATAGTACCTAAATAAACTCAGATAAAACAAAAATCAGAGCTATTTTATACAGGGAAGTACAACATTTTTCTTTTAGCAACATTGTTGCGGTTTACTAAATGTGATTAAGTTCAAGTAATGTCTTAAAAGAGGGTTAAGTTGATAGCCTTGTTAAAGCTGGAGTTACAAGTATCACTTGACGCCCTATTGTTTTGAGGGTATGTACATAAACATTCGTATTTTCTGATGTTTTCTAATTCAATGATGAATTCGAATTATAATATTTTTTTAGTTTATTGTCAAATATTAATTATTGAGTAGTATTATTCAATTTATACTTAGTCGAAAATTTTGATAATTAGTGTAACGTAAAAGGTATGTTAAAAATCAAATGAGGTAAAATAAATAATTACCTACTTAAATAGAAACAAGAATTACCTCGGTTGCTTTATAGGTATTTCGGTCGTAGCCCTGGTTGCAATAATTCATATTAATTTAAGCAGGTAATTGCAATTCACCTGACGTCACTAGTCACCACTCAGTGGTGACCACTGATCATCATATCCGCGCTTTGTCCTACTGATTCACGAGACGCGCAAAAAATAGATGGGTGAACTATATTGAACTACCTACCTACCTACTACCTACTTATTACATTATTTACAACTTATTTTTTAAAACGTCAATCTATAAATTGATGATGTTACAAAATGATGATATTACAAAATTTTGGAGGAATCGTTATAAAATTTTATAGAGAAATAATTTTTTACAACTTCTTAGACTTAGGCAACAATTTAGCTTTATACATTATATACATAGGTACATTTAAATTATCAAAAATTATTCAACGGGAATAGGAATTTCAACATAGTAGGCACCTATGTACAGTAGGTACCTAGTACAGACCTACACATTTTAATGTCAGTGGAAATTTGAAAAGGTCGGGTGTTCAAATAGGATGGTGGTATGGTTAGTAAATCTAACCTTTACCTACTTATATGTAAAAGGAATGTGTATACTATAATGTTTGACACTTCTTTTGTAGGTCCCTCTTTCCAAAATCAAAACTCAAGCCATGTTCATAACACAAACTAAACTATAGTATTTAACCTTGCCCGGCAAAGATGACATCATCTCGTGAGAATCGATGGAGCTAGTTTGGTTGTAGGAGGAAACTTACCTTGTACGGGTAATACTGCTGGCCGCTCATATTGACTTTTCTAGAATGAAAAGATACTGATATTAAAATATGGTAAAAATAAAACACTGAGTCTAAAGCACTTAGTTAAAATTCCTTTGCTATCAGCGGAGAGACCGGCTTTTACAGATTAGCAAACAACAGGCGCCGCCGGGCCGCCGCCCAATTAACGCTCTTAGCACAATTTTATCGAATTTTAAACTTTCATTGATCAAAATTAGAACCAAAATACAAAATCTCTTCATTAATCGTTATATAGGACTATTTAAAAGTCAAATTAGTACATACTTTTTCTTATCAGATTCAGCGAAACACAACTGCGCTACAGGGGAGCGAATTCCGAAATAAACACGACACGAATGACTCGCAGACCGGCCGGATTCGTGGCGTTTTTGTTCGCCCTCTCACTCGCTACGATGCGTCAGATGCTCTCAACATTTGGTTCGATTAATGTACCTGTAGACAGAAAAAAAATCAAAATGTGTGCAATTCACACGTGTTCTAGCCGTGAAACCTTAAAAAAACGAATACTGTCAGCCCAAATATTGATGTTTTGCTTTGCTTACGTTATGACGCCATTTTGCCGCAAAAGGACCCCTATCTTGGAGCACGCAAGCGGATAATGCTTCCTATCTCATTTTCTCCCACGTTAAAATGTGTCTGTCACTTTTTCGTTTCCGTTTCGTTTCATTTGCGCGTAATTTCCGTTTCATCGACTTTCAAATGACAACGATGCTTAAGAAGTTTTCACCTCAAAATTTAGCACTAGCTATAGCTATAATAAAATACAAAATGATATCCACTTAGGCACCTTATTTTTAGAACTTTTTTTTAGAGTTGGAAATAAGGCATTCATTTCAAACGAAAATTAGTAAAAGAAGCGTCGTATTTATGCAGTGTTGTGTAGCTCTGTGTAGTAGGTATTTCTCTACCTACATAATCGGATTGGCAGTGATGATATCCATAAAAGAACGGGTAGGGTTTGATAGCCATACTTGTAGGTAGGTACTTAGTTTTCCCATAACTAAGTATTATGTATAACAGAACTATGGTTATCCAAACAGCAATGTTAGCCATATGAAGTGCCCTATACATTGAATAAGAAAGGAAAGGACTTTTGAAACCACAAAGCTTTGAAAATGTTCTTCATATAAAACAGTTGTGGACACCTGAGCCACGTAATCGGCAGGATGATGTCATCTGGCGACGCTGCGGCCTGCTTGCCGGCCAGGGCCTGCCTATGGGGAGCACTCGTGAGCGCTCATGCAAGACAGGTTTAACCAGACCATACGACGTAAATATTTTGGGTTATTTTCATTTTAATTGACCGGCAACTTCGTTTGCCAGCCGTATTTTTTATAGAACCTGAGTCTGCGCTATTCAGCAAAGCAGACTGGGTTCTAGGTGGTAAGCGGTCATCGTTGCCTATATTTTTGAAACAGCTTTCAAATTCAAAACTTTTCGGGAACACCTTTAGATGAAAACCTGTTTAATTTACAAACAGATCGTAAAAAGAACCGTGAAAATTGAACTTTGAAGAATCTTCACGAACTAATCTATTTAACCTACAAGGAAATTCATTCTTCGGCAAGTGCTGTCATGAGACGAGTGATATCATGTGGACATGGATAAGACACAACTCTTCGGAGCAATGACTACATTGGTAGAGTGTTGTCGGGATTAAAGTATGTAGATGGTAATAGTAAGATACACATTGACGACTAAAACGATGAGGTCGGTTTTACCCAGTAGGTATGTATTACAAAGTGTCCAATGACTGCCAATGAGCAAGAATTGTTGGTTAGGACTCAAACATGAATGAAGCTTTTAACACATAATAACAGTTGGTACAAGGTTACGCTTATACCCACAGTATTAAATTCTCGCGGAATATTAACTCTCGAACGCAACAATCCAATAAGATTAGTCATTGTCATGAAGCATAACCCCATTACGTTTTACTACAATATCTTGGCTACGTGAATTAAGTATTCTTTAGTATTTTCTTAGTCGGCGTCACAAACGTTGATTCGTCATTGATCTTATTCATGACTGGTTACTTGGTTAGATCATCAGTTAAATGAGCGTGTATGTACAATGTTGATGTGTCACACCGTTGATTTGACACCGCGGCGGCTCGTATGAATGCGATGATCGATCTACCTACATATACTTTGCCTAAAATTAATCAGAGGAGACTACTGTGATGTGAACTACTGTGACTAGGTACTAAATAAGTTATATTTCCTAAGTCTATGGGTAGTAAATAGGTACTAGTTATGCAGTAAACGCATTTTGTTGTTTACGTAAATCAGAAATAGTCGGACCCGAAAGCACAAATCAAGATTTCACGCAATAGGCACACGATATTATCTGATAATGCTTAGATGATTAATAAAAAATAATATTATAAAAAGTAAAAAAAAACTACAAGGGAATCTTTTTTACAACATACCTAACATATACCTACTAACTTTTTTTGTTCATGTAAAGCTGTTTTATTTTAAGAAAATTAATATAATACTTACCTACCTGTTAGTTATTTTTATTAAATTAATATTACCTCCGCCTAAAATCTTGCAGAATAGCTAGCAGAGGTCACACGGACCACGGTTATACCTATTAGAATATTAATTAAGGTGTTCGCTATAATACTCGCTAGGCTCCGTGGAAACAATTAATTGGCATGGACCATGGAATGGACCGCATGGAGCGAAGAAATCACACGTTAATAGGTAAATACATTGACTTAGTAATATTAAGTCAATGGGTAAATAGCAAAGATAAGTGTTAAAAAGAAATTTGATACGATCGCATGTAGGTACTCATTTAAAGTGACTAATCACTACATAGTTTAAAACAAAGTCGCTTTCTCTGTCCCTATGTATGCTTAGATCTTTAAAACTACGCAACGGATTTTGATGCGGTTTTTTTAAAATAGATATAATGATTCAAGAGGAAAGCTTATTATGTATAATATATTAAAGTTTTGTGTTAATTGGTTTTCCCGAAGCGAAGCGAGGGCGGGTTTACTAGTAATTTATATAATACTAGCTGACCCCGCGAATGTTTTTCCGCCATATAGATGAATACAAAAAGCGCGATTTAAATTTGAGGGGTGGGGGTAGGGAAGTGAACATTTGGGATCATGTGTATTTTTTTATGCCACACCATAAAAAAATAACCATAAAAAATTGTCCAAAAAATGAGAAAAAAAAATTCGGGGTGGGCAACCCTTAACATTTAGGGCTATGAAAAATAGATGTTGCTCGATTTTCATACCTACTCGATAAGCACACAAAATTTCATGAGAATCGGTCGAGCCGTTTCGGAGGAGTGTGGCAACTAACATTGTGACACGAGAATTTTATATAATTATAATATAGAGATAATATAGGGTAGCTGTTGTCTTTTGTTAGCACTTGTCTATAAACTAAGAAGGTAAACAATTCTTGTTACGAGTAGGTCATGAGTAGGTAGGTACTATCTATACTAATAAAATATGAAACAGTAAGGCCCCAGTTAGACGACTCGATAGTTTTCGCGCAGTGTCATAATTATGTGCTTCAAGTGGAAACCACTCAACAGATTTAGATAATACTTGGGATATTTATAATTTGCACCACGGATGTGGATTGTGGACTAACATCCCGGGCAAGGGATTGTTTCCCACGGGATAATTAACAGACAAAAGAAAAATGGAGGGAGTCTTGAGGAGAAAAGAATGGAGGTTTTGTAAATGGTTAGTAATTAGGGCTTAGCTTAGACAATATAATTATGCACAAGTTGCACAGTAACTATTATAATAAAGCTTTTATACATTGAACGACAATTCGATAAAATGAGGTAAACATAAAATTTTTAGTGCCTACAATAAACAGATAGCAATGTTTAGAGTACATGTAATTACAAGCAGAAGCCTATCGCAACAAATCGAGGGTGGGTCACTAACTAGTAGAGTAGTCTAATAACAATTAGTGGTAGATCTATACGATAGAGAGACTGTGTATGTGTGAATTTGATGCATGCATCACATTCAAGCAAATACAATCTAGGAATCGAGCTAGTATAAGTAGGCACCCAAATGTTAACATCGTTGACCCCTAATATAGTGTCGAAATACCCCCAAGTTGCTTCAAACAACTTTTACCAGTCTTCTTAGTTCTAGTCTCAATCTCACTGCTTGAGATAACCATATCTTTTTCGGGTATTATGAGCACTGACCTACTATCTACGATTCCGGAATTTCTTTGATTATTATGCAGATTGCAGATAATGTAAGATAATCTGTTCTTAAGGCTAACCGCACTGTGGAATCTTGCCCCGCGCGGTCTACAATCTGTGCACCTACTGAATCTTGAACTTCTTTACACCCATTCTTTTCCGCTATGCGGTCAGCCAGAGGCGACCATAGTGCACAAAACATTTCGGCCGGATTTATTCGCCCGGTGGTTCGAACAATATTCATACATAGGTCACAAAATTATGCAGTCAAATTTCAGAGCAAAGGGATGTAGGGGTCAACTTAGCACAAGGTGAATAAAATTAAATAGCTTACTAAATGTACTCTGGCAATTTGCTTAGGCGAACTAATTTTACTGAATCCAAAGTACCAATTCTCGAACTAACAAAGCAAGGAGGGCTTCCTGGGAAAGGACGGGGTTCATGGGACAAGAAGAGTAATGTATGTGAATTTTAATGGATTACTATTTCAAGGTCTTGGTGTTCACATAAAAAAACATGTCTATTTAAATTATGTGTATTATTCAGTATTTAAATTGGTAGTCTGGTACATTAAATTGGTAGTCTGGTACATAAAATAAATATGCAACAAATAGATAACTCTTTAAAACTCTGTAAAAAAAACTGAAAATGAGGTTGTATAAAACTGATTTATTACAGTAATACATTGGTTGCAATACATAGGTAGCAGGCCATCATGGTTGTGACAGATACATTAGCTTTTTAATATCCATTTTATATAGTACATACATAGAGTAATGCTTTAATCTTCAAGGAAGAAATACTGGCCTGCTCGTTTTTGTTCTATATCCTGTAAATAATAAAAATGTTGTATTTACTTGATTATTATTCTTAATGCACTAAACTGTTACTGGTGTGTAAATACCACAAAACTTATTTTAAATATTGATCCACTCTATTTTTAAACAAGTTTACATTTAGAACACTTATCACTGCCTGCTGTATCGGCAAGAAGTGCTTCTGAGGATTGCTTGTACACAAAAAGTGTGACTAAGTTTTTATATTACATTATTTACTAAATTTGTAACTAGTAAAACCTAAAATGATTGTTATATTTATTGGTCATATTGGCAGTGTGTCAATTACCTTTACAGAAGAATGTTTGTTGATCCTCGGCCGGAAGTTGTTAGGGTCTCGTCGGAATGTAATACCCAGTAGTTCAAGGAATCTGTTCATGCCATTCAGCAGAGATTGAGGACCGTGAGCAGTGGCATGCGCGGAAGGTGTACCTTCAAATACGATCACCCGGTCTGCCAGATATGTCGCCATGATAAAGTCGTGCTCTACTACAAAGCCTGTCCGTTTTGCGTGGAGAATGAACCTAGAATATTGAAGTAAAGAATAAACATTACAACTATTAGCGATCAAGTATTATTTTTAAATCTGAAAGTTGAGACTCCATCTTCATTATTAGTATTGTTTAATAAAGAAATTGTCATATTTACAGGCAGGAATAATTCAAAATTAATTAAATAATAATAACATCAGCCAGATCAGCTGGCCGACAACCCTATTGTGTTATTTGTGTTGTCCATGCCACTCGGAACACAGGGAAGCATAGAGCGAGGACATGAGTGTGTTAGCGTTCATTTATTTATTAATTGTGTTTAGGATTTCATTGCACTATTTACTTTTAAAAGTAAGAGTTAAACTACCGTTTTATAACTTTAGCTGCAACTAAACGTTGTTCAGAGTCCAGGTACGCCGATGGCTCGTCAATGAGGTAGACATCGGCTGGTTTCCCAAGGCAGAGCACGAGAGCCACTCGTTGCAACTCACCACCAGACAGGTTTTGAATCTCTTGGTCCATTATCTCTTCAATTTTCATTGGCTTCATTACATCGGTTATGAACTGAAAGGAATTAAAAACTAATTGTTTAAAATAAAGTTGAAATAGTTATTGTGCTCGAAACTGATCTCCTATGTATAGTTAGGTATTTAGAGCAAGTTATCGTTCATTAATTGCAGCCTTAACTGTCCCACAGCTGCACGGGTATCCTCTCACAATGTGCATGGCCATAGTTCACCCTGACCAAGATCAGCTGGGTAAACTTAATATACATTTGAGAACATCTTAGTGAACAATCAGGTGTAAAAATTTCCTCATAATGTTTTCCTTCACACTTTATAAAGTAAAATCCTTGCTGCTTAATTTATTTATCATGAACTTAAGTATTGAAATATCAAGTGGTTTAAGTAATTATAGAACAAGTTGGCATTACTAAGACTCCTACATAGAGGCCAGTTAATTATTATTTACCTGAGGATGTACATACGCATCTCTTATCTTGTCATGCAACATGCTGCGGACCATGCCCTGTGTTTTGGGTGATATTTTCTGAGGCTTATAACTGATGTGCAATTGTGGTAGTTGACCAGAACCTGTGGAATAACAATACAATGTTAAAAATATGTTGCACAATCACGTAGCATAATGTACGTAGATTATGTGATGACCATAGTAATAAACAATTTGAAAATTCATAACAACAACCAACTTTCGGTAATAAATCACTACTGTCTCTGAGAAAAATATGTAAACATACAGTGCAAAACGAGAAGGATATCAGTGGTAAATAATTTGTATAAACAGTCCTGTAAAAAATCTAATGATACAAAAAAAATAGAAACGAAATTTTAACATGTAAAACAATACGAAAGTGTGTCATACCTTCGGCAGGCATGGAGGATTCGACATGTTTTAGACACTTTTGAAAGACTGGATGAAAAAAGAGATCAAATAACTCTGTCCGAGCCATAACAGGAACGCTAAATAGTAATCGAAATCATCAAACTGCGCTTAGATTTACTGTTAACCTATAATTTGAATACTGGACTATCTACATCGTTTATAGCAAGTATAACACTAGATATGGGACTAATCCCCTCACAATGGAAACTATAAGTGTTTTAGTACGTAATTGCGATTAGAAAATCTGTTATTTAGTTATTCTTCCACGATTTTTCACATTTACAATATTTGACAAATTCCGCAACTGACATGACTCGATGTCGCTGATTGTCGCTAATCCGCTATGATGTATTGACATTGACAGTTCAATAAGTGTTGCCATTTTTGTCAAATACATAACATTGCGCGCTTGGATACACGTCGTAAATTCCATGTGGTTAAAATTAATTACCGGTACGAACAATGAATTACTATTTCGCAATTAAAGTAAAATGTTAAAATAAATTTACGGTCGTTAAATGTAAGTATACTTTTTATTAATTCATTTCAAATTCAAATAATTTGACCGTTCGATTTCGACCGTAATTCATTCTGTCCAACGGTTACTTTACATTGA
This sequence comes from Ochlodes sylvanus, assembly GCA_905404295.2. Taxonomy (NCBI): domain Eukaryota; kingdom Metazoa; phylum Arthropoda; class Insecta; order Lepidoptera; family Hesperiidae; genus Ochlodes; species Ochlodes sylvanus. Next base: position 5,899,797 of record FR990144.1, read on the forward strand.
CATTATAAACGTACACATTTCAAACGTCGTGTCAAAGGCACGTTAGTGTGCATAGACTAACAAACATTAGTGTAATGTTAATGTAGTATAATGTTATATTTATCGATTTTATGTATATTTTATTCATGCGCCGCCGTTCGCGCAATTTTCGTAAAAAGGGGTACAAAGTTTTTGCTTCATGTAGTAATATATAGATTGTATTATAAATACGGATAATGGCCGTTAAGGTATTCAAAGATAACATAAAACTATGAAAATGGGTAATTTACATTCGATTTACTTTTTATATGGTTGATAACGATGCTTGTACAAATCCATTTTTAATATTGATTAAGGACGAAGGCACTACTTCATAGTAAATAATATATTTTATTTTAACATCACCTCTACATTTTACCACGTGTTGTAATAGTCAATGTAAGATTTTATATTAAATACTAATCTAAAAATATTTACCTTCATCAGGTTCCAAGTTGCCAGCCAACATTCTGATGAATGTGGTTTTTCCAGTACCATTTTCCCCCAGCAATACTAAAATTTCCGAGTCGGAGAATTCACCAGGCATCACACGTAAGTGGAAATCACCCATAAACTTGGTCATCTCGGGGTACTCATAATGATTCATTCTTTTTATCTAAACAAAAAGAGAAACTTAAGTAATTTTTATCATAATCTCTATGAATGTATCTTCATCCACTTTTTATACTGTACAAAGAAGTGCGCACAACAATGTACTTCATAACTTACCTCTTCTTCTGTAGCAGATTCAGCTACTTTAAACACTAAAGATTCGGTCCTGAATCTCATATTCTCGGTAGGAACAAATCCATCTAAGAATATATTTATACCTGAAAATGGAATGATACATCAACAAAAAAATGAGACATTGATGCTTAAAAACTGAGACAAAAAATAAATTGTTTTTTCTTTTCTCTTTTATTTTTGGCTGGTAATGCACCTGTCATGCTTTTGATATTACTGATGTCCATTGACGACTGTGGCTACTTACGATCAGGTAGGTTCTATGTAATCCCTACAGTACCCAGCCTATAGCACATTTAGCGCCCGGGTGCGATCAATGCCCTGGCGCCCTTTTGTATCTAAATGCGCAGTCTTAGGTCTAGGTGTCGCGAGCGGCTCTCGGCGCCGCACCACCGCACCGCACCCCCTGCACTATAGGTAAAGTACCATACTAACAGTATAACAGTAACAGTACCATATTCATTTGTAGTGGTAGGAGGTACCCATACAACTCTGGTTGCCTATTAATTCACTTTTGCCGTGGAACTATTAGTGATTAAGCGGGTGAGCACTTATTAAATGGTGAACAATAAATAGAACACGAATAGAATTATTTTACTTAGTTGCAACATGTTAACCTTCTCATGTTTTAGTTCTCATAATGTATAAACCCATCCTAAACTTAAGACACAAAAACACAGCTACACATTGGTTGTTTGGTTTGAACCCAGCAACCTGATTATAACATACCTTCACGTACAGAGAAGGGCATAGTAACTACGCCGTAAGCACCAGGCACACCGTACAAACAACAGATGAAATCAGACAAATAGTCCAACACAGACAAATCATGCTCTACTACTATGATGAATCTGAAACAATGACATGACTGACACTTTATAATATGTAGGAATTTTGTGGAGATTAGTCTGTATCAAATGCTATTCCAATGCTTTTTCAATAATTAAGAATTTGATGGTATCCAATGTTAAATTTTTCTTATCGTCTTATAATAATAATAATTTTGGATCTGACTATTTTCAACTGTGTAACTTTAAAATGACGTGACCTATAGAGAGCAAGACAGATGACCAGGTCATAGTTCATATTTAAATATTTATATTGTATATCACATCAGCTCGTTCAAATATTTCATATAAACCATATTACGAACTACATACTTAAAATTTAATTAAACCAGTATACAATATTTTGTAGTTTACAATATTAGATGTTGGTGGTTGAATGAGTAGGTTACAAAATCTCATTAATTTACTTGTCAGGGTGTATGAGTGAGCGAATTGTGCGAGCTGCATTGAGACGCTGTTTGACATCTAGATATGAGGATGGTTCGTCAAACATAAATATATCTCCATTCTGAATGCACACCATAGCACATGCAAAGCGCTGCAGCTCTCCTCCTGATAAAGCGCCGATTTCACGATCGCGAATGTGCGACAGTTCTGAAAATAATAATAATAAATTATATAAACACTAACACACCCCTGCACAAGGTTCCTGTGGTGGCATGGACAACACAAATAACAACCTTAAGGAACTGTGCGCATTAAAACACAATCTCAATATGATGAGACTGTTTTTCTTATATAATTCTATTTGCGCAACTTATACAAGAAAAACAGGTGGGACTGTACAAGCATTAACTCATCATTTATATTAAATGGTCATTCATCAACCTTTAAGGAATAAAATAAGGAATGGAAGGAACAATTGTGCGGGCCAATCCATGTACAGTAACTAGCGGAATATCATTGCTTAGCAAACAACACCGCTCAAGTTGATTGATGATGGTTTTGATTTGATATTTCAGTGTTATTGGATAGAGCCACTCATCATGCGTCTAACTAAACAGCAACCACTATGACTGAACACAGGACCAGTAATCAATCAATTCTGACAGTGCACAACTCGTTGACATTCCAGCACCACATATTGGCCAAAATTACTTGAATGGTGTTGAATGCTAAGCAACAGTATATAATTATGATGGAATAAAAAAATATTGACTTACCAAGCATTCTACATATATCAGTCTGATTTTTCCTCTCATCTTTTTTATCCAATAATTGTCCGACTGTCCCCTTCACAGCTTTAGGAATTTGATCCACATACTGAGGTTTGATCAAAGCCTTCAGATCATCTTCAAGGATCTTTGTGAAATAATTCTGAAGTTCAGATCCACGAAAGTGGGACAAAATCTCTTGCCAGTCTGGGGGATCCTTTTGGTCAAAGAATAAGTTTTATATGTATGTAATACTTCCACTTTTTTAAGTTAATATTATTGAGATAAACACACACACTCACACAAAAAAATCTTCATTCATTTAAACTTGATAGCATAAACATAAAGTTAGATAGTTACTAAAGGCCGTCTCAAGGCATTCTTTACCACTTAACCATTAGTGTAGAGTTGTAATAGGTGGTAACAATAATACTAAATATAATTCAGAGAATGTTCATACTACATTATTTTTTACTAAAACAGCTTCTTAGTAAGCAAATTTTATTATTCATGTGAATTCTAATGTGAAATATGCTAACACAAATTTGCAACGTCATATTTTTATCAAACAAGTGAATAACACATAGGTTAATTAAATCGAGATGGCTATGTTTGATGTTTAAGTAAACAGGGGATGTGTTATGGTGTGCTCCATTCATTTTGAAATTAATTGTGCAAGCCAAGCCAACCTTCTTAGGCAATATGTTGGACAACAGAGAAGGCTGTGCCTCCAGGACCTACTGTTCTCATCGTACCACCAAATTAAGTTTAGGACTCAATAACCAATAAACAAATAATCTCTAATTCTTATGTTTGGCCATCAAAGAATAGGTGATGTTACAGATGTACAAGGCCAACGTTGACCACTTACCTTCAGATGGCTCAACTGGTTGTTTATCAGCTCCGTTTAAACTGCTAAAATAGTTACATTATCTTTAAATGAAACAATGCACTTACTGAATATCTTCCTAGATTAGGCTTCTGTTTGCCAGCAAGGATTTTTAGGGCAGTTGACTTTCCTATACCGTTCTGGCCTACCAATCCCAGCACCTCCCCAGGCCGGGGGATTGGCAGACGATGAAGCTTGAATGAATTCTTGGAATACCGATGAGTTGTCTGCTTCTCTAAATTAGAAGGGATGTTGATGATTGTTATAGCATCAAATGGACATTTCTGCAAATAATAATATACATTGTAAAATAAAATTTATGTAATGACTAAGGGCATCATCACACAAAAACGTACTTAGAAATTAAACATTTCAAAACATCAGAACGGCGGTTCCAAGCAAATTGGTAATCATTTAATAATTCATACTGACTCACCTTGACACATATACCACAACCAATACATAGTTCTTCGGATATGGTGGCGATCTTGTCGTTGGGCGTCACCTCAATGCACAGTTTTCCCATACGCACGACGGGGCAACTCTTTTTACATTCCTGCCTACATCTTTTGGGCTTGCAGCGATCAGCATTTACGATCGCAATACGTGTAAGCTTATCAGTCTCCTCAAAGTTTTTCTTGCGAGACATAACTGCTGAGAAAGAACAACACGTATATACAGACAATTAACCTAAATCTATTCAAAATTCAGTCTAACTTTCTTCTGTTATGTGGCACTACGATACACAAATCACTTGCATTATGCATAAAAGTTGAGGTTATCAAATCATATGGTAGTAAGTAAACTATGACTTGTAACTTTTTAATTATTAATAGAAGTCAAATAATAATTTTACGTATTTTATTAGACCAATCTTTAATTAAAACACATTAAATACCTGATAAAAGAAAGCGAACGTTGCCTAAAGTTGGCCTACGTTCGCGTGTCCTTTTATCGCGAAATGTCAAAAGGACCGATGCTCAATGTTGCCTGAACTTGTACAATTTAAAGTGGACTTTAGTAAGATTATAGAGTTCGACCATAGATGTATTGTATCCATGAGTCCGTGGCCTGTTAAAAATTAGTTACATTTTCTTATTAGACATTATGTAACGTTCTGAAATAATACCTCAGTTTGTAATCTGTAATCATTTTGAATTTTTACATGTTTATTTTTATTTCAATCCTTAAACATAAAAGTAAAGATCACTCGAACTTGAAGTCGAATTGCCCATTTGCTAATTACTTAATACATTATATGCACGCAACGGACGCAACATTGTGTCTTACGCAGCGAAAAATAATACCGTACGATCAATAAGCACGATTTTGCAGACAGCAACACCAAACCTTTGTCATGTCCAGAAGTCCGGATGTCATGTGGAAATTGGAATGTCAATCTTTGACATTTTATCTATGTTGACAAAAGTTTTTTTAATGCGGCGTGAAGTTTTACACAATGCAGTATTTTAAATTGTGAGTGATAACTTTAGTACAAATTACAGGTAGGAAAGGTTAAAACAAATTTATTTATAACTCACAATCTAAATTGAGAACATTACTGTGCAGTATGGAATAATATTAGCTCTAAAACGCGTTAAGATCTTGAAAAATCAATTTTGAAGTATTGTGGGTTTCATAATTTGTTGAATAATTTAAAACTTGAACAACTTGCAAATGTTATTACTTGCAATGAGCTGAAATCTGAAAACAACTGAATTTAAAATAAATCAGTTTTAAATTCAACCCCATATTTTATTATAAATTATTAAAGAAATATTGGACCAGTGTTATTTAGTTAAATATACAACTTACTTTTTTTATAATTTCAGAAATGTTGGAAGTATGCATAGATAGTCTCGAGTCTGCAATCAATGCTATACATGGAGGGGCCGATGAGTTGGAAATATGTAGTTCCTTGCCTGAGGGAGGGCTTACTCCGTCTCCTGGATTGGTCAAGGAAGTTTTAAGTCTGGTTTGTGTGTAGTTGTGGATAACTGCTTGTCATTAGTTATTACATCATCTGCTTTTACTGTTTGTTGCTCAATTTATCATCTACAGTCTATATTTTAGACATTTAGACTCATTACATTGAAACCACATTACATGATTAATAGTCAAGTGCTCCTGCTGTGTATCCATTTCATTGCCTCAGTTTCACTTGAAGTGGGGTCAATAGAAAGTGAATTATGAAATGACAAAAATCATGTAAATTGTTTTTGTGTCTAAGATACTTTTTGTAGATATATGTACCTATACTAAGATACTGCATTATGCCTTTATATATTTTGGAATTTGTCATTGTGAAAAATTAAGTCAAATATAAGTGAAAAGGTAATGAGCTTTTACATAATATAGCTTTACCAAAAGAAGAAATAAAGAAGCATAGATATTTTCATGAAAAAGTTTACAGTTCATTAAGTTCATATTACATAATTTTATACATGAGTTTATATGAGAGACCTTACAGAAACCTCAAAAAGTATATAGAATTTTTATGCAGTTTGAGATGCATTCAATTAAATAATATAATTTTGTTTTTAACCTCTTATTTTAGGATGGGAATTTATAAAAACCAGTTTTATTTTTAAAACTATTGGTTTTTTGGTCATGAACTAGTAAACCCGCCCTCGCTTCGCTTCGGGAAACCTGTCCCTTAGTACCCAAGTCCAAAATTGTTTGCGAAAAACTTTAAATACATATAAAGTTTCCTCTTGAATCATTCTATCTATTAAAAAAACCCCCATCAAAATCCGTTGCGTAGTTTTAAAGATCTAAGCATACAAAAGGACAGACAAAGCAACTTTGTTTTATACTATGTGGTGATGTCACCATTCATTAAATAACTTCTTCTTTTAAACTGTGTTGGTTAAATATTTTGTGAATTTGCTGTGCTTGTTGTATTTTTTGGCGAAAAATAATTTTAGTATTTTTCACTTTATTATCTATTGTTGTAACTGTAACTTTTCTTTATTTAATCTCATCATAATATTTTCTAAATTACTATAAATGCTTGATTTGCTTGAAAGTTATGCCTTGCTTGCTGAAATGTTTTTTACACGCTTTTTATTAGCTTCACCTGTATGTTTGTATGTTTGTATGTTTGTTTGTAACCGACTTCTTTGGGCGCGATTTTGACCCACTTTAAACGGCCAGATTTCGTTCAAACTTTGTAGATTTATTGAGGACCGATGACAATACACTAATTTGATAAAATTATTCCATTTTTCAATTTGCAAAATATGATTTTTGTTAATTTATATAATTTTCATCTATAGTCGATAAGGTAAGAAAATTAATTAAAATTTTCTATAATTTTTCTCTACAGTCGATAAGGCAGGACTCGATGTTAATTTTAAGCGTGTTTTTTAGTTTTTTTAAACTATTATATTTTATATAACAAACAATTCTTTAACCTTCTTCTCTGTTTCACCAAACATGCTTAGATAAAATATATTCGTAAATGGAATAATATGTGGTTCCGATCCAACCATGTTTGGTATAACGTTTCTTTCCGCTGCGACACTTCCCGCCTTACTTATGCAGATAAAAGTTAGATAGGTACGCATACCCAATAGTTCGCACAAAGATCGAAGTTGCGGCAGTTTACGTAACCCTATCACAAGTTCACAACTGCAACATCCGGTCGAAAAACCTTTAAAACCTCGAGTTTTACGTTTTATAGAAGTAAAAATTTTATTAAGATTTTTAGCAAATTATTTCAAATTATGTAACTTAAGTAATAACCTGAACGCAACCTTCAGATTAAACTTCAGGTTGCGTTCAGGTTATTACTTACTGCGCATAAGGACGACTTTGCTCGTTTATCGGCTATATAGGTACATATATTTAAAAAATGCTTGCATTTAACAGGAAGACCGGCCGCATTGCAGGGTTTATCCACATAATATCAAATTAACCCCAAGTAATTCATCATACTTGAATAGGATTACTATCGGTTAAGTACTATATTTAGGGTCCTCGGAATTAGGTCACAGAACACAGCAATCGGTTATTGCCGCGCACCGCTGGCTTTGATACTGCAAAGGAAGGTTTGGGTGGCTGCGTCACTAAACTGGTTAATTAGTGAGTCCCGCGCGATCGACACAGACCCGAGTGGTCACTTGCTTCACCTCCATCCTTGCGGAACCTATGAAAATCACGTGAAATGTAGTTTGTCGCCAGCGGCCACAGCCACCGGTAGTTGCTGTGGCCGCTGGCCCAATTGCGAGGACCCGCAAATAATTAAATTATGATTAAGTAGTTGGATTTCAGTGTCTACATCACCGTTTATCTTTTATTTATTTTATGTTCTTACAGGTAAACAATGTAGCAAGTAGGAAGCCTATGTATAAAACTTGTTCTAATTGCAATTGCCCAAACATTATTAAGGTAATTATTAATAAAATATTGTTACATACAAAGTTGTTAGTACAACTTCGTAATCAATTTTGTTTTAACCACTACACCAAATGTTAGAATTTTGTAACTAAAAATAATATGGCGTTTAATCATCAGTATCAGGCTTGATACACACATTCTTTCTAGAAAACAATTATTTTTACGTAGTAGCAATTGTCATTTCCCAAGACTTTGATGTGTAATATTTTACAGAGAGTGAAAGTAAATATTATGATTAGATGTCGAGCCGGTTCGGATTTCTGTTACACACAAGAGGAAATGGATACGATGTTGTCTGACATAACCACGTATAAAGCTATGAACGTCGACAGATTTGTTTTCGGAGCTTTGACGGATACCCAAGAATTACACGAGGAATATTGTGCTAAAGTTATAGAGAAGACCTATCCTATACCCGTTACATTTCATAGAGCTTTCGATTTGTGCAGAGATCCTGAAATTGCTCTGGAAAAGATAGTTTTGTTTGGATTTAGTCGGGTTTTGACCAGTGGTCAACAAATTTCAGCGGAGAATAATGACGCCATTCAACTTATCGAATCGCTGCTACAATTGTATGGAGACAAGATACAAATAATGCCTGGTGCCGGTGTAAACATATCTAATGCTAAAATATTTATAGAATTAGGATGCGATATTATTCATAGTTCGTGTAAGAGTGTCAGGCAATTGGTTCGTGTTGAAAATGAACTCGGCATGGGAACTAGTCAACTCTATGTCACAGACGAAAATGTTGTTAGGAATACTAAAGCGATTATTAGACGTACATGATTGTAACTATACAATTCTAAATAATTCCGTCTGCAGCTTAACGTAGTTTGAATTTTCCAAAATTCTTCCAATTCTAAATAGTTGTAGAAATTTTATCACTATTCAACCCTTCCTTTATGACATTCCATCCAATGGTAAATGTACCTATGTTATTTAGTAGAGTCGTGAGGACGACTTAAATTTTATTTAAAATGTAGGAATAATTAAGTAACATTTGACATATTTTAATTACGTCAATTAAAACTAAATGCCTTTACTATATCGAATAGAAAATTTTATCGCTTATTAGATAAGCAATCTCTAGTAAAGATTTAAGTATATTAATATTATTATAACTGAATTTAATAGTAAATCAGACGCACATTCATATTACAATGCTATACTTATGAAGATGGATTCAATCGAAGAGGAGAATGGAAGTAAAACTTATTTTTTTAGATTTATGCTTCTGTAAATCCAAATAAATATATTGATCTTACTAAAATTGTTTTATTTATCGCCGTAAAAACGATGCTATCCTGACATCGATAAAGTGTTAGCGCCTACTTCATGCGATATCCACACGATAATGATATACCATTAAGGTGAATTTAATGAAGCTATTATAGCCACGAAACAATATCGTCGTTCCTTCTGAACGACCTTGGCAATATCTCTTTTATGTGGCAATTTTTCCTTAATAAACACATACACGAAATACACTTTATTGAACGTATAGTAACATTTAAGTATATCAGATTGTTAGCATATTCTATGCAGGAATAAGTAGTTAGTTCTTATGTTTAACTTGAACTTAGGTAATATGGTACCTTGTAATAATACAGAATACCTACTACTCGCTTCTAGACAGTGGTAATGCAAATCTTTTATGGAGTAGATATTATGACGATTTGTCACTTAAATGGCAACGTTCAATGATTGATGATGATTTGAGTTTTTTCACAGATTGCGAGAATTTCGTTTCAAATTATACTTAGCCTCATGCGGGCTTTCATCAATCAAAATAGGTAATGACCTGAACAAAATATCCTTTTAAATTGCTTTGAAGTCACAAGTTTAGGAAGGTATTTAGGTAAGTACCTACACATGTTTTTGCGCATTGATGTTTTTGCGGTTACTTTAATATCCAGATTATAATTGAAATTTAAACTCGTCCTGTTATTAAAGGCCGACCGACGTCGCTTCGGTAAGTCCCCGTGTTATTAATAAATATCTAATAAAATTGAGGTGAATGTGTCGGTTGCCACCTCACCTATAATCAAGTGGTTGCTTACTTGTCAAACCATTAAAATTTACTATATAAAATGATAATTATTTCGTCTCTTCGGGACCTACTTACATTAAATTGTTTACTTTTCCTTTGAAAGTATTGAGTTCATATAAAATGTCTGTACACTTTGTAAATTGTAGGATATTACATTGTGATTTTTTGTCCGTTTATTTAACGTAAAAGACAAGATTGCCTTTGACCAACGGACGAGGGTATTGTTAAAATTAATTGCACTCCGTAGTACCCATCGGCCACATCCAATTGACATACAAAGAGTTCTCAATCGATTTTACAAGAAATCTTACACTCTAACGTATTTGCCTTTCGCATTAGTGTGTGTCTGATATTCCCAGGAAGAGCCATTTTATTGCTTGGAAGACACGGCACAACAACACAAGGTTTCTATATTCCCGGGGTTGCATTATGGCTATAATCCAATGCTTCATGATATAGGTGGCGGCCACGAGTTACCTAATCCAAGAGGGACCATTAAATGCCATTAATGGATGAATGCATTTTTAGCGTGTTAGCATTTTCCCAGTCGTTCTGTTGATAGTTAATTGAATAATACTAAATAGGAAACTTTGAATGACAGAAGTTATCAGCGATTTTAGTGTATTTATTTATTTATTTATTTATTACATTACAATAAGTTAAACCTATGGTACAAAATAAGGCTATACTGTGAAATGTGAAGACGCTTACTTAAGGCAGTTCTTGATTACCTTGTGCAAAGGTTTTACACATTACTATTTACAATTATCCTTATACATAGCTTCTAAAAGATAGTAGAAATTGGTCAAATTGCTTGAGATAGGTACTAATAATAAGTTAAAGCGTATCATTTTCGAGATGCAAGCAAGTCTATCAATTAAAATGTTTAAAACCACTGACTTAAGGTATTTCACATTATGAATTATGTGCTTATTTTATTTCTATACTACGATATTGATGTGTATTACGTATTTAGGTTTATATATTTTTCTTAGAATATAGTAGCAACATAATCGATAGCAGTGCCCCTGGTGGACAAAATAGGAACTAACATTTAAATGATTACTTAATAGTCTTAATAGTCTTAATTCCGGGATTGATATCGATACCGACACAAATTTAACTTAACAACCTATTTAAGTAAAATTATCATTAATTTATTTACTTGACTGTTAAGGTCATACGACAAGAGTTCACTCGGGCAATCGGCTTAGGATCATCGTTTTAGGCGCTGAAAAGACTCGAGAAAACTTGTCCAAATACAAATTGTCTTATTAGCTCGTTTTAGCGTAATAGTCGCGTATCGCGTGAAAAAGTGTGATATTTTGTGAGAAAAAATGCATACTAGACCGGGCTAGTTAAAATAGGTTAAATACTTAATAATAATATTTTGCGTCTTGTAGGAATCAACACAATAATATTAGATCATGTTCAAATCCACACAAAGAATTAGTACTATCTGCCGCTTAAAAGCTCGTCTAACTTAGGTAAGTACTTTTACATAAATTCTGAGATAAAATTATACCTACATACTTATTTTAACTTTTAACATTAGGTACCTATTTATTACAATTTTTAACAGCCATGGGCAACGGACAACTATTTTAAAATAATTATATTAGTGTTATATTTTTATTACCTACTAATATTACATTTAATATTTCTCTGCAACTGTGCAAGGAAGTTACGATAAATTGGTCTAAAAATCCTAAACTACGAATACAATTATTTATCTCTATTCTATGTCCACGAATAAATTTACGAGCGGTTACAAAATCCGCTGGTAAAAATTTGGGTCGACAAGTAGTTTCAAACCATACATCTTAACACTCATACATTTTCATTAGGTACTGAAGTATGTTTTTCATAAGTTTTACACTATAACAGAATGTCTATTGGTCTTTTTGTCGGGTGCGTAAGGTTCTAGTTTGGCTGGCTCGGTGTTGAGTGCGCTGTAGTCGACGGGGAAGGGGGGTTGTGGGAGTGAATCTTTCGGAGGGACGAGCACCCACTGCCCTGGCCCGTTGGGGTTCTTCCCCATCAGCCAGTTCGCGAAGCAATGTACGTAGGTCCCGTAGTCCAGAATGAGGTATTGGTTCTAGAAAATCAATGTATTGCGTAAAGCAAAATGTTGTAGTTTTTAAATTAAATACCCTGAATGTCCCGTTTTTCACGCAGTTTTGTAACTCTGAAATTTTGGTGAATTAAATAAATAAGTATAAAAAAAATTTACTCATGACGTATAATTTTGTATATCTAAAATTAAGTACCTATGTACCAGTGAATTTCAAGCCTTTGATTTTGCAGTGTTATAACTCTGAAACTTTGCTGAAATTCGTTTTATTTTTTGTTTGCTGGTATTAACACAATTTAAAATTTGGACGTTAATAAAACGCAAATATTTCAATGAACATTATAATAATGTTGTACCCACGAAGGTTGTACCTATGTACGTACAATACGATTCCTATTATTTTCTTTATACGATTAGCGATACCCCATAAGTCACACAAAATCATGCAAAGTTATAACATAGGTCTGTCCTAATACTCGTAAATAAGGTGCCGTTTTCCCCGCTATACCGTGGGGATCAGTAAATAATATGTTGATCGAGTATCAGACGTTCTCTATATTATGTTCGAAGGCTTCAGATAAGGCTAACTAACTGCTTAACGGGCCCTACAAAATACGTATGTACCTATCTAATTAGGTAAGTCATGGCCATTCTCTCTCCACGTTGCCTATGTATGGATGCATATCCATTAAGAGTATATTATGACGTCATCGTCTTTTATGATTCGTACTGCAAAGGACTGGAATAAGTTGCCTGCATCAGTGTTCCCAGTCGATTATAATGTGGGTGTCTTCAAGTCAAGAGCGAACAGGGTTTTTCTAAATTAACGCGCTTCACCATCTAAAGGCTACGTCGCCTTTTACCATCAGGTGGGACCATAGCCAAGCGGCAACTTATATTCAGTAAAAAAATATGTATAGGTAATATACTCTGCATTAAACTAAAGAGTTAAGGATATGTAATTACACTCGTCATCCGATCATATGCAGTGTCAATGATTTCTTCTACACGGCTGGCGGACAGTCCGATCACGGAACGGTAGAATGCTGCCAGCGACGGCTTTGTTATCTCTCGTGCACCTGCAAACGAAAGTTATAGGTTAATGTTGGTGGTGAACTCATGATCGGCCCACTACTCCCACTAGCGGCGCACGGCTGAGCACTTATCTCCTCACAGTTTAGGGAGTCCTCGCCTATGCTTCACTATGCTGTTCCAGTGCAAATCGCAGCATTCTAATTACCATAAGAAAAAAATCCTGAGGATTAGGTTAAAACAGGCTACAAGTTGCTATAACGATTATTTTTTTTGTTAGGATTGTACTTAAGGTAAAAAAGTTTTGGCTTTCGTCAGGATGTGTGTGCGTGCGTGTGCTTACAAGTGTGTTTCAAGTAGATATTGTTATTTGTATACCTACTGTGTTAATGTACTTACTCACACTTATATAATTCCATAGTGAGTACCTGAGTAATATTGGTTAAATTCAAAAAGCACGTTTATGCTTACTCTGCTATAGAGATCACGACGAGTCGTCGTTAGCGTGATTAGTTTCAGAACAGAAATTTCTTACACCATCTACTTTAACTTATTTCAAGCGGGTATACGTTTGCAGCTGAAAATCATGATCGCCGCAAGTTTACATGCTATCTGGTTTCGAAGAAAATTGAGTAAATGAAAGGTTACCATAAATAAAAAATATAAGATTATGATAATGTAAGATCGTAGTTACGTTTTAGTCTGATAAATTAACGAAATACTTATCTATTACCGTAGCCGTATCGTTGCGTAGGGTTTATAAATATCGATGGCATATACTATAGGTCGGTCTCTGTGGGAATACTAAAGTAAATTGCACGTAGTCGGGACGCAGCACCTCTATAATGAAGAATTATTGCAGGTGGGGTAGATAGATACGTGCTTGTCCGCGGCGAGGAGTTCAATATTCAAATAACTTATGATTCCAAGTAAGGTAGATGTACCTACCTAGTAAAATAGTATGACGACATCCTTAATATTTTATGAGCCTTCAAATATTCCTGGTAACTTTGAATATTATTTCGTGTGCGTAGAAAGTACCTAGGTACCTATTGCCTAAATGTTAACAATAAAGTTAAACTAACAATACAATTTTGTATTTATAGGTACTTATTTAATTTTTTTCTACGTATAGGTATCTAGAGACGGCATTGTTAACACTATGGGACAAATTGACATCATATTTTATTTTCTATTGAATCTTTCAAATTCACGAAGTAAATTGAAAATGTTTTACAATTCGAAAATAATTCAACTCGGAAATAACTCTTTAGAATCTTGTGACTGTTGGCAGAATATCAGGCATTCGGTCTTCTTTTATGTGTTTGGTATTTGAATACCGTGATTGAAACAAAGAGTCGTCGAAGCGGATGTAACGAAAATTGGACGGAAGTGCACAGTGCGGGGAGAAAGGAAATTCGCTCGCTTTTGGCTCTCACTACAGCATCAAGTGCCAACTCTTAATCCCGTTGGAAAATAACCAAATTGTAACGATGTCATATAAAACCCTAGATAGCTGAGTAGGTAGACAAATCAACAGTTGTACTGCAGACGCGATACCTCTCATCGTAGACAGAGAAGGATATATAGACATAATTATAGTAAGCGTGGCCAACAAGAGATAGTTAAAGAAAGTAAAACTGTATGTGGCACAAGAAAAGTTCAAAATGAGCTGTCAAATTGCCTTGTAAGCAACTGTGTTTTCCTTGGAAAAACCGGCACGCAGACAGATATAACCACAATAAGACAGACCGTGATATGATATCATTCTGTCTCGTTTTTTTCGTGTCATGGCGTAAGTTGTCCCTTTCCATGTGGGATTGCGGCATCCATACGTCTAAACTCTTCTCTGTCTACGCCTCTCATGATATGATATGAACCGCGTGTCTGATTTAATTAATTTCCTACCTGCTCACTCGACCTGACCAGAAGTGTCTGATTTAATTTTGAACATCAGACGTTAGGTTTATACTTACATTTCTATAAGCCTCTGCTCTTCATTTATTTATTTAATGGATTGCACACTGATAATATACCTATTTAGATTGGAGTGAATAGCTTTGGTATTGTAGGCATATAATTATGTACTTACTCGTTAATTAAACCACGCCCACCAATATCATTCGAGTTTTATGCTATGTATTGATAAGATTGTTTGTAAGTACCTAGGTATATTTCAAATAGGTTTTATATATACCTACTAAAACTTTTAGATTAGAGAAAAAAATAAAAGGATGCTAGACTTTTCAATTTTATATTTCCATTTTGAGATATTGGGCTTAGTTAAAGTGGTAATAATTCTAGGAAATAAGCCATACTTTAGCATCTACCTCTTGTAAAAATATTGGCAACCCTAACCCACTCCGTCTCGCATCCACTACAGACAAGTGGCATCATTGAGACAGGATGCAATCACGAGCACGAATCTCTATTGTCCTTACTCCTTACAGCATACAATCAGACGTGGTTAACCAATACTCGTTAAACTCGTTAGACTATCGGTAACAAGGTATAATTTATTATGTAGGTATTTAACATTCTGTTTCAGGAAACGTTCTGAAAGATTTAGCGCTCAGGCAACATCTGCGTGGGTCGTTTGATTGATGGCTCGTTACAAATGGGAATAACAACAACTGTTTCATAATTTTAAATACAAATATTCCAGCTTACTTACATGATTTCATAAAAATAAGTTAGGGTAATCAACATGATTAATAAATAATTTGTCTTAGTATCTACAAGGTACCTACCTAAATATCGATAACTTAAAATACCTACTTAGTCTAAGCTGAACTATTTAACATTGAAATTGTTTAACTTGAGAAAAGCTATTTAATAATATTTATATATAATAGTTATATATAATAATCATATTTGATTATAATAATAATAATCAGATATAATATACCATTGATGAAGTTTTTTCAAAATTCCATAAGCGATATGGAAATTAAATTTAAGTAATAAAGCAATAAACGCAGCAGCAGTAGAACCAAGGGCACCACTTTGCCAACCAAGAAAAAAAAGAGGAAAGAAAGAAAATATGACTGTGTTCTTATTTAATGATTTGTTCTTTATTGACTAATTATCATTTATCGCTCAAAGTAGGTGGGTACCTACGTCACTTTTTTAATTGATGTAAGCGATTGCACTTACACTTTTGCATCAAAATATTTTCAGTGGCTAATCTTGTAGCCTGCTGTTTTTTGTTAGTTAATGCTTGACTACACCTGCACCTGATGAGAATGCAACGTTGGTACCTAATCTTGATCGTTAAGTTTTGTCGTGTTTTGTGCCAGATGATATATTTTGGATGATTTAAGGGTTAGTTTGCCGCTACATAATTAATAACACATTAGACAATAATAATAAATTTTAGTTTTAGTGTCCTATCATAACAAAATTTTCTCCTACATTAAGAAAATTTAGTTTATAAAATTTAGTAAATAAGTAATATAAGCACACTATTTACAATACTGAAATAAACTAAACCATTGAACATTTATTGGTTTAGTTAGGGCATCTTAATCCAGATGTAGATTGAAACCCTAAAGAAGACACTTTATGCGATGTCTACTTTAGATTTACTTATGTAGACTTTTTTCTCTTGATCTATGTACTCTCAACTAAACTATACGACGAATATCTACTTACGTAATTGTAATAGTCTTGAGTGCTGCTAGCCTTAAGGCGTTTATAGATAGGTATAAAATATCTACGCCGTCTCAAAATCCTTCCAACAATATTGTTGACCTACATTATCTATGTATGAAGGGCTACGAAAGGCTAGGACCTCAGTTTCAATAACCTTTAGTGGGTCCGTATCACGATGACATCACATCCGATCAAAAATGTAAAAAAGAGGCTGAACTTTAAGTAATTTCTAAAAGGAATGGGTTGGAAGCTAACATCTTTAACTATCTTTTTTCTAATAACTCCTTTCCGGTATGTTTAACAGTTATCAGTTGTTTGAATGTGTTTTAGAAACATACAATCTGTCCCAATAATTTTGTTCCAATGTAACCCACCAATGATGTTATTTTAATTACATTAATATAATATACAAATCGTTAATTAAAAATTGGCATCATAATAAACATCAACGTAAAACATATATTCAAAAATATTTAAAATAAGTAGTACCCAAAGAAAAACAAAGACGTAGGTACGAATATAGTTTAAAACTAAACTAAACTAAACTAAAGTTTAAAACATGATAGAAAAAGTGCCTTTGTTGACGGCCAATTAAGCCATCTGGGATGGGGATACCTACTGGGTGCTTGATGTTTTTACACTTTTTAACTTTTACCTTTTTAAAGGATAGGTTAGGTTAAAATGCGATAAATGCAAAAAATGACGTTCATAAGTGTATTAAAAATACCTACATGAAATAAATGATTTGAGTTTGAAAATTTCAGCAAAAAATATTAGTTTATTAGGAAAAAAACAATGTTATCCTATTCGTGCTACAACAACCCCCCGCTACATGGTAAGCACTCACCAATAAGTAGAAACTACGAACGTCTTCTTTCTACTTATTTTTACAGATTGCATATTCCATAAAAATTGGAAAACATTTATTACCAAAATGCAAATATCTTTTTCTTTGTCACACTGTTTGGCCGGGTAACCGGATAAATCCGGTTTAAACTGAAATTGTACGTCGTTGTCCGGATTTGTCGAGAGTAGTACCTACCCTTGTATTAATATCGTTCCCTTGTAAGCACTTAGCGACCTAGAAACGAAAATCCCGCCTCTTCGTGGCAGTTTCATGTGAAAATGAGTTGGAGAAAACATAGGGGTAAGTAGGTTGATTGTCTACCGATATGTTATAGAATATAAAGTTATTTTAGATAAGATACTGAAGATACGCGATCGTCAGTCGTTAAACAAACCAACTGATATTTAGATGATTTCCTTTTCATAAAACAGAAACAATGTACTTACAAGTTCTATCCACTACATGGAACAGAATCTTGCACAGGTACTGCAAATACAGCGGAAGATCTGTAAACTTCTTCATCTCAGCCAGAACAAGCGCCCACCTGGCTAGCCATCCTTCCAGCGTGGTACGACCAACCATCCCCCCAGCTTCGGGGCCGCATACTCTTCTATAGTACGCGAGTTCTGCATACCTGAATTAATCAGAGTTAATAACAGGTCATTAGTTTAACTGGTCAAGGCCTCTGTTTCAAAACTCAGGGTCTCTTACATATTATATTAACTGTCAGTTCTTTGAATTTTAATGTACATATAATTAGTGAAAAGTTTACGTTTCGAGATCTCAGGAGTGGAATTAGGTTTGGTTTAATTAGTATTTTGACGTCTTATAAATCGATGCACGCCGGCTGCACGCACGAAAAAGTATGACGTCATTGTCGCGTTCCGCCTGAGCCGATAGATATTAGAGATGATTTTCAAAGATAACCACATACCATCAGATGGCTCGGCTGCTCGCCTATCGACTAGTATATACACTACCCTGGATGCTATTCATTTGAGCAAATTGCGTTGGGATCTGACCACAGCCACAAGCATAAATCTCGTCGTGAAATTTGGTCTGTTTTTAATTCCCAGCTTATGCGGGCGTATAAAATACCATTTGCTCTTAGTTCATTGTGATGTGTAATTACAATTACAGAAATACACTTCGCTATTCTAGTTTGCATCTTCTACTAATGACCTGAATTGATCGAGCTAGTTAACAATCAGAATCTGTTGTATAAACAGACACTACTAGAATAGTATCTAAGGAATTTCAAGCAGTGCGGTTTGTTGTCGGCGCGTAAATCCTCGGTATCTGAACAATGTATGCCGCATAACGCTTGCCATAATTTTAGTTTATATTATGGTTTCAATACTTAGATACATATAATAAGAAGAAATAATTTATTTCGTCGCTAAAAACAACTCTTCATTGCACCCAAAAATAAAGAGTTATTGGGAAATCCCAATAAATAAATATTCAAAAAAAATGATGTGGTGTCGTGGGACACCAGGTAGGAACGAAGTTCCTTCGGCTAATGTAGAATCGACACAAATTGCAAAAAAAATCGTGCTCAATTTTATGTAGGTTTTCTTGATTTTTCTCTTAAATTTTGCTGATTAGTTTTTATTTAAGTACAAGAAAGTATTTAGGAAATTCAGTATTTTAAGAAATAATATAAAATAATATAAAATATAATATATAAAACAATAATATAAAACCCATGTGTATCCATTGTTATATAAAAGTATAGAATAGAAAATAAAAATGCATAAATTTCATTTGTGTTTTATTTAATTAGAGAATCTTGTATATTAATCAAATCACAAGCTATAGTAAAAATATGGTTAAATGGTATATTTGTCTGTTCTTGAATCAAGTTAACTAAATAATAACAAGTTAAAGGATTGCCAATATAAGAACGGGGGCTTTTTTTAATTTTATTCAAGGTACACTCTAAGGCATTTAAATTTTCTCGTCTTTTGTCATCCTGTATAATCACTACAATCTGAAGAAGACTCCATTTGAAAAGATATTGATGATTCTGTGAAAGTTACAGAGGGAGTATAAGATGTATCACTATCTGATTGTTCTATTTTTTAACAATTTTACTCAAATAATGTTTAATTAAGTTTTTCCAAAACAACTCATTTATTCTCAAAATAAGTTAGCTTTTCTCAAACAAGTTGGCTTTTCTCAAAATGAGTAAACTTTTCCAAAACGAATAGGCTCATCGAACGTCACTCAATTAAATGTCTCTTAAAACAAGACTAAGAATAATTACATCTAACCTGTATACATAGCTCTCATATGTATCGTCCATCCCGATACAACTGTCCATTGGCACTCTCCAATAACAGAACTGAGCACCTCTCTCTAGTGTCTTATAAGAGCTATGCATTGTACAAAAATAACAATGATCAAATAATAATTTCAATGAGTTACGTTCGACAAGATGGCTGAATTTTATTAAATTTTCAAAAACAAAAGAAATCTCATTACAGTGAATTAATCATCAGTCTGGCTAACTTACTAATAGTCTAAGATCCCATAGCAGGATTACTGCGCTCATCTGTTTTTTGGTAAAATCCAAAATTTTATGCATATTTATAATTAGGAGAATATATATATATATGGTTGCCAATCAAAATTTGGCCGCTAGTATTTTTAATTAAATTATTTTTAATTTATTTTTGGGAAAAAATTTCGTTCACTTGTTTTTTAAATAAAACCTTGTCTATATCACGGCAATTTATATAAAGAGTCTAAAAAATCACGGTTGCCATTGCGCATCTGGCCGCAACCTCTTGGCAACCAGGTGTAAACAGGTACGATTTCGATACATTTATACGTTCATAACGTACATCTATTAATTATACATCAAATTAAAGTTAATTTTTTTCTATTTATTATCATATATGGTTGCCAAATAAAATCCGGCCGCAAATAAGGGTTGCGGGCTGTTAAAGATGATAAATATTTAAGGTAGAGTGACGAAGAAAGCGATTGTAAGCTGTGCGAATTGCGCATGCGTCGAAAGTTAGTGTTCATAAAAACAAAAAATTGTAGGTAGTAGAGCCTAGGATCTACTACCTATGTAAAATAATTAATTTTAATTGTTTTGCATAGGTAGTAGAGCTTAGAGTTGGCCCGGGGTAGTACTACCGCCCGCCACGGTACTTAGTACCATTTGTACCGTGTAATAATTGTTTTAACAGCAATTGTGTTCCGGATAGAAAGGTGTGGAGCCGGCTACACTTTTTAGAGGCGACCATCTCAGTCCTCAAGGGTAGCAACACATCTGTGACCGAATTATAACGAGACTCTTACTAACATTTACTAACTGGACTATTACTAACAATAACTAACAGGACTAATATTCACTAACAGTCCCTGTCCCAGTCCTCATACTTTCAAACTAACCAACTAATGTTCTAACACCGTCACCTGACCGGACTAACTATCCCAGTCCCCATTTGAGTCTTGTTCTAAGTCGGTCCCAGTAGTCATGGGCGGCAGCGGAAGGTGGTGCAGTATGCTCGTTTGCTACCTTTTTAAATAAATAAATAACGCTACACACTCATAGCCCCACACTAAGATTCCCTGTGTCGTGGGTGCCATGGACAACACACAAGACAAGAACACACCCACACCCAGACCAAGAACGGAAATTTAAATTCATCATTCAAATTTCCGCCTCGCTGGGAATCGAACCCAGGACACTCGGAACGGCGATCCGGCGTGTTAACCGTTGCGCTATCCGGGTCATCGACCTTAATTCCATAAAAATAAATTATCTGTCTGGGAAATTAATACATTAGGAATTAGTAGATGGTACTACGTTACTACGTTTTTCCATAAAAATAAACATTAATAACTTTTTTTAATTCATTATTTTTATTTCTAATATCTATTTCTAAAATTCATGTGTTAAATGCAATAGTTTATTTTTATATAAAAAAAAACAAAACAACCTCAAAGTTACCGCTGTCATTTACATTGTATAAAAACTATAACCTATAATTATTATTCTTACTCGTAAGTTCGATTGAAATTTTACTTACGGTTTGTATTTTGCAAAAATCTTCAAATTCTTTTTTATCTTTTTGCTTTAGAACTACAATTTTTTTCAGACAATTTGAATGATATCCATAATCATTAGTGGATTCCATTGTTAATAAAGTGTCATGATATTTATATATTTTTTTACGACGAAACAATAACATTAGCGAGCACTTTTCGAATGATGCATTACCAAAGTCGAGTACTTTTTTGCCTTTTCCTTTACACAGAAAACACGCCTTCATCTTTATCAATTATATTTTACGTTAATTAATTTAATAATTAGATGCACAAATAAAACAACAAGGTAAATATGAAACGTAGTTTTTTTTTACATAAGAGAAGTTAATGCTTTGACAACAATTCCACCTGATGGTAAGTGGCGATTAAGTCAAAGAAAAAAAAAACGAAACGGCCTTTTAGGTTTTTGTTTTGTTTTTTTTTTTTATTGATTTGAGGCAGCAAACGAGCATGCAGCACCACCTTCCGCTGCCGTCCATGACTGGGATAGTTAGTCCGGTCAGGTGACGGTGTTAGAACATTAGTTGGTTAGTTTGAAAGTATGAGGACTGGGACAGGGACTGTTAGTGAATATTAGTCCTGTTAGTTATTGTTAGTAATAGTCCAGTTAGTAAATGTTAGTAAGAGTCTCGTTATAATTCGGTCACAGATGTGTTGCTACCCTTGAGGACTGAGATGGTCGCCGCTAAAAAGTGTAGCCGGCTCCACGCCTTTCTATCCGGAACACAATTGCTGTTAAAACAATTATTACACGGTAGAAATGGTACTAAGTACCGTGGCGGGCGGTAGTACTACCCCGGGCCAACTCTAAGCTCTACTACCTATGCAAAACAATTAAAATTAATTATTTTACATAGGTAGTAGATCCTAGGCTCTACTACCTACAATTTTTTGTTTTTATGAACACTAACTTTCGACGCATGCGCAATTCGCACAGCTTACAATCGCTTTCTTCGTCACTCTACCTTAAATATTTATCATCTTTAACAGCCCGCAACCCTTATTTGCGGCCGGATTTTATTTGGCAACCATATATAATAATAAATAGAAAAAAATTAGCTTTAATTTGATGTATAATTAATAGATGTACGTTATGAACGTATAAATGTGTCGAAATCGTACCTGTTTACACCTGGTTGCCAAGAGGTTGCGGCCAGGTGCGCAAAGGCAACCGTGATTTTTTAGACTCTATAAATAAATTTCCGTGATATAGATAAGGTTTTATTTAAAAAACAAGTGAACGAAATTTTTTCCCAAAAATAAATTAAAAATAATTTAATTAAAAATACTAGCGGCCAAATTTTGATAGGCAACCATACATATATATATTCTCCTAGTAATAAATATGTATAAAATTTTGGATTTAACCAAAAAACAGATGAGCGCAATAAACATGCTGCCGGATCTGGTACTATAAGCCATATCATAAATAAATCCATATGTTACAACCCTATTTTCTTTTTAACTATTAACTAACCATTTAACTGTAACTGTCAATAATTAATTATGTGACCGTCTCTAAGTATCGCTACCTATATCACCAGTAAACCCTGTGTGATAAAACCAAAGATGAGTAGGTACTTCAAATGTTATACTCCTAATACCATATTACCACAAAATTACCAAAAAGTTATTAACTTTATCAATGTCATAATTAGAACTCAATATTTAACTTCAAAAACTCATTTTCTTGATAATTTAGTTCCATTGTGTCTAGATTATAATTTTATTATTTTGATGTTATTCTATTTCATAACTAATGAATAACAACTCAAACTCAAAAAGTACTTGGTCATACCTGACAAATCCTTCAGCGTGGACTTGTGGATAGCGACTCCTGGATACAGGTGATGCAGACTGCAGCACTCTTTGACCTCATGTAACATCCTCACTCAATACTTGTGTACCATGATATGACATCTTGTACTTCATAGTCATCTCAAAGCATCGCAGCCTTGCTTGCCAGTTCATATTGACATCCAAGCTTTCTCAGTAGCTAGTTTCTTACGGATTCTTTATCCCAGCTTCTGATATCGGCGTCAGGTAGGCCGGGTGTGGGTGTTTGTATGGTTTTTCAGTCGATTCTACTCTGTTTAGCATGTATTTTCATGAAAGTAGGTATTCTTCACATAACCTCCGTTGTGGGCTTATTCAGCGATTCTCAATATTGATTTAAACGTTTTAACCACTCGCTCTATCCGCGATATCACATTTTATTATAACTTCATCAACAACTTTAAGAGACTCCGCGACTTAAGTATGACAACTTTCATAACTTTTTCCGCGGGAACTCAACTTAATCATATTCTCCGTTTTCTGACAGATCTCGCAAACTCCACTTACATAACCAATGTAAAATATATTATATTTATAATATAAATATATATTTATTAATAAAGAATAAACTAATACTTACGTATTTAATTCTTTTGCACTGAATAAATATAGTAATAATTTTTTCCCACTATTAGCACTGTCACTTTCACTTGCCATTTTCTTTTACTATATTACTATATTTACCTATTTACTATATTATTATTTTATAATCCTATATTATATTATTAGTTTATGAAATTAAATGATATGAAAACTAATTAAGGCAACGGCGAACGAAATGAAACAGGGAGAAAGAGAAAGGTAATATACTCTACTCGCTTGTGTATGCGACTGTCGCGCATGCGCACGTCTCATTATTCCACGCATTCTTCCTTACGGTTTTACTATCGTATATTTTTCAGTTCGGTCGCCGTAGCAAAACCTATCCCCTCCAAGCCTGCCGTAAGGAACTTCGTTCCAAAAAATAAATATTCAATGGCACTGACAATGAGACGAAAGATGCACATAAGTATCAACTCCCATTTGACCCTCTTAGTCGTGGAATATTACAAAACCCTGCTGACGTCTCCTAATCATGAACTACCTCTCTACCAAAAGTCATATTATCCTTTCGCTTACCAGCTTATTGGAACGAAGTTCCTTACGGCAGGCTTGGAGGGGATAGGTTTTGCTACGGCGACTGAACTGAAAAATATGTGATAGTAAAACCGTAAGAAAAAAAATGCGAGGAATAAAAGCGTTGAATGAGACGTGCGCATGCGCGACAGTCGCATACACAAGCGAGTAGTGTATAATACCTTTTTTTTAAGCTATTGCATAGCTTTTAACGCGGGCCTTGAGCGTGGGGACCGAATCCAGAAATTCCGTAACGAAATAATGAAATAAATAAAATAAATAAATAAATAATTTTTCATGGTTTTCGAGGGTACTAAAGCCGATAATTCCGTCAAAATAGATATCCAAGATGGCGGCTGCGCGAAATTATCAACTTTTCGTCATGGGTATCGTTTTCATGGTTTTCGAGGGTGGTGAAGCCGATAGTGCTGTCAAAATAGAAATCCAAGATGGCGGCTGCGCGAAATTAACAACTTTTCGTCATGGGTATCGTTTTCATGGTTTTCGAGGGTGTTGAAGCCGATAGTGCTGTCAAAATAGAAATCCAAGATGGCGGCTGCGCGAAATTATCAACTTTTCGTCATGGGCATCGTTTTCATGGTTTTCGAGGGTGGTGAAGCCGATAGTGCTGTCAAAATAGAAATCCAAGATGGCGGCTGCGCGAAATTATCAACTTTTCGTCATGGGTATCGTTTTCATGGTTTTCGAGGGTGGTGAAGCCGATAGTGCTGTCAAAATAGAAATCCAAGATGGCGGCTGCGCGAAATTATCAACTTTTCGTCATGGGTATTGTTTTCATGGTTTTCGAGGGTGTTGAAGTCGATGGTGCTGTCAAAATAGAAATCCAAGATGGCGGCAATCCAAGATTTATTCATCTAATTTTTATAATTGCATAGGTTGATAAAAAATGCTAGGCAATAGCTTTACCGCGGCAGTCACCGAGTGCCACATTTAATTTTTATTTTTTTATCCCTCTTTCTTTTCGTTCGCCGTTGCCTTCATTAGCCGAAGGAACTTCGTTCCTACCTGGTGTCCCACGACACCACATTTTTTATGCTTATTTATTACTCTGCACAAAGAAAAGTGGACCCTAATGCAGATTAATTATGATAATGCGTTACTTTGGGGTTAACGTTATCCACGTTATGCGTTACGGCTACAAATGGCCAAATGATTTTGTCGTGTTCCGGCTGGGAGCTCGGGAGAAAGTATGTACTTTCTTTCTTTGTTTACCTGATACGATACCTACATGAATATAATTATGCCAGAATCGGGAATCGAACCAAGGACCCCTTGTTCTGCAGGCAGAATCATATCTACTACTTCCCTTTATGATAATACTAATAAGGCGTTAAATATGAAGACGATTTACATTTGATCAGAATAGAGCATAAACTGTAAAGGAATTCCAACAGAAACTGTGGAGTAAGTACATTTATCAATTTCATATCTCAAGTCCTCTTTCGCGAAAGTAGCTCTTAATTCAATCGAATTAAGATAACCTAGAAATGTGGGCAGTTCATATCGCTATTGGACTTATCTACTTACTTGGAAGGCAACGGGTTGATGAAATGTTCAATGAATTCCCTCTTGACCTCCAGCAGAATGTGAAATTCGGACGAGTTGGACGACCAGTCTGCGAAATGTGCCAGCTTCTGTAAATTTAGTAGGGAATTAAATTTGATTGTCCTCATTTCTTACCCGGCCGCTTGCATCGTAGTATCGCAAAGCAAAGTGGACCGCCATAATTTCGTAATTATTCTCAAGTTATTTGCGACCGTTGGAAAAGCGACTGCTTGCTTCGTTGGCTTTTATAGATATTTAAGCAAGTTACAGTTTATAGGAATTTGAATTGCTTCCGGCAGCTGGTTCGTTTTTAACGAGTTTAGTCCGTCCGCGTCCGTCCGTCCGTAGAGTTAGAGGAAGTACTACAAATTCAGCTTGCAATATTTGACACGAACACACGTATAACATTGCAAGTTAAATAAAATCTTGTAAGGAAGAAACTTCAATTCAAATTATTCCAGGATCATGTCTGAAATCTGAATGCTTTTTTCATTTCAACGAAATAATAATACACGATAGCCCTTCATCTTACCTCAAAAAAACCGTCGAAGTCCTGGTCGCAGATGACGTCATCACGATCGTGATCCAGCATTTCAGTGAAGAACAGCGTCATCTTTTCTGTCTGCACGGCGCTCAGCTGAGCGAGTGGCTGCTCTTCCTCCAGGTCCAGACAGCCCAGGTCCTCGCTGCAGCGATTCACCCATGTTGCTAGGGAGATACTAATAAATTAGTCTTATAAAATCTTCAAACATTAACATCATCACCACCCAAAAACTGTCCCACTGCTAGCCACGGGTCTCCTCTCACAAAGTTACCTTCCTGAGAAAAAGTTGCTTTTAATCTTTCAGGATTCCTGTGTTGGAATCCTAAAAGATTAAAAGCATTTGCATCGAGCCTCAAATAACTACAAATACTCAAATAAATACATAATGTTATTCAACAAACATTTGTAGGATACATTATTCACTGAATTCAAAAACCAATGTTCAAAAAGACGACGTGCGTAACGTGTGTATATAAGCATCAGAAGCGTTAGAAAAGTGAAGAGACCTGTCAAGTGCGAGTTGGAATGGCACGTGTAGGGTTCCGTACTACCGACCAATTAACTTTAATTATTTAATGTATGAAGGTAAAAAACACGGTTGTTACAGTTATTTTCATGGGGACCCTCTTTGGGATCTAAGTTTTTAATTTTTTTATTATTTATTGGTATAACGTCCACAGTTACACATATTCTTTAATAATTTCAGGTACCAATTACGTATTGTTTACCAATTATTGTTTAAAAGATAGAACCCTGTGACAGACCGACAGACAGCATATTAATAGGGTTTCGTTTGTCACCCTTTGGGTACGGAACCCCAAAACCTGTCTTTTTACTTTCACGTATAGGTACATATGTATTTTCACACCTGTGAGCGATCAATTTTTCTTCCTATCATTGTCCTTAAAAATACTTTAATTTCTTTAAGTTTCCCCAAAAGTTTAAAGCGAAGAAAAATTTTGTATGTCTTGAAGTTGCAAAGTTTGTCATTTATAAGATTTACAATCTGTTACAAGGATAAGTAGGTAAGTACTTCCATTTGATAACCACAAAGCCGTCTCGAAATTTGTGCTGTAAGTTATAATAATATTAAATCAGAATGATACAGTGTCGCTGAGCACATTTCAGATCTAAATCCAACCAGAGACAAGCTGAGTGATAAACGATGTGAAACTTCCGAGCGCATTGCGCGGATACAAAAATTTCAACGTTTGTTAAAACCATTATGGTTGTGGCTACGATTTTATCTTTAATATTTTTTTTATTGATGGTTACAATCATTGACTTATAACTATGGACGTCTGGTCCGCGCTAAAAAATGTCCGAGCCTAACGAGCTTCATGACGCAAAATGAGCTACAATTCCGCGTTCACGACTGCAATTGAAATTAAACCGTGATGTAATGATTTAAGTGTTTAAATTACCTTGTTAACATTTCTATTCTTACGATGGCTGTGACTGGGACATTTTGTCGCGATTTTAGTATGAGACCCGATGCCCATAGTAATCATCATCATCATCGCAACCATAACTGTCCCATTTTGGGGCTTGGGTCCCCCTCTGACATTATGAGAATGTAAGGCTTAAGTCCACCAAGCTGGTCAAGTCCGTAAATGGCAGATTTTGAAACACACCTTCGAGAATATTATGGAGAACTCTCTGGTGTACAGGTTGTCACACAATGTTTTACTTCATCGAAGCAAGTGATATTTAAATTCTAATACTCACACATTTTTGGAAATTAAAGGTTATTGCGGGATTTGAACTCAGTCCAGGCATCGGGAGTCGAACATTCAAATCACTAATTACTAGTATGTCTAAGATTGAAATCGACTTGAAAATCATTGTGGACATAATAAATTACTATAAGAGCTAAGATAATGCTAAGTCAGTTTATGTAACTAATAAATATGATTTATTTGTTTGAGATAAGGTTTCAGCTTTCAGCTTGTGGCGATTTTCCAGAATCGCGCTGTCGAAGCTTCAACATTGTTTGTGTATCTACAAGTTTCGAAATTGAACAATCGGAGCACGGCCGCTCCCATTACGTTGCCAGGCGGGTGATCTCCCTTTGCTAAAGACGTGACATTACCTACACTGCCTGCTTGTGCTATTCCGTGCCCGATTATATTTCGAAGCGCTTTAGTGGCTATAGGTATGCGTAGATATTATTTATGTAATACGTATATTTATATTTATACGTATATTTATGTAATACGTTGATGCAAAACTTTTTACATACGGATAGGTACTGCTCCGTCCACGTAATTTTCGTAAAATATTTTAACCCTTTATTAAGCGTAAAAAGTTTTGAACCCTTTGTTAAACAGTTCAGGGTCTACATATTTTTGGATGTAATAATGCATTAGAAATACATTTAATTAATAAATAAAACATTACACATACTAATATTAAAAGTTACTGTGTTTTACATATGACGATTGAATTTGGTACGTTCATAGTGTCAATTTAAGTAACCTTTTGACTGAATAAATTACGGCCAAATCTATTTAATGATACGACGAGATGAGAACACGTTTGTAGCCGTTGTTACGAATAATGCACTTATTCTTATATATAAAAATGAATCGCTGATTTTGTTGCTAAGAGCAGATCTCCAGAACGGCTGAACCGATTTCGCTAATTCTTTTTTTATGATATTCCTTAAAGTACGAAGATGGTTATTACGGAGAGAAAAATTTAAAAAAATGCCTAAAAAAGTAAAAAAACAACACTTTTCTATATTCCCATACAAAAGATTCGTAATAATACTTAAAAGTCAATTTGAACTTTAATACCATAGC
The DNA here is from genome assembly GCA_905404295.2 of Ochlodes sylvanus. Classification (NCBI taxonomy): domain Eukaryota; kingdom Metazoa; phylum Arthropoda; class Insecta; order Lepidoptera; family Hesperiidae; genus Ochlodes; species Ochlodes sylvanus. Next base: position 5,929,445 of record FR990144.1, read on the forward strand.
ATAAAGTTTAATTGTCAGTGAAGGGATTTCATGAAGGCAAAACAATTGACTGACACGATACACGAGACACGAATGGTACGAGAGCTAACGTTGGAAAAACAAGAATTTGAGGTAGGCCAGTTTTTAGATATTATGTTATCTCTCTCACTCTCCTGGACGTCATACGGACGGTCTGGCTGGTGGTAGACGTTGCGTTCATCAGTGCGCATCGTATCTGTACAAGTAAAATATCAATTTTCAAATCATTTTAAGAAGGTTTCTTATCTTTTTTTTAATTGAACTTTTTGCAACATTAATCTATTATTGCCATAAAATATTTTTTTCAAATTATACTATGTTGTTATTTAATTATCTGAAACCCCAAAATTTATTTGCCAGACAATAAATCAATTGTTAAACTTCAGCCAGACCGATCCAAAAGTGAAAAATGTTGTGGTATCATTTTGCTTGGTCTAGAAATAGTTATCAAATAGATGTCAGAGAAATTACTAAAAACCATTGAATTATTTTGTGGATTAATATGGTATCAAAATGATAATTTATTTTGTACAATTAGACAGCCAGACCTCCCGTATGATGTCCGGGAGAGTGAGAGAGATACCATATCTCAAAACTAGCTTACCTGAAATGGTCTCTCGAAAACGTTGCTAGCTCTTAGACCATTATAATATTTCCATTTCTTTATTTTCTCGATGACAGCTCCTGTGAAAACTTGAACGAGCGTCTTTTTTACATTATGTATGCATTATTTGATAAAAATATGACGTTTACACACGTACAAGGTTATATCAGATTCGGAGAAACTGATAGGGATGGAGCTATATCGATAAACGTAACACGATAATAGACCCGTTTTTTTACAAAATGTAAGAAACTAAACTACTGCCGGAAACTTTTGTACAAATGTATTAACTAATATTATATTATATTTCATTACAAGATGTTACACGTATTTATTCTTGATTGATAATGCTAAATTCTTTAAAATGTTCGAAGCTGTTGTAAAATAAGTAGGTATAGGTAGGCACTCGACAATGAAACGAAATAATGATAATGACAGATAATCTTTATTCATTTATTTTAATCAAAATCTGATGAATTTAATATAATAAATATATGCGATCGATATCATTAGGTACTTATTTCACAAAACTACAACTATATAAATTAGAACTGTCACGTTTTTACTAATAAAATCATTGACATAAATACTATAGACATAGGGTCTCCTACTAAAATCGCGAAAATAATGTCCCAGTTTGACATTACAAGAAAGAATGGGAATGTTAGCAAGGTAATTTAAACACTAAATTCATTAAATACCGTTTTTTTTCGATTGCATCAAACACATACGTCAATGGCACCTTATGACACAACGTTTACACTACACGCCATAATGACATAGTGCAAAATAATCTAAACAAAAGTAACTGATATATTTGTCTCTTTCTGACTATATAGCCTAAATGGTGAGAAGACAAAGACAAAGATATATTTTTGATTATTTTGACTGATTCTGCAATTAGTTTTTGAAATAAATTCAATTTAAAATAAAATAGCGTGTTTTAGTAGCAATACAATAATTTAAAAGATAAAACAATAGTCTACCTACCGAAATTATGATATACCATCGTCTTTATTCACTTTACTGGCGTAGTCTTTGCACGATTTCAAAACACAATACGGCATCGTTGATGTGTAGTTGTCAGCACGGTCAAAAAGTGACTAACGCGGCATTGTTGTTCTTCTTGCGTTTTGTTGCTGAGTTGGCTCGGATATTTTTTAGCGCGGACCCTACGTCCATAGTAATGTGTCAATGAATAAAATACAGTGCCATCTTAAATAAAGTAAGTAAGTCAATTACATAAATTAAATAACCTATAAAATAAATCATCAACCCAAAAAGGCTCACTACTGAGCATAGGTCTCCCCTCAAAGCCGAGGAGACCTTAAATATATCTAACCATTGTAATACATTAACTATACATTTATATATTCTTTTAATGAAGATTTAATTAGGTAGTTACTACTTACTACTCCAAAAATTTATCGATGGATCAACTCGCACTTGAACATATTTTTCGATACTAAATTAACATAATTATATCACGACACTAAAATAGACAATAACAAATAGACAAATAGACAAGAACACATTAAAATAATGTGTCAAAGGGGGCATTTCGTGCCGCTACTGTAGCTGACCCGGTATCCCGAATAGCAGAATAAGTAGGTATTTAAAAAAAATAAAGAATCGACTGTTAGGTGGTACGAAGTTCGCCGGGACAGCTATCTCGAGAACAACTGAACCGATTCCGTTAATTCTTTTTTTATGATATTCCTGAAAGTACGAAGATGGTTGTTACGGAGAGAACATTTTAAAAAATTGCCTGAAAAAGTCTAAAAACAACACTTTTCTATATTCCCATACGAATGATTCGTAATAATACTTAAAAGTCAATTAGAACTTTAATACCATAACATCAAGTTTCAGTATTAGTGGAGGAGTTCCAGGAAGGCAAAAGAATCGAGTGACGTTAGTATCGTAAAAATTATTAATTTCAAGATAGCCGTGTGGTTAATCGTTGTACTCCCGAACCGGGGGGGCCGGGTTCAAACGCCGCACGCACGTCTTAATTTTCAAAAATTGTGTTCGTATTACAATTTAATTATGACTTACTTCGGTGAAGGAAAACATCGTGAGGAAACCTGCACACCTGAGAGTTATCCATAATGTTCTCAAAGGTGTGTGAAGTCCGCAAATCCGCACTTGGCCAACGTGGTAGACTATGGCCTATACCCCTCACATTGTGAGTGGAGACCCGTGCCCAGCTTTGGAACAGTTATGGGTTGTAATGATGGTAAAATGTAAATTGTCTGTGGTAAAATGTCACTTGAAACGTAAACGTCTCTTTGCTGTGCATCTTTAATATTACAATTCCTATAAAATTAAAATTTGTTGTGTTTGTGACTTACTAAATATGCTTCCTATAAGGCGGCGGACAAATTTAGGCAGAAGAACCCGCACTAACGCTACACACTCATAGCCCCACACTAGGTTTCCCTGTGTCGTGGGTGCCATGGACAACACACAAGACAAGAACACACACACCCAGACCAAGAACGGAAATTTAAATTCATCATTCAAATTTCCGCCTCGCTGGGAATCGAACCCAGGACTCTCGGAAAGGCGATCCGGCGTGTTAACCATTGCGCCATCCGGGTGGTCAACGCAACGAGTCAAATTAATTATCAATCTAATCGTACTGCCGAGGAACGTGACGATCGCAATGAACATGAAAGATTTCGGTTAAGACAGACCCGTGAAGTGCAACATTCGACTAATAATGGTGCAAGCTTTTTAGTGACTATTAAAAGAATTACCTCAGACAATTTACATTTTACCATCATCACAACCCATAACTGTCCCACAGCTGGGCATGGGTCTCCTCTCACAATGTGAGGGGTATAGACCATAGTCACGTTGGCCAAGTGCGGATTTGCGGACTTCACACATCTTTGAGAACATTGTGGAGAACTCTCAGGTGTGCAGGTTAATGTTAGGTTAATTTGGTAGGATAATGGCTTCAACCCATTGATGGCCCACTACTGAGCACGGGTCTCTCCTCATACCTGAGGAGGCCTAGAGCATACTCCACCACGCTGCTCCACTGCGGATTGGTGGAGGGGTTAGTGGCCAACCCAAGTGTCGGATATTTTTAAGCCGCCCGAAGGTATCCGACATGGCTTAACGACTGCTACCATATGGTAACAACCGGGACCGACGGCTTTACGTGCCCTCCGAAGCACGGAAGCGCTCAAGAAATTTTTGCCACTAGCGGTCAATTTGGTAGGATAATAAAATTAATGAAATATAATAAGTAGGTATCATAATAAAAAATCAGAAATTGTTATTTTCATTGTGATTTTTCAGTGACTATTAAAAGAAAAGTGTTTTATGTTTATTTTTTGACATATCAACTTTCTTATATTGTTGACTTATCAACTTTTTTTTATCTTACTAGCTAACCCGGTGTCCCAAATATCAGAATAAGTATTAAAAAAAATATTATAGAATCAACTGTTAGGCGGTACGAAGTTCGCCGGGTCAGCTAGTAATTTAATATATTAAAACTTTATACGGAGAAGAGGTGCAGAAAGCGAAATTTTATTAATAATAATGTGTTACAAATAAATAATTGTATATTAATGCTAATGTGTATGTTGATAGTGTCAATGTAAAGTAACCCTTTGACAGACGGAATTACCGTCGAAAATCGAGCGCAGAGCGGGTCTTTAGTACTAATAAATTACTAACTAATGAGGTGTAAACAACGAGCTATAAAGTAAAACGAAATGAAAGTAGTAAATTCGCAGGAGAGTGGTACAAAATGACACGTGGAAGAGAGGCGAAATATGATGCGGCCTTCTAGTACGCTAGCAAGTTAAATGTTATTAAAATACGTGCTTCATCAATAATGTTAATTTGTAATAACAGTTCGATATTGATTAAACTCCAACCAACCAACCAAGAAGGAGGGAAGAAGAAAGATGTCTGGATCTCACGCTCAAGCTGATTTAATCAAAAGGAAGGTAGCTACCCAGCCGAGCTTCAGGTGTACCACCAAGCAGAGGTCGACTTTTGTCGCCTCATAGCCTCTTATACCCTGGTCCGCCGGCACGGGATAAGAGTCAGTAGACTCTAGGCCGCCCCAATACGGCCAAGCATGACGTTATTTTTACAAAATGCGTTTTTTTTAATTTTCATAATTTTTCTAATGAGCACCTATTCGTATTTAATAAGCTGAAAGCCTTGAAATTAAATATAAGTTTTATTTAATTGTATCTATATTAGGTAAATTACAAGAGCATCATCTTGGATTAATTGGAATTGTAGTTGGAATTAGAGCAACATTCAATTAACATCAAATCATCACTAATGCTAATCTATGGCTAAGTTATCGGAAACTTGTATATACTAATATTGCTAAATACGGGCTTATTTTTCTGGAAAGAATACAGTATTGAACGTCTGCAGGCACGTGGCTTGGGAACTGTTTATTTGTGAGGCACAAGGGATCGTACTCGTGTTCTGAATATATGTGGCCGCATTACTTTTATCATTATGTATGTATGTTGATACGTGAAATTTACTGTTTTGTTGAATATGTTTTTTGTGGATAATAAAAATTTCCATAAAGTTCAGGGTCTTAATTATAAGGGTATCATTTGATTGGGACCCTGTCTGTCCTGTTCGTGAAGTAAACGATTCCGAGTTTGCTCTAGGCCGACATTTTATGTGACAGGTGTCCTGGTTTGTGATGTTTTATTTGTGTATATCTGAAACCTTTTACATTTAAGCAACACGAGATTTGATTCAGTTCTTTGTCTGCTTCTAAATTCTCGCCATAAAGTTATAATATTAGACTGGGGTTAGCCTGGGTCCGTTGTCGATGCCGATATTTTGTATCGCAAAATGACGTCCTTTTTTAATACGCTTTTTTCAATCTTTTGCTTGTATTTTGTAAACTATTAATAATATCTCTAGAATATCTTTTATATTACAATTTATATACCTGTTAATGCAATTTTTGTGACATATATTTTACTATTATGTAGGATCTGGTTTGGTCTTGGTCTGATGTCCATAATTAAAATTACGGACATCAGACCAAATTTAAATTTAAATTTTTAAATGGCATTATTGCCTATTTGTTTTTCGAAGCAGAGTCAAATCTCTAAAAACCCATTTCAAAATATTTTTAAATAGACATTATAATTATATTTTATATAATACAAAGAGGAACCGCTCAAAATCCATTTTCGTTTGCAATCTGCAGACATGTCTTGTAAAGCTGATAAGAAATGTAAGCGTGCATTCAAAACCAACGAAGCATAAATCGAATTCTTTTGAACGAGAAGACTGATTTTTGCCAGGAGTAGCTGAAGTAAATTCTGGTTTTTGACATCAACGAATGTTTAAGTAGGTACGTAGCCTTTCAGTAACTTGTCTTGTTCCAATCCATACATAATATTTTCAACATTATGAATGCGAATCGTTTGTCCTTCTTTCACGTCAAAACAAAGCAACGGATCGAAGTGATTTTTTGTATGAATGTGCTGGAGAGTAACATAGGCTATTTTTTCCCGGTTAATTTTCTCATTGCCACTGGGAAACACGATTTAATTAAATAAGCGCCAATGATGGCATACAAGGCGCCATAATGGTATGCCGTGTGATTCTGACTAGGTAATAAATTATTCCAAAGTAAGGAATAAGTTTCAAAAAGCGATGCGAGGGCGGGTTTACTTGTATGTTATAATTATTAGCAATATTGATGTCCATGAGAGATGTTTACGACATATTACTATTCGGCTCGTTTGCGACTTTGTATCAAACCATGGGGTTTTTCATGACGACAGAATTCGATCGGTTGCGAGTAATACAAATAAAGTAGATTATATAATGTCCTGATAATATAATTTTGGATGCAGGCTTTTCAAGCGTTACTCAGTGATCACCTATCAAACAGGATTAATATTTACGTTGGTTGAGTTTAAATATAAAATGAAATTCGAAACAGAATACTCAAAACAAAGTTGCAGAAGAACTTGTATTTCAATTTTAGTACAAGCAAGCTAGTTGCGACGTAGATTTCGTGTGAGTCTTGAATTGTAATTAAAACTAGATTCATATTTCAGGAAGTCTACGAAACAATCAAATTACCACGAAACTTCATATTCAAGACAGCTGGTTTAATTTACTAAAATGTTTCAACTAAGTTCCTTTCCGGGTGAGAATTCTCTTGCGTTCTACGAATGCTGCAAAATCTTTTGTATTTATTTCAACGTCGGTTTCAAAGCACTGCACAAATAAGTGTTTAAAAAGAATTCTACACGTCAGTACGGTCTTTAAAGTAAAGCTTTCTTTAAGGGTTAAGTACATTAAATAGTACATTATACATTAAATACAACATTATACATTTAATACAAATACATTGTCGATAAAAAGTACAATATGTAACAGTAGTAGTAGTAAATCAAATAATAAAATCCTTAGGATCATTCGCGTGGTTATAAATTGCATACTTAAAAAACATAAAGAAAATGTGACGAAATTGCCTTTTTTAATTTTCCTGTTGCAGCTGATGCCTTTTCGCAACGGTTGCCATCACCACACCTCGCCTCGCCACATTTAATCTCACCACTTCCCGTTGAAACTGCTCTTCGCTGTTGTTTTAGTAGAGTTATCCAATTCCACCGTTATACATATTTTATTATTAGTGATCATAATGAACAAAGATTTATGCTCTAAGTAGTCTAAGCTCTTTATTACGTGATAGATTTCTTATGGAAGGTTTATGTTAATACTAGATTAATAAGTACGAGTGAGGTTCCGTGTATTTTATGTGAGGGGGGATGGGTGGGATGGAGGGAGGAACCTCTAGTATGAAATAAATAATGATTATGTTAATTGCTGCGGTACTTTAGCGGTTCAACTCCGGCAGGGCACTGATCTCTTTTATAAACGAGTAATTTAATAAATTTTAACTGATATAAGGGAATAGTTTTTTATTCGTCTGCTTTTTGTAGCTACCTGTATATCTTTTATTTTTTTCTCACATTTTATTCTTAGATACTAATTAAGAAAAGGTAGTTTTTTTAATAGGCTACAAAAGAGCACACGAGCATCCGAACACGAGCGGCTCTAGCATACATATGTAGCGCCCGTGTGCAATCAATGCCCTGGCGCCCTAAAGCCTAAAGCCGTCCCTGCATCTGATGATAAGTGGTCACCGTCGCTCGTGGACATTAGTAACACCAAAGGCATCACAGGCATCATATCATCGCATCATCACCATTTATCATAATATCAGGTGGGATAGTTGTCAAGCATTAACTTATCTCATGTAAAAAAATCACCTATGCACTACCGGTTAATAAAGAAGGAAGAGGAAATAAAGAAAGTAAGTATTCTTGAATACATTTATGATTTTTTATCTGACTATCAGCTCCATTCTGGAACGTATAATTACTAATACTTATATCAATTACCATAGCATTGTTTTGCAGAGATGATGTGAAAGTATGGAAGAAGTATTGCAAAGGTGAATCGCTAGGGTCGAATCGTGATCAAGGCAACGAATGGACCTACAAAATAAGATCATCGAATTATCACGTCGCACTGCGGAAACTTGGGAAAAGTTAAATTGGATACATCACAACGTATTGTTGAAGGTGTGGACAAAGTTTTGATATTGAAAAATTTTAAACATAACCTTCGTAATGTTGTAAGTTAGTATTAAAGGAAGCCTAAGTAATAAAGTTATTGTACGAGAGTTAGAAAGTTTTTTAAAAATTTTGAATGGTTATGCAATTATTTTATGATTAACTCTTCTATAACTATGTATTAGCATAATTAAATAAATAAAAAAATATTATTTCATGTCAATTGAATTCTGTTTATGCAACAACAACTATGTTTACAAATAAAACTAGACTATACTGGACGTCGTGACTACACCTGAACAGAACCACATCACATCGGAAAATGCACACCATCATACCATTGCCTCTACATTTTGGTAACCACACCTTTGAGTCTCTGTTCCCAGCTATAAAGAAGTACCTGTGACACAGTTATAAGCTAGGTTAAGTTTCTTGTATTAATTTGGTACATGTGGGTGTGTTTTACACGGACTTTACTATGCCTTGGCCTATGGATGGAATTCGATGTGGCGTATGGAACCCATGGGTAGTGACGGGCTAATCTATTAAGGTTGTTTTCTTTTAATTCTAAAAATATTTTAAAAAGTCATCCTCGAATAAAAATGTACATGAGGAAGTTTTTTAAATTATTCATTACAAAAATGTCGGTAATACGGTTTGGAGCAACAAAGATAAAATACCAATTTTTCGCATTGGTTTAGTGATTTATGAAAACGAATTTGTTATTCCAAGCAGGCATATTTACCGAACATCTCTTTAGCCCCTAGTTTGTTAGATTCCCCGGGGACATTGTAATTACGTTAATATTACCGTTATATCAGCGAACGCACAAATACGAGATTTTCGGTAATACGAGGTTAAATTCAGTCAAGGACAGAAAACAAGCCTTCAATTCTATAATTTCAAGGTTGGTATGAGGCAACAATACACTCTCGTTATTATTTCATGAATGCAGCTCAATCTAATCGCGTCTGAAATATTCCTTTACCTCGGAGCCGGGTGGGAAGTCCAAAGAATAAAACATGACATCGAGTGTCGCGTCGGGCTAGTGTTGCGCTGTTTCTTTTTGTTTGTGTTGTGTTTTGTATTATGTGACTAACAAACAGGGCCTTGTGATTACCGCATTACCTACACATTACCGGCTACTAGCCATTTTCAATTGCACGTAGCAAGTTACCTAGAAAACGTCAAAATATTACTGTTTACTTATCCAGAGAATATGAACAAGTAGATTAGAAAACGGCCTTAATAGGAACAAGCTGTAAACTCGCTCTTTAAGTTCTTTGACTCGATAAACAAAAACACATTAGAGATTTTAGAAGGAGGATAGCCCTACAGAACCATCGTACCCTCGTAACCCCTTACCCTGACCTGACCTGGGTGCTTTAAAGTTGAATTGTTGTATCAGTTGCGCCAATGAATAGGTTAACGTTTTAGAAATTTTTCTTCAGAAGATTTTAACATTTCTAATTTATACATATTTTGTACAGATAAAGTACAAGTGATACAGATATATTTACGAAACAAAAAGTTGAATTGAAAATAACGGTAGCGAAACGAAACAAGCATACAACGATTAACATTTCATGAATGGAGCTCAAACGAATCAGCCATGAGTCGTTTAAAATATTCCTTTACCTGCAGCAGAGCGGAAAGGTTGGGAATAAAACATGGCGCCGACTGTCCGTGGACCTGTATTGCGTCACACTGGAAGATTAAATACGACAAGGATTTGTCAAGCTCAGATTCAAGCTTATTTTGAAGCGCTTAGAGCTTGACAGCTCGAGTCCGATCGTAAGAAATCGATCGAGTGAAGCATTTGGGCCGGATAAGTCTTTGGAATTTCCTGCAGTCTTCTGTGCTTCATTTCTCTCATTAATTTGTTATCATTAGATAGCATTCGTAATTTATCATGTAGGAAGCCTTCAGGCTTCATGCATAACAACCTGAATTTGATTGATCACTAACTTTTCCAACGTACGTTTTTGTTCGCGGAGCCTTAGGAGATAAGTTACTCTATGGGAGGTTAGATAAACAAGGGAATTAGAAATATATATTATGTATTATATAGTATGGATAAATATTTCTTTAATGAACCTCATGAATTATGCGAAGCGACACAGTATATTGCTAGGTGGTACTGAGCCCAAAGATCATCAAAAGATGATAGCTACATAAGCTTAAAAGATTCATTCATTTTCAACAGTATTACAATCAAAAGCTAGGTTTCGACTTAAGCCTTTAGGCTGAATGAACCTAATTACAGGAACTCGATTTCATTTCCTCAGCAGATAAAATTATAGTTTTAGGTGCCAATGTTCAAACGTTTTATGTCTAACTACACGAAATGTAATATGCATATTAATTATTAAATTTATTTAATGAACTAAAGATAATAATAAAACACATTTGCAGGTTGTCAGCTCACTCAAGCATCATTTCCTTTCTTGCTAGCCTGCATTCCTTTAGCGCTGTGCACTTTCATGCGTTTCTTTGGTCGTTTATTTACCTTTCTAGCGTTTGTCTTTATTTCCTGGGATCTTACATTTCGGATAATCATATTTTTATATTTGTAAAAGCCTTCCTCTTTTACATTGCTTTCCCTAGTACGACGGTAACATGTTCCCGGTGACGGTTCTATTTCATGCTTCTTTTTTTCGTTTTCGTTATTTTGATGTTTTTGTATTGGCTTCTTCTTCGTATCAGAGCTCATTATTTTGTGATTAAATAACGTTCTCAGGCATCTGGTCGGTCAAGTATTAATTAGCTCTAAAAGTCCTCATAATACCGAACCCCAAACCTACAAGATTTTGAACATTTCTGTTTGTCAAAGTCACTATGTGACACTATATACTAACGTATGTATTATAGTCGGCATTTTCTAGTCGTGACATTATTATGTGGCAGACCTAAATCGTACAGAGTATTTTATTTTATGCAGTTTTAGAACAATTGGTGTATATGAAATATTATAGTAACAAGTTGTCCCGGCGTACTTCGTACCGCTTTATAATTAAAAAATGTTTTGGTGATATATCGACAGCTACGCCACCTATCGGGTCCAATTGTGAATCTAAACCATTCCCAGATCCCCTTGAACACACACAAAAAACTTCATCCAAATCGGTCCAGTCGTTAAAAATGTTTTGGTGATATATCGACAGCAACGCCACCTACCGGGTCCAATTGTGAATCTAAATAATTCTTGGATCCACCTGAAGACACACAAAAAATTTCAACCAAATCGGTCAAGCCGTTTAGGAGGAGTTCAGTGACATACACACTCACACTCGAATTATATATAATTATTAAGATATATCGAATCATGCATCCATTATATCATTCGTCTCAGCGTGTTATAGAATCATATATTATATTACTTTCATTATGGTTGGGTTGCAAGGAAGGAAAAGTAAAGGTTACCTCGGTCGAAGTTGAAGAACTCTCTTGGGATGAGCCTATTGGGCTTGGCACAAGGGAGGTATCATATTCTTACGTGACCTAAAAATCTTATACCTACCAAAAATATGATTAACATTTGTACAATAGACTTTATATATACTTTTTTAACCGGAACAGGTTTCGCTTTGTGAAACATTCTCCTTAAAGTTAATAAATAGAATTTTAAATAGGCTAATTGTTATTTTAATAATTTACTTTAATGTATGACTTACGAGTATGCTCTAGAGTGGGTCATGTTTAACCAGGAACGATAAAACGATTCTCAAGCTACCTCATTTATCGAATTATTCAAATTACAAATCATTTAGTCATATTTTTTATAGTCATATTTATTGTATTAGTTATTTTGTAAAAACATTTATGCGCGTTATTTTTTTTAAGTCTCCCGCCATTTTGCTGAGGTGCTATATATATTATTATTGAGGAGAAGAAACAGCGAAATAAACTACTCAGCACATCTTTTAAAATGTATGTTATGAAAGTAGTTTTCTAGTTCTGCGGGAACAGGTAAACATGCATACACACATGCTTAAATCATAACCTTAATTTGGCTTCCCAGTAGTTAGGTGATAAATAACAATTTTCATTGCGTCTATGAAACATTCCATCCACGGAATAACAAAATGGAAACATGAAGCACAGATAGGGAGCACTCATATATGAAAGAACGTAGAGTATATTGCGTTCTATTCATCCTGTGAGTGAGTTAGAAATTCTCGGTAAGGTTATTATGAAAATGGTTGCTTTGCGTGCTCATTACTCATAATATCAAAAGCATAGGAGGGAATTACGGTGGTTTATTTTCGATTTATACTAACAAGTTACGACACGTTACCTTGACGATTATAAAATCGATAATTTTACTCTATTTAATTTTATACAATACAAATATTTGTTATTGTGCACAAACAGGAGACAAATAAAAATTAACGGACGGAGTTTTCACAAAAGGTGGTCTTACCGCTAAACAGCGATCTCTTCCTGACAAACTTTGGGTAGGGATCTAGGGATTAAAAAAGTAGCACAAATCGGTAGGTGCACAATTTGAGGATTAAAAATAAACAAAAGGACTAGAAACAGCTAGAAAAATAACTAAACTTGTGGAGTCATTTATATTTTGCGATGAAAACATGTTTGGTTACAAGTTCAAAATATGTTGCCCTTCAGACAATAAATGAATAGATAGAATAGATATTGAAAAGATATTGAAAAGAAGTATCGGTACCTACGTCTTTTTATTTCGAACATTAGCGAAACGTTTGTGTGAACTGTGAATATTTTTGTCTATGGTTAAATCTTATAATTTTTTAATTGTGTAATAATTTTTTAGTCTGTGATAAGTAGGTATCTACTGTCTTTTATGTGTAAATGCAAGCCATTTGTTTAAAACAGGTGTACCTTAAAGATTAAGCACAGTTCACGTGTAACTTATATTTCGCTAAATAAATTAAGATAATGTTAAGGAAAGCTGTTAGAATTTCAAAGAAGTGGGATCATATTTCAGGAAGTTATTATGTAAATTGTTTCGGGGCTCCTAAATTCATGATTATGTAGATGTTATGAAAAAAATTACTGGTCAACGATATTTTTGAGGTTTCATAAAATATTTTTAATATGTAGGTGTTTTAGTAAAAAATGGTTTGTTTAGTATTTATTTTAAGCAAAGTTATTTGAACCTTGTGTAAATAAATCGTCTATTGGCGGTGTTTTAAACAGTCCACATAAAAAATAGATAAATTACTTACTCTGATTTTTATCGCCAACAACAGAATAAGAAATTGTCCACTTGGTTCAAAAATTTTAACGATTTATTTACTTCAGTACCTCGTTTAAGAAAGTCGTTAAGTTTTTTTTCAACAATGAAACGTTTTTATAAATGAATACATTATTGTGTCGTTTTTATTAACCAAAATCAGTCTAGTTCACCTAATAACACTACTATACCTTCCCGGTAATAGGTAGGTACTTTTAAGAGTTGCATAACAGAAAAAATTGGTTCATTCCATAAAATTGCGAACGGTAGAACCTAAATGTATATGGGTTGTCTGAAAGAAATCGCTTTTTAGCGATAAGAGCGCGCATTGTATTGTGCTTACCAATTAAACAAGGTTTCTTACGTACATTTCTGTAATGAAAGCAAACAAACAATAGGCTTTTAAATAATCCCCAATTGCTTCTATTTTATATCCCTTTTTATTACTTGTTTAAATTAAAGTGGTCCCTAGTAATTGCGATTTAGGTACTTTGTAATCAAACTGAGGTTAAACATTTTATGTATTATTATATTTACTTACGTAGACGGTTGTGGACCGAAGTTTTAAATAGTTCTTTGTTAGCCATTGATAAAAGAAAATTGGACGATACAAACATTTAAAAAAGTTTAACCGTGCGCATATGCTTCTATTGCGGTTGCTACGGTTGTTTCATGTTTAAAATTGTGTTGGTGTACTTACTCCAAACATGCACACTCCACCCGTGATGCTTCTCCTCGTCTCCAGACGGCGTGGCCTGCATCTGGCCTGCCTCGCTTCCTTCAACCTCGGGCAACGTTCGCCAACGTTTCAGTAGCTCCTTTGTTTTGTCCTTCGTCTTATCGCATGCTTGTTTCCAGTTAGTGAAGTATTTTCGAGAGACCTTCGGGCTTAGTGACGGCTTTGAATCTTGCCTGTAAATAAAAATTGTGTGTCAGAACATGGTCACTCCGGGTTTTATTTGAATTATTATTGTTCTTCAGACAATAAGAAAAACATATTATCATATCTAATACTTTTAAACGAAAATTTTTCTCGGAAACGGCTCCAGCGATTTTCATGTAATGTATGCAAGGGAAATAAATCGATCTAGCTAGGTTTCATTTTTAGAAAACGTCGTTTTATCGTCGTATTAACTATGCAATTATTCAATCGTTGTTTCAAGATTAATTACTTGGTAGCAAGTCACACCATTATTGTAAGCCGATAATTTTCTGTGAAAAATTACATACTCACAAGTATTTTTAGTATTACAAAACAAGAAACATTTTACAAACGAGTATATGGTGCTTGTTAAATATTAATTGTACTTGTTCAACTGGACATCTGTTTCAACGCGCGCGGCCATATTGCTCTCTACGCGGTTTTGTCGCTCACAACTTTTATTTCGTTTTGTATTTCCGCTGAGTAAATTTTTAAATGATCTTTTTTTAGCGATTTGTCTTTAAGATAAACGTATATTAAGTTTAAATTGTTTTTAAAATCCCAGAACATATAATTTCTTACCTTCTCTTGAAACGTTCTGGAAAGGAATATTTGAAGAAGTAGCTAGAAGTGAAATTGTAATGAAGAAATAGAAATAGAAAGGACAATAGTGGGGTTTTAACACGTTCGCTGTTGAGATACGAGTAGTATACCTAATGTTTTTCACAAGCGACGATTACGATCCTCAGCAGTGAAAGTGTTAAATAAATGAATAGGTTTTGGAAGAGTGTTACATAAGTGCACAGACATTGCAGAGAAGGACTTTTGGTAGAGGAAAGAAGAAAAACGTGGATTGGAAAGAGATAAGTTTAAATTTGAACTTAAGCTTGGTTGTGATATGAAACATACTTAATATAGTGAAAACGTTCCTTTAGAAACGTTCATTAATGTGAACCGCGTAAACATTAGCTCGATTTGAATAACCGTAATCTCATAAATCATTCTGGCACAGTATGATAAACCAATTTCAATTGTAATTTAAATTATATTTGCTTATGTAACCATTTATCAACCAGTGTGGTTAATAAATGGTTAATTAATTTATTATGTCATAATTTTAAGTCACTTTTTGAAGTCGATTTAATTTTTAGATATCAATTTTCGACGATGACGTTCAAACATTTGTACTTGATCAAAGTTAGATTAGATAAGATCTGTTAGTTAGATTAGATCAGTTATATCAGATTTAAACTGTTACAGTTATATTTATTAGTATAGTTAAGTACCTAGCTGAGAACTACTTTGGGACCATTTCTGTCTTTTTACATCTGTTATTACAACACACCATTACAGTATTGTATTCCTACATACATATATGATTCTATTAATTCTTTTTAATTATTTTTAATCGTCCACCTCATAAAATGTTACCACTTAACTGTTCAAGTTTCATATTTCATTCCAAATACAAATTTTAATGATCCTGTTCTCCAGTTTTACAGCTCCGTAATACAATATATCCAAAACAGCATTTCAACTAAAATTAGCTTGTATGTAAAAGATTAAAAAATCATTTTTGCCAGTGTACCTAAACACAGCAAACATAAGGTTAAATTTTCATTGGGTATCTCTAGAGGACGTAGTCATGTCGTTAGAATTAAATGACTTTAGCAACTGTTTACAACCAGAATATACTGTGAATTTTAATGACATGAAAAGGCTGCCTGCTCTGTTACGTATAATTGACTTTTAAATAATTATCTTTTTAATAATATTGTGTTAGGTTGGAGTTTTGATAGGACTGTTTTACTCAATATACAGTTATTTTTGACAATAGCCGATAAATTCTCTCCCTTTTATAAATCCACTTGAAATAGTATTTTCTCAATTTGCGACATAATGACTCTCGATATATGAGATGTTAAAAAATATACTTTATATTCCCGATTTCATAAGTAAAGGAAACCTTTTACCAATATCAAGTTCTGTTGGCCATTTCTCTTACTGCGTGAAAGCATTGATCCTATAGTTTATTTTGTTTGTTATTCTCGATAAAGTAGCAAACGTATGGAGTCAGTCATGGGTTTAACGATGTGGGAGTAACCTTGTGCCCTATGTTATTGACTCGTACTATTGCGAGCTCTGGGCGACGAGATGAACGTTACTTTTAATATCTTTCTGGCCTTTTACATCTATTAATAGTATCTATTCAACGACGTCGACAACAGAAATACATTGTACAATGATTTTTATTTTTCTACCTAGATTATTTTCAAAGTTAAAATTTTGCACCATGCTAATTTGTACTACTTTTTTAATTCCTACTCAAAGGTTGTCTAGAAGAGATCGTTGTTTAGCGATAAGACCGCCTTTTGTGAAAATTCAGTCCATTATGTTTATTTGGAATCTCCTATCAGTAAACAATGTTTGTATTTTATTGCAAGTTTTCCAAAACCCCTAAACTAGTATATAAACATTAGCTTGCGTTTCTTTGTCATCAACAAAGACATTTTTTATTATTTTATAATTAAATGACCTTATCAAGAATGTTGGAAAACTGGCAGTGTTGTAAAGTACAAATATCTTCGCGATCGGAGGAATATTTGGATATCCTGATTTATTTCCGTTCGGCTAATACACGTGCTATTTAATTACAATAATTAGGTAAACAAGAGGTATATCAAAGGTACTGAAAAAACTCTAAATACGCATATACCTATAAAATAAGGTAATTTTAGATTGAAATACAATAGATAACGTCTTTATGTAGAAGTCTAACATTCAAACTACTCCACCAATTGTTAAGAGTAACAGAAAGTATCTTGAAAACAATATTGTTTATCGAAGAATAAGCGAAGCTATACTTTGACGTTTGAATTTGATCGGTTCTCGCAACCAATGAAAGAAGTACCTACAGAACCCAACCACATTTCCAAGAATGGATGGCAATTACCCGTAAAACAAAACCCTGTGCGGTTCAGAAAACGCTTATGAAGTAATAAATCAATACAACTGAAGCAAACGTTTCGTTCGTAAGTTTCTTAGAAAGCTAATAGAATATATCTGACAGAATATATCTCGGGACTTGTAATACGGTCTTAGGGTTGTTTACCGTTTCTAGCGGCCGTTTCCAGTTCCTCAGCATCATCACAACCCATAACTGTCCCACTGCCGGGCAATAGTGTCCTCACAATGTGAGGGGTACAGGCCATAGTCCACCACGCTGGCCAAGTGCATATCGGTGGACTTCACGCACCTTTAAGAACATTAAGGAGAACTCTAAGTTTCCTCACGATGTTTTCCTTCACCGAAGCAAGTGATAATTAAATTCTAATACGCACAAATTTTTTGAAAGTTAGAGGTGCATGCAATGGTTCGAACCCGAACCCCCCGGTTCAGGAGTCCAACGTTCAAACCACTCGTCTATCAAAGTCTTTTCAATTTATCTATATTCATAATAGAGATTACGGATAGATAATTGGAATTGGATTGGATAGAGAATATCCAAAGGGATAGGATAAGTAGGTAATATAATTAGAACTAATACTGTATGTTTGTGACTTTTTGGCTATTGCTAGGCATCGGTATATTACTTTGAGAGATACCTAAGAGTCGAATAACAGTTATAATTACACCGTCATCTCATTGTATGGTACTGTTTATAATAACAATAAACAATGGTGACCTCTATTTTTCATTCTAATGATATGAAAATTGGGGAAAACTTAAAAAATTATCATATTTTATCATCGCCGAGACATTTGCAAGAAATTGAACTAAGTTGTGACCTATGTTTGTCAAAATCATGTACAAACTATTTTGTGACACAAATCCGTTTTTAATCAAGATTATGTGTATGGTTCACTTTGAGTATGGTTTACGTTTCTAGGTAATTTAAACAAATGATTTTATTCGTTTCAGAACTTATTAAGATATCACTTGCAAAGAGCTTTTAAGTTGTTAGATTTTATTTCCTCTTTATTTCTAGACTCTCTTTGAAGCAATAACGCAAACGTTTTACGCTCTTTATTTAAAGTTAAACTTGTAACCCGACCTCAGTTTGTTTGAGAAATATATTGCGTAGAAATAGTATTATTCTTTATTAAATAACTCTAAAAGAATAATACTATTTGGTTTTCAGTAAGTAGACAGAAGGACTCAAATTAAAAAAAATGTTTCTTTTTAAATTGAAGCCAATCGACATTAAAAATTTGAAAAAATATTTTATGTACAGAATCAGCCTCTTATATTTTTAATATAACCATAGATTCTAAGGCCTCCCACATATCTACCACAAAAAAATGGGTTACACAAATGCGTTTTCGTCTGGAATAAAAGCAAAAAAAGATGTAAAATGTGCTAAATACTCGATTGCCAAGTATTAAAAAAATGCAGTCTGCGTATTTTTTCAAATTTTGTCGTTATACGCCTGAGACTGGTTGTCGAGGTTTGTTATAATAAAATTACAGAACTAGACATGAACTACGAATGGATATTAAATTCCACGCTAGTCTCCTAACAAAGGAAGGGCGACGCGGCGCGCTGCGGTTCAATATGGCTTTCAAAGCTCTTTTATGAAAACATCTATGATTTTTCAAACAACTATATCAGAATTGCTTATAATGAAAGTGCAAGTAATAAATAATAAAGTAAATTAATTATGAGTAAAAAACGCACTTGTTAGAACAGAATGTGAAAGATCAATTTGTAACCAGTAAACCTGATATTTCTATACTGGACTTTATAGACAAAAAATATTTTTTTTTGGTATCTATTTGCACCTCACAATAATAATGTCCCCCATAATAATAAAACCCCACAATAATAAATCAAATATCTATCATGTATAGATATCGATAAATTAGAATTTTACTTTGTGTAAGTATGATGAATAAAACGAAGTTTTTAAACGCGGCTTACGATTAAAGTTGACTGTAAAAAATTAAAAATCGTCATGCTAAGGAAACTATTATGTCATGTAACTTTCGAATTACATTTTCAATAAAATATGTAAATATGTCATTGAAAATAACGTTGTAAGAACTATGCCAGCATGTACTGTATTAGAATACGTCATATCTTAGTTGTTAGTAGCTTCAACGTCGTGCTAAGCGAAAGGCATAAAAATCACGTTCTCACCATTTTGCGTGGTTTGTGAACGAATCAAAAATTTTCTTTAAAAGTGTAATGGTCGTACTGAGAGACATTGCCCTTCTCGCATTAAAAGTCACGAAATGGGACGGGCCAAATCAATGTTAAAAATGTATACGACAATTCGATGTAGGAGAGAAGAATAAAATTACTTTTTGATACTTTTTATTCTTCTTGTACTGAGCATGAATTCTTGGTACGTTTTCAAAGAAAATAATATCCATAATGGACACACAACAATCTTAATGGATTCCTGAAAAATGTTCAATATAAAACTTATCAGGAATCTAGACAGCAATTTAGAGAACAAACACTGCATTTAAATAAAGAAAAATAAATACTCTAAAAGATTTATCATTACAGTTTCCAACTAAGATAAAGATAAGAAAGAAAGACGAAACTGTGAAAACTGAGTTTACAAAACCAAATTCGAGGCGATTTGAAACAGTTGGAAAGTTCCACTGGCCACCTCACTATTCAGGGAGAACTGACCCTCGAAATCCAATTAAACTGTCATAACGTTGTAGTGTCACAGGAGATCAATGTATGTGCAAAGTTTCATAACAATCGTTCAGATGTTGAGAATGGTTTTACAAGATTTGAAGCAAAGTTATACACGGGGTCAAGCCAAATAAATAATAAGATTAATAATTGGGATTAATAATAATAATAATAATTGGGAGGTCCGTGGCTACTGCGGAGGCCGGTACTGGCAGAGAGCCGGTCTTAATTCTCTGCCATCAGATATGTTGAAGCGAAGCAATCATATCATAACTGTTTACGGGGTCGAATCTCTACATTGGAAATGTCCTGAAAATATTAATGATTTGCTGTCTAATGCGGGTAAAACGTAAAGTTATAGAAGCGAAGTGACGCCGTGTGACTAGTATGTGACAAATATAGAAGATTTTTTAATGTTACATATTATTATTATAGAAGCTAAAGGCAATTTATCCATCGAAATAATTCTATACGCACCTGTCAAATGTGTAATTGGAACCTTCACTCGCTCTGGATAATCTTCTCTCCCTCCTCAAGCTGTCATCGGTTGGAGATTTCTCTGGAGGTAACCTCAGTTCTTTCTCTGACTTGCTGCTAGACCTTGCACTCCTGGCATCGTCTCCTTCCTTCTTCAAAGCACACTTGACGGGCGAGAGACTGCCCGGCTTGTCATGCTTCTTCACCTCCATATTTCAGTGCGAAAGAACATCGTCCCGGCCTCCCTGGAAATAAGTCTTTTCTTACTTATCGAATTGATAGTATATAACAATTTTACCCAAACGAGAATTCATTGCCTTCAGTAAGATAATTTATGTGTAATGTCCCGCTTTTGAGGTTTGGACAGGAAAATAAATATGTGCGTCAAGAGTCAAGACAAGCATTTTATCATGTACCTACGTCTCATTTGTAAACACAAATTATTGCATGAATTACATAATGTAATGTTAATAGATTCTTTCGTCTCACACTGCCTAACTAAATGAATTCACGTAGTATCTTGTGTTAAGTGCATTGTCCACATAATCAACTCAGCAACTTGACTATTTAAAAAATATCGTCGTTGAAGGGGTATAATAATACCAAGTTTTTAAACATGAGTAAGTAGAATCGAACCGGCTACACTTTTTAGAGGCGACCATCTCAGTCCTCAAGGGTAGCAACACATCTGTGACTGAATTATAAAGAGAGTCTTAGTTACAACTATTAACTGTACTATTACTAACAATAACTAACAGGACTAACTTTCACTAACAAAAGTCCCAGCCCTGGAATCATTACATAATAATATAACCTTGGGTCAAGGAACATTGGAAGTATCGGTAGGTACGTACGCGCCTTTGGCGCGGGTCAATAAAGTAGGTACTAAAAGGAAACAATAAACGGTTCAGATGAAAGGTATTGCCGAATTATAGTCGATCTGTATTATAAATCGCTGGTGCTGCTATAAATCGTGTAACGTCTGAAAATTTTCACCAATTATATTAAATTCGTACAAGACGAGTATATTTTTTGTATATTTTGTATTTGTTTTAGCAAAACAATGGTCTATAATGTCTATATGCTAAGGTTTAGGGGTAGCACTAGTAGCGTGGCAGTCAAGTCTAATTTCAAATTCAATATTATTTAATAATTTAATTTTTACTTTTTTTTTTACTAATTTTTAATCATCATCATCATCATCGCAACCCATAACTGTCCCATTGTCAGGCTCCGGTCTCCTCTATGTGTGGTCGGTGCCTCTTACGAACTGAGGAGCAGAGCACTTCGCTTTACAAGCGCGAATTGGTAGACTCCACACACCTTTGAAAACATTATGGAGAACTCTCAGCTGTGCTGGTTTTCCTCACCATATTTTCCTTCACCGAAGCAAGTGACAATTCATTTTTACTATGCACATGATTTTTGAATATTAGAGGTGCGTGTAGGATTCGAGGATTCGAGTCTGGGCAAACCTGTTCGGGAATAACGTACAACCTGTTTGTCTATCCCTCATAATAAATTCTAGTTGTTAGGTCAGCTAATGTGTGTTTTTTCACACTAGCATTAATTTAGAGTATTGTGTATTTATTACAGCTAAGAATTTCCTATGCAGCTGAATGAAGTAGAAAATAAGGTAGTCTGCGGTGTACATTTACTAGTAGGCAAAGAGAAAGCTTCCATTCTAAAAATCCAGTTCGAACTGGCAGATGGTTCATTTACATTTTTATCTATTGTCGGGAAAATGGTTTTAGTTTTACATTTTCCTTTATTTTCTTAAATTTGTATGCATCGGAAGACGTGTATTACTAGGTACCAAGTGGAAAATAAAATGAATACAAATGTAGGACTACCTTCCGTTAAGCGCTTATTGCAGATATCTTCACCATAAAGAATGTATATAAGTAATATTAGAACATATTAAAATTTCTACAAGTACCTACGTATATTTCATTACATACCTACCCGTCGTCATTGTTAGCCTGCTAATAGGTTTAAGATGTACCTACGTAATTCAGGCAGATACTAAGTACCTAGTAAGCAGTACCTACATTAAGCCTACCTAGAAAGGTTTCATTATTTAATGTAGGCATCTATTATAAGTATACAATATTTGTGCTCATAAAAGAGTTGATCCATAGAAGTCAGCAAATTTACTGACTTCTATGATATGATATTCTATGATCAACTCTTTTATGTTATAGCTTTTGTAATTACAGAATTCCTGATTGCTACATGGGGGTCTCTTGAAACGTAACTGTGCGTTGGTCCTCGTTTAGCCTCATTGATACTACCAAACTTGAACATGAATATTCGAGAGTTCTTAGAATTTTAAAATTTAAATTGGGTTCCTAAAATCTGTAGAACTTGAAACGAACATAAAAAGCAAAAAACAACTAAAAACTGTGATGTTTATTAAGAAAAATAGGTTTTCCTTTTCAATATTTTTATTGTGTCACATTTCTACCAACATGATTTTGTAATTAGTATAACAAATATCATAGTTAAAAAATATAAGACTACAGATCTAACACTTAATGGAAGGGTTGTGGAAACCTTCCTAAAGGCTGACAAAGTAAGGAATGAAAAAGAAGTCACTTTTAAAACGTTTGAATCTCTTGATTCATTATGGTTATTAATTTCCTTTATTAGTAAAACATTTCTAAGTCAATATCAAATGCTGCATCATTTACCATCTGGCCATATTTCATTTCGAGCTGGCTCCTACCCGGTGAACGTTTTTAATATCCCAGCACGACAGATGCTGCCCTGAATTATTGATAGCTGGACGTCGGATCACCGGACCGCAAGTTCCTAGGCTTCCGACGGCTGGGACACTGCAAACATGCAGCTGCTGCTTGCTAAAATACGTAAATGGACACACTATGTACTTATATATTGTCTTAACTGCACGGTATAAATATGCTCGTGCGACAGTGTCCACCTGAATTATTGATAGCGCGACACTGAATCAGAGGATTGAAAGTCGATGGCGCTTGGTAAAATTTATGACATTGAACGCATGAAGTTAATATAGGCTTCTCGTAAATAATAACGACGAAATGGCCACTATGCTGGACAGACGTTCAAAGGGTTCGATTCTCATCGAGATGGATATTTTAATGATGAGTTTGTTCTGTTCTCGGTCTGGGTGTGTGTTGTTGAGTGTGTAGCGTAATTTTAAAGAACGTTATTTATTTATATGTATATTTTCATAATGTTTGTTTGCTGAGTATCATCAAAGTGCAAGATTAAATAAATAACTTCTTGCTAATATATATACATTAGGAAGAGAGATAATGTATCTACATTAGGAAGAGTCATGATGATATTCATCTTCTAGGACGGAAAAAATCTCCAGCTTAAGAGCTTTGACGACTTGCGCTGTGGGAATATTTAAAGTTCCATGAAAACGTATGGCTGAATTTATTACTTATGTAGTACTTATCCTAAAATCGGTGGTACCTATTAAGTAAATCATTGATCGTTAAGTCTTTACCCATAAGTTAGTTTATTGTTAAGTATTTATTACAATTCTCGGACATTTACATGATACATTATCATTATCGCAAGATATCTCATCTTTTGGTCTCGAGTGCCCGTTTTCTTTCCGACTTCGCACCATTTAAACAATATTCTGGGTAAGTCTCAGGAGTAGGTACTACTATTAGGTAAGCAGGTGATAAAATTAACCAGATAAGTAAACATGTAGATTCAAACAATTATAATATGTAGTTGTCTACGTTTCTGAGGTCAAATCGCAATTTTGCTCTTTGTGACCTTTAAACAATTCAAAATCTCCCAATCAGTAATTGTTACAGCGACTGACTTCATCCCCAAACTTGGGAATGAATACTTTGCCCTCGTAACTTTAACCGCTAAGTTATTGATTATATCCCTGAATTATGGAACTCCCCTAATTGGAAATTCTGTTTCTTGCGGTATTGTTCGGTATAAGTTTTCAGGTCGTTTGAATTGATCAGAAATTGTATAGGATGAGAACTGGCCAAGAATTGGCACAGATTGGTTAAATATATGTAGAACTAGAAACCGGACACCAGCAACACCAATAGTTCTTCAATCTTTAGGATACAGATGTACCTACCTACCTAACCATCTTTCATCAGTTAGCATCTGTAGTAAATGTGAACAAGATATTAGTTAGTCACTATATTATTTTCAGGGTCCATCTTTTTAATGCTGCTGATTATGAGAAAGCCAGTAATTTGAATGATAATTATTCAAAGGTACTTCTATAGATCTATGCGACGTGAGACGGCGTTAGCTAGTTCAATAAAACAAAGTTTAATGTAATAATGTCACACAGAAAAGGATCATAGACTAATATTTTCAACTTTCAATTTATAATATGGATTTCTACGCTAAAATTGAATTTTGTTGCAGTCGTGTGTTAGCATCGAATAAATATTTAATAGCGAGCTCAACACTTTCTGGGAAGCCCGCTTCATACGACAAATGTGTACAAAACAGTGCTAATGTCGGTGATATTTTACACGTAAAATACATTTTCATGTGCTATGCTTATGATGTACTCGTATAATGCTATTACCATAGCGCTGCGGGCGGTTTTTCTATTACTATGAAGAGAATAATTAAAAGAATTATTGAAGATAAATTAGATTAATTAAAGATACATAAATGCTTACGCGTGTGTTTAAGATAACTTTATCCTCATATTTACACTAATCTTTTTTAAAATCTTTTATTCAACTTGCAATGTATGTAAGAATATGTGATTGTAAGTGTAAAAGTTTTAAAGAAAAAGTTTATTTTATTATTTTTAGCCAATTTTAATTAAAGTTTGTTTTTAAAAAAGTTTTTTACTTTTAATTTATTTATCTTTCTAATACTAGTCATTACATTAAAAACTAGCTTGATAATGGTGTCGTTCAGTAAAACTGAACTTATCGTGAAATAAGGTCGATTGAAGCCTTGAATGGCAGCTGATTTATGTTAGATACTCGTAGTAAATCTAATTTGGCTGATTTAACAAATAGAGGACGTATCAAATACGGTCCATTTGTGTTGATTAATGTAGATTAACTGTAGAACTAATCGGCTTATTTACGAAAACTATTGATTGATATAATTATGGTTTTCTATTCGTGATACTTTCGAGTAATAGGGATGAAAATGGATAAGACATTTTTCTGAAAAAGAATACAGGTAGGTACAATTAGCTTACATGAAAAATACATCTTTTACAATTTTAATTCGTTCTTTAATACATACATATATCCTTTCATAATTATATGTATTAAACTTGATATATTAATGGTGTGATAAAAGAAAAGGTAACTTTATAAATGCGCGAATCAAAAGACCCTCACTTTTAAATTACTTTCTGCCAGCACACCTCGAAAACCTATACGCCTGGTATAAATTCAAGTCATGATTCTTGGTGGCTTACAAAAAATAGACAGTGGGATCAAGTGATTTGCGTGACAGTATTCGGGCGGGCACCAGCCCAGTTTCCTCCCACGCAATCTGCTGACAAATGACGTAACATAGCGCAAAACCTTTGTTTACTTTTGTAAATTATTTATTTACTCGTATTTCATAATAAAAATTAAATAGTTCAAAATGTATTTATTTAGACTATTACTATTCTATTTATGGCTGAATATTATTTGTATTTAATTAATTAATTTAAACTTTATAATACCAAAAACATTGTGGTATAAAATGCTCAATGCTAAAAGCATTCTCTACCAGTCAACCTTTAGTATAAGCAGATATTAAATTAAATGATTACTCTTTATCTAGGTCTGTCTGTCGTGTGATGCAATTTTCCAGAGCAATGACATTTGCTTCTGTGCCTAGGTATGTATGCTAATAAAAAGACAAAATGACAACCTTTTAAAAGTTCAAATTGTAATTGGATGAAACCATAATTCACCCTATGGAGGGTTGTAGATAGAATATACCTAAGTTATATAATGCAACCTATGTATTTCATACGTTATTGTAGAAATAACATTTTCATGATTGGAGAATGTTTACCCTTCCGTGAAATATATTTTATAGAATTACTAAAACGTGGTTATTGTAACCAAGTAAGTAGTTTAATAGGTCAAGTTGTTGGGACGTTTAACTTTTAACTTCTACACGGAAGGGGTCTTTGTCCCGCGCTGGCACCCTAATAGGCTGCTATGCTTTACGTAAATATCTTTGCACCAACTTTGCATGCTAAAGTTTTGTTAGAAAATGTGATAAAGTTCACAAACGATGCCGCTTGTTAGGATATATTTTTTTAATATTCGTGAATCACTAACAGTCCGTGCTCCAGTCCTCATACTTCAAACAAACTGACCAACTAATGTTCTAACATCGTCTATTAACTGGACTTACTATTCTAGCCCCCATTTGGGTTTTTTTCTAGGTCGGTCACAGCGGTAGGGTGGTGCTGCATGCTTGATTGCTACCTTAATTCCATAAAAAATATCGCAAACAGTACTTAGTTGAAACGTACTAATACGATACAAAAAAGTTTATTTCACCTCCATTCATAAATTACAAATAGATATTCGTAGGCCTAACAAAGACAATAATACAGTAATAAAGAGAGCGTGAGCCCAGGGGTGTGTAGCATGTTTTAGTATTTCGAGATAAGGATACTTTCTTCAATTCCCTTGAAAACCCCTGTTCGAGGCGACTCGATTCTAAGCCGCTCTATTTCAAACTAAAGTTATTAGCCAAATTTACTATGTCCATTGGAGATTAGAGCGATGTGGCGAAGTACACTCCAGTTCTTAATTATAAGTAGAGATCCAAGGTGTACTGCTAATGGTTTAGGCCAATGCTGATAGAAAATTCTATTACATTACCGGCAAAGTATCTATGATGCCTTTGGCCACTGATGTCCAATTAACATAAAAGACATTATAAAACTTCAGAATTCCAGTCTGTACATCTGTATGCCTTAAACTTCCAATCAAAGCAATATACTGTGAAACATAGTAGGTTCTCCACAGCTGCAGTGCTCCGCACGTAATTAATCTCGTTTCCGATACGGGTGCATTATAAAGGCATGCATGCAAACTAATCGAGTTTCGATCCAATTGAGGATTCAATTAAACTTTGACATGCTTCGGATAGGGCCCATTCAAATCCGTGGTTATCGTCATGTTGGCTTGCTAATTACTTACGAGGGACAACCACTAAATCTTGGTACAGTTGTATTACAGGCTAATGAATTTTACTAAGTTGGTTAACGAAGACGCGTTCATTTGTGCGGGAAGTAGGGGGAGGTGGAAATACGTTAGTGATACTGAAAGCGTTTCAGGAAAAGTGTGAATTACAGGACTAGTACAGTCATGAGTTATGAACTTATGATGAAAAAGCCGACTAGTCAAATGAATTGGAAGTTACAAAATAATCTTATCACATTTGTCTCTATGGATGGTAAGTGTGATTGGCTTTATGTACATACATGACACCGCGCATTATAAAGACGATGTATAAGACGCTACTCAGGTAATAAGCAAAAGGATATCATCAATATTTTACACAGGCGGCTGATTTATTCGACCTACATTATCGGCGTGAACACTTTTCCCGTAAATACAGTACTTATGATACGTAGATATACGAAAAGGATCTCCTTTCGTAATGTATTTTCTGATATCAATTTCACCTCCGTAATAAGAATTTTTAACATCAATAGGCTACAATATTTTTTTGTTTTTTTACCAACTAATTTTCAGACTTCTCTTTTAGTAAATCCTAGTAAACTTTAATTCGTAACTGAACTTAGTACCTAGTTAGATTTTGATTTATCGATTTTATCCTTGAATCCAGAATGTCCCGCTTACAAAGAAGAGATTCAGCTGCATTACTGTTAAGTACTTTCGGGTTTTAATTAGTTTAGCTTAACCTTAAGAGTTAGTTCTTGAAAACATAATTCTTCGTGCTTGCGTTGTTAAAAGAAACCTCGTTTGAGGATGATTTCAGTTAGGTAAATTTATCATTGAAAATAACATTTATTCCACGCCATTAACCTATTATGTGGTTACCTTACGAACTGCCATTTGCCCGTACACCGACGAAGAGATGACCGCTCATGTCTTTCAAGAATCTAATTTACTCTAATGATAATGTTTCCAGTTAACGTAAGGGCCTTTTGTAGGTACTTGGTTTTTATTCCCTGCAATAAGTATATTAGTGTTACCCTTCTACGATACAAATCGCTCATAGCCTAATTGCGTAACGGCCGTTTTCAACTACCAATGTATCGATAATATCTGGTAAAGTTTGTAGACGTTACAATGTATTAGACTTTTTAACAGTACGTAGATGTCAATTATTATAGGCGATCGACCGAGTTAGTAATTTCGGGTAAGGTGGGTTCACGGATGATCTGGCAGACAACTTTAAGCACCTCCGTTCTTGGTGAGGCACGTCATTCTTAAAAAGCAAGGTTAATTTAAGTGTTCAAACTTCAAAACTGTTAAGTGAGTTTCGGCGCGGTTGGCACCGATTGATAAGCAGACAGTACAGGACGAAATAAAACTTGCCACGTCGATTATAAGGGCTCAACCAAGTTTAGAATATTTGCACACGATCGGTGAACGGATAAATGACTGGTTGTGCCCAAATTCCCAAATTATGCTCTTTGCAGGGGTACACTAATGACTGAAGTATTTAACGATAACAGTACAATATTAGGAGTACAGTAAACTCGTTAATGTTGAAATCAATTATGATTGTAGAAACAAAGCTTTTTCAACAATAATAAAACAAAGAGTGTGGATCAACAAAGAGATAGGTACGTCGATCGGTTATAATGAGAAGGTTTGTTAGATTACAATATAATTCCGTTAATTGATTAATGAATATATTTATTAATTCAAAACAAATAATAATCAGTGACTTAATAATAAATACCTAAATGTTTTACATCTGATATTAAACTGTTTACTACATAAATTAAAAAATGTGAGATAATAGAATTATATTAGTACCTACTGATTTAGTAGTCCTACGATTTGAAACTCCGTCTTAAGCTTAGTGGTCAAATTCTGCACACATTCCAAATTTTTATAAGGTACTTGAAATAAGTTGTTGCCCCCCATGTTTAAGCAAACATGTACTTCTTTATTTCCTAATCTACGCAACTATTTTTAATCTTTACTGTCTTCACGTCTAACGCCTAAACTTTAATGTAGGAGCATACAATTTTGCAGAAGCAAGCCTCAAGTATGTGTGAGCGTAGAGAGTTAATGAAAATATTTCAAAAATCCAACCCTTCCTGGTTAAATGGGGTTTGATACCATGTTATATAATAACAAAATAACCTACACTTTCGGCGACTGGCACGGCAAGGACAATGAGCATAAATTTTGAATGAGTCAGGTCAAGCGCTCGACCTACATAGGCGTTAAATTGTGACTCGAGTTACCATTTCAAAATTTGAGGATATCCGGACATCTCAAAAAAAATTCGGACATTTTAGTCACAAAATAAAATTTAGTATTTATTTGTTATAAGATAAAGTACTTACCTATAATGTTTGAATCAGAAATTACAAGGCTAAGCTTTTGAGGTGACACCGATGTGTAATATTTTTAAAGTTTTTTTAATACCTACCGGACAGAAGGCCAAATGTCTGGATATAATCGGATCGCTCCGGATAGAGGGTAATCCAAATGGTGACTATGCTAACTCAATTTAATTTTAGTTGTTCAACTATAGTATAGACGAATACGAGCCTTGTTTGCAATGACAACTGACCGGTGTCGAGGTGCCGCGTGCCGGCTCGTATCGATGTCAGGTATTTATGGCGCTAACTGTTTGCTTAATAATGTTTAGAGTTATGTTTAGTTTAATGAATGTGTTCAATATATTAAAAATATGGAGTATTATATTTGTTCGGTAACTACACTTAATACGTGTTCTTTCTCTACCTTTGGTTCCCTAAAGGTTGTCTTAGCCCTAATAAACAAAAAAACTATAATTGTGTCGTGGGACACCAGGTAGGAACGAAGTTCCTTCGGCTACTGTCGCGCCTGCGCACGTCTCATTTAACGGTTTTATTCCACGCACTTTTTTCCACGCTTACGGTTTTACTATCACATATTTTTCAGTTCGGTCGCGCAGCAAAATCCCTATCCCCTCCAAGCCTGCTGTAAGGAACTTCGTTCCAATAATTACATATTAGGTACTATTTAATTAATTAAATTAACAAAACAAAAAAAAATATCGTTTATAATTAAGTATAAGGTTTGAAAACGAATGAATAATTAATACTGACTCAATTTAGCTGCTTCAGGATGTGATTAAAGTGCAGTTGTCGATACCGAGAATTTTAACTGCGTAAATTAAATAAGGTAGCGTTCGAACCGCTCCGCTCAAAACGGGATTAATTTGTTGACTGTCAGTAGTTTGTACAATAATGCTGTTCCAGTTATAATTACCACGAAATTGTTACAGATAACTAGTTAACGTATTTCGAATCAATCAATTGGTTTAATTATTCATATTGATTAAATTGATTTGATTATGAATACATATAAATATCAATTAAGGAAAGTTGTATCTCAAGCCGCGGACCTTAGCTCGGTTTCAATATTGTTTTATGATGTCAGTGGAAGCAAAACTACATTGTCTATTGGATTGTACAATGTTTAAAATTATTTGCATTTTAATTTATTTACAAAAACAACTCTAACTGTTACTGAATTACCTAAGATATAAGTTAGTTATTCATATTGTAGTATTTCACTATACACGCGTGGGTTAGCTTGCTTTAGCAGATTATTAAACCGGTAAGTGCTAGATTGTCAAGCAGATAAAAACCTCATCGACACGAATTGGTACTGTCACAGCCGTGGGTAGGGGATGGGAAAACATAAGGCCGGCTTCAATAGATGATGTTTATTTCTTTACTGTAAAAGGGTAACACACGACACGGTACTATACACTTTACTGTACACTTTACTTCCCTGCACACTTCACTTCACACTCGCGACACTGTACTGCGAAACGGCACTTCACTATTCCTATGTCTTCTTCCCACTGGCGCGCTTCCCGACTCGCTACCAAGACTCGACTGACTCTGCCTTGGCCGGAATCGCCTTATATACCACCAATTTCAATCATTCCAAATTCAAAGGTTTTCTTTTAATTTAGCGTCGAAAACATTTTATAAATTCTATTTTCAAATTTTCTTTTTCTTTTATTTTTAATTTACGCGACACTGCCCCCCCTCAAGACATGATCGTCCCGATCATCGTTGCTTCCGTGATATCGTGCCAACCGATCCACATGTACGATCTTTGGAGGACTGCGAGGAGTACGCTGAATTCGGAGAGTGACGTCGTTGATCTTAGTCACAACTCTATAAGGCCCTTCCCAACTCGGTTGAAGCTTCGGAGACTTCCCTTTTCGTCTAACGGGGTTATGTAACCAAACCAGGGTTCCTTCTTCAAAGCTAGGCCCGTTGGCCCGTCGGTCGTAGCGGGTTTTCATTCGTTCGCTGGCCTTATATCCTGCTTCTCTGATTTGCTCATACACGTCAACCATCTTGTTGCGTAGATCGCTTGCGTAGTCAGTTATTTCTTTTGGTGTATCCGGTGGAGCACTCGAGAGCAAATCGGCTGGCAGTCGCAGTTCCCTTCCAAAATTAGCATACGCCGGAGTGACTGTTGTGGTCTCATGAACCGCAGTCCTGTAGGACATGAGAAACAGTGGAATATACTCGTCCCAGTTCTTCTGATGATTATCCACCACTTTTGCCAGATGCCGTTCCAACGTTTGATTAAATCTCTCAACCATTCCATCAGATTGCGGGTGATAAGGCGTCGTCCGAGTTTTATGTATTCCCATCACTTTACAAACTTCTTGAAAAACTTGCGACTCAAAGTTCCGTCCTTGATCACTATGCATCTCTAGTGGTACGCCAAATCTGCAGAACACTTCAGTAACAAGCTTCGTTGCCACGGTGATAGCCTCCTGGTTGGGTAGTGCAAACGCTTCTGGCCATTTCGTGAAATAGTCCATCACTACCAAAATGTATCGATTTCCAGCATTCGTGACTGGAAACGGTCCAGCTATATCAAGAGCCACTCTTTCCCAAGGAACCCCAACATTATACAGCTTCATTGCACCCCTGCTTCTAGTCTGCGGTCCCTTAACGGCTGCACAACTCTGACACCGCCGACACCAGTCTTCCACATCGTCACGGCAATGCAACCAGTAGAATCGTTCTTTGATTTTAGTGAGAGTTCTTCTTATTCCCAGGTGTCCTCCCGAAGAACCATCATGGTAAGTCTTCAACACCTCGTTCACTTTTGCTCTTGGAACAACCATCTGAAGATGACAATCTTGCCTTTAGGAGTCTCCCACTTGCGGCAGAGCAATCCATTGTGGAGTACCAGGCTTTCCCACTGTGCCCAGAGACTCTTCGTGGCCGTACTGTATTTGGCCACTTCTGACCATTTCGGCTTAGGGGTTCCACTTTCCAGCCAGTCTAGGAGCGGTTGAAGATCCTTATCATCCTTTTGGGCTCTTCTCATGGTGTCATTGCTCCAATTCAAATCGATAGAATCTGTTCGGATAAGTTGAACTTTTATTTCCTCTTTCTCCTCTTGCCGATTACAATGCCTGCATTCTTCAGAGCATGGTCTTCTGGACAGGGCGTCTGCGTTGCCATGAATTTTTCCACCACGATGTTCAATCTCAAACTCATACTCTTGCAGTTGCTCTAACCATCTGGCCACTTGTCCTTCGGGATTCCTGAATTCCAGCAGCCATTTTAGTGCGGCGTGATCCGTTCTTACTAAGAATTTACGACCGAGCAAATATTTCTTAAAATGTTGCAAGGTCTTTACAACAGCCAACAATTCCCTGCGAGTTACGCAGTAATTCCTTTCCGGCCTTGATAAAGATTTGCTGAAGTAGGCAATCACAACTTCCTGATCTCCTCTCTGTTGAGAAAGAACACCTCCAATTCCAGTGTTACTTGCATCAGTGTCCACGATAAATCTTCCCTCTGTGTCAGGATATCCGAGAATAGGTGATTCACATAGACACATTTTGAGATTCTGGAAAGCTTGCTTGCAGTCTTCGTCCCAAGAAAATGCTCGTTTCTCTTCTGTTAGGCGATGTAATGGCTTAGCTATGTCAGAAAAACCTTTGACAAAGCGTCGATAGTATGAGCACAGACCCAGGAAGGCTCTCACTTGCGACTTATCCGTCGGCGTCGGCCAATCTTTAACAGCACTTATCTTGGATGGGTCAGTTGCAACACCTCGCTCCGATATAACATGTCCCAAGTAATCCACTTGACGTTGAAAGAATGAACACTTCTTCGGACTCAACTTCAAATTTGCGCCCCGTAGCTTTGTGAACACACTTTCAAGTTTCTTGAGATGATCTTCAAAATCACGCCCCATTATGATGATATCGTCTAAATAGACTAAGCAGGTTTCTCCCAGCAAACCTGCCAGCACATGTTCCATCAATCTCTCAAATGTAGCAGGCGCGTTGCATAATCCAAATGGCATGGTTTTGAACTGCCATAAGCCTTTTCCAGTCGAAAACGCAGTTTTTTCCTTGTCTTTGGAGTCCATTTCAACTTGCCAATATCCACTTTTCAGATCAAGGGTGGAAAACCATGTCATTCCACAAAGTGAATCCAGGGTGTCATTGATTCTGGGCAATGGATAACTGTCCTTTTTCGTTACATCATTCACTCGCCGATAGTCCACACAAAATCTGGTCGATCCATCTTTCTTCTTCACTAATACAATCGGTGAACACCATGGACTTGACGAAGGTTCTATAACGCCGTTCTTCCTCATCTCTAGAATCATGTCTTCAACTTCTTGTTCACGAGCAAACGGAACAGGTCGTGGTCTCTGTCGTATGGGTGCTATATTACCCGTATCAATTTTGTGTTTCACCAAATCAGTTCTGCCAATGTCTTGGTCGTTTTTCGAGAAAAGATCGGTATAACGTAATAGAAAATTTCTTGCTTTTATTAATTGCAGCTTGGTAAGATTATCTTTACATTCTTCCAAAAGCTTTGCCACATTTTCTTCTTGACTCGGAACTCTTCGCTGTTGTCCTTCTTCGCACTTCCTTAGCCAGGCCACCTCATCACAGGTTCCGACAACCGTTCCCTTTTCCACTGTTTGTTCATCGTCATCAGGATTGAATACAGGTACCATCGTAACACAGCCGCTTCCCACTAAAGTCCTGGCCGGTATCCATGGTGAGCCCACGACTCCTCTCTCTATGATGGCACATCTTCGCTGTATTCCTCTATCGTTCTGCGGTAGTCTAACAGGAACTAATGTCTGAGATCTTGGTTTTAGGATGGTGTCCTTCAAACATAGCACTTTTCCGAAATTGCCCCCCTTCATTGGAATTTCATCATTTCCATGTTTTAGAACGCCTTGTTTCAAGTCAATGTTGCACTGATGATTTTGTAAAAAGTCCAAGCCAATAATGCAGTCATCGGATATGTTCGCTACAATGACTTTTTGCCAATAAAGTGTGTCTCCAATCTTGATAGCTACAACTTTTTCACCTTGGGTTGAGATACGCTGACCGGTAGCAGTAGTTAACGTGAGGCTTCCTCTCATTCGAATGTACCGCCCTCCGATGTCCTTAAATCTGAGGTTGCTGATAACTGTACGCGAAGCTCCCGTGTCCAACGTTAATTGGCAAGGTTGTCCATTGATGGTACCGTCTATCACAAGAGTGTTTCCATCATTCGTCTGCTTTACGACTATCTCCGGAGCTTTACTGTTAACAGCCAGCGATGGCTTTCTCCAGTTTTCCTCCGCCGCATCCACTTGTCGTCGGAAATTGTTCCCTTCACGCTTAGGGCAAGTGCTACGTATATGACCCCGTTCTCCGCATTCACAACACATGGGATTGTACGGTCGCCGTCTATTGTTATCCGCTGCTATAACTTCCCGCTGCCTCGGAGAACGCAAGTCATGTCGCACAGCTTCTACCTCAAGAGCATGAGCTACTGCTTCCTTCAAGGTGGCGTGGTGTTCAAGTCGTACGGTGGCCCTGACCTCAGAATCCCGTATTCCGTCGATGAATACTTGCAGAAGCATATCCTCAACCACGGACGGCGACGACTGATATGCCTTGCGTACCAGTCTCGCTACTTCAACGGACCATTGTTGTATAGTCTCGTTAACCCGTTGAATGCGATCCTTAAGCTGCGCTCGATATACATGCTCCAGGTGACTGTCGCCATATCTAGCCTCCAGCGCGTTCACTAGTTCGTCGTAAGAGACCTCTTTTTTCCCACCAGCGAGTGCTTCCAACACGGAGAGAGCCTCGTCCCGTAGCGCTAGGATCAGCGCTGACTGCGACTCCTGGTCACTCCAGCAACAGGTCCTTTTGACTGTCTCCAGTTGAAGTTTGAAGGCAGCCCAAGAGGATTTTCCATCATATGGAGGAACCTTCAGATGTCTACCGGAAGTTACTACGGACGTAGTTACGGAACCCCCGACCTCCAGGAGCTTCATTCGTTGATTGAGCTGTTGAAGCGTTCCCTTGACTTCCGTAACTTCTCCCTTGACTTCTGTAACTTCTCCCTTGACTTCCGTAATTTCTCCCTTGACTTCCTCTTTCACAACTTCTATCCTAGAAGCGTTGGCCCGGATCCCGGCTACCAGATCCTTGCTAAGGCCGTCCTGAAGCTCCTGTAAACGCTCTTCTTGGCGGCGTGCTTCTTCCTCCCGGTGGCGCGCTTGCTCCTCCTGCATTGCACGCAGCTGCCCCTCCTGGCGGCGAGCTTGCTCCTCCTGGCGGCGTGCTTCTTCTTCCTGGCGGCGTGCTTGCTCTTCCTGCATTGTACGCAGCTGCTCCTCCTGGCGGCGCGCTTGGTCCTCCCGGCGGCGAGCTTCTTCCTCCCGGTGGCGTGCTTCTTCCTCCCGGTGGCGCGCTTGCTCCTCCTGCATTGCACGTACCTGCTCCTCTTGGCGGCGAGCTTGCTCCTGCATCATGGCCGTCATTTGCTGCAGGAGCGCACCCATGTCCATTGACGCAGGCGGTGAAACGGCCGGAGTCGCCATGGCGCCGTCTCCGGTGCTAGGCCCCTCTTGCGACTGTTCTTCTGCCGCTGCAGCTCCCGCTCTGGTGGTTACCCCTCTCTCGTTCCTCGGCACGATCGGCATCTTTCCCATCCACTTCTGACACCAGTTGTCACAGCCGTGGGTAGGGGATGGGAAAACATAAGGCCGGCTTCAATAGATGATGTTTATTTCTTTACTGTAAAAGGGTAACACACGACACGGTACTATACACTTTACTGTACACTTTACTTCCCTGCACACTTCACTTCACACTCGCGACACTGTACTGCGAAACGGCACTTCACTATTCCTATGTCTTCTTCCCACTGGCGCGCTTCCCGACTCGCTACCAAGACTCGACTGACTCTGCCTTGGCCGGAATCGCCTTATATACCACCAATTTCAATCATTCCAAATTCAAAGGTTTTCTTTTAATTTAGCGTCGAAAACATTTTATAAATTCTATTTTCAAATTTTCTTTTTCTTTTATTTTTAATTTACGCGACAGTACCTTCGAGAATGGGTATAGTAAGCTTTCCTTAAAAGATAGACATATGCCATCCCTGACTATTGTAGACCTGTAAAAGGGGAATATTTCACCCATACATAGTTTTAAACATACAACATAAAAAATTTATCATAATAATAAATGAACCTACTCGTATTTTATTATTGCATTATAATGTTTTGCTTTATGAGTTCCAACACCCCGTTATGTATGCATTTGGCACAAGGGTACTATATACGAATAAGCGATGGCTGTAAATTACAGAGCTCACTGTTACTGTGCGAAATGTACTAATGTGACTGAAGGAATGCCTCGGCGCTACGCCTCGAAGATGTTTATTAAGGTGATTTTCTTTTAAAGTAGGTATTACAGGAGTATGTACGAGCTTCGAATTGGAATACGACATCGCTATGAGATAATTTTAGCCAGAGCTCGTAGAAACGCGTATTGAACATAATATTTTTTAAGGTGATTCCTTCGACAAATTCATATTTTTCGCGGAAATCGTGTTATCGTCTTTGCAAATTGTAGTAGGTATAATAGGTACTGTTCATTCAAATTCGATTCAGAATGTTGTCATGTTATATTTTCTGAATAATAACCTTTTATTTATGGAATAAAGTTAGCTAACGAGCATGCAGCACCACCTTCCGCTGCCGTCCATGACAACTATGACCGACTCAACGGCCGAAATACAGACTCGTCAGAGTGAAATTCGCCCTGAAAGTTATTATTGGATACTTATGGAGAAACTTACGGACTGTAAAGTAACTGCAGACTACGTAAAACTAATGCAGTCATTTGTGACGACCTAATGGCGGCGTAACCGTTACCCGCATCGGTGAATATACAGACTCGTCAGAGTGAAATTCGCCCTGAAAGTTATTATTGGATACTTATGGAGAAACTTACGGACTGTAAAGTAAGTGCAGACTACGTAAAACTAATGCAGTCATTTGTGACGACCTAATGGCGGCGTAACCGTTACCCGCATCGGTGAATATACAGACTCGTCAGAGTGAAATTCGCCCTGAAAGTTATTATTAGATACTTATGGAGAAACTTACGCACTGTTAAGTAACTGCAGACAACGTAAAACTAATGCAGTCATTTGTGACGACCTAATGGCGGCGTAACCGTTACCCGCATCGGTGAATATGCTAATGAGCTGGAATATTCATCGTCTCCATATTCTTGTGCCTATGAGAGTGTTTTACAGACTTATAATTTTATCCAAATCTGTCCAAATGTATACAGATATGCACATTTTTGTAGCTTATTTGTGTGAGTTTTAGTAATGTAGTTACTTGTGGTTTAATATGCACATTTTCTCAAAAAACTTGGCGCATCTGCCCCGCCCACACCGCCTTTCTATTCTTTTTAAATGTCATGTGGTCTAAATGCTATCATTTCAAAAACTACTGCACTCTTTTTGAATGTGGGTTTATGTAAGTAATTGACTTAATAAGATATTAAGAAAAATTGCTTTTTTGGAGGCATTTTACAATATAATTAAGTCGACGATAAACAGCAGTTTCTTACGAACACCCTAACACTAATAATAACGTAAAAGTAATATGAATACTTTCTATAGAAAAGTTCTAAAGTTTAATAAGGAATGTACGTAATGTTCGTGACAACCTTTCCGGAACTAAAATATTGATCTCACTTGACCTATGGCACTTTTGGAACCAAAATAATGTTGTCACTTGTCCCGTGGGACTACTGAGAAGTTAACGACTGAATGGACGACTTAGTACTCTATCTTATAGATCGTTATCGATCTAACGACCTGAACATATACGAGAATTTGTGTCGTGTGCCTGTACGAGTTATAATTATACGATTCCCCACTTGCGGGGAATTTTAATCATGAATGGATTAATTTTACTCCATATTATCTCAAAATCTGTAAATTGTATTTGCGTGAAATGAGTAAACGACCCACAAGAACTACAAAATTTTGGTACACTTTTTTTTGTTGTAAATAATTTCTTATTCTTTTTTTTAGTAAGATTTAAATGTAAAGTTATTGAAAACCGCAGCTAACAGCACCACATTTTCGAGCGATATTAATCAATAAAACTAAAGTAGGCGAAAAAGGTCCCGAGACAAAATACTCGTATGTATGTCGGGTGACATCGTCCAACGTCGCCCGACTTCAACCAACATGTTAAGTGACATTTGTCGGTACATTAGTCCCCTAGTGAATACGAGGCTTTACAGTATTATGTATAAGTAGGTACATACACTACCTTTATTGAACAAAAGGTTTTCTTAAGGAGTGTCGAGTGCACGTATTCTTAGTTTAAATAGGTCACGTACAGACGACCGTTGGTACATATATTGTGACAGTGAGACGTTGAAATGTCTCGAGGAATTAGTTGTAGCATCTGGACGGAGCTCATTGTATTAGTGTACTTTGTATATGTATTGTTTAAATTCGCGTCCTTTAAAGAAGCTTACTTATTCCACCACTTTAATAAATTAAATTAAAGCGCGTTCGTTTATTCAGAATATTCGATGACTGTCTAAATACACATCTCAATCATCGAATAAATTTGGAACCCTTTACAGAAATAAATATACTGTTTCTATGTGTGTGTCTGTGAATGATGTGTTCCGGTATGAAAGGTGTGGAGGCGATCTAGAACGAGACTCATAACAATTACTAACTGGACTATTACCACAGAACACTATAATAAAATTGTACTATTACTATTGTGTACTATTACTATTACAACTAACAGGACTAACTATCACTAACAGTCCCTGTGCCAGTCCTCATACTTATAATAAACTCACCAACTAATATTCTAACACTGTCTGCTAACAGAACTAACCATCCTCATCCCCTCGTCTTGCTCTAGGTCGGTCTCAGTTGTCATGGGCAGGAGCGGAAGGGTGGTGTTGCATACTCGTTTGCTACCTTAATACAATAAAAAAAGCAAAATAATCTGAATAATTCCAGTTATTGATATTCCAGTTATCGTATTTAGCAATTATTACAGATAATAATTATATTGTGATCATCAATATAAGAATTTTAGAGTCAAGTGAAAATTGTAACACAATATTGTGCTAATATTTACTGTCAAACGTTTATCGTGTTTAATTGCCAAGTTGGAAAGCTGGGTATAATCAATTTTGTTCATTTAAAATTCGAAGTAGTTGAAATTTGAAGTAGATGAAATAAATGTTGTAAAATTCCCGCTAAGCTAACAAACTAGCTCTCAAATAACCGCCGCACGAAATGTGTAGCTCGAACTTTTTTAATTTACTGCTTCAACTGTTCCCTGCTATTTTCTATACCGCATCCAATTTTTTGGTTAAGAAACTTCAATTCACTTAGTACTTACAATTAAGTATTAACCTACCTAATTTTGCATGGATTGCTTCAAGCCATTAACGCTCAAGCCAGTAACTCTCCTCATATCTGGCCTAGAGCATACCATGCCATGTTGTTCCAGTGCGCATTGGTGGAGGCGTTAGTGGCCAACCAAACTGTCGGAAATTTTTATGCCACCTGAACCCTCCGATATGGCTTAAGAGGGGGTATAAAGCTAGGAAAAAATCAAATTTCACCCGCGCGCCCCACCCCGCCCGTCAAATAGATGCGCCGCAGCAGTTGCGCGTCCGGTTGCATCTGACTTTATTAGCGGCTGTACACTCTCGCGAGACTGCTAGCCGAGTGCACTCGTATGAGAATGTACTTGGTAGTGCTCGCCTCGCCTCGTGATGTCTCGGGGGGTCTCGCATACTCTCGCTCCCATGACGTCTCGGCCGAGGCGTCACGAGACATAGCGAGTACTCTCGCACGGGAGTGTACAGCCGCTATTATATAACATAGCATCAGTCAAGAATACGGCACAGTATAATGTAAAAACTGAGACAAATTTCGGCTCAATAAATGTAGAATCATCTACCTCAAAAATGGCAAGCTGTTTTTTCTTTATTAGGGTTAGATTTTTATACAATGTTAATAGCTAGAGAGCCAGTGAATGGCAGACAACACATTATTAGGTGTCATTAATAATTTTGAATATACAGTGAAACCTGGTTAAGTAAGACATCAAAGGACCTGCAATGTCGTTTCACTTATAGAGGTATTCCACTTACCCAGTGTCTCAGATATACAGGTATAAATAAATATCTGTCTCATTTACAGAGGGTTCCATTAAGTGAGGTGAGAATACAGGTTATTTCAGTTATATTAATTGTAGAATTGTAGAATTATTCTACAAAGAGTAGATTTTGGCACATTAAATTCGGCACAAACTTCTTCGCGTGTCTTCCCACTTTCATAAACGGATATTAACTTCAGTTTTTCACGTAATGATAACGATTGTAGCTTTCGTTTTGACATTTTTCAAATAAACATCTGTATGATAGTAAAGCGAAACTAAAACTGAAGGTAATTGAAGCTCATAATTTGTACTTACGTACTTGGAATTACGTGTGAAATTTGTGGGTAGAATAAGAATGAGTAAACAAACAATGTTATCTCAGTTACAGAGGTTTATGCATATAAAATTTACTCGCTGTCTCAGTTATAGAGGTAACTATGATGATAAATCGAAAGAACAAATCCCAGATATAGAGGTTTACCTCGTCCCACTAACAGAGGTAATTCAGTGCTAAAGTGTTGGGACCTCAGCATGAGTTCCAGTTATGGAGGTTTCTCACTTATCCAGGTCCCACTTAACCAAGTTTCACTGTATTATTATGTAGGTATCTATTAATCTAAAGCAATTCTTCTCGCTGTAACTATCTGTATTTCTGAAACTAATAACATTTATAGGTAGTGTCGGTCGCATCATGTAACCATAGCGCTGGAAACCTAGTGTAGGGAGCGATTGAATCACTTTTATGACAAGAAAGGCAGTATAATGTTCGTACTGGTGTGACCATTAAATCATTTAAATTATCGCAAAGCAGAATATCTGCTCTATTTTTACGTGATGACACCTGTATGCCGTATAACATGTAAATAAATAACACGTACAATGTTTTTCAGACATTTATTATTATAGATAACATTGTTTTCATTTTTTCGCTACAAAAAGATAAAGTAAGTTATCCTTTAAATTTATTTAAATTGAAAGAAATCCTTCGCCAGAAAACAAAAAAATTACAAATGCCACTGCCGTTATTATAAGGAAACTAATTAAGTGACAATAATATCATAAAAAAGATGACAATCACTAACTTCTTGAGCGACAATTGTTAGCTTTAAAAATATAGGAAAAAAACAAAGTTTAATTCACTAAGTCCAAAATCCGTCTAGAAAAAGTAAAATGCCAAAATTATGCATGGTTGGAAGTTTTAATTGTTCAAAAAAATATATCTTGTCTATTATAAGCCGTTGACTTGTCTCACATGTGTATTTAGTATCGTCGTTTGTCTTGATATTTATCTTGACCCGTTCATAAACACGAGGCTTGATGGTACTGAAATAAAAAAAAAGTCAAACACTATTATACTTCCTAACATTGAAACTGATGATGTCAGGTATCACTTTGCGCCATTTATAATCGGTTGAAAGTTTTAGATAGGACTAAATTACATAAATACTTTATTTTAATGCCAACCGTTCCGGTGCAATAAATTCGTCTGCATTTGGATCTGTATGTTCTAAAATTTCTACATTTTGTAAAAGCGTAAAATAGTAAGCCTGAAAATATATATTTTTTCTTTAAGAAAACACAATTAGCAATTAAAAAGTAAATAAAAAAGTCGCTTTAAAAATGCATTTATACAAAATTTTATGTTTTTGTTAAAGTAATTTTGCCTAACTATGCATGTATGTATAGTATAAAAAAAGTTTAGTTTATGTGTTATTTTGTAGATTCGTTACAATGCAACAACAAGCAAATAATAAATGAAACAATACATAGACAGATGAATTGATACGCACTTCTCTTGTGTAATGTTCCAGTCATCATCAATAGATTTTGGAATATTTTCTTATTCTCTCTTCTCATATCTTGATTTTGGATTAAATCTTGTTCTGAAATGAAAATACAATAATAGTTTCAAACACACACAAGTAACAACTACTGTAGGGATTGATCAAATTGACTACCAGAAATATAGGTGTTGCTTTAAAAACAAAATTATGGGGCAAAGAGGAAATAATTAACTCAAAATTAAATTTGCTTTTGGATAAAGCTGTATATTTTGTTTGAAAGTACATACTTATACTAACTATTAATGATACATACAATGTGAATTTTTCGTATATACTATGCTGCTTCAGCGATCAAACATCAACATCAACATTGTATTGTGAGCACAAAAGTTAAAACAATAAGGTCTAATTTTGAATATGAAATAGTACTTGTCAACTTACCTCTGACAACTAGCCATGACTTGAATTTTCAGCTTTCTATGATCCCTTTTTAATGTTGATTTTATTCCGTTTGTTACCCATGTTGGATCTTAGTGTCTTTTAACTTTAGTTCACACACACACAATTATT
Source organism: Ochlodes sylvanus (assembly GCA_905404295.2). Classification (NCBI taxonomy): domain Eukaryota; kingdom Metazoa; phylum Arthropoda; class Insecta; order Lepidoptera; family Hesperiidae; genus Ochlodes; species Ochlodes sylvanus. The sequence goes on from FR990144.1 coordinate 5,972,993, forward strand.
GTTTTTGTAATAAAAACTACGCTCTCAGTCACAAATGTACACCAAAAAATAATTTCACATGTCGAGAAGACTGACGCAGTCTTCCCGTCTCAATGGAGCAATGGTGACTGATTAATGAAACCGAGCATGTCAAAATACTCAAAATCCTACAAATGTATTTTATTTTAATAATTCGTAAATTATAGATTTGATTTTGAAATCGCTAATCTAATCCCTCCGTGATACTAATTAGCATAATATATTAAAATATTGACTCTAAAATATGCACCACATTGAAAATAAATTGATTTAAGTGAAAAATTAGACCTAACTTTGTGATTTTTTTCTATCGAGAAAATTTTATTTTTTTCTGTTTTTGCTTAGATCTTGCACACAATAATATAATGAAGTATAACTATGTTTTTCTTCAGGTTCTAGAAACTTGATCTACTACTGTAAAAATTTAATCTAAGATTGCCAATTTTGCTTTATACCCCCTCTTAACGACTGATATCCAATGATAACAACCGGGGCCGACGGCTTTGTCGTGCCCTCCGAGGCACGGAAGTGTTCAAGACATTGAACCATTAACGGTTACTTATTTGAATGGATTATGTAAAGTGAAATAGTTAAACGGACTTGGTTGAAAAGAGACTGTAATTCTGTTTCGTGCACAGACGGCAATGGCAATATCAACATCTTATTTATTGAAGTTAATAAGGTGGAAATGAATAGTGAGTTGTTACGAGGGGCGTGTAATTGTGGGTTCATTTCATATCGGGGCCAACAGGGGTCATGACAACGGAGGTTACCACCCACCGTCTTAGGCCAATTTTTAACAACAGTCGTTATTAAATAAAACGTTCGTTTCGAAATAAGGACTAATCTGAAGCAAGATTAGAGTAAGATTAAGCGGTAAATACAATTTAATTAATTTTTTTTTATGAAACCCTTCAAATAGTACTAACAACTTATTACAGGCTTTTAATTAACTTACAATATATGCAAGTATGTGTGTTCGGGTCAAAGCTTGCAAGCTGGATTACAACTACTTCTCCTTACTCCACGGACTTGACATTTCGCATATTGCTATCGTCCTGATGACAATGCAATTTTATAACAAGCTGGACAGGATACTGTGCTCGGGATTGTTTCCACACAAAGGAACTCTTCAACGGTTTATAGCAGAGTGACTTAATTTATGGCTTTGCGTTTATAATTTATTTCGCAGTATAAAAACTGAATTCAGATTTTCAACCTATTTATGTATATATTTTACTTATTTAGTCTGTGGTCGCGTTTAGCTCTATCTTACCACCCGCTCTACTTTAGCCTTTTCGAGCCATACTTATGTGTCGGAGTAGGTCAACGATGTACCTAGTAGTAGGACCTAATAAGGTATTGATTTTCGTTACATGTAATCTATACTTATAACAAAATTGTAACTGATCAATGTGTGTACAACATTACATGGATGAAAAAATATTGTTGTCCACATTTATATGACGATTTTTTGTCTGTTGTTTGTGTGTTTATTATGTTTAACCGTTGTTTATAAGAAAGAAATGGAGATATAATGAAGATATGGTAGAAATTAGTATTTGTTATATTTTGATCTGTTAACAAATAAAATATATAATTATATATGTATATATGTATTACGTCTTTTTAAAATTCCTGTTTAAATATTTATTAAAAATGTCGTATTATTGATTTGGTTGAAACGAATAGTCTGTAAAACGATGACAAAGTTTGTAGTAGCGATGCGAAATAAACCATAATTTAAAAGTTATGTACAATTACCAGCGACTCTACGTTACTCATTCATAATTGTACTAGAATTTAAGTTTGAAGTTGTTTACACAATTCGATCTCTTTAAATTCGGTGAGGTAGGTACTAAAAATAGAATACAACTGCTTTACATTTTGTCTTTGTTTAACCCATTTCTAAAGGCCAATAAAGCAAAGGGTCAGTTAAGTTCCAGGGGACCTATTTGAACGTTTGAAAAGGCCATAAATCCTGTACATTCAAGCACCAAATGAATTTGTTACGAAGAACTCCGAGTTAAACTCGAAGGATGCTAGTACCTACCTAAATATCTGTATTTTGGCCTTTTTCTTTTCTTTTTGCTGGGATTCATTACACTGAATAGGTTATTACGATTCCCACACGTTTCTGTTTGTGGCTTTTTTATGTCGAAACGAAACAACCGAAACGGGAAAAGGGTTACAATAAAAGATGTGTTGGATAAAGCAGGTACCATCACCACATCGAATTTCCTATCCATATGACAAGAATTGGCACCCGTCACGACGCGTTGGCCAATTGCTGGTAAAGTTAACGCTGATTGTCTGAAAAAACTTATGTTTTAATTCAGTGTTATTGTAACTTTTAGCTTTACGAATCTCTTTTTAATGTATCAGGCGATTGCAATACACTGTTTTGCTAGAACAAACACATTTGAATATTTACTATGTTCCAATTGTGCAATAGTTTTGTATATTAAAAATGTTTTGGAATGAAGCTAAAAAACGTAGCAGCACCAACATTTTTGAGTCTTTAAACAACATAAAACAATAAGAAGAAAATATTAATTCAGTATGAATAGGTAGCTGTGAAAATAAATAATGATTAATAAGTAAATCACGTAAAATTAATTAAAAATTGCGTATAGTTTATTTTATCCCGTAAAATTAAGTTTATCCACTTTGAATAACCCTGTTCTAATTTATCGGATAGGTATACTTATACCGTTTACATCAGAGTACTCGTATAAACTTAAGTAAAATTGAATTGAGAATTTAATCACAAATACACAAGGTGGCCGTAAATAATCGTTTTAAATCGTAATAAAACGCTAAAGGGAGTATAAAATAAACCGTGCTTTTACATTTTGTTATAAGAACAACAAATCAGGGTACGGCCCGACCTTCGTGTCACCTGTCCAACTTGTTGGGCGACCGTGTGATACAGATATTTTTGTTGAGGTTAGGAATTGGAATTACCGTGCAAGTAAGATATTTATTTTGTTTGTGATACAGTTAGATACTTGATATTTTGACACGTACTAAGGAATTTTATAAGGTTAAATAATTTTGTAAGCAAACCGATCGTCACAACAAGAAAAGTCTTGTTATATAAAAAATTACATTTATTATTTTATTGTTAGTATTTTTATCGTTATTTATTTAAATAGTTCAGGTATACGGTGAAGTGTATAAAAAATAAAGACATACGTATAAAAGTATAAAATACGTTGTGACAGGTTTCACAAGGATCGCAGTCAGCTTGAATTTTAATACTAAAAGGGGTATATTTGGTGTAACATATCCTCAATGCTGTAAAAGATTATGGAAATTCATACCTAATCATAATTAGCATGAGTTTCACACTGCGGCCGGAGGTATAAATCCGGGGGAAGACCACAAGCCTCATAATTTATGCTCCAACGACGTTGAAATATTTAGACAGACCCTGAGTATATGTGCGTCTTTTCTCTCTACTTCGGTATTAATATATTTATACATCTATGGATGTTCATTAGGATCAGTTGAAAAATATTTTTTAAAATATTTCCCAGCAGTTTCTTTTCTTCTTCTTTCTTGGACGGCAACGCATCGGTGATGGTGAAGGTGATCCATGCGCGACGGTGACCACTTAGCATCAAATAGCTCGTCTGCTCGTTTATCAGTTTTAATTTAAAGATAAAAAGCCTAAAGATGGGCATTCACGTTGCAACGGTCGCACGGACCGTCGCGTCGCACAAACTTCGGTCGTATGCGACAAGTTCCATTGTAAATTGGTCGTAAAGCAGACTGTACGACCAAAGTTATATCACAGGTCCGTTGAAGTAGTCATAGAACACCAAGTTCGTGCGACGGTCCGTGTGACCGTTGCAACGTGAATGCCTCCCTTAACTCTTGAAGTACCCCAAAATAGTTAACCTATTAATGGAGAACATTCAAATGTAACCTCTTTTGTATGTTAGGGAGGAGTTAGGTATTCTGTTGATTCCTGATGATGTTGCATCGGCACAGCAACAATATCATTAAAGTTACAGGAGTAGAAGAAGTTTTACTATATCATACAATGGAACAGATTGTCTTCCATTATAGCTCAAGTCACCTTTCAAACAAAAAAGCTACTTAGGTATATCAAAATCGGTTTCCCTTTTAGGAGCCAGGATGCTATACTATACACGCACAATACACGCATTAAACTTATAACACCTTTCTTTTAAAGTCGGTGGTTAAAAATAGTTGCCAGCATTAAAAAGGCGACCTAACTTTTAGGTAAAGGATAGAATATAATATAATACTCAAGAAAGAATCGTATCTTAGGGTTTCGTGCTCAATAACGATAAAACAAGGCATCAACTTCAAATACATTGTTCCAAAAACACCAGTTTAGTTTTACACTACTATCCCATTATGAGGCAGACTATAAAAGCAGGAAATGTAATGGAACTATTAAGATCTTTTATCAGTTTTCTTTATACTTTGCAAGAACCTTCTTTTTTATCTAGCAATAGAGCAATGAAAAACTTGATAGTTATAGTAAAATTTTACGAATCTATCTTTTAATACCATGAGTAGGTACCTATAACAATTACAAGAACAATTTACTCTAAGATATTCAAAACTAATTACAGAAAATACCATTAGGTAATGTTCTGTTTAAGATAATCTTAAATTAAAACAAATAATTTACTGTCTTATTTAAAGTATTACGTCTGCGTACTTATATTTTAAATTTATTCATGTTCGCACAGTTCACTGAATGAATTAATTTCGATTGAATTCGGAATTCATTTATCTTTTGTTCATAATGGAATTTATACCAATCATGAATTTTATAGGTTTTATTTATTCTACTTGGCAACAATCCACGAGAATATTTATATGTCGCCGTCAGGGATGGAGGAGCGACACCAGAAGTACCATCCGAGTTGCCGAATACAGGGTTCATTGCGTAGATACGTAGTTGGTAGTTGAGGCGTAGGTCTCAGGCAAATGAAATCCGTTAACGTAGGTACACTTGATTTAATACACTTGCACTCGTAATTAAGCGAACAAGTAAAAGTAAAGTAATCTAATAGGTCTTGAGTAAAGCCCACGGTCCCGTGTTGAGCGTTTCTTTTTCGTCCACCATGACATCCAAACTGACATGACAACCTCGACACGATTCCGCTCACGATCGGTCCCCTTCAGGACGTCTCGGCGCTCACTCAATTCCGGTACAAAATAATAAATTGACCGTCTAATTAATGTAAATTGTTATAATCGCCGACATATATTTTTATATTTATTTATTTTACAAACTTATATAATAATAATATTATAATGTATGATTGACTTGCCACATTTTAGGGTAAACTATTAGATGAATAATGTGTGTAAAATGTGCTACCTACGAACGTAAAGGAGTACTTTACGTTTATATTGGTGTAACCATATGTAAGTAGGACGCCACATAGTACATTATTCAAGTGAAGCAATTTTGAATCCAATCAAGTCTCAGTCGAAACTTTTCCTCGCGAAGTCAAAGTGAAGATCTCTTGAATAATATTCCGATTGAATCTACGGGTTGGTCGGCGTAAAATATTGAGGAGCTATATAAAATGACGGCCCGTACCGGCGTTACTACACCCATATATTTTTACTGCCGTTTATAATTTATGTCCACTTTAGTGGTTACCTTGACGGAATTATGTCCAACATCGAACCCCACTTACGGGTTCGATCGCATATTTAACGAGCTGAAGTATTTTTATGGAAAATATTAAAAGTTTTGACCAAGTCAACAGTGCTTTATGGTTTAGGTCAGTAAATATAAATAAGTAAGTAAGTTTTATCATTAAGTCCGCCTTTGTATATGTACTTTTTGTAAAGTTTTAAATAAAAAATAAATTATATACAAGGGGGAGCCCCTTGCCTTTTTTCGGAAATAAGGTCCAAGAGCATCCAGCACCACCCCTCCGCTGCCGCCCACAACAACTGTGACGACCTAGAGCTAGACTGAAATGGGGACTACGGTGGTTATTTCGGTTATGAGACCGTGTTAGAGCATTTGTTGGTTATTACTACGTACCGTCTATCTTGAATCCAAGTCATCCTTCCGTGCTTTCGGTGCATCCTTTCAAACAACGAACGATGCTGCGTCCCTTTTGTTGAAAGTCCCAACCAGTTATACTGAACGTCCTCATGTATATTGATAAGGTTTTTTACCAACCTGGCTATGTACCATCCGGTTTCTAAAATAAATTGTGTCGGAGGACCAGAAATATTACGGGTTCTCCGTGCATAGATTCCCATAAGAGATGCGACAGAGAGGTACTAGTTGTTATTAAGCGGGTGTACTGCTTAGTTTGTATTAGCTTACGTGTCGGTTACACGGTATTACGGTTGAGTTATATTCTGGATATCAGCATTAAAAATATTAACTTTAATTCGCCAAATTCGCACAAAATAAATATAATATCCGTAACAAGCGTCCTGAAATAAAATACTGCAGCGCAAGGCACCAGCTCAGCACATTTAAAATAATTGTGTTTTTATTATAAAAAGCATTTTCAATATTCTCAATGGTCTGCCACTGCCCGGAAATGGAATATGCAGATGAAAAATTTACGTTCCAGTAGATTTTGACCCAGTTTTTTCCGTTTTAATAAATTATACCCTGTCCTTTTTATTGAAAAGTGAATCGTTAAGCATATTCCACAAATTGGAATTAAAATAATTTTGTCAAGATTTGCTAAGAATAGGCGCTGCACGCTCACAATACCTTCCAATACAACGTCTATCTATAGCCGCGTGATGAATGTGTGTCTCCTCACTATAACTAAGGATATTAAGTTTAGAATCAGTTGTTTAAATAATAATAAATTGAATAATTATTATAACTTCACCATGCTGTTTCAATGCAGATTGGTAGAGAAAAAAGAGAAATGAATCTTATACAATATTCATTTTAATTCATATCTCTGGTACGTGATTACGAGGAGGAAAATCCTTTTTGGAGTTAGCTGGTGGGAGTCCATAACCTTTCCATCGCGGTGTACGATAAGGTACTTATTAAAGTAGTCAAACTTGAATAAACCACCAAGATTCTTAATACTATTCAACCATCCAAACTTTGAAACTTTTGAAGATATCGATTAAAAGTCAGTAACTTTAAAGTACTCAACAATCATCCCTAAAGTTTCGAAGAAAACGCTTTTTAAAGTTTGGAAGAAATCGCAACGAGATAAAATGATCTGGATGTCTTAAAAATATTTTACTTATTTTTTCTATTTCATTTAATGGCACAGATTTACAAAAATAGTGACGACCCGTGGATTAATAATTACCATGATGAATCGTCCTTCAAATGGTCCTGGGTTCGATACCGAGGCGAGAAGAATGCGAGGCGGAAAGAATGATGTGTTCAAATTTCCGTTCTTGGGTTGGCTGGGTGTTGACCATAGCATCCACGATACAAGAAATCCTGGCGTGGAGCTATGAGTACGTATCGTTATTACCTACGTAATTACTTTTCACTGAAGCTTGAGAAATAAAAATACAATCTTTGAGAAATACTTTTTCTAAAATTCACACGATATGAGAATCTGTTAAGAAGACGGCGCCAGAGCGGCATAATTTCCGTCACCGGGTCCAAACGACCTGCTTCATCTGGATAGCGTTTTGTTAATGCTGCAAACCACGTATAACAGGGTTGAAAGGGCAATTTTGGGAAGATGTTTGTCTGTAATTAACTGAGTGAATATACTTTTAGAATTATACAGCAGAGATAGGTGCCTTTATAAACTAGTTAAACTAGGCTGTGCGCTGTGTCTCAGTCGGTTACCATAGCAACGAATGGAGAAATTAAAGTTGGAACTTCGGAATAAAAATAATGTTGAAATATTCTTCTGTTAAAATACAATTTTGTATAAAGATTTCAAAACGATCGATAAAGAAATTTAGGAGATATGCGATTTCCAACAAGCGAATATAATTTTTAGGTTATTAAATTGGCAACCGCTCTCGCTTTACTTCGGGAAACCTACTCATATGCTTTAATACCCATACTGCAAAATATCTAGAGGGATATTTAAACTGACATTATCTTTTTATTTGTAATCCGATTGAAGGTAAACAAACAGCAACTGTTTACTCAAGGTTACTGTATTGAGTGAGCCATTTCTAAGATAAAACGCAGAGAAAATTTGACAAAACGATAAACTGATAGTAATTCTAATAGAAATAGTTATTGGATCCATTATTACGTTAATGAAGTTCAGTATCTTCGTTTCTTCCTGCCACCCCGTAACCTCTAGAATTCTCCTGTTCATTACTCATATTCCATTTTCATACATGTACGAGTAAGTGAAGTTGGCTTGTGCTAGAAACAATATACTTTCACGTCGTTATCTTGCCATTTATGACTACGTTTTCATTTTCATCATTCATCATTCGCTTCTCGCGTCTAGTACTTGATAAGACGAGTCATTTACATTCCATTTCCTTAAACAATGGCTTAGACTGGCTTTTCAAACTTACACTTCAGTCTTCCGCATCCATGCTTTCATAATGCTCTGAGCAGTCTAGTTAGAACTTTTAAAAGAACAATACGAGTTTTGTATTTTAGTAAATAAATGCCTTCATAGCGGCAGAGCATTTTTAGACAAGTAGGTTATCATTAAATTAAATCCAATGGTATTAAGTTAAATCCAATAAAAGCTATCTCCATTACAATCTATGCGCTATCTAATCGAGATATCATTGCTGTTAACAGATTAGTAGTAGATACTAATGTTTACGATTATTACGTACGATTACGATTAGGTTACTATTATGTTGAATAATGTATTCAAATAAAACCCGACTTGAGTTGAGAATAGTTGTTAACCTAACTTAGGTAAATTGTGAATGATCCTATGCTCATTCGATGTAAAAACGGTAATATAAACTTAAAGATGATACCTACATAACATACTTCATAGACTTAATCAAATAAAAGACAAAAATAACGCTACACACGCATAGTGTGGGACAAGGATTCCCTGTGTCATGGGCGCCATGGACAACACACAAAGACAAGTACATACACCCAAACCAAGAATATAAACTCATCATTCAGATTTCCATCTCGATGGGAATTAAAAGCTCAAACAGCAGTAGTAGTAGTAACTATTGCGCCATACGCCATTGTACATACAGTTTAAATGAACATGTAAAATAACAATTTTCCATTGCCCCAGCTGCAAATAACTTCCACTTATGCTAGTGCTCATTAATCACGAGAGCTTCTGTGTTTGGGAGTGCATTAAGCAATTGATATCGTTTGTTTTCATCACAGTTGTAGTTACAATTTCACACCCTTAGGCCTTCAGACATAATGGCCTAATTTAAAAAAGTAGTTTTTTTGGGAGCTCACGTTTTAAGGATTCTGGACGAAACATTTCAGCTTATTTTTCGTATTTAATGTCTCGTCCAGACATCTCGACATGAATAATTGTTTATGTGAATTTATAAATTGACGTTGACTATTGAATTTTGTTATTGTAATTGTTTAGAAATTTCCTTTAATTCATTTCATATTGGATGTATTAATGGATTGTTTATTTTATATTGTTATTGATTAGATTAGTTTTAATTATTTAGGTAATTTAGATATATTTTGTTTTGTCGTAACTTATCGCATTAGGGATAACCCTGTAATGTTAGTTTTAAGTTTGGAAATAAATGAATGTAACAATATCATAAACCAAAAAACGTGTTAATAAATCGATGTTGTTCAAATGTCAGTATAGCAAAATATATATTTGAAACCACACTCCAGAAACAAATTGATTAAAGGTATCCGCGAAGTGGCTCAGTGGATTCTAGACGGCAAACTTTATTTTAGTTTCTGAACCAGGTCGACTGCTAATTTGAGTGCTACAGTTTGGCTTTGGTAAACTGCTACTACGTAGCAGCTTCTCCAATATTTTGGTCCTAATGCATTAGACAAATTGGCTATGTCACTTACAAAGTATAAATATTTAACTTGTACAGTTCCGCGTAGCGTTTATTATTCATGTTAACGATAATTTCTATGGAAAGGACGACCTGAGCAAAGATGGAGAATTTTATTTCTCTTCATTACAGTTGTGGATAAGGAAGGAACATCAAATGCAAAGTCATAAAATCCAGGTAGAAGGAAGAACTTTATCCCTTCTACGATTCCGCACTATAGCAGCGTGGTAAGTGGACGAGTTCTCCTCAGTTGTAAGGAGGGACAGGTGCCTTGTAGTGGGCCATTAATGAGTTGAACCCAAAGACGTATAGTACGAGTACATACATACATGAGTTTATTGTATTTTACTCACCTTCGTTTAGCAGCGATACTGTTTAGAAGGGCATTGCCAATAGAACGCCATTCATTAAAACAAACCAAGATTATTGTCAGTGAATATCAATATTAGGAATATTACAATTTATTGCTAAAGCTCGATCGACACCAAATTGTTATTTATTCCATAAATTATTGATACAATAACGAGCAGAGTTCTAAACAATTACAGTAATAAGCCTCGAGCCTTGGATATTTTTCTGGTGAATGCGGTTAATAAATCAAGGCAACCGTTTGCGGGACCCTTAAATGATGAATCGCGTGTTCTAGATAAGGAGCGTATTATTGTTCTTTTCCTCCTAAACGTTATAAATAAATAATGCCCATTATCATAAATGCTTGTCATGAGTGTAATGAGACGATTGTGGAATTAATTTAACCAAAAAGCGCGTATTTCAGGACATCGATGCAGTGTTAATTAGTCGATGCATCGAGGCATGACCACTAAAACCAGCCAACGCGTCATAAAAAGCATGGAAGTCATTTAAGCCATCGACAGAGTTCCCTGCCGATCGTCTCGAATTGCTTAATGGACGATAATATGTATGATTGACATAAGCAATCGGATTTTGAGGAGTTTTACAAAACTCTGTAATTCAATATTTACTATCATACTTAATGTATTATTTAAGAATTTCTTAATGGTACTGGACGATGTATGATGATGTAGATGATATGTATTATTGACATAAGCAATCGGATTTTGAGGCGTTTGCCAAAACTCTGCAATTAAATATTTATTACCTATTATTCAAATATTTATGTTTTTTATAAGCTAACTCGCTTCTCATCTGGCATTATAAGGGTTGAATAGCAGACAATACCGTCAGTCATTTTGTCCGCCCATTGTACTCCTTAATGATAAGATTGTTGCCATAAAAGATTAATAAATAAAATTCATCATCAAAAAAATCCGGCTAGAATCGTAGGAGCAATTGAGGTGAGGTATTAAATAGGCAGATTGGGATAAGATATATAAAAGGTTTCGGTTTTGAAACATGAAATGTTCGAGTTACAAAATATGAAAGGTTTCGTTATTGGTATTTTCAGCTTTTCATTGGTACAGAAAGCTCGTAAGTTTCTGAAAATAAACATGTCGACACAGCGTCGAGTTTTTATGTGAATGTGTCGTGCTCAGTTGTATTTTACGAATCGAAGCACGGGTTGGTAAATAATTTTGAACGAACAAAAATATTTCGATGTCGATTTTCGGTGTTCGATCAATTTCATGTCACGAATAACACGTCTATTTGTTAGTAAGTCATTTAGAAACTATAAGTATATTACACCTATAACACATATATAACACATATATATAACTATAAGTATATAGTATATATTACTATATTTATATTACTATATTACTATATTACTATATTTTCAAATGATAATAATTATTATCCTTATAAAGTAAGTAAGTCATAAAAAATGTTTTTTAAGTGAAAGTTCTATATCGACGTATTCGAGAGAAATTGTGTAGCCTGTAAAGGGTAAAAACGACAAGTTTTTTTAAAACGGAAGTTGGGTAAGACGTTTTTATAAAGAGGAAGTTACGTACTGTGTATGCTTTATCCTATTTTAAACCGTCACATAGCATAAACCAAACGATAAAATAAAGAAATTTAAGTCGAAGAGACTTCATGTAGGTGTTTATTAATATAGGCACACGTTTTTGTTTTCAACAATATTGTTGGTTCATGAAATATCCATATCTATCAGACTAATCCGAGATGGACAGCGGATCCCTTCAATCGATATTACATAATATCTACTCGAGTTTCTGAGTTACATGAATTATACATACTTGTAGACGAGGGTCTCATTTAAAATGCAGTATTACTAATATGTAATAGCTTTTTTATTGTTTTAACTACAGCGTGCTTAGAAATCGGCCGATGTACAATGTTTAACAAGGTTAAACTAGTAATAAAGTTGTAGTAATTGGTTATTGATAACATTCATTGAAACTATTTTCATGACGGACAAACTAGGTAGTTAGTTAAACCAATTAGTTTGTCATATTATTTACGCCCCAAGGAACGTCAAACTATCGATCAAACTTCAACCTTGAGTGTGCCATGATACGGTCAGTGCCTTTGTCTAATCAATATCTAAGTTATTTTTATAATTAGGGCTTAAAACAGCGTTATTATAAGAAAACTAAAAACTTATGTACATATCTATTATCTCTGATAACGCTAGGTGCGTTAGAATTCCTTGTTTGCTTGTTTTAGATGGAATTAAGGTAGCAAACGAGCATGCAGCAGCAACCTTCCGCTATCGCCCATAACAACTGTGACCGAATTAGAACAAGACTCAAATGGAGACTAGGATAGTTAGTCTGGTTAGGAGACGGTGTTAGAGCATTAGTTGGTTAGTTTGTTAGTAAGTATGGGGGACTGGGACAGGGACTGTTAGTGATAGTTAGTCTTGTTAGTTACGCACACGAAGCAAATACAAAGAGGAGTCGGCCTAAGCAACTGTGCACTGTGATTATCAACTAGGTCCTAACGTCATCACAGGGGGCGTGGCTTTAGTCAGTACCCTGTCAGCGTTCGTACTTCGTGCACGTGGGGTGCACTGTATTGTCATTCCAAAATAAATCATATTTCCGTGTTATCAAGAAAAAAACGATTAAGTGTTGTGTTTTATCGTGCAAAAAGTACTCGGATAGACGTTCTGATGCAATGAATAGCATCACATTTCATGTGTAAGTAATTTTATACGTAATTTAATTAAAATATTTCTAGAAAACTCGCTTATCGTCGGCTAACATATACATTTAAATCTATTAGACACTAGGTGGCACTAGAGTGCATCAGACAGAGCCGCATTTAGAGATCAATTAATGGTAATATAATATAAATTATAATATTATATACAAATTTAAATACGTGGTAATACATACCTACACGGCTATGTATTATTAATATTAGATTATTTACTTATGAAATTGCCGTTTTGTACGAAATAAGTTAGTGTTTCTTTGTAAAAACAATTTTATTTCTGTTAATCAAAGTCAACATCCATGCTATCGATGCATCTTTGCTTACGTAGTCGCTGTTTAATTTAATATTTAATTAGATGACCTTCTTTTTGTTGTTACAGGTTATCTCCAATGCTAATATGTGTATGCTAGTATATGTTGCCGCTGGTAAAGAGTTCTTGAGGATGGAGCACATAAAGACGCCGCAACGAGTAGAGTTTTAGGGCAATTACGTATAATTATAGTAGAGTTTTACCGCGATGACGTACCGAATAGAGATTACGGGAATGACGTATCGAGTAAGAGTTAAAAGAATCCGCAAATCATTGATTGGTAATTTTGTTCAAACAAGTGTTGTAATGTTATGGAGTATGTTCCGTTGCTTCTGTCTAAACCTATCTTTTAAATAACACCTATTATGTTTTGTAAATAAATTATGTTATAATAGTGTCTGTTATTTGATTATCCTATGTACCCCATGCACCTATGCATGAACATATCGGTCGAAAACAAAACGCTTCTTTTTTCCATAGTGGCATAATTATAAATGTTTATACAGAGTCACTGGTGAGTCACTAACGATATTGAAAGAGAGCACTTGGTACTCAATTCTCGTCTTAATTATGAAATAAATGAAAAAATCTAATAAACAACAAATGCACACATAACATAATAAATAAATATGAAAAAAAAAATGCTGTAAAAAAGCAATTTAATATCCTTGTTACGAAAATTCTGAGTACGTCCCTGTTAAATCCGACGTTTAGCGACATGACATCTAGTGTGAGGTAGTTGAACAACGTAGTTTTGCGTAACGTAAAGAAGAAAGTAGTTTTGCTTTTGGCCGGTAGGTGAAAAATAGAAATGTGGGAGGAGCTTAACTCTCCTCGCACCCCGCAAAATGTCACGCACTGTTTCTTAAGGAAATCTAAGTACAACACCTCCTCTTTGTATTTCCTCCGTGGTTACGCACCACTACCTCGGTAGACCGTTGTGTAGGCGGGCCATTAATATTTTCCGCAATCCCTATTGATGCAGTGTACATGTGATAATAATACCAGTAATAATATGGACTTAACAATAATATTAAAATTATAACCCTTTGGCGAAGTCCTAACACCAAACAGGGCGGCCGGCTTATGTCGCCCACGACACCCTGGTCTGCGAACGTATGATTGGGGCAGCTCTAATGTGGCCAAAAACCGTTTATGAGTCAAAGGCATTTTATTTTACCCGTAGAATACCTTTATTTAAAAGCACCCAACAATCGCTGGGAGTTCCCAAGCATTAAACACTTAATTGTTTGCACAAATTGTTAATTTGAGCACGTTCCGACGTTTTAAAATTAAATCAGTTACGGAAATAGAATACCGTATTGACTTTTATGGAACTAATTACTTTTACAAAGAGTTTTTACTTTACGTGACCAGAATATATTAGTAGGACTATCGACCGAACGTCGCATGCTAGTCACTCGTTGACGTAGCAGTATGATCAGATTTTTTGTCAGAGGTGGATGTTTGAGGAGTTTACTTAATATTAAATCGTAATTTAGTTAATTCCAAGTTATTTTGAACTTACTGATTTCCATGGGTGATAGCGACTATCTATACCTAAAACTTCTACTTCCGACGCCCTGATATACTCCAAAATCCTTTTGTTAATGACCATAAATTACAATCACTATTAGTAGTAAGTATTAGTAGTATTTAGTCGCTTTGTTTTGAATATTGTTTTTGAAACAAATGAAACTCGATTCCATTTTAAATTTGTGACAGTTGTTAAAACATAATCCATTGAAAGTGTGCCACGCTGTTGAAAGAGAGCTCAAACCCTTACAATACTTTGTGGGGAAGCGGGTCAGGATAATGAGTTCTATCTTTGGCGAAGTACTAACGAAGCGGTCCAACGTATCCGCAACGCATAATCTATCCATACTAATATTATAAATACGAAAGAGGGTTTGTTTTTCCTTTCACGTCAAAACAAACCAACGGATCGAAGTGATTTTTGGAACAGAGATAGTTCAAGGGCTGGAGGGTTGATATAATAATGTAATATTATATGATTTATGTGTTGATAAAATGTACGTTGTGTGTGCCAATTATGACCACGTTATTGTTAACCTATCTTAGTATAGTTAATTATTATTTTATTATAATCTACAAATTATTGCGAGGCGTTGAGAGCCAACTCCCGCGAATAATACAAAATTATGTACCTATGAGCTAAAATTATTCCTACAACAATAACATGAAACCAATAGCCTGGAAATGATGTTAAGTAGGTTTGTGCATAAATTATCGCGACCTCGATAGTCACCAAATGTGGATACAGGCCTAGTTAGAATAATTTATAGCAAATTAGGTGACTCTTCAATTTACCCATACTAATGAAGTATTTGATTACAATGACATTTTTGGCCGTTTCATTTATCAACTGGTTGATATTATACGCTTCACATAAATATTTGCACGCCAGAAATATAGTATTTATTGTATGCGTAAAGCAAATTAATAAATGAAAATGAAAAATTGAAATATTTTGAAAGTGAAACTTCTTTGGCCGAGCTGAGAAATTCAATTCATTTAGGCTTTTATATGTATAAGGTGCTATGGCCCCTTCATAACTTAACATCATGACTTCGTAACTATGAGCTGTAGACGGAAAGAAAAATATATAAAACTGAAGTTTTATTAAACTTCTTTATTAAAACTAGCGAGCGAATAAAATAATAAAAATAATAATAACGCTGCACACTTATAGCATTTATAGCCTCTCACTAGGATTCCCTGTGTCGTGGGTGACATGGACAAGAACACATACACCCAGACCGAGAACAGAAAATTCAAATTTCCACCGCGCTGTGAATCGAACCCCGGGCACTTGGAACGGAGATCCAGTCTTGATAGTAACACAAAATTGCGGTTTTATGCCAGTTTTATGTACGAGTAGACGCGTAACCCATTGATGAAAACGGGAAGTTACCGTTAAACCC
Organism: Ochlodes sylvanus; assembly: GCA_905404295.2. NCBI lineage: Eukaryota > Metazoa > Arthropoda > Insecta > Lepidoptera > Hesperiidae > Ochlodes > Ochlodes sylvanus. The sequence continues at coordinate 5,989,331 of FR990144.1, forward strand.
GATAGCGAGGATCCTAAGGCTGTTGAAGTGACGTATCGCTTCGAACGCGGAGAAAACGGAAGACCGTGCAAATCCGGTCTGCAGAACTTTAAGGATCGAACAATACTCAAGAGAAGCATGTATAAAGGCCATTTTCCTACCTGTCCATAATTCGTGAATAAATTGGTAGTATAATTTTAACAATAATGTTAACATTTGCAAGATGCTAGGCGTAAAACAAAACTGAGGATAATTTAATAGATAGAATATTGAAAACGCTCAAAAGAAATTTGAGCATATTCCCTTAATCTTATCCCTTGAGGGTCCGCGAGGTTTCACCAACATAATAATACCATCACAAACATTGGCCATGTGGTAGGGCCGAAGCGCTGCTGGTTCCACCCTCTTACCTGGGTCAACCAACGTGTCGTGTCGTATTCTTTCTTTCCGTTTCCTTCTTTCCTGGCGGACACTGCATCGGATATGCCTTTAGTATTACAGATGTCCATAACGACGTTGACCACTTACCATCAGGTGGCTCGTCTGCTGAAGAAGTATAAAGTGCTAACGATTTTTTATTACAATTTTGAAGTTAAAGCTGTTACATAAACTATTATGATCCTTATTTTGAAGTCGGTTAAAATACATACGAATGAAGCTAATACAAGCGTGTTAAAATATTTAAAGGCCGTGTCCTATTATCCTAGATTTGATTTCACAGCAGTGACGCCAGTGAGTAAGTTCCGTAGCGTGTGCTACGAACTTGCTACTACATTGAAAGCTGTAGCTTTGAGCAGCTACACGCATACATCTTCAATTCATGTCAGTAGATGGATGCATAATTGATCGATGTCTATGCGGCAAATTAATACACAGTGAAATGGAGTGAAATAATATATTGGAATATAATATTGCAGGCCGCTTCTCGAGACATGCCGCACTTAACGATATCATACGCCGGTCCCTTGCCACCGTCAACGTGCCAAGTCTACTTGAGCCGACTGGTATTGCCAGAGACGATGGCAAGAGACCGGACGGTATGAGTTTGATTCCATGGAACATGGGTCGGGTGCTGGTATGGGATGCAACTTGTTCAGACACGCTGGCTCCTTCCCATCTACATGGAACCAACAACAGAGCTGGTGCGGCTTGTGAAGGGGCTGAAAAAGCAAAAGCATCTAAATACAGGGGTCTAGGCTCCGAATACGATTTTGTCCCATTCGGTGTCGAGACCCTTGGTCCGTGGGGTCCTAGTGCTATTAAGCTTTTTAAGGAAATAGCAAAAAGGTTAGTCGACATCACAGGAGACCGAAGAGCTGGCAGCTACCTCGGACAAAGAATTAGCCTAGCTATTCAAAGGGGGAACGCTGCCAGTATCTTCGGAACCTTGCCTAAAGGGACTCCTTTTAATAATATTTTTTAGTTATTATGTTATTTTTTAACTTTTTAGTTGTAGTTGATATATAATATAAATATGTAAATAAATATTCCAATATATCCTACTAATATTATAAATGCGAAAGTTTGTGAGAATGTATGGATGTCTGTTTGTTACTCTTTCACGCAAAAACTGCTGAATGGATTTTGATGAAAGTTTACAATAATATAACTTACACATCAGAATTGGCTATCATTGGCTATAATTTATAAAGATATAGTGTGAATTATCTAAAATATATGCCTAAGCCTTTGCAATGGTAAAGAATAAGTTTTCCGAAGCGAAGCGAAGGCGGGTCACTAGTTATTATATATATGTATTTCTTAATTCTAATCACTTTTACAAATAAAGTGTAGGTTTTTTAACAGCATTAAAATATAAGTATCCTGTTATTTATTTTTATTGAGCAAAAAATAATTTTATAAAGTACATGAGTAGAGTACAAGTAAAAGTAGGACTACCTACGAGATATGAGATCCCATCAAAAAAATAAATTAAAAAAAAGCAAGTCTCGCTACGCAGTCCTTATACCGCATGTATTTTTGAGATCTCATGTAAAATGAAGTCATTTAATTTGGTTTGTGTATATATGTAGATACTAACTTATGTATAGCGAAATTTTCTAGAGAAGCAACCATTATTAAATTATATACTCCTAGTAAACTAGTTATCTGATGTACATAAGTAAGCGCGGTGGAATGTCATTAAGTAAGATTTATTTATGTGAGTCACACACAGGAATTTTGTTATCCGTTGAAAGTACTCTGTTTAAGAAATCACTTTAATTTTGAGCTTACTATTAATAATAAAATTAAATAAAAACTCTACAAGTGCATCATAATTTATGACAAATTTGAGAAACATGATTTTTTAAAATAATTTTTAGTATTAGGTATAGAATGCCAGTATGATCTGAATAGTACCCAGTATAGAACACATTGAACTAATCGTTTTCGAGTTACCCGTAACGAGTCGTTAAAATCGTAAACCGTAAACAAAACGAATCGTTGTTCGAATATGTAGCGGGCATTAGGGGAGCAGGCATGTCCAACAGCAATCATCAGCAGCATCACTACGGCTTACAGCAGTATATCATGGATTAAAGATCCTCCTCTAACTCACTCTCAGATTACGGGAATATCTGTCCAAATGCCTCAACAACTCAAGTTTTTTTATGGTGTGTATATGAAAAGTCTCTCTGTATTCCGTGTGAAAAGTAGTCTTCAATGCATATCTTTAAGGATGAAGAAGATAAAAAGAAAAGGAAAAAACAAGTACTTACTACCTACTCCTTAAGTGGACTACATTTACATAAGAAATTAAATAAATACTACTTCCTATTCAAATGGAAAGCTCCGCCACCGAATTCGATAAGATTACAATATAATATATTTCTATATTCAATGTATTATATATTATTGTATTTTTTATTTTAAAAGATGTGTTGAGGAGTTTCTTTTGCCCATTTTTTAATATTAAAGCACCTTTGCTAAACTCTCGTAGACTATAAAAAATATGTGGACTAGTGTATCCATGATCCCGATATAAATTACTTTAAATTTAAAAAACAAGATTTGGTTATGTGCCTTGATAAACAGTTTTAGTTCACGCTTAAAACTATAAACGCATTTACTATTTTAATCTTGGTTGGTAACATAATATGTATATGTGCATACATACCTTGTATTGTACTTAATACGTACTAAATGGTTTTCGTCGAATAACATTTTATGCTATGGGCTAAGGTTAACGGCCGGAACTCGAAAACACGTTAGTCTCTTTCGAATTGACCTGTTTTTTTATTTGTTAATAATAATTTAACAATAATCATACATTATTAGGTAATCATTTTTAATGGTACTAGCCGTAACCGTAACCGTAACCGTATCACTTACTAATTCATTTATTTTGTACATAATAAACAATTGTACGAAAAAAATTGAAGTAATATGTACTAGGGCATTACTTATTTCTAATGAGAAATTTATTTCCATACTGGAATAGTGATTTGGCGGGGTAAACTTAGTATGTTTCTATATCGTGATGAATATAATAAAAATCTGACCGATAGCCGTACATGGAATTATTCGAGAAAAATACCACTGGGGGCATTTATCCGTTAATAAATCCAATATCATCAATTTTAGAAACTTTGCCTTTTGATCGCTTTAATTGTTCTTCTGTGGGTTTGTCCCCGCTTATCTCGGAAATGGCTTAAACGATTTGAATGTAGTTACTTGTATGCTGTAGGAAACTTGGGGTACCTACCATTTTATAAGAATTCTGTTTCGAGTGTGGGTACTAACACAGGTTAGCGCAGAGAGACGCATACAGTTACTAGATATCGAATAGAATCGCAGATAAAACGAGCTAAACTATAAATAACAGGAGTCCATTCAAATTTTACGCTAGATTAAAATATAATTCTCACGGGAAGTAAGCCGTCTTCGAGCTTGTCTTACAACGGAAAACTTTCATTCCGAATTTCATTACAAACAGTTCTTTGGGAATTGTAGAAAGCACATCTTGTCCGGGAAACCGGGTAAAATGAATTGGAGGGGTAAAACTGTTTGGAAAGAAAACCTTGTTTATGATCAAACTTTTTTATCTGCACAATATTCTGCTGATGGTATCACAGAAGACAGCTGTTCGTTATTACAACTCAATTATTACCCCACTGCTGCGTTCGAGTTTCCTCTTACGATCTTATAGGTCATGAGTAAATAATTAAGTTCTTATTAGGTTAGTGCGCTTAGACCCACATCTTCACAACCTAAGGTGTAATTAAAGTCAAGCACTGCGAGACTTATAAAATGTAAAAATCCAAGTAGTCTATGCTAGCCAAGTTCGGATTGACTATCTTAACACACCCTAGGGAATATTATGTAGAGATTTCAGATAAAACCAGTTCTAACAGGATATTTTCTTGCACAGAAGTATGTATCTTTATAGACGATTTTTGAAAAATGAGGTTGCATGCTGGATTTGTTCCCAGGTCTCCTCTTACTGTTGTTGGAAGTGGATGTATTTACGTGTGGATGTAGCATGAAAAATGTATGATATTTATATCTGTGATCTTATTGAGTAAACATTCTTCACATAGATTATAACGAAATGTAAGTAGGTATAATAAAAGTTGAATATTTACAAAATAGCATAATTTTTTAACTTAATTCATTGTAGTTTCGGCACAACGTGTATGATGTTAACTGAAACTTGAACCCAGATGTTGATTAAACTGAATCACTTTGACCACGATGACCACGTCATGTACACCACGTCAACGAAAGCGGCAAAGTATCGTCGTATAACACGAATAATGAGTAGCCGTTTCACAGTCAAACGTATAAATTAAATTGTGTACTGTAACTAAATCTCAGAACATTTTAATGAGGTTTGAAGTGATATGTCTATATAACACTTTTCCGCTTCGCCCAGAGTAAGTTAAATGAACCTCTGCGTCACTAACTCACCCGACAACTTAGAATTAGGTTAACTCTTTGGCGGAGGAAAAACCCTCGCACCTATCACTTTCAACGTAAATTTTCACTCATAGTTTTTACACAAGAGTGTTTTTATGTTCTACGCACAACACACATCCCACTAACTTCTATGGACGGGAAGTTATAGATTTGTTTGATACATTAGAGTAATTAAATGTAACATTATTACAGTATTGTAGTCATGGTACAAAGTTACGTATTTTATAACGAGCTGCGCTAGATACGTCCGTTCTTCGCGACGCGTTTGCTAACACTGATCTGAATTTTCACTGTAACTCAAGCGAAAGCTTTCACAGGCTTTAACGCCTGTAAACGGCTTTGTGGTTATTACTAGAAGGATTCCGTTCGCGATGCCGTACCACCTGCACTCGTGTGATTTAAGTATAATTGGATTCTCGGAATATGAGGTTGAGTTTGTTAATTAAATACAAAGAGATAGCAGTATTATTTTTTTATTACTTGTTTTTTCTTTTCTACACCGATAACAGGACAACAAAAGAGTATAAGTAGGAATAAGGAAGTTCAAAATAAGTTCTTATTGCTACACAGCGGCTTCTTCCAAATAATCTTAAAATGACGAGTTAAGTACAGGGTAATGATGCATCATTAATTTAAAGGAAGTAAGGTACGAGAATGTGACCCACCAACCTTTTGAAACTGTAAGGCTTTTGATATGATTATATACTATCTATCGATTTCAGCAGTGATAACTTTGTGGTTTAAACGTAGCGCTCCATGCACTAATAATTTTCAAAAAATAGATTGTTAGATACGAGTACAAACTTTTTATTGTTTGTACACCAAAGAACATAGAATAAGGAAATAAAAAAAAAATAAACCCGAAGCACAAAACAGGCGGCCTTTTTTCGCTACATAGAGATTTCTTCCAGTCAACCCATCAATACAATATGTGTGTAAAATATGTGCCTATTAGAAATTAATTATCACTTGCCATCGTAAAGAACAATAAGATTCGATGAGAAAAAGTTAATAGAAAGGATGATTAAAAAAAAACCTATGTGGTTTTCATCATAAAATACAAACACTTTTTACGTCGATTTATTAATTAAAATCTATATTAAAGTATGCTAACGTGTACAGACGTTTGTAGGTCATCTGAAATACTGTTAGATTGATTAAACCAGGGCTGAACCGGGCTTAAAACCAAACAAGCTAGTATTAATGGGTATTAAAATTTGTGCATTGTACCATGCTGCAGCACCTACAAAGATTAAATTGATTTATGCTTTATTTATTTATGCAGGTAAGCTTTATTTAAGCTCACAAAGAAACGTTTCTTGTGTTGCGGGCAAAGAGATTTAAACATAGGGTTATAGAGATTTAAATATAGTAACATTCCTTGTGTTACAACAGTAAATAATCGTAAATAACTGTCATCCAACTTCTCAGTAACGCCGCTACATCAATTTATGGTAGGCATTATGAGTAAATAAATAAATTTATAAAATTATAAAAAAGAAACATTAGAATTGTGTTTGTACACCGAAGAACATAAAATAAGGAAATAAAAATAATCATGAAGCACAAAACAGGAGGCGGCCTTATCGGTAAGTAGCGATTTCTCCCAGGCACCCCATCAAAGTAAAGGAATGTACATACAAAGATAAAAGATAGAAAAACTGATAAAACTGAATAAACTGATATACCTTTACATATATGTAGGTAGAATATAGGTAGGTATGTACATTATAGAATAGAATAGAAATAGAAATGTTCTTTATTGTTTACTCATCATCATAACCAATAACTGTGCCATATTGCCAGTGGATCGCGTCTCCTCGCACAATGTGAGGTGTACAGGTCATAGATAGTCTGTCTTTCACTTGGCTAGCGTGAGATAAATTATTAATTTTTAATCTGCACATAGCGCAGGGAATTATTAGAATTCAATTATCTCTTGCTTCGGTGAAGGAAAACATCGTGTGGAAACTCGCACACCTGAAAGTTCTCCATAGTGTTTTCAAAGGTGTTCGAAGTCCGTCAGTCCATACTTGGCTAGTGCTATGGACTATGGCCTGTACCTTTCACATTGTAACAGAAATGAAATGAAATGAAATGAAATGAAATGAAATGAAATGAAATGAAATGAAATGAAATGAAATGAAATGAAATGAAATGAAATGAAATGAAATGAAATGAAATGAAATGAAATGAAATGAAATGAAATGAAATGAAATGAAATGAAATGAAATGAAATGAAATGAAATGAAATGAAATGAAATGAAATGAAATGAAATGAAATGAAATGAAATGAAATGAAATGAAATGAAATGAAATGAAATGAAATGAAATGAAATGAAATGAAATGAAATGAAATGAAATGAAATGAAATGAAATGAAATGAAATGAAATGAAATGAAATGAAATGAAATGAAATGAAATGAAATGAAATGAAATGAAATGAAATGAAATTTATTCGAAGTTGGTTTTTTACAAACACTTTTCGAAAGTCAATCTACGCCATCGCTTCGACAAATCCCTACCGTGAGTAGTCTTGGAAGAAGAAGCGGCAAGAAACTTCCAAGAAGCTTTTTTTGCTACTCACATTACAGATAGCACTTTATTACTACTTACTAGCTAGAATATCAAACTCATGTCCAAGCATTTTTATCTTTAAAATAATCATCAAGTTTGTAATAACCTTTCGTCATAAGAATGCCTTTGACATGATTTTTAAATTTACAGTATGGCATTTCCGTCAATTCGAATTGAATTTTATTATAGATTTTAATACAACTACCCATGAACGAGCCACCAGTTTTACAAAGTCTGAAGTTTGGTACAGTCAGTTTAGCCTTGTTCCTAGTATTAATTACGTGAACATCACTCTTCTTAAGGAAACTGTCATAGTATTTTTTAACGTACATACACACGTACAGGAGACCCGTGCCCATCAGAAGGACCTTTTTTCAAGATTATAAATATGATTCGTAGTAACTTAAACTATAATAATGGTTCGTAGTTCGTTGGTTCGTGCATTTTAGCATGATTCCGTAGTAATAAATTATTGTATTTTTTTATGTTATATATTGAGTAAATTAGAATTAAAATTATTTTAATATCACATGACACATTAGTGATATTACGGATCTAAATGTAAAATCCAGTGTATAAAAACGTTTTGAAAAAATGTCTGGTAGACAGTGTTTTAATCATGAAAGAAAGTCATTTACAGTATGTCTGGATTACCAAGCATTTGTATCTTCATAGACATCGATAAGAAAGCCTACTGATAATCGTAGACTGAGTAATCATGGGATTGAAGGAGGTCGAAAAGATAATCAATAGCAGCATTATGTGGGAGGGCCGTATTGAACGGACCCATCAATTACATAATCATAGCAATCACTCTTTGAGGTGAAACATTAGTGTTACTAGCCGTTATACTATTTATCGCTATTTAGCACCGTTTACTTTTTATTGAGTTTACGATAGCGACTATCCCGTAGCTCAGTTGGTAGTGACCCTGCCGGTGAAGCGAACGTCTCAAATTTGATTCCCACCCGGGGCAGATGTTTATGTGTGTTCACTGGTCATAGGTGTTAGTGATGTGTTTTTTGTGTTGTCCATGCCACCGGCGACATAGAAAATTGTAGTGCGTAATGAGTATGAGTAACAATAGTAACGAGTGATAAGAAGTAATGAGTGTTAGCGTTTAGTGTTTTGTGTTTATAGCGATCATTAAGTCTTTCCGAAGCCCTTGGGTGGATGGGTCACTCTAGCACTCGGTTTGGTCACCGATGTCGCATTAGGACTCTGTGTAGTACTCTGCCCTTTCCGCTATGAAGGACCCACTTCCCAAGTGGGTGAGTGTTGAGAAATGTGAAATGTGTTTGATGTTATTTATATCCACGGGCGAAGGTGACCGCTTACGAAGTTACGACCAAGTGGCTCGTTGATTCGTTTGTCGCCTATTAACAATAAAAAAAAATGTTGAATAAAATTCTTTATCGCTTTATTTTTTCAATCAAATCTTCATTTTAATGTTAATTATTCATCAAATAATTTCTTCAACAAATTAATCTTCATTTGATTTCTCCAACAAATCAATCTGCGACGAGTGGTTTGATTAATGGTATATTGGTGCGCACTAGCTCGAACAGTTCCTCGGAGCACTAACCCTCGCGAAGCCCCAGTTGTAAACTTGCCCAGTTTACGATTTATTACACTTTTTTCAAACCACTTTTTAATCTCACTGCTCCGACAATCGAGCGTAGATCCGCAACGGGATCAATATCTAAGTACATTCTCGTTGTCCGACGGAAAGTATGAAACTTTTCTAGATATTGCAAGAACTTTGAATGAGGAAAATGAGAAATCTTCTAAAGTGCATTAGTGACAATATTCTGTATTTTTTACAATATCAATTTTATCCGAATTCAGCGATATTAAATGGATCTATTATTTACTAAGTGTTGACCATGGCTTCGCCCGCGTTGGACTCGGCAAACCAAAAAATACCGTTAAAATGAATGTGTTACACTAATGTATTCTATGTCCCAGTCTGGGTCCTGAACTATCACTACTAACACTATTCTATGTCCTTTCTAGGGTCTCAAACCATACCAAACCAAATCGGTTCAGCGGAATAAACGTAAAAAGGTAGAAGACAGACGGACAGACAGAGTTACTTATTAGTATGGATGTACGGGTTCGTCGACTTTTAGTTTTCCTGAAATACGAAATAAGATTTTTTTTTATTGGAAAAAAACAACATCTCATTACTCGTTAAAACATTTTTGAGAGGATTCTTATTAACTCATTCAAACCCGTCTAGCTTTTTACTAAACGTCAGGAGACGGAAAATAATTTTTCAAAACGTCTCAGTTGACGAGATTGTGAGCTGTTACGTAATTAAGATAAATTAGTATTTAATTATTTTGAAGTTACCCTCTAACTTCCAGCTTGAACTCATCCGTGGACTCGTTCACAAATTATTAATCTTTCTTTTTAGGCTTCAACCAATTAAGGTGGAGGATACTACACGCTGCTCCAGTGCGGATTGTGTTAGGGAATAGTGACCAACCAAAATGTCAGAAGTCTTCATGCCACCCGATGGCCTCCGACACGGCTTAACATCTGCTATCTGATGATAACAACCGGGACCGACGGCTTTACTTGGCCTCCGAAGAACGGAAGCGATAAAGAATTTTTGGCACCACCATGTGGTATCACCCACAAGCAGCAAGTGATAATTAGGTACATACATTTAATGATTAAAAATTAGTGCAGGATACAAATCCTGGTCCTGATCGCTACTGTTAAATTGTAACGTGATAACGACTAATAAGTATGTGCACAGCTCAAGTGTCATTAAGTAAAACGCGAGTACCATGCCAAATATACCGTTCCGAGTGAAAGCAATCAAAATGTTAATTTATTGACGTACACCATGCTCCAGTATTCATTGAGTTTGCGCACTCATTCGTGGGATTCAATTTGCGTTTTCAGATAAAATTAAACGAACTGTTCGGGAAATCGAACTGGGCTCGCAAACGTTTTGGGAGCCTATTAAAACAGCTATAAGAAAATATTAGGTAAGTGTTACGATTATTAGATCCTTATTAAAATTTATTTCTTTATAATGTAATTTTATGTTTTGCTGAGTTATTTATGGAGAAGTTTTAAAAGTAATAAGTAAGTAAAGATATTTCTCACCAGATGCCCACGCATCGCTTCGGGGAACTTATGCCATATTACCCACACTCGAAAAATTGTTTACACGAATGTCTTTAAATTGAACTTACGTTTTAATAATTATTTGTGTTGACAAACACAAACACATTTTGTGTTGATTTCATTTCTATCGGCTCACAAATAATGTGTTTTTGAATTAAGCTGTAACAAAGACAAACTGACAAGCCGAATAACAAACAAACAGACAAAATTAAAATACATTATATGGCATATATTGATTACCTGACTTATTTTTCTCAAACGTCTGTCATGTACAGACATCGATCAGTATCAGTGATGCATAGATATAGATTACACTTTAGATTAATGTCGTGTTTACGAAGACGATACCATAATTTCAGCTTTTCGTGTTATTTCTCAACGTCGCGTCGCTAATACGGCCCGGTAAATGAATACGAATATCGGGGACGCGCGGTAAGACTTCTCGAAGCTGAAGACGTTCTTACCTGATTTATATTCTGATAATAATCCTTGAGATATTCTATAGACGTATAATATTTTGTTATTCGGAGTACCTACATTATTTTTAGTTGTCGCTGTATGATTTGTGATGAAATGGTAATTATGATTGATTGGTGAGGTCTGAATAAAAGTATTCAAACTTAGTCCAAACTGATCTACCCTTACGTTTGATTTCCTTTTTATCCAGCAACGCATCCTCGATACCTTTGCCGTGTGACTGATGTCCATTACAAACGATGACAGCTTATTAGAAGGCTTGTTTGATATTTCGCTACTCAACTTGAAATGTTAATGGATTACTACTAGTGCACTTTAGAATTAGCAGACTGTAGTGCCAAAGCAGATGTCTCAAACTTAGACCAGAGACCAAGAGACCAGGTTTATAAGTGAGTGTGTTTCAATGCTTCTATGTTATGTATGGTCAGTTCCAGTTTGAAAAATAGAATTCGATCCCATATTAAATATTTACTATGGGATCATTAAAACTCCTGGAGATATTGAAATACAGCCATACTAAAAGTTATTCCGTGTAATGAGCATTTACCAAAAGTATGTAAAAATTTAAGGTCTGAAGGACCTTGTACTTACAAGGTCATATGTAAAAGCTGTCTGCCTGTCCTTATAAGGTTGACTGAAATTAAATGCTATTAGCATTAAGTCCTTTTGTTACTTATGTAGTACCTACTTATGTAAGGTTCATTAAAGAATAAATACATAAATCTATCCATAAATGATCAGCGTGGTAGACTGTGGTCCTTACTCCTCATGGCTAGAGGAAATGCGAGTTGAGCAGGTAGACGGTAAGGGTGCCTTTCCATTTAGCTACGTTGCTATGGATCCAAACACATTCATTGGCGCACAGCATAGCATTGGTGGAAACGGTGCCACTAAGCTATGCCATGTGCATCCGTAGCAACTTATCGTAGCACATCTCTGGTGGAAAGGCACCCTAATAGCCTCATGGCACGAATATCATCTCCTTTTCATCCCCGTTTATTCGAGTATGCTCGGTGTAATAATAAAATTAACAATCCACTAATGGCTTCGGGTAATTACCGCTGTACCCGAAGGTAAAGAGCATTGTTGACGCAGCCTGCGCTTGTACACAATGTAATCCTTATTTACTTGAAAAGTTTAATTAAAATTATGCTTACACTCACGTACATTCACGAGGATATGTTCGAAGACAATTGTGTCTTGTTGTTTCAATAAATGTGTTAATAAATCGACGCAGTAAACTAAGTAAATTTTTGTTAACAAAGGCGAATAAAAAGTCCAATTAAAATTACAGCCCGATCCGTATGAGGCAATAGTTACTATGCCGAACTGCCATTCGAAGAGTTCTGCGTTTGATTCCCAGCTAGGTAGAAAGAATGAGGCATGTTCTCGGTCTGGGTGTGTGACTTCTTGTTTTTGTGTGCCATTATGGGTGCCCATTATGCAGGGAATCCTGACTAGCTGCTAGCTTGTAGCTTGTAGCTTGTAGCTAGCCAAGTATAGGGTTATTTGTTTTAAATAAATATTTGTTGAATACACTAATAAATTACATGCATATCAGTCAGAGGTTTTATTTTCACCGACTTGAAACAAGGGAAGGTTGTTGATTCGCTGTGATTTTTAATACCTAGCAGTAATTACACAGTAGTACAGCAGTAGCTACACGAAATTATGTTTCACTATGTATTATGTCTTCACTATGCCTCATCATAACACTTCCTGCTGATCCTGCTCCTCGCTATTGTTTTAGCAGAGGGATGAATATCCTCCGTTTAAAAATATTACATGATTCTAGTCTTTAAAAGGGCAATTACTTAACTCGTGTAAATATTTGGCGTTGTCGAAGTATACTTCACTCTATATTGGAAGCAATCCTGGGTAAATTGTTCCTTAAATGCCTATCTACTTGCTCATTACGAATTCATATCCTAACATGGGTCTCGTCTGAAGACGGGAGAGTTTTAATTATAAAATAAATTGTTACCATATAAAATAAGGTGAATTAAACACTTAAGCTTATAGGGCTTACGATAATAGCAGCATGATAAATATAATCATTCATAATGTAACTGTTTCATCAACGACCATTATATATTTTTTAAGTCTTACTTTGCTTGAAATAATCTCATTACAATTGAATTCTCATCACATAATTGAATTACTTCATTTTGAACGCATGAATCTAATTAGAGGTTTATTTGATAGTCTGACTGTAGGCTCTTCGTCGTTGTCTAAATATTCTACTATGAGGTCCAATGCTCATTAATTTTAGCTATAGGTTACCTGAATCTTAACTTAAAATTATATTAAAATAGTTAAAAACAAGAAAAAGATAGTAGACAAAAAGGTCCATATTTTCTTTAAGATTCAACGGTCAACGCTGTTCCTGACCCCGCAACACAGGAAATCTTAGAGCGGGGAAATTTAAAATATTTAAAGTGCACTCATTCCGATAACGAGGCTTCGTAAGAGTCCTGTATCGTTATTTTTCGTCACTACCTGTGTTATTGTTATTCGAGTTATCTTACTTATAGGAATACATACCTAGGAAACAATATTTGTTGGCCAGCAACTCTCCAATGATATCTAAGATAGGTAGGTACACTGGATTACAAAAGCATCAAAACTACTTAAAATCATATAGCACGGCACCGCCATTAAAAAGGTTACGAAGTAAAGAATAGACTTCTTGCTATCTCAATTTATGTTAGCCAGTGCGAACAAATAGCTTTCTCTCCGCTCATGATAAATTCATGGCCACGCGTCGACTCCTCAGCTTGCTTAAAGATTTAATTTCTGAATTCAAATCCTGAATTATACACAAACACATGGTTTATATTAACCAAGGAGGTCGATAACCAGGTTGCCTAAATTTGCTTTTCAATGGCGTTTTGTTGCAGTATTTTTTATTAAAGATAATAAAAAAAAATAACACACATTGCAAGTTATTAAAAAAGTGTTTCTTACTCACAATGGACGCTAAACAATAAGTACTTTGGTCGTAAAACTTTTAAATTGCTTATCATTTTTTTAATTATAAAAAATGTATGCGTAACCTTTTAAACAGATGATTTTTTCCATTAGGTAACTTACTTGAAATTAATGTACCAATTGACTGATTTCTTACAATTTTATCAAGTGTGAAAAAAATTTGAAACTAATAAAAGCAAAGTGAAGTTTACAAGATCGTAGGAATTGCTTCAACATTTTTCGAGGCGTTCAATGACTTGAAAGCTTTCTGTAGCTTTATTCTGCTTCAAACTTTATAACTTAAGCCGAGATAGAAAAGTTTTTTAACTTTTTCAGTTTTATTTTACACGTTCCACCGACTCTGTTGACAGAGAGCATTGGTTTTTTCATTTTTAATTTTTACACATAAATTGAACGTGGCTCGTTTTTGTTTGAGTTTGTTATTGTAAAGATAAAATAAAAGACTAGTGTTTTGCGTGCCGATTATAATAAAAAAAAACTAACGTAAAGTACTCACGTATTTGTAAGTGACGAACTAATTGAACCCTAAGGGTGCGGTTGGTTCGAGAGGTCTTGAAATTCTATGGTTCTGTATCACGGGGATGCTTATAGAGGGTTGTAAGCATTGACATATTACTTTATGTCAATGGTTGTAAGTATCTTTGTGAAGGGATGAGACCCATATAAAAGTCTACGTTGTTAGCAATCGAGAGAATTTTCCAAGAGTCATTTCGGTCCTTGGCTTTTATTACAACTATTTTGACATTTTGACGATGAGGTTCTATCTAAACAATAAATAGTTTTATCGTGTTCTCAGCGGGTTATCTTAAATTCATTGACTGCTAGGAATTATTTACGTAATAAATAAAGGTACAGTGACATAAGAGAAATTGTCGTTATTCTTTATTAATTCTTTGAGGCTGCCAAAAGACATCCATAATATAAATGTAATAGATATACATCCACATTTATAATTAGGTATAGTTTGTACTTTGCATTAAAACTTGATATATCGCATATTTCTTAATTAATATAAATATAATTAAAATCAAAGTAAGCATAGTGTTTAACGTGTCCGAAAGAAATACATACAGTACGTCGTTAAAAAGTAAAATTTATTTCTTAGTTACGGAAACAAAAGGAAGTCAAACATGCTGCCGACCAGTTACGGTGAAGAAGAGGGTTCCCTAATCTTAACGCATACATACGGTTAATTTAATCTACTGGAGGTTAACATTAACAAGCGAATACACGAAGCAGAGTCCTCTCTACTGTTTGATTGGTATATACAGCGAGGATCAAGTCCGGCCCCTCGCCACGGCCGGTCTTCTCAGCGGCATCGGACTCCCCGACTGTATAACTCGAGCATTTCCTTATATACTCGTTGTGTAAAAAGCTTTGATAGCGTGATTCAGGTTCTGGACTGTGATTGGTCAGTTCAGCAGTTAATTTGGTGCTGCCGTTACAGTCAATGCACTCGGTAAAAAGTGTAGCGTGCGAGGCCGTCGCTCCACCGCAAAAAGTGTAATTCAACTAGGTACTTATTATTTATTATTTTGGCTGCAACGGTCTTAGATCGAGCACGAATAGTTCTTGTAGTATAATATAATTACATGAATTTTATATTAATTTAAATAATAATATATAAATAATATTAGTGCATTAACTGGGTATAGATCAATCGGGATAGTTCAATAGAATCTATCTATTTTAAAGATTATTCTTTAAAATGTCCCGATATTTTTAATTATTCTTTTTCCATATCTTTTGTACCGCTGTATATAATATATTTTTGCTGATTGTAATAAAAATCATCATACTATTGGATCCAGTTCACTGTTCACCACCTTACCAGCTACCCCAAATGGCCCACGGAGCACGGGTCTCTCCTCTTAACTGAGAAGGCCTAGAGCGTATTTCACCACGCTGTTCATATGTGGATTGTTAGAGTTTGATTGTTTATATTTTATGCCCTGACTCGAGACCAGCTGATAATACCCTGTCGGTTTGTCAGCAGGGCGCACTCAAGGGTGAATTCAAAAACACCCCTTACATCCCTTAACAAAAAAAAAACTTAATTTTTCCGCGTAAATATACATTTTTTAACTTGGATAGACATGTAATTAAAAGGAAAATAAATGAATAGCAATTAATGCTTGTGAAAAATATGGTAGGTGATAAAATTGCGCAGATTTTGATGCAGAGCAATCAACGAGAATTTAATTATAACCGGCGTTGTCAGCCGCTGAGGTTTTAAATTTTGCTTCTGACAGAGCCGTTTACCGCACACACCGTATTCACGTAATTAACCAGAGCAGCGGTTGTGTTATTCCATCGGGTATGTCAACATTTTGTGATCAAATTAATAATACTTTAGAAATTATCCATCCATACTTCCACATATGGATTAAGTATGGACTAAATGCCAAGTTATTCTGTTTCTCTGTTTGTCTGCTACTTTTTCAAGCTTAATGTGCTGGACCGATTTGAATGAAATTTGGTACAAAGACAATATTTTAGTCCATAAAATTTTTTTTATTCCTTAAGCGGATGAAAAAGGAGGTAGAAGTTTGAATGGGATTCAAGTAAGGAATATAAAACTCATCATAAATATAATTTTGGTAAGAATTAAGTAACATTTCTGTTTTTTGATAAAATTTGGCACACGGGAAGACCATTTAGCAAATCCTACGTATTTTTTACACAGGAAACAGACAAGACTGGATACTAGATTTAGGTACAATTAGGAACCTTTTATTACTCGGGTCTATTGGGACTTTTAAACAAGCCTGTAAATTATTTAATATTCCACATTAATTAAGTGAAGATGACGTTGGAACTCTATAAAACAGTTTAACTGCGGTCTGCATCCATTACTCGTGACAAATGACCTACAATTACACAGACACCTCATTATAATAATTTTGTTTAACTAATGGCATAACCTTCATTGATAATCAAATATTAATTGGAATACAAAATGTCTGTTAAACATTTTGGTTATTGGGTATGTAAATAAACGAGATTTTGCATATTTACCAATGACCGAAGCCAAATTGAATTAAATTTTATTTTATACGTCAAAAGTTATTATTTTGTTAAAATTCTCAAAATTTTGCATGGCACAAAATGACATTCTGATGTATAAACTCATACAATATGGCTCGGAGTTACGGATACAGTCTACTTAGTGTAAATATTCGTGTCGTATATGACTACGTGGTCGTCTACGACAAACCTACAAACCATGGTAATAGGTCAGTCATCCCAGAGTACTCAATAAGTTAATGCTTAGTTCAAAAAAAACGTTGACACACTCATACTTCCGCCCCAGGATTCGCTGCATCATGGGTGACATGGACAACACTAATAACACATCACTAACAACCATGAACCGAGAACAAATAATTATCTACTGTTCCAAGCTATGCGTTGTCTGACAGTCAGTCAACTGTTAGTTTCCTTATAGCTATATAATCCTACTGTCACAGTTGAGAAAAGCAACTGGTATGATACACGCAATAATGTATCTAATACTGCGAAATCTCACTCAACCAAGTTTCACCCAAGGAGTTCTCAGTCTAATATTTGTGTTGAACACTTGAGAGTTTCTGACTGTTGTTGATATTTCCCTATTGTGGCTACAACAACAGAGGATTATTCTCACTTGTATTATGTGTAATTGGATAACTTTCATTATTGTTTATTTTGTTACCATTAATTTGTTGGTCTGGTATAGTTTCAGGGATATTGGTGGTTTGGAAAATTATAGTGTTATATACCCGTATGATACATACATAATAGGTACTGCTTGATTATCAACACCACAACCCTTAATTGTTCCACTGTTAGGCTTAGGTTTCTTTGTATGATGTGTGGGGTATAAGGTGAATCACGAATTCACCAAGCTGAGGGCGGCTTCTGTTGCTACTCAAGTCACTGGTAGGTCGGAATGGGATTGGCGTCAGTAGTCTAGGTCGGCCTAATACGGCCAAAATACAAAATACATATACGAGTCATGTTTGTTCTCCAAATGAGAGTTCCTTGAAGAATTCGAATCTGTAACCCAGGTCTGCTGTTAAGGATTGGCGTTAAAGCTCTGGCGACGTCACAAGAGCATTGTTTCGTGAATTACGAATGTTTTACTGCGTAAAAATAACCTAATTAAATTGTCAAAGTTTGGTGGTATGTTTTCCTTTTCTAAAATAAAAATGAAATGTTTCTGTCAGATGCGTTCCTCGCTTAATTTTTAATTATTTTACTTTCATGACTTTCGCACAGAACGGTACTTTTCGCGAAGTTAAGACGTTTCTTAAAATATAAATTGTACTAGAATTGCCCTCTACGTTTTTCTAAAGGTGTCATCTTGCGCGAATATAAATTAGGGTCTTTCCCTTAAAAATATAAATATTAAAAGGCATTACGAGCAAATAAACTCAACTCGTGATTTTGTAGAATAAAAAGATTTACTTTTGGTATAATATTCAAAATCAAGTTCTGTTATTTCAGCTTTTTTGTATAACGGCTTTGTGACATACTTACCGGCTTATTATTTCTCCAGTTTAGGGCCGTGATGATAAAATCAGAAGTGACTGTCGAAATTATATTCCGCATATTTGTCAAGGTTTGTCGAATGCTATCCGACGATAGCAAGTGCAATTGGTTTCTTAAATACCATTTGAAAGCGAAGCGGCCGTAATTTCTTTACTAATTCCTCTTCTCGTCAGACATTGCCCAACGATAAGTTACGATCTTTGGACCGTTTTACTGTTGATTGATACTTTTTAATAGCCAACAAACTGATGCCGCCCGTAGGCCTCCGACACGGTTTAACGAGTGTTATTATGTGATAACATTAGAGACCAATGGTTTTTTCTTCTCCAAATCGCGGCGACCGCGCTCCGGACCGCGTACAAAGTTGTAATGTCAATCAATATCTCTCTTACTGTCTCTATTATAGTATAACTTTGACACGACTACAAACCTTCATTGCGAACAAAGTCACTGACAAAGTCGAACAATTCACATCACTTTGTCATTAGATTGACATAAAAACAAAGCTGTGTGACTCATGAGCACATACTGTCTCTACTATTGAATAACTCTGTAACGACTAGGAACCTTCATTGCGAACGAAGTCATTGACAAAGGCGAATAATTCACAGTACTTTGTCATTTGATTGACACAAAAACAAAGCTGTATTCGTGTCGTGTGTAACGTGAGTTCATGTAACACGGCACGTAACGCGCGAATAATTAGGTCGCGTTGTAGCGGCTACCGTGATACCGTGGCGCTTGATTGTTACTGGTCATTACCCACGTTTTTTACTACTCAAACATTTACTATTACACATTATATTAAAAACCTAACGTATTTAGATCTTATTTATCACTAGTACCTAGTACCTGGTCTCGCTTCGAGAAATCGTCTTATACCTACCTATGATTGAATTAAAACAAATGTTATGTAGAGCTCAGTGAAAAGCGCATCGAAATCTATTTAGTAAAGTCTGAAATTAGCGGGAACAAACGCACAGACAAAAATTCTTAAAGTTATTGTGCTAAGAAATACCTTCAATAATAGTTTTTCTCAAAGATTTTCACGTACAAACATCGATAAGTCATATTCAATAATAATTTTAGTAAAAAGTGTTAGGTACATTAAATATATTATCATGTACATCACATATTAGATATTTTGTTTTTAGTTAACTTATAATAGGTATATAATAGGTAATATATAATAGGTATATTATCGGGTTTTTATGTTGTTAGTATATTTAACTCAAAGTGCGGAGGTCTGCTTCAAATGCGGCTTTACTCTTGAATAGTTTAATAGGGCGCGTGCCTACGCTCACACCTTACACATTACACATTGAAATGTAAGGTTACAGTGAACTAACTACATTAAAGATTGTAGATAACGCATTAACTCCTGCAATGTTTATTAGGGCGCGTGCACAAGTTGATACTTTACGCATTATAATGTAAAATTACATTGAAGACCTAAGAGGATTATATCTACGATATGACGTATAGTTCAATAACGCGGATCCCCCGGTTTTATTTTGGTCGGTAACGTATTGGATGCCTTTAGTTTTGGTGATAATATATAAATAATACAATCTTTATTATCCTAGTAGTAATTATCATTTATTAGCAAATGTGACTAATTGCAAAAATGGCGCTAATGCGGTTTAGGTACTGGAAAATGCAGAAAGCAGGTTATTACGTAGGCTAGTAGAAATAAACATGTAACAGTAGTTTTTAATGTGTATTGGTTGCAGTGTTTGTTAGTTAGTTGTCAATGGGTCCCTTGTTTCTTGCTCGATTGGGAACGCGTTGCGGCTTTAGTGCTACAGACATCCGTAAGAGTTAATGACAAACAGTTCTTCTACTTCGTTGTCAATTAATTTAAACGCACTTTAGCAGTATAATTAATGTTGGATCTAGTCACTTCGAAGCTTCATTTAAAACGAAATTAGACCCCCGCATTGCGGCAGTGCTAGAATTATAATGATAACAACAATAAAACAATTTGGAAATAACCGCAGGTACCAATAAGTAGGTTAGGTAATTTTAGATATTGATTACTGTTTCGTGCGATTAAAATCTAGCTCGCGTGTAGTATCGACCTGAAGGAACGATATCTCTCACGCAAACCAGGCATCGTATAAGTATTATGTTTTTACGACTTCTTATAAATTTCATTGTAGTTCTTACAATATTGACGTTAGCACGATATGCCGATTTTACAAAATATGACCGCGTTTTGTACGTACATACTTCGATCTAAAGTCGAATAAGAAGGAAACGAAAGAGGAAATACTGGTTCTCAAGTTCCCAGCTAGAATACGACAAGAAACCAAGCCTAGAGTACCTCCAGAATTCAACTGGATAGTACGAAGTTACTTAATATTCAAATTCAAACGCGGAAGTTTTAATACTCGTAACATAAAAATAATGTACCTACACTTTTTTGACTTGTTATGAACCTTCATTTAATTCACAATTTTAGCATAAAATGATGATGAATTTCCCTTGGTTAAATTATGTGCATCATTATTATAATCATACTATATTTCCTGTTTACAAATAGCGTGTAAGAAACAGCATAAGAAGTAAGCGCTTGTAACAATTTCAGATTAAATAGATGCAAAAACCTTCAAATTAATCGTGGTTCCGCCACTGAATTCACTGAAAATGCAACGAAATATTAATTGCACACTCAAACTAAACGCTAAACAAATAAATTTACCCCCGCACTAGGATTCCCTGTGTCGCGGGTGGCATGGACTACACAAATCACATCACTAACACGCATGACCCGAGAACAAATATTTTTCTATCACATAAATAATCTTACACGGGATACCTCGCTTCGCAAAAAGTGCCACTATTAAGTAGGTTACGGAGTCGAGAAATTAATTAATCAGCTATAGGCTTTCAGACGAAAAACTTACGTAATTGACCATATATCTATTGGGAAGACATTAAATTCTCGAAGCAGAAAATGCACTTACGATAAAGGATCGCCGATTCTATCGACAAAGTAATCCACTTTGTTACGATATAGGGCAGATAAAAGTGCATTTAGTCCAGCAAAGAGAGGATGTAATAGTCTTTCTATTGGATTTAAATTAGGTTAAATTAGAGCATATGGCTTACACAAAGCCTCAGTAATAGCGTATTTATTTAGGCACTACGAGAGTTTAATACTTATATATTGATAAGTTAGATCATCCTTGCATTAATTCCGTTTTATACAGTAACAAAATATTATTTTATTAAAATATTAAGTATTTATTTTTTAAAAGTTATTGATGTTTCATTTAAATAATATTAGGTAAAGGTACTTAATGTTAATAGCAGGATCATGACATAACCATATGCGAATTTCGACGTTTAATTTTGTAATTATCCACAACTTTCTCCACCTGTCGTAGGTTAGGTTATGAGTGGGGTTTTACGTGCAAGGAGTCTTTATGTAACGATTGATTAAAACAAAAGACAGGTTAAGTAACATTGTTCCTTGTGTGTCAAGTCACATTAGAATATTTGTGTAACAAGCTAACAGGTAATTATACGAGGAATTTAACTACACAGTGAGTACATGTCTTCTAGCATCAGAGTTAGGTCATAGTTCAACACGGTTGCGCTTTGAACATTGTACAAGTTTCGTTATTAGGTACCTACTTGCGATGTTCTCCTTCACCGAAACAAGTGATATTTAATTACTTACAGTAGTTACAAAATCGAATATATTTACATGAAATTATTATGATTGATTAATTTGTTTTGTCATAATGAATTAAATTGGATGCGTTTTTGCAAAATTTAATAGGAAATCATTTTAAATAAAAATAAGCCAGTAGGTACGTGGCACCTGATTGGATGAAATATTTATTTAATGCAATCTTTATTCTCTAAATTTTACTTTAAAACAGCAGAAGGCATTGATACCTAAATGTTTTAATAAATAAAAAAATATTACAGCGTGTTTTATTTAATAACAAGTACTTACGTGAACGTTGATAAATAGAGGAATTAACCAACAGAGATATTTTTTTGCGGATCTCAGACAGGGCCATTTGATATGTTGCATAACATCATGGGTTTCATTTCTTGCGCTCCGTCGGTTCATAATGTAATAGCACGCGCGCCGTTCGCTACAATATCTAGTTGATAACATTTTAAATAACTTTTAAAACTCATTTAATTATAAAATTAAGGGTTTTATTACCATTTTACTTATCATCATTACGACAAGTTTGTAATAAATTCATTAAAATGACGTTCAGAACATTAACTCTACTTTTGGCCATGTTTGGTTTTTGTGTGCAACTATCTTCACAAGGTATGTAAGTTATAGATTATTTATTTTAATGAATATCTTCTACAATAATGGCATGGATTAAACGCTTGAATTAATTTCTATTTTATATTTATGTTCTATTAATATTTTATTTTCTTATTAAGCTTGTATTTTTCGTTTTGTCTTTGTTATAAATGTAACTTTTGAAGTGAAAACATTGTGACTAATTGATCATTGACATGAATCAGTTTTATGTGAAAATATACAACGCAATTAATATTGGGATGAACCTTCTAATTAATTTATTTTGGGGAGTAACGGCCTCCATTCACATCTAAGTCCCAGCCGACCCCTGTTCGGTAAAATAATATAAGCTCAATCGTTAGATTAAACTATTTATACAGCAAGAGCAAAATACTTTTACGTTCAAAGGACTTGGAAAAATGTATCAGATGTTTGTCACCATCCCTTATTTTTGTAAGCCGCAATCCTGAGGTAACAAGCGTCTTGTTCTTCGCAATGGTCCGGGTAATGAGGTATTTGAGAGGCTACATTTTGTTCCTTCTTATTTAGGAATTTGTGTCGACACAATTGGAGTTTGTATTTTTTCTTCTTACATACTTACTTATTCTATTTCTTCTTATTTTTTGTTTATTTTGTAACATGTTAAACTAGGGAATGAAAGGGCAAACATCGTATGCTTAATTTTATTCTCTACCATCCTGACCCTGGGTGGACGTAGAAAAGGCAGATGGTAGGACTATCATAAATTGTCTTATTGCTTATTTACTCGTATAGAATCTACTACTACTACTACAAAATTCTTTTATAAGAAAAGATTATACGGACATACTTTAACGACTTCTATCGTTACTGGTAACTCGAAAACGATAGGTTTAACGATTGGTTAAATATGGTTACCAGGCATTAACTAATTATTCCATCACATCATATCACGAATCTATCGTAAAAGGATGTAAATGAATTGGCCTAAGTATGCATAATAATAAGTAAGTATATTGGCCTAACCTAGAGCATGCTATGTTACCTACTATTCTAGTCCAGTGCTGATATTGATGCGAAAAAATAATCAAAATTAATCATTAAAATGATTTAATTATCTAATGTTAATGAGTTAAAATATATTCTTATATAACTATATTTATATAACTATATTGTACGAGTATACTATGATATAATTAAAATTAACAAAGCAACGTAATCCGAAATAAAATCTATTGTGTGAAAGATAATATCGCCCCCATTGTCTTTAGAGAGCCTTTGATAATGATTTTCTGCAAAATAAACCCTTTTGTTTTATGCTTACGTATTCGTTTTGCTTATTAACTTTATTCTTATATTGTTTGTAAAAGTTGTTGTATAATTTAGATTATCTTGTGCTACCTGCTGTAAGCAATGCAAAAATGGATGCAAAACGCCAGTGTATACAAATATCTTACCATGGGATTTTATGTATGATAGAATATAATAAAAACATTGTTATGAAATCTATACTCTTGAGAGTCCTACATAATATGTAATATTCTTAAAGGCGTGTAAAGTGCGTCAAACCGCACTTAGCACATTGTGAGAGGAGATTCAAGCCCAATAGTGGATAGTTACAGGCTGCAATGACACCAATAGGCTGGGAGTTAAATTGACAGATGGAAACTCTTAAATACTTGAGTTTTGAAATCTGAAAAGGAAATAAAATTTATGATTTTATTTCCTTGGCTTGAACCTAGAAGATAAGAACGGGACTATTGTCTTTCAGGGAAATCAAACCGTTACGAGCTCACATGACCTCAATTTACAAGATTGCGCTCCGGATAGCGAATTGGCTATCAAAAACTTTACGGCTGGCAACAAACAAAACATTGAACTTATCTGCTAATAACCCGCCCTCGCTTCTCTCCGGGACACATGGTCATTACGTTCACAAATAATAACCGACCCCGGAACAATTGTATCTCGTTTTACTATATGGGTAGGGTAGGGAGGGGCTAGTTGAGCAATTTTTCACTTGAGCTGTTATAGCAAATCAACTATAAGTCTTAATGTCATGTTATGCATACTGATGGATAACTCATTTATTCCTTTACAAAAGCGACCTTAGTAATTTATTTCTAACAAGCCCAATTTAAAAGTTACAGCTGTTTAAATATAGAATGTCATCTATGCTCAACGTACCCCATAGGTGAGGTAAGTTGAGCAAGGGTATGGGGCAAATTGAGCACTTAGAAAATATAGCCAACCTATGGGTTCAATGTTAACTAGACATGGAATAAAATTTCTGTTTGACAATCAACTTTTTATTTATAGACTTTTAGTGACAAAACAACAAAGTAGACTCAAACTAGGATCAGATTCAGTCTCTCTCTTTCTTCTGTTAGTTTTGGTTGCTATTCTAGGGCCTGCCTTTGAGTATGGGCGGACAATTTCCAGGGAAAATAAATGTGTTAGATCAGCCAATTCATTTTCTTTTATATGTCCGCATCTTCCTAAAAAAAATAAGTTCTATATTACTCTTGTTACAAATCGTGGGGATAGTTGAGCGACTATAGCTCAACTAGCCCCAACCCGAAATTTTAAAACAAAACATAGGTTATGAAAACACAGTTACAATTATACGCAGAATTTTTATATATATCAAAAGTACAATAAATATATGCAAGTTTAACACTTACCTAATTGAAAACGGATAATATTTGACTAGAACAGACGAAATATTCCGGTTTACAATTATTTTACTTTTTAGTCACAAAATAAACAATGCGAGCTCGTATCTCACTCGATCGACAAGTCACCACTGGTGGTCGCGCTATGAGTTCCCCTCCCGCGACCCCTTCTTTTCGCTATTTGAAGCCATCGCGTGCGGTGTATAGTTTTCGAGATATTGCGATTGCCCAACTTACCCCTATGCTCAACTAGCCCCTCCCTACCCTACCCACGATAATGTGTTTTGTTTGCCGGTATAGTGCAATGTGGTAGAGCCTATATGGAACCTATAGGTTATTATAGAGGAATATTATAGGTTTGTACAGAGTTCGCCCGGGTTAGTACCACCGCCCGGCACGGTACCTTTTGCTATATCTACCGCGTAATAACTGTCTCAACAGTTATTGTGTTCCGACTGGATGGGTGTGGATTCTTTTTTGTCTGTGTGGATACGCTTTTTTTGAGGCGACCAACCTAGTCCTGAAGGATATGAACGAATTAGAACGAGACTCTTACGAACAATTATATAAATGAATAAATAACTATCGCTCATAGTCCCTCCCCCAGTCCTGATGCTAACGAACTGACAAACTATCGTTCTTAATAATTAATACTCTCTTGGAACTGGATCATCCTAGTCTCGATTTGAGTCTTGTTCTGGGTCGATCACATGTCTTGGGCGGCAGCGAAAGGGTGGTTGGTGTTGCATGCTCGTTTGCTATCTTAGTCCAAATAATACCGACGATCCATCCAGTTAGGTAGGAAACATTAGCGTACTTGTTGCATGTAAAAATTGTATAGAAATACGATTAATATTTTAATTAATATCTAATAATGTTCAGAGAGACCGTTTTTTATTTTATTTTTATACCAATATCAATGCGTGCCCGATAACGCTTTGATAGGAGCTGTGTTTGAATAAATCAAAATTATAGTCGGTCGTGTTGCGCGGCCTTGAATACTGACCAAGTCGGCATAGAAAATTGGCGTGAGAGGCAACAGAAGCCGGCCATGCTTGATTGATATTATTATTAAGTCATTAATATTAATCTTTCAATATTCAACCGCCAAACGACTCATCGTGTTCCACCCTGGGTTTTTGGGATTTGGGAGCTAGTACTCTCTTTATGCTCCTTTTTTGCAACCACTAATCTTCGATGCCTTTGGTGTTGACGAGATGACAACACCAAACTGAGGGCCATGCGACGCCACTAACCACTTAAAATGGGGTGGCTCGTCTGCTGTTTAAATAAAGAATGCATTTAATATGGCCCATAATACTTTTAATGTGGCCTGTTTTTATTAATAATCTTTAAAGCCACAAGAGAAGCTCATAAGCATTCACACCACAAGCACCTACGAGTTAACCTTCGCTTTGCTAGCAAAGCAGGGAGTGTATACAATTCTTGCGTTGCAGTTCTACAGTCACTGTGATTGTTGCAAGCGCGTGCGTTAAAACCAATCTTATACAGTACAACCGTGCGTCGCCGAGTGACATAATATTTTATAGTGGTGCCTTTTTAAATATTAATATTATTCAAATATTGAAATGTCCGCGTAAAAAAGTACCCAAACCTCACGTTTAAATACATTTTTCGTTTTTGTACAAATTAAATGTGATTCCAATAAAATTCATAAACTAATAGATATTTATAATAAACATTGCGTCTGTTAGTGATTGTGCATTTTCTGATGAAATGTCTAAATTTTTTTGTTTTAAATATATTTTTAAACTTTTGTTCGATTCTCATTCAAGCAAGGACAGTAATGACAGTATGACATATTGACGTGCTGATTGCTTCACAGTCGATTGCTGTTGAAACGTTAACGACTTTTTAAGCAGCAATGCAAGTTTCCTAGCAAGTGATTTAGCAATGGCTAGTGATGATTATGTTACGAAACCGAACCCAACAGGAGAACTACATACGGTCAGTTGTAATGCAACAATTTACTGTGATCGTCGCGTTCATAAAGGCATTCCTTAGGGTTGTGCCATAGCTACAGATGACAAGTTAAATACCGAAAAAGTAAAACTTTTGTATTCACGAAAATAAAAATAAAAGCAGCGTTCGAAAATAACTTTTGAAATTGCTCGCGTTGTTCTGATTTTTAATGAGCGTTGTTAAACATTTTAAAGGGCGAAATATTTCATTCGGTGAACGGTTTTAATTCTAGTGTCGTAAATAAATCTCGTGATTAATAGTGTTTTATGCAATGGAGTTAATAAAATTGTGTTATATTTGGACTTTGTTGTCATTTGTGATCCTTCAATGTGTTATGGTGGGACATGGTGAGCAGGGTGGGTTTGAGCTTCCTGTACAGCTGTTTGGATTCCCATTCATAATTATGGCGGTGCGGGTCACCAACTTTATCAAGAAACTCTCCTACGCGTTAAGCCCAGGTAATTAATTAATGGTGTATATACTTATTGCCCATATAAGTCATTATCATAATTTGAATTGGAATTATAATCGAATATCAATTGAAATTCGATAAACTGCGTAGCGCTTACTTATTGTTGGTAGCTGACAATACGTTGAACGATGATTATATACCTCAGCTCGGAGTCGAACTCGAGACCTTTAGTTAGACAGAGTTGCCACCACCTAAAATAATAAGTTATTAATTCATATTTTTTAAGCTTGTGTGGTATTTAAAAAAAGGGCAGTTAATCTAGGTTTCATGGTTTCAGGTATCATGGTATTAGGTTCATAGCGTTTTTGTGGTGCAATGGGCACTTAACCGTTTTTAATAATTTTTGTTACTGTTGGATTCGTCAAACAAAAGTTTTCAATGGTCTTCGGTATATGGTCTTCACTTTGGTTACTTGGACATCCATCATTCTGGAATAATTCTATTTTAGTTATATATGCCCTGTGGGGAAATGGTAATATAATATAATGGTAATATAATATAATGGTAATATAATATAATGGTAATATAATATAATGGTAATATAATATTTATTTATTTACTAAGCCTGCCTTGCCGAGTGCAGTGGGTTCAATTCCTTGTTGGAAAAATCGAGAGTTCTTGGGTTTACTCCACCACGCATTTCCAATGTTTATTTGCTTTCACTAAATATATTTTGTATAACGTCTAACTACGTGTCTGAAGGGCGTCATTTAAATTATCCTTAATGAGTCTTTAAAATGGCAGAACAACATTCGACAGCTAAAAATGCCAGTCAAAGGCCAGCTCGTTGTTTTAATGTAACGAACTTAATCTCATATAGCTTGCATGAAATTTAAATTAGTGTTGCGTGAAGCCATTTCCATTGCATTATGAAACGCGTCTCGGTTTGCCAAATAGTGCCAACACTATAATTGGATTAATATAATAAAATAAACTTTCAAGAACGTGGCTTTATAATGTGTATGTAATACAAGGTCAACTTTAATTTACTTACGAGCCAGTTACTTGTTACCGCGCTTTCGTCTTGGTAACGCATCGGTGACGCCTATTGGTGGAACTGACGTCCATAGACGGCGTTATTACCATATACATAAAGTATTATACATATTATGTATAATTTTTAAAGGCTTCTTCGGCTCTACATCTTTACTTCTTTATTAATAACACCAGAGAATCGTGCAACAATATACGTTGATTTTGTTTTACGACTAGCAAGGGTAGACAACACAACAAGGATAAGAACATACATCCAGACCGAGGACAGAAACCTAAACTTGTCATTCAAATTTCCTACTTTACCGGTACTGGTCAATTTACAAAGTTAGATATACACTAACTAAACGAGTGGGATTCTAGTAAGTATTAGCAATACCTAACAACCGATGTATACGTTCCATACACGTATAATCCGTAGACGGAACGTGTGTCCTACTAAACGATATTTTATAGTCACTATGACATAACGATTGACCAACAAAAGTTCACTCGCCGGTGAACGTGCTACGTTCCTTGCGACGCATAACTTTTACAGTACAATCTGAGACGCTCATAAAGCATGTACCACTTTATTTCGCGCGGCAATTCGTTGAAACGGAACGTATTCGCGCGGGAGTTTTTAAAGTTGGAAACACATTTTAGTTAACATATTCTCAAGCCGAAATTGTTTGAATTATGTATGCCTTTTATTCACCCCACAAGGTTTGCAATTTAAAAAATAGTGTGGTAAATTATTAAACTTTTGTTTACATCAAGTGTGTTATGTTTTAAGTGCTTAGTTGAAAGAAGAGTCATAACCAAAAATGAAGTTCTCACACTTCGCGTGTTCCATATTTTTAGTTTTCTTTTTACTTTCTTCGGTAAATGTTAATAGTCAAGAAGCTCCTTTTGAGTTACCTGTACAATTGATTGGATTCCCGGCTATTGTATTAAGCGTTAAACTTACGAATTTTCTGAAAAAGCTTTCGTATTCGTTTAGCCCAGGTGAGTAAACTGCTTTACTTTTAAATTTTTTTAAGGGCAATTAATACTTAATAATGAACACTGTAAAAGAATGTTTAAAAAATATTCTTTTATATAAAAAAAAATAAGAAGATAGCTACAATGATAAATGTCATTGGATAGCTAAAAACGTTCCATTAGGTACATCGATTAATAGGAGGCCTCGGTGCGAATTTCATACGTTTATTTAAGAAAGTTAAGAAATTCATAATAACTTGTTTCAATGTAGGAAAACACCGTAAAAAACTGTATACCTACGCAAAAGTTCTCAATAATGGACTTAAATTAAAACACAATTTTGCCATTCCGAACTTTGCCCTCGTGGTAGGATATGTCCTCATATGCCCTCACACTGTGCAAAAGACCCTAGCCAAGTAGTGGTACAGTTATGGGTTGAGATGAAATGTTTGTTAACCAAATCCTATTAATATTATAAATGCGAAAGTTTGTATGGATGTATGAATGTTTGTTACTCTTTCACGCAAAAACTACCGAATAGATTTTGATGAAACTTTACAATAATTATAGCTTATACATCAGAATAACACATAGGATATAATTTATAAAGATATAGTGTGAATTATCCAAAATATATAACTAAATCTTTGCAAACCGAAGTAAGTTTCCCGAAGCGAAGCGAGGGCGGGTCGCTAGTAAACAATAAACTAACTACGTTTATATTTCGATAAAATATACATTCTATTTCAAACTCAAATTGCACTTGAAGTTTTAAATTGGCCGCAATACAATTTTGGCTTCACACATAAAATGTTTATTTTACATCCCCGTGAGAGCCTACTTGTGAATTCAAATTGCTCTGTACAAATTCGGGGACTAAATGTGGATACATGGGAAATTATGTTGACACTAATCTAAATTACATTGTTTACGTAAATGACCCTACAAAATAATTATGGTTGTGTCACTTAGGGCGTCACAGACGCGTTGCAGGTAATCAGTGGACGCATTCGACTGATATAAGTAGTATTTATTATGAATTTCTACAATTTAATTATACTATGACAATCAAATAAACAACTGATGCAGTATGTCATTTTAATGACAAAGATAAGCCAGAATGTTAAACTAAAAGCCAATGGAGTTGGAAACTGGTCTCAATGTGATTGAATGATGTCGGTCAGTTTATAGATACGAGCAATATATCGCCTTGATATATTGTATTTTGACATTATTCATATCTTTACGTCAATATAATCGAAGAACCAGATAATGGTAAATGATCACCGTCGCGTTGTCCTCTGAAAAGGAGGCAGGGAACCGCTTGGCTTACTATCTGACTTAGGCTTCCCGATGATCAGGGTAAAGGCCCAAGACATTCCGCGATGAAGGGAACATCGTGGAAAATTGCATTTAAATCAGTTTAGCCGTTTTTATGAAGATCGGGCTTATTAATAGGGGTCGGTTTATCACCCTGTGGGGAAGGAACCCTAAAACCACCAATTTTTGATAAGACAAAATACAGTGTTCAAAATGCAGGCTCACGGAAATGCAGTTATGAAAATGAAATATACAAAGAGCAGTGGAAAAAGCTCTGCCGCTCTGCGTACAGTGAATTCCCTGAGGTCGAATGCAAAAAACACAAATCAAATCTTTTATTGATATCTACAGAAGTGCCCAAATGGAATGCTATCTATCTAGGGTATTATCCACCGAAAACGCTGGATGAAAGCGATAAAGTACTATAAAAAACAAAGACATTATCCATTAAACGTTTGTTTGACCTAACAAACTAATTTTGAGAACATTATGGGGAATTTTTATGTAGGTATGCAAGTTTACTAAAGCCAATGATAATTCATTTCTACAATATAATATTAATAAATTAGAGGTTCTTGTTGAATTCGAATACAGAGACTAGTTTTAAAATCATTAGTCTTGTAGTAGGAGTCTTGGCTATCACTTTGTCCTCGTATATCGCCGGTAATATTGTTAAAAGATACATGAAAAACTCTACAACAACAACACACAAAGATAAGAACACATGCAGACCAAGAATAGAAATTAAAACTCATCATTTAAATTTCGGCTTCGCCGGGAATCGAACCCAGGACCCCTTTGAACGCCCGTCCGGCATGCTAAACATTCCACCATGCGGGTCGTCAAATCTTAAACATTGATCGACTTGAAATCAGGATCATACTCCTCTTTTTGGTTTTGCCATAGTCAGGTCAATGTATGATAAATTTAACTTAAATTTATTTTATAACACATACCTAATAAGTTCATATGCTCGCATACATAATTAGAACTGTGCCAAGCTCTATCGTGCACGTAATAAACCTACTCTTAATTAATTCAGTATATCTACGTTATGTTACGCAGTAACAGTATTTTTACCAAACATTCTAGTGTAGTTTGTCAATATGTCGAATTAAGTCAGCAAGCATGTATATCTTGATTTTCAAGTTATTATTGATAGTACCTACATAGTTCTAAAAGAAAGTGATGTTCAGACAAGAGTACGTGACAGATATAATAGGTACATTATAATTATATTAACATTTATTAAATTAAAATAAATGGTTATTTACTTCCGAATTAGAATTCTGTGCGTATTAAATAATTTGGCATTATTGGTATAACATTAAATTGGATGACTTCTTTGTCACCTTAAGTATATAATTAAATTATTAATATTCATTACTATGTTTATATTATTTTAAAATAGTAATATAATAATACTATAATATATAATGTTATTATATTAATATTGATTGATAATTATTAAACTAATAATAACTATTAGTATCACAGTGTGATTGGACGTTTTCTTTATGTAGTTTTAAGCAACGACAGCCATAACATTAATCTTTAGGATTACAAACATAGACACGAAACATTTAAAACTACGAGGAAGTAATTTACCGCGTGTATTTTAACATCGTCAAAACTGCGTTACGTTTGCGTTCTTGCAGCTACGTATTTACAAAGAATGCGTTAAATGGTATTTAGTGATTCATTGTCATTGCAACTGCATTCCACCATAATAGGTGCTGCGATAACAAATGAATGTTACGCTCTAATTAAGCTCGAGTCCAACCCTGATAAGATTTTTATGTGCAATTCAGATAGCCCCTTTATTTAAAAATACTACACGATTATCGTTTCTGAAGTTGGATTAAAATAAATAGGTATACAAATAATTCCACATCATACATTCATTCGTACGAGGATTTGTTGGTATGGCATGAACAACACAAGTAAGACGTCACTTACCCCCACGACTCAATGATAAACATTTACATATGTCAGATTGTCAGATTCAATGTCTGCCTCTGTTACTATGTACTCAGTTACTGTGCTATAGCACAGTCCGAAGCGATGAGTTCAATTCCCAACTGAGGCGCCAAATTGAATTCTACTTTTAGGATATTAAAAAATTAATATAACTTAAATTGATTATGACTATTTTTTGGTTCCAGCAACATATCGGTCCCGTAGTCGTCGAGAGCTGACATTCACCAGTGAAGCGCTGGAACCGTTCGACCCAACCGATGTGGAGAAGTACATCACTGGGGAATTTGGCGCCAAAGCGTGTGTATTCGAACGGGTCTGCGCACAGTACGCGACGCGAGCCAAAAGCCAGCCTAAGCCCCAAATGGACTGGCCTGATGTGTTCAGGTAACTTTTGATAGTTGATCTTCGTTGAGTACTTCTTTCATAAAACGAACATAGAGTGAATACATTGGTAAATTAATGAATACAGGAAGTAGGTAATGATAAATAAAACGGAGGGATGACTGATGAATGAATGAACGAATGAATTAATGAGTAAGTGAGCTAGAAAGAGAATTGAAAACAATCGAGTGAGGGTGTATATAAATGATGGAACATAACACCAAAGGATAAATGAAAACAAAATATATAGAATAAAATAATCTTTATTTTATAAGTAATAAAAATGCAAGAAATCAGGTGCAGATACGAACAATGAAATTAATATATACTCAATGTATTTATATGGCAACACAGCGACATTATCCAAAAACAAGGACAAGTAAGCAAAACAATACAACACTTAACCCAAAAGATCCAAAGACAATAACTCTTGTATTCTTAAACAAAGGATTTATTCATCGGCTATGCTAATCCATTAAGATACCACAAACGCTATCTATTCAGCAACAATCGGCCGCCCTTGACACCGCTGACCATCTATTAGCCATCGGTTTCTACGGGTTGCAAAACATTACA
The DNA here is from genome assembly GCA_905404295.2 of Ochlodes sylvanus. Classification (NCBI taxonomy): domain Eukaryota; kingdom Metazoa; phylum Arthropoda; class Insecta; order Lepidoptera; family Hesperiidae; genus Ochlodes; species Ochlodes sylvanus. The sequence goes on from FR990144.1 coordinate 6,023,559, forward strand.
AATTGAATTCAAGGCCGCGTGTAACCAGGCCAGCTCTTGACGAAGGGGTGCGTGGACGAGCGCATTCCGTGTTCGGTTCGGTGGAAGTAGGACACTCACGTAATATCGACGCAACCGGTCATCGCAGTTCACTCTAGAACAGTTACGTTCGCACATCACTATTAATGTCATGTGTAGGATTATATGGATGCCTGGATGGGGGATAATTATGTAAGTTTGGGGTGAAGTGGGTTCAAGTCTTCTCTTATATGATGAATCTTTACAAAACAGCGGTACAAGCATAAAATTACGTGCATACGTGTATTGACCAAATATAATAATTAGGTGATTTTGAATATTTATAATAATAAAGTTAATGTTTTTAAATATAAAGCATTTATAATAATATTAAACTTCATCTGTGTTAGGTGTTCGTGTCGCGTTCGACGTCCGAGGTTAGCTGGTATTATGCAATGCCGCAAAACTTTCACTGCTCCAATGCGAATGACCAAACGAAAATGAACCCTATTGCAAAATGATTGCGACTATTTCATAAATCCCGTGTTGTAGCGTTAACATTAATTCGATTATTTTGTTATGGAAATTGAATTTTAGGGAAGTTGAGCTTAGGTCCATTTTTGAATGAATTATAATAAGTGGTACTTATAATCGGCGTCTTGTGGCTTTGTGATTAGATTACCGCTGAAATATATTTCCGTCTTATGTTTCTTATTTACTACTTATTCACATTCATTTTATGTAACTAGTCCTTATTCCGCTCCGCTTTGGAAATACTCGTACGTATTACATTCGCAAATACATAGTAACCAGGTCCAATATAACTATTTTATGTTGTTGGTGGGTAGGTGTAATAAGTACCAATTGTTGGCGTTTTCCCCATTAAAATTAATCAATCTATCTATTGGTGAAAACTGCATGAAAATCAGTGTAGTAATATTTGAGACGCATCTGCTACCAAATGATAACAACCGGGACCGACGGCTTTACGTGCCCTCTGAAGCACGGAAGCGCCCAAGAATTTTGCCACTAGCGGTCACCCATTCAACTACCGACCGCGCCCGCTGTTGCTTAACTTTGTCCATCACTTAAGATCGACGCAAGCCGCTGCTGAGCGCTTCTATTCAATTATTATTATTATTTATATATCTGATATTATTTAATATTATTAAAATAAAAGATGGTGCTACCACCTTTAATATGAATGATAATATTAATACATATACCAGTAATAATATTAATAACTTTAATATTACTTATGATGAGATCCGGACGCGAAGTTATCTCACCAAATAGGAGAGCCAGCTAAAGTTAAGGCCATGCTTTGGTTCAGCGTATGTCGTTTAAAATATAATAATATAAAATAGATACATTTTACGGTACGGAAGCTTAACGACTCTGTTTAGAGGTCGTTACAGCATGTTTAAAAGCGGTTACTCGTTAGCACCTTCTCCGTCCGTTAAGTACCCTCGTAACGTTATCCTGGGTTGTCCGGGTTGTTCACAACATATTGTTGTTAGTAATATATTAGGAGAGCACTCTGTTGACTAAGGATTTTGTTGCATCGATATAATATTAATTTCGCATAACTGTTTCGTTTATTTAACTTACAATTATGTTCGGGTCAAATCTTGCAAGCTGAATTAGAACTACTTCCTCTTACTGTATAGAGTCGAAATATTTCATATTGCTCAATGCAAGATGACAAGCATTTTTACGCTTAGGATCAGCTCCAGATAATGGAACTTCTTAACGGTTAACAGCACAGTGACTAATAAATAAGTAATACGTTTTTTTCTGTTTCCAGGCAATACAAGCGTTCTCCGGATCAACTCAAGGAGCTATATCTACTAAGCGTATTCCTGGGAGACATCGTGGGATCACCCCAACTTTGCCACCAACTCGGCAAGAGAAGAGGATGTGACGAAACTCTTTTAGGTTCCGAATAGTTAAGAAAGCCTAAAAAAATGGAAAAGTTATGTTTATTATTTTGTTAGGTGTTATACATAATAATAATAGTTAGAAACTATCAATAATTTAATAATTTGATTTTTGATAATTACCATGATCTATCATGGTATGTAGTCACTGTCGTTTGTATCAAACGCACTAACTAACTAACTAACTATACCAAGGGTATCACTGATACGTTGCTTATCTAGCAGGATTCTATGCTCGTCAATTTGAACAACACATTTCCCGGTTGATTGAAATTAGAGATAGTTGAATGTGTTGCATAAAGATTTTATGACTATGCAAAACATTTTTTAATGACGCCAAATAACCCAAACTTGATAAAGCATATTGACTTTTGTTTTGAACGTAATGAACAAATGCTACGTATACATAATAATCCTCGATTTATGGTCAGCATGGTGAAGAAATATTGGCTTAAAATCTAAGATGAACACCTTATGATTGTTTAAAAGGAAACAATTATACAAATAGTCGTGGCTAACCTAATTGTCGGAAATTAAGACCACCTAATTAACATCTGACCACTTAAGATCACAATCTTAATCTTAATCATAAATCTTATGATAATGTGTAATAATAATTGTAAATAAAAATAGTATAATTTAGAAACTTTTAATATAAAAATCCGCAGATTTACTTATGTATAAACAAAAAGTAATGAATGTACATAATATATACATACCTGTTATATTATAGAGTTATCATTATTGTTGTTTCCAGTTAATGTAGTTTATATAATTTGAATTTAATAAGTAAGCATATACCACATCAAATTATGGTGATCATTGTTTTTAGAAGTAAATGTTTAAGTAACGTGCTTAAACTTAGCGATAGATAGAAATAAGTATCTGAATGGAATCGAATGAACTGCTTATAAACACCAACCCCTTTTGCTTAATGAAATAGTATTATTATGAGTCCAGTAATATGATTTAGCATCATATTACTGGACTCATAATAATATGGGCTTCAGACATATAACCTACGTACGTATGTACATAATTACGTACCTATATTTTTATATAAAATATTTTTATTAAGTTTTTCAGTTAGAATTCAAATTATGTACCTTTTAGTTTTATCTTTAGCATAACTACACATGCACTTGTTAAGAACATGTTACCAATTAAAGCATATTATGTATATAAATAAAATGTTAAATGTAATATTATTTTAATAGGTTTTACCAATAACATGGATGCGCGCATTATTAGTTAGGTACCTTTTGTGATTTCTTAAACGTACTTAGAATTAATATTAGAACATAAATAATGTAACTTTTACTTAAACAAATTCTTGCGAGAAAGTAAACTAATAAAAAATGTTTTTTTAATGTTGAAAAATAATTAAATAATGAATCAATGTGTACATAAATTATATATTAATAAAAAATATAAAACAAAAATTAATTAAGCTGCAAAACATAATGAAAAGTAGTTATTATCCGCGTCTTTTGATTTTTGGGGTGTTTCAATCAACAAGATAAATGTTATCATTGTAATTTTCATCAAAATGACACAACCATTATTCTAAAAGTCTCCTTAAATCTAAATTAAACGGGGTGTTAACATTTAACTGCACTAAATTAAACGTTTGTCGCTTGACTTGGACTATGCAATCGATGAATCATTAACGTTAATCGTCAGATTATTTATCGCAATCAGAATAAATATGTTTAAATTATGTAATTCAAACAAATTCAATGTTCTCACAATCAAGAACTTGACAAAATAAAAATAAATACTTTTCATATTATTAAAATGAACTCTAAATAATAGTGTATCTGTTGTAGTGTAAGTGTAGTGTTCTAAATACAATTCAATACAAAACACTTTGTTGCACGCCATTTTAGCAAAGTACAATTTGACCTATTCATAAAATAAATAAATGCCTTCAATAACATAATGGTCTACATCAGTAACTTACAACATTTTTATTGTTGTTGAAATACTACCGTCATGAGGCTTCGCTCGTTAAGTTAATAAGTATAAACTCCTCATTAAGTTTAACTTTAACGTGTGTACATATATACCTATTTTTCCGTGAATTCTTCCATTTAATTGCCACAAAGCGACGTTAATAAAGGTATAACGTCAAAGTTTGTGGCCCTCAGAATTACGCTATGTACGCGAATTACGAGGGGCGCGAATAACCTATCACTCGTCTACACCAACATACATACATAAAGAAGAGTAGACTTCGAACAAAAATACGAATGAGGCTTGGAGGCTTGGTTGGTTGGTGGCTTGGATACCCTGTCGAGTTAGGGTATACCCTAAAACTGCGTTCCGTTTAGCACATTGCAGTGAATTGGAGGGGCCATGAAGTTTGACGTCAGTAAGAAATATACCTACAGCAATATATCTTCGGCCGGAAATACCAAAGTATCTAATAGTTAAACTATGTTATTCGTTTTAGTCACCTTTTATTGATTATTAGATTAAGTGTAATGTCTAGCTAAATGGACATATTCATCAAATTAATGATCCGTTACTAGTTTACATATTTATTGCTGATTAATTGCAAATGTAAGAGATGAGCAACGCCTCTAGCGGAAACTAAGTGAAACTTAGGTTGCAGCGGCGCGGGCGTTATATGTTCTGTTTTAGAAAACAAAATATACTTACTGTAAATTGTAAGTAAAAAGAAATTAGATCCTATTACATCACTGTGTCACGGGTGGCGTGGACACAACAAATTACACGTCATTAATACCCATGACCCGAGCCCGAGAACAAACATTTATCTGTCATCATCTGCGCCAGCCGGGAATCGAACCCGGGACCCCTAGCTTCGCAGGCAGGGCCAATACAAACTACGGCTACGGGGTCGTCGTTAATAACAATATTGTTGTTTTATTATTATATTTAATTTCAAATAATAAATCTGTATGTTTTTTCGTTTTTTGGCTATCTAACTTCGTATGTAAAATACTACTACAAGATACGACATATTATTTTTTTAACCTAATATTGTTCAGTTACTTCATTACTAGGTACTTGGTTCAAGAGAGTTAAGATAGGACAAAAATTTAAATTGAGTTAAGTGAAAAAAGTTACTCAACAGAACAAAATAAATTTCTCATCAATAATTAGAATTACTACATTGTTATAATTAGACTTAATATTGTAAATATGTATAATTAATATAAATAATAAATGTAACTTTCGTATTTATCATAGTTTGAAAGGGTACTTTTTATAAATTTTGTTTACACCAATAGGCAATTAATAAACTTTTAAAAATACTAATGTGTATTCTATTAATAATTTAAATTGTTTGCTATATACCAATATCTATACCAGCTCCTGTCAGTGCCGATTACCAAGCTCATTTTGGATTTGCCAGCTAAACCGTTTCTTCTGGGTAATCTGTTTGTGAATTTATGTGCAGTTTTCTTCTGCTATTCGGTCTCATTTTGACTCTTCTCGCTCAGCCGTTTCCTCTAGACTCTACTTTGTTAGAAGAACTTGTAAGCAGTTGCGAGTCTGAGTGCGTACTCGTATGGAGTCCGCTCCCCTCGCGGTGGTAACCCGACTTAAAATTTGCGAAGAACGTACGCGCAGTAAGCAGCTTGCGGAGCTGCGTAGGCGCCGCGCTACGGCAATATTTTTACATATAAAAGACGTCAACGCGATGGCGAGGGCAACTTATGTATCTATTCATACACATTTACTACGCTGTACTGTGCTACGTATCCCGTCAACAAGATATCAACGTCATAATTTCTAAAAAAAATATAATTGTACCGGGAACAAGGATAAACAATTTAAAAGATGCAGTTTTTATTCTACTGTTTTATTTAAGAATTTACTTCTAATTTAATTAATTTAAATAAGTAAAGTTTTATCAATTTTAATTTCATCCTAATAGTTTGTTAAAGACTTTACTGTGAGAATGAATAAGTAAATGAATATTGTTATTCTTAATTTTGTAAACACTGCCATCTAGCGACCTTTACAGCAAATAGTCTCTAGTCCACCAAACAACTTTCTCTTCGCATCGTTCTTGGTAGAATGTGTGGTTTGCTCTTTGACAATTATTTACCTTCATAACATCAGAGAGGGCGTTGTTACAAATAATCACAATGCTTTCCAAAAAGTTTTCAAGAACTTTTTCATTCAAAAATAATTTTCAAATACTGAGTGTTTTAAAAAGGCTGACGTGCGATAAGTTAAAGCTTCACAAGAATTCTATCTTATGGTATTTTCTAAGGATTTGCTGGCACCGTAAAAAAAGCTGTAGACATTTAATACGTTTAGGCTAGTTTTTTTCTGAAGTCGATATAACTTAAGGTAGGGCTGTAACCCGGATGGCTGGCTACCACCCCCGTGCTTAAGCTGCCCAACGACTTGTCGTGTTCGGCTGGGGATTGAGATCCAGTATTCTCTTCTTTCCTCTTCCATCTTTCTTGCCCAACAACGCATTGGTGATGCCTATGGTTCCTGATGGCCCTGGACGACAGTGACCACTTACCACCGGGCAGCTTGTCTGCTCATCTGCCGGCCATTAGCATAAATCAGTTCAATTAAAAAAATATAGATTTGGAAAAAATGTATATCTTAGCGTACTGTAAATATATCAAAGGGTAAACAAATAAATAAATAACGCTACACACTCATAGCCCCACACTAGGATTCCCTGTGTCGTGGGTGCTATGGACACACAAGACCAGAACACACACATCCAGACCAAGAACGGAACTTTAACCTCATAATTCAAATTTTCCGCCTAGCTGGGAATCGAACCCAGGACCCTTGGAACAGCGATCCGGCATGTTAACCATTGCGCCATACGGGTCGCCGGGTAGGTCAAAGGGCATTTTACAACGAGCCTTTTCACTGGTATTTTACAATAACTGTTATCGATAACAGTTTATCTCATCAACGTCTATTTTAAACAGTGAAGCTATTAAATATTCCATTACTAGCGGGGTGGCGGTCTTCCATCGATTTTCCGCCACGGGGTTACCTTACCTGCCCATAAAATATGAGTTTGTATAAAACAATAACTTCATGGACTTTTGAAATGTTACACGATTAAATTCCGTTCCCTTCCAGACAATTATAACGAGTTAAAATCATTACTACTGGTGCTACTGTTATTATATCATTATGATTATTATTAACTGCGTTGTTATTGCAATAATTTATCTTGCAAGATATTAGCCGCTAAGCCATGTAGAAAGCCTTCCGGCGGATAAAAAATTCCGACACTGGTTAGCTAAGTACCTACTAACCACCAATCCGCACTGGAGCAGCGTGGTTGAGTAGGCTCTAAGCCTCCTCAGTAATCACGAGAGATCTGTAGTGGGCCATTAATGGGTTAACAACTGCGTTCGGATAGGACATCGGACAGGTCTTGACATAATATATAGGTACATGAGATGCCCGTATCATAGTAGGTAAATAACTACGGGTGATAAATTATGAATATATTTAATTAAATAACTTACGCTGACATTTTGCATCACCTGTAATGAAATTTCCTTAATTAAATAAATTAGCTTTCATCAATCAAGTCTTCATCGGACTATCCTGGTTAGATTGTTTGTAATTAAAACATTATGCAATATAAATCATCGCCTGTAGCCCGCCCTCGCTTCGCTTCAGAAACCCTTTATTACAGACAGCCTCTTCAAAGATAGTTTTTATTCCTTTTGGTTAAGTATTCAACAAATATAGCTAATATCCTGGCGGCTTGCGTCAATCCTAAGTCATCGACCGAGTTTAGCAACACTGTGCGCGGTCGGTGGTTGATTGGGTGACCGTTAGTGGCAACTGGCAAACTTGAGCGCTTCCGTGCTTCGGAGGGCACATAAAGCAATCGCCTATAGGTATATAATTTTAAAAACTGTATGTCTGTGTGTGTCTGTGCGTTTGTTTCCGCTAATTTCAGAAGGAGCTTAACGAATTTGAAAGCAGTTTTCCCCGATGAGTTGTAATAATTTTGGGGTCACAATCACTGTTATTTATTTCAATTCTTCATAAAATATATGAACGATAATAAATGTCAATTTACAGAATCTCGGCTAAAACAAGCAGTACAAAAATGAACAATGCAATTTTTCTGCTGGTTGTACCAGGACATTGGTGTCTCGAAGCGAAGATAGGGCGGTTAGTTCTTTTTTGTATAATAATATAGGTTACCATATAAGTTAAGGTCAGAGTTGTTTTGTTTGGTGTGTTTTTATTACCATCTATTATTATCTAAAATAAAATCCCCGGTTAAAAATATTTCTTTTGATGCCTAACCGACGGTGAAAATGAAAAAGAATAATTTTGGTACCAGTATACAATTGAAGCTATGAAAATTCTCCTTTAAGATGAACGTTAGTAGTATAACAATAAATCTCAACAAGTACATTTTATATAACAACACTAAAATATTCAACACATTCTATCTAAACGTTTATTCATGTAACCGTAATGATAACATCATTTGATACGGTACGGTGCGCATATTTCTTTAACAGTTAATTCGTGTTATGTTTGAAACATTTTATAATAAACTAAGTACGTAATGTATTCAGATTATGTATTAGATAATTTTATCAGATGGATTACATAATGGTTGATTAGAAATAAACGCAAGCTGGCAGGGTTTTCCTTCATAACATACAATTAGTAGGTTTATAAAGTAAATTGGAAATCACAGTTTCTGGATGTGGTACATACAGCGAAAAATAGCTCGTTGGGTACATATCTGTCTCTTAGTCATTTTAAACGAAAGATGGTAAGTAGATGAAACCTAAAAATGATTTTTTAAATACCAATTTTCCATTTTTCACGTTTTAGCCTCTGTTTGCCACCATATTGAATTTAGACTACCTACTGTCATATCTATAGTAATATCCACAAGATCCGTAAAAATTCATCAAAATCAGCTCACGCTTTTGGTTGCTATATGGTTACAAAATAATAAGCATAATAATATGTACATAGTCAATTAAATACATTACCCTCCTTTGCGTAGCGCAGTCGGATAAATATACGTAAAATAACTCCACAGTTCTGATATGTTGTTGATGTTTGTTTAATATAGTGTGGATATAGGAGTACTTAATTGACAAAAAGTTGTCCTACGGATGTCATGTTGCGGAGTAGATTATGATTGATAGTTGTGATAGATCAATATATGTAGCTTGTATATTATATATTAACTGTGGATCATGTTATTAAGGTCACAAAACATTAACTCGTGATCTATCACGAGATAAAAAAGGGGATAAACTGGTTTTTTGGAAATTGGCGGGCGTAGCTGCGGGGGAATGCTCGTCACATAATAATCACGCAATTGTTTGTTAGAAAGAAGAGAGAAGAAGAAGAGAGAAAGAAAAGAGAAGAAATAACGTTCTAGCATGAGCTATGAGAAGAGAGAAGATATAACGTACTAGCATGAGTTAGTACGATATTTCGTCTCTCTTCTTTCTTGGCCAGGAACGAATCGGTGATCTCGTGTAACTGATGATTATCACTTACAACGTGTTGTCAACACAACTTACATCTTGTATGCTCCTTGGCTATTTACGTAATACAAAACTCAACGATAATCCAATGAAGAAGGTCTTGATCCTTTGTTGGTAACAACCGAATCTATGATATTCAACAATCAGATTATATCGGAACAAAATTCGCACGAATATCCGAAATATCCAAGGATCTAGAGATTCAAATCTTATTTAACATTCCTCTCCCAGACGCTCCTCATCTATTTGTTTGCGTTCCTTTTGCTCGGCGCAAAGTGCTGAGCTTCGATTCTCCATAACAGTCGACCCGTGAACTAAATGTAAATTAAATTCCGAAGCTCGCTGGAGATATGTATTGGTATAGTCACTTGCAAGCGGTTTTTGGTAGATATAGTATATGGAAAACATTGGTGAACTGTTTACGATACAGTCGTGTCGAAAAGAGTTCATGAATCATAATGAAGGTGTATGTGATGTAGTACGTATTGATAAGGCTCAATATTTAGTTTATGGCGTTTTATTGTCCAGAGACTCGATCTGCGCTCGAAATTCAACCATAATTCATAATGTCAAAGGCTTATTTTTTATAAACACACTGTGACTCTAAAAAAACTTAATCTTTATTTAACACGAATTAAATATAAAATTTATCATTCTGCCCGTCCTCTCCATTTACGTTAAAATATACCAAATCTCGCACTTCTATGCGTGTGTCTTCGCGAATTAATATATCACTGGTAAACAAATAGAACGTGCGTGGTTCCGGGGAAAAAGGCGCTTTCTAAGGAGTTATTTTCCTTACACAAAGTTAATAGTCAGCAATTACTATACTACCTATGGCTTATGTCGTCCATATTTTTAATAATCTCTATATTTTAAATTAGGTAGGTAGGTACCGTAGGTAGGTACGAAATTTCCGTCAGGAATTTTACTATAATTTTTTATACATCTACCCTCAAGAGCAAAACTGCTCAGTTCGTAAACTGCTCTATGCAACCGAATCACAAGAAAATGTGTTCGAATTTCGAAAAAAAAATCCAGGCACGAGTACCTATCTTTAGAAAAAATCATACTAGGCTGAAGCCTCCACGTTTGACGTGCAATGAGCATCAAAGAAATGTAACGGAAGGGTCTATAATTTTCGTCCTACCCTAATAATTCCCAAACTTGAATCGCGCAGATTGACCGAATCCATCGCTCTTCCTTCTCTCTCAATATATCCAATTTGCTTGGTGCTTCTATAAATAATTAAGATTCACGTGAATGTGTGACGTCATAACACCGCACCAATGAACCAGGCATGTTAAATGAAAATAATAACATATCACATCACTGTCGTAACCATATGCTGTAATCAGGCTTACATTCTAATGATGCCTTACAGCCCTCGTCAAGCTATTGTGGGTTAATTATATCGCCAGACAAGACTAAAAGTGTTCTAGTTTTGATTGCGAAATGCCCGTGAAACACGATGTTTGTTTTAGGATGTGAATAACCGCTGAATAGCTCATACGATTGGGAAATGTTGAGATTAATGACGGAACTTGCCATTCCGGCCTTGTGGTTTGTTTTTTGTTGGGAAGTAAAAAATATGAGCGTGCTTACAATGTGTCATTACTGAAGTTATATAGTGATACAGTAATTGCATTGTAATGTATAGTTATTTTGTCGAATTTGAAATTGAAAATTTATTCGAAGTAGGTTATAACCACGTTATAACTCTTTTTGATGATATTGAGGCTCCATTCATCTGTGTGTCCAAGTCAACCTTGGTTGGTTGCCATTCACCCTGAGTTATGTGTGATGCTATAGCTTTCTATTTCTGTCTGTGGTTTGCACCACACAGCATAATCCTAATAGTTTAAGGTAGCAAACGGGTATGCAGCACCACCCAGCCGCTGCAAGCCATGACAACTGTGACCGACCTACAACAAACAAGATACGAGTACGACTTAAAACAAGGCTCAAATGGGGACTAGGGTAGATAGTCCGATTAGGTGGTGTTAAGAACATTAGTTGGTTAGTTTGTTAGTAAATGAGGACTGGGATAAGGAGTTTTATAGTTTGCTAATTCTTAAGTTAGTGTTTGCCTTGCCAGACTGCTATTCGATGGGTCGTGGGTTCGATTCCCACAAACGAAATTTAAATTATGAGTTTCAATTTCTGTTCTCGGTCTGGATGTGTCCTTGTCTTTGTTTATTATTCAACGCAATCAGGGAATCCTATTGTGGGGCTATGATATGCATTAAATGCTTCTATAGCGTTTACTAAGCATATCTTACCAAAAGTAGTAATATACTACTCGTAAGTACATTAAGTAAGTAAGTTTATATTAAGTACATTAAGCAATTTACTATACATTCATTCATCCACGTGCTCAGTAGTGGGACATTAATGGGTTGTGTTGTATGGTAGTAACATGCAAACATTTAGTTTCTATGAAAACGAAAAATAGAAAAATAAACTTTCAAAATGTGTTCATAATGAAAAGTAATTTAATGGTCTGAATACCAGGCCAAATTTAAAACATATCCTTAGGAACACGTTGTATGTAATTATTGAGTTATCTGGATGTACACACGATCTGTTCACCTTTCTTAAATCAAGGCTAAATCTACTTCACTATCGATTCGAATTCGTAATTCTGTCTATTGGGTTTGATCAATGTATCGAATATGAATAAATAGAATAGCTTTTGTTGCCTGTTGCTGCAACAACAAACAAAACAAATGAACATTGGTTGTTAGTGCTTGTTTTGTGCACGTGGTTTTGATACGAAATAATAAACCATCCTTGTATCGCTTCAGGTAACGCGCCTTGGTACCGCACCCGAAACAATTGCTATTCAATTTTGTCTGGCGTTATATGAATTACTATTCCTTTTATTGATGTATGATTATGAAATGAATTATATTTTTTTTTAATAAATAGTAATAATAACGATTCATACTCATGTTTTCAAGGAATAACTTAGCATCGTATATAAAAAAATGTTCCTTCACCATAGACAACACACAATTACAAGAACATAATTATAAACCTAGATCAAGAACAGTCAAATTTCCGCGTTGCTGGGAATCGAACCCAGGACCCTTATTACATCGCGCGTCGGTCCAACAAAGTGACCTTTGCGATGTCAATGTAAAAATATGACTTATCGAGAACCTTTTTTAACATTCTTTTAAATTAAACAAATATCCATTTATTGATACAGATGCAAACACAAAAACAGTTTAAACATTACCTAATAAGTAATTTATTAATAGAACCATGGTTCCTTTTATTCTGCGGGAAAATATTAACTTCCCATTATGGATTTATTATTTAATTTAAATGAAAATAAGATTTAATAATTCGTCTTTAAAATTCGTCTTTGTTTTTGATATCTCATACATTGAATAGACTAATTCGTTTAAAGGATTGAAATGAACAATGTCTTATTAGCGAATTACCGGGAATTTCATTAACTCACGATTCATTAACCGTCGGGTAAGAGAAATTAACTGATACAAAATTGCGCATATCTCACAGAAAATTTTCATTACATATTCCAAGAACCTTGCTGGGTTGTACTTGAGAGCGACAAGGGTTTTAATTAGGGTCACAGTTTAAAATTCACTTCTATATAAGGGGATGTTAAGGGTTCAATTAAAATTTATGAGGCAAGTAGTTCCGGTGGTAGGCCACGACATCGGCTGCCGGCTAAGGTTACCATTACCACCCATCAGACCAATCTCGCCAAGCGAGGATTACGGAACGTGTAAGACAGAAAGATTTGAAAATTACATTGATTAGCGGAATTTGACTGCCTCACTTTCGACGCGCTAGTGACATAATACGTTTATACGAGTAATATAATTGATTTAAAAGCTTACAAAGTCTGTAAATGTGCATTTTAACAAAAGCTATTATTAACACCTTTCATTCTGAGAGGAGAACTGAGCATAGTGCCGACAATAATAATTAGAATTAGATAATAATAATATGTTATGGATGTACAATTGTACATAAGTGATAACCAAGTGGTTTGAACATTAGACTTCCGAAAGGAGGGCCCGGGTTCGAATCCTGCACGCACTTCTAATTTTCAAAAGTGATGTGCTTATTAGAAAATTTATTATCACTTGCTTCGGTAACGGTCACCGACTTAAGATAACGTGCACACCTTAAAATCCTCAAAAATGTTCATAAAAGTGTCTGAAGTCTACCGATTTGCTCTCGGCCAGCGTGGTGGACTGAGGCATGACATATTATGAGAGGTACCAGAGCCCAGCGGTGGGACAGTAACGGGATGCGAGCTGCAACGAAATTAATGATTCGGGGCCCATTATTCTGTGATCAAACTTCCTCTGAAAACTATGAGGACATTGAACAGAAATAATATAAAAAGCGTTTTCCCAATTTCCGATTCGATGATTAAAATTCGGTAACGATATCGAAATGAGTACCAATTTTGATTTTGGGACAATTTAATTCAATGCGGTTTTGAAATAATGAAACGTTATGACTCCGTATCCAATTTATTTGGTCAACCTACCGTGGATACAACAGTTAGTAAAATTTGGAATTATGTTCAAGTGTATGGCGTACGACCCGTATGGCGCAATGGGTTTCATGCCAGACTGCCGTTTAAACGTGCCGGACCGGGGGTCAAATGTCTTTAATATATCTAACCAAACTAGTGAAATGTAATTTTTTTTTAGGACTAGGACTTTTTATTTTTTAGAATTCAAGAGGGGGTTAGTCTAATGTAAAATCCGAGTTTGTTGAGTGTTTGTGGAACGCAAATGGCGTTGTTTGACAAACGCCACCACAAATGTAACCTTTTCAATGGACTAATAATATTAGTATCGGGCTATGAGTGTGTAGCAGTATTTATTATTTGTTTGATTAGGTTCAAATTTTTTGTTATAGTGTGAGTGTCTTCAGACTGATTGAACTGTATATGCTAAAGAATAGAATAGAGTGCACGTAATATCGTATCAAGCATGTATCATACATTTGATTAATTATGAAAACCTGAATAAGACCATAATATAGTTATATAAAAATGAAATAATGTTCATAAAAATGTATATCAATAATTCTATTGTATTTATTATTGAAAGCAAGGTAAAATAACAGAACACGTACGAAAGTTCTCATTAAATACCAATTCAAATCGTAAAACATGCATCAGTACCAGCTAATACAACTGTATTAGCTAGAATCAATTGATTTTATATGGCTGTATCTCCAGTGTCAACAAACCCTTAGCTTCCCGGAGTTCCTAGGGTTGCCCCACCAGACTGAACGTAGAAAGTGAACGTAGTTTTCCCGGCGATGCGCGTGCGCATACAATAACACACGCGACTCGGCGGTAAAGCGCGACGTACGCCGCCGCCATTTTAAAATAAACGCTCCAATTTCAAATTCGAATTCCTTTTCGTTAAGTCTTTTCATTCTGTGCTGTGTTGCTATAAGAAAAAACAATGAAAACTTTTCTACTCTTAGGTAAGTGTTATTTCATTTACCATTTAATTTTCTTTTATTCGTAGCGTTTATTTTTAATTGTACAAGTAATAAAAAGGAAATTAAAACTTCGAACAGGAAGAATTGAGGATGGCCAATTATCGGCGAAACACTTCAATTCATTGTTAATGTATCTTTTAATTAGACTCGTAACAGTTTTTATTCTTAATATTTTTCGTCGAAAGGGAAATTAACTTTCTAAAATTTTACACGCTTGCGTAATTTGTTTTAGAATTTTAATAAATACCTATTAAAATAATGTACCTTATTTGCGGCGTTTCACTTCTCGGCTCGTCTTGCGGTACAAATAAATTATATGAAGGGGCTCACCGCTAGATTACTTACCTATATTATCTCTTAAATCAATTCTCAGTGTGAGTTTCGTTTTAAAAGTTGTACTTAGGTACGTATTTATTATATACTTCTTTATTTGCTTTGTATCTTTGTATAGTAAAAACTAACATTGAAAGTATAAGTAGGTCACTAGCTAAAATTAGAGACCATCCAGAAAGAAATGTTTTGTAGGCGTAAAATAACATACTTAAAAATACAGACTTAAAAATAGTTTTATATTTATTTATTACTTATTTATGCTATATTTCATTTTTCAATGGGCTGACTATAAATATTTTATAGAAGCTAATAATTATCGTTTACGGAAATTACCTAACTCGTTTAATTCTGAAATAAACTTTATGTTTGTTCTGAAGGATCATCATAATATTCTTCGCATTTTAATACTATAAAAATATACAAACTGCCCTCATTAATAACAACCGTCTAATAGAATTTAACAGGGAAATATTATAACAGTTTAGAGAAGTTAATGCAAAAAATCACTTCATAGAGTACAGGTATCTTCAATTAGTAGGTAAAACTATTGAATGCTTAGTATAACTATAAATATATTTATGTGTTAAACGTTCATAATTTATTAACACTATCCTGCCGACCCGTTGTTAAAACCCTAGAGAGTCTTAGACTTTCCTGACAGCTCGGGTTGGGTATCTTTTACCCTTTATGGATTACTGAGACCATTACTTACGAGAACTGGAGCCTAAACATCCCTTCCTTAGCCACGTTTGTCTTTTATATTCATTTAAAAGAAAGAACCTCGGAACATTTTGTTGCTATGAAGCAGGTACTTTCATGGAACCTTCGGGAACAAACCTAATAATCTTGCTTATCTATGATCGGCTAGTGTTTTCGTTTCCTTATCGAAGCATTTGGTTCATGTCCAGAACACATTTCACTTTAAAAAGTTTATTTCGTGCAGGATTGCAACCCTGGCCCCAGCAGAGAACACCACCATACCACTGCCATTATTACCACTAAAATCTATTAGTTCACACCTCTAGGCTATCATAATGAATAGTTTAACATTACTACACCATTATGAATAGTTCTTGAAGGTGCTGTAGTCAGTCATTTTTACTTGATCACTAATTGGCCAGCATGTCGCTCATATTGTGAATGAAGAACCAAGTCCAATAATGGGTCTTATAACATTTCTTGGATTGGACCTTCCCACGTCCCTATGATAGTCTGATTAGTAACATAATCTAGACGTCTTTGTTGGTTAACTGTACGAAAGAGTTCAATAGGCAGCAGTATTATAGACTAGTAACCAGACCTCGCTTCGCTTCGGGCAACTTTTCTTTTTTGATATGAAATTTACTCTTTATTTTACACTGGCTAATTTATTGTTTGAAACACATGTGTGAAGAATGTCTTTCCGGGTCAGGTATCTAAATACACACTTAAAAGAAGGACTCAACAACTTGTTATGTAACTGTTTTTGGCAATAAAGTAATAAAGCTATTACTATTATAATAAAACCAAATAATAATCAAATATCTCCCATATACCTACGATTGAGTACAGTTTTGTTATGAGTATTATATAGATATAGTTGTGAGTGGACTATACAATTGTACACGTGTTCGCGGCTTTCCTGCATATTACTTTATTGATATAATAAAAAGTACACTGAGTTGTGATGACTGCACATAATTTGTCTGACAGGCTAACAATGTTTATCATAACTTTCGATGTGGTTACAACAGTGGTTCCCAAAGTACTTTTGTCCATTTAATACACACTTTCTTTACAACCCATATATCAACTTCACGAAGTCCATTGGTTCGGTAATTAAAAACTGACTACTGAAAACGTATTAAATAACGTATAAAATCTGTCTGATTTTGTTAGGTACGTGTTTCTCACTGTACGTGTTCTTGTGTGCAATCGTCTCAAAATCATAACATTCCTTTATGATTCGCTGTTCGGGTAAATAAAGAAATATTTAAATATGGAATAAATAAATAAGAATATAGACATCAATAAATAACAATATACACAACATTAATAATGCACTTATAATTGTAAATGTTAATAATCAAAAATAATATTAGTTTAATAAAAAATCTTTTTAGTTTTTATAAATTACACAACAATGTTAATTCAGTGCAAACTAATTCGCTTTCCGTTTTCCCATCGTCCCACTGTAAGCGATATCGATCGATGTATTTACATTTATGATTTAAGTATGTTAATACAATTTTGAGGGTCTATCCAATAAGCACTCCAGTGTCGCAACCCATACTCGTAGTTTGGGAAATGCTGTACTAGAGAACAGTTACCCATGAGATATCGATGGAATCATTCATCTTACGATAGACTATCTTAATGTGAACCGTTTACGCATTCTGAAGAGATAATGTTGTTTTCGAAATCGGTCGTGCAATTGCAAACTATCTATTATGTGTCGATTGATGATTATGAGACGTAGTATGATATACAATAAATTTAATATTGAATAATGACTCGATTTAAATTATGTATTTCGATTCTTGTACCTTATTATTCACCAGTAACCGCACCTATGATTTAGTACAGCCACCGATATATGTCGGCATTTCTGTTAAATATTATACATACAGAATGAACTAATTCTAATTTAGAATAATACCCATAAAAGAGATATCTAAATATGCCAACAATGAAATCGCTTAATCATTTCTTTGTTATCTTTTTACGAATAAAGCAAGATGGCTGAATTTAGGTCATGAAGTCTTTAATCTTCATAAAAGTAAGACAAGAAACACATTCAAGCATGTTTTTATAATGACGTGCAGTAAATTGTGGTAAACCACTTCGTAACTTCTCTAATTTGTCTTTCTTTTTGTTAACATTTACCTTCTTATAATGTTACACGTTTATAGCGTATTTGTAAAAAATGAGGAGTGATGGAAATTGCAAACCACTACTTTCTTTTAAAATTCATAATAATGTACAAAGTCTTTATTGTACCTACTCTCCATTCTATTATATCCATACACATGGAAGACTGATGTGCATAATTAAGAAAAACCATCATGGACCTCTTAAAACCCCCAATGTTCGTGACATTTTCCTAATTTAGAATTTGGTTTTCTGTAACTTTTTGCCCCTAATCTAAGAAACGATCCAACATATTTGTATGCGCTCTTTACTAATGTAGGTATTGTGGGTAGCATTTAGAGTTTAGTTCATTTCAATCGGTTCACAAACACAAAGGACATACACATGACATTTAACGAATCCTGTGAAAACTTAATATTTGTTTTTTTAGGAAAAAATTAAACAAACCGAAAATCTCGGGTTACGAGGTATTATTTCTTAATAATTCAGGAAGACTATTAATGAGGCTATTACATAAACTTATTAAACAACTTCATTGAACACTTGCTCTCGAGTTTCGTCCAAAACTTGTGCTGAAGTTTCGTCTAAATCTTGTTCTGAAGTTTTCCCGTCATCTGAACCACAGTATCTGAACTCTCTGTCTCTACTTTTCAATAATGAGAGATGAACCCAGCAACCGCTAAATTCTTCGTAAGTGCGGTCGTTCGTATAAAACTTAAGTGGCAATTACGTACCATCTTCACCACTCTAACAACTGTGGCCTTTGTTAAATTTTACAACTTCATGTCATGGGAATACTGTTATGGACCTAAACGACTGTTATTATATCTTTTGTTGTATTCACATGTGCTGCAAAAGTGCTTTGGCCGTGAAGGTTTGAGGGAATGTGTTTTTTAATTAATGTCTGTTACGTTATTGAGTAGTTACCTGCAAATGAATAGCTATATAGACATTTTAAGAATATAAACTTTTTCCTTTAGATTAAGACAGATATTCTTCATATTTAAAATAAATAAATAAAAATAAATAAATTTATGATTTTTCTTAAATTATTAGCTGTAATGGTTAAATGTATTACATATGTAACTATTATTAAAGTAGGTATTGCAGGCGATAAGAAGATCTAGTTGCCAAATTGTCCGCTGGTTCTTTCTAGTAGGAGTTCTCGTTACGTTACGAATGGGTAGTTTTGACCATAAAAAATATTTGTTAATATTTCCATAAAATTTCCATAAATTTCCGTAAATTCTTTTCAACGGGTTACTTCACATTGACCCGAAAAACTTTTAAAAAAATGTTTTATCTTTAATAACTGTTTTTCTAATACAAATTAAAATATTATATAAAATTTAGCGTTTGGCCCTTCTATTCCATAATTATCTATTTTGAAATAGAATATACCAAATGTTACGGTCGACTTTTTGTTCACGTATTAAATTAATATACAATAGATAAACCAACAGATCACTTCAATCCAGAACGAAATGAAAACAGTAAAAAGGATGTAAAAAAGCTATACAATGGGATTTATAAGAGATTTTGTCATTCCGGTTTACTCCGATTACAGTTTAATAACTCTGGAATACTTCGCCGTTTCTGTAATCCACTTAAAACATTCGTTTATGTCGTCAATCTTCCAACTAATAAAAATACCTAATTAAGATGAAAATTTTAGGGGAAGCCGTATATTTTAACCGATTTACCAATGACTTACCGTTTTTCTTAATTACCTAACCGTTCCAAAAAGGTAGTTTCGTGTTCAGAAAATATATCTGTGTTTGTGGCGTACAAAGTACATTACTATTATCGTGAGTAACCGTATCATAATAAAATGTGTACAATCCGCAGTAAAATACAAACCAAAAAAGGAAATAAGTAAATATGAGTTTCAGTAGTAAACATGAAAATGATTAATTCAGTTCAAAGTATTTGTAGGCTACTTGTTAGTGATAATGCCTGTGGAACAAAGGATCCAAAGGATACAAAGTTACAAAAACCTACATAATATATTCCCATTGTTACCGTTATTTCTGATAAAGTTTCTACGTTGTGCGCCATGAAGTGAAATGTATAAATTGCAGCGGGGTAACTACATCGTTTATCTCTGTGACTAGATACCAACCAAATGGAATTTTGTATCAAATCCCGAACAGATGGACACACGGATGGTCTAGAACAAATTGAGATATAAAACAGTCTGTGGAACGAAAATTATAAATAAATCTTATTAGTTTGAATGACTATAAAAACACGCTTTTATATTGACAAGTAAATTATAAATTCAAATAAATAAATTTAGTCACTGTACTGT
The DNA here is from genome assembly GCA_905404295.2 of Ochlodes sylvanus. Taxonomy (NCBI): domain Eukaryota; kingdom Metazoa; phylum Arthropoda; class Insecta; order Lepidoptera; family Hesperiidae; genus Ochlodes; species Ochlodes sylvanus. The sequence goes on from FR990144.1 coordinate 6,044,006, forward strand.
TAATCAATTTTTCATGGTAATTGACAAACCATAATAATAATGATGATGGTCCTTGTCGTCACTTCAACATATTATCTATAACTTTAGCACTAATGACTGTATTCAGTAGATACTTAAATAGGCTTAAAGGTCTCACTATTAGTCTTGGGTCGCGTTGTAGTACCAACCTAATTGACAACATTCGTCTTTTTACTCTTATTAGTTTTAGTATTTAAAAAGAAGAGCAGTTGTATGTAACGCTTTTCGGTTCTAACTTCCGTTTCGAATGACTTGAAAATCCAAATTAAAAATACTCAACTCACTACACGTAAACAAAACATTGAATTATCCGATCAAGGACAGATAAGATATCATAATCCGTTGCAATACAATATTTTACGCGTAATTCATGATCGTATCAACATATTTCCGCTAGTATCTTACTGGGTACACAATGAACAAAATAATTATAATGATATCAATCTCTAAGTTCCCAGAGGGTCCTTCACACGGTGATTGTCGAGAGCGTGTCATTATCTGAGTATCAACATAGTATGTGCATGAGAAGGTGTTGTTTACCACGATCGCAAAAAGTTACATTGATGTTTGTTCCACCGGTAACGTGTTATTATTGGTTGAGCAACAATAAGTTTTGGTATACGTAAAAAACGTTGAAAACATAGTGTGAAGTATAAGAATTACATAAGAATAGAATCGTAGATATATTATCATTCTGTACATATACAGTCCTTCATACTGTTTATTTGTTGGCTATGAACATAAAAAAATGATTATCTGTAAAGTCGGTAATTTTACGTGATAACGTTATAAGAAAACACTGAGAAAACCGAACGCTTAGGCCGTTCAGCCGTAATTTCACGTGGTTTTTAATCCATTAAATGTTTAACTGTGAGTATTTCGGACGATAAGATTGTAATACAAGTTTCAGTAAAACTTCTAGTATTTGTGTGTTGTCGATGGCATCCACAACTGAAGGATTATTAATGTGGGGATAGGCCCCATACTCATACAAGTATGGAAAAGCCTTTGATTATATACACGTCGGAAAAACAATTCAAGAGATTAAATCCCACGATATTCAAATCACATGCCCTTGTTTTTCAAAGACAAATTAAAGTAGGTTGTGTATTTAAAACATGTAGGTACATTGTAAATTTTAGGTGTAAAATGTATTCACACACTCACGAATCATACTGTGCTAAAAAATGTATAATGTTAGGTACACTAATATTCCTTTTTTCTTAATACGGACATACAAAATTTTCCGATTTGTAAAAGATACTTACTACACATACTGATATACAAACACAAAGATTTTTATTATTCCCATCAAATGGCATTAAACCCAACCTATATCATAGTTAGGAGCAAAGCTAGATTCACGACATAAATATAAGTAATAGGGTCTTAAGGTCAAGAACAGCATTTAGAATGGGAGACGGGTCTTGGTGAAACGGTTGAAATATCGCACTGCCTCTCGGGTCAAACGGAATCCGTGCTGCATTTAAGTGTTCAGAAAATATACGCTGAAACCTAAAGGTTCACTAGTGCCTATTATATTAAATCGATTTTTAATGCAACTGGTACTGAGTATTTTTGGATTTTATAGCGTTAGTAGCTGACCTGGCAGATGTTATTCTGCAACATATTTTATATTCTAACCGGTTTAGTATGGTATCAGGGTATAATATATCAATATCTCACGGGATTCCACCTGACTTACTCCAGACCTTAAATTTATATATATCTTTCTTAAATACATCTCGCTTCACTCGATAGAAGATATTGCCAAGCGGGCTAAGTAAAACACAACAAACTGGTCTGCCAAAGAATTTTTGTTTATTTGAAATAAAAAACAGAATATTTATGTAAGTGATAGAAAGTCTTAGATTCCCTAGATATTTGTTTGTGTTGGGAAACTTTAGCAGAGTTTCGGGAGTAATAAAATGAAGCCTAGAAAGATCGACAGTTACAATGGTAGTTCTTTGGTAACTATTTATTTATATGATAGATTCGTTCTGTAATAACTTGAATTTATTATGATCACAAATAATAACGGAATCTTTGCTCAGTACGACTGGACAACTTCTTGGTACAGTGTAAGGGTTTATTGAATAAGTTATTATTTAAAGTTTCAGACCTCTACATTTTTTACTTTATGGACTGATCAAGCAACTAAACATCGTTTACAATTTTTTACTTTCTTTCTTTCATCTCTCTGCCTTCTTCCCCGGTGGCGCATTGGTAATGTGTTTAATTACTTACTTACTTAGTACATGGGAAAGTTTCCCTACTTTCATTTATTTATTCATTAAACGCTAAATAAAGTAACAGTTATAAACTTAATGTACATATCTATAGTAGAATAAAAAGAAATACACATTTGAAATTACATTTCACTATTATTTTGTTTGCCAATATTTCATTTTTACATCAAATTTAATATTTCTTCTGACGAGTCCTTTAATAACATTTTTCTATAAATAAGAACTGAAGATCATTAAGCTTAAAGGATTTGGAAACGAAATAAGTAGGTAGAGCTTACGTTTTGCTTTAGAATAATTCGTTCTAAATCTTTTGATGTAGGTTTTAGCTTCTATAGCCGTATACACTATACAGAAATATCTGTATCGAGTGGTGCTAATCACGTATGTTTTTCGTAACAAAAACCCGTAAATGGCAATTTTTAACAAGTAAAATAAGCTGAAATGTCACGTCCAGAATCTTATAAAAATGAGCTCCTAAAAAACTGCTTTTTTGACTTATGCCATTATATTACTAAGGGTGCGATATGTATATTATACCAAATATACCATGTGCCACAGGGGATCCTAGAAGAGGAATTGTAGAGGTTTGAGTGCTTTTTCTTTTTACATAATATATAAATACTGTTTTAAACTGAAGTTTTTTGGTTTCAATGTTTCTGTACCTAAGGGGTGACACACGGAATCCTGTTAATGTGCCTCCACTATCTGTCTGTAACATGACTCTATCTCTTGTACGAAAATCGGTAGACACCAAAACGATGTTAAAATTCTGCTTAAAACAATTTGATCCTCAACCACAAAAAATCTCTATACCTTTTTTACAACGGGTACGGTGTTTTCAAATAGCGAATAATAGCGCGGCGTGACAGGCACTCACCGGTCGTCGGCGACGTCGCCCACTCGCCCATTGTTTACGTACAGCCAGCAAAATAAGGGATAATAGGACATTTTCTCATTTTTTCTTCTTTCTTTCTTTGGCGACTTCGCATATGTGTCGGTAAGGATTTCGAATTCGGTTAGATTAGGTAGACAGATAAGTGTTTGTTTACGAGACGTGAATGTTTGTGATGTATTAATTGTTTATGTTCATGCGAAGATAGATGTGTAGTGCATGTGTGTTTGATGGAATTGTGTGTAATTGTAATGGAGTTGGTAAAAAAACCTATAAAAAACCACCACATGAAACATTTCTTTATGTTTTTATTCAAAATCAGTTAAATTCTCTTATCGTATTTAGTAAATTATCTATTAAACTATCATTTACAAAGAATTAATTTTTTTCGTCAACGTTCCACAAGGTCCTTTGCAGTCGCTAAAATTGACAAATTTATTCATGTTTAATTTTTCACTTTTTTGCTGACTGTACCACCATTATTGTATCAAAAGCTTTACGTAGAACCAGGGACTAAACCTCGCTTCGGGATTCATAATCAAATTTACGAACAGTACCCTCTTACCGTCAGGACTGAGGAGAGAAAGTAAGGGTGTAATAAATGAATCAGTTTAACATTCACAATATTAAATCAAAATCAGTATCATTTTAACTTCTGTTAAAATGGATGAAACATGGATCCATCACTTTGATCCAACACCAAAGAACAATCCGTGGCCTGGAAAAGGCCGTCTTCACCGACACCAAAAAAATTCATAGTTTCAACCTTGGCTGGGAAGGTTATGGCGTCGGTTTTTTGCTGCGTACATTGGTGACATAATTAAATAATCCCATATTTTTTTAATTCTTTAATTTATATTTTGTATCACTATCAGAATAATACATACATACCTATATAAAATTACTGTACAATCTCGGTGTTGTTAGTGTCTCTGCCTGCAACGCAAAGGATGACAGCCATATGTTTGTTCCCCGGTCGTGGTTCATTGTGACGTCATAGTTGTATTGTCTATGCGAGCCGCGACACAGGGAATCCTAGTGAGGGGATTTGAGTGTAATCTTAGAAATGGGAAAATTGGAAAGCCGTTAAATAAATTGGTTGCATTCAATGTTATGGACGGTTAAAGTTGTTTGCACTAAACATCAGGTAGTGTGTATTTATCGACTATTTACGTGAAAAAACTTCCTTGAACACCATCGTAGCAATACCGGAACGTATTAATGACTTAGTAGTGAAAACGCGTAGGCATTGGACTCTTGTCTGGATGTCTACAATTAGGAAAATAACAGAACCTATTAGTTCCTAGTTCATACCCAGTTTGCGCCTAACTGGTTCCCATGTAATATCCTGTCCTACGCCTATAGAGATTATCGTTTTTGTCATACTTCAAGCGAGTGGACGATTGGATATTAATATTTAGTTTTTTTTAAATTAGTTATTGTTTTAAATATTGGATTAATATTCCGTTGTTTATTTTCCTTGATTATACATTTTTGATTTTTTTAAACGTTTTTGTTAAAAAACTTGTTAAAAGGATACGTTATTTATATTTTATGTGAAAATTGTGAATTATTGGTTTTGGCCGTGATGAATCGATCCTCAGTTCTTAACTAAACTACATACCTAGCAGTTATCAATCATCATAGTTTTTACTTTTTTGTAAGGCAAATGGCAAGATAGTATTGTGTAATTAAACGCACTAGATTATTAATGTTCATTCACTCTGTTATCGATGATAGTAGGGTCTTATTTGTACCTACTGCTGTTGTCTAGATACTCTAGTATTGAATTTACTACTCGCTTTATCGTTGCTAGTCAAACAAGCGCCTTATCGATCGCGTGAGTCAAGATTACATCCTATCCTACCGGTTGTCGATACGTATGGCGCTAGTTCTAAGAAAAGCATACTACAGTATCATAAATTGTAATATGCCGTAAATATAGCCTTACTAATAACCTTTAAAATTAGAGTTACAAGTTGTTTGAAAATTGCATATCCCTGTTACTTAGTATGGTGCAGTACGCGCAGCATGTACCTACCTAAGCCACGAACATAAATAAATAACAAATGATGCTAATATTATTACTATGGATTATGATAATATTATTTGTTGGGTACAGCGAAAAATCAAGATTTTTACTAAGTTTTTACAATTACACAATTTTGGAGTAAATTAAAATATGACTTAGCAATAAAAATGGTGGTCCAATTATGATCAAATAATTTTCGACGTGCTTCAATCATTAATGGCCCACTACTGGACCAGGTCTCTCCTCTTAAATGAGTAAGATAGAGCATACTCCACCACGTAGCTCCAGTGCAGATTGGTCGAGTAATTTTCGATTAAACGCTTAATTACGTCATGGGATTTTCAAATATACTCCAGTTGGTGTTTTCGGCAACTAGTTATCTGAATAACGTTATTTCGAGTTACATGCGCCGAGGATTTTTATATCATTCTCACTAAGCTCGGCTTTGGACGGTATAATGGATAGTGTCTACGCATAATTAATTGTATATAACCTTCGTAGACGTATTTTAGTTTGATTTCTTCTTTTGCTTTTATTTTTCTAAGTTTGACATATTCACTCACTGTCTTTATATGTGCTAACACGCATTAAAATAATTATAAATTTAAATACTCCGTTTTTATACAATTTACCTCCCTGATCTCTGCCATTATTAACAGATAGCAGTTAATTCAGAACAGCGCGGCAGCGGTTGAAATGGAGAACCGGAATAGATTTTATTAAATTTGTTACGTAGATCTGAATACTTTGTAAAGGGCGAATCCTGGATCACTCCGCTTCTTAAAATCTTTAACTAACCAAAGTGCAGTAGCAGCATTAGGTACATCCTTCCTCTCATCTCTCATCTCTGGCATGCTTCACACTACAGTTATGTCGCTACGTGCAATAGGTACACGTACTTGCGATTGGTGGTTACGTAATAAACCGCCCCCTCCTCTTCAGTTTGTAGGGTGTTGTGATAAATTTTCATGAGCACTCATCTGCTCAAAGCTCCGTCTATTCTCATTACTTGAACTGATTTATCGCAATACACGAAACGCCCAGACTACCAGTCCTACTCTGAAAATCTTTTTTTTTCTGCAAATTGTAACAACCTACGAAGGATATTTTTTTTAATTATTTTAGTTTTGGTGTAATAAAAACACTTTTGGAAATAGAATGTACAATGTAAGAGTACAAGTAAAATAGCAAGTACTTACTATTTCATAAGTCCTAGAAAATACATAGCTAAACTCATTAGTCCGTGGTTAACCACTGGTTTTGTCCGATAGTCAATACCTGTTTAGAGGTTAAGGTAAGACTTGTAAACGATTGGTCTAGGGCTGAGATGTATAACTCAGTAACTTAGTATTAGTATTAACACTAGGTATTACTAGCTAGTACTTGAAGCGTACTTCTGGTTCCCATGTAGCAGGAAGCAGGAAATATTGATGTAACAGGTTCTTGTTGCACTTGGCATAAACACTTTTACTGTGTTCACGAGAAAGGGATTTCAATTCAGCTAGTTTTACAACTACATCGGTGTAGATAATTATGTAAGATACTTACATTAAAAACCTCCTGACTAAGAAAATCTGTAATGAGCTGATGATTATCAAACGCCTGAACTGATTTTCATAAATTATAGCTAATAACCATGTCGATCACGTCAGCTTTCAAATAAAATAAATCCGCATCTAATTCGGTCCATTTGTTTAGGACCTACGGGATATTAAAATAAGAAAACTGTAGGTTATTTAAATGAACTAAAGTAAAAAGATTTCAACTTCTAGAAGTTTAAAAATTTAAATGACAATTTCCGTATTTCTCACGACTTCGTGTTTAACTCCCTGAACAGAATGTTGTTATGAAATTGTCGTTGAAACACTTATTGGATTAAGCCTTCTCGAAATGTTGGCGAGATAATTGCGCCTGGTTACAAACTGGGTACAAACAGCAATACACCGGATGTTTAGTAATCGTATCGTTATATGATCCGTTATAATTTGCAAAGTTTTGCACACGATTGTAATGAAAATAATGTAATGTAATTTTAATATTAATCAATTAGCAGCCAGTCGTAGGGCATGGGACTCTACTGGTATTAAGACCTAGCATAGTTTAAAAGACATATCGTTAGAGAAGAAAGATTTTGAAATGGATCACATATTGGCCAAAAGGAGCAAAGGTTTCAGACCTTGCACTGATAAAATGTAAAAGATAGGGGAAATTGACATTGAGTATTCGTAGAAATCAGACGGATCTTGGGTTAGATGTATAAGGGACGCATATATCCTTCAGTGGATTTCCAACACAGATAGTATGAAATAACCTTTCTAAACCTCACTAATAACGAGGATTAGTGATGGCTCATCCAAATTTCGAATTATCTGTCGGCCGAAACTCTCCTGACTTAACGAAGGCTAAACTAACCATAACGACCTCAAAGTTTTGCCGGTATCCAATGTTCTAATAACTTACTAACGCATCCACTATGCTTACCTTCTTATAACTCGATCTGTTACTTATCTTTACCTACCTACATAATACCTTTAAACGAGCAATTCTTTTGTATACTCGTACATATTTTTTTACCATTGCAACCCATAACTGTCATTGATAGGCTAGGGTCTCCTCTCACAATGAAAGGGGTCATAGTCCACCACGTTGACCAATGGCAGATCGGAAACTTCACAGACCTTTGAGAATGATAGAGAACTATCAGTTGTGCAGGTTTCCTCACGATGTTTTCCTTCACCGAAGCATACGATAAATAATTTCTAATACACACAATTTTTTTTAAAGTCCATACAGATTTCAGGCAGTGTTAAAAAATGGCCTTGATATTAAAAAGAGTTTGAAATATAACAATCAAAACATAAATTATACAAAAATTGTATCATTAAAAACCTCTTACAAGTTCTTTTAAAATAACAAGAACAGTCAGGTTTTAGATGAAAAACTTTCTTTCGGCGATTTAAATAAACCAAAAATTTTTCTTGTTAAATAAATTCCGTAGGATTTCATAAAAGATGCAGACATCGTGAATGAAATTACTTCGACATTGGAATTAAATGAGGGTCTTTCAAATTTCAAAGCAATAAACCCGCGCTACATGTATCTTGTCAAGAACTCATAAACGTTTAACTTTCGAGGATATTTACGTAATTTCATTTCCTTTTGCTCCATTTCTCCTCTATGACCAATACCATAGCCCTGGAGCCTAGTTGGTAGTAACCACGCCCACGAAGCGAGGGGTCCCGGGATCGATTTCCGGCAGGGGCATATTATTATTTATGTGACAGATAAATAATGTTAAAAAGTAGTAATAATAAGTCAATGGTAAAAAGTATCAGTTATGTGATTTCTGAGCTTAGCGGGAACGAAGGCACAGATGAATTTACAAACAGACAAACCGACAAAACACGTCGGAGGCTTGACATACCAAACATGATATTGCAAAAACATATTTAAAAAAACATAACTAATTAAATCAGCAATTCCGTGTCAAGTGTCATTCCGGCACACGGCTCGATTGAATATCAATAATAGGTATTGTACCAAATTGAATCCCAAGATTTGTAGCAAAACTGCAATGCATTGAACTCTCAAAAGTGTGCCGTTGTTATAAAACGTTAAGAAACGCGAACGGAAAACAAAAGGTATACTTAACAATGAGTGCAGTGCGAGGTCACTTATCACCGGATCTGGTTCCCACACTCATTACCAGGCTTTGAAGGTCACACCAGCAAATGGATCGTAAATCTAGTAGATAAGATACTGAGGACGGGATAATTATTGTATTTTGAAATTTGATTAAGAACTTTATCGCTAGATGGCAGGTTTGCATTCTACAATATTAGAAATTCATAATGAACTGTGTAATATTATAAAGAAATCTACGTATGATAATTATATTAAATAACAAGAATAATTTGTAGAATACTATAGATAATAATTAAGATAGCTTAAATTGTAATCGCGGTACTACGTGTATAAACCACACGGGTTTGATCGACTTAAATCAAATTGTCTTTGGAAATACATAATATTAAAGTGTAACTGATTTGGTGTTTTAATGTAATAGGATAGTAACGATTTTTAAGGTCCATTTGTTCCCAGTAATCTTTGAAACAACTTATCCAATTTGCATGCGGTTTACATGGATTAGGTGACATTGTTCAAATGCTAATTATGCTAATTATGGAATCAAGTGAACGTTTTTACTCGAGCGTGGGTCACTAAAGCAAGGGTTTCCAAAAACAAACCAAGGCAGTTACTAGTACAAATAGTTAAATCGTGTAGATATTTGATCAATAAACTTATACACATTTGTTTCTTACACAAACAGCATAGCCTGCTTACATTTTCCGCTATGGTATCGCTTGTAACTTCACGGCGAATGGTAAAAGGGACCTTATCGCCCTGAGAAAGATAGATTACGTAATTTCACGATCCGCGAATTCTATAGATTGACCGTAAAGATTAACATTTCACGACCCAAACGAAATAAATCTTATTTGTAGACCGTTACCGGCAGTTGTTTTGAAATGTAGTACAAATTAAGGTTTTTGTTGAAACGATAAACGATTTGTCCTGTCTGAGTTTATCGACGTTTCTGACTAAAACGTGACGTACACGACCGAGTTATATTTAGGTAGGTACTGTCTGTGTATGTGCGTGTGTCTGTGCCTGGGACTTTGTCCACGCGGGAGTGGGAATACGACAGATTTTTTCACTTTTGGAATATTAGTATGGAGTACGGGTAATGTGAGGTAATAAAGACATGAATTTTCTTGCACATACGAGAAATAAAATATAACGGAAAACAAACAAAGCCATGAAAATGAGATAATGTGGCACGGAATATCGCAGTGAATTTAAAATCTTATAATATTAGGTACTGAAGAAATATCTGATAAACGTTCGAGACATTATCACATTAATAAAAAATATTCGATATTTATAACTTTTAATCCAAGTTACGTCGAGTTATTTTTCAAATAACTCAACGTTATCCAAAAGCTAAATAAATCTGTTTAGTACTGAATCAAGTAGTCGCGATTTATTGTTCCAACAAGCCAATCCATTGATTGTCTAGCCTCAATACCAACCAATTAATTAGCAGACGCGCCCTTTGCTTACGAATTTTCCCTTAGCTGGATAAATAATGGATAATTCCTTGTAAGTTACCTTAATAGAGAAGATCTAAGGATTCACGTGTACATTTCTTAGTTTTGTAAACACAATAGATTGAATAGATTAGATAGATTGGATAACAAACGCCAATCACTAAAATATCTTTCGGTCGGGAAGGCGTATTTCATTTCTATCCAAAACCCGCAGTAATTTGTTTAGCAACTGTCAAAGTCACATAATAATATATTATCTTAAACATACTTCATACATTTATCTTGGTAGATTTATATAGTGTGGTTTTAGATTTTAATTTCTTTTACGTCTGTGTCCTCCACCCTAAGGTTATCTGGTGTTCTAAGATAGGCAATAAGGCAACCCATTATAGAACAGGAATCGCTAAATACCTACTTATCTATAGATTTGGATATATAGAACTTGCGGAACGCCCTAAGTTGAATTAAGACTGACGACAAGAGAACATTTAGGTCACTTACTGACAAGACCCAATAAGGTAGAATACATTAAATATACCTAAGTTAAGCTTAAGACGAAATTGAACTAATTATTATTCTTTTGCAGCTGTGTAGTATTAAATACCAATATATCTCCTTATTACTCATGTATGTAGGTACCTACAAAAAATATAATGTACCTGTTTCTAGAGCATGAACTGAACTGCAAGTTAGTTGGTACTATCGATATTTATCGTACACAGTGAACAACAATTTAACATCTTTTATAAACTTAAATAATGATTGACTTTGATTTACCATGCCGGGCAGTTTGGGTCTAATGTTCGATTCTCAGCGAGTCGGAAATTTGAATGATGAGTTTAAATTTTGGCATTTTTAATTTTTAAAGTATGATATTACGTGTTCTTGTCTTTCGATGTTGTCCTTAGGTTCCATGGAACAGCAGACCGGTATAGTAACTATTAGGTACGCCATAAAGAAAGTGTATGTGTGAAATATATACATTTTTATACAGATATATATATATATATAAAACTAGTATCTATAATTTGAGTAGCCCATAAACTGAGGAACGAACTAAATGAAGTCGTCGTTATAACATAGGTGAGTAACTTTCCGTGCACAGGGTACATATTTCCGACTCAGTGTGCGCGTTCTGACAGAACTTTGATTTACTATCTCCGCATGGTAAATAACTGGACAGAATAGGCGCGAAAGTAACATTAATTACGTTTTAATAAACTCATTTTCTTTTCATGCCTCTCGCGCTAGGGTCTTGCCGTCTTTGGTTCGCTTCTCGAGGGGACGCGTATTACTGTATTACTTTATTTTATTGTGAAGTGAATACTTCTTTAGTATCGTTGTGATTTGGAATTCGTTGAAACGGAAATGACGCGAATGAAGCATCGGCAAAGTGGCGGCTGACGTAAGCAAAGCAAAACATCAATATTTGGACTGACAGTATTCGTTGTTATGAAGTTTCACTTCTAGCACGTGTGAATTGCTCACATTTTGATTTTTTTTCATAGCCTATAAACGAGGTGATACCTGATGGTGAGTGGTCTCTGTTGTCCGTGGACATCTATTATGTAACTTCCTTAATCCTTGGTCGAGAACGCATCGGTGATCCCTTTAGTGTTACTGATGTTCATGCGCAACGGTGACCACTTACCATCAGGTAATCTTACAAGTAAAAAACTGACTTCATAATAATGCAGATAATAAAATATAAAACAAATAATGCATTTGCTCAGAACTGGACCAAATTAAAATGGGAGCACACGGGAAGCACTAGCTTTCATATGAAAAAGATTCATCAAAATCGGTTCACCCCTTAGAATAATTACACTAAATTATTCTAAGGTTCACCCATTCGAAAGTTCTGAGTTAACGAACAGCAGTTGAATTGAGAACCTCCTCCTTTTTTGAAGTCGGTTGAAAAAATCATCAATGCGTTGTCGACCAAGCAAAGAGAAAGAGAAGAGAAGGAAAATACTGACTCTCAAGCTTGCAGCCAAAATGCAACTAGTCCACAACTTAAAGTTCTGCTCCACTAAGGCATTGTCAGTGACGTATTTAAGTATTGATAAATGTTTACCACTAAAAAAACGGAGGCAGGCATCAGGGCTGCCAACAGAAGTAAAAACATAAAGCTTTAGAAAATAACTTAATACAATAAAATAATAGTATGCAATAAAGCAGACCGCTCCGCATCTCCGGCACCGCTTCGGCGCACTACGTCACAGCATGTCGGTGACGCGAGCCCATAAGATTTTCCCCTACTAATCGTCTAACGCGCCTATAGTATGTTAGTAAGCAGATCTCTGCGAATCACCGGTCCGGCGCACTACGTCACAGCATGTCGGTGACGCGAGCCCATAAGATTTTCCCCTACTAATCGTCTAACGCGCCTATAGTATGTTAGTAAGCAGATCTCTGCGAATCACCGGTCCGGCGCACTGCGTCACAGCATGTCGGTGACGCGAACCCGTAAGATATTCCACTACCAAAAAGTGCCCAACGCAGCAAAAGAAATTTTCACCTCAAAAATACTAAGAAATTCTAACTCAGTTGTGGTGATGTAAGTATTTCAATACACGCCCGGGACAGACCTTTCCATATTATGTGTAACGTAAGGGTGAGAGTGCTTATTTTTTATGCTCCTAATCTGTAACGATTTATTGAAGGCCTTACACACATCGGCCTAGAGGATATTACGACACGCTGCTTTATATGGAAGGATAGTGGATAAGGTAAAAGAAGACAACTTTTATAGTTTTTACAATTAAAGACTGCTGACTGTCCTCAAGGCTTAACTATTACGAAGCTTTGTGCTCTCTCATCGTTGTTCCCAAATTGCTGACTTATAAAAAATATTAATAACATTTGTATGTCAATTTTGCTTAAGCTTTATTACCCCCTTAGCCTAATTGATAGTGATCCTGCCTGCGAAGCGAGGAGTCCCGGGTTCAATTCCTGGCCAGGGTAGTCATTTATGTGACAAATAAATGTTTGTGCTCGAGTGTTAGTGATCACCCCCGACACAGGAAATTCTAGTGAGGGGTGTGACCATGTAAGCGTTTATTTTATTTACTCCTCTAAAATGACTGTAGGTACTTATGATTTGTATTTGTTATATGCATGTAAGTCAAGTGTATGCATGCATTATTTTTAAAAAATATTAGCATTCTGCACTCTTTCTCTATATAAACTATAAGTGTGCCAAGTTTCATACTCCTCCGTCCGGGGTTCAAAGTTTTTTGCTTCACGTAATAATATAATATTTTATATATCGTATTGGTTGTGTATAAATTAGGTAATATTATATTATATAGGTAAGCAATACAAAAACATAGCGCGACTTAGTTTCCCTGTTCTCGGATTACACAATACAAAAAACGGTACTAAAAATAACGCTACTGTAGAAAAAGTAACAACTCGTTTACGATTGTCGATATAAAAACATGAAATTATATCTAACACGGAACTCGTAAGTGTACGACCACTAAGTATGATACTTACAATGACTGTCCATCAAAATGATAAGCTTTCACTCAATTCAAATATGTTGCGTCCATTGTTTGAAGTGACAATACAATTTATATTCCCACGCTTGTTTGTGCGTGCTCGTAATGGAATCGATCCACGCATTATTGTCAACTGCATACCGGTTGTAGTTATTTCGGTTACATAATATACCGGTAATATCATCGCGGTAATGACAGTTGTTTTAAACATTACTTAAAGCTTACTGTACCTTGTTGAAAGTTCGAGTAAATGTCGTTTTATACACGCCTAAGTTAAAAACGTGAAGAGTCATATGAAATATTACGATAATTTAAAAACTTACTATCAAATTAAGTTTGTTTTTATGATATTTAATAGCTCGCAGAGTTCAAATTATTCTCACATGATAAAATCTAAGTAGTATGTATTCGGTGATATCAGTTTAATCTAATCTGGTAACGTTAAGATTAATTGAGAAAAATGAATCTTGAGTTGTTATCGTCTTATTCATTGAAACAAACTTATGCTTTCTCTTTTATAATGTTTATTTTTTATTTTTTCAATAATATAACCTTGTTAATTAACTTTAACAGCTTTAGGTCATCAATTAAACATAAACAAAAAACAAAATAGGACCTAGGATAGATCCTTGAGAAACACCTCAATTGAGTGTAACCTATTCCTTACCTTCCCCTAATTCAGTTGCAAAGAGACAACTTCAAAAGGTCAAGAAAATTGGCCATAGAAAATAATGAAGCTTCACGGTCACGACTAATGGTCACACCACATGCTATCGACATTTTCCCACCTTTTTCTTACGCAAGTGTTAAAGCATAAAATTGAATTAAGACTTTCTTGGCCATTTTACGCTAAAGTCAAAACCAAAAACAATTAGTGAAGCATCCAAAAAGTTCAAAAGAAAATAGTACTGCGGTAGTGATAAATTTCACTAAACAATCTCCATGGCGATCTTATTATTATATAAACCGTCCATAATAGAATTTCTCGTGGTTGACACTTTCTCTTTACACGTCCTGGCCAATTTATGTTCCACTTGAGGTCAATTATAACGTCACCGCATGGTAAAATTATCTCCAGTCATGGACAATTTTCACGATTCAGTGCATCAGATCATTAGCGGGCCAATGCAGCGTGCGAATAGGTCTCTTCCTGTCAATGTGTCGGCCTAGAGAGTACTGAAGAAGCCGCAGATTCAATCTCGCTACCTCAGTGACTGACTAAGTTATTGATTGACTAAGTTAGTGATTGACTAGAGTGTGAAAACTTCTATTCTCGAAGTTCTCCGATTATTTGTCACCAAAGTAGAGGTGATTCTTATAGATAGTGTTACGTGTGATCACGTTAAAATCAAGGTAATACTTAACAAACACCTTAAATATTATTTCCATCCTTTATAACAACAGTTGTTTATTAATTCATAATAAGACAAAAACAACCTCCAATTCCGAGTCAAATAGTTCAAGCAATTTTTATCAATTGTACAATTAATTGTCTATTTAGATAAAATAGCGGGAACTAATTGAAAAGAACGCGATCACTAGCTGAGTTATAAGAAGATAATCGCATTAGTAACGAACGCGTCTTTTTGCATCTATAATTACGAGTGAGTTGTTACCCGCGTGACGGAGATTGCGTGCGGTACTTTAGAGTAACGGGATTCACGCCTCAGTCTACTGCACTTACTTTGGCTTTCTGTAAATACTCTTAATACTACTTATCAAAGAAAGCTAGAATTTGTCCCTATTTCTGCCGACGACTGGGTTATTTTTTCTTTTGTTTTTATTAAAAACCCATAAGTGTTGAATGCAGAAATTACCTAATTTATTTAGAATTTTCTTATTTACGTCATTTAGTAAAATTTGATACATTATTACTTAATATATATTTTTCTCGTTAGCTTTTCTACGTATTGGACCTAATGATGAAGAACATGTGAATGAAATTCGGTTAAAGGTTATTTTCAGGAAATTTTCTAAAATAACATAGTTCGAACATTATTTCGATATGGCACTAATGTCGAACGGAGGGTTTACGGATACAGTCTAAACTGGGGCAGATATGCAGAAGTTTGATAGAAAATATGTTGAACATAAATATTTAATATACCCATTAAATCTTTATGATGTGTTGTTAATCTGTATATTTTCTGTATAGAACCATTGAGTCATTGACCCATTGAGCCATTATGCTGAATTAATAATCGGTATGTTTTAAACATAATCTTGTAGTAGCTTTTCTAAACATCAAACTCGTAACTTAGCAAAATCCATCCCAAAGGCGTGATAACATACATAATTCAACATGTAAGATAAACGAACACGCCTTGACATCAGTATTAATTTTCTTAAATCCCTTTGGTACCATTACAAATACGTGCTTACTAATTTATGATCATGTTGGTATAAAGTAGAATATGGAAATTACTTAATCAAATTCCGAGATGTGACTTATTTTGTTTCTTTAGAGAATCCTAAATATTTCGCCCTATGCTTAAGGTAATTTATGATGATATATTATAAGGATAAAGAAATTTAATGGATTAATTTTATTAATCCAAAATGCGTCCGAGTATTGAAATTGTGTTAAGTGGCATAAATATTCCGCAAAACAGTGATAGTCATGTTATTTGAACGTTGGGCTCCCGAACAAAGGGCCATATGGATGGGCATATGCGAATTATCCCAAATTATGTGCGACATCATCATCTTCCCGCCCATTTCCCAATTTTATTTGGGGTTGGCGCAATACTCGTATGTTCTTCTTTTCCATTCTTCCCTATTAGCCGTGGCTTCTACACTGACTCCCTTATCTTTCATATCATATCTCACATAATCCATCCATCTTTTCTTTGGCCGTCCTATAATATACCTACTAATTTCTCACTTTATCTATTCGCGTAACTCCACACATCAATCTCAACATTATCATTTTTGCCACATGAAATCATCTTCCTTCCCTCATCTTTACAGCCCAGCATTCTGATCCATACATTACGCCAGGTCTTATATTGGATTTGTAGATTTTGGCTACAACCCATTAATGTCCCACTACTGAGCACGGGTCTCTCCTCGTACCTGAGGAGGCCTAGAGCATACTCCACCACGCTGCTCCAGTGCGGATTGGTGGAGGGGTTAGTGGCCAACCCAAGTGTCGGTAATTTTAAGCTGCCCGAAGGTATCCGACATGGCTTAACGACTGCTACCAAATGATAACAACCGGGACCGACGGCTTTACGTGCCCTCCGAAGCACGGAAGCGCTCAAGAAATTTTTGCCACTAGCGGTCACCCATCCAACTACCGACCGCGCCCGCTGTTGCTTAACTTTGTCGATCACTTGAGATCGACGCAAGCCGCCGGGCTATGAGCGCTTCGCTGTAGATTTTACTAACCCACATATATCACATAACATTATAATCGGTTTGGTTCTGCTCACTTTTAAACCAACACTCTCCCTTATCCTTTGTGACCATTTCTCTAATCTGCTCTGAACTCCGTGCGTATTAGAAATTAATTATCTATTCGAATGCACTTCGGTAGCATGGAGTCCTCAGTCAATCTTATTCAAAGAAAGATTTGGCCGTATTTTATTAGTATTTTTTTCTTTTTCACACTGTGTGTGTGTGTCTCACTAAGTCAACGCTATCGTATGACTGTTGATAGGTTACAATGAACGAACGCCGTTCTATAATTTTAGAATTTTAAAAATATTATTTATTTTGTTATTCTATTACCCCAGAGGCACAATCAACAAACTCAATTTGTTCGGATGACGGCCATCGAAGTAAACAAATGAATATTACATCAGTTTTTTAGCAAATCAAATCAAAAGTTTCGTTGCGAATCCGTGTTGTGGGTTTTGATTGGAGTAAATCGATATTTTCATACAGCTTTCAAACTCAACTTTAACCTTTTGGAAGGTAGTAGGTATTACTGAAGGTGAGTAAATAAATTACAGGGACTTATGGAAAAGACCCGCTCTGCAACCAATTTTTCCCAAGATGGGGCATATTTTTATCTTCTTTTTCTTTACGTAGTATAAAACAAAGTCGGTTTTCGTGATGACTATCATTCAAATAATTTCTTCTATTGTAGACGATTAACGGTAGATATGTATAATACATATTAGGTATATTTACAGAAAGTAGATTTTGCGGATCAACTATATCTTCAGACAAGTCCGCGATGGCATTATATCCTACGGATAAAAAAAATAATATTTTTTTACATCCACGACCCAATTAACATTATTCTCTGTTCCGACCGGGATATAAATCCCTGGCCCTTCGTTTAGCTTTAGTAGTTGGACTGATTTAGCACTAACTAGACCACATGGTCATATATTTCGATATTTTTTTTATTTTAATTACATAGATATATAAATTTTAAGATTTCCTAGACTTGTTTCCCGAAGCGAAGCGAGGGCGACTAGGGCGACGAGGGGGAGGTTTACTAGTTCCTGTAATTAATATGTGCTATTCCTATTCGTTTTTACCTTACTGCGCGGCACAAAGGAGGCGTAAGGTGATTATCAGTCTGTGTTTGTTCTTATTTGAGGTTCCAGATCATTAATAACGATTAAATCAATACATGTATTAAAAAATGTTGAATAATTTTATCACTGCTAATAAATTGTGACATTTTCTACAGGCTTTGTATAGACATTTTCTACAGGCGATGTATTTTGTACGTAATTATGCGCTTGGTTGGAGATACTACATAGCAATAAACCATGCCATAGGAGGCACTGTAGGCATATTATTATATGCTCAGACCAACTGGTTTAGGTGCAACCCTTTCTCTCACGGGTTAATTGAAGGTTACTTTTCTATGCGTTCATTATTAGGTGAATGCTCTTTCCACTATGGCATAGTAAAATTTTCTACGGTTAGTTCTACTTGTGCGATAACTTACCTACATCTACAAAGTTTGCTATATAAAGTCTGTAATATTTACGCATGTCCTAGTATTCCCTGAGTTGTTTAACCTCTGAGAAGTCATGAACATCCACGACCCAATTAACATTATTCTCTGTTCCGACCAGGATATAAATCCCTGGCCCTTCGTTTAGCTTTAGCAGTTGACTGATTTAGCACTAACTAGACTACATGGTCATATATTTCGATTTTTTTTTAATTATACTGAATATATTTACTTATATCAATTTGTGCCAAAGTGACATTTTGCATTCTTAACAATAGCTCATGCTACTCATCTTGTTTTCTCCACTTAAAGTCGAAATTTCACTTTGTCTTTTCGAAAATTTGTCCATAATTATGTGAATTTGTCATTTTACGAATAAGCAGTTGCTTCTACCCAATTAGTAGGCTGTTATTACAAGAACTCTTTTAATTACAGTGCTCAGAAATGCGACCATGTAGCACCCATGTAGTGATAAAAATTAGATCGACAACGAGGTCTTTGCTATAACACGTAAACCCCTAGATATTATGCAATGACAACTACTACAGACAATTATTCCACCCAATTACCTACAATCGACAATAACATTGACTGTATTAAATATGCATTTACAACAATCTTTCGCAATTAAACGTTTTCATCTTCCGTTATGTTAACAAGCGGCGTCGGATATTTGACCACAAAATTGCAAATCCGCATTGCGAATAATTGCCTCGAAGATTATATTTGTGGTGATATAAATAAAAAAAATGTGTCGTGTTCATTCGCATCGTCCGCGCTGAAAGTCGAAAGTGTTGCGTGTGGCGTCGCGTTCCAAGCCGACAGTAAAAGTAAACTTCCTAATCAACGTGTTTGATACAACAATTACGATGATGGGTAGAGGACGTAGTACTGCAGATTACCGAATCGATGCCGACTGAGTCACGGCTCGTAATGATCTATTATTGGGTTCGGTTAAACCTTCCAATTAAGCGAGATTAAGACGATAGCATAGAATAAATCAATCAAAAACATTCAGAAGTTTAATGCATAAAAATGTAGTCAGTATCGTGGCGTGACATGTTGTGATTTACGAACAAAAAACCTTGAGATAGGAAAAGAAACTAGACGTCAAGTTGACAAGTTCAATTGTCATTAGCGTTCGTCAAGTGTCAAAATATCAAGAGTTTTTACTGCTACCGCATTCATGCCGTGACCACAATCTATATGAATAATTATGTGAAAACTTTAGTAAGGTCCTTATACGCAAAAATATTATGCGTACACATTATATTTAAAAATACCTAAGTAGATCAATTAAAAGAAGTTCAAAAATTTTATAATTATCAAAAACACTAACACATGTTTTAGCTCATTTAGGGTCTCACTGGTTTAGATTCGACTTCTCTAATCTTACAGTGGACTAATTAATTCTGCACATAACATGAACGTAGTGGTATATCTATGCATGCGGCCTTAGTCACGTGACTCACAAAGCATTCCGCACACTATGTCAGTGTCGGAAGGTCAGTGTGTAATCTCACCGAGACGAGATTACCGGATTTTATAGCCTTATTGCAATTCTTGGGCGAGGACCGGAGCAATCGCTGTGGAATTTTTATTTGACCTGCTAATATAAGTGCTTTGGACTTGATATTTTTGGACGAGATCTTTGATATTTTTTTAATATTGGAACGAAGTTCCTTACGGCAGGCTTGGAGGGGATAGGGATTTTGCTGCGCGACCGAACTGAAAAATATGTGATAGTAAAACCGTAAGCGTGGAGAAAAGTACGTGGAATAAAACCGTTAAATGAGACGTGCGCAGGCTCGACAGTAGCCGAAGGAACCTCGTTCCTACCTGGTGTCCCACGACACAATTATAGTTATATCTATTTTCTTTTCAAAACGGTTGTAGAACCAAAAAAAATACGTATGTAGGCACATAAGCGTATCAGTGATCCCTATACCCATAAATATACATTTTGAATTTTAGCACTGAATTTGAATTGATTTTATTATTTTTTAACTGATTTTGAATTTTTATTTAAATTATGTGTTACCTAACCCTAAACCCTAAAAGTAAAACAATGAAATTAGTGGAAATTGCAATATTGCTTATTCCGCATCAACAACTATAAATACCACTAATCAATAACTAACTAACATTAATTAATTACACAAAATGACGCCAACATTTTTTATTTTATTATTTTTTATTGATTTAAGGCAGCAAACGAGCATGCAACACCACCTTCCGCTGCCGCCCATGACAACTGTGACCGACTTAGAACAAGACTCATATGGGGACTGGGATAGTTAGTCCGGTTAGGTGACGGTGTTAGAACATTAGTTGGTTAGTTTGTAAGTATGAGGACTGGGACAGGGACTGTTAGTGAATGTTAGTCCTGTTAGTTATTGTTAGTAATAGTCCAATTAGTAAATGTTAGTAAGAGTCTCGTTATAATTCGGTCACAGATGTGTTGCTCCACTTGAGGACTGAGATGGTCGCCTCTAAAAAGTGTAGCCGGCTCCACACCTTTCTATCCGGAACACAATTGCTGTTAAAACAATTATTACACGGTAGAAATGGTACTAAGTACCGTGACGGGCGGTAGTACTACCCCGGGCCAACTCTATTCGGCCAGAGCTAGTAGCGCTGTCAAGTATAAACAAATAAAAATAATATATTTGTAATTTACGTACTTACCTGCGTTAAGTGTAATTAGGGAAATAGGTTTTTTCGTTATACAAATAATAACTAAGCAATGGAATAATAGACGCAAATAATCCTACAAAATTTGCTAAATTTATGTACAATTTTTTTTATATATATGTATAAAATTAGTACTTATTTCGATCAAATCCATCACGTGCTCTTATATAAAAGTTTTTACGCAAGTGACAGTGTACGGTATGCAACCTGAAGGCTTTCAAAGATATAATATATGTACATTCGAGGAGACCCGAGCTCTCCAGTAGGACAGTTATTATTAGCGATGATAAAAGTTTATTACCATCATAAAGTTATAAGCAATGACAGCTGTTACTCTACTGAAAAGCAATTAAGACAATAAATTTGATTGATTTGATTCGACAAGATTAACGGTTTTTTGCACGGATCATTAACCAATTAATGAATTACTGTCACGGGTAGATATTATAAATCAACATCTAGTATGTTGATTATAACAAGATAGTATCTATAACTGCTCACGTTTCGGGAAACCCAAGCCTTAGTTATTAGTACCCTAAATAAGACGGGATTTTTAAGTAAACATAAGTAATGTGTTATATTTTATTTCTGAACGGATTAAAATAAAATGGTCTGTGGAAATAAATAAAACACTAAATGTTAAGTGCAGCTTACCACAAATATTAGTGAAAACCGCACCCAAATCGGATAAGTCGTTTCGGAAGGAAGTTTAAAAAGTTATATCAGTTTAAAAAATCACGCCTAACATTTCAGAATGCGCGTACTAAGGGATACCCGCCCACGCTATGCCGCGCGAGTCTAATAACAAGGATTAAATTTATTTATTAATATCACTACAAATACCCACATCAAACACTTATGAGACACAGATCTCCGCATCGTCATAATCATCATTGTTGCATAGTAGTATAGTCACTCAGACCACCCCATAAATGTATTTAATTACCTACATCACAAACATTCACATCAGAGGCTAGCAAAATATTGCCTCAAAGACTGAATTTTATACCTACGCTCGAGATAAAATAATCAAGAAAACAAATTAAACCGTCAAAGACTGAAGATGTTAAGGTTAACGAGGAAAATATAAACGAAATTGCTTTCTCGGAATTGAGGTAATTAATGATTCCTTTAAAAATATTGTTTATTATTAGTAAATACCATTTCTCTTCTCATTTTCAAATCAAGAAATGTATTGAGATAAGTATTTCTATATAGAAACACGTCATTTATAACTGAAAGTTATGATCTTGAGATATGCTTTCATTTTTCAAACCCATCAAACCATATTACTGGTACATTTTGCCAGGTGTTTTGTTTATTGAATATCTCAATCTGCGAATCCATATCGTTTTTAAAGAATCCCGTCTAAACATAACGTTACTAAAGTACATTATATTGTTATACATTTTTATTTGTAAACCGATTAAAGAAAAAAAAAACACTAAATGTTATCGGTTAAGCTATTTCTGTAATTATCGGAAACAAACTTACAAAAATAAATTATAACGTCTATTGTGTTTATATGAACCCACAATAATTATTCTGACGACCCCGTAGCCTAGTTGGTAGCGACCCTGCCTGCGAAGCGAGGGTTTCGATTCCCGGCCGGGGTTAATATTTTTGTGACAGATATAAGTGATGAGCTATTTGTGTTGTCCATGCCACCCGCGACACAGGGAATTGTAGTGCGGAGGCATGAATGTGTTAGAGATATTTATTTTTTATCTATTATTCTCAAAAAATCTTCCATGTCAAATATTGATTAGTTACAGTTTTGATGACATATAGATAAGATATCGTCATAATCTTGGTCGCTAAAATTAGAAGTTCAAGCACCTTTATTTATATAAAACTTTATCCATTATGAAAACAACATGACTCGCAACGTAATACCCCTATTAGGTTTCAAACAATCAATCAACGCTGTGTGGAGGTTAAAGATATCATTATGCTCTGGTAAATGAAGGGCGGATAGGATGCAATAGGATCTTGTCAATTTACGTGATGGTGTTAAAATAACATAAAATTACTAGTAACTACCTACCCTTAGTAACTACCTACCCACACTCCAAAATACCCACACAGACAAAATTTTTAAAAAATATTTGTTTTTTGGGTGCTACTGCGTTAATAAAGGACTCCAATAATAGTTTTTCTTGTTACAACGTACAAAAATCAGTTACATTTTTATTATATGTATGTATAAATGAATAGTATTCTATCATTGAGGGATATCCCACATAGCTACCTTATTTAAAGTATAATGTGATTATGATGTCACTTATTCACTCTGCAGTGTTTGCTTACTCATTCTGTTCATAATGCTGAGTGAGTAAGAGATACGTTCCCAAATGCCACTGCGACCAAACTTGATCTATTGTAGCCATTCCGCTCAGATACCTCAAACGCTTTCCATGCGATGCGGCATTCGCTTGGATTTGAATGAAGATTAAGCGAGAATTTTATCATAATAGCGTTATACCGTTAGGATTCCCGAGAATTGGGACAGTGACTCGCAACTCCTGAGATTTGTAACAAAATATTTGCTACTTAACTATGAGACAGCATTTTAGAGAAGCAGATGTGCTTACATTGATTATCACGGTTAATCAACTATAATATATTAATAATAATAAATTATGAGTAATCCTCCAAGTGATTATCTTAAAATTTAAAAAAATGTTCACAAATACAGTTTTAGTTTTTTTTTGGGGATTTTTAAAAGAATCTGGATAAAAGGAACATAAATTGTTAGTAAAGTAAAGGAACATAATAGTTAGTGTAATCATAAAAAGAACTATTAGGTTATAATGTAATCACACTCTGTAGGTACTCATGTGACCATTCTGTAAATGCCAATGCAATGAAAAACTGCGTACCTTTTGGACAAAAAACATAACTTGTATTCTCTAGTAAAAGTTAAAAGAGTGTTCGATTGGGTTTAACCCAGAACGACCCACTGTAAGATAGGTCTTTCCTAGTGTTAGAAGGGCATTTTGTTGCACGGAGGAAATCTTTTGTATATTTTTTTATGGACATAAGGTAGCAAACGAGCATGCAGCAGGAATAGCACCAAAGTTTGTAAGACCCACTGATTTCGGGATTCACACACACAGACACAGGGAATCCTAATAAAAATCGAGGGGTATGAGTGTGTAAGCGTTTATTTGTTAATTCTGTGATATAACAGTGCAAAAAGCTACACACGTTTTTCCACACAGCACCACGAAAAGGCGAAACAAAAAACACGTGCAAGGCGAAATAAAAAACATTTTCAAAATGTTACCTCGCAAAAGCGGCGTTTAAAAAACAAATTATGGAAATGAATGTTAATCCAGCGTAAATTTTAATGTGTTGGTTCAACACCGAATAACGTTGCAGGTGGAACTTTAATTAAAACCTTTGAAACAAAATTTTAATGGCATTTTACTAAGGAAGTGACTTTTTCGTGCTTCTTATTTCTTTTATCGTGCTTTGGAGAGCACATAAGGCCATAGGCCCCGGTTGTTATCGATATATTCGAATCTTTAAGCCATGTCGAAGGCCTTCGATGTTTGAAAACTTCAGAAAACACTGGAGTATGCTCTAGGCTCCCACAATGACAGTATTAAGTAATTGATGGGTAGAAGCTTAGCCATTCAACCTTGAAAAATTTTTACAAATTTCGACTGCATAGTAATTATAGCGATTAGTCTTTAATAAATGACACTCATAAGTAGCATTGAAATATTTTACACTTTTTTCAGCGGGTATGCGGGTGAGCGTGAGAACTAGGGCACTTTGAGACTACGGTTAGAAAAAAACAGTTCCAAGTATTTTTCGCTTGGTCTCTGTGTATTTCTCAAATGACTATTAATATAACAATAGCGTGTAAAGAAATTGTTTCACTGTAAACGACTAGAGAGATACGAAATCGACAAAAGCTACGAATACGTTGCACGTGGAACTTTTAGACTAGCAATTTAACACGATCCTGACACCAAGATCGATGTGAACAGATCTGCAGACGATGCATGACAAAGAGAGCCGTGTCTTTTAACGCTTTGCTCTTAATTTTAAGTTGTCCTAAAAGTTCTATGGACGTCTATTTGAAATAGGTTTAGGTAGTAAAGACAGCATTTGTGTTCCGTGTTCAACACATCTATGATCAAATTAAAATAAGATTCTTACTAACAAACTAAGCAACTAATTTTCTAACATCGTGTCCTAACCTGAGTTATTATCCTAGTCCCCTTGGCTTGTTCTGTGTAGGTCACAGTTGTCATGGGCAGTACGAAAGAGTGAAGCTACATGCTTGTTTGCTACCTTAATTCCATAAAAAATGCACGCGGGCTCTGCGGTATACAAAGAGCGCGAATTTGGTATTATTTTTTGTCATAATAGGTAGATAGTTCATTATAAACTTTTATTTTATTTTATAGAACAACGTCTTCAGAAAAAATAACTAGTTTAATATTACATCACTAGCGGTGAGACAATATTGATAGCCATACAAGCAGTCTGTCACGTGGCAACTGATTCGTCGGAAACAATTCAACCATTGTTTTCAATTACAATTCGAAAAGTTATTGTTCACATGTTACTATTACCGGATGTTATTTATTACCAGTATGTACAGACAGCTGTAGTAAACAATATAAAAATTATTTACGTGCACGTGGACACGCACTTAAAGCCTTTTTTTGGTTGTCATTAAAGTATGGATGTGTAAAGAAGTTTAATACATACTTACTTAGGCTGGCTATAGTATACGTATTGAATGCGGGAATTACAATCATGTATAACTGGTACTGTCTTTAGGTCTTAATTTTTAACATCAGAAATGATGAAATCCGTAGACGTACGAGGGTCGGGTGTCCGTCCATAGCTTAGACAAATAGTAAGATGGCTGAAGTAGCAATGGCTAGCTACATGGTTCGGCTTATAGCCGTTGCGGAAGAAATCTTTCAAGGATCTCCTCGAATGGAGACCACGTCTTGAAAAATGAAACACAAGGCCATCCGGTGGACCTCAAGAAGATGGCGGGTATCTGCTGGATTCACAAAGCTCACGATCGGTCAGACGTATGCAAGTTTCCCATAACTTGCATACGTCTGGCCTGCGTCCGCCAGTGGAGATGTAAATGCGGATGTGTCTTTATGTGCACTTGCGCCTCGTCTCTCCGGGCGAGGTCGCTTTCGATGGAGGCTTTAAAGCCACAGAGCTAGAGCCATCCCCATTTATGTTTCTTCAGGCTTTGTTTAGTGGGTAAAAGTCCCACATAACCAACGCAGCCGGCTACGTTGGTATGCTATGAGCATTCACCGCCTCCCTGTCGTGGAAGGGGAAAAAAAAATTATGTGCACACTGTATACTTTAATTTATGTCATTATTATCATTTATATTCTTATTGGGTCTATAACATATACCATAATTAATTCTACTTGCGAAATATTGCAAAAACAATGACGCCATTTAATTTAATTGAAAATAGCAGATTGCAAAATAACATTATTAACTATATTTAAAATTATTAACTATAATGAAACAGCCTTAATTGTTGATGATATAATGAAGTTTGAATATAAATGAAGTTTGCCTTGGTTGCATTTAAAAATAGAATTGTATTCGTAAGCGATATACAAACCTAAAAGGTCAGGCAGTTAAAAGCTCCCACGGGTACTTAACCATAACATCGACGGTTTAAATTGAACGGATGTGGAAGGCAGCTAGGCTCAACTTGTTAATGGATTGAGTAACAGTGCTCCGTTTATCGCATTACGCATCCCAATGAGCACGGAATTGAGAAATTGTAGTAAAATTATAGAACTAAAAGATATGTTTGTGCATAGGCTTAGTGCAACCGGCCAACTGAGCACGGGTCTCTCCGCATACCTGAGGAGGCCTAGTGCATACTCCACCACGCTGCTCCAGTGCGGATTGTTACACAAAAGGCTAACAAAATGGTCGTAGGCAATTTGTGATTACTGAACTAAAGCTACAAAATTATTTATTTTTACTCAAAATCGACTAAAAGTAATTATGAAGTTTAGTATGAAACTTTGGATACTTTAATTAACTTTCCCAGCAAGTGGTAGACTCTTACAACCGCCAAATTTTATTGACAAATAAAATAAGTTGAATGGTTATTACAATTTTTAGTCGTTTAGGACTGAAAACTTTCAAATTCCACTAAATAGAAATTCGAGTCTACAAGGGAAAATAATTTATGTAAAAATCAATATCAAACCATTCGAATATCAGCTAGCAATATTACGAAATGGCTAGCAAGACTTTACTCAATGACTACTAATAACTCACATGAAACCTTGGCGCCAACGGTGAATTGAGCGGATATGTAAATAGTCCGGGTGAATGGATTGAGATCGGACTGGCCTAACCTATTCATCTATAGAAATGTTCTTGTGGACTATACATGGGACTATACGTGTAGATTTGTTGTTGTAGTTTATCTTAACGTACAATAGTAATAGTAGAAACGTACAATAGTAGATCCCGAGTTAAAAGGAATGGTTTAAATATTAAGTACAATTTATTTTATTAACTAATCTTACCGACTACTAATTTTTATAACATAGCCACATATATCAAAATTTACTCGTAGTTTGCGTGTTTCTTTAAGAAGTTAAAAACTATAACATGAAAGTTGACAACCCTGTAGTCTCGTAGACCCTGCCTGCGAAGCGAGGGGTCCCGGGTCGATTCCCAGCCGGGACAGATACATTTATTATAGGATGGATAAAGTTTTATTCTCATATCGTGAAAATAGTATGTGTTATTTATGTTGTCCATGCCACCCTCGACACAGGGAATCCTAGAGCGGGGGTATGAATGTATAAGCAATTTGATATGGTCCCGCCGAGTTTTAAGTAATTTAAGATTACAATTTTATGATGAAAAAGCTGCACTCCAAAATGTATCTCTAGGACTATTTTACACAGATCTCATTTGGCACATAATTGTAAAGGATTAATAAAATAAATGCTCGGTTTATGTTGACGGTACATTCGATTCTCGTACTCCAAACAATTATTTTGAAATCCTTCTTCGCGATATAAAGCGACTAGTGTAAAAATATACCTAAATATAAAATAAATTCTCACTTTTAACTGACTTCAGCATTGCTAACCACAGATATTACCACTGCGACGATGACATTTTACAATTAGGTAAAGTCGTATTAGGTAAAGGTTACTTGCATCGTCCGCGGTTTGCAAATGGTGATGAAACACAGGTTTTGTAAATTGATTATCCGATAATGAGGTCAACGAGAAATATCTAGATAATTATCATCAAATTGATAATTAAATAAATAATCTTTTGCATGGATGACGAAGCAATTGCAAGATCGAATATTGCAAACAAAAAACCAAAACTAAAAACTTAAATAATGAAAAAGTATGTTAATTAATTTATCACTTGTTTTGGTGAAGGAAAATAATATTGTACGGAGACATGCATAACAGAGAGTTTTCCATGTTTTGGAAGTTCGTAGCCCAGTGATTAGTGACCCTGCAAAACAAGGGATCCCAGGTCGGGCCAGACATTTATTCGACAGACAAAATGTTTGTTCTTGGGTGTTATGTAATGTCTTATATATTTGTAAATCTGTATAATCCCTACTAATATTATAAATGCGAAAGTAACTCTGTCTGTCTGTTACGCTTTCACGCAAAAACTACCGAATAGATTTTGATAAAATTTTACAATAATATAGCTTACACATCAGAATAAAACATAGGATATACTTTATAAAGATATAGTGATAATTATCCAAAATATATAACTAAATCTTTGCAAACCGAAGGAAAGTTTCCCGAAGCGAAGCGAGGGCGGGTCGCTAGTATACAATAAAACTGTTTGATGTGATCATATGGAAGATATTTGAGAAAAACTTTTGGCGGATATCCACGCGTAAGATATATATTTTGATGCAATAGTTCCCATACCGACGACTTTTAGAATTTTTATGTTTGTCAATTTTTGTACGTTTGTTTTCGCCAATTTCAGAAACGAAATTTACCGATTTGGGAGCGGTTTTCGTTAACGTATTGTAGTAAGCTTGGGGTGAGATTTTGTGTTGATAGTGTTATTATTTTATTTAAAATGGTTTACAAACAAAAATATATGTTAACAATAATAATAATAAAAATATACAAAACAAACAATAATATATAAAAAATTATGTTAATATGTTTTAAGAATAACGTCTATACATTTACATTGGAAATAAAAATTAAGTATCCGAATCAGAAGAAGGGGAAGGAAGAGCGGGTTACAAGAACCTACCTATTAATATTTAAATAGATAAATAAATAAACTCTTACACATAATCCCCACAATAGGATTCTCTGTGTGATTCATTTAAATACTCAATGTAGAATATCTGCTACACTAGTCAGCAAAATGAAAAACTAGTGTGGCCATATTATCAAAATGAGTCGCTATATCTATATTACTGTTAATATAAATTCGATAGCCATCTAATATGTCATTAGTGGGACATTAGTGTTTGAAATAATTTTCGTAATCATTACACAATTATTATCAAATTTACCCGTTTTTACTTCAAAATCCTTATTACCTCATTATTTCGTAATAATCTATAGATTTCTTTGTAACTCTATGTAATAAAATTTAAGAGACGACGATTTAAGTAGCTATGTATTTTTTAGAATTGCTTATTTACTAGACACTAGACAATAACGTGAAACGACAGTAGTTGATGTTGATAATATGAGTTAGCTGTAGCTGAGTATTGGAAGAAAAAAAAATGATGGGTGGCGATGCTTACTTACCGTTACGTGGCGTGTGTTTTCTTTGTGTGTTTCATACCTACATTTTATGTAATGTAAGGTTGCAATATTTCTTCAATACGTCCTTGTGATGTCTCCCATATTGACTATAACAAAGGGACTTCTATTGCAGAGGTATGATTACAAGAGGTATGAAAGCAAAAGGTATGAAATTAAGAGGTAAGAATGCAAGAGGTATGAAAGCTCAGATTATGTACTACTATATCAATGTATGAAAGTAACAGTTTTGTTTAGTTTGCTCAAATTATTTTTCTTTGTTGCAGCGATCGCGCTCTGCGCTCACGGCCTAGATATAAAGATGGAAGCCATGGAGAGTGCACCGGAACCTCAAAAGGAGAAGCGGCAAACTCATGACGATCTCGTGCACACTCATCTACTGTACAGGCCTTCACGGAAGCAGGTATGTGACGATTAAAGTTTTGAAGTTTTCTTTAGCATAATCATACATCATCATCATTTGACAACCCTGTAGCCTAGTTGGTGATCTTGCCTGCGAGGGTTCCTGGGTTCGATTTCCGGTCGAGGCAGACATTTATAAACATAAATGTTTGTTCTCGTGTCGTGGGTGTTAGTGATGTATTATTTTTGCTGTCCATGCACCCGTGTTATATGGAATCCTTGTGCCCCCTGCACTATGAGTTCGTAAATGCTTACGAACTTTATTTAGTTATTTTATTGGAACGAAATTTCTTAACACGGTTTGCAGAAAGACTTAACTGGTAATTGTCTATATTATCCATGGAAATCGTAACGTAACGAAAACCGGAAACGCATTGTATCACTTTCTTGAGTGTTAACAACTATACCTACCTATGCTATTATTATGTGATTACGGTTCTAAATGAATTTTATGTAACTTAATTTACCGAGGTATCATTACGAGTAATTTACTTGTGTTTTCTATTTATTGGTAGCTATACAAGCTTTTTTCCTGGTGGCATAAGGAATATACGTAATATCATGTTTTTACTGCGCTTGAGTTTCTTTTATGCTTTTTATAACGATAAAAAAAAAACAACCAAGCTACACCTACCAATGGTGAATCGTTTTGAATGAAGTGATTTTGTTAAATTTATGCTCGTTAAACAGCAGTGATAGATAAGAATCCTGCACGCAAAACTATTTTTCAAAATTTATGGGCCTATAAGAAGTTCTTTTTTCACTGAAGCAAGTGAAAGCTTCAGTGTAAAAAACATCACGAGAAAACCTGCACATGTGAGAGCTCTTAAAAGTGTTCTCAATAATGTTCTCAAAAGTGTGTGAAATCCGCAAATCAAAGCTGGGCTAGCGTGCTGGACTATGGGCTGTACCCACATTGTGTCTCTCATTCACTGTCTGTCTCACATTGTGAGAGGAGACCCGTGCCCAGCAGTTATGGGTAGCGATGTTATGTTCGTTTACAAAATAAGTTTGTTAAAATACTAACGCTCTTGCAATCTTAGTATGGTTATTGTAGAAGTAGGTAAATTGATTGCAAGCATACCTACGTTATCATATTCCCAGCCATACGTCACTACAATGCATAGACGTCATTCATACTACTTTCTTTTAACTTTTCCTCTTGCAATGTTCCGATCAAATGATCTGAATCCTATAAAAGGCCTACAGCTACAAACTTATGATTATTTAAAGCCGTATTTCCTCAGGTAAGTTATTTCTGTAACGTAAGTTATTTCTCAGCAGTAGATGAATAAAATTCGCCTTTTTTTTAAGTCCGTCATATTTGAAACCAGGTTTTCGGAAAATAAATACGATTGCAAGCCTCTTTTTAATCTAAATTGCCTTTTTAAACCTAATTTGAATTAATTATCAAATAAGTATTAATAATAGTTATCCATATCTTATTGCTCACGTTTTGAATGACTACACTTCATGATCTATTTAGCTTATCAGGCGTAACAAATGTAATGAACGGAAAATTGGCTTAACTCACTTACGCTTTTTTTGCGACATCGGGGAACAGATAATTACAGTCGAACACTAGATAAAATCTACTTATTTACTAATGTGAATAGCGAAAATGCAATTACATGAGGCTTATTTGTAACGCCTAATTATAAAGCGATGATGCGTTTTCAACATGTATTGGAAACGGATGTAGACACAACATTGTTTATTCATGAAGATTTATATTTATTGATGTATTGTTTGGTGTACCTGCGTTATTAAAAATCTAGGGGGATAAAGAATTACCCCAAGTGATTATCGGGATAATTTTATTATTACTTGTTCCCTGCTAAATAGCGGACAAGGTTATTGGATGAGGTCTTTCTCTGCTATTATGGGCAGAGATATCTTACTTTAATTCTGACGTTACTTTCATGCAATTTGGTAGAATATTTAGCCGTCTGGCTAACTACCACCTCCTGGCTAGCTACCATAATTACCTTAAAAAAAATGTTATAAATATAATAACTTAGTACTCATGAGCGCATCGACGCCTCTCTCGCGCGTGCCACAACGTTCTGTCCAAGGGTAAAGCAATTAAAACCCTAGTCAAGATGTAAGTAAAATACAAATGCCTTTCAAAAACGAGAACGATGCCTCTTACATTCTTCTCTTAACTAAACGGTCAGTTATCATTGTGCTAAGGGACCGGATCGTGACGAAATCTAGGGCACAAAAGTGAAAGGGCGACTCAGGACATAATCCGTGTACCGGCCAGCTTGATTCATAGCTTAGTCTTGTAGATACACTCTATATTTACGTGTATAACAGTCATTTGAATGAATACCTAGGTGATGAACTGTAAAAGGAAAGGAATCGTATTAAAATAATTATATCAACAGAGATATTTTAATGGTTTAGTTTTGACCCAAGTCGGCTTGCTATAGGGCTGGTCTTGCCCTTAATCGAAGAGGCATAAAGCGTACTTTAAGACGGTTCTCTAGTGCGAATTGGTGGAATGAAAAAAATTGTATTTGATTGTCGTCCGCGTGGAATTTTAATAGTTACGGGGTAATTTCTACAATAAAAGTAGCCTAAGTTACTCCTTATTACATCAGCTATCTGCCAGTGATAGTCCCGTCAAAATGGGTCCAGCCGTTCCATAGATTAGCCTAAACAAACAGACAGACAGACGGACGGACAGACAGACACACAGACCAAAATTTTAAAAACTGTTATTTTGTTATAAGTACCTACCGTGTGTGTAATCATCCATATCATAAAAAGCGGTTATTTAATATTACATACAGACACTCAAATTTTATTTATTTGTATAGATAAATCCATTTTCTTTATGGGAGGGAGGGATGTTTCCACACAAGTCTAAACTTGTATATCATTATACATTGTGGAAGCGGATTCTTGGAAGGCTCGTCATTGGCTTCAACCCATTAATGGCCCACTACTGAGCACGGGTCTCGTACCTACGATTTACAACGAAACAATATTAGTGGTGGTCTGTTATTGATCCATAACAAAGATTTTTAGACATTTTGTCTGTTTGTTCCCGAAACGGCTTAACAGATTTGAGTACGGTTTTCACTGATATACTAAAGTAAACTTTGAGTAATATTTAGTGTTTGTTAATTCATATATAAAATCACAAAGATATGGCACTCAAAAAAAATCTCGTATGCAGATTTATTCGATTGTGGGAACTAATATTAAGTTTCCCGGAGAGAAGCGTGGGCTGTAAACTGTATAAATTTCAAAACTTTAGTGATTCCGTGGGAGTAATTAAGTATCGCTAATCAAAAGCTTAAGTTTGCCTATCTATTAAGTGGAATTACCATTTAATGCCAATTAATTCAAGTTTTCAAGAAACAAGTACTTTTCGTAGAGGGTATTTATTTTAAAGGGCTTTTTTCATTAGCCCATAAATGAATCAGTTACTGACATTTATTATTTAAACTATAAAAAATATTCCAAATGTATAGTACATACCTACTCGTATATTTAATTGGTTTTACACGTGAAAATGAACGCAGGTTAAAAAGTTGCCCACATATTATAAAGGGTAATTATCAGTAATTACCCTTTAAATTTCAGCTACATTCTGAAGAGCACAAAACAGCTTTCTGAAAAAGCTTCAAGAACAAAATAGGACCAGTGAAAAGCCGAGTGGAGCCTCATTTATGAACCCTTAAGACTTTAACAATTTTATTTTTGGATTCCACTAGCCTAAGGCATGCAGCTTTTAACTCATACTTGTTTGTTATTTTTTTTTAATCCAGGTTCGTATATTAATATTTAATGAATGGTTTTTGCACTGTAAATAAAAAAACGCTTACACACTCATACCCCGCACTATGATTGCATGTATCGCGGGTACCATGGACAACACAAAAACTCATCACTAACACCTAGGACCCGGGAACACACATTATCGAACCCGGGACCCCTCACTTCGCTGGCATGGTCACTACCAACTAGACTTCAGGGCCGTCAATTAACAGATATATGGTCAATATCAGATCACTCACTGTGCATTGCAATGTCGAATAAACGTCGTGAGCGCAAAGTTGCGTTGCAGAAGCGTCCGAAGAGCGCAGACATTGATCAACCCTACGCTGGCAAAGTAGTGTGAAAGGGCACTTCGAAACGTATCCAGCCGCAACTATTGTAATAATTCGAAATGATTGACATTTCTCAACTTCGCCATTAAATGACAGATCTTCTGTCGTTGTGCAAGTATGTCGCGATGTCTTTAATGATACTGTCTAGCTTCATGGTTAGCTGAACCAGGAATGTCTGTATGCTGTAATGGTTGCAAAAACTGGAAGTGACTTATATCAAAGCACTAATTGCTGCAGTTTCTTTGTAATCGTGACTCTTGTAATCGTTGTTGACGTGACAGGGAATGGTCTTGATGCGTTCTATCTAGGCTAATGAAAGTGTCAAGTGGATTGAGTTGAGTTCTTGAACGGTGCTTGCACTAGTAATGGACACTGTTAGAGACGTAGACTTAATATGAATATAAAATCACAAATTAACATGCGTCACAAATTAACATGCTAACTTCAACATCCAACTTTTTAACCTTTGAGGACCCGGTATCCTAGTTATTAGTAGTAGGACCCTGCGTGCACAGTGAGGAATTCCGGGTTCGATTTATTAACAAGACAGATGTTTAGAAAATAAATGTGTTTGCTCCCGGATCATGGGTGTTAATGACGTCTTATTTGTGTTGTATGTCAGCCGCATTACAAAAACCTACTGCGGGGGATATGAGCGTGTAAACGATAAGCATTTTGAACCAAATTCATCTTTATTGCGTGAACAAATTAATGACTGAATGAATACACAGTTGAAACTTGTTACTATTTTTTGTAATTAATTAATAAAAGTAAGAAGAGTTAAATTCAAATTCTTCCTTGTCCCTGTAAAAAATAGATAGGTAATTAGAAACGACCCTCTCATACTTAATTTAAAAGTATACAAAAGTTTCCATGGATTTATCTATGTTGAAGAGTTTTGCGTTGTCCATCACAGGTGCAAGCACTTTAATACGCGGAATAATGATGAACATACGTATTAAGTGAGTAGGTCGTCTACTAGATAATACGTATATGAGTGAAAATTATATTACTTAATTTAAAATTAATGATTGCAAATTGCAATGAATTTTCTCGTGTACTAAGTATTACCTGCAATCTCACTGAGATGTTCAAATGCCATGTTGAAATATAGTTTATTTATTTAATGAAATGATTCCTTTACTTTATCTTACCTTAAATATTAACAATATTTTAGATAGATAGATAGATAGATAGATAGATAGATAGATAGATAGATAGATAGATATATAGATAGATACCCTCTTTATTTGTAATATAAAGTACTTACCTACAATGAGTCTTAACTAAGGGCATAACATTTTAGTTTATATACAAAACATTACAAAAAGGATCCTGCTCAGCATTATGCTGGTAATACAAAAGGTAAAACAAGCCTAAAATAAATTTTACGCTCAAGACTCCTGCGATTCGTCGCGATAATGTCGCAGGTAATATGTAAAATTACATCATATTACGTCATGTACAAAATAAATAAAGTAACAAAAGTAATACATAAATGGTGATTCTTTAAACTGACATAACTTTTTATTTCCCAAGCGATTGAAATAGGACAATTAAAATTTGTGTTTACTGTTTTCATCTCAATACAAGTAAAATAACATCGCTATAACGAACCTGGTATTATTTTATCGAGGTAAATCGCTGACATTTTGTTGAATGTTATGTGTGTATAATTTGTTGGTATTGACAGAACGTGGCCGAGAATAATGTATGGCTGTTGTGAGACACGCGCGTTATTTTATGTTTTCCTGTTAGTAAAGTTTTGTCTTTAAATGTGTTAGGTTTTCCATAAGACATGGTGGCTTAAAATCTATCAAGTTAATACTTTTGTCTTTGAGTATTGCTGGTACAAAACCAGTAAAGTCATTTTTTAGGGACTGAATTTGAATTTCCTTTCATATCCTTTACTTGAATAACTGAATACTTATAAATGGTTAAATTGAGTTTTATAAACAAAACAATACTTATAATATTTATTTTGTAACTGGTGATCCGCCCTCGCTTCGCTTCGGGAAACTTATTCACATTAAACTTTAACACATTATACACAAAACAACTCTCCAAAATAGACCCTTAGTAAATGCAACGCAACAATTATATTTAATTTAAGTAAGTAGGTACCTACCTTATAAAGAGAAAATCATAGAACCTTGTTATTATACTTTCTCATACCGAAAATTTCGTAATTCCAAAATCCGGTAATCATTGACTTCTACGATGTGCAAACCAACAATCAACAGTTAAGCTAAGTATAGTGTGGTCTACCCACCTGCGACAGTGACGCCCTCAGTTACAAATTTGTACATTTTCCTTCTGCTTTCACTTCACGTGCCGCTGATGACATAAACTCGGTAATTACGGATGTTTCGTGTTATGGAATGTGTTGCATTACTAATATTTCGTAATTGTCTATAAACATATCATAAACGAGCAGTTATCAGTATTTTTTTTAGATTTTACACTTATGCACGTCATTTGTTTTATTCTACCGCCGTTGTCGTTCAATTGCACTGCAAGAGTTTGATCTAAATTATGCGGCTTTCACTGTGTATATTAAAATCTTTTTATTTTCTTTACAGGAACACGTTGCTCCAGTTGAAGAGAATCAAGAAGACGATAAAAATGGTGGGAGGTAAGTTTAGGATGTTTCTTTAAGGCGTAGTGGAAAGATGGCATTCCATTACAAAAACAATAATTTTAAGTCAACATAATAATAGTATGAGCACTAGGTACATAACCTACACAACCGCCTACTACAGTAGAGCATAATTATTTTGACTACATATGAAATATTCAATTATTTATTATCGTCACATTTCAACCTTTGTGTAATTGTTACGCTACACGATTTCAACTTTGTATCCCCTTAGAGTTTGGTTTTCAAGAAACAGACTTTTCATTATTTTTCACCAGGAAACAACACACTAATTTTCATAGTGTCTGTTTAAAGTATGTATGTGGAATTTCAAACTATCAGCTTCTATTAATTTTTAATCTTTGCGATGTGAAAGATCCAAATCCGTTTAAGCTGTCTTTTCTTGCTCATAAACTACAAGGAGCTACTAAAAATTCATTGTCATAGTTGGAATAGTTTTGAGATTAACATATTATTACGTACGATAACTTATTTGGGTCTTATCAAACTACTCCAAACCTAAAATTTAACGTCATTGATTTCCAGCAGAGCCGACGACGAATACCGACCAGGCCAGGTGTTTTCCCTGAACGCTCAAGAGCTCCTGGACTTGCAGCCCGAACGCAAGGCACCTCTACCCAGCGGTCAACAGCTGCAGCAGCTCTACAGCAACCCTCAACCCGAACACAAGCAGAACTTGCAACAATTTTACTACATAGAGCCACAGTCTGCAAGACAGGTGCGATAAACAGTTTAATTATATCTTAATCTATACATATAATATATCTGTAATTGATCGCTATCTGTACACGAAAGATATAAAAAAACAATTATTCAGGACCTTTATTATAGCAATAGAACCCAAAATAATGATGTTTAGAATTTTTGCCTGTTTGTCTGTGGTTTTGTACGCGCTAATATCAGTAACAGTAGAACCGATTTGGGTACGGTTTTCATTAATACTATTGTGGTAAGCTTCACTTAACATTTACCTAGTGTTTGTTTCATTTCAAACAGTTCATAATTAAAAAAGTTATATGCCCGAAGCGAAGCGAGAGCGGGTATCATCATTATCATCATCGCAACCCATAAACTGTCCCACTGCGGGGCACGAGTCTTATCTCTCAATGTGAGTGGTGTACAGCCCACCACGCTGACCAAGTGCGGATTGGTTGAGTTCACACACCTTTGAGAACATTATGGAAAATTTTCAGGTGTGCAGGTTTCATTACGATGTTTTCCTTTATCGAAGCAAACCCTGGTCCTCAACTCCTGGGAGTTCAATAGTTTACCTACCAATAAAAATCAATAAATTTGCCGATAAACGAGGGACGACACAATTAATGGTAATTGGTTATGAAACGACATAATAAATTTTCTTCTATTCGTTTCTTACAGGTGTCTCTTCAACCATCGCATGCCGTCATTGCTCGTCCACACTACTCATCGAACGGTGGCGAAGCATCAGTTGGCGCTGCCCTGTCAGTCAGTGACAACGGTGTCAGCCCACCCCACTCCTTCGACCAAGATCTTTTGGCTCTGTTAGGCCATTCTGTACGGCAGGAAGAACTCCGACAGCAATCATACTCCCATACTCAGCAACCTACTCCAGTTACCACACAGAGCGTTGCACCGACATATCAGCAGGTAAAAAACAATAAAATAAATTAAAATGTTCATCAGATCAGAAATGTAACTAACACGTAATCGAGAGCACATTACATTTTTTCAATTTTTTTTTTAATTCCAGGTGGATCGTTACATCACAAAACCTAGCAAGAAGCCGACGAAATTACGTCCTAAAGTTCAAATAGCTCCACCGCAGTTACCCTCAGCACCTCAGCAATATCTTATTGAGACCACAAATGTTCAACAACAACAACAACAACAAGCAACTCATCAGCAACAATACCACGCCGCGCCACAACCTCAAAGAGCTCAGTTGCGTTATGTTTCAATTCAGCCACAAATTCCAATTCAGCAATACGAGGGTCCGGAGAGTCAAGGGCTGAAGGTAGTTCCCCCTCCTAAGCTCCAACCAGTTCAACAACCGCATCCTCAGCTCGCTTACAGAATTCAATACCAGCAGGCCGAAGCTACTCCGAAACAGTACAGAATCGTCGAAGCTCCAAGGATTCAACAGCAACAACATAGACAGGAACAAGGACGAAGTGTTGCCCCTGAGAGGCCAGTGGCGTATCTCAAGAGATTCCCTGAACCCGAAAAACTACGCGCAGTAAAACTTTACGATCAAGCTATTCCAGAGGGGTCATCACAACAACAGGCTCATGGAGGCGATCAATATTACCTTCGTCCCGTATACAAAACTGCTGAACCGCACAACAGATATGAGCTCCAGCAATTTTCACGGACTATTGATCCAACCAAACCTCCACTGTCTGCTATTTACGTGAGCAAAAATGTTGCTCCCAAGAAAGTTCTGCGACCCGTAGTTAGAGTAGATCAAGCTAAGCTAGAACAACAACATAGGGAACATGCGTACAGAATCGCACAACCTTCGAACGCTCAAGCGAGCTACGAGCAGCATGGACAAAATTCTGAAGAACAACGTCCGCAGCTACCGCCACCCAGGAATAACAAAGCATATACTCCCGAAGAATTTGCTGCCTTAGTAGCCGCAGGTTACTCAGTGACGCCAGTGCCTGTTGGTCCAACTAACCATCAGGTAGCTCAGTCCAGATCTTCCGTTGAACCAGCTCCTCAGCGCCGCCCGTTGTACAGCAGACGACACCAATATCTTCCCCTAAGAAGCGATGAGGCACCTTAAAATTGATAATGTACAGAAACCTAGTTTTAGCAACTTAATATAATTGTAAAATACAAAAATACCTACTCTATTGGCCTTTTCTTATCAAATCATAATTACCAATGAAATTAGATAGATAAATAAATGGAAATGAATATCGAGCAGTCCTTTTGTTAAGAGACCAGTCAACTTTAAAATATTATAATTAATAATATCGGCATATTAATGTTATCACTCGATAATCGAACTTTGATATTCCACTTCGATGATTGGTCTAATTTGGAAATATTCTTCCAAAATCTTGATTTCAGTACAACAGTAAAATCCTTTGTCGATTAGAAGCTAACTTGTTTTCTGTGAACAATAAGATCAAATGCGGTCAAACGTGAAATTCAGTTTTAATGATCTCAACCTGAGCTTTGGTTATTTAGAGTAATGTAAACTCCTCCAATAAAATATAATTTTCTCCAATAAAATATAAAGAGTTGTACATTTTCTGGAATACCATCAGCCTGTATTACAGATTGAGAAAATTTGCAACTTCAACGTTTTGCTAACAAAGGACAACATTGTTTATTATTTTCATAACATTTTTTGTAACATGTTCATTATGAACCTCTTGCTATGTTCATGAACATAAGAAAACATTTTACACGAAACTATTATTACTAAATTACTCTCTTATCTTCTATTACTTATGTTTTATGTAAACACATTAATAAAAGAAAACTTGAGATATTTATAATTTATTGATATTATCAAGAACAATTTAAAATAAATCAAACAAAATGTAAGGATCAAATTTCGAGCCTACCTACTGAAAGCCATAATAACTAAAATGAGGACTGTGGTAGGTATATTTAATAATAGTGAGGTCTGTGAACTCCACCAAGCAAGTTATCTTGCAGAGTTGTGTTAATTAGGCAAGGGGTTATGTCGAGATACCAACAAGCTTAGTTCAGGGCAAAGTTCAATATTATGAAACTGATGTAATGTATGACTGTATTCCAGTGACATAGCAAGATTCAGGACAAAAGGTTTGCCTCGATGTTTATTTATAAAATTGTCCTTTATGACATCTAACTCATATTTTTATGTAAACAATTGACATACATTCAGACGAGTCACCTGATGGTAAGTGACCACAGTTACCCGTGGACATCAGCAAACATCTAAGGTATCAGGCAGTCAGCCAAGTCTTGCAATACTTTTGAAGTGTAAAAACATGAAGTTCGCTTTTCTGACATGTTAATGTTAATAGTTTATGTATACTTGTATTTATTATTACGTAAGTATGACGTACTCGTATATGTAATTATGACGTAAATGGAACATATTGGCGCCTAAAGAATTTTACGACTAAATTTACTACTCATGTTCATGATGTTGCTTTATTGGA
The DNA here is from genome assembly GCA_905404295.2 of Ochlodes sylvanus. Classification (NCBI taxonomy): domain Eukaryota; kingdom Metazoa; phylum Arthropoda; class Insecta; order Lepidoptera; family Hesperiidae; genus Ochlodes; species Ochlodes sylvanus. Next base: position 6,085,575 of record FR990144.1, read on the forward strand.
ACACTATAATTGACACAAGACGTCGGGCAATGAGCGCTTCGCACGTTTTGGTATTTAATTGTATTACGTATATTATACGGCCTCTAACAAACACGCACTATAGCAGCGTGGTGGAGTATGCTCTAGGCCTCGTCAGTTATGAGGAGAGACCAGTGCCCTGTAATGGACAATTAATCACTAATGACACATATTTATGTCCATGAACTTGTTATCTACATTGCAACGTTTCCATTATTTTTATGACAAGTAATTCGAGACACTAATGGCTGCAATGAACGTCAGAAAGCTTTCAGCACCCCTGCGGCGTGAAAGTGCAACGCGACTCACATTTCACAGACTCATCTGTTCTCGGAACTGATTGATCAGCTAGCTACCTTTGTTAGTTCACATATTTGCAGTATGTCGTGTGCACCTACTTGTATTACAGTATACTCGTAAACCCGCCTTCATTTTTTTTAATTGATTTAAGGCAGCAAACGAGCATGCAGCACCACATTCCGCTGCCGCCCATGACAACTGTGACCACTTAGAACAAGACTCATATGGGGACTGGGATAGTTAGTCCGGTTAGGTGACGGTGTTAGAACATTAGTTGGTTAGTTTGTAAGTATGAGGACTGGGACAGGGACTGTTAGTGAATGTTAGTCCTGTTAGTTATCGTTAGTAATAGTCCAGTTAGTAAATGTTAGTAAGAGTCTCGTTATATTTCGGTCACAGATGTGTTGCTTCCCTTGAGGACTGAGATGGTCGCCTCTAAAAAGTGTAGCCGGCTCCACACCAAATGTGCAATCTTATGCCTTGATACCCATACTCGAAAAAATGTTTAGTCGGGATTTTTAAATATTGAATAAAATTTCTAGTACCGATTATCGGATCAGATAAATATAAGAGACAGACGCTTTTAATCTGTAAAGCAACTTGATTTGTTAAATGTAAGGTTTTCGGATCAATATTTTATGGAAAAATCTAGTAACGCCTCAATAGTTGTAGGTTATTCTTAAGTAACCTTAATTCACCGACTTTACACCGCTTTCCCACAATCCACCGAAGTGCGGGGAGTGGGGAGGGATGAAATGCCACTCACAATGGTGATTAGCAAGCCACTGAGCAACTTCTGTTTGCTGATCTTTTCTTTCAATGCTATGTTTTTTCAATTCGGCTGCTGCACCGACAAAATTTGTTCCGTTGTCGCTCCACAAGTGCGAACACTGACCTCGCCTAGCCACAAATCTTTTGAACGCCTGCAGAAAACCCTCCGAAGTAAGGTCGGATACAACTTCCAAGTGTATGGCTCTGGTTGCCATACAAATAAACAAACATATGTATCCCTTGTATGACTTATATCCTCGACCCTTCGTGGTGCGTATTTGAAACGGCCCTGCGTAGTCGACGCCACTGTGACTGAAAGGACGTGTCGGCGTTACGCGAGCTGTGGGTAATTGGCCCATCAAGGGATTCCTTGTGGCAGCTGCACTCTTCACGCATGTCACACATTGCCGATAATAAGCCTTGACCAACTGCTTTGCTCCTACGACCCAGTATTTATTCTGGATGTATGCCAAGGTAAGTTGCGGCCCCCCATGAAGTGTTTGCTTGTGCGCCTCGGCTATGATAAGTTGCGTTAAATGAGATTGTTTCGGTATTATTATAGGATGTTTTTTATTTTGGTTCAAATCTGAATGTAATAGCCGACCTCCTACTCTCAACACACAACTTTCGTCAAGAAAAGGATTCAACGATCTGAGTTTACAATTTTTGGGTAAGTCTTTATTTTGCTTAATTAATTTGATTTCATTTTCAAAATTCTTTTGTTGACACAGTTTTATCAAGATTGTCAATGCTTCGCTTAATTCTATTGCAGTTAAATATGGTGTACTTAATTTACTTCCCTTAGCCTTACTAGCGTTGTTAATAAATCGCCGACAGTATGCCATCACCCTGATAGTTTTAGTTAGGGATGAAAATTTATCCCACACCGATTCGTCGAGGGTGACGAAGTGAACCTTCACTGCTTCCAGGTCAGTCTGTGTTACCCTTGGTTTTTGGTAAGTGATAGGCTCGCGTGAGATGAATTCTGGGCCATGAAACCACAACCCGCTGATGACCAATTCCGAAGGACGCAATCCTCGAGACGCGCAATCAGCAGGATTGTGCTTTGAGGGCACATGACACCAATTGGTTGGCTCTAAGTTGGTAAGTATTTCAGAAACCCGATTTGCCACGAATACCTTCCATTTGCTAGGGTGATTATTAAGCCATGCTAAAACAACCGTGGAGTCTGTCCACGCATGAATGTTGCCCTTATCCACATTCAAAATTTGCGCAACTTCGATAAGCAATCTGCTAAGTAACACCGCTCCTAATAATTCTAACCGAGGGATTGAAATTTGCTTTACTGGCGCTGCCTTTGTCTTTGCCGTGACTAAGGAGACTTTTACGTTTCCAGAGGCATCAAGTACGCGTATGTAGACAACTGCCGCGTATGCCGCCTTCGACGCATCACAGAAGCCATGAAGCTCGCAGAGTCCATCATTTGTTCCCATGCCAATCCATCTCGGCACACGTATGTCATTTAACATGATTTGTTCTTTCCGGTAAGTTAGCCAATCTTTTAATATATCATCTGGGGCCTCATCGTCCCAGTCTATTCCTGCTAGCCAGAGCCTTTGAATGATTGTTTTTGCTAAAATTATGCTAGGTCCTACCCAACCCAGGGGATCGTAAAGCCGAGATATGTCTGAAATAATTCTTCTTTTTGTTACAGGATGTTCCAACTTCGGGAGAGTCACTACGTAGCGGAAGGTATCGTCGCTCCGGTTCCAGGTAAGTCCCATTATCTTTACTAACTCATCCTCTTTTATTTTCAGGTTTTCCTTGACATCCTCTTCCTTTCCCTTTCCTTTCATTGCTTCTACTAATTCATTGCTGTTACTATTCCATTTTTGCATTTGAAACCCGGCCTTGCTTAATAGCTCATTCATTTCCCTATATACCACCTTGCCTTCTTCTATTGTTTGAACGCCTGTCATGAAGTCATCGACATAGAAGTGTTTACGCACCCTTTCAGCGGCTACTGGGTAATCTTCACCGTGGTCCTGCGCCACCTGTTGTAGAACCTTTACTGACAGATATGGAGCAGAGGCCGTGCCGAAGGTAACGCGTGTGAGTCTATAACTCTTCATTTCTTGATCTTCTTGCTCTCTCCACAGAATACGCTGACAGTCTGCATCTTGCCGGTCAACCTTCACTTGCCGATACATCTTTACAATGTCAGCAGATATACAAATTGGTGAAGTTCTCCATTGCATTAGGATGTGTCTCAGCTCAGGTTGCAAGGTAAGTCCTACTAGCAATTGATCATTTAATGAAAGATTGTTCCTTCCTTTGCAGGATGCATCGAAGACAATTCTGACCTTCGTGGTTTCCCTGTCGTTCCTGACCACAGCATGGTGTGGTAAGTAAATTGCATTTGGGTTATCAATTTCATCATTAGGTACTACCTCCATATGATCCAACGCTAAATACTCATTTATTACATCACGATAGTTCCTTTTTAATTCTTTGTCCTTGTTTAATCTATACTCTAATGATTTTAATCTTTTTCCAGCTATAATTTTAGAATCTGTTACCTCAGGAGTGTTGTTCCTAAAAGGTAGACGTACGACATATCTGCCACTCTGATCCCTCCGAGTCGTTTCGGCAAAATGTTGTTCACAGCGTCTTTCCTCATCTGTGAACATTTTTTCTTTAGGCTGTTGTAAGTCAGATTCTAACTCCCAGAATTTTTTCAGCATCTCGTTTACTTCTGCGCAACAATGCAGAACCTGGATGTGAGGAGAGGAATTGGCTGCTGTATTTACCACACCAGATAGAATCCACCCAAGGTTAGTGGCTTGTGCCACAAGAGTACCAACTGGGTTCTTCTTCATTCCCGCTTGTAGTATCTGACTATATATTTCTGCTCCCAGCAGAAGATCAATACGATTAGGCGTATGATATTCCGGATCCGCCAGCAGCAAACTCTTAAGTTCTTCCCACGTTTCAACCCCAACTCTTGTTGTTGGTAAAAGAGAAGTGATGTTCTTGAGAACGTATGCCTTCACCGGTATGACTACGTTTGAATCAAACCGGGACCGTATTTCCATGGAAACCATGGCCTTGGAGATTATGTTTTTATCTCCACCGAGTCCAGTTATTTTACCTTTCGTTACCATCTTTTTCAAGCCTAAGTATTGCACTGTAGACTCGGTAACGAATGAAGATTGTGATCCTTGATCAATGAGTGCACGAACATTGTACCCTTGTCCAGTTTTGGACATGGCCTTCACGAGCGCAGTGGCGAGTAAGACCTGCTGTTGTACCTTGTCCGTGGAAAAACAAGAAACTAATGGACTTTCCTTTGAAGTATGTGCGCTCTCTGAGGATGTGACAGCAGACGCACTGGTTTCATTGTTACCTACTCCCATGTTATCATTACCCTTGGGATGTAGCAGTGCATGATGATGTCGCTTGCAAATGCGACATTTAATTTTGGAGTAACAGTCTTTAGCGGAATGATTGCTCCCCATACAATTAAAACAAATGTTATTTTGCAGAACAAATTTGCGACGGTTATCGACTTCTTCCTTCTGAAATTCTTTACACAAACTTAACTTATGATTAAGTTTACAATACGGACACACCATATTATTATCAGTATCGTTCTTTACATATAATGATTTGACTTTAGTAGTTTGAATGTGCCCTACACTTGACTTAGTTCCTAAGAACTCAATAGCCCTATATCTATTGGTTAAAAATTCTGTAAATTGTGCGTAAGTAGGTAGTTCGTCTGAGGAATCAGAAATATGGAACTCCCACTGACGCCGTGTTTCTGGATCCAACTTTAATGATACAATATGAATTAACAATATATCCCAATCCTTTGTATTAATTCCTAAATTTTCAATGGTTGCCAGACAATCGTTAGTTGTGTCTACTATCAATTTCAACCCACTAGCCGACTCAGATGCAAGATTCCTCTGACTCAATAGTCGTTTTAAAACATTGTTAGATATAAACCTTTTGTTGTTGTAACGCTTTGATAATAGTTCCCAACATCTAACAAAGTTAGCCTCCTGAGTCGGGATATGCCGCAACAACTGCTCTGCCTCGCCGGACAAATGTCCTTTGAGGTAGTGCATACGCTGTATATTGTCTAGAGTTTTATTTTGTATGATAAGAGAGTTAAACAACTCTTGGAAAGTTGTCCACTCTGTGTAGTTTCCATTGAAAATGGGAATGTTTATTTTTGGCAATTTGAATGAAGATGTGTTGTTTGTTGGAGTTGCTTGGCTGTTTGAGGATTCACCAAATAGTGCTAAAAAAGATTTTAATTCACTCTTGTGAAGCATAAACTCCTCCTCCGTGTTTTCGTATACATCCGAAACAATGTATGATTCATTTTTTAAAAGTTGTGAATCGCATTGAAGTAACAAATTCTTATGACCCTTTTTAAACTCTATCCACAAATTTTCTAGTGATTCTAATCTGTTTTCAATGTAGTCTTTAGTAATACGTTCTTTTGGAGATTTTTTAAAGTTAATCTTAGCTTTTAAAACTCGATTGGATAAGTCGTATTGAAGATTAAGTAGACTTTCCATCTTGACCATAATAGTTACCAAAAAACTAAATTTAAAAACAAACAAGAAAAATTTAAAGTAAAAATTCCGAAAAATTACAAGTGTTTGAAATTTTGGGTGAAAACCAGCATGGATTCCCCGTAGTTTCGTTTTTATGTTTACAATTCTAAGTCCTAACTAACATGCAAACAAATATTATAAGTCTTTGGAATTTATAAAGTTAAAGTTAAAATCATAAAATTTTTACAAGTCCAACTTACGTCACTAGATAGTCTTTGTTTAACACCACAAATTCTAAGTCCAAATTCTTCAACAAAAAACAGTTCAAAATTACTTACAGTTTTCCAGAATACCACCACACTTTAACTTCCACACTACTTCACTCGGCTCCTTTGTGACGTCAGAATGCGTCACCAACGCCCCGCGCCGTTGTGACGTCAGATTACGTCACGATCGCTCCACTCCGCCGCGTCCAGACTGCACCGCCACGCGTCGTCTCCGCCTGACAGTTTCCTTCCACAAGGGAACTGTCGGAAGTGTGACAAGGTTCCACAACCTGTCTTCTTCCAGTTCTTCCTGCTCGCAGTTCCGACAGCAATCCGCTGCTCCACAAGCTTCTTTACACAAAAACCACCGGTTTCCGTCTAACTACTGACAGATCCGGCTCGAAGGACCATGTAGAATTCACCGACCACTCGGCGGTCCCAAGAGTAATTTTCTTTGAACGAGTAGGCACAATAAAAGAATACTTCTTCAATACAAGTCAAGTCATTTATTATTATGTCACGCCGGATACTTATAAATACCACAAAAAGCCTCAACAGCGTGATTCAGAAAAACAGCACCCGACTACCTAGCGCCATCTAGTATACTGCGAGTGAACTACCAGCTCAGCCAGCCTTCCTCCATCGATAAATGGATCCATTTAAATTAAAATGAATAGTTGTTCACTGCACAATACATAGATGGCGCTGGTAAGGGATAATAATGCACCAGTCACCATGTAATGCCGTTTTAAGTATACTACAATACAACACAATACAATAATAAATATACAAGTCTTATAGTATAAAGTGACTGATATTATAAAGAGAGAGTGCTAATAATGTAAGTATCTATCCAAAAAGTAAACTCCGGAACCACAACTTCAAAAGACTCAACGACTAATAATAACAGTGAGCCAGACTCGCGACGACATAACGTACCCTTCGATACACGGAAGCAGTAAAACTGTCATTAGCCAGCAAACAACTTGCGAACACGCCCGCAGTTGCCGTACCTCAATCAATCACTTAAGAACCTCTCAAGAGGCCGGACGATAAGCGAGCGAGAAATTTATTAATGCCTGCTAAAAACGAATAGCAACTGTTTCGAGTGCGGGTACTGACTCATAGGTGTCCCGAAGCGTACAATTTGAGGAAAGATGCAGAAAAGGATATTATTCATATTATATAAGTCATTAAAGTATGTATTATGTAATGTAATGTATGTAAGTATGTATGTATCCATAAAGTATCTCATTAGTTTCACAAACATTTTCTTTGTATTCGACTAGCCGTATCGCTTTAACTTTACCGTTCCGTCGAAAATTTTTCTCATTAAAACAAATGAAGCGTCGTGATAACTTTTAGACGCAAATTAAAACAAAGAATGAATAATCGATGAATGAAATTTTTGGTAATTTATTTGTTTACTTATATTTGTGATATCAATAAACACCGGTAAGTATAGAATAACCTATATATTTAGAGTGCATAATATCGGTATGTATAAAACATAAGCAACAGAGGTGTATAGCTACTCCGTAATTAGATGAACCAAACTTTATTCAACAAAAACCAATATCCTAGGCGCTGACTGGTGTCTTATTTTTCCTTCGAAAACTTTGCACAACTCTTCAATTAGGTTCCATTAAACCTTGGACACAGTACTGTATAAAAATATTAAAATAAAATAAAATCGTCAATAAAGACAGCGTTACAAAGTACCTTTTAACATAAAATTGACTTAGCTGCTGCAGTTATTAGGATCTTTAATACCTCATGTCTTCATCGAAAAATCCAGGTCATATAAGACTATATGAAACGAAATCTAATACAAATAAGACTTGTGTGTAACATTATTTAAGTATACTCGTAACAAAAAAAGAGTCCCACTGCTGAGTTTAAGTAAACTCTCACAATCTGAGAGGTAAATGCCATATTCCATCACGCTAGCCAAATGTGAATCACTTCGATATGCAGGTTTTCTCACGATGTTTTTCTTACCAAAGTAAGTAATAATATATTTCCAATACGCATAATTATATTTTTTTTAAATTACAGATGTGTGCAGGATTCGAACTTAAACCCTCTATTCGGGAATCCGAAGTTCAAACTTTGGCAAAGGGAGATCTCCCGCCGGGCGAGACGACATGCCCGGGGAGCAGTCAGGTTTCAACTGATCTCTGTTGAAACTTGTATAATTATGTATATGCGACCGGTGTAGAAAACTTCGATAGAGTGATTCAGGCTTCGTGACGTCACCGTGTGGCGTGTCTGCGATGTCGCCACAAAACCAATCGGCTATTGCTTCTTTACTGTAACTTACTTACACAAAATAATGTATTCTCTGATAAAATAATTTCTTTACATTTATTTTCATCTGAAGTAATGTCACCACAAATATTATGTCAAACGTTTGATGCCTGCGTAATGTAATATCGCGAGTCAGAAACTTCATTCCTAATATTACTTCTGTTTGAGCTGTCAGTTATGTATTCTAACTACTTATGTATTCTAAACAAGTAAAACCATCGTAGATATTATAGTACCAGATCCGGCAGCATGTTTATTGCGCTCATCTGTTTTTTGGTTAAATCCAAAATTTTATACATATTTATTACTAGGAGAATATATATATGTATGGTTGCCTATCAAAATTTGGCCGCTAGTATTTTTAATTAAATTATTTTTAATTTATTTTTGGGAAAAAATTTCGTTCACTTGTTTTTTAAATAAAACCTTATCTATATCACGGAAATTTATTTATAGAGTCTAAAAAATCACGGTTGCCTTTGCTCACCTGGCCGCAACCTCTTGGCAACCAGGTGTAAACAGGTACGATTTCGACACATTTATACGTTCATAACGTACAGCTATTAATTATACATCAAATTAAAGCTAATTTTTTTCTATTTATTATTATATATGGTTGCCAAATAAAATCCGGCCGCAAATAAGGGTTGCGGGCTGTTAAAGATGATAAATATTTAAGGTAGAGTGACGAAGAAAGCGATTGTAAGCTGTGCGAATTGCGCATGCGTCGAAAGTTAGTGTTCATAAAAACAAAAAATTTTAGGTAGTAGAGCCTAGGATCTACTACCTATGTAAAATAATTAATTTTAATTGTTTTGCATAGGTAGTAGAGCTTAGAGTTGGCCCGGGGTAGTACTACCGCCCGCCACGGTACTTAGTACCATTTCTACCGTGTAATAATTGTTTTAACAGCAATTGTGTTCCGGATAGAAAGGTGTGGAGCCGGCTACACTTTTTAGAGGCGACCATCTCAGTCCTCAAGGGTAGCAACACATATGTGACCGAATTATAACGAGACTCTTACTAACATTTACTAACTGGACTATTACTAACAATAACTAACAGGACTAATATTCACTAACAGTCCCTGTCCCAGTCCTCATACTTACACACTAACCAACTAATGTTCTAACACCGTCACCTGACCGGACTAACTATCCCAGTCCCCATATATGAGTCTTGTTCTAAGTCGGTCACAGTTGTCATGGACGGCAGCGGAAGGTGGTGCTGCATGCTCGTTTGCTGCCTTAAATCAATAAAAAAAAAAAAACAAAACATAAAAACCTAAAAGGCCGTTTCGTTTTTTTTTTCTTTGACTTAATCGCCACTTACCATCAGGTGGAATTGTTGTCAAAGCATTAACTTCTCTTATGTAAAAAAAAAAACTACGTTTTATATTTACCTTGTTGTTTTATTTGTGCATCTAATTATTAAATTAATTAACGTAAAATATAATTGATAAAAATGAAGGCGTGTTTTCTGTGTAAAGGAAAAGGCAAAAAAGTACTCGACTTTGGTAATGCATCATTCGAAAAGTGCTCGCTAATGTTATTGTTTCGTCGTAAAAAATATAATTATAAATATCATGACACTTTATTAACAATGGAATCCACTAATGATTATGGATATCATTCAAATTGTCTGAAAAAAATTGTAGTTCTAAAGCAAAAAGATAAAAAGAATTTGAAGATTTTTGCAAAATACAAACCGTAAGTAAAATTTCAATCGAACTTACGAGTAAGAATAATAATTATAGGTTATAGTTTTTATACAATGTAAATGACAGCGGTAACTTTGAGGTTGTTTTGTTTTTTTTATATAAAAATAAACTATTGCATTTAACACATGAATTTTAGAAATATATATTAGAAATAAAAATAATGAATTAAAAAAGTTATTAATGTTTATTTTTATCTACTAATTCCTAATGTATTAATTTCCCAGACAGATAATTTATTTTTATGGAATTAAGGTCGATGACCCGGATAGCGCAACGGTTAACACGCCGGATCGCCGTTCCGAGTGTCCTGGGTTCGATTCCCAGCGAGGCGGAAATTTGAATGATGAATTTAAATTTCCGTTCTTGGTCTGGGTGTGGGTGTGTTCTTGTCTTGTGTGTTGTCCATGGCACCCACGACACAGGGAATCTTAGTGTGGGGCTATGAGTGTGTAGCGTTATTTATTTATTTAAAAAGGTAGCAAACGAGCATACAGCACCACCTTCCGCTGCCGCCCATGACTACTGGGACCGACTTAGAACAAGACTCAAATGGGGACTGGGATAGTTAGTCCGGTTAGGTGACGGTGTTAGAACATTAGCTGGTTAGTTTGTAAGTATGAGGACTGGGACAGGGACTGTTAGTGAATGTTAGTCCAGTTAGTTGTTGTTAGTAATAGTCTCCTTTATAATTCGGTCACAAATGTGTTGCTACCCTTGAGGACTGTTAAAACAATTATTACACGGTAGAAATGGTACTAAGTACCGTGGCGGGCGGTAGTACTACCCCGGGCCAACTCTAAGCTCTACTACTTATGCAAAACAATTAAAATTAATTATTTTACATAGGTAGTAGATCCTAGGCTCTACTACCTAAAATTTTTTGTTTTTATGAACACTAACTTTCGACGCATGCGCAATTCGCACAGCTTACAATCGCTTTCTTCGTCACTCTACCTTAAATATTTATCATCTTTAACAGCCCGCAACCCTTATTTGCGGCCGGATTTTATTTGGCAACCATATATAATAATAAATAGAAAAAAATTAGCTTTAATTTGATGTATAATTAATAGATGTACGTTATGAACGTATAAATGTGTCGAAATCGGACCTGTTTACACCTGGTTGCCAAGAGGTTGCGGCCAGGTGCGCAATGGCAACCGTGATTTTTTAGACTCTTTATATAAATTGCCGTGATATAGATAAGGTTTAATTTAAAAAACAAGTGAACGAAATTTTTTCCCAAAAATAAATTAAAAATAATTTAATTAAAAATACTAGCGGCCAAATTTTGATTGGCAACCCTATATATATATATTCTCCTAATTATAAATATGCATAAAATTTTGGATTTTACCAAAAAACAGATGAGCGCAGTAATCCTGCTATGGGATCTTAGACTATTATTTTATTGCAAAGCATAAGTAATATTTTATCTTTATTGTAACATTTGCGGTGACAGGGCCTCCGTTAATTCTAAGCAAAGCCAACCCCCCCTGCTCATGATGAATCATGCTGAACAACAGACTAGGTTACCACCAGGTATCTCCTGCTGTAGGACACTGGACTCTGTACCACCTAATACCGACGGTACTTATATTTGGTGGTAGAATTTTCTATCTTCCTGACCAGCTACTACACTTCTAAAAACCGCCATGAAATGAAGTGTTGCACGCTGTGTTGGAGATCTAAAAGTAACTTTTAAAAAGTAAGGCCATTCTCTGCTTCTTATTTCGCCGTTAAGACATCGAGGGTGCCTTTGGTGTCACTGATGTCCATGGTAGACTGGAACCACCGACCATCAGGTAGGTTAGTACCTATATAGTTCGTTAGTATATAGTAATAGCAAGCGATCATAGACCCATTCTTTTTAACATGTTCATTGGAATAATGTTTTCGACTTCGTATCCTAAGGTATCCTAATATATCGTTTTTTACAATATGGGAGATACTGTTTGTTACAAAAACTGTTGCTGATATCTTATGTAGCTTTTTCCATTAACTAAGCAAGATTTTGAGAAATCCGCTATTATTACCGCAGCTCAAGCATCGTTGGCAACATTGCGGCAACGTTGACAATTGAAAATTATTATTATTAAATATTAAGATTAGCGGAAACATCCACACTAAACTCTAAAAAGCATTGTTATAGGATCTGCTGCGGTGATAATTACCATCGCTATATTGGTTTTTCTCAGTCTTCCATGTATCTAATTGACATTGACATCGAATAGTTACATTTTTTTATATGTATAAATTTTATAGGCACATGGAGCGCATAGACGATATACTACAAATACCATAAAACAATAGACTAAACGATTCTCAAGTGTGTGTGTTCTCAAGTGATACACCATCGATAAATTAAGGGCAAGTTTTAGAAAGGTAATCTTTTATGTGCCGGAAATTAGAAGAGTTCCAGCGGATCTTAGAATAGGAGATAGCACGAAATTTCCTTAACGAGTTCGTAGATTAGTTCAGTTTTGTTGGATGGCTAGAAGTAAGTAAGTAAGTATATGTACCTAGTATTAGGAATATTCTAACTGTAATATAAATAATAAGTTTAGAATTATTGTGTATCTTATGAAACGAAACAATATAACATTAATGGAAATATAAACGTCATTTTTTCTGTCTGAGGAATCCTGAATAATTACATCCAGGATTCCTCAGATTAAATATTATTAAATATAAATTAAATGTTGTCATTCATCATCATCATCACAGACCCATACTACTATCCAACTGCTAGGCACGGGTCTCCTCTTGCAACCTAAGAGGTACAGGCCATAGTCCACCACCCTGGCCAAATGCGGATTGGCGGACTTCACACCTTTGAGAACATTATGGAGAACCCTCAGGTGTGCAGGTTTCCTCACGATGTTTCCCTCACCGAAGCAATTGATAATTAAATTCTAATACGCACATAATTTTTGAAAACTAGAGGAATTGATATGCGGGCTTTGAACCAGTCCATAGTTCAACCACACGGCTTTCACTATTCTTGGTGGTAATCATTATGTTGTTTAATTTTAGTATTGTTTGCCAATATTAATGGATTACCAATATGTGTGATATATTTCCAATAGGATAACTTTTAAATCTGGTGTAACATACAGACGCTTAGACGCGGTAAATCTTAAAAATTCCATTATCTTTATTGCTATGAAAAATACCACACATAAAAATGGTTTTCTAAAAATGTCCAATGCCTACCACAGCAATCTAATTTTTATGTTTTATAAATAAATACGAGTAGACACTCTTCATTGTACACCGTAATTAAATGGAACATAAAAAATATTATGGTTATTACAAAAGGCTATTATTGCGAAGGGAGGGATTATTTAAGACGACCCAAAGTCCAACCTTAACCCCAAGGGTTATTACAATAATATAGCGGACAAGGAAGTAAAGACATACCTACAAACGTGGGTAGAAGCTCAAATTACCAAAGAAAAGTATAGTAGAGAAGTCAACGTACCTACATATTACAATTACTTACTAATAAACCCGCCCTCGCTTCGCTGAACATGTCCCTTAGTACCCGCTTTTGATAACTGTTATTTGTAATTCTTTAAACTGACATAACTTTTTGAAGTGAATACTTCTTTAGTATCACTTCAATTTTATTAATAGTGTTAGATGAAATACCGGAACAGGGGATAATGTGCAACATTACATCACAACATTACATCCATCACTAGCGGGAGTTTGAGAGCTCTCTTACCGCGCCCTTGGTCGAAGTGAAAAGATGTGGCATAAGAATAAAATAGGTATTTAAGCAAGATATTTTGTCTCTATTAGTTGATAGAAGATGGAAGAAGATATAAGATAGATAGATTGAAGATGGCTTTTACGCTACAAATCGAAATATTCAGTGGACCAATGAAAGAAATCATGTATGAACGAACGAAAAGAAAGAAATGTAGAAACGAAACGAAGTAGAGCGCACTTAGTAGCACAAGTTACAACTTTATTATATCGGAACACAATTTTATCCACACAAATAGTTCTAATTCTTGTTCCGAGACCATCTGTATTCCGCATCTCTACCGTTGGAATACATTTGTCCGGCAGCATACGTGCTTTGCATGCCATCGTAAATGCATCTAGTAGGGCATTCCTTCAGGATTTTAGCATGGAATACAGATTTATTGCCTAGATAAAACGCTTCAAGTATTGAACAAATATTGCGTCATAAAAAATTAAACCATTGAAAATATACGAAGACAAGCACACACCGAGAACAGAAATTTAAACTCATTAATTAAATTTCCGCCTCGCTGGGAATCGAACCCAGGAATTTTTGTACGCCAGTTCGGTATGGTAACCATGGCTCCATACGAGTCGTCAATACTCTTTCTTTTATTGTTTGAAATCCGGAGACTGGTCGTATCTCGCGCACAAAGTACATAATCAAACGCGCGAGCAGACTGTGTCTCTATTCTCGGCTCATATGTAGGTCTGACGTCACTTATTTTTCAAATGCCTAATATTCAGCATTATAAATTCTAAAGCTGGTCCGCACATTGGTATTCTCCATATTCCTATACGGGGCCGAAACATGGACGCTCAGAGCAAGTGACCGAAAACGTATAGACGCGTTTGAGATGTGGTGCTGGAGAAGAATGTTGCGCATCCCCTGGACGGCTATGAGAACTAATGTGTCGATACTCAAGGAACTCAAGGTCACAACTAGGCTCTCAACCATCTGCCTTCAACGAGTACTTGAGTTTTTTGGTCATATAGCCCGGAGGAGCGATGAAAATCTCGAAAAACTCGTCATCACCGGGAAGGTCCAGGGGACGAGACCGCGAGGACGTAGTCCGATGCGTTGGTCGGATCAAATCCGCACCACTCTCAACAGTAAGATGCACGAAGCCATCCACAATGCGAAAAACCGGCACCGTTGGCGCAACATAGTCCGGGATAAAGTGATCCGTGGAGGGGGTCACGACCCTCAGCATTGAGGACATCGAAGCAAGGAGGAGGAGGAGGATGTTGGGATTTTAATTAACAAATATGCATTAGGGCTGACCATAAAGTGATGACTACCATTATCAAGTTGTTAAGCACAAATTATAGGAAAATCTTTAAATATTCGCACCTTTAAATGTGTATACTCAGTAATAACTAAGTATAATAATAGCATTCATATTTTCTAATGAAAAAGTTTAGCAGCATTAAAGAAAACCAAATTAATTCATCATTTCTTTTGCCTAAATTTGATTAGCGTCGCTCTGAATTTGAGATGAAACAAATGGACATAATAAAAGTGTTTCTTAAGATAACAAAAAAATAAATCCAAGGACCTTTCTAACAAGATAACAAGTCCAAATTAGGAAAGATCAGAACAAACAGGAACATTACAGAAATTTAGTTATAGCTACTTCCTTAACAACTTTATCATAGTCCCTGACCTATAGTTACGACAACAAACCTATTTAGCTCTTGTTAAATACGGTGCAATCGTGAAACTTGGCCATTAAATTGGTATATGAAGTTAGCATATTTGGAACAGGAAATGCTTTGACCTATTAATACGTAGATGTACTCGTAGTATGTATTCATATGTAGAATTGATAAAAAAATGTGAAGTATTTTTAATGTTATTTACTTTATTATTAGATATATATTTAAGGCTTAGTACACCATACAAATATGTTCAGAAATAAAGGCGGACTTTAAACTTATATTTCCTTTAATGCTCTTTCGGGATGAGCCGTGTTTTTAATGAGTATAATTAATGTATATGACATCTAAGATGTTCGCAAACGTACGAACCGAAGGGCAGTAATTAGTAAAAAGCGGCCTTATTGCTACAGCGGTTACGTAACAGCAGCAACGGCATCCTGAAGATGATTGCTGCCAGGCCAGATGACTCCATTTAAAGACATTGGGTGGAGTTATTCATAGGCCTTATAAAAAGGATTTAGATTTTAGATTTTAATAAATAATAAAAACATAATTAATGGTATGCTAATATATAAGAAAAATATGGGTTCATCAAGGAAGGACTTAAAATTCAAACAAACTTACAATATTGGTTTAGACTTTAGAATTTTAGATAATAATAGAAGCACTGTATTTCTAACTACGTTTGTATAAGCAGACGAATTATGGTATGACTTCATAATCTTCAATTACATGAACATACTCGGAGATGAGTTTCTGACGTCTTTAAACTTGCGACGTATGTTCAGCAGGAGATTAACATTATCACTTAGTTTTCAGAGAATACGGAGCAACTTAGTTTATGAACTCATGATAAGAGCTTAAATTAAATAATCCTTTGATGATCTCATCACCATTTCGAGTACTTTAATTTTCTTCCTTGACACAATATTAACTCCATCTAATTATAAATTGTTTCAACACAGAGTAAGTATACTAAGTATAGATAGTTGAGCGATACCATAGTAATTTAATTTATTAACACTTCAGTGTCCACTAAATACTAGTAAATAAATAACTACTAATAATAAATTCAACACCTTCGATACGAATTGCGCATTTAAATATTTAACTCGCTAAGGATTACTTATTCATTCGATTGCCTTAGTATTTCTTAATCTAAGTGTATCCGAGAATCCGTTACGACTATTTGGATATTGGTAATGGACTCACGTTCCTAATCCCAGATGTGGTGCACCCTTATTACCAATGTCTTACCTTTACGAGTTACCAGTGACTTACCTTTATGAGATCTGAACCAATTATTTAGAGTAGTTATGAAGTTATACCCACTTGTTTTTGTGCTTTTCTGAAAAAAAGTTTCGTGTGCCAATGAAACAACACATCATTATAACTTTTGACAGAATGTTACTTGTTTTTTGTAGTACCTAACACAAATATAAATGTTTTTATACAATTTTCACCAAACCACAGAACATTCCGTGCACCAAACAAATTCAAAACAACACAATAACGTCTGAAATACTTAAGTTCCCTTAAAATCTTATGCTCAACTATAACCTGCCTGTATAACAAGTAAGCAAAACACGATCGAAACTTTATTTTTATGCAAATCGTATCTACTGTCGCATGGCCCTCATGAAATTATATTGTTCTGTACTCGGTTCTATACTTGAAATATTCCCCAGACTTATCATGTATAGCAAATATAGCAATCTAAGGTAAACCTTTTGTGTGTTTTCTTTAACCGCTAACTGGACTAACAATCCTAGATTTAATCCCGATTTAAGTATTGTTCTGGGTTTCTCGCAGTTGTCATGAGCGGCAGCAGAAGAGCGGTGCTACATGCTCGCTTTGCTATCTTAATTCTACTACAAAAGCAAAATAAAGTATAAAAGTTCTTGTCAAAAAAGGTAGATCCAGAACAATTCCTGACAAAGTGGATTCTTTTTCTTCGCAACCCATAACTGTTCTGCTCTGGTTTGTGCCGGTCTGCTCTCAGAATGTGAGGGGTACAAGGTTGTTAGCAGTGAAGAACCGCCGTAAGAGGTCACTGTCACGCTCCAATCCGACCTGGTGAGAAAAGGATAGGCCGAAATATCAGAGCTTATGATACTAAACTTTAATTTGATTACAGATGGCACCCTCGAAGCCATTCATAGTACAATGACTTTGAGATAAGCTGCTAATGTAACCGATATTTTAAAAGATACGCTACTATTCCAATCAACGTAGGTAGAATTACCAGATAGAGATGTTGTAAGTAGCTACGAGTAAGTCGTAAAAATACTTTGTGTGGCTGCAAAGTGGGGTGTTATGTTACTGTGAGTCGACTTTACGTCGCCTGTTGTAGCTTATCTTAAAGTGTTCAGTATTATACTCCGCAGATGTTAGAACGAATTGGTATTATACTCCAGATCTTTGTAAGAGTTAACATCTCGTTCAATGTCCTCTGAACTGATCTGCCCTTCGATGCACGAAACGTTCAAGAATTTTTTGCCACTTGCGGTCAACCATCAAACTGATAACCTAACTAACCGTTAACTTTTTGTTTTAATTTCAGAATATTTCGTACTTAGTAATAATTATGATCTTGTCTCTCGACTGATCCCACCGAAGTGTTTAATATGAAGTAACTAACATAAATTAAAACAGAGAAACCCTCTTATTTTTCAAGCCGTCGCCTACGTAATGTAAATTAGACGTAAATATTGCGATCTGTTCTTTCCATTATCTCTTTTCGTAATAGTAGGCTTCATATTAATATTGTTGAAGGTCGCGGATACGTCATAGTCATTTTAATATGTATCTATTACTTAACCGTATTCATACATATAAATTCAGAATGTCAACGTTTATCACTTTCGTAGCTTCACTAATGTTTTGTTGGAATTTGTTAATTTCAGTAATAGCTGTAATTAAGTGTATAATGGTAAAACGTTTTAAAACATCTCTTCACTGCTGAGAATTAACAGACATGGATAAAGTTAAAAAGGGGGGAGTACTAAGAGAAATGGAAATTCCCCCCAATTTCCATTTCTCTCCCTCTCCTCGTCCTCTCCCTTACACACCCCAACGAAAATATCTGCCAAATTTCAGCTTGTTGCGTTCAGTAGTTTCGGCTGTGCGTTGTTTGTCAGTCACTCAGTAGCAAGAGTTTTATATATAGGTATAGATTGATTAGGTCATTTGTCCATAGCACAAAAATCTCCCTTTTAAATATTCTGTCCATCGATAATAGAGGCACTGACACAGGTAACTAAGACTAGGCAGTTATGTTTTTGATAGTTGCTAGGCAGTCAATTTGAGAAGGAAAGACAAAATATTGAGAACAGTCGCTGGTCATTAAAAAAATGGCTCGTCTGCTCGTATGTCCGCTTTTAACATAAAATACATGCCCTACCTCCTTACAATTTTGCCTGCTTGTTGGTTCTACAAATAAAACGATTAGCTAAAACTTATCAATAAATGCCGTAGCTAAACTATTTAAAACTTACGAAAGAAAGACAAAGTTATGAAAGATAAAGCGTTTACGTATTTGGAGTCTGGAAGTCCTTCCGAGTGAGTTTAATCCGCTTAGACAAAGTTAAATGGACGCTCGTCTGCTAATGAACCAACTTTGGAAGAATAACAAAGTTTGCTTTTCTCGTTACTTTGGATTTTTAAACGTCTATTACGTTCAGCGGGTGTTTGAAGGAAAAACTGTTTTTAAATTCAAACTCTATTTAGAGACTAGTTATTTAGAAACTGGTAGTCTGCTCTTGCTTTACTTCGGATTTTTTTAATATAAATGTTTAAACGGGACTCTTAAAATTGACATATCTTTTTCATTTGTGAATCGATTGATACGAGTATAAACACTAAACGTTACTCCAAGCTTACTACAAAGCGATAACGAAAACTCCATCCAAATGGAGCGTAGACGTAGGCATAATTTATGCCTACGCACATACATATATCATCTTTTTAAAATAGTTATGTTATATTAAAAGAAATGAAGAGTTTCACTCAGAATAGTGGTAGAAAAAAATGTAGATAAGTGGATAAGTTTAGTGTAACATCAAAGGTAATCCTCAAAGGTATCCGTTCGTCATTTAATCGTATGCGTGTATGTATATTGGTCGCTTACGCTTTTGAATTTTAATTTAAGCGCTTGAAACAAACACGTTATTTATATTATTGAACACTTTTGAAACAATCTTGTATAACTTTAATAATAACATTAAATAAAGAAAACAATAAAAATCCAATCATCCTACTTCGAAACCAGATTCCTCGCGCGGGAGTAATTCCACTGTAAGAAAGTCATGTAACGAGAACAATACCTACTATGTTTTACGGATACTGTAGTACAGTTAGTACCGGCTGCTATACGAGTACATCGACGCCGACGGTTTCATCGAACTTCTATTTGAATTTAGTAACATCTGCTCTACAATTAGTTAAATAACACTTTAGAAATACACAAATGCTTGAAAATTCTCTTGGTTACATAAAAACCAAAATTGTGCAACATTCAAAAACATAGACAAAAATAATACAGTTATGTAAGTACATACAATTATAGTACAAATATTCTCTAGAGTTTAGACAATAAGCGGTGTTATAAGTACAATCTCTTTAGAAAACCTTCCAGATAACCAAAGTCTTGTGGAGAAAGAACATAATAAAGCCTCTGAGCCCTCGCTAGGAAGCAAAATGAATTTTCGTCACATTAAATTTCACATAATTTACATAATTCAACGACCCTGTAGCCTGGTTAAAAGTGTCACTGGCTGCCATTCGAGTGGACGCGGGTCCGACAGCCGGGGCCGACATTTATGTGATAAGTAAATGTTCGTTTTCGGTTTGTGAGTAGATGTGATCTCTCATTTGTGTATGTCAACCGCGACAGAGACATTTTGTGGATTTTTTGTGTGTTAGGGTTAATTTTCACCTCATCGCAATCCATAACTGTCCCACTGTTGAGCTATATTGAGCGGTATTGAGCTCGGGTCTTCACCCGCAATGTGAGGGTTACAGGCCATAGTCCACCACGGTAGTCCATAGGTGATTTGCAGACTTCACAACTCCTTTCAGAATACATATTATGGAGAACTGAACTATGCCAGTTTTCTTACGATGTTTGAATCAAGTGGTAATTAACTTCTAATACGCATTGGGTTTTTTAAAATTAGAGGTAAGGATTCGAATCCGTAATATTTTTTTAATAATTTTTTATCCGCGTCTATCTACTCCATTAATAGTATGATGTCCTACTCCTAAATATTAAAAATTGTTAGAAGCAGGATACAAATTCAGTGACTGACAATTTGGTGCTGAATTATTTTATATAAACAGCTGAGAAACGAGCAGGTGAACCACTTGATGGTAAGTGGTCACGAGCGTGAACTGCGACACCAATCGCAGGTCCGATGCGTTGCCGGCTAAAGAAAGCGGCAGCCCTGCAATATTCACCTCATTTACCTACCATTTCCACTCACCAGACAACGTGAAGTCACCTGGTTGTTAGTAAGACACCGCAGAAAATCATTATATTCACAAATTAATGCTTAAATTAAATAAAGTTCCTTTGAATGTTGAAACGATTTTTTTTTCAGTTACTCGGACAATGTTTAACTATCCTTAAAACGCTGGTTAACTACGAGTTGGGCTTCATCTTGTACTTTCATGCATGTGTGAGTAGCTGATGAAGAAGTCGATGA
The DNA here is from genome assembly GCA_905404295.2 of Ochlodes sylvanus. NCBI lineage: Eukaryota > Metazoa > Arthropoda > Insecta > Lepidoptera > Hesperiidae > Ochlodes > Ochlodes sylvanus. Next base: position 6,106,615 of record FR990144.1, read on the forward strand.
TCAGAAGATGAAGTGACGGTGACATACATTGGTGTTTGCTGGTTTTTCGGTTACATAAAAAATCTCGGCAATCTCGCTTTCGTAACAAACTACATTATAATTTGTAATTCCTGTATTGCACAATAAAGAATATTTCTATTTCTATTTTTTCTACATTCCATTTGTGGAACCCTAAAGTGCAAAAAATAACACAAAACTCAATATGCTTGAGGCGTACTAAGAATTTCATTACTTTCGTCTCCGGTACTTGCCCTACATCTTATTTGTGAAAAGGTTACCTAATTAAGTTGGAAAAAAACATGCTTCAAATATAAAGCGAGATGCTCGTAAAATCAAAATGAAAAATAATTACGCATTGAAAATGTGGCTTTTGTGGTAACATTCCGAAGAAATCCTTGACAAGCTACATATTTTATTCAAGAAAATGTAATTATAATTTTAGATACAATAATGAAATATGTAGAAAATGTGGGAAATTGCTTTGTAAAGAGCTTCCAGGCTGTTGCTACATCTCAAACTCAAACTCAAATATAGACGTATGGATGACATCTATCTCACTCACACAAGAAAAGGAACAAATTACGCCGATGACATGCAAAAAAAGAGACAGAATGATAATATTTTTTATCTCACTCTGCGTGGCGGGTTTTTCAAGGAAAGTTGCTTACATATAAATTCGACAGCTGATGTCGAACTTTTCTTGTGTTACATACACATACAATTGTACTTTCTCGGGCTATCTCATGTTGGCCACGCCCATCAGATGTCTATATAATATCCTTCTCTGTCTACGGTAAACGGTCATCGTTGTCGATGGACATCAGTAACACCAAAGCCAAGACAGAGGAGAGAAGAAAGAAATAGAACAATGTAAATTCGACCTTTTACACGCAGGATTTGAACACAAAGGAGGTCCGCCAAAGTGGTACCAGACTGTCCAGTAATAAATCTTATATATTATATGAGTCATCTTATACGCTTTATTATGATACAAAATTTATAGCTGTAGCTAGTGGGATTTTTTTTTAATTGTGTTTTACAATTTACTATCCTTACTCTTCGCCGTAATAGTTTACGTGAAAAGGAACGTACCCAAGTGCAGTAGTGAAATGATTAGGTAAAAAAATCGATGTAATAAATCCTATAAAAATACTTTTACTTTTAAATTAACTGAAAGATTTTAAATGCAGTATAAAAACATAGTCGATGAAATAAATACATTGCTTGCAATATTATTCATCTTTTTGATAAAAAACACGATGAAAAGAAATAATCGATGTAAATTATGAAAATCGATATTACTTGATGGCTGTTGGTTCTTTCTATTCTAATGTCAATCTGTCAAAGTACTCAAATCAAATTATCAAAGTCACAAATCACAATCCTCAACTTCAAAGTCAATTATTTTTATTCCTAACCTAACTCATTTCACTTTCACTGTCTGCGTCCTGTGTGTTTTATGACTATTACTGGATTTTTATGCTCGAAAGACTTATTTTGATTTGCCCTTACGATTTGGATAACGACGGCTGGATAATTTGGATAAAACGAAGAACATTTGCTACAAATAAAGGACCTTTTCGGATTCGTGTAATATCTACTAATTCTAATATTGGTAAGTTATTTATTGAGAATGATTTTAAATTGATTCAAGTGATTTTATAGACAAAATGTATTAATTACAATTGTTTGTACTTTGCAGCCATCATGAATGTACCTGCTTGTTGCAATTGTGGATTGTCATCGCATCGTAAAAGGCGCTGCATAATAGAATTTAATAAAAGAAATCTAATAGAATCTACCGTTTTTTACCTGTAAAAATAAAATATGAATGTGTAGCGTTATTTAATAAACCTTATATTTTCTTGAAAGTAAATACCGTAAGCCGTTAACAACATCACAACACAAAACGGGTTTTTGACATGGCAACATAGCGATATTGAGTAATCTTTAAACTAGTATATCTCATGAACCCAACTAGCTAGCGAAGTGAAATAAAATTTATCTTTGAGCTAATAAATTACCTTAAAAATAGTCAAAGTTTTATTGCTGGACAATTTGGTACCACTTCCCATAGTAAAATGGCGGGTCTCCTTTCATCGACGTTTCCAACCGTGACTTTATTATTACTGACTAAAATAGGTCGGTTCAAAAATTTCCTATTAACACCGCCTTTTGTGAAATTTCTGTTTTTATATTATTTTTTAATTTCCTGTTGTGCACATAAATAATATTTTTATTCTATTCTATTCTTTCCCACTCAATGTAGCCCTCTCAATCTACTCCGTTCCCGCAATTAATTTACAATTTAATGAAGGCAATTGCTGTTAAAAATAGATTATGTCACTAAGGGAGCAGCGACGTACAGGCCACTGAAGGGTAACCGAAGGCGGAATATTAAAATATTCGCAAACAACCTTTGCGTGAGGTACAAAGGAAAATAAAATAACATTCACAATGACTCGAGGGACCACTACTTATCTGTACCTACGAGAATTTACAGGTCACATTATTTATAGAATAGGAAAATCTTGTCTATAACAAGGAATATACTTTGATCATAAAAAGGGTCTATCCCATTAGGTCTGTCAAAGAGGATCGCTCAAATCGAATGACACGTATGTATGTATGTATATGGCTTGTGGTTAAAAATGAAGTGTTGTGTGTATGAGAGAGATATGTAGAAGAAGTAAGACGAGGCCGCCGAAGGTGTTATTTGTTGCTTTCATTTTGTATCATTATTCTTACCTTTTTATAGTCATAATTAACTTTAGTAAAAGAGAAAACCTCAAATTATACAAGTAATATTTAGTCACTTGATATTATTAATGTGTTGTACTTAGAATTCGATTCTCATTCCATATATGTAATTAAAAAGGGTGCTTAAAATTTGACGTAATTATCCATTAAAAACCCATAGTGTAGTCAAACTGAGCGCACGCGGTTTAAAGTACTCCACTAAAGGTCACGGCCCTCCGTAAGTCCGTACCGTAGACATACAGCTGTGTTTCGGGCGTGTCCATACATTCCGAGTATTTTTAGATCATTTTGATTGCCATTTTTGAAATAATTTTCATTACCTATCACCATGTTCTTTCATGTCCTCAAGTATGTCAAGTCAAATAAAAATCACCCTGTATACGCGAAGCGTATAATGTTTGTCAACTTATAATGGAACCCTGATATCCCGTAAACATTCTCGATTTAAAAGGTCTAAAACTCAGCAGTGAGAAAGTGAGATCCAGGGTATTTAAATGTTAATAATATGGCTGGAAAATACAAAACAAGTTTAACAAAAGACAAGAAAATGAACACTATAATGAACTGGGCACTAACTGAATTGCCTTCGCAGAACAATGTCGAAAACCAAGATTTATTACAGTAGATATCTATAAATAAGGATAAAAAATGTTGAACAATTTATCTTACAGCATGTTACGAAACTGTACTAGACAAAAGCTTGATGTTAGGAAGATTAATGTTTTCAAAGGTGCGTGAAGCGCCACTCCGCACTTAGCCATCCCGGTGGTCTATGGTCTATACTCTATACTTTTCACATTGTGAGAGGAAAATCGTGCCCAGCAGTAATAAATAAACAATAAACCTTAACACACTCATACCCCCGCACAAAGAATCCCTGTGTCTCAGGTGGCATGGACAACACAAATTACACGTCACTAACACTCATGACCCGAGAACAAACATTTATCTGTCACATAAACATTTGCCCCGGCCGAGAATCGAACCCGGGACCCATCGCTTCGCGGGCACGGTCACTACCAACTTGGCTACTGGGTCGTCTACAGTGGGATAGTTGTGCGATGATGATCATGATGATGATGAATATACAGTTTAAAGATTACTAATATGTGTTTACAATAGTTTTGTTATCTGGGAACATGTTAGACACCTTTTAAAACGACAGACTCCTGTTCTGATCCTGTCCGTGACAGAAATTACTAAGTAAAGGACATAGCCGGATTCTGTTCTCAAAATGTACATAAAATGTGGAGAATTTGTGGAGATTAGTTGATTCAAGGAGGGCCAGTAACAGAAAACTGGAACCCATGGATGTACTCGTACTTTGACATAAGTGAATTCTTAAGCACGTCAGCAATGACATTATAAGTAAAAAGAGGTAGACATGTTACTTATATGAAAAATGAACCTGACAAACGCAACCGAAATATTGCACTGACGTCTATTGACGTTAACCATAAGTGTCATAGATAAATGTAACAGACGAGCCATTTATTCTTAGAATGATTTATGCCTAAAACTGCTATGACTCTTGGAAGTACATAATATTAACATTTAAGATTAAGGGCCCGTTTCACCGGTTACGGATAAAGTTCCGGATAGCCCTAGGAACTCAACTCCCAGATAAACTACATTTTTTGGCTTCTCAGGTAATCTGATAGAAGTGACAGAGAAAAGTGTTGGTTAAGCTATTTGCCAGTTCAAGTGGATGTTAGGCGTTATCTGACGGATAAAAAATGTTTCAAGTGGCGTTTCTATAACACATTTGGAATTTGAACTGTAGTACATCATATTATTATAAATCCTACTATTTTCGTTCTATAATGATAAAATTATACTGGAAAATATTAAAAAAGTCGAATTGGATTATTTTGAACAAAAAGTATTTTATTAATTAAGTTTTCAAAATAATTTTCAAATGACAATAATTTACGTAGTAGTTACGAAACGCAAAAAGCGACGTTGCCGCTCCGTCAACTGTTAAGTGGCAGATAAATTCCTAGGGCTATCCGGAACTTTATCCAGAACCGGTGAAACTGGCCCTAAGGATCATAAACAAAAAAGAACATTAAATTTAATTTACATTAAACAAAAAATAAAAATTAAAACAAATTAAATTAAATTAGAAACTAATTACTGCGAGAGAGAAAAACAGCAATTTCATAAAATCAAACTCAAATCATTTATTTCATGAAGGATACATACAATTATGAATTAGCTTTTTAAGGAAATAACAAAAAGGTTAGTCGACGTCACAGGAGACCGAAGATCTGGCAGCTACCTTGGACAAAGAATTAGTATAGGTAGGTAGGTAACGTAGAAACAAAAGAATTCAGCCTAAATTCATAAAAAAATCTCATCGTTACACTAACAATTTCTTGTCTACCTATTGTACCTACTGTCTGCATTGTTGCCTCTAATTTATGATCTTAGCGTAGGTGCTATCTTTGTTACACCTGTGAGTGAAGCAATGTTCTATCTCTTTTATCGTTTGGAAACAAGCTGTGATTCATTAAAATTACAAATTATAAATTAATCTATTTAAAATTTCAATATTTTTATACATTTACCTGTCATATGATATACCGTCCTCATTCTTTACCTTTCTATCATAATTGTTGCACTTTCGAAATGCACAAGAAGGCATTTTACCTTTTTTTAGTATGTAGTCGACACGTGCTCTCACAATGACAGCCGACAGCTCGACTGATTGCAACGGTCTCACGTAGGGTCGTTTCCACTACACGCGTTAGGAGCGTTGGTGGCGTATCTAGTGTAATATATCATTGCACGTCAGCCTATTTGCGGACTTTTGTCAAAAAAACAATCAAATAGTCGTCTCGTCTGAATTATACGAGAAAAACTTCAAGTTAATCCGGTAACGAGACATGTATATTTCTTTTCAAGAACACACGAAGATGGCAAGTTGAATAAAAGTTATGATTGCCATCGTACATAAAATTCAATCCGCCCTAGAGCGAATTTTGCTTCAATGTGAAGAGCACTCGCGAATTTTCCCTTACTCGCAATTTCTGCTGCCTGCCCTCAGTGTCCCGCTTCGTTATTTCAATTGCTTCATCGAAACTTATTGTTTGTGTTTTTGTAGGTTACTTTTAAATTTCCAGATAATGAATAGCCGGGAAACGTACGCTACACATGTTGATTCAATAAATTGATCAGTATTATAATTTCTATTTTATTTTATTTATCTTATAACCTTGTCTAGTGTACACAATATCCGCTAATGTGCGAAAATCTAATAGGATGTAGAATGACTTGGGTCATCTAAAGATTATTTGGTAAAAACATTAAAATTCATTATATTTCATTATACATACCTATAACAATTTTCCGTGTTCCAGTTACTGCTGGGAACATCTGAGTCAGTTTCTTTCTTTCTTTCTTTATTGATGTCCGCGATATTATTGATGACCATTGATGACGATGACGACATAAGATCCGATGACTCGTCTGCTTGTTTGCCGATTATCTAGGTACATAAAAATAGAGATTATCATGCTCCCGACGAATGTTTTATTTCTACTTTAGGACAAACAATTTCGCGATTCCCAGTTAGAACAACGACAAATAAATATTTAATTTCATTCCTGTGTTATAACCCATAAAAAAATATTAGGCACAATTACGGTAAGCTTTTACATAAACAATTTCCTGCATGACGTTGATTTTCAACATCGAGTTATGCAGATATCGACAGTATAACATAGCACTACTAACTACAGACTAGCACGAGTAATGGTTGTTAACTAAAAGCGTGATTATATAACGGATGAAATTGAGATTGATTGATTAATTCTATCACTGAAACTGTGTTTGATGTAATAAACTGTCAACAACGCTGGCACGCATCCGCAGTCAATCAATCAGGGTTTATCCGGAGCACATCGGAGACAAAAACTACGACCAATCCGTCACTAATCAGAGATAGAAAAAATAAATTATATGCAAAGCTACGGGTGGAATTTTCCTTTTAAGTAGGTAATAATCATCATTTACTATAATCTTATATACTTACTTACTTAATAATAGATAATTAATTTAGCAATTGCATGTTATCTGGCGCAGTAAATGTAACGTAATATTGAATAAAACGCGAACAAATATTTTATACTCGTATATATTGTATATCAGGCTTTTTTATATTTTGTTTACATAAGTTTGTAAAAAACATTAAAACATATCCTAGCATTACCTACTAGATGACCCGGATGGCGCAATGTTTAACACAATGGATCACCATTCCGAGGGTCCTGGGTTCGATTCCTAGCGAGGCGGAAATTTGAATGATGAGTTTAAATTTGTTCTTGAACTGGGTGGGTGTGTTCTCGTCTTCCTGAGTTGTCCATGGCACCCACGACACAGGGAATCCTAGTGTGGGGCTATGAGTGTGAAGCGTTATTTATTTAAGTATTTATACTTGTGATTTGTCAATCTTTACTAACTTTTCCAAATCAGATAAGTATTTTCCAAATCAAATTTTTAGTTGACTTTCCTTTGATTAACCCAGAGCGACTTCACAAATTCCGTTTCACAAATTAATTTTGCCATCCCACTTTTCCGCGCTTTCATCACTTTGAAAGGTTTTGTCAACCCTTATTAATTTTTCATGGCTCCACTCCAATCTGGACCGTTTCTTAATAATATTTCCACGTTTCATAAACTATGCTATAGTTACTCCACTATACATCAATTTTTTGTTCCGAATGAGTCTAAATAATAAATCCAATATCAATCCGAGTGTAAAACTTTTTGGCCTAGTTAATTTTGCTTACGTGCCGTCTTTGACGAATTAGGTCTTCGTGATGGTACTAGTCACTGTCCCCTAAGTATATCAGTGAACTAAGAGGCGGGTAGTCGTCATTGTTTCTGGGTACCCGATACTGCGACAGGAACACTGAAAATGTCTACCCTGACATTAGAAAGAAGTTGGTAACAAACCAGGCGGAATAGTCTGCTCAATAATATAGAATACTCTCCAACCAATGATATTATAAACAAAAACAAAGTAGATTTCAATTATCTTTTTCTATTTCATACGTTGCGTAATTATCTTTCGCATGTGTATTTACAGTAAGTATCTATATAATGTGATCGGAGCGGCTCAAAAAGTACAACCCGCGTTAAATGAAAGTAACGTATCCATAATTATAATATCAGTGCTATCATCACGCAAATATGCCTTTTTCCTACCTCAATCCATTGTTTCGATGAGAAATGCAACGATAAGGCTCTGAACATCCTAGTTGTAAAATATGACCTAATCACTTCCTAAACAGGAATTTTACAAGATTTGACAAGGGCATAAAATTCAGTTTTATGTAGTCGACAATACTCGTAAAATAACGTTACCGTCTTAGGACTGGAATGGAGTCATCTGAAACTCTTTGGGACCATTATTACCAGCTATCACTCTAATGGGCTTAACCTATTAATGAAAGCTTGGAGTAGACTCCAACACCCTGCTACAGTGGAATTACTCTTGCTAGTTCTCTGATTGGCTAACCATATTCCTTCCTTTCTTCCCTTTTTTTGGCCGGAATCGCCATTTTGCCGTAAAATCAAGCTCGAAAATAAAATCTATCCAGCTGTTCCAGAGATTAGCCAAAACAATCAGACAGACAGATTTTTTTTAATGTTATTTTGGTATATGCATCGTGTATACAATTGAATATTACAAACACAATCCAATTTTATTTATTTGTATAAACGTATAGATTAGCTTTCAATTTTTTTTGAGATATCTTATTAATATTTCGTTTTTTTATTAAACACACACTTTTTATTTCTTATGACTCAATTCTAAAGTTCACTCAGACGAAGCAGAAAAATACTAGTTTTTCATAAAAGCCATATAGATTATAACCATATAGTAACTTGTACGTTGCTCTAAGAATATAACCCAAGTTCCAACTTCAATGATATACGATGAATGAAACATGTTTTATTATTTCAATAAAAAAGGGATAAAGCTCACGAAAAGAAAAATCCACTTCTCTTCAGGCGCCTCATAATATTTAACAGATATGCCTCCCTCACGTAATAAATTTTGACATGTTTTACGACAAAATACAGTTTTGGGAGCTCCCAGTATTGTAACTGATAAATTATTCCACGTCTTAACGTCGAAATTAAAGGCCGTATTCATACCGTGATTTCTTTATACATTATATTTTCTAACGACACGACCTCGGTATATATTAAGTTACATATAGGTGGTTTTAGAATGCATAATAATATGGGTTTTCCCAAACGACTCTGGAGTGACCAAAAAAAATACAATCATCGGATACGAATCTATAGGAAAATGAGTTTGTGAGATTGTTGAAAGCTAGTTTACAGTTGAAAATGACAATCCATACAGTACCTAATTATCATCAGATCATCGCTATCTGACAGACAAATATTTATAAAATAAATGTTAACAACTGTAATCACTGATTTTTAGAATGTCACTTTGTAAACGTGCGGGTTTTTCTCACCCTAAACGCAACAATTTAAAGTTCATGGTGTTTTAACATTTCCGTTCGGTCGTAAAAAAAATAACCTAACCTAACCTAAATAATATATCAAATGGCTAAAAGCTCTGAGTACCCTCTTACCCTATTTTTCCCCTCATTGCATTAATATAGCGTTTATTGCCTCGTTGCGGTAATGTTATCTACGTAATTACCGTCCGTTGCCGAACATCAAAGAACGCTAACACTGATATAAACATCTTATTCACTAATGACCTCAAAAGGTTAACCTTGAAGCCCAAAGTCACACATATCATACAATTATCAAGTTCTTGTACTGTGTATAGGTACTTCTACCGCGGACTAGAAATATGATATACTCACGATATACTCGTATTATATTTGTTTTGAGCTCGGTTTACATCAAGAAAATAATTTGCGTATAAAATAATGATAAGTAGATTTTTCATGGAATTAAGGTAGCAAACGAGCATGCAACACCAACTTCCCGCTGCCGCCCATGACAACACTGTGACCGACTTAGAACAAGGCTCAAATAGGGACTAAGCTTCTTACAAAATTTGCATACAAATCATCGATGAGATTAAATTATTCGTCTAGTTTTGAAAGTTAGTTACCTATTCCTTGAAGGGCAGACATACTAGAAGTCCCCGACTGTAGGTGATAAGCCGGCGATGGGAAGCAGCTCGCTGTAGTACATGTAGCGCCCGGGTGCAATCAGTACCCTGGCGCCCTTTTGTACCAAAATACGCGGTCGAAATGAAATAGATACTACCTACTTATAAGACGCTCTCGGCGCCCCCTCACAACCGGCGCACGGGTGCACCGCACCCCATGCACTATAGGTAAAGCCGCCCCTGGTGCGGAGGAGTGGGGAGGGATCCCTTTTCAGTTTTTTGCTTATATCTCGTAAACTACTATTAAAATATCTCTACAATTCCTTTTACATTAATAAGCTACATTAAACTTACTAAAAATTATGTCCCGTACATTGATATATCATATTACTATCAATGGTCCCGTACTTTCATTTTACTGTATGATCAATTCTTATTGCTTATTTTAATGCTATTTAAGTCATTTACACATAGCGTTCCATATCACATATTTACGAATATTTTTCGGTTCCTCTAATTTTATTTTAACAATATTATTCCCCGTCAAAATCAAGCCCCGTGTAGTCTAAAATAACAAATGATTAACACAGCTGCAGACAGCTGAACTATGAACTGCAGACCAATATTCTCTTAAAATACTCACAAACTAATCTCACAACCCGGTTGCATGTAAACTGAGCTAAGCGCGGCTGCTGAAACTTTATTAGTTCAAAGCATACAAGTTTAATTGGACTAGGCGGATCTATGCAACAAATTGAATTCAGTTTATTTAAACAGACTTTGAGAGTTTGATGGCAAGTGGTCACCACCTTCCATGAATAACAGCAACACCGAAAGCATCGCCGATACGCTACCATCCACGAATAACAGGGAACAATCAAGTAAGTACGGAACCCTCGGTGCGCTAGACTCTCTAGTCTAGACGCGCTAGTCTCATATTTGACCGGTTTTTGTCAAATACTAACACCAGAATCATATATATTATACTATACGTACTAGCTCCATTTTGATAAACTGAAACTCACTTACGCACCCCAGTCGTGCGAACAGCAGAACGGTTTTATTAAATTTTCCCTTTCCCTCGATTTCCGTCACCTACTTTATTGCGTCATTGTCCCTAAATTATTATCGTTATCATACACGTAATTTAATAGCCTTATTGATGTCTGAACATTAATGAGATTAGAGAAGAACTATTATTAAAAGTACCTATTTATTAACACAAAATATCCCAAAAAAGCAAAGTTACTTTCTTTGTATGACTTCGCGTTTGTTTCCGCTATTTTTAGAAATGGATTTCGATGCAATTCTAACATTGCGGGTTTTTTATTTAAATCGGTTTAGAAATTTAGAAATATGTCAATTAAAGGTATCTATCTATCTATCGCCTAAACATTTTTTCGATTAAGGGTATTTAGGCATAGGTTTCCCGAAGCGAAGCGAAGGCCATTATTAGTACACATAATGATCTAATGAAACTTCTATTACAACGTTTAAACCCTCATACCTACGTAAATACCATACAATTTACTTATTCAACGTACGACCTTCCTTACCATAAAGTACTTTTCCGTCATGTTGGCACTTCTGCAACTGCAACTTTGAACTCAAGCAAATGAAGTCGAAGTTTCACTGACGGAATGAATATTTCTTCTTCAACTTCTTCTTTTACTTATACAAAGTAAAAAAATAAATGAATTAAAAAATCAAGTAGGTATACCTACTACTACGTACTAAGTGACTCCGGATGCTATCGGGTATTGGGTTGGATCGCTAATGGAAATTGTAATGAGCGCTTTTACGCTTCGGAAGGCCCTTTTATCAATCAGACATGACGTACACTCAATTACATGGGATCAAAAACCGATTGGATTACGCTCCCCGACTCTCTTTAGTCGACGCGTAGAATTTAAGAAAATTCCTAGCTCTTCATTGGCTATTAGTCGCTCGCCATAATTTGTATTATTACATTTTTAATTTGACAACCCGTATGGTGCAATGGTTACCATGCCGGATTGTCATTTGATGTTCTAGTTCGATTCCCGGGTAAGTGGTTTCTTTTTAATGATTTTATAACGAACAAGCCTACACCTGCGGCTTCCCGAAATATATAACATCACATATTATTCACTATATAACATCACATAATTATCACATATTATTCACATATTATTCACCGAAATATATAACATCCCGAAATATATAACATTTGATAAAATCAGAGAACTTTCGTACTAAGTTTGCACCCCCGTTTTATCCCTTTAGGCGGTGAATTTTCAAAAATCCTTTCTTAGTGCTCCCCTACATTATAAAAGGAACCCCCTGCAAAATTTCAAGTTTCTAACCCTTATAGTTTAGGTCCTGCGTTGATATGTCAGTCAGTCAGTCAGTCAGCTTCTCCTTTTATATATATATAGATTGAATAATGAGTTTTAATTTCTGTTTTCGGTCTGGGTGTGTTTTCTTGTTATTTTGTGATGATCATGGCACCCAGGACACAAAGAATCCTATGGGTGGGGCTATGTTATATTGTGGGGCTATGTTATATGGGGCTATGTGCCCGCCCTCGCTTCGCTACGGGACAATAATTCCTTACGTTTGCAACGATTTATTACCTTTTCAGACTCGCCCTCGCTTCGCTTCGGCAAACTTTCCTTCGGTTTGCAAAGATTTAGTTATATATTTTGGATAATTATCACTATATCTTTATAAATTATATCCTATGTTTTATTCTGATGTGTAAGCTGTATTATTGTAAAGTTTCATCAAAATCCATTCGGTAGTTTTTGCGTGAAAGCGTAACAAACAGACAGAGTTACTTTCGCATTTATAATATTAGTAGGGATAGTAGGTATATAGTATTGAGCGTATAATTTTCAAGTGTGTAACTTTACCTCAGCACTTTCGTGTGCACATTGAAAATCCGACGAAGTCCCCAACCTAATTGATAACAAAGCTGATTGTTCTAGAACAGTTTAATTGAGACCTTTACCCTTGTGTGGACAAGGTCGCTTTGACAAAGGTCAAACTATTTACGCATCTGTGCTAAAGTTTAATAACTACTTTAGCCCATAAGCCGTTAATGTTATAGGAGTTAGTGAATCGTAAGCGATTTAGCTTGTTTGGCTATTTTGTTAAATTGTTCATTGCTGAAATAGGGTTTATTCACAGTACACCGCTACAACGTTTGCAAAGTGTAATTGTCAAGTATGCAACTATTGTAATATCAATGTATTAACCCCAAAATGTCGTCAGTCAAACATGAGGTTTCAACTAAGTCAATCAACTTTGGGTCCATTCCTGTCGCAAGATGGATGGGTTAACGTTACGGACAAATTGCTACAAAAGTATCCAAAGACGTAAGACTTTTCTGTAATACTTACGAGCTAAACTTCACACAGACCATCACACATTCACACATTAACAAGACATCATCACACATTCACAAGACGCCATAGCCCAGTTGGTTGTAAGTTGTAACCCTGCTGGCGAAGCGTGGGTCCCAAATTCGAATCCCGGCCGGGACAGGCATTTATTTGACAGACAAATTTTTGTTCTAGGGCCATGGGTGTTTGTGATTGTCTTAATTGTGTTGTCTATGCCAACCGCTACAAAGGGAATTCTAGTGCGAGTTCATACCCCGTCACGTAAATATCGTATACGTTTTAAGCGTTTATTTATATTTACTTATTTAACCTTAATGCGAATGAATAGTTAGAATTAAGATTTGTATCGATTAAATTATGAGAATAGTAAATAAATATTATCGACGGAAATATAAACTCACAAGGATTGACCGCCTTTTTCGAAAGAACGTGTAAATGCATTGAGAAGGAAAAAGTCGATGAATGGTAAAAAAGCAAAGGTCACTACCCAAATCGAATGAACTGATGAAGTGGAAAAACCAGTCACAAGGTTGAAAGACGCGACTGGCATCAAACTTTAACTTTAGGAAAGGAAGAGTTCGATGAAGTTGTTACTAAAACCCTGAATGGTTGCAAGAAAAAATTCAAAAGTTACAAAAATATGGGACAATTAGTGTAAACAAGCTGACCCGGCGAACTTCGTACCGCCTAACAATCGATTCTTTAATTTTTTATTTTTTTTAATACTTATTCTGCTATTCGGGACACCTTCCCGGAACGCCTCCAAAGTTTATGGTATGGTATTAAAGTTCAAATTGACTTTTAAGTATTATTACGAATCTTTTGTATGGGAATATAGAAAAGTGTTGTTTTTAGACTTTTTCAGGCAATTTTTTAAATTTTTCTCTCCGTAAGAACCATCTTCGTACTTAAAGGAATATTATAAAAAAAGAATTAGCGAAATCGGTTCAGCTGTTCTCGAGATTTGCGCTTAGCAACAAAATCAGCGATTCATTTTTATATACAAGACAAGAATAATTAAAGTATAGTATAAAACTCAAATTTATGTCATTGTGTTTTAGTGCCACGTCTCGGGTAACTCGCCAGATGAGTTCACTAACTAAACCTGAACGGATTACAGAACTAACGTATCATTAGAGCTGGTTAAATCCGACTTCGCAAAAGCTCAGCCGCAGTCGAATAAAAAAGTGCAAGGCCTTGAAGCCCTTATATATTTGAAGATGCATTAGTCCTGAGAACCCTACTCGGCTGAGCCTGTACAAGCTCGCCCATATGTCCACGTGATGTTCATTTATTAAAAAAACAATGCTAAAAACTATTGTACAAAAAAAACATTCAAAGTGTAATTAATGACTTACATAGAAACATTTAAGTATTTTTTCGAAACAACGTTGCCGAAAATTAACTATTACAAAACAGTAATAGTAAATGTTTTAATCTTACCTAAAGTATAAACAAGTTTCGTTATAATAATGTATTGGTATGGCTCTGAATAACGGATGCCTTCTCCGACCGAGATCGCGTCAGACCTCGATCAATCATCGAACATGTCAATGATTAATTGAATATGTCGAGATTTACTATTCACACGTAACAATATTTACGATTACGTACGATTCACAACAGACGTAATAAATCAGATAAAATGTTTAGCTTTAACTTATTAATGGCCCACTACTGAGCACGTGTCTCAACATACTCGTACCTGATGAAAAGGGATACCATATTTCACATGCTGCTCAAATGCGATTGGTGGTTAGTGACCAATCCAAATAGCGTAAACTTTTCTGCTGCCCGAAAGCCTCCGATAAAAATCGGCTTTACGTGCCCTCCAAAGCACGGAAGCTCTCAAGTAATTTTGCCCATACAACTACAAGGTTTAGGACAAAACATTTATTTTATTATTAGCATACAAACTATGTGTTATAGCCATGTTGTGAAAGATCAAAGGCTATCTTTTGATCCCTCCGTAATATTAGATTTCCCATTTCCATAAGAGTGGATTCATATTCCGCATCTCGTTAGTATAAAATTATATTTATATATTACATTAGTGGTATAAAACGAAGTCGTTATTTTGACATGTAGTATTAGTAATATACAGCTGTAGTGGGCCATTAATGGGTTCAAGTCGTGTGGAATTCTGTATTTCTACAGTCATTATGAGATATCCATATACATACAAGATCTTTAAAATTGTTCATTTTACATCGACAAGTAATAAAATAAGAACATATATAATCAACTTCCTCGAAGTAAATTAAATACGCATTATTAGGGATAAAAAAGAACTCGTCAGATCACGCTCAAATTTAAATGGGACCACATGACATAGAGTCGAAACATGACAAAAAATACAGTCGAATTGAGAACATCCTTATTTTTTTTAAGTTGAACCACGAAAAGAGCAGTTTCACACTATGTTTCCCTATACTTTTGTTTTTCTTCCCTATTTTTATAAGCTTTATTACCATCCTAATACAAAAACCGTCAAAGATATATTTACTTTGAGTACCCACTGTATAAATTGGAAAACTTTTCCAATCAAACCTAGAAGTTTGTATATTGCCCGCTTGTAACAGGATTAACTCGAAAAATTATCTGTTCGTCAAATCATTTCCTACAATACACTTGATACAAAATATCATCTAGGTACAATTTTACCGTATTCAGCCCTAAAGCTTAATTGTTAGTACCCTGTATACTGGACTGAAATAAGAGCCCGCAGTGGAACAGTTATAAAATGCGATGATAATAATCATTCGAATTACATTCCCAATTAAACTTAAAATTAAATGAGATAGATGTGTTAACTTATCCGTACTTATATTACGTAGATGTGAAGTTTTTAGTTTATAATTTTGGATTTATCCAGTGATGTCAAAAGCTCTCCATTCGGTTTCTAAAATTATTTAACTAATAGTAATAATGGATCTTCAGGATTGACATGGCGAAATTATGCCGTTTAAATAAGAGGGCTTTTGTGGAGGCCTATTTTGTAACGTGAGTCGTCGATTAAATGGGCAAGTAATTGCATTTCTTACGAACGCTGCCATATTAAAAGTAAGAAATATGTATATTAATACCTACTTTCCTCGGAAAGTTGTAAAGCGTAATACTTAAGGGTGTAATAAAGTCCGCGGAGAAATGAAGACATTCTATTGTAAAATATGGTTAATTAACAAACTGATTAGATACCTAAAAATATATATAATATTGATAATCTGAACATTCAGGGATAATTTAACTATGCAATTTTGTATTCTTAACAAACTACCAAAACTTGGTTACCGTCAGGGAATTTTTTGTAAACAAAAATTGCCTTTTGCGCAATACAGTTTGGTAAGTAGTTTAGAATTTACGATCATGTTTTTGCCAAAACAAAATAAAATCCGCCTGAACATTTGCCTATTTTCGTTTAAAATAACATAACAAAAAGTTAGTATTATTTTGTCCCGTATATATATTCCTAAGCCGTCCATCTGTCCGAAATTATAACACGAAGGTACGTGTTACTCATTTGGTGTTTATTTTTATTTATATAGGTAGTAACCTGCTAGGTTTTATCCTCCGGCTTTGCCCCTCGAGGCCCCGCTTTTATAATAATACCTAAAACAAGGAATTTGTTGATAGGAATATAATTAATTCACTGAAGTGGTTAGGCCGTCATAGCATCCGTCAAGTTCATAACGCCATCAATGCTTGTAAAGTGATAACCATTTACAACTGACCTAAGTAAACCTGATTTGCAATGAACATAAAAATAGGTTGGACAATAGCGAAAATCTGCCTTAGATTCAAATTATCCGAACTTTACATTCACCCTAGGATTTTCGCAAAGATCCAATTAGTCTGAATTGCTGCTAGCTAGCTAAGAAAAGAATTAGATCAAATTACTCTTCGTTCAGACTTGTATCAGGTATTGCAAGTAATACCAACCTCAACTCGGTGTTTAAAATGAAAATATTTATGTAACAAACTTCATATTTTGTCAACCTACAAATTGTTAACAAAGTTGTCAAGAAAAACACTGCCGTTAAATATATTGCTCTCTTTGTTTGTACGAAATAAAATTGCAAGTTTTCTTTCACAAGTGAATAAAATTTAACGCGCTATAGAATTTTCCACATTTCTGTACTAAATTATTTTTTGTATTAAAGTTTTCACTCGATTGTGGCAGGGATATAAAGGTTAGGTATATGTTTGACCTATTCCTTGTTCCCTGGTAACTTTAAATGAATTAACTTACTTGGTCAAATTACATGTCAATACTTTCGTCGGCGTTCGGTACAATACAGTTATATGCAAATAACATTTGAGTATTTCTTATTACCCATTTTTGTATCACAGACACATTCTATATTTCATAAAGTAAGATGGTGGCCTTGTTTGTTTTAAATTTTTAAGTTTTCAAAAATTGACATGATAGTTCATGTTAGATACCACATCCTGGCATTAGAAAAAATATTTGTAACATAATTAATACGTTGCACCCATTTTATTGTTGCCATTTTTAATTTAATAAATTGTTTTGTAAACGTTGAATTAGTTGTAAGTAGATACGTAGGTACTTGTTTTAAATAATGCTGCAATAATCTTTAATCTAATAATCTTTTGAATATTTAAAATTTCAAATATACTGCTTGTTTTTCTTTTCTGTATTTTTTCTTTTCTAAACTAAATACGTCTGAGGGGGTCTGGGTCAGGCGTCTGGGCTCTGCCCATTCTTGAGTTAGACTCAACTATTCATGCTTATCAATCGGCTTTAGGCATCTTCCCTTGAAAGTCGCATTCTTACAATACACTGGCCTTTTGTATTGAAAGAATGCTTTTGTATTTGAAAATTAATTTTCACATGCTTAGGCGAAAGCGTTCCCGTTCGATTGATTGCAATGTGGGGGTTTTCAAGTCAATAATGAAATATTTTCCTTGTAAACTTGTTAGTGTAGTATGTACCTAAGTATGGTTACCACCCTTGATGATTACCACTTACCATCAGGTGGAATCGTAGCAATATTATAAGAGGTTAAAATAATGTAAGTCCAAGATTTATAATTAAAATTACCTTACATTACTGTAACTGTACTTATAAGCCAAATTTAGATTAGGAAGAAAGTTATTAAGGTGTAGTTGATTTTTTTATGAATTACAAGTAGTTACATCAGGTAAAAAATATAATAAGATAAAAATATCCACACATAAAAAAACAGCTCCATTTATTATAATATACTTTTATTCATATATTTTATATAGTCACGACACACAATGTGCATGTTACACAAAGGAATTCGAACGATTCACAATAAATAACATAAATGAAGACATGGTATTAATAAATCTCTTGTAGTTAGCAACAATTTATAATATCACAATAAATGTAGAAGAAAGCCATTGTTCTATGACAATAAAACTACAACTACAGGAATAAGAATCTATTAGATTAAAACCTCTAATACAATTCTAAAACAGACAAATTCCAACATAATTAGATAAAACATTTACTCTTAGCGTTAAACATTTCAAAAATTTTATATTTAAAATCTATTTGTCTTAATATGAGCACTGCTGTGCGACTAGGTTGTTCTTCACAGAAGAAAACAAAATTCGAAGACATAATTTTCTCTAGCTTATTAATAAAGTGACAATATAAATGAATAAGCCCATTAGTGGTGGTTATTCGATTTAAGTTTAACACTTTATTAAGAAGCTATCATAAGCGTAAAATATTTGAATATTCAATTCTGAGCACATACTGATGTAGCTCATAAGAAGTCTACCATATGTTAAAGCTTGAAGAAGGAAAAAGTGTATTCCATTACTCCTAAAAATATCTTCTTTGAGGTGAATTATTTATCTATAGCTATAGGTACAATGAATAGAAAGGTACGTAAGTATAAAAGGTCAGTAAAAACACTACGGGGTCTACTGGAAAATATTATTACCACTACTATACACACATTTTTTCTCACTACTGCTTTCTGATCCATCGCTTCGGCGACTTCTTGCTTAACCTATGTATATTTAATCCTTAATCCATTTAAACTTTAATTTGCTACAATAATTTCATAAAAGATTTTTTATTTTCAAATTCGGAGTAGGTACTTACCACAACTGTGAAATACTATTATTATGTTATATAAGAATAAAATTAATAATACACACAATGGTAAAATAAAAACAATGACTAGTCCGTATTCAAGTGCTATGCACATTATCTTTGGTAAATCTCTTAATACTATTACAGGTATGTTGTTAATCTTAATAATATTAAGTATTATATTCACTATATGATACAATTCCATAGAAATCTTAGACCGAACAGGAATATTTACTTTCCTTGCAATATTTTTTAGTCTCAGTCTCCATCACGGTTTTTGGTTTAATGCTTTGGCGTTTCCTTCATTGCCAGTGATAGTGCTATTAAATCTATTAACGACATCTCGAACCTTCCCTTTGTTAATTACGAGTCCTTTATCGTACGTTGGTGTGATTAGACCCCTCTCGTTCCCGTTACACACCGTTTTATTATTAGTCAAGGAAGCGAAATGAGCGCTTTGAGACTTCCTGAATTCTCGAACTGCGATATCTATATTATTTATTAGATCTTTCGCAACAAAAGTGGCTATCTCGTGTTTAATACGGTCTCTCTCGCTTAAAATTTCAATAGGTTTGTTGCTTGGACCCTCCTTTGATCCGTTTCGTTCCGGGCTTTGACTGTGAGTTAGTGAATGGGATGCTGGACTGTCCGGGCCTTGGAAAGTGATGCTCGGGTTATTTACTATTGTGTTCTGATTTAGTTTCTCCGCAGTTTCTGCCTGTGTCTGTGTTGACGCTTTCTCTCCTAGCAGCCAATACGTTGTCATCTTACCTTTGCCCTAATAAAAAAATGTTAGTAAATAATAAAAATGTAAACAGACCAATTATATTTAGTTATCGTTGGAACTTTCGTGTCCCGTATAGTTTCTACTTCAAAACCTCCACGCAACTCTTCTTTTTAAATTTAGGCGTATTAGAAATTAATTATTATTACTTACTTCTGTGAAGGGCCCCTGAAAACTGCGTATCCAAGTACCCTAGACCTCTTCAAAATTTACTCAAAAGTGTTGTGAAGTCTGCCGCACTAAGTCACCTAGGAAACTTATGCGAACAAATATAAACTCAATGTACTAGAAGTTTATTCTCTCTAAGACACGGAGTTATCTATCATCATGGTTAATGAAAACATCATTAAAATGACCTCATCAATCAACGTTATTTCTGCTCAACTTAGAAGGCTTCAACAGCCGAAAGGGATGCCTCCGCGAGATAAAAACAGTATGCAGACGCATTCAATCCTAATTGAAGATTTTATCTTTCAGAAGCTCTGCCACGATGTACAAGGAAAATGAAGTCACTTTTATATTTCATTTGAATGAATTCGTCTCAACTAAAGTTGTGAACGGTTCACGGAGAAAGAATAAAAATGAAACTTCTAGTAATAAAATTCTTACTGCTGGCGTAGAAAACTTGTTTGTATGTTATTTTATTATGAAAACCATCCTTAAAATTACATTGATTCATAAAACTAGTATATTTTATGTTGGACTGAGAAGTGGCCTGAGAAGAGAGTGAGAAGTAGAGTGAGAAGAAGAGTCATGTTTAATGTGAAAGTAAATTAAAAAATAATTAAAAGTTCCAGATTAATAAATTTTTTATTACTGACATTCTTAAACATCGGAAATTACCCTTGCCTACTTAATATTAATCATCTGTTTTGTAAAAAACTTATCTCTATACTTTTCAAAACTTCAAAGCATTCGCGTCGTTTCACTGAACAGCTATTTGTATTTACTCGTGTGTATACCTATCTGTTAGATTTCTGCAAACCCGACTCAATCAAAAATGGCGACGTAGATAAATATAAAAACTCAGACGTATCTGAATTCAATTTCAATTTGCTTACCTTCATAATAATCTCCCCTCTACATTCCAGGTCGAAGCAATCGTACAGATCGAGGATTTCTTTGGTTTTAGGACTGACGTGGATTTTTAATGCTTCTCCGTGAGACTCCATTCTCGAAGCTGTGTTTACTGTGTCTCCGAATAAACAGTAGCGAGGCATTTTCAAACCAACTACACCGGCGACGCACGGACCTGATATTAAGATTATGATTAACATAAAACAGCTTTTTTCTCTGACAGTATTTAATCTAAAGCGTGAGTTAAACAGCGAATATAATATTTTATGGAAACAATATAAGACTTTCATAAAGTCAAGTAGTGTTATATTTGCCTTATTAAAACTAACAAACTAATAAATAAATATACGCTAACAAACTCATACCCCCGAACAAGGATTCCCTGACTCGCGGCATGTCCAACAAATAACACGTCACTAACACCCATAACCCGAGAACAAAATTTTATCTGTCACATAAATATCTGACTCGGCCGGGAATAGAAACCGAGACCCCTCGCTTCGCAGGCAGGGTCACTACCAAATAAGCAACGGGGTCGTCTACCAAAAGTCTAAAGTCTATATAATTTAGATATCGCATACAACGCCCAAAAAAAAAAACTCAAAACTCAAATCATTTATTCCATGTAGGTATTTAGAATACACTTATGAACGTCATTTTTTGCATTTACCACCGTTTCGCTAAGGTGCCTTTAAATTTTAAATCTTACGAGGAGAAAAAGAAACGGCGAAAGAAAACTCCTCGGCACATCTTTTAAAAAAATACATAATTATATATAGTGCTTAAAAACGAATTACAGTCTTTTTTGCTAGGTACTACCATTTTATACCTAAATACTAACTTGAGCGGAACCGGATGCGGATGTCTATTACCAAGCATCCTTGTCATTAATATACTCATCGATAGTATAATAACCTTTCTCTACAAGCCGTGTTTTAATACGTTTCTTAAATATTTGTATGGGGAGATCAATGATTGACTTGGGCAATTTATTGTAAAAGCGTACACCGAGCCCCACAAAAGATCGCTGAACCTTACGCAGGCGATATGAGGAGGTAACTAGCTGGTGCATATGTCTAGAATGCCGATTGGTAACATCGCATTTTTGTTTGTATAAACCTACATTTTTGCGAATAAACATCAAATTGCTATAAATGTATTGCGAAGCGACTGTTAGTATTTCTATTTCTTTAAATTTGTCACGCAGTGATTCGCGTGATTTTAATTTATAAACTGTCCTAATAGCTCTCTTCTGTAACACAAAAATTGTATCGATATCTGCCGATTTACCCCAAAGTAAAATACCATAGGACATAATACTATGAAAGTAGGCAAAGTAAACGAGCCTTGCTGTTTCAACATCAGTAAATTGTCTTATTTTCCTTATAGCATAAACAGCCTTACTAAGTTTACCCGCAAGCGTCACTATATGGGATCCCCACTGGAGCTTATAGTCCAAAGTTATTCCTAAAAATACTGTGGATCTTTCCATATTTAATATTTCGTTATTCAATTTAATAGCCGTATTTCCGCTTTTAACATTTGGCAAAACAAATTCTACGCATTTAGTTTTATTTGCATTAAGAACCAAATTATTAATAGAAAACCAGTATGAGATATAGTTGAGAGTACTGCTTACATCGTCAAAGTTTATTTTATCTCTTTTAGTTTTAAATACAAGTGACGTATCATCTGCAAACAGTACAATATCAGCATATTTACTAATATGATATGGAAGAAATTCATCCACCAAAAAAATTCACCACCAAAAAAATTCATCCACCGATTTTTTCAGATCTACTCTCCTGACGTCAAATCTTTTATCTGATCATCATGAATTTCCTCATCGAACCTCAATTTCATATTATAACTCACCCGTGTGCATTCCAATCCTCAGCAGCAAGCGCTCACCAGGCCGATGGGGTACGGTCTTGACTCTTACTCCGTTCAGCAGGGCAATGGACATCCGCGCTATCTCTGCCGCATGTCTGTTGCCGTTGCGCATCGGTAACCCGGACACTACCATGTAAGCATCGCCTATTGTCTCCACCTGATATGAAAATTATCTTGGTAATGGAAACCTTACGTACATAATTATGTACGTGCATGTGTGTGTCGACATTCTTCGACTTCATCGCTACTTACCATCAGGTGGGATAGTTGTCAAGCATTAACTTATCTCATGTAAAAAAAACATAATATCGCAATGACTACGTGATTTAAATAGAAAAAAAAATCATAAGATTGTAAAAGATCGATGTATATACATGGAACATATTTAAAAAGAACTACAAAATACATATTAGGGGCAGTTGGATGATTTTTACGTTCGTAATGTATTTATTGTATTATTGCTTAACCTAAATAAACCCGTGTTAACACGTGAGCGTGGGGACATAGGTTTCCTAAAGGAATTTGGTGTACGAAATAAAACATCAAACTATTCTGACACGACGCAATTAAAGCATTTTTAAATAAGCAGACTTGGGCTGATCATATTGTGAATTACTTACCTTATAGACGTCAAAATTCTCAATGATAGAGTCAAAACTGGTATACAAATCGTTGAGCAAGTCAACAACCTCCAGCGGTGTGGACTCGGCGGAGATCTGGGTGAAGCCAATAATGTCACTGAAGTAGATTGTGACCTGGTCGTACGTTTCGGCCATCACCGGCTGCCCCATTATAAGTTGAGATGCTACGGACCTTAAGATGAAAGAATTTTTTTTTAAAACAAAATATCGATGTTTTTAAATCTGGAAGAAAAAAATTTAATATCTAATAGTTTGAAAATCTAAAAACACGCCTTTATAAAGCTAAATTATAAATGCAAAACAATAAATTTAGTCACTGTGTTGTTCAGCACCGTTGAGTTAAATTTAATTGTCAGGAGCAATTCTGAGCGTAATATTCGGTTATGAAATTGATGAAAGTTATGAACAAGATATTGGATGGATTCTAATAAATTCAAACATTATACATTATTACAGAAACCCTTTATGTATACATTAATCAATTCGCAAACACGTTATAAATTGTACTTCAGCATTCTATAAATTTGCAAAATTCATTAACTCAATCATGGCTCATGGCCGATATTATTAGCTATTCAATTCGAACTATTCAATCATAGACACATGAATGTGTAATAAACTCGTACATCTAGTAAAATAGTAATTGTTCGATATCTTTGTTACATGGAAGATATTTAGAAAAACTATTGCAATAGATCCCATAGCTATCATTTTTAAAACTTTTGTTTGTATCTCTGGGCGCCAAATCTGCTAATTTATAAAAGCTTCAATTGCGTCGGGTCGGAATAGTTTGAAACATTTTTGACACATTTCGTACACGTAATCTGTGTCAAATTAATCCGACCCGACGCAATTAACGCTTTATACATTATAGAGTTTGACAGATTTCATGTACGAAATGTGTCAAAAATGTTTCAAACTATTCCGACCCGACGCAATTGAAGCTTTATTCAAACACGACGCAATTGAAATATTTATAACTTGGAACCCTTTGCCTGCATGTTTGTGCGTTTGTTTCCACTCATCTTAGAATATCTCAATTGTTGGAAGCTGTTTCAGGGCATATAAAAAATAATAAGTGCTTACTTAGGTAACAGCTGATACAGCAATTCCTCGCATTTCCTTTTCTCCTCCAAGTAGTCCGAAGTACGTTCCTCCACCAGAGCTTCAAGATTGTTGGCGTACTGTTCCACTTGTGTTAACAACGTGTCCAGACGGGTCGATGTTTCGCAGTCCCTGAATAATATTGAAATGGGTTCAATAGATCCTTGCAAAACAAAATTTAATGTCCCGAACATGAAAAATCCAACTACGATCGATCGAACTGCAAAATGTGCATAAGAAATCTGCCAATTAATATAATACCCTGTAATGGCTGTAATTTGATACCTAATATGGCACCTTACAAATATTTTTTCTTTATTTATGATTTATGGCTATATTTTTTAGCATACGTCACATCACTGACACGCAGGGTCACCAACTAGATTCAAATACATTTCCCCCTTCACTATGCTAGTTGGTAAGTTACAATCAATACAAGATTATACTATGAGCAGCTATTACATTAGCATACTTATTAATCCTTTGGATATTTTCCTTCAGAGCTGAGAAGTCGGGTCTGTCGTCTTCAGGCAGCGTCCACGGTGGTTCCCCGGTGAGCGACTGGCGAGGGGAAGCGGAGAGGGGGGAAGTGCCGCGGTTACGCATGTCTGCATTACCTGCACCAAATCAGTGTATTTAAGTACGTTATCTCCACCATAGGTAGCAACACGGCTTGTTGGTGTGTATTCCGCTGTCGCGTTATGTATAGCTTAGAACGCACACATAAATTTTCGTTGGAAACCTGAGGACAATACTGTGTGCGTTGCGCGGTGCGTACGTACATGGCGCACACAATAAACGACTATGAAGATAAGTTCTTTATGAACATTGACCAAACGCAATACGCAACAACTGAATAAATCCCGACCGAATACAATGACCTCTTAAATTCAATTTAAAGAATTAGCACTTTACAACTAGACAATTTACTATCCACCTTATCAAACTCAGCAGCTGTTCAATGCCAATGCCATTATAAGATGAATTGCGTGGTGTCATAATCGAAATGTTAAAAAATTCGCATGGGGGCGAGGGCCCTTTGATGTTCCTTTAAAATTGGCTATAACTATACAATGCTTGCTGCATCGCACTCTCTCTCACACCCGCACACACACCCACACACACACACATACACACACACTATCTCTATTAGACTAGCCGCACACCTACAAACGTATAAATGTTGTCAATACGAGATTGACTGTCGGATCGGGATTGGCCTCCTCTTTCGCAAGGAATAATAATAATAATTACGGTGATCCTATGTACAGACATTAACCAGTTACATTTTTATTATGGTATAAATATTGGAAGAAGCTAGCCTTACGTTTAAACTTATCTTCCAATATAGCGGCGCAATAGTCGCAGGCGAGCGTGCAGTGCGGTCTCCGGGACTCCAAGAGAGGGCTCACTGCCCGCCGAGGGCTCGGCGAGTCGGTGCCCCCTGGCGGGACCAGGGACATTTTCCTGAAACAAAAATTATATACTCAAACACTTCTACCATAGCGTAAGACACGTTGGGATACATGATATTTAGCAAATATACGCAATCTGCACCGGAACAGCGTGGTGGAGTTTGCTCTAGGCCTTCTCAGTTTTGAGGAAAGACCCGTGCCCTGTAGTGTGGTCATTAATGGGTTGAAGCCTGAAGGTTTAAGTGTCTTATTTATTAATATCAGATAATTGCCGATTAGTAATGTGTTAATGGTCAATGAGTTCTGCCATAAGTAAGTTGTACACACATTAATATAACGCGTATAAATCACGAACGCGTCTCGATCGCATTTTTATGATGAACTTGCCACTTAAAACATAAAACTTATGTTAAAACAAAGATAGATTCTTGTAAGGGTCGGGTAAATACCTAATACAAACACATAATCAATACAAAAGCATTATTAAGTCGTACAAAGCATAATTAAGTCGTAAAAAACTTAGCAATTTCGATTTAGCCTATGCCTTCACTCACATACACAAAAGGCATTGTAATAAAACTTTGAAAGTCACAAGCAATCGTTCGTTCTTGGATCCAAATAAATCGATTTAGCTAATCTGCCAACGCGGCGTCTAGATAATACCCCTTTCTTATACTCTGAGACAGTAGCTTATTCTTGTTGAAATTGTATCATGGAGGACCCAAGTTGGAAAGGTCAGTCGCAAGATTTAGCACACCTTCCATTCGCCCAAATGTCTTCAATATTTCTAGCTATTTAGACACCACAGGAGAGCTCTTAAATAAACTTTATTGCTTGCAGAACCTTTGCATTAAATTTATTTTTGCTTATCAGGTTCATAATACCCATAAAATAATATTTATTGAAGGTAATACTCGTTTATTATTGATGGAAAACGCAGCGCACCCAACAGAGGCAATCAAATGCAAATACGCGGTTACCCACCGTTGTACATTTGTATTCAATTCCCCATCAACATTTCACAATTGCGCTTCAGTATTCAAAGTAAATTATTTGAACAAGAGGTGAATATGATGTACTAGCTATCGCGGTTTGGCCTGCGCGTACGTACTTTTAACTGATTTTCAAACAAACATTCAACACCTGGTGAAATGCGCTGTGAGTGAGTAAGTGTCTTTAAGCTTTTATATAGATTGATATTTTTAAGGTGCAAGGTAAAAAGTTAAATGTTACAAAGTTTGTAAGGTCGCTTTTTGAATTTGCTTAACATAAAACTAGCCCTGACTTCAAAGGGATCCTGATCAAAATTTTGTAGACAAGACGAATGCTGCAAAGTATATTTTGGTTTTACCTTTTATAAAGTCTTGGAGTGTGAACCAGGATATGAGGGACTTCTTGTCCTTTGAAACCTCTGGTGCCATTGGTACTTAAGAACTTTTCGACCGCATCGGTGAAGGGTGGCGTCTTGACGTTGAAAACTCCTATTACTTTTGAGAAAGAAAGGATTAAGAGAGCCAGTATTTTTACAGACGTTCTCATTAGCATAATGCCCTGTTGGCAGAAGTACAAGTTCACGAAATACACGTTAGAAATTTATCGCTTCCCATATCGTTTGAAAGTAAAAGTAGGGCAGTCGTTTTCTCTAAAAGAGGACAAGTTTTGTAAGTATGTAATCCATGTAATTATGTCAATATAATTACCGTTATAAAACACAAAAAACCGGAATACATGTTACACACAAAGGATAACTCCTTTTTATTATGCGTATACGAATCCTAATTTGGTGGATTGAGATAATTCATTCAAACGTCACGTGTATTATTAATCCGGGCTTAACCCAAAAAACGCTGACTTATGGACTGTTTGTGAAATTATGTAGACCCAGGATTATCGGAATTGGAAGTGTGTGACCGACGTCAGAGCACGAAAATGAGAATTTAAGATATGGCGAGTACCTATCCTGACTGTCATGATAATGTTTGGGCAACATTTTTGGCTTATAGCCTAAAGGCCATTAAAGTATTTGGTTTTGATTAGAAGCACTGACATTATTCAAAGAATCAAACGAAATGAAATGCAGTCAGTCACCGGCTATTGAACGAAAATGACTATTATTAAAAAGTCAGTTTAAGAATGATAGAATCTATTTCTCTTTCACTTAAAAACCTCCTTAATACCATGTAGGTGAGTGAAGAGGATATTAGTGGCTGACAATATAAATGTCCCACAAATGCATTTGAAACGCCCGCTGAACAGCATGACACTTGGGGACTATCAACTTTCTGGTAATTGACCGGTAAAGGGGACCCTAGAGACTTAAGCTTCTCTACCTGGACAAGCGGAGTTATAGCCACGGCATGGGAAGAGACATTACATTTCATGTTTATTCATTCTGTTTAATTTTTCAGAATAAGTCTGTCCTAAAGAAGTTCCTGTTCTCAGTAATCAGATAATTTTAAATTATTGAGAGTATACTCTAAATGACCGAGTTGTATGCTTCCTTCTTTACAGTCAACACATGATGCGGTTAGCGTTGCAAGTCATCTTTTGTATGTTAGACCGACAAATTATGACCGGCGGTGAGTGGACCATGCTTGTCAGTAACACCAAGAAAATAATGGATGCGTTGCCGGCAAGGGTCGAACTGACTCAAGCAAGACGGTGCCAGCTAGGCCACCGGGCTTCAGCGCTACTACCAAGCAGAATACGGCATCTGTCGCCTCGTACGCCACCCTGGCGGGCACGGGAACCGGGTTAGTATTCTAGGCATATGTCGTATGTCACAACTATTTACCATCTTCTCATTTGTCGACAATCAATATACCTAGAAATAAGTGCAGTTGAAACTTCGATTTATTACCCGTCAAACAGGCTGATTTATTTCAAAACCCAACGTTTATGTTCCCAACAGATTTAGTAAGTGTCTTTTATACGGAAGATTGAGTGTTTTTCCTTCTTCCTATTATTTACAATTCAACGCACTCAGACGTCTCCACTGCGAGATTTATTGGATTCGCTAACTTCTATTATCTGAAAACCGAAGTTTGAATAAAAATTTACACAATTTTTTTATAGCTTATAGGGCTGACGAAAACAGAGGCTAGCCACCAGATGGTAAGTGGTCATCATCGCCTATGGGCACGATACACCAGGAGACTCGCCAATGCAATACTGGCCCTGAAGAATAACTCTTTTCACCTTTTTTAAAGAACCCCATATATTTTTTAAAGAACTCCGAGAATACCTCACAAGGAAGCTCATTCCACAGTTTGCTTGTTTTGCATTCCGTAATTTTTTTACCAGGGTTTTAGGGAATACCCAATACCTGGTGGTAAAAAATATAAGGAATTGTAATTTGGAATTGATAACTATAATTATGGCATTTTTAAGGCTAAGCCAACAAGCTAAAAGCGCTTGATCGCGGTAAATTTTTCTGAACCAGGACAAGCTTTGATGTAGGATATCGTTCCAAACCACTTAGTTTTGTTCTGACGGCTCTCGTACTTACGATACTAAATAACAGATTTCAGTTGGTTTATGGAGAGCTAGCTAAGTTGTTCGCCGCTTATTTTTTGTAGACATTGCACCCGTGAGACGTCTGACTATTTCTTATTAAGCATCCATGTTGCTTCAGATGCTTTCTAGAAATGGACGAGCTTACGCTCGCTTACCCTCGCTTACGGACGCTATGTTTGAATTCTTCATGTTATATGATACTGATATGAACTTCTTATATACTTTCGTTCTTTTATTGTCTAAAAGAAAAAGCTCGTCTGTTGTTGTTTAACATAGCTTTGAAACTAGCATCTGATTCCGTGTTTCCTTTTTCACAGAGACCGTTCCCACGAGATTATCGCTACAGCTCCAGCCTTAATTTGAACTCTGTCTTCTCCTCTATTTTTCTAAAGCACAGGTTCTCAAACTTGTTTTACCTTGCTCGCTTAACTTAAATCCAGTTAACAAAACACTACAAATCTTCTCACTTTATAGCGAATGTACTCATTAATCATAACGAGCCAATCATAGCCTGCCATAAAATAAAAATACTATAGATAGTATGGACTAAATTCTTTTCATTAATGTGGCTTTCCAAATTGGTTCAGCCCTTTTGAAGATTATCCCTTTGTGCAGCCATACAAGAAATTATTATTGTGATCTCTGCTCCTTTATAATTCGTTCAACCATTCCTAGACTTCGAAAATTACAGACACAAAAATAAAACTTGACAAAAGGCGTTCTTAGAATAGATAATAATTAAATCAATATGAATAACACTTCTACTTTATGTATACAAATATATGAATACAACACTGTAACAACCAAAATCACTATTAGCTTTTGACATAATATTTAGTAAATAAATAAGCCACACAGACGGAAAGAAACTTATGTGTGTATATTTACTTCACTAGCATCGTGCATAAGTTACTTTCTGCAGTGTGCGAGTGGAAGAGATATAATAATCCGTCTATAGAATATCTCTCTCTATCTACGTAGCCCACCTTTTGTATTTAGCTTTGAATTACATATGCAGTCCGCACATAGCGGTCCAATGCAATTCACTACGGCACATCAGTAACGAGGGTTGAACTTAATCTCTTGGTCTGCTTCCAGAGTCTGCCAGAATGTTAATTAAATGAAATAGGAGGCAAATTTGATGATGTTGTTTTAATTATATTAATCCAGTCGGTCTGTTTGCATATAAAGCTGCGGAAATGCGCTATGGAAATAGGTAATGAATATGTGAAAAGGGTCAGTTAAGATTCATTTTTATCATTTTTAAACCTTTTAATATTATTCGTGCTTCTTATTATGTAACTTCATTGAAATTGAAGTCAAAGAATTGACCACTGAAGCTGTGTGGTGGACACTGTAACACCATCATTGGCTGTCATTCGTGGTGATCTTAGTACACAAAAACAATTACTATTCTCATGAATGATTTTGGTTCCAAAAACCATTCTGGTGGTTTTGGTTTGGAGGTGGAATCCATGGGTGACGGTGACCCCTACCATCAGGTGACCCCGCCTGCTCGTTTGTGTAACTCCATTAGAAAAGTCTCTTAAAAAATGTGTCTATAACTTAATTCAGTCCTTTCTAGTCACCATTCCTAAAATAAAAGTAATGATTTACTTATAGCAATATTTCTACACTTTAATTTTACCTTTTATAAAGAAATTTTTAATTCGTAACTCATCTGTATTTCAATACGACATCTTCACCATAATAAAATTTACTTTATATGCAAATTGAAATGATTCACAGCTGTGAAATTAAATAAAACAGACTACGGTAAAGGGAAATATTGTTTCCATTTAAAACTCAGTTTAAATGAATTCCTGAGTAAGTCCAATCCGATTACCTTTAAAAGAAATTCAAAGCGGATGAAAATTCATTCACGAATGGGAGCTGCAACAAAGCTTTCAGTTCTTGAATACGGCTCTCAGCTCCAATAAGCCAGTCAGTCAGTCAGTGATATGAAAACTTCTAAGCTATGTCATACTTAAAAGATAGAATATATTGAGTAATGATGGCTTGGCTTCAACCCATTAATGGCCCACTACAGGGCACGGACTAACATAACTGAAGAGGTCTAGAGGGGTTTCTGACATGGCTTAACGACTGCTATATTTTGAAATAAACCGGGACCGACGGCTTTACGTGCCTATGATAGCTTATTGAGTGGAAAGTCGGTCCTCAATTGCACTTAAGCACCTACTTTTTATGACTACGATACGATGATAGTTAGTCCTGTTAGTTGTTGTTAGCAGTCGCATTCTTATTTAGTCACAGTTTTGTTGCTATCTTTGTATTAAGAAGGTTGCCTCTAAAAAAGTGTAACTGGTTCCACACCTTTCCAACCGAAACACAATTGCTGTTAAAACAATTATTACACGGTAGAAATGGTACTAAGTACTCTACTGGGCTCTGATGGTAGTTGACGATTAAATATTTCAAATCCTCTGTTATTTCAATCTGTTTTTATTATCAATATTCCAAATTGCTTCAAATGGAGATGAAAAAAAAACATTACCCACTTACTCGTATACAAGTCGGTACTAAGACGACGTAATCAAAATCTGACCGCTTGAGAATGTACTGTTCAGTTTTAACACGTTAGCTGCGGCACCAATTTTTGCATACTTTCCGTTCCTGCGGCACGAGGTATAATCGGCCCGTACCGTGACCAGACGTTAGGGCGACACGCGGTCTATTAGACCCCACCTCCTTTTACAGACTAAAATCCATTTTCTGGCGCGAAATCAAAGATAAATGAGAATTTTGGTCCTTATTGATATAGACAGTGAATTGATGAACCCTAATCCACCGTCGCCCCGGGATCTGATGGCTAGTTTAGGAATTATTAGCAAAACAAAATATGGGATCTTATACACCTCGTAACGCACTGAAATAGGGCAAATTTTCGCTGCGATTAGTGATGGGAAAAATAATATCGACGTTTTTAAACTGTCTTAACTACGCAACGACTTGACCGATTTTGATCAATTATATCTCATTAGATCGTTTTAAGGGCAAAACCTGGCAAAACAACACAAAGCTATCAAAGGATACATTTTTTTTTAAATAATCTAAATTGTGCTTGAAGGCGCCATAAAGAAAAAAAACCGGCCAAGTGCGAGTCGAACTCGCGCACGAAGCGTTCCATTCTATACCATTAAGAGGCACCTATTACAGACTTATTATTGGAAAATAATGGATTACGGTTTATGCATAAGGTTTATCTTTCTATTTGTATATGAAAATCTTAATGCGGTTCACAGAATAGAAAAAAAAGGCAACCAGAAGTAGAAAAGAAACTGTCCTATTTATTCTGCCTCGGGCTTTAAAAATACAATTATTAGAACTTGAATTAACATTAAAAAATCAGTATCAATATACTTTTTTATAAAAATCTCAATATATATGTTGTACTTATTTATGAGTGTTTTTCATTGAAACAGGGTAGACAATAAGATTTTTTGCACTGAGTGCACTGAGTCAAAATCTTTTTGGATTTTTTATCAGCTTCACGAGATGGATTGTGATGCACAACACTGGTCGCGGGAAGCTCGCGTTGAGTGCGGTACGAGGTCAGGGGGGATATGGGACGTTTTAGCCTCGTTCCGCACTGCATTAAAATTATATTAATTCAGTGCGGCACGAGGCCTAAGACATCCGGTACCAAGGTAGGTACACCACCGAGTCCGGAACCATTAGTGATCTTAAATATATATTTATCTCTTTCCTACACTGGACCAAACCAAAGTTATGCCATTCGCACGACAGAGAAATTCACTTTTTTGCTTGCCGCACCACAGGGAAGTTGCATTAGGGGTGATTTAGGCCTCGCTTCGCACTTAACGTGTTAAAAATGTTCTTAGCTCTTCAGTAAACCTTGTAAGTTCCGTTACTAAGTTAATAATAATTCAGCTCACACGTACAAATCACACAGCAATTCAGGTCACAGCTAATGTGTTTGCAACTGTAGTTCCATGGATAAACTTGTTCTGAAGTTCTAAAACAACACCAAATTTTAGTGTTGTCTTTATTAACAACTGATTTATAAATTCTTAATGTTGAAATAGTGTCAGAAACGTATTAAAGTTTTCAGTCTAGTTGTAAGCTAATATAGAGACCCGAGATAGCATTAACGACGCGTGGCGCTAAGACGTTAGTTTAACTTTATAATTTAACTATTATGGCTTAAGTTCTATCTAACTACCCCTGACGATTTCTGATACCACGTTTAGTTAATATAATAACTTTAGGACTCAATTAAGTTAAAAGCCTTAATGCAATGATAGTAATTCAAATTTAAACACTTAAAAATATATTACCGGAAAATTTTTGGAACGAAGTTCCTTACGGCAGGCTTGGAGGGGATAGGTTTTGCTACGGCGACCGAACTGAAAAATATGTGATAGTAAAACCGTAAGAAAAAAAATGCGTGGAATAAAAGCGTTGAATGAGACGTGCGCAAGCGCGACAGTCGCATACACAAGCGAGTAGTGTATAATACCTTTTTTTTTAAGCTATTGCATAGCTTTTAACGCGGGCCTTGAGCGTGGGGACCGAATCCACAAATTCCGTAACGAAATAATGAAATAAATAAAATAAATAAATAAATAATTTTTCATGGTTTTCGAGGGTACTAAAGCCGATAATTCCGTCAAAATAGATATCCAAGATGGCGGCTGCGCGAAATTATCAACTTTTCGTCATGGGTATCGTTTTCATGGTTTTCGAGGGTGGTGAAGCCGATAGTGCTGTCAAAATAGAAATCCAAGATGGCGGCTGCGCGAAATTATCAACTTTTCGTCATGGGTATCGTTTTCATGGTTTTCGAGGGTGTTGAAGCCGATAGTGCTCTCAAAATAGAAATCCAAGATGGCGGCTGCGCGAAATTATCAACTTTTCGTCATGGGTATCGTTTTCATGGTTTTCGAGGGTGTTGAAGTCGATGGTGCTGTCAAAATAGAAATCCAAGATGGCGGCAATCCAAGATTTATTCATCTAATTTTTATAATTGCATAGGTTGATAAAAAATGCTAGGCAATAGCTTTACCGCGGCAGTCACCGAGTGCCACATTTAATTTTTATTTTTTTATCCCTCTTTCTTTTCGTTCGCCGTTGCCTTCATTAGCCGAAGGAACTTCGTTCCTACCTGGTGTCCCACGACACCACATTTTTTTTTGTTTGTAATCTTGCGTATTCAATTTAACTTTGTTTGTGTTTTGTTGAAACTAACCCCTTCATAATTAGTGACCATGCCTGCCGACCTAAGGTTCGGGTTCGGTTCCCGTATTTCATCCGGGTCGTGGATATTTGTGATGTATCAAGTGTGTATAACATTACTCTACCGACATAGAATTGCTAATGTTGAGTTATCATTTAGATTAATAAAAACATAACGTGAAATACATGCTAACACGTATCTGCGAAAATTTCATTTCCATTCAAGAAATAGAGCCTTGTAACAGACAGACAGACGAACATACATCGGATCGGAATAATAGGGTTCTTTTTTTAACCCTTTAGGTACGAAACCCTAATAAAGGTATCCTGGTATACCTTTAAGCAGAAAATAATAGATAACGTATATCGTTTACGTTCAAAACGTAATAACTTTCACGTAACATACAATAAAATTAAAGTACTCTCATATGACAAATCTGTACACGGACGATAAAACTGAAGGACTATACAGTTGACGACCACATAAACCCTATAAAGGGGTCGCAGTCCTCAACATGAAGACACTGGTAAGATAAACATTTCTTTTTATGTTTATTGTTACTATTCCCAGTAAAATAATATCTATCTTATCTTATCTACATTGAGTTTTTATGTAAAAAATGAACTAACGATAAGTTGAGACGTTTTCCACAATTGACGGTTACCACGCCGGAACGCCGTTCCGAGGGTCCTGGGTTCGATTCCCAGCGAAGCGGAAATTTGAATGATGAATTTAAATTTCCGTTCTTGGTCTGGGCGTGTTCTTGTCTTGTGTGTTGTCCATGGCACCCACGACACAGGGAATCGTAGTGTGGGGCTATGAGTGTGTAGCGTAATAATAATAATTATTATCATATTTCTTCGCCTAGTCGGTGGAAAACAATCAAGCGGAGCGGAGAGGAGAGAAACAGATACATACAAATGAGCATCATTAGATATCAGCGGTGTGTAAGTCGTGAGTCGTGATACACGGGATGTGTTCAGCGAACTACGTTTGCAATGTTCGATTGCGAATGTTACGAGGCCTGCGTTTTGTTTACGCCCCCCTCCCCCCTTTTGTATCCTTAAAACTGTTAATATTGATTATTTAGATGTTTGTTTATTGTTAAATAGTTATTTTATAGCATAAAACAAACAATGTTGGTAAAAATTAAACGAATTACTCTATATCTAACTAAATTGAAGTTGACAAAAATAATATAGGTGCGTATAACTAACTGTCATGTTCAGGAAACTCTCGTTATAACTAGAAAAGTTTTTGAAGTGTGAAGGCCGGCACGTACTTGTAAAACTTTATCGTTCGAGTGCTGTCCCGATATTTAATCATTTATACTATACTATAAACATAATGTATACTATATCTATACCTATTACATTACATTATTACATAGGAGATATTTGAGAAAAATGTATGAAGCGTGTTCATAGGGCCAATAGAAGCCAAAAATTAATAATTTTAGAATATTTGTCTGTCTGTGTGTTTCTCCGCGCATGACACAAAAACTACTGAATGAAATTTGCCGCGGTGCAGCCGTGGCAGTTGTATTACTGGAGGTCAAACTTAAAAACTGATGCATGTTGCATCTTAATATGCCGCTTAGAACCTGAGATATTTACAATATTCATAATATATGTTCCAGGACAACGTCTGCCTACAAAAGAAGCAAGAAACTCGGTATGCCCTGAACCACTGAAGATAATTATAAGTGTTATCCGCTATAGCTATCGGCGCGGAATTAATCGAAATCTATAAAATTAAATGTATAAAACATTACACGTAAATAAAATAAAATAAAAATAATAAAAAATAAAATAGCCTTTATTCTGCCAAATTCTTAACAATAAATTTTTATACACTTTATTTTCTATCTATAAATAACTATACGTACATCATAAAATTTAATTTGAATTATTTAATATTACAAATGATTTTATTATTCCATTGATTTAATTTCATTTTATATACACGTATTATATATTATTAATTATTTAAAATTATTTCTATATCCATTTTTTTTGTCAGTTTATGTACATTTCTTTTATATCATGTCATCTTATGTATTTATGTATATGTATGTATATAATTACTATTCTAATTATTCATATTTGGCAGCCGCTTCCTCGGCATAGGCCTCCCCCAATCTCCTCCATTCTTTCCTGTCCCTAGCTAGTCTTCTCCAGTTTAGTCCGCACCTTTGTTTAAATATTTCTTCCCACCGTAATCTGGGCCTTCCTCTCTTCCTTTTACCATCTCTGGGTAACCACTCTATGATTTTCTTTACCCACCTGTCCTCAAACTCATCCATTCTGCAAACGTGTCCAGCCCATTTCCAACATTACACGTAACACATTATAAATAGTGTACAATATTAAGATATATCTAGCGGCAGAAAATCAACTTTACTATATTTCAGCGTTTATAAATAATTAGATTCTATTCTTACATTCTATTCTTGAACTATTCTCCTATAATAGAGCATACTAAAGTGCTAATTTGTTAGCTCATTCAATTAACGCCCACTCAAGCTTAAACCTCAGAAGAGTTGCGAAACAAGCGAAGTGTTAGCTAAAGCATTATTCCGATAATTGTTCAATGAATTAATTGTGCAATTTGATCAACATTAATAGATGAATTATACAATGGAATATTTCCAGAAAAACATTTTCTGGAAATAGGATTTTCTTGAACATTTCGCAGTATTCAATGATGCGCACGACGCGTCCCACGTTACAAGAATTTGAAGAAGTTGGAAATATTTTCACTGCTTTGTGAGCAGAACGTAGCTTATTTAGGAGACGCATTTTTCTCGTTTATAAGTGTACATTTTATACAAAAGATACATCTTTCTCGCAACCTTGGTGTTTTTGTCGCATTTAAAGGTCCAAAGTAGCTTCATGAAATCGTGGAGGAAACATGAATTATTCAACTGAATCTCTATATAAGTTTCATATTGACCCCTTTCAGGGTTACGTACATGCAATGAATAAACGAATTTCTCGTAGTACTCGGTACTCTATCCATCACACTTGATTTATATCGAATGTACAGAACGGAAAGAGCTAACATTTTAGAACACAAACTTATATCCTATAGTAAGATAGCCCAATGAAGAACGTACCTACCTTATAGTGTATACTATAATAATAATATAATACTTATAGTGTATACTATAAGGTAGGTACAATTTTATTGACTGTAGGTATCTACAGTCAATAAAATTGTATTTTAAATTTAGGGATTTACTTTGAGGAATAAATTAGAAAACATTCTTTAATTTTTGAAAGAGTTTAATCAAGTGTGTAATTTCTGTATATTAATCACAACTGTCCCACTGCCGTGCTCAGGTATCCTCTCACCGGGCTACAGGCCATAGTCCAGCACGCTGACCAAGTGCGGATTGACAAACTTTACACACCTTTGAGAAAATTTTGTAGAAGTCTCGGGTGTGCAGGTTTCCTCACGATATTTTCCTTCACCGAAGCGTGTGATTTAATTGCTAACACTACATTAAAATACCGTTTCTAGACACTTGCAGCAATCCGTGAAGCCGGGCTGGCAACCACCATGCTAGAGTCAGAAAAAACCACTCGTCGTCAATGTCATTTTCATCTTACTGTTATTTTATCTTCCTAACCATCAGGTGTCTCGTCTGTTCGTTATCCATATAAATGTATTATATAAATAACCCCCAAAAATAATTAATGAAATAAATGTGAAAATTAAACATGCATAATATAAACAGGATATTCAGGAATACAGATTGAACATACTTTTAAAACTACATATATAGATAGATAATCTATCTTCCCGACAACTTTTACACGATGAGAGCAATAGTACATAGTCTACCACATTTCAGACGAATTATAGACTCGTCCAATTAAGTAATTCTCGAAATTAACACGTTTAAATAAATAGACAATTTTATATGTCACGTGAAACATGTAGCTTACAATATTACTCCACAAATATTGCCGTGGTTAATTTAGCGCAGTAAATATGTCAATATAACAACACTATGGTTACGTAAACCCGGTTCAGGTAAATTCGTTTCCGGGAAATAACTATTTGCTACCTGGGAAATGGCGAGCGCGTCGTATTTTACAGTCTCCTCCTAAGCCTTGATAACCTACTGTACACTAGTTTTTTCATCTTCTATATACATAAAACTCTTCCGTTACTGAGTAACTGACAGACAACGCACAGCCGAAACTACTGAACACAACAAGCTGGAGTTTGGTAAGTATGTATTTTCCTTGGGGAGTGTAGGGGAGCACTAAGAGAGGATTTTTGTAAATTCCCCCCTAACGGGATAAAAAGGGGATAAAATGATCTTTTGGAAATTGGCGGGCGTAGCCGAGGGGGATGCTCGTTTTTTTTATACACATTTAGGTGATTTTTAACCATGGCCTGTACCCCTCAAAAGGTAGTCAAATTGTGTAATTATCACCATATTGTTGTGAACATCGTTACACCAAACCTACTAACTACATATGATTTTAAACGTTTGCATCGCGGACACTAAACATTTTACTACAACGGGTACTCACGATTTTTAATATGTATACCAATATTTTGACTCAATTTCAGAGATCATTGTCACGTCGAGACTAATTGTAAATAATAAAAATTGTGAGTACCCGCTACAGTAAAAATACCTACTACAATCCATTGTCACATAGAAGTGGTTCACGTTCCAAACACAAACCCTCGAATAAGAATTTCCCTCCAAGGAATTCGACGAAATAACCGAGCTATTAGAATTGGGGGAATATTGAATTCGAAATAGGCTTTATAGACGTTCTTATAATACGAACTGACATTACGTTCACAGGATTTACCAAATGAAGCGCAAAATTAAATAAAATGTTATAAGGGCTCGATATCTCGTAGTCTCAGCTAAAAAGATATATTTTATTGTTATTGTTATTAGTAAACAGTTTTATTTCCATCAACACTGTCTACATTCGCAGAAAATGTTTAATAAAATTAAGATATTAGCAGAACAAAGTCAACAAAATACAAAGATACACAGTGTTTATAGAAGAAGGTCATAAGTGCGGTTGGTTTTTACTGCACTTCAGACTTCCATGCTAGAGCTTTTTGAGATTGCTACTGCACTTCAGACCCCTACTGGACATGATACGCACTCTGAATTTTATTGTAAGTATTAAAAATGTTAGCGGGTAATAATGATAAGAGAAACTTAAAGATAACCAAGTAACCAGGTACTGTCGTGTGTTAAGTGACATGCAAGATTAAGACAAATCGATTTGACGCCAGTCATCTAAATCTGCCCACGCATTGTCTGGAGAGCACTACAAAAGAACATACTTATGTACATACTTAAGTACATATCTACATATTAACATGCAAAGGCTGCAAACTATCATCTTAGGCGCCGCGTAGTCGGATAAAAAGGTAAGTATTACACCGTATAAAACAGCAAAATTACCTCTTCAACGAATTGTCGTATTGAATCATTATCCTCAAAGTACAGCATAAAGTGGTTCGTACAAAATGACGTTTATAACGACCCATACCGTAAACATTCACAACTTTATATAGGTCGTCAATCTTTTACCCGTGTGTGCTCTGCAAACACAGGAAAAGCTTATGCAAACCGAGCTGAGGTTTTGCGCGGTGGCGTCATACGTTTCTTATCTAAATTATTTATGACGTTGTCTTTCTGAATGATGAGGGGAGGTGAGCTCTTATACCGCCAGAGCGCCAACTTTATGGTAACGCGAAAGAAGTATAATGTATCTGCTCAAGTATGTGAGGTTTCGTACTGTAGATCCAGGTATATCATCATCAGCAGATCATTTTCTGTAGAAGTTTTGGGGATTAGAATATTGACATTGGTTTCTCATAAACTAAGAATTATGACCTACTTATATTCTTCATTTCAAAATTTTATGCTTAACAATGTCGGATAAGGCATATTGGTAAATTGACAGTCATTTTTTCACTTTTCTTTTAAGCATTTTACTAGTATGAAAAAACTTTTTTCTCTCTTAATCCCTTTACATTTTATACGTCACGTGATGGCTTAACTAAAGAAGAAGCTAACATTAAATGTAAACAAATTATTACTATAAATGCAAAAAAATGACTGCATTTACTGTAGTCGTTGCTAATCTGTTCGTGTATCAGTCGTTCATCCAGCAATTGGTTTATTTTTTGTTTCCGCCCTAAATATTCGGAAAATAAATTAGTAACAAAGTACCAAATGGTAAGTAGGTACTAAAGACATTAACGTTTCGTATTAACCTATTGTAACATCTAACATCGGGTATGGGTTCTGACGCACACAAATTCTAGACAGACATACCTACACAGACACGATCAAAAATGATACTTTAACTGTTTTCATTCATTCATAAACCGTGTACAACTAAAAATAGAACCAAACCAGCAAATTTAAATGTACCTAGGCACACAAAAACAAACATTACGACTCGGGCAAAGTTCAGGTTTAAATATAAATAATAAGATAGCCACATAAAAACCAGGGAGGAGACTCAAGGTCCACAACGTTTACACAACACACACACAATGTTTACACAACGCTCACGGACCGACGACGGCTCATAAAATGTGGCCACAAATTTTCATGATAGGATTATTGTCATTAACGCGGTTGAAATGACAGTAAAACGCAATAAATAGGCAACTTTGACAGCAACTGTATAAAATAAACCGCTTAGAAAGCCTTCCCGACAATATAATAAAACAATTCGATATAATAAAGTTATGTTGTGTGAAGTTTTATTTATTTATTTAGGACAACCACTTACACTAATACAAGCACATTGTGACAAAATATCATTAGTTATTAAACGTTATATAGCACGTTACACGTAATAATTTATTTTTTTAAACTATTGATCTTATTTCTAAATATGTCATCATTATTTACTTAGACAAATGATATCAAAGTAAGTACTTAGATCCAAGCATCATTCCAAATCTTGGACAATCTTCAACAATCGCCAAATCCCTGTGATGGTAAGTGGCGATAAAGTCGAAGTGAGCAAACTAACTTAGTAAATGCCTTCTTCTGGAGTTTTCCCAGCACTTCGCAGTCCAGCTTAATCTTACTAGTAGAGCGTAAAAGTTTTATACACTGTTTAATAAACGATTTTATCGCGTGCCCCGAGATTTATTTATGTAATCCTTGGAACGCTCATTAAATATAGTGTTGGTTGGAACGACTTCACTTTTTACGCAGATATACCTACACAATATTAATGTTTTGTCGAAACGATAGCAGGTAATTTAGAAACTGGTAGTTAAATAATTTGAATGAAAACGTTGGGTAATAATTAAAATCTTTCGAACCTGATAATATCTTAGAACCTATGTTATATTATATGACTAGCTGTGCCCGCAACTTCGTTCGTCTAAGAGTGGCAATTAAGAAGTATAAAAAGTAGCCTTAATTAATGGCCCACTATAGAGCACGGGTCTCTCCTCATACCTGAGGAGGCCTAGAGCATACTCCACCACGCTGCTCCAGTGCGGATTGGTGGAGGGGTTAGTAGCCAACCCATGTGTCGGAAATTTTTAAGCCGCCCGAAGGTATCCGACTGTTACCAAATGGTAACAACCTGGACCGACCGCTTTACGTGCCCTCCGAAGCACAGAAGTGCCCAAGAATTATTTGACATTAGCTGTCATCCATCCAACTACCGACCGCGCCCACTGTGGCTTAACTTTGTCGATCACTTAAGATCGACGCAAGCCGCTATATATGTTGCCCTATAACCTCTTCTATCTTCTAGTGAATGTCCCATTATAATCAGTTCAGCTGTTCCAGAGGATAATCAGCCTGGACCAACAGAAACACAGAGGGACAAACTAAACTAAAAATAAAATGTTATTTAGTATAACTAAGGACTTGAGAAAACCCAGTTATTTTAAAATAACATGCAGGCTCTTCATTTTATTTATATGTATGTATAGATGTAATGATATGAACGATTGAAATCACAGAACAGAGAGACAACATTGAAGTCATATTAATAAATAAAAAAGTGTGCGTATACCAGTGCGTATAAAGTGAAACATTTTAACGGCAAGTCTTTTTTCACATTAATTTAAAACTGTTTTATTTTTTAACTTTCACTCCAACTCCGGCTTTGACTTTGACTTCAACTCAAATTATCAACTTCAATTCAAACTGCAACTCCACTTCACTCCACTCCACACGTTACACGTTCCAAACGCATACAACTTCCGTTTAACTTAACTTCCATTTCAAGAAAACGTTGCAAAATTTTCCCATTTAGCCTCTATTACATTTATAACAAATACGTCGATATAAAAGTTTCTTTTTAGTAACTAAATAAACGCAAAGACACTTTTACCCCGCACTATCATTCCCTTTGTCGCGGGTAACATGGACAACACAAATAAGACAACTTTCGAGAACAAACATTTATCTGTCACATCATAATAATTATATGTATCTGCCATGGGAATCGAAGCCGAATATTACCAACGTATAATAGACGTCAAATCAGGGTTGATATATAAATATATTGAAACAATTTATTAGTCTTTAATTAGTCAAGACATTATTCGATATGATGCTACATAAAAGATGTTCATTCCATGGTTACTTATAATTTTTTTTATAGCCGACGCACGAGTAGACCAGCCATCTGATTTTGAACATTGCAGGTTGTACACATGTTATTACTAACCGACGCGTTGCGGCCAAGAAAGAAGTCCATTGTCAGTGCACCCCGACCCCGATGGCAAGTCGACTTGGGTTCAAATATCGATGGAGCC
Source organism: Ochlodes sylvanus (assembly GCA_905404295.2). Lineage (NCBI taxonomy): Eukaryota > Metazoa > Arthropoda > Insecta > Lepidoptera > Hesperiidae > Ochlodes > Ochlodes sylvanus. Next base: position 6,150,422 of record FR990144.1, read on the forward strand.
CCATACATCCCAAGTTAGTACTTCCACAATTCATTCGTGTGATCATAAAAAGAACTTGCGACGTACATTCCAATCAGAAGCAAGTTAAGATTGCGATCAAAAGGAAATCTCTGATGAAAAAGAGTGAATGAACTAAGAATTGGCGACCTTTCCCCGGTGAAATGAACGGGAAAATAGTTTTAGGTATTACAGATAAAGGCAATAAATGCCCTTAAGTGAAATCACGGTCCCAGTCTAAGTACTCGTATACTTGCCACTCAAGCATAACTATGCGAATGTAACTAATAGGTATAGAATGTAAGAGCTGCGTCAAGGCCCACAAAAATATTCTCATTTATTATAATGTGTATTGTTGTATTGTACGAAAATTTGGGGTAGTTTTTTTTTTACACTTGACTATAACTACTTTAAGACTTGACTATTATTCCTATATTAAATCGCACTAGCTAACTAAGCTTACATTACCCGAAATCGTAACTCAAAAGTGACTCTTGACTTTGATACCCCCTCATTGCCGTGGGAGATTCTGAATAAACTTACACCCAACTAACCGCCTATTCCTGTTCGTAGGCTTCACGACTCTCTTTCTCCATCTCATTTCTTTCATCCGCCCTCCCTTATCCATTTCAACAAGTGTTTTAATTCATATATTGCACGTCATACTACAGAGCTACAGAGCATTTGTGTAACATAAATATTACGACAAAGTATACACATACATTGTACAAACGCCAACGAATTTATAAATTCCGTTTAAAACCTTCCGTAGTCGGATATACAAAACTAGTAAGAATAATTGTCATAAAATAAAGGAAAAAATATTTTTTATAAACAAGCTTTTATTTAAATTAGCTAAAAAGGAATAATAAAGTTTTCGTTATAAAGTTTTACTATCAACTTATCACGTCATTACATAATTTACATTATTATGACATAAGCTTGTCGACATACATACATTGCAAGTTAAATAAAAGCTTTTAAAAAGCTAACAAGTTACCTTCATTAAGGTAAAAGACTTTTATTCGCTTCGAAACTATACTTCAGTAAAGTTCCTTTACGTTCAATTGAAATTTAATCTTCTGATAGGAATACATGTTTTCTTTCAGCAAACCTTTGAAACAGATCCAATATATTTTGAAAGAGTTCACATTTTTGCCGTGTAATGGTCAGTAAAATACGTACAGATATGGATCCAATTTATTTATTTACGATTCATGGAGATCGTTGACCGAAAATTCTGGAAACTTGCCAAGTCTGAAAATTTAAGAAAAACGCCTTAACAATGTTAACAAAATGTCGTACAAAATTTTAGGCAGTTCGCCAACCTCATTTGCGAATGCATGTGAGGTAGGATGCAGCTGTTTGCTCAAATTATAACTGGGGTTTAAAGCATAAATAAACAGAATTGTACAGCGTACAGTGGTAATTTAGAGAAGTTTAGATGGGTCCGAGAAACAGAAGTTGTTTGAAACTTGTTTCGCTACTCACAATAATAATATAGGTACTATACATAATAATAAATCTGTAACTGGTCGCTGTCTGTATATGGAAATTATGAGTAAAACTTTTCCTTTTTTATTTATGAAACCATTTAAAAACTTTCTTCAGTTAAAAGAAAATACTTCCAGATTAGTATCATGTTTAACAAATTCCAGTTTTTCTAATGGAAACCATGAGGGATTGAGGAACTTTCCCAATATCGTTTTTCATGTCGTGGTGTGGCGTCTTATATCAGTTTCTGGAGTACCTAACAATAAAACTGCCCAACCGTATATTGGTCTTTTAATTACAGTATAGTTTATTGTTATTACATGTTTATTAGCTCCCAATAAGCTAAGTGCTTCGTCGTGTTTTATGACGCTGGTTATATCCCATAACCGGTGTGAACCAATTTTATGTTTACTTGTCTCATCGTTAAAGATAAGCTATCAGGAGCTGAAGTGGCAGCAATAAATAATATACTTGTCAATACGGAACTCTAAAATTACGTAAACTAAAGTACATAAAATGACATGATGATAACAAAAAACTCTTGTAATATGTAACCAATAAACAAATATCAAGCAAGACGTTTTAAAGATATAGAATTATGAAATGCGTCAGAAAATGTATCAACTGTTTTGTATGTGACTGCTTTAATCGCAAGGATAATGCTGGCCGAAGTGAAGCTAGGATGGTGACTAGTTTATTTAACGTTTATTTATCTAAATGGTCGGAAAATAAGGAAGCACCTGATAGTAAATAGGCACCTGATAGTAAATAGTCACTTTCGCCCATGAAGATCATCAACTACTATAATATACAAAAATATACTACTTAGAATAATATAATAATAATTAGCAAGCTTTTTACTCCGTTTGTTTAGATTTTTTGCTTGTTTGTTGTCCATGGTCGTCCCGTTCGATAGCTACTAAGTAGTACAATATCTAAGACGCTAGGACCAGAAACAGTAAACTATCAGGACATTGCCATAAAGCTCTTTCCAATACCAATTAATTAAGTCACCGACGTCTTAATTGCATTTTTATTTCCGACGTCAGCGCTCTAGTAATTACAGCACGTTTCTAAGCCACCTACCCACACACCGACGAGTAAATGTGTCAAGTAGAGTACTCCTTTAGAGAAACGTATGCTGCTTATTAAAATGGCAACAAACACAACTAAACGTAGGTTTGTCGTAATTCCTTATACATTTTCACGTTGTTGCAACGTTCGTGCGCTCTCCAGACTTCATAATAAAACTCTTCGTTTTACTAAATGACTTACAGACAACGCGCAGTATAAACTACTGAACGCAAGAAGCTGAAATTTGGCATGTATGTACATATGTTCCTTGGGGGATGGGGGGCCCATAATAAAGTATATACAGTATATATAGACACTATATATATAGAAACATAGTATATACATAATTATATAGAAATATAGACGGTAGTAATCCAATAAGTCTATAAACGCACCTATTGAAAGATGTGACACTAATGTTATATTCTCGTACGTGACAGTAGGTAATAGTAGGTAAAATGGTATCTATGTCACGTAGAGCTCTCCCAGCCATTAAATATATCCCATCTTGTCAAAGTATTAGATAGACTACTAAAGTCTCCTTTTATCACTGGTTTAACATAGTTCTGTAACCGATCCGCCTTTATGTAAGAGGCTTAACCGTACTAAACTTCAAAGATTACATAGTCACTAAGATGCATATTTCAGTCCCGTTGGTATCGATAGATACCAGTCGTTAAGCCATGTCGGAGGCCTTCGGGCAACATTAAAACTACTAATCAGTCCACCAATCCGCGTCGGAGCAGCGTGGTGAACCTCTAAACCTGTCAGCCTCTTCAAAAATGAGGAAAGCTCGCTGAACGATCAGTGTTGGGCCAAAAATGGGTTGAAGTCAAGATAAATCGTTGACTTTCGGGTTATATTTATATTTAATAGTGTAAGAAATATCTTAGCTGCGATGCCACAAACAGACATACAGATACACAGATACGTATAACACTGTTTAAAAAGTTAAAAAAGAACTGGTCAAGGATTGAACCTGGAACCTTGTACTTAGCTAGCGGGTAACTACTAGGTGTATAATAACAAAAGTTCTTTGATAATACTCAAATGAACATCCTCTAAATGAAAACCCTTTAATAATAGATAGGAATCTTATATCAGCTTCCCTTTTCAAGTTATTTCAATTCAATCCCAAACATTCTGATTCTCATTTCCATTGTTATATGGCTTCCTTTTCGTATTGAATAAATGTTCCAATATAAATATCCATACATAGAATAAATTTGTTACTTACGTATGTATATGTCGGAGCGTAAACACGTAGCGCCATCTATTAGTGAATAATGGAAGCGTCAAGTAGTTCACTTGAGCGAAGTCGGTATCACGTGGTCACACTTTGAGTTTGACTTTGACAGAAAGACAGTTTGGACGGTAGCCATTGCGGCGATTGGGCATTCAGATTCGGAACGTCGTTGAGAACGGTCGTGTCCACGTGATATCGAAGGGCGTGTCCACGTGATATCGAAATCGCTGCGTTTCCAATATTGTTTCGTTAATTTGTAATCCGAGTATATCAGTGCAATCAATTGTGATTTTGTAAAAGTAACTTGATAGGTTATTTGTAATCCGTGTGTACCTGTGCGATCCGTTCTTATTTTGCGAGAGGGTTGTGTACACGAATGATTAAAAGGCTTAGTTGAACCCGAGTGGTATTATTTTGGATCCTACGCCATGACTGACCATTCTGACAGCGAGACACGCCCACCCTACCCTGGAGATATATATACATACGTAATACATTTTTTTTCTTCAAAATACCCGTAAACAAGCACAAGTTCGAGCTTAAATAGGATAAATCGGCTTTGATACTGTTTGGTTTCATATTGTTTTCGATTCGTTATCACTTTTATTCGCACCTACTTGATTTTAAAGCTTGAGTACCCTCAAATCGAATGGAATCGATAATCGAGATGATTCGTTCAAGCGGTGTCCCCGGGGTCATGAATATGCAGTGGCATATATCAAGGTCAAGCGATAAGTTGTTTATTATAATACTATGATTAGTGGTATAACAATAACGTGCGAGACAATCACTAGCAATTACTAACTGGACTATTACTGACAACAACTAACGGCACTATCACTAACAGTTCTGCCCCAATCCTTATACGTCCTAAAAAAATGACCAACTAGCTGTGCAAACTGGACTAACCATCCTAGTCCCCATTTGAGTCTTATTCTAGGTAGGTCACGATTGTCATGGGCGGCAGCGGAAGGGTGGTGTGGTGCTGCATGCTCGTTTGCTATCTTAAATCAATAAAAAACTATTTATTTATACTTTTGAAACTCGTCAGGTTTACAAGGACGAACTTATTGGCATTCTTTGCCAATTGAATCTTGGTGTCGGGTGTCTTAATGTTGGGTAAAAAATCGAATAAACTTATAAAATAAATATATCCGACAACCTAATTTACAAGTTACAGCTAACAGATTACAGAGATGTACAATACTAAAAGGTCTTCAATAAAACCAATACTGGTTCTGGCTCTGATTGATAGAATGCATTAGGTATTCAGTTGGCGTGTCTCACCGTACCTTACTTCGGCTTCAATATTCCATCAACATGACCTTGAGCTCACAAAGCTATAAATTATACGTCTAATAAACCCTATACACGCGATATTATAAGGTCAAGATTGATTAAGGGTATGTAATTCATAGTTCCTTTTTCATAATAAAATATAAGTACTCTTTCAAGAAGATATACTTATTCAATATTTACTGATTTCAAAGCTACATACGTAAACTTAACCACCACACCAACCACACCACACTCCAACCACGATATACATACAGCATCCATATTTCTTACACTACAACCAATCTATGCCTCAACCATATTATACACAGCACATACCAGCACACACTGCAGCATACCATATCACAAACGTACCATACCACATCCACACAACAACTACACCACACTAACCAGTAACCACACCAACGATAAACACCTAGCTACGACAAATCAACCGACCGCAAAGCGACCAATAGAAATAACGTCCCATTAAGTTGCAATACTGCTTAGATCTGAGATTGAAAGCATTGTTCACTAACAATGGTTAGGGAGAGTTTTGAGCTCACTAGCTCAAAACCCGCCGAAGGAAAATACAAATACCTAGAAGCTTCCATATACATAAATAAAATCTTCCCAATATACGAGTAATAAAACAACCGCTCCAACCTTACCGCGGGCTGTGATTGACAATCGCGATGATTTGGCTTTCGGGATCCAATTGGTTTTCGATATACTAGGGAAAGAAGCAAAAATATAGAGAGAAATCTTCCACTTCCAACCCCCTTCAATCAATCGACGCAATTACGATACGTGACGTATTTTCTCGCGTCGTGATTACGTTTACGCTGACGTGGTTACTATTTATGAAAACATCGGGCGTGTGTTCGGACATTGATTTGTTTAGCGTCAATTGAACTTCAAATAACTTTTTTAATGTTGATTAATGAGAACCTCCTCCGCGTTCATTACAGCTCCATTTCAATTGGCTGATCCTTTTTTGGATTTTTCTACATTGTTGGTTGGCAATAAATCAAACGCACAGGCAAACAAAAGTTTGTTTGTTTGCCTGTGCGTTCGACAAAAAAATACTATAAATCTTTATTTTAGGATCTATTGCGTTGATAAAAATCTCCCCTAATATCTATTTGTCAAATATTCAAATTCAAAATGATTTGTACTTCACAGAGCTCGTTAACAACTACTCAAATTATAGCACTTAAATTGATAATATGTAGACGACCTTTTGATTTCGGCGCCGTGCCGTGCGCTGTAATACACGAAACTATGGTCACGCGATATTGTTATTTGTAACATTTGTACACTGTACGGGGTTAGGAAATTACCTCTGCAACCTTGAAAATTGTATAACAAACAAAAATAAAGTATTAGCAATCCAACTTGAGTTAATAAAATACGTAGTTTATTTTACACTAGCTTCGCCCGCGTGAAATCCAGTTATATCGCGCTTTTTAATGAACAGAACAGTATTTTTGAAGTGAAAAGTTCTTTAGCGGCGTTGTGCACTTTTTGGGATGGGTAAAAAATGTTAAACTCGTGTACCTATAGTGTCCTGACGTAATTTTTATTTTAGAATGTTCACTTCTGCCGGCACTCCTGCAGTGCAACCCGTTGTTTTTTATTTTAAAAACACACTTCATAGCCTTAGTAATATAAAGGGATAATACAAACAAGTAGTTTTTTGATAGTTCACGTTTTTAAAATTCTGGACGACACATTTAGGCTTATTTTTCGTATAAAATGTCATCATAATGTCATCTTATACCCTAATAAACATTTTATAAGATATATTAACTAATAAATATAAATATAATATATGTTTACACAAGAATTGCTCGTTTAAAGAGATATCTTGTATTAAATATCTTGTTTAAACTTAATATTATATCTTGCAGCACAAACATTGTCGGAGTGGTGGGCAACATTCCATTTGTATTTTGTTCCTGTCCTTTGTTCAGTAAGTACGCTACACGCTGAGTGCTGTGGACAGTAAAAATTAACTAGACTCACTGATCGATGGATACAAGAATTAAAGCCGTTGTGAAACAAAACAGTTTAGGACTGATTCTAGATGGATGGAGATTTAAGTTAAGATTAAAGGTACCTACTGCCCGTTTTATAAGTCCTAGATTAGGTTATATTTAGAATATATTTTAAATTTGAATGAAATAATCGTTTAAGTATACCTATGTCTTACAATTACTACTACTTGTTTACATTATATTTTTAATATTATATTACAATTTATTGAACTTTTTTTTTATTTTAATTTATAATATTTACATAATATTTTAAGAAATATAAATAATTCCTGAAATTATAGTGTGATAAAAAATTAGTCATTAGAAAAATTTAAAAGCGAAAAATATTCAAATTAAACATTTCACACGTACATTATTACAATACTAAATGTAAATATAAATATTTCAAACTATTTAATAAGAACCGATCCTCTACCAAAGCTTATTTTTAATAATTCATCAGTAAAAAGTATTTAATTAAACAAAGCACACCACTACTACTAGTCTTACTATATGTCTTCTAAACTAAATCGTACACGCTAAAATTAAAATTGCCAACTTCCCGCACGTACGGTAATGTTACCGTTATCGTACGATGACCTATTTCCCACCCATCTCCCATCTAACTACTAAAACAAAGTTGTACTTACGCCTGTAATTCCGTTCGGGTACTGTAAGTTCACTGCACTCAACACAGTTTTGAGCCACTTTATTTATATAAACGTAAATATCCGAGCGTAGGCGTTGTGCTACGAGCGTAGCGGTCTACGTCCGTAGCTCGACTGTGCTTCGTAGACGCTCACACACGGCCTACCGAGGTTTAAGAGGAATTTCATGTTCTGATCGATGAGGCTTCACGCCTAATACTCGAGGGTGTTATATATTTACGATACCATGATTTTTTTCACATTAACCGGTATTTAAAGCCCGTTTCCTGTCTAATAATAAAGTTAGCGCCTCAAGCGCTTAATATATTGGCTGTGCGCTAATCTTCAGTATAAGATTAATTTGAAAGAATGCGCAGACTAATATTAGCAAATTAAAGCGCTCAAAACATTTATTGAGTAATTTTTGTAAGGGTATAAGATAGCTAAGGGTAATTAACTACAGTGCGTAATTTGTTTCGTGTATAAATCTCTGTAAGAGATGGCTATTAATTTTATAAATGAATATTAGTCACCTCTCTGTAAAAGTATGGGTTAACTAATTTTATATAGTTTATAATGAACTTTCAAGTAAGCTATTTATTTAAAATTTTGTGCAGAATACCAATGCACAAACATAGTGATAACATTAGATAACATAGAGATAACATTAGTGTTTTATTTTAATCGGACAAACAAAAAAGATGTAATTATGTCAAAAGAAATTGATTTTATTTTATTTTATTTTAATAGGTTTTTGTTAACGTAAGGAATCTTTACATAGTATAAAACAAAATCGGTTTTCGTGTCTGTGCGCTTAGATCTTTTAAACTACGCAACGGATTTTACAAATCAAAATGATGTAGGTATTACGGAATTGTGTACATCAACAATATGTCCAGAAAAGTCCATGATGGCATATGTCTATATCCTATGGATAACCATTTAACATTACAATTATCCCAATTTTAAGATTCCCATGTCAAACATTATTTCCAGTACGAGTACTAAGGCATTGTTTCCCGAAGCGAAGCGAGGGCGGGTTTAGTAATTTATAATCGTAAGGAATAAATGGCCCACATCGTAGTGAGGTCGGATTTAATAAACCATCGTACATTACTGAGGAGTAGTACATATAAATATATATGTATATTGAACCTACTGATAGTTTTGCTGATATAAAGTGGCTGTTATTCTCAGAAATGAATAAAGCTCGTTATGGCGTTAGTCTACGAGATTGTTGTCAGCTTTACTTCACGCTTAGATAACACCCCCGAGTGGGACTCGTTCACGGTTAAATGGACAGAAATATCGTCTGAACACTTGAAGATCAGTGGGCGAGAGATCCGAGCGACCTGTCATCTTTAATTAACGTCGATGTTTAATTATGTCTTGGTATTTATTTATTAAGGGTGATCGCAAATAACAAAACATCCTTGAGCGTTTACGGTACTTTGGAGGGCGCATAAAGCCGTCGGTCTCGGTTGTTACCTTTAGATAGCAGTTGATAAGCCACGTCGGAAGCATTCGGGCGACATTCAAACTTCCGATACTTGGTGTTGGCAATTAAACAACCAATCCGCACTGGAGCAGCGGTGTGGAGTATGATCAAGGCCTCCTCAATTATGAGGAGAGACCCGTGCTCATTAGTGGGCCATTATGGGTTGTTACAAATGTCAGCTTAAACCCAAAACCAAGCAAGGTAGGTAATTTATCAGACGAGGTTCTATAGGTTGGTACCTATAGCACCTATTTTAAATCATATCAAATGTATTCATGATTACAGATTACAACGCCCCCGCGAGCACCTTTTGAGAAAAAGGTAGTTAGAGAAAAGGAACACTATAGGCAGTAACTTATATTCAGTAAAAAAAAAAGCTAGCAATGATGTAGTAGCGATTTCGTCCAGTGTGTGTTTTTATTTTATTTAATCCCTGAAAATGTAATTTGGTTTATTAACAAAATATAAGCATGTCTTTACCTACAAAACGTCATGTTACATTGTTTTCAAACATCGTAACGGGAGTGACCACATGGTGCGAGTTGCTCCAAGAATTATTGTAGGTACAGCCATTAATCATAAAACTTTGTCTCTGCGTTGCGTTCTACTGTGATGGAGCTATTTATATTGCCGATGTTAAAAGCATTTTTCAAGCAAAAACATTACGTGTTACTGTAAATGAATAAACATTAAATTTATGTTCTTTTATCAGGCATAAAATGCAATTATTTTAAAGTAAGATAAACAATACGGTCTTAAGTAATACTCATAAATCGATTGGCTTAAAAATAATTACATTAAGAATCAGTCCTCGCGTTTGGTGTCTGGAGCGCCACATAGCAACAGCATACATTAAATACAGCACTTTATGCATTGCGCAGTCGGGTAATTAAACTATCTCACATAACTCGACGCTTTGCAAGCACTCAGGTAAACTAAGCAATGATTTGTCGCAAATGCAGTGACCGCAGCCGTTAAGGAAGGATCTTGTAGCACTGTATGCAGTAACCGCACCTGTCGAGCAAGGAAACCCTGGTTTGTGTCCCGACAGTAGCAGACAAGTGTCAGGTATGTTGTTCTTTGATATGTGAATGAAACATATTTACGTCTATCCACGCCACCCACAGCATCTTTCACATTTCCACTAGGTAGGTACCTAAACAAGTAATCGGTAAGAGTCATTCCCCACAAATAACGGTTTAGCGGGGTTGAAATTAAAAAAAAAATTATAAATTCATAAATTTACTGAAATAATTTACCAAACACAATAATAAGTTATCAAATATGTTCAATTTAAAATGTGTTATCATATTGTCACGTAAATATTCATTTGCGTGATATAACACATAGTTAATGTTAATATATTTCATTTAAGTAGGTAATGTTTTTTCACGTAAATTAATATTTTACGTTGTAACAACCAAACAGTTGACAGAGGCCTGTAAAGAACCTTTGTTAAAGTTAAACATTGTTTTCTTATAGGGACAATGGTGTTATATAAATAGTATCCAAATTAAATTGGGGTCGCCTGTCGCCGTGTGGTGTAATTAAAACAAATAATTGAAATTGAGCTTAGAAATTAAGCACTTATTTCTTGGTAATTAAGTTAGCAGTGGGTTCTACCTCAGTGCTGCTTAAGTGATAAGAACTGGAACCCTAATTGTATAATTTTAAAATATAGACGCGTGAGTGCAATAAGTACATAACTCTTTTCTTGCTTTGGAAAAAAATATCATAATTATCAATAGTAATAAATAATCATAAGGTAATAATATAAAGTTTCCTAATCCACACCATGTACCTTATAATATCCATGGAGGTCCCTGGTGTCAAAACTTAAAAACTCCAAATCGCACGGTTTGCTCTAAGATTCAGTTCTAAGATAAGAGTATATCAAATAGAAAAATTGTAAACATTTACAAAACTTCAGAATTACCCTTTACAGGCGGAATATATCTTTATACCCTGTTTAACTCATTGTTATTCAACTTTATCACTAAGTACTCCCTTCCCTTAAACATGTCCCAGAGGAAAGGTAAATAATATACTATTTTGTTATAAGACATTATATTTCTTCATAACTAAAACTTATTAAATTATATTTTTTTAAACCTAGATAACAACCACATACGACCCTTTTACATAACCAATGTAACTTGGGTCACAAGTAACTTTTACACAAATTTACAGTGGACCAGCGTGGTAGCAAATATGCCCCAACCTTTTATAATAGCAATAAGAGTCCAGTGCTATTAGGTTACAGCAACTACCGATTACGTGACGTAATTTAATTCTCCCCGGCCCAAAGTTACTAGCGTGTCTGAATTATTTATTACTTCCCTACCACTAGCTACGGAACTGCCTCTCGTTTCGGCACTGGGAGACAGGAATACAGTGTTATCTTACGCACCCGAGTTAAATTTGTTGATCATTTTCTTTGCTTATGTTAACGCCCATAGCTCCAAGGCTTGTTTCAATGTGAGGTGCTCGACCGAGTTTATACGTAATTATACGTGTGTCGAAATTAAAAGTGCAGAGTTAGTTCCTGAGTCAACCGCCAAACGATGTGTCGTATTGCGGCTTGAGAGATAAGTAGTTTTTCTTTCTTGTTCTTTGTTTCTTGGCCAGCAAATCATCGGTGATATCTGAGGCTGATTTCCATGGGCAACGGTGACCATTTAAAATCAGATGGTATTTACCTAAAAAGGCACTTGACCCAAATTTCAAACCCCACTTTCATTGACACTTAAATTCACTTCACGAATGTTACAGAACAACACTGACAGTACTTGACCGTTAAAGGAAGCTTTGAACCGGTAATTTGGTGTTTTACATCTCCTATTAAAAATATTGGCTTTTTAGAACTGCGTAACTCAGATGATATGTTACTGAACGAAATAAAGTGCGTTATGATAAAATAAACCATCACAAAAAGACGTGGGATGGTTAGCCATCTTTTAAAATAGCAAGCATTTACTTCTATGTCATAAAAAGCGAACGTTATACACATATTGTCTTCTTGAACTGCCTCAACTTTCACAGATAAAGAACGCTTTGGCACATCGCCATCATCGTCTGTTAGATCTTAAAGTATACGTCATCATTTACTGTAGGTATCATTTAGCCGTTAGCACACAACAAGGGGGAAGCGGGTACCATGTTTAACTTTGAAATTAAGAGCCGGGCCGGTTCGAGTTGCACACATTTGATTTTTCAGTTATTAGTAGAAATAAATTATCACTAAAACTTTGAAATAAATTATAACAACACCCTAAAATATACTGTACATTAATAAATCTATTTCGTTCCTATTTCGCTGCAAAATTTCCAACTTACCTATCTTATTCATATGTTAATGAGCTCAGCGAGTCGAGCATATGACTGTGGTTACCTAATTCATCATGCAGCGTCCTATCCCGAGCACTAAAGAACGTAAATTGTTAGGCAGGTAATTTAATCTAAGGACTAAGAACTTTTGTCCAAAAGTTTTATGTCGAAAATAATAAAATTGTTGAATTGCGTAGCGCTATAGTATTTTACTCGTTTTCGTTTGTCGGGGGGTCAAGAATAACGCGAGTCTCTGCTATTGCGTAGAATCTACACTGTGTTTACCCTTATCATAGTAAAATGTGCGTAGTGCGTAGCGCAATGATTCAACTTTCAAATTAAATACCTGAGCACTTGGTATAGTAACCAGAATACATATGGGATATTTTCCAGTAAAACACATTCGAAACTCGATTCAGACGCCATATGTGTGGAAGTTTTGGTTTCCGAGTGAATGCAGAGTGCATTACATGAAGAATCTTGGATAAGTTCCAAGAATAATGTGGAACTGTCCACAATTTACCTTTCTCATAAGTTATGTGAATGTGTGACGACAAAAAGCTATCGTCTACTACTAATACAAAAAATTTCATCACCGCCACCAATAATCGTCCCATTTCTGACCTCAGGTCTCCTCTCGCAATGTCCCTCATTTATTACATATAGGAATGACAGACTTCACTCGCCCTTGAGCATAGATATTATAACTACTTAAAATAATAAAATAAACGCTAATACACTCATCCCCCCGCACTAGGATTCCCTGTGTCATGTCCGGTGGCATGGACAACAAAATACGAATTGGAAAATCAAACCCGGGACAAACCCTCACTTCGCAGGCAAAGTCACTAAACTCTAATTTTTTCTGCGCGCAACTCACTATACTGCGAACACTCAATTCGGTAGCAGACAGTGCCCTTTGATTAGTATAATAAAGACAATATGGTTTACTCCCAACGGCCACCACTAAAACAGCCACCAGTGGTGGCCGTTAGATCAGTGCATTATTTTTTGTTCCAAGGGCCATCAGTGGCGGACGTTGGGACATTAAAAATAATATATTTATTTTCAGTGTTTTGTTAATGGAGAAGGCAAAAGGGTCAAAATATTACTATCAAATACACCTAAAATCCGAGCTTAGGTCATATACATTACATAACTTTTTATTTCACTTCAATACATGCAGTATTTCCGAAGTTATAAAGACGAGAAGTTCAAGCCCTTTTTTGAATTTCCGCGCTTACGCTATGACGTCACGACGTGGCTCGGCCGCGAGCGAGCGACGGCGCAACTATAGAAAATATGGGTCTATGCAGTTCAAAAATCTATAACTTTCTTATTTCTATAGATACAGACTTGAAATTTTGCATAGATGTAGTAGATAGTATGTGAATTATATATGTTATTTTATTATTGATAACTAAGGTTTGCTCGCGGCTTTACTTGAGTTTAAATTAACATTTCGGTCAAAAATCCCTATCAACTACGCGCGACTACCGAGAGATGACGTCATCGAGTAGTGACCGCCCGCCTGCGTTATTAAAAAAACCAGCGGCCGTAAATACGCACTTTGATCGTTAATATCTCAGCCATTTATTGAGATATGGAAAAAGTAAAAACACAGTTTTTCTTGTAATTTTTTATAGATTTATTTGACGTGTAAAAAAAAATTCGTTTGCCTGGTCCATTGTACCATAAATAATGATTAATATTGGAATTTATTAAATTTGATTTAGAATTTGTATTTAATATTAAATTTATTTCATTGACTGGCCCTGTGCCTTATAATAATAATATAATTTGACATTGTTGAAATTTTAATTCACCTAGACTAACGATACTAACGCATAAAGCATTAGGATGTCCTGTAATGTTAGTGTAAGTTATGTGACACAAATAAATATATTTTTTTATAAATGTCCGACAAACGAGCGAATGAATAAAGAATGGGCACCGTTATTCGTAGATATCGGTAACACCACAGGCATAACTGATACGTTTTTTTTTAAATTATAAGTTTATGCTCGACCACAATCCGACGTTGCTGGCTAAGAATGAAGAGGAGAGGAAGAACGTACTGTCTCTCAAGCTCCAGCCAGAACCGACAAGTCGTTTGGCTGCCGACTCAGACAAGAGGGTGGTATCCAGCCGGCCTTCTGTCCTACCACCAAACAAAGCATTTGGTGTTTTACTAGACCGAAAACGTATTTAATTCTAATAAAAGGCTCACTGTTACTAACATACAATGCACAGTCTAAGCCAATAAAAGAATTAAACTTTTTACATAGGTTTATTTTATAATGTACAGGAAAGCACTGAGAAAGGATTTTTGATAATATATCTATAGGGAGGGGTAACATTTTGTACGTATATACTAGCGGACTCTAGCTAGTAACGAAATAAAACCAGATGAGAGAAGTGGACCGATAAACCCGCCTAAAAAGCAAAGTCAATAGCAATAATTTATTTTTATTGTAAGTAATTAGAAACTAATTTCAACATTCATTCATTCAGCGTTAAAACTGAACAAGTATTTACCCGACCATAAAATCAAACTAGTTGGCAAGCGATCTCGTTATTCTCATCATAACTTTATTATTCCTTATAAATTTCGCTTAATATAAATTTCTAAGACGCAAGAGTTTAGCAGACACTTTCCAGGTATAATCCTTATAATCCGCTAGTTTCCCTTGATTTACGAGCGTCGTGTTCGGGTCTTTGAACCTAATTACACGTTTCCATGGTATTTTCGCGTCAACGTAACTTAGCCTATTTTATTAAATCTAAGATAGCCTTCACTTAAAGTTTATTTCAAAAGAGTGATAACGCCCGCTGTTGGGTCCTCGAGCATCTCAGCTAAAAAATTTACCTTTACTTTAAACAATAGCACAGTTTGTATTTATTCCTTTAATAAATTAACTTAATTAAGTCAACATAGTTCTCCCTTTCTACTTTTTTCCTTCTTTAGTGGC
Organism: Ochlodes sylvanus; assembly: GCA_905404295.2. Taxonomy (NCBI): domain Eukaryota; kingdom Metazoa; phylum Arthropoda; class Insecta; order Lepidoptera; family Hesperiidae; genus Ochlodes; species Ochlodes sylvanus. The sequence continues at coordinate 6,165,991 of FR990144.1, forward strand.
AACGCATCGATAATGTTTTTGGTGTAACCTACTGATTGTTACTTATTGTCGACGGTGACCTTTTTCCATCTGGTATCTGGTACGTCTAATATACAAATATACATATTAATAGCGTAAGCCGATCTGTCCCGATTTTGTCCCGGTGATTATGGGATCGTCCCGTAGCTGCACATAAAAAATCGGCTATGGTCTCATTTTGAAGAGCTCTAGTCGTAGATGTGCAAAAAATAAAGAGGAGTCTTGATTGCAATTTAATTGTTACAATTTAAAAAAGAATTAATTTTGGAGTGCGGTCAAAAGTACTGACGCGTAACGCGGCGCTACGGCTATAAAAAAACAAATAAATCCTAAAAAATATGTTGAATAAACGCGAAGTTTCGCTGGCGAGTTACTATTAGACTCAACTAAACTTACATCTCTGATCCGATCCGAATCGAATTGTCTGGCTGATTTCTGATTACTTTTCACGACTGAAATATGACATGTAGTTACTTGTCAAATGCAGTTTCATAGGTTCATCCACGCTGCTATAAACGACGTTTAACGAGCTACGATTGCAGTGTAAGATATTGAAGTATAAACGAAAATTGCTGCTTAAATATTGACTCTCATGAGCTCAATGATGCTTTTTGTTTTACAGTGTATTTCAATGGCGGCGACGCGGATGTACAATCAGGTGGCTTGTCTGCTCATTTATCAACTAGTGTCATAAAAAAGGTCAACGCACAATGGAAACCGATACAATAGTAAGTTGATTATCACATCGGTAGCTGGCTGCCTGCCAGAATCCCTCATCCCATCGGATATACGGGCCACAGAAACAACTTAAATTGCTTTTAAATACCAAAGTTCATGAACTTTCGTGAACATTGTTTTGAAATGAATAATAATAATTATTTATTGATTTTCAAAGTGGCAAAGTAAACTGTGCGGTGTTAATAAAGAGACCATTGAAATTTTGAATCAACTGACATCTTTTACTTACAATTTTTAACATTAACTCGCTTCAGTTTCAAGTCAGTATTTAGTAAAATCAATCGAGATTTTCTAAATTAAATACTTCGTTGCAGTAATGGAAACCCATTAATCAGGTAGCTTGTTTTCTTCGTGACTGGCAATGCTGCTGTGATGCTTTTGGTGATAATGTGTCCATAGGCGACGGTGACCACACGAGGTGCACCACAGCTAAGAAATTTCATTTTGAAAGGTTATGGTTATACTCGTAGGACCTGGTAGAATTTAAATGTCTAGGTTTCTGGATACTTCACGCTGCAACAATGGTGATAGTTAATTTCAAATAGTTTAGTTTACCTGTTATGAACCAATTCGCTAGGTTCTGCTCCGAAACACGTGTTAGTGTATTGTAGGTATGCTGTTTAGGTAGGTAAATATCATATCATGTTGTTTGCAGGTTTGCAGTGCATGTTTAATTTATAAAAAGCATATTCCAGTACCTAAAAAGTTCTCGGAAACCGTTGCAAAGTAGATTAATCCTACCTTAATAACATTGAATATCCGCAATGTACCGCCTGATGCTATTTTCAGAACAGGGAGATCTTGTTCTAAGCTAGATCATGACTAGGGAACGGCCGTGCTCAAATTGTTTATGTGGAACTTGTTTATTATGCTAGCATTGTAGAAGTACAATGTTCATTGATCATGTCTGATTTATTTGACAATATGGACGTACCGTCAAAATACATTTTAAATATTAAGCTAAGACTGCTGCTGGCTGCTCCTGCTGGGAGCTTGAGACAGTATTTTCTTTCGTTTTACCTTCGGTCGTTCGGCCGTGATGAAGCCGTGAAGCCTTTGGTGTCACTGTCGTAAATGGGCGATGTTGACAACTTATCATTAAATGGCTGGTCTGATTGATTGTCGTCTATTTTTAAAAAACATTGATAAACAAGCATAAAAACCTCGTAATTGTAAGTGGTCGCACCAAATAACGGAACACCAAAGGTCCTGTCACTAATTATTTATTTATTTATTCTTTATTACAATCTTAACATTAAGGAGTACAATGGGCGGACTTTATGTCAGGTGGCATTCTCTTTATCAATTATTATCTTTATCAAGCAATTATCTTCTGAGAATACTCCAGTCTTGACCAAATTTTAAATAAGTAATATTAACAACATTTTACGTCATCGTTTTCATTTTATAAACGCTACCTATGTAAACATAATAAAAGTCCTGACCCAACCTTTCGCATCGCCAGCGCCAGAGCAGTAATATCGCTCGAAGCTTGTTATTTTCCTTACAAGCTTCGCTCGCAGCTGTAACACTTATTTAACTACCCAGTAGGTTATTCCTCGACCGATAAACATATTTCTTTTGCTAGAAAAATACACTGAAAATGTAGATGTTTTTGAATAGGTGCATTTTTTGTATCTACTCATCTCGTGAATCGAAATTCTTTTTTTTTTTCATTTATAGAGGCTTCAGTGTATATAACAGAAAATCTTGGAAAATCTCAGTAACATTGATGTTGTTCGATTTCACTTCTATACTACATGATAGTTCTTTGAACAGTTCCCAAATATACATTTAACCCTTGAACTTATTGGAGTACGTGCCTCATTTTTCCTTCTATTCATTTCAGTTTGTAGATCGTGTAGGTACCCTTTAAAAATAGATTGAATTATCATATTTCATGAAGATGAAAACGACTTCTATAAAAATCATGTTGACCGGATGATCCATTCTACTCGTAGAGAAAATAATTTTGACTGTATTAACGTCATCTTAACATAATATTGTCGCGTAAATTAAAAATAAAAGAAAAAGAAAATTTGAAAATAGAATTTATAAAATGTTTTCGACGCTAAATTAAAAGAAAACCTTTGAATTTGGAATGATTGAAATTGGTGGTATATAAGGCGATTCCGGCCAAGGCAGAGTCAGTCGAGTCTTGGTAGCGAGTCGGGAAGCGCGCCAGTGGGAAGAAGACATAGGAATAGTGAAGTGCCGTTTCGCAGTACAGTGTCGCGAGTGTGAAGTGAAGTGTGCAGGGAAGTAAAGTGTACAGTAAAGTGTATAGTACCGTGTCGTGTGTTACCCTTTTACAGTGAAAAATAAAACATCATCTATTGAAGCCGGCCTTATGTTTTCCCATCCCCTACCCACGGCTGTGACAACTGGTGTCAGAAGTAAGTATAACGTAATAGAAAATTTCTTGCTTTTATTAATTGCAGCTTGGTAAGATTATCTTTACATTCTTCCAAAAGCTTTGCCACATTTTCTTCTTGACTCGGAACTCTTCGCTGTTGTCCTTCTTCGCACTTCCTTAGCCAGGCTACCTCATCACAGGTTCCGACAACCGTTCCCTTTTCCACTGTTTGTTCATCGTCATCAGGATTGAATACAGGTAATATAGCACCCATACGACAGAGACCACGACCTGTTCCGTTTGCTCGTGAGCAAGAAGTTGAAGACATGATTCTGGAGATGAGGAAGAACGGCGTTATAGAACCTTCGTCAAGTCCATGGTGTTCACCGATTGTATTAGTGAAGAAGAAAGATGGATCGACCAGATTTTGCGTGGACTATCGGCGAGTGAATGATGTAACGAAAAAGGACAGTTATCCATTGCCCAGAATCAATGACACCCTGGATTCACTTTGTGGAATGACGTGGTTTTCCACCCTTGATCTGAAAAGTGGATATTGGCAAGTTGAAATGGACTCCAAAGACAAGGAAAAAACTGCGTTTTCGACTGGAAAAGGCTTATGGCAGTTCAAAACCATGCCATTTGGATTATGCAACGCGCCTGCTACATTTGAGAGATTGATGGAACATGTGCTGGCAGGTTTGCTGGGAGAAACCTGCTTAGTCTATTTAGACGATATCATCATAATGGGGCGTGATTTTGATGATCATCTCAAGAAACTTGAAAGTGTGTTCAGAAAGCTACGGGGCGCAAATTTGAAGCTGAGTCCGAAGAAGTGTTCATTCTTTCAACGTCAAGTGGATTACTTGGGACATGTTATATCGGAGCGAGGTGTTGCAACTGACCCATCCAAGATAAGTGCCGTTAAAGATTGGCCGACGCCGACGGATAAGTCGCAAGTGAGAGCCTTCCTAGGGCTGTGCTCATACTACCGACGCTTTGTCAAAGGTTTTTCTGACATAGCTAAGCCATTACATCGCCTAACAGAAGAGAAACGAGCATTTTCTTGGGATGAAGACTGCAAGCAAGCTTTCCAGAATCTCAAAATGTGTCTATGTGAATCACCTATTCTCGGATATCCTGACACAGAGGGAAGATTTATCGTGGACACTGATGCAAGTAACACTGGAATTGGAGGTGTTCTTTCTCAACAGAGAGGAGATCAGGAAGTTGTGATTGCCTACTTCAGCAAATCTTTATCAAGGCCGGAAAGGAATTACTGCGTAACCCGCAGGGAATTGTTGGCTGTCGTAAAGACCTTGCAACATTTTAAGAAATATTTGCTCGGTCGTAAATTCTTAGTAAGAACGGATCACGCCGCATTAAAATGGTTGCTGGAATTCAGGAATCCCGAAGGACAAGTGGCCAGATGGTTGGAGCAACTGCAGGAGTATGAGTTTGAGATTGAACATCGTGGTGGAAGAACTCATGGCAACGCAGACGCCCTGTCCAGGAGACCATGCTCTGAAGACTGCAGGCATTGTAATCGGCAAGAGGAGAAAGAGGAAATAAAAATTCAACTTATCCGAACGGATTCTATCGATTCAAATTGGAGCAATGACACCATGAGAAGAGCCCAAAAGGATGATAAGGATCTTCAACCGCTCCTAGACTGGCTGGAAAGTGGAACCCCTAAGCCGAGATGGTCCGAAGTGGCCAAGTACAGTACGGCCACGAAGAGTCTCTGGGCACAGTGGGAAAGCCTGGTACTCCACAATGGATTGCTCTGCCGCAAGTGGGAGACTCCTAAAGGCAAAGATTGTCATCTTCAGATGGTGGTTCCAAGAGCAAAAGTGAACGAGGTGTTGAAGACTTACCACGATGGTTCTTCGGGAGGACACCTGGGAATAAGAAGAACTCTCACCAAAATCAAGGAACGCTTCTACTGGTTGCATTGCCGTGACGATGTGGAAGACTGGTGTCGGCGGTGTCAGAGTTGTGCAGCCGTTAAGGGACCGCAGACTAGAAGCAGGGGTGCAATGAAGCTGTATAACGTTGGGGTTCCTTGGGAAAGAGTGGCTCTTGATATAGCTGGACCGTTTCCAGTCACGAATGCTGGAAATCGATACATTTTGGTAGTGATGGACTATTTCACGAAATGGCCAGAAGCGTTTGCACTACCTAACCAGGAGGCTATCACCGTGGCAACGAAGCTTGTTACTGAAGTGTTCTGCAGATTTGGCGTACCATTAGAGATGCATAGTGATCAAGGACGGAACTTTGAGTCGCAAGTTTTTCAAGAAGTTTGTAAAGTGATGGGAATACATAAAACTCGGACGACGCCTTATCACCCGCAATCTGATGGAATGGTTGAGAGATTTAATCAAACGTTGGAACGGCATCTGGCAAAAGTGGTGGATAATCATCAGAAGAACTGGGACGAGTATATTCCACTGTTTCTCATGTCCTATAGGACTGCGGTTCATGAGACCACAACAGTCACTCCGGCGTATGCTAATTTTGGAAGGGAACTGCGACTGCCAGCCGATTTGCTCTCGAGTGCTCCACCGGATACACCAAAAGAAATAACTGACTACGCAAGCGATCTACGCAACAAGATGGTTGACGTGTATGAGCAAATCAGAGAAGCAGGATATAAGGCCAGCGAACGAATGAAAACCCGCTACGACCGACGGGCCAACGGGCCTAGCTTTGAAGAAGGAACCCTGGTTTGGTTACATAACCCCGTTAGACGAAAAGGGAAGTCTCCGAAGCTTCAACCGAGTTGGGAAGGGCCTTATAGAGTTGTGACTAAGATCAACGACGTCACTCTCCGAATTCAGCGTACTCCTCGCAGTCCTCCAAAGATCGTACATGTGGATCGGTTGGCACGATATCACGGAAGCAACGATGATCGGGACGATCATGTCTTGAGAGGGGGCAGTGCCGCGTAAATTAAAAATAAAAGAAAAAGAAAATTTGAAAATAGAATTTATAAAATGTTTTCGACGCTAATTTAAAAGAAAACCTTTGAATTTGGAATGATTGAAATTGGTGGTATATAAGGCGATTCCGGCCAAGGCAGAGTCAGTCGAGTCTTGGTAGCGAGTCGGGAAGCGCGCCAGTGGGAAGAAGACATAGGAATAGTGAAGTGCCGTTTCGCAGTACAGTGTCGCGAGTGTGAAGTGAAGTGTGCAGGGAAGTAAAGTGTACAGTAAAGTGTATAGTACCGTGTCGTGTGTTACCCTTTTACAGTGAAAAATAAAACATCATCTATTGAAGCCGGCCTTATGTTTTCCCATCCCCTACCCACGGCTGTGACAATATTATAAAACAAAGTCCCCCGCCGCATCTGTCTGTTTGTCTGTTCGCGATAAACTTAAAAACTACTGAACGGATTTTCATGCAGTTTTCACCACTATTTATTATACCAGTATTTATCTAGATAAGTGTGCCAAATATCATACTCCTCCGTCTGCGCAATTTTCATAAAAAGGGGTACAAAGTTTTCGCTTCACGTATTAAAATGATTTGCTTTTAATTCCATTTTAACGGAGGTTTATATCGTACCTTTACAGCACTTTATCGAAGCATGTTGATGTGAAATTTGTTACGATGAAAGGTTTGCCAGCCATTCTATTACACACAACATGCAACAAAGGAAAGAAAAGGTTACGGCAATAATAGAGTAGGCACAATAAAGGTTCGTGTTCGCATATTTTCTACATTATCACATCCCTCAGCCCCTCTTACCCTTGTTCAGATAGGCTGCGTATTGAGATTTCGTATTATTCATAGTTTTACGCACTTTTTATATAAATTTGTATGAAATAGAATAGTTGAATAAATCACACGATCGCGCACTATCGTATTTATTGAGTACCTACACGCTTTGAAATAAGCACATCTTATTAAAATGATCGTCATAAAATAAAACATATTATTTACCTACTTATTTATGACAGAAAATTCAGAGGTTTCATGGCGATGAAAGGTAATGAATTTAATTTAAATTTGGTTTTCAGAAAAAAAAATTCGAGAGTCAAACTACGCCATCAGTTCAACGAATTACTATCATCGAAAAAGAAGCGGCAAGAAACTCCGTTTTTTGACGTGATAAAGTCTTATAAAATGATGGGTTGACGTCAGAGCTAGCAGTTAGAATAGTTCTACTACTGGAACGCGGCGTGTTTTCATCACGCAAAACTATCGTCCGTAAACCGACTTTACAGACAACCAAGTTTTTTCCCCGACTCACTGTTACGAACAGCACATATTCCTAATTCATAAAGCATGGCATATCAAAATACCTTACGCCATAAGAATTTTCTCAGATATGAGGAAAGATCCATAAAAAACGTGTATCGGATAATTGGTATAAAAAGCCAAATATTCCCGGTGAGATTCTAGGAAATATTGATCTAAAGAGTTTGCAGAAGCTAATTTAATACTCTTGAGACAGTTATACCTACATATACAGACAGTTACATAGTAAGTAGGAAAGTACTTAACTCGACTACCTTCGTAGACACAATTAATTAAAACTTGTTCTAGTCTAAACTTTCAGTAATTCCTAGTATTTTTAAGCCTTTGTAATGAGAATGATTAAACCGAGGAAGTACCTACAATTCAATATAGGTACCTATTTCAAACACAAATATCGTTAGGTATAGGCAAATCATTGGGTATAGGTACTATTGTACGTTCATGATTTTTAGTTACGGTTAAAAATTTGACTGTCCACCGTATGATTCCTTATTCAGACCCTTGTAATGAAATTAAAATTATAATTTTATTTGGTCACGAAAGATGGATGTAGGTAGGATGTGAAAAGGTTTATAACAATCAGTACAGTAGTACCTACCTACTAGTACGAGTAGAAGTTAAAGCCCATACGGGTGTGGCTACATAAAAGTTTCAGATCTTGATGCGACCCCTGTTGTTTCGAAACCCTTATTTGCATAACATAATATAGATAAATTTAATATATTCGGCTCAATGAATACGTCCATTTATCAAATGACGAGGCGTTCTAGCGTGAACGTGTTAAGAGGCTTCGTATGAGATCACGATAACTGCTGTAATAAATTTAATAATAATAAGTAACTACCTATTAATAAAGTTTCCTTAGACTTAACTACTTAGGTATTCTATTCGAAACGATTTAAAGCGGTCACAGCCTAGTGGTTTGAATTTCGGCCCACTTCGGTAAAGCAGTTTTCCAATCTTATATGAGTAAGGAATATACCAATCTCTCATGTTATCTGCAAATTCTGAATGCGTTCTTATACGGAAAACAAGATTCTTGACAGATTTAAAAGGTTATCTATAGAGATAACCTTTTAAATCTGTAAAGAATAGTGATAGTCACTTTTGTAGTAAAGGTACACATTTAGAAAGTAAATATGTTTATATTCCATTGTTTTGTTAACTTTTTGTTCTACCTTTTCAGATTAGGTACATTTGTATTCCTCTCCCTTTGATAGGTTGTCTGGAAACAATACCTGCCTAGCGATAAGGCCGCCCGTTGTTTTGAAGTTCTCGTTTGTTTATTTTCTTTGTGCGTTATGTGATGAGCAAACAATGAAACATTTTACCTATCTTTGTTCTCAATAGTGTATGTCTTCTACCAATATGTAGGTATGCCAACAATCACGCTCACAAATATTCTGTAGGATACCAAGCTAGCAATATTCGTGTGGCAGCATTACGGGTTGAGATGAATAGTTGTAGAACATTGTAGATGTTAGGAGATTTTCGTTTGCTACCGTCTTATATGCGTGCCTTCTAATATGTACCTAGGTACCTACACTATAATATTTTAATAATGAATAAACCAACTTCACTAGGTACTTTATACGAGTTATGCTGTTGAAAAGGACTACTATTTATTTACTATTACACCTACCTATATATCAAAACTTGTACCTACTTTACATTTCATAACATTTTTTTATACGACATAATAAAACGTTATGAAAATTTAATGAATAACGTCGAATAATTTTCGAGTGTACCTACTAACGAACAGGTATCCCGAAGCGAAGCGAGCGAGCGAGGAATTACTAGTAATATTGATAATATATTAATCAAATAAATGTTCTGGAAATGTCGAAAATATACCTACATCACACAAACAAAACAAGATAAGTGAATTTATACTAAAATCAGACAAAGGATTTAAAGATAAACATCTACATTTACGTTGTCCTGAACCCGACTGTAGGGTTGTATTATATTAAATAAAACAATATCGGATTTAACCAAATACACTTTTTACTTCTGACAGTCACATACAACAACTTGTACTTGACAGATGACATGACGTTTGTCAAACGTCAACAATGTTCGGAAACACAAACTCTACAATCTCTTCCCTTCTTTATAAAAACAAAATGTAAACTTATAATGTAGGTACATTCAACTTACTCATGTTTTATAGCATACAACATAAACTTATCAATTATTGGAAATACACTTATTACTGCAAATATGTTATTGAATCAAATAAGGTAAGTAATAACTATAAGATTCACCTCTCCCATCACAATATATTAAATCAACTACAACAACTTGACAACCTAAATTTGTAATTCAATTTAAGGAGTCTAATATGAGGCTTAGAAGAAAGTCATTAAATTTTCCAGGCATTCGTCGATGTCTGTCAGGTCTAGTCCGGGTTATATCCTTAGCCATGTCAGGACTACTTCCAATTACTGTTCTATCTATAGCTGCTTGTTCTTCCTTCCTTTCTTTATTAATTGTTCCTTCATTATTGTTGTCAATTTTACTGGGTACTTGAATGATATTACTTTTCTCTTGTGTATCTCCTTGTGTTCTATCAAATCTTTCCATATCTCTATGCCTGATTGGTTGAAAGTATGAGGAGTTTCTTTTTATAACTTTACCATCTGGTGACTCAGCAGCCACTGCATTACCAGATTTCCAAACAACAGTGTGCTCAATTGGAGAGAATGGTGTAGTTAGCTTGTTTTCTTTTCTCTGTCTTACTAGAACCTTGTCACCAGGAGTAATGTCAGATATTTTAGCCTGTCTTCTCTTATCTGCATATTGTTTGTAACAGTCCTTCTTGAATCTATCCTGGTCACGTATTTCTTCATCGTCTAACTTGTAATCCATTGATATTTCTGGTATTTTTGTCTTTATAACTCTTCCCCTGAACACATTTCCTGGTGCCACACCGGTACTTGAGTGTGGTGTGGTACGGTATGCTGATAGATATGTTAACAACTCTTTCTTCCAGTCCAATTTCATACCTTGAGCAATTCGCAGTCTTCTTAGTACATTCCTATTTTGTCTCTCCACTTCGCCATTGGCTTGTGGCCATAAGGGTGTTGTATGCCTTAACCGTATGCCTTGCGATTTCAGGAACTCTTTAAATCTTTCATCTCTAAAAGCAGGACCATTGTCGCAAACAATTTCATCCATTATACCTTCTCTAGATATTATTTTCTCAAGAGCTTCAATTGTAGTTTCTGCTGTTTGGTTCCTAAGTATCTCCACCTCATAATATCGGCTATAGTAATCAACGATAAATAATAAGTAATGGCCTGATGGTAAAGGTCCCAGATAATCTATTGCCACTAATTCCCACACCTTGCTAGGTAATTTCGTTGTGACGAGCGGTTCTGGACAAGTGTTCTGTCTGACTAATCTACATCCCTCACAAGTGTCCACCCAATATTCAATATCCTTGTCCATACCCTTCCACCATACCTTTGATCTCAGTCTTGCCTTCATAGAATTTACGGAAAGATGCCCTTCATGTCCCAATTCCAAAATTTTTGGTACTAACTTGCAAGGTACTATAATTCTTGTCCCTCTTAGTATAATATTATTTATAACACATAATTCTGTTTTTATAAGTTCATATTTTCGTAAATCTTTACTCCAAATATCTTTTTCTATAGCCTGTAACAATACTTTCAATTCCGGGTCAATTAAGGTAGCATTCTGGATTTCTTCCATTGTAATTGTATTAATTGTTTTCCCAATCATAGCTATCAGTAGGTTATCTTCATTGTCTTCAGTTTTGTTATTTGCATTTGTTGTATCCAATAATCTTGATATTGGATCAGCTATGTTATTCTTGCCTGGCTTGTATGTAACTTTAAACGTATATGGTTGTAATCTTAGTACCCATCTCTGTATTCTTGCACTTGGTTTCGAGTTTGGTGAGTAGATTATCTCTAGAGGTTTATGATCAGATATAATGCTAAATTGTTTTCCTATAAGATACATATATAAATTTTCACATGCCCATACTATGGCTAGTGCTTCCTTTTCTGTCTGTGAATATCTTTGTTCTGTTGACGACAATGCCTTACTGATGTATTTTATAGCAACCGGTTGCATTTGGTTATTAATTTCTTGGTGTTGAATAAGAACTGCGGCTACACCAACTGGACTTGCATCAGTTATCAAAGTAGTTTCTGCATCTTTGTCATAATAACTTAATGCTGGTGCTTTAACAATTAAGGTCTTTAATTTAGTAAATGCTTCTTGGCACTCCTTGCTCCATGTAAACTCTGTGTCATTTTTAGTCAAATTCCTTAGTGGACTAGTCAAAGTACTGAAGTTAGGGATGAATCGAGCAGAAAAGTTTACTAATCCAAGGAAGCTTCTCACCTCTGCTTTGTTCTGTGGTGGTCTAAACTCTTGTACTACTTGCTGTGATGTACTAGTTGGTCTTATACCAGTTTCTGAAAGATGATGTCCCAAAAAGTTTATCTCAGTAACACCAAATGAGCATTTCTTTTCATTAAGTGTGAGGCCGTTTTCGTGCAATATATTAAGAACTTGCCTGAGTCTACTGTCATGCTCTTCTCTAGTGCGTCCCCCAATTCGAATATCATCTTGGCTGTTTGCTACACCTTTGATGCCTTGAAGGAGTTGGGCAATTACTCTCTGAAACATTTCAGAAGCACATCTTATGCCGAAGAATAATCTCTTGTATCTGAATAGTCCAAGACTTGAGCTAAAAACTGTTATTGTCCGTGAATCCTCATGCAATTCCAATTGGTGGTATCCCCACTTAATGTCAAGAGATGAGAAATACTTACATCCATTAAGATCAGCTAAAAGTTCTTCAAATGTTGGCAGTGGAACTCGTTCTCTCAGCACGGCCTCATTAGCTTTTCTCATATCAACAACCAAGCGATATTGTCCCTTCTCCTTTTTCTGAACAATGTGGGATGGTGAAACACATGGGGTTGGTCCTGTCACGGGTTCAATAATATCATTATTAAGAAGTTCATTTATTAATTTTTCTTCTATGCCTCTTACACCAAATGGTTGCCTTCTAACAGGTTGAGCTATCAATTTAATACTAGGATCAACAGGAATTTTCAATTTAAATTGTTTCAGTTTACCGATTCCCTCAAACAATGCAGGATATTCAGTCATTACAGTATCTTTAGAAACTATAGAGTTATAAGCTAAATTAACAGTATGAGGTCCTAATCTTAACAAACCGAGCTGAATTGAATCATCTCTGCCAAGCAAAGCTGGACCGTTTCCATGATAGACTAAGACTTTAGATTCTATTGTTATACCAGTTGCTGGTGAATGTAGACTAACATAATAAATTCCTACCTGAACAATTTCTTTTCCACCATAAGAATAGAATTTTTGATTTTCTGAGTTACACTTTTTCTTTAAAGATACATTAGACTTAACCAGATTTTTATAAAGAACTTTATCAATTACAGTGATTGATGCTCCAGAGTCTATGATAAATTTACACAGTACCTTATTGTCAATATGTATGTCACACTTATGAGGTGCTTCGCTCACTTCAAATATAGAGTTTACCTGTTCAATATCACAATCACTGGTTTGATCTGGATCACTTTCAGAATCACTGTCTTGTTCAATCACATATTTTACATATCTTTTCTTTCTTCCTTTGTTCTTTCCCTCCAAGTTTGTAATATTTTTAGTTTTACAGCATTTAATGTAATGTCCTTTTATTCCACACTTTTGGCACTTGGACTCTAAGGCAGGGCACTCTTTGTCCCTTGCTATATGTCCTCGACGTCCACATCTGAAACATGTGGTTTCTCGTTGCACCCTATTTACTCCAGTTGCATCCTGTTCGTTGTCTTTCAGCCCAGTGGCTCCTGCTGGAAAAACATCTTTGTGTTCCTTCTGTCTCTCTGTTTCTTCGAGAAACATGTCTCTTTCCATTTCAAATAAATTAGCTATTTCTATTATTTTTTTCAAACTTAGGTCTGAACCTTTCTTAAGGAATTTTCGTTTTAGTTCTGTATTTTGGCATTTTTCCACTACCTGATCTCTAATTGCTTCTTCATCGCTTACAAATTTGCAATACTTCGCTTGTGTGCGTAAACGTAACACATATTGAGCACATGTCTCATTTTCTTTCATTGTTATGTTTCGGAACTTTTGTCGTTCGTATGCAGTATTAAGCACGGGTTCGAAATATGTATTTAATCGGTTAACACATTTTTCGTATTCATTTGTACCTTCCACGGTATCACTCTGTAAGGTTTCATATATTTCCTGGACTTCCGAACCAGCTTGGTGTAATAACCTTGAAACTTTCTGTTTATCTGCTAGGCCTACTTGCCCATCAATGTAATACTGAAAGCTGCGTATCCACACTTTCCATCGCGTAGAACAAGTCACCGGGTCGCTGAACGGATCAAAGGGCGGGCCAACGACGCCACCCGCGTACTCCATGTGCGCCATTACTTCGATAATCAGTATTAATTATTTTGCATTACTATATTCCGTGTCGTGCACATTCGTGAATTCGTTTCAATCTCGTCGCCAGAATTGTAGGGTTGTATTATATTAAATAAAACAATATCGGATTTAACCAAATACACTTTTTACTTCTGACAGTCACATACAACAACTTGTACTTGACAGATGACATGACGTTTGTCAAACGTCAACAATGTTCGGAAACACAAACTCTACACCGACTATAGGAAATGTACGACAATGGCGTCTATGGCATATCATTTCCATAACCCGATCTTGTATCAGTATCGACGGAGAGATTTACAAACGACGCCCTATAAGCATCTCACGAGCTATAAACATCTGAAAGCGATCATTCCCCTCCTACACTATTTGCGCTCATACCGTCTAGACGCTCAAGATAAAAAGTTATAATGCAACAACTTATTTCAACTATAATTATTTTCCTCTGAAAAACATTGCCTCAATATTGAATTGGATCATATCAATTATCATCCTTGACATGACGGGGTTTTGAACTCGGCTGGCTCGACCACCCGCTTTTTTATGGTAATAAGGTAGCAATCGAGCATGCAGCACCACCTTGCGCTGCCGCCTTGACAACTGGAACCAACCTAGAACACTCAAATGGGGACGAAGATCCTTAGTCGTCCTTAGAATTCCTTAGACCGGTTGCTTGAGCTTGGCGCCAAATGACTTGTACTGAGGAAGGTATTTTAATTTGTGTTTGCCTACTCGTGCAATGAACTACTCTTGGGACCGCCGCCTGGTCGGTAATTCATTCATTGGTCACTCACATTCCCAAATCCGCCTGGGGGCAAGGGAGCCAGTGTATGTTGTATCCTTTCCTCTTCTTTCTATCTTGACCAGCAACGCATTACTGACGTCTCTGGTGGTGTTGCTGGTGTGCTCGGACGACGGTGACCACTTACCATGAGGTAGATTGTCTGTGTCTGCTTGTTAATGATTTACATCAGTCTTTCCCAAAGTGAGCGATAACGCCCACCTGTGGCCGCTGAAGCCGTAGAGGGGCGCTAAGGGCCCAAAAAAATGGGGAGTGTTGAAGTGGTTTACGTGGTGATGACAGATTTTTAATTTGCAGGGCGCTGAAAAATAATTGACTTTCAAAGTGGGCGGCAGATGAAATCAAGTTTGAGTACCTCTTTATATGAAAGCGATAAAATGGTAAAATTCAAATAAAACAATGAAGTATTAGGCAGTCTTTATTGTTATTTTTAAGTAACTTCTTAAAAAAACAAACGCAGTCTAAATTAACATCTGTATATCAAAATTATCAGGAATGGGAATATTTCGATAGAAAAAAATATTTACACATAAAAATATCTTAACAAATCACAATAAAATAATCTCTAACTATAAACATCGCATCGAATGTTAAATCGGTGAGTTATCGAGAGAAAGCCTCTTAGATAATACCTATTAAGTAGATTTAAGTGAGTGAAATACACATTCACTGACACATACATACGGAAAAATTAACAAAGCCAACTGTGAAGATTGACCACAGATTATAATATATGTATACAAAACTTTTTCACAAAAAATAATAATGAAACATTAAAAAAACAGATTCCGTTACTAACAGATTTCATAAGAATAATTCATAAATTGTTTATTAATTTAAAAAATCATATAATGTTAATATGTATTGGAATAGGAAATAGAATTGAAGTTGGACATAAACCATACCCCCCGTAAAGTGGGCCCACTGCTGGGCTCAGGCTCGTATAATAACGAGCGTTCATCACCCTGGTCAAATGGGCGTTGGCAGACTACATACATATTTTTGAGAACATCGAGATCAATAAAACATTTTGCAAAGTGGGGTCTGTAGGACTAAAAGTTTATATTTATAAAAAGTGAATGATTCCACGCAAAAATAAAAAGTATGTAAGCAAAGTAGGGACGTACATAAATCGAAATTATAAGTAGTTATTAGAAAACCAAATCCTTCACATTTTTTTACTATTTTTATAGCACATTTTCTAGTAATTTTTCTAACGGCTGTAATTAAAGGATTTCTTTAAGTATTCCGTAGGTTTAAAACTTTATGAACCGCTGTCACAAAGAACTAATGTGTACGTAAACCACTAAGCGTTTAGATTCTTTAAGCTAAAACCCCATTAAAACACTGTTTTCTTTTCGCCAAAGCTGCGTCTCGCCGGCCCTGTTCAAAATTCACCGACTCGCTTAGATTACGGTCCGTGAATAATAAAGGCATCTTGTAAATATGCTAACGGCGATGTCCTCACAAAATGAATAGGGGCTGATTTTAGCTATCGATATGTACAAATCATTAACATACATATTACGATATTTACTGATTCCAAATTCTTTTTCGAGTTCCTGTGTTTTTCCGTGTGGGCGTTGATAGGTACAGAGTAGATTGGGGCATACGGTAACGTGAAAATTGTAAATGCCTGATACGAGTAGCAATCTTTTCGGGTGCGGATAATACTTGCAATTGTAAGGAATATACTACACTATTCATGTATACGACTTTTTGACAATTGCTAAATAACTTACTGGGGATTATAGATAGACAGGGGACTGGCCTTAAAACGAATATTTCATGAAATCTTACTTGTAAAATTTCTTTTATATCTTTGAAACTGAAATATAACAACTAAGATTGTTTAATTTCACTACATTTGTATATAATAACAAGGCATTGCGTTTTAACATTCACAAACACTTCACCTAGCACAGTATAAAAATACAAAATTCTAATTACCCTTAAACATGCATTCTAACGGACTCAACATGAGTCAAGTAAAACGTTGAAATAAATTCAACTTTATAAAATATTCTGGATTTATGTAAAATTCTATATTGTATAATAATATATCATTTATAGCTGTGTATACATAAATATTTCGATTGATATTTGCGAAAAGGCACCGTCTTTCTACTTAACGATTACCTATCGTATAAAATATTTATAAATAACTACAGCTTATTGAAACATAAGCGATTTTTGCCACGAATGTAATGTAAGATTTGTGTAAATATATCATATTTCCTCTGATCAACATTTGCTATTATTGAAATAGACTAAGCCGTATCGTTTTTCAAAATGTAAAATAAATCTTGTGTGAACACAATTTATTTATAGATGATAAATACCAAATCTCGTCAACAGTTACCAAACGAAAAAAGAAATTCGGTTGACAAACAAAGGAGAAAAGGTATATAACTGGTCTCATTATTTGTGTATCTATACAATTTACAACATCGAGAACAAACATTAAAATTTTATATAGACCTATTTGCACCATTCTTATGGCAAGTCCTAATTTTTTTGGTAAGTTGAAAATCCCACCCGATGGTAAGTGGCGATGCAGCTTTGAGTTAAACCATACTAAATTAGTTAAAGCCAACTGTTGGCTTGAACTCACCCAGTTTGTAATCGGACGGAAACACAGATATAATATTAATATCCATGATAATAATGATGATATTGATTAATTTCTTCACTTTCCCTACTGTACAGTACAGCGGCAAAAACATTCGCTTATATTTAAATACACCTTTACATGTATAATACTTATAATCACATCCACTATTTTACAATCAGTGTCTTATTTACATGGCACATTGGCTTTGTTTACCACATAAAATAACTATCGTAAAATACGTTAGGACTTAGGTAATAAGTATAAAAATAAAAATATTCTATATTTTACAAATTACAACAATGGCACTGGATTTGACGCTAAACCTATCTTTAATATAACAATTTCATAATACTTACTGTAACATGTAATACTACCAACATAATTTTGAACATAATTATGTTTCATATTATAAAAATCCATTCAAATCAGCAAAATAATACCAAATATATTAAAAAAATACAAATAGGATTGACATTTGGAATTGGAATTATACCCGAGGGTGACCATTTATTCTGTATTTTACAGAATGTCCCGTTTTGTAGCCATGGATTTGGCCATGTCCTTAATTTGGCGAGATCAAAATATGATCCTTTTTTTATCATAGTGAAGGTATAATTGATTTTGCCGATATAAATTTCATCTTGTAATTTAATATTTTTCGTTATAATATCGTGGCCGGATCTCATCTGTGATACATTTGATATTACTGATTTCTATAGGCGGCAGTGACTAATCACCATTTGGTAGCCAGAAAAGCTGACGGCTCGTTTTGTAGGCTTTTTAAAAGTCTTAACAAAAAATATATTTAGTGTTTGACATATTCTACGTTTACCATATAATTATTTAGCCTTGAATCAGGTATTGTCCCGTAAATTGAGAAACCATGTAAACCCTACTAGAAAGCAAAAATTCATACAATTTTTTAAGCTCATGCATAATATTCTAAATTACGTATGCTATGTCAAAAACCCGACGTACTGGCTGCCCCGACCGCAATAAATTATGTCTGTTATCATTTGTATATTTCAAACGTGAAATATGAAAGTTGAATATCATAATATCAACGTCATTACTTCAATATGCAGAGATTTATTTTTGTTCGGTCATCCGTCAGTTATTAGTCTAACAAATTGTTTGAGTATTCCAGACCTGATGGATACCCTAATTATTTTTCAATATATTTTAAATTAATATGGAATAACGATTATAATTATTGTAAACAGCGGATACTTACAATAAACGCGACGACGTAAACAGTGAAACAGTGAACATTATAGTTTTCCACTTACAACTTTTTTTTTAACACACAATAAAGTCTCTTTTAAAACAAACCATTCGTTCACTCATTCACGAAAAAAATGTTTACTCTTTGTAATTTTTTTTCACATAGATTCCTTTCTTCAGCAAAAGTTTACCATTACACTTAAAAATGCTTTTTTCTTCAGTCCTCAGCAGATTCACTACTTCACTCAAAAATCCACAGACAAATTAAACCAACAGTAAACACTGACCGGTCAATAAAACTTATCCTCTTCAACGTCAATGTTGCTCTTGTTGTTAGGTTGGTTGGAGTGCCTTCGGAGGGTTCCCATGGAGTCATACTCGTTGGCTATGGCTTTGGGGTACAGCTTGGGGGTGGTCGCGGCCGTGTTGTGGTTGTTGGCGTTGGATAGATTGTTGCTCTTCGAGAGCATTATTCCGCTCGAGTTTCCTATCCCCGTGAATGATGGCTGGCGTTTCGCTTTGCGGGGCTGTGGGAAAAATATACAAATAAATTATGGTTCAACAATAATGGTAAAAAAAACATTCGTTTTTATTCATTAAGGTTTCGTAATATAACGCTGCACACTCATAGACCCACACTAGGATTTCCTGCCTCGTACGTAAGTACCCTGGATAGTACACAAGGACAAGAGCACACGTTCACCGTATATGAAGTTAAATTACTATGTTAAAGCATAAAACTATAGGCGTGATAATTAGTTAACAGATACTAATGATCTTCTAAAAAAACCTACTTATTCAATATTTACATAATATATAATTATGTATGTAAAACTATTATACCGTGATTGGTTTAATCTTTAAATAATAATAATAATTAAATATTTAACCACGTATGTTAAAAGTTAACAATCAGTAGATAAGGACATAATATAATATAAAAATATGAGCTAAGGATTACAATAACTAAGAAAGGCTAAATAACTAAAATCACTTATTAAAATACTTACAACATCTTTCAATGGCACGGTGACGTAGCTATTCTGTTTGGCGGTGATGTAGTGTGGACTGGAGGGCACGCGAGGGGTGTTCCGCCAAAGAAACGAGCCCCGACGGTGACAGAAGATGACCCCGGCCAGACACACCAGGCAGCCTGACACAGAACGGAATAATCGTGAAATCTGGCATTCAAAAACACGTTTTAACAGTAATTAATTTAAAATTTATTTGAAAATAAATTAAAGTTTAATTTATTATGTATAAAATTATTGAAGTTGTTAATATTTTGAAGGATTTTGACTTTCGTTAAGTTAGCTGTATAATAAATGTTTTTAATTAGAATTAAACTGACTTTTGACTTAGAATTTATAACTCTAGCAGAGGAGCGACGGATTCCGAGTTCGATCCCCGGCCAAGTCAAACTTTTTTCATAGAGAAAGTCAATAAATCTATTATTGTCATTGATGTGTGTAAGCTACTAAAGTAAGATATCTTTTTTATTTTTAAGACCATTAGTCACAAAATAGATTCATGAAAAATAATATTATGAAGCAACTGATTCTATTTCAAATCCTATTCAAATAAAATTTTAAGATACAAGCGAAAACCTTAAACGAAACTTATCAAAATTCCACTCAAAGAAAAGATGTCATATTTAAGTTCTATTCGAGTAAAAGATTTAACTGATTAAATTTGCGTGAGGCTATTAAAGGATTTACTAATTATCGTTAAGCAATAACAGTTTCTTATCTACAATTAAACCATTGAAACTTTCTAAGAACTCATCATGGTTAGGAATATTAATTAGTATTTGACGTATTTGAATAGAAAAAATTACTTAAAATTTACCGCCCGAAAGTAAGAGTCTTTATGAAAATATTGAATAGGCTTAATTCAGCAAGTGTGTTCACTATTCTAAACTTTTTAATGTAAATAGCTTACAACTGATGGCTAGTGGTCAACGCGACCATTGGACGTCAGTTAGGGTAAACGACAGCACCGACGGGTCGGCGGCCATATAAAAGCGGGGCACCCACTTATTCATTCTGCTTCACCCACTTACCACTCTGGGCTTGTTGTCAAACAAACAATAAACAGACGAACTTAGAACCCCTCCTTTTTTGAAGTCGGTTAAAAAACGTTAACTATCATCAAAGTTATATAAATTAAATAATATTGAGTGAGCCAGCTCAACAATATGAACTATAAACTATAAAAAAACTATTTATATTTGCAAAACAATTTACATAACTTTTTGACATAATTATACTTAATTAAATAAATTTGAAATAATTATACTTAATTTATTATTTATATTTTATTATTTATTATTTAAGTTACTCTAAAAAATGTGGTCAAGTGTGCCTTAACCAATTTATGTGTTCCATCCTTGTCAAGGGGAGTGCTAACCGTCTCTCCTTTCAATAGACACAACTGTTGGGTAATGCATTTTCCTTATATACTCCCCAAGTAAAAAACTCCAATAGCGTGATTGAGGATTTGCAACAAAATCTTTAAAATCTCTGAAACTATAACCGACCTAATGATAAAAATAATTTGGGACAATGTTTTGGAAGTGGACAAACATATAGACACCGATTGTATATTTATTTATGTAGAAATAGACTGATTTTGAAATAAATCCAACTCCAAGGTCGGATAAC
Source organism: Ochlodes sylvanus (assembly GCA_905404295.2). NCBI lineage: Eukaryota > Metazoa > Arthropoda > Insecta > Lepidoptera > Hesperiidae > Ochlodes > Ochlodes sylvanus. Next base: position 6,187,161 of record FR990144.1, read on the forward strand.
GCCATCTATACCTAACACATGAACTAAGTATAATGAACACAAAGTTCTAGCAAAACATTTTTTCAATACATTAATGCATGAATTCTTAAGATTTTCCACTAATTACATTCCTGTTGTTGTATAGGTTATTATCAGATTTATTTCTTTGTCTTCAATTAAATGAGAATAATTATGTATCAACATGGAATACTAATGCCATCTAGTCATCGCATGGTAAACTACAAAGCAAGCTTGACGTAATAAAAGTTCTTTAATTTCCATAAGGTTCAATAGATGGCGTATTTCACAGCAGGCAATAGTAATATTATTAATTTGTTTAAAAAACGCACCTCATCCGTACTCCAGGACAGTAACACACATTTTAAATTTTTGGGTTAAAATTAAAAAGAAATTTATTTAAAAAATATCATTAAACATTGATCTACGAATGTATGTCTCGTCGAGAATCGATCCAGAACACCTTGGTCCAGCCACTAACACCATACCCCATGATATTAGGCCACGGGTCTGGATCTGGAACTATCTGTCGTACATTTCATCTCAACCCCCTATTGTACCTTTAGGGAGTGCGGTTTTAAAAATCCTTTATTAGTGTTCCGCCGCACACGGGGGTTGCTAATACACTTGTTCAATAATGCTTTTAGGTCGACTGACCCAGACTGTTAGCGTTTTATTAAGTAGATAATGTTTTTTAAAGTCAACTGACAAACGTGCGGGCGAACATTTTCTTTCTTTCTTTCGCCGTTTCTTCTCCTTAAAGATTTATAATTTAAAGGCACCTTAGCGAAACGGTGGTAAATGCAAAAACGACGAAAGTGTATTGAAAATACCTACATGAAATAAATGATTTGAGTTTGAGTTTGAGTTTGAACAACCCGGCAAGTGATCACAGTCTCTAATGGACATCAGTAACGCCAAGGTCGTCAGCGACGCGTTGCCAGGTAAATTTAAAGATAGAAGAATAAACGAAGAAAATAATAATATGGGATTGTTGTCAAGGATTATATTAGCATCGTATAAAAAAAATAACACTCACCCATGACAAAAGCCGCCAGCACACAGCCGACGATCGCACCAACCCCGAGCGAGTCGCTCCGCGCCATCGTCACGAACGACGCCATCTCTACGTTTTGGCTGTACGCGGGCATCGCGTACAACTCTGTTAAAACAAATCAATTTCTTCACTATTACTGTAACTGAAGAAAGTAAAAAAAAACATTTATAAATCCACTTCCAAATAACTATGTTTTCTCAAGTTCTTGTAGTTACATATTTACAACCGGGATAATCTCTGGAACGGCTGAATTGATTTTAAAGGGACATTCATTGGAAGATAGTGAAGATTATGGGGCAACAAGGCTACTTTTAATCCCGGAACTCTCAACTTCGGGATTTACGTGGGAAAAAACTCCCACGTGAAGTCGCGGGAAGAATTAGTTGACAATAATATCGCAGGTGACTGTGCGACTGTGCGACTGCGATTTATATTTTATTTCATTTGAGATAACAATTAAATAAATAAATAAATAACGCTACACACTCATAGCTCCACACTAGGATTCCCTGTGTCGTGGGTGCCATGGACAACACACAAGACAAGGACACACACCCAAACCAAGAACGGCAATTTAAATTCATTCATTGCGCCATCCGGGTCGTCATTATGTACTTTTCTTAATTTTCAAACACTAGGTTCAACGCGTCGTTACCGTTGTCGAGGTCGGTGTCGGCGTCGGCGCAGCGCGCGACCTGCAGCTGCGCGCCGACGCACGCGCCGGCCTCGCAGCGGCGCCGGCGCACGCGCTCCCCGCCCTCGCACGCCGTCCACTCGCCCCAAGCCCCCCAGCCCGCGTCCGACTCTGCACGGAGACCGCATTATTATTAATCTTGTCTGGTTTTGCTTCGGAACTTACATATCGACGGTAGAAAGCGGAAATGTCGTAACTAGAATTTTGGGCAACGCGGAAACGTCGTAAGTGATTTTGCCCAAAATTCGAGTAACGACCTTTCCGCGTAGCCCAAAATTCGAGATACCACGTTTCCGCTTCCGTTTCCGTTTTCATTGTATGTGTACAGATTATTAAAATTAAATGCTTACACACTAATACCCACACTAGGAATCCCTGTGAAGGGGGTGGCATGGATAACACCAATAACACATCACGTACACCCCGATCCGATACACCCGATCAAACATTTATCTGTGACTAATCTGGAAATCGAACCTGGGAACCCGCTGCGCAATAGTTTCACTACCGACTAGGCAACGGGATCGTCAAAAATACCCAAAAATATCGAATGTATTTTATCCGGAACAATTTATATTAACAATAAAGATTTGTGTCTATAACAATCTATAATTACCTGCACAGTTGTTAACACAGACGCGCCGCTCGAGAGCCGCGCCCGCGTCGGCGCAGCCCTCGGGGGACAAGCACATCCGGGTCCGGGTTCGATGCCCGGTCGAGCCGATGTCGCAACCGCCACTGCAATCGCTCCACTCGCTCCAACAAGACCATTCACCTGTACAACAAAGTCTAAATTAGCTTTAGTTTATTTAGTTTATTAAATTAGCTTTAATTCATTAATTATGAATTGGTACCGCAATATTTTATATTATGGTCGAAAAAGTTCAAATCACTACATAGTATAAAACAAAGTCGCTTTCTCTGTCCCTTTGTATGCTTAGATCTTTAAAACTAAGCAACGGATTTTGATGGAGTTTTTTTTTAATAGATAGAATGATTCAAGAGGAAAGTTTATATGTATAATATATTAAAGTTTTTCGCAAACAATTTTGAACTTGGGTACTAAGGGACGGGTTTTACGAAGCGAAGCGAGGGCGGGTTTACTAGTAAATTAATAAAAGGTACACTCACCAACACACGCATGCGTGTTACAGGCCCGCAACATGTCCGGGGGTCCCGCGCAGGGGGCGTGCCGGCAGCGCCGCGTGCGCGCCTGCTGCCCGCCCCCGCACGCCGCCGAGCAAGCCCCCCACGCCCCCCACGGCTCCCACCCCCCGTCCTCGGGGGGCGCACTGCTGCAAGCGCCCAGGGGCGAACAGTATCGCTCTTCTTCACGCGCGAGGGACAACTTAAAGTTAAAGAATAATTTTAAAGCTTAGTCACAGATTTTGAACTGTAAGTACTTCATTATGTATATATTTTATTATCTCAATTTTGATATAACTGGTTAAGTAAAATTGTGGTTAACGATTGGAGTGTTTGTTTGTGATACATATTAAAATAACCGCTTTTTAATAAATGCATATGAATGTATACACGGTACATATACATACCAAAATAATATTTATTACAATTTTTTGTCTTTCTGCCTGTTTGTTTAGGCTAATGTCTGGAACGGCTGAACAATTTTGACGGGACTTTCACTGGCAGATAGCTGATGTAAAAAGGAGTAACTTAGGCTACTTTTCATTTAGAAATTTCCCCATAACAATTAAAATTCCACGCGCACGAAGTCGCGGGCACAGCTAGTTAACAAATTAAATTTGTTAAACAAACTTACCCTAATTTGTTCGGGAGTAGGCGCTTTGCACAAGAACTTGAATCGTTTTTCCGTGTAACTGCCGTCAGATGAGTTGCCTAGAACAATATAGGAATATTTATATATATTATAATTACAGTGTAGTAAAATAATACAACCACAACAAAAACAGCCACAAGCTAAGAACAAACATTTATCTGTCACAAAAGCCTGCACAAATCATGACTCGAACCCATGTCAGGCAAAATAATTACTGGGTCGTCAATAAGGTTTTTAACAAAATTAAAATCAACAGCTATTGTATTTATCTGTGACACTAACGTCCGCAAATCGAACCGCCCCCGTCGCAGGGTAAATACAGATTGTTTCGATAAAATAAAATAAAAATACGTGCATAAGCGATGACCTTGAATAAATAATTTTGAATTTAGAATTTACCAAAACCGAACTGTCCAGGTATCTGCACCCAGGGCGTCCAAGCAGTGGCCTTGCGGACCTCGCAGGGCCTCAAGTCGCAAGTTTGCCGCTCCACCCTCGGGCCCTCGCAGTCGGCCCCGCCGTGCTGCGGCGCGGGGCTGCCGCACGCCCTGCGCCGCTCCCTGTACCCCGCGCCGGGGCCGCACTCGCCGCCCGCGCACGGCGACCACTCGCCCCACGCCGACCAGCCGCCGTCCACCGGTGCTAGCGTCGGATCTGTTGAGACAAACTCCATATTTACTAGTAGACCAGGTAGCCTTTGAAAATGGAAACAAGTAAAAAAAAAACAAAAGTTGTAGATCTATTACCTACAACTTTGCCATTACTCTTTTGTCCATCGGACTTATAGTTTTGCCGGAAATCGAAATAAACCGTTTTTTAACCCATAAACCTTTCTACCGACCTTATCTACCCTGGTCTCTATAGTGTTCGCAACTGTATTTTAATTATGTCCAATTCAGCAATGCAAAAAGAATACGCCATTCGGCTCAGTTGTGACGTCATCACACATATCACATTTTTTCTATAGGCTTAAAATATGAAAATGAAGAAGCAATGCCTTAAATTTTCAGTACTTTAAAAGTTTTAAATCTTAACAAATGGTACCCGTGTAGTTAACTCACCGGGACACGGCGGTAGATTCGTGCAATACAAGTCCTGTACGTCCTCGCCGACGCACACTCGGCCGCCGAAGCGCGGCTCAGGCGAGGTGCACGTCCGCCGGCGCGACTTCAGCGCTATCCCACACGACGCCGAACACTCCGACCATCCCGACCAGCCCGACCACCCTCCGTGGACTGTGCAGTTCGCTACTGCGATACTTGCGCCTGGGGAATGAAAAATGTGAAATAAATTTTTGGTCCTTCGAGCCAGTTTTTATACATTCTATTTTTCTGTGTCTACCCTATTATAAACATTAGAGACCAACAAACGGTTACCTTTTGTCAAAATAAATTGATACTGTAACTATGTCAAGTCTCATAATCCTACGTGCATTATTCTTATAGTACCTACAATGATTTCTCCTCACTTTTTAATATTAAACATAATTGTGAATGAACAATATTCAACACAACCGTTTTAAAAATTAGGTATATTAGGCCTCAATTCATAACAGCAAACATTGCAATTACATCTACATTATACATTATGTATATCTCTATTTATAAACACATTATAATATCTATTTACACATTTAATTTTATAGAATTTAATTAAATATATTTTACAATAATATTTTTATTTTCTAATCAATCTTTTCTTGATAGTATCGAAAATGATGATTACCTTCACAACTCTGCCCGCCGTGTTGCGGACGCGGGTTGTCGCAGCGTCGTGTCCGGCACATGCACGTGTCGGGCTTGTCGTCCGCGTACGCTGAGTGCGGCGTGTTCGCCTGCATGCACCAATCCCACTCCGACCACGACGACCAACCGCCGTCCACTGACAAACACAGAGATACGTCAGGCATTGGCTTATGAGATTTATTTTTATAAATTAATAAGGGTTGACCGAGATCTCGGTCTCGGTCTCGATCTCGGTATACCCTATTCTCGGCCAAAAAACGAGCCGAGATCTCGTTTGCTACCTTAATTTAAAATTGAGGTAGCAAACAAGCAGCACCACCCTTCCGCTGCCGCCCATGACAACTGTGACCGACTTAAAACAAGACTCAAACGGGGAATAGGATGGTTAGTCCGGTTAGAAGACGGTGTTAGAACGTTAGTTGGTTAGTTAGTTCTCTTTTTACACTTTAAGTTTTTAGTTTGTTCTCTTTTTACTCTTAGTTTGTTCTCTTTTTACTCTTAGTTTGTTCTCTTTTTACTCTTAGTTTGTTCTCTTTTTACTCTTAGTTTGTTCTCTTTTTACTCTTAGTTTGTTCTCTTTTTACTCTTAGTTTGTTCTCTTTTTACTCTTAGTTTGTTCTCTTTTTACTCTGAGATTGTTCTATTTTTACTCTTTTTAGAAGAACCAAGTAACTACCAGGAGTCTCAACGGCGGGGCACGAGGCAGTGGACTGCGTGAAGTAGGGCTGGTGGGCGTGGTCGGCGGCGCGCACGCAGCGCTCGCGCGCGTCGTCCCAGCCGCAGTGCGGGTCCGCGGCGCGCACGCAGCCCGAGCGGCCCGTGTAGCGGGCGCAGCGCTCGCTGCCGACGCGCAGGATCGATGTGTCGCTGCCGATGTACAGCGACATCTAGGGGATGAACAGATTTTGAGTAATGCTGACGAATTGAATAACATGTGTTATTACTAAGTCCCTTTATATAAATATTTTGAATTTGAAAGTATATTACCATTACTTAATTTAAATTGCATACGCAAGTATATTGGGACACACGTTTATTTACATCTGTCAAATGTACCCGTACTTTAAAAATGAAATGTACGTGAGTTGATTACCGCAGCAGCCTAATATAAATTATTCTAATTAACTGAGATGTTCAACATTTACATAAGGAATGATCCACGCGCGATTCTGCCACTAAGCCTAATTTAATTTAATCTAATCCGGCTGAATTGTGACCGTAAGTGACACAAAATAAAACTCATATTTCAATCCTCTCTAACCAGTTGAATCGATTTAAGTTGGATATTGAGTTGATGTAAAAATATGCATTTTTAAAACAAAGATAATCTCGTCCTCTTATCAAAATGCCCAAGTTAATAAACATAATAAACAATAAATATACATGTTTTTATACAAATTTAATTATACAAATTCCATTAAAAAAAAAACATTATACAAACCGTGTCTTTGACAAACTGCATCGTCCGCACATTAAATCCCTTATCATCGCCGAGCTTCCATATCTCCACCAAACAGGCTCCGTCGTATCTCGGCAGCACGGCCAATTTGACCACGTCCCTATTCTCGGTCGCCACGAACACGACTAGCTGTTTGCCCACGTGTTTGGCCGTGACCACGTCCACTGTGACGTGCGTGAATCTCTCCAGCACCGCCCGGTACACCGGCTCGCCCGACACCGGCTGGATCGATTCGTACATCAGACGGTACATTTGGTATTGAAATGACATGTGCCTGTGAATAGAGAATTAACTTTCATCTATATATATAAACTATTGCGTTACTGAGTGACTGACAGACCACGCACAGCCGAAACTACTGAACGCAAGAAGATGAAATTTGTCATGTATGTTCCTTCGGGAGTGTAGTGGTGCACTAAGAGAGGATTTTGGGTAATTCCCCCCCTAAGAGGATAAAAAATAGGATAAACTTATTTTTTGGAATTTGGCGGGCGTGGCCGCGGGGGAATGCTCGTTTAACAATAAAATAATAGATAAATTCACTTCAAAGTGTCGCGGTCTAGAACCGAAATGCGACGTTACAACCAAAATCAGAGAATAAGTAATGACGTGTGTAGTGCGTAGTCCTATTAGTATAGAGAATTCTGCAAAGCAAGCGGCCCCGGGTTCGATTCTCGGTCCGAGTAAATATTTATGTAATGGTTAATTGTTGGTTCTGCGGTCGTGGACCCATGATAGAGGAAAAATTAGAGCAGTTGTATTGTGAATATTGACTAAAGTTGGATGTTGTCCCCGGTTGGGAACAGAACCTGGGAGACTTAATCGACATAAGTCACAACACAAGAACACTATAGGTACGTAAACTTATACATTAATGGCACTGTAATCGATATTTGGTGCAAGGTTACTTAGTCAAACATTGTTTACATTTTAAAATTCTGATAGGGACTAACTAGGCCAAGCTAATATTAAATAACCTTGACCTGATAATAAAAATTAGTACCACATTTTATTGACATTATAAGTAAGTAAACATTATTGCCACATTTGATAACAGATGTTCAATTTAACGAGCAAACCGCACCACGCTTCAGCAGGATGAATTGGTAGACGAGTTAGTTGAAATTATGCTAGTTGATATACTCAAATCAAATCATGTAGGTATTTATCAATACACCTCATCATCATCACAACCCATAACTGTCCCACTGCTGGGCACGGGTCTCCTCTCACAGTGTGAGGGGTATAGGCCATAGTCCACCACGCTGGCCAAGTGCAGATTGGTGGACTTCACACACCTTTGAGAACATTATGGAGAACTCTCAGGTGTGCAGGTTTCCTCACGATGTTTTCCTTCACCGAAGCAAGTGATAATTAAATATTATATTAATACGCACATAATTTTTGAAAATGACACCACTCATTTGTGCTACTCCTATGTGCGGGGTTTGAACCCGGACCCTCCGGTTCGGCAGTCCAACGTTCAACCACACGGCTATCACTGCTTGGTCGTCCTGAATGGTGTTGTGTTTACCTGTTTTCAGTGGCGCAACTAAAATGGTCTCTGGCAACGGGCGGCTGCGCTCGAGGCTCCCACGTGGACAGAGGTGAATCCTTCACTTTGAAGGGACCTTCGAACGCCGCGTGGATATCCGACATGTTGTATACGCACACCGCGCTACCGGCTATGCTGTTGCTGTAAACAAAAACAATAAGTAATATATAGTTACATCAGCTGTTGGGCACGCACACTCGCACGCATACGCATGCACGCAGGTACGCAGACACGCACTAATGCGCTCGCACACATTTGTTTTTTATGTAAATAGCCAACAAACGAGTAGGACAGTCACATGAGAGTCTGACACCAGTAATACCGATGTGTGTTACTGACTCATAAGAAAGCGGAAGAATCGTTTAAAAATATCGCTTTAATGTAACATAGTATAATATGGTAAAACTCAACCAATAATCTCCTCAGATAAATAAATAGATACTCACGACCACCTTTTCCATGAACTCATTGCGACGATTTAAACCTCTCATACAAAATTGTCCACTAATTGCTTAAGTTTCTAACTTCAACTTTAAAGCTGATAAACTTTGTGTTTTATGTACTAGTGGTAGAAAAGCTAATACTTACGTGGGCGTTGTAAATATGGCGACTAGGATTTTCTCCTGTGATAGGTATTCGACTCCCTGCACCTCATTGTAGTGAAAGGTGACGTCACCCGGGACAGAACAGCTTAGTCGGGCCTTTAGAAATGTGGCCCAGTTCTCCTTTTGTACCATATGGCCTCCCGAATCGTTCTTGCATACTCGGGCTATGCGAGAGTATATTGTCTAAGGAAGATAAAAAAAGGTTTTAGCATCAATTTATGCACATACTTAATAGCCCACTACTGCGCACGGGTCTCTCCTCATATCTTAGGAGGTCTAGAGCATACTCCACCACGCTGCTCCAGAGCGGATTGGTTAGTGGCCAAAATCTCACAAAGGAGTACCTAACTGACACACACTGATCAATAAATATTGATTATACGGCAAGTAAGCTAACCTTTCCACAGTTCATATATTCCACAGCGACTTCTCTAAACACGAAGTACACAAAGCGGTCGTCTTCAAAGCTGCCCACGAACTGGGGTTCGTTCAGCCAGTTCAAGTCATACTGAGCGGTACGCAACGTGCCCGGATCGCGGGGTGCGGCTCCCCGGCTCCTGAATAAACATTAAATAAATAAAATTAATTAATAAAAATAAAATATGTAAACAAACGTTCAAACTCACACGCACTAGGATTCGCCGTATTGCAGTTGGTAAACAAATATTAATGTAACACAAACGTTCATAACCCAAGAACAATCTATCACATAAATATACTGCCCGAGAATCGAACTAAGGACCAGCTGGACATTCAAAAGGCTAAGGATACAATCAACCAACAACGCTTGGTCAATGGATTCGGAACTATACCTGCAAATAGCCGTATCAGAGCTGGTGAAGTCAGTGGGCGTCCCGGCGTAGTACTCTCCAGTGGTGGTCAGAATGGCGGTGATGTTTGAGTGCGGGTTATGGGGACAATTGGCCACTCCCGGCACCCATTCAGATATCAAGTTGAGAGAGTCGATCTGGGTGAAACGTTATTGATGATCAGTATATTATTCGTCGTTGGGAAATTATGAAATCGTAGGTATTTGATTTTGATTACATATCTGATATTTGATTTCTTTCAATCCATATAAGTAGAAATCGTTTGCACATTAAATAAGCGGGGTTGGGCTAGGTTTGATTAAATTAAAAAATAAATAGGAACCCCAAGCACTGAGGTTCCGTCGAGCTTAGTTAAGATTTCAATCGTTGTTTCTGTATCTATATCCCAAATCAATTAACTATTGAGCGGTTCGACCCCATTGCATTTATAGAGTATCAATTTGAAATATGTATCCAATAAAAAAAGCATTCTATATTGTCAATGCAAATTTTAAAATATCATGTGTTACTAAGATATTTCAAAATTCAACAAGCAGACCCACCACAGTTACATCTTAACAACCTAAGCACATCGAAAACACTCATAGATCTATTTACAGTTAAATATGAATCAAATCCAAATGGAATCTCGAGCTGTTTAATATACAATTATCGCCACGGAAGCAATAATCAATGATTCAAACAAACGGAAGCAGTTTGTTTAACATCACTTCCACTTTTATTAGCCCAGCATTCAAGACCGTTTAGTTCACTCGTATAATGCGTTAAAATCTCGCTCGGATACCGTGGTATTAATTCCTTCAGTAAACCTATAATACCAGCATTCCTGCGTTACGTAAGCAAGCGCACAAGAGATCCTTTATACGTCATGCTTCGTGTACTACTTTTATAAACATCACGTTATCCTTGAAATTGAAACCGCGTATGAAGGTACCACATGCGATAAATAAAAAACAGCTTGTTTGAATTGGGATAGTGTCGGGAAGGGTTATAATGAAATTATATCAAATAAATATTTCTGACAAGTTTTTTATAGATTTTTCTGGTTTGTGAAATATGAGAGCCTATAATTATGTCTTTTTTCTTTTAGGCTGGGCCGTTTCGGATACGGGTACCGGTTAATTTTCCTTTCCTCGAACCTTTGTTAAATCTTTGTGTCGTATATCTTATGAATAATTCTTTATAGAAATAATAAAAATCTTTATATATAAGAGCCTATCTATTCTCAAATAATTTAGCTATACCAACGAAACACAATTCAAAACGAAATAACAACAACACAACTGCAATAGCTTGCTCACGCCAGTTGCCACCTGAGTAAAATGTGGGAGTTTACAGGACGAGTTATAAGGGCAATTTATTTTATGTAAAACCAAATTTTACCTCTCTCCAAGTGCATATAGGACTGAACGCGTTAGTCCCGCAAGCAAACAGCTTGTGTCCATAAGACAGCAGGACCTTGATGTAGTTGTGGCAGTCCTCTTCGGTCTGGCCCTTGTCCTGGCACAACTTCGCCTTGTCTGCTGGCGCGGGCCAGTCCGCTCGCTCGAGCTGGCCCAGGCCTCGGAGCGAGAGACGATATAGGGTATCCCTGGAAAATATATTCTTCTATTACTTTTTGAATGCATGTAAAACTGATTCTTGATAATTTGATTATTATTATGAAACTATATTGAGATTGTGGCTTGCTTCTCATTAGACCTTCGATCAATATTATCTTTAAATGCATATCCGACGGATATCGTAACTGTATCCTGATTATTAAGTTGGACCTTTACAGTTACATGCACCCAAAATTATAAAGTAGGTACAAATTGAGAGCGTGAAGTTCTTATAAATGTATTATGTATTATTCTGAGGTATTATTATTGTGTTATATACATATGTAGGTAATAGTAAACATGCCCTCGCTTCGCTGCCTGAAACCTGTCCCTTCGTACCGTCACTTGAAAATTGTCAGACGTGATTCTTTAAACTGATATAACTTTTATTTATTTATAAAGTGATTGAAATAAAACAAACACAACATTCTAAGTAAAGATCAGTTACATTTTTATTATATGTATGGTATAGATATGTATATCTCTTCCAAATTTATTACTGGCGTGGCGACAGATAATTAAATTGAGCTCGCATGGGTGCCATTCATTCGAATGTAGAACAAGGACATCAGAATCATGAAGATGAGAACAGATTGGGTGATTGATTTGATTGATGACATATTAGCGAATGTTCGTGCGTATACAAAGCGGATTGAACCAGATATTATATCGATAATATAAATAATTTATATCAGACGACTTACTTAAATATAAAACTAGTTTCAAGCTTGTTTGTATTTATAAATGAACCAGTGTTAGATAAAGTTATGTTTCAAAGTGGTATTTGATGTTGAAAAAGCACCCGCGCTCGTCTCCATAGAAAATCAGCTTATAGACAGCCAATATAACTCATGTTTACCATAACATAACTGCAGTGTTTTTATACGTTAAATATTCAATATGGCACCTTTGCGTAAAATGCAAAAAAATTACGTTCATAAGTGTATTTATAAATACCTACATAAAATCAATGATTTGAGTTTAAGTTTGTAAACAACTAAACTACCACCTGATGGTGAATGATAACCGTTACACGTGGACATCGGTAACCTCTTATGACAGTTACGACGCCCTGGAGGCCTACTACGAAAAACGAAAGTCGACGTTTCAGACTATGGATCGTACTTTTTCCTACTATTCATGTTCGCCAAATTATGTTTCGATTGAACATTATGGATTTTTTTTTAAGAAAACGCAATGCGATTTTCGTATATAAATTTATTTTAATAGGAAAAGAAACACGTACATAACAGTAAGAAAAAGTACGATCCGTCGCCCGAAACGTCGACTTTCGTTTTTCGTAGTAGGCCTCCAAGTTACCGGCATGAGAATGGCGATAGTGTTCTAGACCGCCCCAATAAGGCCAATTATACGCTGATTTTCAGCTTCCTTTTAGAGTAAGTTACAATCAGTTGGGTACTTGGGCCATGACAAAACTAAAAGATACGTAATTACGTAGGAAGGTGTACGTAAATGCATTGGTAGTGTATTTATAATTGCAGGTTTCTAAACAATATGGCTTTAAGTGGGCGGTTGTTGACACATAGTGTTAATAACATACGCAATTCTTGTGGCATAAAAGGTTATGAATGAGCTAGGAGTAGATAACAGTACCGGTTCAATAAAAACGATATTTTCAGTTGACATGTTTCCCATTAAAGTTGATGTATACACGTGCATAATAAACACACATTCATAGCCCCACTCCAGAATTCCTTGTGTCGTGTGTGCCATGGACAACACACAAGACAAGACAAGAACACACACACACCCAGACCTAGAGCAATAATTTAAACTCATCATTCTCATTTCCGCCTCGATGGGAACCGAACCCGGGACCCTTCGAATGGCGGTTCGAAATGGTAACAACGATACCGCATGTTCCCGATCCCGAATTGGGTACAAATATGTCAGAATACGAATGAAATCGATAATATCAAAATCTTAATAACGACTTGTACCTACTTAGTCCACTTCCTTTATTCCAGTCCCCCATTTGTCAAATTGAAGAGTTTCCAAAATTGGATACACAATTTTATTGTCACAGGCATAGTTATTGCCGCCTCCATCCTAACATACAATAGGTTGTGCTCGGTTTTTACACTAACGATATTATACGTAGGAGGTGTCGAAAGGATTTCTCGGTTTGTAATATATTGTGTACAAGAATCCTAGTGCGGGCGTGTGAGTTGGCGAATATTCAGTATTTATCACACCGCAATATGACACTGTGTGTGAAAACATAATATTCAATATCAAGCATCGTTAACACATTGTCCTTTGCGGTTGATCGACTATCTTGAGTGACACATTATTACATTTAGTAGATTTTTATGTAAATTGTTATCCGACAAACGAGCGAGCATCAAGGCATCAAGGGCCGGCCAAGAAAGAAATTATGGCTCTCAAGTTACCGGCGGCTGAGTCGAGCAAGTAGTTGGTAGCTAGCCAGCCGAGTTTTACAGAAAGATAATCATATCTGTAATACTTAGTATTAATTATTCATAACAGGAGGCTAAACCATAAAGATTTGAAAATATATCTTATAGAGACTTAACTACGTCAATTTGTAATGCAAGTTATAGTTTCTGTATAGTAGGTATAAAGTATGTATGTAAGTATATTTTTTGCAACAGCTGAAGAAAGAATGACTTAAGAATACTCTACGTCAATACTTCACAATCTAAGAAACTTGCGATATAACTATTGATATTACATGTGAAGTTATTAAGTTTTAACCGTGCAATTATACTAGGATGACCCTTACCCTTACATACCAATTAGGTTAGGTAAGTAATACTAATAATTAGTGTCAACATAATAAAACATCCGTTATAATAATTACACCTCTAACCACTAGTGTCCACGTATACAAATCGTGTATACGATACAAGTTGTACTAACATAATTATACAAACATACATGTCTATATGTTGTATATCATACGAATGTGTAAACAAAACCTGTTGCGATTCCTCGCAGCGGGTCGTAAAACGCAACGTATGATACTTAATATACTTGCTAAGCTATTTGTAAGTACTTGTACACTGATGGAATTGAATTACAACGAGTCCGCGTAACTGAATAGTCAGGGGAACATAGGAGTAATGTTGACGGCTACTTTGCTTTGCTACGTAGATCTGCTGTCTATCTGTTACAGGGCTGTCTCCTGAACGGGAAAAGGTAACACATTAAATTTTCACAAAATGCGTGTTACGTTATCGTTATCACAAATAATATAAAAGTAAAAAAGTTAAGTCTAACTGTGCAAGTTTCACGATGTTTTCCTTTAATGAAGCAAGAGATAATTTTAATTTTTTGAAATTAAATTTATAGCTTAATTTATTAATATTAGAGGCGCGAGCTGGATTTAAAATCAGGCCCCCATGTTTGGGACGTGACGCCGCATGCATCAGTGCTTTGTTATGTTTAGTTCATTGTAATAGAAAATAGATAGGTCATCTGAAGGTAGGATTGATCATAAGTGGTCATGTCCATCAAAATACAACAATAGTGGCATCAATTTCTTTCTCTCCAGGAAAGATTGTCTTATTGATGATTCATTAATATGAATCCTGATTAATATATAGAATCCAGGGAATATTTTTTATTTGTCACGCGCAAACTTTTGTTCTTAATATCTGTCTGTGCGTCTGTGATGTATTGTATTCATGCCACCCGTACCAGGGATTCATAATGCGGGGGTGTGAATGTGAAAGCGTTTATGATCTGTGACCTGACCGCCTTTCTACGTCAAAATCATGCATAAATTCATTACGAATTTTAGTAGCAAATTAAGTGGGTAACAAAATCAATTTCATCTATACAAAAACTTAACTGTGAAAGTGTTATTACATATTTTTGGCTCAGCCCTAGCAAAGTTAGCTTTTTATATTTGTCCTATATTATATGTTAAACCTTAAAAATAAATGTAAAAATCACAGCCAGTATTTCCATTTCTTTCCTCTTCCTCTTTTCTGGCCGACAACGGATCGGTGATGCTGTAGGTGTTGCTGATGTGAGTCCATGGGCGCCGATGACCACTTACCATCAAGTGGGTCGTCAGATTGTTAGCTGGCTATTAAAATAAAATAAAAAAAGGAAAACTACTATTACACGTACTATTCTAATATTGCTAATCAACTCATCATATCATCATCGATAGTCTTTAAATGAAACAATGTAACAAACCGACAGACAGACATAACAAAATCATAACATTCTGTTTTTGATATTTGATCTGAAGAACTCAACAAAGCAAATACACAACCGGAATCATACTCAAAGGGTTAGTTTAGAACGTGTTTGTTTACTAGTGCGAGATATATCTAAACAAACGAGTATCATCACAAGTTTAAAGAGAACTAAACAGTTAGTTTAACTCTTCCTGTTTAAGTCATTCAATATGGTACAACTCACGTATACGTTTGTACCATCATTAATTAAGGCAATGAGCTCTAATAAAATAAAGATTTAATTAGACGTTGGCAACTGACGGCGTTTATTTCGGTAGGTAAATATTTACAATTCAATATGTATAACCTAGTAAAATTTTAGGTGTGATATGATATGAATTCAAAGCGTATTCAAGTCATGACTATAGGCATAGGCTTTTATATCGCCACTTACCATCAGAGAGTAGATCAGAGAGAGATAATTAAGTATTAACTGAGGTAGATACGAGGATAACACATAAAAATTCACACAAGCCAAGCATCAATAAAACGTTTAAGTTAATAACACAAAGGACTTGAAGGATATCCTTTATATTGTATTTGTTTTGTTTTTTATAAAGCGTGACTGACAAACCACGTCGTACCGACTTGACGCGTGCGACGGCGCAGGAAGTAAAAACCCGTTGTTTTGTTTATACCACAAAAAAAATCAAATTATCATACAGAACATTATGTATGATACATGAGTGTTTTTGTTGACTACGCTAGACTTTGCCGTGGATAACAATATTATGTTTTTTAACGTGTAACGAATATAATTTGGTTTGTTTCCTATGGTTTTGAGAATTCGTCCAACATACCTACTTCACATCGTAATGTTTCTATTAAATAAACTATTATTTTATCTGATCGTTCTCAAAAAAGACTTTAATTATAAATCACTTGGTATAAATTCCACACAAGGACATTTATTTCACAATTCAAATCACCCTTATGAGTGCTATGTTAGAAATACGTACATAATTAAAGTAACATCACCATATACTGCTAAATGACAAGCAAAAATAAAAAAAGGAATAAAAATAATGCGAGCAAGCAGGAATAAGTACATTCAAAACAAACCAGTCCTTTATGGCTAGAATCGAGAACCACTTGGGCAAACAGAGGTGTTTTAATAGCTGGTCTAATGTGGTCGGCACCTCTGCACACAGACCACACTAAATTGACATGATATGGCAAACAAGACTTATATTTCTTACCTTTGAGTCCTGCCGCTAATTCCCACTAGTAATGCATGCGGTATGTAAGTACACATGTACTAATGATTTTATATCGTCACTGACTCGAGGTTAGGTCAGTAGATGGGTGTAAAGTTTATGGAATATACGCTCTCGGAAGTTGTTATTTAGCCCTATGGTGCCCCAGCCGTTCAATTTTTATGTACACACCTTGGTCGGCGTGATAAAATTAAATATACCCAAGCATTAATATAGCATTCCAGTAGGTACTATGTAAAATATAAAGTCTTTGAACTAAGCCGCGGACATATGAACGGACATGTTGAAACGATAAGCGTTCCTTGTTTTACAGAATAGGTACCCTACCTACCTATTAAAAAGGTTACACAAAAGGTGGTCTTATCACTAATCTATGTCAGACGACCATTGAATAAAATTTCATAATAATAACTACTTTAATTATCAAATTACATTTGGACACCATCGCGTTAAATTTATTTCCACATGTTTAAATTTAATCGTAAACGAGTAATTTAACTACTTACACTTAAAGTTATAAATCACAGTAGTAAAAGTAATAAACAAGTATTGCTACTTCGATATTTAAATTACAACTAATAAACGACAAACAAAATGTAAGGTCAATCAAAAATACTGATCGGGCAAACATGGATCGTCTGTAAGAAAATATCCATAAATATTAATAAAGATATTCGTGTTATTGTATGTTAGTTATTATGCAACATAATAAGTATGATTGCGCACTACGATCACACATATTCCCACTTCTGATACAAGTAGGGTTGCCGGAACTCTGGATTTGAATAGCAATGACATTATAAGTAAAAAGAGGCTGAATAGTATATAGTATATACCCAGGCTGCGGATTAAATATTGATATTTAAATGAGTAAAAATTTATGTTCTCGGTCTGGGTGTGAAGGTCAGGGAAACCTGGTGTGGAGCTATGCGTTATTCTTAGATAGCGCGTGTTACTAGAGTAGGTACGTAGGTAGGTGGGATTATTGTGATGCACTTACATACTTACACTATATAGAAAATGAGTGTGTGTCGTTATGAAAAACAACAAATAATATTATTGTTGTTAGGTAAAACAAAAAATAAGATGTTTCGAAACATCTCCGGTCCTGCTGTTTTTGCCTCTTGACAGCCCTAAATAAAGGTAATCTCCATAACCATTACCTTTGGTAGTGACTACCTGTTTACATAAACACTCAAACCGCCGTCAGCTCATTAAATAACTAATTATCTAACGAAACAAGTCTAACATTTCTCCACTGGAAATGAGTTTTCGATTACACGTTTCGAACACAATAATTTAATGATGTTTATTTATTACTTTACTATTATGGTAACACGCACACAGATGTAATTCGACTTCAACTTCGACGACGATCAACATTTAAAATATTTACATTACAACATAAATAAAAAACTTAAGAAGTCCGCCCTAACGTTTTGGTGGCGAGTAAACTATACCCTATAATCGATCTAGCGCTGCATGGTTTTAATAGTTTGGTTAGATGTCATCACTATTGTTTTAGCGCTGCAGCGAACTTTAGTTCTAAATTTCTAATTCTAACTCTTACTAATGTTCCTATCTCATTTTCTCCCACGTTAAAATGTGTCTGTGTCTTATCCGTTTCCGTTTCGTTCTATTGGCGCGTCATTTCCGTTTCATCGAAATCACAACGATTCCAAATAACAACGATACTAAAGAAGTATTCACTTTAAAATAGGACATCCAAATTCTCGAAAAATATTCGATATTTTCAGCCCGTTAAGTTCATTATTAGCAGGTACAGATATTTAGAAATCTAATTATATAACGTGTAAAAAAATCAGTGGTATCTTATCGTGTCGTGATAAGCGCGAAGGTTATCAGCCCGTTCTTTCAGACAGCACGGCGTCGAAATCGGAGCTGCACTGTTTTATTTACAAAAATATAACACTGTGGGAGTGTATCGAACTGAATTTTTTATTTAACATACGTTTCTTCACTCCAGGAAATGATGACGACCCCGTAGCCTAGTTGATACGTTGGCAGTGACCCTGCCTGCGAAACGCCGGGCCCCGGCTTCCATTCCCGGCCGAGGCAGATATTTATGTGAGAGATAAATGTAGTTCTCATTAATGGGTGTCAGTGATGTATTTATTTGTGATGTACATATTTATGTATGTTGTCCACGCTAATCACGACTCAAGTGCGAGGATATGAGTGAGTCAGCGTTTTAGCGGTTTTCTGTATGTCAGGAAATATAACCTAAGTAGGTAGTTGAAGTTAGTTAAGTCATTGTTCTCAATTTTTACTCATAATATTTACTTTAGGAGAAAAGTTTGAGGATATTCCTCAAATCCCTTATCCCAACAAGACCATCCAAGCCCGTTGATGTTATAGTACACAAAAACAGACCTGACAAACATTACATCCCGCTAATTATGGATATTAATAAACCGCTACAACAATCTTCCTACAAACATTGTAATAATTACAAGCTGTGAAGTAAATAACAAGGCGGCATACCTAATAAACGACAAAGACTCGATCGCTCCATTTATTAACATTGAATAATATATCAACAGGGCCGAGTTATGTAAAAGGTATAAAGTGCAAAGTGGACACATATACATCAAGATACACACACAGTCGTAAAACAGACGTATGTATGTAGATTGTAAGTAACTTAATAGGATGGCATATGCTGCATACTTAGAATAATTGAGATAATCATTTTTATCGTATTGAGGTAGGAAATGTCGTCTTAATTAATTAGCAGTAATCCATAATTCTGTATACATGGCTATGCAAACAGGCCTGCGGTTTAACAGATGGTATTGGCAACTGCAACTAAGGATCCTTATTTGAGTCGCTTCTTACCGCAACAGAAGGTTACTTGCAACACCTTGCTTCACGGCAAAGCAGGTGTATGGTAGTGGTTCCATGTAGTAGCTTTATTTAGTTAATAGTTAAACCTAATTTAAATAAAATAGCGGGCCGGAAGGTGATGTACAGGAAACATTCAGAATTTTTTTGTGGACTTAAGATAGCAAATAAGCACGCAGAATCACCATTCTATTGCCGCCCATTGACAACTGTGACCGACCCATAACAAGTCTCAAATCGGGACTACATTGATTAATTATTTATTTGACTGACTATAATTTAATGGTATTTTTTGGGATTTAATAAGAATGCAGTAACGCGAGTTTAACGCCGCTAGTTGACCAACGCATCAACCCGCGTTATCGTCAGCGACATTTTAACGCCCTTCGAGGTCATTTACCGGAGTGACTGCGACACGCGAAAGTAGACCGGCAGCGGCACCAGTTAATAATCATTACTATGGTAATGTTGAAACTGCATATTGATACTGTTATAAAATTTGCTAGGCTGAATACAGGTGAAGCTTGGAACGCAGTCGTTTGGGATAGGGCACCGCACTGTATCCGAATTTATGCTGAAATACTGATAGTATACACAGTATAGCACAGTACAGTATCAGTATAGATCAGTATTAATGAGTATAAGCAATGTAAAAGTATCAACTTGTAAGTACTTGGCTTAAAACCATTCATGGAGAGGAGTACAGATGGATGAGAAGAGACCTTTGCTCTGTATTGGGTACAGAGCATGGGTGTCTCCTCATAACTTAGTAGGCCTACGTCATATTCGCCATACTCACCACGCTACTCCACTCCAGTGCGGACTGGTGGAGAACTGAATGTACCTACCTAATGTTTACTCTTCACGTCAAATATTTGTGATTTTCGTATAACAATAAAGGATTTTTTATTGGATTTAAGTAGGTAGGTAGGTAAGGTATAGGTAAGTACGAGGGGGGATCAAAAAGTAGTGATAATCAATATGAAATAAGGATATTTTAACTAAAAAAAAAAAATTATTTCTCTACATAGTCTCCTTGCAAGTCGATACATTTAGTTCATCTTTTTTCTAAACCCATAATTCTCTTTGAAAAAAATTCTTTGTCTTGACCCTCCAAAAACGCCTCTACGGCAGTCATCACCTCGCTATCGTCGTCAAATTTTCTGCCTCGGAAGTATTCTTTGAGCCGAGAAAAGAAGTAAAAGTCACTGGAAACCAGGTCTGGCGAATAGGGTGGGTGTTCGAGCAATTCGAATCCCGTTTCTTGAATGGCAGCCATCGCAACGGAGGCTTTGTGAGACGGTGCGTTGTCTTGTTGAAACAACACTCGAGCACGGAGTTTGCCTCGTCTTTTTTCTTTGATGACCTCCCGCAATCTTCTTATTTGGTCTGCGTAGTAAGAGCCTGTAATAGTGGCTCCTTTTTTCAAGTATTCCACCATTATAATTCCTTCAGCGTCCCAAAAAAGGGACGCCATAACCTTTCCTGCCGAACTTGACACCTTGAATTTCTTCGGCGTCGGTGAAAGGCTCGTTTCCAAGTCATTGACTTTTGTTTGTTTTCCGGATCAATATGATGGATCCAGGTCTCATCCATGGTCACGACACGAGACAAAAAAAAATTCTGATCCGTCTGGAACTTTACGAAATTGGCCCTCGAAATTTCGACTCGATTTTTCTTTTGCTACTCGGTTAACATTCTCGGCACCCAACGCGCAGAGACCTTTTTCATATGCAGTTCGTTCGCAAAGATTCTTTGAATACTGCCATATGAGATCCCTGTGACCTCAGCTACACGCCTTATGGTCACTCTTCGATCTGCCAATACGACATTTGCGACTTTTTTAACGATTTCCGCATTGACGGACGTGGATGGGCGTCCCTCGCGATGTTTATCTTCTGTGGATGTTCTACCCAGCTTGAACTCCTTTGCCCAGCGCGCAACGGTGGAATATGGAGGAGCAGAGTCCTAAAATGTTTCCACTAGGTCGCAGTGTATGTCTTTGGTAGACATTTTTTTCAAACAGAGGTACTTTATGACAGCTCTGATTTCGTTTTTCTCCATTTTGATGTTTACTCTCCGACTGTTCTTATTCAAATGAATGTACCTCACGGAAATCGTGGCCTATTTATATGATATTTTTATGCTGAACTAGTAGATATATGAGGAAGCAAAAACAATTTTTTTCATATTTTTATATGCTCTATAAATATCCGATTCTCATTACTTTTTGATCCCCCCTAGTACATAGGTAGGTAGGTTGTGGTTATGCAGTAATAATTCTATAGGTTTTATTTTAACATGAAATGAACAGAACTCTATGACAACAAAACCGTAGATATAATTATGCGTAAAGATAATTGAATAATAACACCTGAGAAACTGAAATGCTCGTCAGATAATTACAAGGACACAAATTATTTCTTGCTTTACTCATTAAATATACGAATTCAAAAAAAGAAGATAAAAACATCCTTGTAGTTAAGTATCTTTGACCGGTTGCTGCAAATTGAAACAGAACAAAACAAAGAAAAAATTAAATATTTATTTTGTTTTACTTCACTGTTGTAAGTACTTTTACTTGCTCAGTATAATTTTAATTGACGCCTTATGTACTACGACAACATTTGTTCCGTTCTGAATAAAAATTCTCTATTACATACGAATTATATGTACATATGTAAACATTAAATTGTCTTGTCTGAATTGAATTGTTGTTTCCTACATATGTACATATATTCGCTAACGACATGAATATCCGCCAAAGAATGCAGGCGCATACATAGGAATTACGGGGCACCGCTATCCACGACTTCCGACTAAAGACATAAGGTTACCAGCCAAGAAGGAAACGGAAAAGCTTTTAAAATCGACTCGACCGATATTATAATCTAAGGTAAAACATTTCTTGGTCGAATATAATACGAGCATGGTTTCATCTATCACCCGCGCAAGATAACCGTCCTTCTTAAACCTAGTGGCACAGAACCAGGCCAGTACGAACAGCAAAGACCTGACGGCAGTTCAGCCATTTCATTAGGATGAAAGCAGACTTAGGCTGAGATATATAGACGATACTTAGCCTTAGCTCAGACTTTACTTACGAAAAACTTTGCAGGTGATTGCATGTAATGAAACCAATAGTGGTATTATAACATTAGCGTTCTTAGCTTACGCTGAGCACAATCTCAGCGTGACATGTCTATAAATTTATACCAAATCGCAGTATTTGCAAAGCAAATTTTTTCGTAAATAAAGTCTGAGCTAAGGTTAAACAATCTCAGTCTTAGACCCAAGAATGGATTAACTCTTACATTCTATTCACTGTTTATAAATTGTGATATTCAAAATATGCGATAAAAATATACTTATAAATATACAGTTCATTTTCGACTTATGGTTTTAAAATTATATCATTGCGGACACTAAACATTTTAAATGCAAACGGGTACTCACGATTTTGATTTGCTATACCGGTATTCCAGTCTGACCGTGACCATGATCCATGCAACTGGGTCAAAATACCCGTTAAACAAGTCAAAATCGGGAGTACCCGTTTGCATTTAAAATATTTTCGACTTATAGCGTCACTCTTGTTAATTTAAAGTTTAAGTTTAATTATGTTTCTATATTTATTACAACTCAAATTAACTTAATTAGATTATGAATATTAATGACATAATGCATTAAAACGCCGCAGGCTACTCGTTATTCATAAAGCGTTAAATACGTTGCCTCAAGCATTCCGTCCAAACCACTTCTGATAAGTTATCTCATATCACAAGGTGACAACAGGTGAGCGACTCGAATTGTTTAAACTACGAGTTGTGTCCACAGACCGACACTTGTCACTTGTTATTATAGGACTAATTCATTATTTAATTATTGCGTTGTATGTATGTTTTTAATTCATATAAAAATGATAAACTGCACTTCACTTGATTTAAGTGGCTACTGCATTACCTAGACTGACACCAATCTCAATTTGAACTACAATCATGTACCAAGCACGTTAACAACATTCACACTCGCATCGTCAGCGTTTCCAGTATTGTGAGTGACCGTGAATATAATACTAATGACAGATTCATCACAAACACCAATGAATCAAGAAGAAGAATTGATCTTCCTGGCAGGGGACTTACTAACTAGACTACAACTTCCAGGAATTCTTTTATCATCTCAGAAATCCAGAAAAATCATTCCAACTAAGCCTTACAACCACTTCTTGATTTACAACAATATTGTACACGTTATCAATTCACTTCCGTTTCACATATGGATAGGAAGAAATTTAATTTGTCCATCACCGGGTATTAATTAGTATGGTCGAAACTCATCAAACTTAAGCTTTCTAGGCTGGGTTCAGCGGCTTGTCTGAAGCGTTGATAACACATTCAATCAATTAGTTAGTCAGGATTCTATTCATAGATCTGAGGCGATCGTCAATATGTTTTTAATGAAAATGGTAAGAAAATATATCTTCAGATATATCTCCATTACTAAGTCTTTCCACGATCACTTTTAAATATTTAATTCTTAACACCATAGTAACGAGTGATTCTTATCAAGAAAACAGTCATACCTTAGGCATATTAAATTTTCATAAACCGTATTAACCTCAAATGGGACTATTAATTTTTTATAAAAATGGTATCAGATTTAAAAAAAAGATTGCCTCTCAGAATCTATTTTCACAAATGCAACTTTTATAGCGCAGAGTAAAACCAACAAAATATTAATTGTTGACAAATTTACAGCAATTTGAGAACAGTGGAAACAATCCCAAAAGCTCATTCCCTTATCAACACTATCGTTGTCATCATTAAAATACTGTAAAGATATGCTTTACGAGCCATAATTCTAACTCATTTATTACGGCCGTATTTCTTACTCCCCATTATTACGCAGGAACACAAGATAACTCGGTAGAATCTGTGACATTTGTCAACGAAATTAGGGCGTGTTAGGTCATCAGGCCGTGGAAAGGTCAGTTGTTATTTCCTATTAATCTGACAATGCATTTCGTGTATAACACTAAACTCTTGCTAGTGCTGGATTAAGTGAAATAAATTGAGTTCGCATTTTAACAATAAATTATACAGGCGAGGCTGCGAAAATTGTATATCTGATTTACGTTGTACCAATGTACAAATGTAAAATACACTTCACGACAAAACTTTATGAATAAAATTATCATTTAATTAATTGTGATAACAGAAAATTACCTTAAATAAGGATTCGGGCAAAACTGAAATAAAAAATAATAAACCTGTCAGTTGTTTTAATTTAAAATATATGCAATATTTTAATTGACAGTGACAGTGAAATTAAGTTTTTGCCCTCTTCCGTATTTCTAATTTGCATCAACCGGTCAACGTTACTTAGTTACAAAGTTATTTTTCATTTTGTTTAAAATTCCTAATTTTAATTAACAAACCACTGTCTACAATCCTATATGAGGCGGATCACAAATATAGAATAGTTCAGGAGACGTTCAGTTCAGTTCAGGAGACGTACGTCGTACCCGTGATAAAAGTGCCTCGCTTTGAACAATAATTTCTAGAATTTTGATCTCAGAATCGGTTTAACAGATTTTGATGCGGTTTACACTTATGTATGTAGGTATTGCAGGAAACATGGGATGTTAACTTGATGTGTTTGTTTTATTTCAATCGGTTCATAAACAAAAATAAATCCTACTATCCTACTAATATTATAAATGCGAGTTTGAGGATGTACGGATGTCTGTTTGTTTCTTTTTCACGCATAAACTACTGAATTGGATTTCGATGAAACTTTACAATAATATAGCTTACACATCAGAATAACACATAAGCTAAAGTTTATAAAGATTTAGTGTGGATTATCCAAAATATATAACTTAATCTTTGCAAACGCAAGGAATTAGTTTCACGAAGCGAAGCGAAGGCGAATCACTAGTAACAATATAAACAAATTAATCGTGCGGAATACGAACTATCAAACGTCTAACTAGAATATAACTTTTGTAGTATGTATGCAGCGAAAAATTACTTTATAGCTCGTTGTATGTTTATAGTATGTGGTAAGTGGTAACCAAGTCGACATTTAAAAAAACTCTAACAGTAAGCTCACCAACATTATTTTTACTAACTAATCAGTAGGGCACACCGTACCGTAAGCCACATATTTTCCTGCCCACACACGATCACCCAAAAACTCGAACAGTTTCGAGTGTGAGAATCGTCTCAGTAATAATACTGGATTTCGGCATCCGATTAACCCATCCGTATACACCAACGATATATATTTTTATAATAAAAACGTCAAAACAAAATTTATTGTAACCGCACAACACAAAACCATTACGATTTCACTAATAAAATATTTTGCGGTTTTTGATATAAATTATACTGATAATAGACGAGAAATATACCATAAACAAGCTTATGGAATAGCCGTAAGCTAGTCAAAATTAATGACATCCCATTGTTAACGAATTATGATTAGAAATTATTTATCACCTGCCTAACGAAAGAAAACATCGTGACCAGATCTGTACCTAGTACCAGTGAATTCTTCAAAATTTATCATATACCTGACCAGCCATATCTATTCATTGTGGGGACACCTGACCATGAATTGAATTATTATTTAACTATTATTAATTATTGAATTATTATAGATAGAAATTGAATTGAATTATGATGACATGTTCGATTGCCAACATTTGTTCCTGCTTTCATTCACGACATAGAATCAGTCCCAATGCTGGGCCCGGATCTCCTCTCGTAACGTGCGAGGTGTACAGGCCATAGTTCACCACGCTGGCCAAGTGCGGTTTGGCGGAGTTCACACACCTTTGAGAACATTATGGAGAACTCTCAGACGTGCAGGTTTCCTCACGATGTTTTCCTTCACGGAAGAGCACATTAAAACCTGTCGCTTTCACTGTGCTAACACGATATTATGACATAATATATCAAATTACGCAATGGGTCAAATTTTATGAATTCCGACCTTAACAATGATTGTCACCTTACAAATACGACCAGTCAACTATGGGCTTGTAACCGAGGCACTCACCTTGCGCCCACTAGCACCTGGTCTCTTGCCACATCAAAAAGCAGTTGCGAAAATGATTTAGCGTCCTTATCTTCGAAGATATCGCTGTCCATAGCCAGGAGATCTGTAAAATCGTAAACTTAGATACAGCAAACGTCAATATTACTCTAATACATATAATGTAAATAAAATTGAAGTGTATGTCTCTGATTTCAAAATAATTGTGTGTTCTCAACTGCATAAAAATATGTACCTACACGTTGCTAAAGGATACACAATCTTTAATAAAAAAACTGTCTTGTCTTTTTGTTTGTCCGTGCCAATCTCTGGATCAGCCGAACTGATTTTCCTGGGATTCTTACAGGATCGGGATTTATACGGGAAAATCTACACGAACGAAGTTGCGGACAAAACTAGTAATATTAATAAAATATCCATTACATAGTTTATGTAATTCTACGTCCTTGTATCTATAATCTTTAATATAAAATCATTAGTGTGTCGAAACGTAATTGATCGTGTAATATAAACGAGTCGACCTATTGAATATTCACACAATATATTTGTGTTGCCCTCGATTTTATGTTCTGATTGTAACGTTAACCTCTGCAGTCTATAGTGACTTCGTGGCATAATTTGCTTCAACTTCAAGCTAATTTTTCTTTGGGAAAGGTGTTGGGGGCACTGGTGGTTACTAATGGATTATACGTCCAGCCACAGCAGGACATAATATTGTAAATGTTGCTAGACACTGGTCATACAAGTTCAGAAGTCGGTACTTTAAAGTAGACTCCATAATTATTCGTTACCAACTTGTATATCGCCGGCGTCGCGTAAACCGTAAATTACGTTAAAATGTAAAGCAATAAAACGCCATCTATGAAAATGAGTACAACAGTAATCTTGAAACGGCGCATACAAAATTGTAGTTTTTTCCTCCTGTAAAATTTACGACATTTACGAGGTTTTCTCTCATTGCAGTCGAGATTTTACGATATTTCAGCATAAAACCATCCGTGACAGCTGTCCTAGTGGTTCCTAATTTCACCAAATAAGCATAAATTGAGAAACTTGAACAAATTGAAACATTGTAGGGATCGCATAATTCGGTTTCATCACAATGTTTTCCTACGTCTTAGCGAGTTAATATTGAAACTAGTAGTAAAAAAACAACACATGCAGAAACCGAACCTAGGTCTCACACTTGACCCCTGCGCCGTTCAAATTCAAAGCGCTTATCATCGCGTGACTTTCATTTATTAAAAATCGAATACGTATTCGTATCTACCTACTATTTATTTTAGCTTCAGTCCAGTAAGCAAAGCAGTACGGTGATAACAATGAATAATCATAACATTGACGGGTTTCTCATGGGAATGGGAGTTAGAGCTACGGCTGTTATGTGATCCAATTGTACGCATAGTTATTTAAAAACATATAACATACTATCATCTCAACCCATAACTGTCCCACTGCTGGGAACGGGTTTCCTCTTACAACGGGGCCATAGTCCACCACGCTGGCCAAGTGCGGATTGGCGGACTTCACACACCTTTGAGAACATTATAGTTACTCTCAGGTTTCCTCAAGATGTTTTCCTTTACCGAAGCAACTAATAATTAAATTCTAATACGCACATAATTTTTGAAAACAATAGGTGCGTGCGGGGTTTGAATACCCGAATACCGAATACGTATGGAGTTTGGTTTGAATGGGTGCGGGGGTTGATCGGGGGCAGCCCCCGGTTCGGTAGTCCATTTTTCAACAACATAGCTAACACTGCTCGTACTATACTTGCACATAAATAGTGAATTAATATACTTTTATTAGGTTCTATACATTAAATCTCCGCATAACATTTTTTACTCCTACACCTTAATTTTATTATAACCTTTGAATGATCCGATTGTGAAATAATTTATGCTCTTGTAAAATATGCGTGTCCGAATAAATGAATAAAATTATTTTTTTAACAAACATTTAAGATGTTTTATGTTTTTTGCTACCGAATTACTCGATGTTGCTTTTGTTAACTATTTAAATAAAAAAAAATGAAATCGATAATCGGTTCGAACCTAGAACTACGCTAGCGTAAAAACAGCAAAATGGATCAAAAGTTCGTGATGACGTAATAAAAATATAACACATGTCTGTCTACACATGGAAGACATTTGAGAAAAAATATTATTTGGGCATTTATTAAAGTATCGGTTTGTCATTGTCTGTTAGTCTGTGCGTTTGTTCCCGCTTATCTCAGAAATTCCTGAACAGATTTAGATGCAGTTTCAGAGCTTAGAGTTACATTTAGTATTGTTTTATTTAAATCAATTCACAAATAAAAAAGGTAACAATGCCAATTTAAAGAATCCCGACTAATGAGGTAATTAATCAAAGGGAATCAAGAGCAGGTTACTGATTTATAATACCTACACATATTAAAAAAAAATGTGGTACGAGCAAATTCGAATTCGGGCCCTAGGTGTGGGAGACCGCAGTACTATTCGATATACGCTTAATGTATGCATTAAGCGTAAACAAACAGCTTCGAGTAGGAAAAACTCGGCCTCCATAAGCGGGTTAGAAGTGTTGGCGGCTAGTAAATATTTAAAGATTTAATGGCTGTTAATAATAAATCTTAAATTAAACCAGTCCCAAGAATTTTACAATATGTACAAAAACCCAAATAGATTCCTCGCGAGTTTACTTTTTATAGATGCTAACGTCAATAATCTCGTTAAAAGGATTTCATGGTAAGTACTTAAATAGCAGCGAAAAATAATACCTATAGATCGTTGTTCAATAGTGACAGGTATGTATTTAAACGATCAAATAGTTTTATAGTTTCTAACTTTCGTAAAGCTTGCCGACGCTTGGTATTCTGGAATTAAGGATAGTTAAGTGTAACAAAATTATTATCTTCCGTTTCCTACATTCCGAGTTCAATGAAGTATTTATTTTATTGCACATAATTTAGAATCAATAGCAGAAGTATTACTAATATACCTATTAGCAGTAGTACTTTAAAAAGAAGATACCGAGCCCAGTTAGTCCAGTTACCTCCAACAGTAACTGTACTCCGTTGTTCAGCTGTGTGCACTACGAGCAAGGAAGATAGGTTTCGGCTCAGAGATGGATGAACAGGCTTGCAAAGTGTGGATTGGTAGACCCTAGATGGAGTCCCGTATACGGCCGTATGCCCCAATAATTGTGTATTTTACACTGAGATTTCGACCTAATTGCATGAATCATAGTCATAAGTTTCGGCTAGTCTAGCTGTAGGTAGCCGGCGGCAACTAAAATCTTTAGAAACTAAGGTCTACACACTAAGGGACATAAGGACAACAAACTCGGACAAGACAACATCCTGTGACATATCCGAGGTCTGTCAACTTCCTGCGTGTGATATTTACGACGCCTAGATGCGCTAGAAGTGATATTTTGCTATTAATTACCAAGTGACTCATATGAAGTATCATTATTGTCTCTAAGAGGCGTCAAATACTCATTGCGTAATGAAGACGACATTAAAATAATTTTGAATGTAACCAATTACGAATAGTGTTAGCATATGTGGTTATAAGTAGTCATAGTGCGAGATATTGGAATGGATTGGAAGACGCATCTGCAAAGAGCAGTTGGAGCCAATTGCACTAGTAGAAATTAAGTTTGAGCCCAATGGCCTTTGGTGAGGAGAATGTCTAGCAGTGGAATGTCGTTAGCTTGTGATTTTATGATTACTTACTACTACGACTGTAATATTGATAGATGGTAACTTTTTAACCGTCGCTGTTACAGTTCAACGTTTTAATCTTTGCAATTGTAAAGTATAAAACTTAATGGTAATTGACACTGCATTAGTTGAACATTACGGCTAAGTCCGCATTTAACATAATGAAGACAGAACGTTAATCTAATAGACATTAAATTCTAACCAGGTATTTTGCTAACACAAGATCTAAGTAATAAAATAAGTCGTTAAGCCTAACGTTCGCAGAACTTTCACCTGACTACACAATTCGGACAGGAAGTTATTCAAAGCAGGTTTCTACATCCTCTAGTCCCCACGTTACGTCAGGAAGTGAAAAAGCTTCACTTATATGGCATCCACAAATCCTGTTTTCGCGTTAAAGGGTTATGAACTTGTAAGTTTCGGATGGAAGTCTTATAATGGTGTTTCTTTATTCGTAACACAATTTGTTGATCGGGAAATCTTCGACGGAAGTAAAGTTTAGCTAAACATTTAAGTTTTGTTCTACTATATGCTAACTAGCTATATATCGAGAGAAATATCAAACAAACTAGCATTTTATGCATAATCCCAATATTATCAGCGTCAGCAACTATTAAGACTTTTGTCCAATATCTGTGCTCAAAGCTCAACGAATAATATCGATAGTGAAAAATCCACACTACAGCAGCATGAGGATGGTCTAGGTATTAGACATACAGACTGCAATGGTACAATGGTCTGCTTATATTTTATAGCCAATACATGTCATGTCCGTATCATGAATACGCTGGCTGTAGGTGGTACTACGTAACTCTTAAAGACCCAATCACGAACAGCACTCGTAAAGAAATTGATGCACTGCTGAGATTGCGCAGTTTACGATCTGCTGTATAATCTATTCTAGTTTATCAGCTGAATTTATACGCAGCATTAGTTTAAAGCGCACCAGATAGGACATCCTTTAGGCAGTATCTGATCGGCTCGCTAAATGAGTCTATCGCTAATCAGCGATGCAAACGACACTCGAACAAGTCTTCCTGGTATTTAAATCTGCATCGCAAGTATTTGGAGTGACCATACGCGAACGCTCCAATTAAAGTTTTCCATTAATCGGTAGCAATGAGATATGGATATGGAGAAGATTTACTTGCCCCGTTGGTGGGCACTGCCTACCAAGTGAAAGGCATATTTCCGGCAGTTTTGCTTGGCTACAACCCATTAATGGCCCACTACTGAGCACGGGTCTCTCCTCGTACCTGAGGAGGCCTAGAGCATACTCCACCACGCTGCTCCAGTGCGGATTGGTGGAGGGCAGTTTTGCTTGTTTAGCCAAAAGGTCCCGGGTTCAATTCTCGGTTGGGATAATTATATATCTAAGAGATAAATTAATTATATTAATGTCCGAGTTTTTATGTGAGTTTATCAGGGATTTATAACTATTTCATGTTTACTCTAACTCACCCAAAACTTACTCATGAAACACTGTTTTATTGGCATTGATAACAATCACATAAAAAATTGAGTAGTAATTTTTAAGATTTTTAAATAAAAATAGCCGAAAACAAGCAGACAACCCGCCTGATAGCAGGTCACCGTCGCCCATGGGCTGCCGCAGCAACAAAACAGCACAAACGTGTTGTCGACACAGACGTGCGTGTCACACAGTTTTGTCGGTATAAAAAAGATGCAGGGAATCCCCATCATTATGTTGATTATAGAACACAAAGTAAAGCTCTTTTGTAATTTATTGCTTCAACATTCAATATTGGAAACTAAAATTTTGTTGACTAATTATGGCTCAAAGGATTATCGCCGCGGATTTTATAGTTGTAGTACTTCCTTTTGATAATCAGTCACGGAACCCAAAACCAAGCTATTTCTGCTTCCAGCGTCAAGGAATCGATTCGTCGCGGAACGCCATAATTTTCTTTTCCGTCTCACAGACCGGGAACACGTCTTTGATAACACCGCCCGTAGCTATAAAGCTCCCGTAAACACGTAAAATTCGAGCTTCCAAAAACACAGACGCTTTTATGATCTAGTTAGAGACTTTTACTCTATTTCAGTTATTTTAAAAATAGTTTTATTTAATCCGATGTGCGCAATGTAATTTCAATTTTCCCTCCAATAGTTGTACATAAGTATTTTTACATACATACTCTATTTTTATTTGAATTGCACTGTTTGTATGGTTACATGTGCGCCCGAGTGTCTAACTGGTGCCTGCGACTTCGTCCGTGTAAATATTATACTATAGACTATAGATATATAAAAATAAAGATAATGAATATTTACCTTGTCTGTTTATTATCCTGAAGTCATCTTCTGGTAGCTCTCCTTTGCTCAAAGCGCCAAGAAGAATGAGTCCAGCAACTTTGTAGACGTTATACCACATAATGGCGGTTAGATGTTATTGAATCTGTGAAAAAAGAAAATTTTATGATAAATACAAATAATAATAAAACAACTGAACTACATCATTAACAGAACTACAATATAATCTGAAGTCACTTGTTTTGTCCGTTTGTTCAGTTCTTCGCAATTCTGAGCATAAATATAAAAAAATATAATTACACTTAAATTAATATATCGGGCTATATAAACTCCATACCAATATTTAAGCGAAAGCTTTGAACATTAAATTACTATCATTTCAAAGGAACAGAAAAACTGGTCCTTCGAGCCAGTTAGGTAGAGGATTTAATAAGTCTTATATTTAATTTATTCCCCACTAAATGAAAATAAATGTACAGCACAATTTTTAGTATAATACGAAATACATTAATGAAATCTGACAGATATGACACATTCCAGTGATTAATTTTTTTTTCATACGTTCGTCATTTGATTGATTGTAATCTAGCAGAAATTAAGCTGCAATTATGGCGAAGCGAATTGAATGTAAGCCGGAAGTGGCGTGAAGCTAATGATACTTTACATTCTACGTAGCATCAACTTGTAGGCATTATGGTCTATACGTCGATATGAACAATACACTCTCCAGAGACGAAAGGATGACAAAATAGCCTTGATAATTATTCAAGAGTCTATAATACACAATAAATTATTTCTTTACTTATTCAGGTAAGTGGGTACATAATAGATATCAATACAGAATACATTGAATAATCTTAAAATCTGTCATAAGGGGCGAGAGGAATAGAAAGAGAGAATAGAAATAGCAAATTCGAGGGACCAAAGCGTTTAACAAAACCTAACACAAAACATGGTATTTATTTGTTTAGACATACATATTTAACACACTCTTAACGTGTTAGTTAACACACTTACTAATTACAACCTAATTTACCTTTATGAGTTTTTATTTCAATAAATGGGGCCGGTTTTAAATATACAGTAGACCTATTCTAAGGTTTATCACTTCGTCCTAAATCACTTATTACATTATTAATTATTATAATCATTAACAACTCGTTTCATAAATGATTAAGATATCTTATGATACTTATAATATTGCATAATATTAATAAAAATTAAAAAAAACTTTTTACGGCTAAAATATACTTACTTTCTACAAAGCCTACTATTTTCGATCATGGAACTGTACCGAACTTGGCCTCTTTTACACATGTTTTAAATTAAATTCGTGTAGTAATTGCTGTAAAACAATTCACGTCTTGTCATTTAAGTAGGTAACCGTATAAAAATTCGTTTCATTTTCAATTACTAAAAAAATATAATCCAACGGTTTGGCTTGCATGTCTGATGTCTGTAACAATGCTTGAAAGAAATTTAATAGAGCTGATGTAGAAATATTTCACATTGAGCGTCCCGTGACGGCCGTCTGTTTTACGTCAATATCCGATATGATATGATCACATGTAGAGTAAGAGCCCAGAGCGATCTGACATAACTCATTTTCACATGGATGGAACCTTAAAACTTAAAACGCTTTAAAGCTCCACTCACCACGAGCTCTAAAGCGTCTGACAAAAGTTTTGGCCCATGGAAAGTGTGTGTCACGCGTGTCAGGTGTCACGAGGTGAACTTCCACAAGCACGCAGGGTATTAAAGAACATGGACGCTACTGAGAAATTAAGGTTTCATCCATGTGTAAATAAGTTATGTCAGATCGCTCTGGGCTCTTGGACTAATGACTGATATGAGACAAACCAACATCTGGAGGTGCCGCCCATAATTAGGCATAACAGTAACCCCATCGCAGATGCGTTGCTATGCCCAGTTTTGAATTCGCAGTTTCTAACTTACCCAGTACAACGACATCCTGTCGGTATAAAAAATCTCCAAAACATATGATTACAAGCAATCGCAGAACTATCAGATCAGCGAATCTCGTCCACTGATTTTATTTTTTGTTGGCTTAATGCAGAGCTAGTCAATCTTTTAGCATGATTTTTGTTTTTAAAAACGATTGCGACTTTTTTTCTGAATAGTCATCTAAAGCGCTCGCTCAAACACTGCAAGTAGTTTCCTATTCACAATAAAAAACAAACTTCCTATCAGCAGCAAATGATTGTTTTTAATCAACAAAAATTGGAGATGCTGAATTATATTTGCTTTTATCAAGAAATTCCGTCAATCTGCCGTCCTGACCATAATTTTATCGCGAACATCTACATTCTACAATGTCATTGGCGAAACCTAGAAGTAGAGTCACACTTTGAGAAGCCCTGACTTAATGGGTTCAATGCGGTTGTTCTTCAATAATTTATTTATATGCTATTAGAACGGAACTTGTTTTATTACTACGCAAAAAACCAAACACCTGTTCAAATGTTGTAGGGTTCCTAAAGTAATAACTGTTGCCAATCTGTTCATCGTTCGGTATATATAGATAAATAAATTACTGTATTTTTATGTACAAAGTTGGCAAACGAACGGCCAAACCACTAAATGATAAATGGTCACCGTTGCCGATGGATATAGTTACACTAAGGTCATCGCCAACGCGTTGCCTGCCAATATGGAAACGGGAATGCCACCCAAACCAAGAACTGAAATTTAAAGTCATAATTCAAAATTCCGCCTTGATGGGATTCGAACCTAGGACCCATTGAACGGTAGTTCGGCATGGTAACCGTTGCGGCACGCGTTGTTTTAAAACTTGCTTTTACTAATTACAGTATTATCTGTCTGTTCGTCACTTTACCTAATGGTCTTATATTTTAAGTGTTCGAAGTGGTTCGATAGCGATATAATGATAATGAAATATTAAGTACCTACTAGTGAGTCTAGTGACAACCCTGACCAATAAGTAGAGTAATATGTTCTTCGACATTCGTTCCGAACCGATGATATTATGTTATTGCGACCGATTTTTATGGCTTAATCGGTTTTTACGGTTAGCGACAAATTGGACAAAGTGCGGTTTACATAATTAAGTACCACATACCATTCCGTGTGACCGTTTAATAAAATCTTTTCAATGATGTCATTTCGTACTCATAATTTACTAAACTCAACCAAATAACATTTTTGTTTGTGCCCATGAACATTAGCAACACCAAAGGAAATACGACATTCGACGACGAAATTCTACACGAATGTAGAAAATTGTAATGCGGGTGCGCGTGGGTGTGTGTGTGTGTGTGTGTGTGTACGTGTGTGCGTGTGCGTGCGTGCGTGCGTGCGTGCGTGCGTGTGTGTGTGTGTGTGCGTGTGTGTGTGTGTGTGTGTGTGTGTGTGTGTGTGTGTGTGTGTGTACGTGTGTGCGTGTGTGTGTGCGTGTGCGTTTACAATGATTATTTTTGTAAAATAATCTTAACAATTTAGCCGTTATCTCAACATCTTTCTTCCATATTATTATAATATCCCGAATAAATTCCCATTCTAAATTCTAAAGAAGTCTTCATTACACTTTATCTCAGACAATCTCTTGACAACATAATTATGTCAATTTTGCAGTAAAATAAACCTAGCCGTCATCGAATATCATTTTGTAAACAGTTTTTGCATCAAAGCATTCAAAGCTCACGATGTCGATATGTCTATCTTCAATGAAGATTTATAAGAACCTCTTCATACGACCGTGGCAGGTCTATTAATAATAGATAAAGCGCACACCACAGACATCTATACAATGTTTATATACTCAAACACGCATTTATTATGACTCAAGTACCGTCAATAGGATCGACCTATATAGAACGTTCATTCATTTGATTTTAAGAGGGAATACTAAATTACTGCTTTGGCCGTTGCCACACTGGCAGACAACGGCCATGATTCCAATTTAGACATTAAGGTAAGTCAAGTCAAGATTTCATTTAAACTAGACTGTGCTGATGACTTCATTTGTAATGATTTCGTAATTAGAGTACGAACGCAGGCCCGCAATGTAACGAAAAGCTGTATTCTATAAAACTGATTTTCCAATCATACTATGTAACATAGCAATTTTTAAGTGGGCTTATCTTAAAAGCAAGCAGCATCCAAAGATTCAGGGCACCCATGGTTCAGTAACAACAAAGCCTACGAAAGCATCAATAAAAAGGTAAGAGAAAATAAAGAAATTACTGCCTCTCAAGCCAAAGAAAGAAAGTAGTGGAAAACAAACACAACACTTTCTTTATATTATAATATAATAATTACTTACATACGTATAAAAACATCGTATTGAAATCTCTCATCTTAAATCCAGCCAAGCTTACACAACGACTAGTACGTTATAAAATTAGCTTAGCTAACTAGCAGTTGCTAGTTAGATTGGTTGGTTAGCTTCCGTATTTCAATCAGAGTTCAAGTGTAGGTGCGGCAGGTTTCAAGCTATCCGTACATAACGATAACATGGTATATAGGTCGGTAATGCCACTCGAGTTGCTTAAACTGTTTGTTTGTACCATGCATGTTTACTAATAGATAACCCATTTACGAAAAAAAGTTAAAGACCGATTACGGATTTCAACTGTAAATCTGATATCAGTTTAAAAGTACACATGAAATTGAAAGTCAAACTGAAAATCAAAATCATATTTCATGTATGATATTGAGCTATTGACTTCATTGTTAGTCAATGTATTGAGCACCAATATTACTACTACCATTTCGAATATTTTTGGTTTTATTGATGATGATATTGATCATACAACCTAATTCCTTCATACGAGTAAATTTTATGCGATTGGCGCTAAGAAA
Organism: Ochlodes sylvanus; assembly: GCA_905404295.2. NCBI lineage: Eukaryota > Metazoa > Arthropoda > Insecta > Lepidoptera > Hesperiidae > Ochlodes > Ochlodes sylvanus. Next base: position 6,224,712 of record FR990144.1, read on the forward strand.
TATAAAAATTTAAAATGCTTTTAAAAGTTAAGGGATATTACATACATGACAGGGATACATATTATACCTAATAGACAAATGCTTGTAGCTTGAAGACGGCATATGACCAATCAAACGTATATACTTACATGGAGATAAGAAGAATACGATCTTATGTAAGGAGATACGTCATGAAATCGTTACATGGGTGCCTAAAGCAAGCCCGCATGTCACGCATATAAGCTCCACCTGCTTTAATATTTTGTCTTTACGTTAAGAGTAGGGGTGGGAAAATATGACACTTAATAGAGGCGTTCTAAAAAAAATGCTTACACGTATTCTATAAGTATATCGGTCCTTTGTGCTATCGAAACTAGTGTAGATACTTCAGTGTACTCTGAGCCCTAGAGACCGGGTATCGGGGTATCTTGACCCTAAATCTCATACATATCCCTAGAACATCTGACGGCGGCGGCGCCCTGATTCTACGACCTGTATGGCGCCATGCCCCATGAAGGCCCGCCGTTCGAGGGGTCCTGGGTTTGGTTCCCAGCGAGTCGGAAATTTGAATGATAAGTTTAAATTTCTGTTCTCGGTCTGGGTGTGTGTATGTGTTCTTATCTTGTGTGTTGTCCATGGCACACACGACAAAGGTAATCCTGGAAAGGAAATCTGATGCTATGAGTACGAAGGGTTATTTATTATTATTATTAGAAGACAGCTCAAAGAGACTATTCAAAGAGAAGCTCTGACAAAAATATTAAAGTATGATAGATGCACAAGTTCGTAATTTTAAATCGTTAGCGCTGATAACACATCAAGCCGATTGACCCGGATTGATAACAGCTGTTTACTCACGCTGTAGTAAAACCTCTTAACTGATAAGATGATACCACTCACGACGTAATTACATGCTACTGTCGTTGAACAATACGCCTAAAATATTTTAAACAAGATAGTACTAGCCTATATCTTATCCTTTTTAGATGTAACGATTCAATGAACAAATCAAATCAACAATTTCGATATGTAGAGCAATAAGTAATTATACTAAAACATAATCGATGCTTATAAATAAGAATAAATGTGTGCCAGGCCGGCACTTCACACAAAAACCTTTTATGTATAATAATCGATTAATTGCACCATTTTAAACGGAATAGTAATCGAATTCCTCCTCCGTCTTTCTTGGAGAAATGCATTGTTGATGTGTGTATGAGTTTAGTGCAAGTGTACGTCCATGATCGATGATTACTTGCCATCAAGCTACCCGCTCATTATTATCAGTTATTTACACAAACATAACACCGTTCTAAAACACTTTCGTAACAAACAACTTAAAACTGAAAGATCGTTAAGTCGTTACATACTTCAACACAAAATAAGACTTAAAAGTTTTTTTATTCCACCGAAGTGTATCCTTCAACCTTGAAACTGGTAATGAGTGTGGTCACTAAACGGGGCAACGAAGGCCGTATCGTAATGGTTTTGTTAAAAAAAGTAAACAGTCTTGTTATAAAATTTTGTGTAATAAGCTTGTTGACAGATTTAAATAAAAATTTAAGCGTTACAATATTTACTATGTTGAAATTATCGTCATTTTATATTGTTAATAGTAAATTAAATGTTTTTATGATATGTATTTCTGAAAACTTAATAATAACAATGTCAAGGAATCGAATCTGGGCAATAAGTAAATGTTTTTGGTCATTTTAATGTTAGTAAGCTAAAACAGCAGTGATAGCCGAGTGGTTTGGAGTTTGGACATTGGACTCCCGAACAGCGGGGCCCGGGTTCCATAACTATCCCACTGCTGGGCTCGGGAGTCGGGACTCACACCACGCTGACCAAGGGAGAATTGGTAGACTTCACACCTGTTCTTCGGAGGGTGTGCAAATTTCCTCACGATATTTTCCTTAATTAAGTACTAATAGGCAGATAATTTTTGAAAATCAGAGGTAGGTACATGCTATACTCGAACCTAAGCAGGGAGGCTTAGGTTCGAGTTTAGAGTCCATCGTTCAAACCACTTGCCTAATAATAAGTTAATCAATATTAAATTACTATTAACTAGTTATGTAACTTAACACTTTCGAAAAACCTCGTAACTAGTACTTCCATAATTAAAGGTATCGGTTGCGTGCTTTTTTAAAAGCAATACAACTTTTTACGATTACGTCATGAAAGGACGATTTCTTTATATAGCTTCGGAGAAACCTCGGCCTTAATAAAACTGTCAGTCAAATATTTCTTCATTAAATAATAATTCATAACGGTATTTAAACCTATTATATGATACATCTTCACGTATAAAATATTCAGAAGATATAAATTTACTCATACTCGTAGAGTAGGTAGTTATTTCCAAAAAACTACAACTTCAAAGAAGTAAATGCGGAGGGGAGAAATATTTATAGGCAATGAAAACCATATTTATTGATAAACTAGTGGACCCGCCCTTCGCTTCGGGAAACATGTCCCTTAGTAGCTTGGCACACACATTCAAAAATTGTTAAGCGTGATTCTATAAACTGACATCGCTTTTTTATTTCTCAACTGATTAAAATAAAAAAAACACTAAGTTAAGAGACGCGTACCACAATATATATGTAAGTGAAAACCGCACCCAAATCGGATAAGCCGTTTCGGAGATTAACGCATACAAAACCACAAACAAACAGACAAAAATTAAAAAAATCATTGTTTTGGGGTCTATTGCGTTCATAAAGACCCCCAGTAAAATGTTTTCTCAAATATTTTCTAATCTATGTACAGACAGCTAACAGTTACAGATTTATTTTAGTATAGTGTTTTTTTTTTGTCGCCCATGGACATCAGTAACAACAAAGTTGCCGGAAAAGGGAGACAAAAGATGAAAGAAAAACTTAGCCAATGAATCAATCAACATTATAATACCTAATCTGTAATCCGATTTGATAAGGCAAAATACTAATATCATGTCCATATGGGTTGAAGGCGACGCCAACAAACAAATATAATCGTAAAAGTCTAATCTTAACAATTCGCTCAAGCGTAGTATTGCGTAAAGTATTACTTCCCCGATAGTACTAAGTTTCGCTACGTGCGCCCGCGCATGTTCGCATGTGGGATGTCGGTAGAACAATGGTCGCTCACAGCCGGGCTCGCCGGGTACCCAAACAACGCCACTGTTTCTCGGAACGAGTGGCAAATGAACCCTACTCCAGCCGAGATCATGGCCGACTGTGTAGGTCGATAAGTTGAAACCGGGCTGCCGGGCTGACATTGCTGTTACCTACCCGTACTATGTTGCTAGTACTCGTTTCTAGGTAGCTTATTGTTGCGATTGTGTATGAAGACTGATTAAGTGCTACAGTTGATACGGAAATGAGTTTTCCAAATGCACGTATAAGTCTTGTTTGTGTTAATAAAAAAATTGAAAAAAATCAAAAAGCAATACTTAATATAACTTAGATATAAAAATCAATTCTGTATAAATAAAAAATGTAATATCGATGAGTGAAAGTAAAATACCTAATCTGAGCAATCTTTATTTGGTGGTTATATGTAATTATGATATAATAATATATGTATTATTAGATATACAAATATATCATCATAATAATGAATAATATATGTATATCCCTACCCATCCGTTATGGTGGTTTAGGGATTCGCAAAATTTCCAGTGTCGCTTTACCAGCCTTCCTATCTTCTGTCCATAGTTCAGCAAATCTCATAAGTAAAATTTTAAGGGCATCCCCTTCAAACTTTGAGATTGTTGGCTTGGAAGAAGCTAGAAACGCATTCTTAATTGCATGCCCAGGTCAAAATTTTCCATTTTCTCCAAATTCTCAGAGGAGCTGGGACGACATAAAATGTAAATTGACTTATGACAATCTTTTGAGCTGTAGTACAGGTTCGGCGCGTGCTAGGCTTTTGGCCGTGGGTGCGCATGAAGCTGGCTACTGGCTTCACGCGTACCCTTCGTCAAATACAGGAACATTTCTTGAGCCTGACACGCTCCGAATTGCAACCTGTCTACGGCTTGGGACGGCTTGGGGTTCCGGTCTGCGCTCCTCATAAATGTCCCTGTGGCAGTGATGTCGACAAGCTAGGACATCATGGACTGTCATGCCAAAAAAGTGCAGGCCGCTTCTCGAGACATGCCGCACTTAACGATATCATACGCCGGTCCCTTGCCACCGTCAACGTGCCAAGTCTACTTGAGCCGACTGGTATTGCCAGAGACGATGGCAAGAGACCGGATGGTATGAGTTTGATTCCATGGAAGATGGGCCGGGTGCTGGTATGGGATGCAACCTGTTCAGACACGCTGGCCCCTTCCCATCTACATGGAACCAACAACACAGCTGGTGCGGCTTGTGAAGCGGCTGAAAAAGCGAAAGCATCGAAATACCGGGGTCTAGGCTCCGAATACGATTTTGTCCCATTCGGTGTCGAGACCCTTGGTCCGTGGGGTCCTAGTGCTATTAAGCTTTTTAAGGAAATAGCAAAAAGGTTAGTCGACATCACAGGAGACCGAAGAGCTGGCAGCTACCTCGGACAAAGAATTAGCCTAGCTATTCAAAGGGGGAACGCTGCCAGTATCTTCGGAACCTTGCCTAAAGGGACTCCTTTTAATAATATTTTTTAGTTATTATGTTATTTTTTAACTTTTTAGTTTTAGGTTTTGTGTATAATACTAAGTAATATTAATAGAACAATAAAAGGTTTAATATATCATTAAGTGTCAATTTAAATTTATACGTAGGTACAACGTTTTAACAGTTTTTTTTTAATTCTATTACTTAAGACTGCTTCTGAAACCAATTTTATCACAGCCAAAGTAGCAGTGTTATAGCTTTAACATTCTTTTTCAAATTTAATAGGCTAATGAAACCAATATTCTAGCTAGACTTTATAGCATGATAGAGCCGAAGCATTTTAATTTGGTAATTTATGGTAATGCTGTCTCCTGAATACCTCTATAATTATTTGAAATTCCATGATAATAAGCGTATTAAAATAATCTTTATTAGATAGTAATAAAGTTCGCATTTATTAGCATGATAGAGCTTAATGTATTTTCGTAGGGTACGTGTAAACCTATCCAGTTAATGGGAACTTTATTGCAAGACAAGTATATTACGAAGCTGATGTCATAACAAACCTGGGTGACTCCACCGAGATTAGATAAGTTTTAAGTACGACGTAAGACGTTGGATTTCGCGATTTATTGCATTAAGAGCTTAAATAATTATATGTCCTCATTACGCACCAAAAAATAAATAAAATAAATGCAACAATAAAAATCATTGAAGAAATAGCGGCCTTTTGTGCTTAGGCCGGCAAAGCACTTCAAAATTAAGATCAAAAAATTAAAAACCATACTTGTTTGTTTTTGGAAATTTAACATTCTTTCTTAGGCTTCTATCTATTGAATCATCAGGAAATGGCTTTAGGACATACCCTTCTAATTATATCATAATAATAATCGTTTTTAACAGTTTTAGTTCATGAACTCAATATTGTAATGAATGTGGTTAGGCCGCATTGGCTCTCTGGCTTGAAATGTTAATAAAATAAATTGTAGTTGATACCCACATGAGGGTTTGCCATAAATGATCAAAAAGACATTACCTTTACTCGATTGTGTAAAAACGAAAGCCGTGTAAACCCAAATATACGCGGAACAATATAGATAGCGAACAATTAACCCCGATTGGTGATCTTTGTGAGTACTGTGACCAAAAGACAGCCAATAATACCTGGTTGTATATACACGACAGAAAGAAGCAGGAAATCAGCTTTTTGTTAAAAGCTCTCGCAACCTAAATTCGTTAAAAACGATTGGTTCTTAGTGTGGCAGACACTAGAAGAACTTTATCACCAACGATCATGTCTTCGTAATAAGAACTGCGGTCATGGACTACTGGGAATAACAGCAAATGTCATCCGACTTCTTGCCATTCCATCGGACGTTAAGAGGAAATACCACGCGAACCCTTTTTCAAATTTGGGATTTTTTCACTCAATATCTCTGTCGCGCTTGCGAGCGGCGTGTATGTCAGTGCGATAGGGACAACTGCAGCTCCGTGTAAAAACCCGAGGCAAAAATCATCAAAATCGAGGTTTCGTTCTCGACTAATCCCCCCGCCAAAACTAAAGCAATCTTAACGAAATTTTGGAAATTGAATGGGAAGGAGATATTCTGTGTCGGACCGTTTAGCTTTTTGTGCTAATTATTATACAATTTGTGTACTAGGCGTTTGTTTGCGGCATATTTATTTGTCCGTTTTAAGCGCTGTTTGAAGTAGCCTAAAACTTTTGAAAACAAAAATATCAAAAAAATCAAAACATACCGACATAGATAATGATGATATTATTCTTGTGTGAAAAAATTATTGATCTAGAGTCAAAAACCAGCGAGGGATTAGTCGAGAACGTTTGTATGGAAAAATGACCCGTAGCATTTCCTCTTAAGTATACCCTTGAGGTTGGGTTTTGGTCAAGGTTGGATTAGATAGAGGAACGCTTACCTACGATTAGGTAAAAGAACGCTGGGTTTTATCTAGGATCAGGTAAAGGAAGGCTGGGTTTAACCTCGGATCAGGTAAAGAAACGCTGGGTTTTACCTATGATCAGGCAAAGTAACGCTGAGTTTTACCTAGGATCTGGTAAAAGAACGCTTACCTAACTCAGGTGGTAGTGATTAACAAATAAGCATTCGTTTTTACCGTTCGTAGATACGGAGATGAATCACATACAACCTGCAAGGATTTAGTAGGCCACATAATCAATTAAATGTAGCGAGTAAAATATTTTTAAGTTAGACTTTCAATAAATAAAAACTCGCGTATTTAATTATGGTTATTTAATGGCGTGGTCATTGCCAGTAAATTTTAATGGCGTTATCAACTAGATTAATTTCTGTCTATTTCGTTTTATTGATATTGTTACTCATTAAGATGGCCCCAATTTCGCCGAGCTTACCTTCTAATTTATATACATTGTTAGCAGTTTTAGCACTAACACCTACTCCTGTAACATGAGATAAGGAATCTAATGTAGAATACAGGATATTGCAGCATGTCATGCATTTGAATTTTGTTAGCATAGGCTAAAGATTATAATTATTTAACAAACAAAAATATGTAAATAGGTTTATTATAGTAATATATATGTTAAATGATTATGTATTGCTTATAATTCCAAGGACTTCCACAATGTTCCACATTGATAAAGATGAGTTTTGTGCACTTTATTCTAACAGAAGACGTCAGTTTATGTATGTATTAAGTTTAAGTATTAAAAAACTTTGTTCTTTATTTAGAGACCTTCTAAAATACGAACAAAGGAGGCCACAAAAAAGTTATCAAGTATCCATCTAGACTAACAATTTGGAGATGGTCTTAAAACACATGGATAGGGGCATATTGTACATTCATATTGCTCATCATACTGAGTTTAGCGGTTTATTATCCTTCTTATCACTGGATATAAGTACTATAGGTATTAGTCCAAGAGCCCGTGAAGCCCAGACCTACGTTATTTTATAAAAGCTGAAAGTTTGTCAGCGGATGCTCCCAACACAGGTAAGAACAATGGACCATTATGGAGTTTGGGTTATAGTGGCTTTGGCAGGTAAACGGTACTAAAGGTGTGTAAAATACCGACCTAATTACGTCAAATAATAAAGTGCAATTTTTCGGTATTACCTTCAGAATATTATTAAAAATCACGTTGTTCATTGCCAGACACTTAACATGGTGGCAACCCCTAGCCAGACACCCTTAATGTTCATGAAATTATAATTTTACTTACGTTATAGTATAAAAGCTGATTTTTATATATAATACTTGGGTAATAAGTAGATGATGTTTCCTCATTAGCCAGACACTTTTGATAGTTCCAACCCATATACACATAAATGTATAGTATATGCATAGACTGGAAATAGTGTGAAGCCAATGTCGATCGTGTACTGTGGCTTATCATCAGCTACCAATACAGAGATGGTTCTGGAGTATGAGTACAATAGTATACCTACCTACCTGTAACCTGTAAGCTATTAAGTTTTAAGTGAAAGTATGAATCCTTTTTTTATTATTTGTATTTTCATAATCAGGTTCGACCCATAGCTAACATCCTTATTCCTAGCATCCTTCCATATCATAAGGTATGTCTTAATGTTGCCAGCCAGGGGGGTATTGTAGGTAGTGTCTGGGGCCAATACAGGCTAAGCCCTGGCTATCAAATACCGCCTTGTTTGTCGGGCCAGTCCGACAAAGTATGTGTTTGTTTGAAATTTCAAATTTTAATGTTGATAATGATAGATGGGTGTGAAAATTATCTGTTATATTGTTTAACTTATTATATGTTACACAAGACATGCTCTCACAAGTCACTGTTAACTATATTACATGTTGTATGTTAATAACTTATTTAGCCATGTAATGAGTGTGTCCCACCAATCATTAGTTAGACCTCATCTAAATTGCAAGTTGCAATGATTTGTTATTGTGTTCTTGCAGGAACCATTTGCATATATTTGTACCAGTCTGCACTGACGTGTTTAATGTCCAATTGTATTCTTTTGTCAATGAAGACATTAGAATAGAGCCTTTGTTTGAGGTGTAATGAATTGTGCATTTTATTTGTGCTGATTGTATTGTTGTAATTGGTTGTAGAACACGTGGTTAGATTGTTTAGAATGAAATGTTTTGTACAGGCTAATGCTTTCATATAATAGATTAGTAAGTAAATGAAAATTCTATTTTCCTGCCATGATTATGTGGGAGGGGAACTTGACTAGTTTGCTTATTTGGTACCTATTTATTTGGGTTTTACATTTTACATATTATTATTTCTTTTTAATTTTAAACATCATACTTGTAGACAATAGTTAGGTAGGTACATAAAGATATTTGGTACAAAATTGTTACAAAGTGCGAAAAATAAAATTTACAAAATAAAAGGGTATTCTTAAAACAATCTTATTTATCTTTTAAGATTTACCTTACACATGAGCTCGACCGTAAGTTACCTAATATTACTTAATACAATATAATATTACTTAATACAATAAGAGTCTACAGCCAACATGAAAGTAATTTGGCACTTCTAAGTTTTGCAAATTAGTTAATAATAGTTAATTTATGTTGCAAAAGTGCAAAACTCTCACTTAACAAATGCTTCTATAAGCTGCCACAGCTAAGTTTCTTACTGTAATCATCCCACTTTCTTTTCGAAGCTGCAGAGTGAGGCAGGAAATTATAGCAGGTTTCTCATATGATCAGAATTTCATAAGCACGATTTATTACGAACTTCTATTAAAACACTAACTTTTTGCGCGGCAATTTCAAATTTCGCGATCTTTAGCTTACCCTCTATGAAATTTACAAGTGTCATAGCGTACAATTTTCACTAAAAGGATGGCACCAAACACAGATGTAAGAGAAAATAAAACATCTCCAAATAATACCAGACTCGCAATCTTGGTTGTTACGAAACAAAACACGAAACTTTTAACTTACCATAAACGATATGTAGGTGAAGCTGAAGTCGCAACTCGCGAAACCGAACTCCTGTATGAGCGGACGAGGCCCATCCCATTCTTGTCCTGAATTTCCAGTTTAAGCCATTGTATAATTCATCACTGTACTTTTTGTTCCGAACAGCAACTCGTAACTCAACTTGTTTCGATCACTGTTTATATTTATTTGTTGACACGAAACGAGGTTATTGCCATTTGTTCGCCAACATCTGGGTGTAAGTTAGCAGAAAGTTTTCACTTCACGTCGCACAAGTAACTTTGTAAATTATTCAACCACTAAACGAGGTGGTTAAAAGTTGAAATGTTTACAAATTGGTACACTGGCAGGTAAACGGCGAACGCGAGCAGGCAAGTGGCTCGCTTCGCTTGCTTGGCAGGCAGGCCGTTCGAAAAAAAAGTAATAAAAGTAGCAAGCGCACAAGCACACTCCACGATCTACCGCGCAACAGTGTGCGTGAATGAAACTTTATGAAACAGCTAGCGCCGCCCGCTTGTTGTGATTGTGATGTGAACGCTCTCGGCTCTCCGCTGCGCTAAGGGTTACCATGTTCAATTTTTAATTACCCAGCAAAATTTTAATAGAGGAGTAGATTTTTTTTTTATTTCAGTAAATTTAGGCCAAACACATATTTTGTTTAATTTATTGTCAACAAAATTTTACGTTAAAAATAATTTGCTCGTACAGCATGCACCATATAAAAATGATTTAAATATAAAAACTGAAGTTTAGATATTTTTTTCTATATGGTCCTCTTTAGTGCCTACTTAATCTTAATAACTTTTTTTTTTAGTAAATATTTAAATATTCGGAAGTAATAAAATTCATCGGAATAAGTAAAAATAATATAACTAGAAAAATTCAGACTCACAGATAGGAATGTTATTTTATTAAAAAAAGAAAGTTTAAATATTATGTTTAAAAATAATATTTTTATCATGTTAATATTAATTGCTCTCACTGCTAAAATATTATATATTTATTACTGGCTTTATTAATCATAGTCATCGACTAATATATTTCCAAATCCAATACTAAATACATACAAACTTTGTAACATAAAGTGTCAAATTTATCATCAATTGCCGTAATAAAGGGGAAAAATGAACAGCATGCAACATTATGCAATGTCTTTACTGTCAACCACCAAACGCAACGCAAGCTCGGCTCACAAGAAATTCACGCACACAAACAACGATGTCGTCGCTGTGTATCTTGACTTGAAGTCGACCGAACCACGAACGAAACCTCCGCCCGCGCACCAACGTCCTTGCGGCCACCGACCGCACTATGGTTTATTACGTATATTTATAGTTTCTTCTTTAATAAATTTTCGACCTTATGCCTTATGCAATAAGACTTAAATTACAGATTTTTGTTATAATAAAAAAAGTTTATGGACTAAACCTACCACAGTTTTATCAGTAGGTATCTATACGTAACAAGTAACATTAAGTTATTGTAGGTACAATACGTTACTTGGTTATGTCATATCCTTAAATCATACACAAGTAGTGTTATTTGAATGTTAAACTGTCTTATCAGAGCAGCTTGTAAGCACGTAGGTACTTATCTATCTACCTTACCTAATTGTATTTTTCCTAAAATTTACATCAATAAAATAAATACATTATTAAATATTCAGATCACAGATACAATGTATAATGTACAAGACAAAAAAAGAAAAAAATAGGTAAAAATAAATTAGAAATTAAAATAATTAATATTAATTAAATTTCGCTTAATTGATCTATGATTGCATAGTTGTGTTCACACAAAAAGGGTGAGATGGGAAGAATGATCACAAGCACAACTTACGAAGCATACGTCACAAGCAAAACATCCTTTAGTCTATGAAACATCGGTCACCAGGTCACCACACCTGTGACGATTAAGATATCGGGATGTGCTTACAAAGTTTTATATAAAATCTTTACGCAATCAAAGCTAATAGTCAACCGGTCATACTCGTTAAATATGTCTTACGGATAATCTAATCCGAGGCCCTCTGTCTTCGCTGGCCCTCACAAACAGATAATACCCGCTTCCCGTCGACGAGGAACAGTACGTCGTTAAGCCAATCAAATCCCTATTTGCTCCTTGTCTTTTGTTCATAGTAAAACGATATAGGTCAAATACACATCCTTGCTCCTTGGTAGCTGGGAACCAACTCTAGGCCTCTAACTACGAGCAATTTTTTAAACGGAAAAAGTCAGTAAAAAAGCTAAGTGTTAATCGAGTGGTTTGATCTTTGGACTCCTGAACCAGAGGGGCCGGATTCAAATCCCGCACGCACCTCTAATTCCAAAAAATATGTGCGCATTAGAATTTAATTATCACTTGCTTCGGTGAAGGAAAACATCGTGAGGAAACCTGAACACCTGAGAGTTCTCCATAATGTTCTCGAAGGTGTGTGAAGTCCGCCAATCCGCACTTGGTCAGCGTGGTGGACTATGGCCTCTTCCCCTCACTTTGTGAGAGGAGACCCGTGCCCAGCAGTGGGACAGTTATTGGCTGTGATGATGAATAAGAGTCTCGGGAAAAGGAGCATAGGACGCCCCCCGACCAGGTGGACTGACGACCTGAAGAAGACAGCGGGCAACCGCTGGATTCAGAAGGCTCAGGACCGGTAAGGGTTGCGCAACTTAAAGGGATATATGTCCAACAGTGGACGCATAAAGGCTGACGGATGGATGGAATAGGAGTCAGCAATCCTAGGCCATCGTAGTCGATGGATCAAAGTTCGAATAATATCTGGATCAAAGCACTATCTTTTGATAACATTTGATGATGATATAAATTGTCGCCTTTGCCAGATGCTGCAAAAAAAAAGAAGTCTTAAAGTCTACCAATAAGCACTTGGCCAGCGAAGTGAACTATGGCCACATTCCTTAACATAGTGAGAGGAGACATGAGCATTACAATAGGTAAGTAATAGGTTGCGATGATGATATAAAGTAAATGCAAATACCATAAGTATACTAATAAACCGACTGAATTAAAAATCAAACAAAATTGTAAGTACTAACTTTATTGCGATCCAGTTTCCTCCTTTCACTGTCTTTTGTAACGTTTTGCTGAGCCCGCTGACATCTTTTATTGTATTTTGTCTAGTGGGCACTTATTATTCAATGGTTTTAGTCTATTTGCATGGCCTGACGCGATTTCACTTAAGCTCGTCTTTACTTAGTTACTTACATATTTACGTAACATTTTGAAACTAAACTACATAATTATGGTTATGTCACTTATACATTTTTTGTTTTTAATACAATTATTCATCATTCATCATTATGTTTTTTTGTTATAAAACTCTTTACGGCATACTATACCGACATCCTTTTACATCTCAAGATCGATCGGCGCCATCCATAGCTTATTATCTAATTAGCCGTTAGCCATTTAGCTTTTTGGTCTTTGATTGTAACAATACCCATTAGGTACCTATACGAAACGATTTTGGGTTAAATTTTACAGCATGCGTTCACTACTGTACCTACTTAACTGAGGGTACCAACTACCGACATCCTTTTTCATCTCAAGATCGATCGTGCACGGCGCGGCGCGGTGCCTAGGTAGCTTATTAGCTAATTAGCCGTTAGCCATTAATAGCTTTTTGCTCTTTGATTTCATCAATATGCGATCCCTGTGTGCTTTGTATGAGTAGAAAGGCTGTTGGCATTCGGATCTAATCACAAATACCAGATTGTGGTTGTAATTTGAGATTAAAATGTTATATTATTATAGGTAGGAAGGTACGTATCTCTACATGGCAATAGTTTTGTACTTGGTAAAGGTCCCATGGCCTTACTAACAACATGATAGTAATGCCTTTATTTCTGTAATACAAATGAACGCTTCGTTTCATAGTAACTATATATAAATGTTATTATGATAAAATTGCATAGCAATTATCAAATCGCCATCGTGATTGTGATCAGTGAGACCATTAATGTTTAATTGAACCATAATTGATAGATAGGACTTAGTAAATGGAAATCTAACCATTATGTAGCCTACCTATATGGTTAAGTTACCACAACACATACCTATTTACAATAATTATAGTCGCACTCCGCATTAGCTACGATTTTGTAGATTCAAAAATCAATTATGATTCATCTCAATTTTCAGGTAAGTAAAGTGTAGGCACGGACATTAAATGAAATGAATATCCTCCCAGGTACAAAAAACGCCTTTGTCTGTCTGTTGTTTGTCTGATTAAAAAAACAAATAACACAATTCAAATTTGGAATATTGGTCATTAAAAAAGATGCCTAATTAAATATGCCAGCAAATAAAGCCGTACAATTCCTTTTAGAATAGAATAAGTTCTAATTCCAAATTTTTTTTTAGATTCACGTTAAAATACGGTTATCTGGAATCATTGTGTCGTGTTAAGTTCCAAACCGTTATTTACTCTGATCTCCGCCACTAGTCCGCGGTGTGTGACCTCGTGATAGGTCGTGATAGGTGCGCGGCGCCAGGCGTCTCGGCGTAGAATTGCTAAATAAGTAGGTATCGTTAATCAGTCAACACCACGAGACAGCATTCTCTTGTAATTAAACAAAGTTAATAAAATGACTACAAAATACTACTAACCTAGCCAACAGCGACATACCTAGCTCAGAGAATTAGCTGGCTGAAATGGCAATGGGCTGGCCACATAGTTCGAAGGACCGATAACCATTGGGGAACAACATTATGTTGTATGTTCGTTGGAGAGTGTAGGAGAGTTTTGTACATGCCCCCCCTAAGGCGATAAAAAGAGAATCAACTGAAACTTTTTATTTCTTTAATAGATTCGCTTGAAACTTTGTATATTGGTTCCTCAATTGACGCAAGACGCAAGTTATGGAAATTACGAATTTCACGCGAGCGAAGCTGTAAGCGGAAACTAGTTGGAATATAAGACTTCGAGGTAGAGAGCTACAAAACCCCACGCGTCTGATTCCATATAAAATATGTATTATTTATGTATAACTCCATTTTTGGCGAGGGGATTAGCGCACAAGGGTTTCAATTTATCCCCTTGCGGTACCATAAAAGTAAATGCAATATTACACGTGTTAACTAAATAACTGCTTATTAAGTAAGTTAACTATCAACACGGCTCGGAAGGCAGTTAAAATGATACTTTACATGACGCACCGATTTGCAACGGTCATAATTATGCACATGTAATATCAGTAAACGTTGCCGACCTAATTAATTTGCATTAATTAAAACATTGCTCGGTCTGAATTCATTTAAAAGTTTAAAAGTCTTTATCACATTCATTTAATGAAGGTGCGTTTATAGAGGAGCGGTTTTTGACTCATTTGGAAATAGCTACGTAGCGTGTGGTTCTACACGGATTATTCCACTTTGCCCCACCAAGCACATAGAGAAAACATAAGAAATAAAATTCCTAGATTTTTTTCCAATATTTCTTCTATAGTAGTATAGTATAGTTTCTTCAATAGTTCTTTCCATCTAATTTTCTTCCATTTAAATGACAACCCGAGTCGGTAATGCCTTTGATCTTATGGACTTCTAAGACGTCGGTGACCACTTACCGTCTTTTGGTATTTTTGTTCCATAGTATTTTAAGACGATGTACGCATTTCAAATAATTCTTAACGCTTATTCACATCTGTATTTTTGGGTGGATTCGTGCATTACTTTAAGTAGTTGGGTATAAATCGATAACATCAATCATTATCTCAAAAATAAACAAGACCGAATTCCTTGGAAATTCAATTCTTATGTCCATTAGGATACCGAAAACTAATTTGTGCTTCGTCTTAAAGTGGGTTATATACGTGCTTTGATTTAAACCATAGTTATTGCCTTATCTAACTACACATACTACAAAACGTGGTATGGCTGTATGTTCGGATTTCCAATCAAATCGTGCGTATTTAAATGTAAATTCACGGTTTTGTAAAACCTAGCTTTAGTAATAGTAATGGAAATGAATTTACTCATTGGTATGTGTCAAAAGTTATTGCCAGCACATTCAAGCAGCAAGACAAAAGAGCAGACGAGTCATCTGATGGTTATTCCCGTCGCTCATGGAGATCAGCACCACCGAAGCAGAGTTTAATTAAACTGCACTTTAATCAAAGGCATCTCGGAAATTAAAATAAATCTCAACTTACTAAAGTTTACTAACTCTTGATTTGAGGTCCACATTATAATCAAAGTGGAACATCGCATACCAACATAGAATTCCAATTGGAAACTGGAACTATAATTCGTCCTGAATCCTGATTTATCTGAAGAATAAAAAAACCGTCTCTAGGGATAGCTAAAATTATGTAAACTTATAACTTCCAGTGATGAATTCCACCCAAGTAAACTCACACTTAAACCTAGTTTAGCTTAATTAATCACTAATAAGCATCAGTAAATTCAGTAGTGACCGCGAAACGAAATAACTATCAACGTTTAACACGCAACTAGCATTTTAAATATTTTTAAACCATCTGTTGATAGCATTTTAAAGTGTTCAAGCACGCAGCTAGAATTACAAATATTCTGATCCAAAATTGATAAGAATGTTTTAAGTCGTCATTGGTTAAAAAGATGTGTTGATACGTGCCTCAGACATTCTTATTTTTCAAAGTTTTAGAAACTATTGGAAGTCAAATACTCCATAACTTCAACGTATCCCTACTATTAGTAGTAAAGAAAAAAACGCTAAGAAACTCCCAAGTCACAATATTTCATGAAAAACGCTGCAATACAATCTATTATATAAAAATAAGTCGGGTTTTCCTTCCTGACGCTATAACTCCAGAACGCACGAACCGATTCGGTTGAAATTTTTTGTGTGTCTTCAGGTGGATCCAACAATGGTTTAGATTCACAATTGGACCCGGTAGGTGGCGCTGCTGTCGATATGCCAGCATATTTGTTTATTAATTATAGAGCGGTACGAAGTTCGCTGGGGCAGCTAGTACAATATAAATATATTCAAACTTGTCTTTAAATAAACGCCCAATTATCCTTTTAATATGGTGATGGAGTTTATGTATATGCCAATATGAATGAGCGTATGTAGTGTAGGTACCTAATGATTTAAACATAGTTAGCTCTTCTGCGCGGTGAATTCGGGTTCGAATCTCGCACATACCAAATTTTCCTGCCTATACGACATCCATATCCGAGAGTTCTCCATAAAGTTGCCAAAGGTGTGAAATCTACCGATCCATAATTCGCCAGCCTGACATCTTTAATTGTGATCAGCGCCCCGAATACAGCAGTGGGATAGTTACGAATTGTGATAATGAAACACAATTTTAATAAGAGAAGCTCCTACTACGAATATGTGTCCAATGTTAACTATCATGTCGCGATTGTTTATCGTGTCTTTATCAATTGTCTATGTTCATCCTGCTCTCGACTGATTTTTAGTACGGGGGAGACAAATGTGTGTGTTTACATATATATAATTCCTATCCTAAGTATTGTGGCAAATCGCAAAATCAAATGTAACAAAAATGAAACATGTTAAATTTAAGTGCCAACGCGAAAGACGTAAAATTCTGGATCGCAGTTTATTATCTTAAAAGATAAAACGCACGTGTTATCTGCGAATCAGCGATCGGCCGTCCGCTATCGAGGTTCCTATCTCGCCGCAGATTTTTAGATAACTCAGGTACACATTAGGGCTACCGCACCTGCCGTGTTTCGTAATGGATTGGATTTTGCACAACAGGTTTTCAGAGTTACAATTTTATACGGACACTAGATATTTTTAAATTAACGAGTACCCGCCATTTTTGTATTTTGTATCGACATTTCGACTGCTGAAACCACTGATACCTATTACCTAATCACGTGTGTACATACGCCATTGGCTGTGTAGTTGTAAGATAAAAGACCTATCCTTATTACAGAAACTAGTATTTTTTTCTCTTTCTTGGGCGACAACGCATCGGTGATGCCATTACCTACATCAGAAACACTTCAGTCTATAGCTATATAGACATCAGTCTATGAGTAACGGTGACCATGACGGTGGTGACCATGACGATGGTGACTCGTCTACTCATTTGTCGGTTATTAAAATAAAAAAACACTAAGTATTGCGTAAAGCTTATAAAACATACACAGTTCCAAAAAAAAGAGGCAACCCTATTACGTAGCCAGGTTTCATAGTATTATCATCTTTGTCCTTGGGATGTGCTTAGGAGGTCACAATGATTTATAGCGAAGTGACTTTAGGATTAGTGGGTTTTTCTGTTTCTAAGAATCAGATCTGTTCGGATGATTCTTAGTTCAATCGTAAATAACTGGTTGGCGTGAGCCGGATAGCATTACTCAATTTTTAGGTGTAAAGAAGAACTTTAAATTGATGTATATTATTAGAACTGCTTAGGGTTTATGTGTTCTGGGGGGATTAAGCTTTTTCCTGGAAATGAAGTTCGCATGAGCTAAATTTATTCTGATGATAGCTGCCTAGATTGAGTACGAAATATCTCCCAGTGGAATATGTAAGTACGAGTATGTTGTCTTGTAGACAATATAAAGTTTTAGATGAAGTCTGAAGACTATGAAGTAGATTTCGTTTTGGATGGAGTCGTGACATTCTAAAATTACTCGTATCATCTTTGTCAAATAAGGGTTATATTCTATATGCACATAATATATATTTTGTTCGCATAAAATAAGTCATCTACTAGTTTTTTGGAGTCCAATAGAAAATACCTTAGCACATTATTATCCACAATATCTTGCACTCCACAAGTCCACAATACCTTTTAAGTTTATGGGACGTTATAAATAAGGCAATGCTACTGCTACGTACGTACTCAGAGTAGTTAGAAAATTAATTTTAACTTAATAAATATTTTTATTTATTAAAAAAAAAATTTGCAATTTTAATTGATATTACAGCACTTTATTCTTTTAATCATATCAAAACTTATTAAATGCTACTCACTATATCGGGTACTCACTATATCGAATTGTTATAGGTACCAATGTTAAACAATACATGTTCCTTGTCAATTTGTCATACCGTTCTGTTGCCAGGAAGAAATCGCTCGTAAGCGATAACGCCACCCTTTGTATTGTGTCTTTGATTTAAAACCTTTGTCCATGTTATGGTATGTTTATGTTGGAGTTTACATAAATAAATATCCCGACTCATTACTTGGATTGTGGTCGCTGTGATCCATGCAGGTGGGATAACAATTCAAATTGTGAGTACCCGTTTCCATTAAAAATATTTAGTGTCCACGATCATATAAGTTTAAAATCATAAATATCAAAACTACACAGCAGACGTATCGCGTAGCTGCTTCATTCCACCGTAGCATAATACCAGGCGGGTCATAAATGCATCTATCTTGCACACGCTTGGAAATTGATTTGTATTCTATTCCTTATCTACTTTACTATAAGATTGATGATTGTGTACGCATTTATGCCTTTACTGAGAAACAATTTAGCAATTAGGGTTTCCACTTGTTATACGTTTGCATTGCGTTAAATATTACATTAAGTAACGTTATATTCAAATTATTATTTCATATTTTAACTATCATCTCAGAGCCTGCAAGGTGTATTATTTCGAGACATACTACATAATATTTAAAAGCGGATTAATGTTATTTATATAAATAGTAAATATCAATAGGAATGGTTAGCTAGATTATTACTACACTAGCGACCCGCCCTAGCGTTATAGCCTAAGAATTTTTAAAATCGGTCCAGTACTTTTTGAGTTTATTCGTAACATACAAAAATACAAATCTTTCCTCTTTTTAATATTAGTGTAGATAAGTAATCGTTGTTTTATTTGTTAAAATGGTTGGTTAGTAACCTAAATATTTTTTAAACAATAACTACTATGTTAAAATAATCCCCCATACGACCCATCCCATAAGAATTTAATGTTTACAGCTTTTGTCTGTATGTCTGTTTCCGCTAATTTCAGAAACAGTTTAACGAATTTGGACGTGCTTCCCACTAATTAAAAAGCAATCAAAGCAAGTAGTTAAGCTTAAATAATGTTCTCGAAGTGTAGATCGCGGGTTACAAATTCAAAGCAATCATGTGAGTATTATTACAATAACTTACGTATTTTTTTGCTTCTATCGCAGTTTCACAAAGGCGCTTTACCAGTATTAACACATATAAAACGTCACTATAAGACAAAAATATTAATAAATTTATCACTCACATAATTATATTTATCATATCGGATCTACGGCCAACCCTAGGAGCTTTAGCGAATGGGATTCTATAACGGAACTGTCAAGCGTCGTTGTTCCTTATCATGACAACAACGGCTTTTGTGCTCTCTACAAGGACCTAACAGTGCGGTCCAGGTTCGGTGCCGCCGGGCCAGCTGCCCAGTCGCAGCCATGCCATAAAAATACTTTAATGTGGACCTGCGAAAGAAAGTTGCTATCGGTACCTAGATGTGATTTCTACTTTGTACTATGTTATATCTTGTTGTACTATGTTGCTATCGTAAGTAAAGCTGTGCTATTTATAAAATAGTACAACTGCATAATGCATAAAATTATAATTATAATACTCTGATAACATAATGTTTTAAAAGTAGTGAATGTTCGGTTATTAATGTCTTATTTGCTATATTATTAATGGTAATGTAGAATTTGTAGTGGGGCTTGGCTGGCTCCCACCATTTTGTGCGCGCGAGGCGCCAAACCAAGTTCATTTTCCAATGTCTGTAGGTACTTTAATTTTAAGGTAACTAACCAAAGCAGATTATAGTAAAAATCATGTACCTACTGTGTTCAAAAAAGTTGTTTACAAATTTAATAACAAATAAAAGGATTTCATAGATATCTACACGATAATTTGTTTGTCCAATCGATAAGCAATTAGCTACGAGTGCGCTGGTCATAACAAGAGCACTTCACATTACCGCACGTACTAGGAACTGCAAATATCGTATCACAAACAATGAGCTCATGAGCGCATTGCATTGACTTTTGTTCAGGGTTGTCACACACTGCCTTTCTCTTAATTAAGGACGTTTTCAATATTTAATTTTAATCCGTCAATAATATCTGGATGAGTTACGGTCGTTCTTAAATTCATCCATCCATAATCCTCAAGTCAAGTCAAGCCTAGAAATTTCACAATCACACACACAAAATGTCACACCATTATAGTATTAATTGTATCTGTCTGCTATTTATCCAGAAATCATGGATACTATAGAAATTATTGAATCATACAACAACCAACACTATCATGTTGTGATCTTGTGACTATTTGACAAGCGACTTGAGGATTATGGAGAGATAAGAGATTGAGAACGGATTTTAGTCTCTGCTTCTTACAGCGACTGCACATTTTTAGTTTCAAATTTATCTTTTTTTTCGTTCTGTGACTTGTTCAGCCTAACATCTGAGTTCATGTATACCTAAGTAGGTTTATATTGGTGCAACGATTGTGTTTTGTCGACAGTCACTGCTTCAGACGTCCATTCTATCAAGGGAAAACATTGTATTCCAACAATTCGCCAAGTTTTTTAGTATTGAGTTTCTGTAGACTTAGTCGTATAGTACTAAACATTCAAATTTCACTCAGACTTGGCATTTATTTGAATCCTAATGGTAAGCAAATATATAATTTATTTTAGTATGCTTAACTACCATTTTATTTATTTTTAAATAACACACAAGTACACATCTTTCTATTCATGTAAGTAGGTACATAAAAGTAATTCTCGCAATATGATAATTATGATAATGATAAGTTACGTTACATTTTCCTAGGAAATCATAATAAATCATAATCGTAATAGTTAGTACCTATATCCCTACCACGAGTTATCGCAGAGTAAGCAGCGGCAAGTTAATCCCTAAACCATACTTAATCCTACATTTCGGTCAAGAGTGGATATTTTTTTGATCATCGAAACATAAAAATTAAACAAAAAAAACTCTTATTACCAAGCAATAACGAAATTCTGGCTTTCAATCAGCATCCACCAACATTGTCCATTGTAAGATTTATACCAACAAATCTTACTAGTACAATGGATAATGCACAGAGAGGTAAGAGATATAGACTACTATATCTCTTTCTTGGCCAGCAACGCATCAGACATGACTTTGCATCGAACGTTGTTATTGCTAACAAAATTGTCCATTGTCCAGGAACCCAGGTTAGAAAATACTCGCTTTTGCTTAGATCTAATACAGATTGATGACCCTAATAATTTATCATCACTGACGCAGACTCCCATTCGCACTTTCCTATCAGCACGCCTTCGCCTTAAGCGCAATAAATATTTGCGGAATGGCAGCAATAAGATCTGGGGGCACAGCAGTGCCATCGCTAAGTCGAGCGGAATTGTATCATGCTTTTTTAGAATCATTAAAAAAACGCGCAAAACTGCGGGGTGGTACTTTGGCGGTGACAAGCAATTTGCAAAAATGTTAAAAACAGAGGCAGAGGGCTTCCACAGTAGGTACGTACTCTGCCTTCGCGTTCGGCCTGACTAGCTCATAACATAATCAGGTATATACCTTTGTTATGAAAATTTAAAGTTTTTGAACTTAAATATAAGTAATCGTTTCAAAATAGAGACTTGGCGGAGTTTTTACTGAACATTTTTATAAGTTACTTACTTAAATAAATACGTTACTAAAACTTTACGTTACTTAAATAAATAATAATCATTTGACTCACGTTACGTTCACCATTGCTTATTCAATACTCGATAATAGCTGTCTTCTATTAAATAAACTTGGTTTCTATTTCTAATTTATATTGTCCATTAAACACACAGCGTTATTTACCCTAAATATACTACAAGTGCGCGAAAAATATACACATACCTACATACGTGTGTAAAAGTAAATATTGTAGAAGAAAACCTTGAATGCAAAGAGAACTAACGTATGTACTAAAAGGTTACAGCATTTGGCGAGCCTTGTAATAGGACTCTATAATACTATTATCATTTAAATGAATCGTTTAACGTCGATCGCAATCATATAGCCAGGTAAACCAGCGTATTAAAAAGGAATTATTATTAACAGGTATTAAACTTCTTTTAGAGACGAGAGTTTTGATACCAAAAACCTTTTTATTATCACAAATTTTATTACGCGTACTTATTTTTATTGATGCGTATTGAATAAGCCGAGCCAGAGTACTCAACCTAGCTTACAAAATTAGCCAGCAGAATCGGCTAGCCATATAATACGAAGAAACGATAACAGTTCCGGAAGAAAAGTCTTGGAATGGCTATCATGCCTTGGACTCCTTGGAGAACAGGATGCTCTTGATCACGACGATAGACGACCTGAAATATGGGGTTCTTTATGGATGGATGATGTTCTTGTTGAAAAAGATGTTCAAAAAGCTTGGCACCAGAGTGGCAAAAGTTAGGAGGCCTATGTCCAGCAGCCGACCTAATCTGAATCGTATGCTTGAGTCAACACATCCATATCCATCCATCCATCCATTTTAACCACATAGGACCATAAAAATGTTTGTATGATACTAGGTTCGTGAACAATTATCTTAAACTAGTATCTATATAATATAAATTCAACTTTCGTGTGTTTGTGGCCGCTAAACTCGAAAAATAGTCAATGGATTCACTTGAGGTTATTTATACAAGAAAGTATTTTAATAGAAAATTGTTTTTATATAATTATACTTTTTTACCAAGTTCCCGCGAAAAAGACAATCTCTAGGTCTTTGGAATTACATTTTGCTATGGTAACAATTGCCACATCGAAGCGAAAGCGGTTTAGCTGTTCCATATGAAAACTAATACGATTTTTATTTAAACACCAATGACATTATTATAAGTTTAAACACTATTAAACCCGCCCTCGCTTCTTAACTTAGCACCCACACTCGAAAATTGTTAAGCGTGATTCTTTGAACAGCCACAACTTTTTTATTTATAAACTGAATTAAATAAAACAAACAGTTAATTTTAAGTGAAGCTTACCACAATACATCACACCCAAATTGGTTTAGCCGTTTCTGAGATTAGCGTGCAAAAACTCAACAGCCTTTCGTTTTCCTTTCCAAAACGGCGGTCAGTTACATTTTTATTAAAGGTATTTTTTCAAAAGAAAAACTAGTTTACAATGACTGCCAAGTGGCAATAAACATTTAAACATAGAATAGTGAATCCCAAACAAATCTCCAAGTTCACACTTGACCTGTTTCGCACGAGCGATATTGCTTACAAAACAAGTCACGCTTATTAAATTCCTGGTTATTCCATTCACTGGTAATATTATATACAGCTCTGACTGCTAATATCTATAAACAAACATATTTTATTGTATTGATAACAGACGCAACCAAAGGTTTCCAAGTTCGTAGGCTATTTACATACAAATTATTTCCGCAATTTTCACGAATAAACGCAACTGCATAAAGCAGTAATAGCTTATTGATTTGAATGTCTACGACTATTTAATGGACTGTTAGGCTTTGTTAGGATTGGAAGATGAGATCAGAGCCCAGCTGTGGGAAAGTTATGGGATGTGGACTTTACTTTCTATATGATTTTACATAGAAACTAGTAGTTTAGCCTACTTTGACTAAGATGGAAACTTAAATTCTTTTTTAATTTTTCCTTTTTAATGTATCACTCGTTGACTCTATAACTTAGTGGTGACAGTTATAGGTCGTAACTGTCGTGTGAAGGGTCCTAGGTTCGATTAGGGATGTTCTGTTTATGTGATCGACGAAGGTTCGCATGGTCACGGACCTTTGATGTTTGTGATATTTCATTTGTAAAGTCCATGGTCCATAACATAAAATAAATTATACTAAACACTCATGCCTCGTCCACTTTCAAGTTGTCCATCATTCCTTATCGTTTTGTTAACTAGATTCATATAAAATTTTTGAAAGAAATACTTGACATAAATATTACAAAATAAGTAAAAGTGCCTTTTATTTATTGTTTACTTCAACTTTGAGTACAGAAACAGAAATTGTTTGAAAAACACACTTTTAAATGCTAAGTGCATTATCGAGACTAAAGCGATATGCAAAATTTCAAGTCCGTAGAGTAAGAGGAATTAGTTCTAATTCAGCTTGCACGATTTGACACGAACATACCTATACATTGCAATAGAAACATTGCAAGTTAAATAAAAGCTCTTTAAAATAACGCCTTTCATCTTGAATGCAGAAACGTACAGAAAGAATTGACATCTCTTGGGTCATACTCGTACTTACTATTCATGGAAATAGTTCCAATATGTCGAACTGTCATTAACATTGTCTATTCTTTTAAACTTTACCTACGAAATAAATAAGTTTCGTTCCAGGTTTTATATTTTTAAAGCCATGAATAGAACTTTTAAATAAATTTATTGGTCGTAACCATAGCGGCCATCCTCCATATCTCATAAGCCCCATAAAACTATTCACAACGGGACCGCCTTGCGAGATAGGCCGTAAAATCATTAACTCACGAGTCTATAACATGGAATAGTTTTTAACGGCTATTGTGATCACGCTCGGCCATAAAAGTGAGAACTACAGTCTTCTAGTCTTGGCGTTTGACGTAGTTTCCGAAGATCAATTCCTACTGGGTGGAATATTTATGGGACAAATGTCTGGATTAGGCTTCTCGCCCACGTCAGACATTTTGTAGGACCGATAAATAATCGAGACGATTTATCCTCCGATGCTAAATGACCGTATATCTGACCAACTTTTTGTAGGACGTGTGCGTTGCACTATTGCTATATATCAGTACGTTCTATTTTTCTCCTACAAAAAATCGGTCACCTATTATCGGACGTGGGCAAGAAGCCTTAAATTGGGTGGTACAAAACCTAGCGACCTCCAGGAGGAGAGAATTGGCACCAAAGCCTCGTCTGTTGATTAGCAGCGCGAGCGTTGCCATGATTTTGCATAAGGATAAGAAATTCTACGAGAGTGTGTTTATTTCCAACCTATTAGTTGTAGTGGTTCTAATCGATTTCACCAATTCAGGTTCACACAACATTTTGGGTGAGATGATCAAACTCAAACTCAAACTCAAATCATTTATTTCACGTAGGTATTTTGCATACACTTGTGACCGTCATTTTTTGCATTTACCACCGTTTCGCTAAAGTGCCTTTAAATTTTAAATCTTAGAGGAGAAAAAGAAACGGCGAAAGAAAACTCCTCGGCACATCTTTTAAAAATAGTGCTTAAAAACGAATTACAATATTTTTGCTAGGTACTACCATTATATACCTAAATACTAACTTGAGCGGAACTGGTTGCGGATGTCTATTACCAAGCATCCTTGTCATTAATATACTCATCAATAGTATAATAACTTTTCTCGATAAGCCGTGCTTTAACACGTTTCTTAAATATTTGTAAGGGGAGGTCAATGATTGATTTGGGCAATTTATTATAAAAGCGTACACCGAGCCCCACAAAAGATCGCTGAACCTTACGCAGGCGATATGAGGAGGTAACTAATTGGTGCATATGTCTAGTTTGCCGATTGGTAACATCGCATTTTTGTTTGTATAAACTCATATTTTTCCGAATAAACATCAAATTGCTATAAATGTATTGTGAAGCTACTGTTAGTACATCTATTTCTTTAAATTTGTCACGCAGTGATTCGCGTGTTTTTAATTTATAAACTGTCCTAATAGCTCTCTTCTGTAACACAAAAATTGTATCGATATCTGCCGATTTACCCCAAAGTAAAATACCATAGGACATAATGCTATGAAAGTAGGCAAAATAAACGAGCCTTGCTGTGTCAACGTCAGTAAATTGTCTTATTTTCCTTATAGCATAAACAGCCTTACTGAGTTTACCCGCAAGCGTCGCTATATGGGATCCCCACTGGAGCTTATAGTCTAAAGTTATTCCTAAAAATACTGTAGATCTTTCCATATTTAATATTTCGTTATTCAATTTAATAGCCGTATTTCCGCTTTTAACATTTGGCAAAACAAATTCTACACATTTAGTTTTATTTGCATTTAGAACCAAATTATTAATAGAAAACCAGTATGAGATATAGTTGAGAGTACTGTTTACATCGTCAAAGTTTATTTTATCTCTTTTTGTTTTAAATATAAGTGACGTATCATCTGCAAACAGTACTATATCAGCATACTTACTAATATGATATGGAAGATCGTTAATATATATTAAGAAAAGAAAAGGCCCTAAAATTGAGCCCTTAGGGACACCGATCAAAACCGGGGATCCTGAAGATTTAGCTCCGTTTATACAGACACTCTGAACTCTACGATTTAAATAAGCTGATACTAGATTAAGTGCCTTTTCGGTAAGGCCATAATGACCTAATTTGAGAAGTAATGTTTTATGTTCTACACAGTCAAACGCTTTCGAAAGATCACAAAATACACCTATAGCGTTCTGTGATGCTTCCCAGGCTTCATATATATGTTTTAAGAGCCTAGCACCTGCATCAACTGTACTACGACCTTTGATAAACCCATACTGCTCAGTATGAAGCAGATTATTGTCAGAGAAATGGGTAATCATTTGATTTAGCATTATTTTCTCAAAAACCTTACTGAGTGTTGGTAAAATTGCAATTGGTCTGTAATTGTTTATGTCTGTTTTATCTCCGGACTTAAAAAGAGGTATTATCTTGCTACATTTCATCAGATCGGGAAAAGTACCCAAATCTACACAATTATTAAAAATTACAGCTAGGTGAGGGGCTAAAACATCTATTATATTATTAATTATTTTTACTGATATTCCCCATAAATCACCTGTTCTTTTATTTTTTAAAGAATGGAAGGTTTTAATTATCTCTGTCGTCGTAGTATATTTAAATTCGAACAGAACACTACATTTATCGACGACCTCTTCTAAGAGAGTACATGCCGTTGCCGGAGAAGACCGAAGAGAGTTTGTTAAGGAAATTGGTATATTTCGGAAGTAATCTTCAAAAGCGCCTGCTACCTCCATATAGTTATAGGTAGATCGGATATAGTTATAGGTAGTGTTGAATCAAAAAATGACAAATACCGTTAAAATAATCCCAAGGCAACGTATTTCCGGTATAAAAACAATCCTGTGTCCTTTTAGGGACTCAAACTATCTCCATACAAAATTTCATCTTAATCGGTTCAGCGGATTAAGCCGAACCGGATGAATACCGGACAAGACGTGAGGTACCTATCAGACAAGACGTTCGCATTTGTAATATTACTAAGTATAATATTTATTAGGCTGTGATATTAGTCTGAAGGTTTATTGCAGAACAATGAATGCCAAGCAAGTTAGTGTATCGAAGTTAACGATTTCTTACATCAACAAAGTACTGAATCACCATTATAGTTTATTGCAAGAAAACATTAATTCTAGTACCTACTTATTCTGTAGTACAAGAACAAGAAGGTAAAAGCCTAGGCCATCTATATTGAATGTTTTCATATCATTACGAGCCCGCTAATCATTATTAAACCATTTGTTTATCAATGGCATTTGCTTTATAATCACAGTTCCTGAACCAGCTGTGCAATAAACCAATTTATTGAATGTGATATTTAATACTGGCTGTGGTCTGAGCTCAGTATGGTAAGCTCGAAACTTTCTTTAGACATCGGCCATCGTAACAGGGTCTGTGGTTATATTTAGAACTCGCCAAGTGACATAATAGTCTTACAGCGTTGTAAGACAACTAGCGCCGTGTTGAAAGTTCAAGGTTGGTTGGCAATGGGTTCGTTTCTCCTCGCTTCTGTTGGCCTGAGGCGCATGTTTTATATTGTAGTAGAGGTCTCTTTGTGCATTGCACGGGCGCTAACGTCTTTATTGACGCATAAATCGTTTACTACCACTTAAAGGATAGATATTCCTGATGGATATTCCGATTTATGAGCGAGGAATTATGCAACGAAATACAGTTACATTGATTGCAACTTTAAAGCTACGGAAATTGCAAGTATAATATAAGGTAGGTAGACGAGTGTACATATTGTGTTTTTCATGAATTGCCGAGAAATGTGCGGACAAGCCAACTGATGCATCGCCGGCCGAAGAGGAAGGGGAAGACCTGCAGTATTTCCATTGTTTAAAACCCATAGGTACATGACGACTTAGATGCGACATATTCAGATGGTATATTTCTGACTCTCTGATATTGCGAGGGGACTGAACACTAGCCAGGTGGATAAAAACCCCTAACGCCATGCTTCTGTGCCGTTAGAATTAATCTGTGGCAATATCATCCAAATCGGTTCAGCGGATTAAGCGTGAACAGGTAGCAGACACATAGACAGACAAACAAAGTTACATTCACATTTAATGAATATGGAGTACTTCGTTGTAGGAAGACAGCAGTCGTGACGTGAGGCGTCCTCGGCAACCTCGCGGCTTGCAGCGTCGCAGTCACAAGTCGTAACGCGGGGTGAAGTCGTGTAACACCCATTGGATATGGTCGTTCTTTGCCGGTTACTTGACAGTTGACATCTACTCCCTACATCTTGCGCTTATATTGAAATTTGCTTGAGAGAAATGATCAAGTGATCTTTGTTCACTGTAACATCGTTAGTGTGGTTGAGCGGAGTGTAAACAATTTTACTAAAAAAATAAAAGCGGTAGGATGAAAAATGAAGGTGGGTGAGGGAGTGTTAGTGATGTGTTATTTGTGATGTCCATTCCACCCGCGACACGGGGAAACCCAGTGCGAGGGTTTTTTTTAATACCACGACGAATATCTCGGTCTGGGTGTGTTTGTTCTCGTCTTTGTGTGTTTTCCCTGGCATCCACGACGCGGGGATTCTTGGTTGAGGGCTATGGGTGTTATGACTGTCAAACCATTTAGTTATTTGTAATATTGTAATTCTGTTACGTTTCATGTATACTAGGTACATCTTAGCAGGTCAAAATAGCAATGCCGTTAACAGCCCGCGAGTTCCACATTACATATTTTAATTAATAACAAGTATAGCAAACTTGTTATTAATTAACTGACGGTGACGGTCTGTGACACACCAGTTAATCTAGTTAATGCTTGTTGATCTTTATGCTTATCTCATTCTTATCTAGTAGTCGTTATCGTATTAATGCTAGAAATTGTTCCTAAAACAAAAATATTTCGGCGTCAGAGCCGGCGTTGTATTGATGACTCCTCTGGTGTTGGTTCCTAGGCAACAAACCTTACCTTACTCCATTAATCCGCACTGGATCAGCGTGGTGGTGTATGCTCTAGGCCTCCTCAGGTATGAGGAGAGACGCGTGCTTAGTAGTGAGTCATTAAAGGGTTGAAGCAAAGGTCACTAACCTTCAGTTGGCCCAAACAACATAAAACAAACAAATTTCCATCTACATTCTTAGCCGACAATGCACTGGTGATGTGTTCGTAGTTCCTAATGTCCCTGACGACGATGACCACTTACCATCTAGCTGGGCTTGTCGTTTGTCGGATTTTTATAAAAAACATCGGTGAGTGTTTGCATCATTGAAATACGTTTATCTATCAATCTATCAGACTTTCGAAGTCTACTGCTGGACATAGGCCTCCCCTAACTCCACTCCACTTTACTCTCCACTCCCCTAAATCGACTCCAGGCGCTGAGTCCTATGAATCCAACGGCTTCCCGCTGTCTTTTTTAAGTCAACAGTCCAGCTAGTCGGTGGTAGCATTGAAAGACGTATTTACCTATAATATACAATAAGTATTTAAAATCATACGACTCTTACAGATGTCAATGGTTTATAGCACTTTGATTTGACAATTGAGTGGACTTACATTATTATGACTTTCATCAACAAACGAAATGTTTCGTTCTCAGGGTCAACAACAGCAAAAGAAATTAAAAAACCTAGCACTACGACCGGATGAATTGTGAAAGCACTTTCATAGCCGGAAGGACAAAGAACTCATTACAGTTGGTGTTTGTATAACTAACGGATATAGTTGTAACTACACGCTAACCAAATAGATGCGACCATGTTTAACATCTTTGTAATCTTCCCTTTTAAATTGCAAACTTGTTTTTATCCGAATGTGCGACGCAAAGGAGGGTAATGTGTTCGATATTTGTTCCTTGGGGTGATCTAGAGACAAAACGCGTGGGCGGTTTTTATGATTGTTACATCAATTGATTAATCTTGCGAGTATCACTAAAGACTTGATAGAAACCAAAATTCAATAGGACAACAAACGCCATATTGTGAAAAAGATAAAGTGAATGTGATAGCTAGTTGAAAATCATCTATAGGTAGGTTTCCATGGTAATTTCCTATTTCAAATGACCATATAGGATCTATCACGAATCACGGTTTAATTTGGTTAGCAGATGCACCTAAATGTTCGTTATTCCTATTACGTAGTGAGATAGGTATTAAGTTTTAAGTAGTTACCTACTCGTAAGTATTAGGTTGCATTTTAAATAGTACTAAATTGTACATTTATGCGGAAGTGAGTTGCCTGTGTATGTGGGTGGTGGAATGTGGTGAATTTCGTTGACAACCGTGGGCTGAGCAAGGTAAGCTATGATAGCTTACCTTACACAATGATAGCTTACCTTACACAATGGCATTCGTACCTACAGACGTCAAGGTTTTCACACTCAATTGCTTGTATTAATTTGGTAGTCGTAGGATCGTCTTTAGAAGGTGAGAGCATGCAAATATGTACTTACAACACCGTATTGTTATTACAGGTACCTCCTTAATAAATTATTGATTGGTTATTGACACGTTATACGTACTTATATTGGTTGGCACTTGAAAACACACATGAAACACACATATACACACTTGAAAAATGTTTACATGGGATACTTTAAATTGAATTGACATATTATATTATATTTTTATTTGTGCACTGAAATAAAAACACACTTAAATTTTCATTAAATGTAAGTATTATATAACTATGATATATAGGGATTATCTAGGCTTATATAAGAACATAAATAGATAGGAGTAGTTTGACTTGTAAGTGTGTAAAAATCAACTTCGAATACACTTAATTTCCGTTCATTTCAAACATGGAGGCGCACGGTTAGAATATACGCTTCATTCACCTGTATTCAATTGTCGGATAAACCACAAGACAGCTTCGACCAGTAAGTTATTAAACCTAACTGCTTCTAATTTCGGTGTTTCTAGAATTTTATATCCATTATGCTTGTCCATAGTTTTATGTGACAAATATTGTAAAACAATAAGAAACACTTTATTTTAAAATTATTAAAATTGTAAAAATCAAATCATGAAACTATTCGTTATATTAGTGATTACTTACAACCGTGCTTACAACTGATATGAGACCGGCTGCTATAATTTCCAACTCTATTTGCATAACAATAATATGTCAATTTTAGGCCTTCTTTTACGCTGCGCGGGATTGATTGATGATTGATGATAGAAAACATAATAAGCCGAAAGCATTCATTAATTTCGCTCATAACCAATACGTCGTCGGAGCACCAGCAAAAGACATTGATACGAGTATCACGGTCCACGGTTATAAATCATTAGATTAACCAAATTTTTAGGTCGGGTTTTACATTTTTTTCTTATTATAATGTGAAATAAAATACTCGTGCACGGTCTTCTTAATCATTTTATTCAAAGGCAATACTGCCAAACCCTCTTCCTTTGTTTAACTCTATTATCTATTAACAGTAAATGATTAAAATAAAATAAACACTAAATTTAAAGTGCATAAAGTACATCAATACATTAGTGAAAGCCGCACCGAATTCGGTTAAGCAGACAAACAGACAAATATCTCAATTATGTACAACATATAAAAAGTAGCAAGCAAAGTCGCGTGCAACAGAACCTGTGTATAAATAATGCGATTAAGCGGCGGGCGCCAGTCGCGGCCGAGGCGGGCTTAACTGGGAAATACTAATTAATTACTAATCGTATTCACGCCTTCTAGTTGCTACATATTTATAACATAAATAACAATATAAGCCACGATCAAGGATGAAAAATCGCCGTAACTGTTGAAACTATAGCGTGGCCTTAATACGCCATGTCTAATGCTTTTTGTAAATGTAGGTTGTGTCAGTTTCTAATGAAAGGGAAACTATACATACTGTATATAATTATGTTATGTATTGTAACTGATCTATGTATACAATAAGTATATGAAGATATAAACCGTAAAAAAAAATTACAATTAGAAGTACCTAAGTAATTTCAGAAACGTCAAAAACGATTTGCACACTGTTCTCAATGTTCTCATCGATGTTTTGTGTAGTAGCTTCAGGTAACGTTTAGTTTTTGATCTATTTCAATTGGTACACAAATAAAAAATATATTAGTTTAAAAACCGATGCATTTTCCCCCTAAATATGGCCCTCGCTTACAAAAGAAATTCTTATGAAAATAAATACAACGACTTCATAGCTCATTTAAAACCGAGTAATGTAAAAAGTGTGAAAGCAAGACCGGCATTGCTTCAGAAAAATCGGTTTTTATTAATAATTATTATGTAATAAAAAAATACACTTTATATTTCTGTTTATTACCCACTCATAAACCGCCCAGATTTTATTATTTTTATTCAATAACACCACTCGGACATCAATGGATACTAAAAACACATTAAAGTCGCAAAATACAACTTTGGCCCAAGTTTTGTAAAACAGTTTTAAAATAAAGTTGTTTGTCGAATCCCACGTGTAGAGCCATACTAAATGTACAGCCCGTGTCGCATAATTAGGTGCTTTGCGACGTGCTTTACATTCTCCCGAACGCATAAAATATAAGGCGCTTGTACGACTAGCAAGCGAGCTAATCGCGTGACTGCTTGTGTCGATCCTGCAATCTACTGTTCAGTAATAGACAAAAAATTCTTGAAGGTTTTTGTGTTACGGAGGGTACATTAAGTTGAGCCTTGGCCCCGGTTGCTATCGTATATGGAAGATAAGTCATGTCAGAGACCTTCCCTGCCCTTGAGTTGGCACTAACCCCTCTATCAATATACGCACTGAAATATGAGCAGCATGGTGGAGTAGGTATGGTACGTAGGTCTTCTCAGTTATGAGTAAAGACGGGTGCCTTACAGTGGGCCGTATATCAATGAACCAAACCATTACCGTTTAAATATTAGTATAAACATATTATATAACATCCGACAAGGTGGACTGACGACCTGAAGAAGACAGCGGGCATCCGCTTGATTCAGAAGGCTCAGAACCGTTCAGAGTGGCGCAAATTAGGGGAGGGCCATGTCCAGCAGTGGATACATAAAGGCTGATGCTTGAATTGATGTACTATTATTGCAAACTAGCTTGCATGTAGGTTCATGCAGCATATCGCTTGTAATCCCGCGTTCAAACAGGGGTCTAAAGTTCGAATGTAGGTACATACTATAAAAATTCATAATCGCCTCCACAACGTAACTACGATTACATATCGAGTTGCGTGCGTGTGCGAGGTTCGAATTCGTATCAGCGATTAAATCTATTGTAGTTTGGAAGCCAACGAATTATTCTGCAGACGTACAGACAACTTCTACGTCGAATATAAAGTATAATCATATCCCATTCACAAAACGAACGGGTTGCAAAAAACTTGCCTAATTATACAGTCTGCGCTCGTGGTATCTGATTAGCAACATCCAAAATAAAATATATGTATGTATTTCCAGTGTCGGATGAGCCTTCTATTATGTTTTATTTATGATTTTATTTATAACTTAAGTTGCTTAAAATTTCCGGTTTACGTTTCGCTTTTAACTATTTTATTCAAACAAAGACTTGTTTGCAAGAAAATGCGCAAGAAAATTTGACAAAAATAACATTGTTGCTGTGTATTTATTTATTTGTTTTTTTTTATGTTTGTTATAACCTAGTCACTAAAATATCTTGAACTGATTTTCCTATTGACATTTGTGTGTGCCTGAATTAAAATCTCGTACTACTTAAGTACTTCTTTTTATCATACTAAAATTCCTCTCCTATTGTTGTTTATTTTTTGTCGATTAATACTTGAACCAAAACTTTAGAACACAACTTCCTACGTGTGATTATTCTAAGACCAAAAAGATATTTTTTCGGAAGTATTGTCTCTGTCCCCTAAATCAATAAAATTCATTTAATGCCTGAAATATATAATTAGCAATGTTTCGGGTGCGTGTACTTATAGGCACAAATTTGCAAGCGAAGAAGAAAATAATGGACCAATTAGTACTAGCCAAAAAACTAAAGGCTTCAATGAAAATTATTGTATGAAGTATTATTGGAGTTACTAATAATAGCAGTTTAATAGCAGTTTGTATTTAACAATGCCAAAAAAAAACCATTAACAGCATTTTAATTGGTATATAAAAATACTTAAGTAACGTTGGTCCAACCATTAGAGCAGTCACATAAGGTTATTCGCACACAGCCGGAACTAGCGGTTAGTGCACACATTGCTCTCGTTTCACTTATCGACTGCAACTACGTAGTATACTTTAATCTATGGCAACTACTACTTTCCAATTCCAATCTTAAATTGGATGTACGTGCCTGTACTCATAGACTGAGAATACGATAGATGGCCGATTTGTGAGACATACAAAAGATTCATTTTAGGATGTTGTTACTAACAATAAATATAATAAATAAATAAACAGTTACATACTCATCGGATTATGATTTCCTGTGTCGAGGGTGGCATTGAGAACACAAATAAGACATCACTAACACCCACGGCCTGAGCACTAATATTTATCTGTCATATAAGTAAATATCTGTTACAGATAGGAACTGAACACTGGACCCCTCACTTCGTAGGCAGGGTCATTATAAAATGGGCTATCGGTTTGACTATAAATGATATAACCTCAATTTTTTTCATAGTCAAGAACGCCTCGGGGATACGTTTAACATTGCAGATGTCAAGGGGCAACGGTCATTAGTGATTACTTACCATCAAGTGGCCTGCCTGTATACTGTATACTCATACGTCACTGGACAGCTATTGATATGGAATCTCTTTTTTCTAATATTTTAGACGCGACACAGTTAATAAATGCAATTTTTTAAACCTCGTATCGAATGTTTCATAAAGCCGTGTTGAGGTATGTGGCTTTAAAAATGATCATACATAAAATTATTAAAAAGAATGTATTAATTTCTTAGTAGTCATGCTAGCTTGCTTTGTTATTTAAATGTGCGAGTGAAAAAAAATTACAAATCGTCTTTATTATTCTCTGTCTAAGCAGATGCCTCACAGTGGGAATAGGCAAAAAAGTTTATCACACCAGGCTAGGAATAGTTCGTCCATTAAAAATTCCTTTTTAAGTTTTAAGAGGTAAAGTTTCTCCAAAAGAATTTTTCTATTCATCAGTTTTCGTATTACGGATCAAAAGCTTAAAAAATGTGGGTCGCGTCAAATAACAAGTACAAATTGCTTCAGGCTAAATGGATTATATCAATACAATACAATGACGGCTTTCTACGAGCCGCTGTGAAATTATATTATCATTGACTAAGTGAAGCTCACGAGTATGGAGTTGAATAGATATCGCTAAATTGTATGAAAACATTGTTGAAGGTGCCTGTCAAGACCACAAAATGTAAAGAAAATGAGAAGTGTCGCGACAGTCCTTCCAGTTCCAGTATAATAAATTGAGATCTCTTAAAACCAACTCAGTTAGGTAATATCGTTTCTTAGACTTCTGGTTCGGTTATTCTTTAATTAAAAATTGGTCTCGTATCTTGCTTCGTCAACTTATAGGGGGATTAAGTGTGCCCTGAACGGCTTTGAGATAAGTATTTTATGACTTTGCATTTTTTTTTGCTTGATTTTGCCACTTGTCGGCCCCTACACTGATATTCTGGGATTCTTCCTTTCTTTTTCATTTTGCTTTCTTTATAGGTTATTATTTTTTATATTTTTACTAAATGAAATCCACCTAACTTGAAGTTTTTCTTTCTGCTATAAGTACTTACTGATGATCGGTAAACGTTTAGTAACAAAATTAATAAAGATCTTTGACTTGCGTCAGTTCTATTGGTTTAAGTAAAACTTGTACTTAGTTTTTTACAAAGTTTTGCTAGTAATAGTATGTCGTATGTGTCTGAAAATTCAGGGTTAATTCACGACAAAGTTACATTGTCAAAGTATCACGAATGGCTTCCAGAAAAGGATGGCTGTGCTTTAGTCTAAGTATCGTGAATGGTTCGAGAATATGATGTTACCGCTGTGCTAAGATCGACTTGGCGGTTACATTACCGTGCCCGCAGAATCTGGGGCCCAGATAAAGTCGTGTTACAAAATGTTTTTTGGAACGATAACAAATACCAATGGTTTTATAATCCCCACAGCTTTCACAACAGGCAGAGAGATGATGGAAGAATTGCTTAGTTGATAATGATGATTAGCAAGTCACGACCGTCGCCAGTCGGTCATATGGTAAGGAGGTTAAAAATAGATTGTAATGCTATCCTCGTCACCGTCCACGATACTAAGGATATTATTAATGGTCATGAAACTTGTTATTTAATATTTGAATTATTGGGATAATTTGAGAATCTGCAAAGGTCATGGGATAGTTTTATTCCCGACAATAAGTTTCCCTGGGAAAATTTTAAGGGTATTTTGGTATTGTTCGACTCCCACGACCAAAAACTAGGATCATTAAACAATTAATATTCTTTTATAGTATTTATTTAATCATCTGCTTAACGTGTCTTTATTGTTAAGTATAAAATAATGATTGTTCTAATGTACTCATCCCCTCTGGCGTTCGCGGCGTGATGCAAAGTGGCGGATGTACCTTCAGTCAATGAGACTAGAAAGTAGGTGTCGACGTCTGAAGTCTGACATGGAAGCAGGGCTATCAGTCATTAACATGACGCTTTGGTAAATGGTGCCCGTCTCGTAAATAAGTGATATTTGTACAAAGAAATTTGAAATTTACACGTCGTCGTTTATATGACGTTTAGGATCATGTGCATTGATCGAATCGATTTAAAGCATTTGAAATTTAGAATCAGCTAAAAATTAGAATAGTATCCGTCGACCAGTCATTAACATGACGTTTTGTCTCGTCTTAAAAATAAATTGTAGATTGATGTATTGACCTATGGAATTTTTTCCGAATAATAAATTTGTCATTGTTAAATATCAATATCAATTTTAAGGTTAAGTTTATTGAATAAATCGTCAGTATCATTATATATTTAATAAATTTCAGTATCAATGTTTTTACAATCCCGAAGAGATTGGCCGCTGCAATTGACGACTGAATATGAGGTCTGATTTACCGTTTTGATCGGCTCTCGTCGTGGCACGCAGCCCTAGCGGAACGGCTGGGGCAATATTGACGCATTCCTCGACAGGAGTAGCAGGACGGGTGCCCATGTACGGCAACCCTGGCAAGTGGTCGCAGTCGTTAACTGTACTCTGTACCGACGATCCTCTAATTGACGGCGGGAGGCTATTCTGGACGATCGAATCTTTGAACTTCGAGTAATTAAACAATATAGGAATTTGACGAGTTACGACCGCAGAACGTCGACTAATCTAGTTTCCTAGTATAATATGTTTGACTAATAGGTAGTTATAATAAAGATCACTGGGTTTACTACACTTTTGAGTGATGGCTTCCTTGGATGAAGCCTTACTGTTAATGTTAAACTTCTAATCATAATTATGTCGTTTTGAAAACTGGTTGACAGTTGCTAATGCTATACTTCTTACAGCGTTATCACACTAGCGGATTGCCAGCGTCTTCAAAGCGGAGCGGGCGTGCAACGAATACGTTGCGGACGCGCAACGACAACGCCGCGCATGCGCAGCGAATTCGTTGCGGACGCGCAACGGGATCGCCGCGAATAGTAACGTGGACGCCATTTTGTACTGTCACGTACAAACGCCAGCCCGTCCGCCCCGCCTCACTTCAGTACGTTAACTAGACACGGATTAAGTCAGTTTGTATCAGATGCAACAACTCATAAAATGTAGGTCTTGACATTCGCAGGTAGGAACGAAATTGTTTTGGTTTATTTTTTATTCGTTTGCAAAACAACACAAAGTAATCGCTCTCTTCCATTCGATTAATTGATAATGGATCCTCCCAAATTCTTCGATGCTTTCGTTTTCATCTCCGGCGTCTTCGAAGTAACAAAGCCAACAGCAGTGTTTCCTCGTCGGAATCCATTTTGTTACCGAGTGTACTCTACGTCGTTAACTCGCTAAAAACACGCGACGAAAACGTTGCGTATCTGCCACGCGTCGGCGACGTCGTCGCTGTGCAGCCGCGGCGTGTTCGCGACGCATTCGCTGCGCGTCCGCTCCGCCCCGCAACCGCTCGCAAACCGCTAGTATGATAAGGCCCTTAAATGATTTATTATGTTGTACTTGATCATATATTATTATATACATATAGAACCTATAATTTAGGGCTATTTACGTATACGTAGGATATTTAACTGGATTAACCTTTTACCTATACCGATATTAATCAAATAGAATTTCAAACAAATTTTTACTGTTGCTAAATAGATTTATTTTAACTTTCCACACCAAATTCCTTTGTTTTAAAAGCATTGTCTACCAGTCAACCTAAAGTATAAAGGAGAACTAAAATCACAAACTTATAATATAAATGCAAAAGTAACTCTGTCTGACTGTCTGATATGTGTTCACGCG
The DNA here is from genome assembly GCA_905404295.2 of Ochlodes sylvanus. Taxonomy (NCBI): domain Eukaryota; kingdom Metazoa; phylum Arthropoda; class Insecta; order Lepidoptera; family Hesperiidae; genus Ochlodes; species Ochlodes sylvanus. The sequence goes on from FR990144.1 coordinate 6,263,804, forward strand.
AAATCCGCTGAACCGATTCAGATTAAAGGATAGTTTTTATCTCTGAACTGAAGTAGGCACGTTCACTTAGGTTAATTTTGAAGGTATTTTGTAGTTTCCCAAATCCCACGCGGGCGCAGCCGCAAAAAAGTAGTTTCCTATGACACATCATTGTCTAGTAGGTACCTATCTGTTCATTTGAACATCAATTTTTTATTACTTTCCTTAAAAGCACTGGAGACAAAAAATATATTACCTAAATTTTTTGTCTCCAGTGCTTTTAAGGATGGTCAAGTTTGAAAATTAATAGAAAATACTTTCAAATTTCAATTGCATCTTATTGAAAAGCTGCATGATCGTAAATTTATTCGTAGTTAGTGGAGTAGATACTTAACTAAACAATACGAACGCGCCGTAATAAGACCGTTCGAGCCGCGCAGATACGAACCAACACCGAGACCGCAGTACAGTGATATGTGGCCAATGCGGTCGTCCAGTAGTTTTTAGATACACACGTGGGGCGCATAGTAATGTAACTTAAGATCACTTCCAGCGAATGAATGAACAACGCTATTTAATATCAGGGATATTACAAAAAATCTAAATCCACCGCGCACCGCAGTCGTTTTTGCTGTAAGTTCATTATGATTTGAATGTTTGGTATTAGGGTAATTTCTACCATAGCGTAGACTAATTAAGGCATAATTATGCATTACGGGAAAGTCTTTTCACTATAGGAAATTAACTAGGTACCTGCATATTTTTCTTTTTAAACGCTAATACACCCAATACCCGAGGGTATTGAGTACACTAGGATTCCCTATGTCGCAGGTGGTTTGGATAACACCACTAACCCCCATAACCCGAGAACAAAATGTTTATCTGTCACGTAAATGTTTTCCCCGGCTGGAAACTGAAGCTAGGGCCCCTCGCTTCGCAGTCAGGGCACTACAACAACTAAGCTATAGTAGTATATAGTGTAGTCGTTCAGTCAAATTCCGTCCGTCACTTCTTCAATCTCGTGTTTAATTTAATTTTAATTCATAATCAAAAAGTGTTTGTAAAATTGTACCTACTTTGAAGTCTTCTTTCCCTTTCCATATTATTCTTACATTCGAACAGGAATGTAATGCCGAAGTGTCAGCTGAAGATAATTTTACGGTTAAAACACGTTAAAAGGAAGTTTTTTTGCCAAACAAGCGAAAGCTGGCCGTGATAATAAATCAGAAGTGAAGAGGGCCGTAAATCTTCGTCTTTGTTTCTCTGTCCCGCAGTACCTAAATGACAGAGATGGGTAACAAGATCTCAGTTTGGCTTTTGGCTTACAAAATGGGGCTAGCATGAGTGAAAATTACGGTTGTGCTAACTGGACTAATAGCAAGGCAAACTGACCTCATGTCGTATCTATTAAAGTGGATATGAAAATTGAAGCATAGTTTACATACACAGAAGATGGCAGTAACATCAATTATAACATTCATCATTACAATTGATAACTATCCCACGGTTGGGCTTGCGTCGCCTCTAACATTGAAGGTTAATATCAAATAGGTTATGGTCATATTTCCATGCAAAACGTGAATAAATTGAGAAGCCAACTGAGGTAATAAAACTAATTGATTTATTTAATCCAATTAACGTATAATTAGTAAAGACGTGACTTACAAGATATCATTCCTCAACACATTCAATAAGAGTACAATAAAATCACCAATGATAAGATTTTTATTCTAAAACCTTTATTGTCCATTAATGGTACAAACACCCTATTATTAATTTACCTATATTAACTTAACATGTCCTATCTGTCAATACAACTTGGAATCCAATTAATTAATAAAAAATACTTCAACCAATCATAACAGTAGCATTTGGTTCTCGGATCCCAATCAATTGGATGACAAATTATTGTAACTTTGCATTCAATATTATCATTGCATCAACGGTGTAATAAAATGTACGTACAGATAGATTGATACCACTATTAGTAATAGCGAAACCTCTGCCTACGCTATGCTCCCTTCACTGGATAAACTTCGTAACATAGCAAGTCGAGCAATGCTGTTTGTAGAGTAGATGGATAAATTTAAATCTAAGTTTTTGTGAATAAATTAAAAGTTTTAAAAACTAAAAATACACTTATAAAAAATCAAAATGTGTGCAATTCACACGTGCTAGAAGTGAAACTTCAAAACAACGAATACCGTCATTCCAAACATTGATGTTTTGCTTTGCTTACGTAAGCCTCCATTTTGACTCTTTTTCGCTTCCGATTCGTTTCATTTGCGCGTCATTTCCGTTTCATCGACTTCCTATTCACAAAGATACTAAAGAAGTTTTCACTTCAAAATTGAAAATAAGCAATAAATTGAATAACTGTGCCGTTAACTGTTGAGGAGTTACCTTGTCTGGAGCCAATCCTGAGCGTATTATCCGGTCATGTTTGTCATAAAATTGCCTTGTCATCGGAACTAGAGGGATATGCAAAATTTAAAGTCCATAGAATAAGAGGAAGTAGTTCTAATTCAGCTTGTACGATTTGACACGAACAGACAAACAAACATACACAAAGGCCTGTAAAAGTTTAGGCCAGTGCCATAAGAAACAATAATTTTGGCTATGGTACACCCTAACGTGCGCGCTAGGGTGTACATGACAGGGTTGACTGTACACATACACTTATCAGGTAAACTTGAGCTCGGTATTGGACATGTTTAGCACTTGTATTGGACATTTTTTATATGTAGGTACCTATTGTCTACGACAAATGGATAAAAATCGTAGGGCAATAGGTAAATCTCGATCTACCAAAAATCGTTACTATTTCAAAGCGTTTACTCGTTTGGTCTTTAGTTTAATGATACAATAATACTAGTATAAACTGTACCTCTGCCTACGTTCCCTTCACTACTAGACCTGCCTAGTACCTGTTAGACGTTTGCGTTGAAGGACGAACGATTGATTGTACGGAATGACACGAAATACTCACTGTAATCTCATCTGTTGTCTGTCTGTGGATTTAACTCATAGGCCCAACCTGATTTAAATCTAATAGAGGTTACTTACGTTACGATGAATGATAAAAAACAAAACGTAACGAAAACGCGGTGTTACATAATAATGAATGAATGAATAAAAATATGACAAACTAGTGAGCCGTCCTCGCTTCGCTTCGGGATACTTATTCTTTGCTCTTCATGAAACTTGACTAAGTTAAGAACAGTTTAGCCTAACCCAAAACAAAAACTCCAAAGTTTTTACGAAAGGCAAATTGATTACCAAGTGAATGATCCAGGGTACGATTCCCAGGTCTTTTCGAAACATACTTTATCGTAATGCACATGTTTATGCCAATCGGGACACAAAGAACTAAAATGCGATGATTTTGTTTTAATTTCATTCATTTTACCATCATAGAAAACTTAAAATATTGCATGGGTTCTAGCTAATATAGCAGAAAACGAACACCATTAAGAGGAAATACCACGCGAACCCTTTTTCAAATTTGGGATTTTTTCACTCAATATCTCTGTCGCGTTTGCGAGCGGCGTGTATGTCAGTGCGATAGGGACAACTGCAGCTCCGTGTAAAAACCCGAGGCAAAAATCATCAAAATCGAGGTTCCGTTCTCGACTAATCCCCCCGCCAAAACAAAAGCAATCTTAACGAAATTTTGGAAATTGAATGGGAAGGAGATATTCTGTGTCGGACCGTTTAGCTTTTTGTGCTAATTATTATACAATTTGTGTACTAGGCGTTTGTTTGCGGCATATTTATTTGGCCGTTTTAAGCGCTGTTTGAAGTAGCCTAAAACTTTTGAAAACAAAAATATCAAAAAAATCAAAACGTACCGACACAGATAATGATGATATTATTCTTGTGTGAAAAAAATATTGATCTAGAGTCAAAAACCAGCGAGGGATTAGTCGAGAACGTTTGTATGGAAAAATGACCCGTAGCATTTCCTCTTAAGTACAGTGAAAACCAAAAGTAGTTATTCTAAACGAGTAATTCATTTATTCATCTGTACAGTCGCACACAAATTGCAATCAGGCTACAAGAGTGGAACAGACAGCCGACCATAAAGCAGGCTTTGACAGCCCTGTCGGTAATTAGGCGAGGACACACGGCCCGCGCCGGCGCCGCCGGTCGCTATCTATCGCGTCGTGCACGATGTCGATTACACCTGACCGTTTTATTGTAAACACTGCTTTAAATTTAAGGTATATTAGAAACTAATATTTGCCCGCGTTGATTTTGTTGATTTTATGATTTTGTCTACGCTGTTATCAGCATGCATGCAATTCGACAGTTTCTTTTTTCAAATACAGCGTTTGAGCCAAGACATTGAGCCAAAGATAATATAAGTTTAGCTTAATTCAGTACGGGCGATCAGACTGGCGCGCATGCCGCCTGCGCTGGCGGCCTGGCGCCCAGACATTATATGGCCAGTATTGTAATTGCGACCCAATATCGCTCGCTTGTGCTGTTTCTACAATCTTAAACTATATTTGCATAACGGCTGTATTTGCACTACTTTTTCGTCCGCGGTATATCCATATTATAAAAGGCTAGTGCTTATGCAAATGGGACGGTAAGGAAGTCTGCATTATGTCTTGTCATGTCATGTCATGTCAGGTCATCTCACCTATATGAAGCTAAACAATGCATATACTGATGTGGCTTTGGCGGAAATTATAGTTATATGCAAAAACATAATTATGTATATTCTACATTAGCTGGCTTAGCAGACACTGTACCTACTTTAACCTACATAATGCATAGTTTCACTGTTTAAGTATGAATTGACTACACCGCCAATACCCTACCTAGCTGCGAAGTATCGCTTTTATATATTGTGTTAAGATATGCTGAGGAGTTTCTTTCGCAGATACTTCTCACTTATGATATATGTAGCGTTTCCAAAACGGTGGAAGAAGCAGAAAATTATGGTTTATTTATACGCAGAATATTCTAAATAGGAAATAAATCTTTGCAAACGTAAGGAATAAGATTCCCGAAGCGAAGCAAGGGCGGAATTTATATTTTTGTTTGAAACCGAATTTTAATAGAAGCTACACAAACAGTTTACTTTCTAATACCTCGTAACACGGCAGGTTATTCTATTAATAGACTCGTTTGTCCTTCCTATGTAAATGAAGTTTATTCTAATTCCAGTTCGGTTATTAGGTAGTTAGGTGGGTCTAAATGGGCGTTGAAGTATGCGTAATGGCTCGCGACGCAGGTTTAACAATTGATAGAAGAATGATAAGTCGACGCAGAATGTTGTAGACGACGAGGTAGGTATTTATAATAATATAATCTACCTATCTATGTTTCTATCGTAACTTGAAAGTGCAACACATTGAATTTTTAATGTAACGCTGTTGTATTTAGGATAAACTCCTAATTTTTTTGTCACTTTTGTATGGAACTTTACTGAAAACTTCAAAATACATATCGTGAGTACCCGTATCATATTAAAATGTGTACGTTCCGCGATGAGTTAAGTTTAAAATCATACTGTACTGAAAGTACTTGATTTACTAAATAAATAAAGATTACGATTCCTTTGGCAACTTTTACGAAAATTGTTGACGCGTGCGTCACCCATGTTATTATGTATAATATTTTTGGATGGCTTTAATTCGCATGTTTTTATAATACGAATTGATCACTACTCGTAACAAGATCATTGCAATGTTTTGTTATTATTTATTTACTTTATAGTTTGTATTAAAAAATGCATGCTTAAAACAATATTACAATTTACAAAGAATATAGGTACCATACAAAAGGCGGAAGAGCGCAGTACGTGGTTATGAGTAAGGTGACAGTATTCGAATTTATCTCATAGACTAGCTATGCCCGCGACTCCATCCGCGTGGAATTTCAATTGTTACGGGGAAATCTCTAAAATAAACAAGTTAATAACAAACAGTTACACACACAGTACAATAAACAGTTGTCATGGGCGGCAGCGGAAGGTGGTGCTGCAAGCTCGTTTGATACCTTAAATCAATAATAAAATAAAGTAGCCTAGTACATAATATATGTAATTGCGTACGACACACGCACATCCGTTGGCGCGTATGTAGTTATGTAAAATTATATGTTACTGAAGACAAGTTTTACTGCTTCATGACTAAAGATATTTCAATCCTCTGTAGGTACTTTAATACGCATAATTGAAAATGTTATTTCAAGCGTTAATCGGTTCTCAGACGCAAAGGTAGGCGGATGCATGTAGGTTAAAAACCTGCATTTAAGTTAAAAACTGCAAAGTGAAAAACTGCAATATGCAATGCATTATTACCCATAGGTGTGCCTATAGGTAATACTGTTTGTTTAGGTTACATCATTTTTGGAACTGGTATTGGTAACTGGACGTATTCATAAAAAATACGTCACAAAATTCATTTTAAAAACATAAGTAAATACGATCTTTAAAACAAATTACGGTCAACTCTATCAACATAGCTGTTCAACAGAACTACTGCGATAAGGTTACCCGAATGCGAATACGGTCGAATGTCGACTGAAACCGCAGAGCGAGAGTAGTTGAAGTTCAAAATCTCAACTATTCGGCACCCCAGTTCATTAATACCTAACACAAGTATCGTTAATATATAATTATTGCTATCAACACAGCTTCCTGCGGATTACTGTCTGTTTATAGTAACATTATCGCGCTTCCGTTGTGCTCCAAATGTTCAGTTAAATTACTAATCACAGTTAGTTGCGAGCGGTGCTGGTGATAATGTGGCTGCTTATATTTCTCGCTGTTGGAGCTCTGGCTGATGGCAGTGACCTGAGATGTAAGTAGATTCATTTATGTTTCAGAGGCCTTAAATTTGTATAGATGAGATATTTAGTTAGTTTTTGCAGCGTAATCATAACTCAATAACTGGTAGTGCTCGGATGTACCTAATTGGATGGATGTACCTATTGGTAGATGTATTTGGGCGGATTAATTACGTGAAGAGATTTTGACATTTTTTCATTGCCCTTCCACCTTGGTGAGATGTCGTGATTTTGGTCGAACCCCTTAATCTCACGAGAAATTTTTCAAATGCTTATTTTAAGTGTAAATATTCAATCTGCATTTATTAGAAAATAATATTGTGAAGGATTATATTTTAGTGGAAAAACATGTTTGGGCATCGAGCTGAAAGCTGAGTCTAAATGAAACTCATGAATAATAACTTTTATTTAATTTTTATGTAACCAGGAGAGATCGACTAAGCTGTATGAATGCCAGCATACGTAGAAAATATACAAGTTTTCTCATGATGTTTTCCCTCATCGAAGCTACTGATATTTAATTTGTAAACCTCTCATTTGTAAAATTAAGGCGCGCACAGGATCCAAATTCCAGTCACTGCGAGAAACCGACGTTTAAATATCAGTGCTCCCTTATTACGCAGGTACTTTACTAATAGTAGATAATTTCCAATCCTAATTTCGAAAAATTAGATATGCATGCAACAATCTAGGGTATGAAAGATAACTTAGATGCTGTTAGATATGGTAGCTCGCAATTTCCAGTACAGACAGTTTAAAGTGCGCTGATAACTCAATCTGCTCCATTCACAACCAGATCTTCGAGGCGAAGAAACTTTTGCACTGTTTATTCCGGTTCGATATCTAGATCTCTGCTCCAGTCGTCTTCGGCTTTCCTTTTATAATTTGAATATTCTCACTTAAATAATGCAAATCCTTACATCCGTGCTCTTAATAACCGGTAGTTAAATGCACTTGGATACATATTTGTAAAGTGTAATTAAGTATGACGAATTATAATTGGATATAATATGTATACCTATGTATATATATGTTATAAATAAATATAGTCTTTGTGACGCATGTATTTATGTAAAATCTTAGGAAGGAATTTACAAACAGTGATGAATCTACAAAATTCTGTTTTACCCGTCTGCAGATTCCTACGAATTTTGTAATTGTTGAACTCAAGTAAAACTTATTCATGAGCCTGTAGCCTAGTTGGTAGTGGCCCTACCTGCGAAGCGAGACGTCCGGGGTTCGATTACCGGCTGGAGCAGATATTTATGCGACAGATAAATGTTTGTTCTCGGATCATGGGTGTTAGTGATGTGCTATTTGTGTTGTTTATGCCACCCGCAACACAGGGAATCCTAGTGCGGGGGTATGAGTGTGTTAGCGTTTATTAAATAAATAAGTTCATTTATTAAACATCTTTCTAGGAATGAAAGAAAGAAAATAATTCTTCTTATAAGAATTTTTTGGTATGTGTTTCTGTCATAAAATATCTTTTCTCAATAGTGCATACATTAAGCATAATCCTCTCAACAATTCAATCAATTCATAACGTTGTATCCCGACTAATCTCTATATTCCTAAGAAGCAACACTAATTTGCGTTGCAATCAGATCCAATATTAACATAATCCGGTATCTGGAATGATTTATGGTATCAATAGCTAGTAGGGCTACCACATGGCAAACTTTGATCTGGACGTAGAGATGTCAAATGTCAGAATTTCGATCATTTCGATTCGATTTCGATTCGGAGATACTTTAACTACTCATGTGGTCGTATCCACGGAGCAAATACAAAGTCGTATCTCGCGCACAAAGTACACAATCAAACGCGCGACCCGACTGTGTGTCCTATAAATGTTGAAATTATAAATGTTGTAAATACAATAAATTCAAGTACGCGGTTATTTTTATTTAATTATTTTTTGTAATGACTATTTTGTGCACTTGTACTCAAACCCAATGATTATTTGGGAATTGCGCCGCCAACACTTTTAATTTTTTTAATCTATGCTTTTAGTCTAAACTTTATTTCCAGCTGCTAACCCTGTCGAACGATTTAATCGTTGTTTGGTTGGTTCCAGCACAACTGGTCGGCCCGGCGTGGCAGGACGTCTTCTCGGCCGGCGGAATGCATGTCAGACATGGCAGAGTTAAGAGATTCGTTGAGCTGAACGAGAACCAAGTGGGTAACATTATATAGATCCTAACTAATTGGTAATTAAATTAACCCTGATTGCCTGAAAAATATTGTGTCCAAATTACATCTGTGAAAATTCTCCTAATATAAATACTATTTATTTATTGTGCACGTAATTATAGAGAACAAAAAAAGCAAGAATTCATCAGTATACAACAAAACCCAACAAATAAGTTTGGGACAATGTTTTTAACAATCGCCGTCAACTGCATTTAACAGCAGTAAAACTCAAATAGCTCAATTAACCGCGGCCTAATATTGTCGGTTGTGATGTCACACGGTATTCGATGCCGAAGCCGGTCCAACGCCGTCTAAACTCCAACTTCATCAAGTTTTATAGCGTTGCAAGACATTTGAATGATTGTTAAATACAAATGGAGTGAGAGTTCGTCCATTCAATTAGGGTGAGTACACATGTACCGGGTAGTCGCATGTCGTTTGACGAATTTTATAATTTTACTTGACTTGTCTGTTTCATGTGAACGCTAGATTTAATTCTCTCTTACTTTTTGTTTCTTGTTCCTTGGCCAAATGTGTATCTATGGGCGTTATTGGTCATTTGCCTGCTGACTTGTCTGCTCGTTTGTCGGCTCTTTCATAAAATCATCAATAACCTTAGATATGTCGTAAGAATCGGTCCGAAGACAGAACGCGTAACGCGACTGGTTTTGCAAAAATTCGATTTTTGCAACACGCCTACCCGAATCGTGTAAACGTACGTAATATCCGGAATGTGTGAAGCCACGTTTATATCAGTAGAAGGGCCTCGAAGCCCGCGGTATCATGCAATTGGCGCCTGCTTGACGCCACCCACGCGCTTTACCAGTTAGCACCCACTTCAGTATATCCGACTGATGCTCGCTGGTCCCGAACACCGCGAAAACCATTCACAATCTTAACCCGTCGAACTGAGTTTTAGTTTCACGTGACTTTAACTGATGTTTGTTTTAATTATATTAGATATACTTACCTACGTAAATGTAACGTGACTTAACTTACTTTCATTACACTATTGATACAACATTCGGAGATAACTTTACTAAGCGTAATTGCTGAAGTGATCATTAAATCTAGGCTTAGGCCGGAGTTAATCTCTTTCTTCGGGTTTACTTTATTATGACTAACAGGACTAACTATCAGTAACAGTCCCTGCCCCAGTCCTCATAACTACTAACTAACTAACCAACGAAAGGTTCGGCCACAGTTATCATAGGGTGGTATCGAAAGAGTGTTGTTCGCTATATATCTCCATAAAAACGATAAAAAATTACTCATTCCTCCCTACACGGATGGCCTCGAAACGATAACAATTTCTATTGACCATTTAATACAATAATTGTAACTATTAACTATTAGAGTTAATACTTACTTTTTAGTTATTAGTTATACTTAATAGTTAGTTATTTATCCAATAGCTCCCTTATCAATTATATTTGTAGTTTTGTTAGTGTTTGACTGAGCGTTTGTTCCTGCTTATCTGAACTGCTTATCCGACTTCAACGCGGTTTTCACGGATGTATTAAGCTTTAATTTATCATTTAGTGTTATTTTTATTGTTATCAGATTACAAAGTAAAATTATATATTCATTTCAAAAATTGCGCCTAAACTGGAATAAATCTCGCCTCGCTAAGTTTCGCCTAAATTGGAAATAAGAACACAAAGTTCTCACCTCCTATTTTCAAAAAATTATGTGAGTATTAGAATTTAAGTATCACTTGCTTCGGTGAAGGAAAACGTCGTGAAGAAACCTGCACACCGGAGAGTTCTCCATAACATTCTCAAAGGTGTGTGAAGTCCACCAATCCGCACTTGACCAGCGTGGTGGACTATGGGATATACCCCTCACGTTATGAGAGGAGACCCGTGCCCAGCAGTGGGACAGTTATGGGGTTGTGATGATGTTATACATAGATTTAACCTTGCATTTTGTTTCAGCCAAACATTCCGTACCAGCCGTGCGTGCTGCCCAGCGGCGACAACGGCCACTGCCGGCACCTCCACCACTGCATTCAGGAAGACTTCAAGAAAGACTTCATGAAGTTTATGGACTACTTCTGCATCATCAAGCATACGTATGTTAATATTCCTAACTATTTCACTACCTACTTGATATTTAATTTGTTTTACGTTTTTATTATAGTTGACTTAGTGGCGATATTTTATATTTTTACAAGCTTTTATTTAACTTGCCGTACATATGCTTAGATCGTTCAAACTACTAAGTTTGAAAGATCTAAGCATATGTACCACAGGTTAACAAAGAAAGATATGTACCTATATAGGGACAGAGAAAGCGACTTTGTTTTATACCATGTAGTGATACCTAATATGTCGACGGATATAAGATGAGTCCTGCAATTTCTTTAGAAAAAATAATATTTTTTTTTGTGCTAGTGCCATCGGTGTTTGCTGCCCCGACGGTGCTCAGACCTTGTCGCTGAGAGAGGTCCCTGGAGTAGGAGGGACTGCAGCCCTAGCTGGGGACCTCCCGGCCACTGCCCCCAGAGACGAGGACGAAGTCTCCTTGAAGATCGACCGCGCTGAGAACAGAGGTCTGTGATCTTTTGAATTAAAGATTTTTCGATGATTCGCGAGTTTTATTTGCTCTCGTCCTCAAAGGAAAATTGATGAAAAATTAATTTTAGATTGACTTGTGTGAAATAATGTGAGAATAATAATGACACTTGATTGAATATCGTTTACGATAATGATAATGATAATAATAACATTAATGATGATAATGGATTTGTTATACGAAATAACTATCTAAACACTTTTCTGAAGTTAAAAATTAATGTTCTTTTACCTTACTTAAAAATAGATACTGAACACTGATACAATAGATTAAGTCACTGTGGGTTTTTGGCATAGAACCTTACTCACCTTATAAATTGTAATATTACCTATATGCTAATAATAGTTATTAGTATTTACTTATAATAAAACTGTTAGTTGGTCAAAGTGTACGTTTGATTTTTTTAAATTTTAATATACGAGTATAATATACAACAATTAATTATTAATTTATATGATATAATACAATAATTAACATGAAACATACTATGACCCCGTAACCTAGTTGTTAGTGATCCTGCCAGCAAAGCGAGGGTTCCGGGGTCCTATTCTCGGTCGGGGCAGATATTTATGTGACAGATAAAATTTTATTCTCGGGTCATGGATGTTAGTTAGTTGTCTTAATTGTCTGTTCATGCCACCCGCGACACGCAGTGCAGGGGTGTGTGTGTGTAAGCGATTATTCATTTATTATTATTTGTTATTAATGCCAGGAAGAAAATAAGTGTCAATGTCTCAGGTGTAAGTACTCAGAGGTACTCGAAGCGAAGCGAGAGCGGTCTAGTAACATAAGAGGAATGTAGGAGTGTCAAAATATTCTATTGTTGGCTTAACGTTGAATATGTATAGTGAATATAAATTGATATTTCTAATCACTACAATAATTGAATCATGAGTGGACAAAAATGACTTAATACGTCAACCTGTTTGTTAAGAAACAATAAAGAATTTTATACAGCACACATCCAATAAAATAAATAATAATGCTGCTAAGTATAAAAATAACGATTTTTAAAACAGATGAACATCTAGAATTGGATAATTGGAATGCATTTTGATAAAATAAAAGATATACCTACTTGTAACATAGACAATAATTAAAAACACACAGTCATTGTAAATCACAGACACTATAAATACACATATTTTAGTGTCGTCACAATAAGTATATATTAAGGTCTACGTTTGCATAAACTTATAAAACATAATTATCTTCATCACAATATTCTTAACAACTACAACAGTAATTATAGATATAAATATAGCATATGATTAGTTGCAATGGGAATATGAAGATACAACGTGATAATACAAAGGCCTTGACGCGTTAGATGCATGCCTGCAACTCGCAATAATTCAATTCTGTGCGTACACGTAAATTAGTTGAAGATTTGCATATGATAAGCGTTTAGAGCGTATGATTTAGACGTAGCTCGTGACCTTTGGTTGCATTACAACTGCATCGCGATTGCAGTGCTTGTTTAAAAGCTATCAGGTAATGACGGAATGAGAGGCTTTAAGAAAAGCCACTTGCGATTTATAGGGGAGAATCACCAAGTTCTTTGATGTTGCGATTCATTGGACAAAAAATTTGCTTGGTCTTTAATTTTAGTTTTACTAAAATATTTTTTGGAACGCAAAATTAAAATGAAAGCAACACACTACATCATCATTTGAAGGTAAATTTATAACGATAGGTTATTTTATAACGTAGAAGTAACTGGTTATTGAATATAAATAGTGTTCACTTAGTCTTCTATATCATTATTATTATGAATCACTCCAAAATCATTAATGAAAATTGAAGAAAAATATTTCAATGTTTTTCCTTAAGTTTTATTTTTTACTGATAACACAAAAGCTTGTCAATAGCTATTAAACCAACATAACGAAAAAGGATTGACGGAGTAGAAAAGGGGTGTAAGTTTTTTCTTAGGTCGCATTCCACTTAGCGACCACAACGCTCAAAACGCTTTTTCTATAGAGAAAAACAAGTTTTGAGCGTTATGATCGCCTATTTTAACGCGCGCTTTGTCTATTTACTGAAGCCGAATATACTGAAGCCGATCAATATGTATTGAGCAGGCTGTGGTCTAAGTACTCGTCCGCACGGGCGTGTCGTCGGCGCCCGGCCGGCAAACTCCCGGGAATGGCCGTGGATCGCCTCCATTACTCCTGAAGGTTACGAGCAGTACTGCGGTGGCGCTCTCATCACCGACCGCCATGTGCTCACCGCCGCTCACTGTACTAGAAGGTTCGAATTTCATCATAATCGCAACACATAACTGTCCCTGTTGGGCACGGGTCTCCTCTCACAATGGGAGGGGGACAGGCTGCAGTCCACCACGCTGGTCAAGTGCGGATTAGCGAACTTCACACACCTTTGAGAACATTATGGAGAACTCTCCAGTGCAGGTTTCCTCAAGATGTTTTCTGCAAGTGATAATTAAACTTATTGTAAATTTCGAAAATAAGTGGTGCGTGCAGGATCTGAACCAGGGCCCAGCAGTTCGGGAGTCTAACGTTCAAATCATTTGCCTATAAGTATTTAAATATCGATAAGTTAACCTTTGTTCTCAAGTAAATGGCTAAAATAAATAACTTTAAAACTAAACTATTATCTTTACATACGTAAAGTCCTCCTAATGAGCAACCACCCTCCTGCTTGTATCAGCCGCCAAACGACTCTTCGTATCCCGACTTGGGGTTTGAAAGCCAATATTTTCTTCTTTCTTAGTCGACAAGCAATATGGAGTCACTGATGTCTCGGTTATTAATCACATAAAAAGCTACTACGGAGTCGTAGAAATAAAAACATTTAAATTTTCAGGTGGCAACCAAAAGACCTAACTGTCCGTCTTGGGGAATACGACTTCCGACGCACAGACGACACTCGATCCTACAATTTCAGAGTGATTGAGATCCGTCGGCACGAAGAATTCGAGATCGCCAACTACCGCCACGATATCGCGATCCTGAAGCTGCACAGGCCCGCTGTGTTCAATACCTACGTATGGCCCATCTGTCTACCGCCCCCAGGGATCAATCTTGTCGATGAGAATGCTGTTGTTATAGGTAATAGTTTAGTAAGATTGGTGTTATTGCTGGATCTATCCAAACTTGCGTGGTGCGCCTTCTGAGCAATGGACTATGTTATGTTACCAAGTCCCTGCTCCCCTGGAAGTCGCTGGATCCTGCACTATCCAGTTTCAATCAGATGGTACTAATGCGTGGCGAGAGTTTTTAACGCAGTATGCCGGTCGCAGTGCGACTAAGCCAGTAATTTTGCGTGTCTTCTGCTGGCAGAAGATCTAATCTATCTTCTTCTAGCTCTTCTAGCCTCTTGCACACCAAGAAATACATAATACAGTGCAAGATATTACGTACACAAGTAGGCGTATTAATGCTGTAGTACAGATTTCTACTAGAGTAATAACAATACTGACTGTCATAAAAATTAGACATTTTCATGATATTAATGTATGTTTTGCATGATTTTTTATGAGTTTCATATTTTTCCTATAGGTTGGGGTACTCAATGGTATGGTGGTCCCACTAGTGACGTTCTTATGGAGGTGACAGTGCCCGTGTGGGATCATCAAACTTGTGTGAATTCGTTCACCGCGTCGGTTTTCGACGAGACACTTTGTGCCGGCGGTCGTGAGGGAGGGAAGGATGCCTGTCAGGTAACATAATGCAAACGAAAAAAGGCAAAAGTCATAGCTATCTTCTACCATTTTACAAGCTTTTATTTTACTTCCCAGTTAATTACTGTGGAGTGTGGATCAAATCTTGCAAGCTAAACTTAACCCCATCGAGATATAAGTACGTACGTTAGTACTTATATCTCGATGCTTAACCCCCTTCTCAGTGTCCGATTGAGCTGAATACGACTTTAATTCAGATGACAATGCAATGTTATGACAAGCTTGACCGGATACAACGCTTAGGACTCCAGAAAAGTGAACTTTTGCTTTGCATTTTAACTAAACTAAAGCGTGTTTTTAGGTTTTTAAACTATTTTTTTTCGTAACCTACAAGAAAGCGCGATTAAGGACATTCAGGCAGACTTCATAAACCTTTGAGAAAATTAAGAAGTTTTAGGTGTGCAGGTTTCCTTACAATATCTTCCTTCATTGAAGGAATGAATTGAATTTAATTTCTAAAATGTTTATGTTATGTACAACTTTTAATAATGTAGCATTCGAATCCAGGTCCCGGTTTTTGTATAATTATTTGGATTCCTTCGATACCTGGATTATTTCGAATTTAAAGCTGGTTTTGGTTTCTTCTTTTCCAGGGCGACAGCGGTGGTCCCCTCATGTACCAGATGTCGAGTGGGCGATGGGCGGTGGTGGGGATTGTGTCGTGGGGGATCCGGTGCGGGGAGCCGAACCACCCCGGACTATACGCGCAGGTTGACAAGTACTTGGAGTGGATAGTCAAAAACGCACAATTTTAAAACATTTAAAAAAACAAAAACCTCATAGTTTCAGATGTAAATTTTCTGATCCTCTCATCTGAATTATTAAACTACGTTAGTCATGTTTTTATTTAGATGTAAGTAAATTAAACTCTTAAATACATGTTAAACTCTCTAGTCAGTGTTACAAAAAATACATAATTTTCTTTGCATAGTTTTCAATAGTCACACGAATAATAAAAACTTCAATACCGAAAATGTACGTTAATTGCCACCTACTACCCTTGGTTGATATCATAAAAGCACCACAACCCATAACTATCCCATTGCTGGGATTGGGTCTCCCCATGTAAAGACAAAGTTTACAAACCGGGCCAAGAGCGGATGAAAGATGTTACACGTCTTTGAAAACGTAAGGTTTCGTCACATTTTTTTCCTTCTTAGTCATGCATTTTTATTACGAACTTTGAAAGCTGAGAAGTACCTACCTGTCGAATAAAAGCTATTTATTTCTCTCAGGAAAAGTTATTACAATACTAAATAGGTAATTCGTTGTTTTACCAAAGAAGTACAAGTATAATGGACGTAAAAATGCAAATACTCTTTATTTGTACACCATATACAGTGATTTAATCAAAGTCAATTACAACTAAAATAGGTACACATAAAAGTGATTATGATATTTACATAATTAATGGGTTCCAAATATAAATTACGAAGTTTTAATTAGGATACAAAAAAACCGTCACTACGTAGTGACATCTATGTAAGTATTTCATTTTATAACGTACGTACCATGTTCATTATCAGATACTTGAGGTGGGTAAACTGATGAATGAAGTCACGTCAATTAAAACCTTTCCACATCATCATAAAACAAAGTAAGATAATTACAACACATTTTAAAAAATGACTAATTTATTGAGAGTGAGTATATGTTCAGTACATATTATTTAAAATATGGGTATAAGTAAGTACATTATCATAATTGCAATATGGGTAAGTAAAAGGCAGCATTATCGAAAAAAACGATTACAGGCCACCTTTACGAAGGATATGATAATTGTATTTCAGTTTATTTTACGTTAATGCATAACTAACATCTGTTAAGTCCTAAGTCATAGATATGATAGGTCCTGCTATTACTGTATGGATGACATTGTGACCATCTCGCCGCATTCCTGGATAGCCCGTAGCATATCAAGAACGTGCGATCTTTGGAGCACTGGGTGGAAAGTGAACGCCAATCGGAAGAAGTTCTTGTGATGGCGTAGCGGTGAGTACGCTACCATCAGACGCGAGTTCAACGTCAAGAGTTCTTTTATTTTTGGGGTAACCTGGAATAAATACTTTTAAATCAAAAACAAAACCACACTTTTGAAGACTTCAAGTAACAGCAACATCTGTGTGATACTTATATTACCTACACCATGTACCATCTAAAGTTTCTTATTGTTGCCATCCATGACTCCTACTACATTGCCAGATCAATGAGCTAATTTATTTGCACTTGTTAGTTTGTAATATTAGAGCGTAAGGCTATTTGCATTCCTTCTCCACTAACTAAGTATATTAAATTTTACAGTCAATATGTATGCAATGTTTATAAGGAGTAGGTACATAGTTTTCTCTTCACGCTTTAATATACATGAAGTAAAAAAGTCCTACCTTGTGCATCAACTCCCACCATGCTCCATCTTGCGTCTTACCCCGCATGAACTTGGGTATGTACCAGAAACAGACATTGGGACACTGTAGCTGGTTAGTCACGAGCTGGAACCCTGGCGTCTGGGAAACCGTCTCCAAACAAAACTGTGCTATTTCCATCGAGTGATCCGTTAGACTATTGAGGTTGATGTCTCCGCGGGCCTTCCACATCATCCATAACTTGAATGCGTCTATCTGGAAAACATAAAAAAGGGATTTAAGAAATGGGTGCAGAGGAGTTTTGGGGAATACAATGATGCGTTATTCTTGTAGTCTTGTTGCTGTAAGTATATTAGATACAACGCACAATGATTTAAGTTTTATCAAAGTTTCAGAACTTTAAATATAATTGTTACTTGAAAAAGTGTTACTTTCGTTTTAAAAACGGAATGAAAATAAGGGATTTGTCGAAGCGATGGCGTAGATTGACTTTCGAAAAGTGTTTGTAAAAAACCAACTTCGAATAAATTTCATTTCATTTCATTTCATTGAGTGCAATGTTCCGGATAATTTATAAAAAAAACCCTGCATTTGCAAATATCTCGATAACTAGCAAAAAATGTTGTTACATTTTAGCTCCCTCATCAAAACCCTACAGGAATACGTCGTGTTACTAGTAACCCTGTACTCGTAGTATCTATGATCTCGTACATAGGTCACCTTGTGTTGTGCTTTGTGCAAATGCTGATAATAATCTATGGTAGATTATCTCGTCGCTCATCTTTGCATCTACCGTATTGCTACAGCATACCTTCCTTCCACACTGTATGCTTTTGTCTCCGGTGTCGTAGTTGACGTCGTAGAACTTATCCTGCTGGAAGAGGTACTGTGCTGCGGCAGCATTAGCAGCGTGCAGCAGTCCACGCTGCCGCACTAGGAACACCGAGCACTGGAGCGGCGCGCCTGCCATCTTGTGGGGATTCCACGATATTGAGTCAGCTCTTGAGTTGGAAACAAGTTTTGAACCATCAACATCACAATTAAATTAGATGACCCCGTAGCTTAGTTGGTAGAGGAAGCGAGGGGTCACAGGTTAAATTTTGCGTCCCGGGAGAATATTTATGTTACAGATACATGTTCTGTTCTCGGGTTATGTGTATTAGGTATGTAGTTATATATTTGTGTTGTCCATGCCACCCACCACACAGAGAATCCTTGACTTTCCCTATTGCTTTATTAATGTGTACAATAAAAATAACTTGAATCGTATCATATTGGTAATTTGATGCTAGTGTAATTCAGTTATAAAAATGTTCAATAATAGTGTCGCTATGTTACATATTATGTACTTACTTTTCAATCCCTCTAATTCGTTTCTTATGTGTCTGTGACAGAATTAAACTCCCGCCCCAGCAAGCCTGAAATATACAGAAAATGTACTTATTAAAAGTAGTTAAGTAATTTGGTGAAAACCGCATGACAATCCGTTCAGTTTTTGAGTTTAACGCGAACAGACAGACAAACGCGGGTGGGGGGGGACGTTGTTTTAGAATATGTTAAGATCTTTGACAATCAAAGGTTAAGATAATAATATAGTAATACTTGTATGCCAAATGATATTTTTTCGGGTATTTTCCCTGAATGTCTGCGAGTATCATACGAAAACCCGCAACACACTAACATTACTAACTGTCACTAACAGTCTCTGCCCCAATCCTGATTCGTAGGTATACTAACAGAATGTCCAACTAACATTCTCATTAAAACCCATCCTAGTCCCGATCTAAGTCTTGTTCTGTGTTGGTCACAATTATTGTCATGGGTGGCAGCGGAAGGGTGGCGCTGTACGCTCGTTTGATATCCTAATATAAAATATACCTCATAAAACTACATAAGATATAGATAAAATAAACCTACATCAACATGCATCCAAACGCCATACTTCTTGCAAATATCAGCGATCGTGTCGAGTTCATCGATGGCGCCCAACACGGTGGTGCCCGCTGTCGCATTCACCAGTGTTGGGTATTTGCCTTCATCTAAAGTCTTTTTAATAGCCTTATCCAGCTCTTCAGTTTTCATCTGCCCGCAGTCATTGGTCGCTATTGCTACGATACTATCTGTACCGAATCCAAGCCAATGTGCAGCTTTCATTATGGAGTAGTGACTCTGCAAAAGTATTTTTTATATTAGGAAAATAAATTATTTACGTTAGTGATTGTTTCCACCCAATAAAGTTCCAGAAAAACGACTATAGTCATAATTATATCTTTAGCAAAGGGAGATCTCCCGCCAGGCGCGTTGTCATGCCTGGGGTGCGGCTGAACTCCGACTGTTCATATTCGGAACGTGGCGTAGAAAACTTCGATAGGGTTATTCAGGTTTGTCGTGACGTAAACTTGTGACGTGTGAGCGATGTCGCCGCATTATCTATAATCCCGTAAGTATATAAAATAACATGAACCTGAAAGCTGATAGGTAGATACTAAACTGGCCAAATTGGAATTAAAAGTCGAATAAATGAACTGAATTGACCAAGTTGGGTTTATAAAATATTGGCTTTATAAAGTTTGAACTGACCAAATGGGTTAATAAACTTTAAGTATTCCTCACATCTTCAGAAGTAAACACGACAAGTTCTGGAAGACCTCTCATCCCCTTTCTCTTGACTTCTGGAAACGCCTTGTACCTGGCTGCGACGAGCCCGTACAGCATGGACACGCTCCCGCCGGGACTGAAGATACCGTCTCCATCGGGTATACCGAACAACTCTAGCATGTGGTTGAGTACCTTCAACTCTATAAGTGTGAAAACTGGCGCCACTTCAAATGTGTACCTGTAATGTACAGGAAATAACATACTTTTATACTTGAGGTTATCCCGTTCAAACAAACAGACCTTAATAATTTTACTATAAGTAGTTACTTAGATAATTATTTTAGCAGTGAATGATTTGTGAGTATGTCTGAATACATTTTCTGTGTATATCGCGGCGAAATACCATAAGTACTAAGGCAGTTGTCAATAATTTATATCTATTGAGCCCATTATAACCCTCTTTTATAAAACAACGTTCATCGGCTAACTCGATAATTATGTCATTATAATACAAGTAAATCATTCTTATCGACATTGATTGTTCCTATATAGTGTAATTATTATATTTATAATAATTTAATAAAACAGTCCATGACTTTTGTCCCAGTTAACCAACGTCACAATTATTATGAAATTTTGACCTGATTCCAAGTCCACGTCTTCTAAGGTCGAATTCAATTGCGATCTAACGCGCACATTACTTTGAAAAATTAAAATTCATCAACATAGTATTATGAAAACCGATTCCTTACTGGCTCGTGTTGAAGGCCTCAGCTATCCACGCTCCAGATAATCCGTAAGGGTCAGTGGCTCCGAACAGCTGGTTTCTAAAAGTAGCTTTGTTAGTTTTCACACTGTATTTTAACACCCGTCGGACACAATTTTCCAAATCGTCGTCACTGGTCTCCTTACCAATTTCAAGATCCGCTGCTAAAATTTCCTGGAAGAAATACAGATGCAGGTGTTATTGGTGAGCAACTTTTACCTACGAAACGCTCATAAGCATGGTTGGTTAAACTTGCTGTTGGATGGGTGGCCGTTAGAAGCAAAATTCGCCCGATCACCCGTGGACATTAGTAGAAAAAAATAGAAAAGTAGTCAAATTTTAGACAAAAAGTGATTGTTTTCTAATAACTTTTAAAAGCAAATCTTTGGACTTTCTGGCGAAAATTAAAAACCTGTTACATTTTTTGTTTATTTTCGAACGACTCTACAATCTAAATCTAATTACGTAATTGAAATTAATAGGTTTGTTCGGATACGAAGTAGTCAACCCTATTTTCGCCATACACATAATAAGAAGAGTGTCCTCAATTAGTCGAAAACATTAACCGCGGTAGTGTGGACATGATCTCGATGAAATCGTAATTGCACATAAATTGCGTGTATCACAATTATAAATTGTGTTAATTACTTTAACCTTAACGGACACAAACACAGCAATACGTTTGTAGGTAGCAGTCCGCATCAATTAATAACTATTAAGTATCATAATAATAAAGATGACATGGTAGCCCACTGCCCAATTGGTATTGATCTTGCCTTCCAAGCGAGGAGTCCGGGTTCGACTCCCACTGGATATACATTTACTGTGTCAGTTGTTTGTTGTAGGTCGTGGGTGTCCGTGATGCCACGTTTAGGTTTGCAAATACAAACATACTACGGGTAGTCACCGAAGAGCGGGAGGGGGGTAAAATGGTAAAGAGTGGGTCACTAGCTAGTATCGGTACGTTTACTTACATTACCATTACATAAGTAGTTACATTTTTAAAGGATCGCTGAATGGATATCGAGGTAGATGTTTTTTTTATAATAGTCGACGAAAATGATTATTGAGTATCCCGAAGCAAATAGAATAGAGGCTGTACGGCCGGGATCGGTTTACTTGCATTATATATTTTGTTGTTGTGTGAAAAATTTATTATTCCTTCGACATACGACACAGAAAAGTTACTACTTTACTAAGTTAGAGGTGAGTCAGTGCTGGTTTGCAGTCTGTAAATGGCATGACCTAGAAACACTAGATGTATATAGTGTGATACCTACCGTTAATCTATATGTACATACATATAACAAAATTATAACTGATCAATGTATGTAATGTACCTTTAATTGAAGTGACACTAATCTTGTATTCTCAATCCTCCTTTTATGTGCATGTGTAAGTGTTTACTTTGTTGGTGCAACGAATGAAATAAATAAAATAAATAAATGTATGTATGCTTTGATATTTGAGAAAAACTATTATTGCGGGTATTTGTAACGCAATACGTAGGGTCATTACGACGGTTTCCCGGCCACTTCTGTGTTTCGTTAATTAAAAATAACATTTGTTTATAAAATAATTACAAAATGTATACATTTATTTTTACCAGAAATTCGAGATGTTATTACTTTAATAATTGAGTGATTATCAATGTTTGATTTTTTTTTAATTTTACTTTAAATTTCACTAAAATCCCCTCTGGCCGCTTACTGAAACACATATTTACGCAAAACGTTAGTTAGCGACCAGGTAGCCGCATTCTGTTAGTTGAAGAACGGAGTCCTCTGTCATGTATTGAACAGATGAACTGAAAAATTTCCTTTAAATAAGCAGGAAAAGTCGCATTATACAATATAGAATATAATGCGCAGAGAATCCTGGAGTTCTGCTGCCGTAGACGAATTGGAAGCCATTTAGCTTACGATCAGGAAAAACAGGTACCTAAATATTAATAATTATAAATTATGAATGCAATATTTAAATAAACAACTTACCTGTAATTCAGCGGGGTGCTTGAATTGTATGAGGGGTTCACCCTCGGATGTTTCCTCACTGACAATATTATAGACTTTCTCCAAAAAAGAGTGACTATTTGGTTCCATTGCACTGAATATTGTGGTTATATTAAGTAGGTAACTTGAAGTAACGACTAACTTCCATATAAGTGTGGTCAGTTCGGCGGTAAGACGAGGAATGCAGTTTGTGTCGGCTTGTTGGAAGCTCATGCTATGTACTTTGGAAGTGCGTGGTGTGTTTACTATGTCGTTTAAACTCCGTGTATAAAGGAAGTAACTGGGCTGGAGACACACAAGGTGCTCCAAATGTTGACGCTACGATGATTTATTGTTCCATAAATTTTGGGAGGTTTTATCTACGTATTATGTAAAATCCTTTGATTATATACACGTCTAATCAAAGGTAAAAGCTAAAGGATATTTACTCCCTGATTGAACATGAAATCTCTAAAACTAATTGACCTATAAATATGTATATGGCGGGGAAGTAATTTATGAATACGAGACGTCAGCTAAGAAAGGATTTAGTGATATATCATCCCTAAGGGTGGCAAACCGCGGGCAACAATTAGGTAGCAATTAGTCGAGTACATAGTACATACAGGTAAAATCAATCTGCTGTATTATTTGTGGGCAATGCATATTGCGTACAAACAGTCCTTTTAGGTAATCTTAGTAATCTTATAAATTTTATTTAGGGTAATCTTATAAATTTTATAACTGATGACATTGAGATTGTTCAAAAATATTCTATACCTACATCATCATCACAATCATAACTGTCCCACTGCTGGGCACGGGTCTTCCCTCACAATGTACTTCAAATAAAATCATATTAATTTTGTTGTTCTTGTCTTGTTCGCAATATAAATATTATTGTCAATTTTCTTTTCCCAATTAACACATACATTAATAATAACGTACCTATATACATTAATTATATTTATGTAAGTAAGAAAAGTTTACACAATCTAATAAGATGAACTTAATTTAAGTAAATTGTTGCAACCTAAATGGCGGGCGGACGTTCTGAATTGTCACCCGTGGACCGTGGACCGTGGATCAGCATTCAGTATTACGTATATTTATATCACAATATATATTGAAAGGCCTACAACCAAATAGGGGATCGTGCATTTCTGACAATTAATCGTGACCCTATAGTTTTTTTCCTTAGGTGTTTAGTTAACCCAACATCTTATCAAAATTTTAGTTGACAAATAAAAATGAATTTTTATAAAAGAAATAAAAATGAATTTTCGTAAATCGCGTACCAGATCCCGTCGAAACTCCTCGAATTTAATGACAGGCATAGAAAAATGGAGAAACTACGGCAAAAGAATTTCACGAAAAAATACAGAGTTTTTTGAGGAGGATATCGAAGAAGATGAAATAAAACTTAATGAATTGAAAGACTGGGTAGATGAATTCTTTACACGCAAGAGTTCCGGTGCCTCTGAAGTAGACCAAGATATGGAGGTGTTCTTGACCAGAAAGCAAACTCTTATTCTCTCTACGCTGGTTCCAGATGAAATTCTTCTAATGGACAAGTAATGGTATAACATTTCATGGGTCTCGAATTTTTAATAAACGAACACTATCATGTTATTGTTGCAAATGTTTCATGATTTTCAGGTATGAAAACGCAGACCCCAAACAGTTCGTAGGTGTTCTTCTAATGGCAGATGTGTCAGGATACACGGCTTTGTCAGAACGTTACAATACCCTCGGAAAGAGTGGCACCTATCGACTGACCGTGACGTTGAATACTTACCTTGGGTCTCTGATAGAATTAATATATAGCCACGGCGGAGATGTTATTAAATTCGCTGGAGACGCCTTTTTAGCTTTATGGAAAACTGATAAAAGAACTTTCCTATGCCATACCATTCACACTGCCATAGCTTGTGCCCTTATTATTCAACATTCCTATGGATCCTACGAGACGGATGTCAAAGTAAACCTAAAAGTAAAACTAGCAATCGCAGCTGGAAACCTAATGTTCGTTCCAATTGGAACAGGGATTGATATGAATTACATAATTATAGGTTTGCCAGTTTCAGAAGCTAAGGAAGCAGAAAGTTTGTGTGGTTCGGGTGAAGTGATATTGACACCCACTGCATGGGGGCACTGCTATTCGAGAAACTATGACCATATTATTAATGATGCCGGCTTTGTTATTATTAGAACTATACTTTACGACCCACATGAAAAAGATGTAACGAAACCATTCGCAGGTTTCGGCGCGATGGTAAGGCAAATTAAAAAACCTCTTATATCTATTAAAAATGTTCCAGATAATATTTCAGATTCTCGGAATAGTATTTCAGATTTGCTACACATAAATGAAACTTTGAACTTACGCAGAACAATATTTTTAGCGGAACAAAAGAACATCGGCTCAGAGATCCGTAAATTCATGATAAGGCCAGTACTCACGCAGATAGATGCACATCAGCCATTAGAATATTTGACGGAAATGAGACAGGTTACAATTTTATTTATTACTCTTAAACCACGTGAATCTACTTATCCACAACTGATAACTATAGTCAACAATACATATCAAATCACATGTGATATCGTTTACAAGTCAATGGGCTGTGTGAATAAAATTATTCTCTTTGATAAAGACGTCATGATTCTCGTTGTCTTTGGATTACGTGGTTTTAAGCATGAATCGGAAGCACAAGCTGCTTTAAAATGCAGTTATAGTATTAAAAAGTCTGTGTCAGCTCTCGACGGTGTTTCAGAAGTATCTATTGGAATAACAACCGGCCAAGTGTATTGTGGCGTTGTAGGTCATCCATTACGAAGAGAATTTACTGTCATCGGAGCAATTGTGAATAAAGCTGCTCGATTTATGTGTGGCTTTAGAAATAAAATAACCTGCGATGAAGCTACTTTCGTTAAAAGTAAAATGTCAAGTAATGGGTTTACTTTACAACCGCCAATAATGTTAAAAGGTATACCACAACCTGGCAAAATATATGAATATACTGAAGATATTAGAGTAAAAGAATTATATAACATACCGATGATCCCACCATTGCTAGATCGCAAAGAAGAAATGAAATATTTAGAGAACTGGCTAAACGACAAATTGGCCAGAAACAAATTTGATGCTTTATTAATAGCTGGTGAGTCGCGTATAGGAAAAACTAGACTTTTAGAATGGATGTCCCGATATGTGATAAATAAAGAATTACGGGTATGTTATATTTCTCTAACTACAATACATTCTGCAACACCATATTTAGGTATCAAGCAAATTGTAAATCAAATTTTGGACATAAAAGAACCAATCAATGGATTTGCCAAAGAAGAAAAAATTGTGCAAATTTTAAAATCATACGATGAAGATCTGTGTTATCTAAATAATATCCTTAAAGTACGTTTCGCTTATCATGAGGGAATAAATTCTCAAGATGAGCAATCACGTAAAGATAAAGCAAAACAAATATTTACTAAGCTAATTATGTCTGTGTCAGATACATTTGTAATATTTTTAGACGACCTACAAAATTTGGATGCACATTCCTGGGAATTTATATCTTCCATATTTAACTCCACGAACATATTTGTAGTATTTACAGTTACACGTGGCAAGTTCAGTTCAGTATGCCATTGGTTATACAATGTATTTACTAATGATAGAATAAGAAAAATTATTCTTGGTCCTCTAACATCAAATTGGATAGCACCCTTAGCCTGTCAAATATTAGATGTAGATGCAGTTCCGAGCGATTTATGTAATTCTTTGAAATTAAGATGCAATGGCATGCCAGGATTGATTGAAAGTTTTATTGTGCACTTATTCTCAACTGGAGCACTGGAAGTAAAAAAGATCCAAGACCATGAATTGGATGATTGGGTAAATGAAGACTTGCAATTCCCGGACTCCAGTCTTTTACATCCTATTGCTATAGACGCTAAGGACCAAGAGAATTTGGATAATCTCGTGGAGGAAAACATTACCAATGAAAAAAGTATATGTACAGTGACCAAAAAGGAAGAATTAAATATAGATATAAATTTACAAAGTTTAGATACTTTAATAATGATTCAAATTGATTCACTTACACCGTACCAGCAACTATTGCTGAAAATATCTTCAGTTATTGGTAATGTTCTATCTCGTGATCTTCTTGAGAGTATAATGTATGAAAATAATGAAATTGCTACTGCAAAAGCAATTAAAAGACTATTTTCCATGCGTGTTTTCAGTTGTGCCAATGCCAAATACAATTGTTACAAGAGAAGAAGAGATTCAACTGGAAGTGTTGTATCTTACAGTTCTGTAACTACCGAGATTATCTGCGAATGTTGTTTTGAGTATGATGCGGAAAACTTTAATAATCTCCCAAAATACGCTTTTTGCAAAGTAATAAAATTTACAAATAGCCATTCAAGGAAAACATGTTACGAACTTCTACCTATTAATCAAAAAAGAGAATTCCATGCACGAATTGTTAACTATTTAGAAAACAACAAACAACAGTGCACTGACTGTGGTGGTACTATAATGATTGTTCAGTCTTCTATGAGTTTGCAACCAGAAATTCCATTCTCTCGTGGTTACAGCTCTTTAGATAGAACTACTGATGATACGGATGACGAACCTGAGATAGAAACAACAGATATCATACCGTATACCTCATTCATCAAAGAATCCATTGATTTAACAAAAGCGCGATCAGAAGGTTTTAATAAAAGTTTTCAAGACAAAGTTAGAGAACCTACTAGCGAAACTTCATCACACTTCTCTTTGAGTAGTGCATCTATTAGAAGCGGTCCGCAACCTATATTGAAAAAAAGCTTAGATATTAATGTCAACCCTAGTCAAAGGTCGACAAAAAGAGTAACTCTATCGAGTTTTGTTTTTAAAGAAGGTCATTCAGTGGCATCCTTATACTGTAAAATATATGAAAGATTCAGAGAAGTAATGGAAGCCAACACTGTGAGCGATTGGCACGACTTAGGAGCTATTGATAGTGAAGACGAATTACTAAAAGATGAAAAAAACATGTTAAAAGATTCGTTCCACGTAAATATTGAAAAGAATGTTTCGCAAATAAATTTCAGTAGATGTACTTGTGCACAATTAAATATTGTAATTCACGAGCAACTCATTCATCACGCTCTAGAAGCAGAATTAAAAATGAAAGCTGTAGAATTTATGGTCAAATATACTTACCTAAATGTGTTAGCCAGTAACTTCGAAGATGCTTTATCTACACTTGAAAAAATTGAAAAGATTTTTACCGAAGAAAAATCAGATGAAATAGGAAAACTGGATAAAAAAATATTCATGGGAAGGATGTTTGCTTTAAAAGCGGCTTCCTATCTAATGTGTGATAAACTTTCCGAGGCTAAACAAAACATTGACCGCTCCCTTCGTATTTATCGGATAGACTTTGATAATATGAAGGATTTTTTCATACTCAACGGCTTGGTGTCAGGGTACACCTTAAAACGCAGTAAATATCGAAAATTCAGCAAGACCATGAAATCCCATTCAATATTTTGTCTTAATATTGCTGGACTAATTTACTCGGCTCTAGGAGAAGATGGAAAATCAAGAACTGCTTATCTGCGTGCTCTTAGCTTGGTGCAAAAAGTAGAGTGTAACCTTATAGATATGTGTGATGTATTCTCCAACGCCATTCAAATGGAAATTGAACGCGGTACTGCAGGAGCTACCACAGATATTGAGCGAATGGCGAATGTTACGCTGGACAAATTACATACTCCTATTCGGGCCGATGAGTTATTTGCATTGGGTAAATTATTTACGGCGTTCTTTCGTGCTCGCATGTCTCGCGGTAATCTTTCCGCCACTGTACGATCAGGATACAAGGCTCTGGTTATCAGTCGATTTCTGCAAGTTGACGACGTATCCATTGATATAATCCCTGATCTCTTTTATATATTGCTTGCACGGTGCCGAATAGAGGAAGCGGTTGACATTGCTAAGCTATGTTTACAATTGTCCCGAAATCAAAACTCGATCGAATGTGAGACTTGGTACTACGCGCTTTGCATCGATATGATCCTGGATGCAGGTTTTCAGTTGGAATCACCACAAGATGTGAGCCGTTATGCAGAGTTTGCTCTACATAAAGGAAAATCTGCGGGGCCTAGCCGACGCAGACTAATCACAGGTCTATGGACGTTCTGGCTTAGAACTGACTCTGATCGTAAAGCAAAGCGATTTGAAACTGAAGCTTTAAGCTGGTGCGCTCGGGAAGACGATGATGGTACATTAACCACGTTATTGAGCGCCATGAGACTTGCCGAGGGTATGCTGGAAAGTTTAGCTCGAAAAGTGGAGGATTTGAAAAAGGTACGATTGCAAATAAAATCTAGTCATATCATTGGTCTAAATGAAATATTTTCAGTGAATTTCCTTCTCTACAAATATCATGTCTAATGTTTTGATTTTGTTTATTTCAAGGTAGTAGACCTCATGGAGTTACGTTCGTTGGCAGACAAGGAACTTACAAAATTAGAAAAGGACGCCCATGCTCTGCGCGCAGTATACCCTCGTTGGCTCCTACTAAAGGCTAACGCCCTCAGATTATCTGGTCGACAATCAGCCGCCACATATACGTTAAATCAGGTAATTCAAACTTTTTAATCATTAATAAAGCCTACTCCCACACCCTTTTTATTGAATAGACATCCTGTTTCACTATAGATTTTTAACCACCCTGAATTAGAATTTTGACCACCCGTAGCCCACCCCAGTTTGTAGTTGCCCTGCCCGCAAAGCGAGGGGTCCCGGTTCAATTCCCAGTTGAAGGAGATATTTTTACGCGACATGTACACGTTTGTTCTTAGGTCATGTGTTTTAGTTACTTATGTCTTGTACATATTACGTGTTATAATTAAATTGAAAAAAGGCCGACTTCAAAAGACTTTTATAGTTTTCTCATGGGTACGGCAATAGTTTTAGACCCTAGAAAGGATATAGGATAATTTATATCCCGACAATACGTTCCCTTGGGATAATTTAAAGGTATCTTGTCGTTTTCCAACTCCCGCGCTGGCAAAGCCGCGAGCAGACTAGTAACATACGTATATCATTATTTTGTTCAGGCAATTGACGAAGCCCAGAAAATTAACAACCGGCTAGAAACAGCGTTGGTTCACGCTGCCACGATAACTCCAAACATCTGGATCCAGAGCACCGGGACGGGGCAGTTCCTGAGCTGGGCCGCAGCAGCTGACCAAGCTAGGGAGGGCTGGCATCAGCTCATGTATAGAATAACTACAACTCGCAAATAAATCAAGTGTAATGGGACATGCCCATACTACGTGACCAGACCGGAGAGGAGGGGTCTTTAAAAATACCACGCTTGGTCAGAGGGGCGGAGGTGGCCTTGGTTTTCGTCACGTAGTCCTATCCTCTAAAGAAATCTCCAGCTTTTTCAGTGCAGTGAAGTCAACGAGAGTTCGTTACCGGTACAATAATGTCCAGTAAATATTGTTTTATATTTCTGTTTGCAAAAAATGATTAAAAACCTTATTTAAGAATTACTACGTGACAACTATACGAGGGGAGATTCTTTTCAAATACGGGTGGTCGCCGAAAGGGGGAGGTTAAAAAATAGTAAAAAATGGGTCACGTTGTATGGGTACGTTCTATAATGTGTCCTTTGCGTCTGCAATATAATGTAATCTAAGTGCACCTAACCAGCGTTTCATTATTTCTAACCATAAACCCAAAGACATATTTCATACCTAATATCTGCTTTACAATCAGCGGAATTTCAAACAAACTTTCTAACCCTATTTTATCCCCCTAGGTGTGGAATATGACAAAATCCATTCTTAGCACACATCTACTAACTATAAACTACCTCTTCATCTTTCTAGGTCAATTGGTTTTCGATATTTTGTGATGAGTGAGTGACCTTTTGCTCTAATTTATGTATATTTACTAATATTTTTGGTGGGATCAGGTAATAAAACCTACATAAGGGAGTATTGCAATAAAATAAAAACTAAGCATCAGAATAAATAAATAAACGTTAACACACTCATATCCCGCACTAGGATTCCGTGTGTCGCGGGTGGCATGGACAATACAAATTACACATCACAAACACCCATGACCCGAGAACAAACATTTATCTGTCACATAAACATCTGCCTCGGTCGGGAATCAAACGTGGGACCCCTAGCTTCGCAGGCAAGGTCACTACAATATTTTTTTTTAAATATTCTTTGAAATAATAAAATTATTTTTATCATTAAATATAATAGGCCACGGGGTCATCAATCAACAAATTTTACTAACTTTACAATACGTAAATTATATTACAGTTTTAAATATTCTGTGACCTAACTACCAACGAGGCTTGCCTATGTGCTTGCCGCTTCGCCCCCATGTACGATTTTCATCGGAGGTCTGAGCTGTGGTCTGAGTACGCTAGATTCGTTTCTTTGGTTTGTGTACGTTTGTGAATGTATTGAGCTGCCATCTATAGAGAGTAATGTAACAATTTTTCACAAACCTTTATCCAGACTAAATAGATGGCACTACCGCACTAATAGTACCTATGTTTATCTATGACATAACTGACATGACTGCCGTGACAAATTCAACAACTGTCATCTTACATTTTCTCTATTTAAAATTACCCTCTCCCCCCCTCACCGGACCTAGATAAGATCAAAACTTATTCTGAACAATGTTTATTTTTTTATTTCATCTTACTTCATTATTACGAGAGGAGCGCTTCGTCTTATTTCGTTCATAAGTCTTCAGATTGTGTGTGTATTTTATGTAATAAATAATTATTTAAAGTTGAAAATGTCTGTAAACAAGTATGTCTACAAAGGAACTTTCGTGTCGTCTGCTTCTCTTGGAAATTTGAATATTCTTCATGGATTTATTTGCGTGGAAGAAGGACTGGTACAGTACTTTTTCAAATTTATTCGTTGACAAAGAAAGTTTTATTATTTTATAAAATAAAGTTTTTGGAATATTCTAATTATAGTAGTACAACTACTACACCTAGAACTAATAAATCTTAAGTGGTAAGTAAGTCGAATTCTGCTAAACCTTAATTTATTGACGTCAAGTCATTGACGTCATCCGAAATGATATTATAAACAAAAACCTAATAGTTTATCATGTATTTCAGATAACCCTAACTGGGTGTACAGATAAATTCTATGAATTGGAAAAATCAGGATATTTTAAGAATTTTAATGTCACATATCTAAGAGACGATGAGATAATAATACCAGGCTTCGTGGACTGCCACACTCATGCCCCACAGTTTCCCAACCTCGGTGTTGGCTTGGACCGGCCACTACTCGAATGGCTGGATAAGTACACATTTCCATTGGAGAAAAAGTACAGCAATGTAGAGTTTGCAAGTAAAGTTTATGATGGTGTTGTGGTAAGTTAAATTTACATGGATCATGAGGATTATTGTGTAACTCCTTAGGTGTTTATTTGCAGATAAATCCCTCAAAAGATTGACCTCCCTGAAGAATTCACAATAATTCTCCGGAAAATAGTTTAATTTTAGTAATAACTTATGCTTTACAATCCCACATGTTGGTAAGTGGTGTACTCTTGGGTTTTGAAGCACACTAACTTAGCATGTAGAAGCTCCCACATTACAATGGGGTCTAAAAAGTATTAGAAAGAAAATTGCAATATCTTTACTTTTTTCTTTCTAAATTAAATGTTTATTAATAAAAGTACTTACTGAATACTAATTATTATTCTATACAAATAAATAGAATATTAAAATAACAGCTTTTCACTAAATGCACTTGCACATGCTAAAACCTATGTAGGTACATATTATACATACACGGTACATATTATACCAAAATATCATTTTTTTACAATTTTCGTCTGTCTGTCTCTCTGTCTATTTGTTTTGGCTTATCTCTGGAATGGCTGGACCGATTTAGACGGGACTTTCACTAGCAGATAACTGATGTAATAAGTAGTAACTTAGGCTACCTTTATTTTAGAATTTGTTTTTAAATAAATTCCATGCGGACAAAGTCGGGGCACAGATAGTAATCATTAAATCTATTCTGGGCACTAGCTTGTTATTAACAAATTGTAAACAAATTATTTAAGGTTTTAAAGGTTATTTAAAAAAAATCAAAATGTGTGCAATTCACACGTGGTAGAAGTGAAAACTTCAAAAAAACGAATACTGTCAGTCTAAATATTGATGTTTTGCGTTGCTTACGTAAGCCGACATTTAGCCGTAAAAGGTATTGCTCTTAGGACCGCGACCTTGGAGCACGCAAGCGGATAATGCTTCCTATCTCATTTTCTCCCACGTTAAAATGTATCTGTGTCTTTTTCGTTTCCATTTCGATTGCGCGTCATTTCCGTTCCATCGAATTCCAAAGAAGTATATTCACTTCACAATCCACTTTCAGAAAAATCTTCTTAGAAATGGCACAACAACTGCCTGTTACTTCGGGTCCCTACACCTGGAAGGCACCATGCAACTCATAAACGCTGTAGTTAAATGTGGCCAGAGAGCATTAGTAGGTAAAGTTAGTATGAATATAAGAAATGATGCGGAATACTACAACGATACTGACACTGAGTTAAATGAAACTGATATTTTTGTTAAGTCTGTTATACTACTTCGGGTAAGTAAAACTATTATTAATTAGGTCTAGTCATTAAATTTTTTATAAGCTAAAATAAAGTTTGTCATACAGATAATGCTTTCAGAATCCTTTGGTGGAGCCAATCATAACACCAAGGTTTGCCGTAAGTTGTGATGAGGAACTGATGAGAGGATTGTCAGATATAGCGGAAAAATACGATTGTAGAATACAGGTAGATGGAAAACACATAACTAATACTTTTGGTATATTTAAGAGATACAAAAATAATTAATTCTTAATGCAATTTTTATAACAAACTTAAAAACATAATTTCTGAGAAATAAATTCATGTGACTTAACAAGTTATATGGGTATATTTCTTGATAAAAAAATAAAAAAAATGGTTTATAATAATATAATCGTGCGTTAAGTTACTATATTATTTGCAGTGTTTAGCTCACCCACTCCGCTCGTACGCTAACTTCACGCTGTGCAATAATAAGCATCTTTTAACACGTATTGTAATGTACTATTGTTTTTTTCCAGAGCCATATATCAGAGAATCTTAAAGAAATTGAACATGTTCTTACTGTATTCAATTCATGCACGAGCTATTCCGAAGTATATAATAGATGTGGAATCCTGAACAGCCGCGTAAGTAACACATATCTATAAAAATTGGGTTTTAGTTCTAACCCTTGCTAATGTACCTATCTCATTTTCTCCCACATTAAAATGTGTCTCTGTCTTTTTCGTTTCCGTTTCGTTTGATTTGCGCGTCATTTCCGTTTCATCGAATTACAAATCACAACGATACTATAGAAGTTTTCACTTCAGTGAATTTCTATGACAGTGTATACTGGCCCACGCGGTGCATCTGGGCAAAGAGGAAATGAAGCTGCTCGCGTCCAAGGGAGTGTCGGTGGCGCACTGCCCCGCCTCCAACACCCGGCTGCGCTCCGGCCTGTGCCCCGTGCGGGAGCTCCTCAGCCACAACATCAATGTCGGATTGGGAACAGGTATTTCATTTAAACACTCCCAAAGCCTCGTCCCAAAGTCTTGGGTTAAGTTCGACCCAAGACAAGACCCAGTAATGATTGACAAGGTTTAGCAACAGCGGGCGCGGTCGGTAGTTGGATGCGTCACCGCTTGTGGCAAAATATCTTGGGCGCTTCCGTGCTTCGATCTCGGTTGTTACCATTTGGTACCAAACGTTATAGAAACACTACTCCACACTACGATCACCAGTTCACCACAGCTCACCTCACCACACCTCATCTCACCACTTCCTGCTGTTTCCTGCAGCTCGCTAATGTTCTAGTTGATGTAAGTATATAATTCCTCCGTTACAATTTTTTTATGTAAAAAAAATGCCGCCCATTTTTTGCCGCCTCTGTCGCCCATGACAACATCTGTGATTGACCTAGATTCACAAATCGGGACTAGGATGGATTATGCGTGTGTAGGCTTTTAGTTATTTTCTAGTGAACTATGAAAACAATAAAATTTTAATTGGATGATGTATCGCTAGATGTGTCCGGGGGCGACAGTGTGAGCATTCTGGACGCGATCCGTCGGGCTATGGACGTGTCTACTCACCTAGACCTGATGCAGGGCACCGATCGGGCCCTCGATTGGACGGCAGCATTCCACCTCGCCACTCTGGGAGGCGCCAAAGGTAAATAAACGTAGGATTTTCTTCACATTTCAAGATGTTTTTTCTATGTACATATTTAAAACTAGCGACCCGCCCTCGCTTCGCTTCGGGAAACTTATTATCAAGTGCTTAAATATAAAGTTTCATGGTTCTTTAAGAGATGGCGCTAGGCCGATGGCGTTCTTATTCTTTAAGTTAGGAAGGTTCACCCCTAGATGGCGCTGTGCTTAAAACCCGAAGAAATCCCATACAAACTTTCAACCTCTATTTCAACCTCTTCATCCCTTTTTGTCGCAATAAAAGGTAGCCTATGTCCTTTCTCAGGGTCTAAAGATTGTCTGTGTCAAATTTCATCAAAATCGGTTGAGAGGTTTAAGCGGGAAAGCGACACAGACAGACAGACAGACAGAGTTACTTTCGCATTTATAATATTAGTAGGGATAGCGAAAGTGCATACAGTACCACTCATGGCTTAGATGGTAGTGAACATGCCTGGGCGAGGGGTCCCGGGGGGGTCAGATGTGACAGATAAATTTCCTTTTTTGAAGTCGGTTATAAGAGGAAGCATTTGTTATAAGAGGAAAGATGTCGCCACACTGATACCAATAATGTTTTATTCCTCAGCATTGAACCTAGACGACAAAATTGGGGACTTCCAAGTAGGCAAGGAATTCGACGCTCTCCGGATCCATATCAACGCCCCCGACTCTCCGATAGTAAATTGCCAGTATTCGGTCTGCAAAAGTGATAATGAGAAAGCTTTGAGTATGCTTCAACGGTTTGTCCACTCGGGGGACAACAGAAACATACGGGAGGTGTATGTGAGGGGGGAGAAGGTTTTCGGGTCTGACTCGCGTTTATCTAATGGGATTTAAGTTAATATTTTATCTGTGATCGTCGAAATTTTGACAATGTACTTTTTGTCTATGGGACCAAATATTTGATTATTTGTTTAAAACTGTGCATAGTTTTAAATTAATAATCATACAAAAGTACAGAGGCAAAGGCGGATTTAATGCTTGAAGCATTCTCTCTCAGCCAACCTTCGGGCAGTGTATATAAGAATTAATGTAAATGCAGATTACAATTACATCTGGAGCCACGAAAATGTCCCCGCCAAGAATACTCTAACGGGAGAAAAGGTTTCTCCAAAAGGTGCTTCCTCAAAACGCATTTTCGGGCCTCCAAATGAAATTTAAATCTATAATCATAATTAAATTTTACCCATCTCTGATAATAGTAACACTACAGGAATGTGATTTAATTTAGTGATTTTTACACTATTCAAATTAGTACATTAAGCAGATACAAGATTTTTACATTTTTGCAAGTTATTTGTATTTTTTTATCGATTTATAAATAAAACACATTACATATTATCGTATAGTTTTATTTTTGTGTAATCGTTTATAATTTGTATAGAAAATGTGCAAATATAATATGACAATTTATAAAACTGAATTCACATAAGCAAAAACGACAGTAATACTAGAGAATTATAATACTAGTGATTACGCTCCGATGGAGGACGGTGAAACAAACATACACTTTGTTATAGTTGTAGTATAGGTACATATAGCGTGGTACGCAGCAATATGTACCATCATAGTAGAATTAATAAAATATCGAAGTCCCCAATTCAAAAACATAGTACAACGAATTAAAGCACATTTTTATTTGTAGTTAATTGTAACAATTGAAAAGTTTTGTTTGAAATTAATTTAAAAAAATGCATTATTATTTCACCAACCCAAACTTTATGGACCCATCGGGAACGTAAGACAAACAATACCTTAGTATATATAGTAATACATAGTTACTAACTTAGACCCAAAATATGTTTAAAGCGATCAATAATTCCTTTCAGTGTTCCGTAATACGAGGCAACAGTCACGGTTCCTTAGAACCGATGAGATCTGTTTAACTTAATGCCTTGTCTCACCGCACCCGAGCTGACGACAAGCGATTATTGTTTTACAATTAAAAATAAACAATAAAAAATGATACAGTTTTCACATACATAAAGCTTTAAATTTTACTAAATAAACAGTGCAATTTTGAACACAAAATGCATAACAAGCTATCAATAGTCCAATACAGAAAACTAAAGATATACACATATAAAATGGTACAATTTCACAACTGACATTTAATATAGGTAACAAATAAAAAATATAAACTTAAATCGCTGTATAACTCGCTGTCTCGCTACTAGCTCGTCGAGAACGGTAAAACAGGCCTTATTATAAAAGTAATACTCAAAACAATCGGTGCCATCAAATACTTTACTCGGTGGAATGATATCGTTAGTGTATTCGAGAGATACAATACAAAATTACGACAGTCTTATAAAAAAAAACAAATACTCTAGCCGTAGAATTAAGTTTATTGTAAAAAAAACTGGTATAATTCACGCAAAACATTATGGCATGTCCCACTCCATTTCTCTCCTGCCCGTATATTCTAGCGTTATCCAAAAATTGCGTACAGCGCAGAACATCGCGCTAGTACAGAGCTGCCATTAACATTAGCGCGAGTTACATAAAATATAAGTCAACTGTTGAAAGTTTTGTAATCAAATAGGACGACTTTGAAAAACATAATATATTAAAAGGGCAACTACTATACTATGTTAAAACAGTTGCCATAGCTACCACGTCTTACGTGTCAGCAGGCACGTGGCAGCGACTAACAACTACTTTTAGAACGTTAATTAATCTATACTATACTAATACTAACTGTTGAACACAATGCCTTGGACAGTGTCCAAGAAATGTAACCGAGACCCCGCAGAAATGTTAGGTTGGATTTATCTGATTCAAAAGCTTTAGGCAATAGCGTCTCTTGTGACGGTGGTGTTTTGGTCGCTTGTGGTGTTTTATTTGTCTTGTCGCTTTAATAGTGTTTAACTGAATATGTTTTTATTCCAACACCAAAAATGGAACGCCTTTATCTGAACACAATTTTATTCCATGGGGTCGCCGTAATTAATGATCTTAACAGAGCTATCTTTCATTTTTGGAGCTTTGTTCGGCTCCATTACCTAATATAAAAATATTTATAATTAAAATAAGGTACTTCCATTTATGGCAACAAATGCCAAGAAAACGAATTGGAATAGCTATTTAAGTAATTAGGTTGTTCCAAACGAAAAAAATATATTTACATTAGCTAACATTATCTAATTGCATAAAACGCTAGACGCAGCTATCAGCTTACTTTCGTTTAAAATTAAAAACATTTCAACAGCCGCAGCAGTTGAGCTGCCTTCTGTGATACATTTATCTGCCATGACCGAGTCAACAGATTTTATAATACTGCAAAGACTCTTGTACACAATGGTCTTCAGCCACCGTGACGTAATATCACGGCATGACATTTTACAGGTAAACTCAATAAAACCCATTGTGTATTCGAGGTACGATTACAAACTAAATTAATACGCAAAGAATACAATTTGCGTTGCATTGAACGAAATTCAAATTATTCTAAAACAGTCTTAATAATCGTAAATTATAATATTAGTGTTATGTGCGAGTAACTGTGCGAATATATGCATAACAATAAGTTCAACATGACAGTATTAAATTAGATATTTACAAAACCAATATGACATACAAATCTCATAACAGAGGTGTGTAATATTGTAGAAATATCATATTCATTAAACATTAATACAAAATGTGATGTATGAGTCATATTGCACATTATGTGTGCATCCGTATATAAACTAAATATCTATCATATTCATAAGAGATTTCACAATCAACTAGCACCTATAAATTATATTACAAAAATTCAAATTGTTCTATTTATTTGTCTAGTGAATATTGAATATGTAATATAAAATATACAGATTAAATTCGTCGCTGTACACCATTTGTACTGTTCGATAATAGACAACATTTACTGCAATTCCTGAATACAAAATGTTTGATTAAGCATAATTAAGACCGCATTAGCGAACATTTTCATGTACCGTAAGTAGTGTAGGTAAACTGGCCGTTATTGCAT
Organism: Ochlodes sylvanus; assembly: GCA_905404295.2. NCBI lineage: Eukaryota > Metazoa > Arthropoda > Insecta > Lepidoptera > Hesperiidae > Ochlodes > Ochlodes sylvanus. The sequence goes on from FR990144.1 coordinate 6,303,087, forward strand.
ATAACTTATATAGATAGAATAGAACTAAGATCGTTGCACAATTAGTCTAAGACCCCCGCCGTCAATATACGTCATTTTACGGATAAAGTCATAAAAAAAGTTAAAACACTGAGAGATAAATTCGTGTGAAGCCGTATATGCTAATGCGGTCCAAATACACATACATAATTACGATGAGACAATAGGTAAATAGAGAAGTTATATAAAAAGATCATTCAGTCTTTTGTTGTGGCTCACCTCTCGAAAACTATACATTCATGGTGACATAAATAGTTTCCGAAAAGCCATGGCATCACCTGTCAATTTTGGCATAATATTGGAAACAATTTACCGTTCAATAATCAATAATCCTTACTTTAATAACAGCCAATGAACTTTAATGAGGTAGACGGAAATGCAAAGAGAAAATGTTATCGGAACTAGCGTTTTCTATCATATTTCAATTTCTAGCACGCTATTTTTTATTACAGACGACTTTACCTAGACGTAGACTAGTTCTAAGTATATAAATATTTACAGGAATGTATTTATTTAAACACACTATCTAACCCGACATGCGTCACTTTGGATTTCAAATCCCTATCGACGTTATTCGTCGTTATATATTCGTCTCCAAAGTGACTAGGATATTTGAAAACGAATTGAGAAATATTGCTTCAGTTACAAGGTCAACTATCGTAAGTTTTTTTATATTATTCAATATATTTTATGTCAAAATTGAAAATTTTTAACTTACATTTCAACAAGAATGGTACACTGAAAATGAACATCACAATAACTTTCAAGAATTAATTGTTCATGATAATTCAGCCACTTCAATTTGGCATGTCTATTTCTATGAGTTCATTACGTGCGATTTTCCTGTGAATGTAATATGAACTTAAAATACCTGTATTATTTGATTTGATGTAAATTTATTCTAAACTCTAATATTATAAATGTATTTACTGTTGCGTAGTTCAATAGAACTAAACGCATAAAGAGACAGAAATATGCATGGTTATTTTCAATCTTCGATTTAAAAAGTTATTTTGAACAATTGGATTCTTTTTCAAACAGTTATTATAATCAGAGAGCATGAAACATTGTAAATCGTCTTATTAATTTGAATTATGTACATATTGCAAAATTTATTATTTTATTACTAATAAATTTACTAAGATTACCATCAAACTTGGCAGTTTACATGTACTCACAACATCTTAATCATTTTATATGCAAGTCCTAATTATATTATAACACTAAGCTTACTACAACTTTAACATTTGAACATCGTTAATAGTTAATAAATATTTTATTTTTGGATTGCTTTATAGCTGTGTTGTAGTATAGAAAAACAGTCTAATCTTTATTTTATTTTATCACATTTACGAAAATGGAGAACAATTTATAAATAATTAAGTTTTTTTTTAATTCAACAAGAATTTGAAAAAATAGTAGTAGCAAGAAAACTAAGAAATATTCATCAGTATTGAATGTTGTCAGAAGTTTATTTAGATAATTTTATTTGATAATCACTTTTTTTTTCATAATTATTTATTACATTACATTCTTGCCTTGAAAATGTGAATACTAAAAAAAGACTTAAACGCCTCTCTTCATAGATACATACATTGAATTCAATTCCATTTAATTCAGTATGTCCTCCCGGTTTCTTGTTACTATATGTTATTAAGTGTATTATTACTACTTTTAAATTTTTGATAGCATTTCAGACGCTTTAAATTAAGAATTATGGAATCAAAAATAATTAAAATAAATTCTGAGTCTCATTTCGTGGCATAAACGCAAATCACGACACTAGGCCATACTAGGAAACATGCAACTATTTGCATAGAGGTGTAGGTTGTATAAAAATAGTTTGTTCTGTTGTTTATTACAATATTGTGTTTTGTTCCGACTTGTATCGAAGCGACCGTGGTCAGGCGATTAATCTAAAATTGGAAGCAATATTAATGTTGCTGGAACATTAAAAATGTGTGCGGGTCAGCGCATGTATCAACGCCCACACTTACGCTAGATACTCTTCTACATAATCGAGACGCAATTTATGTCTTTTATATGCACATAATCGTATGTATGCATATACATGTTGCGTAACTTGACCAGTGGTTAAGCGCAAATTTATTTCTGACTACTCTAGTACAATGCCCTCATACATAGGCGGCCAAGCCACAACCAATTTCGAATTGCGTAAGAGGCTAACCATAAATTACGTCACACAAGGGGGGTCAATAATGTGACATCATGTCACGGAATGGGGGAAGGGTCAGAAGCTTCGTGACGTCAAATGTATTAATCTTCAATGTTAAAACTTTAAACTTAAACTCCAACGCAAAACTTGAAAATATTATTAACTTTATCACATAAACTTAAAATTGCAAAATGTAATGTCGCATCTTGGGGAGGGTTCACACATTTGCGACAACGTGTGACTAAGACGAAGGGGGGGGGGGGGATGTCGTTTAAAACTAAAATCGTAAAATCGTGTGACGTAATTCACTTGCCCTAATATGGGTACCTCAGTACATCGCGAACTGGCCAGCTAACGCAGGAGAACTGAACGCATTATTTTAGGTTAGGCTAGGTTAGGTTACCGCTTGCAGCCGCACCTGGGGCAGGGGGCGTGCGGCTCGGGTCAGGCGGTCACTTTACGAGGCTGGACAGCGAGCGGGACCTCAGTGTCGAGGGCGAGCGCGCGGCAGGGAGCGCCCGCGCACAGCCGCGCGCGCCGCGAGCGCCGCCGCGAGCCCCCTACGCACACACACGCACACGTCAACACGCCACCCGTACGGGCCAACCAACGGACGCGACCGCACCGGCTCACCGGACACCACTCATTTTTGATGTCTTATTGACAAAGTGCATTCTTGTAACGATATTTTATCACCAGTTCGATCTTATTGCTCTTGACCCAAAGTCTTAAGGTTAACCTCCTGACGCCCAAACTTTTATAAGCTTGCAACAAATAGCAGCCCAACGTCCTATCTATAGGACTCAATGGTTACGACCCAGAATTTCGGAGATTAAAAAATATAGTGTATGATAATTGCATTAAAGATATTTTTTTTCTGTGCGTCTAGGACCATTAAGAGCCTCGAATGAAACATAAAATAACGTAATATATGATGACCTTTTTTAGGACTCGGGATCGCAATATTTCAAAGAAGTGATATCACTAAAAAAAATTTTTAATTCAAACAATGTATAATTTATGTATCTTTTATCGTGGTCCTTTCAATAGGACCGTGGGTTATTAAGAGCTGAAACTGACTTTATTGCTGGGTCATAACCACTACTGAAGGAAGGTCCTTAAAATAGGACCGTGGGCGTCAGGAGGTTAACCAAAAACTTCTAAACTATAAAATTACTAATCGTCGTACGTAAAAAACCTCGTTTGTTGTTTCAATAAAAGTTTAATTTGTTGGTTAATTTCAACACTGCGTCAATATTTAAGCTTTACTATCAATATCCGTTAAATAACATGAATTATCAAAAAAAAACTGAACCTGTTACAATAATGCACTTGAGCCCTTACCACTCACAATTAAACAAGACAATACATATTTACCTGCTATGTCTAAGTCAATAATAAATGAGTGGTGTGTGAGTCAATAATAAGGAGTGACCACCATCCGCATCGACTATCCTCTCCCATACTATGAGACCTCGCAATAATCGCGTAAGAACACTAAATATATTATGTATTAATTCGGCTGTGTATTAATTAGTTGCTATGAAACTTCAGAAAGTGTACACGCTCACAATGCGTGAATACACTTTACGATGCGGATGGACCCGGTGTTTGGACGCTATCCTTAAGACACCAACGAGAAACCATATTCTTATTTTTTGTCAACTACTGGATCATTATTATATCAGAAAGGATCATTCGTCAATTTCCCATAAACATTTAAAGTACTTAATTCATTTCTTCGGCTAAAATTTCTCGAGAGTAGGTACATGACATCACCGCATCCATTTACTTCCGAGAACGAATGATACTTTATATGGCTTCTCGTTGGTATCACTTACGCTGCTTGACCACGTGCGTTTTTCGAAACTTAAAAACCATTTCTAACACAAAAATACTGATGAAATAGATGCATGAACAGTTATTTTTTGATACTGCATTTTCGTAATCTGTGGATTTTTGGTCTTAAAAAATTAAACTCACGTGGCCAAGAGAGCTGCACGAGACATTTAGACGGAAAAATGCAATACATAACGACACAAAAATAATGTTTAGCGTTAGCGGATGTTAAATGTTGCATAGTACAGCTTCAGGCAAATGTTTTGCTATAATGCTCTTTATTTAATCCAATAAATAAAGTAAATAATGCACAATATAAAAATCACTTGTCGATTAAATATTTTATTGTCATATTGTCTAGTTAAATGCGTATAACATCCGAAAACATTTAATAACGACAACAAAAGTGTTTTGAGCGTACCATTCTTGCAGTTACAGAGCATGTAATGATACACTCCTCGCTATGTAACACCGAGCTACGAACATTCACACATACACACAGAGAGTCAATAGAAAAAACATATATTTCAAGTGCTAGTAAGGCTTCTGTTAAATGTATGAAATTGAATGTATTTGGGTACTAGTATCGTGTTGGTGTAATTATTAATTGGGATTTCCACAAAAGAAAGTTTTATGCAAACACCTGTTACACCGAAAAAGTAATAACTGTACTGTACTGTTAGTACTAGTAGTAGTAGTTACTAGTACTGTTTTCAATACGTTTTGTTTTCATAAATCGATTCAAATTTTTATGACTTATATACATACATTTTTATTTATTAGGCACTACATAAAACATTGATAAATACTCCCTTTTGCTTCTGCATTAATAAATATTAATTTAGTATTATTTTATGAATGAAAGTGCATATTATTATAATCAATGACTCAAACAATACAATTATTTTCTTACGCTACCAAGTAATTTGTATTATGATTGTAAATTTAAAAATGGTAGCTTAAATTTTTTGCTTCCCATTTAAGGTCAATCTCTTTTAGACAACATATAAAATGATTTATGAGAATATAAGTTTATTCTCAGTGATTTAACAATCTCACAAAATTGTAATGTTATTGTACCTGAGATTTACGTATAAGTCATATTATATATGACGAAATAAAGGCATTCTACACAACTAGGTATGTTACTAACTAGCTACAACACCACTCACACGAACAACAATATAACATGTTAACACACAACACAAAACAAACACGCAATGTAACATGAACGTATCGTGCGTATGAATCACATGCCGTGCGTGACATTGCGTACAGTACCATCTCGTATGCAGTGGTTTGAATAGTGAACAGGGAACATGCACTCGGACATTGAATGACCATTTTAGCCCATGGACATTCATTTCAGACCAAATTATATTTCTTTGCAGGAAAAAACTGCACGCTGCAGGAAATTTAAAAAACGCTTCAAATCAAAAGTTGTGGTTAAATTACAATTTTATGAATAAAATATTTCTACTGTTCTATCTCTGTATTCTAACTATTTATGTAGGTATTAAGGCTTAACTTCACTCAATAATCACTAAGATATGTTATCATGAACTTGAAGGTTATGTTACCAAAATGTTTAGAAAGCGATACTTCCTATTATATTGCACTCAAATCCATTGCGAATATACATGCATCGAATATATTATTATCTAGATATATGTGCGTATCATTCAAAATGCCTTTGGCAGCGATTTTTCTATAAGTATACGAGAGTATTTAATAACAATCACGCAATACGTAGGTGGTACTGCATCGCCTGCAAATAATACACAACGTGCACGCCGAAGCAACTAAGCGAGCGCCCGTAACCTAAACCGTGTTGTAAGTATAAGCGTCGAAGGTCTAATTCTCCTTTTCACCATAACTGAGACAACGTAAGACTATTTAATTAACTTTAAAACCAAATATTAATGGTATACATTTCTTTCTTAATCAATAATAATAGGAGAGAGAAGGCATGACAAAAATGACCAGTCAAAGAGTGAGATAGAAAGACCAAAACCTCGAGAAATGTTGCACTTGTTTACCTCCTTTGCGTATCTTCGGAATTATAATGTTTACACTGTTACAGTATTTTTCCTTCCGACTTCTCACTTCCACATATTCGAGAAACAAACTCTGAAGGCTCGTAAACGAATCGAACATTGATACGCACTTACCGACGTAAACATAATTCTAAATCGACACTTTCATTTAGATTCGACGGCTATCACATTGATTCGCAAAATAATATGACCACCAACTTTCCAATCCTAACGGCCGGCACGTCGACTACAGACACCCTGTTACCCTGCTATTAGCTGTAGGACCGTCCTAGTCTAGCCACGCCCCCTCCATCCTATATTACCTATCAGCGGAGAAGGAAACCTTCGGCCGGCCGGTTAGTCCTGCGCACCGAGGCGAACGATCACAGAGACAGTACCGGTGCGCGGGGGCTCAAAACAAAAACTCTAGGCAGGCGACAAGCACGTAGAGAGCGGTGCTCTCGTCCCGGCGGGGGGCGCAGCGCGGGCCCCAGGCGGGGGGCGCGGGGGTCCCGGGGGTCCTGGGGGCCGCGGGGGGCTCGGGCGTACCGGGGCGGCGCGCGTCCAGCGAAGCGGCCGGCTGCAGGAACCACTCCGAGCGCGTTCGCATGCGCGCGCGTTGACGCTCGTGTACCTACGACACCGCGCCCACACCTTAGTCCGCTGCGAGAAAACGACTCCATTCGACCTTGAAGTCTTATTTCCCCCCGATCACAACCCATTTGCGGTAATAGATTAAAGCACATTGTTTTAAGCTTCATCCCATCCGATCTATTCAATGTTCTCATATCCTACCTACTTGACTTCCACTCGTGTCTTTACGTTACATGACCAGATGGCCGAGTTTCCTTCACAATCCTCATTTTCCCTTATATCCGTTTATCTTATCCAATCAATTCTTAAATAAGCCTGTTTTAAGTTTTAAACCTTAGAAATCCCACCGCCTGAACCAATTTCTATAATACCATCTACCTCAACCCAATTAACTTCTTTAGTTTGAGCTTTTTGACAAGTACGTTTTGATCAATTCAATTCAATTAATATGATCAATTTAGCTACAATTAATATGATAGAACTACAGCCATTCGCTATTTCAACTTCTTTCCACCTTTTGCGCAATGGCCCGTTGAATACATATGATTATATTGTATAGTGCTCCTTTTTACTCATAAGTATTCATATAATTACACATACGGCATAATTTTTATTTTATGAATTTAATGTCATTCACTCGGTTATTCGCTGCACATAATTCAAGTAATTTATTTGATCAATATTGTAAATCAGTCCTTATCATAATAAAATTGTAAAACCTACAACAATTCCACATTATGAATTTAAACATTGCATAAAACTTCCTAAGTATTACCTGGCCTACAATAACCACCACTACATAAAAAGCGTGAATTTCCAGTTAATAGTGTTAAGGAATGAAAGAAGAATATTAATTTCATTAGTATATCTATCACTTTTTCTACTTTTATTAGTAATACAACTTGAAATTTTAGTTATCTACGACATACATAGAAACCCTCAACCGTCTATAATATTTAATAACACTACTACTAATCAATTCATTATAACACAACCATATTTAAATTGACAATATTTTACGTTATTACTCTAATTTGAACGCTATTGTCATTGAAGACACGATACTTATCCGATTACTATATCCGCAAAACTTGGTAAAAACATAAAAAAAACGTACAGCAGGCAACGAAAATAATTTCTACACACTTATATGCCTTAACTGTACCGAATTTAAGGCAAAAAGTAATAGCATATTATTACTGACCGTAAATTTGCTGCAGCTCAAACAATAAGCACTTTTGTGAACAAATGTTATGGTACAGTGTTATTTAAACACCGATAAATGATTCGACAATAAAAAATCTAAATGGGGTTAGAAACAGTTATAGTATCACCTACTTTGATTTTGGGGGTTTTCTTTTCATGCAATATTATGCCCACCACCGGCAAAAGTATATTTGAAAATCTTTTTTTTTTTCATTAAAAAAATGTCAAACATTTTTTATTAATATTAATCACAGGTAAAATTAAAACAATGACGTATAATTTTATTTTTGATAAAACTTTAGTAATTTGCCAATGGTTGACATGAATGTAGAAGGATATCATTTGTGAGCGATCGCTCCGTGGATGTTCTACGGGTGGCTATTGAGTAAAATCTCTTCACCATTTCACTTAAACAACAGGTCCTTTAAGGTTCGCTAGAATTTAAACATACACCAATTAACTCCATAATTGAATGAATGGATACTAATCGTAACGATACAACAGAAATGTAATTTCAATATCATAATTGAACATAGTCAAAGGGAATAAAATTGATCATTACTAATCACTATTATAGTCAAGTGTTTATTCATTTTGAGACCCCTGAAACTGACTTGTGTAAACTAAAATACCTACAATACAATACCTAAAATACAACAACAATACGTTTAATATGCTGTTGTTGTACAAAAGTACAACAATTCATTATTGTGATGTTTAATACACAAATAAAGCTATTTTGATTTTGATGTTATTGTACAATAAATATCTATTTAATTTTAATATCTATAGTTCTGAACCTTAGCTAAATTTGATGGTTACAAATTAACCCAACAGAATAAAAATAGTTTATATAAAAAAAAACTTTATTTTACATCAAAAACATTATTTCTGTTGTAAAAGTTACGATTGACATCCCACATGACCATTAAACATCTATTTACTTCCAGATTAACCCATAACTGTAGAAGAAAAGATTAGGTGCTGCCAACTAAACAACCATTTTATTAAATATTGTACAGGAAGACTCCAATTATTCAATTGACACTAAATAAGAAATTAAATTTTAAAATCTAATTTACCATTAAAAAGTTGTAAATATCTACAGTTCTAATTGTTATTAATGAGATTGTTTAAGTGTCTAATACTGAGGGTTTTCATACCGAGCTATAAATTTTTAATTTGTATTGTGAGAAAATGTCTCATAAACGGGTAAAGGTCTGCACACATTAATTCAACTTAACTCCAACATAACTCCGATTCATCTTATAAGAAGCATTAATGTATAAGCTTCATCTGAATGAAAATTCAACCGGTAATTACACGAAATTTTCTACTCATATTTCAATACTTTCCTATGGATTAAATCACAACAGAGTTGAAGTTAAGTTAATACAATGTACGCATACCTGTAAGCGTATAACGCCAGAAACGCAAACTACAGATTGACGAAATAATTTCTTCTAGTAATGCCTGAGATAACATTCCTTTGTATTGTAAGGTTAGAAAAATTATAAATTTACAACAATGTCTAACTTCTAGAAATATTGCTTTCCAGAAGATTACGACATTTCATATCTTAATATATATAATTCGAGTGTGAGTGTGTATGTCACTGAACTCCTCCTAAACGGCTTGACCGATTTGGTTGAAATTTTTTGTGTGTCTTCAGGTGGATCCGAGAATGGTTTAGATTCACAATTGGACCCGGTAAGTGGCGTTGCTGTCGATATATCACTAAAACATTTTTTAATTATAAAGCGGTACGAAGTACGCCGGGACAACTAGTGTTTATATAAAATTCTCGTGTCACAATGTTAGTTACCAAACTCCTCCGAAACGGCTCGACCGATTCTCATGAAATTATGTATGCATATTGAGTAGGTCTGAGAATCGGCTAACATCTATTTTTCATAATCCTAAATGTTAAGAGTTGTCCACCCTAAAAAAATATTTTTCATTTTTTGCACAAAAATTTTTTGTTTTTAATTTTTATTGATTCAGCATAAAAAAATACACATAATCCCCAATTTTCACTGCTCTACCCCCACTCCTCAAATTTAAATCGCGCTTTTTGTATTGATTCCCTACAAGTAATCTATATGGCGGAACAACGTTCGCTGGGTCAGCTATCAAATTTATAAAATTTTCTACCATATTTTTTTAATACGAAATTCGATTGCACGCACTTATACCGAATAGGTTTCGCGTGCCTAGCATATACAAATCCGAAATTATAAGAATATAAAACAATACAATACTGCTTAGTACATTCCACTAATTCCCTATAATTACCATTTTACCATATTCACACGTAAAATTCACCCTGTCCATTCCTAAATCTCAAAACCGATTACAACCGTTCCGAATGTTCCATCTAACCAAAATCCCCGATAAAGTTAGAAAACGGACGGATTGAACATTTAGAACGGCCATCGTAACTAATCATAAAACCCCCTAGTCAGCGCACTTGACACACGTCAAACACGGTATGTTGTGTAGTATTGTGTGTGTGCGTGTGCGTGTGTGCAAGTGTGTGTGTACCTGCGGCAGGTAGGAGAGGCTCTTGGTGCTCTCGGCGTACTTGTTGATCGCGCGCAGCTCCTCGAGCGTCATGTGCGGGCTCGAGTTGCTGCGGGAGGACTGCGACGACGAGCTCACCGACACCTGCGACCGTACACGGAAAAGGATAGATGGTGCGCGTGGCCAACATGAGACAGCACGAGAAAGTACAATTATTGTATGTAGCACAAGAAAAATTCGATGGTCAGCTGTCAAATTTGCGTATAAGTAATTGAGGTTTCCTTGAAAAAAAAAACCTACACGCAAAGTGAAACAAAACGTAGTATCATTCCGTCCCATTTTCTTCGTGTCATTGGTGTAAGTTGTTCCTTTTCTTGTGCGAATGCGATACATCCATTAGTCTATTCTATACTATACTCTTCTATGACGCAACGTAGATAAGTGGTTATCTATGTAAAGTACCTATCTTGTTTTCTTATACAAGTACCTAATGAACAACTCGTGTGTCCTATTATATCGAACATAAACCTACTTAGGTTATGGATTAGTGCACTCAAATTGTATATTTTAAATACTGTGTATAAAAAATATGTAAATGTTGCCCGGCGGCTTGCGTCGACCCTAAGTGATCGAGCGAGTCAGCAACAGCGGGCGCGGTCGGTAATTGGATGAGTGACCGCTAAAGGCAAAAGAATATTTTTTTGGACAGCAACACATCAGTAATGTCACACTAATGTCTATGGGCAACTGACCATCAAGTGGCTCGTCTAATGTTAAAATAGAAACAAAACATTCAGTACCTGGCATACCTTAAACACGCTCTCCTCGAGTGATATCGACAGCCGAGTACAGGAGTCGAGCAGGCTGTGCTCGGGAATGATGCCGAGACCCAGCGCCCCCGCCCCCGCCCCGCCCGCCGTGCCCACCCCCACCAGCGCGGGCATCGACTGACACTCCTCCGACTTCGATAGACCTGCAATCACCATCACCATCACAAATGTTGATCGTTGTTGATCATATTTATATCGTCAACCGTTTGAGCAGTCTGCATGTTAAACAGACCGGGTCTGTTCCGGCCGTTTCCAATGTTTAATCTATCTATAATCTCTGGTCAACGTAAGAGGTATAGTTAACAAGTTACTAACAATTAATAATAAGGTGTTCCCGCCCGCGTATGATGTGGGTGTTTTCAAGAGGAGACTGAATAAACTTTTATGAGTTAATTCTAAAGTTTTATGAGTTAATGCGTTCAAATTCTTGGGACTTCATAACCACACGTGGGGTTTTATCAAGCACTGACTTATTTTAAGTAAAAAAAATAACACTACGTGACTTTATGACAGTTGCTAGGCAACTTACTGCGGATTATAGATAGACAGAACATTGGGAACTATCGTTGGACTGCTCCAGCAGTTGGCGAAGATTGCCGAATGCCGGTTCATAATTGATTCGATTTAATTTCTTAACTTTTGCTTATAGTAAATGACTATTTAGCAATCGACTGCTGACGTTGATGAATTTAATTCTGCAATTGGCAATTTTCAACTATACATAATCGGGACGACCTTCACAAAACTGACTTGTGTATTTTTACTGTAGCCAATAACATCAACTTTTTTATCCAGTATTTTTTTGAAATAAGTGTTATTGAAAGTTAAAGTTTTCATAACATCTTTTTATTTGTTTCTTGAATAGGTACTCCTTTATATTCAAACAATTTTAAGCGACATAGTTAAAACCTATAACCAGATTAGTTTGAAAACACAGAAATAAATGGCCATAAATATAGACAATATAATTAACAAATAATGCCACCCAATAGCTAAATTTAACAGCGGATTATTAATGTTATACGGTGTTATCTAATGATGAATAGGTATATCACAAATAAAATATGCATATATATGTAAGATGACATTAATTACTTATTTTCATATAATATAACCCCAATATTGTAAAATTATGTTACATAAATCTCTAAGTGCCACCAAACCCCTTATCCCAGAGATGAAATCTAAAATACTACATTTAAATGGGTGTTATTATTGAACAGCGTGATGTTATTTACGTGATGTTTTATCTTGTGATGACGTAGTAACTCACCAAATAATTGTATAATATATTGATTAATTATTATTTACACTGCAGTATTTTAGCAACTTATACGAGTCTCATTGAGAGGACCTGTGAAAGATTTGTCGTGTTATGGATTTTTTTAACAAACATAGTTACGACGACTTACGAGAATAATCGACGACTTATATTCGCAACCTCAAATTATAATTGTACGCTTACAACATAAGCGTACAATTATAATTTGAAAGTAAACAATTACTTTTCACCAATATTTACAGATTGCCTGGCCGTTATGACACTAAGTCAAAATATAATAAAATCAGTAAGTAATCACTCACCTTCTAAATTAAATTTATTCCCCCAACGATCGCACTCACATTGAAGCCAAGTTTTTTCTGCTTCTAAAGATAATTGCCCTGAAAAAAAAAACATCCACTTTAAGGAAAATAAAACTCGTTGTTATTCCTTTTTGTTATTTCTTTGGTTGTCCAAAAAACTACACTGAATCTCGTTAACGCGTATTTTTTCAAGGTTACATCAGAAACATTTGAACTGTTATGATGGATTTGATCCTGCATCTAATGTATAAGAACCTAAAAAACACAAAATTACGGTAATAAGACCCTACATCGTTTATACGGACACGAAAAACCGTAAATTAACAGTACTTGTATATATTGACAAAAATCAATAATGCTTGCTAGCTCACTGCTTAGTTATTACAAGTCGACTGCAGCTTACATTCAAGTAACGTAGACATGTACATTAGTTTCAAATTAAATCTTGGACGTTATCTTCCCCAAATTCCTAGCGCTCGTTGACCCAACTATCTTAACGGAGATGGATGACACATCGGCAATGCGACGGCTATGTTGGTAGTTTAAAACGCTACTATACAAAGTAAGTATACAGTGTATTTTTATTGAGAAGTCTTAGTCAGACTATCCGTATGGCGCAATGGTTACCATGACGGACTCGATTCGATTCCCAGGTTTGATTCCTAGCCGTGGCAGATGTCCATGTGACAGATAGTTAGTTATATGTACTCAGGTTGTGAATTTCATGTTGGCCATGTCATCTGCGACACGAGGGACCCTAGTGCGAAAGAAAGGTGGTCTGAGGATGTAAGCGTTTAATTAAGCTGTCTTTTTTGTAATAAGATGATAAAACATCATTTCTTCTGTGATGCAGATGTGATGTAGACATAAAGTTATATGGATACCTTGACGCTTCCTACTTTCTAGTATTGATGATGTTTAAACATTATTCTTTCTCATACATGACTGTATATTGAATTAAACCCAATTTCAATCTAACAACAACTATCCGGCCTACAAAATACACCCATTCGACACATCCATAGATACATTTCAAAACAAAATTCGTGTTCACATCCTGCTAAAGCCGATCCGATTTCGCAACGAACAATGCGTGGGAACTGCGCGCTGTAATAATCGTCCGATGTCGCGGCGCGCGGCGAAAGTTATCGCAATCTAGATTGCGCCCATTTTGTGAGATTAAACCCGTGATCGATACAGCCGATCGCAATATCTCACTTGTACCCGACAACAATATTAAATTTTGGTTCGATATTAATTTTCGTCCGAAACTTGGGGTAGCTGCTATCAATATGTTCATGGCAAAATATCACATAACGAATAAATACAATAATGAATCAACAAGAAACATATAATCTGACTGGGACGAGTTCGTCTCGTAGTTTCCAGCATGCCACGGATGATGGGTATCTTTCGGCATCCCCTGGTATATACCATAGACTCCTCGAAAATCCACCTGAGGCCCAAGTCTGCTTATTTACACGCTTCAATTGCGTCGTGTCTGAATAGTCTGACAAACGTCTGTCAAAAGATTCGACACGAGCAAATTCATCCGCAATCGAAGCATTTATTCAGCAGACTCGGGTGCAAGGTAACTTATCACCGTGGTTGGTACGATGCTAACTATAAAATATGTCTCCAACTTACTGGCATAAGCCTCCTGATCCCGGTGGTGTCTCGGCGGCGGCGGGTCTCTGAAGGAGCATATCCACTCATCCTTAACCCGCAGGATGCGGCCCGTCACCCGCGCGTAGAACTCGTAATTGTCACGGCCGAACAGGTCGCCGGCGCTGAACTGCTCTATCAGCTGTCGCATTATGCGGGTCGCTACCTGCGTGTATACAATTGCTGTTAGTAGGTACAGAAATTGCATTGCAATACAGTTTTAGCTGTTACATGTCTATCATGACAGTGGTCGTGTCGTGGGTCCTGTAGCCCGAAGTTTGTTTCCGGATAGTGGATGTTTGTGATGTCTCATTTGTGTTTATTCATGCCACATGCGTGCCGGTGCGCGTGCCTGTGTGTATGTTTGTGTGCGTGTGTGTGTGTGTGTATGTTTGCATGTATGGGTGTGTGTGGGTGTAAATTGTAACAGTAGGGGGATACGCCATAGTATACTATATGAATTAATTAAAAGCGGTTACGAAGCTTATTACTGTAGCTGCGTGGTTCAGAGTAAATTTATATATTTAAGTATGTACATAAAAACTACATCGCATTTGAAAAAACATCTCATACCAAAATATTACAAAATATTTTATGTATTATATAATTATTACGTCGCACAGAGGCAAAAAAATAAACTTGCTATGAAATCCAATAAATCATAATGGAAAAAATGAAACGCAAATTGGCGTGTATTTTAAGTAGGTAGGAACATAATAGTACAACAAACGACGATGTATATTGCGAATAATAAAAACAGCTACTAACACAATCTAGCAATCAATAAAATAATAAATAAGTAGAAAACGCAGTACGTTACTGGTCTTATACAATTATAGTTGGCTCTTCATGCAATTAATGATTTATCGAAAGCATGTACATGAATTTCGTATTGAATTTTATTTTGGAAATTACGAATCCAAATGCCCATGAAATAAATTGTGAGAGACTTTGTATCTTGTACAATTGTCTATCTGAGGGGAAAATGATGAGTCAAACCAAGAAGGAAATGAGTGACGAGGTTAATTTCCCGAAACCTTATCTGACGGCTGACGCCAACTAGTTCAGCGGTAGGTATGTAGCGTTACAGCCGACATGCTATATCATGCAACACTTCGGTGTAACAAAACATCGCGAGGAAACAAACGTGGCCAACGTGGTGGACTATGGCTAGTACCCCCCTCACATTGTGACAGGAGACCCGTGCCCAGCAGTGGGAAAGTTATGGGTTGCGACGATGACGATGTAAACATTACAAAAATGGTATAACTTACTAACTACTACTTTACTTACTTAAACTTAAAAATTATCAGCTGGTATATGAATTAATTTTGGTCTGAAAAGTGTTAATTGGAAAAGGAAAATACGCTTTTTTAAATTCATTATTAAGTGCTTCTTCTAACAGAAATACAAGGTTGAAGCAATACGATTATTGAATGTTTACGAAGCTGATCAGTTACAATCACATATTGATGTCAATTTTGGCGTATAAAGGAATCCATCCTTCTTGAGTACAATCCAAAATCCCCTTGTTTTCAATAAAAAACAGCCAAACAATTAAGTCTGTTTATGTCTGTTAGCCCGGATAAGCTTACCACCAACTGCGACACTACATTTATTCGGTTTGAACCTAAATAAATAATAAGGAAAGTTTAATTTAAGTGTATGGAGTACAAGTATTGTTGGGAGTGCGAATACTATTAATAAATGTAAGGACATTTCCCGAGGCGAGGGTAGGCAGTAGTTATAAGTACACACACGGTAAACACGTAACGAGTTAGAAATGTGACGCACTGATTGTTCCCACCGCACAATGCTATCTCAAACGAACGCTTCTGGTTTTTGCTGGTAAAGTGCATACAATGATTAGCTCATCGTCTAATAATTACAGTGATTGTATGAAACTTACGCAATGTACCAACACGCTAACAAAATTACTTTATGCACGCACTGAAATATTTCCTATATAAATCATTACCGAAAGAAAACTTAATTGAAGTCCTCGATGAAATACGTCGATAATGTTAATTTTTTTAATATAATTTTCCAATTTGTAAGCTGCCATGTACCTAGTTCGAAGGACCAATACGATAAGTAGTAATAAGTATCTAAAACAGGAAATTCAAACGCAAACCCACCTTGTTATGACGACAGCAGTTATTGATTACTGTCCAATGTCAATAACTGCTGTCTTCAGGGCTTACTTACTTATTTAGGCAATGGTCCTTCAAAAACGAATGGTGTAAAGATGAACGAATGCACCCTCCAAGACTATTTGGTCATTATACCGTCTATTCAGTTGATAGCTGTACTTACTAACATGCTTATTAGACAGAATGAAACAAATCTACATTCCATTGTCGTATGCACACATTGTCACTGCGTCTACGTCATTCTACCCCTGACAAGACCACCTACGTCACACCGCCATTCACCTGTCACTGTCACTTACGAACATTTGGCACAACATGGGTCCAAAAATAGGCATGCACTAGTGATCATCATTCGATAACATATTTACTCCTATACTACGTATACATAAGAAGATCGAAGGACTCCAATATTGCTATGACGTAATTATTCTAGTTAAAAACACTATTATTAAACATACAAACAAAATGAATTTATTTGCTCACGCAAGAGGTTACCCTATACTATACAAGGTGTTACAAACATTAAAAAAAATATTAAAAAAAGCTATAATTTAAGAGTGCTAAACAAATACATTTCAATATTAATAAAAACAATAATATTGATGTAAAACATCAGTTACTAATATTACAGTGATAAATAACTTGATAGAGTGAGGGATACACAAAGGTTACACAAATACACACAAAAACAAGTCAAATTAAATTACTTGCAGAAGCTGAAAACTACATAAGCGTATCAATGATAATTACAACCCCTTATTTTTAAGGTTTTACAATAAAGGTTGAATAAATAAATAAAAAATATTTGGATTTTAAAAAACTAACTAATTTCGAATAAATGTGTTAATAATATGATTATGTAAAGGTGGTATACTCACGGAGACTTCGGCCTTAGGACGCATGTTATAAATACATTAGTGAACATTTAAAGCTATGTACATTTCAGCATAAAACGTTAAATATTCAAAGATTAATTACAAATAAGTACATATTTCCTTGAAGACATTTATTGCAATAAAACAAATACTTAAAAGGCAAAGGCCTTGTTAGATATTTTTAGCAGTGTTAGTATAATAAAATAAATCTATAAATAGAATGACAACGTCATTTATGTCTATCTGTTAACGAGATTAGTTCTTTGTACTACGCATTTGTTTTCCATGCGGCTTCACTACTACTAAGATAAGATAATTTTTCATGTGAAAAAATATTATTTGAAAACAGTAGAGAAATCGCCCTCTTATAGTTATCGAGACTCTCCCTCGCTTCATCGTATCACCTAACATAAATTACTAAATAAACAAATAAAAAATGTTACAGGTACACGTTTATGTCAGATTTTACCACGTAATCTTGGACTAAAGATTTAACTTATCGATCTGTTGATCAAAGCCATAAATTTCCCCGTGCAAGTTGAAATGCCTGCAGAACTCAACCGATAACAAGTCTTGATTTCGAACGTTGATAAAAATGTATATTACATCAGTATTAACGACCAACACGTTAGGTAACTTTTCCATAAAATTAAATTTACCTTTTTAATACACCATAAATCAAATTAAATCTTACTCAAAGTGCTACGAGTATCTGTGACCAACTTCAAAAATTAAATGTTTGACTGTCTCTATAATCTCCTAGAACAACTTACTCGTAGGTGCTTATCTATGGTTAGCGAAATACCATCAAAAGTGATAGAAAATTTTATAAGTCGAAAACGAAATATGTCTGTATCTATATATTTTTGTTTAGAGAAATAACAACTGCTGTTACAGTTACCTGCATGAACTCTTACAAACAATATAGGATAGATAACTTATCGGTGGTGGTCGGTAAATAGAAATACCTACCTACCAACCTACTAAAAGGTAGTAAGTATATAGTACATAATTGTTAAGTAGTTAGGAACAATAAAACGCAGGTATAGTAATTGATTAGATAAGTCTTTGTTCGGTTCTACTAGTACCTACTAACAGCTAGACACCCCTGAGATCGTTCCGGTCGACTATTCTACCAAATACGCATTTCACTTGTCCAGCAAACTGGCACGCGTGTAATGCACCAAGATGTATACAAAGAGTTGAGCGCTTAATCCCGTTCACATAACTACAATACAAATGAAATATTCAACTGAATTCCACTTCAATTCATTGAATTTGAACGTCGCTTCGACATCCGAGTTAAATAGGGTTGTGACTGCAGAAATTATTCCGGTGAAACTAGCTCATACATACTTTTTGAATTTAATAAAGCATATTCTCTAAGCTTGATTAATTTTGGACTTCAAAATACGGCATTGAGGATAAATAAATTAAATAATTATACAGTCATAAGAAGAACGCTGAATCGTTTGGATTTCATTTAAACAAACAATAATATAGCCCTTGTGATAGAAATGTTAACAACGAAATGATGGGTGATAACGTTAAGGCTTTAACTCAAACGATAGGTTTATTATAAAAATTGTTATGAAAAAAATACAATTTTGTCTAGAAAATAAAACTATACAACGACTATAAAAAGACTACACAGTCGGTTTTCAGATTTACAACAGCTAAGCCTACATCACAGAAACTGCATCGAAAGTAATGTTCCGCAGTGCATGCAGTTCCAATGCAGACCGTTTGTGGCGTTTGTGCAGACCCTAACATCGACAAAACGCGCGGGCATTGAATAATTTAATGGGCGAGTCGTTTGTTGAGCGGACACACTAATCATTATATCATTATTATACGCGCCCAGCTTGAACCCTCCTTGTTCCGCACTATAGCACGACACATCATTTCATAGCTCATTTTGAATTGTGCGTATATTACTATGATGATTGATTACTGATCACGATATCTATGCTGTACGCCGATATTTTTGCTGTCCATCCATGCCCCTGGACCGACCGATATGTTCTCATAGCGCATGACCATGTATGTGGCTCAAAATTAATGCTGCATTTTAAATATTTTTCATTTTAAGACGCTTAGGATGATAATGAAATAAAACTATGTATGACACTTTGCCATTGTTTTTTTCATTCATCCTAAAAGATTCTCCTGAAAGTTTCCAACAATCGTTGGAAAACTTAATTAAAAAAATTGACCTTGCTGAAAGAAATCCCCAAGTATTTCATGATCATTCTGAAATTGCAACAAAATTCACCCAAGCTTCTCAAAAACTTTACGACAATAATATTATTTGACAAGACTCAACTTAAACTAGACTAAACTAATAGCTCGTCCAATATATTACTAACATTATTTAGTTCAGTAACTGACCTTGAATCTCTGCACATCCTCCATGGTGGCGGTTTTGCCATCAGACACGCACGAATGGAAGAACGATGGGGCTACCGAAACGCCAAGTGCCTCGGAAGTCATACCCGTACCTAGAAATAATAAATATTACATAGGAAAAAAATGCCTGTGTGTACTCATGTACGTGTACATGCGCGTTTTATTTTATTTTTTTATTGATTTAAGGTAACAAACGAGCATGCAGCACCACCTTCCGCTGCCGCCCATGACAACTGTGACCGACTTAGAACAAGACTCATATGGGGACTGGGATAGTTATTCCAGTTAGGTGACGGTGTTAGAACATTGGTTGGTTAGTTTGTAAGTATGAGGACTGGGACAAGGACTGTTATGCTCGGGCCACACTAACGAAATCGTCAACGTCAACGGCAATGCCGAACATCGCCATAATTATTGCGATAAAATTAACACGGCAATGTGAATGCCGTTGTGAAATTATCGCGTTGAAGTCGTGGCTACACCTACGATCATCGCCATAATTAACGGCATTTCCCGTTAGTGTGGCCCGAGCATTAGTGAATGTTAGTCCTGTTAGTTGATGTTAGTAAAAGTCCAGTTAGTAAATGTTAGTAAGTCTCGTTATAATTCGGTCACAGATGTGTTGCTCCACTTGAGGACTGAGATGGTCGCCTCTAAAAAGTGTAGCCGGCTAGCCGGCTCCACGCTCCTTTTTGCATTCAAACAAATATTAACTGAGCAAACTTCCAATGTCATCTACATTAAGCAAACCTATTAAAAACAATAAAACTGTTTCTGATGATAAAAATATCCGTATCTTCATGAAATACATTTCGCGAAGCGAAGGCGATTACAAGAGTTATAAGTTCTGCATAATTCGTAACAAGTAACATGCGGTAATTGACACAACTGACCGATAGCGATATCGAAAGTTAAGACATAAACAAATATATACAGTCCACAACCACGACCATTCATGCAAACGAGATTAGAGCATTAACTTCCAGGTAGATAAATAATTCATATAATTTGTCTTACTGTTTGTTTCTCTGTTTTATGATTGCATTTTTACAAAAACACTGCATAGGGCAGACAGTACACGCAAATAGAATTCATTGAAGGCATGAAATACTTATGTGAAAATGATATGGGTATAATTTAATAAAATTTTCTTAAAAATACAACTATGTTTAAGACTTATTGATTGTATGAAAATTAGTTTTAAGAGTATACTGTGATATCATCACATTTTTAAAATTTAATTCACAAAAAAGTCATCATTGAAAAAAATTGATAAAACCTTGGTCTCTTTTGAGGCATTGACTCTTCGTTGAAAACTCACTGTGGTAGGTACGTCCATAATTGTATGTACTTTATTAAAATGTATGTACTTTATTAAAATCCCGTACATCACATAGGTACGTCCCGTAACATTTTATTGCCATTGGCCAGAGATGACTATTATTAATTTTAACAATAAAACTGACGCGGATAAAAAATCCTTTTATTTAAAAACTACTTCCATTTTCAATGTATTTTTAAATAACGCAAATATTAGTAATACAAATGTACAAAGTAACATACAATCTACTACCTGCCGTCGACTAAACAATGTTATATAAAATAAACAACACGAGGCAACTGAAACAAAGTACATAACGTGTACATAACGTTATATAGCCTTAAAAGTCACAACATGCCAGCGCAGACAATAGCGCATACGAATATAGCACTCATATTCTATTATAAGGGTATGTTGGTATCAAATTTCATACCACAAATGTCCCGACCTCCATAATATCGAGCGTGGAGGACTAATTAAAATATTGTGATTGGCAACCGACGTAAAACGTATCAATTAATGTAACAAACGCATATGGTGTCCATGTGGTGGATTTATATTGGAGACGATAGATACAACTATGTTCGTAATTAAAACAATCGCATGTTAATTGACAACGATCATTTTGCAATTTAAATAACAATGGGATGAGCGGAACGTTCAATCAATTAGTTCTCTATGATCAGGGGAAAAAATATTTATTAGATAAACAATGTGTTAATATAGATCAATGGCTTACACCTTTAAGTACCTACTTATCATAAAAGGAAGGAAGAGAAAGAAATAAAACACAAGGATAGGAAAACCTGTCGTTGGCATCGAAGCGACTTATTTTGCCTAAAATAAAGTGTTTGGAGGTCGGAGTGTGATGACCCTAGTCATCCAGACCAAACTCGACGGATCATTAGTGCATGCGCGTCTGAACGGATCGAGCGAGACTGTAGCATCTGTGACCAGATCCCTCGTGCACCAGACTTCATAAAAACCAGTTTAATCATGAAAGATACTCAAAGATGATGGTAAGGCTGTGTAAACCGCGGGATGTTTTTATTTATTCTGGTTGCAGTGTCGGCCAATCCATTATACTCTCCGCCAATCAGCGTGGTGGAATACACTCCACGTATATTTCATTACATTAAAAATACACTACTACCTAAGTATATGGGATTATTAATGCACCTACAACGCAAATTCATACATACAAAGAATACAAAGTCGAGAAAAAATATAAATTCACAATATTTGATTCAAATAATACAAAGTACCTAAGTACCTTAAGTACCAACGTAATGTCGAATAGAACAGGAAATATCGATGAAAAAGAATTTTAATTTTACACAGGCATGGTCTTTTCAAGAAGTTCATAAATGTGCAGACGAAAAAAAGTTATTCGTATCTGCCCGTTATCGGTTGCCAGATCTACTTTGTGGCTTTGTGGTTGCCAGGCAACGACTGTTGGTAAACATGCGCTAGCGAGGATGGCTTTAGTGTAGGCATCTCATTGTCGCGGTTACCATAGACATACCTCAACACATCACAGTAACCAACATTCAAGCATAAACTTTACACGTGACATGACTTCCCCGACTGAGAATCGAACTTGGGGCCTTCATTCGCAAAGTAGGGGAAATTGAAAACACTTTAGAATAATAGACACAAACTAAGATGTTTGCCATTAAAAGTAATCGGAAGCAAATATTTTTCTTGTTCAAACTGTCATTCCATTGTTCCATAGTTTTTTAAGGGCCGAATCTCGTCGTAATTTTACAGATCATTGGCTCCGAATCAATAGGTTGTTGATATTTCCGTAACTTTTTATTATGAGTACATCAGCTTGAATAGTTTATACCGAATGCAAAGAATAGTGGTAACTCTTGCATAACATTTTTATTGTAAAGGGAGTTTGGGGTATTTTACTAAATAAAAAAAATATTCAGTCGTAAGTGAAAGTGTTGAGAAAGTCATCCTACGGGGAGATCCGGGGCCCAAGTCTGCTAACATAAAAGCTTCAATTGCGTTGTATACGAAATATGTCAAACTATTCCGACACGACGCAATTCAAGCATTTATAGTAAGTATATATGTTTATACATTAGCAGGTCTGGGCCCCGCTATTCGAATCAGGAGCTTCTATTTTTTCGCGTTTCAACTCGCTTTAGGTCTTATGTGTTATGGTAGACATATATAGAAATTAGTAATAATTTTTACACACCTTCTGATGACCTGATAACTTGAAATTTTAAACGCATCTCAGATTCGGGTAAAAATACTAAAAATTTAATTTACCATCTGCTGATCGAAGGGTATCGATTCCCAAGGAGGCGGAAATTTGAATGATAAGTTTTAATTTATGTTACTGCTCCGTATGTATTTTTTTTTTTGTATGTTGTCCTTGTCCATGACAGCCCCCCGTCCATGACGACGACGTGGTAGCGTTATCTAGGTATTTATTATGAGTGTGGTTGTGCCACGGGAAAAAAATCAGATCCCCAATGAATCGAATCGTATTATGTAGTAATTCGTCGCGCAGAATGTTATCAAAACATAATATCAACCTTATTATTTGATCTGTCCGTTCATTGTTTATCCGATCACCGCTCCATTTATCCTGGGGATCAGTCATTGGGACTGGGCTGATTCCGATTGCTTCACATCTGATCAATATGTTACGTAAATCATAAACCTTATGTTGCCTTCTCTTGGAACCAACGTGTTCCATAACTGTCTATTGTTTTTTGTTTATACTGAGTAACTTGCCTGGCTCCGATTCTCGCGGACAAACTTCAATGTCATTAGTTGTTTGTGATCGGGTTTAAGATGTCTGACGATTTATTTGTGTGTGATTATGGCCCATAACAGTATACAAAACCGAAAATTTGAGTGTGAATGTGTGAGTTTATCATCAGATATGTATAGTATAACTACATATATAACTTACCTTCGCTTCGGTATATTAGCTTCGCTTCGGGAAACCTAATGCCTCAATACCCACATTTGAAAAAAAAAACCACGGGAGTCTTTAAAAGTTTAAATTAACATATTATCTTTTTTACTAGTTTCTTTCTACATCATAGATCACAAGTATGGAAAATTATATACAATAATGTTTATTTCCATTTAGCTTCAACTAATAATGAAGAAATAAAATTGTATGACACCAAACTTAACGAAGATCCAATCTTAAGACCTTGAGTGCTTATCAAGTCCACAGTCGACTTCTTCAAAAGTAGATAACACTCAGGAGATTAGTCTCTCGCAGTGCTTACCAGATGAGATTAAATTATTAAGATATCAAATAATTACCGGTCACCCAAGAAAACAATACAGAGTACCATTAAAAAGATTGCGGGGATTATTATTATTACCCAAATAAAATATGAAAAACTATAAAACCTTTATTTTATATTAATAGCCGACAAACGACCTTACGTGATCCTTACGGTGGTTAACCGATTGTAAGTGGTCACCGTCCGACTAATTTTAATGAACATTATTTTTTTCCTTTTAAATTTGTAAATTAAATAAAATTTTAATAATTTTACTTTTATCACTTTGCAGCGTATAACTACGATCCCACCTGATGATGCAGGCTCGGCTCTAGTACATATAGCGCCAATGTGCAATCAATACCCTGGGGCCCTTTTGTTTCAAAATACGCGGTTGAAATGGAATAGGTGCCTACTTACAAGACCCTTTCGGCGCCCCCTAACAAACCGGCGCCCCGGTCCACCGCACCCCCTGCACTATAGGTAAAGCCGCCCCTGGTGATGGTAAGGGTCAACGTAGCGGTTAGATAGTAAGACGAGTTAAAGTAGAAAAAACCTATTCACTTTAGACTTAAAGACATTGTAATCGAATTATAATCTATTTTATTAAATCTAATATCTAACTGTGACCAATGTTCCAACTTTACTACTGAGGACCCGGAAAAACGACACAATCCTGAAAATCTACGTAAAAGAGGGCGATGCCTCGAGCGTTGCTTACGGGAACAGATTAAATAATCGCACAATGGCCGCGCGGTTGCATCATTAATAGAAGCGTGAACGCCCCCGCGTGTTCGTGTAATTGGCGAAATTAGACTAATTATTTTCGGTCCGACTGTACCAGTTGGTGACATGCTTGGTTCAGAACACGCACCATGACAAATCGAGGATACGAACGTCGATATGATTTCTGGAGCGCTTTGTTAATTACTGATGTTATAGTTACAAGATCAGAGGCCTAAGTCTGCTAATTGTCTGTTTGACGCGGTGAATATTTTGTAAACCAAATGTATCAAACGTAAAACAGTGGTTTAAATATTATACATACTTATAGGTAAGCAATTACTTCCATCCTAGGACTTCGCGAACACAGCAAAAATTAAGATAAAATATTGGGAGCTCTGCAGTCGAAATTCGACCGTAAATCTGTTATCACAGGATTGCTTCACATTAAAAATATGAACCGATGATAAAACTCAATGAACAATAAACAGCACTCACCTGCTTTCTCAGCATTGGAAGCCATCACCCGAAACGTGCCGAAAAGTAGCACAAGCAACTTCTGGGTGCAAACTGGCAGAGACAGCAGTAACCTGGTGACAAACTTTGTTTTAATGAATAGAGAATAGTGTCCAGCAGGGTTGCCAGGGGTCCATAATCCCGTTCTTAAAGGTGCGAAGGTTGGAGGGGGTGGAGTCGGATCTCACTCAAGCTCACGTAGGGGACAGGGGGAGTCTCGGCAAATATCACGTAATTTTTTTTCCTCAACAAATTGCGAGGAAACTGGGTTAAGTAAACATTTTACACTGAACCCAATACAATAAAGCACATATTAACTATTTACACTTAAAAATAAGCGTTTGAAAAGTCTCCCGTGCGATAAAGGAGGGAGGAAGGAGGGGATTGAACCAAATCCCACGAAACCCAAAGTGGGGCCACGCATGCCAAAAATGCCAAGCCATGCCATGAAAAAAATGCCAAGATCACCTAACTTAATTAACGGACGCCCCCTAGTGTATTTATTAAACACTGGAAAATACCCTCACTTCGCTACCGGAAACCTATACCGTAGTACCGTCACATACGAAAAATGTTTGTAAAGGATGTTTTACATCGTTAATACCAACCTACATGATAATAAAACTAATTGTGTCGTGGGACAACAGGTAGGAACGAAGTTCCTTCGGCTAATGAAGGCAACGGCAAACGAAAAGAAAGAGGGAGAAAGAGAAAGGTATTATACACTACTCGCTTGTGTATGCGACTGTCGCGCCTGCGCACGTCTCATTTAACGCTTTTATTCCACGCACTTTTTTTTCCACGCTTACGGTTTTACTATCACATATTTTTCAGTTCGGTTGCGCAGCAAAATCCCTATCCCCTCCAAGCCTGCCATAAGGAACTTCGTTCCAATAAATTCCAACTGAACCCTTCCATCGATGTGTCGATGCGATGTTAGCACAAGAACGCATTTACTGACCTTAATAAGGCCACACCCGCCATTCTGCCCGGAACATCTACAATACCGCAGACACTCTATACAATCGACAGTCATGTTTGAGTTTTATTGTATGTCGTATTGTGATTCTCGAATCGCAAAGATCATAATCACTTCTGATTCCTTTAAAAGATCGGTTTATAAATATCAATTTACGAATATTAAATAAACACACGTAAACTTCAGTTGCTTGCTTTACTCATAACAAATAAGAAACCCTCTATAATTAAGTAAAGTCATGATTGTGTTATTCTTTGTTTTATTTTAAACCCTTCAACTTAATGTTAATGATTTTGTACTTTATTCCTCAATAAAGTTACTTCTACTCAATGACAAACGTAACAATCACGCAAAAAAAAAATTCAGATTCCTTTAATTCAATTAACGCGAGGTATCGTCCTTTGTTCAGTACCTAAGAGCCGCTTTTATAGAAAAATTAGGTGGTCGTCCCTTCCGATTGGACTCATGAATAATGCCTTACTATTGCTGATATCTATTAGTGACGACGACAAGTTGACAAGTTACCATCAGATGGCCAGTTCGTTTCCCGCTACACCTGCACGCAGGTTTGTATCAAAACAAATCTAAAACGTCATGATCTGCCTCTAATACAGCAACTACTACTCAAGAAATTACTCTACACCAATTTTTTGCTCGAGGTTTGACAAATGATGCCAAGGTATATTGGGAAAAAAACTATCCAGGGTCCCAAACTACCTCCATACCTAATTACATCTAAATCTATTCCGCGGATTCAGCTTAAAAATGTAGCAGACAGACAGGAAACTTTGGCAATTATAATAATTAGTATGGATTATATTATCGTAGTGACCCAATAAAGCAGGAAAATGAAGACCTAACACCACAAACGAAGGGTTATTGATCCCGTAACACAATTAGGGCAAGCCCACAGCACACGCCTATCTGTTTCACGCGAAGGTAAATCGTTCAATGACGGTACTACTACCTCAATGTCGGGTAATTTTAACATTAACATTATTTAGGTTAATTTAC
Organism: Ochlodes sylvanus; assembly: GCA_905404295.2. Classification (NCBI taxonomy): domain Eukaryota; kingdom Metazoa; phylum Arthropoda; class Insecta; order Lepidoptera; family Hesperiidae; genus Ochlodes; species Ochlodes sylvanus. The sequence goes on from FR990144.1 coordinate 6,330,814, forward strand.
CATAACTTACGTACAGTTAGGCAATTGGGTATTATTTAGGTACTCATTACATAATTTTGCTACTTAGTTTATTGTTAAATTTATTATACGTTATAATTAATGATTATTTTAATACTTTTATTAAAAAATAATCTAATTAATCCTATCTACTCATAATTACCTTTAGCAAATCGTTTTGGGAACATACAGTAGTAAGTAAGAAGTTTAAATAAATAAATAAACTAAACAATGATATCGATTGAAATCAGCGTAATTTAAATTAAGCTTAACAGCAAAAATTGTATATAAGTACGTACAATAACCACTTATCGGTATATGTATATTAAAATCGTGTAAACAATTACAAACATTGATAATCTAATGTTGAACTGAATCAACTATTAGCAATAGCAATCATTCCCAATATAAAAACTAAACAATACAAGTAGGTAGGTCTAACTAATGTGAATCATAATGCATTACAGAAACCGTTGTCTATTTTATTATTTCGACATTAAAATCGTGATATTATTACTAAAATTTTAGATGTGTGAACACAGAAGCAGACAAGTTATTCCAGTCAGTAGTCATGATAAAAGACGAAGCAAAGCGCGTCGTTCGTACCTGAGAAATGTTCACGACGAAAAGATGGATACTCGCCGAACTCGAACTTGCAACCCGCAACTCCGACTCGAACTCGCAAGCCCGACATTTAATCAATTGTATTGTCGACAATATACCAACGCACACCATATCCAAAACATATATGTACGACGATCTTATCTGCTCATAAGTGGTAAGTGCATTCGATACATCGCATCGCATCAAAATTCAACTAAGGCTTCACTGTAAACAACTATTGTTTCTGACCATAACAAGGCAACATTGTGGAAGTGACGTCAGCGATGGTTCCTAGTTGACAAAATTGTACGACATATATGCATATTTACTCTATTAACAGCATTGTCGTCTTTTAAATAAAGCTTTCTACATTTATTGACGAGACGAGATTTCTTAATATGATTTTAAATTGATATCATCGCGGACACTAAACATTTTTGAATGTAAACGGGTACTCACGATTTTGAATTGTTTTACCGATATTTCGACCCAGTTGCTTGGATCATGGTTACAGCGCGAAATATCGGTAAAACAATGCAAAATCGTGAGTACCCGTTAACGTTAAAATAAATATTATGTTAATAGGCGGCAAGCTTCTAGAGGTTGCTAGACTTTGTAATTTAAATTAATCCCGAAGGTACTTTAGGCTTGGCGGTAGGGCTGAAGACAGACTACCAGGCAACAGCCTCCAAACGACTTGTCATGTTCCGACAGGGGGGTTTGATAGCCAATATTTTATTTCCTTCCTCTCCTTTCCTTTCCTCCTTCTTTCTTGGCCGACAACGCATCGGTGATGTCTTTGGTGTTACCGATCTACATTGGCGGTGGTGACCACCTACCATCAGACACACCCATACAGCTCCCGACCACTCCCGACTCGCTTGACTCGATCCATCACTTACGATTGACGTAATTAAAATATGAACGATAATCATCGCTGACATATTATTATCTTTTAATGACGTATTAATATACACCATGTATACTAGAGATGAATTATTTTATTGTTGTGCTCTATTGTTCGCTGATTGATATACTTATTCAATATTAAACCAAGCTAAGCTATTTCTTTTAAATAATTATTCTAAAAGGACGTTGAAAAGTAATTTGACTGCTCTGAAGATAACATTACTCAGGATGTAAATTTATGCAAATTAATTTACATACAGTGCACATTATTATCGTAACAGTGTTGTATGTTAACCAAACTAAACATACAATGGTTTAGTATTTATTTACACCATGTTTAAAAGACTTGTGACACCAGGGCAATCTGTTTTAATTTAACACATTGAACTTGATTGATGTAAATAACTTAACAGTAAAATCAATTTATTGATGTATATTTGGTATTTGAGACCAATTACACAAAACATTATTTTACTTTCATTTCTTTATTTTATATTTTTTGTATGTGGGCTAATTATTAGTTTTTTGTTTTCCAATAATAAATTATGCAGATTCTTGGTTTATTATTGCGTAATTCCTAAGATTATTTATCATACTGTCAGAAAAATAGAAGTATTATCCCGTTTACTTCAAGTGTACAATGAAATTCAGGGTTTTGTAAGAAACATAATTCAAGTAACTACTTGAAAATTTTTGATGGCCAGGAATTTTTATTAAAGTTATTGTCTTTCAGAATTTTAAATTTACTTTTGGTTAATATAAATTTTGTTCAATTTATGACTTAGTAATAAACCACTTAACATTTCTTAATATGACACTTAATCTCATAGAAATTCTCATCCACGAATGAGTCAACCTTTAAAATATTATAAGTATCAGAAACAAGACGGTTTATTGAAATTTTAAATGTAAATATAACTTAAATTTTAATTTAACTATTTTAATGATCAGCAGTATTTTTTATTGTCAAAAATTACATTCATACTAATGTTTGCAAGCAAATAAAAATTTATCACATCAATAAAATAAATGCTGTACTCTCTAAATAAGTAGACTTATGTACACTACATTAGTGAACTCATGAAGTCATTCAGTTATAACAGCTATATGACTAAACTATTTTAAATTTGAAGTGGAATTGCAGGATGATTTCAGTAAATCTAGTTGGTAGAGAAAACAATGTTGACATACAATTATCCCTTACTAGCGACCTGCCCTCGCTTCACTTCGGGAAACTTATTCCTTCAGTTTGCAAAGATTTAGTTATATATTTTGGATAATTCACACTATATCTTCATAATTTATAGCCTATGTTTTATCCTGATGTGTAAGCTATATTATTGTAAAGTTTCATCAAAATCCATTCGGTAGTTTTCGCGGGAAAAGGTGACAGACAGACAGAGTTACTTTCACATTTATAATATTAGTAAGGATGAGCCCAAAACAAAACATGATAATTGTAAAGAAATATCTCGAACAGCTAATCCCTAAACAGGAAATGAGGAACAACACGGGACGGGTTACACGGGATTTTGTTATTGTTATCAAATTATTACACTATAATCCACTCAAAGAATGTTATAAAAACATCAATCAAAATAATTGGACTATATGAAACTCATACCTTCTAATAGCATCCACTTGTTGATCTCCTGGAAGTTCCACTGCAGCAAACAACTGCATCTCACCATCCCTCCCAAACACTCCACCTGGGATTTTCCTGACACCAATCAAATTTTTAGTCAGTAAATAACCAAACCAAACCCTTGGACTATTAAAAAATAATTAAAACTATAGCTGTTGTATTAATTGTATATTAGAACGAGCATTCCCCGCAGCTACACCCGCCAATTTCCAAGAAATCAGTTGTGTCCCTTTTTTATCTTCTTAGGGGTGGAACTTCCAAAAAATCTCCCTTAGTGTTAGTGGTAGTTGATCTTTTTAGCTTAAGTACCATAGTTTCGCATTCAGTGGTATCTGTAGTAGGTGTCCTAATAATAAATAAATAATATGCTGAGCACATACCTGAGAAACTTTTTCAGCACACTTGCAATAGTGTACACGGAATAATTGTCCACATTGACAAGCCGGCCTGTTTGGAGGAAGTGGATTAGCTTCTTCATGGCGCCCTGGTGGCCGGGCGCGCGGAACACATCGCGCCTGAGCGGAGCTTCCTTGTTTAGCTTCAAAATGAGTACCTGCAGCGACAAACGATGTTTAATTTACGTTTGAAACATTGAAATAGTTTTAGTAAGTTTGAACTATAAAGGGTACTCACGATTTTTTATTATTTATAACGATATTTCACCGCAGTCTCGCCGTGGCCATGATCCATGTAATTGGGACGAAATATATACATCGGTATAAATAATGAAAATCATGAGTACCCGTGACAGTTAAACTTTTAGTGTGCGCGATGACAAAAGTTTAAAATCATAATTATCATTCTAATACATCAAGCATTAAAAAGTTATACTTACGAGCAGAGGTCCCGGTAAATCGTCCTTACAAACTTCATGCAATGGTAGTCCAAATTTCACTTTTTCTAGTCGCCTGGGATAAGGTAATGAGTTGGGATGACCACAAGACGTCACCACATTGCTCAGAGTAGCCGCCCGCCGATGCATCCGCCTAGCCCAGTTGCTCATTTTGCTAATAAACTTCGCACCACCAAAGATTCACTTCAAACGAACACTGTTTTCAACGAACCTCAATGGAGGCGAGCATCTTCTAAATCTAATGTATTACGACCGACTTTAGTCATGAAATTTATTCATTGAAACAGCTAAATAATCGTACGAGACGGTCAATGCGAACACGAGAAGTTCAACATTTTTAGTCGAACCACACCTTGATCGTTTTTATTACGAGTTTTATTCATTAACTTTCAAGACAAGACAATGCTTCACCCTCTACGCTAACTAAAATATAAATAAATTGAAATTGAATTGAACTGAATGAAATTAAATAGGTATGTACTCCTTGCTCTTTCTTTCTTTCAGTTCTTTGACATGGATTGGATAGCTTAGAGCTTGCTTGACTTCACTTGACTGGACTTCGCTTCAGCTCATCTGCTGTCTGTCACTTATGTCATGTCGCTGTCTCTAATTGTCAAAATAAATTCTGTCAAATGTCAGCGTGGTCATAGAGTAAATTTATTTATTTTTTTTTTTTTTGGGGATTTTATGACCTGGTATTTAAAACCTTTAGGTCAGCTCTTATTTTCCATAGCTCATTCATAGGCGTAATATTACGCCTATGAGCACATTCAATTAAATTGTTTTAATTGTATTCTTGATGTATTTGTAGATATGCTTGTAATTAAGTTCGTCTTGTAGCAATTGTTTTAATGGCGGCGGGCGGGACAATAAATCACACTTATTTTCAACATCACTAAGTTCACTGGCCAACACTAGTCTGTCGATTAAAAATTTTTGACAATCAAAGATAATGTGCTCCATAGTTCCATCACTTGAATTACAATATGAACAGTTTTTATTCGCAATAATGCCGAGTCGAGCAAGGTGTGACGGTGCAGTATTATGACCAAAACGCAGTCTATTTATGATAGTAATAAACTCTCTAGTAGCATCTTCCATTCGATGATACCAAGGTCTTGCAGGTAAGCTTTCTTGTATGCTTCCATACCATTTTCCTTTCGTATCTTGATCTTTCTTCCACATTTCTAACCACAACTTTTGAATATTCTGGTCAATACATTGCAAGTAATCGGACATAGGAACATACATTGTATGTCTAACGTCAACAGCATTAACTCCTTCATATGCAGTTTTATCAGCCATTTCATTGCCAGAGATACCTTTGTGGGAAGGCACCCATAGAAAGAAAACTTGGATATTTTTAATGTGATATTGGTGAATTATTTGTTTAATGAAGTAAAGGATATAATTGGACTTGAATTTAACTGTGAGGGTAGTTAAAGCTGTTATCAAGCTCAAGGAATCAGAAATTATTAAAAAATATTTAATGTTATTGATTTCACGAATACGCATTAATGCCTGATACACTGCATATGCTTCTGCCGTAAATATAGAGCAGGGTTCATGCAGAATAAAGCTTGAAGAAAATTTTGCTTGTGGATCATATAGAGCAGCATGTACATAATCACTTGCTTTGCTCCCATCAGTGTAGATAACATAGTATTTTGTATTTTCCTCTAAAAATTTAAGCATTTCTGAATTATTGTTTATTGTCTGTTGAACTACATTAATTGGATGTGAAATACACTGATAAGAGAAAGAGTAACATGGCCATGGATACTGTTTTCTAATTTTAGATAAACTATTGTCTATTTCCAGAAATATATCGGACAGTGTTGGAGAATTGCCGCATAGTAGACCTTGTGCTGTTGTTAATGGTCTTCTTGGGGATCTATTTATATAAGGTACAATTTTGTTTATTACTTGAGTGTTATTTGATGCCAGTAATTTGAGACAGTATCTTTCAGCAAGTAAGATTCGTCTCAAAATCAAAGGCATCACTTTTGTCTCAACTTCCATGGCCCTTATGGGAGTCGAGCACATAGCACCAGATATTATTCTTAAAGCTTTATTCTGCAATATGTCTAATTTATTTACATGAGAACTATTCATATAAGCGAGTGAACTATAATCTAAGTGACTTCTAACAATACTTTTATACAATATAGACAATATTTTAGGGTCTGCACCCCATGTTACACCACAAAGTGATCTAATAACATTTAGTCCTATGTGAGCATTTTTGGATACATATTTAATATGTTCTTCAAAAGTTAGTTTTTGGTCCAGTATTATTCCTAAAAATTTCTTTGAATTGACTCTATTTATAATTTCATTATTGTAAATAATATTTGAATTTGAGGCTTCATTACCAAAAAACATAGCACTACTTTTAGAGGGGTTAATTTTCAAATGTAAATGATTGTTATAATATTGTAATAGTTGAAGTAAGGATTTGTTCATATTATCTATTGCAATCTCTAAGTTGTAATTACTACTATATAATACAATGTCATCAGCAAATTGTAAAATATTTATATCTTTATTATTTACATATTTACAAATCTCACTTGTGTATATATTGTACAGTAATGGAGATAACGTGGCACCTTGCATTGTACCTCTTGAGGCACATTTGGGTCCATATAAAATATTGTTATGCCTAGCATAGATTGTCCTGTTGCTCAAAAAATTATAAATCCATTCACATAAGTGCCCGGGCACACCTAACCTAGACATGACTTGAACTAGTATGCCAGGATCAACACTGTCAAAAGCACTTTGAACGTCTAGGAATATGCAAACAGTATTTAATTTTCTATGTTTTGCATTTTTCAGGTCAGAGATTAAAGAGGTGAAACTGTCTGCACTACTACGTCCTCTACGGAAGCCATTTTGTATATGTGGAATTAAACACTTGGATTCAACATACCAATCAAGACGGACTTTCACCATATTTTCGAATATTTTACCAAGACAGGATGACAAGGAAATTGGTCTATAAGAACTAGCAAACTCAGGAGATTTGTCGGGCTTAAGTATTGGGACAACACACTGTGTTTTCCATGACTGTGGAATAACTTTATTACGCCAAAGCAAATTGAGGATTTTAAGAAACAACTTTTGGGCAGATACATCTAAGTTTTTAATTATAATGTAAGGATAATCATCTAAGCCAGGAGTTGTATTTCGTCTAGACTGCAAACTTGTTAAAAATTCAGACCATGAAAATGGATCTAGTAAAAATTTAGAATTTGGGTTATCATTGTTAATTTCAAAAAGAATGTTCAGTTGATCTACTTCAATTAAATTGTTATTATCTGATAATTTATCCAAAAGTGGAGATATAAACTCATCTGTATATGATTTATTCTTAGGTCTTATGCCTTTAAACATTTTTAATAAATTCCAAATTTTACTTATGGGAGTATTTCTATTAAAAGTGTTACACAAGTTATTCCATCCAATTTTTTTCTGTTCTGAAATTGTTCTCTTTTTCTGGGCATCTTTTCTTTTGTAATTAATGTAATTCTCAATAGTAGGCTCTTTTCTATATAGTTTTAGTGCATTATATGAAGCAATAACACTTTGTTCGCATATACTATTCCACCAAGGAGATGGTGGTCTGCTTATGAAAGTGTTTGTTTTAGTGAGCTTTGGAATTGACATTTCTTTAAGAGTATCTAAATGAGAACAGAAATTATTATAGGTTGAAATAGGATCATGCGATTGAAGTACCAAATCATTAAACATTGTTTTTGAAAGAGCTGTGTATGTTGCCCAGTCAGCTTTTTTATATATGAACCTATCTACAGGTGAATTGAGATGATATTTATCTATATTTAATGAAATCTCTGTTATTGTTGGATAATGGTAACTTCCCATTGTGTCATCATGTACAGACCATTCACATAGTGGTGCGAGGCTGCCACTGATGAAGCTTACATCAATGGCAGAAGGAGTTTGTCTAGGGCGATTTACAGTTGTAGGTCTACCATCATTTAAAATACACAAATCTAAGTCATCAATTAAATTAAATAAATCCTGACCTCTACCTTTGGTTGACTGACAACCAAATGCAATATGATGAGCATTAAAATCACCACTCATAAATATGGGCTTTGGCAGATCATTAATAATGTAACGGAGTCTATTAATTCGCATTCGCCCACTTGAAGGTGGACAGTATACACAGAGAATTGTTAAACTACTATGTCCAGTTGATACAGACACAGCAACTGTTTGAATGTCTTCATAAAATCTGGTATTTAATATATTATACTTAAGGTATGGTTTAATCAGAATTGCAACTCCATTATGTGCATTGTTTGAATTTTTATTGTAAATGTTATATCCTGGTATTTTAAAATTATTATCTTTGAACCATGTCTCATTAAGAAGGCAAATATCAATATTATGTTGTTTTAAAAATTGAATTAATAAAGGTTTTTTACTATTTGCACTTTGAATGTTATACTGAGCGATACGTAGCTTGGATTGTGTAGGACTAGGCCCAACACAATCCATTATGTTAAGTTTTTTAATAATGCATCTTTAATAGTTTTAATATTAGTGGGTGTACTGTCATCTTTATTGGCTAATTCCACCAACGTTTGCACTAGGGCCATAAGTACATCGTTGTTGGAAATTATTTGAGTTTTAAGGTCTTCCTTAGAATTAACTATTTTAACTTTATTTACATCTCGTACAGACTTATTTACAGAGGTATTTACAGACTTATTTACAATAACATTACTATTTACAGGTTGTGGTTTTGGTGGTGGGAGTGTAGGGAAATCTGTTCCATTGATGGCGACCTGTTTTGTTAAGGCGGCACTTGCATAAGATATGTTGTTTTTCTTTTCTATAATCTTCTTAGTTTTAATCGGACATAATCTAGATATCGCGAGATGAGGCCCACTACAATTTATACAGCTGATTTCTGTTGGTTTATCACATTCCTTATACAAGTGTTCACCTCCACAAATACTACATCTTTGTTTACCATTACAAATCTTTGCTGAATGATTAAATTTAAAACACCTATAGCACTGTAGTAATGGTGGAATGTATTCAAAAACTCTGTACGAGAATAGATCATATTGTACATTATTAGGCAGTACATTAGATAAGAAAGTGATGCTTACAGTCTGCAATGGAATGCGCTCTTGTCCTACTTTCTTTGAAAACCTTCTTATTGCCACTATTTCATATGTTGAAGAAAGTCTTGTGTAAAGTTCTTTGTTAGATATATTCGCTGGAACAAATCTGATGATGCCGGTTTTTTCAATTTGCGCTGCCGGTATGAACGCCTTCATGTCATATTTTGTGAGGAAAGTTGTGTTATTAATGAAGTTATTGGCCGTATTATATTGCTTGAAGATAACTGCAATTTTATTGGCATTCACCCTCTGAATACCCGTCACACCTTTTATGTCCATTGCGAAAATATGGTTTAAGTAAGTAGGGCTCTTGTTGCCCAACCTATCGTCGCTTGTGGATTCCACATACACTTTAAAGTCTGTGTTGGTTGAGTTTTCCGGATATAGTCTTTTGTAATTCGGTTTGTAATAAGGGAGATATGCATCTCGCTCATCGCCGCAGTCCAATCGTCCAGAGCCTACGCCTCCTCCTTCATCCGTAGGCCGTGGCCGTTTTATTGAGGTGGGCGGGTGAGACCCGCCCCCCTCGTTTACCTCCATTGCTATTGCGCTTTTCAGCAGCTAATAGCAAAATTTTAAGTCACTTTAACTAAAAAAAACCACTACATAGAGGAAAATTTTAAAATTAAAGTAGAAACACAACCGCGCTTTTTCAAGGTTCCCGCCAGAATCATTTATTTTTTACTTACGTAGGTACAGTATAAAATAAAGTAGGAGACTGTCATGTTGTTAGCGAGCTCTACTTTAGGTTGAACTTCATTTTTCAAACTAAGTAGCATGATTATCAAACAACTTTGTTAAGTCATTTAATAACAACAATTGTTAAACATTACGTAAAAAAAAAATTAAAAGTGGCACTTCGAGATTGCCGCGGTAAAGCTATTGCATAGCATTTTTTATCAACTTATGCAATTATAATTATTAGAAATTATATAGTTATACCAGAACAGCGCCATCTAGTTTGTAGAAAACATACGTACCATACCTTAGTATTAAGGTACTAGATGGCGCTGATTGGGGGTGTTAGGTTTTTTTTGTTACGGAATTTCTGGATTCGGTTCCCACGCTCAAGGCCCGCGATAAAAGCTATGCAATAGCTTAAAAAGTCGCAAGTTGGTATCAAAACAAAATAATATAATTATGTTTCGGTTCTTCGAGAGGCGTCTAATAAATAGTTCATTTATAAAAGTCGTACTATCGGGGCCATAGATCAAATTAATGTCTAAATGTCTATGGAAAATCGGGGCATTCGGGACTTTACAACAATAATATAGTTTGTATTTTTGTATTATCTGAGCTATAAGTTACCTGTGTGGCGCGCCGGCTAGTATTTATTTTGTTCTGTGGCGCCGGCCGGCTGGTTTATGATTGATTTGTTTGTTTGTGGCAGTGTTGCCATATGCACCGTAATTACGGTAGATTTGCCGTATTTTTGAAATTTATTTTAAAATCTGCCACCTACAGTAATTATAAATTACGGTGTATGTAAGTTACCGTATTTTTCCGAACTAGACCGAAACTAGTATCCAGGCAACAAAGTTGCTCTATGGCCGGCAGGACCGCCAGTCAAGTGTAAAATTGTACATGTCAATGTAATATCACCTACGTCTGTCGTAGCTATGTACCTACTTATTAGTTCCCTGCGTCTGTCAGTCATAGTCTATGGTATGCAATTCTGCCAATATAACAACGAAAATTGAACCACAAACTTCTGTATCAATGGAATAAGAGCCGATTTCACCAATGTCGTATAAGTCTTCTCCCCGGGATATGTAGTCAATTACTCGCGAGTAAGCCCATTTTACGTTTCACCAACAATTAACCTAGGGATAAAATCTCCATATTAAAGTATATTAGAGTAAAATCATATAACGCCGATTTCGGCCGAGTAAGCTGCTATTCGTAGATAAGTATTAAGTAGTGTCACTGTCTCTGCCCGTAGTCACGGTCAACTCAACTGTCAGGTACGTATTATTCGAATAAATAAAAGAATACGCAGCGCTATTGCGCAAGTATACGTCAAACTGTTTAGTTTACTTCGATGCATTACGCATTCATTCAATTCATTCGTTCAAAGTCGGAGAGTAACTATACGAGAGTAAGATAACGTGGTGAAACGAATTTGAAGTTAACCATCGCATAAATCGACAGAGTAAAGTTATACTGGGAAAGTTAGTGTAAATTCTGTGTTGGTGAAATCGGCCCTTAATGAAAGGTTCTATATACAAAATATTAAAAATGATGTGGTGTCGTGGGACACCAGGTAGGAACGAAGTTCCTTCGGCTAATTAAGGCAACGGCGAACGAAAAGAAAGAGGGAGAAAGAGAAAGGTATTATACACTACTCGCTTGTGTATGCGACTGTCGCGCCTGCGAACGTCTCATTTAACGCTTTTATTCCACGCATTTTTTCTTACGGTTTTACTATCACATATTTTTCAGTTCGGTCGCCGCAGCAAAACCTATCCCCCTCCAAGCCTGCCGTAAGGAACTTCGTTCCAAAAATGTCGTCAATTATTGAAAGTGAATCAGAATTAATGAAAGTAATTAAATATTGTTTGCATGTTCCTTTTTTTGTCACTAGTAAAAAAGTAAAAGCCTTAGAGTAGAAAAAATTTCTACCGTAAATCTACCGTATTTCTTTAAGCTAGAACACCGTATTTCTGGTAATTTTGACCCACTTTGCACCGTATTATTGTGTAATTCATCTGGCAACACTGGTTTGTGGTAAAATTTTATTGCAAACCTGGGGATATAATTGAACATGCGAAAATAAGTGAAGTAGGTATCAAAAATTAACCCTTGATTTGATTCTAAAAGTCCAAATATTCTTTTGAAAGTATACTTTAGATTTTGTAGGAAAGAGTATTGTTTCATCGTTTAGATAAGAATGGCACAATATGAAGACGATTGGGAAGAGAGTGAACCGGCGATGGTTGTTCCTCCGCCATCTAGGCATACCCATGCGACCACAACCACGAAAATTTACCGTCCAAGTGCTGGAAGAGGTTATTCAAGGGGTGGTCAGAGAGGTCAACACAATGATTCGAATGCCTCGAATTGGCGGTCTCGCGGAGGTGGGAACGGCGACAATCGGCGAAATAACTCTCAAGGGACTAGTCAAAGCGGCAATCAAAAGATTATGCAGATTTCTTCACAAATGGTTGGTCGCGTTATAGGAAAAGGCGGCTCTAAGATACGAGATCTTGAATATGATTCGGAAGCAAAAATTCAAATCGGCAATTCCAGCGGACCCGAAACTGACTTAACGCTCTCTGGCACCGACGAAGCGATAGCTAAAGTTGAGAGTATGATTACTGAATTGACTCAAGATCGTAAGCCTGCACCGAAAACCAACCATAACACAAGTAGTGAAAGCAGCGGTTCTGCGGACTTTTTCAAGCAAACCAATGATGGCGTCGAAGTGGTCGATTGGAGTAAGTTAAATGCGTATTATGAAGGACATCAACAAGAAAGATACAATAAGCTGCCTCCTATAATAAAAGATTTTTATAAGGAGGATCCTAAGATTAAGTCTATGAGCCCAGATGAGGTTAGACAGTGGCGTCGCGCAAATAATGATATACAAGTCAAAAGAACATTTGATGATAGACCCAATTTACGCCCGATTCCAAATCCAGTGTTAACATTCGAACAGGCATTCCAGCACTATCCAGAAATTTTGGACGAAATATACAAACAGGAGTTTACTCAGCCCTCACCTATTCAGAGCCAAGCATGGCCAATTCTCCTCAGCGGGGAAGATTTGATTGGTATTGCTCAGACTGGAACAGGTAAAACTTTGGCATTTCTATTGCCAGCGCTCATACATATTGAGGGGCAGACAATCCCACGTGACCAAAGGGAGGGTCCTACAGTTCTTATTTTAGCACCAACTAGGGAGCTGGCTCTGCAGATTGATAAAGAAGTGTCAAAGTACCAATACAAAGGTATAAAATCTGTTTGTGTTTATGGTGGAGGTGATCGCAAGGAGCAAATAAAAGTTGTATCTAAAGGTGTAGACATTGTCATTGCTACACCTGGAAGGCTGAATGATTTGGTGATGGCGGGACATTTAAAAGTAATAAATTTCTCTTACATTGTCTTGGATGAAGCAGATAGAATGCTAGACATGGGCTTTGAGCCACAAATCAGGAAGTCACTGTTTGATGTAAGGCCAGACAGACAGACGGTAATGACTTCTGCTACATGGCCTCCAGGAGTAAGACGCCTCGCCGACAGTTACATGAAGGACCCCATCCAGGTCAATGTTGGATCATTGGACCTTGCTGCAGTGCACACAGTTACTCAGAAAATAATGTTTGTTGAAGAAGATGACAAAGAAGCGGCACTGCTGGACTTTTTAACGAGCATGGAGCCTACGGATAAAGTTATCATCTTTTGTGGCAAAAAAGCCACTGCCACACATATAACTACAGAACTTTGCATAAAGGGCATTGAATGCCAGTCATTGCATGGTGATAGAGATCAGACCGACCGTGAAGCTGCTTTAGAGGAAATGGTTGATGGGACGGTCAATATCTTGGTGGCCACCGATGTAGCATCAAGAGGCATTGACATAAAAGATCTGACACATGTTATCAACTTTGACTTCCCGCGCCATATCGAGGAGTATGTACACAGAGTGGGGAGAACTGGTAGGGCTGGAAGAACTGGAGTGGCTCTCTCTTTTGTAGCAAGAAACGATTGGGCACATGCAGGGGAGCTCATAAAAATTTTAGAGGAAGCCAACCAGGAAGTGCCTATTGAGCTAGAACAAATGTCTGAAAGATTTGAAGCTATGAAAATACGAAGGGACAGAGAGGGTGGCGGAGGAGGCTTTCGTGGGCGTGGGCGCGGGCGCGGTAGAGGCAGGGACCGGTGGTAGATTCAGATTGTTACAGAATCTGATCATAATTTAATTGTTTTGTTTTTCATTTCTCTAATCTTTTTGTAATACCCACTAGGAGCCATCCATACATTAAGCCATACACATTTAATTATTTTTAGAGTAAACCTCTCCCCCCATGTCACATACATGCATATTTGCAACAACAATTTTATGAGATTTTAAATTTTGATGTAATTAAATTAAAATAGCAATTTAAAATTATAAAGATATATTCTATAAAAGACAAATCACAGTACACAGTCTGACAGTACAGTACAGTTAGAGTAATTGTTATTAGTGATAAAGTTCGTAACATTTTAAAGTTTTCAATTGGAGTTTAAGTGTAGAATTTTAGTATTTTATATTTAAACTTGTAACATCACGAAAGTTACGATTTGTCAGATTTTGCTGACCCTTTTCCTCCCAGCTCCATTTCATGTGTGACATAGTTTATGGATGGTCCCCTAAACAATTCTCCACTTTTGAATACATTCCTCTTTAATGTATGTTTTCATTAGGATGTATTTATATTATTTTATAGTATAAGCTATTGTATTGAAATTTGTGCATTGAGCCTCATATTTTTCCTAAGGCATTGTTCCGTATATAGGAAACTAAATAATTATGATTCTAGTGTTTTACTTTGTAGTATTATCATTTTCACAGTATTGCATAAAACAATTCTCCAGTGGATACCAATATTGGTATTTATTGCTGTGTATATAAAGGTGCTTTTCCACAGGCTCCATTCCAATTTGAGTTTAGTATTCAAATTACTAGGTGTCACTACAGCTCGATATATCGTTTATTTTCACTTAACAAGTTATTAACCTGTCAAAGTCAAAATGAATTTGTGGAAAAGCACCGTATGGTTTTCAAGTATACAATCATACTTGGAATAAAATTGTATGTACCTGCAAAATGTTAGTATTATGGAAATATTTTTTATGTATGTATTTCTCGCTTGCAGAAATACCCAGAGATCTCATGCCAGATATTTAGCTTTAGATTTAATCTAAAGGTCTATGCATATAACATCAACTCGATTCTGATTCAACTCATAGAAAAGTGTTGAAATAATTATTTCAAAATTTACTATAAAGAAAAAACAGATCCACGTACGAATGAGGCATCGTATGCCTACGGCCAACTCCGATCCGACCGAAAATCCGATTCTATGTTACACGAAATAAAGCTCATATTTCAATGCTTTCCTATTAGTTGAATCGGAGTTCAGTTGATGTAATGTGCGCAAAGCGCAAACCATAATAATATCAACCGGTCACGAAAATATACCTACTCAAATAAAAAAAATTGTTGGACATCATAATCTATTACTTTTTACTACTCAATTTTAATATCTTGGATGGCGGTAATTCCACCTGTTACTCCTGTGAGCAGGCCCGGCTAGTAAATGTAGCGCCCGGGTGCAATACCCAGGCGCCCTTTTGTATCAAAATACGCAGTCTAAATAGTATAGGTGCCCTAACTGGCGCCCGGTTGCACCGCGCTCCCTGCACTATAGGTAAAGCCGCCCCTGCCTGTCAGCGATATTCCAAATTCCATATTGGCCAAGTTAGGCATTTGTACGGCAGCTTAATATTTAGTTTTGACCCTTGGATGTTTATAATATCAGAGTAATGTAGACATTCATTTGACCCTCAACCATGAATACTAATAATCCTGTATGTGTAGTTAATTCTTTTTCTTAGTTAAAACCTTTTCTTCTCACATTTTATGCACTCTGGTATGTAGACATTTCAATGTATGAATGTAGTAAGGTTATATTCAATGTATGAATGTATAAGGTAATGTAGGAAGTTTCATACATACTGTGTCAAATGAGTTCTATGAGTAAACTTAATTCGTTCTTTATGAAACTAGTTTAAGCATGTTGTCACAAATTTGTTTTTAATATTTGGTCATATTGGTAGGGGAGCCCGTGGTGCTAAATGGGGATTTACTCGAGCGTCACAGAGACCTATTGGGTTGCAAAGCTTAGATGATAAGAAGAAAAAAATGTTATATGATATATACCTTTTCATCGGTGGGGGAAGCGGCTATAGATTTTTAAATATGTAAAAAAAAACTGATGCATGGACATCCTCGAGCGCGTCAGATATTGATAGCATCAATGCCCTACGTATTTTTAATAATGTACGTATGTTAATCTGACCGTTTGCATGGTGGAGGTGGTTGTATGTAAGGGTTGAAAATGAAAAAAAAAAAAATTTAATCGAGCGCGTCAGATTTTCTAAGGGAGTGTTAAGTGCACCAAAAATAAGCTCTCATTCACTAATCTGACGATTTCGATGGGACGCAAACTCGTGGCCATTCTCATAATATGCAAAAAAAATTCGCCATTTTGACATACTCAAGCGCGTCAGATTAAGATATATATGGTTCATCTTTATGTTCTAAACGTACTGTCTCATAATCTGACGATTATCTAGAGGGATTCGCCTAATCTGACAAAAAAAACGGTTCACCCTAAAGGCCATCCCTGCAATTTCCCGCTAATTCCATTCCTGGGCGCTTAAAATTGTACTTATGACATTTATTTTGAGCTCGCGGAGTTCAAAGAAATAATATTTCTATGCATTTGAGCTCTCCCAGCTCAAAAGTCTGATAGAAGTTTCATAAAACACTATTTTTGGAATTTTCAAACTGCAATAACTTTTGAATGGATCAACCAATTTTCACGCGGTTGGCGGCATTCGACGCAGTTTTATCATCCTCATAAGTAATTTAAAAGTTTTAATTAATCGAACCAAAAATTTCGGAGTAATCCCGAAAAAACACTTTTTCGGGTTTCTTTCGTTCACGATATCTCTCGAATGAATCAACCAATTTTGACCAACTTGGTGGCGATCGACGTGGTTTTTCCAGCTTAAGGGCGGATTAGTTTTTGAAGTTGATCGATAAAGCCGTTTAAAAGTTATTCCAAAAAAACCACTTTCAAAAAAAATTTTGCTGGAATATGGTGATGGCGTCATGACAGCAGAAACTGGAGTGGGGACGGAGTGAGAGAGTAATAGATAGAGAAAGAGTGAGAGAGGAATAGAAACGCGGAGAAGGAAATATAGGCATCACGCAGCTGCACGCATTTAACTTTATCGACGATTTTTTTGTTATTTCGGCTTGCGGAAATCGTCAGATTATATATTTTTCGTTATTCTTGAATTATTTCCTTCAAAATAAAAAAAAAATTAACTACGCTCGAGAATGTCAAGATGACGTTTTTTTTTTACAACTTTGCTGCCCTCCCCTTTCTTTACGTCACTCTCAAATTGTCAGATTAGTGGAATATACATTTTTTAGGAGGTAATTAACTCACCCTACCTTAATCTGACGCGCTCGAGAATGTCTGATGATCAATTTTTTTTTACTAATCTGATCCTGTATCCTTCACGTGCGGCCTTATATATGAGGCTCATTTTTGGTGGAGTTACTTAACCGGGTACAGGGTATCGCCCTGTATATTAATCTGCCGCGCTTCTGTAAATCCCGAAATCCCCTCTTGGGCTCCCCTACCATATGTAACAAAAATCCAAAAAGTGTAAGAGAAATGACTTACTTACATTACAAAATTAACGACGCTAGAGGTCGCTAAAATCTGGAGCATTCTTTCAGGATAAACATCTTTATTATTTACCTTTTGTTATTGCCCATTGGTGTGTGATGTCTGCGAACAGCACTTGGCCAGCTTGGGAATTACCTCGACACATAATATTGTGATATCAAAAATCATCTCAAATGGATGATTTTTGATTTAAATACGACAATCAGCTAATAGAGCTTTATCGAAAAAAAACCGCCTTATTATACAGTGACATCAATTGCCTATTTATTTTTGTTGTTTTAATTATAACTAAACAAAAGAATTAGTTTTTCAATTAAATACTTTGTATTACTCTTGTAGCTATTAGGTGTTATATAAAAACACGTGTAACTTGAATGTACCATGACGCTATTTTAGTTTTAGTATTGTGGTTAGTATGGGAAACATACATAACTTTAACATAACTCCTTTACTGTTATAATTTTGAATTATCTAAATATGTATGTTTCACATTTTTGAGGAGAAAAATATCTTTTTCTAAAGAGTATTTAAGTTTTTTTAGAACAGAATAGCATAATGTGGTCGTGATTTGCAGATCATTGAAATGCTTTGAGGTAACTTATTCTGTCTCGACGTTAATATCCTTTTGTGGACAATATATACTTCGATTGTCAAATATTAAGTGTTTTCATTAACCTTTCCCTATTTGATAGCAATTGATACAATCATGAGGTAATAAGCATTTTATTTCTTTAACATCTTTATTTGAACCATACAAAGCATAGTCGGAAAACAATCCAAAATTAGAAATTGTATATCATATTGTATAACTTAGCTTAGCGAATGGAAAGATTGGACTGTCTTTATTACACTTACAATGTTACTAGCATAATAGTTCACAGACACAATTACTTAATACTACACCGGAGTGCAAAGCTAAAAATTGCGTGCAAGTTTCACGACATTGAGATTTATCAAAAATTTCGAGATAGTTAAATTTGAATAATTGTAATTGGATTGAAATCGAAACTCGCTATCAGTGTCACAAATCTCTTCTAAACCATCCCACCTCACAAACTCGTAGACTGAAACAACAATCAGAATAAATAACATCTGTATAATGACTAAGGTCTATACAAAGTAAAGACAACAGTATTATGATCTGTTCTTTACACTTAAACGATTTCTAATCGTTTCATCTCTTTGAGAAGTTCGACTCCCATCTTTGCGGGCGAGCGTGTGACGATTACGTTGGCTTTCTCGAGGGCTTTGATTTTGTCCATGGCACCACCCTTTCCACCAGAAATGATAGCTCCGGCGTGCCCCATCCTCCTCCCGGGAGGAGCCGTCAGCCCGGCTATGAACGAAACGACAGGTTTCGCTTTTTGACCCTGAAACAGTATTATCAATGAGTACCAATAACATATTATACCTTAGACGACTCATACAAAATGCATCTAGGATAGTTTCAAATGTGCTATCTACTAACACAATGCTATGTATCCAATGAAAGAAATCAAGGTAGTAATGCAAAGATAGGTGAGTCAAGTACAGTAGTGATATGTCTTCAGATTAATTGATTACATCCAGTATGATAGACGCTACAAGTATTATGAACTTCATTTGTCATACTCATTCAAGATGCAAATGATAAAGTGTATATGGTCAACTAATATTCGAGATAATAAAATTATAAATAAACAAAACCTCTGGGCAGTGTCATTCCTTTACCTTGCTCTGTTTAGGACAAAAATAAAACAATAACTTAGAAAAAATGTATCAGCAAATAAATAATTGTCAGCATTAGGCTTAAAACATGTTAATTTGGACAAGGAGCACCGGAAATAAACTTACAGTGTTATGTTGCGTCAGATATTCGGATGCAAGTTCTTCCGCATTGCCACCGATCTCACCAATAAGAATAATTCCCTTGGTGTTCTGATCCTTTAGGAATACTTCCAGACAGTCAATGAAGTCCGTTCCGTTGAACGGATCACCGCCAATGCCGACGCACAGAGTTTGGCCGAGTCCTGCCTGCAAAATAAAATGAAATCCATGTTTAATAACATGATAACTTTTGAAATCTGCAAACGCTGCATTCAAAGTACGTAAATTGATTTAATTTTTGACCACATTTAGTACGGTCCTATTAGTGTTGTCCAACAATTTTGGACTTAAACTTAACGACCGTCATTTCTTTGGAAAAAGCACACAATTTTCGGTATTTAAGCACATCATCTGTCCAGCCGTTCCAGAGATTAGCCAAACCAAACAGACAGACAAAAAATGTTATTTTGGTATATGTACCTGTATACATCCATATGCATTTAGTAAAAAACGATTAATTTAATGTTACAAACAGACACTCAATTTTATTTATTTGTATAGATAACATCGCTATGACGCTTAATTTACCAAGAAATGCCGTCGGAACTAAAAACATGTATTAGAATTTGTGCTAATCTTGCAGAACTTTTAAATTTACAGGTAATTTATAAAGGCAGATACCAAACAGGATTACTTTTAACCTGATAAATCAAATTAGTGTCAAGGATGCTCGATATTTCTCTCAATAATCATTTGCATGGCTCATCATCTGCTCATTTTATTTTGATGTGCTTGTGTTTTATTTCTAATATTTTCGTATTAACAGAAAAGCTAACTGGTTCAAGTACTATTGAGAGATATAGGTCTTAGGTAGTTCATCATATTATCTGAAAGTAGTGAATTACCTACATACCAAGGTTGTTTGATGGCAAGCTTCATACGTCAGCGTGCCAGATCGAGACACAACGCCGATACAGCCTTTTTTGTGGACGGCAGCAGGCATAATGCCGATCTTGCACTTTTCTGGGGCAATGATACCGGGGCAGTTGGGTCCAACCAGCCTTGACTTGTTTTGACGTAACAGGGCGTGTTTAACCCTAACCATGTCCTGAAAAAAATGAACACGTTATTTAATTTATTTCGAACAAATTTTTTTTTGCCTTTTTAAGTGAGTAGTGACGTAAGATGTATCATCACTGAAAGATCAAAAGAAAATTTTGATTTATAATAAATAAATCCGTGTGTTTGATGCCATGGACAACACGCGAATACAAGGGCACACACCCAGGTTGAGAACAGAACATTAAAATTATCAATAAAATTCCTGTATTGCCGAGAATCGAATGCAGGACCCTTTGAAAAGCAGTCCGGCTTGGTGACCAGTGCGCCAACTCTCAGTTAACAGAAAAATTATAAACATTTCATATTTGATATAATTACTTATAAATATTTTACATTATATTCCTCTATGCTACATAAAACCTAAGGTCATAAAGTTATGTAAGTATTAACAATTTATTTAATATAGTTGGTTACAAAGTCTGTGTTCTGTCTTAAGTCAATTTTTTCTTTACACATTCAAGTAGTGTATTAAGCCTGCTAAAATAATTTTATTTCTGCAGAAAATTTTCTTAATTTTGTATACCTATATTTTTAGTTACCCCAAGATACATGCATATTTCACTTTGTATTTGTCTATGATAAAAAATATATTACTCAAACGTGCCTTGGTAAATAGGAAGACTTACATTATTACATTGTATCTTTATGTGTATATACACTTTTTATTCTTTCTAGTAACTGTCCACACTTCACTTCCGCCTTGGTACCCACACTCGAAACAGGATTCTTTAAATTGACAAATCTGTTACATTTGTGCTTGTGGACCAATTGAATCAAAATAAATACTAAATGTTACCCAATCTCACTACAATGCATCTGGGAAAATCACATTCAATTGGTTACAAGCTACTACAAGTTCTGAGATTAGTGGCTAAAGAACCTATTAACCTACTTACATGTTGAGGAACACCTTCAGTGATGCACACAATAAGTGGTACTTCTGCTTCAATGGCTTCCAGTATCGCCGCCGCAGCCCCAGGAGGTGGCACATAGATAACGGAAGCGTCAGCCCCTGTCTTCTCCTTAGCTTCCCTCACCGTTCCAAAGACCGGTTTCCCCAGATGTTCTGAACCAGCCTTCTTGGGTGACACACCACCAACAACCTTGGTGCCATAGTCAAGTGCCTGTTGGCTGTGGAAGGTGCCCTGCTTGCCAGTGAAGCCCTGGACAATGACTTTAGTCTCGTTAGTCAGGATCAGGTTTTTCCGCGTTTCCGCATAGGGGCTGCTTGATGAAAATCTAACATTATTGAACTTCAAACCTGGAAATAAGGATGTTGATTTAACAAAATTAGTTGACACACTACAGTTTTCATTAATATTATAACAATGTTAATATTTTATGAATACATTTTCACGTAACTACTGTTTATAATAATATCTCATAAATACAAAATGATTCAAACCCGAATGAGACCAAAAATGATAAATATAAGAATAAGCTGTCGAGATGATAAACGTATTTTCGTTTATTTTCGTTCTCACGAAATAAGATAAGACTGACATCATACAAACAAGTACTATCGCCAAATGCCGTGTATTAACCAAAACATAATGTTAGATACTTCAGATAACAATGTTTAATGAATTGTACAAAGGTCAATCAATTGTTAATCAATCAAAGCCATGAATAAAAAGAATATCATTGCATTATTACATACTCAACGCATCAAAATATTTCCTGGCTGTAATACTTATTGAACGTTATTATGCACATAGCGAATTTACTTACAATTTTACCTATTTTTAGTTGAAGGTCTCGACTTTACGAGGGTTAATGAATATGAGACTTGACTGACGTATGACGATTAGAAAGTACGTACCGTTTAGCTACCTTGTGGTAATAGACCGATCATGATATTATATTTACTGTAACTAAATAAAACTAATAAAACTAATTTACAATCGATCCGAAGGTTAACATCATAGATTTTTTGTAAGGAAAATGTAACCGGATCATAGGATTGATGTTTTATACCTTTTTATTAATTTTATACATTAAACCATAATCGATGTGCATAAAAATGATTTAATATAATGTTTTACCTTTACATCTAGCGAGAATTCGTACTGGGACAGCCATTGTATAACGGGAAGGGAAATTTATAAAGAATTTTGTGACACTGACAAAACACCAGCCATTACGTAATGATAAGACTAATGACAGTTTATGGTAGTTAGTTCAAGTAATTGACATTTGACAGTCTTGCTTGGCAGTATAATATTGACAGCAAAATGTGCCGTATTATTATAAAGTACTCTGTGACAATGTGCAATTGGCTAAGGAGGGTCCACACGTTGGTGCTAACGTTGGCCCCAATGCTAGAATGCTACTCGTCCAACGTGTGGATCTAGAAAACAGCATTCGGGGGCGAGCGTTGGTTTTATAGTTGGCCGGTGCGTGTTGGTTTTATCAAAGGAATCTGAAGTACCTATAATATACGAAACGTAACTCTCTTTCTTTCTATCTTCACTAACTTGTATCCTTTCGCAACTTTTGTTCGCCTTTCCCGATCAAACTTTGCGTAACGTTCTCGTCATGCATTCACAGAAAAAATGAAGACGTCATCTATATCGTTTTCACCGCGGTCAGAAGAACCGTGATCGTCTAAAGGACTGCGCACAGTACAACGACTCCACGACCGACAGACGCGAACGCGACTAAAACCTTGACAAAGCTAACATTCAATTATGAGCCTTATATCTTTGAAAGTAAGGTTGAATTTCGAACTTATACTTAAAAGCCCTGTACGGCCCCTCCCCGCCCTACACCCATAGCCGTTCCGTTTCGAGACCAACGCGTCGACGTTGCGTTGACGACTCACCGTAGACGAGTAGTCCACGCGTCGACCGACACAATGACGTAATGTACCTAGAACGGAACGTCGGAGTTGAAACGGAGTGGAGACGGAGTCGAGTTGACGTCGATGAAGCGTTGATCGCGGAACAGAACGTCGGAGTTGAAACGGAGTGGAGTCGGAGTGGAGTTGACGTCGAGTTGGTGTAATGTGCGCACTCCTTAACTCTAACGGAACGCAAAATAAGTGAGCATTAAACAAAATATAGCAGTGATAGCCGAGTGGTTAAACGTTGGACTCCTGAACCGGTGGGCCCTGGTTTAAACCCCAACACGCACCTCTAATTTTCAAAAATTAAGTGTGTTTAAAAATTTAATTATCACTGGCTTCAATGAAGGAATCAAACATCGTGAGGAAATCTGCATAGGTACTTGAGAGTTTTCCATAATGTTCTCAAAAGTGTGTCAAGTCCGCCAACCGCACTTGACCAGCGTGGTGGACTATGTGCCTGTAACAAAAACAGAGCTTGTATGTCAAAGTGTCAACTCGTCGGCATTTCATAACAGAAGGGCTGTTTGCGTGATTATTGTGACCTGCGAGACACTCCTGAATCGTCATATTTATAATCTTGACATTAAACTATACTCTATGATTCCGCGCTTTCGTGTCGACTGGAGATTGAAGAATTTGCTGACATTCATCAATTGTCAATGTCTGTCAATAACTCAATATATTGAATTGTTTTGTTTAGACTTTTTATATATTTCGCTACTTTTACTTTATCTGTTTGATTCCAATTATTACAAATAACTGAGAAAATAGCGCCACGTATTAAGTGAAATAAAATACCCATGAATTGCTTGTTGTTATCAAGCACATCAAAAACAGAACTTAATTTTTCCTCAAGTATTTGATTCCTAAAAAAATGTGTGGTTCTGATAAGAAATTGGGTGAGATTAGAGCTCTTATACTTGTTGGTGGATATGGAACCCGGCTCAGGCCCTTAACATTAAGCAGACCTAAACCGCTAGTGGAGTTTGCCAACAAGCCAATTCTGCTGCACCAAATAGAGGCGCTGGTGGAAGCTGGTGTGACACAGGTAAGGGGAATGATGTGTCAGCGTATTCTTATCGCAAACCGGCATTGGGTTGCGATTATACCTGATTAACTTAACATTTTCTCATTTTACATGATATTATTACTACTATTATAATAATGCCTAGTAGTTTCAAGGGACACTGACATTTATTGTTAACATAGTAGGTACATTACTTTGATTTGTTTTAATCAATTTAAATATTCTATCCCGACCTTGGTTGAAATTACTCCACACATAAAGTAGAAAATAAAATTATGAGATACCCATTGCTTGTGGTGAGTGTGAAACGAAGGTATCATGTTTGGTTTAACAGAACTTCCTTGTTTCTTTTTGTCAAGGCCACATCTATTTCCCAAAAAATATTTGATGTTCAGATAAAGACCTTTTTACAATTTATAATATGAAAAATTTGAATTACACTGTCATGGTCAAAGTAACAATTTATTTCATGAAATTATTATCAATTTTATTTACCCAACTGGTATGAATATATAATTATGTGTTGGTATTGTATGTATGTATTTATTACTATTACATTACTATATGTATTACTACCCACAACACACGGATTCCTATTTTTAAATATCTTTACTCTGTTAACTTATTTTACTATACCCCAAGATGAAGGTATTGTATAACATTATTTTCACTACAGGTGATACTTGCAGTCTCGTACAGAGCAGAGGATATGGAAAAAGAATTGACGGAGAAGGTGTCGAAACTTGGTGTATCCCTCACGTTCTCCCACGAGACAGAACCACTTGGCACAGCTGGCCCTCTGGCTCTTGCACGAGATATCCTCGGTGCTAGTCCTGAGCCATTCTTTGTACTTAATTCCGATGTTATTTGTGACTTTCCTTTCAAAGAACTAGCGAAATATCACAAAAGTCATGGGAAGGTTTGTTGATAAATAATTATTATATTATATTCTGCTAGACAGTACTTACTTTGCTGAAAGTAAAATGAATCTTCTTTAATATGTTTTGCATATCGATCTTCTGGATAATTGTTTAAAATTCTATGGTCAAACAGAAATACAATATAATGTTTTGTCATGTCATAGATAAACATTAATGGAATATTGTGATTTGGTTATAGATATGTAATTATCTAGATGTCTAGAATCTATTCTAAGTAATATAACAATGCATTTTTTAAATTTATTTTTGTATATTTTGAATGTTGGACTCTCCTACCAGGGAAGCCCAGTTTCAAATCCTGCATGTGACCCTAACTTTAAAAAAATTATGTGTGTATTAGAATTTGATTATAACATGCTTTAATGAAGGGAAAAGTCGTGATGAAACCTGCACACCTGAGAGTTCTCCGTAAAGTTCCCAAGGATGTGTGAAGTCTGCCAATCCGTACTTGGCCAGTGTGGTGGACTAAGGCCTGTGTGCTCACATTCAGAGTGGAGACCTCTACTCAGTAGTGGGAGAGTTATGGGTTGTGATGATGATTTTGTATGTTTTGAATTTTATATTTTCAGGAAGGAACTATTGTAGTGACAAAGGTGGAAGAGCCTTCTAAATATGGCGTAGTAGTATATAAAGAAAATGGCGAGATTGAGAGCTTTGTTGAAAAACCTCAGGAGTTTATATCAAACAAAATTAATGCAGGTATCTATAACCCTACTTTATCATAACCTTGTCTTCAACTCGTGCAAGTCTGTAAAACAAAAATCCGTTACAATTATGCAACGGGCACATATTATCAGGGTAACAACTATCCTATGTCCTTCTCAGAGCATCATACTATCTCCATGCCAAATTGTGATTTAAAGTAAAATATTTATTGATAAAAACGAGTGACAAACTGACTTAAGTGATCCAGTATACTCAACCATGACGAAAAGTAATTGTATGATTAAATCTCAAAATCATTTATGTTAAAGAATATTGTCTAATGGTAGTCAATATTTTGTTTCTTTCACCATTTTGAAAAGGTACCCTATTAATAAGGAGTTGGTGAAAGAAACTCCCTTAGCACCAGTTTTATAAACAAAATGTCTTAAAATCATTAATAGGTCACTACAGAGCACGGATGTCTTCACAACTGAGGAAAGATACTCACTCAACCACGCTGATCCAATGCGCGTTGTTGAAGGGGTTAGGGACTTACCCAAGTATCAGAAGTTTTATGCCATCTGAAGTCCTCGGCATGGCTTAACGATTCCTATGTGCCTATAACAACTCCGATCGACGGCTTTACTTGCACTCCGAGGCATGGAAGTTCTCAAGAAGTGTTTGCCACTATTGGTCACCCGTCCCCTTATTGACTTATAAGTAATTTATTTATTATAAAATATCTTTCCAGGACTGTATATTTTGAACCCGTCCGTACTGAATAGGATAGAGCTGCGTCCAACCTCTATAGAGAAAGAGGTGTTCCCGTTCATGGCCCAGGATGGACAACTATATGCTATGGAGCTACAAGGGTTTTGGATGGACGTTGGACAACCCAAGGATTTCTTAACAGGTATTCAAATATAGCAATTAAATTGCTTCTCGAAATAAATATCGTTGTTACAGGCAGAGATGTGCAAAAAAGAATCATGCTTACAGTTGCGTTACAATTTTACCCCGCCAAGAACGCTCTAGCTACATTTTCTCGAAAGGCGCTCGACAATTACAATTTTGAATTTAATCAAAGTGCCCACTAAGTAGCTCAAGTTTACCTGATAAGTTTAACTGTAGAGGCAAACCTGTGAGGTAAACCCTAGCGAATATGGCTAGCTTACGATAAGTTGTTATAATCAGTGCTACGCAAAAGGAAAGTCCGAAGACTGCAAATATTTGGACAACAGATACGCACTAAGGTGCCACGTGGAGGTTTGATAACACTAAGCCGCTCTGTACTGTACATTTTATTGTTTAATTGCCAGAATTTAACATTATTTTATTAACTTTATAACGGTATTATTGTTAGTACAAAAAACAAACACTTACGTCATAGTTATTTATAGAATTATCATGATAGTAATTAGTGTATTTTACAAAGAAAAACCCTCTTTTTCTTAATATCTGACAAGCGAGCAGACAAGCCCCCTGGTGATATGTGCTCACCATCCATCCAACCATCCATCCATCCATCCATGGACATCAGTAACACCAAAAGCATAACCGATGTGTTGCAGACCAAAAAAGTAGGATGAAAAATGAAAAAGTTAATGTCTAGAATAAATAAAGCCAAGCTATGTATCCAATACTACTCAACCTACATTTTTAATGCTAGTTTTAAATATTTTATAAATTGCTGTTAGTTATTTTTAAGTGTCAGCATGTATGTAATAGCTTTAGGTTAAGCCTGTAAATAACATGTTTTTAAATATAGAAATAGAAGTAGATAGTAGGTACCTACATTAAATAATACGAATATAGGATACCAATTAAAAAAACTTCTCGTTCGGTGGTAAACTAAAAATATAGGTATGTTATTGTATAGATTCTTAAACAGTCTTCGGATTAAACATACTTGTTACATACATTGGTGTTAGAAAATGAGAATACATATAAACAAAATGGTAGGAGATTAGACGAAAATATATGTGCTTTACATCTATAATGTAACACGTTAATAAGCCGGGAATTCCAAGTTTATAACAATATCTGGGCTTTAAATATAAGTTACAATCAGCATTTAAAATGCACATGGTTTATCTTTAGTTTAAGCATGATGAAAAGATCATAACACCTTTAGGTAGGTATAGTAGTAAAAAAAAAACGATAATGTTTTTTGATGTCGGTGAAATCGATGAATACAAAAATAATTTTGAACATTCGTCCCGTTATCTAGCCGTATATCTACTAAAACATAGTTATCGATAAAACTGTTAATTGGTATGTTTGTATTTTTCCTCCAACGGCGAATACTTTTAAAACATAATATTAATCTTATCTTATCATTCAAATCTATCAACGGCCGTCGGTTTTTCTTTTATATTAAAATTTTTTAGACGGGATGTTTTGACTTTACTTTTTTTAACCGATTCCAATAAACAAACATTAGTGAATATAGCACTCAAATTGGTTAAGCCGTTGCTGAGATTAGCGGGAACAAACGCACAGCCAAACAAGAATTCTAAAGATCATTGTTATTGGCTCTATATTGATATTAAGTTGCGTTAATGAATATAAATAAGTAATAATAGTTTTTTTTTATTATGATACGGGTACTCACGATATGTATTTTGAAACGCCGATATTTCGGAAGCCCGCAAGTGATCGCCACGGAACGCCACTACATCCCACGGCTAGTACGAGAGGCAATACAAATTAAAAAATACCCCAAAAACTTTAATAGGGAGGATGGATTTAAGTTAGCGCAAACATGGAATCCAGTGGTTAGTTTATGTAAGTCCGAAACAGTTAGAATTGTTGAGCCGCAGGATGTGGTCAGTGTAGTGTCGTAATATGGTTAACAAAACGCAAAAACGAACTAGACGTAAGGTAGATAGACTAATGTATTAGTGTCACCTGTCTAAAGTTTCTCCGCGCCACCGCAGTTCAGCCGTGACCACAATCCATGCAACTGGGTCGAAATATCGGCGTTTCAAAATACATATCGTGAGTACCCGTATCATAATA
The DNA here is from genome assembly GCA_905404295.2 of Ochlodes sylvanus. Lineage (NCBI taxonomy): Eukaryota > Metazoa > Arthropoda > Insecta > Lepidoptera > Hesperiidae > Ochlodes > Ochlodes sylvanus. The sequence goes on from FR990144.1 coordinate 6,359,870, forward strand.
AATGTGTACAATCCGCGATGAGTTAAGTTTAAAATCAAATAATAGTTTTTCTCAAATAACAGGATCAAGTGTGACCCTCTAAGCTGTAGTATCGGACTTCCTATACATACATATTCATAATCATGGAATGATTTGATCATTCTCAGTTTCAGGACAGCGACTGTGGTCACATAAATAAAATAGGTATCCCCAACCTTGCCTTACTAATTCAAAATCGTGAGTGTCCGCGATGATATAAGTTTAAAATCATATCTATCTGTCAGGTTTAAATATGAGCCCCGGCCGGGAATCTAATCCGGGACCTCTCGCTTCGCAAGCAAGGCCACGAAAAACTCGGCTAATGGGTCGTAATAACATAAATTAAGTTTCATATTATTTCAGGGATGTGTCTTTATCTGAATAGTTTGCGTCAGAAGAACTCTGAAAAGTTGTTCGATGGCGCTGGGGTGGTGGGAAACGTCCTGATCGACCCCACGGCCACCATCGGCAAGGGTTGTCGCATCGGACCCAACGTCACCATCGGACCTAACGTGGTCGTGGAGGATGGTAAGCAACCACTGTTGACTACATGACAGTACATTTGGTTACTTTGTAGTAGGTTTTATATACTTTGGTATTAACAAATTAAACCTTAATTAAATTAAATTTATATGAATTTTAATCTCAAATCTTCATCATCGTAACCCATCACTAGCTAACCTAGCAGCCGCACAACCTCCTTTGGAGTTTCTTGCCACTTCTTCATTCTTCAATGAACACTCACCTTTTGTAGAAGCGGTGTAGTAGTTTGACAGTAGTGGTCTTTACAAGAAAAAAGCGGAAAATAAGTTTGTCAACTTCGCTGTTTGATCAATATACACTTATTACACACAAACTAAACATTAGTCTACTTTGCAACAATCCGCGAGCAAACACGTATGATGGTGTATACTTTCTTGCAAATAGCACCTCCCTTCCGCATTTGTAATAATGGAGTTCCGCAAAATAGGTACGTACGTCTGATACAATCCTACTAATAGGTATTATAAATGCGAAAGTTTGTGAGTATGGATGTCTGTGTGTTTGTTACTCTTTCACGTAAAAACTACTGAATGGATTTTGATTAAATTTTACAATAATATCGCTTACACGTAGCCCATAATTTATGAAGATATGGTGTAAATTATCCAAAATATATCACGAAATCTTTGCAAACGCAAGGAATAAGTTTCCCGAAGCCAAGCGAATGTGGGTCACTAGTCACCTCACAATTAACTTATTTCACAGGTGCGTGCATAAAACGCAGCACTATTTTGGGGGGTGCGTGCGTGCGACAACACGCATGGCTGGACGGTTGCATAGTGGGGTGGCGGTCGGTGGTGGGACGCTGGGTGCGCATGGAGAACTGCACCGTGTTGGGGGAGGACGTGATCGTTAAGGACGAGCTGTACATCAACGGGGGTCAGGTGCTACCCCACAAGTCGATCGCGTTGTCTGTGCCCGAGCCGAGGATTATTATGTAGTTTGACGTTTAAGTTGTTGCAGTCTACGAACTAAATTGTATGGAGTGTTTTCATGCAAAAATCGGGGCCGAGTTGAGTAGTCGATGCGATTGAGTCGAACAATCGATTCAATGATGAATTATCAATAATTTTTTTTTGGTTAACAAAACAAATTTATCTACTGTCTAAAATCGCACCAGGGTATTTAAATCAGTAGTCACCTTCAGAGAAATGTACAACGAGGTTTGATTGTGTGCGCAGCTATATAACATTTGAGTAGAATCTGAATTTATCTTATCTTGGTGATTTAACAATGTATCTGTATCTTACATAATTTTTTACAATAGTGCTTTTATGAAATGAAACATTTAAAAATGATTATTCTGATATAAACTGGAGTGGCCTAAAAGTAATTTCATGATTATTTAATAGATAGCATAAACTTCAAAAAACTGTTATGGTTTTTCGTTTATGAACTGAATTGTGAAGTGCATCAAATAAGAATTATAAAATGTATAAAATAGCTTCCAAGGTATCTATGTTCGTAGACTGCAGTATTGACTCTACTTTTAATTCAACTATGTAATTCAGTTAGGACCATAAATAAGAATTATGAGAACGACAACTACATGGGAAATATGTCATAACTATAAATCACAAAAAATGTGTTCTTTTCATTCTGGCGCTATGTTTGAGATGCTAATATAAAAGGCTGTTACAAAGCTCGGTTATGTATTATCATTGTGTGATGTATTTATTATTTGTTTTAACGAACTCGGTTAGAATTATACGGGGAAGAAAAGGTTATACATAATAGTAAAATAACACATGTTAATACGTAATGTATGAAGGAATATTTTTTAAGATTTAAGAACATTAACATAATTGTTTCGGTACGGTCTATCGTAATTATAATATAAACTTACGGTTGCCCAGTGAAAATTTTGAAAAAGACTAACGTTTTTCGGGTCAAAGCATCTATTTGAAATACTGTAACTAATTATTTTATTAATAGAGGGTACATCCAAAAAGTAGAGTTATATGTGGGCATAATGATAAAGCATAGTAATTAATTTCAATAATAATTTATTTTAATATTTGAATGTTATTTGGGTATGATATTGATTATGCAATTTAAGGATTACCAAGTTACCGATTCGAAATTCGAATTAGTTACAGACGAATGTGGTGCCATCTTCTGGTAATATTGGTAACCGTTTTCGAAGTTTTAAACAAACACGCTGGGTTTGTTGCAATTTTACTATGTAGTTTAGTAGATAGCCGTATTAAATATTCTATCTATTGATAAACTCTGGATAGGTTAGTAGATAAAGTAATCACAATTAAAGCTATACTATTTTGACAGTTGCTAGGCGACTTACTGAGATATATGGACAGATAGAATATTGAGAACGGCTGATAGTAATAAATGGGTCGATTAGGTCGATATCCTGTCGAATTAATTTTATCTTCATTTATTCTTAGATATAGTTTGGTATTCATTATTACTATTTTTAAATGATTTACTTTAATATAGGAACCTTGTGAGTAGAATATTTTGCACAAAGTTATTTAATGATTATTTTAATTATTTCATAATATATTACTCTTAAATGTTTTTCTTTGGATTTTTTTTATTTTTAAAATTCATACTAAAGTATGTGAACCTAATTTTTATTTTTAAAAATATGAAATTTTATTTTATATGAAATGTAATATGTATAGAATAGATAGTGACAATATGAAATTGCAATTATTTGTGTAAATCCTAGCTAAATGTACACCTACAGTATATATTATGAGTATGTATAAAATTTCAGTCAGAAAACTTAATGATTTATTCTCTCGAAAAAGCAATGATGGGAAATTAATATAAGTAGAAATTAATTCATTTTCAAAGGAATTGAAGATATAGTAAATTATAGTATACCACCAAATAGTAGTATTGTTGTGTAGCTGTTGAATTTTCCATTCGCGATTGAGCCGTGTCGTCGTTAACTGCGGCCAATTAAAAGCCAACCGAAAATTCAACCGTAAGTAACATGAAATAAAGATGATGATTTGATTACTATGAGTTGCATTCAATTCGATTGGTGGCGAGTCGGTGTTGAGTTGATGAGATGTGTGTATATCAGGGCTGCCGCTACCCGTAGAAGATACCGCGTGCATACTTTTACTTTAAAAAAAATACTACGCGATCACTCCATTTGCGGCCCCTCGAGCGTGCTCCAGCGTGCGTTGCACGCATTGCACGCCCGCTTGCGGCGGTCCTGATGTAAATGCACAACTTAATTCAACTCCTGTAATATTTTCTCATGTCTGCATCTAAGGCTGATTTTTAAATGCAATAGGCAGGTACACTCAACATTCCGTGTAAAATGGTTGTACAATGTATACCTTTGTTTTGACATGGCCCTCATTCTTACTGCCATTTTTACACAAAATATGTAATTTTATATGACTAGCTATAAGTTTGAATGGCACATGTTAAATAGTGCAAATATTGAAATATAGTCTTTTCATTATTATTCGTTTGTCTCATTGACTTCCTTTAATATCAAACATTTATATCACTACATAGTATAAAACAAAGTCGCTTTTTCTGTCCCTAAGTATGCTTAGAACTTTAAAACTACGCAACGGATTTTGATGCGTTTTTTTTAATAGATATAATGATTCAAGAGGAAAGTTTATATGTATAATATAGTAAAGTTTTGTGTAAATTGGTTTTCCCGAAGCGAAGCGAGGGCGGATTTACTAGTTTATAATATAAAAGTAAAAGGATAGTCAGTCACTCACTGATTAAACACATTTTTTAATCTATACTCTATACTTAATACTTATACTTAATACTTAATAATGTTATAAAGAGGAAAGATTTGATTGTTTGTTTGTTTGTTTGCATCGAATAGGCTTCAAAACTACTGAACCGATTTGAAAAACTCTTTCACTGTTGGAAAGCTACACTATCCCCGGGTGACATAGGCTATATCATATATTATAAAAATGAATTGCTGTGCGTTAGTCACGCTAAAACTCAAAAACGGCTGTACCGATTCGGTTGAAATTTTTTGTGTGTCTTCAGGTGTATCCAAGAATGGTTTTGATTTACAATTGGACCCGGTAGGTGGCGCTGCTGTCGATATGTCACCATATTATTATTTGTTTATTAATTATAGAGCGGTACGAAGTTCGCTGGGGCAGCTAGTTCTTATATAACCATAAACAATTTTGATGGTATTATGATAGATTGTAAAAAAATATGATTTCATCCACACCATTTTTTTATGTGTGACACAATTGTGTAAAACACCTGTTTTAATTTTTTTCCAAGTTGCTATATCTCTGAAAATACTATATTAATCGAAAATACTCAAAAGCTACTTTATGTTCGCGTCATTACAACCCCATAAAAATATGATGAAAATCGTTGGAGTCGTTTCCGAGATTCAGATTATATATAAGTAAGGATATATTATAAAAGAATTGCTCATTTAAAGGTATTAGATTGAAGTTTATGACTCTTATCATATCATCTACCGTGACGCAGCCGTGGTTTTCACAACGTTTACTCATTACGTTGTAATTATTACGATATTATAATATTAAATAAAGAGGAATTAAAATTATCTTCCTTATCTATTGAGGTTACATCATATTGCCATTATTCTGGGATGCATCGACAAACATAAATATAAAACCGTTTATTAAGTAGTGAAAGGCTTATTTAACGCGGAATTATAGGCCCTATAATTAATTAGAATAAATTTTGGCTAAAGACCTCCTACAAGGCCCATCGGTTTGGTAGGTACCTAACTACCTACTCGTAGGTACATAACGAAGCTGACGAAATACCTACATAGCTGATTTAATCGCTATTTTATCGATGTTGTATTGTATGGTTATGAGCACTTCACTATTCACACCTTATCTTTATTTTACTAAATCTACTCTCTCAAGAAAAATCTTTGCAAATCAGATAATTAGTTGAGTATTTAGTAAACACACTTGTAAATCTCTACGTTTATATAAAAGGCATGTTACCTAATAGCTTACAGTCACTTGTCAGATATTGTGGTGCCAAGATTTATCTACAATACTTTTAAGCAACATGGAATCTCAAGAAATAAATATTAAAAAAGTTAACTTAGATAATAATAAAAAAGTAGATTACGACCAGTTTCTATCTTCAGCTGGATTATTCGGAACATATCAAATATTCCTGTTCTTCATCACTTTCCCGTTTTATATGTTCGGTGTCTTCTCTTATTTTTCTCAAATGTTCCTGACGGAAGTGCCACCCAATCATTGGTGCTGGATACCAGAATTGGAAAACTTGACTGACATCGATCGTCGGACCCTTGCGATCCCGCTTGATCCTGGGGCAAAATTTGGATATTCGCATTGTCAAGCGTATGTAGCCAATTGGACTGAAGTTCTGAACAGTGGCCAGAGACCAGACAAGACATGGCCGATTGCGCCATGTCAGCATGGATGGGAGTTCAATAGAACAGAGATACCATACCCGACTGTTTCCAGTGAACAAGAATGGGTGTGTGGAAAAAGTAGCTATCAAGCAACGGCACAGAGTTTTTATTTCGTTGGATCTATAGTTGGCGGGTTAATTTTTGGTTGGATCGCTGATCGGTATGGACGACTGGCTGCAGCAGTAGGAAGCAATTTAATTGGATGCGTGGCTGGCATTGCCACTGTATACGCCAGAAACTTTGAAGAGTTTACTTTGTTTCGATTTTTTGCGGGAATGGCTTACGACAATTGTATGATGATGGTGTATCTCATCGTGCTAGAGTACGTAGCACCGAAATATAGAACGATGATGGGAAATATTTCATCTGGTATATTTTACACCTTGGCCATGGTATTTTTGCCTTGGATAGCGCTCGCTTGCAACGATTGGAAGGTTTTAGGTCTTGTCACCAGCGCTCCAATGGCATTAGTTCTATTAGCACCCATTGCCATTCCCGAAAGTCCGCGGTGGCTACTCAGTAAAGGACGCTTAAATGATGCTGTGCAAAAAGTATTGACGGTCGCCCGGATCAATAAGACTAAAATAACGACTGAAATTATAGATAATTTTAAAGCGTCGGTCAGCCAAGAAAATAAAGAAGAAAATACTACTATTTTGGAAGTTTTTAGGAGACCCTTGCTGAGGAAAGTTTTTATGTGCATGTGTTTAAATTACATGTGTTGTACGACTGTTTTTGATGGGTTAGTGCGTAGTATTGCAATTTTACCTTTTGATTTCTTCATATCTTTCTCCATAACGTCTTTTACTGAACTTCCTTCATTACTTCTTGTTGCCTTTATAATGGACATAATGGGAAGAAAGTGGCTCACGATTATTTGCATGATATTTTGCTGCATAACAAGTATTTTGACATCATTTACTACAGGATATATATCGTTAACGTGTGCATTTTTAGCAAGATTAGCGGTTAACATGGCGTTTTATATAGCAATACAATGGACAGCGGAAATTTTACCCACATCGGTTCGAGGGTCAGGGTTTTCCATAGTTCATATTTGTGGATATTTGGCAACTATTTTATCACCTTTTATTGTGTACTTGGAAACATTTGTGCCTGGTCTTCCACTTATTCTTATTGGGATCATAGCTGCAGTTGGAGCCGCTTCTACAATTGCTATACCAGATACATCCTTTCGAAGTATGCCTCATAGCTTTGAAGAAGCAGACGACATAATAAGAGCTCAAAAAATGTTTGACATACCATGTTTACAGAAGAAAATAATTGATTATAAAGGGGAAGTAAATAATTGTTTTGAATTGGAATAAATAGACGGGTATGGTCAAAGTTAAAGTACTAAATACTTAAAGAAGTGCCTAACCCCAGCTTCATTCTCGGTCGGTATCTGGTATTTGGCATTTCCAATGTCCATGGGCGACGGTGTCTGTTTAAATAAAAAGAAACGCAGAACATAATTTGATGTTTAATTAGTAGTGAATTTACGTACATTTATGTAGTTTATGCTTATCAGGAATAAACTCGGTCTACTTATTTCTTTAGGACATACCTAAAGTTTTGAAGGTGTGCAACACAAATGCTGTTTCAAAGGGACAGAAAAAGCGACTTTGTTATACTATGTTGTATAATGTATAAGCAATGATTCTCTCCAGTACCTTCCTGCGAAAATATACATCACTACAGTCTATTTTGTATCCTTTACATTTTTTAATAAAATTTTTACTACCCATCTTTTTCATTTCTTACATTTTATACCTAGTGCCTACGGCGCCTACCTTAAAAAAACAAAATATTTTTTGCTGGTTCTTCTTATGTTGAATAAGATTATATAAGGAGAAAAGAAACAGGACTAACTTAACTATCACTAGCCGTCCTTGCCCCAGTCCGACATCTAAGTATTCCACAATTTTTTTTGGAACGTTAGTTGGTTAGTTCGTTAGGGAATGTACTCATCCCATAATGTTTCAAAAAATTTTACCACCCTCCCTCTCAAGTTTTTATGTGGTATTGCTCCGTGGGTATAATTATATTTAAAAACACTACGTTTCTTTCTGTATTCCGTGGAACGCGCCTTAGCATTGAACGCGCCCTATCATTGAATGTCGTTCAATCTGACGTCTAAGTTGGAATTTTGATTAATACCTTTAACCCTTAATAAGGCGCGAGCCTGTGTAATAGTAAACTTTAAATTAGAAGCGTGTTTAGGGTAATTTAATGCTGGAGAATCCAAAAAATACATTTAAAAGTAGTGGGAGAGGGGGGATATACCTTTTTTTGCAGTGGGAAAATGATTCCCTTTGCCCGATTATGCTTGTCATAAGTGTAAGAAAGTGGGAATATAATTCCCTTTGCCTGTTAAGGTTATTTGTTTTTATAATAGTTTTTATTACTATTCAAATATAGCGCTGGCTGCTGACTTTGCTTCCGATATTTATTATTGCAAAAAAAAATTAAAGGTATTCCTACTACTCGTACATAATATTATAAATGCAAAGGGTTGGCTATTGAAATGTGCCGCCCTGATAGATTAAAGATGAGTTTACAACTATATTCAGTTAGTTGTCTAAAATATCTTTTAGACAACTAACTGAATATAGTTCTCGGTCTACAATATCTATATTTTCTTCCGATATTTCTCGAACACCGAAAAGCTCTTCAAGACGCCTTTCAATAATAATATCTTCAGGCAAATTGCAGTAATCTGCCGGGCTGGTCACAGGTGCTGTCTGATAATAAACATCATCGTCGGAATCAAGATCGGATAAATCGGAAAGGTTGTTGACGATTTCTTCCACCTCCCGATCACTAAGAATTTTATTTTTTTTCTTATTCATTGCTGACGAACACTACAAACAAAAGAAAACCTGTAAGTGACATGGGTTCTGAAGAGGAATGGACACAAAGAGTATCAAGAAAAGGACAGAAAAAGAAGTTAAATTTATTTCTATATATATATGCCGTATGCGTAATCCATAATACTGCAATCGGGCAATGGGAATTATTTTCCCACTTATTTATTTGAACATTTCGCAGAGAAATATCACTCTAAGACAAATAAAAACAATATACAGTAACACTAAACAGTTGTTTTATATGATACAGAAAGCATATTCTACTTACAGGAATTTTTGTAAAAGAAAAATTGTTTTTTTCTTTCTAACGTCCGATAATTTCAACTTTTCACTCACAATAACCTCGTTACTTCACTTTGAAATTGACATATCAGTGCAAGGTGACATTATAGGTGTGTGTTGCCAGTTTTAAGAAATTTAAAATTTACCATAAAAGCGTACCTTATGATTTCATTCAGTCTGTGGTCCAGCTGTTACGTAAAAATAAATGTTTTTGAACGCATTACTAAGTGGGAAATTATTTTCCTTTGCCTTATTAAGGGTTAATGACAGTTGAGTTGAGTGACGTGAAAGTGACAATGACATGAATGACATTTTACGATGATACGATGTAAATATTGCGCCAAAATCAGATGCTGAGCATTTGTATTTTGTAATAATTTGTATTGTTTAATATAAATTGTATATTTGATTATTTGCAATATTTCCATTTCCAATCCAATCCATAATCCTAATTAAAATAAGGAATAATGTCAAAACGAAATAGCACTGGGGTTTCAAATACACTTTTCAATTACTTCCATAGAACTCCTCCAAGCAATAAAAAAATTAAATCCAGCAATGATATTGAGAGAAATGAAGCTACAATGGATTCGCCGGTCGTCAGTAATCAGGAAATTAAAAAAGAAAGTAAGTACGTGAAATATGTTTTAACATCCTTATATTTTTACTTGTTTTACACACAGACTTTTTTTTGTTGGCCTGAGGTTTTACTTAAATACACTTACATTTTTACGTAGGTACCTGTTTTTTGGAAAACTTATATTTTAGGTATAATATATATTATAATAAACTTGATCTTAGTTGTAATCCACGAATTACTTCTCATACAATGTCTAACATAAATGTTCGTTTCCCGGTATCAACAATTGATTCATATTAGACAAAAAACGAGAGCGACAGTCCACACCTTCTCCCGACCCTCGCAGCAAGCCAAATGACAATGACAGTGACGATGAAATACCTATTGCTTCCAAAAGAAGGAAACGGATTAGGATCAATCCAGTTGATTCTGACGACTCAGATGTGGAAAACAAAGGTAAGAGACATTCATAAATCTTTTATAATTCCAGAAGAGGACAGACTACTATAACCATTATTTTTGCTATGCTTAGTTGATTACCAAAGTATTTATTTAATTTTGATATTTGTTATGTCCTATAATTTAATATCCTGTTAAATAATAACATCTTATATTTATGAAGAGTGCATATTAAAATTTAATTATCACTTGCTTCGGTGAAGGAAAACATCGTGAGGAAACCTGCACACCTGAGAGTTCTCCTTAATGTTCTCAAAGGTGTGTGAAGTCCACCAATCCGCACTTGGCCAGCGTGGTGGACTATGGCCTATACCCCCTCACACTGAGAGGAGACCCGTGCCCAGCAGTGGGACAGTTATGGGTTGTGATGATGATATTTATGAAGAGAAGTTTAATGATAAACCGTAAGCATGACTATGTTACTTTAACTCCAAATGTTTAACTCCAAACGCAATTTCAGCAGACAATAAAATCAAAACACCAAAGGAAACAAAAACAATTGAAAAAAGATTACAGGAGAGTTTTAAGTATGAACCAAATGAATCCCCCAAAGGTAGCAAGGTGAAGAAAGTTATAGAGATTAATAGGTGAGAGAAGTAGTTGCTTTCCGTCTGGTATGTTGAGCATAGTTAACACATTTTCTATTGCAAAAAAACATGACGTAAACATGCTCCGCAGCGAACTTCTTAATGAAACTCAATGTATTAAAGGTGTGTCTGTGCACTTTACATCAACTTGGCTCTGACTTGACCCTGGTTCAACTTTCCTAAAGCATTGAATTATGAGTTTAATTTTGTGTTCTTTACAGTTGAATTTTCAGCTTTTGGAACGAAGTTCCTTATCGCGCGTTGTGAAAGGGGGCTAGACGGAAAAAATTCTTACGAAAAGTTGTTACGACACTTTTAATTCTTACGAAAAGTTGTCACGACACTTTTTGTGTACAGCGCCATCTCGTGGAGCGTTTTTGTAATAAGCAAATGCGTAGTTTTGTCATTAGTTTTTGTTGTTTTTGTTAGATGGCAGCAGTGTGCCACACTTGACATTTTCAGATTTGAAGGTTTAGCTTTAGTGTCACTGACGATAGATAACGCTACCAGTGGGAAATACTTATAACTTAAAAAAATAAAATTTTATTGCAATTCCTTCAACCTTCACTAATTAATCGAAAGGAACTTCGTTCCATCCGGGTGTCCCTTGACACCTCTCAAGTTTTTTTTTTCAGCAATTTACTTAAAAAACTGAACCATGCACAATAAAGGTATTGTATACTAAGAAACTCAAATTTCAAAGCTCACATTTCAATACTTTCCTATGAGTTGAATCAGAGTAAGTTCGCGTTGAGTTCATGTAATATGTGCAGACTTGCTTTAGTAATATAAATATGTAATTATAAAATTTACTGATATTAATTACAAACTGTTCATATAATGTTCATGTTTTTTTCACTGCCCATAGCCATAAATAATACAGTTAATCACATGTCAATAAAATTCTATTATTTGTATTGTAAGCAAGGGAGTAAAGACATAATTGTGCATAATATATTGTGAACTAAAGGGCTACCCACTCAAAAGCTGCCGACCCTCAAGAATCACCAGCAATAGCTGATGAGGGCAACTGGACCCACTGCAAGTTGGACTGGCTAAAACCTGACAAGATCCGGGATGCATTCAAGCGGAGGCCTGATGACCCTGACTATGATCCTAGCACACTTCATGTTCCAGATGAGTATTTGAAGGCACAGACACCTGTAAGTTTTTGTGTATGAATTTTTAAACTATGTGCCTGTTCTATAGATTTCATTGTCTATGTATCAACACAGGGCAAGTGTCCACCAACCAGTTTGGTGACAAGGCCATGGTCATCTTAAGTTGTTTATCCAACTAAGACATCAGGATTCTCTGTTTTGGGAAAGTTGTAAGGATGTGTGAATGGTGGATTTAAAAGAAGAAACATTTATTCCAGCATACTTGGTACCCCAATAAATTTTAAGACAAAAAATAAAGGTTTGGACAGTTAAATAAAATGTTATATGTACTAGGTTCATAGGTTTGTTTCTTGACATTCCTAATCTGCTGGGGTCCTTTAGAAAATAGAATTTAAAAAGTAGACACATACACAACATTCATAGCCAATGTTTATGTTTTGGATTTATTTTAAAGTAAAAAAACAAAAAAAAGTTAATTTATTTATTTTTATTTTCAATTTCAGGCTCACCGTCAATGGTGGGAGATGAAATCTTCCCACTACGATTGTGTGCTGTTCTTCAAAGTAGGAAAGTTTTATGAACTTTACCACATGGATGCTGCCGTTGGAGTCAATGAACTTGGCTTTTCTTATATGAAGGTAACATCGAATCGAATATTGTATTCAAATATTATACAAAATTTGTTACAAACTAGCAAAATATTCTTAGTGTTGTTTTTAAGTAAAAGGTGTAAAGGATTCTCTCGCAGTCAATGCACGTTGTCCATTTGGCGGTGTTCACTTAACATCAGGTGGCTCAACTTTTCATTTGTCAAACTGTTGTATAAACAGGAAGATTGACGATAAAATAACGTTTTGACGTGAAAACGTCTCATAAATCGATGAACGCCGGCTGCACGCACGAAACAGTATGACGTCATTGTCACGTTCCGCCTGAGCCGAGCGTGCAAGCGAGAGCGCCGAACAAGCGATAGAGAGCCACGATGGGCCTAAGCGTTCGGTTTTCTTCAATGTTTTCTTATGAGGGTATCACGTAAAATTATGTTCCGTAAACAAACTTTACAGACAACCATATTTTTTGTTTTTAGGGCGAATTCGCTCATTCCGGTTTCCCCGAGAGTGCGTACGCTCGGATGGCGTCCACGTTGGTGTCGAAGGGATACAAAGTGGCTCGAGTGGAACAGACCGAGACTCCGGACATGATGCAAGAGAGGTGCAGAACTAGTGAGTTTTGTGATATTTTTATTCCAACCACATGTATGTGATTTCGAGACAAGTTCAATATCGATGCATATTAGAATAGTCCCCTGTCTGTATATGGGAGATGTATGAGTAAATTGATTTTATTGAAGGCATTAATTAACGCAATATAACCCAAAACAGACGGTGTTAGAACATTATTTAGTTGGTTAGTTTATTAAAGTATGAGGACTGGGACAGGGACTGTTAGTGATAGTTAGTCCTGTTAGTTGTTGTCAGTAATAGTGCAGTTATTAATTGTTAGCAAGAGTTTCGGTCTGATTCGGTCACAGATGTGTTGCTACCCTTGGGGGCCGAGATGGTCGCCTCTAAAAAGTGTAGCCGGGTCCTTCCTTCTATCCGGAACACAATTGCTGTTAAAACAATTATTACACGGTAGAAATGGTACGTGGCGGGCGGTAGTACTACCCCGGGCGAACTCTAAGCTCTACTACCTAAAAGCGTAACCGGTTATTGTTGGCAGCGTTGTCCAGTAAGAAGGACAAGGTGGTCCGGCGGGAGGTCTGCCAGGTGTCGGTGCGCGGGGCGCAGGTGTGCGGCCTGCAGGACACTGGCCCGACGGAGCCCCACTCCGCTTACATGTTTGCTGTTGTTGAGGAGGTGGGCTTTGGTGAAGTCTTCGCGAAAAGATATTTTATTTATTTTTTATTTATTTAGTTTTATTTATTCATTATATATTTTTGTTTATTTACTTATAAACAGTGATAACATGTTACATCGTAGTTTCCAAAGATACACTGTGTTGTGGGTAACTACACTCTTCTAACTGACATATAAAAAAAAACAATAAGAAGAAAATGAACGAACGAACGAATGATGGAAAGAAAGAAAAAAAGTTTAAATGTACGCCAAGAAATTAATAAAAATTTGAAACACAATTTGAAGCAGATTACCTTTTATACTTCTTTTTATCACTGTTCAGCGTAAAATAATACCTAGAAGTGTAACTTCCAATCAAAAATAGTGTAATGAAGACTAGGCCTGGTAGGCAACGTCAGCTCATTCGTCGTTGTGTTTTTTGTTTTTTACTGACACTGAAATTAGCCAATCACGGTTGCCCTTGTGTAATGCGGTATAAAATAAGAACCAATTGTGAAATTTCAGCGGTTTAAGTTACGTGGATGATTTGGTACCATTTTTGAATGACTGTTTGTATGAAAGGGCGTCCTCTATACTTTATAGCTCATTGTCACTGTTCTGTTGTTATGTAGTATGTTTTATGTGTTTGTTATTTGATAAAACTTTATTACATGGTAATAAGGACTGTAATCATATTAAACTATACAAATAAATAACATTGGAAGTGTCAAAATATTGTTGCAAAGTTTCATCTGTTGACAAATTACAAGGTGAATGTCACAGAGAAAATGTGCGAGCAGGATAGAAGAAATTTATAAATAGAATGTCCGAAATGTTCTCTTGTTTAAATTTGGTGACAATATTGATAAATTATAAAATGTATAATCCTTAAGCAAAGTCCTATCACCAAGCAAGGGTCGGCTTGTGTTGCCTCTAATGACACCTTGGTCATTTTAGTATCTAATGCCGCCACAATACGGCACAATATTAAAAGTACTGATGTAATTAATTGAATTGTATCAGGAGAGCAACGGCCGCAGCAAGTACGGCGTGTGCTTCGTGGACACGTCGATAGGCCAGTTCCACATGGGGCAGTTCCAGGACGACAAACATTCCTCGAGACTGCTCACCACCCTGGCCCACTATCCACCAGCTTTGGTATGTTTCAGTACTCGCAGTATCCTACACTCAGAGACGGGCAACATGGAATTATGACATTACAGATTACAATTACATCCGGAGGCCTGGAAATGGTCCCGCGAGCGTTTTTCCAGAAAAGGTAGTTGGCTTCAACCCATTAATGGCCCACTACTGAGCACGCGTCTCTCCTCGTACTTGAGGAGGCCTAGAGCATGCTCCGCCACGCTGCTCCAAGGCGTTTCGGTGGAGGGGTCAGTGGCCAACCCAAGTGTCAGAATTTTTAAGCCGCCCGAAGGCACCGACATGGCTGAACGACTGCTACCAAATGGTAACAACCGGGACCGACGGCTCTACGCGCCCTCCGAAGCGTGGTTATACGGATGAATAAAAATTATGTACTTACTTTCTTTAAAAATTCAACTGACGTGTTGCAGATAATATCGGACCGTAAGTCCAAAAGTGGTCGCACCAGCAAACTACTAAGCACCCATTGCTACAACGCGAGACGAGAGTATGTATACATGTCGTCTCCAGAGAAGACCCTCAAGCTGTTAGCCGATAAGTATTACAAGGCGAACGCTGACGGGGACTGGCCGGAGGGACTCAAAATTTTTTTGCACGAAGGTTTGTGTCATACAGTGGGTAATATTGTTCTTATCAAATACAAATATTGAACCTAATCCCCACATTATGACTCCACTCAAAGGCATTGGTTGGAATTAGTGTTAGGTCTTATAAAATAAGAATTAGATTTAGATTATATTGTAATAGTTTATACTAACACTACTAAGCACAATTGTTAATACTAACAATATATGGACCTTGACGTCCGTAATAAAGATTTATTTTTATCATGAACTATAGTGGTTAACATTTCACTGTGACACGGGTACTCACGATATATATTTTGAAATATATATTTTTGGTTGAAATGCAGTGGCGCGATGAAACTTGACAGAATACCAGATGATATTTGACACTAACACAAAAATCTACTTACGTCTAGTTCGTGTTTTTTTATTATTATTATTTTAACAAAATCAAATCAATTATTATAAAAAAGTTGTTTGTTTTGTCACTGGACTATGCTAGGATTAAGCATTGACTTATTATTACTATGGACATCTAATCTCATACTAAAATCGCGAAAAAAACTTCCCAATCAGTTACGTCATGTGATGTCATGCAATTAACAAGGTAATTTAAACACAAAAATCATTACATCACGGTTTAATTTCGATTGCAGTCGTGAACGCGGAATTGTTGCTCTCCTTGCGGTTTGTTGCTCATTTAGCTCGGACATTTTTTAGCGCGGACCCGACGTCCATAGTAATAATAAGTCAATGGGATTAAGGCTTTGTTTTGTTCCAGGTGATGCTTTAGGGTTGACTCCGGCCGCTGACTGCTACCTAGCAGTGACAGCGCTCGGGGGCTGTGTATCGTACCTGACCCACTGCCTGCTAGACATACAGATACTGGGCATGTCACAGTTCACGGAATACGCCCCACCCGACGTTCTAAACAGCACCGTATTAGACGAGAGTATGGTTGAAAATCAATGGACAGGAGGCAACACCATGGTTTTGGATGCAACAACGCTCAGGAACTTAAGAATCGTACAAGACGAGGGTTGTTTGTACGATAAATTGAATTACTGTTCCACTGCGATGGGGAAAAGGTATTTTGTTACACTATATTACTTATAATAGCATTTTAGAAGCATGTTTTTGAAGTGAAAACTTCTATAGTATCGTTGCGATTTGGAATTAGATGAAACGGAAATGACGACGAACAGGAGACAGAAACATTTTAACGTGGGAGAAAATGAGATAGGAAGCATCGGCGAAATGGCGGCTTACGTAAGCAAAGCAAAACATCAATATTTCGATTGACAGTATTAGTTTTTTAAAGTTTCACTTCTAGCACGTGTGAATTGCACACATTTTTTTTAAACTATTAATTTACTGTCCCGCAGGTTACTTTACCAATGGGTGTGTTCACCGAGCTGCAAGTTGTCAGTGATAAGGGAGCGGCAAGAGGTTGTGCGCGCCCTGTTCGACAACCGGGAGGTGTGCCAAGACGCCAGGAACATTATGACCACGTTGCCCGACTTGGAGAGGCTATTGGCCAAGTGAGGAATCTGATTTATATTCATTTAGACTAGGTATATTTTCAATGCACTGAAGTACGTTTTTAGCTTGGTTTTTTCAACGGTCTGTTAGCATTCGAGGAGAAGAAGTGGGGAAAGAAGCTACTCAGTTTTACATTTTTTTAATAAGTATTTTTTAGAATAATTGATTATGGTACTATTATCTCTAAGCATTGTACGATACATTTGTCGTATACTACCAGTTTTTTTACTTACATCCATCGACTGATGAAGTCCTACATCTGATGTCATCTGATATCTCAGGTGTAGGGCTCCATCCATTGTACATTTTTTTTCTTTATATGTAATACATAATGTATAGAAAAAATTAATGTTGGATGGAGCCCCACATCTGACTCACACATGGCCCATTTTTTATTATTCCAGAGTGCACACCCTCGGTAACTTAAAGAGATCCAAATGTCACCCGGACTCCCGAGCGATATTCTATGAGGAGAAGACGTACTCCAAGCGGAAGGTGTTGGACTTCATAGCGGTGCTGAATGGGTTCACTGCTGCGTTGAAGATAGCCGATCTGTTTGCTGACATGGACCCAGCTCTGCTCAAACGGATCACCCAGTTGAAACCGGTTGGCCAGTTTCCTGACTACAGGGAGACCTTGAAATTTTTCAGTGTAAGCTTTTGCTATATTTTTAAGCTCTGTTGGGAAGCTTTAAGAAAATTCATGAATTTATTTGGTTCAAAGAAATTTTAATTGCAGTTCGGTTTTACTCTTATTCCTATAAGAAAAGATTATATGGAACGGCTTGTTACTGGTAACTCGAAAACGATCGGTTTAACTATTGGTTAAATATAGAAACCGGGTATTAAATAGTTAATTAGTTTTTATCAAAGTGTACTTCATCATTCATCATCTTCTCTTTATCATTGTGTATGTATGTATGTTTGTTTGTAGGAAGCTTTCAATCAGACCGAAGCGGAGAAGGAAGGTCGCATATTACCCGGCGCAGGTGTTGACCAAGAATACGACAACATTCTGCAAGAGATAGAAGAGATTGAAAGAGAATTGAGGGAGTACTTAGCTGAACAGGAGATATACTTCAAATGTCGGGTGAGATCTTTTTTTTTTAAATATGAGAAGTCATGCGTGGCTCATGCGAAGCAAAGAGAACTATCATCCTAAAATGCTGCGTCATTGTCTCTGGAAACGGTTACAAGACTTACAAAGCACCGTTCTGAAACTCCATTTGTAAACTCTCTTTTAAAATATAATAGAACACTCGGGACGGTAACAAAACAAAGCATTGTTCCAAAATGCAAGTGTAAGTACTACGTTTTCGAAGCAAAATGTGAATTAATGAATTAAATCCTTATTTAATAACTCATTACATATTGGAATCCAGACCCCTAAACCAACGGTTAAAACGAAGCAAGTTACTGAAAGCAATCGTAATAAAAGACGATTCTAAAATGATGGCAAACACAAGATATTTGGTTAAGTAAAATAAATGCTAACACACTCGTATACATTAGGATTCCCTGTGTCGCGGGTGGCATGGACAACACAGACATTATGACCTCACACCCACGACCTGAGGACAAACATTTATCCGTCATCCGGGAATCGAACCCGGGACGCCTTGTCACTTCCCCGGCCGGGGATCGAACCCGGGACGCCTCGCTTCGCTGGCAGGGCCATTGTGTCAACTAAGCTATTCTTATTAACTACACATTTTTGTCCGCTGATGGATCGCCGCTATGGAAATCATTTGTAGGAAAAAATATTGTGTATAAACTCAAACTCAAATAATTTATTTCATGTAGGTATTAATACACCTATGAACGTCATTTTTTGCATTTACCATAAATATTATGTATCGATATTATTATTGTTTTGTAGTTGCACTACGTGGGAACGGACAAGAAGAGGTATCAAATAGAAGTGCCGCAGAGCGCCGCGTCCAAGGCGGGCTCCGAGTATCAGTTGGAGGGCGCCCGCAAAGGATTCAAAAGATTCTCCACATCTGACACGAAGGTAAACCAACGACAATACTACAAATTCAGATATAGATAACCAGAGTGAAATTAATTTATGGCATACTCTTATCGGCCACTTGATGATTGATCACTGATTATTGACACTCCTTAAAAATCATAAAGACTCCTTAAAAATCATAAAGAAAAATATGGATGTAATTTATTATCCGAATTAAATATATTATTATTACTAGCTGTCCCAGCGAACTTCGTACCGCTCTATAATTAATAGACAAATAATTTGCAATAAAATAAAATTGCGACTATAATTAAAGATCTAAGCTATTCTATCTCTCAAGTTGGACCAGACTGCTCACGGTGTGCCAATTTAATTTAAAATCGGTTAAGTAGTTTAGCAATCCATCGCGGACAAACATCGTGACAGGAGATTTATATATATTAAGATTAATGTATTGTGGTTTCAATAATAAAATAAGATTTTTTAGTAAGTTTTGAGGTCATAGAACATGTAATGATTTAAACTTTTAAAGTTTTCATAAAATGAATCTATCGCTCTGATCGTTCTTATTGTAGATAAATACAATATACGAACCAGCCATAAAAGTATACAAATATGCTCTGTAGGATTTCCTCGGCCGTATGATCGCAGCGGAAGAGCAGAAGACGAATGTTCTGAAGGACTTGAGCCGTCGAATGTTCGAGAAGTTTTCCTCGCATTACAACCAATGGGAGGCCGTCATTCAGTGCATGGCGACATTAGACATACTTTTGGCGTTTGCCGAGTTCGCGAGACAACAAAATGGCGATGTTTGCTTACCGGAGATTACGTTTGATGAAGAGAAAAAGGTTGGTTTTGAATCACTGTATCGTGTTTATATTTACACGAACAACATATTTTTGATTTTGTGAACTTGTTATGTGTAACGTAAATAATACGGTTAGATTATTTCGTGAATTTCTGCAAATCAAACCTAAGTTAGTACGCATTATTGGTCCCCTTTCCAGATAATTAGGTACTGCCTACTCAAAGTTGTCTCATACAATGTGATGTGTATTGTTATATTGTATGCCTTCTGTTTGTGTAGGATAATTAATTCTGGAATAAAGCATTTTTTCATTTCATTATCAGTCCATTGTTTTTTACATAAGATAAGTTAATGCTTGACAACAATCCCACCTGATGGTAAGAGGCGATGGAGTCGACGATGTTGGACGCAATAACTTATACTTATTACATCGCCACTAACCATCCGGTGAGATTGAAGTCAAGCATTAACTTATAATTACAAAAAAAAACACTACACGGCCTTATAACCCATTTTAGTGATCTGAGCTATCGAGTTAAGAGTTCCATGTTGGAATCTCAATGCATTTACGAGACACGATATAAATAATATGTTCCAGCCGTACATGAACATAGTGGAGGGGCGGCACCCCTGCATCCCCGTGAGCGAGTTCATCCCCAACGACACGCGGCTCGGGCTGGGGGCGGCGGCGCTGCTGCTGCTCACGGGGCCCAACATGGGCGGCAAGTCCACGCTCATGCGGCAGGCGGCGCTCATCACTGTGCTGGCACACTTGGTACGGACATTCTCGCAACCCGTGACTGTCCCACTGCTGGGCACGGATTTCCGGACAATGTTAGGGGTACAGGCCATAGTCAACAGGCCAGGTGCAGATTGGCGGACTTCGCACACCTTTTGTGAAAGTTGTGGAGAACTCTCGGGTGTGCAGGTTTCCCCGCGATGTTTTTCTTCACCCGACTGTAAATAATGCACATTGAGCCAAAAGGGAGATTTTAGACGATTATCTCCGTCTTTAGCTCGATGTGCTATATTCACGGTCGGCTGCTGTACTGTCCCACTGCTGGGCTTGGGCTGCTCGTAATATAGGGTGTGCACTTTTACATAGTTCACCACGCTAGCCAAGTGCGGATTGATAGACTTCCAACACCTTTGAGAACATTCTGGAAATATTTGAGTTGTGCAGGTTTCCTTATGATGTTTTTCTTCACCGAAGCAAGTGATAATCAAATTAGTAAGCGGTTACCGTCGCCCATAGACACCAGTTACACGAAAAGCATCACCAATGCGTTACGGGCCGATAAAGAAAGTAATAGCTCTCAAGTTACCGACACGACAAGTCTCCAAGCGACTGACTCACGTCGTAATGAATAGAGGTTGCCATGAATCAATTGCTTATTGGACTATTTGATCACCAGGGCAGCTACGTGCCCGCGCAGGAGTGCAGCATCAGCCTGGTGGACCGCATCTTCACGCGGCTGGGCGCGGCCGACGACATCCTGGCGGGGCAGTCCACCTTCCTGCTGGAGATGACGGAGACCGCGGCCATCGTGGCCCACGCCTCGCGACACTCGCTCGTGTTGCTCGACGAGCTGGGTCAGTCGACGGCATCGTAATTGTCGTAATCCAACTGTCCCACTATTGAGCTCGGGTCTTGGACAATGTCGCCCAAGGAGGGAGTTGTCTGATGCCAGTCTTGGCCGCTGTTCAGCAGAGTGCACCACGAGCAGGGGAGATTGACGCGAGTTCTGAGATAGCAATTCCTTACACCGCAAGAGTTTTTCCGAAAAGATTAATGTAATAAGTATTTCCCTATATTTCCCACTGTTGGGCACTGGTTTCCTCTCATAATGTGAGGTTTATAGGCCATAGTCCAACACGTTGACCAAATGCCGATTGATGGACTTCACACACCTTTGAGAACATTATGGTGAACTATTAGGTGTGCAGGTTTCCTCACAATGTTTTATTTATTTATTTAATCTTTATTGTAAACCTTTATAATAGGGGTGTACAATGGGCGGACTCAATTAATGCCTAATGGCATTCTCTATTTTTCCTTCACCGAAGCAAGTATTAATTAAATTCTAATAGGCATATCGTAGAGGTGCGTGCAGGATTTGAACCCAAATACAACGATGATGTAATGATATGAAGTTTTTACACTGTGGCAATAGATAGTGATAAGTTCCGTTTTCCGGTGCCGCCGCCGTATTAATAATATTAATTATAACAATTAGTGAATATTCATGTCACTAAACATAATTATTATATTCAATAGTGGATTAATACGAATAATCTAAATGTTAAGATTCTTCCTAAATAATTAAAGTATATGAAATGTATTTCCTATATAAAAGGATGTACTGGCGGCGGCCATATTTAAAAAGGAGATTAAAGCGGATGTAAAACGCTCACAATAAAAATTGTAATTTAAAATTAAGTAATAAACTCTGTTTTAATAATGATGTCTCAATGATGCAACAATGTTAGATGCAACGTGGATATCATATGTTTGTGAAGCTGTCGTTGAGAGTTGTCGAGCCGTGCGTTGTGCAGGGCGCGGCACGTCGACGTACGACGGCACGGCGGTCGCGTCGGGCGTGTGCGCGGCGCTGGCGGCGCGCGGCTGCCGCGTCCTGTTCTCCACGCACTACCACGCGCTGGTGCACCACCTCGCCGCGCACCCCGCCGTCCTGCTCGCCCATATGGTTAGTCGCCGGTTGTTTACACATCTTTAATGTAAACGGATCATCCATCCATCCATCCATCAGCCTTTAATAGTCCACTGCTGGACATAGGGCGCTCCTAACTTGCGCCACTCGGAATGAAAACGGATGCTCATTTTAAATTCTTTTACTATTTTGATATTTCGACCCAGTTGCATGGAGCACGGTCGTCGGAAATATCGAGCTAAAACAGCGAAACGTGCAGATTTAGTGACGTCAGTGCTTTAGTCGAGACATAGCGATATAAAAGAATTTGTGGTTGGGACTTATTCCGACATTCGATTACGACTGCAATAACTGTCTGTCCGTCCAAATTTCCAAGTCTTAGAATTATCCATCCATTTACCAAAATAAAAATTATCTTATACCATTCTCACGAAATCATTTGAATATTTCCAGGCGTGCATGGTAGAAACTGATGAATCAGCGGCAGACTCCGAAGACAATATTCCGGAGGAAACCATTACATTCTTATACAAACTGTCCCCGGGCGCGTGTCCCAAGTCGTACGGCTTCAACGCGGCGCGCTTGGCCGGCGTCCCGCGAGAGATCACCCGGAGGGCTCACCAGGTGTCCCGCAACTTGGAAAAGGAGGCCACGTGTGTACGGGCCTTTAGGGATATCTTGAAACTGGATAACCCGAAGGACTTGAGAACATTGTTGGCAGGGTTAAGTATTTGATTATCTTTGTAAATTAATCTCGTTTCTACAGCTATTAGGATAAGGCTTCAAATACAATGCCATAGTGTAAGACTGGTTTTGATTCGGTTAACCTGTTAAAACAGGTAATTCGTCAATTGTTTTGGATTGTATGTAATCAAAGCAATTAATTATGCTGATTTTGTTGCTGGGTATTGAATTGATAATTTTGTAATACATATTTTAAGTTTTATTCTCCCATATACCATTTATAGTAACGATTTGTGTAGAAAAATAATTAAACTAATGAATACCTCATTATCTGTGATTTGTTGACGAAATGTAAACTACCCACCAAATTCGAATAAATGATTTTTACTTATCCTTAACACTTATTTTTATTTAAACAAGCATATTATAACGTAACGCTTTAAGTTTAAACCAACGTTACCCAAGTTCAATTTATAATAATCACAATCTTTTTATGCGTTTTTTCGAACAATTGAATCTATTAGTAAATAGGACCACGGTGGTACACTATTTTCGATGGTATTTGCTCATTTTTTATTAACAACTCGAACTTGCCCTTTATACAGACCTTCGCACATTACACAAACTCCACGTCAATTCACTCCGACTCGACTAAACGACGAAAGCATTAAAAATAAGCTTTATACATAGTCCCTTACGGTTAAATTTTCGGTACGATCAAAGTTTATCGAAAATTATGCTGGGAAAGTTAAAATACATAACAACATAAAATACAATCATTAGCACGGGTGGTAAGGAAGTAAACAAGCTGAAGTCATATTAAATTGAATAAAATTTAAGGTAAGTAGCTTTAAAAGTAGGTCAAAAGTTGCCATCAGCTCTCACCTCATTCACCGCGACGTAAACAAACCTTAAGTAAATATTGAACCAGGTTCCAACATAAAAAATAGTAAAGCAATAATACAACCATATTGTTTCGGTTTACATTTATTTAATTGTCATTCTTATACGCAAATTACAAAACCGGCAGTACCAATTACTAGCTATATCTTCTATCAACACACGGACTAGAGTCCCTTACGCTATATCCGTAATGATTATAAAAATAAAAATCATAACAAAAGATAACCCTGTGGATAACGATTTCAATGTTCTTACTACTTTTGTACACGATTGAAATGTAGCATTATGGAAATTTTGATTTAAGTAAGCCCTTAAATTACTCTAATCAAGAATATAGTATTTCTTATAAACTTTAAATTTGATCATTCTATAACTTAACATTTATATCATAACAAGAAGAAAATCAAGAGTTATACGAGAAAACACATGCTTAAAACAGTAGTATTAACAAAATATCTTTGCCACAAAATCACTATTTTCTAATAAATGCGTAAATACAAAATGTTTTATGATAGAATATAAATAAACCGATATTTGTAACAATGGTTGACTAGGGTGTTTTGCGACCTTACTCCAAGCTTATCAAATAGTACATATATTTTCAAAATCAGCTGATTTTTTCATCAGATCAGGTTTCGACATCTTTATCAGAAACATCTTAATAGGTAATAGAGCCTAGAGTTGGCCCGGGGTAGTACTACCGCCCGCCACGGTACCTAGTACCATTTCTACCGTGTAAGTGTATTGTTTTAACAGCCATTGTGTTCCGGATAGAAAGGTGGAGCCGGTTACACTTTTTAGAGGCGATCAAGACAGTTCTCAAGGGTAGCAACGCATCTGTGACCGAATTAGAACAAGACTTACTAACTAGACCATTACTAACAGGACTAACTATCACTGACAGTCCCTGTCCCAATTCTCATACGTTAACAAACTAACCAACTAATGTTCTAACTCCGTCTGCTTACCGGACTAACCATCCTAGTCCCGATTTGAGTCTTGTACTTCGGTCACAGTTGTCATGGGCGGCAACGCAAGATGGTGCTGCATGCTCGTTTGCTACGTTAATACATAAAAAAACAAAGCAATTGTTAAAATTTTCAAAAATGTATCCAATGTACAGCTTTGAGTTGGTTACAGTTTTAGTTAATAGTATGGAGTAATGTATCTTATCGTAATCTTTTGTTTATTTCCCTACAACTTCAAATTCGACGTAAATCATTAAATGAAACAGGAAAGAAAGAAAAAGAAAGATTGACTGTGTTAAATATAAATATAAAAGTAATAAAACGAGATCCTGCTTCGATCGGCCATTTAGTTAACAAATGAGGTACATGCAGTTAACATTACTTGTTCCGAATTAAACGAAGAGATACACCACTTTGTTCACAGTTAAAACACAATTATTAAAACAAATTAGGAATAAGATTTTAAAGTATAGTATACGCATAAATTATTTTTGACCATTAAAATGAAAAGAATCATATACACACATTAGTAATAATAAGTCAATGTATAGGTACACATATAAATTAATCTATACAACTAAATAAAATTGGAGTGTCTATTTGTAATATTAAAATAATCGCTTTTTATGGATGTATACATGGTACATATATCAAAATAACATTTTTACAATTTTTGCCTGTCTGTGTTTGTTCCGGCTAAACTCTGGAACGACTGGACCGATTTTGACGCGACTTTCACTGGCAGATAGCTGATGTAATAAGGATTAACTAAAGCTACTTTTATTTTAGAAATTTGGTAAATTTCACGCGGACGAAGTCGCGAGCAGAGTTAGTAAGTAATAAAAAGGAATGTAAATCACCCGGTAAATACATCATTTTTCCCTTACTAATAACTAGCACACAGAATAAAATGATGAATAATATTGCAATAGGCGCTATTCTATAACCTAATTAAGTTAGCACTCTAGCTCATAATTAAGTGTATTAAGGTTTTTTGGAATGCCCTGGCTTACAAGTATAAACTTGTTCTAGATAATATATAACGTAAACACCAATATAATTAAAGTAATTGCGTTCAACACTTGCACTATAGCAAAACCATTAAAACATTCAAAACTAGCGAGCATACGTGAAACTTTCTCTAATAATTAATAAAGTAAAAATGTATATCTTGTCTAAAATTCTTTTATTATTTTCTTTCATCTCGAATTCCTAATACCTGGCAACACTCCGAAACTTAACACTAAAAGCATTTAAAGAAGTCTACGATTATAAAGTCGAACCAATTCTCTAATGAAGTCTAATGTGAGGTTTGAGTACAAACTCATCACAACAATCCTGCACTATTGGGTGGATACAACGTCAATCATAATACGACAATGTAAGAAAAATATTTCTTTACAATATATCGACCATATTTATCGACCACATTACCATTGTTTTTATTTAAGTAAGTATACAAGATTTATCACTCAATCATTTTCACAATTAAGTTTTTACCAAAAACCTAAGTTTACATTTCAGTCCAGATCTTATGCCAATGATATCAGTAAGTATATTTATTAAACAAAACAAAAAATACATTTTAATGTCACCGATAAAACAAACTATTTAACATCGTTATTGCATTACATGAAAAAATTAATAAAAAAAATTACTCTAGTATTTAAATCATGATGTTTTAAGTTAAACTTTAAATAAAAATGGCCAACATCCTAGATGGATACAACTGACAATAATTCATGATTTACGAAGTGTGATTATAAACATATTGAACAAATTATTAATATATTTCTCCTCTGAGTATTATAACGAACATAATATTCTTATTGTACTTATAGATACATACTACATGCGAAATTACATTTTAAGTTATTTGTACCCACAATATCAAAAATGTACCCCTTTCGTAGCAGTCTTCCTTTGACGACGAAAGCATTTTTAATTTTCTAAACATATTTATAGTGCTTACCTACTTAATGCTATATCTATAATAGGTTCAAAATATATTAATACGTAGTCGGGTTTTAAAGTTTGTCAGTGATAAATAGGTATAACTCACGTATCTGTTTTGACAAGTATGACAATTTCAATGGACTATATTATTAAGATGGTTAAGATCAATTAATATTACCTAATCAGCTACAACTCATAAATTTCATCACTTTATTTTAAATGTTCCAATAAATTATCCGCTAAATTTTTACACATTTAAGTACATAGCCTATATCTAGCTTCTATGGGTATTTAGAACTCATTAATATTTACAAAAAGCGTGTGCATGTAAATTAGCCATTCAATCAACATTTTTTAGAGAAAGGAAATAAAATGGGAATATCTAACGGATAGAACGATTCAAGTTACTTACGCAATTATTGCATTTAATGGATAAATATACCCAACCGAACATAGAGACCGACCAGTGATCACTTCTGTTATTATTAAAACAATTCATCTAAACAGGATATACAAAATAAATTAACAAATATTTATTCAATGGCTAAGCTAGAGGTCGCTACCCTTTACATAATACACTTCTAATGTTACCTTCCTCCCTTTCCGATCCATTTGTTTTTCACAAACCTTAGTCAGATGTCTTAAAAGCTTTTCCAATCTAGTCTAGCACATGTACAAGTTTCTTTGCATCATTGGCGAGTTTAGTTCGTACGCAGAATAAACCTGAATCATAAATAAATATTTAAGTACGTCAGCACCATACTTCTGAGACAATCACTATCCCCACAATACAATCACAATATTACAATTTAGAACGGCCACATATCCAGATTGCTCACATCGTATCTAAAAGCTCGCTATGTGCTTAACATTATACAAACTTACAAAAATAATACAAACAATACTGTCATCATGTTTAGAATGAAGATTTCATTCAGTCAAACCTAAGTTCAGAGCAGGCATCCATTTAATTTTGTTATCAAAATAATACAAAAATAGACGTCATTCAAACTCCTCGAAGTCTATAGATATCGATACATAGCTCAAATCGTCGATAAGATAAGAACATAATTTATGCTATACCAGGTTGAGTCGAATATATGTTTTAATATTTATTTTACGTACATGCATGTACAAATATTCACTTAATTTAAAATAAAGATCGTCGCACAAGTTATAACAAAGATTTCAATGTGCACAAAGGTCTACGACTGCTAAAATCGATCCTACCTGATACATCATAACCGTCCATCACGCTTGTTTAGTAAGAAACAAATACCAAACGCTAAAGTCACGAAGTTGCAAGCTTGTAAGAGCGTGGCCGTTCTTAAACTCATAGTTCGTCGAAGGACGAGCTCTCGCGTTCGTCGAAGGGCCGCGCGCGCTCGCCCCAACGTTCCCACCGCTCCGAGCTCAGCAGCGACTCTGTATCCTCGTCTTGACGCGGCAGCGGGTACACGATGCCGTCCCCGAAGCTAAACCATCGTAATCATTCACACGAAACGTCACATCAATAAATAGTTAACAAAGTGCGCATACCAGGGATCGTGGTAAACACAATATTGCATCCGTAACACAAAACTGTATGGTGTGGAGGGGTAGTAACATTCCAAAATGTGTCAAATGGGACATGAGTAATTTGGAAATTTATGTGTCGATTATATTTAAACTGTTTCCGTTTCTATCCAATTTCTATCCTTCAAATTCTTTCCTCGCATGATGCCCAGTATTGTACTTATTGGTCACAGAATAATGGTCTGTTTTGACAGTAATATCAATCCACCTATCTATCAAATTTTCTTTAAAGAGGACTAATGTAATCAAACGTGGGTAAATAAAAAATCACACAATCTTAAAACTGGTAACACTACATCTCCTTTTTTGATTGAGTTAAATAAATGTATGTTTCCTAACACTCATATCAGAGTATTAGTATCCAACATTTACGGAATTTTAAAATATCTAACCGTTAAGAACTTTAATTGTGTTAATATAAATAGAAATAAAAATGAGATTGCAGTCGATTAAATGGTTTCGTGAATGTCAATAATTATGTTCTACCAACTGTGAGTGGGTCCACTACATACATAGCGTGCACTTAGCATTTGATCTCTTATGGCGTATATAATAAAGATGTAAATCAACCCATTTAAAAGTCATCACATCTCATAATACATAAACAAATTACTTTTACGCATTTAACCTTAATGTAAAAACTAGCACGCAGTCTCAACAACTACCTAAATGAATTAATAATGATCGCTGTACTACAACATTAGCATGCAAAAGGACACTAAAACACTGATCTGAAAAACTTCAAAATCGACAAAAAGAAGTGAATGACATAATTTTGAGTATATCCAGAGATACGGTGATGTCGCCAATGAATGAAAAGCAATGTCGTTAGTTTAACTGATTTATTTAAATACATTTAAATAAAAATATCGGTGTAATAGAAGTAGGTTAATATGAAATGCGTCCTTATACTATTTGCGGTACGGTCCGCCCCCTGCGCGGGCACAGTCGCCAGCGCTCAGACTCGCGTCCCATCTCCACGCTAAAACCAAGTCAACATTTTCTAAATCCACGAATTTATAATTCACGAATCGAACGAAAATTAGAAAAGGAAATTTTGAAAAATGTTATAAAAGTCGACTTTGGGAGCTTCTTATTTCCTACGTTCAATATATATCATAGCAGTGTATCAATTATTTTGCAAATATATTAGTATAATTAATAATGATATCTAGGAATGAGTTACATGTAGGTATGTCTAAAATGTGTAAGTAGTGGAAGTAACTAATATCCAGTAACCAATGGAATGTAGACAACCGGCATGAAATAGCCCTTAATATGATGTCACCACAATGTGGCATCTACCAATATGTAATTACTAAATAGCTTATTAGAAAGTCACTCAAAATTTATTCCATGATAGTAATTAGCTAAAATTTTGATCACATCAGTCGCATACGTATTTAACTTTTATTTTTGATTAAACTAGCCAGTTATTCTTTACTTTGTTTAATGGAATTTAACATAACTATAATCCATTACATACAAAAAACATCACACCATTTCATAAATCGAAATCGAATATGAAAATATAAATAATTTGTTTAAAGTCATAAATTCGGAAAAAGGTTTACAGTCGGAAATCAAAAGCACCCAAAGACATAATATTGAGAGAAAAGAACAAAAGATATAAAAGAAGCGAGAGTCTAAAATGGCTTCAGTTGATGAAGCGCACAATACAATAGTTTGTACTCTTAAATACCCAATTATTGCTTAAAAATTATTGCTTACAGATAAATTTTGAAGTTTAAGTTAAAGATAATTTTTTAATGAGTTTAAGTAGTTAAGTTAATAAGTTTAAGTTAAGATAATATTTTAATGTAATCACCTGAATATACGCTTAAATAGCCAATTTAATAAGTATATAAGCCAATGTTGCCATAAATGTGCCTATTTACTTGACTATTAAGTGAGAAAAACAGAATTCAGTTCAGTAGTGTTTGATAATGCCGGTAGTAAAAACAACCTATCCATAAAACACATAACGCTTATACACCACACAGACCTACTTCTCAGATAAAACTTTTGTACCCACGTTCTTAAAGTATCCATTTGCTTGCTAATAAAAAGGGCAATTCCTGCATTCTAAAAGCTAGTTTAAGCTTCGAATTACGCTGTATACAAATGTGACCAAAGCAATGTAGCTCTATTAAACAAATAAAAAAACAAAATAGCAGAACAAAATAGTTTATTGTGCACAAAACATACTTACAAAATATCAATATTAATCAATTCTACTGTTATCAGTCTTGTGTGTTGTATATAGCTCGAAAATAACAAATGCGTTGAAAAGCAAAATGGCATGTAAACAAAATTATTAATTACAAACAATCATGTAATTGTTGAATAAAAGTCATGACCAGTTGATCATTTCATCGACATTAAATTTAGACTCGTCAGCCGAGCACCGCACATAGCTTGAGCACGAACATACCATATAAAATATATATTTATATTAATCACGATATAATATATAAAACTTCTAATAATATCTTTTATAAGACTTCCATCTTAACATCTTTAATACTAATAAAGGCACCAAGATTGCTCCAAAAATTCGTCATCTACAACTACACTATAATAAGAGATTTATATTTATTAACCAATTAACATTCTATTAATATATCAAAAAAATTAAAACTACAATTTTCTATTATTCAATATTATGAAATACAAAACAATTGTAAACAGCCATCAAAATAACTTTCCTATAGCGATTTAGTAAGTGAAAGGGACATTTTTGTGAAATACTTCAAATCTTATACATTTGAATGAAATAAATAATTAAAAATAAAATACCACCTAAGTAGTCACAATTTGGCACATTGTCTAATCGCAAAATCGCGCTAATTAAGTTCGATGAAGACTCGAAAAACCGTTAGGCGTCGTGTTATGATTGGCGGGAAGATCTCGATTGTGATTGGTCGTAGTCATCGAAGTTCTTTTTTCGATTTTTTTTAGTTTTATTTTGATTTTTTTTTCTGTCAAACGCGTCAAGGTATGTGACGGGCGTCGGCTGAGGGGTCGTTGTCGCTATGCTCTGACCTTGAGCGCGTGGTGCCCATAGACTCGTATCCGTGGGCCTCTTGTGGCGTGGTGAACGTTTGGAGGCGGTGCTCGCGACGCACCGGGAATTCGCATCCGTCGCCGAGGCTGACAAAACGACCACGAATTGAGAGGGTAACGTTGCTTTGCGGAGACCAACTTTTGACGTACCAGTTCATTCATTGTTACGGGGAACATGGATCTATATTGCACAAAAGTTCAACCCAGCAAAGTTATTGTAAGAAAACCTAACTACTCGGTACTCGTGTCATTATACTGTGGTGCATCTACATAAAATAATATTCCAAGAGAAGGTTTTGACCTAATACATACATACTTTGTTTGCTATAAACTTAAAATTAAATACATACTAAGGCGGTGATGAATTAGTTTTCATAGTGACATCTATTTCAATAATTGTTTGTTAAAAGAATGATATGAGAATGTACAGCGAAAGATGAATGGATTATAAAATAAAGATTTGATTGTTTGAGTCAAAAACAGTACTAAAAAGTATAAAAACCATCGGTCCATAGAAACATGCCTATTGTTAGTGCTGTAACATTCTTATATTGGAGTTAAGTTGGTATATAAAAATGTTTACACAATTACAGTTACTAGGCACACTGAATCACTGATATTGTTAGAGGTCATTCACTTCTTTTTTCACACATCTATAAGGAGCATGCACACTAGACCACATATCCTACAATCTAGCGACGTTACACACACGGACGCAGAGCATAAACACAGTCATGTTACCGACACATAGACTACATGCATTCGAAACGTTTTTTTTTAAACCCATTTTGGGGTTTTATTCAAATCGCCAGCTTGGTTTAGAACGTCAATCAGTTACAAGGTATAAATAAATGTGTAATCCACATTGTATAATCCTCATTTTTTTAACAAATTCTTAATTTTGAACGTTTTATTTGTGTCCAAGAATATTTTGCATAAAAACGGATTGGGAGGGTAGTTAATAATAGTATTAAATATTCAAATATTATATATGTACCTACTTTGTAAGCGAAACAGATTAGATATTTACACGGATTTAACTCCATAACATCCAAACTCGTTAACGAATCCTAAACAGTCCATCAGATTTATGTGAATCCATGCGCAAGTTGAATCAATTTCATCCAATGCCGAGTCCAGATAAGGTGCTAGATTGCAATCCCATGCGTTAGTAAGGGTGCGAATTAATAGAGACTTTAAGGCCACAGATAACCCAGTATTCGCATAATGACAAAATGATAAAGAATAAGATATTTGACAGATTATATCCCCTGTTTTTATCATACCAACAATTAATATAATCCATATAATTTTTCCCAACCAATGTATAAATTTTGTGTCGATGAATAGTTGATTATTATACAATTAAGTCAATTGGACATAAAAGTTGTTACATTATTGTTTTCGAAATATGCATGCTTTTGTCCTTAGATTACTTTTTGAAATTCCTAATTTATATACTAATAAATTTAGTGTTAAGGAAATTTAGAAAACATAGAATTTATCGGTATTTTTTTATACATAATTATATAACCACGCTATGATGCATCATAGTTTTAACCTCAAAAACCTCGTATTATAAGACTAGAACCCAATTAACACGTAAGTGTAACCGTATTTGTATGTTAAACGTGTATGTATGTATATATGTATGTATGTATGTATGTATGTTGAGACTCACGAAGCCAGTTAACATGATGATGGGTGTATTTGTTACCTGGTAAACACTGGCAGCATCCACATGTTGGGGCTGTTGCCAAAAACTTCCTTGAAGTTGTTGTAAGCACCCATAGAGAAGCCATTCTTGTCGGCGCCGCCTCGGAACATTGGCGCGCGGAACGCTTCTGCAAAAATATATGTTGAAAAAATTAACTCTGTTCTAATCTGTGGTAATCGAGAGCTATCAAATTGACGTACGCAAAATTATAGCGCACCTCCAATTGTCACGGCTTGTAGTTAAAACTTTAATGAAAATCATAGCCACTTGTATTATGTAAGTGCCTGTGGAATTAAGTGATTTATATGGCATCCAGTGACGTTCTACGTCAACTGAAAGAAAATATGAGTTTACCAAAATATCTTAATGAATATCACACAACTGATCCCACGATAGCTCTTGATATGTCTATATTTGACGGAGAATAAATAGAATGCCTGGCAAATAATCTGGCTTATCGATACAAATCTTGTGTGAAAACGTACTCTAATGAATAACAGTTGGCGCGCTTAGATATCAAACAGAAAACAGGTTAGTCTGTACTCTGTACTGTTTAAACTAACACACAATCATGACGTCCAATTATATCCAACAGAACTCAGGCTTTATGGTACTTTCGCGCCAATTATTGTACCGTACTTCACTCTAACATCTTTTATAGCACTGCGTTTAGATAATATACAACTTTACGCACACGTATAATAATGTACTATTTAAATTTTATGTTAATCAACTTAATATTTCGGATAGGTTATGTATAAACATTTCCTTGGATATCGTGGCAATTTGTACACGGTGCAAAGAGTACCTTCCGGCAACTTTTCTCCATTCTACAAGGGAAACTAGGTTATTTCTGAAATACGCTAAAAATTTTAGCTTTCTACAGTCAAATATACTAGTTCTTAAAACAATAAAATTGAATTTTGGCAGGTACAATGACATGATTTGTCTAATCTCACAAACTTCCTTTGCAAAAGCTACAGTAAATACAATAATCATAAAACGTACGTAAATGTTATTAAATTACAAGGCACCTACTAAAATTGTATTATGATATACAGCACTACCCTCGAAATAAACTATATAAAATAGTCAAGACAACTAATCAATCAATCAATCCATAATTAGTTAATGATTCAATCATACAATATTGAACAACATAGAATGTGTAACATAAGTCTACGTGCTACGGTAAGTGGCCGCAATTACCATTGATCAAAGTTTTGAGCAAACTGTTTAGAACCTGTCCAGTGGGACTGTTCAAGCGACGGTACGATATGAGAACATCTGAAACCAAACTTTGTTTTAATATTAACAACTAAATGCCATAAATAAAATTTATAATTAGATGTACATAGTACATACCACTACAGTGAAAATTTTAATTAATTGTTTGTATTCTTTTTCAATCACAGAGTTTTATTTCATATTTTTCTAGTTACTGTCTTTTAATCTGGGTATCGTAAACCGACCAATTATTGGCACTCGTCCAATTATTGGCCCTTTAGAGTTTAGTTAAAAATACAACTGGTTACAATTGGTTATTGGAACAGTTTTGCCAATTTGTAACAGAAAATAACACTATTTTACGTTTTTATGCATTCCAAACTTGAATAGTCTATAGTTTCCTT
Source organism: Ochlodes sylvanus (assembly GCA_905404295.2). Lineage (NCBI taxonomy): Eukaryota > Metazoa > Arthropoda > Insecta > Lepidoptera > Hesperiidae > Ochlodes > Ochlodes sylvanus. Next base: position 6,394,801 of record FR990144.1, read on the forward strand.
GTATTTTTTAACTAAACTCTAAAGTGCCAATAATTGGACGAGTGCCAATAATTGGTCGGTTTACCCTACATTTGAAACATGTCCACTATAATCATTTTCGATATCTTATAAATTTATTTTGATCAAGGGTAACGCAGCCACTTAAAAAAGCGTATAAGCTAGGGTATGCGAGCTTCTTCACAAAGTGTTTTATTTATTAAGTTTAACCGAAGACTACATCGCCACTTCCCATTAGGTATTCTAGCAAGCAATCACTTATAATTATATTATTACATGACCCCCACAGTTTAAAAAGGTGGTAAACGATGGTGATACCAACCCAAGGTAGTCCTGTTGTGCGCCACGAGGTAGCAGTGGTAGCCGAACAGCGAGCCGAGCGAGATGGCGAACATTAGAGCGACAAAGAACGCGAATACTATGTGGTACCGGCCCGCACTCGCCGATGAACCGAAGTCTCCCTGTGGGTTTACATTCAGAATTGGTATAAATCACAATTATATTTACAAATTATTTAAGTACATAATACGTCTATACGGAGAAAATGTTTAAAAAAATGTAACCAGATTGTCATAAAACTCTAAAAAAAAGAACCCCAACCATATTATTTCCAATATCTGTCCAGAGAAAAATGTAATTTTCTACTCCTTTCCAACAAAATTAATTTACTTTCAATTGAACTAACGCTCTGAGCGATGGTAACATTTGTTGTTATGTCAATTACTTACAAATCAGAACTTAAATTGAAAATTATATTTAAAAAACAAACAGTTGTTATCAGAAAAATCAACACAGTTTTATTCTTATCACCATAAGACATTGTAGTCGTGATTTCCGATACCGTGCTACTCGTATATTCACGTGCACTATACTGATTTCATTATATATTAATAAGAATGAATAACATCTTTACATAATCGCTTTACTCAGACGTAACACGTCACGATCATGTATGAGAAACTAACTCCTATGGTTTTATTAGTACGATGCGTAATTTGTCGATATTATCAATTTAAGTATTTTAAGAAGATCGTTAATTCTATAAGCCAATAAATTATAATCTTAATTAGAAAAAAATTGGTAGGCAAATCGCTGACAGGATAAAAAATGTCGCATTCGATGTTTAATCATAACTGCCGCCGATTCACATCGCGCCACCAATGTGCTGTTGTCCAAAAAGGAAGAAAAGAGACAGCTTATCGGCTTATCTATATCGTTATTATAACATTAAATAAACATTCCACATTGCTTAGACGTAAACATAATAAAGGTTTATAATTTCCCTCAGTAACAAAGCGGTCCCCACTGCGATTATTCGATTATCTAACCAATGTGGAACGCGACATTCTACGAAATTAAATATACATGATAAACGATTACTTCCTAAAATTCATGCAAAAATTTTACTTACTATAGTAAGTCAGTGTACCTACTATCTAGGCCACTATCTACAAATTATCAGACATCGCGTAGAGATTGTGATATGAATGATTCATTGTGATTAAACTGTTTATGAGTCAACATACATAATTATGTCCACTAAACCAATATACCTCACAAAACTAGGTAACGTTATAAAAATTATGATAATACTCCATCTATTATCTTTCAACGCAATATTATCTATCAACCTAGAACATTAAACGCAAGTAATAACATTTCTAATTAGTATGTTATTACTGATACACTAATATAAACAGGATTTGTACTAAATTAAACCAAAACAACGATGAAATCAAACAGGATACTATTTAATCAAGAATGACACTTGACACTTTGAACTTGATATCTAAAACTAAAGAGATGGGGGTATGTAAACAGTTACATTACATCGATCAAGTCCATGCATTGTTTAGTATAGGTGCCATTGTCTATCAAACGATCGCAGTGGGCATGCTTGTATTCCTGATACATCTGGAAATTGCGGGCATGCTATTGATTACACGTTCGTAAAGAGTGGTCTAATGAGGTGTCACTTAGGGGTAGGTCCACGTCAATAAATATATAAGTAGGTTACAAGAAAATGTAATGTGTATATGTGAACTCGTGCATGTTTTAATTCACAATGCCTTTCAATACTAATTTACACACCTCAAATTATACACTCAATCACAAACAATTCCAAAAATACCCTGACAAATACTGAAACCAAGTCATGATTATAATCAGAAATATATCAATAATCAGAATTTGTCTGTCTGTGAATGGCTGTATTTCATTTCAGTCTCTAAATAAACGAAGATGCTAGAAGCCATCAAGATTATACATTTTACAAAAAAATAAAGACTTCTATATAACCCCTAACCGCATCAGATGTTACTTATTTTTACTTAAATACGTCTTTACTTACGCATTTCGATGACTTCGTGAATCGACATATCGTGATTGAGATAAAATTAAATTATATATACTTATGTCAAACGAATTACTCATTATATCAGCATGTTTATCGACGTGGACCACAAATTAAAAACAAAAATTCATCTATTAGTTGGGTCTATGGACGTCTCCGTGAAAAGGCCTACTCGTATTCAAAAAGGCGTATGCTTAAAACTACGTATTTAATTCGTTTTTGTCACTACTGATTGTTCTTATAGATTTTAAACAACCAGCAACTTGTAGGAAAATCAACTGGAACAACGTCGTACAATTTTTTAAATTATCTGACGCTATAATAGCTAATTTATTGTCTGTTTATCTATTCGTTAGTTCGCACTAAACTCAGAAATGGCTCAACCGACGGATGCGATGATTTCACTGATGTATTGATCAGCTTGATCGAAGCCAAGCAAGGGCACCCAAACTGGGAGAGTTCCCAGTTTTCAATAAACGCTCCTAATACCGACTTTTCAAATGTAAATGTGTATACCAAACATAGTGTATCGCACACAAGATTATATCCATCCCAACATACAATATACGTAGGAAGAGTTGTATAGTACAAGACGCGACGCTCACACAAAGAAAAATCGCGTGAAGTGGGGACCGAACTACCGATACGACATATTAACCTTGCGATTGAGTGATCTCAACCCAGATACTATCTCATAAGGTCCCTTTTGAGAACAAACTGTTTATTTATTTACAAAGAGATTATTATGTTATAGAATAATTTAATTTAACTTTCACACCCGTCTAGACGCCCAAATTATTTTTAAAAGAAAAACCCTTAAATATTCTAGTGAAAAAATTACCCTGGTCATACAGTCAGTCATACAGGTCAGGACACATAATTTCAAAATGGTTTGTTTGGGTGCTGGTATCCTATATTAATCATTTTGTGTCAGATGTAATGTAACACAGCTACATATTTTAAAATCTCAAACAGACACTATTTATTTATATGTAAATTTTATTGACCACAATATAAAAATATTACGGTACAAATGGCGAACTCAATGCTAATTGCATTCACTACCAGATAACCGTTAGGCCAAACAGAAATATACCTACGAAAAACTATATTTTTATGTTAAGATATTGCAAACGCATTAAAACCGATGACAATATAATTATTTCTTAGCCATGGCCTACTATAAGTATTATCAGTTCATAATGATTAACAGAGTTAAATTTTTGCGTAAATATAAAAATATAACTGTTCAAATAAGTTTCTTTTGTGTTAGTTTATCTGACGGGTTAATGTCGTTTTTAAAGGCTGTAATTATTTGTATTTTCATTAATTGATTTCAGCGTTTTTGTTATCGATGACGTTGTTCCAGCGAGATTCATTGATAATAATGTGTAATAACAGTAACTGAATTAATATACCTTTAAACTAATTGACATCATAATCACTAAGACGTATCTTTGGTAAACAATAAAATAAACGAACTGAGAAATAAATAAATTTAATTATTATTATCTCAGTTGAAAATCCAGATTATTATATATTTCTTTTATTTTTAAATGTCTGTCAAATATATTTTGCTTGATAAAATAAGAATCATATCAGAGTCAATTTGTGATGTAATTTAGGTGACTGCATGCAACACGGCAATAAAATTGAGTCACGGGCAAGAATAATTGTTGCAACCGTTTATTCCACCAAATATTTGTTGTTTGTTTGTTTACGCTATAATCATTTACTTTTCGTGCTGTCTTTGCTACACCGGTTTGCTTGCAAGAAATTGCTTTAAAGCTATAAGGCCACCCATTATTTCGTATTCCTAGTGCTCTTATTTGTAGTGTGGAAACAATAAAGTGTTAAATCAAATTAATGTATGTATGTATGTTCAACACTCGAGCATCATTCACTTTGCAATAGAAACATTCATCACAACCCATAACTGTCCCACTTCTGGGCACGGGTCTCCTCTCACAGTGTGAGGGGTATAGGCCATAGTCCACCACGCTGGCCAAGTGCGGATTGGTGGACTTCACACACCTTTGAGAACATTATGGAGAACTCTCAGGTGTGCAGGTTTCCTCACGATGTTTTCCTTCACCGAAGCAAGTGATAATTAAATTTTAATACGCACATAATTTTTGAAAATTAGTGGTGCGTGCGGGGTTTGAACCCGGAACCTCCGGTTCGGCAGTCCAACGTTCAACCACACCGCTATCACTGCTTGATATAGAAACATTAACATTAACTAATATTAAAATCGAATAGAACATGAAAAAAAAAAGTCCGACCGAGAAAAAAACAAAACAAAATGCTATCTACCTTCCAGAACTTAATGAAGTAAGGCAGGCACGTTGACATGACGAACAGACAGTACAAGAGAGCATAGCCGAGGAAAAGCATGAAGAACTTGTAGTTGTGGAAGCAGACACAGTTGTTGACCCACGGGCAGTGATGGTCCATCTTGAGTACGCAGCGCGCGCAGATGCTGCAGTGGTGCGCGCGGTCCGGCTTCACCAGCACGCAACGGTTGCAATACCGCACCGAGCCTGACATCGTCCTGGAATCATTCCATTTGCATGTAGTCTATTCACAAACAAATTCGAATTAGAAATTTTAATTTAATTCTACTTATAACTACAGCTAGCTTAAGGAAAGTTCATTGCGCCTCGTCTCTCCGGGCGAGGTCGCTTTCGATGGAGGCTTTAAAGCCACAGGGCTAGAGCCATCCCCCTTTATGTTTCTTCAGGCGGTGTTTAGTGGGTAAAAGTCCCACATAACCAACGCAGCCGGCTACGTTGGTATGCTATGAGCATTCACCGCCTCCCTGTCGTGGAAGGGGGGAAAAAAAAAAAGGAAAGTTCATAACATAGTATGACAATTTTAAGAATTTATACTACTATTACATATTTATACTAATTTATGTGTATTATATGGAATTACCATACTGAAAAATTAAATATCCAACATCCCTATCTACAAAATGAATTGTTTTATAAACTAAGTACTATATACATCTATAAAAATTCATAAATAATTCTATTTTATATTTGTATAACTTTCTCAATCCATATAAGTTTAGCTACACAATTAAATGAGCAACAAACCTCGTTAAAACAGGTATGGTATTAGCAAACTCTTCTAATATTTGTTTTCGGCTTTTTGGGTCATAAAAGAGGTAGGAGAATTTTCTTATTATATCTAGTAGTCTAGAATTGAGAAAATTATACTGTAGGATTATATTAAACTTAGAATGTAATTAAACAACTAAATGCTCTTGCTTAGCTTCAGAAAACTATGCCTTAATACCCACATTCGAAAAGTATTTAGATGGGATTCTATAAATGAAAAATTAAAATGTTTTTTTAAAGAGATCACATTGATTACTTTTTTATTTCTGAGACAATTACAATAAAACAAACACTAAATTTAATGTTACCCTAATCTTACTAAAATTCATGTTTAAATAATGCACCATATAAATATTGGTTAAGCCATTTCTGAAATTAGAGGGAACAAACTAACACATACATTTTTTTATTGTTATGGTATCTGTTGTGTAAATAACATCCTAATATACTTTTTCTCATATATCTGTCATGTAGATACAGACATTGATCAGTTACTTTTATTATAATCTATTGTATGTATTTAATATTATAATTCAACATAATATAGATCTGAACTATCTTTTCAACTGATCGGATCAATCCATAACACATGTTTCAATTAGTATATTAGCTAAAATACACAAAAAGACTGGTGAGTATACTTTAATATAATAATAAAATATAGTGTATAATAAATATAGAGTATAATAAAATATAGTGAGAACCACAGAAATTAAAAAATGAATAAATAACAAAACAGTAGAAAAATGTGAGTTACTGCTTACAAAACTGTTTGGTCATTTAGATTATAATGTATAATCATAAAAATTCGAATTAAAAATACTACAACAGGTACTCATTATAATATTTTTTATAATTTATGTTGATTTGTGGTTATATTTTATATTGTACTGATAAAACATACCTTGTGACAATGGGTAGATCTTTTGCAAAATTTTCTAAAATTGTCCTTTGTGCATCCTCTGTGTCTGCACTTAATAATTTCTCTAATTCAGCTTCAGGTAACTTATACTAAAACAATAAAATTATTTATTGCACAGGAAACTATACAAATTTATAAAATCATTGGCTTACATATTCACACTCGTGCACCAGGATGCCCTGTGTGGCAGATGACATGGACAACACAAATAACACAGCATGACCCTAAGAACAAACATTTATCTGTCACATAAATGTTTGCCCTGGCTGGGAATCAAACCCCGGACCCCACCCTTCACAGGCAGGGTCACTACCAACTAGGATACAGGGAAAAACATAAGTCTAAAATACAATTTTAAATGCGAAGCATCTTAATTAAATCTATAAAAGATACTAGTAAAATGTTGGTGTTGTAAAACCTACATTTCATAACAAGATAATAATCACTCTTGAAGTATTAGAACAATATCTAAATAATGAGAAGTGAATCAGTGCTGTAATTAAGTAAATGATTTTTAAATGTAATAAATGTAACATTTTTTACTCATTATGAGTTATTGCTTCACAGCAATCCCACCTCACAATAAGTGGCAATGCAGTCTTTACCAGTACCATGATATATTTATAGTAGACAATCAACAAAACTCTGTGATAAAAAAAAATTGTCAATCAATCATTCATATCTCAAACAATTAAGTGATAGTATCATTAATTGAGTCTAGAGGACCTTGAATGATGACTTTTCATTTCTTAAAATAGTTACAGAACAGCTCTCTATTTCCTTTAATAGCTTGTGAAAGTAGGTTGGTCAAGACTAAATACTTAGATACAAATGGAAACAATAAATAGTATTGATAATACAAGCAATATTTTATTGCTTTATTTACACAAAACCGGTCAATGCTTGACAACAATCAGAGTTGATGTTAAGTGGAGATGTCTGAGATGCCTAAGATGGTGATGACCCATTTTCGATTTTCCATTTCCGATAATCTATATGTCCACTAGTGGTCCCAGCGTACTTCGTACCGCTTTATAATTAAAAAATGTTTTAGTGATATATCGACAGCAACGCCACCTACCGGGTCCAATTGTGAATCTAAACCATTCTCGGATCCACCTGAAGACACACAAAAAATTTCAACCAAATCGGTCAAGCCGTTTAGGAGGAGTTCAGTCACATACACACGCACACAAGAAATATATATATTAAGATAATCATTAGAATATATGTAATAGTGGGTAAAGTGACAACAGAACTTACACTAATTGTGACATTTGACAGTTACTACACAACTGACTTTAAAGATGGGATATTTGATTAGCACTGTAACTATTATGACAGCTTAGCTACTTAACAAGTATGTTATTTATGTTGTGACCTAGTGTCTGTCTACATTGGAGTCGAAAAATTACAAGACACATTTCAATTATCCTACTGGAATGTATTTCTGGGATTTAAAACTATCCTATGTCCTTTGCAGGGTTTCAAACTACCTCCATAATTAAATCTAAATTGCTTCAACTGTTGCAGTGTGAAAAGGTAGCAGACAGAGTCACGTTTGCATTTATAATATTACTATGGATACCGAAATAGCTTGCCTTAAGCCAGTTATGATTGTAATAACCCACTTGTTCAACAATTTACCTGACATAATGGACCAGTAATGTGTTTCATAATATAAAATTACACATTGTTAACGTAGTGGTTGATCACTAACGTAAAGCTTCAAAATTTAATGTTTTTTTTTTATGTTAATAGCAGACAAACGAGCAGGCAACCCACTTAAGTAGTTTTGGTACAAATAAGCTGTAAGACCGTGGTCATGCAACCGAAAATCAGTAGGTATACAAACCTGACTGTTATATTTTTTATAATCATATTAATATCATTTAAATACTTTAGTTATTAATACTAGATATAAATAATTATACTGATTAAACAACAAAAAAGTGTTCTATTTAAAATCTTACCTTTTCTGGAATTTGTCTAATATCCGCAAAAATAGTTCTCCAATATGACCAGGCAAACATTATAAGTAGAATGTGATACAATATGAGATAAACACACTGTTGCACCGTACTTTCAACTGTGACTGAAAAGCAAAGTATTCCATATATTTCCAAGCAATATTCACATTTAGGGTAAGACGCTTTGCGCTTGATTACTCACAAATGCACAACTGTATAACGTAGGCATAGTAAGACCATGTTACAACGGACACTATTAACAACACTGGGAGCCATTTAAATGCTCTCCAACACCACATATTGCACGTTCTACAACATACACAAAATCCCGGAGGAGATACCCTATTATTTTGCATCGATGAAGCCATTAATTATAATTTATTGCAAAAATTATCCATTATAGTCAAACACCCAAGTCGAAACAAAATGACAACCTAAAACTGAAAATGAAATTGAAGTTGACTATTCTAAAGTGTTGCCACATAATATTATCCTTTTCTTTTGGTGTGTCTATTTGTCTAATCTGCAGTAACAACTCTATCTGTCTATGCCATGTAGCACAAGACATAAAATACCGGTATTTCCTTCTATCTTGCAAAATCTCAATGTAGAATGAATGAATATTACACATGTATTACACATGGCTCGGGATCCCCAGTAAATTTTTTTTACTATCAAGCTAATTTTCAGCTTAATTTTGATGAGACGCCCAATAATTTCTTAACGAAAAATGTCGAATGTGGGAGGGAAGTAATAGGGGGATAAGAGGAATAAAAATATGTCGATTTCATGATTCGAAAAAATTTATTACTAACTGGTTGGTTTTTTTTTAAATTTCAAGATTATTGCCTAAATTACTTGAAAAAATATTTGTCCTACAAAATGTATGGTTTGATCGAAGAGTCCCCCACGTCCAACCTGTATGTAACCAGCTGTTTTTTATGTTATTATTTAGTTAATATTCATATCATAGTCACATTGTCCTACAGATTGCATGGTACGTTATCCCTGTCCTACGCTCAAAAGTTGTAGTACAGATCCTGGATGTAAAAATAATTACTATCAAGCTGAATCTTCGTGAATCACATTATGTTTGTAAAAACAAAAATGTGATGTATGTAACCAATCGCATAATTACCGCCTGCGTAAGGTTCAGCGATCTTTAGTGGGGCTCGGTGTTCGCTTTTATAATAAAATGCTGAAGTCGATAATCGATTTGCCCATACAAATATTTAACAAATGTTAAAACATGGCTTAATTATACTTAATTATTAATGACAAGGTTCCGCAACCGATTACGCTCAAGTTTGGCACGGTGGTAAATATACTTAATATAAAATACGTTGACGTTCATTACGTGCATTGATAAATAAATACGTACGTACGAAACTCAAAATGAATTATTTGAGTTTCAGTCTTGAAAATACTAAAATTTCTAAAAGTGGTTTACAATAAAAAAATATATAATCGCAGACGGGACGTTTAGCAAACATTTTTTTTTTTATTTAGTTTAGTCGCTACATTTGATTACGGCATCTTCTAGAATGAAGTTTAATCGATAGTGATGCGCTCTCGCTCTCTAATATGCGTCACTTCACTTCGTTTTTTATAAAATGTCAAACCAATAAGATTGTCAAATATTAAGTCAATTTGGGAGTTTGAGTTCTAAGCATAGCGTCAAATTTTATTGTTTTTATATTTTCTAGATAATTCAATCAATCTGAAACAGGTGGATATAAATTATGGAGGTGAAGGAGTGTAACGATTTAACTGAAGAAGTAAGTTTTATATATGTGCATAATTAAAAGAGAAAGTAGGTATAAGGATATTGATTGTGTTAATGTTATTTCATGACTTGTTTCAGAATCAATTCATCGTTGACGATGTTAGTAACATTATTAAAGAAGCTATTGAAAATTCAATTGGAGGCACTGCTTACCAGCACACCAAAGTAAATCAGTGGACTTCTGCTGTCGTGGAATCTTGTTTGGGGCAGTTGACGAAGCAACAAAAGCCTTATAAATATATAGGTATATGTCTTTTTGTACGTATTATAACGGACACCGGTAGAGGCTGGTTATTGGCAAGTTTATAGAATTTACAGTGATAATTAAAACTGAAGATTAGTTCTTTAATACCCATTTCTAAAATTCCATGTTGTAATACCCTCATGACAATTTAAACATGACGAATTTAACTCAACTTTGAAACATAATTATGTTCATTGATTGACATGTTATTTACCATAAGTGAGCTGAATAATGTTTACCACTATGTATCATAATGATGTCACTCTATGGTTACTGGTAGGTGGTAACATTTGTAACAAGGGGGTCGAAACCTACACATTTCCAGCTAAGAAGAATACAGTAAAGCAACTTGTTAAAGTGGCCTTCAAAAATTGTATCCAACACAAGTCAAACATTTCAGACTTGATTTTTTTTATGGAATAAGATAGCACATGTGCGACTGACACAGAATATTGGCAGCAACCAATTTTATTGATGACATCAATCTTGCAAGATCAAGATGCCAAGGGAATGTGTACCTCTTACAGGAAGGATGTGGTTTCATTTCCTTGCCTGTTAATTGGCATCCTTTACCACAAGCAGTGGAGGATATGTTGGTCTCATTAGTAGTGAAGCCCCTACAGTGGGCTACTTATCGATCACCTGAGAGTTCTCTACTACATGTGCCAAGGTGACTATGCCTAGTGTAGTCTCTATGGCCCTGAAACAATAGTCCAGCTGTGAAATAATCACATTTCAATACTAATGATTGTTTATTAAAATTCCAGTGACCTGCACAATAATGCAAAAAAATGGCGCAGGGCTCCATACGGCATCTTCCTGTTTCTGGGACAACAATACTGATGGCTCCTGCACTGTCCGTTGGGAAAATAAAACTATGTACTGTATTGTATCTGTATTTGGCCTTGGCATCTAATTATATCATTATATAAATCAATATTAATAATCAAAAATAGATACTTTCCAAAATAATTTTTGTTCTAATCAAAGCACTAATTACGAATTAGTCTCAAGTATATTATAATATGTCTGCGTTATTTGTCTTAATTGAGTCTTCTAGTTGCAAATCCCACATATAACAATTAAAATTTTGCAGAAATGAAAAAAAAATGTTTGAAAGAGAAACAACCTTACTTTCATCACAATTTTTATTTATTTCCATGGCAACCAAAGATAACAAAATGAAAAAAGCTACCGACACTACTGAAAAAATAGGTAAAAACCATGGACGTGTTATAGTAGGGACACGACATACATACTACTACCTAATGAGGCTGAAAATCCGCCATGTTTACCGACCCAAATGTCATTGTCGTTCAGTTCAGCTGGTACTTGTCTTGTCAAAACGTTGTGGTCAAAGTCAAATCAGCCATCTTTAACCATACACTGGTACGTTATAAATAACATTAAAAATATTGGTTATTGTTAATGTTGCCGGGAAAATAAAGGAAGATTTACATTATAATTAGCAAGGTTCTTATGTGCAGTTATAGGTCATCAGTAGTTGATGTCATGACTTATAGGTCAGCACTAAAGCCGCATGAAAATTCTTTTCATACTTCCATGGTATAATTACAGCAGATTTTAAACTTAGTGTATGGGGGCATTTGCAACTGATGTTTGTGAGGTCAAGTGTCAAGAAAAACCTTTGCACTGCACATGCCAGCCAACCACTATTATGTGATAACTGGTGTGTGGGCTGATTTCCAATCTTAGTCTCTAAGTACTGCAATTGTATCTAAAACAATCAATTTACAATATTGAGTTATAACTTCTTTATATTGTTCAGGTGATGAAATGTCTTTATGCTTTTTTCAAATCTATCTCTATTTGAGATTTTCAACTAGACAACTCAATTATGGTGTAGTACGCTTAGTAGGTGATTAAATTAACATAGTTGCCTGTGACTACATTTGAATGCTTGAAAGTATTGTACGATGTTTATTTGTAACTAATGTTTAGCTTATGATTACTTTCTTGATATGATACATTCTCAATTTGTTATAATTATCTATAGACTTCTATTGCACATCTGTAACAATTATTATTTAACATGCTTGTCTATTGGTAGACAGTAAGTTAAATAATTATTACTTAATTTTAAGTAAGTAGGATATATTTTCGTACACAATAAATAATTATTTAAAGCCCATTGATTTTTATTTCTGGTTTGTTCATATTTGAGGCTTCCTATAAGTTCTTCTTAACGAATTCATTTGTTACGGAAATTGTATTCCACACAATTTCATTCTCATCGACCCCCCCAGATTGAAAAACATGGAAATAAATTTCGGACAATTCACTTTAGTAATGCAATAAAATAGTTTTCTACAAAAAATTACGATACTGTTGTGCCTGCTATTTAATACTCATAAGGTGTTTCCGTTTCGTCCCCATTTCCACATACAATAGACAATTTCTACCAGTTATTTAAGTACTTCCAACCACAAGCCAATCAAGGAACTTTGTTTCAAAACTTACCCTGATGCAAATCGCCCGACAAATGAGAGAACTTCATAGCGTTCTGCACCGGGGCTTTCACATGATGATGATATCAAAGTTATCTCTAACTGTCACGTTCGGCTATGGCACGATCAGTAACACCAAAGGCGTCACCGATGCGTTAAGCGTTACCGTCGAAGACAGAAGAGTGAATAACGAAAGTAGGTACTCACTCGCTCACCAAAAGGCTCGCCCCCGGCCGGAATACGGCGCGTCCTTTTACGGCTCGGCTCACTCAAGCAAGAGGGCAGGTTTCACGGAATATCACGCAGATTTCCTTAGGATGATGTCCTTCATCAGAGTAAATGATAATTCATTTCTAAGAAAGAAAAATATTTATTCGCTGTCTATGTACATACTTAACTTGAAAAATTGGAGATGCTTACCTACAGGATTCGAATCTGGGCTACCTAAGCTACTACTTATTTATGAGATAACTAGGTAATCTTTCTCCCGACTTTCCAAAGATCATTTGAATGTTTCCGCGATAACAAAAATAAAACTTTTCCCAAGCAGTTTTCTACTTTTTGGTTTCATCTTTAAACCCTCTTACAATAGTTACAACAATGAAAGGCCACATGATGGTACTCGTAGATCATGGTTAATGAAATACGTACTGCGATACATATTAAGCACAATGTTATTTTCACAATGTTATATAGTTATGACTGTCGTTTGATACTTATAACTAAACTATGTTTACTATATCGAAGGAAATGACGTAGTAGGTTATATGTTTATGTGTAAAATATGTGTCTATGTTTATATGTTTGTGTGTAAAAGTGAAAAAAATGTAGTATTTTACTTCAACAGTTTCTTACCCTTGTTACGTTTCATACAACAATCTCCTGAATGAAGGAACTACTCATAGATGGTTAAGTTAATGTATGTACAATAATGAACTATAGTAAAATAGTAAAAATTACATCGCAAACCATTGCATTACACAAGGTAACAAGGGTCAGACAACCAGAACAATAATAACATAAAATGATTTGGTGTCGTGGGACACCAGGTAGGAACGAAGTTCCTTCGGCTACTGTCGCGCCTGCGCACGTCTCATTTAACGCTTTTATTCCACGCATTTTTTCTTACGGTTTTACTATCACATATTTTTTAGTTCGGTCGCCGCAGCAAAACCTATCCCCTCCAAGCTTGCCGTAAGAAACTTTGTTCCAATTATTTTTATAGTCCTACCCCCACTTTACACACATCCAGTCATTAAAGTGTTAAGTCATGAAGTTAACTTTCTCCTAAACACCTTACTGTACTTGAGTCCTCCCAACATATTGTTGTAAATATTACGATTCAACCAGTTATATAATTATTGATAAATTTGGTTAAACATTGAATTTTATGAGGATTAGACCTGTTACAATAAATCCACTTTTATACCTAAATGAGTAAGGTGCATGAGCACGAGGGTGCATGTTATCTGAAACAGGTATATTTTTGGTTGTATAAAATTTGTTGCCTTGTGTTATTTGCATTCCATAAAACTTTATCTATTGTAGCGAAATTGATATTATACATATAAATTGATAATAATTATATAGTCTTAAATTAAATAAATACAATAAGATTTGAATTTTCGCGGCTACAAATTTCAAGCACGGCACTCGACGACATATTTGTGTCACGTGACCGTCATCGATCCAATGGTTAAGCGCGTCTCGGGTCCATTCAACTCAGTTTCGGCCAGCGACGGGGAGGGACACTTCACAACACCGATTCTATTCATACATAGGAAATATTTATATGTTCCTGTCCCTCTCACGCGTATTGAGAAATAATTAAATGAATGGTGAACGAGCGAAATGGGAATACGTTCGAGTGGAAATTATTATTATGGGCCAGGCCAGGCCAGTCGCCATGTAGAATTTTTTGATGTGGGTGTTGTGTCTCGGGATGTCAAACGCTTCAATGATTATAATTTTCAAGTGGACATTAAATTTTGTGCAAATCGTTATATGAACATTCAATCCGTGGCGTTTTAGTGCAAATAGTGGACATATTTCTTTGTGATCGTGAACGATTCGATTCGAGTGTAAAGCGAGCAGATAATAAATTGGTGGGGGGTTGCTGCTAAAATACTACGATAGGATAGTAACAACGTTTTACAACTCGAGAGGTGTCGGGGCGCTCATAAAATTTCTCGTCGTCTCGGTGCGGGCGAGGCGGACTTCCATTTTGTTTTATTATGTGGATCGGTTGTTTACACGGTGCGTCGTATTCGCGATCGCAACAATGGAAAGCGACGGTGAGTGTGTAGTGGTAGTCGGAGGGAGCGGTGGATAACGAGGAAAGGTGGTCTGCGCATGTAGACTGTAGTGTGGCGCACTGGTGTGTAATCTGCCACCAGTGAATAAGTAATGGTAAATGTTATTCGATTTTGTGCATCGTGTTGCGCAGCGGCGGAGCGGCTGGGGCCGTGTTGTAGTTAGTCACCTCGCGGTGCACGCGCCGTCGCCCCGTCGCTCGTTGCTGGAGCCCCGGCCCAGCGGAGCGACTGAACTAATTGATTTGGGCCCAAAGTATAGCCATGCCTACCGTGCTCATCGGTACGTCGCTCGAATCACGTTATCAGCTGATTACGCCACATAAATGCAGCGACAGCCTTGTGCTATAAAATGTTTATAAATAATCACACTCGTGGATCCCAGCTCCATGGTTTGCTGTAAGTTTTTTTTCTGTGCCACATGACCAGTATTTGTGCATTATTTGAATAATATGTTTATATTTGTTGATGGATAGCAACATGATAGTAGGTACCTATTGGTTTTATTATCATTTGTATGCTATAACAACATGCCTACGTATATTGTTCCTAGATAGTCTATCATATTGCTTTAAGATCTATAGCTATACATCTTTTTTAATGTTATTGCTAGTGAATCACTAGCAACAACACCATAATATATGTTCATGTGGTCAGTTTATCAAGTTCTACATCATGGAAATCGGCACAAACCAGTCATTTTGCATGAATCAAAATGTAAAATGTAACAATTTTTAGAATAAACACACTTATTTTGGTGTCTCACAAGGACTTAGTCTAATCAGTCCATGTTTTGATTCTCACTATAAACATGCTGCATAACATTACATTTAAAATTTTGAATCATAATAATGAGAATATAATCTTTAAGTTCTCTAAGTGCCATATTTTAATGCTAAGATATAATGGTATTAGTCCATATTTTCCAATGGTACTTTATAAATCCAGGTGTTTGAAGTGTTTTATACCCAGTCGCAGATGTTATGTAGAATTGAATGTGACCCGTGAGGGGCTAATTTCTTAACAAATTTTACTTCAGATACCAGTAAAGTTTTGCATAGTGTATTATAATCCTTGGCAATGATAAAATATCACACTTATTTAGTGCTGTGGATTTTATCCAAATTATTTTATCACAGGGAAGTATCAGTCACATTTCAAAATTTTGCAGTAAATACTGATTAAATATATTTGTTCCAAACATATTACTGAAACCTACACGAACTTAAAAATTGACAAGATACTGCACAACATTCATATAATTATATTCTCCTCCACAATTGGTAATTGTCGAACTTCTAGGCTCGGGTCTCCTCTCATAATCTGAGGGGTACAGGTGTTAGTCCACCATGCTGGCCAAGTGAAGATTGGTGGACCTCACACACTTTTGAGGACATTATGGAGAACTCGCAGATATGCAGGTTTCGTCACAATGTTTTTGAATTCACTACTACTTATTTACTTTGTAGATGTTAAATTCATATTCATTTTTTAATGCCAATAGCTGACAAACAAGCAATAGATTAGCCACATGGCAGTAAGTGGTCACTGTCACCCATGGACTTCAAAAGAAGTAGAAAAAAGAAAGATCTCAATATCATTACAATTACCTACCTAGATTTATAGACATTGGTTTTAAGCATAGATCGAAATAGGTAGTGCAATTTTGGGGATTGGACGGCGTTATCTTAATATGGATATGACAGTCAATCATCATATTAAAATATTCACATATTAATGGAATCATAGCATAAAATACATATATACTTATTTCATGAAATTAGTTTACATTGACCCTAGACTACTCAAACTTATAAAAATTGAGGTTAATTAATACCAAAACCAAGAAAATTTAAGTAATAATGTTCATTTTTGGGCTGGCTATTGATATAGGTAATTCATTAAGTATAACTTGTTTTTATTTTTGTTCATACTTAATGTTGTGTTTCATCCTAATAAATCCCACGAATCCCACCTACCCCCAAGGCTTATCCATATTACTTAGTATAATATTTGAGCACATTGACCCCAAATTGCACTACCTTTTCCAATCTATGATTATAAGCCTGATCATTGTGTTGTCCCTTTCCAAGTCTAAGTTTCATTTGAGTGTTTATTTTCTTCAAATTAATCTAATTCTGAATCATTGTTGTAGTCTGTCACTGTCTGTGCTGCAAGTGAATTTATGGATAGCCCCATAAAGGAATTAGGTGTTATTCATAATGCCATATCCTTCCTTGTTAACTTTGCTGTGAAATAGGTAGTTAAACTTCCTTCAGCAATTTATTTTGCTTTGAAAGGTATGCAACCAGTAACTGGTATGTAACCAGCTTTAAATAGTCAGGTTTTGTTAGTAGTCAGTACATTCGAGGGTGGTCTGATCTAAGACCCATATGTTGAGAGTAAGTGTATACTAAATAGTGTTGAAAAATATAAAGTACCTAAGCAGAAATATGTACTATATTTTATGTAAAAGAAATACCACAATGGGTGAATAATAAAAGTCTCGTTATGTAATGAAGCCTGCTATAATTTTCTTGTAATTAGTTGTTTTCATAACGCCAACTAATGATTTTTTAGCTTTTCTTAGTTTTTCCTAGACACCATGTTTTTTTTAAATATTATACTTTATTTAATTGTCTGTGTTTCAAACATTGTAATACCCGAAAAAGAATTTTTTGACATTAAATAATGTGGAAGCTAAATCACGATAATACCACCCAAGTTTGGGATAACGCCATTTTATAATGGGTCGAGAGTATTTCTCACCGGATGTACGTGTGCGTCATCTGCGGTCGCTAAGTAAAACGATTCGCTGTGAAATTGCATTAGCCAATGTTTTTATAGGTATTGCTTGTAAGTGGACATCTCGTAAATGGCCCTGTGAAAAAAAGGCCAAGTGCATGCCATGCTCACACTGAAGGGCCCCGTATATGATTAAAGAGCTGCATTTTATCAACGGTAATACCTACATAGATTTTTTCAAAACCTCTGGAAAATTAATTTATTTTGATAGTTGTGAACTTTAGACTATTTTTCATGCCATTTAAAAATGCTAATGGTCGGGGGAAATACTTGACGATTTAGAAGCTAAAATCAATAACGGTGGGGACATAATATAAGTTATTCATAGATTCCTCATATTCTTACTCGATTTTTCATCCTTCAGACCAGGCACGTAGTGCCGTTTTTCAAATTTTGTCATTAAAACTAATAATTTTATTACTCGGTTGCGTACTGTTTTATAGAATATATGTACTAATAAACTGGCTCTCGCTCGACTTCGGGAATTCTTAAATTCGGTCCAATAGTTTTTGGGGCTATCTATTACAAACAAAAAAGAAACAAGCATCAAATCAAATATTTCCGCTTTATAATATTGGTGTATAAAGTACTTAATGCATTACAATATCATTAAGAATATACAACTTTTATATTTCATTTAAGGACTGCAAAAATCTGCAAGTAAACGTCTAACTAACTGTAACTGTTCATGTCAAACAGTTTGACATGACGCAAATTTTCGTTTTTGCCATTCGGATACGGAACCCTGAGAGCTACCAAAAATGGTTGCGCACGTAGGCGTTTAATTAATTAATTATTAGTGAATATTAAAAAGGATGCAGGATGGAGTCAAATTACCCTTAGGCCAACTGGAGTGTTATTTCTATAGAGTCATTTCTATAGAGTAAATGTTTGATTTATGTAATTTATTCCTGAAGATAGACAGAACAACTTTGTGAAAAACATTTATGAGAAGTACTTAAAGCTACAGATTTATTATTAGTAGTAGTATAGTTTTAGTTGTAAGTCTAATAAATACAGAAGCAAAAATTGAGCAAGTAATTGTACAATGAAATCCTCCTAAAAAATCGATACCATGCACTCTGGTTGTATTTTTAAGGGTTTAAATAGAATTGAAGTAATTGAAGTAAGAATTGAGTAATGTCGTGAAAAACCTTATCAGTAGCCCCTACAAGATGTACCAGTTAATTGTACTGAGCGGTGGAAATGCGGCTCGAAGGACCATAAAATAAAGAGTTGCATATTAGTAGAGAGTTACATAATTCTATTAAGTACGTATTTGTTTCAAACAAGGCGCTTCAGTAGTATATAATGTAGGCATTATTTACTACTGAAGCATTATTCACTTCATTGATACGTTTGATGTAATGAAGACATTGAAGGCTAACGCAAGAGCTAACAGTTCTAGTAGATTTGAATGAATCATCGTAGAAACAAACAAGAGCATGCTATTACTTCAACATGCAAGAATGTTAATACCTACAAACATAAAATATAATAAGTGTTCATTATTTGCTTATTGCTATTTGGCTACGAATTTATTATTATATTATACCTACTTATCTTGTGAATCCATATATGAATAATTTCAGTATAAACACACAAAACATCGCAATAAATCTACTCTGTGAGGTCTTAGGGACAAGGTGAATGTCCATTATTTAATATGTGATCGAATGTCCATTCCGTACACAATACACGATTGGGCAATCCGTATATCTGTTCAATCTGTGTGCGTCACATGTTACGCTACACGCGTGCCTAATAAGGCTTTAGTTACGAGATGGTACACAACAACACAATGCTTTCATTATCACACATCCAAAACTTGGCGTAGGTTATTACTCTACACAATACATACTCTACAAATACAAATAATACTCTACAAAGTACATACATAACCAGTGGACCCACATTCGGAAATTGTTAGGCGTGGCGTACTCTTTAAATTGACATATTTTTTTATTTCTCAACCGATTGAAATAAATGTTAAAACAAACGCTAAATGTGGAAGTGAAGCTTACCACAATATATTAGTGAAAACCGCACCCAAATCGAATAAGCCGTTTCGGAGATTAACGTGTACAAAACCACAGACAAGCAAACATTATAAAAATCATTGTTTTGGGTTCTATTGCGTTAATAAAGACCCCCAGTAAATGTTTCACAGTTACAGATTTATTATTAGTATAGATTATGATTTTTAAGGTACTGAAGTTAACTTACTGAAGGTTCGCCGATTGCTTTTAGGCAGGCAAAGCATATTACCTATACGTCTGTATTTTTTTACATAAGACAAGTCAGCGCTTGGCAACAATCCCACCTGATGGTAAGTGGCGATGAAGCCGAGGTATTGGTATTTGTAACTACCTAAATAACTGTATTTAACTTTACTATGAACTATTTTTTATAACGCGTTAAATTTTTACGTTTTACAGTGGAAGAACAAATTTTCTTAGCTAATGGGGCACGGGATTATGACAATTGTTTGATAAATTTGTGCCTGCAGCAAATTTTTGATAAACATTCATCTGCGCAAAGAAATATGTAAATATAATTAGTAGTCATCTTGTGGTCATATATCTGTGGTAATAGGTACATGGTATAGGTAAATTAATTCCTTAGATTATTCGATGAAAAATACCATTAAAATTATATTTGATCGAAGCATACATTGATCTTGGAGTTGGAACGAGGAAGGAATATAATACAATTTGTTAGGTTGATCAAATTACTCTCCATTTGATATAAAATGACATTTAGGTGTTTAATTTTATAGTATCGGTTGCATATTAATATTATTAATCCACATTAAATATGTAAGTACCTACGCAACAAACCAACTCCGCCGCCGTTCCAGCTAGATTGGACATGTTCGTACTTGATTCAACCCATCCGGTCTCTATACAACTTACATCACGATAAACACTGACTTTTTATAGGTTACCTCTTTGTCTCGGACTTAAAACTCTTGGAATTGGAAGCTTCGAAGTGGAACACACTTTTTATAAGACCTTTTCTACTGTGGGTTAATAAGTTGTAAGTTTGAAATTGTATTATCATTCCGATTTATACTAGGTATGTGATATGTCTCAGTTCGAGTCTTATCGTCGAGTCATCTATACCTAATACCTATACCTAACGAGCTCTTTGTCTTGGACATTTTCAAAAGTGATGCAATAAACATTAATTGTTAAACATTTGCCTTCTTGAAGCGACTTCCCTTTGACAAACTTGCAAGTCGTCACATTGATTTTGGTGACTATTATCCTTATTATTTAAATACCTATACCTACATCAAATGTGTACGCCACTTACGTTATAGTGATGGAATTCGAAAATGGAAATGGGTTGTTAAACAAAGGAAATTTGATAGATTAATTTGTCAAGTGACTGCAAAATGGATTAAGTGGTAAGTAATTAGTAATTAAGGAGGTATCTTTTAGGTTAGTGATATTAATTGTTTGTTAATTGAAGATTTTTTAATAAATTAAACGTCAAACGTGAAGATTTTTCTTCATTCTACATAAATGCTTATTTATTTGATACTTGATTAAGCAAATTGCAAAATAAGCGATGTTTGTGACCGCTAGGTAGGAATATTTTTGTTCCGTCTTGTTTTATATATTTTTGCTATGTAGCCAAATCAAAAAAATCCAGATCAAAAAAATTGCGGGTTCTAATCACAGATATAAGGATAATATTATTTTTAACAATTACAAGTGTATTTTTAACGAATACAAATTAAGACATCCTCACTCAAATAAAATTTCAAAAAGTTAACCTATAATTAAGACCTAGTTTTAATGAGCTCAAACAAGATACATTCTGCTGTTATTGAGAAGGTGGATATCCTGGCGATTCCAGACGATACTACAACCGCAGGTCAGGTTTGACATGCTATTTTTGATGTTACAGGAGATGTTAATTTTGAACCGATCAGACCAGTACGAGTTGCTCTGAAATGGGTGTTTATTTTTCTTCAATCATAGCTAAAAACTAGATCAAGTCACCCTTGTCACTGTACAAAGCGTCATGCTTTTAAGGCCACTGTTTAAGAGTTTCTCACAAGTAAATCTGGAATAAAATCAAGCTTTCATGATTACAGATTACATGAGTAAAAGAGAACTCTGAAAACTAAAAAAACTTCAAATACCAATAGGAAAATTCTCGTAGTAAGGTTTGCAAATGCCGAAGAAGTCACTAATGTTACAGTTATATTCCATTAGATGTGAAGTGCGAATAATTAGAACTGCCGAGGATAGCCTAACTGTTCCAGGCCATGTATTGATCCAAACTGGCTATTTTAGATTAACTGAAAATAGCACGTAACAGGGAGCTCACAGCTTATTTAAAAATTATCTCGCCTCTTGGACGCTTTGTTTCATTTTATTTTCTGTCCCCATTCTAAAATAAGTACCTACTCCGTACGATAATTGATTTTAAAAACGGAATAATTATAAAAGTGGTAAGAAGTAAAGAAGCAAGTATTAAGAAGTATCTTACGACTCTGACGAGTTCAATATTTACTTCCATCCAGATTTAAGATGGACTGGATTTTTTGTCTTCATCATCAGCTTCTACGTTCATTAATTACAAGGTTAAATTGTCAATTGTCATGGGATAATAATAATTTAGTAGTAAATTAAATTCGATAATGTGATAATTGATCATTACCATATTAATAAACATTTAAAAGTTTATTAATAAACATTTTAATCTATTGCTTTAACGGATTTTTTTATGCAACTCTCATCACAGTAGAGTCTTTATTAGTCATTAACTATATTAAAATATATATTCAAATGAGATCTAACTAGAAATGCTTACCCCCATTTTGTATACAGATTCTGTCTTCATAAAATTGCATCGAGTTTTATACTTGACAAAGATGATAAAACTTTATCATCTTTAGCATCTTTGCTTGCATTATTATCAACATTACAACTATTCTTATCCCATACACTGTCTTGGATATCCTCGTACAATTCTTTGAAATGAACCAGATGAAATCACAAAATATAATAATGTGTGGGTAATGAAAATAAAAAACAAATTGAATTGTGCTATAAAATTTTAAAACCCCAACCATCGTGTATCTTGTAACATAATGCGTTCCCGCATACGTTACCGGGTGGCAACTGGCAACCTTAACAATTAGACGATCAGTTACTAGACCTCAATGTAAACTAACGTCTATCATCAAATCATCGTTATTCTTAAATTTTTTCCCAATGACTTCAGGTCCGGCATCTCTTTCGCAGCGTGAAGGATTACGACCTTGTCATTTTACGAAACTGCTCTCGATTGAATCTACAATATTTGTCAAGACACGAACTCATAAGAAACTTTTTACCGGCGAGCCAGACAATAGACTGTCTGTGTCTGTGTTCAGCGCTGACCATATCTATTCATCTATTCAATTTGTTTATGAAAAGCTCGTTCGAGCTATCTTTGATTGGTGAAACGTAAAAAAGATCGTGGAAGTTAGACGCTGGTGCGTCACAGGATTTCTCTTCATAAGGGCGCGGTTTAATTTCCAAAATAATACACATTTCACAAGAAGATCCAAAAACGAGTCTACACTGGGATAGATATTCACGGCCGTAGCCAGGGGGGGGGGGCATTGTGGAGCAATGCCCTAACTTGAAATCGCAATGCCCTACCTTAAAAATATGAAAAACTAAGATAAATTACAATTGACTTACCAATGTAAATTACTGTAATTAAATTGTTTATTCATAGGATTTGTTCATAGGATCATTAGAGATAAAAAAAATTGTAGCAATAGGTATCTAAACCTAGAGGCCAGTGATGTACATGGTGATTTATTTAGGAGCCCCTGCTTCGACGGCAGATCAATTATGATAATTTTTTTACTTCCGCCGTACCTGTAACCCATGCTGCCCTACCTCAAATTCGACTCTCGCTACAGCCCTGTAGATATTGTAGATCCTAGATTAGTAATAATATTATGTTTATTTAGTGGTAGTAAATTTATAATTGTGGGGTATAAAAGCAAAACCATCTCAGTCCAAAATTGCACTTTTTAAACTGAGCTTACCAAATTGTAGGTCCGCGTCTGGAACGCTGCTATATTATATCATAAACTCTTAGATGCAAACCCACCGGAACCCTAGGTGAAATGCGTTTAAAAGTAGCTTTCCCATGCCATAATCAGCTTTGATTCGATTGAATAATTGCATATTACTCAACTTCGTGTTTCGTTCAGTACCGAATCCTTTGTTTTTATACCTGTCAATTATGGGGTCCAATTATACCTCCTATCCCCTGCTAACTGCGAAACCCTCTGCTAAATGGACTAACCATTCTCGTTCCGATTTGAGTCTTGTTCCGGATCGGTCACATATTTTGTCATAGGCGACAGCGGATGGGTTGGACTGCGTGCTCGTCGTATTTTAAATACATAATAAAAACTTTATTATTTTATTATTCGTTCTTTGTCTGATTTTATTTCCAAGTGTCGTATGATTTTTCAGCCATCTTGAATAACACATCGGAACCAATTTATTGCGGTTTCGATATATCGATAACTTAATAATGGGCTCTGAAACTGCCAAACCTTATACGTCGTCGTCAGTGGAAATATTAAGTGATTGATAGGGTGTATTATTATAACAATTGCAGTATTTATTTAATGTTATAACAGTCGCAAACATTATGTCGTATGTATACCAATTAATTTCTACATTTTCAAGTACCCACGTACTTGAATCTCAGCCTCGATAACAGATTGTTTCATTGTCTGCATAAAACGTATATTAATTACACACTTCATATTACTCATCAGCGGTTTTCCTCTTTTTGTTGTAGCTATGAAACTAGTTCTGATTGCATGACATAATCTCGTGTTATAGTATCAGTAGGCATATTGATCTTGTAAAGTAACGATTCAATCGAGTTACTAGTAGTCCATTGAAAAGTTACATTTGAGTTTGCGTTTGTCAGAGGACGCAATTTTATTATTTAGACATCAAGAGTGTTAAGTTCAATCCAAGTTTGTGGGCTCGCGGCCCCCATCATGGAAACATGGTTCAGATGGTTTTTATGGGCTATCCAGCAAATTTTGACCTCACATAAAATTTGTAAGCACAGTTTTCTACAACTTTTGTCCAGTACCTTTTAGTCGTAGAATCAAACGGGCAAAAATTCTAAAAATCATTGTTTTGGGTACTATTGCGTTAATAAAGACACCCGGTAAAAGGGGTTCTCATATTATTAGTATAGACTATAGAAGATAGAGATTTGTGTCTTCTTTTTTACTTAATCTTTATTTTTATTTTTATCTCAAATGTTTGTCGTATCTTTCACGTAACTTTTGTTACTAGTATAATAGAATACAAAGATACTGTAATTATATTTTTACTTACTGTTCAAATATATCTAACACAATCATAAAGTCTCTTAAATTACATAGTAAGTATATGATGGTAAAAAGCGAATCAAGAGCAAGAACATCAAGAAATAGCAACGTTTTATAAACCATTCCTAGGTATATTAGTGCGAAATGTGGGCTAGGGGAATTAAATAACCGAGAGGCGTTCCATCTAGGCTCAGCTTAAGAGTGATTATCGATTTATGCACCTATGAACTCGCGGAGAGGTGTTGAACTAACAAGTGCACACGATAGGCTCGGAGACGTGTTTGATGTGTGCAGACGAGTGGTTATTATATTCGGTATATTCGGTATTCTGTTTTTAGACACAGTTTATTATCCTTCACAGTCAAATGTTTTGTAAATTTGAATACCCATCTATCAGCCTTTAGAAGGCTACTTCTTGATGTATATGTATGTAGCTCTTTAGGGTGGTTAAAAATGTTAAAGAGACGAACAGCAGGTCAGCAGGTTTCTTTATCGTAAAGCTCTTGAGATTTTAACGTACTCAAGTTATACATAATTTAAGTTCTTACGTCAGTACATTTTGATGTTGTATTTAGTATATTATACATAATTATTATACTTAGGTGTTGCTTATGTAACTTATGTATTATGTTCAGCTGCGGAATTAACACTGCGAGTAAACATTTTTCTTTCTTCCTCTAAAGATGGCTGTATAGGCCCTTACTCCTGTTAAACTGAACGGACATATTTACAGTCAATACAGTCATTCCGTTCAACGGATGTTGTTTCCACGCTGTCCGTTATACTTCTATGTTCCTTTTACCCAGGCGTGATCTCTCAAAACTAGTAATCTTCACCCTTACTGTCATCATCACTAGGAATATCAACATTCCACTTATTGTTATGAATCTGTTTTAGCTGTAAGACAATATCAGTCCCTAGAATCGTGCCTTATTTATTGGTATTGTTTAATAGGAAAATAATTAGTCAAATGTTACATTTGAAAGTCCAACCTTTAGACCAATATGTATGAATCATTTCGATGCATTACAGTGTTACATTTGAGAGTATGGTAGAGTGGTCTGTGTGTTAAGTTTATGAATGAGAATTCTTGCTCTATTGGCCTTTGTCGTACTTATATTGCTAGAGGAACAAGCCACGATTATGACATTGATGATAGACTCGCCAAAACACGGCCGTATCGACTCTAAAACTATTTCGGATGTATGCGATATTTAAAAATTAATATTTAAGAATGTTATTTACAGATTTTATAGTACCTGTAAGTTGATTTTGTTTTCGTGGTAGGTATGATACCAGCGAGGATCAATAATTGAACTGGTTCGATAGTTAAGCCTGCTGCCGTCTGGGTAGTGATAGCTCTTGATTTTTATTGCCTGTTTTTCACAAGAGGACCAAAGTTCAAATCCCGCATAACTATCTAATTTTTTGAAAGTAATTTTAGGCCTGCCTTACTTAAAGAAGTTAGTTAGGTACCATTTTCTGCGCTGGAGAAAACAACAACTATTCTGAGTAACCTACATATTATATGAAAGTTCTCCATAATGTTATCAAATACGTAAAATCTAGCAAGGCTTACTTGGCCATTGTGGCATGAATCCCTTTAATTATGAAAAGAGATCCGAGCCCAGGTATTGGCTGTAGTGAATCAAAAACGAAATACGATCTTATGCGCGCGGCATTAAACTCTCATTCTGTAAGCGCATTTAAAGTTTAGTTGATGTGACTACCGAGCGAGTCATCATAGACGTCTCCTGCTTCAAAACCGGTTTCGTAAAATCGTAGGTATTCCTTTAGAAATAAGGCTCTCCCGCCCCATTGGAATCCGAGCTGGCTGAACATGGCACGTTATGAGTCACACGTTGACTGAACCCATGTTGGATTGTATAAAAATGTATAAAAATACAGATCATGAATGTATCTATCCACTGCAGTGTCTAGTATGGATTGGTGACGTCGCGAAGACAAAGTCTATGCCACAGATCAGTTAGATCAGTTATCACAATTAGATATTATTTAGATTTTCGTATGTTTCATCTCAATGTCATGATTGAAGGAAAAATTGGCATCGTACTTCAGAACTCATTTTATTTTCCTACATCATAATCGCGTGCAAGCAATCAGTGCGCTTGTAAAATTTTCACATTTTTCGTGTTAGGTAGATTTCACGGCTGTCTGGATGTTTATTTTAAAGTAAACTACTTTCAGTCTAGAAATATGTTTTGAACTTTTAGTAGGTAGGTATGTGTTTATTAAGTATTGTAATTGTAACCTTGGGAGGGTCTTTTGTCTGTTCTATTACTTATATTATAGTCAATATTTCTTAGCCACTGCAAAATAAATTATTATGCATCAGATAAGATGTACTTAGTAAGTGACTTAAGTGGTCACTGTCCATACACTGTAACACCAGAGTCGTTACCGACGTGTTTCTAAGGAAGTGATTGACGCTTGTTAACTTCTTGGGTTCAAAACAAAGATACATGGTGCTCAAAGATTTTTGACATGTTTATTTTTATGCAGTATGTCAGATAGTGGTCGATGACTTTGTGTTGCGCTAAAGACTTCTTTTGGGGCGATAAAAAACATTTATCAGCGTTTAGTTAATAACTACTTAATATATTTTAGCATAGGTACTTGCATGCACTAGGTATTGTATTAAATTTAAAACGGTTTTTGGAATAATACCTATGGAATCTCAGAAGGGTGCGGTGGTTGATCGTTTCGTGCCCGGTTGCTATAGGTATGTTTTTAAACCGATCGTTTTCAAGTCACCAGTAACGAGTTGTTAAAAAAATTCTTCGTTGTTTATAATATAAGGGATGACTTTTTGGGTACGCCTCGTAGATATCCATCCATCCACTATCTCTAAGCAAAACGAATCGTTTTTCGAATATCGGGCATAAGTGAGCTGTATAATCCTAAGATGAAATAAATGATTTCTTTTTTTGAATAAAAGTTTGAGAACAAGTGATGTAATTATTGTCCGCAGGCGTTCGCGCGCAATGAGTGATCCGTGGTAGCGGGAGGCGGTGATGCAGCGCGCTCACGCGGGCGGCGCCTCGCAGCCGCAGCCCCCCGCGCGCCCCCCCTACCATTCCCACTCGCACGCACTCTACCCCGACATCGACGACCAGGTAAGGGAGTTGGAAGAAGCTATATGTATGGAATAAGGGAGAAAATGACGTCGTTCGTCTAGTTAAGGCCAGTAAGGATAATCAGAGATGGGCAAAATTTATTTATGATTACATACTTATTACAATTTTATCTGGTGCATTTTGCCCCAAATGTAATCAAACAATTTACCTTTTTTTAAATAAAGTTTAATTTAAGCATGAACGTAAATTTTCCTCACGTTTATATAATTTGATATTGAATGGTTTACGTGTACAATGATACGATGAGCGTGTTCTATGCTGATATTTCGCCCCACTTGTTTGGACAGTGGTCATGGCCGGATTGCGACGGCGGCAGTACCTACCTGTTGTCATGGCAGCTACCGCGGACATTTGATGCCACTAATTATGTTTGCTTGACAAAAAATATTAACTGTTTTCTATGGCACTGTTTGTGATTGCTGCTATATAAAAATATAAATATGATTGATTTTTGAATTTAATTGTATACTAAAATATTTAGGTACTTATGTAGGTGTATTATAAAAAATGTCATAAAGCAAAATGTTTCTTGATCGTAAAAATAAAAGATTTTTAATTGAAAACCTACAAAGTTATCTTGATATCTTTTCTGCGTTTTAATAAGTGAGAATCTAGACATCTACATGATTAATTATATGTCTTGTAATAAGAGATCGATAAACATTATGTCAGGTGTAATTAATTATGTATCTATTTGGTTACGACTGTAACTTTATTAATATCTGAGCAGGTTCGAAGTGTGAAGCTTAACCGTCCCGCTGAAAGGATGTCGGTCACTTGGGTACTTGTGTTGGGAAATTTTATAATCATGTGATTATTCAACATCGCGTAGGACACCAAAATGTTCGATTTAGAATGGGTTTAATAATGCTGGCTGAGCATATTTGGCCGGACTAAACAATTACGAGTAGATTTGCATACATTACAAAACAAATCATAGTAATTTAAATATTTAATGTTTCTTTACTATACACTGGCTATAATTATCATATATTTAGAGATACATGGGATTTTCGGGAGGTGTTTTATTTAACATAAAACCTTTTTATTTTTAGATCCCCGCTTCGGTAATCAGCAGCGTTGGAACTGTAAGTTTGTCCCAATCAACGACCAACCCTACCCCAAACATTACGATGGCGAATCCGACGAACCTCGGCAACGCCAGCAGCAATGGCCACGCGCCGGCGCAGACGCCGCCAACGCAGGCGCCCGTCAGAAACCTACCGAAGAAAAGGAAGTTCAACCCGTCAGAGTTGGAGGAGATCGAGAGGAATTGTATCAACAATATGGCGGATCGGAACTGTATTAACATAGCCGTTTCGGCTCCCCCACCGGTCGAGTACCAGCCTCCGAGTTATCCGACGCCAGTGCTCCAGCCGTCGCCGATTGTCCATCGGGCGTCCCCACACGAGCTCAAGCCGTTCGCGCTCCACTACCCGAACATCGACCTATCCGAGTGGCGGGACCACCGGGTACTAGCCAAGCAGCGAGGGATCTACATCCCCGGCGTCATTCGTCAGGCGGACGGGTGTAAGGTCGTTGTTGAACTGGACGGCCAGGAAAACGACCCGATAGAGTACAGTGACGTGTTCGGTGTAAATAAGTTCCACGTGATAAGTGACGCGAGCCCGCAGGTCAGCCACGTGAAGAAGGGGCTGGCGTGCGTGGTCAGGACCGCGGACCTCAGTCGGGAGAGTTTGCAGAACGTGTTCGTTGAGGGGATTGTGACTGATGTGCACCATTCGCCTATCAGGATTCGTGTTAAGGTGAGAGCGATTGTTTTTTTATGTAAATAGCGGACAAATTAGCAGACAAATCATCGGATGATAAGTGGTCCCTGACCTATGGACATCAGTGAGATGAGAAAGCATCACCGATGCGTTGCCGAAAGAAGAGAGAAGGAAGAAAGAAAGTACTGGCTCTCAAGCCTCTGGCTAAATTATTCTTCTAAAAATACAAAAAAAACAGCAAAATTATTCCGCATCGTGCAGCGTCGTACGCTCATATTGAAGTCAATAACGAGAGAATAGCTCATAGTGATTATCGGTAAGCACCGTTCTGTAGCGTAGCTGGCCCCGAATTTGCTGTGTAATCGACTTGCACTCAGCTTCATTTTTGTTTATTTTACGATCGATATAAGCAAACATTACATTGTATTGTTCGGATAATTATGTGATTTTATTTTTCCATTCGAACCTAAATATGTTTCTATTTTTTTAATGTACGTTGTTAGTGAAACGCTTGTAATGTATAGCGACCAATATACATTACAAGATGGCACTATTATGAAAACGTTATAAAGTGGAATAATTTATACTTCAATTTTTTAATGATTATGTTAAGTTAGTTGACCATAAAAAATGTATTGTAATTCAGGTCCAGACAGATTTGGAGATGTTATGCAAGGAGATTGTGGAGGTGAAGCGGGCTGATCTCCGACTCCTGCAGCCGCCATGGGCTGACGAGTTGGAGGACGCCGGCTCCCACCCTGGATCCGCGCTCCTACCCCAGCATCTGCGTCTGTCCACGCAACTGTCTTCAATGCAGGTTGGTTTCAACACAAACACACTGTATCACACACAAGACATGTTCTTACACGTATTTTAAAAATATTACCAGTTGTAGTAGGGAAAAATGTCTAATATCCACTATTGTTTTGTATCTAGTTTAATAATGTAGGGGGAACCTGGTGTGCTAAAATACAGGCCAAGGTTAAGGTTTAGACACCAGATCTCACACAGATTACAGACTATATCTTCATTATTGTTATAATTACCTACTTTTTTATGCGCAAAACTATTTGTAACTTGTGTATGGAGGTGAAACTTTTTTGTATTGTATTTGTGCTTATTGTATAATTTCTGTGGACAGTACCCGATGAGCGAGCAGTTCGTGACGTCATCGCCGATGCCGGGCGGGCCGGTGGTGACGGTGGGGGCGCTGTCCAACGGCTCGGTGCGGCCGTTCGACGACTACGTGGAGAGTGATGACGACTTGCCGCGGGAGGACATCATGTTTCCCACCGACTCGTCGCATATGGGTGAGCACTACCTACCCTATGACTACTGACACTATGACGTCACTGTGGATTCGGTCGTTGGGGTGGTCTAGAATACTGACCAATCCAATTTCTTTCGTGTCCACTTTTTGGCTGATAATGTATTGTTGATGCTTTTGGTGTAACTCATGTCCGGGAGCGTTGGTGACCACTAAACAACATGTGGCTTTTCTGCTCCTTGGTGGGCTATTTACATTAATTTAGCTATTGGGCTTAATTTAGCTGGGCTATTTACATTATTATTTTCATTGTTCTATAACTTAATACGGTAAAAATTATTTTATATCGGTAACTATTCTCATTAGGTATTAGGAGTAGTACGCAAACGTGCGGGTTCATTAACGTACACGTGCAACGTTTGAACGTACGCACACTTAAGAAGGGTCAAAAAGATTGCCAAACTTTGTAAAAAGTACTATAAACTACTGTGTTTTGTTTATCTACTACTGAGCTTGTCTTAATGTACATAATAAATTGTCAGACTGCAGCACCAACAAACGCAGCAGCCTCCAAAGCCGAGGCAGCACTTCCAGTTTGATCGAGGGCAGCCTCACGCCCAGATCTCAACCCCCTACTCCTAGGTAAAGAAAAACCAAGATTTTATTTTTTAGCTACAGCTGTTTAGTAATAAGGGTCCTTGTTTAGTCGCGGACGGACAGACATCGCGAAATATATTGGTTCAGTTTTGACTACAGAATCTGAGCAACGCATTTTTCTTGGTATAAAAAAGTACTTGACAGCTATTCCAACCGATGGTAAGTGGCGATGAAATATTCGATGTTGAGCGCACTGACTCAGTAAAAGACTATTAACTCTCCTCTTGAAGGCCTTCACAGTATAGAACTTAATTATTGTCCTACCATATCTTTCTAATAACATTATTGAAGTTATACTTCTTTAGGCGCGTTATAAAAAAATGATGAGAGTGAAATTTTAATATGTGAAGTTGGCTGCGACACCTAAATTTAACAGCATGAAGTTAGTTCTAGGTGGTATGAAAATTGATAACTATGTTCAAGTTGTATATTCTAGTATTTTTTAGTTTGATTTGATACACATATAATTTATTTAATTGCAATATCACAGTTCATAAATTATAACTATTTAAAGATAATTTAGAATGAAAATACTACATTGATTGTTTTATTCGAAGCGGGTTTTAAGCACAGCGCCATCTAGGGGTGAACCTTCCTAACTTAAAGAATAAGAACGCCATCGGCCTAGCGCCATCTAGTAAATAATAGTAGAATAATAGAACTCGTTAGTATGGATTAAGTAGATAGTTGGCGGTATATTAATAATAGATACAAATAAAATAATAATAATATTTCTCATTATATTATTATAATAAATGAAATTTTTGAAAAGATTTTTATCTTGTTACGCCAAAGAAGTATAACTTCTAAAGCGTGTACATAAGTACACACACATTAATTTTTTTAGCGTTTGGTTCAATAACTCCTCCAAATAAACCATTTTTATGTAAACGTAACAAACAAACGCATTCACTCTCGAATAACATCAGTTAGTATTCCAATGCAGCTGTATCAAACCAAAGCGTAGTCTTAATTCTAGATCTCAAGCGGCCACCCCGCACAAGTACAAGAAGGGCGACGTGGTGGCGACACCGACCGGCATCAGGAAGAAGTTCAACGGCAAGCAGTGGCGGCGGCTGTGCTCCAAGGACGGCTGCACCAAGGAGAGCCAGCGCCGGGGGTTCTGCTCCAGGCACCTCTCGCTGCGGGGGGTCGCCAGGTCCTCCAACACGCCGCTCGCCCAGGGGTCCGCGCATACCCCGCAGCAGAGGTTGGTTTTTTGGCTATTTTTCCATTCATTCATCGGTATCCAAAACCACACAATGATTAATGAATTGCGGTTCGTAAATGATCTAGGAGTACCTAGGAGCATACGGCCAAGTGATTGCTATGTTCACTGAATGGATTGATTATGACATTATATTGAACTTCAGACAAGGAGAACAATAGGCAATTATTTATTGTTGACTATTACAATGCAAGTAAATGAGAAACAAATAACATAGTTGACTACATACTACTCTACGTACACTACAGTAGGTCTAAAATATGTGGCTCAATAGGTTTATCTCACAGTCTTATGTCATTTTCTCACAAAATGCCAGATAAATTTTGGTAATCGTAATCTACGCCTTCTTATCCGTTATCTACAGTAGAGAAATATGTGATCTTTATGTAATAATTATAATAGTTGTATAGTGAGCGTTTCTTCTTAGATCATATAATTATTATCTAAATAATTATTTAAAGTTTGCAATTTCCAACAATTTTCCAAATTTAAATTCTTTATTACAATATTATTGAAATCCTGCATACTCGTATAGTAAAAATGTAACGGATGGATGTCTGTACATAAAAAATATTTAAGAAAAAAAAATTATATAAATAATAGACCCTATTACTAATTATAGAATATTTGTCTGTTTCTTGATGTTTCGGATGAGGTTTTCACTGATATATGGCTGTTAATTTGGGCTAACATTTTGTTATTATTATTTCAATTGGTTCATAAAAAGATATGCCGATTGTCAATTCGAAATCCTATTAGCGGCGTTAGAACCCGCTTTTTAGGAAACAATAGAGTGTTTCCTAAAAAGTGACGTATATAGGAATCATCCCATCGACACGTGTTAACCATGTCCGTTATAAGCGTTTCCTAAAGTGTGACGTATAACACGTCTGTTTCCACGGCGCCAGGAGCAGCAGCAAGTCGCTGTCGTCGAGCGGCACGGGCGTGGAGGGCGACGAGACGTCGCGCGAGTCGGACACCACGCCGCCGAGCTACCGCGTGGCGGGCCGGTTCGACCCGGACGAGACCGAGGCCGCCAACATGCTCGGTACGCACGATCGCGTATTGTACTCGAACAATACGCGCAATCTATCTTGGCCGGATTGAATGCAGCTGCGAGTGGATGCGCGCATGTATTTTGGAGAGGCAAAATAAGTTGCACGTACTGTAGCAAGTGTGTCCCAAATTCAAATATCGAGTTGAGAGTGAATAGGCTTCTATTTTATGTAAACAGCGGACTAACGAGCCGTCGGAGCTACCTGATGATTAGTGATTAGTGTCGTATCGTATCAGTAATATTAAGGCCACCACCGATGCGTTGACAGTTACGAAAGAGGAGAATAAAAAGAAACAAGAAAGTCCACGTTGTCAAACCTCTGGACAGAACACGACGAGTCTTTTGGCTGACTGAGTCGAGCAAGAAGAGAGTCGTATCTAGCTAGGCATTTGTGATAGGTCCCAATGA
This sequence comes from Ochlodes sylvanus, assembly GCA_905404295.2. NCBI lineage: Eukaryota > Metazoa > Arthropoda > Insecta > Lepidoptera > Hesperiidae > Ochlodes > Ochlodes sylvanus. Next base: position 6,429,672 of record FR990144.1, read on the forward strand.
GTGTCTGTGTGCATTTGTTAATGTGTATGTGTGTGTCAGTGTCGCTGGGCAGCTCGCGGTCGGGGAGCCCGGGCGCTTCGCCCGTGGGCGGCGGGTCGCCGGGACTCCGCGGGAACGTGTTCGTGCCGATCTCGTCGCCGCAGCCGCCGGACGCCGCCGACCACCGCCACCATCACCACCACTCGTACCATCATCTCATCAGGTCGCTATTAACAGTCGTACTTAATTATTATTTATATAATTAAATTATAATAAGTCTTCTAAATAATTATATAAAACTCTTGCGATACTGAGTGACTGACGGACAACGCACAGCCGAAACTACTGAACGCAAGAAGCTGAAATTTGGCATGTATGTTCCTTGTGGAGTGTAGAGGAGCACTTAAGAGAATTTTTGAAAATTCCCCCCTAAGAGGATAAAAAAGGGGATAAACTAATTTTTTGGAAATTGGCGGGCGTAGCCGCGAGGGAATGCCCGTTATTTATATAATTAAAAGTAATTGATTTTTCCCGTTCCATTGCAGGCCCGAGTTGGTTCGACCCGATAGAATGAGTTCCCCGGCGGGCGGCGGCGTCGCCACCAGCGTGATCAGGGTGTCGCCCGCGCCCACTTACCATTATCAGGTACACGTCTAATAATGATTAATATTTTTAAGTACATATTACTTAATATTAGCTAACGGACTAGAGAAATATGCTTGATATGAGGGTTGTAAATAAATTACAGTTAATTTTTTTATACTGTTGTAAAAAAAAGTTCTTTAGATCGCTTTGCGCTAACATCTACGATTATAAGGTCAACAAAGTATGTCTCTGCAGTCTAATTCAGTTAAAAATGATCCACAGTTATATTTAGATGACAGAGTGCGTCAAATTTCAAATATTAATAAACGATATGTTTATTTGCAGGTCGAAAACAGAAACGGTCCGAGTAACATTCAAACGAGTCAGTCCAACGTCATCGGCATCCAAACTTCGGGATTGACTATACAAAACAGCATCCAAACGAGCTTAGGCGCTCCCACGAGCCTCCAACAGTCGCTGCCCTCCAGCGTGTCGTTGAACTTCAACAACCTCACCAACCAGACCTTGCAGACGAGCATCGCGAACACCATTCGAAAGATGGACGACCTACCCCACAATCTGGTGGTGCACCGCACCCAGCTGCCGTCGAACGGCAACGACCTGCACCACATCTACCGCAACCACCAGCCGCTGCACATTCGCAACGGGATCCACGATTACCGGCGGGAGGCCGACGTGTCGCCGCCGTTGAACCACGACAGTTTTGTGAAGCGAAGGGTCTCCGATTACGATGACGAGGAGTTGCCTCAGTCGGAGTTGAGTCGGGTGGAGCCGAGGCCGAGCGAGGCCGACGCTCGGGTGGTGGAGGACAATAAGAGGATAGTGAAGCCGGCGCCGATGCAGGCCAGGCTGCTGTCCGTGTTGGACACGGACGCGAAGGAGCCGGTCAAAAGGTTCTACGTGATTCCGCAGAATACGCTCGAGAAGAAAATCGTGCTGATCAAAAATGAACCCACGGAGAGTATTCAGGTAAGTTTATTTTTTGTGAACAGACGATATGTGAGCAGGTCAGCTAGCTAACTGTGATATTATTATATTGGTGGAATTTTATATTGAATTGTTACAGATAGAGCACAAGCCACATCAGTTGCTTAACAACAATGAAATGGAGACAGACCACAGAGGGATGGACAATGGCGACCATGTGAGTGCACTTTTGTTTAGTTCAATATCATATTTGTGCACCTGTACAGTACAATACAAAAACCCTTTATTGCACACCATTTTAGAATACTTAGCACAGTTTGAACTTAAAATATACACATAGTGTAAGCAATGAGCAATCTTATCGCTAAAAGCGATACTCTCTACTCGTGTACTTCTCCTACTTCTTTTTCTCCTTCTTCTTCTTCTTCTCACTAAGCTAAGTGGATAAGTAAAGGGAATACAGGTGTACATGTATGACTAAAGAACCTCTTAATATTGTGTTAATGTAATCGACGGAACTAATTCTCAAGAAGTTTTAAACCGAACTTCAAAAAAGAAGGACTGTATCTGTGTTGTATAGTTGGTTGACGATGAATGTTGATGATGGTCTTTTCAGGTGAATAACATGAATAGCGCTGTCATCGTTCACCCGAATCAGCTACTGCCGGTGTTGCCCCCGCCTACGTCACACACTGCTATTATTGGTAAGAAGTATTTTATTAAGAATTTACTTATAGCTAATGTCCCGGCGTCCATAAGCGGTGGTGACCATTTACCATTAAGAAGATCGTCTCGATAACGAGAGAAAGAAATGCAAATAAGTGATGCTGTTATTTTCTTTTGCTTGATTCTACTCGTCGTTTCCAGTGTCGACCGGTGGAGTGTCGGGGGGCGTGTTCCCCTGGCAGTCGCTGGTGCCCCTGCTGCGCGCCGCCTCGCCCCCCGCGCCGCAGCCCGCCTCCCCGCGCACGCCGCGCACGCCCCACACGCCGCACACCCCCCACACGCCGCACACCCCTCAGACGCCCCACACGCCGCATACCAAGACCGAGGATCAAATCAAGACTGAGAATACCGGTGAGTATCATTTCTATGTTACTATTATTCAAGCCGATGAAGGCTCCAACAAACGTCGAAAACGCGGCTTGGATCTTGACGACCGACGGTTCTAGGCCGCTCTGAAGTTAGGCTTTCGGATATAGTGCGCAGGTATTGTACTTTAGAGAGAGATAGCGACACGAACACTGAGAGTGTGACTGAAACAAACAATGCTCAAAGTGACACCCCGCGCGTCTTGCCACCATTTCGACCCTAAAATTGACTTTTGCGCAGCGATCCGAACAAAGTTCAGAGCGGCCTAGAACCGCCGGCCGTACTATAATTGTGATTAAAGCTTAGTATGTGAAGTTTAATCGTGAGTTATAACGTGTCTGAATAACGATCGATAACATAATTATATATTTGTTACACACATGTTTGTAACACAATATATACCCATGTACGTTGTGCGTGCGTACAGACGCGGTGACGTCAATGTGTGCGGACGAAGACGACGAGGTGTTCGAGTGCGAGGAGCCGGGCGGCGGCGGCGGGGAGGACGCCGCCAAGCGACGCTCGCAGAGTCTCTCCTCGCAGGATAAAGTGAGATTTCATTATTTATGGCACTGTACATTACACACTGTACACACGTGGGAACTATATATTATATTGTTATAATAATTAAACTAGTAATTTTTTTATTGATTTATTTATTTATTTATTTATGTACACTGGGATACAATTAAAAAAAAAAAAACATTAAGGATGGTACAAAAGTGTTTAACGTGGGATTGTAGTCAAGCATTAATTTATCTAGTATAAAAAAAAGTGTTCAACAGTTTAAAACAACTCAAATAGTTTTTATCTGAAACGCGTGTTTTGCAGTACCGTTTGCAATCCTTTATTTAATGAAGGTCTACAGAGATAATTTTACTCTAAATTGTATTTAAAACGTTATATTTTCCAAAAATAAAATACAACACACTACATAGATACATACAAATTGTCAACAGAAGGAGAGTCGCATAAAGCGGCCGATGAACGCGTTCATGATATTCTCGAAGCGGCACCGCCAGATGGTGCACCAGATGCACCCCAACCAGGACAACCGCACCGTGAGCAAGATCCTCGGCGAGTGGTGGTACGCGCTCAAGCCGGACGAGAAGCAGAAGTACAACGAGCTCGCCAGCCTGGTGAGCGATGGATGGATGGATGGATGGATGGATTGATAAACCCTTTGTCGTTTGCGCCACAAACAAATCTATACAAATACAAATAAATAAAATTGGAGTGTCTGTTTGTAATATTAAAATAATCGCTTTTTACTAAATGCATATGGATTTATACACGGTGCATATACCAAAATAACATTTTTTACAATTTTTGTCTGTCTGTCTATCTGTTTGTTTGAGCTAATCTCTGGAACGGCTGGACCGATTTTAATGGGACCTTCACTGGCAGATTGCTGATGTCATAAGGAGTAACTTAGGCAACTTTTTTTTGGGTTTTTTTTTGTTAAATACCACGCGGACGTAGTCGCGGGCACAGCTCGTTAATTCATATGATCAAGCTATCAATTCATATGATCAAGCTATCGAAATAACAAAAACTTTTTATGAATTAAGTAAAATGCGTCTCCTTTGTGGAGCGACCGTAATACATTTATACAGGGCTTGGAAACCGGTAAAAATTAACCGGTATTATAACGGTTAAACCGGTTTTATCGTAAAATTCCGTTCCGGTGCGGAACCAAATAGGAGCGATAATTTGAACCTAAATAAACCGGTTTATTCCTAAGCCGCGTTGCGTCGGTCGCGGCGCGCGTAGGTACTCTCGCAATGTTCGTGTTGTGACTTGTTGAACTACCGCGGTGCGCGTCGCTTGCAAGAGCAGTCAGTTTTTATTACGTATTGAAGTTCGAACCTCGCGATAAACCCAACCATAATATGTATGTAGGTATATACTTATATAGTATTACACACAAATTTTCACCCTAATTAAGAGTAATTCCCGATAATAATAATGAATATACAACCTTGTTAATTAATACTATTATTACTTTTATCATTTCTCCGAACGACTCATCGTGTTCAGGCTGGGAGCTTGAGAGCCAGTTCTTTCTTTCTTTTTCTTCCCTCTTTCTTGGCCGGCAACACATCAGTGATGCCATTGATGTTGCTGATGTCCATGGGCGACGACAGCCACTTACCATCAGGTGGATCGTCAGCTCGTTTGCCGGCTATTTCCATAAAAAGGGTTCGAATATTTTTTTATGGAACCTGGCACTACTTTCTGAACCTACTTTCTGAGATATTTGAGTTCAAAAATTAAAATAATTATTATTAATAAACTCAAATATCTCAGAAAGTATATAACTTAAGACATTTCATCACTGAATACTTTTTGATCGTAATCACTTAGTCTACCGATCGACACATGTTTTATCAATGTCCGCCGAAACTAAGATTTTTGCTTTATTTTTCTACTTTTTTGAACTCAAATATCTAAGGAAGTATAACACTTACGACATTTCATCACTGAATACTTTTTGATTGTAATCACTTACTTCGTCGATTGACTCATGTTTCATTACTGGCCGCCAAAACGATTTTTTTTCAAAATGGCGGTACTTCTAGGTATGCCTAGTAATGAACTAGGTTCAATGCACTTTAGGATTTAGACAGTTATAAGAGTGACAGATTTTATTTTTGACAGAAAAATTTGTACCTATCTATCTGTCCATAATAGCATTTGTAAAAAACCGCGCGATTACCGCCACTTAGGTGCTTGATCAGACACGGCGGGTCCCGCGCGGTTTGAGAATCGCGGGAACCACGCGGGTCCTATTTACACAGGTATTCATACAGTCGTTCAGACATAATCGTTCAACCGCGCGGTTACCGCAACTCTCTCTCTCTCTTTCAGACGTACGCTCACTGCTGAGCATCGTGATGTTCTGATCTCATTAAGGTATTTTTTGGACTAGCTGCCACCATTTTCCGCGGTCTGAGGCACAGTGTATGGCTTCGCTGAGTCGAATATTAAGTTGCTCGGACACCTGGTCTGTCCATCTTTTCAGGCTCCGACCCCTGGATCTTTTGGCGTCCATCTTTCCAGTTACCATGAGCTTCTCCAAGTTGTCGTGTGGTTTTCTGGCGATATCTCCGAAATACTTAAGTATTCTTTGCAGACATATGCTGGATAGTCTTTTCTTTACGTTCAACTCGTTGAGGATTGAGACGTTCGTTCTATGGGCTGTCCAGGGGATACGTAACATGCGGCGCCAACAAAACATTTCAAAAGCATCGATGCGCTTTCTGTCACCTGCTTTCAGTGTCCAGGACTCAGCGCCATATAGAAAGATTGGGAAGACAAGCGTTCTTATGATATACATCTTCGTCTTTTTTAGTGCATTCCGATCTTTCCATATCCTTGTCAAGTTGGCTCATTGCGGACTTTGCCATGCCAATCCTTCGCCTGATCTCGATTTCCGATCCTCCCTTGTTGAAGATAGTGGAGCCAAGGTACACAAAACTATTCACGACATCATAACGGCTCAGTGCAGTCCCTGCTCTGACTGTGTCGGATTTGTCGATGATCATTAGCTTGGTTTTGGCCTGGTTAATTTTGAGCCGCATTTCCTGACTGACAACCTCTAAACGCTGTATCAGTTCTACCATTTCGGTTTCTGTGGCTGTAATTAATGTAGTGTCATCGGCGTAGCGTAGATTCGAGACCCGCGTGCCTCCTACTGTTACACCACCATCCCAACCCTCTAAGGCTTTGCGCATTATATATTCGCCATAAATGTTAAAAAGGATAGGTGAGATGTCGCAACCCTGCCGCACGCCTTTCTTGAAACTGAATTCCGACGATTGTGCGGTGCCGACTTTTACTGTTCCATGTCCTGACATGTATAAAGATCTTATGAGTTATATCAACTCATAATCATCATTTCAGTACATTCCACAGATGCTTCCAGCTGACACAGTCGAAAGCCTTTTGGTAGTCTATAAAACACATTACCGCTGGGATGTTAAATTCATAACACTTCTCCACTAGCAATCTCACATTCAGTATTTGTTCCCTTGTCCCTTTTCCTTTAACAAATCCAGCTTGCTCTTGTGGGATTTGCCAGTCTAGGTAGTGGCGCAGTCTGCTGTTGATTATATGTAGCAGTACCTTGCTAGTGTGTGATATGAGAGCAATGGTTCTATAGTTTTCGCACTTTTTAGTCGCACCTTTTTTGTGAAGAGGTAGTATAGCCGAATTTGACCAATCATTAGGCCATTGGCAATTTTTCCAGACTGAGTTGCACAGTTCCAGGAGTTTTGTTAATCCTTTCTCACCCAGAGCTTTGAGAGTTTCAGTTGTGATGTTGTCTATGCCGGCTGCTTTATGTGCCATAAGCTTTCTTACCGCTGCTACAACCTCGGCCAGTATGATTTCTGGTTCCAGTTCCTCTGTGATACTATCACGCTCCCAGTCTGTATTTATGTCGACTGTGGATAGGTCTAAACTATATAGGTCCTTACAGTATTCCTTCCATCTCTCCGCCACCTTTGCGACCTCATTGATTGTGTTTCCATCCCTGTCTTCTATTGACCACGAGTGAGATTTGAATTTCTGTGTTATGAATCTCACTTTCTTGAAGAGATCTGCCGTTTGGTATTTATCAGCATGGCTTTCTATTTCTGCACAGATGTTCGACAGAAAGCAGTTTTAGTCACGCCTGCAACGCCCTTGGATTTGTTTGCTAAGTTCTCCATACTCTTCGTTGTTAGTGGGCGTATCAACAGATTTCAGAGCTTTCCTCTTCTCGATGATGTCCCAAGCCTCGTCACTAATCCAACTTTTCTTCTTGTTGTGTTTTGGACGCCTATGAATGATATCGTTAAATGCTTCTGGTCTTAAACCTGCTCCATTGTTGTTCTACACCAACGATTGCGGATTTATGGTCACTCTCGAAGGTTGTCTCAGTCATCCTTTTAAAGAGTGCTGTCTCAGCCTCCGCAAGTCTTGCTGGTTTCCGCGCAAATGTTTTGGGGGTTCGCAGACGAAGGCGTATTTTTGCAACAAGCAGTTGGTGATCACTACCGCAGTCCGCGCCGGGTAAGGTTTTAGCATTGATTACGCTCGATCTCCATCTATGGTCTACTGTGATGTAATCAATTTGGTTGCGATACCGATCTCCGGGTGACTTCCAGGTGTACAGACGGCGTTTGTGACGTTGGAAGAAGGAGTTAGTTATTGCGAGATTGTTACTTATGCAGAACTCCAGAAAGCGTTCGCCCCGCTCGTTCCTTGATCCAAGTCCATATTTTCCTACCGTGTTGCGGATGTGATCATCTCCTCTGGTGTCCCCTATTTTTGAGTTCCAGTCGCCTTGCACAAACAGCATTTCTCGACGTGGCAGTGATTTGATAGTTTCGTCGAGTATTCCATAGAAATTATCTATATCTTCTTCAGATGACTGCGCTGTTGGAGCATACACCTGAACTATGTTGAGAGGAAGTGGCTTGCACTTTATTTTTATAGATATAATTCGGTCGTTAACAGCATTATAGCCCAACACACAGTTGTTCAATTTACGTGGTACTTAATAGTGTTCCTACACCATTTCTGCTTTCTGTATCGTGATCTGAGAAATACAGTGTATTGCCTCCTTCCGTTATGAAATGACCCGATCCTTTGAGATGGGTTTCTGATAGCCCAAGTATAGCGACGTTATGTGCTTGCATCTCTTTCTCCACAATCTCGAGTTTTCCTGGTTGAACTAGGCCTCTGATGTTCCAGGCACCGATGCGATGCGGCAAGCGATTTGGGATTTTACCCATTTGGCCATCAGTAGCATTTGCCTCCACCCGAGCCTGATGACATACTCTGGCGAGGCCTTCGGTAGCCAATTTCACACTTGACGACCCGGGAATCGTCGAGCGCCGGTTGTCAAGCGGATCGTCCGACCTCGCAATATCATTTTCTGTGCTTGTCATTGTTGAGGTCGGGAACATTCTCTTGGGAGAGATAGTCGCAGTGGTTTCCCCTTGCCTTCTGCGCCGGGACTTTTAGAGGTTATTTACTTCCTCTAGGCCTCCGTAGCATCTCCTGACTAGGTCAGGGTTCGGGTTATCATATCCGCCGCCCGATGCTCGGCGTTGTCACCTCTTTAGCACCACTCAGAGGACACGTGCAGGGTGGTAAAAGGTATCTCCTGCGGACGCGAGCGACTCCATCTTCCAAACTCAACCGCTAGAAAACAGAATCGCGCGGTGCCCGCGCGGTTCTATTACTATGGAGATCTTCCCCAGCGTTCAGTAACTTTGCGGGCACCACGCGATTCACAACGAGAGCACTTCTGAGCTAGCTATGGATTGCTTCGACACCGAGTTATTTATTGATGATGTGGAGAAAAGACCATCCACCTTGAAACAATCAAGATGGAAGTCAGGGCTCGTTCAGACACGGCGATAACCGCGCGATTGATAAAATCGTGCGGTTTGAACCGCAAAAATGTCGACTGTTCAAACATCGGCGGTTAGTTTGCAATTAGCGATCAGTTTCAAGATGGAAGTCAAGGTTTCAGATGCCTTCATGGAAATAAGGTTGATACAGCATAAGTTTAGCAATTACGATTATGGTAATTAATTTTTTGTTTGATCGATTTGACCATATTTAGTTGCAGTTTGTACTTTTCACTTAATCCATTCTTCTATTTTTAATAGACTCGAAAAAATATAATGAGTTGTTTGGTGGAATAAAACGCGTTTGTGTAATGGTATGTTTACATTGTGTCCAGATCGAATTTGCACCAAGTATAGCTCAGGCGTGCTCTCGTTGTGACGTGTTAATCGCGTGGTGCCCGTAACACTACTGAACGCTGAGGAAGATCTCCATAGTAATAGAGGCACCGATTCTATTTTCTAGCGGTTGAGCGCGATTATGTCTGAACGATTAAATAATTACCTGCGTAAATAAGACCCGCGCGGTTCCTGCGCGATTTTCAAACCGCGCGGTTCCCGCCGTGTCTGAACAAGCACTTAATGATTAGGATGAAATTTTGTGTTCAAATAAAGTTTTACTTTTTAATTAACATTAAATTAAAAATAAATATACAATATATCAATGACTGCCGTGACACATGCGTATCTGATAAGATAAATAAGCAAACAACAACGTTATGTTGAATAAAAACAACGACGCGCTCAACGTCAACGCTCGGACTGTGCAGTGTGTACATTCAAGTCCTGTCTTGAGCGAAAAATTGAACCGGTTAATAGAAAATACCCATATTTTTCCAAACCGGTTTAAAAACCGGTTCAAAGGAACAGAACCTTTTTCAAAAAGTTCCCCCTGAAATTTCGTCGAACCGGTTCAAAAAATTTACCGGTTTCCAAGCCCTGCATTTATATACCTTTGATATGCTAATACATGTATTCGTTTAAAACGTTTCCGTTTACTCAGGTGAAGGAGGCACATTTCAAAGCGTATCCCGAGTGGAAATGGTGCAACAAGGATAGGAGGAAGTCTTCCAGCAGCCGAGATCCAACTGGGTCCATGCCACAGGTATTATTTACAATTTAACATGGCTTACGAATTAGGTTAAAGGTCTGCGCACATTAGACCGACTCAACTACCGACCGACGCTGACTCAACTAAAAGACTCGACAATACTAAAATTCAATTATGAGCTTCATATTTTTTTAACGTAAGGTTGAATTTGGAACATATACTTAAAAGGCGTGTCCTTCTGGCGAGTAGAAGGGGAGTACTGGCGAGTATACGTTCGAAATTAGCTCAAGGCTTAGCAGTTTGAAGATGTTTTCCTTAAGTCTACCACATTTTTTTTTCTAAGTGTAAAACTTGTGGTAATATTTTTTTGATCCGTGATCATGTTAAGGTACTATGTATTCATTTGATCAATAAAAAATATTACTATCAAAACATAAAAACAAATAAAGTTGTCCTATACACAGAAAGTAGAAAAACCTTTACGATATAATAAAAGCTATTTTTTTTAGTAGTTACTAATAATAATACTACTACTATTTACTAATAGTAATAGGTATAGTGTAAATTAACACTGTAACCTAGTAAGCGCAACTTAGATTCAATAGGCTAGTTGACTAATTTTGAAACACTAAATCATAGTTTGCCAAATGGTCTAATTTAACTGAAATATTAATATTTCACTAAAATACAAACTGTGACATATTTTATTTTATATTTTTATAAACTACTAGTGGTCCCAGCGTACTTCGTACCGCTTTATAATTAAAAAATGTTTTAGTGATATATCGACAGCAACGCCACCTACCGGGTCCAATTGTGAATCTAAACCATTCTCGGATCCACCTGAAGACACACAAAAAATTTCAACCAAATCGGTCAAGCCGTTTAGGAGGAGTTCAGTCACATACACACGCACACAAGAAATATATATATTAAGATTTGGCGTTTCCCCAAAAAAACGCGTCAAACTGTCATGGCGACTCGTTGACGTCATATGTTGCAAAACGAGGAGCTGTTTGGTTGAGCGGAAAGACCAAAATGTTATGTAAAGTTTGTTTAGTTTTGCAACATGTGACGTCACGCGTCGTATTGGCGTCCGCTGTCACGTGACTAGTGACTGTAATTTCGGAATTTTATTTCTCAAATATATTAAATAATCATAATTTATTTAATCAATGGGATCGATTTTTCGCATTTGTAAATATTAAGCTACCATAAAAAATATAAATCTTCAAAATATTTTCTTACTGTCAACTACCCTATTGTGTCAAACGTTTGTGTTGTCGTACAGAGTCCGCGCACGCCGTCGGACGGGCCGAACAGTGGCGCGCCCAACAGTGCGAACGACTTGCAGTTGAACATGAACACGTACAACCACGTCGGTTCGCCGCAACTCAGCGACGATGAGCCTATGGTGAGTTGCTTTTGGAAAGAATAGAATAGAATAGAAAAACATTTATTTCACATAAGTACTGCAGCAAACAACATGAGAAAGAGAGAGAGAAATAGAAGGAACTTAAATATACTTACACAAGACACAGTAGCTACAGTACTATAGCTGTATAATACCAAATTATGTGTTTGAGATTTTGCTTTATTTTTTATAATTCATGTGTGATTTTCTGAAAATAAGAGTTGGCTCAATTTTCGCGTCCCAGGTTATGTTTTCTAATATTATTAATCGGTTTCATATATTTATAAATCGGTTTGATAACCGATTTATAAATATATGAACATTGATATATGTACATTGATATGTACATAAATATATGTACATTGATATGTACAACTTCGTACATTGTTAAATAAAAACTAGTTACAATGACTTGATTAATCTGGCATAGGAATCATGGATCAATTTGAAATCCTGAACGACAAAGACCAAATTCCTGTATATAATCAGTTGGTTATATATTAAGTAAGCTTTTGTAAGCAGAAGTAGCACTTAGGTACTGAATGTTAAGATCGATTTAACTTGACTTTGGGCTATTAATTCCAGTTGACACAGTCTGTAGAAGAACCCCCGGCTCCCCCGCAACCTCTAGAGATAGACCTGAAGTGCGGCGAGAAAGTGACCGACTCCGATTCGGAGGGATTGGACGCGAGGGACTATCTGACGCATCACGACCACACCCGACGGCCGAAGCCGATTAAAGCCAGGTGAGGTTACATCACTAGATATATGATGAACATTGTATGGAGAACTGCAATGTGAACTGCCGACAAGCTGGCCTACAGTTTGGCAGAAATTGGAATAAGAATAAATGTAATTTTTTTTTTGGATAAATAAATAAAAAAAAAACTACTGGAGCAGTGTGGTTGTCGGTGTACGTCTACTTCGCTGATTTAGATAATTGATTGTAAGTCTAACCAGCAACAAGAATTGAATATATTTGTGTTCAATCTTTACATTTATATTTTTTTTTATTTGGGTAAATTGGAATATGTTTTGTTATTAGCAATATTCATTTACTTTTTAACGTGAAAACGTCATATAAATCGATAAGCGCGCACAGAAATGTTACCCATTCCGATGACGTAAGAGAGTGACGTCAGAGCTAGCAATTAGTATCGATATAAACGTGTTTTGTAAGCGTGTTGTTATTCAGTGATACCTATACAAATAAATGCTTTTTAATACGAACTTGCCTTTTGTTTCCCAGAGCTGGTTCGTCGGACAATCTGCTGGGCGGCATCACCGCGTCCAGCCCGGGCGGCTCCAAGGTGTTCCAGCCGACGGGGGGCGCGTTCAAATCCACGCACGCTGATACCGGTTATTTCATGTTTTTATAATATACGCATTAGGTCTCCTATGTCGTATCGGACGTGTGATACAAACGCATCGTAAATTTTTTTTTTTTTTTAATTCTGTGTTTGGTTTTGGTGTTGAGGACATCCTCAATGGTTATTAATCGCCGTTGCTCATGAACATACATAGCCAATATATGTGTAGGAATTTCCGGCTACCAATAAATTTATATTTCTTGCACTTGAGGCATTAGATTGTATTCCATTAAATTAACAATTTCACTTAATTTGTACAGTTCAGTGACTTATTTTTATTTTATGACTTTTATAAAAAGTGAATGTTATTGTTTCTCAGGTGATAATCACAGGCAATGGACAGCGTTCACGACAGTCAACAAGTCCCTGCCGGGCCAGGTGCCGAGCTCCCCTCACATCTCCCAACCCCCGACACCCAACACTCAAAACCTGACCAATAGCGTTCAAGGCATCTCGCTGAGCACTCCCAACCTATCCGCCCAGGCCGCCTTGGATAACGCCATCGCGTCCATAATGAATTCGCCGACCTCATCCGCCGGCGTGCAGGTCATATCGAGCGGCATCGCCATGTCCAACCAATCGGTCAATCAATCGGTCAACCAGCCGATCAGCCAGCCCGTTAACCAATCGATCGGTCAGTCGATCGCGCAGTCGATCGGCCAGTCGATCAACCACTCGGTCAATCAGTCGGCCGGCCAGACGCCGACGTCGACGGCGCTGAACAACGCGTTGCTGAAGAGTGTTACGCTGGTGAAGAGAAACCTCACAGACAGTGCGACGGGTTAGTGTTTTTTGGTTGTTTTTTTTGTTTTAACATTCACACGACATTTATTAAATTGGTGGTGGTATCTGTATATATGGTGTATTAAAATGTAATCTTTCAATTGGGTTTTTGTGATGCGTATATACATGTCAATAATAAGAGTACTGGACAGCGTTATCCGTGTTTTATAAATGGAATTTATTAATTTAAAGCTATCAAAAATAAAAATTATATAACTATATTTTTACGCTAGTACGTACAATATTATATCTTGAGTACAATAAAATGTGCTCAATCTATTATGGTTAGGTTTAAAAACTGAGTAATGTTCGGACATGGACCGTTGTTATTTTTAATTATTTTCGTGTACCCATTGTAAGTCCAATACCTTATCGAGACCCCGTCAACAGGTCCAATAACATTCACAATGGACGCGTCCGGCAATCTGTTCATCAAGACGAGCCAGCCCAGCGAGAGCCCCACCGACTCGTCGCAGATGCACTACCTCCAAGTGCAACGGCTCTACGTCCCATCGTTTACCAGTGGTTTGTATAAGTTTTAAGTGTCTTGTATGTAATTCGAGTTCGCTTTTAGTTTGGTATAGATTATGTTTAGAAGAAAAAAAATGTATTTCAGTAAAAAAATGTAAAAATTGCGATTTTTTTATAAAGTTGTAAATTGCATCATATTCTTCGGTCTTTGAGAAAAATAACATAGACAAAAATACAATGTACAGTTTACAATACAATACTTTGTTGTGCACATCAAATATAACAAAAAGTATAAGTTACAAAGAGGTGCAATGAATTAACACAGAGTACAAGGGGGATAGTATACAATGTTTACTATAAAAAGTTTAGTATGCAATTAGTGCAAACGGACCTTCCGAAACTGCTACCAAAAAAAATGTTTTCACGGTTGATTTTAAGGGCAGCAGGCGACGTAAGCACTTGGTACGGTCTCAATAAGATACGGAGCGTGTTACATCCTAATGATGTTCCAGAAGTGGAGACCAAACCGAGCGCGAACATCACCATCAACACGAGCCAGTCGGCGCCGAGCGGCCACTCGGTGATTGTGTCGCAGAGCAACAATAACGCCGCGCCGCCCAAACCGCAACCGTAACTATACCTACTATTTAATCTTAATTTACATTATTTAATTTATGCATTTAACCATTACATACTCACGTCGCCGCACTTCGATTTTCCTGTGTCGTGTGTGTCATTGTGTAGCATAAACTTAACTAAGATGTCACTTCTTCAATAAAATTCATCAGTTAAATCAGTTTTTGATACCAGCGGGAACAATCGCACAAATATAGTGGAAATCGTTGTTATTACATCACATTAGTGAAAATCGCCAATAATTGTTTTTGTATGATATTTTCCATATCCAGCAGTTGAAATTTTATTGATTGGTATTTTTTACTGTGTACAGTCAATGGGATGCTCCCGTGGAGGAAACCCGTCCGTTCCCACTGGCGCCCACGCCCGCCCAGCTCGGGCGCGCGCCGTTACAGAAGAGGCTTAGCCGAGGTAGTAAATATTTTAATCATTAAGTAGCCCGATGCTGATCCTCCACCAATCCGCCCTGGAGCAGCGTGGTGGTGTATGCTCTAGGCCTCCTCAGATACGAGGAGAGACCCGTGCTCAGTAGTGGGCCATTAATGGGTTGAAACCAGCCAGCCCGAAGCTAGTATCGGTCTTCTGAGAAACAGAACAGAAACATCGTCGTCGTTACTTCGTCCGTGTCGGTGTTACTGTTCGATTATAACGAATGAGCTTATTCAAAGTACGGTTTACCACCTAAGACTCAACAGTCACCACTCAAGTGGGATACCGTCAAGTGGGATTGTAGTTGACGCATTTGCTTAAAGTTTTTAAATTGAAAGTCATTTAATCATGTGCATATTTTTAGCAGTAATGCAGTAATGATCGATTTTTTGCTTCTGCCACCGTCTCGAAAGGGTGCTTTATCATTGAGGAGAAGTATTGGCGAAAGAAACTCCTTAAAATTTAATAAAAATAGTATAATATCGTCAGGTACGTCAACCGGTTCAACGGGTAGCAACGAGCCGACCGTCCCCCGGTCGGAGAGTGGTCCGACCACGCCCCACGACGCGATGGAGCCATTACATTCGCCCAAACACACCGACAACCTTCCCAGCCCGTCGCTGAAGAAGAGTCTCTTCAAGAAAGGCAATGAGGACGGACGGGACAAGTGAGTTGCTAACAATTTGGTGTCTATATAGCTCACTAGTTTTTGCTCGCAGTTTCGCCAGCAAGGGAATTCAAAATTATATGCGATGTGAATTTAAATACATAAGGACATTTGTTTTTTGTATCAACTCAATTAATAAGTTTCAAATAATCCATGTGATAGTATGGTAATACTATAGCAGTGATAGCGGTGTGGTTGAACATTGGACTGCCGAACCGGAGGTTCCGGGTTCAAACCCCGCACGCACCACTAATTTTCAAAAATTATGTGCGTATTAAAATTTAATTATCACTTGCTTCGGTGAAGGAAAACATCGTGAGGAAACCTGCACACCCGAGAGTTCTCCATAATGTTCTCAAAGGTGTGTGAAGTCCACCAATCCGCACTTGGCCAGCGTGGTGGACTATGGCCTATACCCCTCACATTGTGAGAGGAGACCCGTGCCCAGCAGTGGGACAGTTATGGGTTGTGATGATGATGATGATGATGACTATAACGGTGACCACATACTTTGTTTATCGGCTATTAAAAACAAAACTTATGCGTCAAATGATAAAACGAACATGATGCATATTTGTATAATGTTTGATAGTAATTTTTTTTACTGAATATATGTTACTGGTTGGCTACGATCCCACCTTATATAAATAATTATATTGAGTGTGAGTACTAAGACGTAGATTAATTACTTGGTAGAAACGAAGGTACTTTAACGAAAGGAAGGGTTATTAGCACCTTGTGAAATGAAACGTTAAACGATGAAACAAGTGTGAATGTGTCCAGGGTGTTGGAGACAGTCAACTTCGAGCAGAAATTCAGCACGCTGCCCCAGTTCAAGCCGGAGTGCAGCCCGGGGGGCGCCATGGTGGTGCCGCGCAGTCCTCAGCTGTACATCAGGAAGAAACACAATAAAATTGGAATGGGTTAGTATTATCACGATGCTTTATTTGTTTAGTTACTTTTTTTAGAGGTGACCATGTCAGTTTTGTTAAATCGTCTCATATTAATAGATAATAGATATGCGAAATCCATATTTAAATGGAGACAGAAACTTCATAACTTCATTTGCTAAAGTGTAACAATGCATATGATTAATTATGCTACGTAAAAATAGTTTAAACATGAGTGTCAGAATTTGAAGACATTGTCAAATTTCATGAATCATCAATATTCAAGGCAAACACTGAATCCACAGTATCACTTTTTTTTGTTCATATAGTTTGGCTTATTAAGTAAACAATAGACAAAAGACAAGACAGTTTAATTCGGTGTTGTATTTTGACACAATATTGTTGATAGAATTATGTTTTAATAGCATGTTTGGTTACAGAGGAGGAAACAACAATGGTGACCCCGATGGAGCCGGAGGTGATGAACGGCAACGGCATGCCGACGCCGCACTCGTACGGCACCCCGCACACCACCACCAAGCTGGTCGGGAACACGTTCTTCGGCCCGGACTTCAACATCGACAGCTTTAGAGGTGATAATAAATCAATACATAAACGCTTACACATTTATACCACAACAATATGATAGATGGAGAGGTGATAATTAGTAAATGAGCGCTAACACAAGTGTGTACGCACACGCAGTGAGATCTAGCGAGTTAGCAACTGTAGAAGCGTACGGTAAATGGGTGACCATTAGTGGTAAAAAATTATTCAGCATTATGACTTCGGAGGGCACGCAAGACGTCAGTCCTGTTTGTTATCGTTAGCTAGCAGACTTCAGGCGGCATAAAAAACCTCCAAGACTTGCGAGTGCGCTCTGGAATCATCTATTGCTGTTGGGTATTTTTGGGTACCGACCAACGTGTATGGTGTATGTTAATTAGTTGTATCGTCCCCAGTATCAGAGAGCACGGAGGACATGTCGCCGCGCACGCCGTGCTCGGCGACGGGCGGTGGCGGCGCGGGCGGCGCGCGCGGGGAGGCGAACCACCGGCGCGTGCTCGAGCAGCGGCGCCATCTCGTGCTCAAGCTGTTCCAGGAGCAGGGCATGTTCCCCTCCACGCAAGCCACTACGCACTTTCAGGTCAGTTGCGTACGCAAGTACGGACGTATTCAGGTCCGTGCGTAACGCTATACGTACGCAGGGGTTCGTTTACGTACATATTAGGGTACCATTTAGCACAGCGCGACGGCAGCGTCAGCGACGGGCAGTCTACTATCGACGACCGACGCCCGACGGGAAAACCGAAATACGACTGTACTTGACGTAATAGAGTACAAATTTAAAATATAGCTTACTACTATCAGTAATATTACAATCATGGTAATAGACAATACATGTTCAGAACTTCGTAATTGCAGGCCACGCACATGGATATATTCCCTACGAAGACAACGTTGCAGCTGAAGATCCGCGAGGTCCGGCAGAAACTGATGGCGCAGTCCAATCTCACGCCGCACTCGGAGGTCAACACGCCTAACAGTGAGTGTTTTATTGTTGGGAGCCGATAAAGTAGTGAAAGAGAGTCTTCATGGCATGCAGTCACTGCGGTACGTGCTTCCTACGTCGGTAATACCAAGTGCGTCACCGATGCAGCCATTATCCGTTAATAGGCAAGGCAATAAAAATTAATTCTAGTAAAACTTTTAATTATGGTGGTAAATTTATTAAGTAAAAACTTTTTTCCCTTAAAAGTTATATCGTTATCATCGATTGAATCAATGAATACAGTCATTTTAAAACGCAACTCTTTAGGGTGTCAAAATAGGTACAATTATTATAAACATAAGAATCCAATGCACAGTAGGTACTTCAAATTTATGTATTTATAGGTTTAATTACAGACGTGAACTCGCCAATCGTGTCAGCGGCGTTGCAGCCGACGTCGACCGCCAGCTAGCAACGCGGCTGCTCTGTCGTCATCGTGGTGCGGCACTGACGTCAGTGATGATGCACGCAACGTCACGCTGCGACGTGTGAAGACGTACGTACGTGCGGGCGTGACGTACGAACTTGAACGGCCACGGGTTTGTGTGCGTACGCAATATCTTTTGAAAAGTTAAGTGAAATAGTCTTTGGGAATTGGAATTGTGACGGGTGTACACAAGATTTTTGCATGTTGTATCGACGTATCGACCCGATTGTACGAAAGCAGTTGGGTAATCGGGATCCATGGAGTTGGGTCTAAATTTGTAACAAAAATCGTGGGTACCCCCGTTACAGCGTATACATATTATGTTATGTTACGTAATGGTCCGCGATGATATGAGTTTGAAGTCATGTGTCTCGTGCTGTTTGTATATCAGTAACTCAGTACAATGAAAGTGATCGACCGTACAAAATGTAGAGCAGTTGAGATTCGTTCGAGATGCTTGGCTTGCATTTAAAACTTGACAGTGAAGCCACACGCGGTACTGGAAAAGTTGGTTATTATGTTGTAAATATATTAACCAAAAAATATTTTAAGAAAAAACACCAGAAAATTCAATAAAAATGATAATTGTAAGTCGAATGGGAGGTAGTGTGATGTGTTGTTCGGAATGAATGAAGTAAGGTTTTTATCGAACTTGTTGATCATTACATGTTATTATAATTATAATATAACACACACGAACGTTGGATGTGTTTTGTTTGTCTTACATAGAGCTGGATTATCATGTTCATATACACGTTAATATTAGAATTCTGAATTAATTAATTGCACATAGATAAGCCAGTATGAGCGACAACGAATAAACGAATACATTAGGCCTACTTTTTTAATCTTGAGAAGATGTTTGAAATAGACGGTGGGTATTGAAACATTGACATATTTTGACATAGATGTATTAAGTACCTATTATAATTGTTACGGTTTCATGCAATGTATGAAATTAAATTTTGAATAAATCAATTGGCGCCACATAGGTTGGGTGTTTTTAAATAATACCTATCACTTATTACTTCGCTAATAATAACATGCTAATAATAATAATGTATATTATCATTAAAAATGCAATTTTTTGAGGAACTTAATAGTTTTCATGACTTACTGTGACAATTGTCAAATCTGTTAAATTTATGTCAGTTGATCTGACTGATGTGGCTGCTATCGTATTGTGCAGATGTATGTATACCCACCCCAATTACCCACTGTCTGTGTAACAGTATAAATCATATTAAATTAAGATTTAATTAGACGTTCATGCTTTTAGCAATAGTAACTCCAACTGGACGCTTAGCTATTATATTTCTTTTTTTTCTTTACATTGATGGCACAGTTGTTTGGCAGACAGTATTTGTATATCAGCTTGCATTATGTAGGTAATGTGATTTAATTATTTTATAATCATGGAATGGTATATTTTAAACTAGTATGTTCGTGAGTCTTTGTGACAATTGTATGTTTTATTCTGAATGTATGCTGGTAACTGACATATGAGGCTAGATAGCTGCTACCTCTGACGTCACGCTCTTGCGTCACACTATGACGTCATCGGAACGGGTAACATTTCCGTGCACACCTATCAATTTATAAGACGTTATCATGTCAAAAAGTCCAAATCACACTGAATTTTCGTCTCTTCAAACAATTGTGCTAGTTTTGTTCAATATAATATAGTTACATTTTCTAGTTTCATTTCTTGTAGAGAGAAGTGGGGTTAGTGTAAAAATTTAGGTAAGTATCTGGTTGGAGTGTCGTTATTTATTTCTGTATAGCTGGCACATATTTTTCATGATGACACGATCTCAATACATTTATTTATGTATGTATATTATCTGCTGTTGAAGATGTAGGAATGTATTATTGTATCACGCATTACACTAATAATAATGTATGATTTGGTATTTTGTACGACATTAAATTTATGCGTTTTTTAAGACATTTTAGTAGTTAATCGAAACACCAATAATAAAATGGTCATTTTTAACACCATTATTAATAGCATGTCATAACATTTGTATGTAGGTTGCATTACGTAAAGTAAATTACAATGTTACATATTTTTTTTTTAAATAGATTAATTAATATGTTATTGCATTTACTATCCAAAGTGTCAGTTTCTCAGTGAATGGTACGATTTATTTAAAGATCACTAGGTTTACCTATTGAACGTCGGAAAGCAATGATATAGGTTGTACCAGAGAATCATAGTATATTAAATATATATTTTATTGATGTATGGCACAATATAACTTTATCGTTTAACAATTTCGTTGTTAATGTCCATGTGAGACTTACGAAAGGAATGTGGTGAACTTTGTATAGCTAAGGTTAATATTACATGGATCGATGAAACTTTGGTGCGAAACATATTGTATTGTTTAATTAAGTCTTTATTAATTGTATCGTTTCTATTTATGTTGTGATGTTGGTCTTCCACTGTTTTAAAGTTTCATTTTATTAAATGAATATCTACTTATTTAAATATCTAATTGTGTACAGTGATTTAATTTTAAGTGGAGCGATTTTAGTTTTTTGACAGATGCCATTTTCAATCATCGCGTTGTATTGAGGAGTAAAAGGAACCGTAGAAACTTTTAATAATTATTATATAATCAATGAATAGTTTGTTAGTAGACTCGATATATATTGTACGTTTTTTCTATTATTAAGCGAAGTAGTGGTCACCGAGACCTGTTTTGAATTTATGATCGACAATGGTTAACGAAGTCAGCTCAAATCATTAACGGTTAGATAAAACAATATTTATACTTTAATAACAATCTCACTGTAAATATTAGTATTATTTTCGACTAATTGTAAGTATTCCCGGCTCTCAAAGTAATTAGGGTTTTTATTTAGATAATGCTAATGATTATTATAGAGTGGAAAAAAAATTAAAATAGTAATTTATACTTACTTGAAAATTTTCGGCCAATACAAACGTTTATATATCAAAATTGTATTTTTAAATGATCTCTTTGGCGGTAATGACATTATATAGATAATTGCTTTAGGAGTCTGGAAGTGAAAAAGAATTTATTAAATATATAAATATAAGAGATATTTTCGCACTGTTAAATCTACCGTGATAGTTGTGTAGACGTTGTCGTACCTACCGTGAGTTCACGTTCATGAAAATTCAATTCTAAATTAGACTGATAAGGACTTTAAAGGTTTATTACAAGGTGGCAATAAAGAGGATCGTATCGTATAGAATTTGTGGCGTTATTAGTATACATGGTATAGTGATATTTTTCTATTCCGTGCGGGAAGGTATTTCATTATAATAAAGAACCGTTGGAAGTGAGAGGCGATATAATTTGTTGATTTTCTCCTGCAAACTATACATAGTCATTGAATACAAACCGTCCAGCCTTTAAATTTGAGAAAAAACAAACACTTTTGAACTGTCTCAGTGACTATGTTTTTTTCGGTGTTGGTTTTAGATACTCAAGAGCTGAAATTACTTTTTTAAAAGATTACAAATATTAAAACCTTTAAATGGGTCCTAATGAAAACTGTTTAAAAAAGTGATCTTAACTTTATCCTTTATTAGTGGTTACAAATGTTATCCTTAAAATTGGATTGTAGAGATATCCAGGAAATAAAAAGAGTGGGGAAAAAAGGCGAAAAGCCACGACCAATAATTGTAACCTTGTCTACCCTTGGTGTAAAGATCAGCCTCCTCAAGCAAAAGAGATTATTGAAAGACACCCAATACTATTTGAACGAAGATTACCCTAAATACATATTAGAAAAAAGGAAAGAACTACAAGAAGAAGCAAATAGAGAGCGCGAGAAAGGTAACAAAGTCGCGATAAAATACGATAAACTTGTTATATTAAAATCAAACAACAAAAGAACACTACCGACTTCGCCAGAATCAGATCCCAACCCTCAAGCACTAGGTGGCAATAGTATCACGAGAACCATCAAGAAAAACAAAATAAAACAATCAAACCCATCTATACCCAGATCAAACAGTATCTCAGAAGGAGTTCTAAAACCAAGCATTCTAAGCTACCTAGTAAATAAAAACATCAACATACCGCAAAACCAAACTAACGACAATACAAACAACAACATACATGCATAGCAACCAACGCTCCCCTCCCTCAGCGATGCAACATTCAATAAATTTCAACTAAGCAACGAATCAACTAATTAT
Organism: Ochlodes sylvanus; assembly: GCA_905404295.2. Lineage (NCBI taxonomy): Eukaryota > Metazoa > Arthropoda > Insecta > Lepidoptera > Hesperiidae > Ochlodes > Ochlodes sylvanus. Next base: position 6,452,550 of record FR990144.1, read on the forward strand.
CTTCCAATCCGGCTGGTCACCGTGGAAGATCAAGACCAAAACCCTTTAAAGAAGATAGCTCAAATTTCTTCATTAACTCAAAAAAAGACACAAACCCAACAAACACTTATCTCGAACTCGAACAAGAAGGAAGATCAGCTCTACATAGTAACTTACAACGTCAGAACTTTATCTACTTACGAACGCCTAATCGAACTTAGCGAAGCACTCGAAGGAGTCAAATACGACATAATTGGATTGTGTGAAACAAGGCGCACGGGCACTCGGATAGAAGAATATAATAATTTCATACTATGTCACACGGGACACACACCTGGTAAATATGGAGTCGGTTTCATAATAAATAAAACTCGCAAGAACTGGATTGAAAGTTTCATAGACATTAATGATAGAGTAGCATTATTGAACTTAAACATACAAGGACTGCCCATGTCAATTATACAAATATACGCACCGACTGAATCAGCGTGCGAAGAGGAAATTAACACCTTCTACTCGAATGTCAATAGAGCCCTAGACCAAGCTTACAAAAACTATATAATAATGGGTGATTTTAACGCGAAAATAGGACAACCAAGGAACGATGAACGTCTAGTAATGAAACCAAACGGGTACGGTGAAAGAAACCAGAGAGGGCAGTGGCTAGTTGATTTCGCCCTCGAACACAAACTTGCCATCTTAAATACCTTCTTCCACAAAAAACCCAACCAAAGATGGACCTGGCGATCACCAAATGGTAAATATAAAAATGAAATAGATTACGTACTGTCAAATCAACCAAACATCTTCAGAAACATAGAAGTTTTAAATCTGAACTACCCGTCGGACCACAGAGCAATCAGAGCAACACTCTCCATAACAAAGCAGAAGAAAAAACGCACAGCGTACAAAAGCAATCGATATTCATCACTGAAAACTGAACAAGAAATAACACGTTATAAACAAAACATTTCATCTCACTTACGAGATATAAATATATACCAAGAAAAAAAATCAGCACAGGCTTATTATAACTCATTAACCAAAGCTATAACCCAGAGCTTACAGGACGCTCTAATACCTAACGAAGTATCAGAAGGTAACCATAAAGTTCTTAAAGAGCGTACACTGGCACTTATCAAGAGAAGACAAGAGTTACAGCATGCTAAGATAAAAACTAGAGCCACAAAAAATGAACTATCAGCTCTATACAAACTAATAAGCAAATACATTAAACATGACTACAAAAGTTACAGATCTAAGACTATCGAAAAACATTTGGAAAAAGCAGGAAGCTCAAAAAAAGCCCTTAAAGAACTAAGAACAAATAAATATTGGATAGATGGCTTAAACTGCAAAGACAGAACCGTAAATAATCGCAAAGAAATCATAGATGTAGCTACCCATTTCTACAGAACTCTATATAAAGCACAGGGTACGGATAACGTCTATAAAAATGAAATTGATATTAACTCCACAAACAAGAGCGGAACCATTACACCAATAACCGAAAATGAAGTCACACAAGAAATAAGAAGGTTAAAGTTAGATAAAAGCCCAGGACCAGACGGCATTACAAACGAAGCTATTAAGGCTGCCGGGCCCCTACTGACCCCACCCTTAACACACTTATTTAATCTTATATTGAAAACCGCTGAAATACCTTCGCAGTGGGTAGAGTCGGAAATAATTTTAATTTACAAAAAAGGTGACTCGAAAGATATCACAAACTATAGGCCTATAAGCTTACTCTCATGTATCTACAAACTGTTTTCCGCCTTAATTAACAAAAGAATAAGTGTCATAATAGAAGCAAACCAATCAATAGAACAAGCAGGCTTTCGCAAGCGCTTTTCAACAATCGATCATATACATACTCTAGAACAAATAATGGAGAAATACCAAGAGAAGCAAAGAGCGCTCTACATCGCATATATCGATTATAAAAAAGCCTTCGACACCGTGTTACATTCAAGTATATGGACCGCCCTGCAAGCTCAAGAAGTTGAACAAGAGTATATAGATATAATCAGGAACATTTACAAAGGTAGTACAGCAAAAATAAAACTAGAATCTACTGGTCCTACGTTCTCCATCGAAAGAGGAGTGAAACAAGGCGACCCGCTGTCTCCAAAATTATTTATATCTGTTCTAGAGTCAATAATAAATAGACTAAACTGGGAAAAGACAGGATTAAACATCAATGGCAAATATTTATCCCACCTACGATTCGCAGATGACTTAGTTCTGTTGTCGGAATCCAGTACACAATTACAAACCATGATCGATTCACTAAACACAGCCAGCAAGCAGGTAGGACTAGAAATGAATTTTTCAAAAACAATGGTCACGACAAACAGTATACACAGAAGAATATCAGTAGACAATGAAACTCTGAAATATACAGAAAAATACATCTACCTTGGCAAACAAATTGGTTTCAACAGAAAACATAATGAACTAGAAGTAGAGCGAAGAGTACAAAATACTTGGAACAAGTACTGGTCCCTAAAGGAGTTATTCAAAAGTAACATGCCAATAAATATCAAAACAAAAGTTTTGACGTCATGCCTCCTACCTTGCCTAACCTACGCATGTCAAACTTGGAAATATACATCAAAAATAAAAAGAAAAATCACTACCTGCCAACGCGGAATAGAACGAAGCATGCTCAACATTAAAAAAATTCAAAAAATTCGCCACACGAAAATCAGAGAAACCACCAAAGCTGTGGATGCTCTAGCTTACGCTAAAAAACTAAAATGGAAGTGGGCGGGGCACGTAGCGAGGCTAAAGGATGACAGATGGACCAGCAGGGTAACAACGTGGAAGGGTCCAAACGGCAAGCGTCTCAAAGGCAGACCCTACACGAGATGGGCAGACGAGTTGATAAAAACAGCTGGTACCTGCTGGCCGCAAATAGCTCAAGATAGAGAAAAATGGAGTTCTTTAGAGGAGGCCTTCACCTTCACTTGAGGAGGGGTTCATGCAAACGAAATTTCTTAGTTATAAATTCATTTTATTTTTTATTTTACTATTTTTAAAATGTCAAAAATTATCATTCTATTTTCTTTTTCTTCAAACGATGTACACTGTTTGCATGAAATAAAAGGCTTATTATTATTATTATTATTATTATTATAGTGGTTACAAGTCCTTTCAATATTGCCTATTATGTCTCAAATTATACTGTACATGAAGATTCTGCGATGTTTCACCTTGCTGCCAACAAAAAATAATATTTACTTAGCACAAAAGTGTGATTATTTGAATTTTCGTGATGTGAAGCCAAGTTAGTGGTAGTCGAATTGATCATTCATTGTTATCATTCTATAGTTGTTCGAGTATGATTCCCCTTGTTACCAGTTAGAAGTATTGCACCTTTGATGTTATCATTAATATTATTGTTCGATTTATTTCACATTCGACCGCTGTCCCCTTCTGCCCTGGTTGGTGCGATTGAGATAGACTGCGCTAGTGCGATTCGAAACATTCGATTATGATTTAATTACGATTAAAATATGTTTAATTTACCATATTCTACAGAATTGTCTTGATAAAATATTCAAATAAGAACTATTTGTTGGAAATCATTTAGAATAACATTTTTATAATTGAATTTAAGTTTTCTGTTTATTACCCTCATATTATGATTTACTAACGCACCTCTATAAAGTTTAATAATAATCAATAAATCAATAACGGTAATTACGATTTTAATGATATTTTTAACTATTTGATTTTTTTAAATCACGCCATCAAAGCTACGTTTAGATAGGAAATTTGGACTAAGTCCAGCTAGAGATGCCAGATTTGATTTAACAGTGATTTGTTTTATTTTGTAAATTTATTTTTAATTTTGTGCAATGGCAACACAGTTTAGTAATTATAATCTGTATGCAACAGAGTTTAAAAAAAGATAAATAAGAAATTCTTGAATTTCTTGCACTTTTATTACATTTTAGAATTTTATGTTGCAATATCTTTGGGTATAATAAAAATTAACAGTCTTAATATGATTAATATGCTTAAAAATAAAACTTTTAATGGTTTGTAGTAATGTTTCAATTTGCTTTAATATTGTCCATTTGTTTGAGTTTGCCTTGTTGAGATGTTATAATGGTTTGGTTTAAAGATGTTGAGTTACGAGTGAGAATGTCTTTTAGAGTGTTAGCATAATAACAAATATGAAAATCTTAATGCTGCGTATTCCTAGTGCCTTATTATTGACTTTCAGATCTTAGTGGACTTTCAGATCTTAGTGTGAGGAGACCGTTTGAAAATATATATTCATATTGTACACTCTAGGCTTTGTTAGTCAATAATCTATGGGTAGTAAGCAGTTATTTTAGACTGAATTAACTTTGTTGCATATAACGAGTTATTAATGTTATATTTTAAGAAATATTAGCAATTATTTCAAAAGGACATTTTAAATGAAGCATTTCATATTCGTTATTTATTTCTTCTAAATAAGGCATTAGTCTAATTGTTTAGTCAAAATGGCGTAAATGTAAATATATTGTTTAGAGGGTTTATTTAGATTTAAGTGTTCAATTTAATGTATACTAGTTTGAATTAGAAGAATCGATCGCAAGAGTTGATATTTGAAACAAAAATCATTTTTATGACATAAGCAAGTTTTTTTGAATATCTATGAATCCAACTAATGGACCAATAATAATAGCACTATCTTAGACATTGTATTCAGGCTCCGAGACAAATTCACTGAGTGCAAATATTAGGGAACTACCTATAGCAACGTGGACAGGTTGTTCAAGCATATTGGATCATTGTACGAACTTATGTTAAAACATAAAAACCTCGAAAACATACGTGTTTTTTATTTCAAGTATGCTTACCTTACCTGATTATATCCTTTTTTGGCAAAGGAAGATCTGCCGCCAGACGAAGCGTCATGCGTGGGGAGTAGCCGAGCTCAAGCTTAAACTTTCAAAGCTTGTATATATGCGAGCGGTGTAGAAAACTTCGATAGCGTGATTCAGGCTAGTCATGACATCACCGTATGACGTGTGTGCGATGTCGCCACACCTTCGTTGTAATTTTGTATAATGAAAATGTAAACAATATGAAGTCGATTTGGTAAAAAATACTCAAACTTAATAAAGTAAGTAGCTATGTACATGTTATTCAGCACATTATGAAATATTTCTTAACTTATGGCCACTTGGAATACCTCCAAATGGCAATATTCCAGATTAGGATTTCTTTGACGATATCTTTATCTTCGATTATTATTATTACTAGGTATTATCGTATTTAGCTTGGTGAGTTAGAGCATGGTGTACTTTTCTTTCATGGTTGGCTTCGTAACACAAAAAAATACTTGTTGCCTGTTACTTGAAAATGCTTATGTGGTACTATGTAAATATACAGGGCGCACCCTGGGATTGAGCTACACTCAAGTATAATATTGATGAACCAAATGGCACAATGCCAGGCTGCCGTTCAAAGGGTCCTGGGTTTGATTCCCAGTGCAAAAAATATAATATGAATAATGAGTTTAAATTTCTGTTATTGACTTGATGTGTTCTTGTCTGTATGTTGTCTATGGCGCCCAAGACCCAGGGAATCCCAGTGTGGGGGTATGACTGTGTAGCATTATTTATTTATTACTAGCGACCCGCCCTCGCTTCGCTTCGGGAAACTTATTATCAAGTGCTTAAATATAAAGTTTCATGGTTCTTTAAGAGATGGCGCTAGGCGTTCTTATTCTTTAAGTTAGGAAGGTTCACCCCTAGATGGCGCTGTGCTTAAAACCCGAAGAAATCCCATGCAAACTTTCAACCTCTATTTCAACCTCTTCATCCCTTTTTGTCGCAATAAAAGGTAGCCTATGTCCTTTCTCAGGGTCTAAAGATTGTCTGTGTCAAATTTCATCAAAATCGGTTGAGAGGTTTAAGCGGGAAAGCGACACAGACAGACAGACAGACAGACAGACAGAGTTACTTTCGCATTTATAATATTAGTAGGGATTTCTTACTTCCTTAGCCAGTCCTGACTTTGGTCACATCATGTCTTCAGATTATATACGGGTAATGTTTGAATTTATGGCTAACCAAACTCACATCCACTCTAAAATGATGATAAATAAATAAAAAAGAAGTCAAACATTGACTAACTATATTCAAAACATAACAATTACTTTTGTACACTTATTTCTGGTTCTTTAATTTTTATCATTAACTTTGGATTCTGTTCTTCTAGTAATGACAGAGCTGCTTGAATTTCTATATTATCACCTGGATCAGTTACAACTAAGTATTTCAATAACGGCATTCTAGCAAGAGCTACCACTCCTCCTACGCACAAATTACATCCACTTATGTCTAAAAATTCTAATGTGTGACCATTTTGACCGGCGAGTCTATCAATGCACCAAACGTCTATATGTTTCTGGTTTTTGAGTGACAGCCATTTTAAAAAATGGAGGCTTGCTAAGTTTTGAAGACCTTCATATCGTATACAATTTTGATAGAAGGTGGAACAGTCCACAGCTTCTACAAAATAACCATCAGTGTAATGATCGGGAAGCTTCTCTAGGACTTTAGGGTCAGAGGTAATCCAGTATTTCTTATCCTTCAACCTGTAAAGGGAAAATATTTCTATAATTACTTAGTCAATAACATACAAAACTGTATAACACACTTGAATAATGCTTCTTTGTCTTTCTTTTATCTCTCTTGTCAGAGCGGTTGTGGTCGTCGTGTAGTATCATTGCTGTGGGCAGATGTTATGCGCATCACACGCAATTGCCACAGAAAATGTCACAGTTGGTAGCGAGCCTGGGGCACTCATGTTAATGACTTTAAATAATATTGTAATTCAATTAAATGTTTTCAGATATGTGACTGATACACATAATTATGCACATCATTATTTGTTTACCACTTTTCAGAAGTCTTATATTCTGAAGAAATAGCAAAAGAAAGTCTTCAGCACATCATAAAATATCATTTTTAAAACAGAAAATAAATAAAATCTATGCATGTGGGCATATTTGACCTACAAGGGACATACATACCATCATTGTCTTATCAGTGTTCATTGTGGTAACAGAGTTCAAGACAAGTAGATTACTTACAATAATCCACTAATTTTTAACAAAATTCTCTCAATAACTTGCATTAGCCACTAATACTAGGAATTAGTATGGTTGCGAATTAAATGTAATTATAATAAAAAATTCAGCAGTATTTAAATTTAAACAACAACTGTAAATTACCTCACAGATGCTTGACGATAAGCAAAGAAATGTACTGCTGCTAAGTTTGAGCCCAATGACGCTACACGTTCTGGGATGTACTTCTGATTCTGAATTTCTTGAACAACTCTCATTTTTGCCCACCAGTTTTTAACGTCTTCAAAGGTTAGAAACGGTATGTGTTGCATAGCCGCGAGTACGTCCATTTTTGGGTTAGCCTCAACAAAGACCGCGAGTTTACTGGTCCACTCCCCATCTCGCTTGACCCAAGGTTTTCTCCATTCAGGGTACGGCTGTCCGTGGACAGTCCGAGGCTTTTCTCCTGCTTCATGTTTCTCGTATATTGATTTATATTCGCAGTAACCACGAGACCAGGAATTGTTGACGACACATCGTATGAATTGGTTAGGTTTAAAATTCATTGCCATTTTTAAGAACACTATAAATGATGTATTACTAGACTAACTAATATTTTAACTGCATTATATTGGAGTTTTAGATGATAAACAGATTCAACTTCTAATCTAATTGCGCAATTTTATATTTAACTATTTGACTGATTAACTTGGAACATCGAGCATCTTGAATTGAACTAATTTTCTGTTTTCTCGCTATTATTATAATAAAATATTGGAAATATTTTTTTATAGGACAGCTGACAGCGCAGGCTTGACTTGACTTTGACATTAACATTGACTGCTTTTTCAGGTTTTTTGTTTAGATTGTCATCCAGACAAATAGGTATTGCTGACACAGTGTTGCCAGATGCCATAAACCATTTATCTGTATTTGAAACGGCTAAAATCTGTATAAAATCTGTATGCCTATTTTAACTCAAAATCTGTATAAAATCTGTATTTAAAAAAATTGAATATTAGTCATCATCATAAAAGGAGATGTTCAAATCTATTATATTATTATTTTTTTCAATACATAATTAATACATTTAATGTTTTTAATAATAATATGAATTCTAAACCAAAATCATGAAGAAACGAAACGTAACCACATAGATTAGTACCGACCTCGTTTGGTATTAGTAACTGTCAGTGTCAACTGTCAATCAATCAAATTCAATTGTCAATATTGATTATTGGTTTCCGCGGATAGGATTGATCACGGCGGTAGCGCGGCGACGACGGCGTTTAAACACAGAGCACAACGAAATTTCGAACAGCGCGGAACGGAGTCGGAAAGACGTCTGAAATTCTGAAATATTTTTAAATGAAATCAAAACCAAAACAAAATGTCAACGTTCATTCATCACTCAACGTCACTATCAGTCAGTAGTGTCAGTGTCAGGTTAAAGGTGCCCATTGTCGCAAGCTTTTTATCTATCTACTGAAATTCAAACACAAATAAAAAAAAAGGGCGGATCTTTTTTTTTATTTTCATAACCTTATCATAATCGGAATAATTTTCACTTTCTCCACATCCAAGTTTTGTTTTTGTACAAATTTAGGACCACCCCCCATACATTTTTTTAATTGAACATTTGAATTGATCAACATTCAACTTCAACTGTCAATGTCTTCAAAGTAGTTCAAAGTTCTGTTTAATAGCGGCTGTACACTCACTCTCGCTCTCACATGACGAGGCGAGGCGAACGGCCGAGCGCTAGCAAGTACACTCTCGTACGAGTGCAATGCCCTCGCTCGGTTAGCAGTCTCGCTCTCGCGAGTTGCGAGACAGCGAGAGTGTACAGCCGCTATTAGTTGAATATGGTCCACAGACTAGGTAGGAATGTGGTCATTTTATCAATAGAGTAAAAATTCTGTATAAAAATCTGTATCCAGTGAAAATCTGTATCACACATCGAAAATCTGTATAAATACGGAGAAATCTGTATATATGGCAACGCTGTGCTGACAGTTGTTTATTTTTAATAAAACTTTAGTGACAGCCAGTGTTGCCAGATATACGATTTAAACTGTGTTTGTACGATTTTTTAACATGTACGATCTAAACACCATAATCGTGCGCAAAACGTACGACTTTTTCACAGATGTCTGTTTGGTTAAAATTGCAAACAATAATTGGGCAAAAATAAGGAAACTATATAGTTAAAATGGCTCTATTTAAATAATTAGAAGTTATTTAAACCACCAACACAGAGTCACCGTCACTGCTCACACAGCACATAGACGCTGTTTGATATTTCGACTTCCGTATTGAATGCATTCTGCATGTAAATTAATGCACATTCGATTATTTATTGATTTATCTAATTACCTACCAACAAAAACATTACTTTAACATTTTCTAAAATTGGGCTTAAACTAACTTTTCATTTACTCATACATACATACATAGGTACTAAGGTTTGAACTAGTAAGTCTAGAATTAAAATTGTACTTAGTAGACTTACGATACCAATTTTTATAATAAATAAACTTTTTGTTCTAATGACTAAAGACTAATTTAATCTGACACATAATGCGAGAAGTCTGCAGTACCAGGAAAGTTAATCTTACACTTGAAGGCGGGGCCGCGCGTGATCCAAATCGCGTAAAAACCGGGATTACATAAGACCACTAAGCTGACTCAATTGGGACGTTAATTTGATTGTCTTTGCACTACGTTGCAGTCAGAATAAGAGAAATGTCTTGAAAAGGAAATTTGAGACAAGGATGTGCAATCCAGTGAATCAAATGTAAATGATCTCACAGAAATACTTAGTGCCATCTCAGTATGGCGCGTAGGCAGTGTAGGTGACTACGAAAGTAAAACTGAGGTCAAATATGAAAGTAAAACTTACGACTGGATTAATCATGAAAATTCAAGGTTCGAAGTTTCGATCGGGAGAATCTAAACACACTGATCAATCGCATTTTTTATTTCTGATTAAGATGAAAAGTCCAAACATAGCCTAGGCCAAATGTACCTACCGACTCCAATCAAAATCATATGCCGTCATAAGCCGCGACATAAGTCGGCCCCTGCTTGGTGGTAGGAATAAAACTGCAGCCCGGGTGGCCAGTTACCCCCCTCTTGTTTGACATGTTGCGGTTGTGAGTTTGATGGCTAGTGCTTTCTTTCTTTTCTCCTCCGTCTTTCTTAGCCGACAATGCATTAGTGATGCCCGTGGGTAACGATGATCTGTTCCCACCAGGTGGTCTGCTCATTTGTCGGTTATTAACATAAAAAGGTATATACCCATTGCGTTTTATCGATAGGTATAAAGGTACTCAAAACTAAAGTACAAATTCAGAACAACCTGTGAGGTTTCAACTTGGAGTTATTGCCAGGCCAGTATTTGCTGTGGGACGAATAAATGTTTGTTCCACGTTTGATGCCTAGGAGTTGATTAATTTTATTTTAGTGTCAATTGCGAAGTTAGCGCGGCTTGGCATTTGCCACACGCTGCGGTTAGTCAGGGCAAGGAAAACTTGTTCATACGCGAGGAACTCCCCATAAGATCATAAGTTTCAAGCACTATGAAACACCAAATATATACGTCTGTTAATTAATTAGATAGCGTTACACGATTCAACGAGAGCAAAAAAAAATGACCAAAAAAACTAGAACAGTCCCCAGCGCTCGCACCTCTTTCGTATTCCGAGAACCAAATTAAAATGGGTTTAGTGCATTCCCAACTCGAAGTTTTCCAGTTTTATAATGCCTAAAGTACTTCGAGTACAATGCATGCGAAAATATAACGTGAATATTTAAGCTCCTTGCATTGTTTGTGCGAGGAGAGTGACGTTTCCAAATATAATGCGAGACGGGGCGTATGGCAGAACATAAGACACACTATTGTCTCACTAATCTTGTCTCCGAGCACAGCCAAGTTTTAAGCGAGCCATTTCAAAACATTTTCTGTCACGGATTTCCCAGAAGGCAACGTTTGCATCGCTAGGAAATTTCTCGTACGGTGTTCCAAAAATGGAATCAATATACCTACCTTGTAGACATCATACAGTCATTCTATTATAGCTGTCCAAAATTGCTACCAAAACACGTTAAAACTTTACACGGTTAATTTAACGTAGGTTGTTGCTTGTAGCTAGCCAGGGAAGTAAATAACTGAAGAGACTAAATCAAGAGACCTATCATAAAGCGACCGGGCCACGGTTACCGTGAATGTATGCGTGTTTCAACGTGTACCGTTAGATGTTCTTAGATGTTCATTTGTCATCTTCATTCATTTGCCATTTATCTTGTTATTGAAAATATTTTTTTTGTAGGTTACTTCAGAAATTCAGTACTTTAGTACTTCAAAACTCACGTCCTCGTGGTTATGTTTTCATATAGCTATACACCGGGCCACGGCAGCCTTGAAATGCACGGCGAAAATAAACTGGAAATGGATGAATAAATTGTGTTAATATCGCTTTTTCGTACGGAACCCTACACGTATGTGAGTCCGATTTGCACTTGACCAGTTTTATTAATATTCACGCAAAATTTAAACGTCATATACTTAAGACTCGTACGTAATATACAACAGTGACAATAATCGGATTAACTTTAAACTTTAGTGTCTCTTTGGACTCTGTAGTAACGTCTAAGAAACTAGGAACAAACAAGAGTTTATAACAAGACTCGTTTAACGCTGAAAGTAAACAGTGCTCGCTACGGAACACTACGGAAACGACGAGCGTATGATTCTTGAAAGAGTTTCGTGTGTTTACAGTAAAAGTTTATTTCCAATATTCCGAGAGCTATGAACTGAAGTTTCTAAAGACAATTTTATGGTAAGCGAGTGTTGATAATGCACTGCTCTTACATTTGTCATCATATAGTTGGCTCAATAGTTTGTCAAACATCGACAGAGGTGATACCTAGTTGTTGGCAAAATTTCTTGGGCGCTTCCGTACTTCGGCGTCGGCGTATAAGTAAAGGTTTTACTTACCCTGCCCTGCCGGTCGGTCTTCATTGTTTTATTAATGCTTTAACAAGATTTAAGTTTTATGATGTAATTGGAATTAAATAAATAATTAAGCTCGCTAAAGTGGTAGTTAGAATACATACATAGGTGATATAATTAGCGAGTACCGACCATTGGCTGTGTGGTCGGTGTTACATTATATTATCTAAAGCTTAACTTCCATAAGATCACCTTCTTCAATATAATTTAAGTTTAGACATAATATAAATGAATGAGGTGTTTTTTAAATAGAATAAATTTAATGGAAGGCTGGCAATTGCAAAGTGGAACAAATTAGGTCAAATGGGGCGTGATGAAAGGGCCTTATTTGCATATTTTAAAACATCATTATCAGTGTTTCGTAATTATTTCTCGTTCAGTTCACACCGAATTACCGGTCTGGTCTTGCATAAAAATGTTTCTTTCTTTTCGTGATTTCTGATGTTACAATAACGAAAAGTTTTCCTCATTCTTTTTAAGGTTCTGTATAAAAATGAGTCCTATTAGGTAAATTTAAGTAAACGGTATATGTATTAAGAAAAGGAAACGTAGGTATTATTGGTAAGAATGAGTCGGGTGATGGAGATGGTTTTTTAGGGAAGGTGTTTTTGAACGACCGTTGAATTCATGTTTTCTAGAATGCGAATAGGTAGTAATTGTTACAAAATTGTGACTGCAAACTATATATTCCCAATGAATCTGTTAAAAAGTGCAATGACTACTGCTGGGTGCATTTTATTGAAGAAGTTCGCGTGACTTCGCAAACGAAGCGTCATTCGAAGCCAGCAAGTTAGTTTTTGTATTATTGGGCTCTCTGTGTATGTCCTATTGGTTCCTATTAAAGATGGCCAATAGTATTGCTTGCCCATTTTGTAGATATGCCTAAAAAATACTAATTTTATTAGCTAATTCCCGATTAGGATAAAATAGTGAGAGGTCATTGAACATGAAAGTCTGACCATTGAACATTCGGTGATTCGTTTACACCTTTCTAAGTTACAACTTACAAGCTATTGCCATGGTTTGTATCGCGCGGAAGTAGTTTTGACTTTCTACCCCTATTTGACCTCCTTAAGGGTGGAATAACACACTCATAAAGTACCTCCTCGCCAAATTGCATACTCATAGGTCAAGTAGTTTTCGGGATGTCGTGTTTAATCAGAGTAAGTATCCTTTGAATTAGAAAATCCATCAAAATGTATTTAGTTTCATATATCGTAACACTAATAGCATGGTATAATGGTTTATTCAGGAAAATCATAACTTTCCACTAGACAGAATAAAAACAGATGGTTATGACCAAGAAACTAGTGCTCTGAATAAAACTGAAAAACAATATGAAATTAACTGCAGTCGAGCTGCAAGGAAACTGGAGATAATTGCAATTTTCATTTGCCGTCTTGATTCGACATAAATTTCTTCAATAATTGCCGGAGCTGTAGAAGACCCCTTTATTATATCTGTGTAATGAAAGCCGTCTGTTGTTTGACTGAATAGAAATGTATTAAGTATTTTAATGAACATAATTATAACAGCACTAGTCGGCGCATTTCAATTGCATAATGAAAACTTTAATATATTTATACTTTGAAGAGATTTTCGGATGAAAGAAATTTTATCGTAGGCTATCGTATTTTTTTATATTATTTTAAAGTTCCGTAAATATGGCACTGTCTGTACTGTACTGTATTTGTATTAGTAAGTACTAAGTAAATAAACTACTGTATGTGTAAGTAGGTATCATACACAAATTAAAGTATTTTCTGTAAATAATTGCAAAAACAAATTGCTTCCATCTTCTAACTCTTAACATGTCTCATAATTGAACGAAAAATAATAAATTTAAATTACTTTTTGTATGGTATGCGGTAAGTAAATATTTAATACAGCAAAGTCTATGCAGCTGAATTTACCTTGCATGTAGTTTGCCAACATAGCAAGAACCGGTTCCTTTATGAAAAATTCCTAAAATGAATACATTAAGAAGCTCTACATATAATGGTTGTCGACGGCTGCGGAATTCGGCTTACTAACCTCACTTGTGCTGTGGGAAAGTTATTAAACCAAACAACTACTCAGTAAATAGAACTTAGTGAAAATAACTTTTGTGTTAAATAAAATTAACTTTTATTCAAGGAAATTCAGGCCCAGCACATTTTGGAATGTTCTACGTGGGAAACTTCAGATTATATTTGTTTGGTGGTAGAGCTTAGCTGCATATCAACCGTTTGGGTCAGCCACTAAACGACTTGTCGTCTTTCGGCTACGGACTAGACTGTAGACAGCTCTCTTCCTTCTTGGTCGAGTACACATCGTTGTTGCCTTTGGTGGTACCACGTACGACGGTGACCACTTACCATCAGGTGGCTCGTATGCTCGTTTTGCTGGCTATCAACATAAAAAATAGAATAACAAATTCGCATCAAATTTTAACTCAAAATTCAACATAACTTTGAATGGCCCAACGCATTCATTTCAATTTTCAACAGCATCTAAGCCTGCTCTAGGATTCCGTTTGTTGAATGTTGTAATTACAACTGGGACATAACAATCATGCTACATAACTACAGACAACCTAATGAATGGATATACATTACTTCAAATAATCGCAAAAAGCTGTGTTTAAGGAAATATACTTTTTATAATATGTAATACTAACTAACTAACTATGGCAAACTAACAGATTTACAGCTATGAGTGTGTAGCGTTATTTATTTATTTATTTATTCTGATGGTACGTGGTCACCGTCGCCGATCATCAGTTACCCTTCGGTGTTGGTGATGTCTTTGCATCACCAATGCGGTGCCGATGAAGGAAGAAAAGAGAAGAAGGAAAGAAAACCATGGAAAACACAAATATTTGTATTGGATGTAAAAATTTACTTTATATTAATATCTATCGAAATAATTTAAAAATCCTTGAACTCATTTATTTAAATTATAAGATGCCGCTTCCATAATTTTATACTTCCCACAGCTGGGCCCGGGTCCCCTCTCACAATATGCGGGCCATGGTCCACCACGCTAGTCAAGTGCGGATTGGCAGACTTCACACATCTTTGAGAATAATACGGAGAATTCGCAGGTTTCTCCTTATTATTCTCCTCCTCACGAACTCCTCTCCTCATTCACCGAAGCAAGCCATCATTTAATTCATAATTTATATACGCACATTAATAAATAATTAATGAATATTAGAGGTGCTTGCAGGATTCGAACTAAGTCCCCTCTGTTCGGGAGACCAAGTTTCAAACCGCTTGGCTGTCACAAGCATCCGAATATCCAACCTGTAGTGATGATATTTATCTATTGTGGATGAGCTGGATACCCAAGCAGGTCTAGGACAGCGGAATCTGTCCGCGCCACAATGACAAACACTACAATTTGTTATTGTTAATTACGAAATCCGCGAATGACTAATAGTCGAATCGTGCCATTTGTAATTGGCGAATAATTCAGATGATTTATGGAAGCGGGTTGTGCGGTGCCGCTGTAAATCTGAATGATATTACTGCTGTCTCATAAATAACCGTTGACGCGTCTTCCAGAGCACTGGCCGCTTAGAAAGGGTTGTTTCAACCTTTTATGGTACCGTGCGTGAAGTAAAATTGTAAACAGGGTTATTGGTAAATGCCTTGTTTGTATAATTATCATGTGTTCGGCGAAGTTTAACAGCGGTGAAGAGGAGTTAGATAAGTGTAATTTACTTTCTTTTTTCTCGCTTCTTTGTCGGCAATGCATCGGATATGGCTTTAATGTTGCGAATGTCCATGGATAACCTTGAGCACCGTAGACAGACAAGGATAAAGACATCTGGTGAGCGTGGCCAACATGAGACAGCACCAGAAAGTACATTTTGTATGTGGCAGAAGAAAAATTCTACGGTCAGCTGTCAAACTTCCTTGTAAGCAACTGTACTTTCCTTGAAAAAAAGTGTCACGCAAAGTGAGACAAATGATAACATACATAAGTATATCATTCTGTCTCGTTTTTACGTGTCATTGGCGTAAGTTGTTCATTATCTTGTGTGAGTGGGATAGATGGCATCCATTGATCTATACCTACTCTTCTCCGTCTACGGTGACCACTTATGAGATGACTAATCTGATTGTTTACATAAAAAGTGGCAAAAATTTCATGAGCGCTTTCGGCTTCGTAGGAAACTGTTACCTCCGAGGTCTTCTTATCTGAAAGATCGGCAAAGCTATCGACAGAGATATACTCGTATGTATTAAATTACAAATAACGCCAGTCAGTCGAAACGTGAGCATCGTTTAGACTTATTGCTAAATAATAAATTAAATAGGTACTACACCAAATTCAAATTAATTAGTAAGTCCCTTAATAATAATAAAACACTACTGAAATGTTATACTAATGCTTCAGTAATTAAATATTTTGTATCAAATAAGAAATGTTAGATAAAAGTATACTAGACAAGACGTGATAAGTCTTAATTCAAATAATTGGCATGTTTATGAAATTTAAATGTAAAATTTTTACTAATAGCGAAAAAGTTAAGAGGTAGGTACCTACACGTTTACCAAATATTACGTCACCGACTACTATTAGACCGAATGCTATTGAACGCTCGTTTCATTTTAAAAGAGAATGAAAAGTTTCAGATTGCATTTTACAATTTCAGTAGAATTTTACGATAAGTAAAGTGCGCTTTCTAAAAAAAAAAAGAATTATGAAGGAAGCTATAAAACATAAGCTTGTGGCAAAACTTTCTAGGTGCCCTTGTATTTTGATTGAATTTTAAAATCTCAAAAGACTGACGTGAAATGACGTAGGTACCAACTTAAAATCTGTAAACATTGGTCGTCTTAATATAATTTAATATCACCTTTATGATTCAAATGATATCGCGCTTTATTATTCCCAAGCTCAGATTTCGTCACTAAATTCACGAGAAATCCATTCGGTTTTTCAACATGACGTGACACGCGATGCGATATGCAGGTGTAATGACGGCTAATCCCGTCGGCCTGTGGCGGAATTACTCGCTTTGTACGCAACGAGGGATTTCAGCACTGTCTATGCATGAATTAAAAGCCATGCATAATGCATGCTTAGGATGAAGCGTAATTAGCGGTAATTACCTACACGAAGTTGCGCGCGTGCGGTTACTAAGCATGTTTTGAAGAAATTATAATTTTAATTTTCAAAGGAGCTGAAGTTTGAAATTATAAGTACCTACTTGGTTTGCTATTTTCATCTCGTTTTAAAATTACATAAAATGTAGGAGGTATTGATTGATTTCTTTTTTGTTTAGAGAAGACGAATTCAGAGTTTTAGGTAAATGGTGTCACAGCCACTGCTTAATTTTTTCATATCGTCTTCAACTGGCCTGCCTGCATGCCTGAAGCTTAATTTGTAGGGCTGTCTCAGTGTGGACTGGTAACTAAAGTGGAAACCACATAAAGTGCCTTGAACAGCATAATAATATAGAAATGAAAGCGCTCGAGAAATTTGTCACTAGCATTCACCGAACCGCTTTATTTCCGACCACGTCAAACATTAGGGACATAATTATTATCGCACTTATGATTGGTTATGTAACTAACATATTGCGAGTAATATGTAGAGTAGATTTATTTAATAAGTATTATTTTTATTTAATAAGTATTGTTGGAAAATGTAAATGTCACTTTAGATTCAGTCCGAATTAAACGTGCCACCTTTGATTGACGTGTATATAATCTAGAGCTAGAAAATAAGGTGAATATTATGACTAAACCTACATAATTATTCTCTTTAGAAATTCACGGAAATAAGTCTTCTTACTAAAAGCCCGCTTCACAAATAAATACAAACTACTACAATAGCAGGTTATATATACATACAACAACACCAGTGAATTAAGCATACAGTGCCTCCTTTTCCGTACAGCGTAACTGTGCATCTCTAAGCTAATTACAATTTGTAAGTTTTGCGTATTCCGTGTTTCTCTCATTCTTGTGGATTTAAACAATTACCGTGCATTAGGATGCAAAGCGCGCGTCTCTTATGTAATGCAAATACATTGTTTTTGTGCCGTATTCACTGCCCTCGAATTTTAGGGTTAGGGTAGGCTAAGTTAGGAATGTTTTGGGATTCCTAGATTTAGCCTCAGCTTAGATCTGTTGCTTAACCACAAATATCACAATTTAAAACAAAATAAAGTTTAAAATAGTATCTGACATTAACATTGAACACTTTACGTAAATTTTAAAATACTTTACGTCCAGAGCAAATAGTATACTAAAAGATCCATACTTTATTTGTTCAGTGAATATTAATTTTTGTAATCACAGTTCATCGTCATAACCCATGACTGTCCCACTGCTGGACTCTGGTCTCCTCTCACAATGAAAGGGGTAAATGCTATAGTCTACCACGCTCGCTGGCGGGTTGGCGGACTTCACACACCTTTGAGAGTATAATCAGATTCTAAATGGCACATAATTTTTTAAATTAATGATGCGAATGCGATTCGAACTCAGCCCCCTTGTTCGATAGTCCTACGTTTAAAATAGGCTATCACTGCAGTTAATAATAATGAAATAAGCGAGCGCCTAAATAAAATTACTAAAGTAAATAATTTGTTTAACCGCAAGCCATTATCATTTTAATGAAATATGTAAAAATTATTTGTGTTAAACTTGCTATATTATCAACATTACGAAATATCTGTTAATCATTATGCTTCCTAATTGTTTTTTTTATGTTAAATGGAAAATAAATTGTCACTTGCTTGGGTAAAGAAGCCATTTGTTACAATTAGTACTTGAAGCCAGTGTGCTGGTCCTCGTCATACATTTTATGAAGCAAATTATAGATTACTTGCCTACACGTAGTTTTTTCTTAAGATTTGTTAAGTATAGGTTATAAACTTCGATCACATAAAACCAAAATTCTAATTTGTAAATTTAATTATCAAATAGGTAAACAATGAAATATGATTATATTTAATTTGTAAGTATCTACATTTAAATAAAAACAGGCCAAGGGCGAGTCGCACTCGCACACGGAGGCTCATTGGGAATAAATTTATTGTTATTAATTTTATTGTTCGCGATGGAGGCTTTAATGACACGCACTTTGCGGAAATTTCAAGTGTCTATCTCGAACGGTTCATGAGATAAAACAACCCTTTTTTACGGTTACTTGTATGAAACCCCCTTTGGGACCTCATTTTTTACGTTTTTATTATTTTTGTTATAGCGGTAATAGTGACACGTATTTGGGAAAATTTCTGGGGTTCCGTTTCTTTACCATCTTGGTACGGAACCCTAAAAATCAAGGTGGCGATTCAAGTAGTCGAGTAGATTTTATTGTATGCATGTCAAATATTATAACAATTCGTGGCTCCTTAAGCTAGCAATAAAATATTTTGTTATGTTTGCACCAGTCTTTTTAATTATAGACAAATTTTATGTAAGTAATAAACAATAGTTATTATAATCCTTAAAATGTTAAGGCACGTCAGGTCCCTAATTTAACACGTTAGCTGCGGCACCAATTTTTGCATACTTTCCGTTCCTGCGGCACGAGGTATAATCGGCCCGTACCGTGACCAGACGTTAGGGCGACACGCGGTCTATTAGACCCCACCTCCTTTTACAGACTAAAATCCATTTTCTGGCGCGAAATCAAAGATAAATGAGAATTTTGGTCCTTATTGATATAGACAGTGAATTGATGAACGCTAATCTACCGTCGCCCCGGGATCTGATGGCTAGTTTAGGAATTATTAGCAAAACAAAATATGGGATCTTATACACCTCGTAACGCACTGAAATAGGGCAAATTTTCGCTGCGATTAGTGATGGGAAAAATAATATCGACGTTTTTAAACTGTCTTAACTACGCAACGACTTGACCGATTTTGATCAATTATATCTCATTAGATAGTTTTAAGGGCAAAAATCTGGCAAAACAACTCAAAGCTATCAAAGGATACATTTTTTTTTAAATAATCTAAATTGTGCTTGAAGGCGCCATAAAGAAAAAAAAACCGGCCAAGTGCGAGTCGGACTCGCGCACGAAGCGTTCCATTCTATACCATTAAGAGGCACCTATTACAGACTTATTATTGGAAAATAATGGATTACGGTTTATGCATAAGGTTTATCTTTCTATTTGTATATGAAAATCTTAATGCGGTTCACAGAATAGAAAAAAAATCGACGTGATGCACAACACTGGTCGCGGGAAGCTCGCGTTGAGTGCGGTACGAGGTCAGGGGGGATATGGGACGTTTTAACCTCGTTCCGCACTGCATTAAAATTATATTAATTCAGTGCGGCACGAGGCCTAAGACATCCGGTACCAAGGTAGGTACACCACCTAGTCCGGAACCATTAGTGATCTCAAATATATATTTATCTCTTTCCTACACTGGACCAAACCAAAGCTATGCCATTCGCACGACAGAGAAATTCACTTTTTTGCTTGCCGCACCACAGGGAAGTTGCATCAGGGGTGATTTAGGCCTCGCTTCGCACTTAACGTGTTAAACTTATTCGTGCGTGGGTTTGAGTGAAATTCTCTGGAAGGTAAATTAAAATTTTAATTAAAAGTCATGTTCAGCACACCTAGAGAACAGTTTATAAGAGAGTGCAAAAGTTCGTCAACCCGAGCATTGATTAATATAATGAATCAGCCAAAATAATGATTGATGACCCGCCAAAAGCGGCTGCAGAACAGCTTCTTAAATTTTTAGTCATATATTTTATCGATGTGAAGTGATTTGTCAACGGTAATTTGTCTTTCTGCGGCTGTGTGGAACAATCATGGGTATTCGGGATTTACTCCGATCGGTTGGTAAGTTGTGATGTATCCCTTAGTTCGTGTACGTTAGGACCCCTGCAACACAATCATTTTCGTGATCTGTCTCTATTCAGTATTATCTAACCCTTGCATATTATTCGACTTAATCTGAGTAGGTTTTCAGCTTCAATACTTGAGATTATATTTTCTTTCGATATATCAAAATACACATAACCCATCTCATATTTTCTATCTTTTTATTTTACTCGTTAGTCGTATAATTAAATTAAGCTGAATAAAACTCGTACGTTCGTCGTGTAATTAAATTAAGATGAATAAAAATTGAAGTTGGACTTATATTTCCGTGGATATAGGGTTTTATCGATTAAAAATTCGTGCACAATTAAAAAAACAGCATGCAGGTTCTTAGCTAAAACTATATACCTACAATTACTTATAACCCTTTTTGTTCATTTGTTCTTATAACAGTCATAAAATTTCGACAGAAAGCGGAAAACATTAACATGAATTAACACGCCAAGACTTGGCCGGTTAGTGAAAAAAAGTATTTTAAAAGACTAATATTAAAAAAACAATAAAAAGTGGCAAGTGCTATATTATGGTAATGTAGAAAAATAATAGAATAGAGGTATTCGGCAATGTAGTTCGGCTTAAATAAACTGCGCAATTTACACATTCCAGTTTAACATTGTAACGAACTAATTAAACGTGAGTTCAAATACAGTATTTGCATTTTATTCAGCGACTATGTTCCGAGTGTATTTCTGTAAGGCAGGAAACTGGAATTCCGGAATTCACCGTTGAATGTTACCATTTGCGCGGCACGTTGAAACTGGACTACAGAAAATGTATTTCCATGAAATTTATTTGGGAGATACCATACGTTTACGTATATTTATAAAGATTTTAAAACCTTGATAATCTTAGTACGTAATATAGTATCTACCTAATATTATTATATAATAATAGATACCTAATATTTGATATGGATGGATTATTAACGATTAATTAGCCTCGTCATTTGTTTTGCGCACTATTAACTGGATTAGCTTGTCCGCAGGTGTTTTCTCTATTTTTAATGTGGGAGTCTTCAAAAGAACAATCAACAGGCGTGTACTAACTTAGTACGCTCAATATCTTGGGCTTTATTGCCACTGAAAGTCATATGTCATAACAATCATTAACGCAAGTGGCCCAATCCGCACAACTTCTCTCCAAAATGTCATTTTCCTGTAGATATTGATTGTTTTTTTCAATTGACGAAGACTTGAAAATTGATATAAAGAACTGCAGTATTCATATTCCTTTTATATTCATCTACATTATAATTGAAACCGAGTTTTTGTTTTAACATTTGTTACTGGAATATCAGTAAAAATGTGATACTATGTAGTAGGTATAATAGTCACGACTGCAGTCCACAAACAGCGTTCGTAATTAACAATACGAGTAAATTAAACGGCACTTAATGAGCAGTTAATATGGCTCAGTGAAAAATTTCAGTGCGGAAAAATGCTAAATGCAATAAAGGCGCAATTTAAATTGTACCCATCTACACGCTCGTATAGATTGGAGCAGAACAGAATTGCAAGAGACAGTTTCATAATGATCCACAAGATTGTACTGTATGTACGACTGTATTATATGTACAACTATATATATAATATGTACGACCGTGTTACATGTACGACTATATTAGGTATATGTGCGACTGTATTGTGTGTACGACTGTATAAAATGTACAACTGTATGTAGAAACGTTTTTTTATATCATTGAGCAGCCTGGTAGTAAGTGATCGTCGACACTCATGGATATCAGCAACACCAAAGGTGTCGTCAATGCGGTGCTGGCTTAAAAAGAACTGAGATGAAAGAAAGAAGGTACTGGGTCAGTCAGTAAGACGCCGGCTTAATGACTTAATAATAATATTGATAATATTATAATCCTTACGCAAAACCACCAAGGAGTGGGACAGACTTCTGTCGCTACTGACGTCACCCACCAGATAGACCACTACTGGCGTGGGACTGGGGTCATTATTCTAAGCTACTCCAATACTGTCGTTATTGTCTTTTGGTTATTAAATTGCATCTCGAGTAGAAGTTTATTCTACTAAGTTCATCCTTGGATGGATATATACCCTTACTATCCAATAAATAATACTACCTACACAGTCAACGGAAGGGAAACTTAACCATTATGTGTGTAAAGTACCTATAATACTCGTATGTTTTGGAGTAAGTAAACATCAATTGTTTGGCGATTTGTTAGCACAAAACATTATCGGGCAAATTGTGCGGCGAGTTCGCAAACACGCACGGCAACGCAAACATTATATTTGTACTTGGGTAGATATCTCATTCATTATTTAAGATAACTCTCTTTGACCGTTTTGTACACTTTCCAATTAAAATGCATGTTCACCACTTAGTACAAAATGTCCTCACCCTTCCGTTGCTGCCCTTGACAAAAGTTTGTCCAAAAGATCCTCATTTAGATCAGGGTAACATATGTAGGTACATCAGCATAATCAATAACGGAAAGATGCAATGGAATGGAATGAGCATGTACCAGAGTTATTAAGTCGGGAGAAAGTTCTTAAGTCGGTTTAGAGCTCTTAGATTTGCAGTCACAGACCCACCGATGTTTTTTATTTGTGTAGACCAGCTTAATTATGATCAAAACTAAAACTCAATTGTATACATTTTTTTAAATTATCGAACTCAGGACATCAGGACCTTCGAACAGCTGTCCGGTATGATAACCATCGCACCGTACGGGTCGTTAACATTAATTAATTAATTAATTAAAATTATTTTTAACCAAATTACACAACTACTACATTGTCTGTTAACAGAGTAGTTATACTTTTGGTGGTAGGGTAGGCTATTCACATAAAAAAAGCTTAGTCGAGGTTATCATAATCAAAAAGGCAGGCCAAAACAATTCTAAAACACTTCTATTATCAACCCGGTGAAGGTCGATGTAGGTTCGGATCTTAGACCATTCAACCTACGCATTCTGCAATAACATAAGGGTCTATTTGTATCTAAAATAGCTCTTGTATTGCAACGGTTGCGTTTAAAAGCAATTTATCTTAAATAAGGTTAGCCATTCAATTTCCTGGTCGCACTGCCTCTAGGGTTTAAACACAAACTTACGTCCGGTATCTGCTAATGTTGGGAGAAACAAAGACATGTTTGGATAACACTGAGGGTTGATAATTATGCGTTTCCATTTCCAGAAAGTTAATGAGCGGGCCTGATGATCCAGTTCTCCAATTTGTAAATCCATCAAAATTTGTGATGACGAATTCTATGACCTGAATACCTGATAGACTCTTATAACAATTTTATTAATTGTATTATGGTCCCAATCCGTCCGCCAATCCGCACATGGCCAGCGTGGTGAACTATGGCCTGTACCCCTGACATTGTAAGAGGAGACCCGTGCCTGATGATGATGATGATGAACAAACAGTCCCTGTCCCGGTCCACATACTTACTAAACCAACCAACTAATATTCGAACACCGACTGCTACCCAGATTAAAGAACTATCCTAGTCCCCATTTTCTCCCGCCGTTATAGTTGTGGTATAATTGTGGTACATAATTATGTATATGAAAAGACAGTTCCTAAAACATATCAAACTAATAACAATAGCTAAAACATTATATCAAGTTTGGAACATGGCAATGGAATACACATAAATATGCTAACGTCTATTCTTATTGGATCAGAATGGAGCTCCGTCTAAATGAATATTCAAGCGGTTCCTGAGCTGAACAAAATAGTATCTTCTGTTTGAGAATTGTCGAGAGCTGATACAGTTGCAGTGTTGTATACTCGTTGTTATAAAGCCGCAGATGTTATTATGTATAATTTATTAGAGCAATAAACCTTATGCCTTCGGTCGGCGTAAGAATTTCTGACACTCAAACAAAATGTACAATCTCTTATAATTATTTGGTATAATAGCAAACTATATTGATGTAGAATATTATGGCTAGGTAGAATCGAAGTACCGACAACCGCTGGGGAGGAAAGGACCTCGAGTGGAGTCAATTTCTCGGAATAAGGCCATAGGACACCCTCCTGTTAAGGTGGGCTTACGACCTGAAGAAGACAGCGAGCCACCCGCTGTTGAGTTCCGAAGGCTCAGAACCGGTCAGAGTGGCGCAAGTTAGAGGAAGCCTAAATCCAGCAGGGGACTCACAACGGCTGATAGATTAATGAATGGATAGATTGGTTGCAGAATCATGGTTGCCCCACACGAAACCTTTTACTATACGGTACATACATACAGCCAAACCATAGTTTTCACGATCTGCGCCAATTACGTAAATCGTTTACGATTCAATCGTGTTGGAACTATGAATGCATCACAGACAGCTATCCATTGGTAACTAATGGATCAACAATCTGTAGTGTATAGTTCACGCGTACAATTTGTCAACGGACAGGATATCGCTTGTTCTAGTAGAATCGCATTCCACCCGCGTATGAAATATTCAAACAATGTCGGTACTAACAAAATTATCACTTGGTAATGGCTCAGAGTTGGTATAGTTTTAGACAGTTAGTTTAGAATTTGTTAGATGATGTTGTAGATTACAAACATGATAATGATTAAGTTTAAATGGAAACAAGCTGTACCTACATAGAATCGGTTCATAAAGGAATGAGACACAGAGAAGAGAGCGAATATATATATTTTTTCAGCGCATATAATGTGGCGAAAACTGTTATTCTTTTCAATATTTTAAGTAATGTTGCCTAGTTTTTTTGGTAATTCCTCCAAAGTCTATTTTATTGTATTGGAATATATTAGTCATTCATGGAGCTAGCTGTGATAGGAGAGCGGTTACCCATAGCGAGCGCATCGCAGCGTTTCTCACGCGTATGAAATATTCAAACCGCTTCCCAACGAATGGACGGATCGATTATGATCGTGTTTGGCGAAGGGTTAGCGGGATGTCAGTGATTTTAAGATTTATGTCCCGGGATATACGGGCACGTCTTCCCGGCTCCATGGCAAAATTCTTCAACAAGAGTTAACTTGTCGAGTAAATTACATGGTGCGTAACTTTATGGGTTAACTTTAGTAACTTCTTTGTTTTATGATTACATTACCCGACGGTGGTTAACCGTTCTGATAAGTTTGCGTAGGCATATCTTATTTCTGAAACTTTAAGAGTCGTAGGCAGTGGCGTAGCTAGGCGTGGGCGAAGTGGGCCCTCGCCCACGGCCTCGCACCTGAAGGGGCCTCGCGAGGCCTCTTTATGCGACGCCAGATTTTGGGAGCGAAAGAAATGGGGCCTCGCTGATTCGACTTTGCCCACGTCTGTATTACTCCACGCTACGACACTGGTCGTAGGTTTCAATGCACTACAGTCCATTGCTATATTTAACACGGCACATACATACCTATGTATTGTATTGCTACTGCTACTGATGTGATGGGACTCATTATTTGTAAGATGGATCCATCCAAAACTAGTCTCGGCAATTGGCATCGATCCTAATCAATCAAAAATCACACACCTTACAAGGACTGGTGAATGATTTACTGCAAGCAAGTATCAAATAATTTGTAGAAATCTTCAAGCAATCAGTGGAATCTCCGATTTACTTTACACGGGTTCAAAAGTTAAATTCTAACAAAAGATTAGGGTCTGCGCCTACTGACAGCGCGGCATGGTAAGGTATTGTTATCCATCAAATAGATTTAACACACACTAACTTGAAATTTCAATGGTGCTCATGGTAGGTACCCTAGCAAAGGCAGCGGTATACTTAGGCATGCTCTATCGGTCGGTAGCCTTTGGTATGGATCGGCATCTCTGGGAATGCCTGTCACCTTTCGAGAATTCGAGGCTGAAATTACGAAGAGGTTACGAACGAACACCATGTTAACAATTTATAGCAACGGAATGCCTAAGGACATCATGAAAAGCCTAAGGATACTACGACATATTACCGTCATTGTGCGCTTGCCTGTAGTGATAACAAAGGACTTTCTACTGTGCCGTGCCGTGCTGCTAGTGGACGCAGGTCTTTATCGAGCTGTTTGACAAGTTCACGCTCGGTGTATTGGACACTCATTCGATTTCCTGCGTGACTTCCGCTGCGGCCGTGCGTCAAGGGACGCATTCGATACTGTCGCTGCCCGCTGTGAACAATGAGCTAGTATGCTTTTGAGACTAGTTACTAGTAAAATACCGAATGCTTTTAAAGCATACAACGGGTTGGTTGCTATTAAAGGGTATAATTAAATTGATTTAGTTCTTAAGCTTTAGAGACTAAATAACAGTGATAGCCAAGTGGTTTATATTGATAGAATCTTTTATTTTATTTATTTAGTATTCTTTATTTTCCACATTAATTACAGGACAGGGAAAGTATTCTATAATTGATTTTACTGTGCACAAAAGGGGTAAATAGCGATTACTTCTTTTTTGTAGTACCTTTTAGTACCAGGAATAATGTATACTTACCCGACCCCTTTAGTTCTGTGGCGCCCAAACAGGGACTCACTTTGCTTTATTTGTATAATCGTAATGTAATATGTGTAATGTGAAATGAATAAAAAATTCTGTCAGTAAAAGTATGTAAGGGACATGAAATAAAACAACTAATTACGTACTCTGAGCACGTCTTAGTACGACGGGGTCGCTATAAACCAGTGCTGGCCACGACTGCGTCGTAAACCGGGCAATCAGTGCCGGTGTGAAGGTTTCCACGGACGTTACTACGGAGTAACACTGAATGGCCTTCAATTTAATGTCCCTTGAAGGCTACAACGTGTATTTGAAGCTCGCAACCTAAGCACTGGAATTTTCTTGATGCTCTTATATGTTAGGTCATTGGATCGCTTAGATATACACTGAGTGTATTAGAATGATCTGATTAAAATACTTACACCTTAATGATCATTTTTATAATGTCTACGCCAATCGAGAATGAACCGGGGACAGAAAGTTCTCGACGGAATAGAAAAGAAAGTACAGTAAAGAAAATATGCAAGCAGGAAAGAAGAAATTTATAAATAGAATTTCTAGAATAAAAACACCATCTATTCACTCATTATGTCACTTCTGTGACAAAGCCTTTAGACGCCGACTTCACATAAGGCTTTTCTAGCTGGGGCCCAGAACCAGCCCTCATATTTCTGGATCAGTTGCCATCTAGGTACTTGAAAATCATGATCTGATATAGAATTACTCCTTTCTTTTAGAGTTTCTAATTGAATCTCTTGGGGCTGTCTACTTTTATTATTACCTCCTGACTGACAGTTGGGTCACACATTAGAATTCTTAGCCTTATGCGCTATTGACTTATATTATTATTTCTATTCATTTTTGATGTTAGTGAATTGTGTATTTCTATATAATAATTGTTTACACGTTTTAATTATTGTTTCGCTAATCCCAAATTATAGGACGAATAAATTTATTTGCAACAGTCACCAAATATTAGCTAGTAAATTAATATATTCCATATTCAGTTCCCCAGGGTTCCGTAACAATAATCTCATCTAAAGAGCGCCGCGTAACCGGTCGTTTATCACAATAACGGGGAATGAAATACAGCGAAGCTTTATTATGTCTCTGGAATACTATATTTAGTTATGATTTCACGCATGTCTGTGTTGACTTTAAAATTATTGTACAGTCTCGCAACTCTTCAAATTGAATTCGGAATAAATTATTTAAACGACTTTTGTGTAAGTAATTGGTCCTCCCACGTCTTTGGTGTTATTGATATCTGTGCAGGATTTACCACTTACCATCAGATAGTTAATTTGCTCTTTTATCCGCTAGAAACCAAATTCGAATAAAGAAGTTCATTTTCATTCATTGATTCATTAATTCATTTCCAACTTAAGTTGGCCTCTATCACTCTATCAATCCGCACCGAAGCGTATATAGCGGAGAACACTCCAGGACTCTTGAATCAAGAGGTGAGACACCTGCTCTAAATAGGATCAGGGTTTAAGCAACGTACATAAATAACAGTAGGATATTTTTAAAGGAGCGTAGCTAGCACCTTAGGCAGTTTACGACGTATACAAAGATTTAAGTCAGGATCCTGCGGATGATTGCATACAGGGCTTAAGCTAATAGAGCAGTAGCGTTAGCACTACTTGCTTAAGTAGACTATTATTCGTTCTTCTTTCAGCCTTTATCAATCCATTACTGGACATAGGCATCTCCCAGGGCATGCCACAATACTCGATCCTCCGATGATCACTCATATCAGCCACTACCAGTTGCCTTTCTAATTTTAGTTTAGGCGAGGTTTTTCCTTCCTCCTTTTTCAATTATGTACCTATTACATTTTCATCAGTCATTGATTTTTCAAATTTTTTTATTGATACAAAATTTACAAACTACGTTATCAATATATAACCGTAAATTTCATGTATTATATACACAGTGTAATTATATATACAGTCTGTGTGTACACGCTTAAATACGGAATACAGGATGATGTAATCATTCGGGCTTTTCGGTGTCCCGTAAATCAGGCGAGGATTTCCGTAATCCATAATCAGACATCATGCTATCTGTGGAGTTGCGGGAAAATGAAAAGTTTTCTGGTGTAATCCATGTTTATGCATCATATTTTATTTCCAATGCAAATTTTATAACAACCAAAAGTGACTGGCTGATTGGGGGACGGTTATTGGGTTCCTTACAGTGTTGAAGCTGCCAGCCATCCTTTTTTCATGTAAAAGCCGAAAAATTAGACTGTGATACCTGACGGTAAGTGGTGACCGTCACACATTGATATAAGCAACACCAAAGGCTAACTAATGCATTATCGGCCAAGAAAGAGAACAAAGAAAATAGCCTAAGATGCTTCCCGCAGTTATCAATTTTTTAACTTTTCTTTATCCTCGGGTACTTTCCCTTCGTCCTGCAAATGTGTTATAAACAGTCGACAAAGCGTATACTATCGCTTAACAGGGGAGCCGATTATTTGAGCTTTTGGGTGTCGTGTTCTCGTAAAGTAAGCGAGAATTGCCTTAATCCTGGGTCAGGATTTCTATTTGCGATTGCGACAATAAAATTAAAAGTTTCCGGGTATCGAACCGCTGGTGCCCGGAATTTTGAGATTTTAGGATATTGCCCATTTCTTTCAACTTTACATCCTCATTAAGTGTAAACTTTGTAGAATGTTTAATTAGATAACAAGTCCGTTTTAACGAGCTTTTACGAAAAATGTGTCAATATTATTAGATATGGTTCAGAGGGAAATAAAATTCACTTTGCAGTTATTCCAAGAATGACCTCCTCACCTTTCTGGACTATATTTATATCCTTTTCAAAGCGGAATATTAAGTTCGCCCGAAAAAATAGCTTCCGGTTCTCATTTTGAATTCACAAACAAAAACACATCAATAGCTATTTGTTTTTAAGGGATATTCCGGTAGTTTCAAAAATATTCCTCATTCCGGAAATTGATATTAAATTTATTTATTAACTAAATACAATACATAACAGATATTTGACTGAAATAATATTAAAGCCTATTTACATCAACATTTTCCCAAAAAGTTCAATTGTACAGATTTGGGACTGTTATCGCAGCCAACTGGCTCAAATGGCCGTTTAATTAAATGACTAGCTTTCATTGAACAATGCTATTCCACGTCTCGCCTAGTTTTGTAGTTGAATCGTTACGACATTTATAACATTCAACATTATGGCTGTTCTCCTGCTGTTAGTATCTACTCAATAGAAAATGTATCTATCTATAATATATAACAAAGTCGTGCTATTTACACTATTTATAAGTAACTCAAGAACGGACTCATTTTTGTGTTTTGTGTGTATTCGTCTTCGTCCGGAATGGAATAATAAGTATGAAAACATATGAAAACTTAAAGAAAAAAAATGTTGATTGTCCATAGCAAAACAATTGGGTCGAATTATGGACAGTGTTCATTTTTTGTTTCATGGCAGTGTTTTGTGTTGATTCGTGATGGTGTTTTGTTTATGACATGAGATGAAATACCAGGAGAGCAGAGCTGGCGGTGTAACACAGTGAAGTCACTTAACCAGTGAAGCAGGTTTACCAGGAGAGCAGATCTTTCAAACGTTTATTTTATTCGTTCGTTTTGTTCATTTCATGTGTTTGACACAAGATGAAATACTAGTTAAGGAAAAAAAGATTGTCAAAGTGCGTGCAAAAACAATTGAGTCGAACTTATAGATACTGTTTTGATTTTTGTGTTTTGTTTTTGTTTGTGTTAATTATAGAGCAGTACCGAGTTCACCGGGACAGCTAGTTATACATATTGACTGTAATTCGAATAGACACATTCTTTGGTCGATAAAGGTCAAATAAATAACATATTCCCAATGAAACTGCCATTTCGCTGCTCAGATAAATTGCCTCCAGGGAATTGCCCCGAAACTCACAAGAGAATACGTTTTTGGATTACAATGAGGGATAGCAACGTAATATGGCCATGATACTTCCAAAATTTGTTATTAACTTAAATGTATCTATAGATACTATCTATGTTGAATAATTTTCCCCCACTGCGGGTTCCTGTCAGTGGAAAATTGGCGGGATCAGGAAGTATAATTACTTTAATTATAGTATCATTTCGTAAAAGCAAGGCCTACTTAGAGTTTCAAAGTTTACGGATGAAATTAAAATTTCCGAAGATAATCCGGCCAAGAGTTCGAAGCGATGGAAGATAGCTGTAATCTAAAGCCGGATTGAATTGAAACTTTGATGTGTGAAGTCTGTTGGGAAGTTAATATCGTAATAAAACTCTTCAACTTGGCTTCAACCTATTAGTGGGTATTCCAACTCATTTAGTACACGACCTACCTACCGACCTACGACCGACCTACGACCGACCTACCTACTCGTAATTGATAAGGTCTAAAGATTCGAGGTGTCCTAGTGTGTGTTATACTTTTCTTTGTGTGTCGTCCATGGACCATGGCACCCACGACATAGGGAATCTTATGTGGAGCTATGAGTATGTACTGTATTTATTTATTTATAAAGAACTCTTTAAATCCCTAAGTAGGCATCCTCTACTCTTCGCTACACATTTAAAAATACATTTCCCTCGTCGTTCCTCGTAACTATAACCTTTGTATTTAAAGTAGTTTCTCACTGTATACTCGAAGCGGTAAGACAGTTTAAAATTGAAATTGAGCGTCACGTCAGTAAATTAATATTTAGCAGTGCTCATTGTTGCGTCGTCACGTGTATGTGCGATCCTACTATTCCTACTTGTACAAACAGCTTATACCGACTACTTGTGCTAAGCAGATCCGGTTTTTGCTTTTCTCCTAATGCCCTATATTTAACCAATCGTTAAACCGATCGTTTTAGAGTTACCAGAAACGAGTCGTTAAAGTCGTTCCTTATAATTCCTGGTGCGGGGGTAAGAGTGTGCACTGTGCAGGTCGTTGTTTGTTTGTCTACTAAACCCTGGCGTGCACTGAAGCGCTGTCGTGATGTGAAGCTTTCCTAAAACCACTAAAAGCCAGCAGTGGTTACTATAGATTGAAGCCATGTTAAAACCTGTCATACTGCAAACACGTCTGGCGGTAGACGCAAATACTGAAATATTTTATTTTGAGTCCGCGTAACGTTCTAACAAGCAATATTTGGGCACGCCAGGGCTGCGGCGTGCGTCAGCTTACCCCAACGTAAACAAATCGCCCGTGTGATATTCGTGACACGCGATACGTGTGACGAGGTGACGTATGGCATATCGGTGACAATTTCTAGCGGCTTCGATTTATTGTTTCATTTACGATGCGTAGAGTGTAAGTGCAAGAGACAGATCGTACTTAAAAGTTGAGTTTGAGTTATATAGCTATTTCCTTCTCTTGTAGACGGCGGTTAGAAGGAAAGGGTCATGAATTGTGCTATCAACCGACCTTGTCAAGTTTTAACAGTTTCAAACGCCAATTTAATAATAGGTAGGAACCTACTTCTTCAAATGTTGAAAAACATAAGAAAGTCTTAAATATTGAGGTACATTTCTAGAAGAAAAGACTGATTGAATGAAGAATGACGTAAAGAATGTGACGTTACGTCTCCGTTAATGGAACCGTCAGCCATTTAAATTATTTTTGTCTGGGTTTTAATAATATCATTCATACATATAGCTAATTCATGCCATACAATTCTACCTTAAATTGAATAGTATAACACATAGTGCGTAATAAAAGAGGAGACATTGATATAAATCTCTTTCGCGTTCTAATGCCATAAAATTGCCAGAAAAACTGGATTTATTTCCCTAAAATATTGAAAAAAAAAAATGCCTTCTAAACCCCGTCTGCTAATTCTCGCTCCGTTCGCCTACGCCTTAGTTGCCAGTACCTGAAATAATTAATACTTAATCTTATTAGGTATCAAACAACACCAATCCGCCCTGGCGGCAGTGTCGTGGAAAACACTCGCTAGGTCTCCTCGGTTTAATGAGGTGCCAAGAAGTCGATTAATGGTAGAAATTTTTAACCATTTACTCTTGACATCATTTAAGGGGCAATTATTATTGTTCTATTGGTATATGAGTAACGATTAATGTATGTATGTGTACGTAATGTAACCGTATGTATAGGTACGTGTATGTAATGTACAATACACACATGTAAACGTATGTATGTGTATGTGTATGTAATGAACAATAGTTACACAAAACCAGGAACAAACTTTTTAACTAACCTTATTGCGCTAATCGTTATAAAGCTAGTTAACCTTTGAGCAAAGGACACAAGACGTAAGAAACACGATCAAACGTTAACGTGTTTTGCATATGTACGTATGACACGTATGTATGTGTTTCCTTATGTACGCAATATACATTACAGTTTATGTTTAGATACCGAGGAAAGCATAAGCCCGCGCTGAATGTTGCAATATTTCCACCTGTCAAGCAGTAAACAGGCCGTACGCTGAAAAGGCGATCTGGGTGACAAAGCGGGCGATCGGGGAGCGGAGAGGGTGAAAAATACCCTTTGCCCCGTCACCATTACGAGCCATATTTGTACTGAGCGCTGACCGTACGTCTTGTGTGCAAATAAGCAAAACTATATGATATTATGTATTCCACTTCAGTGTGTTAGTGTTGACTGTGGAACTACCGCCCGCCACGATACCGTTAGTGTGTTTCTGGCAGCAAAACTTGATAAGTAAGAGATAGTAGATAAGTGGTTGATGAATTTTTATACAACGTAGTCTGTTGGTACGACGAGGACTACACTGAATTTTAATGGAAAAATGTAATG
The DNA here is from genome assembly GCA_905404295.2 of Ochlodes sylvanus. Taxonomy (NCBI): domain Eukaryota; kingdom Metazoa; phylum Arthropoda; class Insecta; order Lepidoptera; family Hesperiidae; genus Ochlodes; species Ochlodes sylvanus. Next base: position 6,486,681 of record FR990144.1, read on the forward strand.
TAGTGTAAACTTCAAACTTTATGCAACTTTACCTACGTGACTAGTATAGATTACTGCTTGTCGTTAAAATTTAATAGAGAATTAATGTGCCTTTGTCACGCTTCGCTTCGTAGGTACTCATTCGCTTATAAAATACATTTGCTCAGAGCTAAGGCTCCGCGCCAATTGGCCACCGATCACAGCCACCGGTGGCTGTGGTATTTTTTTTTATTAATTGTAAGTTAATGCTTGACCACAATCCCACCTGATGGTAAGTGGAGATGAGGTCTTGGGTGGTAGAGCGCACTAACTTAGTAACAGCCTATTCACTCTTGATTTGAATTAATTAATTCATGAATTACTTTTTTAACCCGCTCTCTGCTACGTTATTATTTTTATTACTACTACTACTACTACTACTATTACTACTATGCTACGTTAGAATTTTTGATATTAGTTTTTATTTAATTAAGTCAGTAAGTTACGTTGGGAATTTAATGTTGTTAAAATATGCTTTTTACAGTAAATCATTTTTATTATTTATATAAATGTTATTTATATCACAGATATATAAATACGATATATGTATATTTATACGATGCTAAGTTAATCCTTGGCTTGTTGCCAAGGATCGACCACCATGAAAATCACTGATTTGTACAACTTGTTAAATACAACGATTGTACTTGTTTAATACAACGATTTCTTTTATTTCTTCCCTATTCTTCCTTAGTCAACAATGCGTCTGTCTCTTCATATTGTCTCTTGTTCTCTGTGAGGCGATGTCGAAACGTTTCCGAGTTGTGACAGGTGTGTGCCAACCCTAAGGCTTACTTAATGAGTTCCACACGTTGTAAAACTCTCAGTGCATTGCAGGAATACTAAAATGTATTGTGAAAACCACGAACAGAGTACAGACTGAATAAAGCGAATTGATGAGGTTGTCCGTTAGACGTCCCATCCATGACACTCGCGTCACGGGGAATCCTAGTGTAAAGTTATGAGCGTGTAGCGTTATTTATCAGGAAAACTAGATTCTGAAAGAATAATTAAAATGAAACATTAAATTTTACTACTAACTGAAAATTATTCTTCGCCTGCAGAGAAACATCACGGTACTCACGTGTTCTATTTACAAATCTTTCATAAGTGAAATTACGGTAAAAGGCGCATACTGCAAGCGCTATGGGCTCGTTCCACTAAGCGATCAAAACGTTCGAAACATTCCTTTTTATATAGAAATATAGCGCCCCACTACTCAACGCCATCTAGTGTACTGCGAGTGAACTACCAGCTCAGCCAGCCTTCCTCCATCGATAAATGGACCCAATCGAACTTAATGAATAATTGTTCACTGCACAATACATAGATGGCGCTGGTATAATAATTCACCAACGGTAACGACGGTAACGCATGAGTCATGTTTTTTCATGCGTGCCACCGAATTATAAGACGTTGTCACGTCAAAAGAGTCGCTTTGAGCGTTGTTATAGTGGAATGCGCCTGTATCACAACTCACGACTCACGAGCCATCGCCCAGTTGGGTCGGAAGCTGATATCCGCTATTTACCGCCATCTCGGCTTAGTTTACACCGTGTGAGTGGGAAACGGGGAAAATACCGGATAATATACTTTGAACAGGTTCATTTTGGTTTTTCCTTTGAGTTAGGTTGAAGCTTTTGTACGAATCGTAGCTGGAATTAACCCGCGAAATAGCTGTTTTATCGGTTTGCACATTGTTCATTTTCTTTTTTTATGGTTTTAAGGTAGCAAACGAGCATGCAGATACACCCTTCTGATGCCACCCATGACAACTGTGACCGACCTAGAACAAGACTCAAATGGGGACTGGGATAACTAGCGTTTATTTATTTATTCAAAACCATATTTTGGGTAAGACCTTTCTGAAATAAGTAAAAAATGTGTTGCTCAAGGCATGGTAAAAAGCGTCAATATTCAGTCAATTAAAATTTGCAAAACAACAAATCTCGAAATAAATCGGTTACGCAACGGGCCACAAATATCGTATTAGTGATGGGACGAGTGCGAGCCGGACGAGATCGTTGTACAATTCAGACCGATGTCTTTGTTAGTATGAATTATATGAATCCTGTATGAAATGGACAGGCCCGCGATATTTATAGCCGCAGTAAATCAAACCTGGTTATAATGTATCGGTGCTATTCGCGCCGTGTAACTCGCCCGCTGAATTTACGACTCCATATTTTCACGACTACTTACTAAAACGTCATTGATTTTCCAATGCGGAATTTATAGTGCTAAAAGAAATGGATACAGATTTGCGACAGATTTACGGATGCTGTAAACTGAAAGGGTTTTTATTGGCATTGTAATACCAAACTAGTTTGGGCCCAATCTGTTGATTTATAATTGCTTCAATTGCCTGGTGTCGTCGGTATAGTTTGACACATTTCGTGAACCAAATTAGTCAAACTATTTAAACAAAACGCAATTATAGGCCCCTGTTCACCTGGTGTTCAAGTGGGACGCATGTATTGGATAAACGTAGGAATGTAAGGGATCATTGAGTCCAAGCCGACTTCCTCTGCTCGTAGAGCACCCCGCTGAACAACCAACGGCGCCTGGTCCCTTTTTCAGAGGTATCTGGACTGTGTACCACTCAGTTGAATTCCGAAGGTATTTAATGCCAGTGGTATGTTTTTGAACACGACTGGTTAGCTACCACTCATTTGCTTAAGCCAATCGCTCTACTAGTCCCGATTTGAGCCTTGATATTTATCGGTCACAGTTGTCATGGGCGGCAGCGGAGGGGTGCTCGTTTGCTATAAATATTAAATCCACAAAAAATGTTATTGTTAGTACACGTACTCTTAAGTAAGTTAGAAGGTTAACGATGACTAAGCGGCAACATCAATACTAATTAAGTGATACAACGCAACACTTGACTCTATATGCTATGCAGCTCTGGCGATTAAATTACTACAGCCGCCTCAGTTCGGGCTCATTACGCACTTAACAGTCTGAAATTATGCAGAAATTTACAGTCCACCTGCCTCAACAAACCAGAATATCTTTTTGTTTACGGAACCTCGATCCATTTTATGTTTATATTTGTTTTATCCTCTATTATCCTAAGGTAACCTCTACATTATTTGCGATGATAATTGAAACTTTAATCCGGTAACATCTTTGCCAATTTACTTCAAAATCCAATCATGGGAATTCACGTGATGCCCAAAGAGATAGACAGATAAAATAATAAACAACTCCTTTCGAGTTCTGCCATGTTATCTGAGTGCATCCTTATTGAAGTGTTAAAAAAATATTGTCGTAAAGAAAAAAGAAATAATAAAGTACAAAGCAACAAAATTAAACGAGTAACAACTAAAAAAAATACGTATTTAGTTCCGTCGCAGGCAGCTCTTCAGCCGACAAAGCCCGTCACAAACCCATTATACGAGTAACTCATAAACGGCACATTACTACAGATTGTAGAGTTGATTCCCGCCATCCAACGCCATCTCGCGGTTGCTTCACGAAGCTTCTTACTGCTCTTCAGTGTTCATGTGTTCAACTTCTCACAAGTCATTAGTATTCTTTCTTTGCACCGAGCGCGCACTGCATGTCTCGTTAGGAAGGATACTAGTGACGCGTGTAATTAAGTTAGGCGGGTTTCTATTGAATTGTGAAGCTTAAAAAAGAATATTCAGGGACTTTGCTTTTATTTATCGTGCTGTGAACTAGTTCACGTAGTTTTGTTGGTAATGTACCTACTTTGTAAGATTGCACTGTGTGATATTCGAAGCATTTGATATCACATTTTTATTACGCTACCTATACCTACGAAACTGAATTTATGGAAGTAAATGTGTGTATCGCAGATAAATTTCATTTTGTTGGTTATTATGTTTCCTAACCAGCTCTGCTCTCCTGGCGCTTAAGCTCGTGTCACACTCACACACGAAACAAAAACAAAACACTGTCCATAAACAAAAACGAAACAATGTCTATGTCTATAGTTTGGCTTAATTGTGTTACCTTGACAATGAAATTTTCAATGTTTTATAGAGCCTAAAATTCTACTAACAATCCCTGCCCCAGTCCTCATACTTACTTACAAACCAACAAACGTTTTAAAACCGTCTGGTAACAGGACTAACGAACCATCCTAGTCCCCATTTGAGTCTTGTTCTAGCTCGGTCACAGTTGTCATGGGCGGCAGCGGAAAGGTGGTGCTGCAGGCTCGTTTGCAACCTTACTCGTAATTCCATAAAAAAAACGATAAATTCGTTCCCCCCACAGTTTATAAAGAAGTCCACTAAGTTTCACTTTAAAAAAGATCCCTTTACAAAATTTCAAACAGATCCTTTAAATTTAATTCCTAGCAAGAAATGCAAATTGTTACGTTACATAATGGTGAGTACCAACCTGCCGAAATGTTTAACAGACACTGTAACGAACGGTACTTGGCCAAACAACCGTTCTAATTTGCAAGTTAAAACGTTGCATTGGTCTCGCGGGAACTTTCATCCATCTTTGGCGTGCGATCAGAAGATCCTATCTTATTACTCGTTTCCCCGCTGTAGGTAATGTAACTTAAGCGGTGAAATAACTTGAATATAATGAAAATATATGAAAATATATTCGGTGAAGGAAAACATCGTGAGGAAACCTGCACACCAGAGAGTTCTCCAGAATGTTCTCAAAGGTGTGTGAAGTCCACCAATCCGCACTTGGCCAGCGTGGTGGACTATGGCCTATACCCCTCACACTGTGAGAGGAGACCCGTGCCCAGCAGTGGGACAGTTATGGGTTGTGATGATGATGATGATGATGAATGAAAATATAACGTTTTCACGTGGCAGTAAGGGCGTTTTTTAAAAAAATGGACTTAATGCAAATTTAAGACTTATAATTATGGTTGTCTCACCGATGCCATTGTCAGAACTGTACCAAATTGATAGGGACAACACGGGAAGCAACAGCCTTCAAAAATTCAGCGACTTCTGGAAAAAGGGCCCGGGCGCCGTACGAGTATACTCGATCGTTGAACAGAAAGGGGTATCAGGAGAAGGGAAGTTCAGGTTCAAAAATGGATGGAGTCCCTTACACCCCTGAATCTTTTGGAATTTCAGTGAAGAAGTCATCATTAGATACACGAGGTAACCAGCGAAGACTAGAAGATTTCATATCCTGCATTTGACTCTTAACCAAATTGTAAGAGAAGACCCTGAGCCCAGCAGTGGGACAACACAAAAAGTTTGTCACAGTGGAGGTTTAAAAATATGTTGTGACCAAACATCTTTCAACTGTTGAAACTAATTTTATCTTTCCCCAATCGTCATGGATGGATGAATTCAGACATTCTAAATATCTCTTTACTAACAACTTGACATAATGGATAAGATTAAAAAGTACATTCAGCTCAATATGGCTTGCCTATATTGATGTCATCACTGATGACTTTCACCATATTAATGACGACATTCAAATGTTCAATTTAATTTAACGCAAGCGTCCTGCGGTCGCGTATGATTAATTGCCGCTTGTTAACATGTGGCATAATTGTTTATTAATTTTTCATCGGCCGTAAACAAGTGGATATGTTAACGGTGTCATTAATTGAGGAGCTTCGATACGAGTCGAGTGCAATTTGTTAATTATTAATTATTTTAAAATATTATAGTGTTTATTACTGATTGGCTACAATTAAACGGATTTATTTCACGAGCATACTTTTAGGGAGTGGGTATTTTGTTGAATTTCAATAAACAAATAATTTGTGTTTCGGAAGGCAAAGAATTTTGCGTGTATAATTACGATGAGATAATATTTTACCAGATTGCCAAAACCTCATAATATTTAATCGAAATAAATAGACGCTTAAACAGTATTGACCCCGCACTGGAATTCCGTGTATTGCCAGTGGCATGGACTGAACAAATAAGACATCACTCACATTCACGATCCGCTAATAAATCTCTGCCCCAGCCGGGAATCGAACCTCGCAGGCAGGTTCAATACTAAGTTACAGAGTCGTCATGTAATCTCGAATTAAATTGAAATCTCGATTTAATTGGCGGAAAAAATCGATCTGAACGTCCTGTAAATCGAATTAAAATTTTCCCCGATTGTCGTATTCAGATTAGGCACCTACAAACCCCTTTAATTTGGCAAGAATGCAAATCATCACCCGTATAATTATCATTAAGCCCGACTGTTATAATTGGAGTTTAATTGGAGCAATCGGGTTCGTATGTAAATGTGATTCTCAAAACAATAACCTATGTTGGAGCTTTGGGAAACGGCTGGAACCACAACGATGGTAATTAGTAGCCCTTTGACATGTTATAACCGCACATATAATTCAGAATAAACGTTAGTTAAGTATGCAGAGTAGATCATTTTTTAGTAACCTTCGGCAGACTGAACCATGCATCGGAGGAATCGGAGGAGTGAGTGGCGTTATTTAAGTATTTAATCAAAGTTTTAAGCGCTTTGTCAAAACCTAAGTTAGGTAGTAGCCAATGAACAAGCATACGAGCTGGTTGATGGTAAGTGTCACCGTCGCTCACCCGCATCGGGAACACTAAAGACATGACAAGGAAAGTAAGAAAGAGTAAAAAAAAGAAAAAAAATTCAAACAGCGAACGTTATAGTTAGAAAAACTTCAGAGGTGTCAAGGGACACCCGGATGGAACGAAGTTTCTTTCGATTAATTAGTGAAGAAATTGTAAAAAAATATATATAATATTTAGATTATGTATATAAATACACATACATATATATATATATATATATATATATATATATATATATAACTATTATATTTGTTATACTAATAATATAAAACATGCGCACGCCGCACGGCTTACAATAGCTTACTATAGCAAAAAGTGTCGTGACAACTTTTCGTAAGAATTTTTTCCGCCTAGCCCCCTTTCACAACGCGCGATAAGGAACTTCGTTCCAATAAAACAAACATTTTGAACAGGGAACATAAACGAAACCAATTTCCGGTCATAAAAAATTGGCTGCAGCCAGTTACAGCCGGTTAAATATTCATAACATTCAAGTAGTATTCCCCTATAGAATGAGGTACGAGGTAACACTTACGGAACTATAAGCACTCAGGACATTTCCCCAGCGGGGCGCTGACTGTCGCTCCGGTGAATGACGCGCGAACGGATTGTGTTAGCTTCACACTAAGTAGGACTATATGTATATAGTGCGGAATACAGAAGAGTCGTATATATTATTATGTTTTCTTTATTGAGTGATTTGTGTCCCGATTTACTTGTCAACGCGTTTAAATATCACGAATGGAAGTTTTCCAAAACACATAAAAAGTGCTCTTACAATCAAGAAGAAAGAATCATTACCTTTATCGCTGTAATTATAGTCCACGCAGACGCATCGCTCACTCAAGTAGGAGAGAGACGGATGTCGGACGCTGCCGAACGCTGCCGAACGCAAAGGCCGATTGCTACGCCGTTACGGTAACGACGGTAACGACGCATGAGTCATGTTTTTTCATGCGTGCCACCGGCTCAATCGAATTATAAGACGTTGTCACGTCAAAAATACAGTCATACAGTACCTTTGAAAATATGTATATCGCCTTTGTTTTAACATCATAAAAATTCTCCATTCGTTACTGGCCTTATTGTATCATGTGTTCTACAGATAAAATATATTATAACACTACAATAACAGACATTGTATACTTCAGCGTTTAATCGTATTTCAGCGAAATTAAAACGCAGTGCCATTCGTAGCAGGAGGATCGGTCGAACCGCGGCCAGTCGTAATAATGAGCGACGCTGAATATTAATTCACTGATGTGATGCTCAATTGAAATTTTAAACTGTTTAATCTCGTCATGCATGTGAGCCAATACTGGCAACAACGTTGATTATTAATTCGACAAGTGCCGCATTAAAAATTATGCCTCCAGGAATCGCCGCGCTGTTACAACAGCGATCATAACTTTGGTATGAATTTAAAAAATAGGCCTATATTTCCCGGCAAAATCGAATTTAAAAATCGAATCGAATTTGAAAGAAAAATAACGCACAATCGAGCTTCTTGAAAGGGAATGCTGACTTCGGCATATAACAACGCAAAACAAGTCTATACACAGCAACAACACAACTTTTATTTTATACTAGTGGACCCGCCCTCGTTTCGCTTCGGGAAATATGTCCCTTAGTACGCATATTCGGAAATTGGTAGGCGTGATTCTTTAAACTGACATAACTTTTTTATATCTCAACCGATTGAAATAAGAGACACTAAAATGTTAAGTGAAGCTTACCACACACAATATATTAGTGAAATCCGCACCCAAATCGGATAAGCCGTTTCGGAGATTAGCGCGTACAAAACCACAGACAAACTACTCCTAGTACTAGGGTACTATTGCGTTAATAAAGACCACCAGGAATAGTTTTCATATTTATGTCATCTATGTACATGCAGCGAGCAGTTACAGATTTATTATTAGTATTGGTATTGTAGTATTGGTAGTAGGTTTAAGCTGGCGGTTCGCGACCGAGACCGAGACAAGCGACCGAGACACGAGACCGAGACAGGAGACCGCGACCGTCACTTTGTATAGGCGCGACAGTGTCTCGGTCTCGGTCGCGAGTTGTCGCCTATACATTGCCTATGGTCAAGTGCCGGTCGCGGTCTCCTGTCTCGGTCTCCTGTCTCGGTCGCTTGTCTCGATCTCGGCCGCGAACCGCCACCTTTACTTATCTACTTTGTGGTATAGGTAGATTTATATTATTACTACTTCATGCTCGCGTCTTCGCTAGCGTGTGTCGGAAAACGACAAAATATGTACCGTTAAAATTATCCGTAAAAGGAAACGTATTATCTGTCTTAAATCCTTTTCCGGGTCTGAAAGTATTGTATTTCCGCACCACATATAAATCGGTTTAGCAGATGGAGTGTGACAAGGTAGCAGACAGACAGACAGTTACTTTCGCATTTATAATATTAGTATGCATTTAATATTGAATAAGTTAAACAAAATGGACTAAGTACTCACGCTTGCTAATCGCAAATATATTTGAATTTAAAAACTAATCAAAAGCAAGATGGAATCGAAACCTGTATTGAACTCGAATCGTTTTCGGAAGTAAATCCCCAAGTAGTAGTAACCAGCTGTAGTTACCTAGATCCTAACTGACTCACTGGATTAATATTACCAAGGTTCGGTAATAGCGTTAGCTTGTCCAATTTTAGGAACGAACTCTGATGACGTTAAGTTACCCACGGGTACCTATTCAATATTTGATCAAATTATATCATGTTTTGCATATTATACTACAGCTTTGCAAGCTTTGAAGTAAGTCACTCTGTTGTAATAAGCAATAACTGATTTAATTCTGGCGGTTAAGCTAGCCATACACGGTGTAGTTTACCTAACAGGTTTATCTGTATAGTTAAACTTGTCTAGTAAACAAGTGGATGTATGTCATGTACATACGTACATGCGCAGTTGTGCAACATAAATGCTCAAGTTTACCTGTACAGTTGAACTTTACAGGTTGAGGTAGCGTGACTGACTAGCTTATTGTATCATTTGTAAAGTGTACTGAATTTTGGTAAAAACTAGTTGGTAGTGGCACTTCCTGCGAAGCGAGGGGTCCCGGGTGCGATTCTCGGCCGGGGCAGATATTTATGTGACAGATAAATGTTTGTTCCCTGGTCTTGGGTGTCTGTGATGTGTTAATTGTTTTGTCTATGCCACCCGGGACGCAGGGAATCCTAGTGCGGGGGTATGAGCGTATGAGCGTGTTAGCGTTTTATTTGTGCCTAATTGGTAACGATTTGCTTCTCCGCTTTCCTTTTCCGAGAAGGTGTGGATAATGCTATTCGTAATTATTCACATAGACATAATATATATATCGCTCCCTCTAAAGATTGGGCTACAACACAATCCTTTATTCACAGATGTGAACACCCAACACCCAACATCCTTAAATACAACACACAACACGAGCACACAAAACTATGTAACAACGTATCGTAATCAAACAATACACATTGTTAATTAGACGCTGTGTAAAGTACAATATGTAATGCAAGTTTGAATCGCGTTCAATATTATGGATGCTTTTGCGTTATTGCGTAAATATTGGAGTAGTCAGCTGGAAATTAAGTGTAGGTAGAAGCTTTCGGTTTGTTTTTGTGTTAGTTCTGTAGACTGACGACCACGTAACCTAGTCTTCTAACTTTTTTTAAACTTTCTAACTTTGGAAATATCATGTAAAAATATTAGGTGGCGTAGGTTTCTAACGATTTTACTTTACCAAAGTTTCAATTGATTTCTAATACGCATAATATATATTTTGACAATGCGCGCAGAGTTTGAACCCAACACGAACCCGTGTGGGAAACCACAAGACTCACTTCCATCAATACCAGAATACAATTGCGTCTCTTTCCTTATGAAGTTTAATACATTAGCAATCTGTAGATAGAACAGAAATAGCAAACGTTATGTGAAGCGTAACACAAACAGACGGCTGTTTGCTATCGGTCAGACAATTGCGTCCGAGAAAACAAGTAAATAACGTAACTAAATAAGTTACCCGTACTACACTATACATATAATAAATCTGTAACTGATCGCCGTCTGTGCGGAAGATATATGAGAAAATCTATTGGGAGCCTTCATGAACGTAAAAAACCCAAAAGAATGATTTTATTAGGATTTTTGTCTGTTTGACGGTTTTTCGGAGAAACGTAAGTAAGTACTTGGGGTTTGTCGAAACTGGGTTATGGTGCCGTTACAACGTAAAAATTAATTCACATCACGTCATTGTTTTTGTTTTGATGATTCGACAAATATCGAGCCTCTGGCCTCAATACTTTTTTATTCTTATGGAAATTAAGTGGGAAAGGGGCGTCTAGTTCACGTACCATGCATAGCTGCCATTTGAAAACATACGACAAATGGACTTTATTTGGCGACATTGACAACATGTCACTCCACCGAGTGACGTCACCACGTCACTATAAGCCTGAATCATGATATCAAAGTTTTCTACACCGCTCGCATAAAAGTTCCGATCGTGAACATTTGTAGCTCGGCCCCCTAGATACCTATCTATAAATATCATGTAAGTTATATATGATTTAAACTTAACTCGGCGCGGATCACACACATTATCACAGGCATTACTGCCTATTCCAGCCAATAATGATATGAAAATGAATTATGTTGCTGTCGTCAATCAAATCAAATATTGTTTATAGTAAATCGTGTAAATTGTCTGCTGAACTTTAGACTCAACTTATGAGCTAAACGGTACGTAATCATCAGTGTTTGCTCGGTTCCCTATTGTGTATGTGTGTCGTTCCGTGTTTATTTAGTAAACCTTCTGGTAGGTTCTGGTAGGCACTGTCCGATATACCTTGACAGCTCATTTACATATATCGTAGCCTCGGGACCATCTCGGCTCTGCTTCGGCCCATTGCGAGACATATTTTATGTCGGATTAAATACATACTGTTGTGTGATGCCATTATTGCAATAATATTTAGGAATGTCGAAAACGTATTTCCTCGCCAAGCAATTATCTGCTGTTTTTAAGGAACTGATCTGTTATGTAACAACGGGTTCATTTTTCTGGCTGTCAACGGATCGGTTAAATAAAGACACTTAGAATATTATATTATATCACATGTGTTAGTAGGTTATATCTATTCATTGGCGATAGTGATCAAGTTATAAGTACTTATACTTAAATTAAAATAGTCCTTAAATAAGTTAAAAATTACACATACTGACATGACGTACTACATAAACGCATACTACATACTGAATACATAACACACTACACATTTCGGAACCGTTGTGTCAACAATTTATTTTGTACAAATAAAACAGTTGTAGATACATACTTTTAAGGCATGGAGATTGGACAGTATTTATAATCAAAACAAGTAATTAAATATAATATCTACTATCTGAAAATATAATACGCGATTATAACAATTCGTTTGTTTGTTCAAATTATTAATTTAAATATTTAAATTACGGCAGTGTACCTATTTAGTTGCAAGCTAACAATAACATGCGTTGTAACAATAACTGTTAAGTTTGAAAATATACTCGTGCAAATAATATACATATGATAAGAAATATAAAAATATAAAAAAGGTTACGCCACAATTTTATTATATTTATCTTTACAAATGGTACCTATTATTGTTGAAACTAGTTATTCATGCTAAAAAAACTATATGACGTAACGGCATTTAAGGTAATGGATTGGACCTTCCAGAGTTTCAATCCATCTGCTGATCAGATCCCATGTGTTCCGGTATCCACTTTCAATTGCAAACCGACTCGTCACTTTATATGTAGATTCACAACTGAACATTTCGTGTATGTGTGAGTGCATCGCTACATTTAATGGTAATATGGTTATGCGTGTACGTGTGTATTATTATTAATTTCATCATTAATTTGGTGGTTAAATGTTTATCGTGTAAAGCGTGTGTCTGAAGTGGTCCGAGTTCACCTTTGAGCTGGTATACTGTTATATTTTTCTTTTGTTATTTTTAACGTTAGCGGTTATGCCTTTTGTATTAGTATTATAAAATTATTGTATGTAAAGTTTTGGATATATTTTTTAGGTACTTATATCAAAAGTTTGTATATGTAAACAACTTAATTTATTTTTCTTCCCTTGAGGGGCCATAACTCCAAAAAAATATATTTTTAATTAAATATTCCATTGAAAAGAAAATATTTTTCGAATAACGTGTTGGTTCTTAATCCTTTTTGACATTTAATGTATAAAAATGCTCTCTACGTTTATAATTTATACCATACCAATAATACTACCCAAACTGTTTTTTCAGTTTGTTTGTCAGCACAAAACAAACAGAGCGGCCGCAAATAATCTGTCAGTGTTTAGTGAATACAATCTGATTTCCCGTGGGCGTTAGGCTTAGAATTTGTTAAACAATAATCTGTCTTGTACTTTATAACAAAAAACGAATGAGAGGGAAAAAGCGGTACTAAGTATGGCTTTTTCATAAAAAACTCAAACTCAAACTCAAATCATTTATTTCACGTAGGTATTTTGCATACATTTGTGAACGTCATTTTTGCATTTACCACCGTTTCGCTAAGGTGCCTTTAAATTTTAAATCTTAAGAGGAGAAAAAGAAACGGCGAAAGAAAACTCTTCGGCACATCTTTTAAAAATAGTGCTTAAAAACGAATTACAATATTTTTGCTAGGTACTACCATTTTATACCTACCTAAATACTAACTTGAGCAGAACTGGTTGCGGATGTCTATTACCAAGCATCCTTGTCATTAATATACTCATCGATAGTATAATAACTTTTCTCTATAAGCCGTGTTTTAACACGTTTCTTAAATATTTGTAAGGGGAGGTCAATGATTGACTTGGGCAATTTATTATAAAAGCGTACACCGAGCCCCGCAAAAGATCGCTGAACCTTACGCAGGCGATATGAGGAGGTAACTAATTGGTGCATATGTCTAGTTTGCCGATTCGTTTTCACATCGTCAACATCGCATTTTTGTTTGTATAAACTCACATTTTTCCGAATAAACATCAAATTGCTATAAATGTATTGTGAAGCTACTGTTAGTATGTCACGCAGTGATTCGCGTGATTTTAATTTATAAACTGTCCATAATTTATAACGTACTAATACGGCGATAAGTCCAGTACTTAGGTTAGAACGTGATAACCATACCCTGGTTAGTAAGTACAAGTAGTAGTGATCTATTGATCCTGCCTGCGAATCAAGGGGTCCCGCGATCGAGTCCGGGCCGGGGCTGACAATTTATGTGGCAGATAAATGTTTGTTCTCGAATCATGGGCCTTAGTGTTGTCTTAAATGTGTTGACGCTGCCACCATTATTTTGGCCAAGTGAAACCAAGGTGACATATTAGTTTCTAATAAATTCAACTCGAAAAAGAGTCTTGGGATTGGGATGATCTTGTATTCTTGGAAATATTTTAATATTTTAAAATAACTTTTGTTCGTCTTGAGTCAAGTTCTGAGCCGGTCGATTTTTGAAATAAAATGAAATGAAAAAGCCTTTGTAATACCTTAGATTTGAAGTGTAATGAAACAATGAACTCAGTACGACATTGTACGTGATTATATTTTAAACAGGACCTGATTTCCCGCGGGCGCATCAAATCCAAGTGATTTTAATATTTTCCTTGTATACATTAAAATAAAATGTATACATTAAAAACGTTTTAAAAATTCTGCGACGTCATCGATGAAGCGTGCGTGGCTTAGAGGGGACATGGAAAGATTTGGACGGCAAAGTACCTAATCATCATCGATAAAGTGTAATGTTACGTCATACTCCTGTTAAACATGCTGACTAAGTGCAGATTGGAGCATACCACTGAAAACATTATAAAAATCTCTCAGGTGTGCAGGTTTGCTCACGATGTTTTCCTTCACCGAAACAAGTGATAAATAATTTCTATTACGCACATAATTCTTCAAAATAACACACGCTTGCAGGATTCAACCCCAGGCCGCCATGTTCGAGAGTTCAACTTTCAAAACACCTGATTACCGTTACCTATACTTATCGACGCGGAATCCGCAAAACGACATAATATATCATTTACGACGTCGCCGTCGCGTCGTATCGCATTGGTCGTACCGAGCCGAGTCGGGCGACGTTGTTTTCGGATGTATTTGTAGATAAAGCTTATCGTGCGTGTTGATGGAATCAACAAATCTGGTAGCGGTTCACCTTCGCAAAGTCCGAAATTCAGACGTGTAAAATTCGTGAATTTTGAGTACCTAGTTATCCACTCCTTACATAACAACATCGATTCGATGAATAAAATGCAAAAATAGTATCGGACTCCTGTTAAATTACTTCGTTAGCGTGTTAAACTGGAATGTGTAATTCGAGTGTTAATTTACTCTGAAATCAGTTTGCAGAACACTGTATTTTCGGCAATGTCTCTCATGATGCCGCTTTTTAAAACTCTTTTAGGTCAGTGAAGCTTTTCAACAGAAAATCATTTATTACATAATATTCTTCGAACTGGTATATTTCGTAGAAAAATACTTATATGAGTAAATGAAATACATATATTTTTATTATGATAATGCAATTTTTATTATTAGTAACATGCTTATATTATGAAATTATAATGGTGGTAAAAGTGTGGCCTCGCTGGGAATCGCACCCAGGATCTTTTTATCATCAGTCTGGCATGGCGACCATTGCGTTAAATATGGTTGACGTCGTGAAATATAAGGTTGTGCACTAACAGATTACGAACCTTAAAAACAAAAGAGAATACAACCCTAACTCAATGTAAGTATTTCAACAAAAATAAAGTCCAACATAAACGCGCAAACGTTTTAAATATTTCAACTGGTACAAGTATGATAAAAACAAAACTTGCGTACCAAGTTATTTCCCAGCGGAATCTTCAGAAATGCATTACAAAGAATAACTACCCCGTCACTCCGTTACCGTTTTATTCGTACAAGTTCAAGAAATAGGTTAGTTTTAACTGGAAGATGAAACAAACATTAGTTTGTTGTTAGTTCAGTTTGTATTCATGAGGCTCGCGGCCGCGTCATATGGTAATGTTAAAAATCTACGAACATGTAGTAGGTACCAAACAACTGAGTTTGTATTGTTTCTACACATATGTAACTGTATGCGATTAAGAGGAAATGCTACGGGTCATTTTTCCATACAAACGTTCTCGACTAATCCCTCGCTGGTTTTTGAACCTAGATCAATAATTTTTTCGCACAAGAATAATATCATCATTATCTATGTCGGTACGTTTTGATTTTTTTGTTATTTTTGTTTTCAAAAGTTTTAGGCTACTTCAAACAACGCTTAAAACGGCCAAATAAATATGCCGCAAACAAACGCCTAGTACACAAATTGTATATTAATTGGCACAAAAAGCTAAACGGTCCGACACAGAATATCTTCTTCCCATTCAATTTCCAAAATTTCGTTAAGATTGCTTTAGTTTTGGCGGGGGGATTAGTCGAGAACGGAACCTCGATTTTGATGATTTTTGCCTCGGGTTATTACACGGAGCTGCATGTCCCTATCGCACTGACATATACGCCGCTCGCAAGCGCGACAGAGATATTGAGTGAAAAAATCCCAAATTTGAAAAAGGGTTCGCGTGGTATTTCCTCTTAATGGGTGACGACCGTGTGGCGCAGTGGATATGGTGCCGAACTGCCGTTCAGAGTCCTTAACAGTTGAAGTCTGGGTGTGTCTGTACTGTCCTGTGCAATCCTAGTGGGTGGCTATGAGTGTGTAGCGTTGAAAAAGATGATTTTGAGACTTCTTGCCTGTTTGCTTCTATTCATTTATTTCCGTTATTCTCAGTCAAAATAATTGAAGATTGATACATTGTTTTGGGCGCTGTTACTTAAGAAATAAGTTTGCCAAAGTGAAATTAGATGAGATGTGAAATTGTGTATAGGGTTTAACTAAGTAAGAGAATTTTAGCATAACTAGGACATCAATCACAATATGGATGGATTGATGCATGTGATGGATAGATGGCAGACAGACGATGATGATAATGATAATGATAATGATGACGGACGGGCGACCTGAATGGATAAATAAACAAAATCTTTAACAGTACTTAAATGTCTTTCTTGGCCGGACAATAAACCCTTTTTTATGAATCTTACTGTCTTGAAAACAAAACTTCCAAGTTTACCCATTTGGAGCATATTGTGACAAAGTCGCATATAGAGAAATCGTTGACGCTGTTAGCGAATCGCACGTTCCCAGGATTGCACCCGGGTGGAGGAGCGAACCAGGGTAAATAATGAAAACACGAATGATATCATATTTACCCGTTTACTCCCTGGACAGAATGGCGTGGAAATAATTAGCTTTATTATACAAGTTCACCGAAGCTATTCCCAACGTTCGTTATAGCGTAACATATAGTTATATTGTACTCCGACTTCCTCGTACGTTGAAACTGTAGCGTATGAAGTTAGTCGAGTATTATAGTATGTAGGTACTTAGTGTTTTTATGGACTGAAGTAGGTAACAACTGATGGGTGTGTAGCTACAAATTCAAATGTTATAGGAAAAGTTAACGGGTGTTTCGTCATAGGCTTTGAACCTACTTCAAACAAAGTATGAGGTTCTCAATTCGACTGTATTTTTAATACGCTTCTATTTATGTGTTACCTCGTTTGATAACTTTTTACTGGGTGTACCGATTTCGAGGATTTTTTTATTTGTAACCTGGTGCTAGTCATGTGTTCCCATTTAATTGAGCGAGATCTGACGAGTAGTTTTAGAGTTATTTCTAATAATGTGTATTTAATTGACGACTGCGTTGATGATGTTGTAATTTTGTTACTTTTTGTAAAATGAACAATTTTTGAAGTCGGGTTTCTTTATTAATACATATTAATTGATAAGTTATTATAAGATTTCAGAGTTCAAGTCGTTGGTGTAGTCCACAGTCGTTAAGCCATGACTGAAGCTATCTGGTTAGGCACGGTTGTTGCAGATGGCAGGAGCCAATCCGCACTGGACCAGCGTGGTGAACTGTGCGCCAAGTCTTCTCTATCTTCTAACACGATCTATGGTTTTATTAATCAATTATATCATTAATAAATGTTTTACTTGAATACTTACTTACTTGAATATCGATTGCGTGTCCAAGGAAGAATAGATAGGCTTTTATAGTTACTGCGTTCAACCTTTTGGATTCACTTACCATCAGGTGAGATTGTTGTCGAGCATCCACCTATTTTATGTTTAAGACTAGCGCCACCTTGGGTCTTCCGTTCGACGTTCACCCATTTTCAACGAGTCAATAGTTCCAGTGAGCTGTCAACGTCAATGTAGAATGCAAATACGACCAGTGTAATAACTGCGGCAATGCTGCTAGTCCAGGCAAAACTGCTAGTCTAATTAAAAACTATATAATGAAAGTTGTTAGCGGTGGATTTGTACAAAGATTGTGTAGAGTCTGCTCACTGATTCTACAATACATAAAATGACAGGAAAGATGTCAACAACAAATAACACCGTCTTCAATCTAACAATTTTTGAAATACATTTGTGTCGCATTGTATCGTATGTATACAGAATGTGTTCCATAAAGATTGAGCCCTGACATATTCGGAGCGAGCCAAGTTATGTCTCCAAGTCCGCGCTGTTCGTTCCAAAGTGAATTTGCAATATTTTCCGCGCGGCACCAGATTCCAAGAATCAAATCAAACTCACGCGAAATTCCAAGTCTCGAGGGACCTCGTTGGCGACCAAGATTTATCTGTTCACATCTACCTACAAATTGTGTTTGTTATTTTATTGTGGATTTAAACTTGTCACTCGCGGGTCGGGGCGGTGGACTCAACATGCTCGCCGCTTCTAGATATTGAATTTTATATAAAATTTAAAAGAGTGCCGACTTAACTCCAGCGTTCTACTTACCGTATTGCTGTTTCAGGGAACGAGAAATGTTGTGCCCACTCTGTATTACATTCCAATGCATAGACTATGCTTGTACAAGAAACTTTCATTTACTTAAACTGTAAGGAAGTGGATTACACTTTATTAACTAAAAGTACTTTATCCACAACATTGCAAATAAGTATATTTTAAGTTTTACAAGGTTAGCTTCTTACGGTTCTATTCTGCTAGTGGTCGGCCACTACATATAACCTTATGGAAGATGATCTGCGTCGTCAAGTATACTCTACAAATGCCTTCACATGATGTTCTTGTTGAAGATTTTGGTCTAACAGATGTTTCCTGAATGGAGACCACTTATAATCGAATAAGCCGTTTGGTTGCTGTAGACATAAAAAATCATGTGTGACGTCAGAAAACCAAATGGGCGATGGCTTTGATCCACTAGCAATTTAGCAGTGAAATCCCTGCCGCGAGATTTAATCTGAAAAAAGACGAGCTGAGGTCCAATTCCAATGCTTTTAGCACGCATTTGTGTATGAGTTTTATTCAAATTGTTTTTGAACGTGGCAAAAAAGTAATTTTTTAAATGTCACACGGTTCATTTATTTATAAGCCAGGCGTTGTGACTCTTGGTCCGTGGGGGATCTGCTGCAGGATTTTGTTTTAGTATCACTCCGAAAGGGATTAAATCAAATGTTATAAAAATATATAGGTACATACATAATATAATAAAAGAAAGTGCGTAATATAACTAAGGTAATTGTCGAAAGCATTTCATTGCATAATCACTTAACAAATAGGGTAGGAACTGCTGCAGATCATAAGGTTTTTGAAATTCATTAATCATTATTTATTAAAATGCGAATACAAGTGATGCAGAAAAATTATGATTCTATTATGATATAAAAAAACTTTAAAACTGTTCGATGTCTGCTCATGGAAGATTTTTGAAAAAATCTAATGTCGGGGGTGAAAATGTTATGTGCAAATATCCAATAACCCCCCCACTGGAGAGCTTTCGCGGCCATGATGGCTATCACTGCTTATTTTTATGTCGAACTCTTGTATACGATAAATGATAGATACGATATTCGTTGTTACAAAATTAAATATATTTCCGCAAAAAAATGAGCGATACCAAATAATTATGTAGGTAAGGTACCTATTAGCAATATTCCGCTGTTTTATAAGTGTGAAAAAGGAAAAGTGTCTTCCTATTTACGTTTTTCTGAAAACACTTATTAGGCTCTTTAAATTGTTGGAGTTCCCAAGAATTAAAATGGTCGGAATTATCAATTAACTTCCTTTGTAAGTTCCTTTGTTGAAGTTTAGAGCGAGAAAACAGTTTTTCCTACACGTCTTAACGAATGAAAACTTTTTGCAGCTGTTGCTTTACTGAATTTCAAATACAGGTTTGGATGAGAGAGTCTATATAAAAGAGGGTTCAGTCTATCAAGATACTTTATTTGACTGATGGTTAAATTATTAAATTCAAATTCACTTGTGCACGTCATTTTTTATACTCTCGGTTAGTGGCACAAAACAGAGAGGAAAGGTTAGAGGAAACCGCTACTCATGAATAGAACCAGTGACATGTACCTACCTATTTTTATATAACATCATAGTTATTAGCCTAATATAATATAATAGTAGGTAACAGTAAGCATCGAACGCTGCTGGATCAAGTAGAACAGTTGTTCTCAATCTTTTTTATCATAGATTTTATTTTACTACGCAGCCAAATTATTCTTTAGTACTATTTAGTGTTCTAGCGGAGCCCTGTTAGAGGCGTTGCCGACAATAATAGGTACGAGTATACTTCAAGCTCTCACATGCAAAGAAGTTAAACCTACAAAAATCTATATTTCTTAAACGATACTAAACAGCTAAAATTTCCCGAAAAATGATTGTTTATATCAAGGATAAATTTTCCAAAGCATGTCGTAAACAAAATATCTTTGTGAATAACTTTAATTTAATGCCGAGCGAAGATCCAACGGTATTTATATCTCTTCAGTGACCTTTGAACATCAAGGAATATAATTTGGTTTATCCTTGTTGCTTAATAACATCTAAATTATTCATATAATACTCTTTTTGAATGAAAATAAAAGAGGAGGAACTGGCAAGAACAAAAGGGAGTTTAATAAAGCACATATTTGAGAGAATCTGGAGCGAATGACCTTCATCAACGCGATTGTTCGAGGGCAGTAGGGTTGGTTAAGTATTTGTTAGTGTCATTGTATAAAACGAAGTAAATGCGAATGTTCCAGTTATAATGCCAGTGGTGGCCGATCCTGGATGGTTCTTTGTGGGCTTTACCGAAGTTTCAGTCATTCAGTGCATTAATAAGACGCCTATTCTACGCATTTTGTTGCGAGGTACTTAGGTTTTTATGGAAACTTGTAAAGTTGAGTGAAGTGGCACTGAGCAAGTTACAAAGTTCCACAGACTGTTGACTGGAATTACTTCCATGTTCAGGTAAAAGAAGGGCAAGAGCAAGTAGTGAAAGTGTAGAGTGAACGTGAAGGAAAATAGTTGTAGTTGCCAATATACATAAAAACTATTTCTACTTTTAATGTATTTCTAAAGTCAGACGGATTGCTGATAGGAAGTACCGGTATCCTCAAATTTACTTAAGTTCATTCCTTTCTTAGAATCAGAAAGATGACCGACCGGGCAGATTATGTCTGCAGATTGTTTGAAACATAAATTTAAATTGTTTGTAAGGCTACGAGTGTAAGATATTACCTGATTAAAAGCTAATACCCGATAGCACAAAAAGTTGGTATACGCTATAGCTTCTAACAAAGTTCTATTCCCATGTTACTTATTTATTTAGATATGTAACTACCTATTCTCCAATTACACAGTCTAATAAACAAGATTCCTCCTTCCTCTTCTTTCTTTTGTGGTTGGCAATGCGTTGGTGATGTCTTTGGTGTTGCTGATGTCCACGGGCGACTGTGACCACTCACCATCAGGTGGTATGTACGTTTGCGGGTATTAACATAAAAAACCCTTTAATTATAAGTTTCCGCTGTAGACGCTGTAGACGACCTGGATGGCCGTTCTGAGGGTCCTGGGTTCGATTCCCAGCGAGGTGGAAATTTGAATGATGAATTTAAATTTCCGTTCTTGGTCTGTGTGTGTGTGTGTTCTAATGTTGTGTGTTGCCCATGGCACCCACAACACAGGGAATCCAAGTGTGGGGCTATCAGTGTGTAACGTTATTTATTATTATTAAAAAGATTCAGAAAACCAGTGATTTTTAAAAAATTACAATTTATTTCTCGACTTTCAAATAAATGATGATAAATTCGAATTGATACTACGACAACCCTAAGCTTCAGGCGATCTATTTTTTGTCACTGTGTTATTTGAACTTTACAACTCAACAAAACCTCTTGTGGAGAAAGGATGGAGCTATTTATCCTCGTTATTGTTGTTGCATGAACTCGTGATTTATTGCAAAACAACATCACGTTTATTATAAGTTTACATGGAAAGTTTTAACAGCATAGTAATAAGAGATCTCATTATAAATGTAATTTTAGCTGAGTTATACTTCAAAGATGAAGGAAAACATCGTGCAAAAATGTCGGTACTTGGAAGTTCTTTAATGTTTGCAATGGTCTGTGAAGCTTATCTACTGACTTAAATTATAAGACATGTATACTTAATTTAAGTCAGTGACTGTAATTATAAGTACAAAGTTAGTATTAACATAAAAATATTTGGTCTTAATTGTTAATCTAAAATCTAGTTAAAATTACATAACATTTAACCTAAAGGATTGCGCAATACAGAAAGAAAAAAATATCCCTCATTACAGTCAGCTCCGGTAAAGGCTTATGTATGTCAATTTAAGCTGATTGCACACTGGCACTGCAGCGATACGACCACGATTAGTCGTACATACTTCTGAAACAGTCAAGAAATAAAATATACCTGGATTTTAATAATACGTCTGTTACATTGGACTTTCTGGTATTTTTATAGTAGACCGGTTTAAGGATCAGGCAGCTTTCGTGCTTTACAAGCA
Source organism: Ochlodes sylvanus (assembly GCA_905404295.2). Classification (NCBI taxonomy): domain Eukaryota; kingdom Metazoa; phylum Arthropoda; class Insecta; order Lepidoptera; family Hesperiidae; genus Ochlodes; species Ochlodes sylvanus. The sequence continues at coordinate 6,509,168 of FR990144.1, forward strand.
CATTTTGACAGCAGTGATAGCCTAGTGGTTTAAATGTCCGACCGGGGGGCCCGGGTTCAAATCCTTTCAAGTTCAAATTTCAAAAATTATGTGTGTATTTAAAAATATTTAATAATCAAACAAATGCTAATTCGGATCAAACACAAGTCAAGCTTCTGAGAAATAAGTTCAATGGAGTTCTATCACGCGTAACCTTGTCTAACTTGGAAGGTCGATTTAAGGAGTGCGCACATTACACCAACTCGACGTCAACTCCACTCCGACTCCACTCCGTTTCAACTCCGACGTTCCGTTCCGCGATCAACGCTTCATCGACGTCAACTCGACTCCGTCTCCACTCCGTTTCAACTCCGACGCTATTTACATTACGTCATTGTGTCGGTCGACGCGTGGACTACTCGTCTACGGTGAGTCGTCAACGCAACGTCGACGCGTTGGTCTCGAAACGGAACGGCTATGGGTGTAGGGCGAGCCGTACAGGGCTTTTAAGTATAAGTTCGAAATTCAACCTTACCTTCAAAGGTATAAGGCTCATAATTGAATGTTAGCTTTGTCAAGGTTTTAGTCGCGTTGGCGTCGGTCGGTCGTGGAGTCGTTGTACTGTGCGCACTCCTGTAGGCATCAAAGCGTCTGGTACTAACCACACTGTAATATGACTTATCATCTAAGCACAGTAATTATAATAACAACCACAAATGCAATTTAGACGATCTAAAGATTGATATTTTAGGTTCTAATTTAGAATATACGAGTATTCCATTCATGTTGGGTTGTGTTTTAGTTATCATCTTAACAGTAATTAATGTTATCAAATACACAAATTAATGGTTAACTCTCAATTAACTGTTACACTTAATTAAATTTTCGATCAAAGTTAAATAACTCTTATTCTAGCTGCCAACTGCAGTGTTTTCTATATGTAAATATTCGACAAACCAGAAATTATAAATTAATTATCACTTGCTTCGGTGAAGGAAAACATCGTAAGGAACCTGCACATCTAAGAGTTTTCAATAATGTTGTCGAAGTATGAAATCATCCTATCCGCACTCATCCAGCGTGGTTAACTAAAACCCTCACATTGCCTTCAACCTATTAATGGCCCACTACTGAGCGCTGGTCTCGCCTCATCATTGAGGTCTAGAGCATACTCCACCACGCTGCTCCAGTGCGGATTGGTGGAGGGGTCAGAGGTTCTTATGCCGCCCGATAGCCTCGGACAAGGTCTATATTTGTGCTATCTAACGATGGCAACCGGAAATGGGTTTACATGCCCATGGAGGACGGAAAGTGGTCACCCATCCGACTACCAACCGCGCAAACTGTTGCTTAACACGGTCAATCACTTAGACACATGCCGCCGGACTATAAGCGCTTTAGTACACCATTAGGTACAAGATTACTTATGTGGCATATAATCCATTGATACAATCTTTCGAGGTAGCCCGCACGCAATACCAGCCTGCCATACTTTTCATGTAGGTAGGCGCTAATAAATTTGGTTCTTAAATTATTTTTAATCGCGTGTACTTCTCTGGTAATTAATGTAGCGGACACAGATACAGTTTTCGATAAGAAAAATGGTAGACTAAGTAATTTTAAAGGTACAAGAAGGGAAAATAACCGTCTACTTTATTCACTAAGTAGTGAAATTTGGTGTAATATGAAATATGGCAAGAAGTTGCTATTCAACATTTTAAAGGCTATGAATTTTTTGATTTACATTTTATGTATTGAAATATGCTTATTAAGCCCTTTTCGTTTGATACGCCACACGAAACCTTTAATCATTTTTTTAGTAATTTAAGTCTTGTACGGATCTTAAGTCGCTACTCGCTACTTTAAATCCTCTAGGGACCGTCATATTTAATTTATTGTGACTAACTTTAACTAGCGGACTATCAAAACGCTTCTAACGTCAACATATCAATAAAGTTATTCACGGCGAGACTCAAACGATGCCTTATTTACCGAATTATGATAATTAGGGCCAGTTTCACCGGTTCCGGATAAAGTTCCGGATAGCCCTAGGAACTCAACTCCCAGATAAACTACAACTTTTGGCATCTCAGGTAATCTGATAGAAGTGACAGAGAAAATTGTTGGTTAAGGTATCTGCCAGTTCAAGTGGCTGTTAGGCGTTATCTGACGGATAAAAAAATGTTTCAAGTGGCGTTTCTATAACACATTAGGAATTTGAACTGTAATAAATCATATTATTATGAATCCTACTATTTTCGTTCTATAATGATAAAATTATACTTGAAAATATTAAAAAAGTCGAATTGGATTATTTTGAACAAAAAGTATTTTATTAATTAAGTTTTCAAAATAATTTTCAAATGACAATAATTTACGTAGTAGTAACGAAACGCAAAAGCGACGTTGCCGCTCCGTCATCTGTTAAGTCACTAAGTGGCAGATAAATTCCTAGGGCTATCCGGAACTTTATCCGTAACCGGTGAAACTGGCCCTTAGTGTAGTAACAAATGGACATACAAGCTTCAATCATAACTTTCCGTTTGGCTTCGCCGTTGTCAGTTGGCAAATATGATAAAACTCAATGTGTAGGTAAACTTACAGAACAACTTTAACCCACAAATTCTATCATATAGTATCATATTTATCTCTAGGATGAGGATTGATACCTACATCAACAACTTATCAATCCTCATCCTAGAGAAAAATATGATAGAATCACAAGAAAAACCGTCAGAAAGTAAATTAAATGATACAAGACCTAACAAGATTGTTAAAGACAATCAGTAAAGGTCGCGTGTAGCGTCTCTTAACCTCGTTACCAGCAACTTGATATTGGTTAGAGAGCCTTCTCATGTAACACATTAACACGGACCCAAACAAACTGCTCAAGTACAATGTTATCGTACATTTTTTATTTTGAATCTTATATCTTTGATAAACCTCCACCAAGTTTTAAGACCACTGTGAAATATAGATACCGATGTCTTGCATACACCCGAGCCCACGAGATAGTCAGTGACTTAATGTCCCAACGCTGGAATCGGGTCTCATAAACATAAACTCAATTACTTTTTAATTTTGGGGTAATGTGGGTAGCAAATAAAACGTATGCTACCCACATCGGCCATTTCCTTTCGAAGTACCCAAAATATGTAAAAATACGGCCGTGGCCGCACCGTCCACAAGCGGCCGTAGATCACGTGTCCAGTGCCGTCAGCCACAAGCCCTGAACCCACGCGTCTCTTCTCATCCACACTAGGACCCTTCAAAACTTTGCCGCAGTTACATAATATAATAAACTTGTGCCTCTTTTATAACTGTTTTGTCTATGTATAGGAGATCAATAAATTTTTGCATGTTACGATGATTTGTAGCTGAATACAATATTTATACGATTGTAAACATTATAATGAATGACAACCCAGTTGGTAGTGACCCTGCCTGCAAAGCGAGGGGTCCCGAGTTCGATTCCCGGCCGGGGCAGACGTTTAAGTGACAGATGAACGGTTGTTCTCGGGTCATGGGTGTTAGTCTTATATAGTTTGTGTTGTCCATGCCACCTGCGATTCAGAGAATCCTAGCCACTACCAACTAAGCTACAATACGAGGTACTATGTCTATGTTATATCAATTACACCACGGCATCACTGATGCGTTACCGGCCAACAATGTATAGGTAAGAAAGAATCAACAGCAATTCTAAAACCAATCAAAACATACTCGGAATATCGGAATATAGGGGAACAAACAATAACAAATAATTTGAAGAATGTTGGTACTTATTCAAGAGGGTTTGTGAACGGGAGCGAGAGAATGGACGCTGGGAGCCAATCAGGTGACCTCGATTTTTATCGCAGGGATTTCTGAATAAAAATATGCAGATATATTCAATTTTATTCTTTCGTTTCAGTAGATAAACAAATATATAGACGATGACACACTCAAAACTCCGTAGGTTAGGTTTTCGTGTCGTGTGTAAAGTGGACACACAATGTTTGACACACCGAATTTATTTAATACCAGTCAGATAAACTTTCACTTCTATTCGGAAAACATGTTCCTTAGGCCCCAGTTAGACGCATTAAATAGCAGAAGCATTAAATAAATGAGATTCATTTCTTAATCAGGTATAAAATTACAAAAATTGTCTCCTAAATAGATAGAACGATATGGGTAAATTATAATGCTGGAATGGTAAAATATGCCTAAAATAAATGCATGGCAATATTCCGGTGTTTATACAGTTGTACCGAAGCGAAGCGAGGGCGGGTTTCTAGTTTGTCAAACGTCAGCGATTAATAAACATTTACATAGACAAAGCAAGCGTGCTAAGCTGTCCAAAGGGAATACCTCGGCGGGCAACTAGACGTCTGCACCACGCCGTTTATCGAAACATTTGTGTTGGCAACAAAGCCGTATATTACGAGTGTTGAATTCAAAACCTTGATCTTACCGTATCAAACGGGCTATTGAACAGTAGCTGCGTCGGTTTAGACCAGTCTTTCTCAAAGTGGGCGATAAGTTTAGACTGACCTAGGATTTTTTGAAGAAACTGCCATACCTACTAGCGAAAAATCTTGTAGGGTTGGAACAAAAAATGTCGGCACGGAAGTGCGTAATGTATTTTCTTAAACAGGAAGTTGTGTACCGCGTTCTTAGGGCGCTTTCAAATTAGACGGTTGGTGCCGGACTGCTGCCGCACGGTTGTTGCCGACCGTGAGCCGGACTGCTGCCGGACAGCAACAGTGAACTCGCCGGCTGAAATTCAGCTAAACACCGGCACCGAGCCGTATGATGATTCCTACAGTAAAATGTATGTGACAATAATTAAATAAATAAATAAACGTTCATACCCTATGAGTGTGTGACCGTTCTAGGATTTTCTGTGTCGCGGGCGGCATGGACAACACAAATTACACATCACTAACACCCACGACCCGTGAACTACATTTATCTGTCACATAAACATCTGCCGGGAATCAAACCCGGGACAACGCGCTTCGCAGGTAGGGTCCCTACCAACTAGGCTACGGGGTCGTCAATTGTAATAACAATAATTATTATTTGGATGTAATAATTGTATGTAAATATTGTAATTAATTGTAGTTTTATAGTAGATTAATAATGTAGAAGGAATTGAAGAGATATTATTAATAGTTTACGAGATAATAAGCAAAAAACTGGAAAAGGGACCTTCCAAGCTCAGGTGACATTACTGTACATAAGGATGCAAAAGATAATTGCGAAACATATGAGTCAGAAAGAGATAGCTAGCTACATGTAAGTCAATGAGGCAAAGACTATACCACTTTTCACGTGCTAATGACATATTTACTTCTTTTTTACATAAAATATCATTGGCTCCACATATTTTTTGGTTTGCGATACAGCATTGGGTGAGTAATAATTCAAGTGACGCAGATTACGCCCAGCCGCCGATCCGTCGTGCGTCGAGGTGTCACGCTGGCTGTCACGACCCATCACGTATTTGCACTCTCTTGGGAGTTTGTATGTATTTATGCAAAATTTAGTAGGACAAAATGGGAAAGAATTTTGTGTCATAAATAATTTGCGCTCACTTTGGTATGAGAAATATATTTTTTACGTTCTTTAGTGAATGTATCTGAAACAAATACTTACACATACAGCTACTAACGGACTGACCAACGATCTTAACTAACATCCTCTGCTACTGGAGTTATTAAACATTGGACTGACAGACAAAAATTCAAAAAGCATTGTCAACATTATTTTAATATGATTAGTGGCATCTTTGCGTAACAAAATATTAACATGTCAACGGAAATTCGATTCATTTATGAGTATAATAATATTTTAAACCGTTGTATAATTAAAATGTAATTGGTTACATTCATTACATGACCACATGTGGTTATAGTTATTAGGCACAAACCACTAACAACATTAACACGACAAACATTTGTTTTGCTATTATTAATTTGTTTACAATTATGAATTGAATTGGCGATGCAATTGTTGCTCGGTATTAGGTTTTCATGAATATTAACAATTTAAAAAATATTTTATACTTTTAACTGTAACGATCTGTGTGTAAATAGTATCTAATAAAAAAATTAATCAACTTCAATCAGGAGCAGCTACAATTTTCACTTCTTGTGAATCGTCCAATTGAAAACCGCACCGACCTCAAACAAAACTCATACCTAATTTTTAGTTTTAACTAAACACTGGAATAGTTTTTGGTAACAAATTGGAATACGGGTGCACGATGCTGATTGCAACAATGCAATTATCGACTTTCGGAACCGCCCCGTTTTTGAGAAAAAAAAATATCCTATACATGAGGTCTATTATGTCCAATAAAATACCGACATATTAATGTTTCTACGTCATAGACGACGAAAGAACTGCTTTGCGGGGTATTTGAAAACTAAAAACTGCGACAGGTAGGTACTTGTAAAACCACTACCAGAACCAGAAGCCTTGTGAAAGGCTACCAGAGCAGGCCACGACCTTCAGCAATGAAGGCACGACCAAGAAGAAGAATCTAATTGTCTGATAGCTCATGCGGTTAGAAGACGAAGGAGGTCATTTGCACTTTCATTAATCGATAAAAAAAACATTGAGCCTCCACATAGATACACGTATCAAACTAAGTGGAACATCGTTAGCACTCAGGGGCAATATCGAAGATAATCAACCATAATAAACCCTGTCGAGCAGCTATTACCCAATGTTCAGCAGAGAAGAGTATTTTGCCTGTAAAACTCATGTTTGACTGTCGGCGAATGAGATTGTAGATCTTCAAACTATTTCAATCTATTAATAGACCTGAGCACGGGTCTTCCTTCATCATTGACGAGGCCTAGAGCATACTCCACAACGCTATTCCAGTGCGGATTGGTGAAGGGTTAGTGGCAAACCTAAGTATCGAAAGTTCTTAAGCCGCCCGAAGGCCTCCGACATGGCTTAACGACTGCTATCTAACAATAACAACAGGGACCGATGGCTTTACATAAGTACCTTCCGTAGCACGGAAACGCTCAAGAAAGTTTTGCCACTAGCCCATCCAATTACCGACCGCGCCCGTTGTTGCTTAATTCAGTCGATCAGTTAGGATCGACGCAAGGTTAAAGTCATAAAATATGGCTAAATCTCCTAAACACCACACTAGGATTCCTTGTGTCGTTAGTGCCAGGGACTACATACACAGATAAGAACAAAAACCTAGACCGAGAACAGAAGTTTAAACTCATCATTCTTATTTCCGCCTTATGGGAATTGAACCTGGCCTGGGTTCAAAAGGCAGTCCTGGTTGTCAATAATGCTCTTTGAACCAAGTAGTTTGATTCCGACGACACTAATGCGTGCTCAAATGCCATTTAACCCTTCGTTTGTCGGAGTCTTGAATGAACTATTAAAGTACTGGACTGATTTTTAAAGTTCAATCACCGGTAGAATGAATGGGCTACGATATATTAGGGATTAGGGATAGGGCTACGAGAATTGTGTCACCCGTGTCGAAAAATATACCTAAACTAAAAGTTCATTACACCGCGTCTGTAACTTTTCGAGTGTGTCCACACTAAGCAAAGGCATTTCCCGAAGCGAAGTGAGGGTGCCATTATTACTTTACTATTATATTTGAAGTTAATCGCTTACTCGCCGACGTTGTTTCGGACCAGGTCTGAACGCTAACTGGCGCGGGGCAAAGTGGCTCGCCCTTATTGCGCGATTTTGTACCGAATGATGATAATTTCAGTGCGGAGTGCTTTTTATGATAGAGGAAAGATTTGGGCCTATTTTCCCGCTCCTCGCAGTTAAGGGTTATCAGCTGCTTGTGAATTAGTTTGTATTTATGCCTATTTATTACGAAACTTAAACGCAGTAATATTTTTCGTCGAGATACGTAGATAATATGTTTGATATCAATAAAAAATTACAACAATAATTTACAGTATAAAAACAAGGCATAATCTTCTATACAACTACTAATAAAACTGTACCTGATCTATGTCTGTAGGAACGTAAAAAGATTATTGAGACAATCTATAATTTCGGTAGGCTATTTTTTTAATGCAATGTTATATTCCCTAACAACGATTTTTAGTTTTTTTCTGTTTGTCAGTTTCCTATGCTTTTGTTCTCGCTAAACTCATAAAAAAGTTTAACCGATTTGAATGCGCTGAATTGATGATAACTAACATTACAGGTAACATTTAGTGTTTGTTTTTGTTTGTAAACAAAGGCCTTGAAGATTTTATCACTATATTTTCCTCAATAAAAAGCTTTCATGTCTACTTGAATAGAATATTGACGTTTTCTTCAAGTTTCCCAGAAAGCTCTAGTAAGCTTTTTGACAAATAATCTGAAATTTATTATAATAAAGTATGGTATAAATAGAATTAGGTAATATCTAGATGTAAATAAGTTGTACGAAAATTAACACATTCTAAGAAAAGAGGAGCCTCTTTTGTCAACTGATTTTCTATTTTTTGTGGCCTCAATACAATTCAATTCAAGGTCATGTACAATTAACAAAATGTATAAGAACAGAAAAAATGATTTAAACGCGCATGATTTTTTAGTTTTTCTTTTATTATTGAATTTTGACCACAGTTAGCTCGAATTTAGACATGCAGCTGATGGCCAAATGTTTTGATCGTTGGACGCTCGCACTGGAGGACCGGAGTTCGAATACTTATCCGCTAATTTTCAAAAATAGTGTGCATATTATTAAAATTGTCGCTTGCCTCGACGAAGGAAAACATCGTGAGGCAACGAAGAGATACCTGAGAGTTATCCATAACGTTCTTATAATTATGTATCTCAAGATTCTCAAGTATTAATTCGCTCTAGGCCAGTTTGGTGAACTATTTTTATTATTATACAAATTTTCACCCCTTTAGGGAATTACTTTTATATAATGCTCCCTCACTCTATATGTATAAATAAACAAAGATTTACAGCCCAAGTCTGCTAATGTTTTAGTTTGCCATATTCAAACACGGCGCAATTGAAGCAAATAGGCCCCAGGCTATGCGTTGTCTGTCACTCAGTAACCAGCGTTTCGTCTATCGTTTTATTAAGTAGATAATCTAGAACACTTCGTATCACATACAATAGAGACGGACAACAACAGACAGATAAGACAAACGAAGGATTTTCTCGTATTTCGATTATCTAGGTATTATTCTTTTAATTGAATTTTTCTCCTAATAAAACAAACGAAACATTATAAGATTAGAATAACGTCTTTGTATTTCAGATTGCCAAATTATATATAATCGGCGAGTATCTAAAAGAACATTGGGGAGAAATTCTTTGATGTAAAACGATGTTCAGAGCCAGTTCATCGAGATTAATAACTTCAAACGCTTTTTATTTACCTTACCTTTTCCTTACCCTGTCGCGTTATTAGATAGCCCTTTAAGGGGAATTAATTTAAAATGACTTAAGTAAATTGCTTGAATGGAGTACCTATGTTAAACAATGTTAATTGATTTATTTATTCAAAAAACTTACAGCTAAAAATGATAGGTTACCCTAATGTGTTAGCGTAGTGTTCTAATTATTGGCTGTTATTAAGGATCTCTTGCTAAACTGATAACTTAATAAAATCAGACGAAATAATTCGTGTTATTTTAAAAATTGGTACAGCTTCTTTAATTATCTAGCAGTCACCCACTTACCGACCGCGCCTGATAACGCTTAACTCGATTAGGACGTCGGGCTATGAACGCTTCGATAACCTACGTCACTAATATCAACAAAATTTTCATCAATTTACTGGGCCGAGGAGAAAATAGCGGAATCAGACATGCGACTTCAAATGTTATCTTGAAGCAACGTCTAAGCAAATAACGCAACAATTTCAACAACTCAGTAAATAGTAACCCAGAACATGATGACATGTTACGTGATGTGTCACATCGTGCGGATTGCAGATGACGGGAGAGGATGTGTTGCGACATGAGAAGCGATTAGCGCATCTCACCGAAACGTCAGTAACCGTAAATAGGCCTGAATATGAGGCTGTAAATAAATTGTTGCAAAAAAGTGGAAACGCTGTAACCCACAAAATAGAAATTGTCATCAGAGCCGATAATTTTTTCTTAATGTATGAAAATAGGGTTAATTTCAACGCTGTACAAAATTTTCCATTGGTCGTAGAGCTACGAGACTTTGATTCGACGCAGAATTTTTATTCCGAATCTGCAAAAAAAAATGTCATAGGTGTGGGTTACAATACAACTTTTATACATTGGGTCGAAATTATGCTTGATGTGAAACATTTATTGGCGCGTCCTCAGAAGCGAAGATGGTAAAAGAACTCGTCGTAATGCTAAGCAACACGTGGTCATGCCCCTTCTTGAACATTTTTCACGCACGCACGCTGGCCAAGTGCGGATGTGCGTGCGTAAAATAGTACACACAGATTTACGCTAATAATATATCATTAGCGTAAATCTGCTAATTATATATAACTCTGCAGTTTAGAGTTTGATTAAAACGTTAATAGGTAATTAATACGATAAGATGAGACATACGATACCTACCTGAAAACAAAAATGTAATTCAATAACATCATAAAATTGTTATTCATTATATAGATCTCGAGATAAATAGGTATACCTAAGTTTATACGCAAACTGCCTTGCAAAATAAAACAAAGAACTGTTAACTCACTGAAATTGCTTTGAATAACTAAAAGTGTCACCTATACAATTCAAACAATAAATATAAAGCTTTGTAAAAATATATTTTAGAGCTAAATAATGAAAGAAAAAGTGTTGTCCTAAAATTGTGAAGAAAATACGACAATGTACTTTGTTGCCTGTAACAAAACGGTTTTAAAGTCTCGTATAGTAAATGTTCGGAGACTCGACAATATTAGCGTTTACCGGTCTTTGTGAAGGTGGATCCGAGATGGTATTGTGTTGGATTTCATCAAAAATCTACTCAGTAACACGATGAATGCCGCACGTGTATAACAAAAAATTCCCGCGTAAAAAGTGACAAATGTGTTTTGTTATCTGTATGAAATTTATTAAAAAGTTTAGAAACTAAATGTAACTTTCTTATTTATTATCTATTCATAACAAGTCCATAAACCCATCGATTTATTTTCATACGCGTTTTATTATTGAAAAACAACAGTGGTTACTAAAACATAAAAAGATTCTAAAGTTGCAAATATTGTATTTTAATTCACATTCAAATTATTTATTTAGTAATATTAAGTCAATGCATATTGACATACTTTAGTTTTAATTTTATTTGAAACAAGCTGTGCCCTTGACTTAAAATTATATACTACGTTAAATAATATACTTGGATGATGATACGAAGTTATATTAAAATGTTACGAAGTTACAAGATGTTACGAAGTTAATGTCACAACTTCTTTTCCAAAACCAAAAGTAATAATCCCCTTTCCATCTACATGGAACCAACAACAGAGCTGGTGCGGCTTGTGAAGCGGCGGAAAAAGCGAAAGCATCTAAATGCAGGGGTCTAGGCTCCGAATACGATTTTGTCCCATTCGGTGTCGAGACCCTTGGTCCGTGGGGACCTAGCGCTATTAAGCTTTTTAAAGAAATAGCAAAAAGGTTAGTCGACATCACAGGAGACCGAAGAGCTGGCAGCTACCTCGGACAAAGAATTAGCCTAACTATTCAAAGGGGGAACGCTGCCAGTATCTTCGGAACCTTGCCTAAAGGGACTCCTTTTAATAATATTTTTTTGTTATTATTTAACTTTTTGGTTTTAGGTTTTGTGTGTATTATTTAAGTTTATAAATAACTAAATACGTTGAGAACATCATCAAGGGCATTAAAAGCAATTCCAATTGCGACGTAAACTCGTCAATCTATTTTCATATTTGCAAAGTCAAAATAGCTCTCAACTCTCGACTCGTTATAAACAAATAATCCCGGAGACACTTGACAATATTAGCTCTGTACTCCGCTTTGTGAACAAACAGCGAACACGAAGCGTACGGCGGCATTGTGTTGGTATCATGAAAAATAACAACGTAAAAAGCAACCATACAACAAAATCTACACATATAACTTTGACTAACAGATGTATAATATCCTATTAATATTATAAATGCAAATGTTTGTGAGAATGTATAGATGTCTGTATTTAATAGTTTTTGCGTGAAAGAGTAACAACTCTTCATGCAAAAAGGGATTTTGATGAAAAAATAAACGTTAGGGTTGGACAACCCTTATCACTTAGGGGTACGAAAAATAGATAGTAGCCGAATCTCAGACCTACTGAATATGCATATAGAGTTTGTGCGTGTTGTGGAGTATGCTGTCGGCCTCCGCAGGTATGAGGAGAGACCCGTGCTCAGTAGTAGGCCATTAATGGGTTGAAGCCATTCACAGAGTAATCCACTGAATAATTTTTAGAGTCATTAAAGGAAATGCATCTATCCTGATGCTAGATATCTGACAACGCTCGCTTAACGACTGACAAGGCATTTCAATCTGTATGCAGGATAGCGCACGAATTCTGCCGTGTGAGTGGCAGTTCTTGGGTTGCCAATTGCTTAAATATTTAGCATTATAGCTCAGGGCTAAGCCATCTTGTAACTGTTGATAACGGTGTGGTAATCTGAGTTCGAGACTGTGTTCAAGACATGTTTACCTTCGTACCTAAGTACGCAAAAATAGCCGTAGAGTCAAAATATGCGAAATAAACAAATGCCTGTGCCAGTCATGTGCAATGTCTCCTTGAAAGGATTTATTATTTCCCAGTGGTCGTTACTAGGGAAATGTTGGTTACTATAAAAGCAACCCATTCAATCACCTGCACATCGTGTATTGTCTATCAAACAATAATTGTCACAACGATTCCTATGATACCACACAGCCTTGGACACAACTCGGAACGCGCTGGTGTCCACATCTTCAACTGTCCGCCATTCGACCTTTCCAACTACTGCTGAAGAACATCTGATGGTCAACAGTCAGTGACATGCCGTAGACTCCATCGAACGTTTTCAATAATAAATAATCGATGGCGTCCCAATTACCCACTTTTTATTGATGGCCCGACAGAGACAAATATAAAATCTTTGTGGCAGCCCTACAGATGTAGCCAGAAAATGACAACGAAACGACTAATGCGATGCAAGTCTATCGAATGCGGCGATTTCAATCTACGAGTATATTGTGACTGACTACCGTGGTTCTAATTTTGTGCTAATTTCAAAGGTTGGAATGGTATGGATGGCACTCATAATTATGTTGATACATCTGTAACCGAATGATTCTTACTATCATTACTTTCTGGATATAATAAGCATATGTTATACCCATTAATCATCTGGAAAAATTACCTGAATGTTAGTGAAAACCGTATCAATATCCGTCGCGTAGTTTAAGAGCCATATCTCATTAGGATGCCATGGCAGCGACGCCGGCCTTCAAGACCTAAGCGTCTAGACACGAAAAGCAACTTTATTTTGTAGGTACTATATATAAAGAAGATGCCATTAACTCGAACGTCAATGATACTCAAAGGTATAGCATCTAAAAAGAACCCTGGCATTATTCCACGTGATTTCCCGTGAAACACTCAGTCATTGTCAGAGCGGTAACCACGATCGACGGCTATGATATATGCGCAGTAATATCAGTCCCTTGCCGCATCCGGCGCAATAACTGTCACTGACGCTCGTTACAACGTGATGTGCACTGGAAGTTATATATTTCTCCCTTAATGCTCTAGAATCAGAAACCTACATTAATCCGGCCTGTTTGCCGCTTGTCAAGGAACGGTTGTATTTTAATGGAACTTTGTTTTAATGTCTTTTAAACGTATTTTGTATATCTATGCATGACTTTATGTGTGTAATCTCAAGTCTCGACGCTCCGAAATATTTTTGTTTTTGTATAAAATGTATTAATATCGTAAAAAAATGTTGCAATATATTGTAGATCTCTAAGTTCTTATAATAACAAAGAATCAAAAAAATGACGTGCATAAGTTTATCAGTGATAATATATACACATAATATATGATTAAGTATCAATATTTGAATTGAAGTAGAATATATTTGCAAGAAAAAATAACAACCGGAAAGAATGTCGCTAAAACGATGGTATTTCAATTATCTAAGAATTAGTGAAACTAAGTGCATTCCAACCGCTACTGACAAAAAATTCTTGGGAAGGCATGTAAAGTCGTCGGTCCCGGTTGTTACCATGTGGTAGTAGTCGTAAAGCCATGTCGGAGGGCTTCTGGTGGCATAAAGAAAAACTTCCGACACGTCTTGGGTTGGCCACTAACATCTCCACCAATCCGCACTTTCGGTTGCGGTTCTCGGGCGAAGCAGACATTTATGCGACAGATAAATGTAGTTCTCGGCTTTGGGTATTGTGAGTGGCATACACGCGACACAGGGAATTCTAGTGCGATCTAAGTATCTAATCGTATCTAAAAATCTAAGTAAACTGGTAACTGTCTAAAATCCACATAAGCTACAGTGTTAGTTATTATTGATTTACTTACTAAAATAAAATGTTAGCGATTTTGTATAGATACAATATTGGTACGGACGTTAATCTACCTGCGCCCAACAAAGGCGGGCAAATAAGTATTTTAAGTTAAAGTTTAAAGTTTTCTCGTTCGCAACAGTCGCTCCTTATTTCAGTATTCTTCAAGAACAAATACCATTGTGTAAGTAATCTCCGACATCCCCTGAGTAAATAGGGCAAATTTACATTCGACCGCTACTCCGCTGTAAGTGCAGACTAAACCCTGGATTAAGTTAGCGGAATAAAAAATTAGAATATATCAAGTACTTACATGAGTATGAGTACGGTAAATAAGTAGGTACATACAAATTCTTTGCTCTGAATACGATAGGGTTGCCAGTTTTAGTTAAAGAAAGTAATAATAAAGTCACAATGTTTTTACAAAATTAAGGGGTTAATTTGAAATACAAAGAATTAATAATATATTCACATGGTTTGCTCGTCATTATCTTAAAGTACTTTATTACTGTAGAAATGAATACTTTACAAGGATTATATTATATTTTTTTAAACGCGCTTGCTCTTTCAACTTTGAAACATTTATTTAAAATATCGAGCATAATATTTATAATAATCGTATGCTTAGTTACTGTACTTTGTGTTGTTTATAATTATGAAACAGGTCTAACTTGGTGGCCTAGAATAATCCTAAATATAACAATATTTTTAGATTTCTTGTCTGTTTGTCTTTTCGGTTGTTTCCGCTTATCTTACAGAAACGGCTTAACCGAGTTTTTACTAATATACGCGTACTTCGTACCGCTTTATAATTAAAAAATGTTTTAGTGATATATCGACAGCAACGCCACCTACCGGGTCCAATTGTGAATCTAAACCATTCTCGGATCCACCTGAAGACACACAAAAAATTTCAACCAAATCGGTCAAGCCGTTTAGGAGGAGTTCAGTCACATACACACGAACACAAGAAATATATATATTAAGATTTTGGTAAGTTTCACTTAATTTTTAGTGTAGTATTTTATTTCAATATGTTAATAAATTAAAAAGTTATGTCGGTTTAAAAGATTACGCTTAACAATTTTCGAGTGTGCGTACTTACCACGGAAGACAGGTGCGTACTAAGCATAGATTAATATGTGGTACTAAGGGACAAGTTTCCCGAAGCGAAGCGAGGGCGGGTTTACTAGTAGTAAAAAAACTTGAGAGGTGTCAAGGGACACCCGGATGGAACGAAGTTTCTTTCGATTAATTAGTGAAAAAAAAAAATATATATAATATTTAGATTATGTATATAAATACACATACATATACAATATATAACTATTATATATGTTATACTAATAATATAAAACATGCGCACGCCGCACGGCTTACAATAGCTTACTATAGCAAAAAGTGTCGTGACAACTTTTCGTAAGAATTTTTTCCGTCTAGCCCCCTTTCACAACGCGCGATAAGGAACTTCGTTCCAATAAATGTAAGCCATCTCCGCTACGTCTTGATACGTTCGCGCTACGCACACACGTACGAGTACAACTGCTACAATTTTTTCGCGAACGACAGCCCTGTTTAGACGTCGGTGGCGAGCGTTCGCGGGTTGCGGCCGAATTAACATATGCACATACATAATTTGCAATATTGCGGCTTGAGTGGCGCGGGAACATTGAGCAATAAATAACGACCACCGACCGCTGCGCTCCATGTTGTTTTAATTATAACGGATCTAATAAACGGACATAGATGGGACATGATCTTAAATATCAGCGGTCCTAGAGTAATGTCCCGCTCCTATATTTAACGAATCGTTAAACCGATTACTTATATTATTTTCGAGTTACTTGTAACGAGTTGTTAAAATCGTTTATTATAAGCTTTTCATAATAGGAACTCTTTTTGTGAAAAAAGAAAAAAAAAACGCCTCATCGACACTATCTGTAAGCAATAATAATCGTTTTTCGAATACAGAAACCGGCCATAAGTCACTTAAAACTACTAGTAAACCTGCCTTCATTTCACTTCGCGAAACATATTCGCTATTCCCCTGGTCACTTATTTTCGATTTACAAACATCGATCAATTACATCTGTATTTTCTTCATAGACCGATATTACATATTAATGTGTGAAATTAATGAACAATACAAGGAAATAAGTAAGTCTGTAAGGCCCACAAACTTGCGTTACTGGACTTTACCTAAGGACGGTGTGGTATATAATAATTATGTTGATAAACAACACAATTAAAGCTGGCTGCGAGCTACGACTCACTCCTCCTCGTAGCGACAAGTAGTGAAGCCATGTAAGCAGGGCAAACCAGATGGAGTTATACTTCTTGTTTAGTTCAAGTACCGAGAGAGAGAGAGCACTTCTTAACTACCTATAACTGTATGATTTTAAACTTAACTCATCGCGGATTGTACTCATTTTATTATGATACGGGTACTCACGATATGTATTTTGAAACGCCGATATTTCGACCCAGTTGCATGGATCGTGGTCACGGCTGAACTCGGCTGAACCTATACCTGTCTGGTTTTGGTTTCCTCTCACAATATGAGGGAAGTATAGGCCATAGTTCATCACGCTTGCCGTGGCTTCACTTAACTAATTACTATGATAATGTTTTTTTCACAATGTACCTACCATGTTTTAATGTAAGTTTTGTTGGTTGTCCTAAACAAATAAATGACGTGCGAATTGGTAGACTGCACACACCAGTGAAAACATTATGGAGAACTCTCATGTGTGCAGTTTTCCTCACGATGTTTTCCATCACCGAAGCACATCTTATATACATCTTTCCATCGGGTGGAATCGTAGTCAAGCGATATCTTATACAAAGGAGAAAAAACAAAGTTTGAAAATTAGAGATTCAAACACAGCCCTTATCGGGAATCCAGTATTCAAACTACTTAGCAACTCCTTATCTACCACCGACCACACAGCGAATGGACACCTAATGTTTGATTTTTCGTATTGAATGCATTCTGGCAACTAGCTGAGGTAAGACGAAACGTTGGAAAGAAATAGATTAATTTAAGCAACGGGAAAGAATGAGACAGTACGATTTATATCGGTACTATAAGCCAGATGTGTTGACAGAAGCCATGCGCCTGTTATTAGGAGTCTATTGGCAGTGTGGTCGGTGTTAGCTACCGATAGCGCACAGTGGGCACTAAAGGAGTCACGTAATACCGGTGATGCGTTAATACACGCGTCACAGCACTAACTCCTGCTGTGGGCACATAGATGTAGTGCTTCCTTGCAGTTAATAGCGCATTACTGTCTCGCCAGCTAATGCAGGTAGTACCTACGAGACTTATCTCGGGCTGTTAAACATCTTGAATAGTTCAGGCTATAGCTACACGTAGCTGTCGCGATAGCGATATTCATCTAGTCTATATCAATACGTCAATATCAACGTGTGTTTGTATAAAATGTTTGGGAAATGAAATTATTTTTATCTTGTGTTTTGTGTTTATTTGTTTCCGTCAATTTTTGAAAACCGTTGCATTGATTTGAATTTGTGATTTTCAGTGATGCATTGTAGTTAGTTTAGGATAAAATGACGAAGAAAGTTTGGGGTTTAATGTATGTTTTATCTCAATAGATTCATAAATAAACAAGATGCTAATTTAAAATCCAACAAAAAAAACGCTTAAAAAAACATTAATAAAAAAACCGAAGCAGGTATCTTCCTATTAACAACAATTAATAATTAGTAACAATTAATAATTCAGAAACTTAACAATCATGGCAGCCGTTAGTAACATATATTCCAGCCATGCCATCAACATAGCTCCGCAATTAAAAGTTTAAATTTTAATGCCAACGTATTGAATGCGAATTAAAAATTGAACGGTGTGAGCAAACACTTATTTCCTTAATTACACATATTTAAATAGACTGCGAGTCTCACCTATTTTGGAATGTGCGACTAAATTAAGCCTTGCATTTACTGGCGAGTTTGTCCGGCCGGAGCGGTCGAGTGACGCTCGCAAATTGTACTTACTGGCCGTACGCATTTTGTTTGCGAAATCAAAATTCCTCTTGCCCACCTCTGTGTTGATTAGACGTAAATAGCTTAACTCCTAGAATAATACCTGAAATGCAAATGCTTTACGAATGGAACTGAATAGGTCATTTTCATACCTTTTGTATGAACATAGTGCTCTTTGAATACCTCAGAACGAGGGTCATTTCAGATTTTACATGCGCGTCTTTTTTAGAAAGTCGTAAGAAGCGTAGATGCCGGCCGTTGCTTAGAAGCCTGGGTCCACAGGTTAACAAAGAAAGCCTGGGTCATTTCGTGTGATTTACACATAATAATATGAAGGTAAGCTTCCGTTACATTTTTAAATTTGTTATGTTTTAGGTAGTCCAAACAAAATAAAATGAATCCATTCAAGTACCAAATGAATTTATGAGGAGGAAGCGTTGAAAGGCAGCCTTTATTTACACTCGGAGTAGCCGCGAAGCGAGAGCGGTCCGTAACTGTAAGTTTGCTTCAATGAAAAAGAGACGTAGTCTAATATAATCCAGTTTTAGCCTCGGAAGCTAAACATGCTATATTTTTAAACGATTGCCACTTTAGATAAATAATTTTGAAATTAAATCCAGGATTTATTAAAGTTTTATTCCATTTAAATTATTTATTTGCACTGAATTTTAGGTACACGATTTTTTTGTTACCCAGTACTACCCAAATATGTAATGTACTCGGGCATGGTGCCTTATTGATTTCTTACTTAAAAGATTTTAAATATGATTTTAGCAAATAGAGATCTCCCACCAGACATGGTCTCGTCGGGCTCCGAGGCTCCGACTGCTCACGTTCGGAACTTGCATAATATGCGAGCGGTGTAGAATACTTCGATAGCGTGATGCAGGCTCGACGTGACGTCTACGGGTGACGTGGGTGCGACGTCGCCTTACAATTATCAAAATGTCAAGGAGTTTTAAAGGAAAATAATTTTATTACACAAAAGAAGCAATTTCCTGTCTAATCGGAAGGTACTTTGAATCGATAGTCCATTACATCACAGCGGTTATGAGCAATGAGAAAAGGAATCAAGATCTGTTTCAACAATGAAAGCTTTCCGCTTTTCCTCTTACAAGCTTGAGAGTAAAATTATTTTACATTCGCAGCATTTAAACTTGTTTAAGGATTCACTTTTAGAACTGAATTGCACTTATTCTTTTTATTAACCCCGACACAAAAAGAGGAGTGTTTGACGTGTCTGTGTGTCTGTCTGTGGCATCGTAGCTCCTAAACGAATCGACGATGCGTTAGCGACCAAAGAAGAGAGAAGAAAAAAGCAAGTATTGGCACTCAAGACTCAGCTGGAAAATGATGACTCAGTTGGCAGCTGAATCAAGCTAGACGGTGTTAATTATCTAAGCAAGCTGTTAATAATATTTAGTTACGTAAAAATCCGAAGCCTCGATTCTCGTATCCAGAACTATATCCATGCTACAACTATTATGCGTAGATCTGGTGCTAGATTAAAAGATTATTCCCACGACGTAAACATGATATTGTCTGTTCGAGCTGCGGAAACTCTGGAAATATCGCATCGGATGAAGCGGATTTGAGATTAGCGCGCATATTGGATACACACTGACGGTAATCGAAGACCACATAATCCATAGCTCATATCAACATGTTATACAATCGTATTTCCATCTTATTATGCCTTCGTAATCGCTCTTATGCTTCAGGAAAAGGGTTTAGATTCAGTGTATACATCTGTGCAACAGGAGAACGGAGCGTAACAGTGCGCAACTCAGGATGCAAGTTATAAGATCAACCTCCGTGAAAATGCATCTATAATTCTAATGCTCCAAAGCTCTTAGTGAGGAAGCACCTTAAGATAAGCTGATTTTGTAACGTTTTCTTCTCCTAAGCAAGTGATAATATTTCAATTGCGTTATTAAACAAGTTTTGAACCATCATTATCCATCCATCCATGAGCCTTTACATCTCCACTGCTGGACGTAGGCCTACGATAACGTCTGAGCGGTCCTCAGAATTCTGAATACAGCGGTAGCTCTAAACTAATTCAAATAGCAATACAAAAATTGTACTAATAAATAACACCTCCCTTGCTCAAAAAACATTCTTACAATAAAGACATATTTGTCGTATGAGTTTCAGAAGTACACAAAGCCCCGGAAATATTGTTCAGATGAGGCAGATTTGGGATTATCGCGAGTATCGGAAATATTCTGTAACGTTTCTGTACATATTGTCGATGGATGCGAGGATAGCTTAATCCGATACGAGAACGGTATTTTGGAGAGCGACGGGGAATATTTTGGATGTATTTTGCAGGAACACCTCTAAATTTGATTGCGATTATGTTGGTGAAAACTGTTGTTAGTTGAAACATAGATAATTTGTTATGTAAATTATCTTAAATACTAAATAATTTCAATATTCCGCTCGATTATGTGGTGTCTTCTAGTATAGCCTTCACAAAATACACTTTACCACTCGAAACTGCGTTGCCACTTACCCATCCAGTTTATGTTTTACAACCTGAATTTAACTTCAAATTTAGAATTTTTATTTCTTAGATTCTTACAGCTTGATTGTTGTGATTCTGCATCGAACGGTCTCTGATTCGAATCCAGGCCAGATTCAAGACTGCGATGCTGTTGTTTGTGATAAACCTTTTATCACACTACGTTCCCGAGATTCCCATCAAGGTATGCAACTAATCGAATATTATATTCGGAATCTATGATAATACAATAAAGCTGATGAGTTTTTTTTGCTTCTTTGAATACTTTAATCTTTGGAACAGATATGGCCAATCATATTTAAAAAAGCTTTATTGTATATTACTTATAGCCACATTCGATTTTTAGTTAGCCTTTAATATGTATTGTTTTTACTGAAGCGAAGCGATGAGAGATACTACGAGTATTTATATAATATTTTGCTCCCAACACCGGCCTCAAGGTTTAGGTAACATCAGTAACGACATAAATGTATATAAAACAAAGAAATCCAACGTATTTGTGAACAAAAACTACTAAAATAGACATTACAAAGCCGACATCGGCAGACTAAAAGCTTGAAACTAATAAAATACCACTTTCTAGAGGTTTAAAAACTGCGTGGCTTACCGCTGTTTGTCCGTTTCTACGGAGGTAGTGTTTAAATTCTAGGCGCTAAAACTTTATAATTAAAACTGAGTTTCACACTCCGACAGTTTAATGAAAATTAGGGTGTCGCGTACAGAAAATAGTGCAAATGAGATCGAAAATTCTACACACACTATAATTCTCTCGCTTTGTTTTATATCGTCGCGTCTCGTGTGTTTATTTGTAATATAATCTTCAAATAATAATGTTACCTACCTAGTTTGTTTCGAAGCAATATATAACAGTATAAGAATTGCTCGTTTAAAGGTATTAGATAGCAGAGATTAGGTATTAGCATGACAGGAAGATAGCATAGCAGAGAACGGGAGTCCGGGTTTAAATATTTTTTATGTTGGGTCAACCCATCAATGGCCCACTACTGAGCGTAAGTCTCTCCTCATAAATGAAAAGACCTAGAGCATACTCCACCACGCTGCTCCAGTGCGGTGTTGGTGGAAGGGTTAGTGGCCAACCTAACAAAGTTTTTATGCCACTCAAACCTCCAACACGGCTTAAAGACTGTAATCTAATGATGACATAACACGAGGCCGATTGCTTTACGTACCCTCTGAAGCACGAAAACGCTCAAGAATTTTTGCCACTAGCGGTCACCCATCCACCTACTGACCGCGCCCGCTGTTGCCTAGCGTGGCCGATCACTTACGATCAATGCCGGATTTACCAGCAGGCGGAGTAGGTAGGTTTGGTCCAAACATCTCACGGAACAAAACAAAAATCACTATACATATATAGAGCTGAAGTCTGAAGAAAAGATAATACCTATGTACATCTTTTATACGTGTTAACGACGATCGTAAGATTCGTAACTAACGATCGAAGCAAGCTGCCGGGCTGTCAGAGCTTGTTACCAATTAGTTGATCAAAATATTAGTACAAGTTTCATTTTCTCCGTAAAACGAAACAATATCGGCGGACAGACGCTTTCTATAACATAATGTCGTTAATCCAGTCGGCTTATTTTTATGCTGAGCGGGAAAGCTCATATTATTATCCACGGAGCTCACATTATCAAGCCCCGGTTTCACGATGAGAGATTTAGATAAGATAGTAAATTTTATGGCAATGCTATTAAATGATAAATCACAACTACAACAATAACAAATATTATGCAGAATCGAGAAATAAGTAGCCTACTTAACTACATTCTTGGAAGTTACTTTAACTACCAACAACTCTCGTTTAGCATCAGGTAACATAATGCCTAAGTACCCACACCCGAAAAAACCTTAGGATGAAATAATGAATCTTTAATTTGGCATATCATTTTTACTTGTGAACCGATTGAAATAAAATGAACTAAGTAAGTAGAGTAGATGACATAAAATGTTCAAACAAAATACCTATTCAAATGAATTAAGCTGTTTCTGAGGAACGCATCATCAAAATGATGAATGATGAAATTGCGATATGAAGCGCTCGTTAGTCGTTAGTCGCTAGTGAAGCTTTTACCTAAACTGGTAAGGCTCGCTCGTGTCTGGCCAAGTTTTCCCCTGATGTATGCTTCATTTAGATTTAACTAGCTGTGCGATACAGCAATGACCTGTTATGAGGAATACAGTAACGTTTATATTAGCAAGAGAACCAGTGAACGGCAGACAAAAATAATTTATTAAATCCTAATATTTTAAAAGCTTCTACAACCAAGTTACAACCGTGGTAGTCGTCTGCCATTTCAGCTTTAAGTAGCTATAATAGTACCTATACTTTGACAATAGTATACTTTTACTTTTAGAATAGTATACTTTTACTTTTAGAATAGTATACTTTTTACTCCCCGCTCGATTATAATGTGCCTTTAAGTCAAGAGTGAATAAGTTTTTTCGCTGTACCATTTAAGGGCTACGTTGCCACTTACCTTCAGGTGGGATCGTAGTCAAGCGGTAACTTATATTCAGTAAAAAATCATCAAAACGGCTTGATTAAAATACTTTTTTTGTTGGTCAAATTATGACGCTTGTCACACCCGAGTGACACTGGACGTACCGCGACTGCGCTTAGCTAACTCCACCACACTGCTCCAATGCAGGTTGGTGGAGGATGATCTGCTCGTGTGGCTTTGCCGTCTGTAAACACAAGAAATATAGTATTTTTCCCTGCTCAAGTTATATAAGCAGCAAACTCGTGTAAGATGAATCTCAGAACTTTTTAGTATTCGCTGACTCAACAAGAGCTTTCGCGTCATTATTTTACTTCGATACAAATTCTTACACGTTAAGGAGCTTGCACACTTTATACATTTTAGTCTTGTATCACCAACTATTGTGAACGGAGACAAAGGGAAAGTTCAGTGCACACGCCGCTTAAGAGTCAGGACTGAAGACATTGTTTAAGTAAATCGCCCTCATAAATAATAGAGAGCAGAACTACAGGAGAGCCTGATTTGGAATAAACGATTTGTTATGGTTGTAGCTTGCAAATCAGTATTTATCATGGAAAGACACTTGAAAAAGTAATGTTGGGAAACAGGAATGACGTCACAGATTAGAAAGAAGACGAAGATCATGCGTCATCTTTATTGAAAGTGAATAGAAATATAAAAATCGGTGACCACAAATGGTATTGGGGCTCTGAGACATAATTTCTGTCAAAATATGACTGTACTTACATAGCATTATGTTCCTTTTTCATGTTAAAAGTCGGTAGGCAAGCAGATGAGCCATCTCCTGGCAAGTGTCACCGTCACCCAGACCTCAGCACCACCAAAGACACTACCAATGCGCTGTCGGTTACGAGAAAATGAAGAAAAATAGTTGGGTACCTGTAAAAGGTAAACTATAATAAAATTTAATTCCACAAAGGCTCTCATTCTTTCTTAGGTACACAGGTCCAGGTGTAACAAAGATTGCAAAAGCTTGTTATTCATAAAGTAAGAGATAGGTAGACTTGAAGCGAAGTATTATTTTACAATGAGGTATTACCATCTTGGGAGCGTAGAAGTTCTTCAATTAATTTTATTAAGACCTTTTTATTAAGTACTAGAATGTGCCCTCACTTCAGAGAACCTTCGCACTATGTCTGCAAATAGCACCGTAATTGTTATAGATTTATTCACAATGTTTGACCATTTAATTGTTTTAAGGGACGATTTGTTATGTGAATTGGAAACACATTAATTTAGGTAGCCTTAATTTCGCTTCGGGAAAACTATACCTTAGCTATTTTTTGTTGTATCTTTATTTGTTCACCGATTATAATAAACACCGACCACACAGCCCATAGATGCCTAATAACAGGCGAATGGCTTCTGTGACATTTAAATGTCACATCACAAATTTAAAATGAAATCATCGCGGATAGTGAACATTTTACCATGATACGGGTGCTTATGGTAATATGTTTTGTTCGCCGACATTTCAACCTAGCTGGCTTGAGTCTGAATCGAATTATCGACGTACAATATACATAGGTATCGTCAGTACCAGTATCATAGAAAAATTACCACATTTGAATTAAACTCCAGTTAGTACTTGAATTAAAAGCTAGCTGTAAAGTGTAATGGTAATATTTTTTAACATTACCACGAACAGTCAAGTTGAACGAGGAGTTAATTAAACCGGATCCAGTTCTTTTCCAATTACCAAAGCCGGGCCAGTAGCTCGGGGTCTGATACAACTAGTTGACGTTAAAGAAAATTGTAAAAGCAGAGTTTATCTAACAAGAAAATTTAATAAACGTGGCTGGTTTCTTAACTCGATGTCCTCTGAATTACTCGCCGCTTGTGACGAATTGCTCCTTTCAATGTAATCTTCTACAAGGAAAGTTTTAAATGAGTTTCATCTCAACGCGGAACTACTGAATACTACTTGGAGAATTTTTTCTATGCATTCAATCAACGTCGATGTTTTTGCTTCGTGACTTTATTGACCTAACAGCACGGCTCTCATCTTATGGGCAGACCCGAGCTAAGGGGTCTGCCCATGTTATGCTAGTTATATGGTTTCGCCATGGATTTCTCATGAATGCCATTGTCAGATCTGGACCAAATTGCAGTGGGACTAAACGGGAAGCACCAGCTTTCAAATAAAAATCATCATCAAAATCGGTTCATCCAGTCGAAAGTTCTAAGGTAACAAACATAAAAACACAATCGAATTGAGAACCTCCTCCTTTTTTAAGTCGGGTATATTTGTACCTATTTTTACAAATACTATAAATATAGTATTTGTTTTGCCAGTGGCGATGAACTTGCAGTCTATGCGAGATCCACGCGAAAATCACCTATTTGTGTCTTAATTGGGTGATTACTTGAAATACTTCTATCCCGGGAATACAAGTTAACAGGAGGTTTAGTTAAAATAAGGTACCTACAGCTTACTCGTATAATAAGTTAAGCCTTTCAATACCTTTGTTAGCTTTGTAACTATTAATAATAATATGTTAGGTTCAGATCAAAATCCTTAGTGGTAGAATATTTGTAACTAACAATGGGTAAATTCACTTTGTGGGTAGGTACTAGTATATAATCCTTTATAATAATGGCACATTCTACGAATATTCGAAGTGATATTTAAACTAAAATTACATAATTTATAATGGTGGTATGAAGCGCTCATGGCCCGGCGGTTTGCGTCGATCCAAAGTGATCGACGCTATTTGGATGGGTGACCGGATGGGACCGGACCGTGACCGGACCGGATGGGTGACCGGTGGTGATAGGTGTAAGTTGAGCTCTTCTGTGCTTCGGAGGGCTTCGTTCAACTCTGAAACGATTCGACGTCGTATGTAGCCATCTGTTCTCTTGCCTGGAGTCAAAAGGGCATAAGTTAAGTCATGATTATCATTAAAATGCATTGTCATCGGAAGTAAAGCTTAAATTTAAAATTTGATAAGTACCCGTATCATAAGAGAAAATACCTACTTTTAATTTAGCTTGCAAATTTTAAGGAAGACAAAATGATATTCTGTACTTCAAAAGAAAAAACGGAACCTCAAAAGAAAATACGATCACTTTTTTGTCTGTCTGTCTGTTTGTCAAGACCCTTTTTCTCAGGAACGCGTGGAGGGTATCATGCTGAAATTAATATCTCAGGTTTAAATATATAAATAATAAATAATAAATTAATAGTTTGAAATCCCTTAGAGCATGAAATCAAAGAATCATGAAATTTGGCATGAGGTCAAAAATTGCAGTAGAAATAAAAGGAAAAATCCGATAATTTGTAATTTACAATTACATAATATCACAGAAAAAACCCATTTTTGGAACGCAATCCGTAATCCGTCCGGAATCGACTCGAACTTCACCGGCATTTCTTGAATTGCCTCCTGGTTTGGAAGTAAAAGACATTTTAAAAACACTACGAAAATACAATAGCTCAAAGCTCGCAGGTTGACCTGAACCAACCACTTATTTTTGTTTATAATTCGTCTAATTATGTTTACCGCCTCCACCGCCGTTCCACTTTACCCTTTCATTTACCTTGAACCGGCGTATTTTTCAGCGTTTTCTTCTCGAATTAAGAAAGAAAACTCGGTTTGTGCTAATTACACGATAATTAGAGGTAAAGCGCCCCGTGTTGCCTGTAATCAGTGTCGTGTGTCCCGTGAGACGTTAATTGTTTCTAATTGTCAATTTTTTCGTTCCGGCGTAGCGCGGAATTAGAGGAAGATCACGGTAAATAACCTTTGTGCAATAAGATGTTTTCTTTCTAAATTAAGGCTATTGGGTACTGGGTCTGGAATTGTACCTTCAAAGGCTGCTTTTAGAATACTTTTCTTTTCAAATTACAGAGTTTTAGGTACCTTTATTGGTTGGCGCGGCTGCGAAGTTTAGTCCTGGTTTAATCAAGCGTTTATTAGAAATTAAAGGAATTAAACATTTAAAACATTCCTTCATTACATTTCAGAGATCAATTTTTTAATGTTAATAGCGGATGCATCAGACCTGCCACCAAGCTGGGGATGTTCACTTAGTCGCGTTTTAAGTTTTAAAGTTATAATAAATGGTATATAAACCAAACTCAAATCATTTCATGTAGGTATTTATAATACACTTATGAACGTCAATATAGTCATATAGTAATTTCTTATAGTATATCTCGTATGAATAAGATACCTACATATATCTTATTATTTTCCTAATTTTCTCCAACACGCACGATCAACATTAGTTTATATAATATATCCTTTGTTATAAGTTTTAAACATTATACATAAATTATTAGACCAGCTCGCTTAGAAGACCTTACAAATCCAGATTTCTCTAAGAAACAATAGAATACCTTCTCCGTGTACTTAGGCCTATATAATGTTTACTGATTATACCAAGCAAGGGTTTGCAGAACAATGAATGGGCCATACGACATATTTCAGTGTACAACAATGACCGTCAGGCGCATGCGACATTTGACATATGAGACTTCAGTACTTAGAAACATGGGCGTTGGTCGGCATTGATATCGAAACGTGGTAACTGACTTTATCAGTAATTTTTAAACCCTGACGACAAAAAAAGAGGGGTGGTATATGGTTTTTGTCTGTGTATCTGTATGTCTGTAGCGTCGTAGCTCCTAAACGTAGGTCCGTGCGGTTTTTTGTCGGCTATATTTAAAAAAGATAAACACTTTGATGTATATAATCAAAGGATAAACAGTACTAAAAGTAAAAAATATTGCATCTTGCCTCTAATTCAAATATACGAGTATATCTATCTATCTAGCTATATACATAATTATAAAACTCTTGCGTTACTGAGTGACTGACAGATAACGCACAGCCGAAACTACTGAACGCAAGCAGCTGAAATCTGGCGTGTATATTCCATGGGGAGTATAGGAGAGCACTAAGAGAGGATTTTTGGAAATTCCCCCCGTAACGGGATAAACTCATTTTTTGGAAATTGGCGGGCGTAGACGCGGGGGAATGCCCGTCAATCAATATAATTAATTCAAACTTTAGCGTTACCAAAGTACAGCCGAAACTACTGAAAGCAGGAAGCTGAAATTGGACAATCCCCCCCTAACGGGATAAAAAAGGGGATAAACTGAAACTTGTTATTTCTTCAATGGATTCACTTGAAACTTTATATATAGGTTCCTCAAGTGACGCAAGTGAGAACTAAGAAAGGATTAAACCCAAAGAGTGACAAACGGTAACAAGTAACAAACAAACGGCTCGGTGGTACAGAACCCTACGTGTCTCCGACTCGCACTTGACCGGTTCATTACATAACAGCGTGAAATCAAAGACAAGCATCAAAGACATACATTCATACATATATTATATACATTCATTCAAGATGGTTGCTCGCAAGTTTTACTAGGGACAAGTTTGGTAGTGGACCTCAATGGCTGTGGCCGACGGTACTGAAACTTTCACTTTACTACAAAGCGAGGGGTCCCGGGTTCCATTCCTGGCGGCGACAGATGTTTATGTGGCAGATAAATATGGTTAGCTGCATTTAGGTCGCCATCTGGACCATAATATTTTATTATGGTTTAAAGTTTCAATAAATAATAAATGTATGTCCTTGGGCTGTTGATGTTAGTGATGTGTTATTTGTGTTGTTCGTGCGGCCCGCGGCGCAAAGCGTGGTACATGATAGGTAGGTACGAGGGAAATGTTATACAACACGAAATAATTACTACCTCGTACCACGATGACATCGTTAAAAAAATCTCTAAAACCTCTAAACGACCCATCGGCTAGCAACAACCCCTCAATAATTAACTAATTGATTGATTAGACTAAGATTACGTCAATCAATTAGGTGTACATTAATATCGAATGGATTCAAATGTAATTAGGTATATCAACTCAACAGAGATTATTGGTATGATGAATTAACATTTAAAGCATAATAATACGTACTAATACGTAGTATATAAAAAAGTAGTAGGTAGTAACGTACCACTATAATGCTGTTATATTTATTTATTTTCAAACTAGAAACATTTATTTTATTTGTATTCCCCATATAAATGTTTAGACGGGTTTTTATAACGACATATTATCTTTTTGTTTGTCAACATTGTTACCCGGGGTTTTTTCATTCCTTACTTAGGTACTCTTTAAGTTAAAACCGCATTACTGAGATGAGCGGGAAAAGACACTAAATCTAAAAATCATTCATATCGGACCAATTAGTTTACCCCCAAAAATAGTTTTACTATTCATATCATCTATGTACAGACATATCTCAATTTGAAACTAATTAAATATTTTTATTTTGTATAAGTTAGTAATTGAGTACGATCCCACCTGATGTGTTGTAGTAAGTGGCTACCTTTGATTATATATATAATCAAAGGTAGCAACCTAGCCCTTAGATGGTAAAGCGCAGTATATGTACTTGTATGTATTTACTTATTCAATGCCCGGACATTATACTACAGGTCAACAGGCTCAAAAGTATAATATAGCCCAAGAATAGAGTGAGGAGGGATTTTTAACATAACCTCAAACACAAACATTGGATGTCCTCAAAAATCGAATCACGTTCCAGAACTCAAAAGCCTCGGCGCAACAATGGGCTTAACGTTGGGTATTTCGGCTAAAAGTTAAAAATCAGCTTTAACCTACAATACCGCTCCTTTCACTTCGTAGCTGTGAGCGCAGGGGATGAATATTCATGTCATGTCAATACCAGGAAATGGATTAGATACGTTGAGTCTGTGAAAATTGGGTAATTTTATCAGTTTTCAGCTGTTTTGTGTGCTGTGAAGAACATGGTTCAACAGCGATATGAAAACAACATTGCTGATAAGTTGCAGCAATAATACAATAAGTGTTTTTCAGAACCGCGATGCGTACCTAAGTGGGATTAATATTACACAAAGATATCCCAATATTATGTATTGTTCGTCGGACAAAAGGTTACCGATATTGGAGATCAGGTATTGCGCGTCGCTTATTGAAAAAAACGTTGTTTTTAATGGTTAGAATTTGTATTCGGAGATGAAACCGATATGTTGAGCTCCAATTTTGTTTTGTGTAATATACAATTGGAATATTCATTCATACATTATCTCGTACAAAATATTGTATCTATCTATAGTAGATAAATTCATTAATTGTATTATATACATGTTATATACATTAATTGTATTGTATTATATAGTATATACTCGTATTATTGTACAGTTATGACCAATTATTTATTATTATGATAATTTCTGATCATTTTAATAGAAGCTAATTAGTACATAATTTAATTAGCCTTTTTATCGTAACAATTTAACAATAGTAATATTTATAGATTGTGATGATGAAGTCACACTTTTAGCTTTTAAATCATTGAAATGAAATCACTTTTGTTTTTTGCGTAATTTAATCAAAGTATGTCACTGGATCCGGGCCGCACACATCCATCATTTAACGTCTCAGCTCATTTTGATTAATGCTCCACACTTATTTGATTCATCAATCCAAATTAAGATGAACCGAAGAAAATATTTACATCATTCTTTCCGGGATGTTACAAACCATTTGAAATTCATAATCTCTTGAGCGGAACTCGAGTTTGTAATTGCGATTAATTTATCGTATAATAATGCCTATTGTATTTTATCTCTGTTATTAATAATGATTAATTTGAGTAGGTACCCATGTCAATGCTATCTGCAACACAAGGAATACTATTATAAGATTTACGGAGGTGTGTGCAAGT
Organism: Ochlodes sylvanus; assembly: GCA_905404295.2. Classification (NCBI taxonomy): domain Eukaryota; kingdom Metazoa; phylum Arthropoda; class Insecta; order Lepidoptera; family Hesperiidae; genus Ochlodes; species Ochlodes sylvanus. The sequence goes on from FR990144.1 coordinate 6,540,430, forward strand.
AATTAAGCAGTGTAAACCTTACGGTTTGAACGTAGGACTCCCGAAGGATGAACCACCCGCTGGTGTTAATAAACCCGTGGGGTATTAAAATTGAATTATTGCTTCGGTAAAGGAAATTATTGTGAGGAATCCTGCACACCTGAGAGTTTTCCATAATGTTCTCAAAGGTGTGTGAAGTCCGCCAACCCGCTTGGCCAGCGTGGTGTACTTCGGCCTATACCCTTCACATAGTGAAAGGAGACCGGTGCCCAGCAGTGGGACAGTTATGAGTTACGATGATGATGATGATATTTTACTTCTATGTCGACAATAAATCTAGGTAGGATTTATTAAAATTTCCAAAAAAATATTCAATGTACAGATTGACCCACAGTTTTATAATTCTGCTCACTGCTTCGCCCGCGTGAAATTCTTAATTTCCAAAAAACCTTTATAAGTTAGCATTTGCGTCACTTGAGGAACCTATGTATGTACTCGTGTACAAAAAAAGTTTCAAGTGAATCTATTGAAGAAATAAAAAATTTAGGTCTATTCCTCTATGGTCACCTTAGGGGGGGAATTTCCAGAAATCCTGTCTTAGTGCTCCCCTAAATTCCCCATGTCAAATTTCAGCTTATTGCGTTGAGTAGTTTCGGCTGTGCGGTGTCAGTCACTCAGTAACGGAAGAGTTTTATATGTTTATTGATGCTAAATTGAGGCAGGCGACATTTGAAACGTTTCTCGGTTTCCAAGACATAAAGCCACAGCTTTGTACCACTCACTTCAGCTATGCGTCATCAGCATATACTGGTATAGCGCTTTTTTCTTTCATCTTTCATCGGTTTTCGGAGAGGCGGGAATAAACTTTTAAAAATTCAGTTGGCGAATTCAATCGCGCCGCGCCTTTCATTCTACCAGCCGGTTTAGCTAAGCACAGCTGCGTACGAATGGTCTCACAATTTTCAGAATATTTTATTAATATTTATTTTTGTTTTCTATTTAAAATTTGTTTTTAAAGGCTACCTGTGGGATGGTTTCTTTCCAAGGTCCAGTGTTAAATATTCCGTAGAACGATTCCACTATAGCTTACGAGTAACTAATTGGTAATACTCAAATAAAGTTAAAGTGCTTAATACTTAATATAAAATTAATTAAACTTGTATGTAAATATACATATGAGCGTATTAGCGTTTATCTTATCTTAATATATATAAATCTCCTGTCACGATGTTTGTCCGCGATGGTTTCCTAAACTACTTAACCGATTTTAAATTAAATTGGCACACCGTGAGCAGTCTGGTCCAACTTGAGAGATAGGATAGGTTTTTATTTATTTTTATTGGAAATTAAATGTTTATTAAACATTAATAATGTTCATTTTATTGTTTAGTTCTATGGATTTCTCATAGATGGCGTTGTTGGTTGATTCGTCATCCTGAGCCACAGCAACGCGTGGTATGGTCAGCTAGTTATTTTATAATATTTCAATACTTATTCAAGTGTAATTTTGATATATCAACTTAGCGCAATGTCCTTTACCGCCATTACACGCGCCATAACATATTAACATACACATTACTCGCAGGCATTAAGAAACATTCCATTTTCATTTGATCGGTTTCTCTCATTCGGAAGGAATAAGCCGACTAAAAATTCAGCTCGCAAATTCAATGGCGGCGCGTTCCGTTTTACTTCGGTGGGCAGTTCAGCTAAGCACAGCTGCGTATGAATGCCTCTAGCCTACAGCCCCCGTTTTATTTTAAAACTGAAATTCTTTTATCGATCATTGTAGACAGCGCATTCGAATTACAAGAGTATTACGGTTAAAAATCAAATTAGGCAAGATTGTTGGTTTACAACTTCTACAAGTATGTATATCTACATATATACATACTTGTAGTGTATACATATATACAATAATTATCTTCCCTTCGATGAAAAAATCTCAAAAAACCAATCCTCGCATTGAAACGGATAGAACAAAATTAAATTATCAATATGAATAAATTATGTTGACCAAACTACTAGAAATGCAGGTTAATTGCTTGCTTCTCAGGCGGCAAAGTGTTCGTGACGACTAAAATGTTCTTTGACGTCGTTGACTAAGTGGTCAAGTAGGTATGTAGCTTAAAGTAGTTTTCCAACTAACTATAAGCTACAACTCTACAAGTAGCTCTGAAAGTACTAATCGTGAAAATCCGTCAAAACGTTACGTTAGGCAACTACAAATTACATTTCAAACAAGTTAAGACATGTTCAAACAAGCCAAGACACAGCTGGTAATAACAATAATGTACTGAGTCCGAAGATGTACTGGTAATACCAGTTTGTTACTTATTCAATAAATAACACAGTAAAAGTCAGTTTAAACAATGTAGCAGTGATTTATTGTCGTGAAAACTTTACCGCTGCTCGCTGTCGTAATTATTTTTCAGGCGAAGTTTTCTTTCATTGTTAGAAAGTACATTAGGTGAAATTAACTGTCTTGTCTGCCAGAGCGCGACCAAGCGATATTAAAGTTTAATGTGAGTTTAAATCGTAGTTTAGTATTATTTCTCAAAGTATTTCTTTTTGTCAAAATTTATGATACTAACATTTATATTTTTCTTTTTTATATTATTAGTATTGTTATTATATTAGTGACTTTGTCTGAGAAGCAAGGGATCCTTGATTCTATGCCTGGCGGCGGCAGACATATGTATTTTATGTGACGGATAAATATTTGTACTCGGGTCGCGAATGTTAGTGTTTTCCATACCACCCGCGTTCACAGGGAATCCTCTTGCGGTTTATGAGTGTGTAGTTTAAGTTTTCGTTATTGAAACAAATATTTTATTTTCAGCTTCAACTATTAAGTATAACAATAAATCAATTACGTTGTACCAAATATGGCTGTTAATAAATATCTTAAAAGGCGACAAATGTACAAACAAGCCACCTAATGGTAAGTGGTTTAATTCGCATATAGATATAAGTAAGACCAGAGGAACGTATACATAATTAGTATGCAAAATGTAATAAATGACGTGAAAAAATGAAATCATCGGAAACCGTTATAAATCATTCGGACTGATATTATTGTTCGCAGTACAAAATATAAATATGTACAAAGTATAGACGCTTGTAACCTACGTTTACGCTTGTACGCTTGTTGTTTCGCTATTAGCTCATCGCCTGCTGTCCGACATGTCTGAAACAGTAGGTTCTTGAAATATGGCTTTTAAGTTTAACACCTGTTTAAATTAAGTAAAGGGTTTTAAAACAATACTACCAACTGTACTATTCATTTACGGAATTAAACGTAAATTTTTTCGTTAATGAGCTTAAAGCTGAAACATTTTCAATAATTTAAAGTATCTATAGTAGCTATGTTAAAACCGTAATCGGGCCAAATCTGTTCAATTAAATTTAATGTAACGTAAGCTTTATTATATCGATATAAATGACAAACTATATTTGTTTTTAATGTACATAATAGACATAATGTGGTACGATGCGTATTATGATTTTTTTATGGAATTAAGGTAGCAAACGAGCATGCAGCACCACCTTGCGCTGCCGCCCATGACAACTGTGACCGACTTAGAATAAGACTCAAATGGGGATTAGGATAGTGAAGGAGTGCGCACATTACACCAACTCGACGTCAACTCCACTCCGACTCCACTCCGTTTCAATTCCGACGTTCCGTTCCGCGATCAACGCTTCATCGACGTCAACTCGACTCCGTCTCCACTCCGTTTCAACTCCGACGCTAGTTACATTACGTCATTGTGTCGGTCGACGCGTGGACTACTCGTCTACGGTGAGTCGTCAACGCAACGTCGACGCGTTGGTCTCGAAACGGAACGGCTATGGGTGTAGGGCGAGCCGTACAGGGCTTTTAAGTATAAGTTCGAAATTCAACCTTACCTTCAAAGATATAAGGCTCATAATTGAATGTTAGCTTTGTCAAGGTTTTAGTCGCGTTGGCGTCGGTCGGCCGTGGAGTCGTTGTAATGTGCGCACTCCTTTAGTCCGGTTAGATGACGGTGTTAGAACATTAGCTGGTTAGTTTGTAAGTCTGAGGACTGAGACAGGGACTGTTAGTGAAAGTTAGTCCTGTTAGTTATTGTTAGTGTTAGTAATTGTTAGTAAGTGTCTCTTAATAATTCGGTCACAGATGTGTTGCTACCCTTGAGGACTGAGATGGTCGCCTCTAAAAACGTGTAGCCGGCTCCACCTTTGTATCCGGAACACAATTGCTGTTAAAACAATTATTGCACGGTAGAAATGGTACTAAGTAGGTACCGTGGCGGGCGGTAGTACTACACCGGGCGAACTCTAGGCTCTACTACCTAAAATCACTTAGCTCAGTGAAGGAAAACTTCGTAACATCGTGAGGAAACTAGTACACTTGAAAGTTCTCCATAATATTCTCAAAGGTGTGTGAAGTCTGTGATAGGAGATCCAAGCCCAGCAGTGGGACCGTTATGAGTTGCAATTAATATCTATCGGGTAGGTTCAACTTGCGGAAACAGTTGATAAGATTTATATGTAAGTATATACATAAATTATATTAGATAGGTACTCAGAGATGCAGATATAGGTTGGTACTTCTAGTCTAGGGTGTAAGTAAGCATAATATAAAAATAAAATCTTCGTGAATACCAAAAGCCGACGACGAAGCCATCCATCACAATATCACAATCGCTAGATTATTTCAGAACAAATTGATTAAGTCTGGACGAGTGCCAATGAAGAACACTAGCGTATCTCGTGTCAAGTTTACGTCCTAGTCCCTGTATTATGTAACGTTTGCTTTCTTTATTACATGAAATTTATTAATATATTATAATTATTTATTAATATATACGTATACGCCCATTATATAACGTCACTACACTTCTTTCAGAAGAAATTAAAAACAACCAAAGCAAAATTATTTTAATAATATATCCTTATTCATAAAAAAACTTAATTTTGTCATCATTACGCGAACATACAGGCGACACGGCGTGTTTCAGCGACCTCTGTAATTGTTTTGAGCAAACCGCCCCTTGTCGGAAATGGAACAAAGAAACTTACATCACGCGCGTTGAATTAGGGTACGTTAAAATTTGAAACCTTTTCGCTATTCCCACTCAGCCTTTGGGAGCTGCGATGTCTTCGCAAATTAATTAGGTAAGTCTAATTTGAAAATCCACGCCTCGGGAGTGGTGTAGCGTGTTACGAAACGTTGGGCCCGACTTAAACAGTTTATTGTACTTTTAATCAAGTAATATAATTGATTCTTGAAGTTTATACCCTTTTTATCTGTTATTCGGTGGTTAGCTTCAAAATACTTGTTACCTGTATCTGTGTGCTTGACAATGAGGTAATATTGAATGGTATTTTGACGAGATAGGTAGGTAGTGATTTGGATGTGCTCTCAATGAAAGGGTTTTAATTAAAATACATTGGCTCCAACTCATTAATGGCGCACTCTAATGAAACTATAGAATTTTCAAAATATCCGGTCGGATGGGATTGTATATTTGTACGGTGTCAAATTAAAGGAGCGTTATGATAAAGCCCTGTGTAGGTATTGCCCTTAGAGTATTATACAGTAGTAATATACTCTAAGGTCTTGCCACAGAACCTATATTTATCACAATTCGACATGATTGAGTACTTAATTTAAACACTATATTCACAATCTATTTTCATAAAGTATGTTTAGGAATTATACATGTAGAAAGAACAGTTTTAACTGTCACAAACAATATACTAAAGCCGGCTCAGCACTTTCCCAGACCGACGGTCTGTTTAATTTCCTTTGATAATTATGCGACACAATGGAACTTAACAATACTCGTATGCACAAACCGACTGACGTACATTCTTTCATATGTAACACAGCGGAAATTTAATTCACAACGAAGAGAGATTCCCTCTTTAAAAATGGTTAAGACATAATTTAAATACTCGTAGTGGTCTAACCGTACAAACCGGTTTTTTCTGTAAATGACAATGACCACTTCGCAACCAGTTCCGCTGAGGTTAGTGTATATCTCTGTGTCAAAATATATAATATTGAATATTACTTTTGTATTAAAATGAGTAGAGGAGTTTCGTTCGCCTTTCTTCTCCTCCATTATAGCACCTTTTGCGAAACGGTGATAGAATCAATAAAATGACGAGTATAAGTGTATCTGTGATAGCTACATGATATAAATGATTTTGCATTTTGAATTCTTAAAATGTGTTTATTCCGTCAAAAACTTGAATGGGAGCCAGGTTCAATATTAAGAATATGCATGGTTGTCGATATCGCTGACAAACCAAGTGAGATCTAAATATGTAGGTGTCTACTGCTGTCTACATAATGTAATTGCGCTACGGCGTGTCTAGTTTCTAAACACACATCCACATCACAGCCATACCACGCCACGTCTACATTACATCTACAATTCTACACCATATAAATGATACCATATCGATAGCTTGAGAGAAAACGTAATTTTATGATAGGTAGGTACTTCAAAAAGCAGTTTTGTCCAAACCAAAGACTTAGGTAAAACTAACTAATAGGTAGGTAGGATTTGATATTGGCTAGTTAGCTTTGTAGATTTATCCAGAGTAGTTACTCTAATAATATTCCGTAATACTTCTATATAAGTAGTTTTATTGTACAAAATGAGTACTAATGGTGCAAATAACAATGCGTCTCAGGTGGACTGCAGTTACGTTAATTTCTTTAACGGTGCAGATATTATTGCCACTTTGCCCGCAAAAGAAGTTTCACGAATCTACACTTGAAAACATTTTCCTTGTGTAAAACTTAAAAATCGGCGTTACAAAACATAAGACTAATCTTAATATATATATAATTCGAGTGTGAGTGTGTATGATACTGAACTCCTCCTAAACGGCTTGACCGATTTGGTTGAAATTTTTTGAGTGTCTTCAGGTGGATCCGAGAATAGTTTAGATTCACAATTGGACCCGGTAGGTGGCGTTGCTGTCGATATATCACCAAAACATTTTTTAACGACTGGACCGATTTGGATGAAATTTTTTGTGTGTGTTCAAGGGGATCTGGGAATGGTTTAGATTCACAATTGGACCCGATAGGTGGCGTTGCTGTCGATATATCACCAAAACATTTTTTAATTATAAAGCGGTACGAAGTACGCCGGGACAACTTGTACCTACTATATTTTTAGAGTTCGGTGGCCAAAGGGTGAGAAAACCCTACTAATATACCTTCGCTGTATGTCTTTCTATCTGTTAGTAATCTTAAACGAAAATAGGTAGACAGATTGATTTTTTTACAGAATACGTGTTATACTGTGGCCGCTCTCACAACAAATGATAAAAAAAGTAAAATTGTAACATTCCTACGGTGTCCCTGTACAGAATTTATACGTTTTATCTCGTTATTGTACGTTACATAATATTATTAAATAATCAGAATATAATACATTAAATGCAAGTTAGACATCCTAATAAATTTACGACAAAGTTGTCATAGTTGCAAAACAAAGTTTTAATGAGAGTTTCAGTATACATGTCGGCGGTTCTATGCTATCTGTGGACGACAAAGATCCGTTACTGGATAAAGAGGAATGCGAGGAAATTCCAAGCTCTTTTACTGAACTATTGACTAGCATGTGTAACTTGTATTGATAAATGATATCTACTTATTAAATATTAACAACTTAGTACTCGCACTGGAAAAATGTTTAGATGGGATAATTTAAATTGATGTTTACTTTTATTTGTGAACGGATTAAAATAAAACAAAGACAATGTTATCCCAAGCTCAATACTATTGAGGCGTTTCTGTTAATAAGTACACAGAAAAACAGACAAAGAAATCCAAAATCATTGTTAGGAGTTCTATAGTTTTAATAGATACCCACAATAATAGTTTTTCTGTAATATATTCCACATGCATACAAGCATTTACAATTTAGTCTATGTATATGACGATAGAAGACAGAACAAGAAAATGAAGAAAACGACAGTGTTCTGTCTAGATCTAGACACAAATAAATATACCTACCAATTACGTACAAGTCACTTAATGATATGAGGTTTCCTGTAACAAAAAATGTAGAAGAAACAATACTTAGGTAATATTTAATTCTACCCTTTGAAACAAACGAATTAAGAAAATTAAGTAGGTACTGAATAAAATTACAGACACAGGGTCATATTCAAATTGTCATAGCTCTTAAACTATTTAACTTAGAGTTACCACTTTGGTGTCTATTTTTAGAAAATGTCCCCTAGTATCTACTAAAAATGAAAAAAAAATAGGTTAATGGCTTGGATTTTTCAATTAATCTCGAAAACTAAAAAAATAACAACATTTAAAAAAAATTAATTGAATTTTTTTTTCTCTCCTTTATTGATAATTTTTGGTAAAATTTTTAACGGTAATTAGTTGCGTACGTCTTTAGCTACAAATTAAGACCTTTTTAGTGTTTTTAGGACCACCAAATGTTAAGTTATGGCTAAATTAACACAAACGCCCTTTTTTTGGTATACAAAAATTAAAAAGGCTGCCATTTCATTATGGTTGGAGTAAAATGACATATGAGGGGTGATTTGTCGATAAAATCGATCGTATTTTATACCATTAAAGGCTCCGACACCGATCACCGGACACATTGTATATTCTATGCACAGACAGCGATCAGTTATAGATTTAAGATAATACAATTATAAGTACACGTGCATACCTGTATATCAAAAGTATCCTGAATTTAAATCTTTGTTCAAAACACAAGTAAACAGACGCCCGTATTTTGTTTGGTAAGACCTCTGAGACACAATACTTTGTATTCTTATGCCGAGACACGAATCATAGAACATTTAGGACGTTTTACGATACCCGTAAAGAGGCGGAACCGCTATCTCACTCTCTTCACGCACTCGTTTACGCCGCAATAAAATATGAAGAAAGCATCCCGAACAAAGGTGTAACGCAAACTTGGCCAACGATAACAATACAATGGGCGTAAACAATTTTAGACCACGTATGAAGTTTATCGCGAGCTCTTGCGCCGGTTCGCGCTTTGCTACTTTATTACTTGACCATAAAGCGTCAAATACCAAAAACGGACTTTTATTTTCAACCGAGCGGTTATAAAAAGGGACACATGCCTTTTACACAAAGTATTTTTACAAAAAGGAAGCTTTACTTATTTGCAAGTTTAAGAAGAAGATTATTAAGTCCAAAAAAAATACTTACCTTACATACAATAAAAATAAAAGAATATTAATAGAATATTTATAATACCTGCCTATGTTAATAGGCACTTAAAGGCACTTACGTCAATTTAACTAGATGAAAAGGATCGCTCTCAGTATTTGCTGTGGTAGCGAACCACAGCTACTGATTTTCAGTGCGAACCCGTTGAGCTAAATATTCTTCTTTATAGTCAAATTAGCAATTAGATGTATTTAACCGATTACGGTGAAGCCAAACGTAGGGGATTTTAGATAGATACATATAATTATGCAAGTATGGGTTATAGTCATACATATAATAGTAGTCGTTGTCCAACATATTGGTTACGAAAAGTTACCTTAAGGGGGATTTCAAACAAAATGGAAGTGACGTAGTTGGGAAGATTTCCGCGAAGATGTATTAGCTCAATAGCTCATAAAGTTTGACTTAGAGGGGCCTCTCGCTGCCTCTTCAGACATATTGCCGACGGTATATTGAAAATCTCAGTTCTATGCAATCCCTCGCTCTATTTGGAAACCACTTGAAGCAAGCGCATGAAAACGTCACTAGAATTGGAAAAATGGTACAATCGATACGAATGTTTGAATGTGGAGAGATACAATATGTTTTATCAAATTGAATGAAGGGTTTATTAAAAATAATGGTACCAACATTTATCGTAGAATTGTTTCCCTGGTATCATTTCTGCATCCGTAGCTACTGTTTGCAAGTTACAAAGACTGCAGATTCAAATTGGAGTGTCTCGCGCTATTTTATCTGTTAGTGTAATTATTTATGTGAATAATGACATGGTGTTCAATGACCATCATCGCCCATTAAAATAAAACCTACGGCATAACCAATGTGATGTCATAAGACAATGGTTAAATCTAGAAGAATTATTACGTCCAAAAATACCACCGTGTTACCATTAATACTGGAGGGTTAAATAAACTTCGTGGTACAAAGTCCAATGAATCTCAACAAAAGCAACTTCCCCGTAAATATGGATAAAAATACATTTTGAAGAACATTGTCGCAATATGAAAGTTATTTAAGAAACTCGTCCTGTTCTGTGCTTCCAGCCGTTCGACAAAGCCGCAACCATTTTTATTTATTTCTAAATGTGATTCCTTTCCACGGTTTGATTATTATTATACATTTACATGAAAAATCGTGGCGGCCATGGCGGAATCAGAACGCGAAATCTTTGAATACACAGTAAATATTTATGAGAATTACCGACACATTTTACTCTGAGGCATATATGAACCTACAAACGGATATATATATTCGCCATAGGGTTTTTATGTTATCAACGATTATTACGGACAAAAATATGAAGAATTTATCTTTGCTGGTCTACTCTTTTAAAACTGGAATAAATACGTAATAACGGAATAGGTAATAACAGAGAACGTAGGCGCGTTAAAATAGCGTATACTTAACTTCAACGGTTACACTATCTTTTTCACGATCTGTTTTTTTTATTTCTTATAAAGTGACGTTTGCATCAGAATCTTTGCTTCACCTTGTTCTTCACACCCATAACTGGACTAGGGTCTTGTCTCAACGCGAGTACAGGTACAGGCCATAGTTCGCCACTCTAACCAAAAACGGATTAGCGGAATTCTTATGCCTTGGATCCATGCAACTGGGTCGAAAGATAGGTATTACAATTCAGAATCGTCAGTACCCGTTAAAATACGTACGCGATGATATAAGATTAAAATCTAAGGTATCACTTCTTCAATTGTATCAGAATACCAATTCATAACTTATTATTAGGTTTATTGTTTTATCATCCGTTCTTATTTTAAGAATAGGTACGTACAAATTCCGAACCCAAACCGCTTGTACTGCAGAACAACTTTCAAATCACTAAGCTCACTGCTTTTAGTGAAAAATATTTCCAAAGTTTAATTTACGCCTATTGAAGCGGCCCGGCAATAGCTACTCTTTCCTTAAAGACGGCACCGAATGCCGGTCGTCAATTTTCTTAAGACTTTTGTGAAGTCCTATCAAAATTTAAGTTGATATTGGAAAAGTTCCGGTTTGTGGGCTGAAACGAAGATATCTCCTGATAGGGCGAACCAGAGGAATCAAGAATTATGTAATTACCAGCTATTAAGATGGTAGATACCGATTACTTCCCGTTATATTATGTATTTTGGGACAAATTGAAAAAGTCTGGGCCGGCGCCAATGAGAACAACTTAGTAGCAATTTACTCTTCTCCGATTTTGGGCTGGAGCCGAATTGTGTAATATAATCTTACTAATATTATTAATGCGAAAGTTTGTGAGTAAGTAAATATGTGTGTGTGTGATTGTTACTCTTTCACTCAAAAACTACTGAACGGATTTAGATGTAAGTTTACAGTACTATAGCTTGTACATCAGAACAACTTATGGGCTACAATTTATAAAGATTATGTGGCCCTAATATAACGATAAGTCGCCAAAAATCCTGCCCTCTGAGTGCTATCTAGGCGTTCGCTGCCTAAACCTTTCGGGTTACATGAAGATCATGTATGGTTGGATTGTTTGTCTTAAACATTCATAAATAAAAGTCCGTGACAGGTGACAGCAATATCTTTATAATTATGCTTATACCTTTTATGTGTTACACTCACTCACTCAGCACTCACACAGCTACACACAGCACTTACACTCACTCAGCTATTTTGGATATAGTTATCCAAAATAGTGAGATTTTTCCGAATCCCACGCGGGCGAAGCCGCCAGCAAAGACTAGTAGTACCTAGTATACAACAAAGCTGTTACGAATACATTTTGTCAATTGGATGTATTCTATTAGTTCTTTTAAACAAAATAGATCGACGAGTTAATATGAGAGAGGGTAAAAAAACTGTCAATTTTCCAATCAAATATCGAAATAGATTCCGAGTCCATATTTGTAAACTCGGCAAGTAAATCAAATATAAGGCAACAAATTTTACGACTGGATTTCATATTAAAAAGAATTGTATTTGTATAAAATTTATGTATGTATAATTGTATATGTGTATACCTACTGCATAACAACCATGCGTAAGTGATTAGTGAAAACAAAATACTGTTAAAACCACGAACATTATTACAAACGAGGGTTTAATTTAATGAAAATTAAATATTTTTAAGAATTGATGTAATTGATGAATTGATGTATTTTGAATTGATTAATTGTATGCCCTTGGTGTCGAGCAAAAGTTATCTATTATTTCTCTTTCGGCGGCGCCAAATGTGCTTACTAGCCATAACATAAAGTTAGAATAGACACGTCTATCCCAATGTTACTAGGTACTTGTCAAGACTTAGATTTTCTCTTTTTTCCGCTAATCTCAACACGGCTTCACAGATTTGAATGCGGTATTCACTGAGGTATTGTAGTACGCTTATGGTAATATTTAGTTATAGTTTTATTTCAATCGGTCCACAAATAAAAAATATTATGTAAATTTTTTTATAGCCTTGAAGCATCTGAAGGGCTGACGTAAAAGCAGACGAGCCACCTGATGGTAAGTGGTCATCGTCGCCTGGACACGAGCAACACCAGGGGAGTCGCCAGTGCAACGCCGGCCCTGAAGGAGAACTCTTTATACAATTTTTTTGGAGAAGCTCATGTCATAAGGTTCCGAAAATTATACGCTGGTGGGTACTAAATAATAGGTTCTCCAACACGAAATAAGGTCGATAACTACCTACTTATTATGTAACGTAACTAAGCATATAACTTCCTCCTTCCTTCCTATTAGTTATCAATATTTATTTGGGCAGTGAAAGTAAAAATTAATGGTGGGTTAAAACTGCATTCGTTTCATTATTTTCATTATTTTCATTTGCTTACAATCCACGTGAATGAAAACAAGTGCCCAAAAACGATAAATTCAGAAATGAATTCACATTCTCATTTATACACAAAATGCTGATACAAAATAAACGAACAAAAGCTACAAATGTGTGTGGTCAGCACCATCAATTGTCATAGTATGTATTCCAGCATGGCTTTCAACTTATCTTATTATCTGATGCTGAAAGCAAGAACAACAAAAAAGTAACAATATATTTATTGTTCCAAAGATGCTTATTGTGTTAAATAAATAATCTAATCTTAAACATGATTACAAGTTTAGGTACTGAGGCATAGGTTTTGCTAAGCAAAAAGAAGGCTGATTAATATAATAAATAAAAGGTATATCTCAGTCTCCAAATAGGACTGAACTCAGCATGACAGTTTGTGATTGACCAAATTGTTCGTGGCCAAACTTCAATCACAAGAGACTTGTGCCATGCTGCACATCTGATACTAAAACTGCCAAACGCCACTAAGACCCTAAAGTCAGAACAATTTAGCACAAACAGTTGACAAAGAGAACATAAGAAGAGTTAACCAAGATATTTCCTCCTTCTCATTATTAAGAGCTCCGCCGCACTTGAGCGGGCAAACATTCGTTTTCCTCAATGCGTATGATACATGAAAACCCTAGATTTTCGTTACTCGATAAGGGGATAAGAGTTTTGTTACACCGAAGTGTATCTAAAAGGAGAATATGTGTATTTGTGAATATGTGAATATGTGTGTGTTGTTGTGTAAAGTGCACATTGCACAATTTTAATTACATAAGTATATTTAAATTTTTTACAGTAATATTATTTATAAACACTTTATTATCGTTGTTTACAATTTAAAGTTTCTTAATTTAATTAATATTCGTAATCTTCCTTTCCATTCCCGTGAATCAGGTACTGGATTAATAAAAAGGCAATCCAAATGTAATTCGTGTTGCGATATTAATGTATGCTCTTTGTATATTTAAATAGTCGAGAATATAAAATTGTTTGATTTGTGTAGCTAGACATGACACAAAAATATTTTTTTTATCATTTGTTAAGGTTTAAAATCATGTTAAATATAACGAAAAACATTTACATACCATAACATAGCGATGCAATAATTTCTGTACATAACATCTCACAATATGACACTTAGAAATATGAAATTCAGTATGAAGAATGGAGATGGTTTGCGACCCGTGAAAGAATGTTGAATACTTTATGTATATACGATATAAAAAACATATTTCCAAATCTCACGCGAACAAAGCCCCGAGAAAAAGCTATTAATTGAATCTGAATTAAAAGTTGTTCATCGCATGTATCTAAGGCAAATTTTATAGAAAAAATGGGCTGTGGTGTAAAACCTCATAAACATAATTGGAGAGACCGTTACATAACGGTCTTACTGTAACCCTAAGGAGGTGCTGAAATATAAGATTCTCGACTTTTCCTTTTCGAGAGCACTTCCTTAACAAGACACGTATATCCGAGATATTTTTCCCTCTGTGGATGATATTATTGTGACATCAGAGCCATCAAAACATCTATTAACTGTAAACCTGGACTCATTAACTATAATAATATTTGCACAACACAACACAAATAATAATGTTTTCGACATCTTTGCTTTGTAATTAAGGGATATAAACCGGGTTCAAACCCCGCACGCACCTCTATGTCCGTATAAATTTTCTTCGGTGGAGGACAATATCGTGAGGACACCTGCTCATCTGAGAGTTCTCCATAATGTTCTCAAAAGTATGTGACTTGGCCTGCGTGGTGGACTACAGGCCTGTACTCCTCACACTGTGAGAGGAGACCCGTGCCCAGCTGTGGGTTATGGGTTGTGATGATTATGATGAACATAAGTTCGTGCCGGAATCGATCCTTCTAACGATCAGACCTTCTCTCTAGCCTATGCAATACATATGTCAATGCTAAGCGACACACAAATCCTCAACATATCCATCTCAGAAGCACGCTACAAGCAGAATCATTCTCATACAATGAACTATATTGAAGTGTCCAATATAATACGTGACTGCAGGGCGCGAAAAGCTGGGAAATATTACCGCTTATTCATATTGGACTTCTACACACACGACGACTGGACTGTGGAGTGCAGCCATGCTTGCCAAAGCAAACCTTGTGGTGCATGCTGATGCATAGAACCAAAGTACAGCGACGTATTGGAGCGGTCTTGGTCCTAAACAGACATCATTGTCATTGCAACTTTTAACTGTCCTACTGATGGGGATGACTGACGGGATGGACGGGTCTCCTCTCACAATTTGGGGGCATAAACCAGTTTCCACCACGGGGGCAAAGTGTGGATTGGCGAACTTCACATACCTTTGAAAACATCATGTGTGCTGGTTTTCTAACGATGCCGATGTTTTCCCTTACAGAAGTAAGTGATAAATTAATCTCCAATATGCACATATTTTTTTAAACATTTGTGTCCTGTATTGGGCCATTGGAGGGTTAAGGCCACTTTTTACTTGAATAAAGAAGGATGCTTAATACTGTATTAACGTCGCCGGTTTCCGTACCCAAAACACCTACATTTTATGTAAACACATTAATTTCCACAACATAAAAACACAAAGTCTACACAAGCCAAAGCCAAGTGTTCCCAAGTTGTTACAGCAACAATGCAAAACGTGCCTTAAGATTCTGTATTCCTAGTAACGGAAAGCTTAAGACCACGTCGACAACGAGTATCAAATCAAATAAGTATGTGTGTAAAAACTTACAATCTCTTAGATTAGAATAGTTAAACATACAATATTTTGTTATGAAACATGTTCCTTTTAATATGCTTTTTCTCATTAAGCACTGACCAATGACATATTCATAGGAAGCGTCAGAACTGTTATGTAAAAATGCTGCAGCATTTTATGCCACTAATTAAAAAGTAACAATTGTCGGTAACATTTAGCAATGGCTAAATATATCATTAATTTATAACGGTTATCGTGTGTTTGCGAGTCCCAACTAGCAGTAAACACGTTTTCAAGTATGAGATGTTTGCTGAAACCGCAAACTGGTGCTAACTTCAGTGGTGAATGCTTATTTGGTATTTGTTCTGTGTTTGGTGTTGCGGTCACGGCTCCGGCTATTTGGTTTCCATGAATAGAATAGGCATGGCCTAGATATACGAACTCTTTATTTGGCGTGGTCTGATCATAGGATTGGCTAATATCTATATTTTTATTTATTAATTTTGTGATCGTGTATGTCACTGAAATCCTAAACGTTTGGACCGATTTTGATTGAGTTTTTTGAATGTTGGGGGAGGGGAGTGGGTCTGTGCATGGTTTCAGACTACAATTACAACAAGGTAGATTCATATTTGGAATCGGGGTCACTTTTGTCGAGATTTATTTAAAGATCAGCCATACTATTGGAGAAATATTATCATAATAATATATTTAAAAATATTGCATTTGATAAAAAAATCTTAAACGTAAATAAAATTTAAGGTTTTGACTTCTGAAGTCATTTAAGGAATAATAATTTTGTCGTATTGATATTGTGTCGTCCTTACAATGAACACAACAAGTAGGTCAAAATAAGAAAAATCATTACCCCCAAAGTAAAATTTAGAGTTTATTTTATTTCACTAAACTCGAATCAAAACCATTACATTTAAAACAGGATTGATCTGAAAACTAGAACTGTACAAAACAATTTATTAGTTCGCAGTTAATATTTATTTTACTTCCCAATTCACATTGGTGTAATTTATTTTATATTCCTTTAGCAGCGAACCGTTCATTTTATTCGTAAATAGACTAACACGATCGTTATGTCTCATTTATTTGGTACCGTTTTATAGCGTTCTAGAGTTGCAAACGGTACAGGATTTTATGCACTGCAATAACGCACGTACTAAAACTTGGATAGAGTGCAGTGGGGTGTAGAATGACATATATTTTTTATTGCGACAACCAAAATAATTGGTAGACGTTAGCGTCGATCATGTTTATTTGGATCGTCATCGTATGGTTATGGTACCATCAACGTGTTGCCAGTAAAAAAGAAATATCTTCTTACCAGAAAAAGAAAACCCCCGCTATCCAGCAATGCCACCTAAATATAAAAAAGTCTATCGTAAATTTTCAGAACAGGTTGGTAAGCAATCAGCCAAGCAAAGAGTTTAAAGAGTCAAAATGTGGTCGCAAAATCTTTCATTTAAGTAGTATGTACCTACATACATAATGTACATAGCTATTAATCTCTAGTCACCAATTTAATATCAAAAGAAAAAGATATTTAAACTAAAATCTCTTTCTACCCGCTTACACGCTTTTTTTTATTGTTCTAACAAGATACAAAATTAAATAAATTATAGCACTCATCAATTTCAGTCATCAACGTAACGTCAAGTAGTATCCATATTCCTAGCATAAGGAGGCAAAGCCCTATCAACCTATAGTCTTCCCAGTTCCCATATTTTATTCTCAAGTAAAAGGTAAACTAGAGCAAGCGCCTTATACTTAAAAAGACCATGAAATTGATTGAAATTGGTTTTAAAAGGTATGCAAATGTTAGCGTTACCACAAAAAATATTAAAAGGCAGCTCTACCTCACTGCCCCAGTGCACCCTATAGCACGCGGTAAAGTGCACTAACTGACGATTTGAAAGTTTTTCCGATAATTATGGCGGCAGTGATTGCCTTCCGGATTGAGAGGAAGTTTAAAACTGAATCTACCGACTGATGGGTTTGCACAATGAAAATTATACCGTCGCGGACTACTTTCAATGTGTTCAACGATAACTGTTATGTTAATTGGGAAATGTAACGAGTTATAAATAACATCCTGTTGTCTTATTGAGCAATAGAAAATTAATATTGACAATAATAATAAACGTTTATAAACGCTTACTCACTCATACCCCCGCGCTAGGATTCCCTGTGTCGTGGTTGGTATAGATAACACAAAATTAAATAACACATCACTACCACCAAAGACACGAGAACAAACATTACCTATCCGTCTGAAATTATCATAAATATTTTCTCAGGCCGGGAATCGAACCCGAGGCCCTTTGCTTTACAGGCAGGATCATTACCAATTAGGCTACGGGGTCGCTTATATCTTCATGCCTAGGATTCCCTATGTCACGATTGGCATGGCCAAAACACAAAGAGAACACATGTCATATTCAGACAAAGACCAGAAATTTAAACTCATCACTCAAATTCAAATTTCCGCCGTTCGAAGAGTCCGGAGTTCAAGTCCCAGCTCGAACTCCGGACTCATCGAACGGGGGCGGTCGAGCAAAGTAACTATTGTACCACACGTATCGGGTACCTACTAATAGCGGGTCTCAATTGCGTTAAAGGTATAAAACGCGCTTGACTTGTCTTTTCACTTAAATTTTCTATACGAAAGTTATTATCCACATTTATAGGTGAAAGAAAAAACACGTTTATTACTCCAGATCGACTTCTCGGCTTTATAGTGCCGTAAATTTAACTGCTTTGACGTTTATTGTCTATATGTTTCTATTAAGAATACTTTAAAAAATAAACTATAAGAATAAGAAGTCACAGACCCCGGTCTATACTTCGTAGTAGGTCTACCTATAAGTCAGGATGTTGCACGCAAGATAAATAAACAAAGTAATTTTTATTTTATATAGTAAAAACTTAATTCGATGTTTTGCTACCGACTTATTTTAACCTAAACTTGAATTCGGGGCCCTATTCATGTCTACGCGAATAACTTAAAATCTTCTGGAGCAAATTCATGAAACGCACTCAAGTCATGAGAGTTCTCTCGACTTCCATGGCCTTTGTTAACTTTCCTATTTCAAAAATATAGTAGTTAGTTCATTTCGGTATCAAATGTAGTTCTGAAACACGAACAGAGTTTAGGCATACGCGTATTACTACTAAAAGTTTCGAACCTGAAGACAAATTTAGAACACTTTATTGGTAATTTGATAGACTAAAATTTCATAAATAAATCCGTATTAATTTCATTTTTTATTTGGTATGAAATGTATAAATTAAATGGAGAATTGTGAAATATTATTATATTTAATAGACAAACTCGACCTACATTCAGTTCTCATGACAGATATTATAAATTTAATACTTTAATTACCAACTTAAATGTAATTTTTGCCTCACGAATAATATTATAATTTTATCATCAAATAATGTTTATTAAAAATTGTATCATGTAGGTATTTTATTAATATACATGCACGTATGTTGTTTAGTCTACAGGCGTTGCGGAATTGTGTTTTACGATCATGGAGAAGTAACGGTGAAAAAACTCCTCAGCATATCTTTTCTATACTAATATTATTATTATAAAGCTGAAGAGTTGTTTGTTTGTTTGTTAGTTTGTTTGTTTGTTTGTTTGTTTGTTTGTTTGTTTGTTTGTTTGGTTGGTTGGTTGGTTGAACGAGCTAATCTCAGGAAGCACTAGTTAGAATTGTAAAATTCTTTTTGTGTTGGTTAGTCCATTTATCGAGGAAGGCTATAGGTTATATAACATCACGCTACGACCAATAGGAGCGAAGCATCAATGAATGTTTCAAAAATGGGAAAATATTTGTAAAGAACAAGTTTCCCGGAGCGAAGCGAGGACGGTCCATTAGTAAACTAATGAAATAATCGCCAAAGAGAACTTCTGATCCCTTAATCAATCAATCAAAATCTTTATTGTGGAAAACGGGTACAATTATTATTGTCAAATGTTACAATCCTCTCGGCTGGTGACGGCATTATTATTTCCATGTCTCCTTGTCATTGATGTATTCATCAATTGAGTATATCATACTTACCTAAATACTAAATAGTTATTTTCTTATGCCATGTATTATACAGAGGCAAATTCACACAGGAATAAGAGTCTGTAGTTTTTTCCTACTGTAGTGATATCTAAGAGGCTTTGTCGTACATTCTATGTACGACAAAGCCTCTTAGATATCAACATACACGACGCCCCGAGCAAGCTGTAAATAAAACTAAGAAGATTGAACCGTTCCTATCCCTGAACGAGTTTATTACCTTCGACTGAAACGTATAAGGGATCAATTGTCACTCTACGAGCTGAAGGTATTACGTCTAACTCGAGGTAAGATTTTATCCACACAAAACGTGTACCTACATTTCAAAGGTTGTGCACATTCTATATGAGCAACAAGAGTTCCATTTTTAAGATAAGTACCTAATTTTGAGGAATTGCGGAATTGCAGGAATTCATGAAATAAGAAATTGGCTTAAAAAAATCCGACACTCCGGTTGGCCACTGACACGTCCACCAATCCGCACTGGAGCAGCGTGGTGGAGTATGCTCTAGGCCTCCTCATGTATGAGGAGAGACCCGTGCTCAGTGGTGGGCCATTAAAGGTAGGAGATATTTGGCAATAGACGCAGTATCCGGGCCAGGTATATCCGTATGTCGCGCGATATTTTTCGCTAGAGTTGCAGTCGATACCGCTTATATCAAACCTTATATATATATCAAACCTTAAAAACTTCCAACACTAAAGTATAAAATATAAAGAAGATATTATCCAAGTAGCGTTAGAAAAACATTGTAAACCGTTTATTTAGTAAGAAAGTCGAAAAATGCGTGGGTGACGCGTGGATAACTCGTAAGTGATAATGTCTGTGCTCGAATTGGTCTCCTATAAGGAAATCGGCTTTACTGTAAGCTCTTTAAAATTGGCTCCCTGTTACCTTGTCGCGAGTGAGTTATAGTTTTGTAACCTTGTAACTTAATTGAATATATGTACATTTTTAAGGAAACGACCATGCAGCACCCTTCCGCTGCCGGCCATGACACTTGTGATGTGGTTTTCAACCGACACAGCACAATACTTAAAGCGTCACTGGGATGGTTCGTCCACTCAGCTTAAAAAAAAGGTTGTTATGTTAATAACACCCTCTGCTAAATTCATAAATGTTATTGCATTCTTAAATGTTACTTAGTCAGTTCGATTAGTACGTATGACACTAAAGAACATGGTCATAAAGCCATGATCACGATTGTAAGTATTACCCACAACTTAGTAACTAGTCCAGTACCAGTGTCACGTCAATAAGTAATTTATTCCGAACTTTCCACGGGCGTGGGCAGTTTCAAGGGTTTTGAATTGAATTATAATTTAACATAGTTACTTCTTCGTTCGTTGCTATGGTAACCGGTGCCACAGCGGCGCGTAGGCGGGTTCAGCTGGTACTTATAACGTCACGTTTAGATACTCGACGAGCAGGGCGATAACGCGCGAATACGAGTATGTATTCAGTCCCGTGAACTATCAAACTAATTCGCTCGTTTTGCGTTCAATGTCGGTTTTATGGTACGGATCAAAGGATTTCTCGACTGTATTTATAAGCGTTTACAATACCTATACGTCACTGTAAACCGAATATTCGCCGAGTATCTAAACACGGCATGACAGCAATAAATACCTAAATAGGAACATTTACTTTACAGGAACGGTGTAGGCTTACTAAAATTCTTTACTTTATGTCCCTATGAAATATTTATTGTGTGATCTTTGAAACATATTATACAGAATACATCTGCGTTGTATAATACACTCGTATCTCGAGCGATATGTAATAAGGGCCTATAAATATTACGACCGAACCTCAAATGTTTACTTAATACCTTTATATTTATGTTACAATGATGGCTTTTTGAGCTATCTACAAAGACCCGCTGTGCGCGCGAAATTCGACCGTAATTCTTTGTGTCAAAGGGTTACTTCAAATTGTCATTATGAGCATACTTATTTCATACTCCTCCGTCCGTTTAACATAGTTTTGAAAATTTTAAATCACATAGGCTCTGTTGTTTTGTATACTATTTTACAACGTGAGTTTTACACAGACATTGATAAGCACAGTTGACTACATAAATAACTTTTTCATGCATAACGATAAAATGTTCATTACCTAAATATGCCTACTTATGTTACAATAAAAATAAAAATCAAGGAAAAAATCAGGGGAAAACAAAATACAAAGCTAAATTTCAATCATAAACCCGGATTTAAATAGTAATTTGTGTCAAGGCAGGACGGATACCGGAAACGGATCGGAAGTACATTTGAATACGGGCGCGAACCACGTACAGCAGAACCTGAATATGTAAAAATGCCTCGGGCTTCCCCGTTTTCCATAATCTGATTTGACACTTTCCCCAGTAATTTTCTCGTTGAACCTCTTACATTGCTTAATTAGATAAATCGATTTTAATTAGTTTTAATAAAAACATAATAATGTAATTTAAAATTGTATTCTACTCAATAAGAAATATGAAGAGTCTAATTTTCATCACAGCGAGTTTCGACCAGCAGCCAATAGAAATTAAATGTATTACTTATTGTATTTTCTCGATGTCTTAATTGCAAATAAATTCTACAACCAGAGCAAAGCTGTGAAACGTGTAGAACTCACACATTCATTTCCTACTTTAACACTCCTACGTCGCAGCTCTAATATCCTTAGTGAAATAAAAATACAAAATTATGAAGCTTTTACGCGTTTCCAGTATCATTAGGTATAAGTATTAAATGTATTAATACGTGAAACAAAAACTTTGTATCCCTCTTTTCGAAAATTGCGCGGACGGAGGAGTATGAAATTTTCGCAGTTATAGTCTATAATAGAGGAGTGCAGAATACTAATATTTTTTAAAAAGTGAACTAAAGTAGTAAAGTGATGAAATTGATTATGGAAAGAACACACACAAATGAACCTCTATTTTTAAGGGTCCTGTATCCAAAGAGTACCAAATCCTCCCAATCCAAAGGGATCCTTTTACTAAGACTCTGTTGTACGTCCGTCCGTCTTTCTGCCACAACTTTACCTCTTTATCCCTAATATGAAAATGCTTCCACAGAGTGTGTTACTATGACCGCTGTATTAGATATCAAAATTAAAGGGGGTCCCCATTCAAGAAACGTGTTTTATTTCGGCGTTAATATTGCAGGATACGGAACCCTTCGTGTAGTCTTTTTAAGATAGGATTTTTAAGCACTCATTTCAAACACCAATCCCATCCACAAAAATATTATTAATTCCATTTCCCAACTCCAGTCACTTAATACAAAGTACTCATAAAACAGTATGGTTCCAGTACGGGTTAACTTTCATCCACTTTCCACTTTCCATTTGGAAAACTACACAATAGTACATTGAGTGATATGGGTTGGGTCCTAACTAGATTTAGTTGTGTGTAAACATGTTGACCGAGATCCTCCGAGACGTCTACGTCGAGATCGACGACGTCGGCCGATATAAAGGAAGCAAACAATGGATACTCGAAATCCTTTTACGATTTTATCTTTCAATCCTTTCTGAGCTTTATTGTCGTCTAAATAAATGCTAAAAGTTTTGTCGAGTTTATTGGAAATGTTCAAGTGTCTATACTTAATACATATTTAAAAATGTCTTTGTAAAATTTGGCCCCGAAGCGAACTCGTAAATCAAGTCGTAGTGCCTGGATGCGAGCTTTGCTCGGTATTTTTTTTTTTTTTTGGTAGGTGAATGGTGTTTTTTGGAAATTATATTTAGATACGAATTACATACTGATGAAATATGAATAATATTTTTCGATATACCTACATATATTATTGTAATATTATTATATTATATTATATTTATGATATTGTTATTGATTCAGTTTTTCATTGCCTTCATTCAAAATGAAAATCGACGTCGATTTATCCGTGTTTTCATGATACCGATGATAGATCGATTAATCGCGCCCAAAACCTCTTTCCCCCGAAATTTAATGAAAATCGTTGGAGCAAGATTAGCTCGTTTAAAGGTATCCTAGGCTGAGATCTATAGACGATACTTTGCCTTAGCTCAGACTTTACTTAGGAAAATCTTTGCAGGTGTATTGCATGTAATGAAACCAATAAAGGTATTATGACATTAGCGGTCTTAGCTTATGCTGAGCACAATCTCAGCGTGACATGTCTATAAATACCAAATCGCAGTCTTTGCAACGCAAAGTTTTTCGTATGTAAAGTCTGAGCTAAGGCTAAGTATCGTCTATAGATCTCAGCCCTAGTGTGTGTTAGTGTTATAGCGTTAATTTTGGAGATGTTTCAGCAGCAACTATTACGACTTTCGTCCATCAAATTAAGTAACATCAACGTCAAAATAATTTACCAAATGATATCTGTCTCTTTGCGTAACTAAGTAAATATTCTCTCGTCTTAGGTTTTTTTATTTTTATGTATTTAATATTATAACTGATACTGGCTTGCTTACACCCTCTTGGCTTTGGTTATACTATATGCCCACGGGCGACCGTGACCATTTACCACAGTGGGTCATCAGCTAATTTGTGAAAAAACCTATTCATAATACTGTGAGTAACATGGTATCTAAAGCGAGTACCCAAGTATTTGCATATCTACGAAATGCATATTTTAATATCCTGCCCGTTCGCACTCAATCTCAAATTGTAATCAGTCTGTAGAACCGTTCCCATATTTGTTTCCCACGGGATATAACTCTATTTTCATAATTGTGCTAGATATGCAATAACACTATGGAAGTTTTTGTTCCAAGAATATCTCAACGGGGCAGTCAAGTGTTTTTGTAGTAGTTTTTACTGCCCGAATTTCATTTTCTGTTAACCGACATTAGTTAGTTTTATTCTGTTATTTGCTTTATTATCACAATCCAAAACTTCTCCTTTTGAGAGAAGATCATTGTTGACAGCGTTGAAAACATTAAGGTGTGCGGGTCGCTGCGTATATTGTGTGAGTTGGGGCGTACCTACATCAAGTTCTTCTAATTAAAAGTCAATAATTACGAAACACTGTTTATTGGTTTTACGAATCTAGA
This sequence comes from Ochlodes sylvanus, assembly GCA_905404295.2. Classification (NCBI taxonomy): domain Eukaryota; kingdom Metazoa; phylum Arthropoda; class Insecta; order Lepidoptera; family Hesperiidae; genus Ochlodes; species Ochlodes sylvanus. The sequence goes on from FR990144.1 coordinate 6,565,295, forward strand.
GACGACTGCCCTGGAGGGGGTAGCGCAGGTGCAAGTCGGCTTGTGTTACATACATAATATGTCGATACAAAGGTGTTGTTATTTTAAATTTTTAAGCAAATAGCGGACAGACAGACGAGCAGAAAACCACCGGATGATCAGTGGTTACCGCCGGCGAATTACTAACACCAAAGAGATCACCGATTTGTTAGTACTATTACTTTCGCATTTATAATATAACATTTATCAGTTTACGCGTATTAAAATAATGAGTATAAAACACCAACAAAGGTCGGGAAAGACGAATATTAACAAACACCTGTCCCTTCCAGGCACGGTCTGTATCGACGTAAAAGGTCGAATGTCATCCGACGGGCTACACATTTCATGAATTGTATATAACCGATCTATATCGAAGGGATTTCCACAAGAACCGCAGTAGTATATCACCGCAGAGGTAATCACCAAAATGTTATTACCATGAAATGGAACGATAATTCCGTTTCGTAATTCAAAATGTGACTAAAATTTGTTCATAATTTTCATGAAGTTCATTCAGTGCATGTATTGTGTAAAAACTATTAATTTACAATTAACGGGAATGACATACTGTTATTTTAAAACTGATGTCAAAAGCAAAGGTATTGAAACTGATGTATAACTACACCGTATAACAATTTTAACGAAAAATCTGCTTGGACTTTGTTTTTATATCCATAGGTAAGTAGTTTAACTGCTGTCTGTGACTGTGAGTAGAAATAACTTCTAGGGAGTTTCTTGTCGCTTCTTCTTACGGCACCACTAACCGTAGAGACCGTAGGGTCAAGCGATGGCGTAGTTTGTTCGAAACATGTTTATAAAAAACAACTTAGAATAAATTTAATATCAATACTAAGACGACACAAATAACTCAACAATTACATACAATGACAAACCGTATCTACCATTCAGCTTTACCTACTCTGTGTAAAATAAAGGGAAAGTACCTACGCTTCAATGAAGAAGGTATACCACCTATTAGATTGCCATCAGCTGTCACTATTATGGAACCCCGTGATAATTCATCGACACGGCAGGCTCGTAAAGGTTAGGTAGTAGGGTTACTAACTGTCTGTACTTGTCCGGACATGTGCGGACTTTGGTCTTTCTGGCTTTTGAATTTCTCTACCTTTTGTTTCTCTCCAGATAAAAAAAAATAAAAAAAAACAAAATATTAGATAAGCTTTCATCTTTTTGTTACTTAAAACAGTGTATTAATTAGGGAAACTCTTATGAGTTTCCCTAATTGCAGCATGATTTTTCGTGTTTTTAATTATGGTGTACAATAAATGTGGTGTTAAATAAAGTGTAATTAATAAATAAACGCTTACACACTCATACCCCCGCACTGGGATTCCTTGAGTCGCCGTTGGCATGGAAAACAAATAACAAATCACCAACACCATTATCTAAGAACAATCATTTAACTGTTTTTTTAACTCCACTAGCAGACCAGTCTTTTCAAATTTTAAGATGGTTACCCTAACCACGTGGATGCCAGAATTACTTACTTGAGAATTATTAACTATGCCTTCATTTTCCGGGCTTCGGTGTTCCGTAGGCAACTTGCCATAACTTTTCTCTAATTTCAATCACGGCACTTGAATTGAATTCTCATATAATAAATAACACTTAGATGTAGCCAAATATGACCTTTTAACTGATTCTCATAGACTGTCAGGTGCTCGTAAATTGGCAAAGGGAGACAGTTTTTGGGTTTTTAAATGTTTTTATGACTAAGTCAGTCAGTACGTACTACAATAAATAATTCTAGTTCAAGGGTTGGTACTAACTACTGGTAATCTGGTAATAGGTACTAGGTACCAATAATTAATAATAAAAAAAAGTATTTTAATTAGAAACAGATACAAAGATTTATGTTATAATAGGTAGCAGTGATTAAACAGTAATGTACAAGTACACAGCTACACACCCCCGAAACATTGCTATTGATTTATTTCAGGCACTATGTAAACTTCATGTTCTGTTGTTCTATAAATTAAAAAGTTACTTGGGAATTTTTGGCATTGTCATGTCTACACTGCTTCGGCTGTACATTTTGTACTGGACTGTATATTTTGTGCAATGATAGCCGATTGCTGAAATTGTCAAAAAATTGTCAATCCCTGTACCTCGAATTGTCAAAAATTATGAGCATATTAAAATTTAATTATCATGCTTCGGTGAAGGAAAATATCGCGTGGAAACCTGCCCATCTGGGAGTTTTTCATAATGTTCTTAAAGGTGTGTGAAGTCCGCTAATCCGCACTTGACCAGCGTGATGTACTATGGCCTGTACGTGCCTAGCAGTGGAACGGTTATGGGGTGCGATGAAGATGATGATGATAATTTATGTCTTGTAGATTGTAGCTATACTTATAAACTAGATTTACTGAAGCGAAGCGAATACGGGTCAGTGGTAACTTATGTTAGCAACAATTTTTAAACCAAACCAAAGAATACGTTAATATGATGCAGAAACTAGACTCAGTTCTAAAAGAAAATATGTACGCCGTAAACTTGGCCGCGTTCCAGCAAACGCGTATATTTCCGACTGCGAACCGCGTTCAGTCGACTCCGCGATAACCTAATCGATTCACCCGAATTGAATTTGTACCAATTCTCCCTTTATAGCCGATAATTATTTTGCTTTAAATGCAATTTGTGAAGTGCAGCGTTTGGGGTTTGTTTGGTGCTCGTAATTGAAGCTCTGCGTCTGCCACGTGGTTTTGGTTGTATGCGTTGTTTCCCAATGTGAGTATTGTTGTGGTTAGCATTGTCACTTATATGTCAATAGTGTTTAAAATTTCAGCTTGAAGATAGTCAATTGAAATGTTACATTTTTTTGGGCTTAGCATGTCAGAGTCAGAGATGTCATTTGTCAGAGGACACAATTTTATTTTTGAAATGACAAGTATGTGTGTTTTAAATGACATTAGTGTTAAGTTCGATCCAAGTTTATAAGGTTGCAACCCCACAGCCGCCATCTTGGCAAAAAGAGTGCAGATGGGTTTTATGCTTTATTTGTAAACATTTTTCGTTGTAAATTAAATTCTCTACAATTTTGGCCCTGTAGCTTTTAGAAATAGAATCGAAAATAAAAATGAGGACAATGGTTTTGAGACCCCACAAATTTGGATTTAACTTTTCATAAACCTCCACTTGACATCTATAACATAAAATCGCGTTTTCTGACAAATGACGAATGCAACCCCAAATATAACTTTTCAATGAACTAGACGTGAATTTTCGACAGCACAGCGGGTTTTTTTAACTTGTATAAATTAGTGCTTCACAACAATCCCACCTGATGGTAAGTGGAGATGAAGTCCTTGGTTTTGACCGCACTGTCTCAGTAAAAGCCTGCTCACTCTCTTCTTGAAGTTTGTAGGTAAGTACATAATTCCCAAAGATGATGATTTTAGTCCGAATACTAACCAACAAAAATAGATAACACCTCTTTAAGTACTACCCGCAAAAATAAAAGAGTAACGTGGTAAATTACGTCATTTATTTTAGTTATTTGTCGCACCAAGGACACAGTCGTAAGTCTTAAACAATAGCCTTTCCCTATTACTGTTTGTGTATGAAAACTTTGTTACCAGTACAGAGGTTCCATTTGCTAGAGCTTATCCTAATTAGAAATCTGAAATAGAGCTTATTATCAGTCTTCTCTGTTATGTCGCAGAGAAACGATAAAATTGGGTTTTACGAGAATACAGTTTTGGGTTTTTATGGCTAAGTCAGTAAGCATACCCGTGCTATATTATGTAGGTACTATAATAAATAATTCTAGTTCAAGGGTTGGTACTACCTACCTACTGGTAATCTGTAAGTAGGTACTAGGTACACTTAATAACTAATAATTTTTAAAAATGTACAGCTGTTGATAATAAGAAATGTATTTATTGTACCTATATGTTCTATCAAATACTTCGATGGTTTTCAAATACTAGCGAAAAATGTGGTAGAACATAAGTATAACGTTTTCTAAAACCGACGTTAACTTTTTAACACCACAGATTTCGTATTTCTCCTGCAACATATTTCAGAACGACGCGCGCTTTAACCCTCATTGTAGTGGGTAAATATGGTATTTTCGATGCCTTAAATAAAAGTATATTAAACTCTTGCATACTGAACCACTAAACTAAAACGTACAATTACATGTGTAACTTCACACAGCTCACAATTATCCATTTGTACTAATTAAATGTTATAACACCTACTTACAAGTTTTGGTTGCAGTGCCGGAGATAATAATAATGTGTGTGTCCCGTTTCTATTTCCGTTCTAGCGCGTCGGTGTTCCCTTTAGTGTTAACGGCAGATACATAAAATAATACACATGGGCGACGGAGCCGACGGAGACCAATGTCCAGTAGGTGGCTGTGCTGCTGGCATAAGTCTGCTTGTTGATCGGCTATTAACTAATAGCTAAAATAAGATATTACATATTACTTTACATTGCAGGTATACCCTACTACTTTCACTGTTAGCGTCAGTCTCAATAGCATCAGGGCAGCAAGTACTATGTGATCAGACTCCGCCGCAGACGCGGGACTCCTCGCCAAACCTAAACAGAGGGATTTACACGTTATCCATTGTTATCAAAGGAAATAACTCCGAAAAAATCTATATTCCTGACCAAACATACGTTTGTAAGTTGAAGCGATGATGCCTACTAGTTTTTTACAACAAAACTTGTATCAAAAGTGTTGCTATTACTATTTTGTAGGAGTTTTGTTTATTAACCAAATGTTATAACAAATTATAGAAAAGCGATTTTTATAATTACATTATATAAGACTAGAGCCTTTGCCCACGGCTTCGCCTGCGTGGAATTCGGTATGTCACATAATATTCTATCTTATCGTAATAACTATGTTACTTCTTATACCTCCAAGAATAATGTGTAGGTACATACCTACAAAGTTTCATGATGATCGATCTATAAATTATTTATATTTTTCTAACACATATATATGACAAGTCAAAAACCCTTTTATGTTTTAGTACTATGCGCCTAAATCTGTTCCAGTGAATCTAAAGACAAACAATCACACCCGGCCATTCCGCTGGTTCATGATAACCGTCGAAGATCCAGACGGCGACAACAGTACATACAAGCACAAGTTTAATCCAGGAGATGTAGGAAGTCTCAAGACACTGGACAAGTACCGAGAATCTAGGTTCAGCGAACGATGTTTCAACTCTGTAGAAAGCGCCGATAGATCTGACAAGTACGAGATTGAGGTGAGATATGTCTAGCTTTGACAATTTTCGTTTTGCGGCCTTTGTGGTCAATGAGGTCCCTATAATGACTACTTACATTAGTATCAGTCAGGAATGGAGCTCGATCCGAAATAATTTAATATCCGTAACTAAAATATCCGAAATGCCTAATTCCATACATACTTACGTAATCAAGACAGGTAAACTATTAATTCATATTCGTATATAATACCTACACATCCATATCCGGAATTTCATAACCATAACATCCCTGTTTGAAGTCGTTGGCACCTATGTGATTTAAATGAAAATACTTGCGCCATACCTATGTGAATCGCCAACGCTGTCTCTCCGCTTGTCTATTATCATTATATCACACTTAACAATGTTCGACCTTTCTCCAGGTTCATTGGAAGTCTCCAAAACAAAATAACAAGAAGCAGAGGGTCCGTTTCCGAGCCACAGTGAGTGAGAACGAGGAAACTTGGTACACCGGGGAGAACCTTACCATCGAGCTGACGCAGGATGACAAGAAATCGTTGGACAGCCCACCCTTCCCACCGAATGCTACATGCAACTTATGCAGCGAAGCCCGTTACGAGGTATCCCGGACCTCAACGTCAACATCAATAATAATAACCACTTTTAACGACAATATCTGCACGGCTGCACCATACAGGACTAGAGCCTATAAAAATATAATGATTTGATTTATTATCGGAAAAAAGTATTTTTTCAAAGTATAGTTAACAAATCTTTAGAATTCCAGTTTTTACTGTCCAAAAGTAAGTTGCTGTAAAGAAAATGTTTTTTTTTATTGCGTGACAAAAACACGTGTAGTCCGAAATTTTATAGCATTACTTTTTATTTTTACTCGATTGTTGTTTTACTGATTTGCCAACGGCAAACAAAACAACTGAATGATAACTAATGTTGAAAGTTAAATTAATAACTTTTAATCCCGAGAGTCAATGCTTATTCCCTCTGTAGGTATATTCGTCGTTGCTTCTCACAAAAACATTGAACTACAAAATACATTGACAAATAGGCACGGTACGGATTTAGATGCTAACGAACCGTCTTTAGTATTAACGTAATACAGACGAATTTATCTTTGTCTCAGTTTAACCTTGCTGAAAATTATAAAATAACATAAGTGTACACACGCTCCTGAAACATTGCTATTCATTTATTTCAGGCAATCGTACCGATTTAGGAGACCGATAATGGAGACAATTTTTTGTTTTGCTATAATTTAGAAAGACATTAATTTATTGCAATAGTTTGTTTTTGGTTTTTATAGTAGTGCTTCTTGAGCGCACTAATTTAAAGCATTCACTCACCTCTTGAACAACGTAGGCGGAAACACTGAAGCAGGCAAGCTATTTAAATCCTTCGCGGCACGGATAATGACCGATGTAATCTGCTTCGTTCGGCAAAAAGTCGTTGGCAAAAAGTAAAAATTGTATTCTGACGAGATATGAATTAAAATATTTTTTTATACAGCTTCTATTCAAAGGCAAGTGGTCGCGGTTGTCTCACCCTCGCCACTACCCCAGCAACCCTGACGAGAATGGATACAGCCATATGGTAGGAGCATCCCACGCATTCGACTACACGCTCTGGCAAAAGGGAGACAAAGCGAGCCCTGGTCTCCAACTCCTCGCGAAGGAAGCCAACATATCTCTTATTGAACGGGAGATAATAGAAGCGGTATGTAACACATTTATTTAAAATTTTATTAATTTACGAGCACTCCCCAACGGCTACGCCCGCCAATCCAGTAAATCAGTATATCCCATTTTTATCCCTTGGGGAGAATTTCCAAATATCCTCTCTTAGTGCTCCTCTACCCTCCCCAAGGAACATACATGCCAAACTTCAGCTTGTTGCGTTCAGTAGTTTCGGCTGTGCGTTGTCTGTCAGTCACTCAGTAACGCAAGAGTTTTATATAATGTATATAGACTAATAGCCGCCTTATTTCCAGATGGCTGCCGAAGCTGGTACCAGAACATTAATAAGGGGAAAGCGTCGCCATCATCCTGACATGTTCGAACCTTCCCACTCTTTGTTCCGAGTCGACAGGTTCCACCATTTATTCTCCATCGTGGTCGCCATGAAACCATCCCCGGACTGGTTTTTAGGGGTTTCTAAATTTGAGCTTTGTACTGATTATGGTTGGTTGGAATGGTATGAGCTTCCATTGTATCCTTGGGATGCTGGAAGTGTAGAAGGAATATCTTACGAGGTGAGGAATACCCGCAAATTACATTTTTTTCAACCATTTTAAGGTGTTTTATAGGATTAAGATAGCAAACGAGTATGCAGTAATCAAGACTAGGACGGTAAGTCCCATTAGTAGACAGCGTTACCGATCTGGTTAGTTCGTTAGTAGGTATGAGGACTGTGACAGGGACTGTTAGCGATAATTCATACTCAAACTGTATTGTATACCGGCATTGTCTTCTAGTTTTATCCACAACGAATTTATAGGGGTTCGAAAATGGCTTCGAGAAAAGGATGGTACTGTCGTGCCGTTTTTTTGCCCGTCTTGGCGGGGGCGACGCTGCACCCCCAGATCTCAGTGCGGCTAAAGAAGTTTCAGTTCAAAAAACACTAAATCAAATTGCAGTCAGAGCCAGTCGCTGCTATATCAGAGGATGTAGTGGACAGGGTCGAGGTGGGGTCATTCAACGTGGACTCACCATTCTATCAGATGAACCTGAACGACCTCAAACCCTTTGCATACATTGAGGTTAGGAAGCTAGCCGAGTACCGTTTGGAAGACGTCGATTGTAACAACGGGGAAGGTAACTTTTAATATTTTTTGTTGTTTTACATCTCGATTTAACTTTGAAATGTGTTGATCTATGGCAATGATAAAAAACCGGTCGAGCGTAAGTCGGTCTCCCACACATAGGGATCCGTACCAGCGAGCGATATTAAATCTAATCGTTTCGTCAATAACAAGACACAATGTCGAAAACCCCCATTTTTAAGATTACCTTTATGGGACCTAACTTTGGGACCTTTTTGAGACCTAACTTTGGGACCTTTTTGGGACCTAACTTTGGGACCTTTTTGGGACCTAACTTTGGGACCTTTTTGGGACCTAACTTTGGGACCTTTTTGGGACCTAACTTTTTTACTGTTTTATTATTTGTTGTAATACCAAAAATAACACAGAGCACGTATTCGGTAAACATTTCTGGGGTATACCTATTTTTGGATCGAAGTTCCTTATCGCGCGTTGTGAAAGGGGGCTAGACGGAAAAAATTCTTACGAAAAGTTGTCACGACACTTTTAATTCTTACGAAAAGTTGTCACGACACTTTTTGCTATAGTAAGCTATTGTAAGCCGTGCGGCGTGCGCATGTTTTATATTACTAGTATAACATATATAATAGTTATATATATGTATGTGTATTTATATACATAATCTAAATTTTTTTTTTTTACAATTTCTTCACTAATTAATCGAAAGAAACTTCGTTCCATCCGGGTGTCCCTTGACACCTCTCAAGTTTTTATTCTAGAGATAGAGCCCTGTGACAGACAGACAAACAGACGGCGAATGCATATAAACAGTGTTTCGTTTGTCACCGTTTGGGTGCGGAACCCTAAAAAGATATGATTTTATTAAACTATTCACTTACAAAATTCCCCGATAGCAAATTTTCACTGATATTTTGCTTGTAGTTCAAGATGCCGGTAATGAGGAAGAAAGCAATGCCGGACTACAAGAGTAAGTGATAATTTCATAACACATTACTAATCTTTGATAGCTGTTCAGTTGTCAGCCTTTAGAATTACACTTCGAGTTATAACCGCTACCTAATTAGCGCTAAACTCCAGCGGCTAACACTGAATAGGATTGAGTTTCATACGAGGTTTACCTATTGAAACGTTGAAGCGACATGCGAAAACGCAGCTTGTAATGAACAATATTGTGGTAGTTTATAGTCATAGTGGCAATGTTTTCTCTTTTTTCCTTTCTTTTTTCGAATTATATTCAAAGGCAACGGTAACCACATAGGTATATTTGTTGTGTATAGTCCCTATGAGCTGATTTAGTGAATCTTCACACTATGAAATTCAAAAGTGGAAGTTTTTTAAATTGATTTTTACAGTAATACTCTTTTATACAATCTTTATTATACCTCTTTACAATTTTAGCTGCCTTCCCCTTAGAGTATATATTACGGTACTTTACTTTATATTCTAAGGCCTTCCCATTTCCGTCAGTCAAGTTCCCCCACCGCAGTAAGTTTCAGTTCAATAACAAAAACGCCTGGAAGTAATAGTAAAACAGGCACAGGCCATAGGCATATATTTCACCACGCTGGCCAACTGCGAATTGTCGGACTTCACATATCACTGAGAACATTATGAAGAACTCTCTGATGTGCAGGTTTCCCCATGATGTTTTCCTTCACCGCACCGCACATAATTTTTGAATATTAGAGTTGCGTGTAGGATTTGAACCCTGGCCGTCCAGTTCGGGGTTCCAATGTTCAAAACACCCGGCTATCACTGCTAGATACCTCCTACATAATATTGTAATTAAATATTTTTCAGTTTGAAGAAAACACCTACGAGTTAAATGCTGACATGAAATGCATAACACCCAAAGCCATACAAATACGAAAAAATCGTAGTTAGCCTATCTGCTAGATCTATACGTAACCTACACTTAAATACTACTGGGATTACAATCTGTAACGAGTCGCCCCAAGTATACGATAAGCCGGTATAAGCCTATGCATTAGTTTAAGCGCTTTGAAGGTGGTGGTAGGTGTAGATTTTCACGAAACCTAATAAGTTTTAAAATTTTAAAACTTACATTAATGCTACGATTACGGTCGGTGTTGCCTTTTTAATGAGAAGACTGAAATGACTGACTGTAGAATTAAATATTAAATATTATGTAGAATGTAGACTGTAGAATTATATATGAAATGATTAAACCCATACAGGGTTTAATCATTTATATTGTAAGATGATGCTTGCCAACATTGCTCTTGATTGAATTTAACATACTAAATTACGATAGAATGATGACTACTTACCTTGCGTGGAATCGTTCGGTGATGCAATAGGGATGGTCTAAGGTTGTGCCTTTCTTGCATCTCCTTTCAAAATGAAAAGGGTTAAGGTCATAGACCGCTATGCTTACCAAGAGTGGATTGGTAGACTTCAGACACTTAAGAGAACTTTATGAAGAGCTGGCAGCTACCTCGGACAAAGAATTAGCCTAGCTATTCAAAGGGGGAACGCTGCCAGTATCTTCGGAACCTTGCCTAAAGGGACTCCTTTTAATAATATTTTTTAGTTATTATGTTATTTTTTAACTTTTTTGTTTTAGGTTTTGTGTATATTATTTAAGTTTATTACTTTATGAGCCCCTCTCGTTGTGAACAGAAATCTAAATGATTTTATTTAAAGACCCGAGTCATACTCAAAGAATAAAATCAACATATCTTATTCAGGGAACTTATGGAGCAGCCAAACGTAGCAGAATCAAGAATGGACATTAAAAATTGCGTCCTGAGCGATTGGATGGAGTGGTCCGAATGCGTTCCTGACGCGGGGGGTTGTGGTGTGGGCACCCAAGTGCGAACTCGTTACAGAGAAGATGGGAATCGTTATTTTGATTCATATAGTGTGAGTTTTAGAGGTTTACTAATTATTTTTGATATGAGTGAAGAGGTACTTGAAACTATTTTACCTGGAAACGAGTTGTCGTTGGCTAAGTGTAGAGCAGACTTCGCCTAATCTTTGAAAACAATACGAAGTGTAGTCAGGTGTGCAAACTTCCTAAAATGTTATATTATTCCTAGTGGTAATTAATTTCTAATTTGGAACCGTTTACCATAAAATTTTAATTATGTAACATTTTATTAAGGAAACTTATGAAGCAGCTCTAAGGTGCAACCTGAAATTACTTTAAAAATATCACACACGGATCAAAACTATACAAATGGTAGTCAGATGTTTAGATTTCCTTATGATGTTTTTCTTTATTTAAACAAGTGTTCTTTGATTTCGAATAAGATCATCATTAATTGAAAATTCGTGGTGCATGATTTAAAATTCATGCCCACTGTCTGGGGAGCAAACGTTCAAAGTGTTCAAACTAAGAGTATCTACTTGCCTATATTTGTTTTTATATGGTTGGCTTAGTATTTATGACTTTGATCAAGTAATCCACATTTAAATTAATGTCAAAATGTAAACACTGTTACAGGCGCACAATTCACGAATTGGCGAGCATGAAGATTGCGAAAATAGTCAAATCCAGTCACAGTTCTGCTATGTTGATTGTTAATCTGATTCTGAACTAATGTTACGTAATAAATTGACATTTACTTATTGAGAAATAGGTTTTCTGTGTTTCGTATTTTATGAGATTTTAAAAGGTGCATTTTAGTAGTTGTATAGTAGGCACACACCATAATTTTATTAATGTAAATTACTATAAATTTATTATCCCATAGTTCCAATCTTATTTCATAGGGTGAGAATTAGGCTAATTTTCCATATTATAAGTATGCATTTTATAATTATTATAATTGTTTGTAATAAATAACTGAAAATTACTAAACGTTTTATTGACAGAAAGTAAGCTGACCTTGTTAAACTCGTATCATTAATTCACTTGAGTAAACTGACTTTTACAGTGATACCAATTTTTGATGAAAAATAAATAGGGTTGTGACAAACAGATTCACATCAGTAACAACCTGTTGTGGGAATCCTATTGTGGGGCTATGAGTGTGTAGCGCTAAATATAAGTTACATTTAGAATTATCATAAATATAAAGAATGCTCACATTAACTTCGAGCAAGGTGCAAGTGAACTGAACCACTGTGAACGTCACTATTACAATATATGTATACCTACGTATTTATAGCAACATTATTTTAGAGAATGACATTAGCATCTGTCAGTTTGCTCAAGTGAATTATTAATTGATTTATGTAGGTATACTATGTCATTATTCTAAGACGTATACCTAATAATATATTTTGCGCATTATAGAATAGATAGCAGATATATTTTCGATATTATTTCGATATTTATGTAGCTTGTGCCAGAACCAGGTTTGTAGGTACTTAATTTAGCCACACTGCTATTTAAATGTAATCTGTAATTTGTATTGATGTAAATTAACAGTTAAATTATTGTTAGTTTTAAAAATTTATTACCTCAATAATACAAAAAGTGAATAGAGAAGAGAGAGAAGAAAATCAATGAATTCACATTTTTAATAACATTAAATACCTAAATTACCGTCCACGTATAAACATAAACTTTGAGTAACGTCAGAACGTACGTGGTACATTGACCTATACTATAATAGGGACACGACATATTGTTCTTTTAGTACTACAAATGCAACTGTCAAATGAAGTCGAAAATCCGCCATGTTTTGTGTCCAGATGACATTGTCAGTCAGTTCAGCCGAGTCAAATCAGCCATCTTTAACCATACACAGGTACGCTATAAATAACATTAAAAATATTGGTTATTGTAAATGTTGCCGGGAAAATAAAGGAAGATTTACATTATAATTAGCAAGGTTCTTATGTGCAGTTATAGGTCATGAGTAGTTGATGTCATGACTTATAGGTCAGCACTAAAGCCGCCATGTTTTGTGTCCACATGACATAACAGTGGCACGCATTTTTTGTTCACATGTCACTTCCATAGGTTTTATATTTCTATCGTCGGTCGTGGGACCAACCGCTGCCGTCATGTCCTACGTCGACGTCATGTACTTAACGTGCCTTTAGTTAAAGCTGTAGATAAGTTACCATGGATTGAAGTTTTTCTGTTCCAACGATATTACTAGCTAACAGCTAACTGCTACTCTGGTTCCAGTGGACTCAGAACCTGAATCTGGTTTTTGCGCGAAAAAACCAGTTCCGGCGACAGACGACGACGCGACGTCGGCGAAATACGATCGAGACGGTACAACATAGGAGTAGGACAGGCGAACAAGCTTTAAACGACGGTCCATATTGAAACACTGGACTGCTTTACATGTGGGACCAGCACGTCTTTCAGAAAAGTAGTTCAAGAAAGTTTGTTTTTGTTTTTAGTTTCTACTAACACTAGTTTTTTAAGTATATTCAATGTTACTAACCAAAATATGGACGAAAGTCTGAAATAAATTATTTTATTATTATTATAAAAAAAAAAAAAAACTCCTCGTAAGGGTATGTTCTAGCTTTCATGCGGGCCTTAGCCAAGCACGAGAGCCGATGTGGTTATATCCGCAGATAGGAATTTCCTAACTATTCTGCACGTATTAAGTATAACGGCTTTCTGTAAGATGGTGTATGTATATGAATGAATGTCTAAGAGTTTCAGGCTTGTATGTAGTGTATGAGGTATTACTCCGGTAGATGATATGACGATAGGTATAGTTTTTACTGTTTTAACTTTCCATTGTGTTTTCAGTTCAATGGCTAAGTCAGTGTATTTAGTGAGTTTTTCAGTGTATGTTGTCGAAAGGTTGTGTGTGTTAGGGATAGCTATGTCTATTAAGTATACTATTTGGTTTCTCTTGTCATGTAGTGTAATATCTGGGCGATTGTAATGAACTGTCTTGTCAGTGAGTATGGTTCTGTCCCAATATAGTTTATAATTTATTGTATCTATAACAGTCTGAGGGGTGTATTTGTAATATGCAGTTTTTTCTTGTATCAGTTTATATTTAAATGCAAGCGATTGGTGGATTATTGTTGCGACTTGATCGTGACGATGTTTGTAATCAGTTTGCACTATTGCTCTACATGCACCAGTTATGTGTTGTATGGTTTCTGGTGACGCTTTACATTTACGGCAGGAATCGTTGGATGAATTCGGTAGCTTCATTATGTGCTTTTTATAGTTTTTGGTTTCGACAACCTGGTCCTGTATTGCAAGCATGAACCCTTCCGTTTCGGGAAACAACTCTCCACGCCTGAGCCATTCGTTCGATGCTCTTTTATCGACGGTGGCTTGGCTCAAGTCCTGAAGATGTCGCCCATGCAACGCTTTTCGGGCCCATTCATTTAGTTTAGTCTGTCTGTCGGTCTGTATTTCGTTTGTTTGTAACGCTTTATCTGATAAATTTAATGGAGTAAGCTTTTTGTCGTTTTGTACTATTGCATTATGTAAAACGGAGTAGGGAACTTTGCCATGGAAGTATGTACGTAAGTTTGTCACTTGTTTATTATGTAAATTTGTGATATCGATTAAACCTCTGCCACCATCACTTCGAGGTAAAGTCATTCTTAGAATCGACGATCTAGGATGATGTTTTCTATGTCGGGTCATTGTAGTGTTAATGGTTGTTTGCAAAATTTTTAATTCGGTTTTGGTCCAGTGAATAATTCCAAAAGAATATGTTAAGATAGAAATGACATACGTGTTAACTGCTTTGAAAGTATTTTTAGAATAGAGTTGACTTTTTAATATATAATTTAATCTATTCCTAAATTGTCTAGTCAAAGAATCTTTTACCTGCTTATATTGTATTTGTTGAGCCTGACTATAGCCTAAGTACTTGTATACTTCGTTCTCAGTTAATGCTGTCACTGTTTCCCCAGTTTGCATGGAATATTGGTGTTCATAGTGTTTGTCAGCCTTTATTGAATTGATTTTACATTTATCGATTCCAAACTCCATACAGATATCCTTTGAGAAAATTTCAGTAAGTTGAGCTAGTTGTTGTAACTGGTCTTCTGTAGTGGCGTAAAGTTTTATGTCATCCATATACAAAAGGTGGTTTATTTTATGTATTGAACTCTCAGTCGGTAAGTCAGTATTATTTTTGTATTCTAGATTGTATCCTGCATTTGATGAATTCAGTAAATGAGAGAGTGGGTTCAGTGCAAGGCAAAACCAGAGAGGGCTCAGAGCATCTCCCTGGAATATACCTCGTCGTATTTTAATGGGTTCTGTCTCAATAGTGTTTTGTTTGGTATTTAATCTTAACCTTGTCGTCCATTTCAACATTGCGTTTTGTAGGAATGAAATAATTTGAGGGTTTATACGGTAAATATCTAAAATTTCAAGTAACCAAGCGTGTGGCACTGAATCAAATGCTTTTCTATAATCTATGTACATAGAATACAAATCGGAACTTTTCTGCTGTGTTTGTTTAAGTATTATCGTGTCTATTATTAGTTGTTCTTTACAACCAAGGCTATATTTTCGACACCCTTTCTGTTCCTCTGATAGTATGTTATTCTTATCTACGTGTTTGTATATAATTTGTGTTAAACAGGATGTAATTATTTTGTAGAATGTTTGAAGGCACGTTATTGGTCTATATTTTGAAGGGTTTGATAAACAATTTGGATCTTTTGGTAACATATATGTGATTCCTTCAGTAATATAATCAGGTAATGTTTCAGGCGAGTTAATAAATTGATTGACATAGTTATAAATGAATGGGTGAATACGAGTGAACTTTTTATACCAGAAATTGTGGATGTTGTCTGAACCTGGAGACTTCCAATTGTGCAATCTTTTGATAACATCTTGAAAGATTTCAACGGGTATACATTGAAAATCCATAGGTTCAGATTCTAAATAACTGTTATGCTCATTTCGGATCCAATCAGCGTCTTTATTATGTTGAACTGATTTTTCCCAAATACTTGCCCAGTAAACATGTAGTTCTTCAGTAGATGGTGAACTGAGTTGGATATTATTATGTGTGGTATTTGCTAATGTGGGGTGTCGTTCTGATCGGGTAGTTTGATGGTTGTGTGTGGTGTTACTTCCTAATTGACGGTAGAACTGCTTTTCATTTGATGTAAACTGATTATTTTGTATCTTACGTAATGTGCAAGTCTTATATCTTTTTAACCTATTGCTGTAAGTAGTAAGTTTCTGTTTTAGAGTATCTAAAAACTCTGAAAGGTGTGTGTTAGGATCTTCATACGTTGAGTGCGTCTTGTATTGTTTTTTAATGTGTTCTATGTGTTTAACCATCCTATCGCTTCTATTACCTCTAATGTATTGTGTTAATCGACCTATTTGTACTCTAAGATCATCTATTCTCCGTTCTAGCCTTATTTGCCACTTTGGTTTCTTTTTCTTAAAATTACTGTCTACTTTTATTTTCGGGGGTATTTCAATTTTAGCTCCATTATTCTTTGCTGCTGTCCATGCTGCACAATATATTACAGATTGCATTGTACTAAATTCTGTATCAGTATTTATATATTTTGGTAGGATATTGTCATTTATATAAGCTACTATTATACTTAATTTTTTTGAAGGTTTTTGCTTAGGGATGTAAGCTCTTTGCGTGGGGTGTGTACGTTTAAAATAGTTGTAGGCCATATTAAAAGTTTCTTCTATATCAGTTCTATTAGTTTCCGTACCTTCCTCTGAAGTCATTTCGTTCTGGTTAGGTGTAAATGTTAGTTGGTTGGTTGAAGATGTATTCTGTGTAGTATTACTCTGTGACAGTAATTCCAATGTTACTTCTCGCTTAATATCCTCTAACCGTTCTGTCATTAAATATTTATTATGTATTATAAGACGCCTTTGGTCAGCTACTCTTTGTTCTGTTATGTGGTGTAAATTAGGAAATGCGGTAATAAAAGCCTGGTGAAGTAGTCCTCTGTAAGCTGATATGTTTTCTTCAAGTAAAGTAATTTTGTAGTAAGCTCGCATGATTGCTTCATTATGTTCTTTGGTCCAGCGCATTCGGTGCACAATTTGGGGTCTGTTTGGTAACTGTCGTGTGTCTATAACTGGTGATGTATCATTAGACTGTGTGTTAAGTAGTGTATTTGTTAAATTTTTCGGTGTTACTGTATTTTGCTTCTCTCTATTTATCTGCATGTTATTTAGTTCCTCATTAACCTCTTTAAATATAGTATCTATTGTTTTTTGTGTAAGAAGCTTTTTATTTACTATAGCTCTTCTCTGGTCGCCTATTCTCTGTCGACTAATCATGTGCATATCCGGGAATTTTTCTATGAACTTAGTGTGTAATGAAGGTAAATAACCATTTGTGTCAGTTTCCATTAAGGTAAGCTGATAGTAAGTGCGTAGTATGAACTCGTTCATTTCTTTACTCCATTTTCTACGCTTAGTTTGGCTGGCGGTGGTGGGTGCAAGGGGAGTAACTGGATCAGTTTCTTGCACAACATCCTCCGGTAGCCTGCTATTGACTGTTAAGATTGAATGGGTTGGCGAATTCGAATATGAACTACTGGATGGAACAGATGGGAATGAAGGTGATGAACTATGAACTGACGTTAAGGGGTGAAGATGATTGTCTGCAGCAGTTCTCAACTGAGCAGAAGACTGCGATACGGTGTCCCCCCCAGAATACGTGGGACAGCTCAAGCCCGAAGGCGAGAGACGGGATTCTCCATCGCGATTCGCTCTGGTACCCGCCTGGGGTAGTTTATTTCCGCTTCTTAAACGCATCGCAATTTTAGGGTTTACTATTGCTCCGTTAACCTTTGTTAAGTAATTAGCTAAAAAGCTGCCAAGGTCTGATCCTCACGAGGCTACAGATGTTCGAACCATACGTGGAGTTAGATTTATGAGGATCTTAGTTTTGGGGTCGTTAGTTAGGGAAAGGGTTGTATAGATGTTAGGTACAACTAGATATATATTGCGGCTGTGCAACGTGTACTTTCCCCGTAAGCCCCCCCACCACGACAAGGTGACCCCCCAGGGGGGTTATTATTATTATTATTATTAAAACCACAAAAGTAATTTCATATTCCGTGTCCTTCCGGTTACTGTTTTAGAGGCGACCATCTTAGTCCTCAATGGCTAGCAACACATCAGTTAAGTACCGAATTAGTACGAGGCTCTTGCCTCTTACTGTTACTAACAATAACTAACTGGACTATTACTAGCAACCAGTGATGAAAACTACTTACCTACTATTATACATACTTACAACATACCTAATAGTAGTACATACCTACTTATATTGATATTATTTTTGTAAGTTGTCTTTACTGTATTAAGTATTCTATTAGGTACATAAAGTTATTTTTTTCTGAAGTTTTTACCCGCCAAAGATTCAATACAAAAAAACAGACAGACATTGTTGTTGGTCAGGTAGGTAGTGGGTTAGGTAGTCAGGTATGACTATGAACATAGACGCGGATGGCGCATGCTCCGAGCTCAACGGCCCGCCTCGCGCGCGGTCGCGACTTGTTGATTGTTCGCTCACTTCACGCCAGTCTGCCGCGAACGATGCGTTGGGCGGTTGTGTATCGCGCGCCCGGTGTCGTTCCCAACTTCGAAACTCTTTTACGAAAATATGTGAAGTTTTCATCTCACGGCCTGTGCAGAACTACCGTGTCCGATCTACTCCGTAGTGTCTAGTTAACTCGTAATCGTGTTATTAAGTAGTTCTAAGTTATTGAAACTTAATAAGGCTCACTCGTTTTATTTTACCTACATGCTTCGTCCCACGAGTCGTGCGAAGCGGTTACCTTTATCGGATAAACGAACATTTTTCAAATGGATGTGCGTTTGAATTCTGTGATAGTGTGCGTGATTTGTGTTAATACGAGACTCTGTTAGTGCGTGGTCGAAGCCTGCGACAAGTTTTTACTGTAGTGACGTGATAGAAATTGTAATAAGTTCATAAGTTGAAGAGAGGAAAATGTTTGGCCGGAGAGAAAGAAGTCACCTCACCGTTGCTGCGCTGTTGCTCGGCTCGCTGGCAGTGGCGTCGGCGCAATACACTAAAGGTAGGTAAAAACCGCTGGAACATCGCTTTCTTTTCTACCTGTGTAGGCGCAGGGCGCGATCCTGAACCGCTTTGTTCTACAGCCCATTGTTTCTTTCCCGGAACGTCAAATAAGTTGAACATTTTCGATGTAGGATATTTGAACTTGAGTGACGTCAAGTTGCAAGAAATAATTTTGTCATTAACTTTCTATAAGTAGTAACGGCGATAGGCAAACCGGATTTGTATGAGTAATGTGTCTTCGCATGTACTGGTAATACTTGAGGTAGATAAGTGTTTAACTGTTTCGTTTCCCGTCCGTCGCGAACTCGTGTTATCTTATCCTCAATTTGATTTACGTAGGGTTTCCGACAACTATTTAATTATGTATTGTGTTAACTATTTTCTTAATTCTTATCTTTCTCAATAAGAAAAACCGTAGTGGTTTCTTGAACAGCTAATAAATGTTTCCTGTATTATCATTATGATGGTGTTTTTAGTCGGGTAGAATGCGCAAATGCAGAGGTCTACTACGGTCTAACGCAGAACACCGGCAGATCTCTGCTGGCAGAAGGCGCAAATTCTTGGAACATTAGCTCTCTAACGGCCAATCCCATTCTTACTTTTCTACCCATAAAATAGTAAGTATGTACCTACTTAAAGTAATATTAACAAACACTTTTTGACATAATATTAAGCTAGGTGTCTCCTTAAGTCGCCGAGGATTATCGATAGATAGAATATTAGCAACAGTTGTAACTGTAATAACATGATCCAAATTAAAAACTAGCTGTCCTCTAGCTCTAGCCCAGTTAGTGCTCTACAGATTGGATAATGTAATGGCCGCTTAAGTAGGACATCCTTGTCTTGTTTACGTCTTTTGACGAGTAAGTTAGCTAATACGAGTACCTACGTACAATACAAGTTATGAGTAGGTATCTAATTATTTTAATAATTTTAGTACACGTAGTTAATTACCTGCCTACATCACAATTTTATGTTACCTGAAATTTCCCTTAATTGGGCATGGCTTTCAATGCAGCTGAGGTAACATTACCATGTTCGAAATAGGTACTCCGACTTTATAGGTCTTTCTTTCCGACCTATCTACAATATATTCCAAGCATCTAAAAAACGGAAATAATTTAAGTATTCACACTCATTACATTTCAAATTATAATCTTATTACAAAACGCCCACGTTTCATTAAGTTATAAGTGTCACTTGAACCTTTAAACAAGAAAAAGTTAATAATAATTTGTTTGAAGTCAAATTGACGGATAATATACCGATCCCAGGTGAAGTACCTCGAAACTTTACAAAGATTCCTGCCTATATCGTTAAAATACTTTTGTGTACATGTTTAAAATGCATATAATTATGTATACCGGTATAAATGATAATATTTATAATACCAGGTGTTAACGAAAATATATTTTAAGTAAGTAAATCGTTCAGAGCCGGTGCTAGCGTAAGCTACACAGAATGTTTGCCCTGTAGTAGCGGTCGTAACAATCAAAACCGGTTTTGGCTAGGTGACTGTCTGCAGACTTGAATTGCACGCCATTATTCTGCAGTTCAACAATGCATAATTATTATTTTACATAAAAATGTATCATTGTAAAGATGTTTTACTTGTTTTGCAACTACAACGCCGAAAAGTAAAAAATACAGAGTGTTGAAGTTTTATGTATGACCAATTTTTTTGTCGAGTACAAATACACCTGTAGGCCTTATGTGTGGTTTAAAATAAAATTCATTCGTGGAACTACTTACGTACTTTGGATTCGCTTGACATTTTTTTTATTGAACGTTTCTTAATTCCTATACATTTTGCTTAACACTTTTTTTAAACTAGGTAATTATTTTTAAATATATTGGGAATATAAATAACCCACCCTAGCTTATAAAAAAGTATAAACATTATTTTTATTAACAGTCTATCTGTACATCATTAAGAAAGAGCTGTAAGCATTCAGTGGTATGAAAGTACCAGGTTGACAATAGTAATTCAGAATCAGCATGATTATTCCTCATCTCCTTAAGTGCCATTGTTTAGTTTGCAGTACTTACTGTCAAATGGTATTGACAAATTGCGGAACCAACTGAACTACCAATTCATAGCAACAATCAATTTATAGCAGTTTAGCAAATTTTGGACCTTTCAAAAAGAAACATTCTTTGTTATCGATGCCGAAAGGCAATTGAAAGATGCTATTCAGTCAACCCTTCAAAAACATATATTTTTATTTATTTTATTTTTTATTTAATATTTATCTCTATTGTATTATTACGGCTACAAACTTATTTGTTACTTACAATATCATTGGCTAAAAAGATATTTTATGACTAAACTAACTGTCCCAGAGAATTGCGTATCGCTTAATAAACAAATTTGGTGACATATCGACAGCAGTGCCACCTACCGAGTCCAAATACGGATCTAAACTATCCTCTGCTCCACCTGTAGACACAAAAAATTTCAACCAAATCGGTACAGCCGTTTAAGAGGAGTTCAATTACATACACACGTACAGAAGAAATATATCCATATACTAAGATATAGCGTAATATATTAAATACAAATGTACAATAATAAGATCATCGTTATTGTACAGTTATCATTGCAATTTATGTTTAAATTACGTAACTCTCTTACATACATTTTCGTACACCGCTAACCCTATTAATTAAGTCTTACTTTATTTCCTCTACCCAAAGGTTGCCTGGAAGAGATCGTTACTTTAGCGATAAGGTCGCCTTTTGTATACCATTGTTTGTCTATATTACTGTATATGGTTATATCTGGTGTTCAAATAAAGAATATTTGTATTGTATTTGTATTGACACAGTGGCCCCTAACCAGCTTGTAAACATACAAGCAGCTGGTTCGCTCGTAAATTACGTACCTACTTTTAAGATGCATGAATAGTCGCCGGAAACAGCATCTAAAAATAAACACTCGGCGCTCATTTACCTATTTGCTCAAAATCTAGATAGCTTAGAGCCTTTATTTATTCAAGTTGGTAATCGTCTACTTAAACATAGGTACCTACTAACATTGAATTTCCTCGAGGGGCTGCTAAATTGTATACATTAGGTATGTACCGACACCGATCGTAAAATTGATGATATCATGAAATTGACAACCATTTTATAAATTGCTCTCGTGTTTGATGATTTAAGTAGGTAATTACGGAATATTAAATTTTGGAATCGGGTTGAAAGCTCTGGATCATTAAGTTATGGTTGAATAGACTTGTACTGGGTTAGTGCATTTCAAATAATCTAAGACTACATCGTAATTTACAAGCA
Source organism: Ochlodes sylvanus (assembly GCA_905404295.2). Lineage (NCBI taxonomy): Eukaryota > Metazoa > Arthropoda > Insecta > Lepidoptera > Hesperiidae > Ochlodes > Ochlodes sylvanus. The sequence goes on from FR990144.1 coordinate 6,587,578, forward strand.
GGTGGAATTGTAACGTTAACTCATAATTTGTAAAAAAGGTTTTAAATGTTAGAAATATAAAACTTTCAAGGAAATATCATTAAATTTTATCACATGAAATTCCGCGAACCGGCTACAAGATATCACATTCACTAATTAATTTAATAATGAATCGTGAAATGAACAGTTTCCTAAGGTAAAATTGTGAAACTGTCGCATATTTTTCGCATTTTACCTCATTTCTAATAAAATTTGGGTCCAGTTTCATATCCGTGAACCGTGATTGCCTAAAATGGTGCAATATTCGATTAATCATTGCCATGAAGATGGTGATGAATCATTATGTTTTAACCTTGTGGTATGCGATTTAAAATAACTGAATGATTCAATGAATTATCATCTCCATGTCCAAGTCTTACCCAAAAACTGTTACGTAAGAAGATGTATTATAGTGAAATATTAACTACATGAATTGATGTATAAACCAAGTGAAATAAACATTTTCACAATTTAACTTTTATACATTCGGTTTTATTATTATAGTTCCGGCGAGACTGATGTGGTCATCGTCACGTCACGTCACGACACTTAGAATCGCCATTGTAGTGTCGGGAGGCAACTAAAGGCTACAGAGGTTATGATAACAAAATAGCCAACAGTATATTAATAAAACAACATACGTTCCATTTTATGACATCTGTTCCCACAACACTCTAAATAAAAGTCTTATTCTAACGTAATTAAAGCTGGTTTTTGCAATACAAGTTGAAGATTACAGTTAGTTGAGTTATTGTGTTTGTCTTGCATGAAATGAAATGAAGTTTATTCGAAGTTGGTTTTTACAAACACTTTTACAAAGTAAAAGTACGCCCTTGCTTCAAAAAATCCCTACCGTGTGTGGTCTTGAAAGAAGCGGCAAGAAATTCTCAAGGAGCTTCTTTTTCTACTCACAGTTACAGATTTCAGTTACTACTATTTACGGTATTATTATCAAACTCATGTCCAATAAGTTTTCTCTTTAAATTGTGATATATTTGTGATAACCTTTCGTCATGAAAATGCTTTTGACGTAAGTTTTAAGTGAGAATGTTGAAGTATCCTGGTAAGTACCGCCCACAATTTAACATATAGCGGTTAACAGAGTTAACACTAACAAATATTACAACATGGAATAGTCAGATGCAGCCTTCGGTACGTTGCCTTTGACGCGTTTTAAGGCAAAGGAAGCTTTCTCAGACGCAAATTTCAGGTACAACTAGGCTAAGTCTGCCCTGAACGTTACATAAAGTTAGGAACTGCTTCAAATGTCCACAATGTTTTAGACCATACTGGGTAATTTACTGAAACCGAAGCACAATGCTATCACGTCAATTTTCGAAAGTATTTTCATAATATCTTGTAACTTCAAGTACTCGTAAATGTATCACATAACGTTCCGATAAATTGTCTAATGAATGATGATAACTGTTTTACATCTGCGTTGTTAATGTTTAAATCGTTGTAAGTTATAAAAGAAGTCACTAACATCTTAGAACTAAGTATACCGAAAATCTTATTTTATAACATCTTGAAACTTCCACAAAAATAAGGACCCATCTAGAGCGCTTGTTATTCACTTAGCATTTTCTTATATGTATTAGCATTTTCTTATATTACTTAAGTATACAAAACCAGCTTAAAATCGAGAAGAAAAATTTTACACGGTAATCTTGAGTACCGTCAAGCAGTCTAGCTAGGTACCTACTAGCAGTTTTTGGAGTCGATAATTTATACAAAATACGTAGAGTAACGACACTGTGGATTTAATAAAACCTTTGGCGTGTCGCGCCGTGATAAAAAAGTAGTAATGTTTTAGTGCTTGCTCATCAAAATTTATAACTTGACCTTTGTAGTAAGTTTTGTGAATCTATTCTGTTTTCAATTAGCATATTTTCAAGGGTTCAGTGGCTTTGTAGTGTTGTGCGTTTAGGTGATTTTCTTCTCTTAATCTTGAGCAATAGTGATACTAAAATATAGTTTAAAAAATGAAAAAACACGCTTATACAATAAATCAACGTAAAACTATAAAAGTTAAAACCCACATCAGGAGTCTAAACGTCTTTCCAACTTTTTAAATCAGGAGTGAAGGCTTCAACCAAGTTCGTTTTACCTCCTCTACCCATTTACCATCAGGTGGGATTGCTTTCAAGAACATATTCATGCATTAATTTAAGTACCTATATAATTCAAAAAAATACTTCCTTAATTACTAAAATTATGTTACAAAGAAATAGGTATTTCGGAAAAAGTTTAAGTGACCCTACATTTTATTTCGTTATTCCGAAATGAATTCTGATATTTTAATATTTCTCCTGTCATTACCAGAGGCGGCGATAGAGTTTTGTAGAACTTTGTTGAGGGCTTCGAAAATTCACTAGAATATTCTACCTAAAATTTAAAGGAAAAGCCTGGAAAAGATATTTTTTCCAATACCTGTGAAAAAGATTGTTACGTTCTGGCAGCTAAATTTACTCATGAAAATTACCTAGCATAGCAACTTACTATGCACCAGTGAAATTATTCGAAATAAAAATCTATCACAAACTGTAACCGAATCCTATATAAAAGTGTCTAATATAATAAGGTCTACATTACTAATTACTATCCACTTATAAAGCGTAGATATTAAAAATCATCCTTTTAATATCATATCCATAACCGAAGCTATGCCAACTATCGATTAATACGAAAATATTTGAATTCATTACCGTAACTGAGACCGGTAATTAATTATTGATACATCCGTATCCATATCCAAAATTTCATATCCATATTCGTTTCGCGTCCATAATAACAAATAGGTGAAATAGGGTCAGGAATTACCAATGTGCCAATGTTTAATGTTTAATCACTTTGTGTACTCGACTAACTTAGTTAAGACGATTAACTGTAGAGTTAATATTCATGTCTCACCTATATTCCAGACAGAAATGATCCGATAAGTACAAGTAACGATCGTTAGTAAATGTAGTTAGTTATTATTTATTACATGGCAAACAATGACCAAGCACATTTTAAATTGATTGCAAAAGAGTTACATGCTTAGTAACACACCATGGGGTATGTATAAATAAAATTATATTTTTATTTGACTTCTTTATATACGTTTATTTATATCTTTATTATTTCATCCACATCAAATGGACTCTTGCAGAACATTTACAGTCCGATTTACAAGATCTTTTCTGCCACGTTGCATTGAGCTTGCATCTGAAGTATTCCCAGAGCGGTATGATCCATGCAACTGGGTAGAAATATCCGTAAAACAATTAGAAATCGTGAGTACCCGTATACTTAAAAATGTTTTTACGATGCTCTTACGACTACTAGGTAGACATCAGAGCAAGCAAGCGATAACATTACCTTTACTATTGAAGTACCTAAACATTGTTTACGCGTACACAGGTTCCATTGTACCGCCCACCATAACTAAACTAGTCATACCTACTCTACTAGTAGTTGGTGTGTCGATTCCGCACGAGTAGTTCGTATAGGCAGAAAACATAAATTTGTACGTTTGCGGCAAATGCCATATTGTATTATTACTCCAAGTTAATACAAATAATAATTTGCGATTTTATCTTAGTCAAGTAAGGAAGCTTACTTCTACTGATCATGGTGTGTCATGCTGAGGCCATGGCGCCAGGTCCCTTCTTTTCGTTTTCGATTGGTGTGTAACCAGTGTTGGAAAGCTAGAAATAATGTGTATCTTCGGTTTCTTTGGCCGGCAACGCAGCAGTGATGCTTTAAGTGTCCTTATTCACGTGGCAATGTTAACCACTTACCATCAGGTTGTTCGTCCGCTTGTTGTCGGCTTTTAGAATAGAATAGTTTAATATGTTAGCTACAAATAATAGCGGTCGATTAACAACAAAAACGTGTAAATGGTTTAATCTTCCAATTAGGAAGTTTTTATCGAGGACTTCTCCTTAAAACTGACTTTGTAATTGTCTGATATCCCTTGTAAGAGCTACTTAGTGTACGAATGTCGAATGTACCTACAGAAACTGGGACAAAATTGTACCAATTGTTAGTCCCGGATATGAGTTATATTTTAAACTCGAAAGGGAAACAACACAGCGAAAGTACTAGTATAATACCAACGTTTCCTTTAGCAACACTTGTTAATACAATTCTACCCTACGTTTCAAAAACCAAGCACAATGTACTGGTCAATCGAGTTATTCAGTATTCACTTCAGCGAATTTCTACCGTTGCTGACATAGCGTTTCGAAACTGGACGTAGCCTAGATAATTTCATCCATACCTAGTTATGACTGACCTATTCTAAAACCTAACAACTCTCGACGCTGTTCGATTTGAAACCGTCTCTTTGCCTTTGTATTACGGTTGATGTTTGTTTGAATGTTTCGAGCTCTAGTGACCTTTGTATGCACACCTACCGGTGTCTGAGCAATATTGTATTGTCAATAGTCGTTTCCTTCGGTGAAAGGTGATCGTGACCACGACACGATCTATTGTAACGACTATTAAATTAAAATTAAACTTTTTGGTAAGTAACTGTTGAGTAAAAGTTACGTTGGGCGTTTCTTTGTTATGGTTACTTATTGTTACATGTTGTAAATATAATACTAAACTACAATGAAATCAAGCAATAATAGCCGAGTGGTTTGACCGTTGGACTCCCGGTCACGAGGGCCCGGTTTCAAATCCTGCACGCACCTCTAATTTTCAAAAATGATGTACGTATTAGCAATAATTATCACTTGCTTAGGTGAAGAAAAACGTGAGGAAACCTGCACACCTGAGAGTTCTCCATAACGTTATTAAAGGTGTGTGAAGTCTGCCTCTCACCTGGCCAGCGTGGTGGACTATGGCATGTATCACCTCCCATTGTGACAGGAGTCCCAGCAGTGGGACAGTTATAGGTTGCAATGATAATGTATAATGAATGAAATGAAGTTATAAAGCTAGTTTTTGGTATCGATACAGTGCGTTAAGCATTTGTTTAATTTTGTTTTATTCCTTTCTTCACGAGCCATGCACAGTTCGACAAAGGGGTAATAATATGCGTAAATGGATCCCACAGGTAACATATAAGGAAAGGTTTTACTGCTACAGTCTTGTATTTTAAGGTAATTACCTATATTATGTGATAGTAAAAAGTTTCTGTATGTTACTACTACTGTACTACGCGTAGGCAATGTTTACTAGATTTAAGTACATAAGTAAACAATTTACACTAGTAGATTTAAAAATATGAACTATTATGTTTCAATGTTTCTAATTAGTGTGGTTTAGTTTTTAAATAGGTAATTACGACTTGTCACTGCTCATTTGTCGGATTACTATAAAAATAATGCTCTGGAAAAAACAATTGAACGAGCAGTCAATCATGAATAACGTTGTGACGACATGAACATGTGGGCTCTCAGTTTAGCCTGTTAATATTCTGGTGGTGAAATCCCCCGCGTTTACTTGAATCTATTTACCTGTCTATCATAGTAATGCTTTATATCTAGTTACCTGATACTGTAGACAAACTTGGATTACAATAATCTCGTTTATCACAAGCATTGATCCTTTGTTGTGTAAGAGATTTTGGCTTCAGATTTTTTAATAAAACTACTAATCCGCTATAGATCAGCGTGGTGGAGTTTGCTCTATGCCTTCTTAATAATACAGAAACACAGTGCTCAGCAGAGTCAGCAGTGTGTAGTGGGCTATGAATGGGTTGAGGCCATTTTACTATTTTAGCATTAAGTAGGTACAAGTACATATAATTAAGTCAAACATGACAGGTTATTCGAGCAGCGATTCGAACCCCGGATCTTAACGTCGACAGTAAGGGTCTTCATCAACTGAATTACCTCTTAAACGACTAAAGGGCATTTAGCGAATCATGTCTGCATAGAAAATGCACTTTATTATGCATTTCGCTACAATTTTACATTTAAAATTGTTCAAGCTTGTCAATTCGACATCACTAGGCACCTACCTAATAGTTAAATGTACGCCATTAATATTGACTGCACCGCAATCAATTGCTTTTGCAATTCAAATGACTTTCAATTAGTCTGCAACATAAAGAATTAGCAGTGGCGAGTCCACTTAAAACGGTTTTGATGATAATCAACTATAATTATTTAATAGTCAACTTGTAAGGGCACTACAAGGTCCTATTTTACCGGGTGGAAAGTAGGTTAGTGCATATAGGATGCGCTGCTCTGATGCAGATTCATGAAGATGGCTATCAACCTTCGCTGCTGAAAGTACAAAGAATTAACAGCTACTCGTAAATTTTCTTATAGTGACCGAGTTTTTGATGACCCCGTAGCCTAGTTGGTACTGGCCCTTACTGCGAAGCGAGGGGTTCGATTGCTGTTCGGGGCAGATAAATGTTTGTTCTCAGATTATGGTTGATCACTAACACACTTACAAGTTTGTTGCTGTTTGTTGTTGTTGTAAGTGTGGTGTTAGAAGTGTGTTACGTTCAGCATTTTTTGTAACCTAAGCATTACAAAAACTATTGAGTGTAAGCATTTAGTGCTTTTTTACAAAATGTTAGGTAGGTAAATAAAAAAATCTCGACTATTAACACATTTAATTCCTGACGGATCGCTGACAATTGACTCGCTCCGTTGAGCTATAAGCGCTTCAACAATTACTAAATGGTAGTAGCGAGTAGAAAGAATGGGGTACTTCACTATTTTCTGTTTTAACTCTAGAATTGAAAGCCAACCTTCCAACGAGATCTTACCATAATTGGATCCGTCTTGCACTTATTTGTTACTTTTATTTGTCAACCTTACCTGCAGAGTTCTTGAAACATTTTCCTTTTTCTCTTACTACTAGACGGAGACGACACAAATGGTAATAAGGTATCGTTAGACAAGCACTGAGGAACAACTATCAGATCTTGGGACAAAATGGACCCGAATAATTTAAAATGTATAAAAATAATATGTATAAAAATTACGGCGCTTCACTATTCAATTAGGTAGGTACGTAATCCTAGTCCCACTAGGATGGGGTAAACTTAAAAAAAATTTAATCATGTCAATGGCAAGGTGAAAAGTTATTTGCAGGCATTTTTAAATATTTAAAAACTTCCCGACTAAGAAAAATCTCTAATGAGCATCAAACGCCTGAACAGAAGTTCATAAATTATTCCTAAGAACCATCTCGATCACGTCAAGTTGCAAACAACAAACCGCATCTAGTTCGGTTCATTCCTTTAGAAGCTACGATGCCGCAGACAAACACAGATACACAGAGAGACACGACACCCTGTCTGCGAAGCGAGAGATTCAGGGTTCGATTACTCGTCGGGGTATCGTGACAAGTAAATATTTGTTCTTGGATCATGGATGTTCTTTTCAATCGTTTCGCTCTTGACAGAGCGGCCGTGGTCGTCAAGAAGTCGCATTCTTGGCCGGCGGTGTCCACCATTAGAGACGTGGCCGAAGAACTTTAGGATGCAAGTGGCTGTTAGTGAGTTATTTGTGTTGTCCATACCACCCGCGACACGGGGAATCCCAGCGCGGGGACTGATTGTTTAAGCGTTTATTATTTATTCACAACTGTTATAATAGAAGCATTTGAGTAACCTTGTATTACAGTTTCATTCATATAATGATACGTGGTAACCACAACTTCACGTATTTGCTGAATAAGGAAAAATGGTATTGGATGACAGTGTGTAACGTAATAAATATGCGACAATGACAATGGTTTAATTCATTAATAAACAGTGGTATTAAATATTTTCCTCAATCGTTTCTAACAATGGTTATATGTTTGTCAATTGTACGAGTCGTAGACACCCTGTGTCTATTTATTAGTCATGTATTAATATATGGAGATTGTAATCAATCGATTTTAGATTAAATTGATTCAAACAGTATTTCTCTAATAGGTTTTAAATATTCCTCCATTAAGTGGGAAATTTGTCAATTAAGAACATAGGTATTTTACTAATTACCTGAAACACAATTTTCTGATTAGCCTATTGTAACTTGTTCGTTTATTATTTTCTATTTGTGTACATGTTTTTTTATTCGATTAATGATTTATGTACACGTGCGTAACGCAAGAAATTCAAAAAGGTATACTATTACAAATGAAAATGAAAGAAAACAGGTAGGTAAACTAAGTATTTAAAACATTTTACCAAACCATGCAAAAAAGAAAAATGGTCATCCATTTTTCTTTTTTTTAACTACACTACAACTGAACAACAGAAGAAAAATGTACTTTTTGTTTTGTCTTTGTCTAGATTTATACACCGGGTTGGTGAAAAAATCCTTAAGTCCGTACTGAAAAAAGCGTTCATTAGATACTATAGGACAAATCAAAACATTAAAATCCATTTTATTCTAGACCAAAACATTCTAAAATATTGATACATTTTGAATAAGAATTTGTGTATTAACATCGACGTCACATCGCTCCAAATTTGACCATTAAACAACAAAACATTAATAACTATCAATTCGATTATAATATAATAATTTGTTATATTTTGTTTATAATCAAGTTGTTTATCAAATAATTATATGAGTGGAATTTGATCTAAACTGAGTAGATACCGACTAGAACAAGGCATTCAAAATTTCAAACCCAAATTCGCCTCTATAGTCTGTACTATCGAGCTGTGCAAGCTCAATACATCACAAGTTATGGCAAGCCTCGATGTATACGCCTAACTACTTATTGAAAGTTGATACTTTGAAACAAGTTAAGTTTTGCATAGGAAGCTAGCATTGTTCTCAATAAGGCTTAAGCGCCTTTGAGCCGAAGTCCATAATGGGCGGGTTTCTCGAGATGAGGCCGAAGCTGGCTCGTGCTTTGATCCCAAAACACAATATCAGTTCGTGCTTATGAAATAATGTGCACAAAGTGTACAGTAATAATACTTACAAAATACAAGTACAGATTATCACTAAAAGTTATGGTAAGTGACACACACAGCACCTCATAGATTAGCAAGACGTGAAACATTGAAGTTAATTGAACTGGTTCTGTGCTACTTAGTGTTTTATAAGTCATCCTTACGAAGACCTATTTTTGTTATATTATGTAGGACCTATATAACATACTTGGTCTCTCTGAGGGACGTTCCGCGATTTGTGTGATCTGCATTACCATTTAATACGCTTTTATTAGCTTCATACGTGTGTATATGGTACAAAGCGCCGACCCTTTTATTAATAACTAGCGACCCGCCCTCGCTTCGCTTCGGGAAACTTTCCTTGGGTTTGCAAAGATTTAGTTATATATTTTGGATAATTATCACTATATCTTTATAAATTATATCTTATGTTTTATTCTGATGTGTAAGCTATATTATTGTAAAGTTTCATCAAAATCCATTCGGTAGTTTTTGCGTGAAAGCGTAACAGACAGACAGAGTTACTTTCGCATTTATAATATTAGTAGGGATTTATTTTTTATTTTGATTTGATTTGTTATAAAAGCGTGTTTTTTAGTCTTTTTTTAACTAGGTGTATTTTGGATAAGATGATATCGCATAATTCGTTATTACATTACCTACGCAGTGACTAAGTATGTGATGACAATAAAAATGTCATTTATCTGTCCTTGAAATTATTATAATATGCTATGGTTCTGGTCGGTTTAGTAAGGCGAGTCATACAACAAATAGTGTATGAGTTATTTAACTTTATTTCCATTATTCAATATTATTCATACGTTTAAGTTTTAAACGAAGCGGTAACTTCCTCGTGTAATTTGTGCATTAGTTACTCATGACTGGTAGCTTAGTGACTCCTACTTGTTGCTAACCTCAAAAGGAATGGTATCCCAGTATAGCCCAGTATAAAATAATAAACACAAAGTAATATTGAAATGTTTTCCTGTTTCTTTATTTCCGAATACTTGATTGGATCCGCTTTGCGAGAATAGAAATTTATTTACTCCTGGTTCATATTATTGTCGATTTTCTTATTTCTGAATATATACATTTAGTTTGACTGTAAGCTCTTTCAGGGACGCCCTCGTATTATAATATTACATATTATACATATTTAATATCTTCTTGTGATTGAAATTAAATACTCGACGCGTCATGTCATGTTTCATTTGGAACTATGCGAATGTAATGTGTATGTACATAGTACCTATAATAAGCCCGAATTGATACATATATCGCTAAAAATAGTTTTCCAGATTTCATTGTTATAGACCCTCATCAGTTCGCATGGGAGAAACGGCTTTGAAGTCCTTGCTAAGCATGGTTCGGTGTTGACTGTAGTCAAAACGCATAGTAATAAATAAAAAAACCGGTGGAGTATGTTTCACCACCCGATCGAACTATTGACGAATTCACCACTTGTAATATCACCAAGGCCCTGTTTCTTTATTGTATGATAACGCATTGGCGATACCTTTGGTATTTCTGTAATGGTGATCAGCTCGTCAGCTCATTTTCGGCTATTAGCATAAAACAAACCCGACAAGACAAAGTGGTGTATACATAAATCCGTACATGGATTCGTTGGATTCTATACGACATACGTGTTATCGAACCAGCAAACTATAAGAAAAAGTGTCACGCACCAATCCTAAAATATTCAGTGGTGGCAACACATTACGTAACCAAGTAACGAACCTGTTCAGTTCCTCGAAGTAGTGGCGAGACCATTATTATCAACCCTCGCGACCCATAACCCGTAACCCGAGCTACCAATAGTAATTTCCTGTCGCTCACAATAAGTCATTCATTACCCTTAATTTATTCTTGCACTCACCTTCAGACGAGCTTTTTTCTTGTTTCACACACAATGCACGTAGGAAACTCGTGAGTTTAAAAGGTAGTAAATTAAAGTAGCGATGTAAAGTGCACTTCACGCGCGCGGTAGCTGCGCGGGCGTTGCTACGGCTTCGGGCGTGGACGCCATTCCGATGACGTCATCACAACCGGACCGCGGAATGACGGTCAGCGTCTGCCATTGTTACCAGCGTTACTACTGAATTAAATACTTGATCTAGTTTACTGAGTCACCAAAGGGAATTTTAATCGGTTATAACTATTTGGTCGAACACTCAAATAACAGAAATAATTTTACCCTATATTTGTGTCTAGTGAAGATAAGGAACAAAATACAAGAGAATAAAATTTACTAATATAATCCGAAGAAAGAAGAAAGAAAAGCATTTGTTTGTGTTGTGTGTTTGTGTTTTTGTTTGTGGGTGGAAGGAGCCCTTAATTATCCAAATTTTAAATTCTCTAAGTACGTGGAACCGTATTATGAATTTCGCGTTGAAAGAACTCACGTTGTTACGCTACATCTCATTAAATAAAAAAATCATACTAATATTATGAATGCTATACTTACTCTGTTAGTCTGTCTGTCTGCTATTTTTTCCTTAATCCGCTAAACCGATTTAAATGAAATATGGTTTGATACCCTCGAAATAAATTTTATCCCGGAAATCATCCTTTAAGGCAGTGAAAAGGGGTGTGTAATTTTATAGGAAATTAATAATTTCCTAAATATCGTTTTCTAACTCCCACCCGGGCGAAGACGCGGGCAAAAACTAGTGAGTTACATTGTTTCCATTTGAAATATAATTTGTTTTAATGAATGAGTGAATGTTGTGAAAAATATAATATAACTGTTATGTTATAAGTCGTTATAAGCGGTTATTCTAAAGGAAAAGAGTAATTTGCTTGTATAAGTCGGTCAACGAGTTTATTATATGAAATACGCGTGTGGGTTTGAAGAAAACTAAACAATAGTTAATTATTATAATATGTCTCGTAGGTACTTACTTTCTTCAAGTTAATAATTAAGGTATGTTACCTAATTTATTTAGGTTGACCTTTTTTATTTGTCTACCGATTGAAATAAAGCAATCATTAAATGTTATCTCAAGCTCAATCAATAAATCTCAAGCTCAATCAATCAATCTCAAGCTCAAACAATAAATCAGAAAACCGCATCCGAATCAGTTGTCATTTCTGAGATCTCTGCACTAACGCACAGGCAATAATAATAAATTATAGACTAGGAAACAACACACAGTCGACAACAAACATTTATCCGACACGAATGTCTACACTGGAAATCGAACCGAAACTTCGTTCTGTACAGCTAAATGAGCTTCACTCCCGTCTATGAATAATTTGAATACGTCATTAGTCAAATTGTTGATCTATACCTGTTTGTAGTCACAGGCTACCATAACAATGCAAGCAAAGCCGCGGGCATAAGCAAGTTACAAAGCCGTATTATAACGATTTAAGTTTACGGATAGGGCACGCTGGATAAGATCAAAAAGGCCTATCGCACACGTTATTTTTATTCATAACGCATTACGTGGCTCTGGAATGCTGTCACTGATGACAAGGAAACTGGCATTTCAATTCCTTTTAGAGAATTCCATTGGTTTATTTTAAGGCGACCCGTATGTCACAATGCTTACCATGCCGCGCAGCCGTTCGGAAGGTTCTGGTTTCGATTCCCAGCGAGGTGGAAATTTGAATGACGACAATTTAAAATTGTTTTCATCGGTCTGAGTGTGTGTCGGTAATTGTCTTTGAATGTTATACATGGCCTTGTTGCTTATGACACAGGGAATCCTAGCGTGGTAAATTGGGGATATGTGTAGCGTCATTAATTTTATTATTTATTTTTACCTTTCTGTATATCTGGTATGGATCTCTTAGCTTGGTATCGGCATCTGACAGTAGTGATTCATTGAGTTAAATTCGTAGAATTTAAAGATTTTTAAAGTGTTATCAAGTCCATATCACGTTATTTGTATGATGGACGTCATATTATCAAAAACGTCATCGTCGTCTGATTGAGTGGATTTTTAAATGCTGATTAATTCGACGAGAATGGTACGTACCGTCGTACCCTCTACGTTTTTGAATAAATTCATAAATAACCCTATAGACTCATAGCCCCACACTAGGATTCCCTGTGAAGTGGATGCCATGGACAAAATACAAGACAAGAACACAACTAAAAACCATCTCTTCAAGATGACTTTGAATCTCTTCCTCTATTGCCTTTTAGCAATTTTTTAAATCATAAACAGAATTCGAGTTCGACTGCTTTATGACTAGTTTTTAAAATCTAATTGATACCAAATACCAGTACAAAGACTCCAATGTATTACAAACAAAGGTCTCTTGATATGGCACACTCGACACAATACGAATATGAGTTAATCTAAATAAACAATTTACCTTCATCATTGATATTGACATAAATACTAAAATTAAACAAAAATTGTCATCCTGTCTATTCGACACTTGTGGGTTGGTGTGTTGCTATTTTAGTCTTTATTTATACATATTAATTTCAATACTTATGATAAAAATATTATGATTGCACGTTTAGATTCGTAAAACACTAGGGATGATAATATACATATAAACATATAAACAAGACAAGATACATAACAATAACAATAACAAGATACATATAAACAAGAACGCAAAAATGTGTCCGCGAGACACTTGTGGGTTGTTCTGGGTTGAAGCAACTTAAAAGAGTTTCTACGACGATAAGGTCAAATAACACTAGCTGCTATCGATACATGATAAGTTGATAACAGAAGTAGTTGTAATCAGGGCTTGCTATAACACTACCGAGCTGTGTAATTATCGTCACGCGACTAGCTTGCTTGATTGCGATGAATTTACAATTTGCCCGCTTTTTATTTGATGCTAATTATCCATTAGACGATCAGTCCAATAATTCCCTGCACTGCTTTTGGGTACAACTTTTGCTTTAAACTTTTGCTTAGCCTTTAGCACGTTGCTATACGGTCTTAAATGGAATATCTGTGGAAGCTTTATGCTCTTTGTTTCTAGTGAATTTTGTATTCATTTCAATCATAAAGCATTTTAAAGCACCGTAACAGAGAAATTGGATAATAGCCTTGTTACCGTAACACAAGCCTAAAAAGCGTTCCCTGCACCGTTCCCAACACTACATTACCGAAGGTAAGCCAGTATCGACAGAAGGTAATTCGATCATGCCTATATCTTGGCTGCCGCTGTCAAGTTAAGTAGGAATCTAATGGAAATCCTCTGTTGCGCTGTAAGTAGCTGGAATGCCGATGTTTGTGTGTATGCTCCCATCATTCAATAACTATTTTTAGCCGCACTAGACTCTCGCAGCATATAGACGTGATTTATTGCAACAATGTCTAGGGAAATATAAACTACTGCATTGATCCTGCTCGATGTAAGAATGCAAAGTAACGTTTGCCCTGGGATGAACTCTGTACGATGCGATTGGTAGTCTCGCACTTAATTCTGACGTAGAGCAGCCTTATCGTTATTCTCTGATGAATTAATGCCAGTTTCACTGTTCACTCTTCTATTTAGATTTAATAAAAGGTTAGTCACCATCCCCAATTGTTCCATTTGAAGACGAAGAAAAAACAAGGCAAATGTGTCTCCGTGTGAGTTTCACTGCATAAAAACGTTGTATAAACACAAGGGCTTTCTTGTTTTCAGTTTCCTTCTTTAAAATACTGTAAATTAGATGTACTTAAAAAGGCTCTTTCTCTCAATTCGCCATTAGGTTTAACTGCTTAGGGGCTTTAATAGAGAAAAAGTCCGGAAGATCATGTTATTACTTTGCACCGTAAAGGGGCCTACCTGTGGCGTTGTCTATTATCTTATCTCAAAGTACCAATTGTCTTTACAGTACTTTATTTGAGTGTACGGGGTGATTTAGAATCGCCGGTCACCTACAAATTAGAGTGTTTTCGGTAAATTGAGGGGCGGTAACCGGAAAATCAGGTCGTGAACTCACAAGTACTTTGCGGAAAAACGTTGTAAATGTGAGTAGTAAATATCATTTGTATATAATAACCATTTAGACATGGTTCGGCATTTATTGCTGTAGCGTAAAAGTAAAAAAAATTGTCTTTTCGTCCTTGTTAAGTTTGTAAATTATATGCAATTTTTTGATGTCTAGGTGGAATAAAATATCATTGATATATCAGATACAATGATGTATTTCATATTTTGCGGCGACAATTGAGAAATCTTAATCCTATACCATAACACATTCAGATTTTTTTTATATTAATAGATATGTTTTTATCTTATGACGGTAGCCCTTGCAAATATCTGCAATATCGGGGACGTAACAGTAAACGTTGACGGATCATCTTCTACGTGATACAAACTTCGTTGGTAGCACGTAACATTATCATGTCTTAATTCTGTTTCTAAACGTATGCGGATATCACTCTAAAACACATTTTGTTGGCACGGTTGAGATAAACTTGCGTGTATTAAGTATATGAGATTGGAACAGTCGGCGTGACGTAATTGGGATCGGGAGCTCTAAGTTGGAGATTTGTGACGAGATTTGCATAGTTCCGCGAGGCTGTAGTCTAGAACTTTGACAATTTGTCTGGATGTTGAAGAATATATTATAAGTTGCAGTACAGTTTATGTGAGTAATTCGTACGATTTGCTAACTTTTTAGTCAATCAATAGTTAAATCCGAAGTTGTCGTTGTCGTCGTTGAAGAAGATACGGGTCTATACACTGTATAAAGAACAGGTATTTTAAGTATAGTAAAAAAAAACAAAGTCAAATGAAAAAATCAATTAACTGAATAAAGTAGTGTAAATATTGATAATTAATTATGAATTACTGAAAAGAGACTAATGTTCATGTATTAATGAGATCGTAGGATTAGGAGAAGAAATATGTTTTCATAATTATGATGTATGAGATTTCAAGAAAAAAAAACCTAAAATATTAATTACATCGTGATGTAATTAATATTTTAGGTTTCTTTTTCTTCAAAATATCGAATTCATTTGTTTAATTATGTTAGTCGTGACTAACATAATTAAACAAATGAATTCGATATTTTGAAATTAACGGCCAAACTGTAACCTTTCATAATACAATGAATGATGAGATTATTTATTTACTTAATTGGCTATATTAAAAAAAATATGTCAATGATATTACAAAGTACAACTATGAGATAGGAGACAAATGAAATGAAAATGAAAAATTTTCTTTCTTCACACTAGGCCGACTAAATACTGTCACTTCTTAAAGAAGTGTTGAGTTGAGACTCAGTTAAGGAGGTGTAGAAATCTTCCCCTTCCAAACGAAGAACTAATCCAAAATAATTTTGGAGAATAGTACTTACTTCTGTGGTGAAAATACGAGTCCGAACCAAAGTAATTAAGCCCGCCGAATGGCACAATAGATCCCTATTAGAGTTACATGACGATAACCCCTGGGGTGTGCTAGGGTAATAAACAAGTCCAGTGTTGAATTGACGAAGTTCAACTTGATGTTACGTAATATATCAGATTGAACGAGATACATAAGAGCGATTTGCTCCGAGTGTTAGACAAGTCCTGCTATTTGGGTTCCCAAAAATCCTGTTTGTTTATTTGGTATCATTGTCAGTTCATTAGTAGGTAAGCATTTGGATTCGTGTCTGCAAATTACTAAGATAGTTTAAAGCAAAATGCTATTTGGCACTATTTAATGGATTCAAACATTGATCAGCCTGTGAGGCTAATGAATCGAATTGAACTAATCGCTGTACTATTGAAATGGCCATGTCTAGATTATCAGAAATCATGACAGGGCGAACCCGCTATTTATTGATATTGATTTTAGGTACTAGAACAGATTTATTGTAGTTAGCATGATCAGTTCTCAGTAAAAACTGATATTAAGCCAATTAAAAGAATCCCGGTTAAACATTTTTTGAATGTACTACTATGGGGTTTTCGAGGTGAAGCAAAGGTGGTTACTAGTTTTATCATAAAACCAACAATTGCAATAACAATGTAAGTGTGTGTAGTATCACATTTTAAACGAAATACTAAATAGCTGTAAAATTTCAGGTACAAAGTTACTTTGATTCAGAAATGCAGGAGAGAAATGCAATTTAAAGAATTTCCAATCTATTTCCACTGGAATCACGCTAAATATTTGTAATTAAACGGTGCAGATAGCACAATAGATCCCTATTAAACGAATATCCTCCGTATGTTCCCCAAGGGTATCGTTCTCGCAAAGCGTACAACCATTGGTCGTTTTAAAAATAAATTCCCTTGTTTCGAGATTGCTTTTAGTGACATAATTGTAATTGATTTTTGTGGTACAACTACTTTGTTGAATCTATTTAGAGTAATTGCGTTGTTGAATAAATTTTCGTAAGTTACTCCCTGGGGAACTCCCTCGAATTGCTTTGTAGCTCTTATGTTTGTAAACTATCTGTCCCAAAAAAGAAAATCAGGAGAGTCAATGGTTTAGGTTTGGTTTAGGTTTCTCCCGTTTGAATTCTCAGTTCCGAGATCCTTTTGTATGGCTCAAAGAATTTTTACGCTAAATGGTTTTCGTTTACTATTTTTTTATATTCTCGTGCAATGAATTAGTTCTGCGCTTTCTGTAATAAAACTGGGTGAATAACTGTTTCCTATTCAAAGGCATTCATATTGGTTTGCTCTTTTTTGACCTACTTTTCGGTTGTGCTTAAGATTTTTCTCTGTGAGCGGTGATTCATATTTTTTCTTAAATCTAAGTATGTATATGCGTAATAAATATATTTCTTCATACATGTTAACATGTTACTAGGTGTTTAGGTTGTTTTATATTCCTATTATTTTCAAGATGTTCTCGAACAAAATAATCTTTTTTTACCCCATGGTATTTTAGAAAATGTATTATTATACACAAAGATATTCATAATGACTATTTGATATTCAACTTCATAAAATTTCCAATTTTATATTGACATGGCAATACCAACGGATATTTGATACAGCACAGGCATCAATATCCATGTTTTGACTCGTCGAATATATTTTGTGAGGATAATTTTTATCAGACTTTGCCTCATCGAGATTATGGTTCGTCGGCTTTTCTGAACCTATGTATGAGTCAATTGGATGGGCTTGGTTATTTATCAAACAATAATTATTATTACCTAAGGAAACAACTGTAAATAGACGAGAGAGTCATTTATTCGATCACGTAGAGCCGAACGTCAATAAAATCCTTCAACCTTCACAGTTTTGACATTAAGACCCATTGTGAGTGCAGAAGCAATCGGAAGTCGTTGAGACTCGCTTCAACAGATTCGAGATCTTAGATCGGATTGCGAGCTGCTTTTTATACTTTCCGTCTTAAAAGCCAGCTTTTGACGCAAAAATGTGCACATAATGCCGTTATTACGATATCAGTGACTAGGAATTAATTGGTGAAGTTTGTTAAAGAATATTTGTTAGGGACTACACAAGGGATTCGGGAAGTTCGCGACATTTTTGAAAAAGAAAAAAATCTTTTTTCGTATTTTTATCATTAATATGGCAACTTCGTGACATTTATTTTACATGTATGAAAATCTATCAAATGAATGTTTGAATAAAAATGAGCTAC
The DNA here is from genome assembly GCA_905404295.2 of Ochlodes sylvanus. Lineage (NCBI taxonomy): Eukaryota > Metazoa > Arthropoda > Insecta > Lepidoptera > Hesperiidae > Ochlodes > Ochlodes sylvanus. The sequence goes on from FR990144.1 coordinate 6,605,978, forward strand.
AAAAAATGTTGCTATGCACATCGAGATATAAGTACTAACGTTAGTACTTATATCTCGATGGCTATGCATTTTGTCATCTACAATGGACAAACCGAATATTTTAGATTTCTAATGTTCGTTGAAAACTCGGAGCCAAAGAGGCGAAGAGAATTTTAAATTTACGCGTGGCGATTTTTGCGAGTTTTCGAACAAGGCGACCGAAGAGGATTGTCAAACTTATCGATGCTTAGATTCTAAGAAATGCAGAAATTAAATTTTATATGAAAAAATTATAGTTAATTCCATCTGGGTATAAGTATGATCTCAATTTTTGCACCATTGTCATCGTAAAATAATGTCCTCCACCGCCTACTTTGCTTATTTGTAATATTATGTTGATGTGTTTCAGTTTCATGTTAATTTTAACATAACTACAACGTCTACATAGCAGTAGAAATAAGTAGGTATGTAGGCATTACGCTGTGAGAGTCACCTACTTCAAATCCATTACATTCCAAACGATGTGAAGTCATGGCAACAAAACAGATTGTGAAATAAAGTTGAGTGACGCTATTAACGATAGCGCCTCATTGATTGCTTATTGTTGCAGCCTTCAATGGCGAATCAGCGCTCGTAGATTTAAGGAAGACTGACGTTTATTAAGTGAATTGGGCTTGTTAAATACAATTTAGCGGCCATAGAAGGTTTTATCGTTGTGAAATATCAATTGTGACCCATTGTAAGATTTTTCCAAAATTAAAATGCTTACTTACTAGACTAACAGTCAATAACGATTTGCTGTATAAGAGAGAAATGTAGAGACAGCATATTATAAATATAGCGATAGATAGTGGTATGAACTTCCATTTCATTTCCAAACAAGGGGATTTGGGTTTAAATTCTACACGCATCTCCAATTTTAAAAAATGATGTGTGTATTAGAAATTAATTATCGTTTGCTTCGTAAAGGTAAATATCATAAGGAAACTTACAAACCCAGCACGGCACACCTGAGAGTTCTCCATTATGTTCTCAAAGGTGTGTGAAGTTTACTTACCAATCCGCACTTGGCAAGCGTGGTGAACTATGGCCTAGCAGTGGGAGAGTTCCGATGTTGATGATGAATTTAAAACGAGATAACTAGAAATAGACCACTACAAGACGAATCCAGTAGGTGCGTATTACTTTTGTAGCTTATATTTTCAAGACCATACACCAGTCATGACTTTTTAATGATGAAAATAATACCATCAAAAACTTTACGCCAAAATTATGCAGCCTACTTTAGTGTGTCTATTGATAAGATCAGCCACATAATACTGTCAAGCACTTTGCCAAAAATATTAAAGCGAGTAGGCAAAGTTTTACTTAGAAAGGCATAAGTGTCGCTTATTTATTCCGGCGATACCATCTTCTCTATTTACGGTATTATGTTCTGGGATTTACGTTTACGCTAGACATATTTAGAGCAAAGTCTTTTGATATAGACTTGAAAGTCTTAAATTTTCTTTCCCTTTTATTGTTTAGCATTGTTTCAAGGTTTACCAGTCCTTCAAGGTTTTTTCCAGACATTTCGTTTCGCTATTATGTATACATTAGCTTTTGAGTTTTAAGACTTGTTTCGTTATTTAGTAGGTCAATCTCAATCTTAATCACTCCTATAATAATAAAGCTAATTAAAATATTATAATTTATGTGAATTGTACTAAATTTGTGCTGCTTAAGCATATGGGTATAGCTATCTTGTTAAACCCCTTGTTAAAAAATCTCTTTTCAGTTGGTCATTACTATTATATGTCCCATATTCATGTTCCAGAATTAAAAACGTAACATTTTTAGAAATTCTATTCACGGTGGCAATCTCCAGAATTCTGCGTTCGTCCTCTTTTATTCGGATTTTCCTTCAGCTTCCATAAATGGTACCATTAAAAAGCTAAGACCGACTTGGAGCGGACTTACTTAAATATACTTCGCACGAATGCTCAAATTGATATAAAATACTTGGCTCCTTGATATCTGCCCAGGGTGCCACGGTCCAGAAACGCTTGAACGTTTTATGTTCCAGAGATCATATAAATTAACTGGAAGCTCAATTTATTACTGAATTGCTTCTTATTAAATTAATGTTCCCAACGACATCTAATATAATCTCTGTATTTATATTTGTGATCCTGAATCTGCCCTTATATTTGTGTTATGTTAAAGCTTGTGACTATTTACGACTCATTACAAAATTTAACTTATGATAATAGTTGCATGTCGTACTATAAAGTTTCTATATTATGAAAACACATTGACATCCTCCGCCCAATTCAGTTTTTGTACCAAGTCTCTGTTTATAACTAAAGTATTAATTTCTTGAAATCTATAATACATGGAAATACAAATCTCCTAACTAATTAAATACCGTTTAATCCTGTTCAACAAACAACCCTGCGGCGAAATAACTTGCTTTTGATTTTCCAAACTTTCACCCGCTCTTTGAAGGTCAATAAAAGGTCAACAGTATTTTAACCTTAACTCTTCGGAACAATTTGAATTTGTTGTTTTCCGGAACATTGTTTATTTCATTATTGAATTTTCAAGTTTATGTTAAATAATTTCCTGCATTCATTAAGACTTAGATAATCTGCATGCACCTTCAACTCTTTTTATTATTACGCTCTTTGGAAATTTTATGTAATTTATTTATGGTAATTTATTTATATAATTTTAACATATTTTATGTTCGAGTATAGTGATTAATATGTTTTTCTGTTAATTTCAGGTAAATACAAGAGCAAGTATTGTACGAGATGCAGCAATTGTCTTAATAGACAGGTTTAAAAGTCTTCAAACCGTACAAAGTCTTATATTCTAACAGATTTGAAGAACTGTTACCTATCATGACCGCGTCCGTTCCGCCCATCTTTACAATACTAATCTATTACGGTTAATCTCTTTTGTCTTATTATTTTCCTCAAACGCTTGCCTACTGTGGTATCGAGCTCTTGTCCATTATTTATAATTTAATAGTTTTGTTTCTTATAGCCTCGTTAGTACTTCTGCTTCTTCACTTTATTTTACAAATTTACGTCATACCTAATAGTACTCAGATCTTGTAATAATAATTTTTATTTATAGATTTGTTAAAGTGTCTCCTTGAAGTTCATGGAATAGCATAGGGTATTTTTTTCAAGTTGGTACTAATTATCATCTTCTAATATCGGTTTATTTTCAATTACTGAGTTAATTCATCGTGCTAGTTGATTTCATATTGGCTCTAAATGCCCTCATTTTAAAAGGCAATAAAGAGACTTAATATACATTAAATTATCTTATTTTATTTGTAAAAAAATCCTGCAATCATTTTAAAGAATCATAAATTTAAGATACTACCACAATCTACTACAAAGTACCGCCTTTACACGTGCCTATGATATTATTACCGAACGGCCACATGTGTACACACAGTACACACAACTCAATCTACCGATCAAACACAAAACCCAACAAATTATACTGAAGTCATCTCCTTAATCCAATGACATTACAATAAAATTTAACTTTTTAATTATCAATAGCTTGATTTTGAAGAAATTGTATTACGTGTATTTAAGAACCATAGTATAACGTGGCTACGACGGTTAAGGCATTTCAAAACATTGGTTTCTCCTAAGAATTGAGGAGTCCTAGTATACTTCCATGCCGATACCACTATATTGCTCCATTGAGGATAGAACGGTTATTTCCAAATTCGATTCTCGGAACCCTGAAGTATCCTGACATATATTTACGATTAGTCTGTCGAAGGGACGGCAGAAACGTGCCTTCCATACCACCAAAAGGCATTTAAAATTTATAGAAGCATCTGCCATTCAGTTTCATTTCCGATCAAACGATAAACACTTTGAGCACTTCGTTCCCGTTACGAAATATGGAGTAACTAAATCAAAATCAAAGAGTTTTTCCTGTGGAGTGTCTGGATTCACAGTTATACAATAGTGTCCCAAAAATATAACTTCAAAAAGATTTTAATCTTGATCATTGAATAAGATTTTTGTATTATCATATACCTAACGAACTTTATGAGAATATTTGGTCACGTTTATAAATAACTAGTGACCCGCCCTCGCTTCGCTTCGGGAAGCTCATTCCTTCGGTTTGCAAAGATTTAGTTATATATTTTGAATAATTCACACTATATCTTTATAAATTATATCATATGTGTTATTCTGATGTGTAAGCTATATTATTGTAAAGTTTCAGCAAAATCCATTCGGTAGTTTTTGCGTGAAAGAGCAACAAACATTCATACATCCATACAAACTTTCGCATTTTTGAAATGCGAAATTATCATGAAATTATCTTAATACTTTTAAATATCTAGTTGAGGTAAAACTTTTATAATAATTATTGTAAAGGTAAAACTAATTTAAAACAATAAAAATGAATGGAACTTCAACAATCTGTTAATATTGCATACATCTCAATTATCGTTATGTTAACCATTTAGTGAAACATCTGTCATCTGTTGTGACATAAATCATTCTTAAACTCAGTTTTAAGATCCACTCAATTAACCAAACACGTGGCAGTAAATGCTTCTAATTTATTCTCGCTTTTTTTAGTGGCGCACATTGGGATACATCTCGTACCTACACGTGTTTTAGAAATGACGTGTTATGAAAATAAAATATCCCCTCCCATAGGGCTGTCAACGGAACCCCGCTGTTAAGCCAGCGTCTTCCTGTTTTTGACAACCTTATTCGAAAACAAATTGTCCTTTTGTGTTATTCGCATTGCATGGGGGTAGTTTCAAAACCCGTTTATTGCAACCATTTTAACCACTTAATTATGTTTCTTTGTGGTTCGGTCTGTGAACTTGCTGCTTTTAAATAATAATTGTTAAATAAAGGTCGATTGTTCAAATTCACCCATCAGTAGCAGAATCCTTTGTTCTGTCAAGTGTGAATATCGTGGACTAAATTGTATTAAAACAACAAGAAATTATGACATTTATTTTAATACAAATTAAAAAAAATACGGACGTTCACAGTGTAAAAATGTTGAGGTAATTCCAAGTTAGTTTCATACATACCTTATGGGGTTAAAAATGCATTTTAAGCAGTACTTAGTTTAATTTCACGATTATTTTCGCCTCATAAAATAACTGCAAAAGGGTTTTAGGCCATTAATATCCGTAAAATGATTGACTGACAGACAACGCACGGCCCAAAGTACTGAATGTAAGAAGCTGAAATTTGGCATGTATGTTCCGCTATATTATTCTTTATATCAGACCAGATGTATAACTACGAACAACCAACTATATCGTTACTCCTGTATTTGAATTATAACATCTAAAGCTTCGCTTTGTCAGAAAGCAAATTGATATTGATACCACATATCATGTGAAGCAGTCAAACATTCGCGCCTCTTATTTATAGAATGTCTCGGACTCAGTTCAAATTACAAGATGGTGCCGAACTTTGCAGTGTTGTTTTTGACAGTTGTACTATTCTCAATAACGTTATAACACTACAAAAATGGTCCCTGAATGTAATTCTTTAATTTTATCGATGATATTATCATAGTTGGTAACTTTATCTACTGTTGATAAGATATATGTTGGAGGAAGGAGTGTCAAGTTTGTTTCATATTAGGTTGAGTTATTCTCGTATTAGTAGTGTGATTCGTGTTAAGCGCATTTTGATATCATGTTTTCAAGTAGTATTATTACGTTATGAAGTATAATTATAATTAAACATCAAGGTATCAATTCTAAAAATTGTTTTGACAGTTATTAATTAGGTGCCCGAGTACTAACCTAATGAATGTAGGGAGAAATTCTATTAAAGTTTCTGAGGGAAAGTTTTGACATTTTGATAATTTACAAGGCCTAGGTACCTACTTATGAAAAGACGTTATATGTATAGTTTTAAAACATACATCTTAGTGTTCTTGTTTATGCGTTGTCCATGTCCACGAAATTCTTGAGTGTAGTGTGTAACGTTATAAATTATTTATTTATATGGAGACTTATTTAATGTTTGAAGAGAAGTTGTAAATTTCAAGTTACATAAGCGGTTAGGTATATCGTCCTTTTGAACGTCGCTAGGTAGCTACATAAAACGAATTCAAAGAAAAAGTTTTTCGCGAAACCGCGTCTCGCGCTGTGACTAACCAATTTTTGGAAAAAGACCTAATTGGATTGAACGCAGATCGACACGACTAACTGGCATTTCAAACTTTTTATTACCCATTCAATTCAGCGGCGGCTGTTTCAAAGCGAAACGCGATCAGAGGAAATAAACTAACAGTTTGTTGTTGAACGGTTTGTTGATTCCAGCATAAAGCAATAGAGCAAAAGGTAAGAACGGAGTTTCGCAAGTTTCTTACCCGATTTCGCGGTGACTCACTGCACGAGATCCAATGTATCGAACGACCCCGGGCCAACTTGCCGGTTTTATACCTTCGAACCAGGCGAGAAGCCTTAGAGCTAAGTTACATTAGCCCTGCTGGAGAAAGAATGTGCACGCATATATTTTGTCCCTTTCGTTGCGGTAATCCGGCAACTTTGTTCATCCACGATTTGAATCATAGAATTTTCGACAGCAGACATCAAGTTCCTGGAATGGTTTGAAATTAACTAATTTATCTCTTCAACAGTAATTAACTATGAAGGTAATTAGTCTACATCTTTTGTCTTATGAAGTTTGTATACAAATATCGAGAGATATAAATATAAACCTTAGCATAGTTGGAAAAGATAGAAAAAGAAAAATACGTATGAAAGATTAGGTACTTAAATAGCTGAATACAAATTTTCCATTGATAATGAGCTAGCATCACGCAAATGGCACACGCGATGCTTCATATGATGACCAGTTATTGAATATTTCGTCCAGCTTTGAAGAATGTCGAAACAACGTCCTCGAAAAACTTTTCTTGTTCATTTCACTAACTTGAAATGTCAAGCTTAAGAACTTACCGAATAAACAACATGCAAAATTGCCAATTAAAACTTCGTCTGTACGAAAATCTGTTGTGTAGTAAATTTAGTTAAGTCGTGCTGTGCGCCAAATACACCATAATGAGGATGTTTGTCTCTTCAGTTCCTTTTTAAGTTTTTCGAGGCAACTTCAAGTAGGTAGATAACTGTTAAATATCTTAGAAGTGTCAGGAATCCATTCTAACTTAGTAAAAGTTACTCTCTCCAAACTTGTGAAATCCGTTTAGTAAATGGTGAAAATAATTTAGGGTACGTTTTTAAAGGTCTCTTTGTAATTTGTTAGTGACTATTGCTGCGTTACACATAGTACATATCTCGGGAGTAGGATTGAATCTGTAATGCAACGGTAACAATTATGGGACAGACATGGTCTGAATAACTTCACATGATTACAATAAGAAAGAAATAAAGAGAAGCGAACAATGTTGTTTCCCAGACCGCCGACCAAAAAATAACATCTCAATGACAATGAATCATAATACAGCGTTACGATCTAACGGTAATCGAAATTACTGGGTAAAGAGTAACGATGATGACTTTTTGAAATCGCAGTAAAATAACAACGAAACCGAAGCTGCACTTCATTTTATTGGAACTTTAAAAGAACACCAAAATTATACTGTTTTTAAATAGTCGTGAATAATAAGAAACAAAATTTGTCACAAAAAATATATTTAAGTACTTATAATGACGCATTAAATTTTATTATAAAATGTTTTTGTTCAGTTGTAAATTGGAACTGATTCATGTTCTAATTCAAACCGGTTTTAAACAAAGGCTGTCTGTTATTTTTGAGTTTTATTAATATTAGGGTACTACAGTCCATGTGTTTCCACGATTTGCTTGGGCAGAAGCACTGTCCAAAAACATATTTGATTAATTCACGTATAGTTCGTACGTAATTATAACTATTAGTAAATAAATAAAGATATTGTAAGTAATACTGTAGTACATAAATTACTTAAAAAAAATTAGCTGACATTGAATTGACTGGAGTCTGGAGATGCAAACGTTACCCTGCATAAAATTTGTTCTGTAAATGTTGTCCTGAATTTTGATATAATGAACTAAATAATAGTTTCCACGAACTTAGCGTGAATTTAAAAGATGCTCCACTGCTGAAAAGACCCCAAATGTCTCTTCAGGTGAACTGTAACAAGAAGTTGCGCCGTAAAAACGTGTCTACAGACTAATGATTTGATGATGTTTTTCATAACATTGTTATTTACATTACATTTAAAATACGCGTATACAAACGAGACATAGTAACCACTAACCAGTAGCGGTTGAAGTTGCAACCTAAACCTGTTTTATCCGGTAAGTAGATCATTGCCCCCATTCTGTTGTAAGGTATACCTTTGATTTCTTGACGACTTTGAATAAATGTGTAAGTAACTGGCTAGCTGGCAAACGCGCTTGGAGTGTATCGCACTGTATTATAAAAGATAATTCGTTTTTTTTTAATTCAACTTAGTTAACTCAAGCTTTGCAAAATCCGTTTGTTTCACTAACGATAAAAGACACTTTGCTTTTTAAAACGTAGTGTGATCTCATATGCAATTGGAAACTGCACTGCGTCTCCTATGGAATAGAATAGAATAAATAAACATGTTTGTGTAAAAAATTTCGAGCTAGTCTTACATTATAAGGAAAGAAACATCCGTAATTGTCATATTTATGCTCTGTTTTGTGGTAATAGCTCAGCTTACGAGTAGTACTACTGTAGTTATTAAAATTATAAAGCATACCTGAAATAAGTACTGGAATATATGCAACCAATCTCAAGACTCTGTTAGTAGTTAATATTTAAAGTTTATGACCCATCTTGAGAGGCTATATTGCCTACGTAGCACACCCGCCACGGATACTATGCAGACTAAGCAGTTTCGCTTTCACACTTTCATAAAAACTGAATTTCATCTCTGTTTTAACCTACTTCTTGATAATGCACGTCGTCATTTGAAACTAAGTCTGTGCTTCACAGGCAAAACTTTTTCAATGGAACTTACGAAGAAAAGTGCATTTTCATCTCCATTAGAGTGTCGCTATCGACATAGCTTAAGGCGTTATCGATAATGCACCAGTTTGTCTCACCGCCAACAGCAATTTTTCTTAGTCCGAATGCAGTGCATTAAAAATGTAAGCCATTATTTTCTTTGATGTACCTACGTAACGAGCATTAAGTGTGTGTGTGTGGGTTTGAATATGAGTAAATCGTATCTTCTTCATGTCTTTTTCTTATATTTTTATTTTCACTAACTTTCTGTCTCTAAACTTTGTCGTAAATCGCCTCGTCTCGCCTGGGCAGTCTTGTCGTAGAACAACAGTAGTATATAATACATAATTTGGGAAATATACAAGAAATATTTTTAGTGATTTTTTTCAACCTCGTTATATTAATCCCACTCCACATTGTCGGTTGCACGATAAAAATTATTATAAATAAATGTTACAAAAAGAGAAAACCGTAAGTGATATCATTGTGGACTGCGGTCTGATCTATTGCCAAATTTTGAGACTAGAACTCATTCAACTAATAAAAATCAATATTGTTGCAATGTCTACTTAAAGTTATTAAGAGGATTACTATAAAAGCTTAGAAATTTACCACTTAAGATTATTGGACTTTCAAAATGTCTGAAATGTTATGGATCGACTTACCTTCTACAGAACCCTCCTTAAAACTTTGTTTGACTAGTCCCGTAAGACGCCGCGCCGCCTCGAAGAATATTGCCCAATTTTATGCTTACGTCCATATTTGGCCACCGTAAGTATCACTAAAAAGTCCGGCGGCCACATAAGTTACGTTTATTGATTATGTTTACTGGTAGTAAACAACTTAAGTGTGGTGAGCTTAGATGGCTGTGTGTTTCCATTACGTCAAGTCAAAGAAGGGTGGTGTAGTGTGCAACTTTGAATTGATTTTGCTTTTTTTGTGATACATGTCGAGTATCAAAGTTTTAGAAACTGATTGGCGTATTTGTTACAGTTTCTAGCTGTATGTAAAAGAATCAAGCTACATATAGCTTGCTTATCATGTACATAACAATCATTACATCAATATTTAAAGGCACCTTAACGAAACGACGGCAAAATGCAGGAAATGGCGGAAAATTAAAAATACCCACATGAAATAAATTATTTGAGTTTGATGAAAATTGGTGTGGAGATACGTCGAAACCCTAGAAAATTAAATGACAGAGGATAGTGTTTATCGCGGAAATCATTCCTTAATAGGGTGAGAAGGGTGGAAGTTGGTATGGACACACAATCGTTTCTCAAGTAAGAGGTATAAAAATCATAATAATTTACTTTTCAGATTGCGATAAGATTTGGCACATGGATAGAACATGGTCTGAACTGGGATATAATTTATTTTATTCTTGGTTATATGTTCCCTTGGGATAAATTAAAAGGTGTTTTGTCGTTTTCCGAAACACACCGGTGAAGCCTCGAGCAAAACCTAGTATTTTACGACTGTTGTCTCAATCTTCTTATCCTTCCGCTCTTTTTAATTCTAACCGTGATGTTTTTTTCTACTTTTTAACATAATTAAGGCAAAAATATCCAACTCGTACCGTACAGCCGAATGGGACTAGTGTATGTCGCAGGACGATAAAATTGAGGCGAGCTTATCTTCAGTTTTATGGTGCATTGCGTCGAGACCACGTCAGCGTAGGATGGGCGGTATGAGCTGCCGCAACCTTGATTTTACCTTCAATATTCAGTGGGAGTTTTGTTGATCTCACCCCGGTTTCATGTCACGGTGTAGTGAATGGTTTCTTTATTTTATTCCCTCAAGAAGTGTTTTTTTCTCTGGAAGAGTGCAATCTATCTATATAATAATCTATTTATATATGTGTAAAAGGAGAAGCTGACTGACTGCCTGACGACACGATATAATAATATCTTGTCATCCAAAAGTTCAAAAATCGAAATCAAATGTTTTCAAGCAGTGTTTACTGACAGTGATGGATGGCATACGGATGAGAGACGTAGTCTTTTCCTATTTCGCTTAAAGACAAGCATGAAGTCGCACAGCGTGCTATGCTCGGCATTTCGCCACGTAATCGAATCCAGAATGACGCACAAGATTTGCCAACATAGCTTACGGAATGAGCTGGCTGAGGTGACTATAAGTTAGCCACATAATTCTAATAGCCGTAAGGAGAGAGATACTTGATTGACTAACTATGATTAGCCTAAGTTACTCCTTATTACATCAGCTATCTGCCATTGAAAGTCCCGTCAAAATCGGTCCAGCAGATTCCAGTTCCGTTCCAGGGATTAGCCGCAGACAAAAATTGTAACAATGTTATTTTGGTGTATGTACCGTGTATACATCCATATTTAGTAAAAAGCGGTTATTTTAATATTACAAACAGACACTCCCATTTTATTTACTTGTATAGACTAGATTTTGCTCGCGGCCTCGCCCGTGTGGGTGTCCGAAAACGACAAAATACCGTTAAATTTATCCCAAGGGAACGTATTATCGGGAAAATACCCATCCTAAGTCCTTTCCCAGGTCTCAAACTATTTCAATATTAAATTTCATCTAAATTATCACTTGATGAAGCGTGAGAATGGTCGTAACAGACAGACAGACAGAGTTACTTTCGCATTTATAATATTAGTATTGATTATATATATTATTACATCTAGTTAACAAAATAAAGTAAAAGTGACATTTCTCTTAAATCGTTAGTTGTAATAGCTAACACAAAGGCTGCTGTATCAGGTTCACATCGTCACTCAATGAGCTGTGACGAGAGCAGAACGAACGCTTTCTGCTTTGTTCATCTCCTATTTCATGTCCTGTAGAGCTATTTTCTTTGCTTTCGTTAGACCGGGGGCTATTTTCTTCGCGTTTGTTAGACTGGGAACCTATTCTTCGCTTTTACAGACCACGGAATCAAATAACTTTGGAAATAACTCGTGATGTTTCCATGTTTATAAGGATACTACTTAGAGTAGTAAGCCAATACTACTCCAGATAATACTGAAGTGTAGACGTTAAAAAAAATACAATGCTAAATTAATCCTCATCACGGCTCTTTGTATCTAACATAAATTTCCAGAATGCCAAACAAACTGCATGACAAATGAGGAATTAAAAAACCTCAGATTCAACTACAAACGCTTATAAACTGCCTCAGTTCGGAAACGGAACTCGGTAGATATTTTCACGAACAACGCTGAAGGCCGACAAATAAAATAGCCTACTACAGCTACCGACATACCAGACATACCCTAAGTCTAAGACATACCCAAAAAGCTTCTCTTACTTCCTAACTACGCCACTCGTTCCTCGTCGGAAGTTAAACAAGGCCCTCACCTCAATACGATCTAGTTATGACAAACACTCGATTCGAACGAGGTCATACCACACGGCAACGTGAGTGTCGACTTGCAATATTTACTGAACGCTGCAAACATTTTATTTCCAACCTAGTTGATTCTCAATATTTGCTACTAGCATCTTCGGCTTATATTATTTTAATTGCATCTTTATGTGCTACCACGTATTTGGAAAGAAACTCATCTGATCTGGTCACCGTCCTTTGACTTTAACCCATTGTCCACTATAGGACACAGGTATCTCCTCAAAATTAAGTAAGCCTAAAGCTGTGGAGTGGAGTATTCCACTACGCTACTTCAGTGCAAGTTGGTGTAGGACAAACTAACAACTGATTCTTGACTCAATCACGAAGAAACTACAAAGAAGAAGACAGTGTATCGTGTCAACCTCATCTAATTATGGCGCCATTTATAATTTCTTTAGCTGTCTGTATTTTGAAAAACCCATGTTTTTGAGGATACTCTAGTCAACATTCAAACTTTGCGTAATTTAGCAAATCAGTCATAATGTAAAAGGCAGTGTCGCAATAAAATCAACGCCACCATTCTTAACTGAGGTATTTTCCATAATTATGACGTTTGTAGATATAGTTGCTGAGTTCAAACTAGTCCAGGAATTGTAAATGATAAGGATTCTTCAAGTGCTGTTGCAACGAACCGATAGCATTTTATTACGCTCGCGCTGTTTGCATGACATCATTTCCTTTACGTAGTTATTTAAAAATTATGTTTTTAAGTTCATTTTATAAGGAAAAAGGTAAGTAAGTAAAGGTAAGTATTACCCAATTATTATCAAGTATGTGCAAAGCGTGAGTAATATGCTACAGATTCTTTTCACAATTCGTTAGCTGTCCTAATTAAATTTATTTAAAGATTTATACGTGATACGTCCAGCTTATTAGATTATGGCATAGAGTCATAAAAAACTAAGTCAATAGCGTACTGTACTTATTCAATTAGGCCAATTCAGATATTGAAAATTCTTGGTCGATCAAAAGGCTTCTGCCGTCTTATCAATGAATTTGAGACAGAATATTCAACGTGGTGTTCGCAGCTTGAAAACCACAAAAATTGTCAGTATCCCAACGCAATCCTTTTTAACATTTTAACGTAAGCGAATCAAACGTCCTTACACAGGGAGCGTTTTAAGTGAGTTTGTTTTGTGTTCAGCATTTCACAAACCTCTTGTCTCCCCTCGGCTATTGTGCGGTGGAACACCGACATTTTAATTACACCATATACTTTCCTTAACAGAGCGAGAAGTATCAACGAAAACACCTATTTTGAGTTCTTTAAGAACCAAAGGATTTTTTATTTTTTAACGCCATAACGTTGAATAAGCTTAAGCTGTAAACGCCTTGATAAATCATAAAAATAAATATAAAATTTTTATCTCTTTGTAAAGCGCTCATAGCCCGGCGGCTTGCGTCTATTTTAAGTAATCGACAAAGCAGCATTATTACTAACAATAACTAACAGGACTAACATTCCCCCAGTCCCAGTCCTCATACATACAAACTAACCAACTAATGTTCTAACACCGTCACCTAACCGGACTAACTATCCCAGTCCCCATATTATTATGAGTCTTGTTCTAAGTCGGTCACAGTTGTCATGGGCGGCAGCGGAAGGTGGTGCTGCATGCTCGTTTGCTGCGTTAAATCAATAAAAAAAAGCGGGCGCGGTCGGTAGTTGGATGGGTGACCGCTAGGGGCATAAATTTCTTGAGCGCTTCCGTGCTTTGGAGGGCACGTAAAGTCGTCGGTCCCGGTTGTTACCATTTGGTAGCAGTCGTTAATCCATGTCAGATACCTTCGGGCGGCTTAAAAATTTCGTTATTACAAATACGTTTACTTATTCACAGTCACAGATTGCATGTTACTAAAACTTACGGGTAAATATCTAGGCCATAGCCAAGCATTTTTGTCTTTAAAAGAATTATCCAGTTTGTAAATTACCTTTTACAATTACACACAACCCTATATAGAGATACTCTCGTCAAATGATACTTTGTCAAATCAAACATGATTCGTGGAATATGGTAAAGATGAAGCCATGTACAAAATCGCTGTGAAACTGTTTGCAAAAAGTAATTAAAAATTACCACCTTGTTAAACGTTGATTAACCAAGTTTGTGTTCAGCATACCACTTGTCACTCTAGCCTATTGTGTGGCGAAACGACCTTTAATTACACCCGTAGCACCTTCGTTACCGAGTTAAACGAGAATGAAAAACAAAAACAACTGATCTTTTGTTTGAATTTTGTTAGCTTTCGCGTTATATTCTTTTGAGTGGGAATAATATGAACAGTGAAATTAAATGCAAAGAGTTTATGATACAGAAAGGACTATAGCAGAAAATAACGTTCCATTGTTCTGAATATAGTTATACCATCAATTAAGTAGAAGTTATAGTATGGGATAGCAGAATGGTTATTTTCGTGGCGCTAAAGTTTTTATTTTTCGATTAATCTTTGATACCTGTTCTCAAGTAAATGACTAAAGACAATAAAAATCGACTATAAAAATGAAATGTTCTATTGTATAAAATATATTATCATTCAGAAGCAAAGGGGTAACAGTGTTAAAATTGAGGTGTAGTTTTTGTATTTTTAGGTGGTATTAACCACGTTCCACAGTGCGTTATTTATGTGATCGCTTAATTCATACACCATTTTAGAAACAACCACAAAGTTAATTAAAACAATGAAAAGCATTTTTTCAATGCCTAACAAGTACCTAGGGAAAAGTTGTATATTATTTTTAAAATGAATGTTATGAGTGAAGGGAATTTAGGTAATTACTAGTGGTCCCAGCGTACTTCGTACCGCTTTTTTAGTGATATATCGACAGCAACGCCACCTACCGGGTCCAATTGTGAATCTAAACCATTCTCGGATCCACCTGAAGACACACAAAAAATTTCAACCAAATCGGTCAAGCCGTTTAGGAGGAGTTCAGTCACATACACAAGAACACAAGAAATATATATATTAAGATTATATAGGACGTATATTATTCTCTTTAAGGCCTCGTCATAAATATGAATGTTGTTGTAATTAAAACTCCGTGTAATTTTTGTGTAAACACTAAAAATCTTTTCGCGGGAACTTTCACAAATTAGTCAAGGTGAAAAACGGGGTGAGCCATAATGGGTCCCTTGTCAATTACAAAAATTAAATAACCGTAGCGGGGTGAGTTTAACGTTACCCCAAATGCCTAAAACGTAGTGTAACCATTAAGAGTATCTTGTTTCTTTGCCGAATAAGAAAGTAAAGAAAATGGTTTAGTTAATGGAAAACAAGGTGGAGCATAAATATAAAGCCTTATTATTCTTCTTCATTGGTTATCATATAATGTCATCTAAGATATTATGGATGGAATACAATGCCCTAGCAGGGCACACGGCACATAATTTTAACGAAGATTCTTGTAGAAACTAAATAACTTAGGAGTGATATTTACCTCAAACAAATAGCATTCTTTCGATCTTTATTAGGCATCATTTAACTAGTATTTGTTAAGAATAATGTTGAGTGTTATGATGTAGTCTAAGAAATGTTTTATCACAGTCCTTGGTATTGCAACGCATTTATAGCCGGCATCATCATTATCGTCTCTCTTGGAGGTCCTCTGACCCATCCAGCTTATTGCCTATTGCTCATGCAAGATGACAGGTTTGCATTGCCCGTCTGGTTAGTTATCACCTTTCCTTGAAAACTGTTAAATTGTGATGAGATAGCAATGCTTCTGCAAGTTAACAAGCAATAATAATTCCTTAATTGAACGGCACCATTCAATATACATAACACTTCGCTCAATGAAGTTCCATATAAACGCTTAAACAATTGAGTTACAGTTAAGTGAAAATTAAGATGGTATGGACACGTTATACGTAGAGTTCGAAAAAATAATATTAAGCGGGCTACTAAAAGAATAAATGTACATAATGAATGTATATATAGGAATATGTATGCATGTACAAAGACCGTACATTGATACTAAGTGAGTGGATATCGTAACCGTTATAGAGACGGTGAGCTAATTAGATACTCAACTGTGTGTGACTCAACTGAGTGAACTGCTTTCCGTAGATAATAAAGGAGGACCTTTATTGAAAAATTGTTATCCACAATCACTATAATTTTACTAACCCCCTAGGACTAGTAAACTAGCAAGCATAGTACAAACAACTTGATAGGGTCTAGACGGTTAAATTGATTAATAGAACTAAAGTTAGTCACTGACTCACTGATCTATTGCTATTCCTGAAGACTAACGTGAGCCAATTAGTGTGTCAATGTCGATGATCCCATCTTAAGTTAATAAATCCAATAATCAAAGTAAATAAATATCTGAATTAAAACTCCACTACTCAAAGATGCTTAGGAACTGTTAATCTGCACTTTAAATCTGTACGTGACAAAGATAAAAGAAAGACGCTTAATGTTAAACCTTGGTTGTTTGTACAGCATAAAAGCATTCCTATTTACTGACCATTAGAGCCGTTTATAACTTTTAACTTTGATGTACAAATTCGTGTAGAACGTACAATTCAGTTCAGTATAATTAAAACATGATTTATTGATTTGCATCCACGTATAAACAACCAACTACTAAAACAAGCAGACTACAGGTATCAGTATATTTTCGATTTCCGATACATTTCAAAACGTGTGATCCAGACGGGATTAAACCAGCAAAACAGCAGTTTCAATGGAAGGAACATTAAAAATTGCTGAAAACAACTTACGCCGAGTTTTCTCCGTAAATTCTTGGAAATGATCCCTGAAAACAACGATAACTTCTTTAGCGAGTTCCAACTTTACTGCTTAAGCTCTGCCCTTTGTGATTTTATTTTAAACGCAACATCCGCTTTACTGACCCGGTTTAATTGCGTTTTTTCTTTGTTTCACTTTTAGTTTATGACTACTGTAGGTTTCAAAGGAGTTTGTGCGGCCGTTCTCAGCTTAGCGGGGACTGCTGTATACATACTACACATATACATTGTAATACATTGTCACTGTGGCTACTGCTGTCCGGAGGATAGCAATGTCTAGCCTATGTATTTTGAATTATTATTAGAAGGTTTCAAATGTTTGCATAAACGATTTAAATTTGAGTTTGAAGTGTTTTGGTTAGGATAATTAGTTTGTAGCACCTACTTCATGGTATGGTAAGGTGGGGGTGGGGGGCCATGGTAGGGGATTGAGGTATCAATGTATATCTATGCGTCCCATCAACCCCATATCTGTTTATCACTTCAATCTAAAGTTTAGACTTTAAATGGTATTCAGGTTTGTAATCAAGAACTTCATTCATTGCTATTAGATAAAATAAAATATCCCGATCGTGAGCAACGTACGTGCAACGATGTATATGAAAAATAATTGTAGATTGTAGTTGTAGTTGTTTGTAATAATTACAGGAACCTATTCTACTCGGCAATTACAGGCAGATAATCTGTAAAATGATTAGGTGTACAGCATACAAATCAAAACGACTACAAATTTCCGAGCAGTGTGAATGCTGAATACAGTTATTGTAAATAATTATAATTCTATGGAATTATTTATTTAGTTGTTAAAAAATATACCATCAGATAGTTCGTCTTCCTGTTTATCAGCTATTCACAAAAAACCCAGTGCTTTTATTTTTATTTTGACAAATAATATTCCAATGTGAGTAATATACTATTGTCACGTTACGGATATGCAATAACTTAAACCCTTAGCTATGGAGGTGACCTCGATTGCTAAAATGTGTGAAATTTTCCGGGTGTGCCTCCATTAAATTGGGCGGGTAGCGTATAGGCAAAAAACAATGCTTAACCGACTTGCTGGCCATTCCACCGGGAGAGATAAACGGTAAGCGATGAATGATTCTCTTGGATTCATTTGATGCTGTCAAAGGATTCGAATGCATGACATGATGTGACATTTACAACGACCCTGTATCTTTCATTCTCCCGACCCTGAAGGCCAATTAGTAGTCAATGCCTATCAAGTGACGGGTCCCATCTTTCATTCTTGAACGAGTTGGACAAAATGATTATTGTCATATCTTAGTTCTTTAAGAGTTTTTTTTCTATGTAGGTCCATAGAAATAAATAGGTCATCTTTTTATAAAAACAGTAAAATCGTTCTATTTGTGACGCTCTGAGATTTTATAGCGCAATCTAAGTTTGAAGATGACCTTGTACCGAGAGAACTTTTTTAATACGTTCCCCAGAAAAGTTCGATAACATGTCGAAACAATACTTTGTGACAATATATCAACTATATAAATAAATATATACTTAAGCATGTGATATACCACATTGATGCAGGTTACGTTACTTAGTAGTCAAGAGTGTATAGCTTTTAAGAAGTTAGTGTACCTTACCCATCAAGACTTCGTCACCACTTACCAAATGGTGTTGTAGTTAAGAATTAACTTAACATGAATAAAACAATACTGGTACAAATCGTTAGTTTAATAAGGTACAGGTAGGTAAGAAACGTTTAGTTCTCACATTGTATTTTTTCAGTAAAATATTTCTAGAAGCATGCCTCTTTGAACGTGGAAACGGTGTCGACATGTTTTATACATTCTTTCATTGTATCGCACGCTCGTGATATGATAAATGATTCTTATAACCTTCTCGTATTGTAGAAATCACTTACCCTTAAACAAAACTTCTTTTTGGTGAAGTCACGTACCGAAAGTTTATAGGAAAGGATGAATTACTCATTTTACAGAACAATAACTTTATTGATAGCGTACTGGTTCGATCCATTTTGCCGTTCGGGGAATCCCGAGTTCGAGATTTTTTTATTCTGCATGACTTTCTTTTTATTTATGTAAACTATTTTGTTTTAAACTATTTCTCAATTACTTCGTTAAATACGAAAGACACTTAGGAAATATTCCTATGTGAAATTCCAAAGATTTGTCCTTAATATACTTAGATAAATAAAAAAATAAAATCCACAAAGACAAATAAAAAATAGAATGTAACTAATTAGAAACACCAAAATTGCATACGCTCAGTGTAAAAAAATCTACTACGATTTTGACTTATTTCTTCTCAAGCAATTGCAAATATATAAGGTATAAGAAATAGAAAGATGAACGAAGATGCAAGAAACAGAATCTAACCAATGTTCAAATATATCATCTAAAACATTATTTCTCTTGTAGCAATATAACTGTCTTCAGCAACAAATGTTAAGATAATTCACCAAAATTGTCATCCAATTCTCTACGACTAACTGAAGGATCTGGGTAACCTAGATTGCACTGAGATACGTTAACCGGCTATAAATATACAGTGTATGCGTATCACGTGCGAGGTCACGAGTTATGATAAATTGTTCTTGTTCTAGGAAAATTCCCATTCGGACCCTCAACATGTATCTCGCTTTATTACCGTTGCGAACGGAGAACTTCGTACCAATTACCCTTCTATTTGTCGAAGAACGGGAATTTCAATTAGAAACCATTGAACAATTGCGTTTTACATAAATCTCCTTTACTTAAATGTTGAACAGAAAATGGAGGTGGTTCACTTGAGATTAATTTTATTTCTTCGAGAAGCTTTTATTTATTTGTCAGTACGTTTTCTGAATGATTTTATTTAACAAGTCGACAAACGAATCCTGTTTTTGTTGACTTTCAGTGATACAAAGCAATCCAAGTACGTTACCTCATAAATATGTTAAGATTAATTTTAGAACAAGAATATCCAGTTCTATTGTAATAACGGTATATTGGTATGTATTCTACATCATGCAATTATTCTTAAAAAGCCCAACATTTTGAAAAAGTAACAAATTTGAATAATAAATCCTACATTATATTTATCTTATAGTGTAGGATCATAGATAACACCAAAGCTCAAGTAATTCTACAGAATAACTAAGCCAAAACCCCAGCACGCATAATCGTTTCTAAATCGATCCGCTGTAGCCCAAGGCAACTCGAACCACTCCACTTGAAACATTATCTGTGCAACATTATGTTATAATGCCGCAGGAAGATGTTCTAAAATTATCGACAGCTTATTAGAAGCGGTAACTCAATAGCTTGCGGCTAGGATACCGACGACGTTCTAACGATATTCTATCAGTACGATGGTGTAGACTAGCCGTGTGCAGGCCGACCGACAAACCTGTAGCTGAGCTGGAATTACCGTTGTAATCCAAATCTAAGACGCTTAAATTTTTACCAATGTTGCAATTGATGATACGGATAAATTCTTTCATGAATAATGATTTCTGGTCGTATTGGGGCGGCTTAAAACAGTGTTCCTCAAACTTTTTGTGTTCAAGGTACATTTAGGGAAAAGAAAATTTTTGGAGCACCACAAATTAAATATCTTTTTTTAAGTACCTAATATTAGTCAACATTTATTATTAATCAACGAAACAATATTTATTATTAATCAACAAAAATTTCCGAGGCACACCAACTAATGACCACGGTACGACAGTGTGCCGCGGTACACACTTTGCGGAACACTGGCCTAGAATACTGATCTTAATCCTATGCCGGCACACTAGGGTGTCGTAATTGATAGCTGAATCCGGCGGATGTTTGGTGGTAAGACTGACACCCTCTTGGCTATCTACCACCCTTTTGCTGCAGTCTTACTTAATACTTTCTTTCACTCCTCTTCCTACTTTCTTGGAGATTAACGCATCAGTGTTGTTCACAGATTTTTGATGTCCATGGGCGACGGTGACCACTTACCATCAGCAGCTACAACCATAAATAACATTTAGTTTTGAAGACCCTGATGAGCCTGTTTTATGATATTGAGTCGAGAAAAAGAACGAATCAGAAGTGTCTTATTAACTCGACAGAATCGATTTGATTGGAGCTAAACTTAGCTCGACGTTTCAAATTATTCTCACCCCAAAAATACGTTGTTAAATTGAAAGCTTTGAACTATAAACTTAATAAAAAGGCTTTAAAACGTCGATAATAATTTTACAGTTTCGTCTGGCTGACGAAGCTATATTAATATTAAGGTTTCATTAAAGGTTGTAAAAGGAAAATCGTTTGTCGCTTCACGTCTCTGAAGTTCGACGTGGCGTTAAAGCGACTAGCTACTTCAAAGCTGCGGTTCGTGTTACAGCTAATTAGACCAGCACCATTTGATTTTAGTCTTGTTTTAGAGATAACACGCGTTGGATGTTGGTCGTTGTCGTTCTATTTGCTAAGTGCTTCTGCTTAAGTAACTGGACGTCTTACAATGTTGTGGATTGTGAACATGTGCTTGATTTTTAGACGTTTGTTGCTATCTTGTATGTTTGTAATATATGTCGAGCCTATTCTACTTCATGAAACATTTTTTTATGTAAATTACATACTAACGAGCATACGATCCATCTTATGGTTAATAGTCACTGTTGCCAATCGGCATCAGAACAAACATGAATCGCATTAGTCCTTTCTCTCCGACATTGCGACCAAAACATGTATCGTCGTAATTAAACTGGATGGTAGTGAACCCAGCAACAGAAGCGATCCACGGCCTTTGAAGAATTGTCCAATCTGTATTCCGTAATCCTCGTTCGTTTTTGTGCAAACGAGAATTCCAGAACCTAACATCATATTTGTTACCCAATACAGTACTAAAGTAACTTCCAAACTGGATTATATCGAACGAACTTCCTCGTCCATTCGATTGTATCCTCTCGCGTGTCTTCGCAGCGAGCGATTTATTTTGATTATAACTGTAGCGGGAGCAGCAAACAAGCAATAAATTAACAGCAAAGACTTAATTAGCTTCGGTGTTCCAATACCATTAGTGGTTCGTGATGACAGTTGTGTTTCGTACACGAAATTGATGTAATATTTGGGAGGGCGTTGCCGAAGTTAATGTTACCACTCGACTAAATTGGCTATTGGGGAAATCGTCCGTGATTTCGACACGTAGTGGGATAGACTCATAAGGATTACATTATCTTTTATTAAAACGACCAGTGTTATTATATGTGTATCCAATCATTTTATAGGGAAATTATTAGTATGTTTTAGAATGTAATACATAAGATGTTGGGTGCACTTGCATTCTTTCAAATTAGTTGTTTATAGAGCTAAGCGTCTTTCAGTAAGAGAAACCTAACTAGCATTGCTGCACCCGCTTCATGCTTTCACTAAGTTACCCACGAGATCGTGAACTTTGGCTTTGATTACAAGACGATGGAACCCCTTACACATCAAATTAATTAATTATTTGACTGTAATACCTAGTGAAGTAAGAAATTAAAATGAAATTAACTGATATTACCGAGCAACGCTTACCTTAGATTCTTACTATAAAAATTATAATAGCGTGTGTGATTGTGTGAATCGATTATGGAGGTAAATTAATATTAAACGTTTCGAGAGTAAATTGTTATTAGGAAAATGTGGAATTAAATCAAGGAAAACCAGAACTGGAATGTTTTAAACCTTTGCAATATTATGAGTAATACTACTAACTACGGCATTATTACATCATAACGATCTCGTAGTATACTTGCTAAGGATCACGACGATCAGGGTCTGACTATCTATAACTAACAAACGAGCAGATGAGCCACCTGGTCACGGTAATAGTATCATACAGTATTCCATCTTGATACAAACGGTCGGAACGCGAATCATACCTACGCGCCTGTGATTTTGGTATAGCTCGGTACACAACAGTCGAAGATGTAGGGAAGTAAGTGCATTATCTTATTTGTGTTCGTTTTGTACACAGTCTGAGATTGTAATTGTCTGAGTGTTTATTTATTAATACATATAAATATATCGTAGTATTATGTAAACGTTAAGTAAAACAGAATAAAGAAACATTGACACTGAGGTATAAAGGCAGCATTTTAAAAGCGCACACTGTTTACACAGTAGCCGGACGGAAATTGAAGCCATCCAATATCCTGGAGAATCTTATGAGCTCAACGGATTTCAATCTGAATACTATTGAAATAAAGGTGTTTCAGATGTTTATGTTTATCTGGAATTTAGAATGAATATCTCAGACAAATAATAACGATTTTATAAGATGTGGTCTCATGTTTCACTTTAAGGTTACAATTTAATTAACAATCACGATAATATCGCCAACCTACAATCAGGGCTTGGAAACCGGTAAAAATTAACCGGTATTATAACGGTTAAACCGGTTTTATCGTAAAATTCCGTTCCGGTGCGGAACGAAATAGGAGCGATAATTTGAACCTAAATAAACCGGTTTATTCCTAAGCCGCGTTGCGTCGCACAGTGGGACGAAAATCAGCTTTCATAGACATAGGAATGTTAATTCATAAATATCGCTGTTTTTGTTGGATATGGCTTTTGTTTACAGTAACTAAGCCTACATATGTAAAAAAAAGTAATTGGGCATTTATGCGAATGATTTATATTGTTTTCGAGAAAAAATTGTATGGAGCTTTCTTGAAAAATCCGATTTTCTACGGACCTGCAAGTCAAACCGTAATATCCTTCTAGGGAGTGTTACTACTAATTATTTGTAATTTTTTGACATATCACATACAACGGTTACTTCTGCAGAATTTTTTTTAAAAATCGATATGTGTGATCCTTTTTTTATTTAATTTTATTGCATTGAGTTTTTTAAACACTAAGTACTAATTACATTTTATTACCTTTCTGGTGTGAATAAGTGATATTAACTAAGTAAACAATTATATTTTCTAATAGAACATACCAAAAAAAATTGTTATTGTTATTTTATTCTGAAAAGTGATTAGGTAATTAGGTAGGTTATTCTGAAAAGTGATTGGCTAATTAGGAATGAATTCTAGTAATAATAAAGAAGTAAAGATATGAGCACTAATTAACTATTATTAAAGAGAGTAATTAAGAAATCGTCAATTTGCTAATCATTTAAAATCAGTCCTATAACAACTATAAATGAACAATATTTTTAACACATAATTCAGTTTATTTCAAACTTTTGTGCTGTTAACATTAAATCGTAATCCCGAACTGTGAAATATTTAAAATGGAAAGTCTGCGTACCAATTTAGACTTGTTTGTTGTGCTGAGAAGGGAAGGTACTTCATTCGATTATGAAGTATTGTTTAGTGCAGTTGTAAATCGACTTGGTGATAGCATTTCGGACGAAGATCGGGTGACACTTAAGGAATTTTGTCGAAGATTCACACGTGCTGCATCACAAAGATGGCAGAAATCTCACCGCATTCTGGATACATTCAGAAAGCAGTACGAAAATTGGCTTCAGTCTAATGTCGATTGGCCAAGTTGCGTGCCAATCAGTATGGTCATGCCACAATCCAGTGAAGAAGAACAGCCAGGACCTAGTGCACTTTCAATCTGTCCAGGACCATCGACATCATCTATTGGGACAATGACAAAAACATCAAGGAAAGCATTTGAAGATCTTGGAAGCAAACAAAAGAAGAGAAGGTCTGATGATCACAAAAATGAAAATCCAAATGAATTGGCATATTCCGCTGCAGTTCTTTTAAAGGAAGAAGGTCGTGAAGATATCGCATCTGTTATCGAATATATGTTGAAGAATCCAGAAGCAGCAACAAAATTTAACGAAATGATTAACAAACCAGTTAAAAAAGTTATCTTTACTCCAGAAAAAGCACTAGGATTGCTTCTTTCGCTGAAATTGTCAAAGTGGCAATATATGACGCTGAGAGAGACTACCATCCGAGAGGGTGCAACTGACATTTATCCGTCATATTATAAAGTACAGCAAGTAAAAAAACAGTGTTACCCTAGTAAGCAATCAGTGACTGTAACGGATTCATCAGCAAGAATTACGCTTCAAGCATTGCTTGACATCACAGTGAAGAGGATCCTGGAAAGTCTTCCTGAAAGTGTGCAAAATAAGGACTTAAAGTTAATATCCAAGTGGGGCTTTGATGGTGCTTCGAACCAAAGTCGTTATAAACAGAAAATGGATGGACAACAAGAAGATTCAAGCATATTTATGACGTCCTTGGTGCCATTAAGCCTGACTGATGGAGACGAAATTTTGTGGTTGAATCCCAAGCCATGCTCAGCGTTATATTGTCGTCCAGTGCAGTTCACATTTATTAAGGAAAGTGAAGAAGTGGTCATCAGTCACAAAAAGCAAATGGACGACGAAATTAAGTTGCTTATCCCCACTGATTGCAACAGAAACAAGGTGAGCCATCAACTTAAGATGACAATGATTGATGCTAAAATTTGTACGTATCTTTCGGAAGCCAGATCGAATGCATCGTGTTATCTCTGCTTAGCTAAGCCTACAGAGATGAACCGCTTGGATATTGCAACGTCAAAAACAGTGAACAGTGATGTATACGAATTTGGACTATCATCGTTACACGCTCGTATAAATACGATGGAATGCCTTTTACATATTGCATACAGACTGGACTTCAAAAAGTGGGCTGCACGAGGACAAGAGCACAAGGATTTGCTAGAGAATCGAAAAAGAATAATTCAAAATAAATTCAAAGATGAACTCAATCTATTGATTGATATTGTGAAACAAGGCTCAGGGACAACAAATGACGGGAATACAGCAAGAAGGTTCTTCGAGTTCCCCGATATAACTGCAGCCATCACTGGGTTGGATGAAGAGCTAGTCAGAAGATTTGCTGTTATTCTTCAAGCAATAACATCTGGAGAGGTAATTGAGCTAATGAAATTTAAAGAATATGCACGTAAAACTGCAGAAAGATACGTGGAGTTATATGATTGGTACCATATGTCATCGACCGTTCATAAGCTGCTGATACATGGTGCAGACATAATCGCCAATAATAACATTGTTCCGATAGGTAAGCTTTCAGAAGAAGCCTCAGAGGCCCGCAACAAAGACTTTAGGAGATTTCGGGAACATAATTCGCGAAAAATGTCCAGGCAAGCTTCAAATGCCGATATATTAAATATGCTGATTCTTTCGTCTGATCCATTAATCTCTTCTCAAAGACCGAAATTGGAAACTAAGAAAGGTAAGGATTTCTTCGCTGAAACTTTAGAATTGATCAAGTTTCCAGAATCTCCATTTGAAGTTGTAGATATGTCCAATTTGGAACCTGATTCTGAATTGGGATCAGATGAAAGCGATTTTGATTAATTAGTAGATAAGTGCTTGTTGTATTTTTATTTTATTTTTTATACATTTTTTTATCATTTAAGGAAATTTTTTATTGCCCTGTACAAATTTTTCTGATCACAAAACATGGGGTCTGTTGACTTGCATCAGCTCCCCTCCCACAAACTTTAGTTAGTAATGTTATTTTTTTCTTTTGTAACTCTAGTCTTTAAGAGGCCTTGTTTGTAGAGATAAATAGACATTTTTATTTATTTATTTCTTGTATTGTTTTGTATAGTATTATCATACATAAGTAGTGTGTAGTAGGAGAGTTTAATTTTTTATTAATAGTTCTTTATTTTTATTTGAATATTATATAGGAAAATGTTATATAGTATACATTTTTTCATTTTTTTAATCAAGTGTTTTTGATATTTTTTGTCATAGTATTTGATATTTAAGCTCATTTAAATAATTTAATAAGCTAGCAACAATAAATATATGATATTTATAAATGAACAAAAGTATAATTATTTACTGCCCTCACTTCTCATAACTTATTAACTCTACAACGTGTCTGGGTTGCATGCTCTTACAAAATGATAATACACAATTTTTATCACTCATTTAGAGAATATTTAGAGTGGATGCCGAAAAATTAAGCTTTAAACTAAATAAAAAATGTACATTATACTTAACGATTTTTAAAAAAAAATCTGCAGCTGTAACCGTTGTATGTGATATGTCAAAAAATTACAAATAATTAGTAGTAACACTCCCTAGAAGGATATTACGGTTTGACTTGCAGGTCCGTAGAAAATCGGATTTTTCAAGAAAGCTCTATACAATTTTTTCTCGAAAACAATATAAATCATTCGCATAAATGCCCAATTACTTTTTTTTACATATGTAGGCTTAGTTACTGTAAACAAAAGCCATATCCAACAAAAACAGCGATATTTATGAATTAACATTCCTATGTCTATGAAAGCTGATTTTCGTCCCACTGTGCGTCGGTCGCGGCGCGCGTAGGTACTCTCGCAATGTTCGTGTTGTGACTTGTTGAACTACCGCGGTGCGCGTCGCTTGCAAGAGCAGTCAGTTTGTATTACGTATTGAAGTTCGAACCTCGCGATAAACCCAACCATAATATGTACGTAGGTAGGTATATACACATAAAATTTCACCCTAATTAAGAGTAATTCCCGATAATAATAATGAATATACAACCTTGTTAATTAATACTATTATTACTATTATTATTTCTCCGAACGACTCGTCGTGCTCAGGCTGGGAGCTTGAGAGCCAGTTCTTTCTTTCTTTTTCTTCCCTCTTTCTTGGCCGGCAACACAGCAGTGATGCCATTGGTGTTGCTGATGTCCATGGGCGACGACAGCCACTTACCATCAGGTGGATCGTCAGCTCGTTTGCCGGCTATTTCCATAAAAAGGATTCGAACATTTTTTTATGGAACCTGGCATATCTACAAGTTCGCCATTTTGAAAAAACATCGTTTCAGTGGCCAGTGATGAAACATGTCCCAATAGACGGAGTAAGTGATTACAATCAAAAAGTATTCAGGGATGATGTGTCGTAAATTATATACCTACTTTCTGAGATATTTGAGTTCAAAAATTAAAATAATTATTATTAATAAACTCAAATATCTCAGAAAGTATATAACTTAAGACATTTCATCACTGAATACTTTTTGATCGTAATCACTTAGTCTACCGATCGACACATGTTTTATCAATGTCCGCCGAAACTATAATTTTTGCTTTATTTTTCGACTTTTTTGAACTCAAATATCTAAGGAAGTATAACACTTACGACATTTCATCACTGAATACTTTTTGATTGTAATGACTTACTTCGTCGATTGACTCATGTTTCATTACTGGCCGCCGAAACGAATTTTTTTCAAAATGGCGGTACTTCTAGGTATGCCAACTAGGTTCAATGCACTTTAGGATTTAGACAGTTCTAAGAGTGACAGATTTTATTTTTGACAGAAAAATTTGTAGTACCTATCTATCTGTCCATAATAGCATTTGTCAAAAACCGCGCGATTACCGCCACTTAGGTTGATCAGACACGGCGGGAACCGCGCGGTTTGAGAATCGCGCGGGAACCACGCGGGTCTTATTTACACAGGTATTCATACAGTCGTTCAGACATAATCGTTCAACCGCAACTCTCTCTCTCTTTCAGTCGTACGCTCACTGCTGAGCATCGTGATGTTCCGATCTCATTAAGGTGTTTTTTGGACTAACTGCCGCCATTTTCCGCGGTCTGAGGCACAGTGTATGGCTTCGCTGAGTCGAATATTAAGTTGCTCGGACACCTGGTCTGTCCATCTTTTCGGGCTCCGACCCCTGGATCTTTTGCCGTCCATCTTTCCAGTTGCCATGAGCTTCTCCAAGTTGTCGTGTGGTTTTCTGGCGATATGTCCGAAATACTTAAGTATTCTTTACAGACATATGCTGGAGAGTCTTTTCTTTACGTTCAACTCGTTGAGGATGGAGACGTCCGTTCTTTGGGCTGTCCAGGGGATACGTAACATGCGGCGCCAACAAAACATTTCAAAAGCATTGATGCGCTTTCTGTCATTTGCTTTCAGTGTCCAGGACTCAGCGCCATATAGAAAGATTGGGAAGACAAGCGTTCTTATGATATACATCTTCGTCTTTTTTAGTACATTCCGATCTTTCCATATCTTGTCAAGCTGGCTCATTGCGGAATTTGCCATGCCAATCCTTCGCCTGATCTCGATTTCCGATCCTCCCGTGTTGGAGATAGTGGAGCCAAGGTACACAAAACTATTCACGGTATCATAACGGCTCAGTGCAGTCCCTGCTCTGACTGTGTCGGATTTGTCGATGATCATTAGCTTGGCTTTGGCCTGGTTAATTGTGAGCCTCATTTCCTTACTGACAACCTCTAAACGCTGTATCAGTTCTACCATTTCGGTTTCTGTGGCTGTAATTAATGTAGTGTCATCGGCGTAGCGTAGATTCGAGACCCGCGTGCCTCCTACTGTTACACCACCATCCCAACCCTCTAAGGCTATGCGCATTATATATTCGCCATAAATGTTAAAAAGGATAGGTGAGATGACGCAACACTGCCGCACGCCTTTCTCGAAACTGAATTCCGACGATTGTGCGGTGCCGACTTTTACTGTTCTATGTCCTGACATGTATAAACATTATGAGTTATATCAAATGTACAGGCACCCCCATTTCTTTCAGTACATTCCACAGATGCTTCCAGCTGACACAGTCGAAAGCCTTTTGGTAGTCTATAAAATACATTACTGCTGGGATGTTAAATTCATAACACTTCTCCACTAGCCATTTTACATTCAGTATTTGTTCCCTTGTCCCTTTTCCTTTAACAAATCCAGCTTGCTCTTGTGGGATTTGCCAGTCTAGGTAGTGGCGCAGTCTGCTGTTGATTATATGTAGCAGTACCTTGCTAGTGTGTGATATGAGAGCAATGGTTCTATAGTTTTCGCACTTTTTAGTCGCACCTTTTTTGTGAAGAGGTAGTATAGCCGAATGTGACCAATCATTAGGCCATTGGCAATTTTTCCAGACTGACTTGCACAGTTCCAGGAGTTTTGTTATTCCTTTCTCACCCAGAGCTTTGAGAGATTCAGCTGTGATGTTGTCTATGCCGCCTGCTTTATGTGCCTTAAGCTTTCTTACCGCTGCTACAACCTCGGCTAGTATGATTTCTGGTTCCAGTTCCTCTGTGCTACTGTCACGCTCCCAGTCTGTATTTATGTCGACTATCTAAACTGTATAGGTCCTTACAGTATTCCTTCCATCTATCCGCCACCTTTGCGACCTCATTGATTGTGTTTCATCCCTGTCTTCTATTGACCACGAGTGAGATTTGAATTTCTGTGTTATGAATCTCACTTTCTTGAAGAGATCTGCCGTTTGGTATTTATCAGCATGGCTTTCTATTTCTGCACAGATGTTCGACAGAAAGCAGTTTTTGTCACGCCTGCAACGCCCTTGGATTTGTTTGCTAAGTTCTCCATACTCTTAGTTGTTGGTGGGCGTATCAACAGATTTCAGAGCTTTCCTCTTCTCGATGATGTCCCAAGCCTCGTCACTAATCCAGCTTTTCTTCTTGTTGTGTTTTGGACGCCTTTGAATGATATCGTTAAACGCTTCTGTTACCAAGGTCTTAAAACTGCTCCATTGTTGTTCTACACCAACGATTGCGGATTTATGGTCACTCTCGAAGGCTGTCTCAGTCATCCTTTTAAAGAGTGCTGTCTCAGCCTCCGCAAGTCTTGCTGGTTTCCGCGCAAATGTTTTGGGGGTTCGCAGACGAAGGCATATTTTTGCAACAAGCAGTTGGTGATCACTACCGCAGTCCGCGCCGGGTAAGGTTTTAGCATTGATTACGCTCGATCTCCATCTATGGTCTACTGTGATGTAATCAATTTGGTTGCGATACCGATCTCCTGGTGACTTCCAGGTGTACAGACGGCGTTTGTGATGTTGGAAGAAGGAGTAAGTTATTGCGAGATTGTTACTTATGCAGAACTCCAGAAAGCGTTCGCCCCGCTCGTTCCTTGATCCAAGTCCATATTTTCCTACCGTGTTGCGGATGTGATCATCTCCTCTGGTGTCCCCTATTTTTGAGTTCCAGTCGCCTTGCACAAACAGCATTTCTCGACGTGGCAGTGATTTGATAGTTTCGTCGAGTATTCCATAGAAATTATCTATATCTTCTTCACATGACTGCGCTGTTGGAGCATACACCTGAACTATGTTGAGAGGAAGTGGCTTGCACTTAATTTTTATAGATATAATTCGGTCGTTATCAGCATTATAGCCCAACACACAGTTGTTCAACTTACGTGGTAATAGTATTCCTACACCATTTCTGCTTTCTGTATCGTGACCTGAGAAATACAGTGTATTGCCTCCTTCCGTTATGAAATGACCCGATCCTTTGAGATGGGTTTCTGATAGCCCAAGTATAGCGACGTTATGTGCTTGCATCTCTTTCTCCACAATCTCGAGTTTTCCTGGTTGAACTAGGCCACTGATGTTCCAGGCACCGATGCGATGCCGCAAACGATTTGGGATTTTACCCGTTTGGCCATCAGTAGCATTTGCCTCCACCCAAGCCTGATGACATACTCTGGCGAGGCCTTCGGTAGCCAATTTCACACTTGACGACCCGGGAATCGTCGAGCGCCGGTTGTCAAGCGGATCGTCCGACCTCGCAATATCATTTTCTGTGCTTGTCATTGTTGAGGTCGGAAACATTCTCTTGGGAGAGATAGTCGCAGTGGTTTCCCCTTGCCTTCTGCGCCGGGACTTTTAGAGGTTATTTACTTCCTCTAGGCCTCCGTAGCCTCTCCTGACCAGGTCAGGGTTCGGGTTGTCATATCCGCCGCCCGATGCTCGGCGTTGTCAGCTCTTTAGCACCACCCGGAGGACACTTGCAGGGTGGTAAAAGGTATCTCCTGCGGACGCGAGCGACTCCATCCTCCAAACTCAACCGCTAGAAAATAGAATCGCGCGGTGCCTGCGCGGTTCTATTACTATGGAGATCTTCCCCAGCGTTCAGTAGCTTTGCGGGCACCGCGCGATTCACAACGAGAGCACTTCTGAGCTAGCTATGGATCGCTTCGACACCGAGTTATTTATTGATGAAGTGGAGAAAAGACCATCCACCTTGAAACAATCAAGATGGAAGTCAGGGCTCGTTCAGACACGACGATAACCGATTGATAAAATCGTGCGGTTTTAACCGCAAAAATGTCGACTGTTCAAACATCGGCGGTTAGTTAGCAATTAGCGATCAGTTTCAAGATGGAAGTCAAGGTTTCAGATGCCTTCATGGAAATAAGGTTGTTACAGCATAAGATAAGCAATTACGATTATGGTAATTAATTTTTTTGTTTGATCGATTTGACCATATTTAGTTGCAGTTTGTACTTTTCACTTAATCCATTCTTCTATTTTTAATAAACTCGTAAAAATATAATGAGTTGTTTGGTGGAATAAAACGCGTTTGTGTAATGGTATGTTTACATTGTGTCCAGATCGAATTTGCACCAAGTATAGCTCAGGCGTGCTGTCGTTGTGACGTGTTAATCGCGTGGTGCCCGTAACACTACTGAACGCTGAGGAAGATCTCCATAGTAATAGAGGCGCCGCACGATTCTATTTTCTAGCGGTTGAGCGCGATTATGTCTGAACGATTAAATAATTACCTGCGTAAATAAGAGCCGCGCGGTTCCTGCGCGATTTTCAAACCGCGCGGTTCCCGCCGCGTCTGAACAAGCACTTAATGATTAGGATGAAATTTTGTGTTCAAATAAAGTTTTACTTTTTAATTAACATTAAATTAAAAATAAATATACAATATATCAATGACTGCCGTGACACATGCGTATCTGATAAGATAATTATGCAAACAACAACGTTATGTTGAATAAAAACGACGCGCTCAACGTCAACGCTCGGACTGTGCAGTGTGCACATTCAAGTCTTGTCTTGAGCGAAAAATTGAACCGGTTAATAAAAAATACCCATATTTTTCCAAACCGGTTTAAAAACCGGTTCAAAGGAACAGAACCTTTTTCAAAAAGTTCCCCCTGAAATTTCGTCGAACCGGTTCAAAAAATTTACCGGTTTCCAAGCCCTGCCTACAATATCGTAGATCATGTTCTCTATAAATATTTTAATATATTTCTAGTTTGAAATTAACATAATTATTTATAATAGCAATCAAACATTTGAAAACATTATTTATTTAAATAAAGGAATATAAAACTTACCAAATTATATCAATCGGGGCGCATTTCTTTAAAAAACCAAAATGTTCAATATCCAGGTTGATATAGGTTTCTTTCACGTCAGATATCAGTTCTGTTTGACACACGGTCAACCGTAAACACTGCAACCACGCATGAACTCCCGCAACACCATCGCGTGAATTCCCACATACAGGCAGTCCTATCCCCATTAATACTATCCATCCAGCTGTGGCATACACAGTGGATTCTATATATTTCAGATTTGTGCCGTGAAAACAGATATTAGTCTTAATGTGTCCAAGATGAATTGATCATGTAGTATGTCTGTAGTATTTTGTTACTTCTTACTTACAATTCGCATCACATCGCAACTTAAAATTTGAATCGACCACTTAGCCTTCTTTCGAACTGGCCAAGAGCAGGTTGGCAGATTTTCAGATTCATCACACGATTTGTACCCAAGCGCCATGGTATTTGAGACCTAGGTTCAAAACACTATCATTACTTAGGTACAATGCTTTTGTTTTAGTCCGTAATACAACCACAATCATAACAAATGCGGTATGTTCAGCCGTTCACCCTGAAGCTTATTTTCAAATTAAAATTAATCCCGTTGCGTGAAACAGCGTTTACACACGCAACATTTTATTGGCTAACTGCTTTAATTACGTTTTGGTAGTCAAAACAGAAGTACATAAAAAGGATTTGTGGCGGTTGAGATCGTTGACAAATAGAAATAAATGAGCCCTTCGAAACACCAGTTGATTTAAATGCTAATCCTTCAAGTATGAGGAAGGAAAATTTATGTGCGGACTAGTCAGCTAAATTTTAATTTCATAGTACATAGTGCTATACGTTACTTTGTGTTGGTAAGTTGCGAATAAGCGAAAATCTTGCATGTCAATGCCAGTAAGTACGAGTACAATACTTCTTAATTAAACCCGTATTCGATCAAAGGTTTTTGTGTAACTTATATTATTATTATCGAGGTTTTAGTATTTCTTTTTTATTATTTTTCGTATTTTATGAGGTAAATATTGTTATTATAATACATTTACTGTCCAGTCGATAGGTATGTATGTAATAACAATAAACGTAAGGTAATAAGGTATAACAGTAAAATGACACGACGACATAAACGTTCCAGTTTTGCTAGATCGCTGCGAACAGCGAAACCTGAAAGTTAAACTTATTTATGACATTCAGGGCAATTGTGTTTCATCTAACGTTTGGCCCCGTTCGTGAGTAAACAAACTCCACGGTTTTAAAAGCCTTTCGTGTGGTTCGCCCCATGCTGCTTTATGAACTTATACGTTTAATTACACGCGAAGTCTATGAAGGTCTCGTAAATGATTTTACGCGGGATAATTCCATTCACGTTTTCGGCTTTCGGGTGAAAATGGCGCCTACAGTTATGTAAAATAATACCAAGCACATTTTGGTAACTTTCACGGAAGATTTAACATATTTCGTTCACGTCTAGACTAAAATTTGAACGTACCTGCAAAGTAATTTTGGATATTTTATATCACTCATTTCATACCATTTAGATTAAGGTGTGATAGAAACATAAATTACTCTCAATAGTAGCAATCTCGAGTAATTTTAATATAAATAACCATAGACACAAATTTGAGCCAGAACTTCGCAATTTAAACAGAATGTTGAGGATTCCGCTAAACAGACTTGTTGAAAGCAATGAAACGGTTCACATTCCATAGGTCAACTGTTGTAAATAGGCAAAGGCGAAACTACGAATAGGAGTTAGGAAAAGTTTTAATGCGTTCGGAAATAAATCGGGCTGTTTGTCTTTATAACAAACTCTTGATGCCGAATGACCCGACGTGCCGAATGGTGTTAGGGAAACTATCGCAATTCAAGGGTATTGCCGAGACAAGTTTAGAAAGAAAATCAGTTTGTGAGCTGAACCTTGGGGTATGCCTACTTACTTGGGGGATGTATGTATGTAGTATAGAAACTTCTGTTACTGAAATGGAAGCAGCAAACAGACAAAATCTATTATTGACCAGTCATAACCTCCGGTTATAATGTATACAAATGACTTCATAAGTTAAGAGTGAATAGAATATCACAAGTTAGTGCGTATTGACATCAAGTGGATTTGTTATCAAGTGTTGACATAATGTAATAAATATAACAAAGAGTGATGTATTGCTCATTTTAGGACTTGTAACGAGGTGTTTTACATGGTTTGATATGCCTAGTGTTTTATTGGCTTAAAACAGTCTACACGGCAGGGTAGGATAGCTAAATAAATCAGAATAAAAAAAATACCTTAAGTTATAAACAAAGTAAAAAGCGAAATATATAAATAATTCATTTTATATTCGGATAACAAAAAAGGAGTGTCTTGCATAGAAAAAACATAAAGAAAGAAAAAAAAGGAAAGACAAATATCGTTGACGAGATGTTTCATTGTTGCTAGCAAAGGATACTAAAATTAATAAAGCACTACCAAATGACTCACTAAAGAGAATTCATTAAGCGATGAATATTATAAACAAAAATTGATTTTGTTTATGCTGATGAACCAACCAAAGAACAATGGGAGCTAACAAACGATGGTGATAATATTGTTATGAAAAATATTGGAATAAATAGTCATTACTGTATTTGTTGATTCGTTGTTTGTCAACTTCAGTTGTTTCGTTCCACTTAAGTAAATGGATTTGTAACGTGACAGTTTGACTATAATTTACGGTGTAATTTTGTAGACTTCAACATGTAAAGTTACTTGAAATGTTGTAAAATTGTTTTGTTTATTTCAATTGTATTTAAACGATAAAAATCGTCGGTTGTTTTACATAATAATAACACACACACACCAAATACATTATACAAAGGATCAAACACAAAATAGAAGACATATGACGGATGATGTTAAAATTAAAACAGTAACTTGCCCATGGGGTGATACTTCTAAAAGATCCTTTCAGTCTAAATGATTTAAGGCTAATTTCATCTTTTCACTAAAACAGTTGAGGGATTTCATTCAATCACAGAGATTCTTTGATTTGATCAAATCTTCGTTTCTACACAATAATATATATACCTACATATATTATGAAATATAAATGAATGTTCGCGCGTTCATGTTTAATAGTATACTTAAAATTATCAGTTAAAGTGATGCTTACAACAATATATTAGTTAAAACTGCACCCAAATCCGTAAAGCCGTTTCTGAGATTACCAAACCACAGACAAACATAAACAGCCAAAAAATCTTAAGATCATTGTTTTCGCTTCTATAATGCTATTGCGTTAATAAAGACCCCCAGTCAAAGTTTATCTCATATATCTTTCATGTACACACAGCGATCAGTTACAGATTTCTTATATTATTAAATAAGTCTGTAATAACGCGCTTGGTGTTCTGGTAGCCCTTGTTTAACTTCATTTTTAGACAAGACCCTAGTCCAGCTCTGAAGTTATGGATTGTAAAGATGATATATTAAAGAGGCCTTGTTTTGTAAGGTATTTCGCGTTTGTTACCTTTTGCACGGCTGTATGAGTGAGTGCCTTATTTATCTTTACAGCTTTAGCCTACCGTTTATTAAAATGTGTTGGTAGCCGAAGTTGAGCCCAACTAAAGGGAGTTTATTTTACTGTCCGTGACTTGGGCATACCCAAGTTATTATCTTTACGAGGAGTTGAAAGCTCTCCCTTTTTATTATTGCTTTTTATATTGTATTACGTACTTAACTGCTAAGGCGAGGTCAAATGGAAAGGTCGATTTAAAAGAAAAGCTGTTATGTTTTGTCCATCGAAATATTACTCGTATTTTATTTGTATCGACGGCAACATAATATATGTATTCGTTCCCAATTTATTGACTGAATCGAATTATTAATGTCTTGTTATAAGTATTTGGCTTATTTTTTGGAAGTGATCGTAACTGCACCTAAATATATTCTCTTATTATTATACTTAGAAATGTTAATGGATACAAAGTTACCTCCCTAGAATTTCCGATAGTGCAAAATCATTAAAAATAGCTGAAACGTGAGAATTATATGAAGTTCTAAAGCTAATTATCAGGTTTTATAATATGGCTCTCTCTTATAGGTATTCAAGTGGAAAATAAGGCTGTAGTAAAATTTGCTCTAAAAATTTATAAAACAGGAAGGTTTTTTGAGAAGCGTTTGTTAATAATTTTGCGGACGTGCGTCCGTTTTCACCTCTTTATTTGTTATATCGCGTGAGTAATTATACAATTCACTCAACCAAGGAACCTTATTACCAAAGGTTGTCAGGAATATTTTTTGCTCAAAATAAGAAATGTTGGTTCGTTTGTTTGTTTTTCATTTCCTTGGCCATTATTTAGACGGAGACTGCTGCTTTCAGACGAAATCTACGTACAAAACGTGCCTCCTTTTCATTAAGGTTGCTTGTTCACTAAAACTATTACAGAGACTGAGTTGATAAAACTTAGTTCTGTCTGCCCTGTCGTATCATAACCCATGTAGCAAAAGGAGTGTTATTTTAAAAGGGAATTTGCTGAAATGCATGAAAAGGTCTAACGTAAAAAGGGCTATTCTAAATAAAACGATTCTTTATTCGTAGTCAACAGTTCGAAATTCCTGTAGTGAGTTATAGTCTAACAAAATAAAAAGAATTTGTATTAACGTTAAACTTTTCTTGAAGCTATTTAGATTTTACGTTCTTTTGTGCTGAATGAGTTTGGCCTTCGAGAGTTAGGTAGCAAAAAAAACAGATTGGACTCATTGGATTCCCAGGCAATCGACTACTTACTGGGTCAATTCTGTTAGCCGTTTCGGGTCGTTTAGCAAAATAACAAAAGACAAGACATCTTGGAAAGGGAAACTATTGTTGCTTTACGTAAACAACTTTTAAATGCTTTCTTCGTACTTTTGTTAAGAAGTAAATAGTGTCATCCTTCCTATTATTGTAGATTTATTAGGGCTAAATTTCCTTAACCTCGTAAAAGTTCAGTGAAGTGTATAAATCCATTGTTTTCTATGAATTGCTGTTGGACTAATAAATTAGAAGGTTCTACTTTTTTATAACTTATGTACTAGCTTTCCCCCGCGGCTTCATCGATATATAACACTTGATGAAATCAGAGAACTTTCATACTAATATCCCCTTAGTTTAGAATGAATACAAACATTAACAGTACCTACTTATTAATTTTGTACTGAAGAACGGAATTACGTATAAATTTACTATATTGCTCATTGGCTTCAAGTTGGCTTCAACACATTAATGGCCCACTACTGAGCGCGAATCTATCCTTATAACTGAGAAGGCCTACAGCATACACCACGAGGATGACTTGGAGGATGGGATAGTTGCCAACCCAAGTATCGGAAGTTTTTATGCGTCCCGAAGGCCTCCGACAAGGCTTAACGATTGTTATCTAACGATAATAACCAAGACAGACGGCTTTATGTGCCCTCCGCAGCACGGAAACGCTCGAGACATTTTTGCCGCTACCGGTCACCCATCCAACTACTGACCGCGCCCGCTGTTTCATAACTCGGTCGATCACCAGGGATCGACGCAAGCCGCTGGCCTATGAGCGCTTGACAATATTGCTCATTATTCAATATAAATTGCGTCCGTCTGTAAAAAATCGTTTATGCTTTATTAGCAGTATTCTTTGATGTCTGTTTTATTTTTGGTCTCAGTTGAATCAGCCGATGTTTATTTTCTGTTATTTTGTTGTTTCTGTCGTAGTAATGAGGTTTATGTTGCAGCTTAGATGTAGCGTTTTGTATACTGCTGTGTAATAACTTTTACTACTGTACTTTTAAATTTTAGTCTCTGGATTTTAGTAATGTTGGGTATTAATATAACAATTACCAGCGGACTGGACTCTTATGCTAGAATAGTATGGTATACATTTTATATTTATAACGTCGACAAAGTGGTCAAGTTATATCTTTAAAAAATGTTTTTAGTCGGTTATCCTTATTCGTAATGTAGGGATGTTTATTTCTCGTCTGTCCCGTGGTGTGAGGTATCGTTGGATAGATCGTAGAAATCAGGTTTTTTGCCATTATTAATGTTCCACTACAATACGTTTCCAAAAAATCTTTCTGACGCCACAACTAAGATATTTAGACTTAATTAGATTTTCCTGAAATGTCCTGTCGCAATGTTTTGCTGAATAGTGAACGAGGAAGATAACAATATATCTCAAGACGTCTTCCTCGGCAGTTTGGAAGAAAATTGAAGTCTGACGTACGATGTAGTAGTTTCCTCCATTCGCCTAGACTATTTAGGTGTTCTATTGTGTTTTATATTTGAATCTATAACTCTAGCAACAAGAGTAGACTCGGAGTAATTGTCAAGTTTGGTATGCCACTAGGCAATAAGTTTGTTTTTTGTAAACATTTTTATATTGGGCATAAAGGACTCTCAGTTGGACTGACAACCTCAGGAAGATAGGGGTCAGAATAGCGCCAGTAACGTAAAGCAATATCCAGCACTGGACACAAAGGCTGATTGATGGATGGATAGAAAGGATATAATTATGAAATTCTTCGGGTTCAAGTCTAAACTGTTGGGCCCAATCGAGATATTTTGATTGTTGCTCTCACTTATTATTGTAAATAGCCTAAATTGCTCAATATCGTATTATGTATTACCTTACAGAAGACTCAAACTCAAATCATTTAGGTATTTCACGTAGGTATTTTGCATACACTTGTGAACGTCATTTTTTGCATTTACCACCGTTTCAACTCAAGTACTCTATCGATCCTAAAGTACTCAATCGTTTGAAATTAGAATTGAGTTCGATTAATTCAGCCGACCCAGTTACGCGGGCGCACTTTCGATGCACGTTCTAAAGTAATTTGTCCTTGTTTCGCAAGGTAAAGTCGTTATAGGTTAGAGTGGAATAGATGCAAGTGAATCACAGGTATTGTGTCCATGGGCTAGTTTCTCGAACCCCTTTTAAACAGGCTAAGGTTTAGTCTGAAGCTGTGGATTCGTGACCAATTAATTTAACGTTTAACAGAGTTTTTAGAATAATTATCGCCAAATTACCAAGA
Source organism: Ochlodes sylvanus (assembly GCA_905404295.2). Classification (NCBI taxonomy): domain Eukaryota; kingdom Metazoa; phylum Arthropoda; class Insecta; order Lepidoptera; family Hesperiidae; genus Ochlodes; species Ochlodes sylvanus. The sequence continues at coordinate 6,646,215 of FR990144.1, forward strand.
CATTAATAATAATTTCTTATGAGTAAGCAACTTAAGTAACTTGATAGGTACTTTCATCAACTTGCAGACATTTAATATCAGCAGAGTTGTTTCAGTTCTGGTTCAGGAATATTCTTTTAACCAAAAAGGCTTGTAAGTTCTCAATATACGAGTATGTATGTACTTCTAAACTTAAACTTACGAAATCCTGTGTTACGAAACTTGATCAAACTTAAGCTCGGTTGGTAAGGACTTAACCCTTTAGAGCCTTAAGTCCTGGAGTCGATTCCGGACTGGGCATTAAATCAATTCCTGTTTTATACTTGAGACTTGGGTGATTATATTAAATCTTCGATAGATAACCTTTAGAGATATTGCGCTGCAACTAAATGCACTATACCTCCGTAATACGATATTAACCGTTAACATTTAGAATTTAGACATCATCTTTGCACTGAAATTTTCAGTCTAATGGAAACAGTACGTGATCATCTGACTCATTTAACTCTTGCGGTCTCGTGAGTCACGTGACACATGACAGATAACCAACATGGCGCTTACCGTGGCATTGGATTAGCGTCTGTAAAACTGATTTAGTGGCTGTATAAACCTATTTCCATCTGCCTCAATCTTGACAGATGATTAATTTTATTGTGTGTGCATTCGGGTGAAATGAATCGTTCCAGCGGGTCTACTTTACAGTCACTTGAGTTGAAGGGCTTGTGATTATTGTGGTACATAATTATTATACTATTTTATGAGCACCAAAATGAGCTAACAGGAGCTTTTTAAGTTTTATTTTTCTTTGTAACCTTCATCAAAGCAAGTGATCATTAATTTATTATACGCATGATTCAAAACTTACATCCCAAGGGCGATAAAATTTTAATTACATCTAGATTTTCGAGTTGCCTAAATGTTATCTTCTGTTAAACTTCGAGGTAATATTTTTCTTCCAACGTTGTATTATTAAATATCCCTAATAAGTATACTTAAACAACAAATGCTTGTACCTGGAAATAGAAATGATATCCATTTTACGAGTACGTTAATTTATTTTCAGAACTTACTAATTTTCTTTTAAACAATGTAGTAAGAATTTTAGATTTGATTCTATCGAACTATATAAAAAAACAAACGCCAAAACTATTCCATCAGCGGATGAAATAGAATATGCTAAATGACGAGACATTTTTGGAGTTAGGCATTCGTAATAAAATAAATCTTTTATCCCATTGTGTTTTTTACGTCGACTGGAATATATCGTGCGTATGGACTGATGACATTCATCTAAATCCTTTGTTCATATTTCGGAAATAAATTTTCTATACAAGTGAAAAAAAACAGCCTTACAATAACTCAATTAATATGAGGGACGAAGGAAGTGGAGCTATTTAGTTTTTACGTTATTAATTGTTCTAGAGACTAATAAAACTATTTATATTCAAATAATAATCATATTATTTAAGTTCAATTTTAAAATGCTGCCTATAACTGTTATCTTCTTTGAACTTCTATATTATTTCTATAAATATCTAAAACTAAAATTTAAAAAGAAACATATAAAATATATTTTAAGGTGAAAAAACGCAGCTAAATACACAATACCACTTAAAAATATGAGAACAATTAGTACAGGTCTTAAAAATGGTCATTTATTCATAAAATTAGGTATCACTTATGCACATAATTTCTTTTATTCTACCACCTTTATGAAAAGGTAATCCAAGAATTATCAATGGTAGTAAACTAGTAAGTATCAATACTCCAATGGTATGTATGGCTTATAGTAATCCTATTAGTTATCGGGGGCAGGAAGGAGTGCGACTCCTTAATTAAATTACCGTGGTATATTATTTCTATTAGTTCTATTGAGCTTTTGTTAGACGCACAATGTAAGATATCCTGCATGATGGTAATGTGGTATTCTTTACATACTCGTAATTATGGCTCGTATCACACTTGACTTTTTTAAATCAATAAAAACTGTTTATTTACTTGCATATTATGTGAAAAGAAGAGAAATTTTTATTTTGATTAATATTAATACCATGGGTTATGCTTATGAGAGCGACTAACGGAACCGGTTACATTACAATTATTCTTTAATAACAATTTAATTGTATTATAAAATTTAGATTTAGGTTACGTTAGCCAACTCGTTAATTTATCACCCATTGTGTATGAGAATAAGGAGTAGTTACGCATACGAGTTGTATCTGTTGTATATTTCATGTCACTGTTAAGTATTTGTATGTGTATGATAGATTGATGATAATAAGTGTAGTGTTATTCTTTTGTTCTGTTTATTTACCTTTAATTTTAATTAAGTAATGTAGGTAATAAATTAATAATTAACATGTCGGAATATGAAGGGTTCAACCTATACAGTGACCCTTATTGAAAAAAATGTTTAACCTAAATCCGTTAGGATTTAGCGGTCTTGGATGTTTGTGTTGTGTATGTCCATGGCTGTATAGAATGCTTACAGTTTTTACTTATGTAACTGCGAGCGTACAGTCGTTAGCGTGATTCACGAACCTGAACAACGCCATCTAGTATAAAATATGGCAGTACGATAAGTGAAGCACATTATTGTCGCTATGGATAATAGTGACATCCGCAAGTTGCAGTGATTATGTTATGGCTTATTGCGAATGTCACTAGGCACTATAGCAGTGTGAATAGAGTTACATATTAGTGTGGGTAATATTTTATTTATTTATTTAATGTATTTTCGTGTATTATTTTTAAAAATATTAACATTCTGCACTCTTGTCTATATAAACTATAAGTGTGCCAAATTGCCAATTTGATACTCCTCCGTCCACGCAATTTTCGTAAAAAGGGATACAAAGTTTTTGCTTCACGTATTAATATACATATAATTATGTAGATTCATTAAATAACTGTTTGAAGAGGGAGAGGAGGTGGTTAAACCACCTTGGACGGTTGAAAGTTTATATTCAATAGTTGTTTGTTTAGGAAATTATTAATTAAGCATCCCTCCTACTACCTTTAGTGTAAAGTAGAAAGTGCTGTCCTATTTATGGTCTTGCGTGTCGTGACAGGTCTTTTTAATTGAGTATCATAATTTGTATTGAATTATTTTTTATGCTCTTAGTGGTAGATTATATCGGTATGAAAAAACTACCGGGTATTTATACCGGTACACCAATATTGCTTAAGTATTCGATTATTTAGTATGCTTAATATCTTATAATTTAAAAAATTAAACCTATAGGCCCTAGTTAGACGCCGCGCGGCCGCCGCGCTGTTAGGTAACTGCTAACAATTTGTACTTTGTGGACTAGTCAATAAAGTTTAATTTGCTATGCACCAGGTGTTGAGCGCGCAATGACCGTGCGGCGGCTGCGCGAAAACTTTCGCGTCATATAAACGCGCCCGCAGGATGTATATTACCTTGTTTTCCTTATCCATGGTCCATAGCAGTCCCAACGATGGGCATGGGCCGTTCCAATCAACTGACGGTCAGGCTGCTTTCAATTACTTCCAGAACAAAATGGCAATACTGTTACATATACGGGCTTTCATCATGTCATGAAAATAAGAGGTACCAACGATTCAGTCTTGCCCGTGTCGACGTCCACGTTCACACAACACGGCTATCTCTGCTAGTGGTCCTAAATAGCTAAAGATAACTTCGCCATATTTATAGGTTTCCTTTCTCGTCCTTCTTATACACAGCGCTGTATGTATCTTAGAATCTAAGAAATATCTAATCTAATCTTTTCTTTCCTTTACTAATCTTAATATTCCTTTGTTTCAGGTTTGTTTCGCTGATATGTCTAGCAGTTACTTGGATGTTAAGTCTAGACGGAAGTCTGTAAGGCTATTTGACAATGTAGAAGGTTAGTTTAGTAAAGGGTTATTTAAAATCCCGAATTTTAATATTTCAGGATCGATTTTGAACCAAACTTATGAACAGATGTAAGAAAACTGGAACCCCTACTAATATTATAAATGCGAAAGCGACTGTCTGTCCTTTTTCTGACCTTTACACACTTAATCCGCTGAACCGATTTAGATGAAATTTGGTACGGAGATAGGAAGGAGGTTCTAAGGACCCTATAAAGGACTTAGGATAGTTTTACTTGATAATACGTTCCTTTGGGAAATTTTTTACGCCATTTTGTTGTTTTTTACCTTATCACGTCTCTTCTCTATCATGATCTTAATTTCGTACTTCTTTTCACTCTTTTTCATTGCTGTACATCTACGCTGTGTTGAATATGTATTATAACCATAATCATGGCTATTAATATCATAATCCAAATCTGCAAACATACATTAAGTGTACGCTCTACAGACAGTCGTTACCTGTGCCCCGGAATTGTTAGCGGTAATTCTAAACCCATATGTTATATCTCTAGATACTAATGAACCAACGTAATTTGATCTTGTTATGTCAGTTTTAATGATCTCTTTCACCTCTGCATTACAACAGTGTATGCCCGATTAACCCCACATCTACGGCTTATACATAATATACATATTATAGGTAGGTAGTTAGGTACGCGTGGAAGAAAAATCTGACTATATTACGCGTTAAATGATTTTTAAACTACAGCCAAAACCTTATATTACCTCGCGTTAACGCGTAGAACGTAATATCGATTTATCTTTAAATTACTAAAAACTCCATTTAATATAGCAAAAGATAAATACCGGTTCCGCGTTCAAAACACATAAGTAGATATGTACCTTAAATGTTATTCCAAACAAAGTCGTTATTGTATGTCGTCAGCGACAGACCTAAACCGTATTTGAAAATGATAATACCAACCTATTTTTAAATAAATAATTAAAGTAAATGCTTAACTACAATTTCACCTGATAAAGCGCACCAAATTAGTAGAATCCTATTCACACTTGATGTGAAGATCGTCGGTGTTCCCACTCGATCATAATGTAGGTGCATTACGATCGAGTGGGAACACCGACGCTGGCAGTTTATTCTAGTCCTTCGCGGTACGCATTAAAAATGACGAATCAAAGCGCGTCGTGCACCACTGTGGTATGATTTCTAGTGATAGTTGTGAAGACACTGGCGTGGTGTGAGGTAATCATGTTCAATCTGATTAATCCAATAAAGATGTTTTGGATAACGTCGAAATTCTCAGCAGATATCAAACCCTACCCTGTCACGTTACATCCCCCACCGCCGTTTCCACGGTTTATTGTACATCCATTGTCACGTTCGCTATTCGGCACGTGAACGCACTATAACGTGTCACGACATGGCAGTTTACATTCATAGAAATATCATAACTATGGATTGTTTCCGATATTTAAATATATGGATGGATATCCTGGATCAGTGTTATGGGATATTATTGTCTGAACTTAACTACGTACGCTGATTCGTTGTTGTCATACGGATACTAGTGACTGGATGTAAACAACCTATCCTCGGGTTACCCATGGTGCTTAAGTTCGGAAATTACCACTACCTACCTCTACTACTCTCTACCTGGTTCAGTTAAGTGTGCGTAACTTGTGAATCTTTATATGTTTTCTTAAAAAATATTCTAGGATTTTAGTGAGGATGCTCTCTCTTCTTAATTTTAATTGTTTAAGATTTTGTTATTTTTCCGAGGCGTATTGTGGATCCAAAATGCATTAGGACGGATATGCAGATATACAGGATATTATTTTTCAAGGATCTCGCAGCAGCAAATGTAGGCTAACGATAGCGTAAAATTGGAAACATTGATTTTTTATCGTAAAATTTTGTAAATTTGACTATTTGTAAACATAAACCTCAGTAAATGCAGCTATTTTCATGTTTAGTTCCTGCGCTACTATATCTAATAAAAAGGGTTTTATAAGGCGGTTTATAGCTGATTCCGAGGTCGAAATTACACCGTGATTGAACCCACGAACGTAGGTGAAAATTGCACCCTATTAAAGCACAGCTGAATTATAACCTTACTATAGGATTTTGACGTAGTAAACATTATTACTACACCTTTCGCTCTATAACAATAAACATTATACGACGTCTTCGATCAACTCTGTAATTAACTATCACATAAGTCATAACCGTAATTAATCCTATCATTATGAATAGGTATTACGTGAAGTAAATAAATAACGTCATTCAAATGGCATTCATTGATGGGAATCTCTAGAACTGTCTCTCTGCGATTTGAATTTTGTCACCTCCATAGCTTTGTTCCCTATCTGTAACAGGTTTGTGAGTATTTCTTTCCTTCGCGACGGAAGTGAATGAAACATTAAAAGTATTAAAACGACATAATTGGGTAAAAGTTGTTTGTTTACCAAATTTATCTGCACCCTCCGAGAGCAGATAATCCGATAAATCCTTGTCGTGATAAATCCGCCCCACAAGACCCTTAAGGGCGTCGTTCACGAGAGATTGATTCCCCGGAGATTCTTAGAACATTCTACCGCTGGCGCTGTTGAAAGAAATGTGGCCGTACACAATAGCTGTTTAGCTCAACGCAGATTTACATGATACGATAAGGATTAAGATTCTAAGCGTCAAATTTTATATATGGCATTGAATGAAAACAAAATCCAGGGCATATAATCTTACACAATACAAGAACAGTGTAATTATAATTAAACTTTTATAACGGAAACTCTCATGCAAGAGTTGCGTCTAACCAGTAAAGTGCGAAGTTTCCGTTCGTAGTTGTCCAGAGAAACGAACATGATCATGTAAGTTGTTGCTTTCCCACAGCTCTATCGTGGATTAGGGCCTTTAAGACAGGAATATTAAAACGAGAAAGGATCGATGGTTCAGAGAGGTCAGGTCAGCGCCCAAGCCCACAGGCGATTGCCATCTGATCTTCGCCCTCATTAATGAATCATGGCATGCGTTGCCCTAATAGCTCACGTTACGACTTGGGGTGCCATCCATTAGCGAGCTAACATCGATTTGGTACCACGAATCTTCGTTGTTAAATCCATTGGAAAACATTTAATTGCTACTACATAATGTTAGTTTACCTTCACTTAACGACTACGACATTTCAAAACAAATACCGAGATTGTGAAAACACGACCCAAAATTAAACCTTTTCTTCATAGCGGCAATTCATTGTAGCAATGTGTAATTCCTCAATCGAACTAGTTCTTTCTTTCTTCAATACTCAAATTATCACCGTCATAACCCGATTACCAGTGTTTACCCTGTTTACCAGTGTGGTGCTCAAAATAATGAAGAGCAACCATAATGCTCTACTAAAGTGTATTTGCTAAACCTTTGAGAACATGGCGTTTATTGTCTTCACCGAAAAAAGGGTCCAAATCTGAGAAATTTTGCTGGTATACTTGAATCCAAGTTTTGTAAGGCCATAAGTGCTTGTCACTAATCATTGTACTTCAGGGGTTTTCTAACTATGCTTTGCCGAGCCACAAGATCCGATATTGCAGAAAAACTATACGTGTCGCTAAAATTCAAAACATTTGTTCGTTACTCTTTACAATCGCGGTTTTCTATAATATCTAGTTACCAAAGCAATTTCTCGAGACAATAGCGAGTCGTGCATAGCAGACCACGACCGAAACAGGTTTCGAAGGCTAGTCTCTCTAGCGCTCACAATAACCACGTTGCGTAGATAAGACCGATTTTCCCATGCATTTATAGTGGGCTACGGTTTGCGTTTAAAGTATTGTTAGTTGTGTATTTTAAACAAAAATGACCTTTGGGATACAGGGTACGGGCTATATTTAGCTAAGCGTGTTTGAAATGCGTCACACAAGTGAAAAGTTTTAGAGTAGGTAGTCTGGTTTATAATACTATTTTTGCAAGTTGCTTGTTTACTGTTTCAAATGAAATTTCTGCTGTTTTGAAATGTTAGTAGGTGGAGAGCAAATTTTGATTAAGCTAATTGTTTTTCTGCATTTTTACTGGTTTTACAGTTTTGCTGAAGGGGTTATGGTGGTTACTATAACAGTGTTTTCATTTTATGTTATTTTATGCGAACATTAGAGTATGTGATAACATGGTTTCCGTTTCAAGTCCATATCCGTCATATCCAATGACAATAAAGATGATAGATAGTTAAAAATTATTCTTTAATTTTAAACTTTAATTATTATTTATGAATTTATTAATTTATTAATTTAATTACTTTTACCTATTATTGATTTCTAAAGCATACTATCTCAGACCAGATTATATCAGATCAGACTATAAACAACGATGAGTACCGGTAAATTGAAACCGATACTATTTTGTTGCCTTGTTACCAATTATGACACCAATGTAAACTTACTTAACCAATAGCGTAAAAAAATACTATTCCTCTGTTTACTACAGAGGAATAGTATAATTAGCTTTAAGTTCATGTGTAGTAAAAGCAGTTATCTGAACTGTTTCTGAAAGTTGTGTGAAATTCGATTCGCCTTAAATCCTTACAAGGGCGACGCGTTCTAAATGAAGCTTTGTGTTCGCTCTTATGCAATTATCGACGTATGCTTTAGGGTATAAACTATAAAGGGCGTTGGTATGGATTACTGCGATGGAATACAACATAAAGACGTAGAGTAATGTAAGTTAGTTGCAGAACACAAGAATTTAAAACACTTGTAAAGATATATGTACGTACTTAGTATGTAAATACTGGTGCGATGAGTCTACGTGCTGAACAAGTAAAACTTCTCACTATTAAGAGGTAATTTTAATTGTTTTTTATAGCGATATTTTATACAAACTGTATTATAATAATTACAATTAGTTACTTAATTTAGCAACTACTTTTGCGCGATGGAATATTTACCTCCAAAACCTCTTTTCCATTCCTGTGACTTCCCCCGCCACAGGAGTGTTAAAGCAACGTTTTCGTATTCCACTCAAAAGTTTCACGACAAACGTCTAAGTTAGAATTGACAAAGATGATATGGACATTGGACGTGTCATACTCATAATATAATTAGAAAGTGGTCAATAATTTTAATTACCTGTTACGATTCAACTTCTTACCACGCCACGAGTAGGTTATTTCTGATAGTAATTTGACAATAATTATGGTAATAAAAATAACAATTGTAACAATCATAATATGAAAAATCAACTTAATGTTGTAAAGTTTAAAATTCCATGTTATTTAAATAATTTTAAATTCAGTCAACACGAATTAAAACCCTATAACATACCAGAGAGAATATTACAAGAGAAAATATTTAGTTTCAAATAGTTTAGGATCCAAATGAATTTCAATTAGTTAGGAATTCAATAATTATTTCCGTACTAAAAATTCAAACATTCCATTCGCATTGGTCATGGGTTTGGATCGAAACTCGATTTTGCCAATTTAGTTTTCATGGATGAAGTACATTTTGAATTGGGATCAGGTGAAAATTAATTGAAGGGACCCTGTTATATGCCTCTACGAATCGTTTGGAAGTCGCTTTCCGTATGAATATCAGCTGCTTCAATTTAGAATGGTTCTTATCAAGTTTCAAGGTTAAACACTGCTCAAGCCCGATTAAAAATGATCTTAAATAAAATAGGAACAATATTCATGACAAAGATACAAGTGTATAAATAGATAGGTAGGAAAAAAATAAGCGCAACGCAAAGAAGTGGAGGAGGAATGCTATTTACAAATCATCTTCACTACATAGTATAAAACAAAGTCGCTTTCTCTGTCCCTATGTATGCTTAGATCTTTAAAACTACGCAACGGATTTTGATGCGGTTTTTTTTAATAGATATAATGATTCAAGACGAAAGTTTATATGTATAATATATTAAAGTTTTGTGTAAATTGGTTTTCCCGAAGCGAAGCGAGGGCGGGTTTACTAGTTCTCTTATAATTTTCACTTCCAATGATAATACTGTAACGATTTATAGTACAGCAGCAGCCTTTGTTTTAAGATTTTTAATACATACCTACCTTTTAACTTATATATTTTTGATTAAATAATAAAAGTAAATAGTGAATAGTAAATGCTAGTTATTATGTTATACATTTCAACGCGGCAGTGTTTAAAAACAGCACCTACCTATTACCAGGTGTTATTAACATGAACAATTTCACGCTCCGTCCAGCCAACTCATTGAGAACAATTAAAATTGCAATACTAATGACGTAGCTACATACATATGTGTTTGGAATAGAATGTATGACTACTACAACAACTGTATAACAACTGATTTGTCGGTATTATTTATTTATTTTAATGTATACCTATATTAATATAAATATCAAAATCAATTATACTACTTACTATTATATACTGCTATACCTATAAAAATGCACTGGTCGACAATGTTATTTTATAAATGTCCAAACACAAATGCTAGCAACTAGCAATAATAATATAATAATATCTAATGAATGACATATAAACAAGAGAAACACATTAACCTCCTTTATAAACTATCGTTAACTGAAAGAAATGACATGAAATTGATAAACAATGCCCATTCAATCACTACAATATATTCATAATTATAAAAACCTTGAAATAAATGAACAACACACTCAACACAAATGTGTAACGTAACCAAACATTCCTAAATTGAATATGTGTGTCACACACACGCTTCAACGTTCATTGAAGTGTTAATAGTAAATGCAAAATGAATATGAGGTGCGCGGGCGTCGGTCACCGCGGGTCATCGACCTCAGCCGCTCAACAACCTTTGTAGTCGCAACTCGCAACGGGTTGCTTGACGCGCGTGTCCACTGTACCGACGGCACGATAAATCATTTATTTATTTTTGAAAACTGTACTAATCACTAAAGAAAAATATTATATTATTATATTATTTCTGCCAGCCATTAGGCCAAACCGAAATACACGAAGAGAGATCATTCAATATAGTACGATTTTTTTTATCATGTAATAAGAATTTCATTGCGATAATAATAGATAATTATGGATATAATTAAATAAGTAATCATGTAATCAACGATATCTTCATAGTAGGTATTTATAGTTTGATACGTAGTGCGTGATATTTTTCAAAATTTTTAATATTGTTAAAAAAATATGAAGTGACACATGAAAGGTCCAAAAATAATGAAACATAATAATTATTAGATAAGGTTATGTTCATAAGGTTAGAATAGGTTAATACCACACTCATAACAACGCTACATAATATTATCTATGAAGTGTTATATAATAGTGATCGTCGTCCAATGTCACACAATTGTGCAATCGGATCGCTTCAAGACGAAGATTACGTGTAGTTAGTTCCTTTTCATACTGTGTGCATAAGGCCGGTTCTGGATATACGACTCATTAAGTACTGTTACTGATGACATGATGATTACTAGCTGTTATTATTCCTGGAGAGAAGTCATCCGGGCTCTATTACTGGTTTTGTCGAACATTTTATCTTGATGTTCGTGTATGTTTATGCTGATAGCACATGTGATCCTAGTACGTATATGTAATCGTGTTTGTTAATGATAAATGGCTTCGACCCATCAATGGCCTATTGCTGAGCACGGGTCTCCTCACCATTGAGGATACCTAAAACGTACTTCACCGAGCTGCTCCAGTGCGGAATGCAGATAGGTGGAGGGGCTGCCGAAAGCTGCCGAAAACTATAACCGCGACCGACGGCTTTACATAGCACGGAAACGCTCTAGAATTTTATGCCTCTAGCGGTCACCTGTACAACTATCGACCGCCCGCTGTGACTTAACTCGATCGATCACTTAGTACAACAACAAATCGCCGGACTATAATCGCTTCAGCATAAATATGTAGAGCAAAATCGAATTCATCAAATCACACACACATAACTTCATAAACATGACAATAAGAGTATGAAATATATAATAGTAAAGATATACTGGAAATAAGCGGTGCAGGTTAAGTGAAAGGGCTATAAACAAAGTTATGTAAACCAAACATTAGAATTTCAATGCTCAGTTACATCTGTTCAAACAGCTTTGTAGGCTCCATACACAATACACGACTAGAAATAAATTCGTGAACAGCAATCGTTCTCGTATCGATGGATAGTCATGTTTTCGCCTTCGGTAAATAAGTTTATTTTTTTATGTTAACAGCCAATAAACGAGCAGACACTATTTATCATCAATTTTGTTACTTATTTTTATTATTATTATCAAGCATTTATTACAAAACTACGCGGATAAAAATAGAATGGCGATTTACATCATAACGACGTGTTTACTACCTAAGTCTATAATCTTAAAGGTATCGACAACTTTCCACAGTTTTGAACTTAATTTAATTTGTTTATGTTTAGTACCTGGTAAACAAGGACGTTAAAGACGTTCAAAGTCGTTTATAAATAAAAATATGAAGAAATATCGCAATTTAATAAAAAGTCGGCAGTCTGATCTGACCTAAGCTTTAAATAATGGAGACACCGCCCGCATAGTGTCATGGTCACGCGATAACGTGCTCAGAATTTTTATGCTACACTACGAAATGTTTCGATTTTATACATATATGTATAGGTATTATTTAGCAGTAAAAAGGATACCTATATATTGTGTATGTGTGTGTACAAAAGGAAAAGCTGTTAACTACTGATCCCTGTAACACTCCTGGACACCTGAATCCAGTTACCTTGAACTTTTATGCGGTATTATTGCTGGCACATTTAATTAGATAGGTACCTACTTATTATTTTATGACTAATGCTCGAAATTTGAATTTTGAATTAAGTTTTATTACATAAGACTAAGTTTTAGTACATCACACGAAGTATGTAAACACTACGATTACTATATTTTTTTATCCTACCTACATCAGATTTAATAATGCAAAGCAGCTCTTTATCGTTTTCAGTTGTACGTTTTGTGACTTAACACTTCCGATGCTTTTATGTCGGCATTTCGCCCCATTGCATGAACCATGGTCATGAGTGTAGCCTCCAACCCTCCAAAACAAGATATACAAGAAAAGGAAGAATACAAACGTTTCACTTGAAACAATTTGTTGTACATAAAGTTTTATATTTGCTCTCTACAATCGAATGTACTACGGAATATGTTTCGGACAATAAAACTTTATGCTATGTATTTATTACTCTGAAACTAATTTTGTTGAGTCTGGGATTCGGTTAAGCCTTATACTCTTTTTAGGTGTCTAGAATTTAATGTGTCTATCAAACAGGGCACTGTACTAAGGCGTAGGTAATGTATAATTAAAATTTATTGAAGTCCACAGACTGATTAGTTTTAAATGGTAAATTAATGGTAAAGGCAACTAAAGTTACAAATGAGCTGCTATTCTAGCCATATTTAATAATATCTAACCACACTACAACCTGTGCTACAACTCCGTGTGTCATGGGTGTCATGGACAACACAAAGACAAGAACACACATTCAAACCAAGAACGCAGGGTTAAACTCATTAAAATTTCCGCCTCGCTGGGAATCGAACCTTTGGAGCAACTGAAATCATTTAATTTTGCAAGTAGTTCAACACTAAGTACTGTTTGCAACTTTACGATCACTAACTCCTACATAACAATTTGGCATAGTGATTACCCCAGACCATATAAATAACTATACTAACTAGTTATATGCATTCAACCAAGATTCTCAAGACTCGAAATTAAAGACGTTTATGCTCCGAACGGAAATCAAAACGCACAACCTCTTCCCCGCACGGGTCACTTCCAAAAGAGCAACGGGGCCTTTTAAATCATCAATCATCATTTAACTGCTCCCCTCGTCCGATCATATCTTATCATTTAAAATCAACGGAGCGTATCTTCTTAACCGTCTTTATTATATAGCTTATCGGCAAAAGAGGAGGCGAGTCATCTGATGATAAGTGGTCACCGTCCATGTACATAGTAATACCAAAGACATAAACGACGCATTGTCAATAGAAAAGGAAACGGGATGCCGCGTTCTTATATGTATTTAACTTGGTGTCTGTCTAAATTCGTCACAACCTATAATATTTACTACGCATTTTTTCCCACCAATCCACGGTTAACCAGCGTGGAGTATGCTCTAGGCCTCTTTAGTTATGAGGAGGGACCCGTGCTCTGTAGGGTCAATTGTTTTTATACAACGTTATGATGTACGCTTTAAAAAAAACTGTATCATAACCTTATTAGTTAGTCTTTGAGACACCTCTATGGACATTCCACTTAAAGAACGTCTTTCTTAATACCCGTTTTACCTATGGACAACAATATCCGCGACATCCTAACTTTGTTTTCGGCGGGCATTGTTTCGGCTTGCATTTCCAATTCATTATCCACTTTCCTCGCGGCTTAAGGGGAAACCTCTCACCCGGCCTCTTAAGCTTCTCGATTTTATAGATCTTAATGGCCTCTAAATTGACTACACGGAAAGTCACTTCCCCTTTTGGCGTTGGTTCATGCAGCAATAAATATTTACTGGTTCTTGTTCTAGGTTAATGCTGTGGGCTATTTGCTGCGTGTCGTGATATGTGATACTCTGGATGTAACTTGTTTCTGTTGTCTATGTACAATTGTACATGGGGCATGTGAAGTGCCGTTAGAGAACTAGATGTTGTTAGATGAGTTGTCAATATACTTCTTGATGATTGAGATGTTGTTGTATGAGTTGTCAAAATCTTTCTACAGGTACATCAATAAGTTCGCAATGTTTACAGAAAAATGTCTATTTACTTTTTTTTATTTAGTTTAGAAAATGTGTAAAAAACAATTTTTACAGCATAATTCGGACTTTTTAGTCAGTCGGAATAAATCTTTTGGCGTCTAAGTAAGCGTTAGTCTTGATGTGTTTCGACTTAATTTACGAGTAGGTAGTAATGTGCGAAAACATCATAACTCATCCGTTACATTTGAAAGTCTGCGATATGTATTTTGTAATCAATTTCAATTTACAGATTCAACACAAAACTGAGCTGCTAGTAGCCAATAAAATAAAGGAAGTATCGACTCTGGTTTTATATTTCACATAAAATTTTACCGAGCTAGACACAACATCGACTTTCGCGAAGTTATGAAATATGCTAGCGTAACAAATACTATAACTCGGCGGGAAATGAATAATGTTGATTTATATCCTGCAATAAAATAGGTATACTTACTTTCATACACTGTTGGAGAATAGTAAGAGTACTCTAACACATTATAATGAGTGTCTGTCTGTGATATGAAAAAAAACTCAATTTTTGCACACAGTTACAGTTTTACCTGTTTTTATTGAACTTTCACTGAAACACACAGATAAGTTCGAATCAAGGTTCACTAAAATAATCACAAAAAAATCAATTCACCCAAAAATTAATATAAAAAAATAAGTACTAATTGCTAATGTCATATCAATAATCAATTAAAAATTCAAAGTATAATTTTATTTATGTACGCAAAGTGAAAGTTACAAGCATTACCGTTACCTAAACTCGGCAACTAGTGATGCAATCTTACTTGCAATAAATTCCAGATACGAAACTAATGAAACAAGCTCTATTACATTTGACATGTATAGTGCGTGGAGAATTAAAAATAATTGAAATTTTATCCGAATATATTACAACGTCAAATAGTTGCTGGACACGAAATGCGTGAATGTAGACTGTAAACTTAGGTTTACTGGAAGAGAATCGGTTTAAGGTCTGCGCAGATTACATCAACTCAACGTCAACTCCACTCCAACTCAACTCATGGGAAACATTAAAATATGAGCGTTAAGTTTCCGGTCGGATTTGGCCGTAGACATGCGACGCGTCGATCGCGACTGATTCACATATATTATTTATCTTTTTTTATGGAATTAAGATAGCAAACGAGCATGTAGCGCCATCCTTTTACTGCCGCCCATTACAACTGTGACCGACAGATATAAAGACCAATAATAAGACTCAAATCGGGACTATGATGGTTAGTCGGTTAGCAAACGGTGTTAGAACGATAATTGTTAGTAGGTATGAGGACTTTGACAGGTACTGTTAGTGATAGTTAATCCTGTTAGTACTTGTTAATAAAGTTTTGAACATTTAACCGTAAAGAAAACAATATAAAGTTTATATTTTAATGCTTTGTTATAATTTGAATTGAAGTGGAGTTGAATTCAGTTTGGTCTAATGTGCGTATACCTTAAATATTATTCCGCAGAACATACTCGTAGTATATCAACATGGTAAAACTCATAAGTCATGTTTAGTTAACAATTCAGTAAGGTAAATTGATAACTTAAGCATTATTCACGGACGTTAGAACAAGCTATTTACGAGTATGTCGATACGTAAAATGCGATAAATTTTAATTGAAGAAGTTTTATTTAAGTATTCGCATTTATAATATTACGATTCTCTCTTAAATTCACAAATTTCATTGTTAGTAATTGTGTATTTCAATATTTCATTGTTTTTTATAAAGTAAAACTAAATGTAAATGTTTTTTCTCTGTGTGACTCGTGCCTCGATGAGATTCTTATCAGAAATTTATAATTTTTATGTATGTTACAAATCTGTTAATATACGTAGTCGGACTAAAACTAATTCTGTTTGTCAAGACCCTTTCAAGTGACAAATGTGTGTGGCAAAAAAGGTTAAACGTAATAAATTTTGTTTCTTATAGTTATTTTAAGCTGGGTACTAAATCTTACTTGAAATGGGTGGAATGAGTGGAAACTGTGCATTCACTAAAATTTTTTACTTGTTTCCATTTTTTGTTCATGACGTTTTTTATTAGTATCGAAAAATGTTAAAATAACATTATATAATTTTTATTTCAGTTACTCTGTTAGGTACCGTGAAGATTGTATAAACTATGCTTACTACGACTACATCCTACTATATCGGGGTTTATTTTTGTGGTCGTGAGTCTCTCTTTATGTTATTCCCTCTGGGACAATATTTCTCTTTAAAAACGTCAGCTATGTTATGAGTCCGAGTGGATGTAAACCTAACGGACTTGTCATACTACGGTAAGCAACAATATTGTTCTTATACCTACTTAATCTATGCAATGTAAAAACATAATTATATATAAAGTAGCTGCAACGGTGTGCTGACAGAGTTGACAAGTTTTTTGCAAGACAAATTTTGAAGTTGATCATTGTTAAAAAAGTCCATATCCAAACTGCATTTTATTAAATAAATCAACCTTCGCATACTCATACGCCAGTATTAGAATCCATTGTTCGCAGTTGGCACGGACAAACATGATGATTTACAAACATGATTCGAGAAAAAATACCAGTCTCTTCAATAGATTTCCCGACCGGGATTCGAACATAGGCCCTAGCCACACAGTCAAGGTACCAAGAGAGCTACGGAGTAATTGTGTCAGGAGGAAATCGCAGAACAGTTTGCGGAATTTTAGATAATTAGTGTGGTCGTTCAATCAAAAATGGAAGCGAAAGTCAACTGAATATTTCTGCGATAATCTACTGCGCCAATGTAAGTGAATGTAAATTGAAACGCCTAAATTAGAAATTCACCATTCTGAATGTAAATGACAATATTTGATAACATACGGTTATAAACATTGACATATTATTAATAAACGTCAAAGTTATTCAATCAAACAAAAACTACTGAACGGATTTTTATGTTTGGCAGGCGGTACTTTATAACCTGCACTTACAAATAGCATTACATAATTTCATTCCAGTTAATAGGTTTGTTCCCGGGGGACAAGAAATTATAAAGTTAGTATGGAGGTTCGGTCAGAAGGTTATCAATATTTTGACTGCTTTTGTGCACAATTATTAAAATAAATTAAAATATATGTAACAATTTTAATAACAAAAACTAGTCCTAAAATAGGGAAACGGGTTAATTATGAAATTTCTATGACACCTGATAAAAAATTGTAGCAATTGTTTCAAATGCGCATGCTCAGGCGTAGAAAATTAGAAACAAAATATAAAACTGCGGCCCTAGCTTGTTACAAAAAAGGTAGGTAGGTATGTCGTGTTACAACAAGACCTTTAGTCGACTGTGGTCATATAAAATTCTTTTACTGTTACAACTTTTACAGTTACATGGTATGAATTAATAAACATGTTCTAGATAAGGTTGCCTATGTATGTTACAAGCTAAAGATTTATATCCGTCTAATGTTAGAGTAATAACTTATGAGACTCGTCAATTCCGTTCAGAATAAATAAAAATAATTGTTCGATTTACTTGACAATTTAGAATTCACTCTTCTTATCTTGGACTTAACTATTTTGGAAGTCCAATATTTCATTCGCATTCGCTTGTATTATATTTATAACAATACTTTTACTGATCGATGTCTGGTAAGAGATAAATGGATTATAGAAACGCCGTTAACCAACGCAACTCGTAAATCACACTTCTGTTTTCTGGTATCCCTCTGCATTATGCCCAAGTTTTATTTAATTGAAAGAGATTTTTGGCAAGAGTTCTTTGATCGCTAGGAACCGAAACGACGACATTAATCTTGTTCCTGGAAATTTAGTATCTTCCTGCTGAATAACTGTTTTCACGAAGGGTCAATCGGCTTCGATCAGACATATTCATCTTATATTCTTGGGATTCCAAAGGAACTGCGGATGTTATTAGATCATTACTTATTAGTTCTTTGTCCTGTGACTCGGAACGGTTTTTTGTATTATTAGATGATAAATAATAGAGCTACGATGGAGTACAACATAGATCGTGGAGTATATTTTCCATATATTTGTGGATTACGTATTTGTGTATATATTTAAATTCATTATTGTTAAAATATACATAAACTGATTTAGTATATACATATCTATTGACACTGATACATCAGTCAGACCAGGCCAAGCCTAAGTCAAATCTTAAAAGAGCTCTATGTCTTATCTGAAACAAGACTGTAACCTGAGTATGACATGTTTACTATAAGTTATTATTATTAGTTATTGCATTACTCAGTACCACAAAACGTATTCATATATTAATATTTGTGGTTATACACTCTTTGGTTCACTTTTTAAAGAGCGGAGGCCTTCTTTCGTCATAAGCATATTACTATCATAATTATCATCATGAATAGTCATGCATGTTATAAACATGAAATGTTTTTATAAGGTTTAGAATTATGAGTTGGCTGTCCCAATTTCGCTCGCGACAAAAACTGCCAGGTAGCATGAGTCGACTAAGCGTTGTACTTTCTCATAGAATGCTACATTGGAACAATTGAACATACAACTATTCCTTTAAATATGACATGCAACCACATGGCTTAGGCTGCACACACGGTGATATTACGCATTATTAGATGTTTTAATTCTTCGATCAACATTGAAATTTATATAAAAAAAAAGTGTATACTAGCTCATGTCGTACAGCGGCAAAATTCTAGTTTTAATACATAAAGGTTATTATTATTTAAAAAAGTACATATTATTATGTATGTATTTTCATTCATCTAAAAGCAAATAACAGTTTTCTACGAAATCTATCGCCAAACAAAATAAATGTGACGAGAACTCTCAAGCTTGAACCGAAATTACTTTATCCGGGCTTATATCAGATTTAATATTGATATCTGATTACCTTTTTATTAGAATAAGGCTATGATTCAGATCTTGGCTTGAATTACTTATTTCGAGATACTTATTCTGTGTCATAGACTTACAGTCCAAACAATAAGTTGAGTTTAATTTATGTGACGTGCCTTCATGATTGTAACTCGCAGTATTCCTAATACAGAAATGCTTGTGCAGTATGTCCCACGCAGCTCGTCACGGCTTATACTTACAAGTATTTGGTTTCTTATTTCATACAATTGCTGCGATCCTAGACACATATATGCTTTCGAATGTTCAAATATTGTATTATTGAAAAGTGCAGCTGAATATAAAAGAATACTCTGGAATTGATATCAAAATGCACAGTTGCAGAAATGCACTCGGTTTCACTTTGTGATAAGGTAATATATTCTAGAAGTATTTTATTTCTTTGTCTTAGTGATGGCATCGGACGAATCTAGCCCGGAAAGTCACGTGTAATTAATTGTTAAACGTTAAACGTTTTGTGTTTATTACAAACTAACTCGCTTTACTTCGGGTAACCTATGCTTTGGACCCACACTCGAAATATGTTTATATAGGATTAGTTAAATTGACATAATTATCTCTTTGTTGTGAAAATTGAAATGAAACAAACACTAAGTTTTATCCTAAGCTACAATAGCTACATTCATGGAAGACAGAGATAGGCCAACATTGAACATCACAGCCCACACAAAAGAACAAACGAAATTTTTAAATCATTATTATGGTAGCTAATGCCGTAATAACAAACTCCAGTAGTCGTTTTTTTAAATAACATCGATCATTTATTTCTATTTAGTGTTTTAGCGAAATAGTTCAGGGTGGTGATTATATAAGAATTTTTTGTCGATTAATATCGCCCTACAGCCCATATAGTACCCACACAGTATATATAGTTGTGTAAGCGCCCTAATCCGGAGATAAAAATCAGAGAACGCAACACAATGTTCTCGTTAAGCAAGACGATCGACGCATCGAGATGCGGTCACGTATTCTGCGCTTATTCGCATCTGGCTTGTTTCTTCAATGTCGTTTGCTTAGAATTGAATAACAATAAGGAATCAATGATCATATGTCAAGAACGAAGGGAATAATTCGTTTTGTTCCTTATTCGTTCTGAATGTTAATGTTTTTCACAAAATGTATAATGCGGTGTTCTATAGTATGCCAAAACCATTTAGCCAAAGTCAAAGAGTACGCAGTGGGTAATTAATATAGAAAATTCAATTAATCTGAAAACCCCTCGGAAATGTTGGTTATTGCAGCTTTATAATTCTATAACCGTTGGTCAACAACAAACGTTAATGAGATATATATTTTAAGTTGACACTGATATTTTAAGTAAACATACATACTCGTATTTATAAGCTTAATGCATAATAAATGTAACAACATACAAATACTATATACTGATGTTAGACGAGGTTATATATTAAAGAAAGACAGAAGAGATGAACTTTAAAAAAATACGAAAAGGTATGATTTCGGGTGTCTGTTATAAACTAAAATCATATCTATATTAAACATGCATATATTTCTTTTCAATCCCCACGCCCACGATATTATGATTCGATTATTCAAATAAATCGAATATCCCTTCATTAAAGCTTCACGTTACCCATATATAGAAAACTTTTATTGCGACCTTTGCCAGACGAGACCCGAACGAATCTATTTAGGGACGAGTCGAGAGTATTACGAATATGTACTGTTCAAAAATTTACAACGTCAAACTAAATTTAAATTCGTCCTACAAGCACCGCAAAGTGATTCGTTTAAACTGGATTATCAGTATTATTATTTGTAACTGTACTTCAAATAACGTGCTTGAGTCAGCCCGCCAAGACTTTTTTTTATATAATTTGCTCTTTCTTAGTGAATCGATTTAAATGAAACACGCAAAATGTTACTCCCAACTTACTACAGTGAAAACCGCCTCTAAATCTGTCAAATCATTTCTTGGTCTAGTGGGAACAAATCCACAGAAAACAGTTAACAAAAAAGGAAAAAATTGAAATTGAATTGCGTTAATAATTTCCCAAAAATTAGTTTTTCTTAATTACCTTCCACTTACAAACATTGATCAGATACCGTTTTATAATTATGTAGAAAATGTATAATTATAATAGAAAGAAAATAGTGTGTTTAAAAAAATTAGAAGTGCCTTCCAGAGTTCAATTAGGTGTGACAGATCAACGTCGTTTAAATCACTAGGCTATTACTGCTCGGTCTTAGTTACTGATAGTGTCGGTTGTAAAAGCTTTAGCATTAAGTCTTAGTACACGATTCCATTAGTTAAACAATTGGATTATAGTGCGTTACTATTTAAAGTGTCTTCTAATAACAGGCGCATAATCTTAATAGCTGCTTCTAAATGTTATTTTAGAGCATTGACGTTACTTTATGATTGGATGAATATCTCACCCATTGTTTAAATACTTTGAATTTGTTCATGAAATTGATTTACTGTTATGTGTATCACATTAAGCATTATTCAATTTACTATGCCTATAATTCTGTTTTATAAGATTTTATTAAATTTACCAACGGTTTTTACTTCTCAATATTCTACTTATCTATAATTCTCAGTAAATTACCTAACATCTCCAACCCTCGTGTCAGCCGAGAAACGGCTTGTCGTGTCTTCAGTACTTCCCCTCTATCCTCTTTCTTCTCTCTTGGTCGACAAAGCATTAGTGATGCCTTTGGTGTTACCGAGTCATGAGTGACGGTGACAATTGCAGTCAGGGGGCTTGTCTGCTCGTTGTATTAACATAAACAAGTGACCCAACAACGGTCGACATGTACGAGTATATAATAATTTTATTTCTTAAAAAAAACTTAGCACTGCTACAAATGAAGTTTACAAAATTGTTTACTAAGTCATTTGCAAACTTGATCACAGTACTTACGTTATTGAATAAAAACATTAAAGTTATTTAAAAACATCTTTCTTTAACTAACATACATAATTGTTAATTGCTTTTACATTACCTACTAAATTATCTAGAAATTATAAAATGTTTGGAGCAGTCGTTATTCAGCTTCCGCAGCCTGCCTTCTCAAAATTGTAAGCATCTTCTAAGTTTCCATATATCTTGTACAAAATTCATAATTCTCAGAATGATCGTCGTATCAAATGTGTCTTCGGAAACATGACGCCGTGTGACTAACGATGTTCTAGCCGTGACTTGCACGCGGTATCTACCTGAAGAATTTGCAGGTAATCACTAATGTTGCTCCCGGCACGTAATTTGAGCTTTAGCTTCAAACATTTGCTTACCCTTGATTTTCAATAAATATTGCTCTGGGTTTTACTGCCTTTTTACTTATCCTCTTACAAAAATACATATCGTTGTCCTGCCCCATTATAAACATCTACGAATTATCACATTGTTTAATTATCTTTTTGGTTTAATTATCTCTCACAATTTCTTTTATCGCTGCTATTTATGTTCAAGTAATTCAATTGATCTGCTGTTTATCTGTAATTTTTTTTCCTTTATCTTTCCTTTTAACTATTTCCTTTTTATTTGTAGCCCCTTCTAAATATTTAGTCAAATTATTAACTATTATTCTTTTTATTTCACTACTTTGTGTTTTACTATGTTTTAGGATACTTCAATTAACCAATTAGCTTTTATGACGCAGATTCTGCCCGTCTCCTCCGTCTGCCGATTCTGATCTTAGGGACAACATTATATACACTAGCAATTGCAATCTGCAATGGCAAATATGGTATAAAATATGGCCGTCATATTAAAAATTTCCCATGACTACCGTGAAATTCATCTAATCTCAATATAACTAAACATTTCCCGAAGACCCATGGAAACATGTCAGGATGACTAATGTTCTTTTAACCGTGACTTGCGAAGTTTCATCCAACATTACGGGTAGGTAATGCATGGCGTTCTCTTCAGTTGATAACAGTCTTTAGTGACCTATTGTTGTTATGGTTGCTTCCTCGCCGCCTTTTGAGAGCTATTGTTTGAGGTATAGGGTTTTCTTTAGAAGCAATAACGGTGAGGATAAAGCATGATTTACTAAAGCGGTTTGTTATATTAGAGGATGTTATTACAGCGGTGATATTGTTATTTTATATACTGGTAGGTAGTCACCAATAATATTTTTTGGAACGTCAGCTATAATTTTAACCCCTTTCAGTCGAAAGGGTTTAAATTATAGTTGACTTTTCAATAAATTATGACATCATTCAATGATTTGTGAATTTCTTAATAGTATTCATGTGCAGTTAATAAATTGATGTTTTAAGTGTTAAAAAAATAACGGCTTTTGTGTATTAATACCAAAGACGATCACTTTTAAACAAGAAATTATTAAATTACCGATAAAAATGAATAATGTAGGGTTTGAAGATTTTTAATAATAATTAAGTTTTTAGTAAAACATACATATTTTCCAGTATTTGTCAACTGTGTATTGTGTGTGTAGTACAATTCTTGTAAAATGCTTGTAAATGTTTAGTACAATGCTGATTGCCGACCTATAGTCAGCAACATTTGTATCTTTTTGTGTTTTGGTTATCGTAGTTCATGTCGGTATACAGCCAAACGAAGATGGAAATGAATAAAAAGACATATGCAAATGCAACCTCAATTTTTACTATCAATTACTTGTAAACAAACAGCCTTTTTGAGTCTTTAGAGTTACAACACTCTTCATAATGCGTACCAGGAAATAACCCTTCAAATCCTATCACATCAACCATTCACTCTGAAATCGTTTATTTAAAACGTTGGATTTCTAAAAGCGATTTAAAACTCGGTACGAGTGAAGCATTTCTGCAAAACTTGGAACGAATCAAAAGAATGGCAATAAAAAACGTAGCCGCAAAGAAATTCCCTCTCAACTTGAAGGTATAATGAAATTCATCCCCAAGTGTGTTGCGGACTATTATTCAACCGCATACAATATGTAGTGTGCGGGTAACAAATGCTACCGGGCCGTCTAACAGAAATAATAAGGCTTAAGGGCAGCTGGAAGAGACATGAGCGTGGCTGTAATAGATCAAACAAATAGACGCTAAGTAATAATAGTCGAAGCTATAAAAAACCAACTAATTGAAGTTTCAAACAAGATTGGTGATGCTATTAAAACACAATTTAGTCTTTTTGCTGCCAAAAAGTACGGCCTTAGTACCTAATATAATTCACAGATGAAACATAAATTATAATTGAAACATGTAAAATTCATCAACAAGAGAAGACTTATTTTAAACGTGCAATTTTTAGTCTATTTGCCGACTGAAATAATTCGTTTTAAGATTTGCCTTCGAAGCATCAATAAGTGCTATATTTCTAGAATCTATATTATATTCTTAATATCAATTAACGAACTAATTAACGTAACGGAAAACGCATTGATTAAATTATTAGTTCACTTCTAGTAATCCGCATGTGTGAACCGTAGCATTCGTGCTCTGCGATTTGTATAGAAATAATTCCGCCTCGACGAGTATATGGTGCTGCCATACTTCTTGCCAGCCGTAATTTGCTACGTTTTGCGTACAATTACCAGTTGCCCGACTCCAGAAACACATACCTGCATAGTATATTACATTGTTACCATGGTTATATGATCCAGGTTAACGGTATACTAAAACGATTTGATCCGTCTGTAAATCGGAGAAAATAGTCCTAATGTCCAGTAGGACTAATAGCAACTATTATTATGACTATACAACTGCAAATTACTAAAATGGCATATCATAAAGCAGACCAGGTTTAAGTTTCATCAAAAGAATTTTAACAAACTTCAAAAGAAAAAAAAAGAAAATTATTACAATCAGAACACATTTTTCACCCTTATCTTGAAGCTATAGACGAACTTTGCCGCTGCAAGTGATTTCGACCTCCGTAATCAAATAGCGACCTATATCAGATAACTGACATATCCCACGAAAATGTCGGTGCTTAGGCAAGTTTTGTGTGAACTTCGTGGCTAGGGCGTCTTATCGGGCTCTGAATGAAACACTTATAGTAATTTATGTATGTCTCAAGTACCTGTTACGATTTGCATTTGACTAAAACGATCTCCATTCAAATCCTTTTATCTTATCGAAGATTGAACGTTAATAATGTGTTTGAGGATTTTCATACCTTTTATACAAAATATATTTATCTACCTACGTTAAAAAATCATATTGTTTGTACCGTCTGTTGTGGAAGTGTTAAGTTTTGTTTTATGATTTGAATAATTTATTTTCATAATAATATAATAATTTATTTATTTTCGCTTAATAGTTCAGAATGAAAGAGGAGGGAGAAGACTTATAAGATTATTAATAATAATATTATGAAGTCATTTATTACCGTTATTATTATTATCTTTACGTAACGCCTGCTCGGCTCCCCTGAGCCGCGCGGCTTGAGTCAACTACCAAACGATTTGTCGTTTGGACGATACCAAACGATATGAGGTTGGAGGTTTGAGAGCCAGTACTTTATTGGTTTCTTCTCTTCGCTTCGTGGTCAAAAACACATCGGTGATGCCTTTAATGTTACTCATATCCATGACCGATTTATCATCTGTTGGCTCGTCTGTTCCTTTTACGGCTACTGACATAAAAAATATTGAGATTAAAATTACATAGTATAAGTCTATCAATGGCTACAACCTTTTCATTAAGTTCTTAATTATTTCTGTCTTCTAAATAAACACAACAAATAAGCCAAATTTTAATATCATAACTAAGTAGATCGGCTTAATGAGATCTTAAACCGTTTTGCTCCCAATTTTCTCCGTACCACTTAGTACCTTGCTGTTTAATCTTCTTATTCTTCCTTATTTTATCGCAACAAGATAATTAATTTAGCGAGCTTTCGTATTTTCTTTTTCGCTCGTTATTCATTGTTTTGAATGAGCCAGCTTGTTTATGTTTTCAAGATCGTGAAGTACGGAAAGTAAGTCTTGGATAATGGCCCGGTGGAGGGACTGCTTTGGGTTTAACTGATGGACACACGATGCATTGTTGAACAATCCCAAAAGTCAGTATGCGTTGGGGCTCAGAAATGTTAAATAAAAATTATTCTGTTTTCGAAGACTGTACATTTCTTACACAAATAAACTATCATGATGAAATTACAGAAAACAACAACGGGTTGCACTCCGGGAGTGCCGATAGAAGTGAAAACTTGAACATTTATTTATTTTTATAAACAGAAGTAAATCAGTTGTCCTACTACGTCCATTCCATTTTTAAATAAAAACATGAACACCTTTTAAGGGGGTGTTAATGATAACGGTAGATTTTGTTATTAATGTTTGTGTATATTAGCTTCTCGTCGAAATTTTAACGAAGGAAAGTTTACGGGAAATGTTGGGACCATATTGTACAAAACTGTCAACCCTATTACAAATTAGATCTTGGTACATTTATGTCAGCGATATACAAATGACTGCAGACCCACGAAGGCTGTCAGGTGAATGCAGATGGAAGCTCCGCTATTTGTATACCGTTTTCAGTAAACATACCATTTCTGGGCTATGAAAGATATGGCACGTTGTAAATGTTTGCATAATCGCGACGAGTATAAATTTCTTTGTTCAATTTTAAATTCATTATTAAAGTTAGTTTTTTGTTTTCACTGGCAGATAACATTTTATTGTTTAGAGAATTTTAAATGATATCGTTGAAGATTTTTTGTTTTGATTTTCGTCGTTCTTTTTTAATCTAGAGCTGCCTTTGCATTTGTGTTGTAAGTCGTAAACAAGGTGGGCCTTACATAGGGTTTCAATGGAGTATTCTGATTTTTTTAATGGAATAGGACTGGGTCCTTTTTAGTAAGTTTTATATGAATATTCATAGACTACATAACTTTAATTAGATGCGACTTAAATCTTTTGCCCAACCAGGAATTGAATCTGGACTTACTTAATTAGAATGACAATCATACGAAAGATTTATTAGACATCAATGGTGTAATTGATTGACGAAAAGCTTAAAGAAAACTAGTTCGAATATTCGAATATATATATCCTTAAAGAACATTTTATTTCTTTTCCTGCATGAAATATACACTTTATACGTTGTTTGTCCTGAAGATCGATCACTGAGGCTGAGGCAGCTGACTGACAGTTACAAGATTTCATCTTCGCTTTCATTTATTGTATGTGCCTTTGCACTGTGCCTGTGCAAAATTTTTGTAACCAGGTAAAACACCAATGAATAAAATTCGATTGCCAGCGTTCATTACTGCTTGAAGTTAGATTTAAAAAATCGGGGACTTCACTCACTTTCTGCCAGCAAATTCAGGGTGATGATGAGCACATGTGATATGTGATATGATATGTGATAGGTGACAATAAAAACGTGCCTATTTAGTATATTTAACGGAAGAACCTATAAACTCCTTGTATTCAACGTTTTAACAAATTCCAAACAAATACTCAAATAATCAAGTTGATCGTTTCGGACATAAAGTTAGACGGTCCGTTGACGAATTTGCCAATCTGGCTGGTTTGGACAAAGTTTGGTGCTTGGCAAACACCTCGGGCGTTTCAGAATTCGGACGAAGAACATTGCTACAATAATAGTTCCTCCACAGTTTCTACTCAAACTTGTTTAGAATGTTTTCCTAATCGCACAACTAGTAATCGTATCGAATTAAAAACCTGCATCGGGTTAAAATATAACTGATTTTTAATATTAACCCTAATTAACGTAATGTGCGTTATTGTAATGATAATAATGAAATATCCGATGGTTCAATAATTTATATAGTAAAATAAACACTTGCACACTTATACCCCCGCAGTAGGAGTCCGTGTTGAGAGTGACAAGTATTACACAAATCAGAGTTCGCAAACACACAAGACCCAAAAACAATCATTAATCTATCACATAAATGTATTCCTCAACTGAAAATCAAACTCGGGACACTTCACCTCGTTAGACAGCGTCACTACCCACTAGGGTAAGGGGTCGTAAGTAGGTAGGAATCAATGTATCAGCAGATGCTTAAAAGAGACATAAGAAATATATATAAAAAAGTCTGAAATGAAACGATAGGCAAATTTCATAAAATATGCTGTATGAACACGTAACTGACAATCAATTACACGATAACATTTGGATGTAAAAAATAAGACATGCTGAACTACAATAAATAACAATAATGATCATTAATGGTCTCCGTGATAGTGGTTAACAAATTAACAACGCTAGGTACTTTTAAGTTAATATTACGTTTTTAATAATAAAGATAGGAAAAGTCCTAAAACTGATGTTAATGGTATAATAAACTGTATAACGACCTATCAAACAAAAGTTTCATCTTCATCACACAATGTGGGGGTGAATAGCCTTCATTAGCTATTATTGTATTTATTGCTCGTCGTTAATGTATTAATTAAATTTACGACACTTTACATCGTGATCAATGAGAGGATAATTTGAAAACAGGACTCAGGATTTTCTTCAGCCGTATGGCATAGTGAGTGATGGTTTAAGATTAATGACCCTTTTAAACGTTGGGATGTGATAACGAGATAAACTTTAATGTTAAATGTAGTGTTTGATTAGTCTGTAGTTTTGAAAAAATATTTACTTCTACTACCAAATTTTAAATTTATCTTAGGGACTGTCGCAAGCAAACACATATCACATTCAATGACACCAAATTAATTGCTACACACTTGTTAATAATTATAACATTTTGCAAGGCTCAAAGGCTCAACAGCTCTAGTCAGTCAAGTGCAGTGCATCTTGGCCTTTGACAGGATTCTTTAATTATTCCTATTATTTATTTATGAACCGATTGAGATGAAACAAACACACGGTTACATCAAGCTTACTACTTTAATAAATTCATAATTGGTATAATAGTATTATGCGGAACTACTATATTACCTTCTGGGTGAATTAAAGAAGCGAATTAAAAAAAAGTTGAGTATACTCAAGGACATGAAAGAACATGGTCATATGTAATGATTAAAAATATAAAGTCAAAATTCTACACGATAATTATTTCAAAAATGGCAATTAAAATTATCTAAAAATACGCGGAATGTATGGCGAACAGCTGTGTAGGAACTACGACCGACCCGCCGGCAACTCAGCGGCCGGGTTAATGACCTTGTTTATACCGCGCGGTCGAGTATGTCTAAATTATCGGTTTGTAATGGATAATTATGTAAAATTTTAAGCACCCTTTTTAATTACGTATTTGGAACGAGAATCGAATACTGAGTACCCCCTCCCTATAATATTCTAACTGACTAAAAAATCACCTTGTACGTATATTTCAAAAGTTTATCCGAGTAGGTATTTTAGGTACGTAACTAATGTTTATCAATAACTTTACCTAAACGCCTGTTTACTCGTCAGTCACAGTCAGTCGATATTTACCTTTTGAACAATCCGAATTCCCTAATGGTGAGCGAATTCTCATAATTTACGTTCGTGAATGCAATGAATATCCCTAAGGATTGTGAGTATCAATCAATACCAAGCGTAATATCAATATCAATAGCATTAACTCCAGATTGTAGAACCAAGTTATAGCGTGAGCAGCGCTTGTGTAAATATAAGGTCTGAACTTCGACGCAAATGCAGCACACGCTGAATGCGCTGACGGAGTAATCCAATAAGCTGCCAGAGTTCGTGATATGTTCTCATGTGTTGTTCAAGATTCTCCCAACTATGGAAATGGGGTTTTCGATCAGAATGATGGATTAAAGGGAAAAGATTCCGTCGTGTATTTAATAACTCCCTCTTCTAACTAGACTAACCATCCTAGTCTCCCGATTTAAGTCTTGTTCTGATGCGGTCACTGTTGTCAGGGGCGGCAGCGCAAGGCTCATATTCCCCTTTGAATATACGTCCTTTTATAAAGATATCTTTATAAATATAAGTTATCTTTTGTTTTTAGCACAAACAAAGACTCTTGAACAGATTTTGCGACAGTTTGTATTCAAAATCAGAATAATTACTGTACGATGGCTCTAATCACCTATTTAGAACCGGAATTTCAGATTACTTATGCGTTTAGTGATTAGAGATTATGCATTAATTAACGGATTACTTAAATTAGTAACGCATGACAGTTCAAGGTATCAGATAAGGTATAATAAGGTTATATAGAATGCAATCTCGTAATAGATTATCTAGCATAATTAATAGTATAATCTACACTCGGGTGCAATGAAATCGCACATTTGATTTTTTTCTGCAAAATACAAATTATTTTTTTTTCTGAAAGATACATATATATTTTTTTAATATGGAATTAAAGCTGGTTTCATTACCTATCCAACGATACCATACAAGCCGTTATTACTTTACCCTACGGCCAAGAATTAATGACAACAAAAAAACCCTAAAATTAACTCCCTTAGGTTACCGTAGTTTGCCAGACTAATGCAGGTATAAAAAGGCATGTTTTGAGTAAAATGTCATCAGTTGCATTTCAACGCTCAAACTGAAAGGACGTCCAGTGACTACAGCTGCAATAATTATCGAAGAAAATGGATACTACGCCAGAAAAAGCCGCTCAAGTCGTTGCTCTAATTGAAGCAGGCCAGAACCAGAGTGCTGTAGCTCGACAGCTGAATATCAGTCGATATTCAGTTCGTCGTGTATACCAGCGCTATCGGGAGACTGGTGGCTATGAACGACGACGAGGATCTGGTCGAGCTAGAGCTACAACTCAGCGCGACAACCGATTTCTCGTAACGACGGCTTTGCGAAATCGTCGCCTGACAACCGTTGATCTTGCACATCATCTCCAAGAGGTGCGTGAAGTGGAAGTCAGTCGGTGGACGGTCAGAAGGAGACTTGCTGAAGGCGGCCTAACAGCGCATAGGCCAGCAAACGGCCCTAAATTGGCGCCAGCTCACCGCCAAGCCCGTCTTCGATTTGCACAGGAACATGTGAACTGTACAGTCGACCAATGGCGAACAGTTCTGTTCTCAGACGAGTCTAGGATGTGTCTCCATGACAATGCAAGACCCCATACCGCTCAAATTGTAACGCAGTACCTTCAAGAGGTGAATATCAAAACAATGGTGTGGCCAGCTCGGAGTCCGGACCTTAATCCGATCGAACACGTCTGGGACAATTTAAAAAGGAAAATAAGAGACCGAAATATTGCTCCAGCTAATCTCCAGGAGCTGCAAACTGCGCTCAAGGAGGAATGGGACGCTATCCCACAAGACTCTATCAATCACTTGATAGAGTCGATGGGAAACCGGTGTCGAGCGGTAATTCAAGTAAGAGGGGGTAACACTTCGTATTAATAAAGGTATTTTTGTAAGAAAAGGGTGTTTTTTTTTAAGCCTTCATTTCCCACACAGTTTTGTCAAGGAAACTTCTTTTAATAAAGGATGAATTTGTAATTGGTGTTTTTTTTTGGCAGTAGGATAAAGTAATAACGGCTTGTATGGTATCGTTGGATAGGTAATGAAACCAGCTTTAATTCCATATTAAAAAAATATATATGTATCTTTCAGAAAAAAAAATAATTTGTATTTTGCAGAAAAAAATCAAATGTGCGATTTCATTGCACCCGAGTGTAGTAACGTGTACAATGCTGTAGCTCGACGAGTCTTGTTGAGACCTTTTCTTGCAAGTTTTCAAGAATCAAGAATATTCGGCTCTACCTTAAAGAGACTAGAGATTCACAAGCGAAGCTATCAACGTTTGATACGATTTAGATTTTCCTATCACTATTAAGTGTTGGAAATAAGAAAGTATCCTTGTAAATATAGTGAAAAGAATTAGCCATCTTATTACATCTGATTTAAAAAATTAAATTATTTTCTTTCTTTTGTTTCAGGTAAATGAAAATGTTGTAAAATTCACGATTCATTATAGAAGTACATTGCGATGTCGTCATAAGAGTCGGCAGGATTCCTTACGTTCGAGTATTGAAGGTATTCTTTAATGGAGAACATCAAAAGTGCGGCTTTTCGCATTGACACATTGCAACAGTATTATATTAGGTTAGTTCACTATTAAGTCTCAACGAACTAGACTGTCCTTAAGGCTTTAATCACTGAGTATCTACAAATAGGTCAAGATAATCACAACAGCGTAAGCATCTGAACGACTTAACTGGTTTTGTTGAAACTTAGCCAGGATTACCTGCTTAATAAACTTTCCTTTACTTTCCCTGTTAAAGTACTTATAAGGATCAACGTTTGAAGTAAATGCATCGAAGCTTACTGCAGCTTAAAAGTTGTAATGAAATATGTAAAGGAAGATTTGTACCGCTTGTGTCTCACCGTCTGATTTATTCCTGTGACGTTTTACGTTTTGGAATGAGCGTGCCTATTCATTAAAGTCCCTCTTTTCTTCATACGTAACGTGCGCACACTATTCTAGCATTACTGAAAACTGAGCTACTGACTTAACTTTATGCTTAGCACTTAAAAGTTGCATTGTTTGAATTGTATTCCTGTAAGAAAGGTATGGAGCTGGTTCAAGTTTTGTAGAAGCAACCATCTTAGTCCTCAAGGGTGACCGAATCAGAACGAGACTCTTACTAACAATTACTAACTGGACTATTACTAACAACAACTAACAAGACTAACTATTATTGTTGTTCACTAACAGTCCCTGTCCCAATACTCATACCTACTAACGAACTAAACAACTATCGTTCTAACACCGCCGGCTAGTTGAACTAATCAACCTAGTCCCGATCTGAGTTTTGTTCTGGGTCAGTCGAAGTTGTCATAGTCGGCAGCGGAAGATTGGTGCTGCATGCTCATTTGTTATCCTTATTCCATAAAAAAAACATAAATCTTGAGTCTACCTGTAGACCTACAAATAGCACACGTATGTCGGTACATTTATTAGATAAACATTGAGTAATCGAAGAAAATGAAAATCCTTGATAGAACGCCGTTTATAAAGACAATATTTACATAATCTGCTGCCTTTCATGTATTCCATTTAGACACACGTCACGATCAGTCCAAATAAGCGTTGAAAAATATCAAGCTGAATTAGGTTCTGCCAATCGGTATTCGTCGCATCGAGACGATGCTCGATTGAGTCAAATCGTCAATTGGGTACCAATCGCGAATACGCGTAGAGATGATCGCGAATGCGAATATCGAGATAGCATATGCGCTTACCGCAACTCAATATGCTACGTACGTGTTTGCATTCGAATGCAATCGCGACAGATTTAATGGTAATGTTTGAGTGGATTCTCGAGCTATTCACTTTACTCGGATAGGGAGTGGATTAGCTAATATTTAGCGGTTTATGCGGAATCCATTTGCATAAGTGTTTTATTCGCGTTGAGTTCGCAATTTGGCGTGATTAACGGGGGTTTATTTTACTTTGCCGAGATTTATGTTTTCAAGCTTCTTTAGATAAGTTATTTCTAATTCAGCATTGGAAGATTTGTAGATTGGATTTTTTAACTTTAGATCAAGGTTACTTATGCTGTCTCGGTATATAAATCAATAACCGAATAATTTGAGAAATAATTTCCTCATTTTTATTGTTAACCATAATTTTGTTTTCGAAGCTCTAAATCAATGTGTACTTTATCAAACATAATGCAAAACATTTGTCGAAAAACATTGTTGCAGTCTAAGTACATGCAATGTTCTTAATCAAAGCAGTTCCTTCAACAATATGATCTATATCGCCAATGTGCTGTGCCAAGATTACGTAAAATCCATTGGCAAAATATCTAGAACGGGTTTACCTACCTACTTTCAAGTCTTCATAACCTACATAGTTTGAAGTTTAGGAGTAGGGTTATCTGCCAGGAAGGTAAACGCGAACTGTGTTGCTCCGTCAACGGCACTAGAACTTTCGAAGGGGTTACGATACATTATGATATTGTATAGAGCTGCAACGTAGATCAATTTCAGTTTTGTTATGGCTTAGTGTTACATCGAAAAGGATTTTACGGGTATACTGGTTATAATAACTTTGTATTACTTATTTTTCGAAAAAATCCTGATGCTACTTTGCAGGCAAAAAAAAAAAAAAATTTAATTATCACTTGCTTCGGTGAAGGAAAACATCGTGAGGAAACCTGCACACCTGAGAGTTCTCCATAATGTTCTCAAAGGTGTGTGAAGTCCACCAATCCGCACTTGGCCAGCGTGGTGGACTATGGCCTGTACCCCTCACACTGTGAGAGGAGACCCGTGCCCAGCAGTGGGACAGTTATGGGTTGTGATGATGATGATGATGATGACTTTGCAGGCAACACTTTTTTTAAATATACATCGTCGGTTCTCGTATCCATAATAAAATGTGCACTATTTCTTTACTTCTTTGCAGTGATGCTCCGACTAGAGATCTTGTGAAATCGCTGTGTGAAGCATGATGCATCAGATTTATGTACTAAGGCAATTAAAATAAAGCCTAAAGCACGTCTAAAACGATTAAAATAGGGTTTTTGTTGCAAAATTACCTGTAATTTAAATTAGGAGAAAATTAATAAATACAGGGAAATCCTGATTTTGCTCTATTTCACTATAATTTTAATTAGATCGTTGTATATCATAAAATGAATTACCAACATGTTTACAAACAAATCACATAGCATAAAAATTAAACTTTAGCGCCGCAGTGGAATTCATGTGATAAAATTGTTGATACAGTTGGGAAATGAGCTACTGAGTTGGGGAACATTTATGTGTGCAATTTGAAAATGTTTTAAATGTGTAATTTTTTGCACTTTGACTCCCAATGCCGCTATGTAGACAAAGTGGGGTCAAAAGATTATGGGGGAGGCATAACAAGTCTGAATGAATAACAAGAAGGTAATAAGTAGTCTTTTGATTAGTGATAAAAAATTTGACTTTTTGAGACTTTTTTAATTTATTAGCTGTATATTTTATTGATAAGAAAGGTTAGTATGAACACTATGAACAGGAACGATCAGTAAAAGCTAAAAAAGCTATTAAATCCTGTAATATGTAATATCTGATCATCTTTCCTAGCAACGCTGGTCGACCTTATGAAATTTTGTAATCATCGATTTTAATTGTATAAGCCAGTTCGTTTCCTGCTTCCAAGCATGCAGTGTGTAAAATTCAAAGTATCAGCCACCGTGGTGCAGAAGCGTTGAAATTCAAGACCTCTCTCCACCGCGTCATGATTTGCAACGAGCGCGGGCTTAATATTCTAAAACGCGGCGCGTGTTGCATTACCTCTGACAGATAAACTAGCTGCAGTCATACTGTAGAATATGATGCTTCCGTATCAGGAATACCAAGTAGATGTAAAGGAGTCGTGTTTAATCTGTAGCCTGATATAGAACATTTTCATCAGTGAAGAACATGATGTGAAAAATCTTTATACTTTTCGCCTGAGATGGGATTGACATTATGATATTACATGCGTGGAGTCTGCGCGAAAAATCTCTTAGTAAGGTGCAAACTCGAATCCGCATACCATCCGCATATACTCCTAACCATTCTCTATCTTTCTTTGTTTCATGGCTATTGGATCGGCGACGAACCGAAGAATAGCTAAAATTACATCGTATTATTGCAGATGCTTAGGAATATTTAAATTAAGAATTAATTAATGTTAGAGCTTATGAAATTTGATAATGTTATTTATTTTGTAACAAAAACTAAATAGTAAAAAATATCTTGAACTTAATTAAATAAAGAAAGCTTTCGTCAAGTTTTCCTTAAATTCTAGTTATTAAAAGTAGTGACATAACGAGAAACGACGTCTTAAACCCAAGGATTCTGGTGTCGTAAAGCAAAATCTGGGTTTAACGCACTAGAGAAACTCGTAACTCTTAGGGATTACCAAACTCAGTCAAAATTAAATAGAAGTAAAGATAAATTAAGTTTCGGAGTTTTGAAGAAGGTTTGGAGTTTACAATGCTTGATTTTTTGACTGTCGGAAAAGTAGGTCATAGCAAGGTCTTAGATGAAAATGTCTTATTTGTAACTTGTTTACTAATTAGAATAACCTTAGAATCCCTTGCATTTACGTTCGCTGTGACTAGATTTATTTATGGATTTAATTAAGTTAGCAAACGGGCATGCAGCACCACCTTTCCGCTGCCGCTCATGATAACTGTAAACGACCCAGAACCAGGCTCAAATCGGAACTAGATAGTTAAGTTGTTATGAGGACCGGGGTAGGGTACATACTATTGCATGACCGCCACCAACATACAAGACTCTAACAAAAACAAATATTAGCTTCTAACATAGATAACCACACATTTTTTAAACAGATCTGTTAAAAATGTGTTTTTTGTTCGAAATAAATTCATCTGTTGCGGATAACTAATAATAATAATGATAATACTAAAAATAAATAAATAAATAACTAACGTGTTTTAATACAGGTAGTATTAATGTTAGTAATGCTCAATGTCGATATTATACATTATGTCTCTGGCTGCGAATCGAATCCGGGACCTTTCGCTGTGACAGTGCTCTAATCATTTATTTATCAGAACGTTCCGTTTAATTTAGGTTACCATAATTTTGCTGAAGATGTGCTAGTTAGCACCCGTCATTGGATTACCAGTTAATCCCAGGAAAGCACGCGCTTGAATACTAACAGGGTTGCTACTTGTGACTTTAATTTACCTCCACGAGTACGTCGGGTTAAATCCTCAAGAGATATGTATCTGTCTGCATGCATTTGCTACTTAGTCTTGAAACTTGATTGTTTTCTATTGCTACTTCACCTGCGGTACTAAGGGTTCCGGTGTCAAAAGGCGCAAACATTTAGGGACAAAAATGTTTGTTCTTAGGTCATTTATGTTTGCAATATCTCAACACGATATCGAGCGCCTCAATTAAATTACGTTGCACACCTGAACAGGAGTTTATGTTACTCGTTATTATGGTAATAGTTTCATATTAAACGTTCATTAGCGTACATCACCAATTGGTTGTAATTAAACTCACGCATACATTTCAATATCCAATAACGTATGATTCAATGTACTTTGACATCAATTTCCATTCGCCTAAGCTCATAATATCTGCTCTAACCGAATGCCAAGGCTATGTTTAGCGAAATTTGAATTTTAACATAACCATTACTACACTGCTCGTAGTTAACATCATTATAATGTATCGAAATGTTTAGATTATAAGCAATTAGACTTGGCTGTAATGTATCAATTAGGTATTGATGTATTTAACCAACTGTAAAGGACTACTGGCCTGTACCCCTCACATTGTGAGAGGAAACCCGTGCCCAGCTGTGGGACAGTTATGGATTCCGATGATGATGTAGTCTCATTTCAAGCTTTCGTTGTGTTAGTGGTAATCATAGGTGACAAATTTAAATGTCCACTTGGGCAAATGGTTACGATTGCACAAATTCAGCTAAAGGCCTGGTCCCATTATCTACTAATGCAAGTCAACATTGCGTCAAAAAAGCTAATGATATCCATTTATTCCATGTAACGTTTTATTTGTGATTCAGAACGGAACCTTACAAGTTAGTACACGTGCTGACAAGGTATTGTTTTCAAAGAACATCTGCAAGAAACAACCCAAGTCACGAACGTAGCCGTACTAGATAGCGAAACTGAAAATATTAACACGTAGTATGCCATTTGCACACTATCTTTTGTAAATATAACATACTGTATAACACACTCGTACTTACGGTATTGTATTAACATAAGCTGCAAACACGTGTATTTTTTTATTTTTTACTATAACTAACTCTCTTGGATAATCTCTGGAAGTCATGGCTATGATGTGACGTTTTAGGTGGTTTTAGGTTAACTATGAGCTTATGAAGATCAGTAACTTTTTATCGTATCAGGATCAATGCCCTGTCATTAATCGGGTTGCATGACTTGCAACTTGCAAGTCTCAAGTAATTATTTCCAAAGGAGCTCAAAATAATGTCATTTGAGTGTCCAAAAATTAAAATTATTAAAAAATGCTTTTCAAGTTTTCAATAAAGATATCTTGTTACAACATACATGAATAATACTTTATTTATGGATAACAATAATTGCTGATGATTGCATAATCGCATATGTTACTAACAAACGTTTATATCATTCAACTAATATGATAAACTATGCATATTAAATGTGTATACATGCTGTACAACAGTCGACTGAAGGGTCAATCCCTACATTTGTAAAAAACTATACGAAATTTCTACCATAGCGACATCTGTGTCCCTAAATAATTCATTGGCCTTTCACGGATAACGCTTGAGCGCGTTTAATCCGGGTCTACACTTCGTCTAATTATCTCAAACAAACACTGTTTACATTTCTTATGACAGCTGCCGTTAACTGTGAAAAATGTCATGTGTTTTGCGACAAATTAGCTGTCAAAAGCTGCGAACTTCAGTCAAGATTTGATGGTTGTATCATATCAAAGTTCTTGCTTCGCTCTAGATGTGTTGCAGGTGGCATGGGCATGTACTAATGAGTCATATCAAACATCGGCGACTTAATAAACGTTTATCTGTCACATAATTATCTCAACAGGAAATAGAAACGAGGACTGCTTTGGGGGTCATTGCCAACTAAAGCCATATTTTTAATAAGGGGAATTTCAAATGTTTTTTCAATTAAAAATAACTGGCAAGAAACTCGCCAGTTCTTTTTTTAACCTTATAAAAAAAATATCATCAATCAGACTGACAGCGAAGACATACTAAAAGGGTTCCGTTAGAGTATACAGAACAGGGAAGTAAGTTAACTGCCAATTTGTTTCAGTCCGCAATTGAATACAGATTAATTGCGCTAACGAAACCGAAATGCCTCATATTCGGGACAACGTCCGCCCATTAAAACGGTATAAAACTACCACCCTCAATTAATTAAATAATTTAATGGTTATTAACCAAAAACAACTGACGATTCTCATATCTAAATGAACCCAACCCGCACTTATTCAGACCTCATTTACACATACGGCCGTCAAACTTCCTCGTCCCCTGCGTACAAAGTTGTCCACTATGAATGGTTGAACTCGCAAATAACATTATGTCGCCGTTTCACCCCCGCTTGTTAAACCGAGACCCGCGGTCCAATGGACCCCGGCATAATTAATTCCTAGTTAAACTTTCGAACACTAGAAACACCAAAATTAAATGTGGCTGTCGAATGTAACTGTCGAACTTTGTTTCAGCTGGGATGTATGATGTCATTAATTTAGACACGTTTAATATGATTTTTATTTATAAGTAGCGACCCGCCCTCGCTTCGCTTGATTTTGAATTTGAATTTTGGATAACTCACACTATATCTTTATAATTTATTTCCTATGTGTTATTCTGATGTGTAAGCTATATTATTGTAAAGTTGCATCAAAATCCATTCGATAGTTTTTGCGTGAAAGAGTAACAAACATTCATACATCCATACAAACTTTCGCATTTATAATATTAATAGGATAAGTGGTCCCCGTCGTCGAGAAGTCGTTTGGTGGACGACTGAAGCATAAGGGTGATAGCTAGTCAGGCAAACAGTGACCTACCACTAAGCCCATTACGACCCCGGTCAGCAGGCACGGGATTGGGGTCTAGGCCGTCGCAATACGGCCAAAATCTTCTTATGTTTTGATGTGAATGCAGTGTGTTTTAATTATTGTAGTGAGCTTAGGGTGTTTATTAAGGGTTTTTTTCAATTGGTGCCGTGGGTGCTCTAATAATGTCCCGATTTCAAAATATTTTTGCATGTAAGTGCACGAATGTAAGCACTAATACAAAGGTTTGCTGAAGATGGTTACTAGACAAAACCTTACGTAACTAATAAATTAGTCTTACTTAAGTCTTACTCGTATCTCTGAGGTTTTATCGTATAATCTAACTTATTCGATAAAATCTTAAATTTGTGCCAGCATTGGACTAATTCGTCGCTACGGTGGGGTCCGTACCGACGACACAGTTTTAATCCTCAAGAGTGGACTGTCCCAATAAATGTAAAACCAGTTTATAAGATGACCGAGCGAACCTCTGAGACTCGATGTCGTATGACTCACGCTGAGAAAATGCATTTAGATATTTTACAACTAGCCGTGTGCTGGACGAGAGCTTGGACGATTCTAGTCAAGTTACTGTTCTAGAATTATAAAATAGATGTAGGTTAACACGTAATGTTTCTCATTACTTAGAATTGATACGTTAAAAATTACAACTTTGACATTACAATAAATCCGATTTAAGTTAAGCAAAAAGAAAGATTTCATCCTCTCACAAAGTGCTACCTTACAAGGTTAATACGTGATAAATTTAATGTTATTTTATTATTATAATGTTGTGCATGAAATAAAATGAAATTAGTTAGCCATGTTTCCTACATTTTACTAAAGCTATAACATCACACAGTGGCAAGCGAGGTGAGTGGGCAGTTATTTCTTTTAATTATAAATATTTTAGAGAATGAGTCAAGAAATTAGTTTACCACTTTTTTATTCTTCAATGTGCAAGTCATGTAGCGTGGCATAACAGCTGACAATTTACAATTTAGTCGACTTTTATTACTAAACTCATTAACCAATAACTACATCGATAAAAACGTAGTATCTATTAAAAAAAAATTATAGTAAAATTTATACATTGGAAACAGTTTTTAAACTTTTAAAGATAAAATTCATTGTACTTTTTATGTTCCTTTACGACACTGTTGTTGCAGGAATTTTCATGAGATTGAAAGTTTACCCGATCCAATTACAATTTATTGACAAAGAAGAATCAGCAACATTGTATTAAACACTTAGCGGCGACGGCAAGTTTGTTTTAATGGGCCATCACTTCCGCTTAACTAGCTCCTTGACTATTCTTTTAAACGCTTTTCTTCTGCTATTTCAATGAATAATGTATCGGTATAACATTGAAGACTTGATTTATAAAATTCTATGTTAGTCTGCAGTTTAAAGACGCGAGTTACGGTAGGATTGAGGTATTTATGGTTGTAATAGTCGGGGAGCCAAAGATGATAAATAAGGATTTACTAGATTATTGAAATGTTCACTTTTCTGCATGAAACTAACTTACCTTACCGTAATCTGGTGCGCTCGAGTTTTTCTAACAATTGATTTTACTAATCTGATCGGCTGCCCTAGACATTTGACATTTTATAAAGGGCTCAGGTATGGTGGGAGTACTTCACACACAAGGTTCCCCCATTATGTTATCCTGCCGCATCGAGTCAATTACGAAATCCTCGCTTGGGTTCCTCTACTATAAGGAGATATGTACCTTCTGTATTAATTTTGTAATTCCACGAGTTTTTCTACGAGAATAGTTGTGTTGGCAATTGCTTGAAATTTTTGTTAGGCGCCATCTTGTTTCTTTGTTTTAACTTAATTGTTGTCTTGAATTTGAACGTCATCAAAATCTACATAATTACCTAATCCTTGACTTCTTAGTGTCCCCGGTACTCCACAGCGTGAACTGGAATTGCTAGCCTTCTAGATGAAATCGCTGACAGAACCTAGTTACTAATAAAAAGCTTAAAGGTTATTGTACATCTAGTTCATCCAGTGAACGCATACAAATCCCATATGTAACAAGGTGTGAACGCTCGTTTCTATAAGGTTAAAATCTCAGGTGTATTTTATTAACTATCCAGGAACGAATTCAAATCCGCTTTTATAATGCCAGCTTTCCATAGATCAACACGTCTAGGGCCGCATCTGTTTTCTCTCCAGAAATATTATTTTAAATAATATCAAAATTCATGATGTACTCTTCCGACGATATTTTGTTGTTTTGCTTATTGAGAGGTCAGATTATAAACGGGTTGGTTTGCTCACACATTAAATTTAGAATTGTTTGGGGTGTTTTAAATTGGTTTAGGCTAAATATGTTTTTATGACAGCTTTAGCGGATAACAAGCGAAACAAGATACCACTATGTGGTCAGTGGTCACTGCGGACAGCCTTATTTATGGCCTTTATGGCTGAAGAAAGGAGTATCGATGATGCATCATTGATATTATCATCAAATGCATCATCGATACTCCGACCAAGAAAATGATTCTTAATTAGTGGTATAATAAATAAATTTTATTGTGTTTATGAATAATGGAATTTGAAAAAAGGGATTGGCATAGATGACATAATAATTTTGATGTTAAAAGAGAAGGTAGAATATATTTCTCATAATCATTATGATAGATATTTCGATGGGAATAGTTATAGGAATGAATTATTAATTGAAAACGAATATAAAAGGTAAAAAATATTGGGAACGTTTATGAACGCAGATACTCAAAAGTCATCTGTTAATTTGCAGCGCGTTACTCTGGGTTTCAATCATATCCATGCCACCATTAAAAGATAAATAATGAATTTATATTAACGATGAATAATTGCTCACTACACCGGAAATCTGCTTCATACTAATCGCACCCCTCGGCATTGCACCTGCTTCGAATTAAAGACCATTCAAATTCAGTCTTCGGGTATCCGAACATTTGCATATTTATTCCGCGCTTATTAGCTAGGGTCCAATAAGGGGAGTAAGCTGTTGCGAATTCATAGGGGCCCAAAAAAGTATACCCTCAAATAGTAGGGAATTTCGTTAAGCTTTAATGAACCGTGATTGTTATAGCACCCTAATAAATCCGATTTGACGAGTCTTTGCATGCTAGTTAATTTATCGCATTACGAGTGGCTTTGTGTATTTTTACAGCATGTGTTGCGTACAAAAAATAATGGTCAATTGTTTGGCAAGTTACGCAATGGGTTAGAATTCGATGGTATTTTTAATTAGATTTTTTATAGGCTAGATGCTTTCATACGATTCTTCTAGAAATCTAGAAAATTACTTTAACAAACTTAGAGTTGTTAGTCACACTTAACAATGAGGAGCTGAATCATAGGCCAAAAACTGTGAAGTTTTATTCAAACCTCATCAGCCATAAAAATGTGTCGATTGTATGAAACCACATATTAAGCTGTTTCGCTGTTTCCTCCTTGACTAGTTACGCTTCTATTTGTCACTGGTCAAAAACGCGATGGGTTTTACAAGTGTACCAAGTCTGCGATACTTTTTGACAACATCTGACCTATCCGGCTGTGACTATAAAAGTAAACGACGGGACCCCAAAAAAAAACAAAATGCACATGTTTGGATGCAACTTTTAGTTTGGTGTAAAGTTGTTCTTTGCAGCTTGGGTGTTTTAACGAGACTGCGCCCGCCCGCTGATACCGCATTGAGCAATAAATTCTTAATCTAGACTCTAGGATTTAAGGCCACGCAATAATGGTCTATTAAATTCTGCATAAAATATGCCGCGCCTAACTTTCACGCAATGCGGTAA
Source organism: Ochlodes sylvanus (assembly GCA_905404295.2). NCBI lineage: Eukaryota > Metazoa > Arthropoda > Insecta > Lepidoptera > Hesperiidae > Ochlodes > Ochlodes sylvanus. Next base: position 6,689,868 of record FR990144.1, read on the forward strand.
CCGAAAATACACTGAGATTTTATACTTATTAAGGTCTTTAAAATGTTTTTGGGTTATGTTATGTTACAGAGTATTTCAATAGATATAGTAATTGTTGCCTTAAATGACGATAAAATTAAAGTTAATGGAAAAGTTATCCGCCACGCTGGTCAAATGCGGAATGGCACATTTGTAGACGGTTTTTCGTGATTGTCTGCATTGTTAAATTTTATAATAACGACAAAGCACTGTAAACACTAGGTGCTGCTTATTGCTGCTTTCCGCGTGACCTGGTTTACTGCGCAGTTCAAACGACAGTTAGAAACATGTAAAGGACGTATCTCTGCCAAAACTTTACTTATGCTCACATAAAATATCCGAAATAGGTAGATAACTGAGGTTTGCCACGTTTTTATATTCGGGTGTAGAATAAATAAATACAGCGAGCATTGGCCTGACGGGAAATACGAGGTATAATTTACGAGTACACGGGGCTAAGTGGCGTTTGCTGTTATAGGGATATTTTTATAGTACAATATGTTACATAACATAGAGTATGTAGCTTATTTTCTACAAAGGTTATACAAAGCTAAAAAGCACCCTCAGTCTCGCAATATTAATCTCCAAAATGCGGCGTATCTGTTAAAACTTAAATACTTTACAGACGCAGTGGTTAAAAGGTATATATTTACATACATGAACAGCCTTTAATAAACCTGGTACGACCTGTATCTGTTAAGGGCTCGGTTACGAAGTAGACGTCACTTGTGTCTGTACACGTCTGTGGCGCCCGGTCATCAAGTGACAGAATCTGATAAGAATCAGAGGCTTCCGACAGGAGCCTTCCTGAAGTGGTCCGACTTGACGGAAGCTAAACTGGAACAGTGGGTATATTTTAGTGGGTCGTGATATCCTTAACCAATAGGTGAACTAAGATTGTGGCTGGTAAAATTTTGGTTTTTACATTAACTGTGTTCGGTTTGTCTGTTGATCTAGATTTTCGCTAAGTGCTCACGGGTTTAGAATATCAATCTACATCCATGCTGGTTAGCATACGTCATACTGGAAAGCGAATGCAGGGAAGTTGATTTTCTCACAAAGTTTTCCTTAAGCAAGCAAAATTAATATGCGCACATACTTCGAAAAATTGTACATGTGCATAAACTCGGAGTATTCGATGTCGGATATTTTATCTAAGTTGGAGACTGACTTTTAAGATATAACATTTTATAAATATAAAGAATATTAAATTAATGTGAGTTTTGTCTATCAAGACAATGTTGGTTAAAAAATTGAATTCCATTAAAGAGGTGCCGTTAATATAAATAAAAGATAATAGTCATCAATAACAGAAGAGCCTGCAGATTAATTCAACTGTAATGTAAAATCGTTCATGCAAAAAAATAATTGGTTCCCCCACAAAGGACTCCCATCTATTTTCGATGAGTGAAAATTTTAATTTCCAAAGTTCAGCGCGGTTACCCTTGTTTGAAAATTTACTTTTATTTATAACGACAATATTTTTGTTATCTATCCTTTCTGTTATATTAACGGACGGGTATTATTTAAGTCAAATGTGATTTCAAAGAAGATTAAAAGGTTTTTTGAAAAAAATAATATTTAGTTCATTACATAGTGAAAGTAAAGGGTGTACTTACTCAGATTTCGTTTGCAGATAAGGTGCAACCAGAGTTGCTAATTCGAATCTATACTGCATCTTCGCTTTGTCTTCAGTTTCTTTGGTGATTAGGGTACATTTTCTCATTACACTTTTACAAAACCACGTCTTTTTATTGAGTACCTAATATAATTACTATGTCATACTTCTTTTTGCCTCAATAAATGATCGAAGTTATACGAGTAGACGACCATGAGGACAGAGAGACCCCTAAAATATAGTCAAACTAGGTTACCTGATTGCGTCCATCAAACCACGGAACGCCAAAGATGAAGACAATGATTCTTTTCATCAGATGAACTGTGCACCTTTTCTATATAATCATATTTTATCAAAGGTTTCTTTCTACAAGAGCATAACATTTTTCAGTGTTGAAATTGTATCCAATACAAAATAATTAAACTTTAAACTAAGCTTACTCGTATTACATTTCTCCAACTTAGCGCATGTAAGTCGTCTCCAGGGTCTTTCAAAACAAGAAGTTTTCTTGAGTTATAAAAAGTGATCTCTATCAAATGAAGAATACGCTATAGTCATGTTTGAAACATTTTTGATTTTTGACGATTTGTAGCTAAGCAAATTCATTATCAACAACCAAATAATCCATGGGATCATCGCTGTCGTGGCAAAACTATTATTACAATTCGGCCAACTAGAAGACGACATCTTCAATTGCCACATCATATATTCAGACTGGCGCTCGTTATCGCTTCGAAGAATCCGCAACTTTACATATTATTGTTCATTGTTGCGTTGAGTGCGGGAATACTTGGCATTACATTTCACTGTCCATTGTTCGCGACGACGCGAGCGTGAGCTTGGGCCGTGAGCTTCACATTCCTGCTTTATGGGTGCAATCCTTTTATGCTCTACTGCTGGTAAATATCTCCAACGGAGCTTAGCTTAAGGTATATTCTTTTACGCTGATTGGATAAGTGTTAAGATTGATCCGAAAAGTGCTAAAACAGTTCCAATCTCAATATAATCCGTTGTTGAAGTAAGTTTTTCGAAGACACGTTGTAACATTTAGTAAACAACCTTCTGGCTTGTTCATATTGGTGTTTTGTAATCCAAATGTACACATATTTCATCGTAGTCTGTTACAAATTTGTTGTTATATATTCATTGTAAAGCGAAAATCAGCTATGAGAACCCTGTATAGTACGGGATAAGTTTTCTTGTAGAACGCAGAAAAACATTTGCTGGCGAATAAATATCTTGAAGTTGTTCGAAAGTTGTGACGAAGTACTTTGTCCGAACTTCTAATACACGAAGCTGTTTTCAATCAAAGTTGTTGCTGTCTGCGTAAATACTATTTGAGTCTAGAGTGTCATGTCTGGTACTAAATATTACTTCGCAGTGTTTTCAGCTGTTTAAATAATAATAAATATATAATAAATAACGCTACACACTCATAGCCCCACACTAGGATTCCCTGTGTCGTGGGTGCCATGGACAACACACAATACAAGAACACACACTTCCAGACCAAGAACGGAAATTTAAACTCATCATTAAAATTTCCGCCTCGCTGGGAATCGAACCCAGGACCCTCGGAACGGCGATCCGGCGTGTTAACCATTGCGCCATCCGGGTCGTCAATAAATGATATTGAATTAAATGGGAATCCTGTTTAAATGGGATTGAAAATCTACGATCAAGCGAGCAGATCAAATTTTAATGCCGTATCGAGGAATATGGATGACCAATTTAGTTATCTGTTCAAATTTTTATGTGAATCTAACAATCAATTACCTCAAGACAAACTAAATCCTCCAGGCTACTGCGAAACGTGAGATAATTCTCGTATGCGTCAATTTTACAACAATTTGGACTTGACGGCAAATGTATTCAAATCGGTGTTTGCGTGAACCTAAGTACATAAATGAAATTTGGTGAAGGGCGGGTTCGTCTATGGGACTATAGACGCCTGCATAATACGAGGTAAATGGTTGAATACGAAATTTGACGGAACTTTCCAAGGGTCCTTTATTGAAAGCTCTTGCAGACGTTGTTTGACGTTGTCCCAAATTGGTTACGTAAGCTCTCGTGTTGGCGTATTCCGCCAAAAGTTGAAATTTGATACGAGCCGTAATTTATTCTTATTAGAATTCATAGGAGTTGGAACAATCTATATGCAAAACAGCTGTAAACAAAGCTATACACATTCCATAGCATACACCGTGTTTGTGTTATTATTCCAATTGAATTTACACGCACCATTCCTTACCGTGCTTAAATGTTTTCGGTCGGGTTTGATTAAATTCGAATTTGATTCAATGCGTTTTTAATATAAAAATTACAATATATTTGAGCTTTCTTACCTCCACATACTTTACTTGGAAAATGTAAACCTAAGAAGGCTGAGAAATAACCATTGCAATAAAAAACAACATACCTACGTGGCAGTCTTTGGGGACTGCCGATAGAAGTGAAAACTAAGGGCCTGTTTCACCGGTTACGGATAAAGTTCCGGATAGCCTATTAGGAACTTAACTCCCAAATAAACTACAACTTTTGGTTTCACAGGTCTCGGATAGAAGTATCTGACAGATAAAGTGTTGGTTATGATAACTGCCACTTCAAGTGGCTGTTAGAGGCGTTATCCGACGGATAAAAAATCTGTCAAGTCAAATGGCGGGAACGAAAAAAATAAAATGACACATATCTTGCGTTTCGTTTCTATAAACACATTTAGAATTTGAATACCTAGTAAAGCATAGGAATCCTACTATTTCCGTTCTTTATTGATAAATTAAACTTGATAATTTAATAAAACTTGACTTGGATTATTTTGATCAAAAAGTATTTTATTATTTAGGTTTTTAAAATTGTTTTCAAATGACGAAAATTTACGCAGTAGTAACGAAACGCAAAAAAGCGACGTTGCCGTTCCGTCAACTGTCAAGTGGCCGATAACTTTATGTATCAGTTAAATTATCCGGGAGTTAGATGGTGAAACAGAAAAAAGTTATTAGCAGCCTATAACTGGTAGATAGCATTAAATGTCAGATAACTATCCGGAACTTTATCCGTAACCGGTGAAACTGGCCCTAAGTAAGTTGTAAATAGTATCGTCGAGTTTTTTTAATTAATGTCAGTTTATACAGAAGTGTTTATGATCAAGGATTAAAGTTGAAATTGGTCATTAACGCACGGAGGTATATCTATGTACATATAAACACAGTATAAGTATAAACCACACTTTCACTATACATTTAATAATATTATGTGATATTAACGTTATAATCTGAACTATAAACGACATAAAGAAACAAGAAACAGACGGAAATACAGTTAAAGCAAAAATAGAGACTAAACTGAACGGTGAAATATCTAGGTCAAAACATCCCGTGTGAAGAAAAGGCTAGAATGTAAACAAATCACTGCTCCCAAGTTATTTCCAAATGATTTGACGTTTACGCAGTTTTGCGAAATTGAGGAACCAAGTCGATCCTTTAGGGATTTACGAAGTTTAATGAATGTCTTAACTTCGCAAGTGGATTTTTCAAGAGATTATTTTACTAAGCATTTTTTAAATAGTTATAAATGCTTTTATAAAAATACGTTATCGTTCATAATTTACACTATGTTAGTTTAAAGCAATTAATTGAAGATGAAGTCTAACCAAATCGAAGAAGAAACAAAGTCTATATTCCAAGTCTATTTTGATTGCCCTTGTCACCTTTGTATTCGGAAATAAATGAATTTTCAACAGTGCTTCTTAATAGCACTTTGATATTCATTGAAGGGATATTTATTTGTAAGGCATTCGATATGAATTAACTGCCGAGTATGTATTCCTCAAAAGAGTGTTCCTTCCTTAACGAACTGTTTGTTTTGTACCATAAAATTCATTGTGGTATCTTGTAAAACCAAATCGCTGCTCATACTAATTCCCCAATGCATTACGCGAACATCCAAAATGTTCCAACCGTTTTGCGTAACTGAGCTATCAAGACGCTTATCTCCCGGGATTTACTAAGTTTAATGGGCGTCTAAATTTTATCGCGATATAATACCAAGTATCTTCGTTTTTTAAGGGTTATTATCTAAGCTCTTATTATTATGACTTAAATCCTCTGGTACTATTTTTACTTTATCCTTTACTAATTGGTTATGAATCTCTTTAAATTTTCCAACTGAAAAAATTTAAATGTAACAGAATAATTTTTAGGAATTTTTATACTTATATTTAATTCATATTTGAAGCCATGGTTCATAGATTAGAAAGGTCTTCGGAGCGCTTTAAATTGTCCTTTACAAATAGGGAGGTCTTTATAAAACTGCCTCTTATCATGTACATGATACGCTCATCGCGTATACCAACGGTTCACGCTAACATTGCCTACAAATTACAAAACATTGAATATATATTACAAATTATTGCAAATGCTAGTGTGTACTGAGACTTTATTTGCTCTGTCCAGGGAGTCTTTAATATGTAAAAGTGCACGCCTACATCGTTTAAGGTTTGGCGCCAACATTCACTTGTTGTACTCGCAGCCTGCGATTTCGTATCTAAAAATAGTTCTGAAGGTTTTAACGGTAACAGTAATCTTTGTATTACAGATAGCCTTGCAATACATACTTTTAGCTTGGGGGTATTTTAAAGGTGGTGTACTGGTTTTTTCAACAATCTGCTTTTTTATTGTAATCTTTTCTGACGATTCCGTTTCCTATTTGGTATTGCCCCTGCCTGCGAAGCGAAAGGTCACAGGTTAAATTCCCGGCCGGGGCAGATATTTAAGTTACAGATAAATGTTTGTTCTCAGGTCGTGTAGTCATGTATTATTTGTGTGGATCATCTCATTCGCGGCACAGGGAATTATACTGTGGCGTATTTGTGTGGTGTGTGTTTTTAGATTAGAATAACGGTTTAGTTATTTATTTTACAATTCAATACAGTTGTTCAAGCTTTATAACACAGCTAAATAAACTGTGTTTACGTGCTCTGCCTTCGTAAAACCAACCGTTTTGAGTTTTACGAAATTTGGTAATGTAAACAATTTCAATCACATATGCACAAGTTTCATTCAATCAAACATTAACTATTCAGTATTATTAATCGACGGTAAATGTAAGTACATACCTATTTCTGGCGAATAACCTAATAGACTCTGAATGCCATTGAAAACCATCCCATTGCACTGGTATTTTTACAAAGTAGTCACAAATTTGTGACTTTGAAATGTGACTTTGATTTGTGTGAATTTGAAATGAGCCTGGAGCGTGTGGAGGGGTGTAAGTGTGGGTGCATAGTGCACACAGTTTTGATGTTTAGTAATAACTATCTTAATGCACCAGAATAAATTAAGTGAAAACGCTTAGGTACACACTCAAACCCCCGCCGTAGGATTTCCTTCACGACTACATAACAAACACACAAAAGTTACATACATTTTCTACCTGGTAATCGAATCTGGGACCAATATCTTCGCAGGCACGATCACTCAACTGGTCGTGAATAAGTTGTAAATGTTGGTGAACTCACAGAAGCATTAGGATAATAAATGCTTCTCGTGCAGTTACAATCGAACATTCTGAGATGATTTCGTCTTCTAAGATGAAGTTTGATAGCGGAGTCGGTGCTTTAAAATTATGTTTAAGTCGAATTGTGATATGGAGTGAAGGTAATTCAAGGGGTAATTAAGGTAATTTCACAAAAAAATAAACGCTAACCCCGCACTGGATATTCCCTGTATCGCGGGCGGCATGGACAACACAAATAACACGTCACTAACACCCATGACCCGAGAACAAACATTTATCTGTCGCATAAATATCTGCTCTGGCAGGGAATCGAACGCGGGACCTCTCGCTTCGCAGGCAGGGTAAGGGAGTAGGGAAGGGGTAGGGAAATATTATGGTCGTGGAGTATTCTCCACGACCATAATATTTCCCATCAAATACATGACATATTATTATATGTCATGTATTTGATGCTCATATAGTTTCAAACGTAAAGCAAAAAGATGTTATTTGACAGATGAAAAAGAGAAATAATTATCTTAGTGGAATAACAATAAAAGAAAAAATCCGTTAGTCGCAGATAATAGTAATAGAAATAGAGAAAGAACAATGAGCTGTTTAGTACTAATTACTTTGCCCATATTGGCCGAGATTAGGACGATCTTAATCAGTCTTATATGGCTCACTTGTGAGTCGAGATTCGAGTTACAGGAAGATAGTGTGTCGTTGGATTGATTGTCCATATACCTTTTATGTGTAAGCCACTATATCCAAAATAGTGAGCTATATTACAATACTAAATACAATTGTCGGTTTCCGACCCCCACGCGGGCGAAGCCGCCAGCTAAGCCTAGGATAATAACCGCAAGTATTTGAACTAAAAATGTTTTAAGATTCAGCGTTAAAGTCGTGGCCAAATTTCCCACGTACGTATTTAAATGGTGTCTGCAGTTCCGTCTGTGGTTCCGTAGTTGAAAATAACCGTGCAGGAAACGCCTCGTTATGTTATGACTTGGGTAACGATCGGTACTTGCGATGTTTGCACGTTATGTATTCCTTCTTTTTCGGTACTCTTAGGCATTATATCATCTCGGCTGACGTATATATCTGGACTTTTTGTATTTTTTAAACGTTTACACATGAGTGTAAGCGTTTAAACCCCCGCACTAAGGACTCCCTGCCTCGCGGGTGGCATGGACAACACAATTAACATATCACTAACACTCACTGCCCAATTACAAACATTTTGTCTGTCACACATTTGTGTAACATTCGATTTCCAAATGATTACCCCAGCCGGAAATTGATCCCGGGGCCCTTCTTTTCGCAGGCAGGGTCCCAACCAACTAAGCTACCGTTGAACGGTATACGAACTATCTGATAGTACGAGTATGTCACATCAGAATGCCTTGTTACCATATCGTTGTCGACCAAGTAGGAGAGTAAGAAAGAAAATATTGCTAGATTTATATTGTTAGCTGGTGCCCACGGTTTCATTTCATACCCATAAAAGTTTTTATTCCCTATTTCACTTTTCGGGAAATAAATTATCAATCTTTTTTTTATTGGAAATTGTTGAATTCACCCTTGAATTTGTTATCAAAATATCTTCAACATCAAGATTTTCTGGATTTTAGTGAAAAGGTAAATTTATTACAGTCCAACGACCCGTACCTATCGTTAGGAGCTATTGTTTTGTGAGCCGGTTACAAATAATTTAAACCAAATAAAATCTTCTTATTACTTTCGGTCACAGAATATCAGAAACAAAGAAAAGATAATGTTTTATTAAATGTTTTTGTTATGTTATATTGTCTTCTTTACATCAATTTTTTTTAAACCTATGTATAATAAGACCCGCTTAATAATAACAAACCCCTACAACTCAACACAGAAATACCTTCCTCGCCTGGGAATAGACCACGGATGGAATAGACCCAGGGATCCTTTGTCAGGGTGACTACAAACTGAGCTGACTCGTCATATCAAAGTCAAAGAACTAACAGCTCACTGAACGGAAGCCAAAATTACCCAAAACAATATCAATATTAAAGACATCTTAATATTTATAAGTAGTCCAAAAAGGTTTTCGCAGGAATCCCTCTAACTTTGCTTTAAACGTTATCCGCGATTAATCACAATACAAGATTCAAATTACACGAAATATAACACAATGGCGATTAAATTAGTAACTGCAGAAGTGATACGCCTACGAAGATGCAAGGAACTTGTTACCGGCTATTTTCGATTAACTTTTCAGCATTTTCCGACCGTTTCTCGTTGCGCATGCAAATCATTGAGGGAGATTCTGTAACTTTGAAGTAGAGTTATGTTGCGCGTATGTGAAATTTTATTATGCTGAATAAGTAAGTAGAAGAGTGCGCGTGTAGTTCTATTACAATGATTTTTGGGGGGCATTTTCATCTTCTTGGCCTATTTGAGGTTGTGTGTTGTCTTTAATTTATGAATGGGGTTGGATTATTGAATTGTTAACAAACATTAGGTATGTGGCATTGCGGTATTGTAATTAATTGTATAAATTCGTCTTACCTATTCCTTAAATGCTCAGCGTTAACCATGGATATTAGTAACACAAAGAGCATCACCGACATGTTGCGGTCAAAGAAAAACGTGAGAAGATGGAAAGAACTTAGCGGCTTTAATAATTATAACAGTACCAAATAATACTTATGACCTCTGCTTACCTTTCCACATCTTAATTAATGCCATTACTCATGATTAAGTTATTAATAATGACAAAACATAAATTTATTTACCTTTGGTAATAGGATTACTTTAATTAATTATGTTAATACCTTATGTAAATCTCCTTGAAATAACCCAAAAAGTTGCGACACGACGAAAATTATCATGCAAATGAACGCGGAAAAATCTCCGTCGAAAGTAGGTGGTGGAGTGACAGGGAAAGACCATGTTATCGTTCATCAATTTAGGCGGTAACGGGACGGATGACGTTTAATTTTATTGCCTCACGCCTGTTCTCATTGAAACGTTTTATGGCATCCCTCGTTCTATTAAAATCAAATTTACGCCCCTATGGGGAGTGGGGATTCGGTGTCAGTCGTTTAAGTTTCTTTTTAGTGGTTTAAAGAATCAGTGAGATCAGATCAGGTGAACTGACAAGCTGCGAACCGGACAGAATTGAGCGAGCAAGGAGTGGACTTTGAAAGGCTTATGGATGGATGTTTTCACTTGAGGTCTCGGAGAAACGTAGCTATAATAAATGTCTAGGGGATTTTCGCCGATAGAAATCCAGTTTGACATGGTTGACAAAACGATCATACTATCGTACCCAACGTAATTTTTGTGTTTCAATAAAGAAGGAAAGATACCTAGACATGAAGTCGTTTAGCAAAAATAACTGCAGTAACATCCACAATTCCCCACAGGAGCGTGCCGAGTTACCAGTAACCCTGTATGATACAATCGTTATCAGAGCGGTACCTACTAAGTACTCGCCCATTAATCGTTTCACTGAATCTTGTTCAATTAAAATCAAAGTTACTCCCACATTTGATCATCGACAACCTTTTTAAGCACTCCAGTCTGGGGTTCATTCCCCGAATAATGCCGACGGTATCTTTCGATGGGCCCTGTGGCCAGCGTAATTAGCTTAATTGAACGCCAGACAGACAAAACGGATGTATGTTACAGTTAATGACAGCCGAGAAATATTAGTTTTGCTATTTATTTTTCTTATTCGTGTTTATTGATCATATTGATTTCAGACAAAAATGCGCTCTATACATACTAGTAAGTACGTCTGTAGAGCGAAAAAATATCTTAGATATTTTTTCTTTCAGCTAATAATAAGAAATCCAATGAGAAAATATTGAAATTAAATTTCATTTGTAATTAATTTTGATTATCACAATACATGTTTAAGGTACATACCTCCATAATAATGAGTTAATTAAATTCAAGTAGAACTAATTCAGTATTGTCTCTGTGTAGGTTAAAACAGAAATAGGTATACAAATTGATTGATAAATTTATAATTTAACTACATCTAATTGCAAAAAATATACTTTGTTAACTACAAAAAGCGGCAAAATGATGGAAATGCAGTTAAAATATTATTATTGTTTAACCAAAAGTAAGAACAGTATTCTATTTGTTTCAGGTAAATATCCTGCTCTTGACAAGCGGTTGATGAAACTCGGATCCCGTAAGGACGCTTACCACTTAAATTAGGTTTATTATAAAACCAAGTAAAAGAACCCGCTTTAAAATGTATAGAGCAGTCTTAAAAAAGCACTCGTCGTACCCTACTTCCAGATATAAAACTACAGCTTAAATATTTACAATGCTATTCTAAAATGTAGTGGAAATAAAGACACATTTTGTACTTCCACCTAGACCATTATGTATGAAAAGAAAATTACCAAATCTTTTCTGATGAGCCTGGAAGAAGTCAAGAAGCAACTAAAAACCACACAAAAGTCACTATTTGTACCGGCACTTTACTAACAGAAGCTTCACCGAAACAGACATCACTACACCCAGTGATGTCTGTTGGGACCGGGTGTCCAGGGAATCCTAGTGTGTCGTATGAGTGTGTGTTTGTTTGTTTGTTTGTTGTTTATTGGTATTGAGTGATGATACAAAAATCTCTTAAAATCAAGTAAGGTTACTTACTTAACAAGAATTCTGTTAAATAGAAGGCGTAGGGTTGGTTATAATGTACCGTTTTATCATATGGCGTCTAACTCATTATGAACTATTTAGAAGTTAGTTTTGAGCACAAAATCAATTTAGGCTAATGGAATTTTAATGAGATGTCGCCACATGATAGTTATCGATTGTATAGTTCTAATAGCTAGCGGGCGACGTTGTTGGTGTATACTTGTCCTGAGTGATCTAGCATTATTTAACTATGACATGCTTAACAAAAATATGATGTATTCTTATGTACGCACTAGAAGTTATGTTTGTTTGGCGTATTTAAGATTATATTGCTTTCACGATAATATTAACTGGGAAAACGTACAATATATGAAGGTAAATAAGCCATAATAAAATATAGTTAAGTATGTGAATTATAAGTATAATATTAGGTTTTCAGTTAAACACGTAAATATGTATCAATTTGTGTTAGTAAAAACAAGCACGAATTTGTCGAAAGTTCTTGTCGAGGATTTATCTTAGTACCTACATTTACTAAGTATATAATAGTGTCTCGTGAATTTCTACTCATAAAACCACAATATCACTTAAAACGCGAGCGGGAATTGCGGGAACATGTAACAGTTACTTAAATAAATAATTAAATATATTTTTTGTCGTATAGTTTCAAAATGTGTAATCATTATGTTGAAAATATTACAATTACCTTAACTTACTTCTAGTCAAATGTATTTAAAATTTAATGTATTTAAAAACATATTTTATAACGAACTCCTGAAACGATTTGTCCATAAAACATAATTATTATGTGTAAAGAGCAAAGTTTAAGTGGTGAACTTATAACATTTCAAGAACAAAGTTTAACAAATTTGAATTTGGAACAAATTGAAAAAACACCCACTCCAATGCCCCAGCCCCCGGCTGTTGTGTCAAGAGTTAGGACCTCTAGCCGTTTATTCGGTAGCAAGGGTTGTCAAACGTTATTGACCTAACCTCGGACCTAAGCCTTAGTCAAGAATGTCAATAAACTTGCGAACTGTTTACCTCAATTAACACCAAAATAGACTATAAATTCGCAATTAATTCTGAAATTCAATGAACTTACAAATGAATGAATATAACATGTGATTAAAAGCAACATCAGCGACATTGTTAAGCTATGGTCACGCTTTTAATTAGTCGAAAATTGCGACGGGTAGGAGTGGTTTTAAGAACTTTTTACCTCAATTAACACCAAAATAGTCTATGAATTCCCAATTAATTCTTACTAAATGAACGTATAAATGGAATGTAATATGTGACTAAACTTAAAGTTAGTGACATCGTTAAGCCTGTTTCACACTTTTAATCAGTCCACTCGTGCCGCGTGTAGGAGTGACACGGTGACGTCACTCGTGAAATACGCGCGTACGTGACAACGATGTTGCGAGTTCACGCGAATAGACTGTTGCCGCCTCGATCCTTCTGGAATATTTTAAAAATTAAAAAAAATGGTTTTTGGAATATACACTTGTAAAGGATGGATGTATTAAGAATTTTTGGATGGTTATTGAATAATTAATTAATGCACGTAATTAATGTATAAGATGTATAGTGACTTATTCATTTCTACGCGTTTTTCATTTCTTTAGATACATTTAAAAAATAAAGTAGATGCGGGATTAGAAATCGGGTCATCTATAAATTTTATCTAACAACACAAGTCCCAATCTAAAGTTCGCTTTTCACGATTAGACCGCTACAATGTTTCCGTTGAAACGTCCAGCGTATTGAATACTATAAATTTGAACACGAACTAAATGGAACAAGTTTAGAAGTGAAAATAAATATCTATCTCGAACCGATGTTACAAATCCCAATGTTGAACCGAAGTTGTGCAACCATTCGTTTCTGTGGAAAGAATTTTGCTCTGTAAGATGAGACGGAGATACTGTGATTTATTGCATTCGTGCGGTGGCGAGCGTGTATAAAATTTGCGATGCGACGTTCGTTTCGTGAGTGTGTACCACCCTTAAAATTCGGGGTGCTTAAAATACTTTACTCCTTCCACTTCAACTAAGTTTTAGACGCATCGTTCACATAGCTTGTCTGTGGTTCCGATGCATGCCATTCGTGAAGTTGTAGGTAGGTACCTTGTATGTCGATACTGGTTCCGTGAGCTTTGCCTTAAAATTTGATACGTTTAAACACATCACCGCTTTAGGGGCTCCTTGCTAGTAGAACCTCGAAAAGGACAACGTCATACACAGATTACTGATGTGAATGTTTGTCTCAAAATTAGGACAAAGTACAGTACAGTAGCAAAGTGCAGTACAGTAACGAAGTACAGTCTTCAGAGCCAATTTATAGAGAATTTAATTTTGTAATTAAAATTCATAATACCACAGGCGAAAAAAATTAATACTTACAACGACAATTATTCACTTGTTATTAAGACACAAATATTCCATAATTATCTATTAGGTAGTTATCTATTAAATACAAAAGCAGGATATATACATACATGTTAAAAGTCATTTCTCACCACAATAAAACGTTATTATCACATTCGATTTGTTAAATTTAACCGCCGTTTAATTGCTCTAATATTCGAACAGACTTAATTTACGAGCTCGTATCGATTTGAACTTGCACATTTCGCGAGTGGATACTTCGTTACTACCCCTGATATATTATTCGGAGAATAATAGTGGTGATAAAGGAGAAATACGTGAATTTACTTTTGTGTCAATGTATTTTTGTTTTATGCAAGTGATTATGAAAATAACTGCCCAGTAAATTGTTTTTTAACGCAGCATGTGTGAGGTTGTATGAGAAATAATATTGATTTGAGACCGCAATGAGATTGTAATGACCACATTGAATTAGTTGCTAACAGCAGTATAGTGATCTCTGCTACAAATCTGGAGGAGAGGTCACAACGCTACTTTACGTTGGCGTTGGCAAACATCTTTGTGATCGAGCAGACGGCCAATTTTACATTTTGTCACTACCGCTCATGAACTTTAGAGTGGTAAATCCGCCTCTTGTTGACCAAGTCACCAGTGCAACGGAAACTGTTATAAATATTTCACGGCCAGCTTTAGAAAGAAAGTGTTAGTAGTTGTGCCGCAACGCACTTGTACCGTTGGGAGTAAACTAGATTTAAAGTACAGCCAGCGATTTGTAATTGGCCTCTTCGGTGTCCATTGTGCAAATTTTGGTTTCTAGCAGAGTGTCCATATACCCTTAGTCTATATCACAAATTAATAATGTATTCTTGCTAAGTTCTGAGGTTTAATGATTAGCAAATTTCACAGCCCCTTAATGTACTCCGATTTCTGGAGAAGCTTTAACCAACACAGCCATCGAAGCTAAAAGAGCTAAACGCGTTAATTGCGCGGTAATGACTGCCTACATTAATCTCTTAGATGCATCGCAACATTCACTACACATCCTGCTACGTTCCTCTGATAATTCCTGAAATAACATCGTACTTGGGTTAATGGTACGGCATGTTAATGGGAAGTCTTAACGGCTGACTGCATTCATCATTCGGTAATGAGGTCATCGACACGGCTTGCGAGGTGAACTATGACTGGTGTTTTAAACGGATGTACGAATCTCGCGTCGAACCGACGTCGTGTGCTGTACTTATTTTTATTTTTAAAATCCATAAAATATAATATGAGGAGTATCGTGACGACGTGTCGGTAGCAGGTTGATGTTGAGAGTTACGAGGTAAAAGTAAGCGCTAAAAATTTTTACTAACTCATTTTGCGTTTGTTATGAACACATACATTTTCACACATCCATATTTGTGCCACTAATTTCCAATTTCATATAAAAAATGGTGGGGATCTGATGAAACAAATTGTCAACGTTTAATCGACTTTTATAACACACTAGCACTAGTCTAGTAGTATTAGCATCATTGGGAAAAGGAAGATAATTTAATTTTAAACCGCAGTAAAAAACGTATCGAAAGAAATCGCTGACCAAAGTAAAGTCATGTATAATTCAGCACTTTCAGTGCACTGAATAGCTACATACTAGCAACCGAATGAAAGTCCAAACGGTCTTGCAAATGCATATCTGTCGGTGTTGGAATTATACGCCAACATCCGTCCAATCAGCCTATGGATTTTTCCTTAATTGGTACCCTTTGACTGATTGTGAACTCACCAAATCTAATGACTATCCTCTTCTTGTTAATATAACTAGATACAGTCTAGCTCTTTGAGATACTAGCCAAAATAATTTGTTTTGGGCCTGTATTTCATACTATTAGTAAAGTAAAAAGTTATGCAATTTATGATAAGCATTGTCACTAAAATAAATACGAAACAGTAATCTCTAAAATTCCTGTCTGTGTTGTTTACTGTGGAGCCTAAATTCATAAATCTTCTGACGGTCTTTATTAGGTAGTTCAACGATACTGGATATTCTTTTCTCAGAAAATGTAAGGGTTACCACGGAAGCTTTAGAGATTTTCTGTGACCGATACAGAAAGTAAATTAAAATAAGTTCTCAGAACCTGGTTCGGCTGAATTTAGTAAATAAAGTTATAATTCAAATTAAGTCTTATTTTACCTGCATAGGGTTAGAATGATGTAAAGATTAAATACAATTGTTATCCAAATAGCTAATCTAAGTTCTATATGCAGATGAAACCATAAATATTACTAGTGAAGCCATATTACAATTTGTCTTATTTATTAATGTCTCAGAGTAATTTTCGTTTTTCTTCGTGTGTTTTGAATTTTGCCAACCTCTGTTTCGTGTCTACAGAAAATTGAGACTTTAAAAACAACTACTGAACAGCGATCGTCAGTAATAATACCTTGACATTGATGTTTTTCCAATTAATAACGGCATATAAGAAACAAAATACGCTGAGAGGAATTATTGTCTTTAAGTTATCCGCACATCCCTCTTCCTAACGCGTCAGGAGCCCGGCTGACAGCTGGGATGATTTATAAGGGAGAACCGAAATTGATTGGCTCACCTTTGTGCTAAAATATCTGAAGAAATAATGGAATACCCAGCTAACTAAGCCCGTATTCATTATCTTCTATGGATGATATATGCCTTTCTATTGAATAAGGTGGAGACGAAGAGTTTAACTTGACGCTATAGATTACAAGAGACTGATCCGTGATAGTGATTGATATCGAATTTTGCACTCAATTAATATTTTACAATAATAAAGAGTGATAGCCAATTGGTTCGAACTTCGAACGTTGAACTCCCGAACGGGGGCGGCTCGGCTCGAATCGTGCATCACAAATTTTCATAAATTATGTCTCAAATCTCATACCAACATATTTGACCTAGGCTCGTCTGAACAATAAAATTAAATTATGCAAAATCCTACATAATCCTAAATAAACATACATACATTGTCATCTGCAGTTACTGTCATAATTATGTTGACATAGATAATTCCAAAGTTAGCGTTGTCCACTGATCTACTGAACTGATCATTCTCGATCTCAATCAAGCATTCCAGCATTGCCGTGACACTGCGACAGTTCCTAATTGATTAACGATATTTGGCGGTAACGGAGATACGGACAATCCAGCTGTAAATGGAAATATGGATTTCTAACTGTTCCCGCGCGATTCGCTGGACGTAAACTGAATTGCTCGGCTATCTGTGCCGATAAATATTACAACTGTCCGACTTTAACATCGAGATTACTAAAAAAAATCACGAAAGGTAGGTAGGGCACTATCGATGTTATTTTTTTCTTTTTGGGTACCTACAAGTGTTTTTTTTTTTCAGAATTAACTCCAAAAGGATTGAACTTTCTTAAAATTGTAAGTTAAGCTGCAAGTAATTACCTATATTATTTATAATAGATTCTAAAATTAATATTCAATAAAGTAAATCACAATTAGCAGGTACTCAACTGCCGACTTTACCTGACATTTGTGTGCACACATGTCCGAAAACCCTAGCAAAACCGTTTTGCTATGGTCGTGATTTATTTTGAATGAAATGAATTTTGTTACTTTGTGTATTTATGACGGCTTGTCCATGCCCTTCGTGACCCAGCAATTTGACTGCAATGACGCGTAACCGTTTTATTTAACATTTAATACAACCGAGAATCGATAATACCAGTGGAGAGAAATTCATCACAAGAAACCTAAGAACAAATCAAACCGGTTTTACGTTTTGCGTTCAAATGAGCGGTCGCTAAGCAACCAGGGTGACGAGTTTTTACTTCCCCAAGACCTCGGTTCATTAAAGGTTGGGCCCTACTGACGGCGCGCACCGAGAAACTAGAAGGAAAATGATAAATGCTTACCACTCCGGTACTGTCCTGAGGAGTGTTTTTGGCGGTTTTTTTCTCGTCAATTATAGATTGTTTTTCAAACATTATTAAAAGCACACAAAGAAAGTAAGAAATGAATAAATGTGCTGACAAATACCGAAATAATTTTGAATTAGAATTCAGGCAGGCATTATACCCTACAAAAGAAGATACATTATTTATTTATCGATGAACTAAAAGCCTGTCAGCAAAAGAGTTGAGTTTTAGACTCAAATGAGTCGCATCGGAAGTGAAATAGAGACGAAAACTGACACCTTTCGCTGACCTAAACAAGTTAAAAGCGTGTCCCTTAAGCCTCTTTAAAACAAAACGCCAAAGGCACAAAAACGTCAGTGTTCGGTCATTAAAGTGAAGTGAAGTAACAAAAACCTGGTTAACGATCGACGAACGTTAGTTTTTTAACTGTCGTCGAGTTTACAGGGTTGAGCACAAAAACGTACAAGACGAAATTCTACTTAACTGGAAAATTAAAATTTTTAAACTTGGCAAACATCAGTTATGGTCTCAGTTTACAAAATATTTATAAACGTGATGTTTCATTCTATTCCTCCTCCTCCTCCTCCTCCATTCTATCTCATCTTTAGAAGTCCACTGTTGGACAAAGGCCTCCTTTAGTACAATTCGCACCAATTCAAAATCTTCTGAAATCAACGGATACCCAAAGTCTTTTTCATTTTCTACATCTGCAAGTGATAGACGATAATACCTTTTTTCATGAACGATATGAAAATGAAAGCAAATAACACGATTTAAACAGATTCACAAGTTACATAATCTATCAAAACAGAAGTGATTTAAAGCGTATAGCTTGATGCGCTATCAAATTTCTAGAAACGTTAAACTTCATATAAACTTGGAGCTCGGGTTAGAGGAAATTAGACTAAGTTTTGTACTTAGCGCTAGTGAAACACAACCGCGTCTACAATTTACCTAGATTGTGCTCCGCTGTAGAAACGGATTGATTAATTTCTATACTCGGGGGTTATTTACCAATGGCTATTTGATATTTATGAAAGACATTTTTATAATGGAATGATATTATGTGCAGTGAATGCTTCATTGGCTACAACCAATTATGATGATAGATTAAAAGCGTGTCGATATTACGTGGTGCATATAAATATTTATAAATGTTTATAAATATTTTATAATAGATACCTTTTTTTTCTCAATTACGACCAAGACGGATAAAAATAGCCGTTTGAATCAATATTTTAAGTGAAGATTTCTATTTAAGGATAAAAAGACAAAGATAACAGTGCATTACCGTTTTATCTCTATGAATAAAACTTTATGGAAAAAGAAAAAAATTAAAAAAACATTGAAACATTTTTCATTCATTGCTCAATAGTCGATATTCAGCCATAATCAGGCCGAATATCGACTAATGGGAGAACACTACTTAGTTTAAATAAATAACACTCATACCCCTGCACTAAGACTCCTTGTGTTGCGTGGCGTGGTAGCATGGACGAACACAAATGACAGTCATAATCAGTAATTGGTCATTGGTGTTTACCAATGACCCGAAAACAATAATTATCTTTACCTGTCATAAAAATGTCTGCCCCGATTAAGAATCGAACCCAGCATCGCGAGGGATGCTGCCGGCGTTACAACGCTACAGGGTCGTCATTATAATATTATTTAATCGTTAGTAATATGTTAAATGTAGGGTGCATATCGACCGTGATTAATTTTAATTCAAATTGATGCCCACTTTACGTCCATTCATATTATCCCGGCCCTCACTCTAGCTGGATTATGATATAGTGCCCTTGCTATTCTAAATCATTGTCAAGCTGCATTTCTATTACTTATAAATTTAAATATTCATATGAGTGAAAGAGAAAGGTAACTCTAACCTACGCGTTGATAAGGGACAGCAATAATTATAGGGAACGTGAATGACCTCGTTCTACGTTCGGAGCGCTTCGGGAGTCTTCGAGTGAACTCGGGTTCGTAAGGACCTTATCTATCAATCTTAGAACGCAGGCGCAACTCTCGTTCTTATATTTTTTGTACATCGGAATGCCGCAATATATTATCCCGAGCTTTTGCTATCCACGATTACAATATCAATTTCGAGCGAAATTCCTTATGCGTCATGCTAGTGTAGTATAACATGTTAAAATGTAGTGGAATTTGAATGAGGTTAAACGTTATACCTATGATATTAAAAAGTTAGACGTGCACAAAGAACTAAAAAGTCTAAAATTTACCCTCCGCGCGATGTCGTGCCGCGGCTTAATATAATTATGATAGAGTTCAATATGAAGAATACAATTTAAAACAAAAATTTTTTTTTTTTTTTTTCGTCCAAGAAAAAGACACCCTCAGGAGAGGGAGGCGGAGAATGCTCATAGCATACCAACGCAGAAAGTCTGCGTTGGTTATGTGGGACTTCTACCCACTAAACTCCGCCTTGGGGGATGGCTTTGGCCCTATGGCCTCTAAGCCTTCATCGAAAGCGACCTCGCTTGGAGAAACGAGGCGCAAATTTAAACAGTATAAATGATAAACGAGTATATATATTTTTTTAATTGATGAGTACATATTTGCGGAAATAAGGGGCCGATGGATGGGGTGTGTTTCAGGTATAACAATTTTTTTTTAATCTCTTAAACAGTAGATTTTAATATTTTTAATTTAATTTTAAATTATTTAATATTTGAATTCACTGATTCTTGCAACTTGGCAAACCCCCATGATTCTCAAATCCCCATTTGTTATTTGGTCCTCAAAATTAAGTATATAGGTATACCCAATTAGTACTACTTGGTACACCTACCTATGTATATAATTTGTAACTTTTTTTTTGGGCGGTAGTTGAAGTAAACACATCACAATTTTGTTCTCTCCGTTATTCAGTATTTTTAATTATATTCAAAAGTTAAAAAGTACAAGTTTTGTGGTTGTGCGAAAAATTAAGTAATAAAGTGTACTCACAAGTGTTATCCAATCCTTAAATGTTGTAATTTAGAAGATATCACTCACTGTCCTGCTGGTTAACCTTAACACTTCTATTCAAGCAAGTAAACGCAAAGTAATAACCATATATGTATTTCAAGCATGGCTAGTATCACCAGTGTCATAGAAGCACAGAAATCACTTGAAGCAGCTCTGTTCGAAAGATTGACTCAATTTGACAGCCAACTGAAAGATGCCACGGCTACCCCTCAGAGTGTTATTTCTCTCGCCCAGCTACAAGAGGAATTTTCAGCCTTCAAAAAGTTGGTGTGTTCCATTTTAAATCTTCTACGGCAACAAATAACTGAGTGCAGTAAGTCAGTAAGTGCAATTGATGTGATGGAGATGAGGCATCGCAGGAAATATCTTTTAATCAGTGGCATCACAGAAGATATTCAGGAAAACCTGCCTAGCCTCATAACAAAACTGTTCCATGACAAGCTTGGAATTCCAGAGCTCACTACTGACAAATTTAAAGTGTGTCATCGGCTTGGTCGTCCCGTCGATGGTAGAAGTCGACCTGTGCTGATACGTTTTACTGACTTGGCTTTAAAATCATCTGTGTGGAGGAAAAAAAACGGATTCAAGGGCACTTCATATGTTGTGTCAGAGTTTCTCACGCACCAGAGGCAGAGTTTATTCATTCAGGCCCGTAAGCTAGTAGGTATGAGAAACTGCTGGACGCTAGATGGCAATGTTTATGTCAAGCTTCATGACGGTTCTCGCCGCCGTATTTCGTGTGAAGCTGAACTTTTAAGTCTTTCTGAAGCGACACAGCAACGTGTGGAGGAGGAAAGCCAAACTGCGCTGCTCGCTCCTCCTGGACCATCTACGTCAAGTGACCCAATCCCTAGGAACGAACGGCCGAGACGGGCTGCAAGGCGTAAATAAATGATATACATAATTATGATTCTATGATGATATTCACGCTTTTGCGCTGTGTCCTAATGAGCGCTCAAGCTAGTCCGTACTACTCCGTACACATCTAAATAATAATGCTTAAGTTGTCACTTGTATACTCCTAATTCGAGATGTCTACTTGCATGCGTTTTGAGCTCCCCATAGTGGGTTTTTGTTTAGTACGTCTTATTTCTCGTGGGGTAACCTAGTATTCATGCGTTATAATGTTCCGATCACAGGTTAACAAAGAAAGGTTCCGATTCTTTAGTTAAATTCTCGTGGGTATGATAAAAATGTTTACATTTACAATTTGTATTTTCTAAACTTCACAATACTTCGGTTTAATATGTTTTGACAGCTCTGTCAGTAACCGAGTTCACTCAATTATGACAGCTGCAGCTGTAAGTAGTGGCAGGGAAGGTTCCATAGACAAAGAATGCACAGATGAGGTTACACTCAGGTGTAAATGACATTGACCATAGATAATATTGATTAATTTAGTTTTCATTTCATTTTAGTACTAACATAATTTATGTAATATTTTATGGTGTAATTCACACATTTTATATAGCTATAGAGCTGTTCGATGTTGCTGATGTTCATGGGCGACGATTACCATCTTCAGTTTACTATTAGGTGACTCGTCTGCTCGTTGGCTGGATACTTGCATGAAAGTCCAGTTACGCTAATACGCAACTATATATTTTTTTTTTTTTTTTTTTTTTGTTGTTTTTTGTATTTCTTTGTCAATATTTTTACAAATAGTCTTAAGTTAGGAAAATAAGGAAAGTGTACTCTTTTTTTTTGTTTTTGTTTTTGTTTTTTTTTGTTTTCTTTTAAGTGTTTACTTTGATTGTGTTGTCAAGTCTCAAACTTTGTACGGAGTAACGGACTGTAAAATATACATCAAGGTTGTGTTAACTTTCTTTTTGTTAAGCATCCTACACCAAATAACCAGCAGGACCAGTAATGGAAATCGCATATTTTTCTTATATTATCTATATTTATTCTATACAAATCATATTTATTCATATATCTATCTATATATATATATAAAAAAAAACCTACATATAAATATATTTGATCATAATGTCGGACAATGATTCATTTTACTCCGCTTGCGAATTTCAATCCGTTACATCCAGCGACGATTCATTTCAGGAACCCGAAACATTAGGTGCTCTTTTGAGTAATGCTTTACATAATAACCCGCTAGCACTTAATGTCTGCCATCTTAACGCACAAAGCATACCTGCTCATCATACAGATCTTCTTGACACGTTTTCTTCAGCCTGTTCGCCACTAGTTCATGCTATCCTTATTTCAGAGTCTTGGCTTAAACCCTCCCTTCCTAGCACATCCTACAGCTTACCTGGATTTGTCTTACTTAGAAATGATCGGACTGGTAGAGGTGGTGGAGGTGTGGCTATATACTTACGCAGTGATTTCCGCTATAAAATAATTGATTCGTCACCTTCCACACACTCTGCCTCACCAGAATACCTATTTATTGAGATCCAGGTAAAGCGCGCCAAAGCTCTGCTTGGAGTTGTTTATTGCCCCCCGTCTACAGATTACTTCTCCAGTCTTGAAGCGGTCCTCGAAGCTCACTGTCATAGTTACGCGCATACCATCATAATGGGTGATCTAAATACTAATCTCCTTAAAACAACCTCTCAATGTGTTAAGCTTCTTGATATTGTCAAGTCGGTCAACCTTTCTATTCTTCCTTCGGGACCTACTCACCACAATCTCGATACTTCCGACTCTCTGCTTGACTTGATAATTACTTCCTCTCCTGAACATGTATTGTGTCATGGCCAACTTAGTGCACCCGGCTTCTCCCGACATGATATAATTTATCTAACATATAAATTAAGGGCGCCTAAGCTGAAAGCGAATGTGGTTATGATGCGCTGTTTCGCCAAAATTAATAATGACGATTTAATTAGTGACATTGGTAAAGCTGACTTCTCTAGCGTGTATGCTGGGTCAACAGTGGATGACAAGGTGACTAATTTAAACAGTATTATTGTAACATTATTTGACAAGCATGCGCCGCTTAGAGAGGTTAGAATAAAAAAAGAACCTGCTCCATGGATTACAAGAGCTGTTCGCATGGCAATGACTCGACGTGACAGAGCATTTCGCAAATTCAAACGTGACAGGTGTGAGGAAAACTGGTCATCATATAAGACTGCGCGCAACCGATGCAACAGAATGGTAAGAGCAGCTAAACGAGCATACATTACGGATAACATATCCAATTCATCTTCCGCCGACATATGGAAGTTCCTCCGTTCACTCGGGGTTTGTAAAAGCACTGCTGACACTAACAAGCCTCCGTTTTCGCCCAATGATTTTAACGTCCATTTTACTTCTATACCTTCTTTTGATACTTTGGTTAAACATTCCACTATTTCTGAAATAAATTCCATGGCGCTACCGTCCGGAAATGATTTTAGTTTTTCTCCTGTGACTGTGGATGAGACGCATAAAGTGATCTCTTCTATTAAATCCAACGCGGTGGGGTACGATGGTGTGGGAAGGGTAATGGTATTGCCTATACTCCAATTCCTACTTCCAGCTATAGCTCATATCATTAACTTTTCACTTCTAACAGGGGAATTTCCAAAACTTTGGCTTAAAGCTGTAGTCGTCCCTATTCCTAAAACAACTAACCCCTATGAATTAAAGGAGTATAGGCCCATTTCCCTCCTGCCCTATCTATCAAAAGTGTTAGAAGCTGTTGTGCATCAACAATTGTCTGTGCATGTTTACAAATACAACCTGCTTAGTCCATTACAATCGGGGTTCAGACCAGGGCATAGTACTACCACCGCCCTTTTAAAGGTCACTGAGGATATTCGTGATGGCATGGAGGGTAGAATGGTCACCGTGTTGGTCCTAATTGACTTCTCCAACGCTTTCAATATGGTGGATCATGATATTCTTCTTGCTATCCTGGCTCATCTGCGCGCCTCATCCACGGTTCAGGCATGGTTCTCTTCTTACCTTCGGGGCCGCCAACAGGCGGTCAGGAGCGATGGGATTTTGTCTGATTGGCGTAGTCTCACCTCCGGGGTGCCTCAAGGCGGCATCCTCTCTCCTTTACTGTTCTCGATTTTTATCAATTCTCTTACCTCCTTCCTTAGTTGCTCTTACCATCTCTATGCAGATGACCTGCAAATTTATACCTCTGCTGACGCTAACGATATCAAAATTGCTATTGATAAAATCAACTCAGATTTGTCCAGCGTCAACGAGTGGTCGCAGAAATTTGGCATTAAGGTGAATCCTGCCAAATGCCAATCTATTGTTGTAGGTAGCTCACGGCAGTTAGCGAAAATAGATCTTGCCTCGGTTGCGCCTGTCATGTATGATGGTTCCATTATCCCTTTTCGACCACATGTGAAGGATCTTGGTATACATATCGATAGCTCGCTAAGTTGGAGCACGCAGGTGAGTGAAGTCTGCCGTTCTGTCAATGCCAAGCTAACCTTTCTTAACCGCTTGAAAAATTTCTTGCCAATCAAGACTAAAGTCCATCTAGTACAAGCGCTCATATTTCCGATCATCGATTATGGTGATGTGTGCTACATTGATGTCAGTGAGACTCTCCTTGCCAAGCTGGATCGTCTCATAAACAGTGCCGTTCGATTTGTTTTCTGCCTCCGCAAGTTTGATCATATTTCCTCATATCGTCTCAAGCTTAAATGGCTTCATATCCGAGAGCGACGGCACATTAGATTACTTTCCTCCCTTTCTACTATTCTATTCGACCCTCACACTCCCGAATATCTGAAATCCAGATTTCACTATTTACATTCTTCCCATGAGCGACAACTTCGGTCCGCTGACTCCCTACTCCTGTCTATCCCACTGCATCAATCTGGATTCATTTCCAATTCCTTTGCGGTCCAAGCTGCCCGGCTCTGGAATACTCTGCCCAATAATCTGCGAAGGCCGGCTGACAGATTTATCTTCAAGAAGAGGCTACTGGCACACCTGATTGACCGACGCCGACGCTGATATTAGGTTTTAGTCTATTTATTTGTCATGGTTCATTTTCATAGTAGGTATATATGTATATATGTATTATTATTTATGTATAACTATATATATGTAAGTTATAGGTATGTATGTATGTATCTTTGTATGTATGTATGTATGTAAATGAATATAGGTATATATATATAACAGGCATGTATTTAAGTATATTATTATCCTTATTCAAACCGCTCTTCGTGTTTTTCTGTTTAGCCTAATGGTTAGCTGGTAGAGAATGCACTTAGCATTAAGCTCGCCATTTGTACCGTAATAATAAGTTATTGTGGTCAATAAAGTTTAAATAAATAAATAAAGTTTAAATAATTTGGAAAAAATATGTTTTAAATAGATATAAGCACGCGAGTGATGCGTATAATAAGGAATATTATTTGCTTTTGAAAACCTTAACTAACACAACGAAGAATAGAACTTGAAGAACTCCTAGGGTCAAAAAATATAATAAATGTCCGTTATATATCTTGCCCAGTGAATCTAGCATAAATTAAGTGAGACAAGAAGCGAGTGAATGAATAAATCACAACTCATTCACGCTCTGTTCGGGTCGAGTTGCCTCGCAGAATGAGAAGGGTAAGGTCATAGTCCACTATGCTAAGGGCTTGTAGGAAAGGTTATATATACATCGGTAAATTTATCATACAGGTTATAATCTTATGATTTTAATCTTATCTTGCATCGATACTAACGATTTTTATATTTTATCCAGATATTTCGGCCCAATCACATGTATCATGGTGAGAAATCGGTGATGGGGAAATCCTCAACAGAAATTGTGATAATGATTGATATGAAATTGTGTTGTAAATAATGTACCAAGATGTATGCCAACTGAATACTAAACTTCAAAAGTTAAATTAACGTCAAAGTCAGTATTAACGTGAAAAGCTAAATCCAACAGGAATCGTTCATTAAAATAAAATGTTATTCTTTGAACCGATGGTAAACTATTTCCATACTGAAAATCATGTCGAACCATTGCTCCGTTGAGAAAAAGGACTAATAACAAATTTAAAACAAAGGAATTAAAAACTTCGAACAACACCGTAACAAAATAATACATGAGACAACAAATCCATCTTCGTCATCCATTCATCACCCATAGACTTCAAGAGCCGCGATACTTTGCATTGTGCAAAGTTAAACGCTATTTAAGTTGCAAACAGTTTCGTGCTTTACAGTGCGACTGAAATAGTAAAAGTTTTGATATAACGGTTAAAGTGCTTTTAGTCTACGATCACTGAATTTTTATTCACAACTTTGAACGCCGGTGCATGCGAAACGAATGGCGGTAATAGCGCAGTTATTAGCGATATTAGCATTGAAATAGTCAGTTCCAAACTACGTTATACATGCAAGATAAATTCAGGATAGTAACTTAATAATAAAATTTGTGGCATTGTAAAGTGCAGCGAGACTTACACTTGCACTAAGCGTCCATTGTGGTGATTCTTGGCCGATAGCTATATTTACAAATTGTGGAAAGATTTGGGAAGGCATTACAGTAACTATATACGAAACTAACTAAATAATTTTTACTAAAGGAATTTCTAGAGAATATCTAGTCGAGCTAAGACAATGTCAAAAAAAGCAAAGTGTGTATGAGAATAGAACCAGGAGTTTTGTATTATGTGGTAAAGAGTTGTAGAGATCCTTTCTTAATCTTTCTTATCCCTCTTATCAGTGGGTGGAAAAAAGGTCAGGATGATACGGAGGTCACGTTTAACATAACTAACATTTCATGGCATAGTGACTTAACACATTCGCTGCGGCGATCGTAATTTTCAATGGAAAAAAACACGACGTATGCGTGCTCCGCAGCGAATGTGTTAAGAGTCCAAGATAAACATATTGCTTGCGTTTTATGTTGCTGTCTGCATTGAGTCATCTTTTTCCTTGTTGCAGTTGTCTTGTATTACTTTGTTCTGTGTAAGTTCTAGAAGATCCTGCAAGTCTTTCTTTGACTTCGCCATTTTAGGGGCCTTCTATATTAATAGTGTTCTATATAATAGTGGGACACGTTTATTGTTGCTTTTTCTCTTATTTCTGAACGGAATGTTCAATGAAACCAAAAATTTAAAATTGGCGTGTTTTTCACCCTGAATGATTCTTAAGTGTGTAATAACATGTAAGTAATTCACGTTGTATAACTTAGGCGCCTCTTGCAAGTTCTTTATAGTCGAATAACCTTTCTAAATTATCTATTAATTTTAAATACACACATTACTGTTACTGACATAAATAGGTAGTGTGAATATATAAGTAAGCGTCTTATTTAAGCATTGATCAATTCAGACAAAACAAGAACTCATTCAACATCTTATTTAAATATGACGATAACTATGACAAACCAACCAATTCTTTATAAAGAACAACGTAAATTATCTCAACATTTATATTACACAAATCTACGTTTGAAGCTGTTCCTACAAATCTACAACAGTTCCTAGACTCATTAATAAAGCATTACCGACAAAATACAAGGCAGCGTTCACACCACAGCATAAATTATGAATGCGTCAAAGCTACAAATGACTGTGCTTTGACAGTACAATTCTGAGCTGTGGCAAACGCAAAGCTGAAATGATTTATGGGTACAGAGGCGTAATTGATTGGCAATTGTCCTGCATTGAGCAAGAAATTTTAAACCTATATAGTAAGCGGTATTCAAATGTGGCAGGATTCACAAACGATTTGTCTTAGATTACTTACCAATTCAATTTCGATTGTGTTTATAATGTTCAGTACCATTAGCGTAGACAATAACTTAAATTAAATCGCTTGTAACATTACAAGATAACTTACACAAATGTAAGTTGTGTTTTAATAATAAAAAAAAGCTCACACTCGCAAGCAATATCATCATAAACACAATATGTCTGCTCCTGCTGGGAGAAGATTCACACCCAGAAACCTTCACAATTGTCAGGGTCACCAACTGAGCCATGGTGGTCTCATGATCCCATGGTCTCTTCAATCCTAAGTGTTGTATCGGGATTTTGAATCAGCGTTTAAAGTTTGATAATTTAAATATGATAGTTACGATTTCCTCGTTAAGACGTTGGTACCCACGTTTTAGTTTAGGTATTAGTCGTGGAGGAATATGCTCTAGGTCTCCTCAGTGTTGAAGAGAGACCCGTGCTCCGTGTCCATTAGTTTGTTGAAGCTACTAGGTAAATAGTTGTACATGGAAATTATATTTAGTACCTATGTATTTTGCGATAGGTCTAAGGTTACTAAGGAAGTCTTAAGTTCCGTTTGAATTTAGGATTTGTTAATCCCTCAAAACATCAGATTAATCATAAGCTCTGTTGTAGAGGTTAGTGTCAACACAATAATATGTAGTTGAACTGTAAACCAGTCTATCGGAATTTGTGCGTAAATTTTGTGTAGCCTTTCAAATAATCGTTCAATTCGGAAACAAAAATATTTATTTATCTCGTTTACGTTCGGAAAGCCAATAACGTAGCTCGAAGGATTTATAAGGTCCGGCAAGGGATCTCGGAGCTCTTAAAGAAACGGTAGGTAAACGAAAATAACCGGCCCAACGAGAGTCACTCCAAATAAGATGTGTTCCGTAGTACCTGTGACGATTTTTACTTAATAATTTATGTACATGTCTACAGAAATATCAACAAGAAATTTTCAAATATGATACATCGTGCTAGGCAATAAAAAAAAATAGATTGTTTCAAATATTTTTATAATAAAATTGGATACCTAATGTACTGTAAATTAGGTGGATTGTCTACGTGCTATTTCAATTTCAATAAATTTAAAATATGGATGATATCATAAATATCTTATTTCAACTGCGGATGTGCGGATCCCTATAACCCTGGATGCGGAGTGTTTGAACCGAAGACTTGAATAATGACGTCACTTGAAACGAAATCGAGATTTTTTGATGTTTCTATTTAATATTTGAACCTTAAGATTTATTAAACAAGGCCACGGTTTTAAATCTTCCCTTTTTTCTTGAAAGTATCGTGAGACTAAAGATTTATGTCCTTATGAAATATAAATGAGTTTCCCAAGTCTTGATGCTGAACTTAATCTTTTCAAAGATGTGGAAAATTCGATTTACGATAAAGATGCGCTTAGGAAGTTTGTATTAGATTATACTAAAGTAAATCAATACACTAGGCCTGTTTTTTCTGCAACTGAGGAGCTTTCGAACATACTCTGATGTTCTACCCTTCTCTTATAGGAATTATAGCTATTATATTATACTATTTATAGCTAAATAGCTATTGCAGTATTTCACATCTCCTGAAAGCCTTCAAAGACTACATAACGTGCGCTCCGAAATAAGGATGCGGTCATAAAATTTTGTCATTAGCGGTTATCCAACTTCACGATTTACACTTACAATTGACACGAGCCTCAGAGCTATAAGCTCTCGTCTTAGAATAATTACACTATAGAAACCAAGTCCGCGCAGCCGATTTGAAGCAACTTAATTGGAGTCAAAAATGACTCCAAACACCGGGCAGCTCATGTCAACGCACGCCAAACGTGTCTCGCGAAAAAAAATAATTATGACGATTTGTCCAATTAAATTGTGTCACAAAATATCTGAAAAGCCATTTATGTATGTATTATTGCTAAAAACATATGGTTATCCGCAGCCGAATCATTCCCCGCTTTCGGGAAAGCTCCGGTTTAGTGCTTCACTTTAGACAGAGCGCTTGTATGAAGACTGTCTTTCTATAGTGTTATTATTCTAAGGTTCTCGTACATTTACATCTTTACCTCTTAAATTCTTAATAATAATATAACATTTTTACCACAATGTTCTTCCCAATCACGATTTGTCTCGAGCATTATACAACCAAAGTCGTGAGTAGCAGTATTACTTTCTCATAGTGATACATACAAAGAGGTCGATCGGAGAACGGAGGTTCTATTAGAATTGTGTCACGTATCAATAGCTCTGTCATGTACTTGTCTTACTGTTGATAGTTGGAGAGTAGCGATGACAAAGAGAAAGTATGAAACTGACGTAAGTTTCATATGTGAAATAAATAAATAGTAGATTAATAATTAATTCATAAATTAATTTCAGCCAAGTAATGCCTAATATGTACTATTAACTACAAGTGACTTTATTTTGACTTGAATATTTAACTGTCACGATTTGAGCATAGCAATGAATAAGTATCGGTAACTTTGATAATCAACATAATAAGGAATTGATAAAAGTAACTTGGAAACTAGGTTAATGTTGTTGGATAACAAATGGTTGTCTGTAAAGTCGGTTTACGGACGATAATTTTACGTGATAACGTCATAAGGGAAGAGAGATAGATGCGTTGTAAGCCGAACGTTTAGGCCGATCGCTTGTTCCATGGTCTCGGTTGCATGCACAGACTCAGGCGGAACGGGCCACTTTTTTGTGCGCGCTGCCGGTATTCATCAATTCATAAGACGTCATCACGTCAAAAACAATATTAATGAAGTAGTATATAATTCTAAATAAACCCACCCACTTCATAATGATTTATGTAACAAAAAATATTTTATCACATAGCTTACTTTTCATCTTGTTTGGTGAGACAAGTATGGAACATCAGATACGATGTGGAATTGATACAAGCTTCCGAGATGCCGTAACGCTTGCGGTAATGCTCGATCGATGAACTCTGTAAAAACCGGAGATACAAAACAAGTATCAATCTGATTCATGTTGCTCGTCATCGGTTTCAATCTAGGAAAGGTGAGTCAGTTTTTTTTTATATGAACAGTACGAAAAAGCGAGCTATAAACGATGAGAATAAAACTCGAACATTCTGCTTGGTTTACTGGTTTGCAAATGCTTACTTATTGATATTGCTGTAGGGTTTCAGATGGGTCTGTAAAATCTGGACCATTTTCGATTTTGGTCTGTAAGACTTATGATTTGCAATTTGAATGCAAACTGCCTGACTGCCTGAATCAGAAAGATATGATACCTATGAAAAGAGCCATCTCTGAAGTATTCGATACGATATAAAAAGTACCTAATATGATCAATAAACGACAGTCTTAAGGTAAATAAAAAAAGGGAATACTTTCAGAGTCGGTGTGAAGTTATAAAAAAGTGCTTTGTTGAAACAAGCAACGTCCATTTTAATGAAGCTTGTTCTTTTAAAGTGACAAACAAAATTCGCAGTAACGTAGTCAAAGCGATATTCCGCAGAATCAAAGTGAAGGGTGTTTCTTTGTTCTCCCCATTTTTTGTATCTTCGTTTGGGGACTATCTGGCTGGAATTTTGCTCAAAATATGTCGCCACGGCAAAAGAATTTTCAATGCCAATAAACTCTTCCAGAGGAGGCTTTTGCGATATTTCGGGTGCTGGTATACTGACAACAGATTTTGTATTTGCATAATATGTAATCGTAGATTCATATATAGATGTTATAAAGCATTTTTGGTTTGTTTTTTTTTGTCGATAATTTAGGATCTTATAGGTTATTAATTAAACGTCTTCTTAAAGGTCCTATAAGTTATTATAAAAACTTGTTTGATACATACACAAGTATTGTGAGTATGTATAATAAATGGATTGTAAAACATGTTATAAAATTTGTTGAAATTAATTTTAACATTTTAATGTATAGGTATGTGTGTCGATTTTGAATTGTTTTACCGATATTTCGACCCAGTTGCATGGATGATGGTCACAGCGAGTCTGACCACGCTGACGCCAACAATTCAAAATCGTGAGTACCCTTATAACATATGATATTTAGAAATGAAACACTCTTTAGCTGAAGTTTCTTTGTTTACTGAGTTGTTAAGTAACTTCATGTAACGGGAGACATCTGTTAGACAGTTCAGACTTTTATTTGAAACATTGCTTTTGTACTGAATACTTTTTGGAACAAAACTTGAATAAAGTTTAGTTTTTCTCAGCAATAAGACCTGTTTATTCGTGTCAGTTTTTACTATACCTAGTTATTTTTTGTCTGTGCATAACTGAGGTGAAATGTATTTTTGCTTTTTATACAGATGGAACATAACACTTCGTTTTTACTACGTTAAATAAGTAATTTGATTGTCCGGACTGTTTGTGTTGTATGTATGAAGTATATACACAGTTTCTGTGGTCTGTTTTAAGAACTCAACTGTATAATATGGAATCAGGGTCAAGTTTACCATTGAAATATGAAAAATCTGATCAAAAAAAAATTTGATGTTATTCTAAATAAAAAAAAGCAGAGACATCCTTTGCCATACACTGCAGGTTTCGAGTCTGAACAGAGAACTTTACCAATGGTAGACTACCATACTTGACCATTGCGTTTTGTGAAGCCTGTGAAGGGATTAATGATTAACATACAGCTAATCCACAATTTTTGGTTTATTCCCTAAAATGTCATGATAATTCTCCGACAGCAAATGAGATCTAGCTTTGTGAGCTCTTAAGGCCGAAATTGCTTACGAAATTTATCAATAAGTCCTTTTTGTTTCCTGAATTGAGACAAGGGAACTTATTCCAAAATTAGATCCATAAATGTAGCACGTAATTCATAAGGAACTTTCTTATAAAATTAGTTAAATCTATCTGGAAGTATTTAAAGGGGAGATGAAAGTGTCGAATATTCGAAATAATTTACGAAGTATAATTTTACTGGAGTTCATCCGCCGACATTATTAATTCCCAATGATCTTGGTTAATGAGCTTCTAGTCATTAATGTCGGGTCGTTAACGACTTTTCATTATGTTTTTTCATTTTATTAATAAAAACGTAATTATGTCAGTGTACAGTCATTTTTAGGTACGATATTTATCTTAATTTACGTTATTATTTATTTACGTTGCGCGATTAAATATGGATTACGGTTACCTAATGAATTATTTAGAATATTTTTACTTGGTTAGACTAAATTTCCTGGTATTTTTTTACAAACTAGGTTTCAAAATCGACCGTGAAATGTTTTTAATGTGTTTAGGTCAGTGTCGAAAAGCTGGACAATGCAGGTTTGCCATATGGTTTGTGTTTGACACATCGGTGATGCCCATGGAGTTCAGGTTCATGGGCGAAGGTCACCACTTACCGGGTGGCTGGTTTGCTCTTTATCGGCTATATGATTTATTTAAAAAAGGCGATTAAAATGGGATCTTCTCTCATAGCCCGGCGGCTTCGTCGATCCCTAGTGATTGACCGACTTAACGACTTGCGAAAAGAACACGAGACGAAAGTCGAGACGAAAAAAACACGACGTATACGTGATCCGCTGCGAACGTGGCAGCGGGCGCGGTCAGTAGTTGGATGGGTGACCGCTAGTGGCAAAAATATCTTCAGCGTTTCCGGGTTTCGGAATGTTGAATGGTTGAATCCAAAATGCCTATTGATGTGAAATTCTATTGCGTTGTGTTATGCAAAACTGTTAAATGATGTTATAAAATCGTGATTTCTTTTCAAAGTGAAAATTGCTGTCGATCGTGTTTTTGATAGTATCATAGCGTGCTATATCATTTAGGACGAATTAATGATTATAACGGTTTCCATGTACCGCAAAAAATTCTATGGTTACTTATTTTAGACTATAATTTTAGGTTCTTATTCTATTTTAAAATAAAAAATGAAATGCTAAATATAATATATTATGTAATCGAAGTAAATGAATTCCCCAGAATAATTAATATCAATAATATCATTATTTTCTGGTTATTGTCATACTTACGAATTATTGTCGGTTTTGATTTGTCTTTTTTATTGTTATTGATTTTTTTGATCTGTGTTATTCTCTTAAACAACAAATAAATATCTAACGAAGTTTCTTGCCCTTTCTTCTTCCTCAACCGAGTTACGAATGCTTTAAACGTCACTTAGAAACAACGTGATCTTAAAACAAAGATGAACCGCTATTTATCGATAAATCTGGACCGAGTTTCGGGATATACATCCCGAAGTTTAGGAGCTTTTATGAAATTTTGGCCATCGCGCGTAACTTTTCCAATTACTTACGAAGTCACTTCAATAGAATCGCAATCTTGAGAACTTACACGCAACGCTTTTTATGAGAGTTTGGTGAACACGCTTACAGGGTACGGCTGGCCTGATGGTAAGTAGTCACCGTCGCCCATGGGCATGTGCAACATCGAGTGTGCTACAGGTGCATTGAAGAAAACGGTGAACACTAAGATTTGTCGTAGAGCGTATCTACGTGATTTTTCTATCAAAATAAATTAATATCGGGTTTATGTTTATCTATGCAACATAATTATAACTGTCTCACTGCTGGTCACGGGGGTACAGGCCATAGTCGGCCATGCTGGCGTAGTATAGAATAGATTAGCGTACTTCACACACCTTTCAGAACAACATGGAAGGAGGTTTCTTCACGATATTTTCTTGACCGACATAATATTATATAAGTATCTAATAATTAAATTCCAATACGCACATAATTTTCGAAAATTAGTGGAGCGTGCAGGATGCGAACCTCCGCCTAAGGGAGTCCAATGTACTACTCGACTACATTTCTGCAAGTGTTATTTTAACGTCCATTTCTTATTACACCTCGCATTTTGTTTATTGCTTTGTAAATTCAGCGCTTACTCATCCGCAATGGAATAAGACAATTCGGTACACATTTAAACGTTAGATTTTAATTTTAGCGATATACAAAATAGAAATTATCAGTGCGGAAATGTTACTGCGGATGTTTAAACAACGCCTTTTAAAGTTTATTTCGGGATCTCTACAATTTTCCGCACAGTAGTCATTTCGCGACGTTAAACGATTTTTATTTGGGTTATTGTTATGTATACACCTAGTTATGAGTGCGTGCGTGCGTGCGTGCGTGCGTGCGTGCGGTGCGTGCGTGCGTACGTGCGTGCGTGCGTGCGTGCGTGCGTGTGTGTGTGTGCGTGTTCGTGTGCGTGTGCGTGTGCGTACGCGCGTGGGTGCGTATTATAGCCCTTAGTTGCCTGAAAATAAATCATTTATAAAAATAATAGATCACTAGAAACTTACGGCTAAACATTCATTAATTTAAACAAGTAGATACATGAAGGCCAATTAAATGTTTCCACATATACTTTGTTACTCCCAACTGGGCCTCAGGGCCATAAAATACGTACATTACAAAAATACTTCATTAGTCTCGTCCCCTCTTTATACTTATAATTATTAACTGAAATACCGCTATTATTAACTGAAATACCGCCTGTTTATTTGGTATACCATCACGCGAAAATTAATGACACAAAATTCTAAGCTTTTCGTATTTACTATTACATTTATGGATTATGTTGGTCATAAACGAGAAACGAATACTCCGTATTCGGGTTAACGGACCTATAACTGGACTCTCATCTCGAAGTGGCGGCTGGACCCAAGCTCGAGGGACTGAGCTTCCATTTTCAAAATTACATCACAACGGGACAATCGTCGTCATTTGTTGTTTAACATAAAGAGTAGATAACATCGGTCAAGTGTGATCGGAGTTGCTTAGAATTCTGTAAATATGTGTTTGGAATAGTGTTTTCAGTGCAGTAGTTGTGATTGGGGAGTTATTTCATTTTTTAGGAGCCGGGTCAATTAAGATTACATCAATTAGTTAAGAAGTCTAATTAATATGAAATTGAGTGCAATTCTATTTCATGTAATTATTTGTAGGTATTTTTTTTTAATTTACTGGATTATCACTCATATCATATGGTCCAAGAGCTACTGCCAATTTTTGGGTAGGTATTTGAGGCAAGCTGAAAACTTGTCTCATAACTCTCCTACTAAACCCCAACTCGGAGCTGCAGACCTGGCTGCTGAGTAGCGGGGCATTATGGACCCCTACAATTTTAAAAATGTTATTTTTTTATTCCAAAAAAAATGTTTGAGGCAATATGCAATTTTTATAATGTTGTAGTTTAATGTTTAAAGAATAGAAAAAAAAATAAGCCAGACGATTTAGTCGGGGCTTTGACATTGCCAGGCGCGTGCAAAAATTAAAAAAAAATAGTTTAAAAAAAGTGTTTGAGGCAACTTGAAATTTTAATAGGGTGTAATTTATAGCTAAAAAATAAGATTCCCAAAAAGACAGATCATTTCGGTGGGGCTTTCTACCCGCCAGGTGATCTAACAAATCAGGGTAAAAAACAGTTTATCTCGATTTCTGGCAAAACTACAAGTTCGATGGAAAAAAGTTTAATGACAAAGTTGTAGGTAATAAAACGATCTATAATCTTTGTCTTGACACTTTTTTCACATAACCTCAAAATGTATGTGAAAAATTAAAAAAACCAAATTTTTGAGTTTTTATTTTTATCTCTTCCAAAAAAAAATTTTTTTTCACTAAATTTGGTGAAAACCTACCTTTTTTTGTCTCAAACACACTGTAATTTTTTTGATTTAAAATATTTATTTTTGCACCTTATATTGACTTAATATCGAAAAAGCACCCTAATTTTTAATCTAGTCTTCAATTCAATCAAAATTTCTATTTTTTTAAGTCGGTGGGCTTTTTATCGTTGACATTTTGACTTTCTGATGGTTTAAAAAATATACATTACTATTGTAAATTTTCTCAGAAATGTGCAAAATGTGCCTGATTTAGTCGCAGTAAAGGCGCATTTTCTGAGAAAATTTACCATAGTAATACTCGAATATATGTCGGAGATGGTAAATCGATGGTACGAACTAATCTGTGATACGCGTTAATCGATGGTGTTGTTTATCAATGGATCGGGACTCCCGATCCATTGATAAACG
This sequence comes from Ochlodes sylvanus, assembly GCA_905404295.2. Taxonomy (NCBI): domain Eukaryota; kingdom Metazoa; phylum Arthropoda; class Insecta; order Lepidoptera; family Hesperiidae; genus Ochlodes; species Ochlodes sylvanus. Next base: position 6,727,605 of record FR990144.1, read on the forward strand.
CGTGATCTGTCAAAATGCAGTTCATTAAGATGTCGTCCCTCATAAAAGGAATTCTCGGGAGAAGTTATAAAGGTAATCTTAAAGGTAGCATTCGGTTCTTAGCGACCACGACCCGCGACCGCGCGGCTCCACGTTTCTCATCCACTGAATAGGCAGTGCCGTGTTACTGATGTGCCATTTCTTCTTGGTTTGATGTCTTGATTTATTAATCTGTTTACAAAATCAAACTGTTTATGACTTACTTACAATATTTTCTGAACTTTTCTTTATTTATAATTTAAATGTCGTTTTATGAGTATTTGAAAGCAACCCTCAACTTCTGGTGATGTGAAAATTGAGTCAATCTTCTTCCTTTTTTCCGGAGGCATAGATAATAACATAATAAGAATATCATCATCTTCATCCACCAATAGCTGATGGATAACTTTTACTTTGCTGCGGATAAATTGTCCGACATATCGTACTGCAACAGAACGACAACGAACACGACGACAACGAAATCTAGGGGTCGCCCCGCGACAGGCGACCATGGTCACGTAGTTGAATGGAGATGGACGCAGTCGCGCGTCGCGGTCGCTAAGAACCGAATGCTACCGTAAGGCGAGTAATCTCTGAAAGTGAATAAAGTTCTAATAAAATATCACATAACTCGCGGATAGAGCGAGTGGTTCGATCGATAAATCAATATTGCGTATCGCTGAGTAAATTAAACAGGTCGGAATCGGAGATCCGCGTAAATAACCAAATAAACAAAGTAAAAGAGCGTTAAAACTGAGCCAGACAGTGATCAGTGAATAAATGAGTTGTTTATGTGTTGGTCCGGACTCTTGTCTTTTATTTGAAATCCCAATCTGAAGTCCTGGCATGAAACAATCCCACAATGGATGTTTGATAAAGAATACCTACTTGCATGAAAATACATGCTACACAGAGTAAAATCGAGTGAAAACCCATACAAACACCCTGCCTACCTGATGCCGACATAATATATTTTTTTAACACCATCGGAAAGTTGATTTCAACGAACAAAAAGCCCACCGACTTAGAAAAAAAGAAATTTTGATTGAATTGAACACAGATTGAAAAATAGGGTGCTTTTTCGATGTTAAGTCAATATAAGGTGCAAAAATAAATATTTTAAATCAAAAAAATTACAGTGTGTTTGAGACAAAAAAAAGGTAGCTTTTCACCAAATTTAATGAAAAAAAAAATTTTTTTGGAAGAGATAAAAATAAAAACTCATAAATTTGGTTTTTTTAATTTTTCACATATATTTTGAGGTTATGTGAAAAAAGTGTCAAGACAAAGATTATAGATCTTTTTATAACCTACAACTTTGTCATTAAACTTTTTTCCATCGGACTTGTAGTTTTGCCAGAAATCGAGATAAACCGTTTTTTACCCTGATTTGTTAGATCACCTGGCGGGTAGAAAGCCCCACCGAAATGATCTGTCTTTTTGAGAATCTTATTTTTTAGCTATAAATTACACCCTATTAAAATTTCAAGTTGCCTCAAACACTTTTTTTAAACTATTTTTTTTTAATTTTTGCACGCGCCTGGCAATGTCAAAGCCCCGACTAAATCGTCTGGCTTATTTTTTTTTCTATTCTTTAAACATTAAACTACAACATTATAAAAATTGCATATTGCCTCAAACATTTTTTTTGGAATAAAAAAATAACATCTTTAAAATTGTAGGGGTCCATATTGCCCCGCTACTCAGCAGCCAGGTCTGCAGCTCCGAGTTGGGGTTTAGTAGGAGAGCTATGAGACAAGTTTTCAGCTAGCCTCAAATACCTACCCAAAAATTGCCAGTAGCTCTCAATCTAATAGTATATACTTTTATCGATGTATTTTTAACCGACTTCTGAAAGGAGGAGGTTCTCAATTCGATTGGTATTTTTTTTTCGATGTATGTACACCGATTACATTGAAATTTATGATTCGATTTACGTGATTCTTCTTTAGTTTGATGCCGAATAGTTGCCATTTGGTCCCATAAAAACTTAACATAGTTGGGCTTAGTAGTTTTCAATTTATCAATATTTTTAACCGACTTTAAAAAGGAGGACGATAATTTACGACCTTTTTTTAGTTTATTACCTTCATTTTAACTTTGTAATAATTCATTTAAATGTAGGTATGATAAACATATTACATTCACATGACCAAACTTAGTTTTCCCACATACAAATGTATGTTCTAAATTCATTCCTACAGTTCAATATGAATTGTTCAAAACTATTATAATTGAACGATTCCACGAGTTCCACTATTTATTCCCGTTCCAAGCTGTTTTGCGAACGGTCCAATTCCTTCGGGTATCCGTTTATTGTGCCGACCGTACCGTTACAGCAGGCGTTGACAATCAGTGCAGAACAGTAACAAAAGTTTGTTAAACAGAGTGGTATTTAAGGTGTAAATTACTTCGAGAGGGGCAGATTGTCACAGTGGTTGCCATCAATGCATTTAAATTAATGCAATATAAAAATTGGATGCGTGTACTTTGCTTCCATTCAATTTACTATTTATTAATTTCTTAGTTATACATGTAGTTTAGATACAGATAATTTTGTATGCTATTCATTCTGTCTGTATAATTAAAAACAACAAACTGACAACAAGAAAACTGTAAACAACGTGCGCACTCTGTTGTAAAGATCTGAATCTATTCGGAAAATATTTTTCAATACGATTTGTAGTATGTAAATAGGTATTGAAGTAAAAGCCAAAACATTTTTTATTTTTGTCTGTCTGTATACAAGTATAACGTGGAATGCCTTTGAATGTATAAGACCTTTGTAAATAATATCTAGCCTCATATTATGTAAGTACATTCTAGTGAGGCTTGTAAATAATGTTGCGAGTCACAAAGCAATCTTTCTGCTTCTTAACTAAATAAACGCTTATACTATACTTACCCCGCAATTGCCTGCGACTTTGCATGTGACTCAAGTTCAGACAACTCAGATACAGTTACAAAGTACACAAGCTATACAGATTTCCGCAAAGAAGTAATTAACACAGTACGTTGTGAACTAGTTTTCGTTCGCCACTAGCTTCAAAAGTTATTAGAATTTATGTGTTAATTGGTATGCCTCAAAGATATGTACGTTCAACGTACTTATTCCTCTGCGTATCTAACGCTGAGGAATAATTTAGCCAAATGTTCATTTGTGTGTAATCCACTTCTGTTTGACAACCATTGACAACTTACCTTGTAGTGACTTCTCTGCTCGTTAGTGAACTCTATACATAAACCAAATTAAATTTCTTCACAACGGAATAAAATTAGTAGCTTCATAGTTATAAAACAAGGAAACTTATCCGCGGTGACCTCGTAAAGTGTAGAGTTGAAAAGCAGTTACAGTTGAACTTGATGAAGTCGGATTGCAGAACGCGCTAACTACAGAACTGAGTTTTCAGTTAACGCCTTTACATTTTTTATGTAAATGCTGACGATTTCCTAGCGATCTGGTAAGAACTTTGCCACCCGTGGACGTTAGTACCGACGCCTTGCCAACTAACCAGCCGATCGACTTGCTTATTGCTGGTCTTCGAAAGACGTAAAAATTGCTTGCTCAGCAAAGACCCACAGAAATGTTCTGACGTTTCGACTTTTTTTTGAGGAGCTTGTATCACGGTTAGTTTGGATTTGAAAGATGAAGTCTCAAGGGGCTGAGGTGTAAACACCCCAACCAAGTTTAGCATCTTCGTATCCAAACGAATCGCTGCACTGCCGCCTTAAGCCCACTGTAAGAGACAATTCGGACAGCGTAGGAAATTTGCATGGCATTGCATGTTTTGTGTCAATGTTTCGCTAAGGAGTCCGTCCTGGCTGTGGTATACGTGGGTTGACCACAAATCTCTCCGATTTAGAACTGGATACAAATTGCAGAGTAGGTAGTTTTCAAGCCCTGGTCATCCAACCCCTTACAAATTCAAACCGACATTTTGGAGTACTCTCGGTGGTATACCTCCTTCTCTTAAATTACCGAGACCCATCCTCTACAGATGCTCGCTAATGGGTTAAAAGCAATAAATATACTTCAACAAATTTGTTACGTGTTCTCAAAATTAACTTAGAACCTAAATAAACACGAGACCAGGGGCTTTTAAACGTTTATTTTTGAAATGTATGTGTAGTTTTGGTAATATTCCAACTAGAAGAAATATAGTTGTTTTTTTTCTATTATCTAACAAAAAGGCCTGGCGATGCTCCAGGATTTAAGGGAAATCCTCTTCCATATTCAATGTTCGTTATATTATTAGGTAACTGAAATTTGGGCGAAATTGCTGATTACTTTCGTCACTGAAGCAAAGAAAATGAACAAATGTTTCAAGTCCGAATCAGTCTCGCGTTAATAACATTCCGTATGTAGAAGTCGAGAAAGTCGAGATAGATGCCCTAATCGACGACCCGGATGGCGCAATGGTTAACACGCCGGATCGCCGTTCCGAGGGTCCTGGGTTCGATTCCCAGCGAGGCGGAAATTTGAATGATGAGTTTAAATTTCTGTTCTTGGTCTGGGTGTGTGTGTTCTTGTCTTGTGTGTGGTCCATGGCACCCACGACACAGGGAATCCTAGTGTGAGGCTATGAGTATGTAGCGTTATAAAAAAGATGCCCTAATGCTATGGATGGCTCGTTGTGTTTGGTTAGTAAAAAGTCTAACTTCTTAAAAATCGCTATAAATGACTTGGTTTAGGTACTATCAGTTGAGTGAATAACAGTGTATGCATTTGTATGCATAGGCATATCTGAAATTTCGCGTAGATATTTCTTCCCTTTCTCTCCTTTTTTAGCCGCCTTTTTTTGTCGTTACTGCGCCTAATGGGCGGCAGTGACCCTTTACTATCAGGTGGTTTATCTGCTCATTTACGGCTATATACATAAAAAACGGGCCTGGCAAAACACGGAAGCTCTAAAGAAATGTCAAACTCAGTCACTCAACTTATGACCACGCCCGTACTCGCTTAACTTGGTTACTACAATCAGCTCTAGCCATGAGATTTTAACTAACTTAAGCTATTTTGCATTTTTTATGTTGGTATTTGACCTGACAATGTTTTTGTTTTCAGGTAACGAACGAGCCACAGGGACGCTTGGGTTCGGGTAATATGTATTTCCAGGTTTCTATTTTTACCTGTTCATGCTCGTAATTTCTGTACGCCGGAGGGCTATCATTTGTAAACCCTTTGATTCGAGAAAGCATGTTATGAAGGCATGACATGAGTATATATTTATAATGAACTTGATGCTTTTTGCGGATTATTATTGTCCTAACAAGGGACAAGCCTCTCGGAGTTTTGACCTCAATCCTATTTAAAATGCGATGTTCAGTAAAAGTACTTGAAAGTGGGGATATTATTTTCACTTTCCTTTCGGGCTGTGTTGTGGCGGCCCTGACTCTGTCCATAGTGGCAGACCACAGTTTACGCGGTGCCTCTGGTTGGTAGGGATTTGTGTAAACATTATTCGCGTTTCTGCGAAGCCTACCTACCATGATATTTCCCTCTTTCTTGAGACAGCAATCAAATGACTTGTCGAAATCTCTATTTACAGTAAATGTGTTTCTGGGATCCAAATTAGGTTTTTTTATAGAATGCAGGTAGCAAAACAAGCATGCAGCACTACCGTGCCGCTACCGCTCATGACAACTGCGACCGACTTAAAACAAGACTCAAATGGGGACCAGGATAGATAGTTCGGTTAGAAAACGGTGTTAGAACATTAGTTGGTCAGTTTGTTATTGTTTATTGTTTGTCCTGTCGCTGAACAGATTGTTACGCTCCAAATGGTAAATCTTAGACCCAACTTAGACTCTAAAAATGTCATTGCTATACTTGAAATGACAAACAGAATTTAAAAACAAAATAAAAGTTCACTCAATAGTGCTTTGGCGCTAAATGGTTGGGGAACCCCACTGATTCCTTATACCTCGTCATTCAGCGTAAGGACAAACAATCGATAATTTGGCGTATGGAGCCAAAGGGTACATGGAATTGCCTGAGGGAGGTTATTTGTAGCAAAATGCAATTATTTACGAATGTTACCAATTTTGATCGGCTTTCATAACGCCTGAGGCGTCACGTGCTTTAAATGAGGTCTTTTGTGTTACCATTTATCAAATAATTCACTTATATGTTGCAAAGTGAGCCAATTGTTGATGAAATGAAGGGCCACAGGAACAAAACTTCTAAATAATCATTCTTATTCAAAATTTTTTACCATTTTTTCAAAATAGAATTTATCAGTAAGCTAGCTTGACTATTTTGTTAGTTTATAAACTTGTCAGGAATAAGAAGTTGAATTGCGTTACAAAACGATATCTAAAAAGGTCTTGAATTATGTGGCCTTTAGGCCTACCCCAGTCATAAACAGTATCTATGGATTGAAAAAACATTGATAACACATATAATTCCTCGATTGTATTTCGATTGTATATCTAAGCCCAGCCGGCTACACTTTTTAGAGGCTACAATCTCAGTCCTCAAGGGTAGCAAAGCATCTGTGACCGAATTAGAACTTACTAACAAATACTAACTGGACTAACAGGACTAAGCATCCTAGTCTAATAACAAACTAACTAACTAATGTTATAATACCGTCTGCTAACAGGTCTAACTATATATCCTAGACCCCGTTTGAGTCTTGTTCTAGGTCGGTCACAGTTGTCATGGGCGGTAGCGGAAGGTGGTGCTGCAATGCTGCATGCTCGTTACCTATGTATGTACCTTAACATCATATAAAAAGCACTGGGACAGTGATAAAGTGTGTCCTATGGAAGATTATTATTAAAAAATATATTTCATTTCACAACGGGAGCCGTTTCGTACCACAGGGGTCGTAGTAGGTGAGCATATGCTGCGTAATGACGTCACGCCCGATTTTCTGTAATAGCTTATTTTGCCCCATCAAATATTGAAGGGGAGTAGTAATATATGGCAATCAATGGATATGGATTTATACAAATGGCCACGTTTTTAAATTAGATACGATCTGAACATAAATAGTAATAGCGCTCTTGGCTCTTGGGTTATGTTATAAAAACGACGATGTGAAGCACTCGCAATCCGGGTTTTATAATAAATTTTATATAAGCAACTCATTCGGATTATCGTAAGTCATGATTATTTCGATCATTCGAACAGTTAAAAGTATTTAAATTTTCGGTTTGCATGATTTGCATGCATGATTGTTGATGTTGTTTGATTTGCATGATGCGATTGTGACAATTTATATTCGAACAGTTTAAATTATAACTAACTAAGCTAACCAATTGATCTTCATAATATCTGCTGAGTTTTAATTTCGAAAAACGTCTTTGAGCAACAACAAAAGTGTCGTTTAGTTCAAAATCTACACATCAATGTATCAGCATATGCGTGTACCATATCACACGTTATTGTTAGTATCCATATTGCCAACAAGGCATGGTTTGGGTATTACTTTAGAGAGCCCCATAAATTTCAAAACTCATCAGCTTCTTTTAATTGATTGTTTTGCTTAAACAACGCCTTTTCAAAATGAGTGTAGGTATACTTACAGGTGATTATGAAAATAAAGCAGGGGATACAAAGGTCCTGAGGTTGCGATGTCGGCCGCCCGCCATTAATCACAGGTTCCGAGTCGCGTGATGGTGGACCGAAACATATTATGATACTCTTTTAATCGAATGTATCACTTTCATTATGATTTTTACGGAGGAAATATCTTAAATAGTATTTATTCTGTTTGGTACAAAAAGAGAAGCTTCAAATAATTTATTTTGAATTTTATATCAGTCTTTACATCCCATACTATACGAGCTCGCAGTAGACGCTTTTTGAAAATAAGTTCCTTGCGCCGTAAAATAAATAATCAGTGTATACCATTTTGCTTATCTAAGACTAAGCAGAATACTTTGGGCCTCTTCTGACTAAGAAGTACCTTACTACGAAAAAGTACCTATGGAATATGTACACACGAGTACACAAATGAGACTTCACATACAGTCAAATCCGAGAACAAACTTTTACCTTTGTTGTCAGTTGTTTCAACCAGAAATCGAGCTTGGGAACCTTACCTTAGTGCAACTTAAAAGGGTCGTTTGTAGTGATTCGTACATACTTATAACAATCGATTTATTAAACTTTACAACTCGTTATAACGAAAAGATAAAATAAAGAACGTGAAGCAAAATGTGTTATTTAAAGCGAACGCGACGTTTATACTGAACAATGAGAATCGAACATTTTTATTTCTCTGTATTGAAATAAAAACAAAACAATCGCAGGGATCGCATTTAACTGCATATCGCGCTGTTAAGTCTACATTTTCATTTCAGAACAACGCCATTAGCGCTCGTAAAAAAGAAAAGTTGCTTAGATAAAGGTTCTTTGTTTTAGATTTTAGAACACGATTAAACGGTTAAGATAGTATCGGATCTTTTCTTGGTTGAAGCTGTTTAATGGTAACATTATGGCTGGCCGCGCAATGGTTAAAGATACTCTGCGACGTAACATATTTGAATTTTGGACCTTAAGAATATTATGGAAAGAATTACAATCAAGTCATTCATGAGCAATGGTGTTGTGATCGACGGAATTAAATAACTTCGGAGGAGGTCTGGAATGGACGGGTATTGTTACTGGCAAAATGTTTTATTCCAGTTTAGGGGTGCATGTTATGTCGTCAGTTCTGGTCGTTTGTAGTTAGCCAGCATTTAAGCCATCCTGTAACTATTTCTGACATTTGTGTTGGACAGTAAATCCTTCATTAATCTGCACTGGAGCAGCGTAGTAAAGTACACTGAAGAGTTGAAGACCTCTTTAATTAGAACAATAGACGGGTTGATTCGTTCGCGAATGTGTCGAAGATATTAACATGGTTACAATTGAAATCGAAATATAATGATAACGGCACATGAATAAATCGACCTGCTTTTTAGTACATCCAGTAATCTTTTTCGGCATAAGCATGATTGCAACATTGTATTCGTTTAAACTTCACGAGTCTTATCTCAAGCATTTAAAGTCGAAAGTCGATCTAGTCTGGCGCCTTGGGAAGACGCAAGTGTAATACCGACAGCCGAAATGCACTCAATGCATCCCGCGACGCAACGTTACCGCGACGTGATCGCAATGCGAGGTAGCTTTTGTTAAAATGGTTGAGTTGTAGAGAGGATTGAAACTCTTGAGGAATTTGACTCGAAGTTGCTGAGCACATACCGCTTTAAACATCAGTAACGGAGAAGTTCGTGCTGAATGCTAGTGGATATTACATCTGAGATATCTGCTAAGATTTTGGATGATGGTATGAAGAATAAGACATATCTTAGGGTAGTCAAGAATAAAAATAAATAAAATAAATAAATAACGCTACACACTCATAGCCCCACACTAGGATTCCCTGTGTCGTGGGTGCCATGGACAACACACAAGACAAGAACACAAACACCCAGACCAAGAACGGAAACTTAAATTAATCATTCGAATTTCCGCCTCGCTGGGAATCGAACCCAGGACCCTCTGAACGGCGATCAGGCGTGTTAACCATTGCGTCATCCGGGTCGTAAATATTCAAATTGTTGGATAAGTTTTTGAAAAAAAAACCCGTTTCCAATCGTCTTCATCTGTTCTCTGTAGAATAAATTTTTATCAATCCCATTTCTGATATTTTGTAAGCAAAGATTTTTTTGATAATAAAAATATACCATTCATCCATCAATCACCCTTTACAAATCCTTTGTTGGGCATAGGCCTCTACTAACTTCGCTTGGCTCCACTCTGACCGATCCTCAGCCTCTGCATCCATCGGATGCCCGCTGTCATTTTCAGATCGTCAGTTGACTTGGTCGGGGGGCGTCCTATGATCACTTTTCGAAGCCGTATTCTCCATTTGAGGCTTTGAAGAGAACGATCGTACTGAGAGATTATTTGAAAGTTAACGTATTCGTTATTCCTTAACTTTAAAACGTTTCCATTACAAAACTGCAACGCTCGGTGAGCGCAATCTCAAGAGTGGCGACGCCGCGGTTCCACGGACTTTACTCCTCGCGTTACGATGCTACGTGATACCAATGCTTGAGTTAGGATTTTTGCCCTTTCTCTTTAGTTTGTAATTAAACTATTGGTTTCATTTCTGGACTTTAAATTTGTAACTACATAATGATTTGAAAAATTCCATGCGTTATAACAAAGTAGATAATTATGGGCAGATTTTAATTTATTAGTTCTTAGATTTAAGTTAATATAAGTACGTAGATCTATTCATGCATAATGTGAACTTAATCTTTAAAAGGTCAGCATAGGTCAGCATCGATGAAGCTTACCTGCGATGCTGAAAAGTTAAAATATATTCTTGTCCTGTGATTTATTTGAAAGCGCAATTGCCTAATCACAATGCATATGTTTTTCTTACATACATTTCATTTTTATCGTGTTACACTTACAATGTTTAATTTAGTTATATTGCAACAAGAAAAACTAATTGGATTAACTGTATATCCGTGTTAGTTGTGTAAATTATGTATAAAGCATGCGTAAAGGTAATTGAAATATCTTCAAAGGGTCTGAAATCTTGAGAGTGATGACGAAATGGTTTCACAGGCTTCACTCTCGTTGCGTTAAGATGATACGTGACTGTAATACTGAGAAGTATTCTATTATCATTGTTGAAAATATAAATTGAATATAATCTCTTACTAAACTCTTGGATTCAATTATTTAAATACTGACGGCTTTTCTAAGCTACAATAAAATTACAGTTCTAAATTAACATAAAAATAGAACATTAATGTGTGTTTATTACGAATTTATATGGCCATGACAGTCTGCATTGTTGCCTCTAATCTATGATCTTAGCGTATGTGCTATCTTTGTTACACCTGTGAGTGAAGCAATGTTCTATCTCTTTTATCGTTTGGAAACAAGCTGTGATTCATTAAAATTACAAATTATAAATTAATCTATTTAAAATTACAACATTTTTATACATTCACCTATGATATGATTTACCGTCCTCCTTCTTTACCTTTCTATCATAATTGTTGCATTTTCGAAATGCACAAGAAGGCATTTTACCTTTTTTTAGTATGTAGTCGACACGTGCGCTCAGAATGACAGCCGACAGCTCGACTGATTGCAAACGGTCCGACGCGGGCCGTTTCCCCTGCACGCGTTAGGAGCGTTGGTGGCGTATCTAGTGTAATATATCATTGGATTCAACCGCCGGCGTTGATCTCTAGTACTTTAAAACGTTTCCATTACTAAACTGCAACGCTCGGTGAATGCAATGCGTACAGCGCAATCTGAAGAGTGGCGACGCCGCAGTTCCACGGAGTTTACTCTCAGCGCGTTATGACGCTACGTGATCGCCATACCGAGGACTAGTTTATGATCTTATTAACCACTTTTCTATTACATTCTATTCTCTAGGCTCTAATGCTATCGTTGAGAGTTATTTTATACACTGTTGATACTTGGGAATGCTTCGTTAGTACATATATTTCTTTGACTTTTACGCAAAAATAATCACTAACTGTTAGCCTCTAAATTACGTAAGGCGAACGTAATACAAAGCCGTCAGCGTGAGCTCACGTACAGAAGCTTATATTAGGACATGTTTCTTATATCGCTGACAACGTGATGCTTATATATTTGTTTTATTTTAGTCCCTTTCGTAAGATTTAAAAAGAAAAAAGGTCCTTTGGAAAAAATTTCCAAAGGGTTCTTTGAAATTCCTAGTGAAAAAAGACACAAAGTAGATAGAAACATAATTATATACCTACATGTAGTGTATGACCCGTACCTATGTAGATCCATGACTAAAAATACATGTTTTATTATACGAGGGAGGATCAAAAAGTAATGATAATCGGATATTTGTAGAGCATATAATAATATAAAAAAAATAGTTTTTGCTTCCTCATATATCCACTAGTTCAGCATAAAAAAATCATATAAATAGGTCACGATTTACGGGAGGTACATTCATTTGAATACGAACAGTCGGGGAGTAAACATCAAAATGGAGAAAAACGAAATCAGAGCTGTCATAAAGTACCTCTGTTTGAAAAAATGTCTACCAAAGACATACACAGCGACCTAGTGGAAACATTGGGGGACTCTGCTCATCCATATTCCACAGTTGCGCGCTGGGCAAAGGAGGTCAAGCTGGGTAGAACATCCACAGAAGATGAACATCGCGAGGGACACCCATCCACGTCCCTCAATGCGGAAAACGTTAAAAAATCGAAGATGTCGTATTGGCAGATCGAAGAGTGACCATAAGGCATGTAGCTGAGGTCATAGGGATCTCATATGGCAGTGATCAAAGAATCTTTGCGAATGAACTGCATATCAAAAAGGTCTCTGCGCATTGGGTGCCGAGAATGTTAACCGCCGAGCAAAGGAAAAATTGAGTCGACATTTCGAGGGCGAATCTCGAAAAGTTCCAGACGGATCAGGATTTTTTTTTGTCTCGTTTCGTAACCATGTATGAGACCTGGATCCATCATTTTGATCCGGAAACCAAACAACAGTCATGACTTGGAAACGAGCCTCTTCCCCGACGTCGAAGAAATTCAAGGTGTCAAGTTCGGCAGGAAAGGTTATGTCCGTTTTTTGGGACGCTGAAAGAATTATAATGGTGGAATACTTGAACAAAGGAGCCACTATTACAGGTTCTTACTACGCAGACCAAATAAGAAGATTGCGGGAGGCCATCAAAGAAAAAAGACGAGGCAAAGTCCGAGCTGGAGTGTTGTTTCACCAAAACAACGCACCGTCTCACAAAGCCGCCATTGCGATGGCTGCCATTCAAGAAACGGGATTCGAATTGATCGAACACCCACCCTATTCGCCAGACCTGGCTCTCAGTGACTTTTACCTCTTTCCTCGGCTCAAGGAATACCTCCGAGGCAAAAAATTTGACGACGATAGCGAGGTGATGACTGCTGTAGAGGCGTTTTTGGAGGGTCAAGACAAAGAATTTTTTTCAAAGGGAATTATGGGTTTAGAAAAAAGATGGACTAAATTTATTTACTTGCTAGGAGACTATGTAGAGAAACAGATTTTTTTTTTAGTTAAAATATCCTTATTTCATATTGATTCTCATTACTTTTTGATCCCCCCTTGTATATCTTATAATAACCTTATAAGTGAAAAAACCGACTTAAAAATAATGCAAATTTAAGACTGGTTTTGTCATGGATGCCATTGCCAGAACTGTACCAAACTTAAACGGCACCAGCTTTCAAATACAACAAGAATCATCAAAATTGGTTTACCCAGTTGAAAGTTCTCCGGTAATAAACAAAAAAAAATCCAGTCGAATTGAGAACCTCCTCCTTTTTTGAAGTTGGTTAAACATACAACATATGTTGTATGTCTTAATATATTTGATCTATTTGAACATGTAATTTGTTAAGCTAAGGATTTTTTAGGATAACGGTGTCCACTTACCATCAAGTGACCTGTCGGCTATTGACAATGTCAATTTGACATCTATAAAAATAACCACCTACTGTATATTTCCCACAAAAATATTCCTTGCCTGTTTATTTGGTTGCGGAAATTCAGATAATAATAAGGATCAGAGTAGGACGTTATGATCTTAAGAGAGCATGTGAGCGCATTGCGGTATTCGATACGAGCAGTTAAGAGCTACAGATTTGGCGAATAGAGGTTGAATAGTGTAGTTTAGAAATTTACTGGAGTCTACATCGTGGGGTTAGGCTAGAATGTTATAGCATGAGTACATCGTAGCAACGTACATTGTGAGTGAACATTGATCGAGTCATCATCCTAGTGTATGTCCTTTTAGGGGCTTCACTTGATCTTAAGAAGGTTAAAGGGAGATGTGGTCACTGCATGCGGACTTGGACATTATCAGATTGTCGCCCATACAACACGACTCTTGCAATTCAAAGGTCACTTAAAGATAATATCTAAATTATATAATTAATGAGGTAACTACAAAATATAAGATTTCTATCTAAAAGTGAATGAACATTCCATATTTGTTTGTAACTGATGTATTAGTATTTAGTATATTAGTTAGTAGTGTAATATTTTTTTATGAAACTATTTCTTACAAATAGATTAGCTAATTTAGCCAGCTAATGGTAGGTAAGTGGCCACTATCGTTAACAACTTCAACATGATACAAGCAATCTGAAATTTGATTACTAGATACATGCATTAATAAAACACATTTTAACTCCACTAAATAAATGTATTAGCATAAGACTACCAAATTAATAAAGACAGATATTCTGGGTCCTCCAGCACCAAAATGTTCTACGGAGACTAGAATTAAATGGTCGCAGCTAGTCAGCAAAACCACTCATAATATTATTGTCAGCTTGTCGAACTATCTTAAAATCTTAGATCCTCATTTATATCGGAAATGTGTCTGCAAGCGAAATTGACTTCGAGGAGTAGATCAGATTAAGCAATCTAAAGCTTGAAATTGCAAATGGCGTCTAATGCATTTGCCGGGACAAAATGTCGGTGGCTGTGCGTCGTATAAAATTCTTATTAGCCTTATCTGAGGGGTCAACGCTGTTAGTGAGATGTAGTGAGAAAATTGCCTTAACTGAGGGGTCACTGCGTTGGTGAGATCTAGTGAGAAAATTACCTTATTTGAAAAGGACAGGCAAAATGTCCTCAAGTCCATGCGCGTCTACGCTGAAACTTTTTTCCTAACTAAAAGTAATAGCTACTATTTGATTACCGCTTACGAAGGGTCTTACCCTCTTATTAACAATCCCCTATTGAGGATCTTATTGCGTTTCCCAATCTCAATTTAGCGAGGGTTCGAATGCAATTGCAATCATGTTAATAATATAGAATAGAAAATGTTTGAGTATTGCTTTTATGGTTCTTCACAGACAAACACAAATGAAAAAAATTACAAAATATTTTATTAATACACGGTTGATTATTTATTGATTATGAGAATGTATGCATCGCATGGTATAGGATCGCTCATATCCCGGCGGCTTGCGTCGATCTTAAGTGATCAACTAAGTTAAGTTAAGCAACTACCGACCGCTAGTTGGATGGGTGACCGCTACTGGCAAAATTTGTTGGGCGCTTCCGTGCTTCGGAGGGCACGTAAAACCATTGGTTCCTGTTGTTATCATTTGGTAGCAGTCGTTAAGCCATGTCGGATGAAAAACTTCCGACACTTGTGTTGGCAACTAACCCCTCCACCAATCCGCACTGGAACAGCGTGTTGAAGTATGCTCTGGCCTCCTCAGGTATGAGGAAGGGCCCGAGCTCAGTAGTGGGCCATTAATGGGTTGAAGCCAGGTATAGGATAATAAGTAATAGGTATAGACAAGTTGTCTCGGCGTACTTCGTACCGCTTTATATTTAAAAAATGTTTTGGTGATATATCGACAGCAACGCCACCTACCGGGTCCAATTGTGAATCTAAATAATTCTCGGATCCACCTGAAGACACACAAAAAATTTCAACCAAATCGGTCAAGCCGTTTAGGAGGAGTTCAGTGACATACACACTCACACTCGAATTATATATATTAAGATGTAATAGGTACGTAACATGATATATAGCCTAGCCCGTTTAATTTGATACTTCATCCTAGATCAGGTCACCGGAACTCGACACTGGAATTGGGTAATCACGCCACTAATTACTTAATTAGCGACACTAAAGGTACGGTTTGAATTATAATACCTCCCTTAAAGGGCTATTAATGTACCCCATTTACGGATTTAATGTAACGCTTGTTTATTTGAATATTTATTCAGCAGATCAAGCAAAAGTTTTAACGGTGGATTGACGAACAGGGGGTTATGTGTTCAAATAACGCTCGCACCTTTAAATTTTTAAGTTATGTGTATAATTGTACGAGTATATACAAATTAATAATGTGTAAATAAATAACCGCTATTAGGAGAACAAAACCTCAGTAACAAAGTTGTATTAAAGCTAACAACATTAGATAATGTATATATAGTATATAGTCTACAGTAGATACCTAACAGATGAGTAGCGATAACCACAATTACCGTTATAATCGCACGGATGATAATTAAGTAGGAATCCATTATCACAAGTGTTCTTCGCAAAGAGCTGTCGGGAACAGTTATTAGATTTCGTTGTTCCATTTCATAAGGCGTGCTGTTTGTTCTATAATCAGCTGCACGAACGTGTTCTAGACGATATTGTTGCCGTTTACATACCAATTATGGAATTTAATGTTTTACTACATCAAACAATCTGAAATTGTGTAACTGAGAGCTTCGATCCGTTTCGAGCATCAAAGTATTTACGGTTTCAAATAGTTTCAAACAGTCTAAGTACAAATCAGGTTTTGTGAGATGTTCTAAAGGTTTATTGTGTTTTTTATTTAATGTTTCTTGTTAGTTATATTATATAACATGCGATGAAATCAATAAACTGCAAAAACCACCTCAAACGGAGGGCACTACTTTCGTAACGAAACTTTTATATTAACTTTTATTTCTTTTCCCACGAGAACATACACTTCACTAATATTCACTTCACTTCAATAAGTTACAAATGTACTCAACTTCGTTGTAATAAAGAGTTCCCGTGTGATATCAATGTTTTTAAAAATTACGTGCGTATAAGAATTTAATTATCACTTGCTTCGGTGAAGGAAACCTGCACACCTGAGCGTTCTCCTGTCCAGCTATCGTAATTTTGCATCATCAGTCTGTTATCGTAATTTATATTTTTTTAGTAAAGCATGAAATATTTTTTAGTAAAGTATTTGTTTTTTATATTTGAAACACTACATACATCACTGTTAATATTGACAAATCCAAACATTAACACATGATGATATTGACAGATCCTATTTATTTAACATAACTATTTAAACTAGGCAGAGTTATCAAGAGATTCTCGAGTAACAAACTAACCAAAGCGCAAGTAGTTTAAATACAAACTTTGCTCACGTGCTTATCAGAACGCAATTAAACCCCTGCATTGATAATATTGGAAATAGTCCAAGTGCTATCGTTATTACTGTAATTAGTTTATTATTACCCGGCAGCTACGTTTAATCGGTTAATATCAAATTTTATTTACCTGTAAGTTATTAGCGAGTGCTTGGACTGGAAACAGTATGTAAATATTACATTTGTATGTATTCGTTAATTATTACTTTTATATTGATGTCGCTGTCGATATCCAAATCTGCTTAAAAAGGAAGTTATGCCGGTTCTGTTGTCTATGTTTTTGTTTTCGCTAGTCTCGGAAATATTAAACTACTACTGATGACTAAACCGGATGGATAGTAGTAAGTTTGAGGTAAAGTTTTATGTTTGTTTATAAATTAGATATGTCAATAATGACATTTTTATTAAAAAAAAATGAGGATCCTATAGCCCAGTTGGTAATTGCTAGTGTCTCTTTCTAAGAAACGGTCCCGGGTTTGGTGAGAAACAATCGGGTCGTGGTCGATAGTGATGCTCATATTTTAATAATTAATTAATATGTTGTCCTGCAACACAGGAGATCCTAATGCGTGGGTATGAGTATGTGAGTGTTTATAACGCTTTACATAATACCGTCGACACATTATTTAAAAAAATAAAATTAATTTCCAAGTGACAACCCTAACCAAATATAAATAACCTACTCGTAAATGAATCAGGTGCTATATTTTGGGGCGAATCGTAAATAACCAAACCCCCAATGAAAAATGTTATTGCAGACTCCCGCCGATTCCCCATTTGTCGGTTTGCTGAATAAATACAAGGCTACCCTCAGTGCCCTTTGCAAACATTGTAATAGAATAAACACTACAAAATTCATATTTCTGATACCAATCTCATTTCAAATTAAATTGTGTCTGACGTTTTGTTTACATGTAGCTGAATGGAACTGTATCGCGCGTTTATATTTAATGAATTTTATTGGTTTTTCCTTAATAATTATCCGTCTAGTTCTTTCGATGATACTATTCGATTACGATGTTACTTTCGATGCAATTTCATGGTAAGTGGCCACTGTCCCTCTTGGACATCAGTAACATCAAATGCATCATCGTTGCGGCCCCGGTCAAAAAAATAAAGAGAAGAAGTGAAGAAAGTACTGAGTCTCTTGCCTTCCTTCGTTTGACGAATCAATCACCCAGGCAAGCCTTTCGGAAAGATAATATCAGTAAATGTAAATGCAAAAAAAATCTTTATGAGTATTAATATTAGTCCAGACCGCCCCTATACGGCAAAATATTCTGATGATTACCACAAAAAAGTCGTAGATTATTTTTAATAGATTATTATATTAAATACTACCTATTTGATGACAGTTAAGCAATAAATATAGGAGTAGATTGTATAGAAACTCTTTCCCTCAATCTATCAGTAATTCAAAAGTTTTGCTAAAGGTGTTAGAATCTAGATCAAGCTTGGAAAACTTGATCCAGTTGTCGCCATCGAGAATATTTTTCAAAGAATTAGGTTAGTTGCGTTAAGAAATTAGGTTAAGTTGGGTTAGGTCAGGACTGTAGAAAATGTTTAAAGATACTGTTTATTTGCATTAGGTAAATGATTTTACTTTCATAATTTGATAAACAATAAATAAACGTAAAAAATAAATAATTTATGAACTAAAATAAAAAAGTATTTATACTTACTACAGCCATAGCGCCTAGTATTACTTAGTAGTATATATTAGTGGTCTGCTTATTTATAAAATGCTGCAATTGCGTCATGTCGGAATACTTTGACACGTTTTGACATATTTTGCATACAAAATGTGCTTGCCCAGGTCGTGGCCGCGTGGGTGTGATGTAATTTTTGTTTGGCCTTTCCGCCCACCTAACAGGGATCATAATTCGTTAGTGGAACTTTGTGAGAGTTAATACTAATTATTATTCTTTATTGCTAAGTATATATTTTAGGTTTCATACGATTCAATTACACCATAAAAATTAACTTAGGCATAATTTTAGCAATTAGTTAATATCTTTATATAAGGGTGGTTGACAAACGCCAGTATATCGAGACTATACACGTTTTCACAAAGCTACTAGCAGTTAAGTCGCTAAAATCTGTGATTCTCGGTTTATAATTTACGACACTGAATAGCCTTGCCAAAGCCCATATTTGACTAGTGTCACTTGTAAGCGAATGATCGACTCGAAGCGAAGTTGGTTAGACTTAGATCACTTACGGCAAAATACCAGAGCTCTTATTGAAGAGGGCACATTAATATCACAGTAGTTATTGTTAAAAAAATAGAAGTCGTTAAGCCACGTCGGAAGCATTCTGCAAACGTCCGGAATTTCGACATACGAAACAACCAACTTTTCCACTAAGATGCGTGTCGGAGCGTGGCGAAGTACAATCTAGGCTTCCTCAATTACGAACCAAGACCCTTGACCGGCATTGTAGGAAATGTATCCCTAATGAATTGAAAACAACTCATGGAAGCCCCGTAATTTTATACTATCGGCGATTAATATAAAATTAACATAACCGACAAGGGTAAACACACCAACAATGGATATGACTTGTTATTTATCGAAAGAGGAGCACAAGTTGAGCAAATATTTGAGTCTGGTACTCTGGGACCGAGGTCGAGGGTTCGATCTCGCGGGAACATACACAATTTGGGTTGTGAAGCTTTTGCATACATAGCATAGAGTTATTGTTTGTGTAATATTATTAGCAGTTCACTTGATTAATAAAGTACCTATCTTGTATTATGGCAAACCAATTAAGTATACTTACGTAACAGTGTATGTTAAAAATGAGTCTTTTCTACTTAAAACGTATCGTGAGTTGGACATGTTTCTAATTAAATATGCAGGGGCAGATATTAAATAACATGTATCTATTTGTATTTAACTAAATACAAATCTCCCGTCAATTTCCAAAAATCCTTAGTGCTCACTTGCGTCACTTGAGGAACCTATATACAATTATGTACAAAGTTTTAAGGGAATCCATTCAAGAATTAAAAAATTTCAGTGTTTCCCTGAAAGTGTCCGTTTTCTGTCCTCTTAGGGGGGAATCTCCAAAAATCCTTTCTTAGTGGACAGTGAACAGTGTTACTTAGTGAGTAGTAATATACACATAAACCAGTTTTATAGGTACAGGAAATTATAAACTGTTTGTAACTAAAACCAATTTATGGTATTTTTATTGTCACCTAGTGGTTTATTCAATAAGAGGGTGAATGTAGCAATGCCATTATTGCTGTCCTATTTTGGACTTTAAACTTGTTATCGAATAGTTACTATTCATGCAAAAGTATTGTTAACTTGCTAATTAAGTGGATCTTCAGATTATTATTAGATGGTACATTTAGAAGTATTCTGGTACCAATCCAAAGTAGTCCAAAGCCTTGACATCCCCAATTGACCCCTCTAACAATGTATTGTAGTTTTGTTTGGAAATATCATGTCACAAATGGCTCGATACTGGTGCGTTCAGCTTTGTAATAAAAATAAAAGTTTTCTGGGGAAATAAGAAAAGATCTTTTCATTGTATATGAGTAACAAGTCAGCATAAATAGTACCTACTTGCCAAAAGCTATATTTCCATTACTTACCATAATTGAGATTAATGTTGGGAGGTTTGTACTCGCGAATAAAGTAATATAGTGAGCCCCAGTCAATATCGAGGGGAATTTCATTAGGAAAATTGATGCAAAACTAGGGTTTCTTTATTTGTGGGAAGATATCGGTTGAATACGTTTCTCTTACGTATTGACTTTGTGTCATGTTGATATTATATTACCGTTTGTATAGACGCTACTGTCAGCAATATCGAGATTTTGTGAATTCAGTTGAATGAGTAGGAAAATATTCGGTCTTTGACCACAGGTCAAAAGTGCAGCAAATGAATATATTCTTCCAGAAACTGGCTAATAAACAATAATCAACTTTTTAATTATAGTAACGGCAAAAAATTAAGGCCCCTTTGACACATTAAAATAGTGACGTGAAAAATGTTAATTTAGTATCGAAAAAATATGGTCAAGTGCGAGTCGCATCGATACATTTTTGGAATAAAAATTTTAAGCACCCTTTTTAATTACATATTTTGGAATGAGAATCGAATACTGAGTACCCCCTATTAATGTCACAAGAGTCTTACGAATCACCTTATATTTAAGGTCTTCTCGGCTTTGAGCTCAGTAGTGGGCCTTGTTGGGTTGAGATGATTTATAGTATATTCATTTATGTAATTGACTTACTTACTTTATTAAAGGTGGCACTGTATTTTGTTAGTAAAAACGTGAAGGAATTTGTTCGCGGTACCATATACTTTGTTTATATGGTCCCGCATTAGTCCATAATATTTAAATATATATATTGTTTCAATATCCATGTAATTAATTAACTATGGGTCTTAAAGTTATACATTCGATAAATTTTATGACTTTTTGCACATCACTATAGACCATGAAGAACAGCAATTTGCTCCTTCAAATTTATGTAATAATTTATACGAAACTTGATGATCGGACAGACGTCAAATAAACTTCATCGGGGCCTTCCTTTTGTGCCGCACCTATAGGTACTACATTGGTTTGTTTTTCTATTGACGATCATATTATGTAAAGCTATTATAGCTTATATACGTACGACCCGGATGGCGCAATGGTTAACAAGCCGGATCGCCGTTCCGAGAGTCCTGGGTTCGATTCCCAGCGAGGTGGAAATTTGAATGATGAGTTTAAATTTCTGTTCTTGGTCTGGGAGTGTGTGTTCTTGTCTTGTGTGTTGTCCATGGCACCGACGACACACGGTTCCTAGAGCGGCTATGTGTGTTATTTATTATTTATATTTTCATTTAATATTTCAAAGTTTTTCAACAATTACATGCGTTAAGAAGATCAATTGTTTGTCTCAAAACCTAATCATGAAACCGTTACCATATTCATACGAGATCATCTCGTTAATATAATTTTCAAATAAAATATAGTTTATTTTACAATAAATCCCCCAAACCCAGTAAAAAAGTAACCAAAATTATATTTCCTACTTTTTTGAAGTCGGTTAAAAAATAAAAAGTATCATTATCTCATAGTCACGACGCGACGACGCGACGGCGAGACATGACCATAATCCGTGTAACTGGATCAGAATATCAGTATAAAACGAAGACGTGAGTACCCCTAGCATTTAAATGTCGTATCCGCGATGATGTAAATTTAAAATCATCTGAAACAATTACATACTAATTACTAATATTTAGAATATATGATTGTCTGTGTCTTTGTTCCCGTAATCTGTAATGTTTGTAATCTCAGAAACACAGTACCTATCTCTAAAATAAATTGAAAAAATCTCAGAAATGGCTACACCGATTTGAATGCGGTTTGATGTTTTGTATTCAGTGATGTGTTGTAGTTTGGAATAATTGTTATTGTAACTAATGTTAGATTTATTCTAATCGGTCGGACAGACAGAGATACTTTCGCATTCATAATATTAGTATGGAAATGTGTACATAGTGCATGGGGCTTTTGGATGTCTATCAGCTAATCAAGATTTTATTAGCATCCTAGACAATCCGATCAATGCTGAACAATATTATAATTATCCCTTATAAGAAACCTTGCAAACGTGCATCTATTGTGTTCCGAGTATGTTTAATGTACCACATTATTCATTCTGGTGGCAAGCAAAACAATTTCACCCTTTAAAAACTTCATTTGCATTCTGTTTTTTTCCTTTTGTTATGAAGTTTCCCATTAGTATTCATGGGAATTGCTTACATAGATGATTATTGAGAAGATTAAGCATGAATGATTAGTCTTACTTGAAGACTAGTGAACCCGCCCACGCTTCGCTTTCGGAAACCTGTCCGTTAGTCGAACACTCGAAAATTGTTAGTATGCAAGCTAACCTTAATTCATAAGATACAGCACCCGAATCGGTTAAGCCGTCTCTGAGAGTAGCGCGCATAAACGCACAAACAGAAAAAAATCTAACATTCATTGTTCTGGGTCTTATTGCGTCCAATTAATAAAGGTTCATAATAGTTTATAGTTTACTCATAATAGTTTAGGTACTCCATAATAGTTTTCAGTAATAGTATTTTTACTGTATGTATAGACGTGGGGGAAAATGTATTGCAATTTTAACAGTCAAAGCTAAGCCGCGGACGATCATGGTGAACCATAAAGGTTCCTTGTACAAAGAAACCCTAAAAACTCGTTACCAACCGATATTGAATGTTTCGCTTCATAAAACATGTAATAACAGGGTCCAAAGCAAAGTTAATATTTTATAAAGTGACTTATAATTTTGTGTTGTTGTTTTGTTTTTACCCTATACATTACTCTTGATTCCCTATATTGGTAAACACCGCTTACTCGTTCGTAATATGTATAACATCGCGATCCCACAGAAACAAAACACCTTTTTACATGTTAATAGTCGATATAATATATGTATGTATGAGCAGACGAGCCACCTGATAGTAAGTGGTCTCCGCCACCCATGGACTTCAATACCAAAGGCATCAAAGGCGTCAAATCATCAAAGGCCATACGGTGCCGGGTAAGAAAGAAGGAAGAAGAAAGAAAGAAAGAGAGAAATACTGGCTCTCCAGCCGCCAGCCGGAACACGACAGTCTTTGGCGGCTGACTTAAGGCGCGTCCCCGAGAAAGACGCTGCGTTATCTGTATTATTTACAGTTTTTAGAGGCTATCTACTCGTCAGTTACAATAAATAATAAATATTAAAATATACATTAAATGTCTACAGTGTAATCTTAGCATTGACCAATCCAATTTTTTTATAGAATAAAATATCTTAATCAATTTCGCAATGAAATGACCACTAAAATGAGAAGAAAAATATAAATTCCTTGCATACACTCGTTAACCACATAATGTTTTAATTTGCAACTAACACTAATAGATAGACACTTTAATATCGAACATTTTGGCCATGTTTTCATAAGACTTATAATGAAAGATCTAAAATCGTAAATTATATTCGTATTCAGCTCTTTAACTCATGTGCCAGGCTCATACGTTACAGCGGCTCGAATGCTCAACGTACAACTAAAATCTACTTCATACCATTACAAAAATTTAACAACCACCTATCCTATATCTCCATAGATTACATAGGGCACTTAACTTCAGGTGGATACCCTTCAGCCATGACATTTTATGGCTTGAATATCATAAAAAAGGCTGAAGGATAAAATATACAGTACATAAAATATTTATATTTACGGCAGGGCGATAACAAAATACAATTCAGCAACATCGAAACGTTTAAAGGAAACCCTCAGAGCATGAATGTGACGTATCGTTTAAAGAACGTAATTGGAACCGTGTAATGTGTTCACCGTTTATCTTTGCAACGATTACCTAGGGTTGTCGATTTGGATGTTCAAATATGCTATGTTGGTTCTTCTACGACCTATGGAGAAGTTGAAACTCTGAGCAGCTTGTGTCATTGAGGAATTTTAATTCTCAAGAGTAGTCATTTAACTTAACTGAACATATAAAGAAAGATAAGTATACGTGATATAAATATGATAAAAATAGGTAACAATCAGTAACAACACTAAAATCACTGCAAGCTATTATTAACTCTAACTACAGGCAATTACGTAAATTTTTAATTACATTATACCTAATGTGGGTAGTTACAAACATTAATGTTGGATTCTCTTATTAACGACACAAAAAGACAAAAACAGGAGAGATATAAATTTGATTCTTTGTATGTAAGGCCGGCAGTCTATCTTTGGCAGGATAGTTGTCCGAATTGGCTAAATTAACCCGTTTTTTCATTCTACCACAGAAACATGTTGAAATCACAAATTTTTATTGACACATTAAATTACTTTTAGATGTGACAAGTAAATTGTTACTGTACATGGACAATCACCAACTTTTATCAAATTTTAATCAACTTTTATAAAATTTTATTCCATACATCAAAATAAAACTTCTGAATTCAAGAATTTACAAACTGCAGTTTTTGTGTTTTTTTTTGTTTTGAACATTTTGGAACACTGAAAAAACCCACCTTTATCCATTAGCCAGCGATTTGATACGGATATTTGCTTAAGACCTAATGAAACAGAGCATATTTCAACTTTACTCCGCTAATGCACATAAAATGGCCGAGCTTATTCAGCTTAGTGTGCGAAAGATAATTGGAGTCGTAACGTGCGCAGCTTATCTGGGCATCGCGTGAATCAGAGCCCGCAAAAAGCTCCACGATAAATGGCGGATCAACCAACCCTTGTGTGTTTAACACTCTAATGCCCTCTATGGACAAACGAATGGCGACGGACGCAGTTGTCCCTTTCGCTCAGATAATATTCCAATTAGAGCTCATTCTAATTTACCCGGCTGAAGATGTTACGTCGTGAATTTCCGAGATATTCGCCTCGCAGTGTCAAAGGACAGATAAGAAGGCTTTGAAGGCCTTTTGTGTGGCAATGCGACAGGTATTCTGAAGGAACTCCGATATTTCTGGCGTTGTAAAATTGTATTATTAACATTATAGTTGTGTATGCAAATAGGTAATGTACATACTAGATTATAACGGGGTTTAAGAGGCTCTGTTTGTTCCTTATTTCTAACGCATCTTTTTCTATACTAGTAGTATGTGTACTAGTAGTATGAACCCGGGTAATTTTTTGGCGTTGCTGGTGTGCAAGGACGGCAACTTACCAAGGAATCACCTTTAATATTTTCGTAATTTATTTAAATTCTAATGGTGCTGGTTTTAACGACCTTTAGTCATTGTTTTTAGCTATAAAGCCGCATGTTGCACCCTATTACACACAAAAATGTTTTTAATTCCATTGTATTTGTTACAAGATTTAACACAATGATATGTGAACTCATTATTATTACTTTTTCATATCCATCGATCAGTGAAGTAACATTAAAAAATAATTGAAATCATTGGCGTTATAGTTGTTTTAGGAATAAAGAGGCAAGATCCCGGAAGGGGATACTAAATATTCACTTTTTACCTGTAAATGAATCAACAGAGTATGCAATTCGGATTCTTCAGTATAACAACGATAATATTTAAAATTGGCTCCGACTACGTGAAATGTAATAAAATTAACTTGATCTCGAATTAACGTCATTCGCGTGAACGATCGGCAATAATAATGGCCTTTGGTTGTTCAACTTTAATCCAATGAGTATAAGATAAAATTTGTGGAACGCTTTTTTACGCTAATTGCATTGCATAAGTTTACGCTTTAAGAGTTAAAATTCTCGATTAAATTGAATACAGTATAAATACAACGTTAATTGTTTGTTTGATGCCGAAGTGATTTCATGAGTATTTGATAAATTAATGATCGTCTTATTTATGTAAGTATTCTATTGTTTTATCCACCACCTAATTCTTATATTCACGTATTTGAAATAATTACCGCATCAGCAGCCTATGAAGTATGAGTTTTTCTAATACTTTCTAATTGTCAAAGTATTTTGTTCTTCTTTATATTCAGAGAAATTTATTATGACTTTATTCTGTTATTACTAATTGGTCTATTATCTCTTTCAAAGCTTTCTATTCTTAGTGTTGAGTTTGTTGTTCGTGAGATTACTACTCAACATACTTAATGATACACATTTTGAAAACATTGCACGCTGGGTCCAACCCTCCGCCAATCATTTTGTAAATCTACTTTTCATATGTTATATAGCCAAGGGGTATTTGGAACCCCACAGTCCATTTGGCACGTCACAGTGACAGCTGCTTCTGGCTAATAATAAAGCTCAATTGGTCTTCGATTCAGGGGTCTATAGTCAATTATTATACAGTGAAGTATTTTTCGGGTCGCTTCTCGAAACCCTCCGTTGTTGAGTTGGAGTCTTTATTAAAAACAATGGTTGAAAATATGCCTTTGTTAGATTGAAGACTCTCATTATAATTAGTAGATAAATGTTATGTTTGATATGCGAAATAAAATTATCAATGGCGTCTGTAGTAACAATTTAACGGATGTCAACTACATGGTGTTTATGAATGAGGTCATTGTGACTTAAATTCAATTTATTTGATGGACTTTTGTAGTTACCAGGGCAGTTTATAAATTTATAATTCTAATCGTCTTTTGCATAATCGCACTCAACATTATCAATGATTGCTTCCACATCACCAAACATAAGAACTCTATTAGACTTATTATACACCCTTCTATAGATATGCATATAAAATTCAATTCGTTCATTCAATATATTTATCGAATCTCATTTGCATACAGTGTCATAAGCAAACGTGGGGATATGCGGGTATTGTGACAACTATTTGTAGTCAAATAGCGTAGATTCGGCTTGGATACACCGAGCTGAGGTTACGAGGGTTGTCTGGAAATGTTTAGTTTCATTCGCATTTGTTGTACAGAATTACATGTAAAAAAATAAATATTCCTTATTCGTAAGATAGCGTTACTAACTCATCTCAACTCACTTTGTATTCAACAAATCTTTCAATCTGTATCAAATCAAAATAACGACTTGGTGGATTGGACAATATCCGACTTGTATAAACAATCATGATGCTGAATTTTTATTAAAAAAATAAATAACTAATGGTCGTATTAACTCATTGATAGATCATTTAGAATTGAAATTTTCCGGTATTAACAATTTTTATCGACTTTTGAACTGATCTCTTTTCTAACTGGAGTTATTAATTATTTTGCAAGAAACATACATATTTTTTAAAGTTATTCCGGATATTGCTTATCTCAACGTTTTTAAGTCAGTCATCCAGATTACAGAGTTTCGACACATTTACTTATTATCAAATCTTCCTTAAACGAAGTGTTGACTGTTAGTTAAGTGAGAAGTAGTTTGACCCCTAATGTTCGCTCAAAACTTTTCCATTAGCCGTAGTTGCGGTTGCAAAATTATCACAGGAGCTGACCACATCTGACTATAAGTAGTTTGCTGAAGATAATTGCTGAATAATATACTTTCCTTTAGCAACTTCACTTTTAGATTATTTTGCTCGTTATTATTTACTTCATTTTTTTTCACTATACTTATATATAAATACCTGTCAATGATATATTAAAAATAGATTTGTTTTTCCCTAGCCTCAATTTTATAGTGGTAACATAATTATTCCTTTTTTATTTTCACTGCCATTTAGGCATTAAAATAAATATTTTTAACCGATGATTTTATTTTAGATATAATAACAGAAATACTAACATGAGCTGGTAATTGATTTTATTACAAAGATGTTAAAAAAATGGTTCGGATGCCAGTCTAGCCCATGGTCCCATACTTCAATGAGCATTGTCCTTTATCAAAAAATATTTTCAGTTACATTTTCATTGTCACATTTATTTCATCGCGAATTCTTTTCAACGTTTTTCTTCCCTAAAAAACGTGGTTGCGAAAATATTAAGACATAAGCCGCTAAAATGATGAAGAAATAACATATGGACCGCTTCTTGCTCGGTTCGTGCAGTACAAAACACACGAGACGGAAAGATGGGAGGTAGCGATAGAGAGAAAGATTTATCGTTCAAACTGCGGACGTATACATGCCCGTTAAATAATGTGTACTGTGAGTTTAATGATTTTAATTTAATTTAGATAGTAAGTTAGTTAACTAAAATCCATTGTTATTAATAGGTCTAATCTTATTTGAAATTACGACGACCACACTTTTAATGTTAATGGTGTTAAAACCGATTTATTTTACCAAGTAAAAACAGATTTTAGGGTAGGGTAGGGAGGGGCTAGTTGAGCATAGGGGTAAGTTGGGCAATCGCAATATCTCGAAAACTATACACCGCACGCGATGGCATCAAATAGCGAAAAGAAGGGGTCGCGGGAGGGGAACTCATAGCGCGACCACCAGTGGCGACTTGTCGATCGAGTGAGATACGAGCTCGCATTGTTTATTTTGTGACTAAAAAGTAAAATAATT
Source organism: Ochlodes sylvanus (assembly GCA_905404295.2). Taxonomy (NCBI): domain Eukaryota; kingdom Metazoa; phylum Arthropoda; class Insecta; order Lepidoptera; family Hesperiidae; genus Ochlodes; species Ochlodes sylvanus. The sequence continues at coordinate 6,756,504 of FR990144.1, forward strand.
GTAAACGGGAATATTTCGTCTGTTCTAGTCAAATATTATCCGTTTTCAATTAGGTAAGTGTTAAACTTGCATACATTTATTGTACTTTTGATATATATAAAAATTCTGCGTATAATTGTAACTGTGTTTTCATAACCTATGTTTTGTTTTAAAATTTCGGGTTGGGGTTAGTTGAGCTATAGTCGCTCAACTATCCCCACGATTTGTAACAAGAGTAATATAGAACTTAATTTTTTTAGGAAGATGCGGACATATAAAAGAAAATGAATTGGCTGATCTAACACATTTATTTTCCCTGAAAATTGTCCGCCCATACTCAAAGGCAGGCCCTAGAATAGCAACCAAAACTAACAGAAGAAAGAGAGAGACTGAATCTGATCCTAGTTTGAGTCTACTTTGTTGTTTTGTCACTAAAAGTCTGTAAATAAAAAGTTGATTGTCAAACAGAAATTTTATTCCATGTCTAGTTAACATTGAACCCATAGGTTGGCTATATTTTCTAAGTGCTTAATTTGCCCCATACCCTTGCTCAACTTACCTCACCTATGGGGTACGTTGAGCATAGATGACATTCTATATTTAAACAGCTGTAACTTTTAAATTGGGCTTGTTAGAAATAAATTACTAAGGTCGCTTTTGCAAAGGAATAAATGAGTTATCCATCAGTATGCATAACAAGGCGTTAAGACTTATAGTTGATTTGCTATAACAGCTCAAGTGAAAAATTGCTCAACTAGCCCCTCCCTACCCTACCTACTGTTTTTCATCCTAAAAAGATATGCTTGAAATTCATTAATCTTATTAACATTTAATCAACATTTTATTTCAGATGCACTGCAGTTTTTATACTACAAATACTAACTAATATACTAGTAATAAGAATAAAATATTTCAATGAAATTAACCACTATAATCTTCAAACACAAGTTATGTTTAGTTAGACCAAAATGGCGGCACCATAATCACGCCTAACAATTTCCGAATATGTACTAAGGGACATGTTTCCCGAATCGAAGCGAGGGCGGTTTACTAGTTACAAATATTTCTATACCAATACTTGCAATAGGTGTGATATAAAATGAAAATAAATCTCGTAATCCCTCAACACCGTTAGTAATAAAAAGATAATGCTAATGACGTAACTCAAACCTGGCACTACTAAATCTCGCAGCTCGAGACATATATTCTAGATTGTAAAAGGAAAATCGCATTTAAGAGTCGTTTCACTAACTTTGCAATGGAGCCAAAGTTTTTTAGTGCATACGATGTCATGACCCATTTTCCATTGTCTTACGCCCAACCAGAATTCTTTATGAAGAGTTCAGTCAGAGAAACTTTTTACGATTTCAACAGTTTTATGCTTCTGAAATTCTAATGTAGTAATGTAGCTTAAGTGATTCTTGGTTTCCGATATAATAAGAGTGCAGCAACCTTCTATTGCCAGCAATTCAATTCTGGTGTAGATTGCTACTGTACACTAAGATTATTGTCTGCCAGGCTACTACCACCGTATGATAATAAAAATAAACTTTATTGATTATAATGTAGGTTACATATGCCCTGAGTTCCAGAAAAGCATGAGCTGAATTCTGGACGGCAGTTCCTTTATATCGTATGGAAGTATTCAATGATAGTTCTAAATCTAAATTATTTTACAGTTATTTTTATAATAATGACACTTATGTGTACATTACTTGCAATGTCATCATATGTTACAGTGTCATCTTAATTCAAACTCATTTAGCATTGAATAAAATGTTCTCTAACCTTATTGTTTAATTTTTAATTAATGGAATCTGTTGAATTTATTGTTTAGTTTTTGTGCTCTTTATTTTAAGTACACATTTACATAATTATATTAAGTATGTATTGTACCTATGCGATGTATCTATTTACCTATATCTAAACCCAACCGTGAAATATGTTTTCGTTTGTAAAATTGTAGACAAGCAGTTATAGCTTTCCCATTTCCATTTACAAACTGTTTATAAATGCATCCATTTATCACTCCTCACATCCATTCTATCGGAATTCAATCATCACGCGAGTACTTTCAACCATATTTTTTATCTACATTCGACAGTCGTACATTATGGTTTTTGTTAATTTTCTAAAGAGCCTCTTAGGCGCATTGTCACGGGCACTGGAGCGAAACCCATGTGATTGATGGTGGTGTTTCGTGAGGCCATGTGTGTTTTGTAGGGTTGTAACACGCCCCTTTTTATGAATTGGACATGCATAAAATTTATTACCTATGTCCATAGTGACAGCTAATGTTCTCGGTCTCTAATCAGGGTATTACGTATTATGCATAACCCACGCGCATTTGAATAACTGCCTGCAGTTGATTTGATCTTACCAGCGAAAAATAACACCGTTGGTTAATATCTACCTATATACATAGAACATAATTGGCATCACGACTTTCGGTAATGTATCTACGAGTGATATATTCTAAACGAGTGATATATTTAAATTTATCTATTAATATAGTACCTACTCGTATATATAAAACACGATGCGAAATGGAAAACATAGGAAAAAAAAGCTATTATTGTGGGTATTTCTGAACGCAATATATCCCGTAACAATAATTTTTAGAATACTTTTCTCTTTGTCCGTGCGTTTGTTCTCGTATTATCAGAAACGGCTTAATCGATTCAGATGCAATACTTACTAATACATGAAAAAACGGAATAATATCTATTGTTACGGGATTTATGACGTTAACGAATACCCACAGTATTTCCTTAAATATATGTCATGTATAGACATTGATTAGCTACAGATTTATTATATGATTATTGTGTTTTGAATGCAAACCCTGAGAAACCATACTTAGGCGTCAAAAGTCAAGGTGCGATACGAAATGCCTTGTTGATAGCTGCAACCGTTTGTAAGCGTGCACTTACGAGTAATCGCTTTTAATCGCCCTGAAAGCCTTCAGGTTTATGAGTTTACCGTTTAAAAACTAATTTCGTTAAATAAAATTTATAGCCAGTTGATAAAAAAATATTACTACGTGTTTGTGAATCAACTGTGAAAGTTTTATTAGTCTAATTGTAGGTGTAGGCCCATATAACGTGCCTAAATTATAATTTTTTTAGTACTACAACGATTGATTTAATTCGATAGAATCTCTTCTGCTTATATCAATTAAACCACAAGTATTACGTTACTAAGACACCAAGAAATATTACCCCTGGTTCCATACCAGGGGTAATATTTCTTATTAAATTGGGACCTCGCGACTGGAGGGTCAATACAAATTATGCTGGGGCCTAAGTCTGCTAATTCAAAATGATTCAATTGAATCATGTCACGTGTCAGAATAATTTGTCATTTTTGTATACAAAATGTGACAACACACGACATTACTCCGACACGATACAATTGAATTATTTATAAATTAGCAGACTTAAGCTCCTGGTCTAAATCTCAAACAAATAGACGACAAGTCAAACAGACAATTTTTTTAAAAATCATTCAATACTCCCAGTAAAAGGTTTTCTCAAATATCTTGTATGTTTAAATATAGACCAGTTCAGATTTATTCTATGCATAGATTGTAATGAATTCCGTGTTCCAGCATATACGCAAAGCAATCTGTCTCGTTCGTTACAACGTCAGCTGGTTAAACTCTTCCGACAGTTGGTTACCCACTAAACCTTCCTTCGATCAATCTGATTAATCCGGTTGTGAATTGATCGAACAGGGTCTGAAGTTACCCCTTCGATTTGGCGCGATATTTTGGTTTTCTTTTGCTTCTTGCTTATAAGATTTGCTTAACGTATTTTAGTCATAACTTTAGCTTATCCTGGTCTTTGGTTGGTGATGTTGTTTTAGTACTTAACTGAAGTCCATGTAAGACTGAAGGTACTCATCATCATTGCGTCCATTACTTATCATCTATTGTCTGCTTTAAAAATATTACTTCTCGAATGTCTAGTAACATATAAGATACAATGAATACATCCACATAATTTAATTCCTGAAATCACAGAATTCCTGAAATCACATAATAATTATAGTCCATAAATACCTACATAAACGAACTGTTTAATTTACTACAGCGGATCCTACCAAACATCCTCGCATGTTACTCAACATTTAGCAAAATGTTTTAGTAAAAACAAAATTTATTACTCAAGTAATTGTACACTTATAGGGCAAACGACTCACCAGGGGATCATAACCCTCTGTTGTCGGCAATTTACATACTTAACACGAATATTATAACAAAAATCATGGCTTACGTTACTTCGCTACTATGTACTTTACAACCAGTCTAACAAAGTGTATGATTAACATCGACGGAGACGGTTCGACAAGTGAATACTGCGAGATTGCAGGGGGAAATACTTTACCGGAACTGTGAACAGTGATTTGGGAAGTGGTTTGAAAGGAAATCCACAATATTTGAAGTTAAACTAGAATGGGATGTATTTTTTTTTTGATTGAGTGATTAGGATGGTGGTTAGTGGAACTAAGTGAGGGTGTCAGAGTTGCCGTGCTATTTAAATCATTTTTTTTTAATCAAATTGATTTATAATTAATTATCGGTTCTAACAATCGTATCGATTTGAACATTTGCTTGTTATACACCCTTGCAAATTATAATTATGATAAAAGAATATTATGATAATATGGTCCGAGATGATATCATTATAGAAATGGAAGGACAATTCCTTGGATCACTCAAGTTATTTAATTGTACAAAGTATTTTGTCTTACTGAACATTTCATAACTGGCTATGATTGTCTTAACACTAACAGTACAAATTTATTTATTAAAGGATAAAAGAGTAAGGGCGCGTTTATAAAATTTTCAATTTTAATTTGCTATGCACCAGGAGGGTACGTCGTCACGTCACGTCACGTCACGTCACGTCGTCATAACTGTGGCCTTTCTGGTAAATTCATCGTTTGTTGGCCTGCTATGCGCCGCACATTGAAATAATAATAGCGACTAACAAAAATGCTACCAAAACAATGGTGTTTTACCTACTGTAACAAAAAATAAATTTATTCCATCGTCACACGATCGACGCTACCCCTGGTATAAAAACTACTGGTTTAATAAATTTATGATCATTAAAATGATCCCCTCTTTTTAATTTAATAATCCTGAATGCGTTTTCGTAATGCGCCGCGTGAGCAAGATGCACATTATGATAATTAATTCGATTAATAATTCAATGTCATGTGTCCATATTATTCAATTAGATCTATTGTAGTAATTCCCGTATATTGATAGGAAGAGTGTTGTACACATAACAACTGTTACACTGGATTAGTCAAGCGATTTTGATTTAACTATATCAATGGGAATTTTCCCCGGCTGAGTTTCCATGCTCGCAACTCTGTCTGCGTGAGGCTATTACACTGCTGGTGCCAACAGCCATTCGAAAAAAACAATGGGAATTTTGAAGCTGATTTCTAGAAATTCGGTAAAAACCACACAAAAAGTTAAAACAAACATACAAAAACAAAACAAAAAGTTAACACAGAAGAATGTTAAAATGTTTGAGATGTTTATAGGCTTTAGCTTGTGTGGGTACAAATTTTGTAGGACTTGATTCCTCATAACGAGCCGTTTACCTTGATATTTCCCATAACAATAGGCACATGTTGTGTTATAAAACAAATCTATAACATAAACATTAAATACAAACAACTTCTAAACAACAGCTCCAAAACATACATATTTGTACATTACTCCCTGATAAATTATGCGGAAACGGAAAATTAAAATTCGCGAACAAGCTACACTAGTGTAACATTTTTCGTTGTGTGACAAATAAGCGGGGAATTCACAGCAACTGCTTTAAAATTGCTATTAAAGTAATATAGTGGATACGCTGTGGGAGTTTGAGCTCACTTTATCCAGTCGCTGTGTTTTATTGCAATTTTTATTACATTTTCTGTTATGAATTCTCACACAGACAGACAGTCTATCCTGCTTAGCTGATTCGGTTTGCGTAAAGCAAAATCTTGTATGCGTGAGGAGAGGTGTGGTGTGTGAGGTGTGTGTGGGTGTGTGAGGGTTAACATTATTTTGTTTATGCTTTTATGTAATAGCTACATGAAACAAATATTTACATAATATTGTAAATATTTACACTATATTTACGTTTACTCTTCCATTTGAAGTTATCTTTTAAGGTAGTTTTAATGTTACCTAATGTTTATATCAACAAACTTTACGCTTCGCCGTTTTAATTATAAACGACCTTTAATGGACTGTAATCGTTCTAAAACATCCAGTCTGTGAACGAATGTACCAAAAGAAAAAACTTGAAGATATTGTCAATCCAAATCGTTTAATGGTCCATTATCTCGTAAGTACACGATAAGAACACGAGGAACATCGAAATAAAAAAGAATAAAAGTAGGACTGCTACTTTTGTTTTACGTGACGATGAGCTTACAATGGACTTAAAGATATTTCTTCTCACCGTTATGACGTCCCATATCGTCGACATAACAGTACAAACAAGAAATAAAATCCCGTGGGACTGTTTCATGCCATAAAAGACAATTCCAATAATTTTCTTCCGACGAGCGCTCCATTGATGAGTGTGCGCTCTTGTAACATTAGCCTTCGCTTGTTAGACAAGCAATGTAGGGTCTGTTCCAAGGAATTTCCGTTCATCATTAACTGGCCAGGTTTCTAATTGACGTTCATTATCATTAATTTCTTAGAAGAGTCACCAATTACGTGTCGTTAGCCGGGTCTCAAGTTGAAGGACTGTTCTTGTGCGACTTATACCAAAGTAGTTTTATGATTGTCTATCAACCTTATAATGTTTAGCTTGGACGATTAAATATTTCTTGATGAGGTTTAAATTAATTTCTACCAATTATAGACTTGACTTGTTTATGAGCACAAAGTTATTATATTAAGTGATCAAAAAATAATGATATCCTCGCATTAATGAATTAATTTTATTCTATTGCTAATCTTGTCCATTAATATTTAATAATGAAATTATTTTTGTTGCAGGTAATGACAATGAAAGCATTAGTTAAATTTTAATATGGCGCGACATCGGGCAAAGGTGATGTATAAAATAGGTAAAATTATGTACATAGCGGATTTTATAACAAGAGCAATTTATAGTCATCACCTACCGCAACCTATAACTGACCCACTGGTGGGCTCGACATTCCGTTCACACTGTGAGTACCGTAGTCCACTACGCTGGCCAAGTGCAGATTGGCAGACTTCAGACACCTTTGAGAATATCATAGGGGACTCTCAGGTGTGCTGGTTTCCGCACGATGTTTTCCTTTACCGAAGGAAGTGATAATTAATATCTAACACGCTCATAAGTTTTGAAAGTAGAGGTGCGTGCATGACTCGAAAAGCGCTAAAGATAGTTAATGGTAGTAAAATATAAGATATTTCTTTCAAGATTTCTCTTGGGAGATCACGGTATCTTTGGGTGGCTTATACATAATTATAAAACATATATCTAACTATACGTTTAAAATATTTAATATTTTGTGGCTATGAGATTCAGATAAATAGAAAAATCCGAATCCTATTGTGCCATAATTATGTAAAATACATATCGTTGTTCTTTACAATGAACTACATACGATTGTCAAATAAAAAATCATGTCAGTAAACGATATCTAGTTAATTAACGCTTTACAAAGGTGTCAGAAAAACTATTCCACGCACTTAACACATCAGTAACAGAGCTTAATTTGTTTAGACGCGAGTCGTAATTAATTACTGAAACACTTCCCATTTTGTAAATAGTTCTGTTTGCGTACTTCGCACATGATGGATGACGCCGTCCATGACGTGTCGTCGATAACAAAGGATAGTCGGCTCTATGTCATCCAAAATACGGTCTACAAATCGGAAGAGGGTAAGTTTGCAAGTTGTTGTATGTCGTTCGCAGTGCGCGGTAGCAAATGATGCACTTAACAGTATTGCTCCGTCAAAATGGTCGTTTTACCCATTCTGCAATATCACGTGGTATGGCCGCTTAATTGATTTTACCGTGCCGCTTAATGGATTGAACCTTCACGTTGAAAATATTATGTTCCGTACAGGTGACATGTGTTTACTGATACGAATGGGTGTCGTATAACCAAGCTCTAACTCGAATAGAGTCCTATAGATAATAGATAATAATAATTAGTTAGCCTCCTATGCAATGCCTTAACGTAATTACAGTCCAATTCAGTCTATTAGTCTGGCCTTTTTGAACAAGGTGTTAAGAGTCAGAATGCAATCGTAACCTCGTGGAATCCTGCAGTGTATTTAACAAAACCAATCAATTTTAAGAGAGAAAAAATGTTTAGACAGGATTGAAATAAACAAACTTTATATTTTACCCCTAACTAATTGCAGTAGTAAAACCGCATCCAAATCGGTTAAGGTGTTTTGAGATTAGCGGCAACACAAACTCAGACAAGAATAATAAATACCATCGGTGTGGGATCTCTTGGTATGTAATCTAGTACCACTATATAAATACCTGCTATGAAGTTGGGAAAGTCAATTCAGAATCGGATATAAACATACCTCCAATAAGTACTAGCTTCAGGTCCAGTTGTATCTGAAGGTAGAGATTACATAGCACTAGTTTGACTGCGTGGCTTTGACGTACAATGAAAATATATATTAGTGTTTTTATCGATATTTCATCGAGTTCTCACGACGTTAACGTCGTTGATTATATCACGGGTTGTAAAAGTTGAGTATTATTTGGCGTGTCGTTATTACGTGTTAAGACGTAACCTTCTGTTCCATCGTGGGGAAACATGATACACTTATTTAATCGATTAAACATTGATACATAACCGAATACGCAACAGTTTTATTGTAAAGATAATGATAATTGACCATTCGATTCGTTATCGATATTTCCGAAACAAAGGGACCGAAATGGAACGTTTCTTTGAGTAGGGACAGTTTTTAGGGTGTACTCTACTAAAGCATCACCGATGCGTTTTATCCATTAATGAAGAGACAAAAAAGAAAGTATTGGCACTTACGTTCTTAACAATTTTTTACAATGTACAACTAAAATTTAAGTTCGGTCCGTGGTTCGGTCCTTATTTTGGTGAAAATAAAGGAAGCTCTTATTTGAAAAAATCGATTCGTATTTGAAACATCCCGCCGGTCGGAAGTACGAAGTTTGTCTCGTAGTTCATTATGCGTGCCGCGAAGGAATGGAATAGCTTACCTGCGTCAGAGTTTCTGCCTACCAATGATGTGGCAATCTTCAAGAGGAGAGTGATTAGGCTTTATCTAAGTTATTGCGCTTAACATTAAGGACGTCATCGCTAATTGCCATCAGGTGGGGTTGTTGTATGACAATGTTTTTTTTACTTCTTATAATTATAGTAGTGCATGAGCACTACCGTATAAGAAGTAAAAAAAAACACATCTTATAAGTTAAATTTGGGTATTAAAATACACAGAAATTTTGGAATTGTTTTATCCAACGTATTATGTATTTACATATAGCTATACAAACGTGTTCCAAGAAGCTGTTTAACAGTAAACCATCTCTTGATGTTGTACTTTGTGTATCATGAATAATACTGAATAAAATATCGTACAAAATAAAAGTGCCTTAACGATAAACCTTACATCGTCCTAGTTACTTACGGACAAACATAAACCCGGTAAGGCAATTGTAATGTGATAAAACAGACCACAGGAATTTGCAAGAACAGCAATATGTCACAAAAACCCTGAGCGAGTACTTCAAAACGTCTTAATTTCCAATTTGGGCGACCTCGGCGTTATATTACGCTGCCTTTATTAAATTCCTTCCTCTTACTTATTTTTGACGGCAAAATTGAAAAAATCTGGTGCGTTATGCAAGTAAAATATATCGTGTCAATATTTATCATTTTTACTTAGGCTTGCAGGTTACTATATGCGAACACCGTAAAACAAAATAGAATTAAAATATATAGGCCAATATTAAAAATATAATAATAATATACTTATTTTAGTTTAATTAATTAATAAGATTTAAAGCTGGTGTATAATATTTTTTATGGTATTAATAATATAATAAACAAGCATGCAGCACCACCCTTCCGCTGCCGCCAATGACAACTGTAACCGACCTAGAACAAGATTCGAAAGTGTACTAGGATGGTTAGTCCTGTTAGCAGGCGGTGGAACATTAGTTGGTTAGTTAGTTAGTAGGTATGAGGACTGGGACAAGATACCTTTGCTGTTGCAGATATTAGCCACAGTGGCCACTTATTAACAGCTGGCTCATCTGCTCCAATAAAATATACAATTAATACATATAAATATACAAATATATGAGAACGACATTCAGCCGACATTTTCCAATTTTACTCTTAATACTTGCGCATTTGAGCGAGTGAAAAGACTACGTTTTCACCGTATAAAGATTGGGTTTATAGTCTGCGGAGATGGAGCTCGCGATGGCAGGTAAGCTTCCATCGTAACACGTAGGGTTGTCGATTCTTATAAATTTTATTCTGAACAAAAATAAACTGAATGTGTTAATCCGAAAAATGAGAGCCTGTATCCCAGATGTTTACAAAACGGTTACACTTAAAATTTGTGTTTTTTTAAATCATATGTACCTAATTGTCATAATCCTTGTAGAATATAGAATAAAAGTAAAAATTTTGTTAAAATAAAATAAATACTTAAATTAAACTATTTAAAAGACATGAAATTACGGAGAGATCAAGAAAAGACTCTCAGCCTACCTTATGTTTGTTGAACGATGAAATAATATTTATTTTACGTAGGCAACCCTACAGATCGCTCATAAATCCTTTACGACAAATAAAAATACGCTCCTCAATATAGGTCTACGTCGCAGGTCCGATAAATCATTCAATCTCAAGGTATTTCAACGCTGAGAGCCCTTTGCATTGGACTTCCCGTATTGCATTGTTTATACCCCTTTGGAAGGGGGTCTCGTAGTGCTCGTAGTCTTGGTGCATGGTCTTTCTACGTAAAGGTTGGGATTTTATTTGTCGAACCGAAAATAAACATTATGTCGATACGAATCAGGGTTTCTGGCATTTAATTTCGTCTTTAGTGGTTTCTTTTTTCATCCGTACATAAAGGTGTGTATCGTAAAGTAGACGAATGATCCGTGATTTTTGTTACTCGTTTAATATTCGTAATACACATCTGTATGTTCTTGTAATAAGTTTGTACCCTAATTCTAAGTCGTAGGTATTAGAAATCAAAAACTTAAAAAAGATGATTGTAAACCATTACCATCTTTTCAGAGGCAAAAAAAAGTAACCTCTTAGTAAGTTCAAAATTGATGTGAAACATTATCTATATGGATATCATATCATTTACTTAATATTTAAGTATACAATGATATTACATGTATAGTTTACAATGCCATTGTATGTCCACATACATACATGTATACATACATATAAATGACACACAATAGAACTTTAGCCACGCATAAAAGTACGGTAAGGTCATTTTCAGTACACGTGTTCCTACTGAAACTTTTGTTTTGCCATTTGTCCATTTCTATGCTTTTACTACTTCGTCTTAGAACTTCGTAAAGAGATCAACATATTGTATTCGCTCCATGATTGAGTGTATTGGGGGAGTTAAGGCGAAGTCTCATATCAAATATGCGATAAATATGTATGATTGTAATAACACGATTTCAAACATTGGCGCAATAATGCTAGAGATAATACACATTTATATGAGTATTTGTGATCTGTATTTTGTACGTCGATATTCATAGTTTGGCGCACGCATTGCTCAACCGGGGTTAGCCGTAATTACCATGCAACCGGGTTTAAATGTCGTACAAAGTATTGTGAGTACCTGCATTATGATGCAGGTACTCAAGATACTTTGTAAAATGTGCACAATATGGGTAATCATCACAATATGTGCAAACTATGGGTAATAATCGAGTAATATGGGTGTCTGTTCCGGTCGGAAATTGAAGCTGGGACCCCTTGGTGGACTACATCTCTCACAACTGAGCCATAGGGTTGTTAGTGAAAAGATGATACCAAATTTCAATGTAAAAGAACCGGAACTCAAAACAGACATAAACTAGTTAACGTTGGTGAAGTATTTGCTTCCACGACTTGTGCAATTAGAATAGATAAGAATTTAATTTGCACCCTGCTTTAAATATTAGCACATTTAAAATTCAACGGGGTAGCAAAAACTTGGGATAGGAATAGCTAAATTCAACCGTACCTCGTTACCGCGAGATATACTTTTTGTTTGTCGCGCTGCTGGCGAATAAAATGAAATATGTTTTTTTTTTATTTTTCACACGGTCCGTGGTCAGTTTTCACCTCATGTTGTTTTATGGTCATTGGGAGATCGTGTAAAATTTAAAATTTATATTTTTAAAAGCTGGAAGTATTTTATGATCGTCACCGCTACACAGGCTCGATTTTTAAAAACAAAAAGCTTCATACATTAATAGACAAAAAGCATATTACTTCGCAATGACCAAAGTAACTATGATGAATGGTTCACACATTGCACAAATCGTTTTCATTTCAATTTAAACATTTCCATGAATCTTTACGAACCCATTCCCACAATTTCTTTTATGAAAATCTTCGAAGAATTGTTATTTTAGGGATTCAGTAATATGATTTTGATGGTTATTACTTTAAATAGGTATTCTGATTTATTTTGACGTGACAACGTCTTAAATTAGGTTAGCTGGGAGTCACTTATGAAAAATAGTAACGCTCGGTAACGTTACGATGAGTCACCGAACGAGAGAGAGGCCCGCCGAATGCCTTGCGTCTCTCTCCCACTCAACTATGATCGGTCTGTCGCGCGCGCAGCACTAGAGAATTAGGCGCATTGAATCGGCGCGTTAAGTTTAAGTTTACATGTACAATGTTTTAGTAAACAAAATATATTTCTATAGTTAAAATTTGTGCAATTCTTATTTTCATTCAATTCCTTGTTCCTATTGCGCAATTTAATTATATTCATATCAATAAATATTCTACCGAGAAAAAGACGTTGTCACGTAAAATCTTCGCCCGTAAAACCGACTTTACAGGCAACCATTTTTTTTATTCTTTATTCCTTCGGAGGGTAAAGGATTGTGTCTGAGTTAAAGCTGGCTGCTCAGCACATGCAACACTGCTCTAGAATGGGTCAGGCTATCTTTATTGCCAGGTTCTATCTTAAATATTAAATACACTATAATAATTTATGATCGACTCCTTTTCTAACTAAGTACTATCCTTATTAAATCAACGTTAAAAAGCGACTTTTTAAATATATTTGATAGCTTCGCTTAGTAAATTAATAACTGAAATATTAATAAACGTTCATACACTTGTCTTAATCATGCAAATTCGTCGTGCTGTGTCTTGCATGTACACTACTCCATACTCCACGAAACAATCATAAGTCAATAGCCTCAATGACGATAAAGGAGTGCGCACATTACACCAACTCGACGTCAACTCCACTCCGACTCCACTCCGTTTCAACTCCGACGTTCCGTTCCGCGATCAACGCTTCATCGACGTCAACTCGACTCCGTCTCCACTCCGTTTCAACTCCGACGCTATTTACATTACGTCATTGTGTCGGTCGACGCGTGGACTACTCGTCTACGGTGAGTCGTCAACGCAACGTCGACGCGTTGGTCTCGAAACGGAACGGCTATGGGTGTAGGGCGAGCCGTAAAGGGCTTTTAAGTATAAGTTCGAAATTCAACCTTACCTTCAAAGATATAAGGCTCATAATTGAATGTTAGCTTTGTCAAGGTTTTAGTCGCGTTGGCGTCTGTCGGTCGTGGAGTCGTTGTACTGTGCGCACTCCTTTAAGCTATCTATGATGCGCCTGATCGTTTTGTGTGACACGTCCAAGTATCCTTGTGTGGCATGATTGTGCGTTGTGACCTCCAAAACAACATCTCAGTAGGTTACAATTATCTTATGGTTATTCAGCGCTAAGGGTTGTTCCCCAAAAGCGCTTGAAATTCGCGCTGAAACTTGTGAATTATAGATTTGGAGACAAAAAGTTTGATTTACGTACACCTCCCTAGATTTATGTTCTCCCCGTTTCGAATTGAATATATAATGCCTATCTTAAAGGACTCCCTTCGCCTGTTCAATCTCGAATATTTGGAAGCGAAACCTACTTTCAACTCTAAGCGTTTTACATACGACTCAAATCTTAACAAACTAATAGTAGTTACACAAAATGAATGAATAAAATTTATAATGGCCTGCCTTGTTTGTGGGTTTTCACTGTGCGAAGTACTGTTTAAGAATTTATTTACCTTTAACATTGCCTTCCTCTGAATGTCGCAGAAAAATACTGAAAAATTATATTATTTTTCACTATGAAATTTGCTTGATGAACGGGTTTCTTTGTTTTCACGGGTTAAATAGACAGAAGGTTTTGTTAAAATAAAATATATACGAGTTGTGGGCGTGACAAAATTTTGTTCAACAAATTCAATAAGAGATTTAAAAATCTTGACCCAATATTTGACCAACCGCCCCCACTGTTTATAAACGGAGCATCACCCCTCCCACTCACTACCCAATATGATAACTTTGAATTGATTAATATTTCTGAAGTAAAAGATTGTAAAAACAAAACGTTATGTGCTTATGAATACGGAGTAAGTAGATCACTTTGTGAATAGTGATATGTTATGGAATTCGAAAACTATATTTTGACCTTCCGAATTCTTCAAATTGCTCTCCTTTCTCACAGTATGAAAGGGTTCACATATATGCTAACATATGTGCGAGGCCGGGAATCGTACCCGGGACCCCTCGGAAGGGTCACTACCAACTAGGCTACAGGGATCGTTCTTTACCGTTCATGAAACCTTATTACTTATATCGAATACTTTTACTTTTAAGGTAATGCTTTACTGCAATCCCACCTGATGTAAGTTTTTTCAGAGCACGGATCTCTATTTAATGCTTACTTAGGTCGACTACTGTATGTTCAATTCGTTACGATATTTTTCCTTACCGAACTGAACGATAATTCAATATAACACGCGCCTAAGTTAAATATAGATACGAAAATGTTGGAATAAAACTTGTGACAAGGCAATTTACCTTTTTAATTACTACGATATCTTCGCTCTCTCATGCTAGACATTCTATCAATTCACAAACCATAACTGTTCCACTACTGGTCACGGGTCTCCTCTCAATAATATATAGGGGTACAGTCCAGTCCGCCTCGCTGGCTAAGTGTGGATTGTTAAACTTCACACATCTTTTGAGTACTTTGTTCTTGTACTACTTGTGTACTTGAGATCTTTCAGGTGAGCAGGTTTCCTGACGATGTTTTCGTCCACGGAAGCAAGTCATACATTTTTGAAATCGCATATAATTTGTAAAAATTAGGGGTGCTAGGTGAATTCAAACCCAGCCCTCCCCTGGTTAAGAGTCCAACGTTCAACCACTACACTATCACTGCTATACCTAATCAAATCTTTATTATCCATGCTTAAAGAGTGAAGTTTTATTACTAGAAGTTTTTCCTCAGTCTTCCAAGGCTATACTACAAAGGCGGAATATTAAAACAAATTTTACAACAATAGATTTCCGCAAAGTAGCGCCAGATTCTATTAAACCCATAAAATTGTATTCACATGTGAAAGAAAAAGGAAATTCACATCTGAATCGAAATTCTAATCAAAGTAGCCGAGCAACGGTTTAAGCTTTAATTACTTGCAAATTGCACAAAAGAGTGACTAATTTCGCGCGATATTGGTTTTTTCAAAAAGGTTAATTGTCTTTCCATGTACCTTGCACGTCTTTGATGAGTACGGGAGCTGGTGATTCGACAGAAAACGCTTTTGGAAAGCTGCTATATTTCTAAAAGTACGAACGTTCATAACAGCCTTACTATACAGGACAGTATCGCGCAAGAAATTTTTTGTTCGATTTCCGGCAGAGCCAACAAGACAGTGTTTTGTTTTTGAGTCTGTTACATAATGTCAGTTATTTGTTATTATTTGTGTTGCATATTTCATTTATATACAGGAAATTCTAGTGTAAAGCGTATAATTATGTAAATAGGCGACAAGAATGCAGGTGTCGCCGATGGACATCATAACAAAGCATCATGGATGCGTTACTAGTCCTTAAAAGCGGGACAGCACCGGCTCCCGAAATAGTTTAAAATCAATGGTCAACAGTCCAAAAACTAACTGTTATTCGCTTCACAGTCAGAATGCAGAATGCAGCTGCATAAATGTAAAATATTTAAATGATAGCATTATAAATATCCGATCACGATTCTATTTTTCAACGAGTAGGGAAGCGCCACGAATAAAGCTGACACGATTTATGTCAATAAGGTATACGGATATGCTGTAGGTACGCTTTCTTACTTATTGTTTTAAATTTACAGTGTCTGTTCTAGCTGAGAATCGAACCTTGAACTATTCGCTTGGTAGGCTTCTAATGATCTGTGTAAAGATATTAACGGTGAATGGTACCCATTCGCGGCATCAATATCGTAAATCCTCTAATAAAATCCATAACCATATCAGGCCAACTGATGTTCGAAGCCACTTCGACGACAAAGGAAGCACTGTACTATCACGACATAGTGGGCCTCAGTGCCGTCGTTAAGATAAATTAGAAGCAGATCACGTTCTTCAGTTGTGAACACAATGTCACGTGACTCATTTATTGTCGTTTGTGATTGCAGTCGGAAGTCATGTTTTGCACTGACTTCAATTGTTAGTGATTTACTAGTAGAAAAGTATATGACTGTTAATATACTGACTATATAATGTGGTGTACCTAAGTAGCGTCAACCATCTTGAGACCAAGCCAATAATCCCTGCGCATGGATTCTTTACCAATTAGTTTAATGCCATCGTTTCAGGCCTTTCCAGGGAATATCCAAATCTATTTCTTTTGTGGGAGCTAATGTCTTAAAAAACTCCATTGACCAATCATGTTTCTTGTAGCGCTTTAGGCTCTGCGATCAATCATGTTATTTAACAGGTTTTTACTTACAATGTCACTGTCTGCGATTATGAAACTGTGAGTCGTTCAGGAGCTCAAGTCTGCTAATTTATAAATGCATAAATAGACGCATTTGGTATACGAAATTTATCAAAAATATGTCAAATTATTCCAACACGACGCAATTGAAGAATTTATAAATTAGCAGACTTGGGACCCACGTTAAATAGTTTTATTGTTAAGATTTGGATTATGTTTATTATCTGTATTTTAACATTGACTTATTATATTTTAATATTATATTTTTCCGGGTGGTATTTCATGAAAAACGAAGAAATTCAGAGCGTCGCGAAACAGATTATAGCAACATTTTGTTTAAGATATACTTTGAAGCTGATAAAATAATTTAACGAAACTTTAAATTACGCTTGCATAAGCCGAGTCTATGAAGCTTTGTGTAATCTGACGCGTTGTGACCGAATTTGTCTTTCACCATTGGAGTTTAATAAAAGACTATCGTTTGACATAATATAAAATATTTATCACTCGAAGCTATACTTAAAGGAAGCGAATGAGCCCATAAAAAAATAGATAAATACTTTGGTTATAACACATTAATGATTACACATAAATTATTAAAGTGCAATTAATTTTATATCTTCCATTACGTTACGTTACTCCTATTGAGCTACACATATATGTACTATAAATGTATTCATATTTGACAAAGTGGACATCTCGTTATGAGTACTGTAACCATACCCGAAACTCTCTGTAGACTTTCCCATAACTCTCTTCAAATTGTTGTCTGACCCATTCATACGCGGAGCAATCGCGAAGGCGCGGAACATCGGTGTTTCCGCCTGTGTATGATATGGGAGTCGTCAAGAGGACAGTGGATAGGCTTTTATAAGTTAGTGCGTTCAACCTTTGACTTCATCGCCACTTAGGATCAGGTGGGATTGTTGTCAATATATAAAAAAAGAACATAATGCTGCGTTCACGTGTAAATGACGAAGACTAATCGCGCGTACTATATAGTGAAGAAACAAAGGGCCTAGTGAATTACAATAAATTTGTCGGTATATTTACTTTTCCATTCCATTCATCTGGTGTCCACATAAATTCATTACTACTATAGCCTCCAGGTAATTGATTTTCCAAGTGGTGAGCACAGGTAGATTAAATTACTATTCATTAATACTCTTTACTAACTTCTTTTCAACTTCTTTCTCCTCGATACTTAAGAAGATTCAGTAATTTTGTGATTTGTTCGAGCGAGATTTTCTATCCACCGATAGCCTTGTATAGTCGATCCTTATTCAAGGTTTCGGTTTTGTTTTAGGTGCAGTTAAAAAAAAGGTCGCAGATTTTCATGGTTTTGCGAATAGGGTTGGTAGAGTGGCTAATCAAAACCGGTTTTTCGGATGTATCTCATCTACATCAACAAGCAATGGAGAGCCTACTTACGGTCTGAGTGAATAATGACCGACCTCATAAAAGTGGCTCGAGCCCTGATGTGATTAATTATGTATCATCTTCGACCTAGCCAGATCCAACCGGGGTTAGCTAATGCTGGATACGAGATGGAATTTCACCTTATGTTATGAAAGGGTTCGGCTGCTTTGCCGTGAATAGGTTTCTCACCTTTTCGAACTGGATGCGTGATATAAAAAAGGGTTAGATACTATATTTGGAATTACCTATCTGTTGGTGTAATAAGTTTGTGGTCGCTTTTTGTTGATATGGATGAGTTCAGACTGTATTGTGTTCGTAAACGGTCGACAAAGTATGTTACCAGTCCCAAACAACTATAGTCCTTTTTGAGTTCGCTAATAACTGTATATCTCTCGGATGGGTACAGGTTTTTTCCCAGACAGACAAGTAATATTATAGAGATTAGATTAGGTTATTCACGAAGTTCTCTTTCACGCAAGTGCAAGTTCAAGCAAGTGCTACTTAATTAACCATACGCACCGTAACTTTGAAAAGGTGCCTGTCGAATTTCGAGTCGAGTATTTGGTATTCGTAACTCCAGGGGCGAGCGGCTCATAGAATTTGCTGCAGACAACAATATGGCCATAATGAACACCATGTTCAAACACCATCCCAGACGCCAATATACCTGGACCTCGCCTGATGGTAAGCACCGCAATCAGATAGACTACATATTAGTAAGATCTAGATGGAAAAGCTCAATAACCAACGCGCATACCCTGCCCGGTGCTGATTGTCATTCCGATCATCAGTTACTTGTTGGAAATCTACGACTGAAATTGCAAAGAGCCAGACAAATTAAAAGGTCTAGAAGAATAGAGGTAAAAAACTTAGATTCCCTAACCACCTCAATAGAGAAAAGACATGCCGCATGGAAATCGGGTACTGGGAGCAACGATCCTAACTTCTTGTGGAACTCGGCAAAGAAATACATTGTTGATGCAGTTATAGAATCACAACCCAAAAACGTCACAACAAAACGTCAACACTGGATGACTGAAGACACCTGGCATTTGGTTGAAGAGCGCCGAAACCTTAAAGCCAGTGGAGCTAGCATTGCGAAGCTAAATGCTAAGTCAGCCATCATACAAGCTGCTTGCCGACGCGACCGCAATGCCTTCCTGGGAAAGATATGCGATGAACTGGAAGTACATTCGGATAAATATCAGACCAAAGACCTCCATGATAAGGTGCGATACATAACACGCCAATTTAAACCTAAGACGTGGGCTATTGAGGACTCCCTTGGGACAACGGTTACGGAGATAAAAGACATCGTGAATATGTGGAAGCAATACTGCATGTCGCTATTTTCCAACAATTTTACTCCAAACTTCACATGTTCTCCCCACGAAATTAGTGACCGGGAACCACACATCATGCGGGATGAAGTAAGAGCGGCAATTAAACATCTTAAATGCAATAAAGCCATAGGTTGTGATGAAATCCCAATCGAAGTATTCAAGGCGATGGGAGAGACTGGAGTCGACGTCTTACTTTCTATCTGCACTAAAATATGGGAGACTGGCGTATGGCCTGATGACTGGTCGCAATCCATTTTTATTCCACTGCACAAAAAAGGATCCACCAAGAAATGCAACAATTACCGTCTCATATCTTTAATTTCGCATGCAAGTAAGGTGATGCTCCACATAATGAATACTAGACTGTTGGCCTACCTCTCAAGGCAAATCGCACCCGAGCAAGCCGGATTTGTAAAGGGTAGAGGTACTCGCGAACAAATCCTTATATTGCGACAGATCATTGAGAAGGCCACGGAGTTTAATTCAACCGTTTACATCTGCTTTGTAGACTTCCGTAAAGCATTCGACACGGTCATATGGATACACCTCTGGAAGATACTTGCAGAAATGGGAGTACCGCCCCATCTTATAGCTCTTTTGAGGAGACTATATGAAGATGGTTCTGCAGCAGTGCGAGTTGATGATACCCTTACGGATAAATTTAAGATAGAAGCCGGTGTACGACAAGGATGCATCTTATCGCCATTGCTCTTTAACACCTACACAGAGTACATCATGCGCATTGTCTTAGACGGATGGGATAAAGGGATATCAGTTGGGGGAAGATTAATAAATAACCTCAGATACGCTGATGACACTACCCTTCTCGCAAAAACTAGAGAAGACATGGAAAATCTTCTGACTCGTCTCGAAACTACCAGCCTCAAATTCGGACTAGCTATAAACCGAGACAAGACCAAGATGATGATAGTGGACCGGGCTGAACAAAGTGGAACCAACATATACAACATAGCTAACTGCGAAGTTGTACAGAGCTATATCTACCTCGGTTCTACTATCTCCAGTACTGGAGGATGTGGCGACGAGATCAGAAGACGGTGCGCCATCACCAGATCGGCAGTGGAACGGCTGAGAAAGATTTGGGGGGACAGGCGAATCACCAAGAAGACGAAAGTCAGATTGATGAAATGCCTTGTCTTTCCAATTTTTCTATATGGAGCCGAAACTTGGTCTCTGAGACTGCAGGATCGCCGCAAAATCGACGCATTGGAGATGTGGTGCTGGAGACGCCTCTTGAAGATCCCGTGGACGGCTTTTCGCACCAATATTTCTATCCTCAAAGAACTTAATATTAAAGACCGCCTTTCGTCAACTGTGCAGCTACGAATACTTAAGTTCTTTGGTCACATCTCCAGAAATGTGAACTCGATGGAGAGACTGGTAGTTCAGGGTCAGGTAGAAGGCAAGAGGACACGCGGCCGGTCACCAATCCGCTGGACCGACGGGATCAAAAAAACAACTGAGTCCACCATGGTGCAATGTACTCGCAACGCCTCTAACCGTCAGAAATGGAAGCACATCGTCAAGAGAGCAACTCTCCTGAAAAATAACCCATCCAACATCTCGCCATGTACCTCATCAGCGCAACCACGACCACTCTGACAAGAGTGTCCGATTAAGAAGAAGATTTAGTATTTATTTGGTCATGGATGTTTGTGAGGTGTTATTTGTGTGATGCTATGTCACCAGCAACACGGTCTGCTATGTTTTTTATATAAATATCCGACAAACTGCAAGGGAAGGTAGAGGACAAGCCACCTGATGGTAAGTGGTCACCGTCGCCTGAGGACATCAATAACACCAAAGCACTGACCATACAGGTAATAGGCACCTAATGTTTGATTTTCCGTATCGAATGCATTCTGTCAACTAGCTGAGATAAGACGAAGCGGGGTGTTTGGCTAATTCAACGCTGTTATTGGCTAATTCAAGGTCACACGAAACTTTGGAAAGAAATAGATTAATTTAAGCAACGGGAAAGAATGAGACGGCGCGAATTTATATCGGTACTATAAGCCAGATGTGTTGACAGAAGCCATTCGCCTGTTTTTATGGGCTGTGTGCTCGGTGCAGCAAAGGCATCACCGATGCGTTGCCCGCCAAGAAAGTAGGAGGAAGAAATAAAGAAGAGTTCTAGCTCTCAATCTTCTGGCCGGAATACGACAAGCAGGTTGGGTGCCTCGACAGAGTGTAAACGTATATTATAAAATTCATTGAACTAACACCACCATCTCACATTTCACATGCCTCAAAGCCATGAACGGTTCGATAAACACACCATAACCACATAATACGTTAACAACCTATAGTTAATAAGTCAAATACCACACCCGATCATATAAGGATGTGTTATCATAACGTTCCCTCAGCGCAAACACGCCGGTCACTGACCTGGGTGATAAAGATTCAATAACCTTTAGATTTATCTTTCTGTGCTATGCAAATATCACTTTGAATATTGTCAAGCGGGAGGCGTTATTTATCGATACTATTGGAACTTTGATAGTAGGTAGTCCGTAATATCATTATACAACGTACTCGATACACAAATGTGTATGCAAGTGTCGTTGCAACGAGTTCAGAGGTGGAGATAATATGTTTCCTTTTTGGTTCTCATTTATGACAATATTAATTGTAGAGATTTATGTGAGCGTGGTTGGACACTCGAGCTCGTCATCTTCTTATATATAAAATTCTCGTGTCACAATGTTAGTTACTATACTCCTCCGAAACGGCTCGACCGATTCTTATAAAATTTTGTGTGCATATCGAGTAGGTCTGAGAATCGGCCAACATCTATTTTTCATCCCCCTAGGTGTTAAGGGTGGCTCGCCCTATTTTGTTTTTTTTATTTTGGACAATTTTTTTATTATACACTTAATCTTAAATTTACACTTCCTTACCCCTACCCATCAAATTTAAATCGCGCTTTTTATATCTACATATATGGCGGAACAACGTTCGCGGGGTCAGCTAGTTATTTTAATATTTTATTCTATAAGTGTTTCTGTGTGTGTAAAGCTGTGCGTGTTTAACGAAAGTAATGTATTAACACTGGTCGTTAAATCCACACCCAAATGTTATTGTTTAACCAAGTTGCCTTTGGGGCATGATGGAGCACCATGAGGACACCTTGGTGCGCTCTAAGCCTTGCCAGTCGCTTGGAGGGAGACCTGCAATGGATGAGCCTTTTTGAGTAGGCTGAAGAGGCAGTGTAGGAAAACCATGTAACCATGTAAGTAGTAATGTTCATTGTACCTTTCCTTTGTTCATTGGCCACTTATCTTTGCATTTTTCTCTCAATTTAACGATTATTTCAATCTGTGGTAATAACCCTACATCCAATATCGGTTGTGGTCCAACGGTATTGACGCACTCTTGAAAACATTTAAACAATACTTTTTAATAAGAATCTTATGAAAGTATAGAAGCAAGTTATCTTAAAATTTGGAGTATTTAACGAAGCAGGATGGAACTTCCCACTAAAACTACACCGGGAGTCATAACTTAAATGCTGCAGCCATTTGTGGTTGCACTCTCATTTAAATGTTCGATAAAGTTACTCAGTTTTGGTCAGTTAGGAATATCTGCCAAAATGTAGAGCAGACAAACTTTAGATAAGACCGTGAAGTGTTTAACTTGTTGTTTATCATTAAATAAATAAATGCTATGCGTATTTAACCGCACAATTTAATTATCTTTTCATTATGTTATTATAATGTCGTAGGTGTCATGGTATTAAATAAATCAAACGAAACCCATAACATACAAAATGTTTTAGTCGTCAAGATTACTACATCTACTCTAGCGGACTGAAAGTGAAAGTGTCATTTGTCAAAACTACTTATTGACTCTGTAACTAATGTGGCATAATATTAAACTACTGAACAGACCTTGACTACAGACTAGAGTCTTACGACACGCATTACCATAAAGTTCCCAGCGATCGTTGAACTTGACTTGAAGCTGTTGATTAAATACAAATGATGTCATATAACACACCGGCTCTGTTCATACGTTACTCTGTGACGTGGTCTTGTGACCTGAATGCGGCTGGCTATACAATTCGAATAGCACACCTATTGAACAAAGTTCCGTTTGATCAATTTGCAACGACTTTCCTTCGTACCGTGGAGAGCGCGAGTCCGCGCTACACGCAAAGGAATGTGTTGCGATACTGCAAGCGATTTTCAACCTTATTGTTCTCATTGCGAAGGCCTCGTCTTCGAGTTTTCTGCTTTAAGAAGTGACGAATGCCATCGCAATATTTCGTCACTTCGCGAAACAAATTGTATTAACCTTACCTTGTCTGTTGAATTCTGAACACTTCTGTTTCAGAATCTTATCCTATATTGTTAAGATACCTTTTCTATATGAATTTCTCGAAAAGTAATAGGAGTAGGTATATGGGATATACTTCCATGGCATTGTTTGGGTTATTTTCTATATACAACTTTGCTACAGCGCAGAAATGGGCTGCTCTGAAACCAGTAGCTGAGATTTATTTGGCAATTTACATAGACGCGTGAATCATATTTAGTTTTGTAGATACTTGTTATTTGAAATTGTACATATTTAATATTTATCCGTATGCTGTTTGGACTCTCTTTTATCTAATTAACTACGAGAAATACTTGACTGTGTAATCTTAGTTAATGCGTGGGCGAAATGATGTAGTAGGCGTGTGTTAAGTATGTACATCTGTTTTTTTAACATGCTGACGCATATATCCGTTGGAACGAATTAGACACATAGACAGTAGGGGCTTGGGATGTTAGGATAATATTAACTGTTCATGGCGGTTTTTTATGAGTGTTAGGTCTTATTTTAATGTTCAAAAGTAGCAATATATCTCTTATCAATAAAATAATTACACTCTAGTTGACCGTAATATCTTATAGACTCTCTGACGTTGACAGGCTTGTATAACTTTTTCTTTTGGTTCATTAACTGTCCAACGATTTAATTACTTTTCATTTATACATACATAATATTATTTTGACAGTATTCCCGATATAGGATTCACGTTATGAATGCTCCAAACAATAAAACTTTTTTGGCTATCCCAATTGTGATGTATGATCGTAAAGCTGGCCTGACTTTTCGCTGACTCATTTTGCCTTATGACGTCATTGACCGCAAAGTATACCTTGTTACTGGTAACTAAAGATCACAATTGGTTAGCACTAGTTGCTTTACTTTTTGTGATCAAGGTCTTTAAAGTTTAATTTTGAAACAAAAATCATGCGTTTCTTTTTGGGGTCTTCGAAAGGGCAGTAACAGTTGTGCAGCTGCAAATTTATATTTTAGATGGCAAATATGTAAATGTTAACTCATTTCATTATCCACAAAATTGTATAACCATTAACTTAAGAATTTCGGAAGTACAGCATCATCAGATGAAAGCTGAAGCATTATCTACGATTGATGTTACGACTTCAGACATTAATTTTCTTAAAAGGTTTACAAAACTACTTACAGAGAAAATAAAAATTACTATAAATACAACATAATTTTATTACGCCAATTAAGTTATCATGATCGATATCATGTAAACCGTTTCAAAGCAAGCTGATAGCTGTATTTCGCTATGTAATATTCTTGTTTTGTTTATTAATTCGTACCAAAATTGGTCCAATTGGTCCCAATTGCACGGAAAATGCCACCAAGTCTTTCGAAAAAGGTCTCTATTTACGACCTATAAACTTTTATAGCTTTATTTCTACAACGTGCAAAGCCCATTTTTTGCGATAACAATATTTATTCCCAGGAGAATTTCCGGTCGGTCCACTAAAACGCCGAATTGCTAATCCTTTAACGATATTATAACTCTTTTACGCTTGGTCGTCAGAGAAAAAGTTATGGGGCACACGGTGCTGACCGGTAAATATTTAATGAAGTAGACCTTTGAGACCTTATAATGATTTAGATGCCGACCGTAAAAGAACATAAAACTGAGCAACGGCCAGCTGAGGATGCAATTAACTTCTCAGCGAGAAGAGAGTAGCGGATGTCAACAGTATCTAACCAGACGATTTCTGTTGGGCGTGTATGAGCCTCCTGGGCATTGTTGCTGAAATGAATACGAAAATCCGACCTACGTTTATTCGAATATTTTCGTAACGGATACTCCGTTACGGTAATTTTTGTACTTGGACACAAACAATCTGGATGATAGCCTATGCATTTAATTACTTTATGACGCTTTTAATTCGAAGCTTACTGGTATAAGGTCCAATTTGTGGCTTGTAAGCAAATTTTGCTTAGCTACTTGGTAATGTCTTTTGTATGTTATTACAAGTATGTATAGATCTAGAGACTACAATAGCGAGCTAAAATAAAACATGCTCGGTAATTGGTACTATCAGTTTTTGTTTATTACTTAAGGCTATCTACAGAAGCGTATTCGATTCGAATCTTTGGCTTAAGGTAGTTTGAAAGAAACTGTAGAGCTGTATAGCTTATCCAAACTAAATAACAGACACCAGTGCCGTTGCTTGATAAGCGAATAGTCGTAAGTTTATCTACATGAGTCGAATAAATGTTAGTTTTCGGGTCTCGGTTGTTCGTGAAGCTTTCATTATTAGGCTGAAGATCAGTGTTCACGTATGAATATGAATGTTGTATATATTTATCCTTTTCAAACCTTCTTTCAAAAGTATACGTGTAAAAAAGTTTTCATTTTATTATGTAAAAACGCCGTATTCAGTATCAAATCCTGTACATCTCCATAAACATTAAAGGAAACCACACAGTCTGAATATTTATTGGATTCTGTACAAGTTGGAAAGTTTTAAAAGGCTCGCGTTTTGGCTCACAAAAAACGGAGCGATCCGCCAACGAAGATAAAGTGGGTATACCATCTGCTTCGGACGTAGTGTTGCCAGCTTCGACGGAGCGAAATGCAGGATTAAAAAGTAATCAAGATTAGTCTTGCAGTTACCGCTGGTAAGAAAAAGTTGTAGCGTCCAATAAATCGTGTGGACAAGGCCATTTAAATACTTTACACTTTACAGGTCGTCATGTACATGACAGCGTCTTAGCTATATACTAAATTCTTATCAAATTTATTCATAGAATAGGTGTCGGATCAGCTATTTATACACTCATTGCCTTCGTATTATCATTGACGTGTCCACTGATATATATTCTAAGAATTTTGTTGTTAAATTTGCCGTAGGAAATAAATATTGTAGACACTCAAAAATAACTTATGCATTGAAATGAAAAGAAACATATTCAACAATTAACGAATTTTAAAAATGTTAAATAATAAATAGATGCCAAATATCCATGTAGGTTCTCGTTAGCCATCGCTAACAACATTAGAATGTAACCCTATAAATCTGTTAAATCTGGACAATCCTTAAAAATCCGATCCAATACACGCACGAAGCGGATAAACCTCGGACACATGATGTTATGGGGTAGTCCGAACACCTGTCGTGTTCAGTCAGGCAGCGGCCTACACCTGGCATGAGAGATTCGGTTTTAGTGCATATGCAGATACATATGTGCAGGTAGCCAAAATTTTAGTTTTGAATCTATTATGATGAACTATGAGCAAAAAATCTTACTATTCTTTATAATAATAAGGGACAGAGCGGTCGATGAGCTGAAATATGGTAAGTTATGGTTTTATAAATCTGCAACGCTCAGGATCTCAGGAGCAAGGACACAAATATATTATCTTAAAATCTTTACAATGAAAGGTATTCATTAAAATGATAATTATTAGGAGAGACACCATAATATCAAGTAGGTACCTACTTATTTTCCAAATAAATCCCATACCCCGAACCCATATGAATCCAATTCGGATCTAACCTGTTTCTTTAACTTTAGTCTAAGTATCTTATCATCTATGATCTATAAACAACTCATCTATAATATACTATTAATAAAATTGTGCATAAATAAATCATACCCTTAACCCATACCCTATTTGGCTTATTTCAATAAAACCAATGCGAATTCTACAATCTTTTGAACATTGCAAATTGTTTGGTCAAGACACAAAGAGCTCTGACCCAATTTTAAAGTTAGTCACAACAAAAGGATGGTAAACTCCAATAGATTCAACAATATAGATTGGCGAACGTGAAACCTTCAAAGTTCTTTGTAATAATGGTTGTTATTAATTGAAATTATGCAAACGAGTCCCTAAGGCCTTCGGCTGTCTGTTTGCAAACGACATTTCCATATTCTTCGGAGCTAAACGCAAATTTGGGTTTTATCCGCTTGTCTAATTTTAACATGCCTTAATAATTACATTTGTACTGAGTCTTATTTGCGATTTAACAATTGCGCAGAACTTTTTATGTTATAAAACTATTACATATTTACGTGTCAATAAAAAGTTGCACCAGATCCTTTTTAACACGCTTTTATTTTACTATCGAGAGAGAAAATCTCCCTTAAGATATCCCGTGTTTTTCTGTCGGGGAGGATCCAGGATTTTTGGGATTACAACTCACCAAAATCCCCTCGGCAGCCATCATGCGTTTTTATGACATAGTTACCCGATATGTACGTATTTATTGCATTCAATGAAGCCCCACCTCAAATTGAAACTATGAATATAGTAAAACTTCAACCTAAACATGACATGTTTAGGTTCAAGTTGACATTGTCCTTAATAATGCACTAACTCGTTTGCAAATCACTTTCCAACATGCTCGTAGAAATTTGTGAAGTAACCTCAAAGAATACCTCTGAACGAAGTCGGGAAGGCAAAGCAAACCACCCCATTAAGGCCCGACACAATTGTACCGCAATATGTGCTTCCGGATAAAATGCTATTGAGGAAAATGTCATCGTAGATATTTGAAATAGTAACGAGCATTTCGTACCGACGAACGTAGTTTGCGAAAATTTTAGCCGTAATATAAAAGAAGAGATGGATTTTGGATGTGGGAAAGAAGCGATGTAATAATAAATAAATTCAAGCTCGCGACTTTTAACTGCTTTTGCAGTATGTATAATAGTTTTTACCGAAAGATTATGATTTGAAATTGACCATATAGATAATGTAAGTAGCAACCGGTGATATCTATTATATAAACCTTACACTTGCAACCCGTATGGCGCATTGGTTACAATACAAACTTTGTTGTTGGAGGGTTAAAATTGACGCGTAATTATAAACTAAAAATTTCTCGCGGCAAACAATAATAATAATATTTTTAGTGTAGCTTAATTTAACTGAAGCTCCATTTAAAAAATAATTAATTTCAACGCTTTACAAATTTGTCTATTGGTCGTAGAGCCACGTGACTTGAACCATTCGATGCAGATTTTCTTTTATTCCCAATCTGCAATAAAAAAAATTGTCGTAGGCGTGGGTTAACTACGTTTCTGCTTCTTTGCGTCAATATGAAAAATAAATTATGAAATAAATAATAAACGCACACATACCCACGCTCGCACATACCCACGCTCATGACTCACTTCCAACTGGACTACAAGGTGTAAAATAAAACTGAAAAGGAAACCTCTATGACCAATAATAAGCTTTCTATTCGCGATTCTGATACATAACGTTTTCCTCCTAACCTACTTACCGGACAATGGTTGGCAAAGCACAACGGATGGAAACTGGGAAGGCTCTCGTTCAACATAAGAACCATAATCCCTTGCATCGATCGACGATATAATAATAAGCGAATTCTTTGTTGCAGGTAAACATGCGTCATCGGTGATACAGTGATGTGGAATGCAGTAAGACTAAGTTTACACTACAATGCACAAAGAAGTGGCGGGATGAGACCTCAGGACTTCGTAAATGAGATATACATAGTTATTCAACTCTGTTAGTCAAGTTAGTCTTTTAAGTTAATAAGTAAATGTGAATGTAGGCCACCTGACAGTAAGTGATATAGCTCCGTAAATCCAAAGTAACCAATGAAGTTTTGTACATTAAAACCGGCAGGAGGAGAAAAGTGATGGATGGAAGCGTTCTGATTTTGTGAACCACTTTAGGTATCGACAAATTAGATAGTAACAGCGCAAGTTGTGCGTATGTCACGCTTTTCTATGCTTCTTTGTCATATATGTATATATTTATGGCACATTTAAAATTGGCAGTTGGCTATTTAAAAGCATTTTTAAATATTAAAAGAGAGAGAGAAAAAAGACAATCGAGATAGAAAAACCCTGAAAAAAAAAAAGAAAATGTAGTTATTGTACATAGACATCTATAAAATCTGTCCCGTCCGTCCTTCCCCGGTCGCTTCTCGCCTTAGTCAGTAATAGAAAGAACAACATAAACGCAAAACCAAGTTCTGGGAGTGACAAGATGAATACACGCGCAAGTAAAACACGCATCTTTTCTTTATTCTTTGTTCGAAACAACCGTTAGACTACTCCACTTGCGCTGTCCGTTCTAAATGAAGTTTGCCTAAGGCTGTGTATTGTAGTGCAGGCGTCAACGGGTCGCACTGTTATATAATAGTAGTTGAGTGTATCACTCGGGCACTGTAACGAGTGTGCTATTATATATGGCAACTTTTTGTCGATATTAAGAACTATTTATTGATGACTCGCACAGCAGTACAAGATGTTATAAATTTTACGATCATCTGTGCTAGAATTTCTGGTTTTGGTGGCATGATTGAACACAAATAAGGCATCAAAAATCGTCACAATTCCATTACAGACATGACACACAGCATTGTCCGTCACATAAATATCTGCTCTGCTTTAGCCTCGTTTTATAAAGCAGACGATCCGACATAAAAATTCATAACTGACGATGCGATAATTCGACAAGTTTATGTTTTATAAAATTTACAGATGACGAAATTTTCATGGTGGAAAATTTATAAAATTTTCCGACATTTTTTACTTTTTGACAATTTTTTCGGATTACCGGCATTATAAAACAGAGCCCGGGAATTGAAGCCGGGTCCGCATCTATGGTTACTACCATTTAGGCTAAAGAATCGTCAAAACGTCTTAAACCAATGTTACAAAGAAATATGAATCATCAATGTTCATGATTCAATATCGTATTGTACATCGGATACTTCGTTCTTTTAATTACTACTGCAAAGTGCGACCTTAAAGAATCCTTTATTTTAAAGTCATATACTTTATTAGATATCTATCATTTACTCACACGTCCAAAAGGATTTTACATATACTGCTTTTTGGATCCTTTAATTATGGTGTACACTAAATTGTAATTGGCAGATATATAAATTCTCCATTTTTTACATAATATGTATAAGTTAATGCTTGACTACAATCCCACCTGATGGTATCGTTCGCCTATCTATCCGTGCATCTACGATCGACAAAAGCCATCGAGCCTGACACCATATTTCTATTTATCTATCTCCTTCCAATAATCCCATTCCACGTTCAATTCTAGGAAACCTAGAACCAAAACTTATCCAAGACGCTGGGAACTACGTAACTATTCAATGAATGTGCATATGAGAACCGTTCATTGTTCAAATTGCATCCCATTGCACAGATACGCACATCTGCTCGTTGTTGGCGTCTGTTCAACCAAATACAGATAGCGACGACATATACACATAAGGGAATATGCCTGAATTGTACCTACTATATATATCTTAATGACTATTTGCTGATATGATTCCGTCAGATTGGTTTGAATTATAATTCTCTATAACACGTAGTAGTGGTGATTAGAGACACCAACTTTTATTGGAGCCAGGAAATTCCGCCCCCACTTCTGTAATGGTTATTTATATGCGTAATAGAAATGAATGGTCTACCAAATCGGTAAAGAAGAACATTGTGAAGAAATATGTATGTCCATTCTGAGTAACGTTCCCAAAAATATGTGAAGTCTACCAGTCCGTACTTTGCCAGCGTATTGGACTATAGCCCAGTTCTGGGCTGTGATGGTAAAATTTCATGGAACTTATATACATATTAAAAAAAAAAACAAATCAGAAATTTTCTGATCCAAATAAATTCTAAGAAAAAGTGAATCAAAATCGAGTTAAAGAAGTCGGTCAAAGAAGTCGGTTACAGACATACAAGTGAAACTAATAAAAGCGTGTTAGTAAGAATTAGAAGCAATTTTAATTGTAAGAAGCACAAAAGATTTACATATGTTCCAATTTTAACGGTATGTTAAGTTTACTAACCTGCATTTGCAAGCGTGTTGTCTTAACCCTTGTTGTTATTGGAGGTTCGAAGCACTAAAATGTCGAGCATAAAATTGGTTGTGTAGATGATTGATAAGATTCTCGTTGCGTTGGCAACTAAACTGGGAAGAAATCAATGATATTCGGATTGTTATTTTGGGAAATTTATTTTACAATGCTAACTGTATGCGGCGGTCTGTACTTGCTTATCTCACTGCCTCTACGATGCTGCTCGATCCAAAGAAAACTAAGTCATACAGATATACACTAAGAAAATCTTTTCTCGATTTTAACATATATTATTGAAATTTTAAGCTTAAAATTTAAAATAATCGAAATATTGACACTTACCGATATATAATATTTTTAAGAGACGGGATAGGAAACATTATTAAGGGTGTTGGCTGTAAATAAAGTCCTGCAAACATATTAAAGCGTGCCCGAACTAGCAAATATATTTAGTTGAATGTTATTGCGTCTAAAATTAATGCAAACGGCCCTTCAGGGAAATAAGTTTCAAAACAAGCGAAGGAGAGAATAGTGGAGAAATATCCTCATGTTGTTTATATTATCTAAAAGTTTGCTATGATAGCGACATTTTAGATATTGACATCATTATGTAATTCTACTTCTAGAAGTCTCTAAGTCTTAAATGTGCTATTCTGAACTATTGAGAATTGACTATGCAGGTGTCCACTAAATAATTATCGGAATGAATACTTCTTATGCGGCATGAAATTTTGAATGGAAGTTCAAATTGCCAGTACCCATCCATCAAGTACCCATTGCAAGGTTATCAAACGAATAAACCCATCACCATGCTCTAATATGGCTGGAATAACAACTGTACGGTAGGTACCTACAGATGCTAGCAATCTCCCAAGAAAAGAACCTAATCCAATTTCAATTCCCATTGGTCACCAAGTGCACTACGAACTCAGAAATCTTGTAATTAAGGACACATGAAGCCTTTAACACCATTATATGAAATGATGATGATGAATTGAACTTGAGGATAACTTCTGCCTAATATGTGTTACATCACATATTAGGCAGAAGTTATCCTCAAGTTTAATTCGTTACATTACATCCCTTTCCTCCACCTAAGATATCGGAAATCGGCCGTCCGGGAATCCAAGTACTTGTACATTTCCGATACATTTTCCTTACCTGATAACTGGAAACATTGATGATATGATGAGAGATGGATTTGCTTACAAATAGTGAACTTTGATACTTTACGCCAGAGCGACGGATATTGAAAAGTTTATTCTTTATAAGTTAGGAGCAGACCATATTTTCCTCAACACGAATCTTCCGAAGTAAATTGATGGAGACATCTTGGAATATATTTCCTACATGAGACAAGATCCCGAAATTTGTTTATGTTATTTTCAAAACATTAAGCCTTTAAGTCCTATCTGAACTTGTGTTATGCTTAAACTAAGTTAGTCTTTAAATCAAGTTTTTACAAATAAGAAACATTAATTGACGTTGAAGGTAAATGATAATAAGGATTAGCGTAAATGGAATCCTATTAATATTATAAATGCGAAAGTTTGTTTGGATGTATGAATGTTTGTTACTCTTTCACGCAATATTTATAAAGATACAGTCCTATGTCTAGCCGAGGACATCCGCAGGTTAATGTGTGTCCTATGAGAACTAAAAGTGATAGGGGGCAAAACTATAACTGTACAAGAGCTGATGTTTTCACCGCATTTTATACTGTTTAGCTTAGGTTATGATTAATTTCGGTAATGTATCTATCCCGAAGTATTAAGACCTCTTGATAAGTCCCGGTCTCGGACCCTGAAGTTCTTCGATAATAAATCGGGACCGATTAATTACGCGCCTTCCGAAATAAACAGCACATAAAATTCTCCAGCGGTCAATAGTCAATTCCTATCCATCGTTACTTAATTTTTCTTTGTCACCAGCCATTATATGATAGAAACTAAAGCATTAGCGGATAAAACATTTTTATTTAATCAATCATCAAGAAAACCTCTTGATGTAGTACAAACGTCGCTCTTAGGAATACGTCGAACAACATCAAAGATTTCCTCAGAAGTACCTAATAATTGATGACTTAGCCAAATAAACAAGTCGCCTTCAAGAACTTCGTAAATTGTTTGGGTAAAGGCCGTCAATGGTCTGACGGCGTTGAGAGGTGAATGGGATGTAGTTCAGTGTTTATCAACAAAAGGCAATGTGTTACCGGAAGTTAGTACCACAGCAATCCTTTGAAGAAACATCATAATGAATGTTGATGAAATTGTTGGTAAAGAAAATTGTAAAGTAAGGAGCCCAGATATAGAAATTAAAAAGTATCATTGTGCATATCGCACCCTTAGTCCACTATATGGCCTAATACAAGTAGTTATTTGCGAGTTCACGTTTAAGATTATAACGAGACATTTCAGCTTATTTTTCGTATAAAATGTCATCAAAATGTCATCTTAGGGCGCGTTCACATAGGACGTCCGTTTTACTGGATCCAGAATACAGGATCCAGTAAAACGGAAGGTAACATTCACACAGAATTTTGAGCGCGTTCACATGGAACGTCCGTTTTACTGGATCCGTTTTAACAGGTCAGTATACTGGATTCTGTGTGAAATCGCTCATACAACTACATACGCTACTAGCATCCAGTATTCCGGATCCAGTAAAACGGACGTCCTATGTGAACGCGCCCTTATACCTTATAACTTCAATAATAAACATTTTATTAATTTACCAATTACTAATATAATATAATTAACTTATTTAATATAAAAAAACTGGCTGGCAAACGAGCAGGCTTGCAACCTGATGTTAGAGAGTGGTCATCGTCGTCCATGCCATCAATAACATCAGCAGCACCACAAATGTCACCATTGCTTTTTAGGCAACGAAAAAGAGAGAAGAAAGAACTTACTGGCTCTCTACCCCAGATGGAACACAAGGAGTCGCTCGGCGGCTGACGCAAGCAAGAGAGTGATACCTAGCCAGGCAGGCTACACGAAAAGATAATAAAAATAATACCAGTAATTATATTAATTTTCAATTCAATTCCTTTCGTAAGATAAAGATATTGCTATATTAATGAGATTTATAAGGGACCAGAATTTGGTGACCACTTGACGCGCTCAAGTCGACAGGTGATACGCTCAAGGACACGAAGCGGTCCAACAGGGTTGCGCCAGATGTTTGGGACACAGATAATAAGGTTCCCTTGGTACGTTTATAATTATATTAGAGTGGACATTACTGTCTATTCTTGTTTTATCGACTTAGTTGCGTTAGGCTTAGTTAGGTATGAAAATTTCTTCAGACGTGTGTCTATTTTAATCAGGTAAATAGGCTAGTTGACTGATTTTGAAAAACTAAATTATAGTTTGCCAAGTGGTCTAATTTAACTGAAATATTAATATTTCAGTAAAATACAAACTGTGACATATTTTATTTTATATGTTTATGAACTATTTGACGTTGAAAAACGCGCCAAACTGTCATGGCGACTCGTGTCGTTGTCAGTTTAAAGAATCACGTCGTTTAAGAGTGTGGGTGTTAAGGGACAGGTTTCGACAGCGAAGTGAGGGCGAGTTTCCTATATTTAATAAATCGTTTTCGAGTTACCAGTAACGAGTCGTTAAAGTCGTGTCTTTATAATCGTTTCTAATTATGAACACTTTTTAGTTACGCCTCGTAGATGGTTCTACTATCCGTAAGCAAAACGAGTCGTTTTTCGAAATTAGGAACCGGTCATAGACACGCCGCAGAACAAGATATGTAGCAGGCGAGCACAGATGGCCTGGGAAGCTAAGTGCAGTTGACGGCAAGCGACATCTGGCGTCGGCTCCCGAGTTTGGACAATATTAGACACGGGAATGTTTGCGGCTGTGTTCATTAATTAAATCTGGTTTAGTCTTGGTAAAGTACGAGGCAATTTAACGTAAACTTAGAATTAGGTTGGAGGATTTGTACAGTTTACGTGAATTATAGGTACAAGCGGGTAGAATAATAGAATTTGAATTAACATAAAATACTATATAAGGACTTGCTGCTGCGAACCTGTGAAGAGTTTACAGAGTCCTACGGACTAGGCTCCGGAATAAGCGATAAGTTTAATATAATGTTATAAAAACCTCTAAACGGCATACCATATTGCATAGCCTCAAATAAAGTTGAATATTAAAATCTGATTGAGGTTCCCAAGAAAGCGAAAGATGAAAAGCAGTCCGTACTAAGTACTTTACCCATTCAGCTTATCTTCCTTGTTCAATCATGAAAACTGCTTTAAAAATCTCCGAGAAGTTTTTCTCCATAATTTCGAGATAAGCCGATCTTGATCAAAGGAGTCGAGGAGAAAAAGTTAAACATCTCGACGCTTTGAGCTACTGCGAGCTTTGAATCTAGCGTATAATATTAAACTATTAACGGGCAAGAGCAGCGAAAATGTTTTTTTCAGTTGGAAATTTTTGCTATTCACCTTTTATTCAGTGGTTAGTACTGCCCATGATTATTTCTAATTCTTACTTTAACCTGGACCTCTTTGGTAAAGAGGTGAATCCAGTTTTTCCAGGTTTACAAATCATTTTAGGTCGATTGGTTCATTACTTAAAAAATAAGATGAACAAGATTTGCATAATTATTAATGAACTTTTTCCAAAGATTAAACTGATGATAGCGGTTTTGATTTTTTAGAGAATGATTCGCTTTAAAATTTTAGCACTCTGATTATGTTCAAGGTAGTTTTGATCTCGTTCCATAAACCAATCATTACAATATTTATAATCTATATTCTGTTTATTACAAAGACTGTAATTGATCGATATCTGTTCACAATTACAGACTATTATTGGGTGTATTTTTAGAATTTTTGTCTGTGCGTTTTTACTGATAATACATATATCAGTTTTCATTCCCTTATTATAATAAGCTTGAGTTTCATTTCAATGGATAATTTATACGAATTCCATCTAAACATTTACATGCCTTCCTAAGGACAGACGACTGCAAAACTAAGTTTTGCATTCTATATCAACATCAAGGCCTACCTGTACTTTAAAATTTATATGTAATGTACATATTTGGTCCCGCTATAGTTTTATTACGAGTATTATTACTACAGATATAGCGAAGTGACGTCGGTCTTACTAGTGGAAGAATAAAAAATTTAAACAGCTTCCTTTCGCGTGCAAGCGTTGTAAGCCATCACCTGCTTACGTGTCTACCTGCGTTCCTTGTCAATCTCGGATCAACTCGCTTTTAGGATCGGTTATTTTCGTCGGTTTTGAACTTAACTGCAGTTTCATGCTGTTGTTTAATGTTTTTTATAACAGGAAATTTATATTTTAGTATTATATCAAAGTATTACTTCGGCTCTACCGTATAAATACGCTTAAGATAAAGAGTGAAGACGCATGGATATTTTGAGTCTGGGACTGTTTCAATCTTGGAGTACCTAGTCTAAGGTTTCAATTGACAAACATTAAATTAAATAATAAGTATTGAAGACATTTTTCTTTCTTAATCGCATCTCCTTAAAAGATATTGTAATAATCACACCCCCGCACTAGGATGCATAGTGTCGCAGGTGGCATGGACCACAAAAAATAACACATCACTAACACCCACGATCCGAAAATATACACTTATCTGTCACATAAATGTCTGCCTCGGTGGGTAATCGTACCCTGGACCCCTCGCTTTGCAGGCAGGGTCACTACCAACTAGGCTATGGGGTCGTCTAATAATAATATTCTGCTTCTCTACTTGTGAAGGAAACCTCAGTTTTTATATATACTGTGATTTGGCTTTTAATACATTTAAATGCGTCCTAAGAGATACTGTATACCCAAGTTAGCTAATAAGCAAGTAAACTCGTCGAGCCAGGTAGTATCTAATAAAACAATGATTGACTCCGTATAAGATACGGCGGTGTGCCTAGAATTTTACGTTCAATTTTATATCCAAGCATAAAAACAGGATGACGTGAAAGATTCATAACCGAGTTCCATCATGTTCGTTCACAGCGGCGCGGATTTTGTCGCCGTGTTTTTTGCTATTTTTACCAAAACCTTGTACCAAAGTACGTATTTGTTATTTTTTGTGGGCGCAGTGAGTATTGGTTACGGTTGATGTGCAGGACCAACGGTCTACGTGTGGATTTTGTATTGAATGAAAATTATATGTTATATTCGCATATTTTACAATGAACTACTCCGCGTCGCATAAGCTAAAGAAATATTAACGGCTCATTATGTACTCGTATGCCGACGTAGAAACGACCCTCACACACAACTGACCAATCGTAGTTCGCGGAGCAAGGTCCTTAGAGATCAGAGCTGCTTTCATAATGACATCATGAGTCCGAAGTCACCACATACGCGCTAAATGGCCGCAGATAAACGTAAGTCAAGTAAGAGGATCACATCCAAATTCAAGCTAATCTATATCTATCATAGGCAGGCTATCATTGTCACATAGGTTTATATATCAATGACTATTATACGCCGTAGTAATTCATTATTAAGGTCGGACGCGATACGTAGGGTTTCTGTGGGGCCGGCGTGTCACAGCAAAAAATGAGTTAGGTAACAAGAACGATGTTTTTATTACGGTGTTAATGTTCCCCCGTGATGTATGTATTACTTGGTTGAGTAATGACCGCTTCAACGTTTATAAATGTTGTACAATTACATTATGAACATAGATTGCTTTACGTTATAATCTTAATTAAGGGCTTGTGAGGCGAATGTATTTAGATTAGAGTACCGAGACTTGGTTAATAGGGTTGCCAAAGTTTTGGAACAGAAATAAAGTGCGGAGTTGGAGAGTGCAAGATTTAAAAAAATACGTATTATTTTTGATGTTTTAAAAACATATTTTGTACGGCTTCTTGCATAAGTTAGCAACTTATCATTTTTAAAATATTCGTCAGAGGTATAATTGAAATAGAAATAACGGAAAAGCAAATTTTTATGTAATTATTTGACTCTTACAGTTTCATTGTAAAATAAATTTTATTTGTGCGTAATTATGGCTCGGCAACCAACGACGATGGAAATAGTAGGGACTTTGTATTCTTTTTTTATAAAAAGTGAACAGTAATTTTTAAGTGCCAAATGCCTAATACTGCTTTAAACGGAATCGTTGACAACCCTAGTTGTTAAGTATAATTTAGTTTTATACACTTTGTTAATTAGTTTTTAGTTGTCAGTTTTTGTTGTGTCGAAAAAGATATTTTATTTCCAAATCGCTACTGATCAGTAGTATGTATTTGTAGGTATAAACTGATGGTTACGTATACTTTACACAACACTTGGCACACAACATTTGGCACTGAGTACTTATGGAATAGGCGTTAGTGACACAGGCGTTGTGTAACCTTAGATAAAAAACTAAATTAATAGTAATAATTAAATTAAATTAATTAATAATTCATTACTATTAGATTAGATTGGTATTAGATTAGAGTTTATGATCATATATCTATCTGTCTTTGATTATATCATCTTACAAAAAATATATCTAAGACTCGGACAAACAAAATAAATAATACGTAGCGATGTAACAAATCGTTGATACCCCTATTTAATTAATGCGTATTAAGGGTGGTTTCGTGGAAACATACCTATCTCAGGTACGTGTGTCTAACGAAGATTTAATATGCCTTGTTTCTCATAAGGTTAATTACAGACCTGTTGTGTTGTTTGATCGCAATTGATCGCAAAAATGACACTATAACACAGGATCAAGTGATTCAAGTCGATGTTATAATTTCCTATAAAAAATCATACATTTATTTTTTTATACAAAATACTCCAATATATCACATTTGAAGGGCATCCAGTGACGTTCCTAACTTTTTAAAACTTTTGGTAATCTAAAAACCACAGTAAATCTCGTAATGTTATTTAGTTGTTAAGCTAGAAAATATGAACCCTTAGACACTCCTAAAAATCCGTTTCTACACTAAATGTACGCTGCCCCAAAAATAGCACATTTCTCGGACGGTCCCAGTCCCACATAATTAAGGCTTGTGTATTGACGACCTAACGTGCCGCAAAATCTATTAGTAGACCCAGATTAACGTAACGCGACCCTGCCCGGATACTGCCTAATGCCTCTTATAACCCGCATGGGTCCCCCGGCAATGGTATAGGTGTTATAATCCTAGGAAGTGTAATCTTAATTTATTTTTAAACGTCTTTGAAAATTAAGGTTTGATAGAATGTTTTTTAAGGGCCTTCAAATCTTGAAACCCCTCCCAGGGTTTGGATCTATGGATTATATTGAAATGGTTTCTATGAATTCAATATTACACTTGGACCCTCTGAGCATATTATGCTCACTGATTTCTCCGCAATTTGTGGGCCAACTTGCTATTGATGATCCGTATAAACATGGTCACGATTTATGATGAAGAGGTTCAGAGATAAATGAGATCTTTAACGTCTGCTGTGTTTTCTGTAATTAGTTGGCAAACGAGCAGACGACCCACCTACTGGAAAGTGGATACCATCACCCATGGACGTCGGTTATCAAAGACATCTTCGATACGTTGCTGGCTAAGAAAGGTGGAAGTAATAAAGCTGGCTCTTAAGCTTCCAACAGGAACACGACACAAAGAATTGCGGCTGATTCAAGAAGAGTGAATGCTGGCCAGCGGAGCTTCACGGAAAGTTAATACGTACCAAAGCAATTTCGTACTGCTAAGCTATAGGATTAAATTCTATAATAAATCTCCCGTCACACTAATATTAATCTCACGTGCTTTCACACAATAACTCCACAATGCATTTGTTTGTTAATTACAATCAAATTACATTAAAATATAGTCGTCATATCTCAACACGCTACAAGGTACTTTACCATTCCATTTA
The DNA here is from genome assembly GCA_905404295.2 of Ochlodes sylvanus. NCBI lineage: Eukaryota > Metazoa > Arthropoda > Insecta > Lepidoptera > Hesperiidae > Ochlodes > Ochlodes sylvanus. Next base: position 6,797,289 of record FR990144.1, read on the forward strand.
ATAATTAGAAACAATCATTATATGTACGAGCAATCTCGTTATTCCATGTTGATTTAATTAAATAGATTCATCAAAATCATAATTTGTGAGGCGTCTTAGATCTTACACAGGTGTTGTCGTATTAGCTTAATAATGGGTTCATTAATGGAACTTATTTTGTGAAAAGGCATTAATATTAACAAATGAATATTGGTACTTTGGCTCATACTGGTATTTTAAATTAAAGATGAAGCTTAGCCAAGCGAAAAGAATTTTAGATAGACTTTTGTTATTTTTATTTTTGTACATATTTACCTACCTGTAGGTCGACCTAGTATCTATTTGTTTAGGCATCCGCCGTCAAATATCGATTAACTATTCGTTTATTTAATTTTTCAAATTTTTGTAGTATTTAAAACGACCACTATGGCTCACACACTGTAAATGTCTTATCTATTACGACAAAGATACCGCTCTGTGACAAACGGATTAAGAGCAGAACCTTAGTTTTAGGGGTCCCGTTGTCACCCTACGGGTACGGTACCCTAAAAATGAGTGCCCTCATCACAGAACGAATTCACTGGAGCTATCAGGGAGCGAAATATGCACACTCCATGATACAACTCCGAACGAGTTAGTTCTTTTAATTAACTTCCCGAATGAATTCCCGTAGGTGCCTACAAAAGTTTAATTAAAACCTTGTGGATTCCTCACTGTTTTAGTACGATGATGTAATTTAGCGCGGATAAATTAAAATTAGTGTTTCATGCTTCATCAAGAATAACAATATTGATTAAATTCTACTCTTTATTGTTCACTAGTACAGGTTGGTATGGTTTTCTTCTCGATCAGCGATGACCACTTTCTCAGGTTGACATAAAAATAATCCATTAGTATTTTAATTTGTGCTTCATAAAATATCGAACTTCAAACACCCCAAGTGAATCGCATTTAAAGTTAAGCACTAAAATAACGACTATTAAGTCAGAGTAAACTAAAACGAAACATCACAGACGTTGTCGACAAGCCGAGTTGTAAAACAAATCTTCGACGATTTATTACTTAACGAAAGACGTAATTGATGACGTCATTAGTTAATAGCTACAAGCCAATAAGAATTAAGGAATAGTATGCCGTAACTTATCTGTTATTGCGTTTGCTTGCCTTGCTTTCTATTCGCAAGGTGTAGGTAGAGTTATTCTGTATTCCACGGCTTCTCAAACTTAGATGACTGTAAATAACTTTTTTCGTGAACTTTTCCCCTGACAAAAGTTATAAGCATTTATTAAAGTCAGGTCACAATTTAATAAATAAATTACTTAAACGTAATTTTTTTTTATAAAAACAAGTTTTTCCTTTAAAGCTTTTTCTATCAATTTACGACGTCAATACTCAATTTATATGATATAAAAGCTTTTCGCCAGATTTAAGTACTCGTTTACTTAAATTAAAAAAAAAAAACAATATTTAAGTTATTAATTTTCTTGTTTGTCTAAAATGTATGTAGTTTCAGGTAAATTTGATCTTCATTTCAATACGAACGAATTGGAATATATTCGTTCCCTAAGCGTCGCGTCGCCCTGAAACTGTAACTTAAGTTATAATAGGGTACTACAAAGCGACATTTGTCATCATTCCCTTTATGGATTGCCCCATTTATTCATGTAATCATTTTTGGCTTTTGTGTTATTCGTAAATTATATTATCTAAGTAATATACTTGGATTTATATTCGTAGATATAAGTCTTTTTATATATGTATTAGCATTATGTAAGAGATTTCTATCATCCTAATAGCTTATGATTTGGGGGTGAACAAAAAATAATCATTGCAACCTATAAATAACCCATTCCTGGGCACGGCTCTGCTGTTACAATGTGAGGGGTACAGGCCATAGTTCACCACGCTGGCCGAGTGCGGATTGGCGGATTCTCATGTGTGCAGGTTTTCTCACGATGTTTTCCTTCACCGAAGCAAGTGATAATTAAATTCTAATAAGCACAGGACAGGACTCGAACCCCGTGTATGAGAGTCCAATGTTCAAACCACTCGGCTATCATAGGTATCTATTTTAACAAAGATATGATTACCCTGAAGCATGCATGTAGAATATAGTAATCCGATCCGGGTTCAATTCCTGTCTATGTTTCATATCTGTATGATAAGAGATAAGATTATTTCAGTTTTCAAGATATATGAACATTCACGACCGTTCCATAATAATAATATAATACTAAAAATATGACTTTAACCCAACATTGGCCTACAACTGAGCTCCTTATAATTGAGGAGCGTACTCCTCCAAGATGCTTTGGATAAGAGTGGATTTATGAGGGTATAAATAAATATACGTAGCAAAATTAAACTGAACCAACTGGTAGGTAATTTACTACAAACTGAAGAAATCAATTTAACAGCGAATTAAAATTAAGTGAACTTAAGCAATTTATAGGTAGTGTGGATAACGTTTATCGGGTCGTATGTACAACAGGTGGTGTGAAGCGATCGCAAACAATTGTTCTCTTCTGGGAAATTCTGGTGAGCCAAGCGTTTGTTCTGGACACCTATTAAGTGGAATTCAATTACAATTGAACGCCGTCTTTATTTCGAAGCTACGATTGTAATGATGACGCCTTGTCAGTTGTTTCAAATTAATTGATCATGTTAGTTATGCATGGCTTTTTTATCATTTTTGTTTGTTTTTAATTCTTTATTGATTACTTACTAGTACAGCAATATAGGGATAGATAGTTATTATTTGGTAAACGCATTGCATTCGTCTTATTGCTTACATGACATGTATGTATGTATTATATATGTTTTCTCTACCAAACCGCACCGTAGTAACGTAGTGAGGTATGCTCTAGATCTAGAAGTCTAGACCTCTTCAGGATATGTGGAAAGACTCGTTCTCAGTAGTAGGCCATTAATGGGTTGAAGCCATTATTATAAATGATTTATAAGGATTATTACCTACATTTTAACAAATGTATTTACATATAAGGACAAGATGCAAACTTAATGCTAAAAGCATTCTCTGCCAGCCAACCTTTGGGCAGTGGGAAAACAACAAAAAAAGCAACAACAACTGTGATTATTATATCACCCCAGGGCTTTTTAAGTAAAGGTGTTGATTTAACTATATGTATATCTTGTTGATTTTTAACTATATATTTATAAGTCATTGGCTTATCAACTGCCTTATAATTCACTGGTATGATAATAATTATGTTACTGGAACAAGATTCCGTAAAGGAAATAAATTGAAAGCTACCTTAAGGATTACCGGGCTATTGCTGCCTGCAAACAATAAATACTTCGCATAAAGAATCCCCTTTGTGCCCGAGAACCGGCATAATTGAATAAGGACTGAAAATTGTTTTGAGCGGTACTTGAGTTGTATCCGGTCCCGATATCTAGGATTCTGTTGACGATATCGTAGTATTTACAAAATAAGAATAATGCTATATTGTATTTCGTTAGTAGTGCCGTGATTGTTTTAAAGTAATATCCGAATGCAAATTTTACGACGCGATCGTAAGATTATCCAATTACCTTTTTAATACTTGTTTAACGCTTCTTATATTATATAGGGTATTTGGTAACATAAAATGATTTAGGTACTCATAACTCTGAAGAGCTAATTGAATTCAAACAAACTTCAATTTAAATAAAAATCCACATGTAAATTGTGTCTGAAATGATTTTCAAAAAAACTGGCTTTCTTCTTGGCTGGTCTTCAGCCGAACTTTTTGCCGAAAAAACGCCAATGTAATAATGTAAGTAAACCCACAGAAAATATTTATTGATACTGCAGGTTCAGACACGGCGCAGACAGCGTTAAAACCAGTAGGCTCACGAATCGTATGTCCACATTTGTCATATCATATCATAAACAGGGACAAAGAGAAACAACATTCATGCTATATAATAAGCAGTCTGGAACAAAAGTGCGCATCAGGTCAGAACAGCCGGGTACGTATTGTTGCTTTGTCATCGTTTGTTGTAACGGGGTTCTGCGGTTGATGCGTGCGTTGGATACTCTCGTCGTGTGCATTAACATTAGTAAAACAAATAGAACATACGTTGTGTTGAAATTAAGTTCACTATTAAGCAGTTTCACTCGTTGTACTTTGGCGTATTGCATAGGTTGGTTGGAGAAATATGACGCTGGCGTTGCAGGAATCTGGATGATGGCGTAACCATTAGTTACGCTAATTACGTTTCTTATGTACATACATACATCCAAACGGAAGTTCGGCCTAAGTCAGCAATCAATTAAAAGTTAGATTAGTTGAATTATCTTGTGTAACATTATCTGTATATAATACCTATGGACCTCCATATTTTGACATAGTTAAAATAAGACCCAGTAGGTACACAGCACAGAACCAAGCACATTAGTATTTACGTTACGCTTGTAACCAACCGAGTTGAATTATGTACCACGCGGATTCCGTCGAATAAATTACGGCGCGTAATTTTCGTCATCGTACGTCACAGCGACCGAATAGGCAGAATCGTAAATTTACTCGCCGAGTTATGTTGATGTTACTTTAGGTACATACTTTGACAAGCTTAAAATCTGCCAGTGAATAAACCCTCCTTTTTTAATTGACTTTAAAAAGAAGAGGTTCTCAATACGGTTGTAATTTACCTCTAAAACTTTTTTACAAACTTTTGAAACGATTGGGATTTTTTTTTTTGGTTGGGAGGATATTATGCTTATTGTTTGGTCCCAATACCAACAATACCAACTCAAAGCGTTAAAAGGTAAGGATTGAAATTTTTAAAATTAATTAAAGTTATTTTTCTTTCTGTAATAAAATTATAGCCTTATTATTTACATAGTTCGCTATTACGTGTGCATGTAGATTTTTAATAAAAATGGAATAAAAAGTTTATTTAATCGGTAACAGCGCTTCCGTGCGTCATAGGGAACAATAAGTATGCATATTAATCCCGATTAGAAATTTTCCTTCCTAGTTACCGTCTCAGAATTAATTACTGTGATTTACGACAACTCTAACCCCTTCCGCAATGTACATTTGGAGGATTCGATTTACTTTAATGACTTAATTAGTGGTTGTAATATTGCTAATTATACTCGCTGTGTTTGCTAATTGGTCCGTATTGATAACTGGTATTAATGTTCGGCTCATGTTATGTCGCGGTTAATTTATTTAGTCATTAATTGTAATGATTAATATCGGCAAAATTGTAATTTAGTAATTACTTCTATATTTTTACATAATTACATATTATGTACTTTATTAACTCTTCTCACAACTTTTTTGTTGTTTCATCCCCTTTTTTATAATTTGTTTCTTTACACACACATTCTCTATACAAATCTATGATGCATCGGTCTGCAAGATCGATCTACCTTGCAGGTTTCCCACGGGTTCCGTCGCAGTTCGATACCCACCAGTGAACAAGTCAAGGTTCATAGAATGTTTTAGTACTGCGGGTTTTAGGGTTAACCGAATAAATGTCGCATTATTCGTGGAAGTCCACGGGAAGGTATTAAAAGAGTGGATATTCGCCAAGAAGAATAGGTGCCACGAATAGATTAGGAAACTTACTACAAGCCTAGCGTTCTTGTCATATCAGTAAAACAGATCGTAACGTTTATAAATATAATGGACTAATCATAAAGTTTATAGGCCTCGTGATTATCATCACCATTCAGCATTGTAACCATTCCTATTTCTGGACTTCTGGTCTTCTGTCACAATGTGAAAGCAGCAGAAGTACAAGTAGGTACATAGTTCAGCACGCTGGCCAAGTGGGGATTGGAAGACTTCTCTTTGAGAATATTATGGAGATATTTCGTGTGTGCAGGTTTCCTCACGATGTTTAACATCACCGAAGGAAGTGATAATGAGGTTCTTACATGCACATAATTTTTGAAAATTAAAGGTACGAGCAAGATTCGATATTATTCGATCCCGTGTTCGGAAGTCCATAAACAATTATAATAGATCCATCATTATCAAGCAGTGATAACTACATAGGTAAGTGCTAATCATTTCGGGGGAGGTTGTCAATATATAGGAGGACATAGAGGTTCATAGCTTTTTCGAAGCGAAGTGAAAAAAACTAGAACATAAATCTTACCAACTTATAAACTCAAAATAACCGTTGACATTTTCATGAACGTTACAAATTTCCAGCGTTTTGAACACAAGAAATATGTCAAAGCGAGTAAGTATGACGTCTCACCAAATCGTTATCGGTAAGGTCAAGCAGTTACTCCGTATTAAAACTTTAATTATCGCGACTATTATCGAGCTTCAAGAACGAAAGCTACTTATACCGGTCATAGTTGGGCTGTCAACCATTCGCGGGTAATATAACCCAACGATAAGCTAAATTTAATTCTGTCTATCAAGCAATAAAGTCCAAGTTTTATCGGCAAACGCCACCTGCTTTAATGAAAGCCTTTCTCGGCACGTTTATTCGTAAAACCTCTTTATTCCCAGGGTAATTATTTTCTATATGAAACTCTTTATTACGTAAAATATAGTGTTATGTGACCTAGATTCTTATATAATTCACAATCTTTTTGTATTCTGGTTTAGATATTTTCTGATGTTTTTGCCTTCGCTGTTCACTATTATCTTCTAGTATTATGTGGCTTCTGAATATAGGGTTTGTCGTGGCTGAAATAGCCTAGTAAATGGTTTAAACTGCTTTCCCAAACCAGAGTTCTGGGTTCAATATGCATACCTACGCCTTTAAATGATGACAAAACATAATTATGTTACCACACTAATTAATCACAAAACATAACTATGTTACTAAATAAAATAATGAAACAGTGATCGCCAACTGAACTGAACATTGGATTCCTGAATGGATTACCTGGATTCGAATCGTGCATACACGTCTAATGTTTTTTTTAAATAAATTAATATATTAATTGCCTCTGTGAAGAAAAACATCGTGTAGAAACTTATACATCCAGCGATATGACAGTTATGGGTTGCGATGAAGTATCATGTTATTTAATTGCGACAAAAGTAAAACTATAAATCGACAAAGCTTTGAGTTACTAATGCTGTCGAACTACCAAATCGTATAAATAGGCACCACCAAACGCATAAGTTCTGTTTTCTACTAATGGGTGTTAGAGACTCTCATAGCTTTGGAATATGCAAATGTGAAAGTGGAATTAGGAATAATAACCTCATATACAACTTTAATCAGTGGTTGATACTAATGGTTCAGTTGTATATTACTTCATACTTGTATGTTTATAGAGTTATAAACACAACAGCTTCCATTTGGATAATAAAATTTCTGCATTTTATAGAACACTCATGCTATTTAGTGTAGTGTTTATTTGTATTACTTTCATTAAATTTGTTTGTTTATTAAATAAGCTTGTCCTGTCGCTTTCTTGTTGGTCAGCAATCCATTGGTGATGCTTTTGGTATAACAGTTGTCCAAAAGTGACCCTGACCATCTGGCTTATCTGCACGTTTGTCGGCTATTTTATATATACGGGAGACCCGTATCCCGCAATGGTAACCATGCCGGACTGCCTTTCCAAGGGGCCCTAGGTTGGATTCCCAGCGATGCGGTTTGAATGATGAGTTCAAATCTCTGTTCTCGGTCTGAGTGTGTGTCCTCGTCTTTATGTGTTGTCCATGTATACCCATTCTACGTGGATTCCTAGTGTGGAGCTATGAGTGTGTAGCGTCAGCGTGCATGTATAAAAATACCATCATACACTGTGCTTGGTTATTGTTGAACTGATTCAAAGAAAAGTATAAGCTTCAGATGTACATACGTACGCTTAGAGTAAAATATTCAAAGAACGTACGTAATATCTTCCTTCCTTAAAGGGGAAAATTACACTTACAACAAATATAAGTATATACTTCCAGTGTATGTGTATGAAATATGCCATTAACTAGTAACTGCATTATAATACTACGTTTCATTTAATTTTTTTATACGGTATGAATTAAAACGGATGATAGTAAAAAGGACGGTAGTCATTTATATTGAAATTCTAATTTCTAGAGTAGACTTTCATTTCTAGAAGTTTTATCTGTTAATTACTGGGATCCAAGGGTATAAAATGCAGGATTTCTTGGTTTAGACGTTTCTAAATGTTTTAGATAGGCATTATACTTTAACTGTCGCTAGATCGTAATCTGGAATATAAACTTTGCTCATGGCCGTAACTCACCGTTACCGACTGTTTAAGTATGGCCTTATCTCCGTTTCCCTCGACTTATGATAGAACCACCTCGTGAAAATTTGCTGAAAAGATTGTGGTGTTTATCTATGCTATGACTTGGAAGATTTTTTATTACGGGACGGTCTCGAGATGGGTCTTCATAATTCTTTGTTCGTTATAATTTCTACTGTTGAAGCCATGAAGTATATTTGGCCAAGGCTCTGATGATTGTGGGAAAATTTTATGAAAAAATATAGTAAAATATTTTTGGCGTCGGTTTTCTGGTCATGACATACAGTTAGAGTTGTATACTTAAATGATCAAAAATTATATTTTTTGACTTGTTGCCCCATCAATTCATTATGCTGACTAACAACTACATAAAATTAAATAATATGTCGTAATGGTACCTTGATGTGAAATGTTAAAAGTTTTAACTTATTTCATTATTTATGTGCTTCCAGTACTTTCTATGGCAAGAGTAAAATAGTTTTCCACGCTGGCCGAAGATAGGACGGCGACTTGAAATTCAAATATGATTTACTTCGGACTATAACTCGATGCTCTATTAATCCTTGCCTCTTGAAACTAATCTATTACAGAGATTCGCTTCCTTGACTGATCTTTTCTGATAAAGGTTTTCAGATGTAGAAGCCTTTCTTGCACAGATATAAAACCATTGTCATAACTCTGAGGACAAGACTGTTATCTGCGGGTCGTGATTACGACCTACCTCTAGCGTCCTTATCAAACAGCCTAATATTTTATTCGTAGGGATGTGCTTTGCACCTCGATGCTATAACTTAAGGGTATTATTATAATATTCTTAGATTTGTTTTGTCCCAGCCCGAGAATATTGGCTTCACGTACTCTTACAAAACTTGTTTTATAATAAATATCAATGTGACGAACTAATTCTTAGTGAATTAGTTTAACAGAATTATTATTTGTTTTCAACTAGTAAATTGAGTCAACTTGTACCTATCAGTAAAAAATATGTTATGGTCTTTTTATCGATAATAGAGCTTTACCTATATTAAAATTTAGTACCTGGATGACCGAGTTTTGCTCGGATTTTTTACATCTGGACTCGAACCGGGGTCATCTAGTTTCGGGACCGCCCGATTATCCGCCTGAGCTATTATAACCTTGTACATGGTGGTGAAATTTACCTTTGTATTCTAATGATATTGCAACAGTTTTCATTGCCTGAAAATGTGGAACGACTTTCTAAAAATGAAACCTAGCTAAACCGATTTAGCGACCCCGAAACCCCCTGTATACTGTATTTCATGAAAGTCGTTAGAGCCGTTTCCGAGATTCAGATTATATTTATATACCTACATTATAATTATGTATACAAGAATCGCTCGTTTATCTGTATAACAAAACCAAAATACCAAGGCAAACGATGACTGCTGAGAGCCATTAATAAAAAAGAGACCTGAATGTCCAATACAGCACCCCCTTCTGCGTAGGCATAGGATTGCGCAATATCTTTTTGGTGCTAAGATATTATGTACTGTGACATAATTTAATACAAATGCATTTGCCAACATCTTATCTACCGGCGCCGGCGTGCCAATCAAAGTCTTCACAGAGCCGTAATGAGTGTCATACTGACGGAAAATCCAAAGAGGAAACGAAAAAAAAAAAGAATTTCGATTCATCGTTTCGTAATGAAAGTGTCGGTCTGTAAACAGTGGTTAAGTGGCTGTCAATGGTAAATGACGTGAATTAAAAGCCTCTTTTGTGGTACCACGAAAATGTTCTTTTTGACTGAATAAATAATATCCGCACTTACTATTTGATTTTGGACAGCGTTTTAATTAAAAATAAATAACGGGACAGAACTCAAGCACCGATACCGTTTACAGATCGCGAATCAATTAATGGTCTGAATGATTGAGTTATAATTTACGGGGTACTTACTGAAGCACTGCGATAGGGATCTATATATTATTATATAATAATTAACGCATTAATATATTAACGCAATAGACCTGAAAACAATGATTGTGAGAAATTTTGTCTATTTGTCTGTGCGTTTGTCGATCTCAGAAACGGCTTAACCGATTTGGGTGCTATTTTCACCAATACGAGTATATGTATATTAGTGAGCTTCATTACTGGTTTTCTAATAAATCTAGATGCTGTGAATTGATATAGGCTATGTGAATATGAATTAATGTAAGATTCAGCCCAGTTTTATATGGGATCTAGAACAGTTACTCAACACACTATATTATTATAATCTCCACAATTTCTTTGAAATTATAGACCTATAAAATCTTGCACAAACACGCTGCGTTGTATAAAAATATTAAAATCTCCATCCGGAGCAGGCGCTGGAAAATAGTTTGAAACAGAAAAGGACGCGTAAAAGTTAATTGCTTACTCACTGTGGCTGAAGTAAAACCACAGACTACAAAAAAGTAAAAAAAAATTCAACGGCCATCGACATCGTTTACGGAACGTGCCCACACTTGAATATTCAAATTGGCTCTACACAATAGCCTTCCCTACCCCTACCACCGGGCTGGACAGGCCCACAGACTACAGACCCCTTAGCTAAGGAAGCCCGACAATAGAGAGGAGAAAAAAGTTAAGTTCCGGTGTCACTCGCACGCTATGCCTTATCACAGAAATATCTACCTTACGTTTACGGCGTAGGAATTATTTTTATACTAAAGCGTGGACTATACGCATAAACACGACAGGTATTTGTTTCGATCTGATAACGTGTAGGGTTGGCAAAATTTTAATATAGGTACATTAATAGGTACTTACGTATTTACGTAGTTATATTGCGCAACAGAATGTCCTATTTTAATTTTATTTTAAAATGGGGTTGAAAATTATGAGCTTACTTACTTAAAAGTGAAATTCCATAGAATTATAGTTTTTTTCGAACATCTTACATTTGTCAAATGAATGGCTATGACTTCAAATGGTATAAATAATTGTAATAATATATACAAAGAATGTGTGAGTAGGTGTGTGGGTGGGGAGAGAAAATCTTAATTGCCCTTTGAATTTAGTAACAGATGTTGAGTTACACCTGAGGATTGAAGCAAAGTGAAACAAGCTAGCACATACAAATTTGTTTCAAGTAACTTTATTCACGACAAAGTTTGCATGTACAATGCGCACGGCGCGGCGAATCGTTTAACATTCTAGCAAAATATGTCAGCTGCCAGGCTGCCACAGTGCCAACCCTACGAGGTACAGGTGCAAAATGGTTGCGTGGACAAAACGAATCGACAGGGCGAAAGGTCCCGCTTACTATAAAATATTGAATTTGCTTGCTATAGAATACAAACAATATTATTTTTTCATCTTATGTTTTTTATCAGGTTGGTAGGTAGGTTAGCGAAAAATATTTCCATTTCCATTTTTTTCTGGACACGTGATGATGTGCTTGGTGGCCGTGAACACTTCCAATATTAGACCTGCATGTTCGTTTCCTTGGGTGTTTGTTGCTTATACTTTGACTTTTCATATTAGGGATTTGCTTCTGCAACTGCGACTTCTGCGATGACGTAGTCTTAAAGATTCAACGCTAAATAAAATTTCATTATCATTTATCATTCCAATGGGAGATTACAGATTTCTTTTGTGAGAAACAGCAGAAGTAGTTTCATTGAATACGAATCTTTAAAAAGTCCAAACACGTAATTAATTCTGACCTAGGGCCTTAGCTTCTGTAACAACTAATTTAATCACTCTAACGTACAAATTGTGCTCCAGAGAACAGACTCAAGGGTACTGAACTTTGACTAACATTTCAGTTAGCTAGGGAACACGGAATAAGGTCAATTGACTCTACCCCAGCCAACATTCATACTAGGTGAAATTTACTGTTTAATTATCGCAATATTTTCTATTTTATTAACCAATGCTAAAATATATTAGGTTTTCGGTTCTGGTAAAATAGTTGAAATTCAAATTGACCTTGCCCCACCTTGTCAGAGGTCTCATGTTCGATGACCGGCTGACAGATGCTGAATGCTGACAGAGTAAACAATTTGTTACATAATTATAGTACTCGTAATAAATGAACCAAATATTTTGTAACATGGAAATATACGTACTATACATTTAAAATAAATTCATAGTGGTGATGTACACATATCTGATTCTGTTGATGGGGAAACTAAGGAGCGAAGGGTTTTTGGAAGGGTTTATTTGGTTTCTGGTTAGGACAGATTACTGAATTGTTCCTCTCGGGACTTACTTCTTTCTATGATATTTAGGTACTGTCTCAGGCAATTCATATAAGTACAAATAATAAAACTATTACTACGGGTAAGTTCGTTTCTATAATGATCAATGTCGTTGTAAAATAAATTGTAAACCACATACAAACACCATTAGTGTCGTTATTGTCATTAGATATAAGCATAATCAATTAACAAATTCCGATTTTAAGCCTCTTAATTTTGTATTCAAATTAGATTTCGTATTCAAATTACCTTTTCTATATAACGCTTTAGGCGGTTATTTATTTAGGAACTTGTTTGAACAACATCGATTGAATTTAAACGAGTATCTTTGTTCAACAAGGTAGTTTTTTGACCCGAACCCTGCCTGCTAAGCAAGGGGTCTCGGGTTCGATTTTTGGCGGGGCAGATATTTATGTGAGAGATAAATGTTTGTTCTCGGGTCATGTGTATTAGAGATATGTTATGTCTTGTCCATGCCAACTGCAACACAGGAAGTCCTATTGCAGGGGTATGAGTGTGTTTCGTTTATTTATTTATTTACTAAGGGTCGCATTATCAAAAGTAGCAATTAATATTTTTCATCAGACCTTTCGCCAATTTTTACCTAAAATATATTATTTTTATGAAGTTTCACGTTTTCACACAATCAAATCACAGAATGCATTAAGAACAAAAGCGACCTTTAAAAACATTGACTTATTATTACTATGGTCGTCGGGACCGCGCTAAAAAATGCCCCTGCCAAATGAGCTTTAAAACGCAAAAAGAGCTACAATTCCGCGTTCACGACTGCAATCGATATTAAACCGTGATGTAATGATTTTAATGTTTAAATTACCTTGTATTGACATTAGTTTCGCGATGTCAGTATGAGACCCAATATCTATAATAATAAGTCTAAAAAGAAGGAACGAGCGCCGTAACATCGTCCGTTGTTTAGCGGGGTGCACCACGAGCAGAAGAGGTCGGCTTGGATGGATGGATAGAGGATGGAGGATGGATGGAGCCTCTTACATACCGAACACACTCATTTATACCGCTTATCGCTAACCGCGTATTGTAAACTAAGGCAGCCCCGCTGTCTTTTATATACTAATCTGTGGGTGTCGTTACACCATGAATATTATATATTGCTGTATTTGTATATACGTATTACATAATAGCCTCCAAGATTATTACAAAATCGTTATTTATTTATCCGTCAATAGAATGTCAATGCTTAGTTTGCTAACAATGATGACTAAAAATGATTAAGATTAAGGTAGAAAAATATTCTGCGTCTTATTCATCTACATCAGCCTCCACCAATGTCAGCGATACAGACGGACGAACAAAAATTTTTATATTTGTCGAAAACAAACATAGAAAAAACAATTTTCAAGAAATGTTTAATGCGTAGGTTCGGTCGAATAAACATGCTTTAGCAAATTAAATCATGCTAAAGATAGTATGAGAATGTATGGGTTTAGACGCATGTTTGATCTCCAATAAGAAAATTGTTTCTCGAATACCTCGGAAAACCGTAAAATGAAAGCCTTTTGAGTTAAACGTTCCGTGCTATTTCCAATTTATACGATAATTATAATTTGAAATCTTATCTCCTTTTCTTACCTTCGTGAGGGAGTTTGTGGTATTTACGGGTAATTTTACTTTCAGATTTCAGTTTTAGGGTAAAATGGCTATTCAGTTTTATATTTGATACTAGTCTATGATCGCTTCCCTCCGGGTAACATGAATCTTAATTTACGTTGCCCGCGTTTATCTTATTTTATGGAGGCGTTTGTAAAGTTGTGTATCCAGTTTAATCCTATTAATGATCGGCTCTCTTATACTTCTATAATTTTCGATAACTTACATTGGTTTATGTTGCCAAAAATACTAAACATAATACTTATTTTAACCCTTATAGTAATTTTATTTTCTATTTAGAGCAGAACTATTTCGCTATAATTATGTCCTTTTAAAATTTGAGGGGTATATGGCATAATATGTTCACAACGCTGGCAGATCCTAGCTTGACTCTTACACCTTTTTAGAACATTATGGAGTGCTCCTAACACTACCTTTCAGGTGCGCATGTTTTCTTACGGTGTCTTCTTTCAACGATCAAAGTGATAACTTATTTATAACTCACTAATAACCTTAAAAATTAGAACCACATTATTCAAACCCACTATTTCAAAACCACTCAAATATTCAGATACTTAGGTACTCGTGGGAGACGAACTACCACTAGACAGATCAAAGTAAGTTTAATAAGGCTGATATTAGACCACTTGATATTAGATATAAAATCGTTTATCAATCCAATTTTCGTTTGACAACAGATTTGACAGGCAATTAGTTAATTATTGCCTCGATCAAGCTTTGAAAACCGGCGGTTAGTCGGCCGTAAACGTAAGTCAACATTTTTACTTTTCCATCTATTATCATAATAAAATAACCTTAATCAAAGATTAACGTCAAAAATTAGTTAAAAAACGAAATCCTTGAGCCCCATAAAATAAGAGTCAGGTTGATATTAGCATATTTCGCTCGTATAAAACGGCCTAGCCCTAAACCAACGATTTACAACGAGTTAGTAAATTACAGGATTAAAGAAAAGGAGTCGTAATGTTCTCTAATTTACTTTGTCAATAGCTCAATCAATCAAGCTTTGTGTGGGGTTTTAAATTCGGCGAAGGTTTTCCACTATTTTACTCTCTGGTCCCCTCGGTTAATTTCATGGCGAAAGAGCCACGCTTGAATAAAGCGACATTTAAATGCGTTAATTTAATGTATGATCATCATCGTAACCAATAACTGTTCCACTGTTGGGTTGAGTCTGGACTCACAAAGTGAGGGCAACAGGCCACAGTCCACCACGCTGACCAAGTGCGGATTGGCATAGCCACGGGTTTTACGTACTAAGATTGAAATAAACAGTAATGTTGAATATTCCTTTGTAACGTTAAACAAAAAACAGCAATCTTCTTTTAATTGCTCGTTGCTCCTAGATGCTAGAGTTAAAGATTTAAAGACGCCCTCCACAGCGACACTCGGTACGTTCTCAAGATGCGCTTGGGGAGACAATGGCGTGTCTGCGGAAATGGAGCGAGAATTACTTGTAAAGAGATTTTAAATATATTTACTTTATGTGTTGCATTCTGGTGTTAGAGGTGAAAAGGTTGCTTAAAATATTGTATTTCATTATTAATTTACTGCCTTAGCTACGCTTCGGGAAGCCTATTCCCTAATCCGATTTAAATAAAACAAATCTTACATGTTACTCCAAATCAATGAACGCATGCAACTCGGTTTAGCAGTTTCTGAGATAAGTGAGATAAACGCGTGTATGCTTACTGATAAGAAGAGAAGTAGAAAAAAAAATTGTTATGAAATCTACTGCACCAATATATTTATTGCAGCAATAATTGTCCCACTGCTGGACTCGGGCAACAAACATCTTTAAAAACATATACAACAGGTTTCCTCACTATACTTTCTTTCACGGAATCCGACGCTACGTTTAAACCATGACTGCTATTAACGCTACAATATGCATGCTGCTACCGGCTATGACTGCTTACTTGCTAAATAAATAACGAAATAAATAAATACATAATTACATATATACAAATACCTATATACCTAATACGTAATACCTATATACATAAATAAACATCTACTTACCTAATAGGTTTTCTCAAATATCTTCCATGTACTTAGAGACATAGATCAGTAAATGTTATTATAGATATGACTATTAGTTTCTATGTATCTACCTTAAATTAAGCTAAAGTACTAGCTTAGTTTTGACGTCGGTTTCCCGCGCTCACCTAATTTTCTGAGCTACGTGCGACAAAATTAATTATCACTTGCTTGGATTAAGGGAAACATAGGGACGAAACCTGCCTGAACAAGTGTTTGAAGATACCTTGTTTAAATATACCTACTTTGACTGGCATCTTCCATTACAATGCAAAACTCGGTCTGTGAATGAGTAATTTTGTGATGATAATTTATGAATATAACACATTCTTGTATTATATAATATACTAAGTTTAAATGACTCCATTCACTGGATTACTATCTTTGCAAAAAGTTAAAAAAAATTAAATGTTTAAATTTTTTGAATATCGAATACATAAGTAACTTTCTTTTTTTCTTTGCAGCCAGAGATCACCATCACTTCACAAGATTACGGCATTCGCGACACCTGGATTACCAGCCACTACACATAGCGTCCGTGAGTATACTCATACACACACATCAATCATCCATTCAATACATTATTTTTGCCCCCAGAAGCTTTGTCCCGATAGTGTTCGTTTCGTATTGATTTCTGCTTATTTTTAAACGATTAGATGGATTGTGCATGGACATATTAAAAACTATTTTGAAGTCTTAACGCAATTTACTCTTCTATCTAAAGCTCACAAGGACTCATGTAAGTAACTTCTAGAAAGTTTCAACACGCAAACCTGTATTAACACTTCTAATTTAATCTTCTGTTAACCACACAGGAAATCAATGTAAGTCGAGTATAATCTTCTTTGATACCATAATTTTTAATGTTTATATGAATACAAATAAGTTTATTTTTCTCTGGGAAACTAGTTACTCCGTAATATATTCATTGCATGACTCGAAAGTAATTTAAAAGTAATTATTTTTACTTCTAACATTATACGAACACAACTACAAATTATATTTTTACTACTTGAACTAGTTTTCGTAACTTTATAGTTTATTGGCAGCAAACGCTGGAAAAGGCAATTTCCTTTGCCACGATACGGCACATTCGACGGTACGGCATTACCGTGACGTATAACGGTATGAATTGCTTAAGTTCTGTGGTTCTCGCAATATTTTTTTTTGGATACGATTTAAAACCAGCCTATAATCAAAAAGGATTATTTTGCGTCAGTCAATCGATGCCTTGCCGTCGCTGAAATTTAGCTGTCACATGCATTGAGTGCACTGAAAAAAACAAAGGTGATTATATGCATGTCACAGACAGCGTTAATTAGCGGTGATCTGTAAAAATGGTTCGGTGATAACCAAAGTAGCAGCAACTTCCACTTATGAATCCACTGAATAAGAACTGGAGCACTCTCCAGTTTGTTTTATTTGCCATGTCCATTTTAAGTCACACTGTGAATGTGAAATGCGTAAATTTTGAATGACTAAGTCCGCATTTGGTCGATTATTAATAATTAAGTCTTCAGTATTTAATCAACTTAGCGAGAATTTGATAACCTGTATAATGTCAATGTATTCTTGTCTAATGAATTTATGTTATTTATTTGAAATTTGCTCTCAGTAACAATAGTTGTTTTTTAGTTTAAAATTATTCAACTTTCTTTTTACTTCAGTTATTTGTAATTAATGACTTTGGCCTATATTTATGTTTGAATTTAATTTACCGTTTGCTTGTATTGACGTAGTGGCATTTATAAATGCGATTTCAGTTCAAACCAGTGACGTCACCGAAGCTGGCAGTGAAGGACAACCACAAACCGCTGTTCACCGACTGCCTGAACTACAGGCCGACGTTGAAAGAAGAGCAACCTGTTGGGACATATGTATTCACGGTGAGATTTTAAGAGATTCTTATTAACCGATAATTTGATAATTAGATAGAATAGGTTTCTAGACTGATGATTAAATCAGACCTAAGCTATCTTAGCAGATCGAAAAAGTGAAAAACAATAATAATTTTATCACAGTTTAAATTACTGAAGATTTTTGTACCAGGGTAGTGGTGAGTATCTACTATATGTCTTATAATTTAAATTAAGTAGTCAATGGAAACGAACGAGTATACCTATAAACATAATAAAGAAACAAATACCAGTGATTATTTATTATAAACTGTAGATAGGACTTATGTTTTGTAAATGTTGAAATTTACGTTTTTTCAAGTTTGAGCAGCATTTCCGACGTAATGTCACAGAATAGAAACTGGGATGAGAATTTGAATCATATATTTTTTATCGTGTTATTACAGTAGAAATAGGTAAATTCTGTTACTAACGCTAAATATCTCTTTCAGGTACATGCCGATGATCGAGATCCACCCGAAATGGGTGGGACTGTGACATACAAGTTCGTCTCCACACCGGGGGAGAAGGAACGATTTCACGTTGACCCTGAAACAGGAAATATCACTACAGCTGATGTCAGTATCGATTTCATAACGTTTTTTATTACTTTTAACTCCTACAGTGTGATTTAATAAAGCGAATTACCACTATTTTTAATTCTTTGCAAGCTCGTAAAGGAAGAGAGGTAAATTTTGGAAGATTTGCAATTTTTATTGTTTGAATATATTTTTCATAAATTCTTAAACAGATTTTCGACCACGATGAACCATCGCGTGAAAAAGAAGCATATATAACAGTCCGAGCTAGTGACAATGGTCAACCACAATTAGATGACGCTTGCACCATCAAAATCCTTATCGAAGATATCAATGACAACCAGCCAGTGTTCGACAAAGTCGTGAGTATTATTTCCATATCATTTTTAAGATTTACCAACTTGAACTATTTAACTTACATTATCCGGTACAATACTTATTTTAGGCTCCAATCCAAGTATGTATTTGCTCGTATTACGTGTAATTTTTTAACTCATCGTTTCTACGCTTGATGCCATCGATCACACAATTTACACTTCGTCTTCACTTTACTCAATTTCACAATATCTTTTCTAATTCTTTTGAAGCTACAAGTGAAGGCAAGATTCAAGGTTTAAGTATCAGAACACTGTTTGTATCAAACTTTTTATAGTGTATTTCTCTAACTTTTGTTAATAGTTCATAGGTCTTACGCGAGTGGATATTTACAATGTTAGCAAAATATTATATATATGTGTCGTATAAAGTTTATTATTGTTGATTGCATTTATTGTGACTAACTGAAAATTCGTTTATTAGCCTCAAACCGTGGCGCAGACTTTATTAACACTTGCCTGTTTTTCGAAGGTCTTCCGAGGAGATGTTTGGAAGGTTTGTCTTAAACAACAGAGTTTCACAAAATGAGAGAAAGCGTTCGCACATAAATATTGTTACTAAGCTGACACTATCGAATAATAATTACTAACAATCGATTGATACCATTGCTGGTTCTGTTTCTAGTCATATTTTAATAGCAACCCTTCGCATAGCATTGGTAACAATCAGATCGTAAGAATTATTTGAAAATCTTTGTATTTCTCTACTTGCATGTCGCTGCATGTCTGTTTAGGATCGTAAGCCGCCAGTTAAGGCGTTACTGGTAATAATTTTAAATGTCTGGTGTGTTTGAATTCACTTTTTTTGCACATTTGTAGTTGGTGTATTTTTTTTAGCTAGGCTGCTCTTTCCCCCAAGCGCATTTTATCACACTGCACGATTATTATTATTTGGAAAAAACTTTCTCTAAGCTTGGGCATGCTTCGCGTAGAACATGTCGAAGTGGAAAATAAAATTATCTCCGACGTAAGCTAACCCCAAAGCGACACCGTGTGAAATTAGATTAGAACTAAGCGAAACATTAATGTGATTTGTTTCGTTGAAACTTTTAATTTAATGGCCATTAAGAACGATATTATTATATTTTTGTATCAAATAAAATTATAATGAGAAAATAACATTTCTAAAGTATACTCTTTGTTCAAATCTTTCAAGATTATGCGATATTTGCGATGTGTGTTGAATGTTACTCGTTTATTATAAATAACTAACCGTGTTTGATTTTTATACAGTCTTATTCGGAATCCGTGCCCCAAGATTTGCCGAGCGGGCGTGAAGTGATGAGGATATCTGCAACAGACATCGACGATGGAAACAACTCAATAGTTCATTATAGCCTCGATTCCAACTCCCCAGATCAGTCCTACTTTTATATAGACCCAGACAACGGAGTTATCTTTCTCAACAAAACTATTGACGTAAGTTAATAATTAATATTCTACGTGTATACTTATTCCTGATAACAAAAGTATGGTTCTCTCATGATAACATCTCATGATAACAAACATATGTTTCTCATTCATATCATAATATAAACATTCGAAAAGTATCCAAAACAAAAGACTTGCCGTTAATTTTATTAACAAAGTTTTACTAAAATTTTATAACAAAAAATGATTTTGTAATCTTAATATTTTCAAATGATAAAGAGTTTTTAATCACTTACTTTTTATATTATATAAAAATATAATAATCTACACAAAAACACTATACATTTTTTAATTTTTTGCAGAAACTACCGGGTTACAAGTTCAAATTGAGCGCGATAGTAAAAGATATGGGTGATCCGCCTCAACAAAGTTCGATTACTTTAGACATTCAAGTCGTAGAATCGAACAAGAAAAGCCCGTCTTTCATAGAAGTTCCCGATGAGCCGATAAGATTAAAAGAAAATTACGCCGACTTTAATACACCTATAGCAACTGTTAGAGCTGTGTAAGTATTATATTTTATGCGAAGATTATTTTTCTTCCATAAACAGTTCGTAATCGGATTTGCGCAAACTAGTTAGTCGTAGGTGAATAAATATATATTTCTCATTTTAGGTCCAATATTCCTGAGGAGAAAAAACTACAGTTTGAATTAGTAATGGGTCAAACAGAACAAACAAATAAGTGGCACACGTTTGTTTTGGAACCAGAAGCTAATTCCGCATATATCAAGTTAGGAAACCATTTAGATTATGAAAAAATTACTGATTATACGTTAACTGTAAGAATACAGGTAAGTTATTGAAAGCCTATGAAGTTCATTTTCTTTTTTTGATAAAATTATTTTAAAAACATTACTCTCTTTTCCAGAATAACTATAAATTAGCAGCGGAAACAATTATTCAAATTGAAGTCGAAGATGTCAACGATAACATTCCGATATTTAGCGAAATCAGATCTGGAAGTGTATTAGAAAACGAACCGGAAGGCACTCCTGTTATGCAAGTGAGAGCATTCGATGCTGATGGAACATCAGCAAACAATCAAGTAACGTATGAACTAGGAGACCCATCGGACCCGTTTGCAATAGATAGCGTAACAGGAAACATTACAACTTTAAAGATGTTTGATCGCGAAGAGAGGAGTTTTTATAACATTAAAATTATTGCGACGGATAATTCTGAGTCAGCACTCATTCCCGGTAAACACAACGCTGGCCAGCAAGTATTCCTTATAGAGATTGCCGATAAAAACGACAATCCGCCCCATTTCACTCAAGACACGTATGTAGCCGAGTCGATAGCTGAGAACGCGAACATTAATGAGCTTGTTACTCAAGTCACCGCCGTAGATATTGACACAGGTAAAGTGAAAAAGCAAGTTCATCAGCGGTTCAATATCGTTAATAGTACTCCAAAATAATTATATCAATATTTTTTGTTGGTAATGCAAGTTCTGCATTTTGTAATGCAGACCTTTAAAACCATTTTTATCATGTAATATGCACATTTTCAAATTTAACGAAGAAATGTCATAATTTAATATAGTTCTTGTGTTTTAATATTATCGTTATTTGTAATGTTTTTCTCATTTAAACGTTTGTGTTTTAGCTTCGGTCGTAACATACAGCATAGTCGCTGGTAACACGTACGATGCGTTTGTCATTCGTAATTTCACTGGTGAAATTCGAGTTAATAACGAATTAGATTACGAAAACATTACAAGCTACAGTCTCGATGTCAGAGCTTTTGATGGACAGTACGAAGATTACGCTAAAGTTCTTATCAAAATCGAGAATTTAAACGACAATCCACCTGTATTTTTGGCGAACTACACGAAAACAATCGAAGAGGAGAAATTGTATGAAGGGTGTATCGTAAAGGTTCGTTTGTTTTAAATGTATCAGTATTTTTTTAATATTTTTTACAAATGAAATAGACTTTACCAATTATGTTACAAAAAGATCTAAAAAGGTTAAGAGAGTGGCGAAATCTTATCGAAGTCTCTAGAGTCCTGCAAAAGTACTCGCCAAGACTGCTAAAAACACCTTATAGTTTTATACTTGATGCAAGCTTTATCATTATTTATTCAATTAATTTTTTTGGACCATACAAAAGAACAAAATGCGAAAATGAATTATGTCAGTGCATTGTCAAAAACAAAAAAAAAACAACTGACAATCGATAAAAGCGAAGCAAATTATAAAAATGAGTCGTTGCTTTTTTTGGCTTGTTAATTTCTTATGATTTTAAACTGATATCATCGCCGACACTAAATTCAGTTCAATGACCATGACCCATGAAACGGGGCCGAAATATTGCTAAAACAGTTCAAAACCGTGAGTACCCGCTAACATTAATAAAAATTAAGTTTTTTTGATGTGTTGACATCTAGGCATTGTTAGCCTTTCGACTCGAGTGATGAAAAGCCATGACCAGCTTATAATTATGTAATTATGTAATCCGCTTGTACGTTTGTTGGGTAAATAAAATACTGTTGTCTTGATCTAACGGTGTAAATATTATAGGTGGAGGCTTACGACCCAGACTTGGACCGCAACGAACCTCAAGACATCGTGTACTCTTTAGTCAAGCATGAACAGAAAGAGTTTCTTCAGATCGACAACGACGGTTGTCTCCGGCTAACAAAGCCTTTAGACAGAGATCAGCCTTCTGGCTTCACGAGATGGCAGATTCTAATCATGGCTGCAGACCACGGTGGAAAATTAGGATCTGATAGTTTAAGGTCAACTACTGAAGTCATCCTGGAACTAACGGATATTAACGACAATGCACCTTTTTTAACCAATGTAAGTGTATAACTTATTATTTTTATACATGATAATCCGAAAGACGAATAACTGGCTCGTGTCGGTGGCCCCATTCGATTATCACGCAGGTGTCTTTCAGTGATAGCCGTGTGGTTGAACGTTGGACTGCCGAACCGGAGGGTCCGGGTTCAAACCCAGCACGCACCACTAATTTTCAAAAATTATGTGCGTTTTAATATTTAATTATCACTTGCTTCGGTGAAGGAAACATCGTGAGGAAACCTGCACACCTAAGAGTTCTGCATAATGTTCTCATAGGTGTGTGAAGTCCACCAATCCGCACTTGGCCAGCGTGGTGGACTATGGCCTATACCCCTCACACTGTGAGAGGAGACCCGTGCCCAGCAGTGGGACAGTTATGGGTTGTGATGATGATGATGATGTCTTTCAGTCAAGCGTGAATAAGCGGTTACTAAGTTAGTGCGCTTTAGCGTCTAAACCTTTACCATCAGGTGGGATCGCAGCTGCTATAATTGGTAAAAAAAACAATCAATGTTTTTTTGGCACACAATTGGAACTTTGGTACCGTAACAAAATATATTATAGTACTTACACAATAATGTAGGTAAATGTTCGAATTAATCGTTTCATTGTTTTGAAATTCGGTCTCTTTTTAAAAATCCAACTTTGAACGCTAGTCTTTTCGGTAGCAGCAATTATTATTTATTATCAAACCCCAAAATGAATCGGTGAATAAGATTCATCAATATTATTTAACCGTTTTACTAAGAATCGTTCACCTATTGTTTAACTTTTTTAGCGTGGGCTAAAAAAATGAAAGCGAATATTATTGTAGTCTTTGTCCCAATATTTAAGATGGGAGACGTACCTGTTTACATCTCTCTTTTGTCTACCCTCAATGGGCCGCATTTCATTGAGGTTCGCAATTCGAATAGATAAAGTTACTTATTAAATGTGCTTTTCATTTACACAAAATTCTTCAATGAGACCTCACGCATGACTTACGGAAGATATTTTAATATGAAATTCGTATCAATTCTATAAATAATATTTATCGAAGTGTCATGGTATTGTCGCAGTTATTGTCAGTTCATAAAAAAATATCGTCAAAATAAAAAACTCCTGTATTGAAATGTTGAAAACAACGGTGCCTACAGAGAACCCTGCGTTACCCTACACCGATTTCAAGGAGATTTCTCAAAGTATTCTCGAATTTCATGATTAAGAGTGATTGTTGGTACAAACGCTTTGGTTGGGCCTGTCAATTTTTTATGCAAATATCCCAATCGTCAAGCGTTCAGTTTCTTATCTCTGAAACCGTTTCGTGTCAGAAGCGTCCTTTGATTCTAAAGTCGTTTGTGGTACTTCCCTTCCTAATTGAAAGGTCGTTTGAAATGTTTAACGCTTTGTCTACATCGTCCCTTGTTGTCTGTATTTTTGATATTTGATAAAGCAATTTAGGGATTATTTTATTTTATTTAACACAGTCTTTTAATACAGTCTATTTCCAACAATTGATAAGGATCTAGTTATTGTGTGCAATCTTATACTTCAAATTATAGTGTTGGTAATTTTTTTGAAATTGTTAAAAAATGGTTAAAAATTGTTTGCTTTTATTTCCCTATATAGGTAAACAAAACCGACACTGTCATGTCTTCAAATTGAATATTTTTTCTAAACAACTTCGTTAGTATATTTTTTGTAATTTTCCGTACAATGCTACCAGCTATGCTTGTAATTAAAATTAAACAAGTAAATGTATGCGAGTTCCGAGAAACTCATTACTGCTAGTGGCTTGCATTGCGCGATGCAGTCCTGAACTGCAATGTCCTACACGTTGTTATGTAACTGCATATGGAACAAATTTGTATACCTATCGTATTTCTGCGTTTCTGTGTTATTTAGTGTCTTGTACGGATTACCTACAATGATTTTGTTTTGGATCCAAATCTCGACCTTTTTATTTTTTAATTTAATCTTTTATTTTAATTTTACTGCTGAATAATAATAACAATAACCAAGTAATAATAATAACCTAAAATGTATAAAAATAATAATAGTACCAACAATTCATGAGAAGTATTTAATCGTCTAGATTATACAATACCTACTTAAATAAAATTTAGTATTCAAAAGATAAATATAGAACCGGAAATAATAAGAGATTTCATTGTCTATCCTCTGCATTTGACGCGAACATTTATCGTAGCCATTGTCTCTGGATATATCAAAGGAATTTCAGAATAGGTCAGACATTTTAATTGTATGTAATTTTTAGGGATAAATTTCATCGTTGCTCTTAACATATCGTGTAAATAATGGAATTTTTAATAATAGCAATGATTACAGTTTAATTTACGTTTTTTGATATTTTGGACAAGTAAAATATGCTACATTTACATGCTTTCTTAACTGTCACCGGCCAGTGAAGAGGGTGTACTGAATATTTTTTTACTTCTCTACATTTCGAAATTCAGCAGAATCTGAAATCGAAAACAATGGATTGTCAAGACAATGAGATTTTTTCGGTTTGTGATTGTAACACGTAAAAGAATGGTGGAAGAATTTCAGGGGTCTTTGTAATGTTATCCAGAATTTAAATTATTCAAAGAACTATTTTTATCCTTTACTACTTAATTGCCTGAGCTAGTTTAACAAAGGTCTGTTTTAACATTATTATATTGTTTTTTTTTAATTAAAGTACCTACTTATGTTAGTAATTATACTTCAAACGTAACAAAATCTACAAAAACTTCATATATATAGTTACTCATATAAATAAACATGGATATATGTATAAAGTCGTCAGTTCATTGTAGTCTTGAGATTATTCTCTTACATTATTCGTTAACTATTTTGAGCCAAGCATTTTAATAATGGTAACACGTTTTAATAGTCCATATTTAAAAATGTTCCCTAATTTATTTAAGGTTTACCGCATTTATTCAAAATGATACACTATTGTCACTATTGTCATACTTGACGTGAAATAGTAAGTTAAAAAAGTCCATTTCCTATAGTAATTGCCTCCGATAACATAAAATATGTCCCTTTAAAAAAGGAACACTTAGACAAAGGCGAGATCCAACACTTAGAAAGCTCGTAATACTGTAAGATAAAAATAGAATATAAAATGTGACAAGTTTATGCTTGACGCGCTCAACGCGGAATAAACACTGTTTTCTAGAATGTTAATTATCTCCTTGATAGCCTTTAGTCTCGAAAGCGTCGCAAGCTGGTCTTAAAGAAAATAACAAATTAGTTTAAGTTGCTAGCCCATACAAATTTATGTTGATTGCTGATTCGCAAAGAAACCTTCGTTGTTTTTCTGCAAACCGTGTTTTCGTTGAACGAAAACATTTAGGATTGAATCCTTTCTTCACTTTTTGGGTGGTTTTCTTTGTGTAAATTTAAATTATTGTTTGAGCAGAAAACCAAGCTAATGGTTTGATATGGGTTTTAACTTAGGACTGAACTTCCTCGAAGTGTTTTATCTTTTCCTGAACATTTGATTGGATGATTCATAGCAGTAAATCAGCGGCATTCTTAAAAAAAATTATTAAAAGTTCAGCGTAATATGTTTACGTGCGTCAACACCTCTAGTAATCCGTAACCACTTATAGGATAAGCCTCCTTTTAGTCCAAATAGGTTGGGTACGGCCGCTTGTCAATTTTTCATGCAAATCCTTTATGTACGGGTTCTTAGTTATTTGGTAACCTTGCCCGAGCGTTTGGCCTTCGATGAGATACGGAGATCTAAATCTGGGGCTATGGATAAAATTGGAATCTCAGTGTGGATATTTCTTTTCACTTCGAATTTATGAAATTCTCGTGAGCAACATTCGAAACTTGAGTTCTGATGTATCCTAATTGTGTATTACGCACGCCGTTACGTTTTAAATCCTACTTCTTTTTAATCGTAAATAAATTTATATTATTAATTAACGTTATTAATAGTGTTGTGCCTGTACTCTTTTCGTCTTTCTTGGCTGGCAACGGATGGGTGATGGGTTTGGTGTTACTGGTGTCAATGTGCGACACTTACCACAAAATTCTTCGAATGACCTTTTGCCGGCTATTTCATAAGAAAACTTTGATTATAAAAATCGTTACAGGTTTTACTTAATGCGACATACATTGCCCCTGTAGATCAGAGATTAATTATGTCCTCTGTTCCAGACGCAGCCAGTTATTTGGTACGAGAACGAACCTCCTGGTCAGGTGGTGGTGTTGACGGCTAAGGACTACGATTCAGCTGAGAACGGACCTCCCTTCACCTTCGCTTTGAACGAGTCTGCAAGCTTCGACATACGCTCCAAATTCCACATACAAGGTATGGATTCATCTGTTTTGTTGGAATTTTGTTGATCAACTTTCATAAATATTACTACTACTACTCTATTTTGTTATCGTGCTAGAATCTGTCTTATTTCGGTAGAAGGAAATGAAAAAAATCTGGTTAATTAGCAGATGTGTGTTTATTATGCGAATACATTCCAATGTACTAGCGTACAAAAATGATGGGATGTGTGTGGACTATTAGCAATGTATGCCATGCTATATACTACCATATGCGATAGAAACAAAATTGGCAGGCAGATATAATTCATGTTATAATTGCAACACACTTCACCCAGTCAACAGTTCTGAGGTAACAAACAAAATACAATCGAATTGAGAACCTCCTCCTTTTTATACCGCTTTGATTTGACGGAATTTGTATACATTTTAGTATTGAAAGAATTTTAGGAATTAAAGAGAACTGGTGTAAATATTCTACGGACCCTGCCTCATTATCATCGTGTTATCGCAGTTAACGAAGTTTATTATGTGCCTACATTTCGCACAAAGCCCCGTATTGACATGTCACGTCAACCTTACCCTAAAACTAAATAGCTCATAGCTCCGTATCATTAAACATCGGGCACGATCGGTACTTACGAGGGTGAATGGTTTTGAGTTATGGCGATTTGTCATGAACATAAATGTTGGAGTTTGTACAGAAACTTGAGTAGATAGGTTCACGAATCTGGAATTATATTAGTTAGCATCATAATTATGATATTAAACAACATTACTTAGGTAACGAATTAATCTTACTTTAAAAAAGTTGTAATTGTTTCATGAATGACACAATTTTTCCTATGGATATCCAGACTAAATGTGATTACAAATTTATCCATAGTAAATTTCGATCATCGAAAGCTAAATTAGTCGACCTGATTGACTCGTGTCAACGAGCCATAGAAACTTGTCAGAAAGAATGCAAATCCCATAGCTTGGCGAATCCTCGCCTCATGTTCGCGTTCGGTCACTGCCAGTCTCGATATCCGACGCTCCACACGGTAAATTCAATTTCCTCACAATTCCGGACCACATTTTCGAATTTGGACGAATTTTGCGCCGAATTTAGTGTGAAGACAGGTTTTGGCGTTGTGTATTGGGAAGTTGAGAAAAGTTTGCGGTTATTATTATGTCAGGCACATACGATGCAATACTCTTCAATATTTATGGTATTGTGTTGAAGAGCGGGAGATCCGAATGTGCATGTAAGCAGTGTATGACATATCATGAAGTGTAAGGAATTGTTGCTTCTATTTGTGAACCTGATTGAGTTGTATGTTTTGGCAAGTCACTTTCATTGACACGAAACTCTTATTGAAATCTTCTTTCATCTTTCGAGAGACGTTTTAAAATTATGTATTTCATTAAACATTATTTAGTAACTATTTTATGCATATTGAACAATTTGGATTTTGTATATTTGATATTTAATATTTAATATGTATACATTTGCGGTTAATGACGTTATTTATAAGTTAGGACGTTGGCTGCTCGGTTCAAAAGCTCGCACAAATTACAAAATATTAAAACATACAAATTTAGTTCAAACATTCGTACACTGAACACGAACTGGACATTGGATTCCTTAGTGACGGAAGTTGTACAGAAAACGAAATAATTTGGTGTGTTCCACTCACCAACGAGTACAATATTATCAGCACGCAAACTCCTCCAAAGCATTCAAATTGGATCGACTCCCCAAACGAAGTTAGACTTGCTTTACCCGCCATTTATTGCATTTTAACTACATTAATTGATCGAAACTGGATTAGAAACAAGGGTTTGTGAAGTTTGGAGTTTCTCAAAATTCCGTGTTGACGCGATTGGCGTCTCAAATGGATAAAGTTTTTAGTGATGCAGTCGAAGCGGTGTGAACTCGTAAATTCAATATTGGCTTTTTGTCGAACCGTTGTGTGGCATGCCGGCAAGCTATGTAATTTCGGTTAGCCGTCAAATGATTTACTTTAACAAGCTGAATTGTTCCAATTTTCGTGAATTTGTTGTTTATTACAATACTTTATGATGGTTACAAAACAAAATTGAAATGTATATTTTAAACATGTTTAAGTACATTAGTCATCTTGTTCAGTTTCGTTTTAGTAGACGTAATTACACGGATTTTCTTCATATCCGACGACTCGGATAGCGCCATGGTTAACACGCCGGATCGCCGTTCCGAGGGTCCTGGGTTCGATTCCCAGCTAGGCGGAAAATTTGAATGATGAATTTAAATTTCCGTTCTTGGTCTGGTCTGGGTGTGTGTTCTTGTCTGTGTGTTGTCCATGGCACCCACGACACAGGGAATCCTAGTGTGGGGCTATGAGTATGTAGCGTTATTTATTATTTATTTATTTATCCCTTGCCTTCTATTCTTCTATTGGCGTCAACATATCGGTGATGCCTTTGGTTTTACTGATATCCATAGGCGACTTTGACTACTCACAGGGGGCTCGTGTGATCGTCATTAACGTGAAAAAGAAAAAACGATGATGAATATGGCTAGATTAATTCCATAAGCTGGGTATTATATTTTCTGCACTCAAACTAAGCAATAAAGATTAATAAATTCAAATTAAAACACTCCTAAACTAAGTTAGAACAAGATTTAGCGCGTCGTTTGTTTCATTGATAGAAAATCGTTGAGTAATACGGGGCATGTAGTTAGCAGCTTCTCAAAATTCCGTGTTGCGACAGAAGTGTCTGAAATGGCAAAAGTTGTAATGCAGTCGTGGCGGAGTGAACTCGAAAATTCAATATTGGCTTTTTGTGGGCGGCCGATGTAGGCAAGTTACGCGAAGCCGATTTGCCGACAAATTCTTTTCTTTAAAAGGCTTTCGTGTTTATTTTTGTCGCGGTTTATTGTTTTTACAACTAATGTTTCTTTTTATTTAAGTTGTAGTACTTTATATCAATATTTTTTTTATCAGACAAAAGCACATTTTATTGCCAAGGATTTAAGCGTTCAGTAGTTTCGGTTGCGCGTTTTCTGTCAGTCACTCAAAAACGGAAGAGTTTAATATATTATATGTAATGATTATCCTTAATAAGCTTTAGTAAATGACACACTTCACCCTCTGAGCTCAAATTCATTGGATTGCAATGATTCAATGGATAGATGTGTGACTAAATCTGTTTTTTTGTAAAAGATAAAAACTGTTTACACTGTTACACTGTAACTGTTTTGTATAAAAGTTGTATTGATGATCCCGTAGCCTACTTGGTAGTGACCTCACCTGCGAAGCGATTCCCGGGTTCGATTCCCGGGGAAAAATATGACAGATAAATGCTTGTTCGTGTGTCATGGGTGTAAGTGACGTGTTATTTATGTTGTCCTTGCCACCCGGGATACATGGAATCCTAGTGCAAGTGTTCATTAATTTATTTATCTCTTATTACGAGAAAAGATTGGATAAAGAAACCAGCTTCGCATCACGTGTATTGTCGAGATTATTTATAGTGTGTTCCTTTCTTCCACAGGCAACATTCTTTCGACGTTAGTATCCTTCGACCGGGAGCAACGCAAGAAGTACAAGATACCGGTAGCAATAACCGATTCTGGTACCCCGAGGCTGACTGGCGTATCCATCCTGACTGTGGTCATCGGTGACAGGAACGACAACCCCATGGCCCCTGGTCATAGTAACATCTTCGTCTATAATTACAAGGTACGCTATTATGGACATTAAATCCTCAACTTTATTTTGTACTATTAATATCATTCATTCAGTCCAAAATGTTCACTGCTGTTCTTAGGTAACCTATAGAATGAATGTGGAATGTAGGCTCATATAATTTGACACAAAATATTGATAATGAAGTAGATTACCTTTTTTAATTATTTCAAATTGGCATCCTCTTAATGTCATTTAATTGGATAATACCTATGTGGTAGGCGTATGTTATTGTTGAAAAATGAATTAACAATGTTTTAAAATGATATAGGTACCCATAACTTCATGAAGGTACTGGGATTACTTTTAAACAAGTTTTAAATTCGCTGTACTTTTAGTACATTATGTAATTTGACCGTAAAAAATACACTTCAGTATAATTAGACATATCAATAGCTTATTAATCAAAATATTTAATTATTTTAACTAATAAATAATTACAATACAAAAATCTATGTTTATGAAGTATACTCATACACGTTTCCCTCTGAAAATGTACACAGGTTGTTTACTAATACATTTAATGATACTTGGTAACATTCATATTAGGTAAATATACGCGTAGTCAAACATTTAATGCTATATTGCTATTAAGTTGATTCTACACTGTAAGTCACGACTCCTTTAGGTACTTAGTATGTTGGATTACATTGAAATATGCATAGCGCTTGCCGAGTAGGTAGTCTTCACATGAAGTTATGTGTATAACTTGAATTATACTATTATACAGGTACAGTTTGAGTATACATTATACAACTTATATTTGTGGAATCATTAATTCCTCGCTAGACTTGAGTTAGCAGTGTGTTATTATAGCATTTAACATCTATTTAAAGTGACCGCACTGTCTATTTCATCTAACACTCAATTTCAAAGGAATTATGCTAAAAGCACTTTTGTACATTTGAACTTAAATTTGGATCATATAAAACAAATTTTTTCTTGACTCTTTGGTCTAAAATTTGCGCTTTTAACTGTAACATTAGTAGAGAATATGAAAATATCGTTCTTATAATGTAGAAAATACGTTCATTCTTTTCGTCGCTGAAAATAGGGAAATATTAAGAGCATAGATATTTTTAGTAATACACAATGTATGATACGGTGTATCAAACACTTATTAATATTAATTGTATAATTTAATGTTTTTGTGTATAATATATGACTGTAAATTCGCTATGGTATATTTGCTATTGGTGTAGTGTTGTGGTTGCTAATATTATGCTCTTTCCTTAATGCTCTCAGACGGAAACTTACTTCAATGAAATATACAGTTGGAGATACTATGTAAGTACCTAGTTGCATGCTATAGGTCACATAATCTCCTTACGAATACGCACAGACCTCTCTGAATAAAATATGCCTAAGAATCAAACCCGGAACATTTCGCTTGTCGACATGTCAAGGCAGATCTAATGTAATGATATTGTTTCTACATTATTTTAATGTATTAATTTGAGGCATGGGTTGTCAAGCAAATTTACGGTAACTGCTAGTTCATAAATTGTACTGTGTGAGGATTCTGTTCTGTTCTGAACCTCTCCTGACCATGGTACACCCAGCTGATCAGCTGCGAGGTGATGGCGGATAAATGTTGACAAAAAAACTATATAATTAAATGGAATAAAGATGAAAAAATTAAGTGAATTCAACGCTGCCTCCCTAATCAACAACGCGTTGGTAACTATTGGTGTTGCGGATGTCCATGTTTGTTGGACATGATTCACCATTACGTAGGTGGTCGTTAACTATTGATTTAGTTAGGTATCTCCGTCTTTTATTGATATAAAACACCTTTAGCGATTATTAATTAGGCAGTTAATCTTCCTGTAATTTCTTAAATTTTGTTTCACTCAAACGAAATTACTTTTTTCGTCATTGTTGTTTTAGGTTCATTATTTTTCTCGTCCGATCTTTTAATTGTGTTTATGCGCGAGGCGTCCTTCTGTGATCTTTTGTTCCGGAGATTCAATAAATTATATCTAAGCTATTTATTTAATTAACTGAACATAGGTACGACATTCCTAGCGATACGCAGAATTGAATATCTGATATTTATAAAAGATTGTTTCCAAAAGGTAATGTAACGACCTATAGATGAATCTCATACGTAGAATTAAAATTGTGCTACTAATATGTTGTTATCCGCAGTAAGGGATGAACAATAGCAACCAACTCTCAATTCAACTTGAACTTTAGTTTCGTACATAAATATATATTATTCTTACTCAGAATGAAGCAGCAAGCAAATTCAAGCATATCACAATTAAATTCCAAAACTCTATTTCATAACACAATGTGACTTGAATTTTGGCAGAACATTGCCAAATTACTTCCAAAGATTGTAAGCGATTTGCTGTCGTCGTGTTCATGAATTCCACATAGTAAATTTCATGCGGAAGCATCTAAATATACTTTATCCAGAATAATGTTCAAAGACTAAACTTCCTTGTATTACGTTATACTGCTTATGTTCCGTTCCTAGATATAATTATGTCTTCCGCTTATTTCTAAGTTTCTTGATATTGTACCGAATATTTACGTATATTTGTATTCTTTCGTACTACTTTCCAGTTAGTTAATGGGAAAGAGACTCGTGATCGCTAGTGGCAAAAAAATCTTGAGTGTCTCCGTGCTTCGGAGGGCACGTTAGGCCGTCGGTCCCGCTTGGTATCATTAGATAACAATTGTTAAGCCATGTCGGAGGTCTTCGGGCGCCAAAAAATCTTCCGATACATGGGTTGGGCGCTAACCTTTCCACTAATCCGCATTGGAGTGGCATGGTCACGGTGGTGGAGGCATAGTCCTGCTCTAGGCTTCCAGAGTTATGAGGAGATCCGTGCTGAGTAGTGGGCTATTAGTGGGTTGAGTGGTAGTTGGTGAATCCAAGAGTCTCGTGCTAATTCGATCACAGATGTGTTGCTACAACTGCATAAGTGTAACCGGATCCATAAATAGCTTACAATGAAACACGACTTCTGCATAGTTGTTAATCTTTGTCACAACCTCGCAAGTCAGCGAAATCGGGGCGCGGCAGTAAAAAACATAATCCCTGTTTACGGGTAGGTACGCCGTACGCACCGCACTAAACCCACTTTCATTAAGGCCTGAAAATTAACATTTTAATAGCCATATATTATTATAAAACAAGCGTTATCGCTAAGGTTTACTCTGGTTTACGCTGTTACCTAAATTATTCTTTGACTTAAACAAAACTTATTTTACATAACCTGTTTTGCTTCGACAACTTCGAACCAAGATAAAATTACTATATTATAAATATGTGCCTAGACCGGGAATTGAATCCCAAACTGTTTTTCCTACACGCATGTTCACTACTAAGTAGGTGATAAGGTTAACAAGGTTATTCATTCGGGACAAAGTTAATGTAATCAATGAACCATTTCTTCACAAACAAACACGATGGGAAATTGTAGGTATATACACCATCGTAATACCGCCAGTAAAGGCACTAATTCCGGTATACAACCGCAACGCGACTGAAAAATCGTAAAAATGTTTACGGCTTGCAAACAGAGGTACTGTGTCTGCAACGAGCTTTGAATTCGAATTGTTTCATGATGGTTTTAAAAGTGACTTTGTCTTTGAATGAATGTAATCGAAAATTTACCCGTGAATGTCCCACTTTTGGAAAAAGAAAACATTTATTAATTATACATTAAACAATTAAACATTAACATTCTCATACTCCCACCTCCCCCCTACCGCACTAGGATTATCTATGTCGCAGGTGGACCATATAAATAACACATCACTAACACCTATGACCTGAAATTTTTGTTATCTGTGAATAAATTTGCCCCGGCAGGAGTCGAACCTGAGACTCCTCGCTTAGCAGGCAGTTCTGCTAACTAGTCTACGGAGTCGTCGTGACGTAATCTTAATCCAATTTCTAATTCATTACATATGAAAACACACGTAACAGGTAGCTCATTTGCTCCTTGGCTGGATATTTACATAAAAAATGATCTTTCAGAATAAGAGTACCTCCTCATGTTACTACACCATTGTCCATCCCTCTAATGTTGACATAGTTGCAAGTTCCATTATGGGTTCATTGAGTATAGTTATAGGAAAAATATGTCGAGAAATGACATTAATTCCTGCATTAGCAAATAAAAGTTAGTTTAAACGTTCTGTGGGTGTACTTCGTAAAGCTAAAGGTCGCAGTGTCGGAGTCTGTAATTATGCGGATCCACACTTATTTCTACATTACAATGCATAGGTGATCTCTTCGAAAATCTCATGTCCATTGTTAATGTTGCCCATTTACAATTAGATAGCCGACTCATTTCTCGGCTGTTTGCATAAGACAAAATTAATTTGTTTGTTTCTCAATATTGGCGTAATTTTCAATAACTTAGTAAACCTGAGTTGACGAGTAATTTATGTATTTTTTATTTTGCGATGTATAATGATAATGATAATTTATTTCCAAAAATGAGGTAATAAACATACGAAATACAACATACATACATATAATTATGTATATATAGGTTTACCATACTTAACATATTTTTGTTGTATAATTTTTCATTGTTGATAATATTTGGTGTATAATATGCGGTAATACTGGCTGTATAACAATACCCTATTTCTATTTTTAGCAAAATGGGCTAGACAATGTTACCTGCATCTATTTATAAATGTTCCATGAATTGATGATGTTTTAAAGATAACTTCTAAAGCTTATGTCGATCATTCTAATGACTTGAACGATTTACCTAGGTATACATGAAATAATTCGACTGGATTATACATGAAGACTAATTCTAGATCTGTGGTAAAATCGACGACAATTACATGGCTTGTTGAACTGTTGCAATGCATTGCATATAGACGTACACCCACTTGAACATTTGTAATTGGTTACGAACTGGCACAAAGGGTACAGACGAACAAACCGAAGTGGTAATGGGCTGTGATGTCACCGCAAACAGGGTCTGTGCTTTGATGTCTGTAAGACAAAATATGCAGCCAATTTTAATGGATAGGCATTGCAAATTATAAACTAGATAAAGTTTGTAATAATTTTTACGTAAGTAAAAATAGTAATAGTGTTAAAAACATAAAAAAAAATTCGTGTATTATAATTCATAGAGCAGTATACGTTATTGGCAAAATATTATTTATCTACTTATAAAAATTTTGTCCGTCTGGTCATAAATACCTATACCATGCGGAAATCGTTAAGCAAATTTAGTTAATACATCACTAATTAATAAAATATATTTTAATATGGGTTATATTCACAAAACTATTGGTGTCACTTTTTCCGTGGGACTACTAGGTATAGTGAAATAGATATAAATACTTTATTATCATACTGACACTGTATGTATAAGTTCCTTAATAATATAAACCTCGTGTTTATATGTTAAATCATATTATGCAAAATG
The DNA here is from genome assembly GCA_905404295.2 of Ochlodes sylvanus. NCBI lineage: Eukaryota > Metazoa > Arthropoda > Insecta > Lepidoptera > Hesperiidae > Ochlodes > Ochlodes sylvanus. The sequence continues at coordinate 6,833,843 of FR990144.1, forward strand.
TTTAATGTTGCTTTTTATACTTCCGGGTAAAGCACTTTGAAGAAAAGCATAACTATGAATAATTTATTACCAGTAGGCAGTGAGTGCTATTTTCAAATGAAAACATTTACTTTCATTCCATTGAAATATAACTCCATACAGATTTTTTATTGTATTTAGGCGCTTTTTTGTAATTTCGATAATATAATGCCTTGTTTATAATACATGCTTGTATTGGCTTGAATTGTATTATTATTTCTCTACACATAATATCAGCTAAACATATACAGGGTGTAATCGTTAAGTGTGCACAGGCGATTATTCCGTAACTATTAAAGATAACAAAAAACTTTAAACTGATATCGAAAGCACTTTACCTAATGAGTAAAATGACAATAATAATTTATTAAAAATAAAACGATAAATATCCAAAAAAAATACATTAAACTCTCCCATACATTTAGTATGAGATAGTAGAAAGGTTTTATTTAAAGTGGAATAGTACCTACTCCCGCGATAAAGAATTTGAATTTAGAACGAACACCAAAGAGTATCTTTCTTTTTGTTTTTATTTAGTATGTTGCTTTTCAGCCAGTTCAAATCAATACGATATTGAAACAAGGTTTATTATTAATTTGAAGTGGTAAGATAATTAATCTACACGTGTGTATCTACTTGAAATTCATCAATATCATATCATACTTAATTATAAAATGATAAGGGTAAAATGAGTAGGTACTATTCCACTTTAAATAAAGAAAGTAAAACCTTTCTACTATCTCATACTAAATGTATGGGAGAGTTTAATGTAATTTTTTTGGATATTTCTCGTTTTTATTTTAATAAATTATTATTGTAATTTTACTCATTAGGTAAAGTGCTTTCGATATCAGTTTAAAGTTTTTTGATATCTTTAATAGTTACGGAATAATCGCCTGTGCACACTTAATGATTACACCCTGTAGATGAATAAAAACAGTCTAAAGTTAGTAAAAAACACAGTTATACAACATATCTTACGTGTGTGTATATCTTAGGTATACGTTAAGTAATAGTTACACAGCGTTGAGGTGAAAATAACAATACTGTGTAGTTAAGTTGTTTTTATTAACACTAAGAGATTTAATAATCTGTATGAAAAAATATACTTACTTGTCTATTACGCTTTACATATTAGTTTTTAATCTTTTTTATTTGCGAATCTATTGAAATCAATCAGACATTACATATACCCCAAAGCTTATTAGGAGTAGGTATATTACATCGGTGAAAACCGCATCCAAATAGCTTTAGCCAGTTTACTTCTAAGATTAGCGAGCACAAACGCACAGACAACCTAACAAACCGTAAAACGAGATTCTGCCAAGCGAATCTAGTGCAGTTACTTTTCATAAATGTATAACCTAACCCTCAATGACCCACATCCACCAAATTAAACTTTGTCACGTGGAACGCCGTATTCGTATACATACATACGTCATATGTGATATCCGGTCAGATCCAGTAGGTGAGGGTTAATTTTCCGATTCATTTACTCAATCCGGGAGGTAATCGGACCCTTTGTGATAAGCGAAATTAATCCGGATCCAAGCCACTCGAGTAAGAGCCGACGTACCATTCAGTCGCAGATATTACATTGAAATTAAACTGGTCAATAGTTTCGTTATTAAACTGTGTCTATTCAGTTAGAAATCTGGTAGGATGATCCATTCATGCTTAGTATAATATTGGTCATTATGTTTGTTCTTCCCACCTTCTATTATATACTAAAAAAATTCTATTGGCTATTACGCCAATAGAAAAACTTTTCGTCATAGAACAAAGATAATAATATACTTAATTGTTTTATTGTTATTACGTAACGTAACATACTTGATTTAATTTTTTTTGCTCCGATTTATGCATTTATTTTTATATTTAAGAGTATTTGCAGCTAGATTATTTATTATTTAGAAGGAAATCGAAAAAATCACAATAACTTTGATTTTTAAGGAAAACACCATACTTCTTCGAAAGCGAGTCAGCAATTGGTACACCCAATCGTGCTTTCAATTAAAACACCTTCACTATTCAATACAATACACTTTTGTATGTATGTTTATATTCTGTTTCTTTAATATTTTTTGTAATAGTTTTGGTAATAGCACCACGACTCTACTTTACTTACTACATAATTGTGTGCTAAATCCATTCATCCGTCAGCTTTTAGAAGCCGACTGTTGGACACAGGTCAACCGAAAATAAATCAAATCTATGACAAAAGGCTAACTCAGCCATGGTTCGTTTTTACCTTCTTGAATAGAACTGACCTATCAAAAATTTACCTCGATATTGAGTCCCATTCTCTTGGAAACTATTGTCACATAAACTTCCAATTTTAACGTCGTTCATTTATTTCCAGGGCGAAGCACCGGATACAGAAATCGGCAGGGTATTCGTTGACGACCCAGACGACTGGGATTTACCAGACAAGCGGTTCATGTGGCTGCCATCGTATGAACAGCGGAGCCCGTACTTCGATGTGCACAGTAACACTGGGATGATTACTATGAAGGAGGGGACACCGAACGGCACTTATTTGCTTAGATTTAATGTAAGTCAACGAGAAAGGCCCAGCAAGCCAGCTTAAGCTTACACATTATAATATTATACACTTTTGGCAAAGTTAGATCTCCATCCAGGCGAGACGACATGCCTGGGGGGCGGCCAAGCCCCAACTGATCTATGGTCGGAACTTGTAGATATGCGAGCGGTGTAGAAAACTTCGATAGCGTGATTTAGGCTTGTAATGACGTTGCCGTATGACGTGTATGCGATGTCGTCACACACTCGTACATCCGCATTTCCTGTGTCGCGACATAAGCGTGTGTTGCATGGATAACGCCAATAAGACATCATTAACACACACGACCCGAGTACAAAGATTTATTTGTCCTATAAATATCTGCGCTGACCGGGATTTGAACCCAGGACCCCTCGCTTAGCAGGCAGGATCACTACGAACTAAGCTACGAATATCAAATTTCAACAGGACTTTTACTAACCTTAATACAATTTTATGTTACAAGTATTAATATTGTAACCTAGTGGTTTTAAGTTTATTTTTACTAACAGTCACTATGTACAATATTCATTCGTTGGCAAACTCTCAGGACAGCAATGGGATGTACGACACCAGCCAACCCACTATTCACCAAGCGTTAATTTATCGTTGAAACTTTTAGTAAATCCGTAGTAATTTCAGTATTTAAAACCCGTAAATTCAACAAAATTCCAGGTCTTTTGAGAAGGCAATGCGGTAGCGAATTTCTGACATTTAATTATTAAGTCGCCGCAACCCAAAACCCTGGAGAAACATTGCAAACATAAATAAAGAGAGCTTGCAAACTCTTTCCTTGTCTAAATACATTTTTAAACTTACCAAGATGATGGTGTTAGCTCACAGAGTTACTTAAGTTGCTAGTGCAATCTTCTGATTGTATAACTATATTAAAATATTCATGGCTTTGAAATGTACGGAGGCCATGTTTAAATCAAGAAGTGTTTTCTTAGATAACTATTCTAGGACTTTGTGTTTTTAATTAGTTGATTGTACATCGTAGTTCAACACTAACGGGGTCAGACTGATAGACAACACAGTCTAAATTGTTTACAGGGGGTTCTTTGTATTTGGAGAAGTAGTAAGAAGGGATTTTTGAAAATTTAAATGGAGAACTCGGGGTGGGGGGGTTGTAAGGAGGGAAGAGGTTGAGTTTGTAAGACTAAATTGAATTTTTTAAAGTTGTAACATTTATTCTTCTCAAGTGAATTAATAAAAAGGTGTTAAGGAATTTTTAAATATTTATCCGTTAATGATTGAAAATACGGGGTAAAGTTTACTATGATACTGGTATATCATCTTTTTTTAATCTTGTTTTTACCTTTTTTATTTTTTGTTTTGTTGGCTTTATGATTTTTTTTGTATTGATTTGACGTGTCCGAACTATGCGTAAAATAAAGTCAACATTGAAAATCAGTAGTCGTGGTCCCTTACCTACCGCTTCCACAACACAAGCAGAGAGTAATCCTTTTCGTCATAACTATAATCAACATTTATTATAATATGCAGAATTTATTAGTACACCACTGTAAAATGACGAAGTAAATTTGTGTTCTTTTTTAACTCCAGGGGAGCATAATCTTTGCCCGTTTCTAACCCCAACCAATTAATTTGTAGGTGACGGAGGAGAATGAACCAATAGTGCCGTTCCATTGGGTGGAGGCGACTGTCAACGTGACCAACAAAGAGATACCCGAGGAGGCAGTCGATAAATCCGGCTCGATACGTTTCATCAACATCACCGCAGAAGAGTTCATTGTTCCTGAACCTGATGTAAGTTATCGTTAACTTTTGGATAGCTCCACAATAGCCACTGTGTGACGTACTTGATAGTGTGCTGTGAAATATAAGAATGAGTGTGAAGCAACAATCGGAGGAGACTTGAATTTGCCAGGTGGTACATTGAGATGATTTTTTTAACTCGTGCAATTGGTGCCACAAAATTACAATTACGACCATCCGACAGGGAGTATAGAGGACAAATTGCACTTATTATATTGACGATACTCACGAAACGTATTTTGTACGCCGATATTTAGATTCGACTCGAATGAATCGTGATCGCTGAACTGCGGTGGCATGGAGAAACTTTAGAAAAAGCAATAATTTTTAAAATTTGTATTATGGAAACTACCGTTTCGCGACAAAGTTATGATTTTAATACACCCAACATCCCAATTCAATAAGCAAGAAAGTTTGTATCAAAGTTTAATCGAAGCTATTTCCGCTAGCACCTCCCGTCCCCGTAATACGGGATTAAACTAAGCGTGACTATATTTTATATAACTTGCCCCCAAAATATGTGAGAATTTCATTTTGAAGAGCACACGCCGCGTCACGCACGCAAGCACGCGATTGCGCCATCAACTAAATCTATTTGATGTAATACTTTAGGGGGTAGGAAACCTATTTATTTACTGATTTCCATGCTCAATTTTTGGTTTTGTCTGTTTTCATTAGAAAAAAACAAGCCTTAGCAACGCACCGATGATTCCTTTAATATTACCGGTGTCTTCGAGCAAGATGGCGGTAGTTAACCACTAATATTACAAGTAATAATATGAATGACTTAGGTAATATTCATAATACAATCCTTACCATGATAATATTGTTTGTCCTACCAGGGTACAAGCAAAAAAGACAAGCTCAACCGACGCCTAGCAGAGCTGTATAATACATCGATCGACAACGTTGATGTTTTCACGGTGTTCAACAAACTGACGGTGAAGGATGCATTTCTGGACGTTCGGTTCTCTGCCCACGGCTCGCCTTACTACCCGGCCGAGAAACTGGACAGCATGGTTATCGGGATACAGGAGAAGGTAAGCATTTCATAGCTGGTCAACTTTGTTTAAAGAATGGCAGGATTGACGATTTGGCAAAGGGAGATCTCCGGCCGTGCAAGACGTGTTGCCTGGGAGGCAGTGAAGCCCTAACCGATGTTTCTTGGAACTTGTATTTACATATGTCAGCGGTGTAGAAAGGAGACGAGGAGGACCGGGGAGACCTGAACCCATCAGTGGGACAGTTATGTGTTTCGATGATGAATCGAAAATAAATAATAATAAACGCTCTCGCACTCACATCTTCGTACTAGGAATATGTATAACAAAACTAAACAATTCAAACACTACGATCCAAGATCAAATTGATAAATGTCTATTTCGGCTGGGAATTGAGCACTGCACTGCAGGGACGTTGAGTGTTTTATGGGTAAGCAAAACTGAGGAAACCTGAAAAATAGATAAATGGAAGTTTCTTATTGTCGGCTTCTTTTAGAAATTATGGGAAAAGAACGAATATTTACAAAAGAAAAAGAATTGGTTAATAGACATATTGTCTTGTAAATTATGTTTCTGTTCTTTAACGATTATTTCCATGCTACGTGCCTTTGGTAAGTTATTAATTGTTTAACGTCAAGTATGACGTTATGAGACCGACATGAGCGAGTTCGGTCCCGGCCGCAAACGTCACGATAAATGTTTGTTTGAGATATATTTGTTTTGGGGTTATGTTTGTAACGATGTCATGTGTTCGGGTCACCCGTGATTTCTATACTCTACTATTCTATACTATACTCTACTGATGTGTATAGAAAAGAAGGGAAACATATTTTACAATACACTGCAGTACAGACTAATTTAATATTGTATAGTTCAATTAATAAGCGTAACATTAAATTATTTTTATGTATGATAATTATCAAGCTTGTAAGGGTTATTTGAATTCAAGGCTGTTTGTCGGTGAATACTCTTTTATACACCCATAAGTGCAGCGGCAGAACAGCAGTCGTTAAGCCATGTCGGAAGCCGACATGGCTTAACGACTTGGGTTTGCCACTAACCCTCCACCAATCCGTGCTGGAGCAGCGTGGTGGAGTATACCCTAGGCCTCCTTAGGTATGAGGAGAGACCCGTTCTCAGTCATTAATTGATTTTGTTTTTTTTGAAGCCATTTTATTTTACTACGCCGACGGCGATGTGGAAATTGTGTTTACATTCTGAACATTTGCAAATCAATGACTCGTAAAATCGAGTATTTTCTGAACCATTCAGTAGTTTCTCTGAAATAATAAAATTTTGCCTTTGAATAAACTCCTATTTCGTTTCAAGTCCTCTGATAGTTGGGTAAACCTAAAATAAATATCTTTTGATCCCTTAACATTTTATCGAAAAGGTCAGGTCATAGGGTCACAGGACTTTTATGTGTAGATAGATGTGCTCTCATTTATTAAATGGAATCTGTAAAAATATTTTTTTACGATTCTTACTATTATGACTTATACCCCGATCAACACGACGTCTTCAGAATTTGAAGGGTAACGGCGCCACGCTAGCGAGTTGGGAACAGACAGACTTCACTTATCTTTGAGAACATAGACCTTTGAATGTACAGGATATCTCACATATTTTTCTTCGATGTATGATTTCTATGATTTCTTTTAAGCACATTGTTTAATTTTTTTACTATAAAAAAAATACGTGCGTTCACGTTTAGAAACCCAGGACGCCCATCAAATGACCGATACAAAATGCGTCTGAAATTGTATAGTTAACGTTTATAAAGGTATACTATTTATATTTGTGTTTAAAATACATTAATTAAATAAATAACGCTACACACTCATAGCCCCACAGTGACTCCCTTTGTTGGTACCATTGCGCAATGCAGGTCATCAATTAAAGAAAATAGTTTTATTTTCTCCTTTCATTAAACTACTTATAACCATTTAACTAAAGATTTATTTTCGAATTTCGCCTATCACCTTATACGTCAAAAACCAAGAATCTGAATCATTATTAAACTTGCTTCTCCGTTACAGCTCGAAGAAGAACTCCAAGCGAAGATCTACATGGTGAAGATAGACGAGTGTCTGATCGAGAAGGAGCAGTGCGAGGACTCCTGCCGTAATGTCCTGATGAAGAATAACGTGCCGTTGTCCGTTTACACCAATACCACCAGCTTTGTTGGTGTTTCTGCCCGGGTAGAGTCCGAGTGTACTTGCGATGTGGAGGAACCGCTGGTCTGCTTGAATGGGGGTAAGTGGATCTTTGTATGGCAACGTAATGCAAATCACAAAAATTTTCTTTATTGTAAAAACATAAATGAGATTACAATTATAGACATACTATGTGACGGGGTAAACAACTACCACTTACCTGGATATGAGGTTCAGGATCTTGGAAACTCGGGATTAGCTTAATTATGCACAATTTCACCTCTTTTCTTAATTTTCACGTATTATTGTGCGCGCGCGCGTGACGTCGAGTGAGTAAGGGACGGGGGTCGCGGGGGGAGGGAAAAGGGAATCATGGCGGGTGGTAGCGCTATCCAATCAAACCGATCCATTGCGTTCCTTTACACGTTGATTACACACTATGTGATGTCAAAAGCGGTCTTATCGCTAAATTCTCTACCAGACAACCTTTTATTAGAAAGTAGTATAGATCGGTATGGTGCGCAACGCCTAAAGAGGCCTTTTTTCGAGGGGAAATCTTCGAAAGATACCCTACAGGTTGCGGGTTATGTGAGTCATCCGAATTACGTATGTGGGGAGGTCTCGGAATTTCGTGTTTGTGCCTGAGGAAGCCTAGAGCATACTTCACCATGCTAGCTCCACTGCGAATTGGTGGAGGGGTTAGTGGCCAACCAAAGTATCGGAAACTTACGCCGCCCCAAGGCCTCTACTGCTGCATAATGATAACAACCTGGACAGACTGCTTTTGGTGCCCTCCGGAGCACGGAAGCGCTCAAGCAATGCACATGCTCAAGCAATGCTCAAGCAGCCACTGGCGTAATCCACTACCAACGCAACCCGCCGGGCTCAATTGTCTCAGTATGACTGCTTATTGTAGAATTACCTACTAATAATAAATTAAGTCAGAACTCTTTAGTCCAAATATAATAAACATTTCATTTTATTTCAAAGCATATCATATAATAAATATACCTAATTAATTAAAATATCTCGGAATCTCTTTCAAAGTTTCAGGCTTAATTACTTGCTTGCTTTTTACTACAAAGTTTTAGTTTTCATAACGTAATTATTCAGTGTAAAAATATTTTAACGTGATAATGAAGGGATACTGTGAAAATGGTAATAATTTACTTTGAAATATATAAAATTATGGGTTAATTTAATTCATATTCATTTTAAATTAATCATGTGTTCAAGATATTGAATTTTATAAGTGACATGTTCACTAGTAAAGGTTTATTACAACTATTACTATTTTATATAAATACCGACAAACCGAGCTGAGGAGCCACCTGATGGTAAAGTGGTCAACCTTCGCCCATGGACTTCAGTAACACCACACCAGTACCACCAGTACATGCCAGTGGCAGTACCGACCAAAAACTAATGTAGAAGAAAGGATGATAGATTTTTTATCATCGTAAACATATTGCAAGCATTTGACCAGCATAACTTGCATGTGTCCAGTGTTGGACGGGTAATCGTTAGTGGGTGACACTTCCGTACTTTGAAGACGGCTTCTGTGGTTCTGCTCAAGTGGCAAGTGGTGGTAAAGATGGTAGCTTTAACGAATCGTTACTCGAATACGATCGGATTAACGATTGGTAAAATATAGAAATCGGGCATAAACGTACATTCTTTGTCCCCAGGAACTCCATTCTCGGACAAGTGCGAGTGCCCCGAAGGTCTATCCGGGCCTCACTGCGAGCAGACCTCGATCGGTTTCCATGGCGACGGCTGGGCGATGTACTCCTCGCCGCCGGCCTGCCACGAGGGGCACGTCACGCTCACCGTGACGTCACACTCCAGCAACAGTCTCGTGTTCTACTTGGGTCCTCTTCGATTCAATCCCCTGTTGGATGTTCAAGGTTCGTGTGAGATTTGTATTGTGCTGAAACGACAATTTTCGTATTAGATCCGTTTAGTGATTTTTTGTTTATGGAATGATACCAAAGAAGATATAAGTTAAAATCGTAATTCTTCTAATTATTATTCTAAACCATCCATATCAAACACACAAACACACTCTCAAACTCACACTCAAACACACAAAAATTTCATTAAAATCGGTCCAGCCGTTTAGGAGCTGGATATATACACATACATACACACGCACAGAAGAAATTATATATTAAGATACCGACTAAAACCATAGGTCCTTTTGGCTTCGCCCTAAATAACAACGTACTTAACATACATCCTTTGGTATTCTATTACATCCAAACATATTATTGGACTAAATATTTATTTATATTTGGTTGTATTATATTCCCAAAGCCGTACAGTACGTCTAATATTCGATTCTCAAGACGCCGTCTACTCGGATACACTCAAAACTTGTTAGATTACCTGTCGTGTACTTGAATTAGTAATGTCGTATCGAATAAGCAGAGTGTAATTCGCGATACATCAGCGGTTGGGTGGTATAACGTAATTATACAATGTGACATGGATGTACATTGTACAATATGTTTATACATGCCTATTTGTTTAGTGTCTACCAGTCTGCTTCGGCCAATACGAAACGTGCTAATGTGGGCATGAGTGGTCAAAGAAATCAGATGTCAATTCATTGAGAATTGCTCCTAGATTAGTTTGTTTATTGGCCGTGGTCAGATATATTTTTGATGTAATTTATTTAGATCGCAAATTATTGATTTTTTTTCACTTGATAAAAAATAATCTTTTCTAATATGTTTGAATGTAAAAATATTGGGACTCATTTCCAATAACCTCAAAATATTGGCTTTAATATTTCACATCAGTAATTATATCAAATAAAATGTCATTATATCATATAATGATACACCATGATGACCATATAATTTATATGGTTGTCTATAATATCCTCCGACATGCTTGGTTGACAACAGGGTTGGCGGATCTAAGTAAGATTATGATAAATATCAATTACCTATGCGACTGAAATCAGTGAACCTCAAACAAATGATATAAGTACATAAATCTGTTTGGTATTTCATTCAATTATTTGGCTCCTATTCGTAAGTGGCATTGTTTGTAGAGAATTCCAATAAAAGCATGGAAGCCGTTGCAAGAAAAGGGTTAATTCCTTGGCACAGTGTTGAGTGAAACACATACTTCCTCCCCCAATGCCAAATTGCCAATTCTGTTAAGTACAGTCTAGACACTCGCGAAGTAAATTTCAGTAAGTAGCACCCGCTAAAGTTTCCGGGAAAAAAGTTATTAACAAAGTAATGAACAGCATTGAAAATCTTCGCTAATTATGTTTTTTGTGTTTTAAAAATCTGCTAATAATTTTTAATTTCTTATAAATGAATGTAAAATAGCCTCATTTGTTAAATTCCCACTTAGTCGTCACACAACTCCGTAGAGTAAGAGGAATTAGTTCTAACTGAGCTTGCAAGATTTGATCCGAACATACATAAAACATTGTAAGTTAAATAACATCTTGTAAATAATGAAAAACGAGATCATTGCCGTTAGGAAACTAGTAGGTATAGCGGCGTCAACGATAGTTTATATGACATATCCCTCGGATCAGCACGGATTGTCGGAACAATTCTCATTCTGAAACAGACGCGAAAGAGAAACCTCACAAGAACCTATATCCCTATAATCCGGTTACTGGATAAATCTATGGCCGATGCGTATTTCCTTGCTTTTTGGACGCTCGTCGTAGTTATGAGACTTTTGTTTGTTTTTATTTTAACCGCATAATATCTAGCAACATAAAAGTAATATGATAATATAAGATAGGCAGGTGTTTCAATTGACTGCTTCAATGTGTCATCTGATCTAATTCCCGATCGCATGTTTAGATTCGATACGACAGACTTAAGCCGTATCGGCGAGCGCGTCAACACAAGCTTTATTTATAGATGATAAATAACAGAAGTAGCTATTTAGTAGTTGTGAATAGAAACTGTTCGACTAGTCCATTGTGGGTTTGGTCGGAAATCATTATTCAAGTAGCTCCGCCAATCCGCAGCGACATGTTCATTGTTCGGGACATCGTTATGCTTTCTCCGACGCGATTCTACTTAGCCACGGTTCGTTTGTTTCACTTTGATGTTCAACAAATATTTGTTAGTATGCCATTAAAGGGATAGTTGGGAAAAGTATTAACATTGTGTTAGAATTATTAAATTACTATTCATTGACCTAGTTTCCTTTTGGGAATCCCATGTCTACGTACTAAGGCATGAGATACCTTCTTTTACTCAAAAAATGTTGGACGGATTTTTTAAAACATAATTTTAAAAAATCTATTTGTTTCAACATGTACTCAAAGGGTAATCTCTTCTTTAGACGTTTACATTAATAGTTATTAACCAAATGAAACTCGCACTTCACCTTTTTTTCTTAAATATCTTCCATTTAAGGACGTAAAAAGTTTTATTATAAGTCTGCAGGTTCAGATCTTTTTGTATTCTTTACTTTTTTTTATGTGTACCTTGGTGTTCAATAATTTTATTTCCTTTGTTTGTTTTTATCTTAATAGACATTGAAATCGTGCCTCTGATAACAATTACAAGCGAAATAAACGAAACACGCCTAAGAGGGTGTTTGAGGGGTGTATCTTTAATTATTCTACAGGGTACTCACGCATACCTTTTGTGTCTCAACCTCGTTCAGTCAGCGGCAACAATAGTGCTAGTAATGATTTTTTAATGATCACTTAATGACAGGCGTGTACGTTATGAATGTTATGATTTATGAAACCAATGATCGCGTGATAAATCCAACCAGGTTACCTTACCTTACCTTTCATACTTAGTTACTTGCTTACGTAATTATTTCACCCCAATACCTCGATGGGGTAGTGTTTGTACGTAATTAATTTTCCTTTGAAAGATAACAATATGAGACGCCACCAAATTTTGTTTTACGTTGAAGAAAATTGGTTTCGCCTCATTAAATGTTTGACGTGAAAACAACGGCGATAATTATGTTGTGTTACGTGTTTTCAACAAAAGTAGTGCTTTGAGTGTCGGTCGTTAACTTTGTTACAAACTCTGATGAAATTTATATTAACATATAAACAAACATTTGAATACTCCATTAATATAAACTGGTAACATAATGATGTAGGCGAGGTATTTATTTAGGAATTTATTATAGATATGTTTCTAAAATGAGTCTGTAACCTAATTGCTAATTCTCAAGTTTATCTATATACTTAGTAATAAAGGTTAAATTTAAATAAAGGTTAAACTTTATATGAAGTAGGAGAGCAGAAAGCTTATTTATGTTTGTAATAATATTATAAAATAATACATTTTAATCAATAAACGAAACACTACGCACACTAACATACTTGATGCTCATGAGGATTGTTGTGGTCAAGGACAGTTTTCAAACAAACAAAGCAAAAGATACAAAAAAAATTGACATGAAATTTCAAATGTGTTCGTTCATAGTGTCAATGTGAACTAACATATTGACAGAATGACTTACAGTCGAATTTCGAGCGAAGAGCGTGTTCTCTAGCATTTGCACCTAAAATAATCTTAGGTATACTTATATGGGTTAGCTAGTAATTATCTATCATAGGCGTTTTGTAATTTTTTCCTGTTTATTCTGTACTTATGTCTTAAAGTTAAAATAATAGCGTATGGAACTTCATTTCAGGCGGGGGTCCCCCGACCGGACATATACAAAGTAATCCGCTCAGATTGTTTATAGGCGTGTATGACACGGCGCACTAACTTAGTAAACGCCTATTCATTCTTGACTTGAAGACACCAACGCGGCAACGTTGTTAGAGATCGGAAACGTATTTGTTCACTTGTTAAAATATCGCTATCATTAATTTCAAAACCAATGTAAGAGGATCGCAGTTCGTGTTGAAATCTGTCGGGAGATAGCATCCAGGCTAACTTTATATTGGCGGTCAGGCCTGGCTTGCTCCGTTATATTGAACGATATTTTGATAGTTATTGTGCGCAAATTATACTTATTTTTGATACCTACAAAGATGTGATAGTTTGGTGGTTTGATCTTGGTCCTCTGCATGGGTTTAAGTTCGAAACCTGTACGCACTAAATTGTTAAAAAGAAAGACAGTCAGCAGGTTACTTCTGTGTGCAATTTTAATGAAATGGCTAATGTTGTCCCCAGATTTCATGTCTCTGGAACTAGTCGAGGGTTTCCCGGTACTCCTAGTAAACTACGGCTCTGGCACCACGCGACTGAACAACAGCGTGGTATTCGTCGCCGATGGCAAGCCCCATCTTATAGAGATCGTCCTCATGAGGAGTTCGATTGAAATGTTCGTCGATAGGTGTAAACTGTCCACTTGCATGAGCTTAGCTGCTCCCACCGGGCCCCGGGAAATATTGAATGGTAAGTTTGACTTTGATTGTCAATATGTTTACTTTTGCGACAAGCGGTCACCCATCCAACTACCGACCGCGCCCGCTGTTGCTTAACTTTGTCGATCACTTAAGATCGACGTAAGCCGCCGGGCTATGCGCTTCAATGTAGTTAACAACGTAGTAATTAACAAAATGTTTTTCTCGTAGTTAACGCCCCGCTCCAGCTAGGAGGCGCTAGTATTGACCTAGCGAACCTCGCACGGACATTTGGCTGGCGACACGTACCCACCAATCAACACTTCGTTGGATGTATCAGCAACTTCACTTATAATGATTTTGTAAGTATTCATAATGGACTTTATAAGTATTCATGACTGATTTTGCAAATATTCACAGATTATTTTGTAAGTAGGTATTCATAGTACAACAATATATACTTAACATTAATATTTCTCATTTATTAATGAGATTAATTATAAAATTAACCATTTGTGCATGCCGAGTAGGCAGAACAAACCTTACTATTAGATCTTATGTTATGCAAATAAAGATTGATTGATTGATTTTATCAAGTAAAGAATATATTTAGTCGTCCATAAATTTTTGTAAGATTCGTTTACATACTATAGATAGGGTTGTCAAACATGTGTTTAAATAGTTTTTGTCTCTCCTAGATGTACAATCTCGGCGAGCCATCCGTCCACAGGAACGCCGACCCCAGCTGCCAGAGAAGCATGTTTACTGCGGTCACGTTCGGCATCGACACTAACTTCCTAGTGGCGATACTTGTTTGTATCGCTATATTAGTTAGTGAGTATAAATAATGTCCTAAAGAGATTTTAACTGATTTTATTGTATTGTATCCACTAATTGAAGTGAAAAAAAAAAACAATCTTAGCGAAACGATTATCATGAAATAAATTATTTCAGTTGGAGTTTAAATGTATAGAAAAAAATGCTTTTTTAATTACCTTTAGAATTGTATTATAATGTAGTTGATAATTATACAGTAACCGTAGTAAGTTGATAAAATTGATCAAATCGGCCTAAATGATTTTGAAGCGTAAGAGTGACACGTGCATTTAGCGCTTTTTTACTTCAATATTTTTTTGGATGGTCATTATAGGTTTTAGCGAAGATACCAATATACCAGTTTCGCTAACACACAATTTTCTTCCAGTTCTCCTCCTAGCGGTGGTAGTCCACCGTAAACGAGCAGACGCCTGGGCGGAGAAGGAGTTAGACGACATCCGAGAGAACATCATCGCTTACGAAGACGAGGGCGGCGGCGAGGGAGACGCCGGCTACGACCTTCACGTGTTGCGGCAGATGTACGACGGGCCCCCACCCGACACGGACGCCACTTTCTTACACGCACCAGGTATGGAAACTCACGTTCATTAATATAACTCTCATTAAATATTTTACAAAGATGGACTTGCGGAAAACCAACGCTAACTCAACAAAATCAAGGTAATGATTGGGGTCACCTGTTCGGGGTCACCACAAAAAAGTGACCCGGTCACTTTTTTGAAAAAGTGGTCCCGCTTTACTTGTCATCAAACTAAATTATTATTATTAGAAAACAATATAATTTTTGTGTCTGTGATTCAAGTAGTATAAATGAATAGTTATAAAAACTAAAAACACGCTTTATAGTGCTAAGTGAATAATAATTTTATCAAATTAGTGTATTGTCATCGGTCCTCAATAAATCTACAAAGTTTGAACGAAATCTGGCCGTTTAAAGTGGGTCAAAATCGCGCCCAAAGAAGTCGGTTACAAACAAACATACAAACATACAGGTGAAGCTAATAAAAAGCGTGTAAAAATCCGTGGATTTGAAATTTGATCGACACGAAATGTGAGATGAAGAAGAGAGAGAGTCGTCTGATACACCTAAATCATGCCCTGATATTGAATGTTGATTGTAAGGGGTCTGTCAGTCACCCACCGTTAGTGTCATATTATATAGATTGCCTATCTGACGAATTTTCTTGCAACTTTGTGCCGAAATTAAGTTTTGAGAAATATTTTTTCATTTTTATTGAATGTTGTATAAAGACTACTCGCACTTAGTGGTGGAAATTAAAGTAGAGACCCGTCGAGCCTTAATGGTTCATGATATTAGCATAAGTGTGCATTTTGTATGTGTGTGTACCTATAGCGACCCAAACTAGGTCAGATAAACGTTAACAGCGACACTTCCTATTCCGTTTGTAATATCCGCATTTCCTTAACCACCTACCTTTGCCAAAACTGTTATCTACAAAATACTAACCTAAACAAATTAACAGTTTAGATGGGTTTATTTGTATTTTGAAATTGGAGTTTAAATCGCTCGTTCTTTATTATTTATTTATGGAATTAAGCTAGTAAACGAGCATGTAGCACCACCCTTCCGCTAGCGCCCATGACAACTGTGACCGATCTAGAACAAGACTCAAATTGGGACTAGGATGGTTAGTCAGTTAGCAAACGGTGTTAGACCATTATTTGATCACTTTGTTAGGAAGTATGGGGCAGGGACTGTTGATAGTTAGTCCTGTTAGTTGTTCTGACTCTAACAAGTACTAAACTTGTTAGAGTCTTGTTCTAATTCGGTCACAGATGTGTTGCTTGAGGACTGAGATGGTTGCCTCTAAAAAAGCGTAACCGTGTAATTTTTCGCAACCCATAACTTTCCCACTGCTGGATTCCACTCTTCACCATGTGAGGGATGTCCATAGTCCACCACGCTGGTCCAGTGCGGATTGGCAACTTCACAGGCTTTTTGACATTGAGCGATAATTAAAATGTAATTGATCGTTGTTATTGCATTTTTTTATTATGTACACGGTGTACACCCTTTTACAGCCAAACGACTTCTTCGACTAATAAGACGATTTCTTTGCAGGTGTGGTGGGCGCGGCGCCGGATATATCCGGGTTTTTGGACGATAAAAAGTCCGTCTTAGACCGCGATCCGGATATCAATCCGTACGACGACGTACGGCATTACGCGTACGAGGGAGACGGCAATACTAGCGGATCTCTCTCTTCGTTGGCTAGCTGTGAGTATAGTTTTAATTTTTGTTTTATTTTTTATGTTATGTTATGCAGGGAAAAATAATACCTATAGCTCGTTGGAGCTATGAGCATTTCAGTGTTGAGTTGAGTAATATGTCTTAATATCTCAATATAATAATTAAGACAAAAAAACATGTCTTAGACAAAGAATAGTTAATGGATTTGAATTTTTTATATAAGAATCATTTTATTCCCAAATTCGCCCATAGTTTCTACATTCGTTGCTATGGTAACCGACTTAGCCACTAAGCGTGGCTTGGAGTTTTACTAATTAAAAAGATAAAAGGTAAATTTGTCTTGTGAACTTTTTTCATGTAATAGAGAACCGTTTCGTTTTAGAATTCAACATTATATATTTTTTATTCGAGTAACTTTTCTGAAACTATTGGGTACTTAAAAACTCCGATTCCCTTGTTAATTAGAAAAGTTAGGGCTTTTCAGGGGATAATTGCAATTTTTTAGGTCTTGTCTAAAGTAGCCGAATTTTGGTAACCTAATCAACGCAGTTAATTAATGATTATGTTTACTTGATAAACACTAATGAAGCAAACTTTGGTAGAAATATTATTTAAAAGTTTAATTTATTTATTATAGCATCATCGGTTCTTAGTAATCTGCAAAATTTTCTAATTAAGTCTAAGTATGTGATGATAAAGATTTGGTGTAGCAAAACAATACGAGTCAATCCATGAGGTAAACTTCAAAATCGCGTGTTAGTAAAAAACACAGATTCCTCTTTCGAACTTTGAATTACCATTAAAACAGAAGATCACAAATCGAAGCCGTCAAACTCCTAACGTAACGCAGAACAGAATTCAACCAGCAAATATTGTTATTTTCATTTTAGTGGTGTACGAGAGTTCACAAATAGATGGCAAGTAAATAACGAGGGGCGTACAGAACGTGTTTTCACGACAAATATTGAAACATTCATACGTCCAATCTGCCGGCATTCGATCCTGTTTGCTGGAAAAATGTTGTCAGCTATCTATTGCTTCTAATGTTGCCATAAATGTTTTATGTTTCGAGTGCTTTTATATGTTTTCTCGGCAAACCTGATGTTTTGAGATGGGAATTCAAATGTACATGTTGTCGTACAGGATAACAGTATGCATGCCGCTCGTGAAATAGGGAAGCTTAATTTGAAGTATGCGTGGTAGGGTATTTTTACCCACTTGGTTAGCTACCATCCTTGTAATATCGACTGTTAAATGTGCTATGCGGTTACAAACTGCCGTGATAATTGAGAATGCAGTATTTTCAAAATGGTGGTTTCGAGAAAAACGTGAAAAACATAAATTTGGAAATCTGGGAAATATAAAATACGTATACTTAGATTATTATCTTACATACTTCCAGTGAAAATTTTAGTGAAAACTATTTTTTCCACCCCTTGCGATTACTGCATTCTTTATAATGAATGCAGCAAATTATTCTGACAAAATCAAATTGATATGTATTTGAAGTACCTATTTATAAAGTAATTTATGTGTATCACTTCAAACTACTACGACATCGACAAATTCCAAGAGTGGCGCCGGAACAAAATAGTTACAGATAGTAAATATGAACTACTAAGTATTACTACTAAGTAGTACCACTATATTAAACACAATCTAAACTGTCTTGTCATTTATACAAAATTTAATAATGATAACTCGTCAACGCGAAAACACCTTTGACACAATTTAATTTTATTTATTTATTGTGTGTCAAAATATTTTCAGAGAAGAATATTTCTTGGAGGTGTTTAAATTTATCATTTTGTACAGGTACCGACGATGGAGACCTCAAATTCAACTATCTATCAACGTTCGGACCCCGATTCCGCAAACTGGCGGACATGTACGGCGACTCCGACGACGACAGAGCTCCACACGAGGAGTCGTGGTGCTAGCGCCGCGCCTGGCTCGTGTAGCCACCCCCACGCCCACCCGTGGGCAACAGTCCATGGTAACGACAGTGCAGTTTGTAAGTGTCGCGACTAGACTTAACTTCGAGATGCCTTAACGCTATTCGCGTTGTAACACCGTAATCTGTGTTCTGTGACGTAAGTGGACAATCGCTATCCCCACCGTCGGAAACTTTAAATTTTTTTTAATAGCAAATGGAGCCTGTGATAATTTATGCGATGTATTTGTGATTGAATGACATCCGTGTGTGTGAGCCAACGGCGATGGGTCTGACGATGCATTATTTATGGCAGTGCGGGTCAATTTCGAAGCCGCACAGATGCGGGCTCGAGTTCGCAACTTGCGACTTTCCTTTTGGCAGCAGATCAACGTTTTAGTTTTAATGTTGGTATTTGTTCGCAATATTGTTTTATGACACGTGGCGCAGGGTGACCAATGTTTTCGTAGGCACATTGTTACTGTCCCTCGATAACGTCGTGTTTTAGCCGTCAAAAAAGAATCTAAGTAGTAACTTGTACAAGTAAATTTCACTCATTTAAAAGTTCATTCCAAATTTATGAGTAACACAAAAACAAGAATACGAACATTGCCAAAATACAAAGTCGTACTTAAGTTTGTTGGACTAGGCACTGCACAATTGTAAGGCTATGTGAGAAAGGGATGCGTAGGCTTGAAAGTCTATTCGTCTCTTTCGTCCATTATAACCTTAAATACGTGATATCGCGTCCAATAGATTGAGGGTAGTATTAAAAAGCTGCAGTATACCCGCGAGTGGATTGTTTTTCAATTTTTTGTTTTTTTATAGTGTCAAAATGTGATATAAGCAACTTTTTACAGTAAAATGTTCGAATTCAAATGCTTCTGTCTAAAGCATCGTATACACACGAGGTTCATGTGATTTTGACGATAAAACGCGGGCGTACCGTACTATAATACAGTTTCCTAAGAATTTTGAAGTTAGTTAAATTCCGTTTAAAAAATTCCTAATGAAAGAATGTTGCAGTTTAGGATACTTGTATTATATAATGTATAACATTTTCTGGGGCAGGAAATTCAAATGTTAATAAGTTTTAAGGAATGACTGATTTGTACCGCGTAGGCGTAGACATGCCTAAATTATTTCTTGTATGTAATTTTTATATAAATTATTAAACGTAGCTCAGGATTCGCATTAGTTCTACGATTTAAATGTAACGTTTTATTTTTCTATTATAAGTTATTGACGTTGTGAGAAATGTCTCTTAGTATTATCGACTAAGCATTTACTGTTTTGTAGGTGACAGGTTGTACGTAAAAGTACGTATGAACACTTGTAACCAAAAACGTTACTCTTAATATGATTTTAATATAAGTGCCATTATTTCTCGTGAACGTTGCAGCTACCGAAAATGACAGCTAGTCATTATTGACCCTTTAAAAGCAATGAAACTTGTGTCTTTAAAAACTTAAATATTTCTTGTGCATTTTTGGTGACAGATTGACATTAAATGACAACAACAGAAAATGACAGTATTAAACGTTGACTTCTATAACCGATCTATCCTTTACTGTCAATAAGAGTTCATTATATGGCAGCTGTAACTGCATTTTTGCGTTTTAATAAGCAAACATTTTGTAGTTATGAAAGATATCGGTTATCAAAGATAAGTGCCGTAAATGGATGGTTAACCGCGGTAAGGGATAAATAGTTTATAGTAACTGGCTGTTAATATAGTCACATGTCATTTTAAAAACACATTCTGTTAAGTAGATGTCGTATGTGAGATATGGTTTTAAAACAAATTACGTATGTACCGACTATGTCTGCTTTTGTTTCTCAGACTCAGATTTAATACGACATCATGAAAAGTGTAGGCTTTTATTATATTTTCCTACGTCAGTCAGGTTTTAAGACAGGAAAATTATCTTAATTATTTTTAAGTCATCTTATGTTGATTGATTAAAATTGCCAAGGCTCTAGTTCAAGCAAGGAATATAATTATCAACACAAATATTTACATTCCATTTCAACTCCGTAGGAGAGTGGTAATTTCAGAGGACAAAAAAAAGAGGGTAGCTTTTTCAAGAAAACAAAATGATTATTGGAAAAAGGTATATATATTTGTTAGTAGCTCTCATAATTTAAAAAGAAGATTTAATATTTACAGATCATTTTAGTTCAATGACAAACAACTTAAATACCGACTGTTAATTTTCAAAATGTTTTTTCCAAATATTTTGTACCCTGCCATTTTAGTTGTAAGTGTAGGTCATTGTTGAATTACTGTATTATTTTGTAATACATTTGTCAACTTAATAGTGATCTATTTATTAATATTTAGCGAAATAATTCCCGAGGTTGTTAGTTTTAAGTTTTTCTACTGTTTTTTTATGTTAGACGAGTATTTTTTTACATTTTTTTCTACGGTATGCCTTTTTGTATTTTACGTCCAGTTTTCGAATAAATTATTGTAAAAATATGATTGGCGTTTTAACGTTAACCTTTTAATCCTTTTTGTCGTGGTTGTAATTTGTATAATTTTCTGTTTTTTCTTGTTTAATTTTTATTTTTTACGGCGAAGTAAAAAGTTACGTTAAATTATTCAATTTAAATGTTACACTATTAACTTTGATAGCTGAAACAAAACTGTCCGTATGTACTAGGCCTAAATGTAAATATGTAAAAACTTAGGACATACTTAAATATATAGGCGTAACTTTTGTATGGTAATGATAGGAAAATATACAAGGTGTCTTATATGTATGCATATCAACGAATTATAAGAGTAACACGATATTCTATAATCTATTCGGTTTCACGTTGTCATTAATTCATGTAATATCGAGGCGATTTGTTGCGATTGTCAATGATTCTAATAATCAAACATAGTGATTGAGAGAGGCCTAGAGAAAGGCCTTTGATAGTTAGTGGTCAACCCAAGTGTGGAGTCCCCCGCCCCAAGTTAATAATAATGATGATAACTTAATGTGCCTTCCGAAGCACGAGAGTCCTTCAGACAATTTCAGTAGCGATAACATACCAATTTACTGTCGACACAGGTTTTTAATGATTAAACAGGAAAATGTGTTCGTTACGTTAACAAAGCTTTAATGATGTTAAGTCAATGACATATCAATCGTCAAAGTTACGTCAAAGTGACGTTTTGTTTTGAACCATCAACAACTCGAACGTCTCGAGCTTTGATTATTTATTTTTAAACATTGTCACCCGCAATTAATCGTTTCGAAGCTCTTAAAAATACCATCTGTGTAATTAAATATTCGTAATAAATGTCGTTATAAATAATTACATATGAAATTAAAATGTAGCTGTAATTGACCAATTAAAAGTTTAACTAAATGTTTTCGTTTTATTAAGTCGAATGAATTCTGTTTAGGTAATCTATTTTGAATCTTACGTTTTTAGTATATCGTCCAGAGTTGTCTGAACTGCAGATGGTTTTACAAAAATATTTTTCAAGCTATAGGATATTTTTGTCGATGTATTAAGAAAACAATTTTGAAATGCCTACATACTCAATAAGTTCATTTGCTTTTCATATACATTTAAGTACTTTTGGAAAGATTATAACCGTTTTTGGCGGGAAACTGGGTACATGTTATTTTTTGGTACTGACATATTTCTTTTTTATATTTGTTAATAATTTTTAGTTTGTGGGCACAAAATTTTGGTTTGTCTTTTCTGATATTATTGTAGATAATAAAAACGCGATTAACCAAAATTTTATATTATTTTTATACGTAAAAAAGATGACAAAACGCTTCCTATCAACCCTAATAGCCTGATTGACGGTAAGTGATACGCCTCAAATTATCCATTTGACGGCATCTAGGTCAAAGTAAGAGATTTCATCCATCTTTTTGATTTATTGCAGCGTCAATAAGCCCCGAAAATGGGCGGTATTCGGTATTTTAGATGATTCAACGAGCTTAAAAACGATTTGCGACAAGTACGTTAAAATATCGTTTTTGATACCGTTTTATGTAACCGGTATTATGTAAAATAATTTTATTAGAATGCTTTTGTAACAAAAAATGGACAACGTAATTTGAATTTGTCGGGCTCGAGTTAAATTCATTCACAAACATTCACGTTTAATCATAAACCTACCCACAATTTTTAGTTTATGTTGCAAGAGACAATTTCAGTAGCATTTTTTTTATTTCTGTTTAAGTTTTAAAATAATATGTCCTATGAAAGAAATTTCTCGCGAGAATATTTTTTAAAATATCATTTTCCATATCGTTTACTTTACAAAATACTAAAATTCTAAAGTACTGTTATTTTCTTCAAAAAATATGAAATTCTTACATGAGCCAAGAAGGCCTAATTTATGATTTCAATATACATTCACTTCAGATTCACTTTTATAATTATAATAATCATACACGCAACAATATTAATGTATAAATCGCTAGTCCGAACGTACGTGTACGATACAAATTATACATTACTATATCACGTAGATTAAGTACTTATTAACTAGCAAATACCGAAATGATTTGAGTTGAATGAGTTCCTTGAATGAGTGTTTAATTTTTATATCACATAAAGTTGTATGTCTGTTGTATGTCATATGTGTGTGTATGTTGTCTAAAACCTACATTCCAATGGTAAGCAATATGAGTGACTGTTGAAGTGTTTACATACTATACAATATTATACTGTAATTCATAAAGGATCAATTATTATTCGTACTTACAATCTGTTGGTGACCATTTCCTATTTTAAGTTTTCCTTAGATGGTCACCATCAGATCAAACACTGCCATTACAATTTTAGTAATCCATTTACAATTCCATTTTACTTTTTACTAACATTTTGAGACTTGTATTATAACTCTGTATCTTTAACATTTGTACTAATTGAATACAAGCGGGTTTGCTGTTCTGTCTTATATGAATCAATATGGCCGCATTTTTTACATTAAAGCACATTATGGAATTATAAATGGATGGAATAATTAGTAATTTTTAAATGTTATACGAAGAGTGTCTAACGAGTTTTGTATTTGACATAAGAATTTAGTATTACGGCGATTTGTGTGTTGCTCTGTTGTCAATCAAATGTATATTCTAAATATAAATTGTGCAGTATGTGTAATACATAATTATGGCAAATTAACCTATCGTCTTATGTATTTCTAATCACTCGCATAAATATCACACAAAAATACCACTCAATTAATATTTATCCTTTACAATTCGAATGTATACAATTATAAAGATATGTATTTTATAATCGTTTAGTTAATGATGTGATAAGAAAGCGGTAAATTGGCGAAACACGTGTTTGACGTAGCCTTGACATGTGAGTTTCGGATATCATGACAGTTATTTTACGTTTGTTCATTTTACATAATAAAGCGAGTGTTTAGAAATAATTTGACATGTTAGTAAATAAGCAGTCGATGTGTAAACGTGAATGACATCATTGTAGTCTTTACAGACAGAAGCAAGCGACTGAACACGAAACATTGTCATACTGATATGTAACTAGCGTAAGGTAAATTTTAAATTGTTTATATAGAAATTAAAATATTCAATTCAGCATTGAAATAAAGTGATGAAATTGATGTTTTATTGTTTTATTTTTAATACTTTTTTTAAAGTAATTCATTTTTATTTTCACAAATTATAAGTTAATTCTAATAATTAGACACTCCAATTTTATTCTTATTATACCTATATCATATTTTGATTGTTTGATGACCCCGTAGCCCAGTTGGTAGGAACACTGTCTGCGAAGCGCGAGGTCTCAGGTTCGATTCCCAACCGGGGAAGACAGAAAACGGTTTTTTCTCCGGTCGTGGATGGTTGTTATGTATTATTTGTGCTGCCCATGTTCCCGGCGAACAGAATCCTATTGCAGTATGAGTTTGTTTTTTGCGTTTACAAACATTAAATATTTTCTCAATTTAGCAAAATTTTTCATTGACACTCCGTTCCTTATTAAGGTTTATTATTAAACAAGTAAGTTATCTTATTATGTGTTAGAATGAGTTACTTCGAATATATTTGTGGTGCAATGTTCTGTAAATTCACCACTTTATACAGAGCGGACAGCTCTACCGGTTTCTATCCGGATGTAAATCGCGAAAATCTATTAATGTCCATTTACGTCGAAATAAGTTCGAATAACAAATATGTAGTGGGAACGATTGCACTAATATTTGTTGAGCGATTACGAGAATATAAAAAACCAGCAAAGTGCGGGTTGGACTTTTAGTCAATAATTAGATATAATGTAGAAAATCCCACTCCCAAGTTTGTGTCACGATCGGGACAAACATTTATGATATACTTATTATTTATTTATTTTATTTAATAGTTCATGTACACGAATATATTACAAAAGAGAAAGTACACCTAATTAAATTTTGTACATTTTACTTAAGATATCTAATTTGTGTTGCAGAGGAAAAATATGTGAATGCCATACGGGTAAACTTATAAGCAGGCATCAAAACTGTTGGACGAATAAACGAAATTTTTAAAAACATTCTGTTGCTATAATAGGAGCTTTCAAACTCCCGAACGCGGGTAGTACCCGCTTTGGTGGCTTATTCATAACATAGTTTGGATGTTGGTGTCACGAACAATTTATATTAACAAAATTTTCTAACTTCGCCCGCTCTGTCAAGTTAGAAGTTTCACATATTGTGTGCACATCGTGTTTCACATTTGATACGATTTCCAAGTTTAAATCGTCGTTATTCTGTTCGTACGTCAATGGGTGAGAAGCGTTTTGCAATATGTTCACCTCAATAATTATTATTATTTTAAATAGACATGTCAGAGCACGTTAAAACTTTACCATTGATAAGGATTGAAGGGGGTTATACCTACGTATGAATAACAGATCAAATTTTAGCTAAGTAAAACAAAAAATATATAAAATATAACGTGACGTTCCTAAATTACATATCGAGTTGCTTCAATTCAAATATTTTCATTGTTTTCCAAACAAAATGATGCATAAGCTTCCGTATGCCCGTCCACTTTTCGTTGTTGTTAACAATAAACACTTAGGACGTGAAAACCTTCCAAAATTTGTCAAACATAATAAAATTAACGTCTTCAAACATTAGTATATTGAAATACTAACCAAATGTTCATCACTTACCAGTAGATCTTTTGATACAGGCAAAACAAAGGACCTGTTTAATCTCTGCCGATTTTTCCAGAATTATCCTAAATGAGTATTGAAAATGGCGTCATGGCGACAAATTAGAATAAAGGCACTTACTTAATTACATGCAAGGACACGATCCGATGAATTACACTCGCCGAGTAACGGATGCTTGAGGATTAGAAATGGTTATTATATTTTTATTGTAGATGCTTTCAGCGTTTATCGCTGAATGTTAATTAGATCATCTAAATGGTGTTTGCATGAGGTTTAAGAATCCATCTTTTAGGAGTTTAAGACATATTTGTATTCGTAGAAAATTACATCAGTTATAATTCTCTGCACAAATTTTGTTTTTAATAATGTTTTTAAACCTTTGAACCTTATAAAAAAAGAACACGTAACTACTAACCTTTGGCTAGTGAGAGAAACGTAGATGGCGGTATTCCAAAAGTATTGGAAATTGACGAACACACACAAAATTTAGATGTATTAAAAAGCATCTAATTTATAATTATTAAACAAATAATCAATTTTACTTTAATACCTAATTCCTCGGAAATGCTTGTATAACTTATATTGCAGGTATACCTACCTTGCAAGGTACTGCCTACTAGAGCTTGTGTTGATAACTTATGAACAAATGATTCTTATGTAACTTATGAACGAGCAGTTAGAATAGCTCATGAAGTGAACCGTAACTTTTCTAGCGTTTTCAAGACATAGTTTAAAGTAATACAAAAGATGTTTTACCCAATGATCTGTGAAAACAACTGTACTTGACTTACTTGGGGATTCGGTTAGCTGGCGATCGGCCAACTGCGTCACGTAACTGTGAGATCGGTTACGATGAACTATTAAAGTGGTAAACTACATAATATATTTAACCTTTTTTAAGTCACTTCAAAAAAAGGGTAACAATCTCAATTCCACTGTATTTGTTTGTGTGTCACCATATAAACTTTTACTGGGTGGACCGATTTTGATGATTCATTTTATATTCACAAGCTGTTCTTTTTTAAAAACAAATTTTTACACTGCGGGTAAGTAAACAAGAATACTAAAAAAAAATAATTAAACAGACGAATAAAGAACCTCCTCCTTTTTAGAAATCGGTTTAAAAGGTTGGCGTACATACGTAATCTTTATAATATAATAGGAATAAACATTAGTGAATATAAATTTAAATTTCGTTTGATTGATTTTATCCCCTCTATAAAATGCTTACCTATTCATTATAATTATGTTACGATCTTTTTTTTTCAATCTAAAGTTCACTCAATTTAAGTTTTTCCTAGCTTCTCGCTTACGAGTCGATAGTATAACAGTAGTTTAAAAGAAACCGGAAAATGTTTTTTGAAGCTAAACACACTAGACGAAAAGATCCCAGAAGGGACGCAGCCAAGTTTTTAGTTTTCTTTTGTTCATTTTAATATTTCCCAAAATATAATCGTCCACTCGAAGACTCAATTTTAGGGAGTTTAAGGTTGGTAAGGCTGAAATGAATTGCGCATGGACAATTGTAAATTTAGTTAAACTTATTTATAATATTTTCTTTTTTACTTCATATAACGTAGTGCTTTACAACCAATCCCAACTGATGGTAATTGTGGCGGTGAAGTCCTTGCAATGTTGCTGTTATTTGCGGTAGGGCTGGTTCTTAGCTCGAGTCGGTCAGCAAGCGACTTGTGTTCAGACGTGGGCTTTAGAACCAGTATTTTCTTCCTTCTCTTCTATCTTTCTTCACCGGTAACGCGTTGGTGATGATTGTCATCAGGTGGCTCGTCCGCTCGTTTGACGGCTAGGAACATAAAAAATATATGACATTGACATCTGAAAAAAACTGTTTTCGAAAAATGACCTATTTCTTTTTCTTTACTTATTTTAAAAGTCTTTAACGCGTCCGTCAGGAAGATATATCAGCAATTAATTTAGGTACGCATCGTTTATAATTTTAGAACAACCAATAATCCCTTCATTGTCCCTCGTTTACTCAACCGTAATATTTTAAGAGGCCAACACATACAGACGGCAATTTATTAAATATAAATTATACGGCCTCAACAAAATTCATAGGGGGACTAAATAACGTGAGCGATATGTAATCCGATTAGGAGTTTAGTTAAAACCAAGTTAAAACCGAATTGCGGCGTGGCTAAATGAACAATGTACGGAGACAGAACTATACGCGGTCATTCTAATTAACATTTTAATTTATTATTCACTAGCTTTTGTGTTGCTTTAAACACAATATAAAGCGTTGTTTATTTAAAACACATTATAAAATTTGTTCATAAATATAATAAAACTCATAACAGATCGATGTCTGTACGTGAAACATATTTGAGCGTTTGCGCCCATTAATCTCAGAAACGGCTTAACTGAATGGAATGCGATTTTTACTGATGCTAAATACTGTGCTTAGGATACATTTGCGGTTATTTTATTTCAATCAGTTTATAAATAAAGAAGATAATGTAAATTTATAAAAACCCGTGTTATCATTTCTTGTGTATGTGTGGATGTATTTAATAAATGGAATATGTAATAATGTATCTTCAAACAAAATATATAATCTGACTCGTTTTAGGTAGTTTGAGGTTCATGGTAGACAGATTTCTTTCTGATTTTCTGCGTTGAAGCCCGCTAAATCAAAATTGTATCAAAATGTGATCCGCTAATTTAATTATTTAAGTCGCAACCTATATCCAAATTCCAAATAAACTTTTTGTTTAAGATATTTCATATTACATGACACACAAAGTTGTTGAAATCCTTTATTATAAAACGCTTTTCAGTTTATTGCAAACTGAAAAAACTCTTGCTTGGTAGTTCACTTCCACCCGTAAATAACCACAAAACAAAAGGGGTTTAGAGGTAATTAAAAGCGACATTTTTCCTAAAAACATTGCGTTTTAATCAACGTGATTATTAAAAGTTAAAACACGTAGTGCAATACCTAATTATGCAAACAACTCCGCTTTTTTAACACCACAAGGTATACGTCGCGTGTCAGCTTTCTTAATTGTGATTAATACTGTACCACCTTGGTCAATTACTTCGGAGAAATTGCTTGCGGAGTTCCTTGGAAATCTACGTGATTGCTTATGAAACGAATTTGACGAATTGTTGAATGTAGATATTCAAATCGCATACCCTTTGTTGTTTACTATTTATAATTACACAAGCTTTCCGCCCACACGGCTTCGCCCGCGTGAAATTCGGTTATATCGCGCCTTTTAATGAACTCGACAGCGCTTTTTCTTCTGATTTTCCAAAAATCCTTTCTTGCGTCACTTGAGGAACCTATACATAAAGTTTCAAGTGTATCCATTGAAGAAATAAAAAGTTTCAGTTTATCCCCTTTTTTCCCCTTACGGGGGGAATTTCCAATAATCCTCGTATTGCTCGCCTACACTCCCCAAAGAACATTACTCGTAGGTACATGCCAAATTTCAGGATGATGATTTTGTCAGAAGACGAATGCATGAATTGATTATAAAATTAATGATTCTCTTTTGGAAGTGGATGGGCTCAGTAGGTACCATCCAGTTTCATCCCCATGGCATTTGTTCATAGTGGAACAGATTACCAGCCTGACGTGACGAGTTCTTCGTGAAATCGATAATTTCGGTCAAAGACGAAGAGCCAAACATAATGCAAGACACACGATTTTTGAAGTGAAACTTCTTTAACCACGCTGGCTATTCGCTCCCCTCGATAGCTATGAAATAGTGCTATATTTATTTTTATATTTACACAGTATTGTATGTCATTCTTTATACACTCAATTTTAATCCTTATGAAATAATTATGAATAGAATATGAATTTAACTATCCAAACATTGAAAAGTTAAACCGTTGAAAACAATTATTTTTGTTTTTCAACCCAACGGTGCTGGGTGATTGCCACATACAATCAGATGGGTTATGCTCGTTGTCGGCTATTTACAAAATAAACCTTGCCCATAAGCAGAATCGTCAACTGAACCGTGACAATTTACCGCATTAGGTAAATGATCGTAATAAGTTTGGCAGAGCAATGTACACGAGCTCTTGGCAAATGCGACAATTGTTTTGCGGGCTGTACTGCTCCCGGGCCGTAACGATGCGCGAGGTTTGGCACTAAACATGACATGTGTACGTACAATGTTCGTTTGTTATTCGTAATTTATACTTTGTGACGCGAACGCGCCATGAGGCCTATGTAGCTATGTTTTTGTAGTCTGGTATTGTACCTACCTCTGCTTGGCACATTTTGGCTTTTTGTTTTTCCATAATTTGTGTAACTATTGCAATAAATTGATATATTTCTATCAAATACTTTATAAATGATGACCAATAAGTTGTTATTACACATAACATGCCCCATTGGATTGAACTTTGATACATGTATATTTAGTTGACATTACTGGCCACTGGTGGGGCTAAGTGGACATGAGTGGGGTGAATTGAGACCGCGAGTGTGAGGTCGAGCAAAACATTTTAACGAGCTGTGAAACATGAATCCGCTTTTGAGATCTACAATGAGTTTTGTGGACCTTGACTTATTTCAAAGGAAGAGTTTGATTTCAGCTGTCTCTTTACTTTGTTACAGGATTGTCGTTTTTTGTGTTTCATGACGAAATTTTCAAGATAAGCATTATCTTGAAAATTAATTAATTAATGTTAGTGTGTTAGTACTTAGTAGTGCTTTTTATTGTTGTTATTGTTATATTATTATGATTGTAGAGTGAGGTAGGGCTTATTTGTGCTGAAGATCCCGCGTTCTATTTTCCGTGTCAGACATTTATGTGACTGTTATCTGACTGTATGTTTTCGGGTCTGTCATATTTTTTAACTTTTTACACGTTATTTTTATAGATTTTGCTGTAGGTCATCCAAAATGGAAAAAAGCACATTAAATTAAAAACTCTTAATATTATTTATTTACTTCCACATTATTCACACACACACACACGCGCGCGCACACACACACACACACAAACATTGCTGGACTCGGGTCTCCTTTCACAGTACCGGACGTAGTCAACCACGATGTCCAAGTGCGGATTGGTGGACTTCCACACCTTCGAGAACATTCAGGAGCACTCTCAGGTGTAATAAAATGTGTAGGTACTCACGACGTTTGCCTTCACCGAAACAGGTGACACTTCCACATCATTAAAACTACTCAAATAAAACACGAACGCTTACATAAAATACAAACCTAACTGCGGGAAGATATGAAGCCCTAAATTTTGCGCGAAATTCTATTAAAACGAACATCTGAACTTTGACGAGCCATCGCGTCCTATAACTAAGTTACTCTAGTTCGAGCACTCCGAAAACTGTTCTGTGTAAACTAAGAATGGACGAACACTACCGCTGAAACATGGCGCCGAGAATAACATTTTGCCGACTTCGGAACGTAAATTTTGTTCCGTTTACAAATGCTTTTCGATAAATTTCGGTTGAAACTAGCCTGGAACTTTAAACTCTAGTTTGAAAACTACAAGGGTTATTTTTTGGACAATATCTTTAAATTCTATTGTGAATTTATCGAAATAAATACTTATATTTAATGTGATATCTAAACAAATAAATAAAATTGGAGTGTCTGTTTGTAATATTAAAATAACCGCTTTTTACTAAATGCATATTATTATGGATGTATACACGGTGCATACACCAAAGGATGTCATAAGGAGTAACTTAGGCTACTTTTATTTTAGATATTTTTGTTAAATTCCACGCGGACGAAGTCGCGGGCACTGCTCGTTTGAAATAAAATGATCGAGACGCTATATCTAATTATTTTCTGCTGAATGATGTGCACTCCTGTAACTGACATGCTCACACTGCACTAATATTATTTTGTTAAAACCCTGTAAAATAAATTGTGATGTGTTGTTGGAGAGCCTTAATTATTTATAAATAAATAAATCAGCAACAACGAACTACAGATTTATGCGGACTGTAACCCTTAACATTCCAGTAGTAACAACCTTTAAACAATATAATCCGAATAGTCCTACTTAATTCTGTTACAAGTAACCCGCGTCCACATTAAAATTTTGCTTCCGCTAAACCTGAAACAATTTGCTACTCACTTTAACTTGCTCTGCGAATACAATAGAAATACTTTTAAACATAATATATCGGTTGATTCTAGAATATGGATTGGAGCTAGCTAGGTACGAACCCTACCACCACCCATGAGTACCGTTAAAATTAAACTTAATGACACACACTTTCGGCCACCTCCAAAAGGTAACCCTGGCTCCACTGCCTCTTGCAGTCATGAGACTTATGGGTGAATGGAGCATCTACCTATACTTTAAATCTTTGTAGATTATTAGAAATATTGCTTATAAGGACTAAAATGGTACACTTCTCTTTTAAATAACAGCATCAACCTTTACGATTACTTCAAAACTCCACCCATAAAAAACATTGCGTTTATAATAAGGGATATAGTAGGGACGATAATTAAGCAACTGTTTTATTCAAACTGGACAGCAGAGTTCCTACGGGATTAAACTTTTAATTAAGGGATTTTCTGTTCTATAATCATTGTCCTCAGCCGACAGAGTTGGGTGTAATGGTGTAAAAAGTCATTCGTGAAATTAGCCCGAGCGGGGATTTCGGACCGGCCTTACCTTAAACGGCCTTTGGCTATTATAGCTTGCCATAACGTCCATTGCGCCTAATGACGAATTTAGGGTGCAATTTACAATAGTGGCCCTAAGTTCTGCTTATTCAATTCATTGGCTCGGTTTACCTATATACGGAATAGTTTGACACATTTTGTATAGCAAATGTGGCAAACGATTCAAACACGACGCAATTGAAGCAATTCTATATTAGCAGACTTTACCAGACGCAACGCAAGGATTCATCCTTTTCGGCGTGAACATTCCGCGGTGGCAGCAGGAACCCAGGAACGACGCGGTTTGCCTCGTCATTCGTTACGCGTACCGCGGAGGACTTGAATAGATTGCCCACATCATCGTTTGCAACCGCTTATGAGTGAGTTAGTACTGGTATGGTCATAGCACTAGTATTGTATAGGTATATTTAACTAACTTAGTACGTTCACCATCTTGCACTTCTTCACCATGTACCAAAGGTAGGATTGTTGTCATGTATTAAAACATCATAATTTAAAAAAAACCTAGTTATGGACGAGTCGAAATCCCACAAACATACAGTTCCGTTACCTCTGAGCAACATTAAGTCTGATTATTTTAATCAATAACAAGATGGAATAAAAAAACCCATTTACTGAAGGTTACTTTTATAGAAACTCCCTTTAGGGAACTAACTTAAACACGGAGAGGTTGACTAGGACTCTATATGGATACGAGGTACCTTAAATTAAATTAATTAATAATGTGCTTGGCCACCCTCCATCTAAAGTTTGTGATTTTTAAGTAGGTGCACTTGCCAAGTTATGGTGACTGTGGACAAGAAAGTTCACTGCACCCCACGAGATATACCTACCTAAAGGTATGCTGAGTGGAAAACCCGACCCGTAAAAAAAACTTCAAAAATATTAAAAATGATATTACACTCGTATTCATTGTAACAAGCGAAACCAAGCAAAATCCTTTATTCTATTAAGAATTCCGTCTGCGATATTGTTCAAGCACAATATAGGAAATGTATGAAAATGTAGAATTTTCCATCGAATCCTCAGCCACCCGTGTCTGAGTCTAACGGAATATGCAAATTGAGCAATCGACGAACGCAGCTGTAAGATGCCGCTCCGATGACCTGTCCGGGGTTCAGTTCCGAGTACATTGTGTTGTTTTAGTTTCATTGCATATTCATGAAAATATACGGAACCGCATTGATTTTCATGTCACACATGTTTTATTAAACGGATGTCAGTAATGATAGAGCTTTGTAGACAAACTGGTTACGATAGTACGGCGACTGAGTATCTTGGAGTTTGTTGGGCGATCAATATGGGTGGGTTCAGCGTTTCGGATAGCTTATTAACCCGACGTCTTTGTTCTTAGACTTTCAGTTGTTTTGGTTTTGTAGTCAACAATGAACTATAGTTTTGTCATATTTGACCGTCCGTCTGTCTGTGGCATAGCCTCTTAGTACGAGAAAGCTGCAATTGGGCAAGGTGATACGTATTATTTGTCACGCCGACAAAGTGGTAAAATAAATCCCGAAATAATTATGGTACCTCCCCTAGATGTAAAGAGGGGATGTATTATTTATTTTTTGTATATTCCATGGTGTGGAGTGTTGATGTATAAAATGTATGGACTCTGAGTTGTGCAGGTTTCCCCACGATTTTTTCCACCCTATAAAGGAAGCTGTGAGCTATGATGCTGTAAGAAGATGATTTTGTAAGCGTGAGATAATTAATTACTAATACTGCGCGTATGACTTTGAGAATTAGAGGTGCGTACAGGATTCGAGTTCCGAATCCCTTGTTCAGGAGACTGTCGTTAAAACCGCTGGACTATATCAGATTTTGTGTTTTACTTCTGGCAATGCAGCATTACGAAACTGTAAAACACTGGTCCCTTATAGCAGCAAGCCTTCATTTCTATTCGTGAAGCCACAAATCAGAATCAGCGCTCTTATGACCGTCAACCAGCTGACGACTGATTCATATTTTAATGTGAAAATTGACTTTCAGCCTCATTGTCTGCAGTCCTACGTTGTAAAATTCCCTAAACGTACATTTCATTCAGAAAGTTGCGCGTATTTCAATATTTTGACTCGTCATGAAGTGAGCCGTATGTATTTTGGGGAGGAAAAGGTGCGATTGTAAGAGTTACCGGGGTCTCTTCATGTAACAGACGGCTGTGGAGAATTTAATAGGTTAAAAAGGTACTGAAAGCTCAATATTTTTGGTGGTTTTTACCGTAAAAATACGAAAACTTGGTTAATGATTACTTGATAATTATGGTTTTTATAATAAAAATGGAGATACAAAAATATTATAAATACGAGAAGGAACGGCATTTATTTTGTAATAGTAAAAAAATGTTATTTTCTTACAGCACCATCTATTGAATCCTAAAACACTATGATTTATTGTTTTCTAAAATCCTAATCCTAAAATTTAATAAGACATACATTGACTTATTATAAGACATTTTAAACTGAATTATAATGTAAATGATGTAAGACTGCAAAGCAAGAATTACTCTGGTAAGACAGATTCACAACGATACTCAAATATTGGTTACAATATGCGGAAGAACGCTAATCTTAAAACAAAGGAACTATAAAGTCAACGGTTTACGGTTTATTTCAAGTTAACTTGTTCAAAGTTAGCTCAATGACGTCATTAGAGGTTTGTATCATAAAACTGAATATTTAGACAAGACGATGTTTTGTCAACGACGAGACTTAAGACGGATGAAAGTATACCTTTGGAGGGTAACCGTAAAATAGGTCGTAACTTTAAAGCTCAGGTTTTCAAACTTATTATATCCGCTTCCTTTGAAATGTATTTTTTTGCTATAACCCCCTTCCCTTAAAGCGCTCGAAGTACACTGACTTTTATTGACGAACTAAAATGAAAATGAAACGAAAAATAAATTGAAATAAAATAGTTGTTATTAGTAATAGTCTAGTTGTTATTGTTAGTAAAAGTCTCATTCTAATTAGGTCACAGATGTATTGCTGTTATTCATGTGATATTGTTTGCTACCCTTGAGGACTAAGATAACAATAGAGAGACACCAAAAATAACCAATGCATTAAAAGTATAAAAAGCAGTATAACATAGCAACACAACAATACAATTAGTTTTAAATATATATTAGAAAAACATACGTTTACATTTTAAACCGTCTAATTGGCACCTATTTTTAATCCTTCTATCGCCCTCAGGCCTTTAGCGTTTAAAGGCTTCAGCGCTCTAGCGCTTCAAGGCACTTTGAGAAACACTGACTGCCGTCGAGGCCATTTCAACTCGGCAATTAAGACAGTGGAGTTTGGTACTGTTGGTCTGATGCCGCTATTTTGTTATTTCATAATCCGTTTTATAATCTCCAACAATATTGTACATAATAAAGTTATGACGTCGTAAAGAAGGAGGCAGTTAGGGCTACTGAAATAGTGTTAGGGGGCGATGGTGCTTCGATCGATGAGTCCAAACCAAACTCTCCTGCTCTTCGTCCATATCTCCACAAATACTCTCCTATCCGTATGCCGCAATGGTTTCAATGCCGTTCTGCCGTTTGAAGGGTTTGAATTCTAGCGAGGCCGAAATCTGAATGATGAGATCGTTTGGGTTGTTCATGTCACCCACGACACAGATCTTTTTTTTCTGAATATAAGGTACCGCTTGACTACGATCCTACCTGATGGTAAGTGGCGATGTTGCCTTTAGGTCTTTCCGTAAAGCCTGCCTGGCTATCTTCCTGCTTGGGTGAGCCGCCAAACGACTCTTCGTGTACCGGCTGCGGTTGCAGAGCCAGTAATATATTCCTTCTCACCTTTCTTGGACTGCATTGCGGCGGTGATGCCTTTGTTGTAGTCGATGTCCATAGAGACGGTGACCACTTACCATCAGGCAGTATCTATGTCTGCTCGTTTTTCTTTTCATATAACCATGTGTTTTTTTATATTTCATGTATAACAGGTTATAGTTTAAACGTTATATATTAATTTATTGCCAAGTTAGATAAGCAGCACTCAAAGTTATTTAACCTTTGCGTTGTATAATTTTACCACTGAATGTCACAGTACCAACTAGAGCATAAATCTCGTAATCTTGGAAAATTATAATATTGGAGTCTTGGAATAGAAATTCCGATATACTCGTAACAATTCCGATACCGATTGGTTCAATATGTCAATCAGAACTGGAAAAAATAAAAAGGGGCAATTTCTGTACATTAAGTTTCATATTTTTTTATTATTATTTTGTCTGCGTGGTTAAAATGATTTTTGGGGCAAACTTATTACACGTACTTCGGATTAACATGTAGAATTATTTCTTCGTTTTTGAAGTGTCCTAAATTACCGCATCCAATACCGCATCCACAGTTGCTTATCTCAGTTTTCATAACTTATGAGTGTTTCATATCGCGTATAAGTAAGAAATAAGTTTGATACGTAAAACTTCTAAACCCACTAAAATTTCCACAAAAAATAAGCAACAATTCAATTAAAGGTTAAGTATTTTCATAATTAGGTATTTCTTCGGAAGCAAAGCAGGTTTACAAATAATTAGGTACCTACAATATCTAGCTAATATTGCAAACATTAGCTATAATATTCACAAAGAGACCAAGAAAGGATAGTGTAAACTCTAAGGACCTCGCAAACTTTACAAACAGCCTGAGATAGGGTAGTTACACTATAGCCGGCACTGTCCGGACCGAAACTAATCAAGTGCGCACGACAAAGCTTTGTCTTCGTGGAGGCTCACTGACCTGCTCCGAAACGGCCTGGTACCAGTTTGAATTGTTCACCTTTATTACATCCATCCAGGAAGAATGGACGGTTTGGAACGTCCACCGTAAAACCGTTACTGATCGATTTCTGGATGAAAGTATTGTGAGACAATTGCTAATGGCGATATTTGTAGGTTGTAAGGTAAATTACCTTTGATAATTTAATTTGTCGTTTTATGAATAATGAATTACAAATTACTTTTTATTTTTTCGTTATATCAGTACATAGTTGAATTTTTGGATTATTCCATTTTGCCCCACCAAGGCGCCCCACTGGTGGGGCAGCGTGGAACGCTTTAAAATTCGCAGTGGAATCTGCCCCACTAAATCGATTTAGTGTGGCAGATTCTACTGCGAATTTTTTGACTGAAGTAAGGTAAGAAATGAAAATTCGCTATTTCGTCATGATTATAATTATGGTTTCGTATAAACATAAAAATTACAGGAACATGGTCTTATGTTACACAATATCGCCACGGGCAGATTAAAAGTTATCTGCCCCACTAAATCGATTTAGTGGGGCAGATTCCACTGCGAATTTTAAAGCGTTCCACTCTGCCCCACCAGTGGGGCGCCTTGGTGGGGCAAAGTGGAATAATCCGAATTTTTCGATTTACATCTTGAAGTATGTTAGAAAGTGATATTCACAGGTCCTTTTGTTGTCACAAGAATTCTGTGTCAGTGTAAGAGATACATTTCTATGTTAAATAACTGCGCATCTATATGCCATATATTCAGGGTAGGTACCCTCTGAATCTATGCAACATACCCGTAAAAACCATGATTCGTTTAGAAGTTAAAAGCCTCTGACAGATGCCCAAAGATAGCAATGGTCAACATTGCACAACAATACGTTGTCGTTTGATGCCCTTGAGTTCAGACCTAAAAGGGTATACGAGGAAGGTTCGTGTTTTATTACTTCATAAGTGGATTGCTAGATTGGAGGGTCAAATAAATGAAAGCCCTTTTAAGAGGGATCTTGTAAAAGGGATTTGATATGCAATTGAGGTCTACATTTGTAGATTCATTCTGGGGTTGTATATCAATGAGGATTTATGGTTTATAACAACGGTTCCCAAATGTTAACCAGTAAAACTCAATTTAACAATTAAATACTTTAATCCATTTCTTTTCTTGTTCACAACAACTCAACTATGTCGCATCAAACTAAAGAAGAATCACGTAAATCATAAATGTCAGCGTAATCGGTGTACATACATAAAAAAATACCAATCCTCTCCCAAACCTCCTCCTTTTTGAAGTCGGTTAAAATAGTCAAGAAGCCGTATAATCCGAATAAATTTGCATTACAATTAGGTTCCGAGAGTTCCTACAAACAACAAAGGCAGCGGCGAGACGGAACAATTCGAACAATGATTACAGGTAACCAGACCACTTCAATTACTTTGAGCTCCGTCACAAAACTCCGTTCTGATGA
This sequence comes from Ochlodes sylvanus, assembly GCA_905404295.2. Lineage (NCBI taxonomy): Eukaryota > Metazoa > Arthropoda > Insecta > Lepidoptera > Hesperiidae > Ochlodes > Ochlodes sylvanus. Next base: position 6,872,668 of record FR990144.1, read on the forward strand.
AATATTTCCGATGAACGGAGATTTTAAGGATTTCCGCGGAAGTACCTATTCGATTGGCGACTAGATTATCTTTCTTGCACCAAAGTGATCATCGCCATCCATGCACATCTGCAACAATAGATGCGTTCAAGCTTTGTTGGCCAAGAACGATTGCTTTTTCTTTATGGAATTTAAGTATCAAACGCGCACGCGGCACCACCCTTCCACTGTGGCCCATGACAACTGTGACCAACACAGAATAAGACTATTAATTATTCTGATCCTTAACTGGCAATATTCAGTCTCCAGCATGACCAATTACGTATAGTGATTGTGTAAATAAGAATGACCAATTACATAATAATGACCTAACTTTGATAACTTTTATATTGTCATTGATTAATTCGTGAAATAAATATTTTTATGATGGAAAACGCATAATGAAGAATCAGAATAATAGTAACACGTGAGAGTCGTATTATTATTGGTATATATATACCTATAATACGATGCAATGAGTATATGTATGTAACTAATTATTGTTCGCTGGACCTGAAAGGGCTATTCTGACTCAACGTTGACAATATGATCCTCAGATGATTGGAATATAGGAACAGAATCCCTTGCATCACGCAGTAAGCCGTTAATGGGTTAATTCACCTTTCATATCAGAAAAATAAACTGTAATTGAAATTGTTTCAAGACTTCTGAAGAAAAATGTGGAACGCAGGCTCTCTGATGTCTTATCTTGACTGAACCAACTAACTACTTTAATAATTTCCGAGAATGTAATTTAAACCTTACCATTAATTTTGTTATTGCCTTACTGACTTGATTATTACTGCGGTATTTTTACGACGTATATATTTTTAACAATAAATTATAAAACGGAATAGTAATGTGGGAACCATTTTTGGAATGTAAAGTACGTGGGGTTATGACAAGACGTGTCATGAAGTGAATAGTGAGTGTCGCCCATGGACACCCATGGACTAGTGGAAGAAACGCCAATGCGTTTCCGACCAAGGAAATGGAAAGGAAAGTGGGTCAGTTGCCTGCTCTTTATAGGTGGCGTACGTTATTAAATTTATAGGTGTAAGTTGTCCGTCCAAAGTTTATGGCAACGTCATATGTGTGGCGCGTCCTACTGAATAACATATAATATGGCCTAAATCCACACTTATTAACAATTTAATTAATAATTTGTGATATTTATTTGCCCTGGCTACTTACTCAATAAATTGAAGTTGGTTTATACTGCCTTTCATTTTGTATTTTCTCATTATTTTGATTGTTACAATATTAAACATCGGAACAACTTTCTTCTTAAATTTGTGCTGAAGACATTTCTCGTTGTAAATTTATTCATGTTACTTGCCACTGGAAAGCACTCCGTTTTGCGTTTCAACGATCTTGTCTGCCGGCGTTAAATGGTCTCGCATCCATTAGCACAACTTGCATTCCTGATGACTTCGTGATGTGCGTTCAATTCTCTGCTCGCTAGAGGTTTCCGTTCTCTAACAGATGTTAGCTAATTGTGCGGCTATTGTATTTCTCTGTGTGTGTATATTTCTGAGTTTCTGATGACGAGGTTACTGGTAATCAACTCTTCCGGCTTCGTCCATAGTTAGAACTTTACTTCTTTAGCTCAACACAGACTTTTCCTGCTTTTGTAACTAGGATGTGAAAAGTAAAACTCAAGTGGAATATTTTTAGGACTTCAAAACGGCAACTCTGATAAAGTTTCGGGACAATAATGGGAAACGATTGATATTTGCATACGTCTTTTGTGAACAATAATTTGAGGTGCAAGGGGCTCTATCCGTCTTTACGTCTAAGCCGATCTTCCCTGCTCGTGGTGCACAACGGACACAGTTGCTGAACAACAGATGAGGTTACGGTACCCGGCGCCTTCAGAAGTCGCTGGACATTTTACCGTCCAGCTTAGTCCCGAAGGTACTTTAGGCTGGAATGATAATAGGTTTTGAACCCCGCTGGCCAGCTACCACCCTTTTAATTCAGTCAGCCTCCAGATGACTTGTTGTATTCCGGCAGGCAGCTTGAGTGCCAGTTTTTCTTTCTTTCTTGATTGGCAACGCATTGGTGATGCTTTTAGTGTTATTGTGGTTCATGGATGGATAACCCTTTACCATGAAGTGGCTCGTCTGCTCGTAACATAAAAAACATCCCTTCGTCAAGCAGAGTAAATCTCGAAGTGAAGATGATTTTATTTATGACTCCCCATGTGATTTCCCAGTGGCAACATATCAGGAAACGTTGTTCCTTTCTCAAATTCCCTTACATACATTATAAAAGAGGCTCCTGTCCAACATTTCGGTGCGCTATCTTACAGTCAATGTGAGGATTACGTAACGATGCATAATTTTAAGTATGATAATTCACAATGATTTCCTAAGAAATAAGCAGTACCTTTATGCCATCCTTATTTAATGTAGATTGTTTAAACTGCATCAATTTGTGCATAAAGTATTAAATAAATCAATCACATGGGTTTTTATGTAAACAGCCTGCAAAGGAGCAGAGGCCTAAGTCTGCTAGTTTTTTTATTAATTATAAGTTAATGCTTGACCACAATTCCACCTGATGGTAAGTGGAGATGTGGTTAGTTTATGCATAAGCCTCAATTGTGTTGTGTAGAAAGAATATTTTGACACGTTTTGACACTTTTTGTATAAGAAACCAGACTTGAACCCCAGATGTGCCACCTGATGGTAAGTGGTTTATCGCCCATGGAGATCACCACGAAATCATCACCATCAATCGATGATTAACCAAGGCGAAATAAGAAGAGATAAAAGGAAAGACTACCTAATGACTAACAAACTACCTACTATTCACAACATTATATGCATTTTGTGGGCGATATTTTTTCTATAACCACCTTCCATGCAATTGAGTCAAAATATCTACGTACAAATAACATAATTATATGGTGAATACTTGTATCACAATGTCATATGACGGAAACGCCATACTGTAAATTAAAATTCTCTAAAGTGTGTTGTCCATGCCGCCCGTGACACAGGGAATCCTAGTGCGGGGTATGGGTGTAAGTTTTATTTAATAGCATAATAATATGATCGTTAGTAAATTATCTGGAATAATTATAATAATAGGAACAAATATAAATAAATGAACAATCACGCTATTATACATTATTATACTTATAATTAATTAAAAAAAAGACGCTATTACGCTATAACTAGTTGAGGTATAACGCCTTGAATCGTTCTAAAGCCGACGAAAGAGTTTATTCCTCACTAATTAAAGTCTTCCAAACTAAATTACAAGACTAGGCTAAAGTCTATTGCGAAAGTAGCTTTTCTATCAGAGCTCGCTAGTGTCCATTAATAACACATGGCGTCTTAAAGCTGATATTAAACTTCAGGCGGAGTGAAAAATGAAGCGAGAAATACCGGCTTCTCACTGAGACTGGCTGACATGTCTTTGTTTACTTTGAAGATTAGTTACGGGACATACTGTAGTCTGGGATGGCGAATATAAGTCCGTACACGAATCAAGCTTCTTTGTATTCAGCGTTCGTTACAATTATAATCGCAAGCCATCATTGTTCCATGGTTGGGCCTGAATCTTATCTCAACATGTGAAAGGGTTAGGACATAGTCCATTAAGCTGGCTTAGTATGTATTAGTAGACTTCACACACCTATGATTTATGATCGAGAACTTAGATTATGAAGAACTCACAAATGTGAGTTTTCCTCACGATGAGTTTCTTCAGCAAAGCAAGTATTTAATTTCAAATACGTACTTTTTTTTAATAAGAGCTGCGTGCATGATTTACCCAGTCTCCCCTGTTCAGGAATCCTATGTTCAAACGACGTGGCTATCACTGCTTTTGTATTCGGATTACTACACATCACACACACTAATAGACTTCTGTACTGGGAATTCCATTAGGACACACATAATTCACAAACTCTCTTGAAGATTTCCGCATTAAAGGCATCGGCGGGAATTCCGAACCGAATAAGCTATTCCAGTCCTTTGCGGTACGCATAGCTAAGGAGGCAAATGTCAACCGTACCAGCGGGATGTTGTTATGTTCACGATTAAAGGGCGAATACTGTTAGACGAGTCGTTTAGTTCAGGAACAAGGATGGGGGAAATAATCTGGAATGTGTGTTTGTTTGTTTATTCTTTATTCACATCAAAACTGAGCAATGAATCGATGTGAGTTTTGGTACGGAGATAGTTGACAGGCTGGATAGTGACTACAAACACGAAAACTACGACAAACTACATTTTTGCGGAAAAACCTTTTATTCAATACCTAATATTTATAAACGTAGAAAATAAGTTTCCAGAAACAGAGCAGAAGCGGGTTCCCTAGTATTTAAATACATGAAATAAGTCACTTAGAGATAATTACTAACATCACACATCAACCATTGATATAATTATCAGTCGAAATAAATTTTAATGGGGCTGTTCAGACCAACATTTTCATTGCATTTCAAAAGTTGTCTTACCGCTAAAGCTGTGTGTATTAACTTGGACGCATCGTCGCCCGCTCCATAATGAGATTTTAAGTTACACCGTGAGAGGCAATGATGTGGTGGACGGAGTTACCTACACTGTTTCTCTCGGACTTGCCGTTAAACATAATTAAAATGTCTGTATAAGAATAAACAATTTCATAGTTTGAAAAACTAAAGACACTTGCTATGCTCAGAAATATTAAACAAACAAACTTTTGCTACCTATTAGTATCTACTAGTATTGCTAGTAGATAGTATCGTACATTCAAATAATAGAAACGGATTGAATTCACTTTTTGCAAGTCCAAATTTCAATGCAGACTATTTGGATTTCGTGTTTATTGTTGAGCACGTCAATTAAAACGTGTTATATTTTACTGTAAAAATCACAGATAGCGTCAAAATGTGTGCAGTACATTCGGTTACAATTATTTGTTGCAGTACCTATGTGTTTATTTTCATCGAACCATCTATTTTCCTCTTTGAAAAGACTCGAATCCAATTGTATGTTCATACATCATACGTACATGTTTGTTATGTATGTATGTTATGTATATTCTACGAATAAGCTCTGGAGCAGCGTGGTGGAGCGTGGTGGTGGAAAACAGCTCATAAAATTAAAATAATCATAATATTGAAATACGTAATTATATTTCAGTATTAACTACATTATAATAACTATAATATACTAATAATGTATGGAATTCATTTACTATGTATTCTAAAGTAAAGCGATTATTGTACTATTCCTATTCTATAATTTTCCACTACAATTTCAAATTAGTTAATAATCATTCATCTTATTATTTCATTCGCAGTTTCGAGGAAAATATTTTTATATCCCCGGCACACGTCGTCGTTTAATGGACATTTTTACGTTTAAATTTTAATATGTTTATCAAAAGTGTGAAAACACTAGAACGTGTTTACACGGCAAACACTCGTGTGCGATGGGATGAATATCGTAAAAAGGAAATACCGTTTTGGTGTTGGAGTTGACTACATACCTACATAATAGTGTGACTGCACGCGTCTCTCCTCATACCTGAAGAGGGCTAGAGCATTCTCCACCACGCTATTCCAGTGCGGATTGATGGAGGGGTTAGTGGCCAACCCTAGGGATTTTTTATGCCGCCGGTAGGCATCTGACAGGCAGGGTCACTACCAATTTTAGACTACGGGGTCGTTAAAATATAATATGTCGTCAATTTACTTTAAAATGTACTTTTTAACAAGACATGTAATCTAAAATTAATTATCCCAATAAATAAACTTAACCCACTATTACCTATTATCATATTTTATTTATTGATATACATATAAACATTCTGTCATCGGCCACAAAATTCCCGGTCTAAATAAAATAAACGGCTTTATTGACGTACATTTATTTTCCGAACTTTTCGTTGTTAACGCTGAATTCTATTTAATTTTTTATTGTTTCACACGTCATCAACTATTAAAATACCGAGTGTGTCATATCAAAAATTGTTCATACCGCACGTTTGTAGGAAAAGCGAAATATTTTACAAATTGTGGCATTTTTCATTATGGCAATACCGTGCGTATTTATATTGAGTTTTATAAATGGAACTGAGTTTTGGTCACCGTCTTGTATATTCAAATCCAATCAAAGTTATAATGAATGCTCCATGAAGTAACGGCAACGGACACTCACGATATTTGTATTCTTATTGATTAGCATTGATTGCAATATCCCATCTATATATGTATATGCATAATTATGTACTTATGTACGTATAATAAAAAAAAACGAATTGAGAACCTCCTCCTTTCAGAAGTCGGTTAAAAATGTAACTGATTGATATCTGTAAGTAGGAGATATTTGAGAAAAAATGTATGAAGGGTCTTCATAGGCCCAATAATAGCCAAAATATTATAAATCTATCTGTTTGTCAGCGCACTACGCAAAACTACTGAATGAAATTTGATGCGGTTTTCGCAGTTGTATTGTTGGAGGTCTAACTTACAAAGTGCATGTTAAATCTTAATACACCGGCTGAAATATAAATAATATATATTGCAGGACAACCTCGGCCGAGTCAGCTAGTATTAATACATATTATGAACATTAGTTATTTTAAGAAGTTTAGAAGTCAAGTTTTAATATCGTTTCTTTGTGTCAAATTAAAGAAATCAATACGCATCAATACGATGCATAAATAAAATTAATAAATAATGAATTCAAACAGGAAGGCATTACAGTGTTAACTCTTAAATAAATATAACAAGGTCGGAACTTAATTCGCAGTCAGCAGTAATTGGAATGGATTTCGATATGACGTTTAAAGCCGATAAATTGCTTTCTGTAGGACTGTCAAATTGTTGTTAGCTGGTAAAAATGGAATTGTGTAATCAAGCATTGATATTGGTTTCCAAGTTTTATTGTAAACGGAATGTTTTCGATTCCAAAATGAATTCGTTTATTTAAATATTTTAGTGCGTATTCTTTAGTGTGGATATTCTATTAATGTTATTTATATTGTACAAGCGCTTATAAGCCGGCATGATTCTATCGAGTTAGCGGGCGCGGTCGATAGTTTGATGGGTGACCGCAAGTGGAAAAAATCTTGATCGTTTCCGTGTTGCGGAGGGCACGTAAAGCTGACCCGGTTGTTACCGTTAGATAGCAGTCATGTTCTTCGGGCGGTACAAAAAATTCCGACATGCCTGCCACTGACCTCCCCACCATTCTGCGCCATAGCAATGTGCAGTATGGCAACGTCAATTTGTATGAGGGATGGAAAGCTGCACATTGCTGTTGTTGCTAGGCTAGTCACCAGATTATACAAGCCTCGCTTAGGTTAAGACTATCACTAGACATTAGACAGGCTATGACGCTTTTCATTGCCTGCAATTAAATAAATAAAAAAATGGTTGTGTGTAAATTCGGTTTACGGACGATAATTTACATGATAACGTCGTAAGGGAAGAGAGATAGAGGCGTTGCAAGCCGAACGCTTAGGCCGATCGTGGCTCGCTATCGCTTGGTCTGCGCTCTTACTTGGACACTCGGCTCAGGCAGAAGATGACAATGATGTCATACGTTTTTCGTGCGTGCAGCCAGCGTTCATCGATTTATAAGATGTTATCACGTCAAAAAATTGTAAGTACTCTAAACTAACCTAACCTAACTTTTTTGTAGCATCAAAAAAAGTAAAAACATAGTAATTGAATGTTATTTAACGAGCAATTTAATCTCTGTCAATCAATCCAACATTCGATCAACGTATCTGTGTAGCGTGAAAAAACAATTAAATGTATGCAGTGAAAAGTAAATTCTGGAATAACTTTTAGCTTTTTGAATCAAAATTATTAAAAGAGTTACCGCAACTTTAATAAATTTTGCATTTTGAATGTCTATTCTCAATCGACAATCACTTACCTATATTTTACTTTTTACCGACTTAAAAAAAGGGGAAGTTATGTTCGACTGTATACTTTTTTATATATTCACCGATTTCTCTGTCAATTGTGGACCGATTTCGATTATTATTTTTATATTTGAAAGAACGTATTTCCGAGGTAGTCCCACTGCCACCAAGTCAGGATCTGATGATGGAATCCTGGGGAAATCGAGGGAAACCCTCAATTTTTTTTATTAATTAGGCACTAGTTACCTCCAACAGGATAGGACACAGGGGCATTGCCTCCCATGACGTGTGTCAAAAGGTAAGTATTGAAAAATGGTTTTCAACATCAAAACACGGCCTAAAGAATATCAATTTATAAGTATTTGACATTTAAGTATTTAAGACAGATGAATATTCCAACAGGAAATACTTGTGTTTCAGCGTGAATTGAGTGTATTCTTATATTTGTCAGAGATAATAAAGCAAAAACGTGAGAGTTTCACGACAATATTTTCGCTGTCGGCTTTGAATTTATATATAGGATTATTATAATTACCACTCAGGGAAATTGTGTGTTTTGTTGATGAAAAGGAGTATTAGTTTAAAACAAAGTTTTGGGCATAATAATTTAAGGATGATTAAACTTTTAATTAAATGTTTTCTATTTATGATTACTTAATCACTGCTTGCGTTTTGTTTAGAGAACCGATGCCTATAACTCACTCGAAAGAAGGGATTATTTAAATTGACTATCTGTCTCATTTATTTATGGACTGATTTAAACAAAACAAACATTAAATGTTACATTAATGAAAACCGTGAAAATTTTGTGAAATCTGTTAAACTGTGTCTTAGATTGGGAACAAATGCACATAAATTATAAACAGAAAAACCGACAAACGGACAAAAATCTGAATCATGCTTATAGGATCTATTGCTTTAATATAATTATACTCCAGAATCTCCAGGTAATTGGTTTCCTATTGATAGTTAAAATTTTCTTCTAATATATGTATATGTTTAGTGTATTTATGTATATATAGGCCTCCTCAAGTATGAGTAGAGACCCGTGCTCAGTAGTGGGCCATCAATGGGTTGAGGCCATATATGTATAGGCAAAGATATTAGGTACCTACCTATAAAATAAAAACTTATATCTTAATCTATATACCTATGTATGATTAGGGTGTCGTTTACGAAGTCTGATTATAGCAATCATTGCCACAGTATTCTGCGTTGCAAATTTGTATCGCAGCAATTCTCATTTTTGTGTTTTGACCGTAATTTCTCAAACAAACAATTACCAAATTGAATAAGTTAATCAAAGTCCATTATTCGGTAAACAACGCAGTTTTCACCATGACCAGTGAAGGTTGGTACGGAATTTAAGTTGATGCCCTAAGGGCATCCTAATCTAATCTAGGTAAGCCTAGAATATTTGTTTGTGAATAAATCAAATTACAACAATATTTTTTTCAATTTCACTAAATCTGAAGCCAAAAATCTTCGTATTTTTAATTACATTAAAGACAAAGATATCGGAGTTTTTAATTTTAAGTTGACACGCGGAGGATCAAAATAAATTACTCTTTTTCAAATAAAGTTAGTCCAGAGAAATTAATTCATCTCCGGGCTTAGAGGATTGCGTTGTCTTCATAATGTCACCTTTCTGTTATAATATACGTTATAAATGATCTTCGCCAGAAATACTCGTATTTTCTTGAATACTTTCTATTCTCAGCTCATCTGTATTATAAGGGAGAGGTAGAGATTTTATTACAACCAGGGGCCACCAGTGCGGTAGAATTTCACTCATACATATATTTATGTGTGTGTATGTATAGAAAATATATCTATGGCCTCAACCCAATCATGACGGCCCAATGATAACAATTAATGCTGGCAATACAGAGACAACCAGCGCAGGACTTCCGCAGGATCCACCAAGTGACTCCACGGAGCATACTCGTATGCGCGTATAACTTTAGACTTAATAAAATAAAAAGATCATTATAAATAAAAATGTTATACACTTCTGAATCTTTTTCTACTCCTTTATCGTTTCGTTAGCTTTGCTATAGGTTAGCGTTGCGTCCTTTTTACTGATATCACTGTAGGAATAATATTTTTGTTACTTTGTATACGGAGTACATTTTTATTTCCACAGTCAATTTGACAGATTTTTAATCGTTTGTTTATGGTTTATTTCTTTTATATTTACGGGCGTGAAAATGTTCTACGTGTTTAGATCAAACAGTCTCAAGTGTCCTTTTTGGCCGACAATGCTAGAATAAAGTCGCGGACCCACTGTGGCGCACACTGTGCACGAACGCGCGGCGTAGCGCAGCATAGTTTTAAATCCGACCGAGTATCGTTCAACGTAACGTGTGCGTAATTGGACAGAGTTGAGCTGTGTAGGCGCCTTTTTCGAGCAGGCCACGCGTATAGCAATGATATCAGTTCATGCGTAGTGTATTCGTGGGTTGCAGAAGGCGTTTATCACATACATATTCCTGCAAAGCGAAGCTAGAAACACGTGTATAGCGTCTCAGGCCACCGCAGTGGGTCCGCGGCTTAGTACCAGACAGATACATTCTGATAGGCACACTCTGACTCGACTCGTCTTTCTTTCGACTACGCCATCAATACCAATTATATATTGCAGAGATTCAGATGGATTAAATCATGTTTTTCCTATTGTTGATATCCGTCATATCACTCTTTAAAGAATCAGTGTGTAGGATCCCGTAGGCCGCACCGTCGAGTCGATAACCGACTGCCAACGTCACTCGTTTTTTGTGAGACTTGCAATATTGCGGCCAGTAATCAACGTGACCGCTAGTGGCAAAATTTCTTGAGCGCTTCCGTGCTTCGGAGGGCACGTAAAGCCGTCGGTCCCGGTTGTTATCATTTGGTAGCAGTCGTTAAGCCATGTCGGATACCTTCGGGCGGCTTAAAATTTCCGACACTTGGGTTGGCCACTAACCCCTCCGCCAATCCGCACTGGAGCAGCGTGGTGGAGTATGCTCTAGGCCTCCTCAGGTATGAGGAGAGACCCGTGCTCAGTAGTGGGCCATTAATGGGTTGTAGCCATGTAGCCAATCAACGTTGATAACTCAGCTGACGCGAACCACTGACTTATTGAAAATTGGTCCGTATAATGCGTTAGTTAACCCTCAATAGATATTATTAAATGCATATATTTTTATTAAATACTATTATTATTCGAAGGGCCGATGCCCGTTGGGGAAGAAAGGTTCCCGAGTGGAGATTTTGAAATGACATGCTCATTACATTAGCGTATTTTTTTACAAACACGTTATTAATTCAACTTTACTCAACCGAATCCAACAGAACTATAGCCTAAAATCAACAACTTAAAGGTCTGCCCACATTACTTCAACTCAATTTCGACTCGACTCAGATTAAACTCATAGGAAATGACGACTCGGGTAGCGCAATGTTTAGTTTGCTGGATCGCCGTTCCGAGGGGCCTGGGTTCGATTCCCAGCTAGGCGGAAATTTGAATGATGAGTTTAAGTTTCTGTTCTTGGACTGGGTGTGTGTGTGTTCTTGTCTTGTTTGTTGTTCATGACACCCACGACACAGGGAATCCTAGTGTGGGGCTATGAGTGTGTAGCCTTATAAAAAAAGGAAAGCATTGTTAAATAAAAACTTGTAAAAAACAACAATACAGCGATCATCAAGCCAAATGCTAAACTCATTCTCTTTCTCTCTCTTTCTCATATCACGATATAGATGACACATGATCACTAATTAAAAATGCAGTAATAATTACGCTTTCTCTGTATTCTATACATATTAAAGCAGCAATGTATGGTTATTTCGTTGAGTGCTCATCAGTAATTATTTTCACGGGACGGCCATCGATCATTGTGGTCGAATGTCCATTTGGCCATCCATCAAATTTGCAAGACATATAATTCCATTCGCATATATTTTAACGCGGTCGGATATAACCTATGTGTAGCTGGTGTTTGTACAAATAATGGAAGTTTGTTTTTTTGATAAAATAGTATAATAGTTAGATTTTATTAATAATAATAATGAGATTTTAATATAATAATAATTAGATTTTATATAATAATAATAAAATTTTAATATGTTATATAAATACGAGTATGTTAATTACGGGACTGTTTCACCGTGACCGAGGTTGAAATATTTTACACATGTTTATTATAATTATAGATTATTGACGTTACATAATTTACTTATCAATATTTGATCCTGTCTCAACTTTCCAAATATAGACCTCGTTACATTTTATTTGAACAATCAATAAGGACAAAGTTCATCTCCGTATTCCTTGTCAAATTCACCAGAAGAACATTATGTCCCTTTGTAATTATGACGAAGGCCGTTTAGGAGATTGTCAAGTAAATTTCTCGTTGTAATTATAATAACAGTAGACATTGTACAGTGTAGCGATGTGAAATTAAATGGAACGACCAGTAACGTTTGGGAGGGCATTATGCTGAATGTTGTTAGGTAGGCGTTACGTCTCGCGGTAGGCGGGTAGCGATAACTGTGCGATAACCCGATAGCCACGAGTCGTAAGGCTCAAAGCAAATCCGCTCAACGTTGCAAGCATCAGCGTTGAGCGTTAAAAACAAATGTATGTATTTGACCTAATACGGCCACGAAATTGCGCTGCGAATTGTACAAAATTGACATTGATGTTCACATGTCACCTGCAGCGTTAAAAAGCCTTTAGCAAGGCCTTTGATTGGTGACCAAGACATTTGGCCTGCAAGCAAGCGTCAAGGTTGAGGGTTAAATATAATATGTGTTTGATCTATAAGACCACAACATTTTGCACATCGTAGCGATAATTGCGAAGTAAAAAGAACGTTCGTAGCGATTAAAAGTCTCTAGCAGGGCTTGCTTGTTTTATGGCCTTGACTTAGGCTAGGCGTATGCTGAAAGGAAAATCTGAATGAATCTCTTTAGACTTCAGGGCGCCTCTGAACTTCGAACTAGTGGCTTCGCACTCCCAATCCGCGCTCAAACCCACATCCACACACATGCGTCCAATCAGTAGTATCCGTAGTTCAGAAGAGTCATAAAGTTTGGCGCGATTTATAACGCGGAGTATTTTGTTCGATGTCTTTGATATAAATTGCCATTTTCTTGGACAATAAATCTGGTTCCACCTTCTATTAAAAATTAACTTACCAGTCAGGCCTTCTTTTTGAGTCTTGGAGTGGATCTGTCAGATGCTTAAGCCTTAATGGTTAAGCCTTAGATTCATTAAATAAGTAATGAATCAATAAAATAATTGGAACTCCCTGTTCACTTCTTCCATTCTGTTTATCTCGAACATTGACATGATCTCGAAGTATTATCGCCAGCTATCTGACGAGTCCTCATTGTAGGCAAATGGTGGGTGACATTAAAATGTGAATATTTTGTATGGAAATAATTTAAATGAGGACATCGTGAAACTAGGCACTTATATTACTCTAAACAAAACGTTTATTGGCTATTAAGAGGGTGCGGTTAAAATATGTACATTTGACTACTTATACATATATTACCTAATGCGTTAAGACTGTTCCTTCCGCAATACTCATACCTACTATGGAACTGAACAGATTGTTAGATAACAATCTTAATAACACTCTGCTAACTGGACTAACCATACTAGTCCCCAATTGAGTTCTGCGTCGGTCATAGTTGTCATGGGCGGCAGCCGGCGGCAGAAGGTGTTGCTCTCGTTTGCTTCCATAATAAGTATATAAAAAAAGTTTGGTTTTATTAGATGTTATCGATGTATAAATTTGTCGATATATGGCTAGGTTATTACTAGTTACGGACCGTAAGCAACCGCCCCCGCTATTAATTCATTTTCGACTAGAGTTGTTTCTTTTTGTAGTCGGCTCCTAGGGTTACTTTACCAAACAACTGCAATACCTACACAGTCACAGTTAGTTTTATTATAATAGTTTAGCAACCCACATTTGCTTGCTAAGGCAAACCTCATGATGCCTTCTCTTCGATAACATCATCATCTTCCTGCCCATTTCCCAATTTTATTTGGGGTCGGCGCAATATGTTCTTCCCTCTTCTCTCTTCTCCTCTTCGATAGCAAAAATTTTAATCTGTCAAAGAAATGTCTGCACCAACCCGGCCGGGAATGGAACCCAGGACCAGCAACTAGGTTCTGGGTTTCAGAAAACATTTTAAGAATTTTTTTCGACGTAAAAATTGCAGGAGGCACCCTCCGTGTACCAGACGATTCGTACTTGACCGTTTTTTTATTTATCCACATGGACAAACCTATCAATTCTAGTTCCATATTTGAAATGGCATCAAATCGGCATGTGTGCAAAAAGATGCTCAACTTTTTGTACACAATCATGCTGATTTGATGCTGTTTGAAGGAGAACCCCTTGCACCCGCATCGGGTACCTTTGAACGTTTTTGATTGATCAAAGTCTCGTTTGGTGCATCTGCCAGCTTTGACCTTCTATTTGCAGTTGAAAACCCTATCGCAAATGAAGGAGGGTGGTCAAAAGTTCAAAACATATTAGAAATAGATAATCTATAGAGAGTTAATGAGTTAAACTTAAATTTTTTATGACTAAACTAATAACCTGTGCTGGAAATTTTTATATGTGAACTGATTTTTATTCAATAATAATAACGCTAGACACTCGTGGGTGTCATGGACAATTGGACAATATACAAAGAAAGACAAGAACACACACAGAACGAGAGCAGAAATTTGAACTCATAATTGAAATTTCCACGTCGCTTACAATCGAACCCACCAGCTCGAAGCAGTCCGGCATGGTAATCGTTGCGTCGTATATTATATTCTACTTTAATGTATAAGAGAGTGCGCGCACGGGGGACATTTGTTTGCGTGACATAAAAATTTTTGTCTTCGTCGCGTCGCGTTTCCAAAGTGGGGTGCGCTCACGAGGGCGACAGTGACAAAACATTTTGATATGGAAGCGTCATTGGAACGACGGTCTGGCATGTTAACCATTGCGCCATCCGGCTCGTCAATGTGAACGGAGAGTGACAATCTTGTCACCGACGCCGGTAGGCATGCATAAAAGTCACCCAGTTGTCGCGTCGCAACGTGCGCGCACCTTTGTACATATCCAAGGATTTGATAAGAGCGACGAAACAGTCACGGCGACAAAAGTCCCCCGTGCGCGCACTCTCTTAATTTATAAGAAACTTGATGAATAGACAGACGTCAAATAAACGTCTACGGGGCTTTCGTTTCGTGCTGCTGTTTTGTTTTGAATAACATAATTATAATTGTTGTTTAAGAATCGTATCCACGGAGTACAGAATGAAGTGGAAATGGTACAAGTGTTGATTAATAAGGAAACCACGGTAGCAAAATAAACACAAGTAAATCCCTAATCATATTATTCACACTAAGAAACTTACATTTTTATTGGTTGGTACTTGTCAACTTCAAATAGTCTATCAAACCGGCTCATTATAGTTCAAAATGCACCTTAACATTTTATTTTAATTTTTATTTTTCCTTGCCATTTTTGGTGTCTTGTTACCTTTATCAATTAAGAACATAACAGTTGTCAAGTTTTTCTTTCAACCGCTAGATCGCAAAATTTTACGTAACAACTAATTATATACTTAAAACTGTAAGAAATAAAGTTGACATTGTGTTGTCCGGCAATTACGCGGAGCTCCGCGCAGCCTTAGTCCGTGTGCCACGCCTACTTCGCACTTCCACTTCTTTCTGTATTCCGTGATCGTATCCGTACTAAAACATTGTCATCCGTTTCATATTAATCAAAGAGGTTTTTACAGCTCTATATACCTACTTGAAGCAATTTTATTTACCTTTCTTTATTACCTACTTCTCTTAATTATCACTTGCTTAGCTTAAGGAAAACATTGTCAGAAACACCTGCACATATCGTCACGTGTCGCGTTCTGTCTGGGGGATTGAGAGCCTGTTTTTCTTTCTTTCTTTTCTGTTCTTTTTTCTTGGCCGGCAACACATTGGTGATAACTTTGGTGTAGCGGATGCCCATGAGCCATGGTGATATTGGTGGTCATTTACGATCAAGTAGCTCGTCTGGTCGTTGGCCGGCTGACGACCACTGCCGATGACCACTTACTATAAAAAAAGTAATAATAGCATACAACTGGTACCACGTACGTACAACAGTGAAAATATGTAAGCATGCAACTTTCACATCTACTATAATATTATGTATAATAGATAAACTCACTATATGTATGTGTCTGTATTGTATATTAGTTTACCAATCGTATACATAGATGTCACTACTGCGCACAAAACTAATTTTTAACTTGAATTCAATACAATTCTCTTTCCGTAACAAATTGTAAATATTAACATATTTAGTTAATGGACAAAACCAGCATTGGAACGTACACGTAGAAACACTGTTGGTTTAACAGAAGCCAATTAGCCATAGTAATTTACTGCGCTTGGGTATGGAGGCACACACATTTAAAGAAGTGGTAGTGTGAGTGATATTAGTCAGTTGACGCGATTGCGCGGTGCGCGCGCGCAGCGAGTTATTGTTATTGCGTTGAAGTAACTCAGTTATAGTGAAGTTTTTGCAGTGTCATGTGCTGTGTTTTGTGTTAATTTAATTTCGCACAGTTTGATTATAATAAGATTATATTTGTTATTATAATAGTGAAAATCTACGCTGGGATAGGTAAATGTTTCATTTCTTGCTTCATTCCTAATGTTTAAATTACCTTAATAATCTTAATCAATTTCCTTATACACGGTTCGATGTCAAGCGGTGTCGTTCGAGTTTATAAATTCGATGCAATTGCATCATGTTCAATAATTTTAATTGAAATATTTTTTATTATCTCATTTTGTTGATTTTATTGTACGTTAAATAGAGTTACGTTACGTTCGTATAGAATATAGAATATGTTGGTTCCTGTATACGAAAAATGATTCGTTGTGCTTACGGACCGTGGAACTATCTACGAGGCGTAATTAAAAATTAGTGCTCCTATAAGAAAATACAGAACGACTTTAACGACTCGTTACTGGTAACTAGAAAACGATCGGTTTAACGATTGGTTAGGTAAATATAGTAACCTGGCTTTAGTAGGTGAGTATCATTTCGATCAAGAGTTAGGTTCCTTGGTAGCTATTTAATTAAAATTAATGTTATCGTTTATTGTCACTCTTTATTGGTTTATAAATAAGAAACATTAATTTATTGCAGTTGTAAATCAAAAGCAGTAAAATCAGTAATTAGGTTGGTAGGTTTGTTGGTTGGTTGGTAGGTACTTACTTACGTAGGTACCTACCTACTAAAGAACTACTAAAAATGTGTGCAATTCACACGTGGTAGAAGTGAAACTTTCAAAGAAACGAATACTGACAGTCCAAATATTGATGTTTTGCTTTACTTAAGTAAGCCGCCATTTTTCCGTAAAAGGTATTGCTCTTTGTACCCCGACCTTGGACAAGCAAGCGAATAATCTCCTATCCTATCTCATTTTTTCCCACGTGAAAATGTGTCTCTCTTTTTACTGTCGCTTTCTCACGGCATTTCCGTTTCATCGACTTTCAAATCACAACGATGCTAAAGGAGTCTTCACTTCAAAAATAATTTTAAAATTATGTCAATTTTTAACAATGTTATTAAAAATATGTTTTAGATAAATCAAAAATAGAAACTATTTGGTAGGAGATACCTACCAACTAGTACATACTTACTAGTATGACCCACTTATCTGAGAAAATATCACAAATTTCTATTTACACAAAACTATTATCAATATTTAACTAAAGTAATTACATTGTTAACAAATTTAGTAATTATGTCTCAAGAACGAAATTAAAGTTATTGTAAATAATTTGTTTACCTTGTAATTTAAATAACTGATTAGCTGACATCGTCCATCGGAGTCTATAATTAAAATTCTCGAAACGTCTTCATTTCCCTTGTCTTTCTAACTAATTATTTATTTTATGGTCTCTCCTCGGATAAGGCCTAGAGCATATCTACTCCACCACGCTACTCCAATGCGGATTGGAAATCTCATACAACCAGTGGTCTTATACTACTATTTTGATATATTCAGTAATATTAATTAAGACAACATGAAAAAACAGATATCAAGTCAAGAAAACATAGCTCACGGACGCGTTGTACGTTAAGAAGCGAGCGAGCAATCACACAACTCACGCTTAAATGACCGACTGGATGTTAATCAGTTTTTAAATGGAACCGCTATTCAAACTATGGTCATGTTAATAGAAATTATATTACGAGTACCTAGTTATTGTAATAGCCTACATACTAACTGAGTGTAAGTGTGAATTGATATTATATATAACCACGACAACTGAGTGATTTAATCTAGAATCTATATTCTAGCTAGATTATAGTTTCACGTTTATGACAGTGTTTACTAGGTTGTACTGAATAATAAGCGTAGAATATTTTAGGATGCTGAATAATAAAAAATAAATATATACTCATAGCATAGCATTCCCCATGTCGGAGGGGTCATTGTCCCACCGAGGACAGAAACTATCTGTAACGTGATGTCTCTTGCTTCGCATGCATGAAGACCAAGATTCCACGGAGATACATTTTTGGTGACCTGTCTTACTTAGTTACTACCTTTACTACATAGTGAATAACATAGTTTTTAGTAATTAATTTGAGTACCTAGTAGTAGCTGTCTTATTTAGTGTTTAACGCAGTACCATCTTCCATCTTTCTTCCTAAAGGATTCCTGATTTTTTTTCTAACACAAGCCCAGACTCCCAGACTTCAAAGAAAGTGTATATTTTTTTTCTATGTACAACACTGTAATCTAAACATTTTTTTACAGCCATCATGGCGTTTAGGAGCAATGCTTGTTGTGGCAATCTTCGGATCAAATGTTTCGTAATTGGATACATGAATCTGGTAAGTTAAATTCACTTCATTTTTAAATAATTAATGAACCCTTGGCTAAGTGGTGTAGGCTTGGGTAGTAGTTGGGTAATCTTGGGTGGTACAGCGCACTAATGTAGTAGCATCTACTAATTTAGTAGCAACTTAACTATTTTAATCCCTTTATCAATTTGCAAGTTTCGCTCCCTAATATCACCACAATAAGCAAACAGTAATAACATTTAACAAAATACTAAGAAGCGAATGTTTTGATTCTCAGATTTCCGCTGTTGTTGATATCGTATTGCACTTCTTCATTGTGGCCGTGGTGTCACGTGGCTTCGAGTGCGATGTGGACCGGACGTCGGTGAGAAACACGGGAAATAGGACATAACTTATCAGACACTTACATATGTATAGGACTTAAAAGTCTTGGAACATATCGAGATAATTAAGTTCTGTTAAAACCACTTTGCTGCGTGAGCCCTATGTCTTACCGGCACCAAAATTTTTAGACGAGGTTCTTCAAGTTGACGAATCTTTTTTTTGTTCTGAACCGATTGACATAATAAAAACCCTAAATGTTGCTTCAAATGTACTAAATACATTAGTGAAAACCGAATTCAAAGCAATTAAGCCGTTTCTGAGATTAGCTGAAACAAGTGCACAATCGTGCACAAAGGTGCCTAATCGTGTATTTTCATTAACTAATTATTAGGTACTATTAGACGTCGGGTCCGCGCTAAAAAATGTCCGAGCCAATTGAGCTCAAAACGCAAAAAGAGCTACAATCGACTGCAATCGAAATTAAACCGTGATATAGTGGTTTTAGTGTTTAAATTACGTTGTTAACATGTTTATTCTTGCGATGGCTGTGACAGGGACATTTTTTTCGCGATTTTAGTATGAGACTCGACGTCCATAGTAATAAAGTCAATGTGTATTTTTTACAGTTGCAGTTAGTTAACTGGCCGTGGCTGGTGCCCGTCCTGTTTGTCATCAATCTTGGAACCCATGGCTTCTATCCGTTCCCCTTCATGTTCCGGTTATTCAACAACGCCCAAATAGAGTACATGTCTATACCCAGCCAGCCCAGATGCTACCCCGGAATGGTTCACATCTACCAAATTGATGTCCTCAACTTTATGATCAACGCAATTTGGCTCAAATTTGTCTTTTCATATGTGCGCGCTGTCCACAGGGTAAGTGAAAGAATTCAGTCTGCTTTTCCACTTCAACTTTGTTTTGCAAGTCTGTAATGTTTTATATAACGAAATACGAATAATGGCGAAAATGGATATACTCAGCAGAATCCGCTATTTCTCAGTAAATTATAGTATTTATTTTGCTAGTAATTTTATTGTCAATGAAAACATCTATAAGCGCCTAGAAATAACATGGTTACAATATAGTTTGTTTTCTAAAAGTCATCTAATATTATTCTTACTAACGTCTTTCCTAAGGGATAGTCCTATATACTTACTTTGTAACATGGTAACAATTTACCTATTTTGTTTTGTTCTAACTTTGATAACCTACCTTGGTTTATTGAAGACAGTGTTAAAGATTCCTTTTGTTTCTCCTGACGTGGATGATATCATATTTACTTTACAATTCCAGAAAGACCCAGAGCAAATGAGGATGTTCTTTGGTTTGTCAGTGGTGAAGCTGGTGTTGCAAGTCATGTACTTCGCGTATCAACCCGACATCCAGAATGATATGGCTATAGAGACACACTGGTTTATCAAGCTTCTTGATATTTGTATGTATGCTTTTAAATTGAAGGTCCAATACCTTGAAATATCAAAATCCATTTGGATGTCCTTTTTCCCTGCAATGAAATGCAATAGCAATGTTTGTTTGACCGACGACATTACTGATTGTGGTTCAATTTGAGCTTGACTTCAGCGACTGAACCACGGACGAGATTACGGCGCCCGTTACTTCTTTTCAGAAGTCGCTGGACTTTGTGCCATACAGTTTAATCTCGAAGGTATCTAGGCTTCCTTGAGCACCTCCGAAGAGTGCTGAAGCCCGGCTGGCCAGCTACAACCCTCTACCTTATGTCACTTATTCTATAAAGAATAGTACCTATATTCCTTTAAACTATGTCTAAATGTTATAAACGTACTTCAGTAATAAAATTAATTAGTTTATTAAAATTAATAAATAAATAACAAATATAACAATCGGTGTATACCAATTTGTTATTAAATATTTTTACTTTTTATCTCCTGTTCCAGGCATTGCATCACTTTTCCTATTCTTCATCAACAATTATATTAAGCAGCTGCGAAGCGAGAAAGCCCAACAAATCGCAGAACAACCTCCAACCTACATCGAGTGCTTGATCAACGCCGCACAGAATAAGAAAGAAGAGAAGAATGTTACTGTACCAACCGAACAGAAGATAGATTTAGCAAATGGCGTAACAGAAGCGCGGGTCTAATTTCCTAAAACATATTTATATTTAAGGTATTCCTGTATTGTCGTATTCCTCAAACCAAAATACCATAAATATATAAATGAATACCTAATTCAGAATTTTTGTTTGTGTACTTATCGTTATATTATGTAGTTTGTAGGTGTTAAGTAACGTCAAGCCTAATATGGATCTATCGATATTAGGGCTAGTAAAATAAAATTTAACGTAAAAAAGACCGATATAAAGTGTTAAAAATATAACATTGGTTACCCAAACGACCTTTGATTTAGAGTAATTTAGACATACATACATATATGGCAGCTACAAGAAAAGTTTTATCCATCTAATTTTCTGAAATTGGACAGATCTTTGTATAAATAAGATATTGTTATGATATTATTGTAATTGTATCTGTATTAATTTAGTGAAATAAAGATTATTTAACAACAATAATTATTTAAACAATATTTTTATTTCAAACGTTAAAACATTAATTTGTTATTACATTACCTAACTACCTATTATATTCGTTTTAAAGCATTTCAAATAACTTTGCCATTTAATTGTAATAAAATTAATTGTTTCTACCTATTGGCCTATAGTATTTTTTTCAAGGTAATTAATTGATAAATTATGTTATTAATTGGATTTAAACAATCACATTATTATGTTAATCGAATCTCAGCTATGGCTCATCGTAAACATAATTATTATTACTTTAGTCCTTTATGATTGTTATCAATAAACACTTCGTAACCAATAAAATAAAAAACAATAGAACACCACTTAGTAATATAATTGACGAATACAATTACATAATGTACCTATAGTAACGGCAAAAAATTAAGGCCCCTTTGACACATTAAAATAGTGACGTGAAAAATGTTAATTTAGTATCGAAAAAATATGGTAAAGTGCGAGTCGCATCGATACATTTTTGGAATAAAAATTTTAAGCACCCTTTTTAATTACATATTTTGGAATGAGAATCGAATACTGAGTACTCCCTATTAATATCACAAGAGTCTTACGAATCACCTTATATTTAAGGTCTCCTCGGCTTTGAGCTCAGTAGTGGGCCTTGTTGGGTTGAGATGATTTATAGTATATTCATTTATGTAATTGACTTACTTACTTTATTAAAGGTGGCACTGTATTTTGTTAGTAAAAACGTGAAGGAATTTGTTCGCGGTACCATATACTTTGTTTATATGGTCCCGCATTAGTCCATAATATTTAAATATATATATTGTTTCAATATCCATGTAATTAATTATCTACATATAACTACATATTTTTTCTATAGTTCAGCAAATCTCATAAGTAAAATTTTAAGGGTATCCCCTTCAAACTTTGAGATTGTTGGCTTGGAAGAAGCTAGAAACGCATTCTTAATTGCATGCCCAGGTCAAAATTTTCCAAATTCTCAGAGGAGCTGGGACGACATAAAATGTAAATTGACTTATGACAATCTTTTGAGCTGTAGTACAGGTTCGGCGCGTGCTAGGCTTTTGGCCGTGGGTGCGCATGAGGCTGGCTACTGGCTTCACGCGTACCCTTCGTCAAATACAGGAACATTTCTTGAGCCTGACACGCTCCGAATTGCAACCTGTCTACGGCTTGGGGTTCCGGTCTGCGCTCCTCATAAATGTCCCTGTGGCAGTGATGTCGACAAGCTAGGACATCATGTCATGCCTGTCATGCCAAAAAAGTGCAGGCCGCTTCTCGAGACATGCCGCACTTAACGATATCATACGCCGGTCCCTTGCCACCGTCAACGTGCCAAGTCTACTTGAGCCGACTGGTATTGCCAGAGACGATGGCAAGAGACCGGACGGTATGAGTTTGATTCCATGGAAGATGGGCCGGGTGCTGGTTTGGGATGCAACCTGTTCAGACACGCTGGCCCCTTCCCATCTACATGGAACCAACAACAGAGCTGGTGCGGCTTGTGAAGCGGCTGAAAAAGCGAAAGCATCTAAATACCGGGGTCTAGGCTCCGAATACGATTTTGTCCCATTCGGTGTCGAGACCCTTGGTCCGTGGGGTCCTAGTGCTATTAAGATTTTTAAGGAAATAGCAAAAAGGTTAGTCGACATCACAGGAGACCGAAGAGCTGGCAGCTACCTCGAAACAAAGAATTAGCCTAGCTATTCAAAGGGGGAACGCTGCCAGTATCTTCGGAACCTTGCCTAAAGGGACTCCTTTTAATAATATTTTTTAGTTATTATGTTATTTTTTAAATTTTTAGTTTTAGGTTTTGTGTATATTATTTAAGTTTATTATGATTATGTTATGTTATTAATTAACTTTGGGTCCTAAGTTATACATTCGATAAATTTTATGACTTTTCGCACATCACTATAGACCATGAAGAACAGCAATTTGCTCCTTCAAATTTATGTAATAATTTATACGAAACTTGATGATCGGACAGACGTCAAATAAACTTCATCGGGGCCTTCCTTTTGTGCCGCACCTATAATGTACATAAGTACACGGTAATGAAATTGAGTATTACGATGAATGTTGCCAACAAAAAATTGATAACGCGATTACTCCGGCGTCAGTGACCGAAATCGCAGATGTCTGAGGCCGGAGCCGAATGACAGTGATAGAATTACTTCCTGTATGCAAATTGTGAGATGCCAATACGGATGACGTAAAGTCCAAACATTTTCGCACACGTAGGGTTCCGGACCACGATATTCACGAACGATATTAACTCTAATTTCGGTCAATAACAAGATGTAAATGATCCCATTTTTTAATATTACTTGTAACATACAAGTATTTATTGCATTATTATTTAAAAATATAGCTTTCTGCACTCCTTTTCCACATAAAATAGCATTGCCAAATTTCATACAATTCATAATGTGTAAGTTTCGTAAAAAGGGGTACCCACAAAGTTAATAATCATATAGAATCACATCTGCGATGACTAATTCTAAAAAAAATGTTATTATGTATCATAAAACTAGACTGGGTTCTTCATTGCTGTAGTATTAATGTAACACGTCTATGACCAGGATGTCAAAGGCAGTTGATGACCATTTACAATCGTATCACCCGCCAATCATTCGATTACTACCTTACACAACATGGTGAATAACTTCAGCGTGATAATTATAGTTCAAATACAGGCGAAAAGTGAATCATTGATTTATCATATTACTTACAAATTATTGTTTTGTTTTTGTAACAGATGTCAGCCAACATTTGTTCAGCTTGTTATATTGTAGTTTGGTTTTACTTCATTGAGGCCATACTTACAGTTATGTAAGTTATATGAGTAATAATGGCTGGCTTCAAACCATTCATAGCCCACTACTAAACATGGGTCTCTTCTTGTAACTGAGAAGGCCTACAACAAATTCCACCACGCTGTTCTAGTGCAGTGCAGAGAAAAATGAATAATATATAATCCTGGATACATTTGTAAGTAGATACGGATGCCTATGCTATGCCGATGATGAATAAGACACTGATAAAAGTCAATTTAGGAGAACCAGTGTCGACACAGTTCTATACAATCCAGTACCATTCGGGTTTAGCGTTGTATTATTATGTGAAGTGACAAGACATTAAGGCTAAGTTAGGAGAATTTAATTCGCCATTAGTTTAGTATGCAGATTGCATTCGAATGAACTCTCGTGTCGCTTATGAATAACTGAACGTGTATGTCTGGGGAAGCTTGCTACCAAATAATTATTTTCTTAAGTGTATTTTTTTGGGTAGGACTGAACATAAATCATAGCTTTAAGCTAAATTAAACGTCTTTGGTTTCTCAAAGTAAATTTGAATTAAAAGTTACGAGGACGTTTGATTTAGTTTTTGTAATCGGGACAAATCAAACACCTGGACAAATTCAGAAGCCAGACAAAATCCAGACAAGCCATAATTCCAGGCATGTCCAGACAAATCCGGATATCTGGTAACCCTACGTATAACGTAAACAGTACTGTTAAAAAGTTTCATAGTTGCCACGAACACTTTGCACTGTAATAACGGCAATGTTACAGTACCTAATGGTTTTCCATATCTACCTGGCGAGCAGCCAAGTGTTGAACTCATGTGGTTAGGAGTGGGGGCCTTGTAGCCTTATATATTTTATATATTTTTAATTCACTCCACGTATTTTCACACATCATCATCATCATCATAACCAACACATAGCCGTGAAGATTTATTTTCATATATTGAGAGCCGTCACCCACCATAACTGTTCCACTGCCTGGCTCGGATCAGGCCATAGTGCACCGCGCTGGCTAAGTGCAAATTGGTGGACTTTGTACTCCTTTTGAGAACATTATGGAGAACTTTTAGGTGTTTGAAAATTCTTACGATGTTTTCCTTCACCTAAGCTAATAGAGAAGGAAGACAGAAAGCAAAATAAAATGTTTTAATTTTTTTGCTACAACCCAATATGTATGGCAATATCTATGTTCAGCTAAATATTTAACTATTGCTATGATATTAGGAAATAGTTGCATGTTTCCCAGCCAACTAGCTCGGAAGATATTTCACAATAGCGCTCGCAAAGACTGGAATTCCTAACGGCGCACACGTTCATGACTGCTTCTTGTGCCGTAGTTTTTGAGCGTAAATTCTCACTAGTGTACCAGAAACTTCCAGGAAATGCATTTGGATTTAAATGTGAATCTGAAAAATTACTGATAGGTACACATTCTTCGCACTCATACAATCGCTCATAGCCCGGCGGCTTGCGTCGATCTTGATCGACAAACTTAAGCAACGGTGTGGCGGTTAAGCACGGTAAAGCCGTGTCTTGGGGCGTCATAAAAACTTCCGACACCTGGGGTTGGCCACTAATCCCTCCTTCAATCCGCACTGGGACTGGTTTTATTATTTATTTATTTATATCTTAGTATCAATGGTAGCAATACATCTGTGACCGGACTGTGAACAACTAATAGGGCTTATAAGTATCACTACAGTCCCTGTCCCTGTCCCAGTCCTCGTAACTGTTAACAAACTAACCAACTAACGTTCTGACACCGTTTGCTAACTGGACTAACCATCTTAGTCCCGATTTTAGTATTGTTCTGTATCGGTCACAGTTGTCATTGGCAGCAGTGGAAGGCCGCTGCTTGCTGCTCGTTTGCTACCTAAATTCCATAACGAAAAGCGACACCTGCAAAAATTTCGTTGATTCAGTAGGAAGTTGATAGCAGTCAGGTAACGGGCCAAACCATAATGCTAAAGTACTTCGGGGTTACACTGGCTGGTCCAAAGTTACGGTCGTAAAGCGCACTAATTTAGTAAAAGCTTATTCTCTCCTAACTTGAAGACACCGTTAAACCCTTAGTTTGTCAGCAAAGTTTTGTGGCCAAACGCCGTGACGGCTTATTGTTTGTGTGTAAAAATTAATTAAGTAACTAACTAAATAAGTAGGTAAAGGCAACCCATGTGCCACAATGGCAATGTGAACATTATCGAACGTTCAAAGGGTTCGATTACCAGCGAGGCGGAAACTGCTTGAACATGAGTTTAAAATATAGTAGAGCCTTATGTAGTAATAAGTGTTGTCCGTAATTGGAAGTAGGAAATAATCTCTTATTGAGTTTCTTGCTGCTTCTTGTTTCAAGACCACTCACGGTAGGAATTTGTTGAAGCGCGCCGTCGCTTCAACAAATTCATTCATTTCATTTAATAATAATTTATGTTCTTTCTTCAAAGAGTTTTTTAACTGCA
Organism: Ochlodes sylvanus; assembly: GCA_905404295.2. Taxonomy (NCBI): domain Eukaryota; kingdom Metazoa; phylum Arthropoda; class Insecta; order Lepidoptera; family Hesperiidae; genus Ochlodes; species Ochlodes sylvanus. Next base: position 6,899,593 of record FR990144.1, read on the forward strand.
CGCATTGGCGACTGTTGGTTTTTTAAATGATACTTAATATTATGAGATAACATTTACATTTTCGTCAGCCCTTCAGGCTATAAAATAAAAGAGAAAGGAACGAATGTTCTTTATGTTCTATAATTCAAGTTACTTATATCCGGTTGAGCAGCCATTAATTGAAAAAAATACGAAATTACAAGTGCTCCTCAAAAGTTAGGTACTCATTAGAAAAGCTTTTAAACATCGAAGTAGTCTAGTAAAGGACTTCGGAGCCTTCACTTAAAGCCTTTTTAATAAGCTTTTTTAATTCTGTTCTTGCCTGCAATCTATTAATAGTCCACTACTAAGCACGGGTCTCTCCTTACACCTGAAGAGCCCTAGAGCATACGTGACCACATTGCTCTAGTGCGGATTGGTGGAAGAGTTAGCGGCCAACCTAAGTACCTATCGAAAGTCTTTAGGCCGCCCGAAGGTATCTAATATGGCTTAGCGACAGCTATTTACAACCGGGACCAACGGTTTAACGTGCCCTCCGAGCTCGAAAATGCCCAAGAATTTTTTGCCACTAACGGTCGCTCATCCAACTACCGACCACATCCGCTGTTGCTTAACTTGGTCGATCACGTAAGCCGTCGGGCTATGAGCGCTTTTGAAAAATTATATTCAATAACTTGTAAATCAATAGTTGCCAGGTGGTTTCTGCATTGTTGCAATATAAATGGCCAGAGACGCCGCCATGTCTTCAATTTCCATGAATATCTTATGACATGCACAGTCGATAATTTTATTTTCTTACTATAACTTTTCTGTGCAGCGTCGCTTTGAGATTTTTTGCAATCATTACATCATTAATGTGGCCCTAAAGGGGTAGAAGGCACGGTTCTCTTTATCACTGAAGAGGTCTTCAGCGTACTATAGTCAGGCTTCGGTGCGAATGCGGTAATTGCAATGTTACACCGTAGCCTAGTTGGTAGTGACCCTGCCTGTAAAGCGATGGGTCCAGGTTTGATTTCCGGCAGGGGAATATTTATGTGACAGTTAAATGTTTGTTGTCGTGTTGGTTTTTGGTGATGCGTTATTTATGTTGACCTTGCCACTCGCGACACAGGGTATCCTACTTCAGGGGCATGAGTGTTTTAGCGTGTTTTATATCTGAGGTAATTAAGAGAAAACAATGCGGTTTTTTCGTTTGAAATAAAATTCAACTTCTAACTAGGTACGGATAAGTACTCGTAGGTATCTATAATATTAATATTTAAATATTCACCATCTTAGCAAAGCTACGATGTAACAGGAAAAATGGGTGCTCTTAACAGTGTGTGTGAAGATGTTGATGAGAAACTTTTTTAGATTATGTTTTTTTGTCTTATTTTTATTACATTCAAAATAATGTTAAAATAAACCTAACTATGTCAGGATCATGATTTCATCAACAGAAACTCATAATATTTCCTCAAATATCTTCCACACAGAGACAGCCATCAGTTTGATTTTATTAACTACATAATTATGATAAAAGTATTTCTAACATTACACGTGTAGTTTTTGCGTTACAAATGACTGTCCAGGTGGCCCTTCGCTCTTGCATAATGAATGAACACCTTGCCATATGGCGGCTATAAATATTGCATTCAGGGAATTGGGTCGCAAGTTCAACTGTGGATAATTTTAAACACGCGACTATGTCTCAGTCAAGTTCTACATAAAACCACTAACCGTCTTCTCAAATAAGCTATGCTTAATTAGGTAAGATGATAATCGTTGTAGCGTATAAGAGTTATAAATACAAACCCCCGTTTAAGGAAAATCTTTAAAAAATAACCTTTTCATTTAGACCATTCAATGAGCTCCCTGCTGTCAGTTGGTGAGGAGTAGGGTAATCTGCTGCATCCACCTGTTGCAATAATATATTCATATTCAAAGGTCCAGGTCCGTTGTTCAGCGTGCATCACAAGCAGGGGCGGTTGGGACTTCAAATTAATCAATGATAACTTCAACGTTCAATGTATATTTAAAAGATAAAAATGTAAGCAGTGTCTGCGTTCTTTTTATAGCTTTAAAATAGCAAACGAGCATGCAGCTCCACCCTTTCGCTGCCGCCCATGATAGCTGTGGCCGACCTTGAACAAGACTCAAATCGGGACTAGGATGGTGAGTACACTTAGCAGAGGGTGTTATTAAGAAAGTGAAAAAATTAAATGTGTTATAAGTTTGCTTGTTAAAACGCATAAAAGTAGTACCTAACTCTGTTATCATCAGTAATGTAGATAGATAGATTTTAGTAGAAATCAGCCGTAATTCACCCAGCTAGCTTGCACGAAACCATATATAAGGAAGAGCAAGTATATCATAGACTTGATTAATATGTCAAAGTACCCACATACTGTTCTACCTTGTAATCATGTAGGTCAGTGATTCTCAACCTAATAATTCACCTGGTAAATTAGCCTGGTATTACCACCTGGTAAATTGATGTTAGTATGTAATTAGTGCTGAGAATAATACTCACTAAAGTTGTACATGTAGTGAAGTGGAAAAGAATCAACCATTAAATAGAAGCAACAATTTTGACTTCTATAACAGTCATATACCTAAAACAATAATAATATGTTTTATTCAATCACTAGTGAACTTTATTCTTAACGTTTACAAATATTAAGTACTAGCTGTCACCCGCGGCTTCCCCTGCCAATTTAAAAAAATCCTTTCCTCGTGCTGACGAGCGCAACTTGAGGAACAACATGATACAGGATACAAACAACAGGATACAAACAACAGGATACAAAGTGAAATCATTGAAGAAATAAAAACTATCCGTTTATCCTCTTTTTATCCAATTACGGAGGGGCGGCGGGGTTGGGGATTTCGAAAAATCCTCTCCACTCCCCAAGGAACATATATGCCCAATTTGAGCTTGTTGCGTTGGTAGTTTCGGCTATGCGTTACTAATACGAGTACCTACTAATAAATCCAAACATACTAATAACTAATAAATTTTTTGTTTCAAAAAATTTGAGGAATTTCTTTTGCTGTTTCTTCTCATCTATTAAAAAGCATTATAAAGACTATTGCGAAACGGCGGTAAAAAAATGACATGCATAAGTGTATAAATAAGTTTTACCTACATGAATAAATGATTTTTTATTTTGAATAATACTTTCAAGTTTAAGAAGCGCTGGTCCAATTTACCTGAATCCATATTGTGTGTTTATTACACGAACTGTAAATCATTAAGGAGCACTATTAGCGATCTATCAGGAGGCGTGCTATCTAGAGTAGCTTCGTGCTATGACGTAACAAATTTATTGACACTTCGGTGGATAGGAGCAATCGGCTTTATAATGGATTTAATATACCGTGGCAAGGAAAGAATAAATTTCTTCTTTGACTTAATTACGATACCATCTTATTCTAATTAGGTAACATGTATTTGATAAATTGTGTAAAATTGCAGTTTCTAATGCAATAAAAAGCACGACATCTTACAGCGAGAGGTATTGCGAGGGGTGTGAGAACCACGCGAAGACAAAGATTTCTTTACCTCTGATAAAATAGTTTTCCGGGAATCGAAGCTAGGATTCATTCGAATTCGATCACTATCAACTTAGCTACAAACTATAAATATGTTTATAGTTTGTATATAGCTATATATATATATATGTGTATATATATATATTTGACAAGTTAAATGTTTATTTCAAAGCTAATCATTATAAATAGTAACAACCCTTAAGAATAAGAACCTTTCATTTCTAATATCCATTCTCGGGACGTATTGTTCCCATTGTAGGTAAAAGCTAGCGATATAAGTTCACATACCTAACCCTTTATAAATGTTCCCTTTGACCTTTCAACTATCTTCGAGACTGACATTTAACAAACCATTAACTTTTATGACTTATGAAAATTTCACCACATGTTTCGCCCAGTGGATACCTATACTGTATTTTATAAGCTACAAAATGTGCTACAAAAGCTCTATGTCAGCTTACAGCTATAAAAACTATTGTTTTATTCTATCTTATATATACAATTCTATATTTTTTTGGGTTATAATGTTTATACACGTTGATCTGAATGTTTGAAACTACTCTATCCTCTCTATTATAATCCTCTCTATTATACACCAAAATGTTAATAATGTACCCTACATTATTACACAGAAACGAGTACAACAGGCGGTCTTATCACTTAATTAGCGATCTCTTCCAGACAACCTATTAAGCTAATTACAAAAATAAATTTGGAAACAGTAGGGTGCACGATTGAGCCTAGTTAATCTTGCTTGTCAGCAGTTAGTGAGTAGGATAGAAGATTCGATTTAGATCCACGAAGGGATACAAAATATTAAAATTACTTTTAGGTAAAAAAGTTGTGTTCCTAAAGACTTAGTATGGGTTAAGGCCTGGTGAAGTGTGGGTTGACAAACTTTATGTTACTCAAAATCAGTAAACTTTAGACTATAAGAGTACTTACGATTATTAATACCTACATACTACATTTTCCTGTTCGAGTTCCTATGAAAACCCTACAATGTTCTTGTTTTCTCAGCAAAGTCAAGGTACAGTCAAAAACGGTTGCATTAAACTATGTAATATGGTTAAATTAAAAAAGATATCGAATATTATTTCAATAACCCGTGTTTTTTATCACTTTAAATTTCATTCGCAACTTTACTGATGATTATGATGTTGATGATGGTGAAATTGATGTGTTTGTGCGACTACAAAGGTATGTCTTAAACGTCACATGTTTGCAATTTAGTGCCCATACTCATTACGATGGTAGGTTTTTTTACATAGAATAAGTTAGTGCTTGCAAACAATCCCATCCAAGAGTAAGTGGCGATGAAGTCCTTGATATTGAGTTGAATTTACTAAAAGCCTATAACTCACTTCTTGAAGACTTCACATCATTATCATCACCATAGGGACACTGACGTAGGCAAGCTATTCTAAACCTTCGCGGCACGCATAATTCCAAGGTGGAAATTGTACAATGGCAAAGTGTTATCGCACGGTAATTCTTCTTGTAGGTTCAAAAAGGTAATGGTTTTTGTATTTGATTCCATTTTTTCAGATCAATTTTAGAGTCAGATTGTTCCTCTGTTCTTAATTCTCTTTTTGACTTAATCACTTCACGTATTAGCAGCACTAGTAGGTTATAACTTTACCCGGATATAATTTTATTCTGTTACTTTTATACTGAATGAACACACCCGTGCTCATTCTTTCTCGTTCCGAGCGTTTTAAGGCTAAAATTCGCTCTGGCGCTCATAGTCGTCACGCGGGAATTTGCTCTAACCTAGATATATCGCAGCGACTGTACATTTGGTACAGTGTTTGCCACTTTTATATTATGCGCGTTTTGCATAACACTTATCCGTACACTCGTGTAGAAAAGTGCACTCTCAATTTTCATATATTGTCACCTCTAAGAGACAAAATTGAAGATTTTACTTGAAGCTTCCTTATTATGGAAGTATTATTGAATAAAAGAGTTAGAAATAGGGTTGTACGTTATACGAGGAATGGGTTAGAGGTTCGATTCCGTTTTGTGATTAGACATTTAAGTATATTCTTTATTATTATTTGTAATAAGTTATTGCTTGACAACAATCCCACCTGATAAGTGGCGATGAAGTCTAACCATTCTGACATAACGTAATGATTCTTCTCAGGTCTTTGTTCTTAAAACCTTTTGAACGTAAAAAGTGAAATTTGTTAGTTATAGAGTGTCACCTGAACATCTAACTTTAAATTATGTACCTACCCTACAAACCACGACGACAAACCGACAAGTTTATTCCTTAGTTTTGACGACCCGGATGGCGCCATGGTTAACACGCCGGATCGCCGTTCAGAGGGTCCTGGGTTCGATTCCCAGCGAGGCGGAAATTTGAATGATGAGTTTAAATTTCCGTTCTTGGTCTGGGTGTGTGTGTTCTTGTCTTGTGTGTTGTCCATGGCACCCACGACACAGGGAATCCTAGTGTGGGGCTATGAGTGTGTAGCGTTATTATTATTATTATTAGTTTCATTTAAATGGATATAAGAAAACAAACAAGCATACACTCTCTTCCGATGCCGGCCGTGACAACTGTGACCTACCCAGAACAAGACTCAAATCGGGACTCGTTAGTTATTTAATTGGTAACTGGTTCTATAAATAAATGTTTGCAATATCGGCCATGATGTTATCGGCTATGCCATTGAGTTACGAAAATGGGGTCACAATTTGTTTGCATACGACAATACAAATGTATTATGCTTTTTGATCAGCCACAATACAATATCCTAAGCCCTTTGCGCATCAATGATAATACGAACGTCATTGACAAACAATACGATAAGAGAAAATAGAAATAAGAAGAGCGCACATACAGTGTATTGGAGCGGGATATGCCAAAAATAAGAAAATATTGAACAAAACCAACCGCCTATTGGAAGGTTTTCGCGAAAACGTGTATTCAGGATAATCGTACTTTGGATCTGTGAATAAATTTTTCATATCACTTCTGCCGTGGCAACGATATTATATTTACGTAGGGTTGGCGACTTTGACGAGTATAATAAAAAGTTGGTAATTTTATTATTTTTCGGGAGATAATTCCTTGCAATCTATCGAATTGTTTCAATTAATGATGCTTAAAGTTAAGCAGTTTTAAGTCCGTAGCTAAAAACGCTACGGACTTAAACAAACTACTACAAAAATATAGTAGTTTGTTTGTAGTAGGTTTGAAAATTTTCAAGGCGATTAAAATACAAATAAGGTGTCAAGGGCTTTTAAGAAGAAAGAAAATAAAACACGTAAATTTTGAAAAAAAAAAAATTTATTCATGAATAATAATCCTAGATAAATATTTAATTCTTGCCCTTATTTATTTATTGCCCTGTGTTCACCTATCACACTAATTTTCTTTCTTTTTCCCAACTAAGGGAACAAACGAGTTACTACAGGGCTTATTAGCATATTTCAAACTTTATCATATTTTTTTTAGGAACCGATAAAACAAACACGTGTAGGTAGTAGTAAACTTGGGACTACCCTAACCCTTATTTGAGCAACAATAGGTACACCTTGGGTAAACCCACGTCAACTGCGGGCTGTACATCGGCGAAAATCGCATTTTAATCGCTTATGTCGTCTATGAGATTAGCGGGAACAAACGACAAGGAAAACGGCACACAATACAACAGATAAAAATTCTAAAAATACTCAAATAATTTTTTTCCCAAATTTCTTCCATATACAAAAATCGATCAGTTACGGTTTTATTATCTGTAGATATTACAATTGGAGTGTATACTTTTTGTATATTCCTTACAAGGAGGCAACCCTGATAGTGCGGCGCTCAACCCAATGGAGCTAACGCAATATTCCAATTTGAATACTCACATAACCGTAAGAGCCGATGCACACAAGATGCGATCCGTACCACTGATCCGATCTCGATGAGATGGAGCCATCTGTTTCCATGATTCATGTATCTCGACTCACTTTGTGCATTTAATACGTATTTATAAGTCTGAGCAATTGCTAAAGTTCAACTTATCAAAGTGTTTTCAGTTACATCAGAAAGTTTTAGTTTAATTAACAGCTGTTGTAAATGTGGTTGGTATGTAAGAAAAAATTGTGGTTGGTGCTCGGTCTTTTCACATCTGTAACCGAATTAGAACTAGACTTACTAACAACTGCTAACGGAACTATTACTAACAACTACTAACAGGACTATCTATCACAAACAGTCCCTGCCCCAGTCCTCATACCTACCTACTAACGAACCAACTAACGTTCTAACACCTTGCTAAACTGGACTCATCATCATCATCATCATTCTGTGTTGTCATAGTTATTCTTTGTTGGTCACAGTTGTCGTGGGCGGCAGTGAAAGGGTTAATTCCATAAAAAGTGCAAGATTCGAACTCGCAATCCCATCGTTCAAATACCTACCCAATGTTATCTAGTAACAGTGTATTTATGTCATTTAAAATCACAGTACAAAAAGTAACAGTAGGCAAGTCAATTTTAACCCTCCGAAGCACGGAAGCACCCACGAAATTTTTGCCACTATAGCGGTCACCCATCCAACTATCGACCGCGCCCGCTGTTGCTTAACTTTGTCGATCAGTTAATATCGACGCAAGCGGGCTATGAGCGCTTCCATATATGAATAATTATAATGACTACATGCCTACATATAGTTTAGTAATGATTCATTGAATTTTTGGTTGCTCGTGGGATTAGGTAGGTACAAGAAGACGCCTTTAGACGTCCATCAACCGACGACTTAAAGTTTATGCTGTGGCAACAAGGAAAGGCTACTGCAAGTCAATTACAAGCTATTGGCAGGTACGTATTCAATATCGATCCGCCATCTTTAGGTCGTCGGTAGCACTTCAATAAATTATTGTTTGAATCCACCTGGCGTATCAGCCGGCTCACTTCGTTTAATTTTAGACCGTACGATGTTTCGGACGTGTTTTAGTTTTTTTTATTGTATAATAATTTTCAAGTAAGTTCTAAGAAAATGTGTGTTTGAGTTTCTTGTAGGTAATTAAAAATAAATCAGTCCAAACATCTCTTCAAAATAGGTAAAATTGAAATCAAAATACCTATACAGGTACTGCCTAAAGCCACGGGTAATCAAGTAGATAAACAATTAAAAAAATAATTTTACAAGAAGCATGGCATTATGTTTAACACGATCAAGGAGTGCGCACAGTAAAACGACTCCACGACCGACCGACGCCAACGCGACTAAAACCTAGACAAAGCTAACATTCAATTATGAGCCTTATATCTTTGAAGGTAAGGTTGAATTTCGAACTTATACTTAAAAGCCCTGGACGGCTCGCCCTACACCCATAGCCGTTCCGTTTCGAGACCAACGCGTCGACGTTGCGTTGACGACTCACCGTAGACGAGTAGTCCACGCGTCGACCGACACAATGACGTAATGTAAATAGCGTCGGAGTTGAAACGGAGTGGAGACGGAGTCGAGTTGACGTCGATGAAGCGTTGATCGCGGAACGGAACGTCGGAGTTGAAACGGAGTGGAGTCGGAGTGGAGTTGACGTCGAGTTGGTGTAATGTGCGCACTCCTTCAGAGTGTTACGCTAACGACATCAGACGTCCTACAGTTGTTTAGTCTACGATAATTAGATCGTAAGCAATAAACGGCTTAACCTTTCGCCGTCCACAATTAATTAATAGCCGCTATGTCGGTTGTCAAGAAGTGAATATCGGAATTATGAAGTTCCTTCCTCATTCTAATTACGATAATGAACACGATTATTGTGAGTTACATCATAAATTCATAATGGGACTGAAAGAATACTCATTAATTATGATATTAGTAGAAAAAGCCAATTAGAAAACGTATTTCTGTGGAAGAATTTGTCTTATCTTTTTTTGTATAAATAAATTATCGCCGAGTATTAGTAAATGTAATTTTTAAGATGTTTTAAGTACCTACCTACATAAATAATTCAATAAAAATGGAAATTACTTAACGATCTTATATCCTAGATGAGATATTGAAGAATTAGGGCAGTAAATACTGCTTTATTGCACAATTTTATAACAATCTTTACACTTTTCAGTACGTGTGCGCGTAGCAGTGCACGGTGTGTTTTTCGACCCGAAAAAGTGACATCCTTTTTTAATCGAAATATCTATAGCTTTTAACGTTATAACTGTGTGAGTAGAACTCCCGAGTGCCGCTTTACTATAGTTTTCGTATAAAAGATGTTTAAACTTTTAGTGACCTTAGTCAGGTTGACAAGGAAATTAATTCCTACTAAATAAACTAAAACCTTTTGAATTTTAAACGTAATGTAGTCTTATGTAACAGCCAAAGGTGCATATAATGGCAATTTGATTTATTCTAATATATGTTTAATTTGGATGTAAAAAAATATTTATCACTATTTACGTTTTAATTTTTATTTCCAATTCTACGCTGAAGTAGAATGACCGATAGAGATAGAAAGAGATAGAAAATCGGAACGCAAATATAACATCACGAGAATTAACCGAATTTGACTGCTTAATTTTTCATAATCATGGTAGAATGCACAAAGAAGAATCAGAAAGACATACATATATTAAAAATGTATCTTTTTGTCTTTTTGTTTTAATTTTATTTTTAAGGTAAATACAGTGTAATAAAATAATGGACATATATAAGGAATATACAATAAGGAAAATACATAAGGAAATTGCAATTCAGCTCATTATCACGACTACTTGCTCATACATAAAGAAACTAGGCGTATTCAAACATTTTCTCTATTCAAAGATTTTTTAAAGTATTCTACATTTAATCTGTATTTGAAAGGATTACGGGATCGTTTTAAAATATGATTTCAAAAACAACTCCATAAAACTTCTTAAGCGACGTCAAGTTGAAGATTTCCGGGCCAATTTAAATATTTCACGGAGCGAAATGTACTCAAAACGCGCCGTTTCACTCGTGAATAGGAATTAATTCCTCTAATGAAATGTTAATAAAACGAAAAGGCTAACTTTAATCAAATCGAGTGAAATTACGCGGGGGCCGAATCTGTTTTATTTACATTAAAATTATTGAATTGAGTTTGGGTCTGATGTAGAATTTACTTTTAATCTTTTTAAGATATTACAAGTGTCTTAAAAAGATTTGTAATATCTTAAAAAGATTCGGCGTTCGTCGGTTAGTTATTTCTTACGTTTAAAATAAGAGCAGCATATACAATTATTACAAAAAAAATTAGTTAAAACAGAATCATTTAAATAGATATTTATGAGCAAATTGAATTAAAACCAGCCACCCTTTCGCCGCTGCCCATGAAAACTGCCTTTGTGTTGTTACTTGTTACAAACGTTAAACTCTAAACTCAAATCATTTATTTCATGTACCTAGGTATTTTTAAATACACGAACGTCATTTTTTTGCGTTTACCGTTAGTGGTTAAGTTTGTTACTAGGTACGAGGACTGAGGTAATAGTAATAATAGTAATAGTAATAGGTAGTCCTGTTAGTTGTTTTTAGTAATAGTATCTAATAGTCCAGTTGGTACATTTGGTACTGGTTAGTAAATCTCGTTCTAATTCAAAGCTTTCTTATGAATCGAGTCGGAGTGGGCTTTTGCAAACTATTATTTATTATTGAAAATCAATTCTCCAGAACGTGTACAATATATACTGTATATCTGGAAATCACCGTGAACGGAAATGACAAGCCACTTCCGACGGAATCGCTTCGCACAACACATCGCAGAATACGTTCAGTTAAACCTGAAGGCTTTCAGGTTGTGGCCAATGTATTTTCTGTGGAAATTTTAAGATAGGATTAAAATCCTGCGCTACGCTAAAGCGTAGATATTATTTTCTCTAGACCATGTATTTTTTAGAGGCTACATTGTAATACTCAAGGGAACAGATGTGTTGCTAACACATCTGTGACCGAATTAGAACTATCAAATGTACTTACATTTGATATTTCTAATATAAATAAGACCATATAAAATAAACGCCGTCTCTTATATAATAAAAGCAATTTGTTCTTTGGCTGCGCTATAAGTAATTCAATGTAACAAACACTAACTCACTCAAAAACCCACACGTACCACCCCTAGGACTCCCTGTGTCGCGGATGGCATGGACATTTGACAACACAATGAATACTAAGGCGTCGTCCTAATTGGCAGCGATCGTACGATGGCGCGATGCGTTTTCGTCGTGCGATGGGTTCAAACATACAGATTTCATCAGAGTGTCCTATTTTAACCTCGCAAGTAATTGTAATGAAATACCCATCGCACGACGAGAACACATCGCGCCATCGTACGATCGCTGCCAATTAGGACGACGCCTAACACCCACACACCAACAAACACAAACAAAAATCACTAACACCCAAGTCCCGAGAACAATCTATCTATCACATAAATAACAATTCTGATTCTAAGATTAGATTAAGACGAAGAATAACAGTAGAAGAATACATAATAAAACACGTTTCTACCCTCCATCGCCTCACCCAAACCGCAGCCGGAAATGGCGCGCCACTTCCGCCGGAAACTGCACGCTCGTCCGATGACGTCACGGAATACCTCAATACCATAGAATTCCGTTTTAACTATCGCAACGCTTCGATATTGTATTTGGCGTCTAGAACCGCAATATTGAGAATTGATTGTTGTTCAATTGCAAAGATATTAAATTTCTAGGAATAATAGCCGAGTGGCTATAATTTTAACGATGGACTTCCGAACCGGGTGGTACGAATCCTACGTGTGGTGAGAATCGATGTTTAAAGTCACAGCAATAACCTGTTTAATCTGTAAAAACCGTTAAACGTAAAAATGCATACTCCCAGACTCCATTTATCGAGTGATATATCTTTTTATGTTTTAAAAACCAATTAAGGACACCTTCCATGAGGTTTAAACACGTTTTTATAGCCTATTGTTCCAAATTTCAATTTTTTTTTTACTGGAATAAGTTATAATACATCGAACTTTAAAATACGTAACATTACTACATTTTAATTCTATGTTCCTCGGCGTTCAGCAACTTCGAGGCATTGCAATTCGAGGTGAAGTATCCTTATGCATTTTAGTTTACAAAAGTGTAATTTACGACAATACATTAGTGACCGCACCCAAATCGGTTAAGCCGTTTTTGAGATTGGCTCGTACAAAGGCACAGACAAGCAGACAAAAATTCTAAAAATCATTGTTTTGGATTCTGTTGCTTTAAAGGCATCCAATAAATAATAATAGTTTTGCATATACATCTTCCGTGTACGGACAGAGATCAGCTACAAATTTATTGTTGTACTTACAGATTTGTTTGTAAAATTTAAAAAAGGAGAAAAAAATTTAATCTCAGATATTTCGGTCCTCAATTCCCGCAAAGGCAAATCCTTTAATTTGCCTCTTAATTTTCCGGGACAAAATTAAGACCTTTTATCAGCTTTCGAATGATAAATGATAAAACATTCAACAGCTGCCTCCTTAAACGAAAAACAAAAGTATTTAAGAAAGGACGATTAAGCTAAGTATTTACTTGAAGGAATTTTAATTTGAACAATCTTATAAGAAGATTAAGCAGGCAAAGGAGATTCCCTGCTAATTAAAAAGTCGAATTAAAAAAGAAACAAATACTTTGGGTGGAAATAAAACGCTGAGCCTCTTTTTGTACGGAGCAGTTGTACCTTCTAGATATAAACAGAAAATTGTTGGGAATAAATTATGATATATTCCTTCCTATAACAATACTTAAAATTTGTTTTAAAAATAAAATAGTAATCTTACAAGGCATACGGCTCCGAGACGTGGTGCTTTACGATTGACCTGATGCACAAGCTCAGAGCCGCGAAGCTGGCTATGGAGAGGGATATGCTCGGTATATTCCTGCGAGATCAAATCAGAAATGATTGAATCCGTATACTAACGAGGCACCGACCACACAGCCAATAGACAATAACAGGCGAATGGCTTCTGTCAACACATCTGGCTTATACTACCGACATAAATTCGTGTCGTCTCATTCTTTCCCGTTGCTTAAATTAATCTATTTCTTTTCAACGTTTCGTGTGGCCTTGAATTAGCCAATCACAGCGTTGAATTAGCCGGTCACCCCGCTTCGTCTTACCTCAGCTAGTTGCCAGAATGCATTCAATGCGGAAAATCAAACATGGTGTCTATTGGCTGTGTGGTCGGTGGAACGAGGCTAACCGACCCTCAGATAATTAGCCGGCTGTAGTGGTAATAGGCTGGCCACGTGGCTCTAAGAACCGACAACCTGGGGAAGAAAGGTCCTCGAGTGGCCCCCCGATCAGGTGGACTGACGACCTATAGAAGACAGCGGGCAACCGCTCTGTCATTCTGGTACTACTAAATTAAAGATGGATTAAGAAACTTAATTTTCCAGTAAGTTTTATCATTTTGCGACAGTACCCTAAACTATTCCATACCAGTAATATTTATAGCGATATTTCCACCTTAATAACATTTAAACCTCGTATACAAACAAGTTGAGATTGCATGACGTTGCTGCAAAGACCTTTTCATTTTCTCTAAAGGACGCCATTTTCATAAATTAACATATTACAGCCAGCAATAGTTCTGAATGGATTAAGCGTTTATTGCAGGGGTGCAAGCCTTGGAGGGGCGCACATAGCGCTTGGAGCTGTCGGCGAGACCAGTTTCACAGTTTTACACGGAATACGTTAAAATTTATACATTAAGATGTTGCATTTACAATGTCTTACAACTCTTGTGTAAAATACATAGATCGCAATAAGGTTGGGGCCACATCCGTCTGTTTAATTATTATTACAAAATATTTGCAAGTTAAATTAAAACTTTTTTGAACAGTACTGTGTCGTCAGCTCACTTGTCTTGATGGTGGGTTGGTGACGATGGTAAAATTATTCCGTATTTATTTATTACTTGTTGCACTTATCTTTGTACCAATGTAAAGTATTAAAATTAAGTTAAATTCAATAATTCAAACAAAAACTAGGGTTATTTGGCTAAATTACAGGACAAAAAAGGTGGAATTTGGTATGTTCGATTTTGGTGATTTTGGTTATTAAAATTAATTAGAGCTGAGAAAAAATAAAAATACTGTCGATAATCAATTTTTTATAATGAAAAAATCGGTTGTCTTTAAAGTCGGTTTGTGGACGATAGTTTTACGTGATAACGTCATAAAGAAACATGAATGAAAACACGTTGTCGCGTATTCAATATTTGTTATAAATAATATCTTCCGTCGAGGTGGGCGGGGTTATTGTAAACGTTCTCTAAGAAGCTCGCGTGGCAGCGTTCCAGTAGCAGAACTATTCTAACTTCTAGTTCTGACGTCACGCTCTGACGTCAGTAGAACGGGAAACTTTTTCGCGCGCGCTGCCCATCAATTTACCTATAAGACGTTATCATGTCAATAATTTTTATAACATGACTACAGAAATCTTCCCTGTAATGGTTAAATATGAAGAATGGAGAAGAATGGTTAAAAATACCTGGGGTAATTTAAACACATTCCAAATAGACGGTACCCAGAACGGACATAACACAAATTTAGCGTCTCTACATAATGTTCACACATTGCCGCGAAAGCACGTGTTATTGCACACTGCCACTAACTTCCACGGTTAATATTCATTGCGTGAAATGAACGTGCATTAGGATGTTGGAATTATGTAGGTTAAGCAGTTACATAAATGCTTCTTATTAGTATTATAGCTGTTACATAAATGCTTGTTATGAGTCTGTTATATTTTACTTTTAATAGCCGATTCGCGATGATAAGTGATCATCGCCACTTTTGAATATCAGAAGCATTAAAGACGTTACGTGTTGCCGGCTTAGAAAGAAGCAAGAACGGAGCGAATGATCACGACAATATTGGGTCCCTATCAGTGGAGATACGTCAAGTTTGACAATGTGAGGGTGGTAGCTAAATCCAGTTAAATAAAATATCCTTCCACGACAACATATTTGCTGAGAATGTTCCTAAAGTTTAGTATAACGGGAGGTAGGTATAATATTTACCCGTTTATACAATGAAAGTCATTCAGTTAATGTCAATTCAGTATATAAGCATGTATTATTATGAAGATTATCCTGGACAAACACAAAGAACGGCAGATATTTTTTAAAGGATTGTTTGGGTGCTGGTATCGTTAAGAAAACTCTTGAGAAACGCTGTTTTTTCAAATCACATACGGAGTACAATTTTATTTAGGTTTATGTATGAATACATGAAAATTCGCAGCGTCAGAGAGTCAGCGCGCCGTGTTCAAAACAACTTGCAAAGCGTCTCGAACAACCCACGAAAACGTGTTGATAAACCTACTTAGATGATAATTTTACTACAAATAGAAAAGTTTTCGCCGTCTGCGTATTTTGTTCTATAAAACTGAGATGTAAATCTAGGAATATGGCTTGTGACACACGGGTACTACGATTATTCAGTTTTTTCATAAGCTTTTATTTAACTTGCCATGTTTATAATTATGCATGTTGGGATAAAATCTTACAAGCTGAATTAGAACTATGTACTTTCTCTTACTCTATTATCTCTATCTAAAGCCTATTCAAGACTCCTCTTGAAGGCTTCCACATCATACGTGACGGACGAGACACTGACGCAAGAAGCTAAGTATTCCAATCCTTTGCGGCACGCAAAGCGAACGACTTGGTAAACGGCGTCGTTCGTCTTCGTTCGGACCGGACGTTGCCGTTAAAATGTTTAGTGACCCCGATGATAAAAGTTAAATCGTCTGCGAAGAGTATTCATTTATTTTTTATATGAAATAAGTAAACACTCTTCAAGCGCTTTGTTAGTATATCTCTGGAACTAGAACTACTTACTCCAGCTCGAACACTCTAGTACCTACCTACTCTAGTTTCGAATAGTGTCTAGAAAATTGTCTAACTTTTGAGACAATGGACAGGGAGAGTGGTAAAAACAGTATTTGTTGTAAATAACTGGACAAAACAAGGATAAGTTTGTTATTTCTGCCTTCGCGGCTTTGGGGAGGTTCCTTGAGGCAGTAGGATACGTTTATATACAATACTTACCTTCTTTATTTATTTACTTGTGATCCCTTTACATTGCTTCGGTAAAATCAATATTTAAGGCTAAGCTTCTTCTTGAATGTGACTGTTATTTCAGATCTAACTGGCAGTTCCAGATATAACGAATAGCAGCGCGTTCAAAACAAGAAAAATTACTACACTAGTATTCTAATTTCAAAACATAAAAATGGTTAATATTCGTGTTTAGACTTATTAAATTTAATTATTAACCATTACGAACTTTTTGTAAGCATTGTTCTAAAAGTAAAGCCACTGCATTCCGCAAAGTGCTTTTAAAAAGTATTTATAAACAGATGCTGGACATCTAAAATGGCTGGAAATGGAGTTAAAATTTATTATTACTGTACAGAAAGTGCTGGCAGTGTCTCCTGTCACTGAGGGTCCTACAAAGTCTTATACAGAATGTTCTATGTCATAGTTAGGCGTTACTTTTGCGGAAACACGTACTTTCCTTTCAGTTTCTGGCGAAAATGTAGCTTGAGGGCGCACTCTGGTGTTTTAAAGAACACTAGGTATTATGAGGTAGCAATAAACAAATAAACTAGAATTCAATACGAGTATAGCGAAGTATTTAGAAGTAAAGTGTGTAGATGCGTTAAAACCCTGGCGGCTTACTACGTGATCCGTAGAGTTACGCAACAGCGGACGCGGTCTACAGTTGGCTACTAGCAGTCACCCTGCTAGTAGCAAACATTTCTTGAGCGTTTCAGTGCACCAGAGGGCACGTTTAGACGTTGGTCCCGGTTGTTAGAGAACTGTCTATAACAACCGGGAAAGTAATAACAACTACTAAGTTGTTAATACTTTATAGCTCGTTGGTTGTTAAGCAATGTCGGAGTCGTTTGGGCGGCGTAAAAACTTCATTAGGGTTGGCCACTAACTTCTCCACTAATCCGCACTGGAGCAGGGTGCTCTGTTCTGAGGAAAGATCTGTGCCCTATAGTGCTACCAACCACTTATGGGTTGAGGCAAATATAGTAGAAGCCATTCCTAAGAAGCATCTTTTTAATTACAGTATTGCCATTATCTCCTCTTCTATTTTACTACAGAGTAATACGAGTTAGTAAGTGAATCTAAAAACGTACATAGGCTAGTGACAGACATGATTCAAAATCATTATGATTTACAATCACCAAACATTCTACCTTTACGAATTGTGACACAATTGTTATAACTATTCATTCATTATTTTAACACACCGTTAATAACTTCTATTTTGCATCAGTAAGGTTTATAAATTATTCAAAATTAATCACAATTGCCCCGACAAAGCTCACTAAATACGCAGTTTGTGATTCGCACAGCTCATTAACACCGTCAAGTTACCGTTGAACCGAATTCGATGCGAAATTCAGAATTTGATTTATAAATAATGCATAATTATGTTTTATTTGAAATATAAATTTATGCCCATTGGAAAATTCCAAATTATAACTATTGTTAATCATACCTATTGTTATCAGCTTTTTTTGGAATGAACGTTTTTGGAACGACAAAGAATTTACTATATTTATAAGCAATAGGTTTGAACGTTGGACTCCCAAAAGGCATCACCGACGGGTTCCCAGCCAAGAAAAAAGGCTTTTTATAATTTCCCAAGGAAAAGCCCGCATATAGCGCTCATGGCTCGGCGGCTTGCGTCTATATTAAGTGAACGTCAAAGTTAAGTAACAGCGGGCGCGGTCGGTACTTGGATGGGTGACCGCTAGTGGCAAAATTTCTTGGGCGCTTCCGTGCTACGGAGGGCACGTAAAGCTGTCAGTCCCGGTTGTTACCATTTGGTAGCAGTCGTTAAGCCATGTAGGATGCCTTCGGGTGGCATAAAAAATTTTCGACACTTCACCAGTCCACATTGGCGCAGTGTGGTGGCGTATGCTCTAGGCCTCCTCAGGTATAAGGAGAGACCCGTACTCAGTAGTGAGTTACTAATGGGTTGAAGACACAAGGCTTACTTTACTTAGCCCTCGTTAAACTTGCATCATAAGGCAACAGTTGCTAAGCCCTGAGGGAAACTATAAATGACAGCATTGGAATAGTAGTGTCGTGCTTAAGATTGGCTCAAAAAAAGAGTAGGTACCTCCTGGAAGTGCCGAAATAAACAAAGCTATCAGCTCTATAAACTGCGAACGTAGGCTACGGCCCGTTCGTAAGCCATCGTTTGATGACAGATAAAATCTTGACAGTAGCCTGTAGTCGTATTAATGACTGTACATTTGGTACTGTTTCATTTAGCTAGCGGGCCTGAGGCGATTTGTATGCATATATTTGTACTGTAAATTAATTAACGATAGCACACAATTATAATTAACTATTTTAACCGAACGATAGATAGATAGACGTCGCAGCGAAATGTCGTCAAGCAGTGTACACGTGAGAAAAGGTTGACAATTTTTTGACGCTGAGTTGTGGTTATCAAGATCAAAGAAAAGGAAATCAATAATAAAAAACCAGTTTTAAAGTCCAGCTTGTATTCGAAGAAGTTAATTTTGAACTTTAAATGTTTTGGATTTAAAGTTTAAGGCTTAAAATAAAAGCTTGTTTTTAAAAATGATTTTTGACGATTGACTTTTAACGTTACGGTAGCAAATGCGAGTACATTTTTCAAACGGGGAAGTCGGTTGTTAGGGTACCCAAAGAGGATTACCCTGCAGCCTCTAAATCAGCTGGCTCGCCGACGCGGCACGCGCCGCTGATATCAACGACTATTAATATTGATTAGAGAATGCTATGTGTAAATTAGAAGTAATAGTTTAGTGTAAAATTTTAATACAATAATTTATTATTTTCACTTTATTGTAGTCTAAATAAAATGGTAAAAAAACTATGCAAAAGATTTTCTGCTTATTGAGCTTTGGTTTAAAGTTGTGAGCGGCGAAAGTGGTATAGGAACGCATGACTATGACCCTTGACTACTTTAAAACTTAATTCTTGTGGAGGTTTCAAAGTAATTTATAAAAATTGCGGTTGCTGCAAAATCATAACTGTTCCTAACCATATATTTGTTGAACGACCTACAAAATGCGAAGCCATTTATTATTTCCGCGGTTGGCAGCTAACCAAAATGCAGCCCACGTGCACCCGTATTGTCAACGTTAACAGATAAAAACATTATCTGTTGGTCAGCGAAATGATCATTGATGACGTTGCAGAGAGTTCAGGATTCGAACCTCTGCCAGGACGTGTTGTACCTACGGTATGGTATAGTAAGAAATTGATTAATCAGCAAGTCAATATTGCCGACCCCGTAGACTAGTTGGTGTGGCCCTGTACAATTTTACCAATGCCAAAGTCTCAAATAGATTGATTTTGTACGTATTATGACCAAATAATTGTTAAGTATAGCCGCTACAATATTCGAGGTCCATTACCAAAATGGCTTCCTCCATTAGAGCAATATGGCGCGAGTGGAGTGACAAAAACTATCAATAACTGTCAGCAAATATTTATCATGTTCACAATTAAGGATAATGTGTTCAGAGCTAATATAGATACAGGAAGATATCGATGGTATGGAAAATTGTATGTAACTAAAGTTAGTTTGATGAAAATGACTGAATGATTAAATAAAGAGAACTAACTGAATTGAAATAATAGTCCTTGCCCGAGTCCTCATTCAAACTATCATGTCTTTTTTATAACACCTACACACCTACACCCGCGGCTTCGCCCGCCAAAAATCCCTAAATATATAAAAGTTGATAAAATCAGAGAACTTTCATATTAACTTTGCACCCCCGTTTTACCCCCTTAGGGGGTGAATTTTCAAAAAACCTTTCTTAGTGCTCCCCTACGTTATAAAAGGAACCCCTATGCAAAATTTCAAGTTTCTAACCCTTATAGTTTACGCCCTGCGTTGATATGTCAGTCAGTCAGTCAGTCAGTCAGTCAGCTTTTCCTTTTAAACATATTTATTATTGAAATAAAACAAATACTTATAGTAGCGGCACAAAATTAAGGCCCCTTTGACACATTAAAATAGTGACGTGAAAAATGTTAATTTAGTATCGAAAAAATATGGTCAAGTGCGAGTGGCATCGATACATTTTTGGAATAAAAAATTGAAGCACCCTTTTTAATTACATATTTGGAATGAGAATCGAATACTGAGTACCCCCTATTAATATCACAAGACTCTTACGAATCACCTTATATTTAAGGTCTCCTAGGCTTTGAGCTCAGTAGTGGGCCTTGTTGGGTTGAGATGATTTATAGTATATTCATTTATGTAATTGACTTACTTACTTTATTAAAGGTGGCACTATATTTTGTTAGTAAAAACGTGAAGGAATTTGTTCGCGGTACCATATACTTTGTTTATATGGTCCCGCATTAGTCCATAATATTTAAATATTTATATTGTTTCAATATCCATGTAATTAAATAACTTTGGGTCCTAAGTTATACATTCGATAAATTTTATGACTTTTTGCACATCACTATTGACAATGAAGAACAGCAATTTGCTCTTTCAAATTTATGTAATAATTTATACGAAACTTGATGATCGGACAGACGTCAAGTAAACGTCATACGGGCCTTCGATTTGTGCTGATACTATAGTAAGGTAATTTTACCCTAAGCTTACTTTTTTTTAATTTTTTTTTTATTGATATAAGGCAGCAAACGAGCATGCAGCACCACCTTCCGCTGCCGCCCATGACAACTGTGACCGACTTAGAACAAGGCTCATATATGGGGACTGGGATAGTTAGTCCGGTCAGGTGACGGTGTTAGAACATTTGTTGGTTAGTTTGTAAGTATGAGGACTGGGACAGGGACTGTTAGTGAATATTAGTCCTGTTAGTTATTGTTAGTAACTACTTTACATCAGTAAACTGTATCTAAAATGCTTAGTCGTTTCTGGGAAAAGCAGTAACAAACGAATTGACAAGCTGACACAAATTCTAAAAAAAAAAAATTTTCTAACACCTATTACATTTATGAAACCCCATGAAGTAGTTTTTATCAAATATCTTCCAGTGTTTCACCGTCCCGAATTCCCCACTAACATTAAAAAGGTGACTGAGTTGTAAGTAAGATAAAATAAAATATACCACTTGGGTGTTTCATTAACAATGCAAAGCGGGGACCCGGGGGTCCCACAATGAAGACTAATTGCCGGATCACAGACACGAACAACGGTATTTTTAAATGTAACTATATTGTGACTGTGATTTTTAGTTTTGACGTAAATACGTCGTTAAATTTGCTTCCATAGTTAAGAGGTGAATAAAATTGGGGGATGCAGTTTCCTGTACTATTAGCTCCATAATATATTATTTATCTATAACTCTAATTACATCTTTGGCTAAAATATAGATAACTTTTATGTATTACCTGACTTATCCTTCGGGGTAAATAATAGGTCAATTTCATTAGTAGAAATTGTGTATGAAAATGTATTTTTGTAAAATTAAAACCTAAAATCGCAGTGAACTACTGTAGTAACAATGCCATCTTATCGACTATTATACATGTAGATATGTTATAGAAACTAGCCGTAATCTCTTCTGAGATGGGTGATATAAAGAATAATTATGATAATTGAATAAGATGGTTCTCAATTGGCACTAAAAGTGAATTTTAAAAAGAAACGCTTCATAAAACTGCTGATTGCAATCAACTATTAAGGCCGGCGTGATCCATTTTGCATTGCATATCTCCCAAAGGAAGGTACGAAGCACAAATGCGAAATATTTTACATTTTCCTTTTAAAATTGGCGTATACCATTGTTGATTGCTTTCTCAGAACCGTACTCTTGTAAAAGCTTTTCTGTACAAGGATCAGCATTGTGATATAAATACATACGTATACGTAGATACGTGCAAGAGGCATAGACCTCATTTTAGGAGATACCGATCATGATCCACCATGCTGGCCCATTGCAGTTGGGTTACTATACATCATTGAGGACATTGTAAGCTTATCTTTGGACACACGATGTTTAGACAAACACGTGCCTTTGTTGGCAGTGATCCATTGAAGCTGAGGGTTCCGGGTTTGATTTAAGCCGGACAGAAAATTCAGTGGTACATAAATGTTTGTTCATGGGTCATGCTTTGTCGTACAACTTTTGGCACAGGCTTTATACATTGACATACTATTACACTCAATGGCTGTATATGTAAATATCGTACATAAGAAAATAGTGTTGAATGCTTGTCTTTTTCTTTAAACTGAAGGCTCACTGAAACCTGCATACGAACGAATATTTTTAATAAAAGTCTTCATTAAAAATCTATCCAGGGCCCTTCTTCATATCCGTTATACCACTAGCTAGCACCTACCTACCTACATATATCGACGTACAATTTCTTGAATTTAACATTTAATGGTATAAATTATAAGTATAAACTATGGTTGATGTTTTGTGTGGTGTGCGGTGCGGGGTTGTGAAGCAGAAAGTCCAAGTCGTGTACACAAAGAAGATGAAAGTTTATTCACAAACACAATAGATTACACGCACAATCAGAAAGCCAGAAACCATAGAAAAGAAGGAGTAGAAGTAGGATACACAAGATAGATAGTACAAGAGTAGTTAAATACTAGACAGCGATATTACTACGATGCGTTCGCGAGTAAATAAGCGCAAGCGATAAGGTAGCAGGTGACACGGGCTTCGCGGTGAGTATCGTGTACCGACTGGTGAGCGAGGCCGGGCGGGCGCGCCGGCGGGCGGCCGGCAGCGCGTGAGCAAAAAATCTTAGAGATAAACAACAACCGGCGGGACAGCGGTGTATTTCCAATGATCGCTGTTCGGTCGACTCGGTGAATGTTTGATGCGTGATTTATGTGCTACTTTATTGACGAAATAAAATATGATTTTATAATTAATATTTAAGGTGTAATTCTAAGTGTAATGTAAATACTGTATAATACGATATAATGATGTAATGTAATAAAATATAATGTAATTTAATGTAGTAGATGTGTAAGTGTATTTTAATGATATGTAATATATATGTATATGTATAATATGTAAATGTAAATAATGTAAATAATTATGTTGCATGTATATAAATATAATGATTTAAAATAAAGAGTAGCCACATCACTCCCCCCCAGAGACCGTCACTACGGGCGATAAAAATCAGGAAAGCGGACTGTACGCCCTGAACGTGTCCTTCTGACGTTATCCTGAGTTGGAGTATCTTGGTTCACAGGAATAGGGTCAGGTGAGGGTATTGGGGTAGGGTCGGGTGTGGGAGTGGAGATGAGGGTGGGATTGGGAGATGGGTCGATCAGCATATAGGCTGGCTTCAAGCGGTCTATAGATACCGTGACGCTCTTCCCTTTGACCTGTATTTTGAAGGTCTTGTCTCCTCGCTCCAAAACTTCGTAGGGGCCTGTGTATGGTGGCTGTAAAGAGCCACGTGATGCATCATCTCTTAAAAATACGTGAGAAGACGAAGTGAGGTCTTTATAAATAAATATTTTATTTTTATTATGGCGTGCAGCTGGTGATGGTTGGAGCTTAGCCGCAAAATGGCGCAGACGAGTTGTGAAGTCTGATATATCAGTAGAATGTGGGTCCCCTGAATGAAAAAATTCTCCAGGTAAGCGCAACGGCTCGCCGTATACCAATTCGGCAGAAGATGATTGGAGGTCCTCTTTGTATGCACTCCTAATGCCTAGCAGCACCAAAGGTAATGTGTCCACCCAGTTGCAGTCAGCGTGGCACATTATGGCTGCTTTTAATTGGCGGTGGAATCGTTCCACTAGCCCGTTACAAGCCGGGTGATACGCGGTTGTTCTGCGATGTTTGAATCCGATCATTTTTCCCAAAAATTGGAAAAGTGACGATTCAAACTGTCGACCGCGATCAGTGACTATATCTGTTGGACATCCAAATCTGGATATCCAAGATATTAATGCCTTCCCGACTGTTTCGGCAGTTATGTCCATCATGGGTGTGACTTCAGGCCAGCGAGTGAAACGATCCACCGCCGTGAGGCAATAGCGATAACCCTGTGAGATAGGTAAGGGGCCAATAATATCCACGTGAATGAAATTAAATCGGGCACGAGGGAGACCAAAAGTGCCCAATGGAGTGGATACGTGCCGATTAACTTTAGCACGCTGACATGCCAAGCATTGCCGAGACCAACTTCGACAGTCCTTTCGGACTCCGGGCCAAACGAATCGCTCAGAAACGAGTTTAGCTGTTGCGTTTGCGCCCGGGTGACTGAGGCTATGGAGACTCTCAAAAAGTTGTCTCCTCAGGGGCTCTGGGACAAAGGGGCGAGGTGTTGACGTACTGACATCGCAATAAATTTCTGAAGAAGCGTTAGGGATCTTCAACTTCTTCAAGCGGAGCGAAGATTCTTCTCCCAGAAGCTGAGCCAACTCTGTATCCGAAGCTTGAGATGAAGCTAACACATCTAAATCGACTGGCATCTGCAATTCTTCGACACGCGACAATGGGTCGGCGACAACGTTGTCCTTCCCAGAGATGTGTCTAATGTCGGTCGTGAACTGCGAGATGTAGTCGAGGTGCCTAAATTGCCTAGGTGAACAATTGGCTTTCCTTTCGTTGAAGGCATAACTAAGTGGTTTGTGGTCGGTATAAACCACGAAGTGCCTAGCTTCAACCATATGACGAAAATATTTAATGGCTTCGTATATGGCCAACAGTTCACGGTCATACGGTGAATATTTTTGTTGGGAGGGGCTCAACTTCCGCGAGAAAAATGCTAAGGGCTCCCAAATGCCGTCTTTCCGCTGCTGCAAAACTGCACCCATGGCCAGGTCGGAGGCGTCGGTTACAAGAGCGAGTTCGGCCTGGCAATCTGGGTGTGCTAGTAATGCGGCTTCGGCGAGACTTTCTTTGCATCTGTTGAAAGCCTCTAAAGTGTCTCCAGTGATGCTAACAGGGTGAGATGCTTTGACGTTGCCTGAAAGTAAGGCGTTTAGAGGGGCTTGAAGGGATGCAGAGTGAGGCAGAAATCGCCTATAGAAATTGATCATACCCAGAAAGCGTCTGAGTTGTCTGACGGTCTGGGGTATTGGGAACTCTTGAATGGCCTGGACTTTATTGTCGGAGGGTTTGGTGCCAGATGCAGAGATTTCGTATCCTAAAAACAAAACCTTTGAAGCGCCGAAAACGCACTTAGAGGTGTTCACGAGGACGCCGTATTCCTTCATGCGACTGAAGAGCTGGTACAGGTGGGCCTCGTGTTCAGCCTCTGTTCTGCTGAAAACAAGAAAGTCGTCCAAGTAACAGTAAACGAAGTCGAGGCCTCTCGTCATTTCGTCTACGAACCTTTGGAATGTTTGGCCTGCATTCCTTAGGCCAAAGGTCATAAATGGGAATTCGTACAGACCAAAGGGAGTAGTGATGGCGGTCTTTTGTATGTCACCTTCAAAGACTGGTATCTGATTATAGGCCTTCGTGAGGTCTATGGTGCTGAAGACGCTACAACCTGAAATAGAATGGGCGAAGTCATGTATATGCCTAACGGGATAACGGTCTGGTACAGTTCGAGCGTTAAGCATACGGTAATCGCCGCAAGGTCGCCAGCCATTGTCCTTTTTAGGCGCTAAGTGCAATGGAGAAGCCCAGGGGCTCTCCGAAGGACGCGCTGTGCCGTTCTTAAGCATGAGCTCAAATTCCTGCTTGGCGACTTTGAGTTTGTCCGGTGCCAGTCTACGGGGAGTACATGATATGGGAGGGCCGGGAGTGGTCCTTATGTGATGTACCGTATTATGTTTGGGAAACACCGGCGTCCCTGAAGGGTGTGTAATCTCAGGAAAATTCAGCAATATCTTATGAAAGCGCGTGTCGCCTGTAGAAACTTTTACAGAGAATACATCCGTCTTAGCAATAGAAGCGTTTGAGCTCAAAGTTGTGGTGTTATCAACTAGGCGCTGATGGCGGCAATCTACCATAAGATTATAAAAGCTAAGAAAATCTACACCGATTATAGGTTTAGTTACATTTGCTACAATAAAGCGCCATGTAAAACTACGTCTTAAGCCTAAATTTAAGCTAAGCTCTATAAAGCCGAAAGTTTCGATGACAGACCCATTGGCAGCACTGAGTTCAAAGTCCGATTTTACTCGACGTTCTCGAAGCGCAGAATGCGGGTACACACATAGGTCACTGCCGGTGTCCACCAGAAATTCGGTGTTCGAATCGCGGTCGGTGACGAAGAGGCGACCCGTATGCGGTAGGCAATCGTTGGTCGCCGCTACTGATTGCCTGTGGAGTTTCCCGACTTCCCGTAGTCGCACGGCTTCCAACACTTGTTGGCTTGTTGTCCAAACTTGGCGTGATACCAACACACGGGGTACTTCCTGTAGCTGGATCGAGAACGGTTCCTCTGCCGCGAGGAAGAACGCTGACGGTCCCGAGGTCTTGAACGATCGGTGGCGAAGCAACCAGCGCGCGTGTGCTCTTCCAGCTTGAGAGTGAGATGCTGCACCATCCTCTTCAGCTCCGCTATCTCGTCCGACTGGTGTGACGCATGTGCCATACTAGCAGATGCAGCAGCGACGTTGTACGGTGACGTCAGCTCTTGAATGCGGTCCGCTAGGTCCGCCAGTTGTTCCAGCGAGTGTGAGGGCTGTGATGCGAGCACCGTCTGGATGTTGTGAGGAAGGCGGTTACTCCATATCGACCGAAGGAAGTCATCAGGCACTGAAGGTCCGGCTAGGTCTTGCAAATGGCGTAAAAATTGTGAGGGCTTCCTATCTCCGAGTTCCTCGTGGGTAAGCAATTGTTTGACCTTCTTCTCGTGTGACGCAGATAAACGTTTGATCAACTCCGTTTTAATTTTATCGTAGCGATTGTTCGGCGGAGGATTAATAATGATGTCTTTGACGGCCTTAGCGTACTGCACATCAAGGTTGTTGGTAACATTATTAAATTTTATTCCGTCGTCGGTGATGTCGTTGCTCTCGAATTGACTTTCCAACATCGCAAACCAAAGTTCAGGGTCCTCGGGTGAGAACGGAGGAACTTTAATTTTTAATTTCCGCCCGTCGACTAATCCGTGCCCAGTGGACAAGCGCATTGGACGGGCTCGTTGTGTGACGTGTTTTTGCGAGCCGACGGTTCTTGCGGAGTCACTGCTGTCGCTCATTTTGTACCTGGATATCCTTGGTCGTAGTGTCCTTGAGAGGGTCACCAGTTATGGTTGATGTTTTGTGTGGTGTGCGGTGCGGGGTTGTGAAGCAGAAAGTCCAAGTCGTGTACACAAAGAAGATGAAAGTTTATTCACAAACACAATAGATTACACGCACAATCAGAAAGCCAGAAACCATAGAAAAGAAGGAGTAGAAGTAGGATACACAAGATAGATAGTACAAGAGTAGTTAAATACTAGACAGCGATATTACTACGATGCGTTCGCGAGTAAATAAGCGCAAGCGATAAGGTAGCAGGTGACACGGGCTTCGCGGTGAGTATCGTGTACCGACTGGTGAGCGAGGCCGGGCGGGCGCGCCGGCGGGCGGCCGGCAGCGCGTGAGCAAAAAATCTTAGAGATAAACAACAACCGGCGGGACAGCGGTGTATTTCCAATGATCGCTGTTCGGTCGACTCGGTGAATGTTTGATGCGTGATTTATGTGCTACTTTATTGACGAAATAAAATATGATTTTATAATTAATATTTAAGGTGTAATTCTAAGTGTAATGTAAATACTGTATAATACGATATAATGATGTAATGTAATAAAATATAATGTAATTTAATGTAGTAGATGTGTAAGTGTATTTTAATGATATGTAATATATATGTATATGTATAATATGTAAATGTAAATAATGTAAATAATTATGTTGCATGTATATAAATATAATGATTTAAAATAAAGAGTAGCCACAAAACAATAATGATAAACAATAATTATTACTAAATAAGGATTATAAAATTTATCGTAATTACAAGTAAGTATATTAGTAACAATTAATAGGCCTAACTTACTTCAGCTTACGATTTAAACTTTACTTAGATACTTATTTGTTGTTAAGTTCTCAAAATTTATTCTCTCTAATACTGTGTTGTAAGGCTCCACTAATGGCTATTGTTCAAGTTTCAAGGTAAAATATATCTTCGAGGGTAACTTGTTACTTGTTAAAGTTACATTTCGGTACGTGAACTACGGAGCATTAACACTGTTAATTAAAAACGACTGAGAGAGTTCGGTTGTTACCAATTACCGGCCTAAAGGTCTGCACATATTAACATCCACTTTACTCCGACTCTACTTACTCCAACTCTACAATGGCTTTAGTCCAGCTCTACTCAGATTCAACTCATGGAGAGAGATAAGTAACACAAAATAGATCATAATACTTTCTTATAAGTTGATTCGGATCGAGTTGTAGCGGGAGACCTACCACAACCGTTTATTCTAGGTGTCATATTAATTAAATAATGGTTTGTTTTGTTTAGCCCGCTAACCCCTTCTTATCTTCAAGATAAATTTAAATACCGGTACCTTACACATGATCATTTACTTCGATCGTCCAATAACCTTCCCCTTCTTTCTTTCTTAGTCATTGTTAGAAACAGTCAAACAGATCACAGATGTGTTGCTATTCTCGAGGACTAAGGTGGTAAGGACTCTCTAAAAAAGTGAAACCATTAAATAAAATCTTATAAATCCTCGCAATTTTATCGAGTCCGCCACGAATTACCAGTTAAAGCCAAAATTAATTTTCCCGGTAGTTGACCCGAGATATCCGTAAATTAAAACATGGAATGATTTATTTGCGAACGCCCGCAGAATAGATCACCGCTGTCCAACGAATTGAATTTTTGTTTTTATTCCAGTAAAAATATTTACTTCATAGTTTTAATTTAAATAAATGTTTTTAAAGTAATTTTTTACTATTGCCGAAGATATAAAGTAGAATAATATTTTTTTAAGGCCACAGCAACCCACATTCTATGAAAATTTCAGGTGTCTACCTATTTTCGTTTCATGAAATAGAGCTCCGCGCTAACTGCAATCAGATAGCGGAGACATATAAGTAGGGTTCCGTTTGTCAACCTTGGGGTAAGTAAGTACGTAACCCCATAAACAAGTAACCCAGTAACCGCTTATGATCGAGTCGGACATAAGACTAAAATTTTTCTTATAATAAAAATCCAAATTCGATTAGTCTCATAAAAACTTGGTTATTTACAGCCTGCAGTACTGACTAACATGCAGATAAGATGGGAAGAAGGGACCTTTTGATGGGAAGTGGTCATCGTCGCCTATGGACACATAGACACCCGGGGAGGATCGCCAATGCAACGGCAGCCCTGAATGGCAACCCTTTTACACCTTTTTGTGAAGTATTCCATTATAGCGTTCCGGGAATATTTACAAAAGAAACCTCATTGCACAACTTGTATTGACTTGCATACACGACAAAAATACCTATAGGCATAATAATATTTATAATGTAATATATAGGATATGAATCTGAAAACAACTACTAGGTAAGAAATAAAAGGTTTTCATGATTGAATTTTCGTTTCGTTTGTCCGTTCTCAAAAAAGGAATTTTTAATTGGGGCTAAATCTGGGACAATTTATAAAACGAAATGCCTTTTGTTTTAATATTCTTACGCCATCTGGTACTTTGTATAATGTGCTTCGTAAACGATTGTTGGGTAATTATAGTACTTTTAACCTAACTTTTTATCTATTATGTGTGTATTATGTAGCTGGAAACCCGTCCTCGCTTCGCTTCGGGATGCTTACCTATATTATATTTACAATCTTTATAATGTATTTAAGCGGGAATTTTTAAATTGACATTTCTTTTTTGTTCTGTTCTTGTTCTTGTGTTCTTTGTGAACCAATTGAAATAAAACTAGTGCATAGCATTAGTAAACCGCATCAAAAAAGGTTACGTAAGCCATTTCTGATAGCGGGAACAAACGCACTAAAATCTAAAAATCATTGTGACATCTGTGACACCTTGAAGTTTATAGCTTATTATTATCGTTCTAAGTCGTTTAAGTCTAAATCGGTCTGTTCTTCTGTTGTTCTAAGAAACAAAGTCTGTCACAGACTTGACTAAGGGTGGGTTGCATATCACGTGGTTAAAGTAAGGTTATAGGTACATGTCGGTTAAAGTAAAATTTAACCGCCGAAAGACACAAAACTGGGTTGCATCAACTAACCCTCGTTAAATTTTGACTAAAATTTAACCCTAACCGTAACCGTCCGAATGCGATCGGTCAACGTCAAAGTTAACCTTAAAATTGACTTTGTTTGACATATGTCTGTATACATTTCCGTTAATATTTTGATATTAATTGATAAATTATTGTTTTTACGTAATTGAAAATCGGTTACAATGTTTCAAAGCAGTGGATTGATTCGATAATATATAATTGATGTATAATTGATGAAGATACTTCATCCAATGACGACCTTATCATCTAATACATTACGGCAAGAAAAACAAGCTTCTTCAGGAACTTTTCTCTGGGATGAGGTGGACTGTGTGGCGCGTTTTAGGCTATCTAAGCGTGTAGCTAGGTATTTCATTTGTATATTGGAAATGACACAAAGAAGTAATACAAACAGGTAAGCGCTTACTTATTGCAATGGTCCAGTAAAATCGAAATTATGTGTATTATGAATTCTATTTACTAAAACCTAATTATTTATTTCAGAAACCATGCAGTATCAGTAACTGATCAAATACTACTGGCCTTACAATTTTATGCATCAGTATCTTTCCAAAGATGTGTCGGTGATACAAAGGTGTACACAAATCTACTGTTTACAGGATTATATAAAATGTAAACGAACAATGAAACGAACGGAATTTTATTATAGATTTTAATACATTTGCCCATGAACGAGCCACCAGTTTTGCTGA
Source organism: Ochlodes sylvanus (assembly GCA_905404295.2). Classification (NCBI taxonomy): domain Eukaryota; kingdom Metazoa; phylum Arthropoda; class Insecta; order Lepidoptera; family Hesperiidae; genus Ochlodes; species Ochlodes sylvanus. Next base: position 6,931,011 of record FR990144.1, read on the forward strand.
GTCTGAAATTTGGTGCAATCAGTTTAGCCTTGTTCCTAGTATTAATCATGTGAACATTAAGGAAACTTTCATAGTATTTTTAATAACGTACATATTTATTATCAACAATATATTGTGAAACTACATTTAATATATTTATTTCTTTAAATAGATTTCTTAGCGAATCCCTTCCCTTCATCTTCCTTATGTTTGTCAATTAACAGTTCCAATTTTTCTATTTCATCGACTGATTCAAATCAGCCGATCAAAATTGGACGATCGTTATCTGAAAATGAAATCATTGAATTACTACACACAGTAAAGTAAAAGATGTAGGTACATCACAACCAAGATGACAATAAATTAACAAGAAGAAACGTAGGTACTCACTTTACTGAACTGTCCATATTAAAGTTGAGTTGAATTCCTTTTTAGTGATTACGACACCTATTTAACTTTGATAATATTACGAAAATTAACCTTTAGCGATGATCGATCGAAGAACAAATCAACAAAGTACAAACAGTAATGAACATTGAGTTTAGCACCTAATGACAGCATTGACAGATGAAAAGCTGCCCGCACCGTCAATTTGACAAGAGTCGTACGACATTTTAGCACAATGTTGCTAGTACAAAATATCTTCCACACAAAACAAACTCAAAAAACCGGGAAGGGTGTCATAATTGTCATGGCAGCCCCATTAACCGGCGTTACTTTTGACGAGGGTTAAAAAAGGCATTGTGCAACGCTACATGCAACTTGACCTTCGGTAAGAGCTTGGTAATGGTAATAGCATGGTCAAAATTAACGTTGGTTACAACGATAGCTAAAATGTACCAAAAACCCACCCTAAGTCGGTCACAGTTGTCATGGGCGCCAGCGGAAGGGGTCTGCATGCTCATGTGCTACCTTTATTCGATAAAAAATCGTTCCTCACTTCAAAGAGCAAAAATCAATCAAAATTTTCAATCTGTTAAGAAAATCGCTGTTACCGTTTCCCAGGCTTCAAACGCTCAGTTTACATTGCCCGTTTGTAATTGGATGATCTTTATACCTCATCTTGTTAATTGAACTTTCCGCGGTTACGACAACAGGACGTAATGGGTTTGAAGTGATGCCATTTTGTTTTCCATTTTAAACTCGATAAACGGTAATGGTTTGTATTATTGCTGCGATTCTGTTTTGAAACGTTTTAGAGTAGGTAACTAATAGTTTTATTAACTACGGACTACTGTGAAACCCAAAAGAGTGATCTAAATCTATACATATAATAAATGTGTAATTGATTGATATACATGGAAGACAAATGAAAAAAATGCTGTTGGAGGCCTAGCATTCAAATACCTCCTATATCCTGTGCTTATGGATGTACTCCTCAGAGTACATGACACAGGTGAATGTGAGCATTGTCAGAGAAGACCTGTGCCCACCATGGGTACGGTTATGGGTTGCGATGATGATGAATTTCAGTAAATTACATTCTATCAATATCATCAGCCAAAGTGGTGCACAAGTCCCCGCACAGTAAATAAGTTATACCATACGAAATATACGAACTGACATTGACAGACAGCGGTCCCTCGGTCGCACTATCCATTGCGCAGTGATTATAACTGTATGGAGCTGATCATATACGGGATTTATTTTCATCATCATGAGTGCATCGCGAAATGGAACGTCAAGCCGGAACTGTTTGTTGTTGAAGTCCAAACGACAAATAAATGAATGAAAAATAAACGCTAATCGCTCGTAACTCCGCACTAGGATTCCTTGTGTGTTCAGAACAGAAATTTATACTTACTTATCTTTGAAATTACGCCTCGGTGGGAATCGATCTCAGGATCTTGCAGGCAACAGTCCGGCACCTTAACCATTGCGCCATACGGATCGTCAATGGGTATTTTAGGTATCGATACGGTACACCAAAATAATCGCCGATGCGTTGCCAGCCGAGAAGAAAGTGGTACCTGTTTACTCCTACTCTCTGTCTTTGCTTTGTTCGCTCTGTTTTACGCGAGGCAAAGAGATGGAGTTGCACTTGGATTTTTGCTGCAACGTACAAGTAAAAAAACAAATTGGTTGTCTGTAAAGACGGTTTACGATCGAAATTTCCGTGATAACGTTTTATATGTAGTATAAGTCTATAAGGACAAAGGATTAAATGAAGATTCAGTCATTTCTCTTACACTGTCATTTATTGTTTACAAACTTTTTTACAAACTGCAGTAATACTCCGAAGTAATAGCGAACCGATTCCGCTTGAGTGGGAGAGAGAGAGAGAGCGGGCCAGCGAGCCTCTTTCTCGAATGTCGCGCGCGCGCGCGCGCGCCGTTACGTGACCGGACGGCGGACGTGACTGGACGTGACCGGCTCTGTGACAACTTTTCGAGAATGCCTCCTGTCGGAGCGGCATCAATTTATAAAACGTTATCACGTCAAAAATAAGTAGATATTATGTCAAAGTGTAGTCAAATTCGGCTGATTGTCCTACTTTCCATCTCTTCCGGTCTCCTTCCGCAATATTTTTCGCAGCCATAAGTAATTTCAATAATGTCATTGTATCGGATCCATACGCGCAACTCGCGTTGTAGAACGTAACGCATCTATACTTATTATATCTTTGGGTCAAGCCAATAGTTAACCGAATAGAAACTACGAACCTCGTACCCAAGTTAATAACAAGGGAAAAAGTTGTCGTTGAGGACTGGAACAACTGAAGGACTGGACTGGAATAGCTTGCCTGCACCTGCGTATAATATGGGAGTCTTCAAGAGGAAAGCGAATATTCTTATAATAAGTTATTGCGTCCAACATCTTAGACTTCATAGCCACTTTTAAAATGTGTGCGATTCACACGTGGTAGACGTGAAAGCTTAAAAAAACGAATAATGTCAGTCCAAATATTGATGTTTTGCTTTGCTTACGCAAGTCGCCATTTTGCCGTAAAAGGTATTGCTCTATCTAGGACCCCGACCTTGGAGCACGCAAGCGGATAATGCTTCCTATCTCATTTTCTCCAGCGTTAAAATGTGTCTGCCTCTTTTTCGCGTCATTTTCGTTTCATCCACTTTAAAATAACAACGATGCTTAAGAAGTTTTCACTTAATGTATTATTCAATGGTAAAGCAAGAACGAGTTAGCTGGCATAAAAACAGCGTTAAGGCCCGTATGTTTTCAGTCCATACCAACTATTGCGGTCACAGCGCACTCAATGTAATTAGCCTTTTGTCACGGATTCGCCCGCATTTATCTAACACGCGACGTGATTACCGATTGCCTGGAAAAGCAATGTCCTGTACGATAACGCGATATTCGTTTTTAATCACAAATACTGCTAAATACTTAGTCAACGTGTTAATAAATTGCCTTTGCACGGTTTGTATTCAGTTTTAGCTTGAGTAAATCTATATAAATTTGGAATTATATTCAATTATACCCCCCATATAGTTACTTCTTAAAAACATTACCCTCCTTTGCGTCGCACAGTTAGTTTGTATGACTATTTATTGAAACTTAATGCTTTTATAACTTCTTATTAGGAGTAAAGAATAGATATAATGTTGAAAACGAGCATAGGTTGCGTACACGATGCCTCCTCTAATGTGAAAATAACTACCTAAAGTCGTTAGATATTCCCTCTGCAGATACCCCATTTTATTATGTCAACTTTATTGGGAACGGCCCTTACGAAGCAACATTAAGTTTGCAAAACATTTTATATCCTCGAATGTAAAAAGATCATAAAACATATATTATTACTTGATGCGCTGAAATAATAACAAAATGACGATGGGTATTGAAAATTAATGTTTGTTTTTGTTGACGAGTAGGTGATCCACCTGACGGTGAGTGGTCGCCGTCGCCTATGGCCATCAGTAACACCAGTAGTTGCCCGAAGTTGCCATTTGAATCTTGTTCTAGGTCAGTTACAGTCACCGACCACACAGCCACCAATAGACACCTAATGTTTGATTTTCCGTATATAATGCATTCTGGCAACTAGCTGAGGTAACACGAAGCGGGGTGACTGGCTAATTCAACGCTGTGATTGGCTAATTCAAGGCCACACGAAACGTTGGAAAGTAATAGATTAAATTAAGCAACGGAAAAAAAAGAGACGGCCAGATGTGATGTGACAGAAGCCATTCGCCTGTTATTAAGAGTCTATTGGCTGTGTGGTCGGTGGTTACAGTTGTCACGGGCGGCAGCGGAAGTGTGGTGCTGCATGCTCGTTTGCTACCTTAATGCCATAAAAATTTGCCTGAAGAAGCAAGAGGAAAGATAGGTACTGAATAATTGAACAAACTAGAAAATATTGTTATGTGAAGTTATGTACAACATTTTCAATATATGTACCTTATTGTCTATTAAATAAACAATTTATAAATGTATTCTAATCATTTCACAGGATAGCCGTGATCATATCTGCATAATTTATACATAATGGATAATATATAGAAGTAGGTATGTAATAAGAAGTATTTAAAATAAAAATATTGTAATATATTTTTAATTAAATTTAATAACATGATTGTGGAAATTAATACATCATAATTATGTATTTATGTTCTTAAAAAAATCATTGTATCAACGCCTATAAGACTGTAGCCTGTACCTAGAGTTGAAAAATGTTTAATTTTGTATCAGCTGTTATTCTATCCTGTCTCCAATAAAAACGGATTCGATTTCATTTGAAAAAAAAATGACGTCCCGTGACCAATGTTTTAAAAAAAAATTAAATAATAAATATACCGTAAAGATTTTTCGGAGATATTACGAATGCAGGTAAAGACACTAAATACAGCACGTTTTCACTCCAAAACTGAGTTTGGAAGTAGGATCCGACAAGAGCACTCTGGTCCCAGTACGACGATGTCTGGAAGTGGGAAAAACTTTAAAAACACATCTAAAATAACCCGCAAGAGCTTCGAAGTGCACAAGTTTGCCTCATTTACCAAGTAACTGGTTGCCAACGTCATCTGGAAGTCTAGATAGTCTGTGAAAAGCATTTAGTAAATTTTATACATGTCCTAGATCAGCAAAGTTTCAAAATGCGCTGATGTTTAAACAGCTTGGATCGTGGTTATTGCAGATGTCTTATTTTTATTTTAAGTAGATACACTTTGGTTACATGAATGCTTCGAAAAGTTGCTAGTAAGTATTTGTAATTCAACAGACCCGAAATTCGTTCAAAGTCACATGTATTTAGAATTATTACAATACATGTGAATTTGATTGCTCTTAATAGATTTACTTAAATTATAGTAATACTGTTAAATATAGTAATACTAAAATATAATAAAACTGTAATTGTACATTAAATACTTTATGGAAATTTTAATGTATATGTAGGTTTTGTTATAAAAGCCAGAACATTGTGTAAGAATTTTCATCTGACCATCAGTGCGCGGTTAACACTAAATAGCTGTTTGAAAACCAATATGTTTTGTATTACCCACATTAGCATACTTACTAATGAATTGTAACATAGCTTTCAATAAGTGAAATAATAAAGTGATCCTAATTAGAAAGGTGTGTATTATATTCGAAATGAAATAAAATTTAAATTATTTTGACATGAGGTCATATCAACCCCATTTAAACAATCTATTTTCTATAGCTTTCTTACTTACTTTTCTCTGCGCCGAAAATATAGTTATGATTCCTTAGTTGTGACGTATGTTAATGGGCGACAATGACCACTTACCATCAGGTGATTCGTCTACACTTCGTCTATTGTCTAAAAATTCAAACTCTTCTTCATAAGCAGTAGTAAAAAATACTAAGCCTTGGTTCACTGCACAAACGTAAGTAAACCAGGCCAGCGTAACATTACCAAAGTGGTTCAAAAGTAAGATGGACGTAAAACGAAAGTACAGTACACTATCCACGCATTATTCTCCCATTCCATTAGCTCCAAGCCTTTGCTGTTTGGACGGCGGCCGATACGAGGGCGCGTTATGTTGAAAGCTCAGACATATAAACAAATAAATGTGAATAGGCTCAGTCAGTGCTCCTTAGAAGAAAAGTTTTTACTGCCTAATATAGAGCTGGAATATTTCAGTAGGGACGCTTTTGTTTCAAATTCATTATTTTACTAATTCATTCATCATCATCATCATCACAACCCAACTAACTGTCCCACTCCTGGGTCTTCTCTCACAGTGTGAGGGGTACAGGCCATAGTCCACCACGCTGGCCAAGTGTGGATTGGCGGAATTCATACGCCTTTAAAAACATGATGGAAAACTCTCGGATGTGCAAGTTTCCTCACGATGTTTTTATTCACCGAATATTTACACTAATTCATTGATGGAAGCTAAATTTTTTTTATGGCCTAAGCAGGAAAACGAGCAGACGGGTCACCTGATGATAAGTGATCACCGCCGCCCATGGACATTGACAACACCAGGGGCGTCACCAACGCGTTGCCGGCCACGAAGAGAGCGAAAGACCCGCTTCTTGAAGGACCCCATGTCATAGCAACAATAGCAATAAATAAATAAATAATAAATAAATAACGCTACACACTCATAGCCCCACACTAGGATTCCCTGTGTCGTGGGTGCCATAGACAACACACAAGACAAGAATACACACACCCAGACCAAGAACGGAAATTTAAATTCATCATTCAAATTTCCGCCTCGCTGGGAATCGAACCCAGGACCCTCGGAACGGCGATCCGGCGTGTTAACCATTGCGCCATCCGGTAATGTTGGAATACTTTTTTTATACGATGCTAAGTTAATCCTTGACAACAATCACACCTGATGCTAATTGGCAATGAACCATACATTATAAGCAACAAAAAAATCGATCAAAAAAATCATTAAAGTTATCCGTCTGTTTAAAGTGACATTACACAGAAATCACTTAACCAACAATGTAACGGGTGCTGTTAAAATATTTATCAAATTTACCAGTAAGACCAGTTCTATAAATAAAATTCCATTCCATCATATTTGATGGCATTTCATGAAGCTTACTGTGTACGATATTCTCAATTTTATATCGCTCATATGATGAAAATTCTATTTGGCTGAGCTAGTCAAGTTTAAACCGGCTGGGTCACGTAGCCAGAAAATCGTATTTGTCCCACAAACACGTCCCCAATAAACTGTTAACTCCGATACATTGAGTTGTGCATTTGTGGCTTTATTCGAGAAAAGTTACTATGTAACATATTGCAATGTAGTAGGCACGGCGATAAAATCTGGCTTCAATCTATGGCCCATTACAAAGCACGGATCTCTCATTATTGAGGTTCGATTCCCAGCGAAGCGGAAATTTGAATGATGAGTCTGGGTGTGTGTGTCTTGTGTGTTGTCCATGGCACCCACGTCACAGGGAATCATAGTGTGGGGCTATGAGTTTGTAACGTTATTTATTTCCTACGAGGTCATCCCAACTATTAGAGACATGGAAGTGTTGTATACAGATAAAGTTGTTGCATTTGATGAGTTTTTCCTAAATGTATTATAACTAATTAAAAATATAGAATATAAAATGTGGTCCAGAACAACGTCTGGTAGGTCAACCAGTATTCATAATTTTATAATAACGCAATAAAATGTAAAAACCAATATCAGAAAAAATATTAAAACTTTGTACAAACCTAACTTATTCCTATTTGTATACTTTATATCAAACATGAATTTAAAATAGATGCTAAAACTTTTTGCACTGCGCTCCGTACGAGCTACGGCATCAAATCAGTGCATGTAGCAATGAGTTTGGCAAACTATGTTGATTTATACAGATCTGAACCAACTTTATAAGCTTCGTATATTACTAGGATATATCTAAATTCTTTATAACTTGAACTAGACAAAAACCGACTTCAATATTGACAAGGAATAAAATAAAAACATAATCAAAGTAGTCGAAGTCAATTAAAAATCATTAAGAATAACTCAAAAACTACTTGTCACATTTCGCTCAAAATAAAAATCAGTTCACAAATAACATAGAAATCGCTGGACATACAATAAATATAAAGGTGTCGAACATAGAACCTCCTCCTTTTTTTGAAGTCGCTAAGAAAAGCTAAGACGCATAAACACTTTCAAGTTTAAAAATCATGTATCTAATGACGAGCGAAGCTCATGATTATGCAAGGCATGATTCTACTAGCTGTAACTCTACAAACCCTATATATCGGGCAAAAAAGGCTGGGCCGTTCGACCGTCGTGCAAAGATTACGAGCTTATGATAAGAAATTGTCTTACGGGTGCAATAGCTCTATGAAAGTAACAGTTGTTTGGGTTCCAACTGCTGATCATTTGATGACACAAACGTACACCACATCAATAATGTCCGTAAGTCTATCCCCACAGACTAAGCTATGAAAACATACTAAAATAGAACAAAATGAACACTAGCCAAGCTCGGTATAAATAGGTCAGTGAAAACCGCATGCAAGTCAGTTGTCATTTCTGATATTAACGAGAACAAACGCACAGGCAAACATACAAAAATTCAAAGATATATTATTATGTGCTCTTTCGCGTTTATTAATTATATCTTACCTCCTAAGTTAAAGTAATATAATTTATTAAAGTAATTTAAAAAGTAATGTGCTGTAATAGCAATAGCAATAGTAATAGCTGTATGTTTAGAATAGTATCTACACATTTGCATTAAGTGAGTACCATATAGGTAAGTGTCGCATAATAAATACGTTTTCTTTTATTGTTTCTTTCTTTCAATTTTCTGAAATGGAGACGTCGATCAGTAAGTTTTATTATTTATTTAGATCAATCAACGCATAGCATTACGCACACAATATGCGGCCTTACTCGTATTCGTATCATAACACAAAATTAATTACCGAAGTTCATTACTCCGTTTCTTTACTCCCACGGGCTGATTAATCTCCTAACACAAAGCCACAAGATACACACCAAAAGAAAGAAACCGATCCAATCCTTAATTACAGGAAGCTTCTCAAATAAGACCATAAAACGATCCCATTACGGTAGTGAATACGTGACTGAGCTAGCAGGAGAAATTAAGACATATGGGAGATTTCGCGTTTGCATAACAAATACTGCTGATTGTACTAATCTTTGTTCATATACAATTTTAGCTTGATTGTATGTGTGTAAAAAATAAGGTGAATTGATTCCTCCACTAATCCGCTCTGGAGCTGCGTGATACTCTATTATGTTATGAGGAAAGGCTCAGTAGTGGACAATTAATGGATTAAGTGGACAGTTAATGGATTATGTGGACAATTAATGGATTAAGTGGACAATTAATGGTTTTTACTATAGGTACCTAATTACCTTACGTCCATATTACTCCATTTAACTTGAAAGACCAAAAACTGGTGAGGAGTAAACTGTTTAAGAATAAAAAAACAAAACCAACAGAATTCTGTTCTCGGCTTCAGTCCTACAATAGTGAAGTAAAGTCCATTGTCCACCAAGGTGATCCGGCACGCATTTGCGTTGCGAAATTAAGTTTATGGAAGTGTAACTTCTGTTTCTTAGATTGAGAGAGACAGACAGGCTATATGATCATAAGAATTCGCCTTTATCCCTGAACGTAGACAACGCCTGTTCAGTCAACACGCCCATCTTTGAACAAAACTCTTTTCACACCCCTTCTTTTCTTTGAATAACCTCATGATATACCGCTTCTGCGCGCGAAGCGCTCATAGCCCGGCGGCTTGCGTCGATCTCAAGTGATCGACAAAGTTAAGCAACAGCGGGCGCGGTCGGTAGTTGGATGGGTGACCGCTAGTGGCAAAATTTCTTGAGCGTTTCCGTGCGTCGGAGGGCACGTAAAGCCGTCGGTCCCGGTTGTTATCATTTGGTAGCAGTCGTTAAGTCATGTCGGATACCTTCGGGCGGCTTAAAATTTCCGACACTTGGGTTGGCCACTAACCCCTCCACCAATCCGCACTGGAGCAGCGTGGTGGAGTATGCTCTAGGCCTCCTCAGGTATGAGGAGAGACCCGTGCTCAGTAGTGGGCCATTAATGGGTTGTAGCCATACCGCTTCTGCTGCAATTTTCAAGGAGGAAAAAGATAACCCACAACCACCATCGTCATCATAGGACCACAACCACTCTGCCAAAAGTGTACCACTGAAGAGGATACCGCTTCTAGATAAAACAGAAATAGCTTCCTCTTTCCAAAGATTGCATGTACACAATCGGCTTGTATGTGATGTAAAAAAGACAGATTGTCCTTCATCACCAAACATTCAATGGATTACGTCCTTTAATAAGGACATACTCGCAGGTTGTAACTAGTATTGTATACTGTGTTTTATTCCAACTAATTAAGAGTAATTGCTGACCTCCTTCAGTAAGAATACGCCCGCTGACCAAAGAATACAACTCATGACGCGGGACGAATACGAATGTTCCCCCGTGCTGTTTATTCGCAATTAGTGCTGATTCGATCGATTGTTCTTTCCTGTGATTAATCGAATTAATTCGTTACGTCATGTACAGTGTAGGTATACTTGCGAAATTTATTCTTGTCTGTCTGCCTGCCTTTGCACAATTAATACTCTACGTTCATCGTTCAAATCACTTGGCTATAACTGCTTAATAAGTCCAAATAAATAGGATTTCAAATGATTACGTCATTAATTCACGTCACGTCTTCACTTCGTTACACTCGGTTAGTAGCGACTGAAGTGAACATTGATCCGGTTATAATTATAAAATCGGATCTCATAACTGAAATGCCGTGATTTGTCTACACCGAAATTTTTGAATATTCTCGGTAAAATGTTTGAGAATATCTTTCTTTTGGACTTGAGCCGATGACACTTTTTAGAGACAACCATCTTAGTCCCAGAAATACATCTGTGTCCGAATTAGAAGAATTAGAGACTATTATTATTAACTAATACTACTATCACTAACAGTCTCTGCTCCAGTTCTCAGACCTACTGACGAACTTATCAATTAACTTTCTCAATAACTCCCTCTGCTAACTAGACGTATCAACTCAGCCCCAAATTGAGTCTTGTTCTGGGTTGGTCACAGATGTCTTGAGCGGGAGTGGAAGGGTGGTGCTGCATGCTCGTTTACCTTAATACCATAAAAAATAGGTCAATCTTAGGATCGACACAAGCCGTTGAGCTATGATCGCGTAGCTATATTGTTGAACATTATTATGCCAATAATTTTGTATTGGCTTTCATTCATCCCGTTATCATTATCATGACAGCTGGTTATCGGTAAAGCCATTGTATCCAATACAAGGGTCGGTATTACAAAAGGCATTTACGGGTATAGCGATGTAATTCGCCGTCATAATAATTAAACTGTTCCAATGTTGGGCCCAATACCAACGCTGCATGACGTCAGAAAGCTCAAGCCTTCTATCAGAAAGTTATTCGACTACCACCAGCAGCTTAAAGCACACCAGGTTGGCCATATACGAGATTGACAGACTTTTCACCTTGGGAAATATTATGAAGATCTTCCAGGTATGCTAGTTTCCGAACGGAGTTGTCGGTCATTATGTAAATAAGTAATAATTAGCTAATTTACACAAAGAGTTACATTTAGGATTCCAATCCTCATGTGGGAGAATATGTAAGAGAATTGATTGCACTGTCAACTTACTTTTATATAATAGCCGTTAAGGGAGAAAGGTCTTCGAGTCGACCACGCCTTGGATACAGGAGTATTCTGCATTCCCCACCAGGTGAACTGACGACATGAAGAAAGATAGCGGGCATCCACTGGATTTAGAAGGCCCAGGACTAGTCAGACCAGGAGGACAAAGGAATCTTGTGAGAAGACAACATAAGTAACGTTATGAAATTTAAATTCAACAAGAGCCACGATAAAAAAAATATCCTTTATGTCCATTTACTAACCGCACGACTGTATGTAACTTATTTAGTAATTAAAAGAAACGACATCATAGATTTGTAGTCATTACATTACAATTATTGAAATGGTACCAGCTATATTGCATGTGTCTATTTAATACGTCCCATGCACGTGCCTTCCAAAGTGTGGAAACGCAAGGTTATTTGTCTACGGCACCTCCTCTTGGTCATACCCAAAGGATTATTAGGCTTTGCATCACTAGGTTATGTTTTAATAGCATTTGCATTTCTTTACTAGGTCATCTTCTGATATAACTTGTATGACGGTGTTTCAATCTACAAGTTTGACTGTGTGTTGTAAGCTATTTATATACGTTTACTCCCATTATCCCCAACAAACAAGAACGGATGACATTTAACCTCGATTTACGCACTGGAAATAATGAATGACACCAATAACGAATACTTGGTTGGCGTTTTCAATACCATTAAACAAAACTCGACAATTTATTGGACACTTAAGGGTTTATTGGTCATTAATTCGGGACCTGGAGTTGAATGCTGTTAAAAGTGTTGCTGTATTGAAATATGAACTAACGTTCAAAATATACGACTTGGACAATGTTCAATTAATGGGTTGAATCCACTTTATAAAATCTTCGTACGAAATTTCCTCTAAATCGGTTCAGCGGGGAAAACGTTGCAGACAAACAGATAGAGATACTTTCGCATTTATAATATTACTATGGATTGTTTTTCTTATTTTTCTATTATGTGTAAAATTTTAGATTTGCTACAATTCTCGTTTAATAGAGAGTAGTTCAATATTACTAAATTCTTTAAGCAACGTAAGTATCTACTATTTCTAAAAATCAATTAAATCTAGTAATAAAGATTCTATAAATTATCAGTAAGTAATATTTCTATCATAACAACAAACCATTCATGTGATTTATTAAAAGGTTTTACTTTAATAACGTTTTCCTTTCTCCTCCCCGCAATCACTTCTAATGTCTGTAATCCTATCCTCAAAACTATGGACTAAAATACGTAAGATGAAAGTGCTTTTACTTAACTATGTTTTATTTTATGAAATATACTTCAAATATGCACTGCAATCATCTTGGGTTTGTTATTGCAGTTTAAAGTGCGTAAAGAACATACAAAAACTTTGAATGTTTTTGAATGTTGTTGTTGTTGTGTTGTAGGTTAAGTACTAAATTTAATTTAATTTAATTTTAATTAATAATATCAAGGATTAACTTAGCATCCCCATACACAAATTACAAATAGTTCTAGGCTTGTTGCTTGTACATTAAGATAGCAAACGAGCATGCAGCACCAGACTTCCAATGCTGACATGACAACTATGACCGACACAGAATAAGACATACTCGTAAATCGGGACTGGGATGGTTAGTCCAGTTAGAGAGGGTGTTATTAAAAATGTTAGTTGGTCAGTACATATGAGGATTGGGACAGTCCCTGTATTATGTTATTATTGGTATGTTATTTATGTAAATAGCCGACACAAAGACGATCCATTTTATTGTAAATGGGCACCATCAGACCATCACCCATGGACAGTCCGATTTGTTTCTTTCTATAGTAAGCAGGGGTCGTATTATGTAGGATACATTCCACCTCGTAAAATGGACTTGTTTGATTCGGGTAATGGTAAAAAAAATATGGTTGCCTGTAAAGTCGGTTTTACGGGCGAAGATTTTACGTGACAACGTCTTTTTCTCGGTAGAATATTTATTGATATGAATATAATTAAATTGCGCAATAGGAACAAGGAATTGAATGAAAATAAGAATTGCACAAATTTTAACTATAGAAATATATTTTGTTTACTAAAACATTGTACATGTAAACTTAAACTTAACGCGCCGATTCAATGCGCCTAATTCTCTAGTGCTGCGCGCGCGACAGACCGATCATAGTTGAGTGGGAGAGAGACGCAAGGCATTCGGCGGGCCTCTCTCTCGTTCGGTGACTCATCGTAACGTTACCGAGCGTTACTATTTTTCATAAGTGACTCCCAGCTAACCTAATTTAAGACGTTGTCACGTCAAAAAATCAGTTCACCCTACAGGCCATCCCTGAAACTTCCTAGCGGGATTGATGTCACTAAATCTCGAAATGTTGTTACAAAAGACTTATTTCAAAATTTTCGTCAACGATATCTCTCGAACGGATCAAACGATTTTGAAGCGCTTTGCGGTATTCGACGCAGGTTGTTTGAATAGATCGATCCATCAATTCAGTAGTTTGAAAGGTAATGGAAAAAAACCATTTTTATAAAAAAAAAAACGGTTATTTGGAATTAGTTTACAAACACACATAATTGTACATAAAGACACAATGGCTTTAACAGTCACAATAGCTTCTTAAGACCTCAAAAGTGGAGATTTGATGAAAACTAATTTTCGAGAATCGTTGTGACCAAAAACTTCCCTATTTTTGAAAATTGAAAATTTTAATTTTTCTTAACGGGAAGTTAAAAATTAAATCTGGATTAATGGTTTGCCACAAAAAGCCTCGGTTTTATTGCAATTCGTGAATCTGGAATTATTATTGAAGTCCCATTGTCCGTCAGTCCGATATAACTCAATAACGCCCTGAATTCGCTGGAATTAATCCGGAATTCATCGTCAGTTTAAAATGTAATTAGACGGCAATTTCAATCGCAGTTTTTAAATGATAAGCACTTTCTGATCAGTTTATTGATGTAAGTATTGTGAGAGGAATATTACTGACTGCTTATTCTTTATTATACCCATTAAATTTTTCAATTACTAAGTACTTTCTGCTTAAATTGTAACAGAAATCTGTTCATTCAATGTGTTCTTCAATGTTTGTATGTGGTTTTGTCATATTGATATACGTTCTAAATAGCTGTCATCATAAAGCCGTCTAAAGGCATCACTGATGATAATATTGCCTTATTATTATTAGTAATAAGCCAATGACTGATGCCATGCTATCAAAGGAAGAAGGAAAAAATATACCAATCGAATTGAGAACCTTTTAGAAGTCGGTTAAAAATAAAGTACTGACTCTCAATCACCAGTCAGACCACGAGACGTTTGGCGACTGACTTAAGCAGCAAGGTAGCAGGAATTATCCATGCGCCAAGCTAATCAAACACTTGTAAATTGCCAAATATGCAGATAGTCTCGAGGGTGTACTGTAAACGGCAAACACGTTTAAACGTTTGTGAACGGTAACGCCCGAGAGGCCGCTGTAAACGCATGGATGCTCTCTCTCCGCTCCGTCTACACAAGGGTTACCATCTCCAAGGTTTTTACCAGGATCTCAATTAGGTACATGGATATTTCAGTAGGAGAACTGTAAGTAATTT
Organism: Ochlodes sylvanus; assembly: GCA_905404295.2. Taxonomy (NCBI): domain Eukaryota; kingdom Metazoa; phylum Arthropoda; class Insecta; order Lepidoptera; family Hesperiidae; genus Ochlodes; species Ochlodes sylvanus. The sequence continues at coordinate 6,946,167 of FR990144.1, forward strand.
ATGAACGGTATCTGTATATTAATACGTGACGAGACATCTTTGAGCCCATTTTTAAGATTGTTATTATATTTATACTTTTTTATATCTGTTAAATTGATTTATTTAATTGTTTAAACAAAATTATAAAGACTTTAAAAAAATTAAATTAATTAACACTTGCTATATATCACTTGCTATTATTTACGCTTAAAGTTATGAAGCACAGTTTTGCGCTTATTACCATCTACTGCCTGGCTTCTTCTACGATCTCTCCTCTGGTTCCATCATTTGATGGTTAGATTAACCACCCTCTGCTAACTGGACTAACCCTACCCTTCAAATGAAGTGAAGAGATCCGAGCCCAACAGTGGAATAGTTATGTGCTGTGATGAATTCATATTAAAGTCTGTGTTATATCGTAGGCTTATTTAATGTCATTTAAAAAACCAAACAAATATACGGGGTGCGTTCAGGTTGCGGGCCTATAAACTTCTCAACGCATTTTGACGTATTGCCATAAAATATTTATGACGAAAATATACTTTTGAACCACATAAACCGTAACATTTTAGTGGTTTCACATCCCAGTACGCAAATAACTTGTACTTTACGATTTGAACGCTCTAAGCCTTTGGTAAAAGCAGTGATAACTGAGTGGTTTGAGGCTTTGAGCGTTCGACTCCCGAGGGAGCCTGGGTTCAAATTCTGCACGAACCTGTAATATTCAACAAATGTAAGCGCATTAGAAATTAATTATCCCTTGCTTCGGTGAAGGAAAACATCGTGAGAAAACCTGGCACACCTTGTGAGTTCTTCATGTTCTCAAAAGGTGTGTGAAGTCCGCCAATCCGCACTTGGCCGCCATAGTCTGTACCCCTCGCATTGTGAGAGGAGACCGGTGCCCAGAAGTGGGACAGTTATGGGAGTTGTCGATGTAAATTGAACGATTTTTTAAGTCAGTATTTTTTGTATGAGTCATTTTACAGTTGAATCCATATAATATCTATAACTTAACTATTACCTAATCAGCTAATCTAATTAAAGACTTATTCAGCCCCTTACAAAATAACACTCGCAAATAAAATAATGATTTTAGCAAAATAGCGCGAGTGAGACAAGAATTTAAATTGATAATTGAGTAACAACTTAACAAATAACAGTTTAATCCGATTTTCCTGTCAATGTTTAAATAGTCTAGGCTGCCCTCTAAGCGAACACGTTAAGCAAAATTTGATATGCATTGTTTTTCGATGACAATCGGACTAACGTCCGAGTTCAAGTCGTTTGTGTTTTACCCATAATCCGTAACCCATTTCCATAATTTCCAAAATTCGGGACATTCCCATTTCGCAGAGCGGTACTCACAAGTACCTACAGTATAATAAGTGAATAGTGATTCTGCAAAATACACTTAAAATGCTTATACAAACAACTTTAAACCAAAGTAAAGAGCAAAAGGATTTTTCATTTCAAGTTAGTTGATAACTAGTTGGAATTGCTCAAAGGGAATGGTTTCTCGCATTGCTTTATGGAAATTTATAATAACACTTGCAACATTCTTCTACATTCTTTTAGTTTAATAAGTTTAACCAAATTGTCGTAAGTAAATGTGAATTTTATACTATGTCATATTTTTTTACTATTTTATTGGTTCTTAGCCTCAAATGATTTTGGGAAAATAAAGTTTTTTGTTATAATTAATATAATTTTTAACTTATCGGGAGAAACCACTGATTTCATTACAAACCTATTATTAGCAACTTTTAAATCGTGAGATTTACAATGCGGCAGGCATTGTAAATGTATGCGATATTTACTAAGGTGTCGGATTTTAACTTTGTACGACATACTGGCTAAAATAATAAGCAATAAGGCAATGACTACAATCCTCATGGTAAGTGGTGATGTAGTTTTGGGTGGTACACCTATACTAGCTTAGTAGAGAGAAATAGAAAAAAAAAACGTGGGTTCAAGCCTCGATTCCCGAAACAATCTGAGAACGATTACTATGTATGTACCTACTTGGTATTAAACCAATCATGAACCATTCGAAAATTCTAAATTCCCAAAGCTCCTTTAAATAATTTTTACGCTGAAGTGATAATTTTTACAAACAGAATTGTCCTTGAAGTTCAAGATCGTAGAATTTCATTTTTACGCGGTGTCCCTCGGGCAAATCACATCTGCATTTTAACATTTAGTTCTTGATTATAGCTTGGAGAATAGTTTAATTTTGCAAATGGTTGTTACAAACAAAGAAAACTCAGTGAATTGCTTCGCTTAGAATGTATTAATAAAGTCTGTGAGATATGCTACATATTTACTTAAATGTTGTAGCATAAAGTAGCTGTAAACATGAAAGGTATTAGAATGCTAATATTAATTTATTAATATTAGTTAATATTAATTTATTAATATTAGTTTGGAGACCGATATTAGTTTGGCTATCAAGTTAAGTCGGATACTCGCGCTGTTTGAGGGATCCTGGATTCGTTTCCCAGTGAGACAGAAATTTGAATGAGAAATTTGAATGTTCCTACTACTGTCCTAGGAAGATTGTGAATGCGTAGCGTTATTAAAAATGCGTAAAAACTATGAATAAAAGTGGGAAAATGTATTAATAGTAAATTATTTTTTCATCCCCTTATGCGCACTGGAGCAGCGTGGTGTTTGGTGTCGGCCTCCTCCGTTACGAGAAGAGTACCATGCTTTGTAGTGGGCCATTACTTAGGTATAGGTACTCGTATTACTTACATCAATAAAATCTTTGTTCAGGTTAGCGTTGTCCTATAAAACAAATAAGTTTGATGTGAAATATAACATCAAAACTTCGAGTCAAGAACAAACTGAAATTTGCCTTCTAAATCCTTGTGACGTTAACTTTACTCAAAGTTTTGTTGGTAGTACTTTGGCTGAACCATAGACTGGGTAACATTCAGAAGTTTCGAAACTCGCGGAATATAAAGATAAACTAATATTACTACCTATGTCTAGTTTTAATTAGAAACTTTGAGAGAATACATTTTTGTAACCGAAGAATTTTACGAGTATGCCTCTTCTAAATATGATATAATACCCGATTTAACATTATATTTTATAAGGTAGATCAACTTACAAGTTTTACAAATTACCCTTAATTTTTGCAAACTACCCTCACTATTTTGAGTACTACCCTCAATATTTCAAATACTACCTTCTTTATTTCAAAAACTACCTTCAAGATAAAAAAATAAAAACTAACATGGAGATTGGTGAAAAAAGGGGAGTAAGCTTGCGGACCTTTTGAAGTGTGGTGGTACAAAACGTGTGGGGCATAAAATCCTGGTACGAGGATACGAGATAAGTGCGACGGCTACTCAGATAAGTGTATAAAACTATTTTCATCTGCATTATTGTTGCGATTTAAAATAAACTATTAAGAGAATGTGTAGTAATTAATTAAATGACAAAAGTATGGTATAGCCGTTAACTATTGTTGCTCATCTATGATAATTATATAAATCAAAGACATAAAGATCATATACGATTACTCTTTATTGACTGTTTAAAAGATTTATGAATTGGTAAATTGGATATATTGGCATATAAATTGAATTATAAAATAAATGAACTTACGGTACAACTATCTGTGTCTTATTTTATACTGAAGCCTTATAGAGATGTTTAACAATTTCAGAAGCAGGGATCGTCATGCCCAAACGAAATAGGACACATGCAGATGATGGCAACGACAGCGAGGCCCCTAAGAAACGATGGCGACCGTGGCGCTTATCCAGTCCGTCTAATGCCAACGACAGCGACAACAATTTGGAATGCCTTCAAGCTCTACCAAGCGGTGAGTCCGTTCCAATTAATCACTTGAGTATAACAGCCAAGGCGGATATAATACCTATATTTGATCCGGATAGCAATACGATGGAAACTCGTTGTTGGTTAAATAAAATCGAGCAATTGGCTGTAATCCACAACTGGACAGACCAATTAAAGTCGTATTTTATGCAATCTAGACTGTCCGGCATGGCAAAAGTGTGGCATTCGTCCTTACAAAGCTACAATTTTACATGGGCACAATGGAAGGAGGAGTTAATGGAGGCATTTCCCCAAAGGGATGACTTTGTCGAATTACTGCGAGATATGTTAAATAAAAGAAAGTTGCCGACGGAAACAATGATGCAATATTTTTATGAAAAGCTTGCTTTGCTGAAAAGATTAGAAATTTCCGAACAAAAGGCAGTTTCCTGTATAATTGATGGTTTACCGCATTATATGAAGGCACCTGCTAGGGCAGGGAATTTTTCTACACCCAGCCAGCTATACTCTCATTTCCTATCTGTCATGACCGAAAAACCTAGAACGCATGCTCCATTACCAAATATTAGAAATGCTGATGACGATAGAAGCTATATCAATAGGTTAGAACGCAACCAACTGAAGGAACCGAGGAAAATGATGGTTTGTTATTCTTGCAATGAACCAGGGCATGTTGTGAGACGGTGTCCAAAGCTCAATAAAGGCATTAAAGTTGCTTGTGATCATTGCGGAAAGACGGGTCATTTGTCGGAAAGATGTTGGCACAAACCGACTACTTCTAGTATAAATTTAGCTGAAAAAAAACAGGAGTCCGTGAATATAATTCAAGAGGTAAACAATGCTTATTTTAAGAATGTTAAGGTTAATAACATCCAGGCTGTAGCTTATTTTGACTCAGGTGCCAAAGTTAATATAATGGATTTAAAATTTAGCAAAAGGGTTGGCCTACCACTCAATAGTTGTGAAATAGCAATAGCAGGTTTTGGTGGCAGAATAGTGGTTGCTAAGGGCAGTATAGTAGCAGTAGTTGAATTTGACACTCACATTTTTAACACCGAGTTTGTAGTCACTGATTGTACTATGGGTAAGATGGACATCATTTTGGGACAACCTGTTATCAATAATCCAGATTACGTGTTTACAATATCGGGTAATAACTTTACAATGGAATTTAAAGGATCAACTACGGAGGAGATATTAGGTATAGATGTTCCCATCCAATACAGTAACAAATTAAAGTTATACTGCAAAGGTGACGTGGAGATACCACCACGTCATATTATGTTGATAGATGTCTCATGTGAATTTTCTGGGTCCCATGAGAACATTTATGTTGAATCGTACAGAAGATTTTATGGAAAAAGAGACTTTTCCATACCTGCCACGATCATTAGCGGCCATAACGGTTTCATAGAGGTACGAAATAATTCCTTAAACCATTTATTACTTCGAAAGGGAGAAATTATATCAAGGGGTATAAAATGCGAAGACGTTCATTCAGTAAAATCTACTTCTAAACAAGCTAATCACAAGATCGAAAATGTAATGAGTCTTGACGTCAGCAAAGTCAAATGTGACTTGTTAGATCCAGAAATCAAATTGCAACTCTATGACGTACTTAAAGAATATAGTGATTGTTTTTCTGTTGATACAGCGGAACTGGGTTGCACAAATAAGATTGAAATGAATATTGATCTTAACTCTGAAAAGCCGGTTTGCTATCGACCCTATAGATTATCTATACCAGAGAAGGAAATAGTCAGAGATAAAATAAATGATCTAATTAATAATAGAATTATTCAGGAATCAACTTCAGAGTATGCTAGCCCCATAATTTTAGTAAAGAAAAAAACAGGAGATTATAGGTTATGTGTTGATTACCGGAAATTAAATAGTCTAACAATCAAAGATAAATATCCACTTCCCATAATTGAAGACCAAGTGGAGAAATTAGCAGGAAAGAGGTTCTTTTCTAGTTTGGATTTGGCTCAAGGATTTTATCAGATACCGATGGCTAAAAACTCTATTCCGAAGACTGGTTTTGTAACTCCTGAAGGGCACTATGAATTCCTTCGCATGCCCTTCGGCTTAGCAAATTCACCATGTGTTTTTCAACGTTTAATGGATAAAGTACTTGGACCATTGAGATTTGATAAAGTCTTACCCTATATTGACGATCTACTGATTCCGAGCATCACAGAGGAAGAAGGGTTAAGTCTTTTACGACAAGTATTGCAAATATTAAGAGAGGCTAAGTTAACGCTTAACCTTAGTAAATGTTCATTTTTACAAAGAGAAATAGAATATTTAGGTTACGACATTAGCGAAAAGGGTATACGACCAGCTCAGAAGAAAATTGAAGCCGTTTCGAAATACAAGGAACCAACCAATGTACATGAGCTTCGAATGTTTCTTGGTCTAACAAATTATTTTAGAAAGTTTGTAAAGGGCTACGCAATCATTACTCACGATCTTACTAAACTTTTAAAGAAGGACTGCCCATGGACATGGAAACATGAACAACAGAATGCGTTTGACAGGTTAAAAAGAATATTAACAGACAGACCCATTCTCGCCGTTTACGATGCCAAGGCAAAGACTGAAGTTCATACAGACGCCTCAAGCAAGGGTATTGCGGGTATCCTTCTGCAATTACACGGTGATACTTTGAGACCAGTGGCTTATTATAGCCGTAAGACCAGTAAGGAAGAAGCGCTTTATCACTCATATGAACTCGAGACGTTAGCTGTCGTCGAAACGCTTAAACGGTTTAGGATTTACTTGGCGGGCATCAATTTTACAATAATTACGGACTGTGTTGCAGTACGGCAAACATTTGAAAAAAAAGATTTACTCCCGAGAGTTGCTAGATGGTGGCTTAGTATCCAAGAATACAACATGGACATTCAACACAAACCAGGAACGTGTCATAAACACGTGGACGCTCTGAGTCGATCACCAGTGGACACCCAACAAGTGCTTGTTCTGGAGTTATTGGATTGGGTATGTTGTTTACAAAACCAGGACCATACTATTCGACATATTAAAAACCAATTAACCGATGGCAGTAATGATTCCAACATCATAAATAACTATACATTAAATGAAAATAAACTGTATAGAAAACTGGGATCTGGTGAACTAAGAATAGTAGTGCCTAAGGCAGCAAGATGGAACATAATGCGCAAATACCATGACGATATAGGTCACCCCGGTCTAAAAAAATGTGATCAGCTAATTAAACAAAATTGTTGGTTTCCACGTATGACGAGATTTATTCGCAAATATGTCAATGCTTGCTTGGACTGCTTATATAAACGTGGACAATACGGTAAATTCGAAGGTGAGCTTCATCCGATAGAGAAAGTAGCTGAACCCCTGCATACACTGCACATTGACCACCTCGGTCCATTTTGCAAAAGTGGTACTGGTATGACTTATCTTCTTGTGATAGTGGATTCGTATACAAAATTTATCTGGGCTAAACCATCAAAAACTACGAAGTCTGTTGAAGTGGAAGCCAAATTAGAGGAAGTTTTTAGTTCATTCGGGTACCCTAAGAGAATTATATCAGATAGCGGTACTTCGTTCACAAGCAAGCGGTTTAAGGACTTTTGTCTATCAAATCAGATTAAGCATGTGATTAATTCTGTAGCTTCACCTAGGTCTAATGGTCAGGTGGAGCGGTATAACAGAACTTTACTTGAAGCCATTAATAAAAGTACAGTAGAAGAACGAGAGTGGGACAAATGTATAAACAAGGTAGTATGGGGTATCAATAACACCGTGAACGCAACAACAGGATTTCCTGCCTATAGGTTGATGTTTAATGGGATACGTACTTTGACGCAAAGTCTATCAACAAATAGTTACGACGAGCAACAGCAAATTGCTAAGAACAAACAAGATGCTATGAACAACATAAAAAGAACAGCTGAAGGCATGAAGAAAAGATTTGACAGTAAAAGAAAAAAACCAACGAAGTACACTATGGGTGATCTAGTACTATGGAAAGGAGCGCAAGCCAAAAGCAAGGATTCTGTGCGTAAATTGAAGGAAAAATATAGTGGCCCGTACAAAATAATGAAAGTACTTGGAAACGATAGGTATATTATCTCGTCCATAAAAGGTGTAAAAGGCTACAAAAAATTTAATGCCACTGTAGCTTCTGATGCGTTGCGAAGACTTAATAATGACCACAAAGGAGACAGCTCAAGTGAAAGCGACGAGTCTCAAATAGACAGTACTGAAGAATTAATAGATCTTCTAGAAGGATAATTGCGGGGAAAATATATTTTTAAGTAAGTCGGAATTAGTTGTTCATAAACAGGGTAAATAATGAGTAAGGGATGAGTAAATGGTGAGTAAATGTTGAGTAAATGATGAGTAAATGAGGAGTACATAAACACAAATGCAATGATGAAGGGCCGTTCAGTGGGACGATGAGAAAATAAATTATCTAAATAAAGGGCCGTCAAAGGAGACGATGAGAAAACAGATGATTTTAAACAAAGGGCCGTCTAATGAGACGATGAGAAAATAAAATTTCAAATAGGGCCGTCTAATGAGACGATGAAAAAACAAATTATTTAAAATATGGGCCGTCTAATGAGACGATGCAAATATTGCAGTTCGAATAAAGGGCCGTCTAATGAGACGATGGAAAAAAAAAACAAATTGTCTAAAATATGGGCCGTCTAGTAAGACGATGAGAAAATCAATTATCTAAAATAAAGGACCATTTAATGAGACGATGAGGAAACAGATTTTCTTAAATAAAAGGCCGTCCACTGCGACGATGAGAAATAACTATTATCAGAAAGTATCCTTCAAGGGTGCTTAAATCTAGAATAAACATACTCGTAATTAAACGACCAAGAAAATTTATATGTAGTAACCTATTTATTAAAATGACTAAAAATTAGCTACAGATCAAGTATTCATAATTATTAAAAACAGAGCAAAGCAAACAAATAATTTTATAACTTTCTTGTTTCAGATAAGCCATCCTCCAAATCATAAGCCAGAAAGTGAATCAAATTAATCAAGTCCAATCAAACCGATTAACGTAAAGTAAATTATTCGAAACGTTAATTTCAATTATTTGTCATAATTAAACTAAGAAATAATTATTTTGTTATAAAAGTTACCTTTAAATCAAACTGATTAACATAAACTATTATTCCAAATGATAATATCAATAATAAACATAAATATATTAATGACAAAGATGCTTGGCAATAGACATCCGCGACCGGTTCTGCTCATGTTAGTATGTATGAATGTATTTGTATGTAGGTACAAAATCGGTAATGTAATTGTAAGTAATTCTTTTTCTCAAAAGATGTGCCGAGGAGTTTCTTTCGCCGTTTCTTCTCCTTAAAGATTTAAAATTTAAAGGCACCTTAGCGAAACGGTGGTAAATGCAAAAAAAAAAAATGACGTTCTTAAGTGTATTGAAAAAATACCTACATGAAATAAATGATTTGACTTTGAGTTTAAATAAAATAAATATTATATTAAACATAATAATAAATATAAACATAAATAATATTAATAATAATAATAAATAAATAAAGGGTAATAAAACAAATAAAATTTGCGTGGAAACAAATTTCGTCAGGATGGACGAACTGATATAATACCCGATTTAACATTATATTTTATAAGGTAGATCAACTTACAAGTTTTACAAATTACCCTTAATTTTTGCAAACTACCCTCACTATTTTGAGTACTACCCTCAATATTTCAAATACTACCTTCTTTATTTCAAAAACTACCTTCAAGATAAAAAAATAAAAACTAACATGGAGATTGGTGAAAAAAGGGGAGTAAGCTTGCGGACCTTTTGAAGTGTGGTGGTACAAAACGTGTGGGGCATAAAATCCTGGTACGAGGATACGAGATAAGTGCGACGGCTACTCAGATAAGTGTATAAAACTATTTTCATCTGCATTATTGTTGCGATTTAAAATAAACTATTAAGAGAATGTGTAGTAATTAATTAAATGACAAAAGTATGGTATAGCCGTTAACTATTGTTGCTCATCTATGATAATTATATAAATCAAAGACATAAAGATCATATACGATTACTCTTTATTGACTGTTTAAAAGATTTATGAATTGGTAAATTGGATATATTGGCATATAAATTGAATTATAAAATAAATGAACTTACGGTACAACTATCTGTGTCTTATTTTATACTGAAGCCTTATAGAGATGTTTAACAAATAACAGCGAGGATCAGGATCAGCAGGAAGTGGTAATATGAGGTATGATGAGGTGTGGTGAGCTGGTGATTTGTTGGTGGTTAAATGATTTGAAAGACGGTGCACAAATTTTTTTTTTGCGTTTTGTGTTTTTGTATTTTAGTAGGGGTTTCTAATAACTCCGGGTTTGTCAGGAATTTGTATTTGTATTGGGCCGGCCTAAAATGCCCCTGTTCCATTCTGTAACAATAAAACTAACCAAAAACTTACTGCAATAACTAAAAACTACATTCAAATCGGTTAAACCGTTACTGAAATTACCGGGAATAAACTCATCCACTGACAAAAAAAACATGGTAACTATTACCTTCATATTAGTTTTTCTCGAATAGGTATCCTCCATGTACAGATGTTAAGTTACAATTGTATTTTATGTATCATGTAAAACTCGTATCTCTTTTACCATATCTAGTCTGTGACAGCCTTTTTGTAAACATTGGTTCACCTTTCCATATTTTGCTATTGAGCGCATTTCAGTCTTATTGAAGCAGTGCCAAAGCTGAGTAAATAAAATCATAACTTGAAACTTGGCTGCCGCTTTGAAAACACCTTTGAAAGATAAATAAGCTGCTTAGCTGGATATTTCAAATTTTGAAGCTGGATTGTAATAAAACTAAAAATAGTCGTTTAAAACTGCAGACGAACGGTGTTTGTTTGAAGACTGGCGTGTAATGAAAATTGGTTATGAGTTTATTGACTGATATAATATTCCGATATGCATTAGGTCCAATGTTTTTAAAACCTAATTGGATGTTATATTATGGGATAAATAAATTAAATTGCATTGCAGCGTACACAAGCAGTAATACACAAGTCATTTGAACATTGATTCCCAGACTGGGGGACCCAGGATCAATTCCTAAACGCACCTATAATTTTTAATAATAAAATATTTGTAAAAAAAAAAGTAATTTGAAATACTTAAGGTGAATGAAAATCTATGTTACAACGCTCACTTCGTACTTTATACATATCGCTTTAAGGTTACAAAACAACTTGCAGTTCTTCCCAAACGGGTGTTTCAGTCCGTTTCAAAAACATTGCAACTGAAACACGACACGTTTGAACAACGTTCGCTAATTAATAGCCAGTTGTCGCACGCAAAGGCCCCGGTGCTTACTTTGTGAGCGACATCTTTTATTTCTGTTTCCCTGAATAACACCATCCTACGGTAATTTTGTCCTTTCTCTATAAATTCTCTTTGAAATCTGCTTCCGTAATGACACGTTTTTGTTTTGTACGGTAGCGTGAACCAAGTGCGTGCGAAATCTAGAACGGAATTGGGACATTAAAAAGGGCTAAGTATTGAGGCAATCGTAGGCCTTTCTTTTTAGAGGCAGCCTTTTTAGAGTTCGGATTTAAACATGCATTGCATGAAACACGAGCAGGCGAGCCATCTTTAGGCATTAAGGGCATCACCAAAGGCATTGCCGATACTTTCCTGGCCGAGAAAGAAGGAAGAAAGAAAAAAAAAATTGCGGTGGTCAGACCCCAGTCAGGAACGAAGTTCCTTACATTTAAACTTAACTTAAGTAAAATAAAAATAAAACTCACGAAACTAGAATGTCAGTATGTAAACGTCATATAGTGATTTTTTGTAACAACGCTATGTAGGCACTCTCATCTGAACTAATAACTGTAGATGGCGTACCTACACCACTATTAAAAACATACAGTACATACACAGCATACGGCATTTCGTTAAGTGACGATCTCTACTTAATCGAATAAAAAATAGTTGCTCTGAAGCACCCAGTTGGAACAAGGTAAGTCGTTTGGCGACTGATTCAAGCCAGAGGCTGTAGCTAGCCAGCTATTAAATAGCTATTAAATGGAATGTTATGGTCATAGCAGAGTGGTTGAAAGTCAAAAAAATATTATCCGCGTATTAGAATTTAATTATCACTTGCTTCGGTGAAGGAAAACATCGTGACGAAACCTGCACACCTGGGAGTTCTCCATAATGTTCTCAAAGGTGTGCGAAGCCAATCCACAATCCACAATGGCCTCAAATTGACGATGTAAAAATAAGTATAATGAAAGTCCAGAGAAATTTCAATTATCAGCAGGTAGCTCATCTGTTCCCTTGCCAGGTCTTACACATAAAAGTACTTTTATTTACTAAAAATAATCTTTACCACCAACAATAGGATTATATCAACTTTTTGTTGGTCACGATCAAACAGAAATCCCGCTGAACATTTACATATGAAAATATTTCTACAGAAAACTGCACTCTACGTCATGAATTATTTATAGTGTTTTCTTTGTTTGTTTTCGTAATAACGTAATCGATTTTTTATCATATTATAGTGGAAACTTATTTAAACGTCCGTGCCAGCCGCGACAGGGAACCCAAGTGTGGTATGAATCTTAGATGGAGACCCAATTTTTTAATGTTATTTATTATTATTACTACTACTATTATGAACTAAGCGATAGAATATAAGTAAAGATGCGTTATGTTCAATTGTTCATACAACGCGAGTTGTACTTTTGGTTATGCTAAGATGACAATTGTACAGCACTATGGATGAGAAAGATAATTACAAAACGTATGAGACAAGGATAGCTACATGAAAAGTAAGCCAACTGTACCCGTTTCGCACGCTATTGATATATCTACTTCTTCTTTACATAAAACATCATTGGTTTAATCTAAATATTTTCAATTTTCTTTTCTCTTCATTCTTCTTTGACCGGAATTGTATGTATGCTTTTGGTGTTACTAATGTCGATGGGCGGCGGTGACCACTTACCATCAGGTGGGTTGAATACTCATTTGTCGCAAGTAAGATAAACTAGCCCAAGCAGAAACAATTATAATTGAACCGTTGGATGACTGAACACATTATTTTTGTACCTACCAATCGTAAGCCGTTTCTAACTCTCCAGAATGGAGACTTAAGATAGAGAATTAACTAATTAATGTTATGAATACGACTATTAATACGAAAAAGTTTCCAGTCAGTAATATAAATATTTTCATATTTTATCTTTCATTACTGGAAGACATCAGACGTAAAGAAGAAACGTGGCGAAGAAAAAGTTTTAACTTTTAACTTTGGAATACTAGCAACTATCATTTAACGAGATCTATCATGAAAGAAGTAAGTTCATTGGTGCAGCATCAATTGAATTAGTAGGCGGCAGTCCTGGAATGAAGATAAGATAAGATATAATTAGCTTTTTAAATGTTTGTATTTATTCAAGAAATTACGAATATTGAAAATTGGTTGCTTTTTTCGTGTTTCGGTAGCTTGACAAAGCATCGGTTATTTGAGTTGCTGATGATTTCATTTCAAATTCTGACATGACGTTTAACACATTTACTCGGGCGAATTCTAATGGTAAAGACCACTCGATAACAAACTCGTCTATGCGAATTTCAAAAATAAGGAAATTTAATATGAAATTCGTATACGAGTGAAATTCAAAAATCGAGCCCCTGGTCCGTTTACCCAAAAGCGCCTTATTAAGATCCCTATAACTTCAACAATAGCATGAATATTTTCGGATATAAAAATCTTGTATTACTAAACTGCAAAAATTTAATTCAGTAGCAACTTCAAAATGAGTTATTCTCCAACTTATGTTTTAACTTTTTCAGAGCTCAAACTTTCTTATTCAATATAAACGAAACCTTTAAGAGATAGTTGACAATGTTTAAAGTTCGTCGACATAACTCCGAGAAACGAGCGGGCACGCCCTCCCAAAGAGATAAATTTGCATTAATACTGTTTATAATAACAACAGTGCCCCAGAAGCAGTAAAGTTTCGTACAAGACAGACATTTTCATAGAATGCAGTTGGAAAAGTTTTTACAGAGAAATTTTAAGATGATTTTCTCAATGCACAATTTTGACGCAGTTATGTTATTGTATTTTACAGGAAAGATAATAATAATATACTCTTATACACTCATACCCCTGCACTAGGATTCCCTGTGTCGCGGTCTTTGATTAAGAATACCAAGTAGATAACGTCTCACATACTAAATCCACCGTATAAATCGTCCGCGTGAATATACCAGGGCTTGGAAACCGGTAAAAATTAACCGGTATTATAACGGTTAAACCGGTTTTATCGTAAAATTCCGTTCCGGTGCGGAACGAAATAGGAGCGATAATTTGAACCTAAATAAACCGGTTTATTCCTAAGCCGCGTTGCGTCGGTCGCGGCGCGCGTAGGTACTCTCGCAATGTTCGTGTTGTGACTTGTTGAACTACCGCGGTGCGCGTCGCTTGCAAGAGCAGTCAGTTTGTATTACGTATTGAAGTTCGAACCTCGCGATAAACCCAACCATAATATGTACGTAGGTAGGTATATACACACAAAATTTCACCCTAATTAAGAGTAATTCCCGATAATAATAATGAATATACAACCTTGTTAATTAATACTATTATTACTATTATTATTTCTCCGAACGACTCGTCGTGCTCAGGCTGGGAGCTTGAGAGCCAGTTCTTTCTTTCTTTTTCTTCCCTCTTTCTTGGCCGGCAACACAGCAGTGATGCCATTGGTGTTGCTGATGTCCATGGGCGACGACAGCCACTTACCATCAGGTGGATCGTCAGCTCGTTTGCCGGCTATTTCCATAAAAAGGGTTCGAACATTTTTTTATGGAACCTGGCATATCTACAAGTTCGCCATTTTGAAAAACATCGTTTCAGTGGCCAGTGATGAAACATGTCCCAATAGACGGAGTAAGTGATTACAATCAAAATGTATTCAGGGATGATGTGTCGTAAATTATATACCTACTTTCTGAGATATTTGAGTTCAAAAATTAAAATAATTATTATTAATAAACTCAAATATCTCAGAAAGTATATAACTTAAGACATTTCATCACTGAATACTTTTTGATCGTAATCACTTAGTCTACCGATCGACACATGTTTTATCAATGTCCGCCGAAACTATAATTTTTGCTTTATTTTTCTACTTTTTTGAACTCGAATATCTAAGGAAGTATATTACGACATTTCATCACTGAATACTTTTTGATTGTAATGACTTACTTCGTCGATTGACTCATGTTTCATTACTGGCCGCCGAAACGAAATTTTTTCAAAATGGCGGTACTTCTAGGTATGCCAACTAGGTTCAATGCACTTTAGGATTTAGACAGTTCAGATTTTATTTTTGACAGAAAAATTTGTAGTACCTATCTATCTGTCCATAATAGCATTTGTCAAAAACCGCGCGATTACCGCCACTTAGGTGCTTGATCAGACACGGCGGGAACCGCGCGGTTTGAGAATCGCGCGGGAACCACGCGGGTCTTATTTACACAGTCGTTCAGACATAATCGTTCAACCGCAACTCTCTCTCTCTTTCAGTCGTACGCTCACTGCTGAGCATCGTGATGTTCCGATCTCATTAAGGTGTTTTTGTACTAACTGCCGCCATTTTCCGCGGTCTGAGGCACAGTGTATGGCTTCGCTGAGTCGAATATTAAGTTGCTCGGACACCTGGTCTATCCATCTTTTCGGGCTCCGACCCCTGGATCTTTTGCCGTCCATCTTTCCAGTTACCATGAGCTTCTCCAAGTTGTCGTGTGGTTTTCTGGCGATATGTCCGAAATACTTAAGTATTCTTTACAGACATATGCTGGAGAGTCTTTTCTTTACGTTCAACTCGTTGAGGATGGAGACGTCCGTTCTTTGGGCTGTCCAGGGGATACGTAACATGCGGCGCCAACAAATCATTTCAAAAGCATTGATGCGCTTTCTGTCACTTGCTTTCAGTGTCCAGGACTCAGCGCCATATAGAAAGATTGGGAAGACAAGCGTTCTTATGATATACATCTTCGTCTTTTTTAGTACATTCCGATCTTTCCATATCTTGTCAAGCTGGCTCATTGCGGAATTTGCCATGCCAATCCTTCGCCTGATCTCGATTTCTGATCCTCCCTTGTTGGAGATAGTGGAGCCAAGATACAGAAAACTATTCACGGTATCATAACGGCTCAGTGCAGTCCCTGCTCTGACTGTGTCGGATTTGTCGATGATCATTAGCTTGGTTTTGGCCTGGTTAATTTTGAGCCCCATTTCCTTACTGACAACCTCTAAACGCTGTATCAGTTCTACCATTTCGGTTTCTGTGGCTGTAATTAATGTAGTGTCATCGGCGTAGTGTAGATTCGAGACCCGCGTGCCTCCTACTGTTACACCACCATCCCAACCCTCTAAGGCTATGCGCATTATATATTCGCCATAAATGTTAAAAAGGATAGGTGAGATGACGCAACACTGTCGCACGCCTTTCTCGAAACTGAATTCCGACGATTGTGCGGTGCCGACTTTTACTGTTCCATGTCCTGACATGTATAAAGATCTTATGAATTATATCAAATGTACAGGCACCCCCATTTCTTTCAGTACATTCCACAGATGCTTCCAGCTGACACAGTCGAAAGCCTTTTGGTAGTCTATAAAACACATTACTGCTGGGATGTTAAATTCATAACACTTCTCCACTAGCCATTTTACATTCAGTATTTGTTCCCTTGTCCCTTTTCCTTTAACAAATCCAGCTTGCTCTTGTGGGATTTGCCAGTCTAGGTAGTGGCGCAGTCTGCTGTTGATTATATGTAGCAGTACCTTGCTAGTGTGTGATATGAGAGCAATGGTTCTATAGTTTTCGCACTTTTTAGTCGCACCTTTTTTGTGAAGAGGTAGTATAGCCGAATGTGACCAATTATTAGGCCATTGGCAATTTTTCCAGACTGACTTCCACAGTTCCAGGACTTTTGTTATTCCTTTCTCACCCAGAGCTTTGAGAGATTCAGCTGTGATGTTGTCTATGCCGCCTGCTTTATGTGCCTTAAGCTTTCTTACCGCTGCTACAACCTCGGCTAGTATGATTTCTGGTTCCAGTTCCTCTGTGCTACTGTCACGCTCCCAGTCTGTATTTATGTCGACTGTCTAAACTGTATAGGTCCTTACAGTATTCCTTCCATCTATCCGCCACCTTTGCGACCTCATTGATTGTGTTTCATCCCTGTCTTCTATTGACCACGAGTGAGATTTGAATTTCTGTGTTATGAATCTCACTTTCTTGAAGAGATCTGCCGTTTGGTATTTATCAGCATGGCTTTCTATTTCTGCACAGATGTTCGACAGAAAGCAGTTTTTGTCACGCCTGCAACGCCCTTGGATTTGTTTGCTAAGTTCTCCATACTCTTAGTTGTTAGTGGGCGTATCAACAGATTTCAGAGCTTTCCTCTTCTCGATGATGTCCCAAGCCTCGTCACTAATCCAGCTTTTCTTCTTGTTGTGTTTTGGACGCCTTTGAATGATATCGTTAAACGCTTCTGTTACCAAGGTCTTAAAACTGCTCCATTGTTGTTCTACACCAACGATTGCGGATTTATGGTCACTCTCGAAGGCTGTCTCAGTCATCCTTTTAAAGAGTGCTGTCTCAGCCTCCGCAAGTCTTGCTGGTTTCCGCGCAAATGTTTTGGGGGTTCGCAGACGAAGGCGTATTTTTGCAACAAGCAGTTGGTGATCACTACCGCAGTCCGCGCCGGGTAAGGTTTTAGCATTGATTAAGCTCGATCTCCATCTATGGTCTACTGTGATGTAATCAATTTGGTTGCGATACCGATCTCCGGGTGACTTCCAGGTGTACAGACGGCGTTTGTGATGTTGGAAGAAGGAGTTAGTTACTGCGAGATTGTTAGTTATGCAGAACTCCAGAAAGCGTTCGCCCCGCTCGTTCCTTGATCCAAGTCCATATTTTCCTACCGTGTTGCGGATGTGATCATCTCCTCTGGTGTTCCCTATTTTTGAGTTCCAGTCGCCTTGCACAAACAGCATTTCTCGACGTGGCAGTAATTTGATAGTTTCGTCGAGTATTCCATAGAAATTATCTATATCTTCTTCACATGACTGCGCTGTTGGAGCATACACCTGAACTATGTTGAGAGGAAGTGGCTTGCACTTAATTTTTATAGATATAATTCGGTCGTTATCAGCATTATAGCCCAACACACAGTTGTTCAACTTACGTGGTAATAGTATTCCTACACCATTTCTGCTTACTGTATCGTGACCTGAGAAATACAGTGTATTGCCTCCTTCCGTTATGAAATGACCCGATCCTTTGAGATGGGTTTCTGATAGCCCAAGTATAGCGACGTTATGTGCTTGCATCTCTTTCTCCACAATCTCGAGTTTTCCTGGTTGAACTAGGCCACTGATGTTCCAGGCACCGATGCGATGCGGCAAACGATTTGGGATTTTACCCGTTTGGCCTTCAGTAGCATTTGCCTCCACCCAACCCTGATGACATACTCTGGCGAGGCCTTCGGTAGCCAATTTCACACTTGACGACCCGGGAATCGTCGAGCGCCGGTTGTCAAGCGGATCGTCCGACCTCGCAATATCATTTTCTGTGCTTGTCATTGTTGAGGTCGGAAACATTCTCTTGGGAGAGATAGTGGCAGTGGTTTCCCCTTGCCTTCTGCGCCGGGACTTTTAGAGGTTATTTACTTCCTCTAGGCCTCCGTAGCCTCTCCTGACCAGGTCAGGGTTCGGGTTATCATATCCGCCGCCCGATGCTCGGCGTTGTCAGCTCTTTAGCACCACCCGGAGGACACTTGCAGGGTGTTAAAAGGTATCTCCTGCGGACGCGAGCGACTCCATCCTCCAAACTCAACCGCTAGAAAATAGAATCGCGCGGTGCCCGCGCGGTTCTATTACTATGGAGATCTTCCCCAGCGTTCAGTAGCTTTGCGGGCACCGCGCGATTCAATACGAGAGCACTTCTGAGCTAGCTATGGATCGCTTCGACACCGAGTTATTTATTGATGAAGTGGAGAAAAGACCATCCACCTTGAAACAATCAAGATGGAAGTCAGGGCTCGTTCAGACACGGCGATAACCGATTGATAAAATCGTGCGGTTTTAACCGCAAAAATGTCGACTGTTCAAACATCGGCGGTTAGTTAGCAATTAGCGATCAGTTTCAAGATGGAAGTCAAGGTTTCAGATGCCTTCATGGAAATAAGGTTGTTACAGCATAAGATAAGCAATTACGATTATGGTAATTAATTTTTTGTTTGATCGATTTGACCATATTTAGTTGCAGTTTGTGCTTTTCACTTAATCCATTCTTCTATTTTTAATAAACTCGTAAAAATATAATGAGTTGTTTGGTGGAATAAAACGCGTTTGTGTAATGGTATGTTTACATTGTGTCCAGATCGAATTTGCACCAAGTATAGCTCAGGCGTGCTGTCGTTGTGACGTGTTAATCGCGTGGTGCCCGTAACACTACTAAACGCTGAGGAAGATCTCCATAGTAATAGAGGCGCCGCACGATTCTATTTTCTAGCGGTTGAGCGCGATTATGTCTGAACGATTAAATAATTACCTGCGTAAATAAGAGCCGCGCGGTTCCTGCGCGATTTTCAAACCGCGCGGTTCCCGCCGCGTCTGAACAAGCACTTAATGATTAGGATGAAATTTTGTGTTCAAATAAAGTTTTACTTTTTAATTAACATTAAATTAAAAATAAATATACAATATATCAATGACTGCCGTGACACATGAGTATCTGATAAGATAATTATGCAAACAACAACGTTATGTTGAATAAAAACGACGCGCTCAACGTCAACGCTCGGACTGTGCAGTGTGCACATTCAAGTCTTGTCTTGAGCGAAAAATTGAACCGGTTAATAAAAAATACCCATATTTTTCCAAACCGGTTTAAAAACCGGTTCAAAGGAACAGAACCTTTTTCAAAAAGTTCCCCCTGAAATTTCGTCGAACCGGTTCGGAAAATTTACCGGTTTCCAAGCCCTGGAATATACTTTTAAAATTTAATTTCTTTACTAACGAACTAAGACCAGAGTTTTACAAAAGCTTTACTTTCAACCTAATTACAAACCTTGTAACCTAGCAATAAAGTCACAAATCATCAAACATTATCTTATACTTACGACCATTTGCCACAAAAAACGGGGAGGCAATAAATACTCCTGTAACTTAGAAATTTAATGACATAAGTTAAATAACATGTAGCGTGAAACATGTAGTTCTGTCTAAAACATGCCTAAACTTGTATATTTCTACGTAATTCATTGATTTTTTGCGCATTATATGGATATTAATTACACTTGCTTCCTCAAACCTGTGTATCCGAGAGTTGTCCACCACATTACACTGAGGCCTAAACGACTCAATATGAGAAGACAGTCTGCGATACAGGAAAGTGAGTGTTTCAATGTTTACAAGCACTCGTATATACAGCACACCATTCAGTTTAGCACGCAGCTACTGCTAACTATGATTAATATTTGAACACCCTGAACAATTAAATGTACTTTTGAAACTTGAGATAAAAATAAAATGTAATGCCAACAAAAACATAATTTACAGCGGACATTATTGTAAACTTGTTTAATCAAGGTGCAAATGAAGATAAACTCCACGGATAGGGCAGGAAAGAGGAAAGTGGGAAATAAAAACAACAGGCGTAATTAAGAGGAATCAGTGAGACGTTTAAATGGAGAAGAAGAGTACAACTCGGTGCAAAGTTTCTAACTTTTGTCATTCTACAAGTTTTGGGGTTCTAAAAAATAACGAGGTCCGCGATGCTATACATCGAATAGGGTTCGATATAAACGATTTAAAGAGTTGAAATGAGGTTTGGTGATAGGATAAAATGTCGGCAATGCGTTGGTGATCCTTTTTGGTACTGGCGTTCGTGGGCGAAAATGACCCCGTGTTCATTTGTGATAGCTAAAAATTTGCAACTGCAAAATATCACTACAGTCGTCCAGGCCTGGGTAACTTAGAATTTTAGTGTAACTAATATTGATGTATTGAACCGCCACGAGTTCAACTTTGAGTCCCCAAAGTTGCACTGGAATTCAAAATTATCCAGGTTGATTTTAATTATTAAGTACCTTAATTATTTAAATGATATATTTTTGCTTTGCAATGGTTTTTTAACTAACTTTATAAATATTTATGATGTTCTGTATGCCTTAAACACTTAAATGTTTGAATATTATTCTTATGTAAAGTAACATAATTCGAAAAAGAAATCAGTTATTATTTTTTATTTTCCTTGGATAAAGCAAGCATCGGTGATGGCTTTGGTACATATTTTGGTATGACCACTTACCATCAGGGGACTCGTAACTCGTAAGCTTGTTTGCCCATTAAAATTAAAATAAGGAATTTCATAACATTAAGGTACATTAGCACATTTGTTTATACCAGACTATTTCGTTGAATTATTTCTAAATTGTTAGAGCTAATCTCTTTTAGTATGACAAGCTCCTAAAGGAAGCTTCTAAATTGTATCAAAGGCTTTGAGTTTTTAAGGAGTACAACAAGCATAAATTTTCAAAGCTAAGGTTTTAATTTAACTTCCGCCATTCTTCTTAATTTGTTCCTAAGTTAAGGTGAAGTTGGTCGGTCGGTTGGTCGGACGTCCTTAGCTCTACTAAATAATTATCGCGACTCGATGGGAATAAGATCACTCGCTGAAATCCGGTTAAAACTTTCGTGACAACTCGAGTAGCCTGTGAATTTCTAGGTACTGTTTTAGTTAATTCTTAAGCTTGGACTCTTTAGTTTGTTAATAAAGTATATAAAACGGTAAGCAATATTTAACATCCCATCGGTAAACATAAATAAATAAACTAAGAATACGAATATATTACGTAAAGAATAACATTAAATTAATAGTCTATTTCTAGTTTACTTCTCGGTAAGTCTGTTCCTATTCGTATTGTACCTCCGGTAACCCTATAGGGAAATGGTCAAATAGATTTAGCATTAATGTAATTAATTCGATTGCTAGTGAAACAGTTAATTATGCAGGGATTTAATTAGACGCAATAGATATGCTAATAATAATTCCATGATACATCTCAATCTCGTTGCACCAGAGAATTGCTAATGAGTTAATGACTTTAGAATAGTACAGGATTTGTGTAAAACAAATGATTAGGATTTTTTTAAGTTACAAAATGAAAATATTTTTTGGAACGAAGTTCCTTACGGCAGGCTTGGAGGGGATAGGGATTTTGCTGCGCGACCGAACTGAAAAATATGTGATAGTAAAACCGTAAGCGTGGAATGAGACGCGTGGAAAAAAGTGCGTGGAATAAAACCGTTAAATGAGACGTGCGCAGGCGCGACAGTAGCCGAAGGAACTTCGTTCCTACCTGGTGTCCCACGACACAATTTGTTTATTTTATTTATTCCATCGCCTACAACGCAGCCGGGAAGGGACGCTAGAAATGAACTCACCCACAAGGCGACCTTTATTGAGGTTCCGTAAACACTCATCGATTTTATAACCCACTTGCGGGCTCGAGGTAAGGTGGTTTACCTTCGGTTCAAAGTTTAAATACATTAATGTTTGCTCCACTAGCTCGAGTAGAGAATGTTGAACGTCGTACATTTAGACACCTGAATTTTTTTGTTCGGTGTTCGGAAGTTCGGTGCTGTTTCGAAATTGGCCCTCATGCTATTTAAAAAAGAGCGAACAGCGATTAAACTCTCATTATAGACAGACAACGAAAGCAAATTATTAGGGTTCCGTTTGCCACCCTTTGGGTACATAAAAATGTGGAATTTTTCAAAATGACTCACCTTGGCGCGGCTTTAAGCGGCTTGGTTCTACTTTTATATTACGGACAATTGACAAATCTTTAAAACAATAACAATTTAAATAGCCACTCATACACGCACCCTACAATTCCCTGTATTGTGGGTGGTATAAGTTACATAAATTAAACATCACAAACACCCAAATCCCCAGAACAAACATTTATCATTCATTTAAATAATTATTTGCCCCGGTCGGAAATCCCTATTCCTTGGCAAGCAGGGTCACTACCAACATTACTACCGTCTAACGACACCTAATCACAAGTTCGTATTAGTTATATATACATACTTGTAGTTTGTAGAGGCTATATTTAACCTATGTATATGTATATTACAGGTTTGTATAGTCAATCCCTGTCCCACCTACTAACGAGCTCACCAACTAACTTTATTACTAACACCCTCCGCTAAGGACAACTGGTCTAACAAAGGTTTCGTTCTGTGTCGGTCACAGTTGTCATGGGCGGCAGCGGATACGTGGTGCTGCATGCTCGTTTGCTGAAATCCATAAACAAACGAGCAGACAATCCCCCTGATGCTATGTATGTCCATGGACAATATTACACAAAATGGATCACAGACAGACAATACTAGTCACGTCGGATTAAATTGGATGGGCAGCCAGAAGAACGGAGCAAGGGAGATCGGATGGAACTGATGGATGGATGGATGGATGGATGGATGGATGGATGGATGGATGGATGGATGGATAGATTGACTCCTTACATCCTATACATAAGCGAGTAAAAGGATTAATAATTCATCTTTTAAAACTATTTCAAATTCCACGAATATAAGTTTTTTTGATATTTACGAAGTTAATTTTTTTGATATTTAATTATAGTCCCAACGACAATTTTATTACCTAAAGTGTACCTAAATATTCATAGAAAGTAAAAAATATTATGGGCCTTGAAATCAAATAAAATATCGTGTTATTTCATAAAAATGCTTCAAGGATACGCTTATTCCAGCCCGCTTTTCATTTAACGTTGTCAATTTTTAAAAAAACTAACAAAAGTGAAGAGCACTTCGCAATTTAATTGGCAGGATCATTGCGAGAAAATACGGCGCGAATAATTTTTTTCAGGACGCTAGTTCATTTTAAATTCACATTTTTATATTACATGCCATTACATTTTTGATAATTTTATTTTATTTAATGCACTGAAAATGGAAGAGACGAATTGCTTTTGCATTTTCATTTTTATTTTATATCATTTTTAGTTAGCGCCTATAACATCTTTCACTTCATCGGTACGTACGAGGTGGAATTATTATCAAGCATTAACTTATTTTACGTAATAAAAATGTACTTAATTTTACTTTTCAAAACTGCGTTCTCTCTCAAATCTCAAAAATCTCTTTTACGCTACCTGCATCATTCAGTTCAAAATATTCTTGCTTTGTTACATTAATTGTTCTTACTATAGTAAGAACTTTACTTTACGAATACTTTAAGTAAGAACTTATCTTTTTAAAGATAAGTTTAAAGATAAGTTCTTATCTTTAAAAACATAAGTTCTTACTAATTTAAATTGACCTCTTGATATCAAACTGCAAGTTAAATTTGTGAAGCATGTAGCTTCACAAATTTAACATGTACTAAGTTTAAGACCGAAGCATTCGCGCTTAAAACACTCGTAAATTAATGCTTGCACCGAAGTTGTTCTCTACAATCACCCGAAGCAACGCTGTTACAGTGGAATTTGAGTCGTTGTTCAAAGTTACGGACAGAAGCTTTAATTAACCAATAAACCTCTAAGAAACTCCGACGTGTTTGGGTTTTTAGATGTGATGACACTTTATTTTTACCATCCTCTAATAATCCAAACAAACGAACGCTTTTAAGTTAAGTTAAAGTTAAGTTAGTTAAGTCTTTGAGTCGAAGCCAGCCTCCCCTGCTTTTGGTGCACCCTGCTAAAAATTGTTGTCTGTAAAGTCTGTTTATGGACGATAATTTTATGTGATAACGTCATAACGGAATAGAGATACGTTGCAACCCGAACGATTAGGCGTCTATATCGCTTGTTCCGCACTCTCGCTTGCACGCACAGGCTCAGGCGGAACGAGACACTTTTTCGTGCGCGCTGCCGGTGTTCATCAATTTATAGGACGTTATCACGTCAAAAACAAACGAGGTTACGGCGCTATTATGCGTATGCTATGTAAAGAATATTAAGTAAGTTAGAGCGGTTTGGAATCTAAGGGTGATTGCATTGGATGGGGTCGTAGTCAAGCGTTAATTAGCAGATTGAATATTAAGACTTACTTATGTATTATCATTATTTTGAACAGTGTAGCCACACTTATCACCCACTCCTCGTCCCGCAAACCAATGTGAGTTTATTTACAATTCAATTTTGATTTTCAAAACTATAGAACTATAGACAATAGATTCAATTTCAATTCAAACTCAAACTCAAAATCAAACTCAAATCATTTATTTCACGTAGGTATTTTGCATACACTTGTGAACGTCATTTTTTGCATTTACCACCGTTTCGCTGAGGTGCCTTTAAATTTTAAATCTTAGAGGAGAAAAAGAAACAACGAAAGAAAACTCCTGAAAATTCAATTCAAAACTATAGATTGAAATTATAGAGATAATTCCATTTCCCCTTCTACATATAATGTAAAAATGCTTCAGTACTGGCTAGTAATGATTTAATCAATCCAATAAAATACAAAAATGATTGTGTGATGAAATCAGTAGGCACTAGCTAGTAATGATTTAATCAATCCAATAAAAGAAAAAAAATGATTGATCGTGTGGTCCGATTACCCAAACCAACGGGCCCTCATTACGGTGCGCTGTTATTTGCTAATGGCAATGTTAATTACCGCCGGTAATTACAATCGAATTCGAGCAATGGCATCCATTACTTCCCTGGCCTGTAATTTATAAACCTTTTAAGAAATTAAATAATGGAATGAGAGAAATGATTGAATTATGAAAAAAAAATTAGAAATAAAAAATGACTTTATTATTTATAACATTGAAGTTATGGGTAGCTGTAAAAGGGGGCGAATGGAAAGTATTATTTAACTTATAAGGATTTTTTATATTAAGCCATGTACCTACAGACATCGATCAGTGACTTTATTGGTGTTTAAATTCTCATTCAATTTTAATTTTAATTACCAGTAAGTTAGACCAGATGAGACCAACACACACATGAACTATGTAATTATGTTGCCCTTATGCCCAATAACCTCCTCGTGATAGTTCCATTAAAATCGGTCGAGACCTTCCAGAGATTTACCTGGACCAACAAAAAACAACAGACCATTTTTTAGAAGTTGGTTTTAGTATTGTGTAAATTACCATAAGCAATAGAAAAAACACAGCTGTTTTGAAATCACAGTCGGACACTTCAATTTTATTTAAGTATTTATTTATTTAAACTTATTGATTGCACACCATTAATACACATTTTAAGATCAAAGGCATAATACGAGTACAATACAAGTTTTTTTTTATTGATTTAAGGCAGCAATCGAGCATGCAGCACCACCTTCCGCTGCCGCCCATCACAACTGTGACCGACTTAGAACAAGACTCATATGGGGACTGGGATAGTTAGTCCGGTTAGGTGACAGTGTTAGAACATTAGTTGGTTAGTTTGTAAGTATGAGGACTGGGACAGGGACTGTTAGTGAATGTTAGTCCTGTTAGTTATTGTTAGTAATAGTCCAGTTAGTAAATGTTAGTAAGAGTCTCGTTATCATTCGGTCACAGATGTGTTGCTACCCTTGAGGACTGAGATGGTCGCCTCTAAAAAGTGTAGCCGGCTCCACACCTTTCTATCCGGAACACAATTGCTGTTAAAACAATTATTACACGTTAGAAATGGTACTAAGTACCGTGGCGGGCGGTAGTACTACCCCGGGCGAACTCTAAGCTCTACTACCTATGCAAAACAATTAAAATTCATTATTTTACATAGGTAGTAGAGTTTATATGTACTATATTATATAGAACTTTTATTAGAGTATAGCTTAAGTGCATGTTTTAAAATTATGCCCTAAAATTGTGTAAGATAACTTTGATACGAGCATTTAGTTTTATAGTTGCATTCAAGAAGTGTTTTCAACGAGAGCCTGAAAGTGTTTACGGGACGAATTTCGCAATAGCGTCGAGTCGTCCCCACATTTGCGGCGAAGTATTTAAAAATACCCGTGAACGCAGAGCCCTCTGGCGCCGGGAATTGGATGGATAGTAGTTAACGCTGAGGATTGAATGTTATTTATTTCAGTATCCCAATTGAGTAGCAGAAAGACTGGGCACATTTTACTCTTTTTTATTAGCGGACTAGCTGACCCGGCGAACTTCGTACCGCCTAACAGTTGATTCTATAATATTTTTTTTTAATACTTATTCTGATATTTGGGACACCGGGTTAGCTAGTAAGATAAAAAAAAGTTGATAAGTCAACAATATAAGAAAGTTGATAATATGTCAAAAAATAAACATAAAACACTTAAATTTCTTTTAATAGTCACTGAAAAATCACAATGAAAATAACAATTTCTGATTTTTTATTATGATACCTACTTATTATATTTCATTAATTTTATTAACCTACCAAATTGACCGCTAGTGGCAAAAATTTCTTGAGCGCTTCCGTGCTTCGGAGGGCACGTAAAGCCGTCGGTCCCGGTTGTTACCATATGGTAGCAGTCGTTAAGCCATGTCGGATACCTTCGGGCGGCTTAAAAATATCCGACACTTGGGTTGGCCACTGACCCCTCCACCAATCCGCACTGGAGCAGCGTGGTGGAGTATGCTCTAGGCCTCCTCAGGTATGAGGAGAGACCCGTGCTCAGTAGTGGGCCATCAATGGGTTGAAGCCATTATCCTACCAAATTAACCTAACATTAACCTGCACACCTGAGAGTTCTCCACAATGTTCTCAAAGATGTGTGAAGTCCGCAAATCCGCACTTGGCCAACGTGACTATGGTCTATACCCCTCACATTGTGAGAGGAGACCCATGCCCAGCTGTGGGACAGTTATGGGTTGTGATGATGGTAAAATGTAAATTGTCTGAGGTAATTCTTTTAATAGTCACTAAAAAGCTTGCACCATTATTAGTCGAATGTTGCACTTCACGGGTCTGTCTTAACCGAAATCTTTCATGTTCATTGCGATCGTCACGTTCCTCGGCAGTACGATTAGATTGATAATTAATTTGACTCGTTGCGTTGACCACCCGGATGGCGCAATGGTTAACACGCCGGATCGCCTTTCTGAGAGTCCTGGGTTCGATTCCCAGCGAGGCGGAAATTTGAATGTTGAATTTAAATTTCCGTTCTTGGTCTGGGTGTGTGTGTTCTTGTCTTGTGTGTTGTCCATGGCACCCACGACACAGGGAAACCTAGTGTGGGGCTATGAGTGTGTAGCGTTAGTGCGGGTTCTTCTGCCTAAATTTGTCCGCCGCCTTATAGGAAGCATATTTAGTAAGTCACAAACACAACAATTTTTAATTTTATAGGAATTGTAATATTAAAGATGCACAGCAAAGAGACGTTTACGTTTCAAGTGACATTTTACCACAGACAATTTACATTTTACCATCATTACAACCCATAACTGTTCCAAAGCTGGGCACGGGTCTTCACTCACAATGTTAGGGGTATAGGCCATAGTCTACCACGTTGGCCAAGTGCGGATTTGCGGACTTCACACACCTTTGAGAACATTATGGATAACTCTCAGGTGTGCAGGTTTCCTCACGATGTTTTCCTTCACCGAAGCAAGTCATAATTAAATTGTAATACGAACACAATTTTTGAAAATTAAGACGTGCGTGTGGCGTTTGAACCCGGCCCCCCCGGTTCGGGAGTACAACGATTAACCACACGGCTATCTTGAAATTAATAATTTTTACGATACTAACGTCACTCGATTCTTTTGCCTTCCTGGAACTCCTCCACTAATACTGAAACTTGATGTTATGGTATTAAAGTTCTAATTGACTTTTAAGTATTATTACGAATCATTCGTATGGGAATATAGAAAAGTGTTGTTTTTAGACTTTTTCAGACAATTTTTTAAAATGTTCTCTCCGTCGTGTTAACAACCATCTTCGTACTTTCAGGAATATCATAAAAAAAGAATTAACGGAATCGGTTCAGTTGTTCTCGAGATAGCTGTCCCGGCGAACTTCGTACCACCTAACAGTCGATTCTTTATTTTTTTTAAATACCTACTTATTCTGCTATTCGGGACACCGAATCAGCTACAGTAGCGGCACGAAATGCCCCCTTTGACACATTATTTTAATGTGTTCTTGTCTATTTGTCTATTTGTTATTGTCTATTTTAGTGTCGTGATATAATTATGTTAATTTAGTATCGAAAAATATGTTCAAGTGCGAGTTGATCCATCGATAAATTTTTGGAGTAGTAAGTAGTAACTACCTAATTAAATCTTCATTAAAAGAATATATAAATGTATAGTTAATGTATTACAATGGTTAGATA
Organism: Ochlodes sylvanus; assembly: GCA_905404295.2. Classification (NCBI taxonomy): domain Eukaryota; kingdom Metazoa; phylum Arthropoda; class Insecta; order Lepidoptera; family Hesperiidae; genus Ochlodes; species Ochlodes sylvanus. The sequence continues at coordinate 6,975,370 of FR990144.1, forward strand.
TATTTAAGGTCTCCTCGGCTTTGAGGGGAGACCCATGCTCAGTAGTGAGCCTTTTTGGGTTGATGATTTATTTTATAGGTTATTTAATTTATGTAATTGACTTACTTACTTTATTTAAGATTGCACTGTATTTTATTCATTGACACATTACTATGGACGTAGGGTCCGCGCTAAAAAATATCCGAGCCAACTCAGCAACAAAACGCAAGAAGAACAACAATGCCGCGTTAGTCACTTTTTGACCGTGCTGACAACTACACATCAACGATGCCGTATTGTGTTTTGAAATCGTGCAAAGACTACGCCAGTAAAGTGAATAAAGACGATGGTATATCATAATTTCGGTAGGTAGACTATTGTTTTATCTTTTAAATTATTGTATTGCTACTAAAACACGCTATTTTATTTTAAATTGAATTTATTTCAAAAACTAATTGCAGAATCAGTCAAAATAATCAAAAATATATCTTTGTCTTTGTCTTCTCACCATTTAGGCTATATAGTCAGAAAGAGACAAATATATCAGTTACTTTTGTTTAGATTATTTTGCACTATGTCATTATGGCGTGTAGTGTAAACGTTGTGTCATAAGGTGCCATTGACGTATGTGTTTGATGCAATCGAAAAAAAACGGTATTTAATGAATTTAGTGTTTAAATTACCTTGCTAACATTCCCATTCTTTCTTGTAATGTCAAACTGGGACATTATTTTCGCGATTTTAGTAGGAGACCCTATGTCTATAGTATTTATGTCAATGATTTTATTAGTAAAAACGTGACAGTTCTAATTTATATAGTTGTAGTGTTGTGAAATAAGTACCTAATGATATCGATCGCATATATTTATTATATTAAATTCATCAGATTTTGATTAAAATAAATGAATAAAGATTATCTGTCATTATCATTATTTCGTTTCATTGTCGAGTGCCTACCTATACCTACTTATTTTACAACAGCTTCGAAAATTTTAAAGAATTTAGCATTATCAATCAAGAATAAATACGTGTAACATCTTGTAATGAAATATAATATAATATTAGTTAATACATTTGTACAAAAGTTTCCGGCAGTAGTTTAGTTTCTTACATTTTGTAAAAAAACGGGTCTATTATCGTGTTACGTTTATCGATATAGCTCCATCCCTATCAGTTTCTCCGAATCTGATATAACCTTGTACGTGTGTAAACGTCATATTTTTATCAAATAATGCATACATAATGTAAAAAAGACGCTCGTTCAAGTTTTCACAGGAGCTGTCATCGAGAAAATAAAGAAATGGAAATATTATAATGGTCTAAGAGCTAGCAACGTTTTCGAGAGACCATTTCAGGTAAGCTAGTTTTGAGATATGGTATCTCTCTCACTCTCCCGGACATCATACGGGAGGTCTGGCTGTCTAATTGTACAAAATAAATTATCATTTTGATACCATATTAATCCACAAAACAATTCAATGGTTTTTAGTAATTTCTCTGACATTTATTTGATAACTATTTCTAGACCAAGCAAAATGATACCACAACATTTTTCACTTTTGGATCGGTCTGGCTGAAGTTTAACAATTGATTTATTGTCTGGCAAATAAATTTTGGGGTTTCAGATAATTAAATAACAACATAGTATAATTTGAAAAAAATATTTTATGGCAATAATAGATTAATGTTGCAAAAAGTTCAATTAAAAAAAAGATAAGAAACCTTCTTAAAATGATTTGAAAATTGATATTTTACTTGTACAGATACGATGCGCACTGATGAACGCAACGTCTACCACCAGCCAGACCGTCCGTATGACGTCCAGGAGAGTGAGAGAGATAACATAATATCTAAAAACTGGCCTACCTCAAATTCTTGTTTTTCCAACGTTAGCTCTCGTACCATTCGTGTCTCGTGTATCGTGTCAGTCAATTGTTTTGCCTTCATGAAATCCCTTCACTGACAATTAAACTTTATGCTATGGTATTAAAGTTCAAATTGACTTTTAAGTATTATTACGAATCTTTTGTATGGGAATATAGAAAAGTGTTGTTTTTTTACTTTTTTAGGCATTTTTTTAAATTTTTCTCTCCGTAATAACCATCTTCGTACTTTAAGGAATATCATAAAAAAAGAATTAGCGAAATCGGTTCAGCCGTTCTGGAGATCTTCTCTTAGCAACAAAATCAGCGATTCATTTTTATATATAAGATTAAAGTACATTTATAAAATGTCAATGAAAAATGACAATACTGACATGAAATAATTATTTTCATGTGATTTTATGTTAATTCAGCATAATATTCATAGCCGTGAAGAAACTAAGTATCGAAGTACTATGTTAATATTAAAGTAGTGCTACATTGCGAAGGGGATTAACCGCTTTCTGAATAATATTCATGAATCAAAGTTTACACTTTGTAGCGTGCAGGCTTCAGGAGTTGACATAACATTGTTGTTTACGACAAATATTACCATAGTATTTGATCCACTACGCAGTTTAATAACATGATATTCGTATCGCCGATATTGGTTGTAAGGATATGATGCGAAGAACTAATAGTTTGTAGTAATTTAAAATTAATACTTGAACGGTTGAACATTGACAGCATATTGTCCAATTTAACCTCCTCATCACCCTTGCTGTACTAGTATACCTCTCCCAAAAATATTTATCAAGCTCGTTCAAATTTTCATTTGATTGTGAACGTGGACTTTTAAACCCACTAAAAATCCCTTCGGAATAACTCGGGGTCTAAAACGCGTCGTCAACCGATTTGTAAAGCTGTTATTAAACCCGTCGGTCGGGTCTTAAACCCATCGTCTACCGTCATGGAAATCTGTGACTAAATCCAATCGACATGACCTGGGGTCTGAAACGCATCGTCTACTACAATTTCTTACTAATACTATTTCTTACTACTAATGTAAGCCTGTGATTGTAAAGTAACCGTTATTTAAAAACTACTTCATAGTACCTTTACGGCCTCTGTGATACGTTATCTTAAGGGTAGGGTTTAATTGCTGCTTTGCATATTATTGTCATTCGATTCCATAAAATAGGCTTATGACTGGAATTTAAAGTTGGCAACATACTGTAATGTTGCATTATATTAGATTACCTGCCATTTAAGGTTGGCCAGGTTATCCAGTTTTAATAGCTTTTACGTTAATATGACCAGAATTTCTTTATTTTGGTGTCGCTCTGAACTTCTGTTCGTCGGCAGTTTATCTCAGAAATGTTTAGTACGTACCAGAAAGCTATGTATAATATGGGTAAAAACGTCTTAAAGAAATTTTGCCACTAGCTGTCAGGCTGTCACCCATCCCACAACTGACCACGCCCGCTATTGCTCTACTTTGTCGATCACTTTAGATTTCACATTATAAATAACCCTGTCTTAGCATACTTTCGAACACCTATTTGTGTAGGTACTAAGGTATAGTATACAGGGTGTAATCGTTAAGTGTGCACAGGCGATTATTCCGTAACTATTACAGATATCAAAAAACTTTAAACTGATATCGAAAGCACTTTACCTAATGAGTAAAATGACAATAATAATTTATTAAAAATAAAACGAGAAATATCAAAAAAAATACATTAAACTCTCCCATACATTTAGTATGAGATAGTAGAAAGGTTTTACTTTCTTTATTTAAAGTGGAATAGTACCTACTCCCGCGATAAAGAATTTGAATTTAGAACGAACACCAAAGAGTATCTTTCTTTTTGTTTTTATTTAGTATGTTGCTTTTCAGCCAGTTCAAATCAATACGATATTGAAACAAGGTTTATTATTAATTTGAAGTGGTAAGATAATTAATCTACACGTGTGTATCTACTTGAAATTCATCAATATCATATCATACATAATTATAAAATGATAAGGGTAAAATGACTAGGTACTATTCCACTTTAAATAAAGAAAGTAAAACCTTTCTACTATCTCATACTAAATGTATGGGAGAGTTTAATGTAATTTTTTTGGATATTTCTCGTTTTCATTTTAATAAATTATTATTGTAATTTTACTCATTAGGTAAAGTGCTTTCGATATCAGTTTAAAGCTTTTTGATATCTGTAATAGTTAAGGAATAATCGCCTGTGCACACTTAACGATTACACCCTGTATATCTCAATGTAAATAGATATTTTTTTTAAAGAAAGGTTTCTATAGGTATTAGATAATACCAATAGCCCGAACTACCCATTGCAACGGGTCGCCCTGAAAATCATCGGGCGATTGCCACTGTCTTTCGCTGAGTGCGTCCAATTTCATCAAATGTTTTCATATTTTATTATTTAATGTCTTTCTCTTTCTGTATTGTGTGCATGTTGGAATAAATTTATTTTCTTTCTTTCTTAAGTTAGGTTACGACGCGAGGCGAAGGTACTAGTACGTTAAATTCTATCCTTCTACCACACATCATTACATCTTGTAGCACGCATTCAAATAAAATAGAAAGATACATCAGCTCAGCGTGAATACATTACTTACACGCCATTAGCGCGCTGAAGGGCCGTATCAACGTGTCCTTACTGCGAAACTACGTACGAGCGGTTTACCTCTTTATTATACAGTCATAGACATAGCCGTGAAGACCTTGTAGGCCTTGTAGCTTACTTGGTAGTCCCTGGTTCGATTCCCGGGCAGGCCAGATATTCATGTGACTGTAAATAATTGTTCTCGTGTGAATGTTAATGTGTTAGTGTCTGAATGTCTGAGTGTCTCTGTCTGTCTAAATGTTAATGTGTTATTTGTGTTGATTCATGCCACCAGTGAAACATTGAAACCTAGTGCGTGTATGAGTGTGTTAGTCAATTGCTTCGGTGAAGGTTAACATCGTGAGGAAACCTGCGCGCCCAAGGGTTTTCATAATGTTCCAAAGGTGTGTGAAGTCTCCCAATCAGCACTTGGACAGCGTGGTGAACTATGACCTGTACTTACATTGTGAGAAGAGATCCTAGCCCACCAGTGGGACCACGCCTTCATTTACGCACAAAATTATACGAGTATGTACTCACTTTAAAAATTAAATGTCTGAACAAATGAAATCTTGGGAGATTAGGTCGATTAATTGTAATTTAACTATTTAATTAATTTAATTTATTGTAGATTAGTATGAAATAATTGAGGTTTTGAATTTAACATACTTACTAATTCGTGTGTTAGCAATGTAATTAAATGCTGAACACTTCAAGGCTTCACGTAAATTCGTGCGTGTGGTCCAAGATTGGAGTAAACACCTTTTGTAAACCTGTACCTAAAGTAAATGTAGCTTTATTTAAAAGAACTGCGTAAACAAAGTAAGACATTGACCATTGACGGTACAATGGACCGAAGATTTTTGTATTCCACCTAGCTCTATACAAATAACCTCAAATAACCCGCAAATGTGCTTAGTGGGTGCGTGTGGCCCCAATTTAAGTGAGTGTACAGATGCGACCGACCCCAGAATTCAAGTGCTCACGTTCTTAGTAAATAAACTTGAACCTTCATTCGTGTGGCTACCTTAAAGAATAGAGTTAACAAATATTGGTATAATATTTTTGTTTATTTTTATAACATAAATATAATATTGTCCTGTTTTTATCTAATCACTCATATCATAAGTTATAATAATATGCTCAGTACCGTTAAAATCGGGTCAGTGGTTTTTATAATTAACAAACAGACATACAGACAGATAAAATTCCAAAAACAAAAAAAAAATATTAATTACTGTGGCACTACTCGTTTAACGAAAACCGATTAAGGTAATTATGATTTGGTCCCAATTCAGTTTTAATATCTAGTATCCTAGTCTTACCTTCATAAAAAATATAGATGTATAGATGCTATTTGCCTCATCCTTCTACATTAATCTTCACAAAAGTCCCTTTAACGACCAACAACAGGGCCACTTTACCTTCAGCCACAGAATGAGATTACCGCCGACCTATAGTGTCCTATAGTGACCTACTTCCCATAGGTATTATTATATCTCACACAAATGAGCTATCGCCAATTACGTGTGTACTAAGCGCATGAGCTATCAATTCTCACTGGACCCGTTAGAAATGTACCTCAATGTTCTATTCCAGATAGGGAAGTTCAAACAGCCAATACATAGATATCATCGTCATCGCAACCCATAACTGTCCCACTGCTGGGCACGGGTCTCCTCTCACAGTGTGAGGGGTACAGATCCACCATGCTGCCCAAGTGCGGATTGGCGGACTTCACACTCCTTTGGAAACCTTATTGAGAAGCCTCAGGTGTGCAGGTTTCCTCACGATGTTTTCCTTCACCGAAGCAAGTGGTTATTAAATTTAATACGCATATAATTTCTGCAAATTGGAGGTACGTGCAGAATTTGCACCAGGGTCCCACAGTTTGGGGGTCGAACGTTCAAACACTAAGTTATCCCTGCTTTTACATACATGATACATCATAAGTAGGTACATCAATATACTCATGATGTTCGACGTAATACATCGACATTCAAAATCAATGTTTTTTTATGCATGAGATTTGATAATGACCCCATTCCCGTTTCTCCATCGCATAACGTAAGGATTGGAATAGCTTGCCTGCGTCGGTGTGCCTCCTTACGTAAGGAGAACATAATAGAGACCTAAACAGAGACCTAACAGGAATAACTATCACTAACAGTCCCTGTTCCAGTCCTAATACTTATTATGAAACTTACCAACTAAAGTTCGTACACCGTCTCATAACCGGACTAACTATCCTAGTTCCTATTTGAGTCATGTACTAGGTCGGTCACTGTTGTCATGGACAGCAGTGGATGGTGCTGCATGCTGTTTGCTACTTTAATACCATAAAAAAAGTAAGTAAGGACTTCATCGCCATTTACCATCAGGTGGGATTGTTGAACATTAACTTATGTTATGTAAAATAAAAAATCCTATTCGAGTTTTTTTGCAGCAAATAACGCCTCAATCTCTTTTTGAAACTGATCTTAATTGAAGTTGTGTCCTAACGTTACTCTGGTCTACCTGTAATCAAAAAAACCGTTTTCAATACGCCTGCCGTTTCGAGATATTCATTCCCGCGTTCAACTTTTTATTGTTTATTGTTCCTTTGAGTACGCTCATTCAATCGGTATAAAAATTTATATCACAGCCGGCCCTAACCCACCTGACGTCAATTCAAAACATTCGGGTCTCCGTCACAGCAAATATTGGCCAAACAAAAGATTCGATTCCCAACAAAACTCATGTTTATGGATGGGTTGCTTTCGGTTTTGTTTAGGGTTGTCAACTGTATTGGTTTTGTCAAAAAAAATTAGGGCAAGGTTTCGATCACGAGCAATTAACCTATTTAATACGGGTATTAATTATTTTACAAAAAAATTCTTTTAAATTAAATATTTTATGAATTTATAAGCGGACATCAGAGAAAGTACACTCTACAATACACAGGATGTATAGTATTTTTTATAATTTTGTTTACTATGTTTAACAAGATCCTAAGACTCGAGCCTAAGTGACTAACCGAGTAAGCAACAGTGGGTGCGGTCGGTAGTTAGATGGATGACCGCCACACCAATGGTAAAAATTTGATAGACACTCCCGTGCTTTGACACGTTAAACTGTCGGTTCCGGTTCTTATCATTAGAAAGTAGTCGTTAAGTCATGTCGGAGGCCTTCGGACAGTATAAAAACTTCCGACATTTTAGTTATCCACTAACCTCTCCACCACTCCGCAAATGAGCAGCGTAGTGGAGTATGCTCTAATACTAGGCCCCCATAGGTATGAGTAGAAATTCGTGGTTAGTAGTGAGTAAAATTTAAAGTTATTATACATGACAGACTAATAATATTTATATTATTTTTTGCCCAAAACTGTTGCCAGCCCTAAATCCAGCATCAAGGTTTGTTTTCAAATTGGTGGTTTTTAGGCGAGTTTAGGAGTATTTCGGTTTTATTCTTACCTTTACTTAACTTATGAAGTTCTCATTGTTGCGTGGTGTTTGGTATTGTGCGCGATTTCTCAAACTATGTATGTAAGTAACATTTCGTACATTATCCAGGGTTTCTATTAATGCTGAACTGAACTGTTATAGTAAACTATTTCTTCCTGCAGCTTCGCCCGCGTGTGTGTTGGAAAATGAGAAATGACGATTACCTCTTACTATATTCTTTTCAGAGTCTCAAACTATGTATGTCCATTCTAAATTTCATTAAAATCAGTTCACATTTCATCTAAAAACGTCGCACAGACAGATTGACAGACAAACTGACAGACAGAATTACTTTCGCAATTATAATATTACTATGGATTTTTCTTAAATATACCGTCTTAGTCATAGTAGTCACCTGGAAATAGATGACTATCTCAACTTTCAATAAACTCAATTTTTATATCAATTCTACTCAGGCTCAGTTCTTTAACCGACCGAAAGGAGAAGGTTCTCAATTCAACTGTTTTTTTATGTTTGTTACCTCAGAACTTTCGACTGGGCGACCCTATTTATATGATTATTTTTTAATTGTAAGCTGGTGCTTCCCGTGTGGTCCCATTTCAATTTGGTCCAGTATTGACAATGGTATCCATGAGAAAGCCATATAAGTCTTCAATTTGCCTTATTTTGAAGTCGGTTTTTCAAATAAAAAGTTATTTGTACAACATATACAGGTATTAGGTTTTAGGGGTACTTATTAACTGAATAGATCCCTTAACAACTTTATTTTTTGTCTCTTTGTTGGGTTCTCCGTAGATATCTGGTATCTCTGTTTGTCATTGTGTATGCGTTTATTTCCACTAAACTCGTTTCACGACTAACCTAATTGGGATTATATTCAGAAAATAGATCGTAAATAATCAATTTGAGCCTAAATATAGTCAATATACTTAGTAAATATAGTCCAACATTACCTGTTTCATTCCCCGGAGTCCGCAATCAACCGATACGTATTAGATTCAGGAGCGTCCCAGAGGGGCGGTACGATGACGGTAAACAAGCCATATTATATCCAATTTCCACTGACCATTACTCGCCTTTTAATGAGATATTACACGCAAATGTGGCTTGGGAAGCACTCATAGTCGATAGTGTCAATCATAGACAATAATAATTGTATAACTGTAACAGCGCCATATCTGTATTATGAAACATAAGCATTTGCGTTTCTGGTTATTAACAGATTTTTGATTGATTTGAATTTTTTATTTTTATTTTAAACTGGATCATATTAGGTAATGACTAATATTAATTATTAATGGCTTGCTTATTTTATAGTAAATGAATGAATGAATGAAATCTCTATTTATTCACTCAATACATATATGTACATATTTACATTGAAATCCTGACCCCTAAGCTAGGTAAGGCCGTATGATAAGGGCCAATGCCTTCCCTAACAATTGCATGTGTTGTAATGTAAATACAGTTCTTGAAGTAGGTACTCGTATGTTATAGCAAACGACTTAACTAATACAGGTAAGAAAAAAAATATTACTTACCATACATATTTTTTTCTTCTAATATTAGTGAAAACCGCACTCAGTTGTTTATATATATGTATAGATATCTAACAATATTACTTACGTATCCCAAAACAAATTTAATTTGGTATCAAAACCCGACCTCAATACTATCAAATGGTACATTTACATCAATATACTGTGAGACGTGAATTAACGACACGGTTTAGAAGCAAAACTTTGCTTCGAATGTCACGTTAAGTCGAAACTCGAAGTTTGGCATCTACAGGACGTGTCTAACTTTGACGACGAGTACGAAGTCGGGCCGATATCGCTTTTAGTGAAACATTGATACATTTGCTGAGATGTTTGCCGGATAAGGATATACATGTTGATATAACAAACCAAATCATTGCTATAGCTGATAATGATCGTCAACATGGCGACAATGTACAAAGTTGTGGTAAGTGGTCAACGTCGCCTATAAACATGAGTCACACCAAAAGTGTCACCGATGCTTTGGTGGTCGAGAAGGAAAAAGAACGTGTTAACTCCAAGCCCCCAGCCCCCACATGGACCACGAAAATTCATTTGGGGGCTGACTCCAGCAAGAGTGTGCTAGCCAGCCAGTTGGACTTCACTGAAAGATAATGACAGCAGTAATAGGAATGAGTTAATGATAGTATTGATAGTATAAAACTCTTCCGTTACTGACTGACTGACAGACAACGCACAGCCGAAACTACTGAACGCAATAAGCTGAAATTTGGCGTGTATATTCCTTGGGGAGTGTAGGGGATCACTAAGAGAGGATTTTTGGAAATTCTCCCCTAAGGAGATAAAAAATAAGATTGTACCAACAACAATATACTCAATATAAAGCCTACGTATAACAATTAATTAGGAGAAATATTTTCCTTATTTCCCGCTGGATGTCTATAGGATTATCCTCTAGAATAAGGATCGTTAGACACAAAAATAATTAGAATAGTATTAAGTCGGTGGGTCGTTACAAATCCTTGGCTGATCGAATGTTCGTTGTCGGAAAATACATAGTAAGGTAAGAGACGCGGTTATATGTACGTCAGAGCGAGAAGAACGCTTGGGGAGTCCCTGTCTTCAGGCGCTCTATCTGGTAACCAGTAAAGGATACTTAGATTTTTTATATTGCCTAATATGTATTGAAGCAGTGATAGCCGTGTGGTTGAACGTTGGACTGCCGAACCGGAGGGTCCGGGTTCAAACCTGGGCACGCACCACTAATTTTAAAAAATTATGTGCGTATTAAAATTTAATTATCACTTGCTTCGGTGAAGGAAAACATCGTGAGGAAACCTGCACACCTGAGAGTTCTCCATAACGTTCTCAAAGGTGTGTGAAGTCTACTAATCCGCACTTGGCCAGCGTGGTGGACTATGGCCTGTACCCCTCACACTGTGAGAGGAGACCCGTGCCCAGCAGTGGGACAGTTATGGGTTGTGATGATGATGATGAGGATGAATATGTATTGTGTACGTAAATTATAAGAGCCACTCGTGTACCAGCTTAACAGAATGTTACTTTTATATAATTATATAACGGGTATTTATTAAAGAACCGATCTCACAATAATGATTTTTAGAATATTTCTCTGTCAATTTAATTTTAAATTTGTTCCCGTTAATCTCAGAAACTACTTAACCGATTTTAGTGAGGTTTTCAGTTTGTTTCCACATGCCATTTTAAATAATCCGATTAAAAAAATAACCCTGTAAGTACGACATAGGTGTGAGCTACACAACATTTAAACATAACAAACTAATTAAGGTACGAGAGACAATTGATTACGAGTTTGTTGTTCCCCAACTCAGGGAGGATATTTGGGTAACTTTAGGGTGTTCCCAGCGGGCCCTTACATGGTAATGAGTTGCGAAAACACCGGATTATTTCAACTTTCACTAACTACACCTTTATGTATTAGCCAAATTAGATTTTGCTTCTTCAATAGATCGTGAAATCTTTCAATTTTAGACCCGATTTCAAAATTTTATGAATTAGATCAAGGTTACTTACAACTGCTAACTGCTAACTGAATTATTATTAACAGTTACTACAGGGCTAACTACGAGCATCACAAACAGTCCCTGCCCCAGTCCAGTCCATACCTTCTAGCGTACTAAACAAACCAACGTTCTAAGTTTTAACACCATTTGCTAACTGATTTTATCCATCGTAGTAAGTAAGTTAAGCAACAGAGGGCGCGGTCGGTATTTGGATGCGTGACCGCGTGGCAAAATTTCTTGGACGCTTCCGTGCTTCGGAGGGCACGTAAAGCCGTGAGTCCCGGTTGTTACCATTTGGTAGCAGTCTCGGGCGGCTTAAAATCCGACACTTGGGTCGGCCACTAACCCCTCCACCAATCCGCACTGGAGCAGCGTGGTGGAGTAAGCTCTATGTCTCGTCAGGTATGAGGGAGACCCGTACTCAGTACTGGGCCATTAATGGGTTGAAGCCACATGTTTTAACTAATAAAGAGACTCCTTTCATTCCTTCTTCTCTTTTCTTTCGTAGCTGACAACGCCATTACCACTAACCCTCAGATGGCTTGTCTGCTCATTTCTTGGCTACTTTTGTCAGCTATTTACATGTAAAGGTTGCAATAATAAAATATAATATGTATTTGTAATTTAAATTTCACCTTTACTCGTATGGATTTACCTTGTAACTTACAGTAGAGTTAACTTGTAACCTGTTCCCAACAAAAGTATTTATACAAGAAATTTATACCAACAATATCAGAGACTCACCCTTTCAGGGTGACAATCCTCTTATCGCATCGTTCAGCGTATGGTCAGGTACTGATATATACTTACCGAAAGCGGAATACGAAACGGAATTTATTTATTAACTAGTAAACCCGCCCTCGCTTCGCTTCGGGAAACATGTCCTAAGGGAAACACAAAATTTCTAGGCGTGATTCCTTAATCTGACATCACTTTTTTATTTATTAACCGATTGAAACAAAATTAACTCTAAATGTTAATTAAAGCTTGCGGCTATGTATTAGTCTTTTAAGCCGTTTTAAAGATTAGCGCGTACAAAACCACAGACAGACAAATATTCTTAAAATCATTGTTTAAGGTTCTATTGCGTTAATAAAGACACCCTTTAAAAGTTTTTCTTATATATCTTTTCCATGTATACAGACAGCGATCAGTTACGGATTTATTATAGGTATGTATTGTAATATAGAAGGAACTAAAAAAACCACTAGCCTATTAATATGACGAGTTACGATAATGATAACCAAAACCTAAGCCTAACTTCATTCTATCATATTGATAGAACGGAGATGAAAAATTAATGCAAACGACGCATAAAACAAGCCGGGATTATTTTTCCTTTGTGCGTTCACTTGGGAAATAACAGTAAATTTTGAAACGATTTCGAAAATTAATTCAATTGATATCAAAACAGCGCATAAAACATGTATTATTGAGGTTATCAACGCGTGAAATTATCAATGTAACGATAAACTCCGGGCGTTATGTGTGCTTCAAAAAATATAAATTACCGCATGGAAAGGATTATAATAATACAGGATTATAATTATAGGTACTTATTACTTGTAACAAGAAACAAATATTAATCAATTATGTTACCGTTCTCATATTGTTATCTAATTTTTTACCCGACTACGTTGAAGGGTTGTGTTTGACCGGTATGTATGTGTATATATTCATCTGCTCCCTTACAATTTCTAAATTACTAATTGTGGCTTCAACCATTAATGGCCCACTACTGAGCACGGGTCTCTCCTCGTACCTGAGGAGGCCTAGAGCATACTCCACCAGGCTGCTCCAGTGCGGATTGGTGGAGGGGTTAGTGGCCAACCCAAGTGTCGGAAATTTTAAGCCGCCCGAAGGTATCCGACATGGCTTAACGACTGCTACCAAATGATAACAACCGGGACCGACGGCTTTGCGTGCCCTCCGAAGCACGGAAGCGCTCAAGAAATTTTTGCCACTAGCGGTCACCCATCCAACTACCGACCGCGCCCGCTGTTGCTTAACTTTGTCGATCACTTGAGATCGACGCAAGCCGCCGGGCTATGAGCGCTTCAATTAAATTACTAATTAATTAAAGTTAACATGTTTGTAGCTTACCTACAACTTGTAATGTAAGCTATGTGACGTCAGATTAAACTGAATATGGCGCTCTCTAGAACACATAATTATATGAAAAACATAAATCAAAAATAATTTTATTAACTTTGGTACATAAGCAATAAGATTATCTAAAGATTAAGATAAGAAGAAGTTTATTTATTTTGCTTTATTTAATAATAACAACGGCGCCTTGTCCCTAGCACACATCTATTAATACAATTTTGAACCTTACACGTCTTCAGATAGTTTCTATAAGATAAACGACATTACATCCGAACGCGTTTAACTATGTTTCAATAAAATACACTATCGTAACGTAAATACATGGAAGTTTCCAGCAATCGATCCAATACAGTTATTTCCTTAACCTCGCCCCGATGACATCACAAAGCCTCAGATCGCATTATAGGTGCTGAACTGGAGCCGATTTTATCGGCCACAAATTAATCAAACTTCCTTCAAAGTTTCTACGTAAGCCTTTATGGAATCAAAACACTCCCGCTCTGTGTTCTAAGTACTCGTAAAATCTATACGTAGAATAAATTTTGCGTCGAAATTATGCAAAACGATTACGTGGGGAACCAAGGATGGCATTGAATGGTTTCAGAAACGAGAATTTACACGATCTCAAAATGAAAATTGTGCTCAAAGACTCACGTTTATTTTAGATGAATATATTTTATAATATATCGAGGGGATAATCAGTTGAGATTTGCGTTCAGATATTCGTGGTTATACATGGATTTATTTCAGCGGGCGTAGAAAGTTTCAGGATGTCAAATCAAACACTATTCAATACAAAATACTTTATTGAACACCATTATAAAAGTACGATTTAAACTTAAAATATGTAACAGAGTGTAAACAATGGGTGGGTGGTATTATCGGTAAATACATAGAACGAGAAAGATAAACATCTGAGCGTGAGTCTAATCATCTCAGTGAGTCTCTCATCTGAATGACCGTGGCCAACATAACGTAATGCTATTAACAAATATAGAACTATCGAGGTACGGCTATTCCCCAGGCATGATCCGAGCCTATTTGAAGATGTTGTATTATATCCCTTTGCTAATCAAGAATTATACTTGTAGTTAATGGGGGCATAACTCGCGTCTTCACTTCACATAAACTTTGATCCAGAAAACCGGGTCAAACCACGCGTAGGGTTACCAACATAACCGGACTTTTGGCATTCTGTTCAACTTTTGAATTTGTTCGAATATAAATACGATAATAAATACAAACTAAAAATGAAAAAGGTATTCAATTTACATCTTTTAATTAAACGAAGTACAAAAAAATTATTTATAACTAACAAGTGCCATATAAAAAACCATGGACTTGAAACTTCTAATTCACATAATTTTAACAAAAAAAATCGCGTATTAGTTAGTGTAAATGTAATAAAAATTTTTCGTATACATTAAACGTATACTTGAACTCCAACCCCATACTGTACTTTGTTGTTGCTTTCTTCAACCGAGACGGTTTAAAATAAGAAAAATAAGTATAATTAGGACACAGCTCCCTGTTTAAGAAAACGTATTACGCAACTTCCGTTTCAAAATAAAAGTGACGTACATAACTTTTTTACAACTATATTTTTATCAATTATGTCGATATAGAAGTTTCACTTCATAAATACGAAATTTTAAATGTGTCCATCCGTTTTTTATTATAACATCCATCCTTAACTTAGCCTTAACTAATTCAAATGTTAATAGGGTAACCCTACATACATACGTCCCTCGCGTATTTGACGAATGATTTCCATGCAAACTAATCCTTACAGCACGTGACAATGATGAATAGTGATGTTATCTCGAGACATCTCACCGTACTGTTTTGGTTAGATCACGTGTACGAGTTACCTGTGAATGTGTAGATAACGTTGGGAATAATAGTTAAAAATCGAAGGTAAGTAATTAAACTGTATAAGTTTTATACGTAGGTAGGTAGGTACCTAATAAGTGGTCTTTACCAAAATCCAAAAAAGATGTTCAAAACGTGTACATAAAAATAAAAGGATGATGTTCACATCAATAATACTTACTAGAAATAGGCTGAATAGTCACTGCGTGTGGCAAAATTTTTTGGGCGCTTCCGTGCTTCGGGAGGCACGTAAAGCCGTTGGTCCCGGTTGTTATCAAGCAATGTCATCACTAACCCTTCCACCAATCCGCACTGGAACAGCGTGCTCATGACCCGTGCTCAGTAATGGGTCATTAATGGGTTGAGCCCAAGCCAAGCCAAGAAATGGTACTAGGTACCGTGAATGGCGGTGGTACTACCGGTGGTATTATTTTATTTACTTAATTCACTTCTCTTCAAAACGGAGTGTCGTTTCGAAACAGTAAAAATATTTGTGTAAATAACATCAACGAATCAATAATGAATGTTTATAATTATCACAAAGTAAAAAAAGAGAATCTTATAATATTTTAGTCACAGAATTAAACATTTATCTATTAATGGGATAGGCAAAGCGTTGGTATACGCTATCATCCATTAATCCAAACTCCTCACCCAACTTTCTGGGATATCTCTTAAGTTATAAGCACGCTAAGAGGGATTCCGTAAGAACACCGAAACTTTATTTTAAGTAATACTAAGTTGTTTTGGAAGCATTCGTTAAAAGCTGGCCCAAATTCGACGCTTCTCCACGCTCATACTCGTTGAATAGCAATCCTTAAAGTCTTTCATCTTACATTTCAACGCAATGCAGAATATACTGTTTATGGGCTTAAATCTTTATAGTTCTATCTCTGTTCTAGTGTAAAACTGTAACAAGTTTTAATCGAAATTAAAATCTATTGGAGATATTAACAAAAATGACTTAAGTAGATTATGAAGTCTGAAATCTGTAATATTGTTCAATTCTCCAAAATTCGAAAAAATCAGCAGTGGCAAGCCGTTACGCAAATACCCAAGTGATTAATTAATAATTATTGTATTGGCATTGTGAGACAATACAAAGAACACCGTTAAGTTGTAACACCTAAAATAGCAAAAAAACTGCGATATACATTGCATACAATCGCAGGTCATGATATGACATTCGTAAATGTGCGCTAATGAGAAACTAACAGCGCTGCGTTATATCTTGTCGCAAAGGAAAATTTTTACGACAATGGCTGAAATTATTATCTTTTTATTTAAACGAGGTACCCGCTCTGAAGTCGAAATTCGACCATAATTCATTCTGTCAAAGGATTACTTAACATTGACTCTATGAACGATGACCCTACGACGTTTTTCAAACAAAATTGATTTACTGTGAGTTTATCACAGTAATTCTTTAATTTGTTTAAGCTCGGCTGACTTGCTATCATGACTTGCTCGACTCAACGGCCTTGTCGTATTTCAACCCGTAACAGTACTTTCTATGGCGATTCCGGCCACTTCCCATCAAATGGCTCGTATGTTAATTTGTAGGCTATATTGCAAAAAAAAATTACTTATTAAGTACACTTTGAACGTTCAGAGTATGGATTATGAGTCTGATACGACGAAGATTATGCGACGATACGTCACACACCCAACAATCCTATTTTACATGAACTATCTCTGAGAACGGACTTCATGCGCGACTGTCCTCGAGACTAAAAAAGCAAAAACATTTGGATGGAAAACTTCAGACATTACGTGAGTTACTGGCGTGAGTCCTCTTACTTACGAGCGCGTTCATGTCCTTCACCTCTGACACTTACGTCCCAAGTTCCTGAGATAAGGTATTTTCTTGTAAAACTTCAGATTTCCGGGTTGGTCCTAAGTGAAAGTGAGGTGTTCTGAAAGTTTATACAAAGCCAGTTTTCTTTTATCCTTTCGTCTTTTAATTTAAAACATTTTCAATGTTCAAATTAGACCGATGGTGAATTACCAGCAATGACATCCAAATGATGATTTAGTAATTCCAAAAATTGAGGTGCAACGTATGTACGCATTGATGAAAGATTTATTCGTAGTTTTAAAACGTTTAATATCATGAAAAATAAAATATTTTATGCATACAGTTATTCAAGTGCAGACGGAAGGCTACAGGGAACGTTGGATGCCGTGAGTGACACTTTAAGCCGACTATTTACGGTAGATGCCTCATTCAATTGCAAATGAACAAATTTAACCCTAAATTAAAAAAAGGTATTAGGCATAAAAACAATACAATTGTGTGCTATTTAAATAAACGTATTATAAACGTAGAATAAATATGTTAATACTTTATTTAGCGGTATTTCAATGCAAATAAAAAATGATTAAAACCTTTTTTATTTGTTAGTAACGACTTAAGACGTTTCTTTGTTCTTTGTTTCTAAGCTTGGAATCTAGCATCAAACATTTTTGAGGTAATTTTTTAACTCGACATACTCGTATCTTTTTTATATGTGAACTGGTAAATAAAAAGGCAATAAACCCGCAATTTGCTACAATACATCAGTGAAAACCGACCTACAAATAACGGATACATAACATGTCGAAATTATAAATGATTTAAGTAGTAGTTCT
This sequence comes from Ochlodes sylvanus, assembly GCA_905404295.2. NCBI lineage: Eukaryota > Metazoa > Arthropoda > Insecta > Lepidoptera > Hesperiidae > Ochlodes > Ochlodes sylvanus. The sequence continues at coordinate 6,993,440 of FR990144.1, forward strand.
GTGAATACTGATGAACACACACGATGTAGGACTTACATGGGGGCTAAAATCACGACCCTCCTTTAAACTTCACCGTATTCGAATAAAAAGCTAGCGCACTCAATACAAGAATTCCCTTGAATGTTGGATTTAACAGTCTCTTCAGACCCGAAGCTGGGCTCAAATTTGAATCTCTAAACCCGGTTCTACGAAATCGATCAAAAACCGATGATAGCTAGCAAAGGCTTTCAACGATACCCTATTGTTTTACCGAGACGACCTTCTCTTCATTGAAATCCTCGTCGGATACAAAAGCTGCGTTTATTGCCAATCGCCAATAGGTCCGTCGGAAGTGATCGGAGGCTGTAAAAATCTTTACGACAAATAAAACAAGGGTTGCGTCTGAGTTAAGTATGATTGTGACAGCCGATGTTTGGTGTAGGCAGTCATGCTCAAAGTGTGTTGTGAGGGCTTCGTAAAAGGCTGCCCATAGTGAAAAAAAATACTAAGAGGTATATAACCCTTAGAAGGTTTCAAAGTTAAAAACCATCATCACCGTCTTCCGGCCATTTCTAAATTTTCCATATTAGCCGTTACCTCTACAATAACTCCTTAAGAGGGGGTATAAAGCAAAATTGGCAATCGTAGATTCAATTTTTACAGTAGTAGATCAAGTTTCTAGAAGCTGAATAAGGACATAGTTTACTTCATTATATTATCGAGTGAATGTAAGAATCAAAAACATAAAAAATTAAATTTTCTCGATAGAAAAAAATCACAAAGTTAGGTCTAATTTTCAACTAAAATCATTTTTTTTTCAATATGGTGCATGTTTTTGAGTCAATATTTTAATATGTTACGCTAATTAGTATCACGGAGGGATTTGTAGATCGATTTCTAAATCAAATCTATAATTTACGAATTATTTAAATAAAATACATTAATTGTCTTTATAGCTCTAGGATTTTGACATGCTCTGTTCCATTTATCAGTACCGTTGAATTTGATTTTTTCCTAGCTTTATACCCCCTCTTAATGTTTCATATCGTCTCTCATACGATCCATCCAACTTTTCTTTGGCCGTCCTCGTCCCCTTCGTCCATCCATATTAATATATATCCATATCACTCTTTTCGTCACATGCATTTCCTCTAACCTCACCGCTTGCCCATACAACATTTGGCTTCCTTTCAGAAGCAGAAGAATAAAATAAAATCTGTCAAAATAATATTAGAAAAATAAGATAAAAACTGAAATTAAATTGTGTCGTGGGACACCAGGTAGGAACGAAGTTCCTTCGGCTACTGTCGCGCCTGCGCACGTCGTATTTAACGGTTTTATTCCACGCACTTTTTTCCACGCTTACGGTTTTACTATCACATATTTTTCAGTTCGGTCGCGCAGCAAAATCCCTATCCCCTCCAAGCCTGTCGTAAGAAACTTCGTTCCAAAAATGTACTTTATTGAGTACTTAGCTCGAATAAAGACTACATTAAGTTTTTTTATTATTGTAGGGCTCCGTTAATTATTTATTTTTGGGTTATGTCGCCAAAAAAGTTTGAGAACCGCTGATGTATGTATAGCTCTAGTTAAGCTTACTATGTTTTAATAATAAAATGGCGGGTGGTTCGGAAAACAATGTTTTTATTTAAATAGGTAATTACTGGTCTTCTTAATCTTTCCGTGATGTCTGACTAGCTACCACCCTCTTGAGAAGAAAAGAGATGCTTTTGCTGATTCCACTTCCCATACTGAACTTCATCACTTTCACCATTACGTATTATTAATAAACATTAACTTATCTAAGTTAAGACATCTACACAACGTCTGTACTTACTTTGTTTTCCTGAAACCTTCAAAACATACCAAAGGTAATGCCTTATTGGCAAAGCTTTAACACTTCACTTCATTACTTTATTTTGTCCGTAACTCGAGAGCGTCAAAGCGAGTCAGTGAGGTAATTTACAACCACAAGTGTTACCCACTTGGGAAGCAGATTAATTACTTATGTTAAAAGTACCTCGTTTTACACGCAGCAAAAACTGTTTAAGTATGTTGTAAAAAATCCGTGTATTTATTAAACACAAATTAAATAGAACGTTCGTCGATCACAGATTTAATTTACAATTATAAATTGATTATCTCTAGGCAAATCGTAATTAAATCCCTAGTCAGAAGCAAATTTGGTACCTATTTTTTACTTTGACGTAAGATAGCCCTAAATTAATTAATTAAACATTAATTTAATATTGGTGTTTATAGTAACGACAAGTACAATAAATTCTAAGTTATTTTTTCCTAAACGCACTCAAAAAATGTAACTTCAAAACTTTATTTTAAAGTAACACATTTTTTCATCTTTATTATCTCAAAAAAGTTTATTTGTGGCATACGCTCTGACGGGATCATTGATAGCGTGCGACGTTAACACTTATAAAATTTCGATGATTCTATCCTTTTCGTTTTATACAGTTCTTATTCTCAAAAAATATTCCTTGAACGAATAAATACAAAAATAAATTCCTAAACTTTACAGGATCGCGTTTTATTTTATTTCATTACATTTAAAGTTACGTGGATAGAAACTGGGAATTTTAAATCTCGTAGTCAATATTTCAAAAAATCAATCCGATACGCGACATGTTGCAGCCGACAGCTTCGATAGACGAATGGAAAGCTTTGCATTCAGAATTATGAATTAGAAAAGTGACGTTCTATTTGAAAAACATTGATACCGAGCGAGAGTGACGTAATTGAAGCCAGTAGCTATGTAGCTTCTGACTGAACACACACAAAAGTTTTGCATTTAATTTATTTGATACTTACTACTTTATTAAATGAAGGAAAGTCAACGGGAAATGAAGTAAATAAATACATAAAATCATAAATGTAATGGAAAATATTGCTCAAACAACTTTTAAAACATTACCAGTAGGTAATATCTAAAATTATTACGTTTTTAAAATGACACATTTACTTACATCGTTTTCGCATTAGTTTCGCAAGTCTTGTCATTATGATCAAATAGTAGAATTTACTGAAAAAAATTAACCGGCTTACCGGCTATTGACATAAAAAGACACTTTTTATCGTAAACACACATTCACGACATTCACGCAACCAATGCTTGCCGACATTATGTCATTTAGGTGTGGTATCATTGTGGTACAGACCCTTAACACAACTTAGTAACTAACAAGCGTCTATGATCACGCATCGATATAGGTATTATTTTCTCATAATATTACTCCGTTGTGCTCTGACAAAGGAACCACTTACAGTTTCCCATTCAGTGACTGACCGCGTTCGATATATCAACGATATCGTTTTTGGCACGCCGACGCCATTAAACTATGTACAAACGAAAAAGATGCATCGCTGCTACAATCGACCGGATCTAGTCCGCTACATTGCAAATCCGGATTTTTATTTCCTGTTTCCATTTGTGGCAAATTATCGTTGCCGTACGTATCACTAAAATTAACGCGGTGGTTTATTTATTTTTCTATTCAGTTATAAATAATTTAGCAACGGGAGATCTCCCACTAGGCGAGATGTCGAGGGGGGCGACGGAGCGTCGACTGTATTGTTTTACGTTCGGAACTTGTACATATGCAAGACATGTAGAAGACTTTGATAGCGTCATTTAAGCTTGACGTGATGTCACCGTATGACGTGTGTGCGATGTCACCACACTTGCATACATGCGACACATTTAAGATTAGATAAAAACTTTCAACACTTGGCTTGGTCACTAACCCTATCCGCACTAGAGCAGTGTGGTGGAGTATGCTCTAGACCTCCTCAGTTGTAAGGAGAGACCCGTGCCCTATAGTGTGCTATTAATGGGTTGACGCCAAACTAATAACTTTTGTTGAACAATATGGTATCTACACTGTAATGTTCTTGTGTCTCTGTCGGTACCGGTGAGCCTTCTCCACTTTCAATATAAGCGTGCCCTATATTAAACGGTTAACGTGAACATAATAATAATTAAAACTATTATATTATATATTTTACTTTTTTACTTTACTTAATACAATTCTGTACAATCTGTATCAATATTTTCTACTAATTGTACTATCGCACTTACTTATTTGCAATCCCCGGCAATGCGACGCGGCTGTTGCGTGCATACGTCTTTACCCGGCAATAAGGCTTTCAGTTCACAACACTCAAAACTTTATAAGCGGCAAGCCGCGTTTCATAAAGCTGTAAAAAATACTCAGTAATTTCATATTTCAAGAAAAAAGAAAGTTATGACGATGACAAACTGTTTCGTGCTCTACCCCACGTTGATACCACAGAACAACGATTTAAATAGAAGTGGTGTGTAGGTAAAGTTTTTGAAGTGAAGAACTTCTTACAATCGAAATTTGAAACTCGATGAAACCATTTACAAAATAATCTTACAAAAAACCCACTTCAAAGATGCCTATATCAGAACTGCAGAACAAACGGGGAGGCCCCAGGTTTCAAATAAAAAAAGAATCATCAAATTCGGTTCACCCAGTTGAAAGTTCTGAGGTAAAAAACATAAAAAATACAGTCGAATTGTGAACTCCGCCCTTTTTTGAAGTCGGTCAACAAAAACCCTACTTACTTCAAAATCGACACGTTTTAAAATTGAAATAACTTCAACATAGTCGAAGTCAATTAAATACGCAAAAACTACTCGTCAGATTTCGCTCAAATTTAAACAGGACCACAAGACAAGCACCAGCTTTTGAATACAAATGCTGGAGAAATCGCTGGACATACATAAAAAATATAGTCGTCGAACATACATATAAACTCTTCCTTTTATTGAAGTCAGTCCTCCATTTCATTTCCAGTCCATTTTGTAAGGATATGAAAGAAATCAAAATTTACGCGAAATTAGTTGGTAGACACTTTTCCTTATTCGTGTTTGTAACAAAATACGTTGAAAAAACACGAGATAAAGCTAAAATAATTTACGGATACAAGTTGGGAATGTTGTTCCCATGTCGGTGTCCCGTAAATCTCTATACAGGGCGGCTAATGTTTGCCCGAGTTCTTGTCAATGTCGATTACCGCAATTTTACGTGTAACGTGGACGTAACAGCGACCAGTGTGGCCAAGGCCAACGGTAAATTTCGGGATAAAAACGAAATTGTTGGCAAAGAAGGAGACTGCCGAGCGGGGTCGGAAGAGGGCCTGCACTATCAGCCACGATCGATTTGGTGTTTTATTGTGGTTCTAGTATTTTGTCCTATTAGTAATAACACGAGTGTATACCTTACTTGTGAGCCTACTGTTCATTTTTCATAATAATAATATATGGAATAATAATAACACAATTCACCATCGCAAGAGTCCTCTATAAAGATAAATTATGTTCTAAATTAATGTTTTATTAAAATAAGTTGCTGTCATTAATCGTTAACCGACAGACGGTTAGCTTGATCACAAACTCATACATTATCTCTACTACAAGGCCACTCCCACAATAAATATTAGCCTTTAAAAATGGAATATTCCGCGTAAAATGTAACATGGATACGCTAACGGTGACCAAACAACTTTTTGGTGGATTTATTTTTACGTTATAATAAAATCTTTGTTTTTAGTTGGACTATGATAGGAGTAGGCTATGTACACAATTCATGAAAGTGGCACATAGATCTTGCTCCAGAATCCTAAATCAAGAGACACTGCCTTTAACTTAATTAGTCAAAGGTCAGCACGACCTATTAGCACCTTACAAGTCAACACGGCTTGACGCAATCATACTTAACACTGGTGACCCTAGGTTTATTTGTCGTAAAGATCTTTACAGCCCCCGATCTCTTTCGAGCGGGCCGATTGGCAATTGGCAATAAAGGAGACTTCGTATCCGATGAGGATTTCAATGAAGACTTGTATCGGCTAGAGCAATCCGGTCGGGTATTTGATTCCTCATCTACCCGATCATCGTTGTTTGATCTATTTTGTAGACCCCAGATTCGGTACAATTGTTCTTTCAACTTTATGACGCTACCTCATTTGGTTGCTCTGGAACTACGGAATGGAAATCGAATTAGGCATATCAAGACATTTTTTCTTGTTGAAGAATATTCACTTGTTGTGCTTTCCGAAGTGTGAAAGTCAGTTGAAGTTCTATCGCAACCTTACCAGAACGAAGTCTTACCAGAACGGACACAACCTTCAGCAATGAAGAAGATGACAAAGACAAGATGGCAAAAGAAGAAGACTGAAATTCTATTGTTTAGTTCCAGTGATTAGCGAGATGATAAACATGCTGATCAACACACCTTCCCACTTAATATGTAGGTATCTAGTTATTTTTGAATTTTGAATAACTTTTTCTGGAACTAAGACTTTTTCTTGAACCCTGAACTCAAATGCGATAAGTCAGTTTACACAACGTCCTTTATTATTGCGTACCTACTCATTACATGCATTAAGTTCAAGAAAGAAATAGCATCTAGCAAATAGCACCAAATTACATTACATGACGTATTATTAGGAGTAATAGCATTAGATTCGATTAAAAGATAGTGATGTAAGTAGTACCTTCACTCTGGGCATTGGATTTTGATTATTACATTTCCGTTATAGCGTTTTGTTGGTATTACTCACACGCGACAACGCATGGCCGTACAAACTGAGATTTACAACCATTTCCAGAAAATAACATTGCCATAATGGTGATAATGTCTTAGTAAGTTGTTTTGAGAACATTTGCTGCTTTGGATGCCAAGTTTTCCCAGACCTCTCTTAACGAGAGTCCAACTCAAACTACTTGTCTGTTACTGCTAAACGTACCTTATTGATTCTTATGACTGGAAGTCAAATACAGACAGTAATTTGCTAAAGTATCCAGACTCCTCGATACAATAAATAAAATGGCTCGTTACAGCCGTCACCAACAGCGCTGGTGTTCACGGGCCACTTCCGGGCTGTAATGAGGTTGTCGTTACCCTTACCACTTGGATGAGCATCTGTAAGTTAGGGTTCATGCGAAGCGCTTAATCCAATCACCTCATGAATATACATCTTTATTTATATGGCTTTCAACTTTATTTATATTGATCTCGGCGAGGAAAACCAAGTGCAAATGGCAGGTTCGAATCCTTAATGTATCGTTTGTGTCCATATTTATAGTGTATGTCTGAATGTGTTTTATGTTTATCTGTGTGATATATTTATAACCTAGATACAAAATGGCACCCACACAGCTTGAAGAACTTGATGGCTTAATGAAGATTATTTTAATTTTATAACGATCCAAATTATACCTACGTACGAACCTACTCTTACAGGCACAGCCAGTTATGAAATGTCATCATACCTACTAACGAACTAAGGTTCTAACACCGTTTGCCGACTAATCATCCTACTCCCGATTTGTGTCCTATTTATTCTGTGTCGGTCACAGTTGTTATGGGCGGCAGCGGAATGGTAATAGTGGTGTTGCATGTTCGTTTGCTGATGATAACTCTCGTTAATAAAAAATAAAAGAAATATTAATATTATGAGGTATCGCATAATATTAATATTTCTTGATAAGTGTATGATATTGTATTGTTACTGTACGTTATCGAATTAATCCGCAGTAGCGCGGAGTGCGTATAATTTGGGGCGATTGGTACTTACCGAGTTTCCGACAGTGACAGAAGCTATGTCAGTGACGGCCGTCCCATTGATGAAATTTAAGCATAATTATATGGAATTCATGCATTTTTTAGTTTTATTATTTTAATATTTCATTGGTACCGAGTTTCAATTTGATAGAATTTGAACTACTACCCACTGCAATAAATGAATATTAAAGTATATAATAACTTTTATTAGTAATTATTCTAGTAGGGTGGCGACATCGCACACACGTCTTACGATGACGTCATGACAATCCTGAATCACGCTATGGAACTTTTCTACACCGCTCGCATGGATACAAGTTCCGACAACTAGTCGGGGCTTGGCCGCCCCCCAGTCATGTGGCTCGCCAGACGTCCAACTAAGCAGGCAAAGCCGCGGGAAAAATCTAATAAACGCAAACTCATACTCCCGCACCAAATTTCTCTGTGTCGCGGGTGGTACGAATACCATAGTCACATACAAACACCCATGACCCGAGAACAAACACTTATCTGTCTTACTTAAATGTCTACTCTACTCTCGAACCCTAACCTCTCACTTGGCAGGCAGTATTACTAGACTACGCTCGTACGATAACTAAATTATTCGTATAAATAAGCCTGCCAACCTTTCGTTTAGCTAGATGAATATTGATGGATACAATATTCCCCAGAGTTATAACACTAAAACTATTTACATGTTTAATTAAAAATACACTAATCGCAACGTTTTGTGTATTCTCCAGGCGCTTTGTTGAATCTGTATTTAAAACGGAATTTGTTGTCGCGTCCAAAAACAGATTTATGCGGCCAACATTGTTTGTGTTCGAAATTAATGTTTTCCTCTTTATTTGTGCACGTTTCAAATCGAATGACATCACAAACATAACAAATTAGAATAAATAATTCGTCTATTTAATTTAAAATTATGAGTATTTATCAAACTAATTGTATATTATTTAGCTCATATACCTAATAACATAATTATTACAGTATTCAGAAGATAATGGCATTATTGAGTTATTTTTTCTTTTATTAAATTTTTGTTTGTAGTTTGAAATTAGAAACTTAAAGGTTTGGTTTTTACATCGTCGCTGTTCCCATCCGATATTCAAATCAATAGTGATAGGCTGCTACTAGTGCGCTCTACCACCCAAGACCACAATCTCCACTCACCATCAGGTGGGATTGTGGTCAAGCATTAACTTATTATTATTAAAAATAAACATATTTTTAAATATTTTCAGGTGAATGATATTATGTATATTTTTTTAACGTTGGACTGGGGAGTTAAATGTGGTTAATAAAAACTAATTGTCACTTAATTCGGTGAAATAAAACATCTGGAAAAACCTCATGGAGCTCCATATTGTTTATAACGGTGTGTGAAGTCTCCCAATCTCAATCTCAATCTCAATCTCTCAACCCCAATCATCTCCTCTTGCCAGACTGAACAGAATCATACCTATTTTTTGACTCCTACGTTAATCCGTTCAAAGAAGTTTAACTTCTGACACGTGTACTTTATACAAACGTACTTTTTTGTATGTAACAGAGCGTACCTAATATATTGTTATATAGGTATTTTTAATCGTAAAACGTATTATGTACAATGCTAAAGCTAAAGCTCCATTAAAGTCTACTTTATACCCTGTAATTATTCCTTTACTCCGTTCATTGTAAAGTACACGCTAGCAAACAAAATTATTGATCAATCAACGTTAATTAAAATCGAATCAACTGTCTTAAATAATTCTAAACTGATTTAACCTCACCAAAGTATTCCAATCATTAGAACCCTTTAAACACTGGTTGGTTAACAAATACCACTGTTCAATGTAGACTAAATTTGCTCGATTTGTGTTTAAATAAAAGAATAGATAAACTCTGTAATTGTACACCATATAATTACAACAAAAAATTGAAAAACCAAAAGTGCACGACACGTACGCTTATTATATTACAAATTGAAAAAATATTGACGAACATTTTAAAGGAATAAAGAACAGCGAATTCGATCGATTTTCATTAATAACTTTTAAATGGTTGTGAGTTTAACATCAAACATCAATTCGGATCATCCTTGGGATAAATGGAACCACAGAACATTTAAAAATCAATCAAGTGGGCTATAGGGTCCTCAGTGCAGCGAAAATACAATCTAATGAGGCAATCCTACTAAGTAATTAATCGTAATATTTTATTATATTAATAATAATATTAATTAATATAATAATAATAATAAGTTACTCTTTCACGCAAAAACTATAGAACGGATTTATTTTATTTTATTTTTTATTAAGATATTTAGGTTAAACTTTACAGTAATATAAGTTACTAGTAAACCCACCCTCTCTTCGCTTCGGGAAACCTGTCCCTTAGTAGGTACCCAAGTCCAAAATTGTTAAACGTAACCAGCGCACGAATTTATTTTCACGCGCGTGATTTTTCATTTTGCGAAAAACTTTAATAATTATATTATACATATAAACTTCCCTCTTGAATCATTCTATCTATTTAAAAAAACCCCATCAAAATCCGTTGCGTAGTTTTAAAGATCTAAGCATACATAGGGACAGAGAAAGCGACTTTGTTTTATACTATGTATTGATACACCAGATTAACACATGAGCTATAAAGATTTTGTGTAATTAGCCCATAATATAACGAAACAAAATCCTGCCCTCTGACTACGAGTATCTTGGCGTGCGTTGCCTAAACCGTTCTGGTTGCACATTGATAATGTATCGTATATTGTTTGTCTTAAGTAGTCCTTCGTAAAAGTCCGTGACAGCATATACATATCTATATATAATTATGTGTAAGCCATCCAAAACGGTGAGTTATAAATAATACAATTATCGTTTTCCGACTCCCACTTGGGCCAAGCCGCCAAAAAAGTGTAGTGAAATATAAAGGACTTCACAACTAGAGTTTGGATGCAGCACTAGCAACTTACAATTAACCTCAAAATGTTTTTGTTGTCACTCTCGTGCTTTGCGCGATTCATTTATATAACGACTGGAATATTTTTTGAGTACACGCTATATATTTTTTCCATGGCGCTATTTGAAATGCTCCACACTGTTTCTCGACAACGCGAACGCAGTTATAACAGCTAAACGCACAAAAGAGGATATTTAAAACATTCTGTGAGATAAAAGTTTTTATAAATAATAAAGGAGAGATTTTTTAAACATCTAAATAGTAGTTGAGTACATTTTTGTGTAGTGTTTCAGTTTACAAATACTCTCGCCCAGTCTTTTATAATGAAGTATTAAATAAAAGTCTGTTTTACTCTATATTAAATAAAACTCTATATTACAGCCATATTTTTTGTGGACTACTGAACTAAATAATTCACATATTTATTTTTGTTTAACATGGAACATCCAACTTAAGTAATAATAAGTCAATGTAAGTATGTGTAACGTTTATAGCTATAAGATTAATAACTAAATAGTATGCAAAGGCCCTTATCCATACATAGAGTGAAAACATTTAGAGATGGCAAGTGTTGACTAATCAAAAGTTGTTCCCCACGGTAGCCTCCGCGCCAATTGCTAGACTCCCTAAAAGTTGCGATTAGTTCGTTATTGTTAATTTACCGGGCTTTGCTTAGTAGATTTGTTTTGTTTACTTATTATTCAATTGTGAGTCCAATTGGATTGGTCAACTAGCCCTTTTATTGCGTGACCTTTGATCAAACACGCTGACTGATTTGGCTGATGAAATGCAATCGTAATTTAAACCATTCAGCAAATAATAAGTATACCTACTAAAATTCCGAACACGTAATTGTTCAATAATTGAATTATAGCGGCAACTATCACATTTTAATTGTAATTTAGTTTATAAATGTTTAATTATAATCTCACAAAATAATATAAATTGTGTTATTAATTCGTTATATAATATCAATCAAGTTACATGAACATTATCAATGATACTCAAAAATCAAACTGAAAATTAAAATGAGAATTAGACTCTAATCCTAATTCCAAAACAGCCGCAATTAGAAACTTAAATTCCAAAAACTTAGACTTGTACTACTTGTATCACAAACTAAAATTCCAAAAACTTAGACTTGTACTACTTGTATCACATCCTTTCTTCAATTCTTTCCTGAAAATTGAGTAGTTTTCAATTAAAAATACTGGAATTCTTATTACCACGGCCATGTTTCATTTCACATGCGGCCAGTTTATTATATTACAGCAATGAGGCGTCCAGCCGTAGACAGCGAAAGATATAGACATCTGGTGAGCGTGGCTAACAGAAAATAGCACGAGAAAGTACAACTGTATGTGGTATAAGAAAAATTCGACGGTCAGGTGTCAAATTTGCTTGTAAGCAACTGTGCTTTAAAAAAACTTTGAAAAGACCGGCACGCAAATCGAGACAAAACAGTATTATTATGTCTCGTTATTTCTTGTCATTGGCGTAAGTTCCTGTTCTTATGTGAGTGCGATAGAGACATCAATTGGTCTATGCCCTTCTCAGTCAATGCGTCCAGAGATGCTTCATTACGAGTCGTCAGCGTGCTCCTCACGCCCAGCTTAATTCCGTTAACTATTTTCGTGGCACACAAACGAAATTTTCACAAGTTGCTCTACCCCAGACCCCACATTTCATACTTATTTTGCTCGCTGGCGCTTCATTTACTCGTTTTGACAATAAAGGTTTTCGCGCACGAAATTTTAAAACAGTCGAAATAACTTTCGAGCACGTAGGGGCTCGCGTTTCCTTGTATCTCTTTTGTTCGTTCCGAGATGAATTTTAATTATTTTCATACGGGCTCTAGCCTTATTTTGTTTTGACAAACTTTTCACGACTTTCAGCGTCAATTTGTTGCAACTGTATGTTGATTTAATTGCTGAATAGAGCAGTTATTTTGAGACAAAATTATGTATTAAATCGAAAGGATTCTCACTCGCTCACTGATTAACCACGATATCTGGACCTATGAAGATTGAATTTGGCATGTAGGTAGTACGTAAATAGGAGACGACTGATAAGAACACATTTTATGATATTTCACTGCTAAGGGGAGTAAATATTTGTTGAAAGTTAAAAATACTTCCACGCGCGACAAACCACGTTCAACGCCTATTGTTATTTGAAAATTGTAATAGATTTCTTATATAGATAATAAATAATGATGCCTCACTAACCAAGGACAACACTAATGATGCCTCACTAACCCGTGAATAAATAATTTACGGTCATATAAATATCTGACCCAGCCAGGAATCGAACTCGCGACCGCTGCCAACTAGGCTACGGGGTCGTCAATAATGTATCGTAACGTAAATTGAAATAATAAACAAAGACATACATGACATCCATACAATCCTGCTGAAATCATAAATCCTCAGTTGCTAATAAATATGCTCAGTGTCAATTGGAGTTTTATGCTGCCTTGCCACTTTGCTTAACCAAGTTGCTTTTGAGCTTTATTCCACTCGATTTTTTGTTCATCAGATACTGCATATTTACAGCGAAGTCGTAAGAAAGTTTATATCTCATAAAACCTAATGTATCGTACCGAATGCCAATATTTCGACAGTGTTATAGCATCTTGACTGCCTCGCCCATTCACAAGTTTGTCGTGTCGCCTTAATTTGTTTTATGAACGTCGTCTTAATAACCAAAGTTTGGTAACAGCCGGTTGTTAACAGTAATCTGATCAAAAACCCTTTGCCGTAATTGATTGTTGACAAACCAGCCGACGTGCCGTTTGATGGTAATTGGTCACCTTCCACGGATATCTGAAGCGGTAAAAATGTTTAATCTCGAAGAGTACAGGTCATAGTCCACCATCATGACCAAATGCGTATTGGCACACGTTTCACACCTTTGAGAACATTATGGAGAATCCTCAGATGTGCCAGGTTTCCTCACGATATTTTCCTTCACCCAAACAAGTGATAATTGAATTACACGTACGCAATGTAAATTAGAGGTGCGTGCAGGATTTGAACCCGGGTCTCCCGGTTCGTGGGTCCATAGTTCAGATTCACTGCTTTTAGCTTTCTCCCCTTTTAATTTAAAGGTCCAAAAAGTGAAATCGATTCGAAAATTGTTGGCTACACACAGAAAAGCTAAAACAGCGAAAAGTAAAAACAATCCCTACACATAACTCGTAGTGATAAGTCTGTCAGTCGACAGCCATAGCTTTGGTTTTATGAATCCAATCCGCGTGTTTTATGTGATACCCAATCACGTAAACCACGGTGGAGCCTGCCTTATGAATTTTAATTGAAAATCTATGTTTCAAATCGCCGTTTATACGCCAATGTTCGTACAAAAATGTGGTGTTATGAATCTGAAGTCAAAACGTAACATGGTTTCGGCCATGGCACGGATCTCTTCTCGTAGTCGGAAGCCGACTCCACCACGCTGCTCCACTGCGGATAGGTTGAGGGGTTGTTTCTGTATTACAAGCGCCCGAAACGGAATTGTTACCATAAGTTTTTTAATCAGTTAAAATTGCATGCTAATCGCTTAAGCTCTTTATTAGCGGGAACTAGCTCACAGACAAGCAGACAAAAGTAAAATAAAATTATAAAGTAATTAATTTAAAAAAATATTTAATTTTTACATGGCAGCATATATTTTTCATGGGCTACGGCGAATATCGTGACGAAATCAGCTAACAAAGTTATAGGAATTGAATAAAAAATGTAAAGAAATGCTAATTTTACGTGCAATGTAGCGCTAGTAAAAATTCAAGTAGTGCGCGGTCACTAAAATTGTTAAGAGAATTAAGCTATTAGCTGCACGTGCGCGGGAAACTGACGAGCTATAATGAAGCATATCGCTGGGACAACCCATTGTAACTAAATGTAATGTCTAATTGAAGCAGTGATTAAATTTATTGCGCTGCATTTATTCACTTAGCATTATTAAGCGTGTTTTTAGTTATTTAAACTATTGGAACGAAGTTCCTTACGGCAGGCTTGGAGGGGATAGGTTTTGCTGCGGCGACCGAACTGAAAAATATGTGATAATAAAACCGTAAGAAAAAATGCGTGGAATAAAAGCGTTAAATGAGACGTGCGCAGGCGCGACAGTAGCCGAAGGAACTTCGTTCCTACCTGGTGTCCTACGACACCAAATCATTTAGTTATTTTTTAACTATAATCATAGTGGACGACATACTTAACGCAGGCGTTATGTCGGGGAGACATAATGAAATGTATCGCTAGACTCCACCGCGCCGCTGCGAAACCTGACGATAGAAGAATACCATAATAAACAGCGGACTTCTTGTCTGTGATGAAGTTGATAAGTTATCGCGTTACGTTATGCGAACCTTGTAAGATTTCCATTATAGAAAATATATTTTGAAGCGAAACTTCCGCTGCGATTCTTAAACTGGCAGAAAGCCAAGCGTTTCAAGGGCGCGTCACGGTTAGACCGATTTCGTTACTTGATAGAGAAGAAAAATATATAACTCCGACGCCGACGTAAGAGTAAAAGAGAGCGAAATGTACACTAAATACAAAGTGATACAATAAGATGTCTACCACACCCATGCGCGCGTGGATGATGTGTTTAAATTCAATTGAAATATTTGATAAATCATATAAATAGGTTAACCTACCTTACCTACCTAGCATGTTAAGAAATCGAACTAATATCGATATATAAAATAGAACAATCGATTATATCGAATAAATTTCGTAGATAACATATACACAAACAGGTACACACACTAGAGGATTCTGTTTTGCGCTTGTTAATATGATGGTTGTAGCGCTGATTTTCAGTGCCGTCAGGTCAACAGTTAAGAAGTGCAGGTTGTAGGTATCTTGTTTATAATACATTTTTATTTTGTAATAAAAATAATAACGATAAATTTAAATACATTGTAAATCTCTTTTACGAGCGCCTATTACAGAAGTTTTCTAGTCTCTACGAGATAACAATTTAAATTTATTGACTGTCTGCATAATGCTGGTATTAAAACGCGTTCAATGCACGGTTCAGATTATATTAACGCAAATATTTTATACCCTCCTATTTATTTACGTTAGTAAATACTAGGCCTAATACGAAATAAAACGTTGTCCTCAATGTGTATCAGAGATGCCTAAGGATATAAATTGCAAATAAGCCTGCAGCCACTATCCTTCTGCTGCCGCCCATGACAGCTGTGACCGACCAAAAACAAGACGTAAATCGGAAATATAATGGTTAGTCCAGTCAGCAAAGTGTTACTAAAACGTTAGGTGGCTGAGGTTATAGTTTTGTTAGTAATAGTCCAGTTAGTAATTGTTAGTAAGAGTCTCGTTCTAATTCGGTCACGGATGTGTTGTACTGCGCTTGAAGACTCCACAGCTTTCCATCTAGAACACAATTGCTGTTAAAACAAAATGAATAACAAAATACAAAATACACTCACAGTACCGACATGAAACCTCCTGTCGCCCGATTAAATGCTTAACTAGTTCATACAGAGCATAGCTAATGCCGCTGCGAGTGGGAATCACGGGTAAGCCCGCAGCATTAGACTGATGAGCCAGCCAGCCAGCCAGCCTTTGACACAGGTACGACTCGGGAATTTGTGTATGAGATTACCCGGCGATTTGTGGAATGTTTCTATTCTTGGCTGCGTACTATTGAAAATAAGATAACAAAACAAAAACCGACTTCAACATCGATGAGTAATAAAATGAAAACAGCATCAACGTAATCGCAGTTAATTAAATACACATGATGAAGGAAAATTCAAAAACTACTCTCATCAGATCTCGCTCTAGTTTAAATGGCTACATGGCTACATGAAATATCACTGCACATACATAAAAAAATATAAATGTCGAAGATAACACTTCCTCCTTTTTTAAAGTCGGTTAATGAAGTTTATTTCCAGTTGGTTTTTTTACACTTTTTTTCTATAAGTCAAACTACGCAATCGCTTCACAAATCCTACCGTGAGTGGCCTTGGAAGAAGCGGCAAGAAACTGCTGCTACTCTTTTCCTAATCTCTTACTACTACTTACGGTTAAACTATCAAAACCAAGTCCAAGCAGTTTTATCGTTGAAATAATTGTCAAGTTTGTATTAAGAAATATGTTCTAGGCTACTGATTCAGAAAAAATTAACATGTCAGGAATTTGAGATCCTGAATAGACAGAAGCTTAGTTACAAACCACGATGCTTGAGTATTAAAGCTTAAAGCTCCTTCTTTCGTATATTAATCCAAAGTACTTTATCTCAAGCAGGAGTTGACGGGTTTCCTTTAGGGAATTTAGACGATGGAATCCAATTAAATGTAGCGAGCTACTATGCATCGCTGATTTGAAAAGGTACCGAAATTACGAGTTATATATATCTTAGATCGTGAAAAGACTAGCTGCAATATAATTATAATTTGACGTGACGTTTCTTTGAAAATAAGGTAGGAGGTAGCGGTAGGTGGCGCTGCTGTCGATGTTACTAAATTTGTTTATTTATGATAGAGCGGTACGAAGTACGCTGGGACAGCTACCTAGTACGAGTAGGTATATTGTATATTTCTAAACAAACAATTTGTTTCTGACGAATTTTGTTACACGTTTCCGATCAGTTCTTGAGAATGGAAACGGAAATAGTTGTCCACAGTCTCTTGGATACACGGACCGTCGTTTTGTTTTATTCCCGTTTACGTGTAACGAGTAAACCCGAAATAAGGATGATTTTTATAACGAACGTGAGTGGACGATCACTCAGGAAAACATGGAATTCCTCTCGTTATGCGATTATACTAAGTCTTTTAGGACTTATAGTGCCGAGCCGTGTGCTAAAACATTAAGCTGTGTTTCTACGAAAGATGTGTGAAGTGGCTAGGCATGGGCGTAGGCACGGTGGGGCAGGGTGGGGCGCATGCCCCACCTGGCTCTGACCTGTAAGGTACCTAATCAAACTTAAAACTTAATTATCTAGGTTCTAACTACAATACTTAAATCCTAAAATCCATAAGAAAATTCACACTCGATAGTCGTCTATCGACACTGAAAAATTTAATGAAAAATTATTTTCATAGCTAGTATTGCTGCCCCACCCTGAGCCCATGGCTGGCTACGCTCACGTGGCTAGGTGAGCGAAATAATAATCTATATCTTTACATAAAAGAAAACTGTTACTGATTGAAGTCTGTACACAGAAGATATTTGTGAAAACTTTTTTTTCATAAAGTAGGTAAGTATGGCCAGTTATTGGCAATTACTGCTGTTTTTATTTTAATGTCATATCATAGGCCGCTTAGTTTAAAGTTAAATCGATTTATTAAAGTACCTCATTTAATAATAAAAAGAAGTGCGTGTGTACTTATGTACACGCGTTAGAAGTTATACTTCTTTGACGTAACAAGATAAAAATCTTTTCAAATAATTTATTCGTTTATTATAATAATATAATGAGAAATATTATTATTATTTTATTTTTATCTATTAATAATTTATTAATTTATTTAACGGCCGCGCGCGCCGACCCTGAGGACGTGAGTTGTTGGTGATAGCGCCATCTGTTGGCTCGGTTATGAACTTCGTGTGCTGCAAGTTTGCTACGTACGTCAAGCTCGGTTTACGACATTGACAATAACAAAAACTAAAATGTTGACTATAGCTAACTTCAGGGCGTATTATATTATATATTATATTATTTATAATCGTACGATTAAATTCTTGCCGCCTGCCACAATTTCTCACCTTCGCCATGGGTTGACTGGTAGAGAATGCCACCAGGCATTAAGTCCGCCCTTTGTAAAAAACCTGGTTTCAGGTCTTACAAAAAGGAATAAATAAATAAATAAATAAAATCCAAAATGGCCGCCGCAACAGAATGGCGGACTACATCTTAACAATTAATGTAAAATGCAATGCAATATAGATGAAGCTTGGTTTTAAAATCTTTTTTTAAGTATTAATTTATACACGCACCTTTCTTTCTCAAACGTCGAGAGACATACATTATGCACCTCTAACTAGTTGAATCCCCTCAAAAGGTAACTTACATGCTCACAAGTTCATAACTTTATCAAAGGTGTGCGAGCAGTTCTAACCCAGTAATAGATCCTCTAGTCTTAATTACCCGGTTAAACCACTTATTAACCGCGTAGGTACTGTATGGGCAGAGGAATAATTTAATATGTAGGAAAATAAAATATTTGTGCAACCTTTTCTAAACAATTTTATTCAATAACAAAATTGACAACATCAAGCCCATTTTCATTGTTTTTACGAGTATAAGTCTGCTCGCCGGCCAGTTACAGTGGTCTGAGTCCCTCTTCGTCCCATCTCCTCTCCTCTCCTATCCTCTCCTCGCCTCACCTCACTAACCCATTACTAGTAAAGTTATCTTTTATTTAGTTGCATTCCAAGCTACATTTCTAAATACACAATATACACATGAAATACGAACACTGAATCGTAACTAATTGTGTAAGCTAATTGCTATTCAAACCCGTAAATTAATACTCTCGCGAAGTTGCTCCTCAACAAGCTCTCTTGAGCGTGATAGTAATTTGACCGGAAGTTCAAACTTCTACACGGAGCTTTAATCAAGCTCCTCGGCCGCCGAGACTTCTGGTTATCAAATTAATGTGTACACACGTGCACAGAAAAGTCTTCACTGAAAAATATTAATTTTACCAATCAATATTTGAGGCTGAAAAAATTGTACTCTATAGCCTCCCTTATCGATGTGGCTACCATACCCAAAAAAAACATTTTTGGAATCAGACTAGCAGAACAAAATAACTTCACAGCTTTTTATTAGTATAGATACATAATATAGAAAGATGTGTCCATGGATAACTGGGATGATGAAAGACTTTACTCCAAAAATCATAGAGTGAACATAAATAATATTTTGTGATATCTAATGTCATTGTGCATTGTGTCATTTGTGCTTAAAGGATTTAGTCTAGACTGCAATATCATTACGAACAACAAGGACGAACAAGGCAATTGCAAACGTGTCAGCGTGGCTGGAGTCTCTTTTTAATGATCTAAACATGACAGACATACTTTGGCCCCAGGCCAAGTTTAGCATTTTAGCCAGCTTGGACGACAACCGCCATGTTCAGAACCAAATATAAACCAGTTACGAAAAGCCGCTGTGATCTAACAGATTAAAATTTGATTCGGACTATACGTCGAGTCTACAACACTATTCGACGTTGATTTTATAGATTTTTGTGTACAATTGTAGGGATGGGAACTAACTAGAGACAAGCGAAAGCTAAAATAATAAATCGTTGCGAATACATGCAAGGACAAATCTTAACGACTCGTCGACTCCTATCTAACGATAAAACACGCAAACGAAATCATACACGTGACTGATCACACATTGATTTACAGAACACGTGAATATGTACACCATTTTTTTTCTCAACCAAAGATGTTACAACTACGTTTAAACGTTGTTTAAACGTAGGTAACGTTTAAACAACGCAAGTTGCATTTTAGGATCCGCTCCGATCACATTACTGTAACTATGGAAGTGATAGGTAACTACGGTACGCATGAGACAGAAAGAGATAGCGAAATGAACAGTAGGATAATTGGCAAAATTTGATTGACCCACTTTTGACGTATGCAAAAGCACGCTTGTGACATATCTAGGTACTTCTTTTTTACTTATGTATAAGTAGTTGCGCGGATAGACTTCGTTGTGTGAAAAGCTAATATAAATATTAAAAAGACCGCTTTTCCCTGTAATTGTTTCTAATTCCCGTGGTATTCAGACATTTTTATATATTTTTTTTATTATCAATACCTTCCGGGTACCTTATATAACATACAAAAAAAAATTAGCCGAATTGGTCGAGCCATTCTCGAGTTTTGCGCTAACCAACATTCATCATTGATGTCAGGCGGCAACCGAGCAGTTAGGCACCCGATGGTGACTGAGTGTGAGTTCGCCCTTCGACATCAGTTAGACTAAAGGAAACATCTATGCTTTGCCAGCTAAGAGAGAAAGAAATAAAGAGTTACAATATACACAATCCACCGGGCTATGAGCGCTGAATTTTCGTTATACAATCATAAATTAATAAATACTTCATCATTATCCTGTAAATTAATTATCTATTCCCTTAATAAGGGTCCAAAAAATGAGAGGCGTTGATTCATACCATTGTTCCGAGGCGTAATACTCCCAAAAGTATGTAAATAAGCTCTTAATATACATAAGTTTAAAAGAAAAATGGGGTCCATCAAGTACTGCATTAATTTAACTTCAGAAACTGCCTCGAAATATAAAATAATTCAAATTTATTCACATTTGAATTTATATCATGAATTTTTAAATCTTACAGGTGACAAACAGTGGTATATACCTTAATTTATGTATAAGACCTGGCTTAGTCTTTTAAAAAGGGGTTTTATAAACAAAGACTTATTTTTCTACAAGTAGAGAAGCGAAGCGAGAGCGATCAGCTTTACATCACTATCACCCATGACCCGAGAACAAACATTTATCAGTCATACAAACATCTGCCCAGGCCGGGAATCAAACCCGGGACCCCTCGTTTTGCAGGCAGGGTGTGAGGCTATGAGGTCGTTATATTCTTTCTAGTGGAAGTGTCAAGGTCCTCTTCACGCTACTTACCCAATCAATTTACTCTTGCAATTTACACTTACAAAACAAAATTTAAGTAGTTAACCTAAAAAAAGTTCAATATTGCTATCTTTTGCACTAGTTAAATAAGACTGGTGGGTATACATAAATATAATTATTTAGAACTTTTTTCCCAGCTTTTTTCCCGAAACTACATACTATAACGCTTACGTTTACGGGGATAAGTACAGTAATAGTTAACCGGCAGGAAGAGAGCGTTTCGCTGTAAGTCGACTTAATGTACACATAAAGAGATTTTTATAGTCTCCGCTGGGATAGAGATGTATGTAACTTTGAATCACGCGACTTCAAAAAGACAGAAAGAATATTATGTATTATATGTATATATAGAATCAGACTTGTCTAAAAACTGTATGAATGCGATCGGCTGAAAACTACATATTATTATGTATAAGTAGTGTGGATAACGAAACCAGGTGAATATTGAAAAAAACTTCAGAGGTTGAAAACATTGTTTATCAAAATCATCTACAAATAAAATTAACCATAAATATCTAGTAGATTAATAAAATTCTTCAGAAACGTCGTTATAGGTGACCTAAGTAGGTATAGTTTTTATTCCGGAATTTGCAGCGATTTTATTAAAAATTTGCGATTAAAAAAAATTTAAATAAATTTTCCGATAAAAAGTGTAACCAATTATATTGTTCTGATACTTTTTATAGCAGTAAGGTTGAACATTCTCGAAGCTTAGCAAAAGCTGGTTGCTAGCTTGTTATACGTAACATGTAGTAGTACCCATTAGGTAACACATTTTTAAATTGTAAAAATAAGTACACAATAAAATGTCTGAGAATTGGTTTTGTGCTGCAAACGAGGTCAAATTATAATTTAAAACAAAAGTTGCACACTTGAACTTGACTTGAACTACTTGGTGGCATAGTATAATAATAATAGTCTGCGTTATCTGAGCAGGCCATGTTCGAGAAACTCATTTTGTGACCACTAATTCATTTTCAATTCACGCTTAAATCTTAAAGGTAAATTGCTACAGAACTTACAGAAACTTCACTGAACTACATTTCTTTACTCCAAGTCCCGGCCATAACTATCCAAGCCAGAGATTTAAGGCAGTTGAACTGCCGGGAACTAGAGCCGATATAATTTTATTGCCTTACTTTTTATGGAGAGTAAAAAGCGGGGTACGTGAGAGGTAAGGGGTCAAGACTGAGGGCGGTTTATATTGAATTGAAAATGCTTTTTGCAATGAAGTATTTTGAATTAGTAAAACACATTTATATAGTTCGCCTTTTTAAGGTTAAAAGTCGATAAATGACTAACGAAGCGCCTTATGATGGCAAGTGATCACTGTCGCCCATGGGCACTAACTTAGGTAAAACCTAAACTCTCCTCTTGAAGACCCCCACATCATACATGGGCGGAAACACTGGTACAGCCAAGCTATTCCAAGCCATGAGGACTCCGTATAGTAAGCGCTCCATCCATGCTCGTAATGCACCCTGCTAAGCTGCCCTGTGTGAAATCGCTAAGTATACCATCTAGTTTAATTCTGATGGTATTCGTGCATCGTGGTAATTTATAAGCCACCTGGATAGCATCCTTTTCTTAGACACAACCGTGTTTTATAAGCGAATCTACCGCTTGTTTCTTGGCCGTCAATGTATCGATGTCGCGTTTGGTATTGTTGATATTTATGAACGGCAATAGTAAGATGGTACCTACTATGAAATGCTGGTCTGTTAGCCATAGACATGACTCTACCAAAAGCATTAGCCGATTAAGGATAATATGTATATGAATAACAAACGAAACAAAATACGCAGTTCAGAAATAAATACAACACCTAACTGTATTTCATATTTTTATTAAATAAAACTCAACAATAATTTCACAAAATAACATAAAAGGAACAATGTTGTATTATTACGATTCAATGGACCATGTGTCTGTTTATAAATAATGCACTTGCTACACCACAGCCAAGCCAACGAATAATAAGATTACTATATTTACCTTAAGCCAACCCGATAGACATGACATTACTGTTAGTAAGGTGTTAGTTTACAACTTAACTGTTTTTCGGAGTTAATCAAATTAGGGAAAGGATATCGAAAATTTGGTATTATATTTCGTAATTACAAGCTATAATAATAAAGTATTTGTTAATGATCGTTGGGGGAAACATAAAATTGACTTACTCATTTACAACTCAAAAAATAGTTTTAATACGAAAGCCTACTTTATATAGCGTAAAAAGAATAAAAAAACATTTTGGATTAGATGTAGATACAATTACCTCAATCTATAACGATTTATCGTTTCCATTTTAAATGCTAATATCAATGCTGTTTACAATTTATGTTACGTCATCCTCATAAACAATATCATTTATACAAAAACGTTACGCCACGGTACGAAAAATAGTTCGTAGCTTTCATGGGCGTGAAGAGGCGTTCCTCAATTGAACAGCAGGTGTAGCACGATTTCCTTGTTACAATGAATATAAAACCACCATATTGAAAAGCCATTACAGATTAAATTTAACCTACGTATGTTATTAAGTACAATACAGGCGTACAAAATGAACATAGTACGTTTTTTTAAAAAAGTAAAAGACGTAATGTACCATCGTACAGAATGCAAGAAAAGTGTTAATAATGATGATTTGTATACGTTAACTATTTACAAGCGCAGAGTTGCATTTATCAATGTTATTTTGTGGCAAGATAACATGAATAAAATGCCAATTAGGTATAAAATACGTCGAAGGATTAGAATGTTTCGGCCTCACTGACTGACATATAAAATAGGAGGCATTATTCCCGCCAAAACGGAATTAAAGAATAATAATAATAGACGACAGTTAAAAGTTTGTAGTACCTACAGACTATATTAACAAATGACTGTATATAAAGATACAATAGTACATTACGATACGTGTGCGTAAAGTAGCTTATTATTGCACGGTGTGAAGTTAGCGCACGAGCGGAGCGAGTGCGCTAAACACTGTACAAATAATATAGCTACTTAACGCACGAGTATCGTATACTATTTTATAGCACGAGTGACATAAACCCGCCTATACTCAAACATATAATTATTTACAGGGAAATAAAAGAAACGAAATGTTTACGAAGCTGTTGATGTTCATTTGATCACTGACTTTAGACGTTTGAGTTTTGACATTAATTTGTCTGCTTTACCGACATGTCAAACGTCATTCAAAAGTATTATTAATTTGTCTGCTTTACCGACATGTCAAACGTTATTCAAAAGTATTGTTTAAAATGTATTAAAAGAATATATTATAAAACTATGTATCTCAAAACATTTTTGCATTGATTCCAGAGCATCAATAATTAAATTATAGGCATACATTTACTGAAATTATATTATGAAACATTTGTAATTAAGGATGACTAAAATGCGGGTTTAGGTTACCTAGCAACCTAAAGGGTGTGTTCCGATATACACTAAATTACACTGCGAGTCCACTGTACACTTGTCCAGTGCTCTTACTGGTGAGAAATTCGTTCCGTTATGGATTTACAATATACTGACGCAGTATCCTTGGTAAATATTATGACGTCAAAAACGTTGCCATTTTTGTACTCGTAGGTAAGCACTGGTGTTTTCGAGGTAAGATGCTTTCAGTGCTTTGATCACATGATTAAAAGCGTCCAGAAATTTTAAAAAATGCTATTGATTATTATTATTAAATATTGTTTTACAAAGCGGCCGTTTTATTATGCGATTAATTCAATTAACAAATTATTATACTGGACTGCGTTCCGTTTTAAACGTAACCAGTATTGTTAACTATAAAGGAACGGCTTCGTAGTATACTAAATTGACGTCACACCTTACAGTGCTCGCAGTGTATATCGGAACACACCCTTAAATATTCGTACCCTCCATTGAGTTATTTATTACTAGTACCCTCCATATATATTTGTTATAAATTTGTCTGCTGCCAGATTCTAAGTGTCAATAGTGTAAGTGTCATCTTGTGCACGGTGTGAAGTTAGCATCATAACCCATACTATAATCGACTACTTTACGCACGGAAAAGCGTGGCATAAATGCGGGTTTAGGTCACAGTGTGCTATAAAATTTATTTTCTGTTTCAATTCAACATAAAAAAAATTAAGCGCAACAAGTTTATTGTTTTGATTTACTTAATTACTAATTTATTTCATTGATTATGAAATAAAATATATTTCGTTCCGGTGTGTGGGGTAACAAGTATAAAAAATTATGGAAGTAAAGAAAAATAGTAATTAAATTAGTACAAAACTAAAGCAGAAATGCAAAGAATTGAATATTAATTTCAAACTTATCCTAAAAATCGAGAATGACTAGGTTAGTGAAGTTCGTATAGTAAAATATCACAAGGAGTAACAATGATAGTTGTCAAAAGATAAAATAATGATGCAATTATACCGAAGCGTAAAATTATAAGTTTTGTTGAAAGTTTATTTTAAGTAAGTACGTATTACAAGGTCCGCTATTATCATACAAAATTAAGTATATATTAATAAATTACATTAGAATATTAATA
The DNA here is from genome assembly GCA_905404295.2 of Ochlodes sylvanus. NCBI lineage: Eukaryota > Metazoa > Arthropoda > Insecta > Lepidoptera > Hesperiidae > Ochlodes > Ochlodes sylvanus. The sequence continues at coordinate 7,019,180 of FR990144.1, forward strand.
ACAAACAGTCAGAATTAGAAAAACCGGCTACATACATCGTTCAAATTTAATTTAAGGTTATTTTCAATTTACTTCGTTTTTCGAATAACACACACACTTCAATCCAACCATCTTTAATAAAATTCTAATGGCTGGATGAATGTGTGGCCAAAACATAACTTTAAAATCATAATTTATTTTCGTAAACGCTATAATTTAAATTAATTTAGCTTCTCAACATAACTCATGGATATCTTATATTTAACCTTATCATTAAAAATTAAATCTATTACTTTTAATTCTCTGTCCCGGTGATCCATTGAAGGTACTTGAAAGATCTGGACTGGATCGGGGTAGCCCGGGATTCGCCCCACTGCCTTGGTTGTTGGTAAACTGCCGCTTGCTCTCTGGAATGACATGAAGAAATATTAATATGAATAGTGCATTCATTCCTGATTTAATACTATCACAAATTGAGTCAATTACCAAGATTTAGTCTAAAAAATGCAAAGTACATAGATCAAAGTTGTAAGTTATTAATCATTAGGTGATTTTTTAATGATTTATAATTTACCATTTGCTTACAATACTGTTTCAAAAAGGTGCTTATACACAATGCACCATGCCTATGTACAACACTGTTTCAAAAAGTACAAATAAGAGGGAAGAAACAGTAAATGATACACTCCGGTTATACTTAATTTGGATATTTAAAAAATTATAAGAGTTATCAGACGGGAAAATGTATTTAAATAGCAATCTTCAAAATGAAATTGGCAATTGTGGAAATGACACGTCAGATAATTAATCATTTCACATTTCACCAAGCAGCGATTGATCATCTAACATAGCAGGCAGAACAAAGATTTCAGAGTCCGATTTCCGACCATGATAGACATTTATGTATAACAGATAAACATTTATATTCTCCATATAGTAAGCCCGCCCTCGCTTCGCTTCGCTTCGGAAACATGTTCTTAGTTAGTTAGTTCTTAGTCTTAGTACGCACATTCGGAAATTGTTAGGCGTGATTCTTTAAAATTTCATAACTTTTACATTTATTTACCGATTGAAATAAAATAAAGACTAAATGTTTGCTAAGGTTACCATAATACATTAGTGAAAACATCACTCGAATCGGTTGAGCCGTTTCTGGGAGAAGCGCGTACAAAACCACAGATAAACATTCTAAAAATAATTATTTTAGGTAAGTTAAAAAAAAAGTAAAAGTTTTTCTCATATACCTTCCATGTACAGACAGCGATCAGTTACAGATTTATTAATATGTAGTATGGAAGACTAGCTTGTGTTGTTTTTCTCGTATTACCCACTACATGGAATTCTGGTAGTGACAAGTATATAATCAGTAAATTTTTCGTTCTTAATTGCTTACACAGTTATTCTGAATCGCGTCTATTAAAAGATAATTTCTAAAGTTACCTGTTATCAGCTGCGGCACGGGCATGGTAAGCAGGCACATTTGGGTTGTGGTAATTTTGCTGCACATTAGGATTCAAAGTATAAGTCTGCACTGGAGAATGCTCCGACGGAATCGGCGATTGGTAATTATTCGGGTTGTATCTATCAACTGATACTCCCCTAGTTCGTTCAGGAATTGTAGAATCTATTCCGCTTTTTACGTATGAACTCTGTGGTCGTCCCCGACCCAATGTATTGGTCTTCGGCCACTCCTTCGAAACGTACTCGGACTCGAAACTCCTCTCCCTCCAAGAACGAGGTTTCAAGGTCTGACTCCATGTCGGAGTTGGTGTATATTCCGTTTTGACATACTTAGGGTCTTCTTCCCAAGGTGGTCTTACCGATGTTTGCTCAGTTTGGACGATAGTTTGGGAAGTCTTTTCAGTAAATTCCCTAAGCTCCTTGCGCCATTGGGGTTCAACAGTCTCGACTGGTTCGTTGTTGTCATAGTAACATTTCGGTGAAGGATCAGGTTGCGCTTGGTACTTCGATTCGGTCGGAATATAAGTAGATTCGGGAACAGATATGTAACGTCTCTCGTACTCACTGTAATATGTTTTGCGACCCGGAAGCTTAGGAGGTTCTACCTCCGATACAGGTTTTACAAAAGATTGGTTAGGTGCGGGTGGTATGTAAGATGTAGGTGGTGGTTTGGTGTATTTAGCTGCTGGCGGCGGAGGCTTCCAACCGGATTTGGGTGTGGTATTAAAAGTGCTGGTTGGAGGAGGTGGTTGGTAGACGTTTTGATTGGTAGTGTCCGCAACATAACCAGGGTCCTGTTCCCAAGGTGGTGGAACATACGAAGAAGAGTATTGCTGTGTTGATTGTTGATAGGTCTCCGTAGAATCTTTCTTTGAGTACGATGTTTGATTATCGACACTACTTGACCAAGTAGCTGGTTTTGGAGAGTAAGTTGGGTACAAGTTTTGAGTGTAATTATTCGTTGTTTTGTATGAGTCTTTGATGACATTTTCTGTATAGGATGATTGCACTGATGGTTGTGGTTGAGATGGCTGATACTGAGGTTGCGTCGATTGGTATTGAGGTTGCGTCGATTGATATTGAGGTTGCGGTGATTGGTACTGAGGTTGCGGTGGTTGGTACTGAGGCTGTGATGTTTGGAACTGAGGTTGTGGTGATTGATATTGTGGTTGACTTTGGTATTGAGGTTGCGATGGGCTTTGGTACTGTGGTTGTTGCTGTTGGGGTTGATTCCACTGTTGACTAGGTGTTGGTATCACATTATTGTACGTAACATTATCTTTTTTAGTTTGTTGATACCATTGCTGATTCTTAGTAATAGTACTGGGCTTTACGTTGCTAACCGTGAGAACTTCAGACTGAGGCTCTTGCGACGATTCTTCTGTTTGAGTATATTGATAACTATTTGGATAGATTTCTGCTGACGGAAGTTGACGTTCCATGCTGAGGCGTTCTAGTAATAAGCTGTGGCGTCTTTCCGTTTGCTCAGGATAAGAAGTTTGATAGGGTCTGTTAAACTGTGGAGAAATTGAGACTGTGTCCCTATTAGGTGCAAAATATGTTTTGACAGTCGGCACATTCGGCTGTATCATCTTTTCATAGGCTTGGTCTAAGGTCTTTGTGGTACGATTGACAGTTACTATATTTTCAACTCGGTTATATTCTGTCTGTGTACTTAGAGCACCTGGTTTGTCAACCGAAGTGGTGATGATTTCTGTGTGAGATTTGGTATACAAATCATTTCCTAAGCCTATTGGCTTTATTTCGATGTCTATAACCTTTTCTAGCGGTATAGAAGGCTCTCTTAGTGGTGGTTTTGGTTCAGGTTGAGAGGCAGAATTTATTTCTTCAGGCTTCTTAGTTTCTTCTTTAGGTATCTCAGATTCTGTTGTAGAAGTTTCTATTATAACTTTAATTGGGATCTCTTCCGGTTCAGTTGCGGGTTCTTGCGTGGTTCGCGGTTGTTCCGGCTCTTTTTCTTCGGGTTTGTCTACATTGAGCGGTTTATCATCTTCTTGTTTTTGAACTACTGTATCCTGTTTAGCTTCACTTTCTTCGGCTTCTTCGTATTCCTCTTCTTCGTCTACTTCTTCAACTTCCTCTTCCTCTTCCTTTTGTTCTTCTGTAACCTCGTTTTTAGGTACAGACTGAGTTTCAATATTCTCCTCCTTTACCTCCTCTTCAACTTCTTCGTCCGCTTCCTCTTCATTTTGATTTTCTTCATCTTTCACATCATTTTCCACTTCTTTGTTTGTTTCAGTCTTTATTTGTTCTTGCTCAACTTCTTCATCTTCGTTGTCAGCTTCTTGTTCTTCTGTTTGTATTTCGCATGTTTCCTGTACATCATACTCTTTTTCTATTTCGTATTTTTCTACAGTCTCTTGTGTCTGATTTTGTTTTTCGCTAGCAACCTCTTCGGCTTCTTCTTCTTCCTCTTCCTCTACAAGTTCTTCTTCATCATCTGATTGAACTACCACTACTTTTTTTGTTGTTGTAACTTCTTGTCTTTCTTCCTGTTTAATTAACAAATCTTGACGTTCTTTTTCTTTTGGGTTTTCTTGATCATCACTTGTTCCATTTTCAACTTTAATAGTTTCTTTTTGTTTGGTCGATGACACAGTTGTTTCTGTTACAACACGCTCTTCATTCTCTGGCCCAGTGTCTTCAACTTCTTCTTCTTCCTCCTCTTCCTCAACTATGATAACAGCATCAGCTTCTTCTTTTGATAAAGTTCTTTTTTCAACTTTGGTTGAAATTTCTGTTTTTCCATCAATGGTCGTTGTTGTAGTTGTAGTTTTGGTTTCCTCTACCGTCCCATCAGGTAATATATTATTTTCAATTTGTACTCTTGTTTCAGTCTTTCCTGCAATTTTTTTCCCCGGTAATTTTACCGTAATAGCAGCTTCCACATTTGAATCCCCATTTTGATTTTCAGTCACATTTACTCCTTTTTGAACCCTTGTTTCCTTCTGAAATAACGAAAATATATATTTAATTTCCAGAAGATTGATTGAAATAAAATAAAACATAATATGAATATTTCAAGAATAATGCAGTTTTAGTTACAATATATCAGGAAAATATGTTAGGAAAATGCATATAAACTCACAATAATGATTAGTGTATGTTCTATACTTCTCTAATGTTGTACAGTAAGTATGTGTAACAGACAACGTAAACACACATATAGATATAAATATAGTAAGTATACAGTAATTTTAAATCAACCTGGTCATCATCAGTCGCCATAGTATCTTCCAAAGGCTTTAAAATTTCAATACGATCACACTTTTCGTCTGTTACTGGTTTTTCCAATACTTCAAAAGATAAGTTTTTCTCAGTTTTTATTTCTGATAGATTTTGAGGAATTTCAAGCTTTTCTTCTCCTAACTCGATCTTTCCTAGAGCTTTTGAACCTTGTGGGGTAACTTGAAAATATTCTGCATCATACCTTTTTTCTGGAAGTAAAGGTACAGAATAACCATCGCTACCGTAGCTTGTTTTCTGATCGTATATAATACTTGGCACTGTATTATACTCATACATAGAAGCTGGTCTAGTATTGTTTACATAGTTGTTATTGTTTACAGTTGAATACGAATTAACGTTGTTATTAAAATTTAATGATTTATTAACGCTAGGTTCAGTAGGCTTAAAATTTGTGGTAACTTGAGGAGGTGGAATTATTTTCCTTGGTTGTGATTCTCTTGGTTGCTCTGGATGGCTCCTTGTTCTCAACAACGATTTAGGGTTTGATGGTAAGTTGAAAGTCGGAAAAACTTGAACAGGCAAACAATTAAAATTAGGTATAGCCACGTTCGAAGGTGTTGGCGGCGACTTTACACTTTGAATTGGTGTTTCAGGAACTCCTTGGTTCATCGCGTTTATCATTAACCGTTTCGCCATGCGTTCAGATTTTATCTCGGAAAGATTGATCCCCCCCGGGGTATATGTAAACGGCTTTCGTTCTCTACTCATGGCGCCGTGCAATGCTGACGGCGGATTCATTTTGCTGAAATAGGTTTATTCATATTACCACGTGACACGAATCGTCTATAATAACGATAGAAACTTCAAAATGCCTTAGGCTCTGATTCGATTTGGCAAATTGACAACAACAGTAAAAAATAGATGCGAGATACTCACGAGGACCGTCGATATATCGATATAACTTAAACTTCCGCTAACTAACCTATTATTGTTTTATTAACTAACACTATAGCACGTATAGGAACTTGATCACTCAAATCTCACATCACTCACAGGCTGGATTGCGTATTTTTGTGATGGAACATGCAGATTATCCGGCCGCAGCGGTTAAATATAGCACGGGATAGTAAATGAGCCGGTACATTTCAAGTCGAGCGGTTTGCGCGGTCGGCGCGTGCGCCGACAGCCGCCTACTGCCGCGTGCGCACTGCCGCCATGTATTTTAGTCGCGACCCCAATATTAAGCGACGCCTCGTCTACAATAATTTGTCTTACCGAATCGTCACAACAACACCATGCATTTCCGACTAGCTAATAATGGTAAAACAAGCTCATTATACGAAGCTATAAATCAGTTAGCCATCAGAAATTATAGCTTGGGTTTAATATCGGTGCGTTCTTACAGCTGCAGAAATGCTAACGAGAAATCATCTCGTTGGTATAACCCTTTCTTCCCTTTTGAAACGGATTTTACTTTCCTTTTCAAAAGGGAAGAAAGGGTTTTATTTTGAATTCGCCCCTACGATAAACTCGTATACCTACCTATTAATGAAACTGTAATTGATCGATGTCTGTAAATTACATATATTTAAGAAAAACCATTATTTCCCAAACAATAATTTCTATCTTTTTCCGTGCTTTTATTCCCGCTAATCTCAGAAATGGCTTGCTTATCCGATTTGAATCCAAATATCTGAATTCTAAATGTGTTTTTATCGCTTTTTATGGATCTCTTTATATTTTGTCAAGAACAAGGTTTTGGTACAATTGAATGTGATTCTATTGATTGTTGGCTCCCTCGTGAACCAGAAAATTCTAGGTACATGTTATTAATCACTGTTTAAGTTATTTGCAATCTAAATTATATTCACATATTATTAGTATGCTGTCAGAGTTTGCTAGCTAAATACCTTAACATTGTATTCAAGTAATTTAGTATGCACACTTGTACAAATAATGCATTCATTCATGACCTTATGTGTCCAATTCCTACAATTTGTTTATTTAAATGAGCAAAAAATTTCACTTCCATCTCTTTTTATATAAATTGCTAAAAACATGCAGACAAGCCACCTGGTGATTAGTGGGTACTGCAGCCCATGGACATCAGATACTGACGGTATTCCCAACGCGTTGCCGGCTCAGTTTTGTGTGATACTCTCAATACAAACCAATTTGGATTTTCACTACACTAATGTAATGATGAAAGGTTGGGGTAGTGTTTTTTTTCAAGTGGGTCACAAATCATCATCATCATCATCATCATCATCATCACAACCCATAACTGTCCCACTGCTGGGCACGGGTCTCCTCTCATGCACAGTGTGTGCCAAGTGCGGATTAGTGGACTTCACACGAACATTATGGAGAACTCTCAGGTGTGCAGGTTTCCTCACGATGTTTTCCTTCACCGAAACAAGTGATAATTAAATATTAATACGCACATAATTTTTGAAAATTAGCGGTGCGTGCGGGGTTTGAACCCGGACCCTCCGGTTCGGCAGTCCAACCACCACACGGCTATCACTGCTTATAGGTCACAAATAAATAATTCCAATTTATAAATCCTGCCTAATAAGAAGTGCCTAATAAGAAGTGAAGCGAATACAAAATTGGAATAATTGGTAATGTATTTTAAGCCAAGATCCGGGCAACCAAAGTAAATAGGCCTTACTTCGCAACCTATAACTGTCCCACAGCTGGGCTCAGATCTCCTCACAAGTGGAGGCCATAGTCCACCGCACTGGCTGAGTGCGGATTGATACACTTCAGATGTCCTTGAGAACATTACGAAGAAATCTCAGTTTTCGTCACCGAAGCAAGTGATAAATAAGTTTTATAGCTTTATTGGCCATAAACTACTATTGTTTTTATATAACCAACATCGGAGGCTAACTTGGAGTTTGAAACTTCTCTTTTCTGAACGTGAATTTCGCACAAAGGGAAAACAGAAAAGACGGTTGAGAACTCCTATTTATTCGTTATTTACTTTTAAGATGTAGTAAACCGTATTTATAGATTTCGCTTTCATTTAATATACATATCAAAGGCCTTCAGAACACAGCACAAAGTAACGTCGAGATATGAAGGTCATTGTTTTGTCAAATAATTTTTATATAGGTATTTAAAGGAAACCATTTTGTCCTATTAAACGTAGTTTTCCTCGTTACGGCCGAATGAAAAATGCCCTTCCTCTGTTTTGTAATGTTAAAAAAAACAATATTTGTATTAAATCAAGCTTGTCGTTTTGTTTGTAAATCATCCATGAAGATTTGTTAGTCGATTCATTGAAATTAAAAAAAAAATATTTTTAAAATTATTACATAGAAGTAGTAATAAGGTTATAAGCAACGTCCATTAATTTAGATGTTATTGAAGTTTGAATTGTATATGAAGTTGACTAACCTAACTACCTAACGAAAAAACTGATTCCATTTTCTCACTACAACTGTACGGGGATTAGATCAATTCATTTACTTTCTTTAGGGAAACTACCCCAGGTATTGTCATTTTAACATCTTCCATGAATTGATCAACCCCGTTTGGTATTTGTTCAAATTCCCGTTTTCTTTTCCTACGCTACATGAATAATTAAAACTCTATTTCAGATGTAACTAAAACTGCATTCATGTGTTGGTGATAAAAACGATCCATAATAAAATCAGTTAATGAACATTTAAAGTGAGTGAAATATAACTTTCACTTAAAAAAATACATTTAACTTACTTTTACTTCTGTTTTAATAGTCTTCTGTGTGGTCGCCATTCTGAAAATAAAAAATATTTTATAAGTCATACCAAAAAAAATCTATAAACTAAAAACTCGCCATTCGTTTAAAAAAAACACCTCCTGCTACGTAGGTACTTGCTACTCGTTTTTCTCAGGCACTATTTATTAATGCAGAAATGGGGTAACATTTTAAAAAAATTGGCAGATTTTTTTACTGTATAAATCAGAATTATTTCTTTTAATAGTTTTAATAAAGCAAGTAAAATTCTATTTTTTATTTTATTTTTTAAGTTGGCCAACGAGCATCCGAGCCGACTGATGGTAAGTGGTATATACAGTAACTTGGTGTAACATTTAATGTATGTTTTATTTCAATCGGTTCACCAACCAAAAGCCTAAAAAATTCTGTCTTTAAGTTTATATATGAAAAATACAAAAATCCCCAAGCAAAGCAAGGGCGTGTTGCCAGTAGTTTATATAAATCATAAATTAAACATATGGTCCTTTGATTAACTATTCTACTCGCAGATTAACGTCATTATTAGCTTCATTAATAATCAAGTTAGAACCTTGTTTTACTTGTAGCTGCTAAACGACAAACGGCTGTATGCGATTTTTGCATAACGTGGATAATTTCGGCTAATATCAACACATTTTATCAATAATACTAAATAATAATAGTAAACTAGATAGTTATTAGTAAATATCTAAGTTATTAATATCCAAAGATTGCAGAGATTGCAACGTAAATAAATATTTACGTTGTTCGTAAATAAATATTTACGTTGCCCTTGGCATAATTATTTTAATAGCTTTGTGTTTTATCGAAAATATATATTTTTATATTTAATATTCATCGTTACAATACATCCCTTATGCACTGAACTAGGAATCGTAATAATGTCAATTTTGATGAGCTAATAAGCTTCGCGATGCGTTCAATTCGACATAATAATTTCTAATAAACTAGTGTTTGTTTGTTTGTTAAACTTTGTTAATTATTGTTTTAACAGAGTTAGGAATCATTATGTTATTTGATTAAATAGCTGCTGATTTCAAATGAAATCATCTGTCAGCCTCGTTATGTCGTGAAACTAATCACGTCCACGTTTCATTTATTCACTAATAAATTATTACTTCTATAAATAATAATTAGAAAAATTAAAACATCTTTTAAAATGCTAAATGAATTCACTATTATCTAATTATGTATACATCTATACTACAAATAAATAAAATTAGAGTGTCTGTTTGTAATATTAAAATAACCGCTTTTTACTAAGTGCATATTGATGTATACACGGTACATATTGTCTGTCTGTTTTTCTGTCTGTCGGTCTGTTTGTTTTGGCTAATCTCTGGAACGGCTGGACCGATTATATTTTTCGCTGGAACTACAGCAATATGCAAAATTTCAAGTAGAAATAATAGGATACATAGTAATGATCCAAACATACTCGTACATACATACGAGTACATGGTTGGCTTCAACCCATTAATCGGATCTGTACAACATCTTTTCATTGAACAGGACAGCACAAGACACTATCAGTTAAAGCTTGCGTACAAAGTCGCCGGTACAACATAATTATATAGTATTCAATGCAAATTGGTATTCTATCTAAATATTTCAATATTGAATATAAATTGATGCAAATACGTTTGATTGCAGGCAAATATTTTTCAGCAAAGCGTTGAATTTTGAATGCGAGTCTTGTAATTACAGGCACTATGTAATTTTATGATAATATCACGATATAATGCGTATCACGAATTAATTATTACTCGCTTTCGCACCCCCCCCCCCCCCCCCCTATACAGCCCCCGAACAACGGGGGCTATCAGAGGCCTTCGGGCGACATCAAAATAAACCTGGGTAAGCCACTAACCCCTCCATTAATTCACACTGGAGCAGCGTGCTCTAGGCCTCCTCACTTTACGTGCCCTCCGAAGCACGGAAGCGCCCAAGAAATTTTGCCACTATTGGCCACGTAAAACCTTTAACTGAGTATAATTTTCCCACATCGATTCCATCAAAAGCATATAATGGCTTCTGGCGCTGCATATGAATGAACTACACAGATTTGTCGTTTCATTTCAACGCATAACAGTTCCATTGTCTAGGGAGTTCCCCGAACGTGACGGTATAACGCATTTCCGATAAATCATAGCTATTTCCAAACGTTGTTATGGATATGTCATATCTATGACAGTGATTTGTGTATGGCATATTTTATTCAAATATGGACATACTGATTTCAGTATTTATTAAAGTGAAATCTTATTAATTTATGATAATTATTTCACAAAAACCGCTCAAGTCAAGTCGGACTAGCAAACATAATTATGGTTCCGTGCTACCGAATAATATTAGCTCTTAATTATTTGGTCAATAACAATATTTATGTATAAGTAGAACGTAGAAAAGGTCAATTTTAAGGTTACTTGCGATAAAAGCCCCTTTGGGATCTAAGTTTATACTTTTTTATTGTGTTCTAACTTTTTCCTATTATTTTTAAAGTTTGTTACCAACTATTTTTACTGACTCGAGTTTTAAGTTACTTTTTCATCTATTGTAGCCGAACTGTGACGCATTATGAATTTTCTATCAATGGACATTATAATACCAATCTAATACCCCGGACTGAGCGGTAGTCAGCGTGGACACGTGATGTGTTAATACCGTAACAGTTGCGGATTTAACACTATACCTAATATCCTTAGACGAAGGGGTTGTGTACAAAACAACAACGCTTGAAACAAAAGAAATGGAAATGAGGTAAAGTCATAAAATAATCGAGATTAAAATTATAATTCACAGCTCAGAATAACAACGTGAGATTAATTTTGTTAACTTGATCAAACAGCCGTATCTCTCCACAATAGGTAATTCATTACATTATGAATAATTTATTACATCCTTTCCTTCATAAAGAATATGAAAGTCGTTTGTAACATTGTATCTCATCGATAATATATTTATTTAAGCTTTTAAAAGCTCTTAAAGCATGGTTTATAAAGGTAATCCTAATGTTTAATCGCATTTTTTGCTTGTTGAGCCTAGTTGATGGAAAAAATATGAGTTGGACATGGTAAAAGCGAAACTACATTTTAAATAACAACCTTTTTTAATATGTATTATGAATGCGATGAATTATAATTATTGTCGTTCGTATCGGTGGGATTCTCACGACGCACGTACGGGTGGATGCTCCGCGTACATGCGTCGGGTTATGGAGAAACGGGGATGGGGGAATCACCTCGAACAATTCCTGCGCACACTCTCCAAAATGCATCCTATAGAAGCACGAAAGGCTGGCGACCCTGCGCTTGTGCTCGAGACTTTGGAGATTGGTTACAGCCAATTCATGGTCACCAATGAGCCTCTTTGGCGTTCCTGATATCTATAAGCAACGGTGACACACCATCAGATGACTCGTCTAATCGTTCGTCGCCTTAAACTAAAAACGTACCGGTACAGCCATCAATCAGTTAGTTTTAAAACTACGTATGATTTACGATATTATATAACAAATCGTTAAAGTAGACGTATATTGTTTCGTGAGAAGCAGTTAACGTTTAAATTATAATGCATTAGATTAAAACGTAAACAAAGCAGGCGCCCGAAGGTCAGTCATAAAGTGAACGCGTAAAATTTGTAATTATTCCGAATTTACAAGTTTACGAGCCGGCGGTGCACAAGGCCGTCAATTTAAAATTGGATTATTTTTGTTTATGGATTGTCTTGGTTGTCTCAGAGTATATTTAAAAAAGTAGGTTCAAATAGAGGCGTCAACGAGGCTTGTTTCTATGCACGCTGGTGTGCCGCGGAGTACGTAAGTAGCTTAGAATTCACACGAAGATTTTCCAGCATGAGATCCGGTTTCGACTACGGATCTTAAGGCACCCTAACGTACGGTACTGTACCGTGCCCTGTCGTACCGTACCATAAAAAACCTAAAGTACTGTGCCGTACCGTAACCCCACCGCATTGTACCGCGTCAATACCTACCGCACTTTACCGTGCCGCGTTGTACGGTCCCTACCCTACTTTACTTTGTTGAAGCTGTGATACATTCTGCAGCCGTGACGGTTTAAGAATAAGGAAACGTACACAGTTAACGTAAGGAAACGTACTCAACTTCATGTTTACAAACTTCCGTCCGTCAACTCAACTCGACTTCCGTTTCAGAAAAACGTGACATTTTTTTATTTTACTCAACAAGATGTTGTTCATATAACAGTTTTACATCAAAAACGACACAAATTGTGCCTAATTAAAAGCTTTTAAATGTAGAAAATTCTAAACTGTAAACGATGAGGCAATACTTCGATTTGATGTGTTTGTTTATAATAACGTCTATTTTCTGTAATTTCAAATGAAACACGCAAAGTATTCGATTTTTCTCCAACTCTCTTCACACACATCCTTTGATATGTGTGTATCTCATAACTCCTAAACAAAGTTAGTTCATAGTCATAATTTATTTAGAAAACTTTACATAAATAAAACCTGATGATAGGCCATTTTATCATCAAATCTATATTTCATCATAATCAAAAATCATTAACAACTCAGAACTGAAGAAAAATCGAATTATGTTTTTGTCACGTGTTGACAGTGATAAAAAAAAGAGAAGGAGAAATTAAAAGTTCTTTCATCGGTACAGAAATAGACACAAAAAACAAACTTAATAAATATGGTGTGGACGAAAAGGGATACATTCAGAAAATAGCCGTGAGAAAGCAACGGCCGCTGATTTTCCGAGCGACCATTGCAATGTGTACTATGGGTAGTTCGGATTACTCTTATATTTATGGTGAACAAGAGAGAGCTGTCATGGGACACCTAGCAGCTACACAGGTTCCTTACAGAACTCGCTTTTTACCTAAACATTAGTTTTAATAATTTATTTATTTTTTATATTTTCTTGACCAACAAGGGATCGGTGAAGCCCGGTGTTTTAATTTAAGTAACACCAACTAAGTAAACACAATTGCAAACATAAAACAATTTCAAACAACATTTGATAAGTGTTACTTCACTTAGTTGTAAACCACAAGATAATATTATTACCAACGTTAACACCCATTACAACCAAGCGCATCATCTCTTTTACGGGTAACGTCAAAAAGCATATTTTTTCGCTAAAAGGTAAACAGAAACAGATAGAAATTAAACCCTGAACAACGGACCAACAAGCGTTAAGAAATCCAATTAAATTTATAAGTTTCGCTGCGCTATAAGCCATACGAAGACGCGTTAAGCTTCCCGGAAGACAAAGAAACCGGGGCAATAATACGAAACGTAATAAGATTGCCGGTAACTGGTCGCTATTGCTATTCGCTCGGACATTGCCACCCCATTGCACTACGGAACTGCACTGCATTTCAGTCAGTTTTCTACAGTATTATACATTAGTCAGTATTATACATTATACAGTAATTTAATCTAATTATCGACTCGTTGGGAACTTTTTCGTTGGTTCCTTTTTAGATTTGAGTACCTAAACGGTACCGAACGCATTGAAATATTATATACTTACAGTACATAGTATCTCAGTGGACAGACGGAACCCTACCAATATGCCTCCGATGTCTGCTTGTCACAGGGCTTTATCACTTGAACGGAAATAGGTAGACACCTGAAATTTTCTATTAAAGTTAGTGCTCTGCATTTCAGCCACTTTTCTAATTAACGCAAAACGATGTGTTTTGTATCGCTTTTTTAAAACGTTTTTAACTCATATCCCCATACTAGGATTTCCTGTGCCTGTGTCTTCTTGCTTGTTTCTTGTATTACAAGTTTCTGTAACAACCTTGGGGTAAAGTGTCACTAATATCCCAGTGCGACGATGGGCAATTACCATCAGGCCGCTCGGTTCCTCGTTTGTTGACTGGCTACAACCCATTAATGGCCCACTACTGAGCACGGGTCTCTCCTCGTACCTGAGCTACCTCGGCCTAGAGCATACTCCACCACGCTGCTCCAGTGCGGATTGGTGGAGGGGTTAGTGGCCAACCCTTGGTTTGTTGACTATTCAGCTAAAAATATAAAATGTGTGCAATTCACACGTGCTAGAAGTGAAACTTAAAAAAACGTATATTATCAGTCCAAATATTGATGTTTTGCGTTGCCCCCATTTTGCCGATGCTTCCTATCTCATTTTCTCCCACGTTAAAATGTGTCTGTCTTTTTCATTTCCGTTTCATTTCATTTGCGCGTCTTTTCCGTTTCATCGAATTCCAAATCACAACGATACTAAAGAAGTTTTCACTTAAAAATACTTAAAGTGGCTTATAGATTACTTTGTAGGAACGAACGTCGTATGCCACGTTATCGAAATACGCCCTTGGTTGGTTCCCCCTCATCGACGTACAGTCTTAGGATCTAATTCTCCAATTTGTAGATTTTACAAACTCTTGAATGAATGTAATAACCTAGAACTATGCTTTGATAATTTTAGTAAATTAAAAAAGATATTGTTTATTAATGTGTAATGACTTTCAAACTTTAGCTATGTAAAAATTTATTAGTTATATTCACCAACTGTGCCAAAATTGTTATATTTTTATTCTCACTTTTTGCATACGGTGTTTGCCTATTCTAGGTTGTACATCTAGTATAATGTTTAATGTATGTTATTGCATAAGTGCTATTTCGTGTAACAACTGTTGGTGAACCTTATAAATAAAAAAATAAAAGACTACACAATCACTTGGTTGTTCTTTCAAAATCAATAAAAAATAATCAAAAAAATATTACCCGTCAAAAGAGAATCAGGCACCAATCCTACAAAATCCACTATCAGCTGACTTTATAAACCAAATGGAAAAATTCATGCCATAAACGATAGATATAAAATTGTTTCGCTAAAAGAATTTTAAAAATAGAGGCACTCTCTAGTAAATCGGCCACGTTGTAGACGCGGCACTATTTTATACCGCAGTGGACAAGCAACGATTCGCAGTCGGTTTTTCTCAGTTTAAAAGATAACTTGAAAAATATGTCTGGCAACGGAGCAAGACAATATATGCTTGTTTTAGCGGTCACAAAATAGTCTAGAAGTGATGAGGATGCTTGTGTTATCAGATTTTAATTTTTATAGTATCTCTCTAGTCTTTCGTAGACAGGGATAAGTATAGACCTATGAAGCAACTATCGCACTCATACAAATAAAGGAACAACTTACGCCAATGACATGAAAAAAACCAGGAAGAATTTTGCGATATTTTGTCTCACTTTGCGTGTCGGAAACACAGTTGCTTACAAGCAAAGGAGACTGGTACGCTTTCATACAATCTTGGGCCTGGATTGTAAAAAGATGAAAGTAGTGCCAATTAATAGCTATTATATTATTAACCTTTAATTGAAAATAAAACGGAATTTGTCAATCTGGGAGTAGTGATAAACGAGATTTAGTAAAAGTGAGGTTATAATATGAGACCACCTATATACTGAACAGCTGATTTTTGAAGTTCGAGTATTTTATTCTTAAACATAGAACATTAATATTTTGACGGCGTCCGTGGCGCAGCGGTATGCGCGGTGGATTTATAAGACGGAGTTTCTGGGTGCGATTCCCGGCTGGGCCGATTGAGATTTTTTACCTGGTATGGCGTCGGGCAGAAACCTAAAGGGCGATTTTATCCTACGCCTAACAAGTTAGCCCCCTTCCATCTTAGATTGCATCATCACTTACCATAAGGTGTTGACTGCAAGCACACTTGGTGTCGACTAACTTGTAGTAAATAAAAAAAACTTTTAGAATGGGAGGATGATAAAACGTAAATGACTGATGAGATCATAAGTAAGGGTAAAGAAGTGGTAAAATAAAAAACACTTTTTTTATTGATTTTTATTCCTCTCAATTATAATTAAAATATTGTCTAAGAATGTATGTCTTGATTGTATGCGTCCCCGAAGTAACCACAAGGTATTTGAAGCTGACAGCTCTCGAAGTAGGCTACTGCTGACCTCCCTGGACACTTCTATTACATAGCCATTGTTACCCCTTACATGCTCGCCATAATAAGATTGTGCTTTATTTGATATATACCTAATGAGATAAGAATTAGTTCACTCACTTGTTGTGACTCGGTTGTTCTATCTGCAATAAACATACCTCATCATTATCAACCTATTGACAGCCCACTACAGGGCCAGACCACCCTCCTTATAGTAGTCTAACCTCTATATAGATCCCCTATATGGAGCTTAGACCCACTGCACTGCTTCAATGCGGGTTGGTGGGCTTAAGGCAATAATATTTGATTACTTAATGGTCACTATCAGATGTTAGTAATAATGACTGAGACTGACAGCTTAACGTGCTCTCTGAGGCACAGGAATATAAAACAACTAACTCAATTCCAGGGTAAGAGTAAGGTTCTTTTCTTATTCTATTTATTTAAAACACTTTATTGCACACCCTTATAAAACAAAAATACAAAGTAAAATAAGAAAAGAACCTTATGAATAAGTCGGTCTTACCACCACAGTGATGTCTCCCAGATAACCTTTGCAAAAAGGAAATATTAAAATAGCACAGGTTGGTGCGGCAAATAAACTTACTTAACAATCTACATTCTGTTTTACAATAGTACTACATGGCAATACTAATAATACACAAATAGCTATAAGAATATAAATATATACATATATTTATGTATATACATACAACACTGTTACATATAGATAAATTCTTGGAAGAAAGAAAAACTCAGTAGGTATCATTTCACAGCCCAACCCATGACTTGATCCCAGGACATAGTAATCTATGTGGCATGCATAACATTAGTAACAATGAACATTCATTTAACTTACAGTTCGAGGTATAATCCACTCTTGTATTACATTATATATTCTCAGTTCATGAGTTGAGCCAGTGTCAAGCAGATGACTGACTCATGATGAGAGCGACCACAGCGGAAGCAAACATTACGGTGGCCAAGTTGTCTTGGTTGATCAACAGCTGTTGGTCTTTGTGGCAAGTCCCAGAGAGCTTGACAAACATGGTCACAGTTGTTTACCTGAAATATGAAGTTTTTTATTTCATGAAATCAAGACTACTGAAAAACATACTTTCGCCAAACCACATTGGAGCAGTTTGGTGGGTCTTTGCTCGGAATCCCTCTCTGCTAGAGAGGAGGCCTGCGTCCAGCAGTTGGATGTTAATAGGCTGATGATGCTACTCAATCGATTTCGGTATTTAGTTAAATGTTAACAATCTTTATCTACCTTTTCAAAAGGTATAATTCACTTTTAAGCATACGGTTGATAATAAACAATATAAGGAATCCTATAGGCTAGCATGGTAGGTGCCAGTTAGCTAATAAATAAGTGAGTACTTACAGGCTGTGGTGCACGCCATCGACGAATCACTGACAAATTCATTTCATCATCTAAAGCTCGTTGATAGTATTACTATACCACAGTTCACACAATGATCCATGGTGTCAATATCCAATCGATAAGCCGGCCAATAAATCCAAAATAACGGTGTAAGACGGTGTCGAAGTGTCGATTGATTTTAGACGGGACTTCTGTCATTCATTGTCATTATTGTCAAGTGTCAACATAGACAAAAATGAGCAGTGATGAACATCGATTTTCATTTACAAAATCGATTAATGATCGATTGTTCGATCGAAAATTGATTTTGAGATTTCACTTTATTACATAGATAGATGTCTTGTTTCACAGTAAATTAATTTATTTGTAATAGTTTTAATTATTCTTAATGATTGAAAATAACATCTCATGAAAAGCCTTTTTATATTTTTATATAATTGTTTGCACACATTCTTAATATAATCGATTATAATTATCGATTACCTATTCTATTTTTGATCCTAACTTATTTTTTAGATTTTTCATCTTCCAGATTGTGAATTAAGCTGATTTTTTAAATATTATAATAGAAAAAAATAACGCGTTTTTTAAGCTATATTTCAACTTATTACAAATTGGGCCCAAAAGTCCCCGTCTCCTTTGACAGCTGATACTAAATTTTTCTTTTGCCACATAAATTGTACTTTGTCATGCTATCTCATGTTGGCCACGCTCACCAGATGTCTTCCTTCTCAGTCTACGCTTTGTGTTATCAGATTTTATTTTTATAGCCTTTAATAACTAGTTGCTCAATGCTCAGCATTTACCAGAGATTCTATTGCAATAAGTAGGTTCTTTCTTAACAGTTATTGTCATATTTCAACCATTTTCCACAAATAATAATACATAATTATTTTATACTTAAACCTTCCTCTGTCTATTGGTGAAAACCACATTAAAATCTGGTAAGTAGTTTTGAGTTTGTTGCTAACAGACAGACAGACAGACGGACGCGGCCTACTTATATTCAATCATTACTATAAAATGTCATTTCGGTATTATAAATAAGTCAATTAAGTAATGTTTGGTTTTACTATTGAAGTTATACTTCTTTAGGCGCGTTATGAAAAAATGATGAGAGTGAAATTTTAATATGTGAAGTTGGCTGCGACACCTAAATTTAACAGCATGAAGTTAGTTCTAGGTGTTATGAAAATTGATAACTATGTTCAAGTTGTATATTCTAGTATTTTTTAGTTTGATTTGATACACATATAATTTATTTAATTGCAATATCACAGTTCATAAATTATAACTATTTAAAGATAATTTAGAATGAAAATACTACATTGATTGTTTTATTCGAAGCGGGTTTTAAGCACAGCGCCATCTAGGGGTGAACCTTCCTAACTTAAAGAATAAGAACGCCATCGGCCTAGCGCCATCTAGTAAATAATAGTAGAATAATAGAACTCGTTAGTATGGATTAAGTAGATAGTTGGCGGTATATTAATAATAGATACAAATAAAATAATAATAATATTTCTCATTATATTATTATAATAAATGAAATTTTTGAAAAGATTTTTATCTTGTTACGCCAAAGAAGTATAACTTCTAAAGCGTGTACATAAGTACACACACAATAATTTTTTTTTGATTAAATTGTGTCATCAGTTAGGTGGTCATATACCTCTATCAGTTAGGTAGTATTTTATAATAACAGGTGTTAACAATACTAATTTTCAATCCCCCAACACTTTGATCTACATTTCACACAAACTCATGCGATCCGATTTTATTCTTTGAGATCAAAGCGATGTAACTTACGGAAAATAATGGTGGAGCTTACGTAAAAATATCTAGTTTGAAAGGCAAATTCCGTTCGCAAATAAGTTGATATGGTTAAGATTTCTGGCAAGCACAGTCACTGCGTGCTGTCGGCGTATATTATATACATTTCGTTTTATTTTCCGTCGTGTTTAAGCGACTTTATGTCAGACATTTTGTTTTCAGTTTATGCTTTTGTTTTTAGGGTTATCTGAGTCTGTCTCATCCGATTTTGATCTAATCTATTGACAGTGATGGTCGTATTTGACGCAAAAGCAATGTGATATAATTAATTATAGGACGTATTATTTTATTAATCTACAATAATTAAAAAAATGCTAACACACTCATATTCCCTGTACGATTACCATTGAATCGATTAAGCGTTAAATCGTAGGTACGATTTAAATTTAACCTGTTTATTTATTTATGTAAATACGACAAATCAACGGATAAGAGGACTCTTCACGGTAATTGGTCACTGTCACCCATGGACATCAAACACCAAATGTGGTACATTTGGTACATATAGTACACCAAATGTGGTACATTTAGTACATGTGGTACACCAAATATGGTACTTTTGGTACATGTGTACACCAAATGTGGTACATTTGGTACATGTGGTACACCAAATGTGGTACATTTGGTGTAACTGATGTCCAAACGACGGCTAAGAAAGAAGCATTATTGTGCAAGCAACACTTCAATGTTTATATTAAATTTTACTTTTATTGCCCAGTGGTTAAAATGCCGAGTGTCGTTCGAAGGGTCTTATTTTCGATTCCTAGAGAGGCGGAAATTTGAATAATGAGATAAAATTTCTGTTCTGGGTCTGGTTGTGTGTGTTCTTCTCTTGTGTGTTGTGCATGGCAACTACGATACAGAGAATCCTCTCGAGGGACTATGAATGTGTCGCATTATTTAATTATCATTATTACAGAATCAATCAAATGGTAAATGCAAAAAATGACGTTCATGAGTGTATTGAAAATACCTACATGAAATAATGATTTGAGTTTGAGTGAATTTGAGTTTGAAATAATATTACAGTGCCTACTTGTTCTAAACTTGTAAACAAAATAAAATCAAAATCCGTTTACTTGATACAATCGAATTGATAATAAAGTACAAACGGCCGGATAACAAAGTTAAATTGCCTTATAATGAAATACATAATATGTTATTAAAATACGAAAACTTCGTCTACAAGTTTAAACAAGTCTAAGTGAAACAAGTTTAGTTTGCATAACTTTATCGGCGAACATTTGTGCTCTCTCAAAGCGAACAATTACCTTGTTGTAGGTATTGTTTGAAACAACGTACTTATCTTTGTTATGATTTTTAAGGTTCCGTACCCAAAGATCCACAGTAATCTATTACTAATCTATGTATCTGTCGATAGAATAAAAAAATAACGTGCATAAGTAAACGTTATAAAACAACTAAAATTAATACTAACGATATTGCGTAGAAACATACATAGGGGAAAGGTTTAATTGAAAATATTGATCAATTAGTCAAATTTGTTATTTAATAGTCCACTCCCATCATATTTTCACTAACCTAACTAACCGCAGATGGGACCACAGCAAAGAACTAACTTTTCATGTTATTAAATATACGAGTATTTATGTAATTTAAATAACTTCTTTCTCCAATTATCATTTATCTTTTTTTTTCTTTATGTGCTATCGAATATTTTATTTGATTTGCTGTGAGATCAATCATTAAAAATGTCCGTAGTCCACGGATCAATACAATTTTCCCCGACTATTGTAGGTCCTAGAGATAGATGAAATTCTACGAACATCATCCGCAAATTATGCCTCAAGAGTTACAATAATAATGTGAATGAAAAACATCCTATTTATTATGATTTAATGGCAGAGGCAATAAAATATAGACGAGAGCAATGCCAGTATTGTGTTGTGTTTGGCAACCGCGCCCGTTCAGCTAAATCTAAAACAATATGCGATGCTTGTTCTTGTGAAATTTCTAGTCTGGTTTACGGCTGAAATGAACCATTATGTTGACTATTTAATTGAATACTGTACCTACACATTTTACCATCATACTCACTGAGGAACCGGCTTTTGAAAAAAAAGTTCATTTTGCGTATTATAGTAGAATACGAACTGTGCCCGCGACTTCGTCCGCGTGGAATTTAACAAAAAAATCTAAAATAAAAGTAGCCTAAGTTACTCCTTATGACATCAGCAATCGGCCAGTGAAAGTCCCATCAAAATCGGTCCAGCCGTTCCAGAGATTATCCGGAACAAACAGACGGACAGACTGGCAGACAGACAGACAAAAATTGTAAAAAATGATATGTTATATTCATATACATGTAGTAAAACACGGTTATTTCAAAATTACAAACAGACACTCCAATTTTATTTATTTGTATAGATAAACACGGTCAGCTAGTGCGAGCTATGGGTGCCACCATATTGGCCTTGGGTGCTCTGCCATTTATCCATTTTTTATGACTACGAATGTGTGATTGATGTGTTAGACATGGGCGAAACGTATGCATTTGTAGTGTGTGTGTGTTAACCAGACCAGAATATTCACCAGAATACATCTATAATTGTGAATTTCCTCACAGCAGTAGATCAAACGGCGCTTCACCACAGCAAGATGAACTAAATTAATGCAATTTTGTTAAACGGAAAAAGCATTTCGTTGTGACTCCCTCTTTTATTTTTCATCACTTATAATTTTCAACGACAGTTTATAAAATGTGTTTCCGACTTTAATATTGTATTCGAATTTTGTAATGTGGAACGTGATAAAAATATAATATTCATGTTCACACATTCATCATCGTTCACAGGAAGTACTTTCTAGATTTTAAAATTAATTTTCAAATACCTACTTACAATACAATTAAATAGTAGTTTAGTGTCACAATCCGTCTCAATATAAAAACATTTCAGAATATATTGTTAACATCAATAAGTAGGTTTCAGAATAGATTTTTTTTTTAATTGAGTATTTATTTATGTATAGATATTTATAAATATTATAGAACTTGGTCTGCGGTCGAAATTCGACCGTAAGTCATTCTGTCAAAGGCTCTTTACGTTCAACTTCACGTTGATACTACGATTGATTGATTGAACGTAATATTGATTGGACGTACATATTTCAGACATTATGTCACGTCGTGACAAAGACAGTGTACATAGAGTAATTAGCGTAGTAGAGCAGTTAGCTTAGTTAACTTATTGACATACCTAAATACACATTTCTAAAATTTTGCTGCAACCAACGCACTTATAAACTTTGACGCTTGATAAAATAATTCGTATGTTCTTTTGGTTAGATTATGAAACAGCGAGATTATTTACTGGTCGTATCTCCCAAGGGCACCGCGTGACCGACATTTAGATCGTACAATATGGCCCGACGAAAGATATCTTACATTAAGTTCCAAAATAGATAGGTCTTAACTATGAAATTGGAGATTTATAACCATTTTCACATTTAATTATCTGTGCATTGGCGTAAATTCAAATTAACTTTCTTTAGAACTAATAATAACGCTTCATACTCACAGCCCCACTAGAATTTCGTATCTCGAGGGTAACATAGACAACACACAAGACAAGAACACACACAGCCAGACCAAGAACAGAAAAAACGCAGAATCCAAATTTCCTGCATCGAACCCGGGGCCTCTTACTTAGTTCGATTCCCGATGTAGACAAATAACAAATAAATGTTTGTACTGGATACATGATTGTGTAGTTGTGTCTGAAAACCAATGTTGGTTCTCGGGTAACTACCCGAGACACACACACACAGAGACCAACTGGTCTCTGTGTTGTGTGTGAGTGTTTATTTATTTATTAACTGGTGCCTGCCGCGTTTTATAATCTTTTTTTACATAATATAAGTTAATGCTTGACTACAATCCCACCTGATGTTGAGCAGCGATGTAGATGTGTTCATCTCCATTTCACCACTTTAAGAGATGAATTTTCAAAAATCCTTTCTTAAATCTCCCCAGCACTTTTATAAAGAATCCCTGAACAAAGTTTCACGCTTCTAGGTCTATTGCTTCATGCTGTGTATTGTCTGTCAGTTAATTACAGTTGGCGTTTAGTGATTCGTAGTTAGAAGCGCTTATAGCCCGGCTTATGTCGATCCTAAGTGACCGACCGAGTTTAGCAACAGCGGGCGCGGTCTGTAAGCCGGATGGGTGACCACTAATGGTAAAAATTTCAAAAATTCCGCGCGGTGTCCATCGGCGGTCTCAGAAAAAATTCGTTTATCCTTGTCGGGGGCCTTAGGGCGGCATTTCCGACATATGGGTTGGCCACCCGTCCATCAAACTAGGCCTCCTTAGTTATGCTAAGGAGGCCTAGTTTGGTCGGAAATGCCGCCCTAAGGACCTTCTTAAGTCTCCTCATAAAGGACTCGTCGTTTCATTCGTGCTGAAAAGTGGGTAATTATTGGACTGAAGCCAAGCCAAGATGGCACTTGTGAGTAAGTTCATTTTCTAATTCTCTCCAACTCTTCAATCATCCGAAACATGAGCGAAGCTTTTCAAAGTTGCATTTGAAAGATTTATAAATCTGATCTAGTTGACAGAAATCCACAAAATAACAGGCTTAACAGTAACGCAATTAGGTCACAAGGTTTGAATGCAACCAGAGGATGGTTTAATGGTATTATAAATATTCCGGATGGACAGATAATGCATTATTGTTTAAACGAAGCGTTTAAAGTTGGCAGAATGCCGCAACTTTATTCCTATTTGTTCATGGCTATCGTCTAGGACGGCCTGACACAATCGTCACAACAGACGCTTTTCAATGTATTTATTTGCGTCGAATATTTTAAAACACGATCTTGAACTGTCTACTCGAAATAAATATTAAATTCGGACGAAAATAATAGGTAGGGGAAATTGTTCCTTTCTTTCTGAACTGTTTTTTTATTTGAGGTTGAAATTTAGTTTGTTACAAGATGCATATTGGTTTGCTGCTCGAAAGGTCTGACACCTTCCTTTGAAGTTTACCAGGTTTTAAGTGACTTCAACTCAATAATGGTCTTTAATATTCGTTAACGAATGCCATCTAATGATAACAACCGAGGCCGACGGCTTTATGTGCCCCCAGAAGCACGGAACACGAAGCAAGCAGAAGAAACTTATGCCACTAGCGGTCACCTATCGCCGCCGCCTTAATAATTATGAACGTTCCAAAGGTGTTATGTATCCAATTGACATTAAAAATTGTTTTTACTGCAAATTGAAGAAATATAAATAGTTTATTTGTTGTAAAGTTTCATTTTAGGTTCTTTTAGGAATTAAATTGACTGTGCCAGGATGGCCCTCAGTCCTCATTCTTATTAACAAACTAACCAACTATGTTCTAACGCCGTCTTCTAACCGGAGTAACTATCCTAGTCCCTATTTGAGTCTTGTTCTAGATCGGTCACAGTGGTCATCGGCGGCAGCGGATAGATGCTGCATGCTCATTTGCTACGGTAATTCCATAAAAAAAAATTAAAGTAGATAGTTAATAAGCAGCTTCATCACTTACACGTACTCGTACTCGTTGGTACGCTCTGATGTTTACGGCGGTTAAAATACCCAAGGGGGAAAAGGTGACAATCACCACGTACTATTATCAAATGAACCCAAATTTGCCTCCTTGGCAAGGAAAACATAAAACAAAGATATCCGCAAATCCAATTATAACCAGACCTAAACCTAAACACCGAATTGTCACGAGTTACTTGGACAGCTCCAAACATAATTCCAGACAAAACAAATTATCACAAAACATTGTACCCGAGCGAAAATAAGCAATAACAATCAATTTACAGCGAAATATGAGGAGAACACTACACATATCAGCGTAAACCGCTTTGTTCAGCGCTTCACGATCTGAGATCACAATTACATTACTGTTTACGACCGTACCGCGATAGTATATCATATAAGGGAAACGGTAGTAGGCTAGTAGGCATGCCTTCATGAAATGCTTTATGCTTTAAGTTTATCATTGTACACATTTTATGATACGTCATGACACGGCTTCTAAAACAAAAAGCAAGTATTGGGTTATTTATTTAGGCTGACATCTATAGACGATACTTAGCCTTAGCTCAGACTTTATTTACGAAAACTTTGCTTTGCAAAGACTGCGATTTGGTATTTATAGACATGTCACGCTGAGATTGTGCTCAGTATAAGCTAATGTTATAATACCACTATTGGTTTCATTACATCCAATACAGCTGCAAAGTTTTTCGTAAGTAAAGTCTGAGCTAAGGCTAAGTATCGTCTATAGATCTCAGCCTTAGTGTCAGATGTCGTCTCACAACCTGTCATGAGTGACAGACGACATTTCCAATTCAGTCTCCACACTCTCCATGTCCACAACCATAAACACACCAAATTATTGGATATTAATAGTTATTAAAAGTTATTTGTTTCGTGGTTTGAACGTTAATTTTAAATATAGTCAAAGCCTCAAAACGAGGTTTACCATGGATATTATTGCCACTATAATTATTAACTATTTGTAAAGTTTATTTTCTTTTCAATTCACATTCTCCTTAAACTGTCACTTTAATTGCAATATCACTAAAATATTTCGTACAAAATTGCTATTTGATGCAATTACTCCGAGTTGAGCAACACTTGCCTTTATTAGCTGCACGTCTGCACCTGCCCTCGTGTCGCAGTGTAAGAGTATTATAGCACTCGGAAGGATTCTAAAAGCTTTCTCCGTCGTATATCTATGTCTGTGATTGTTACAGCCAAATATTTGCTTTACACTAATGCTCCGCATTTTAAGTCTTCCTGAGCTACGTGTGTACTGCGTTATTCTGGTGCTATTATGTTTTAGATTTAACTAATTTTCCCCCGTGGCTTCGCCCGTTAATTTCCAAAAATCCTTTCATAATGGTCACTTGCATCACTTGAGGAACATATATACAAAGCTTCAAGTGAGTTTCAGCTTGTTGCGTTTAGTAGTTTCGGCTGCGCGTTGTTTGTCAGTCACTCAGTAACGGAAGAGTTTTATATATTATTCTGATGTACACAATACATAGGATAAGATTCTCTTGTTGTTTTATAGCTTGGAACACGCATTCTATCAAACAGAAATATCATTCTCATTTCGAGTAAGATGTTGCTATAAGAAACCCCAAAAATTACACAACTTTGGATTTCGCACGCTAAGAAGTAATAATAAATGATGATCACGAAGAAGAATGTTTTTTTATCAAAACCAGCTCTGATTATTATAATTACAACGCTAACTTTATGTAAATGTTTACATTTATACTTTTATCAGTCATATTATTATATGCGGTTTACAATTTTCCAAGGGCATTGTCCTTAAAATCCGAAATATTCTCTTACGTTCGTAGGACGATACATTACACGGTACGACAGATTTACAGCGCATACACAAGGTAGCAAAATGTCAAAAGGTTAATTGCATATTGCAGAAAAAACTTTTAGTATCACCTGGCGTCGACCCCGCTTTTTCTTTCTTTACAAAGTTTTTTTTACGAACAAAATAATAGCACAGAATTTGAATAATTCTCAGGCCAAGCTTTGCAATCAGCAAATGAACGCTGTGTTGTTCAAGGCATAAGTCATTCCGGGTTCAAGCATCTTTTTCAGCTCGATAATATTTATGAATCAAAGCTGATGTCCTTTGCGCACGGCGCATGGTCAACTCTGTTGAACCATGACCAACGGAAGACCATGGTGCAAATTCTCTTCTTTTGAAGAACACTGGATTCTGTACTAATAAGTGCTTATGGATGCGTAGCTCAATAATAAATCTATTTGATGTGTTTAGAAAATGTCATAACCAGCACATTCTCAACCGGTCATTGGACTCAACGATAAACGGAACAGTAAATTTTGTCAATGTTAACAAGGTACTGACTTCCAGAGTGTCCATAAATCTATTAAAATATGCCTTAAAACTGAGGTGCGGGCTAAGTTCATTAACACTTGGCAAAGTTTATAGACACGATCACCTGGACTACCTTGCATCATAACGTCACAGCTGGCACTCCGCCAGCCATGGATCTGTTGTCCATTTAGTGAATGGAACGGTTTATATTATCTGTGCAGTCTAACGAGAGATGATGAATGGTTTTCGAGATAGCTGCATCCTGCGAACCGGAGATGGTAGGCTATTGAAATGGGTTTTTAAATTTGGCTGCAATTTTTTTACCGATCTTTTTTTGGTAAATTGCCGATGAGCAGACAAGCCGCCTGATAGTAACTGGTCACCATCGCTCATAGATATCAGTACCACCTAGTCACCAATGCTTCGTCAGCCAACAAAGAGGAGAGAAAAAACGAAGAAATTTCTGGCTCTCAAGACCAATTCTTGATCTGAGAAATATTTTAAGGAACTATCAAACTCAGGTCCTGACATCTCAGTAACTTCTCTGTGAGACAATTTAACACAATAGATAAGTATTCATTTGTACATTTACATCTCGGCTATTATTTTTATAAAGTATACATCTCTATGTTTAACAAAATATTTCAACTTCAACTTTATTTACGTTACAGATTCGAATATTTTTATTCATATAACGCTATTAAGAATTTAAATTTGAATTTAATTATAAGAAATTAAATCAGAACTATAAATAATGCGTCCCTTTCGTACAACGCGAGTTGTACTTTTGGATCCACTCCGATGACATTTCTATTGCACTATGAATATGAAATATAATTACAAAACATATGAGACAGAAAGAGATAAAGAACTACATGAAAAGTAAGCCAATTATCTAAATTTGACTGTACCGCTTTTGGCGACATAATTTATCTAGTTTTTTTTACATAAATCATCATACCACTGTTAAAAGTAAGTAATATAAATAAAGGACAATGATCATTAAAGTATGGGGAAATGGCCTATGATGGCTTCATAATTATTTAATTTGATCAGCTTAGTTAATAAAATTGTTTACCAAGTTACGTTAGTATTTTTCAAACGTAAACCGGGGTTAGAAATATATTTATGTTCAAACTCAAACTCAAACTCAAATCATTTATTTCACGTAGGTATTTTGCATACACTTGTGAACGTCATTTTTTGCATTTACCATTGTTATTAAGATATTATCAGTTCAACATACCTTCTCGTCATATATAACAACTTAATTCATTATACTCATGATAACTAAGATTTTACATCTAAATCACGTGCAAAAATGTAATAATAATTATACTGTATAACGTTTGTTGGTATTTAGGTATTTTTGGCGGGCGAAGCCGCGGGTGTAGGCTTGTCTTTAATAAAATTCCCTGTTAAAAATACTGATTCTAATGCTTAGACAACGGTTATATTAAAAACTAATAATTATGGCGCTGGAGTTCATCTGAAGTGTGACAAAAGTGCCGGCAAAAATAATCATTCTCCTTTCTTTCTTTTCTAAATCTCGTTCTTTTTATGAACTTTACTTTTCATATGTATATCAAAAGATTCTTTTGTAAATAAATAACAGGCATAGACAACTGCCACAGACGTAATAAAAAGTTGGACTCGAAAAATATTGAAAAAAAAATACATTTTCTGAACTGCATAAAATTTATAGTCATTTATCTCTCTGTTTCAGGTTTACACGAACAACAGAATATAATTAAAAACGGAGCAGAAATAACTTTGGAGTAACCGCAGCGACGCGATGGAAGCAAAACATTGCGGAACGTAATTTGTTTCAGAAAAGTAGCTTACAGTGAAATAATGCAAAAAATATTTTTATGTTCAAAAATAATCCTAACAAAAATTCTTAAATATAATGGCTCATTACGGAATCAACCGTTACGGATTTTTTTGCAGACTATTTTACAGTATATTTTAGAACAAAAAATTTTTTCTTTATAAAATGAAAAATAACTTTTTAAAAGTTAAATGCATAATGGCTTGATTACCAAATGCTTGGAGATTAATAATTATGACCTTTTAATTCTATGTTGATTTTTACAACAGTATTTGTATGTCATTAATTTAATTTTGTAATGTGCATGTTTAAATAACGTTTTGGTACTAACTATTATGCTTCTCCGTGTTATTTCAAAACCGTGCCAATTATTTTACTATATTTAGATTTAATTTATAAGTTCATGGACGAGACTCAAATAACGTTCCGTAATTATGTTGGACATAAATTTAGAGTTTAGAATTTGGTTAACCCGGGAAATTAATACAGCAAACGGAAGGCAAAAATTCGGTTTATATTTAATTTGCCTACAGTGGTATTTATTTAGATTATACAGCCAGTCCCAAAAGTTGTACGACAAACTAAAATGGGAGATAGCTTGAAGATAGACTTATCCGATGTCAAAAAATGTAGAGATACATAATAATAATAAATAAATAAACTTTATTTGCTCCACAATTTACATAAATCTCACATAAATCTATGTTTTTGTTGACATTGGAAAGACTATGATAAAATACATTACAGGCTAGTTTACATAAATGTCGAGCAGACCCTACACTAAGGGCTATATTTCACCGGGACACCATGGCGGCGCAACCAGTTGCGCCACCGTGGTGTCCGTAAGCTACCAAACTAGACACCATACAGACACCAGAGTTGCCACACCACACAGAGACAGTATCAAAATGGACCTTGAAGACTGTCACTGGCAGCCGGACTGGCGGCCGAGTGAGTGAGGCACCATATAGCGCTATAGTAATTAGTGGTGGCGCGACCAGCGTGGCGGCGCAACCAGTAACATCTGTGCACGGGTCCGAGTTGGTCGCGCCGCCAAATTGGTTGCACAACCAAACGGACACCAGGTGAGTAACGCTCTATAGAGCTGCATACATTTTATTGGTAGCGGCGACTGGTTGCGCCGCCATGGTGTCCCGGTGAAATATAGCCCTAAGATACCTTGTGTTGTAGGTCTCTGTCTGCATATCCTTCAAAGGCACTTTGTAGCCAATCTTTAAACTAACTATTAAAAGAATGTGTGTATAGTGTAAGAGTGTGTGTGAGTGTATGTGTGTGAATGTGAATGTACAAACATTGTAAGTTAAATAAAAGCTTGTAAAAATAATAATTGTGAACTGGCGGTCGATTATTTACGACTTAATATTTTAAAATAATTTGGTTTCATTAAGGTTAATGTTCGGCGCATGCAATTTATATAATGTACTTTACAAATACACATTACGACCGCGCCGGACTGATGAAAACGTTCCTATAGGACGCTTCATTTATTTCGAAAACCGCACTGGTACGGATGGCAAAATGGTGGCAAAATGCTACCAAAGAATATTAATTTTAAACGTCCGCAATTTCTTTTCATTGTAAAATAAATTTCCTGTTTCAATCATGTATTGAGCGATTTCGTAATGCTGGTTTGGTTTTATTTAGGTATGACCGATAGTGGAAAAGGTTTTTGAGCGTTTCCGTGTTTCGGAGGGCACGTAAAACCGTCGGTCCTGGTTGTAGTCGGTAGATAGCACTTGTTAAGCATGTCGGAGGCCTTGGGCTGCATAAAAATTTCCGACACTTGGGGTGGCCACGAACCCCTCCACCAATTCGCATTGGAAAAATTGATACGCTTTTTGGAAACGGAAGATTCTTTGTAAGTACATATACTTTTGTTTATTTAAAACCGTCTCGGCTAAACACAATAACAATAAGTAAGGTAAATAAGATACAGTACAATAAAACTGCTCTAAATTATTAGGTACGAAAATAAACGACAATTATGTCGTAAAGACGTTCCACTACGTACGTCTATACACTAACCTACGTACACTTTTTCAAATAATGTCACATATTTTCATAGTCTAATTAAGAATAGCTTATTAGAAAAAACTTTGCATAATCGTAAAACACTATGTAAAAATATTTATCCATCTATTTATGTAACTTTACTTGTGTACTAACTTTAAGTTGTATCTACATAAATGTTTTAATAATAAACATATGTAACCTACAATTTATTATATTGTCTAACTATTTTTTCTCTGTTGGCGTTTTTCCGCCTCGTTTTGACGTGACAACGTCTTATAATTCGGTGGCACGCATGAAAAAACATGACTCATGCGTTACCGTCGTTACCGTTGGTGAATTATTATCCCCTACCAGCGCCATCTATGTATTGTGCAGTGAACAATTATTCATTAAGTTCGATTGGGTCCATTTATCGATGGAGGAAGGCTGGCTGAGCTGGTAGTTCACTCGCAGTACACTAGATGGCGTTGAGTAGTGGGGCGTATAAATGCTACCATTCCATCAGTATTTTCTTAAGACGTTGTCACGTTCAACTATCGTCAGTAGACCGACTTTACAGACAACCAATTTTTATTTCGTATCTACTCTGTGCTCATCTGCTTAGTACCAATTTTAATTTTGTTCGATTCGTGTACCAAATTACCAATTTACGGATAATTAATATTCAAATTAGTATTGAGTATTGTTTACACCAATAAAAAAGTTATTAAACTGTACAAAATGATAAATAGTAACACATAACCGTGTGAACGGACGCGATGTACAAAGCCCAGATTTTCTAAGGATTCTGTTCATATAGCGGAACTAACGAAAGAAGTCATGGCTGTTTATGTTCATAAGTACTTGACCCAAATTTAATTAATTGTATATCTTAGGGCACATTAATATTGTTAATCTCGAATTTTCTCTTTTTATTTACTTTTTGTAGGTTTTTCATTTCAATAATAAAGAAGTAAGTATGTTTCCAAGCATGACTACTTCACCCTTATAGCAAAAATCATTTTGGAATCAGTGGTCAAAATTCGACTAAAATTCAAAATATACCTACCTAACTAAATTCATTCAGATAGGTAGGTATATTTTGAATTTTATGCCGGTTTCAACCGGTATAGTTTTCTTTTTGCTTAATTATTATATGCGAGCTTATTATATGTTTACATTTTGGTATTGACAATATGACTATGAACGTAAACAGAAACAAAAAATATTTTATTTACATAACTGTACCTTTTTACAATTGACATACACTAATATTATTACTTTTTCAAAATCTTTAGTGTGCGGGAATCAATCCTTGATCTCACCAACGAGACTTTACATTTTATTAGCTACTGATTTGGCACTCGCGGCTTCGACTACTTGCAATTCTTAATTTCCAAAAATCTTTTCTTAGTTGTCACTTAAGGAATCTGTATACAAAGTTTCGAGAGAATCCGTTGAAGTAATAAAAAGTTTAGTTTATCCCCTTTTTGATCAACTTAGGGGGGAATTTCCAAAAATCCTCTCTTAGTGCTCCACTACACTCCCCAAGTAACATACATGCCAAATTTCAGCTTCTTGCGTTCAGTAGTTTCGGCTGGGCGTTGTCTTTTAGTCAGTAACGGAAGTTAATGTTTTAATCAGTAACGGAAGAGTTTTATATTATGTATTTATTTTATGAAGTTGGTGTTAAAAAAGACCATAGTCAACTACCAACGGTGACTAGTTACCATCAGATGGTCAGATAGCCATTTTATCCCCCTTCATAACAATTCTACGCAATTACTTAACATAGATTCCAGAATTTCTAAGTAACATCTTGCTTGTCGTAGCGAGATTACAGTGTTTCAGACAGGAGGCAGCTGTCCAGCAACTACAGGTCTTTGAACAATTGCAGCATATGCCTCGAAGGAGTTCAGCTCTCACAGAAATTACTATTCCTTGAACTGTTGAAACCTATCCACTGCCTTCTTGTTTTACATTTTGTATGTAGGTCGAGCTATTTTAGATTATAAATACAACTTGGTAATAGGTATGTATGCGTACAGTTGTTAATAATCTTTTCAATTAAGTAGTAACAAATATCCATGGATTGCAATAACTAACCTCTGTTTAATTTATTAGATTTTAACACTAACTGAATAATGACTGTTTTATCTATTAATAGTGAACATTAAGTTTATTAAAGTTTTCAAATACATTAATCTTATATTTTATTATTCTTCTGATAATCAACGGACACCACAGGCAATAGTATTTTGGTACAATATTGTTATAGAGTTTACAATCGCATTATATTTACATAAGCTATAGATAAGTACTGGCTGAAAAGTTATCTAAAAGATTGTCTGGTTGGTCCATATTTGAACTTTCGTGTGGCATTTCAAATCACATATAATTCGTTTAGCAGATATATCATTGGCAGTGTGTATTTATGTAGAATGAAGGTAAAAATTGCATAATTTGGTCCGAGATTAAAGAGTTTATTAATAATTTTATTAATTTTTTTTTTTAAACAAAATGATGTATTCCCGATTTAGCTTTCCTTCAGATAAAATGCTCCTAAAACCGTATGAGACATAATGAGGCAGTTATTAACTCTATGTTAACAGAGATTTTATTATTATAGCGTTCACACTTACAGACTTCGGGACACACTCTGTAATTATACAAATGTTATGTAATCGTATTAAAAATTTATAACACAAAAAAATCCTTGTTTTTATCCTTTAAATAAAATATACAACCAAACTTTGAATTATAAACAAGCTTTAGTTTTGTACGCAGTTGAACAGTTTTTATTATAGGAACTCAACGACGCACCAAAGTTATTTTCCCGCGCAATACGAACACGAACTGTATAATTTCTCTTTGAGAATTTCTAGTTCAATGTTCCGGATTTAAAAGCTCAATTATATTTAGTTCGGTCGAACGACCATCCGCCGAGCTTGTGAGATTATTCGAGAATTTATTGCAAACATTATATTGGCTTTGCTGTGCAACTCTTTTTGCACAACCATTGCAATGGATGAACTATTGGTAAACGTGTATCTTACGTTTCTAGAAATGTGTTTCGTCCAAACTGACCAACTAACCGGTTACACTTTTTAGAGGCGACCATCGAGTAGCATCTGTGATCGAATTTGAACAAAACTCTTACTGACAATTACTAACTGGACTATTACTAACAACTACTAACATGACTAACTATTACTAACAGACCCTGTCCTAGTCCTCACACTGATTAACAAACTAACCAACTAATATTCTAACACTGTCTCCTATCCGGACTAAACATCCTAGTCCCCAATTGGGCCTTATTCTGTTTCGGTCAGTCGGTCACAGTTGTGGTACCACATGCTCGTTTGCTATCATAAATCCATAAATAATAACCCCATGACTTTTTATACCCTAAATTAGACAACATCCCTACGGACCTAAAATCAGGTATTAGCGCCGTATTGTTTCTGTTGGAGGTCGCTGGGATTATACTGCGTGACCGAGTTCAACGCTTAAATCGTCGGCGTCGGTCTTGCTTGTTATCGTTAGACAGTACTCCCGACACTTGAGCTGGCCACTAACCTGATCCCACTTCTTCTGCACTAAAGAAACATGTTATAGCGACGCGGTAAACAAACCCGAGAGCCCCGAAACGCAACACGCAAAGTAAATTCGAAATCTCTCGAAACTGTTGTCAGCGTCGTAAGTTAAAAACAAACAACCACAAAGGCTGACGTATTGATGGACGTAATTATAATAATAATTTAATAATATTTGGTCCCACACTAGGATACCATGTGTTGTGGAAGACCAACACCTTCCTCTTATTATTATAATCTTAAACGTGATTATAATTGATGACTTACCTATCGCCGATAATAGGTGTCTATGAATTACTATTCCCACGTACCGTGATGTGAAAAGGAGGAACAAAATACGTTCATTCCAAAGAAAGGCTTCTTTTACACCAATGGATTGGATGGTTTTATTCCAAAAAATGCTGACTTTGTAAGTAAGTAAGGTAAAAATGCGTACTTTAAGTGACAAAGGTAATAAGTTTGTTTGTTAACCAGAAGGGAAGCACCACTAACGTGATTAAGTTTCGTCTAGAACAGGTTATTGGGAGATGCCATGTAAAACAAGTTCCAAAACTCACAGAAGTAGGTGAAGAGTTTTAAGTGTAAGTAACTGTTGCCGACATGGATGAACTTTTAACTGATTTTCAAACAATCTTTGAAATGGTCATCAATGAAAGGGTTCATTTTCAAACAACTGGAACAATTAGACACAATTGGACACAATTGGAATTTTTTGTAATATTTTAATCAGTAGGAAGATATCTACGAGCATAGAGATCAGTGTGTAGGATGAAGAAAGATGGGAGACCTATCATTAAAAGTACTTACAAAGTTGACATTTAAAAACTGTGATCCTTATTTAAGCCTTATAAGAAACTAGTCTTCTTACAAATTTCTGTTTGGATACAACAGCTGAGTAGATCAAGCACAAATTAAGGCAACATATTTCCTTTTTTATCAGACTAAAAGCTGTTATTTTATTAAAATTTACAGAATAATTCAATGAAAGATAAGTCGGTAATCCAATTATAGCAGTCCGAGGCTTTGACAAACAAATCGAGAGCTCGTAAACGAGTGCAAAAGGGTTAATAAATACAATTTTATATGAACTATTTGAGCCAAAAGATTTTATGATGGTTCATACACTATACATTATTTATTTCATTTAATGTATTTGTTTTACTTTTCTAATCTATGTAGCGATATGGCCACCCTTTGTGTTGTATATCCTGTGTTATACTATTTTACGCATATGTACATTTATAAGGTCCTCGAGTGGAGGCCACGTCTCGAAAAAAGGAGTATAGGACGCCCCCCGACCAGGTGGACTGATGACCTGAAGAAGACAGCGGGCAACCGTTGGATTCAGAAGGCACAGGACCGGTCAGAGTGGCGAAAGTTAGGGGAGGCCTATGTCCAACAGTGGACGACAAAGGGCTGATGGATGGATGGATGGATGGTACATTTATAAATATTTTGGTGTAAAAACATTAAATAAATAAACAAAAATAGTTATCATGATATTCACAATATTAAATTTTCCTTTTTAAAATATTTTCTTTATTTAAAACTAGATAGTAAATACGCGCTCGCTACGCTTCAGGTAACGTCCCTTAGTACCCACTTAAGGAAATTGTTAGGCGTTATTCTTTAAACTGACATGACTTTTTAATTGATAAACCGATTGAAATAAAACAAACACTTAATGTTAAGTGAAGGTTACCACAGTATATTAATGCAAACCAAACCCAAATCGGTACAGCCGTTTCTGTGATTAGCGCGTACAAAACCACAGACAAACAAACAAACTGACAAAAGTTCTAAAAATCATTGTTTTGGATTCTATTGCATTTATGAAGGCCCCCCATAAAAGTATTTCTCATACACTTCTATGTACAGACAGCGATCAGTTACCTACAGATTTATTATATGTATAGATTTATGAATATTCACCAGTCAATATTCACGTTTTTCAACATGTTTCATTACGAAATATTGACGTACATTTATCCAATATTTAATACTAATCCCGCGGCGCCAAGTTGTTTCGAATACCGCTTCAAGGGCGACACTCGAAATAAATTCGTATTTAATTTAATACTGCATTCATGTTGCGACAACGTTGAGAAAAGTTGCAAAACACGCCCGCCCACGTTATCATAAAAATATCGTTTATGCTCACGTCTAACATCGAAGCGACCCTAATGTAACTCAGTGTATGTTCCACAGAAAACATTTGACGCGTAATGAACTGTACCTAGTTATTAATTATCTTAAAATAAAGTTCCAAGCACTTCACAGATAATTATACGAGAAACCCACAAGCTCGCGAGTTGTTGGAAACTTAGGGAACTATTATGTTCAAGTTATAATAGGTTGCGAGTTGCATGCACTAAAAACTTTAATGTATACGAAAAATAATTACGCCGCGCAAATTGGATTAGACTTAAACGTTGAACTTCACGAAACTTTGCGCGGCAGGCAACACACACACGGGTAACTAAAAATTCGCTGATTAGCGTCACGGTTAATTACCTCGCACACTGACTTTTTTAAAATAGATTTTTTTCACTTGTCATTTTTTCGTGCCAAGGAAATGTGATGGGCGCGGTCGCGTCTTACGATGACTGAAGCTTTGTTATTGCGAAGTGTGTATTATAATAATAGTGATAATGACATTGGGTGAGGTAGAACAGGTGTGTAACAGACCTGGGAGCAGTCGTGTGAAGTTGCGCGCGCGCGCCGCACGCCTCCAGACCTCCAGAATGGTACTACGGCGCCCGAGCCACCAGTCCGCCGTCGCGCCCCGACTCTATTTTTAAACGAATCGCTTATAATTTTATTGTTTGAGCGAAAATCTAGCAAAACGACACGCGAGCGCGCCAGACTCAACTCTTCTAATGCCAACGCGTGTCCCTAGCCGAGAATCCCTATAACTCGGCGATAGATAACGTAATCATATTATATCCCCATTCCTAAGGTGTTTCATGTTTCCTGCGTTAAAGCGGAAAATTATAACAATCATTTCATCGAAGCCACAGCGTAGACATCTAAAGTCAAGTTCTGAACTAGAATATATTTTCAAAAAAAATTTTATATCAGCAATAATTTTTGAGAAACACTTTTACAAAAGTTTTACAAAAACATTGGAATAATTTAAACTTTTTTTCATATAGCACCACGTGAAACCCGTTGTTACCACTCGTGTTTGGTGACCACTTACGATCAGTTAACCCGTATTCGTTTATAGACTAATCGCTGGATCTATTAACCTATCTATCCCTGACAGTTGTTAACGTTCCGTTTCTTTTCTTGTATCTACGCGTACCTACATATGGTAGTAACCAACTAATGTTCTAACACCGACTGCTAACTGTACTAAAAAGTCCCCATTTGAGGATTGTTCTGTGTTCACAGTCGTCATGGGCGGCGAAAGGGCGGTGCTTTATACTGGTTGGCTACCTTAATTTCATTAAAAAAACTCTCGTACCATCAATTGAATGGAACTGCTTGTATGTTGCACGTTTGTCCATCATTATCCTTTGGTGTCGGTAAAAGTCAAGAAGACTTGGATTTATGTGTTTTTCCCGAAAGGACACATTATGAAATAGACAGAAATTACCAATTTTTGCAAATAAAGATAGAGCCTTCTTGCCAGACTTCTTAGTTCGTAGGTATATTTCGGGATATAGTATATTATTGTTTTATTTACTATTTTCTCTTGTATAAGTAGTTTGGCAAATACGAAGCAATGGCTGCCAAGTCCGAAGATGAAGATAAATGAATTTAATTAAAATGTACGCGCATACCATCCTGGCCAACAATTTCATTGTTTACAAATTACTTAGTGTAGTTGTCCGGCACCTTGTTAAAAGATGAGTGAAAAATTCAAAGAATGCGACTCCTGGTTGCTTATTTAAAAGTTTTCGGTATCATGTCTCGAGACATGGCACGTTTTTTATTTCAATCGGTACAAATACAAACAAAAATTTACGTATATTTAAAGAGTCCCGCATAGGATTTCCGAAGCGAAGCATATTAATCTACTTAATAAAACGTACTCTTTAAACGCAAGATATAATAACTCGCATCGGACTTAGGATAAAAGTAAAATTTGTGTGATACCTATATCAAGTACAGCTGTACTTAACACATTTCACCTTGTTGCCAGCTATCAAACCCAATTAGAGATAAGACAGAATACTCATATTTAATAGATAAAATAATTTAATTTTCGCCACAGATAATATACCTAATAGGCCATAAAAAACTTACGCTTGAAGTTTAGTTATGCCAATAAACATCACCGCAAAGTGTTTGGGATACCCAAGACGGACTATAAATATAATATATCTTACCTTTGACTTATTTTTACTATAATAAGTCGATGTGCAAGCTAAAGAAAGATTGAACAAATTAAAAAGGAAATTAAAAAGTCATGGCCATGGCCAAATCAGAATATCCATTAAAACGTCCTTCAATCAACCCAAAAATCATTGGACAGGAAAGAGGATCCAAAACTTTTTAAAACAATCGTCCCCAACCTAAGAAGGAAAGGCGGCGCATAATTCACAGTTTTCTATAAATCGTCGAATATTGGCCTGCCAGGGGCAGTAGCCTGGCGCAATATAAGACAGACACAGCAATTTAAATGCCAACTACACTGGGGCCATCAATCTTCTCAGTTTTATGGCACTTTAGTTCATAAATTTTATACAACTTATCTAAACGGATGACGATAATAGAATAGTTTCTAAGGAGATTTTAAAATATCCTTTGTATAAGAAATTAAAAATTCACTT
Source organism: Ochlodes sylvanus (assembly GCA_905404295.2). NCBI lineage: Eukaryota > Metazoa > Arthropoda > Insecta > Lepidoptera > Hesperiidae > Ochlodes > Ochlodes sylvanus. The sequence continues at coordinate 7,058,845 of FR990144.1, forward strand.
GGTGCTAAGTGGAAGTTTGCCTATGGCCTCAAACCAGATATTATTGTTTAAATCGGTCACACATGTTAGTGACTTCAACCATTAATGGCCCACTACTGAGAATGGGTCTGTACTCTCTACTCATAACTGATATATTCCACCACGCTGTTCCAATGCAAATTAGTGGTAGTGTTAAAGGGTGTCGAAAGTTTTTATGCCACCCAAAGGTCTCCGACGTGGCTCAACGAATGTTAAAGATAATTTAACGTGACCTCCGAAGCATGGAAACGTTCCACAATTTACTTTGCCGGTAGCAGTCACTTGTTAGCAATGACCGATAAATAAGTATAATACAATAATAGGAGTAGCATCATTTATGAAAAATTGTGCCGTGTTTGAAGAGCCTGTAATATGCTTCTTCTTCTTCTGTAACATGTTATTCCTTAAACAGCCCCGTAACTAAGTACTTAGTAATAATTACCCCATCTGCGAAGCGAGGTGTCCCGGGTCCGATTCCCGGCCATGGCAGACATATATTGTTTGTGTATTACTTGTATTGTCCATGGAACCCTACAAATTGTTGCCCTTGTTCCATCACTCCGGGGGTATGAGGGCGTAAACATTCAGAGCAATAACACAAACACATCCATAATTCCTTTAGCCACTGATGTCATTGGACTATGACACTTATATATGACCACTCATCATCAAGTGATTCTATTTTGAAACTAAAAATGTCACTGCTTACCACGATGATATAAATTAAAAATAATGTTACAGGCATTTCTTATTTATTTAATTTATGTACAGACTGAAACATTATTCTTAGACATTGCGTTATAATGACGCAAGCGCCATAATAATCGTACCGCGCGATTTGAGCGTTACCTCCTCATAAACAAGCCGAATAGAAACAATAAGGTTTTATAAATCTTTCAAAGTTCTCTGGATTCGCAGTAGTTTGAAAATATAATATTATTGTGTGAAATATTTATTTTCATGTAAATAAAAAACACACCCCCGCACTAGGATTCCCTGTCGCAGGGTATTTATCTGCCCCAGCCGGGAATCGAACCTCCAGGAAACACCGGATTTTGGTACCCTAGTGCCTTGTCACGAGTTGCTCTTCGAAATACACTTTTATATAGTACGTTATGGGCAATGTTGACAAAGTCATGATCTGAAGAATTCTTCAAATTACTTGGCAAGCTGACGCTAACGAGCCGCCTGTCAATCCTTGTCGACTCGATCACGCGACTACTCTGACAACAAGCGTGACCTTACGTTTTTATGGTAAAAATATTTGCCACACAACAGGACTGATTCTTTACTGTTTTTAAATATAACTAGACGCCATTCTGTGATAAAGAAACATTAAAGTTGATGAGCTATGTTACGTAAAGGCTATTGGCATTGAATACATATTTGAAAATCATTCTAGTGATCCTGCCTGCGAAAAGAGGATTCCCAGGTTCGACTCCCCGCCGGGGCACATATTTATGTGACGAATAAATATTTGTTTTAGGAACGTGGGTTTTAGTGATGTGTTATTTATGTTAGCCATGGCACCAGTGACACAGGAAATCCTAGTTATTGGAACGAAGTTCCTTATCGCGCGTTGTGAAAGGGGGCTAGACGGAAAAAATTCTTACGAAAAGTTGTCACGACACTTTTTGCTATAGTAAGCTATTGTAAGCTGTGCGGCGTCGCATGTTTCTCTGTCTGTCTCTCTCTCTCTTATAGAAAGCAAGCCAGATATTTTCATTTCTATTTCGCATTGAACAGTGTGGTGTCGCGACGATTATTTTTGTTGAGTGTATACAGGTTTATTTTATTAATAAAATTTTATATATATACTTCGTTCCATCCGGGTGTCCCTTGACACCTCTCAAGTTTTTTTGTTTATTTATCTTTAGGTTTCTTTTAACATTACCTACTTAATTTCGAATGACCATTCTCAGTTAAGTTTTAAGTAGGTAGGTATCTACGTGTAACGTAGTCGAGTTTTAAGTTTTGAACTTTCATCATAAACCTACAGATGCAACACCTAAACTTTGCTTCTCCGTTATCAAGCGGTACACGGCTCATATTGAGTTTACACGGAACTAAACACAATTTACTAGACAAGTTGGTAACGTGAGTGGTATCGCCCGTGTACACTGCAACGTACCGCCTTACTGTTCACGTTACACTGTGACGCATTTTCTTGTAACCCTTTATTAATTGCAGCCTTAGATTTTAGGGCTCTATACCCAGAGGGTGCAGACTGTCTGTCTGTCTGTCCGTTGTTCTATTTATTTATTTATTCTTTTTTGTAAGACCTGAAATCAGGTTTTTTTTACAAAGGGCGGATGTAATGCCTGGTGGCATTCTCTATTTCTTTAACAGAAATAGAAAGAATGAAATATTCGTATATGAGTAGGGGAAAACCGGGTAATGCCGGTCACCTAAGCTAAATCAAAAGTGAAAATCAACCTTTTATTTAAAAACTATTAGGCAAACAGAACTTCAACTATTATTCTACGATAATCACAAAAAATAAGATCAATAGTCATAATAAATTGGGCACAATAAACATTTAAAAAAAAAGTGTCTTTGACCGCCATTGCCCGACATGGAGGGTAATGCCGGTCAGCAGGATGGACAATACCGGTCAGGCTATTAACGACACAAATCGCATATGTAACCTACGGGAAATTCACAGTCCGAACACTCAGCATGAGCTCAAAGCCCCCACTGAACACACCTGTACCTTACCAATGTTTATTGTGCTAGCCATAATCGTTGCATAGCATACACTTGTTCTCAAGATCTTCAATGGTGTCTTCATCGTCATCAGGTACGTCTATCATGTCAATTTCGGAGTTCGACGAGCTTTCATTATTACTTTCTTCAAACATTCTCTTTTTCACCTTTTTTATAGATTTTTCGCTGGGGATATAATCGTTGAGAAGCGATGGTGAATCCGGTACTAATATGTTGTGCCCTGCTTAATGGGGTTCCATCATCAGATGAAAAAATGACCATGTCGGGAGCATACCTTTCACATAAAAAAATAATTATAAAAATAGTTTCGCATTTGACGAAGATATACGTAGTTGAACACACTTAAAAAATATAATCTACTTGTATACGTGACTTGCAGGTAATACCGGTCAGGGTTGACCGGCAATAGCCACCTGTGCACTTTTGAAGTTAAAAATAATTTAAAAAAAAAACTTGTTGCAAATTACTTGAAATCTTCAATGAAATAGATAGTCAGATAACTAATTGGCCAAAAATATTATAGACAATAAATGAAATCGAAATATTATTATACTCACCTCTTAAATTCTGCGGCCAAAAAGTTATAAGAGAATTGCGTGAAAAAAACACAAGTCTTTTTTTCGGTGGCGCGTGGTCGGAACTGAACTGAGGTTGGTTCATCGGAGCGGGGAGCAATCAGTCCTCCCTTTATGCATTTTTGAGTGCGCGTAAACAAAGTATTTTGTAAGATAATTGGGTGACCGGTATTGTCGCCTGACCGGGATTACCCGGTTTTCCCCTACCTACTACAACAATTTAGTTTATTTACAACAGTTTATTAAATGAGGGTTTAGTACAACAATTTATTTAATAAGGGTTGACTGGTTTGGAATGCCATTAGTAATTCCTAGCTTTGGGGTTTTCAAGAAAGCGTGAAATAAATAAATTTAAATAAATAAAATAGAGGTACAAAAAAAATTATAAAGCTAAAAATAAAATGCTTTGTTGCTGTTGTTAAATAACCACAATACAAAAAGGTCTGTTCTCACAATAAAGCTGCTAGCATGTCGACCTAGCAGCGCTGGTTTTCAGTACAGACCTTCGAGGTGGTTCGGCCAATGTATCTACTATAACATAAAATTATAAAGAAGTGCTAAATAACAAAAATAGACACTTGAAATTATCACACAATGCGTGTTATCCGATATCACAAGTAATAAAATTAAAAACCAAGTCAACGTTTATTTCAAATTTGACGTTAATCAAAACAACGATGGTTAAAAATACAATACGATAGGTATAGATAGTTATAGCATACAACAAGAACATTCCTTATGATTGTCTAATTATAGCAAAATTACAATACTCTGTTTATTGGCGCAGAGGATGCAGGCAGGTCGGACGTACAAATCGTCTTCGACTGTGAATGGTTCAGTTGTTTACTTTGAAGTAATTAATAATAGAAACCAAATTGAATTCTGGATTTGCTTGTACACGTGTTTAAAATGTGAAATGGTAGCTTAAAATTGAAGGGTGGATGAATGTATGAATAACAAGTAGACTTGGCAATAAGAAGCCACAGCCAGTTACATTGTATAATTATGTATATTAAAAAATGCTGAGAAGTTTCACAATTTCTTCTCCACTTTGATAACACAGCTTTTGAAAACTGTGGTAGAACAAAGCATTGACCTTCACAAGGACCTTAATTATATCGGAGAGCCTGTAATATTACAGGCTCTCCGAGTCTGTAGCTTGAAAACAAATAAATTTAGGTATAATTTAATTAACTTTTTAATACTGTTTACTTTTTATACATATTTAAAAATATACAAATAGGTATACAATCATAATTTTTTTTGGTAAGTATTGAAGTGAAAACTTTCGCCGCCTGAGGCGGTAACTTGCGCCTCCATGTTGAATGTTAATTGTAAACAGCCTTGATGGTTTTAATTTACCAATCATTTTTTTTATATTGCACTGTTATTTCATAGTTTTAAATATTCAGCAGTCCTCACTAATTCCAATATTTTTTCTACGACAAGATGAGAATCTATCAAGTATTCGCTATTTTCAAACCTCTGATTTCACGACCCATAATTGCATAATTCATTAAAAAACTAAAGAAAAATATCGTTAGGGAACTTGCACTCGAGTTCACCTTAATGTCCTCAAAATAAAGTAGGTACGTATGCCAACCCGTACTTGGTCAGCGTGGGTCACTATGACCTTATCCTCTCTCGTTATCTCCTCCGTCAACCAATAGGATAATGCGTGATGACTTCAGGACCTCTATACGCGAAAATGTTAGCCTTTAATCCATTAGGATTATTTACAGTGAGAGTTGAATCTCTGCGATCAAAAATATATCTAACGTCTCATACTAAAATAGACAGAACGAGGCTCCTAACCTACTTACGATTTTAATCTCTTCACTGTATGTGTCTAAAAGTGTACACTTTTATCTGACACATCGGATTATTTTAAAATTTGTTGCCATTCGGAACTAATTTCTCAATTAAAATATGATTAATAGATACAATGTACTGTGAAGTAGACCTTCAGTTTCGATAATAAATTAATTAGGTTTTTCAATTATCTCGCACATATACCTAATATCATATTAGGTATGTGTGAGTATACCCATACATATTAGTAATATGTATGGGTATACTCACACATTCGGTAATTAATCAAACACGAAATCTCGTAAATTTTGAAAATGATAAGCAGGAAAAGTATAAGAGAAGGTAAAGATTTTGTGATAGTTCTGTTTATTTGAAATCAGTTAAAAGATCGTTCGCGCAAATCGCGGACAATAACTAATTATCGTAAGTTATGATCATCAATATAACGATATTAGGGTCCAGCAAGGCCCCGGAATTGGAAGTGGTAACACTACGTCATTGATTCCCAACGGTTGGTCGCAAGAGTTAAAATATGGCCCGCGAAAGATTTCATAAAGTTATTTCCTTGATACTGGCTGATGAGTTCAGTAGTTTTATTTTAAGTTTTGTATGTAAATTTTATTCAGAACGAACCGTATGGCTCTATGGATTCTATACCGGACGGCATTTTCTTGGGTCTTTTCGATTCCCAACGGGACCAAAATTTTAATTAGTTTAAAATGTATGTGGCACCCACCATGTAGGGAATCCTAATGTACGATGATAACCGTTCGGCATGGTAACCGTTGCGGCATCTTTTCATCTATCATCCTTTTGGAGTCTATTGCTGGACATGACCTTTACTAATTGTAAAGTAGTACTGTTACTACTACCTGTCCCTCTAAACCCAAAGGCATCCCGGTGTCTTCTTTAGGTCATCAATCGACTAAGTTGGGGGGGGGGGGGGGGCGACCTGTGTTCTTTTTTCAGAGGCATGATCGCTGTATTCGAGGACTTTCTCAAACTCTTCAAGGACTTTCAATTCCGTCAATTTGTCGTTATGTAACTATGCATTGATCCTCATGAAAGCTGACTGTTCCACTGTGACTCCTGATTCCTCTCGAGACGAGTCCATTATCGCCATTAAAATTCGGTAACCACATCGCTTTTCGCTTACAAAACGAACAACCGAACCCTGTTACGGCTGTAATATAATTGCCAGCCAAATGCCACGGATAATTTCGTTTAATGGTGGGTATAATTAACGAAATACGTGTAAACAGATAAATCAGAACTGCAGACGTTTGGGTTTAAACAATAAATTGTTCAACAAATTACTTTATAATTTTGTCGCGGTGTAACGAACTCTTTCGCACGTCCACAGAAGAGTCCAGAATGTTTTTTCAGGCATCCACGGATTGGTACTAGTTTAAAGGACGTTCAGGGACGTCCAGGGGCATTCGGGTTAAGCCCAGACACTAATTAAATCAGGAAATATTATTAATTTTAATAAAATTTAGGTGACGGTCGTCCTAGTATAGACTAAAAATTTATTAAACTTATAGGATGAAGTAAAAAAAAATTATTTCGAAAGCGTGTGACTAAATAATAATTATAAACATAGTTTCTCAAGCACTGATATCCATGTGCTTTGAACGTTCATCTACTGAACAGATGGGTCCTTCACACACCTCAATATTCAGAAATTATGTGCGTTTTAAAAATGAATTATCACTTGCTTCGTTGAGCGACAACACCTTGAGGAACCCAGCACACATGAGAGTTCAAGGATTATGAAATTTACCAATCCGTACTTAGCCAGCGTAGTGGACTACCTGTACCGTGAGAGTCATGAGACACCAGCCCAGCAGTATGACAATTATGGGAAGCAGAAAAAGAGTTGTTTAATACGAACTAGCAAATGTCCCTTGTAAGATAACATTCAACCGTTTACATTTTGCAGTCTGTTCAAACACCAACGCAGTATAAAGGAAAATAAAAGTGTTGTGCGCTGTTAATGAGATGTTATTTTCAGCGTTTAATGATGGAATAAATTGCTTCGCGCTTCTAAACTGTTAACAGCGAACGGTATTAAATCAATTTTTTCACGATGTTAGCGAAGTGTACGAGGGCTAGAATACAATCCGCTTTAGTTGGTAGTTAAGTACATTTTATATCTACGTAGGTATATACCTAGTATATTATATAAAACTATTCGATGTCTGTACATGGAAGTTAGGTATTAAAAAAACTGTTTAACAGGTATTTATTAACGCATTAGGTGCCATAACAATTCATGTTTCTTTATATTTTTTTCTGGTACTTAACGTTAAACTTTCTAAACAAATTACTAAATTTTGAATGGATTAGACCAGTAAAAGTTGCTTATAAACCTTAACAACTAAAAAAACTGAAAATCTCCAAACGGCTCAACAGATTTTCTTGAATGAAAAAATATTCATACTCTCGATCAAAGGACCTTTTAAGCAAAAATCTACATCAAAATCAGTTCATCTGTTTAGGAGGTACGATCCCACAGACAAAAATACAGATAATCATGCACACGTTAAACTTACACCACATTTGCACAGAAAAAAAGGAAAAAATAGAAATCTGTTATCACCCAGTACACCGTACTTAAACTAACACCGGATTCCTATTAAAAATATTTACAATTCTCACCAACCATTAGTGGAGTGTAAATCAAAATAATTGCTATCAAAAGCTTGCTTTGATTTAAAAAACAAAGTGACAACGAAGAGTGCCGCCGCCGCGCGGGATTTGCATAGAAATTATTTCCCGCCAAAAAATATAAATACCAAATGTTTGCATTTCGTGACGGTTCTAACCGCCGTCGTTGAGTTTATTTGGCAATACTGCATTGTAAACAGCGGCTAAATAAAATTCTATTTTATTAAAGCTTTTGTTAAAGACTTAAAATACAGATAAAAATATACGGTCGCTAGCACGTTCGAAATTCTTTGTTTAGTCTGTGCTATTACTGGTTATCTGTGGATCTGATAAAACATTTTTATGTTTTTAGATGGGTAGGTACCTTCTATGCTATTGTTAGCCTCCACACAGTCCACACATATTTTTTTACTTTTAGTACATACATATACATAGCCTTATACGCGTATGTAATCGCACCCTTATTGCGGACCCGACGTCCATACTAATAATATTATAAGTCAATGCCTTTCTGTCTTCACAACAATATATTTTGTATCTTTCGAAGTTACAAGAATGTAAACCTGTGGAAACAAATGAAACAATATTTTCGATATGCAGAGCATAAAAAACAAACCAACCGATCTATCAGCGTCGTCATCAAGGCCAAAACGCGTGTCGCGCGGGAAATGTCATATTTTTGGCGGCCATTACGCAACCCTGCCATCTTTGTAGCGTTTGAATTTCGAAGATAATTAGCATCTAGCAACGTACTTCCGCTCTTCCGTGTTGTCTTTTCACACGAAGATTAAAGTTAAAACAAACCGTTTTACAAGTAGGAAGTAACCTCTGTTCTTGTTTAACCTACATTTATTTAGGTATTGGTATGGGTTATTTTGTTTTTGTTACACAACCGTTATGGAATAGTAAAATTTTTGACAATAAAACTCACTTTTGGCTTTTATTTATACAAAGCAACGGACATTTGAAGAATTTTGTACCTTTATTTTAAAACATTAACTTTACAGCTAGCTTAGTACCATCGGGATTAAACTATTTGGTACAGGACCTTCATTATAAAGGACAATTCACCAAAGCCCCATTGGTTGTTTAATAATGTGTACCACGAATAGAAAGGTTTCGTTTAGGCTCAAGGTAGGGTACGCCTGATATTTTTCTACATGTGAATCCTGGGGTCGAATACTGTACTGTACTGGACTGTACCAAAGCTTTTTTATTCCTGTGTATCTTCTTGGCACTTCATTTTGTTCCACTGTTGGTCTCGGGTCTCCTCTCACAGTGTGAGAGGTACCTACATATATTTATGAGGACACTTGCCACAAATTAATGTTTATTTACATTCAATGCCAGCATGGACAAGGTAACCTTTACCCTTCATATTGTGAGGAGAGATCTGAGCCCAACGCTGGAATACAAAGTCAAAAACATCATAAACAGGGTGTAAGGGGCTTCATTCTACTCGTATCGTCGTATCGATACGTCGCTGCTGCGTCGAGGTTATGGTGAACGATTCCTCCTTTTAAAGTTCATTTAAGCTTTAGATAATCTAGGTAAGATTATCCCGCCTACGCCATGAATGGTGGTAGAGCTAGCTACCACACTCCATGTACAATATACCGTGAAACATTTTACGTATTTCTTTAGTAGTGTTGAAGAGTTACCGGATCCTTTGTTTCCTTCTTGACAATACGACGACGATGTTACAGACGACCTTTGATGTTACAAAACCCAACAGCGGTGACCACCACAATAATAATAACATAATAATAACGCTACACACTCATAGCCCCACACTAGGATTCCCTGTGTCGTGGGTGCCATGGATAACACACAAGACAAGAACACACACACCCAGACCAAGAACGGAAATTTAAATTCATCATTCAAATATCCGCCTCGCTGGGAATCGAACCCAGGACCCTCGGAACGGCGATCCGGCGTGTTAACCATTGCGCCATCCGGGTCGTCTCGCATTAACGGTTTTACATAACGTCGCTGTCTATTTGTAATACGTTAACGTTAACTGTTCGCAGATGTCAAAACCGCAGAGATGGTGTGACGTACGGATTAATAGATTGTAGTGAGGAGTCACCCACGCGAGAACGTCACGAACAATTCCGATGGTGGGCGGCATCGCGGCAGGACTTGGCATCCACTGGTTAATTATTATTAGAGTCACGTATAGTATAGTCTTATAAACTAAACATGCTGTATAAATCAGTAATGTAAGTACTCGTATAGGTTGTCTGTAAGAGATCGCTAGTTATGTAAGTGATAAGACCGCCTGTTGTAAAAATTTCTGTATAATAATGTATCCATTTAACAATTTGGTGTAAAATAAAGAGGATTTTGTTGTTGTTGTAAGTTTATTTTGAAACAGTAGGTACTTACCTACGCATAACTAGGTAAGATAGGTCTGTAAGTATAGACTAGTTGCAATAACAATCATGTATTTTAAAAAACAGTGTAAGAAAATCCAAATGTATTGCGTATTTTGTTTAATTTATGTACTTAAATAGATTTGCAATGATTTTAAATTTATATCATCGCGGTCAGCAGTGTAATTTTCAGTTTCAGGATGGAGAGTCACCTGATGGTGAATGGTCATAATCCTACCTGTACTATTGAGAGCATCATGGACGCGTTGCCAACTAAGGAAAAAAATTACCTACTAACTCTCAAGACCAGCCAGAACATTTTAATTCAGCAATGAAGAATCATACGTACATTAATCTTAATCGGAAATACATCTCCAATAAATAGTCTCGCATAGACACTAATCTAAGACATAATAATAAACACAGGATTTTATAATCCCATACAAGGATATTGCGCCATAAATTCGAGGGAATAAAATTGAATAGAATCATGGTACCATAGTATGGGTTCCTGCCGCTCCCCCTAGTTAACATTCACACCATGTAAAGCGTTTTTACGCATTCGTTGCGTAGCGGAATAAGATGAAAATAAGGAAAAGCTCTTTTAGCTTTGAGGTTTGAGGTTTCTTATAGGATATGTTTAATCCTATTAGATGTTTTATCTTGAACGGTTATATTACGAGTACTAGCCGGTACCCGCCCGCTTCGCCGGCGTTTTGTGATTTGGTATGATAATATTATATGTATAATTACTCGTACCTGGATGACCGAGCTTTGCTCGGTATTTCTTTTTTAGCAAAAAAAATTTTACATATAATCCAAACAAACACTAAATGTATACATCGGTAAAAACATGATTTAAAACCGTTAAGCCGTTTCTGATATTACCGGTAACAAGCACACAGACAAAAACGGCCCGTATATGCGTATACATATTTGTGTATAATATGTGTATAATATGTATATAAGCATTGCAAATATATAAAAAAACGCTTAAACTTTTACAATCATATGATCTACAGGCTCTGCGGCGGGCGGATCAATCCGTATAATTTATTTCCCTTTTATAGCCCAATTCAGTTTTTATTGTAACAATAAAATCAATGATTAAAAAACCATGAGGAACTTCTCTATTTTGTTCATCAGAATATTTGTTTTATGTAACTACTAGTCGGCAAACTGACAGACGAGTTACTATAACAATATAATACCTAGGTAAGTAATCACTCGTTATTTTAAATTTCAATTTCGATAAAGATACTAGTTGTCCCAGCGTACTTCGTACCGCAAAAAATGTTTTGGTGATATATCGACAGCAACGCCACCTATCGGGTCCAATTGTGAATCTAAACCATTCTCGGATCCACCTGAAGACACACAAAAAATTTCAACCAAATCGGTCAAGCCGTTTAGGAGGAGTTCAGTGACATACACACTCACACTCGAATTATATATATTAAGATTAAATGGTCATGTATATTTGTCAATTTTTTCCGACACAAACATTAAAATTACTGCTTTGGCATTAATTAGGCAGTGACTTTTTAGATTGTAATAATATTTTAGTAATTTGTTTTGTAGTAATTTTTTACTTTGCGCCGGATTCACATGTATTATAATAACATGTAACGCCAATTTTTCATTACCGTTATCATTAAAATCATGTCTCATAAAAACTTTATACTGAGTATCAGTTCTTATTTAGCCCATATCTAAAAAAATATTTTTGTTGGCAAATTGGCAAATAAAATTGTGCCTAACTATTATTTTAGTAACACTTTGTTACAAAGTGAAAATATTAATATTTACCGTTAGAAATTGATTTTCAGGAGCCGAGAATAGTTATACTGTCAAGAATTTACAAGCATTACAATATTTTTGAGAACATTGTCGTTTTAATCCATTACTGCTCATAAGCGAAAAATAATTCCGAAACGTTAATTTACGAAGCACAGAACTACCGTTGACTGTAAAATTACTGGAGGTATTTCAACAGCTAAACCGAACACAGTGTAGGATAAAAGCCGGCAGCTAAATAAACCGTAATGCAGTGCGCTACGTAGAGGGCCGTGTATCGCCTCTTTCAAAGCCTTCATGCACAACATCGCTGAAACATCCTTGTCATCAAATTTCGAACATGACAAACTAGCTCACTTGTCACATTGCGAGAGAGTGCGCGAGACACGTAGCCAGCCCGCAATAGAAGCTTTGTAGTAGGAGTCAATCTTGAGTCAGACGAGCCCTCCGAACACCTATTTGCTATACGGATATGATAGAATCATCAGCGGACCCACCAAACTACTTCTCAGTAGAAGTCGGGACTTCATGCCCGGATAAAAAGTTGACCCTTGAGACCCGCTGACCCCTTCAAGACACTACGCACAGAGCGTGATGGCGAATGGAAGACTTTCATTCGCTCACTCACGAAGGAGTGACTAACTTACGAGGCAACGGCCTAAAAAAAACTGGTTTCTACCACCTTTCTAGATTCCAATCACGTTTATGAAATGCGGTGTATTTTTTGTGTTGGTGAGTGTAGCTACTAATTTATCGCTTACGTTACACTTCGTTTGACGTCGTTACACGCTTTCAATGAAACAAATACTTGAACGTTAGCTAGCTTAAAACCAAACACACACATTGTTCTTTGACTACACACTGCACTTTGAGGTGAACAGATTGGGCACTTAACATACATACTTGCGGGTAACTCCACATTCCGACTCAACATTATCTCTCTATTAGTAATAGCTACTATGTACAAAGATCCAAATCTAAAGTTATTCAATTCCTAGTAAAAAGATAATGCAACATATCATCATATAATATCATATATTTTATATTTAAAATGTATCAGAATGGAATGGAATTCTTTCGGAATAATGAATTAATAGACACTTATTAGGAATAAAGAATTGATGTTAGTTGGCCTATTCATAAAAGATCTAGAATAAAACTGGCAACCATTGTCCAGCGCATTAGCGTAGTACACAGTTCAAACGTGTATTAAACCCTTGTCACGTTTGTTTAATATTATTGTTATCTTACCCTGTTAATGGCCCAGAAGAGTAAAGTGACACTTTATTATAAATATTTCGTACATAAAATCTGCAAACGAGTTCCGTACCAAAACATAATTTAAAATCCAACATATTGTTTGTATCGAGCGCTGAACCACACCAACCCAAGGCAGAAGCACTCAAGTATGAGTAAAGTTTGACGAAGGTGCGGACAGCTCATCAGACTTCGTTATTCGCACCACATTTATCATCCGCCTTTCGGTTCTCTGACACATTTTATAGACTAAAATCTAATTGAAGTCCATCACAGACGCATTGCTACTTCTAGCTTTAACCCGTTACCGGCCCATTGCAAAACGATTGTCTTAGCGAGACCCTCGTTTCTTGTTTAGATGGCTCATCCCATTAATGGTGCACTACAAGGCACTGACCATAACTAAGGCCTACAGCATACCTACTCCATCACGCTGCTCCATTGCGGATGGTCGAGGGGTTTGTGGCCAAATCAAGTATCGAGTGATTTTATGCCACTTTTTTATTTTTATGATTTTTGGCCTCCGACATAGCTTAGCGACTTCTATCCCATAATAGCACCCGCACCGACGGCTTTACGTAACCTTCAAAACGCGGAAACGCTCAAGAATTTATTGCCACTAGCGGGCAACCATCAAATTACCGACCGCGTTGTTGTTTAGCTTGGTCACGGTAATAATATCATACAGTATTCCATCTTCATACAAACGGTCGGAACGCGAATCATACCTACGTGCAACGGAGTTTGGTATATAGCTCGGTTCACAACAGTAGCAGATACGAAGTAGGGACTAACGAACGTGTGGGTTTGTAATCAGGAAACGTGTGATTTACCTACCCACTTACATTCGCTATAACTAGAAAGAGGCAGCCCTAGCGCGCGGGGCTGTAGGCATTTATTTGAAGGACAGGGCCGAGTCACAATACTGTATGATACTATTACCGTGGCTTGGTCGATCGCTTAGGAACGACGTAAGCAGCCAGGCAATAAGAGCATCAAGCTCTTGTTAGGTAAATAATGTAAACTTTATGTTTTGTTCGACTTACTTACCCAATAAAAATAATAGTGTTGAGTCACGGTCTGGCTAGTCAAACCCGATGTGATCGTATTTAGTTTCGGCGTTTACCTTGCCAAGATAGACTCTCCTAGGATTAAACACAAATTCGTTAGTCAAAGGCAGAAACGATATTCGTTTGCACTTTGACTAAGACTTCTTGTCAGACGTAAGATTGGACTAGCCAAGGAGCTTTGATGTTTGGACATACCTAAATATAAATTAGCTTACACTAAATTCTCCATGGAAAGTTTAACTTTCCCCAATCTCATAAAGCAGCATGGATTTTTTTAACAAGGCTACAATATTCTCACGTATATTTTAAGCTTGACACATTTTAATAAAAATACGTTAACTATTTTATATTTACCGAAATATTTGAAACCTGAACAGTAATATCGCATTTCACTGAAAGCAGTATAAAAACATATCATCAAACCGCTATTTTTATAGCGCAAATTAAACAGATAAAAACCAATAAACGTTGAGTAAACAACGATTTCAATGGATAAAATAGTTGTCGGAAAGACGCAAGGCTAGCTGCGGAGTGTTTACGATTCTGACTATGATCATCGCTCGATACACGAGTTTAAGCAGTGATTCTCTAAAATTCTAGACATAAGGTCATCACCCTTAAATAAAGCAATATTGGAACCTTTTAAACTGTTTTAATTGTTGTTGTAGCCTAAGCATACGCTTTTTTTTTGACGACGTAATGTTGTAATGGTCAGATTTAAGAAGAAGAAGCCGTGGCTGGGTTTTGGTAGATTTTCACTACATGTTTATAGGAAAAAATCCCCTGGCGTCCAAAATATTAATAAGCTTAAAATAAGCCGGTGATTTATTCATACACTACATTTAATAGGGCTTGGTGATTCTTAGAAAGGGGGCAATTAATATTTAAAACCATTTTTTTACAGTATCAATATTTAACCGAACAAGATTAATATTTCATTGACACGCTGCAGAGCTCTACAGTTCTGCACAGTTCGCTCTCACGCCGTTAGTCGGGAAAAATTGTTTTAGCGACGCCATACAGGGAATCCTTTATTTATTTTCGCCATCACTACTCTTTATTTACTGAGGGGATTATTTCTGAAAAGCAATCCAGTCAACGCGAACGGCTTAAAATTTCCATTACCGACTTGCCACGCTGAAATGCGACGAACGACGGGCGACATCGACTTTATCGGAAAAATAAAATGTCTTTTCGTTGTGAATGAGAAACCATGACAAAGAACAAATGATCCGGAGACAACGCTGCGGATGCAAACTGAGAGAAGTAGCCTGGAGTAGTAAATACTGACGAGGCATTCACCCGATGTTTTTTAATATAAGGCTCTACCAGGACAACATAGCCACATCACTAGCAACGCGTAGGTAAAATATTTTGTACTTATAACCGTCCTCGCGTGCCTTTGGAAAACCTATCTAGTACTCTCTCGGAAAATTGTTTAGACGGGTTCTTTCAATCGATACATTTTTTACTGGTGAATTGCCAATCTCAGAAACATCTGAACTGGTTTGGATGTTATTTTCTTTGATGTATTGTGGTGAGCTTTGAATAAATTTTTTTATGTTATACGTTAATACCCGGGCCGTATTAATGAGCCACCGGGTGGTAGATGGTCCCTATGGACATCAGACACGAAAGACACTAATACTTTGCCGGCGGAGAAAAATAAAGGCTCTCTAGTTCCTAGCCAAACACGACAAATCGTTTGGCTGTCTTAAGAGAGAGGTTATAGCTTGCAAACCGGGCTTCCACCACCACCAAACAGGGGTCGGCTTCTGTCACTTATGACACCCTGGGGTCTACCAGCTTCGGAATGGGATCAGTATTCTAGGCTTCTACGATACGGTCAAAGACTACGGTGGGCACTTACCATCCGGTGGTAAGCTCGTTTTACAGTTATTTACATAAAAAATTGAGCGGTCGGGGGACTGCCGTCAGGAACGAAGTTCCATATTTTTTTATCTTCAACTCCGAATGTAATTCGAAATAAAATCTGTATAAAGAGACAGGGACAGAGAGAGACAGGGAGTTGCGCTACCGGCTACGCACTCACTTGCTATTGTGCTCATTTGCGTAGTAGGCTCGATACACACACAGCGTTTCGTTACGTAACGATTTCTACTAAATCGCACTATCCGTAAGCCGCGTTAAGGAACTTCGTTCAAAAAATACCATTGTACATCACTCTCAATATCACACTCATTACCATAAGAAAGTTTTATTAAATCCTCACTCGTAATGAGTTCTGATGATCTTTACAACGCAGTAGTCGTTAAAGTCTGATGTTGTTCATAAAACGAACCAAATTAGATTTGTTTATAGGCCGAAAAGAGGATGATAATTTTACTACGAGGTGATTAAGAGTCCCCAAGCTGACATTAAACTTTTGGGTTTATTGTCTTACAAATCCATTTAGACTCCTTACAGCGTTTGAGCTTATTAATTGTATAATAAGATTTAGATACGGTCCCGAAGGCATGGACAACACAAATAATATCACTAACACCCATGATCCGAGACATTCATCTGTCACACAAATATGGCCCGGTCGGAAATCGAACCAGGGACCAGCTTCGCAGACACGCACCGACTGGCTTACGGGGTCGTCAAAAACTTATTTGTCACATAAATGTCTGCCCCTAATTGGGAAACAAACCTGGAAAATTTGGTTATTGATAACTTGCATTTAAGTAAGTGTCATAATTGGAATTGACAAAAAAATTACATCAAGCATACCTACATCATCAGTGGAAACCGCATCCAATTCGGTTAAGCTGTGTATGAAATTAGTGAGAACAAATAGACAGGCAAAAATTCTAACAGTATAGTTATGGGATGTATTGCATGAATACACCCATATTTTGCTATAATACCTTCCATGTACAGAAATACCTATATCTGTTACTGTTTTGTATATAGAATACTTAAGACATAAATAATGGCATATCGCGAGTACCCGTATCATAATAAAATTTAGACATAAATAGTTTATCTATTCGGATTGCTACAGTAATAATCCGATTCTGCAAACTTTTCCCACCACTCATAACACAGTCGCAACCAAAATACCTCACATCCATTTACGCCATATTGCATCACCCAAGTTAAATGGGATCCGGAGCAGAGCAATTGTTTGCGATCATGTTTCGAAGCTTACAGCAACTTTCAAGCCGATTATGAGCTTGCAACTTGCGTGGCGTGCCTTCGACTTTGTACTGGAATTATTTTGATATTGTACCAGTATTGTACCGGTATTGTACTGGCATTGTACCGCGGTTGTACCACAGCGCGTCTAGGCGACGGTTTTATAAGATTTTATCTGTGTAGAAGTAACACTGAGATATTTATATCTGCTTTTTTATGGATTTAAGATAGTAAACGAGACTGTGTCTATGTCACCTGTGACTGACATAAACAAGACTACTTTTCGCGAAGGTAAATAAATAAAGGCTTACACACCTACACTAGAATTCCCGGTGGCGTGTGTATCATGGACAACATACAAAGACACGTCAACTGACACTCCCAGACTAAATACAAAAATGCACCATTTAAATTTTCCGCCGCGATGGGAATCGAACTCAGGACCTTTCGAATTGTAGTCTGGCATGGTAGCCATTGCGCTTTACTTGTAGTAAATCAACGAAAAACAACATCATTGTCGCGTTTTTTACTACTATGATAAAAAATACAAGTAAAATGCGAAGCTAGTCAGCATTTTACTTAAAATTAATTCAGAATTGCTAAAATATTGCAGACAAACCAAAATGTTTTTTTTTTTTTCAAATACATGGAATCAAAGGACAGTGGAATTGCGTTACGATTGAATTTCGATCTATCGCTAGGTCCAAGCCGATTATGAATGTACTGCTATGAACCATGATCGATTGTACCAACATTGTATCGATATTGTACCACGCCGGTTTTGGTGTAAGCTCGGAGTTTTTATTTTAAAAATATACCAAAGTTTTCCATTAAAAATATATATACATCTAAATATTTTTAATGGATATAAATAATATTAGAGTGTGTGTTTGTAATATTAAAATAACCGCTTTTTACTAAATACATATGGATGTATACACGATACAATTACCAATATAACATTTTTTGAATTTTTTTTTTTCAATTGCAACACGAGTTGAAATTTTTGATCCACTCCCATGACATTACTATTATTATGAAACTAGGGATGCGGTGAACTAGGGATGAATATAATTACGGAACGTATGAGACACGAAGAGATAATACGGAAATGAAAATTACGACAATTAGCCGAATTTGGCCTGCCTCACATTTCGCGCGCCACTAACATAATATGTATCTGTTTGTTTTTAGGTACTTATAATATCATTAATAATAATAATTACATTTTTCAATAACATTTTTAAAATTAAAAAAATATAGACGATATTTCATCACGAAATCTGTCAAAAAACTCTATAATAATGCCAGATATTCACGTTTTAGGTATTCGTAACAATAATTTCAATGCAGCTGTTCAGTTTTGAAGCTTTCGGCTTGTGGCCGTTGCACAAAAAGGTGCAATGGTTCTTGCTACATACACAATTGAAAGCCGGCTCAGTGCGCCCCGTTCAAACTGTAACGGGTATCTGAATTTCAGTATTCTGGAGCTGCGATAATTGCTGTTTTTGTGCGATATCGATGTTATATAGGTACACTCGTAGATGTGCACACTGCACAGAATGTACACCTTTATTAACAAACGTTTAAGGAATACTTTACTTTTACGAGAACCCAGTGACCTTTTGAGAGAGATTATTAAAATTACGACAATTTACAGAATAATATTGCCTCACTTTTTGCGCGCTAGTGACATTATATTTTTTTTACTCTTAATATTAAAAAATACTTATTACTTATAATAATTTTCTCTTACTTTTAATAATGATTATCATTGGTGACTCCTCATAAATAATTAATATGTGACATAGACGCCGTTTAGCTTGGACGAGTTCCAAGCTGGATAAAGGAACTAAGTTCCAATAAGTCTTACAACCAAAACATCTCCCATGTCATCAAAAGCTAACTCCTAAACTTTAATCTACTAATTCCAAGTAACTACCTCGTTGCCATAATTCCTTGGACATGAACCTCATACCTCGTACCTCCATATAACTGAAATGTTCATTTTATGGGGATCTATTTGCCATCGAGGTAGGTAATAGTCTATCGGGCGCGTAATCTCGGTCCGTTCGCTCATGAAATTGTTAATTAACGAACAACGAAACGAGATATCACCTAGTTTCGCGTTGCAATTGATATTGCTCTATTGAACGCGATTCTCCGAACTGGGATTCTCCGGCAAGATCGAGTGATTTGAATCGAGTTGCTACGGATGCATTGCAATTTTCACTTTTGTAATGGCTTGATTGAGAAGTTAATCTCTACTACTACTAATACCAATCATTTAATTAAGTAAAGTCTCGCCATCACCCGAACTATGCAATACAGACGGACGCACTGAAAACCAGCGTTGCGGCTCCCCGCGTCGTGTGTATGGTTTTCACATAGTACTGTAGCTACTGTATCTTGTGTAATTGTTGTTGCACGAAGTTCGCTGGGACAGCTAGTCTTAATATATATAAATCTCCTGTCACGATGTTTGTCCGCGATGGATTCCTAAACTACTTAACCGATTTTAAATTAAATTGGCACACCGTGAGCAGTCTGGTCCAACTTGAGAGATAGTATAGCTTAGATCTTAAATTATAGTCGCAATTTTATTTTATTGCAAATTATTTGTCTATAATTAATTGACAGTGTGTCTACAGGTGGATCCGTGAATTTTTTAGATTTACAATTGGACCCGGTAGGTGGCGCTGCTGTCGATATGACACCAAATGTCAAAAAAGAAATGTCCACCAGTGCGAAGCCGGGGTGGGCCCCTAGTCTTAATATATATAATTCGAGTGTGAGTGTGTATGATAGTGAACTCCTCCTAAACGGCTTGACCGATTTGGTTGAAATTTTTTGTGTGTCTTCAGGTGGATCCGAGAATGGTTTAGATTCACAATTGGACCCGGTAGGTGGCGTTGCTGTCGATATATCACCAAAACATTTTTTAACGACTGGACCGATTTGGATGAAATTTTTTGTGTGTGTTCAAGGGGATCTGGGAATGGTTTAGATTCACAATTGGACCCGATAGGTGGCGTTGCTGTCGATATATCACCAAAACCTTTTTTAATTAAGATAAAGCGGTACGAAGTACGCCGGGACAACTTGTATTCTATAAAATTGTCTTTTGGTTTACAAAAATAGCGAATAAATAAATAATCAATCTAATTTGATTCAAAATTAAAATTACCTTTAACACGTTGAACATACCGCCATCTTTTGTCGAAACACAAAACAAATCAATGCAAAACACAGAACAGAGAGCGAGCTGTTCCGTAATGCAATGCAAATTATGATGGTAACGTTTACTACAATAAAGAGATGGTGTTAGATAGACTAGACACTACATATGCATTTAGTTTGGCCCTGTATATTTTTTTTATGGTATCAAGTTGGTAAACGGGCATGCATCACTACCCTTCCGCTGCCGCCCATCACAACTTTGACCGACCTAGATCAAGACTGAAATGGTAATTACAATGGTTAGTCCTGTTAGCAGATGGTGTTACAACATTCGTTGGTTAGTTTGTTAGTAAGTACTTATGACGGCTGGGACAGGGACTGTTAGTGATAGTTAGTCCTGTTAGTTGTTGTTAGTAATAGTCCAGTTAGTAATTGTTAGAAAGAGTCTCGGTCTAATTCGGTCACAGATGTGTTGCTAGCCTTGAGGACCGAGATGATCGCCTCTTAAAAGCTTAACCGGCTCCACACATTCCTATACATATTTATTTTTTTAAAGATATAATATAGCAAACGAGCATGCAGCACCACCCTACCGTTGCCGCTCATGACAAATTGACCGACCCAGAACAAGACAGAAATCGGGACTAGGATGGTTAGTCCAGTTACCCAGGGTGTTAATCCAGGGTGGTTAGTCCAGGGTGTTATTACGAACGTTAGTTGGTCAGTTTGCTAGTTGGCGGAGCGAGGGCTGTTAATGACATGTTAATAATAGTCCAGTTAGTAATTGTTAGTAAGAGTCTCGTTCTAATTCAGTCACAAATGTGTTGCTACTCTTGAGGAGTAAGGTCGCCTCCAAAAATATGTAAGTAACTGAATCCACACCTTTCTAACTGGAACACAATTGCTGTTAAAGCAATTATTCCGCGGTAGAGATTGTACTAGGTAGTAGGTACCGCGGCAGGTAGTGGTACTGCGCCGGGCGAACACCATGGGCTCTACTGTCTTAGTAAATAGTAACTAGCTTAAATCCTTAAACCTGAAAGTAGTATATAGATAGGTTCTCGAATGGAGAACACGTCTCGGAAAAAAGAGAAAACTGAAAACCTGACAAAGACAGCGGGCAACCGCAGAATGGAGAAGGCAAAAGGGTCAAAATATTACTATCAAATACACCTAAAATCCGAGCTTATGTCATATACATTACATAACTTTTTATTTCACTTCAATACATGCAGTATTTCCGAAGTTATAAAGACGAGAAGTTCAAGGCCTTTTTTGAATTTCCGCGCTTACGCTATGACGTCACGATTTAGTTCGGCCGCGAGCACGATACGGCGCAACTATAGAAAATATGGGTCTATGCAGTTCAAAAATCTATAACTTTCTTATTTCTATAGATACAGACTTGAAATTTTGCATAGATGTAGTAGATAGTATGTGAATTATATATTATGTTATTTTATTATTGATAACTAAGGTTTGCTCGCGGCTTTACTTGAGTTTAAATTAACATTTCAGTCAAAAATCTCTATCAACTACGCGCGACTACTGAATGATGACGTCATCGAGAAGTGACCGCCCGCCTGCGTTTTTAAAAAAACCAACGGCCGTAAATACGCACTTTGATCATTAACGATCAAAGTGCGTATTTACGGCCATCTCAGCCATTTATTGAGATATGGAAAAAGTAAAAGCACAGTTTTTCTTGTAATTTTTTATAGATTTATTTGACGTGTAAAAAAAAATTCGTTTGCCTGGTCCATTCAGAAGGCTCAGAACTAGAGTGGGGCAAATTAGGGGAAGGCTATGTCCAGCAGTGGACGAACAAAGGCTGATGGGTGGAAAATCAAGCTATATATGGGATTGTTGTCACGGATTAACTTAGCATCGTATAACAAAATGACCCCACACAAAGAAAATCCCCAATTGAAACAACATTTAAATTAAATAACATTTTAATTAAAAAACTAATTCGAGCTTAGTGACGTACAATGTTATAATTACAGTAAACCTTATAATTATATTATTACTATGTAATTGTATATAGAATATATTTTATAATACTTATATATTTAAATAGATCACACTGACTAGACTGCCACACCCCTTGTCTGCTTTTTCTAGTTCATTTTATGTGATGTATATTAAGTAAGTACTCATAAATGAACAAAGATGTTTAAAAATTATCATTTGCTTAAATATTTAAGACTCTCCGATTATTTATGTAGCTTGTCGTACATATATCTAAGTATAATAATTCTATGATTGCATTACACCTCATGTTATTAAATATATGTCAAAAAAATAACGTAAAATATTTGTTTTATTAATACACTAGCTGACCCGGCAAACTTCGTACCGCCTCAAAATCAATAAATAAAAAAAGCTGAATTTTTATATTTACTCACCTTTTAAACCTTCCCTGGACATCTACAAATAATTCAAAACCAAAATTAGCCAAATTAGTCTAGCCGTTCTCGAGTTTTAGCGAGACTAACGAACAGCAATTGATTTGTATATGGATATGTGTCGAAAATAATAACATCACATAAAATAAACGATTAAATTTAAGATATTACTTTTGTTAATAACGAACACAAACGGGAGACTGGGAATTCGAGGAATTAAATTTGTTTCTTATGTTATGTATTGCGTAAAACCCGGCGTCTGTGCCACTGTCTCAATATAATAATATTATTACAATAATAATATATACTTAATATTAATATAAATTCAACAATAATTAGGATTAAATAAATACATTATTATATTTGGAGAAAATACACACATGCATTAATTTTGAAAATAAATATTTATTATTATTATAAATATACATATACAGTTTTGCATATATGTATGCTATATCACAAATGTTGCTGAAAACACATGATTTTATAAGAATAACAAGCATAAAAATAATAAATAATATTATTAAATATATTTAGGTAGGTATTTGGGTTTGTAAGTATCGGATAATGTTAATCAATTATTGCAATTCAATTAAAAATATTTCTCTATCTAACATACATAAATAACGGTAACATATAAAACACAGTTATCATTTACAATAAATACAGTAACTTACAATAACTTTAAAGTACATAAAACAAAGAAATATATTCATAATTATATTTTTTAATAATTCTTTGGTATGTTAGCTGTTTTTCTTACATAGGGCCATTAGTATAATCTATATAAAACATATTAATTCGCCATTTTTTACTTCATTTCGATTTATTTAATATCCTTATAATACATAATTATTACATAAATTGTACAAATTATATAACTAACACAGTTATTAATTATAACATTGCGATTATTATATACTATTTCATAGGAATAAGCTTGCTAAAGTTAATATCTAGATTGCGATTCAATTATTTAAATACTTTATCACTCATTTAAATTATGTTTAATATTGTGTTTCTTACATTAATTAATTAGTCGTGTTTACAAAATAGTTGTGAATTATAAAAATACAATACAAAAAATACAGATTTCCCCTTGTATTACGATAACGTTTAGAGTAACTATAGATCACTAAAACCATGATGTTGTTCAATCAACCTGAAATCCCCCATGTCCTCAGTCCCGGTGATGATCTGCAGGACCCGAAAGGCCTTCGACTGCCGTGGCGAGGCCTCCTGTGTTATGTTGTGGTAGTACACACTGAAATATATAAAAGTGGGCTTTTATTTTAGGTTACAACTATTTTATGTTACAACATGTTACAACGATTGCTCCGTGTAAAGAAAGAATTTTATAACAAAAAGAAAAATGGCGGTTTTTCATACATAAAACAACAAGCCGTTCCAAAAATGAAATAGAAACGACACAAGCTCTAATAAAAAGAAAAATACTGTAAACATAGATCGAAAGTTCAATTCATTATTCATTGCAATCATTGACTTACGAGTATTATTACAAGTCAATGATTGCAATAAATTAATTAATTTCGATAAATTTTAATATTGTCAACGATAATTTATTTTTTCAAAATTATGCGTATTAGAAATTAATTATTGCTTTCGTCAGTGAAGATAAACATTGTAAGGAAACCTGCACATGTGAAAATTTTCACATGTGCAACTATGTAAAGTTACCCAATTCACACTTGGCCAGCGTGGTTGGCTATTATTAATATCTAATTATTACACGAATACGAATACTATTAATTTAAAATAGGCCTACACATAAAGAACACAAGTTATTAAAGATAGTTACAGTTCTAAATAACTTGTCTCAGGGTTATGTCAGAGAAATAGTCCACAGCTATGAGCGAAGTGAGACCCCCTTTGACCAAAGAATTTGTTGTAATTTTCAATTACAATTACAACAGCAAAGTATAAACAATAAAGACGACAAAAATGTGATTTTAATCATAATTCTTCGAGGACTTCACACACCTACCCCATATATGTATATCAACCCAGTTGAAGGTATATTTGTGTCGCGGCTAAAATTAGTTTAGAACTTTTAGTCTAAACTAGACAATTACTACATAGGTACTAATTTTCATAGTTTAATAAAGTCTTAAGTGAAATTTACAAAATATATATCAAAAATATAGAAGGTAAATTGTGTAAAACAAAAAATGTACTCCTAACAGTTGAATTGAAACTGTTCCGATTAATTCCGACTGATGATTTGAACAATTATTGACTGGACATAATATATCATAAAATCTGCTTTTATCCAATAAACTAGCAGGCCGTCAACGTGATAATAAGTGGTCACCACCTATAATGACCTATAACCACCTAGAATCATAGACACAACTGCAACACCAAATTCTATATCAATTGATAAGTTATTGCCTAAGAAAGAAGCAAAACCAGTTTATTATGATAATAATAATTTATAGATGGATATGTGTACTGAAGTTATGATTCAAATTAATATGTTGTATTAATTTGTAAATAATTAGAGAGTGGACCAAAAGTATTAAACGAAGTTAGACGTTATATTAAGAAAAGTTATTAACCGAAGTTGTAATCCACAACAAACTAGAGTACAGAAATAGCCAATTACAGGCCGCAATAAAATGATTCGATTAGTGATGCGAAGAGAATTAGAAATCGTTCCCAAAGCGAAAAGATGCTAAATATACAGCAAGCGTCACACTTAGTCATCGCGTGAAGAAGCGGTGCAATAAAAATTGTGTTTACTTTGGACATTGCACACAGCTTCCTTTAGTACCGCCCACCGAAGCTGAAAATAATGATATAATCATACAGTCATAATATACGTTTGGGAAATTATTTTCTATACATTTGATGTGATAACCATTACCGAATTTTGTAACGGCCAGAATCTCTTTCTAAGAGTTGTCGAATAAATAAGTAACATGACAAGTACTAAGTTTGATTTATAAATTTTAATTACCTTCTGTTTGCCCCATTGCTTGCACCTTCAATCTGAATCGGTATTATTCTCGTTTTCGGCTGATTATCCTGGTTCTGGTAATTTTTATTCAAAGTGGGCAACTCTGGTTGTTGAGCTCCATCATCAAGTCTCACAAGTTGCGGTGATAACACTCTCATGATGCGTTGCGTTGGAGGCGAGAATGGAGCTTGGACTCTTCCTGGGTTTTGTGTCTCAGGGTTTTGATTCATATCAATCACAATCCTCAACTGAGGTTGCTGACCTCCCTGTCTTCCCTGGTCCCTCGGGTCGTGGCCCGATACTTCCATCTGTATCGGGATTATTCTACTTCCCTTCGTATTATTGTCCCTTGGCAAACTTCTGCGGTTTTCTGAAGGAAGTGTGGACCAGTTCGGTTGTGCAGGTTGCTGGTATTTAGGTGGACTGACTACTTCACGTCCGCCACGCGCCATGTCACTGCTCTTTCGGACCCATTCCGGTTCGGAATTAGAATCTCTTGGAGGTGTGACAAGCTCCCTAGGTGCACTTCTTCTACCTTCCAAAGGTCTTTGACACCAAACTGGAGGAGGTGTTTTAGTTTTTTCCTTCTGTGTTTTAACCCACGGAGGTATCGACTTCGGACTTTCCGGACAGTAGTAAACAGGTTCCTGATTTACGTATACTGCCTCTTTTTGTTGTGGACTGTTATTGTACTCGGGCTGTATATTATTTTTCCTTGGTGTTACTGGAATAGATATGGAAGATTGATATCGGGGTTGTTCTTGAGATGCTGGCGGCGATCTCTGGTTGTTATCCTGTGTTCGCCATGGCGTTTTATTATTATTATTTTCTTGTATCTTGTTGTTATTAGAATCTTGCGCTGTTACCCACGGAGGGGTGTACGACTGTTGATTCCCAATTTTGTTTTCATGCTTCCATGGGGCGGTGTTTTGAGTTTCGGTACGATTGTTATTTGTGTCATTAGCTTTCCATGGAGGATTATACGGTTGTTGATTAGCATTCTGATTATTGTTATACGTATTGGTTTGGTTTTCACCTCCTCGTGGATGTCTATTCAAAGTATTCCTCCAGGGTGTTGCATTTGCAGTTTCAGTGTTCGGATTTTGTGATACTTCTTGTACATTGTTATAATTGCTTGATGCATTATTAACAAAGTTGTCTTGGTTCCTTTGACCAGCCCTTGGCAGGGTATGAAAACCAGTATTACCAGAAGGTTGATATCCCGGAGAACTCTGTTGAACGTTCGGTGAAAACGGACCTCTATTTACATGAGGTGACTGCGGACTATTGTTTACAGTACTTGCAGGGGAGTCTCGTCTTTCAGGCTGTCGCCAGTTTGGACCGGGACTGGGAGAGTATGGCGAACTATTGGGTACAGGTGATTGATTAGCAAAAGGCTGAGGGCTTTTATTAAACTGAGAGTCCTGTCTCACTAGCAGTTCACGAGTTTGTGGAGATCCGTTTACATTTGGTGAGTTTGACATTTGGTGAGCATACTGTGCTTCAGGTCTATGCAGGGGGCTGTCAGGAGCCCGGTTGTTCTGGTTTCCGGAAGGATAATTTTGCCTTTGGAAATTATTCTGTCCCTGTGGTGAATTATAACTGGGAGCTTGTTGTGAAGGTAATTTAACCGTTAGTGGCGAGGGAACTTTTTCTAAAAATTTTGGAACCGGACCCATTCGTTGCATTTGATCTTGTTCAGATTCCCAGTGATATGGGCTATTTGTTTTTCGGAGCATTCCTATGGGGTTCTCTGGAATGACGATTTCGGGCCTTTCACCCAGTGCAATAGGTTTTGGTGCTTTTGCGTTTGGAGCTTCGATAACAAGTGGCGGTGGCGGGGGAGGCGCTGGAACTGATGGTGGTGGGGGCGGGGGCGGTGGTGCAGGGCCGCCTTGTGGTCGATAACCACCATTGTTTGCTTGATGCTGTCCATAAGCTTGTTCATGCTCTTCCTGTGAGCGTTGCCTGGCCATTCTTCTGGCCATGCTAGGCGTGCGGATCTGAGATAAATCCAGGCCACCAGGAGTGTACGTAAAGGGCTTCTTATCTTTTGTCATCATGGCATTTTGGATGCATGCTGGAGGCTCAACGGCTCCCATTGGCTGAAATTATATTTATTAACAATTAGGTATAATTACGCCAAAAATAGTTAAGACATATTTTATTACAAAACATAACTTTAAATTGAAATAACTTAAATTTTTTGGAATATATGGGAGTCCATCCATCCATGGATATCCATGGATATCCATCTACTCGTAGAGTCCAAGGCAGACTCTCCTGCTCAAGGAGCACCCAGGTGAACTACGGACTTGGCTCAAGCACCGGGGTCTTATCGACTTATCGAGAGCTGCGCTCTGTACCAATTAAGTTTAATCCCAATAGAACTCATATATGGTGGCAGATTTTTTACCAGCCTGGATAGCTCCTTCTAAAATTGACCGCGAAATGTTTTCTGTTTCAATATCTGAGAATCAGAAATAATTCTTTTTTTGGCCGGCAGCGCAGGGTTAATGCACTATCAAATAGTTTGTAACACCTACGTTGCAAATTACAACGAACAATTGGTTTCTGAGAATTCGGAAGATAGATGAATTGGCAGAATGAACAATTAAACTTGGTAACAGACTGAAATAGAAAGATACTCACATTGACGTGTGTTTTTCCAAAGTTCGGGATTCGTCCCATATGTCCCGGGCTGGGCCCGTACCTGGAAGAATGCCAAAGTTTATGCTATTTTCATTCAATATGACAATTTTTATTACTCTATAGACTACAGACAGATGAGTAATTAACCTGTATTATATTTCCAACATGGTTATGGGTTGTGATGATGATGATGATGATATTTCCAACATAAACATAAGTTAAAGTAGCAAAAACTTTTAGTTTTATTAGTTTAACGTCAAGTTCTACTAGTAATAGCTAATGTAATAGCTATGAAATCTATGTATTTTAATAGAGTTGAAGAACGACAATTTGTGACAATCAAATTCAGTCTTGTATTTAATCTCAACTTTTCTGATATTTGAAAACGTTCATTAGAACATTTATTTAACTGAGAGTAAATTAAAGCGCGAAAACATTTCAAATATCACTTTGAGCAGTAAATATAAAATCGTTTGAAATAAAGTCAAATGAATGAATGGGTTAAGTCGCTTCTGAGAGACAAACAGACAAATATCATAGTTATGGCATTAGATAGCAATTGAGTTTTTTTTTAAATATAAGCACGGATATTAATCAATTACAATTCCATGTACAGATCGATAAAAGCGGTTAATACTTAGGTAAATAGTAAAGCTTACCCGTTCTCAGTCATGTTCATGATGCGTGTGTCTGTTGGAGTCGCCTCCGGACTCTGCGGAGTGAGATCACGCCTACATTAATAGCACGTAAACAAATGGTACACAGGAATCTGGCGTGTTCCGCCACCTGCTCACGCGAAGGTAAAAACAATACATAACAGTTCTTGGCCTCATCGCCGCTTACCACAGTGGGATTGCGGTCTAGCATTTTTTTAGGTGTAGAAAGAATCATTATTTGTCATAAGACTTTTATGACTTAAAATGAGAAACTTTAATGCGATTAGAAATGACTACTTATTTACGATTTAAAAATACACAATACAATAATCGAATAACTAATCTCCATTTTTAACTCTATCGCTAATTACCATCAGATAGGATTGTTGTATAGTGTTAACTTATTTTCATGTATAAAAATACAATACACTTCGACACAGGATTCGGATGTCAAAACGTATTTGACGAACACATTAATTGCTAATTGTATCTGATTATAGTCGGAAAATCTTAATAATAATAAATAATAATATAAAGTTGATTCAAATCAAAATTCAAATTCGCAACCGCAACTCGCAACCCGAAAACAAACACTCATATCTGTCATATAAATGTCTGATCCGGCTGCGAATCAAAACTGACTTTCGCAGGCAGGGTCACTACGAACTAATTTTCGGGCAACAACATGCAAAATAGATATACTTACTTTAAAAATTACCTAAAGCTAAAGCACACAGCAAAGTTAAGACCGTTCTAATCATACGTACATTTTTAAGCTCACACCAATGTTTGATTCTTAATTACCGTAGTACATTTTCTTTTATTAAATAACGCAATATGTACGCCGTAAATTACAATTGTAAACTATTGAATTGTAACAGTTACACAGTCGGTTGTCTGCACTAGCTTGTGACAAACTGCGATAGTCATAGCCGTGAATAATTAATTGAGTCTAGCCGCCTACGCCGTAGGCCAGTTGGCGGCAACGATGGCATCTAAACACGAGTTCGATTCCACGCCGCGTCAACATGGCACGTAAATGTTTATAATAATGAATAACGGTGTCCACACATAGCCCCGCGATAGGATTCCCATGTATGTGCCATGGACAACACACAAATACAAGAACACACACAGACCGAGCACAGAAATTTAAACTCATCATTTAAGTTTTCGCACTGTTTTGATTTGAATGGCAGCCCGTCATGGTAACGATTGTGTTAGTTCGTCAGTACTATTTTTTTTAAATAATGCAATTACTAAGACATCTTAACACCGGGTATATATAGAGGTTTTAGCGAGTAGAAATCATTGACTTCATCTCCGTAATTAACTAGACATCTTCGAAGGCTTTCCCTGTAAGCAAAGAAAATCACCAACTAGATCTGCAACATATTATTTAAGAATCATTTTCTTATAGAACTTAATTAACGTCCGCCTTCATATTCCTGGCATAACTACGAACCAGCGCACAAATGGTGTGAATGATTTTAATTGATCAAATCGAACAGAATTTTAGCCTCGCACGTTTTTCAGGTGCATCACGAACATAGAAGATTGTTTTAGTACCAAGAATGGATCTAGCCCCCTATGCCTACCCTAAATGCTACAAGGTGAATAAGAAAATTTGTAGAATTTAACGGAAACTAACTATTTATTGCCAGGGATGGTATGTGGCACCATTTTGGCACTCCTACGATAATTATAAATAATCGATGGCTAGACGCCAGACTTATTTTTAGTTTCAACTACGCCTTCCCAGTCCGAATGTAAGCGTGCGCAATAAATTTACTTTTTTCGGAGGAGTAACGCTGAGTAGTTGATCTGTGAACGGATTTTCCATTGCCCCGTCAAGAACTAATTACTAGCTAAACTAGGTATAAGCCAAGATCGAATGTTTACACCTGCCTGTAATACATTCCTGTTTTTCACTTTTTAAATTAGCGTAGCATATGTATGCGTCAATGTAATGGAGTCCGTGTTTAATTTCCAGTCTTCCAGGTGTCCAAATTATCGCCGGTTTGCTTCGAGATTTTTTTTGACATATCTTTTTTGTTACTAAGCCAAAATACTTCGAGCATCCTTCCATACAGTAGTAATAACGGCATTAAATAAAAGACGACACTCCACCACTCCGTAACCTAGTTGGGAATGACCCTACCTAAGAAGCGAGGGGTCCCGAGTTTGATTCCTTACCGGGGCAGGTATTTTTTGCCAGAAAAATATTTGTTCTCGGGTCATGGGTGTTAGAGTTATTTATGTTGTCCATGTCATACGCGACATAGAGAATCCTACTGCAGCGGCTGCAGTGCCATGAGTTTGTAAGCCGAACAGTTCTTTAAGTAAGTAACTATATCAGTGAGGAATACTATGATTATCATCATGAGTGCATAACAAGGTTCCTAATAAAACAACTCACAGACGATAATTGTATGAAACAGTTCGTCCGACGAAATACGAGGCAATTAGATCATTTTTTGGCGCGATTAGTGTCCAAACGTCATTGGACATGACATTGTAATGAGTGCATGAATTTCGATGCTACTTTGTATTGTAGGTAATGTTTTCGAGTTCGTTTAGATTCCTATGTCATAAAATAAAAAATGTCATACATGTCAAGTAGGATAGACATTATGTATGTAACGTATATAGTTATCATGTGTAATCTGATCATTTAAATGAATAATATAAATCATAACTTCGGTAAATTGTAATTTAATAACTCAAGGTGTCCATTAAACCTTTCTTTCTCCGATCGTGTCGGAATGATGTGGGATTTTAATCCACTGAATCCTTGTTGAAAGTCGCATCTGGGAGAGGAGAGCTCTGAGAACTCGTGGGAAACACCAGCGGTTTATTAAGCCGTACGAGATAAAAGCTTTTGTCTGTTCTTTTTAAGACGTTTATGATAACTTAGTGTTTGATTAAAGTGGTAGGGCCAGTACGCAACTGATATTTTTAATATTTTATACAAATAGCCTTCGAACGAGACGAACGAACGAACGAACGATGCCCGCTTTATGGTAAGTGGATACCGTCGGAATATCAGCATGATAGTGATGATGATAGGGTTTCAAACCCGGCTGGCTTGCTACCACGCTCTTGCTAGATTCAGCAGCCAAACGACTTGAGTTCCTATTGGGGGCTTAAGAACCAGCCTACTACGAAAAACGAAAGTCGACGTTTCGGACGACGGATCGTACATTTTTACTGTTACGTGTTTCTTTTCCTATTAAAATAAATTTAGATACGAAAATCGCATTGAGGTTTCTTAAGAAAATTCCATATGTTAACACAAAACATAATTTGGCGACCGTGACTGGTAGGGAAAAGTACGATCCGTCGTCCGAAACGTCGACTTTCGTTTTTCGTAGTAGGCCCCTTTTCTTTGTTTCGTTTTCTCTCTTTATTGGCCGGCAACGCATTGCTGATGCTTTTGATGTTCCTGATGTCCATGGGCGACGGTGACCACTTAACACTGGATGGTTTGCTCGTTTGCTGACTATTAACACAACGTTGATTTAAATAACAATAAACCTAAGGAAACCTCGTTGGCATTGTCGGGCAGGAAGGAATACTGATAAAACAAACTAATATGAAGGGTACTTCAACATACATATAGTTGCAAGATAATATCCGCCTCGCCTTTCGTCTTAAAGACGTTTAAAGTTTATGAATTTGCAAGAAAACCGGTCAAGTGTGAGTTGAATTCGCACACGTTGGGTTCCATATCACCGATTTGAAAAATAAAATCAATACATATTACTTATATTACGTAACCAGGGGTCCATTAACACCCAAAACCAAAAAACATTCTAAGCGACTCATAACAGTTCGAGGACTGCTGATATAGAAACCTACAGTCCTACACCAATTGGGTCGCACACCATTTTCATATAAAATTCCACAGCTCGTAATACCTCATAACAGGTGTAATAACATGTTACAAACAGCTGCATGTTTTCCCTTATTACCGCGAGTGAAATTGCACATTATGTGGTATGCGACGCACGGAAGGTCGGGGTTTTGGCGCAGGTACCAACTATTAGTCACAGTTCTCTTACATTTAGTCGTCTGTGTCATGACTGCGACAGAATCTTTCTACACTAGAATAGTTTAGTTGCAGTTTTCTTAGTTAAATTTTTTATCGCGGTAAACAATTTTTTTTTATTGCCTTGGCTATCGTCCTTTTGGCCCGCGTTACTAGAAACGTAGATGCGGTCGATTTTTAGATTACTTACTTGGCTAAATCATTTAGTCACCTGTGAATGATATTGAAGTATTAATCATTACAAGGTTGCTTTTTAGTAGATATTATATACGGCAAGTTCCACTAAGCGAATACAGCGCTCAAAACAACTCTTTTTCTATAGAAAAAGGAATGTTTTGAGCGTTATAATCGCTTCGTGGAAAGCGCCCATAGTCGATATGTACGTATTTTCAGTGGCTAAAAAGTTTCATTGGTGATAAAGATGTGACCAAAGCAAAGTGAGTGTACCTATTATACAAAAGTGAGATTATTGGAAACAAATGATTTTGGCTAATCTATCCAGCATACCCTCCCTTCAATTTATTTGCTAGTGATGTGTTTAATGTTGTCCAAGCCACCCGCGACGGCCGCGACACAGGGAATCCTAGTGCGGCGGTAGGAGTGTGCCGGCGTTTTTTTTATTAATATGCACCAGACTAACCTAGTGATCAGAATTCGAGTTTGTCTATGTTTAACAGATCATGTGTGACAGTGTCTGTCAGCACGTTTCGTTAGGCGTCGTACGAGGCGAGTCCAGCCACCACTGGCGTCTATTGTGAGAGCGAGGGCATAGCGCACGCAACTAGGGCGCTCTGGTAGGATTACCAGGTGTTGGGATTTGTAAGGACAAGTCTGGACTTTGGGTGTTCTGTCCAGCTTTTGATATTGTCTGGGTTTTACAAAAAACTTAACAAAGGCGTAAAAACGTAATTTGTATTCGATATTCTAATAGAGTAAGAGCCCAGAGCGATCTGACATAACTTATTTTTACATGGATGAAACCTTACTTTCTCAGTAGCGTCTCATGTTCTTTGAATACCTGCGTGCTTGTGGAAGTTCACCTCGTGACACCTGGACAGGTATCAGGTAAGAAAGGCAGCTAAAAATAAGAACTACTTCACTTATTTTAACATGGCTAATTTTTATATATGTTTTGGAGAATATTATTCTTAAATAGTATCCATAAGTGTCAGACACTTTCCAGGGGCCAAAACTTTTGTCATACACTTTAAAGCTCCACCCACGAGCTTTAAGGCGTCTGACAAAAGATTTGGCCAATGGCCCATTAACCATCCGGACTTTTAAAATTCTAAGATGGTCACCCTAGGCGCAGGTGAGCGACTAGGAATTTGTGAAATTACGAAAATTAGCTCATTCGGGCTGTTAATGATGTCGGGAATTTACTCACACAGTTGTGAACTTGTGACGTAAGCATATTTATGTATACGTGATATCTTTTAAAATCATAGTCTCTAATTTTTGTTTTAAGCAGTGATAGCCGTGTGGGGGAACTTTGGACTCCCGAACTGGGGGATCCGGGTTCAAACCCCGCACGCATCACTAATTTACAAAAATTATGTGCGTATTATAATTTAATTATCACTTGCTTCGTTGAAGGAAAACATCGTGAGGAAACCCGCACACCTGTAAGTTCTCCATAATGTTCTCAAAGGTGTGTGAAGTCCGCCAATCCGCTATTGGCCAGCGTGGTGGACTATGGCCTGTACCCCTCACATTGTGAAAGGAGACCCGTGCCCAGCAGTGGGACAGTTATGGGTTGTGATGATGATCATGACGATGAATTTTTGTTTTAAATTTGAGCGATTACCACTAAAATAAATCTCGTAAGATTTGAAATATGTATTTAGGTATATGTGCAATAATCAAATAGTCTCTTTATTTTGTGATGTATAAAATTAACTCAATATCCCTTAAGAATCAATTAAATAACAATAATTGTGCCAATTGACTTTTCGGACGTTTAAAATTTTGTTACTTAATAAAACTTTGTAGATTTTTTATCTCCACCGACTAGGCTTCCTATGATTGGTTTATTTAGTAAGAATAAGAATGTACTATACAGGGTGTAATCGTTAAGTGTGCACAGGCGTTTATTCCGTAACTATTACAGATATCAAAAAGCTTTAAACTGATATCGAAAGCACTTTACCTAATGAGTAAAATTACAATAATAATTTATTAAAATAAAACCGAGAAATATCCAAAAAAATTACATTAAACTGTCCCATACATTTAGTATGAGATAGTAGAAAGGTTTTACTTTCTGTATTTAAAGTGGAATAGTACCTACTCATTTTACCCTTATCATTTTATAATTATGTATGATATGATATTGATGAATTTCAAGTAGATACACACGTGTAGATTAATTATCTTACCACTTCAAATTAATAATAAACCTTGTTTCAATATCGTATTGATTTGAACTGGCTGAAAAGCAACATACTAAATAAAAACAAAAAGAAAGATACTCTTTGGTGTTCGTTCTAAATTCAAATTCTTTATCGCGGGAGTAGGTACTATTCCACTTTAAATAAAGAAAGTAAAACCTTTCTACTATCTCGTACTAAATGTATGGGAGAGTTTAATGTAATTTTTTTGGATATTTCTCGTTTTATTTTTAATAAATTATTATTGTCATTTTACTCATTAGGTAAAGTGCTTTCGATATCAGTTTAAAGTTTTTTGATATCTGTAATAGTTACGGAATAATCACCTGTGCACACTTAACGATTACACCCTGTATACTTGACCGGCTTTATACGTAATCAGTGGGCGCGAATCATGCCTCACTTGTAGAGTTCACAGCTTTTCGCAGACCAATTCACGCTCTTCTGTAGCGAGACCGACACATCTGGATACTAACCTGACTGCGATGGATGGATGAATGCTGAATAGAATGATGAATTAATGAAAGACAATATGAATGGACATAATTATAGCTCAGTATGCCTGAGATTATGTGCGAATGTAATTTGTGTAGGTATCATCATCATTGCAACCCATTACTGTCCCACTGCTGGGCACGGGTCTCCTCTCACAATATAAAGCTTGTAGCCCATTGTCCACCAAGCTGGCAAGCAACTGCGGATTGGCTAACTTCAAACACCTTTGTGAACATTATGGAGAACTCTACAGTGCTCATAGCCTAGCGTGCGTCGATCCGTGATCGAGCGGATGCTGTCGGTTGGATGGGTGACCGCTAGTGGCTAAAATTTCGCTTCCGTGCTTCGGAGGGCACATAAAGCGCTTATCATTAGATAGCAGTCGTTAAACTTCGGATGCCTTAGGGCGGTGTAAAAATCACTTACACTTAATCACACTAAAACCTCTACCAGTCTGCCCTAGACCTGGTTGTGGTGTGGAGAATGCTCTATGCCTCCCTAATTATGCTCCTCAGAAGTGGCCCGTGCTCACTAGTGGATCATTAATGGGTTAAGGCCATAATAATATATGTAATGTAGGTTCTGATTCACTTAACATTCTTAATTACCTGCGATACCTACATATAATTATAGAATGCGCTGTCATTACCATTCACATCGATCAATAACATTTGATTACTACTACTATGAAATGCAGATACCACCCACGTACCACATACCGAAACTGCGAATATTTCGTGACGTCATCAGCGACAATAAATAATTGATACTCGCGACTGTACTCGCTTTTGAAAACATGTCGTAAAACAAAAAATGTAACTTGTTTTTTTCAGGTGTTTTATGCTTTATGACTAACCTAATCTTTCTAACGATCTAAATATTGCGCGTGAATCACTATCTATTGATAAAAATTGCATGAAGATCTGTGCAGTCATCAATAACCAGTCAATATCCTATCAGTCGTTTTTCGTCGTTTGACGACCCCATAACGCCCGGTAGTTCCGTTACTAACCCTGACAGCGCAGCGAGAGGTCCCGGGTGCGATGCCCAGGCGGGGCAGACATTGAGATAGATATTTTTTTATACTCGACCAACTGTGACACAGTAAAAGTGTTTTGACTCACGATTGTTCGTTTTGAACATGTAAAGATTCTAATGCTTATTCTGTTATCAAAACCATGCTAAACATACATAAATTACAGGTTTTTCTTCCTGTATTCTACATTCAAATACCTACTTTCGGTCCAAATTTATATAATAAACATAAATTCTTCATGATAAAATATTTGAATATTACTTTATTTTAATCTTGATATACTGTCAATAGAAAAAATCGAGTGGTCTTAGTCATAGCAACTGAGGCCAATGACCGAGCGTCCAGCACTGGCATTAGGCCCAGGAAAATAAAAAAAGAATAAAATTGGGTTAATGCTCAATATACTTTAAGTTTTATTATTCATTCTAATACTTGGACAGAGTTTACTGAAATACCAATATTTATTTTAGAAAAGGTGAAGCTTTCAAGCCATAGTCCATGTTCCTTCTTTCTAATTCGCACATAACTTTTTTATCCCTCTAAATTATCATAGCCCTACATTAGGAGTCCTTGTGTCGAGGATGTCATGAAAAACGGACAAGAACGCACATCAACACCGAGTAGAAAAGAGATGCGATTCGAACCCAGACCTCCCCTGCGGGCGACCAACAATCAGAGCGCTAATCAAGTATCAATATTTGTAGGGCATTCGACATTCGACCTTTTTTACTATTTAACATCATTGATTAACTTTTAATTCAACAATAAGTTTTATCAGAACAAGTTTATATCTTGGACAACACCTACTCATAAACTACTAACTCAAGGTCCTTCAACCAACAAACAACAGAGTATCAATAAGCTGTTCATCATCTTATCCATCCATCCAGATAAACTGACCTCACGGTGCGCCAGCGCATCTAAATCTGAGCTTCGTGACGCGATCATTTCTCACAGCTTACGCGCGAGATTCCTGCTCACGTGCGTAATACGTACAAACACGGTAAATAAAAAGAAAACAATCACATTCACACCCCTATAATAGAGTTCTGTTACATAGGCATAAACATTTATCAGAGAGAATTGAACGGGAAATATTCGTATCACCCGCTTTTTAATCCCATCTCTCCCATATTGATGTTAAGAGATCATCCTAGTTACTGGAAATGAATTTTTTGCATTTTAATTAACAAAGATAAGTTGATTAAGTAGGTACGTATTTCAATCAATAAATATGATGGCTTGGGAATAGGAGATACCTATCTAAGATAAAGAAAGAATGCGCCCATTACCCGCAGTAAAAGATAGATAGACATA
The DNA here is from genome assembly GCA_905404295.2 of Ochlodes sylvanus. NCBI lineage: Eukaryota > Metazoa > Arthropoda > Insecta > Lepidoptera > Hesperiidae > Ochlodes > Ochlodes sylvanus. Next base: position 7,097,458 of record FR990144.1, read on the forward strand.
GATATATGTATATAATTGTAATAGTAGTGTAGTCATATCAACCACACCAGATGTATCTATTTTTCAAATTTAAAGTACTTTTCAGTTATGAGAAAAAATCAATATTGTAATACAGAAACAACGCCATCTCTAATCGTTTATTGAAAACTCCCCATAAAATAAAGGAATAGAAAAAGGAGAAAAAGTAAGCCCTTATTTAAACGGAGGATATACTAATATAACTATAGGTACCATGAACCATGTTTAAGTAGGACCAAAGAAAACAAGAGGAAAACTTCTAACATCAAATAAATAATCTTCACACACACACCGGCGCACAAAATATCTATATTTGCATCATATTTATTAATCACAAAATTACGTAACCGCAAAAATTTATCAGTTACACAAACGTCTGCGGCGGCCTGAAATCGAACCTGGGACGCCAATGCCAACATTGCCTACCAAGCGGACTAAAATGTCGCCAATAATAAAATTCAAAACACCTTCGAGAAGTACCCACACTTTGTAAAAAGCAACGTTGAATCGCACAACAAAAAAATATTGATAAAATATGTCTGGAATAAAATTTACAACTCAATTAAACCATTTAATTACAAGCTTTGCAAAAGTTATACGAGTATGACCTCTCTTGCTTGCATTAATGGTACCTTTTACTTTTATAAGTATATAAAGTCTAATGGTCCCCTTTCCTAATGGTTCATGTCTTTCCACTACAATAGTTATACGTAGCTGTAAAATTTTACTGTTTAATTAGTGGGTTGACTACAATTTTAAATCTACTTAAAGGAAAAAAACAAAACTTAAATGTAGTATCAAATAATTGAGTTTAAAAACAGAAAAGTTTTTTAAGTAATGTCTTTTTTATTGCAAATTTATTCCGATAAAGAAATTAAACTAGTAAAGTAATTAGATATTTTTACTAGTATTGTATGATACGTTTCTACGCAACTCAAATGAGCGAACAAATATTATTTTTATTGTTAGGTACCTTTAACACAATTTATCTTATTCAAAATCTCCCTATAGTCGTATTGATCTTTGTTTATAACGAACATTGAATGTTCGTTAAATCAAAGATCATGTTGAACAATGTTCAACATTCATTAAAAACGATTAACCGACTCCAAATACTTGTTAAATACTTTGAAAGTTTATAACGAAAGTGATACGCTTTATGCACTTTGACTCCTGTCAAAACCTGACTTTAAAATTACGAACTAATAAGTTCACGATTTAAAATAATAGCGTACTTTCAACATTCTCCTTCTCTTATTAGAATACATAATAATTTACTGAATAATACATAAATGTTCATTTTTAACGTTTTTAAAAGGCATATTTAAAAATCATTAGTTTTATCTGATATCTATATCCGAGCACAAAACATTTTAAATTTTAAACAATTCACATAAATTTTAAAAACCTTTAACAACCAATACCTACGCAAATAGAATCAGTAACACATCAACAATTTAAAAAACGAATTGTCAACTCAAACTTCAAAAAAGGAACTCACCTCGGTTTAACTTTAAAAATCCAAACGGATATCAGCACAACACTAGGCAGAGGTAAAGGCGGAGGTATTCGTATCGGGTTGGGTTCGTAAGGGGTTCGTAAACACGATCGCGTTAGTGAATGGTTTCGTTCGTTCGGCCGCGCTGCCGGGCGCCCGGGCAGTCTGTTCGCCCGCGCACGCCCGCTCCGCGCGGCCCGCAAGGGATGTGTGACAGAGCGAGGGATATCGACATGAAAAGTTCTGCTTTCATGTGTATTAATATAATTATAAAAAAATTGCTATCGGCTTTGATTCAATTGTATTTGTAAGCAACGAAGCTAAATGTCGGTCAAGACAATATAAACGCTTCTGTTCTTCGATATTTATTTGAAGGACTTCAACTAAATAACCTTTAGCTTTTGTTTTCGCCAATAAATAACCAATATACAATACTAGTTACTTCGATTCGAAATTCGCATGATATTCCCATTAAAATCATTTTAAAAAGTAACTTAAGTCACTACTTAATTTAACATTGTTAAGTACTCAGTTTTATGTTTAATATATGTAATAACAAAATACAATAAATAGTCGTTGAATGATGAAGTGAATGAATGAAAAAGTCGATCACTAGATCGTAATGTTCATTCCTGACTTAAGTAAAAAGTGTTTAATATTTTTAACTGACTTCAAAAAGGAAGGAGGTTCTCAATTCGGTTCTATTTTTTTATGTAAGTAATGATAATAATCATTGAGGTCGGTTATTTTTTTGTTAAAATTTTTAATTATTCGATATTATATCATAAGGCGCATCACTAGTGTAGTAAATAGTTTTATTTCGGACGCAGACTCAGGAATTGTCTATGCTAGCCAGGCTAGGCGTCATGACCCCGAGATATTTGTCCACAACCTTCGTCATATATATAAAAAGAGAAACAGTGTCTCTGCGTCCATGAAACGTGTAAACTTAAACCGCATATTCGTGCGGTTACAACTAACGAACATTTTATGTTAATTCAATAGCAAAAAATATTGTTTGCTTTATTTATCTATAACAGCAATATTAAATATAAACAAATACCTACTCAAATGGGGACTGGGATTCGGATTGTGCACATTTTATTATGATACAGGTACTCACGATTTTTGACCCAGTTGCATGGAACATAACGGCTGAACAGGAACAGAACGGCAAAATACATATCGTGGGTACGTAACCTTATAATATTTTAATAAACATGATCTAGTTCATAGAATTATCGTTAAGTATTAGACCATTGACCTAGGACATTATCCAGGACCTACGAGTATTTCCGAGGCTATTCCTAATAAACTAATAATAAAACCACACACTAATAGCCCCTCACTAGGATTCCCTAATTCGTAGGTGTCATCACACACACAGACAAGAATACACACACTTAGAGCGAGAACCGAAATTAAAACTCATCATTCAAATTTCCGCCTCGATGGGAATCGAACCTAGGACCGTTTGGCAGTCCGGTATGTTAACCATTGCGCACGGGTCGCCTGAGTTTTCCCCTGACTACCAAAATATGTCATTTAACAGACTTATCTATATTGGCTGGCCAACTTAAATACCTTCACGTAGATAGGTAAATGTCCTGACTCCACCAATCCGTACTGGAGCAGCGTGGTGGGTTATGGTCTAGGACTCCACAATGACAAGGAAAGATTCGTGCTCAGTGGGACATTAATGAGTTGAAGCCAGATAGGTAAATAACCCGATCACCTTTAATGATCTTCAAAGACCTTCAATAACCTAATGTTAGGTACTGCTCTATCTATCTCTAATGTTACACAGGTACAGGACCCTGATTCTCAATTCGTAGAGATGCATCTCTAACAGAGATATCTCTGAAAAACATGGCGGATCTCTAATGAAACCCAATTTCCTTATTCTCGGGATGTCACATTAGAGATATCTCTGAGCCTTTTCTTTCGACATGCAACGTGTGGTCCGCAGCGTTCGAGATTGAAATGTCTTGCATTTTCACCAATTGTGATTGGTCAATATTTGCGGTGTACTGTACAACGCAAATTTTGACCAATCACTGTACAAGTTGTAAAGTTGTCGTTCGAGATTGAAATGTGAAATGTTGATGTTCACAAAATCACAATTTTATTGACAGTTCGTTTTCGTCTTTAAGTGTTTGATTTATAATGAAAGGTTTTCGTATTGGTTCTCTCAGTGATAAATTGATAATGGATACATTTTTTCTCCTATTAAATTAGAAAACTTGTTTATAAAACGTATGTTCATGTCCTTGGCTCACAGGTGTTTGTCAAATTGCGATGTAGTGGGTACTGCAGCGGACACAGCCGCAGCCGCTGTTATGGGCTTAAAACAAGTAGAACAAACTCAAAAATCTATGCAAACAGCAAAGCAAACATGTATATAAGTCAAAATGAATATTATTTATAATATAAACATCAAATTCATCAATATCAAATTAATAAACAAACATTCGCTTGACAAGTTGACATTGACATGACAGAATGCAGAAATGCCTAAATGCGGCAGATGCCACAGATAGCTAAACATACTACTGCCATGAATGTTTCGTTATAGGTATGCGACGCTTAGTCTTTTTGTTATAATGGTTTTTAACTGCAATATCAAAGTAAATAAATTATAACTATTCAAAGATAGTTTAGAATGAATAATATAGTGATTGTTTTATACTTTTATATGATTTGAGTACTGTAAAACCTTTTTTTACGTGTAGTCGTGTTTTGTTGACTTGGCGACGCTGTAGTCTAGAAAACGGAACGTAAATTTCATATGTCTAATGGTAATGTCGAAAGATAAAATCTCTATTGTGGCCCAGAATGACGTTTTTGGATACAATAGAGATTTGGCCAACATGTCTCGTAGAGATTGACACAGTAGAGATATGGCAAACTTAGAGATTATCTCTACAAAATGAGAATCGGGGTCCAGGAATGTTGTGACTCAGCCGGGAATAGAGTTCAATGTATGTAAAGTTACCAGCTTGTCAGACTTTTGTCTTTCTAACCGGCTTTTTGATTCATGCGAATATTAAAAAAGTCAAAATGTGTGAAATGCACACGTGCTAGAACTGAAACTTTCAAAAAATAGTTTGGTTAGATGTCATAACTATTGTTTTAGCGCTGCAGCGAACTTTAGTGCTAACTCTTGCTAATGTTCCTATCTCATTTTCCCCCAAGTTAAAATGTGTCTGTCTTTTTCGTTTCCGTTTCGTTTCATTTGTGCGTCATTTCCGGTTCATCTAATTCGAAATCACATCGATAGTATACTCCAAAATAAAGTACCACCGGTACCACCGATTCCAAATCACATCGGTAGTACTTCTATAGAAGTTTTCACTTCAAAAAAATTAATAATAACGTAAGTAATGAAAATAAGTATCTATTCGATAAGCTTTCATCTTTTTACTAAACTGTAAAAATATTACGAATCTAATTTAAATATACGTAAGTTATTTTATTTTATTTTGTAATTAAAATGTCCGAACTTTTCAAATGTGATAATAACTCCATCCATTTGGATGGATGTTAGCTCAATGTTACTTAGAGTTGGTGCATGGAGACATGCCGAATCCAAAGATAAGTCTTACTTCAATATAATCGGTATCAAACCATACCTAAATGTTAGGGTTCAATACAAATCAAACTCTATTCATCAGTTATACTCGAATCGTTAAACACGATCGTTTATCACAGCAAACCGTAGCTATCAGATTTATTGACTGTTATATGGTATGGTGCAGCCCTATTATAAATTGCATTGTATGTAAGGTACATTTAGTAATATAAGTTCCTAATACGATTATGTAAAAGAGAGTATTAAACGGGGTTTTGTCAGAGATGCACGCGTTTGAATTTGCTCCCTAACGACAACATCATATGGCGACCCTGCCTATGCAACATTGCATCACGCCACCGCGTAACCCGAGTCGATGCAGGTGCACTATTCGCAGTGTCAGCTACTTCGCGTGAACTGGACTGATAATTCGTGTCTCTGTGCATCGTTTTATGTCGTTTATAATTATGAGTTATAAAACGAGTCGTCGTTTGTCCTTGCAACAGCGCAGTTACTCACAATCGGTATTTTCGTGTGCGGATTGTCTTCGATCAAGATGGGGAACAATCAAGCAGTAGAAAAAGAAGAAGTTGTTTTGGCACAGACGGCAGCCGGTGCTGGAACAAACTCGGCGACCGTTGACCAGCTTCGCGACCACACCGCTACCACAAACTACATTCTTGCTGCAATTTGTACCTTGATGGGTGCAGGGGTACTGATCGTCTTATATAAAATGTACCGCAAATGCCATCGTGATTGGATGGACCAACATCTACGTGAGTTCGCCTTGAAGCGGTCTGCGAGCTATTTTAAAAAACTGCAGCACAAGCCAACAAGCGAAGAAACTGTTTAAAAAAAAAAATTTTTGTTTTTCGCCGTCGGTCGTCGTCGTCTTCTAAAAAGTGTTGTGTAGTGTAAAAAAGTTATAAAAAAAAAAAAAAAAAGTGCGTGATTGTGATGTGAGCCGGCTAGATAAATAATAATATCATAAAATTCGAATGCGCGTATATAAAAAAAAAAATGGTGATTTGAAGAAAACTTGACCTCGGGCCGACAGTGGTATCGATTTTTTTTTTTTCTTTCTTTTTCTATATTTCTCCCTCTTATTATATTTTCTTAAGCAAAACCCCTAAGTTAGTTTTTGAGTTAATGTAAGGTAATAACCATTCAGGGAGATAGATATTATTTTTTTTTATTGGAATAAGTAATTGTGTTGCTGTATTGCGTTGAGCACATAAATGGAAGATGAGCTCATAGCATTACTTGAAAAGTTCAAGTATATTAAAGATTACTTAACTAAATTAGGTCCAAGTAGAAGAACAGCTAAAGTAAAGAAAGAAAAGTGTATTGAGTTAGAAAAGTTGAAAAATCAATTTAATTTTGTATTGGATAATGTTACATTTTTGTCAGAATCGAAAAAATTAGATAAGTTAGAAGTAGAAAAATTAGAACGTTTATGTGATAAGATAAGTGGATATTACATTAAAATAAGAAATTTGTGTACTGAAACAGATTGTGTTTCTGAGGGGACAGTATCAAATAAATTAATAAAAATGGAAAAATTTAATCTTAAGACTGCTATTAGTCTTTTACCGGTTATGGATAAAACCGAATCGGTTACGAAACAATTAATTTCTAATATAGAAATGTACTCCGATATGTTGGAAATCGAGGAGCAGAAAAAACTAATAACTTTTGTTTTAAGGTCAAGGTTGTCTGAAGGAGCAAAATTACGCTTGCACGATACTTATAGTACAATTCCAGATCTGGTGAAAGACATGAGGAATCGACTACTCAGTAAGAAGTCGGACACAGCGTTGCAACAGCAGCTGCAATGTGCTAAGCAGAATAGTAAAAGTATAGAAGATTTCGGTAAGCAAGTTGAACAATTATTTGTTGATTTAACTATTTCTCAGGCGGATGGAGATTCAAAAAAGCATGACGTTTTAAAATCTGTGAATGAAAAGAATGCCATTAAACGTTTTGCCGAAGGTCTGAGAAATAGTCGAATTAGCACCATTATAGCAGCGAGAAACTACAGTTCTTTAAATGATGCAATTCGCGCCGCATTGGATGAAGAATTATCGTCACCAACGGAGTCAGGAGCCAGGGTGATGAATTTTTACCAATACAGAGGTAGGTCAAATAATTTCACCCCTCGTAACTATTATCGTGGTCGATTTAATTCGAACAGAGGACAGCGTAATTATCATAACGCTCAAAACTATCGAGCTAGTAGCGCCAGGCTACAAAATAATAATTTTAGATTCAGAGGCCGACAGTCATATAACAATACGACCCGTGGTACCCGTGGTCATCGTGTTAATATGACGCAAACGAACAGCGATACGAATCAAACGGATTCGGCAATTCCGAATTATTTTTTTCGATCCTAATAATTTAATTTGTTATTACAGTAATATAAATTCAGTCACATTCAACATTCATGATGTTAGTTATTCGTTCCTACTCGACACAGGCGCCTCGTTGTCTCTTGTTACATACGAAGCAATTATCAGGGATCAGATTCCTTATCACACTGAGAAAATGAAAATCAAAGGTATAGGAGGTGATGTGGTATCAGAAGGATTTGTATTTTTAGATCTTTGTTATAAAAGAGAAAGATTGCGACACAAATTTTATGTGTTCAAAAATTTACCGTGCCGTTCAGATGGAATTTTAGGTCAAGACTTTATTAGTAAATTTAATTGTATATTAAACTTTGAAAAGAATATTTTAACAGTAAACCATGATAAACCATTTGCATTGCCATTACAAATGGGACAAATAGGCCATAATAATTATATTACTTTACAGCCTAGGTGTGAATCAATTCATTTTATCGATTTAAATATTAATCAGGAGTGTATAATCGCCCCCAGTGAATTATGTGAAGGAGTGTTTCTTGCTAGTGTACTAGTAAGCCCACGTGAAGGAAAAATACCTATTAAAATTTTAAATACTAGAGATGAAGAAGTTCGACTTAGTTATTTTATTCCAGAATTATTAAATTTAAATGATTACTCGGTATGTAATTTTGAAAAAGAATTAGGTAGTTCGGAAAGGGTTAAGAAACTGTTTTCCATGCTAAATTTGGGTCATTTAAATTCCGAGGAACAGATATCTATAGAGAATATTTGTGCAAAATATTCAGACGTATTTTTGTTGCCTAACGATAAATTGAGTGTTACAAACTTGTATCAGCAAAAAATTCATTTAAGGGAAAATGTTACCCCCTCGTATGTTAAACCGTATAGATTACCTAGATCACAAAAACAGGAAATAGAAAGACAAATACAGCAAATGTTGACAGATGATATTATAGAAGAAAGTCAGAGTGAATGGTGTAGTCCTATTTTGCTTGTACCAAAAAAGAGCGAAGATTCTGGTAAAAAATGGCGTTTAGTAATAGACTATCGAAAATTGAATGAAAGAATTATGGATGATAAATTTCCTCTTCCGAACATAACCGAAATTTTAGATTCCCTCTCTGGCGCAATTTATTTTAGTCATTTAGATTTATCACAATCATACTATCAGTTATTATTAGAGCCTGAAAGCAGAAAATACACAGCTTTTATAACTGATAAACAATATCAACTGAAAAGATTACCTATGGGTCTAAAAATTAGTCCAAGCGCTTTTAGCCGCCTAATGACAGTCGCTATGGCTGGTTTGAACTATGAAAAAGCTTTAATCTATTTAGATGATTTGATTTGTTTTGGGAGAAGCCTTGATATTCATAACAAAAACCTAATAGATATATTTGAGAGGTTAAGAAAAGTAAATTTAAAAGTTAACCCTAGTAAATGTCAATTTTTAAAAAAAGAATTACTATATTTAGGACATTTGGTATCATCAAAGGGTGTTCAACCAGATCCAGAGAAGACAAAAGTTATAAAAAGTTACCCAAAACCTCAGTCTAGTGATGAAGTTAAACGTTTTGTCGCTTTTGCCAATTATTACAGAAAATTTGTACCAAATTTTGCCGAAATAACAATACCACTCAATAAATTATGTCGGAAAGGAGTTAAATTTGAATGGACGAATGAATGTGAAAATGCCTTTAAACATCTTAAAAAATTACTATGTAACCCCCCTATACTTCAATATCCTGATTTTTCAACGGAAAGTGAATTTATTTTGCGTACTGATGCGTCTGGCAAAGCTATCGGTGCCGTGTTATGTAATAAAGATGATTTACCGATTGCATATGCAAGTCGTACCTTAAATAAAGCAGAAGTGAACTACCCTACTATAGAAAAAGAACTTTTGGCTATAGTATGGGCAGTACGATATTTTCGTCCATATTTATATGGAAAACATTTCAAAATATTTACAGATCATAAACCACTTGTATATTTATTTTCTATGAGTAATCCCTCCAGTAGACTTTTAAAATTTAGATTGACTTTAGAGGAGTATAACTATACAATTGAGTATGTTAGAGGTACGAGCAATGTAGCAGCTGATGCATTATCTCGTATAATTATTTCGTCAGACGATCTAAAAGACATGGGTGTGCAATCTGTAAATGTGATGACTAGAAGTATGACAAGAAAATTGAATGAAGTTATGAGTGACAATTCCTTGGTTGATAAGGTTTCTACCGACAGTCGGACTGATCACCCAGATGTCGTAGAAATGCTTAAAAAACCAAAAAATTGTATAGAACTTGTAGTAAAAGAGAATTTGAAAGGAAATTTTGTTTATTTTAAAGAAAAATGTATTATAGGCCTGAATCCTAATTCTCGATCATGTCAAACGCGAGACGTTTTCGTGAGAGATTTTGGATTATTTTGTAATAAAAATAATATTGAAGAAGTTTACGTATTAAAAAATAATGAGACAATGAAGTATATTAAATGGTTAACCAATATTAATAAACAGTGGTCCGGACCACGAATTTGTATTGTAAAAGGAGCGATGAGTATAAATAATGACCATGACAAACTAGTAATCCTCAATGATTTTCATTTGTTACCGACAAGCGGTCATGCCGGCATAAGACGAATGATAAATAATATTAAAAAATATTATTTCTGGCCAAATATGGAGGAAGATGTTAAAAGGTACGTAAAGAAATGTGTTAAATGTCAGACACAAAAACATTCCTTGCCTACCAAACAGCCTATGGAGATTTCAACCACTGCGCAGTTAGCTTTAGATAAGATTTATTTAGATATAGTTGGGCCCTTAAGTAAGGATTATTATAATTATTCATATATACTCACTATCCAGTGTGAGCTGAGTAAGTATATAGAAGCTTATCCTTTAGAAAACAAGGATAGCGTTAGTGTGGCAAAGGCTTTTGTAGATAATTTCATTTTAAGGTATGGTATACCTCGAGAAATAGCATCGGATCGTGGGACCGAGTTTATGTCAACAACCATGAAAGAGGTATGTAAATTATTAAATATAACCCAAATTTCTTCCACAGCATATCACCATCAATCAATTGGCGCTTTAGAGAATTCGCATAAGTCATTGAATGCGTATTTAAGAATCCAAACTGATAATAATCCTAGATATTGGAGTACATGGTTACAATATTTTTGCTTTTCCTATAACACCACTGTCCACTCTGAAACAAAGTACACACCATTTGAACTTGTATTTGGTAAAAAATGTAATATACCTAGCAATTTGAGATCAGGAATAGTAGAACCTTTATATAATGATGATGATTATGTGAAGCAATTGAGATATAGATTACAGGTTTCTCAAAATGACGCAAAATGTAATTTAATTGAAAGAAAAATGAAACGGAAGTCTGTTTATGATATGTATACAAAACCAGTTAGATATAAAATTGGCGATATGTTGTTAGTAAGAAGTGAAAAAGATAATAAATTTGAACCGTTGTATTTAGGACCTTTTAAAGTTATTGAAGATTTGAATTGTAATGTAAAGATTGAACGGAATGGAAAAACTGAAATTATTCACAAAAATCGTACAAAGCTGTTTCATTGTTAGAAAAAAAAAAAAAATATTTGTATTCTTATTTTTTTTTTTTCTTTTGCGAAGGGCATATGGTATGGTGCAGCCCTATTATAAATTGCATTGTATGTAAGGTACATTTAGTAATATAAGTTCCTAATACGATTATGTAAAAGAGAGTATTAAACGGGGTTTTGTCAGAGATGCACGCGTTTGAATTTGCTCCCTAACGACAACATCATAGTTAACTGTTAATTGCTAGTTATTATGTCCCATTAACTTGGAAACTACTCATAGTAGTTTTACTTAAGAACACCATTACCTACACCAATATAATTTATTTTCTCATGTTAATCAAAAAAATGGTTGCCTGTAAAGTCGGTTTTACGGGCGAAGATTTTACGTGACAACGTCTTTTTCTCGGTAGAATATTTATTGATATGAATATAATTAAATTGCGCAATAGGAACAAGGAATTGAATGAAAATAAGAATTGCACAAATTTTAACTATAGAAATATATTTTGTTTACTAAAACATTGTACATGTAAACTTAAACTTAACGCGCCGATTCAATGCGCCTAATTCTCTAGTGCTGCGCGCGCGACAGACCGATCATAGTTGAGTGGGAGAGAGACGCAAGGCATTCGGCGGGCCTCTCTCTCGTTCGGTGACTCATCGTAACGTTACCGAGCGTTACTATTTTTCATAAGTGACTCCCAGCTAACCTAATTTAAGACGTTGTCACGTCAAAAAATTTTGATTGGGTTCTTTTTGCTATTTGAAAAATGCTTTCAACACAGTTAGTGAAAACAAGCTCTTGCGGAAGCTGCATATCATAGGTGTTATATTTAAAAAGTTGCTAAACCAGTGTTAACATACAGTAGCCTTCGACAACTGATTCGCCTCCAGAAGACTGTACAGATAAAAAATCAGTCGCTACGACTCTATCGCGAGTATTTAAAGATCGTGTGACCTTATTACATCAACTTCACAGTATACTGCACTAAAAACAGACGCAAAATTAACCTTCTTTCGCGCTAATAATACAAATTTTATATGGGGCGGAAATAGCTGCCGTTTTGGCAACCCGACCGCTCCAAGTGACCGGCCAACAAATGACTCACAACTCGACAAGCCTGTAATAACCACTTATGACTCTTATGAACATTGCTGGGTAAGTTTATAGAGAAGATTAATTCAAATTTTTAAAGTATACAGTATATGAATGGCGTTTGCTAAGCCCGTAGATTAGTCCTGAATAGGTAATCATTTTTAACACTACGGTTTGATATAATAAAAGTAAATATTCGCCCCGTCCTAGCTGACTTACCTACTTAGTTACGAATGACTAACCAAACAATTGTGCCATATTTTATAAATATCACTGAAAACTAAGTAGAAAATAGTAAAGAGAAAAAATTATCATGCATGATGTTGATCCTGACCTATGTAGACGGTTGTATGTAGTTGGCAAACAGCCGCAGCAGCAGAACAGTTGACGTACCCACTGCAGCCTGAAGATTATTATCATTTAATTGCCAATACTAAACAGATAAGAAAATTATTATCACTTGCTTCGGTAAAGGATATAGTTTTAGTTATACATAATCTTCTCAAACGCGTGAGTCTACCAATCCGCACTTGCGTGGTGGATTATGGGCTGTATTCCTCACATTGTGATAGGATACCCGAGATACTTTGCCCCGTTATTGTTGTATTATTAGTATACTTTGTTTAAAAAATTGATGAGTTGGCCATTAATAGGTTCAAGCAATATTTAAAAGGACTTACAAGATATAAATCTGATTGGACAAAAGTAGTTCACACCTGTGATCACGCGTAGCAGTTCAAACATATTACCTGGGAATGCGTTAATAAGAAAAAGCAACCGCAAATAACTTGTGTTTTGTTAACTGTGCCGTGCTGCCCACAGGTGAGTTGCCTCGAAATGTCACGCATTCCACCGATTCCTGAACTCATTCGTATAAAATAAATGTCCTGCTAACCCGGTTCACGATATCTCACAGACCCAACTTACTGCTGATTTTGCAATGAGATTTTGAAGTGAAAACTTCTATAGGCGCGTTAGACGATTTTTGGTTGGGGGAAATCTTATGGATTCGCGTCAGCAACATGCTGTGATGTACCTAGTGCCGGATCGGTGACGCGCAGCTGTCTGTCTTAATAACATACTATTAAGTTATTTTCTAACTGTCGGGAGTCTTCATGAATGCATGATTTCTTTTGTTAATCCATCAGTAACACCAAAGGCATTACCGCGATGCTGGTCAAAATTATGAAAGCAGGAAAAAAAGAGAGTACAGGATCTTAAGCTCCCAGTCGGAACACGACATGTGATTTGGAGGCTGACGCAGCAAGAGAGTGGTAGCTGGCCAGTGAGGCAGTGTCTGCCACCAAACATAGGCAGGTTCCTGTCGTCTTGACACCCTGGTCACCGGTAAGGGATCGGGCCCATGTTTTATGTAAATGTTGACAAACGAGCCGAAGACCCAAACGCAGAAGGTAAGTGGTAACACCACAAGCATACCATTGATATCAAATGTAAGCTTTGTTGAAGTGTCTAACTGAAGGAATAAACGTTTCTTATTCTTATTATTCATCACCGTAGCGTTAAAGGCCCAGAGAAGAGGACGAGATAAGAAAAAAAGTCTTACTCAAAGAGTGTTTAAGTGTTTCAAGTTTGATAATATAATAATAATACAATAAATTAATATTATATTATTCAATAATATAATATTAGTACCTATGTGACACCATTTCAATACATACATGAAGTTTTGCTTCAACAATAAAACGGTAGTTTCTACCTAATCATTTCAATATTCACCGCAATCGACACAAAAAAATTAGTTCCACCAGAAACAGTAGCTGAACTGAACCTTTTCAAACCGTGAATACCTACTTACCACATAATAAATAATACAATTCAAAGCTCTCAGAATCACCAGGAAAGTGCAGAAAAATAACGTACAGCAGGTAAGCCGTGAAATAAGACGATCGTAAAATGAAAACATGTAAACAAGGCCGGCCTTAACGCTAAAAATATCTAATATTTCGGAATATTCCCACAACGCTCGCGCCGACCTCACTTATAAATATTTAACGAACATAAACTTTCGCGTCTACCATTGCGAGAACAAATCGCGAAATCTGTTGATTTGCGGAAAATTCGAAATTGGTTTTAAATCAGAGAGCACACGTGCAAACGTTGGAAATATTGTAACAGCAAACATTGAAAAAGGCATTTCCGTTTGAACCTAATCATCAAGTTAGTAACCGTTTCACAAATATCTATGTAATTATAGAAGATAAATTTAGTGATAGCCCAGTGGTTTGAATTTGAACCTTGGACTTCCGAACGGGAAGGCTTGAGTTCGAATTAAGCATGCACTTCTAAAAAATTAACTACCTACTTACCTATGTACTTTCGAATTAAAATTTATTTATCACATGTTTGTAAAGGAAAACATCGTGAAGAAACCTGCATACCAGTTCTAACATTACATAAACTTTTATTAACTTTGGCTATGACATAAGTAATATCAGATGAAGAAGCTGTGTGCGTTTTAAGTGGGTCAGAGCTGAACGGCGCTGAACATCGAGAAAACCCTTGTGCGTCGTCCTTGAATACCGCAAAGCTTGCTAACGGCCCGTATGACGAATGGAGTGCAAAATGTGAGTCATCTCACAGGTGTGTTTCGTTTATAAACACAAAGATCGATCGCTTGATCTCTCGGAGCTCTATCTATAAACTAGCCGATATCTACCCGCGGCGAAACGTGAAAGATTCTCTACTAAAATTTTATATAGGCTACTAGTGGTCCCAGCGTACTTCGTACCGCTTTATAATTAAAAAATGTTTTAGTGATATATCGACAGCAACGCCACCTACCGGGTCCAATTGTGAATCTAAACCATTCTCGGATCCACCTGAAGACACACAAAAAATTTCAACCAAATCGGTCAAGCCGTTTAGGAGGAGTTCAGTCACATACACACGAACACAAGAAATATATATATTAAGATGTAAAAATATTTATTACGTACAAGCATTTATTTCTTGGTAGGTATACTCTCTGGAAATCACTAAATTATGCACAAACGGCCTTTGGGTTAAAAGTCAAGAAGGCATCAGTTCAAAGGACGCCCGATAACTTTCATCCTTAACGTTAATGTTTTTGTAGACTTTGTACAGCGTTTGACACACAGAACAGAGACACCTGTGTCTGTCTTCCGTGGTTTGACACAAACGCTCTCATAATTGATATTAATTAGGTATAATAACGAGTCTTGTTAATTATATTAATTAAAGTTTTCCAAAACTTCGTTGAAAAGTTGAAATACGTACTTATCTAGTTTAAAATGATGAAATACTCGTAACTTATTTGCTTTTAAATCTTGTAATTCTAAATTTTTAGAGCTGTATTTTTAGTTTTAATAAAAGTGTAGGTACATAATTATGTACGTCAGCCGTGATAAATCTCGTAAATAATGATACTAATCATGTCATCACATTTTTATCGTGTAAAGATAGCGTTCGAGTTATGCCGAGTCTACGATTCGTATCGGAAACGATAATAAATAAACATCCTTAGGCTGGACGACATTTTACTTGGATGGATGCCCAACCAGAATAGTAGGCGTATATTTGTCATCGTAGGTGCATTTTCTCCATTACGAATATTGTGATAACTGATAAAGTCATACAATATATTATTATGTATTCTATCATAAACCTGGTCGCGTTTATTATCACGCAGGTCGCAGATATTTGCGCATACAAAGACGTAAACATCTGTAGCCTATTTATCATGAGCAATCCCGTGCAGGACATGTGATACAAATCCGTAAAACTCGGACTAGTAGGCTCGCAGCCTTGCAGCACAGAACATGGGCAATTAATTAAAAATAAAATTTATTATTTATGGTTTCCGAAGCTTCGCGCAAACAGAAATAGTGATCAAGAGGTATATAGGCCACTAAACTTAGATACTCTGAGGATGAACACAAAAGTAATAATGATAAAAGCTTATTTTGACCAAAGTCACAACTCACAACGCGTTGGTAGATGAAATACGCATTAAAATAGAGCTCGCCAACGCGTGATCGTGCGGTTGGAATGGTGCCGATGCGCGGGAGTGAGTCGCCAAGTATTTATAGTGAGTGGACGGCACGAGGTTGCCGAGCTTTAGGATGAGAGCTTAAAGCGGGAAATGCGTGTGTTCTACTGTTGATTTGGTAGTAGCCCTGGTTTTGGTAGTACCTGGATTCAAATTCTGCACGCACCACTAATTTTAACCTGGGTAATATGACTGTATTTAACACAAAATAGAGAGGTTTTTTTATGGATTTAAAGTAGCAAACGAGCAAACAGCACCACCCGCCCGCTGCCTCCCATGACAGCTGTGACCGATTCAGAACAAGATTCAACTTAATAACGTACGAATTACGAGTATTTTAGATAGGTAAACTCTTTATTGTTTGTACACCCAAGAACATAAAATAAGGAAAAAAAATAAACACGAAACAAAACAATAGGCGGCCTTATCGATATAGCAAACCAGGCAACCCATCAAAGGAAAGAAATACCTACAGATAAGTATAACACTTACATAATGGTAGCGGCGTACATAAAGTTAAAAAAGACACGAAAAATAAAATACAAAAAATTATAAAAACTTTGTAAACATACCTTTACAATAGCAGTGAGAGTAATTTTTTGAAACTTAATAAGTTTTTTCAGTTAGGTAGATAGATACTACTCACAAAATCGCTGAAGTTTATCATTTAAGGCGAAAATATTCCTCAACTTCGCAGCTTCGTTACAATACATTGAAGCTCGAGACGAATTGTTATTGATATCCAATTATATTTGAATAATGTAATGCGGATATTTAGTGCGGAAGGCCTGATGCCTATGGAGCTTAGGTACATCAGTTACACTTATGTATGTATATTACATTTATGTAGATACGAATAAGTGTTGTAATTTTTACCAGGGGAATTTAATACTTCTACTAATATAGCAGAGGAACGGGATTAGAAGGTAATGATTAAAGTACTCTGTGGTAATCTAGTAATGATGAGATAAACTGATAAAGTAAGGTGAGGTACGCTAAGGTAAAGTGAGGTGAGCAGAGGCAAGGAGAGATGAGATGAGGAGAGAGTCTACCAAATATTACCGACTGGTGACCGATCATTCGAAATTAGACAGATGATTAATAAAAACAATGTAAGAGGGCTTGGATGTTAAAATTGAAAATTGTTGCAAATTAAATTCAAAATAATTTATTTATTCATAAAGATATCACTGATCCTTAGCTATGCTCAGTTGTCTATGTTGACATTTAATACCATGGGTTGGAAACGAGTATTTTAAATCCCTTCATAAAATGGTAGGCTACTATTTAATTCGATTTAGAGAAAATCCTTCCCAGGAATAAGTCACTTCAGCTCTAGAACCCCATTGTTGTAGAGGTATGAATAAGTGACACCTTGTGAGATGAAAGAATTCCAACTTGACTCCAAAATATTGTAATGTCAATATTGTCATTGAATAAAGTGGATTGTTACACGGAGCACAAGTATTTTATTTTGCCCTTTATAATATGTATAACCACCAGCCTTCTATTTGGAATATTTTCATCCTGATTATAAATAGACTACGTACCTGATAAATACAGCAACGGCTATTAAACAAAACGCAATAAAACTACATTGTAGAGGAATAACCTTTATATTCATTTCTGTTTCATAGTCTCACTCTTAACTATGCACTTAACACTACACCGTGCGCCATATTCTGTAACGTCGGCTTTGTACGCAAACTTTGTCACGTTCGCATGACCATGGGACTATGACAAACTATGACAAACTATTGGTCGCGAGTATAAAACATAAATCTATTGTCGATGGCATACAATCTCACAGGTTTAAATAAAGTTTATACCTCGGAATGCTTTGCAATCCCAAAACTGCCTTGTTCGACTGTACACCAACGTTACAAAAGTACAATAAATTTCGAGTGCAGTATACATATGGGAACAACTACATGTATTTAATTTCATCAACAACATTAATTACCAACTTTGTATAACTTTCTATATCCAATATGTTTCACAACTGTTCCAATTTAATTGTACGTTAATATTAAAAGATCGGGTAGTCCTCATAACTGTGGTATGTAGAATTTGACAAATATTATTATTCAAAACTTCAACATCTTTAAAAAACCTACCACTTATTAATATAATCTAAAAACCCTTTGATTCCTTTTCATCACTATAAAGAGGTATTTACGATTCACTTTTAATTGTGAAAGCTTAAGAAAATTTTATTGCGAATAATTCCCAAGTACCACACATACTTTGCATACTTGCAACGAATTAAGGTGAAAACCACAGCACTCATCGAGCTCAATAAAAAAATAGTCAGTTATACTATGTACAGTAGCAGTCTGATTTCAAGTCATTGGTAACAATTATAATCAAAAATCCAATTAACAAACAATAAACATTTTGTGATGATCCAGCAAAATTGTGCATAAAAAAACAGAAAATAATATAATTCACATCAATATAAAATAATATAATATAAGTGCTTTATAAAACTGGCTGAATTAACATAACTCAGCTGTTTCACTATTGACACGAGTAGGCAACACCTATCCACAAAATACGTTTACAATAAAATAAAATCAATAAAAAATCAGAAACACTAACTTTCACTAAAGTACATAACTCATTCAACACAAACAAAATCTGCCAAGTAAACATAATAATAATAATATTTAAAGCAAATCTTAAGCAAACAAAATCTCAAATATGTATTTAAAGTTTCAAAAACACCCCATTCGTTTATCATATTAAAACATCAATCACTTCGTACACAAAATATGTCATTTATACTTACTTATATTTTCTTAATATTCATCGAATATAAAGTAAACGAAGACGACGGTTGTCAACGTTACCCTAACTAAGCTACTACGAGCACACCATACCTCACTAACTATTACATTTTGTTAGCACATCACAGATCATAACACTTCACAGTTCACGTTGAACAATACATTTAAAAGACACGCAGAAAGGCAATGCCTTAGCGTTGCTACAAATAGCATGCTTTTGTTACATAATTTTGTCCCGGCTTATAATTTACATCAGGTGACAATACTGTTATCAATCTTAATTTTATTAATACTTCATTATGTAACATGTCTACTGAAATGTATTATTAACAGAAACATTCAAACCAGGCACATCTAGCTAACAAAACAGACTCATCTCTCCACATGATTAACACTCGTAGAAACATTAATATTATCTCCCTACACTGCAGTCACATTTACTTCAAATACTAATGAAATAAATGTTATTAAAAATACAATCCAAAATTTTTATCATTGGAAACAGGAGTCTGCAAGCCACAAAGTTTTCTATAAGGATGATTAAGACATGAAATATATCATTATCAATTGTTTTGCTTATCCATAGGTTTTGGCAAATCCAAACTATTACTCAGTAAATGTGAACTGCGGTGCGTGAACTTCCAACAACTATATATAATAAATTACTGTATGTATACGTAACTAGGACCTTAATAACGCAATATATTAGCTTACGCCTAGTTCCAAAGCTAATACAATTTGGCTTCTTTTAAGTTGAACCATAATTATGTCTTGTTGTATTTTAATCTATATTAGTATTTATAAAAAATGCCTTATTTTGGTATCGCTGTTAATAAAATTCGTATAACTTTCTTTACAACACAACTCGACAAACTTAGTCCCAGACTCATTTGAGCAACACAGTTAGACATATAGTTTAGTCGAACATAATTATGTAGATCTAGCTCTATCTTAAATATATTAACTTTACTTCATTTAGGACTTGTGAAAAATATTTTACTGAGATCCACTTTATACGCTCTTTAGTATGTTTCATCTCAATACTGTTACATATGTAGCTATATAGCTATAACTTTAAACTTATATTACTGTTCTACTTAATATGAATAGACACAAGACATAAATTGATAGTTCACCTTTTTTTCACACGCAAGCAATGCGCTTATGTGCAAAGTTTGTTTTTATCCAGCATTTCAATCGATTCAACATTCACAGCACTTCACATGAAGTCATTACAATCAATCCTAATCCTTTAACTTGCCAAACATTTTTAAATGACAACTAACAAAAACATAACAATCAGATGGGAAGACGAAATAGAAAAAAATTTGGAAGACGTTACACTGAGACAGATATAGAGTTTTATGATAGAAATAATCAATAATCATATTATTTTTAACAAACATAAATGCTATTCACATGGCAACGATGGACTTACCTCAACGAAAAAAACCACTCCGTTATCAATCCAATTTTCACAAATCACTTATCTCACTGTTCAGAGGTCCGTATCACAAAACAAACTTGCACAATTTATAACTTCACAATCGCCGCACCACTTGGGGAGACACGACAGAGTAGCAATCACATACTTATACGTAATTATTTTTTATAATTAAGAAATAATTCACAATTGCCGGTGAGTTATTCCTTTATGTGTATTAAATATTAGTGCAATGACTGTGTTTCTCCTATATGCATAATTATAATTGAACAATACAAAAGCAAGCAATATCCTAATAGACAGTACACACAATAATTCCTCGAAAAATTAAAATTACCAATATCATTAATTTGTACTAATTGTTAAAAACATTTATCACTGTACAAAATTTTATAGGACTCGATGACTTATTTACTGACTTAAATTTAAATTTGTACTGCAATATAACTGTTAGGATTGTACTAAGCGGCGCTAGGTATGAACTTGTGTATAATGTTTAAAAAACTGCAGCCTTCAAATCAATACTTAAAGCTGTATACTTAACTATTTCACTGTTTTGTATTAGTATATAAGTTTGGTTTCAGTCATTATCCTATTATATATGATTAATCAATAAAGCCATTGAAATGTAAGTTGCATTTATCTTTGTTTCATTTCATTCCTACTCTATACTTGTTATTTTTTTAATATTGTATTACATAGTGAGTGTTACTACTTTGACTACTAAAGCAATAGGATCCATTCAATTATAGTTTTTACGTCAAAGGTTGTCTGAAAGTTGCCTATGTTGTTGTTAAACTACGTCATTATGATAAATAATAATCGACTCAACTAAGTTTGTTGCTACATTAAACTTTAACATAAAAGTTACGTAGGACTGGGGACGTAACATCTGTAGGTATTCCGTATCATTGTTATAATAATAATGAAAGTAGATAAGCTACTCAATTGTATTGAATTTCTAATTATAATTGTATTGTAAGTGTAAGTTAAGAATTTCAAATGAAGTTGGATTTTAAACTGATCGAGTGAAAAAATAAATGTTTATGTACTTTAGTAGCATTGTTCAAACAGATAACATTAATTTTATTAATTCACTGCAATGTACCAAACAAATAACCTCTAGAAACCCCTATGGTATGCTTCAAAAATGTCTTTATGAGGTTCCCTACAGATATCTGTATACAATCCCCTGGACATGTATCTTTATCTATAGTATCTTTTCGTGATATCCCCAGAGATTTTCCTAATGTCCCCAGAGTTTCTTTAGCGTGCCCAGAGTTATCTCTAGTGTCCCCAGAATTTTCTCTAGTGTCCCCCGAGTTTTCTGTAGTGTCCCCAGAGTTATCCTAGTGTCCCCAGAGATATCCTAGTGTCCCCAGAGATATCCCCAGTGACCCCCGAGTAGTCCCCAGTGTCCCCGTGGCTTTCAGAAGTGTCCCCAGAGTCGTCCGCAACTTCCCCATCGTCCCCCGTGTCCCCCAGCGGTGCGGCGGTACGAGCGCGTGCGTTGCGCCGGCGGCGGTCGCGAAGGCCTCAAAAGAAGCCGATCAACTCCTACTCGATGTTCGACCGGGGACCGTCGATAGGCATCGTGTGCAACACCTCGTCTAACAGCTGCAGCGCCCTGAAAACGGACAACAAAAGTGTTATTGAGAGGGACGGAGAAGCTAGAAGTTGGTAGGTGTAAAATAGATGGATGTCAGACATAATCAAGTTATAACATATTATACTGATACCTAAATAAATAAATTTAAATAAATAAATAAGATAAATAAATGCTAATTTCAAAATACATACATTTTAAAAATAAGCAATATTAGTATGTATTGCCAATAATTATTAAATTCGCCCTTATTTATTAGCTTAAGGTAAATAAATAATAATATAAATAAATATTATAAATGCGTAAGTTTGTTAATTAACTACCATTTTGACCACCAATAAGCCTGAAATTATACGTACATATTGTCACGACCCCAAGAGACATGAAATACCCTAATAAATTATCATGAGCGTACATTTATTTAGAATGTCACACGTCACGAGTGTATGCTAATGTCTACAAATATGTACCTGTGCAGATGAACTTCCACCCAGCAGGGGGTCTCCTTAATGGACGTGCGGGGGTAATCTGGCCCCCATCCCTTAACGAAGGACAATCGCACGATGCACAGCCTCCGCAGGTCGTCCACACCGATACCGGCCGCTGCTGTTAGACCTGGAATTAATCATCAATATAATTCTATAAAACTCTTGCGTTACTGAGTGACTGACAGACAACGCACAGCCGAAACTACTGGACGCAAGAAGCTGAAATTTGGCATGTATGTTCCTTGTGGAGTGTAGGGTGGCACTAAGAGAGGATTTTTGGAAATTCCCCTCCCCCCCTAACGGGATAAAAAGGGGATAAACTGAAAGTTCAATGAATTCAAACTCGAAATTTTGTATACTAATAGGTAACTCAAGTGACGCAAGAGAGCACTAAGAAAAGATTTTTAAAAATTGTCGGGCGAAGATGCAGGGCAAGCTTATTATGTATAAAACAAACATCCAAACATTAGCTACTTACATTTGTTCATCCCGGGATGCGCGGGCTGTATGTGTCCGGCGACGGCTGCGGCCTGCGCGGCCGCCGCGGCCTGCGCGGTGGCCGCCTGCGTCTGCATCTGCCTATGGCACTGTCGTAAGTCGAACACCTGCGAGTTGAAACAACAATAACTTTAGTATTAAGCGAAGAAAAATCGTCCCTACTACATTGGCAATACAGATCCGTTGTTGGTTTGGTTATTTCTGAGAACGAACTGAAACTTTGAAAATTTCTACTCTCGTCAGTCCGTTTAATTTACACATTTAAAAACAGTTCACTGGACACAAATAAGCTCACACCTAAAAATACAGTGTGGAGCCGGCGACCATCTCAGTCCTCAAAGGTAGCAACGCATCTGTGACCGAATCAAAACGAGACTCTTACTGACAATTACTAACTGGACTATTACTAACAACAACTTACAGGACTAACCATCACTAACAGTCCCTGTCACAGTCCTCATACTTTGTAACAAACTAACCAACTAATGTTCTAACACCATCTGGTAACAGGACTAACCATCCCAGTCTCCATTTGAGTCTTGTTCTGTGTCGGTCACAGTTGTCATGGGCGGCACCGGAAGATGGTGCTGCATGTTCGTTAGCTACTTATACAATAAAAAAAAACAAATGTTTGTCTGTGAAGTCGGTTTACGGACGATAATTTTACATGATAACGTCATAAGCGAAGAGAGATCCATGTGTTGCAAGCCGAACGTTTAGACCGATCGTGCCTCTCTATCGCTTGTTCCGCTCTCTCGCTTGCACGCACAGGCTCAGGCGGAACGGGACACTTTTTCGTGCGCGCTGCCGGTGTTTATCAAGTTATAACACGTTAACACGTCAAAAATTTAACCTCATACCTTAATGCAAGCAGAGGGGTATATCTTATGCACAGCATCCCCCGGAGCTCTGCCGGCCTCCCTATCCAAGTAGTATGACTGCACGAACACCGAGTGGTCGGACAGACACCGCAGCCACACGTCCCCCTCACCGCGCAGGTCTAACTGGACACCCTTGCCTATATGTAGCCTGTGGTTCAAAAGAAAGTATAAATGAAAAAATATTTATGCGGGTAGATAATATTATAGACTATAAACACATTGGCCGACTGCTAATAGCAAAGAAAATTCTCAAGCGTTTCTGTGTTTCGAAGAGCATATACGGCCCAGTTATATATTATCGTTAGATACATTGATGGGTACATTTCTCATTACATGTTCTCGGGTCATGTATGTTAGGGATGTTTCATTATGTATGTGTTGTCCTTGTCACCCGGGACACAGGGAATCCTAGTGCGGGGGTATAAGTGTATTAGCGTTTATTTAATTATTTAATAATGGGTTGAAGTCATAGACATATTTTAATTATGGTCGTACCTCGCTCGCTCGCTCTGTTCCGTTCTATGTACGTTGCTAAGCGCTCCCAGACAGAACCTGTTACCGCCTGACGGATCTACATAGCCATCCACCTGAAATATTACAACGGACACACTTTGAGGAATGACGTGGGAAAATACGTGACCACGGAAAATTTCTGTTAACACTTAAAAATATTGGTTTTAATTAAAAACTAATTTAAGAGGAAATACCACACGAACCCTTTTTCAAATTTGGGATTTTTTCACTCAATATCTCTATCGCGCTTGCGAGCGGCGTGTATGTCAGTGCGATAGGCACAACTGCAGCTGCGTGTAAAAACCCGAGGCAAAAATCATCAAAATCGAGGTTCCGTTCTCGACTAATCCCCCCGCCAAAACTAAAGCAATCTTAACGAAATTTTGGAAATTGAATGGGAAGGAGATATTCTGTGTCGGACCGTTTAGCTTTTTGTGCTAATTATTATACAATTTGTGTACTAGGCGTTTGTTTGCTGCATATTTATTTGGCCGTTTTAAGCGCTGTTTGAAGTAGCCTAAAACTTTTGAAAACAAAAATATCAAAAAAATCAAAACGTACCGACATAGATAATGATGATATTATTCTTGTGTGAAAAAATTATTGATCTAGAGTCAAAAACCAGCGAGGGATTAGTCGAGAACGTTTGTATGGAAAAATGACCCGTGGCATTTCCTCTTAATAATAGCTTCAAATTCATGAAATTGTAAATTCACTAGCAACTCTTGTTTTCCCTAAGTTATAAACGTATTAGCAAACCTGAAACCTGAACCTAGTTTTAGTAAACCTGGAAGCCGGTCTCTTAATAGCCACACTCGAATTGTTAGACTTTCATCTTGGACTGACATAACATATTTAATTACGAACCGATTTATAAATTTAAAATAAAATTTTATGTGAATCTAACCACAATACTTTGTGAAAACCGCACCCAAATCGGCTAAGCCGTTTCTGAGATAGCACGTACAAAGGCATACAGACATACAGAAAAATCTAACAATCATTGTTTTGGGGATCTATAGCGTTAATAAATACTCCCAATAACAGTAGTTCTCATACATTTTTATTAATAAACACCACCATATATAAGATAAAAACATCGATAAAATCTTATTATATAAAATTCTCGTGTCACAATGTTAGTTACCATACTCCTCCGAAACGGCTCGACCGATTCTCATGAAATTTTGTGTGCATATCGAGTAGGTCTGAGAATCGGCCAACATCTATTTTTCTAAAAAAAAAAATTAATTTTTTTTGACATATTTTTTATGGTTATTTTTTTATGGTGTGTCATTAAAAAATACACATGATCCCAAATTTTCACTTCCCTACCCTGCCCCTCAAATTTAAATCGAGCTTTTTGTATTTATGTATGAAAAATATACGAGTATATGGCGGGACAACGTTCGCGGGGTCAGCTAGTAACATCTAAAATAGGATAATCACTAAACAACAATACATTACATAAACTCACAGTGACATTGGGCCGGCTGGAGGGCACCTTGAAGGTCTCCCCAACCTGCGTGTCCAGCTCGAAGTACGCCACGGAACACCAGTACTCCGGAGCCGGCTGGCTGGACAGCAGACCTCCAGGATTGCCGTTGTCTACAAACATGAACAAGTAATGAAATGAAACAAACATTTATCTGTTGCATCGTCTGCCCTTACCAGAATCGAACCCGGTACCCTTCGCTTTATAGGCAGGGTCCTTGACTACTGACTGCCAACAAGACTACGGGATCATCAAATGGATCATTACACCAAAGCCAATTACCATCAAGGTGCCATAATCAGGACAAGTTGTCTTTACACCAATGATATTATAAACGTAGATATGCCACTAGCGCGCCGAATGCGAGGCAGACAAATTCCTCTAATTAATGTAATTTCAATCTCTTTCTGTCTCATGGACGTTCCGCAATTTATCTTTCGCATCCATAGTTACAATAATGTCATCGGAGTAGATCAAAAAGTGCATCTATGCTTATAATATCTTTGGGTATAGGCGGCTGTCACTCAAGGTCAAAAACAGTATAATTATGATAGTCGTGGCTTAAATTGCTGTATTATTTGCACACCATACAGCGCCGTGCAATAATAGACAAGTTTACACACAGATACATAAGGGGTCATTCAAGTATTACGTAAGCAGAACAAGGGGGCGGGGGGGGTCTTCGCTTTGCTTATTTTTGATGACGTGGGGGGTGGGGAAGTGTGGATGGTGATTACGTCAGCAGTATAAATATATATTTTTTTACTTTTTCTGATATTCCACATTTTTTTTCACAAAATTCTCTTGAATCAATAAGGAAACCTTGAATGCAAGTACCAATGTTTACTTTACGGTGAGGTCGGTGAGAGGTTACTCACAGTAATGATGGTGATGCGCGGGCGCATCGACCGGCACGGGCGGCGCGGCGGGCGGCGGCGCCAGGCTCTGGGTATACGTCAGTGTGTTGTTGCCCGTCCATGTGCCTGGGTGGACAGTACATACATTCATACTAATAGATATAAGCTTAGCTTAGCTTCAAAGTAAAGGCTACTTTGATTACTTCATAAATAAATAAAATGTGTGCAATACACACGTGTTACAAGTGAAACTTCAAAAAATATTTCATGATAATGTGTCTGTGTCTTTTTCGTTTCAGTTTCGTTTCATTTGCGCGTCATTTCCGTTTCATCGAATTCCAAATCACAACGATACTAAAGATCGATCACTTCAATAAGTCTGTCTCGGTTATGGTTTGGCAATCGGAGAAGGCAGGAGCTAATGTGTAATCCTATAAAAGAACAGCAGCCACCTGATGATAAGTGATCACTTCCGCTCATGGATATCAGTAACACCCAAGACATCTCCGTTGCCGGCCAAGAAATATGGAAGACAGAAAAGTGGAGTCTTAAGTTCCCAGTTGGAATACGACAAATCGTTTGGCGACTAACTTAAGGTGGTAACGGGTGAGACTGGCTTCACGGAATATGATTATAAACTTATTAATAATATCATCCTATGCCGCCCTCCACCAATCCGCACTGGAGCAGCACGGTGGAGTATACTGTAGTCCTCCTCAATAATGAGGAAAGATCCGACTCGGCAGTACGTGCTCAGTTGTAGGCCTTTAAGCCATGGGCTTAGGCACGGTGGGGCAGGGTGGGGCACGTGCTCCACCCTGGCTCTGACCTGTAAGGTACCTAATGAAACTTAAAAACTTAATTATCTAGGTTCTAACTACAATTCTTAAATCCATAAGAAAGTTCACACTCGACAGGTGTCTGTCGACAGTCGACACAGAAAAATTGTATGAAAAATTATTTTTATAGCTAATTTCATATTATTTTAGACTGCTGCCCCACCCTGAGCCCATGGCTTGCTACGCTCATGGTTGAAGCGAATATCATCTATACAAAAAACCCACCAAGCATTTGCCGACATCTATCGCCTGTTACAAGAAGCCAGAATTCCGTTACTCAAATCGAGTAATGCCGTAACCGACGCTTATTCTAGTTACCTTGCTGATGCTGCGTGCGGTGCGGCAGCGGGCTCTGCTGCGGCGCGGGGCTGCCGCTGGTGGCGAACCCGTTCTGCTGCACCTCGGCCACGGAGGCCACCGACGTCGCCGTGGACACCGCGGACACCGCCGACACCGCCGCTGTGCCCACTGATGGGAGAATTTACCATCATCATCACCGCAACCAACGGTCAGCGGTTTATCGTCAAAAATTTAACGACCTTGTTTTGTTTTATTTTAATTGAACAACAATCCCACCCGATAGAAGTTGCGATATAGTCCTTAATGTTGAGCGCACTAACTTAGATAAAGCCTATTCACTCCTTTTAAAGAGCTCCCAGGCTCCCACATCATAAATAGGCAGGTTGTTGATAATGTAAGGATGGATACCGGCCGTTATTATCATTTTGTGCACGCTGCCGCACGTACGCGAACTAACCAATCGATCATCTATAGGACGCTCTCTCAAATTGTTTTGTCACAAAAACTATGACATCAATAATATGATGTAAGAAAATAA
Source organism: Ochlodes sylvanus (assembly GCA_905404295.2). Lineage (NCBI taxonomy): Eukaryota > Metazoa > Arthropoda > Insecta > Lepidoptera > Hesperiidae > Ochlodes > Ochlodes sylvanus. Next base: position 7,125,876 of record FR990144.1, read on the forward strand.
TAAATTCCTACACAAATCCTCTAATAAAATTTCTGGATAGATGGCATTGACTCAAAGGTTACAAACAATTGAGACCTAAACTTAAACGTTTATTTATCAAATAAATCATTGCCGGTGCTACCACAAGGTCGTCTAGAAAAAATGGGTTACAATAAAATGTCAAAGTGCTGTTACCTGGCATAGTCTGTGTCAACTGAGTCTCAGTAGTCGTCTGCTCTGTCGTAAAGAAAGTGTTGTTGGTGCCATCTATGAGTGGGGTGGTCCCTCCGGGAGACATGCTCACTGGCAATACCGCTGTAAGTGGACAAACATCAATAAAAATGTAATGGTTCTCTTAAATATGAACTGAGTCACTTAACACGCATTGAGGATTCAGCATCCAGAATAGAGTTAGTTTAATGCATCTCAACTAAACACCAGTGAACTGAACACAATTCAAATTATTCAGTTTGCTCAAAACCAATGATGTCAATTTATACCAAACATCAGAATAAAGCATGCATAAAAGAAATTAAGTGACCACAATAAAATAACAAAAGTGCAAAATAAATATCAAAGCTTACAATGATTCATTCTTTTAGGCAGCCACATAGCTCTCGCGTCCATTGTATCGGGCGGTTCCAGTTTGGGCGCTATCGCGCGTTGCTGAGCCATCACCATGTGCTGTTGGGGACTCGAAATAGACATTCCCTGACTTATATTTGGCATCTGAGGCGTTCCAGGCGACATCTGCGTCGGAGCTGACGCCATTCTCGGCGAAGCCATCTGCGGCACGTTTGTTCCCATTTGCGGAGTACCTTGCCCCATTTGGGGGGTCCCCGGACCCATTTGCGGCGTGCCTGGCCCCATCTGAGGTGTACCCGGTCCCATCTGCGGTGTGCCCGGACCCATTTGTGGGGTACCCGGTCCCATCTGCGGGTTACCAGACATCTGATTGTTGGGATGATTTTGCATCATCTGAGCGCCCGGTGAATGCCCTATCTGCGAAGGCGCCATTTGCGGTGTGCCCATTCCGGGAGGTCGACCGGGTAGCCGTGGCCCATGAGGAGAAAACATGTTGGCAACGCTCTCTGGCGCTATTGACACGGAAAATGCGAAATAAAAATTAACATGCCTCGCAAAATAAACATAAGAAACACATCAACAAATAAAAGAGAACATTAAACGCATTGATTTTGTATTCTTACTTTGTCCTTGATTTATAATAATGTTCGCCGTCTGAAATTGTTGGTGATGGTGAGGAATGGTGGAGTGAAGGTGTCTGGGGCTTGTTGCATGGTGTTGGATGGTGGAAAGTTCCCCAGTATCCATATCCATGCCATTCCCACTGAGCCCAGCTGTGTACTCATCCTTTACCATTCTACTTGGCCCAGGTGCAAGGGTGAGTCCAGACAAATCTGAAATATTTTAAATCATGATATGAAGTGATATAATTCAAAGAGCTAATCTTGGTTTCCCGATACACTAGGAACTAGGAATACCCACATCTTGTAAAATAGACTTTGATTTAAAGTATTATGGTTCCATTTAAAATTTAATTTGCTCTGCTCTCCGATTTGGTCTATTTTAAAGAACCCAAAAACTACAAAAGAACAATTAAGACGCCAAATGCATACCATACATAGTTACCCCAGCCTTCCTTCAAGGGCAACTAGTCATAGAAACTGTTACGTCCACAAAAACTAGTAACTAATGACAAAACACGTTTTGAAAGAATAAATTGCCTATTCAATAATACTTACCAATACCAGGTGAGACCACTCTTTCATAATGGTAGGGATTAACGCAAACTGAATCACATTTAAGGTCAAAGGCAAACTGACAGAATTTTACATGTTTTAACTCATTTTTATGGAGATCTGGCCAACGCCATATACGAGCATAAATAACATGTGGAAAACCTTTTCTTCCTGCAACCTAAAAATGTTAAACATAATTATAAATAAATAAATAACGCTACACTCATAGCCCCACACTAGGATTCCCTGTGACGTGGGTGCAATGGACAACACACAAAACAAGAACACACCCAGACCAAGAACGGAAATTTAAATTCATCATTGAAATTTCCACCTCGCTGGGAAGCGAACCCAGGACCCTCGGAACGGCGATCCGGCGTGTTAACCATTGCGCCATCCGGGTCGTCAAATTATTTTATTAGTTAATAAGTAAATACTAACATAATAGACCCTACTAGGATTCCCTACGTCACAGGACTCATGAACAATACAAATGACACATCACTAACACCCATGATCTGAAAACAAACACTTTTCTGTCACATAAATATCTGACCCGGAAGGAAGGCAAACCCAGTACCCCTCGCTTCGAAGCCAGGGTCTCCAACTAGGCTACAGGATTATACAATTTGTTGTTTATATTAAAAGTACCACTTACCCCGAAATATAAATGCATTTTTGTTAACATTCTGTGACCAACACTATGAAATGATAAATTAATAAGAATTACATCATTTGAATAATAATGATGTATGAAATACATAGGATCTGTGTAAACTAAAAGATATAAAAATTTCCTGGTTTTGCATTTAGTTTATACATTCATTTTACTTTAGAAATAACATAGTGATGAGTGTTAGTGAGTAATTGCAAAAATTCAACAATATATTACCTACTAATCTAAATTATATCAATTTCAATCAACAAAAAGTTGTTAAATATATAGAGACAATTATTCTAGTAAATACCTGTAATCGTCCATCTAAAGTTCGCTGTATAGTCACACATTTGCTAGGATGTGCCCCATTAGTAGTGATGGCCGTTATGAGAGAGTCCAGTTCATCTCGCTTCTCCTTTAACTTTTTCACAAGGGACTCAATGGCTCGCTTGGAGAAGCCTTCACTTTCCCCACCTTGTCGGTGGCACATGAGCGAGTGAACGATACTCAGACAGGCATCTGCTGAAGTAGGGGCTGTGGTGTTCATGGCTAAAAACATTCAACTTTTTTTAACACTACCCATGTTAATCTTTTCTTGAAGTAGCACGTAAAATTATATGTCATCCTCGCACTAAACACCCAAACAAATTATTCACTTTCTATCATTTAACTACTACTTATTCTTGTATCTAATGCATTTGAATATTAACTAAAATATATATCTATTAAAATATTACTTAAATTTCATGTAATTCGCAAAAAAACATCACAATTTACACAAAACTATGTGATCATCACAAAATTTTATAAACTTCTTATCAAATTAATTAATTTCATTGAAATCATAGGACATTAGAAAATAGTCTATTGGATTGGACGATGGTAACTCAAAATGTAGATCGAATGTTTACCTGCTGATTATAAATAATATGGTACCGATTTTCATATGTAAAGTAATCCTGATTTGACTTTAAATTCATGTATAACTTATGAAAATTGATTTCCTTTATTGCAAGATGATACCAAAACAGAATACGACTTATTCGACATTTTGGCCATAGATAAAATACCACAGAGTCCACAGAGAAGCCAACTTATCACAGAACACAGAGAATAATAGAGGGGCCGAGAAACCATAGCGATTAGAAAGATCGTAAAGCCTCAGCCTGATATAGGTTTCCAAATAATCGTATATTTAATTACACTGCACTTTAATCGATTTGAGTACATATTCATAGTTTAACGTTAACTTACTTCACTATCTTCAAAATATTATTTAAAAAATTATACCTACCTCTTAAATTAATTTACTTTTACTGTTTTCTACTTCACATGTGAAACGGAACGTAGAAAACGAAATTTTTTACTTCGTGTAGCTGACAGGACAGGACAGTGACAGCAAATTTTGTCAAAATTTCGTTTTCAGTTTTTTTGTAAGTCAAAACGGGTCAAAAATAAAATTTATATTTACTTGTATTTGCGTACTTTGATTAAGAAGAGTAAAGTTTTTAGGTCCGATGTATAGTACCTTTATATGATAATAAGTGGGTGTATTTTGATAATTGAACTATAGTGTCATGAATTGGAAATCGAGGAATTTTGCTGATGATGAAAAATGAAGGGGGTCGATAGCTCTCCAGCTGATCGTGAAGGGATGACAAACAAACCGATAGTAACATGTAGGTCTATCTGTACGCAGATATGTTGTCTCCATTTTTGGTTTGTATAACTGTAAATTTCTTGTTTAAGGCGCGGGAGATTGGAATTTATTTTGTACACTAGAGGCGCCCTTGGTGGCAGCGATACCTCAAGACTCTTGTGAGTGGAGAAGATCTTACGGGCGTATCACAAAGTTTGTGTACTTGGAAGCGTCCTTTATAAAATACAATAAGGATAAAGTACAATCCGAACTGAACTTATTAAAGCGTCCAATATTTCACATATATTGGACTGATTGTGTGGTGAGTCAAATTCTGTTTTATTGATAGTTATGTTACACATAACTGGTATTTTTGTCTAAAACATTTCTTACATACACAGTAACTACTTGCATACAGAGCAATGTCTGCCAATTCTTCCATATATTTTTTGTATTTGTACATCTTTGAAAAAGTGGTGTATCTTACATTTATAAGAAAGATATGAACTAATTATAGATATTTGATATGTATTAATTATTTCTCTAATTATGTATAAAATATGAATTTTAAATATACAAGTACTTATTTTAGTACTGAACGATTCGTGAGTGTCTGAATACATTTTACGAGTACTTACATATTATATTAGGCTTTTATTGGAACAACAACTTACAATTAGGTACTGAATATATTTTGCACTATACTAATATGTGAGACCATTAATTTCTTCTGTTTGAAATAAAATTGTTATATCAAATTGTGTATTTAAAATTGGTATTTTATGTTAATGTGTTGTATGTTAATAATGTGAATTTTTATTAGGATATTGAATATTATAAAACAACATTAAGAGAAGACATTGAAACATGGCTCAAACAACTAGATAAAAGTGGAGTATCCGATTGGATGATCGTATTAGTGGAGACTTATGACATTAGAAAAACAAATAAACTTCTACCGAGAACAACGGTCTTGGATAAAATTAAGGGAGATTTTGCGGCTAAACAGACAGAGGATAGATTTATTTCTGTTATAAATCCTATCAAATCTGAAGCCAGAAGTGCTGAATCGTGGAGGTCCCTTGTGGCTAAAATCAGACATTTTATTTTAGTTGGGTATAACAAAGCTTTGATAAAGTTTGAGGAACACATGCGAGAGCAGAGGGAGAAACGAAATGACCCCGAGTGGGATTTTTGTACATATTTTATTTTACAGGTAATAAATATCTAAATTGTAATGAATTTAATGGTTAAAAATACTTTATTGTTTGCAAATTTGTGGAGATTCTGGTCCTATGGTATACTCTATGAGTCTATGGTATAAAATATGGTATTATGTACCAATGAACCAGCATATAACTAGCTATAGACTTATTTACTAAAATGCAGAAAAATAATATGCCAATAGTGCACTTAATTTATGCTATTCATTTGCATAACTTGTAAACTTTCTTTTCTTAAATTTATTTAAAGATGGTAACAGAAATTCTTTATTAATAAGTAACTGGACATTTTCATATTTAATATTAATTTGTTTATGGAATGAAAATTGTAAGTTTTAAGAAATCTGGTATTCTTAGCATTGACTTATTATTACTATGGACATCTAATCTCATACTAAAATCGCGAAAAAAATGCCCCAGTCAGTTAAGTCATGTCATGTCATGCAGTTAACAAGGTAATTTAAACCCTAAAATCATTACATCAAGGTTTAATTTCGATTGCAGTCGTGATCGCGGAATTGTTGCTCTCCTTGCGTTTTGTTGCTCATTTGGCTCGGACATTTTTTAGCGCGGACCCGACGTCCATAGTTAATAATAAGTCAATGATTCTTAGTTTACCATTTAAAAATTTTGCAGGAACAATTAGCATTTTTATTGGAAATGCTTGGTTTATACGAAGAAGCTCTAGTCCAGTATGATGAGTTAGATGCCTTGTTTTCGCAATTTGTGCTCAACTCCAACGTAACCGAGAGTCCAAAGTGGCTCGAGACATTCAGACAACCAATCACCTCCTGGCAGGCAGTAAAATTGACTGCAAAGGTGCCCCGAAATTTAAGAGAGTTGATTAAACAGAAGAAAGCATCATTGTTAGACTTCAGAAGCTATCTCTTCCAACGCCAAAGTGCCATGTTACTACTTACGTTTAAGCCATGGGAGGTGAGTCTCTTAACCATAATAAGTATTTTTTTACAATAAGTTATTTGTATTTTTAATGTAGGTGTATGATTATTATCTAAGTAAGAGAACAATAATAGCACATTCATGTAATAACAAACAAAAATCAACGCATGCAATAATGCGATAAAACTACCAAAATTTTGATTTACATCACTCACTGTAAAAATACTTATTTGACAGTAAATTATTTAATAACATCAAAAACCAAACAGGGACTTTAAACAGAAAAAATAATTCAATAGTAATACATCTGATCCTAATTTTAAACAAATAATAACATTTTTTTTATTATTTATAGTTAAGCTATACATCTTAATATATATATTTCTTGTGTGCGTGTGTATGTGACTGAACTCCTCCTAAACGGCTTGACCGATTTGGTTGAAATTTTTTGTGTGTCTTCAGGTGGATCCGAGAATGGTTTAGATTCACAATTGGACCCGGTAGGTGGCGTTGCTGTCGATATATCACTAAAACATTTTTTAATTATAAAGCGGTACGAAGTACGCAGAAGCGCTCATAGCCCGGCGGCTTGCGTCGATCTCAAGTGATCGACAAAGTTAAGCAACAGCGGGCGCGGTCGGTAGTTGGATGGGTGACCGCTAGTGGCAAAATTTCTTGAGCGCTTCCGTGCTTCGGAGGGCACGTGAAGCCGTCGGTCCCGGTTGTTATCATTTGGTAGCAGTCGTTAAGCCATGTCGGATACCTTCGGGCGGCTTAAAATTTCCGACACTTGGGTTGGCCACTAACCCCTCCACCAATCCGCACTGGAGCAGCGTGGTGGAGTATGCTCTAGGCCTCCTCAGGTACGAGGAGAGACCCGTGCTCAGTAGTGGGCCATTAATGGGTTGTAGCCATAGCCACGAAGTACGCTGGGACCACTAGTATTAAATAATATTGAAAAACCACATAAAAATTTACTTGGAATATAACAAGCACTTGTATCCCTATAGCATCTTGTAATCATAATTTTCAGAACTATATTAAGTTCAATGACTGTTCAATTTATCAATAGGGGTCAACCATTTGGTCCCTTAATTTAATTGGTTGTTGACCTCTCACCGATGGCATGATCTCAATGAATGTTCGAATGTTAAATTGAATTAATGTTAGTTGTTTGTTTTCTGAAATAAAAAAATGTCTCAGGTATTTCCTTACATTTTAATTATCTGCTATCCATAAAGTATGCATGAAAATTTTCCAGAAAAAATCATACTATTTTTGAATCACGTATGATTCTAATATAATAATAATATAATATAGTATATTTCCCTGTTTTCAGTACCCATCATATTGTTAATATGCTAATTTATTTTTTATTAAATTATAATTGGTACTTAATTTATTATCTCAGTATCTAATTGGTTAATAAACTCTACCTTAGAGCTGCCGATACTTTGTAACGTTGTAAGTTACTCTGTAACTTTCTTTTATACACCTATATTTTAATTGGTTAATAGTGCAAATGCCGATTTATTTTACAAGCAATGAATGTCTGCCTGAAATAACCCGGCGGCAATTCCGTACGGTTTCTTTAATCTTCCGTTATTAATGATGTGGAATAATGTATCCATTATGATATTTTCTTCATGACCGACCATTTGTGAAGTGTGCTTTTCCGTCAGTTGATTACTGTGGGCGACTTATTTATAGCCTTTAGTGCTGTTCTTTTAAAGACAATTACCCTTACTTATTGTTTTACGGTAAATCGAAATTTCGTAAATTTTTACTTAGATACTAGGTAGGTACTTATAATTGTAAATAAAATAATCAATTTTAATTTAATTTAATCTATGATACTGGTACTCACAATATTTATGGATGATGACAGTGACGGCTGAACTGCTTAGCTGTGCCCACGATCCATGCAACAGGGTCGAAATATGTAGGTAGTCGTGAGTAAATCGTGACATAAATACATATCGTGAGTACTCGATCATAGTCACTTAATAAGTAAATTTCTAAAAAATAAAAAATGTAAATAACCCTCAATCATTCATGCATAACCTCTCTATGAATGACGCAAATCCCCACGTTAATTAATTCGGGCGTACACACAAATCGATGGATGCAACGGCATAGATTCATATGATATCCATATGTATATGTATTCATGATCATTGTACCTTGTGTGTATCGCGATAATGACAGAACATCACGATTTTCCATGCTATTACACCGGTAACGAGTAACTCATTATCAATGTTACCAAACAAGAATCTACATAAATTAAACGCCATGTGGCTTTTGTTATTTCATAATGATATAGTAGCTATCATGTCACATATCAGAGTCACTGGCAAATAACTGAATCTACATGTAATTATCTACTTGATTAAGATCAAAAGATTTTAATCAACAACTTGGTATATTGTAAAGTGTAAGCCAGGAAAGAAAAAATGTGAGTGCACACGTTCGAAGTTAAACTTTTTACGATATATATTTTTCGTATTGGTTTAAAGCTGTTTATTTTTATTTGTTAACTTTGACTCCGACAGTATATCTAATAGGTACATCGCTTCCTATCTAAGAATACGCTACTTCCGTTTCAAAACAAGTGAAGACATTTTTTATTTTACCCGCTACAAAATTTATCACGTGTACGTCGATAGGTGATAAATCTATGAGTAGGTTTCAGATTCACTTTTTATATCGAAATCAGAGATTTTGTGCTATACCTAAGTATAGGTGAGGAACCTATGCTTTTAAAGTGGGACAAATTGTGTCCGTATTTCGACGCAACAAGCTTAACAATTCAGGAAAAAAGTAAAAATACTTATAAACTTTTACAAATGCTTCCTGGAAGCCAATTTAATGAAATGATTGTTTGGCTGAGTAAACATTGCAATACCATACAATATTCAACCTTACTTCGTTGTCATTCGTCGAGCGTTCAATGCGTGCCCAAGTGTTACTTACTTTAACAACGTAAATTATCCTCACTATTACAGAAGGGATTACATTTTGAAACCGCGGAGGCGTTTGCCCGCAGCTTTGAACGAACTGCCATTGAGCCGTTCCCACAACTCCAATCTTTTAACGATGTGGACAACGGACTAAAGGAAGTAAGATTTCAAAACGCTCTATAAATGTCTTTGTACAAAAGAGCTCTTGAGCTTCATACTGAAAAATACACGCGTCTTTCAACTTCACTTTCGTTTAAGATTCTCGGGCTTTAGAAAACTGACACAAATGCATCTATACGACTTGAAATATTTCCGCTTTTCTGGATTGTTATCTATACCTATTTCATTCCATACGTAAAATTAAATTAAAATAAATAAATATAAAAGTAAAATAAAAAAATACGTACTTGAATAAGTCGTACGTGTAAATTATACGAACTCCCTGCATCAATGTTCCCACAGTGCTATGACATGGAGTACTTTAGGAAGCAGGTCCATCGCTTCTTTATTTGCATGCAACGTGGTGGTCACGCCAAAGATGTTGCTAATATCCATGGCCGACGGTGATCACTTACCATCTGGTGACCAGTCTACTCATTTGCTTGAATACAAAGAGCATTAGAAAAGTATTTATACACTTAGAATTCAAAGAACGATCATAAGATAGGAAACATTCTTTGTGTACCTCGGCTTAGAGCGTCTTGAGTCAGCATTTCATTCTACAAACTTCGAGCTTTAGAATTCTTTCGCATTGATAAAACGCATCTTAAAACTCCGCTTCGGAATATTGTTCGTTTCTTTTGCAAAACGGAATCTTCTTTTGAATCACGTTCTCGCGTCTTCTGTGCCTTCTGTTTTAGGGTGTGGTTATTGTGATTGTGATGTATTCACCTATTTTGATTTGATTTGCATTAAGTTGGCAAAATGTGTGTTTTTACATTTTTTTATCTAATAATTACTTTTAATGTAACTTTGTAACTAAATGTTAAGATGTTAAGATCTAGCGCAAACAATTTTGAGAATGAGAGTATTTTTTATGTCATTAGCCGACAACCGAGCCGACTAGCCACCTGATGGTAAGTGGTCACCGTTTCCTGTAGACATCAAACACCCAAGGTGTCAACGATTCATTGCCGGCCAAAGAAGAAGGAAGAGAAAAGAAAAGGGAAAGGAAAAACTTGATCTCAAGCCTCCAGCCTGAATACGGCAATTCGTTTGGCGAGCCACCCGGTCTTCAGCCACCACAAAGCTTAAAATACCTTGGGGATTAAACTGCATTTGTACAAAGTCGAACCTTTGAAAAGACGGACCGGGCGCCGTAACCTTGTCCAGTCTGCAGGGTGCTCCACGAGCAACGGAGGTCTTTCGGACTCGAAGATGGACGGAGCCCTTAACACCCCACTAATTATGTTCACTCTGTATTCCCTTCCAATTACAATGTGGATTCAAGTGAAGAGTGAAAGCTGCTACTAAGTTCACTCTACCACCCAAGACTACATCACCACTTACCATCAGGTGGGATTATAGTCAAGCGTTAACTTACAACAAATAAATATCTATATTCTTCTAACCAAGTGTTAATCTTTCAGATAGCATCACGTTGTCTAACAACAGTCCATAATACCTTAGTAGAGCTGTCGCTACTCAACGCAAGTTCGGTAGAGGGCGCTGCGGCGTGCTGGGCGCACCTTGCGTGCGCGGAGACGCATCGTGCGTGCGAACGACTGTCGTCCACCAATAGTGCTATGGAACAGTGTACCAACATGCAAGCCCCGTTACTACATAATGCTAAAGATAAGGTACGTTAAAATGTTTCATTATTACAATCCATCATTATCCCACTACTGGGACTCGAGTCATACACAATCATGCTGATAACCCCTTTAACACGTTCGCTGCGGAGCACTTAAACGTCGTGTTTTTTCCATAGAAAATTACGATCGCCGCATTGAATGTGTTAAGGAATGGCTCCATTCCAGTCAGAGATCCATTGAGAGCCCATTACAGCGTCTCCCCATAACTGAGGTGTAGAGAATACTCTGTTTCTCCAGTGAGAATTGGTGGAGGGGTTGATGGCAAGCCCAAATGTCGGATCTTTAATGCCGTCCAGACGATCTTCGACATAGCTTAACAATCGCTGTCTAATAATAACAGACTTGACCGACGATTTTACGTGTCCTCCGCACCACTAAAGTGTTGGCCACTTCGTAACCGTGTCCGCGCCCGCTTATCTCAACGATTACAACAACTCAACGATCGCTTAGGATGAATCACATTAGTATGAGCGATGAATATGAGAGAATATCATAATTTCATTTTCGTGCATCTCTAAATAAGATCTATTTTTTTTATTTATAAATATTTAAATTTAAAATAAATATAAATAACGCTACACACTCATAGCCCCACACTAGGATTCCCTGTGTCGTGGGTGCAATGGACAACACACAAGACAAGAACAACACACACCCAGACCAAGAACAGAAATTTAAACTCATCATTCCTGGGAATCGAACCCAGGACCCTCGGAACGGCGATCCGGCGTGTTAACCATTGCGCCATCCGGGTCGTCAAATAACCAAAAATTGTTCCAGCTACACGAATTGGGCAAGCTATGCGGCCTCCTGCCGGGGTCACCAGAGCCGACGTCGGAGCAGCTGCATCTGGTGGTGATGCTGTCGGCTGGCATGGGGGACTCGGAGCCGAACAACCAGCAGACGCCGACGGACAGACTGAAGGAGGCGCTCTGCAGCAAGACCAGCTTCCAGCAGTACTACCTGGAGCTCGCCGAGCTAGCGATGGGCACCTATAAACATATTGGAAGGCAAAGGTTAGTAAAGTTCTAAAAAGAACTAGGTTAAAAAAGATGTGCCGAGGAGTTTCTTTCACCGTTTCTTTTCTCCTCAAAGATTTAAAGGCCCCTTAGCGAAACGGTGGTAAATGCAAAAAAATGACGTTCATAAGTGTATGTATCATACCTACATGAAATAAATGATTTGGGTTTGAGTTTTGAGTTTGACAAATTCTTCTTTAAAATTTAAATAAAATTTTCCATCTCATACCTTTCAAACGCGTGTATGGTTACCTAAAGGAGCCATTCCGCAAAATGCAGCAGACTTCTCAAATGTTATCGCTGTGTGCCGCTGACGTCGTCTGCTGCATTTTGCGGAATCGCACCTTAAGCTCGTCGTTCGCCTAAAACATTGGTACATTTAAAGCTATACTCAACGTCGTCCTAGATTCGCCCATCAGATAGGCCGGGAGCTCGCAGCGTTCTATTTGGAGCTGGGTGAGACGGGCAAGGCTGTGGTTTTCCTCACGCAAGCACTAAGGTCGTATGAGGAGCAGGGCTGGCGGGATCTGGCCGCACAGACCCGGCTGGAACTGGTCGCCGCGGCTAAGAAGATGTGTGACGTAGATAGGTAAGTCAATCCTTACACTGACCAAGTTAACTGTATGAACGGATGAAATGGAACTGCTCGTACCTTAACTTTTTTTATTTGTTACTAGCTGTGCCCGCGACTTTGTCCGCGTGGAATTTTAATTGTTATGGAAAAAATCTAAAATAAGTTACTCCTTATTACATCAGCTATCTTCCAGTGAAAGTCCCGTCAAAATCGGTCGAGCCGTTCCAGAGATTATGTACCGTATATATATATATGTACCGTATACAGGGTGTTAGGGTTAAGACCAGAAACCTCGTAACCACGCTTTCGGACCGTGAAGTTAAGTCGTATGGCATATAAACTATATTTATTAATACATTCATTTGCCCACAATTTACAAATTTCATTTTAATTCAAAAATAAATGCAAATGAACTTATAACAGTATGCCACTGGAACCTCCACTACGCTAGTACTATAATTACTATAAACGCGCGCCGCGTACGCCGTTATTCATTACGAAAATGGCCATGTGTGCGTAGCGTCCGGCTACACTACTACATCCACGCGAGAGACCTAGCAATGGCGGCAATCGTTTACTACCAGTACCTACAGTTGTAGTAAATTAATCACCTTTTTATTTTATGTAATTTTGTTTGGTTTCAAGATATAATACTATTTATGTAACGGCATTAGCTTATTAATAAAAGCTACCGATGTCATAACAAAAGGAAAAAATACGACTCAATAATATCACATCCTAGATACCTATCTAGGATGTGATATTATTGAGTATTGTACCTACAAATACAACATACTAAAGGTAGGAATGGTTAGTATAGGTAAGTGATTCCTATTCAAACATTTGATGTTGTAATAGGTCCTTTGTTTTAGGACATTTTGTATTAATTTATTAAACGAAATATCTACTAAATTTACTTTTATGAAGCATCACATACCTAAGTAGTTACATAATAATAAAATTACTTACCGAGCAGGGTGCATTTAATGTGATTCAATCCACAGCACTTCAATTACACTAAACACACTTTACTAATAAAGCAAAGTCGCCAGTATGCGGACCATGTCCGTAAACTCGATGGAACTAAACGTGGACATATTGATAAAATAACTAAATAACTAACTAAATTCACAGAATCACAATTCACATCCATATCCGACCTGCGAAACCAAGCGACTGGTATGTCGCGAAAATATTAATAAGTAGGTAAATAACACAGAGTCGGTCAATTTGAACCTCCGTAACCGTAACCGAAAGTATCGGATATCCGAAATAAAAATTTTATCTGTCCAATTTTCGGTTAATTTCGAATAGGGGCGACATCTAAATGAGACATGTAATGACAGGTTTTTCTGTCTGCCGGCTGAGCAGAGAAGCATACACTAGCCGCGCGCGAATCTTGCACAGTTTTATTATTTCTATTGTTTAGTCAAAATTATATCTAATATCCGTAACCGACTACTACTAGACTAACTATCTGAAACTATCGGATAATGCGGAATAATTACATATTCGTAACCGTATCTAAAACCGGTATAATATTATTCCTATATCCGTATCCAGATCCGAAATTTCATATCCATAACATCCCTGGTACACATGCCGCGCATCTTTGAATGTTTTGCCGCCAAACGTGGCCAAACCGCCAAAAGAATGCGAAGCCGCTCAAGGCGCGGCGCGACGAGGCTCCGTAATCATAGAGCAGTTCTATCGATTTGAATTATTTTAATAGAAGAATCGATTATTTTCCTTTAATAAATCTGTTTAGCAAACCAAATAAACCTACTTACATTTATTATTTTATTTAGATAAAGATAACTTCAAGTGTTTGTGTAACGTTAATCGATTAGGTAACGATTACAGTTAAGAAGAAGGTACAATTTCAAAGATATCTTTGCAAAATCGATTTATTCGAGTAACTCATGTGCTACAAAATAATAATAAATAAATGTATTTATTATTATCATTAATGTTATTTAGCAAACTGCACACAAGTGACACAAGGCATATTATTTATTTATCTTTTTTACATTATCATATTTCACAATTGAAATGTAAGTTAAATTTTATTATTTAGAATTAATGATATTATTTAACAATTCGTCTTAATTGAATAATCGACCAGTTTTTAATTTTTTATTTCTACATACAGTACTCGCTAAGTAGATAGGCGGAATCGTTTTTATTCTAATTATTTATTTATTTATTTACTCATAATGCCGACCATTACAATTATTAATAATTAATTGACTGTTTATCTATGTTGGATAATAAATACATACGTAATTTTCATGTTAACACACATCGATTAATATACGATTAATCGATTGCATTCTCAACAGTGAAATATCAATTTTTCAATAACAACAAATGCTCGAAAACTGGGAAGCGCCTGAATGGCCTGACAGCCTGATAGGTACCTAACGTTGCAAACTATTAGTGTGCGTTTCTGCGTTGTGTCTGTGTGGGTTTATGACTTTGAAGATTTTATTTTTGAATTTGTACCGCGACCAAACGATTTTAATATTGTAAGCAGTGTAAGATTACCTAGTTTGTATTTTTATGAGTACAGCTACGTAGGTGTTATTTTTAAAGTGAAACTTTTATTTATTTCTAATGCTTTAGATAAGTATTGACAAATTCCTTATTAATGACGTTTTTTAATTATGTATTTTCTCTTTTCAATGTAGGTATGTTAAGTCAGATAATTCGGTATTGGTAGGTAAATTATTCTTTAATAGTGTTGTTATTGCCAAGCCACATTCTAACAGTGTAGAATTCAGATTAATTTGTTGTCAGAGTACATTTGAGCTGGGCAGTGTGTTTCGTTAGGTATCAAATTCTACCATAACTTTCGTTTAATCATTTTAAGGTTGTAGGTATAACATTTATCGTAATGTTCACTACGAAGATATTTATGTACCTAAGTTACATTAAATAATTCTAACATTTTCATCGCAGAATAAGATTGATTTAAAATCAAGTACCAAGATCATTCGAACCGTGACAAATTAGAGCGCTACCTTGAGGTTTACGTGTAGAACTGAATGGGAATAGTAATTTTCATTCACTGTATAGCTCGGTTGGCCGCAAGAATAGTGTCATATTTCAATATTTCAGAAAAAAAAAATGTTATTTAATTTTATATGGAATAAAAAAAGGGCACTGACATTTTTTTTTTCTATGTAGTATTACTTAGAATCATGGTCCGAAAGCGTGGTTACGAGGTTTCTGGTCTTAACCCTAACACCCTGTATACAACCATATTATGCATTTAGTAAAAAGCGGTTAATTTAATATTGCTTACAGACACTCCAATTTTATTTATTTGTATAGACTGATATGTTAATGCTTCACTATAATCCCACCGGATGGCAAGTCTTGGGTGGTAAACTTAGCAGCATTCTATTTACTCTTTTGTACGGTTTGCAGCATCAATTTGATCACTGTTATACTTATGCCATTTTTTGTTTCGTTATTTTTTCGTGTTGCCAATAAAGTTTAGTGTTTGGTGTTAGATGGTCTACTTTTTTCATTAAGTTTATATAATATGAATATGAATAATGACTATACTTTACCAAGCATTTATACCATAATTATGTTTAATCTCATAATGCAGTTGTTTAATAAATTTATCTGTTTGCTTTATGGTATTGGCTAGTTTGATAATATTGGGTCACAAGTGATCTTGGGCAGCAAAATCTCTCAACATTAAAATAATCCTAAAATAAATTTTCAGATATACAAAGCTGTCTGCAAGGATAGCAAGTACAGCAGAATTAGAGATTCTAGTGAGGAACTTCTATTTCGAGGAAATGATGAACTCAATCAGAGTAGGTCTCGCTGACAAACAGGATTCAGTGTTAACAGAGCTCAATGACTGCTTCAAAGTGGTCTCAGTTACGCTAGTGCCGTCCGAACGTGGTATTTATATCACTGACAATAAGGTCCAATGTGTTTTGGTGGTGGAAAGCTACCTACCCAAGGAAGTGTTGTGTACGAAAGCAGCGATTAGCATAGAGTTATACAAGGACGACAAACAAACAGAGAAACGGACGCCAGTGAAAAGTTATAAGACTGATTTAAGTGTTAACAATAGTGTAGGTCCCCAGACGAGTTCTCCCAAGAAATTGGCAACCGATGCCGTCGCTGAAAATGATTCTAATAATCTAATATCTAGGTAAGTCTTTTTTGTAATTCTAATACTTAAATAACCGATCTAAAGTACATGGTCGTAGACAAAGACATCCCTGCTGTGAAGTTTCTAGCCACTTCTTCCGAGATCACTCTAAGAGTTTCTTGAACCCATGGCAAAGTTTGACTCCCAAAAAGTGTCTTAAAACCAACCTTGAATAAATTCTATTTTCTTCGGTTTTTTAATGATAATAATTTTTGAACATAACATTTATTTATGTTATCGGACTACCAACCTAAACACTTAAATTATACATAATGATATACTCTTCTAATATACAGCGCTTAAATTCTAAAATATAACTTTAGTAGCGGATACCATCTAACTCTTCGTATAGGTAATAATCTCTATCTAATTATCGTCACAGCATGTTTTATATGTTAACGACTTGTTGCTATGATTATCTGTGTTAATGTGATCTGTGTGTAATATTGTTGCAGTGTAAGATTAGACGATTTAAAACCCAAGAATCCCTTGCTGAATCCCATGCTCATAACATCCAAACTCCACTACAAAGAAGACAAGAGTTTGCAGAAAGCAACCGTTGAAAGTGAAAATTGTAAAATGACATTGAAGAGATCTGACAGTGCGAAATATAGGAAGCCTTCGGTCACTATGAGAAATAACTTCGAACATTCTTTAGCTGCTAATAACGTTGTAGTAAAACCAGGGGTCAATGAGATTAGTTTAGAGCATCTAGCAGATAAATGTGGGGTCTTTAAACTTGGTCAAATATCGTTACTCGTTGAAGGGAAGCTAGAGTTTCTGTCCAATGCGTTGACAAGTACCAAGGTTGGGTATGAAGTTGTGACGCAGGGTGTGAATGTGTATCTGAATAAGGTTGAACCGAAGAAGGATTTGGTGGCAGGATTGGAGCATGATATGGAGCTGGTGGTGACTAGCGGCAGCACAAGGATTCAGGAGGTTGGTGTTTCAATGTTTTGTGAGATCTGAAATGTTTTGAAGTTACGTTTACTAGGAGTCCTAGACCGCACTTCACCAAGTTGCATCAGTGCGGATTGGTGTAGGGATTTGTGGTCAACCCAAGTGTTGTTATGCCGCCCGAAGGTCTCCGACATGGCTTAACGACTGCCATCTAACGATAAAAACCGGGACTTATGGCTTAGCGTGCTCTCCGAAGCACGGAAACGCTAAAGAATCTTTCGCCTCATTGGAGCCCTATCAACCTACCGACAGAGCTCGCTTTTGCATAACTACCAATTAAGCCGCCGTATTATGTACGTTTCGAGAATAAAGTTCATGTGTATCAATTTCGTTTTTAACCGAGTCTAAAAAAAATAAGGTTCTCAATTCGGCTGTATTTTTTTGTCTGTGGTACGTCATAACTTTTTACTGGATGTACTGATATTGAATCATTTTTATATTCTAAAGCTGGTGCTTGTCAAATGTAGTTCGATTTAAATTTAAGCGAGGTCTGATGAGTTATTTCTGAGTTAACCCTAATAATGCGTATTTAGTTGACTTCTACAACGTTGAAGATTGACATTTCATTGCTTGTCGATGTCAAATGATCGATTTTTGAAGTCTGTTTTTTTTACAGAACGCAACAATAGGTCTAAAAACTTCAACCGGGCTGCTGATTCGGCTGTCGCAGCAGCACGCGCTGGCGCGCGAGCTGACCGTCCACATCCCGGGCGTGGAGCCGTTCGGCAGCGCCAGCGTGCCGCTCAGACTCTTCGCCAGTCTGCAGCCGAAGAGAGAGAAGAGTGTTGAGCATACTGTGAGTCAATGACTTTTACCAGCTTTATCATTATTTCATACATACTTTTTTATCATTTTTTATGGACGTTCTTCATAATAATAACTAATTATTTTCATACATATATTTTTATAATGTTCTTTATGGGAGTTTCTTTCTTAATAATAATAGAATAAAAAAGTATTAAGAAAATAAGTAATGAAAAGTAATGAAGAGTAATAGGATAAACAATATGTGGATCAGTGTACCGGTGATACCTATAGGAATAAATGATTTTGAATTTTGAATTTATTTTACCCCACTACAGCAAAGGCAATAGGAGGGTTATGATTTTAGATTTATGTATGTTTTTTATATATTCATCTTTGGGGGCGTCCATTAATTACGTGATGCGTTAAGAGGGGTGGACCAACCAGGTTTGTATAATCGAAACTGTAATTCACCCATACCCTTTTAATTTAAATACCTCTTTAAATAACGAATGCTGATGATGTGAGGATAACGATATCATGAAAAGTGATCTCTCCCCAGGTGTGGCTAACGTGTCCATGGTGGGAGGCGGCTACCGAAGTCCCTCTCCACTTCTCGCCACCCATGATCGCCTCCTGGAGACTCCTGACGTCCAACATCAGGAAGTTCATCAGCGTAACGCTCAAGTCGACTGTCGCGCACTTTATCCAGTTCAAACTGACTGACGCCAAGCTGGAGTGCGATGGGACCACCACAGTCTCCGATCTGAACCCTAAGAACGCTGGAGATATGGTGAGAGAACACAATTTTTTTTTTGTTTTATATCCGTTTGAAGGGTTGACAAAACAGCAGATGAACCTGATGGTAGTGATCACCGTCGTCTGTGGACAGCAACACCAGGGTGGTCGCCAATGCAACTGCCCTGAAGAAGAACTCTTTTTATAACATTTTTATTTGTGTGTACCAATTTTTGGATAAAACGCCATTTATTATAATTTTCATCGCGCAAAAATCTTACAGATCGTAGCATCGGACGGCACAACAGCTTCCTTTCTGTGGGAGCTCCTCAAGGACCCGCTAGGGAAGGCGGGGCCTCTGAAGGCCTCGTTTACGGTCCAGTACCGGCTGGTGGGGACCGAGGACCCGGCGCGGTCGTTCACGTGCCCCTTCGACGTGCAAGACTACACCACCCTGTTCGTGGTGCAGACTAAACTGGAGCCAGGGAAGGGGTCAGACTTCTGCAGGGCGTCGCAAGTTTGCTCGCTGCAGCTGACATTGCAGAGGGTGAGGCTTCTTACACGATTGTGGGTTCATAACCAAAGTAGACGATAGCCGAGTGGATTGAACGTTGTGATGAGATTGTTGATTAGAGTGGATTGAACGTCGAAGTACCGAACCGCGGTCTGCAAGTACCTCTAATTTTCAAAAATTATGTGCGTATTAGAATTGAAGTATCATTTGCTTCGGTGAAGGGAAACATCGTAACGAATTCTGCACACCTGGGGGATCTCCATAATATTCTGAAAGGTGTGTAAAGTCCGCCGATCCGTATTGGCGAGCGTCTTTGAGTATTACGTATTTGTGCAAAATTTGATGACCGTTAGTTACATAGATTTGAAGAAAAAAATAAAAAAGTTTTCGGTTTAACTGGCTGCCGTAGCCTCCAGGGGGGAAGGGGGGGTGGAATTATGTACATCACGTTATGTCTATATAAAGTAGGTATCATTCGGTCATAGTTTCGCACCCCAGGCATGGCATGCAAGGGCCACTTTTTACAGGACTATCCTGCTATAGACTTTGGGTACATTCCTACGAATTTTCATTCTATTGACAAATCAAACGCGTGCATTAAAACTCGCGCGAGTTTTAACCTTTAAATAAATTGTACTCCATTGAATGTCATAATAATTCTTAAATTATCATTTTATTTAGGTAAACGAAACCGAATACACTTCTCTCATGTATGAAGTGTTAGCGGACCAGACGATGTGGGCTGTGTTGGGACGGACAGCGGGTGAGCAATTTTGTTTAGTTGTTATCATTATTATTGTTATTATATTTGAAAGATCAGCAAACGTTGCTACCGACAAAAACGTACAAACGGACGAACATATGATTAATTTTGACACAAATCACATAGATTTTAAAATTAATATGCAGCATTCTAAATATATCGTTTGTAGTTAACGTTCTTAACTTTTAAATAATTTTCTGTTGTTTATTCGATACGATTTGTCCGAAACAAAAACGTTTCGTCCAATGTCGTGTGTCCAATGAACGTAAAGGTGCGAATCAACCGCAGTGCAAGCTGTGCACTGCGTGTGTGCTGTGTTTGACATTTGGCATCTCGTGCGTAACGCATTCGTGTGTTTCAGTGGATGTTATCAGATACATTTTATCGCAAACAGTAGGTACGTGTATAGTCTGTCGGTTAGTTCGCGACTTTAAGCTAAACTTATCCGCGAGACTTTTTAAATCTATACGGGTACTAACGATTTCACGTTCACGAGGCTCGTGCCAGTCTCGCCGTGAGTGATCCATGCAACTGGGTCGAATTATCGGGAAAACAATTTAAAATCGTGAGTACTTGTTTGCATCTAAAATGTTTAGTGTCCGCCATGATATAAGTTTAAAATCTTATCTGCGCGAGTTACTACCGTAGCGTAGTTCAGAAGGGTCATAAAGTTTGGCGTGTTTTGTAACACGTTTTTGCTGTCGGTACAGGCGTGATATCAATGGAGACGAACACGGCGGAGCCGCAGTGTGTGACGCTGGACGTGATGCCGCTCGTCGCCGGCTACCTGCCGCTGCCGACCGTGCGTCTGTCCAAGTACATCGCTGCTAATACCAAAGGTGAACATTGCAATTGTCAATTTACAAGCAGCGACCCCATAGACTAGTTGGAAATAACCCTGACGGGGGGGGGGGGGGGGGTACACATAATAATCTACCCAGGAGTTCGATTCTCCTGGGTATATAATATATATGTATACATCGTAAGTACCCGTTGCATATAAAATGTTTAGTGTCCGCAATTATATTAATTTAAAATCGTAGTTTGACGACCCCGTAGCCTAATAGGTAGTAGTGGGTAGGTGGTGACCCCGCTTGCGAAGCGAAATGTTCCGGGTTTGATTCTCAGCTTGGCAGACTTTTATTGGGGTTTTATTGGTGTACAGGTACAGACATAAACCAGTTGTTCGCGCCTAATCGACGTAAGCAACCGACGACTGCCGACAATTGCCGAGTCGCGCGCGCCATTTTAAAAACTCAACTCAACTTGACTCTCAACTTAGTTTAGTTAGTTGTTTTTTCTTGATTATATTTACATTTTTGCAATGCAACCTTTCTCCCTTATAATCGCCCTCCTGTAAAGTTTTAAAAAGTACAGTTACTCGGTATACTTAGGAGCCGTCGACATAATTATGTGTATATGTAGATAATTATTATTCATATAATTACAGATCCAAAGAAAGATATATCAGCTCATCCCCGACTGGAGCCATTCAGTCCGGGGCAAGTGTACCACGCGGGGAAGGCCAAGCAGGTGCACGTGTTGGCGCCCACCCCCAAAGAACACGTCGACACTACCTGATCATCATCTTTACACCTTTCTATCAAGCTGTAATCGGTAAGCTTACCACCGGTTTCTATAACCTATCTGTCACTTATTGCCGATAGGAGATCTAATAGTTTTCACGTTGAATATGATCATGTGAAATTAATTTGTCTTCGAGGGTTTATCGTCTGCTAAATAAGTGAAGGGTTAAACGCAACAGATGCGGATCATTATCAGCAGACGAGGACAGATAGGGTATAGAAATTGGATTTATCCAGACAGGAAGACTTTTAAGTGATGTTTGCTTCGTTCCCGCCCAATGATAGGCTTTCGCTAAGTATCAGGCTTTTGATTTTGATTTTTTTGATTACAAGTTTGGCCGGACAAATTATATGGATTTGGAGTAAGAATTTAATTAAACAAAGAGGAAAGAAACATTTATTCCAGGGCTTTATTTATTTATTTATGCAGCACATGAACAAAGAAAGTAAAAAAAACTTTAGGCACTCTTATGTCTTCTTACTTACTGTATGTGCGTTTATGCCGCGTCACACAAGGCCAGCCGTGATTGGCTAATTTCAATGTCAGTAAAAAACAATAAACAGAACGACGAACGGGCTGACGTTGCCTACCAGGCCGCAGCCTAGTCTTCATTACGCTATTTTTGATCGGTAGTTACACTTCTAGGTATTATTTTTCGCTGTTTTAATAAGTTAACCTGTCATTTACACCCTAGCGCGTATGGAAGACTGCCATTGCATCGCATTGATTTAATGATTAGAATATACCTTGGATTCCTCTGTCTGTATACCTTAGGGACTCCGGCTGTGTCATGCTTACAATGTGTACCCTAGCAACCGTCATTGCTTGCTCAATTATATTATAGTATTTAAATGTAACGGGTACTCACGATTTTTGTAAATACACCGATATTTCGATCCAATTGCATGGCCATAGCGGCTGTGTGATGTAAATTTACAAAAATCGTGAGTACCCGTTACAATTAAAATGTTTAGGGCAATGAAAAATATTTAGACTATAGTATCCTCGAAGCTTAACGCCATAGATGGCTTCAAATACAGTGATGTAACTATGTTATCCAATATAATTATGGTACTCAATTCTATCTGTAAGTATTACGCTAGCTACCGACTGATTCTTAGCACGACTGGGTCATAGTTGGCATTTATAGGAAGTGTTATATTTCTAACTATATCGGATGTAGACATCGAAGTGAAACAGAATAAAGGTGCGTTCAAAGTAATGCGTTCGACTTGCCGCTAATAATAATAATAACTTTGGAACATAACGAAACCGAAAATATTGTAGTAAACAAGATCTTACGTGGCTAACGCGATTAAATTACTGCACACAATTATTTCTGGTGTTTAACCTATATTTTATTGCAAATTATTGACGAACGCACGGCTGCTCGTAAGAAAACGTATGACGTCATTGTCACGTTCCGCCTGAGCCGAGCGTGCAAGCGAGAGCGTGGAACAACCGATAGAGAGGCACGAGCAAGGAGTTGATTTGATTGTTGCATAACTATAACAACGTACATGTATTAATTTATTTGTTGCCCTGTCATGGTTTGTCCAACGCAGACTTGCTTTTTTTAATGGGTAATTTTTAAACGTCAGTACGTCATTGATACCATAACCGCAAATTGAACGCTTTGCTTGGACGTTCCTTCAATGTTTTAGTAATAGAAAATATGTATATTTATATGTGTATACAAATACAAATTCTAAATTCTGCTTTCGTAAATAAGACCCAATTGTTGTGATAAATGTCTTTGAACTATCTATAAATGTCATAGATTCATTTTTGCTTACCGGTGAGCATGGTACCTAAATGATGATTTTTATTTTTATGGGATTATATTATTATTGAAATTTAATTTGTTATTAATAATAGGTAATGGTCGCTGACCTATGTTACTCGTGTTTGTTATTCTCATCCACGAATTAATATCTACTCAATCAACCTTGAAACAAATCATAAAATAATAAAAAAAAAAATTTTTAACCCTAAAAATGATAAACAAACTAAGGCCCTACAGTAAATACATTCCGCAAAATAAAGTGTTAAAATACCAATATACTTAATATGACCAGAAAATTAATTATACTCATCATTCAAGGTCATTTATTATTTTATTAGTCCGTAATACTTTTAATACAAAAGATAAAATTATCATAAAGGTACCGGACACGAGGCTTAAAGGTGTTTTTATGGAAAGTATGCTATTCATTGATTATTTATTCATAATTTTCGACTTTAAAATGTATGTAAGTACAGTACATAGAAGGTAAAGGTTAATACAAATTATTGGAACCAGCAGGTGTATCAAATATTTACATTACATTGTAAGAATTGAGACAAGGTAAGAGCTACAAATAACTATTTTTGTATAGCTGTTCAGGCATTACATATATATGAATAATTGACGTCATTGATGATGGAATCTACAGGAGAAACACTTACCTTTAAGTATACTATTTCTCATTTACAGTACTTTTCGTTAATTAAAAAGAAATGAAGCATGAAAACGTTACAGATAGAGATTTGTATAATTATGTTTTTTCATAGAAATTGCTGTAACAAATAAATAGCTAAAGTTTTTAAGGCCTGATCAGGTATTTGCGGTATCCACTACCGATGTCGGTAGCGGTATCCGAGTAAGCGGTATGCGGTAGAAACGGCCGAACATGAAAATGCCACGCGTTGGGTTACAAGTGACGACGGGTTTTTGCGAAACTTCCCGTACCGGAATACCGCTTACCCACTCGGATGCCGCATATTTGAGCAATCCTTTAGCCTATTTACGTTGTCAAGTTTTCACAGTTACGAATAAAACGTCGACTGATGGCAGTTTTTAGATAACTTCCTATTTCTTAGGATACTTCTGTGAGAGAGAAAACGATATATTCGTATATATCTCAACGAACATCTTTTTACGCTACATCCTTACGCGTTAAATTTTACTTTGATTCTAGATTACTTGTATTCAAAACTATATTATTGTTTAGTTTAGTATTTAGAAGAATAGATGTGTAAGTCGTGTGCTAGGTGAATATATATAGCTATGTTGTCATAGAAATATAATTATGTGTTGTGTATAGATATTTAATTTACTTGTTTTTTTCCTTAAGGCCTGTTCAAATATGCGCGTTATCCGCTACCGCTGTAGGTAGAGGTATCTGCTGCCGCTGTAGGTAGCTGTATCCGCTGCCGCTATAGGTAGCGGTATCCGCTGCTGTTGTAGGTAGCGGTATCCGAGTAGGTAAGCGGTACCGTACATATCAGAACAGGCCTTTAACCTGTTTTACTGTTCAAAGTAAATCAACGCCATATTACGTCAACTCTGCAATGGTTTCATGGCTAGTCTGTATCTCGTCTATACCCTTTTTAATCTGTTAAGTTTAAGTTGTACAGTTTTACAAGGTGCTTATATTTGACAATTTTATCTATAGATTTCTTTTTAACTCATGTATATTGTAGGTTATCGTTACTTTATAGCGTACGTTAAGTTATGCATATCTATGGTATGAACATTGGGTGCATGGTGGTATCTATGTATATGTATATATTTTGTTATTATTACTTGGTTGGTTAGAATTTATTTATACTATATTAGAACATTTTATATATTATTGCAGTTCGGTGCATATGTTAAAATAAATTTGTACCTATACCTATAATTTTGACGTCATTTCACGTCAGAAAAAAGCATAATACTTTTTTACATCACGATGAATCTATGAAAGATTAATATGCTCCTTGTTTACATATTGTTAAATTTAAAAATGTTTAGTTGTTAATGTTATATTACTTTGTTTAGTTTTAGCCACATTAAGAAAAACCAAAGCTGTCTCAAACAGCCATTTTATTAATCTACCTATTATAATAATTGATGGTTTAGGTTTTTTATTTTTGTATAATCCAGCCAATCGGAAGCGATAGTAACGTCCAATCTCGTTTGTTTTTTCATTTATCATGAGAAACATCCAATGTGCATTATTTAATTTTATTAAAAG
This sequence comes from Ochlodes sylvanus, assembly GCA_905404295.2. NCBI lineage: Eukaryota > Metazoa > Arthropoda > Insecta > Lepidoptera > Hesperiidae > Ochlodes > Ochlodes sylvanus. The sequence goes on from FR990144.1 coordinate 7,151,892, forward strand.
ATATTTTAATCTTTATAATTTTGTTTTACGCATATACCTACTTAATACCTAGATAAATTCCAGGACATGGGTGCTTTGTAAATCGAATAAAATTAGAATAGATCTTTTCTAATTTTTATATCTTTTCTTATTTTTTGAGAATAAATCAGCAACGTTACTATTTTCATGACGCCCAAATATGTTTTTACGTGAATAAACAGACTTGGCAAAGAGTATCAACTAATGCTAGTGATTTGTGTGACGTGGAGAGAAGTTCTGTCCAGGCAACATTTTTGGTTTATCAAAACAGCACTGGCCATATTTAAAAAAAGTGTATTACTTTTAAAGAAAGGACGTTTGTATCGCTACTGATTGGCCCAATTCAGGTGTATTTAATTTTAAAACCAATATACTCATATTGTGTCTCTGGTTGGTACATTTATAGCTATATGAATTGACTATTACGAAATATTACGTTGGTTTATCTGTTATTAAAACAATTGGCCGAAGTCATGCAAGCTCTATGTACTGAAGTTATGTAAATAGTCATATTACTACAAAACTGAAGATTGTATTTATATTTCTTAATGTGTATAATATATAGGATTACAATTAAAATGTTTATTGTTTACAATCGTTTTATTATCATCTATCCTTGAACAACCTGCCATAAGTGCCCCATCTATAACTATTAGGCCGCCAGGTGCCTCTTGTCTATGGTCATTCAACTGCTTACTACACTGGTTACTTGGTTAGTCATAGTTGTTGGGTTCTAGCCACAGACCATTCTAGCAAAGAGGATATAAAACACTTGGATTCTAGAACAATTTGATAAATTGGTTAGGTTAGGTTAGGTTAGCAATGCGGCGTTCGCACCTGCCTGTGCGTAACTAATATTGTAATGATTAACAGCATCCATGTTATTTTTAATCAGATAGGTTTGAAAAATACCGTCCTTATTAGTTATCACAGTAAATAGGTAGTTAGTTTTTATGCGCTTTGGGAAACTTTAGGTGTTACGAATATATATTTGAAGTTATTACCGGCAATTTTTATTTAATAAGGTTGTCATGAAATTATAAAAATACCGGTTAAGGGTTATAACAATAGATAATTTTTAGTATCCTATAAAGCTAATTTGACAAATCCTATTTTTTTTCTCATTACTTAATTTTTATTTAAATCTTTTATCTTATAACAATGACGAACATCGCTTTTTACTTTGTTATGTGAGTCGTTTTTTACAAAACAACTTCATTAGTATCGCAACGTGCAAGAATAAAATTAAAAGCAGAAAGTTTTCTACATCTGTGTATTTTACATAATCTGTGTTCAAATGATTACGATGACACAAGGAAGGAGTAGGTATAGTGTTCTGTGGTCACCAGTCACCGTCAGTCAGGTCAGCAGTCACGTCAGTTTTGGTTAGTTTCAGTTTGTGATTGTGGTTGACTTGTGGCCAACTGAAAGAAAATTGGTAGTTTGTTTTGTCCAGAAGTTTACTTCATTTTTAAAATTCCTGTAACCATGACTTAAAGAAAACAATTGTGAATCTTTTTAAATCATCGTAAAATTACCAGTGCGATGGACATTCTGTTTTCCAAGCTCACAAAATGAGAAGTGCTCTCGGATCGTTGGTGGATGTCACATGCAAATTGGACCGTCTCCGAGTGGAAAAGTAAAATTATTGGGCAGGAATCGTTACGTGTACGCAGCGGGAATGACAATAATGGCTGTTTCTGTTGGCGAAATTTGCGAGAATACGAAGTTGGCGAGAGAAATGGCTCTGATGGGAAACTATGATTCGGCACTAGTTTTCTACGAAGGCACTATCCAGATGATCCACAGATTGTTGATAACCATAGCGGACCCCACGCGGAAGTCAAAGTGGCAGTTGGTAAGTGAATTTTTAAAATTCTTAATTTCTTATAATCTTGACATTCGTTTGTGATTCTATGTTGCTTGCCTTGAGGGCACCGTCGTTTCCTTTTATGATAACATAATTAACTGCCACGGAAGGCCGAAGGCTGTTGGCGCCGTAATAATACTATAAGGTGTGTTTGTTTACCTACACTCTGTTACAGTAAGCCCATCTCATATATTCGAAGGTTCTGGTTTTCTAACTTTATGACACATACATAAATATTTAGAGGTTATTCTTTGAAAATATTTTGGAAACAACAAATTTGTGATTTTATAATTTACTAATGTAATTATTGTATAATTAATTCATAGGTTTCATGTTATCTATGACCTCAGTTCAACTTAACTTTACGCTTAAATTTAGTATCACATTAAAAAAAATTAAAAATGTGATACTAAATGGATTTTCCATTTAGTATCATATTTTTAAATTTAACACGAAAGACCCCAAACTAAAGACCCATCCACTAAGATGTGTCAAATTGACACATCTTAGTGGATGGGTCTTAAGGTCAAGGTTTAAGAAATTTACAACAAGTTTTTGTGCAACTCAAGTTATAACTTATTATTAAACTGATTAATAAAATGTTGAAGAAACCAAGTATATCTTTGGATAAGCAAGTAGTTTACCCTGCTTAGTTCCATATATCAATTTTTTCTCATAAATTGTCACTTCACAGACCCCATCAACTTTGTTCTGAAAATCACATTTGTAACCTCCGCTATCCACATATCCAATAATACTTAATGCATTATGTATATGTATTTGTTATCTAAGATCCATACTTAACACAACATCACAGTTTATTTAACTCAGTTTTAATTATTTGAATTTGAAAGGATTATTTTGCTTATAATTTTAATTTGAAAAAGTGAATTTACCATGGCCTATGTTGAGAGTTACATAATTCTTGTAATGTCTTAATAATCTGTGCTTTAAAATCTTAGCCTGCTTGTAACAAGATTCAGGGAGATAACATTCAATTGTAACTAGCATTGTATAACAGTCCATTTATATACAGCAATCTGTTGGACAATACAACATGCAAAATAAGTATATTGCAACATGTTGAATACTATTATTTATTTATTCCTTCTTCAACCTTACATAAGTAATGGAACAAAAGCATGGACTTACGCTAAGAGTATTTTCTGCCAGTCAACCATAGGGCAGTGGAAGAATGAAGAAGTTGGTAACAACAAAGAGAGATTGAAAAAGGAGAAATTTATTGCATCCTTTCATAGAATGTAACAAATCTCTATAATTTTCGATTGTGATGCCTGCTGTAAAATACTAGTCAAACAAATTGTATAGGTATCTAGGCATTCCCTTCGATTTCAACTCCTTATTCTTAGTACATACTGTAATGAGCTTTATATTAACTGGCCCCTTTATAGCTATATAAAGAAGCTAGGTAATTAAATATAATTACTGACTGTGATTCATTCAAATTTCTTAAATAATCCGAGTTATTATATTTTTCTTATTCAAATTCTTATTGTTGTATGAAAAGACAGGTTAATGGTCCTTAAAATAATTGTGGAAATTATCTAAAGATGATTCCATTATGTATATGTTCTATTCATACTATAAACTTATCTCACTGATAAGGTTATGTGTAAAATATGATAATATACACAATGCTGAGAAATTTCATTATAATCAAAATACATAATATGCCAACTCTGAACTGGCAATGGCTACCATTGTTTTAATTGTGGGCTACTGTCGGAGATGATTTTATGCTTGCTCATGTGCAGCTATGAATAATAGTTATTAAACAATCATTTTTTCCACAAAACAATTCCCTCCACCACATGTGGAGAGACCTGTGCTCAGTAATAGGCCATTAATGAGTTGAAGCTGAAATCCCCTGTGCTATGGTGAAATGGATACACATCAATATATATAACACTCTTGCACTATTGAGTGACTGACATATTGACGACCCGATGGCGCAATGGTTAACACACCGGATCGCCGTTCCGAGGGTCCTGGGTTCGATTCCCAGGGAGGCGGAAATTTGAATGATGAATTTAAATTTCCGTTCTTGGTCTGGGTGTATGTGTTCTTGTCTTGTGTGTTGGCCATGGCACCCACGACACAGGGAATCCTAGTATGGGGCTATGAGTGTGTAGCATTATTTATTTATTTATTATTGTATGTCAGTCACTCAGTAGCCGATACTGCTGAACTCAAGAAGCTGAAATTAGGCATGTATGTTCCTTGGGAGCACTTAGTGAGGATTTATGGAAATTCTCCCCCTGAGGGAATAAAAGAGCACATCAAAGAAATGTCTTTATTTAACACTAGCTGTGCACGGGCACAGCTAGTATGAAGTCACGGGACTTCATCCGCATGGAAAATAATTTAAACAATTTCTAAAATAAAAGTATTACTCCTTATTACATCAGCTATCGGCCAGTGAAAGTCCCGTCAAAATCGGTCCAGTGGTTCCAGAGATTTGCCCAAACAAACAGACAGACAAAAATTGTAAAAAATGTTATTTTGGTATATGTATTGTGTCCTATCCATGTAATAAAAAGCGGTTATTTTAATATTAAAAACAGACTGCAATTTTATTTATTTGTAGTATAGATAAAACAAATGGTAATAATCTTTTGACGTTCACAACATTTCCCTGTAAGTTCATTATAACAACTTTGACGTGGGCAATTGGCTAGAGGTCATTGGTACCGGAGCTGAATCAACTTGTACTCCACCACCCACTCTCATATGATATGCTTTGTGTGTTGGTAGACACCACATTACAATAAAAGTTATATAGGTATGTCGGAGATTATCAGGGATTCTCTAATATATATATTTATTAGATTGACTGTTAAATCTGTTGATTACAGAAATGTATCTTTTAAAACCATGACATCTTTAAACCCCTATCTCGTTTTTTCTTTCAATAGATATTAAAGATAAAAAAACACGCAAAAGTTAAATCTAGGAAAACTAGTTTTCATATCTATGGACCTAAGTGCAGCTCCTATTAATAGTATTTATGCTAATAAGTATGTATATTATTACTCAATTAATGCTATCAGCATTAAAATTCATAGGTAGAAAGTTATTAAATTATATTAAGTTATATTTTGGATATTATTCAAAAGTATAAAATTTTTCATTTATAATTTAGAAACCCACAACTGAAAAAACATCTAAAAATTAACCTATTCATTATGATAATTTCAATGAGTTCAAACTTGGTTCCGCTGCTGTAAGTTGGTGGGGTTTTGGGTTTCCTAAAGTGTGTTGTTGCTGCAACATTGGTTCAGGGTTACTATGTTATGGTGATATCACTTTAAACGTACTATAATATAATACATTTTTAATCTATCAGACCAGTCGTATATATTTGTACAACAAGTAGGTATAAAATACCTTTCCAACAAAAAATAAATTAGATCAAAATCGGTTCATCCTTTTAGGAGTTGCGATTCCACAGACAGACATACAGATACACACATTAAACTTAACCACTGTTTTTGTGTTACTGGTAAAAAAGGATTTCACTACTAGATTTTGGATATCATGTATGTACTTAAGCATGCTGTTTTACGTAAACAGCATTCTTAAATAAATAAAAAAGGCTGTTGTTATGTATATATTTTTATTTTTTATTTTTGTTCATTTTTATTCATAGGCATGATGATCGGTTAGTGTGCCTTAGGTCCACAGAGATTACAAAGAAGTATGTTATCTCATTATCTCATTTTGTCATACATGTATTTGCATAGAATTGTAAAGTAATTATCGGAATGTATTGCCATTGACGTATTTTTAAGATATCCAATCTCATTTTTATTTTGTCATGTTCAGGTATAGTAAAAAGGCCCTCTACTGAATCTAGTTCATTAAAACATCTATACAAAGCAATTGCAACCAGTTTTTGCTGTGTGTCGTGTTTACAGTGTCTAGTACCTGTTTATAAATCTACCTATATTTTATATTGAGAGTTGTACTGTTTTTTGTATGTAGTTTTTTATCAATTTGCTACTTAGCAACCCCCTTGGGTTTGCCCATATTGTTGCAAATAACGCTAGATAGATAAGAAACGCGGGACAAAATAAACGATATTTTAGTATGTAATAGAAACTACTAGCTAAGAATTACAAGTTTATAATTTTTTTTTTGTTATATTTAATGAAAATATGATTGAGATATTTTCAATGATAATACAACCTTGCACACTGCTTTAATTGATTTATTCATTTATTTTCTATAAAATATTGTAACTTACCTGATACCTTGGGCGGCAACGCATCGGTGACCACTTACCATACATCTGCTCATTTGATGACTAGTTACATAAAAATATTTAATTTTTAAATTGAAAACTTTCTATTCTCTCTAATATCATGTGATAAAAAATAATAATCATAACGATATATCTCTACCTGTGCAGCGAGATTTTGTTGCACTTTTACATAATAGATACTAGTATTAATAAATGTGAAAGTATTTGTTTGCTGTTATTTCACGTCAAACCGCAGTAATACATCGATGTGATTTTTGGTATGGAGATAGTTGAAGGGGTAAAGGGATTATGTTATGGAAAATATCTCATGTCCACGGGAAAACACGTGTTAATCAAATAAGCGCTTTAAATGGCGTAACGGGAGTAGTAACAGTAACGTGCTATTCTGAATAGGTAATAAATCTTTGAAAACATAAGGAATACGTTTCCCGAAGTGAAGCGATGACAGGTTTACTAGTAATAAATATATTCCTATAGAATCTACTTTTTGTCAGTCCAAATCTTGTATTAATTTCTAGCTTCCATATTTCTCGAATAACTTGAAATGGAGCAGTTATAACCTAGTAACCCACCGTTTTTCCGCCTTTATGAATATTTTCGTTGGAAATACATAATATATCACCATCGAAGGTCAGGCTATAAGGTCACACAGCCGCAGCTGAAAACTTTTAATTACTCAGGTGGATATTTATGATTGTTATTGAGTTAATAAAATTATATGTAACGCTAACGAATGCCTGGTATAAAACAATTTATCTTGTGCTTGAAGAGATTTTTCTGTTATCAACTTGCTCCTATGTTATTGAGTTTTTGCTGTTTCTTTATGTGGATGAAAAACTTTAAGTATAGGAATATTCTGATTCCATTGTTTGCGCAACTAAGATTTCATTTATAAACACAACTTTGTTAAAATTTTATGATCGGATAAAGTTCGATCAGTAACCTCAGAATTATCACTTGTTTCGGTGAAGGAAAATTACGCGAGGAAATCTGCACACCTAAGACTTCGCTATCTCAATCTCAAGGATGTGTGAAGTCCGCCTATCCGCACTTGGCCGGCGTGGTTGACTATGGCCTGTACCCTTCATATTGTGAGCTGAGAGAGTGCCCAGCAGTGAGAGAATTATAGGTTGCGATGATGACGATGAATCTCAGACTCCTATAACAATAGAGAGAAAGTAATACGGATGCGGTCATTTTATAGATTTGCTAGTATCCCCTAGTCCTTTATTTTGTCTTCTGTTGTGATAAAAGCAGTAAAAATTACTTACTTCCGATTGATCTCATTAGTCATTACCTGTGCTCCTACATTACTAAACAACCTTGTTCGCTATGTTGTACGAGTTGTCACACTGTCAAGGTGTTTCGTATTCTAATGAATAATATTAAACATGTTAATGTGTAACTCTGAATGATATTTGTGTTCTTTATCTCAAGCTACTATATTACAGTACGGGTTACATCATTTCTAGAGGTACCTACACATGACAATTTATTGGACGCAAAGGATAGTTTGGCTCGACAGTGATCTGGGAAATTCAAGTCGAATTTAAATTAACAACGTAGTATCTGTATAATGATTATACTGCAACATACTAATAATACTATCACAGGACAAATATTATGTAGTGCCACCTACTAATCCTTCTCATTTTAATATATTGCGTATAAGTATTATAGGCAACGCATAATATTACAAGTACTAAACTTTTTCCTAATAGAATATTGAAAGACTAGATACTACTTTAGTAGCCAGTTTCAGCCTCATAATCGCATAAAGAGTACTATATTTATCGCAAACCTCTAAATAAGCATATCATTATAGTCATTACTTAATTTTATCTTATCACACACAAAAACCCCTATGTCCTTGCGCGCAATTTCGTTTCGAGTGAAACCCAACAAACGCGTCACGCTCCAATGGATTTAGTAACTCGACGCCTTTAATCCACTATTCGTTAACCTCCTAATAACAGTTAGTGCACCTAATGTTTGTCTTGTACGCTGATGTGGTTTGATCACACTTGATCAAGCAAGGTAACTCGAGGATATTTTAATTGAATAATACTCGGGTTGTCGGTTTGCGATTGCGGTCGCACTTGTGTTTTTATTTACCTACGAACGGTGACTGGGTTGTAATGACTTGCGTAATCATGTGCTTGGATTTTTTAAATAAAAATGTCAATGCATCGAGGTATAAGTACTGTACGTTAGTACTTATATCTCGATGTGTCAATGTTTACATTTGCCGAGGTAACATTTTAAATAAACTTTGTATCTGGCTTGAAAAGACGCACCGAAAAGAGGTGATTAAACCAAATAAAACTTGTAATACATATTCGAATCGGACTCGTACATGTGGGGTTTCGTACCACAGATCATCACGCAGGGCGATAGGTCGCTACTATCGCTCCGCGTGATTATCTACATTCTACAAGATAGATTAATCTTTAAAGACTGGGATAAAGTTTTCGTATTTTCTATGAATCGATGGTGTTGATGGCGGTGAGAAACGAAAAGAAAGGCGAATAGTGGTCGCCACCTCGGCATCGCTGTGACCAACGCATTAGCAACGGTCACGTTTTGTGGGACGTTCTAAAGGCTCGTCCAAACTTGTAGTTTTATTTTATTTATAAATCTACAGTGAAGCTAACTTCGATGCTACGTGAACTTGTTTGACGAAATTAAACTAATACATATAAATAAAATCACAGACAGAGATTTAAAATAACTGTTTTTTCAAGTGCTTATAGTTATTTCCACGATATTAAAACACAAACAAACTTTTTAGAAATTTTATCTGTCTGTCTTCCCGTTTGTCCAGGATGATCTCGAACGGCAGCCGATTTTAATGGGACTTTCAGGAGAAGATAGAGGAAGTTATAGCGCATATTATAGGCTACTTTTTATCCCAGAATTCCCACGGGATCGAGATTTACGTCAAAAACTCCCAAACTTCTAGTGTGGGGTTGTGAGTCAGTAGCGTAATTTATTTATTATTATTGTAAGTAACGATTAACCGAACGAATAAATACAACCCGTTCCTATAACGATAAGAACCGTCCCTAAATGAAAGCCATGGGCGTAGCTTTAGATCCGTTCAGTGCGTACGACTACGAGCCATTACATTATAGGTTCCACATGTAGAAAACAATTGTGTTTAGACACGCCTAATCGTACAGTACAGGTTCTTCGTCTATTGGTGATTGCAGTCGTATCGGACACGAAATACGGTATGTTTCGTGTCCGTGTATCTGAGTGCTACTTGATCCTGTTTGATGTATTTATGAACCAAAATTGCAGACAATAAAATATTCATGTGGTGGCCAAAAACGCTATAAGGTGTATTGTGCCAGCAGGTATAGTTTTTTAGAATAAAAGATATTTCTTCTTAAACATATCTCTTCGTGGGCTTTTGTGTATACCCCACACAATAGGGTACATAGAACTAAAGAGAAATGTGTATCTTTATTCTCTATATTTGTTTGCATTCCATTCAGGTATAAAATACTTTTGTTGTAAAATGTCAGTAAAATTGGATGTGGCTCAAATTGTTTTATTTTTTTCGCTACATTTCAATCATTCTTGCTTCAGCCATCTCATTTGTTATTAACCGCAAAGGAAATTGAAATTCGAACTTTAATTGTTTTGAAGTCGGGTTTTTTAATAAAGCAAATAGCTTTATTAATAATAATAATTCTATTTGTATTTGTTTGTTTGAATATCTATTTTTAAAATTTGAATGTTTTGTGTTGATCCATATTTTCATACAATTTATAATAGGTACATACAATTTATAATTAGGCAATAATAAGGTATTTCATTTCGTTATTCTATCAAATCATCATCCCAAACCGTAGCTATCCCACTGCTGGGCACGTGTCTCCGCTCACAATGTGCGGGGTACAGGGCATAGTCCACCATGCTGGCCAAGTTCGAATTGGCATTGCTACTTAATTTAAACGATCATGTTCTCATAAAATGGTGAATGTAGATGGTAGGTATACTCGTGTGGTAGACTGACACGTACTTAGCTCGTGTTTCTTCATTGTCTCAACAGTTTGTTTGTGTGTGTTATGCACAAGAGCGAGTTAAGTGCAGTCAACGGGTTAACAGCTCATAACATGTCCGCGATGTTCATATGTATGTCTCTTTGTACCGAGTCATATTTGAACCGTAAATTATCTTGCATTTACTCCTTCCTTCATGATATGACATGGGAATATGCTGTGTCGAATAAATGTATAAATCATAGTGTTATTGTGAAACCCATGGGTGATGGTAGCCTCTTAGCGTGGCTCTTTTGATTTGTTGTATTTGAAAAACATCTGGATTAAAGATGTATATTAATAACTAGCTGTAGTCTGCGGTTAGGTCCGCGCGGAAGTATACTTTTAACTGATTGTCAAACTAACTGTAATCCTCTAGTTAACCTCTTTAAGGACAGAATATGACAAAAGCCGTTTTTAACTGACCTCTGCTACTACTAAACTACCTCGCTGTCAAGTTTCATCTTCATAGGTTGGTTTTCGAGATTGCGTGTATGATCAGTGAGTGAGTATCTTACCCTTTTTAAGTAATTACTCGAGAAATGATTAGTCGAGTCACCTGATGTAAGATGTGAGTGGTCATCGTAGCCGATGGAAACTTTTAACCTCATGAATTATTTCTCAGTTGCCACCAAGCTGAAAGATTAAGCAGGGCCTAGCTTGGACTCAATATTTTATTTATTTATTTATTCTTGATTGAACCTTACTTAAGTAATGGAACAAAAGGCGGACTTAATGCTAAGAGCAATCTTCGATTGACCCCATTACCCAAGAAACCTGTGCGCGTAATCATTTCTCGGTTACTATCATATAAGCACAAAAAAAGAAAAGTTATAAAGATAAGATACCTACTTATAAAATGAGACAAGTAATGCGTATTTATCGACGAGTCGTTGACATTAGATAGAGTGCACTTTCTTTTCCCTGGATCTTATTTCCGCGGTAATCAGTTACAGGCGTCAGATGACCCTTCCGTGAGTCAGATCGAAACAAAGACTTCTTGATACTAGGACGTTAGCGTTCCTAATAATGTTAAGTGTGAGTCAGACAAATTGATCAATTTTTTCATCGTTAAAATGCAATTAAATTAGACACGTACTCATATTATGAACCACCGCGCACCGTACCAATAATACATATTTAATAGACAAATCTTTTACATTATCTTTTTTTTTAATGCTTTGTTATCGATAGAGGTCAAAAATACTTTTTGGAACTCCTGTCTGTCTACATAAATATGAAACGGTATTTAAAGATAACTAAACATGACAAAATAAAGTTAGTGACGATTGATATAACATTTTCCTCGCTTGGTAAACTTTGCATACTTACATGTTATTCTTTGATACATTTTTATTCGTCTTATTTTTAAACATTTTACGCTCATCAACAATGTGTTTTCGTGAGCTAATTGTTCAAGGGGATCGGGTGACGCTCCGTGACTCAGTATCTGCTGGTAAAGTTAGAAGCTGACGCACATTCACTTGTAAGTTTTCATCAATTGCCTTACTTTCTTCACTGATCCCCTATTATTAAACTTTATGTCTTGACTTTACTGTAATCTTTGTTGCCCTTACTGCGGATAACGATCCGTTAATTTGTGTTTGACCAAAGATAGACCGTTATATAGGTAGGTTTTAATCCAACGCAAAAATGCAGTTTAACTACTAACGCTCTCATATAGGGAAAGGATAGGTTGAGAGAGGTACAGAGAGAGAGGGTGTGTGAACTCTGAACTGTAAATAGGCGTCATACTGTGGGTTTACTACATATCTTCTAGGGCTACTATGTATTTCCACAATGGTCAACAAAACTTCTCATGTTTCCACCTGGAAGCTGTAGTTTATTGCGTCCTTTGAAGCACGGAAGCAAAGTTAAGCATCTACCTGTCACCTATTCAACTACCAATGTTGTCTAACTTGTTGAAACACTATCAACGAGTCATACTAACAATTATTATACTAACTGGACTATTACTAACAAACAACTAACGGGACTAACTATCACTAACGAACGAACTGATCAACTGACATTGTTAATAACGTCTTCGCCAACAGGACTAACCATTATAGTCCCGATTTGAGTCTTGTTTTAGGTCGGACACAGTTGACATTGGCGGCAGCAGAAGGGTGGTGCTGCATGCTCATTTTCTATCTTAAATAAAAAATAAATAAAAATTACTTTCAATATCTCATATTGGTTCGTCAATAATACATCACAAGGCCAGTCCAAACCTCATGGGACTTTAGTAAAAGTTCGACTCACCTACGTCAATCAGTACGGTATAAATATCAATACCAAGCGAATGTGAAAGAAAGTATCGTACGATTGATTGTAGCAATGAATAAACAATTAATTCCCCATTAATTTGTTACACTTTTACTTTAATAGCTCCGGGCGTTGCTCGCGTGTACCACTGTTCCGACCGTCGGGTGTTTGCATATGATCACGTAATCTTCATACGTCGATAAATAGTTCTAATATGACTAGCTGTGCCCGTGACTTTCTTCGTGTGGGATAAAAAACCCGATCTGGTGGAAATTCCGGAATAAATTGTGATGCTCTATAACTTTCTCTATCTTCCAGTGAAAGTTCCATTAAAATTGGTTCAGTAGTTTAAGAGATTAGCCCGGAAAAACAGAAAGACAGGCAAACAGACGGGGATAAATTCAAAAAATTGTTTGTGTTTTATGCCCCGTTCGGCGTGCCGTTAAATCTACGTTTTCACTCTATTCCAAGAGATTCTGTCGATAATCGTAATCGAGTCATAACATTACACTTTTTTGTTAAATTCCACGCGAGCGAAGTCGCGGACATAGCTAGTTTTAAATAAGTTTAAAAGTATGTAAACCAGCTGACAATAAGATACTGCGATTTCTTTTATTTGACATTTCTAACGTTGGTACGTTTTTAATAAAAATTCATAAACAAATGAACTTTAAAATCGCCATAATTATTCTTTCAACTAATATCAGGTAGGTAGTAGGTCAACATTTGAGACGATCACTTCCTCCAAGGGGTTAAAGTAAAATAGATTCAATCGAAAGATTGTAGGTAAAGGTTCAAAAAAAGAAGTGTCGCCGGACGCGGTAATAGCTGGTTATCGCTGTATTAGTTACGAGTAAGTGCGATTCCATTGATGCGTACGCGCATGTTATAACTCAGAGATGGGCCAAATGGGGTTCCATACGCCACATCGAATTCCATTACATCGAAGTTCATGACATCGAACACGTTACATCGATAGTTTATTATATCGAACTATCATCACATCGAATGCTTATTACATCGATTGGTCATGACATCGAAAGCTTTTAAAATCGAATGTTCATTGAATCGAATTTATAACATCGAAGCCTTATCACATCGATAGATCGTGACATCGACAGCTTTAAAACATATAGAACGGACATAATTTTTTTTTATATATTAAATGCAAGAAAAAAAACATTTTTACAATTAATTTTAATGTTATTCATACATATATACATGTACATACATACATACATGTACATACATACATACATACATACATATACATACATACATGTATGTATGAATAACATTAAACGTTAGTGTAAAAATGATTTTTTTCTTTCATTTAATATATAAAAAAAAATTATGTCCGTTCTATATGTTTTAAAGCTGTCGATGTCACGACCCATCGATGTGATAAGGCTTCGATGTTATAAATTCGATTCAATGAACATTCGATTTTAAAAGCTTTCGATGTCATGACCAATCGATGTAATAAGCATTCGATGTGATGATAGTTCGATATAATAAACTATCGATGTAACGTGTTCGATGTCATGAACTTCGATGTAATGGAATTCGATGTGGCGTATGGAACCCGGCCAAATGTAATTATGTTTACAGATTAAAATGTCATCTGGAGGCACGGAATATGCCCCCGCCAAGAACGCTCTTTTCAGGTAAGGCGCTCGCGAGGGCATTTTCCGGTCTCCAGATGCATTTCTAACTTGTAATCATGATTAAATTATGCCTATCTCTATCTCTGTTATAATAATAACTGACGTAGGCTTTGTAGATTTTCAAACTTAATAAACTGATTATATTATCGGAAATTTGGAAACGCACGACGCGACGATTCAAGGAAACATTATGCATGATCACATAAATGACGGCATTTTCGACGGCATTGAAACACGTGTTTGTGTGTGCTCTGTGTGTTGAGTGTTTTTTATAACATAAAGGATATCGCGTTTGTGTATGCATATAATTATGTATATGAAAACTTCTTAGAGGACTTTATTATGGCTTTAAGATAGCAAACAAGCAGCTGGTGACTACTGTGACCAACCCAGAACAAGATTCAAATCCGGACAAGGATTGTTAGTCCAGTTAGCAGAGGGTGTTATTAGGAACGTTAAATAAAATTAATTACGAGTATAAATGTATCATTATTATAGTATATAATATAATAAGTTTTAAGAATTACAAATATGGGCTATTGAAGTCATATTATACCAAAACAAGTTGCCAATGATCTTCAACACACATGCAGAATACAGTCGTACCTAAATACTACTTTCATCAAAATCCAACGTAAAACAACTGCAATTTGCAAAAAATTAAATTACGTACGCAGGCTATGCATTGAAAGAATCGGTTCTTAGAAGTAGCACAAACTATGTATGACTTCAAATAATACTTATTCTTGATTACAGATTAAGTACATTGCTAGAGCCTATTTGAAAAAGTGGACTTCACACGTTTGCGACTTCCATTTCAATAAAAAATCCGTTTATTTCCTTTCGATTTACTTGGAAAACGAGTCGTCACGTAGACGAATGTAATGTATGCACGCATCCTGACTGCGTTCATTGCGATGCATCGAACGACTCCTCATCATGGTTTACGATAACCATTCATTTAAATATAATGTCCCTCTGGTGTTATACAAGAATCCTCACGGGCTAAGTATAGTTCCGTCTAACGCAAGCGGTTGAATGTTCACACATCCTTGTACAGAAAACCTATAAACTAAACTATCTCGCAGTAATCCGGGAAAGCGGCTTGAAGCGTTTGTACTCAAAATAGGACATTAGGGTGCTGTCTCAAACGACCTAACGTACGAAACACGCAAAAAGTAAAGCACGAACAAGAAGCGAACGTCGACTCATCGATCGTTCGCCGATTCATTCGATTACTAAGTGTCCGTTATGAGACGATGTGTGCGTTTATTTCACTTTGTAATAGTTTTGTCAAGGCTCAGCTGACGTGGGTCGTGGGTGATTAGCATAAAAGGAATTATTCATGAGCTGCGTTAATTATTCTTGATTAAGCATTCGTTGGGTTTTTGAAGCACTGTAATCAAATTATTTATAATGACTACGAGACTAGCAATTCTAAAAAGAACGTGTTAAATGTTAATTTGTTCCATTTGAATGAATAATATTAGAGTATCATTTATAAAATTTATGTATTTTCCAAACCTACAAGATGTGAGGTAACCGAAAAGCGATGAGTAGGGGAGGCTTCAGGTCGCAATGTTTTTTTTCCAATGGAGTTCGGCATACACTTGAATAGGACGACTATATTATTATGTTTACATTAAATTCGTTAAACCATAAAATGTTAACCTTCCCTACCCATAAGAAAGATAAAACAATCTAATACATTTATTTCACACCTCAAATTTAAATTTTCTAAATTAATATTATGTTACAAAGTTTATTACGTTTGAAGTGTAATGTGTCGGCACCATAACGGAGCTAAACTCCTAGCCATATTTCAGTTCAGTAATGATACACGCAAGGGTTTATATTTGCTGTTATACGAGCGGCCAAACTGCCACCCTCCGACTGTCGCGATAAACCACGCATACTAATCGCCCTTCAGCTTA
Organism: Ochlodes sylvanus; assembly: GCA_905404295.2. Lineage (NCBI taxonomy): Eukaryota > Metazoa > Arthropoda > Insecta > Lepidoptera > Hesperiidae > Ochlodes > Ochlodes sylvanus. The sequence continues at coordinate 7,167,983 of FR990144.1, forward strand.
TTTGTTACTTGGCCGGCTCTTCCATACGTGATTTATGTTGATAAGCTCCAATATACACTTCGATCTTGCGTCCAAGTTTATGCCGACCACTTACATTTTATGGACCATTTTTCCTTATAAGAAGTAGGAACCCAAAAGTAAGTTTGGCGATATTTTTTCATTATTATCAAGGGTTATATACGTACTTTTACTATTGTAATAATAAGTAAATAACTTTAACGCAAAAAAACCGACTTCAATTAAATATAATTATCGTCGCAGTCGATTAAATACGCATTATTAGGGATAACTCAAACACTGTTCGACAGATCTCGCTCAAACTTAAATGGCGCCACATGACGAGCATTAACTTTCGAATATAAAAATAATCATAAAAATCGGTAGGTACACCGCTATAAGTTATGAACTAACACATAAAAAATACAGTAGAATTGAGAACCTCCCCCCTTTTTTTGAAGTTGGTTAAAAATAGATTTGGTAGTACATTGAGTCTTGTTTGACAGAGGCGGCACTTGCTTCCATACGTGATTTATGTTGGTAAACTGTGCTGGAACAGCGGTAGGCTTTGAGTCAGAATTGAGAATGGTTTAGGTCACCTAGTCTAATTCAGTGGCTGGATTGACGCCAAGCATTTGTTCTATTGTGGAGTCGTTTGGTTATTGTCGTTTTATATAGTCACGTATATGTTGTTACCATTCGGGTTGTCCGTTGTGTGACGTCGCCGCGGCCGGGGTCGTCGAACTCGCCACGGTGAAATAATTATATTATGTCGGTCGTGAATTGTGACGCATTTGGGGTGTCCAATTACCTACATGTGAATTTGTGTTGAATAATTATATCGCGACTACCGCCCACCTTACGCACCTTGTTTCCTATGTGGGTAGTTCGAATTGCGACCGAATACTAAGCGGTGAACGCTCGATATTCGAAATAAAAGCCGGTCAAGGTGTTGTGTTCCGTGAATTGGGTGAAAATCAATGACATTATAAGTAAAAGAAAATTGGCTTCTTGCTCTCTTGCTGTGTACGCCGTTGGTTACTCAACGGTTTTGATAGTGGAGAGTAAGTGTGGGAAGAGATTGAAGTTTTATTGTCTAACTTGGCGGACATTGTGTGTTAATCGGTGCGAATGAGAGAGATCGAATTTCACTTGTGTTTGTTTTGTGATGCTGTGATGGTTCACGGGTAAGTTTTTGTGTTACGACAGATAGTAAAAAAAACATTTATTATTTGTTCCGTCTTCGATATTCGGAATCCATGTTGAGTTTAGCCTTCCGTTTTTCGTGTGTTCCGGCCTAGCGATTGCCCTCTCTTCCGGTGGTGGCGCCCCCTGTTTCCTGCTGTCGTGGTGAACTAGCTATCTTTTTACCACGTGCACTTTTATTGGTCATTATAGCGTCGTTTTTCGTAGTGTTCAGACGTATTTTAAGCGATCTAAAGTTCCACAGTGCGTTATTATTTTATAAGTATATAAGTATAAGAAAGTACCCTCTCTTTTGCGATGGAAATCAACGATAAAGAAGAGCCGCAAGCTGGGAATAAGAGGAGAAATAGTCAAAGCAGTGAAGTGTCGAATTCATCTTCGGATTCAAATAACGAATCTGATGGCGGTTCGACGGGACAGAGACCTGCAAAGCGCGCACGACATGTAAGTGATTTGAAAATGGAATTCCTATCACAACAAGTAGCGTTTTTGACTAATTTAATTACTGGTTCTCATGTGAATTTTCCTGTTAATTCCGAGTCATCTAAGGTAGTGCGGGTAGATAATAGTAACCTTAGTGATGGAATTACTTTACAACCCTTACCTTCTACAAGTTCTGAGAAGGGTTGCTTAAATATTTCGGGATACACTACAGTAGTTAAAGATCCGGTTTATCCCAAGTCTAATGAGAAACACTTAAAGAAGTTAGTAGAGCTACAACGTTTTCAAAATGATGATTGGCATGCCATTCGATTTTCCGAAGCCCAAAAGAAATATTTAAGTTCACCAGGTTTCAAAGAGCTTGGCATTAACGACGAGCTACGACGGTTTGAATCCAATACAAACGAGGACTCTCGGTTGTACCTAATCGAACGTTCTTTTGCTGCCTTGACTAACGCTATGCTTATTCAAAAGGAGGAGTTGTGTAGTACCTTGCAGAGTTTGATAAATTGGTCGGGTGACAAGGAAACTGACCTGACGCCGTCCTCTCTTTTTTCCAAAGTCGAGCAGTTGTTCAATAAAGAGTCTACATTTATCAAGGTAAGCGATGATATATTACAAATGGCGTGTGGAAGGAGAGCAGATTTTGTGCGTTTGCGAAGGGATTCTTTGCTCAGACAGATCCCTGACGAATTTATTAGTGCTGGGTTAGAACAAATACCCCCTAGTGCCGAACATTTATTTGATAAAGACTTATTCAATAAGTACATACAAAAAATTGGGGGGGCTGATAAATTATGGTTAAGCCCAACAACAACATCTAAAACATCCATGCCGCACTCAAATTCAGAGTCGGGTCGAGCTAGCACTAGTGGTGGCCACGGGGGGCCTACGATAGCATTTAAACATCCTAACCATCCAAAAGGAAACACCTTTCGTTCACACGGTTCACAAAACAAGGGTAAGTCTAACCAGTTTCAAAACAGGAAGGGTAAGAAGTCTAGCGCGAAGCCAAGACAACAGTCAAAAGGTAAAGCTCCTCGCTCCCACTCTCCATCTAGGAATAGAAATCGGCGGGCATGACTCAAAACGCTTTCAAGGGGGTTGTCTGACGCAATATCGTCATATATGGCGAAGATTGGGAGCTCCAGAGGAACTTTGCAGGATTTTAGGTGGTGTTCGCATTCCATTTATAATGAAGCCCCCGCTCATTCATCCAAGTCGAGAAATAATATCCAATTTTGCAACAAAAGTATCACCTCAGATGTCGCAACAAATACAAAGCATGATAGACAGCCAAGTACTCGAAGAGGCAGAACTATCTGCAAGTTACCTATCCAACTTTTTTCTGATACCAAAGCAGGACGGGTCTCTTCGGCCGATTTTCAACTTAAAACGGCTAAACAAGTTCGTGAAAATCAGGAACTTCCAACTTTTCAGCCATTTTCGAGTTCCATCCTTTCTTCAAAGCAAGGACTGGATGATAAAGATAGACTTGAGTCAGGCCTACTTTCACTTGCCCATACACCATCAGCATCGGCGGTTCCTAAGGGCGAGCTACAAGGGCAAACTTTATCAAATGACCTGTCTGCCCTTCGGCCTGTCTGCGGCACCAGGTATTTTCGCTGCAGTGACAAATTGGATGGCAGAGTACTTGCGCACTCACAATATCCGTTGTGTAGTGTATCTAGACGATTTTTTACTGGCCAGTCAGTCCTGCGATCTTCTGGCAGAACAGGCGGCATTCGTGACGACGCTGATGCAACGCCTAGGTTGGACAGTCAACTACGACAAATCTGTTTTGGTTCCGACACAACGCTTGGAATTTCTAGGCGTTACCTGGGACACACTAACCAATTCAAGGTCCCTGTCGGAACCAAAATGCCTAACGCTACGCAAGGCATTACAGAAACAGATTTCACGCGGCAGTTGGTCCCTCAGACAGGCGCAGTCCCTAATGGGGAGACTCAACTTTGCCTCGTTCGTGGTAAGCAGAGGCAGGCTACATTGTCGAACGATTCAATACTTCAGTCGACGTCTGCCCAAGTCCTCACCCCACAGACAATTCAAAATTCCGCAACCAGTGCTTGGCGAGATGAATTGGTGGGAGAAATCGGCATCCAGCGCACTACCACTACACAAGGAGCCGATTTCGCATCTGCTTACGACCGATGCATCCGACATAGGCTGGGGAGCCCAGTTGGGACAATTGACACTAGCAGGGAATTGGACAGCAATCCAACAGTCCTGGCATGTCAATTGCAAGGAACTTTATGCTGTTCATGCAACAATCGATCACGAACAGCGGCAATTAAAAAATGCGCACATATTGTTACAGACCGACAATCGGACAGTAGTAGCGTATATAAACAAGGAAGGTGGGACGAGGTCCAAGAGACTTCTAAAACTGACCAAGCAGCTGCTGGATTTGTTGGACCATCTAAATGCAAATTTGTCGGCACAGTACTTCCCAGGGCGATACAATACCGACGTAGATGCTCTGTCGCGGAAAAAGGTGAGTCCAGAATGGCATCTATTGGCTCTAGCGACGAAAGTAATCTTTGGGATGTGGGGGACGCCAGAGGTGGACCTATTTGCATCGAGGACAGCCCACGTAGTACCGAGGTATGTGTCGATAGATACGAAGGACAACGAAGCAATTTCTTACAACGCATTTCTCAGTCCTTGGAATTACAACCTAGGTTGGTTGTTCCCACCACCCAACCTCATACCACAAGTTTTGAATCACCTGAACTCATGTCAGGGACGCTACATCTTAATAGCCCCGAGATGGGACAAGGTGTTTTGGATGGCAGACCTGCAGAGGCGGGCAATTCTCAAACCTTGGCAGATCAGAGACCTACCAGAGGTATTAGTAGACACAAAGACGGGTCATCCTCCACCGGAAGTGGGGAACATATTCTTGGAAGCATGGTTGATTCGCGGTGGGAAAGTTTAATCAAAGACTGGACGAATGACGAAAAAGCCTTACTCCTGAGCAGCTGGAGGAAGTCTACAATCCGTACGTACACACCAGCGTGGAAAAAATGGAAAAGATGGTGTTCTTCTTGTTCAGTAGATTTTCAATCTCCTGATCCATCTGAAGTAGCCCGCTATCTAGCATACCTTCATAATAAGGAAGGCTTGGCTTATAGGACAATTTTGGTCCACAAATCGGTAATAGCAACCTTCACCAAAACTAGTGATCATGATGTGACATCCAACTTCCTGGTAAGACAAATGCTACGAGCCATTTCTAATGCGAGGGTTAAAGAAGCGAAACCCCCTATATGGAACCCTATTGATGTCATAAATTACTTGAGCACTGTTAGCCCAGATCCGTTAAATTTCTATCAAGTTTCAAAACGTACTGCTATCTTATTACTGCTTTCTTCTGGACGACGAGTCCATGACCTTACCCTACTACGGACTGGACCGGATAACTTGATAGATGATGGCTGTTCCATAACTATGTGGCCAACCTTTGGTTCTAAGACAGACACTACTAACCACAGACAATCAGGTTGGAAGATCAGGGAGCATCCTGACAAAAACCTCAACATAGTTTACTGGATTCGTCAATTGTTATCGACGTCTCAACAACGTAGGAACGAAGGTAACTGGTCAGAATTGTTTATAACAACCAGAGGGAAAAGTAAACCTGCCACAAAAACAATTATCGGAGGATGGATCAAAGCGGCACTTCGGGAAGCTGGGATTGAAGCGTCTCCTGGATCGGTTCGTTCTGCAGTTTCTTCGCTAAATTGGTTAGAAAACTTTTCAATCGATCAAATCCTTGCTACTGGGAACTGGAAGCAGGAACATACATTCAGACGGTATTATCTAAGAAAGATAAGAAATTTAAACGAAACTGGTTCTGATAACAATATATCTTTATCTCAGTATTTCGAAGCAACATAACAAGTAGACAAGATACTGATTTTCCACAATAATACTTTAATACAGTAATCCAATCAAGATGATTGTCATAGTAAGGATTTTGTATAATTGTACATTGTGATCAATTCATTATTTAAATTATAAATGATTATTTGTAATGAGTTCAATTTTATTTGATATTTTCTATATCAATATTATTAATGCAATATATGTTTATGTTTTCAATGCTTTTCAATTATTTTAACACATTATAGCATCATTCCTTTTGTACCAGGAGAAATCAAACACATCACTCAACATGGATTCCGAATATCGAAGACGGAACAAATAATAGAGAGTTTTACCTACCAATAAAACTTACCTATTATTTTTCCTGAGATATTCGGAATCCAAACAATTCCTACCTGGTACTTACGCGTATAATGACCAATAAAAGTGCACGTGGTAAAAAGATAGCTAGTTCACCACGACAGCATGAAACAGGGGGCGCCACCACCGGAAGAGAGGGCAATCGCTAGGCCGGAACACACGAAAAACGGAAGGCTAAACTCAACATGGATTCCGAATATCTCAGGAAAAATAATAGGTAAGTTTTATTGGTAGGTAAAACTCTCTATTTGTATTATAACTCAAACTTTATATCGGTATACACATGACCGAACGGCCTATAATTACGTATAGTACACCGATGCTAGACTAGAGTATAAAGGGCTGCTGCACCTATCTCGTGTTTAAGCCTACCTCCTCTGCTCTTTGCGTACCCCGCTGAACAAAGGACAGACTTTGGCAAATTGTCCCGCTTGTTCTAAAGTCACTTGGCCAGGGGCGGATTGTGAATTTGTGGGGCCCTGGGCTAATACTTGTCATTTTATCATGTAACAATGCGTAAACTGCTTTTCAGATTTTTTAATTAAAAACGGGTATCGACTACTATTTTTGATTGAGGCTGGGGGCCCTTTGTATCCTTGGGGCTCTGGGCTGAAGCTGAAGCCCAAAAAGCCCTTAGGTAGATCCTCCCTTGCACTTAGCTCTATACCACTCGGTTTGATCAGTGATAAGGTTCAGGAGCTGCCTGGCTAGCTATTAATACCCTCCTTAAATTAACCGAGAAATGTTTTTGTGTTTCGGTTTCTGTGTCCGAGAATCAGAAAAATGCGGGTATCCAGCTTCATCCTTGACCAGCGACACGTCTATGCCTTTGGTCTTACTGATGTCCATGAGCGTCTGTCATCACTTACCATCAGGTGGCTCGAGTGCTTGTTTGACTTCTATTCAAATTCAAATTAATCTACCGTTACTGAGTGACTGACAGACAACGCACAGCCGAAACTACTGAACGCAACAGGCTGAAATTTGGCAGGTATGTTCCTTGGGAAGTGTAGGGGGGCACTAAGAGAGGATTTTTGGAAATCCTCCCCCGTAACGGGATAAAAACGGGAATGCTCGTATATGTATGTATTGCCTTTAACCCATTAATGGCTTACTACTGACCGCGGTCTCTCAGAGGGGACCTTGAGCATACACCACGCTGCTTCTGTTTGGATTGGTGGAGGGACATAAAAATATAAGTTTCAATATTACATACCTACTAATCGGATTTGTTGTGATGTCTTTGTTAAGTCATCTTCCTGGGCAGATTATGACGAAGCAACTGCTACAATCTTATAAGATAAATCATGTAACTCTACTCTGAATGTATTTACTTACTCCATGACAACAGAGACACGTGGATAACAACTGAGTCGGCTTCTTTACACATTGTTTATGTAACTGGGATCGACGCAACGTTGTGGGAAGTGTTTATTGCACAACTGGATTACCTTATTAGTAGCATATTGAAATGCTTCATTTGAGTTGTATAAATTTCAAAAATTACAATATCTTGTTATTGCCTTCTACTTCAAGCTAGGGCTGTCAACTTAATGTGTAATGGATTGATGATGAAGGTGATGATTCATGAAGACACACTCCAGTATCAGTATGTTACCGATCGGAACGTAAGACATTTACCAACAACCTGTTTCCTTGGACGTAGCGATCGTAAATATCGTCGCTTTTCGAACAATATAACGTTTTTTGTAAATTAATTTGTACTTAGAACTTCATTAATGATAATTGAATTACATTGTAATTTCCTGTAACTGAACCTTTTATAACTGATGAATTGCTATATTTTTAAAGAGTTTTTGTTATTGTTGAATTTGTATATTAATTAGTTATTCTGTTGTTTATGTGCGTTTATCGCTTTTTGTATGAGCTACAGGTAATTGCGATATGTAGGTAAGTGTATTCTACCTGCGATATTTGTTAACCCAGTTGCATATCAGGGTTGCTCAAAATTTATCAAATAATTTCGGAATATACCTTACGATTTAATTGGCGATCCACGCCTTCAGTAACTCTGCCAAGGCTGGCATAGATCACGGCCACGGAAAAATTGCGGTTGCGTGGAGAAACTGAACTGTACACGTAACAGTTCTATCGTATTATAGTAAAAATGTGAACATTCCACAGTGAGATAAGTTTAGAAATTTATATTGAAGTATGTTAAGGAAACGATAACTGCCACCTTTTTAACTGTCTCCCTAATGGCAGAAGATCCGAGCCTACATCGACATTCACCGGGTTGATAATAGAATCAAACTTACTTTATAATAAATTTCGTATATTAGTTATTATTATCTTCATGTTGCAACATTTAATGAAAAATCATTTTTTTAAATAATTAAAAATATTCTGTCCAGGTTTTTTTTGTCAACCCATTTTTAATATATTTTCTAATATACGAAATTTATTATAAAATAAGTTAGATTCTATTATCAACCCGGTGAAGGTCGATGTAGGTTCGGATCTTAGACCATAAGTTAATAGCCTGCAAATAAGCGAATAGATAACAAATAGCATATTTAGGGACCATCCAAAATTATTTATTTGGTCCGATCCAATATTACGTACTTAACAGTGATTTTGGGCGCACCCATTAAGCTTTATAAGTGCCTGTGTTAGAGGGCCCCAAATCATTACTCATAGGCATATGTCGCACCAAAGGCGTGATTGACATGCTGCCAGAAAAAAATGTTGAACATTTTCTGTCTTCAAAGCGTTGTTCCGTTTGTTGATTTTATAACTAACATCGTGGTCAATGACAACAGAGCCTCAGTCGTTGTTGATGGTAGGTAACCAGGTCGTTAACAAATTTAAAATATTCTTAACTTTTACATCCATTCAAATTATAATTCCATACATAATACTAGTAGCCCGCCCCGGCTTCGCACGGGTGGACATTTATTTTTTGACATTTGGTGTCATATCGACAGCAGCGCCACCTACCGGGTCCAATTGTGAATCTAACCATTCTAAGCTATCCTATCTCTCAAGTTGAACCAGACTGCTCACGGTGTGCCAATTTAATTTAAAATCGGTTAAGTAGTTTAGGAATCCATCGCGGACAAACATCGTGACAGGAGATTTATATATATTAAGATTAGCTGAACAGAGACTTTTTTTTATTGATTTAAGGCAGGAAACGAGCATGCAGCACCACCTTCCGCTGCCGCCCATGACAACTGTGACCGACTTAGAACAAGACTCATATGGGGACTGGGATAGTTAGTTCGGTTAGGTGACGGTGTTAGAACATTAGTTGATTAGTTTGTAAGTATGAGGACTGGGACAGGGGCTGTTAGTGAATGTTAGTCCTGTTAGTTATTGTTAGTAAGAGTCTCGTTATAATTCGGTCACAGATGTGTTGCTACCCTTGAGGACTTTTCTTAACTGGTCCCTCTCTGTCAGTACTGATCCTTCGGAATCCACCGGATACCCGCTAACTTGACGAGTCCAGGTCGAGGTTTTCACTCATCGAACGGCGTATACATAATAATATAATAACTACAGTTGATAAAATTATCCCAACCGTTAATAACTCTTACAGATTTCATTAATCCATTTAAGATCGTAAGTGCGAATCTACCACATGTGATTTCTGTTAGTCATTCAGGCAAAAACAGATCAATGATTCTTCATTTAATTTGACTTTAAGATGGATTATTTATAAATAGGGTTGACAAAGTGTGTTTATGTAAATTAAGATATTTGTTTAAGTTGTAAGCTTTTATAATGTAAAGTGTCTACGTACCTGTCGTATTTTTGACAGATGATTACAATAACATAATATTAGCTTTTAAAGTGTAAAGTACGAGGGGACGTAATAACATAAAGATAAATTTTATTGTTACCTTTTTATCACAACTCACATGCACTGGCATAGCTTCACATGTAGACAGCTTTGTATTCATGAGGTATTGTGTAATGCTATTGACGTCACAGATAATACCTACGTCTAATGGTTGTTCCTTTTGGGTGTTGACTGGTATTAGATTATAATGGAATAAGAGCCGATCCATTTGTACCCGACAATAGTCAGCCATACGACTTGAAACGGTCCTTTTTGTTGCTTTCATTGAATTTGTGTTTGTTTGCAAATACATTGATAATTTACAAAGAAAAAATATAATATAAGAAATGAACATACATACTGTTATGTGATTGTAATGAAGTATATGTATAAAAGTTTTAAAATTCATTTAATCTGGAACCTACGAGTATTTAAGAAAAAAAAACAAGGTTTAGTGTTAGGAAATTATCAAAATTTTAGTAGTTACATGATCTCGTAATGTAAGGTTACGTATTTTTAATATGAGGTTGATCTTTCTTAGATAGGCTAGGATATAAGATAGGATTATAAATAATTTTAAAAAATAGCAAAAAATATACTATAATTTATAAAAAATATAACATTTAGCTTTTAATTAATGACGCTTAAACGACGAAAACAAACATTGGAATAAATCAAAACTAACTTTGTACAATATCTTATATTTTCCCCGTTGTTCAGGTACAAAAGCAGATGGCGAGGGAGTACGAGCAGCTGAAGTCAACAGTGGCCACCCTCCAGATGTTCCAGCACGAGGGAGAGAAGGCTATCACGCCGATGACTGGCAGTGAGTATGGAATGAACTATCTAAATAAAACCGGTCAATTGCGAGTCGGATTCGTACATGTAGGGTTCCGTACCATCGAGCGATATTAACTGAATTATTTCATCCATTACAAGAAAATGACAAATGTATTGGATGACCCTGCGAGCTAGTTTGTAGTGACCCTGCCTGCGAGAGGTTTCAGGTTCGATACCCGATTGTAAACATTTTGTGAGAGATGAATGTTTGTTCTCGGCTCGCAAGTCACTCACAACTAGGCTGCGGGGTTCTCAAAAATTTAAAAGTATAGAATAGAGTTATGTACCAAAGGGGTAAAAATCGGCGAAACTCTATTAATAACTATGCTTCCAATATCTGTATGTCACGGGGCTCTTGTCTCTTGAACGGAAATAGGTAGACCCCTAAATGTTTAAAAACCGCTATCACATCAAATACTAATAATGAGATAAAAAGGTGGTCACTATACAGGAAGCGCTCATAGCTCGGCGGCTTGCGTCGATCTTATTTGATTGACGATGTTCAGCAACAGCGGGCGTGGTCGGTAGTTGGATGGGTGACCGCTAGCGGCAAAAGTGGTTCTTGGGCGCTTCCGTGCTTCAGAGGGTGCGTAAAGCCGTCGGTCCCGGTTGTTACCATTAGGTAGCGGTCGTTAAGCCATGTCGGATGCCTTCAGGCGGCATAAAAAAATCCGACATTTTGGTTGGCCAGTAACCCATCCACCAATCCGCCCTGGAGCAGCGTGGTTGAGTATGCTCTAGACCTCCTCAGATATGAGAAGAGGCCCGTGCTCAATAGTGGGCCATGGGTTGAAGCCATACAAGACTAATACATACTACACTTATAACTCTATCTACCCTTAGATATCCGTTTTAAACGTGAAGTAAGGACATAATAATTACTCTCTACTTGCCACAAGTCAGTTGTTTATCCCACGCTTATAAATATAACTAGCCATCCGTCGCCGCGTCGGCGTCGTCGTGGGTAAAACAATTTTTTGTTAAACTGTTTTATTAATAAGCGGCAATTAAGACAATTTGTTCTGATCCGTTTAGTCCACATCGCCTCGAGGACATAAATGGCTTTGCAATGTAAATAGTATGCCCGTAAAGGAGAGGATTTGATCCTTAATGGCAAATAATGCTTAAGATAATTACTGCTTTGATTCATGACCGTGTTTTTTATAAAGTCGCAAATTTATGATGTCTTATAAATTGATAATTACAGAACAACAAATAAAAAAGAAGTGCATCAGCACTCGTATTAATATATTCCTGGATGGTATCTCAGAACACGATAGGAAGTTTATATGTATGTATCTATCTTCGTTGCTGGGTTGTCTGGAAGAAATCGTTATTAATCCAGAAATCCGTCCATTGTTTTTTATTCGTTGTGATTTTATGCGTATTTTATTTTTGTGGTGTACAAACAGTAGTGTTAAATAAAAGCTTTACTTGAAATTAACTTGTGAATATGGGAGAACTCATGATGAGTATCAGGAGTTTAATTTACATATAACTACCTAAAGAGTTTTCTTGGCACCGGGCCTCTTAAATCATGTATGTATCTACCTAATTGGTCCTAATTTTGTTCTAGTCTTGTTGTTCCCATAACTAAAGTGAAATACTCGAAGTACCCAGAAAGGGGAGTTATTGATGACTTTGAGTAACGCTGCCTTCCAACTTAAACAAGTGTTGGTTAGTCGTCTTATGTTTCACAATTCGAATGCCATGCCCATATTGGAAAGGACTGGATCTCCTTGGGGCAGTCCTCGAAGAATGCGAGGGAGGCTTGACCGCTTTGATTAATTGGAATTGTAACAAGATGTAGTAGTTTATAATACATTTACTAGTAAACCCGCCCTCGCTCCGCTTCGGATAACCTGTTCCTTAGTACTCACACTCAGAAATTGTTGAGCGTGATTTTTAAACTGTCATAACTTAATTATTTATTTATGAACCGATTGAAATAAAACAAACACTAAATGTTAAGTGAAGCTTACCACAATACAATAGTTAGTGTAGTACAAACGCCCCACCCAAATTGGTTAAGCTGTTTCTGAGATTAGCGCGAAGAAAACCACAGACAAAAAATCTAAAAACTATTGTGTAAACTTCTTAAAAGTATTCTATTGCGACAATAAAGAGCCCCATCATAGATTTTTTCATATATCTTTCATTGACAGACAATGATACAGATTTAATTCAGTTACAGATTTAGTTCTACACTAAATACCGAGATACCTGCAGGAAAATTATAGCTAAAAATTGTCGTTTAGTTTAATGGGCATCGTTGCCACGATAGCCGAAAGGCCCATCGCCAGTCAACAATGAATAAGCTTTTGATACAGCTGGTACTGACGATTGTTGTACTTTATATCGATTTTTCGATCCCATATCATGGAAAGTCACAGCAAAACTGTCACAGTTAAAATTTGAGCGATGATAAAAGTTTGAAATCAGATTGTGAAGGTGCCTTGCGATTTATTGAGGTCCTCTTCTTTCGCCCATGACGGTCGAGGTCGCAGGGTCGCAACACTCGGAACTCACTAAATGTCTGAAGTTCTAAACAATCAATCATGATCTAGATAAGGCATGATCAAGTCAAGGCAAATTGATTGGTAACCCTAGATACCGCTGTAAAGGCTGACTTCTGAAGTTTTCGTTTTTTTTTAGTAAATAATACTACACACAGACAACAATACACAATTATACACCCGAAACGAGAACAGAAATTTTAAACTCATCATTCAAATTTCGGTCGTGCTTGGAATCGAACCCATCGATTCAGGCCGGTATATTAACCATTGCGCCTTACCGTCAGAGTTCAATCAAAATGCTTCCCTACTTAAATAGTACGAGGTAAATAAATAACTTACAGATCATTTTACGTTCCTCAACTCAGACCAAAAGAGTTTTGGTCCTAAAGCAGTAAATGTTGTGACGTATGGTAAATACCTAATGAGATTGGCACAAATCGTACTTAGGTGTACAAATGTTCCTAGATTTAGTCATAGTGCGTGGGAATGTTACTTTTGTATCGCGTTAGAAAAGAATTGTCGCATGTCAACTGCTTACAATGAGGCCAGATATCGTACACAAGAAACACAAAAGCAGAATTTACACAGCGGATAATAATATTTAAAGGATAATACAGATTTAGTGTTATGTATGTAGGTATAACTAGTAAACCCGCCCTCGCTTCGCTTCGGGAAACAACTAACTAACAACTAACTTGACCTCGTCCGACCTTGTGCACCTCATACAAACTTCAACTACGCCATCCTTACAAACTAAAAATCTTTAAAAGTCTTTAAAAAAAATCTTTAGAAGACTTCCTCAAAAGTCTGAAACTCTGAAGTCTTAAACTATTAACGATAAATATCGGCTTGGCAGTCACGCATAATTATTACATACCATTTGAAATACTACACCAATAATTCTCGTCACGCACAGTAACATTTTGAGAGGAATTACTAATCTACTGTTAGTATGATTAATTGGGAGGTGGAGTTACAACTACGACTTAAGGAGTGCGCACATTACACCAACTCGACGTCAACTCCACTCCGACTCCACTCCGTTTCAACTCCGACGTTCCGTTCCGCGATCAACGCTTCATCGACGTCAACTCGACTCCGTCTCCACTCCGTTTCAACTCCGACGTTCCGTTCTAGGTACATTACGTCATTGTGTCGGTCGACGCGTGGACTACTCGTCTACGGTGAGTCGTCAACGCAACGTCGACGCGTTGGTCTCGAAACGGAACGGCTATGGGTGTAGGGCGGGGAGGGGCCGTACAGGGCTTTTAAGTATAAGTTCGAAATTCAACCTTACTTTCAAAGATATAAGGCTCATAATTGAATGTTAGCTTTGTCAAGGTTTTAGTCGCGTTCGCGTCTGTCGGTCGTGGAGTCGTTGTACTGTGCGCAGTCCTTTACGAGTAGTTCCCATGGCAACGTTGTGATGGTAATGTTGTTTTTGCAGGATGCAGTTTAATGGCGAAAGTTTCATTCCGATGCTGCTTCAGTCGATTATTGAAATTTGGTTTTGCAGCGTAAGAAGTCCTATGTCGAACTTCAATACAAATGTGTACAACGTTACAAGAGTTTTTACGTCCAACGCGTCTGATATTTTTGTACCCGAGTGTATGATTCTTAAACAGGACGCAAACTACTGTGTGAATGTCTCATGTCCGTTTTGCCCTATCCATTAAAAAACAGTACGGGACTGTCGTGGGAACGTAGCCTTGGGAGCCGTAATATCGCATTAAATATCCCCTGGCTAGTTGATGTTTAATTCTACTTTTTTTAAGAACGTCTGAGAGTTTGACGACCCGTCTTGTCTTGTTCGTAGTGGCCCTTCCTGCGAAGCGAAGGGTGACGGGTTCAATTCTTGGCCGAGGCAGATATTTATGTGACAGATAAATATTTATTATCGGGTCATGTGTTATTCAAAAAAACTCACTTTTTAACGAGCCTTCTGTTGTTACGAGAAAATACTGAAAATGAGACGGAGATATCAAATAATATATAAATCAGTTCAATCTATTTGAGATCTAATTGTCTATTAGGTTTCCAATAATGGAGAAGGCAAAAGGGTCAAAATATTACTATCAAATACACCTAAAATCCGAGCTTAGGTCATATACATTACATAACTTTTTATTTCACTTCAATACATGCAGTATTTCCGAAGTTATAAAGACGAGAAGTTCAAGCCCTTTTTTGAATTTCCGCGCTTACGCTATGACGTCACGACGTGGCTCGGCCGCGAGCATGATACGGCGCAAGTATAGAAAATATGGGTCTATGCAGTTCAAAAATCTATAACTTTCTTATTTCTATAGATACAGACTTGAAATTTTGCATAGATGTAGTAGATAGGATGTGAATTATATATGTTATTTTATTATTGATAACTAAGGTTTGCTCGCGGCTTTACTTGAGTTTAAATTAACATTTCGGTCAAAAATCCCTATCAACTACGCGCGACTACTGAGAGATGACGTCATCGAGTAGTGACCGCCCGCCTGCGTTTTTAAAAAAACCAACGTCCGTAAATACGCACTTTGATCGTTAATATCTCAGCCATTTATTGAGATATGGAAAAAGTAAAAACACAGTTTTTCTTGTAATTTTTTATAGATTTATTTGACGTGTAAAAAAAAATTCGTTTGCCTGGTCCATTCTGGTATGTCTTACCGAATCGCCTTGAATATGCTGTACAGTGTACATATTACCGAATTAGCTGCATTACTAAACGACCAGTCAGCGTACTAGTCACCCACGCTAAACTTAGTTTAAACAACAATTACTTTGGGTCCAACCACATTGACTATAGCCATTGCCTAAATCAACCGTTGATAGGTTATTCACCTCTAAATCGATTTTGTTTGTATTCAGCTCCGTATCGATTTAGTCAGTGTTCGAAATGTTACTCTTTGTGTTTACAGATAATATACCTATCACTGCTACTACATGGTTTACCATTTCTTTATTATTCAGGGCATAACCCGTAACTGCCTGGCTTTAACAATGTCGGGGGTTAATGGCATAATTAATCATAATCACGCTAGGCTAGCGCGGTTTTGTGAACTTCAAATATCTTTGAGAATTTTATGGAGAACTATCAGATGTTTTGTTTCACCTTAGCAGTTCTGAAAAACAAATCGTTTGAAAATTTTGTGGTACACAATTCTAACGTCCGGCCGACGGTCAATCTATAGTCAACAACGTGTCAGCCTTAATCAGTCCACTGCTGGACATAGGCCTCTCCCAGAGCGTGTCACAATACTCGATCCTCCGCTGATCTCATCCAGCCACTACCACCCGCCTTTCTATGGTCGTCGATAAATCTACATGTTCTACTTATTTTTATTACTTCTTTTCAGCAAGTTACCATATAAAAATACATGTGATCGATTGTACTGATGACTGCAGTTAAAAATGGCTTTAGTTATGGTAGTAATATTTATTCGTGTGGGCGCGTTATTTGCGTAGAGTCCGCGCGGGATGTTGTTGGTGCGATTTCCGTCGTGTTCTTGCAATGTTTACGTCTTAGCGGAATTGTATACGTTTTCATGTGTGAAATTGAATGTATTGTCATACCAATTTGTGCTTTACGTCCAGCAAATGTTAAATCTTATGGTGTTTTACATGCCGAATATATGAAGCACTTACTAACGATATGTCTTGCGGTAAGATCCTTTAAAGTACACAATGTTACATTGCCTACTTCACAAATCTTTGGTGTTTCTCGTGACTTCGAGATGAGGGAGAATGGCATTTACGATCCAGTAACTTAATGTTTTATTTTTAATATTGTGTTTCTCAGCAATAATAATTTTATATTTTACATAATTAATAAGAAAGCAAAAAAATGTAAGATCACATTTTTAACTCTGCAATTAAATTAACATTAGAGGAGGTTTTAATTTATTAAAATGTATCCAGATTTAAGAATAATTACTTTATAAAGTTTTTTTTGTATTCGTGTGCGAATTTTTCAATTAATTTTTGTATGAGTTTATATAATCACAAGCCAGTAATCAACGCTTCAGTCGATGTTTATAAATCCAAGATACTGTGTACATTGTCAACAATTACGCGTACTCGTATAATGAAAGTTACACGAACCTCTCGCAATGTATTCTGCCTTCGACTACGTGGATGATGTTATCATTTTATTATGTCCTTGTCGATGTTGAAGTCGATTTTTGTGTTGTTAAAGTTAGCGTTTTCCAATTCCGGGTACGGTCGGAAAACAAGTACAGATCCGGACAGGTAGCAGTCAATTATCGGTTTCTTCGGATACGGAGTGAAGTGTTTATCGCTATGGACATACAGGAAAATGTTGTAATTTGTATAACATGTTGTACTCATTACAACCCATAACTGTCTCGCTGTTAGATCTACTGTGACAATGAAAGGTTAAAACCAAAATAGGGTTGCCTGCCACATAAAAAATTAAAGAGATTATAATTTGTGCTTTTTAATACTGTTTTCTATGATGAAATGCCATCTCGTTTTTATTAATTCCGATTTTAATTTTAGAGAGGGTTAAGAATATGTAGGTAGGTACATATGTTAAAAATAATGAGTTGTAAATTTATGCGAGAAGCTACAAAAATGTTTTTAAAATTTTAAAAAATAAGAGAATAATGTATATTTTAGTCATTTAGCAGTGATAGCCTAGTGGTTGAACGTTGGACTCCCGAACCAGGAGGTCCGGGTTCAAACCGCGCACGCACCTCTAATTTTCAAAAATTATGTGCGTATTAGGATTTAATTATCACTTGTTTCGGTGAAGGAAAACATCGTGAGGAAACCTGCAAGTCTGAGAGTTCTCCATAATGTTCTCAAAGGTGTGTGAAGTCCGCCAATCCGCATTTTTCCAGCGTGGTGAACTGGGGTTGATCCCCTCACATTTTGAGAGGAGACCCGTGCCCAGCATTGGGACAGTTATGAGTTGCGATGATGATGATGATGATGATGATGGTATTTTAATCCTCTGACGTTAATATAGGTAGGTTATATTATTATATCTCTACGAACATAGTCTGCAACTCGCTGGTGTGCAGGTTTCCTCACGAAGTTCTCCTTCATCGAAATTATACTGCTGCTATGCATTGAACAAAACCTTACCCCCCGCATATTGAAGCTTCGTTCACGACCTCCTTTGATAAGTTTCTGTAAGTATAATAATATAACTTTGTCACGACTTAAAGTACACCTGCGTAGTGTTTATTGTGTTATGGCCGTAAACAGGTGTAGCGTTTTATTACTTTACTACTTTTACTAGTTCGTTACTGTACTATGTTCTAACACAACTGACTAACCTCCTAGTCTTGATTTTTACATGACATGATTCCGGCCTTGGCCGGGATCGCCTTATATACCACCAATTTCAAACATTCCAAATTCAAAGGTTTTTTTTTAATTTATCGTCGAAAACATTTTATAAATTCTATTTTCAAATTTTCTTCTTCTTTTATTTTATTTTATTTTTAATTTACGCGACAATATTTATGATCCCCGCTAACGTTCCTCAATTTATGTTTACGTTTAAATTAATACCAATGTAACTGACTAATTAACGCCGATATAATATTAATAAATGGTAAGAAAAAAAGGTATAAAGTTTAATATAATTATATCTACTTACAGTATTCTCTCCTTAACGCCAGACCGCTTGATGTGATTTCGCCCTAAACCGGCACTCGGCCGGGTGGCGCGGTTTCAGTGGTGCGACCGTCACCGACTCACCGTCGATCGAGCGTGGCGATCTGTGATAAGCGCGCTTTCCAATCAGGTTTTAATAAAGGCCGGTGCTGTGCCATTTTTATCGAGAGCTTTTGTCTAGGAGTACTTATACTTTTTTCATTTCAAATAAATTAACTTACTGTTTTAAGTCTTTTGTTGAAACAAATACAAGCTATGAGATTAATGCCAGGTACTTAACTCATCGTTGAACCGATCGGTTTTGAATTACCAGTAACGAGTCGTTCCATATAATCCTTACATAAAGGGCATTGACTTATTATTGCTATGGACGTCGGGTCCGCGCTATAAAATGTTCGAGCCAAAAAGCTACAAAACGCAAAAAGCCATAAAGGGACGCTATTCAGTTACGCCTTGTAGATAGTTCTGCTATCCGTAAGCAAAACTAATCGTTTTTCGAATACATAATATAGGAATCAGGCATAAGTCTGTCTCTCTCACTCCCCCTGTGTGCGTCGATGTCCTAATGCTCAAAACCTTGACCACGACTTAGCTTCTTCGCGCCATTTATTACACTGTTATGGTAAGTAGCTTCAACGAATGTACCACATTAATGTATGAGGCTTTGTCCTCGAGGCCGGTTTCCTTATGACGAACTATTTCCTTATGATAAGTATATGAATTACGTAGTCACATCGTATTATCTTCAGACACATGTTACAAAGCTGGGTCTCCAAACGAGTCGTCAACTTTTGTGTGGCCAACGTTGGTGTTAAAGTTCACACGCTTTGTGTTTTCAGTAATTTATAATGAGGGTTATACGTGAAAGTAGTAAGTCAATACATCATGTGGTCTTTGTTCACTTAGCGTAGTAAGCTGGGAACTCGTGAGCATCCTAAAGGGTTGTCATAGAATAATTCTATGACAAGCCGTAGAATATACATAAAGTCAACAAGTCATAGAATATACATAATTCTATGACAAGCCGTAGACCCTAGTAATGATTGCATGTATGTAATTATGATAATGATGCGTTTTTTATGTTCCTGCTGTCTTTTATATTATAACATCTGAAGAGAGCTGAACTGTTTTCCAACGTACTGCTTCAAAGCATATTATATGCGCATTCATTAGAGA
The DNA here is from genome assembly GCA_905404295.2 of Ochlodes sylvanus. Taxonomy (NCBI): domain Eukaryota; kingdom Metazoa; phylum Arthropoda; class Insecta; order Lepidoptera; family Hesperiidae; genus Ochlodes; species Ochlodes sylvanus. The sequence goes on from FR990144.1 coordinate 7,187,879, forward strand.
TGTATGTAAAATTGTCATGGATGCTGTAACTATTCGCCTGTGTGGTTGTAATTATGATTGCAGAAAGTGCAATTAAATATATGAGTATCTGTTTTTCCATGGATATCAATAGTCTTTTTTTTTCAATGCTTGTATGGTTCATGGATGGTCAGAGGATGTCAAACTCAAACTCAAACTCAAATCATTTATTTCATGTAGGTATTTTTTCAATACACTTATGAACGTCATTTTTTGCATTTACCACCGTTTCGCTAAGGTGCCTTTAAATTTTTAATCTTTAAGGAGAAGAAACGGCGAAAGAAACTCCTCGGCACATCTTTTGAAAAAAAAAAGGAAATGCTTACAATTACTTAACTGATTTTATACCTAAGTACATACAGATACATACATACTAACATGAGTAGAACTGGTCGCAGATGTCTATGTCCAAGCATCTTTGTCATTAATATATTCTTCTACTGTGTAATAACCTTTCTCTATTAGTCGTGTTTTTACATGTTTCTTAAATATTTGTAAGGGCAAATCAATAACAGACTTTGGTAACTTATTAAACAAGCGTACACCGAGCCCCACAAATGACCGCTGGACCCTACGAAGGCGGTACGAGGAAGTCACTAAATGGTGCATATTTCTAGTTTGCTAGATTATATTGTCAGTAACTACGTGGGACTTAATGAAGTTCTTTAGTCAATTAGAACACCAACTTCGTGCGAATAAGACCACTCACCTTGCTTCGCCGCAAGGGACTCGATTGACTGCATCACGGCTGCATCCTAATTAATTAAACATTAATATTGATAGTCCAGTTGTATCGAATCGACCTTTCGCATCAGGTTCGTCAAGGCGCCTTAAAACTTTGCTGTGCTAAATCCAACTTTCCGTAATTCCCAGGAACAACCTCTCAGGTCGTTCGGGTTGCTAGTCTGCTCGTTTGTAACCTATAAACAGACGCAAAATTCAGAGACAATCCCGAATTTCCCGCCCATCTGCCAACCCTAATTTAAAGTATCTTTGCGATCGGGATGCATCCACCCAGCACAATAGCCTACTCGAGCGTGCCTCAACCACTTGCTGTTCAGAGAAATGTAGAGCTTAGTCTTCAGTGACTCTGGCTGATGTGTGAGGGGTCGATAGAACCTTAAATTTCATAAATATAAGTGTGTATGAGAATGTTTATAAATGTATGATTGTTTAATGCAACCCAAAAGTGCAGTACTAGCTGGCTACTTGGCTTGGCTACAACCCATTAATGGCCCACTACTGAGCACGGGTCTCTCCTCGTACCTGAGGAGGCCTAGAGCATACTCCACCACGCTGCTCCAGTGCGGATTGGTGGAGGGGTTAGTGGCCAACCCAAGTCTCGGAAATTTTAAGCCGCCCGAAGGTATCCGACATGACTTAACGACTGCTACCAAATGATAACAACCGGGACCGACGGCTTTACGTGCCCTCCGATGCACGGAAGCGCTCAAGAAATTTTTGCCACTAGCGGTCACCCATCCAACTACCGACCGCGCCCGCTGTTGCTTAACTTTGTCGATCACTTGAGATCGACGCAAGCCGCCGGGCTATGAGCGCTTCATCAGTACTAGCTACTATACTATTACTACTATACTATTAGCTACTATACTATTATTTGTAATCGACAGCAAGGGATATACTATAGGAAGCCGGTTTTTTTTTAATGGAATTAAGGTAGCAATCGAGCATGCAGCACCACGTTTCCGCTGCCGCCCATGACAATTACTGTCACCGACCTAAAGCAAGTCTCAAATGGGAACTATGATAGTCCGGGTAGGAGACGGTGTTAGAAAATTAGTTTGTTAGTTTGTCAGTTAGAATGAGAACTTGGCCAGGGACTGTTTCTGCATTGTAATGATTGTATACCGTAAATAACTTAATCAGTAATACTAAATGTGTTACACACTATTTAACTGTTTACCTTGAAGGATTTATGTTAATATAATTAACCTTATGCAAATGCACACATCCGGTGAAAAGGTCAACATATGGCATACCATAGAATTGCGTTCTGATGTCGCTATTTATTATACATACCACAAGAAAAGTAAATTACATAACGCGTTATGTATTAAATGGGGTGGAATGGAAGATATATGTTCATTCATTGTATCTGAAGAGATGTATAATAGTGGTTTGGACAATTCTTGGTCGTAATTTGGGCCTATAAAATCGAATCCTGCTGCCTCTATGTAATTTACGAAAATTATGTCCGTTTTTTAAATCAATGAAGTTTCTATATTCAAGTTTACTTTATTGCAAAAACTTGTAATGTAATTTATATATTATATTTTTATATCACACTATTCTGAACGTTTTGTAGTCAATAGAGGATTGAGTGGTAATTGTTGCCCGTTTTTACTTTAATGTTCAATATATTTTTTACTACAAAAAACTTACTGAGATATAATCATCAACGACTTACGTCTCTCGCACAGCCATGAGGCACAGATTACTGCGGGTGGCTTGAAGAGAGAGCCAGGGTAATTACGGTCTTGAGAGAAACTGCGTCTAAATACCTTTAATGGTGAGTTATGGGGAAGAAATCGCGAGTAAGTACCACTAAGGTAACTGTACAAGGTGACATTTAAGCCGGGCTTCCACCGCGTACAGAGCTGGTTCCGTACAGATTCCGCTTAACTTGCAAAGGAAAACAGCATCTAGTACGTCCACCAACAAAGAGTCTAGAATGGGGTGAGCAAACAATAAAAGTCAAAGTGAGCTCGCTCATTTCGCCAGAGGAAGGTAAACAATGAGAATTATCACAACTTTTCCTTAGTGAAAAGTTGTTACATATTTTAAGTACACGTTGTACTTCGGTCTGCTTGAATATTTTCCGTTGATTGACCTTTTGCAGTGGAAGTTCGACCTTAAATGTAACTTACTGATGGAGTGGACGTTATTAGAACCTTTATGAATTAATGTTAATGGTTACCCCAGCTCGTCGTAACAAAACACAAGCAAAGTAACAACACAGTAAACCAAATGTTGCCCAAATCTTACGCTACAAACACTGACCGTTACATTTATTTAACACTGTATTGTTTCGCCATCACAAAAATAGAAAATACACATAAAAGCACAAGGGAGGAATACAAAACAATGGGCGGTATTATCGCTTAAAGTTTAAGAGGGGGTATAAAGCAAAATTGGCAATCGTAGATTCAATTTTTACAGTAGTAGATCAAGTTTCTAGAACCTGATTATGAACATAGTTATACTTCATTATATTATTGAGTGAATGTAAGAAGCAAAAACATAAAAAAATTAAATTTTCTCGATAGAAAAAAATCACAAAGTTAGGTCTAATTTTCAACTGAAATCAATTTATTTTCAATATGGTGCATATTTTTGAGTCAATATTTTAATATATTATGCTAATTAGTATCACGGAGAGATTTGTAGATCGATTTCTAAATCAAATCTATAATTTACGAATTATTTAAATAAAATACATTTGTAGGATTTTGACATGCTCTGTTTCATTAATCAGTCGCCATTGCTCCATTGAGACGCGAAGACTGTGTCAGTCTGCTCGGCATGTGAAAAATATTTCGTGGTGTACATTTGTGACTAAGAGCGTAGTTTTTATTACAAAAACAATAATTGTGTGTGTGTGAACTAAAGTTAAAAGACACTAGATCCAACATGGGTAACAAACGGAATAAAATCAACATTAAAAAAGGGAACACAGAAAGCTGAAAATTCAAGTCATGGCTAGTTGTCAGAGGTAAGTTGACAAGTACACTATTTCATGTTCAAAATTAGACCTTATTGTTTTAACTTTTGTGCTCACAATACAATGTTGATGTTGATGTTTGATCGCTGAAGCAGCATAGTATATACGAAAAATTCAGATTGTATGTATCATTAATAGTATAGGTATGTACTTTCAAACAAAATTATTCATAAACATAATTATAAAAATAGAAATAGTGTTGAAAGATCAATAAAGTAAGTAAATGTTTTATTGACATGAAGGAGTAGGCAGAGGTATGCAGTACGTCCACTCCTCACTAGTTATGTCTAGATTTCATGTAATACGTGTATTCAATGTTATGTGGGCTTAGTTAGAAAACTTTGTCACAAATTAAGGTTGAGGCCTAAAGTGGAAGAGAGAGGCATGCACCCGCCTATACAGCTTTATCCAAAAGCAAATTTAATTTTGAGTTAATTATTTCCTCTTTGCCCCATTATTTTGTTTTTAAAGCAACACCTATATTTCTGGTAGTCAATTTGATCAATCCCTACAGTAGTTGTTACTTGTGTGTGTTTGAAACTATTATTGTATTTTCATTTCAGAACAAGATTTAATCAAGAAAATGTTCCCAAATCTATTGATGATGACGGGAACATTACACCAGAGAAGTGCGTATCAATTCATCTGTCTATGTATTGTTTCATTTATTATTTGCTTGTTGTTGCATTGTAACGAATCTACAAAATAACACATAAACTAAACTTTTTTATACTATACTACATACATGCATAGTTAGGCAAAATTACTTTAACAAAAACATAAAATTTTGTATAAATGCATTTTTAAAGCGACTTTTTTATTTACTTCTTAATTGCTTATTGTGTTTTCTTAAAGAAAAAAATATATCAGGCTTACTCAGTATTACGCTTTTACAAAATGTAGAAATTTTAGAACATACAGATCCAAATGCAGACGAATTTATTGCACCGGAACGGTTGGCATTAAAATAAAGTATTTATGTAATTTAGTCATCTCTAAAACTTTCAACCGATTATAAATGGCGCAAAGTGATACCTGACATCATCAGTTTCAATGTTAGGAAGTATAATAGTGTTTGACTTTTTTTGTTTATTTCAGTAACATCAAGCCTCGTGTTTATGAATGGGTCAAGACAAATATCAAGACTAACGACGATACTAAATACACATGTTTTACACGACGTGTCAATGACTTATAATAGACAAGATATATTTTTTGAACAATTAAAACTTCCAACCATGTATAATTTTGGCACTTTATTTTTTCTACACGGATTTTGGAGTTAGTGAATTAAACTTGATTTCGAATAAATTCATTTTGGTTTTAAGTAAGCTTTGTTCGATTTTATGCTTATTTTTAATCTTCAAAAAATTGTTTAGTTTCATGACTTATGTGTTCTTACCATAACTTAAATATTTTTACTACCCATTATACATTTTTATATCATCACGCATCATATTTCACACACTGTTTTTTCCTATATTTTTAAAGCTAACAATTGTCGCTCAAGAAGTTAGTGATTGTCATCTTTTTTATGATATTATTGTCATTTAATTAGTTTCCTTATAATAACGGCAGTGGCATTTGTAATTATTCGATTTTCTGGCGAAGGATTTCTTTCGATTTAAATAAATTTAAAGGATAACTTACTTTATCTTTTTGTAGCAAAAAAATGAAAACAATGTTATCTATAATAAATAAATGTCTGAAAAACATTGTACGTGTTATTTATTTACATGTTATACGGCATACAGGTTTCATCACGTAAAAATAGAGCAGATATTCTGCTTTGCGAGAATTTAAATGATTTAATGGTCACACCAGTACCAACATTATACTGCCTTTCTTGTCATAAAAGTGATTCAATCGCTCCCTACACTAGGTTTCCAGCGCTATGGTTACATGATGCGACCGACACTACCTATAAATGTTATTAGTTTCAGAAATACAGATAGTTACAGCGAGAAGAATTGCTTTAGATTGATAGATACCTACATAATAATATATTCAAAATTATGAATGACACCTAATTATGTGTTATCTGCCATTCACTGGCTCTCTAGCTATTAATATTGTATAAAAATCTAACCCTATTATAGAAAAAACAGCTTGCCATTTTTGAGGTAGATGATTCTACATTTACTGAGCCGAAATTTGTCTTATTTTTACATTATACTGTGCCGTATTCTTGACTGATGACATGTTATATAATAGCGGCTGTACACTCTCGTGCGAGAGTACTCGCTATGTCTCGTACCAAGTACATTCTCATACGAGTGCACTCGTTTAGCTGTCTCGCGAGAGTGTACAGCCGCTGATAAAGTCAGATGCAACCGGACGCGCAACTGCTGCGGCGCATCTATTTGACGGGCGGGGCGGGGCGCGCGGGTGAAATTTGATTTTTTCCTAGCTTTATACCCCCTCTTAAAGCGATTTCTTTCTTTTATTGGTGTAGATGTTTTTGTACAAGTAATCTGCGCTTACGTTTCGTTCTCGTTTTTAGGGTTCCGTATTCAAAGGGTGACAGACTGAAACTTATTAGCTAATGTGCCTCCACTATTTTGTCTGTCTGTCACAGGATTGCTATCTCTTGAATGAAAATAGGTAGACATGAATTTCCACAGAACGCCTGTTTTTGTGGCCACTATTGCAACAAATAATAAAAAAGCAATAAAGTGGGATTGACTAAAGGTGGTCCCCGTACAAGTAACGTAAGTAAGATATTATTAGAGTTAATATCGCTTCATGGTACGGAACCCTACGTGTGCGAGTTCTTCTTGCACTTGACCGGTTATTTAGTATCGTCCGAGTCCAACCAAGCTCACTTGCAACAAACCACATTTTTTAAATACCAGTCCTTACATTAAGGTGCACTGCCGTATGTTTTACTAGCTTACGATGAATAGAGGAGTCACTGGCCAACCTTACGTTCATTTGCGTCTACAAATACATTTACCACTTGCATGATTGATGTTTCAACTTAAAAAGAATTTAAATAACACAGGAAAGAACCGTTCCTTTCATGCCCAAGAACTCATTAACCTCAGTATTCCAAGGAAGGAACGCTCCGTCCTGACACGTTTCGAACCACTTTTTTGGGATTCGTTTTTTAAAATCAACCCGTCACTCATCTGGCTTTAAAAGTGGGTTAGCATCGCCCCGAGTACCCGTTAAACGACTTTTAAAAGGTTTTTAAACAGTACAGGTTGCCTTTCTCGTGACGCTGACGCCGCGCGCTGTCAACACTTTATCTCGTTTCGGTTTACCGTTGTTTTAATTAGAAAAAGTTACCAGAGAGTAAACCTTAAGTCTTGTAGTGACCTTTTGGACGGTCGCTCAGTACTTTTTATAAAAAAAAACTGGTCGGACTGCCGTTCAACGTAAGTTAAAAGGTTATTATAACGCGAATACGGGCTTGCTGTTTTTTTGTCGGGCAAAAAGTGAAGGTAGTGTCCTTTCAGAAAATGTTATCATTCTTTTATCTGATTCATATTGTATAGTTAAACGATTTTTTATAAAAAAATGTTGGCGAAGGTTAAAAAATACTAACGAAATAGTTATTTTATTCGAGTTCCTATTTTGGTACACTTGTAACTATTGTGAAATTTATAATGGTCAGATGGAAGGACTGCTTGGAATATGTTTATTTTCGTAACATGGTGATATTTGTTTCAGATTACGAAGATCTGCCAACACGCGACCAGATGTGGCCGCCTGCGCCTCACGAGATAGACCCTGACATATGGCCACCCCCTCCCGACAGAGATCCCAACGCATGGCCATCGCCCACAAGCGTAGAACATAAGTATGCACTTTTTAAGGATTTAATATAGCAAACGAGCATGCAGCACCACCCGTCCGCTGCCGCCCATGACAACTGTGCCCGACCCAGACCAAGACTCAAATCGGGATTAGGATGGTTAGACCAGTTAACAGAGGGTCAATAAACGAGCAGACTAACTCTCGTGGTAAGTGGGTACTAAGTGGTTACCGTCGCCCATGGACATCATTAACACCAAAAAGACCATAATTAACACGTTGCCGTTCTCAAAGTAATCGAGGGATACGTTACTGTTTCTCCGACGTTACACCCGAAAAACTTATGGAACATTATTACCCTTATCTATCAATAGTTGTGTCACTGACAAATCTTGAGTCTTCGGCATCCAGGAAATATCCGTTAAGTCTTCAATCAACCTATTCGGAGTCAGTCGATTCGGCTCCTGTTAAGTTCTACTCATTATAATTCCCTATAATTCAGGGTGAATTTGAACATCTCGATAATCTTGTTTTAATCTATGTCTTATTTGACCATTACTTTCGTAGGATAGTAAGTAGATTTTGAAAGAGTATGTCACCATAAAAATATCGTTATAAATTAGAATCAAGTTCAGACTTAAGATAGTCCAGCAAGTCTGATGATTAAATAGTTATTGTTCCGAGTCTGTTGTAATGTTGGCAGGGATAGCCCATTGTATTTACTTTTCAATGGTGTAGAACCGATCGGGTTCAGAAGGACGATTAATGCGAAGTATTTGACTCGATGAATTATGAATGATGAAGGATAGAATGAACTCCATTCATACATTTCCTTTTTATTTAGTCATCTCTTATTAAATCTTATTAGGTCTATGACAATCTTTAATTGTAACAGCACATGAATACCATTCGTTGGTATCCCCTCGTTAACAGTGAATGTATCAAGCCTTTTACATGGACTGACACCGTAACCCGGCTGATAATGATCCTGCGTTCGGGGTCCGGTCACTATTCCCCGCCGGAGAAGACATTTGTGTGGCAGATAAAGTTAGCTCATGAGTCGTGATTGTTAGTAGAAATAGAAATAGAAAACGTTTATTTCACATCAGTAATGCAGCAAACAACATGACAAAAAGAAAAGGAACTTAAATATAATAACAAAACATACAGTAGCTACAGTACTATGCGAAAACCGAACGCACTCAGCTTTGCCGCGGCACTGGTTTTCATAGTGATGACTTATTTGTGTTGTCCATGCCACCGACAACACAGATAATCCTTATGCGAGGATATGATTGTATGAGCGTTTATTTATTTCTTTATTTATGATTAAGATAAGCGAATGGTATAAGAACCACCAGATCGATACCTAAATTTACACTGAATCCTTCCTAATAGAAGATTCGCCAGGTCTTCAACCATAAAGTCATATCACAGCAGTCTATCTCCCAGACTAGTATTCCAAAGACTAACCCTTAAAATTGCGCGTTTTCCAGAGGTCCACCAACGATGAAGTCAGCACGGAATAACCCCCGCAACAATCGTACTGCAGACCCAAAAAAACCCACGCCCCGGAACGCCACCACATCACATCGGAAGACGTCGGACGTTAAGAACCCCAAGATCAACACGACCAAGGCGCACAGTGGTGAGGTTATTAAAAGATATAGTTAGTTTTATCGTGAGGAAAACTTCTCTACTCTCTAGTGCCTTGCGTTTTGACGAGCAGTGCAGTGGATTCTCCACTGGTCCTCCTTAATTCGAAGGAGACACTAATTGGTGAAAGAGGGTTGTACCACAGCGCCTGGCCTTTCATGTAGGAGTAATGGTGACACCACATTGATGGTTGTTGATTCATCACACAACAATTTTGCTAATGGAAAACCTATAATTTTAGTAGAATCGTAATATAATTAAAATATTATGTTAATCTTTATTATGAAAAACGTTTCAAAAACTTCTAAATATTTATTGCATTAATGCTTACCTGACCTAAATGTAAAAACCTATCATTTGCAGATATTGTATCTAATCGAACTGATATTTGTAACAGTTTTAAATAAATCGTATGTATGTCTTATCTTTCAGCAAAGACAAAAGAAGCGAACAATAAGGACCACACGAGTAAGGATAAACAAGACAGAGACAACAACAATGGCGACACAGACGACGAGAAACACAAGGAAGACGAGAAGCGGTTCGAGCCGCCCTCCGCCGCCGACGGGGACCTGGTCGACCTGCTGGGTCAGTACGGCGCTCTTGAACAATCTAGAACCATCTAGAACAATCAACGGCTGACTCACAACACTTAGCGAGCTGAATGACCTTGACGACCCCGTTGCCTAGTTGGTAGTGACCTTGCCTGCGAAGCGAGGGGTCCCGAGTTCGATTTCCGGCGGGGGCGTGGGTGTTAGTGATGTGTTTGTGTTGTCCATGCCACCCGCGACACAAAGAATCCTGGTGCAGGGTGTATGAGTGTGTTAACGTTATTTATTTAAATAGTATCTATTACTAGTACTACTAAATAGTACTCCCGGTTCGGGCGTCCAAAGATCAAACCACTAGGCTATCACAAGATGTAGTGGACATAAAAAAGGTAACAAAAAGTGGATAAAAGTTTGCAATCCCTTTTACCCGGGTTATTTATCTAGTTTGCGATAGCGGTGTTATATAATATCTTGAGTAGTTATCTCATAATATGTGATAAAATTTTGTAAGTTGGGTTAGCGATTAAATGAATACAAAATATCGTGAAAATATTTCTTCATTAAAATATTTATTTTTGACAGATTTCTACTCTCATATAATCACACAAGCACAGTGTGGTAATCACCAATTAAACTATGCTATCACAATTTGGTAATGATTATAATTACATTATCATCAACTGACTCTTACCGTTACAAATAATTTGACATTGAATTGAATTAATTATCATTTCCAGAAAGAGATATAGTACAAAAGAATCCCAACATAAGATGGGATGACATTGCGGACCTCGCCGAGGCCAAGCGGTTGTTGGAGGAGGCTGTGGTGTTACCCATGTGGATGCCGGACTTCTTCAAGGTAACACAATTAGAATAGAATAGAAGCTGTTTATTTCTGGCTGATTAACTATAACAATAACACAGAATAATAACAAATTTTCTTATCCTAAGTTACATAATAATATGATACATAACTAAATAAACCTTACACTATACTATAACATTTGTATAATTTACGAGTACTACATTAAATATTACAAAGTTCGCATGTGTTATAGTTAGTGCCAGAGAACGGTATCCTTTTGCCGTGGCGTTTGCACGGCGCTGATTTAATTCTAATATTATAAGTGTCAAAGTGGGTTTGTATGTTACCGTTTGTCTTTAAAAATGTTACTGTTACTGTTTAAAAATGTTACTGTTACTGTTTAAAAATGTTACTGACATATTTTCAAGAGCCCATGGACAGTTGGATCCTCAGGTCTTAAACTTTATATCACCGGTGCAAAATCGTAAAGTGATTCAAACAAGTCAGTCACTGATATCTTGAAAGTTTGAAAGTTAAACATTTAATAGCGGTTTAATAATAATAAATATTAAACATGTTTTGGTTGCCAATAATTTGTAAAATACTTATTATTATCTACCTGAATGTCGTGTAGTAATATAGTAATGCGTGCAGTAATTTATTCTTTTTTTGAAAAAACTATATGAGACTTAAATTTTCATTATTTTGAACCGGATTTTTCCTTGTAAGATTATTATTTTATATGGTAACTGGCAAACGAGCAGCCGTGCCATCTGATGGTAAGTGATCACCGTCGGCTATGAACGTCAGTAACACGAAAGGCGTAACCGACGCGTTGTCGACCAAGAAAGAAAGGAGAGGAAATAAAGAGAATACTGACTCTGAAGCCCCCATTGTTACCATTGTATTTTAAAAGACATGCTAAGTGTTGCCATTAGCGCTTTGCCAACGTGGGCTATGATCTGTACGACTCACATTGTGAGTGGAGACTCGAGACACAATTATGAGTTGTGATGACGATGACGGTATTTTCCCCAGGGCATCCGACGGCCGTGGAAGGGCGTGCTGATGGTGGGACCACCGGGCACCGGCAAGACGATGCTGGCGAAGGCGGTGGCCACCGAGTGCGGCACCACATTCTTCAACGTCTCCTCGTCAACGTTGACCTCCAAGTATCGCGGCGAGTCTGAGAAGCTCGTGCGGTTGTTGTTTGAAATGGTGAGTTCAGCCAGGAGAATATTTAAACAAGTAGGTTGTCCCCAAACAAGGATACCAACGAGGTCTATAAATCACTATTCTTAGAGGGTTACCGGAACGAAAGTAATGTTATCGCAGACGTTTTATAAACTAGTATCGCCGTCTGTCGTCTGTTGCAACCTGCGAAATGGCACTTATGTAGATATAAATAATTATATAACATGTTGTTGTGTGTGCGCAGGCGCGGTTCTACGCGCCGAGCACTATATTCATAGACGAGATCGACTCGCTGTGCTCGCGGCGCGGCTCCGACAGCGAGCACGAGGCCTCGCGCCGCGTCAAGAGCGAGCTGCTCGTGCAGATGGACGGGCTGGGCTCCGCCACCGACGAGCCCGCCAAGGTAACCTTCACTAGGTGAAAGTATATAGAAATAAATAATGTTTAGTAGGAATTAAATGATTAGATATACACAAGCAACCACCAAGGAAACCTTTACTTAAATACACACACTTAAGTTTGTGACCTGATTGAAATAAAATAGCCACCAAACAATGTCACCCCAAGCTTACTGTAATTTATCATTGAAAGCCGCATCCTAACATGCTGGTAACATCCAAACACGCTGGTAACATCTTAAGACGCTAGTAACATCCAAACACTCTGGTAACAAACAAACATGCTTGTAACATCCAAACATGCTGGTAACATCCAAAAACGCTGGTAACATCCAAACACGCTGGTAACATCCAAACATGCAGGTTACGTCCAAACATACCGGTTACGTCCAAACATGCCAGTTACGCCCAAACATGCCAGTAACATCCGACCATGCCGGTAACGACCCGTTTATAACGCAGGTAGTGATGGTGCTGGCGGCGACAAACTTCCCCTGGGACATCGATGAGGCGCTGCGGCGGCGGCTCGAGAAACGCATCTACATCCCGCTGCCGACGCAAGAGGGCAGGGAGGCCTTGCTGCACATCAACCTCAAGGAGGTCAAGCTCGACCCTGAGGTGGATCTGCGGACTATTGCCAAGAAATTGGACGGCTACTCCGGCGCGGACATAACTAACGTGTGCAGGTGTGATATTTTTTATAAATCTAAATATTAAAACTGTTGGTCCTGGCTGATAGCTCGACACCAAGCTGAAACTGTTGATATATTCAGATATAATAATATGTTTAATATAATATTGTAGGCTTTTCGAAATATTTTATTTATGTATTAGAAATTAATTATTACTTCCTTTGCTGTATTAAAATATTGTGATGAAACCTGTATACCTAAGTGGTGGACCTAAGTGGGAAGCTCAAACGGTCTCATACCATCCATAAGTACTTGTACTGTCTTTTTTGTTGTATATCCTTTGTAATATTGTTTTATGCATACATATTTTGGTATACAAACAATAAAGTGAATAAATGAATAAACCAACAAATAATACAAACTTTAAAGATGTGTCACATTGATGCTGATATGATTGTTAATTTAATGGTTTTTAACTATCATCGTTCGCAGGGACGCATCAATGATGTCGATGCGCCGCAAGATCGCCGGGCTGAAGCCGGAGCAGATCAAACAACTTGCCAAGGAGGAACTCGACTTGCCGGTCACTAAACAAGACTTCATGGAGGCACTATCCAAATGCAACAAATCCGTCTCCAAGGGGGACATCCAGAAGTACCTCACATGGATGGCAGAGTTTGGATCCTCCTGATTGACGTAGTACCACAAGACTATCCCGTTGAGTGAAAAAGTTAATAAAACAGAGTAATAATGGTGTCAGACACGATAAACAAGTATTATAGTTTCAAATTATAAAAATTAATTGAATGTGGTGAAAACGGTTTGGACGCAAAATCATTGAATAATTTGCCTTATAGCCTTAAGTAAATGAAGCGCTGAGACTGTTTCAGTATTATGCGGATTGTATAGTGGCATATCGAAATTAATATAGTCAAGTAAGTCGACATCAGACGGACGTAAACATTCCAATTGGAACAAGAGTTGTATATGTATAATAATTTCTCATTTCTGCTTCATTTTTGTCTCAACTAAATCGTGGTCATATTACTGACGTGTTTCTGTATATTTTTCAGCACAAATAACGCTTTGTACAAGGAGATTACAACATTGTTAAATAGCAATTGATTTAGCAGTTCATTAACACTTGTACCTACCACTTTTATAGATCTGCCATCACATTTCATTTTATTTATGTGGATACACCGTGATCGTTTGTACTTAAACTAGGTTAATTCGAGATTTATAGCTGTCTAGATATAATTTTTATGCCATAACTAATTTATGTGTACTTTTTATAGAATTTTTATAGATTTTTCAATTATGTTTTATGTTATGAATAAAAATTAAATTAAATAAAAATTATGTAGTCGGCGTGTTGTAATCATTCGCTCAATTTAAAATTTTAATAGTGATCTTTAACAATATGTTTAGAAAAAATCTGTCAGGAGTTCTCTAGGACGGTTGAACGTTTCTGGTTTTAAATTGTTTTTTACACATTTCGGTATACTGAGGTGGTAAACGTAAATAAATCCTTCCCTATTGGGAAGGATTTATTTACGTTTCGGTAATCGGTATGTAAAATGGTATTTATATTTTTGCAAGCAACACTACGGTTTGGTTTTAAACTAACGAAAGTATTAATAAACTCGTTATTATCTAAATTAAGGTAACAGAACATTGTATATTTTACTACCCTAATAAATGGCAATCAAAATTTTAAATGAATTATAATTGTTAATGATGGAGATGATATTTTTGCAACCACGTAAGTATAACTCAAATGTAACAAAAGCGAAATAAATGGTTTTAAATATGATGGCTGATTTTTATTTGTGAACGACAATCTAACTCGGCTTGGAACTCCAAAGAAATATGCTCCCCTAGTACCTATAAGTGAATAAGTACTTTGGCGTTTAAATTTCGCCTTTTTTTAATCTTTATTTGTTGGGGTTTTGATATATGTCAATTCCATTGTTTCCTTACACAAACTATTAAAACCGCTATTTAAATCTCTTAATAAAAGAGATGCATCGGTGAATGCGGAAACATGTTTCGCTCTGTCAGCGGCAGGCTTTGCCAGGATACTCTGAAAAGCACCAACACAATCTCATCCATTGCTTCAATACGTCATGTCTTCAAAAATAAGCAAAGCAAAGATTTCTCCGCCCCCTTTAGTGCTTACATGAATGACCCCTAATGGCTGGACCGATTTTGACGGGACTTTCACTAGCAGATAGCTGATGTAATAAGGAGTAATTGAGACTACTTTTATTTTTGAAATTGCCCCGTAAGAAATAAAATTCCACGCGGAAGAAGTCGCGGGCACAGCTAGTTTAAACTATAAAGCATTGACTTAAGTGTGCCCATATTCCTCCGTCCGCGCACGCTCCACTTTGCCTTTGCCTTTGTCACTAAGCTCGCAGACAAGAATTAAAAAATAAAACTAAATGTGTCCTGTCACTGTCAAAGTCAAACAGAATGTGCCTAAATAATTATCTTTTCTAGAAGTTGTCGAATAAAATCTAGAACAATTTTAGTTTTTCATTTTATAATTTTACTTTTTCTCTCTGTTATTATTTTGAATAATTTTTTTGCGCTAAATTTATATAGGTAGGTATTCTAAAAAGATTGAAATTAATGGAATGATACATTACTCTGTTCTAATTTTTAATCTATGCTGTTATAATATTTGTTTTGTTTTGTTGGTACTACTACCGGTCAAACACTGTATTTTAAAATAAAATTTCTTTTTAATAAATAAAGTAACGATAACTTATATGTAATAATTATTTATGATTATTTTTATGCCTCCTATTTATTTTAATATTTTTTTTGTTCTGTTTACTAATGTGACCACTTGAACATAGCAACAAATGTCTTGGCGCGAGCGGAACAAGTTAAAGACGGTCAAACCATGTTATGTTGGTAGTACTGTAGTTACTACGTGGTCGCTATATTACGGAAATGTAAACATGCACAGATAATTTTTGGTTAATTTTATGTATTTGGTGCTTGTATCACAATATAAAAGACTTATCAATATATTTATTGAACAAAAATAAATCTACAGGTATTTATCTCCCTGTAAAAGTATACCTCCCACATTTTTATTTTTCTGTCACCGATGTGAAGATAGGCAAAAGCGTCGACAAGCGCCGTAGGTTTTCAAGTCCGCTAATGGCGGACGCTAATAATTTTGGAAGTTTCGTGGTTCTATTGTTCTGTTTTTGATTATCATTACGTTTTACGGGTTATGGAATGAGTTTTATAATAAGTGATCGCGTCGAAAGTGTTAAAAATGTGCAAGTGATATGAAATGTTCCATTCGAACATGACAAAAGCGCCCGCTAGATATGTAACCTTTTCCATAACCTCGTTTACGCCAATGGAGTAGATATGTGATCGATGTGTGTGCTTCGGTGAACGATATATCGTCAGTTTTGCGTTACATTTAGTGTAAAGTTAAACGGCTTAATAGTGATGGAAGTGTCTGCGTCGCGGTTTTGCAATCCGACGCCCGTTTTCGATGTAACGTAAGCGAGCCGGTCGATCGCCAGAGCGAGCGTAAGCGGGGACGGCCGCAACCAGCCTAACATGGCTGCGACGCAGGCTGAGTCTCAGCGTAGCGAACCGAACGTAGATCAGAATCCATCGGAACAGCTCAGTGAATCTAGGAACCCTCTGTTACAAAACGGCACCGACAAGACCGTCGGGCGCGTTCCGCCCGATGGCGTCGTGAACACAAAGAGTAAATCGCCGATGTCGGCCGACCCGGGACAGCCGCGCGACGCAGGCGAGGCGCCCGGCCACGATCGGCCCGGCGAGCGGCCGGGGCCGGATCAGTATGGACAATACCGGTACCCGGAGGGCGCGGATCCCTACTACCCGGCGCGGCCCGGTTTTCCCGGTAAACCCCGGCCACCGCCGCAACAACGGTTCTTTCCGGGGCAGGCGGTGTCGCAAGCGCCGGGCCCTACTCCGACCCTCAACTCGCTGCTGCAGTCGAGCGGGGCGCCGCCGCACCGATATCCCAATAGTTACGAGCAACCGCCGGCGGGCTACGGCCCGACCCCGGGCTGGCCTCCTCGGCCCATGCCCCCCTACAACCCTCAAGGAGCAGCATATAGAAATTCAACGGTGAGTTGCACTTTTGTATGCTTCTATTAGAATTAAAACAAGATGCTAATTATCTGCTAGTATTCAATAAAACATATTTGGAAAGGTGACAAGGGCATTGAACTTATTATGTAGTTGGTTATCATTACAATAGTTAACAAATTATCATAATGCTAAATATAAGCTGTTTGGCATTGATACAGGTAGTAAATAAAACATGCTTGTATGGCCTTCCAGTTTACACTCTGTCAACAGTATTATCAATCCATCAGTTGTTATCTCTTTCTTAATATATTTTATCTGTGATAAAGCAAACTCATTAAAATGAGGAGATGGCTGCTTTGGCTTTGAAAAAAAAACCTCTTTTTAATATAAATGTCAACCAGAAATAATAGAGAATAATAAATTGAGTCGGAATATAAGGTTTGTATTCAATAATTTATCTTTGATTATGGATTTAGTAAATGTTCCAAGTGTTCCATCCTAAATGAAAAACAAAAATGAAAAACAATTCTGTATGTAATATCAGTATGTTACAATTTTCAAGAGATTGTTATTAAATGACACTGAACCAAAAAAAATGTTATACTACACTACCTACTACCTACTACACTACTACAAATATCTTATAAATTAGGTGTTGGTCCATAACTAGGACACTATAAAACATATATATTTTATAAGAACTTAAGCAATACACAAAGGGATGTAAAATGTTTAAATTAATAGTGTGCCATGCAACAGTATTTTTTATGTCGAGAAATCTCACACACTGTATATCAAATCATTGATTTGATATAATTCAAGGTTTTGGTGAAAACTGTCTCAGACCATTTCAGCAGTATATCTGCTATTCATAATAGGTATTTGTTGTTTAGCATAACCTTCTTTCTTGGTAACACCACACTTACTGTCAAGAAGGTTACATCACAACCGAACCGTGCAAAACTGTATGGATGCTGATTATTATTTACTACTAGGTGACCCGACAGACATTGTCCTGTCTGAACTATATATATTCTTAACTATGCGCACTAAAAATTCAGTTTTTTTACATCGTCTTTGACGATTTTTACAGCATGCATTCTGTCAATGTTTTGTCAAATGCCATAAGGTTACATTAAAAAAGTTTATAGTGTCAAAAGCGCTAAGGTTACATTACAAAATCATTAGAAAATTTAATATGGTGGTTAAGTATTCTTGAATTTTCTAATTTTCGGCACAGTTTTCTTATTTTTTTCTTTCATAAGCTTCTTTTGTTGACAATAACAAACACAACAAAAAAAGAATTAGCAAAATCAGTCCAGCCACATGTGATGCCGTGACATATATATAGATAGATTATGTGGCTCAATTGTCAAAAAAAATCAACGAAGAATAAACTAGTATGAATTAGTATTGTAACAAATTTTTGGGTTTGTCTGTTACTTTGTTCCCACTAATCTCAGAACCCGTTTACCTCATTTGCATGCAGATTCACTATATTAGAAAACTTCAGGTAACATTAAGTGTTTTATTTCAATCTGTACACAATAAAAAAATGATGTCAATTTACAGAATAAAGAATTGGAAATAAAAAAATACTTACCTGAAATAAAACTAGAGTGGGTATAGTGTGGTCAATGAAACAAGATAAATAATATAAAAAGACGGTTAGACGTTTAGAAGGTTTAAAATATTTTTTGTCAAAATCATTTACAATGAAATAATCATCAACATTTGTACTAAATAAATAAAGTTATTTAGAAGAATCTAAATCTGTTGCATCTGTTTTATTATATTCTACCTGTTCTTAGTGTTGATTTTTTTTTGTAACACCTTGAACTCTGGTATACAAGGACAAAACTTAACGCCTTGTGGCATTCTCTACCAGTCAGCCCTGGGTGGATGTAGAACAGGCAGATGGTAGGTGTTTAAAACAGCAGTGTCCATGTCAATGTCTATCTTTGGACATCATCGCCACTTAACATCAGGTGGAATTGTGTCAAGGATTAACTTAGCATCGTATAAAAAAAAGTAAGAACAAATGAAAATGTGACTTTTAAGTATAAAATTGAATTGAATCATAATAATACAAAACAAATTTAATAAATAAAATACAGATACATTTGATCAGTTAAAACAGTAACAATACAAATACCATAAAACATATTAAATAAATCCATATATATCTTATATCTATTTAGCTACATATATAAAAATCTTGCATTACTAAGTGACTGACAGATAATGCACAGCCGAAACTACTGAATGCAAGAACTGAAAAATAAAAACAACACATCATTTATTAAAGTCAAACAAACCAACAATGAGACACTCAAAGAGGAGAAGGAATCATCATCTTCCTGCCCATTTCCCAATCTAATTTGGGGTCGGCGCAATATGTTCTTCTCTTCCATTCTTCCCTATTTGCCGTCAATTCTACACTGACTCCCTTATCTTTCATACCATCTCTCACACAATCCATCCATCTTTTCTTTGGCCATCCTCGTCCCCTTCGTCCATCCCCATTCATAACAATCACGAAGGAATGAATTTGAAATATTTGCAGAACTGAACTTAAATTCGGAAATTTTTGAGCCTAATGTTTTTAACTCATGCACTGGTTAGGTTGGCACTTAGATTTATCTCTAGAGTTAGCTTTCAATATGAACATAATGATTGTTTAGGGGTGTGAAGAGGATTTGATTCAGATAAGAGTTAATTTAACATGTCACGTCAATATGATTTTTTATGACATAATAATAGGCTAGTTGACTAATTTTGAAAAACTAAATCATAGTTTGCCAAATGGTCTAATTTAACTGAAATATTAATATTTCAGTAAAATACTAACTGTAACATATTTTAATTTATATTTTCATGAACTATTTGACGTTTGCGTCAAAAAACGCGTCAAACTGTCATGGCGACTCGTGTGACGTCATATGTTGGAAAACGAAGAGCCGTTTGGTTGAGCGGAAAGACCAAAATCCTATGTCAAGTTTGTTTAGTTTTGCAACGTGTGACGTCATGCGTCGTATTGGCGTTCGCTGTCACGTGACTAGTGACTGTAATTTCGGGATTTTATTTCTCAAAAATATTAAATAATAATGATTTATTTAATCAATGAGATCGATTTTTTTGCATTTGTAAATATTAAGCTACCGTAAAAAATAGAAATCTTCAAAATATTTTCTTACTGTCAACTACCCTATTATGTTTATGTTATGAAAAATCTTATATTTCTTGCAAAAACTATTCATATAAAGTTGATTTTGTTTCGTTATTCATCAACAAGCAAGCAAAGTTAAGTAGTAAAATTAAGTTAAGCGACAAAAAAAGTAAGCGGTGAGTATTGCCAAAGTTACCCATTGTCTACACATTGTCATTTGTACAATTAAACTTTCACCAATATGCTTTATGTTGTTACAATTATAATTTTTATGTCATCATTTCACACAGAATCCAGTATTCTGGATCCAGTAAAAAAAACGATCCAACAAAATAAACAGCAATCCGTTTTACTGGATCCGTTTAAACGGATATGTTATTAGCGTATGTAGTTGTATGAGCGATTTCACACAGAATCCAGTATATCGGATCCAGTAAAAAATCCCACACACAACGGAAATACTGACCCGTTAAAACAGATCCAGTAAAGCGGACGTTCTATGTGAACGCGCCCAAAATACTGTGTGAATATTACCTTCGCGACGTTCTATATGAACGCGCCCTTAGTCAACCAGATATTTTGTTTTTGTTTTCTGGAATCCAACTACTGGATATAATGATGAAAAAACATGATTATTTAGGTACTCCTTTTTATGTTTCTGGCTAATGTAATATTTCTATGGTAATTTATTTTGCTGCGAGTGAAAATTTCTTTGCGTTTCGTGTGATTCGTGTGATTGTCTTTAGTTGCCTTTCATAAATATCAGTCCTCAGTGTGGAAATACTTCAGATGACCAATTTTAAGCAGTAATTTGAGATTACGGAAATTATATGACCAATTTCAAATGATAGTTCATAATTTGTGATTAGGTGTAGATGTCCGGCCTCCTGTAGACTCTTTTAACACAAATTTATACATTGACTAGTGGTCCCAGCGTACTTCGTACCGCTTTATAATTAAAAAATGTTTTAGTGATATATCGACAGCAACGCCACCTACCGGGTCCAATTGTGAATCTAAACCATTCTCGGATCCACCTGAAGACACACAAAAAATTTCAACCAAATCGGTCAAGCCGTTTAGGAGGAGTTCAGTCACATACACACGAACACAAGAAATATATATATTAAGATTAAGATTTAAAAAATATGTTTAACATGTAGAGTCTTTATTTTTTTGTAATTGATAGTCATTTCATTTCAATCACATGAAATAATAATGCGTAACGTTTGCAATTCCACCAATTATCATCATTACCAATCATCAAGTCCATGACATAATTATGTCAATGGAGTCAAGAGGTTAAAAATAGAATGACATTGGTTAAAAAAGTTTTGTTGAGGTTTTACAAGTTATATTTTATTTAATACGTTTTTTATAACATTGCCAATTAAAATTTCGTGCAATAAATAACTATGCGGTGAATAGGCCTCGAAACAGGTGTTAAATGTAGATTTATTTACCTCGTATGATAAAATTGTTTATATTATATGAACAATATCGTATAGTGGTATCTTTTCATTACAAAATAAATGTATAGTTTCGAAGTAACTCTATACACAAAAGCTACATAAGTTTGTTGTTATCAAAAGTTTCAAAAAGTTGCAGTTATTATGTGCTTGTTGTGCCGTCGTGTTTTGCGACACCGAGGGACGAAAGTTGAGTCTTTTCAAAAATAAAAAGCCAAAGTGCGATCAACTAGTCGCCGTCACAGCATGTCGGTTATTCGGCGGGGAAAGAAAAAAACATCGCGGAGGAATAACAAAGCTGGCACGGCGCTGTTAGCGGATATAAAAACGAAAGCGCCGGCGATAGTGAAAGTTTGATGTGTAGGCAAATATTACTCGCTTCCAGGCGGAGATTTGTGCGTTCGTCTCTCGGCTCCAAAACGGGGTAAAAGCAACCGCAGCGCGGGGCTTCGCCGTCATTTCGCCGCTTCCACTTTCCGCAAATACATTATGTAGAGGCGGCGGCGCTGGAACGTGTGTCTGACGGAATCAACGTGAATGGAACTCGACATCTGACGTGTGTATCTATCTACGGTGAATTTGAAAGGGCTCGCGTGTTCCTACCGGCCGAATACGACGCGACCCTGCCTTTGAGTTTCTGTTTTTTCACATTGTGTAACAATTTGAAATGTCGGGCAAAAATGTATCTTTTATTTTGCTTTGTACGCCGGTTTTGACGTTCAAATTACATATTGCGGTAAAAGCCGCATAGGCGGACTGCGTATAATTTTTGAACGATAATTTCGGCTTTAGCGGATACGGGTAATAGGCAAGCAAGACTCGCAATGTTAATAATAGAGATGTTGGAGCAGTTTAGAAGGGAGTTAGAAAGTATAATATGTATTAAAATTTCGTGTGCTCAATACGAAGTGTCCTGACTTTAAAAGTAGCTCAGAAGCAAACCCAAAGTTTCGACAGGATGGTTGGTTTCCTTTAAGAACGTCTCTTTATCGTTGTAGAAAGATAAAGAGAGAGAAATTTACATGAATTATATGATATACAAGTACAATGGAAAAATGTAACACGTGAAGTACAACGAACGCACAAAACCGTACCTTGGTCCTTCGGTGCGATACGACGTTTAGATCCTAGCGCGGCGGCTGTTGCCTTTCCGCGGCGTGCTGCCATAAAACAATGCATCGAACACGTGCCTGTTTACACTTTAGAGTTCACATTCAAGGTCGTACGCATTTGTAAGGATGTACCTGTGTAGGCAGGCCGGTGAACAAATACCGGTTACGTAACGTTGTCCCACTTCCCACGATGCGGTTGGTCTTCCGCCCGTCAAGGCTCTTTGCAATTAATCGACTCGTTGGAGAGCGCTTTTCGACTCGAGTGTCGACTTCCCAAATTGCTGTCTCTCGGTGACAGTACCGGTGAGAGTGGATTGTTCAGTGTGCTCGGTGGTTTCGGATTCTCTTATTGTTGTTTTTTGATGATAGTCATCAATGTAATAATGTTTGTATTTGTACTTAGGCAATTTAAAATATTATGTTTGACTCCGTAATTGAAGGATTTGATGTAAATCGACGGCATAAGGTACGATATGTTGGTTGATCTCACTAACGTGTATACATTGTCCCTATATGTCACAGGGAAATTATTTGATCAAATCCCCAAGGAGATTCATAAAATTATGAATTACCTAACGGAAGATATTATACTGTAAATCGAATTCATATAAGATGAAGGTATAAAAGTATTTTGACGAAACCCGTTTTTTCAAGTGATACCCAGTTTAGACTTAAATTCATTTTTAACTGACAAAGGCACACGGTAGTTTCATTTCAACCAGTAAAAACGCGTTTTAGTTAAGGAAAGAGTTTCAAAATATGCAGTAGCCAGCAGCGTCAACAAAATACCGTGGGGAAAGTAACTTCGATGTGATTCTTAAGGATACGGGTACTCACGTCACGCTATATTTTATGCTAATATTTCGACCTACTTCATATGGATCGTGTTCACGGTTAAACTTCGTTACAATATATTACTTACCTTTTTGAAATTCGACAGTTGAACCAAATTGTTAAGTAACGACAGACGGTAATTTAATGCTGAATGGTAGAAATTCATCATTGGAGCTGACTGATAAAGAAATGCGTGATAAAGAAACCTTATTTTGACAGTGTGGCTGTATATGAGTCTGCTTATTTTAACACATGATAGGTATGACTAATGTGGATTACAAGATGTATAGTAAGATTATGATATGACACTTATTAAGCAGCTTCGCGTAATCGCTGTCTGCGGGCGTATCTCCGAAAATAATAAAACACGATCGTAATCAAAAGCAGTCATTGTCGTCGAAATCGTTATGACGTTACGCTGATTATTTATGAATGGCTCAAATAAACAAGTGTTGTGGAATTAGTCATTTATCTCGGCATGTTGTTTACCCACAATCGTGTTAGATAGTTGTCGATAAGGAGACACGTGGTCGTGGGGTCGTCGACCCGACATACTCGTGCTCGCCGACAGCTCGGTAATAATAATAAAATGTTTCCGTGCGGCTGGTTCAAGGGCGAGCCGCTGATATCGGCGCCCGCTATATTTAGATTTAGCTTTGTGATGTGGATTTACAGTATGAATTTGTTGAGACGTCTCGCGTCTCGAATACTTTATGTGAAAGTCTGTCTCCTCTTGTATTGTTTCTGCGGGCCGTCGATATCCAATCTGCGTATGTATACGATGACGACATTGTTCATCGTACATCAGGTCGTGATTGGATCGGCTGCGGTACCCTAACATTGGACTAGTTAAGTAAACAATAGATGCGATTATCTATTAGCGCGTTAGCCGACGATCGATATCTATTCTCTGTTCGTATTTAGGGCGGTACGTGGTACTGTGCGTAGTGCAGCCCGAGTAAATTTCGCTCTCACTTTCGTATCGCAATAGCGGCGGTGTGTACATGAAAACGAGATGAATGGGCCGACTGAGACCGTTCATTCTGAGTCCGTGATGTGGATTTCGTAAAATCAATGCGAGCCGTCTCGAGCCTCGTGCCGTCCGATAATCGTGTCATTGTGCTGTGCTTGGATAATGGGCCCGACCTCGATCGTCAACACCACACCATGGGGTTGCTGACCGTTTAACTGCTGTCTATTCTAATTTTCACTTGGAATACGCAAATGTTTCCGTTCGAGATGAAAAAACGATTGTTTGACGATTGTTTCGAGTAAAAAGTTTTTAGATGCCTTTTCGTATTCGTATTTCGAATGTCGTAATCGACTAAGCATGTCTCATAGGTTTGTATTATAGAGTTATTAATGAATCGCACCTGTCGCAACGAACATCACAGTTGTTAACGGTAATCGATGCGAGCACGTGTCTCCGCGAATACTCTTAGATTTAATTGAACACATCTGTTTAAACATCGTAATAATAATTGTGAGCGGTAAATACCTACATTAAAATGAACGTCACGCCTATCTCGTCGTCCGGAGAGGATCGTCGGCAACCTTGCACCGGCGACTTGTATTGGCGAACAAAAACGTCACTCGTCACGCGGCTTGCATTCATTCATACAGTATGTTGTAATGGGGTCGTTAAACCGTGGTGACGTCACGTAATTGCCGGCCCCCTTCGCCCGTCGCCGGTTGAAATCAAAACGTCGGATTAATAACAAGGGAAACCTGTGTAGGTCAAGCCCGTTATCACCCGCACTGACGCAGGTCACGTGCGCGGACGTCCTACCTGCCTTGATAATGTATTATGTCTACTTATGAATTACATGTTACAGAACATTACGTGAACGGCGAACACAATAGTGTGAGTAATTAGTTACGATATCATCACTTTCGTACTTACATACTCGTACATTCAAGTTCTAGGACATTCTTTTAGCATTAGAGGGCTAAGCAGCCATCGATGTTCCGAATCCTATGTTCTTGATATTTCTAATTTTAACACTAAGTATGTGCAAAGTGCTAAAAACCATCTCTTCGATTGTTCTAAGAGATTCGTTCGATATTCCTCTCATAGATCGATCAATACGATCTTAAGCATACGTCGTGTCGCTTCCAACGGTTTGAAACTAGAGGTCGTATCGTACCTATTTGCACCTAAAACATCGTTATACAGTCGTTAATTAACTAACCATTTCCATTAATGTAATCGAAAGTCAATTCCTATAACGACGCGTTTATCACGAACACGCTGGGAAAGCCCCAACTAAACCCGTATCGGACAGATTAGTTAACAAAAACCCATTTAACTAGCCTCATTGCAACAGGCGTGACGTAACTTACATCGATAAATGTGTATGAATGTAAAAGGGGCCATTGCCAAGGACCTCGCTCTCGCAGTCGGAAAGGTAAATGACTCATGAATACATACATACATTCCAACGTAGTTCTATAATCTACTCAAGTGTTTAAGTCATGAGGTGTTAATTCGTAAATAGCCCGGTGTAATAATGGCGTGTTTACGTTCGGGATGAAGGTTACAATGGTCTGGAGAGGTGTGTCCGCGCGTTTTGTTCCACTTGCGCGATGTATTGTTGTTAGTGCTTACGGGTACTACTCGTAGATATTTTACAGGTAGATCAAATATACTTATTTAAGTTTAATTAAACTACTAACGAACTCACCGACTAACGTTCTAACATCGTTTGTTAACTGACTAACATATATTCATATTCTTGGTCGGTCTCAGTTCATGCTCGTTTGCTATCTTAATTCCATAAAAAAGCCTTCGACATTTTACGTAATGTATGTGCGAGTAGCGATTGATGGCCGATTTCTTCATAATTTATCCAATATTATCGCTGAGTAATTGTCGAGTGGTAGTGGTGGACTCCCGAACCGGGGGACCCGAGTTCAAACCCCAACACGCAAAATTCAAATTGATCCAAAGCTCCGAAGGCTTATCGTTTGTCAATGATAGGTCACTTAAACAAAATAGAAGCTGATATTTATCAGTAAGGGACCGATAGGTTATTTATAGAAACCGGCAGTCAAGGTAACTTCTACTTTTAAATTATGGTATTGGACACATTACTAAATTTCAAACAGTAGTTATTACCATGTACCATTAAATGTTTTCATTTGAGATGAATAAAGGAGTGCGCATATTACACCAACTCGACGTCAACTCCACTCCGACTCCACTCCGTTTCAACTCCGACGTTCTGTTCCGCGATCAACGCTTCATCGACGTCAACTCGACTCCGTCTCCACTCCGTTTCAACTCCGACGTTCCGTTCTAGGTACATTACGTCATTGTGTCGGTCGACGCGTGGACTACTCGTCTACGGTGAGTCGTCAACGCAACGTCGACGCGTTGGTCTCGAAACGGAACGGCTATGGGTGTAGGGCGGGGAGGGGCCGTACAGGGCTTTTAAGTATAAGTTCGAAATTCAACCTTACTTTCAAAGATATAAGGCTCATAATTGAATGTTAGCTTTGTCAAGGTTTTAGTCGCGTTTTCGTCTGTCGGTCGTGGAGTCGTTGTACTGTGCGCAGTCCTTAACACATACTAATTCTTTAATACTTCTTTGACGTCACGAAAATGTAATCTAATTCATAGCACTGTAATTAATTAATTTTAATTGAATTATTTAATTTAATCAGGGGCTAATTTATCTGTAATATGGCAGGACGTTAGCGATCTCATAAAATAATTGTCATCTTTCTGTACTTTTTTGTCCATATAAAATATCTTCGACTTGGATTTTGCTATTCGCGAAGATTAATAGGAACCTCGTACATAGACGCCTGTACTCTCATTTCTCCATTCGAAACAATGAAATCTATCAGAATAGAAATGGACGTGCCCCAAATATATGTCTCATGAAAGTTCTTTATTTCTAGCATTATGTTTGCTTTGTTCTTCTAGTGTAGTAGACAAAAACTGCTAATGAATACCCCTCAGCTTTGCTGTATCTCTTTAGTTGAGTCTTTGTTGTCCAAATTGAAGCTATAATTTCTAAAACCTTCTAAATTCCATACACTATTATTCTATACTACAATCATTCCGGGGTTAGTCAATTGTTGTTTCGCAGACATTACGTGTTGCTAGCGTGTTTTCGTACTCTTTATGAGTCTCCTAAGTCATATGTATTGAGTGCCATGTTACAAACAAAAATACGACAAGATCGCTTTCTTGCGTCGATATGTACATTTATCTGACATCCATATGAATGTCTGCCCCAGCCGTAAATCGAACCCGGGTCCTCTCACTCCGCAAGTAGGACCACTTACAACTATATCTAAGGAATCAACAACATAATCATTATCTTCTTATCTATATTATATAAAAATGAATCCCTATTTCCCATGATCACGGCATCACGCGTGAACGGCTGGACTGATATCGCTAATTATTTTTTGTTGTGTTAGTCTTGGGCAGGAGAAGGCTCTAATGAAAGAAAAAATTAAGAAAATTGCGCGGAAAATTAGAAAATTTAAGAATACTTCACCACCATATTAAATTTTCTAGTGATTTTCTAATGTAACCTTAGCGCTTTTGACAATAAACTTTTTTAATGTTATTACGTTTGACAAAACATTGACAGAATGCGTGCTGCAAATATATACGAATTCAATATTCTCGTCTGTCTAGCTAGTCTTCAATAAACATTTATAATTATTTCTTACTAGCTGGCCCGGCGAACTTCGTACCGCCTAACAGTCGATTCTTTAATTTTTTATTTTTTTTAATACTTATTCTGCTATTCGGGATACCTTCCCGGAACCCTTCCACTAACACTTAAACTTTATGGTATGATATTAAAGGTCAATTGATATTAAAGGTTAATTGTATTATTACGAATCTTTTGTATGGGAATATAGAAAAGTGTTGTTTATGGCCTATTTTTATTCAATTTTTGAAAATTGTCTCTCCGTAACAACCGTCCTCGTACTTTAAGGAATATCATAAAAAAAGGATAAGCGAAATCGGTTCAGCCGTTCTCGAGATTTGCGCTTACCAACAAAATCAGCGATTCATTTTTACATAATAGATTTAAATAAAAGACTAGGAATTTAGCGTAGGAATAACAGTGGCTTGGCCGACTAGTCGGCCTCTTTACAAACGACTACTCGGCTAGATGGCTAGTCGGTCAAAGTTATGATCGGCATAACTTAATTAAGTGTCCTAATACTGGATAACTTAGTAGGTAAACTTATAACAACTAACACTACAATCTATGGCTATGGCTTGATAATAAATGCTAGGCAAGTTAATGACGGTTATGGGTTGAATTTTTTTAGTTTCTATTGAAGTTTAGTAGATATTGGAATCAAAACAAAAACGAATTCGGAAATATTAAGCTTTTAATAATATCTTTCTGTTATAAAGGTTTTAAAACCACGTAATCGAACAGGAAGCCAAGGAATAACTTAATCCGATTTTTTCCTTGGTTCCCCCTTCTTGATTACACGTCAAGTTCAGTGCACATTTTGGTGTGTACCGTTAGCATCACAAGTAAATTCTGAAATTCAGTCTGCAAATAGTACTGAACGAACGTTTATGTATGGGTAATTTTTTTATTGCATTGCCTTTTTTCACAAAGTTATTTTTACCTATAACTACAGTCACAGGTTCAAAACTTAACAATCAGATTGAAGTAGTTTCGATGCTGACTGTACAACCACATCCAACGTACCGTATACGTTTCTTTAATCCGCGCCATGTCTTTGTACATTACAGGGCGTGCGTCTATACATTGAAGCATATCTACATTAAAAGGTCACGACCGCCACTCTTATGTACTCCAGATAGCATGTACCTAAAGGGAGTTCTTTATTGAACCGTCTTGGGTAGAATGAAAAGGGGTCGCTTTATTAGGTCAGTAACACTTGTAATCCGTTTGTTTACACTTGTTGCGTGTGTGTATGACGATCAGATCGGGATCACTGTTTGGAAGCCGATAGGATTCTGTGTACGGTTATACCTGTGAACATTCGACATTAGTATTTCGGTCACGCACATACTTTTGGTTTTAGGTGTAGAACTTTGGCGCCTGGCGCCTGGTACAACATCACAATGTAACGGATTTCTTACGAGTGGTATTGTGTACATGTAAGTGATAAGGTCAATTTATGCGTAAAGCCTTTTTGTATTATTTTTTGTAAAGAGTCATTTTATGTTTGGAAAACGTAAAATCTGATATTTTAAAATCGGGATATTGTGACTTGGCATCAGCTACGTATTATCGACAAAGATACAGATATGCAGTTACCCACTTCAACCTGTTAGGCGCGGTCATTAAGCACTCTGAACTGTAAACTCGATCAAAGATTGTTGATGTTAGTTAAATAGGTGTAATAAGATGGTAGTGTAGTGCAGTCCACCTGTTGCGCAACGGCGCAGCACCCAGTCACCTCGAGCTTGACATTCACGGGGGCTCGTGTCGGCGTAGACCAAAATAACACGCCGTAACCGACCGCATAACACGACGTAATGCTCTCTCTATTTATAGAACTTTATAATTAAATACACCGACATCCATTCGTATTTACTTTACGCCCGCTAGTCACTAACTCGCCGATTGACTGAGCGTCAACGTGAACGCGCGCGTTTGCTTTTGCGGTGCCGGTGTGCGTTGCCTTAGTTGCCGTGTGTACAGCGCATCAATTATGAATCAAATACATAGTGTTATTTATATTTCGATCTCGGAACGTACCTGGGAAGTAGAAGAAGCGAGCGCCGTTTGTAATCATTACTAATTAGGTGCATCGTGGTACGCCTCGTTTAATTATCACGTGTTACAAATTATAATAACTCCATTTTAATTGCGTTTATTCATCAGAGGCGTACCAATGTACTAGTATACTGTAGGTAGGTTAGGCTGATCTAAACCACCTGGCGTGATCGATATTAAGGATGTAAAGGTTAAGTTTTCTTTAGTATTCGCTGCAACTCAGAAGGGTCGCCGCCTCGTTTCTGACTAATTGTGACTATTTGTGAGCGTCTTTGGGCTCACAAGGAATCACTATACGGTGGTGTGGCGATGGCCGCAGATGTATTATAATATAAAGTCTGACTACTTATTAAGGAAACACGGGATTCAATTTAAGATATAATCTTAACTTAAATTATTGACTGGTAACATTGGTTCACTGTAAGACGGCTCTGTTTGAACTGACGTCCCGACTGCTGCAGTCTCGTAATAACTGTCATCAGATATCAAGCAAAACCTTAAATAAATAATCCATACTATTAATATTTCGAAAATAACTCCGTCTGTCGCTAAACCGATTAAGATTAAATTAGGTATGGAAATACGTTGAGACCTGGAAAGAGTTATTCCAGTCCGATCCCAAAAACCGATCCACTGCCAATTTTTTTTTAATACCCGTTGGTAATCATTTTAACGGTATTTTGCATAACATCTAACAATGTTCGTGTGTGAGTGAGTAGTAGTAATTGAGGACGGGTTTACTAGTATTTCATAATCTTTAAAATAACAATGTTCCTATTACAACGTGGCTTACCCTTACTCATCCAGTGTGGGTGGAATGTAGTATCGAGATTCATTGACGTTGAAAGGATCGTAAGAATCACGGGCGAAGTAATAAAAGCGGTGTCTATAGATATGGAGCACCGCTTTCGTAGCACGTGTCGCGTCGTCGGAAGTCGGAACAGATGATTCTGATGAATACGGTTTACGTCCCATTGTTGATACTCAAACAAGTACAAAAAGTAAACCGGTCAGCGGGCCTTTTATCGTTTCTCGCAGGAGTTCGTTGAAATAAAGTAATAATAGTAATAACAGTCAATCCCATCTCATTCATTTTCTCTTTTTCTCGCAACAATACAGTTATGGCTCGGGCTTTTTTTTGTAGATACGCAAAGGGATAGCCCGACGGCGTTTAATATGTAAAGGAAGGCAAGGTTACACTCACACAGGCGCACGTTGCGTGTGGTGTAAAGTGTGCTTGTGGTGGAGGGAATCCCCAACTTTTTACAAACACAGTCAAAGAGTTATGTAATGTTTGCTCGTATCCGCCAGCGCACACTGACTGCTACTGTTGTTTGTACGAATGCCGATATAATACATACATTACCGGCCTCTTGTATTAGTCATAGGTCATTAACATTTCTGTTATACTGTGTTTACTTTTAGTACATTTAATATAGCCGTGGCGTCCTTGACGTGTGATATATATTCAGCTCGTCGCAGAGTATTCACTGTGCTTCCGTGTTTATTGCACATGTTTAATGTTACGTACGCTGTTTACGTAATTTCGCTTGGAATTCTTAACTTACTTAAAAGAAAAAATAAAGTTGACTTTTAGGGTTTAAATTCATCTAAGTAATTACTTCAGCTAGTCCTACTAAGGTTAGATTTCGTCTTCTTTGCAACCCATAACTGTGCCACTGTCGGACTAGGGTCTCCTCTTACAGTTTAAAGGGTAAAGGCCATCGTCCACCAAGCTGGCCAAGTGCTGATAGGTAGACTTGACACGTTTGAGTAGCAAGAACTTCCTTCACCGAAACAAGCGAATAATTAATTTGTAATACGCACATTATTTTTGATAGAGGTGCGTGCAGGTTTCTAACCCGGACCCCTTGTCCCGGAGTATAATGTTCAAACCGCTAGGCTACCACTAGGCACCAGGTTAGCTTTACTGACTTTGAAAATTTTGAAATCGTGTTGTATTCTATTTTTGTGGTTAATATTCTAAGCGCTCATAGTTCTAAAGTTAACTGGACTAAACCGGATTTGGGCCATGTATAACACCGAAGCGTTCATAAAATTATGTCACTAGACCCGTTCAACGTCCGCGTTACTTAGCGTCGAGCGCTTTAAACTGACACCAGCCGGCCACGCTATTAGCTTCGGCTGAAATGTGTATTAAAAAATAATTATCGCTTGCACCGCTAAGAGAAAACACCGTGCATGGTAGAAATATGAAATTTTAGATCGGTTTAAGATGGCTTCATCGATTTTTAAAGTCTCTATTTTTGAAATACATAGGTACTTATATGCAGTTTCAAATTGTTTTATTTTGAATATCCATAATCCATTAGTTTCGGTTCAGGCATACTCGTATATCCGTAATAATCCTATAAAACATGAGGAAACCTGCAATCTGCATATCTACACACCTTCACCACGCCCCAAAGTTTTGTGAAGTCTGCCAACTCAAAGTTGGCCAGCATTGTCAAATGTAGACGACATTAATAAGGTATGATTTACTAAGATCCGGATGCAACTGTGAATATCAAAGTCCAAGAGTAAATTATTAAGGAACAAATTTGCAAAAAGATTTAGTTCGATGGAGGTATAATAAAATAACACAATACTCAAAATGAGCTAGGGTTGGCAGAACAATTTTTCGAAGTAGTTTACAGACCGCTGCAAATCATGGGCATATAAAACCAACCCTTAAACTGTACAACATCCCTTTTTGAAATCGCTTACAGATATTATTATGTAGCTACAAACAGATCACAATATAATTATTAAGGACATAAAGAGGACATCGCAATTGCGTCTATAACCCAAACATCACGGAGTTACACGAAGCAATTTATTTCTCATCTTAAACTCTTAATTTATCGCGTACTTTATTTACATTTCAAAAGTCTTTTATTAAAAGTACAAAAAAGATTACCATTTCATTCGATCGCCAACCCTACATCGAGCCCACACGCATCACTTTCGTACCCTCAGTAAACACACAGCTTGTTGTGTTTATATAGTATTAATCAAGTCGCAAATTGGGTTAATGTTTAGGCCGCTGATAATGACATAATAGGTATGTTGAAGTGGGCGAGTGCGTTGCGCGACTGCGTCGGAATCCGGTCGCATACCTAACGGCGTTGCACTTGCACTGTCCTGTTTGATGTAATAAAGTCGATAGTTGGAATAACCACGGAACCTTGTTGCCGCATTTACGAGTATACTCTAGTTACATTTTGAAGGTTCACTTCTTGAGTTACGGGTAAAACGATCCACTTTGTCACTAGTATGTCACTTGTATATTTTAGGCTGTATACTTGGATGTGATACAATACGACAGTGGCGCTATGTTTTGGTGTATAAGGCAAAGTCACTCAAATAGAAAGTTCTAGGTCCTAGAAATAAAAGAGTTTCTGACTGTCTAGTCTGTAGATACCTAAGTACCTACTCGGAAGCTAGTAAGCGGAAGCTACTCTATAGATTTCGTTGATATTCCGTATGTTTGTAGCTAAATTATATCGCAGGTTTATCCCAAGGATATTTTTCACCTCAGTACTTAAACGAATTATTGTTTGTGTTACACACTCGTAACCCAACAAAATTGAAAATAATGTTGTTCGGGTATTATAACAAATAAGAAACTCCGTACTATTGTGATTCACAGGATAAACACTCTATTAGTAAAAGCATTATAAGCTGCATTAGTTGCATTACTCCTCAACAGTTTAAAAAGATGTCACTATCTCATTATTAATTTGAAAGTAGACAAAACTTTCTCCGACTATTGGTTCCATGGAAGCGAAATCCTTGGTCACGAGCACGACCTAATTGTTGTAAGGTTATTGAACCAAATCGTACTACGTTACTAAAGAAGCTTGACTGTCCAATAAACAAGAGCAAGTTTACAAAAATGAACAGTGTGACATTTACGAGTTCAAAGTATCGTAAACGGTACTGAAGTACCAACAGATTTACCTTATAAACGCCATTAAACAGATTACTTGTATAAAATAATGTTTTTATAAGTTGGTTCAGGGAATATTGATCAATTATAAAATTTGTGCTACAGCTAACTTAGCTTAAAGGTTTAGCTACTTCTGTATAATAATATGTACATTGTACATGTATTGTACATGTATATGGCATGTATATGGAGAGGAGATTTCTTTGTTTCCGACGGCCGTTCATTAACCCTTAATGAGGTGTGAACCTCGTTAGATTTTGGTTTTCATCTTAAATCATATTATGTACCTTAATATTTAGTCAAATCTATTTACTTAATAAAACAAAACTCTTGTTAAATCACACTAAACATCTACTTACAGACAATAACTTCGTCAATATGAATCACATGCATATTATCATCAAGGATCAAGAATTCATTTACGTATTTCATCAAACCATTCTTCGTCTACTTCAACATAGCATCAACAAAC
Source organism: Ochlodes sylvanus (assembly GCA_905404295.2). Lineage (NCBI taxonomy): Eukaryota > Metazoa > Arthropoda > Insecta > Lepidoptera > Hesperiidae > Ochlodes > Ochlodes sylvanus. The sequence continues at coordinate 7,222,483 of FR990144.1, forward strand.
GAAAATGTTTTTACAATTCTCCTGGTGATTCCGTTAACTGAATACAGGGCACGTTACCTTTGTTTCGAACAACGTAAAGCTTGGAATACGAAATGAAAAAAATCATCGTTTACAAATTCAGTATTTTTAATTCACTGTCTTTCGCGTTTCAGTAATTTCGGTACGAGCTATTTTAGCTTTGTCTTATTGCCCCGTATTACGATCGAGCCGACTCGCTCCCGCCGACTTGAACCCTTACAAAAAAGGTTCCCTCTCATATCTTTAAATGAGCTTTTATGAGTACCTCGACGACTCGACGCTAAGGCAATAGGTCACTATGGCTCTGGGTTTATTTTAACGCCCGATTATGATCTTTCTTTGAAAAGGAAAGCTTTATCGTAGGTACGTGCTTTTGATAGTGCCTTTAGAATTTTGGCCGCTTCTAGTTTCGAAATTATTATTCTTTTCCATAAAAGCAAAAAGTAGGCGCCGCCTATCGAATCGTCTATATTGCATTGTTCAATATGATACAGGGTATGGAGTGCGTGCGTGGCGATGGCGATGTAGGTGCGTGGCGGGCGAGGTGTGCGCGGGATGCGCATATACCCGCGGGTCAATTACTGCATAAATCAATACGGATGTCGCCCCGTGCGGTGGCTCTTTGTTCCAGCCGACTGGAGACTCGAGGCCCGTCTCAGTGGTTCCAGCTCTGTCCGGAAAACTCGCTGAGGTATCGCGGGGTCGGATGATTACTTATTAACGTAGGTGGAGGCTGGCTGGCGCGGGCGGGCCGCTGCGAGCTCGTCGCGCGATCGATGCGGCGTCGGCCAATGGCGCGCCGCCACCCCGCCGCGCCCCCCGCGCGACCCTCGCGTGCACCCCGCGCCGCGCGCACCCCTCCGAACACCGCCCTCATAAATCATTGAATCCGCCATAAAACACCCGGATGTTCGTAAAAATGTAACTAATTGATGTACAAACTCTTCGCACATCCTAGTCAAACTATCGGCCATCGGCCAGCTCCTCCAGTCGGCCTGGTGGCTGCCTACTACATCTGATGTAAAACGTTTGATCAAAGGGCGCCGTCGACCGGCTCCCGTTCGCTTCCCTCGGAGCGGGGTTCGTACGGAATAATTGAATTTTCATCATAGAACAAAATGAGAGCTGAAAACTGAAACGGCGGCATTGTTGGCACAGCGAATTACTTCGGACGTCAATTATTTAGACGCGTTATCTGCCTGAAAATTGATATTACAGGAAAAGCATGTTGATTTTATGGTCACAATGAGGCGTTTGTATGTCGCTTGTAGGGGTTTATTATAGTACTATCTTCAATTTTCAACTTTTTTGTGTACAGTTATCTGTAAGTTAACGGTTATTTGACTACATATTAAGTTTGAAGGAGTCTAATAATAAATTGACTGCTTGATACGGTCGGTATGGCAATGTTCTGACGGAGCGGGTCAAGTGATAATATATCGACGTAGTTACAGTAGTAATAAATTAGCGCTGCTCAGCTGTGTCGAATGATTAAGCACACTAACGTACGCATTTCGTCGTTGAAATAAATTCCCGGTTACGTTTTAATGGAGTTATTAATTTAATTAGCAAGTTTAAATTACTTCTATTAGACGTTATTGATATATTACAAGTACTTATGATATTTATTATGGGTATGTAAGTATGTCGTCGTCGGAAAAAAATGTATAAAATACTTGACATAATACACGTTGAGATAAATAAATCATTTAAAAGTTGCATACTCTAAATTGATATAATATTTGTATGTTTACCTATAACGTGACTAAAATATGTACATGCCTATATAAAATTTGAAATTGTCGTTTATTTGTGCACTGTACTAGGCGTCCATTAGCTGAAACGATAACGAGTTTGGCGAACGACGTTGCCATCAAAGTTACGTAGTATGCTCGTAGTAGACGGCTCTTAGAGTTTGATATTTTGTTCAGGTTTTCATACTTTCTTTACCTACTTTTACATAAGACGTGACTGTTTTGCGACCTTAATAATTTATTCGCTTAATCCACTTCATTCTTAGTGGATTTCAGGTGTTTTGTTAAACTGAAGGTCGGAAGGTTAATTTTTATTTCTTTCGTTCGTACTGGGGCAGAGTGGGGGAGTACGCTCTAGGCCTCATTAATTACGAGGAGAGACACGTGCTCGGTAGTAGGCCATTAATGGTTTGAAGTCAACTTGCATATAACATTTTTTCTGAATAAACTCTAGACTATAACATAGCAAAAAAATTATAATTTCAGAACAAATATCTAACGCCATTATAAACTACTTCTGCTCAAATATAAAATCTCCAGAAAGAACCAACATTCATTGACTGTTGCAGTACGAACAATCCATTTATACCCGTTGAACATCTTTTCGTATAAACTACACGATCGTTCACCGTATATATTGTACGAGGCCCCGGGATCCTAAATGTTTTCTCGGAATAGATAGAATATAATCTTTCAGAGTGACATAAACACTCAAGCAATGTTCGACGCAATTTATATCCGAACCCTAAAACCGGTGAGATAAAATCTGGTATCAGAAGTTTAGGCATGTGTTTTGCCGCTGCGTAGACGCCCACGGAGACGGAAATTGATATTGGATTTGGCGGGAGGCTTCACTGTGAATTGTTGTAGATGAATCACGGACTTTTGTGATTGTGTGGGCTTATTGATAATGTTTGTCTTACAAAGGTAGTAAATAAGTAATAGTCAATTACAAAAAAAAGAGTTACTTGTATTAAAATATATGAGTACATAGGGGTTTACTAAGTTAATGCGTTTAACCACCCACTACTACGTAGCCACTTAGCATCGGACCTGTTTCAGTCAAGCATTAACTTTTATTTAGTAAAAAAAATAAGATAATACTGATAATACTGCTTGATGTAATTAACTTTTGTTACCTAACTGAAGGTTTAATACCATGTAAAAGTTTCAGGCTATCTTATAAATGTATTAATTTAGAAAGCTTTAAGCTCCAACACGAACAATATTTGAACTAGAGAAGTTGTTATCCGTGTTTACAAGGTTAAGGACGATATGATAAGTAAGGTCGGACGAATGTTAAGCAAAAACTTCCTCTTTATAATTAAACTTTGGTAGAAACTAAAAAGAACAGCGGTGTGAATTTCGTCCTATAGATAATGCTGTACAAGTCGTTACAGCTTCTATTCATTGATGAAACGAATAATGGACTTGTGTATATTTTAATTGATGAGATTGATAATAACAGGAGCGCATTAATATGTATTCTTAGTGCTTTCTTGTTAAAGCCATGGGCCAATTATGAGAATTATAGATTCACAATTGCATTGATCCTATATGGTAACTGCTACATTGTTTTAAGTCACCCTAGAGCAGGGTTTCCCAAGCTTTATTTCGTCGAGCCTTCCCTAAACCAAAAATCATATTTTCAAACTCGAAAACTAAGTACTTAACGGAGGATATAGGTACCTACCTAGTTTTCAGTGATAATAATTTATTACAGATAAAAAATTAAGATCACGAGATTTATGTTAAACAACAGTATTTTAAGTTATTCAGACTTTCAGACCAATCGAAGCAACTGGAAATTCTGTTCGATATTCAAATTACCCATTTAAGTTATTACTTGTTCGGTTTCTTTCGAGAATAACAGCTTAACAAATCACTCGGTGAGTGGTGATGCCGCTCGTTGACATTTTATCGTTATCAATCGCAACTCCTACATCATTCAAATATGACTCTTATACGCCCAGTTTAAGTTGATAAAATAAGCACCAAACCCTGAGAGTGAAAGTGGAACTATTTGAAAATGAACAATCACTCAAACAGCTGGTACTCGTTTGGACTTTTAAGTTCTTAAATCGCGCGTTATCAAATCCTGCGCTCCAAAACGCCAAATGTGTACCAGAAGTGGTAAACCATAAAATATCGTCAATAGAAAAACTATGTTATAAATGAAACCTTTGTTCGCAGCCACCTCGCGGCTACGGCGGGCCGCCTTACGGAGCCGGAGCGCCCGGCGGGCCGCAGCAGCCCCCGGGGGCGTATGGTCCGCCGGGCGCGTACCCTCAGAGGTACCCTTCTCCGCAGGGGCCTCCGGGCGCGCCCAACTCAAGACCGCCCTTCTCGCCGCACCCGGTAAATAGACGTTTATATTTTTTCCTAATCCATCTGTAAACAACTGACTCATTAGTGTCATAGTGTTGAGAACAGAGGAATCATCCCCGTGATGAAACGGACATGCTGGAATACTGATTGAAGATATCGCCAACTTATTTAAGGTGCCCGTCGATGCACGGTCGTGCGCTCATGCCGTTTCACCGCACGCTTTCTCCCAATTTCCGATCCCGCTTGCTTTGTTAAGTCTGATATTTGTTAGAAATTGACACAATAGGTTAACAATTAGGTTAACAAGTAACGCAGTCTCCGTTATGTATTACATAAGAAATAAATCAATGTAATAAAAATAAACTGTTGCCTTGTGGTTAAAACAGTTATTAATGTTATGAATGAGTTTTAATTACTTACAACTTATACAAAAATTATAATAAGTTATCAGCGATAGTGCAATATTCAAATCGCACATTTGTTGTGTAGGTTGATTGGTGATTTAAATAAACCTGGGATATGGATGTGATGAATGATTATACTTACATTACTTACGATAACCAAACACGGAGGGGCATAAATAAATAAAGTTGACGCAAATATCATTGCTTATTGCTAACACACTGACGAAGTTGAATAATTTAGGAATCCATTCATATGTATATCAGTCATACTTTTCAACAAATCGTCTCGGAACACGTTTTTGGTTTCTTCAAGATTCAAGAATATTCCAATTGAACTGAAAGCGTCAAGCGAGCGAGTCTTGTCATTACTGTCTTCCTGAAGTATGATACTCCCCTTGACCCCTCCTTGAGAGTTCGAGCGTTTTATTGTACGATCTCAAAGTGCGTAGGAGGAGAGGCTTCAAAACGCGTTAGTATCGCCTGTGTATAATTCTCTTTTATTATAAATCCGAGAGACTAAGTCATTTATCACATCTCCTAATCTATCAATAGAATAAAAGACATATTTTAAAACAAATACAATGTATTTGTTATTGTAGTTGTCATCAGGTTTATTTTTATCGGAGCATTCGATTGGAGACAAATATATCTCGAAGCCGGCCCATACTTAATCAAAATTAGGTATAACTTATTCTTCCGCAGTCAAAGATATACAAAGTTGCAGGTTTTATTTTATATATTGAATACCTAGAAAATTTTAAAATAAACATTTAAAATTCCACTGCACAATGTAAGAGAATTAATTTTGCCTCCGTTCGCTCCGTGCGTTCTTTCATAAATATGAACGGTCTGATAGAACACGAAAATGTTGAGGGAGAATTCGTCTCTCTAATAGACGTCGCTCGGTTGAAAGTATGCTCCGTCGTCGTCGTATTACACGATTCATATTCAAGCCCGAAACTAGAGAGCCTCGAACGTTTCTCAGAATCGTTGAGCCGGCGGCGCGGCGGCGCGTCGGAGCCTCATCCACTCACGTGAACATAAACGTTCTATCATACTTAGCGCGGGTTCGCACCAACTCCGCTCTAAACTCCACCGCCGTAGATACCAACTTGCCCTGGAGCCTCCCGTACGCTCGAATGACGTAAGCCGCTCTGCGCGCTCGCTGACGTAAGCTCGTTGTGCAACGGTGCCCGAGGTATGTATTGAAGCAGGGCTCTTGGAGCGAATTCGTGTAGAAATCGGTATTAAGAAACGATCAGGCAAGACACAAGGTCGTTTTGAAACCGATGTTCTCCGGCAAATGATCGAGTGCGATACGTACCCACGTGTAGAGACGCCCTAATGCCTAAGAATTACATGCGAATCGTATTTGCTACAAAGCGCCGTCGGTTGTACAATTTATTATTGCTGTGGTGTAATTTGATTCTCCACTCCTTGTCATTATCAGAACTACTGATTTTCTGAAAACTGCAATGTATGTAAGCCAGAAATACAAATCGATCGATATCGATAAGTACGTCCTATCAATATTTATAAATATATCAATATGAAACACGTTTTAAGTTGTATTTTTGAGGTGAATCTATTATTTACTATGAAATGCATTTTATCTATTTTTAAATTGTCTGTATATTTTCTCTCTTTAATCAAATGAAATAAATAAATTTATAGGTAGTAGAGCCTAGACTTCGCCCGGGGCCCGGGGTAGTACTATCGCCCGCCAAAGTACTTAGATAGTACCATTTCTACTATGTAATAATTGTTTTAACAGCAATTGTGTTCCGGATAGAAAGGTGTGGAGCCGGCTACACTTTTTAGAGGCGACCATCTCAGTGCTCAAGGCCAACACGTCTGTGACCGAATTATTACGAGACTTACTAACATTTACTAAACTGGACTTTTACTAACAACAACTAACAGGACTAATATTCACTAACAGACCCTGCCCCAGTCCTTATACTGACAAACTAACCGACTAATGTTCTAACACCGTAACCTAATCGGACTAACTATCCCAGTCCCCATATGAGTCTTGTTCTAAGTCGGTCACAGTTGTCATGGGCGGCAGTGGAAGGTGGTTCTGCATGCTCGTTTGCTACCTTGAATCAATAAAAAAAAAGTTTGGTCTAGAGTTTACACGTCTTAGGTTTTCAACTTATCGGAGACGAAAACCAGACATACATATATCTATAACAATATCTTATTGGAACTCTGGTGTCCGCTTAACGCTCATAGCACCGAATACTGCGACTGAAACGATTTTAAAACGAGTAAGCCTAGCCAGTAAAAGCCTACCATACATGAGTATCATTGGGATTAGGCTGGGTGGTATAGAGCCGTAGACGGAGAAGAGTATAGATAGACCTATCGATGTCATCTATCTCTATCACACAAGAAAAGGAACAACTAACGCCAATTACATTAAAAAAATTCTAGGGTGGACAACCCTTAACATTTAGGGGTATGAAAAATAGATGTTGCTCGATTCTCATACCTACTCGATAAGCACACAAAATTTCATGAGAATCGGTCGAGCCGTTTCGGAGGAGTAAGGTAACTAACATTGTGACACGAGAATTTTATATATATAATTGAAAATTGTCGTACAAATAAAATGCTGCTTCGTATCAAATTGATAATTATTCTTATAACGATTAGGTTCAGGTTTTATTGAGGCGGGACCCCAATAAAAACACCCACAGACAGACAATAACTTCTTACACGTGGTAAATTACGTTCGACCGAGAGACAAGTCCGCTCTTCCGTTTACGGCAGAAACTTTAACGAACCCGTCAGTTGGAACGAACAAAGAGTGTTCCTAATTTGTTTTTTTTAATGGTTTATGTGAAAACTAGCTTCACTGGGTGTTTTGTGATTTTGAATATGATAATGATAATGATGGTGTAAAGGCTTATCATAATGTGCCTGAAATGCTTAACATGACTAACATATTTAAGTCGATAAGGATTAATACTGTATCCCTCTAAATAGTATTCCAATTACCGTATTGTGACCATTTTTATAAAACTTAGAATCGGTAAAGTAAGCTAACCTTAAAAGATAGACACAATTATGCTATCGCGGACTTTATTGTAGACCAATAAACGAGGAATATTCCACCCATACATTGTTTTATTATATCTCAAAGGGATTAGGCAGCGTTTTGGCTGAAAGCTCCCAGACAGAATGATTTTTCCGACTTTCTCAACTGTTATCGTCATATTTCAACCAATTTACACAAAAATGTAATATACCTATATTATATAAACCTACATCATAAACCTTCCTCTTGATCACTTTATCTACTAATAAAAACCGCATCAGATCGAAAAATTTAAAGATCTAAGCATACATAGGGACAGACAGCGGAAGCGACTTTGTTTTATTACTATGTTAAGATATATCAATCAGTGAAGGAGAGTACCGCGATTAGCTACTCATAATGATATAGTTGTAACATCAAGGTGTTACTTCACAGGAGTATTGGCATGTAATGTAACGATTCATATACCTATGAACATTGTAACATCTGTGCGCATGTTGAATTATTTCATTATATTACAGTCAGTGAGGCAGTAGATGTTAGAACGTAAAGCTCGTATTCGAATCTGGAATTTTTACGTTACAGCGCGTGCTCGTCAGTCAGTGCGGATTATTGTAAGTAATTGTAACGTAATGCTCAAATTCTAATTTTGGTAAGCTTAACGGTCCTTCACCGGTAGTATTCGTCTATAATGACAAAAGACAAAACCAAAGTGTTAGACAAGAGTCAGGTTGCTAAAGCTAAAAGCATACCATGTCCTACGTGAGAAAGTAATTGTCGGCGTAAAAATTCAACATGCCGGTTCATATGTTTCTAGTGAAAGTGGAAGAACGCAATAAAAGCGTGTCTGGCTGACAACAGTAGGAAGGTATTGTAGCTATGTATAAGATGGGTCGGATCTTGAGTGCGGTATCGCGGGATACGGCCCGCATCCGGGTGCAATGAATGCGACGACGGTTTCAAGGACGCGCCTCAGGTGATGACGTACGCGCACCCCACCGCCCCCACTACCCCCTGCGGCGCCCGTCGGTATTCCGGCACCCACCTAATAATGCACGTCTGCGCCACGTCTGCCGCGTCCGAACCCGATGCAACCTTGAGTGCCACACACACCCCTTCGCACCTAAACCCTAGCCGCAACGAAAACAACACCAACCACTTGACACTACCACGCGCGGCCGTGACGTCGCAATTCGACGGCAAACTCAGACGATGCAACCCCGCTCGCGCGCTTCGAGATTTACACTTTTTCGACACTCGAGACGTGTTCTTCATACCGGGGTGTTCAGACTCCGTTGCGGCTATAATACAATGCTGGCAAATGCTGGCCGGATCGATTTCCTTGTAATTTTAATAGCCGTCGACACCACAATTAGTAAGCCTACAAGTTGATAGCTCTCTAATTATCATAATAATAGTAGCGTTGTACAGGCGGGGTGGCGGCCCCGTCAGCTGAGCGAAAACGAAAGTAAACAGAACTCGGTCAAAGGGTTTGTACTCACCTACCCGCAATATTTATGTGGGTACGGGGGTGGTTGTACCCACACCCGATCCAGTCGCCCGCCTTTGATGGATTGGTCGGCGACCGGCGCGGATGTTCTACTGAAACACGACCGAACTGTACTTACCAGGCGTTAGTCTCGATTTCCTGCTAGCTCACAGCGACAAACTTTTACCACCAAATTATTATTCAGCGAAAGTTCTTGGAATTCTTTGTGTTTTGTTTTCGGAAGCAACAGACCCCCGCCTGCCTCCCCTAGTTGCCACCCCACTCCTCCTTCCAAAGTTATTCTAGTGACACGGATTATTAAATAACAATTGCCGTAAGGCTCCAATGTTGATCTGTAGACGACGGGAAGTTTTATATTTCTAACTTATGGTAGCGTTCGTTCGAGAGAAATTTCGCTTATTTCTTTTTGTACAGTTCGATTTACTTTGCATTGAGTGGACACTGGAACCCATCAACGTATAATAATAATGAGTCTCTAAGAAAACTGTCAACTTGCAAAGTGATACAAGTAATAAGTTAAAAAAACCCGACTATACAGCCTGTCAAAAGTTGTACAACTAACTGAAATGAATAACGCTATAAATAACGCTAGACACTCATAGGTTCATAGCTTGAGGATGAGGACCTATCAGATGTCAAAAACTCACTTGAGTAAAAGTGTCACCGTTTTCGAGATATTGTTTACCTTTGTTTTACCTTTCGGAAATTGGGCACTCGTACCCTACTTTTTTTTACTGAATCCACAAATGAGCAGATATTTTAATAAATCTTTGTTTACGTAATTTCGGATAGTTGGTCTACAATTTCAGAATATAATTTAGTTCAAAATATTAGAAAATACTCGAGATATGTTTTCTAATAATTATATAAAATTTGATATAAAATAGTTTTCATTAAACAGATGGACGATGGTCGTGTCCAGTTCGGATCCTCTACTATATTTTAAAGAGATCAGAACGCATCATCTGTTAATGTTTTTGGTCCAAAACACAATCGGCAGGACCCATCCATTGTCCACCCGGATGACTCCTACTAAACTCCTCAGTTCTATAGCTTATTATTATACAGACATTTTCTCCCCTCCACTAGGTCAACTAGGGTGACATGAATATTCACCAATGAGACATCACAAACAACCAAGACACAGAAAGGTTATATCATTACAATAAATTTATGTGACACTAGTAACTACCCTCGGTTGGCTTGGGGAAACCTATACCAGAGTATTGTTACTATTGTTGTAACAAGTAGTTTACTTAAATAACTTTACATTCATAGGAACCGTTATGCTCGCGATAATCAAGTCTAGAGAACAGTCTACCTTCAGTTGTTCTACGTTTGGAACTTTGTGGGCAATAGTAGGAAAGCAAAAACTTAGGTAACTTTTGTTGCGTAGTGAAAACTTTCCGCATGTTCATTTGCATTATAATTATATTGTTGGAAAATCTCCATACTACGTCTAGTGAAACGGGTGTACGGTCAGTAAACAAAAAAAAATCACGTCGACTTGAAGACTGTTATTAACGGCAACGTTATAAGTCCTAGCGCATCGTCGGTATTGAATAGGTTTCGGTTTGACCGGCAAATGAGGCGCTGCGTATCCAATTACGCAATGAGGGGCCTCCGCATCGGCGTCGGCGTCCCTTAGTCCGAGCCCAGTACACCCGATCCGCTCTAAGCTGATTAAAACATTACTGCGAATCGAATTTCAAGCCGATTGGGCTCGGCCGGGTCAAGATCAATCAGACCAAACGCGTTCCAACGAAAACGAATGCTTCGCCGAGATAAATTCGTAATAGGTACAGCGATATAGATAATAAAATTACAATGACTCACGGCGATTGTTCTGATATCAGTCGGCGTGACGTACCCGGCGAGGTCGCGAACTTGCGGCGTATTCAATTATCGCTTGTAAATAAGGGAAAATATGAAAAGTGAACGACTCCACTTGACCCGGAGCAGTGAATATCAGGGCAGCCTTATCGATAGCCTTGAAACGTGACGCGGAAACTAGCTGCGGAGTGAAAGCATTGTACGATTGATGCAATGAGTGTCTGCCGCGAACTGTGTCGAGGACGTTCTGCCACTGTAATGAATGAATTAAGTAAGTGTTCGCCTTTATTATATTTGTGTACCTTTCAGTGATTATGTTACTCAATCAAGTGCTCGGGGCTTGGTTGAAATCAGTATGAACTTAGGAAGTGGTGAGGGTATGTTTCGTTTACTATACTGCCTAACTAGGTACATTGTTGCCAATGTTGCCCTAATTTAAAGCATAAGTTTAACTAAATAAGTGCTATCACACAGCACCACTGCACTGCACAGTTAAGAAGTTCTTAGCTAAGTTTGAGCCGAAGTAGCCGTGGCCGTCTATTTCTCGTGACATCCGAACACTGAAACGCTTTTACAGATTTTTAACACCAGTCTATGACTCTTAGATAGCCGTAACACAAAGAAAGCTTCACTTTGGTCGACGAAGTTAACGAGATTAGATCCAAACGAGCTAAAAGCGTCACTAATCAACTCGCAACAGTCTAACTCTAAATAGTTAGGTACGTACCCTCTACGCTCGTAGCTCTAATCCGTTTTAGTTTAAAATATTTTTATGCGAGCAAAAATATACGCGGCACTAAAACGAATTTCAAATTTAGATTTTGTTTCTAGCCATTTGCTTTGTGCAAAGTGAGCGGAGCGCTGTTGAACTGAACTAAAATACAATTCGGTAAACAAATTCACCCGTTATATAAACCGGGAGTTGCGTCGGTGTGTCGGTGGCTCGGTGCACTCTCCAAAGTTTGAAACGGCGTGTTGTAAATGGACCCGTCGCACGGCGCACCATCGCGGCATCGGAGCGAGGTTGATTGCGGCGTGTTCCGACTATTTATATATCGGCTGGCTAGGCGCACTCGTAGATGCGTTCCGGTGCACTTATTCGCAAGTAAACTGGTGTGCATAATGGATGTACGGTCAAGGCCGTCCATGGTCGCAGCCCTGTTCTGTTTGCACGTGCCCCGATTGTTTTATCCCGCGACTATTGTGTTTGGTTGTGTGTGTGTGTGTGTTCGTCGTGCAGCACAATATAACGGATCAATTGGTGTGTGGTGACGCTTGCTTGCATGAACTGTGAAACAATGCGATTGTCCCGTTACAAAGATGCGTTTGTTTGTGCTCGTGGTGTTTTGTGAGGAGAGTGCTCTGGCGAGCTCTCTTTTGATAAATGATGCGTGAGCACGTGTACCGGCGGGTTTTGTTTGTATACTAACAGCACATGTAACAAATTTGTAACTGATCGATGTTTCTACATGGAGACTACATATTTGAGAAAAACTATTTTTAACGCAATAGACCAACAAAAATATTACAATAATTTTTAGAGTTTTCGTCTTCGCATTTGTTCCCGATCTCATAACTGATTCTCAAATTTTCTAGAATCACTAATACGGCTTAATCGATTTATTTTGAATTCGATGATGTATAATACATATAATTAGATACTAGCTGTTCCGGCGAACTTCGTACCACAACCTTATATAATTAATAATGTATATAATTAATAAACGCTGTGGTTACTTATTATTTTGTTACACTATTACGAAACAAAATTGCTATAGACAATCAAATTCTTTTTATTTAACTTTTCAAATGTTTTAATAGGTACTTATTACTTATTACCCGAGCACGAAGACACATCCAAAAACACAAAAATCTTTCTTGCATTATAAATAGTGTAACTAACACGACTTTGTTGTATATAAATATAGAAAAAAAAATTGGATGAATCTCTTTTTTGTTTACCTGGAAAATCCTAAAAATTTGCTAGATTCCTGAGGTATGAAACTGATGAACAATACAGCAAAATCCCGGGAGTTGACATAAAAATTTTAGCTCGGCGTACGCGAATGATGTTCACCGTGCAATAGTTATTATATATTATATATGCCATGTTTTATTTTACATTCTGATTTTAATATTGATGATGATTTGGTAAACTACGTCGTGAATTGACTCTATGAAACACGCCTCAGTCCTTAAGGCTTTCTGTGGTGTACATACACGCCTTTGATGTCGAAAACAAATCTATGAAAAGTCTATTAAAGTACTTGAATAGTTTTATTATGCAAACCTAGCTAAATACCACTTCTTAAAATGACCGCCAAATGTTTGTTGTAGTTCTCTAGCAATGTACCGATGATGCCTTCAGTGGGTGTGGGGCTGAGGTCCGTGAGCGACGGTGACCACATATTGTCAGGCGGCTCGTCTACTCATTAAAATATTACTACTCCATCCCTACATCCCTAAGCATACCTTCCATGCTCATGCTGAAATTCTTAAGACACGTTCTTTAACAAAAATAAATGGTTAATGATGTTTTTGTTTTATTTATCTTAAGTCATCGGATGCACTAGTACTACGGTAAGTAACTATGTACTACATAGCTACTAGAATTTAATTTAGGTAGATGCAAAATATAATGATAATTTTAAAGAGCACATAAAGTCGCAGTTACATACCTATATATTGATTCTAATACCTACCTGTCTATCAAGGCATTGAAACACTACGTAGTGCATACTACGCTGTTTACATGATCGAGTTGAGTTGATGGCTGTACGAGGTGCTAAAACATAAATTCACTTGATAGTTCTATCGTTGCGAGTTAACTGAGTGAAGTTTGTTTACGTCTAATACGTTGAACAGGTGGTCTATAATAACGTGGAATGGAATAAAAATAAAGGAGAGATAATTGTCGTGGGCGGGGTTACGAGTACCAGTCAGGGCCAAGGACGCGCTCTTTGTCGGCTTTGATTAATTGAATGGGAGCAGTTCGGATTGTCGTCGTTTGGGGTTAACGAAATAAAAAATATATTATGACTCGGCCGCTCGCTGATCGAGTCATCTTATGTAAAACGGAAACGGAAGGTCACAGGTCGTTGACCCGGTTTGTTCGGTTTGTTTTGTTTAGATGGATTTGATTTTAACATCTTTATAATATTATTGTTTGATTCACAAGTTTAAAAGTTAAAACAATACAATCAATACAAATTTGAGTTACCTATCTTCACATTAAATACTATTTGTTATTTGTTTAATCTTTATAGTTCATAATTATAAACCTACTAATAATGATAAATCAAGTTTGACTGGTACAGTTTTGGAACGGCTGGGTAGGTAGTTAGGTACCACCCCCTTGTTTTATTGAACGACTTCACTTCTTATTCACGTAGATACCTACTGTATTTATTTTGCCGAGACATTGTTTCATGACTAAAGGTGTTATTGAATTTCAAATATTTTTCAAAAGAATGTGTATCCGGCCAGACGATTTTGCATAACACAATAAGGACTTGGGCAAACAGTTACTTTGAAATCATAGACAAACTTCAATTTTATTTATATGTATACCTAGTTATTTATACCTAGTTATTTATTAAGATAATTGTAATGTAATGTAATTTGAGGTAAAATAAAAAGAAATGTACGTACTAAAAGTTCCGAGTGAAGTTACTGTTTGTCGGTATTCTGTTTTATTGTGCAAGCAACTGTTTTCTTGTCAAGGGATTGTTATTATTACAGCTTTAAAATGCACCATTTGTCAATCAATATGTGATGAGGTCGTCTTATAATTTGTTTCTATTTCAGGGCTACGAGCGCGGCGGCTCGCCCCAGCCCCCAACGCATCCCCAGGGCGCGCCCAGTCCGGGCTCCGCTCAAAGCGCCCCCGGAGCCCTGTCGCCCACCCAGGACTCTCAACACCCGCCACATTTGCCTCCGGGCTCCCAGCCACCCCCGCATCAGGTAAGAGCTTGTAGACCAAAAGACGTTACGTTACGTCGCCAGTTACCATCAACCAGTCAAGCGGTAACTTATATTCAGTAAAAAAAAAAAATACGTACCAGTAAATAAATATTTTACAAACATTAGAGGTTTAGCAAGTACAGAAATATAGGTGTAAAGACTAAACGCGCTCGTCCAATGAAGTGACTTGGTCTTTGCTAACGGTTAAAGTTACAAAAGTAAAAGTTCGCGTCGCCGTAGATAGGATCTTCGAAATCATAACTTGGACGTAGCAATGTTATTACATTACATTATTCATGATATACATACGTAACAGGTTAGGCAGCTTTGTGGTTCAAGGGTGAAAAGAAACTACGTATAGGTATTGCATTACAGCTTCATTTCAATTTATTGTCTGAAAGCAGATTTTTGTTGTTAGGCAAACGAGTTTTAAGCAGACGCAACTAACTTTCAATGCTGACACGAAATGCGAATTTTAGGTACGAAATGCGTTATTGTCTTATTCATACTTGCTCCTTTAGAGCTTTCTGGAGTTACTTTTTCTGTTGCCATAGTAACGTGACTCTTACTAATTTGTGTTACTAGCCAGGGACTAAGCAAATTTTTTACAAAATGATGTCGCGAACGTTGCCATACTAGAAGCATATAAATAAAAAACTTTTATAAATATAAAAACATTTTGAATATGAGACCCTTGCCCAGCAATGGGACAGTTATATCATTACCGTGGTTATGGGTAGTGATGGTGATAATAAACTTAAAAAAAATGTGTTACGCATACGTAAAACACAATTCAAATTGGGGTTATATGTTTTCATAGTTACAATATCCTGTCTTTATGTAGACATGCAATAATTGATGCTATGTAGATGTAGAACACACGCCGTTTTAGGTTAATAAAATATTAGAGGAACTACTTACTTCGTTTTTCATATTTCAAAATCTTACCATATTAGATTTTGTTACAAATACGTATTTAATATATGTATCTAAAGAAGAGCCTTTAATATTATAATTAAAGCACACATATTTACACATATGGAGGAAAATAATATCTCTCAATATTTTTTTGTACAAATGTCGTATCTTTATCGTGGCGTCAGGCGACACTTGCCACTTTATCGCGAAAACTGCTTTATCGTGAGCTACCGATAGTGAAAATATTTTGATAAATTCACACGTCAAGGTATGTACTATGTAAGTGTTCTTCGTCGCCTAGTTAGGGACACGTCGCTTAGTCATCGTTTACGCCGCAGAACTTATCGAAAACCCAGTATGTAAGGTGCGCGATTTAGGTGATTTTTGAACACTAGCGCACCTGCTTCAATCTGTCTATAAACCAATCCATCGCCGCCAGGTACTATTTATTACTAGATGACTCACAACCCTTGAATATAATAAAGAAAACATTGTTGAGGAATTGGCTCTAGTACAGTTTTATTAAATTAAAAACCCGCCCTCGCTTTGCTTCGGGAAACCTGTCCGTCAGTACCGACACTCGGAAATTTTTAGGCGTGATTTTTAAACTGACACAACTATTTTATTTATTAACCGATTGAAATGAAACATGTTAGCACTAAATGTCAAGTGTAGCTTACCATACTACAGAAGTGAATCCGCATCGATTAAGTCGTTTCTAGGACCGCGTACAATATCACAGACAAACCGACAAAAATTCTAAAAATCATTGTTTTGAGACTATTGCGATAACAAAGGCCCTCAATATATTCTTTTTCATATATATCTTCTATGTAAAGATAGCGTTCAGTTGCAGATTTATTATGCAGGTTGTAAAAGGGCAAATTAATACACGAGCTCCATTTTACAATGCATTTCTATTCAATGACAATATTGACATAATTCCTTTGTTCTTCTTAATCATCTGTTTATTCTTGAAGTTGGCCTGTTCGCCGGCCATTAATATTTTGTTAGAATACCTGAAACCTATGAGAAACTACCAACTGAATATCTCTCCTCTCCGCTCCTCAATCTACTCTCCTCACCTCGCGTCCCCACACCTCATATGACCATCTCTTGATAATCCTGCTCCTCGCAGTTGTTCTAGTAGAGGTACAAAATTCCTCCGTTACAATGTATTGAAGATATATTTGTAACTTAACAATTATAAGACTTAATTACTATTATAGACAACCTGTTCTTAATGCTCCATTCAATAATTTCAAAAACCGTATATATCCAAATTGGAACGAAGTTCCTTACGGCAGGCTTGGAGGGGATAGGTTTTGCTACGGCGACCGAACTGAAAAATATATGATAGTAAAACCGTAAGGAAGAATGCGTGGAATAATGAGACGTGCGCATGCGCGACAGTCGCGAGCGAGTAGTGTATATTACCTTTCTCTTTCTCCCTGTTTCATTTCGTTCGCCGTTGCCTTAATTAGTTTTCATATCATATAATTTCATAAACTAATAATAAAATATAGTATAAAATAATAATATAGTAAATAAATATAGTAAAAGAAAATGGCAAGTGAAAGTGACAGTGCTAATAGTGGGAAATTATTACTATATTTATTCAGTGCAAAAGAATTAAATACGTAAGTATTAGTTTATTCTTTATTAATAAATATATATTTATATTATAAATATAATATATTTTACATTGGTTAAGTAAGTGGAGTTTGCGAGATCTGTCAGAAAACGGAGATTATGATTATGTTGAGTTCCCGCGGAAAAACTTATCAAAGTTGTCTTAAGCCGCGGAGTCTCTTAAAGTTGTTGATGAAGTTATAATAAAATGTGATATCGCGGATAGAGCGAGTGGTTAAAAGTGTTAAAACGTTTAAATCAATATTCGCGAGTTTCGCGTAAATAACCAAAGTAAGAGCGTTTATACGGGACAGTAATCAGAGAATAAATGGTTCTTCATGTGTTGGTCCCGAATCCTGTATTTTATTTGAAATCCTAAGCTGAAGTCCTGACATGAAATAAGCCCACAACGGAGGTTATGTGAAGAATACCTACTTTCATGAAAATACATGCTAAACAGAGTAGAATCGACTGGAAAACCATACAAACACCCACACCCGGCCTACCTGACGCCGATATCAGAAGCTGGGATAAAGAATCCGTAAGAAACTAGCTACTGAGAAAGCTTGGATGTCAATATGAACTGGCAAGCAAGGCTGCGATGCTTTGAGATGACTATAAGTACAAGATGTCATCTGGATATCATGGTATACCTACAAGTATTGAGTGAGGATGTTACATGAGGCCAAAGAGAGCTGCTTATCTGAGAGTTACATTAGTCTGGATCACCTGTATCCAGGAGTCGCTATCCACAAGTCCACGCTGAAGGATTTGTCAGGTATGACCAAGTACTTCTTGAGTTTGAGTTGTTATTCATTAGTTATGAAATAGAATAACATCAAAATAATAAAATGATAATCTAGACACAATGGAACTAAATTATCAAGAAAATGAGTTTTTGAAGTTAAATATTGAGTTCTAATTATGACATTGATAAAGTTAATAACTTTTTGGTAATTTTGTGGTAATATGGTATTAGGAGTATAACATTTGAAGTACCTACCCATCTTTGGTTTTATCACACAGGGTTTACTGGTGATATAGGTAGCAGATTAGTCTGATACTTAGAGACGGTCACATAATTAATTATTGACAGTTACAGTTAAATGGTTAGTTAATAGTTAAAAAGAAAATGGGGTTGTAACATATGGAGTTATTTATGATATGGCTTAGTAAGTTAGCCAGACTGATTGATGATTGATTCACTTTAATGAGATTTCTTTTGTTTTTGAAAATTTAATAAAATTCAGCCATCTTGTCGAACATAACTCATTTTGAAATTATTATTTGATCATTGTTATTTTTGTACAATGCATAGCCCTGATAAGACACTAGAGAGAGGTGCTCAGTTCTGTTATTGGAGAGTGCCAATGGACAGTTGTATCTGGATGGACGATACATATGAGAGCTATGTATACAGGTTAGATGTAATTATTCTTAGTCTTGTTTTAAGAGACATTTAATTGAGTGACGTTCGATGAGACTATTCGTTTTGGAAAAGTTTACTCATTTTGAGAAAAGCCAACTTGTTTGAGAAAAGCTAACTTATTTTGAGAATAAATTAGTTGTTTTGGAAAAAACTTAATTAAACATTATTTGAGTAAAATTGTTAAAAAATAGAACAATCAGATAGTGATACATCTTATACTCCCTCTGTAACTTTCACAGAATCATCAATATCTTTTCAAATGGAGTCTTCTTCAGATTGTAGTGATGATACAGGATGACAAAAGACGAGAAAATTTAAATGCCTTAGAGTGTACCTTAAATAAAATTAAAAAAAGCCCCCGTTCTTATATTGGCAATCCTTTAACTTGTTATTATTTAGTTAACTTGATTCAAGAACAGACAAATATACCATTTAACCATATTTTTACTATAGCTTGAGGTTTGATTAATATACAAGATTCTCTAATTAAATAAAACACAAATGAAATTTATGCATTTTTATTTTCTATTCTATACTTTTATATAACAATGGATACACATGGGTTTTCCAAAATTTAATAACACAATCATGGCATTCAATTGATATCACTTTTTCTTCATCTTAATCAACCATCAATGTAACAGCATATAGTTTTGAGTGAACTTTGTTATTTCTATTTTTCTATTTCTATGTAATTTTATGTTGTCAAACAAAAATAAAGAGACATATTTTGTTATTTTAGTTGATAATTTGAATTACGATGTTTTTTTATTTTAAGTAATTTATTATTTCCTAAAATACTGAATTTCCTAAATACTTTCTTGTACTTAAATAAAAACTAATCAGCAAAATTTAAGAGAAAAATCAAGAAAACCTACGTAAAATTGAGCACGATTTTTTTGCAATTTGTGTCGATTCTACATTAGCCGAAGGAACTTCGTTCCTACCCGGTGTCCCACGACACCACATCATTATCCAAAATGTTATAGATTCGTACACTAACAAACTCGTAGAAATTCAGGATATACGTTGGGTCAGACATAACATAAAACAGTATTGTAGAAATATGCAGATAATGAGGAGTGGAAGTGGACTTACGAATGTTAATTTCATTGACCAAATAACAAACAATCTCTGTTCTCGCACTCGCATTTCTTTTACGTAACGCTGACTGATACGTATGGAAATGTGTATGGGCCGTAACAAAAATTGCACGCGCTTTATATGGATAGTAGGAATAATCCACGAAACTCGGGCTACGGGAGAACTTCGGCTATGAACTTTACTGTTATCGCCGGCCATTAAACTGATGCCGAATGTTGGAACCCTCGTTTTTAGCAATTTTTAAAAATTACCCTCCCCGACCATAACTATTTCAATAAACCGTCTATGGTCATACCCATCCTAATGGGCGACTTTTACTTTCTGTAAGTTTGTTTCTTGTTTTTTCCGTTCTTTTATGCGTTATAAAAGTTCTCGCTCAAAAGGATATGGCCTTGTTTTCGTTGTTGGAGATATTCTCTTTTATTCGTACTAAGAGTAATGATAGCGTTCTTTATGTTGCCGTTGTTAACTTACAATTAAATAAGCCGATGTTATATATATGTAACGGCGTTACTGCGATAATGTTGGATTTTTGTGTTAATAACTGAAATGATCCTACAGAACGTTAAGATGGAACTCGCAAAGGTATTAACTCCGCATTCAGCTTCAAGAGCGTGGAATAACTCGCTTTTGTGAGGCTCTCGACTTTGTTAAACCGGCGGGCGTTTGGTACAGTTAAGTCCTCGGTATAAAATCACTAGTCCTGGGTGCTCGTTCAAAGGACTCCCTCTCTGTATCTCTGTTGCGTCAACAGCTGTTGAGGCGTCCAATTTGTCTAGCTTGCTTCTTACATTGCGTTTGATAGGTTCTCGATCTACTTTAGCATACGAAAGGCGGGAAATTAAACATTGATTGATATTATAAAGAAAATATTATTGAGTAATGAAAGAAATAAGTTTTGAATTTCTGTAAATAGGTTTTATAGTAATCTACAATAAGACTTGTAACTAAATATATTTTAAAGCTATGAGGTAATATAATAATATGAAGAGTCCATGTGTTTATACGAATTTATCTTGCACTAGGACTATAAACCCATTAACATTAGATGAACATGAAAAAGGAATTCTCACTGTCTTCATTGTAATCCATTACCTATAGAGCTAACTAGTGTTATATGCATAAACATATATTTAGTTAGAAGTGAGATGCGGGTATATTGGCAAGATAGGATCATTATACCCCATTGATCGGCATCCGCTGTGGAACGTGAGCGAAGTGTTTTGGCCCGCTCCGTTCCGCGCGCGATTAGCATATTTCTGACGGTATCTATACACGGCTCGTACGTCGTACGTCGTACGTGGCGTTAGTGCTGTCTTTGAGGATGACAGATAATGAACTTGGCTGCCAGTTTGGATCTTCTACCTAGTAGATTCTTTGGTCTTGGCATTGTCGTCTGTCAGTCTTTTGGGGCTTGAGTCCAACTCTATCTATTCTTCTCGTGGTGCCCTTTGCTGAACAACGGGCGACGATGGTGTCAGATACAATGTTCCCCCTGAAACCTCCTGTTGGAGGTCCGCTTTAACTTATTAACCACAAAAGGTTCATGTACAATGTTGGGGTTTAACTGGAAGAAACACAGATAATCAGAAAAACGGACACAAATTCAGAAAATCATTATTACAATAGTTATTTTCCCCAATTTATCTTCATTCCGTGACATGTACTGACATCGGTCAGTTGCAGTTTTATCGTATGTCTGAATAGATATATGTAGGTAAGTTATAGTAATTCCGATGCCAAGAACACGGCCCCTCCCCGGTACGTGAGCGAAGTGTTTTGGTGCGCCCGGCTCCTCGGAACTATTTGCATATTTCCGCGTGCCGCGCTCCGGCCCGCCAGCGTGTATTGCTCGCACGTGGCTGTTTTAGGGTTGACTGATGGTCGCCACTTGAATACATTACCTTGATGTTCTCCCTGTATAGTATATAGTATACAGTGAAGTAGTAGTATACATGTGTAACTGCTGTCATTTTTGATAGTTAAAACAGATTTGTGATTTTTGAGCTATTTAACTGACAAAGGAAAGGAATAAATCAGTGCCTTTTTTGATGTCGTATTTTAAAAAATATGTTATGCGCCAAACTGCCAACATGCTCTATAGGGTTGAATGATTATTATTTTTATAATTATAAAAGTATTATAATATCTTAATGTACCGCCTTAAACCATTATTTACGCATCCTGAAGGTTGACTGTTAGAGAAAGCTATTTAGCATTAAGTCCTATTACCATTATTTTACCATTATTTTCAGGTTAAATAGAGACTAAATAAATAAATAGGTACATATTTGATAATGATGAATAAAACACGCCAAAATTTGTGGCTGTTAAAATGATTAAGGTTCAAAATACATTTTTATCACGTTAAACTATGTACAGCAAACGAAATTATTCATTAGTCATAATCATAATAGCATCAAATACAAATAGCACGCCGATGATTATGCATGTTGCTCTTCAATTATGGCAATTGCCTCTGCACAAAAACTACTTTACAACCGTTTCGTGTCATACCTACTTTGTGCTCTAATGCGATTAAAACACGGTTCACTTTTGCCTTTCGTTGTAGATATATAACGACCAAATTAAATAGTGCAAACAAGACTACATAGTTTCATATAGATAGTAAACTTTATATTTTTGCACATCTGGGTTGTATGGATATCAACTTGTTATTATCTATTGTCTAGTAGTACCTACTGGTACCATACATAATCAATTCTAAGCGAAGATAGCTATGTGAAACTAAAGCAATGTGCGTCGTTGTCGCAAAAATGCTCTTTCTTACGTGCCTTAAAGGACACGTTGTGCGAGTCGGAATTAAAGTAATGTTCGTTTTTAAGACCGGTTTCAAAATGATAAAAATGTCATGCATAACTAGAAAAATATTAAAAATTTCAGCGAAGATAAATACATAATGTACAAAGACAACAACATAGCCCACCACATCTGTAATACAGTCTTGAATGAAAAGTTTACCTGTGATACTGGCAGCATATATTTCCATTGAAGTTAGCTGAAACACGTACCGTTTGATACTGGGTACTCCTTAGCGGGGTGCAAATATTAAACGTCAGTCAGATATCACGTAGCCGGTGGGGCGGAACACTTCAACCCGGCCGAGGGGAATCTTGCTCGACTGCAGTTATCCACAGACTGCTCCCGGACTGAGAGGTAAAGGACTGTTAAACTATGGTAGGTACGAAGTCTTGAGACGAGTTTTGGCCTCCGCATACCCACCTACATACAGATAAAATAATTGATTCTTCGATTTTCCAATTACAACCATTCGATATTTAAACAATACATCTATTAAATTAAAGGCTATCGGCAATCTTCGTTGTTTTTGTTTTTTACAGATATGACAATACAATAAAACTTTATTGTTTATACATACATACTTTAAAATGTTGCTCTATAGAACAGTGCAAATTGTTATGAACGGCGGTATTGTCGCCGAAGTAGCGATTTCTACCAGTCAACCTGTCTAAGGTCTAACTCTAACGTTGTAATCGTCCAGTTATAAATTAATGAGCATCGCGGTTACACGTGTTTTTATTAGGGTTTATTAGGGTAGAAAACACAGATGTAGGAAAAAGCAGAGACATTGATAAAATATACTCGCTAAACTCAATAATTTATACTACCGTCAAAAGATTCTTCCCTCTGTCAGTACTAAGTAGATATACACTCGTGGAAATCTTGTTACGATTTCTACTTTGAATCCAAGTAATTAAAAATTCCTTAACTCAATCCCAAACATCATGAATTAAATTCTATTTTGCTTACTGAAACAAATAAACATGTTCAAAAGCACCATTGTTCCCTGACAGAGCAATGAACTTTGCACCCGAGTCTCAAAGAAGATCTGCAAGAGTTATATCAATTCGACAATCCACGGACGGAGACGACGTGAATTCAAACTTTATCTGCGGTCTTACAAAACTCGGCAAGCGACGCGTGGTTAATACTCTACGATGTCAGTAGAGAATTTTGAGAGTCAAGGGCCATTCCAGCATCGTGATCGCTCGAGAGTCGTACGGTCGAAATGAAACGTCGTATCTTATTTTATGATTAGCGGCTCGAAAGCGCTTTGTAATTTTGTTAGTTCCGCCTTTCTGGTGCTGGGGGCGAGTACGGCGAGTGGAGATCGATGCGAGCGCTGCGTGCGAGTGCGAGCGGGACGGCGCTCGCCGCTCTCGCCGCGTCCCTCTCGCACGAACCGCCTACTAGGCAGCCATGTTGCGCTCGACCTGCGCTCGCCCGACCGCCATTGTAGCATTCGTAGCTAGTGATGTTCACCAACTCGCTCCACGTAATTATACACTTCGGTACGAGCGAACGTCCACGAATCGCTACGAGTTATTTTGTCTTCTTTGATCAAAAAACATTAGTAGTATCTCTACATTACATTTACATTTTCCTTCTTTGTAACAAGAGATCGTATAAATCTCATCTTGTCTCTTGTACTTACAAAATATCTAATTAATATACACACACAAAAGAAAAAACATAGCCTTAATAAAAATAGAGAAGTAAGTGTGTCGATAAAAATATTTGTCGATAGTAGAGGCACGTACTGGACGTATAGCCTCGGCTTCGGAATTAAAATGTCAGACGTGCGGCGGCGCGGGCGAGCGTGGGGGCGCGAGGGGGCGCGGGGGGCGGCGTTATTAATAACCATAAGCCGGCAGACGCACGAACGTCCAGAGGGGCCACGCCGCGGCGCGCAGTAATGAGGAATCACTAATTATATTTTACTGGACTCTACTACTGTAGCAAAATTAATTACCCTACATAGTGTAGGCGAGTCCCGCGGCCAGCTCTCAATAAATCAATTTACATGAAAACAATGTGCGTAATTCTTCAAGAATTACACGTTATCACGAAACATACGTAGCTCGATCCTTGTATGTTAAGTTGGATATAGAATTTAAAGATGTTCATGCAGGCGAGCTGCATGTTTCAGACGTCGAATAAAACAATGCGACGAGATATAATAACGTTCTGACTGGCGTGGTACGGTGTACGATCCGTTTAATATTCCCCCACGGTGGGAGCGCCCGTTGTCGTCAGTTCTACCCGTTTGCTAGCCCGACGCCGGCTCCGCCAGTAAAAACTCCGTATATTTTATTGTCACGGAAATATATTTGTCAAAGGCTGTGCGATTAATTGCTTGACTTTTCTGAAGTGCGCCTCTGGGATTTTTCCCTTTAGAGAATCCGGGTGACATACTGATGCACTTGCTTTTTACTTAGCGATTTTAACAAATCGCTTGATACATAATGGTAGTTGTTTCTAATGGTGTTGTTTTGTATCATTTGTTAATGTTACGAGCTTAATGATAGATTACGTTTAATTAATCCAGCCGTGGATTTAATTCAATACGACCGAAGCTTTAATACGCAACTCCTCCTCGGTTTAATCTCGTCATTCACTTGAGAAGTTGTTCTCGGAAGCGAGGCAGCTCGGCTGCTGCAAGTATGAAGCGACTTTATGCCGTGTCCATGTTTTTCTCCGTACACAAAGAGCAAGTTATCGCCGCCGGAGCGCGCCAGCACTCTACGTACTCTCATAACAAACTGCAAAATGCTCCGGATTCTCACAACTTTAGGGGCAGTCTTCACCGGCGAGCTTTCTCGGTGCGAATTTATTATGAACCACTAACCGCCCTCGTCGCTTCGCTCAGGGAAACCTATCGTATATTATGTCTGTAGTATCCGCATTCGAAAATATGTTTAGATGGTATTCCTAAGATTGGCATAATTATATAATTATTTGTGATGATTGTCATTTGACATAAAATGTGACAATTGTGATGACAAAACAAATACTAAATGTTACTTTACAATTTACAGCGGGGACACCGTATTATGCAAATCGATTAAGTCGTTTCTTTGATTAACGGAAACAAAATGCATAGACAAACTAAAAAACATACAAACTGACAAACAGTTAAATTCTAAAAATACATACATACACGTACATACTTCTAACAGTCAGTTTTTTATTATCTTGACTACTTATTAGGTACAACTGAACTGTAATGCACGTAACTAGTTCAAACTATTGTTTTAATGACTTTGAGAGTCTTAGCTACTTACTAAACTTGCTCAAGAGTTAAGTTTGAAGGTATAATCTTGACTTTAAATTCTTGACTCAATCCTCTATCAAAAATTCTTTTGATTGAATTTATTAATCAAAGTACTTTAAAACTATAAATTCCATCAAACCTACTATAGTAAATTGTGCATAATTATGTTACGTATAAAGAACCTAGAGCCCGTATGTCGGGGCGGCGTTCCGACCAGGGAAGCCTTTAAAGCTCTGACTTCATCGCACATTCCACCGTTGCTATGGTAGGTCAGACATTTTGGAGTCGGTTACGAATAGGAAATGTTTAAATTGAAAACTGTGATCAATTGTGCTGACGATAAGGTATAAGCAGAACGAAGGACAATTATTTCAAAAAATTATTTCAAATCAGTGGTTTTATTTTATTATAACAACCATTGACATATGATATTACTATGGACGCACGGTCCGCGCTAAAAAATGTCCGAGCCAACTCAACAACAAAATGCAAGAAGAACAACAATGCCACGTTAGTCACTTTTTGACGGTGCTGTCAACTACACATCAACGATGCCGTATTGTATTTTGAAATCGTGCAAAAACTACGCAATTAAAGTGAAATAAGCCGATGGTATATCATATTTTCGGTAAGTAAAACATTGTTTTATCTTTTAAAGTTTTGGTTTGCTACGAATACACACTATTTTATTTTAAATCGAATTCATTTCGTAAATAAATCTCAGAATCACTCAAAAGAAACAAAAATATGTCTTTGTCTTTGTCTTCTCGCTATACAGATGTAGTCAGAAAGAGATAAGTATATCCGTTACTTTTGTTTAAATTATTTTGCTTGTCATTATGGCGTGGAGTGTAATCGTTGTGTCATAAGGTGCCATTGACGTAATGTGTTTGTTGCAATCGAAATAAAACCGTGATTTAATGAATTTAGTGTTTAAATTACCTTGTAAACATTTTTATATTCTTGTAATGTCAAACTGGGACATTATTTTAGCGATTTTAGTAGGAGACCCTATGTCTATAGTATTTATGTCAATGATAACAACAGATGGATTTCTATTTAAAGTCAACATTAAAATATTGCTGAAAATTTTAAGAATTAGAAACCTTTATTGTTCACAATGCTCTATTATTTATTATTGAATTTGTATAAGTAGTATTCGAATACCGGATAGGTATTACTCATTAAAATTTAGCAACTACCTACATCTCTTCTATTCGGATGATAATCACGAATTTCGCGAGCATCCCTTCCTCGGTGAGTTGAAAACACCGTGGCAGGGCTGTCACACAATCCAGTAAAATTATGACACTTGCTTCCTTTTGTTAGTTCGCAGGTACTTACGTCAAAATGATGTAGCTAGGTACACTACTAACTAACTAGGTAACTAACTATCGTTGGAATTGAGATTTATAATTTCACGTAGCTTTGTTGCGGTGACGTCCGATTTTCACGATACAAGTTGCTTTCTTATAAGTAGAATTGGTTATGGTATGGTATAATACTTAAAAGCCATTAGTTTCTTACCTGGTTAAGGGAATATAATTATAAAGGACGCCAAAGGAACATGTCGATTATTTTTATTGATTAATACAAATATTTTTCCTGATTATCATTATTCGTTATTATTGATGAAATTTTGTTGTGTTACGTGTATTATTTTATTATTATGCGTTATTATAAATAATCTAAAGAATTGTCCACACGATTCAAACAGAACAAATCTGAATAAAATGTATGCGCACAACCCTAAAGTGGTTGAAAGTAAAACAGATCTCGGCGAAACTAGTGTTGCGAACTATCAACAAAGGCACTAATTATAAAATGTTCATATCTCCATTTGTTTACGCTCGCTTGAAGAAGTTGATCCACTCTACCGTCTGGAGTGTTCTCTCCAAGATCGTCGAGTGGGATTTAAAATGTTTAACTGTTATTAAAATTATTTTTTGCTAGTTACAGTGCAGTGGAATCATTTACAATTAGATTACCCTTTTTCGACTTCAGAACCAATTTAGGGACACTTTTGAAGGTAATTGAATTTAATATCACGATTCGTTACTTGTATTTCGTTGGTTATTATGTTTAATTATTCTTTTTTGCTTTAGAATATTGTATGTAATTGAGATTACCATGTGTTAATATTTAAAACGGCATAATTACAACAACAAATCAACTTGTTTTAAACAACTTGAATAGAAATAACTAGAGCTGTGACGTCACTCACCTAAATACCATTGAAAGTCCGTCCGTGTCTCGTCTTATTAAATAGTTGCATTTTAATAGGTCAAACGATTTGTTATTCATTGAACACCGTTGGATAAGAATAAGACGTATGCATAACATTGCGATTAGGGTTTTCGCGTACCCGGACTTTTTTGATACCCGGGTATCGGGTATTTTTTTCTTAAATAGCCGGGTAGACCCGGGTACCCGGGTATTCAATTTAAATAAAGCTTCACATTATTAATGAATTTCACTCATTTCAGTAATAATTTTTTCCAGGAAAAAAACAAAAATATATTTCTTCTCCATAAACTCTTATTTTAGACTACGTATTTTCAACTCTTTGTAGGAATACTCTAAAAAAATTGTGCATGCAAAATCACACAACACAAAAAACTGACAAAAATAAACTTTTATAAAAATACCTACTTCTAAAAAATTCATATCTTATTAATATGACATAGAAACAAGTTCAATCAAATTAAACTGAATTAACATGACTGTAATGAAGGCATCTATCTACTTCGAATAAAATAACACTTAAACCTTATTTAATAACACAGAAATGATATCTCGAATTTAAGAGGGGGTATAAAGCAAAATTGACAATTAGAGGAGTGCCGAAAGACGTAAAAATAGTAAAACCTCGGAATCCAGTGCCAGTCAATGAATACTCATAAAAACTGTTGAACTGCATTGTTAAAAGCTCAAATAAGAAAGTTAAAAAAATGCCCGCTCTTGATTACAACAATACTTTTAACAACAATTTACTGAAAAAAATGTTCATAAAATTAAAACTACTGAGCCAAACTATGTTTAATATTTATGGGACCAAATGACAACTATTCCGCATCAAACTAAAGAAGAATCACGTAAATCGGATCATAAATATCTGCGTAATCGATGTACATACATAAAAAAAACGATGACGACGACAAATATATAAAAATGAATCCATATTTCCGTTGGTCACAGCATCATGCGTGAATGGCTGGACTGATTTCGCTAATTTTTTTTATTGTGTTTGTTATTGTCAGGAGAAGAAGCTTATGAAAGAAATAAATATGAAAAGAAAATTGCGCGGGAAATTAGAAAAATTAAAAATACTAATCATGAAGTAGAATAAACCTTTGGGCACTCCACTAAATCTTAGATTCAATTTTTACAGTAGTAGATCAAGTTTCTAGAACCTGAATAAAAATATAACACACAAGTCACGATTGTCCGCGTGGAGCGCGGGTGAAATTTGATTTTTTACTAGCTTTATGCCCCCTCATAAGTACTTTTGCTCTTTTCTTAAGGCATTATTTTATAACGGAAATGACAGAAATATAGAATAATTTTATTGATACCCGGGTACCCGGGTCTTAAGTCAAATATTACCCGGGTTCGAAAACTCTTGAATACCCGGGTATACCCGACCCGGGTACCCGGGTCCGAAAACCCTAATTGCGATGTAACGTCATTCCAGTTTGCGAGTGTTTAATAAGCTGAAGTAGTGATATGATGTTTATGATGATTACGGAGCAAATTAAATGCATATCTGACAAAACCCCGTTTATTAGGCACTCTCTTTACATAGTCGTGTTAAGAACTTATATTATATTATGTACTTCACTAATATAGTCCCATACAATGCAATTTATAATAGGGATGTACCATACCATAGGAACACATTTAGTAGTAGGCATACCTTCGTGTTTTTGGTCTGCGCATGGTGCAGCTTTTATGGGGTTCGGTGTACGTTACAATGAATTTTCCATTTTGATACGTTATTGGACTGGACTGGACTGGACTGGTCAAGCGACCTGTGAAAGCCCAGCTTGAAGGTAAAGCATGAAAGGATATTATTGTAGTTATAGACGAGTACATTAATAATAGGGTTGCCTGGTACTTCCAGGCTGGAAGTACCTAATACTAGTCACAATTGGTTCCGCGTTGGTTACAAATTTATTTCTTATAATTTTAATATTATGTGCTGAGGAGTTTGTTTCCCCGTTCTTTTTGCAGGGTAGCGCGTTGCTTTCAACCACATAAAGGTGTCATAATTTAAAATTCGATAGCGTTTAAAATTTTCATTGGTTACTCAATTATTTTACAATCAAAAGTTTATAAATAAAGCACACATTCGGACAAAATGCCTCAATAATTCTGGGTGTATTGAGTGACTGAACCTTAGAGTATAATATATATATTCTAAGGACTGAACATTGTGAGCTAACTCGCTTCAAAGGGACGCCGAACGACAGGGCACAGTGGACACTCGTGCTACATTCCCGAGGGGATAAAAGGCTTGTTCAGTCTGAACTCAAAAAGAATAGCTTAGTAAAGCGTCGCTGGCGCCGGCGTCGGCGTCGCTTTCAATTAGCCGCCCACTTGCGTGGTCAAGCTCGGTGCGGCGGGTTTCAGGGTCAGTCGACACCGACGCGACGGTATTATTCATACAGTCAATCTACAGCGCTGTGGAGCTCTGTAACTGAAACAGTTTCTTTGTAACCGATTTCAAGAAGGAGGTTCTCAATTTCACTGTTTTTTTTTCGTGAAACCTCATAACTTTTGACTGGATGTAGCGATTTTGATGATTCTCTTAAAAATTCGAAGGCTGGTGCATGTCATGTGGTTCTTTTTAAATTTGAGCTAAATCTGAAGAGAAATATTTGAGTTATGTCTAATAATCCGCATGTTCACTTGATTTCGACTACGTGGATGATGTAACTCACTCACTCACTACTCACGAACACTTTTACACACGAACTCACTTTATAACTTGTCGATGTAAAAAAAATTGTACATTTTTAAAGTCTGTTTTTTAAAATAATATTGTGTAGATTATTCACAAACGAGAAGGCAAGCTAAGTAATGCTACGTAGTTGTATTAACTTTGATAGCTAGCCCTAGAATGAGGCTAGATCTTTTTTTACTGACTCGTGCGGAAGCCGAAACACATTACAAAATATTTTATGATTTACTGAGAGTAGTTCTCTCTCTACATTCGTCGTATGCCACCTATGCCACCAACAACCTACTTACATGTACAGTGGAGAGAAACAGAGCAGAATGGACTGCGGCGCTTATTTATTTCCGTCTTTGGCGTCGTTTATTTCCAACTTTGTTATTGAAAAAGGATATTTTTGCACAGCTAGAGTATTATAGTACTTAATTTATACTCATCACCGCTTCTCTGTCATCTCTGCAAGCGACGCACGATCGTCGCAATTATAACGGCACGTTGGAATCGAATTGTCGAGCGATTTTGATTCAAAACTGCTGTCGGAACGGACAAACTGCATCGAATGGATATTTGGATACTGTTATCCCAACCAAATCTTGCCGATTTTAAAGTTAATGCTTGACTTCAAACCCAACTGAGAGTAAATAGTAGATCCGATTATATTTTTAGAGGCAAACATCTTAGTCCTGAAGGATAGCACCACATTTGCGACCGAATTAGAACAAGAATAACTATCACAGGTATTCGCTGCCCTAGTCTTCATACTAATGAGAAACTAAACAACTATTGTAACTAACACCGTTTACTTACTGAATAACCATTAATTACGTAACAAACAAGTCAATAATCATACTGACACCGACAACCGATCCGTTAATGGTTGAGTACAAAATGGAATAAAATGAACATCGTCGCATCATACGATTACCAGAATACGAATGCAGATTGATGCTCAAAATTGAAACATAATGAACGTTCGTAGAAAATATGAGTATAAACGTAGTTGGTAGTTAGTTACATTTGACTGACATGCTAACATGCCCCTTTTGTTAGGTGTCTAGTTGACTTTGTATATCGCTGTATATCGTAGGTACTTGTCACGTCAAACTGTATATTTTTGATTAGCGTACGCTACGGCTGTAAGACACATGTCCGGAGCGTCTGTTATTAATGTCTCGTATACTCATATTTAAGTGCTGGTAACAGTCTTCGCTTCGTTTCGGGAAACCTATGCCTTAATATGTACCTACATTGTATGTTCCGAATCGAAAAGTTTTGACGCGATTCTACGAATTGACAAATCTTTTTTATTTGTGAACAGATTAATAAAATTACATGCTGTAAAATCAGTTAAGGCGTTTCTCTTGTTAGCGGGAACAAACACATACGCAGTGACAAACAGACAATACTTGTATAATAGTAAAATTATAGTTATGGGATCTATTGCGTTAATAAATACTCCCATTTTTTTCAAATATGTTCAATATACATACATCGATCAAAATAAGTAAATCAAACAATTAACAAGAAAAACGAAGATTACCGACAGCCACCGATAATGTTACGAAACTCGGTAGCGACGTCTATATAATATCAATTGCTGCGTTTGAATCATGAATAATTCGTAGCTAGTTTAAATTGAACATTATTATACAATATTCATGCTCCTAACACATAAAGACAATTTAATGATAGATGTATCTGTAACCGACTAGTTTTAGTTTATACTGATTTATTCTATTTATAAGGGTGCAGGGGGGAGCCTAGTAAAGCTCCGGCTGTCTGTCTGTCTCTCAGAAGACTGTATCTCTTGATCCGTAGACATTTGAAATTCTTATAATGTGGATTACTATGGCCGATGTAACGACTATTAGGGCTATATTTCACCGGGACACCATGGCGGCGCAACCAGTCGCCGCTGCCAATAAAATGTATACAGCTCTATAGAGAGTTTCTCACCTGGTGTCCGTTTGGTTGCGCAACCAATTTGGCGGCGCGACCAACTCGGACACGTGCACAGAATGTTACTGGTTGCGCCGCCACGCTGGTCGCGCCACCACTAATTACTATAGCGCTACATGGTGTCTCACTCACTCGGCCGCCAGTGACAGTCTTCAAGGTCCATTTTGATACTGTCTCTGTGTGGTGTAGCAACTCTGGTGTCTGTATGGTGTCTAGTTTGGTAGCTTACGGACACCACGGTGGCGCAACTGATCGCGCCGCCATGGTGTTCCGGTGAAATATAGCCCTTAATACTAACATGTGGTGGGATTATTGCCAATGAACATTTAAAAGGGATCCCAATTAAGACATGGGCTTCCTTCAAGAAGTGGTTGCATCGCTTTCTTCTTAGCCAACAACGCGTTGGTGACGCCGCTGTTGCCAATGTCCCCGAGCGACGTTGATCACTTACCATAAGGTGACCCGTCTTCTCGTTTTGACTGCAATATGTCAAAAAAATACATAAGAAAATAATTTATTTAAAATATATTACAAGGTCGTACGGGGAACCAGTTGGCCAGTTTCTTTATATCAATGGCAGGATTACTGTTGTATTTTTTTAATAAATGGTGTGATATGGTTGTTGTTTGTCACCAGGGCTACCCACCTCCACCCAGACCCGCTCAGCCGTCCACACCAAATGCGCACGATCCGGATTCGGTAAGTACATTCTTTATATCACTTCATTCATAGGATTTATATCAAATCCGTTATCCATTCTTCGCTGAACAAAGAGCAACATTATGTTTTATATAGGATTGTTTCCTATGCTACTAAGACAACATATATGTACTTACTAAGTTACTACACAATAACATTATGTACGTTCTACGACGACAACGTTCTAGCCGTCAATCGATACTCCTCAAGTCCGATTTTCTACCTACTTATCTAGAGATTACGGTTAGATTGATTATTTAAAACGGTGTGAAGACAGCATAACTATATGGAATTTAATCATTTACACGTAGAATAAATTGAAAGTATTCCTAAGACGAATAGGTATACAGGCTAAGTATACTGAAGACCTTATAAGGATATTGTAGAAGCTATGCAAAATTCAAATCGTCAGTATAAATCGTAAAGCAAAAACACAGCACTTGCAATCTTTGTTTCCTTACTCTGTATCACATCGCGATTCCATCAGGAATCTTCTAACACTACAAATATTTGGTTAAAATCGTTTTAATTCAAGCAACCAAATTTTAATGTAACAAAGCAATGAAGCCACTTCATCCAGGTCTTCCAAGGTGTAGATAAATTTACAATATGGAAGCGAATATAATAGCGAAACGTATGAGACAGAAAGATAGCAACTACAATTAGCCAAATTTGATTACATTATCTACTTTTTTACGTATAATATCATCGGCGCTGACTGTCAAACCCCCATTAGATCGGCTCGGCGCGGCGCGACGCAGGGCGCAGCTGACACTCGCTATTTCTAGTCGGAGGCTTGACAATAAGCCTGTTGGGTGAATTGTGCCACGGTCGGCATTCCAGCCTAGAGCCTACCTGTTCGCCCGTCCGCTGGCACTCGTGTGGGCGTTCGTAATTTGTTTTATTTTTATTATGCGCTCAATCTTAGAATGGAACCAATTTGGTATGAATAAGTGTGTCGAGGAAAGCAATGTTGTTAGTGTTTTGTTGTGTGTAAGTACATGAATTTAATACCGTTGTTGTTATCGAAAGTATGGTGATTATGTTGACGGTACCATAGTTCTTTTCCGTTCGGGATGAATGCATTTCAATGTTTTTCAACCTGAACTGATTGAATTATGTGATGTGTTAGACGGTGACTACTTAACAGTTTGACTGGATTCACAGTACGTATGTATTACAATATCGTTGGTCAATTCATAATGTTCAATGATATTATCAATTCTAGCTTCAGACCATGACATTATAATGTTTACAAAATAAATTCTTTAAATGAATCTATTGCTTAGTTATAAATAGAAAGAAGTGTATTACAATAACAAAGTCAAAAAAAGATAACTTGCGTTTTACTATTCGTAGTAGCTTTACACGACAAGAGAGCAGCTAGTGCAATATAAACCAATGTAGCCAAAAGGCCAGTAATACGGTACGAACAATAATACCCGCAGCCATCGTAGCCGGCTCGTATACGAGGTGGATTATTAGGCGATTAGGTTTTCGATTTGCATCCAAACATGAGTGCGGGGCCGGTTTGTTTATGTAACAGAACCGACCGATAGGCGCTCGTTGTCAAAACGTATTATTGGATCGTTGCATTAGGACATCAAAGCAATTGCTCGTTCGAGATAGGTAGGATAGGAGGAGGTTCGGACCGCGAGCGCCGCCGGCCGGGCGCGCTCGCTACTCCCCCGACATCCCTGCGTGTGACACGGCTAGCGTGGCCAGGGGATGTGTGCGGAATTTAAGGATCGAGTCCTGCATGTTTTATGGGAGTAACAACCGGTAAAACAGTAGACGAGCCCCTTTATGGCATGTGGTTGGCAGGAGTGACACAAACGTATTGCCGGTCAAGAACTGGTGGTGAAGCCGTTTTTGTTTTTTCGGTGTTAAGTGGCTGCTCCCTGTAAACTCCTTTAACGACATGTTTTGATTGAGTCATAATTGTATTTCAATCGGCTACTAATTACATAATTCAAATGGGTTAAAAGATGAATATGTAATTGACAAAGACACTTGGAAATATTATGACACCACTCCTCAAATGGCTCCTTTCACGTCTGTTAACGCTAACCTTAGAATGTTCTCTTGCGGATCAAGAGCTGTGTACACTGTATTCACACGAGTAGAACACTGGGTAGATGTCCTGCCGCCACCATTCAGCATGGTGACGCTACCCCTCGTCCCTGTGTGTGACGCGAGTCATATGACACACGCGGAGGGTCCCAGCTCACTGTGTCTGAGCTGGCGTTTCAGTTTTATTCGCTTTGTTTGTAGTTTAACGTACGTAACGATACAATTATACTGACGTATAGTTAATGCGTGTAATGGTGAGGTAAACTTCGGATTATGGAATATAAAAGAATCATTGTATGTTGTAGGTAGAAATAAAAATGTTGAATTGGAAATTTGTCTTTTTTCGGTTCTAGATCGTTTTGTAGCACTAAGCTACTAAAGCAGAGCAGAAATCTGCTCTTATCGTTAATTATCGATTAATTTTATGCTTATACAGATGGAACTGCTTACTTCCTTCCTTATTTGGACTTGAAACAAATTTTTCGAAAAGTATTACGCACGGATACATAAGACGCAAATGTAGTGAAATAGACGTTATCGGACGATAAAGAAAGCGAACATTTTAATTTTTTTTCTAATAAAAATATGACAATCCCCAAAGATAAAACATTCCCCGATATGTTAATGGAGACAAAAAAATATGTCCGTAAGTGTATTGACAGAATGTTTAATTTGAATCAATAGGAACGTGTCTAGGTTTATACTTTTAGTATTACTCCTATCTATCAATAATTTGACCACACATGACTGACTGTAGGTACTACATTGTGTATTATTTGTATTCATGAGCCTTGTGCAAAGCCTTTTTCGACAATATGGCATGTCATGTAAAACAACATGTCTTGATATATTCCTAGTGATCTCTATAAATCGTTACATGTACCCCGTATGGGGTGTAAACGTGACAGAAGTTTGGATGAGTTTTGAAATCGAAATGATAATCCTACCGTTATGTCATGATAATATTTAAACAAGTAATTGGAAAACTTTGGGATGACAGTCAAATGAATATGTTGTTACTTATTAGATACATGTGTGTTCGCTTTCATGTACATAGTTGCAGTAAAAATAAAACAGTAGGTACTGTTACATATATTTTTTTTTGTTTTGGTGTACTTACACAACAAATCGGTACTACATACATGAAAAAAACAGGTAAAATTAATTCCTTTTTTAATTAGGGTTCCGTAATAAAAAACGGAACTCTATTAATATGCCTCTGATGTCTTGTCTGTATTTCACTCTACATACTGGGCTCTATTTCTTGAACGGAAATACGTAGACACCTGAAATTTTCACATAATACGTGTTACTGTGGCCGCCATAACAAT
The DNA here is from genome assembly GCA_905404295.2 of Ochlodes sylvanus. Classification (NCBI taxonomy): domain Eukaryota; kingdom Metazoa; phylum Arthropoda; class Insecta; order Lepidoptera; family Hesperiidae; genus Ochlodes; species Ochlodes sylvanus. Next base: position 7,259,538 of record FR990144.1, read on the forward strand.
AAATAATAAAAACGTAAAAAATTAATTCCCTACGGCTCCCCCCATACAAGTAACCTTACAAAAGGGGTTACTTTATCTCATAAACCGTTCGAGATAGACACTTGAAATTTCCACAAAGTATGTGTCATTAAAGCCTCCATCACGACAAATAAATAATAACAATAAATTTATTCTCATACAAGAAACTAAAGCAATTCTTGTAACTTCTCCGCTATACAGGAATTTTGTTGTTATTTACAACAAAAATACCTATTATTTAAGTTATTGTAATTTTACTTAAGTATTTGTAATAATAAACAAAAAAAAAAATGTTCTAACTGTAAAGAAAATAAAAAAATATATTTCCGGGGTTCAACCTCACGTCCTCCTGATAAGGCGTCGGTGGAACAAGCTACTGGGCCACGGCTACGTGTAATGCGGGCTACACACCTTCAGTTTTAACTGAACAGTCGATCGAACTGTTCAGTTAAAACTGAAGGTGTGTAGCCCGCATAATGTACGCGCGAAAATATCAATGTTAGATGACATTTGACATTCACTTGTCATTTTCTTGTAATGGATGAAATAATTCGGTTAATATAGCTTAGTGGTGCTGAACCCTACGTGTGCGAGTTCGACTCGGAATTGACCGTTTAATATACGTTATTGCTGAGCAACAATCCCACCTGATGGTAAGTGCAGATGATGTCTAAGATGTTAAGGGCTCTAAGTGAAAGCCTATATTAACTCATTTCTTGGATAAAAAGAACCTGCGAAAGAATTCCTCGGCACTTCTTTAAAAAAAATCACACACTTATTTAGACTTCCGTAAAATATTACCCGTATATTCACTTGTAAAAGCAAATAAATAATGTAACCAAGTTGGGAAATACCCTTTTATTTTAATACTCGTCATCTATTCTGCTTAACCCGGTGTTTAAATATTGCATTGTGAACCCTGTTCGTTTGGAAAGATAGAGCGGGGCCGTTTGATGTTGATTGATACCGTTAGAGGAGTATTGTCTCGCGAGTCGCGGGCGACGCGGCCTGTCGAGGGGCTAGGGACGTGCTCGGTACCCGTACTCGAATTAATACCAATGTCCGAAATACATCAACTATTACCTATTTTTTATATACTTTTTTCATTTACACTGCTTACTATAAAAGAAACAATATAAGTTATATTGTACATACATTCTGCTCATTTCATTAAGAATTCTCTTCCAGCAGACCCACGAATGAAAAATGTATTCGGAAACCAATTGTTTCATACCTGCTTCAATTGTCGTGAAGGAAGTTGTATCGCTATGAAGTTTATGTTACAAAGAACCATGACTTAAATTAGGTAGTAAGTTTATTTTAAATACAATTTATCCTAATTGAGCATGGCAATGATGTGGTCGTTAATATCTTAAGTTTATATCGTAATTTTGATCGCAATAAATCAATGGGTCGGAAGGCGGAATCGAACTCGAATGGATTTTTAATTTAAATCCATAAGTACAACAAAGAAAGATTGTTTCAGTGGAGTGTAGATATACTCGTATTCCAATGTTCAAATATTTAAAATAGTAATATTCTGTTGCAAGATCTGAAATATATCCCTAACATCGCGCCAACCCTATAGGGGAGTCCAAATGAGTGGAATTATTAAACCGGGGTTCGGGCGATGTGTCGCTTTTTGTAATGAATGTACCCCAAATGCAGGGGGCTTTCGCTGTCTCGCTTTATACTCATAGATATTAATACTACAGTATAGATACTTGCGTTTCCCCCCTATATATCCAGTTGCAATGAAATTTTAACGTGACATATTCGCGTAACATTTTACCGTTCTTTTTTAAACAATAATATTTAGCATAATGACGTACAATATTTTGTTACGCCTATTTTTCGTGAAGATTGTTTTAATATGGGTTTATTGTAATAACTACTTGCTAGTCTCGAAATTCCTAGATTGAAAACTGATTGAACGTTAGACATTTCTTTTTTTACTAAAATTTAAATAAGTTTTCATACAAGTTGCTATGGTAGCAATTGTAACCATAACATGAAGTGTAGACAGACACAGTTATGCCTACAGTAATAGCTGTTGTTAGCCTGTTGTTATACATCGATAATATTATAATAATTTTCCATGACAGCATTATGTGCCAGTAAGGTGATGTGAAGGGTTCCGATTCGACTTATGTATTTATGCAACTATAGGACGCCCGTTGACTGACAGTTCAAAAGAAACATTATGCGTCCTACGATACTACTTAGGTAAGAAGGGGAACGTTTTATAAGAATGTCTTTTTACAATGCTATTCATTAATGCCACAAATGAACCCTTCAGTGCTGTAGTCGCTGACTGTGAGACGGTCGTAAGCAACATTTAAAGCGGGGCGAACAGACGCTGTGTCAGCTCCGAACGTCGTAGGAAAGCGCCGCGACTCGGAAACAATTCGCAAACGCAACGCTACGGCGAAAAGCAACTTAATATGACATAAAGGACTTACGTAACCGTGTAAAAAGTATTTCATGGAGCGAAATGTTGCAAAATGTAAAATGCGAGAGAGCCAGGGCGCCGGGCGGCCCGCGCTGCACGTTCATAATAAACGAGATTGAGTGGGGCGGTGTAGACGCAAATGAATGACGGTAACAGCGGAGAGCGTAATCAGCCGACAGGCGACGCGGCGACGTGCGTTCGCATGTGAAAACAAACCAAATACATTGCGCTACAAACAAAAAAAAGAGAGAATCAAACGAGATCTCTTTGAAAAGACGAACGAACGCTTTTACATTGTTTAACGCTTCCTCTAGATCAAATACGCAACCGAAACGGGGATGCGACACAATGGGCACAGGTGTTGATGGTGTTTTTTTCGTCATGGGAATGAAACATAGGCGTGTGACGTCAAAAGAGTTTGGGATTAATGAGTTGGTTATATTAATTTTGGGAACTTTTTTTCAGAAATGTGTACATCTTTTAATTATGATGCCGCATTATTGATTTCATAAGTACCTACTTATTCTTTTTAATTTTTGTATTCCTCTAGGTGTGTTTTCCTACAGTAACTAACACTTTTTTCCATTTAAATTTCTAGAAGTTAGGGAGATATGTATATACGTATGAAGTACATAATTATTAAGTACACGTAACACGTACAAGTAACGTAAGTAGGTAATGGCACAAAGTCTATATTACTATTTCATAGACAACATAAAGTTTATAGAAAACAATTAGCGGCGGCGGATACAATATCAAAATTTTTAGGTTCTAACAATAAATAATATTCCATAATTTATATACATATGTACTTCATTTGATATTAAGAGGAAATGCTACGGGTCATTTTTCCATACAAACGTTCTCGACTAATCCCTCGCTGGTTTTTGACTCTAGATCAATAATTTTTTCACACAAGAATAATATCATCATTATCTATGTCGGTACGTTTTGATTTTTTTGATATTTTTGTTTTCAAAAGTTTTAGGCTACTTCAAACAACGCTTAAAACGACCAAATAAATATGCTGCAAACAAACGCCTAGTACACAAATTGTATAATAATTAGCACAAAAAGCTAAACGGTCCGACACAGAATATCTCCTTCCCATTCAATTTCCAAAATTTCGTTAAGATTGCTTTAGTTTTGGCGGGGGGATTAGTCGAGAACGGAACCTCGATTTTGATGATTTTTGCCTCGGGTTTTTACACGGAGCTGCAGTTGTCCCTATCGCACTGACATACACGCCGCTCGCAAGCGCGACAGAGATATTGAGTGAAAAAATCCCAAATTTGAAAAAGGGTTCGCGTGGTATTTCCTCTTAAGCAACAATCAATCTTGTATGTTGACCGTTGAGAACTTTTATTGCATCGCGAACTTCCATCTAATTTGTGTACATTCCATTGTTGGTGATGCAATAAAAATACAGGTCAATATATTTTTGCAAATTAACCGAGCCTGGCCAGTCCCGGTTGCGCCGCTTACATTCCATAAATAAATGATTAAAGATCATAAAGTTGTCATTATTTATGTTATCTGTCGTCTGAGTTATCTGTCGTAAAATACAACACGCGAAAGGGTTTTTATTCAACCTGTTGTTTTATTTTTTTCGTGCCCGTTGGCGAATTTTTGCGAGTCGAGGGTTGTATTATCAGTATCACAAAGGTCGTAGTCCATGTTCTTTGAAACTGGGCTCGTTAGGCCCGGTACTCATCAACGCGGGGAGACGTCTGCTGCGATGCCGATGCGGTGAATGTTAAGATGTGTGCGTGCGTTAAGCTCTCTTCTCTCTTGCGATCACAACATTGAAAAATGACTCGTATCAATTAGAACTGTTTCAATGAGGCAGTTTTCAAAGTTAAATAATTTGCGACGGCAATTCATTGGCTTATACTTGAGTACAATTTATTGTATATAACCTATCACAAATACTAAATTCACTGTTAATAATAATCATCACTTTTCTCTTCTCTTCATGATGTTAATAATAACATAGCCTAACTGCACGGCCCGTCGAACCTCTTTTATTTTGACTTTTACATGAATTTTCTAGAACTCGTAGCATTTTATATTTACAATGTGTTCCCGAAATTTCTATTGGTTATGTTTATGTATAAAAGATCTATCTTGTTAGCTTCGGTGGACATCGGACTTTAAGAGCCACGCCGCGCAGACTCGCTACTTGTCCGCTATTGGTGTCGGGAGGACTGCGACTTCAAACGAAATAGCTCCATTCGGTACTTGGAACCGGAGAATTAATCTTTGTTTGCTGTGTTTCTAGCGGCGCGACTCTGTAATCCGAGCGAGCCTTCGTCGAACTATTACACGCCGAACGGAGATTTATCCTTTGATTTGCAAATGTTAATTGACTAAGTGTCTATTGGTTCATGATTCATTTGCGTTTAACATACGTCTAACCTTAAAACGGTAAACTTTCATGCAACATTTTTCTTCTCTATGTGCATGTGACCGACGCAAATATTGTTTAGTTTGAAACTGCGGGACAATGTGGGACTTCGCTTTAGACGTAACTGCTGTTGACATCGCCATTAAGTCTAACTCGGCCCTCCTGTAGCTATCAGCGCGCCGAACCCCTTTATTTTGTTTTCAATTAATTCACATCCCCGTCCAAACGCTCTCACAAAACACTAAAATAGAAATTGATAGCCGATATTTCTGTGCTCTCGATAGCCCAATTATAATTTAATCCTATCGCTATGAATAATTGTAATAGTAAATTAAACCGTAAAATACAACGAACCGACAAGTTTAATTACGGGCTATACGCGTTTGGGAGACCGAATAATAAATTTGGCGTTGATAAAATTTTATCGCGGACCTATATTTTATTTAGGCGTTCGTTTGGACAGATGGATGGAGTGGACGCCGCATTCAACTCGAATGTAATTAATGCGGTCCGATTTCGATAATGCGTTGCGAGGCCGCTCGCGAACGAAATGTGGTCGGCTACTCGTTAAACTTGCATTTTAATAATTGATAGCGCTCCCGACACAAAGCAGATAAAGCCTTTTCATGTTGTTTCATTTCCAGCGCACGGCTGCGCGCCGAATGAAAGGTATTCATTTTGCCGAAAATAATAATTAGTCAAACGTCCCCGTGTAACGAATGCTTGGAATTATTCCGATAGGCGCTCATTGCTCGATATTAAATTGGCGCTTTCGCGAAACACGCGACAGGCCGACGTTATTGTCGGGTCGCGGCGTCGTATTATCTGAGAGGGTCCGCGGATTCAAAGATTTACCCCAATTACGGGACGCGTAGGTTGTGCCGAGTGGGTTGTTTAATCGCGTTGTAAAAACGCTCGATGGCCGGTAACGAGGCCGTAAAACCAGACCCGTTGTCCCGTAGCCATACGAACTGTTTCTTGATAGCCGCGCATGTTCGCGCGCTACTTTATACCTGTGCTCCGTCGGTAATGTGTGACTTGTTAAGCATTTTACCTTCACCACTGACGTTAAACGGCGTGCAATATGCGTAGGAAATTGTAATACGTGCAGGCGATTAAGTAACACATTTTATTCTCTTAAATTGTAATAGTAAAAATATGTAGAATCTCACCGTTGTCGGAGTATAGGTAATGTTGCCTTATTTGCAGTCGGAAACTTAAAGTGCTATAGACATAACGCTAATGAAGAAGAGCAAAAAAGTAAAAAATATAGCGGAGTATCCATTGACCAATGCGTAAACATTAAACAGGTTAATTTTAAATAATAATATGGTGTTTGAAGCTTAATGTCAGCCATGCAAACAGGCAACATGCAAAAAGGCAAACCTAATAGGCGAAACTAAATATCGTATACTGTAGGTATACATGATTGAATTAAAGCACAGTTACGATATATCCATTGTCTTTGTAACAATTGACTGTGAGGATCTGACTAGTTAAAAACAGTTAATGCATGTTAATGCATGCTGCGTTAACTAATTGAAGATGAACAATATGTCACAAGCGGTTTTTATGTGTGCTTATCTATTGTGCTGCATCTAATTTGTGAACCAAATGAATCGTATTTAATTAACCGTATTTATTCATATTTATGTGACGACAATAAAGTTGGTAATTGGACATGTTTCAAGGTAGGTACTGCTTGCTGTAGTTGCTGTTACTGCTAAAAGTTGCCTAAATAATGTATATTTTTTATCCTGTTGCTTAAGAATATTTTTTTTACTACTTAAAATTAAAAAAATATGTAATTAAATTTTGACTACATATCCTGGTTATTTTTTTTTATTAAACATTAACATAATATTGGTATGCCTTTATTGACTTATTTTGGTATCTTCCTTGTTATAATATAAACCTACCGCATCAGAACACATGACTCCGTTTTACAGCCCTATTTCCATATTTACTTCTTCATAATCGAGCAGAGACAATGTTGTATTCAAATACTTCCCACAACTCCCTCAACTACATGGGTAAGAACATTGTAAAATTCCTGCTTAGTAAAATACTTTGATGCACCGTCCGTGGTCGTAATACAAAGTACCTACCGGGAGTAAACTACATAAGAGTAGTTAATTCAAACAAATTTTCATCCTGCGCTGAATATAAATCTGGTCACAACACAATATGTGCGCTCAGTTTGTTAGCGGCCTTAAAACGAACGGGCGAGTAACGGAAGGCGCGTCGTATATTTTCTAATACTATAATTATTAAGTCGACAAGGCCTGTTTATGACATCATTTATGACAAGAGAATCCTATCGCGGGACCTTCCCGTGTCGTTATTGTTTTAGAACGCCTAGTCTAATGTGGACGTGTACTGTTGATGTCGTAAATGGGACCGTGCCGTTTTATGACCCAGTGGAGGCCCTAAACGGGGTCGAACTGCCACCGGCAACGCGAGACCCTCCCCCCCTTCTCTTTGTCGTGGCTTGTTTATGAATTTTCAAGCTAAAACAATGTTTGCAAGCATCAAATTGCTTCACGCCGACGTAACTCTAATCTCATACATATCATTAACGCCGGCTTGTTGCCACCGACTGAACCGGAAACAATGTAACCGGGTTAGTTGCCACCCGACTACCCGATGCCGTAATAGGATTAGGGTCGTCTGTAATTATTGGCCACAATCGGATATACATTGTCGCCGTGACGCCATTGACCTCTCGACCCCAGCGTCGTCTGACGCGACGATTGTCACCGCAAACCATCAATCACCGGGTCGTTGTGACGTTTCGCGACCTGCGCCACCGCTCTTCGACCACTGAGCCCGACCCGCATCTTTTTATTATGGAGTTAAAGGGTAACAATGCACACTAGCGGTGTACTCCCATCCTTCGTGTACGACGACCTTATCGTCCAACCATTACACGTCCATTTTCACGTCCGTTCGGCTTATTCAAATACGTATCAATGAATGCGTAAAAAGGTAGTAACGATGAGTTCTCCTTTTTATGACTCCTCAACGGACATATTCAAATGGGCAAGGTGTCCTCGATCTGCATAATGGAATGCAACGGGGGGACGAGAGGGGGAGGGGGGTGTTGAGACGGTGATGTTGGTGAAATAGACAATGCGCTTGTGGAATGATGTCATCCGATTGCGACGAGAGGGCACGCCTCGCAAGGCGCGCTCGGCCCGTGATACTTACACTTAGAACTATTTAGTGTTCAATTCAATCACACTAGCGGAGCGAAGAGCGAGTGGGAAAAACGCATATTACTTTAGTGAATATAATAATATGTTCCTTATAACCGCTAAACAAATAATTTCTGTGTCGAAAAAGTTGTTTGTACAGAAATGTGAAAAAATGTGAATTTCCTCTCGTTCGGTATTCTCGCTTCGTGGATATTCTTAACCAAAGGAATTATCAGTTTGCGAGATCCATAAGTAATTCCAGTCCTTACATCGCGATCGCGGCTTGTACCTTAACGGCTAACGCATGCCTAGCCTCACTCGAAGCTGAACACTCGCGCGCATTCCTAGCACCGTACCTAAAGAGTTAAATTAATAACACGCTAACCGAACGATGCGAATGCTGTTAGCGTTCGGCGTTACGCAATCGTCATTGATGAAATCATGGACTCACTTGGTCGGGTGTTTATAAAAACCGATCTGATAAGATCCAAGCCGACAAGTCACGTCCCATCGCCGCGCGTCGTCGAGTTTTGTCTAGGACGTGCCGTTTATTGACTATATTTATTACGCCTGAATGCTCTTTCACGACGAGAATCCTTCGGAGCAAAAAGCCGCGTGTTCGTTCGTTTAATCATACACGACACCGGTATCCAACTAGCGCCGTAACCCACGCAGCTGCCAATTTACGTTACGTTCGAAACATATTTTATAATCAGAAATTTATTTAGAGGCTTATTTCCTCTTGGCCGCAATCCAACTGGGAAACCCCCAACACTCAACAGACGTTGCGATACGAGTAATTATGGTCTTTTGTGTGTGTTGACGTACCTACAAACTGGCATGTTTGTATTGAATTTAATCGTTCACACCACACCACACTACACCGTCGGCTAAATTGTTGAATTTAATTCGGCCGATGGAGAATTATCTAATTTCATTTCATTGAAGTAGGTGAATGTCACAGTACAACTATTGCCGTGCACTGTCAGTTTTGTATCAGTTGTTTATGTATTTATAGTAAAGTTGTCGAGCGGCAGCCGAAGCTTTTCTTGTTTGAAAGTGAGAGTTCTCCAAGTTTCTCGGGAGCACGCTCTGTGTCGTCGCATCGACCGACATTGCGAGATTTATTTAGCTCACTCGTCTACATAATGTAAAGCGAACACCCCACTGAACCTAAACTGTAGAATATCTTCCGCGTGTATTGAAATTAATATTAACATATTTTGATCACGGTTAGTTTTAATTAAATAGTCCATTCGGCGTGTGATTGTTGTTGCTATTACTCAACACCGTTTGATCTTGTAATGTGCTTCAGCGACCTTTTGTTATGGGTCAAAGATGTGGTTATATTATCGCGTCAGCTGTTCAGTTACTGGTTTTCTAACGATGACGCGATAACGATTATCAGCGCCCTTGACTGTTCACAGTTTACTAACATATGCGACTTATCTATCACCTAATTAGTGTCTACTACTAAAAATGTTATCCATTCGCGAAAGCAAGGGATTCGGATAATAAATAACGAGTGCAACGATTGCGACCGCCGCCCCGGCCGGGGATAAGGGGGTCTCCGGGAGGGGTCGACCATTTTAATGTCCCGACGCCAGACTTTATATTAAACATTCGACCTTGGCAGTGGCCTACATCGACACCGAGACACGCACACACGCCCATTTCCTATCCTCATGAAAAGAAAGTTCATTGAGTGTTCGTCACTTGTCGCTACTATAAATAATAACGTCACGTGTACCGTTTGAACTCGGTCTGGCACATCGTGTCCCTGATATTTAAGTTCTCTTGCCGTGGTTATGTGCCGTTGTCTCCGCTGAAGGTCGTTGCCACGTAATTTTGTTTCGTCTAGGTGATTGTATTTATTGTTATTCGTTAATTCATTCATGAAATCTGTCTCACTACCATTGTTCGTTTCGTTTGTCGGCCGTCTGTTTGTAAATAGAATTATAAATATAGATTTTCATTGAAACGAAATTGGATATGACGATGTCGTGATAAGATTAGATTCTTGTCACGTCACGTTAATAACCTCTCAGAAAAAGAAGGCTTCATAAATTCTGTATTGATACAGCTATGCCAACACAAACTGCCTATTGCATTACCTAATTTTGCCTTTCTACATTAACAAATTAAAACCAAATCGATTTTTGAATTTGTGTATTCACGTTTTGTCCTTAATTTTTTTTTAATTTCCTTTCAACTTGTAAACCAAAAACAATGTAAAACACTGTATTGTAGTGATTTGTCAGTCATTCATTCATTTGATCATTTGATCTGTCTGTGCCAGGTTAACAGTTTTGTTGTTTACAGATAATATTTCGAAAGGTGTGTGAATCCATCCATTTTGCATTGAATTTACATTTCATTCAAATCCGATTCCTTTCTGGCTTTACATACCTATAGGTGATTCTTTTGTTGTTACGGATGTGCATAGACGACGGTGACCATTTACCATCAGGTGGCCCGTCTGCTCGTTTATCGATTGTTTTACGTTCTAGTCAAAAGATATTGATCATTATCTTCCAGCAATGTCAGCGCTGGCCGGTTATTGGAATTTTCCATGTTTCTTGTCGCAATTACTATTGACTTATTAAATATCAATATAAAAACTTCTTACCGTTGTTGTATGATCCAACAATGCTGTGTCCGAAATGGCTGAAGCTAGAAGCTACAAATGTTGAATGTATATTATGTGTAGTAATCTTAATCAAACATCAACTAAGAATTGAATTCTGGAGAATAATTTTCAAAGGGTTAATAGATGATAGTTTGTATGGAAATATTGTCAATATCCAACCTTTGTCGACGGGAGGCGATAAAAGGACATAAAAGTTTGTTCAGAGTTTCATTGTATTTTCTTGCAATTTCGATAGCACGATTTACGCAGGTGAAGCTACTGGCATACTTGGCATAGTAACATCTTATGTATAATCAATTGTAATTTCTCCAATTGTTAGGTTACAATCTTACAATACAACACAATTCGCAGATTGGCTACCTAAGTAGCAGTTGTGTTATGTAACAACAAATTAGCTTATTATACCGGAATTGCGATTGTGCGGGGCATGAGAGAGATGTGGGTCAGTGGCGAGAACGGAGGCAGGGTCGAGAGATGCCATTGACGCGTCTTGCGTGTTACGTAACCACCTCGTTGTCTCGCGGGCCCACTGCCCCCGACGGATGCACAAAGGGTACGCGGATTCCTTGTTCGTTTCCATTAAATTAACATATTGCGGTTCATTCAATGTCCGCGTGTTTTGTTCAATCGAATCGGTAATAACAAATGTCCCCATTGGTCGGTGCCTTTTTTGTTTTCGACCAACAAGGCAACGCGGAGGACCTTGTCTGTCTGTCTCATTTGGGTCGATTAAACGTTGTGACAACTTGTGACAAGTCAATTAAATCTCGTAAACTAGTTTTGCACAACGAAATGTGTTAAAATTTCAAAATCCACGAGCGGAAATGTCATACGTTTTTTGTGGAGCCGAATTTACTGTCGCATTAAACTTGACTTTGCAGTTGCTGTCTGTTTAACAATCAAGACAAGAGTTCCCGTTGATCATCGAAGTATGCTATAAACTTAACAGTTACCTCCCCTATAAAAATAGCTCCAACTGGCCATAAAAGGAAATTATTTTGATAATAACAAGTCGAAGATAGTCGGTTCGCACAGGCGGCGGTGTCTGCAGGTGTCTGGTGTCGCTTCGAAACTGGTCTGGCATCCGGTGAGCGTCGCGCTGCGCCGGCCGCCCGACAGATGGCGTCACTCACTCGTTTTAACATTTAAACTTGCAGCTTTCCACTTCGATCTTGGACTGGTCCAAAGTTGCCACGATTCTGTGGTCAAACGCGTCATACTCATAAGATACTTCGTTTGCAGCGATCACGTAGTCCATTTTGTTTTATGATTTTCAATTAACGACAGTCGCGTGGGATTTGTGCTGATAGCTACATAATGGAACAGCGAGAATACTAAAGATACTTATCACGCAACTACTAAATGTCCGCAGTAACTAGTCCGCGCAAGCGTTTTTAATTTGATTCATAAAGACGGGGGCCTGAAATATACGCGCACAACGTTATCGGTCCCAAGACAAATTGTCTAATTACGCGGCGGTCCCGGCTTATGTAACTAATGGAAGCATAATCGGGTCTGAGGAATCCGATCGTAAACACGCTCGCTAACCTACTAAAACATATTTCTTTTATTTTGCGAGCAACTCGGCTCGCCGCCGCGCCGTTCGGCACTTAAGAAAACAGGTTCTATATCGAAAATTAACGATAAATCCGCCGGGGAACGAGTGCCGCTCCAAACCCGCATAATATTTCTTTTCTGGTTCGGCATTAAGTAGAGCATTAACGACAACATATCCTTTACTTGATTGCGAAAAGAAATGGGAATAATTATTGTAAAATTCTCGTCCGGTTGTCTTTTACATCCGATTTAAAAATATTTGATTTCGGAATCGCTTTTCTTTCCCGAATTATTCGAATGAAACGACCGACTTTTGATATGTAATAAGAAAAATGTATTTACATTTTATATTAGTATTTATAATGCAATTCGGTTCGTCCGTTTCGTGATCCGTAAACATTATGGTCGGTATCATAATGCGCCCACTTATCTGGCGGGGTGATTTCAGTGATACGATCAGAATTTAAAATTGTGCTCGAGCGCAGACCGTTGGGCGTCTTTTGTTTGGAGACTCGCTCGGCGCAGTTGCCGGCTCTCTGGCGCCAAACTCCCATCAAGCGAGTTATTTAGATTTTTTATCTTGCCTCCTGGCTCCAAGTCTTACTTTTGTTTGTTGTGTTCTCGATTCAAATGCAACGAACACATTGTTTTTTATTGTATCTTATTCACCACTAGTTAACACCTCGAGTGATTAAATAAATTGCCATCGGACGTAACCTTCATCAATACAAATATTTCGAAGGAAATTAAGTTAATTGGAACTGTTTATAGTTACTTAGTTCCTTAACGCAGCAATTATGGGTGCCAGGGCTGAGGCAATTAACATGTTACCGTTATTTAAATTTGGTCTCTAACACAAATGATCTGTGTTTTAATATATTCTTATCTACCGTACCTTAAGTGGTATCAATAAAGTAGAGAACCGATAGCTACGTGGATGAAATCTATAAAGTATTGTGTAGGTGGTGAAACCAGTATTTGAATGTCTGTGCAAGTACCGTCTTCACACTTCATACGTACTTTGACCACATAATTTGACGATCGTATAACCCCTTTGGTAGTTATCTCTCTGCTCATAAAACAGCAATTGATTTTTGAAGGAATGGCCTTTAAATCAATGTAATAATACATCAAGTTCTATAGTCGAGTAGAAACTGAAAAGTTAGCGGATATGATATGTATTGTTTTTCTCCGATGTTAAATAGGATTACAGTCCAAAAAACTTTTAATATTTATTTAATGCTGTAATATTGTAATGTAATGTAATATTACATTTTACAGACATTGAGATTGTCATGATCGTCAGAATGAAGCTTCATAACATGAATTAATGAAATAGTATTCGATACATTCCAGGAACAAGGAATCAAAATTTATTAAATATCTTGACGAGTCTGTGACGTCAGAAAGGGTTGATACCCTTTGTAATAACTAGTAACCCGCCCTCGCTCCGTTTTGGCTAAACCTTTTTACATGTATCTGAACTATTGCTATAGTATGGACTAATAGTAATAGTAAATAAAACTAATAGTATGGACAAGCTGTGCCCGTGACTTCGTTCACCTGGGAGTATTTTCGCGTAAATTCAGAGATAAACAGATAGACAGACAAAAATTAAATAAAATAAGTTCATGCTGTGAAAAACACTGAATCACAGACAGATTTATTATGTAGATTTACTATCACTAAGCTCTCTTCAAAGTAAAATTAAAATATTTTTTTGAATTGTGTATCTTATATTATTCGTAATTAGTGGAATCATCATTATATTAGTTTGAAGATAAGTAAAGACACTTGGTTTATGGGAATTGGTGGTTTAAATAGCATAGTTACTGTTGTAATAATTACAGTTGGCTTATTAAGTTAATATTTTTAAACCAAGAATATACATAAATGATTTCTTCTCCGAGTATAAAACTAAACAGTAATTTTTAGCACGGGTTAGGGTTACACTAGAAAGTGGAATAGAGTACCCAATCGTGATGATTTTATGTCCTTGGACATGTCATAGCTTTTTAGAGTGTTCGAATTGGTTCGAATTGAATTTGGTGTTCTGTTAACTGCGTGGGATTTGTGTACAATTTAAATAATAGTTATTACATTAGTTAAGTTGTATAGATAATTTTAATTTGTACAATTTGAAGTTGCTCGTAATCTACTTATTTTTTTTAACTTAAACGCCTGTGTTGGTATTTTTTGTCTTGATCCCGGTTTAAAAGTTTGTAAATGGCAACGCTAGGCGGTATGTCAAAAGGGCGTAGTATGCCAAGGAGGATATTGAAATCCGCAGTATTAAAATTGCATTGGTTTAGACCAAGTCCCTCATTCTCCATTCCTCAACAGATGTCTTCGGTTGTTTGCAACGTTGCAGCTTGTGGTTTAGAAGGAAGTACGATTGGAGACGATTCGATAGAATTTATTTGGTGAGATGGATTTAAGCTTGAACAAGCAAGATGCTTTGAAGTGTTGGGCGACTCTATCTAAGGTAGATTCTTATATCGCTCTATATCTACATATAGTTTTATGTATGCTATATTCGATCGCTACGATGTTGTTGATTTTACATTTCATTCAATTACGGAAATGATTAAAAGATATTATAATTGAAGTAGAGTAAATAAAATTAAAACATCAATGGTAGCGTCATTCAGTGCAAATTGATACATTTGTGGATTTTAATAAATGTTCTCATATTGAATTATAGCAACAATTCGAATGTTTTGTGAACTACTAAGTGAAATTAAGTGATGCAGATAAAAAACAGCAATATTATGTACGTACTTCAGGATGATAAAAGACAAAAAGTAAGTCGATTCCATTTAATACTTTTATATAATTTTAACACATGTTTAATAGTATGTATATCATTATATATAAAATATTCAATACAATTTTAGCATGAATATTTTATAGATATCCATGTGTATTATAAATGAATGACAGAGAACAAAAGAAAACAAAATGTATCTTTGGTAGTAGAGTCTTACTCATCTACTTGAATGTTCCACAGTTTTGAGATCAATTTGAATGTTCTACAGATACAATAATTATATTAATTATGTTTCAATGTATGTATATTGAAAACAAAAAAAACAAATCGCAGCGCGCATATGCAATTGACCCGCATTCCCAATAGGGCATTAATGTTTGCGTCGCAACAGTAATGAGATGCATCATACATAACGCCTGACATATATGACGATTGCACACAATCCGATCAATATTGCCTAATTAATTTGTTACCGGCCACGGTGATGGCGCTCAGTGGCGACGCCGACGCGTTACGTGCCAGTTGTCGTGGGGCACGGCTCGTGTGCATCCATCCACGTGGACGTTATCAATATATCGTATATTGCGTATGCAGTCTCATTATGTACGTATTATGTTTATGAATGAATTGCTGAATTGATAATTTGTTACAACGGCTCACTACTACACGTCATCTTCGCCAACTCAATTGAACGAAACGAATCGTAGACGTCATTTTTATTTTTTGTGCAATAGAAGTCCGCGCTCGCTTTTCGGGTCAATTAGTTTCGAAGTCTGGCAGCTGGATTTGAAGGATTCGCTTTCAGTGGCGAATATTATAAGTTTGCGTACGGTTTGACGTACTCGATGGTGTTTTGTTCAGTTGAATACGAAATACGAGTACGAAATACATAACTGGTCGGCTCGGAGTCGGGTGCGTGCAGCGATCGCAGCGACCCCCCGCTTGTCGTGCGGCTTGCGGCTCGCGTCGTGCGTCGTACAGCGTGCGGCGTGCCCTCGTGCTAGCTATACGTATGGGTCGAAGTCGGAGCGAGCGAAGCCGTCGCAATATCAGGCCCCGGTGAAATCGCTCGTGTTCGCCCGCCCGCCGCCCGCAGCGCGCCTCGCTCGCCCGCGCTGGCCCGCCAGTCGCGCCGCGCCAACTGAAACGCGCGCACTGCGTACCGCAATCGAACGTACCGCGTCGTACACGGCCCCACAGTGCAGCGCTCGCCGTCTCGCCGCCCCGTGCTGCCGTCGCCATCGCCAGTGTTCAATTCACCAGCGGAATCCGCCCGACGAAAGTTTCCAGTTTAGTGCGTTAGACGCCCGCGGCTGCGACCGACTCGCCCCTTGTTCTGTGTGCCGGTGTCGTTCCGAGGATTCGAGACGGCCGTCATCATAAGGCTGCCTGCGAACACAGTGAGTATCGCCGACTGTCGCCGTGAGCCGCATGAGTCCTCGATGTAAAATGGGACGATTGTTATCTACATCGGTGTTCGGTGCTCTCTGTGTGTGCGCGTGTGTTCGTGTGCGGCTGTGTAGCTACGCGCCGTCGCCCGTGGGTGCGTGACATCCGACCGTCGGCTTGCGTGTGTGCGTTGGCTCAATACTCGTGGATTCTATTTTGTGGCGGTGTGATTAGATGTTTGTTTTTATTATCATATGACCGGAGATTGTTGCCGAGTTTAATACCGAGCGTATTTCTGTTCATGCGGGAATCATTCGAACGAACTGATGAAATGCGAACGTGTAATTCGATCGTTAATTCAATTATTCTAACATATTTTTCCCTTTCGTTGCTGTCGTTTCGCTCTGCAGTATTGTTTTATTTCAATGGCTAATTTTGAAATTTCTAGAACTTTTCAAGCCTCTATCTATACAGTGAACTGAATCGTGCTCTGACGGTGATTAGTACCATCTTGTGATACAACTGCCCGTCGCATCGTCGTCGTCTATTATATTATTTGTGTAATACTACATTTTTTTACAACATTCTCAGATTTAATAGGCAGTTACTAATATAAGGAGAATTAATTAAATCAGATTAATCAGAGACGTAACTTCATGGTTTTTATAGCTTTATATTTTTAAGCTATTATATTTAATACTAAGAGAAAAAGAGCGAAGAAAAGAATAATTATTTAGACTCTACACCGATAGAGTCTGTCTACATTGTAGAGTTGCACGAAATACGATGCATTTCTACATATTATTTCCTATTAACACATTAAACTATGTGTACCTGTTTATGAAAGATTTTCGTAAACATAACTTTCGAATAATATGTTAGTCAATAAAATATACAAATATTTAATTATTGAAACTACATTCCTATACGACACAGTAAATAATTTTTTTAAAGAGTTTTAATTTCTATTTTATGTTTGCACTCTCCGTTGAGCTTACCGTTACCAGATTTTTTGAGTCTATTCTTTCACTTACTGCCATTCAAATTTTAAATAATTTAACCATGAAGTTATGTATCTTGTCTTGCCTATTAATATATAATAATAATGATAATATGTAATATATTCATTTATTCGATGTCACAATAGGGTCTTAATAACTTAGGGAGACATTGATATCCTCTTATTCCTGAGAACCTAGCATTGTGAGAGCCTGGTGCCTGAGGTAGGGTTTGGAAAAAACTGAGTCACCAGTGGATATGGTGGAAGTAGAACGAGACTCGCTAACAATTATTAACTGGACTATTACTAACAACAACTACAAGGACTATCACTAACAGGCTCAGCTGCAGTCCATAGCAACTAACGAACTAACGCTCTAATAGCGTCTGCTAACCGGACTAATCATCATCCTAGTCCTGATCTGAGTTCTGTTTTGGTCACAGTTGTCATGGGCGGCAGTGGCAAGGTGGTGCTGTATGTTAGTTTATAGTAAATCTATGAAAAAAAGTACTGGATTATAAGTTTTTTATCGTCTTCATAATTTAATGATACCTGGCAGGTTAATGTTTTAATTATCTAAATGTGTAATTAAGTAATTATGTGAACTACCTTAGAACTGTTTTTATCTCTGTACAGTACATAATGTTAATTTCGCAATAATAGTCGAGTTATTTGTAATTGTTTTTTGTAAAAATTAACGTATATTATTATGCATTCCATGGTTTAACATCTATTGCAGAATATAAACTTCTGCCTTAAAAGCAGCCTGAACGGAAATTGCAAATACTCATGAGTACAGAACACATTATAGGTTTTATTTAAAGAAATATGTTATAGGTATCGCTAACGAATTGTGTACTTGTATTAGACACGCTACGCTACGTTTATGGATTTCTAATACAAACATCTTGTGGAACATTATTATTTTCTGAAAACAAGTACCTAGTATGTATTGACCTTCGTGTGTAAGGATGGAGCTCTATCCATCTCGAGACCTAGTCATCCTCCCCTGCTCCTTGATCCTGCTGAATAAAATTCACTATGGCGTCAGGAGATTTGTACCTACCACACGGTTTAATCCCGACGGTACTTACATAATTAAGTTAGTAGAGCTTTTTTCTCAGTAAGCTAGCTCCCACCTTCTTCTTATTGTGCCTCTTCACTACTGAAGGTTGGCCGTTAGTTCCTTGAACCTCTCTTTGTCCATGGCAAGGCGAAACAGTTGTACGACAGAGGTGATGCCTATCCACTCACTAATGTTTTTCAGCGCCCACCTGCCTACTTCTAAAACAACCGTGAAAAGTATTTACTTACGTCACCGACCACACAGCCAATAGACTCCTAATGTTTGATTTTCCATATGGAAAACATTCAGACGACTAGCTGAGGTAAGACGAAGAGGGGTGACTGGTTAATTCAACGCTGTCATTGGCTAATTGAAGGCCACACGAAACGTTGGAAAGAAATAAATTAATTTAAGCAACGGAAAAGAATGAGACTGCACGAATTTATATCAGTACTATAAGCCAGGTGTGTTGGTTGAAACCTTTCGCCTGTTATTAGGAGTCTATTGGCTGTGTGGTCGGTGACTTACGTATTTCGGTCGCAAAGTCATACTGCGTTTTCCTGCTGCCGTTTTGTTCGCCAACGCATCATTGACACCTGTGGTGTTGCTGATTTGTACGGTGACGGTGTTCAGGTACCATCACGTGGCTCGTCTGCGTGTTTATCCGGCTATTTACATTAAAATAAACGTTCACACTCATATTACTTTAAGGTTTTTAGTGTTGCTATTGGAGTGGGCACACATATTATGTAAATTACACGTCAAATAACCACGATCCGTATATCTGGTGCATCCTAAATGTTTGCCTTAGGTGGGAATCGAACCCGAGGTTCCTCGCTGGTCGAGCGTGATCTCTACTAATTAGCATTCAGGATCGTCCATCAATCAAGTCTTAGTATTTTGTAGAGAATGCCAAATTTCTCTCTAGATATATTTAAGATTCATCTCGGGTCTAGGACGTAAAGTAAGGTAGAACCGGTAGAGTGCCAAATTGACTATTACTTATGATTTATGCTCCTCGAAACTTTTGGAAATAACAAATTTTATATTCTTCAGTTCGCGCTGACACGTTTCGTGTAGAGAAATCTTCGATTGCAAGGACACCGTTGCGCGTCTGAAAATCGTCTTTCATCGATTACCATATCATTGTTATCGGAGCGTGTTTGTGTACGTCTGTGCGAGCGCGATTACTTAACGCGATCTCACGCTCGATAACTGCCGAACTGATAATGTCCTAACCGCCTTAACGAAGCGGAACGTTCACTTTTATTTCATTGTCGTTAAAACACACAACCGCCGAGAGAATGTCGGCGTATGGCACATTCCTTCGCCGGTGTCGGCCGTTCGTACAAATTATACGACGTGCGTTACGTATAGCTGTTTAGGTGGGCCGTCATTATTTATGTCCTCTAACAGTCGGCGCGGTGGTGTGCGTTAAAATCGGAGCAGTCAGCTGATCGCGCGGTTGTGTGTGCGTTCTTCGGGAAACACCTTTCGATGACGTGAGCGAGCTTCGTTTAATTGGACTGCCGCATTGTTCACTCGTGTTTTTATGTACCTATTGCTATTCATCTCGGATGTTACATTATGTGATTGGCGCCTATCGTTTATTGATAATGTTTATCGCGAACAATTTAGATTTGTTTTTAATGTTGTTATTGATTTCGATGATGACGTTTTGTTGCTGAAATAAAGTAAAGATCTGATAGAAGTCTAAGGGCCAGTTTCACCGGTTACGGATAAAGTTCCGGATAGCCCTAGGAATTTATCTGCCACTTAGTGACTTAACAGTTGACGGAGCGGCAACGTCGCTTTTTTGCGTTTCGTTACTACTACGTAAATTATTGTCATTTGAAAATTATTTTGAAAACTTAATTAATAAAATACTTTTTGTTCAAAATAATCCAATTAGACTTTTTCAAGTATAATTTTTTTATCATTATAGAACGAAAATAGTAGGATTCATAATAATATGATTTATTACAGTTCAAATTCCTAATGTGTTATAGAAACGCCACTTGAAACATTTTTTTATCCGTCAGATAACGCCTAACAGCCACTTGAACTGGCAGATACCTTAACCAACACTTTTCTCTGTCACTTCTATCAGATTACCTGAGATGCCAAAAGTTGTAGTTTATCTGGGAGTTGAGTTCCTAGGGCTATCCGGAACTTTATCCGGAACCGGTGAAACTGGCCCTTAGTCAAACTTAACTTTAGTTAACTGTCTTCTTCTGTGAGTTTTGTCTCCCAAGTCTTTCTCGACACTTACGTTCAGGTGGGATTGTAGTCAAGCATCAAAGTCAGCAATATTACACACTAGTTAATATTAAATAGATAAAGGCAATCTAAGAAGGCTTTTACTATCATTTGCTGTTACAATAATAATCGAAAATAATTTACAAAATATGTACTTATTTCACTTATTTGGTATGTAAATCCATTGTACCGTTAGGAATATGCTGTTTTTAATTAAATATTTGCATATTTTTATTTATTTCAAGGGCCAACCAGCAAAACAATCGTCTTGTTAATTACGATACCTATTTCTACTTCGGTAAATTTTATGTTTATAACATAAGGTAACTGTGTGTATAAATCAAATGAAACATGAAAAAATAAGGTCGAGAGACCAGAAAATACAGTAACAATACAACTCACGTTTTGCGTTACATTGCGCTGCTGAAGCCGCAGCAATTCATTCGCTGCGTTAGAAATGGTTACGTGAATGTTTTAGCGTAGCGTCGGTAATCTCATATTGTAGTCGCGAGCGTATATACACGTCAGTGTACGACACACGAACCAGAGTTGTTCTAGTCCAAGTTAAATGATTCGTGGTTGTGGTGCCCTGTTGGCCAAGTTAAAGGCAATGACGCCGGTCCCTCTTGATGAGATCGCCAAGTCCTTTACCATACGGTTGATTAAAGTAGATTTGTGTGGTTGTTTACCTACCTGTATACTTCAATGGCCTGTGTTAAGTGATAGTCCGCATCGCTGACGAAATATGGGGTTGTTATCTTTACACAAGTTTCAACGGTAAGTTCGTTTGGATTAAAACCCACAATTTTGGAGTTTCATCCAAGACATCTTTTATATCATAATAATTATTGTGTTGGCAAGCTGAGTGTGATATCAAACTTTTGGCGCGTCCGGCGTGAGTGGCAAGTTTTCTAAGTAATGGTCTCCCTAACGTCCTTCGTTGCTTACGTGCGCGGAGGCTATTAGAGGCTCGTAATGAATATAGGCCCGCGACGTGAACGCCGCCGGAGAAACATGTCATTTGGTACAAAAACCTCGCATCGTCGGCCAGTCATTACGCACGCTCGCCCGCTGCGTGCTCCTACACCATAATTTTACTGGCCTTATTTGCCTCGATTCATCATCGCAGTACGTTAGATGTTTTTACAACTGTCAAATGACAACACGCGGCCCGTGAATGATGTTCAGCTTGTCTTGTTTTTGTTAGATGACTCGGGTCGCACAATTCGTTGGTAATTTAGGACTGTGATCATGGTCCTCCTCTCATGATCACAGTTTTTGCTGACCTTCTTTTATTATCGAATCGCATCATAAATAAAGTCCATTGTAGCCGTAGCCGATGTCTTTATTCAAGTATTATTGTACGTCAAAGTTGTTGCATTGCGTCGGTAGCTCGGCAGCCGATAGGGAAAGTTACGCTCCGCTTGGAGCCCACCTCGTTGCTCCCCTTTCGTCACAAATAAATAAGTCGGGACCGGCATTCGACAACAATAATAATAATTCGCTCGGGCCCGATCAGCTGTTTCCCCGACACCGACCCGAGTAACAGGTGGCCTATAAAGACATTCAATAAACTGTACCACTTGTCTTCACTCCGGGCCCGTCTATTTTACAGAATTCACACACACACACACACGCGCGCGCGCGCGTATCGTTAACCCACAAGCACACTTTTTCTCCTTTGTCAATGTTGAGGCGAATCGTGAGGTCGTTGCCCTACGTTGTAATTAGTATGCAGCTTCTATACTCGGTTGCGTTTAATTATGTTTTTAATTCGCTCGTAATTGTCATTGATATCCGGAAAAATATCTACTTTTATAGACACTCAATTTATATACGAAACACCTTCCTTAAATAAGTTCTTGACGGACATCATCGATTGAAAGTGAAAAATGATATATCCAGACGATATCTCTATAACTGCGCTAGGATCCAATACTGTTATGTCCAATGAAGCAAGTTTATTACGGCCAGCAATATATAATACATATATTATAAATGTAATTACCGTTTAAAAGATTTTTTTTCCACAGAAAATGTTCGCTATTTTGACATTCAACATATCATATGTTTATGTTAGTAACTATAATTTTTCTTGATCTGTTTTGAGGCTAAAAAGTATTACGTATCTCTATATTTTATAAACTAGAAACTAGCTGACCCGGCAAACTTCGTACCGCCTCAGAATCAATAAATAAAAAAGCTGTTTTATCATTATTATCTCACCCTTTAAACCTTTCCTGGACTTCCACAAATAATTCATAACCAAAATTAGCCAAATCAGTCCAGCGTTTCTCGACTTTTATCGAGACTAACGAATAACAATTGATTTTTATATATATAGATTGTATAAAAAATTCACTAAGAGGTACCTACTTCTTTTCAATTTGCTTTATAGATGCAGTTCATATTATCAACGGAACCACTCCCGTTCGATAAACATCGTGAAGGCATCGAGCAATTTCCATAAGATTAGCCCAGCAGTAAACTATACGTAGGTAGTTCAGTTCGGTTATCAATGAATGACGTGTTTTCATTGAAAATAAATGAACTCAATTAAATTAGAGTATGTACAGAAATAGACAGTGCCATGTTGAATAATTATTATTACTCGTTAACCCGCTTTCGTTTCGTTTCAGAAAACACGATCCTAATATTGACAAATAGTAGTGTCCGACCTAAGTTTCGGTTTCGGTTTCGGCCTAAGTTTCAGTTTCGGCCAGAAATCAGCCGAATTACTATTATTGCGGACTCGGGTTGCGTTCTATAATTATGAGCGATAAGTTGTCAAGTGCTCCAACAAGTATTTAAACCGCTAAATTTAGTTACCCTCTTTTAGCTCCTTACCCTAAGGTTCTGGAAGAAACGCTCTTTAACGATAAGACCGCCTATTTTATTACATTTTGTTCGAATGTCTCTTTCTTTTTTGGCAAAGGGAGTTCTCCCGCCAGGTGAGACGACATGCCTGGGGGCGGCCAAGCTCCAACTGATCTCTGACGGAACTCTTATATAAGCGAGCGGTGTAGAAAACTTCAATGGCGTGAGTCGGCCTGTCATGACTTCATCGTAAGACGTGTGTGCGATGTCGCCACGCTATGTCGCTTGCTATGGTGTACAATAAAGAGAATTATAATTATATCTTATATATAAAATTCTCGTGTCACAATGTTAGTTACCATACTCCTCCGAAACGGCTCGACCGATTCTCATGAAATTTTCTGTGCATATCGAGTAGGTCTGAGAATCGGCCAACATCTATTTTTCATACCTCTGAATGTTAAGGGTTATCCACTCTGATTTTTTTTTCATTTTTTGGACATTTTTTTATGGTTGTTTTTTTATGGTGTGGCATTAAAAATACACAATCATGATCCCAAATTTTCACTTCCCTACCCCGCCCCTCAAATTTAAATCGTTCACTACAAGTAATCTATAATTATGGCGGAACAACTTTGCGGGGTCAGCTAGTATTATATAAATAATTAATAATAATTGCGTACATTTTCATGAGTCTTAAAAAGTTTCGGTTTTAGCCGAAACTGGAACAGAAACCGAACGTTTCGGCTGAAAATCCAGTTTCGGTCGGTGACTAACAAATAGTGACCTCAACTAAAATCGTGTTACCACGCTTTTCTTACCAAGCTTTTCATAAATTATTTACTCGTAACTGAACTAAACCAAAGAGTACTGGAGGTAGCGCTAAATTAGAACAAGTCATTTCATACCAACGGAAAATCATAACAGTAATAGATTTCCTAATTAACTGCTGGTAATTAACTGCTCTAAATGTCAGCTTCTCATTAGCGGCGGAACCAAATGTGACAGACAGCATGTGAAAGTTGTTAAAAATAATGCTATAGAAGTAAAAATGAGAACATAAGGGCACTTGTTGTTGGTCTATTTTGCTTTGTTACTTCGATAACCTAAATAAAGATACAATTATGTACCTGATAGCGCTCTTCATTCAATTCGGTTGATTCAAATTGACTATCGTCAAAACACTTGAACTTCTAAGAACTGGGCTTCGGAAGCTGACTCAATCAAGCCACTGAATGGATTGAAATAATTAAAACGATACCGAAACCGACCGTTGAGAGATTTTTGTCTTGTTTTGATTGTATTAAACTTAACAATCCGATTTAGCTATTATTTTAAACTCCTTTTGAATGAAGATAATGGAATGGAACGATCGCCGATTCAATATTTTAGTTGGGATATTATTTTTAATTAAGGTTGATTGGTTTCCTATTTGAATTAAGTTAGATGTGTATAGTTCTAAGACCGTTTGGTTATTTAATTTTCGGTGTTTGCGAAATAACAATCCAGTTTCCAGACAAGATTCATCTCGGTGAAATAAGAAGGGAAGTTACGATAAGATAATTATGGTGTTTTGATACCCAAAGCCAAAGACGTCTTTTCAACGCATTTTCTCCCACAACGAGTACCTAGGTTCGGATTAAGCCACAATGTTTTTCAATGTTATTTTAGTATGTTTCAGAAGTTTATTACAACTTACGCAGTTGAAGAAAATTATCGTAAGAAATGCTCAAGTTGTACATTAATAGATTGTTTTCAAAGAAGTATGATGTCTGCCAATCCGCGTTTAGTAATTGTGTTGTATGCCTTTAATCGCTTAACTGTGCGTGTAGAGTTGATTGTAGTAGTAGGAGTGTTTATGGGTTGTCTTCTTGACATCTGTCTTTTGGGTCTCAGATTTCGGTTGGGGTTACCCCGGGGTTCGGGCCACAGGGAGCGAGGTAAACGCGTTATTCGTAACGTGGTACATTTCGCCCCGTGCCGCGTACTGCCGACATCACGGCAGCCCGGCGCACATTCGTCGATGACGAGCCGGTTATGTAATGTAAATGTTTACGTATGTACCTACAACACGTGCCCCGGCAGCCACGTGCTCACGCCGAGAAACACTAGCCTTGTGAATTATTTATTTACGAGGCAACATTTTCACACGCCGGTCGACGAACTCTTGAATGATCTCGGAACGCTTTTACGCCGATTAATCTCGTCATATCCCCGGATGACATTGGTTTCGCCCTTTTGTGTTGCGTCGCATCTGCGCTTATTATGCTAATAATTATAATTAATGATTAGCCGCAAACCTCCAATATTATTGACAATAATATTATTAGTATGATAATAAGGCCCGTAAACATACAATATTATTGCCAATATTCACATTATTGTCAATAGTATTGCATGTGTGTGTGCGCGCGGCTAGACGATGATACGTACGTTGTCACGATCAGCGATTGTTCACGTTGTGTCTCAGGCAGCTGGTTTCATGTTCATACATTGTCATTGTTCTCCAAAAAATCGTACCCTGGACGTAACAAACTTGTCTGGCAATCTGTAACTTACTATTCACTAAAACGACTTGATGTTTGTCCATGTAATCGCCCTATACAACATTTATTAAAGTGCCTACTGACGTACTGACACTAAATTAGATCGACAGATTTGTCGAAGGATATGTTGCCGTTTAATTTCGATATATGAAATATAGAGTTTATTGTCAAAACATTAATTTCAGCAGGCAGATTGTCACCCCTTGTGAAACCTTGGAGGGAGATGAATATGAAAGCATTTATTTATTCAGCGTCCCGTCACGAATATAAATATCATGGAAACCATAAAATTGTATGAACTAAATGTAACTTTTTCTGCGCAGCTCGAGTGCAAAGGCCAAGCGACTTGATTACATGAATAGTCACTTGAAAAGAACGTACGAATCCGCGCTACGCCCGCGGCACTCGGCACGGTGCATGGGAGCATTCCGGGGCAAATGTGTGCGATTATGCACGTCGTGTACAAGTAAAGCACTATTTATAGCGGCACATCCTGGAGTGCAGAGCACCGCTCTCGTGCCACTGACCTTGCTCTAATAAATGTCCCAGTGAATTGTTCGCATAAATCACGGCTCCCGCTGCCGGTGTGACGCCACCTTTACCGCAGGTTTACTTGAGACGTATGTACTTAATATGTTTTAGATTAGAAAAAGCATTTTCGTACCCACGTATGACACATACACATTATAACGCATCAGAAAACATTTTATACATGCATACTATGTGTGTAAGAAATCTGAAAATGAAATTTTCAATCATATCCAGGCTCTAAGAAATGAATCGATGTATGATCTCACTCATAACGTTTACTACAAAAAGTGTTGTGAAAAAATTGCCGAATAGCGCAATTAGCAAGTGTAACAAAAGGTCAAACACCTCTAACCTTAAAAAACATGTAGTTACATTTCACGTTTATGCGTTTTTTTGCAGTAATTAATGTGTTATTTCACTTATGTTTGAATATTTTTTGTTATTTTAAGTAAAATTATAATCACTTTAATTTAGGTAGTGCCACTACCGTAGTGGTCATTTAATCGGTCACAAAAAATGTGTCAAGTTGTTTGTAGAAATACGTAGTTTCGTACGTAACTCATCGTCATCTGGCTAAAAAGTGCGTGGTAACACATCATTGGGTAGGTTTGGGGGCGTAAGGAGCTGCATCTGTCATTGTGTAAAGCCAACCTCCCCCGCACGTGGTGCACCGTGTTAACAACGAACAAGGCTATGGCAAACAGTCCTGCAGTGCAAACAGTCCACTCCTGTTGGAGGTTGTTGGGTTGTGTACCTATTTAATGCCGACTCTACTCATGCGCGGTGGTAGGCAGTAGTGGATTGCAGGCCTGATTAATTTCGACTTGATACCCTCACACGTTCCTGTGAAAAAAGTCTTGGCAGACAGACAGACGCACAACAAAGTGACTCTATAAGGTTTTTTTTAAAGTACGGAAACCTAAAAAGTTACTCGCTCTTATTGACCCGTGTGTACACTTAGAAACACGCGTCAATATATTCCCATAAAGTGGATGCGGCCCATCCGTGCCCTATTTATATTGACAATCTGAGGCACCGGCGAGCCACTGACCTAGCCCCATTAAATTATTAATCAACGTTACTTGCACAAAGTGGATTGGCGTTTGCCGCGTCGGGGATGTATGGCGATGTTGGCGGATTTAATTAAATCCATTAAATCGAACGTGTTACCTATGTACTTTTAAAGTATCTACTAAGGGGTTCCCTGGCTTGTGTGTGCAATAAATAAGAGCTTGCACAGAGATGTTATTATAATATGAGGATTGACTGTTTTAGGCAATGGACAGTTAGTAAGACATTTTTTTTATGGAATTAAGGTAGCAAACAAGCTTGCAGCACCACCCTTCTGCTGCCGCTCATGACAACATTAATCCTAAGCAACCGAGATGCGAAGAAAATATGTTCTATGTAA
The DNA here is from genome assembly GCA_905404295.2 of Ochlodes sylvanus. NCBI lineage: Eukaryota > Metazoa > Arthropoda > Insecta > Lepidoptera > Hesperiidae > Ochlodes > Ochlodes sylvanus. The sequence goes on from FR990144.1 coordinate 7,287,608, forward strand.
ACGAATTCCGCGGGCATCGAACCCGGGGTTCCTTGTTCGGCACACAGGATTAACACCAACTGAGCTGCAAAGTCGTCTTAAACTATTCAGATAAGCTGCTACAGCTAGGCTGCCTCAGTTTAAGATCAACTATCTTAACACAAGGTACTAAGGTGTTATGTTTCCTAAAGCGAAATTGGACGATTAATTAATACATTAAATTCATACATGAATATGTATGTACGTATAACATAAATATTCTTACCGATATGCGATCACTTATTTCTTTTTATATTTACATATTATGTATATGTGTAACAACATCTCGCGGAAACCACTGAACATATTAAGATGATACTTAACCTATTTATAGCTTATATTACGGTGTGGGTCTACATTTCGAGTATTCCTTATTCCGAGGAATGGATCTGTCTAGCTATGTATAAAATAAAAGTTGGCAATCAGGAGTGTCAGAAATACATAGTATGTTTCTTATGATACTCTTGCATGACGGAAAGGCTCTATTGCTTTACATTCTATTACTTACTACCATAAATGCCTTTACATGTCCTCTGCTGGACGTAGGCCTCCCCTAGCTGGCGCCACTCTGCCCGGTCCTGGAGGCCTACTATGATAAACGAAAGTCGACGAAACACGTAACAGTAAGAAAAAGTACGATGCCGTTGTCCGAAACGTCGACTTTCGTTTTTCGTAGTAGGCCTCCTGAGCCTTCTGAGCCCAGCGGATGCTCGCTGTCTTCGACCACCACCGATGGTCCACCTGGACGGGAAGCGCCCTATATTTTTGGAGCCAAAGATGTTAAATAGGGCTGTTTACAATAAAAAAACGAATACGATTTATTAAAATGTAGAAAACTCATTTAAATTTTAGACTTGAAATGTAACAAGTCCGATGAATCGTGAATGAAGACATTACCGACGGCGGCCTACTAAGGCGTCTCCGCTGATTCATTCATTACACACACGTTTACAAATAAAACTGTTATAATATTCATACCGACGACAACGTGCCATTAACAACTTTATACACTCTCAACGGGCACCTCGCTGCTCTACATCGGTATAGACTATAGAGCGTTTAATTTATTGAAAGTTTATTTTATAGGGACTAGTATCGGTTGATTATTTAACATTTTTATACAGTGTGTTTATTGTTATGCGTAGTAATACCCCTCCCCAATATCCGTATTTCCCCCGAGAGCCATTAATAACGTAAACGCTTGGCACATTTCGGAAAGATCATGCTAGCGGATAACCGCTTAGAATTCATTTGTGCAACTACCTTTAATAGAACATTACAATATCGCATGTACATCATTCGACTGTACACAGCGGCTATCTTGTTTTACAATACGGCTACGTCTGCTTCTGAAAGCACAAAACAGATCCAGCGTACAGATAGAGCCGGCCAGCGCGTCCCGACAGCTTCCAACAATAATAATTAATTGACTCGTCCGTTCGTTATCGTGCTTTTATATTGACGTTCCCGAGCGAGCGGGCGGGCGAGCGAGGCGCATTCGGAATGAAATTTCCATAAAAACTTTTGTGCTCCGGCGGACGTTGCGAGCGCACGTTAAAATCGTCCGATGGCAATAAAACAGCGGCCGGTGCGGCGAGGCGCAACGGGCGAGCCGCGGTGCGCGCGTGCGAACGGGACGGGGAGATAGATAATGGACTCTGGACGAAATGAAGAACGCGCGCTGCCGTGCCGAGCCGAGCCGAACGGGCGAGCCGGGGCACGGCAAAAACATCGGCGCGGTTATCGCGCTCCCCCGCCCCGCCCCGCGGCCCCCGCGCCGTGCGCTCCCGCCCCGCGCCCCACGCACCGCGCTCGCCTGCCCGAGCTAACCTCGACAGCGGGGGGTCGTTCGTGAATTGCCTCGACTCGCTCCTTCGCTCCGTCACCCGTGAACTAAACTAGTGTGAGCGCCTGAGCGCGCTGCCTCGCCGCCTCGCCGCTGACGCAGCCCTCCTCCTTATCTTTAATTCTTTAAAAACGCGACTCGGCTCGGCTTCGTCTTCACGAAGCTTTTTACGACCGACCGACGGACCCCGTGGTCCGGTAGCCGGGTACCGTTGTGCGACGCGCGATCGAAGGGGGACCACCGATTGATTTACGAGTGGAACGTCGTCGGCCGCTTTGAAACGGTGAGTACCGGCCGACCGATCACATGGCCGGGCAATTTCGGTACCCTACTAGTGAAATATCGTACCGTCAACTGTTTTAGTGTAGTCGCGGGCTTTTGTCGTTTCGTTAATAACGCGCTCAACATTATCTGTATAGGAGCGACCGGTGCGATACAAAAAGCGCGGAGATATAGCGGAGGATTGTCTTGTTTTGTTTTGTTTGGACGCGGGTGAAAACGAATTGTTTGCGGGGATTCCGCACGTTGTTTTATTGTGCGATTACCGCAAACGGCCGTGCTCTATTGACACGGCGTGCTATTGTCGGCTGCCGAGTGGCGCGGCGGCGCCGCGCCGCCGAGGTTGCAGTGTCAAGGCATCTCGTGTAACCGCTCGGCTCGGCTCATTTGTATACGGAGTACGTATGCATGATGAGCGCCGTAATGGCCCCTAACAATAGCGATAACTCTGAGATGCTGTAATGATAACGGTTGTAAAGTTCAAAGGTGTACAGTTCTTTGTGCTAGTGAAGCATCTCGCGCCCTTCGTCACAACTACATTTTTGATTGTGTTCTACGGTTTCTTATATTCTATTTCTTTATATCATGCTGCAGACTTAACTTATCAAATCTGTGGAATGATTTAAAACTGAAATATAACAAAGAAAGTAGGGTAAATCGACTAAATTGAAAAAAAGGATAGTTTAATTCTTTCAAAATTATGTAGAGCTGAAGACTAAAATGTAGTCCAGACTAAAGAAACGGCAAAATCTCTCCTATTGAACCACCGCTTATGTCATATTTTAACACAATTCATGATCTAAGGAGACCAAATGTATATGTAACACGTCGTTTGTAGAGTCAAACAATAGGGAATGATTGCAGAATGCTATCTTTACAAAATCTGTAGGTACACGGCTTCATTGTGGGACAATTTCCTACCTTGAAATCACCATGCCCTACCTTAAACATACCAAAAACTAAGATAAATTCTTATAATTAAATTGTTTGTTGCTATGAAGTTTGAGATAAAAAAAATGTAGCAATAATAGCTATCTTAACCTAGAGTCGTCGAGTAGAGTAGTCAGTGATAAATTGATAATACATGGCGATTGATTTAGGGAGCCCGTGCTTCGAGGGCAGATCAATTATGATAATTTTTTTACATCCGTCCTACCTGTAACCAATGCTGCCATACCTCAAATTCGACTCTAGCTACAGCTCTGTGTAGGTACATAGGTACATAAGTTTTTTCTTATCCAAAGAAGCGTCGTAATTTTAGCATATTGTAAAATTGCAGTCATCAAAGTGTGGAATGTCTTAAGTGTACAGAACGGAGTGTCCACCTGATCACTGAACAAATTGCTTCATTCGCATTACAAATTGCTTTGTTTTCGGCGATGGTGTCGACGAGTGGGGTTCAACGAACTTCGCGTTTTTCGTTTTGTTCTCAGTGACAAATTTATTCAGCGGCATTTGATTATGTATAATTATGGATTTTATCATTATTCAGTCTTACAACAATTAAAACAACTCGACATTAGCATTGACTTTGACTTTTGTTTCATATTTTTTTAAATTTGTACATATAGTACAGAAAAGGAAAGAATCTACATACCTATTATCGTCTCTGCAAGGCAATACGCAGTTTAGAGCTTTTAATTATTTATTATCCAATTTAAAGCATCATAAGAGTACCCAATAATACGATTTATTATTAAGTAGTTAACAAGTGATTATTTCAATTACATTATCTTGCAAATTTTTTTTTAATTCATTTATTTAATAATAGGTCACCCAACACAGATAACACTTAATACAAAACTGTGGAACATAATGCTAAAGAAAATAAATACAATAGTGTACAGATTATTATTATAGGTAGGTACAACAAGCACATTTTTGCAGCTAGACAATTTACAGATTTTGTTAATGAAATAAATTTGAGAATACATAAAATTAAATGTAAAAGATAGAGTACGAAAAAAAATTGACAATTATTAATTATTATTGCTAAATAATGAAATGCGGATGAATTTTGCAACATTTGAGAGTACATATATGGGGCATCCCCATCTTTTGGTTGAGTACAGCACTGCTCACGGTACGAGCTGTCGAACAACGGACGAGTTACGGAGATTATGATGCCCGGTTCCTCCTTTTGCATGTATGTAATGTAGCTGAGCCTCTTAGCTACCTACCACTCGGTTGAATTGTGATTGGCGGCTTGCGTCGATCTTAAGTGGTCGACAAACTTAGCAACAACGGGCGCGGTCGGTAGTTGGATGGGCGACAGCTAGTGGCAAAATTTCTTGGGCGCTTCCGTGCTTCGGAGGGCACGTAAAGCCGTCGGTCCCGGTTGTTACCATTTGGTAGTAGTCGTTAAGCCATGTCGGATACCTTCGGGCGGCTTAAAAATTTCCGACACTTGGGTTGGCCACTAACCCCTCCACCAATCCGTACTGGAGCAGCGTGGTGGAGTATGCTCTAGGCCTCCCCGGGTATGAGGAGAGACCCGTGCTCAGTAGTGGGCTATTAATGGGTTGAATCCAGCCAAAATATATCTATCTCATTAATCTCATTAGCTCGTCCACGGAAGATTGGTCAAATGTTTGATGAGGTTATGTGTTTGATATTTGTAGTATTTTAACACCAATGAAAAACTGCAAATTAATATTATCTTCTTCTCTAAGCGTCGTTGGTTTTAGTTCTGAGGGCCGCGCCCACCACTCAGTCACTTCAGCGTCGTCACAGCATCTAATGTCCGTGCCCGTACAGAGTAATAAATTGTTGTTTTTTATTTCAGGATCTGACCGGTCAAAACAGCAATGACTCGGGCGGCAGCGGCGGCGCCGGGCGCGCTTCCACGCCGCACTTGAGGCCTACGCCGAGCCCCACAGGCTCGAGCGGATCACGATCCATGTCACCGGCTGTCGGTGAGTGCATATATACAACGTCTGGTTCCCTCCCCGGCTGGCCGGCTAGGATCGTCGCCTCGGTGTTAAGCCGTCTCATTTTTGTTGTCCCATGTCACCCGTGTCATGAGGAATCTATTGTTGGGCAATAAATATACGGGGTTACGGGGAGGACACAGATGTAATAAATTACATAGTTAGCTACTTAGTAAATAAAAAAAGGACAAAATAACCTGCATAGCATTTATAAACTCTGTTAAATTAAGGTAGGTTAATTGCGTGATTAACGTTGCTAACAAAATGTCTGCATGGAATCATTTAATCTTAATCATTTTGAAGTGCGTACATGTACCTTTTTATAACACATCGAACGTACGAACAATGATTGATGGTCCGTAATGCGGAGATGATGGCCATTAAGATGGATCATTAAGTAAAAAACAAGTAACGATCGAACACGCAGCGCCCTTGATCACCTATCGATTAGTCCCATACAGCAGTTTCTCTGCAATACCAGTCGCGATATGTGCGAGCAATGCGTACAGCATTCTCCATACAGTACACGGCACAAAACTTGATTATGGCAATGAAATGTGTTACAAAGTGAAACCTGAAAGTCACTAATTAGTTTGTTGGTCGGCTTCAATGAGCCGCTAAATTGTTATTGCCCATGTTGATTGTAGCCAATCTAGGGTTTGATATAGATCGGGGAAATGTAGTCTGATTGTGTGATAATAATTTCGTGTTCCTAATTGAGTAACGTGACCAATTGATGTAAGCTTAAACGTGAAGGAATACTAACACGTCTATCAAGTTAAGTTAATATTTTATGAAGTTCTATTGGTTGTATTGCAATTTGCAATCGGAGAGGAAATTGTTCGGTTCCCATTCAAAATGGAACTCTAACGCGTGGCAATAAGGTTTATGTACTGGGTGAAGTAGTTTGTCTCGTCTATAGTTTCGCTAGAGGCGTTGATCAGATTCATTGTGCATACTTCGTCACTGGCAGACGCGGGCTTTCCCGACATTGACCCACATAGAGCGGGCGCCCAGAGTACACCGTATTTTGCCCCTTTTGCGGGCGCGAACCACCCCGTCCTCCCACCTTATGTACGAGTGAGGGGTGGTCGCGGTATATAGGGCCTCGTGAAAAACTTACCCCCCCAGTCGGTGCGAGCACGCAAAACAGGACCTTCCACCCCCGAGCGTCGACGCCTGTCTTGTATGTGTGCCGGACCGTCGGTGTAGATCACATTTTTCCAAACAAACAAAAAAAAATTGGTAGTTTTCTGACTTTCTATGCCATTCAGCAATGCAGCCAGTCACTTTAGGCACATAGAATTTTTCAGCTTGCATTATGTTGGCCAACTTACTCTTAACTCGACTGGGTTCTTTCCCAGCAATGTTTCTATTTATCCTCCAGTCTTATTATTATATTTTATGTTGTCAAATGAGCACATACAATAATATATGATTGGGTAACCCATATTTAAAAACACAATCCTTATACGTCTCTCCATTCCAAAATCACAATTACTGCTAAATAGTAGCGTAATTTTTCCTTTTCTCTCTTCAGAAACTTTTATCCTAAACTTAAACAATCTCCATTAATTTACTAAATGGACACAAAATTGCTATAAACGCTACAAGATAATATTCAAATTGATAGCCAGCCAGTCTAACACGATGTTGTTTCTAGATTCAGGAACATTATCGTGGTACGCCCACCGTCTCCCACAGATTAGAAACTTTAGTAATGCAAAGTCCGATAGCACGCGGCATATGCCAGATAGAATATCATTACGAGGGCATTTCGAACCTTCGATCCTGCATAAACTCGAAAGATATCCCGATAACTTTCCTCGCAACTGCTTAAAGAGATTCCGTATGGTCTGGGTTATATTATACCTACATCTCTTGATTCGCAGATTTATGCAAAGATCTGTTACGCCCTTGTAGGGCTTCCCTCGGAATGTCCTTGACGGGTTCGTCGACTGGGGTCGCCACATTTTACATCTATTTACGTACCTACTTACCCACTGTTACGGGACTGTTTGTCAAGTGTATACGCACCCTAGGTATTCGGTACCCGGCCATATTACGAGTCCATTCATATTATCCGTTGGGTGGGTTTAAGCGGGAACGTTTTATCTATGAGTGTACATATCGATAACGATGTACATAAATAGTACCAGTTCATCGAATTTGAAGGTTAAATATGTTTCGATATTTGATTTTTTCTATACCTACTTTTATCCTTGTGTGTGGAATTGGCAATGTCAAATGTTTTTTTGAACCATTACACTAGAAAAGAAAGCATTGTTACTTAATGAGCTTGTTAAAAAGTTATCGCAATGAATCGAGGATTGCCATCAAAAGCGTATTGTTATTTGATTTCGATTCTTGTTTTAGATCTTAGTATTCCGATTCATGACTTTGACAAGTTACGTCATCAATGTTGTTACATAATTATTCATGGAACGCGACTTAAGAATTTAAACATTTTCCATAATTCAGTCGACAGTATCGTCTTAAGATTAGGTCATTTATTACTCTCATACATTCCGGTATAAAGTTGGAAACGTACTCGTATGTTCCATAAATTATATAATACGAATCACATGGTTTATATGACCTGAGTTAATTGTTGCAAGTTCATCCAGAACTAATTTGAAACCAGTATACCCACCCTCGCTTCGCTTCGGGAAACCTGTCCCTTAGTACCCTCACTCCAAAATTGTTAGACGTAACCCGCGGACGAATTTGGTTTTCACGCGCGTTAGTTTTTATTTGCGATAACTTTATGGTGTAAAAGAGTATCGTAATGTGCCTGAAATGCTTAAAGTGCCTAACATATTTAAGTTGATAAGGATGAATACTGTATCCCTCTAAATAACACTGCTATTGTTCTATTTTCAATCATCGACACATTTCGCTGCCACAAAACTCAAAGTGAAATTAAACGCTAGTTAAAACTGAATTTTTTGAGTTCGAATATTTGATGCACTTCGCTTGAACTGCTTTCATATCACGTAATTATTATGTATCGCGACAGGCGTGCCTTATAAAGGGTTTGTTATTTCATCGTGGAGTGACTGTAACGAACGGACGAACGGTTTGCTGCAAAAGCAATCGTGTTTTCTTACCGTGCGTCGTCGCCGCGTCGCCGATTGCCGAACATGGCTTTCTCAAAACATCGGAGACCGGGCGAGTGGCGCTGGCGACTGTGCCGCCGCATTCGAATACCGGTTATGTGACCGCAATACACCCTCACAACGGCGGCTGCATACATTGCACGGCTATGCTCCATGCGACGTCCATTGCTCGTTCGACTCGACTCTCCTTGGCCAGTGAGAAGTGTAACCCACCAATGTGCTCGTAAATGAACGTGGACTGTCGCGGTTACATAGCTTGTTGGTAGAAGTTAAACACGGCTATATGACGTCAACCGTTCGGCTCGTCGGGCTTCTCGAGTCTCCGACAAACATCCAGTGAATACGTGAAGTCTCTCATTGGAAGATTATACGAAACGCTCGAGGAAAAAGTCACGCGAATATGTCTGAGATGTTTGAATGATAAAACTCTTGACTTTTTTTTATAAAGGGATACTACAACGAGTTAACAAATGTAAAAGAAAGGGAAGTGTTAATGCTATGTTGAGTTTTAACATACATACGCATACAAGAGTTTACAAAATTTTTCCTTAATGTGTGCTAATCCGCACTTAATCACCGTACTTTGGTCTTTACCACTTACATCGAAACATGAGACACGATCCCAGCAGTTGGATAGTTATGTTTATTGTGATATAAAAGTGAAATCATAGAGATAGATTACACCAGCTGCAATTAAAGTTTACAGAGTCGTAACTACGACAATTTAATATCTATCCAATGACCATAGTTTCATTGACTACGAACTATAATAGCTTGTTATTTATTATGATTGATTTTGTGCTTCACGATGTACAAACACTTCCTTTACAAACCTTTTAGAACGGGCTAAATAGCTTAAGGTTATAAGTATTACGTAGGTAATTATCATAAATATCAATTTTATTACTGGAAGAGCGCTATTATCCATGATGCCGGTAATTAGATATTAATTGGATTCTCTAATATCTCATTTACTGCTTGTTTATGAATAAGGAATACATTTTGGCTCACAGCATTACATTCACTTTTTAGGGTTCTTTAACCGAATGGTAATAAAGGGGTTTAGTTATGTCCCTTTGTACATAAGTACATAATTATGTCGCACACTTCTATGCATTCGGAGTGGTTCCAATACGTCAATAAGATATGGGTGATGGTTTATTGGATCAATACAGGATTCTCTCTTAAAGAAGTGAAAATGATGTACATACGTAATAAGTATATAGAGGTGGATGGATGTGGTACCTAAGAATAAAAAGTGCTAAGTTTTTATTTTATTTAAAAATTTTAAAACATCGAATAGATTTCAAAAAAAAGTAGGTATATCAGTATAAGATTCGCTCTGTTACAAATCTGGTCAACAAGGTTAGTGGTTTTCTACACTTCTGCAACCGGCAAAGCGTCGACGTCGCTACTAACGTTTCATTTGCCTTCAGGCGGTCGTGACCAATTGCCATCTAGTTATTCATCTGCTAGTTGCCGGCTGTTGATGTACGATATGAAAATAGTAACACATAGTATGTATATATCTACTCGAACATGAAACCTCAAAAATCCATCGAATCGTAAAGGTAAGTTGTCACCTATCCGACAAATCCTTATCTGGTTGGTAAATAAAAATACATGAAAGAGTTGTTTATGCCCGCATATCGTGTCCCGGAGCTAAGCGAGAGACGTGTTGTTATGGCCTCTTTACGGTTAATGTTTGTTTGTGAAGTCATTTATGTTGTTGACGAATTTGACAAGCCCGGAGTACAATATTACAAGCTAACGGGTTCAAAAATAAGTTTGTATAGTTATAGCATTCTCTGTTCACTAACTCGAAAATAAACAATTATCCGTTATTTAATCGTTGATCCCAGTTGGAGACAAACTTTGGACCCTACACACGATAAGCTTTCACAATCACCTACTAATCTACACTAATATTATAAAGAGGAAAGATTTGTATTTTTGTATGTTACGAATAAACTCAAAAAGTACTGGACCGATTTTAAAAATTCTTTCACCATTCGAAAGCTACATTATCTACGAGTAACATAGGCTAAATTTTATTTTGAAAAAAAATAGGGATCCTTATAATGTAACCCAAGGTGTAAAAAAAATACCTAAAATATTCTTTACATCGCGTGCGCTGCGAAAACTATGGACAATAGAGCAAAGTGATGTACTACAGTTTTATAAAGGACATCAATATCTACAATAAAGTCCGCGATAGCATATGTCTAACTATTATAGTTAGGCCACAATAAGTGTTTTTTTATTTTAAAAATTTAATTGAAATACCGCCGCTAGAAAAGGCTCTTTATTTGTATCTTGGTATTAATCCTTATCAAAATAAATTAATTCATATTCAAGACTGCTTGAATACCTATAAATAACTTTTTAAATTATTCAATTCGGACATTCCATTCGAAAGATATCACGAGTTTAATAATTCAAGTAAGTATTAGAAAAAAGTTGTATACGAGTATAATAATCAGTGCCACTTTGAACTCCTCCTGACGGGTATACCGATTTGGTTGAAATTTTTTGTGTGTCTTCAGGTGGATCCAAGAATGGTTTAGATTCACAATTGGTCCCGGTAGGTGGCGCTGCTGTCGATATGTCACCATATTTGTTTATTAATTATAGAGCGGTACGAAGTTCGCTGGAGCAGCTAGTATCTTATAAGAGGCCAGTGGGCACAACAGAAACAGTGTTCAGACTGTGATGAAAAAAGCAATCTGTAGATGAGGCGATGAAACAATTCTAATAAATGAAAAAAGAAAATCTACCTTGAACAACCTTTTTAAGATCATCGAATCACGATGATCTTAAAAAGCAATAAAATTCCAATTTCCCTGACGAGCTCGACATGATGTTACGTGGGTTGACGAGCTACATCGATCGTCGTAGGGCCAACGAGTTGCTGGCGACTGGCAGCGTCGTTATCTGAACACAATGCGGCCGCTCGCAGCCGCAATACCGCAACCCGACGCGTCCGAAGGTGAATTGCGTATTGTTCGGCGCCCGCATGCGGCTCCACTTTCGAATACCACTTTAATATTTGACGAATAAGGTTTCTTTTGGTCGGCGAGCGTGCGCGTCGTGCGTCAATACAAATTCAACTTTGATGCTCTGGGACTTGAGTTGGTATCGTGTTGTTTGTCGCGTCTCGTGTTGTGTTCGAGCGCTAAAAGCATTTCGCAGTCGTCCGTCGTGCGTATCGACGGGCCGAGCGCAGGAATGCCATCAGCCAAGATAAGGCCTGTTGCCTGCCGCCGCACGCCGACCAGTCGCTAGCATCGAGTACGGTCGAGCGAATCGAAAGCTAGTGTTTCGCTCCGCATTATTATTTACAGTGGTTTTTACGCACACGTCACGCGTAGTTTCAGATTGATACGTTCCTGTGTTATTGTGGCTATGTCTGGCATCGAGATTATTTAGCTATAGAATATAGATAAGTATATAGGTATGTCGAGTTTAATGTTTATTTGCTTCGAATTGGTCAGTTTTGATATGCTAAAATTAGTAAGTATGTAGCGAACAACAGCTACCTACTGTATCAAAATGAAGGAGCTTATTGAGATTTCATTTCGATTACCTATGATCTCTGGGCGCTGATTTCGGGTGTTTTTGTATCGATTTATAAAAATAGCTAATTTAGAACGCTTAACGTTAACCCTAAAAAGTTTTTTTTTGCAAATAAACAGATGTACCATACCACCAGTACCCATATTTAACTTACTAAGCATGTCCTTGTCCACATCCACATAAGATTTGAACGACAGTTACTTCTTATTGACTTGTTTGCCACTAGGCGTGGATACTATATTATTAGCTGTCCATCAACCAGAGTATCTATAAGTAAACTTATTGTTTTGTGTGGCAGGAAATATAAAGGCAGTAATAGCTTTGCAATTTGCTTTCGACGTTATGTTCATTGGTCGTGTTTTCTTATACTTGTTATTTCAAGTTTGTGCTTGGTTAAAATCCCCCTGTGATGGTCAGCACTGGCATTGTAGTTTTGGTGTGGTATAATTCAAAACTATTCACTCTTGACTTGAATGTATTTAAGTTAATACAAGTAATTATAAATTATTTGTTAATGTAAATACATATTTGAAATTCACGTGTTGTGGTGAAGGAAAACAACGTGAAAACTTTGAGGATAAAGGTGGTCTATAATTTTCAACCTGTTCATGGAGCGAAGGTATTTGGTTTAAATTTTTAGTCTAGTCACATTTTCCTTTTGGCTATTATTTTAGGGGTTGTTGAAAACTTAACAACATTTATGACGTTAAACACAAGTCGGTATGTGTGCGTTAATTGGATATATCCATCAACTGCTTCCACCTGGATTCTTCTCATTATGTAAAGTACAGGGACATCGTATTCGAAAAATTGCACAACACATGCCAGCGTGATTGTCGTACTTACGAGTTGGGGTTTATGCCAGTCGCGTTGAGAACATAACTGAACGGGATTCGTAGGATAAAGTTATGCTTTGACAGTGATGTCTTACTGAACAACAATTTCGGCGGTTTCAGCATCAATTCACATATCGTGGCAGTAGTGCTCCATTTATAACGATAGTCGTCGTTCGCACGCACTGAAATTCAGAATACCTTGCAAACTGCCGAAACGACCCAATAAATCCTTGCGTTTTCACTGTATCAAAATGTAAATCCACCCAGTCAGTTTCGGTGTGACTAATTCCTCAACTGAAATTTATGGATTGTCATCCATTACGGGGGGTGCCTGGTCCCTTTCGCCTTACGAGCGTGGTAACCGCGTAGTGTGCTATAGCTACGTATTCATCGCCACACGGATGCCTATCAGCTGCCACGTGCTCACGTGTCCTTGGCGGGTCAACGACCTCGTTTAAGTACAAAAAGGAGAAAACAAGAACGCTTTTTGCTCTCGCATCCCAGCGTGATGTTTGTTTTGATCGTTTTCACGTAAACGATCCGTCTCGTGCCACGGTCCGGTGGTTTTTTTACCCATCGAGCAAGGATCGATGAGGTCGTTGTTATTATTTATGATGTTCTCACATCTACACGGCGTGGCCGAGGCCCCGAGATGGGGGAGCTTGGGACACTCTTCAAGTCTCGATCAGTGTTTCTAAATATAGATCGCGTCCTCGGAACGGAGGGGGTGTGTTGAGTAATTAGGTGTCGCTAGTAAGCGCGCGCGATCAATAATCGTAATTGAAGTTGAACATGGTTATTTAACGTAATTTGTCGACGGAAGACATGATTATAAAACCCATAATTAGAGCAACGTGCGATTTATACGAAACATGTATGCGTTATTAAATTAGTCTTGTATAAACAAGTCATCACTGATACTTAATTGCCGGCCAGTGGCTAAATGTGGCTACGTCGCAGCAAATATTTGGACTGTTCCGTTCCTGTGTTGATGAGCACCTGATATCCACTACAGCATAGTGTAATGAAATAAGTCTATCTACCATATTTGCGATTCCCTCTACACAAATACGACCACAGCTAAAACACGAAGAAGCAGTCGGAAGTATTTATGGCACCCGAAGGTTTCCGACATGGCTTAACGATTGTTATCTTATGATAACAACTGGGACCGGCGGCTTAACCTGCCCTCCGAGGCATGGAAACGCTCAAGAAATATTTGCCACTAGAGGTCCAACAACGAACCGCACCAGCTGTTATTTAACTCTGACGTTGTTTAACGATAAAATTTCAGGAATCATACATTTAGCTTTATTTATCGACTTCACTAAGAAGGAAGAAACCTGTCGAACTTCTAATATAAGATTGCGTATGAACTATGAACGCAACGCATAACCGCAACGTACAAACTCGGGAGTAACTAGAACTTTTGTAGGCGGTTTGAATCTCATTGAAAATGTAGGTTGATAGAAATAAAGATTTGTTTACAAAATAAAGGGCAAGGCAACAGAGATTAAGGCAAACAAAGGGTACGTTTTAAAAAGCGGGACCTGTTGAACTTGTCGGTACTTACGTACTGGCCATCGCCTAATTGTATTCAGATTGCGGCGGAAAAGTGATAAATCTCAGCGAGTCAAGGTCACCGGAGGGTTCGACATCCCATTCACCCTTCCCACCCTTGGCTAATGGCGCGGACATTCTTTGCCGACCCCGCTTTAGACTTACATGCTCGTTAAAATATTTATTACTCACACCCCGAGCCGCATTGTAACGAGAGTAACGCTTCATAAAATTATTATGATCATTGTTATTCTACCCACATAATATAATGTATGGAATCTCAAATCAGGCGGTAAGTACCTATGGAACTCTAATACGCGCGTATATGTATATTTTGCAATTCAAACATACATACGTGTGCAAACCTTTGCTGCTCGTGGTGCGTTCTGCTCAACAGCGGACGAGGCTGTTGTATCGCTAGATCCTTCGCGTTGGACGTCGCGAGACTCTGTACCTCCCAGTTTCATTCCGACGTTATTCATGCAAATTGGTGTAGGGTAACCGCTTGGCTAAACTAGCACACTCCTTCTAAAATCAAAAGTGAAATGTTTTTAAGTATTTCGGTTGCAATTAAGGGGAGATGATAATGCGGGGTCACCCGCTTCGTTTTCAATCGGCAACGCGTTGGTGATTCCTTGATGTAATTAATGTCCATCGGGTGGGTCTGTAATGCTACATGTTATTATGTATCGATCGATGTCGACTCTTAAGTTCATATTTGTATTTGATACAATCTTTGGTTACTTTGGTCTCTTTGATACATTATTGGTAAAGTAAATTAATTATTATAACAATTCAAAGTTTGATAAGATATTATAAATGTAGCTTACCTTGCCGTACTGTTGGGGGCTTGCAAATCTGCTAAGGTCAATAACTCCATCATCGTAAATTAATCGCGTAGATAGATTATCCAGATTAGCATAAATGCAGATAGACAGACAGATGTTATCATGATTATGAATTATAAATAATCGTATCATTACCATCACCATTAATATTTAGATACCTTAGGTACAAGTAAAATTTAATCTTATTAAAATAAATCCATATGCATTTTTTGATCGCAACTTCAGGCGCATTACATACCTACATTAAAACTTAACTTCCATCAACATCGACGAGCAGATGTGCCCATCGGATGGCACATGGGATGATGGTAAGTGGTTACCGTCGCTCGTGGACATCAGAAACACAAAAGGCATCCCCGGCGTGTTGCCGGCCAAGGCGGAAAGAAAAGGAAAGAAGGATAAATTTGATGTTCTTCTATTGTATTGTATAGTATGGTTTTCACACCATGCAGTTCACTAGCCTAGTTGGCAGCGACCTAATCACCCTGACTGTGAAGTGAAGAGTCACGAATTCCATTCCTGATCGGGGCAAACATTTATCTGACTAATAAATGTTTTGTTCTCGGGTCGTAGTAGGTGTTAGATTAGTGTTGTGTTTGTTATCTGTTTTGTCCGTTTCTACGTTTTTTGGCAGGCAGTGCATCACCATCTATGTTTCTGATAACTTTGGTGTAATGATATCCATGGGCGACGGTTACCATCAGGTCGCTTTTCTGTTCGTTTGTCGCCTTATAATACGACAAAAATGTATACTTAACGGCGTTTGTATCGAATGTTCGTCCAAAGAACCCTTCTATTCCGAGTATGTAACGCCTGATGTATTCTAATTCTCCTCAATAGTAAAGCGACGCGTGGCCAGCAGTATAACGCTAATGATTTATGATTTGTATCCATACAACCTGTGTATTGATTCAACTACGAGTAACGGGGAGGCGTCAGTTTGATCACTGCGCTGTACCACACAGACGGTACGTGCTTCAAACGAAAACATACGAGCACATCGTTGACAAACGACACTTGCGCGTATTGCATACGGGCGTATTATCATCTATTCACTATGTATGGCGGTTAAGGTATATTATGTGAAGTGTAATTAAGAGCTCTGTAGTAAATATGCGATTTTGAGCTTAAAAAGTTGTCAATAAAGCTTAAATTTATTTGATAAAAACGTGTTTCTAAAACAGGGTTCGAGTAATGAAAGACTCAATACCTGCTGGTATTGATTGAAATAGTGTGAGCGGAGCTTGCATAATGCATTGTTGTTTTCATAGATACATTTTTTTATACTCTTGAATGAACTACAAATTCTTTATTGTTAACTTATCTAAATAATATAAGTAATAACAATATCGACAAACTTTAGTTTATTTGTTTACTAATACATTAATTTTAAATACACAAAAATTTAAAATACATAAAAAAAAGCTTAAAAATACGTACATATATCTATAAATGATTTTGAATTTTGAATTACGTTAAGAGTCAAAGGTGAGAAATCCTCATCGGATCCCGTTCGGTTATATCTCATTTACGGGGAAGTTACATGAAGCAAACTTTCAACTGTTAAGTAGTTAATATTGATAGCTTTACTAACACCGACAGACAAGACAAGCTCGAGCTTAGCGCTATTTATTATTAGTTTCATACATAATCATGAGCGTAAGCTTAAGCATTGTAGATTTATACGATGATTTCACTTTCGTTTTGTACATTCATCGTAAACATCTATTTCTATTTATTGAATACGTTAAGGAATGTCTTTAAGATATTGCCATTTCAATTATCATTATGATTAAGTTTGTGAATAGGGCTAATTGTTATTAAACATGAATCGTTTAGGTAATCTTTATATTAATTGATTATAGCCCAGGTGCCTGCCGGGAGATGGGTCCTGGGCTCGATTCCTTCATAAACTCAAACTCAAATCATTTATTTCATGTAGGTATGATGCATACACTTATGAACGTCAATTTTTTGCTTTTACCACCGTTTCGCTAAAGTGCCTTTAAAAATTGAATTTTTTAAATTTTTGAGGAGAAAAAGAAACTGCGAAAGAAACTCCATACATACTATATACATAACTCCACTCATATTTTTAAGAAAGTCACTGGGTGCACTATGTATATTCATTAAAAGAGAGAAGTAATCAAGTTACATCCAGTAAGGTGTACAGACGGCCAGAACAATTATTTCCTCTTGTATTAATTTTCGTGAGTCGTAAGTAAAGTAAAGCAAGGCAGGTCATTTTACACTTGATTGCACCGTAGTATATCGATTTAAAAACCTATTCCACGTTAGAAGTGGCCTACAGCAATGAATGAAATACCTTTTACGCACGTAGTCTCTATAGTGGAGCGCAAGCGAAAGCCATTCAAGTGTGAGGTATTTCTTTTTCGATAAAAAAACCTTTTTATATACAAAGTTCAGAAACGGCTTGGTTTGCTCTACAACTTTATATGCGAGCCTTGGTAGAGCCCCGTACGTTTCGGGGCACGCCGCTCCACCACTTATAGTGTGCTGTGTAAATAAATTTGTTTTCGTTTCATATTTGTGCATTGTTGGCGTAAATTGAGAAGGCTTTGCTTGTGTTTGTGTCTTTGTTTGCGTTTGAGCATAATGTGGCTATGTAATTTGAGTATCGTTCAATGCAATGTTATGGTGCGTACGACACGAATTGGACCTTTGCTAGTTACAGAATTCGGGATGTAATAGAAAATACATCTATTAAATTTGGTAACTGTATTATTAGGAACATCGACTTTATAAACGCCACTGTGAACTTGTGAATTTGCAGGTTTTTTATTACATTAGAAATCACGGCACCGTCTCATTCATCAATTTATTAATGACAATCAATTATACCTTAGAACGGACTTAAAAAATCTAAGAATCTATTCGTGTGTGTAGAAGTGGTGTTTTTAAGTTGGTAAGTTTATTCATGTTTTCATAGTAGCATAGTGCTTCGTTAGTTGCCTTAACAAAACAAAAATTTATCAACATACGGACGGTTTCTGGTAACCACCGGGTACGTAGCTAACGACGTGAACGTTGATCAATTTAAATGGGTCGGCAAACACTCGCCGCCGTGACGCCGCACTCTGCCCAGGGTTGCCTTGCGAGTCGTTGCTTCACTCGCAATATCCACGGCATCCACGCTATCGCTATCCATTCTATCCAGATTTACCTTGGTATACAAATGTATGCATGCTAACTTTATTGTCGGCCGCCTTTGGGTATTTATATTTTTGATTGATTCAATTGCTGTCATGATTTGTATGTTGTATCCTATTATATATTTATTTTCAAGCTAAATATCTAAATTGGTCTTATGAAATGAAATACTATGTGCATGGGTCTCCATGATGTAACATTTTATTATTCCCTCACATTCACTTTTTTTTTATACTTGAGGACTTTATAACAAATCTGTTGCTTTAGAAGCTGCTTTTATAACGATGTATTTAAAATAGTTTGTCCTGATACGATCATTGTAGATATCCGTAAACATTTAGAAAATTAAATCTAAATCGCTGGAGACGACCAGACTGTCCTGGCAACCCTATGTTCACCTCAACTAGGCCGGTCTCGTTAACGCCATTGTCGTACGTTCTGTTTATACTGGCTACACCGGGCGCTGGCGCTGGTTACAACGCAAGAACGCAACGCAAGGCAAGGCGGGCCGTCCGCCGAGAATTAAATATTCAAACTGTTTGCGTTGCGTTCGTGCGTACCTGATTTAATGCGGGTCACCGTGGCTGTAGGTTGTAGGGCCGGCCGTCAGATAACTCTAATTTTAGACCAGCCCGCTCGCTGGTGCCGGTGCTATTTTGCAACGTAATGAGGTGTTTGTGTACCGACTGGAAATGTTTACAATGTCGATTAAATGCTAAACTAACTAGGAAAAATTGTGCCCAAACCACTATTTAGAGATGACATTATTGAGAATCATACGATTGGCTAACACATAATTTCACCTCCGCCGCCATTAATACGCACATATTCGATATCCGGTCCTTCCGCGATTAACGAAGCATTCTGTTACGTAGAGATTTATGAGCCTGCGATCGACCACGTCGGATGCAATTTCAGCATATTGCCATCTACGAGACAACAGTTGCGGCGTCGGTCGGTTCAATACAGTGAGCGTTGGGTGCGGACTGCGGTGTGATCGCGTCACGTCAGGAATGTGTCGGGCTACCGGTGGTACGCGGCTCGCCTGCCGCCGCACATACCTTCTGCCAGTGTTACCGCATTCTCGATACGTGATATCGATACCGTGTAGGATGTAGGTTCCACTGGCGACATCACTCGGTACCACCGTTATGACTCAGCCGGAAGATTCAGGAAATGGCGAATGTCTGCGTTTAACCTGTTGCGCTGCCGCCGGCGCAACGGCGCGGAGATACCGACAAACTTAAGTGGAAGAAGCGCGAGTGAATCACCACTTTAGCGATGCACGCTGAGGATTATACGACTATCTACCTACAGCAGTCCGCCGCGCCTCGGATTGTTGCACGCTAAACTCCCGGACGGACATACAATCACTTTTGTGGTTTCCAAGTTATTTAAAACTAGCGAACCGCCCTCGCTTCGCTTCGGGAAACTAATTCCTTCGGTCCATACAAACTTTCAACCTCTATTTCAGCCTCTTCATCCCTTTTTTTCGCAATAAAAGGTAGCCTATGTCCTTTCTCAGGGTCTAAAGATTGTCTGTGCCAAATTTCATCAAAATCGGTTGAGAGGTTTAAGCGGGAAAGCGTAACAGACAGACAGACAGACAGACAGACAGACAGACAGACAGACAGACAGAGTTACTTTCGCATTTATAATATTAGTAGGGATTACAATAATGCTGAATGAGAGAAATTTTGAACGACGGTATTAAAAGCGTCTTATCATTCCTGTATCTAGTCAACGTTTATCAAAGAATTGTGAGATATTGAGGCATTGGATACCGAGGCGGTCGATTTGCAATTCAATTCGATAAATACGAAGTGATTACGTTCGCTGAGTCAATAACTAGAATCGACCGAGTGGTTTGTAGTGACAAGGTGGGAAAGTAAAGACCTCGGCGCTGCGCGGGCGACGCGGACGGCGGGGCGCGCGCGGCGACGGGCGCTGCCCTTGACAGAGCTGGTTACGCACCACGACCGTCCGGCTGCCACCGACCACGACCACTCTCATTACCACACGTTAAATATGCATCACGAGCTTAATCACCCAACCAGTGTTGCCAGATGGATTACACAATAATACGGTGCAAAGTGGGTCAAAATTACCAGAAATACGGTGTTCCAGCTTAAAGAAATACGGTAGATTTACGGTAGAAATTTTTTCTACTTTACGGCTTTTACTTTTTTACTAGTGACAAAAAAAAAGGAACATGCAAACAATATTTAATTACTTTCATTAATTCGGATTCACTTTCAATAAATGACGACATTTTTTTGTATATAGAACCGTTCATTAAGGGCCGATTTCACCAACACAGCATTTACACTAGCTTTCCCAGTATAACTTTACTCTGTAGATTTATGCGATGGTTAACTTCAAATTCGTTTCACCACGTTATCTTACTCTCGCATAGTTACTCTCCGACTTTGAACGAATGAATTGCATGAATGCGTAATGCACCGAAGTAAAATAGACAGTTTGACGTATACTTGCGCAATAGCGCTGCGTATTCTTTTATTTATTCGAATAATACGTACCCGACAGTTGAGTTGACCGTGACTAGTGGCAGAGACAGTGACACTACTTAATACTTATTTAAGAATAGTAGCTTATTCGGCCGAAATCGGCGTTATATGATTTTACTCTAATATACTTTAATATGGAGATTTTATCCCTAGGTTAATTGTTGGTGAAAAGTAAAATGGGTTACTCGCGAGTAATTGACTACATATCCCGGGGATAAGACTTATACGACATTGGTGAAATCGGCTCTTATTCCATTGATACACAAGTTTGTGGTTCAATTTTCGTTGTTATATTGGCAGGATTGCATACCATAGACTATAACTGATAGACGCAGGGAACTAATAAGTAGGTACATAGCTACGACAGACGTAGGTGATATTACATTGACATGTACAATTTTACACTTGGCTGGCGGTGCTGCCGGCCATAGAGCAACTTTGTTGCCTGGATACTAGTTTCGGTTAAAGTTCGGAAAAATACGGTAACTTACATACACCGTAATTTATGACTACTGTAGGTGGCAGATTTTAAAATAAATTTCAAAAATACGGCAAATCTACCGTAATTACGGTGCATATGGCAACACTGCACCCAACCGACCTGTAGGTACCAAGTACCAACCGGCCGTGCACCTACTCGCCGATTGCATTCGCGACGCATTCACTTCGCGAACCGTCTCTTTTTTGTTGATGTGTTTCAAATCGCTGTTGTTTTGTCCATTTCAATATTAAAGGCAAAAAATGTTCAACTAATATTATTATGTATTATAATCGTTGTTTGGGCCTCTGATGTGCACGGCTGGGGATCGAAGAGTACCTCCCGACGCTGACCTTAGAGTTTACAATCGCGTTCAGTGGGAGTAATAATATGTAGTTGGTGTCCAAGATATTGCTTTCATATTTTTAATAACAATTTTTATCTGTACTCAAAACTGGTACAAACTTACTTGCAAGTCTTAGTTTGCACATGTGTATACGTATTTCAGTAAAATTTAAGTTCACCTTCATTGTTAGCTTCATTGTTGACTTGTTTAACTATATACATACTAGCGACCCGCCCTCGCTTCGCTTCGGGAAACTTATTATCAAGTGCTTAAATATAAAGTTTCATGGTTCTTTAAGAGATGGCGCTAGGCGTTCTTATTCTTTAAGTTAGGAAGGTTCACCCCTAGATGGCGCTGTGCTTAAAACCCGAAGAAATCCCATACAAACTTTCAACCTTTATTTCAACCTCTTCATCCCTTTTTGTCGCAATAAAAGGTAGCCTATGTCCTTTCTCAGGATCTAAAGATTGTCTGTGTCAAATTTCATCAAAATCGGTTGAGAGGTTTAAGCGGGAAAGCGACACAGACAGACAGACAGACAGACAGACAGACAGACAGACAGACAGAGTTAATTTCGCATTTATAATATTAGTAGGGATTATAAAAAGTATAGTAATAAGCCGTGTGTATTATTGGTCCTTCGAGTAGCATAAGTAAGATGACATAAAACTCTGATACATGTCTGATGATGATCAAAGAGTAGTTCAAAATGAAATTCGTTTGTTTTCGTACGTCCCGGAATCTCGTTAGTTTTAATTATCGGTTGCAAAATGTTAAAATGATGTATTTCGACATGCAGTGCAGTTATCAGGTATCCAGCATCTATTGGTTTTTAAGGGATGGTGATATTTCTCGCTCCGATAATAATTATTAGGTATTCTTCCAATCAATACATATTATAATACTTAAATCTGTAACTAATCGCTGTCTGCACATAGAAGATAAAGAAAAAATCCTTTTAATGGGGGTCTTTATTAACGCAAGAGAACCCAAAACAATGGTTTTTAGAATTTTTGTCTGTTTGTCTGTGTGTTTGTGATTTTGTACGCGCTAATTTCCAAAACTGTTGAACCGATTTGGGCGAAGTTTTCACTTATATGTTGTCGTATGCTTCACTTAACATTATTTTTTTCAATCGGTTCATTAATAAAAAACTTATGTCAGTTTAAAGAATCACGACTATTTTCAAATGTGTGTACTGACTGAGGGGCATGTTTCCCGTAGCGAAGCGAGGGCGGGTTTCCTAGTATTAAATATATTTTTGAAATTGTAAAAAACCGTGTTGTAGGTAATATAAGTGTTTTGTATGTAGTGTATTTGTTGTATAACTGTGTTGTTGTATAACTTCACTTTTTGAGTTTGTGAGTCGTTAGCAAGTGTCGACACCAGTACCATTGGTCGCAGTAATAGAGAGTTAGTACCTAATAATAATACTTAATACGAATCTCCTGTGTCCTTTTACTTCTATGGTGCTACTGATGTCCTTGGGAGAACGTGGCGATGACCACTAAGTACCATCAGATAGCTCGCCTTCTCATTTGTCGACGAGTTACATAAAAATACCTACATATAAGTTACAGCTATCAAACTGTAATGTTGAGATCTATTTTAACGTGTCGCCGTCGCGAGTCCGGTCGGCCCCGTTGCCGCGCCTCAGCCACTCATTAATGGTCGCCGTAAACAAATAGTTATATAGGTGGGCGCGTATGCCACAACTCTGTTATCTATGATT
The DNA here is from genome assembly GCA_905404295.2 of Ochlodes sylvanus. NCBI lineage: Eukaryota > Metazoa > Arthropoda > Insecta > Lepidoptera > Hesperiidae > Ochlodes > Ochlodes sylvanus. Next base: position 7,310,875 of record FR990144.1, read on the forward strand.
CACCGGCGCCTCGCCGTCTGCCCGCCGTCTGATCGCACAATATAATATTACGATAATGGCCCAATGATATGATTAAACAGACGACCCTCCCCACGTGTCGTCCTCGCTTTATATTAACGCTTAACGACCGTACTTTTTATGGCCGCAGGTGTAACGTTTTCTCGACGTTAGTTCGCATACCAAACATCTTTGGCAAAGGGAGATCTCCGGCCGGGCAAGACGTCTTGCCCGGGAGGCAGTGAAGCCCCGACTGCTCGCTGTCGGAACTTGTATATATGCAAGCGATGTAGAAAACTTCGATAGCGTGGTTCAGGCTTCGTGACGTCATCGTGTGACGTGTGTGAGATGTCGCCACATCACCCCCCTGCTCAGACCGGAGGTCGATATGATGATGCAGTCCGTAATCCTCGAGTGTGAGTAGCCTTCGACGATGTGCCCTGTGAGATGCCCTCTATCCGCGGTGAGTCGGGATGGGAGGGTGCGACGACAGATGCGGAGGGCGAGTGAAGCGCACTCAAGCCGTCCGTGGAGTCGTCGGTGCAGGGCAGCTGGCACGGGAACAGGAAGCGCCTTCGCCATACGCTGCGATGTACCCGGCGAGCTTGGCTTAGGTGTCGAGGAGACGCTGCAGGTGTCCATCAGGTGTGAGCGGTGAGGTGAGGTGAGAGAGGAGCCGTGAATCGCTATCGGTGCTCAGAAGGGACGTGTTCTTGTCTAGGGTCACCACTTTGGCAAAGGGAGATCTCCGGCCGGGCAAGACGTCTTGCCCGGGAGGCAGTGAAGCCCCGACTGCTCGCTGTCGGAACTTGTATATATGCAAGCGATGTAGAAAACTTCGATAGCGTGGTTCAGGCTTCGTGACGTCATCGTGTGACGTGTGTGAGATGTCGCCACACATCCTTTACGCTCCCGGCGACCGCGTAACATCTAAATCGAGTCAGCGAGGCGACGTTGCGTTTCGCGTAACACAACATAACTACGCCGAGTGAGTCCAACTCCAAATCGACCTACATAAAAGTTGCAATACCACTTTCGTCGTCGCAAATCACTGGCGTTCGTATCTCGGCCTCGGTCAATGCGTTGCGTGCATGTCGTATGCACATATACGGACGCGATAAAGTGCAGTGAGAATTCGCAGGCTAGCGGTGCATACGGCTCACGTGCCGACGGAAAACGAAAGTGATCGGGTGCGTCTCCCGCCCTCTCGATTGATGCTCGCCCGGCTTAGGCGAGCCCTCGTTAACTGTATTATTCAAATTGTGTGTGCACTGTGCGAGGAACAGCGCCCGCACGGATCGATCACACACAACGCAACACGGAAACGTTTGCCGCTTGCACTCTCGAATACAATTTAATTCAAGTGGCGGGTACTATTGTGTTTTGTGTAGCAATGGCCCCATCCGCCCTCATCCTCCTTTATACACGTATCGGGTGGCGGAGTAACTTGCCGAATTGTTTTCAAGTTTTCAGACAAATACTTTACTGACCTTTTATCGCTGCTAACAGGTTATAATAACTGGAGAAGTGATGTGATAAGTACCGAACTTGAGAGCTTTATAAGTGTCCTTTCATGAGGTGATCTGGCTTGGGCATTAAGTCGTTTATTGTTTTAAGAGCGGGAATGGAATGGTTAGTTTATTCTTTCTTTGTCCTCCTCTGGGTATATTCTTAATAGAACTAGCTTTAAAAGTTAAAACCGTTTTCGGGCTTAATGATATCATAAAGGATAGGCTTTTGATTTTCAATATAGCTACAGGTTTTCTTAACCGTTATTAAATTGTATTTTTTTTTACTCTATACTAAGAAACAAACTACATACCTGATTATATAGGTTCTTTACAGAAACATCCATATTTAAAAATGAATAAAATTATATGTCTTCGGAAGCCTATAAATGAACTGGGCTTGCTCTACTACATATAAGAAGCTTCATCTCAATGATCAGTATTGGTACTGAGCACGATCTCTCCACGTCATTGAGGAGTTCTAGAGCACACTCCACCACGCTGCTGAAATTGATGATTTGGCACTGGTAGACCTGCTGCGAGAGCAAGAGCCAAAGCCCAGAACAATTTACGTGAAACACTGGGTATACCAGGAAGTCAAAATTACCTTTATCGTCGTACTAAAGCTCGAAAACGAAAATCGAAGGATGTGTCTCATGTAAAATGTATAAAAAATGAATCAGGGGTAGTTCTACAAATTAATTGGCTTACTTTTCCTGTAGCTATCTCTTTCTCTCTCATACGTTACAAATGTCATAAGATCGGATCCAAAAGTGTAACTCGCGTTATATGAAAGTAACACAATCATAGATTTAATATCTTCTTTGATGTCCATTTGCAGGCACGCAGAACGTCCAGATGCCACCGCGGCCGTCGTCCTCGCTGTCGGACGGCAGCGGGCCGACGTCGCGCGGCGGGGGCGCCGGGCCGGCCCCGTCGGCCGCGCCGCCGCCCGCCGCCATGCTGCCGCAGCCGTACCCTCACCACGGTGCTTACAAGCCGCCCCATTACCCGCCGCAGCCGTACGTCGGCTATCCGCCGCGGAACCACCATCCGTACCCGTACGGCGGGTACCGGCCGACGCCGCCGCCGCATCCGTCGCATCCGTCGCAACACTATCCTCCGCTGAAGGTGAGACGATTCACAGGTATCTGTCTAGTCTATGCTGCAAGTCACGTCGGCGTTGCCAGTTTACTGAAGTGAAATCTCCCGCCAGGATAAATGCTATGAGATAGTACATGTTACTATATACACGCGAGCGTTGTAAAACTTCGGTAGTGTGATTGGTGTGGAGCGTATGACTATAGGGGGTATTCACGTTGCAACGGTCGCACGGACCGTCGCACGAACTTCAGTCATATGCTACAAGTTCGATCGTAAATTTTTTGGTCATAAAGCAGACTTTACGACCAAAGAAATATCGCTGGTCCGTTGAAGTATTCATCAAACCTTAATCAAGCGACAGTCCGATCGACTGTATTAGCGACCGTTGCAACGTGAATGCCCCCCTTATGATGTTTAGTGCAGTTTTACTACACTCGTTTAAATGGCGCGCCGCTACATATTACAAAGGTTCCTCTTTGAGTATGATATTCATATTTCTCTTTCGGTTTTACATAATCTTATCAATTGTTTGGATTTACCTTATAGAGTTCTTGCATTGTACTATCGAAAATTGTCGTAAGTTATGGCTCGGTTGCAATCCTACCTTAACTGACAATGTAGTCTTAGATGATAAAGCGTACCAACTAAGTACAAATCACATAATTTAACCCGATTTTGACACTTTTCAGTGTTGTAACCATTCAGTAGTGTAACATCTCTTTGTGTCTCCACAGCCGTCGGTGGCGCGTCACATGGGCCCGCCGGGGGACGCGATGCCGCCGCCGACGGCGCCGGGCGAGCCGCACGACAACGGCCCCCCGGCGCCCGCCACCGCGCTCGTCACCACCGGCCCCGAGGGCGCACTCGACGAGGGCTCGCAGCAGAGCACGCTCAGTAACGCATCCGCAGGTTGGTAACACTGCATCGTGACTCCATGGCTGGCAACACAACTGTTCCACTGTTGGGCTAGGGTCTTTTTCTAACATCAACACAGGTCATAGTCTCTTATAACCATGGTGAAGTGCGGATTATCAGATATCACACGCCTTTGGGAACTTAATGGCGAATTCTCATGTATGCAGGTTCCCTCACTATGTTTTCTTCAACCAAACCAAGTGATAATTAAATTCTAAGGCACATAATTTTTGAAATGCCAGGTGAATGCAAGCGACTCGTATCCAGTGCTGGAGTCTAAACATTTAAAACTTCACCACAATCCCAACACAAACTCTACCACCTTAACTGCAACATAAGTGAACAAAAGTGATTCGTTCAATATACATGCTTCAAACCCAGCGTTTTCATTTATCCGCGGTTCAATCATGCACTAAAACGCCATTGCGTCTGTGCGTGACATTTCATTATTGAAACCTACTGCGAGGCCATGGGGTACTCGTAAAATGCAGTGGATATGGGCTTTAATTACGATAGAAACATTATAGACTAAAGCATATTCCACTACACCTGCAATGCTCTAGATCTAGATTGCTGGTATGTGGTTAAAGACAACGTTGACCCTAGGTCGCCTAAAACGTCTGATAATAACTATCAAACTTTTGATCACTGTTGAGACTGTGACCTTAACCCACAAATTACATTATGATAAGTATTCCTTTTTTGTCATAAGTTTTTATTTTTCAAGAATGAAATGAAACAAGTTATGTCCCTAGTTCGAATAGAAAAAAAAAACAAATTGGAGCTTAGACACCAACCTTAAACAACTTTACTTAAAACCCTAACCTATCAACTATTACTTATTGTCCATAATATTGCGACCAATGATACTCTATGTATGTTACATTACAATAACATAATTGTACAATGTAAAACGTTGCAGCCTCCGGTGAGGAGCAATGCGGCACGCCGAAGGGCTCCAGGAAGGACTACGGGCCGGGCAGCGCGGCGCCTTCGCCCTCGCCGGGCGGGGGCTCGCACTCGTCCGTGCACGACGACTACGACGCTTCGCCCTCCGCCTGGCCGCGCCCGCCCTCTAGTCCCGTGAGTGTAGAACAAGAACAACACACGCTACATGAGACAACATCTATTCACACACACACACCAGTCAGCGAATATTATTCGAAATTTATTTGATTCATTGATGTTTACAATCACTTTCTTTAAAGTCTATTGGCTGTAATCACTTTCGATCTAAATAATGTTTTATTTTGAAAATCATTTATGCGTTCAGATCGGATTTGAGTTTCTTCAGGTGCAAATATGAGAACAAAATTAACCTCGTTAATGAAGTTTGTTATGTTAAAGTTATCGCTGAGCTCTAAGCTGCGAGATTTGTTTAAATTCGGTGAACTTATTTATTAATAATGAATTTATCAGATTATTAGTAGTATTAGTATTAGTATCACAATATATTTATGCTTTCAGCAGAATTCTGACGAGGATATCAGCCCTCGGTAAATAAAGAATTGTATTAATCAGTATTAAACCGTAATACGAGATTGCCGTTGTTAAACTTTTCATTGACACACATAAACACTACCCAAAATATGTATATTTTTACGTAGACTCATTATTACAATATATTTAACCTTATCTATAATATTAGATTCAACAAATCAGTATTATTCAGTCCACCATACTAAGTCCCAATTCCTTTAAAAACATTTGAAATTATAATTATTGAACTTAACATGAGCACTAAATTGTTGCATTTGGAACGCAAAAGTATTTTTAATTCTCATTAATTGTTAACAATCTCACCAACGTGACTATATTATTTGTACATTTGTGTGATATTTGTGTGTGTGTTTGCGACGAGGATACATTGCATTATATCGTGTATTTCAGGTCTTTAACAGTCACATAGCGCCGGAGTCCTACAGATCAAAGGTTTATATCAAGTTAAAGATCACTTGGCATGTGTAGTGCTCGTATCAGTACAGATTTAATATAATTAAACCGATACTGCATGGTAGTAACATTATGTAACTCTCTATAACTATTGCTCCTGACACCATGCATTCTCTTGACGTATCCTATGGAATGTTACGTTAATTCTATCCTATTAAACGAAATTCGATAACGCTTGAGCTTCAAAACTGTTCGTACGAATCGTCATGCTTCCTATTTTATTTTACTGTTTACCTGTGGTGTTGGTGTTTTTGAATACAATTCTAATTTTGTACATAGTAAACGCGCGCTTACTTGTTTTAATTTCAATGCGATTTTATCTTCATATCGATGGTCGCTGATATATGAATATAAATATTATGTTCAAAATTGGACTGACAAGTCATAATCAAGGTCTGTCAGAGCGGCCCAAGAAAACATTAATTTAAACGTGTCTGAGGGTTAAAAGGAAGGAAGTGTTTTATGGGAGGGTAATAAAAGTTTTATGCTATATAGTTCAATTGCGTTACCCAGGCCGTATATGCCTTTAAAATTGTGATTATCAAGTGAACTAATACAAAAAACACTCTGGATTGTTTTCCATTTATTCATTCAAATCTAGTATCGACAGCCTATCCTTTCACAATGACCTCTTTCAGCCGACTGTCTGACTTCTTGCGTGCTTGCTAATTCAGCACATGTCAATAAACGAACTAAAATGTGTATGTTGTATAAAATTTATTAATTCTGCCAACGGTTTTCATAAACGTCATATCTATAACAACCATAGTCTATTGTATGAGCATGTGTTACCTATATATCTTTGTCATTATTGGCACGTGTCCTGCAAGAGTATATTATTTGCAACTGATCGCCGCTAAAACGTATCAAGTTAAGTGCTTGCTATAAAAAATGCTTATTTTTTAATGATTGTATGAAATACAATGCATATTTTTTTATTTCGATGCTTTGCAACGTAACCAAAAGAATAATCACCAAAAATAAGCATTGATATTCTTTGACCGGGATTGACGGATCTATGTATGTATGTCCTGAATAAAATACTCACAATAGACACATTGATGGCTTCTTGTATCGAACATTTATCTTTATTAATAAAGTGTATCGTAGTCAAAGTAACAAAATAAACAAGAAAGATTTGATACGCGAATGAGTCAGCGGCGTTTCCAATGATTCACAGAGATAACCGTACGATAAAGTCAATCCCGGAAGCTGTGTCGCGTAGGCGTGGCATTGGTGTACAATATTTAGATAACATTATATTTACACCCTTTATACACTGATAAAATATCTTCAGCTATTAGGTTCGTACAAGTCCGCAATTTATTTTTATTGCGTATATGCCACGCCTTCTAAGCCTAATTTTAGTTTTAATTATTGATTGTAGAATAAAATTTGCTTTTATACTCTATTAATTGTTAAAAAGAGCGATCGATATTTTAAGTTAATTTTTTGCGTTCAAGATTGTTTGACTGTGTTGTATTGTAGTTGTAAACAAAGCAATGTGTGTTAACTCAAAAATCAATCGCTCTCTCTTTTCAACAATGATATTTTATATTCGTGTAATTGTTAAGTATCCGTGAGAGCTGGTAATGGTGAAAGTGCTTGGTTTTTTTTATCTCGCCGATTGGAATTCCATTAAAACTATTTATATAATAAGTACTGCGGTAGCAATTACGTTAACAATTGGTCTTGCGTTACGTTAACAATTGATATAATAAGAATTTACATAGCTGGTATAAGATTCAGTGTATAAATTTACCTTAAACTAAAAAATGTGTTAGGGCATTTTAATCCGAAATTGAAGTAAACACAAAAAAATTACTATTGCACCAAATTCATCAATGTCAGTAATTACAAAAATCACGCTATACATATATCCAATCGGTGTCGGTAAATGTTCGTTGTCAATTCGAAATTTACTATGTGCACAATTTTGACATTTCAACATTATAAACAAATCATAACCGTTTCTCTGATTCTGAGCAATGTGAGACCGCTCTTAAAATGTTGTGCGGTGCGGTAATAATTTACATGAAGTCCGCTAAGCGTACCGGATTTTCGTTTCGCATTGACAAAGCAACAAAAAAAAAGCCAAGCACGCACACCCCACCCGCCAAGTCGATGATCAGTCTGACGTGTGCCCCCCGCGCCAGAAGTCGGACTCGCTGGGCAAGCTGTACGAGATGGACGACGCGCCGGAGCGGCGAGGCTGGGTGGAGCGACTGCTCGCGTTCATGGACGAGCGGCGGACGCCGATCGCCGCGTGCCCGACCATCTCCAAGCAGCCGCTCGACCTGTACCGGCTGTACCTGCTGGTGCGCGACCGCGGAGGGTTCGTCGAGGTAAGTGAGACTGCTAGCCGTAGCGTGTGTGAGAGGTGCATCGTGACCTTCGTGGAACCTTTGTAGGAGTAATTTGTACAACCTTTGTGGACGTCCTTTGTAGTACCTTTGTAGAAGTGCTTTGTAGAACCTTCGTAGAAGTCCTTTGTGGAACCTTTGTAGAAGTCCTTTGTGGAACCTTTGTAGAAGTCCTTTGTGGAACCTTTGTAGAAGTCCTTTGTGGAACCTTTGTAGAAGTCCTTTGTGGAAGTCCTTTGTAGAACCTTTGTAGAAGTCCTTTGTAGAACCTTTGTAGAAGTCCTTTTTAGAACCTTTGTGGACTCTTCGTAGAAGTCCTTTGTAGAACCTTTGTGGACCCTTCGTAGAAGTCCTTTGTAGAACCTTTGTAGAAGTCCTTTGTAGAACCTTTGTGGAACCTTTGTAGAACCTTTGTAGAAGTCCTTTGTAGAACCTTTGTAGAAGTGCTTTGTTTAACGTAGAGGGATGATTGCAAAATTTTATTGTCGGTTCTCTTTCTACGTAAACGAGATGAAGTGTGTTTGTTGCTGGTTTTTCTCGGCATTAATAACAAAGTGCAATTAGTTTGGACCGTTTACTATTCTGTGTGTTGATTTCATATAACCTTAGCAGGATTATATAGCACACACAGACATACCTTTCATTAAATGCTCGGATGCTGGATGTAATTAGCATCATGACAGAAATAGGACTGTGTTATAACCCACGGTAAAGTATCCGCGGCGCCGTACGACAATTATATGGCGCCGAGGTTTCAGTAAAACATAACGCTTGTGGAGAACAGATAGCATTATGTTGTGATGTTTAGTACGTACTGTCACTGCTAAATAATATTTTAACGTCAATGTTAGTTTTCTATAGTAACATACCATTGTTTATGTTTTTGTTAGTTATTTTAAAACGTTACTTTGTGTTCAATATATTGACAAATGCAAGATGCAGTTGTCGTAAAGAGAAAACTTTGTGTTTAAATTGAATGAAGTTGTAATTTTGATTAATATATTTCCAACGCTTAACATCGATTTCTTGCTTAGTAACTATGGAAGTAAGAATAAAATCTTCGTGAGTTAATTTTTTCTTGTATCCGGTTTATAAGCTCCTTTAAATTTTTAATAGATATATTCTGTAATGTTTTAGAAGATTCGTGGATAAATTATTATAATTTTTTAAATGTAACTTAGGGTTTATCTAGGTTCAATAAAATATTACTAAAACACTTTCCTTGAGAGCTCAAAAACTAGCGTTGGCTCGCGTAAATATTTGTTACATTTAAAAAATGAAGTAAGGACAATGTATTAACTTAGATAAATTTAACAAGTTGAACGGTGTCCTCGATCCGCGAACGACACGGCTTACAGCTTAAAACCACCCGCCGCTGTCGCGTCACGTACAATAGGCGTCTCGGGGCAAAGTGGAGCACTTTGCCCTGAGACGCTCCCTTTCAGATCTCTCTCGATCCATGTTTATTTAACATTCGTCAGACTTAACCTTACAAAACTTAATAATACCGTGTTAAACACCTCTAAGCTCGGTGTAATTCAATCGATTTTCACAGTTACACGTCCGTACACGTACTCGAATATCATTTGCGTTGAGTGTATATCGCACGCGCGCCGCACCGTACCGCTCAGGCTAATAGGCTTCGGCCGGGATTTACGTTAGCGCTTGTACCGTCCGCTTTATGTGAACTGCCGCCATAAACTCGCCGGGGTTTTAACGACGGTTAGTAAATTTTTATCATTAGAGCGTTCGCTTTTACGTTTTAACAACGCGAACATAGCGAGTGGTGGGCTATAAATGTGCGAAGTGCCAGGTTCGAGCCGGCGGCCGGCGGCTCCGGTCGTGTGTACGGGCGCGTTGCGTACGCGAGGTGTTCGGTGAGAGCTCTCGTTAACACTCGAAGTTATCGCCGGCGCCGTTCGCGACGCTGGCTGTAAACCTTCGCACTTTATGTCCGCTCGTGTCGAACGTCTGAAAACTACTTCGCCCGATAGCCGCTTACGTGACGTGGATTTAGATTGTTCTATCTGTGTTTATTCGCGCGTTGTGTATCCTCCGATTGTGGTATCGCGATAAACAATACGTTTTTAACTTAAAATATCTTTTTTTTTCAATCTGCGGTCCGAGGTTTTATAAGTGTAATTTTTCTCACGTTTTCTCTACTTATATGTATAGTGATAGATTAGATGTGAAAAGCTGACTCGGATCTGCAGATATTGTTTAAAACCACTATTTTATATGACAAGTTAAAGATATGATTATAGAAATAATCATACGTTATTGGTTGTTTCATTTGAATCGATGACCTTTCAATAGTAATCCTTCGTGAATAGGCTGGTCAGCCGTTCCATTGCAAACCGTCGTATTAACGCGAACGACATTACGTTCCAGGTGACAAAGAACAAAACGTGGAAAGACATTGCCGGCATGCTGGGCATCGGCGCGTCGTCGTCCGCGGCGTACACGCTGCGCAAGCACTACACGAAGAACCTGCTCGCGTACGAGTGCCACTTCGACCGCGGCGGGATCGACCCGCAGCCGATCATCAACCAGGTGGAGGCGTCGACCAAGAAGAAGAGCGGCAAGTCGAACAGCACGGCCAACGCGGGTGAGCGCACGTCCTCCACTGGCGTAGGGAACGATTGTATTGTAGATACCGAGATTGAGGTGATTGCGGAGATGCGGATAGTGTTGTGGTTTTTTCGAATCATGAAATCGTCATATTTTATCCCTGCTGTAGCTGTTAGCTCCCACAATCGAGATTTTTCGTTCAGAAATTCTTGGGCGTCTCATCAAAATTAATCAAAAGTTAGTAATCAGATAAAAAAAATGTACTAGGGATCCCGGACCAGTATCTTGCTTATTAAAACTCTTTATTTTTCACTAGTATAGATAGGGCTCTATGTCTTGCTTCAGGCAGATGGCAATGAGCTGATTGAGTGAAAGAAAATTAAATTTTATTTAATTTAATTCAGAGACATAATTTCGTAGTCTGATATCTTACTCTGTCAGGAGTCTTCGAAACTTTGCTTCTGGTTGAAATAGTTAGGGTAATGTTGACGTCGTTACAATAATTAGAAATAGCTTGAGATTAATCAAGTAACTAATCTGGCCTTAGAGGTAATCGGAAAGTTACAAAAGCGATCTATAAGAAGTACTCAGGTTAACTTATTTCTTCAAGGTTGCTCTTATTTGGAAATAATAAATGTAATTTTGTTATTTCGTGACGATTGATTACTAAGACTCGGTATTTCACCAGTACCTAGTAAATAGTCGTGCTGGTCTCAAGCTGTGATCAAAAATACGTTAAATGGTATTCGATTTCAAGTTTTTGTGTCATTCAGTTGTGCACAATTAGCACAACAGCTTATTGTAAGTAACTAATGAGTGATAGTTATAAGTATTTGGAATAAGACAAAAATTTGTGAGATATGGGACTTAACAGTTTAATTGACGTATAATTTTAATAGTTTATTTGTACGTCCATGCTCTTGTTGACTGGTGGTTGGAGGAAGAACCAATCAACATTAAAACAGGTTATGTTCGTAATGCCCATTGACTTTAACGTGGTTAAAATACAATTGCAACCTCGTTAGCTCCCGTGTCATTCGTAAATGATGACAAAATATGACGTGTTCTTCCGTCTTTCTGTCACAGGTGCATCGAACGCGCAAGAGTCGTTCCCGGGCGGAGGCGCCGCGGCGACGGGCGCGCCGATGGACGGCTACCCCGCGCAGTACGCCGGCTACCCGCCGCAACCCGCGCCGCCGCAAGGTAACACCCACGTACGCGCACGCACGCGCACGCACACGCACATACGTACGTACGTACGCACGCGTACATACGTACGTACGTACGCACGCGTACATACGTACGTACGTACGCACGCGTACACGAAAATAACACATACTTACACGCATATACAGATAAGTATGTACACATACGTATGTATGTGCATACTTATATAAATACTGAGTGTCAACTGTTTTTCTAACGATTACACAAGCATATAAACGTACTACCGTCACATTTCGCAGCAGTTATTTGTAACGTCTCTAGTGTGACTGGTGCGTATCGCGACAAAGGATGTGCACGTATATTATTGCATTTTTTTAGTATTCGCACTTTTAGTATTCTTGACTGATTGTGTATTACACGTAAACCCTGTGATATTTCAATCAATATTGACTTTTATATCGATAGTAAGATTTAAGCACTAATCTCTTAATCGGATAATGATTCATTTAAGTAAAGTATTACCAGGTTCGATATCCGTTACAGATACAAAAATATTTCATGATATTTTATTCGATACTTGGCAAATAAACAGTTAAAATAAACAAAATACTTGCTGTTCGTAATCTAAATATACAGTCAACTTGTTAGTTTGTAGACTTGTTAGAAGTGAGTAACTTGATTTGTATGACACGAGCACTTCCAATCATAACTTATTTCAATAAGCAACGAAGTGTGTTACTGTAAATGTGGATCGCTTTACTAATAGCATAGCAATATAGCTATAGTTTGAACATAATAGCGGCACTATGTAATACCCACCGAACGCTGTATATGAGCTGCATAGCGCCCCCTAGCGCCCTCTAGCCGGCATCGTGTGGCGGACGTAACACGACGAGCGGCCGCGATGCTTGTTCTTATTATTTGTGCAGTTCTATTAATCCTTTGTGTTGTAACACTCGTGTGAATACATCAGCTAACCAGTCATCTATCTGGCTAAATAACGCTTGTCACTAACCCTAACAGGTATAGCACCGCAGTCGAGCAAAAATCACCATCGGGACGCTTTGTTTTTGTTTTTTGTATCGTTATTACCACTCGTTTCAGTTGTGAATTGGATTCGTAATCACCGTGTGGATATTTTTGTCTAAATCTATAAATCTTTCTATTAAATTTCAATGTATTTTCCACTGTGAATGTATACAGAAATTCGATGGTGATTTTCACTCAATACCAGCCTGTACAGAATTCAATTGACACTGTCCACATGGCGACGTCAATCGTGATGTATAAATCTGATCTGTCAATTCCTTAGTGGTCGAATAAAAAAAAAATTGTACGATTGTAATTCTTAAAACTGTACAAAGACATTTATGACATGATTTAGACGTGAAGTGACAGTAGTCAGTGGTGTTTGGTCGGTGGTAGAGTGGCGGGTGGTATAGAGTGGCGGGTGGTATAGAATGGTGTGGTTGTAGGCGGCGGTCCGGGCGCCGACAACCTAGCCGCGTCCAACCCGTTCGACGAGCCGCCCGGCCCACGGAGACCGCAAGGTACATTGTAATCACGACACGCTTGTGTTAGGGGGCGGGGCCAGCGATTTGTACGTACGAACGTGCGTTGTGTCGTGGAAGTTATATTTAATTTTTTTTTATATGTACATGAAAAACGATGTCGCAAAAACAAGGCGCCCCGCAACGATAGACTGAAAGTAATGTGTAAGTTACGTTGAGGCCTTTGTATACGAAAAGAAAGAGAAAAAAGATTAGTAGTAGCCAGTAAAAAATGTTACGCAAAATGAAACGATGAAATCGCTAGCCGATTATGAAAGTGTGCCCTGCTCGTTTAAGATACACAATGGCAGCGTTTATACACTGTTAATGATAAACTTTTATATTCCTGTGGATAATTGATACGTTCACAATTTATTTAGATAAAAGCTGTCAATTTTGTTCGAGATGACTCCACGAACGTTTGTATGTACATATCATTGGCCTCGCTTTAGATACTTCCCGTGTTCTGCAGTGGCGCTTTTGATAGTATTTTACACAAGTCAATTCTCTTATTAAGAATTATATTACTATGAAAATATTTTCTTTTACACACTCCCATTGCTAGAATTGGTGTAATGGCTGGATATTGATCATGTTAATTTTGTTACTGTCTATTAAAAGCGTCAAAGGTGTTTATATCATGTTAGTACTCATTCGGGAGCCATGTGTGTGTGTTTGTGTGTGATCACTTGTGTGTTGCATCTTTATATCGTTTGTTATAATAGTTCCTGTCAGTCTTAATATGTATATTATGTTAATAACCTAAGAGCACATTAACATGGATGTCTAATAACAATGTTAATATGTAGCTGCACATATATTTTTTTATTTAAAAAAAGACGCATGCCATGTTTGTGGATACGATTTGTAAAATATTAACGGTTTTTATCATAATCGATTATGCAGATTTCATTTTATAATAGGTTTGTGTGTCTTTAGTTAATGACGATGCCACTTTCGTGTTTTTTTTTTGTGAATATTTTGCTATTTTTTTGAACATTGCTTTTCGTCATTATAATGGTGAACCGAGACGTAATTTTGTTTTGAAGCATGTGTACATAACTTTATGATTTTTTGGTTAACAAAAAAAGAAAAATAGAACTAAGGATGCCTGACATGATGGGTGAATACGTTTATTGTTTTCGTTGTGTGTTTATTTTGGCAACATTTTTTCCAGGTTACCAACAGAACTACGGCTACGAATATGGGACCCCATACCCGTCCAATAGGCCTGTCTATCCACCGTACGGACCCGAAGGAGACAGGTATAACTTTATTACAAACTATTCATATTACGTAACGTCGTTTTAAAACTGTTATGTTTCGAAAACAACCAAACTAAAGAGTAGCTCGATGCGCACTGATTTAATTCTTTTTTCTATTACGCGAGACGCAGCTTGCACGCACACAAGCAACCCGCGTCTACACACACTACTACTACACACACACTTACTATAATGTGGATTACATGAGTTAAAAGTTAACGTTGACACCATGTTACTAACAAGACACAGTTGCTATAAAAAATATAGTTCAGTTAGTACTGTGAAGTTACCTGCGATACGATGGGTACGGCTTTGATTGGCAGCCGGAAGTCATTTATGTCACTAATGTCGTATTTGTGTAAATCCATGTAGGTATTCCGACTTACAGATAATATTAGTGTGCGAGTTTGAGCTTTTGTAATAATAAATGTTGTGTTGTGCGCGCGCAGGGGCTACGCGGCGGGCGGCGAGTACCGCTACGGCGGGTACGGCGGCGGGTACCGCGCGGGCGCGCCGCCCCCCGCCGGCACGCCGCCGCCCGCGCAGCCGTACCCGGAGTACTACCGTGCGCCGCACCCGCACCACCCGCCGCACCCGCCGCACTCGCCGCAGCAGCCGCACCAGCCGCCGCCGCACCAGCCGCACCAGCCGCCGCACCAGCCGCCGCACGCCGCGCACGAGGTACGCTTACACCGCGCTACGATGTTGTTTACGTACGAAACTAGATGGTGAGTCGCGACGGTGGGCGCGTTCCGCTAAGCAAGCGATCCTTTTTCCGAATTTCGGAGCGAATCCTTTTTATGTAGAGACTAGAGTTGTTTTGGTTGTCCATGGTTTAGTGCTTGTGGAACGCGCCCAGTGTGGGAGTGTAAATTTCGGCACGTCGTGAAGCAAGTTGCTTCAATTCTCGATGTTGTTGAAGCATCGCGTGAAATTACGGCTTGTAGGTAAACAAAACTTGATGTATGCATTATTAGAGGATTTTTTTATATATTTGTCGTTTTTCACCACAGTTGAATGATGTTTTTGCTGTAGGGATGCTCTATAAATTATAATAATAATATTTTCATTTATTTTATCAATTTGAAAATATTGAATGTTATTGTTGTGCCTGAAATAGTGTTTTTCCCGTCTTCGCATATATATTTATGGAGCAATGATAAGCATAAAAAAACCATTTGTCAAGTACATAAATGCACTAAATGTCTGTGTAACAAATTCAGTGTAATAATATTTTTTGATATATCTGTGTTTAACATTGCTCGAGTAAAATAATATCTCGATTAATTGTCATTTTATATTAGATATTTTGCCTATTTTATTAAACTTCTATAATGTTATAAACTTTAAAATCATGTCAAAACATTGCATGATAATACGCGCAGTTGATATGACTTGTAATATTTTTACAAAAAATAATGACAGTGCAGCTAAATTAATGACATTTTCTTAAATTATTGTATTTCTTAATACTGCTAATGTCAGCTTTAGAATTTCGCATGACTGGCATGTTTAATGGAGTATTGATTTTATTAATGTAATAGTTTAAGGATGTTTGTGTGTGCTTAAACGTGCACCACAGAATGAGTTGTCTATAATTTTTTAGTTTAGTGGCATTATACAATGAACAGCATTCCCCTGATTATGCATAATTACATCGCAAGAGAAACTTTATAATGGTTTCAATGGTGAATGTAATCTTAGGATCAATTAACATTCAAACACTACAATATACATAGCTCTTTAATATGTTGGTAATTATTAATTATGTAGTTATTGATTATATTTATGTTAAAGTTGTGATTAGTTATGTGGTGTCTGAATGTTGGTTTTTTTTTATCGTGTGCTGCGTGTGCGTAGCGCACGTTTGTTAATAATATTCCACTAGTGTCTATCGATATATCCAATAGCGAGAGTACGATTTTGTAAGATCGATCTCGGATATGTTGTAATAGTTAGAGCTGACCGAAGATAATATGTACATAGAAGGTTTTCAGCGATCTTTGTAGTCTGGGGCGGTGAAATTCTTTTTATATAATTTCGAAGCACCCTCCCGTCTACGGTTCTGACTTTTGTTTGAGGTTGGTTATAACGTGAAAGTCACGTTTGATAGTAAATAATCGAGATCGATCGTGAACAGACCATGGACTTCGCAATGCCACCTACTGTGCGTACCAAGGCTTAAAAAAACCGCTTAAAAAACAAATGGTTGATGCGAACTTTTCGGGTGTTCTCCCGCATAAATGTTACCCAACGGATAAAGAAAGCAAAAAGTTCGTGAAAAGGTTGCGTTCAATTAACCGGCTTTAAACGGTTCCTTGCACTAATCTACTGTTATATACTTAACTTATGATTTCAAGATTTTTTTTTTACCTAAATTAAAACGCCCGAAGTACCGTTGAAAACCGGTTAATCCGCGAACCCGTGGTGCCGAGCCCGTGTAGGAGGTAAACGTGTGGTCGTGTTTGCCGCAGGCGTCGTCGCTAATGAGCTCGCAGCTCGCGCGGCAGCTGGTGGCGCCGCTGCCGCCGCCCCCCCGCCCCTACGTACGGACGCCCCGTTTGTACCACGCACTCAAACACCCCGCTTCCCATCGATTGGCCGCCCGGGGGCTCCCGTGCCACCCCTCGCCCGCACCCGTATTCGAAAGTCGAACGTCGCTCCCGGCCCGTACCGGTTGTGTCTGGCTCGAGTCGTGTCGTGTTGATTGTGTTGGGAAAGGCGCAAGGGCTTTGAATAGATGGCGCTGCTACAGTTAGAGATCATAACGGAAATTATATTGCGCACGCACAATTTAGTTTATTTTTATTTTTGGAGCAATGTTCTCACTGCTTTTTTAATTTTAGGGGTTTTTGTTAAGTGAATTCCTATATTTTTCCGTACAAATGCGCCATGGACTCTTTTTTATGACGAAGTGAAGTAAGTAATCGATAAAATGCGATAAAATTGTTGGAAAAAGCCAATCGAGGCGCGTATGTATTGACGTAACTTGACGATGTCACGAAACTTAGTAGCGCCACCTAGTAGCAAAGTTTGGCAGCCGGCTTCCCGATTGACGCGTTTTGATCTGTTCTGGGTGCGTTGATGATCGATATCGCAATAATAAATATTGCAGTTGAGTGTTAAATCTTCACAATAAGAAATTGTGAAATGTTAGTCTTAACAAAAAAACAAACAAACGTAAGTCGCTCGACATTTTTGAGAGCCGTTTGCCGTTTTAGTTCCTAAAAAAATAGCACAGGTTTCACGATTCAAGAAATAGTATTTATCAATAAAACGATATAAATTAGATTTAGGCTACAGAGATGTGCATGTGCATTTGATGGATGGATGACGTTTGATTGCATAATAGACAAGAACAGATCAAACGTGTTTCTCTACGGTGATAAATCAACATTGACAAAATTTGAATCAGATATAACAGGTATGGTGCCAGAATTTGCCCCCGTTCTTGCATCAAATCATTTTCCGAATGTTGTCTTTGGGGATTTGTCCGATATAGTTTTGTACAGTAGTACCTACTATGACATAGTCTTGTAATATTTGGGAGTCAGCAATTAGTTCGATTCTTCCTTTTTTTACCTAAACTTATTGTGGTAATCTGTTAAAACTAAAATGTTAATGTTCACAATGATTAATAAAAATAGTAAAAGACAGTATCGTCGGACCTTACCTTTGGATATACTTTTTGGCTTGTAACGTCTGATAGTATGTATTTCAATTCAAGTATTTTTATATTTCTTCGCTCAGAAGTTTATTGTTAGTCACAATTCATCGGCTATGATTCGATGCAAGGACGGTTTTCATTCGATTCGATTGGTTCCAAAATATGAATGACCGAATCGAATGGTTGGAACGACGAGGGTCAAACTCATCCGTGGTTTTGGCTTCATTTAATTTATTCAAATAATACCACTTGCTTAACGAAATTTCAAGCTATCACTGTTAATTTTTCTTCAATTTTTTCGTTTTTAACTAAATTTTTGGCTTGCGGTGTGATTAATTGGCTTTATGATTCACTATCGTCGATACAAATATACGACGTCGTCTCCGTACCAAAACCCGTCTCTGCCCGCTGTTTCAAAATTTAACCAAATTTTAATAAAACATGGAAGTCAAGGTTTAGAGTGTGTGGTGGTGGCTTTACATGACGATATTGTTGTTCACGGATTCATTTGCATGCTTTCACAGTTATCATGTAAGCTAGTTGTAAGCGTTGTAAGAGTCGTAGCTTTGTTGTACAGTTTTGTTCTGTTGTACGCGGTCCCAACAATCCCGAAGCACCGGCGTCATCTCACTGAAACATTGTTACGATTCCGTCGGCGTATGTTTTGTTGTCATCTATTATAATTTTTATGTACACGTCTGTGGTAGTAGTGGCCGTCTTGTAAATAATATTCCTGAAAGTCAGTTCCAACGATTATATTAAAAAAAACAATTAAAAAATATTGTTTCGTTTTCAGTACTTCAATTATCCATATTTTGTGGTCGATAACGTTGTCTGACTTTCAGTTTTAAGTTGCGAAATATTTTTCATAAAATATTTCGTACAAATTGGCCTGGTATATTGATGTCCGTGTCGACTGACTTTAATATGATATCTTTTAGTTTCTCTTTTATTGTACATAGAATTTTACATATCTCTTTTCAGTTTATACGAAAGTGATTCGGCACGGCCCAGCATAAATTACGACTGTGAGAGAAATGTCGAAAAAGGTTTTTTTTATTACATTTTAAGAAGTCGTACAGATCTATTTTCCCGTTTTGTATTAATAATATTTGTTTATCCATTTCGACATAACTCCCAAGGTCCGGTATAAAGTTGGTGGAGGAGTCATGTTACCAGTTCGTTGTGTAACGTTCATTGCCTGTACAGTACGGCGGCGGCAAGGGCGGCGCGCCGGGCGCGGTGGCGGCGGGCGCGGCGCCGGCGGGCGCTCCGCGGCGGCATCCGGACTTCGCGAAGGGCGAGGGCTTCGCGGCGGGCCCCGCGCCAGCGGCCGCGCGCTTCGCCCCGCCGGCGTGGGGCGGCGCCTTCCCGCGGGGGGCGGCGCCCGCGCCGGCGCCCTCGTGGCGGCCGGGCGCCCCCCACCAGCAGATGCACAACGCACCGCACGCGCAACCCCCCTGGCCGCATCAGCCGCAACATCCGTACCAGCCGCCGGTGAATATCAATACGTTACTTGTTAACACGTAGAGTAGGGAGTAGGGTACACAATGTAACATTTTGCTAGCGATGGTACAAAGATGGCTAAGGTACATACATACTTGAAATTCATAAATGAACTTATGCCATTCCATAATGCATTAGGACTTTTATCGGAAATTATAGGGCAATGTGCAGATACTTTTTATCCCACGCCTGCGAAGTGAACAGGCACAGCTAGTATTTTATAAAAACAATATCTTCTCGAATTATCATCCTTTAATCTCCTGGTCTCTTAGATGGCCAGATGTACAGATTGATTGGCAGGACGATTGTTTTAAATGGTTAAAAAAATATAATCACAACAATCATATTATAATTCGGGGTGTTGATTTGATTAAGAAATAATTCGTATAGGCCTAATATTATCCTACAAAGTTGTTACGCACCGATAAGCATGCATACTTATGATTGTTTTTTTTTTTACCAACAGGGTTCCGGCCCAGCAGGTGGTCCCGGCCAGATAAAGCGCGAACTGACATTTCCTGCCGAGTGCGTGGAGGCCACCGTGCCCTCCGCCGAGACGCGGCGCCGCCTCACGAAGGCCGATGTGGCCCCCGTCGACGCGTGGCGTATAATGATGGCCCTCAAGTCCGGCCTGCTGGCCGAGACTTGCTGGGCGCTCGACATCCTCAATATCCTCCTGTTCGACGACAACTGCATAGGCTACTTCGGCCTGCACAATATGCCCGGCCTGCTGGAGCTGCTGCTCGAACACTTCCACCGCAGCCTCAGCGACGCGTTCGACGCGCCGCCGGCCGAGCCCGAGCCCTGGTACGCGCCGCCCTCGCGCCCCGAGCCCCCGGCGAAGGCACGCCGGAGACTCGAGCCGCCAGACCCGCTCGACCGCGTGCGCCTGCTCGACGGCCACGACTACACGCTCGAGACGCGCCGCCGGCAGCCCGTCACCTACCGCGCGCCCGCCGACGGCGAGGAGGACCTGCTGGCGCCCGACGACTGCGACTCGGACACGGAGCGCGTCGAGGACACCCTCGAGCCCTGGCAGTTCGGCTGCGACGCGTACGTGACGCCCTGCTTTCGAGGCGAGTTCGTGCCGCTCCCCTTCGTCCGGCTGCTGCCTGGTGAGCGCGCGCCCTCGCCGCCCGCGCCCCCGCCCGCCTCGCCCCCCGCGCGGCTAGACCCCGACCCGCGGGCGCCCGCCGCGCCGGACCCGCCCGACGCCGAGCCTGACGCGGACGGCGACGGTGACGGGGACGCTGACAACTTGGAGGCCGAGCCGATGGAGCTCGAGCCGGAGCGTCGCCCGACGCTGCTGGTGCGCGACCCCGCCGGCGTCCTCAAGAGGCGTCGGATCGAAGACTACGAGGACGAGTGCTACACGCGCGACGAGCCGAGCTTAAATTTGGTGAACGAGTCCCGAGATGCGCTCGCGAAGCGGTGCATAGCGCTCTCGAATATCCTCCGCGGGCTTACGTTTGTGCCGGGAAATGAAGCGGAGTTCTCGCGGTCGGGCGCGTTCCTCGCGCTCGCCGGTAAGCTGCTGCTGCTACACCACGAGCACGCGCCCCGAGCGGCGCGCGCCCGGGCGTACGAGCGGGCGGCGCGCGACGAGAGCGACGCGGATGCGTGCTGCTCGAGCCTGCGCGGCGAGGCCGAGTGGTGGTGGGACACGCTCGCGCAGCTGCGGGAGGACGCGCTCGTCTGCTGCGCGAACATCGCCGGCGGCGTGGAGCTCGCCGGGCAGCCGGAGGCGGTGGCGCGGCCGCTGCTGGACGGGCTCCTGCATTGGAGCGTGTGCCCGGCGGCGGTGGCCGGAGACGCGCCGCCGGCGGCCGCGGCCGGCTCGCCGCTGTCGCCGCGGCGGCTCGCGCTCGAGGCGCTGTGCAAGCTGTGCGTGACGGACGCGAACGTGGACCTGGTGCTGGCGACGCCGCCGCGCGGGCGCATCGCGGCGCTGTGCGCGGGGCTGGCGCGCGACCTGTGCCGGCCGGAGCGGCCGGTGGTGCGCGAGTTCGCGGTGAACCTGCTGCACTACCTGGCGGGCGCGGGCGGGTCGGCGGCGCGCGAGGTGGCGCTGCACGCGCCGGCGGTGGCGCAGCTGGTGGCGTTCATCGAGCGCGCGGAGCAGACGGCGCTGGGCGTGGCCAACCAGCACGGCGTGGCGGCGCTGCGCGACAACCCGGACGCGATGGGCACGTCGCTGGACATGCTGCGGCGCGCGGCGGCCACGCTGCGCCGGCTGGCCGAGCGCGCCGAGAACCGCCCGCTGATCCGCCGGCACGAGCGGCGGCTGCTGTCGCTCGTCATGTCGCAGATCCTGGACCAGAAGGTGGCGCACGAGCTGGCGGACGTGCTGTTCCACTGCAGCCGGGGCGCGCGCGACGGCGACGCGGAGGACCAGTGACAGTGAGCGGGGCCTGTGACCGTCGCGGACGCTCGACGCCGCCCGACTGATACCCGAGGGTACACGTGTACATATAGTGATACGGTGACGCGACGCCGGGCCGCCCCGCCCCCGCCGTCCGAACTGTTAGCCTGTACAATCTGATTTTTGTTATTTATGTCCGTGATGATTTATTTACAAGAATGTCGATGTGCTATCGATCGATGTCTATTGTTCGATTGAGAAACAGATGTATTATAACTCGTAATTTTGATTTTTATAATAAAATGGGACTTGAATCTGTTTATTGGTTTTATGATGGAGATTTTATACCGAGTACCTATAGCGCCTTGTTTATAAGGGAATAAGTAGTGAAGGAGTGTGAGGAGCTTAAATTGGGATAATTTTTTAATTAAGTTTAATGTGAATTATTACAATAATCTATAATATATTGAAATTGAACCTGATTTTATTTTTTTTCTGAATTGGCATTTTATGATCAAAGCACCTTTCAAAATTGACACTCGCAATATTCCTTGACACGACTGATTTCACAATAAAATTATATTCAGAATTAAATAAAGCAAGCAAATAGTATATTACAAAATTTATTTATAAAAAAATATTTTACGTATCTCCGTAGTTTCTATGAACCAAATATCATCTTAAAGCATACAGGTATTGATAATAATTTGTCGAATTGTGTTCACTATTTGAGGATAAACGCAACGATTAATATACATAATTATATCTTTATGTCAGCTAGTCTGAACTGAATCGTTTTACATCCAATTTATCTATTACGATGATATTTACAAAACATGTAAATATTTCACATAAATTTTATCTATGTTATTAACACATGGCAATGTTGGCAATCGATTCTGAAAAGATGTCACATTAAATAATTCTTTTTTTAATTATTCTTTGAATTTGTCATATTTCAATTCTGTAAATGTTTGTTTGGTTCCACATGAAAAATTCTCTTTTTTCTACAGTATTACAAACGAAATTAAGATCAATCACAATAATACTTTAAATGGGCAATTTAGCTTAGAATAGACTAGTTTCGATGTTGCAAGACCCTTTTGCCGATATTCGATGGAGTGTCAGTCGAGCGATAGTAAAAAAATTTTAAAAGTATTCGATGCTTCCAAACGCAAACACACCAGGAAAAAGAGGGAGGGCTTAGATGACAATAACTCTCTTGCCAGCGACGACTCCACCGTAAGTATTGTATTGTATCATAATATTAAATATTCTGTGCATGTGTATGTAATTCAACTCCTCCACGGCTGTACCGATTTGGTTGAAGTTTTTTGTGTCTTCAGGTAGATCCGAGAATGGTTTAGATTCATAATTGGACCCGGTAGGTGGATAATGTCGATATGTCACCAAATTTGTTATACTTACGTATATTGATACACCTGGTAGGGTCTGTCAAATAAAGCTGGTACGTTCTCAGTACTCACACAGACAATTTTATTAATCAGCATTTATACCTATTTTCAAGCAATTAGTGTTACAATCAAGACTGTTATTGAAGGAAGCAAAGTTGCAACTATTGTAATGCAAATTATAATGTATGCATTACAAAAACTATAGTTACTGGCTTGGACAGACCTTTCTTTTTTGATCTATCAATTTTTAATTCCTATTTACAAAAATAACACGGCTCTTATTGGCAATGAAAATCCTGAAAAAATGCTCTAAAAATCTATATTGAATCTTAATCTAACGGTAGAAAGCATTTCAGTGGTTGTGAAAAGTTATCAAATCATGTTTATTACACACTGTACATGTACTTTCTACAGGGTTGCCAAGCAAACGGCCGTCGAGGCGCACCTGCAAAACAGAGCTTGCAAAATGTTTCTACTAACATTGTTACCGATACAAAGAATGAAGTAAATTCTGCTCAAAGGTAAACTCATACTTAGTTATAACTTACTATTACGAGTACATTATCTGAATATTAGACTTTTTGAAGGTATCCCTTATAAGGCCAATGAATTTTCCATAAGTACCTGACTCAGGTACTTATGGGGAGAAGGAAGATTGGAAGCTGAGCTACCCAACTTCGTAGGTTCCGTAGTTAATTGCGGAAAACTTAATTTAGTCTGTACTCTATACGTATAATATTTACTTCACCCGAGTTCGAACATTTCGCACCCTTAGTAATACAAGGTGATTCGTCGTAAGTCACTTTAGGGGATACTTAGTACCTATTCGATTATCGTTCCAAATATCTAAGCAACATAGTTTCCAAATTCTTGTAAGCCCTCAGGATGTTCAATTTTATGTTTGCGAACAAAACGGTCAATGGTAGTTTCATGTCGTCGAGTATGTCAAGTGACTAAAGCCGTATAACGGCATAATACAAACAAGTAGTTTTTTGGGAATTCACGTTTTAAATATTCTGGACGAGACATTTCAGCTTATTTTTCGTGTGATAAGTGACCAAAATATTGAAATGCAAAAGGGAACACGACAGCTCCCCCTCGCTGTCCCCAGACGAGCGCGCGTGTCGCCGCTCCCGCCGCTCCTCGCGCTCCCCGCGCCGAAGTCACCGAGTCACGTTAGTTTTTTTTTATAGATTACAGTTACACTTTTTAGTCCTCAAGGGTAGCAACGCATGTGTGACTAAATTAGTATGAGACTTACAAAAAATTACTAACTAGTCTTTTACTAATAGGACTCACTATTATTAAAGGCCCTGTCCCGGTCCTCATACTTAGTAACAAACTAACCATTTGATACATTTTACGAGTACACGAGTTCAGTACTAAAATAACCATTTGATGTTCAAACATTGTCTCCTAACCGGACTTACTATCATAGCTCTCATTTGAGTCTCGTTCTATGTCGGTCACAGTTGTCAAGGGTGGCAGCGGAAGGTAGTGCTGGTTTATACTCGTTTGCTACCTTATTTCCGTAAAAAAGTTCTTAAACTCTCTTTAATTTAAGGTTCCTATTTTTCAATGTGGGTAGTGATCATGAAGTGAATAAGGAAATTTTAATTTAGTAGGTACATTAACCTATCGATGTAGTGTGTGAGCAAGAGCACTGTGAGCACACTACGGTTAGATCGTAGGTGCCCGTTTGTGCCAGATGACAATATAGGGGGTTTTAGTGGGTATAAATCCACATTACCCGAGAAACCTCTGAAAAAAGGTATATAGTAGACCATTTTACAACCCCCATTTTACAACTTTCTAACATAACCTATCTATCAATTTCTCCGAATAAGGACAAAAGGTAGTAGGTACCTATCTTAAATTACCATGGATATTTTTTTTCTATATTCGGAGTTATAAATCATTAGTTACGTAGGTATATCTGTCTTTGTTTATTTATTGAAATGAAATGCAATCGACGTTGAAGAATGTTGATGAAATAAAATATTGTAAGTAGGATACGTTATATGTAGGTACACAGTTCTGTGCACTTAATTGCAGGAGGGACGGTATATCTCTAGCCCTGAAAGCGGGGCTCGTGTCCACTCCTCGTTCAGTTTCTCCGAGACAAGTACGTGTTATTTAGTTTAATAATAATTATTATTTATACAAGTTTTTTTATTTAAGTATCCTTAAATTTTATAATTTAAATTTGACTTTGTTCGGTTATTGACGAGTAGGAAGCCGACGGAGGCGGAGGCATAGAGTCGATCCCACAGGATCAGGACTCATTCATTTACGCTTTTCTTGAAGAAGCTGCGAAAAAAGATAAGAGAAAGTAAGTTTCATTTCAAGTAAGTTACTAACGATACGGCAGTATAATGTACGCGCTTGGCTGGCTTCCAAACCGTTTTAAGAATCAACTGGAAAACTGATGGTATTTCGGTAGCAGTGTTAATAAAATAGGTACCTAAACTAATAAGTGATCCAGCTTTTAGGACAGCAATCACAAAATTAACGTTCTTATAGGTACCTAAACAGATGGGGTATTTAGAGACGAATCCGGCCTGCGTTAAAATATTTTAGTACAAACCATCACATATGTATTTTCTAACATGGAACGTTAAAGAAATGAGCCACTATGTCTATTACACTGTCATTAAAATCTCTATCAATAGATTTTTTTGTGGGGCAATATACAGACTAAAGCCGCTACAGGGTAGGTAGGTACACACAATTAGCCATAAATGGATCATCAATGTATGGATTCAATGAGAAAGACAGAACTGTCGTGTTATTTCCGCAATTATAGGCAACGTCACGCACGAAAACACGAGGAGAAACGAGGCAGAGAGAGCGAGGCGTGCGCGGCCCGCGAGCACAGGCACCGCCACCATCGCCACCGGGACGACCAGCCTTCCAAGGAACGGGAGAGAGAACGGTTGCTATCTGAGATAAACAGTTACCTATCCTATTAATATTATAAATGCGAAAGTTTGTATGGATGTATGAATGTTTGTTACTCTTTCACGCAAAAACTACCGAATGGATTTTGCTCAAACTTTACAATAATATAGCTTATACATCGGAATAACAAATAGGCTATAATTTATAAAGATATAGTCATTTATAAAAGTATAGATATAGTGTGAATTATCCAAAATATATAACTAAATCTTTGCAAACCGAAGGAATAAGTTTCCCGAAGCGAAGCGAGGGCGGGTCGCTAGTATAATATATTATTATGTAGGTACTTAAGATAGACCTATTAGCTACAAGTTCCAAATTGTCCTGGAAACTTGTTTAATTGGGCGTCTCAATAGAATTTGAATTTATTAAGTGTGAGGGTGGAATAGAGTCGCTCAGGAAAGATTCGAATGGAAAAGGTTGGAGGTCTTTGCCGATTGGCAAACAGATATGAAAAAAATAAAAGTTTTTTAGAGTATGTTTTTTATTTTTATTCTACAATAAATCGGTCACCTATTATCGGACGTGGGCGAATAGCCTAAGCTTATCTGAATAAAAGGCGTACGTCGTTTTAGGGACCGGGTACAGCAAGATCGGTCTCTCTAGCCACCAGGTGGCCAAAGCTGAACAGTGGTAGCCCTGCCGATGTATCGACGTTGGGAAGGGTTATTTTAGAGGGGGTTTAATTTTGACACGTTTCATCTTATAAAAACTTATAAAACTGAAATAAGTACAAAATAAAAGGGCGTTGCAAGACAATCTCGCGCTTTGATGCTTGTGCAAGGGTAGATAATATAATTATAAGCTTTGTATTTATAGAAGAATCACACACAGGCTTTTATGGTCAATGCTAAGGCTAATAAAATTGCAAATCCACAAATCTACCTAGGTACCTATATGAAAACATAAAAATAAAGTAGTAGGTAGTTTTATTTTACGTATTGCTGGAGTAAGCACGTTTATTACATTTTATGCATCTACCTGATAGAAAAACTTTAAGATTCATTGAAATTGCTACTAGTTGATTTATTGTAATATTTTCCTATGACAGCTATAAAAAGGAAGACATGATCCCACCGATCGACCAGAGTAAGCTAATAGAGACCTTCGCTAAACTATGTGCACAATTTAACGAGAAAATCCCACCGCATGCCGACAGTAAACCACTGGTTAGTGTATTTTAACCTGATAATTTATTCACTAAATTAATTATTATTTTTTCTGAATACTGTTTGCTGTGAACTTATAATCTTTTTAGGCGTGCACTCAGAGCCACAAATCCCTTCAATGCGAGGTTGTTACAAGACGCGACTCTTACAATGTGGACCACAGACCAGAGAGGCTAAAAAGCCGAGAAGTATCGAGAGATAACATCTCGCCATCGAGAATTCGAAGCCATGACAACTTTCGTAGTCGAGAAACCAATGTTATCGCGACAAACGTCCATCCAGATAGCCGCAAATCCCAATGCGGCTGCTATTCTGCGTATGACAAGGAAACTCCGAAATACACTAGCAAGTTAAATATAGCAAGCTCAAGAATCCGCAATACGGATAGCAAATATCAGGTTTACCCGCGAGATAATTCGCCTACAAGGAGTTGCGTTGACCAGCCTTGCTACAGGTCTCATCCGGTTGACAGAAGAGATTATAGAGAATACGACGACCGCAGGGAACCTGCGAGAGATAGACCTTACGAGTATAAGAGAGGATACTGTGAACAAAAGGCTAGTAGAAGCTTCGATGTCCCGAGGGAACGATACGATGACAGAGGTCGTAGAACAGTTAGAAGCGACAGAGACAAGTTTTACGGTGATTCTAGAGACTATAAGGATAAAAGATACGTCGATAGTCCCAGGGAAAGATACTATGATGACAAACCGACTAGAGATCGGACCGTTTCCAACAAGGAACGATCGAGACGAAACTTGGATAGATTCGAACGTATTTCGATTGCATCTAGAGAAGATGATTATCGAGAAAGATATTCGGAAAGAGAGCGAGATTCTGGTTTGAGCGTAGCCGACGGAGAGACGAGTACGATAAGTGGTAGAAGTAATTGTTTGAGAGTCGTGAAGGTATGTTCAACTTCAACTACCCTTTACTAAGAAAAGTAAATTACAATATCGAGTTGTGACGTTTTCTTTGGTTTTTTCAGCAAGAAATTTCAGAACAAAGAGAGGCGATGGATAAGATGATGAAATTATGGAAGGAGTTGATGCGCTGTTTCAAAGGCGTTTCTCAAGCGCCGGGTCAAGAAAGGGGTGTTGAAGTAAAATATATTACTAAATTTAAATGTTTTTGACCTATGCTTAACATTTTCTGCAATTCAAATTAGTTTTTTAAATAAGTCGTTAATTTTTGGCCATTTACTGCATAGTACATATAAATATGTACTATGTTATTATGTAGCCTGATTTCTAAGTGTCAGGAACTAAAGTTCTGTCTCGCTTCCACTCGAAATAGGAATCGGCAGCAAACGTGCAGGAGTCTGCCGCGGCGCAGCTCCGTCTGTGGCGCGAATGTATGCGCAGATACGAGACTGTAGCGCGCGACGTCGGCGATACTGATGCGAGGCTCATGGTACACTTGTTGATATTTTTTACGGATACTTGTGAGTTATGACCGGGATACTCTTAATGTGTGTTTAGTTCGTATGGATCGTGATCTATTATCAGCTAAATTGCGGTGGCGCGGAGTAACTTTTAGATACCGACACGAATGTCTCAGTTTCCGGCGGTGGCCGAAACCGAGACCAAAAACTACTCAAATATGATGTGAAAAGTAGCTTCTAGTCGTATTTTTTATACATCGTAGGCTTTTATGAAATTGTAGTGAAGGTAAACAAGGTGGTAAAAGACTTAACGGTTCGTTTCCTAAGGTTATTTGCCTTATCTTATGTCCAGGAGGAGATAAACAAACAACGCATGGAGATGACAGAGATGGCCAACATGTGGCAGGAGTGCCTGCAGCGGTACCGCGACATGAGCAACGACTTCAACAACCTCAAGCAACAGGTGTTCCATTACAATGACAATATTCCGATTTTGTTATTATCAATATTTATAAACTCGGCATTATTCATATTTTCGCCCAGCAGCACATTAGTTCATCTGCTCGAAGGACCAAAATAAATATGTAATGTAATGTAAGCCCCTTCAGTCACGTAAATCTAGCATTTTCTACTACTTTACAGTTGACGACACCTGAGAGTCCGACCCGCTTGCACGCCGCGCCCCTCGTGTGCGCGGAGGGCGAGGGGGTGCCGCCGCCCGCGCCCTACCGCCTGCCGCCGAACTACCCTGCGGTAAGAGATCGTTTGAATTACATATATTCGAGAGCAGCTGTGCCGGTGACTTGTTTCGTATGAGAGTCTTTCCGGAATATAAAGTAGCCTTTATGTTGCCTCTCTTCCAGTGGAGATCTTATTAAAATCGGTTCAGCCGTTTCAAAGATAAGCCCGGACAAACAGACAGACAGACAAAAAAAGTTCGTGTTTCATGTTATTATTTACAGAACTATGTAATTGTAATTGCAATTAATTGCAAAGATACAACAGTCCATAGATATCGATTAATTATCTCTTAATAGATACCTACCTATACAATAATTAATATAACTTTATCTTAAAATTTCAATCGAATCAATAGTATAAAAGGCATTTATAGTACCTACCTACATTATCTGTTTAATGTAAATAGCGGACAAATTAGCAGGCGAGCTGCCTGGCGGTAAGTGGTCACCGTGGCCCATGAACAGCGATGTGTTGCTAATCAAGGTAGATGCAGGAGGAAAGAAAGCTCTCAGGGCAAACTTTTAATTTTTTGTCAATAAATTGTCATGTTGTCTATGAATCAGATGCCCCCACCGCCCCCGGGGGTGTGTTACGGCGGGGGCTCGCCGCTTCGACAGCGTGCGTCCGCGCCCCCGGCGTGGTGGTGGGGCGAGCCGCGCACCCCCCGCCGCCGCTCCTCCCCGGACTCGCGCGGCTCCCGGGACCGGCGGCACCGGCATCGCGACAAAGATCGGGGTATGGCTTGTCTTTGTTCGTCTTTCGTATGACGCGTTTAGACTGCGCGTGTTGGCCGCCAACGGATGTGTTGTTACTTAGTGCTGTGCTTGCTGTTGTTTACTTACCACTGTTGTGTAAATACCAAATCGCAGTTTATGCAAAGTCAAGTTTTTCGTAAGTAAAGTCTGAGCTAAGGCGTCTATACATCTCAGCTAAAGTATCGACTATAGATCTCAGCCTAAGAGTAAATTACGAGACTGTTCGTCCTAAGTACCTACTTCAAATTGATTTACTTACACTGTTAGTTAGCAGTTGGCTAGAGTTCTTGGTAAGTTGAACCTTGATAGTGTGACGATTTGTTAAAATGGTCTTACATAATATTATCAATTAATATGAATGGTTTCAGATGATACGAGATACAAAGAGAAGTCCAAACCAAATGGTGCCAGATCTGAACACAGGCATAGAAAAAGGTGAACAGCTATTAAATATTCTTAACTTTTGTAAAATCGTCCGTTCAATAATTTAGTAAATTGCCGTTAGTGTGGAGGTGTATGTTTTATTTCTGTAAATCATCCAGTGTTAGTGTTTTGGATTATAATTTTGTATGTTACTTTTACGATTAATAAAGTTTTTTAAAGCAACTTTTTTTATTTATCTTAAGCCCCTTCCGTAGGTACTTACCCATAAATTGCAGTAAAGTATAGTTATTTCGTAACAATCGATTTCCGTAAAGAAGGTATAGCCTGGATGCCATTAACTACTTATAAATATTCTAACAAGGGAATTAAAAATAAAACCAAGAAATAATTTCTAAATTCCTTTTTTTGAATTGAATAAACTGTTTTATTACAAATTATACAAACATCTACATTAAAGTTACTGTAATTTAACTTTGTCGTTTTGTCTAGAAAATGACAAAATTAATTTTACATTTATAGCCGATAGCTAATGTAACATTTGGCAGGTATTACTGTGTCTATTCACTACATTTTCTGTTTCTTAGTCAGTCTATAGGAAAGATTTGGAGTAGGTAGTCGTTGCTATGCCCAAACGTATTGGGCATGAAGACTATGAAGAA
The DNA here is from genome assembly GCA_905404295.2 of Ochlodes sylvanus. Taxonomy (NCBI): domain Eukaryota; kingdom Metazoa; phylum Arthropoda; class Insecta; order Lepidoptera; family Hesperiidae; genus Ochlodes; species Ochlodes sylvanus. The sequence continues at coordinate 7,342,271 of FR990144.1, forward strand.
ACCAAGACTACACAATTACAGCCTAACCTACAATACGATTTAATAATAATTAATTTTGAGATTTGTAAGTCATATATAAGAAAGAAAAGGAAGCACCTTTTCAATAACTCACTGTTATCGACCACAACGCACCAATAGCAATTAATAACTGGTACTTACAACTATGAATCTGGCAACAAATTCATTATTGTATTGAATAACCCTGGATATAATGTGCAATTTAATCTACTATACGTAAAAACTAGTCCACACCTAAGAAATTCGGGAGAAAATCCTCTCTATTTAGTCTACACTCGAAGAATTGACGTGTACAGTACGATAAATATCTTAACATCTTTTTGTAATAGTTTCTAAACATTAAATTTCACTATCACAACACCAACATACAAATATATAGGTCAACACGGTAAAATACAAAAGGTTTAATGCAAACATTACTTCAATGACTACAGAACACCCTATACATATAATTAATACAATATATTAAATTAAATTACTCATAAGTGTTTGTTTAGGTTTTTAAGATGTATAATATCTTAAAAGGTTTTAACACGCAGCTCTTTACGAATAATGCAAACATCTTATATATAAAATTTCTACTCGACAACTTTCTACAATATCTATTATATTTATTTAATTAGCTATTTATTTTAAATTTCAAAGGATCAACGGAGTATGTCTTGAGGCTATACCTATATTTTCAAAAGCATGATATGACAATTAAATAAAAGTAAATTATCTTTTTACGGTAAGGCAATGGGATATTGAAAATAAATTAAATATACATTATAATTCATAATTTATCTTGGTTTTTGCTGAAGTAACAATATATTGTTTAAATATTTTAATAGAATACACAGACCAACATGGGTAAATATATAATTAAGAATCAATTATGTATTTATTATCTAATAATTAAGAATTGGCCACAATAGCTTCGACAAATAATTTATAGTGACTTTAATAATAAATGACTAAACTTATATAAAATAGGAAGAGTTCTTTATCTAGGTGCAACGTGCAACTACAATATAAGTATACAATTGTTAGGTAAAGACGCGAAAGCGCAGTCTGCGATTAGATTACAATTTTATTTACATAAATACGAGGACAATGGAGGTATAGGAGAAATGAGGAAAAATAATTCCATAAACACATGCATTCATTCCACGCTGGGGTTGCATACAAAAAGCTTTGCACATTTAAAAACAGGAAATATTATAAACGCACAAATATCATTTTGAAGCAATGTAAATGATAATAAGATACAAATAATATAAAATTCTAAAGTATTTATATGTAATAAAAATATAAAAACGAATACGATATGAATATAAAAACACGAATAATAGATTCAATAAATAATTTAAAGGAAACAAGTGGTAGTTAGAACCCGATACAAATAAACAGTTCAGAGATCGTTCGATCTCCGATGTTAATATAAATAATAGCAGGTAAGTAAATGGCTTTCTTTTTATTACGACAAAAAATATTATTTCTATTCTATACCCAGAAAGAACCTTTTTATGAATTGATCTCTTCAGTCTTTACTTTGACTTCTGTATAAATTGTACCTAATATCGGAACTGTTTCACAATAACATTTGCATTCATTTGCAGTGTTATTATAAGTTCAGACTAATGAAGTATTTCGGCTCATTATGCTACATTCAGAATAAACATGACACGAAGCTACTTTATAGGATTCCTCACTGATTGATTCAAAAAGTGATTGAAAAAACCAAATTGGAATAAATAAAAATTAATTTTCATTTTGTTACGGAGGAATTTTGTGCCTCTACTAAAATAAATGCGAGGAGCAGGATCAGCAGGAAATGGTCATATGAGGTGTGGGGACCAGAGGTGAGGTGTGATGAGCTGGTGAGGCGAGGTGTGGAGTGGTGAGGTGCAGGCTTGAGGAGAGGAGATGAGATTGAGGAGCGGAGAGGAGAGATATTCAGTTGGTAGTCTTTCATAGGTTTCAGGTATTCTAGCAAAATGTTACTGGCCGGCGAACAGGCCATCTACAAGAATAAACGGATGATTATGAAGAACAAAGGAATTATGTCAATATTGTCATTGAATAGAAATGTATTGTAAAATGGAGCTCGTGTATTAATTTGCTCTTTTACATTCAGAAGTGGGATATTTATGTTGTAAAACATAATACCTACGCGCTAAGAATGAAGAGAATATAAAACAATTACCGGAATTGAAAGATTTCTCGATTAAAAGGAGTGCAAGATTTCAAAGTAAATGTGACATTATAAGGCTATGTGTCAGATGAATTTTATATGAATGTTCTCTCGATATAAAAAGATAAAATGTGGATTTATCAATTTGATGAAGAGTTCAGAAAGTTGTGAATTGTGCCGTTGTAATTAAGAGTTCATGAGTTCCGATGAAGTATATGAAGAGTTCTTAGTGGCGCTCGTGTTATATTATTGGCCGGTAATGGTGTATCATTCCGCTTTAGAAAGAGTTTCGCCCTGGAGATATTATGTAAAGCAAAGAAATAACAATATTCTGCGATGTCGAAAATATTGTAAAATGTCAGATAAACGCGTCAGTGGGAAAGACAAAAGACGTAAAACAAATGAAGAATAGACGATGAGTGCAGATTGTTTTATTGCAATAAAATTGGCATTTTCTGGAAGAATATTTGGTGAAGCCTCTATTAAAATAAACTGGAACTTATACCAATCTGATTAAAGAGGAGATGTAAAATATAAGCAGATATAAGTGCATGTTTTCAGAGTTGTACAATGATGTAGAGGAGATATAGAGGAGAATATTTCAGCATAAAAAGGGTGATGTATGCCTTGACGTGTAATTACATTGTACAATTTGATGGCGGTTTTCTTGAGTGTTGATACTTTTGTATGCGTGCCAATTGCGGGCCGCAATTGTTTCAGGATGGCCGACTGTTACGGAGGAATTTTGTGCCTCTACTAAAATAAATGCGAGGAGCAGGATCAGCAGGAAATGGTCATATGAGGTGTGGGGACCAGAGGTGAGGTGTGATGAGCTGGTGAGGCGAGGTGTGGAGTGGTGAGGTGCAGGCTTGAGGAGAGGAGATGAGATTGAGGAGCGGAGAGGAGAGATATTCAGTTGGTAGTCTTTCATAGGTTTCAGGTATTCTAGCAAAATGTTACTGGCCGGCGAACAGGCCATCTACAAGAATAAACGGATGATTATGAAGAACAAAGGAATTATGTCAATATTGTCATTGAATAGAAATGTATTGTAAAATGGAGCTCGTGTATTAATTTGCTCTTTTACAATTTAATTTGATTTAGTATCGGCGAAGGTAAGAATTGAGTTACAGCAGTGAGTTACCTCGAGTCTTATGTTTCCAATTTTCTTTAGTAATTTCACGCTCATTACAAGGTATACCATGCCAATCAAAATCGTATAAAAACAGGAAAATCTTGAATCGTGATTCAGAAGCGAATAAATAACGATGAATTCAAGCATAAATACAATAGAATTAATTTTGGTATGATATGAATGATATTAAAATTAAACGTAGGCACTCCTATTTAAATATACAGCGTGGTTTTTCTAAATGGAGCAGTGTGGCAGGATACTGATGAAGCCACAAGAAAATGTTCATGAAACTTCATAAAATTAATGAAAACTTAAAATATTAACAATTCTGAAAAACTATAATAAAGTCCGCTAAAAATGGATAAGTTATACAAATATATTTTGATATTAATAGATCATGTTTCTTATCCAACCTACCGGACCAACATTATTATGATACAGTTATAAAAATTGCATGTTTTATCTTGCAGCGGTTGTCCAAAATTTAAACTGCATAATATTATTACCTACACACCACAAAGCCTCTTCTAAATTCTAAAGAAGATGTATTACTAAATATTCTATTTGGTTCAATAGAAATAGAAGATTACATTTCGTCTGTACTCCACATCACATAGATCCGCTATGTGCTTTGTTCTGACGCAGCACGAAGTTAATTTTAAGTTTGGTACAGAGCAGACAAATGCAAAATCTGTATTCAGAGTAAATGTATGAGTAAGATGAAAAATAAGTTTAAAGGCTGCGATTTTTAACAGGAAGGTATAATTTTTGTACCAAATCTAAATATTCTACGATATTGTAACACAAAGTCATACCAACTAAACGAAGTTATTTTAAGAACCGATCATAATATAAGCAGCTCAAGACAGCTTACATGAAACAATATTCTAAAACATTTAAATAAAAATGCATTCCATTAAAATTAACTCCGCAACAGCGCAGCAATAGGTAACTCATTTTTCTCCTGATCCGGTGTCGACAACGACTCGTATTTACAACTAAGCTTACCAGCTACACTTAGGGCCTGTTTCACCGGTTACGGATAAAGTTCCGGATAGCCTATTAGGAACTTAACTCCCAAATAAACTACAACTTTTGGTTTCACAGGTCTCGGATAGAAGTATCTGACAAATAAAGTGTTGGTTATGATAACTGCCACTTCAAGTGGCTGTTAGAGGCGTTATGCGACGGATAAAAAATCTGTCAAGTCAAATGGCGGAAACGAAAAAAATAAAATGACACATGTCTTGCGTTTTGTTTCTATAAACACATTTAGAATTTGAATACCTAGTAAAGCATAGGAATCCAACTATTTCCGTTCTTTATTGATAAATTAAACTTGATAATATAATAAAACTTGACTTGGATTATTTTGATCAAAAAGTATTTTATTATTTAGGTTTTTAAAATTGTTTTCAAATGACGATAATTTACGTAGTAGTAACGAAACGCAAAAAAGCGACGTTGCCGTTCCGTCAACTGTCAACTTTATGTATCAGTTAAATTATCCGGGAGTTAGATGGTGAAACAGAAAAAAGTTATTAGCAGCCTATAATAGGTAGATAGCATTAAATGTCAGATAACTATCCGGAACTTTATATGTAACCGGTGAAACAGGCCCTTATTCTAGTTTCTATAATAAATACAGTATTAGATCATAGTACACAATTACATAATATTCTGTTCACTCAGTTCTCACTAGCGTCTCACAGCACCTGGCCTTCAGTACACCTGGAATTAAAAATAAGTTCATAATAGGATTTTTTATCTGTGTATTATATTTCATCTGTATTGATTGTCTTTCTTTTATTACTTTACTTAGTTTTTACATTGTTGTAATACTGCCATCGCTGATATCTGCTTAGATTTAAGGTTAACTGGTAGAGCTGGTATGCTCTTAGCATTATGTCTGCATTTGGAACCACAATGATTTTGGTATAATAAATATTACCAAAAATAAAAAATAGTCTGAGTTGTAAGCGGAATGGATTTACATGAATTTCTGCAAACAAACACTCAAGGACCAACATCTATCAAATCCAGTCTGGAATCGAACACTTTGCCCGTAATTGGGCAGGGCGGTCCATACGGCATTTTACTAGGTCTCTTGAGAATTGCTATAATTTTAAGTTTTACCGATATTTACCTTAACACCGTAAGCCATTTCGTAGCCCCCTTTGCTCTGCATCTGGTTCTGGATAGAATGCAGCAACGACGAAGGCATGTCCACGTCCGTAGACCCTGGAAAAGACAAACGATGAGTTAATTGGATATACGACTACCGACGCCAAACAGACTCAGTCGCCCCACAACAGGTCTGGAGCGTAGAAAAAGTGAATTGATCCTTCTTGGGCGGGAATATACAGTAATGTGTTTATTATTACTGGAATTCATCATTAGGATTTTAATAAGTTAATAGCCGATGACATGCAGACGAGCCACCTGAAGGTCACTGGCATCCATGGACACTGGACACCAAAGACATCACTGATGCGTTGCCAATGAAGAAAAAATATACCTACTAACACCTACTAACAGTTAACCTACTAACAGTTAATAAGTATCGACAGTTATCTAACAAAAACAATTTTGCCCAACGGTTTAACATGCAGTTTATTAATAGTTACATTATTTAGTCGGGATTAAATTAATTATTTATTGAAAGTATGTAATGTATGTAATTAGCAATTATGATTGCTATCTCAGTTAAAGTTGTTTTGCGTTACAAATTAACTAGTAATGTCCTCGCTTTGTTTAGGGATTTAGGTACGTATACTAGCCAGGCGGGTAAAACCCTACTACCGTACTTAAGGACCATCGGAATTTAATTGGGTGGTAGGTATAGAGACAAGTGACCTCTACCAGGAGTGACTCGTTGGCACGTTACATCCGTGTTTTAGTTTTAGCACCAGCAGGACCATAAGCAAAGGAGGATGGCTTGACTCCAGGATGGACAGAGCTCCATAAACACGTAACAGCATAAATAATATAATCTATTTTAATATAATAAAGCTGAAAAGTTTTTGTTGGTTTCAACGCGCTAATCTTTGGAATTGCCGATCGGATTTGAATAATTATTTTTGGTTAATTGTGGTTACAATTTCTAAGTAGCCTTAAATATTGATTTTACCGAAGCGAAGTGAAGGGGGGTTACACCTAAAAAAGTTACACGTACTTTTGGGAATAAACTCAGTTTAAGAACCCGGAGACCTATAAAAGGTGGTTTTATAAAGGATGCAAGAGCTTATATTTAATAAAATATACAAGACTTAAAAAAGAGTAAAAAGAAGAAAGTACTTAAGAGTATAAAAGATAATGTAATTTACACGACATTGTAATCACGATACGAACAATCCTTGTCATTTAATTGTTATTAGTTATTACATAACCGTGTGCCGAATGGCGACCAGTAAACAGAATTTAATCACTTATCCGGCCGTCTGAAGGACTCAGTCATAGTGAGTCAGTCATTAGTTGTTTTGACAGACCGATCACGACTCTCATGCAAGGTCGCAATTCGCTGAAGTGTCTACACTTAAGTTGTTTGACTACATTTATTTTAATAAGGTAATAATATGAAGGGAACTAAACGCGACTGGTAGTAATGTTACTGAAACGTGTTTTCGCAGTGCAGTTAGTTAGGTTGCTGTCTTCTCACACTGGGTGCAGTCGTGACTGTGTCAACGTTTTCTTTAATCTGTACATAAAATAAAATGTGTAACTGATCACTGTCCACACTTGGAAAATACCTATGGAAAAAAACTATTTATTAATGCAATAAAACCCAAAGTGTATGTTTTTTATTTTTCTCTGTTCTCTTCTTCTGTTCTGTTCTCAGAAACGACTTAACCGATGGGTGCGTTTTTTACAAATTTATTGTGGTAAGCTGCACTTAAAATTCAGTAGGTATTATTTTTATCATCAGTTCATAAATAAAAATGTTATGTAGGTAAATTTAAACAATCACGTCTATCAGTTTTCGATTGTGAGTACTTTGTGACGTACTGACGACTACTTCGTACTCATCAATGAGTGAATAAATAGTATATTATTTAAAAGAAGATTATTTAATATTATTCCTCAATACAATACACTAAACAGTAGATAGATACCAATAAATGAAATAGAAAAATCCAACAAACACAATGACGCTAAAATACGCTAATAAATAACCATGTAGCTGGTTGTCGCAACCGGGAAGTGCAACCAAAGTTCAATGCCAGCTCTTGTGGCCTCAGTCAGAGCTCCTCATGACACTCGACCAGACACCAACCGACACTACTCGACACGATCGAGTGTCGACAGCTCGAGACCTAGACGCCTCGCGAAACCCTCAAGCGTGTTTATATAATTAAGTAAATTTACATACGTTACATCAAGACACGTGCCACGATTGATTTAGTTATTCATTCGTAATGTCTTAGGACCTTTACGATTTTATTACATAAATAAGTATCATGAAACATTGGTTACATCACAGATTCAAAGCATAAGTAATCTATATATAGCTCATAAATGGGTCATAACAGTAAAAATTATGTTCAATAAAAGTCATTATACAAAAAAATTAATTTTAAAACAATATGTTAGATATCATTATTCTACACAATTTATTTATATTCAGATACTCACTTTAAAATATATAAACGGTAATGATAATCATAAGTAATAGTAGGTACCTACATATTAATTAACACAAGCTTTGGTGAAGGCAAAACGTCGCGAGAAAACCTGCACATCCGAGGAATTCCCATATTACGAGTATGTAATGATCTTGCGCCCAGCAGTGGGTTATATGGCTTGCGACGAAGAAGTTAAATAATAATTGCATTTAAAAAGCAGGAATATTCGATTAATCCCGATTATTTATCAAAGAATGTTGTAAAGGCAAGTTCATAATATTTTACGGTCGGCGTAGTTTTGATCAACATGATTGATTAGTGTGCGTGCGATCGGCCATTAGCAGTCGCTGGACGGAAATATATAGGTCAGTTCATCGGGGTAATTAATTGTCAACTATAAATAATTACCCTCAAGACTGAACGTATTCGTTTCTCTAGTCATCAAAACTATGATAATAGTAAAGAACAAGTAAAGACTAATATAAACCCGCCCTTGTGTCAGCAAATCGTTAATAGTACCTACCCATACCCATAGTCGAAAATTATTAGATGTGCTTCATTAAACTGACATATTTTTTTATTTATGAACCGATTTATTATACCTATACAGATTTATTATACCAATGTACACTGTATATAAGTTTCCTTCTGCTCCACTCCACTGTATATAACTCCACTGTATATAACTTTCCTAGTATAATTCCTTTCCTTTTAAAGTCTCCTTCCATATTAGTTATGTCCATGGAAGTTTTAACCACATACCTATTATTAGATGGCTCATCTATTTGTTTATATAAAAAGGTGAAAAGTATAGGTACATCACAGACAACTCGCTTTGCTATGATACGCATAAATTAGCCGAGATGCTAATATTATAGTGGCTTGGGAAAGCCTAATTCATTTATAAACGAGACCTGGCGGCTGGTGACTGGCGACCTTAATCGTTGGAGGCAACTATCTGTATGGTTGATGGAAACTTAGAAAGTGATTCTCTCTTCAGATGAGACCCACATTTAAACATGGAGACGACATGTAGAGAGCTACACTAGAATTATGACTTCCTCATGTACTAAATAATATAATCATACAAAAAAGATACAAGATATAGGTAATAGCGCTAGTTTCAGTTATCATCGCGAAAATATTTTATTAAGGTATATTCAAGATTTATTATCTTATTTGTTTGTACTGACTCCCTACAGTAATTAAAATGTATGAGTAACTTACATTACCATGCAAATTAGGGTAATAAGTTTATCAGTTCCAAGTCAGGGACGTACACCGCCACACCGCAGTGCAGGATGACTCACTAGAGCAGGACCACGATAGTCTATTTCGTTCAGTCTGACAGGAATACGAACTTACGAAGCGACTGACAGCTAGGATTACCATCTCAAAATGAGCATGCCGGACAATAAGCTAGACATTATAAAAAAACCACACCATTCCAAAAATGCATGTAACACAACATACTTTTGCAATAAAACATGTTTTTGCAAAATTTCGTTTTAAATTAAGTAAAAAAAGAGGAAAGCTTATCAAATGCTCATTTAATTATTATAATAAAAACTGTATAGATTAAAAAGTCGGACATAAGGCTGAAAGTCAAAATGTACGGACAAATCCGGATATCTGGTTACCCTACCGACAGCCGAGCGCCGCCGTTTGATATTCTAAATTTAAATCAACAATCGACATTCGAATCTTCTTTGAGCTTCACTTGTATACATACAAGTTGTATAAAGTCATTGACTTATTATTATATAAAGTCTATTGTTATGTACATATATGGCTTTGCTACTAGTTTTGTTCCGGACTGTATTATGTATAATTATGTATGAACGAACTAAGCGACAAAATGGAAATACATACTTTACTAATGCAAATATTAATAAAGTATGTATTGAACAATTTTTTTAACGTTGTTTTTGACTTTGAAATCTTTAAAGTTTTGTTGAAAATTTTCGTAATTTTGCCATAGTGTCGTTTAGTCTGTTTTTATATAGCTTCCTATTAAACATTTCAATATATTAAAAACATTTTAATTACATACATTTTCAAAGGTACAATATCACTTTACAACAGAAATCTGTTTTTTATTGGTCCACTAATCTGGATATTAGATAGAAGTAAATCCCTTATAATGCCCTAATATGCCCTTCTTAAAGTAAACACTGCACGCACAGCAAGCACTTTAAATTGCACTTTTGAGAGATGACTTAATTTTATAAAATTCTACATAAAGTAAAAAATACACATATTAAAAATAGATAGGGATAGATGAGAGATAGGTATAAGCAATTTCAGTTTTTATTGATAGCTTGAAATTATTAGTTCATGACTAAACATCTAACAACCAATCACGCGTGAACTGTTGTAAGAATTGTCGTTTACGTACAAAGAATAGTCAATAAGGAAAATCCGTAATAAAAACAACCGACCTATGTTGTATTTCTAGAAACAGAATAAAATGTATTTTAAACAGTTTATATTTAAATATAAACAAGCGATTGATTTACCTGAGATCATCTTAATAGGACTATAAATATAACATGTGGTGAATACTGTACTAGCATACACCTGCATTGGAAACCACTAGGTTTCCAACTGTTTTTGACAAGGGACCACGTTGATTTTATTTTTATTATCAGGGACTTTCAAGTTTAAAAAGCAAACTGCGTTTATAGAAATTAAATCTTTAACTTTAATCAAAACTTTGCCTAACTATAACAACTGGGACCGACAGCTTAACGTGCCCTCCGAAGCACGGCAACGCTCAAAAAAGTTGTTGCCAGCAGCGGTTACCCTTCCAACTATCGACAACGGCCGCAGTTGCTTCACTCACATCACTTACGATCGACGTAAGACTGACTATGAGCGCTTCTATTCAAAGTTACGATTGTAAGCAAAACTTTTTTCAATCGCTCAAAGAAGGTCCTCGACATTGCAGTACAATAGACGTTACTGTACCTTGTACGGCGCACTATGGACAGTGCTCCGTCGCTGTTGTGACCATGATTTTACCTTATTCGCGTCTACATAATATCGATCACACACCACTTTATCCATCACAATATATAAATTATGATAATTGGGATGAAACGGGGGATGCAGAGCTGTTTGAAGGTTGTCATTTTAAAGCAGGCCCGGGTTTAACTCTTTCACGAACCATTAATTTTGAAAAATGTGTGCGTATTAGAATGTAATTATCACTTTCTTCGGTGAAGAAAAATGTGAGGAGACCTACACATCTGAGACTATAACCTGAGACCATAATTATTTTCTCAAAGGTCTGTCCGCCAATCTGCACTTGGCCAACGTGGTGGACTATGGCCTGTACCCCACATTGTGAGAGGAAACCCGTACCTATCCAGCAGTGGGACAGTTATGGGATGATGATAGTTTGGTGTGAAGCATAATGTCACAACCGTGGGTAGGGGATGGGAAGAACTAAGGCCGGCTTCAATAGATGTTGTTTTATTTTCACTGTAAAAAAAAGGTAACACACGAAACACGGTACTATACACTTTACTGTACACTTTACTTTCCTTCACACTTCACTTCACACTCGCGACACTGTATTGTGAAACGGCACTTCACTTCACTCGCGACACTGTACTGTGAAACGGCACTTCACTATTCCTATTTCTTCTTCCCACTGGCGCGCTTCCCGACTCGCTACCAAGACTCGACTGACTCTGCCTTGGCCGGAATTGCCTTATATACCACCAATTTCAATCATTCCAAATTCAAAGGTTTTCTTTTAATTTAGCGTCGAAAACATTTTATAAATTCTATTTTCAAATTTTCTTTTTCTTTTATTTTTAATTTACGCGACACTGTCCCCTCTCAAGACATGATCGTCCCGATCATCATTGCTTCCGTGATATCGTGCCAACCGATCCACATGTACGATCTTTGGAGGACTGCGAGAAGTACGCTGAATTCGGAGAGTGACGTCGTTGATCTTAGTCACAACTCTATAAGGCCCTTCCCAACTCGGTTGAAGCTTCGGAGACTTCCCTTTTCGTCTAACGGGGTTATGTAACCAGACCAGGGTTCCTTCTTCAAAGCTAGGCCCGTTGGCCCGTCGGTCGTAGCGGGTTTTCATTCGTTCGCTGGCCTTATATCCTGCTTCTCTGATTTGCTCATACACGTCAACCATCTTGTTGCGTAGATCGCTTGCGTAGTCAGTTATTTCTTTTGGTGTATCCGGTGGAGCACTCGAGAGCAAATCGGCTGGCAGTCGCAGTTCTCTTCCAAAATTAGCATACGCCGGAGTGACTGTTGTGGTCTCATGAACCGCAGTCCTATAGGACATGAGAAACAGTGGAATATACTCGTCCCAGTTCTTCTGATGATTATCCACCACTTTGGCCAGATGCCGTTCCAACGTTTGATTAAATCTCTCAACCATTCCATCAGATTGCGGGTGATAAGGCGTCGTCCGAGTTTTATGTATTCCCATCACTTTACAAACTTCTTGAAAAACTTGCGACTCAAAGTTCCGTCCTTGATCACTATGCATCTCTAGTGGTACGCCAAATCTGCAGAACACTTCAGTAACAAGCTTCGTTGCCACGGTGATAGCCTCCTGGTTGGGTAGTGCAAACGCTTCTGGCCATTTCGTGAAATAGTCCATCACTACCAAAATGTATCGATTTCCAGCATTCGTGACTGGAAACGGTCCAGCTATATCAAGAGCCACTCTTTCCCAAGGAACCCCAACATTATACAGCTTCATTGCACCCCTGCTTCTAGTCTGCGGTCCCTTAACGGCTGCACAACTCTGACACCGCCGACACCAGTCTTCCACATCGTCACGGCAATGCAACCAGAAGAATCGTTCTTTGATTTTGGTGAGAGTTCTTCTTATTCCCAGGTGTCCTCCTGAAGAACCATCGTGGTAAGTCTTCAACACCTCGTTCACTTTTGCTCTTGGAACCACCATCTGAAGATGACAATCTTTGCCTTTAGGAGTCTCCCACTTGCGGCAGAGCAATCCATTGTGGAGTACCAGGCTTTCCCACTGTGCCCAGAGACTCTTCGTGGCCGTACTGTACTTGGCCACTTCTGACCATTTCGGCTTAGGGGTTCCACTTTCCAGCCAGTTTAGGAGCGGTTGAAGATCCTTATCATCCTTTTGGGCTCTTCTCATGGTGTCATTGCTCCAATTTGAATCGATAGAATCTGTTCGGATAAGTTGAACTTTTATTTCCTCTTTCTCCTCTTGCCGATTACAATGCCTGCAGTCTTCAGAGCATGGTCTTCTGGACAGGGCGTCTGCGTTGCCATGAATTCTTCCACCACGATGTTCAATCTCAAACTCATACTCCTGCAGTTGCTCCAACCATCTGGCCACTTGTCCTTCGGGATTCCTGAATTCCAGCAACCATTTTAATGCGGCGTGATCCGTTCTTACTAAGAATTTACGACCGAGCAAATATTTCTTAAAATGTTGCAAGGTCTTTACGACAGCCGACAATTCCCTGCGAGTTACGCAGTAATTCCTTTCCGGCCTTGATAAAGATTTGCTGAAGTAGGCAATCACAACTTCCTGATCTCCTCTCTGTTGGGAAAGAACACCTCCAATTCCAGTGTTACTTGCATCAGTGTCCACGATAAATCTTCCCTCTGTGTCAGGATATCCGAGAATAGGTGATTCACATAGACACATTTTGAGATTCTGGAAAGCTTGCTTGCAGTCGTCGTCCCAAGAAAATGCTCGTTTCTCTTCTGTTAGGCGATGTAATGGCTTAGCTATGTCAGAAAAACCTTTGACAAAGCGTCGGTAGTATGAGCACAGACCCAGGAAGGCTCTCACTTGCGACTTATCCGTCGGCGTCGGCCAATCTTTAACAGCACTTATCTTGGATGGGTCAGTTGCAACACCTCGCTCCGATATAACATGTCCCAAGTAATCCACTTGACGTTGAAAGAATGAACACTTCTTCGGACTTAGCTTCAAATTTGCGCCCCGTAGCTTTGTGAACACACTTTCAAGTTTCTTGAGATGATCTTCAAAATCGCGCCCCATTATGATGATATCGTCTAAATAGACTAAGCAGGTTTCTCCCAGCAAACCTGCCAGCACATGTTCCATCAATCTCTCAAATGTAGCAGGCGCGTTGCATAATCCAAATGGCATGGTTTTGAACTGCCATAAGCCTTTTCCAGTCGAAAACGCAGTTTTTTCCTTGTCTTTGGAGTCCATTTCAACTTGCCAATATCCACTTTTCAGATCAATGGTGGAAAACCACGTCATTCCACAAAGTGAATCTAGGGTGTCATTGATTCTGGGCAATGGATAACTGTCCTTTTTCGTTACATCATTCACTCGCCGATAGTCCACACAAAATCTGGTCGATCCATCTTTCTTCTTCACTAATACAATCGGTGAACACCATGGACTTGACGAAGGTTCTATAACGCCGTTCTTCCTCATCTCCAGAATCATGTCTTCAACTTCTTGCTCACGAGCAAACGGAACAGGTCGTGGTCTCTGTCGTATGGGTGCTATATTACCCGTATCAATTTTGTGTTTCACCAAATCAGTTCTGCCAATGTCTTGGTCGTTTTTCGAGAAAAGATCGGTATAACGGAATAGAAAATTTCTTGCTTTTATTAATTGCAGCTTGGTAAGATTATTTTTACATTCTTCCAAAAGCTTTGCCACATTTTCTTCTTGACTCGGAACTCTTCGCTGTTGTCCTTCTTCGCACTTCCTTAGCCAGGCCACCTCATCACAGGTTCCGACAACCGTTCCCTTTTCCACTGTTTGTTCATCGTCATCAGGATTGAATACAGGTACCATCGTAACACAGCCGCTTCCCACTAAAGTCCTGGCCGGTATCCATGGTGAGCCCACGACTCCTCTCTCTATGATGGCACATCTTCGCTGTATTCCTCCATCGTTCTGCGGTAGTCTAACAGGAACTAATGTCTGAGATCTTGGTTTTAGGATGGTGTCCTTCAAACATAGCACTTTTCCGAAATTGCCCCCCTTCATTGGAATTTCATCATTTCCATGTTTTAGAACGCCTTGTTTCAAGTCGATGTTGCACTGATGATTTTGTAAAAAGTCCAAGCCAATAATGCAGTCATCAGATATGTTCGCTATAATGACTTTTTGCCAATAAAGTGTGTCACCAATCTTGATAGCCACAACTTTTTCACCTTGGGTTGAGATACGCTGACCGGTAGCAGTCGTTAACGTGAGGCTTCCTTTCGTTCGAATGTACCGCCCTCCGATGTCCTTAAATCTGAGGTTACTGATAACTGTACGCGAGGCACCCGTGTCCAACGTTAATTGGCAAGGTCGTCCGTTGATTGTTCCGTCTATCACAAGAGTGTTTCCATCATTCGTCTGTTTTACAACGATCTCTGGGGCTTTACTGCTAGCGGCCAGCGCGCACCCCACTGCTCTGGCCTTCTCTAGTTTTCCTCCGGCTGTTCCGACGTCGAAACCGCCGCATCCACCTGACGTCGGAAATTGGTACGCTCACGCCTAGGGCAAGTGCTACGTATATGACCCCGTTCTCCGCATTCATAACATATGGGATTGTACGGTCGCCGTCTATTGTTATCCGCTGCTATAACCTCCCGCAGCCTCAGAGAACGCAAGTCATGTCGCACAGCTTCCACCTCAAGAGCATGAGCTACTGCTTCCTTCAAGGTGGCGTGGTGTTGAAGTCGTACGGCGGCCCTGACCTCAGAATCCCGTATTCCGTCGATGAATACTTGCAGAAGCATATCCTCAACCACGGACGGCGACGACTGGTACGCCTTGCGTACCAGTCTCTCCACTTCAACGGACCATTGTTGTATAGTCTCGTTAACCCGTTGAATGCGATCCTTAAGCTGCGCTCGATATACATGCTCCAGGTGACTGTCGCCATATCTGGCCTCCAGCGCGTTCACTAGCTCGTCGTAAGAGACCTCCTT
The DNA here is from genome assembly GCA_905404295.2 of Ochlodes sylvanus. Taxonomy (NCBI): domain Eukaryota; kingdom Metazoa; phylum Arthropoda; class Insecta; order Lepidoptera; family Hesperiidae; genus Ochlodes; species Ochlodes sylvanus. The sequence goes on from FR990144.1 coordinate 7,358,166, forward strand.
TTTCCCACCAGCGAGTGCTTCCAACACGGAGAGAGCCTCGTCCCGTAGCGCTAGGATCAGCGCTGACTGCGACTCCTGGTCACTCCAGCAGCAGGTCCTTTTGACTGTCTCCAGTTGAAGTTTGAAGGCAGCCCAAGAGGATTTTCCGTCATATGGAGGAACCTTCAGATTTCTACCGGAAGTTACTACGGACGTAGTTACGGGACCCCCGACCTCCAGGAGCTTCATTCGTTGATTGAGCTGTTGAAGCGTTCCCTTGACTTCCGTAACTTCTCCCTTGACTTCCGTAATTTCTCCCTTGACTTCCTCTTTCACAACTTCTATCCTAGAGGCGTTGGCCCGGATCCCGGCCACCAGATCCTTGCTAAGGCCGTCCTGAAGCTCCTGTAAACGCTCTTCTTGGCGGCGTGCTTCTTCCTCCTGGTGGCGAGCTTCTTCCTCCCGGCGGCGTGCTTCCTCCTCCCGGTGGCGCGCTTGCTCCTCCTGCATTGCACGCAGCTGCTCCTCCTGGCGGCGAGCTTGCTCCTCCTGGCGGCGAGCTTGCTCCTCCTGGCGGCGTGCTTCTTCCTCCTGGCGGCGTGCTTGCTCTTCCTGCATTGTACGCAGTTGTTCCTCCTGACGGCGAGCTTGGTCGTCCTGGCGGCGAGCTTGCTCCTCCTGCAGTGCACGCAGCTGATCCTGCATCATGGCAGTCATCTGCTGTAGGAGCATACCGGTGTCCATTGACGCAGGCGGTGAAACGGCCGGAGTCGCCATTGCGTCGTCTCCGGTGCTAGGCCCCTCCTGCGACTGCTCTTCTGCCGCTGCAGCTCCCGCTCTGGTAGTTACCCCTCTCTCGTTCCTTGGCACGATCGGCATCTTTCCCATCCACTTCTGACACCAGTTGTCACAACCGTGGGTAGGGGATGGGAAGAACTAAGGCCGGCTTCAATAGATGTTTTATTTTCACTGTAAAAAAAAGGTAACACACGAAACACGGTACTATACACTTTACTGTACACTTTACTTTCCTTCACACTTCACTTCACACTCGCGACACTGTATTGTGAAACGGCACTTCACTTCACTCGCGACACTGTACTGTGAAACGGCACTTCACTATTCCTATTTCTTCTTCCCACTGGCGCGCTTCCCGACTCGCTACCAAGACTCGACTGACTCTGCCTTGGCCGGAATTGCCTTATATACCACCAATTTCAATCATTCCAAATTCAAAGGTTTTCTTTTAATTTAGCGTCGAAAACATTTTATAAATTCTATTTTCAAATTTTCTTTTTCTTTTATTTTTAATTTACGCGACAATAAGTTACTGATCAAAATAAAAACATGCGTGTCAGTAATTGGGTGAGCGACCGTAAAAAGTTACGTAAGCCTTTGTGTTTAGGGCGCGTTAAGCTGTTGATCCCGGTACGTGTGAACGATAATTACTGGTAGATATGCCATGTCGGATATTTTCAACCTTAAAGACCACGATTTAAAGCTCCTATTCCATTGCTTTCCTGAGCCGAGTGGTGGAAAGAACGTCGACTTGGTGAAGGAACCTAATATGCGAAGTCTTTTAAACTTTTCAACACTTAGGTTGACCAACCTCTTCGCCAATCTGCAATAAACCAGTATGGTGGAGTATGACCTCACTAACCAGAAAATTCGTTTCTCCTATCTATGTAGGTATATCGTTTTAATACTGAGTTACGAGTCACTCACTTGTTGCTAGGGCGTCCTTGTTTTTGCAAAAACCATGCTCTTCATACATACAGCAGAATAGTAGGTACCTACCACAAACTAGTACTCCAAATTTGGATCACACGTGTGTGCCATACTAACGAGTTGGAACGTTTTTATATAACATGATCCACGTAAGAATCGCATACAAATGGCTCTTAAAGATCGGTGATATAAGTCTGATGTTCAGTTGCGTAACGCTGTTGGAGAATAGTGATGGAGAAATATAGAAGTAAGAAAAATATGGAGAAGGATGAAGGAGAAAGAAAAAAAAAATAGTAGAAAAGTCACATTTCAAAACAGGTCTCCAATCTCCATTCAGTACGAGTTATTATGGTCTCCTAAACAAAATAAGGAACTAGGATGAGACGAGAAAATAAACAGTTTTTTTTTCGTAAGCGAGGAATAGAAGTAACGTTTAATCGTTGAATTTGAAACGTTTTTCACGCATTTTTCATACGAATACCCACGTGTCTACCTATATTTCGACATCTTCATATCATACCTTCGCGACAAGTTATTTATAACTCGTGAATCACTTACGCATTTGAAATTAGACGGGGTTTGTAATTAATAATAGTTATAGCTTGGCGGGAGATCCCTTTTCCTAAAACTGTCTGTCACCTACTTAGACATTGTTATTAACAAAAATAAAATGTAAATGGTCACTCAATCTCTGGGTCTTCCCTGTGACGTGTACAATTACTGACATCCGACATAATATCTATCTTTACAGGACAGGAATGGAACCCGAAGCCTTTCGCTTGCTAGTAATGGTTACTTGACCCAAAACATATTACATGTAACATAGAATATATTATGTACGGTATGTACCCATATTAGACCAAAATATCGTACATTCATCCATCATTCATACTCATCGCAACCCATAACTATCCCACTGCTGGGCACGGGTCTCCTCTTACAATGTAATCATTCAATAATCATTCATACTATTTCGAACAAAATAGCTTTACTCATTTTCTTGTCTCGTCAAGCTCAATGTAAAGACCTAAGAGTCTAAAGACTCGTACTCATAAAAGAACTCGTATAGTCACTGTGTAGTGCGTATATTGATGTGATGTGACTCATTCATTCTTTTTATTTCTGTTGGATGACTTCCAATAGGTTGTTGAACTAACTTTAACGCTATAAATCTGAAAAGTAACAATGATATGGGATTTGGTAGATAAATTCCTAGGCGCTGCGCTGTCGGAATTGGATTGTAATACATTCTGTCAAGGTTCACATTGACACTCTTGAACTGTTTGGTGACTGTGTCGTAGGTAAATTCAATATATAGAACCTCCTAGCCTAGTTGGTAGTGGCCCTGCTTGCGAAGCGAAGGGCCGGGTTCGATTGCCGGCCGGGGCAGATATTTATGTGTAATCGTGGGTATTACTGATGTGTTATTTGTGTTGTACATGCCACCCGCGACGAGAGTATGAGCATGTTAGCATTTCTATATTAATTTATCAGGGAAACTACGGTTTCGCGTCAGCGTTCTTTTTATTCATTTGTGTACTCGATATCGCTATTGTGTGATGGTTGGCTAGACTACAGTGTTGCAATGCAATGTACAAACATCAATGTTTATGGTATGGCGCTGGTCAGTGCTAAAAATGTTGATCACCGATGCCGTGTTACCTTTTTGTCATAAAATCGCACATTAATTAAAACAACAATTAAAAACAATAAGAAAGTAACTACATTAATATTCATGCACACAATGTGGGTTGATGTACATATATTTCATGACGCAGTGGCAGCTCTATGGGTAGTGAAAGCATGATTGACATCATGCGAACGCAGGTATAACAAATTATACCACATCTTATATACAGAATATCTTATCTTAGTGTATACGAGTAGAATGATATACGATAGGTACAATTATAATTATGTGGGGGAACTTGTGTTTGAAACTCTGTTTTGAACTAGTGATAATCGCACGGCGGTGTTGCCATTTGAAAGGTGAGTGTAAACAAATCACGAATTCACGGGTGGCTTCCACTAAGTTAGTACGCTTTACTACCCCAGACTACGTCACCATCCACTTACCATCAGGTGGGATTGTAGTCAAGCATTAATTTATAGTAAGAAAAAAAATATGATCCTATCGATTTTATCAATAGCGAAAATATTTTTTAATTTTTAATTTTATCTTCATTTCCTTTTATAATTTATTTGTTTACTGCCGGATTTTCTATTTGGACGGTAATGACGTAAATATGTATTTTGATTGTCAAAGCACTTGAAAACCTAACATAAAGGAATTCAAGGAAAGTTCAGGTTAAGTTTTAGCGAACTTACTTTTAAGTTGTAACTTACTTCTGGCTTACTATACCTAAGGACTACTTATTATACTATTAGGTAACTCATTATGGCTAAGAAACACTGTGTGTCGTGTGTGTGTGCTCATAGTATGTACCTACAAGATTATTTTGGTGTTTAATGCCTGGAAAATGGTACCTTATAGTTTTTATAGTTCTGATCGCATATCTATTGATATTACCTATTTAAAAAATGTTTCTGACGTAGGTACTTCCCTAAGTCCTGTATATTATGTTCATAATTTTTTGACATCCCTAAAACATGATAACTAGATCTGAAAATCTAAAGTCGTACGAGAAATCCGTGCGTTTTAGACCGTGATGATCACGGACACATCACTGTTATTGATGCAGATAGCACTTAGGACTTACGAGTATCAGGTCGTTGACACCTATCTAGAAGGGTGATTATCACCTCTGACGGGCTATCCGTTTGATCTCTCGAGAGGCTTCGAGATAGGACGATATAGATTTTATTGTTACGTCTCGTGGCTATTGAATTTGAATATTTTCAATGACGTATCATATACCTACTTATATCTAAATGTTTTTTAAACATTCAAACAACAACAATTCCGAAATCTCAGATTTAAAATCAGAAAGAATAATGAATAATCAACATTAAGCAAAATTCTCAATATCTGCAATTTTATTTATACTTAGTACTACTTTAACTGTGATTGTAATCGAAGAAATAAATAACAGTGTTCTATTTTTTTAAAATCAATAATATATAAATAAACTATAAATTGACTATCCAAATTTACATTAGCAAGGTTTCTAAGGCGGTTTCATAGAAATATCGCTTAATATTTTTATAATAGGTACTTTTAAGCCATAGTTTCACTTACTTTAATAGTTGTAGTACACGCAAAGATTAAAGTTAGTCAGAGCGACTAATTACTTTAGGTAACGTCACATCATTATACTATTATTAGGTAACAATTTAAAATTACGAGAGCAGGCAATATCCCCTGTAATGGGTATATAATAATAATGAACAAGCCGTAAATTTTAATTTAGTTATCTTTGTCTATGACTAATATTTTAATGTTTTTGTTTTAACTGTTTAAAAATTGTATCCTAGCAACATTACGAGTATGTTAAGAGCGCAAATTAAAGCTGCAAAACGAACACTAAACGAAATGTGACCATGCGTAGTCTCGAAACTACCGTTTCTAATATGTACAGCTCGGCGTGACAAATGGCACTAAAATATTGCTTGCAGGTGACCGAGGACACGTAAATAGAATAAATGTTTTATAGAAATAATGTTTGAATATATATGTTTTATATCATAATATTTGTTTTTTTTTTCAGAACTGAATGCGATTTGTTTGCGGATGAATGGTCGAAAATATTGTCTATATGCTTGAAGTTCTGTGAGAGTGAAGCATAATTGTGCTGCCTATAATTAATGTAATTGGTTATTACCGTTTTAATTATAGTAAAATAAAATAAATAAATAAAAATTATTAAAAGCGTGTAACTTAGACGAATTTATTTCTTATATCCAATCGCAGTCAATTCATCGCATTGTTAATTCTATAGTATTTAACTTGCAAACATTTCCTAATACAGTCAAAAATAACATTAAAAGAATCGAATGTTTATCTGTGACAATTCGTATCGTTATGGAACGTCTATAGCACTCACACACACATGCCCATACACACACAGGGTGAAAAATGTTAACCGGTGACTAATAAGTGGCGATAACTTGCAAGTAATTCAGTGTCCTGGTTAATTCTGTTTTCTTCGACCGCTAGCCAAGTAATGTTAGACTTTCAATAAATAACAGGAAATTAAGTGTTGGCCTTGACAGTGATCTGAATTACTATTTATACCAGGGGTATTCAAGTATGTCTTTAACAAACCATTTTTAATCGACTTCGAAAAAGAGGTAATGTTCGACGACAATTTTTTTTATTATTATTTTTATTAATTTCGTTAAGCGATTATTTTATTTTATTTTTTCTTTGAAAGAACGCACTTTCGAGGTGGTCCTACTGCTATCAATTCAGGATCTGATGATGGAATCCCAGGGAAATCTAGGGAAATGCTCAAATATTTTTTTTACTTGTCTATTTTGAAGCCGTGTAAATAATCGTAAGTTTATAAAGAGCGCAATGTTCACAATGCCGGACTGTCGTTCAAAGGGTCTTGGGTTCCATTCCCAGGAAAGCGAAAATTTGAATTTCTATTCTTGGTCTGAGTGTGTCCTTGTCTTTGTATGTTTTCCATCCTGTACTGTAGTGTAGTCATCAACATCAAATGTATAAATAACAAACATCAAATGTATAACTTCGAATAAACTTCATTTCAATTCATACAAACATATCGGTAAAAATAACCCAACTACTTTTTCTAGAAAGCGTTCGCGGGGGCATTAATAGGGGGTATTATAGGTATTATAGAAAAAGATGCGGTGCACTATCTGTCTCTCTCTACTAATGCACGTGAAAAGGGAACATAATGGAACGATTCGACGGATTGTTGTTGTGATTGAATTTCTGCGGTTGATAATGTGTTTATAAAATGCCAAAAACGTGTGTAATTTATAATTAATTTTATTTTATTATTTGAAAAATAAGCTGTCCTTTACTGCGCATGCGTTAGTGGAGAGAGACAGATAGAGCACCGCAATCCTCTCTCCCCTTCCAACCGTCGGACGATACTTGTAATCTGTAATCATGATTATATTTTTCCCATCTCTGTTCATAAATAAACTCACCGATATGTCCGGTATGCTGGAAGTTGGTTGGCGCCCCGATCATGGAGCGGTCTATTCTCCGGCGGGTGCGCTGCGTGTGCGCAGCGGGTGGGTAGCAGCACGTGAACCATTGCAGCCAGATCTCACTGCCAGTGGTCGCCATTGTCCACCACACTTCACTTGTAACGTCACCAAACTTTACCTACACTTGCCCCACGAACGATCTGGCTTTGTATTTCGTAACCACTGAATCGTTTAAAATTCAACTGTGGATAGTTTTAACACTTTTCACTTTTAATAGCAAATGCAACAATCCAATTATTCCAACGTTATACTTTTAACGCGAATAATAAATTCTCAGTAATATGACGTTGTACTTTTGACCGTGGTTTATTAACAATATTTTTGAATTCAAATTTTCGCTTAAATATCTACGAGTGACACGTCTTCTCGACAGATCCGCTTCCAACTGATAGCGGCCCGCGCATGGCTTCGCTGATAAACCCTGAAAATAAAAGAGACATTAAGAATTCCGAGAAATATTCTCAGTCTAATCTTGTTTATATATTTGACATTAGCAAAACATCGTCACTAACTAGGTTATTATTTTGCTTGTTACTGATTTGTAAATAAATAATTAGTGTAAACGAAATCAAATTATTTAATTCTAATTGTGTTTAAGTTAAGTTGATTTAGTTATACCTACAAATCTCAAATAGAAATATACCTACAGTCATAATCAAAGTAGGTATTTCATTCATTTCATTCGCAATTTCTCCAGTTCGCAACAATAACCGGGGTATGAGCCCCGGCACACTCCACAAGGGCCCTTGTTTAAGGAGGGTCCCTTATCGGTGATCTGCGAGACAACTCGAGGGCTCTCACCGACTATTTGCTACTTAAACACGTCAAATCTTCATAAGGCATTTTGACACATATACCGCCAAGATATGGCCTGTTTTTGCAAAGCGTTTCTTTTGTTACAGGAAATGAGAAAGGAAGTGAGAAGACTTGGCACGGGTTACGAGGAAACTGGGTGGAGGATTTTCGTTTTATTATATGAAATGTCTCACTAAAAGACTAAAGTTACTTTTATCTTTTATGATTTGCTTTTACGCTATTTTAAATAGTATTTGATACTTTGCTTTATTCCTTCCGTAGGAAGTAATTTTAACGTATAAATGTTTCGGAGGTTCAGTAAAGGCATAAAAGTTTTCAACGCTAGTGTTGGCCACTAATCCCTCCATCAATGCGCATTCGAGCAGCGTGGTGGAGTATGCTCCAGACCTCCTTAGATATGAGATGACCCGTGCTCAGTTGTGGGCCATTGAAATAGCTATACCCTAGATTAATGACGCAAAAACACATAGTCACCTAAACGACATTTAACGAGAGAAATCTGCAAATGACGAAATAACAGGCCGACAACGGACGTATAAATTACTATGTATGTCACCACGTAACACTAACATTACTACTTAAAGTCGTCCAATATATCTCGCAACTAAAAGCGGTGTTTGTAAACAAACCAGGAAGGTTAGGTAAGTGGTTTAAATGCCAGACTACAGTCCGGTTTAACCTCAGGCAAAGTCATTCAACTAAAACCAGAAAGTAAATCTCGCATTTCTTAACAATTATTTAACGCATCTTACGTGCTTTTAGTTTTTGTAATTAAGTAATAATATAATAATAATGTACAACAAAAATATGCCGATTTCTTGGTCTGTTACACAATCGACAACGCATTGGTGTTATTGATGTCTAAATAATGGCGGTGATCGCTTAATAATATCGTATGATATGAATATGATCGCATCGCATCAGATAGTTCCAAAAACATAAGAATTGATTAAACATTGTGTAACAAATTACTAAAAATTATAATCTAAAAACTTTCTAATTTTTTTTAATTTCTAATAAACGCTACTAAATAAAGTCTAACGCACTTAATAGCCCCCCCCCCCATTACTATTCCTCCCTGCGTCGCGGGTGGCATAGACAATACAAATAATACATCACTAACACCACAAAGTAGATAAGTAAACCCACAACCCGAGAACAAACATATATCCGTCACATAAACATCTGCCCCGGCCGGGAATCGAAAGCGGGACCCCTCGCTTCGCAGGCAGGGCCACTACCAAGGATACGGGCTGGACTATCGATAAAAATCATTAACGAAAATGATATTCAGTGACGTAAATGACAGTGCGACGGTTAGGTACTGTTATCGTAGTAACAAAACACGATCTTGACAGTTGCCACATCTTATCGGAGACTTCAGTTTGTGAAATGGCGACATGTAACATTAAAACACCTGATGGGTTATCAGATAAACATTTTGTAACGGAGGAATTTTGTACCTCTACTAAAACAACTGCGAGGAGCAGGATCAGCAGGAAAAGGTCATAGGAGGTGTGGTGAGCTGGTGAGGCGAGGTGTGGAGTGGTGAGGTGCAGGCTTGAGGAGAGGAGACGAGATTGAGGAGCGGAGAGGAGAGATATTCAGTTGGGAGTCTTTCGTAGGTTTCAGGTATTCCTGCAAAATATTACTGGCCAGCGAACAGGCCCTATTCAAGAATAAACAGAAGAACAAAGGAATTATGTCAAGTCATTCAATAAAAATGTATTGTAAAATGGAGCTCGTGTATTAATTTGCCCTTTTACAATTTGTGAAATTGATGGTGTTCGAATGTAGTAGATCGTGGTAGTAACGTGTTACAACACAATATAATAAGATAGAATATATCATATATGATCCGTATGGCAATGGTTATGGTAACCATTGGCTTCTTCGCTTCCTGGCGAGGCGAAAGTTAGAACGATGAGTTTGAATTTCTTATCTCGGTCTGGACAACCATAAGACGTTTTCACAAATAAGTACACTGAGCCCCAAAAATAGCTGCTTTTAATAAGCTGTATAAAAATATGTACAATATTGAGTAGTAAGCTTACCTACGTTCTAAAATTCTAACAGTCAAGAAAGACACATTTAAAACACTATAAGAACAAGGTGTCGCGGGTATTGTCGGTGCAGAAACTCGTCACTAAGCCCGTCTGTACGTGTGTTGGCAAAGTGCAACCACTTCAGCCAAGTCTACGACAATGGCTCTTGTGCACAGACGCACGTACCAGTACTTTTGCAGCTTGGGTTATGCAAGCGCTTTGTTACAAGAAATATCACATTTAGACCTATTTTTATCCTTCTAGTTCACATTATATTTTCTGCATTTCTACTAAGCGTCTTAGCTCTTTGATATCCTAATAATACACAACTAACACACATCAGTGACAGCCCAGTGGTTGTAACTCTGAACACCCAAGACGGGGGGACCGGGTTCAATTCATGCACCTCTAATTTTCAAAAACGATGTGTCTACATAATATAATTATATTCATTAGAATTTAAAAATTAAATTCATTATAATCAATTCTAATGAACTTAATTATCACTTGCTTGCGTGAAGGAAAACATCGTTAGGAAACCTGCATACCTGAGAGTTCTCCATAATGTTCTCAAAGGTGTTTGAAGATCGCCAAATCCCACTTGGCCGGCATGGGGGACTATGGCATGTAACCCTTACATTAAGCGGAAGACTCGAGAGGATTCCGATTACGATGATGATAAACACCCATGATCCGAGAATAAAAATTTATGTCACGTAAACTGCCCCAGCCGGGAATCGAATCCGGGGCCCATCGGAGTCAAGGTCAGTACAAACTATGAAGTCTTAGCATAGTAAAACTCAAACTCAAATCATTTATTTCAAGTAGGTATTTTAAATTACACTTATTAAAGTATTTTTTTGCGTTTTGCTAAGGTGCCATTAAATATTGAATTTTAAACTCCTAGGCACATCTTTTTAAAAATAGTGCTTGTTTCTCGTGTTCTCGGTGTTCAATAAAGACTCATGAATGTAAATCTATATCTCCGTTGTCTCCACCAATTACTCACGAGACTGGACTTCAAATAGCGTCTCTTCCAATTAGCGAAGTCATTTACATGCGGTCTTACTTTGTTTCACCACAAATACTTAGTCAGACACTTCGACTTAACGTTCTTTTTAATAGAAGTAATTTTCTTATGTAATATTTTTTCTATGACGATAATTACGAGTATTAAAAATGATGATACTGTGTTCATGATCGTAGAAGTTATAAGACATCATATTTGAATATTAATGTTTTTTAATTATAGGTAGGTAAGTAAGGTGTTTTATACTCAGTTGTTTCATACTCGAAATTATACCTGTTGATTTTTTGTAAAAATGTAAAAATGTATAACTTTTGATAACTTATATGTTAAAATCAGATCAATTAATTTGTTTTAAAAACCTTATTTCTGAAATTACTTTATTGCATTTGTATAATTTAAAATGCGTCATAAATTTATAATAAAACGGCCTGCAATTTTAGTAAAGACTTTGTCAGTTTTCACTAATGTTTGACGCTAACACCTTATTTTCATCGATATAATACAAATATAATTATGTCTATCATCCTATCATCATCTATCTCTATTAAACTACAAAGGCACTTATTACGGACAAAGTGTCTCCATAAATGGTATTATCATGTCATAAAAATGATAAAATAATGTGACTGGATGACATTATTACATTGATAAACTTATGATATCGGATATGCGTTTTGAGAATGTCAAGTGTAGGACATCAAGGGCAATTTTTATATAATTATTTCACCTACATTTTAGTGTATAAAAATTTTAGAATATAATTATTAGTCTAAGAAAATTTGCAGAAACATCATCGATTAGATCAAATAATTTGTGAACTTTTGGAAGTTAATAGATTTGTTCTATCGAGTTCAGGTAGGTAATTCATTGAAGAGATAACTGTTAACAGTTATGAGATACATACAAGGAAATAACTTAATAAGGGACCTTCTGAATGAATATGTTCATCTGGACACCTCAAGGAATAGTTGTACCAACTTTCAAATCTACACGAATAATTTGGTCTAATTTCTTTCATTCATCCGGGTATATTGTTATTCTATTATGTTATTATTAGTTTGCATTTATGCTTAGTACGCCAAAATGACCCTATATTACAATGCAGCAGTAATTAATTTTAACGTAAAATACCGAATAATATTTCTATGTGTACCTAGTAGATACCTATTCTTATTTTGTGTGTTATTGTATTTGTATGCCTTCTTTTGGCGAATGTGAGCACTCGATAATAATGTTAATACAATATAATTATGTTTATTACCAAATTATTGCAAATAAATTATCATTATCATTAAAATAAATAAAGATGAACGAGCAGATGAATGACCACCGTCGTTCATGGACATTAGCAATCACTGATGTGTTGCCGTTTGCCGGTGAAGAAACAAGAAAGAGGAAAGAAAGGAGAATGCAGCTGAGTTTGTTTCATTGCGGGGATAGCTTAAACAGTTCATCGACAGGCTTAACGTTTCAGTCTAATGTAAGCGGCTAGACGGCTTATGAATGGCTTAATCTCTAGTTCTAGACGCGACGGATTACAAGTAGTCAACAATCGTAAGCCTCCAAGCCGATCGCAGCCTTATTTCAAGCCGATCCATGAACGATGAGTCTAATTCATTTTTTTAAAAGTCAAAAACATTTTTTTGGGTTCTATTGCGTTAATAAAAGTTTTTCTCATATATCTTCGATGTACAGAGAGCGACCAGTTACAGATTTATTATTAGTATAGATTCATTGATCCCGTAACGCCATCTATAGCGCTATTTTGATTAAAACGTGTTTTCCTGTGGAAATTTGATATTTTTTCCGCAAAAAAACCGTAGCCTATGTAGTCTCCAGTCCTATAACTATCCCTATACCAAAAATCACATCGATCCGTTGCGCCGTTTTTACGTGAAAGAATGGCAAATAAACAAACACTTTAGCATTAATATTATTACATGTACAACAAATAATATACCTATTATATTAAATATTAAAAATACAGTTTGGATGCCAATGAAAAAACAATTCAAATTATAAGTTGTTTTATAGCAAAATTAATTAAGTTATTAACTTACTTACCTACATATTAAACATGTAACCGTTACTTCATATTACTAACTTCATAAGTAAGATAATAGTTACACTTACATAACGTTAGTCCAGTAACTGGTTAGGTCATCTACTATCGGCGGTAGAGGATTACTGCAGTGTCTTTTAGCCGCTTGTCACATCAACGAAGATAATAGAAATCTAATGAGTTTTTAAAACGCTTTTAAATTGAAATAGGCTGGCATACTTGATATATAAAAAGTAGCCATTTCTAGTTACTTTTTAACTGTAAACGTTCATCGTTAATCGCGGTATCAAGACAGCTAATGTCCCGTCTTATATTTTAACCAATCGTTAAACCGATTGTTTTCGAATTACTATTAACGAGTCGTCAAAGTCATTTCTTTATAATTGTTTCTTATAGGAACTCATTTTAGTTACGCCTCGTAGATAGTTATACTATTCGTAAGCAAAACGATTTGCTTTTCGAATACATTATATGAATCGGGCATAAGGGTCACCCTGAGCGTGTGACACGTGCTTAACAGTGTGGCTTTACGAATTTACGTCGGGCAGTGAAAGCGCACGGATCATTGGAGCTCCAGCGAAAGTGATACGCTTAGCTGATTCCGATACGACTCCATTGTGAACTGGTATCTCGCTCTTCATTATGTCAACTGACTCATTAACTGTATAGCCGACGTAGGAGTACGTTGCGGGATTTATATGAAAGCGAATCGACATTTGGTTTTAAGCTGCGGCCTGGTCTGGTTATGAAATGTTTAATTAAACGTTTTTTTACGTGCTTTACTTGTAGTAGATAGTTAGTAAAGTTAGTAAAGCGAGGAAGCAACTAAACTTAAAACAGGACGGAAATGATGAAAATGCGTGTGATTTATTTGACGACACACACGTTTGAAATATGTATTTGATACACACTCTCAGACCGAAAACAAAAATTAAACACATTCAAAAATCTCAAGCTAATTTAAAACGTCCAATAAAGAAACGACTCGTCCGCTAAACGTAAAAGCCATTCGTAATCCATTGTGAAACTGTGTCAGTGATGCCGTTTATCGACTAAACAAAAACTTGACAAAACGTAACTAAACACGATCAGCACGGATTGCGACACGCGCGCTAAATACTTCACATTGTTTCACTTTGTTTTGTGTTCTTATTTACGAAAAATCAATGATGTTATAAGTATAGATGCGTTACGTTCAACGCGAGATGCACTTTTCGAACCGTTCCGATGACATTATTGTAACTATGGATGCAAAACATAATTAGGAAAAGTATGAGGCAGAAAGATTTGATTTGGGTCTTGTTCTGGGTCGGTCACAGTTGTCATGGGCCGCAGCGCAAGGGTGGTGCATGCTCATTTGCTATCTTAATTTAATTACCCTCGAATTACAGCATACGTGCAGCGTGAAGAAAATTTAAGTCTTGATATTCGACACCAATTAGATGTTGCGACATCTGTGTGTCACCACGCAACTTAAGGAGGCTGTGTGGCAAAAACTCAACGCCCTGGTCGACCAAGAAGCCTTACGCACACGGCTTCATTAGCTAATTACTTAGTCACATGACTCAACTAACATGCTATAATGCACCATCAGTTCAAAAGAAAAGTTTAAATTTGTATGGTTTTAACGGACACGTTTTCATAACGCTTACAAATGAGAAACTCTAGCTTATAAGACGTACGCCCTAACTGGAACTCTCGAAGCGGATTCGCTCTATGTTGCTAGCGCCGGCGTCGAGCGGTAAAAACAAATGTATTCAACCATAGGTCGTTATTATTTGAATTTGTGTGCGAATAATTGTCATTAACGATGACATGATAAATATGTAGCGTTAAAATGCCTTTAGTGGGGCTTACTTTGACTAAGCCTTAGCTCACTATTATTTTTGTTTTTTGTTATAGTTACGTCTTACAATAAATATGTATGAAATTATGTATGCACGTTGATAAATTATGATGTCTCTAAGTATTGTTACTAAGTAAGTGATTACTTGTATAAGGGACTCTACCATCAGCGATAAAAGCTGACTTGACTGGCTGAAAAGTTTCACTCGCTGCCAAGTAATGAAAAATACGGTTTAGCTTGTTTGCTTTGGCAAAGATAATTAAGATATTGCGATGTTAATTAACATAAAAATAAACCAATTAATTTGTACCAATAGTATCAATAACATTTAATGAATCATTTACCTAATGTGTTTACGTAATACGTAATAATCGTTGCTAACGAGTAATTTACATTATTTACATAGTTATGTATTTCCTTAAGGTTCATTGTACGTCCACAAATTAGTCATTGTTGACTTAGTTCTCTATTTATAGATATGTTTAATACTTTCCTAATCAATATTACCTAAATAAAACTTTATTCTAAATCTAACATTACGGTACATATTTTGTAAGTTTGTTTTTATTTTGACTAAGCCATTTAAATATCGTCCCACAAATGAAGACGTTTCTTCAACCGACCGAGAACCTTATTCAAAACAAAACATATTTTACAAGTAGGTCTACCTTAATATACCTGTTAAAATGTTATTTTTTGAACTCTTACGTCAAACTTTTTTACTTTTACGGCGTTAGAAACTCAGCCTATTTAAATGTAACATTTCAACAATTTGAAGTGGAACTTATTCTAGACTTCGGAGACGTTTGCGTTAAACCTTGAACGCTACTGTGGTGGGGAACGTGTGTAACGGGAATAGAAATGGAGGGTTGGTACCTACTATTGCGTTGAACGTAAATTATAACAGTTTGTATAAAAACAATTAAAATAAACTTCGCTTTAGAATTTCATAGTATGAAGTTTCAATTCATCTGCGCGTGGGGACTACACGCATCAGTTTTTTCTTAGTTAGTTGCTAGAGTGAGCTGCCAGTAAATAATTGTTCAAACAGTATTTTCATCAAATAGGAATTACTTGTCATTCTAAAAGAAGACTTACTTGTGCTTACACTTAATCATGTTTAAATATAGCGCGTTGTAAGTCGCAACAGTTACATTTACAAAAAAACACTCCTCAGTTTTCCTGAAACAATGAGTAAGCGCACTCGTTGTCATTACTCATGGACATTCAGGACATGAATTCCTTAAAATGAATTGCTTATTGAGTTGAAGTTTAGTTTAAGAACATGTTCAGACAATTAGACGACGGACCTACCTATTAATAACGTTTGATGAACCGTTTTTAGTGGGGGAAATCTTTGCAAAGATTCTTAAAGAGTTGTTGGAATTTTGGATAATATATTTTTTATCACAAAAATAAACTCTTCCATATACTTTCATAAAATCAATGTCTGGTTTTCGTAAAGTTTTTTGTTGTAAGCAATAATAAACCACTATTACTTAAATCCTGGATTCGCGAGTGCTTCGCAATTAAGACATCATAAGCGATTACGACCAAACACAATAAATCTGTCACATTACCTATTGTTAGACGTCGACGTAGAATCGAACCCGGGACTTTTTGTTCAATAAACTTACGTGTGAAAGCTTTTTTGTGATATTATGGTAGCAAGCGCTCATAGCCGTGACGCCGTCGGTCCCGGTTGTAAACTTTAGATACATGTCGTTAAGCCATGTCGGAGGCCTTCGGGCGAACTCTCTGCCAAGCCGCACTCGAGCAGCAATTCGGATATGCTCTAGGCCTCGTCAGTTATGAGGAGATCTTGCTCAGTAGTGGGTCATTAATGGGTTGAAGCCAAGTCAAGCATGGGAGCAATTACAAGCGACTACACTTCACCAATAAGTCCTACTTACTATATAATTTGTGAATTTAATGTAAGAAGTCAGACAGTTTGTATAATTTGTTTTTATTGTGGAGACTTGGCACTAGTTTTAAGCAATCTGTAAGTAAGTATTTGGCAAAGCAATATGTGGCAATTTCGTGTAACTATTATACCATTAAATGCATCGGATTGGTGGACTTATTTGATTTGAATTGATTGAATTGAATTGATTATCTAATCCTTTCCAAGCACCATTTAAACAGTAGTAGTAGGATGTGTTATAGTTATAGTATAATATTCATGAAATCTTAGCGCAGCAGACACCTGTACAAGACATATTCCGGACTTGAAAACTAACACACAACTTTCAAAAGATTTTAAAAAGAAGAATTTAAGTTGAGAGTGGAATTTCGCCACGTTTCAGCGCAATAAGTGTTCATTACAGCACAAGCTTTTACAGCTTTAGGAGACTTGCCAAAGCTTTTGATAGCGACGCTTAAGCCTGGACTCATCAACGTAATACGAGAGTTAGTACGCATTGAGACAGACTGTGATGTAGTCGGGCCCTAAGGCTTGCATCGTACGAGTTTAAAAGATGCACGCGTCCTATTTAAAAGTGGGTCGCTTTCTCGGCCTGTTTCTTTGTAGCTTACGAATATTTTTCGAAAAATATTTCGCCAGATTTTGTGATAGTTGTGGACGGCAATGCTTCAATTTTTAAATTAATCTCAACACAAAGGAGAAGTTCGAAAACGTGTCCACTCAGAAATATGCAAACTGACTAAAGAAGTTAAATGAACAGAATACATGAGACACTGATTTTAAGATTCCTTAAATTAAAAAGTAAATACGAAATGACGCTGTTATGTATGTATATGTCTGTTTGTATTTTCTCTCAGAGGAACTGAAATAAATTGAAAAACTACAGTTTGCATAGAATTTGAAGGCTAAAATAAATGATACGTAGTTTTCTACACTTATAAGCCTTGACAACAATTATGTCTACGATGGTAAGTACCTTCACCACTCGTTTCTTAAAGACTTCCAAATCATAAAAGGGGGGGATTTGGGTAAGTTTTTTTTTATTTTCTCGATAATATATTTAGAGAAAAATTATGAAATTAAAATAGAAACGCCGGATTCGTCGGGTTTTTTTGTTTCCTGACTCTTGAGTTTCGTCGTCATTGGATTAACACCCGCAGACTCCATCGAAACGTTCAACTTGCTTTTGATCGTTGATAAACGATAAGGAAGTGATACTTTGGGTTCAAAATGGTTGGTCATGTTTCCATTGTTGTTACCGGTACTTCTACAATATCCAATCATTCATTCAAGATTTTTATAATGCTAACAAAAGCCATTGAACAAGATTATTTCAATGTTCCGAGGATGCACGAGCATTTCCGAAGATAGCCGACTGTGAGTCAGTCATGCAAGGTGTTTCACCTCACAGAGTTTATATTGGGGTGCAAATATTTATTGCTCCCTCCGTCGCGATGTGCGTAATGACTATGTGAAATGCTTTAAGATATGAATCTAAGGAATAAGTAGAAATTACATTACCTATCGCGCACACAGACGACTTATGAATGACTATGCGCAAGCGACAAAAACCAAAAAGCTGTTGCTAAATTGATTAAATAATAAAATGTTGATAAATAATAAATGGCGATTGCATTAAAATGCTTCTGTATATTAGGTACTAAACGCGAGTTAGCTTGTGATTCGGTAGTTCGGGTACCAACGGGGTACCTCGGAAGTTCGGGTATCTACCTATACATATTATATAGGTCTGTAAAGATCGGATATATAATTAAAAGTTACACTACAGAGCCTACCCTGGTCTACTGGCATTGAATCGGGGTCAGTACCTACTAGGCCAGAGGTTCTCAAACTTATTTCGTCTAGCGCCAACTTTGAAAGACAATTTTTCAGCGCCCCACAACTTTTTTTTACTTTACCTAGACTAAAAAATCACAATAAAATTCATTATCTTAATTAATTTAATTATAATATGTTAAATATTTTCAGTTTTATACTATTAAACAGAGCAGAAATAAATATGATCTAAGTAATCGATGTTGTGCCATCGCTCCCCTAAACCACTTCAACACCCCCACCTTTTTGGGGCCCCTTAACGCCCCCTCCCCCTACGCCTTCAGCTCCCACTTTGAGAAAGACTGTACTAGGCCATAGTTCCTCCACATGGAAAGAGTGATTCAAGCTTTATAAATCTTCAATCAGGGAATCATAGAGGAAGGCTATGCGTTTGTAAACGTTGATATTATCTATTTAATTATTTACCAAATCTAGATACGTGGTATAAGACCGCACCAACCGCGTCGATAGCAATATGCGGGTGAATCGATCGACTGACGACCCTGGCATTGCAGGAAGCGTATTCTGCATGCATTATCGGCTATTTGAGGCACAATGACTAAAGTAACTCTATACGGTTGGTATGCGTGGCGGTCCTTCCTTATTTTTTATACAATTAATATGGATAGCGAACCGGCGCGGCGTTACTCCAACTGGTGTTACGTGACCATTATCCTAACAGCTGTGACGTTTAAGTACTGTGTTTAAAGTTATGGTTCGTGGTTTGACGTTAGTAATGTTGGTAAGATGCTCGAGTTACCCGAGTTTGGAGATGATGATGACCCGAGTCTGAGTTTGAGAGTTGTATAATCATCATCAGATCATTATGTTTTCCTTCATCGAAGCACGAGATAATTTAATTCTAATACGCATATATTATTTGAAAATTAGCAGCAGGTATCCTGCTAGATTCGAACCCAGGCCCCATGTTTGAGAGTACAACGTTTACACCACTTGACTTATACCATTGTTTAGTATGTATGTAAGTACAAGCAATTTTCATAACAAACGCTTCGTATCTAAAAGGTATTTGATCAATAACTTTATTAACGTGGTACGTACCACTCTAAAGTTTGAGCTTCTGTTAAAACCACTATTAATCAGGCGGAAACTACCATCATAAAGTTTCTAATTGGGCAGGTGGGGCCTGACGAATGATTCAATTAAGTTTTTCATTAATCCAGGTTATTGTATCCAGCTATTATAATTTTATTATATTTACCAGTACATTTGTATCTAGGTACTTAAGCAAAGTTTACACACAGATAAGCTCAGCTAGACACATACTGCTAACAGAAGTATCTAATAGTATAAACTTTAGACTATTAGATACTTTAGACTTTAAAGTATGACCCCTTAGTATAGCTGGATGTGATCCTGCTGCGAAGCGAGGGTTGCCAGGTTCCATTCCCAGCCAGGGCAGAAATTTATGTGACAGATTAATGTTCGTTCTCGAGCCGTAGGTGTTGATGAGTATTTAAGCGTTTTTATTATTTTTTGAAGTAATTTTGTTGGCAACGATTGGTGACGTTTATATTATCTCATTCAGAGAATCAATAGTAATACAATTATTGTGAAAACAATGACAGTCATTAGATACCTGGTTACGTTGCCCAACGAGCGATTTAATTCTGCCATTACGATATCATTTCTCGCAACAAAGCACCTTAAACTATTAGAATTGTTACGAAAGCTCAGATTGAATCTTATTTCAGGGTCTCGCACAATTGTTGCAGTTTTAAAATAACAAAATATGCGTCTTTGTTATTGTATAGATATAAAACTTGAATGTAAGTTGATATGTTCTAATAACATATTTTTGTGACAGTTATCTTACAGCTTATCTAAACTTTATGTCAAATAACATACTCGTATAGGTAAGAAGGAAATATTATTATCTCAAATAAATGTAACTCTGAACGGAATGATTTAGGTATCTACTATGATGTATGTTTACGATATTTTTTATGTTTTTTATTCATAAGTAGGTAAGTACTATGTAAGTATATCTATTGTATACTGTGCAGTTAGTTTACAAATTCAAGCGTTTTTATGTTAATAGAAGCATGATAATAATACATAATACTTCTCCATTCCTAGGTCTGCTGGAAGAGATTTCTTTGAGAAATAAGCAGTACCTTTGTACATAGTTATTTTTTCGGATTTTCTTGTATGCTTTTTTACGTGTACCTACATAAATTATAAAATAAATAAATAAATAAAATGACTTCTAAAAAATAAGTTAAACCCGACTGCATAATTTATAACTGTTCAACAAATAGTTGTTGCCATTTAGACTTAATTAAACTTTTCTTACATTTTGACTTAATTATGTTTTTGACGTGAGTCATTGTCACGTTCCGCCTAAGCCGAGAGTGCAAGCGAGAGCGCGGATCAAGCGATAGAGAGGCAAAATTTCACACGAAAGAGAGACAAAACAAGTCAATTAATATTATTCATTATAAGTTAACGCTTGACTGCAATCCCACCTGATGGTAGGAGGTGGTGTAGTCTTAGACGGTAGAACGCACTTGTTTGGTAAAAGCCTAGATTAAACAGGTACAGCATGCAACACTAATATGTACTTCTAAAATCTGTACTAGGTATCTGCGAGTAAATGAAAATAGCGATTGTTATAATATACTCTGTAATTTGCTTACCAAAACACTGGTCACGAATATTATAAACATGTTGTGTGAACCGTATCGTCACGGGCGGTGTCTTTATCGCTTATCGTCAGATCTGTGTCGGCTATCGCGGCCTTTCTCGGAATTGTTCGAGAGCGAAACCTTATCAAAAGAACTGGTTTGTTTCAAAGCAATACTAAAAGTCTAAAACTACAAGGTTCATCCAGTCTGATTTTCAATCCGCTGCACAGCACAGATTTTACGGTTATTGGGGCCTGGTGGGTTTGGGTACTCCGTACACGCTTTTCTTGTAAGGTTTGGTAGATATTGGCCAAACCAAAAGGTTTCTAAGTTCCCCGTGACTTTCGACAGCGCTTAATAACAAACCGGATTAACGACTTACGGCTGTTTTTAATATTGTATCTAAGTATCCCACGGAAGACTGTGTTTCTCTGTTCTGTGATCTATCCTAAACTAGTAGGTACATAAATATTTTCTGAAAGTTAGTGGTGCGTGCAAGATTCGAATCCGGGCCCACAGTCGATAGTCCAACGTTCAAAGCACTTGTCTATCGCTGCTGCGGCTGTTTTCTTTCTCTCTTCACTCTATTCCCATACCCGTCAATAATAAAAGTATCTATAACCATATTATACCAAAGACAGTGAACTAGTAATTTTAAACCGTTACCTCTAAGTAAATGCTTTATGGTGTACAAAATCGTGGGAGATTTTTTATGTGTAACGCAGAACAATGGTATCATTGTGTGGTGTTTATCATCGGACCAGGCGGGCGCATGCGATGAGAACTATACCCAATGTGATGTGAGAGTGCTGCTGCTGCGTGCCGTACTTATGTCAACGGTTTAACAAGGGTAAACTGATTATTTTGTTACTTCTTTGGTTAAGCGTATTGTGTCATGTGTATACTTTGTGAAGATTTGCCATAAACAAGCCCCAAACTTCGTGCAAATGGTCGATAAATAAGTCCCAAAATTTGTCAAAATTTGCGATTATAAACAATTTCTAAACTTTGTTAAAAAAAATGGTTGCCTGTAAAGTCGGTTTTACGGGCGAAGATTTTACGTGACAACGTCTTTTTCTCGGTAGAATATTTATTGATATGAATATAATTAAATTGCGCAATAGGAACAAGGAATTGAATGAAAATAAGAATTGCACAAATTTTAACTATAGAAATATATTTTGTTTACTAAAACATTGTACATGTAAACTTAAACTTAACGCGCCGATTCAATGCGCCTAATTCTCTAGTGCTGCGCGCGCGACAGACCGATCATAGTTGAGTGGGAGAGAGACGCAAGGCATTCGGCGGGCCTCTCTCTCGTTCGGTGACTCATCGTAACGTTACCGAGCGTTACTATTTTTCATAAGTGACTCCCAGCTAACCTAATTTAAGACGTTGTCACGTCAAAATTACGAAAACTTCAATGCGCAAAAATTCGTTAAAATTGTGAGATAAATACGTTCCAATTTTTGTGACAAGGTTGAGAATGTTAGATACAGTTTAATATCAAAGTCATCATCGTAGTTGTGGTGCCGCGGGGCTCGGGTTACAGCCAACAATGACGGCGTAAAGGCCATAGTCCACAGTAGTGGCCAAGTGCCATTTGGTACACTTATTATAATAAATTAGTTAAGAGATTTTATTATAACCTTTGGATCGATAATTCCAACACGTTTCTGGAGGCATGTATCAACAGCATACCAAGAAAGTACTCAATGATTTGAAACATCTATTATGTAATCAAATATGCCATGAATAAACCGACATATTTTTGCCTTAAATCACAAAGTAGATAAGTAAACTTAAATTAAACAAAAAGTCTTGATTCAAAAACCGGGGTCATACACCAACAAACCCTACTTTCTGCAAAGGAAGGTCTACAGTAAACAGGACAAAGACCTTTCCCCATAATAAAAGGATTGCGTGACCACTAAGACACGCCCCACTTGTTTAATTATGGGTTAATTGGCTCAAACAGACAACTAACACGAAGAAGGTAACGTAAAACCACTATGTTGCGCGGGTGCGGCAAAACGAAGTGTTTATCATATCCCAAATTCGCCGGTCGTTACGCTGCAGCACGGACATTTGTCGAATAGATTGTTCTGTATCTACCCTTTTTTTATTTTTATTTTAGTTTTATTTTCTCACTTTTTATTTGTATTATTAATGTTGTATTTTATGTCTACCTATTATAAGTCAATTGTTTAATCCATGTCAGCTGCGGCTTCAACGGCGAATAAACATTTTTTCTTTCTTTCTTTCTTTCTTTCTTTCAAAATGTCTTTTTGAAGCTAATACAATCACTAATTGAGTTTTTTTTTGTGTAATAATAATAGAGCTTCCGAATTAATTTTGAATCGAATTAATCCAAGAAAGTACGTTTGTGCGAGAGAAATCTATGTTTTGTTTGTAAGTAGGTATATAGATTTAAATGAGAGGCTGTCTGAGAGATAGCCAAGTGGCATCTTGTTTATAGTATGCAGCGCTTGAGTACCGACTAGGGTGACAAAGTTGTAGGATTTATGTAGGACATCCTTTTTGTACTACAATATTTCAGTCGGTAGTCGAATAATTTAGATTCCGCGTTCTACCATCAACATCTACGTTTATATTGAATAATTAACAACTTACTTGGTGCGCGAACGCTAAATGCAAGTGAACTGTGAAGTCTACTCCGGTTAACGGTTGTTTTTATTGAACCTCAAACAACAGACACAATATTGAAAAATAATATTCATGTCCTATGCAATCACGTTGTATAATTCCCGGGATACAAAACTCGCCTTACTTTTACAGGTTTGGCATTTGATGTACCAAAACTGAAATTGAAACTCCATTCCGTCCGTTCAAATCAATCCGAAAAGAGCTAGATGGCTGCAAACAAGTGTCCGAGAGTATCCTTAATTGAACCAAATCATGATCACCCTTGCGCGGTATGTCGGGAACAATGTTGTGCGTGCTAGCGCTCGGCTCAGACTGTGTTGACTCACTCATTAATGTAAACAGAGATAACACGACACAGTAGGGCTCGGAGATGTTACCGACTACGTTACCTATAGGACTTACACTGATTTAAACTCATTACATATTTTAAAGTTTATTACAAAGGCTTTTGTGTCGTGTGATTTCTCCTGTGAGGTGCTCTTATTAGGGGTCGTTAATTGTGATACTTGTTGTGTGTTAATTATGTTTTACCTTTTAGTACATTTATCATCTTTCATAATTATTTTTTATACCCTGAAGAGCTGACGTAAAAGCAGACTAGCGACCTGCTGATGGTAAGATATCTTTAAGACGAGAAGAGAAGAGAGAACCTGAGGGTCATAGCGCCCCGGGAATACCTCAGAAATAAGTTCATTCCACAGTTTAGATGTACGAGTCAAAAAATGTTTTTGTGCAATAATTTACACACCACAACAAAATACCCATCGAACAAAAACAGAGAATCTACTGAAGAAAGCTGCAATTATATGACGATTACGACAACGGTTACTTCATAAATATTTAGTTTTTAATAAGTCATAATGTTTATAAGAAATGGAGAGGTCATCAATCGATGTTTTATTTAAACAGGTTTAAAGCTGTCGTCGACTAATTTAATATTAATTTTATAATTTCAGCAAAACAAAAAAAGACCTTAAAATCGACAAGCAATAAAAAAAATCGAGGGTTTCCCTCCATTTCACCAGAATTCCGTCATCAGATCCTGACATGGTGGCAGTGGGACCACCTCGGAAGTACGTTCTTTCAAATAAAAAAATAAAAAAATCGAAATCGGTCCACAATTGACTGAGAAATCGATGAAAATACCTACATAGGTACATAAAAAATATACAGTCGAACAAAGAACCTCCTCTTTTTTGAAGTCGGTTAAAGCCTTTAAAGCTTATAACTAAATAATAATAAACCAGGTTTAATAAAGACTGTTGATTGAAATAGAAAGTGGTCTCCGCCACCTGCCAACTCGCAGTACGGTGGTACATTTTGGTCGCGCGATATATTTAGCGAGGTGTCACTGCAGTTATACTCGAAATGCTAACCCTGATTTCTAAACTGTATTTATAACTGGCAACCTGCTATAATAATAATATAATATGCCCTATTAAACAGTGGCCAAGACGTGTTTGTAATTCTGCAATAAAAACATTGAGACTTATCGTCGTTTAAGTTCTATCACCAAGTAAGTCATTTTAGCAGCTTTTCAGGAGAGACAAAATCCGATTAATTTTATATAGACACAACTAAAGTTCCATTTTGTCCCTTGAGTATTTTTAAAGGTTTATATTGGTCGTACCTTGATTCTGACTGAACGAAACGGCGACGAGTCTTTCGATTCCAACCGAAATCCTGGGAAAAACTAAAAAAATTGACATGTCAGGACAAATCTTCCCCCAGCTTTAGAGTACCTTGATCAAAAGTAGGTACTATCCCATTTGAAATAAATCATCAATATAATACTCCTGAATACTAAGTAATAAGTAATCGTAGTTTTGCACACAGTTCTGCAGTTAATAGATATCTATATACATAGTTTGTAGTCTCTTGTGGAAGGAGTTCTGTATCGGAGCGTTCTTGTAGGCGTATGATTTATGCGCTCTCTGCCTCATTGACGACGGCAGTAAAAAGGACATGGCCAATATAGAGACATCTACGACTCCGTTAGGGTCTTTCACGACATGTCTTTAATCTGTTTTGCTATTATCAGTTACGCCATATTTTCTTGTGGTCTTCGTGCAGACACTTTTCTTTTTTTTCCTTTCCTTTTGTTTCTTTCTTGACTGGCAACACATCGATGATGCCTTCGGGGACTACTTTCCATCAGGTGGGTCATCTGCTGGGATAAAAGCCTCCATATTATTTGAATTTTAGGTACAGGCAAATACTGGAAACTCGCGAGGAGTCATGCCAATTAATAGCTCTTATGAAAACCAAATCCGAGTTGATGTTTTGCAGCAAAATAACCCTATTAATACACCTATTATTTTAGCTCACCTTTCAAAGTTTCAACCACGTACATTGCTTAACTTGCGCCAACGCCCCCGATTCACACGTCACCTAGCACATTATACACGCTAAGGGTATCGGTCCGCTGGAGCAGAAAAGACCTTAGTATAATTTTCTTTCTAATTTTAGCTACTGACCTTTGGGATAGTTCGACTATTGCATCTGCTGCTTGAGCCGTGTAAGTTACTTACATCTGCATCACAAAGATTCGTTAATAATATCACGCAGATTCTTAGTGATGAAAAAATGAAAGAAATGACAAGGAAAGTCATCGTTGAAAGCAGATTACTCCGCTGACTCCGCATGATAAGCGTGCTTATGTCTCGTGGATGTCGTCTTTACATTGCTGAACTAGCAAAAGCTACCAAATAGTGCAGTAAATGTTTGTGTAATTTCGTTTACTTTTCAGCAGTGGTCTCAGTTTGTAGTTATGATTATAATTTTGTGAAAGGGAAACTGGATATAATTATTTTTCGCGTTATCTTCCGTCTGATTACAGAGACATTCTAAGAAAAGCATCCGTGAGAGATTTTACAAGAATGTCGTATCTGGTCCTATTGAAGTAGCTATACTAAACTATAACTATTTGAGATTTGAGAAAAAATGTATGAAGGGTCATAGGGCCAATAGAAGCCAAATTAAATTTTTAGAATTTTTGTCAGTATGTCTGTATGTTTGTCCGCGCATCACGCAAAACCTACTTAGTGAAATTTGGTGCGGTTTTCACGGTTGTGTTGCTGGAGGTCTAACTAAACTAAAAACTGGTGCATGTTTCATCGTAATATATAAGCATATTACTAAAAAGGGATTGTTTCCAGGCCACCAGCGATCAAAGAGCTTCAGTGTTCTGCAGTGAGCCGCTAATGATTCGCAGCCATTATCCTATTGACCGATAAGCTGAGCCCGGGTTCATTACGCACTCGTGAACAACCGTCCTTATTTTCTAATTTTAGCGAGTCTTTCCACACAGCTAAACAATAAGAACACCCCGTTTCCTATCCAGTCATCTCCCAGATATTCCTGCAAACAAAACAAACAGAGTTTCTGGAGCGCGCCGACAGGAGGCTGGTTGCCATGACAACCGGCCCGATGTCTATTTCCGTCCGAGCCGTTTGATCTCGCAACTGAATTCCTCGCGAGCGCATAATTTCGACATGTAGTGCACATTTAGATCGACGATCGGGTCAACCGTTTGGGTTAAATGCGATGATAGTAATACACAGTTGTTAAGCCATGTCGGGCTTTGAGTATAGCTTCTGCTAATCGATCGCTGGACTCTTCACCAAATCAAAGGAACAACGTGGTAGAGGGAGTTCTAGAAGGTGGAAATAAGTCTGAACGAAGTACTGGACTAGCTTTTCCGCGTCAGTGTTCTCGCGTACCACTGGTGGAGGTCTTCAAGAGGAGAGCAAATAGGCTTTCATAAGTTAGTGCGTTCAACATCTTGGACGACTTGACAAGTATTTAGGTACATAATTTTATGTAAAAACTAACAATAACTTAAGGCCAACTTGAATGGCAATTTCGATTGCAGACTTTTAATGGCGCAATGGGCCGCCATGGTAAGCCAACTATACTTAAATATTGTAAAATTGTTTCCCAACAAGTCAAAGAAAACTATTGCGAATGTTATTATAACCTAGAAAGTTAGTTAGTTACACAAAATTCTAGGGAAAGTTATGGTTTTGCTCAATATCCATTTGAAACTAAAATGAAACTGAATTGTAACTATGAACAGAACCGCATACGAGAGTGAAACCCGTGATTAGGTACACCGCTGATATTTTTCATGAGCTTTCTAACGATACAGAGTAATAAATGAATCGTCTTCATCTACCACAGAGTCATCAAATAAAATAGGTTTTATGCGGCCAGTAGGTAACTTGCTTTGATCAGCCTAATGTTAATTTACTACCGATTATACTTAGTATTGTTGCAAATAAGGGTTATTTAACGTGTTTTTCGGCATAAACATAAATATACGGTTACCCGTAATGCATGTATATTTTCCCTTCTGTTTGGGGTTTTAGATTTATTGGGGACTTAGAGAAATTATTTGTAAATTTTGAGGTAGTTTAAAAATATAAGGATAAGGATGTAAAGGACTTCATCCACCTTGATACTAAGTCAAGCACTCTCACGGTGCATCCTCCTGAACAACGAGGCTATGGCGTATTACCACAGTACCCAGTAACCCCCAACAGGGACTTAGGCCCCTGGTTACTGGGTTTGGTATAGCATAATTGAATGATGACAGCACTTATGTGTTATACGATGGTGGGTTTTAATCGCCTATCACCCCTCCGTAAAATCTAATCTGAAATGGATCCCCTGCCACTTATTGCCGACAACCCAACGTCATTGGTGTTACTGAAGTCGTTTTCCAGCTCCGTCAAGAACAAAACTTATCATGGTAGGTTTTTTGACCGCCTGCCTAGTTACTAACCTTCTCTAAGACGACTCTGAAACGGATCCCCCGCCATTTATAGCCGACAACCCAACGTCTTTGGTGTTACTGAAGTCATCTGCCTTGAAAAAAAAAGTGCAACGTAACATGTGTTCTACGTCCCACCAACTAAGTTATTAGGTCAAATGTATTCGTCGCCAGTCGCCACTAGCGATTAGCATCATTCATTGAATTTTTAAAGTATGTATCTATAATATACATATTACATAATAATAAATGTGCATTCGGTACGCTCGCTACTAAGTACTCAGGCACCCGATATGCACTTATTAACCAGTCACGTATCAAGGTGCTAATAAGGAAATGACAATTCGTGTTCAGCCAATAGAACGCGCGTTTATATACATTGTACCTACATATAAATAGGGTTATCTATTTACCGTTCGTTCGTAATACCGAAAATGATACTTCGATGTATGTAACATGGTGAGCAATGAGGCGATACAGAACTAGTCAAATAGGTAGTCAAACCCGTACTTGATTTTACTAAAAGATCATAATTATATTAATAATGAATAAAGTGGTAAGGATTTTAGTTTCGGAATTAAGGTTCGGCAATTTCGGAAAGCCAGTAACGATTCTCTTTGGGGTTGGGGTTATTGACGTCGATATAGGCGGTGTGCCAGTAGTAGGTAAGTATATCACAAAAAAAAATAATAACAGGATGTACTAAATGTATGTATGTACTAAATTTTTTGTGTAATAATTATAGTATTATTATATTCCGTGAAAGAAAAAAAAATTGTGTTCTTGTTATAACTCATAACCATTACAGTCGATCTTTACCTACATGTAGGTATACCGTATGATGTCATAAACGTACTTAATAAGGAGTTAATAATTTCTTACAAAGTTAAAACAGCAAATAATAAGCTAATATTTAAGCAGTAGGTCAATTATTATTATCAGTAAATAAATTAAATTTTGCTACTTATGCTTAATTTCAAGTAACAAACTTTATAAATATGTAGTAATTTTATAAGATTTACAGTTGACATTATTTAGGCAGTTAATATTAGTTATCATACATAACGGATAAGCGCTTCCCATTGTATGTACCTACGTGCTTTATCTAGAACCGTACAATGTTTCAAATATTGGGTAACACTGAACTTACTAACTTTGTTTTATTATTATTTTCTAACTTTATTGATATTTATGTTTGTTCACGGGTCTTGAGACTCATGAGTGTTCGTGATGTGTTATTTGCGTAGTGTAGTTCGCCCGCGACACAGGGAATCCTAGTGCGGGGGTATGAGTGTTCTAGCGTTTATTTGTTTATAACAAGAAATGCAGGTGCTGAGCCATTGCTGCCATTGCCACTGCCTATAAAACATATCATTATATATTTTCTTGGCTTGCCTTCACCCCATTAATGTCCCACTACAGGGCACGGGTCACTTCTCGTAACGGAGGAGGCCGACTCCACCGCTGCAGCGCGGTTGATGAAGATATTTTCATACTTCTGGTATAATTTCTGCATAATACATTTAAATCATTAAGAATGTTTTCCTCACATGTGGTATATATATCTACGGGTCACATATTATGTACTTAATTTAAACTTATATGAGAAATAGGCTACCATCTTACTAACCGTAAGGGACAGACACAAGTCTATCATTCTAGCATTGATCTTTTCACTTGCCAAATACCTAAATATTATGAAAAAGATCGAAAGTGCCAACCCTATATGTATAAGACCGGATGGCAGTGAGTGAATGAATATTATGCATAGTCTAAGAAATTCATACGACCCTCGCTGTCTGACACAGAAGCGCTATTTTTGGTAAGGTTTTATGTGGAATGACGGCTTTTTCTTTGATGAACCTAATTTAACTTTGTAAAATAACGGATGCGACGTATTGCTATATAACTTTATAGGAACAATTCCTTTTTTTATCACAAGGCAGCGGACATCTATGCATATAATAAAAATGTAAGTGATGGCTGTCTGTACATGGAAAATATACATATAAGAAAAATTATTATTGTGAACCGTTATTAACGCAATGGAACTAAAAACAATTATTGTTAAATATTTTGTCTGTTCACAGGCTTTTTAATTAAAATATATTTTAAAACGTACCTTTTGTGTTATAGTAACAAAGGTGTCAATAATTTATATTCAAGATGGAAAGATTTACTAATTAAATCAATTTGTGAATTCTTAATTGACCGATCATTTTGTTGATAGGATTGGTCTCACTGGCCGGCGCGTTGCCTTCACCTTTGGTTTTATAGCTATAATTTACGAGTGTAGGTTACAAGTTACAACCTATCATTAATATTGAAGCAACACAAAACTTTGTTGTTATTGAATTGGTTACAATAAAATAGAAATGCTTACACACATCCCCAAACTAGGATTCTCTAAGTCGCGGGTGGCATGCCATAATGAAGTCCTAGTGCAAGGGTGTGTATCTTTTTCTTTCCCTCTTTTTTTCATGCACAACTACACCCCCCCCCCATCCACCTTTTTTATTGAATTGAGGTAACAAACGAGCATGCATCACCACCCTTACACTGCCGTTCATAACAACCGTGACCGACGAAGAACAAGACTCAAATAGGGACTGGGATTGTTAGTTCGGTCAGCAGACGGTGTTAATTGTTAGTAAGAACTCGATCTAATTCGATCACAGATGTGTTGCTACCCTTGAGGACTAAGAAGGTTGACTCAAAAAGTGTAGCCGGCCACCTAAGAAATTTAACTTAATTTTAGTTTCTTTAAATTGCGAATATGACAAAATTAACTATGAATATTCTTGTAATAGAGAGAAAGCTTTTATTTATCCAGAGAAAGCGTTTATTTATGCAGACAATATTCGAAGACATAATTTTAAGAACGTTGTTAACTTTACAACATATCGTTTAATTTCCTCTCGTCGACCGTATAAAGAAGCAGGTGTTAGGAGAGAAACTGCTGCCATTGATACATAAAGTGCACTGAGGAATAACAAGGTGCTATGACGTCAATGGCTGCACCGAACAATGGTTCCTCGCAAAACAGAACTTGCCTATTGTTATATCAGAGAACCGATCGCGTGCGAGCTGTTATATTGTATTGTATCTGTCTTTGGTATTGTAAAGAAGAATTCTTTTTTTATGGAATTAAGCTAGCTTATGGAATTGGCTTAGAATTAAGGTAACACTTCATTACCTACTCGTGACGATTGTCACCGAGATAGATCAACTGAACAAGACTTAACTCGGGACTAGACGGGCCACGCGATTGTAAATGGTCAACACCTCACATCCTGATGTACAATAAAGGTTACAAAAGCGGTGCAAGGTAAGAAGGATGTCGTAAACCAAGATTAACCTATTTTATCTGACTGAAAGACTGACTTGTAGCGGGGGCCACAATTAGTACATAATATGTACCTACCTGATAAGGTCGAAATATCGCTCTAAGTCTAAAATATTAAAATCATGGGTACACAATACAGTGATAATCTTTCAAGTACTTTACTAAAAGTAGTATGAGAGTGTAGTTGGAATCGAGTCGATGTTATGTGCTCAGACTTTTATAGTGCGCGGAGGGATTGTGTAAAAACATTATTTTATATAAGTTTTTATTAAATTGCTACTGCATTGCTAAAGGCATGAAACGTAATGTCGATGCGAATTAAGGGCAAACGTAATGTTGCAATTGTAATAGTGGTGTCAAAGGGAAGATGGTAGAATGATCAGGATTGTGAAAGAAATCATCGCTTTGGGTTTTTATAGTGGCTGATGCCTGTAGTAGATGCCATGTGGATACCTGATGGTAGTGGTCACCATGATCCGACGCGATGCGAGTAAAAGAGGAAGAGAGAAGGAAAACATTCGGAGAGATCTCTATAATATTCTCCTTTCTACGGAATTAAATTATCAACACAACCGATAACTGTCCCACTGTTGGGCTCTGGCCTCCTCATAATGTACAAGCCTTAGCCCACCGAGGCCTTGTGGATCAAATTGGCAGACCATTTTAACCTTTAGTAACAGCATTATGGAGAATTTTTAGGTGCGCAGGTTTCTTTGTGATGTCTTTATTCACTGAAACAAATGAAAACTCATTTCTAATACGGAAAAAATTAGTGGTGAAGGTCGAACCCAGACCCCCATGTTTATGAGTCCAAAGTTAAAACCAGTAGGCTATCAGTGCAAAATGTTTCGTTTTGATTATCTAGATACACAGAATACCAAATACACAGAACAGAGAGACAAATTCAGCTGGTTTGAAGTCTGTAAGTAGGTAATACAAATAAATACAACAAAAACCAGCCTTGTAATAAAATCAATTTAAATCGTTACACTAACCCGAAAACCGCATTTCCAAAACAGTAATTAATTTTACAAGTAAATAATACTTTGGGCAAATAGTTTATAATATTTTTTACCGGATTACAACAAAATAATACGAGGTGACAAAATGTAATATTAAAATACAATAATTACCTAGATATTCAACAGGTCACAAATCAAGAATTAATTTTTTAAACACACATTATAAAACTATGATGGCGGCAAACTGTAAATGTCAATGTTAAATTTTGTTATTGGTCAGATGTCATGAATTGATTTGAGAAAAAATCACGAACAAAAATAGACCAACTGAATGACTTTAATTAATCGTGGATTGTTAATTAACCTCCTCGTATACCACTACATATTTTTTACCTACTAATAGATTAGAGATATGATTTAAAATAGCAAGAAGTATGAAACCAATATTTTAGTTAGAAATAATATTGCGCCACAAACCATTCGGTACAAATAGAGTAAATATCAATATTTAAAGGTTAACCTTTTGTGAAGCAAAGTTAGTATAATGTCATTTACCTGTTTAGTTTATATTTGGTCAATAACTCGCAAGTAATTTGATTCCCCAGCTCAGCGAAATGTAAATTTCGTAATTCCGATCGCTATTTACCCTTAGCGCGATGCGTGAGTCATTTCTTCAAAATAGATTGTACCATTGTAGATAGTAGAACATACTAATACGTGCTTGAGTTACGTAGGGGTAGGTCAATGACCTCGCCAAAACGATGGTCGCGATCGACCAAACAAATTTTTTTATTTATGGCTTAGATGAGCCTTT
Organism: Ochlodes sylvanus; assembly: GCA_905404295.2. NCBI lineage: Eukaryota > Metazoa > Arthropoda > Insecta > Lepidoptera > Hesperiidae > Ochlodes > Ochlodes sylvanus. Next base: position 7,391,791 of record FR990144.1, read on the forward strand.
GGATGTCTGAATGTCTCTTTAACTCCTTCCTCATTACTTAAGAGCTTATTACAACCTCAGTTATGTATTAATGTCGGTACAAAATTTACGATGAGTCTATTGAAAAAAAACCATTGGCGGTTTTTATTAAAACAATAAAACAATAGATCCCAGAAATTTTGGCCGTTTTTCCATTTGTTTGTCAGGAATCTCAAAAACGTTTTAGATGCAATTTTCAATTATATAACATATAAAAATTTAATTATGTAACATATAAAGGATACTTAAAATAAAATAAAAGATATAGGTACCTACCTATGTAACATAAGAGTCAAGTTGCGGCGTCTGGCGTACTTGGCGTGTCCAGAATTGCAATGAGGAAAAACGTAATTCTGTCTAGAGGAAGAGCATTATCGTACTTATGCGTCTGTAATGGCACAAATTACGCTAAAAATAGTACCTAAACGGTAAATTATCCAGTAATTACGGAATATTAAGTAAATGATGCGAGGGGATTGAAAATAACAAAACAGTGGTAGATAGGAACATGATTTTAAACCAGAGATGGGCAAAATATAAATAATTTTCATTTGACTATCTTCATTTTAAACTTAGGTACCTAAATTATCAATTTCCGTTTTAAACTTACCTAAGTTTAAACTGCCTAAATTAGCTTACCTAAGTTTAAGTTACCTAAATTAACAATCTCTGTTTTAAAATTAGGTAAGTACCTAAATTATCATGAAATTAAATTACAATAATAGGCTAGTTGACTAATTTTGAAAAACTAAATCATAGTTTGCCAAATGGTCTAATTTATCTGAAATATTAATTTTTCAGTAAAATACTAACTGTAACATATTTTATTTTATCTTTTCATGAACTATTTGACGTTTCCGTCAAAAAACGCGTCAAACTGTCATGGCGACTCGTGTGACGTCATATGTTGGAAAACGAAGAGCTGTTTGGTTGAGCGGAAAGACCAAAATGCTATGTCAAGTTTGTTTAGTTTTGCAACGTATGACGTCAGGCATCGTATCGGCGTTCGCTGTCACGTGACTAGTGATTGTAATTTCGGGATTTTATTTCTCAAAAATATTAAATAATCATGATTTATTTAATCAATAAGATCGATTTTTCGCATTTGTAAATATTAAGCTACCATAAAAAATAGAAATATTCAAAATATTTTCTCACTGTCAACTACCCTATTATGTGCTCGTGTTTTTACATTTTATAAAGCTATTTCGATCCAATTATGCCCCCATAATTATGACCGCAAGTGGAAAATTTTCTTGAGCGCTTCCGTACTTCGGATGGCACATCTGTCATGTAATCATCTGCCATGATGGCAAAGCTGGTCGGTGGTCGGGAAGGTCGTGGTTGTTATCACTAGGTAGCAGTCGTTAAGTCATGTCGAAGGCCTTCGGCGGCATAAAAATTCCCGACACTTGGGTTGCACACTAACCCCTCCACCGATCCGCACTGGAGCAGCGTGGTCGAGTATGCTTTAGGCGTCCTCAATTATGACGAGAAATCCATGCTCCGTAGGAGGCCATTTAATGGGTGGAAGTCTACTTATGATTGTTGGGGTCGACAGTATAATAAAAGAAATGTACAGTGCAAAAAGTATAAAATGTGCCGTTACAGCAAAAATATAGCTACCTTTTAAATAAGTCACAATATAACAAAATTACAATAAGTGTGACAGCAAAGTATTGCAGGTTACAAAAAGTGCATATTACACACTACTCTACTTTAGTAATAACAAAATTGCGAGTGTCGCTCATAAAATTGCACACTCTTATGATGAAAAGCTTCGGTATATTAGCGAAAGAAATTCTACTGAGTTATAAAATTTAAGTCTTTTTGATAACAAATTCAAAAAGTTCAAAATAAAAGTCTATAATTGAGTGGAGTGGAAACATGGTGACATGGTTGTGATAAGTGTTAAATAAAGTTTTTTAATTGCTACGTATGTCTGTTTGTTTATCTGTTTGCTTGGTGGCAAGTGGCGAACCACAAATGCGATAAATCGCGAGGTTGTAAATGTTGTAATAGACAACATTATTTTATTTTTTCAACGTTCATTTATGATTACATTAAATGAAAATAGGTACATGTAAAATACCCGATAATGATGAGATGTACGTCATCATCATCATCATCACAACCCATAACAGTCCCACTGCTGAGCACGGGTCTCCACTCTCAGTGTGAGGGGTACAGGTCAAGTGCGGATTGGCGAACTTCACACACCTATGAGAACAAATGGAGAACTCTCAGGCGTGCATTTTCCTCATGATGTTTTCCTTCACCGAAGCAAGTGATAATTAAATTGTAATACGCACGTTATTTTAATCGTTTTCGTATTAAACGCTGAATGACGTCCTTAATAACGACGTTACATTATTACTGCAGGCCGTTGAAGTTCTGTTACATTTTTTTCTCCAAAAATAATAACCAAAAAAATATAATTATGTTTGGGCTCAGGATATTTAAAGAAAGAATCGCTATTTTTGTTTTCAGAACTTTTAAATTTGGAAATGTTGTCAATTAGGGTTTACATTTAGGTACATTCTTCCGAATTTGGTCCAGTTTGGAGAGCTTCCAAGAGCTGTCCCGAAGGGGTTATTAAACAGTGTTCATGATTCACCTGGTCACCATCACTTCAGGGGAAGCCTGAAAATTGGAACTACAAGCAAAAATTTTAAACTGTCTGAAGAAATAACAATAACTTGTAAATAAATAGATACTGAATACCACCACGCAAGACACAACCGCGTAAAATTTAACAAAGGGTATGTTGCTGAGGACATGAACATATTGAACATACTTGTACATCCACAACTTAGACCTTACTGAGACGTCTCAAACACTTTGTCTTTGGATATAAAATCAGATCGCGTCCCTTTTAAAAGCAATAAGTTTTTCAATATTCTCATATCAAGTAGTAACTAGGATGGTGTCATCAGAGTCCAGGCTGAGTAGGTAGACTCTGGAAGACGCAGAGATGACCAAACCAGTATTAGTAGACCAGAACTGATTAAAATGAACATTTCACAATTGGCGTAGTTGAGGTTCCATCCTCACCAAGAGAGACTAGTCACAGAATTGATCACCGCTGAATTTGAACTCCAAGATTTACACACAAATAGGTAACTAAGACCTACAATCTGTATAAATTGACCACTCAAGTTCGATTCGTTTGAAACGTGACTCGCTAATTGTGGTATAGATCGCTATCCTGACAATCGATTGGCCGACATGTTACTTTGGAAACCGAAGGTAACCTGCCGATAACTTATAGTCTGACAGTCACTAAGGAGATCTAACTTTATTATCTTGAACAGATTTACATCTAGATTTACTAGGATAATGTAGAAGCAAATGTTATCGGCATAGAAATAAAATGGCCTAGTGTTTTGACTGGCGATCTCGCACACGGTGGAATTTTATGTTCGAAGCCTGAACATTGTCAAACTGAATGTGTGCAGAATAAATTATCATTTGCTTCGCCGTAGCAAAATATCGTAAAAAGGATATTATTATTTCAGTTGTTATGTTCTCGAAGATGTGTTGAATCTGTTAATTCGCATTTTATCAGTGCCGTCAGTGGTGCAAATTTTTAGCCCTTAAATTTCATGGATGTTAAAACTTAAGTGTCTTTTAAAAGCTTCATAAGTCATTGCTTAATATGATACAAACACCAGTATTATTATTGGATTAAACTCAATAAATTGTGTATGTTAATAAGTAGCACATTTCATCTTGATTCAACAGGAGACTAAAAGTCCCTGTTTAAATATTTATTTTAGACGTCTTGTCTCGTTTCTCTTGTTTTTACAATACCGAAATAGAAAATGATTAAATGATAAATCATAGGCAGGTATTTTACATTCTAAAAGCATGACATCAGAAAATGGATTCAAAGTAAATAAAACAAACGTTTAAGTTCTCGGTAGCTGATACAAATCCAACCGACTTACTTACCTACTTAATTATGAATCGTATAAATAAAAAGTAACTTAGATAACTTGCGAGCTTGCGACCATAACTTCTACGCGTTCAGCATTACAATTCCATATTTGGTTTTAATCAATCATCGAACGGTGAACGACATGCGATGCAAATTCGAAGTGGAAACGACAGACATTTACTGAATATTCATGAAAATAGAAATTATCAAGCTCTCACCGGCATACGTCGCTGACAACTGCAGGAAATGGATTAAAGGCATATAGTAGTCAAACAAGTTCAAAAGAAGAAACAAGTAACGGAATCGCGACCGCAACATGCTTTCCCATAGTATACACGCCAATTAATGAAAGTTTGGTTGCCAATTTGAAACTAAATACAGATCGGCTCCTGCAAAACTTAGGGGAACTTGCATTGACGTTATAGATACAGCAAAAATCGATATTACTTACGTAGAAAACTTAAATCCTCGAAAATTTGTATCACACACTTCAAAAGTTGAATTTTAGGAAATCACCGGCAAACATTAACACTGTCGTCTGGTCCGCACTGAAGTTTAATTGAAAACAAGTTAAACCGTTAACGTGGAATAAGTTTTGTTAATCTGTTGATGCAGTCGGATGAAACGCGTGCATCTACCACGCGATCTTATGACTGACTGATGACGTGACGTGAGTAACTGAGTAAAACGTGGTGGACTGCGCTGGTCGACTTGCGTTGACGTAGCCGAAAGGTCACAATTTAACTGCAAAGTTAAGCTAAACCATCGCTTATAACATCTGCTATAAGATCGGAATTAGAACTCAGCATTCCTTAGATCCGCGGCTTAGTTTCACTGTTCAAGTCTACATCCATATTGTATACCACGGCCGTTTACACTTTACACACATTTTTTTGACTTAAGAGAAAAGGCGAGAGGATATCGCCATTCGCCGCGACAAACGTTCTTTTGTGACGACAATAACTTCAATACGAAACAAGATTAATGTTACGAGTTTAAAGTTTCGAGGTTTAACTCCAGTAATAAACTGGAGTTAAACTTTGCATCCACGTTATTATCCTAAAACGTAGTTTTGACGTTTTTCACGTACAGCCTAGAATAAGTATTAACACCAAACCAAATCCAATCCAAGCTGACAGACTAGTACCGCATAAAAGGCGACAGAAGTAGATTTCCAAGCTTCCCACATTGTCCCTTAGTACGTACCTACATCGGAAATTGTTAGGCGTGATTCTTTAAACTGAACCTGACATTACTATTACTCAATCGATTGAAATAAAACAAACAGGTGATGACCGCACAATGATCACGACTGTAAGTTTCAACGGTTCATTTAGTAGTTAGATATCTAAATCTTGTTAAGACCATTAATTTGTTGTTAAGATCATTAATTTTGTTCAGTTAGGTCATCTTTCGAAACTACTATTATATTATCCGCCATCTAGCGACAGGAGTTTAAACTTTTCAAGTCGCCATTAAAATCATAATCAATCATCAATATAAACAAAACTCTTGCGTTACTGAGTGACTGACAGACAACGCACGCACAGCCGAAAGCGAAATTTTACTGAACGCAACAAGCTGAAATTTGGCATGTAGGTATGTTCCTTGGGAAGTGTAGGCGCGCACTAAGGAGGATTTTCAGAAATTCCCCCCTAAGGGAATAAACTGAAACTTTTTATTTAGCTAACTACATTTCAGCTTCGTCATTAAGGGTGCTCATTTTTTAACATTTTTTCTACAATAAAGCTAGAACTGATCGGTGTCTTTAATTACACCAAAGATATTTAAGAATAACTATCATTGGGGGATTTGAAGGTATTTATTTACGCAATAGATTTCACATCAATGGAAATGCTGCAGCATTCTATTTCCTGCGAAACTCAAAAAACGGATTGACCCATTCTGTGGACCTATCTAGGTATATTTGTTGATCACCCCCGCCTGTTTATTGGTTTAATCGTTTGTGGGTTGTGCTTTTGTGCGCTATAAATGATATCCTGGTGGTATTTGTAGCAACGACTTGAAATTTCCATATAAAAACTTACTAAAAGCAAATAATACATCCTTGTCTCAAGGATACAATGTTTGCCCTTATTATTATCAAGCTTGGAACACAACATTTGAGCAATATTGATATTGTATCGGGCGTGTGATATGTTATCATTGTAACATAATATTGTAATATTCTTCAATGTCGGGATCTGGAGTTGAAGGTGATGTGCACAAGGAAACTGAGAAAGCACTTTAGCTTTTATAAGGAGGCGTAAGAAATCAACCTCGCTGTTGATGCATTCTGCTTCTATTCAAGAGGCCGCAGCTATAATTCAAATGATTGTGGACTTGAGGTAAACGTTTTCCAGATAAATCTAAAAAACCTCAAACTTTGACATTTGATCCCGAATAACTTTTGAAGCACACATGGGATCGATGGGGACTTTTGACACTTTATTTGTAATGGTAAACTCTAGCTCTCGACCAAAATTTGGCGTTCCGGGAATTATTGTTATTTGACCACTAGTTTTATGTCTAAATTTACCGGCTATAAGCCGAGTTCAAGTTATTTTATCGCGCCAAACGTCAAACGCCTGCGGCATATGGTAGAGCGACATTGCTCGGAAGCGACTGAAGGCAAACAGAGCTATCCAGATACACACAACTGTACCGTATTCTTTATCTTCTTTTAGATGTATTTTCTTTAGATCTCTTATAAAGAAGAAAATCGAATTATAAAGCCAAAGAAACACCCAAAATGCGACGAATTAAGTACGATGGTTGAGGTGAGTTCTAAACTTCTGTAGGTAACTGTGACAGTCATTAATTCACTTGGCCAGCGTGGTGGACTATGACCTGTCGGTACCCCTCACATTGTGAGAGTAGACCCATGCCCAGCAGTGGGACAGTTATGGGTTGCGATGATGATGACGATGATACCCTAACGATCCGATTATGACATGAGGCCATGAGACGGGTATTATGTAGAGATAATAGATAAGACTGATACGCCCGCTGTCAATACTCATTTGACTATAATGTGAGCCACGAGCTATTTTTCACTGTTACTAATATTATACATGTGAAAGTTTGGATGTTTAGATGTTTGTGGATCAATTATGCCAAAACGGCTGAACGGATATAAGCGAAATTTGGCGCACAGATAGTTTATAACCAAGCTAAATATAGATAAATAAATAAATAATTAAATAACGCTACACACTCATAGCCCCACACTAGAATTCCCTGTGTCGTGGGTGCCATGGACAACACACAAGACAAGAACACACACCCAGACCAAGAACGGAAATTTAAATTCTCCGCTTCGCTGGGAATCGAACCCAGGACCCTCGGAACGGCGATCCGGCGTGTTAACCATTGCGCCATCCGGGTCGTGAGATATAAGATACTGATGTAAAATTATAGGAATCACGAGTAGTTATAATGAATGAAATTGTCATTTTTGATGAGATGGTATGTTGATTTGTAAAATCATAATAATTTAAATATATTTTTAACCCCGGTTTAGCTTTGAAAAATACTAACGTGACTTGGTAATCGATTTTATTAACTACGCTGATCAAAAAAGTTGTTTTTACGCAATTGAAACCCATGTTCCCATACTTTAATGATCATTGTCCTTTTCATAATACCTACGTACTACTACGTAGTACTAGGTACTTAAACTAGGTAAATTAGGTACCAAAGTTTTACGTTGTAACAAAAAAAACATCTAAGAAACTATACAGATCAGTGAATTTTGAATAATCTGAAATTCGAATACAGAGCACGAAACGTTATGAAAATTGTTTTGTTTTAATCATAAAAGATTAGATAAAGCGTGAATTTAGACAAGATAAATAAAGACTGTTTAGTGATTAATAAAATTATAGGCTGTTGCTAATCATACGACTAGTCGTGCGAATAAAAAAAATATTAATGCGATTGTCGGATTAAAAGATACTTCGATAGGCTGTTGATAATCATAAGACAATCATATCGCGGGAGCACGCATGGTTATGTGGTGTTACCGCTAAAAACAACTCGGTGTCCCTCGATACCGCCAGAGCCGGGGCCGTGTGCTTATTCACAATCACGCTCCACAGCCCCGGCGCGGCGGTCGCCCCACATGGGACCCCACCACGGCCCGCTCACGAGCCCCTCCCGGTCACTGGGTGTCAGCGGTGGGATTGGAGCTGCCGAATACACTAGGCGGTCTGTCGCAGCAAGGGCCAGAGGCTACGATGGCCCCTGGCCGCGACAACCTGCTCCCTCTCATCTCGCTTCGCCACCCAACTGGCCCTCATGTTGTCCCGACCCGCAGATCACGGATCAACGGTAAACCCGACCCAACCCGACCCAGCACGAAAGCCCCCTGATCCCCTACCAGGGAGGCCTGCGCCCCCCCCAATAGTCACTACGAAAAATGACGATAAGAGCACGGATTCACGCAGCTACCAGTGGTCGGGTCGACGATAAGAGCACGGATTCACGCAGCTACCAGTGGTCGGGTCGGGGTTAGATTAGTCTAGATATCAAAAAACGAAACGGGAGCAAGATTGCTCTTAAGATATACATAGATAGGTGCTAGTGTCTTTTTCTTCCTATGTGCCTAATATTTTTTTAATTAATTTAAAATAGATCGTACGATTAAAAAAATATTCATACGATTGTCAGATTCATAAAAAAATATTAATTTTCCATTAATAGTATTAATAGACACTTCGATCTAAAAAAGTCTACTCATACGACTAGTCGTGCGAATAAAAAATAATATTAAGTAATACGATTGTCGGATTAATAGACACTTTGTTAATTATTATAAGGATCGAAGCTTGTCTTGTACAGTTGCTCAGCTGTCGCGTATGAATTTACAAAACCAGTGTTAACTGTGAAGCGGCGCGATGCAGTCGTATCAGCTTCGGATCGCACTACAAGCAATCCTCCTTGCAGGTGACGTACTTTTCAATAATCATTTCCCAACACAGATAATATATCTGACCGGTTTCCGAGAAGTAAACATTTTGAATTTAATCTCTAATAGGTACAGCATTGTTTGTGTGTGAGATAATCGTTGGCTGCGTCGAGAGTTGAGACAGTAGACTTTATTCAAAATCTATAACATTTACAATATGCGTGCAAAGGCTTTGATTCTTGTCTCCATTTTACCTGTATGCTCGCTACTATTATATGTGATATGATAAGTATTAGATATTATATCACTAGCGCGCAAAAAGTGAGGCAGTCAAATTCGGCTTAATAAAAGCTTTTATTTAACTTGCAATGTACGTATGTATGTATGTATGTAAATATGTACATATGTTTGTTAGGGCGATATCAGCTTACAACTCAATTTTGAGACAGTTATCGTCAACCGATTTAGCTCTAATTGATAAAGTGTAGTCACTCAAAATCGAATATGGTGGACATCTAAAGAATTTATGCTTTCATACAATATGGGTATCAAATGAAAGAAAAAAATTAAAATAAGAAAAAAATTAAAAGTAAAATTTTTTTTTTATTAATATACCTATAAATTAATTGAGTAGGCTATTTTTTCTCATATTTTTATGTTATGCATACATCGAGATATAAGTACTAACGTACTACTTATATCTCGATGTATGCATACATAGTTACTGGCAATAACAATACCTACACGATTATCATTTTCCTTATAACCAATTATATTATATTTTAAGTAACTTACTTAAAACATCATTGCGTATAAAACTATGACATGTTTGGAACCTCTTTCGGTTGCGTAAAATACCACAACAGTATAGTACGGCCGACGGTTCTAGGCCGCTTTGAAGTTAGGCTTTCGGATATAGTGCGCAGGTATTGTACTTTAGAGAGAGATAGCGACACGAACACTGAGCGTGTGACTGAAACAAACAATGCTCAAAGTGACATCCCGCGCGTCTTGCCACCATTTCGACCCTAAAATTGACTTTTGCGCAGCGATCCGAATAAAGTTCAGACCGGCCTAGAACCGTCGGCCGTACTATACTCGCATGTTCCGCTTCTAGTTGGTAGGTTTCTAAGTACTTTTGGTAAATTATTCAATGCGTAGTTATATTTTGTTACTTATTTCTTCAATTCAAGTCTTCGTAATGAATGAGAAGGATATACTGGATGTTTTTTTTCACTTGACATACTCTAGGACATGAAATAACATGGTAAAGTCAAAATTCTGATCAATATATTGATGTGAATTATTTCGTCGCCTGAAATTAATTAAGTAGCTAACTGTAAAAAATTGTAATAAATTTTGTATAAAAAAGTGTTATTGTAAAAAATCAATTAAAATATCCTCCACTCCAGACACTAGTCTTGTGATGTAAATGGCCAACAAATGGGTAGACTAACCATTAATTAGTGCAAGGTGCATCAAAACAGGGGAAGTTCGCTTGCACTCAAAGATGTGTGGAGCCCCTTGCACCCCAATCCAATCTTTATATAAGGACATCTTTCAGGTATTGTGCATGGATCTTCGGACGAATTGACACCAATCCATCGAAATATCGGCGAAAATTTTGAAGCGGCCGTAACATCTTTTGAGGATTCCGAACAATGTAACATCACTACTCCATCTGAGAATGTTATTATGTTTAAACCGAATGACGAATCCGACGACAAGTATGAACTCTTGGACAGTTCAGAAAGCCTGGGATGTCGTGTGAAGGTGCTCAACCTGGATGAAAATGATGTAGGGATTTGGACAATACGTACTCTATCTACAGCAGGAAACGTACGCTTTCATTCCTACAATGTGAATGTGCATTCCACAACAGGTTAGATTTAAAAAAATTAAAGTAATTAATGATGAATGAATTAATGAATGACACTTGTCTTGTATTTGCATATTTGTGTGAAGGCTATTTGACTGATTTTGGCGATATTTAATTGAAATGGAAAAAAACATTATACTTGTATTCTTACTTAGATTTACTAAAGTCCAGTACCCGCATGTCGTATTAAATTATTTTTATCATACCTATTATACAAGCAATGCATTTAATGCGACGTTCAGAAAATGTTAATGATTAAGGAATTTTTTTCCCGATACCAATACTAACTGATTGCTTCGCTGCGTACAATGAATAATTGAAAATATTATGTAATCTATTCTTAGATCAACATTATCTAGAAAACGATAAAGTCTATCGAGATAAACCTAAGTATATTTCTGTATCATAATTATTGTTTTGCGTTAAAAAATCTTCGTATCTTAAATCTCACCCAAATACGATTTGATTTTCAAGCTATTAGTAACTTAATTGGAATAAAATTTGGTTGACAGTTCTATAAATGATTTAATCGTTGTTTTCACGACTATTTTAGTAGAACAAGTATCTTGTAGAAAATTGTTTATTTCAGTCTAATATTAATATGTAGAAACATTAGTAAATATTGTCGTAATTACATCTAAATGTTAATAAATACGATTGCAAACGAACTTACCTACTATTTTACCCAGGCACTAAACTTGTCGAGATATTTTTCTCCTATCAATCTACATTCAAACATTTTTTTATCTTTATAAGTAATATTTATTATAATTTTCAGAACCTGATTATACTGCAACTACCGAAAGTGAAGTTGAAGTTAAGTACTTGAATTTGTTACGCATTGATACAAAAATGGGCACCACTCACAATATTGAAATTCCCACTGCTGATTTCGTATACGCGAAGACATGCTATATTGAAACACCTGAAGGTACGCGTTACAATATTGAATATCTAGATGTACCTGGAATAGAAATCATTAAAAGTCAGCACGTTGCATGTGGTGTGAAACTCAACCTAATCGACGAAGAACAAGTTGGAAAATGGATGTTAATATCTAGAGAGTTGAGTGCCATAACTGAAGCAATACAGGAACGAAGGTTTCAGTTCATAATAAGAGTTACAGGTATGGGATTATTAATTTTAATTTTAATTTTTACCTGCGTGTATCAGTCTCGGTGATTAGATCAAAATGGTCTCGATAATGAGGTACGACGAAATAATTTTGAGATTACATTAATATGGTCAGTGTCAAATAAAAAAAAACATTTTATAATTCTAGAGAAAGTGAATGCGATTCCAAATAAGATCACTGTTATACAGAATAAGAATTTATTCGTTCGACTTGAGAATGAAATTCCTAATCCTGAAACATGTAAGCTTTTGAGCCCTTATGGAACTGAATATAGGAATTACGAAATCGACCAGAGACACCATAACGCTTGCGGGTTCATTGTGAGAGAAGTGAAGGAAACGTACAGTGGTACATGGGAAATAGTATATGGACACCGAATTACTTACAGGGCGCCTTTTGAAGTTGCTGTTGTAACCAGTGGTAATTATGCAACATTTTTTACAAGCATATTAACATACTTTTAAGACAGGTTGTCTAAATTTGAAATAAGTATTTGATATAATATCTCAGATAGTGGAGTAGGTACTTTTCCTAAGCACTAACATTATCACTTAGCAAATGAAAATGTTACAAAATAAATAAATATGTTTATAACCCTTACACAACCTATAAAAATATGTTTGATGTGTTTAGGAGAGCACAGTCAAAATCAATCGTTCACTTGGATTAGGGATAAGCCAGTGCAACAGATCTTTGGCTCAGAATCTGCTATCTACTGCAAGATCATGGACCCTAAGAACTTAGTCATCTTTGAAGGCTTCGGTAGATGCAACATCACCTTACCGAGAGCTACTTTCGAGCACGAGGGCATATGGAAAATGTTTGTCGGAGTAGAAGGACGTGTTCTGACTGAGGAATCAATATTTACAGTGGAAATTGTAAACGAACGTAAGTACAAGTACAAAAAAGGAAGCTCCTTGTTTTCATACTGCATAAGAAATTTTCCTTTCTACTATTTCGCACTGGAACAGGGTTGTAATAAAATCTAGACACTTGCCATCAAAGTTAAAGCCAAACCACGTTTCTTTTTAATATGCGTCACAGATATGTACTCTGAAGCAGCCATGGGCGTACCCAGGTCCATGATCCAGGGGGGTGGCAAAGCTCCTAATCCAGCGGATAGGAAATCGGATTTTCAAGGCAAATTTTTATATGGTACAACAACCGTAGGTACTTCATCCGAGGTTCAGGGGGAGCCCTGTCCCTACCTGGTTACGCTCATAGAAGCGGTCATAACTTGACGGATATTATCAATCACTGATCGATCAGGTGGAACAATACGGGAGAGGTAGATAAAATATTTTTCTCATGCAGATAGATAGACGAGAAATTAGTATACGAACCAGCTGATAGTAAATGGTCACCATAGCGAATGAACATCAGCTAATTAACACTAAAGCATTGCTGAAGAGTTGTCCTCCAAAAAGTAAACACGGGAACTAGTGGCAACATTTTAAGTTGAAGGTACACCTGCCCAATAGAACAATACAGTGAAATACATCCCTGGGCTCCTCAACTACAATTAGGAATGACTGCAATTGGCTTCGAGCTATTACATAAGGGGGCAAGATTTGTCACCTGGAACAGTCGAAATAGTTGCGAGGTATAACATGGCTTGTTACAGCTCCTAAAGCACAAGTCAAAACTGAGATGACAGCAGACAGACCTGTCCTGACACTTTCCTGCTCTGTATCTTCCCCGTACCCGATCCGCGCCTGCAAGTTCCGAGATCCAACTGGTAGGATCCTGATGGCAAACCATGGTGTTGGAGAAGACCGTTACAGGTTCCATGGAAATGGAAGCAGGTATGTGAAATGTGAACCTCTCGTATTTAATCCTTTGTTCTGTGGATTTGTACAAGTCTGGATCAGGTAGCGATATACATCGCTTAATATAAACTTAAGGACAGGATGAAAAGTCTACTCTACTACATACACTGAAAATCGGTGAAAAAAGGTTGCGACCTTCTCGAGAACCTGGCTACAGGTTGATGTTTCTCGGTCTACTGTTTCAGGTCTTCCAGGTCAGTCCGTAAGCCACCGTTAGCGTTTTATTAAATTGGTTCATGTAATAAGTATTATTTAGTTAAGTAAGGCGTTTATAGCTAGGCTAGGCAACCCATTAATGGCCCAGGTCTCTCCTCATCATTGAGGAGGCCTAAGGATAAAGGCTAAAGGATATGGCTTCAGTGCGGATTGGTCGAAGGGTTAGTGGCCAACCCAGGGAATCGAAGTTTTTTTGCAGTCCGAAGTCCTTCGACGTGGCTTAACGACTGATATCTAACGATAATAACCGGGACAGACGGGTGTATACTGCCCGAGTTGTACTAATATTTTTTACTAACAAACTTTAATGACAGCAACGAGTCTGGTGTTTATAATCACGACTGCGGAATCCAGATCACTGATCCGTTAGTCCGAGACCTTGGGTTCTGGCGCTGTGCTATAGAAACTAGTGAAGAGACCTACTTCGGTTTCCTGAAGGCGTGGACTCAATGGTTGACAAGAGACCCAGAAGTTGCAGCTAGTATTTTGACAGGTTCGTTTATACGGTCTTAAAATGCTTTTACTTCCTATTTATTGAAGATGGCAACCACAACCTCTTGATAAATCTCTTGATCAATTAAAGAGACCCTTATTATATTAAGTACGTACTGTAGAAATAAAAAAAATATATAATCTCATCTTTAAACAACTTAAAATGTAAGCACTGCGTTCTTAATTATTTAATCCAGTTCTATAATGGTAAAAAAAATAATTCAATTGGAAGTTTAAAATCCCAAATATTTAAACATCTTAACCTGGAAATTCGTGTACCTGTTAAGTGACAGTCTTTATATTTCCAGAGCGTACTTTGACCGCTGACAGGACATTCGTGGATTCTATTGAAGGGGATAATGTCCTGATGTCCTGTTCTGTACAGTCTGCAATACGCTACTGTTATTTCAGTGCTCCTAATGCCACTGTCTACACGGTTGGACCTGGTAAGACACTTTCATTGATCCATACTAACTTGTCTTATACTGTTAAAGTTGAAAGAAGAATGTATCTTATTTTCGTCTAGGATTCAGCTCAACAGACATGGCAGATTATGCAGGCGCCGGTCTGGATGCCGGAGAATGTACCATCCGTTTTCGTTCCCTCGACCATAATGCAACTGGATTGTGGAGGTGTCATGTAGGGTTCCTCGAACCCGATATACCAGAGCAGATGGCAGACATTGAGGTTATAGTTAGAGGTTTGTAAAATTTTACTTTGTGGTCCTTAGCCGACAAACGAGATGACGACTATGACGAGTCACCTAATGGTAAGTGGTTACTGTCGCCCATGGACATCAGTTGCACCAAGGTATCAAGCAAGTGAAGATAGGAAAATGAAAGTAATGGCTATCAAGCCCGCAACGGAAACATTACAAGCCGTTAGGCGGCTGACTCAACCGTCCAACGCAAAAAGCAGAGGGTTTGATCACGATGATTATGGCCGATATATCGGTACTTTGTATGTAAATTGACGAGCTCAGTTTAAAATCACACTAGGTCATTGTGATTAGTCAATGATCATTTAGTAACAGATTTTTGCATTTCAATGATTTTTTACTTTAATGTTTTTAAAAATATTCACCTATAGTCATAGGATTATGACAAGTATGACCGTATACTATGCTCAGGATAGCTCCAAACGAGGGGACTCCTCAACGGATAACAGCACAGTGACTAAATTTATTGCTTTGTATTTATAACTGACAGCATTATGTAAGCGTGTTTTTAGTTTTTCAAACTAAGTATTAATTTATTTTACTTCCAGAAATAATGGTAGTGAGTCAAATATCTAATGAAATAAGTGTACGTGTGAAAGGAAGACAATTGGATTATTGCAGATTCGTGCGTAATGATGGATTTGGTAAGTGATGCAAAAGAGGGAAGGGGAGGGTGGAAAATACTGTTTTATGGATTGAGGGTAACAAACGAGCATGCAGCACTTTCCTTCCGCTGCCGCACATGACAACTAGATGCTACCGATACCAGAAAAGACTCAAATTGGGACTAGGATGGTTAGTCCAGTTAGCAGCGGGTGGTATTAAGAACGAAAGTTGGTCAATTCCTAAGGGACTCTTAGTCATAGTTAGTCCTGTTAGTTGTTGTTAGTAATAGTCTAGTTATATAGTAGTTGTCCGTAAGAGTCTCGCTCTAATTCGGTGACAGATGTGTTGCTACCCTTAACGAATTAGATGGTCACTTCTAAAAAAGTGTAACCGGATCCACGCCTTTCTAACCGAAGCGACATTGTTGTTAAAACTATTATTACACGGTAGAAATGGTATTAGGTACCGTGGCGTGCGGTGGCCCTACCCCGGGCGTACTCTATAAGCTCTAGCTCCTAGTATATTGGGTAGATATGTATGTAATCAGACCACTGTGCGTCGCCGATCCGGCGTACTACATTACAACATGTTGTTGACGCGAAGCCATAATATTGTCCCCTACCAAAAGTCGTCTTACGCGCGTATAGCAATTTTTACTTCAAAAACATATCATCTGCATTTCAGGTTTCACCAGCGACGCAGTACTCCATCAGTACGAGATTGAAAAGATCTGGCTCAAAGTGGGCAAGTGTAACCTTCTGATGCGTTTCCCGGACGAGATGGACAGACAGCCATGGACCGTCGTGGCGAGGATCGCAGGTCAGAGCCGAGAGATTACGAGGACCACCAACGGAGCGCCTGTCGAACGTCCTCCACCTGGAAACATGGTCCATAGTAAGTTTCATACATCTTTTATTAAAAACGTTAAAACACTCATTTATAACTGGTAAATATTATTATGTTTCCGTGAAGCCTTCCCTCTCTTGCTTGAGTTAGCCATCAAACGATGCCGTGTTGTGGCTGGGACCTTAACAGCCAGTACCTGGTTTTCTTTCTTCTCTTCTTTTTGGGTAAGGGTCAGTGATGCCTTTGGTGTTACGGACATCCCGTGGACGACGGTGAACAGTTACAATCAGGTAGCTCGACTGCTCGGTTGCTTGCTTTACGTAAACCAACCTCAGCTGCCTTAACTCTATTCATTCTCTATTTCAGGCAGCCTCCAAACCTTATGGCTCCTGTTCATGGTATCGGGTATCATCATGATCTTGCTGGGAGTTACGGTCGGCTCCAAGAAGAACAGGAACTGGACGTATGCTAGGGCAGCTAGCATTCGCCAAAGTTTCCGCCAGCGTTTCGCGAAGAAAGCCGTGGTTGAGACAAATGTTAGCAACAACACCACCGCTAATGCTGCTTAATGAAGTTTTCGCAAATTTATTGCAGAAGATAGTGATGAGAAGTTGATTGTAGACTATGACAATACAAGTGTGCGATATACCTAGTATAATGTACTTTTCAACTGCCAATGTAACATTTAGAGCCATATTTCATATGTAACTAAATATTATTATATCTTTTTGAAACATAAATTCGTTAACAATATTCACCTACATACTCGTAGTTTCTAACTTAGTAACTAAATACTCAAAGATTACATTCAGAGGCACCATCAATTTTATTCGTAGGCAAACCAGTTAGTCAAACATTTTAATTCAATGTAATTATGTAAATTTAACAAGAATAACCAACGTCACGGTAATACCCGATAATTAACCGTGCCAACGCCGCCGGTCTAACTTCCTTGGTTCTTTATAATTCGTAAGCAACATGAAATGTAATGTAGGATTCTTAATTTTAAAAAAGAAACAAAAAGCTAAAAGGACATGTGGTAGTACACAACTATTCTATCGATGTCCTTGGTACATTTATTGCGAGTAAATGTATTACGCTATTTTTCTACAATAACACTCCTACAATCCCAGCAATACATACTTGTATCAAAACCACACAATATCTCTTATCCAACCACCTATTTATTGCACTTTTTATTTTTGAATATGTTTTTAAAATGTCTATTACGAATAAATTAAACTTTAGATATATATAAAATGCGTTCTTTTGCGTTACTAAGTGACTGACAGACAACGCATAGCCGAAACTACTGAACGCAAGAAGCTGAAATTTGGCATGTATGTATGTTCGTTGGGGAGTGTAGGGGAGCACTAAGAGAGGATTTTTGGAAATTCCCCCCCTAAGAGGATAAAAAAGGAGATAAACTGATTTTTTGGAAATTGGCGGGCGTAGCCGCGGGGGAATGCTCGTCCTAATATAAAATACTATTTTACAATAATCTTTCACCTCTCTCTCTCTCTCTCTCATTTCATGTTACTTTGTTTTATGAGATTAGAAATAACTATCTACAGATATAATTGCTGCGCACAACTTGTATTGTTATTTACGTCTATGATAATTATAATAATATTTTATTGTCAGAGTTTCATCACGATTTTGTTTAATATACAGTGAGTGCAATACATTTTTATCAGTCATTAATATTTTTTATGTTTAAAATAATTGGTACCAAATTAATTGAAAAGAAAAACCCATTGGTTATATTGTTTAGTACGGATTTAATTATCGTCTTTCATAAGGTAAACTTAGTGTTTCATGTTTTTCGTGTTGGTACACAAAATAATTATGATTTGGTACACAATAATAAAATATTATACTTAACACATTCGCTGTAGCGACCGTAATTTTCTATGGAAAAAAACTACTTATACGTGCTCCGCAGCGAACCTGTTAACTATATTTTACATTAAAACTTACTTATATATTTACATTACATTTAGGTACTATTTAATAATAATAATCAATTGAATTATCACTTGCTTCGGTGAAGGAAAACATCGTGAGGAAACCTGCACACCTGAGAGTTCTCCATATTGTTCTCAAAGGTGTGTGAACGACGTCGACAAACACGCTAGAAGTGCCTAGTACTTAATTTTTTTTATTAATTTTTACATGTAAAATATAATTAAGCTATTATTTACTGCATGTAAGTTTTTTTTTGTTTTGTTTTTATCGGTGACAATTATCTTATGATTATATTATCTTTAAATAAATATGTGATTCAATATAAAAACATTGTTTATCCTTAGGTATGCAAATCGATCCAATGCAATCGATAAAACTTAATGCTTTCTCTTGATAGTAGGTATACTGTAGGTACTGTAATCAAACTTATTATCTTATCCTTCCTTTCCTGATAAATTAAGGAAAAAAATGTATTCCAAGTAAGTGTTTTGGTGTCAGATAATAATTTGTCTTTAAATCTAACCTCTCTATCAGATTATGCGATCTCTGTGTGCGTTTTACAACATGCGATTTCCTGTCGGTTTCGGCTATTTTATGCTACGTAGGCCCTACCTTTGCAATATTTTTTTACGTTTATCCGTGGCACCCATGACACAGGGAATCCTACGCGTCGTCATTACGTATTCAATTTGAATATGAGTTAAAAATATATTTAATGTAGGTTAGGTACAGTTTATCAGAATAGTGCCACACCATTATTTCCGATCGTGAAGCAGTTAATCCACACCTTGTCTGTGTAAAAGGCTCTAATGCCTCTAATCCTGCTGACCAACATACATATTACTATGATATGCGGCGAGACACCCTTTGCTGAATGTCGCTTTACCACCAAATTCAATCCCGACGGTAATTGTATAATGATAGCAATGATATTATTCTAAGTAAAAATGAAAAAGATATATCACTAGCGCGCGAAAAATTTGGCAGTCAAACCGGCCAATTAGTGTACCTTAATGTAGCTTTCTGTCTCATAATTATGTTCCGTAATTATCTTTCGCTTAAGTACTTATATATGTAGTTATAATAATGTCATCGGAGCGGGTACAAAAATACATTTTGCGTTTTAGGAACGGAACGCTACTTATAGTTAGGTTATCTTTGGATATTAGGGAATTTTACCTGCCTAGCTTGCAAAAAATCGAAAGTGAAATATTTTAGCCGTGTTTCGATAGCAGTGTTAGAGAACTAGTAATAATATGAGTCCTCCGCTTCTGTTTCGGCAACGCATCGGTGACATTACGACAACATTGCACTACACATCACACAGTGAAGTGACGTCACTTCGGACCTGATAACTTGAATCACGCTATGGAAGTTTTCTATAACGCTTGCATCAAACCAAACGTGAAATACATGGTCAGGCATTTTCTACCTTGTACATATTATGTAGTACAAGGTACAAAATCAAAAATTTCAAAGTGTTACCCTCTAAAATCTAAATGATAAAATTTTGCGCCTAATTAAAAATACTGCTCAAAGTTTTCTCAGATGATTTTGCGAACTAAGAACTAGATGTAATACAAAACATCTAGACTAAACCGTTCACTTGATAACGTCGAAGGCCATACCCTAAATTAATTTATTTACCGATTACTCCGATAACGATAACATCGGTCGCGATAATTTGTAATGAATGTCAGTATTACACATTGATATATTGAAATAATTGATCAAAATGAAGTCCTGTATTCTTTTTACAATTTTTACTATTATTTTTGTTATTTCTACAACTGAAGGTAAGATTTTTCAAGTAATTAGTCGGTATACTTTCGTATCTTATATCCAGAAGATGTAATGGATAGATCTATATTAACATGGTAAATCGTAGGTAAGTATCTACCTACTCATGAATGACTTTCGCGGTGATGGTCTCAGATTAAAATATTGTGGAGTTACGGTTAAAAAACCTAAGTAATATAATAATAGTTAGGTACTTTTTTTAGTAACAACTATATTATTTAGTATGGTTAACAAGAATATTTAGAATGTAATATTTGAAAAGTGCTATATAGTTTGCGATTTGTAGCAATAGAGATATTATAATTTATAAACTAACCATGATACTTTTATGTGAAAGATGTTAGAGCAAAACTGTGGCACTCAACTCTGGCACTGTAGATATGGTCGTAGTCTATATTTAAAGTGCATAGAGAAAGATAGTAATTAATCAACAAAAAAATCTTAGTTTAGGATAAGTATACGATTATAGGTTCTATATTGGTTTATATAGAAAATTTCGATAGCGTGGTTCAGGAACCATCTAGCGCCACCTTTTATCGAGTATTTAAAACTACATCTCAATGATACCTCTTTCAGGTAGCAGCCTCAGGATATCCGGAGGTCAAGCGACGACGATAAGGGAGTTCCCTTTCGCCGCAGCTCTCCTCACGGGACAGCCCGCTGGAGCTTTCGTACAGGAATGTGGTGGTACCATCCTCACCACCTCCGCTATCTTATCTGCTGCGTCATGCTACCACACCGGTGACATGTAAGCAGAACAGACATTGTTGGAAATAGTGCCTCTATTGCGAGCTATTATTAAGATATTTTTAAGATAATAGCGGCAGTTCATTAGGCATCTGATGTTAGGTAAAGTGTGTATCCGGTAGGTCAGTGTTCCGCAAAGTGTCTACGCACGAGCGAGACGTTTTGTTTCGTTCATTTAATTCTGTGGTTTGTTTGGCTCGTATTTCGCGTTTTAATTTGTGGTGTATCTTAAAAAATTTTAGTTTTCCTAAATGTACCTTGAACACAACAAGTTTGCGGAACATCTGGTCAAAACCTGAGCCTTTTGAACTATGACATAAATACGAGTATAATTTTAACCTTAACTCGCAAATTCCAAAATACATATCGTGAATATTCGTCTCACAATAAAACATGATAATAATGTATCCTGATGTAAACATGATTGTGACATAAATGTATCCTGCGTAAGTTCCAGTCAGTTCAGCTAAAGTTTCTCTTGATTTCTCTCAGCGCTGATCCGCCGGCCCGGTGGCGCACCAGAATTGGATCAACCTACTCCGGCTTTAGTGGTACCATACACTTAATCCGCCTCATCACACGTCACCCGGACTTCAACCACAACACTTTGAACAGTGATATCGCAGTTTTGAGGACAACCACCTTGATGTCCTTAGTTCCTGGTTCGGTAGAAGTGGCTTCGATCGCCGGAATTCATTATCCTCTGGCCAACCAGCAACCTGTGATTGCTATTGGATGGGGCGCTACGTCGGTAATCATTGTTTTTTTTATAAACAATTTAGGTGTGAGAGACTCTTGTCAATCCTATCATATTGAACCTCATGTGCTCGTGTCCTGTTGATAAATGAAGGAATGTACTCTGTTTAATTCAGTGTAGCCTCAAAAGTTTAGTAAACTCCTCCTTTATATCATGTCACAAGATAATATTATAAAACAAAGCCCGCCGCGTCTGTCTGTCTGTTTGCGATAAACTCAAAACCTACTGAACGGATCTTCATGCGGGTTTCACCAAAAGACGGAGGGATTTGTGAGGAAGTGTTAGGTATATAATATATTAAAATTTTGCTATTAGCGGTCATCCGTCATACCAAGCCTTATGAGACACATACGGAATTCATCTTCAAGACAGTTGCTTACCTGGAAAGTCACAATATTATCTGGTGTTAGTTGTTATTACTTTACCTTACCTTTAACTTATCCAGAAATTATGGATACATAAATTATTGAAAACGGCCGGTACCTGACTTGGTGAGATACGATGGAATGAAAATGGTTGAAATGTTTAATATTTGTACGCTACTACCTGAAAATTATATTGGAACTCAAATTGTAATGATGCACCTCATATAAGTACCTGTTCTTAAAAAAAATGATTCGAATTGATTTGATCGTCGGAATATGAGCGGTACAATACAACGAGGAGTTACTGAAGTTAATAATTTCTGTTTCAACCAGGCTGTAGAAACCTCTTCGAACGTCCTCCGCCAAGTGCGAATGTTTACCGTCGCCGAACAGGTCTGCGCCGAGCGCTATGCTCCGGTTGGTGTGACCGTCACCAGCAACATGATTTGTGCAGGATGGTTAGATGTCGGCATTGTTGGGCAATGTTTGGTGAGTGTATCTTTAAATTTCATGTTAATTATAATATTTTGATCTTTTTACAGAAAATAAGTTAGTGCTTGACAATCATCCCACCTGTTGGTAAGAGGTGATGAAGACCTTGATGTTGAGCGCACTAATTTAGTTAAAGTTCTTCTCTTTCTTCGTATCCACATTGGTAGTGGCTCTGCCTTAGAAGCGAGGGATCCCTGGTTCGATTCGCGGCCAGAGCAAATAGTTATGTGACACTGGATCTTGACACTTATACACAGGAACTAACAGATTTTCAACTCGTTCTCCCCTCAGGGTGATACTGGCAGCCCGCTTCTCCACAACGGCGTGGTCGTGGGAGTCTATTCCTGGACCGAGGGTTGCGGCAACGCTCGGTTCCCGAACATCAACACGCGTGTCCCGGTGTTCTCGCGGTGGATAGTGGGTGCAGCGATCGCGTAGAGCGCAGACCATTTCTACCTTATGCTTCGGCTAGCATATATCGGCGTGGTAACCAAGCCTATGTGAAGACTTAAGAAGGAACTCAGAGCAATAAACTCTTCACAATTGAATGTGCTTTTATTATGCAGGTTACTGATGTCCATGGGTGACGATGACCATTAGGTGGGTAGTCTGCTGGTTTGTCGGCTGTTATTGTCGTATATTTGCAATTTTTTCTTTTTTTTTACTGAAAAAAGTTACCGCTTGACTGCGATCCCACCTGATGGTAAGTGGCGACATAGCCATTAGATGGTAAGGCGCGTTAACTTAGAAAAGACCTATTCACTCTTGACTTAAAGGCACCCAGTTTAATCGACCGGGAATAAAAGTTAATGTACAGTTAGTTTGCTGGTATAACTGCTAAAAATTTTTAAGTTACTTAAACAATAAATTTATTTCTTCCAACTAAACAGTCGACAAAAGCCACGTATCGTCACGTTACTTACCTTAGTTAGTATAAAAATTAAACATTTCAATATTTATTTTTGCAACGCATCATCACGCATGAAATGTGTAATCCATAGCTGTCAGGATAGGGAGCCACGAGATGACAGTGTTATCTACGTCAACCTCAAAAATATCATCCATTCAGGGGCGAATGTTACGGTGTTCACACACAATCCGAAACAATAGCCATCATTATTATCGGACTAGTATATCTATACATAGAGTAGACTAACCATCCTGACCCGACCTGAGTCGTGTTCTTTGTCGGTCACAGTTGTCGTGGGCGGCAGTGGTAGAGTGGTACTGCATGCTCGTTTGCTATCTAAATCCGTCAAAAACAAGCCGTTCAAAATTTATGAGAGGTTTAAATTACATACACACACTAACACACACATACACCAACAGACATCATCACGGGAATAGTCAGAATAGCTAGCCTAGGACCTCAAATCGTGGAGAACTGATGAAAACTAAATTTTCGAAGTCTTTTTTCCAGTCTAAATAACTATGTCATGGTAAGTAAACTGTGAGAAATTTGTACCATATCAATTGTCCGATAATTTTCATGTCTTTTCTCGTATCGTCGAAAGATAACGATATCGTATCGGTCAGTGTGAAAACACTGTAACGTTCTGGGATTATTTTTTTATTTGCTATAGCATTTAACTGTTTCTACAGTATATGGACAAATAAACTAAACTGGGTATATTAATGACTGTGATTGTATTTCGGCAGAAACCTGACTTCCCATTCAGAATGGTTTGAAACCAGAATGATATAATAGGTCGGTAGTGACCGGCTTAGAACAAGACTCGAATGGGACTAGGTGACTAGGATAGTTAGTCCAGTAAGGAGACGGTGTTAGAACTTAGTTGATTAGTTTGTTAGTAAGTACGAGGACGGCGCAGGGGCTGTTAGTGAATGTTAGTCCTGTTAGTGTTGTTAGTAATAGTCCAGTTAGTGATTGTTAGTAAGAATCTTGTTCTAATTCGGTCACGGATGCATTTCTACCCTTGAGGACTGAGATGGTCACCTCTAAAAAGTGTAACCGGACCCACATGTATTTGTCCATGCCACCCGGAATGCTTTGTCGGATGAGTAGGATAAAGTATCGTACCAATAAAATTCTGTGATCTCACTATTCACAAATCAAACACTAATTCCGCGACGATGTTACAAGAATGTCAAACATTACGGTTAATAATAAATTGTTGTGGTTAATATTACCATAATGATTTTCGTTTAATAACCGGTAAATTAAGCGTTTAGGGAATGTTGTACTATTATCACAGCGGAATCAGTTATTGGCTTTATTTTAAGCTATTTTATAAGTACGTAGCCGACTAACGGACTGACGAGTGGTTTTCAGTATTTTGTGCCTTACCGTAGTGGTGGTAGCGTACCACCCTATTGCTTAGTAAGGCACAAAATGCTGACAATTGTTGACCTAATTGGCGCGGTCTAGTCAAGACAAACTCAAAAACTCAAACTCAAATCGTTTATTTCATGTGGGTATTTTTAAATACACTTCGTAGACAGACCCCATTCTCATGCCGGGCGACAGAGGCCGGTTGCTGCTTGGTGGTTGCTGCTTGGTAGATTGAGGCCCGCCTGGTTGGCTACCACCATCTCGCTAGAGTCAGCCGCCCAACCACTTGTATTCCGGAGTTCCGTTCAGAGCTATTATTTTCTTTTTCCTCGTAGTTTCTTGGCCGAAGCATTGTGATGCCTTTGGTGTTACTGACTTCCATGGGTGACGGTGATCAGAAACCATCCGATCACTAATCTGGTAGATTGTCGTATAGCAACAAAAACGTATTCGATGTACAGTTGCACCAAATTTAAAAGTTGAAATTGAAATTAGAACGGGTTAAGTCATTAACTGCGGTTAACGAGGCACGCAGGCACGAGTGGTTTCGATCTGAACATAGTATTTACACAAATGTTCCTATCAGCGGTTACTGGTTGACAGCCAGTAGTGCAGTGAGCGACTGTGTCCATTATCAGTGGCAAACGTACTGACGACATGATCGCGCGTGTCTTTCTCATTATTTCAGTACACGCGGTCCTAACTAGCAGTGTGACTGTGAACCTTTATAGCCAGACTCCAGAAATTATCAGTAGGTGTTGACTACTATTTTTTTAGTATTTTTTGTGATAGTGATGTTTTCGATGTCAGCTTTATAACAGTTATGACGTTTCAGGAATTGTAAATGAAAAAAATTCAATAATGTTATTTTAAAATAAAATCTTTTTTCGTAGTGACTCTGCCTGCAAAGCGAGTCTTCCTGGGTTCGATTCCCGCCTGGATATTTATGTGACAGCTCAATGTTTGCTCTAGGCTCATGGGTGTTAGTGACGTGGTATTTGTATTGTCCATGACACCCACGACACAGGGAATTGTAGTGCGAGGGTATGAGCGTGTAAGAGTTTATTTATTTTATTTATTTATTTTATGTGTTAGTTTATTGTTATTTAAGTGTTGGTCTAAAAAATATTAAGTTATTTACTTACCACATTTTTTACAGTTATGAGCATGTGTTAGTTTAGGTTCCTGTGAAAACAATTAAAATTACCTCCGCTTTTGAATTTTATAGTGTGAAGTCATCTGTGCGTAGAGACTTCGCACACCAGTTTTTTCAAGTCTATCCTATGGTGTGGTCGTTCAAAAATATTTCGGGTGTGTGAAAAAAATAAAGTCCATTCAGGATACCATTTGCGGAACATTTCGTAAGGGGCCATCCATAAACTACGTCACACGTTAAGGGGGGAGGGCGTCAACGAAATGTGACATTGTGTGACAACAAGCAGGGGTCAAAATCTTTGTGACGTCACAGAGGAAATCAAAAAATATGAAAAGGCGAAACTTATATGTAAACAAACTCGGAGAGGGGGTTCCAAACATGTGACCACGACAAGGAGGGGGGACGATTAAAAATGGTAAAATTTGGGACGCTTTAATAAAGTGTTAATTTTTTAATAATGTTTATTGTAGAATACGGTCAGTATCTCAGTAGTGTAATTTCTAATTGTGTCACATGATTTTCCTCTTGAGTCAATCAAGTTTCCTGTTTCCAGATCAGGAATGTACAAACAATATATATTTAGATATACATAATTATATACCAATGACATAAATATATAGGTAATAGAAATTTAAAAAATGTTCTGATTTTCTTAGTTGCTGAAGAAACATTAACATACTAAGTAATAACACAGTAGGTATATATCATCTTCATACTGTGGTAATAAGGACGTTGCAGACAGACATTTACATAGGTACATACTCACAAACGTAAAAAATGACACTAATAATTTAGGTTAAGGAAAATTACCGTGACTTCTCGTTACAAGTAGCTGACATATAAAAATTAATACAAGTAGCCAGCTTCGTTAGTTTCAAAATTCAAATTTGTCAACAGGTTAGGTAGGTACAGTTCTTAAAATTAAAATAATATACTTTTTCAATGAAGTATTTGAATGAACGTCATTGGTGGATTGCAAACGCATCCATGACAACGTAGTTAAATGGAAAGGCACTTCGCTTTCGGTTATCCTGCCCCGCCGCTGTTCGAGTGTCCTGGGTTCGATTTTTAGTCTGGGCGCGGTAATGATATCTATACCTTATCTATATAATATGCATACTATTATTGGTCTGGGTGTGTGTTCTTGTCTTGTCCCTATAATCTACGACACAGGGATTCCTAGCGTATGGCTATGCGTGTGTAGCGTTATTTATTTATTATTATTAGGTACTTACTATTTCTTCGCTTGGGCTATAAAAATCTTTTAGCTGTACAAGGCCATTATATCTTCAAGTGTAGCAGGTTGCAGTTGTTTTAAAAGAACGAATGCAGGCTATATTCTCCAATCTCAATGCAGCTTGGCAAACAATTTTAAGACCATACCGTTTTTTAAATTTAAACCTGTAGGTACTGAACCTACAGGTTTAAATTTAACAAAACATTAAAAGTACATTAAACTTGTTCTTATCTATCTGTTTTAAGTAGGTACATTTTGTTCAAACTTGCTTCGAAATACCGTGAAATGTACGACATTATAGTTTAAATACTTAATTAATACTTACTAATATAATATTAATACTTTTCTGTAAAATAAGAATGTAGATTTTTGTTAGGTAATAAAACTGGCAAATGTTTAAAAATTTGGACTAGGGTTAACAAATTAGAACTACAGCCGGAAGTCAAAGAACTAAAATAGGTCACAAACGTATCGTTACTCTTAAAGGTTAAGCTAGCTTGCGTGAAGCAACGTGCTTCACAGCAAAAATAGAAGCTGTGATGGATCTACCAATTCCTGCATCATGTAAAACCGGTCACAAACGTATTGTTGCTCCTAAAGATTAACCTGTAACTAGTAGTAACTATGTGTCGGTGGATCATCGAAACGTAACAGCAATAGAGAGGCAAAAAGCAGACCTAAATAAAATATAAATCCTATGATAGATAGTATATGATCTGAAGCGCCAATTAGTGTTTTGTCCTCGTCAATTTCAGACAATAAAACAAGATATGTACGTCAGGATTACCGCTTTGCAAATCTGAGACCGAAACGAGCCAATGATACTTATGATAGTTTACTTCAAGCTCTGACTGATTTGCCAGCTCTCAGCCAAGATCGCTAATAATAGTTGATATTTACTAAGAAAGTAATTATAGTATTTTATCTATATGAATCTCTATCAAAATTTAGTTAATATAAAAAAAACCTCTTGGTAGTGTATATGTATACCTACATATAGAAAATGTTTGGTATGTATATGCATAAATAAAATGAAAGAAAAAAGAAAATAAAGATAAATTTTGTAATAAGCTAGTAGGAATCACCTAAACCAGTACACGATAGATCTTGTATATACCTATATATTATATACTAAAATATATTTTTGCTGAAAGAAAACAAAATTATCATCTCAGGTACATATAGGTATGTAAACCCATTGAGATACAGCGTTGTGAAGTCGCAACAGCCATGAAATTAATTTGAAGTATGCTTATTTCCGTACACCGTGAAATTCGTACTGACGTTATGTACACGTACGTCAACAATATCTTTTGTAGCCATGTAGCTTATAAATTC
The DNA here is from genome assembly GCA_905404295.2 of Ochlodes sylvanus. Taxonomy (NCBI): domain Eukaryota; kingdom Metazoa; phylum Arthropoda; class Insecta; order Lepidoptera; family Hesperiidae; genus Ochlodes; species Ochlodes sylvanus. Next base: position 7,420,532 of record FR990144.1, read on the forward strand.
AATTTTACCGGTTTCGAAATACATTCACGTTATAAAAATATGCGGATTATACATTTAAGGATTATATCATACGGACAAGCACGGAATACGTAGGTATTCCGTGCGGACAAGGGATTAAAATTGTAACACTTACCTAAGTTACATTTTTTATAAAAAAATAATTAATAAGGAAATCATAAAATGAATGCGTGTAATAAATAAAGGACTTAGTTTTTATTTCATAAGTACTTAATTAATTTATCATAATTCGTACGTGTTATTTCCTAAACTGTGGGAATTTTAATTGAATTCAATATTTTCGTCTTTTTCGTGTTATAATTTATGAAATATGGATTTATGAAATCTTAGACAACGGTTTCAGACGTAAAATTCTCTCACGACTTGGCAATGAGTCTAATTGATATGTAACAAAAACAATTGGCTTGGCTTCAGCTCACTACTGAATACGGGTCTCCTCATGATTGAGGAGGCCTAGATCATACTCTTTACGCTACTCCAGTGTGAATTGGTGTAGGAGTTAATGAGCGACCCAAGTATAAGAAGTTTTTATGCCGCACGAAGGCCTCCGAACACTTAATGACTGCTATCTAACGACAACAACCGCCACTGACGGCTTAATGTGCCCTCTGAAGCACAGAAACGCTCAAGAAAAGTTTGCAACTAGAGTGGTCACCCATCCAACTACAAACCGCGCCCGCTGTCTTCGATATTACTCGAGCCGCCGGGCTATGATGAAGTTTGCAAAATGAATTCCACAATGAACATGAACAATACCTGCCTTTTTTATTAAGCTAATATTAATTGCCTCTTAATACTACAAATTATTTAATAATGATGAAGTGATATGAAATAATGCAATGCTATTTATGACCTAATTAAAGTGGTTATCGATATGAAAAAGGTATTAACGCGATCAACACAATGTTACATTAAAGGAACTGTTATTAATAGCACCAGTGATAGCTGGTTTAATCGTTGAACTCCTGAATAGACCTGGGATCGAATCTTGCATGAAGCTATACTTTTCAAAAATGATGTGGGTATTATTAAGAATATTCTACGCACCGTTTTACTTTATAATATCATTGGCGTATTAGAAATTATAGAATAGAAAAGAAAAAATAATTATTACTTGCTTCAGTAAATGAACACATCGCGGAGATATACACACCTGAGATTGCTTGAGAATTCTCCATAATGTCCTCCAATCCACACTTGGCTAGCATTGTGGACTATTGCCTGTACCCCTCACATTGTGAGAGGAGACCCGGAACCAGCAGTGGGACAGTTATGGGTTACGATGACGAAGATACGCTTACACACAATATTCGCTAACACACTCATACCCCCGCACTTGGATTTCCTATTTCGCAAGTGGCATGGACAACATCACTACACCCACGACCCGAGGACAAACTGTAGTCTCTCACAAATGTGTGCCCCGGGAATCAACCCGGGACCCCTGACTTCGCAGGGAGGGTCACTCCAAACTAGGCTACGGGCTACTACTACTTCCCTACTAGTCCAGTAACTGTTAGCAGTTACTTAGCAGAGGAGTACAGGGACAGGGATTGTTAGTGATAGTTAGCCCTGTTAGTTGTTGTTAATAATACTCTATTAATACAGTAAATAATTGTTAGTAGAGTTGTAGAGTCTCGTTCTTAGTCGGTCACAGATGTGTAGCTACCCTTTAGTACTAACATGGTCGCCTCTTAAAAAGTTTAACCGGATCCGCACCTTTCTAACCGGAACACATTATTAATACCTGTTTTTTCTTGTTAATAAAGAAAAAATAATATTTTTTCATATTATGATAATGTATCCTTATATCAATTGCACACTGCACCATATAGGTAGGTAACTGTAAATATTGTGATAAATCGTGTCAGTTTATTGGGAATGTTGACAATAAAATATACTAAGTATGTACGTACCTACTAAGCATTCGCAATAGTCTCTACAATAGTCTCTACGTGATGTTTTAATCACGATTACTATGAAAAGGCAGTATAAAACAAGAGAACTAACTAAGTAAGGTACAAGCTAGGTACCTACATGCCAGGCTAGTTTATTCCGTAACATTTTTTTTGCTACGTAAGTACATGTATAGACATGCGGATTTTTCATTTTTATTGTCACATGTTTACTTATAAATAACTATTCTAATAAGTCGATTATTTTTTCATTACAGGTAAATCCAAGGTAGAACTGACACCGATCCTAATCGCGAGTGGATTGAACGATATCGTTGTATTATCAGCTCCGATTCTGAACGCTCAAGCGATTTACTATTTACACAAACCTAACGGAGATGCTCTTCCGTTGAACTTTAAGGATAAAACAGAGACATTAAGTAATAACGTTGTAAATGAGCCGCAGTTTAAAACATTTAACGTTAACAATGAACGTTTTAACGGCACAGATGTGGTAGGGGTCGCGGAAGAGAAGATGACTCGGTATGACTTTATGATAGGACCATTGCAAGAGGAGGATCATGGAAATTGGGTACTGAGCGCGTACTTCAAAGACGTAGATGGAGATTGGATAGAGTTTTTCCAAGTCATCACAATGGAAATAACTGGTAAGGCTTCGTTTTAATGTGTGTACACTCTTGTGGAAGCAATTTATTTATTGCCATACAGGCTCGGCTCTAGTACATGTAGCGTCCGTGTGCAACACTGGTGCCCTCTTGTATCAAAATACGCGGTTGAAATGGAACAGGTACCTACTTACAAGACGGTCTCGGCGCCCGGATACATGCACCCTTTAGGTAAAGCCGCCCCTGTTGCCACGTCTAAATGTACCCAAGTGATTTACTGTAAACTTTGCTTTTGCCAAGTGATTTGAACGCAGGACTCCCGAACAGGGGAGCCTCGGTTACAATCCTGCAAGCAACACTAATTTTTAAAAAATGTGCGTATTATAAATTTAATAAATTATCACTTGCTTCGGTGAAGGAAAACATTGTGAGGACCCCTGCTCATCTGAGAGTTCTCCGTGATGTTCTCAAAGGTTAAGTCTGCCAACTTTGCTTTTTATGACGTCAGTTAAAAACACAAAGGATATAAGTGGTAGAACATATAATTTAAGATTTAAACATTTCGTTCACAGAAACAGTGCCATTGTCGCCAGAGGAATCGGAACTGAACATCGGTGACGCATTCGTCCTAAGCTTCGCCTATCAACTTCGGGACTTAGAGAGCTGTCAGATCGACCCTCCCCGGTCCACCTTCGACAGATATTACGACAGAACCCAGAGTGGTTTAAATAAGTGTGAATTTATCATGAAGAATGTAAGTTTAGCTGATGAGGGTACTTGGACAATCATCGGGGTAGGACCAATTGTATACAAGGGAAGTGCTATTTTACATGTACGAGATAGGTAATTGTTTCTACAATATATAGGATAACCCTTGGTGAATCTGAAGTACCTGTTACCTAAATTTTCGATTTTCGAACAAGAGGGTAGATTTGTGTTTTTAAAATGCTAGTGCCAACTGAAGCAAGTAAGGAAAACGATGCTCTTGTGACATTATTAATGACTTCGGTTGCACGATAGTCCAGGACATAGACAGTTGTACCTATCAAATGAACAAACACCAAAGAAATAGTATTATTGTAGTTTCAAAGTACAAAATAGGTGTGGGTGATTCAAAATCTCGCCACAAGTTTATCACATCAATATTTCTACTTAAAGTCTAAGTTAAGAGTGTCAAAAACATGTGAACAGGTTTACTAAGTGCGCTTTACCACGTAATATTCCATCTTACTATGTAATATAAGTAATATAATATGTATATTAGCTCCATCCATTTTTAATTGCCATAAGTTTCGGATATTACTATTTAATTAAGACTTGATATTGACGTGTTTACGTACTTGTAATTAATATAATGAATATCATCAGTGAAGTCATTCAAATGGATTTTTTTTTCATTATTAGATTTCATGTTGAACATTGTCCTATTAATGCTGGAGTCCTACTAAATGTAGAAATGTAGAAACCAATCGTTAAACCGATCGAGTTACCAGTAACGAGTCGTCAAAGTCGTTGTCTAATAATCTTTTTTGTAGTAACACTTTGAAGTTACGCCTCGTGGAGTTCTACCATCCGTAAGAATCATTTATTTGTAAGTAGATAATTAATGCACGTGTATATGCCTTGACAACGCCATTGTTGATTTAATACTTGTAGGTTAATAACAAATAATAAAAAATTAAGAATTAAAATAATAAAACAGTTTAACTTAAATTATTTTATTTCAATTACAACATACACAAATCATATCATTACACTCTGCGTTTATCGCGTTGCGTATACGCCTCACGTCATTTATTAATTTTAACTAAATACTTTATCACTATTTACAGAAAACTTAACTAACATTGATTGAAATTGAGACACTCCCAATTACGATGACCGAAAACAATTATTACACGACAATAAACATCTTAAAACAAGAATTTTCCTTAAATTTACGTCATTTTACGACATTTCTTAGTAACCTAAAACACATGATATTATTGAAATATTATTCAAATGTTCTTCAATACAATACAAAAATACGCGAAGGTTTCTCGTGTGTTATACAGAATCTTCAAGTTAATTAGTCAATTATACATGCAACTCATATCGGAAATCTGTAACGACAATGAATTCGTCATACTTATACAATAACTTTACCGTACTATTGTTATACTTCTGCCAAGCGAAGGCAATGAATGACATTTCAAGTTTATACAAACAATATGTTTGTGTTTATAACATAAGTACCACCATTTTAGAGGTCAACTTCGGTCCGTCGCAAAATTCAACCTAACCTTGACAAATTAATGTCAAACATTTAAGAACATCTAAAAGTACACGTTGAAACAAATTGACGTTTCTAAGTATGTACATTACAAGGTAGCCGTGACCGTGACAGTGGCTTGTTCTATGGTCAAATGATTATCTTAAACATATGGACATCTCAAATAATAATATATATGTACTTTTTATGTGCTCAGGAGTTTCTTTTGTATTTTCTTCTTTTTCTATAAAACGTGCGTAAAGGTATCAGTGACACCTATCTATACATATAGAAAATCTGCAACTGATCGCAGTCTGTACATGGAACAATGAACCCAAAACAATGATTTTTAGAATTTTTGTCTGTTTGTCTGCTTATCTGTTTGTCTGTGGTTTTGTACGCAATAATCTTAGAAACGGCTTAACCGATTTGCGGTTTTCACTAATATACTGGGGTAAGCTTCACTTAACATTAAGTTTGTTTGTTTACCTTTATTTCAATCGGTTGATAAATAAAAAAGTTATGTCAGTTTAAAGATAAGCCTAACAATTCTCGAATGTAGAAAATAGATGGGTAATGTTTCCCGAATCGATGCGAGTTCGGGTTTATTTGTATGAAATATATCCAAATCAATCCACCGTCACTGTGCTCGGTCAATATTGGCTATCCAGGGTCTACTCACTACCACTCCCTGACCCAGATCCGCTGCCACTCCGTTGAGGGGTGTTGGCTTCTCCCCCGCCATCGCTGCCCTCATCATCAGAGTCCTTGAGAGCCTTCGCCCGATCCAGCCTCCTCGCTCGGTGGGTCTCCATATCAGACGCATCGGATTCCGATGAGTAGATTGCTGCTCCGGCCGATGCTGAAATTGAAACGCCAAGTCATCAGTGGTACATGCTAGCACCGAATATCGTAACTGAGGTTAGATTACAAACTCAAACTCAAATCATTTATTTCATGTAGGTATTTTTTCAATACACTTATGAACGTAATTTTTTGCATTTACCACCGTTTCGTTAAGGTGCCTTTAAATTTTAAATCTTTAAGGAGAAGAAACGGCGAAAGAAACTCCTCGGCACATTTTTTGACATTACAATAAGTAAAATCAAATTAAAATAGAAAAAGGAACCTCACGCAGGGGGTACCGTCTAGCTCAGTTTACCCACGTGTCTTATTTCGAAAAATTACACACATTCATTAATCTGGCAAATGCTTACCACTAGCCCCATCCGAGGTCCTATCCCTAATCAAATTGTTCTAAAATTACCATTTCAGGCAACGAAGCCCTTAACATAAATAAATCATTGACATGACCGTTGATCGTTGAAGCCCACGGAATTCGACCCCGACCCCCTTGCAGCCACAACTACTTCATAAAAGTAGATTTTTTTACTGAAAATAAGTTACCGCTTGACTACGATACCACCTGATGGTAAGTGGCGACGTAGCCCTTAGATGGTGAAGCACGTCAACATAGAAAAACCCTATTCACTCTTGTCCCCTATTCACCCTATTCACACTGTAGCATGCAACTTATAACTTGTAGCTCACCCTTCTGCGCAGGCTTGTATTTGTTCTTGATGGCGGCGAGGGACACGCCCCCCTCGTCCTCGGAGTCGTCGGCGCGCGCGGCGCCGCCCCGCCCCGCGCCCGCGCGTCGCGCGCGCCGCGACACCACGCGCGACCGCATCGCCGCGCGCAACTCCATCTCTTCTTTCTGTAATTGTTGTCAGCGTAAATAAAACATCGCTTTCAACTTTGGTAACAATGTAATCCAATACTCGATGATCTTTGCATCATTTATAAAGGTCGCTTCAAATAAACGCGACATTCGACATTCGTTTTGACAACTTATTAATAATTTAGTATAAAATAAACAGAATTTTAATAAGAGAGCTATGCACTAGACACGGACCACTATTGGCTGAATAGACACCTAATGTTTGATTTTCCGTATTGAATGCATTCTGGCAACTAGCTGAGGTAAGACGAAGCGGGGTGACTGGCTAATTCAACGCTGTGATTGGCTAATTCAAGGCTACACGAAACGCTTGTTATTAGGAGTCTATTGGCTGTGGTCGGTGGCACTAGAATAATAAAAATAATGCGAGCAACCCTAGTGTCCATTCGACGAAAATTTTATATACAACATTTACTCTGCCTATAGACGAAAGATTAAAAAATGTTTCATCGGTTTCGGTTGCGGTTTAGATAACTCTAATATATCTGAAAGATTCGGTGACGATTGCGAAGCTCAACAACCCTGTCCAATGTAAACAAAGGTGCCCTCCACACTTACCTTCAACTGATACTTCCTGTCGGCATCGGGGTCCGCCCCGACCTGCGACAGTATCTTGATGGCGGAGGTCTTCGTGGAGCGGTCGGCCAACGACAGCGTCATCTTCCTGTGGGTGAACGACTCGGTGGAGTGCGGCCGGAACGAGAGCTTCGTCCTGAACACCGCCTGGCCCTGCAGACCCGTGCCTTGCCTCACGAACAGGTGGTTGTGGTCGCCCTGGGGAACAATGCAGCTTTTGAAGTGAAAACTTCCATAGTGTCGTTGTGATTTGGAATTCGATGAAACGGAAATGATGCGCAGACGTAATGGAAACGAAAAAGACACAGACACATTCATCCTTCCTCCATCTTTTTTCAATTTTCATGCTTATATCTCGTAAACTATTAATTATATCTCTACAATTCCTGCTATATTAATAATCCACATTACACTTACTACAAAGAATGTCACATACTTTACGATTACGATATTAAGGATATACGCCAACTATTAACATATAAATGACTCACATGCAGAGGCTGTTTGTACATGTCGAATATCTCGGAGCCGAGGTGCAGCGACATGCTACCATCCGACCATTTGACCATCCGAGCGTTCGACTCCTTCACCGCGTTGCCCTCCTTGTCGAACACCGTCCGCCATCGGATTGTGTTCTCCACTTTGAGTTTCAACCTATGAAAAAAAAAACGTTAACACACACACACCCCCGCACTAGTCGCGGGCGGCATGGACAACACAAATATCACATCACTATCACCCATGACCCAAGGACAAACATTTATCTGTCACATAAACATCTGCCCCGTCCGGTAATCGAACCCGGGAATCGCACCAATTCGTTGAATACATACAATATTGTCATGTTTACTGCATCATGTCTTGGTATGGCAACCCAGGAACCCCTCACTCTACAAGCACACCATTGACCTAAAAGACCATTAAAAGTACCAATTAAAAATTATGCTCTCACCTTGCCCGACCTTCCTCATCCAATGTCTCCTCCTCATCAATCTCATCCTCATATGTATTAGGATCGTAGGGCCTGGTCTCCACGGACAAGAAGTTGGGCAGCTTCACAAAGTGCAGTTCCTTGCCGAGCTCCGTCCAGATCTTTGGCATGTCCACGTCTATCCTGGTCTCTGGTATTTCCACCTCCTCTTCTTCGTCGGGCTTTTGGGGCGCTTCCTGGGGAATATCATTTGGTGGGGATATCATTTGGCAGTGGTTACTGAAAACCTTGGAATTAATTATATTGTTATGTAAAATATTGTCATTTTCTGACTTACATTTTATTCCTTTTCATTTATTGCTAATAAATTGGTATGTTACAAAAGGTCCTATAAGATAAGATAAATGTTCTAGAGCTCACACAACTGAGTTAAGGGAAAACCACTAATAATTTAAATTTTACCATTAATCAAATACAAATTAATTAATAAGTTGCGAAGATATAGAATGAATCTGCTATTTCAGTAGAGCTGAAGGATAACATGAATACTGATGAAAAGAATTTTCAGTTTTACCTTTGGATTCTATTAAACTTTTAAAATTAAATCAATAATTTAGTTATAAAGAAAACGTTAAAAAATGCATGTGATTTTAGCAAGAACCATATTATGCTTATATGGATTGTACCCAATCCCTTCCTAGCATTGTTACCCACCTCATCCCCACTCCCCCTGGCCTCATCCCCCGACCGTCGCTCGTCGTCCGACCGCGCGCGACTGCGACTGCGACTCCGGCTGCGACTGCGCGACCGCGACCGATCCGACCCCTTGTCGCGCTCGCCTTCGTTGTCCGTGCTGATGTCTGACGCGTCGCCGAACAACGCGTCCGCCGTTACTGCGATGGTAAATGAACGGGGAAATATTTATTATAAGTGATAAAAAATTGGTTGTCTGTAAAGTCGGTTTACTGACGATAGTTGAACGTGACAACGTCTTAATCTTAAGAAAATAATTTCCTTTGAATTAGTAGGCAAGCACAATAAAAGAACACTTTTTAATACAAGTTAAGTCATTTATTAAAAATGAATGCTGGATACTTATACATCCTACATAAACCCTTACTAGCGTGATTCAGAATTATAGCGCCCCACTACTCAACGCCATCTAGTGTACTGCGAGTGAACTACCAGCTCAGCCAGCCTTCCTCCATCGATAAATGGACCCAATCGAACTTAATGAATAATTGTTCACTGCACAATACATAGATGGCGCTGGTAGGGGATAATAATTCACCAACGGTAACGACGGTAACGCATGAGTCATGTTTTTTCATGCGTGCCACCGAATTATAAGACGTTGTCACGTCAAAAATTGTATCTGAAAGCTACACATTTATGTAAATATGCGTGTATTTATTGCTTTAACTTTGTATATTACGATTCCACTTGATAGTAAATGGCAACGCTGCCTTTTTGATGTTTTTGGCCTATTTGCTCTTCACTTAATAACACGTTGTAATCGAACGGGCACACCAACGTGGTCAAGTTATTGAAGTCCCTAATGGTTCGCCTGACGAAAAACGAAGCAAAGCGTTCGTACCGAAAGATACTAGCCGTGCGCCGGCTTGTTTGACGATAAAAAGAAGATGGGAAATATGTCACATTCTTGTCTTATAATTTATAAAAAAAAATCATCTTACCATTATCTGCCTTTTCCTGATTGTCATCATCGGAATCCACGAGTTTCTTGGTCTTCTTCTTGGGTTTACCGCTGGTGTCAGAGCCGCTGTCTGAACCTTCCTTCTTGCGTTTCTTAGACTCACCGTCACTCTCAGAATCTGATAGAACTGCCCGTTTCTTTTTGTCCCCTGAAAACAATGGAATCATATCAAAATTAAAAAAGCTATGGCAATCTATCTCATTCACTCCTTCATTGTTAAAATCACTTCCACGCTAATCTTTCGTCAAAATCAAAAACAAAAAAAATTTAATTGGTTTTTACTTGTAGTTTGACGAGTAAAAACCATTGCTTCAATAAATCACTATGGAGAGTGGTCTTTGAAGAAGTGACAAGAATCATCCAAGAATTTTTCCCTACTCACAGTCAATTAGCATTACAGTATGGCATTTCTGTCTATTCTAACGGAATTAAATTAATAATTTCCCCTCATCAACCACTGAAGAGCCGAATTTCAATTTAGGGATCTTTAATCTGCTGAACAGATTTTCTTGAATCATGTCTAAGAACAGTTATGATCATAGTCATTAATAACAATTCACAATTGATATTGCCCGCGGCTTGGCCCACATTGTAGTCGAAAAACAACAAAATACCTTTCAAATTATCTCAAAAGAATGTATATCCAGTATAACAATGTTCTTTCCAGGGTCTCAAAATATCTCTTAACCAAATTTCATCTAAATCGGTTCAGCAGATTGAGTGAAAAGGTAGCAGACAAACAGAGTTACACTCGCATAAATAATATAACTATGGCAATATCACTGAAGACACTGCTCAATTAAGAAATAATAAATCTATTACCTGCTCCCTCAGAAGCATTTGAGCTCTTCGATCTTGACCTTGAACGGCTTTTGGACTTAGATTTACTTCTTGACCTAGACTTGGAATGTCTGGACCCGGATCTGAAAATATAAAAATTAACAATAAATTAAGGCAATTCAAGTTTCAGCATCCATAATTCACTTCACTACATCAAAATTAATAGAAAATAATACCTTGATCTACTTCTTGATTTTTCCTTGTCCTGATCATCATCAATCATAAGATTAGGTGAGTTGGATCTGCTGTCTGCCACATCTTGTCTTGCAACTGGACTCTTAGATCGTGACGAAGAACGGGACCGCGTCTTCCTACTCTTAGGACTCCCACTAGCTGATCTTGAGCGACTCTTAGCACCTGACTTAGTGCTCGGTGACCGAGATTTTGATGACCTGGATTTGGGGCTCTGTGATTGTGATTTGGGGCTCTGTGATCTTGATTTAGGGCTTTGCGACCTCGATTTCGGACTCTGTGATCTCGATTTTGGTGATCGTACACCTGATTTTGGACTCTGGGAACGAGAACGATTGCTGCCGGACCCTGATCTTTGCGACCCACTTCGGGATCTTGACCTCGATTTAGCAGGGCTTCCAGATACCTGTGATTTGGGGCTTGAACCACCAGATTTATTACTCTGAGCTGATCCCGAACGAGATCTGTTAGATGCAGCTGGGGAATTTGATTTGCTACGCGAGGCATTTGAAGATTTCCTTGAACGTGCAGAACAATTGGATTTGGGAGATTCACTTCCGGATTTTCCTGGGCTACGGGACACTGATCTATAAAGAAATTAAATATTATTATATTATTTTACAAACCAATACTCCAAACCACTAACAGAGTGAATTCTGCATAGAATCATCCATATAATTAAATTCACTAATTCTAGAAATCACATTAACAACCTCAACTTAGGGGGACTCTGTCTGCTTCAAACTGAAATTGAACCTCAAATCCTTTACTCAGCAGGTTACAGTATACGCTGCAGATTTCTGTTTATCTCCACTAATCTCAAAAATGGCTTAACCGACTTGGATGCAGTTTACAATAAAACATGTGTAAGCTTAGGGTATCATAGGGTAAAAGACATGTCAATTTAAAGAATCCTGTATACACATAATACACATTATGTTTTTTATTATTTAAATTTTCTAAGTGGAAACAGATAGTTGTACAAAATCTTACCGAGATTGACTGCCTTCTTTACCGGATGGTGCAGGACTGCCACTTTTACTGCGGCTGCCGCTGGAAGCACTGTCCGAGTCTGATCCTGAATCTGTATCTGTAAAGTATTTTTATTTATGATTGCATTAGCAGCATTGATAGCAGCTGAATGTATGCTCCCCCTCCTCCCCCCAATCCCGATCCCAATTAATATTTTAAACCGCTACCATTCAAAATAAACAAACAAAAGAAAAAACATTGACATTTTTGAGAGGTCATATTATTATTTCTTACATATGAAAATAAATAACAAAGAAATATTATTAATAAACATATTCTGTTACGGTGTTACCGCAATTCGAAATACGTTGCAAGTAACCTACAAAAATAAATTAAGTGCTCCCCAGATACCTAAATACCAAAAGTAAAACGCAAAATAATTATATACATCACATTGTTTTATGAACATAATATTTCTAAGAGGCAAGAATATTAGTAAGAATCTTATTTATTAGTATTTCTTTGAAACATACCAGCAATTTTATTTTTCTTAGGAGCCATTTTTCAGAGTGTACACTGATATACTAAATATACATTTGTTAACGTATTTTTCACACAAAACACTAAATTTATTACTTTATTTTATACCAAATAAACAAATAGTTTAATTGCCAAACCACAAACGGCGACAGACAGGGCCATAGATTATACACTTATATATGAGAAGACAGGGCAAGCAACAATAGCAAACTTGTTGACAGTTGACTTGACAATCTTGCTAACTTTGACATTGACAGCATTGACTTGACATTTTCTAAAATAGCCATAGAGTATAATTGGTTAACGACAATATAAATAAACTGTGTAGACAGAGAAGGATAGGTATATAGACATCTGGTGAGGTGCTAAAACTGGCTAGAAGTGAAAACTTAATAAATAAATAATTATTATTAAGTAATTTAGGTATATAAATAAAAATTATTAATACTTTTTAAATTCCCTTTGAGAACCTAGTTTAGGTATAAATAAGAAATAAATAAATAAAAACGAATACTTTCAGTCCAAATATTGATATTTTGCTTTGCTTTACGTAAGCCGCCATTTTGTCTCTTTTTCGTTTCCGTTTCGTTTCATTTGCGCATCATTTCCGTTTCATCGACTTCCAAATCACAACGATACTAAAGAAGTTTTCACTTCAAAAAGCGAAACGCTGTAAGCGCCACGAAATTCCTGTGCTATCTAAACAACAACACTAAACTAAGCCATCTAGCGCTGCATGTTGTATTATTTTGGTTAGATGTCATAACTATTGTTTTAGCGCTGCAGCGAACTATAGTTCTATTGCGTTTCCCGTTTCCATTTCATCGACTTTCAAAACACAACGATGCTAAACAGAACAGAAAGATGCAACGTTGTTATTGCTAATGACGGACGTTATAATGTTAGCTGAAGTCACCGATTAGGCTACCAGGCTCTGTATTACCCAGTTTAATCCACGGTTTAGTCGCTCTACTCTATTCTTTATTTATTTATAAAAATACTCGACAAACGACTGTTCCTGACGAATCAAACCAAACCAAAGGCCTGTTGCCATAATAGCCAAGAAGAAGCGGTGAACTGGCATATTATTAACTGGATCTGAACGTATATAAATAAATAAAAAAACTTGAGAGGTGTCAAGGGACACCCGGATGGAACGAAGTTTCTTTCGATTAATTAGTGAAGAAATTGTAAAAAAAAATATAATATTTAGATTATGTATATAAATACACATACATATTATATAACTATTATATATGTTATACTAATAATATAAAACATGCGCACGCCGCACGGCTTACAATAGCTTACTATAGCAAAAAGTGTCGTGACACACGCGTGTCCTTTCACAACGCGCGATAAGGAACTTCGTTCCTATAAACATTAACACACTCATAGGATTGTCTGTGTCGCGGGTGGCATAGACAACACAAAATAATAACACATCAATAACCCATGATCTGAGAACAAACATTAATCTGTCACATAAATAGGTGACCCGGCTGGGAATCGAATTCAGGACCGCTCGCTTTGCACGCAGGGCACTACCAACGAGGCTACGGGGTCGTCGTATGAATATTAGCTTTCTGCTGAGTTTAAATAAACCTCTTTACCGTTTTTGGATAATCAACCATAAGGGGGTAAAATAGGTGATGAAAGTTTGTTACAAAATTATTTTTAAATTACTTCCGGGCAGGCAATGCCGCATGCCGCGTACAACAGCGTCAAGAGCTAGTACATATAATAAAGATAATAACGCCCGATTTTACTCATTTTACTATTTACACCGTGTACACGGAATAGCTAAGTAGCGCCGCGAATAGCAAGTTCAATATAAGCTTATAAGCTAACACTCAAACGGTGCCTACCTACATAATATGAAATAGTAAACAGAGTTCATGCATCTGTTCAATTCTGTAGTCTGATTTGAATGGACCGATTCACAACCATTTTTTCTTCTGTTCGCGCGCGCTACGAACTTAACTTTAGTTGAACGATGGCCGCGGCCGGCGACGTATGTGCCGGCCTCATACAACACAAAGCGACTTTGTTACGTGAACTGTGCGATACAAACATATTGGATGTGCTCGTAAAAAAAGGCTTGTTCAATCTAAACGATCTCGAATTAATAACCGGTGCGGTTGATAGTGACAAATGTAATTACTTCATAGAGCTTGTTAGTAAACAAAGTGGTCTAAAGTTGCAGGAATTGTGTGCGGTTCTAAACAAGGAATGCCCGAAACTGTCGATGGAACTTATGAATGACAGACATAGATACGTGATTAATGGTGAGACTTTTTTAATCTCATTTTTGTTGTATTTTTATGTTTTTAAAACAGGTATAAAATTCACGTTCAGGTTTAAACTACGTAACTTCTAAGTCTATCTGCTCGCCGTATTTGCGTAGTAGTAACCTACCCTCAAGAATAATTTAAATCGTACTGGTAGACTGACGTCTGTTTAGTGATCGTGTAATTTCTAAACATAAACGAGTAGACCAACGGAAATTGATCAATCATTATTTAGATGAAATTTGATATGTTAAGTATGTTATTTAATATGATATGTTTTCATTTTTTAAGCCTTGCATGATAAGCCTCCTTACCTCCCTGTTGGGAGGTATTGTTATTTTATTTCTATATTCAAATATAAAAACATTGACCTTTAGTTACTAATTAAAGTAAATATACCTAACAATATTAATTGGAGGTTTTAAACTAGCGCTAGAGAAAAACAATTCACTTTTTACAATGCACTAAACTTATAGAAATAACCTTCAGTTCAGAGGCATAACTTTGATTGAAAAATTGGTCGTCGAATGCCCAAATGAAGGGGAGAGTCTCGTACATCCAAGAGACAATAAAATAAAACTTTTCAAACAGTATCGAGCTTTATGTAAAGAGCAGTAGACTTCAAATTAAGTGGTAAGTGTCAGTGAACCGAAAAATTAACTAAAGGTCGGTAAATCTATGCGGGTGCGCTTCGAAATTGATCTTGCTTTTGTGACCGAATCAATTCGCTCTTGTGCCATTTAAAATACCTTGTAATCTGAATCACAATTATGACTGCGTAGGCCAGTAGCAGGTTTCGAATGGATTTTGGTTTACGAGTGAATTTGCTGGTCATGAGAATTGACTAGTCGGGCGAATCCGACAAGTAATAATACGTGAAGTAAGCTGCGATATACATGTAAAATATACAAAAATAATATTTATTGTTTGAGCAAATTCAATTTTTGGTAATTAGGTGGGTATCGACTGGCAATGCGTCGGCGACGACTCTGGTTTTTTCTAATAGTAAACCCGACGCCGATTAAGGCAGCATTTTTGCTGAAAGCTCCCAGGCTCCATGATTTTTTCCGACTTCCTCAACTGTCGCAATCATTCGCATTGTCGTCGGAACTAAAGCAATATTTTACCATGCAACTTTGACCCAAACATTTAAACATTGCAATAGTTCTGCAATACGGTTCTGTAACCCACACCTATGTACCTACCTACTAGCGACCGTTCACCTAATGAGTAAATATTTGAAGCGAATTCTTTTCAAAAGTTTCAGCAGACCACTTAGAGACCATTAAAAGTTCGGCGCCGCGATGTTGAATTTTGTGCATTACGATCGAATCTACGATATAGATATACCTACACAGTTATCAGCGTGTACAGGATTTTTGGAGTGCTGTTCGTCTGTTGAACCACAGGTTGAACTTAGTTCTAATTTCTTAGTTAGTAATGTGTGGTTTTCTATATTATTCAGGTAATTAACTTTAAATTACTCTCATTAAGTTATAATTATAATAATTATCCCGTATTCTAAGTACAACAACGAATTTTGATGCTAAATTATAGATTATTATTAGAATATACTGTAATGTAGTTTGTACGAGAGTGATTAAAAGACGCAAACGTCAGCGTTGAGCGTTAATAACAAATAAATGTGTTTGAAATTATGTGGTCACGAAATTGCGCAGCAAATTGTAGCGAATTTATTTGAATTTGTAAGAAAATTGACATTGACAGGCGCTTGTAGTGCAGCGTTAAAGAGCTTCTAGTGCTGCGTGTAATGATAAGAGTACATATTTTTTTTAAAGTAGCTTAACCACAAACAAACGTACCAACACGGCTCGTGTGTGTGCACGCACCGAAGCAAGTGATAATTAAAGTCTAATACGCACATAATTTTTGAAAATTAGAGGTGCGTGCAGGATTCGTATCCGGGCCCTCTGTTTCAGGGATTCAACAATCAAACCACTCGGTTATCACTGCTGTCAAAAAGTAGCTTATCTTTAATCAAAGGTACCAACAAAGCTCGTATGTGTGCACTGTGCACGCTGCCGTCCCATCATGTACCTAAGCATAGAAGGAATAGAACGCACACAACGATTTTAGTTTGCGGTCTGAGGAGGATACTGTTTGTTTGTGTGCGTTCCACGGTGTGTACAGTAATGGCACGCACACAACTGTGAAGGCAACCTTTATGTAGTAGTAGTACGCTAGCTATTAGGCTAGACGTTACAGTGACGTGATATTAGACAAAAAGTCCGACGAACCCACGCCGCGACCCGCGCCGGTCGCCTTTGTTCTCTGAACTTGAGAATTGTCTCTTTCCGGGAACCGGGTTAGATAACTTTGCTTGATAACTAAACAAATTGCCTGTTGATAGTTAACTCGGCTAAACAAATTAAATTGCTTCGAAATATTCCTACTTTTTTGGTCTATGAGTTTTTATAATCTATAATGTAGTTATCATTATGTGGTAATTATGGGCGAATCGATATTCATCATGTTGTAAATCTGCCCTCGCGATGCATCGGGAAACATAATGCCTTATGAGCAGGTACCACACTAGAAAAAATGTTTAGCCAGGGATTTTTTAATTGAAATAATTATAATATATTTTATATTCGTGAACTTATGAACTTGTGTTATCGTTTAATTCGTAAATACATATATGTGCCACGTAACAATGTGCAGCTGCAGAATTTCTCCGACCAAACAATCACCGACATGACGAAAGTAATTCGGTTTCCGTGCCAGGGTTACACCAAAGGTCGTCCGTATTAATATTAAACATGTTTACAATAACTTATGTTGAGTTAATTGTTTATTAATATGCATTTTGATTCGATGTAGGCATGAAGAGGATGTAATTAATGTTTTCTACACAGTCAGACGTTTCCAAATTGTGGCCGAGAACGTTTGGTGGTTAGAACAGAACTAAGTTTTAATCGATTTCGCTTAAAAAAGATTCTATAAAATAAAAATAGTAGGTATAAACTATTTTCCTTCTCAATGTTTGTGATATTGGTTTCTTTTTTCGGCATTTTGATGACGATTGTATAATTCCTTTCTTATACATACTCGAATAACAGCGAATATGAAATATAGTGTGTTTGTTTTTGTCAAACGTCAAGATTATCTAAGAATGTTATAACCTAATAGAACCTAGAATACTCATAATAGCATTACAGACATACGCTTCTTGCTCCAGTCAATTTCCACGGTGGCAAATCGATTCAAGGAATAATATAATCCAAGGTGTTTAGTATAGTATCGCCTATTAGTTATTAAGTATATTATTACGTTACTTATTTTATCATTTTTAAAATTTTGGTTATTTTACTCAGCGCCTGATGCATCTTAATGGCATCTTTATGTTTACGCGTCGCATCGTACTCGGCGAACAATTAGCATTAAGTACCGTGTATGTTCTTACCGACATTAATGAATATTACATTACAACTCTTTACCGTGAACTGTGTGGTGGTTTTATTTTGCCTTGACGAAGATTTTAATTGCTATAATACCTAAACTACAGCGGCACCATTGGTCACTTCGGCTGGATTATTTACGAATAATTTGTGGTGATAAATTATTCGCGTGTTGGATTAATAAATCTGGAAGTTAAAGTTTAACTAGAGGTCATTGGAAGGTTAACCGCGTGGATGGAAGAAGATAAATTTGAAGAAAAGGCCAAAAAGTTGAACTTATTATGGTACTAGTGTTCCATTGATTTCCACCCAACACTCTGTTATGGTATTATAAGTATTTTGTAAGTATAAAAGCTTCGATTGTGAACAAGGTTGGTGAATACTTACTTTGATTACTTTTAACTATTAGTCATGATCAGTTAATTTATTGTAAAAGTTAGAAGTGATTAGTAATTAATAATTTAGTTAGTTACTTTCAAGTAAATATTGCCTTTAATAATTATCTACACAGTTTCTTTAATTAATTTGTAAAGATTGTTAAGTTAGCATTCAAATCATAATTTATTCAATTTCTTAATAACATTGTGTAAAAATAGTTCAAGTAAGTGTTAAAATCATAATTAGATTATTAAAGTTTGGTCATAAATTGAAATTACATTGTTGTTTCTAATTTTTATTATTCGTACTTAAGTATTACAGTACATAGGAACATCATTGTTAAACACACATTAAGACGTTTTTATAAACTAGCTATTATTACATCAATTCCAGGTTGATTACATACCAGCCTCGCAAGATGACGCAAGAGGTAAAACTTATTCGTCAACGTGCAGCCTACAAGGGACAATTAACGTCATTTTCAAGTTACATCGATGACTTGGATGCTGCTTCTCTAAACACCTTCGAAGTTGACGAGTTGCAGTTACGTATCGCGCGGATGGAAAAAATGTTTGATCGTTTTGAAGAGGTACAGTTGTCTTTAGAGTGCCTAGTAGATGAGGCTGAATCTCACCTACTAGAGCGTAGGGAATTTGAAAAATTATATTATAAATTGCTTTCACAAGCACGTAAAATTCTCAATGATTGTAGGAGGGCCGAGAGTGTTGCGACTGAGGTAAGTGTACGTCGCTCGTGCGCCCACAACAACATTAAGTTGCCTACCATTCAATTGCCAAAATTTAGCGGCTCCTATAACAACTGGTTGGAGTTTCATGACACCTTTTCCAGCCTCATTCACGATAATGACGATATAGACAATATTAATAAATTCCATTATTTGAGGGCTTCGTTGGAGGGATCTGCTGCGGTAGTTATTCAATCCATTGAGTTCTCATCTGCCAACTATTCATTAGCCTGGCAGATACTATGCGATCGCTATGAAAACAAAAGACTGTTAATTCACAATCACGTCTCTGCTATATTTAATTTAGATGTCATCACAAGAGAGTCGTCAGCTAATTTAAAACGCCTTTTAGATCAAACTAATAAACACTTACGAGCTTTAGAATCCCTAGGAGAACCAACTAAACACTGGGACACGCTTCTCATTTATATAATTACACACAAACTTGACAGCAAGACATATCGGGAATGGGAGCAGTCTATAAAGCAAGATAGAAAAATAACATTTAACATATTTCTGTCATTTATTAAAAATAGGGCTGACTTATTAGAAACCATAGAATTGTCTACATCTTCAAATAAAAGTCATAATAATTTATGTTCACCTAACATCAACAAGTCTACCAATAAGATAAAAACTTTGGTTTCTGTTTCTGATAATAATTGCAGTAATAAAAATAGTTCATTTTCTAAACGTTGTCCTAAGTGTAATAATGATCATAAATTAATTAATTGCCCTCATTTCTTATCGCTCACTAATGAATCGCGACTAAAATTACTGCCCGAGTACAAGGTGTGTTTTAACTGCTTACAGTCCGGACATTACGCTAATAATTGCAAGAAGCCAGGCTGCAAGGTTTGTCGGCGTAAACACAATACACTGGTGCATGTCTTGGATCGTAATAACAAACCGGTTTCTGCGATTAAGGGTGCGACACATCATAACTCGGATAATAACAACATCATGCATCCCATTGCGCATACGCAGCTACCGACACAGCAGCCGCCCGAGTCGAGTGCTCGCTTATCACTGTCGGCAAGTGTCGCTGCGCTGCCGCACACTCAAAACGGAGATGTGTTATTGTCCACTGCGTTAATTAAAGTATTCGGTAAGAACGGTAAACAACATGTCGCTCGTGCGTTGTTAGACAGCGGTAGTACGACGTGTTTAATGACCGAGGCACTGCATGAGAAACTAGGGCTGCCTATTATTAGGATAAATAACTCCATTTTAGGGATCAATAATATTACGTCACAAATTAATAAATCATGTCGCTTACAAATAAAATCGTTAGACGACAGTTATTCGACGAATATACATTGTTTTATTTTGCCTTCAATTACCAATAATACACCATGCAAACAGATAGATTTGTCTGTTATAAACATTCCGTCTGATATGTGTCTTGCGGATCCACACTTTCATATGCCGGCCGTTATCGATATATTGATCGGCGCGGACGTATTTTGGGACATTTTAGGTACTCAAAGGCTTACGTTAGGAGACGGACTACCGATACTCTGTGATACGAAACTGGGTTGGCTCGTATCAGGTCCCATTAAAGGTGGCCATGTATCATCGTCTCAAGCCTTGTGTAACTTTGCGAAGTTAAATGTCCAGTGTGATGAGGATGTTCATGACATTCAAAACCAATTAACAAAATTTTGGCAGCTCGAGGAGGTAAGTACAGACTTTGAGTACTCTCCGGAGGAAAGGGCTTGTGAAAACCATTTTATAAAAAACACCACTCGCTTAGATAACGGTCGATTTTGTGTTAGAATCCCACTCAAGCAGTCACCTGAGTTACTAGGGGATTCTTTGTCACGAGCGAAGCAGTGTTTTCTTTCCCTAGAGAGAAAACTTAACGCAAAGCCTAAACTCTTGGAGATGTACAAGGATTTCATGTTGGAATATGAATCCTTAGGTCATATGACTCAATGTCATAGCATTATTTCAAACCCTAATGTGCATTACATTCCTCATCACGGGGTTTTACGTGAATGTAGTTCCACTACAAAGCTGCGAGTAGTTTTTAACGCAAGCAGTCCTACTACCACTGGCGTTTCGTTCAACCAAATCCAAATGGTTGGGCCAGTGGTGCAAGACGACTTGCTATCCATTCTGCTGCGGTTCAGACAACACAAATATGTTATCGCAGCAGACGTGGAGAAAATGTATCGTCAGGTGTACGTTCATCCAGATGATCGAAAACTACAACAAATTATCTGGCGCCATAGTCCGTCGGATCCTCTTAAAGCTTACCAGCTTAACACCGTCACTTACGGTACGGCAAGCGCTCCGTATCTAGCAACAAGATGCATGAAGCAGCTAGGACTGGAGGCTTCCGACAAGAAAGTTGCCGATGCTATTATCCATGACTGTTATGTTGACGATTTGTTAACTGGTGGGGACGACTTAGAAGAAGTCATTAATTTACGTGACGGGGTCACTTCCACATTAGCTTCTGCTCAAATGAATTTGAGAAAGTGGAAGTCTAACGAGCCTCGGGTACTTCCTAAGCCTGAATCTCCACAGTCATCAGTGAATTTAAACATCGGCACTTCCGAGCCTAGTAAAACGTTAGGACTTGGGTGGTTACCAAATTCTGATCAGTTGTGTTTTCCAAGTGGCTTGGTTGCCGGTGGAAACACTAAACGCGATATTTTGTCAGTAATCGCACAGATTTTTGACCCGCTTGGTTTGCTAGCTCCTTGTGTTATTGTTATGAAGATGTTGCTTCAACAACTTTGGTTGGAAAAGTTGTCCTGGGATGAACAACTACCACCTGAAATAAATAAATTGTGGGTTGAGATAGTCGTAAATCTACCTTGTTTAAATGATATTTATGCCCCGCGGCGTGTTATTTGCGACTCACCGAAATCCGTTGAATTCCATATTTTTTCTGACGCATCTGAACGTGCGTATGGCGCATGTCTATATGTTCGTAGTGTCAACGATGATGGTGAGGTGGTAGTGCGCCTGCTACTTGCTAAGAGTCGTGTAACTCCACTTAGGTTAACCACTATACCGAGACTCGAATTGTGTAGCGCGTTAATAGGTACCCGTCTTTATAAAAAGGCTATCGCCTCATTACGGCTGGAGAATGTTCGCACTGTATTCTGGACGGATTCTACTATTGTCTTAGGGTGGTTGAGAACGTTGCCTAGTAAGTTGCAACCCTTTGTTCGTAACAGGGTGGCAGACATTTTAGACAAGACATCTAACTGTCAGTGGAGGCACGTAGGTACCAAAGACAATCCTGCAGATTACATTTCCCGCGGAGTAGATATAAAATCTATAGCGACTTTAAACAAGTGGTGGTCAGGTCCATCTTTTCTTTATGAGGACGCCTCACTATGGCCATCGAATCATTTATCTATTAATAACGACACCTTACCAGAATTGAAGTCTAGTAATATTTCTTTATATAGTGATATAGCTAATAATAAAATTTATAATAATGAATTCATTGATTTTAATAGATTTTCAAATTTCTTAAGGCTCAATCGTACTGTGGCATTTATATTAAGGTTTATTAAACGTTGTAGAAAGCAGTCCTGTTCTGGTCCTCTGTGTACCGACGAACTGCAATCTGCATTAAATGTAATTATCAGGCAATCACAATACGAAACTTTTCCTGAGTATAAACTACTCATTAATAATAAAGAATTACCTAAGAAAAGTCCTTTATTGAAATTTAATGTTTTCCTGGATGACAATAAAATAATGCGTGTGGGAGGCCGTTTGTCTAATTCTGACTATTTATATGAAAAGAAACATCCAATTTTATTACAGTCCACTCATAAGTTCACTAAATTATTATTTGATTATGAACACCGACGGTTACTGCACGCCGGGCCACAATTATTATTGTCTTCCATTAGAGAAACGTATTGGCCGATCAGAGGTCGCAATTTAGCAAGGCATTGCTGTCGACTTTGCATCAAGTGTTGCCGAATGAAAGGGCAAACTGTATCACCTATTATGGGTAACTTGCCGCAGCATCGCCTTCTAGCAGGTTTTCCTTTCCAAAATATCGGGTTAGACTATGCAGGCCCTATTCAGTCTGCTTCCCGCCAAGGTCGTGGGTGTAAATTAGTTAAAGTCTATATCGCCATTTTTGTGTGCTTCGCAACAAAGGCCATTCATTTGGAATTGGTAGGCGACTTAACGAGTAACACCTTCTTAATGGCATTGCGTAGATTTATATCACGCAGAGGAAAACCTACAAACATTTATTCCGACAACGGTACCTCATTCGTTGGCGCGTATAACGATATTTCCAAATTTTTAAAGAACAACTGCGATTCGTTAACTGAAGTTATGGCTAATGACGGTATTAAATTTCATTTTATACCAGCATATTCTCCTCATTTTGCTGGTCTTGCGGAGGCTGGTGTGAAGTCAACAAAGTATCATTTAGTTAGAGTGTTGGGCAATTGTCATTTAACGTACGAGGAACTTTCCACAACGCTAGTTCAAATCGAGGCCATATTGAACTCCCGGCCACTAACGCCTCTCTCTTCAGACCCTGAAGATTTGATGCCCTTGACTCCTGGACATTTTATAATTGGACGTCCGTTGACCTCTCTGCCTGCACCGGACTATCTCGACCGCTCCACAAGCATGTTGACCAGGTTCCAGCGTATTGAACAGTTACGCCAGCACTTTTGGATCCGGTGGAGCAAGGAGTATGTGTCAGAACTCCAAGTACGCACGAAATGGCGCTCCAGCAAAGGTGCAACATTGAAGCTAAATGCTTTAGTTCTTCTAAAAGAAGAAAATGTGCCACCATTGAAGTGGAAGTTGGGTCGGATCATTGCGGTGTACCCGGGCACGGATGGCATCACCAGGGTTGCGGATGTGAAGACTTCGAATGGTGTACTTCGGAGATCATTTAGCAAGATTTGTCCCCTACCTGAAATTGATGATTTGGGTTGAAAGCGAGGCTTTCAACGCCCGGGGGCATGTTTAGTATAGTATCGCCTATTAGTTATTAAGTATATTATTACGTTACTTATTTTATCATTTTTAAAATTTTGGTTATTTTACTCAGCGCCTGATGCATCTTAATGGCATCTTTATGTTTACGCGTCGCATCGTACTCGGCGAACAATTAGCATTAAGTACCGTGTATGTTCTTACCGACATTAATGAATATTACATTACAACTCTTTACCGTGAACTGTGTGGTGGTTTTATTTTGCCTTGACGAAGATTTTAATTGCTATAATACCTAAACTACAGCGGCAACACAAGGCACGCGAGGAATGTGCAGAATAGACAGAAAACCTCGCATCAGTCGCATGTCAAATTGGAAGAGCACGACATAATACATAATCCTTGCTTCGTGATATTGTAAATAGATTACATTATTATAATACACGTATTCCTCTGCTAATACAAAGTAAAACTATGTATGGCATATATTGCATTTTAGGGATCCGTATATCAGTGTCCTGTTGGTACATTTCTATATGTTTTCATGTTAATAGCCGACCGAGGAGTAGACGTGCCATCTGAATGTAAATGGTCACCATGAAGCTAGTAGCTGGTAGCTAGTCAGAATATTATAATTATGTCCGCAACATCCACAACACGGGGAGTCCTAGTAAAAGTGGATGAGTTTTTAAACGCCTTTTCAATATTTTTTATATACCAAATAGACGATAGGCAATAAATTACGATTAATTTATTTAAATGTTGCACCAACAAACAGATCACCATTTTAACCATTTTAACAATATTCATGTAAGTTTTATACATACAAAGGTGTCAATTTACTAATAGGTACAAACTTTTATTCAGCTAATACTGAAATCCGGTACCCGTCCGGAACTAATGAGGAGGCTCCAAATTCTCATGTTTTTTTTTATTGATTTAAGGTAGCAAACGAGCATGCAGCACCACCTTCCGCTGCCGCCCATGACAACTGTGACCGACTTTGAACAAGACTCATATGGGGACTGGGATAGTTAGTCCGGTTAGGTGACGGTGTTAGAACATTAGTTTACTACCACCTAATGTACCTGTGTGAACCCGGGACCCGTGAAATATCCTCTGAATTCGACTCGGAGATTCCTTGTAATCCCTTCAATTAATTGGGGATGCTACAGCTTGTAGGATTGCTAAGCTACCTTACTCCCAAGTCTCCCGACATGGTGAAACTATCCAAGATTGACCAGATGCATCAGTTCTGATTACATATAGTCAGAGTTACATCAATAGGTATCTACTTAAATTTGCTTAATCAGAAAGATATAAATTATGTCAATCGCTAAAATTACAATCTCAAGTTTCGCAGAACAGCCGGTATTTAAATTCAAAATTGCTTAATTAAGGAAGTGACGTTTGAAAATTGATTCTGTGACATTAACAGCTCCATTAAGTTTAGAAACTAGTTCAACAAGAACAACAAAAACAACAGTCAAGAGTGAACAGACATTTACTAAATTAGTGCGTGCTTTACGTATCAAGAGTCATGACTGCACTGACTGCCCACAATATGGCATATTGTGGGTGTTATGTAGCCAAGTGCTTTGAAAGTTGGGATCCCCTATAGGGGGGCTGGGTTCGAAACCTACGCGCACTACTTATTAAAAATATGCATATTAAAATTTAATGGTTACTTGCTTCGGTGTGATGAAACTTGCTCACCTGAGAGTTCTCCGTAATGTTCTCAAAGGTGTGTGAAGTCCACCAATCCGCACTTGGCCAGCTGGTGGACTATGGCCTATATCCCTCACACTGTGAGAGGAGACCCGTGCCCAGCAGTGGGACAGTTATAAGTTGCGATGGATGTAATGCATCAACTTATAATCAGTAAAAACAGTATCAGAATTAACAATAAACGTCCGTCACGAAAAAGACATCCATTCGACTTACATCGATTTAGAATTAGGGGGATTAGTAGCCAGCCCATGTTTCAGAAGTTCAACCACACGAATACAATTGACTTGCCATAACCATTGTCATTCAGTGATACTTGTTTGGTCTAAAATGTCTTTTGAAGCATAGAAATACCAAAGATTTTACAACCTTTCCATTCAACCGTAATGTACAAATTTGCTTAACACGTTCGCTGCGGGGCACGTATACGTCGTGTTTTGTCCATTGAAAATTACGATCGCCGCAGTGAATGTGTTTAAGGACTGCGCATTACGTCAACTCTACTCAAACTCGACTCCGATTTGACTCATGTAAACGCATTGAAATGTGAGCTTTAAATCGTATATGTTAGAGGCAATGTATACGTATAGCCAACTCTGATCCGAGCGGTCGCTCTGAACTCTGAGCCGATCGGAGTCGAGTTGAAGTTGAGTTGATGTAATTGAAAGACCTTTGACCGATCACTTACAAGTTACAACCAACACGAGCTTATGAGCACTACAATTAGTAATTAATTAGCAGTAACTTTACAGTACATAATCTTTTGCTGAGAACAATAGGGTCTTAATTAGAAATGGGAATGTCTGAACTCTCACGAGAGTCTTTTGAAATATGCCACAGTATCGGAAATTAAGAAAAAACATCGATGAAGCGGCTAGACAGATTGTGGGAGGGAACAAAGACGACGGAGCCTCAGATCTAATGGTTACGTTAATCAATGTACAAGTTCCCTCGGCTGGGATAATGGGGTGGTCGCCATTGTTCTTGTTTAGCGTTCCCAAGTGGTTCCAGACTTCCACGTTTATTTCCATCGTGGGCTGCAAAACCATCGGAGATGTTACCACGGCGCAGATTGTAACATATGAAGGTACCTTTTAATATTATATAAAAGCTATGATAATATTGTAGTGTTCATTTATCCATGACAGACCTTCCAGGCCGAGGCAGTCCGAGCCAACTTTAACGAAAAATTTTAGGGAAAAGACATGAAATTTGTTTGAGCACTTTCATTTATAGTACATACCTGAACATAACAGTTGTTTTTAATTTTAAGAATAAATTCGAATAGAATAGATGATTATACTATGGTAACTAGTTGTCCCAGCGTACTTCGTACCGCATTATGATTAAAAAATGTTTTGGTGATATATCGACAGCAACGCCACCTATCGGGTCCAATTGTGAATCTAAACCATTCTCGGATCCACCTGGAGACACACAAAAAATTTCAACCAAATCGGTCAAGCCGTTTAGGAGGAGTTCAGTGACATACACACTCACACTCGAATTATATATATTAAGATGTACACCAAGATGGACACATACCAAACGACTGGATATATAAATTGACCAAACTGTTTTGACATTTCCTAAAAAACACATGCTCTTTGAATTCCAAACTCATTAATTACATCTTGATATTTCAAAGTCATTCATTTCATTAGATTCGAATGCCACCTTTAAACTTTTGCCTCATATAGAAGTTTGCTGTATAAAAGTCATTTTGTAAATAACTTCCATATCAGTAATTTGGCACGATAAAAAGTCTGAAATTTAGCAAGATGCGAACACAGCATCTGTCGAAATACACCTGCGGTTAAAACGACTTACGAATCGTTCGTGCAGCTGCATAATTTTTTATACTCGTTTCTTTGTAATCGAAATTATATTATTGCCTTTATATTTGACGTAACGTTCACGGTATTGCATTACCAGAACTATGCAAACGTCGATATTATAAATATTAATTAATTGTTTCTTTTCTATATTTGTTCTTTGGTATTTCACGCGCTGATAGGTAGGTGGAATGCTATGTGTCACGTACTTTGTTCAAATCAAAAAGAATTTTTAAATTACCTAAAGTGTGACATTTTTTTAATTTACGTTGAAATACTGAATAGGTCCTTTATTTGTTGGAATTTAGAAGGTATCTGTTAATTTTATAGCAACTCTATATTTGGGATCGTAAAGATAGGTCAATATAGAATGGATAACATAGATCTTTTTATACAGGTGTAACCGACAATAATGACTCATTTTGAAAATATAAAAGGGTTCAGTGAAATTTCAATTTCAGTTTTAAACTACGTTACATATTTCCCACCATTCTCTCCCTTACAATAACTGTTTTTTCATTGAACATTAATAAACTAAGATACTTAAAGTCACAGAATACTGAGAATACTTACTCTGTTTTGCGTATAAAGTTAAATTTTATGTTAAGGTAAGCATTTAATGCATAAAACCAAGGTTAAAAATATCTCAATAATTTTGGGACGATTAATGAAAATATTCCATTACATTCATGTTACGAAACTTAATCGTATAAAAAGGAACATCAATGTAAAAAATCCAGTAATTAAAAAGTTTAAAAACACTAATATCACTTAATGGCTACATCCTGTATGACAAAACGATTTGTCTCGCTCGATTTCAAACGTCACCATTTAAAATCGTCTAGCAAGTCATTTTGATAGCGTATTGTTACTGCCGGGTTCAAAGGCCGGCCAACCCTGTTGAGGAACATTTAACCACGTTGCCCATGGGGTGTGACGGCGCGTGTGAATCTGCCATGGGAACCATGTAACTTGAGGTATTGAGCTTTTTATAGTAGCTACTTGTTGTGGTATGTTGGTAAGACTGTTTCATCTGATTGTTGTTGTGAAGATTGGGCGTTTATAAAAAGTGCGCTAATATTGAGTGATATTGTATTATAGTCATCATAATTATGTCAATGATTGTAGTAGAATTGGATATCATATTGCAACACAATACCTATTTTATTATGATGTTAAATTTGAATTAAAAATTAATTTCAATTTAAGAAAAAAAATGATGTTTAATGAAAATAAGTCGTCTAAAAATCTATTGTCACGTATAATAACGATATTGTCTTACAAAACGACAAGACATTTCATGAAAGCTGTTTGAATATTTTATGACTTTGTGATCATGATGCCTCAAATGTGTAAAACTTACTATAAGATATAAATATTTTATGTAAACATATTATATGAGAATTGCATAATAATAGGTTACCTAGTGTGTTAGTCACGTACTCAATTATGTTTATACTTACCAACACAGCCAGGCCGTCATCATGCTGAAATTATGTCGAAGTATTGATTCATACCAAAAATCCCCACCGAGAAGCATCCGCCGATATGGTTACATTGGTAATACATACTCAATTTGATCGACCGTACAGGCAAATGTTTACGTTGGTTGAATATTGAAAAAGTTGAAGCAGTGCTGTTCACTTCTATCAAAGTTCGTGTACCCGCGGGTCAATTGTTCAATTGATTTAACGTTTGCATTCCATTCAATTATCCTATTGGGTAGCTTTCTTAGTTTGTCGTGAAATATAGATACAGGCTGCGCGCATTGGCTTGGTTTCAACTCATTAATGAGCACGGGTCTCTCTTCAGAAGGCCTAGAGCATACTTCACCACGCTGCTCTAGTGCGGATTGGTGGAGGGGTCAGTGGCCGACTCAAATATCGGAAGTTTTATTGCTAACCTTCGAACCAAGCCAAGTTTCAGACCGCCCACGGTACGCCCCGGAACGGACTTCGATCGTTGCTGATGTTGATCGAAGCTGATCAAGAATGAAATGGTATTTTTTTGCTTTTAAATATTTTGCTCAAATAGCAGAAAAGTCGTACCAAACATTAATAGTCGTATATTTTATTATTAGATACCTACTATATTGTCTTATTTTAAGTATGTATTTTTATATTTAACACTTGAAGAGAAAAGGAATAGAAGTGATTCCTTTTTAAGAATAATGCACGCACGTTAATTGGTCAGTTAAAGTTTACGTGACCCGTCTGTTTCTTTGTAAACTATTACTGTAAAAATAAAAAGAGCTGTTTATAAGGAGAGTATTTATTAAATACTCAAAGGAGCTCAGTGGAGCGCAAAATTATATCGGCATTTTTATTTTTGTCAGATTGAGCTGTGCGCGCAGCGAGATGTCTGTAGAATATTAGTTCACCGTCCGCCGACGCCGACCTATTAGTGCAGCAAATTAAAAATAATTCTCAATTATCCGTCACTGGATCCCGACTAGGGTCATCATCAGTGTTAAACTAAGTAAATATTTTGTTTTGAACAAAAAAATTGTTTATTCATTGCAACAAACAGTGATAATGTTGTCTTATGTGTTAAGGTTTAGCTTTTAAAAAAACATTGACGCCTGATTTATATGAACTAAAATTAAAAGTAAATTGAGTAGTATATTTCCCGCGGAATAAATACTTTTTATTCTTAGTTACGAATTATAAAAGTTCTAAATTGTACTGCAAGCTGTAAATTAAAACAAGGCGTCTGTACATTCCCGCTCGTGGCTCGGCTACTTGGATAAAAACGGTAACAATAATAGCATTGTATAGTGTTATCTGATTTATGAACAGAAACCGGACACAGACACTTCTTTGTGCTATCTCGTTTCCTGTTACGAGCGTAACTACTACATATCTGCGAATAATCCACATTGTTAAGAATACGTGAGAAATTGTGTCTTATTAAATAAATGCTCACGTCGATCACACAAAAGCTCTCTCGCAACCACACTAGCACCCATCCATCCAAGTGTTCGGTCGGACGGCATAGACATACACAATATTTAAACGTAGTAAATACCTGATAGTAATAATGTAATTGTGTTATGTTGCACGATTTTATTTCTTGCGATTCGTTGACTATCACCTGTCTTAAATTAGTTATCGCAATTATTTTACATGTAAACATTAATTTGTAATGTTATACTTTTTTCCAGATGACTAACTGACTCGTATATTACAAATGAGCTTCAAAATTAACTGAATTTCATCAAAAACATAGAAAGTAAAAAATGACCTTTCACATAAAGAAGTTATCATGCAAAAACAAAGATTTTAAATTTTCATGAACAACCTGATACTTCTTCAATTGCCCAACCTTACCTAAAAACATTAATCGCCCTACATTTCCTTAATGTGGGGCGAAGATAGAAATCGGAATGGAGTTTAGTGGACACCTATGATGACGTAAGGTGTGACTTGGAGTTACGAGATTACGAGTACGTGTGTCTATCTACTTATCGACCTCTACCCTTTAGCCCAGCCGGGCAATAAAAAGTGGAGGTTGGAGTGCCTACTGGTAATTAGGTCAATCAGAGGCGGCGGGGCTAATTAAATTAGCGAAACCACGGCCAGACTAGCATTCCTCCTAATTGTCCAACCATTGGCCGGAGTGGTTATAATGTTTGTGGAATCTGTACATTCCACCTGGAACTGAATCCTTTTATTCGAGGATTTAGGTTTAATTCAGACTCTTTACTCTAGTATTTATAATATTAGTAAGGATTCAGCCGGAATTATTACAAATCCGGTAGTCAAATGTGAATAAGACGAGACTTGAACTCAATACTGAATGAATCCTGTTTTGTTCAGCTTAGTTACATTATTATACTGAAAATATAGCAATACTATGAGTGTAGGCATCCAATGACATTAATTTTACAATGTGTAAAGACAGTCTTGTAGATAGGTAAGCAGTTAAAGCAGTATAGTGTAGACCTTTACTAAGAATGTGATGTTTTTCGTTGAGTATTAACCAGGTTTGGTACAACTTGTTGTACTTGGACTAGACGAACGAGGAGCGATTGAAAAGTTAGTCTCTTTAAAGTTTTACGTTGACGACCCCGAAGCCTAGTTTGTAGTGCCTCTGCCTGAGAAGCTAGGGTTCCCAGGTTCGATTCCCATCCGGGGCAGCTATTTATGCGACAGATAAATGTTTGTTCTCGGGTGTTAGTGATGTGTTATTTGTGTTGTCCATGCCTCTCGCGACACAGGGAAACCTTTACGAGGGTATGTGTGTGTTAAGGTTTTTTAAAGTAAAACTTTTATTACATCGTCTCAAACTTTTTCGTCTGTGTGTTGCATGTCGCGTGACGGTCGGCCGCGGAGTAGGGATCCACGCTATTTTGTTTGTTTTTGTCAGTGTAATAGTCTACTTTTATTATTTCCCATTATCATTCCAATTTTCCAAGTATAAAATTAAAATTGATAAAGCGTATTTTATACCCTTAAGTACTGGAATATTATTCCAACAATTTTTAGTTAAATGTCTATGATGTGAAAAAAAGTTTGACTTTTACCGTGGTTTCATAAAACCACACAATCCTTTTTATTATTTATTTAGACATACCAAAACATACCATACAGAACTGTTTAAAATTTAATGTTGAAAATTAAATCGTAATACCATTCAATAAGGCTCACATTGCAATGTTTTTCTAGGAGTTGAATAGGAGTCTAGTCGGAATTGCGTTGATGTAATGTGCGAATGGCATATTGTTAGTTTCGTTCATCGCTACTAGCTGGCAGTACAACCATACCCCAGCTCGTCAAGTTCCCATGGATCAGATCCGAGCACAGATAAAGTATGTGTGAAAGTACAACAAAAAGTATTCTGTCTATCCTCTTAAGGAGATTTTATCGACCTCCGACAGATTAGCTCGTTTGATTGATGGGAATGGCTACAACCCATTAATGGCCCACTACTGAGCACGGGTCTCTCCTCATACCTGAGGAGGCCTAGAGCATACTCCACCACGCTGCTCCAGTGCGGATTGGTGGAGGGGTTAGTGGCCAACCCAAGTGTCGGAAATTTTAAGCCGCCCGAAGGTATCCGACATGGCTTAACGACTGCTACCAAATGATAACAACCGGGACCGACGGCTTTACGTGCCCTCCGAAGCACGGAAGCGCTCAAGAAATTTTTGCCACTAGCGGTCACCCATCCAACTACCGACCGCGCCCGCTGTTGCTTAACTTTGTCGATCACTTGAGATCAACGCAAGCCGCCGGGCTATTCCCGCCATTCCATAAGTCAAAGTGTTATGTTGTAATGTGTATTTAAAAAAAGCGTATTAATATGGTTCTATGTCCCTATGCTAAATCAATTCGGTAAGTAAAAATATACCAAAGCAGAAAAGCTGAGTTGGGATTGGGAAATCCCATACATACATTACATAACTTAGAACTTGAACGGTCGTTTTCGTAATTGAAATAAACTCAATTTTATTTTTATTCTTTTAACACTAAAAAACACAATTTTATCTTTATGCTTTTCTTTATTTATTTAGTTATATTTTGAAATAAAAATTGGATAATGTAATGCAACCACTCCCAAGTCAGCTGTTGCATACGAGCAGCAATGACGTCACTTGTTCATATCGTTTGCGATCTATATAGTCTGCGCTTGTTCACAAATGTCATAGTTCACATAATCAGTTTAATTGTTGCAAAACCTGCTTTTAACTGAAACAAAATTAATTTTTCTTTCGAAGCTATTGCTCTCATTCAAACTCAAACTCAAATCATTTATTCCATGTAGGTATTTAGAATACACTTATGAACGTCATTTTTTGCATTTACCACCGTTTCGCTAAGGTGCCTTTAAATTTTAAATCTTACGAGGAGAAAAAGAAACGGCGAAAGAAAACTCCTCGGCACATCTTTTAAATATATATCGCTTGCCCGCAAGAACGTATTAACTCTAAAAACTTACTTTTTCAGGAGAACGATTAAAGCTTTTAACTACAAATATTGTGGTACTTTCTTACGAGAGGGATATTGACACAACTTTCGTAATTTGCTTATTCAGGGGGCAAACGATTTTCGACCTCATTCAAAAGGTAGAACGTACTTTTGGAACGAAGTTCCTTACGGCAGGCTTGGAGGGGATAGGTTTTGCTGCGGCGACCGAACTGAAAAATATGTGATAGTAAAACCGTAAGAAAAAATGCGTGGAATAAAAGCGTTAAATGAGACGTGCGCAGACGCGACAGTAGCCGAAGGAACTTCGTTCCTACCTGGTGTCCCACGACACCAAATCATTTAGTTTTTTTTTATTCGAACTGTATCATTAAGTCAGTTAGTGCCAAATTTTGACTTAATACTGTATTCTTCCGGACAAGCGATATATATATATAGTGCTTAAAAACATTGGGATTATTAATTGGTTCGCACGAATTAAATCATGGTAATCGACCGAATCGGACTTTGATTTATAATTTTAGCTATCGATTCTACGACGCGAGCATAATTTATTTACGTGCGAATCAACGAATTTAGTGTGTGTTGCCAATTAAAAAAAGCATTATGGTCGTATTGGTCGTAAAAGGGAGTGGATTTTTTTAATAATGTTAGTTATTTAAATTAAAAATATCTAACGTTTTTAAAATATTTGACAATAGGCTAGTTGACTAATTTTGAAAAACTAAATCATAGTTTGCCAAATGGTCTAATTTAACTGAAATATTAATATTTCAGTAAAATACTAACTGTAACATATTTTAATTTATATTTTCATGAACTATTTGACGTTTCCGTCAAAAACGCGTCAAACTGTCATGGCGACTCGTGTGACGTCATATGTTGGAAAACGAAGAGCTGTTTGGTTGAGCGGAAATACCAAAATGCTATGTCAAGTTTGTTTAGTTTTGCAACGTGTGACGTCACGCGTCGAATTGGCGTTCGCTGTCACGTGACTAGTGACTGTAATTTCGGGATTTTATTTCTCAAAAATATTAAATAATCATGATTTATTTAATCAATAAGATCGATTTTTCGCATTTGTAAATATTAAACTACCATAAAAAATAGAAATCTTCAAAATATTTTCTTACTGTCAACTACCCTATTATAGGTTGCAGTACCTACATTTATGTTTCATATTAATGTGATGGTTCACAATATATTGTAAAATTATTTGGCTTGAGCCCACTAATATAAATGAGTATCTCATAACTGTGGATGCCTAGAACATACTCCCCCACGCTGCTCCAGTGCCGATTGGTGGAGTACAACATTAAATATGACTGTAAAAACTGTCAAAACATACCTACCTATACCAAGAATAAGACAGATTATACCTACATTAAACACTACCTACATTAAAGACTTACAACTAAATAAATAAAGAATCCTACTGCAGATAATAAATATGACGTAACATCGAAACATAATACCCAGTTCGTAAGTAAATGCTGTCATTGTTGATATAATATTGTAATGTGTATACGGCTACGTGTCATCTTAATATATACTGTAACTATGTTCAATCTTCGTCCGCAGAATGCCACCGGAAAGTAATACGTAAGTTCATCATACATGCAAATATGCATGCAATCTGTTGCATTGTAAATGCATGACGTAAACAAGAATTACTGTACAGTACCTCATTGTTATTTAATGAGGTACGAGAACCCAATTGGATGGCGCTTGTACTGAGATTAATAGTTAGACTTAAGCAGTGATGTAGTAGGTACCTATAGTAAGTATGTATAGTAATTACTACGCGTACACATAGCTCGTTGGCGTACACTTTTTTACGAGTATATAGCGCGCGTTTGATAATCGTTATTAGGTATCTACATAAAAAATATACCTACCTAGTCAAAGTATTCTAGCTACAAACTGCATAAAAACTTTTTATTTGTCTCTAATTACTATTTAAAGCACAGAACAGAGAGACAAGATTTAAAGCAAGGTAACCAAGGTTGTAACTACAATATTGTAGTCACAAAAACATTTCTAGATGTAATATCTAATACAACATAGACGTTGTATTGCGAGTTTGCGTGTATTAATTGTCACTCGCCAAGCAGTCTTGCTCTGCTGAGTACCACATTACATAGGTATGTACACTCGGCTTGCGTAATACGAGGAGTGGTATCAGCCATTTTAAAACATAATCTACATACTTACTGATATAAAGAGGTGGCCTACCTCTAACACGCTTTAACACGCTTTTATTAGTTTGACTTCTTTGAACTCGAATTTGACTCATTTGTCAGTGATAAGATTTCGTTCAAACTTTGTAGTTTTGTTAAGGACCGATGGCAAATAATTAGAAAGAAAAAAAAGTATATTCGCAGTCTAAATTCCGCAGCTGAACATCATAAAACACACAAAAAACACAATTAACACAAACACGTTAAAGTCAAATTGAACTAAAAAATAAAATGTAGTTAAAAAAAACTAAAACAACACGCGTAGCACGCGTCACAAATATTTTTGGTTGGACCTACGTGAAATTGTTTAAAAAATCTTTTATTTTTAATCCATTAACTTATGAGTTATGACACCAAAAAAGTAAGGTGAATTGATCCTGGATTTATCCTATCCTGGATTTCTTGTACCAAATAGGTACATAACATACGTCCTGTTTCCAGCAATATTCTCTTCATCCTACTTCTATATTAATTGAATAACAAACAACTCAACTCGATAGCATTGTATCTCACCTAAACTTCACCTTTGGTTCGCAAGTAGGGTTGCCACTTAAAATATGTTTTATAGTATATTTCAGCAAATCATGCTGTTTTATAAAAAAAATGGTACAAAATTACCTACTGTTTTTGCATCTCTAATTCATTATGGCGCTTCTTTATATTAACTATGACATGCACATGATTGTTATCAATTTATTGATTTGAGGTGAATTAAACTTACAAGTTATATTTTGGTATGAATGCCATAAAAATAAAAACACATTTAAAATAAACAACGGTTAAAAATGACGTTATTTTTTTCTTAATTTTCCTAAAAATAACTGCTATATTTTATATAACTACTATAAAAATAACTACTATATTTTATATAGGTATTACATTTTTGCAATTTTTTCCGAAAGTACAATTTTAGTTTCAAAAAAAGGTGACAACCCTATTCACAATTGACAAGATCCTACTTTCGCTTGCATGAACTGCTGAAGCAAATATGATTTCGCGCGAGGGAACACTGTAATAAAACATTCAAGCACAGATAAGATAGCATCACTAAGTAATTCAAGGTCTGTGAGACTAAGCCGCAGTTTAGATTAAGCTCTCCAATAAGTCACCTTAATTTTTTGACGTGACAACGTCTTAAATTAGGTTAGCTGGGAGTCACTTATGAAAAATAGTAACGCTCGGTAACGTTACGATGAGTCACCGAACGAGAGAGAGGCCCGCCGAATGCCTTGCGTCTCTCTCCCACTCAACTATGATCGGTCTGTCGCGCGCGCAGCACTAGAGAATTAGGCGCATTGAATCGGCGCGTTAAGTTTAAGTTTACATGTACAATGTTTTAGTAAACAAAATATATTTCTATAGTTAAAATTTGTGCAATTCTTATTTTCATTCAATTCCTTGTTCCTATTGCGCAATTTAATTATATTCATATCAATAAATATTCTACCGAGAAAAAGACGTTGTCACGTAAAATCTTCGCCCGTAAAACCGACTTTACAGGCAACCATTTTTTTAAGTGAAACTTCTTAGTTGACTCGTAGGTGGTTGCGTTAAACGTTTAACGCTGCTATCGTAGGGAATGTGAGTCATGGGAATGCAAAGGAAGGGTACGTATCATAGACGTGAATATTTCTTAGTCCGAATTTAAGTAAGTCATTGTAAAAAAGGTTATAAAAAAATGTATTAAAATAATCTCTGCTTTTGAATTTCATAGTGTGAAATTTCACTTCATCTGCGCGTAGGAAATGCATGCACCAGTTTTTTTATGTATGATCTTGTCCTGTAAAGCCATTGTAAAGCGTATCATCATCCCTACTAATATTATAAATGCGAAAGTAACTCTGTCTGTCTGTCTGTCTGTCTTTGTCGCTTTCCCGCTTAAACCTCTCAACCGATTTTGATGAAATTTGACACAGACAATCTTTAGACCCTGAGAAAGGACATAGGCTACCTTTTATTGCGACAAAAAGGGATGAAGAGGTTGAAATAAAGGTTGAAAGTTTGTATGGGATTTCTTCGGGTTTTAAGCACAGCGCCATCTAGGGGTGAACCTTCCTAACTTAAAGAATAAGAACGCCTAGCGCCATCTCTTAAAGAACCATGAAACTTTATATTTAAGCACTTGATAATAAGTTTCCCGAAGCGAAGCGAGGGCGGGTCGCTAGTAGATAATAAATCTATGGTCTATATCTCTAACCACCGAACGACAAGGACGCTTCTAATGATATCTACTTCATTTATCTAATTACAATAAGTAGATTAAAAGGTAAAATAAGTAGATTTGCAGGAACAAATGAACATAATGTACATACATGGGCTGAAATCATAACCCTCCGGGCCCCTTGGCTTTATCATAGTCGGGATATCAGCGTCGTATTTCGCGACTCTCACGGTAGCATTGTGATGTGTCAAACGGATCCCTATCCTATCGGATATCGTGCATCTTCAGTGAGGTGTCAAGTTCTCTAACCCAGGTGCCATGAAGCGTTTACCACAGCGTCCTCAATCGTCCATCAAATGATACCATTTGTTTATATTAATATCTATTTATTTGCAAATACAATTATTTAATCTTCTAAATATACATATAAGAGCAAAAGGTCACTAAGGGGATACAAAGGGAATAAACTTTTTTATTTCTAATATGGATTCAATTGAAACTTTGTTTATAAGTTCCTCAAGTGACGCAAGTAAGTACCTACTAAGAAAAGATTTTTGGAAATTGACGGGCGAAGCCGTGAGGCACAGCTAGTGGTATTATAAATGTAGATACTTATGACACTAGTGACTAGCGCATGCAAAATGAGGTATTCAAATTCCTCTAATTAATGTAATATTCATTTAGCTATATTTATCTCTCATCATACGTTCCGTAAATTATCCTTGGTATCTATAGTTACAGTAATGTCATCTGAGCAGATTCACAGATTATTGACTTATGTCAATGATAGATAGAATACCTTTGATGTTAGCCATCAATTAAGGACTGAAAAATGACGGGGCATTTTTTTTATTTGGAAACGTATCGACATTTCCCGTATTTCCAAATTCAATTTGAATACATAGTCAAAGGTGATCAAAGCCCACATGGTTTTACGTGTTTCAATCCGTAGTCCCAGGCCCGGTAAACAACGTAATTCGACTCGTAATGTAACAGAGTGCACCTGAAAGGTCATCAAACTTTGCGTTACGAGCTAACAAGCCGCGATGAACAAACACACGAAAGTTTTTTAATAGTGCATGTAATTGAATCCCGCACTCGCTACTTCAAATGAAATGGAACTAGGTATTAGACCAATAATGTTACACAGCTTACAAGGCTCTTACGGTCTGAAAGATTCTTTAAATTGACACATCGTGTTTATTTGTGTACCAATTGAAACAACACAAACTTATGTGTTAACGTTTGTGTTTTACCCCAAGCTCACCAGAATACATCAGTGAAAACCGTATCCAAATCGGTTAAGCCGTTGCTGAGATCAGTGCGAACGAAATTTATATCGCCAATCGTTTTTCTGAATTATTTTCGTTCTACACACATCGATCGTTTATACTATAGATAAACTATATATTACCTTCAAGAATATAAGTGAATAATAAATAAGTGTCAATATTTAGTCAATTGTATGAGCAAGCCAGCGACCGCGACTAAACCAAACATCGTCTGCGACGCGACGGCGACATGCGTAATAACTGCCAGTAACTGTCGCGTCGTAATTATGGGGTACTTGTCACACCATTCGTTACTACAACTCCTAGGCTTACATGTACTATGAAGGAAGAATATGTATATCTATGAATGAGACCGCAAATATATGAAAATTTAATTAAATGATTAAAATTATTGTAATATAATGAGGTAACTGTACAAAGCCTAATAAAGATGGAGAGCAATTGTCACGTCCTCTGATCAGTTTAGCATCTCATGATAATATACAACTTATTTACAAACTGTGCTTTGTATCTGTATGTATGTAAGTGTGTATGTAATTATGTATCATGGTACAAAGAAGGGCCTACCAAGAATGACTAACCTCTTACAACTGAGAGTGTGAATAGCCCTTGTACTAGCAATTATAGGGAGGCAGTGTAATTACATTTGCGAGTGTAATTACTCCGCTCCATTGCACTTACAGTGTGAACATAGCTGCTTTGATTCAAAGAAAGGGAAATTTGAAAACGGTTACTTTGTTTTATGGTACACGGACATTGCTTTTGTTGTTTAATTACTATAAGTTAGTCAAGATGACTTATCAGATAAGGTAGGTAAATGCTCGCAGATTCTTATCCTTGTTATATGCTTTTTAATTAGTGCACAAACAATTCCATTTCTTTTGAGATGGAGATGTTAGCAACGATTAAACACATGAACGAAAAATAATTGAAAGTAACCGCTATACGAGCCACCGAATTGTTGGCAAGCGTATCCGTATCCGTCGCCCATACATCAGTAACACGGAACACTAAAACCTGACACGATGCGCTGCGGCTAAGAAGAAAGAAAAAAGTACTCACAACCAAAAATTCAATTGACGCCACTGACTTATTATTACTATGGACATCTCATCTCATACTAAAATTGCCCAAAAAATGTCCCAGTCAGTTATGTCATGTCATGTCATGCAGTTAATGAGGTAATTTAAACACTAAAATCATTACATCACTGTTTAATTTCGATTGCAGTCGTGAACGTCAGCCATTGCAAAAATAGAAATGTTAACAAGGTAATTTAAACACTAAAATCATTCTGTCACGGTTTAATTTCGATTGCAGTCGTGAACGCGGAATTGTTGCTCTCCTTGCGTTTTGTTGCTGATATGGCTCGGACATTTTTTAGCGCGGACCCGACGTCCATAGTAATAATAAGTCAATGATTGACGCACATAATTTTTGAAAATTGTGTGTGCTGGTTTCGATCCCAGGCTTTATTAATCGCATTGTTAATCGGGAATAATTACACTACTAGCGATATTGCAGTTATTGCACACACAAGTGTAATTATTCCCGAACTCATGCACGCACACATAGTGCGTGCATGAGTTTGAAATACACAACAGCGTAGGTACAATTCGTCCCAAATATAAACACCATAATATAAGAGTCACATAAGATTGCTTTATGGGTATTCTAAATTAGTGTGTTGGCTTAAAAGCAAAATCTATTCATGTCGAAAGGAAAGAGTTATGGCCTCATATCAAGTCTCAGCGTCTCAGACAATAAACAATAGTTTGTCACAACTTTTGGAATATCTGTGACGTTGACACACTACAGCTCAGTGGAGTGTCCGTGAACGACTGCTCAGTGTTCACCAAGTAAAATGTTACGTGTTCGATTTTGGGGTGAGGCAGACCTTAACATGAAAGTTTATTTTTTGTGAACTGATTGAAAGAAAACAAACATTAGATATTACCCCAAGGTTACCTGAATACATCAGTGAAAACCGCATCCAAATCGGTAAAGCCGTTTCTTAGATTATTGAGAACACTTGCCAGTTTTTTAGTTTTTGTCTAAAAAATAATATCATCGGGACCCCACGCGCCAATAGATTCAATTCCAGAAGCTATTAAATATTTTAACCTTTAAATAAATCAATAATATGAATTTTATTACACAGTACATTGTAGAGAGGTAACACGGCGAATAGCAATAGAGTTGAACTTCCCTTACGCATGTTTATCGTTTCACAAACGTCTCAAGTCGCATTGTGACGGAGTTTTTACGATTCATTGTATTGTATGGTTTGTTTCCTCTGGCTCAAGTGACATAAATTAACTTGGTTATTTCTGAAAGGAAGTTGTATGAGCTTTATTTGTATTGGTTATTCAACCATATTATTATAATATGTGGAATCGTAAACATTTTTTAATTTATATGTATAATCCTAAGGTATAATCTGTGTCTGACAAAACTTCAAGTTGCTATCTATGGCGGAACGTCAAGCTGACAGTTGCTCGGCGAGGTTGTCTCGCTATTGGGATTGGAAAGTGACAGAAAAGAAAGGTCACATTGGGCAAAATGCGCGCGAAGCGAAAAGATTACTACGAACCACGATAATCCTTGAATTGATCCTGTAATTCCGCCGATTTTAAACCAGGCACAATAATAATTGGTGTTGAGGATGGATACTCAATAATCTTAATAAATTAATAAAAATAATAAAATTATTATAAAAAACTTACACATTGACACCCTGTAAGTAAAAACAGAAACACAATTTTACATAATAAAAATTACATCCATAGAACCTTATGCCCCTTAGAATACACTAAGGCTTTAAAAATAAATAAACAATAACGGTTACAAGTAGGTACCTACTTACGAGGTTTAGGATTCGAGCCAGTGGCCTTCATTCGGTGGTAGACTAGGTCACCACCATCTGTTGTACAAGGTTGTCATAAATTAAACCATAAAACTACGCAAACTTTTAGACAGCAAATGAGCAAACATAAAATACGTGACAACGTGCTCAGAACTTCAATCTCCGAGCGAAACAGCTTCTCTTATCATTTCATTAAATTAAGGAGATTTATAATATGTATTTTGCGTGGCAAGTTACCGTATGAAACTAG
Organism: Ochlodes sylvanus; assembly: GCA_905404295.2. NCBI lineage: Eukaryota > Metazoa > Arthropoda > Insecta > Lepidoptera > Hesperiidae > Ochlodes > Ochlodes sylvanus. Next base: position 7,462,904 of record FR990144.1, read on the forward strand.
GTATATTAAATTTTAAATTAGGTAGACGGAGGCAACGTTCTTTATGAGTACCTATGCTTGCAATTACTTGCATTGTATGCACGTTCTTTTTTCGTAAAATTTTCTTCGTATTTTTCTCATGTTGGGGCCACACTAATGCTGGGGCCACACTAACGGGAAACGCCGATAATTATCGCGATGACGGACGTTTAACGTTGGTGTGGCCACTACTTAACGCGATAATTTTACAACGGCATTCACATTGCCGTTTGCCGTTGGGCGATAGTTCGAATGTTGGGGCCATTTTCGGTATCAAAGTTTTCTACGTTACTCGCATAAAAATGACTTTCGAATCTAAATAATCACAGTACGGTAATTTAGTCTTTAGCTTGGCTGAAGATCATCTTGTATTTACACTTTACTTTTAGTCTTAATTATTGTTTGAAGCTAATCAGTTTTGTTAGTGAAGGCTCGATAGGTTAGCTAGTAATAATTTAGTAAACCACCGACCTATAGTGCCTATACGTATGCCATTATTATTTATTATTATTAATATGAGATCTAACATTTTAAGGAATGTGTGTAAGCGTGTACCTAATTAGCAATTACATACCATAATTTATATGATAGGGAGTAAATAATTATGTATAATTATAACTTAATTACAAATTTCTTTGCGCAATCCTTTGTTCATTTGAATACATGTGAGATAGAGATTAAATTATTTTCCAACTAAATAATATAATGAATTAGTTTAATAATTAGTGTTACCAAACAACCACCAGTCCTAGAAGACGTCGCCCAATTTACTTTTGGGACTCAAAACTCATTAACAACACCCGCGTGTCATTCATCGCGTCTTTAGACAACCGTCGCGCCTAAAGTTTTAACACCTTAAGTTTTACACCCAAATAGATGGAATGGTTTAAAATGTCGTCTATGTAGTTACCAAAGGAAATGGCGCTGACCTCGGCTACAGTGGCAAGTTCACATCGCGGTTACGACCGATTACGACTGGGAAATTGCCCGGCGATTTATTTATGAGATAAGCGTCGTTTGTTTCAGTTTGCAGGAGGGTGAGCGTAAATATATGCAATGGAGGAATTTTATACGTCCACTGAAAAAAAACGACGATCTTGGAAAATAAACAGATGATTAATAAAAGCAATGGAAGCGGACTGGGTGTGAACTGTGAAAGCGGTTCGTCTCTTTGTTTGAAGACTATTTAAATATAAAAGGAATTAGGTACCTATGGTTTAAGAATTTATTTCTTAAAAGAATAATAATAGATTTATAGAAAAACTAGTTGTCCCAGCGTACTTCGTACTGCTTTATAATTAAAAAATGTTTTAGTGATATATCGACAGCAACGCCACCTACCGGGTCCAATTGTGAATCTAAACCATTCTCGGATCCACCTGAAGACACACAAAAAATTTCAACCAAATCGGTCAAGCCGTTTAGGAGGAGTTCAGTGACATACACACTCACACTCGAATTATATATATTAAGATAACAATTTGAGTCAATTTGAAAGTGCATTAGTAGAGTTAAAGTTGTGTGTTGTTGATGTAATGTGCACAGATCTTAATATTGTTAACTCTTAACTTCTACGTTAGAAACACATGATCTTTGGTTCAGTGACTCAACCAGCAAAAACTTATTGTTTTTGCTTGTTCCGACTTATAACAATAGAAGGGAACAAAAAATCACTTCGCACGCCGTCCGTTGCCTCAAAATATAATAGAAAGTCCATTTTATACCAACAAGTATAAAATTATACACATAAAAACCAGTCTAGTTAAAGCTTTACTACCTATGATCAATATGATGTCCAGTAGTCAGAGTGGTATATTTGTCTTTTGTGCTTATTGAGTCGTGGGCTATTTTTTTTAACCGTGTTATGGAAGAAGGAGGTAGGTACTCAATTTGGTGTGTTTTATGTTTTATACTTTGATCGACGAACGAAGACTACGCAGGTAGCATCCCACAGTGGCCGTAACATAGTCCATGGCACGATTGACATACCGTCAGGTCTCTTGCCATCTTTTCTAAATATGCTATTTGGCTCTAAACTACATGGGAATAATCTAATCTATTATAAAAAATATATAGCAGACAAATGGCTACGACGACGGGCTGACGTAGTACTCACATGGATGTCACTTGACGGATATGCTGTGCTGGATTATTATGGATCTGCGTTTTATATGAAAATACATGCTATATGGATGGATACGCGTGTGCTATCGTTGGACGAATCTAGTGACGCGAATTGTTGCATCTTTTAATATAGTCGTTCATTATAAAAAAAGAGAATTTTGAATTGTCTTCGATTCACTTCTTAATGAACATTTAACCGAAGAACAAATGCTTGATTCAAACCAAACTTCGTCAATGACATCCTCAAAGTCATTAATTAAGTCAACAGCGATCGTCTGAGCACAAAGCGCATATTCGTAATGTGTATTAATAGCCTGTTTTTTGTTTCAGGGTACAGCACAACCCACAGTGCCAAAGAAAACATGGTGATGAATCATAACTTGAATAGGTTTGTACACTATTATTTATATGAGAATCTGTCTCCTTGTCTGGTCTGATTGATTGTGGACATTGAGCGCTAACTTGATGACCTTTGTGCTATAGTTTAGTAAGATACAAAAAAAACCGTGACGTATTATATAAGTTCTTCATCGCAAGTCGCCAATAACAGTCACTGTCTACTTTGGTGAAGTGCAGCTTGGTAGACTTCACACGTCTTTGAGAACATTATGAAGAACTCTTACCTGAGAGTTCTTCATAATGTTTGTGTGTTCATAATGTAATGTATAGGTTTCCTCATGATTTTATCGGAAGCAAGTGAGTGAAATGCAGTGAGGCAATGAAAGGTGCGTTGAGGAGAAACTGAGGCGTTCCTGTTCGGAAGCCCAACGTTCCACCACTAGGCTATCACTGCTTGCAAACTCTCCTTACTGTAAGCAATAGGCAATAACATCTAAGTACCTAAGTAGAAACAGTAATCTCCCATCAAGTTAGATGATTATCTCTGGCGAACAACGAAGCTCCAACATGTCATATTTGGAACTTGGATAGATATTTGGATAGATAACTTGGATAGATATTAACATATTGAAGTGAATAATTTTAATTCATGCTACTTACTACAAATGAACAACAACATTATTATGCACACCAAGGTACCCTAATTTTCATTAGCTACATTTTCAACGATTTTGTAGTACATCAAAAATTCTTTAGAATTTTACCTATGATATATAGAAAATTTAAAGTCGTTACCATGTAAAGTGACGGAGTTACAAAAAACCTTTAAACGCGTTTAAATATCGAAAATGATTGAATCTATAATTATTATAGAAGTAAATAGGTAAATATAATAGGTAATAAATTATAGTATATAGGTATTGCACTTTAAGTAAGGGCTATCTCCCCTGGATTGTGCCGATGGGACACCTACGCAATACATGCAAATTACTTATCTATCTCTCCCGGTCAGCATCCATTAGATGCATTGTCTCTGGTACAATAGGCTCAATTTATTTGCGAATGAAAGAACAGGAAACATCAAGCAAATTAACGTAACATAATTGTTTCGCCATTAATGTAATTTGCAAATTAGTTGGCGTGTGGTTCAATCTGTTTTGCACCTTAACATTTAGCAACTAAAAGCGACTTGTCGAGTCCTAAGGACTTGAAAACTAAACCGATGTTGAGAGTGAACAAGTAGGTACTAAATTGTTACAGAATCAGGAGAATTACAAATGCGTGTTATATATAGTACCCGGTAACTGCTTTAGACATGTATGCTAATTGGAACCACTTACCGCACTGCTAGCGTTCTGAAGCCAAGTAATGATACGAGCAGTTTCTCCTCTGTGATACGAGTATGTACGTGTACCTTAAACAGGCTTCAATTGTGTGTTCCGACATTTTGTGATTTTTTTCTTGGGAACTCCTGTATCCAGCGGGTGGCTAGCATCACTGATACGGCGATAGCTCTGCCCCTGGTTCGTAGAAAGTACAAGTTTTAGCCAATGGCTGGTGGTAAGCGTCGCCCGTCTCGCCTCTCATGGCTATCAGCAGGATGAGCAAATGAAGTAACAACTTGTAAGAACATAAGTTGGTTATCTTGTTAGTACCTACGTATGAGGACTGGGACAGGGATTGTTAGTGATAGTTAGTCCTGTTAGTAATTGTTAGTAAGAGTCTCGTTCTAATTCGGTCACAAATGTGTTGCTACCCTCGAGGACTGAGACGGTCCCTTCCAAAAATTGTAACCGGCTCCATTACTTTTGCTCAATATATTAGCTCTTCTTACAAGACTACAGATTTCGAGCAAATATTTTCTCAAAAAACATAATAATATAATAACATTACATTTCGCCCCGCTCAAAACTTTCACAGCTATTTATAACTGGAGGGGAGCGTTCGGCGTGATAGATTGAAACAAATAACAAAAGGTTAATGCAATGTCAAACCTTGCGACAAGTCGTGATACTTGTGATCTGTCGGGGTCAGGTCCTGGTTACGACCAAATTGTAAGCTGTAAGTTGTATTATGCAGATACTTTTAGGTTTCTAGTGATCAATGACATAATTGGTTCGGAAATCCTGTTCATTTGATGACTATATTAATATTTTATTGCTTACTAGTAAAATATTGTTTTGTACCTGTACTGCAAATGAGCAGACGCGCCCCCTGCAAGGCTATCTTGGATCGCAGATCGAAGAGAACCTTCGGCAAGGACAAGGAGAAATATAAGGATAAGCATCGTAAAGATAGCTGAACATATACTCACTTCCAAAATTCCGTTGTAAATGTGAAACTCAAAAATGGCTTCTCTCACTAAATTACGAAACAACAGAAAATTTATTAGCAGTTCAATCATAAATAGATACCCTCTTACTGATACCTAAACACACTCAAATACACATCACACAACATCCACACACACACACTCACGTCCACACACCCCCACTCAGACACACACACACACTCACGTCCACACACCCCCACTCATAGACACACACACACACTCACACAATGCTGCATGTACGCAAAATATTATATGTAACTAAACTTAACAATAACTACTTTGCCTCACAGCTGTATTCTTTTAGTGAAATTATTTCTGTGTCAACTGATCTGGGGTGAGGGCCTGGAGATCTGTCATACAGGCTGTCCTAGTATAGACTCCAGCCTCTCACAAAACGTAAGGAAATATCATTTGTAATTTTTAAGTTGTAAACCTTGTCATATTTTTGTGAAGAGGAACAATAAAATTATTATTATTATTATTATTATTATTATTTAGTATTATCCATTTTTTGCCGATTTTTTTTAGTTATGATGACGTATCAAGTTTATAGTTTATTGGAGAGGTAATATCCGTTCATCTTACAACTTACTAGCTAGCTGAATTAAGATTGTCTTTCAAAAGTTTATCCGTTGACCTTCCATAACATGCAGTTGTACTGCAACCTTCAGTAAACATGAAGTGGACTTTCGCACTGGCCATTAAAATGCTGTTTGATGTCGTAATCTGCACAGCGATACACAAGTTTCAAACAAACCACGTACAAGCCCGATCCTTTAGTCGTGATAATCGACGTTGTAAGTGGCACGTGCGCTTTCGTGTTGGCGGTAAAACAAAATAAAATATAATGCGCACTCCATTGAGTGTACTCGCCGGTTAGGGCGGTACCGGGTAGTGTCGGTATCGATGTTAAAACCCTCTCTTACCAGAACTCGAAATCTCCGTGTTGGCTACTAGTGTGAGATGTGTAAATATATCTAGAAAATAAAAATGACTCCAGAAAAAACATTTATTTGCCTCCGTCCGGAATAACTCACAATTATCTAAAACCGGTCAAATGCGAGTCGAACTCGCACACGTAAGGTTCCGTACCACCGAAAGATATTAACTGAATTATTTCAATGTGCATTGTTGGATGTTTGACATATAATTATAATTATATCGCTATATATAATTATATCGCTTGGTGTTACGGAACCAATTGACCGCTTTTATTATCATTTGTTGTTATAGCGGTCACAGTACCTAACACGTATTCTGTGAAAATTTCAGGTGTCTACCTATTTTCGTTCAAGAAATAAAGCCCTGTGACAGTCATACAGACAGATATCGGAGGCATATTAATAGGGTCCCGTTTTTTACCATTTTGGTACGGAACCCTAAAAAAGTACCCTATCAATCCTATGTCACTTTTTCACGAAATTTTAGATACGTCCTGCTAAATGCGATCTCCATGTCTCTTTTTTTCGTGCAATTTTAAGAAACATCCGACATACACGGAACTTGTATGCATGCAACGAGCAGAAAAAGTATGCCGGTAGACTTATCTCATAGCCTTATGACATTTTCTCACGAAATGTCAGTTAGTTTTTAATTGAAAGCTGTAAATATTCTCAAAAATCATTTAACTTAAATCAATTAGCCCACTTATTATATGGCACAAACTCACTGAATACATTCACGAGATGGTAGGTATGTCACGCAAAACGACGCAGCCGAACCGCAACGAATCGAAACAATTTCAATGACCTTAAATCCATTACATGTTTCAATTGTACAATGCATTACTGTTATAACTAAATCTGGAGTGGACATGGTTATTTTCATGAATGGAATACAAAATAAATCTTTTTAAGGTCCGGTCCAGCAGCTTTTTACGAAAATAATAATTTACTTGCATGATTATAATTGTTCATAATATCTGCGAATGTCAATGTCTGCGACACACCAAATAGTGGTTTTAAACTCAACTCTTCCCGGATGGTACCCTTATCATAATACACACTATAACTAACAAAAACGTATTCGCATAACATCACATTTACTCTGCGTCGCAACCAAACTAAAAAAATCATCATGAAAACTGAAATATTACTAAAACGGTTTTAAAAATGACAACAAAATTACACATCATAACTACAATGAAATAGCTAACAATTTCTGACGGCTGTCGTTGTTCTCATCTTCGAAATAGGATACTAAAATTGTCTCGTAGCGAGTCAATATGTGGCCGAAAGTCACCCAGCGGTTTTAAGTAGACTTTTATCGATAATATTATTATAATCGGGTCATCCCTATGTAATATAATATCATTGCCGCGGATATTAAATGCAACCGCAATATTTCCTGCGGCATTACATAGGGAAGTGATGCAGGCTCTCGGATCGCTTCAGATTTTATACATATAGTCACGCCTTAGGAATATGCTTAGGATATGTTATGTTCAAAGATTTGCTTGCCTTTACTTCAAGGGTTCAAATTGTAACTCTAAAGGGTTACAGAGACTGTTTAATTTTTTTGTGTAAATAACCGACTAGCGATCGGACGAGATACTTGATGATATGTGAACGCTTAGAGCCGGGAATCGATCCCGGAACCACTCATTTTGCAGGCAGGGTCAGTAACACTAGTAACTAAAGGCTACGGGGTAGTCTTCATACATCAAAAACTGCATTATTTGAAGAATTTTATTAACATAATAGATCCATAATAGATCCATAGATGTAACAATGATTTTTTAGTATAATTATTTGTCTGTTTGTAGGTTTGTCTCTTGATGTATAACGGAACAGATCACATTGAATTTCCTAAATATTATTTAAATACACGTAAATTATTCATTGTAAGGAATATATTTAATCAAACGTTCAGCACTGAATTACCCTGGAAACTCTACACGAATCTGATACCGAAGTAGCACTTTAAGTAACTGAAAATGTCTTCCAACTGAAATTTCCACTGAATATTTTGCTACTTACATAACATAGGTAACCTAGGCAGCTAGGAAAAACATGTTCTGCCCCGAATTACCTCGTGCGGCCTTGCAACCAAATTTGATACTTGAAGTAACCACTCTAAAGTACAATTTCGCTCGCAAGTCATTCAGTAGGACCTAAAGTAATGCAGTGAGTTTCAAAGTTTTCATTACTATTTAAATGAAGCCAGACATGTATGTTTTGCTTCTGCGGGATTACTGATTGGCTTAGTAATCGAAAAATGGCTTCACTCTCCAGAAATTTGTTTCTATCTTGGCTTTTTACTTCAGAATGTTTTGTGTGGGTGTGTGGGTTATGATTCGATAAAACTTTAATAGCATGATTCAGGCTTGTCGTGACGTCATCGTGTGACGTGTGTACAATGTCTGATAATTATGACCTGTTAATTCTACGATCACACCACAACGTGTAGTAAAAAAATCTTTTGGAGAATAACATAAAACAAAAAGCTTAATTCACTCGATCTTATGGTGTATTTAGTGGCTGGCATTAACAAACAAAATGTTTAAAAATTTTGAAATGTTCATTAGCTGAAAGCGAAACGGTAATACTTGCCTTAACCGTAGATCGAACCTGGAATTAGGAAAGGAATGTATAATATTAAATAGATGTACAATCCTTTGAGAGACTCGGCCGTCTCAACAAACCATTTCCAGTCCGCTGAATCTCTAGCATTCGATGTATAATCTGTAGGCCAACATGCAAGATCCGCAGTGTTCTTCCTCTACGCAAACTTTTCATCTCTTTCTGGTTTTAGTCCGTAGCTTTTCACCTGCGATATCTTTATTATCATACTAGCCTTTGCCCGCGCTTCGCCCGCGTGGTATTTGTTCTGTCACATTTGGTGTTGTCGTGTCAGAAAGATAAAAAAATCTTTTTTGACAAACAATTTTTATCTTTCTTTAACAATTATTTAAGCAAAAAAGTATCCTGTTACTTCTAAGACCAAAAACATTTGTGTACAAAGTTGCATGATGATTGGTTAAGCAGTTTTCGCGGAAAGCGTAACAAACAAACTTAAAGTCACATTTATAATATTAATATGATTACATTTTTGTCTTCCTGCCCTTCTTGGCGGGCAACGCATCGGCAGTGTCCTTGGTGTTACTGACGTTCATGGGTTCATGATTTTGGATTTGGCTGTAGAGTTCTAAAGGATTAATGCATTAATTTCAGCAGATTACCGAAAGCTTCGTTACGTACCTCTATATCACGGAGGATTGGCATAATAAATTATCACGTCGCTATTCATCTTAGCCTGTTGTTTAGTCTACATTATCTTTACTGGCCAACTTGAGACGCGTCTTATGCTATTTTAAGGTTTAAGTAGGGAAGGGTGTTCATAAAGAAGTAAATAAAACGTTTATTAGCTTAATAACTCTTCCTGCGAACAGTTTGTGGCTTTAGTTCTTATTCAGGCGCCAGTATATTAATATCGAATTCCAACGCATAAAATAATTATATTATAATGACGATTTTAAAATAGGCTCGCGTCTGCTATTTATTATATCTTAACAGTTTGTTATAAAACACTCTTGAATGTAAATTATTTATTTCAGGAATTAAACGTACTTAAATTGTAGGTATAACACCGATTTTATTCGTATTTCGAAATATAATTGACGCACCTTGACGCACCTAAAAACCTATAAAAAGTAAAGTGTAAAGTTAGAATGCTGGAATTTATTTTCAGTGCTTTAATTTAGTATTCATTAATTTAATTTGCGGTTTAAGACTTAACTACTTAAAACTCTGTAGGTAAACAGTCATATCAATATAAATATAACTTTTCAGTCATGGAGTCTTTGGCAGACGGCCGAAGGGGCGGCCAGTCGACGCGGTGTAGTGGCGCGTCGGCCCGCGCGGTCTGACTGACGCACTCCGATCGAAATATCAAATAATCGAAATTCGAATTATTTACTTACACTAATTAATAGTTTTAAATTAAGAAGCCTCGAAAATGTTTTCTGCCAGTCTTGAGTGATAAAAAGTAATTGTAGTTTTTGAAGTTTCGAAAGTGAAAACGGAAACAGTGAGAGTGAATGAAAAATGAAAGTTTTTCAGTAAATGAAATAGTGTTTTTAAATATGTACCCATTCACGTGATACTTACAATAAATAATAATCAATATTGACCTAGATAATATAAAAATGAGTGAGTCTAGAAGAAATAACGCGATTCTAGAGCACTAGTCAGAGTAGTCGGAATCGTTATAATGTTTTTAATAGCATGTAGTGTCATAAATTTCTAAACTGTGCTATATTTAGACCAAATTCATTGACCGGTGTCCGGGGTTGACTACGGATGTACAAATTCGCAGACGGTTTGCTAATAACTGCAAATACTTAATGGTTAGTTCCTATTTAGAGCTATGATTAATTGAAATGTAGCTTTGAAATAAGACAAAAATCGAAAGTATTGGCAATTTTAGAAAAGGTTTTGTGACGCGAATTGAATGAGACGTACTTAATTGAATAAATTATTATAATTAAGATTTGTTTAAAGATAAACTTTACGAATTATTTTGTTCCTGACACAGAATTATTTCGTGGAAATCATTTAGCTGATTTATTTAATGAGTAAACGTTATTAAAAATTAAAAACAAAGTAAATTAGGATAAAAAAGATAAACAAAAACAACTTTAAATTATTATGTACCAAAATATACTTAAATATTTTATATGAATTATTATTCGTGTATAATTGTATACTTAGATTTAAAAATAGTCTTAAATTCTCAGTTTTTTTGCTTCAAAATAGATACATTTGAGTAATTTGCCGTGAATCTAGAGTGCTACTTAGCGTAAATATAGGCCGCACGACACACGCAAAGAAGTTCGCGAAACGTGACGTAATAGATCATCATTATTACACTACTTCATATCATTTTATTATGATTACTATAAATTGATGACTATATCTTTATAACTAGTAACCCGCCCTCGCTTTGTTTCGGGTGACTTTTCGTTACGTTAACGAGTATTAAGTATATTAAAACGTGTTTTCTTGTGGAAACAATAGGTATCCTAGCTAGGTCACTCTCTAGCGCTACGCGAATACGTTTTCGTATTTATAACACAATACATAATAATATTACTGTAGATTATTTTTTTAACTTTATAATTTTAATAGTAGGTAGCTAGTTTATTTTAGTATGGCTATACCTAAGTATGTCGAAACAAAGTTTAAATGATAAATTATTCAGAAGCAGTTAAATGAACTGAGCTTCTCACGTTTTAATGTACCTACTTAATTTATGCTCATAATATTAATACTTATATACATGCATTGCCACTATATACATACCTATGCATGCTTGAAGAGTCATGAACAATTAAATATTCTCAAGAACAATGTTTCTAGAGGATGTTTCGTCATCGCTATGTTCACTTATAAAATTAGAAAATTGAAAATCTTTTCAAAATTTTATTGTTCAAAATTTTTAACAATAATTGACGAAAATACCTAGGCCGTATAATAAGTAATAGCCTGACGCTGATTATAAATTGATTGTCATATTCTCAGTTTAAACAATAACTACAGTATCATATAACTCTAAATGTGAGTAAGCTTAAAAGCTGCGTGGGGGCTTGTTTACAAGCGCGCCAATTTACTGAATGAATGTGTTATCAGAGCGGAGTAATCTAGGATGTCATTCATTCATTAAAACATAATGTTCATACATGGGCACGTCACTCGTACTAGCATTGTTGCATGGTAATTAAAACACAATAGGCTCTATTATAGTAGCCACGCTACCAACAAAATTACGCACGTTTTCTTTTTTATGTTCTGTGTAATACCATTTACCTAACTGCGCGTCCATCGCGCGTCCGCCGCGCAGTTAGGTAACTGCTAACAATTTGTAAGTTGTGAACTAGTCAATAAAGTTTAATTTGCTATGAAAAATACAAAGTACGCAGCCAACACGCGGCTATCGCACGGCGACCGCGCGAAAACTATCGCGTCCTCTACTGGGGCCTCAACCTCAAGTCGTTTCTAATGAATCCTCATTTGTCGACTTATGAGTTATGACACGTAGTTTATAAGTTCTGCGGGGAAAGATACAGAGTTAAAATAATAATCATCCATTTGGCATCGCCGGGCAAAAACCGAAACTCGAAAGATATACCGTTTGCCGTGGACTTGGTGAAGCATCTTGAAGATTTATATTATCTCACGACGACTTCATTAGTTATATTGTACCATTAACCATTCAGCCGCGTAGCGGAACAATAACTATAAATCTGTCAATAAAACTTATCGCCCTATCCGGCTACAAATTGAGAATTAGACACTTGTAACACTTTTGTACTGGGCTTATTGTTGTGAGGAAAACGTATAGTTGGTGAGTTTTATAGTCTTATTGATAACTAAAATGGTCAGCAATGGTCTTCACACTTTATTAGTGACTCGAGCCGGAGATGGGCAAAAAGTCATGATTACCTACAGATTAAAGTTGCATCTGGTGCAGATACTGCAAAATGTAATCATGATTACGTACCTACCATTTCTCAGAACGCGCTCGCGAAGGCATATCCGAGCCTCCAGATGTAATTGTAATCTGTAATCATGATTACATTTTTCCACTGAGTTAAATAAAACTTTTCCCTTCTCCGACTCGTAGCCTAGTTGCTAGTGGCCTTGTCTGCAAGCGAGGGATCCCAGGTTCTTGTTCTTAACGAAATTCAAACCCTAACAATTATACGAACAAGATGAACCATAATCATTATATAACACTAACAAACATTAGTGATTAAAATTTAAAATCAATTGAGTAAGATCTAAACCTACACGTGTTAGGTCGTAATGACCGAAATGTGAGTAGGGTTGCCATCTCAAAATTTGGAAAGCACGGACTCGGCAATCTGGATATTACTGTTATTATAAAAATTATAGAGATTTCAAAAAAATCCCGCACTTGACCGGTTTTTTACATTTTTACACAGTTTATTTTAATCACCAGAAAATAAGGAAAACCGGACAAAACATCAAAAGTCCGGACAAGACCGTCCAAACCCGGTTATCTGGTAACCCTCGATGTGAGTGACCGCATCGCGTCAGTCAAGTCAGTGGCACTAACTGGCCAGCTGCCCACGCTGTATAAACGAACGTACTCGTAAAATTACGAGTACAAACAGTTGTTTTTAACAGCTGCTACACAAGCGGACTGAATATTTATGTTAATCGTCATTTAGCTTTACAGCTTAGTCTATTCGTCGACGTCTTGTTATTAATCCCCGACGCAAAAAGAGGGGTGTTATAAGGTTGACGTGTCTGTGTGTCTGTGTGTCTGTGTGTCTGTGTGTCTGTGTGTGTGTGTCTGTGTGTGTGTCTATGATGTCGTAGCTCCTATACGAGTGGACAAATAAAATGCGGTTTAATTTTATTTGAAAGCTGACGTGATCGACATGGTTCCTAATTTATGAAGATCTGTTCAAGCTTTGATGATCATCAGGTCATTATAGATTTTCTTAGTCGGGGGTTGTTTTCAGTTTTAGAATAATTTATGTTACGACCATTAACGCCACGGTTGTCATGCCGAACTGCTGTTTAAAGTCCTGGGGTCGATTCCGGTCCTCACAACGCAGAAAAATTCCGCAATGCGGGCATGCGAATATGGTATAGTAAAATAAATTTACCTATAAGTGCAAAAAATTAAAACGTAAGCGATACGAATGCGCAGTGATAGCCACGTGGTTTGAACGTCGGACTCCCGAACGGGGGCCCGGGTTCGAACTTTGCACGCAATTTAAATTAGCGTATTAGAATTTAATGATCAATTGCTTCGGTGATAAAATCGTTATGACTGACACACCATATTGTTCTCAAAGGTGTACGAGTATGTATACCAAGCCGCGCTTGTCCAGCGTGGTTAACCTCATAAAAACAAACTATAATAAATATACCTGCAAATAAAAACAAAATAATCATCGATTTTCGAAATGGTCTCTATATCTTCTATATAATATAAGTATAAAAGGAGAAGCTGATTGACTGACTGACTGACATATCAACGCAGGGCCTAAACTAAAAGGATTAGACATTTGAAATTTTTCACGGGGGTTCCTTTTATAACGTAGGGGAGCACTAAGAAAGGATTTTTAAAAATTCATCCCCTAAAGGAGTAAAACGGGGCCGCAAAGTTAGTATGAAAGTTCTCCGATTTTATCAACTTTGATATATTTAGGGATTTTTGGCGAGCGAAGCCGCGGGTGTAGGCTTGTTACTTACATAAAAGAAAACATAATATATTTCATATACATACTCGTAAAATGATAACAGGCAACCACACGTTAGTTGTCAACGGCCCAGACGGCACCGATATAGCTCCGACGGCCGAAGCGCCCTACAAATTTATTCAAATGGCGCGTGTATGTCTCAATAACCTCGATATAGTTCACGTTCAAGAGGTTCTACGTGCTATTTTTGTCACTTTATATTACCAAGCTGTGCTTTTATATCTGCTTGGTTATGAACATCTTCTAGGAATTAATAATATTATCTAATATGAAATAGGATAGTTATGGGTTGTGATGATGATGATGATGAATGAAACAGAATGTCAATAAAAATATTAAAATAACGATAAAAACTGCATAAACCTGTTACGGGTTGCAATTATGTCCTATCTAAGTCGTAGGCATGGTTATTTACTCGCACGTTTTAACTTATAACTATAATCTTCAAATAAGACGAGTCAATTTAATGATTTTATAAATATTTAATATCGATTGCTAACCTTCTGCCTTTTATTAAAGTTGTACTGTACTGAACTACTGAATCATGAAGATCTTCCGAAACGGTAGCAGAAGCAAAAAATGTATCAATGAATTTTGACTATGAATTCCCTCTCGGTATTTTATACGAATCACCAATTTATCCATAAAAAATTGCATTTGATTATAAAACTAAACCGAATAAACATTTATATTTTAATTTTAAAAGCAAATAACAGTTCCGTAAAAACTCCAGTATAAACATTTCTATTTAACATACGACGAGCGGGAATGAAACGTCCTTTTCAGCTGTTGTACCACTGTACGGCCTCGGCCATTCAGGGAGCACAATTAATAGATGTGGTAGGATTGAAAAGCGGTCCGTCGCGATCGATAGAGGCCCGTCTGGTCCGCTTGTGATTACCAGACCAGCTGACAGAGTTACGTGTAGTATAGGTAGGTTTGTTAATCTACACTAATATTATAAAGAGGAAAGATTTGTATTTTTGTATGTAACGAATAAACTCAAAAAGTACTGGACCGATTTTAAAAAATCTTTCACCATTCGAAAGCTACATTATCCACGAGTAACATAGGCTAAATTTTATTTTGGAAAAAAAAACAGGGATCCTTATAATGTAACCCAAGGTGTAAAAAAATACCTAAAATATTCTTTACATCGCGTGCGCTGCGATAACTATGAATAGAGCAAAGTAATGTACTACAGTTTTATAAAGGACATCAATATCTACAATAAAGTCCGCGATGGCATATGTCTAACTATTATAGTTATTTGTTATACATCGGGTGGGGAATGCGGCCTCCAAAGTTTTGTGTAGGCTGTGTAATATACTCGCTCCTGTTGCCTTTGCAAGATTAAAAAGAATGGAAGAAGTTTAATGTTATAGGCAGTTATGAACACAAATTACCAATTGGGACTCAATATGTTAAAAAATAAAAATGGTGCGCATTATGAAGCTTCGTCGAAATATTGAATAACTAGGTATAATAATAATAATATATTATAGTAAATAAACGAATTGTAATAATCTATTGTATCAGTAGTATTTTTTTTTGTATTTTATAAATACTATTTAACTAATATTGCTGCTATATTATTGTTATTTGAAAATATATTAAGTAAATAGGTATGTCTGTAAGTGGCTCTTTACTAAAAGTGACACCTGAGAACCTCTTAAATCGCAATATTTACCAAACTAGGTTTACTTTATTTATCAGATATTTTTATTTAGTTATAGGGAAGACAGAAGAAAGAGAGAGCAGAAAGGAGGCTCAGAAAATTTATAGGGAACGTTTTTAGACACTTAAGACTTTCTTTTAATTTAAAATAGGTAAGTTAATGCGACTTCAATTCCACCTGATGGTAAGTGGCGTTTTTATTCTTCTTTTTTGCTCGTTGCTGACGTCATGGGGCGTCCTTTATTACTTTGCTTTGTTAGTAATGGCTTTTAATGGCAAAAAGGTTCTTCACCTCTGCTTCAGATTTTCCTTCACACAGGTTTTACGATGTGTTGGAGACAGACAATTTTTCAGAGAGTTCTCTTTTTAATCTATGTAGGTCCAACGGATTGAATAGATATTTGAACTTGGTTAATGTCTGAGATTGAAATATGGAAGTGCAATCCTTGTTACAGCAACTACATTTTTGTTGCTTTTAAGATCATCTTTAATCGTAAAATATTAAAAAAGTTCGTCCTTTGATGTTAGTGTTCTCTTTCCGTTACCTTTAGAAGTTTAGAACGCTAAGAACGTACTTATACTAAAGATATTCCCTTATTATAGGTACGGTAGGTATGAAACGAAAAGTACTTACGTTTCAATATTAATACACTGGAGTTTTTAATCCATAAAAGTCAGAAGGAAGAAACAATAATATGTAACTATTTAGTTTCCAGAGTTAGTTACTAACGTAAGCAGGTGGTGATGGTGGAGCCATGTGGTTTGAACTGTGGACTCCGAAACAGAGGCGCGTAGGTTCGAATCCTTTACGCTACTTTAATTTTGCAAACATTATGCTCTTACATATTAATGTTATAATTTATTATCGCTTGCTTTGGTGGAGAAAATATCGCGAGGAAACCTAAACACCTGAGAGTTTTCTATAATGTTCTCAAAGGTGTGTTGTAATGTTCTCAAAGTCTGCACATCCGCACACGGCCAGCATCACCGCAATGGTCGGTGGCCACTGTGGCCAGCATGGTGTATGGCCTGTACCACGCCCTTCACATTGTGGGATGAGGCCTGAGCTCAGCTGTGATGATTCTGACACAGGCCTTAATAATTGAACTGTCGCATGAAATGACAGTTCAATAATTGGACTTGCATAAATATATCAGCTACTTAAATAACTATTTTAGGCGATCTGTTCCATACTTTAACAACGATTCAATACTCATACCGTTATCTAAAGCTTATAAATAAGACAAACAAAATAAGTTAAATTTCCGTTCAATTTCCAAAAGCATCTCTGAATCTCCATTGGTAGGATTCCCACCCAATCTCAATATTTGTTATCACTTAACACCTCACCTCGCACAGAATGCGGCTGGCTCCCACGAGTCCTCGGGACCAGACGTATGAATAGGGCACACCAATCTGCTTAATGGCATGCACTGATACCTCACCCTACGGATCATTTGGATGAAAAACTTTTAAGGTGGTCGTACCTGTAATGGGCACTTTTACTCTTTATATCAAACTCATCTGACAATCAGTTTGTAAATACAAAATATAAATAATAACACTATAATTGACAGTCACTAATCTGTAATTCTGTTATAATAGTATACATAATTGTAACGAATATTAAAAATCTGAATTTTGCAAACACCACGCTATAATTATACCTACTTGATTCCGTTTTCCATGATACATTAACGTGAAATTATTTTGGTATGTTTATAAAAAGTAGTGGGCATTTTTTCATGAAGATTAAACAAATGTACATCGATGTGGTTCTGTCGAGCTTCGGTGCAAACACCTTAGTATATTGCTGCATAAAACGCGGTTGGCAAGGCAGATATATAGAAATACACCGGGTATAATTAATCTAGGTTAATATGTTGACCTAGTAATCTTTTAAATGGTATAATCTGAACCAAGCAAGAGGTGAAGTTCAATGAAAGAACTTTATTGGTCTGTGAGTTTAATGTAAGGTTTGATTGGCATCACTTTCCTTTCTTCTCTCTTCTTTCTTTGCCGATAACGTATCGATGATGCCTCGGTGTTCCCATAACTGTCCCACTGCTAATGATAATTCAGTTCTTATAGGCACTTAGTTTTTGAAAATTAGTGGTGCGTCCAGGTATCGAATGCAGGCTCCCCTGTTCGGTGGTCCAACGTCCGAACCCACTTGTCTGTCATGCTAATATAACGTTAAAGAATCTGATCGTAAGGCAGTTATCTGCATAACTCATGATTGATCTAACATGGCACTAATGAAATACTGTTATCTATTTATTGAGAGAATTAATATTTATTGTCGACATGCGGGCTGCCTGACAATATTAAAACATAATGCCAATTGAGATAAAATCTTCGTGTAATCGGGGTCACAGTCCGTTCATTTTATAACTACATATTACTAACTAATTCCGAACCTATTTGTAATGACGGTTAAGTACTCGTAAAACTTATGACACGTCAATTATAAATTAATTTTGAATTTTTAAAAATCTATGCTACGGAATATCGTTACGTTCAAAAATTGTTACCACCCACCCCCTACATTCCTCACTTGGTTATCAGACGTTTTATAATTTTCATAGTAAAATATATTGCTGAAAAATCTCGGCTAAATCAAATCTCTACAGATTAATGTACGTTCTCAATATTCAGGCAACGGTCAAAGTCAGAATGTTAGTTGTTACTATTTTACCTAGCATCTTATCCAGAGATTATGGGTAGAATATTGAAAACGGCTGTAAAAAGAAACCCTTTCTTTAAAAAGTCAAAACAAGTCAAACTTGAAAGGCATACAGATCCTACATAATAGCTTCGCTGCAGTGGTAGTCCTGGCCAGGGTTGCCAACCTTTCGTATTTGATCGGACTAACAAGCTTTTGGCCGGCTTTTGAATTTTTCCGGTTATCAAAAAGACTGAATAAAAAGCTTAATATGAGTCAAGTATTCGATAAGCTTCCATATCTTTATTAAACTATTAAAATATATTTTATCTCAGTATGATTAGTGTAATTTCAAAAATAATGTAATCGACTTGAATTTTTTTAATTCAAACAATTTTGATTTTCGAACTAAAATGTATCTTTTATAGTATCTAGCTAATTCGTTCGACCTTTTAACGTCTAGTAACTTCTTATTAAACATAGGTAGGTACTTACATAATTAAAAACAAAAATTACGAAATTTTTGTTTTGTAAATAAAAGTTGTTGTTGTATACGCCCTTTTCAGGAAGATACTTTTTGATTAAAATGGACGTCGTCGTCGAACCAGTTTATCTACTTGTAAACGTACTTAAATTAAAACAAAAATACGATTTGTTGTAACTAAAATATCCAGAGTTTCTTTATAATATTCAGCTAACTGCTCGAACCTTAAAAATATGTATGGTCATGGTCACCCTAGTCCTGTCAGACTCCCACAGACCCCTTCCCTAGATTAATGAATTACGCCCTGTTGTTGTACTCCCTTTCTCGGGAAGACACTTTTCTTGATTAGAACGGACGATGCCGACGCCTTGTTCTCTAATTACTTAATTACATTCAATTACTGGTACCTTAGTAGGTAGGTAGTCCTACCGAAATTACTGGAACATCTGTGGAACAAGCCTGGATGTTTATAATTTTTTTTATTGCTTATTATTTAAGTTTTGTTTTTACAATAAAAATTTTTAAGTATGATGTTCTTATGCATCAAATTTTTATTTATAAAAAATATATCATTATCACCTATAAACCGTTTTTAACAAAAAATTATTTCGACCTCCACATTCAAAACCATGTAGGTTAAAACGAGACCATTTAATTTTAGTTAAGGTTTAAAAATACAATTTAACGAAACGTAGAAACAGAACGACTGAATGATTTTAGAAGCGATAGTTCGATCTGTGACGTTTAACGGTAGACAATGTCTACATGAAATTATGATAATATTCCTTCATGAAACAGTAGGTATAATATGACTGTAAAATAAAACATTTCACAAACCTGCCGAAATCGAGAATATTCGAGTTATATACAGGTACTCGAAATGAAACAACATGGTCGGATAGAACCGGACTTAACCGGACTATTCCAGCCGAATCCGACATAGACTGGAATAAAACCAACGAAACTTTTTAAAGTTGTATAAATACGGCGCGCAAAAACGCATAAAACAATTTTCGTTAGAGGATTCAAGTGATGTTTCAGGCATTCATATTTCGTATTCGGTTGCGCTGTTCAAACCGCTCTTTACCAGATTTCAAAAGATTACCTTTAAAATTAAACGGTACGATTCCAGTTGGTAATTTTACGTAATGCATTTGTACTGAAAGCTAAATTTGTTTATATACACTTATGATTATGAACATTATTTTTATGCTTCTATTGTATCACTGGTCAAATGTGTCTATTGATCAAGTAACTACTATAAAAAAACGACGAAGAACTTCTCAGGACATTTTTTAAATTAATAGAATATGATTTCTATCACAGATTTTAACGCAGGCATTATGGAGAAGTGCATTATCATGGATTAGGAAAAACTACGAAATAAGCTCCTCAGTAGATAATTTTTTACCAAAATTGTTAAAAAATAAACCTTTGGCCTATGCTGACTCGGATGAAGCACATTTTTCCAGGTGTTCCTATGAGCACTCTTTCTAAATTACCTACTAACTTACTAAAGCATTTTCCCGCAGGCAATTGCCTGTTCCTCCGAGCTTATAATATAGAAGCTACTAGGTTGATAAAGTAGGCCATCGTTTGACCCACTGAACTCCAGTTTGATCCCAATCTGGCTAGATGGAATCTTATATAAATGACTAGTAAACCCGCCCTCGCTTCGCTTCGGGAAAACCAATTTACACAAAACTTTAATAAATAGTATACATAAAAACTTTCCTCTTGAATTATATCTATTAAAAAAACCGCATCAAAATCCGTTGCGTAGTTTTAAAGATCTAAGCATACATAGGGACGGAGAAAGCGACTTTGTTTTATACTATGTAGTGATGTATAGTTTACCGCGCTGCCAAGATCCTCTTTTTCCAGCCTTTACTCTTGACCTTGGTCATCAGTTTACCAGATCTCCACAGCCTAACCTCTCAGAATGACTAATTTAAACCGCTTGAAAACTAAAGTTTGTTAGTAAACTTATCATTAATGAGAACAATCCCTTGCAGGATTCAGGTTTAACCCTTAATTTGGCAGACAAGAAAAATATTAAAAATATGAATTCCATGAATAGTTTTGGACTTTATGTGTATGTATGGGTACAGAAAAAATAATAAAAAAATTCCATATAAATTAGGTAAAGAAAAAAAACATGTATGACCCAGCATACACTGTCAACTGCTTATAAAAATACAATGTATGTTGTGGCATACTTTGCCAAATTATTGATATCAATAAATAAGTGAAAATAAAACTCCAAATACGTGAAACAGTATTTTCTTCTGGCTTGCAATATCAAAACAAATGCAAATCCTAGTCCTCCATGTTGTTATCAACAAAATGTAACTTGTTTCTTCGAACCTGTTGATATTTTTATCTATTCAAAGACATCAAATCTGCCACGAAAGAGAGTCTGAAATAGCCAATGTTTCAGACTTTCTTTAGTGATAGATTCCAGTTATCAACATAAGCCGGAATCTGTACAATTCCCATTATTATATATATTAGGTGAATAGCTAGGAAATCGCGGAATTCATCTTCAGTTACAGCTTTTGATTTGCAGGTATTGGATACAGGAGATGAAAACTATTTCAGTTATGACATCTGGAGAGAAAACTATTCTAAGGGTGATTTGATGGCTCTACATTGAACATCTACGTGATACATGGTGTCCTCTATTGGCTTATCATAGTTCAGAGTATACTTCTTGACTTTTTTTGCTCGTTTAGCCGTCAGCGTTGGTACTATATGTGGCCTTTTGGGTTTGGTTTTCCCAAGTGGTAGTAGAAGTAAGTGGAGTTGCAGGAGTCAAATTAGATTCAGGTGATTCCATGGTAATTGATGACAGCGAGGGCAAATCGGATTAAATTGGTACAAGGTAAAAGCACAAAGGCCTTCACCATGAATCACGTAGATGTTCGATGTAGAGTCATCAAATCACCCTTAGAATATCTTTCTCTATTTTTCTCTCCAGATAATATCTGGAATAAATATTGCAATTATGGAGATGAAATATTGCAATGATGGTGATGATAATATCATAACTGAAATAGTTTTCAAAAATTTGCAAATAGATAATTGCTGTTCTTGTGTTACGTTAGGATAAATTTCATCAATTATTTATGTGTAAGTTGGATGCTTTGGTTTTGGCCATTGTCGCTATCATCTTCTGAGTATAGTAAGCATTTTTCTATAGAACTATCTATAGAGGGAGGTGGCGAGGAAGACTAAGAAGAGGCATGCGTATTAGGTTCTTCTTGGACATCGGATCTGTTGATACACTCAGAAGGTGCTCTTACAGCAAGCACAAGTGTAATAATTCTACCACCACGTGTTACTAGCTTTTACTTTGGGGCAAAAAAACCCTAAAAAAAGCAAATGCAAGTAGGCCACGTAAAAAAAATGGTCAAAAAAACGGAACCTCAAATTGGCAGTGTATTTTACAATATACACACGAAAATCTAAATACTATATACTGAAGTTGGCAATGTATGCCTCGTCATACAATCGAATTAAGGTACAACTTTCTATTAAATTAGCAGTGTATGTGGTGAAATACAACAACTTAAATGCTGAATAAAAGTATGTTATTTTGATAGATTTGTGCAAATTTGCGTGTATTGGCATTAGTAGACAACCGAAGCACAAAATAACAACAAACTAAACATACTATCTAGTCCAAATAAAAATAAAAAAAATGTTTTTTATCATGTCGAGCGTCACTTGTTTCT
The DNA here is from genome assembly GCA_905404295.2 of Ochlodes sylvanus. Taxonomy (NCBI): domain Eukaryota; kingdom Metazoa; phylum Arthropoda; class Insecta; order Lepidoptera; family Hesperiidae; genus Ochlodes; species Ochlodes sylvanus. Next base: position 7,485,518 of record FR990144.1, read on the forward strand.
TCATCGCGGCTATTTTGACTTTTAAAATGTCCAATTTGTTTTCAGGCCTAGATTCTATTTTTTTACAAAATGTGCAATAATATAACCATCGAAATATAAAAAGAAAATCCAAAATAAAGTCTTATGTTAGACTGCAGATTTTGTTAAATGTTGTGTATGTTACGACATACAACGTCAAATTAAGGGTTAACAGTGTACCCTTACACTGTCATAAAGTCCAACACGCTAGCTAAAAGTTTCCTTTTTTTCGGCGATGGCTGGCTTGGCAACAGAAAGCTCTTCAAAACCCATAACTGTCCCACTGCTGGGCTTGGGTCTCCTTTGACAATGTGATTGCCACCTTTGAGAACATAATAGAGAACTCTCAAAGTGTGGAGGTTTCCTTTACCCCAATTAAGTGAAGATTTGTTTCCAATAACACGTATTTTTTTTAAAATAGACGTGTGTTCGAAAATATAAAATAGCTGTCGAACCCAGAGCAGCTGTTAAAGAGTCCAACATTCAAACCAATTGGCCATCACCGCTTTTACTCTGTTAGCTCACTGAAGTATACCTATGTATATTTGAGTGCGCCACAATTTTCGTGGAGACCGTCTGGAAAGTATCAACCAAGACCGACGCGAGACGCGACTCTCGCTCCAAAAATAAGAGCAAATAGTTGTGTTATTAGAATGACATGTCTGACGAGTGGTTTACGACTTAACTAAAGCATTTGGGTCGGAGAATACCAGGAAAACATCTAATGGGGTAATAACGACATTTTTATATCCTTAAACTGTACTGTACGTGTAGAATGGACGAGATACTCGTGTTTACTGTTGTACGAGATAATTAAAGATGAGAAACATTTTGCCTTTGAACAGCAGCTCGGTCTGTCGGACTTTAGCAAAATTAAGAACCACGATCCTTCCAAACTAAATATTGTATGTTGTGTGAATATGAACTCAAGCACTCAGGTACATTCAACTTCGTTGTCGTGTCGACAGCGACCCTGTATGCAGAACGAAAGTTCCCGGATTCGATTTTCTAACGGACAGACGTTTATTTAAATGAACGAAATACTAGTAAATGCTTGTTCCGGGGAATTTATGGTCCTATTTCCTGACTCCGAGTGATTTCAGAATTATTTTTTCTTGTACTGACCTGACTTTATACGTCATATTACAGCGGTTGGAGCTCGTTTTATTTTAATCACTCTCTTTCTCTTTCTTTCCTCTCTCACTATGGTACTCAATGGTCAACTTTGACTTTGTCAGCTGCGATGTAAGTGTCGAACTCTTAATGGTCGTGTTTGCCATGAAGCTGAATAACCCTCTAAACACAGCAACTTGTTCATGGGCATTAGTATCTGCTGACCAGTCGAGTTCCGCTCCACTATGTCGGAGTCGATCTAAATAGTATATCAGAAAAACACGCAAAAAAAATCTGTCCACAGTCTAACAGCCTGCATGAATTGGGTTCACACAATCGCTCTCGTTTTGAATACGAACCGCACAAAACATTCTGCACACATAACTCTTTTCACTTTGTGATAAGGTCTGGAATCGTTTAGCCTGGTTACACAAACTTCACCAGGTGTGAGGCACTGAGTCATCGATCATTGACTCTCGTTGCTAGTTGCACTGCTACTGCCGCCACATATTATGTGTAAGTCGGATACGAATGAACTATGTTACTGATGAATCACGACTTACCCCTGGTATATATTTGTAACGCGCGATTTAATAACGCGCATTTTAAGAAGTGACCCCTAGTACACGTTTAGCGTTTTGAAGCGCTAAGCGGTTCTATATAGGTGTGTACGTATGAATGCGAGCTTTGCTTGATTGCTAAACCGCGTATTATCAAAGCGAGCGCTTTAATATGCCAAATAAATTATACCAACTATAACTGTTTATGTTGGAGCTATATGAATACGTAGATTACTTAGTGATAAACTTTACACACGTTTGAGAACGTTAAGAAAAAAATTAGATAAACAGGGTTCTGCACTTAATTGCAAGATTTCACCCGTACATAGTAACTCAATAAGTTAAATAAAAGCTTTTTCTAATACGCGTAATCAACCATGTAACAAGCAATAAGCCACACAAAGTCACAATACATGTTACGAAATGTGTGTTTTATTAATAAAAACGTAAACTTATTTTACTTAAAAGAATCTAAGTTTCCCAATTATAAGCAGTTTAAACTGGAATTATCCCGAAACCCCCAGTTATCGTGGCCACGTCTGGCTACACCGCTTTGGCAAGTGGCAACGACAAACATAGTGGCACATTCACCATTCAGACGTTCCAGTTTCTTTGTTCTGTTTCTATTATGACTTTAAGGGCTAGGGCCGTGATTGTTTGCCCTATTGGGGTATTAATTGGATTTCTGAGCCGACACGGCGCACGCTAAATTGATGCTCTGTATTAAATAATATTTCAAGCCATTTATGGACTAAGTTTTATTTGTGCTTACTCCTGACAATTCAGAGTATCTTTGACATAGTGTGGTGAATTTAAGTGTATTCAAGTTGGAAATTGTTCTCTCTGATAATACACGTTTTGAAATATAAAATGTGTCAATTGAGGAGAGGATAAGGATGTAAGGTCCTTCATCCATCTTGAGTCCATTCCAACCTCTCATGTGGTGCTCCAAAGCCCAAATGGACGAGGCTATGGTGTTAGGTGCCCCTGTTGGCGTCGTTCGACTCTGCACCTAGTTTATGATACCAATCTCGATAGTAGGTATTCTTGCTGGTGTTATGGTTTTATGCCGCTTGGCTAGGTACCAGCCAAAATCGGCCGTGAAATGTTTTTTGTATCGGACACAGAGTCCAAGAGTCAAAAATAACGCGTGTCGCTTCTATTTTGGCCGGCAACACTTCAATGATGCGTTGGGTGTTACTAATGTCCACGGGTGAAGGTAACCGTTTACCATCACATGACGTGGCTACTTCTTTGTCGCCTATTTACATAAAAAAGGCGGTACATATATACACGTCATTTATTTTGTATTTACGCAATTATGATAGTAGGTATGTATTGATTACGCCTCACGAAGTCTCGGGTTCAACTTCTGGGAGACCATAGGTATTCAAAAAACACAAATACTTCTTAGGTATTTGTTGTTCATATCCCATTTGATGTCCATGCCACGTGCAACACGAGGAACCCTCGGGAGTAACGACGGGTACGAGAGCGTATAAGAGCGTACAAGAGCGTATGTGAGCGTTTATAACAAAATCACAATAAATCAAGTTATTTCTCTACTGCACCGTTGCAACAGCACGGACGTTCTATAAGGGTGAGCAATTAAATTAACCGAATCTGGGTCGGCTGCTCTATCAAATTAAAATCTTGCTCGAATAAGGAATAGCTATTATGGAGGTTTATAATGGGTTTTAATAAATTGGGCTACGGCTGGGGTAAGAGATTGGATCAACAAAATAAGTAGCTATTGCTATTGTTTTTTATGGATTTAAAATAGAAAACGAGCACGCAGCACCATCCTTCCGCTGCCGCCCATGACAACTGTGACCGACACAGAACAAGACTCAAATCGGGACTAGGTATATGCCCAGTTCTCTGAGTTTTTTAATAAGAATGTACAATACAAGAGATGCAGTAAATGAACACTGAAGATACATAACAGGCGGTAATTCATTTCAGCATTTAATTTTATAAAACGTTGATATTATTTTCTTCATAAGTCCATCTGTTTATCCTCAAGGTCGGGTTGCAGAGAATGCTTCTAGCACTAAGCACACATAAATTTTTAAGACATAGTAAAGTTATAAATAATCCTACTAATTAATGTTGTAATTTAATTTAATGTAATTAAATATCTAATCTTGATTATCGTAGTATGTCTACATCACTTTAATGCAGTGCCATAGCGTTATCTCGATGCCACGAACAGGCAATTAGGAATGAGGAACATCGTTTCAATGTTTTTGTGGCCATTAACATAGACCCACGCTTCCACAGATGATAAAAATGCATCAAAGAACACAGTAGACAGGAGTATCATGAAGTATAGAAATAAGGAGTACTATAACTGTGCTTTAAAAATGTCCGCTTGGCGCTTATGTAGCAAAAGGGTAAACATCACCTTTTGAGGTTACATTAACTGAATTATTTTATAAGTACATCAATAGTAAAGGTTTTGCATTCAGCAGTTTCGTTAACTACCCTGGTCTTCAATCTTATCATTTATCTCTTAAGAGCACACTTCGCTCAGTTCTTATCATATACTTATCATACACCTTTCCTACTTAGCGCCGTTTTAGTGGGTTTTTGAACTACTATTTACTGCTTACCACTGAACACTTTTTCATCTTGTCAGCGATGTATATGAAATAGTACTCCTTATTAGTATACACCATGGTAAAAATGATAACCTGAGTCGGCCATCTTCAATGAATTTAACTTAGAGTAATAATGAGTTTAATTACATTCGATAAAATTAATCAGTAGCGTTGCAAGTGTTTTGTTTTTATATCCTCAATCAATTTACATTTTTTGTGGGTTTGGATGACTTATCCTCGTTAAAGTTATAGTATATTATACGAGGATAATAATAATTATTAATAGTAGTTTAACTCATTTTGATTAGGAAACAGATAAATATAAATGTATTTTAGATCTGCACATAAAAACGAATCACTGATTGTTTGAATTGATAACGTATTAGATAAAATAAGTAAATAAACAGAATTAATCGTTTTAATTTTAATACCTTTGAAAATTATTATATTATATTTAAGATATTAATCAATTATGTTTTCGAAACTTGAAATACTCTATATAGGTAGGTACCTATAGTTTTTTTTTTTTAATAAAACAAGTAGTTACCAATAAGATTTTAGCTTACGAATAAATTTCCAAGAAGGACGTTTCTTTCATCCTGTGAGGATATTTTCTAAATAAATTTTCGGGAGGAAACGATCCCTCCGTTGCAAGTTATTTCTGGTCTGTTGCGGTTAGAAATCTCAAGTGTCTCAAAACGGCAGTGTACTGAAGAGGCAACATGCTCGTCTCGCCTACGCCTTACGTTCCATATTTGATTTGATTTGTTTTTTTTGGACCTCACACGAGCAAGCAAAGGTCGGCTACTGCCTACTGCCAAATGGTTGCGCCTTTGACAAACAGAACTTGTATTATGTGCAGTGTTGGGCACTAGCCTTGAAATTATTAAGTGTTTTTATTGCTATCGAGTTGCAAAGTTGTTACGGCTACTTGTATGAATATGCGATTTAACTAAAATGAAGTTAGTTTTAACTCAAAGCGAAGGATACCGGGTTCGTTACACGGCCAGGGCAGACATGTGCCAGATAGTGTTTTTTATGTTAATAGCTAGCAAAGGAGCTAGATGGTAAGTGGTAAGTGGTTACCGTCGCCCATGGACAGCACTAACACCAAAGGGAACACGTGTTGTGAAGATTAAAAAATAATCCACCGTTAACAAGCTTATACTTATACCCTTAACCAACAGTGTTCCCGGACTTTCTTCCAACCATCACAACCCGCAAAGGAAGCATCGACATGACTTAACGTTGGTAATTTAAGATGCACAATGTATCGGTCTATCGGTTATTCAAAACGTTCGACGGAGCTTAACCAACAACTAACATACGAGCCCTGAATACAAATGACCCGGGTGTGAGGTCACGATCGGGAACTATTCTATTGCCTAGACCTAGTGTTATCGGACTTTTAGCAGTGAGATTTATGTTCCTCGCTATTAGTCTGTTTTTGTTTCTTGTATATTGTTTCTTGTATATTTATTTTGTAATGTAATCTGCTCCAGAAATAATTCGCATCGTTGCTGCAAAATTAGGACCTATCCAGAGTTTCATAAACCTGTGTTCGGTTGTCATTTTGTTATGATCCAGTGGCTATTGTATTCACGACTGAATTGGCTTTGCGTATTGCTTAGATCTTGGGTATCCATATCCTATTAAAATGTACTGTACATGTTACTTGAGGGTTGTGCTTAATGTTCTCAAAGGTATCACATGAGGCTTATTATGGAGCAGTAATGTAATGAAAGTAACGTCGAGTTTCCATCAATGTATATCTACTAGATAAGCGTTGTGGACTAAACTCTACCTCTTCATTTTCAAAAAAAGATTCATGTCTTGTCGACCCCCAATATTATTTACACTTCTAGCCATAAACATACTATGAAGTTAATCCTGCGTGACATTAATTCCCACAAACGTTTCTAGCAATAAAGAGCACAAAAACGGTGATCATAAGGTCATAATTACATCGTCGCTGTCTTTATGAATCATAGTCCACGGGCACCATAAAAACGAGCTTCCCTAACGTCAGGAATGCGGGTTCCGTCACGTCATGTCCTGAGGGATGGCTGAGCCTTCAATCAAATTAACACGTAGCGGTAACGGTTTTTATTACCTGGCTTTTGGAACGAAGTTACTTTAAACGGCTTGCGGACCTTGCGGTAGAAGTTAACTGGTAGAAATAGTATTAGACTAGCCTCCTCACATGTAGATAATTATGGTTTTCGACCGTGGTACACATTTACGTGATATTAATTGACAATTATTATATTCTCTACTAGCTGTGCTTCGTCCGCGAGTAATTTATTTTATACATTCATATTAAAAAGAATCTAAAATAACAGGCACTCCAATTTTATTTATTTGTATAGAATTTTTATAGTTTATTTGTATAGTTTGTATTTTGTATTTCTAAAATAAAAGTAGCCTAAGTTAATCCTTATCAGGTAGGTACATCAGCTATCTGCCAGTGAAAGTCTCGTCAAAATCGGTCTAGCCGTTCTAGAGATTACCTCAAACAAACAGACAGATAGACAGACAGACAAACCGACAGACAAAAATTGTAAAAAATGTTGTTTTGGTATATTTTCCGTGTATACATCCATATGAATTTAGTAAAAAGCGGTTATTTTAATATTATAGACATTGCAATTTTATTTATTTGTAGGTATATATGTATAGATAATGGGCTTTATTTTGTATTCCTGGACTTTTACTATCGAACCTGAGACTCACTCACGGTTACTTATTAGTCGCAATAAAATTCAGTTTAATTGCATCGATAGGAATTCAAGGTTAAAACAGCTTGCTTGCGGCGTCATAATTAATCGTGACTACGTTTTTATTGCAGCTTTTTTAATTTTGTAATTAAAATTACATTACACATGTTACAATGGTCTGCTTTTTCCTTCGTCGGCTATTTTAAAAACAAATTAAGGCGATACTGTAAATGCATTCAAAAAACACTTTATCACAAAAGAAAGAAGTCCGCTGTTCGTATAAAATTCTTCGAAATTTAAAAATATCCCTCAGTCTATTTGACTCTGTTAATGAAATTTAACGGCTTTGCATAAACTATTTGAACAAGCTACAGAGAAATCTAGGTTATATGCTGGCTGCACATTTTTTATTCTAAACCGCTGACCCAAGTAACTATTTAGTCTGTGGACTCTGTGGCGCCATTAAAATCTTACCGCGCTATCGTATTTTGGCGCGGCCGACCAAAAGACTTGTCAAATAAAATTCCTACCTACCTAAAATTCAGTTTTTAATCTTATCTGGCGACAATCGGCCACATATCGTTAGATCTAATTACGGGTAAACGCACCCGAATTCTAAATCCAATATTACTTATCTGTGTTACTTTTTGTTTACATGCCGTCACGATTGTTAATGAGGTTAATACGATTGCAAATACGATGGTGATGAGACCTGCTTTTGGTGGTAAAATTTGCGCATAGTGTAATCAAAGAGGGGGATACATTTAGCTGTGTTTTTCGCCTCCAAAAATAAAAATCAAGGTAACAGGAACGTGCTAGTAAAAAAATTTATATAACTAAACTAAAAAATTGTTTGAATAGATAAAGAAGTGAATAGAAACGAAAGAAAATTATACAGTTGAGGAAATACAATTTAAATTCGACTGACGCTGAAAAGTGGACCGAGTAATTAACACAAAATAGGTACAGTGCAACAAATACAAAACGTGATCGGAAAAAAGAACAAAAAGCAAATGTTCATAGATACAAAAGTGAATTAGGACTGTTAAATGTATTAATTACAATGCCGTCAGCGTTGGACATTGACCCATTCAGTCAACCAGAATGGAGTGATTCTAGTGACTCTACAGAACCAGGCCCACTCCCACAGTTGGGCTATTTCGTGCCAGTACGATGCAGATGCGACCGACGTGAGTCGACTAATCACGTGTGTCGGAGAAACAAAAGGTATTGTATCTACTACATAAGGTATTAGTGTATTGGTCGGCAATGGGTCGCCGATGCCTTTGATGTTACCGCCCATGGGCGGCGCAGATCACCGACCATCAGGGTGCTCATCTGTTCGTTTGTAGACTAGTTACAATTAAAAAATGGTAATTGCACAAATAGACCTGTTGGTTAGTACCTAATAGAGACATTATTAAAATAAGAGTAATTATGGATGAAATGGCAACCTTGAAGTGGACGGGCCCTTATGGGACCAAAAAACGTATTAAATTTCCTAAAACATTACTCTTCCCTCGGGACTAAGTACAATAATTAAGATGAAAGCCATTTTCGAGTACTCTTTTCAAAAAGCTATTGAGCTTTTCTTTAATTGTATCGAGTTTGTTTTGTTCAATGATTTACATCGGTACTTTGGCTTCTGCCGTATAGCTAATTCATCGAATCCAAAAATCTATCCAATCCACGATTTTTCGAGTAGCGAATCTATTATAAATGTGGACAAATTCCAGAATTCTTCCTACACCAAAAAAAGATTAAATATTATGATCGGCTACATATTTTTTAAAGAGGAACCTAGTCATTAAGGTACCGAATTAGCTAACAATAATAACACAAACCTTGCGTAGTTTAAAGTGAAGTTAATAATGTTACTAGATTTTTCTCTATTCATAATGTGTTTGTAAAGAGACATTTTAAAAGCAGGTCACAGAACCACATAATCATTTTTCCTCATTATGAATCGCAAAATTTCTATATAGCCTGTCTCCAAGCAACCGCAATACAGCTGGAAACTAAACTTGCCCGCAATGTTCTACTTTATGCTGAACTGCATTTTACCAAATAGCCGGCAGTCTTCATCCCATTAGCGGCTCATTGCAGGGCTCTCGTCGTAATTGAATGGGCCTAGAGCTGATTCTGCAATTCATCTTGAGTTCGGATACCTATTCGAGCACACTCCACTCTATTAATGACAAATTGGTGATATTTGTTATTTGTAAAAACAGGAATCAGTATTTGGGTTAACAACTTGCGAGTGTACGCTGGTCCCTCTGGAACGCTTCCATGAATCGGATAGCTCAAATTATCAGACTTTCAATAAGATAGCAATCGTTAAATAAAATATTTAAAGTCTTCATGCGGCATAGCAACTACCAGCTGGGGTTGACACTGATAACTAGTAATACACCAATCCGCAATCGGAGTGGTGAAACGCTCTAGATCCCATCAGTTATGACAAGAGATCCGAACTCTGCATTAGGCCGTTTCTTTAGGCCGTAAAATGAAGCTAACCTTGCAGAGATTTGTTCTACGCTGTTCCCTGTTGATTCTTTGGTTTCTTTTTCCCTGGCAATCAGTATAATTAAGTTACTACAGTACAGTCTATATATACAGTACAGTATAAGTACATGCCTACATAAATAACTGCGTTATATTTGAACATGTTTGTCTCCAGAGAATCTCCCCGATCTCGTCGCTCCGTGTCGCAATGTTCGTGCAACAGCATCTCCAGACGTTCCTCAGCAGCCGCGTCCCCCATGCCGCTGCCCCCCCTCAACAACACCATGGAAATGTATGTGGAGCCAGTCGTCGAAGATGTGAGTACCATTTGTTGTTATATTTTTGTGCGGTTTTAGATGAGCTAAATGGTCTGGGAGAGTCAGTAAAAAGTCTGCTCCCTTAGTGGACGGCAAAGTGTCGTTACCGTCCTGGTGTATTAAAAATTTGAATAGGCGGTCAACGTATTAATATTTACAACGTAGTACCATCATCATCATCACAACCCATAACTGTCCCACTGCTGGGCACGGGTCTCCTCTCACAATGTGAGGGGTATAGGCCATAGTCCACCACGCTGGCCAAGTGCGGATTGGTGGACTTCACACACCTTTGAGAACATTATGGAGAACTCTCGGGTGTGCAGGTTTCCTCACGATGTTTTCCTTCACCGAAGCAAGTGATAATTTAATTTTAATACGCACATAATTTTTGAAAATTAGTGGTGCGTGCGGGGTTAAACCCGGAACCTCCGGTTCGGCAGTCCAATATTCAACCACACCGCTATCACTGCTCACGTAGTACCATTATAGCTATAATGTAATATCATCCCATCTACAACATAGTATTATCCCACTTGTCTGCTGGCAGTTTCTGTAAAACATATCGCACCCTTAGTAATATAATGGCCTAATTCAAAACAGTAGTTTTTCGGAAGCTCACGTTTTAAAGATTCTGGACAAGAGGATGCCATTTTCAGAACTGGACTAAATTTAATGGGATTACGAGGGAAGCATCAGCTTTCAAATAAAAAAGGATCATCAAAATCGGTTCTGCCAATCGAAAGTTCGGAGGTAACAAACAAAAAAATACAGTCGAATTGAGAACCTCGTCCTTTTTTGAAGTCGGTTAAAACCCATATTATTATGTCTGTCTTCCTAAACGCAGAATGTGCTATACGGAACACATTTAGGTTTTCACCAATTGATTTTATAATTGTACGTAAGCATAATAATTATGTATATTGTATGAAACTTCTGTGACAATTTCCCGATCTACTTCGTATCTATAAATACAGATTAAGAATTGGAATAATCGACATTATTTAAAATCGTCGTTTTCATTACCTGTACATAGTCAGCCAGATTCCCTTGTATTAAATTACTTTGTCTAAACATAGAAAATCGGAGTCATTGATCATTTAAATATAGTTCAGTCGCGTTATGGAATTTCGTTCTTATAACCATTACAGCGCTAAATTCTAGAACTTTTAAAATAATGAAACTTCTTTCATTCGTTTAAGTTCAATGTATTCGCTATTATCGTACGTAAAAGTTCTCTCGACCAATTTGTGTTTACCAACAATCGTGTGACATTCGTAAATGAAAATAGGTACTAATTTACGAGCAATGCTCAATATCGAAAAATCTTTCTTTGATCAAAAATGGAATCTAGGAATGCGGCAATAGTTTTGAATGAATTCGATTGAATACACAATATAGTCCAGTCGTAAACCCCAGAGGATTTAAAATAACGTAATTATAGATCTGGCAACGGCAGTCTTCCAATCATTAACATTAAAAGCGTGCTCTCTATAAAACACTAAACGGCTGTAGAATGGTAACCGCCGTAAACAGTATTAAAAGTCCAAATTCGCAGCTACTGGATATATTGTTACTACAAATCCCAAACATGTTATAACATTACATTTATTGTGCACTTTGGTTCAATGCACTGTTCGTCAGTAGTTTCCGAGTTTTTATTCCTGCAAAATACGTTAATAAGAACTTACAAGATATTCTTTAATTTAAAGTAATAAAATATTTTAATTTATAATGCTCAATATATATGTTTTTCCAATATAAAGTCAAATCAATTATCTATATGTATTCCAGAAAGGAATTGCTTATTTTATTTTGATTCTATTTTATGTTAATAACTCATCAACGCCAAGACATGGTTTATTATCCCATTCTTATTGAAGTGCGCGCTCAAGAGTTCTAAATATCATAAGTTCATTAAGTTCTTGAAGGCGTGTGCAGTCTGCCAATACGCATTTGGCTAAAGGATGGTTTAGGAGGCCCGAGCCCAACAGTGGGATAGTTATTGCTTACGATGAGATAAACTAAGGTCTGGCTCTAAAAGCTCTAACTCAATTACAGTTTTTCTTCAATTAACTTTTGTATGTTACTCACTAAATTCATCATACATCAAACTGTTCTAGGCGGTATTTCTCCATTACTTTTCTCATGGACTTGGCTATTTGTTCTGGACGGCTATAGAAGAACTTGTGTTGACTGCTTCCATCTTCATTGTATATATCATGATCGACTAGTCCATTTGGAGAAATAAACAGAATTCTGGAATAATTAAAATTAAAATAAGTAAAATCAACGAGTGGCTAAACTCATCTGCGAAGGGAATATAAGATTTCCAGGATTATCCAGTAGGTGGTTGATGGTAAAAAAATTTAACCATTTCTAATCTAACATCAAACAAAATACATTTTATACTCTTACATTTATTTCGACTCGACCAATCAATTCGACTTTTTATACGTTATTCGCGCTATTTGTTTTCAATAAAATAGATTTTGTTCATCATTATCACCTATTAATTTTATATTACTGTTTCGAGGTGCACTGGTCGTACATTTCTACGCGTACATCATTTTCATACCAAGAACATTAATACTTACCGTGGTATGTATGTGCCGTCAGGTGCAAAAATATTACTTTTGGGTTCTTCATCATCGACCAAGTTCACCATGACGAAATGTTTACTCAACGTTTGAATTTCTGTAGAAGTCGCGAACTTAGGTTTCAAGTTCTTACAAGCAGAACACCAAGATTTGTGAATGATGACCATCACTGGTTTTTTATGGTTATTAGCAATTTGCAAGCCAGATTCTAGTGATCCAGCCCAGATATAGTTATTCCCAAAACCATTGTCTTTGGCCCCAAGCGAGGTGCAGTAGGTCTTGTTGAATAAGTATGAAAAACAAGCCTTGGCAAAGTTTCCTGTTACCATGGTGCCAATAAAAATTTCTTGCAGAAGACTTTTTGAAGCCCAGTAGCCATAAAACTTGACCGAATCATTTTATAAAACCACTCACCATAAATTTAACCATCTTTGACAGAATCAGTTTGAATTTTGACGTTTAGCAAATTAAATACAAAAGTCAAGTAGGCATATGAGCTTAGAATAATGACATTATTCTAAGCTCATAAGCCTACTTGACATTATTCTAAGCTTATGAGTGGTGGCATCTCGTAACGGATACTCGAACTAAGCGTAGATTCAGAGAGACCTCCGCGAGGTAACATAGATTGTGATTCACAATCTCTTTGGTTGTGTTCACTTCTGTAACGGGTGAGTTGTAACAGTTTGTCGGAAGATGGCGCTAGGCTATTTCGCTACTAGCATTGGTGTAACTTTTTAAATTATTTATTACTCTAATTCTACAAGTTAAAGTAGGTAAGTACTACAATTTGTCTATAGTAGCCTTAATTAAATAAAATAAAATTTAATTAAATAAAAATTCAAATTGCAAAACTGTAACTTACTATATAAAGGAGTACCTACTGACATACTTACCTGGTGGCATTACTAATTTTTCGGAATTGGTTCATTAACCAAGATTCTATATCTTGCCATAAATTGCAGTACCTACGACCTACTCTTGACATCGGGTAAAATTACGGACCATTGTTAGTCCGTGGGTAAATAGGATTTAAGCTTACAAATTAAGTCATGCACATTTTGTCTTCAGGTGTAGTTTATTATTGTGTAACTGTAACTCAAAATATAGTTGTAATTTTATTCGAAGTAACTTACACATGTGTACCTATTAATACAATTTTGCGGTTCATGCCATTTATAGACTTATAGGACCATCATAATCGTTTCAAATCACTTTTGTGGAATAGTGAACTCAAAATATAGTTTTACAATAGGCCGAGTAAACAGAATGCAGTGACGATCATACGACAAACTTTTTAAAATTGTCGAAGCATATCGCCTCGTCGCAGTGCGTGAGCGAATGTTCATCTCTCATTTTCAAATAGATACCAATGTCGATACGTTATGCTCCACGTAGCCTATTGGAAAAAGCAGATAAAGTATGATAATTCATTTGTAATGTGCATGATTGTCCTCCATTAACCATCTCACATTGTGACCACTCTGCTCGTAGTCCACACGCACTCAAATGTTCCGCAAAACTCTGGTACAGGACGAGGTGCTAAAGATCTAAATATTTGCTAAAAAATATTATCGTTTAGAAACCTCGTTCTATACAAAAAATAAAATAAATATTTCAGTAGCTTATTTTTTTATTTAAAAATAAGTTCTACTTACAATCACGACTTAATTCGCGTGTGACATTATTCTATAATCTGTGATGTTAAATTTCCCGCGTTTTCGAGTGAAAAATTTTAAGTTGTGAACATGGTCAAGGTTTTAGCTTGTGAACGGTTCGTGTAATAATGTATACAAATAAGGGTCGGAACAGAAGTTTGTACGGGACTGTACGGTCCATGGCGCCTTCGAGAGCGTCGCTGATCCCCTCAGGAGTGACGGTTGAAGACCTGATGTTTACTCCGCCGTATTTTTATCACATACCGCCTCCACCACAGCCTCTTAACACTTTTCCTGGAAGGAAAAAACGAAAGCGGGTAAGTAATTTAATAGTTTGCGACTCACTAAATTACTGACATATAAAATGATAGGTATAGAATTTACGCCCCTTACCAATGATGTGACGACGTAACGCTTCATACAGATCATAATCACACACATGTTTCTCTTATATAATGTCGCTTCTAATAATGAGAAACAGATTACGGAACTTACATTCATTAATTATTTTTGTGAATTGGCTGGAACATTTTTCACTCTGTATTTCTCTATAAAAAGCGACATGAGGTTGTACGAAATACAAGATGATGTTGAGAACACGAACACATCATAAAGAAATATCTTAGTGTTCATATTCTTTTAATGTCGACTTTAAAGGGTAAACATCATTTTATATTTCAATTCTCTTCCTCCTCAATCTTACCACGCGATGTTTTTATTAATGGTGTCAAATTGTTGTCATTTCGACAAAAAGAACAAAGAAGATAGATTAGATAACAACGAAGAAGACTGCTGAAAGCTGAATTTATTATAATAAAAATAAAAATAAATTGTAATAAATTAAATTGGTGTAATTAGGTAATTAAAAATCATGTGTATTTAAGTTAACACTTAGCTATTTCTGAGACATTAATTGCATACAGGTAAGTTAATACCCTGTTATCAGTGACCATCGACCATGCAGGTGGTCCTGCACCACCCCATCGTGCAGTTCTTCAACATTTTAATTTGAAAGTTGCATTTACAAATACATAGCCGTAAAAAGCGAGATGAATCATTTTCCAACGTCCACCGAGATGTATCGAATACATCACAATTCCTCACTTTACGCATGACAAGCGAGTTTCGAACAGATTTTTCCGCTCAAGAATGCATTTTTCATATTATCATGCGGGCGGAGTAGTCGAGAATGTTTTGTTAGTTAAAACTCTTGGGCCCAAAGTATTGTGTCTAGAGTAGGTAAGTCTAATTTAGATCGGATTTTATCCCGCCTGATCATTTCTTCGTGAGGGCTTTAGATGTATTTTTGGTTTTCCAAAAAGCCAGTATTTTGGATTTGACTGCTCCGCATTTCCCTTTTATTTATTTTTAGAGTTCCATATATCAGTTGCAGAAACGGAACCCTCGTGTTAACGTTGCAGATGAAGATGTTTTTACATCTGATGTAAAAATCTCTAAAAATAAAGAAAAGAAATTGTAATCTTCCTTTCGCAGTAAGTCTTTTTAGAAAACCGAATAACGTGTTTTAAACTTAAACGTAACTTGGTCGCTCCACCAAGTTTGGGGGCATTTTTGAGACATTTTCCACATCACGCTGTTTATGTTCAGAATTCGAATGATCGGATTCTATAGAAATTATGGAGAGGTATAAAATTACATGCATACAGTCATGCTTCCTTACAAGTAGTTGTAGTAGTTAGATTGATACAGCAATCATCAATAGGGACAGGTACTAAGATATAGTACCATTATTGCAGGAAATATTGAGAACAGCTCAAACCACTGAACTTGATCTCACAAAATAATGTACATATAGATACAATAAAAAAAATCTTCATAATTAGTTAGGTAATGAAGTTTAATAGGTAGTCCAATTTTCTATTAAAACAATGCGACGACTAAATACTTTATATAGGTAAAGTAGAATTTACCTGTACCCATTCTGAAGCTTGAAAATTCTTATGATATAACTATTCTTATAATTCCTGCCATTTCCTTTCCATTATAACAACAAATTAGCCTCGTGCACTCCAATATCATAACACAATAAAATTATTTATAAAATTAAATATAATATGAATTAACATCATGAAATACAATCCAATACACAGTAAAATTTTAGCACAACACATCAGTCAGTCCTCAACATGTTAAAAATTTGACCACGTTTAGGACTTGACTGCGTCCCTCCATCGTTTCTGTTATCTTTTGCTTTGTACTGAATGTTTTCTGATCGTTTTCCTCGAAACGTAAAAGAAGGTGGGGTAAACAACCCGTAGGAATAGCAAAAAGCCGATGACATCGATACCACGATGAACACAAGCCTCAGTTGCTCTTTCCTGTCCATTTCAAATGCCTTCTGTTGTTAGATCCATAACAGTGGTTCCTCGATTCTGATGATCTTGATATAAGATTACAAAATCGATTTTAGTTTTAAATCTAACATTTTAAATTCGTCCTATCCCACTCGTCTTTCAGACTTGACGTCGGATCGTAGATAAACAAAATTGTTTTACGGCATAAAATACAGAGAATTTGCTTCTAAACTGTCATCGACTATTGTTGATTTATCTTTGCGTAGTGTAGTAGTGATAGGCGGCAACTACACTGATTGAAATAATTAAAGCTTTAACTATGTCCGCCATTATACGAAAACAAAGAGGCAAATTTGTTGTTGATTAATTTCATGTAATTCTTGTAAAACTGGGCGGCCATGCCTCAAAATCACACTAGATTACCATAGACTATTTTTATTTAATTTAAATTTTCGTTTTATGATTCTAAAAACTTAATTAAAATCAACATAAGTATTGATCGAACTTAATTTAATTTCCTTACCTTATTAGAATAATACATTCTGTTCATTACATTCTGGTATATTTTTAACTGAAACTAGATTTTGTGCAGGTTGAAAATTACACAGAACTGTGAGTTCTGGAAATTTTAAGCTCAAATTATGCTGGTCACAGATGTATTGTAAAAGATTTATGCATTATTACTCAAAAAAGCAGTTTTTAACACTAAAAATAAAACTCAATGTATTTTTGTGGCATTTATTTGGTTTTGTTTATCCTAATATAAATTTTATCTTTATTTCTTTTTCTTATCACTTGGACATATTGGCTTCCGCTGCGAAACTTCGGCACCTTTCGCACATTTCTTAGCACAGTCATCAGGGTTGGTAGATTTTTTAATAACGGCTAAATATTTTTCTGGACTGAAGTAGCCAAATGTGTAACAGAATGCCAAAGATAACGCCCAGACCTTAGCATTTAACTTTAGCATATCATGAAGATTTCTCTGCTCATTGTAATGTCCCTTTATTGCTGTGAGACGATCATGCACCCAGCTTTGTATGTGTTTCTTCCCACTTAAGTACCATAGACGTGTTGGTTTTATGCCCTTGTCCATTTTTGTAGATATATTACTCGGATATGTATTTGTAGGTATGTAATAAAATTTATTGCTCCAAAATTAGATTTTGCATATTACTTCTCATTAAATTTGGACTATTTAACAGTTTCATGGATCTAGCGATTTATTTGGATCTGAAACAAACGTAAGCATTAATTAAATCATTGAACGTAAAACAATTTTGTAAATTCTTCGCCAAGTCATTCTACTTAAATTCGTTGTCACCTTTGTGTTGATTCTACATAGTTTCCATAATCATGAGATCGTAAAGGTCATCTTGCAGATTTAAATTGAGAGTGCTATTAACCCGTAGATGTTGTTATCAAAAATCTTAAACGGCTGCAAACTCCGAGATATCACAGCATCATACCATCACGGACGGCGGCGTCTCGCCTGGTTCTCAATAACCGTTGCCACGCATGAAAAGACTGCTGATGTCGCTATTATAAAAATCAGTTCCTGTCTGTTCATGTCATTTTTGTAATACTGTTGTAACTGTTGGAGGAAATACTGAATTACTGGATTTAATGTTTTTCACATTATTGCTGTTTGGGGATGTTTGAGATGACTAAGTATGACAGGTGGAATGACATAGTTGACAGTTAATTTGCTTTAAAATTTTACTTGGCACCTCTTTACTTATAATGTCAATTCATTGGGTTGTTGTATTGGAGTATTTTTTGAAATCTCGTTTAAAATTAATTGATTTTTTTGTAAATAAATTGTTCAATAAATAACCCAGAATTTATTTCTAATTATGTAATTCATTGTAATGGTATAGATAACAAAATGAATGTGAATAATTTATCACACCAATATGATCACAGGCCATCGAAAAAATCCTTTTTAATGATGCATACACTACAATAGAGATATACGGTGTTATATTTCAAATGGTTTCATCATTTATCCCCTCGGCAATGTTCGCCGCAAGTCGAATGACCACTGCCTAGGTAGATGTGCTTTGCACATTGTATTTATAAAAGTGGTATCCTACAAAAAATGCCAATTACATAGCAGCGCAAGCCAGGTAAGATCCTAGGTTGCGTCTGTGTGCGTCCCATCCTCTGCGTGCATGTAGTTGTGTGTATCTACTAGGTCCATGTGCTCGTGTACGTTCGTCCCTGCGCAGGATTGTCCTGAGCAGAGGTTAACTCCCGCGGCCTTCACCAGGGATGCATTGGAACCGGTTCGATTTGTTGATTTACTGAATAATTTTATTTGATTCACTACTTCGGTCGATAACAGGCATTTCGTTATTAAGCTTCACTTCAATAACATGTATCCTTTAATATGCGACGATAGTAATATGATAGATAAATAGCACATACATCACCAGACCCTAGCTAGGCCTAGGGGTCAATAAACATCAGACAAGTCTTCGAGATTTGATTACAACAACAGGAGTAAAAAATTAGGAAATATTTTGGTATAGTGAATGACCGGTGCGTAGTGTCGACCGTAGCGCTTATGTTTTTCATCAACTATAACTTAACTTTCAAGCTCCGAGCCTCCGAGTCCGTGTCGTGCCTTCTTGTAGTGGGAGAGCAAAACCTGTAGATACTGTTCGCCCACTTCGGGACGGAGTACCTGCTCAGAATGTTGTCCCTTTCACTCGCAGCGCGGTCGTGCCTCGCCGAGAATCTCCATTTCATCGCACCACTCTGGTATGCAAAGATTGATAGCTTATATGACCATTTGGTTTTGAAAGTGCCCAGAAATCACGCACGGTTAACTTTTCGCCGCCTGGCGTCCTTAGGATCGGCCAGACGTTGTTCTGAACAAAACGCGGAACGCACAATCTGTTTCGCTCGTACGAGAATCTTTTGTGGTTCATATCATTATGATATTACCGAGGTTTATCGGTTTAAGGTGCGGTGGTTTGACTAGTTTTAAGTAAGTCAGTGAAGCTTTACCCCGGTGGTCAAGCGGCAGTGCTGTGGTTGTGAGTTTTATTTTGTGTCTAGTTGTTTTGTTGGTGACTGAAGTTTGTGCCGGTGACATAAGACTTTTGGAAGTTCCGGTCTGGACTGTTCGGTGGTAGAAACAATCTATGACGTTGTGAGTGGATGATGATCTGGCAGAATGGATCCAATGGGCTCAGACAACGGATTAGTGGTGAATAATTTGAACCACGTCCGGAGTGACTCTCAGGTAAGCGCTCGCTTCGTAGGTATCGGAGAAAACACGTTTGCTGCATGCCTCGCTATGAATAAGTGCAATGACTTCCCAATTATTTTGTCTATTTTACGTCATAATTATGAGACATGAGCTTTATAAGCCGTATTATTGGTTTTTTGGGCCTAGTAGTTTACTATGTTTGTGTAGAGTGAGGTGCCAAGGCAATAATTGGACCTTGTTATCTGTTTGAAATGAGATGCCTTTAAGAATGTAGTTAGACAGTAAGCGCTATGAACTCATATTACAAAATATGCACATGAATGCAGTACGCTAAAGTATCGTATTACTAATGCATACAGCTAGGAGAATATTGAGGAATTCAGATGGATATAACATGGCTATTTTCTAGTAAACAACTTAGTAAATATACACTAACTTTGCGTTTAGTGAACTTTTCCTTTGTTTGCTTAACGTTATTGATAAGAATACACAGATCAAATAATATGGACTTGGAGATCGATGATCCTTTAAAATGTCTGTATTTTAGATCGTAGTAGAAAAAATTTGGACATGTAGGTAAGTACTACCGATTAACAAACAATCCCAAAGGGTGATATAAAATCACCGTGGACTGCTGGAAATTATTCCAGGCCTCTTGGCCTGGAATATTTTAAGACGTTAAAAGATAAAATGGAATGTGTGTATCTCTGAAGAACTGTAAGTGCCGACAATGATTTTTTATACCTATCCTATACCATCATAATACCTATATTCGTAGGCATTAAAAAACTTTCTCACGTTAAACAATAGTCAATGATAGCTAAAATAACAAGGTTACCCACTAACTCACTAATATGTATTTGGCTGAGATTGTCGAGATTATTAAACTCATTAAAGAGACCAATTAACCGCGTGCTAAACCGTGCGTGACCGTCATTGAACTTGGTTTAGTGTTTGGTTCCTTGGTTTTATTTTGAACCATAGAATTTAGGGAAAATATTGTCATAATAATGTCTGTAAATTCCATTTATGATAAGCGCATCTGTAATGTCCATTTATGATAGCCTCGCTGTTGACTCAACTTCAAAACTCGCTAATCTGTTTGGCCCAATAGCTAGTTCAGAATGTATGTATTTAAGTAGTACCTTCTAAGCTCGCTATTTATATAATTCTGTTTAGTAAATAAATAAAATACTTTATAAATTCATATCATACTTACAATATTTCTACGTTTATTTGTATTGTTGAGATTATCGTTGATAAATCTTCTAGGATCTGATAGATGGCGTTGCTGGACGAGTTATGGCTAGTTACACGCCAGACATTTTAAAAGAGCTTATCATATAAATATGTATCTATATTGACATTTGACACTGATAACGTCTGTTGGACCAGCCTAATACAACTCCGAATTAGTTAAGGATGAACATTGTGTTTCCTTTCAACTATCTAATTACTCATTTACTTCTCAATTTGATACATTTACCTAATTCTCAATTTGATTCGCAATTTAGGTTATATCTCCATTGTTTACGCGGTAAAATAGGCACGAGTACCTACTGTGCCAAATATTTCAAATTGCGCGCTCTATCGCATTGTCAGTGTCAATTTTTGAAAGGTTCTCCTTTTTTAAATAGAACGGGTTAGACCATGGCTCTTTTAGCTTCAGCAAGTGCAGATTTTTAATTCTAATACAGCAACTTTAGTACTTACTAGTTATGGAGAGTGTTAATGATGTAGCTATGCTCGTTATTTCTCAACGTGATCGAATAACTATGATGAAATCCCTGGGCGATCTGAGATTACCGACATAGCTTGTAGAAACTGGCTGAGAAGCAAATGCCTGTCCAGGTAGTCCTATTACCAAATGCATCCGGGAACACAGGTTTTTAGTGAGGATTATGCCTTGATGGAATTCAGGGCGCTCATGACGTCAATGTTGGACAGCCAAAGTTCACAAGTTGACGTCCATCGGCGGATAAATGAATGGCAGGATAGAACTTCTTATCTGACTGTAAAATATGGATATCACAAAATGTTATACAAGTTCATCTGTTATACCTGTCCTATATTAACCTAACCAGTCCACTAACCGTACCGTAATAGGTAGTAGAGCCTAGAGTTCGCCCGGGGTAGTACATCTGCCTGCCAATTGTGTTCCAACAGCAATTGTGTTCCGGTTAGAAAGGTGTGGAGCCGGCTACACTTTTTTAGAGACGGCCATCCATCACTAACAGTCCCTGTCCCAGTCCTTATTATCATACTAACCAACGACCAACTAATGTTCTAACACCGTCACCTAATCGGACTAACTATCCTAGTCCCCATTTGAGGCTTGTTCTAGGTCAGTCACAGTTGTCATGGGCGGCAGCGGAAGGGTAATGCTGCATGCTCGTTTGCAGCCTTAATTCAATAAAAAAACCTACGTGAATCATCGTTCCGATTTCTATTTCAAAAGAAGCGGCAAGTTCACCTGTCAGGGCAATAAAAATACGGGCAGACAAAGCTGTAACATTACAATAAGGAGCCGTAAAATCGAATGGATCGCCGAAATGAAAGAGGCTCATTTTTTGCTGTAGAACGCCCGAAATCGAAGGAGGCACATGTCAGGTGACGTCACTGTTCCCGCCAAAACCTGTTTCGCGCCAATTCGCAGCTGTCGACGGTAAAGCGGTTGGGTTGCCAATAATTTACCTTTTTATTTTATTTTTCTTGGCCTCGGGCCTTAAGCGTTCAGCCTCCGAGATACACCGTTAACTTCTTTAATTATGGACTGTTGTCTTTCTCATGTGTGTGGGTATTATACGACAAAACATATTTTAATGGCGTAGATGTGTCTACGAATAAAGAAATACTAAGTACTACAAATAAAGTACAACATTATAATTTGTTCAGTAGAAGAATGAATCATTCATTGCCATTGAATAATCACACTATGTTCACCGCACAAAGTTCCCACGGACGAACTTCCGTTTCAGTGCTTATTAATTAGAATAAATGTGGTTATAACGACGATTCAATAGCAATTTTCTTGTCTTCTTGTTAATAAATAACAGCATTAAAAAATGTCCGTTCAAAGATATTTGTTTTGTTTTTAAAATGTTTTAATCACAGACCACTTTTTTAATAAAATCTGCTCCATTCCTTTTATATTCAGTTCCGACCAAACATTGCTTTATGTATTATAAAGGTAGGTACCTAATGAATATTTCTTTATAATTAAATGGCAAATTAATTGCGTGTTGATGCGAGATGCTTAGTGATCTCTATTCTCTATCTGTAATCGTTGGATTGACCCGACTCTACTAGACTCTATATTTTACTCAAAACTTATTGAAAAAGCTGAAGAATTTACTCATCTGCACTGGATTCATAGATTGAAATTTAATTCCCTAAAACTCGGGTACCTAAGTTTGCGCTCACGTGAGCACGAGCTACAATAAAAAAAACTCAAAACTATAGTTCTACATATTTCTAAGTATTGCTACTCTGCAAGCGGGTGACGAGTTACGCGTCAACGAGTCAATTGATGGTAAGAGGTCATCCCCTAACTGTAAGCTTTGTCGAAGTGTAACTGACAAAATAAATGTTTCTTCTTCCCTATAGTTGTCAGTAACATCAAAGGCACCGATGCGTGATTTGCCAAGGAAACAGAGAGAAGAAATAAAGAAAGTAATGTCCACATTATATGTGCTCATTATACTCGTACATTATTTTGGTAGTTTAATTTCTCCGTGTGTGTGGGTTATTCCTGAAACCCTCTCAGGAAGCGTAAGTAGCGTACGAACGACCTAATTTATATTTAGAGTTTGTCCAACTCCTTATATTTCGGGAATCAACAGCTGTTGCACATTTGCAGATATCTTCGAGAATTGCAAGTGAGTAATGCTTTTAATTATGTATATCACTGCCAACAGAAAGTTTTAACTACGACAGTTTGTTTAGATACTGTAGCAACATTTTTAGTGCTTATCCTTTTCTAGCAGCCTGCCTGGCTGGTCTGGCTAGCCACCAACCACAACCACCAACCTCTTGCACGAGTCGGCAGGGATGCAGCTAGTCGAATTTGAGGTAGGGCAGCGTTGGTTACAGGTAGGGCGGAAGTAAAAAAAATATCATAAGTGATCTGCCCTGAAGCACGGGCTCCTAAATCAATCGCTATGTATATCACTGGCCTCTAGGTTAAGATAGCTATTGCTACAATTTTTTTATCTCAAACTATGAACAAACAATTTAATTATAATAATTTATTTTAGTTTTTGGTATTGTTAAGGTTGTGATTGTCGTTGCATTGTGATTTCAAGGTAGGGCATTGCCCCACAATGCCCCCCCTAGCTACGACCGTGCGAGTCAGCCACCAATCGACTCGTCGTGGTCAGGTTGGGGATATGAGAGCCAGAAGTCTTTCCTCGCAAAGAGTTGGTGAACATATTACATTATATTCATGGGCGAAAAAGAACTACGTAAACAAACTAAATTAGGTCATCTCAGTGAACTTGAAGTTTCTTCCCATTAGACATGTCTCTAATCTTTAACAATTATTCATTTCGGTTCACGGTTCTTGCCTTCGGTACTACGGTTTTAGTAAACTGATTTATATGCGTTGAATTTTAAGTGGGAGAAAAGATGATACGTTGGGTATTATAGTTTGGGAAAGTTCATAGACTCGCGGCTAGTCTTAATCGTAAGCGATCGACTGCACAGTCTAAAGTTGGATAGATGACATTGATAGATAACATTACAACTGATACCAAAATTTTATGAGCGGATCCCGTACCTACGAGTACTGCAACATTAACAATTTCAATAAAATTGTTATGCGAATTCCTAAAGGATCTAAGAACTTCTCGCGTTAGACGTAAACTCGGTACACATTTCATCATGATACGGGTACTCACGAAATGTAATTTTTATTTTTTACGAAGATATACATAATTATATATATCGACGTAGTTGCATGGAGTCGTGCGTCAGTGTGTATAATCCGCGATGAGTTAAGTTTAAAATCAGATGTTAAACTCGGTAATGAAACATTTCTTTCTTTCTTTCTTACTTCTTTCTTGTCGGGCCACACATCGGTGATGTCTGTGGTGTTACTGATGTCCGCGAGCGACGGTGACCACATACCATCAGGTGGCTAGACTGCACGTATCGGTTACAGGTAGGTACAACATACATAAAAAAACCTAACCATCAAAAAAGTACCTACATCAAAAAAATTCGTGCTCTCCCATATACTATAGTGCTCATATCCCTGTAGTTTTTTTAATTTTAGTATGTATTAATGTAGTAATTATTATGAAATTTTTAATTGTAGTACCTAGTTGTGTTATACCTATTATGGATAATATTGAATGTATTAAAATATGAGTTAAAATAAATAAATAAATAGAATAAAAATATACGTTACTTGAATTCAATGCAACCTGTCATACCTAACAATACCTACTACTTTTAAATCTTAATATTATAAAAATAAGCGAAAGTACGTAAACAATTGGGAGTAATGATGGGAGTAAACAATAGAAAATGAACCCCTATGTCTTGCGACATGGTGTCCCGCACACCTATACAAATGCACCCTCCGCGGATTTATTGCAGGGCGCACTGCCCCGAGGGCATTTTAGGTCTTTTTACTCTCAACTCTGCCACTGCTAGCCAATTAGTATTTCTACTGCCTGGATTACTATAATAAACCTAAAATGGCGATGTCTGTCTGGACGGTGATTTAAAATTGTTAATATTTTTATTTTTATTTTCGGCCATATGACTGCCTACTACATCATTATGCGAAGATTGCCGCGGATTAGCCAATTAGGTAAATCCAATTCACTCACCATTATCTAGATGCTTACCTATTTCCTATAAGTTAAATTTTATGTCAGTACATGACAACATAGAAGACATGACAGGCTACTTCCATCAGCCCATGTAAGTACGTCCTTAACATCATCACCGTCGCGTTCCCGGCTGAGAAGGTAGACTGCAAAATGTAACATTATTACATTAATTTGTTGGTTGTTGATTTGTTTGTAGATATTTTAGTGTGCAGAAAATGAGGCAGTCCAAATTTTGTAATTTTCATTTAGCTATCACTTTTGTCTCATACGTTCCGTTATTATCTTTCGCATCTATACTTCTATAGTCAAGTTACGTCTAGTACTATGGTAATGTTATCGGAACGGACCAAAAAATACGACTCGGGTTGTATGAACTCACGCATCTATACTTCGATCATCAAATTCAAAACTGTTATGATCGAAGCATCTATAGCTGTTATATCTTTGCTAGTAGCAAATGATCCAATCAACGCGTCGGAGTGGAAAGTTTGTTGATTTTACATAATATGTTTTCCTTCGAAAATTGAAATAAAACTTTTACTTTCTTCATAACCGGTCTCAGTTGCACCTGTTCGATTTGAATATTAAGCCTCTGGGTTGCTTGCACCTCGAATAATTAACTGATTAAAAGTTTATCTTTTAAAGTCTTAACCGTTTGGTTTGTCGGTACTACATACACTACATGTACATACATACAAATCTACATACAAAATGTTGAAAAATTATAAACAAATGTATTTAAAAACCCTGAAAACCGGAATTAGCTCTAAGATTCAGTTTAAAACGCCATCAAATACGTAGCAGGTAGGTAGTATTTCCGTCGTAATACAGAGATTATTAAAATAGGAATGACAAACTACTAGTAGTGTTTTATACAATTGTCATGAAAATAGCAAGTGGTCCTTGAATTTGTTTCAACAAACACTACAAACGACAAACGATCGACGCATCATCAGCATCACGCTTTAGTCTCTGCGTAATTTTTGTTTCATATTTACCTTAAATAACAAATAACGCTCATACTCATAGCCCCACATGGGTGCCATGGACACACAATTACAAGAACACACACCCAAACTGAGAACAGACATTTAAACACATTTAAATTTTCATCATCGTGGGAATCGAATCCAGGAAGGACCGTTGGAACTCCGCGCCGCGGTCCGGCATGCTAAATATTGCGCCCGATGTACTGTTATACTTGTGGTTACCTATACGTTATCAATTGTAAGTTTGAAACCAGTAGCACAAGCTCATAAAACTGAATTTCAAACCATTAGGCTATTGGAATAAATAATAATTACAAATCATTACCAAATAAGTATCATTTGATAATCTATCGATTTAATATTCATATCGGTTATATTTCATGTATTTTTTGTGGGCGTATCGAAACATGGGTGCGTAAAATACCACGGCATTATGATATCGCTCAACCAGAACAGAGAACAGACATGACTGGTCTACCTATAGTAATATTATACGCCCCTGTTAACATATTATTATTTTAATGCTTTTATATTGACCATATTATTACTCTTAAATACTTATTTTATGGATTTGTTTTTTTAATTATACGTGTTACACCAAAATCTTTAAGTAAAATTATTATTGGCGTATTTTAACTACTCATGTGGTATTAGGGCGGCCTAGAATGTTCAGACGAACTACGGACCAGCTATATAAAATATTGACTCGTACGTATAACATAATACTCAAACCCGATACTATTTCTACGATGAATGTGATTGTATCTATACGACTGACTGTGATCTGTAGACTGTATAGTACCAATAAAAAAATAGGTGGCATGCAATACGCATAAGAATTTTAATTTTTTTGGCGCAATAATTATTTTTTGCTTTCAAACGAAAATATATGAAGTATCCTTAGAATAAGAACAATATACGAAAATATCTCAATACTATACTACAAAATGTTTCAACAATGTTAAAAGTACACTTCGATCTGTTTTCTCAAACGCGGAATAATAATTACATTATTTTGAATCTTCGCGCGTGCGTCGTGGCATCACGCGCCTCCAACTTACTTTAGTGTACACTGTACAATTTTTGCTTCGTGTTTGTTAGCAGGGTAGGCAACATTACGCGACAAAATTTACTAAACCGGTCCAATGAGATCGTCCTGTTAAAGCGAACACAACTTCACCGTGGATTGCGTCATGTTGGTATGCTTGCTTTGCTTTGTACGAACTTCGTACACGAAGGTCGCGCCTCGAATAGTTTCATTCAAGTTGTTTATAATCTGTGGTTTCAATATTATTGAATGAAATGAAGTGAAGTTAGCTGAACATCCATTTTGATTCACATGTCATGTCAGGCAGTGTGTGTTCCGGGAAATAATCACGTGTAGTATTGAATATTTGTACAGTTATTGATATTGCTTATAGTCATGGCTATGTTAGCGGAACCTCGTCGTAAACAGAAAGTAATTAATTTACGAGCCAAGAACAATGCTTGGAGTAACGACAGTTCTAAATTTGGTCAACGAATGTTGGAAAAAATGGGCTGGACCTCAGGAAAGGGGTTAGGTGCCAATGAAAATGGAATTACTGAACATGTAGTGGCCAGGTACAAAAATGATGAAAAGGGCCTAGGATTTGAGGACAAAAATGATCAATGGATAAAACATGAAGACGATTTTAATGCACTTCTTGCCAATTTATCAAATGGTAAGTCATGAATGTTACAGTCGATAAACTTTTTATTTTGATTTATATATTTTTGTAAGTCAATTAAATGCATGATTTGCATTAACAATTTATAAGTGAATTTATTCTGAATAAACAGGATATACTTACACCAATTTATTTCTAACTTTATTACAGCAAATGATAACACTGAAAACCATCATAGTGGTATATCATTAGAAGACAAATCTAAGAAAAGTAAGGCTAGAATACATTATCATAAATTTACCAGAGGCAAGGATATCTCCCGATATAGTGAGAAGGATTTGGCAAATATATTTGGTAAAAAAAGTTTTAAAAATAATGAAGAAGCTCAAATATCTCTAAAAGAAGATTTAAAAACAACAGAACAAATATTTACAGAGAAGGGAAGTATGGAAGATTACTTTAAGCTCAAGCTAGCTGAGTTTAAGTCAAAAAGTAAGTTTCAAGTGCCAATTATTAATGAAAATGATCCAGAGTATGACGAGCCTAGTTATGGCTTTCATGGATTTTCACAAGGAAATGATAATACAGAATTTTCTAATGAAACAGATTTTATTCAAGAAATTACAAGCATAAGCACAAAACCACTTGAAAATGATGTATGTAATTTAGGAAATTTTAAAAATAAGAAAAAGAAATCTAAAATACATTATAATTATGAAACATGTGGAAAGGACAATGAAAATTTAACTAATACTCATGAGCAACAACATCAAAAAGACATTAATAAAAAGTTTAAGGGAAAAAAGGTAAAAAATAAAATGCAAATTGTAGACAATAAAGAAGAAGTATGCGAAGTTCAAGAATATAATGAAGAGAAACCTAAGAAAAAGAAATCGAAGAGTAAACAGAAACTTGTAGAGAATAATGCAGAGGAATCATCACCAGCTAATACAGCAAATGGTCATGAAATTTTCATAAACAGTACCAATGATACTGACCAAATCTACAAGAAGAAAAAATCAAAGAGTAAAGCAAGTAAGGACCTTTCCCCAAATATAGAAATAAATAATGTAAGTGTTGGGCAGACTAACGAAAAGAAAAGTTCTAAGAATAAAGAACTCCGTGAGGAAAAGAAAAAATCGGAAAGAAAAAATGAGCAAAATGTTGAAGATGTGTTACAAAATGATATGGATGTAGAAACTTTACCTAAAAAGAAAAAGAAAAAAAAATCTAAAAAGAATGAATAACTTATTAAATATAATTTATAATCATTAAATGTTATTAAAATAGCATTGCCTATGTTATTTTACTAGTTATGAGAGATTATGAAATTATATTAGTTAATGTAAAAGCATACAATTCTTTTTTATTATGTACTATGGGTATAATGAATGTAAGTAATTATTTAAATGCGATTACTTCTTAAATTCTCAATTGAATTATTATTGGTAAACTAGTGTTGAATGGCTATGGCACGTGAAGTTTCGCATGCACAGCACAGAGTACGTAAACATTACATTCTTGTTTGTTTTTTTATTACTGATTGATGATTCGCTTTACTGGCACACAATGTCGTTGAGGGTTGGTGCACTATTATCTACTCTGAAACAAATTGGCATCGCCTAGGATCAAGCTCCGTGAACCGTTAATTAAGCGTGCCGCTTTGTGATATGAAGATTCATACAAAGCATACTAAACGACTCGAGGCCATGCCGAACCGTTTTACCGTAACCCTGCAATGCAGCGAGACATGCGACGTTCGCATTGCGAGTCTTCGACCGTGGTCGGGCAATCAACAAAGTCAATATTAATCTATGAGCAAAGTAGTGTTTAAGTACTCTGTGACCGGAGCGACGCGGCTGACGCGCGTTCGGTCCGGCACGTCCCCTCCCCCTGAGGCTGAGTCTTTGGCGGCGGCCATGTTGTGGCATGTTGTTTGACTACTTTCGTTCGTTGGCATTGGAAGTTATTTTTATAAATAACTAAAATACAACCAAGATTTTTATAATTTAAACTGATACTAATAAATATTAGGATGTGATTTGGTTGAATATTAAGTAGTGAAATTAATTTCAAAAAGTTTAAGTGGTTATACCAATAACGAAAGAATTTATAGGTACTATAATGTTAAAATTAAAAATTGCAACACTGCTACTGCTATCTATAATCTGTCATGAATATTTTTCCTAACCTCAACTCAACAAAACAAAACACACACACGTGTTTTGTGACAACTTGACATTTCGCGTTATTTTTGTTTGGCTAGTACTAAAGAGTTAAAGACTGCAATTTGTGGAACAATTATGTCTTTTGGTAGCCAGTACAAGTAATTGCTATTCTCTGTAGGCATTCTTGTACATTGTACCTGCAAACAATTTGCTGGCCACAATTTTTGGAATGGTTGTACAAGAGGAGGACGATGTTCCCATGGAAGCATCCTCATCAAAACGATCTAACAAATATGTCGTGGTTAAGAATCACGTTCGGGAGTTGTTACCCGAGGACGAAGTGTCGGTGTTAGTTAATAATGACAGAAAAGTGGAGAAGTGTAACACAGTGAAAACTAAAGACCTGAAAAGGAAGAAAGGACCACAAAAACAGTTGCCCGCTGTTTCTGAACCGACAGATATTAGTGAGAGTGACATAGAAGAGTTAAAATCTGTTTATAGAAAGTGTAAAGCCGTGTTACAGAAAATAGAATCAAAGTATGGTCATTTGTTAAATTTAAATGATAATAAATCTATTGAAAATTGTAGTAACACAACAAATGAAGATGCTAGTTGTGATTATTGCAATTGTTCTCAAAAAAAGAAGATTGTGTTTGATGAAAATGGACAACGGACAGAGAAAGATTGTATTGATAATCACATTTGCATAAAAAGAATTAAACGGAGTCACAGTGACGTACAACCATATAAACCGGCTGTACAAATAGAACATGATTATACATTAAATTTACCGAACAACCTGCAGGAACTTGAAAACATATTAAAGGACACTAACATCAACAAAAGCTACAGGCGAATGGTGATTGATAAAGTTTACTTGCTAAGACAGGAATATTTAAATGAAGTAAGATTTGAAAAACAATTAATTGTCAAACAGTTAAAAGAAAATCCAGATGAGGTATTGGATTTTAGGGGAACAAACCTATCAACATTGCATGGCTATCCAGTACAGCCAAAGGAGAAAAGACAAGACAGTAATCCTTAAACACAGACATTAGACAGTATTTGTAAAGTATAGGAATAAGATGCTATGTAGTTTATTTGGAATTTACTTACTAACAAAATCAATTGTTATAAGCCATATCTGTCCCACTTTAGGTCTGTTCTGACATTAGTATTGGTATAAGTCCGCCAATCTGCACTTGGCCAGCGTGGTGGACTATGGCCTGTACCCCTCACATTGTTTACATGATGATGATGATTGGTATATTGTTGGCTTTCATATTTGTTTTGAGAACATTTTGGAGAAATTTTAATTGTGTCGGTTTCTTCAGTACCTACATAAATGTAATTTAAGGGCAACAGTGTCAACACTCTTTATCGTGTAACTTAGTAGTTATTGATCTGTGAAGGTTGTGAAATGTTCACAAGTCAAATTTTAAATTTAGTTAATAAAGGCATGTGTTGCCTAGTTTATGGAATAAATAAAATAAGTTTTACAAATAAAATGCAAATTTACAAATGGTTGTCCTGAATATTATGTATTTTTGACTTGTATCAGCAGTATTTATATTCACACGTCATATTCACATCTTGTATGCAAAAAATATATTCAAGTTATTGGTGCTGTTTGTCAAGATTTTATTCAAATGAAACAATCCTATTAAATACAATATTGTATAATTTATTGTCCTTTTTGTATACATTGTTTGTTTATTTAAAATAAAGGTCAGTAGGTATGTATGAAATAAATTGTATTTGAATTTAACAATCTTTTCTTATTTTTTCTTAGTCATGTTGCAATTCATCATGTTGCAAATGCATTAGTATGTTCATATATTTTTAAATCATAATAAATAATTTCATGGTTGTAGGGTTAAACAAATAAATAGGAAATAAGTAAAAAAGATGCTAAAATTAAAGGGATCAATATTCAAAGACCACTAATCACAAGAGTAAATTGTACATACAGTATAACTTGTCCTTTTGAACCTTGACAAGTAATACAGCTTGAATAAACTTCAAACATTTTTTTTTGTGATAGGATTAAAACAAGTTATTTTCAATTCAAAGTTGTGAGTACCCCTTTGCATTTAAAATGTTGTGTCTGCAATTATATAAGTTCCAAATCACAAGTCATTTTCTATTTTTCTTTGATACTTTTATTCCTTCATTGAGCCCGATGATCAAGAAACAGCAAAACATTAGGTAACTGAAACTGTTATTTCGGTTTTATGACTGCATTTGAGAGTTATTACTTCTCATTAAAAGTTAGAGGATACCTACGTAAGTTTCGCAATATAATTGCAGTTCTTGCATGAGGTGAGTATTATCCTCAGCATGTTATTAATTTTAACAAGATTATAACTAATGACTTGTGCGGAATGTTGCACAATGGCAGATATATTAATTCCATAGCTTGATCCTCCTACATTAAGCAGGTATCATGGGCTTTTGAAACAAATACCTAGATATTCAGTATTCGTGTCGACACCCAGCAAAATGAGCATGGCATCATAATTTGGAATCAGCAAGTGAACCATAGAAATATCACCCTTTTTACATGGAAATAGAGACCAACTGACCGCGCATACGTAAATGGTATCTCTGGTACCGCAAAGGATAGAATGTCCATTGTCTGTTAACTGACATACAATAACATCTGCATGCGTGAAATAATTTTGCGTTCAAACTTACACCTTATTACGTTTTATTAAAAGCACATTGTCCTTAATTATAATTGGGTATAGTTTTTGTGGCCTTTGTAGCTGTATTGAATTGCACGCTGAATAATGATGTACTGACCACATACCTACGGTGCAGTGTGCTGCGTACCTACTCGTTAGGAGATGGTATTCGGTTTATAGCGATTCGTGGTACTAGTGGGGACAATGGTCAATGTAATAGTTTTCACTTGTGTGGGTACGGTGTGGTATAGGTTATTTTCACTTCAGGTGTATGTATTCCGCGAACTACAGCACTAATGCTGCCTTTCGCAGGTATTTTCGTTCTTATTTATATAGAGCTAGGTATAGTAGTAAGTACTTGGTTTGTACATAATAATGATTGCTACACATTTATTTATTTATTTAAACTTTATTGACCACAAAAGTACAAAAGGCGAGCTTAATGCTAATAATTTCATTCTCTACCAGCTAACCTTACATTACTTACAAGTACTTAGGCCAACCCGAAATACACAAAAAGAGGTTTAATTTAAGTTTATTTAAGTATACATCCTTATTCACATCCATCGAGATATAAGTACTAGTACGTTAGTACTTATATCTCGATGTTCACATCATTAATTAAAGTCCGTGGTCATTGTTTTCGTTGTAGATTGCAGCTCTCGCAATGCGTCTCAAAAATTGCCCCTTTCTGTCAAGTGATGAGTAGGTAGGTACCTTACAGAGTTCGATTCCCGGTCAGTGAAGCCTTTATGAAAATCATCCGAGGGCAGAGAACAAGTTCTCTGCCCTCGGATGATTACGTCACCTTGCGCAAGGTGTTAGTGGCTAAGTATCAATTATGAAATCTCTTGATCGTCAAATAAAATTCAAAACTAATTTTGATTAGTGTGTGACTATGGTGTCATAATCTATTACTAATTTGCATCGCTTTCGTGTTAGGGGCCGTTCACCCTTCCATTTATTTGAACATTACCTATTCTACCTATCCGTTTTCCTTCTACTCGACAGCTAAGCAATTTTTTCTAAAATAGTTTAGCTGCTGTTCGGGTAAAAATAGCCAACAAAGGAGCAAACTTGCCACCCGATGGTAAGAGGTCTCCGTCACCGATGGGCATTACCGATGCCGACCAGGAAAAAAGAGAGAATCAAGAAAGAAAGTACCTACTATTAGCTCTCAAGCTCCCCCGTACTATGTTATTTTGTCTACACAATTTTATCAATAAGACTTCTGTTGTTATGGTGCCAACCTGCCAAACTATTTGCTGAAACGGTACGGAATGTTATACTTATAGGCCATGTTTACAATCCGCTAACTTCTAGGTAAACAGAACGGTCATTTGGGTATTGTACTCGTTAAGTCGATAACCGACCAGTTTAAGAAACAGCAGACGCTTTTGAGAAATTAGTACGACGTGAAACAGTTTGAACTTAGCGTTATAAAGTGCTTAGAGCCTTCGAGGTTCTGTAATCTCATATGGCGCGAGACTGCGTCATCGGTGGACGCTACACAGCCTTCGGAATAGAATTTCAATATTTAAAATTTCGCTCTCGAATTAGTGCTTTGTCTTACTTTAAAAAAATATATTTAGTATTTTTTTTTATTAAATTTAGATCTTGGGTGTTGTGTATTCTGTCATTGACGGAAAATGAGCGGCTAGTGTTGTGAAGTGTTTTCTCGTTATAATATTAATAAATTGTGGCAAATGAGCAACGACTTCTATGCAATGAAACTGGATAATTTTGGATTCGAGAAGTTACGGGTCTGTGGATATTTTATAATTATATTTTTTTTTAATTTACAAAGTATAGCGGCACGTTGTTTATTTTTACATTACGTCGACATAGTTACGTTTTTTAACTTTACTTAGATATATACCTACCTATAATTATTTGATGGATGAAATATTAACAGAAATATTAACTACGTATCCAACTTTAGCATAAAAGCAGTCGTTGTCGTCACTTGGGTTGTTCATTCACCGCTCTATGAAGTATGCTCTAGGTCTCCTCAGTTACGAAGAGAGACTCGTGCCCAATAGTGGGCCATTATTGGGTTGAAGCCAATTCAACCTTCTACCTGCACCTTTAGAGACTAAATCGAATTGTAGCAAACACTAAGTAACTAAGTAATATATTTTTTGTAATAATAGACCAATAAAAGGACGATTGCCGACCTAATAACATTTAAGCGAGAATCGATGTTGATCCGAAGATCGAGATCGTAAACCATTTTTATTACGGATTATTGCAAAATAGATGGTACAGTGTTTCCTAAACGAGGGTCAAGAATGAAGCGACGAAGATGTAACCTGGCCTGTGTAATGTGTTCCCTTTTGAAGACAGTTACACTGATCAGTTGATTACAAACACAGGCTTGGAGCTGGAAACCACATGTTTCAAAGATGCTAGAGAGGAATAGTCTTACAAGTAAAAAAAATAATGCAAATATAAGACATAATTATGGTTTTCTCAGAGATGCTATTGTCAGAATTGGACCAATTTCGTAGGTAACAAACATAAAAAAATACAGTCGAATTGAGAATCTCCTACTTTTTTGAAGTCGGCTAAAAATG
Source organism: Ochlodes sylvanus (assembly GCA_905404295.2). Lineage (NCBI taxonomy): Eukaryota > Metazoa > Arthropoda > Insecta > Lepidoptera > Hesperiidae > Ochlodes > Ochlodes sylvanus. The sequence goes on from FR990144.1 coordinate 7,521,053, forward strand.
ATGAAGCTCTTTAAGAACATCAACAAATAAAAAAATATTCACATGAGTCACTGCTCACGAGAGGCGACAAGTTTATACCTAATTCTATTTATTTCCAGGATGTCTTATCTATGGTTATTTCTGATGCAAGTTTGATTTTGGCGCCTTCGCTTCGAGGCGCATTGATAAGCTCAATCTTGTCAATGGCCGGAAACGTCAATATAATTTAAATGCATATTATACAGCGATGTGCTTCGAATTAGTAATATTTGTTGTGAAATGTTCACAACCCTATATAATATATTTTTAATACTCCTCCGATCCATTAAAGGTATAAACGTAATATCTCCTTAACAATAGCATTGGTGAATTCAGTTTAGACATATTTATTATATTAATGAAAAAATAATTTCCAGTCTCCATCAGTCTCAATCAGTTTCCATTCTCCACCAATCCTCCCTGGAGCTTCATGGTGGAAAATGCTTTAGGCCCCAGTTAGACGACGCGATAGTTTTCGCGGGGCCTCGCTACGATCATGCGTGTCGTATAAACGCACCCTTACGCCTCAGTCACGTGGAGAGAAAGACCCGTGCCTTGTAGCGGGCCATTAGTAGCAGTAATAAAATTGTTCGAAACATTAACCAATATTTATATTGTCCACAAAGTAACCCACTAACTATTAGGTATTCGCCACACCTAACAGTGGCACCGTCATAGATACTTCGATCTAGATTAACTACTATTAACATAACAATTAGCACTCTGAAACGGAGTCTAATTGCATAACCATTGAAGTGTCGGAGTTACTTTCGCTGTGGTATTTACAGTCCAAATGCCAGATCAGATCCCAGGTTATAATTACCATAATATACCTACCTACTAGATGGCTGATAATTTATAGTCTATAAAGTTATTTCTATCTATCTATTGCTAATACTTCTTTATTCTACGGGTTGACTTAATAATTGAGTCTCTTAATGACTGACTTATAGTAATATTAAGTCAATGATCTTAATTGATTTATTTTATTTCGATAGACACAAGTCTTTTATTTTAATGACTTAATTATCTCCTTATCTTAGTTTTTGGGACGTATCATATATTTACTATGAAGAAATCAATTGGCTAAAATATAAACAATAAATGACGTATTTGTAACATTTTTCAGCTTAGCACAATTAATCATAAATAGGTAGGTACATACTTACCTACCTACATAGCATTGCGACTCTACATATTTATAAAAAAGTAAAATGTAATGAAATTGTCGTAGTTAGGTAATAGGTATTTAAAATTGTTTTCTTAAGCACTTGTCAAGTGTTTTTCAAACATATTATCAAACATATTGTATGATTTACCTAGTTCCACAAATGTATGTATTATATTATATTGGTTTTACTAATTTATCATGTCTATTGACATTTATTTGTGCAAAACATGCCGTAATCCATTTTGAAGTAAAACTCTCGCGAAAGCGAATATTAATCAAAACAGACGATTATCGAATCAGCAAAACCTATCTTAGTTAAATTTAATCTCGAATCATAATCACAAAAGAATGCGCACATTGGAAGCTGCATGCGACTCGCAATTACCTAGTCATTCGTAACATTGTTGAATAAGTTAACATCTGTTTAGAAACTGCTATTACCATTAAGAAAGTAGGTTTATGCAGTAACACTTACATTGCCTACTTCGTAGCGATCGCTACTGCAGTCATAGAGCTGTTCATTACTATAGTGTCCATCATTGTAAGTAAGTGACGTTAAAAGCGAGCGATAAATGTCCCATTGAACCCAGGAACTTTTGCTTGATGATAGGGTCCCTAACAATTGTAGACAAAGTAAAAAAAACACGGGAGTATGAAATTCTTCTTATCAATGTACATATTATATAAAATTCTTTGTAGGTTTATCAAGTGACGCAAGTGAGTACTAAAAAACAATTTTTGGAAATTAAATATCTCATGCGGGCGAAACCGCGAGCGGAAAACTAGTTTCATAAAAGAAAGAAAGAAAATACATTTATTCCATCAAACACAAAATATAAAAAGACATTAATAAAACATAAAAATATAAAAAAACATTGGTAAAGTTTATGAACGAAAAATGAGAACAAAGTCAAGATATTCCGTAACCAATGAATCTTTAAATGTTGAACTACCAAATGTGGGCATATTACATCACTATGGGACTTAACTTAAATATGTGGTGAATTGATAATAAGATGGTACCCACCATCCAATCACAAATAAATATTGCCGAAATGTGGTATTAGTTACAGCGTGGGTGCTTCTTTATGGTACTACGTAATGTAACCTTTTTATTACCACAAAAAGGCAATTTAAAATTCATCAAAGGCCATTTCAAATCATCAACAACTGCTAGGTCCGCTTTCAATAGTAGAGTTGGGCAGGGTAAAGGACGTTCTCGATGCTTGAGTACTTGCTAACCTTCCCTGCCCCTGATGTAGGTACCCTGCGGAACAATGGAGGAGACTGGACGTCAGGCTCTTCTTATAAATAAAAACTAAATGATTTGGTGTCGTGGGACACCAGGTAGGAACGAAGTTCCTTCGGCGACTGTCGCGCCTGCGCACGTCTCATTTAACGGTTTTATTCCACGCACTTTTTTCCACGCCTTTTTCCACGCTTACGGTTTTACTATCACATATTTTTCAGTTCGGTCGCGCAGCAAAATCCCTATCCCCTCCAAGCCTGCCGTAAGGAACTTCGTTCCAAATTTCGTTCCAATAAATAATAAAACAGATAATCTCGACGAAGCTCGTGTACTTTTGTATGGTTCTCTAACCGACTAGGAAGCTAAAGCTATCATCTTCCTTATTTTACCTGCACTATGTGTTTCGATTGCGTCGTTGGGGAGCCGCTTTGGTGTCAATTTTTTCAGCTAGCCTATTTGTTCTTTATATAAAAAGTAATAGATAGATAGCAGTCTACCGACTCACTCATTCCACGGTCAATCCTACTCTACACATTCTCAGTCATTTATTGACCCAGTATGTACCTAAACTTCAATATGCGCGAAGGACTCAATATTCTGACCACCCGAGAAGATTTTAAATTTTTAACCACTCTGCGATTAATCTTAATTATATAACTGTATTGGAAAAATTGGAAACATAAAAAACACGTTAGACATTTTTCGCATACTGACTTTTATTTTAAACTCGGAACATTTGAATTTTGATACAGATAATAAAATATTATAACAACCCCACTTATCAAAATAAACTAATATATATCTACAACTTATATATTAGACGGTAACAATTCCGAGTAACAGCATGAACTTATAATGCTTCATTGGACAAAGACCTTTAGTGAGTAAATCAGCAGGCATTTCCTCACTAGGAACATATTTAAGGTTAATAAACCTGTCCTTTACTACATCTCGAATATAATGTACACGTACATCTACATGTTTTGTTCTAGTGTGACTCTGATTGCCCAATGCTAACTTCAGGGCACTTTGATTGTCACAATACAAATCAATGACATCAAAATTACCAGTGATTTCATGCATTAAATACCTTAAGTACACAGCTTCTCTAGAAGCTTCAGACAGAGCAGTGTATTCTGCCTCTGTACTAGACAAAGTTACAGTTTTTTGTTTTCTACTTTGCCAAGATATAGCTGAACCTGACAACATAAAACAAAAACCAGTATAAGATTTTCTATCAATGGCATCACTTGCCCAATCACTGTCCACAAAACCATGTAAACCTCTATTGTTATTAACATATTTTAAACAATAATTCTTAGTACATTGTAAATACCTTAACAAACGTTTCGCATGGTTCCAATGCGTATAATTATAACAACTATTAAATTGACTAAGATAACTCACTGAGTAAGCAATGTCTGGTCTAGTTAATACTGCCAAATAGACTTTTATCAGACGACTTCTCTAAATTTAATTTAGGCTCAATTGGAGTATTTTGCGCCTTACAATCAGACATCCCAAACTTAGAAATTAACTGCTCAATATATTGTTGTTGATCCACAGTTATAAAATTATAATCTTTATCTAAGTTTATTCTCATACCCAAATATCGTCTTACAGGACCTAGGTCTTTCAACTTAAATTCTGAACCTAATACCTGTTTCAATTTATTAGTTTCATTGTCACTGTTCGAAAAAATAAGAAAATCATCTACATATAATGCCACAATTATTTTAAGTTTACCAAACATTTTTGTAAACAAACACGGTTCATATTGACTGTTTTTAAAATTCAGTCTACTTAAAACATCTTTAACTCTATCATACCATGCAAGAGAAGATTGTTTTAACCCGTATATGGCCCTTTTTAATTTTAAAACCTTTCCCCCACTTTTGTTTACAAAACCTTCAGGTAATGACATATATATATTTTCTTTCAAAAAACCATTTAGAAATGCCGTAGTTACATCTAAATGAGTAATATTCATTCTCATTTTAACACTAAGAGCAAACAGTAACCTAAGAGTAGAGTGACGAACTACAGGAGAAAATGTATCCGTGTAGTCAATTCCAGGTTTCTGCGAAAAACCTTTTGCCACTAGCCTTGCTCTAAAACGTACTTTATTATCAACATCAATTTTTTTATTTAACACCCACCTGCATTTCACAATTGAAACATCACCTGGATTATCAACGAGCTCCCATGCATCGTTGTCCTCAAACGACTGCAACTCCTCAGCCATTGCACGTTTCCACTGCTCACTCTCTGGCCCCACAAGAGCCTCTGAGAACACAATCTCCTCAGTTGCTGGAACAGTACTAGAAACACAAATATTGCTATAACCATACCGGTCCGGCGGCCTCCTGTCACGCTTACTCATTCTTATTGGCTGCACATCCGCCACCTCCTTCTCTGGAGTTGATGTAGCCTGAACTGCGTGTTCTCGAATGCCTTTTATTGGAGTTTCTGTCAATGTTTCATTGCCTTCAACAGATATTGAAGCATCTGTAAAGTAATCAAAAGAATCTTCAGTTTCGGGAATATTCTGAGATAATTACCCCACTATAACGCCGTTCTCCTCCTCAGGACTTTCTGCTGAAGTCTCTACATTAGGAATCCAAATGGCCGACTCTTTACTTTGTTCCTTCACATCTGTCTCATCCTCCATCACTATAACATCTCTACTGATGATAACAGTGTTCTTGGTAGGGTTATAAACACGATAACCTTTTACATCCTCTCCATATCCAACTAAAATATGTTCTGTGGCTTTCTTGTCCCATTTCAATCGCTTTACCTTAGGAACATGTACCATGACCTTACTGCCAAATAAACGTAAATGACTCAAGTCTGGCCTTGAACCATACCACAGTTCATATGGAGTTTTATCCAATCCCGATGCAATAGATCTGTTTTTTAAATATACAGCAGTATTTGCTGCCTCGGCCCAAAAGTTTTTATTCAACTTAGCATCATATAATAAACATTTTGCCTTCTCAATAACTGTACGATTAGCCCTTTCACACAATCCATTTTGTTCCGGTGTATAATAATTCGATTTCTCATGAATTATTCCAGTCTGTTTTAAATAGTTTTCAAAATTCTTATTACAAAATTCGAATCCATTATCAGACCTTAGTATCTTAATTTTCTTGCTTTGTTGATTTTCAACAACTGATTTAAATTCTTTAAATCTGTTGAAAGCTTCACACTTCCGCTTTAGAAAATATATGAAAGTCATTCGACTGTAATCATCAACGAATAAGAGAAAATATCGAGCACCACTTAACGACTTTATTTCCATTGGACCACAAATATCAGTATGAATTCTGTGCAAAGTTTCTGTACTTCTTGCACCCACATGAGAAAAGGGCAATCTCATTTGTTTTCCTTCACAACAAGTTATACATTGAGATTTGGTTACGTCAAAATTACTATCATAAGACAAACCGTCAACAATTCCATTTTTCATCTTGTTTAAATCGTGACTATTAATGTGAGCTAGTCTCCTGTGCCATAGCTTTCCACTCACTACTGAAGCTGCTAATAAACAAGTTTGTGATTGTAACCTCAATCTATAAACTCCATCCACCAAATCCGCAGTCGCAACTAAAACATTGTTCCTGTCTCGGATATAACAGTGTTTTTCTTGAAATATAACATTATTACCATTTTTAATAATCTCGCTTACAGATAATAAGTTAGTCGTCAAACTAGGCACACATAGGACATTTTTAACAGTTATGTGACATTCTAATTCAGATACAATGTCTACATCTCCAGAACAAACAACAGGCACTTTTGACTCATCTGCGACAACAATCTCCGATATACATGGTTTTAAGTTCATGTTCTTTACCCAAGCTCTATTCGCCGTCATATGTGCACTTGCACCAGAGTCCACGTACCACTCGTCCTTATTAAACTTTCCATTCAGGAAAACCACATTAAATACGCTTTTAGTACTTGTATTTTTCTTCAACAATGGACATTGAAATCGAAGATGTCCATTCTCTTTGCATTTGAAACATATCATTTTTGATGTGTTACCTGACAAGTTTTCTTTTTTGTTAAACGTCGAGTTCTTATGTGACGTTGAAGAATTGCCATATTTCTTTGCAAAAGAGTTCTTAGTACTAGAAGAATATTTATTCTTCGCTGCGAACGCTGCACCACTCTCATCAATATCACTGCTTACCTCCATGTCAAGCAATTTTGACTTTATAACATCTGCAGTTATTGATATACCAGAGTGTTCTATAGCCATTATCATTGGAGAATAACGTTCCGACAAGCCAGCTAATAATAAAGACCCGATCCATTCATCAGTTATTGTAAACCCCGTGCCATTTAACCGTTGCGCTGTTTCGATCATTTGCGTAACATACGTAACCATCGAATCACAATTTTCGAGCCGTATGGATATCAAATGTCGAAGCAAGGTTATTTTCCTAGCAAAACCAGAGTCATCGAACATGGACTTTAACTTATTCCATAATTCTGCCGAGCTCTTCGTGTTTTTTATGTGCACGTACAATATAGGATCTATAGTTAATATTAGTTTTGCCTTTGTTTTTGCATCATCTGTTGGCTTTATCTCGAAATCTACAGTAGGTCTAATGTAATTATCCATACCTTCGAGTACCAATAAATTTTCAGCCGCAAAACACCACTCATCATAATTCTCCCTGCCTTTTAACTTAGGCACACTTGCTATGTAGTTCGTAGCCATGATTTGCGAAAATAACGCATAAAACTTTCCAGTTATTTTATTCTGGGCCCATAACCTATTGGAAAAATTGGAAACATAGAAAACACGTTAGACATTTTTCGCATACTGACTTTTATTTTAAACTCGGAACATTTGAATTTTGATACAGATAATAAAATATTATAACAAACTGAATGTAGAGTAGAGTAGAGAGGTACAACAAGCATATTACACACAATGTTTAAAATAGGTTTGACAAACATATTTCTTCAGGTTTCTTCAAAGGTTGCAGTCGTGACCTTTTCATAAGCCTATGCAATGTAGTCTTCAGCCAGCCGCGCTAGCCGGTATAATTATTATACCTAGGTCACAAAACACGTGCTAAAATCTGATTGGGAGATTAGTATTCAACGACGACTACAGAGCTTTGGTATTCAAGTATCGAGTCTTTGATGTTTTAAACAAGAGATACGGAACGTGACTAAGATGGAGGCGAAAATATTAAAACGGCTCGGTTTTAATGAGGTCTTGCGAACCTGGCTCCGAATAAAGGGCGATTTTTGTCCTTAATCTTCACGAGTTCCTAAGATATAATTGAAATTAATATTTAATTAGACTAGCCGGATCTTAATTAAGATTCATAGTTAATTATTAAATAATACAATGTTTTTGTTATGTATAAATTTGCTAAATACTCAGTTATAAATACATTTATCTACCTATTTCTACTTTGATGACGAAGAATAAGTGAAAATTCATTTGCAATACTTAGAACGTACATATGCGTCCATTACCTTGCAGTTGTAGGTTAGTGAAATGTATAGCTACTGTACACCTCAATGAAAACCAGATAGGTTCTTGCGACAGTAAATCACTGCACTTGTGTATGTTTTATCTGGCTTCCGTGTCAACCTTCTAAATGTCACGGTAAATATACATACTATGTTACGAGTTATGACTACCAAGCTAACAAGACTACTAGGATAGTCCAACGTGACGACATGCTCACGCGCATAATTAATTTATATTCGAAAGCAAAAAAGTATAAATAAATAAATACACGCTAACACATACCTCGCACTTGGATGTGTCCCTTTATCGCGAATGGCATGGTCAACACAAATAACACATCAATAACACCCTATTCTCGATTACTAGGCAACGGTTGTTGGTTAACATTCTCTTTCGAATTTGGCCATGGTATAGCTTTAAGATTCTGTTCTTTTAAAGGCACACAAATTATACTTTACTAGTAACCCACCCTCGCTTCTTTTCGTTATATTCCATATTTTAGGCTGACAAAAATTGCTCAATAACTAAAATGTTACTGAGGCCTCCGTTATGAATGTGGTGATCATACACTAAAAGAAAATGTCAAATCCGACTGGAAGTTCCAGAGATTAGCGCGCATACAAACAAATAAATTTCTCTTCAGCTTTATTATCATAATCATCATCGCAACCCATAACTGTCCCATTGCTGGGCACGGGTCTCCTCTCCCAGTGTGTGGTGGGGCACAGGCCATAGTCCACCAACTCTCCACAAAAGAACTCTCAGGTGTGCAGGTTTTCTCGTTATGTTTTCCTTCACCGAAGCTAGTGCTTTCCACAGATTTGTTATAATTATCGCTAAATCATTAGCCTAAAAAGAGACTTTATTCTATATCTACTTTATTTCTGACCGTTTTCCATGGCAAGTTGAGGTCCTCGCATAATACAGTACAGTTAGTTGGAAAATATTAACTAAATTATCATGTTTATTGTACAAGATGCAGTTATGTAGTAATAATATAATCTAACACAAGGTAACTTGCGGTTTGTACCTTACTCAATCGGTATTAAAATTATGTAGTTAATTTTCTAGTGGCTGTACCGACAATTATATGAATTATATTTTATACTTAGGTGCCTTTCAATAAGTTGCAGTGTACATTTAAAAGTACTAAACATGAATCATGAGCGCATAAAGGTTTTCCAATTCCTATGAGACCTGGGACTTGGGAGACTTAATTATTCTGTATAAATTATCGCATTTCTTTTAAAATAACTTGGTACTGATGGTAATTGGCGACACAGTCCAAGACTAGGCACTAACTCATAAAAGCCTATTCACTTACCACTCGAAGGCTGTAGAACCTGTGCTGTATACAAGATTAAAAGCTGTTTTCTTGTGAAGTACTGCTAAATTGTCTTCAATATCTCTGTATCATATTGTCAAAAGCGTCTTTACTGCTACTGCTTGTTCTTTAAGCTATACGCATTGATTGTACTATTATCGTATCATCGATTAAATGATGACATAAAGACTCACAAATGTTGCATTAAATTATGCATAATCGAACATAAGGTGGGTGTGATGTGGAATATACCTACCGGCTGTTTGCTGCACCGTCCACCCACGAAGGTCTTTGATTGGCGCCTTGCAATAAGCAAATAATTTTATGTGAGTTATTATTCATAGCTACGGCAATTAAAATTTGTAAATGGATAAATAAACAAATATTTTTTTTACACATTGAGTGGTGGTGGTGTGACATAGACAACACTTGACCAGAAAACTTTTATTTCTTACATAACTCGCTGTCAGAAGTTGAACCCCTCGCATTGCAGGAATCTTAAAAAGCCAGGGGATGGTATATAAAATCCTTTGCGCGAATGAATGAATGCGAATGCGAAATGAGATGTACCTAAGTATTATGGCCGGACCTCAATGAAAATTTCCTAAAAGAATAAACATACAAACAGTCCAGTGCAGTTTTATAATTTAGTAACGTTACTAATCATACTAACAAACTCTAGTGTGCTAACTAACACTAGTTAATACGGTAAAGTTTCGTAATAAGCATAACAATTAATAGCTCGTTCTCCGGTTTGCGGATAGCTTGCGTATCAAATATCCGCTACAGGCTTATTCACCTTTCGGCCTTTACAGCCCTTGTTAATATAGCTGCTACAGCGACGCATATTTTATTCTATATTTATCAACTACACTTCGTTTTATGTTCGTTATTTAGTAACCGAGAAGCTTTATGCTTGCGCAATAAAATACAAAGCAGTGATTAAGTTGGTTTTGCGTTCGGGAGTACTGGTTTTAATCGTGAAACCTTTTTCAAAATTATTTGCGTATATGAAAACAATTTCTTCACTAAAGCAAAACAGAGGCAGATCACGTCATCGTGAGAATGCCTGGTCAGCTGAAAATCTATCGCGAATACCCATCACACCCACCACATAAGATTACTGATACTGTTTGATTTGGACCATAATTTTGTGGGTTCACTGCATAACATATTATAGATCGCACATAACAAAACATAGGTCTCTTCTGGTGGTGGGATTGGAGGTGGGGCTAGTGCTTAACCCATGTGTCAGAAGTTCTTATGCCGTGCAGCTTCCAATAGGCAAAACATAACACGCTCTCCATCGACGTGCGATCAAAAAATTCTGCTATTAGCGACTAGCACTTCTAAGAAGACATTCGATTTACTGCGATTGTGCTTTCGTGCTTAAAATAAGCGTCTGTATAACTTACCTTAATTAATGCTACATAAATAGTGTACGCAATGCGTTTCGCTCGCGAGTCTACAGAAACCACTTGATGACCTATTGTGGCACTTGTTATTGCGAGGAGTTTCTAGTTTCTCACGCAGGAGTGGCCTGTTACACTCCTAGCGGTATAAATCGTCATGATATCCCTGTAGCTAACAGTGTTGTTGACTGATAAAATATTTGTGAAATAACGACATTTTACGTTTGCGAACAATTTAATAGACATCTTATATTGTCGTCGACATTTACCTCTAAAATGATCGTGTGTAACTTTAAGTAAATAAAGTACACAGTTTTAAATGACAAAAAGTAAATGTCGAATTACTTACATACAGGATTGATTTATGTGTGAAATTCTTGCTAGCTTGCGCTGCTTTGTAAATATTTTATCGACAAAATTAAATAATATTTATATTTGCGTAAAAAGCAAAGCGATAAATAGTATGAAAGTTGGGCAATAATAATGAAGTATCGTAGGAATTATTAAAGAAAATAATATAATTATGTATATGTAACTTTCGAAGTAATTAATTTTCCCTATAAGAAATTCTATTGAACAATCTTAAACGTAAACTAACTGTAAAACTAATTTCAATATTAGAACCATTAGAACTCATCACTGTTCCAAACATAACGAGTAGCAATAGCAGTGACACCGTCGAAAGTAGACGTACACGTGTGCATTGAGTTTGTAAACGCTCATTGTCCGCGCCAACTGTTTTATTTTCAACTGACTGATTACGAAGAGTTAACATGACATTCACACCAGCGCCGCACCGGCACCGGACCTGTCCGAAAGGGTACTCACGGTCTCACGCTCTGTATCACCCATTCTTTCAGGACCTTGCCCGAGATGGTTCCCTTTCTATTGTCAGTTTACAACGGGACTTATAACGGTAATTAACTCGAACAGATGTTGTTTAGGCTTAATTCAACAATGGGACAGTAACATGCACACTCATGGAATGGAAGTGAAATATCGTTAAATTATGAGTGTTGATACTGAGTCAGGTTAAAACTTTATTTTATGGATATAAGATAGCAAACTAGCATCCAGCCTTCCAACCTTCTGCTGCCGCCCATGACATCTGTAACAGACCCAGAACAACATTAAAATCGATAGGCTGGTTAGTCCAGGAAGCAGAGGGTGTTATTAAGAACGCTAGTTGGTCAATTTATTGGTAGGTATTAGGACAGATACTTATAGCAGGTCGACGACCTGACATCTAGAATGTTTACCACAATCACAAATTATGATTTCTACCGCATTTCTAAACAACGTCGATCGAAGCTACATTGCTAACCTTATGTCAATCTTGAAATAGAATTATTGAATTTCAAAGAGACGGGAATTCTACGCACACAACTATTATGTACACGTACTCGTACTTACAATAATCCAATTTTCTCTACGCGCCTTTGTCCTCACGGTAGAGCGCGTAGTCAATACAAGGCCGGCGTACTGTAAATTGTATTAATTGAATTGATAAATCACAATTAAATTGTTTGTTTTGCTTCTTAGCATTAGGTTATGTCCGGAGTCAGTCGTTTCGCATTATTATCTAAGTTTTAAAGTGCTTTTTTATGATCCATTTTGCCGAGTATAATGCGAAGGCTATGAAAGGGCTCTGCTATGATATAATGTTCCTCAAACAGCTAATAAAACGACTTCTCCAAGACCAGTAGTTTATATCCTTGACCAACTTCAAGTATTTATGCTATCATTATTGAATTGTAAATATTATTATTTTATAACGTTCATACATACTTGTATGAATATTCCTAGATATTTAGGAACTATTGTGATATCTTGTCGTTAAGTAAATATAAAATGGTTCTTAAACATTAACTTATTATTACTATGGACATCAGGACTTCTATAAAAATCGCGAAATAAATGTCCCAGTTTCACATCACAAGAGTAATTTAAACACTAAAATAATTACATCACGGTTTAATTTCAATTGCAGTCGTGAACGCGAAATTGTTGCTCTCCTTGCGTTTTATTGCTCATTTGGTTCGGACATTTTTTAGCGCGGACCCGACGTCCATGGTTATAATAAGTCAATGTTCTCAAAAATAAAATCACTTATGAAAAAGCTTACGGTGACTAACTGACACAAATGAGACAACAAACAAGTGAAAGCGCGGACCAAAGGGTGCTGAAATACTACCTGGTACTACTCTGAACAAGAGCTAGAATTTAATAATATATATAATATTATAGAATGTATATTAATATAATATTTTTGATAATAATAAAGCCCTTTCTTTGGAACTTAAATCATTTTCCAGTTAAATCACGTGATCACGTCACTACCAACGTGTCTACAGTTTCATAAAAACAACGGTGTCTCACGCGTTCTAACTAAACTTAAACCAGACCTTAGATTATGTGAATCATTTGTCATTCAGCACATGCGCAGCCAGGCCTTGAGGGTTCCCTGAATCCGGCAGCCCCGCAATCTCGCCATTAATATTTACGCGCCGTCAATATTCAATCAATCTCACGAACGGGTATTCAAATGCTACGATGAATACGCATATAAGTTCGTTTGTGGGCTCATTGTGATACCTACATGCGATGTTAGTATTTGACATTGATTATGGGCTATGGCGCAATTTTTGTAACGCTGTGTAGGTATGTAGCGTAGCGTGAGAAAAAGCGTATCGATCAATGTAGGCGACGATCGAGTTTATTGAATATTTTAAATAAAAAGTCGTTTCTTCCGAAATAAAGGCATTTTCCACTTAAACTCTAAGGATTACAGAATATTTCTTAGTTCGGTGTGCCTATTGGCAAGTGCCTCCTGCAACGATTTCTACTGTTGCCTGTCCTGATCTGAGGTGTTTTCAGAACACTATGACTTAGGGTTCTTCAAAAAAGGTGTAAAAAAGTTCTCCTTTAGGGCCGGTGTTGCATTGGTGACTAGCCTGGTGTTTCTCGTGTCCATAGGCGAAGGCTCGTCTGCTTTTACGTCAGCCCTGCAGGATATAAAAAAATCCGGTGCGCAAACTCATACATACAAAATTTCAATCCATAGCGATAAGGCATGCCTACATGCAAGGTAACGTAATGATACATAACTTTCATATCAACTTGTTTAATTACTTGCAATGCCAAACTAGTTACATTTCACTCCTTAACCAGATGTTTCATCTTCGATCAAGGCCGGGTGAAGATAAAATCTAACGCTTTTCTATACCATGAGAAATAGAATCGTGCTCTTTATGCAATACTAGTTTCTATGTAAGAACCTGGTAAGAACGAAAAGGAAAATTTGACACTTGGAACACTGGCCAAGTCGGATTGGCAGACAACACACATCTTTGAGAACATTATGGAGAATTCTCAAGTATGCAGGATTGGTTTTAAATTTTCTCACGAACTCCTTACCAAAGCAATTGGTAATAATTAGAGGAGTAAGTTATGAAAAGATGGTTTGAAGGTCATATCGTAAGATTCAAACCCACTGTCCTCTGTGTGTAAATTAACTGTCCTACAAGGTCGTCATAAGTGTCCCGAAAACTTGTCTGAGGAAATATAAGTGCACGTACCATTGTTTCGCGTAGGTTTTTAATGGCGGGAAAGCGGTGTCGGTTGTTTAGTTTATGGTCATTGAAAACTTTCATTTGCAAGCGCCCTGCGACCGGCTCGTCAAGTTACGAGACGTGAATTACCATTATTCAAAGTCTTTCGCATTCATAGTATAAAATCTTGTTATTTAAATAGTCAGGCTTATGCCTATTTTGTACTGCCAGAGTTCCAAACGGGAAATTCTTAACACTTGTACAGCTGTTAAAGACTTGGTACTCCTAAAATCTTACATGTGAGGTTTAAGTTTAGATAATTTTAAATTATGCTGGTTTAGTCTAATCACTTCTAATGAAGTGATTATGATTACTGCGATTCGATTGGTATTTTTTATAACGCTATACCTACACTCACAGCCTCACACTACGATAATCTACCAGTATGACCTCATCAGTATCAAAATGTTGAACATCTAGACCTGTACAATTTCACAAAATATACCTACCTCCTTAAGTACCTACCTTAATAAGGCCCAAACCTGTCGCATTCCCAGAACTAGTAGGTATAAATATGTGGTGCATTTTGTGCATTAAGTTTTTTAAAGCGTGTTTGTCATACAAAGTTATTTATAGTTATACCTATAGCTATATTGTAAGAGAGTTGTTCGCGCCGCCGGATTTATATGCGATTAGTCACGCTAATATTAAGAACCCGTAAGTCGGCTGACGTAACTAAAACTAATCGTGCATTCTTGGAGGCTTGCAAAGTTGTAATAAAAACGTTATAACTTTCAACAGTGCCGATATTTTAGTAGTTTTGTAAAGTTAACTTAACTTTTACAAAGTTATCCGGCTAAAAGCTACTATTGCTTGAGAGCTAGTGCTTTATTTACTTCTTAACGCATCGGTGACGCCTTTGATATTACTGATGTCCATGTGCTAGATAGAGTTACCCGCAGGTGATGCGTCTACTAGTTAGAAGGCTGTTTCATAAAAAAATAAGGGGTCCACGAGTCCTTAGAAATATTAAACATTTTACATCATTCCATTTTCGTTTTGTCTTCCATAATTAAAATGGTAACCCGTACGCAATCGGTCGTGTAATAGGATTGGAACAGCTCAAAGCCATCTGCCACACGCCACAAAGGGTTTCTTGCGCAATACTACCGTGACTTGTCTTTATTTCTCTTAACTAATGACGTATTGAGGTCACAGCTTCACGTTTAAGTATTACTGATCGAATAGTTTGTGCGGAAAATGTAACAATGTATGCGTATTCATTTTTAAATCGATCGTCGTATTTGACTTTCAAGGACCCGAGGTAGTCCCACTGCCACCAAGTCAAGATCTGATGAAGGAATCCCAGGGAAATCGAGGGAAACCCTCAAATTATTTTATTACTTGACGATTTGAAGTCGGCTGTTTTGTTTTGTAAAATTAAGCCAATCTAAGTTTAGTATGAAATTGGTTATAAAACTTTATCTTACTTTTATTTTTTTCTGTTTCCAGACGGCAGAAAGAAGCGCCGGTTGGGAGACACATAGGGTGCGTCTCAATCGAGTGCCAGGGTACGGGTTTGGCATCGCCGTATCTGGCGGGCGGGACAACCCTCACTTCGCGAGTGGAGACCCCTCGATAGCAGTGTCTGATGTGCTGCGGGGTGGTCCTGCTGAAGATAAGCTCCAGTGAGTACTTCAAACAAGATGGGAAATAGAGAGAACCATCATGCATGATATCCATAAAGATGCGCGTGTCCGAAACTGAGAGCACTGACGCTGATTGGTCGAACAGAGCCTAGAGCTCACGTGTGTACACTATGAGTGACTTGAATTTCGATGTTGAACGTATTCTTTTATGATTCATATCTGTACTTTTGCTATTGGCGACACAAAGTATCGACATGTCAAGCTTGTATATTTGTCAATATTTTGCTTGGGAATTTCTGCTTTAATGTGGTCATCAATTACGATACCTAACTTAAGAGGAAATACCACGCGAACCCTTTTTCAAATTTGGGATTTTTTCACTCAATATCTCTGTCGCGCTTGCGAGCGGCGTGTATGTCAGTGCGATAGGGACAACAGCAGCTCCGTGTAAAAACCCGAGGCAAAAATGATCAAAATCGAGGTTCCGTTCTCGACTAACCCCCCCGCCAAAACTAAAGCAATCTTAACGAAATTTTGGAAATTGAATGGGAAGGAGATATTCTGTGTCGGACCGTTTAGTTTTTTGTGCTAATTATTATACAATTTGTGTACTAGGCGTTTGTTTGTGGCATATTTATTTGGCCGTTTTAAGCGCTGTTTGAAGTAGCCTAAAACTTTTGAAAACAAAAATATCAAAAAAATCAAAACGTACCGACATAGATAATGATGATATTATTCTTGTGTGAAAAAATTATTGATCTAGAGTCAAAAACCAGCGAGGGATTAGTCGAGAACCTTTGTATGGAAAAATGACCCGTAGCATTTCCTCTTAAACATTAAAAGATTTTGCATAGGCAAGGTTATGATGTTTCAGATCCAAAAAGTATATACCTAAAGTCGACGAGTCGTTCATATACTAAGCAATCGTTTATCAGAATATAATCTGTTCTAAACCATTTCCAGAGTGAACGATAGGATAGTGTCAGTGAATGGAGTTCCCCTGGAGAATGTGGAGTATGCCAGAGCAGTCCAGGTGTTGCGGGACTCGGGCGCCACGGTGTCGCTGGTGGTGCGGAGACGCGCGCCCGCGCCGCCGCCCACGGCGCCCACTACCATCAAGCTAGCGCTCTCTAGGAATGGAAAGAAGGAAGGTTGGTTTTTAATCTAAGTTTACTTTAAAAAAAAAGGTTGTTACGATGTAAAGTGTCACAAAAGTTTACTGCTTCATTCCGTACCTAGCAACGCAAATTTGGTGGTACAAACCACCGTCGATAGGAGGACGTAGCGGTAACCAGATAATAGTAATGGAAATATTTGTCCACTTACACTTAGTTATACTAAATAGTAAAGTATTAGTGGCCCTTTTGGTTCGATCAAGTCGCCCGTTTACGTTTTTGTAAGCGCTCCAGGCTATAGTAAGTAATATTAACTTTTGTGTTCTTCAAAATTAATGTCAAGAACATCGTGTATTACTTTCGTAATTTAATATTTTTATTGCCATGATTCCTTTGTTCCAGACTTCGGAGTAGTCCTGGGGTGCAAGCTCTACGTCAAAGAGCTGACAATGCGGGCGAGGGAACAGCTCAACCAGGCTGGTCAGGGTCTCTGCGAGGGCGACGTGGTGACGCGAATCAACAATACTCCCGTCACTGACGCAATGACACTGAAAGAAGCCAGAAAGTTGATAGAATCCTGCAAAGACAGACTCAACCTGGTCATCACGAGGGAGTTGATAAGAGAAGAAACAGTCACCAATGGAAATTATCAGAATAATTATAATAGTTTAGGTGAGATTACTTGAAGTTTATAAAATTATGTCATATTAAATAGCATGCTATCCTAGTAATCGGCTGTGTGAAATTAATCATCATCATTCCTTTTTGGTCGGCAAAGCATCGATGATATTTTTTGGATTGCTAATGTCCATGGATGACGGGGGTCTGGTGCCATTGCGTAGTTCACCAGGGTACACAATTAGCAGGGGTGGTTGGCATGGACTGACAGGTTGATGGAGCTCCTTAGCTTCTTCGCAAATCGGCCATCGACCGAACATAAAAGATCTCAATTGACTCGCGCGAGATTTCTCTAGGAGATATTGGCTACGTGACGAAAACCAAAGTCTTCCCCTCCCGCTGTGACTAAGCGTGGTGGTTTTGGACACCCCCTCCCCCCTAGTAACGTAGTAAGGGTACGTCCCCCAATATAAACGCACTACATTACGTACACAATGCCCTAACCTATAACGGTACAATTTCCAGAAGCATCCCCGCACACGGTATACCCTGGGGCGGAGCCGCTGTCCTCAGCGTACTCCAGCAGTGGTCAGAACCTGTACGTGGCGGCGCCGGTGCGCGGGGGGGAGGGGCGGCGGCCCGGCCCGCACGAGAACCATGACCAACCCCCCAGGCCACCACCTCCTAGGAATGACGGTGATCATACCATTCATTTTACGTGTACATACGTTTAAGTGTGTGTGCTGTCCTGTCTGTGTGTATGTGTGTGGGGGTGTTTGTTTGTGTGTGCGTGCGCGATTTGTCTTGATATTAAGGACTTCTTTTTTTTTTCAAAGAAATGGTAGAAACTGTGCAAAATAATTATGTTTTTATTTTGTGATTGTTATAAGTGATAAATAAAATAAAATAAAAATGTTTAATTGCAGATTACTACAGCAGTCGAAGGCAACTCTACGAAGAAGACGGCATGACTAATCAAAGAAATAAACCACCGTAAGAGCGTTTACTAATTACTCATATAATGCTATTGCTATATTCTATATAGCCTATTGCTATAATGCTCTATTTATAATTATATTTTTTGACCTTATAAATCATTTGCTATGCAACCCAAAGGGATCCACACCGCTCGCCGAACGTAACACCATATTCTTTGAATACCGTACTTGCTATTCTCGTTTAAGAGATACATCCCTGTGACCGACAGACTACGGCCAGATAGACAGATATGGCAGGCATATTAATAGGGGTCCGTTTTCACCCTTTGGATACGGAACTATCCTCACCATAGCAAAATACCGCACTGTTTCCAGGAGCGAGCCGCGACTCATAAGCTTCCAGAAGGAGGGCTCGGTGGGGCTCCGGCTGTGCGGCGGGAACCGCTCCGGCGTGTTCGTGTCGGGCGTGCAGCCCGCCAGCCCCGCCGCGCTGCAGGGGCTGCAGGCCGCCGACAAGATACTTAAGGTGATCACCGTTGACGTCACTCGATGTGTACTATATACACACTACATTACGGTTACGCACGCACGCATGCACGCACGTACACGCACGCACGCAGGTACGCACGCACGCAATCGCGTATGCACGAACATTGGTGTATGTATTGTTACCAGCCAAACAACACGGCGGTCATGACATTGCTTCGATTGAGATGCGCTATTTCGTATTCTATAATGATTTAAACGTATATTCACATCCTTATCCTACCGCCCGCACTCCCCGCTTCCTGCCACCATTTAGCCGCCCTTTTTTTCTTTTTTACTGAATATATCAAGAATTGATTGGTTTGTGCAGGTGAACGACATGGAGATGAAGGGCGTGACGCGCGAGGAGGCGGTGCTGTTCCTGCTGAGCCTGCAGGAGAGGATCGACCTGATCGTGCAGCACTCGCCCGACGAGTACAACGCCGTAGCCAGCGGACAGATGCGTGAGTACTGGACACTGGATACTGGCCGGTGCTTGGGACATGAGTCAACACTCGACACTAAAATTATGGTTAATCAATAAGCATAAGTATACATTACACATGCCGCTGCTTTGCACGAATAACCGCACAATCAAAAAAACACAAATTTTACAGGAAAACCATTTGAAATTTAAACAAAATATTTACTGCCATACAAATCAATCAATCACATTACGACATTTTTGCGCGCCACTACGCCTGTTTTGCCGTTATGAATGTGAGTTTTACTCACCATGAAATAAGGACTATTTTGGATTTGGCTGTGTTATAAAACAGTTATTCAAAATTTTAGTTTGTATTGGTATTCATGCAAAGCAGCGATGTACTAAATCTAGGTAAGTATAGTAGGTATACGATACAAATCACGTTAATAAAGACCCCCTGTAAAAGTTTTTCTCGTGACTTCTATGTACAGACAGCGACCAGTTAATACGTTAGTGAAGATAGAAAGGGAGAGGGTTACGTTTCGTATATTACTGTAGGGGCAAGAGAGAGAGGTGCAAGCATTTTCTTTCTCTATTTCTCTCATAGCCAGTGCATAATAATTATAAATATATATCAGTCAGTACTTCGTTTGCGAGTTTGCTAACGTTACGCGAACGGTGATTTCTTGATTGTTTCGTAATTTCATTTCGTTCTCGAATCATTTTATAAATTAATATTTTGTTCAATACATTATGTAGATGTTAACTTTTACTTCATTCGTATGGTCTTAAACACACTCGTTTTTATTAGTATAGCTATAGAGTCTTGGAGTCGTCAAGAGGAGAGTGAATAGGCTTTTATAAGTTAGTGCGTTCAACACCTTGGACTTCATCGCCACTTACCATCAGGTGGGATTGTAGTCAAGCATTAACTTATTTGATATATATAAAAAAAAGATGAACCATTGTTTCCAGCGGGCGACTCGTTCCACATAAAGACGCACTTCCACTACACGGAGCCGACGGACGGCGAGATGTCGTTCCGCTGCGGCGACGTGTTCCACGTGCTCGACACGCTGCACAACGGGACCGTGGGCGCCTGGCAGGTCTACCGGATAGGTCGGTTATTTATTTATTTATTTCACTCTTTATTGAAAGACCTAAAGCTATGAATTACAACGGGCGGACTTGATGCCTAATGGCATTCTCTACCAGTCAACCCTTGGAGATGGTGAGAAGTTGAGGTAGGTGTTCAATGTTAATTATTGAAATTGTATACATTTATACACACATACACATAGATGTTATAGTTATATATATATAAATTATAGAGATACTTATATACCCTAATAAATATATAAATTATATATATATATATACACATATATAAATATATCTATCCATAATCCGTAGTAAGTTTCCCAGCTACTTAAAAAG
Source organism: Ochlodes sylvanus (assembly GCA_905404295.2). NCBI lineage: Eukaryota > Metazoa > Arthropoda > Insecta > Lepidoptera > Hesperiidae > Ochlodes > Ochlodes sylvanus. The sequence continues at coordinate 7,541,993 of FR990144.1, forward strand.
TTACATTATTCTCAAGCGTTTGCGGATTGGCGGACTTCACACGCCATTAACAATTATGGGAAAACTCCGAGGTGTACGGGTTTCCTTATGATGTTTTCCTTCACCGAAGCAATTTATAATTAATTATAAATACGCACATAGTTGTTGAAAATTAATGTTGCGTACAGAATTTCGATCTGGCCCTCTGTTCAGGTATGAGTTGGAGTAGGATGGAATAAAAGAAAATAGGATAGGATACGAGAGGAATATCTAACGTTGTTGTTAATGAACTTTGTTCGTTGTTGCCGTCTATAATAATAATAATAATTTATTTCTCACCAGCAATATCAATCATATTCTTTGATTTTGATTGATAACAACATTTGCAAACATTAGGTGGTAGCAAGTACAACTTTATATCATATTTGTCACAAAAAAAACCAATACACAAGCCCCGATTTACTCCAATGGCAAGTATATCCGCCCTCCGCACTACCTTGCACTGTAAGACGGCAGGACGAACTCGCTCGTTCGCATTATACGACTATCTCACGCAATTTTCCTCTTGCTATTTTTAACGCCTACCTTGCCGTCTAACGTCTGCCTTTTCTACATCCACCCAGGGCTGACTGGTAGAGAATGCCACAAGGCATTAAGTTGTGTCCTTGTATACCCTAGTTTAAGGTGTTACAAAATAAATAAATGAATAAATAGATGGTCGTTGGTGGTGTTATTTAATTTGTGTGCAGGTCGCAATAACCAGGAGGTTCAAAAGGGCACAATCCCGAACAAGGCGCGCGCCGAGGAGTTGGCGACGGCGCAGTTCAACGCGACCAAGAAAGAGATGTCGGGCAACGACGGGAAACACAACTTCTTCCGCCGCCGCCGCTCCACGCACCGCCGGACCAAGAGCTTGGGGAAGGTACGGCTGTTTATTTATTTACACTTTATAACATAGATAAAGACAGACTTATGCTAAAAGCATTATCTCCCAGTCGACCTTCAGGCAGTGCGAACACAACGATGTTGACGACAGAAACGGATTTTTTAATTTAGGTTAGGTTTAAAGAATATTTATTACAATAACATTAACACCATAACAATGGATGCGAAAGATACTTACGGAACGCATGAGAAAAAAGTGATAGTTACACGAAAACTAAGCCAAGGAGCCAAATTTTTACTGTACCACTTTTCGCGCACTCATCTTATCTACTTCTTTTTCACATTATATAGTACGGCCGGCGGTTCTAGGCCGGTCTGAACTTTGTTCGGTTCTATTTTAGGGTCGAAATGGTGGCAAGACGCGCGGGGTGTCACTTCGAGCATTATTTGTTTCAGTCACGCGCTCAGTGTTCGTGTCGCCATCTCTCTCTAAAGTACTGTACCTGCGCACTATATCCGAAAGCCTAACTTCAGACCGGCCTAGAACCGTCGGCCGTACTATAACACGATTGGTACTAAAGATACATTATGTACGTGTGCAGGAGCACTGGGACGAGGTGGTGCTGTCGGACAGCATCAGCAAGTTCCCGGCGTACGAGCGCGTGGTGCTGCGGCAGCCGGGCTTCGTGCGGCCGGTGATCGTGCTCGGCGCGCTCGCGGACGTCGCGCGCGACCGGCTGCTCGCCGACGAGCCGGACAAGTTCGCCTCGCCCAGTCAGTACACGCCTTTATGTGGATGTAGTGTTAGCTCCTGGGGTAGGTCATTCATCAATAGAAAACTTGCGTTCACTCACGCAAGTTTTCTGTGAGTGACTGAAAGATAACGTACAGCCGAAACTACTGAACGCAACGAGCACTTAATCTCTATACATAACTCAAATGATGTAAGTGAGCACTAAAAAAGGATTTTTGGAAAAATTGTGAAGACGCGGGGGAACGCTAGTGTATATATCATACTAGCGAGCCGCTGCAGCTTCACAAAGATGCAAAGTAGGTATATACATATGTACGGTGCAATCGTGAAAACTTATACGGTGAAAAAAATACTATTTAAAATGAAATAGCCACTAGTCACCAGCACTCATACTCCACAATATGACACCCGGATGGAACGAAGTTCCTTTCGATTAATTAATACTAATAATAATAATACATGCGCACGCCGCACGGCTTACAATAGCTTACTATAGCAACAAGTGTCGTTACAACTTTTTTCGTCTTAATTTTTCGTTACAACTTTTCGCATGAATTATTTCCGTCTAGCCCCCTTTCGCAACGCGCGATAAAGAACTTCGTTCCAAAAACATTAAAATCATCTTAACCCCGTTCCAGAAATGGACAGCACGCTGGAGGACAGCAAGAGCAAGTCGACGGGCATCATCCGGCTGTCGAGCATCCGCAGCGTGATGGAGCGCGGCAAGCACGCGCTGCTCGACATCACGCCCAACGCGGTGGAGCGGCTCAACTACGCGCAGTTCTACCCGATCGTCGTCTTCCTCAAGGCCGACACCAAGCACGTCGTGAAGCAGCTGCGCGCGGGACTGCCCAAGTGAGATTTTGGAGTGAAAGCTTCTGTAGTGTCGTTGTGGTTTGGAATTCGATGAAACGGAAATGACGTCAATCAAGCATCGGCAAAATGGCGGCTTGCGTAAGCAAAGCAAAACGTACAATATTTGGACTGACAGTATTCGTTTTTTTTTTGGTTTCATTTTAGTACCTACGTGTGAAGTGCATTTTTTTTAATATACTTGAATGTGAAATTTACACGTTGACGTCACTAACCTGAATTGCGCTATTGACGTTTTCTAGCTCGCATACATAGAAATTCCGAACGTGAACATTGGGAGCGCGGGAGATGTTCCTTTGCAATACTTGTATTGACTACTGATTAATGACGGTTCCAATATTCTATCTATTGATAATTAATCGGCAGTCTGAAGTTACCTGTTATTCTGGAAGGCAGTAGCGAACAAAGCAACAACAAACCCTTCGCTAAGCACAGACTAAAAATTCTTACTCGAAATATAACTTGATGGCCTTACGTGAACCGTACGTAAGGCCGTTCTCAATATCCTATCTCATGTTTTTATTCAATTCGTTTATTGTCTATTTATAATTATATCGTCAGATCGGCCCACAAGTCGTCCAAAAAGCTTCTAGAACAATGCCAGCACATGGAGCGCGTGTGGGGCCACGTGTTCACGCACACGATCACGCTCAGCGAGGCGAGCCAGAGCACCTGGTTCGGCAAGCTGTGCGACCTCATCCAGCGGACCCAGCAGCAGCAGCTCTGGGTCTCGGAGACCAAGGTCAGTGCTCATAGGTTACGGTAGCAAACGTTGGGTGGTAATTCTATCACTCGTCTCTTGAGAAAAAGAAGTGGTATCGAGGGCCACCGAGGGGTTTTTAGTGGTGACACCACATAACCATCCGTGCTTCCCGCAGCGCGGATGGTATGCGAAGGTATTTTCCATTCGTGAAAAAAAACCTAACCTAACCTTTGCTACCCGCAAAGGGTAGGATAAGATAGCAAAGGTTACATTGAGATGGCTTTGTGTTTTAAGGTTAAGACATTTTATGCAGTAAAATAATGACTTTTGATGAACTTCCTGACATTTTTTCAAACCAAGTGAAGTTTTTTTTTTATTTTAGTTATTCATTAGCAGGCATAGAATCATATCGATTATATTCAAGAAACATACCTAAACATAATATTGCGTACTAACGCAATGTACTGATTACAGTAATTTGGCTAAGATTATTTGTTTATCTGGTCTTATCGTATTGTCAATGGGATATATTTTTCATGGTATACTACTAGGTAATTTACATGCTTAAAATATTTGTCATTATGAATTAGTTTGGTCTATAATTTGCTGTTGAAATTTCAGGCTTTACTTGGGTGCAAATGGTGGATTGCTTAAATTTTTGTGTAACAAAAAAGATGGGGATTATTTACACTTACCAATCTTTTACTTAATATGGCTATTTACTATTTTATGTTGTCAGCCTGAAATCATGCCTTTCCTCATCAGGTCATCTAATATATGTATGTATCGGACGTATCACATTAACCAATTTCTTTCTGTTCTGTCTTGTGTAGCACGTTGAAATGGTGTCGGATATATACTTTCCCATACCACCCTCCCCCTTCCCAGCCTTCTATCCCATCTCCTATCCCCTGAACTTCTACCCCCAGCCTGCCGAAAGACCGCTCCATTCACCCACCATCTATCCATCTGCTGTAAAAAGCACGAAACACGATCGAGTTTACGACGCTAACAGAAACCATGTAGTACCTTACTACTATTCAGAAACTCTAACTCCATGCATGCCTAACAATATGTATAGCGTTCCTAATACGTATCTAACCGGTCGAAATCGTCACACCCTAGCGAATTACCCCTACGATGACAGGCAGAATTACTATAGATCTAAACTGAACACCAGACTTCAGAATATGTCAAGTGTCAGTCCGGAATATCCGAAGGTGTTCGCTAAAAGTTCACTTCAGCCGCAAAGCTACAGACCTCATAGCGTTTTGGAAACCAGTCCCAAATCTCCAGTTCCTAATCTGCAACGACCGTCTTCTGTAGTTCCGGTCACGGAGCAGTTTAGACCCGCATCGTCATACTTCGGAGCTGACCGGGATAAGGTTATAGAAGTTCCCGGATGGAAGACTCAGCTTCAGAAGGAGGTGCCATTGACCGTCAAGAGCTTGGACAAGCCTTTTCGACAGATCTGTCGTATTCCCAATTGTAAATGTAACGACAAGCCAACACTTGAGCCTTCGCGTTTCAGCGAATCCCGAACGTTGCCCACTATGTCTTCCCGAAGTTTGGCCGCATCCAAAAATCTATCCTTACCCACTCTCAAACTGGAGGAACTAGAAAATCTCGACAGATCTGTAACAGAAGCTGAGAGAGACGTTGCCCCTATCATAAAACCGATTTCAGAACAAAACTTAGGGTATGTTTAGGTACGCTAGTGTTGCTACGCTACGAACTAAAGTTACCAGGAACAATATTAATGTATTACGTTATTATATTGTTTATTCGTTTTATTTTCTAATATAGTTATGTGTGTATATTCTGATATTTAATAACGATTACATTAAAATGTTTAACTGTACCGCATAGCATGCATATTTTAATTGCATTTTATCTCTTTGCTTTGTCTGCTTGTTGAAATTATTATGTGTATTTAATTTCGAGTAATATGCTATTAACCATTATCATTGTTTTGTCTGCATTACTGTGTCTTATATGTGTACGCTTTCATTTAACATACATATAATGAAATTTCTATCTAATTACTACCAAATATATAATAAAACAAAAGAATATAAATAATTGACGCCAAAGATTGATTTTTATTGTGTGTTTTGATTTAATTTTTGTAAATATTATCACAAATGTGTTAAATACCACGACTTACTATAAAAATTCACATTCAATGAGACATATTCATTTTAATTACTTTTACAATACAATTTTATTGGTGATTTATTTTGAATGTGGACTTTTAAAGGTGTAAAAGAACCTAAACGCATTAATCATTCACAGACGCTAGAAGTGATTTTAGTTTTTGTAATGTGTTATCTGCAATCATTCATTTGTCTTGTCTTGTCACCCCATTCCATAACCCACCCTATCGGACGCCGCTGCAATCGAAAACGGAATCACAAAACGGCGGACTTAAACAAAATGGCGGACTTGAACAAAATGGCGGACTTGAACAAAATGGCGGACTTGAACAAAATGGCGAAAACGACACAATGTCCATTGATAAAACAGAGGCCAGAGCCGTTGTCTGATGACTTTTTGTTCTCAATGTCGTCGAGTACAGAAAACAGACTATCGTATGCATCAAGTCCAGAAAGCGACTTGGAAGTAAGTCCCCCGCCGGCTCCGAGACTGGTCAAGTCTTCCTCGGACCCGTCGATAGCGACCACTCAGGACAATATGGACCGAGACGACGATATGAACCACATGGCTGATGCCGTTCCTCCGCCCTACACGGTTGGTATTCATCACTAATCTCTATAATAAAAAAATACTCGACGATTTATATATTTGTAGTTATTTGATTGCTAAGCGCGTCATATTATAGTGGTTTGAGACTTGATAACTGATTTCGTTTTGAGTCATAATTTCAATATTCAACATGTGGTTTGGGGCATTGCAAAATAATAATAATTTGGTTTTTCTCTATTGATCAAAGTAGTAAAACTGATTAGTGAATTAAATAAATTATTTAAGTATAATACACTAGTTAGTTCTCTTAGTATTAGGTATAATTTTACTCAGAAGTCATACCAATCTGCTGGGCCATTTACATGCTTTTTGTAATGTTCGTTAAATGTTTTGGGTCTTGTTATATGGAACACATTTCTTTTTTTTGTTGGTACAGTTTAGACTTACGTTTAATTTCGTTATATACATTACATACAACAATACATTACATTTATCCATGTTTCGTAATCACATAAGACGAACTATGGTTTGTCGAGAGGAGGTCCCCCCTCGATTCCTAGTTCGGTGAGGTGAGACGTTTATAGATAAGTGTATATTCGTCGGTTTATGTGTGTAACAAGAAAGTATGTCAAACATTCAACGATTAAGGAAGTAATAAAGAATGGAAACACTACTACTGTCGCTAAAATTGTTATCTTAAATGTTATACAATCCTGGAACACCAGTGATTACTTCAGCGCGTCAAACAATAGTATAAAATTTGCAATGCAGCAGGGCGGATACGACAGCAAGTACGGGTTCTCGGCGAACAGCAACGGGCCCGCCAGCAACGGCGCGTCCCACGCGAGCCTCGGCCTGGGCCCGCCGTCCGACGCTCCGCCCTACCAGTGCAACCCCATGACGCATTCGCCGCCCCACTCTCCGCTATATGGAACTGGTAAGCATGGTTTATACAAGCTTTTACTTAACTTGTCGTGTTATTTAGTTGGTTTCAATCCATCAATGGCCCATGGCCACGACTGCTACCAAATGGTAACAACGTTGTCTAACTTTATCAACCGTCTAAGAGCGATGGACAACATTGGACTAAAAATTCTTCATTAGACGAATAATTTTGTTATAATGTGTAGTCTTGATAAAACTTGGACACACAAGTTTTATAGGTCATCATTCTCGCCATCCATTATATATTTCTCATTCAGTAATTCTCATATTTCTTTCTTATCAGGAATACCTTTGCAAAATTTCTTGTTCCTAATTCCAACGGCTTAAGTTCTATTTTCTATCCGAGATTTATTGGACGTGTCCTATTCAGATGATAGCCAACCTCCGGCAGGAGACGGTACTACAAGAAGATTCACATTTAAAAATAAAGCGTTTTATAAGACCTATTGTAAGAGCAATAAAAGGATCTAAGATCTCACTCCGATAACATTGTACTCAAATTTCAAAGAACCGTCGGTAAGCATAGCTTAACTCGGATACAAGCTGAGGCGGATTACCGGTTCAGTTTAATACTTCACTAAAATAATGTTTTACCCTTAATGACTGTTATAAAATAGTATATTGAATGCGTTCTTCAATTCCCTATTCTGCAGGTAGTTAAAAACCTGTAGAATTTCATCATTAATCACCACACCTGTTATGATCGTCGAAGAGATCGGACGTGTATAGTGTTGCTTGTGATTATTTATCAACAACAAAAGTTTTGGTACTAATTCCATTTAGTTATTATTTAAACAAGTTGAAATAAAGTGATATAAAAAGTTTACTGTAAACACTTATCAATATAATAAGTGAGGTTAGGTTTGATGGAATTCTTTAATCTATCTCGTAAAATAATTTATAAATTATTTCGTTAACTCAACATACAAGATACAACGCAAGATACAAGAAATACAAGTTTGCTAGTATGTGGTCAACGATTTTGGTTTCACAATTATTTATTCTGTACCTTAGTTAATATATTTTACGAGTATTTAAAATACATCTCAATCAGTATTTAAAATACATATCGCGGCTTACTTCACGTGTTATATTTGTCGGATTCGCCCGACTATTTTACATACATCATCTCACTGTTTGTTGATTGTTGAAAATAAATAAATAGACTTGGACTAATATAATGCAATGTATGTGACGAGCAGTGCCCGAGCTGCCCCCGCGGAGCACCACCGCGGTGACGCGGCCGGCGGGCGGCGTGCTGCTGCCGGCGCCGCCGCCCGGCCGTCCGCCGCACGCGCTCAGGCACAACCCGCAACAGGTGAGTTAAATTTGAAAGTCTATATAATAATAAACCTTTTATTTCCCAAATACAAGAAACAAAACTAGATTAAATAAGTAAAAATTTACACATAACTTATAAAAAGTCTAGATATACAACTTATATTATAGGTAACTTATATTCAGTAAAAAAAACATTGTGGTGATAATTAGTTTGTGGTATTATTAAGTGTTTTAAAATGTGGGTTAAAACGAAAGGCAATCGTCTCATTAAAGTAATACTTTCGCAATGCGTATTAGATGTGTGTCAAACGTGATTTACTTAGGTTGTCATTTTATTTTATCGCTGTTTTTCGCGCTGTTTTTACTATGATACTTTCTTGTACTATGAAAGAAAATTTGTGTGTACTATGTGTTTGGAACACGTGTTTAAATATCTATTTATAATCCCTACTAATATTATAAATGCGAAAGTAACTCTGTCTGTCTGTCTGTCTGTCTGTCTGTCTGTCTGTCTGTCTGTGTCGCTTTCCCGCTTAAACCTCTCAACCGATTTTGATGAAATTTGACACAGACAATCTTTAGACCCTGAGAAAGGACATAGGCTACCTTTTATTGCGACAAAAAGGGATGAAGAGGTTGAAATAGAGGTTGAAAGTTTGTATGGGATTTCTTCGGGTTTTAAGCACAGCGCCATCTAGGGGTGAACCTTCCTAACTTAAAGAATAAGAACGCCTAGCGCCATCTCTTAAAGAACCATGAAACTTTATATTTAAGCACTTGATAATAAGTTTCCCGAAGCGAAGCGAGGGCGGGTCGCTAGTAGTCTATAAATAAGTCTATCCTATTATCAAATCTATCCAGTCACTGCATAACTTTGTAGTCGAAATAATAACAACTAATAATAATTATTAAAATGTATGTTTTCTAAACATTTGTCAACTTACCGACGATCATAGATAGACATAATATTGAAACTGGCCAATCAATACATACGTTATTTCAGTCCCGGCCGAGCGCCCAGGAGCGGCTGTTCGGTCCGGGGAAGGAGGGCGGCGGCGACGAGACGGCCACGTACACCGCGCGCCCCACCAGCATGGTCATCCAGCCCACCCAGGGACAGGGCTCCCTAGACCGCCATCGGCATCCGTCCAACCCTGTGAGCTCTCTTAACATACATACAACATGTTCATTTATATTCTCTATCTCTCTCCCACACACATACATCCTCGCACGCGCACACACATAACAAATCACACGTACCGACTTGGTTGTTATAAAAGTATGTGGTTTATGATGACAACATATATCTTGTCTGTGCGTTAGTCAAGTGTATACCCGTACATTTTGTGTAAACATTTTGGGCAAATTAAGGACTTCTTTTAAATACAAAATTAAAATTCATAATCGTTTTTTCTATGATCATAGTTATTTATTGATCTTATCACGAATTTTTTTTTTATTCTACCACCATTTGGAACATTACTTAACACCTTTTTCGATGACATTTTGTTTGCATAGATAGTCAAAATTTGCCACACCATAGACTGATTACTCGCCACAACCGTCACTGATCGTTGTCTGTGTTCGCACCAGCAAAGCTCGTACGACGGCACGACGTACGAGTACGGCGGTGCGGGCGGCGCGGGCGGTGCGGGCGGCGCGGGCTGCCGGCTGCCGCCCAACGCTCCCGACGACCTTAAAGTGGCTCCGCCTTCTATGTGAGTGTACATTTGTGCTATTTATCGATACAAATAAATAAAATTGGAGTGTCTGTTTGTAATATTAAAAAAAACTGTTGTTTACTAAATGCATATGGATGTATACACGGTACATTTAGAAAATTTTTTTTTTTACTATTTTCATCTGTCTGTCTGTTTGTTTGAGCTAATCTCTGGAACGGCTGGACCGATTTTGACGGAACTTTCACTGGCAGATTGCTGATGTTATAAGGAGGCTACTTTTATTTACATAATTTATTTACAACACTTTTATTCATATAACTTAGGCTACTTTTATTTTAGATTTTTTTTGTTAAATCCCACACGGACGAAGTCGCGGGCACAGCTCGTTAATACTAACAATGAAACTATGACGTGATATTTGAATGCAGGTAGACTTTGTTGTCGATATAAATGCTAAAGTTTTAGCCGATCCTCGCTGGCTGAGTGACATTTTAATCTCTCGACAAAACAAACATCAATATTAGTATGTTCTCAAAAAATAAAAGCTTTTAAAATAGTCAATCAGGAGTTACACAATCATCAACGATTGATAAATTAATTAATTTACTTCACTTTATTGCGGTAACAAACAAATAAGAAGAAAATGTACGATTCAAAACAATCTTTTATCTGTCACATAATAGTCTGCATCGATCGGGATTGGACCCGGGATTCCTTGTTTCTTACGCTGGGTCAATACCAACTGGGCTGGGTCGTCACCAAAGTTTGTATTTCTAAAGCTAATCACGTCCTACTACAGAAAAATGGAGCCCCCACCACCTCCCAATCCTTCAGCAATGTCGTCGCAGAGCGCGCACAGCCCGCACAACGCCCACAATGCCCACAATGCCCAGAATGCGCAAAACGCCCACAACGTGCAAAACGTCCACAACGCGCAGAACGCCCACAACGTCCAGAACACGCATAACGCCCACAGCCCGCAACGTAATTCAAATTCACACGAACACAACTCCCTGGATTCGCTTTACCGGGCGCAGGAAAACAATTACAGGTAAATAATAGATTGTCAATAGTCGGCGATTTATTAAAAATTAATCACTTTATAATTGTACCTATTAATTATTGTGAATGGAAAGGAATGAGTGAATTTAAATCTTTCTAATTTAGTGCGTTTTACTAAATTTTTATTTAATAAATTTCTAATGTAAAAAAAATTACCTTGTATTAGTTAGCGCTTGACTACGATCTCCCTAAATTAGAAATAAGGCTATTTTGCTTAAAACTAGCTGCAATATCAGTTCGGAGCTGACTTATACTTTTTAAAAAACGAATCTTTAGTAACTACATAAGAATCTTAAAAACAAGTTCGTAAAAGTCATTCAGTTTATTGAACTGAACAAGGGAATGATTGTAATGACGATGCACGTGTTCCAGGTCGAGCGACAACTACCGCAGCGCGCAGCCGCGGCCGCCGGTCAACGGCGCCGGGCCGCACGCGCCGCTGCACGCGCGCGGGCCCTCCCTGCCCAGCGTGCCCACTAACGACCACGCCAAGTACAGGTACAATGCACTACAATAAAAAATACATTTAAAATAATTTGATTGAAAAAAAACGGATTTCAAAGTAATGCAAATTTAAGACTTATACGTTTTCTCATGGTACCATTGTCAGAACAGGACCAAATTGGACAACACAGGGTGCACCAGCTTTCAAATAAAAAGCGAATCATCAAAATCGGTTCACCCAATTGAAAGTTTTGAGGTAACTAACATAAAAAATACAGTCAAATTGAGAACCTCCTCCTTTTTTGAAGTCGGTTAAAACATTAGATGTTAAATATTCATGTCATAGCGACTGCTGTTACTTGGTCTATTAACTATGCTTCGTGCCCCCAGTGCCCGCACCAACTCAGCGTCGCAAGCGGACTACTCAGGGCGGGCGGGGGCGCCGCCCTACAAGCCGGTGCCGCCGCCCAAGCCGAAGCATTACCGCCCGCCCGACGCGCATCCCCTTCAGCCCCAGCATCCACAGCACCAGCAACACCCTAACAGGAATGGAGTAAGATATTTTATGTAGAATACGAGTAATATAACCGGATGTTTGTCTGTTAGAGTATCACACAAAAACCATTTTTTATGGAATTAAGTACCTGTTTTTATAGGTTACGAGATGTTAGTTAGCTTGGAGGGTTGAATCTAATTTAGGGGTTTAACATATCCAACCTGTTCGTCTGTTTAATTTAGGGGTTGGACATATCCACTAGTTTACTAGTAGAAGACATAGTTACCGTTAAAAATAACGTTGTACCACATGACTAAGCTATCGATATTTCGCCAGCAGGCCATGGAGCCGTCGAGCGGGTCGCCGGCGCGCGGGCCGGGCGCGCAGTACTCGCACGCGCACGCGCACTCGCAGCCCGCGCGCCCGCATCACCACGCCTATCCTCAGGTATGGTGGCGACCACCCGAATGGTCTTGGCCTACAGCAATATATGTTTTTTAATCATGTTAGTAATGAAATAAATAAATAGAATATCCCGTGTCACAATTTTTGTCCGTGATAGACTCCAAAATCACCCAAGCGATTTCAATGCAACAAAATTCATTGAAATGTTTGCTAAGATTTTAGCTTGAAACATAGCTTTGGAACCATTGACTTATTATTACTATGGACGTCGGGTTTGCGCTAAAAACTGTCCGAGCCAAATGAGCTATAAAACGCAAAAAGAGCTTAAAAAAGAGGGTTTAGTGTTTAAATGACCTTGTTAACATTTATATTCTTACGATGGCTGTGACTGGGACATTTTTATCGCGATTTTAGTACGAGACCCGACGTCCATAGTAATAATAAGTCAATATTTGGATCCCATAAATTGGGCTGTTGTCGAAATTCACTAAGTGGTCAGCCGAAGTATTGGAGATATGGAAATGCCGACGTTTTATGAATTTTTTTTTTTAAAGACTGCATTGAAATCTGTTGTATAACCTGGCTATTAACCATCGTATCTTTCTACTTAACAGTGCATTTAATTATGCTGATATAATTTTGTTATGATCGTGCTATCAATCCGTCAAGAACTTACGAAGTTACCCTACAAAAATAAACGCAGTTACTAAAGTAATATATAGATATAAAACGTAAATTCTTAAACTTTTCTGACTAAGAAATAGTATTTGAGATTTTACTTACTCGTAGTATTGTTGTACAGAAATGCGACCGTCTAGCACGGTTGATAGCGATTCTGCCTCCAACGAGAGATCTTGGATTCGATCTCAACTCGGAGCGGATATTTAAGTGAGAGATGAACATTTCAAGGGGCTTAGTTGTTTGTGATGTTTTGATTGTGTATGTCCTTGGGACGTGCTATATGGTGAATCCTAGTCAAGGCGTTTAAATATGGGGCTGCAAATAACGTTATTTACTTGTTTAGAATAAAAATACAAATGTCAATTGTGTAAGAAAATTGTAACCTAATATCCGACATCCGACATGGCTTAACGACTGCTACGAAATGGTAACAACCGGGACCGACGGATTTACGTGCGGATGGCACGTACGAGCAACGTAAGCGATATAATGTATGTTTGCATGTCTGTATGTATGTCTGTATGTATGTATGTATGTGTCGTTGCAGCAACAAATGTACGGCGGGCAGATGCAGCCGCAGTCCCCGCCGTACGCCGGCCCGCCCGCGCACCACCGCGCCATCAACCTGCCGCACAACCCACACCTCATAGGTCAGTATGTTGATATGTTCACGATACAATGTACTAACAATTGTATACAGAACGGTGCAAATCATTACGAACACAATATCATTCACAATATCTTTCAGATTTAGCGGGCAGTCGCGAACAGCGCGGCTCGGCCTTCGAGCTCTACCGGAAACCCCAACACATGCACAACATAAGGTAACTTGATCCACCCTCGCCACCGACCGTCACTGCTCCTCTGAAGCCTCACGATCTCTTCTAATCGTTTGCAAAACAGACTTTCCATTAAAGTATAAAGATCAGTCATTAATTTGTCTTTAATGCATGTTCAAGGTCGCGTCTAAGAATTTCCTTCGCAGTTTTATATATGAACCCAAACCTTGTACAATTTGCTCTAACATGCAAACACCGATCGCTTCACAACGACTAACATGTCTTGTCGGGACACAGTATTAGTGTGGTATTGTATGTGGTATAAACAGTTTATAAATACCCTATATATTTTGTAACATATATCTCTGTATCTGGGCGCAAGTCTTGAGTTGTTCGAATAACATTTTTTAATTTACGATTGTTATAAAGTATTTAGATTTGTTTGCATTCAAAGAACAATTGGCAGTGCGTGTCTGCATTTTAGTGCAACTTGTTGATTTCATAGAAGCATATTGAACTAACTTGTCCTTCTTATTTCTTCCTCATCGACTCTTTCATTCATATATCTCGTCTCCGGTTAATCTGTATCATTATCATGCACATCTTCTCTCTGAATATATCTCTTGATTCTCCAATAATCTTTGTATGATTGCAGTAAACATTCCATTCTTCCTACATTCACTCTGTCTGGACATTTATTTCAATATGCTTTCGCAGAATCACGAAATTCATCTACTGAAAATTTTCATTATAGTCCAGGACATTTCAGAGTTTTCAATGTAATCAGATGTAGTCGTTAACACAAAACTTTTTTTAGTTAAATATATTGAACAGTCTGAGATGTCCACGTGTTGATCATTGAGTAACTAAGTGGGTGTTTGGTTGTGGGTTTCCGCAGCTCCGACGCCATGAACTCAAGCGTGGAACCCGACGAGACGTTCTCGCCAAAAACCAAAAAGAAATTATCCAAAAAGCCATCGTTCATTAAAAACGCCGTCCTCGACTTATTCCGATCGAAATCGAAATCGCAGAAGGTATCTCGGCAAAAGTCACTGTGCGATAGTGACATGCAACAGAGATACGCGAACCAGATGCCAATGTTGAGGCGAGAGAAGTCAGACCTCAGTGACATGACCGTTCACATGAGGAATACGCAGATAAGAAACCAAATGCTGCAACGCAGCAACTCTTCCTGCGAGAAACCGGTCTTGAAGCCGATCCTCAAGCGACAGAGCTCGTTCTGCGACGACAGAAACGGCTCCATATGTACAGTTAGAGATTACGAAGCCAAACCCGTTGTTAGAAACTTAAGAAGGCAGAATTCCATGTGTGAAATGGAAACCGAACCCAAAGTTACCCCGTTACTACGTAGACAGAATTCCCTCATAGAGTATAATAGAAGAGGCATTTACGGCCAAAGCTTTAATATGATAACCAAAATAGACCCGATCTACCAAAGACAGCAACAAATCAAACACGAACCGTTTTACCCCACTCAACCGCTACCTCCAGAACCAGTGTACCAAAGTAAAGAACACTTAGTGTACGACCCTATTCCTAAACCGAGAAGAACCTATGCTTCTCTATATGATACCTCCAGTGAAAATCCTTACGCCACCAGATCAGAAGTATTGAACCAAAGTTTTGAAAGCCCTTATGGTAACCGAGAAACTGTGGCGATGCCGCTTTTAGACCCTCCGTACGCGACTAGAGCGGAAGTTATGCATGAAAATCCATATGCTTCTCGAAGTGAGGTCACAGAAAATATTATACGGCAAGATGTCAGTAAGCATTCTGAATTACTTTACAATGAATCGCCATATTCCAGCAAAGAACAGATGTTACGACAAAGAATGACTTCAGAAAATCCGTATGCGTCTAAGGAGGAAATGTTGCGTCAAAGATTTTCAGAATCGCCTTATAATACAAAGGAAGAAATGCTAAAGCAGAGAATAGAAAATACTACAAAAGAACCTCTGTATGGGAAAAGAACGTACGAACCGCCACAAAGTACATCTTGGTCTGAAACCTCATACGCAGTAAGACCTGACAGAAGGTTACAAACACCAGTAAACTACCCCGGACGCGTCTCACCAATGAGCAAATGTATGAGCGAGCCTCCATACATTAGTAGAACAGAAATGATCGCCAGGATGGGACAAACTGATTCTTTGTACAGTACACGCTCTGAAGTCAAATCAAGCTGTTCGGATCAATACAGTAGTCGTGTCGAGATTACCGATGTTCCGCAACCAGTGAGACCAGCTTCGGCTGAATGTACGTACGTTTCTAAACAAGAGATTATGTCACAAAAAGCTGCATTATTAGCAAGTAAAGATTCTTCGTATGGTGTTAAATTAGAAGAGAAATTAGAAATAATAAAACAACGAAACCAAGCTAAAAAAGATATGATCTATCAAACCAGAAAAGAAGCAAACGAGAGTGATTCTATGAAAGTTAGGGAACCGCTTTATGTGTCAAAACGTGAACTAAAAGATAGCGTTATATATGAATCTCATCAAGAAACAAAAGATCCACAATTACAGCCTCTCGTCCAAGATAGTAGTGCTAGAAGTAGCCCATATGAACTGAGCGACGCTAATCATTTGTCTCGGCGTGAGCCTGTCTACCAAACTAAGACTGAAGCTCAAGATAGTTCCGAATTTGAAAAATTCCAGGAGATCGATTTTTCAAAATTACGACTTACTGACCAGTCAAAGCTTGATGCCGAAAAAGAGAAAGCTAAAAAATCTTTAGAGACAGCTGTTCTGAAAGGCGAACCAATGTATGCTCCAAGATTACATGGAAAAGGGGACCACATATCAAATGTCTTGAAAGCCACCGCATCGCCGGTTCCATATGAATCTACAACATCAATGGAAACGCATTATGCTTCTGAATGCAGCATGAATTTTGAGAACAAGCCACAGAGTACGCCATACACATCACAAGACTTACAAGAACGTACAAAATCCAATAGGACTGTTACGTTTTGCGAAAAAATTGTAGAAAAAAGCCCCGAAAGCAGTCAGGATAATTCAGAAAACATGTCAGGAAGTCGAAACGAGACAACAGTGATTAATAATGAGACTACTATTATTGAACCTACCTCAGAAACAAAAGATGGAGAATCCAAAAGCGAAGTGGAGCCTGAAAGTCCACATACTACATGGGGTATTTTTGATAGTGAAGGAGGGGTTTTAGAAGATAGGCAATGGGGTGTATCCCTTATTATTCCACCAAAGGCTATTGCTCCAGGAATCAAGCAAAAAATCTACTTTACGGTGTCAGACCCGAGACTAAGCCAGCGCGTGGGGGGACCTCCGATCGATATGGACAACGGTAATGCTTTTGTAACGGAGCACGCGATGATAGTAGCATTGTAGACTGCACTTACTAATTGGCATTAACGTTTGCGAATGGATTGGGATTACAAAAAACTAGATTTATGTAAAGAATGGGATTTTTAAGTCGAATGTTCTGTTGTGACGTTTAATTTTTTTACAGTGTTAGATTTCTTTTTATTACATGTATGAACATTTATTGCATGATTTGTGTTATACGCATGCGGTTCTAGTTTTGCATCGTCATAATGGTGATTAGATATTGCATTAGTAGTTACTTGTATTAAGTATTTAATGAATTCCATAGCATCCATTTCATTAATGGCAGTTATGATATCCTGACCACATTTTAAATTATAGACTCCTTTATAATTCAATTGTTCACATACAGCATGAAACAATTGACAGTTTCAGTCCACAAAGTTCACTTAAGTTCATCACGTTCATTAGTGGCATTATTACTAACAGGAGGCACTTTATGATATTTTGTGTTTATATTTGCGCAGTTTCCTCCACACAATACACTCGTACTTAGAGATAGAGGAAAGAAGACGCCTGCAGCAACTGTGCTACATTCAGCCGGCCGCGTGATCGTATGTTTAACAAAATTGACTGTATTTGTGCACTGTAAATTATGTGCAAATATGTGATTTTTCTCATCTTCGTTCTTATAGTGTTTTTAAAAGTTAATGTTGATTTTCATTTTGTTTAGCTTCTTCAATGTCTTTAGTGCATCTTTAATTTCAAAAACACACGTCTGCGTTTCCCATGCTTCAATGTGGTGAATGGTTGGTTCTTTATTATTTATTAGCTTTTGGTTTTTATGTTCATCGCTTTGCTTGGATAACATTGTGCGTTTAACGATGTGTTGCGATATGTGTTTGTGTGTTTAGTTCAATTTCCTTTTTTCCCCGTCCTCGTTTCTTAGTTTACTTTCTATTCATTTATTATTTTGCATTCAAAATTATGCTTATTAATTTTTTACCTTATTGTGTACTATGTTTGGTATGTTTCAATATGTTTATTAAAATGATATCTTTTCTGTTCCTACTAATTTAAAGCAGTGAAAAAAAAGATCTGAGTATTTGAAACAATATCGTTTCCAACATTTCAACCTATTACACTTTTTATAATTGCTAAATTTTTATTATAATTTTTTTTAAAGTACATACAGTATATAAAATAAAATATAATAATTTTATTGTTTTTTCCAAAGTTTTCAAAAATTTCAGTCATATTCTAATTTCCATTTGTTAACGACAGGTGAAGCGATGTTATCCCCACTAGTGATGTGCGGGCCCCAAGGCCTCGTGTTCCTAAGGCCCGTGACCCTGCGGCTGCCACACTGCGCCAACGCGGTCCCGTCCTTGGGCCTCACCATCAAAGCTACTGACACGGAAGCACATCTGAGTACAGACTGGGACCAAATACACCTCCCTGCGACGACTACACTTAATACCGTTGCTGTTAAAGTTGACCATTTTTGATTGTCTATCTATAAGATTGTTGTAATAAGAAATGTCTTTACAAGGTGAAACAAATGATTGAATTTTATTCCAATAACAACTTTAAATTATGTTTAACTGTAGACTTATGATCTGTGGTTGGACTGTTTCAACTTAGTCCATGGTAATCAAAATGGTCACTTTCCCAGCAATAAAATTATTACGATGTGAAAATTTGTGTATCATTTGGTCAGTATTCGGTCAACGTAGAAGCCGATACTACAATTAAACAATTTGGTTTTTTAATTTTGTTATATTTAATTTGCGGCGAAGATGTGCATACTCTATGGTCATTTATACTTGAGCAGAGTTATTAATTTTTTTTTGTTATGAATTAAATAAAATGTATTTTTATATGCTATGGCAATTATAACGCGGGATAATATTGTGTTAGATATTCTGTTTGGTCTCATTAATCAAGTATCACGATATGATCCGTCGTTTTGTTACCCAGAGGAGACATTAAAGCGTACATACCTATAGAAGGTTATCTGTATCCCACAGGTGACAAAAACGTCTAAGGGTAATAGACAAATACCTGTTCCAGTGTCATTTTATTATCTATCTCATTTAATTTTATGAATTTTGGCATATTTCCCACCTAATTTTATATTACTGTGACAAGCTAGTGGTGCTAAAACAGATGATTAAAAGGTAATAAATACCGTTTGACTGGAGAATCTCTCGTCCGGTCTAAGGGTGAGTACTTTTAGAGGTATGAGTGAAGAAATATTTTAAAGAGAATGTTTAATTACAATGTTAGTCAAGGGATGAATGTAAATCGAATAATCAAGTATATTAGTTAATTATAAGCAATGCCTTACCACAACGTAGGTTATCCCTAGTATTAAGATACTATGTTCATATTTTAATGTAATGTTGATATTTAATTGCAATTTAACGTGTATTGTAGCAATAAAACCTACGCTGGAAAGTTTATTAGGAATTAAACGAATATTGGCTTCGTTATTAATCAATTTGTTACTTTGTTTAGATCGGTTGAATGTATGATGATAGCTTATTTTATGGCTTAATCATTGTGGTGATGACGTCACGGATTAAATAGTAAATAATAAATTGTTAGGTGGCAAATGACATGTATGTATATTTTCTTGTTACTAGTAACATTGAATTTACCTTTGACTCGACTATTAAATTTTATATGAAAATTAAATGTGTCGTTTTTTTGTTTCCCATGTTTAAATCATATAATCAAATTAGATTTGTTACACGAGATGTTCCAATGAACCTACAACCTTTATTTTCACTTTGATTTTATTTACTTCGGTGAGGTTTAACTAATGCGGGTCCCCCTTCCATTTGGGTCGGTGTTGCGTACAAAACATTGCACGTTAACATCAGGACATTAGCCCGGGGGTGACGTGACCATTATTGGTTTACTTGTGTGATGGCTATTTATGTACACTCATCACACACCACATACACAAATAACAGGGCCAACTAACCCCTCCACCAATCCGCACTGGAGCAGCGTGGTGGAGTATGCTCTAGGCCTCCTCAGGTATGGGGAAATTGAACACGTTACAACTCACATTAAAGTCAACAATTAAAGTCAAAGCTTAGGTATCTATAAAGAGTCGCTCTCGTGGCTAAAGATTAAGGGGAAGAATTAAGGTAAATATTTGTTGTAGTTGGTACCTACTTACCAACCTACTTTACTACGTGCCTCCCGAACTCGGTTCATCTCCAACCTTCAACCATCTGACTATTACAGCATTTACAGCTGCAAAATTGTGTAATCAAAGTTAATTAAAACTACACCAGAGGTAGTGTATCACAGATCGTAGATAAAATCACTTGTTATCCACCGTAAAAGTTTACGAGTTCATGTTGTTGATGTCACTGCAGCGGTTTTGCAAGTGACCGTCCGCTTTGGAATGCGACCAGCATCCTTACAGAAAAAGGTTACTTCGACTTTATTTGCTAGAAAATAACGGCCAATTTCGTGTGTTTATTTGATGTTTTCAATATTGTTGGTAAGAAATTAATGAGTGCATATCTGGTGAAGAAGGAAGCGATCTTTTTGAAGTGATGAAATGCTTAGTATTGTATGAAAGCATCTAATTCGTTCCTAATTGGATGTTTCGGTACAGTTATGAAAATACTAGAGTTTGAAAATGAAGCTTTGTACCTATCCGCGCGACGTAACTATGCATTATTTACTAATTCCCTGTTCTTATATTGGAAAAACGATTTGTTTGCTTATTACTGCACAGTTTGAGTTAAACACTGTGCAAATAATATGCGTCCAACATCCTCGACTTCATCGCCACTTACCATCAGGTGGGATTGTTGTCAAGCATTAACTTATCTTATGTAAAAAAAACGGCCACGGCCGTGTACTCACGATAAGAGGTTTGCGAATTTTTCTAGAGAATTGTCATAATCCTTTAGTTACATACGAGTGACCTCGAAATAGATGAATTCTTTATTACATAAGTGCGCCATAGACGCACAAATGATGGTTTAATGGTATGTATTCTAACTGCAGAAATAGCAGCGGTCTGGCATGTCATAGGTGAGCCGTAATACTCGATACGTGATGAGAATTGCGCACGTTTGTTGCTATTTGGTTTACAACCACGGACGAATTATGTTGTGAAAGGATATAATATTATGTAGAAAGCGTCCAGAAAAATTATCGATGTTTGTTCTAGCGAAGCGATGTCAGAGATTTGAGAATATCGGTATGGATATGGATATATCACTATTATTGAGTTAGTTTCGGTTATGGACACGAAACATTACACAGTCCGATTTAAATAGAAAACATTCTTTTAACCATTTTTAGTGGTAACAAGAAAGGCGCGATAAAATCTTATCAACATATAAGAGTAGGTCCCGTCGGGATTAATTATGGCGACTCACAGCCCAGAGACCTTAATCAGGAGGAGAGCGTTTGCCATAAATTTTCCCGTTGTTCAGCTGCGTGCTCCATAAGCCGAGGAGGTTGGCTTAGACTCACGGTGGAATGGAATGGATGGAAAGCCGTGCACACCAAACCCCCAATTAAAAAAAAATCAAAGAGCAAGAGCAGAAAGTTATGCAGATATCAGCAGTCTTTCTTCCATAGGAAAGAATAATAATAATAATAATCCCTGATGTAGAACGGGAGAGCTATGATTATCGAGAGGATTCCTACACTCATTAATTATAATTAATTATAACTCACTCATTAATTATAATTAATTATATTCCCTGATGTAGAACGGGAGAGCTTTGATTATCGAGAGGATTCCTACACTCATTAATCGTCATCCTCTCGTTAATCAAAGCTCTCCCGTTCTACATAAGGGAATACAGCTTTGTGTGAAGTTGAAGGTGAAGTGTTTGTTTGATCGTGACGTGATGATGATGTGTAATGTTTTACACATCACTGCCTGAACGATTATTTATCGATCTGTATCATTTAGTACTTTCATACCATAACTTATCGATAACCTTGCTCTTAATCTTTCCATTAATGGTTAAATGTACCTCTTAATAAGTAGGCAGGATTACAAAAAATCTTTTAATACTTACATAGAAACTAAAGAACAACCGGGCAGGCCAACCGATGCCCCCATTGATAGCCGGGGATCTTTATCTAAATTCAATGTAATAAAAGTAAAAATAAACATCGTCGTAAACCGGTAGGTATTTATATCTTTTATTCATATTTTTATACATATTATATTTGTAGCTTAAATACATTTTTAATACTGAAAAGCACAGAAGTAGCAACCACATGAGGATGAAAATGATGAAAAAAATGGTTGTCTGTAAAGTCGGTTTTTACGCGATAACGTCATTAAGGGAAGAGAGATAGATGCGTTGCAAGCCGAACGTTTAGGCCGATCGTGCCTCTCTATCGCTCTCGCTTGCACGCACAGGCTCAGGAGGAACGGGATACTTTTTCGTGCGCGCTGCCGGTGTTCATCAATTTATAAGACGTTATCACGTCAAAACATGTTCGCCTCAAAAAAAGTGTAACCGGATCCAAGTTAATCATACTATATAAGCGAACTTTTCTCGCAATTTAAGTTCATTGACAGATTACTAACACCGGCGGTAAACAAGCTGCATTCGACTGGCATTGGCTATTGAAGCCGATTGTCGCCGTGCGAGTGCGGAATTTGACAAAAAAGCGCAATCTAGCCAGATATTGATCTATTGTTCAATTGTTCGGCTCGCTCGGTGGGTAATCTTGTTCAATTATGTTTTGAAACGCTCTTTGATTAGCATTATTCGTTAATACTCCGATAAGGTCAGATATCCTTAATCTTAATTTTATTTTAAGTCAGGTGTTAAAATTGGGGATCAACAAATGTCGAAAGATAACATTTAACTTAATCTAATATATAAGTACAATGTGATTGACAGAGGGTATATTAATTATTTAGTTGGTCTAAATAAATGATATTTCCGTGGATTTCAAAAAGAAAAGGAAAATATTAATTTATTTATTCTTTACAACTCCAGAATAGTTGAATAGCATTCTCTAACGGTCAAACTTCAGGATGTGCAGGTAGAAAATGGTTTAAAGTGGTACAATAAAATTCCTGGATATACATAGGTATTAGCGATAGCTTCTAAATACCTAAGTATATCTTGTTAGCCCAAACTATCACGATTAATATTATTTTCTAAAATACTTAAATATATTTAATAAAATGATGAAAACGTTTAAGTCTGTATAAAATTTCATACTGTATAAAGTTTCGAACGTTTCTTTTATCAAATGTATTTTAGGATTAAAACATTTTCACCTCGATGTTAAGCGTAAATTAGTATAAGCGCGTTGATGTCTTTTCTATGGCATTCTGTTTCTACAAATTGTAAACACCTTACTCACTTTTCTTTGAAATGTCCCTATCTGCGCAAACCTCCTGGGGCACGGAGGTGTAATTAGCGTGTGCTTATGGGCGCTGTGTCCTAAGGTCTCTACTGTTGGAGTTTGAGCTTCGGTACCACTCACTTCTCCACTCGTCTACAAATATCGGATTCAATAATTATTTTTATCATTAATCGATAAATTAATCAATTTACTAAAACAAAAATTAATTAGATATTGTTTTACAATAGCGTTTTGTATTCGACATTATCTAGTAATATTTGATCTCCGTAGTATTACTAATTGTGAAAGTAGAAATTGAAAGACGTAACAAAAATTGTTGATTTACTATTGGCAATGTAATTGTAGATTATTTAGGTACCATCCGTTGAGTTCGTTGAGTCGTTGTAATTGTAGATTATTTAGGTGCCATCCGTTGAGTTCGGATCTCTTCATGTAGTGAAGATGATGAAAATTATTTTGTATCAAATTTTATATATTAGAAAACATTATCTCGTGTGGGTTGCCTAAAAAATTCCTGGCCAGACTATGATTAATTACAAATTGAAAAATGACTTTTTATTCAATATTGCACTTATGAATTTAACGAATAAATTTAATACCAATCGAAAGTATGAAGCCTGTAGAATATATAAATGTTGCGTTGTCTATTTTTTTCCTGGCATAACTAACGGGTTGGAAGGTACAAACAGGTAATCGATTTGTTTGATAAATAGATCTTAATCAATATGAGCACTATTTAACTGCGAATACGATGATATAGGGTTGTCTGTACGGTAAAGTGTATTCTATCCTAAATAGATAGATAGATACCTATTAAACACGCTTTTTTACCCAAAAACAAAGTACTTTATTTGAAGTCAGAATCAGCAGGTGTGGTCTTTAAAAGTCAACTGTAGGTTCGATTGGATTAATTATAGGTCAGCAGAATTAGCATAGATCCTTTCAAATATATCACGCATTAAATGCTACAGGGAACGATTAAATTATCCACTGCCGGCAGTTGTCGTCATGGCATCTTAATATTGGGTTACTATTGCCCTTTCCTTGTCATTACGTCATCCAAATTACAGTGCCTCGATAATGACTTCATGACGTTGAAAGTTCATTAGAGAAATATACCTATAATGTCATGGTTATTAGTTGGAACTCTTGACAAATACTCGTAACTATACCTAACAATACTTAATAACATGAGCATACCCAATGCTAATTTTTAAACGACCCGTATGACGCAAAAGCCACTATGCCGGATTGCCGTTCAAAGGGTCCTGGGTTCGATTCCAGCGATGGCGTAATGGTTACCATGCCGGTATTTCTGATCTCGCTCTGAGTATGTGTTCTTGTCTTTGTTTTTGTCCATGGCACCCACGATACAGGGAATCCTACCGTGAGGCTATGAGTGTTCAACGTTAAAAAATCTTTTTTGTAACAAATAAGTACTTAATAACACACGCTGTACCTATATAGGATCACTGTGTCGCAAGAGGCATTGACAATTGACACACCCAAGTAAGACACCATAAATCTCCACGCCTTGACTTTCCATAATATTATAAGTAACTACCCCTACCTAATATTATAAGTACCTAACCTACCCCTGGAACTGCAGACCGAATGAACTAAATCTGTGTGATCATAGCCTTTATTTTGAATTAATTTACTTTATTTTGAACATTTTTTCTTCTATCTTAAATCGAACCCGAGACCACTGTATCAGCAGGCCTCCACTTGTTCGGCTAGACGATCATATCACAATATATAAATCGAGATTTGGCGGTAGACATTGCGTACAACAATACAACTTAAAACAACAAAAATATACGATGTTATCAAACTGGCACCCGCCGTCAAATCGCATTCAAACTGCGATAAATATCTCGTCTCTGCAGTAAAGAAAGGTAATTTTTGTCATCGATACAAACCTTTCACGGCCTTGCGGCGTTAGCGATATGTAACAAAACATTGAATTGTAATTTGATCGGTGACAGAATTACACCAATATACCTATTTAGTGTGTTCGCTTGATCGCCGCCGTTGATTGCACGTCGGTACAGTATTGGATTATCTTGATCAGTTGACATGTAATATCCCTTAATAAACTGATTTTACCTAATCCTAATGGCAAAAAAGGCGGTCTTATCGTTAGACAGCGATTCCTTCCAGACAACCTTTGTGCAGATGACAGATTTATAGAAAGAAAAATGGATTCAATGCAGTAAAGATGTATATTAAATATTTGTTTTTGGTTCTTGATCGTTTTGCTTCTTACTCGTAGATGTATCATGTCATTCATGTCTTAATTGTATAGCTCAAGAGTGACTTAGTCTCTGTTGTATAGTCAATTGTTCAAGAGGGTGGAGGGGTGGGGAACGAAGGGTGAAGGAGGGTGATCACCACGAATGCCTGGATAGGACTCAAAGATGAGTTTATCCCGTTAAACCACAAAATTGTATTGTGTGAGCATCTACTGTGCACCAGCTGAATTGAGACCTTACATCACTTCATGGCCTTACCGTACCAAAACCAAAACAAAATACACTAAACACCAAATCTCTCGAAGTTACGTAAAGAGTTGAACCTTAGACCCCGAAGAACAGACTTGTAAACAACTAAACTATTATTACCTCCATTCAAAACAGTCATACAATTATTTAACAGTATAAAAGAATATGCTACATTACACCTCTCTACGATGGCACTACTGATGACGATAGCTCATTCAACTGATACAAATCGCCTCACAGTCCGACACGATACCATCGCCTGGGAAACGCGTTAATTAAACAATGTATTACACTTAGCTCATCACGAGCGAGACCAAACAGATGGACGCGCGAACCGATTCAAGTGTCTCAATAAATCCTAAAGTACTTAAATCCTTTAACACTGGCAGTGATAAGTGCATCACCTCTCGTAGTTCAATATGTATAGCGTATCAGAATCGATTTGTTTGGGAGTGCGCCAATGGCGGTCTTAGCATGTTTCTTCGTAAAATCTGCAAAATAATGCCAATTGTCCTGGGCGATTTACAATGCTGAGATAAAGATAAATTGTTTCTGTTAGGAATATCCTGGGGGGTTGTGCTTTGGGGGTTTAAGGGGCTCCCTCCATCGTTGAGTCCAAGCCAGCATCTTAGGTACGTAGCCTAGCTACTTTTCCTCAAAAATCTCAGCATAATTAATAAAGTTATACAGTCCGTGCTGTGTTTACTCTCTGCCCGGTACAGCAGCGCAGATGGTTTTAGTATAACTCGCATATTCGTTTATCGGTTACTTAAAGTACTTAGTTATGTCTTCCAAGTTTTTCTTCGAATGGCATAAGACGTTCCAGCAATGTCATTATATTATAAGTACTGTATAACATCATTGCGTTAAGCGTTAAAGATAGTCACTTATTCATATACTAAGCCTCGCGGGAGCAGCGTGGAGTATGCAAAAAGTCTTCTAAGCTTACAGAAGAGTTCGTGTCTGTACTCTGCAGTGAATCGTTAATGTCGTTGAAACCAGGGCTGATTAGGCCTCCTGATTGCGAAATATTTGCAACATGTTGCTTGTTTAAAACCTTGTTAGTAATCAACACTATAAATTCGTGGATAAATATAACAATATAATCACATAATCGAAATGGAATCACCTTACAAGCCATGGTTTTCTCAAGCGCTGCGCAAGACGGGCCAAAGTTGAATTACAGCGCAATCCCGATTTGTGTAGGTACTCGTAACAAATAAGATTCGACGTGATGCGCGCATGCAAAACGTGCTTGTTAAATGCGACTGATGCAAGTAAGTACTAACTGTGTCCCACGTGTGAGAACTATTGGCGACTTCACGCCTCTTCAAATATATAAAATAATATCATTACACGGAAATGCAAAGGCATTCCTATGATGAGAGATTATTATAAACTTAGAGTATATATTAAGATTATAAACTTGTTGGTTTTGGACGATGCCTTGTTGGTTGGACCCTGCCAACGAAGTAGTGGTCCCGGGTTCGATTCTCGGCTGGGGTAAACATTTCTGTGACAGATAAATGTTTTGTTCTCGGGTCGTGGGGTTAAGTCATGAGTTGCTTGTGTTGTCCATGCCATCCGTTTTTTATTTATTATTCATTTTTAAAGACAATCCCATCTTCACTTTACAAACGTAAACCAACTCCGAAACCTGAAAGCGCCCTAAATACGTCACACTTATTATGAGACTGATACACTTATTTATGAGACTCGTACCGACCGCGGTCTTATGAATGACGCGACACAAATCGCCGCGCGCCGGGCTATGAGCGAAACTATTGCTGAATGCGATGATTCAAAAGCGCTGAAACTACTTATTAACACATCATTACAACCTATAGGTTAACATCACAAAACGTGATCTATACAGACACTAACTATAGCGTTAATTTAATCGATCGATGTTAAGATTAGGAACACGAACGATTCGTGATTTTTGTCCTTTAATTGAAGCTAAACGGATATGAATGGTGAGATTGAGCCGTGTTTATGAACCTATGTGAATTAAGTGGCATTAACAAGCGATACAATACTTCAACAACCGACATTACTTCGTTGATAAACAAAGAATAGTTTTTCCCTTTAACAACGTCACTAATTAAAATATACTAACTGGACTATTACTAACAATAACTAACAGGACTAACATTCACTAACAGTCCCTGTCCCAGTCCTGATACTTACAAACTAACCAACTAATGTTCTAACACCGTCACCTAACCGGACTAACTATCCCAGTCCCCATATATGAGTCTTGTTCTAACTCGGTCACAGTTGTCATGGGCGGCAGCGGAAGGTGGTGCTGCATGCTCGTTTGCTGCCTTATATCAATAAAAAAAAAAAAAAATCTGAGGGACTAACTTTGATCACTAGATCGCTCCTCACGTCTTGTTTTTATTTCATTTAGTTATCTAAGGTCCACCAACACATGTTGCTCAGTAATGTCTAACAAAAAATGTTAAAATCTAAAAATCGTCTTCCTGCCATTATAGGTGAACACAAATTGTTAAGTAGATTGTATACTTGTAAAAAAATGGGATTGTTTCCATTATATCTGGTTTTAACCAATTATAGTAAAAAATATCGCTTGGTTGTAAGGATCCCTACGGATGCGAGTCGGACTCACACTTGACCGGTTTTTAAAGTTAAAAAGGAAGATAAACTGAAAATTCAACCTTAATGTTAAGCAACGAGTTTAAAATATGTCGAATTA
Organism: Ochlodes sylvanus; assembly: GCA_905404295.2. NCBI lineage: Eukaryota > Metazoa > Arthropoda > Insecta > Lepidoptera > Hesperiidae > Ochlodes > Ochlodes sylvanus. Next base: position 7,570,598 of record FR990144.1, read on the forward strand.
AAATTTCGGCACTGTTTGAACAAGAATATGATTTCATAAGTCATACTCGTGATCTCTTGCTTGTTAATCAATCGATAAACTCCATAATAAAAAGTTGATCCATATCGAAATATCGAAAAATTGCGAAGCTTCTTACATCGAACTGACTACCAACCTCCGTTCTCATTCCTTATTGACATCAGAAGAACTAATAGCGGAAGTCCGGAAGAAGTAATAGCGAAGGTTAGTTAATTAGACCTTTTTAATTTACAATTATTGTTCTCCACGATCGACGACGACCGCGTAAACGACAAAGGTATCTTTAACAAAACAAATAAATATAATTTTTAGGCGCCTTAGGGCATTCATGCGCAATGGAGTTAGCAAATTTTTTTTCGTTTCCGATCACAATTCATATCTTCTGTATCGGATCATTGTTTTACAAACCACAATCTACCATCAGTACCATCTCTGCAAATGTTATTACGCCACCTGTTAATTGTTTTCAGTATCTGAATAACAAGCTTGTTATATTTTGCACGATTTCGAAATGGTTGTCAGTCGTGACGAAGTGGTATCGCGTTTTGGAGATAACCCAGGGTCCGAACAATGGTTGCAGGTTAAAGAGTTAAACTTAGCCAAGGATTTTGGTTTGGCCTTCTTTTGTTGTTTCGAAATGAAGCGCTCTCATCAGCTGTGTCGAACTAGGCCTGCATTGCGGCGGCCTAGAACACTGACACCGATCCCATGCCGCAGACCAGGAAGTCGTAAAGGCGCCAGAGGCCGGCCTCTGATTGGTGGTAGGGCTGAACCCTGGCTCGCTACCACCCTCGTGCTTGAGGCAGCCGCCACACGAGTTGTATTCCTGCTGGGAGCGTGAGAACCGGTTTTAAGGTTCCGTACCAGAATGCTGAAAAACGGAACCCTATTAATATGCCTCCGATGTCTGTCTGTTTGTCCGTCTGCCGGTCACAGGGTACACAGGGTACACAGGGTCACACTTGTATATTCGACCAAACGAGTCGTAGTAGAGAAGTAGTAGAGTTAACTTTAGATACTAACTCAGTATCTCCTTACTAACGAACTCCACAGGTAGTAGAAGTGGACATACATGGTCATCTAAAAGATAAGATCTTAACTTCTTACCGATGAGAATTTAAAGAAATAAAATAAATTCTCAAAGATAAGATCTTAATTTTCTCTTATTATGTATATCCTATGATTTCGCGAGTTTTCGATAAAAATGTATAAAATACAGTAAACTAATAGAATATCAACCTAATATTAAAAACATTATGAACAATTGTATAAATAAAGAAGACATCCACCATTAGTCAAATCCATTAAAATAATAAAATGGTCATTATTATTCGTAATTCTTGGTATTGCCATTATGATTGAATATAACTTTTATCCAAAATTAGGTCTGAACCGATGGAATTCATAAAATTTCCCAATAAGTTCTCTGAGTAAGTACCTAGTTCAGTCAACCCCATTGTATCCTTTTAAATGCATACTAAGTATTAAATGTAGGTACTTATCAACAAAGGACGTTTCAACCAATGAATACGAGCGCATCAAAACGTGACTATTAATATAATGAGGAGTTGGAAAATGTAATAATTTTGAAATATACATGCATCTTCTGTGAAATGTTGCACCTGGGCTGTTAATGATGACAGATCCACAACCCGTGTGCCTGACCCAGTTAGGTGCAGTCGTTTATTCCGAGTGATCTAGCTCATCCCTTCGCGGGAGGTGGGTGAGGCACATAAAAGCCTGGGTGCAGTACCCACGGCAACAGTCCGCGCGGCACGCTAGCGGCCCGTACGTACACGGTGAGTTGGTAGGAACCGCATCAGATGTAGTGAAAGCTTACAGTGATTGATTTTATAAAGTGCCTGTGTGGATTTGGTGCAATCGGATTGATTTTTAAACCTTTTTTTTAATATAAATAATATATAAAATTAATAAATAAAATCAATTATGGTTCGTTAAATAAAAATCTGCCTAAAAAATATTTAAAAAATTTGTTAATTACACTATTATTACTTCTACCACTTACTATCATTAGTTTTGTTTTTGGTCCGTGATGAATATTTTTAAAGCTTTAAGTAAATATTACATAATAACATAATCAACTTCATTACTTTAATAATACCTACTTTTATTTCCATTTTAAAAGGTAAAATTATAAGTAGTTTAAAAAGTAACATGTTATATTTTGCAAAAAAAATATTAACTCAAAAAACTGTGCTAAATTAGGTGATTAATGATGCGAAATAATTTAAACGAGTACAGACCTAAATCCTTTATAATCCAGATTGAAACGGCTATTATAAGCTTATACACAGAGTCTCATCAACAATTTCACACTTAATTAGAGATAATATCAATCAGTTCACATCTCATTACGTAAATGGATGCAGCTAAGAACAACTCGTATTACATACATGAATTTATGCAAATTATGTACTTAATTTATACAAGATTCTGTAAAAACACACCTATTGTTTTTCACACATCGAAAGTGTTGCAATATGCGCTGTAATTGTTCGCTCGCCGTTGCCCACGGCTGTATAGACAATAATGCCTTTGCTAGCTAACAACAGTCGGTTAGGAGAAAAAAAAGTTTAATTTTGTTGGTTTCAAATTTCACAACCACAATGAATTTATATTTAGTTAGTTATTTTATTCCTTTCTTTCTTTAACTGTGTTTTATTCGTTTTAAAAATTTTTAACTTTATTCGTTGTAACAATTTAGACTTCAACAAATAATAGAGCTCTACTTACGCGTACCTAATTTAAAGGTAGGTGCTAATAAACACCTTTCTCGTAAGTAGATACAGGTAAGTTACATAAAAATAATAAAAAATTAAAATGATTGCTGAGTAAAATTACAGGAAGTACCTACATAATAAAACAAAAAAAAATGATCTAAACGAAAAAAAAAATAAGCATTACAGATTTAAATTTTTAAAATGAAGTAAGATTGAAAACAATCGATCTTTCCCGTTCAACATTTAAATCGAAATTTCTTGTCTAAAGTATATTTTACAAAATATGAAAATACTATTTTTATCAAAGAAACTGAGGTCAGATTATGTTGCGAACTAAGATGTCACGCTAACGACCTCTAATAGCCGTACCGTATGAACGTGGTCTTGCAATTATAGGTCCATTACGCATCGCATTCGTTTTGATAAATAAAATAGCTTACTTCATAGTATTTCTGTATACAAACCTACAAAACACAACATGGCGAATGGGGTCTCGGTAAGGGTATTACAGTATACACCATCTGACAACAACCTGGATCTACTCTGTGATTTACATACCTAACTATTATCCATCTACTGGATTCAGAAAGCTAAGACCAATCAGTCACAATGGCGCAAATTAGGAGTGACTTAAGCAGTTATGGAGGTGGATTTATAAAGGCCATTTTTCGCCCATCATACACTCGAAAGATAAAAGTTTTTATTTCCGAACATTATTGAATGCCTTTCTATACTTAAAGATGTATAATTTTATCATCTTATTTTTAAGCCATACCTAATAAAGTAAGTTTCAGAAATTATTACCAAGTAAAATTATTTAGCCTGTTTTGTAGGTAGAGGTACATGTTTGTTGTTGTTTTTTTTTTGATCTTTGTATCTCCTTTTTATGAAGCGTTCGAGTTTTTCGAGTGTGTGATGGGCGATAATGGCCCTTATCAACCTAACTCCATTCAATTAAGTACTGATATTTCATCAATACAAAACGAAAGTTTCCTGCCGAAACTAAGGGCTGTGCTAAGGGTGGCCATAATTCGTCACTAACGCTTACCCATCCATGTACTAAACGCGCTGAAAGTTGCATAAATGTCAGTCACAATGACACGATCACACGACCCGTTGGATTATGACTGCTTAATATTTTGATATCACAGTATTAATATTATGTACTTAAGTAAATATTTTTATTGCAGGTTTAGTTATAGATCTCGAACAGCGCCAACACCATGCTACGATTGTCGTCATTTTGCTGTAAGTACCTACAAAATATTTGGAGCTCACCATTTTTAACGCATAATACTAGAAAATATTTAAAAAAATAACTTCTCATCCGGAGTAAGAATCTGAACATTAGACCAATAAAATTATGTAAAACTATGTAAAGGCTCAAAATATTCACACCAATAAAAAATTGAATAGACTCGAGATTTATCATTTATTGGCGTTTTCATTGAATCTACGTAAAGTAATTGCTAGCAAATAGTTCAGAGAAGAGCTATTTGTTGAAAGTGGTCCGCTGTTCAAGGATTCACGATTTCCACGCATTATACAAAATTGTTTCGGAGAGCTTTTGTTATTCACGGAGAGGAAAACATCTCGGACCATTATGTCTGTATCTAATGATACCTACCTATTACTCAGATGTACGGTACATAATGTGTGCGCTAATTTCCAAATATATTTTACAAAAACCTGTCATTACATAAATTACTTACATTAAAAAAACTTAAGGATTTAAAAAAAATAAAAAATAGCTTAATATCTACTTTTAACATTTGGATAGCAAAATTAAAAGTTTCCTCAAGCTACATCGTCGAGGGTATAACTTCAGCACACCTCAAAAATCCGATGGAACCAGGATAATTGAGGAGTTACTGGAATTTTAAGAACCAACACTGAGGTACTCAACTACCTACATATGATATGACCCGCTTCCTTTTTGGTCGGCAACGCATTAGTGATACTTTTTATTTTTATTTTTTTACTTATAAGGTGGTGCTTGACAACAAGATTAGATTAGATTTTTATAGATGTCTATATTGTCCACGGGCGATGATGACGACTCTCCATAAGACGGCGCCACTGCGCCTTTGTCGACTAAGTATCAACTTAAAAAAAAACCTTTACGGAATAATTTTGGCATCGCGACACTTAATATAGTAGGTATATCAAATCTTGTTCCTCTGGGCTGGATTCATAAGAGGCGTTGCGTAAAAGTAAGAATGTCACCTAAATCCAATGAAACGTGAAGTAGCTATCAGTCAAGTTTAAATCCGATACGTGTTCGCCGCCAGTATTAGATTGCATATTTCATACTGCGTGAACTGGCTTCTGAATAGATCGTATCAATTACACGGTTTACAGTTTACACGGTTTTTTATACGTAAATTGATTTGAATTTCTTATTTTCAAATTTCACATGATTTAGCAAATAATGAATTAAGTTATCAATGTAATAGCTCAGTCGTTGTCGCTCAAATGCGCTATTTCTTACTATTAATCTTACCACAGTTAAAAATTTATGGTTAGGTAAGTACTTAGAAGAAAAATAATAATTCATGCCTTCGACTTCTTTGTAATTCCATCCTAAATATCTCATTGTCTTTTTATTATTAAAATGTTTAAAACGACGAAATAAAAACGTAGCAAAAACGATTAGATTATTTATTTTGTTTAGGTATATAATTTTTGGTGCTAAATTAGTTTTACCTTTTGTGGTATATTTATTGGTTGGCTAGTTACCTTACCTACCTAGAAAATATAATATTATGCGGAATGATGAGTTAATTTAAAAGTGCCCTCGAGGGTCAATACCTAATACTTAAGTATTATGACTGTACATTAAGGTACCCTAGGTACAGCAAACTAACAAGTTGCAAATAGTAATGTTTAGGTGTGTATTTCCAAGTAAAGATAGTGATAGTGTGATAGATACTATAATCACCTAAGACCATCGCCACAATACCATCAGGTGGGATAGTAGTTAATCCAATTAAAAAAAGTAACCATTTCAATTTCAATTAATTAAGAAAAATCAAATTCTATATTGTACTGTTCGTGTAGAGGAACAGTCGAAGATTGTGAAGCTCAGATATATATTTTGAATTTCGTAGATATTTTGTAGTCGATGGTGAAAGCTGCATTTCTCAAACAACGCATTTAAGACTATTTTAAAAAGGTATTATACTATTTCCATTTCTTTATTTTCTCGATGACAGCTCCTGTGAAAACTTGAACGAGCGTCTTTTTTACATTATGTATGCATTATTTTATAAAAATATGACGTTTACACACGTACAAGGTTATACCTGATTCGGAGAAACTGATAGGGATGGGCTATATCGATAAACGTAACACGATAACAGACCCGATATTTTTTTACAAAATGTAAGAAACTAACTGCTGCCGGATACTTTTGTACAAATTTATTAACTAATATTATACTATATTTCATTACAAGATGTTACACGTATTTATTCTTGATTGATAATGCCAAGTACTTAAAATTTTTCGAAGATGTTGTAAAATAAGTAGGTATAGGTAGATACTCGACAATGAAACGAAATAATTATAACGACAGGTAATCTTTGTTTATTTATTTTAATCAAAATCTGATGAATTTAATATAATAAATATATGCGATCGATATAATTACTTATTTGGTCACAACACTATTACAGAACTGTCATCGAGAAAATAAAGAAATGGAAAGAGTATAGCTATATTATCTACTTACATAAGTACCTATAGTATAGACTCTTACATTTTAGTCAGTAGATTGGTTGGATAAACTGTCTAAATTGGTACCTAATTATTTATTATTATTCTTATTACCAGCCGGTACACGTTGAACAACAGCCGGCACTGTAATTTCGTCACTACATCTGCAGAAGAGTAACCTCATTATAAAACTATCTCGTCCTGAGAATTCATCGTTCAGAGATTAGGCAATTGATATCATGACGACCCTAGTTCAGTTCGTAGAGACCCAACTTGCTGAAGGAGCGGTCTCAAGTTTGATTCCTGGTTTTCGCGACAGAAGTTTTTATAGCTACTAATAAATATCTATTTCCGCGTCTTAATCATTTCATTTATATTTTCAAGCGCAGGACAGAGATGAACATATAAATTAACAGTTTCCAAATTTTATATGAATAGGTCCAATAGTCTTTAAGTAAGAAAGTATTATCATAGCAATAATACTTTCTGATTCTAAAGTATGTATGTATGTACATACTTATATACTTACATATATTATACTTACATACTTTTTTGAAAAACATTTTTTGAATATACAGCCATTTTTTGAAAAAACTTGCTTATTATGTTACAAATACAAAAAATATTAAGTTCCCGACCATTTATAAACTTCGCAATAAATAGGAAGTACCTTAGAATTATATATTATATAATTTATTGTCCATTGTATACTTGGCTTTAAAAAACATTTATTGTGAACTAACTGAGTCTCAATTAACAACTGTTTAAAAATAATTAAGTACACATACATACGTTTTACGAGTACCGTCATCAGTTACGTAAAATATTACCAACATTAAATTAGAATTACACATAATACGTTTAAAATAATGACATTAAATAATACTGTACAGTTTCCCAAGCGCAGTTGTAGTCGTATTTAAGATCGTTCCCAAGCTAATCGCAGTTCTCAAGAAATTATTAGGCAAACAAATGTAACCTTTTGCACTGATCGTTATAATGTTTTTTAAGTAAACCAATTTGTTGTTATTTTCACGACGCAGAAGGCGATTCTTTAATATTTTTCTGCATTCTATTTATAGATTTGTTCACAAAGTCCATCTGTACTGAAATGAAATGGTTAATATTTGCATTAAAAGTCTATTTCTTACCGAAATGCCTACGAGGCGAGCTAAAAGTATAAATCTTAAAATAAAGTTTACAAAACTCAAGTTTATTGATGAATGATGGTTATAATTTCGCAATGAAAGATGTTTATAACGTCATTTCTCGATAATGGACTTAGAATTGGTCACATGGGATGCAATTCCACAATGGGCTTACAATTTCATGCTGGTGCAATGGAATATTTGGAATACACTGATTGTAGAAAATTTGAAGGAGAGAAAAACATTTATTTCTCCATTTCAATAATAATGGGCGTCTTCTTTATTATTGTACGTCTTCAGGTTTATGTATTACGTCGCCTCAACTCTACAGTTGCGTTTTCGTCATGTTTGGAATAACCCCAACTCCACTTAAATTACGATTTAATTTAGTTTAGGACTAAAAATTGGTAATTTTTAAAATTTGTTAACAACGGTCTAGTCTATGCGACTTTAATAGATAATAATTAGCTAATTCTTTATCATGTTTCCTAATAACTAGATAATAATCGTTCCTTCTAACACTCTAAATGGTCAGTCCAGCTCTATCCAGCCATCATAAAGTTGCAAGCAGTCCATATTTGGTAGTTCTTAACCTATGCTAATAACTTAAGTTCCTAACGTGAATGAAACAATATACCTGTTATGTAACTTAGCCAAGTTAGTTAGATCTAGGTAAACGCCGCAGTAAATGTAAGGAATCTTCACACGTTACTAAATGAGATCGACGTCTGTATTCAGCTGTCGTATGCAAATTGCACAAATGAGCTTTATTGTCGTCCGACATGGAACTGAGCTGATGGAATCCGCTCAGACTGAAGTGACTGACGTAGGGATGGGAATTGCACTAGTAAATTACTCGGATTAAGTAATAATCTCTTTTTATAGGCTTTTATTTATACTAACATCCGGCTAGCAGACGGAACACCTGTCTTTTGGACTTTCATTTTGAATGACATTTTTTACTGTTTTTAGGATTTCAGTAAATTCCAACATAAATATTCTTTCAATTTAAATTTTCAATATTTTCAATATTTAATTGGGGTGTAATTTTATCTACCAGAACCAGAAGCTAAGTATGTATTATGCCTCTAGAACCGCTGCATAAATCAGTATAAAATTATTGAGATTATCATTAAAGAGAATAGTAAAATTCATTCACTGTAGCTATGAGAGGCCGGAATAATTATGACATAGTTTAAAATTTAAGAAAAAAAAATTGTTAAAAAAATTTATATGGTAGTACAAAAAAATTCACCGATTTTTTTTCCTATGTAGTATTACTTAGAATCACGGTCCAAAAGCGTCGTTACAAGGTTTCTGTTTGAGCCCCTAACACCCTGTATGATACCTAAAATATTAGTCCTTCTTAATAAAATTAATAACATAGTCCCCATAACACAATTATTTGATCGGTAAACTATGTCACATGCTATAGGTGAATTATTATTAGACAATTTAAACTCCGTATTGAGTGTATAGCGGGAACATCTCTAGCGTTTTGTCGTGTTCGCTTCATGCTTCCTAGTTCCATTGTTCCATTTCGTGACCCAGCAGCACGAGACCACGTGGTACCAACTAGCTCTGGTGGCATTCTGTGGGACTTCCCTATTCGATTTGTAGCAATAGTGTTCAGTTATTCACGCGCTGTACAGGAATTGTCCGCTTATTGTTTAGTATAAGTACATATTTAATGAATTCTACTAAAAATTCGGGACTAACAACGAATTACTGGCACGTGACGAAAGAGGATATTTTTAAAGATACTTGGTTCCAGTCAACTTTGAACTGAAGAGGTACCGTGGAAAATATGTATAATATGACGTGTAAAATAAATTTTAAAATATATTTACAATTTTTAGCCACGCGTCAACTATGTAGGTACACACACAACTTTAAAAAAATATAAGGCAGTTGTCTTATGCGTTTTCTCACATAGCATAAAACACATAACGGTCGAGTACGGCAGCATTATTTACTTTGCAACAACATACATAATCTTTTAGCACGTAAAACGTCTGTTATTATGTGCAATGATTTGCGTACAAGTTACTAGCCAAAGCATTCATGACAATTTCAAAATCTGGCTTCTATTGTGAATTACCCTCGCTGAATCACCACCCTTAAGGTTAAAACGTACAATTACAAGCTTTACGATTCGATAATACCGGCCCTAATGGTCGCGCAGTCGCGCTAGCCGTCTGTGAAGCGGATTTCACAAGTCGTAATCTTCCAAGCATTTGTCACTATAACCGCTGAAGTTAATGACGAGATGCGTGCAATAGTAGCTCAAATACGAGTGATAAGAGGGTTTTGGTGTCATTAAAATGTAATAGAACATAAAATATGTCCAGCGAACATCGTGGTTTTGCAAGTATGTCAATGTCGACGCAGATTCTGGGAACAATCAGACTTTTCTTTAGGCTTTTAATCTTTGCCGTCACGTTAGGTTAAGAATATCCACGATTGCGAGACATTGGCACTCATTGTTAAACCAAATTAACATTTTGTTCCTTTTGCACTAAATTTTAATTGAATAAAACTTTTTTGAATTTAAGTACTTAAGGTACTTACTTATAAATTTTGCATGAATTTGTATCGCATATTTTATTGGTGTTTTTCTGCTGTGTACAATATTTTTTGCAATTGTGCGCTTCGATATTATCAGCGCTGATGATGCCTTTGGTGCTACCTACTGATATTCAAAGGCGACAATGACTTATCACCACCATCTACTATCCGGTAGTTCGTCTGCTCATTTGTACGCTATTAACATAAAGAAACATTGTTACTTACAAATTCAGTTAATTCAGGCAAAAAGTCTGCACTGCATTAAGGATACAATGTCGCTAAACGTCCAATGACGGCTAGTTTTCCGAAAGATTGAGACTGCGTTCATTACGACAGTTTCCCCATTAATGCGTTGCGAAAACGTCGATCCCACGCGAGGTCATCTGCGACCGCGAGCCATTGTACCCAGGGGAGGAAGTTAGACATAACGCAGCGGTAAAAAATTCAGACTATTTGGATTATACCAGTCTGTCTGTTCTCATGTCCTGTTATCATGGCCTATCTACTTATAATGCCCATTATTGTTTAATAGCCGTCGACTAGGCCGCTTATAAAGCTTCATTTTTATTTCAAAAAGTGCGTATAATTCTACAGCGTCATTACTTAATTAATTTTTATTGTTTGGTGCAAATGGTAATAAAAATAAATTTCAAAGTATAAATGCAGTTTATATTTGCAGTTGGTGTATTCTTACGCTTAAGAGGAAATACCACGCGAACCCTTTTTCAAATTTGGGATTTTTTTTTAATTAATATCTCTGTCGCGCTTGCGAGCGGCGTGTATGTCAGTGCGATAGAGACAACTGCAGCTCCGTGTAAAAACCCGAGGCAAAAATCATCAAAATCGAGGTTCCGTTCTCGACTAATCCCCCCGCCAAAACTAAAGCAATCTTAACGTAATTTTGGAAATTGAAGGGGATATTCTGTGTCGGACCGTTTAGCTTTTTGTGCTAATTATTATACAATTTGTGTACTAGGCGTTTGTTTGCGGCATATTTATTTGGTCGTTTTAAGCGCTGTTTGAAGTAGCCTAAAACTTTTGAAAACAAAAATATCAAAAAAATCAAAACGTACCGACATAGATAATGATGATATTATTCTTGTGTGAAAAAATAATTGATCTAGAGTCAAAAACCAGCGAAGGATTAGTCGAGAACGTTTGTATGGAAAAATGACCCGTAGCATTTCCTCTTAAAGGCGAAATACGTTATTCATTTTCCTCTTTTGTTCTGTTTCAGTGCTACTAACCGTAGCTGTGGCTGACAGCGGCTACGAGTATAACAAGCCAGGCCAGCCCTTCGGCCCAGGACAAGGTACATCACCGGGGCGCCCTGGATTCGCACCAACTCCAACCGGTGGCTATCCGAGCTCACCTACATCTCCTTCATACAACGCCCCAAATGAATACCCCGGATCGACACCCAGTTATTCGCCTGGGCCAACCAGCTATCCTACAGGAAATCAAGGCTACCCCGGTGGAAATCAACGTCCTCAGGGTAACTACCCAGGACAAGGGCCATCAGCTTACCCTGGCCAAGGGCCCAGTGGTCCTGGTTTCCCTGGACAAGGACCGAGCGGCCCTGGTTTTCCTGGACAAAACGGTCCAAACTATCCAGGCCAAAACTATCCGAACCAAGATGGACAGTCTGGACATCCTGGAGGGTTCCCGGGATTAGGTCCTGGAACACCCGGTTTTGGGCACGATGGTGACTCCGGCCAATACGACGGAGGTGACTACTCTGCCATTCCCGGTGAACCAGATAAAGATTATCCGATTCTATCGACCATTCCAGAGACCTCTTTCAGATGCGACGCTCAAGGTTATCCAGGTTACTATGCGGACGTCGAAGCTAGATGCCAAGTTTTCCATGTGTGTGCAAACAATATAACTTATGACTTCCTCTGTCCTAATGGTACAATATTTTCCCAAGAAGTTTTTGTCTGCGTTTGGTGGAATCAGTTCGATTGTAACTCGGCTCCAAACTTTTACGGTCTCAATGCTAACCTTTATGATTACTCAATCACTGGATCGCAAGGATTCCCGAACCTAGACTTTACACAAGGTCAGCAGGGCCCTAATTTCCCTGGTGCCACCGGGACGAAGGGGCCTTCTCCTATTTATCAAGGTAGTACTGGACCTCAAGGACCTTCAGTAGGATATCCTGGAAGTAGCGGACCACAAGGACCATCACCTGGCTATCCTGGAAACAATGGCCCACAAGGCCCTTCGGCTGGTTATCCTGGAAGTACTGGACATCAGGGGCCATCAACCGGCTACCCAAGTAGTAACGGACCGCAAGACCACCCGGGAGGATATCCTGGAAATGCCGGTCATCAGGGGCCATCGACTGGCTACCCTGCAATCTCAGGACCACAAGGACCATCAGCTGGCTATCCTGGTAATACTGGACAAGGAACACCAGGAGGCTACCAAGGTAGTACCGGACCACAAGGACCTTCGGCTGGTTATCCTGCCAGCAACGGACCGCAAGGACCAACCACTTCATACCCAAGTGGTACTCAAGGACCATCTTATCCTGGTGGTCCCGGTCAGGGTCCATCAGGCTCCTATCCAGGCTCTGGATACCCACAGGGACCAACAGGTTCTCAAGGACCAAGCTATCCCGGAGCACAAGGTCAATCAAACTACCCAGGTTCTAGGCCAAACGGCAACCAGGGATACCCATCAGGAAAACCATCCGGCCCTGGTTTCCCCACTGGTAATGGACGACCTCAAGGAACAAGTGATTCCGGATTCCCGTCGCAGAAGCCCAACAGAGAATATCTTCCACCGAGAAATTAGCATGCCCTAATCTGTCGTCGATAGCAACCTTAATTTTATAAGACTTACAAGTAATATACATAATTAAGTTATGACTTCGTCTAAAATTTAACGATTTAGCCATGTTATAGAATACTATAGAATTATAGATCATAAATAACGACTAAAGACCTGGAATCAACTAACAATTGATAAAATTAGTTACGTTTTGGTGCGTACCTAAGTGTTGGTGCTGGTGTAGACTCATACCTACACCTGCCGCACGCAAACATACATAGTAAGTAACAGTATATTTTCCAATTTAAAATGTGTACTGCGTGAATACTTAAACTGTACATTAAAAATCTTTATATTGTCTTGGTCAAGAAAAATAGACCTTATCAATGTATGTATGTGATACACAATAATATTGAAAAAGATTATGATAATTATAGTGTAGCTATAGTTTTACAAAGTGCTTCATTTTTACGATTTCATAGTTTTTCCTACATTATAGCTGAACTGCCACTGAAGGTCTCGACTTCACAGTTAGCAGACTGAGGTAATAGATCATGGCTGTAATATTGTGTTTATTAAACGATAGGTAAAAATTAATAAAGCACCACAACATCAGCACAATATTTATAAAAATGTGATGATTTAAACAAAAAGTTACCAAAACTAGTGTTCATAATTTAGTACAGAAATGAAATTTATAAATTCCTAAGTAGGTTAATTTCATTTTATTCAATATTACCAATATTATTACAACTATTTGTAAATATTTAACAGATGAAATATTTTTGAGCATTTTGATTTTCATTTACAATTCATTTACAGAAGAATTCTGCTTCGCTGTTCGTCGTCGCTTTATGTCGGTCTTGCCAGGTATACTTTTAATATTTCTACTAAAAAGTTCGTTTAATAATACCAATTCTTTGCACATAGGCAGGTTATTACCATCAACTACAACTTTAACGAGACCGCACAGATTATTTTTTTTTGTAACATTTTGATACATAACTATATTTAGTAATTTCTTCATAGATAAGAAAGATAAATTATTGTACGCTAAATTTAAATAAGAAAGTACCATATTGCCTTCACAGTAGTAATAATTGTCACGACGTTTTATTGAATTAGAATCGAATGGATCAATAAATGGACCCAAGATTTCATTTGCCAATAGTTCAGCTCTCTCTTTAACGTCCTCATCTGAATATTTTCTAAGGGGATCTTTATCTTTTCTGGCAGATTTTCGTTTCTTCACTGATTTACGGCTGACTTGACTTAATTCATCGAATGATCTATCACGTTCGTTTAAATACTTTGCATACAGAGCCTGTTTACATTTCAGAAATTTCATGTACCTGACACGCATGTCCATAATTTCATCACACGTTAGAGGAAATTCCATTAAAATGCTGAACAAATAGCCGGCTCCTTCATCGTGGATCCAATTATCAGCTAAATTTATATATCGCAGGCGTCTATTGGTCCTTAGTGCATCACTAATATATTTAGCGCCTACATCCGTTATATGATTAGATGATAAATTTAAAATTTGCAAATTTTCTGCGGGAGCACCATGGTGTAATTTCGCAGCAATCAGCTTACAATCATCATCGTCTAATTTACATTTACTTAAAGTGAGGCTTCGGAGACTAGACTTTTCATTCAGAAGCACTTCATAAGAATGCTGCAATACTGTTGAATTGTCTAAACAGATACTCGTTATGGTTGAAACTTCAAGTATTTTACTAATTTCGTGTAGAATGTAGAAGTCAATACGGCATTGTCGAACCGTTAACGTAGTTAAGCTTTGGAAGTAAGGCGCAAGCAGACCAATTACTTGCATCAAAATTCTTGGTACCTTAATTTCGTTTAACAAAATTTCTGTTAGGCAGTTGTATGTATCATACAACCCTGAAATAGTAAGGGTATTTGTGTCAGCAACAGCCTCAGTCTCTTCTGATTTAGAATCATCAACTGCTTTAACTTCACTCGGTTGTGACGCTACAGTTGCTTGTGTAATGTATGTTGGTAAAATGCTCAACTTTTTACGCCGTGCTGTTGCATCTCCATATTTAATTGATTTGTAAAATTCATCTGAAAACAAATATTTGTGATATATGGGACTCCATTAATAATTAAAAATAAGCTAACCCCAGGTATAAGAGGTAGTAGAGGCTCTTGGTATATTTTGCAGAACAAACGATTAGGTAATAGGGAGTAGTAGTAAATAAAAAACAGAAGGTTAACTACTTATTATCTTTACAAATAAATAAAATTGGACAGTCTGTTTGTAATATTAAAATAATCGCTTTTTATTAGGTAAATGCATCATTATGGATGTATAGACGGTTCATATACCAAAACAATATTTTTTACAATTTTTTTCTGTCTGTCTGTCTGCTTGTTTTAACTAATCTCTGGGACGGCTAGACCGATTTTTTTGATTGTTAAATTCCACGTGGACGAAGTCGCGGGCACATCTAGTATACAAAAAAATAATATTGTATAGCTTACCGCGTTGCTGTTCTTTCTTCACTATTATGTTGTTAGGACATTGTAGTTTCGCGCATACCGTGGGCAATACAGTAACCAGATCTATAAATTCACCAACATCACCTCTTTTACTATCCAAGGTTGTCCTCATAGATTTTGTGGATTTAAATGAAGTCAGAGACTTTACGGACTTGGATTGCTTCATGGTATTTCAGCTTAATAAAAAATGATAAAAAAACTTATAAAAATAAATAGTTAAAAATACGTATTTGTAATAATATCAATATTTAAACAAAGGGATTCAACTGATTTATATAAATGTCATTTCTAAAAATATCACTTATTTTTTGTTTTACATTAATCCGTCAACATTAATGGCCTGTACTTTGATACAAACCGAAAACAAAGCATCGGCAAAGTCAAACCTAAATTCTTAATCAAAAACACGACGACCTGCATGACGCTTAAAGGCATTAAAAGGCGCAATGGTTACTATACCAGACCGCCATTCGAAGGGTTTTGGTTCGATTCCCAGCAAGCAGCGAGGTGGCTATTGAAATTATGAGTTTATACTGATCTCGGTCTGGATGTGTATGTTCTTGTGCTTTGTGAACTCTTGTGTGATGTCCATAGTATTCACGACACAGGGAATCATAGTATGGGGCAATAAGTGTGCGTTATTAATTTATTTTGTAACGGAGGAATTTTGTACCTCTACTAAAACAACTGCGAGGAGCAGGATCAGCAGGAAATGGTCATATGAGGTGTGGGGACAAGAGGTGAGGTGTGGTGAGCTGGTGAGGCGAGGTGTGGAGTGGAGTGGAGAGTGAGGTGCAGGCTTGAGGAGAGGAGACGAGATTGAGGAGTGGAGAGGAGAGATATTCAGTTGGGAGTCTTTCATAGGTTTCAGGTATTCCAGCAAAATGTTACTTGCCAGCGAACAGGCCCTCTTCAAGAATAAACAGAAGAACAAAGGAATTATGTCAATATTGTCATTCAATAAAAATGTATTGTAAAATGGAGCTCGTCTATTAATTTGCCCTTTTACAATTTAATATCAGTCCCAACTCACACCAGTGATAACTTCTTAACCGAGTAATAAGATTTCTATATTATGAAATGTTGTTTGTCCGTATGAACATCCTGTACGTATGTACGTCAATTAATACTTGCATGTTTTTTTAATATGACACACACCACCACAGAGTACTTTGTATGCACACCAAATATAGGTCAGACTATGTGACCATCTATTATAGATTTTAAAATCTTACCACCAAACAAATTCCCAAAGGAACAAAATGTTTGTCTACTAAATCTTCGCAGTTCTGGGGTCAGATACTGTGGGACTAAGTTAATCATAAGGTTGTACCATGAATTATAATATTAAGATCTGCTCAATAAACCCAATTGAGGTCAATTTGTCTTACCAGTTGGAACTACATGGAATTGAATTCACGATAGACTTGGGACTGATACAAGATGAAATACTCGTGAAGAAATACTCGCGCGTTTATCGCAAAATATTTATTGCCTTATTTTAATTTTTTTTCTTTAAAACTAAACAATATCTTATGAATTACACATTTAACTTAGACAGAGCTACTTAGCTTCTACGACAATAACTTAAAATATATTGTTACGTCTGGGAATTGAGACTTAACTAAAACAGTTGGACTTGCTCCATGACAAAATTATTTTGTCCCGAGAAAACCGTACGACGATGCCACCTAGTAAACTATAACACGTTTATACAAAAATAAAAATATGCCCACTAAAACCAAAAATCTAAATAAGTAAAAATTCAAAAGTGGGGGGTTTTACAAAAATATTTAAGTTACCATCATTGACTTAGTACCTAATAATAAGTCAATGGTTACCATGAAACTTTACTTTAATGCAAAGTCTTTTATAACAAAAATACTGAAATCGCAAACCTTCTCGTTTCTCAAAATATAAATAAACCAATATATCCTGTTTTAGCGGTCTAGAACAATTTGTCAGTAAAATTTTCCATTTCCCAATTTTGACGACGATTGATAACCAGGTCAATCGATTAAGCCTTTATAAAATCGGTAAAACTTAATGAAAATATGACATTCTAACTGGAACTAAACATAATATCATAACTAACTTATTTTAAGAGCTTAAAAATCAAGAAATTCTGTATTCATAATGTCTTTTCAATCAAGCCTGATAATAAAGTTCATATGCTGCAGATATGTATACCATGTATAGTGTAACCCATATCTTAACTAAAAAAGTTGGTTGATCGATAGCCCACTTTCCCATAGAAATTGTTTTAAATATATGTCAATTTCGTTCAGTTCATCACATCGAATTGGAATATTATTGCCATCGATTACTACTCTCACTAGGCCTCTACTTGAAAGTAAGTTCTTTAATTCAGTTTGATATTTTAAAATTTCCAATATCTTCCTTACTGAAAGAAGCGATAAGTTATTAAAAGCCAAATTCAGAGCGGTAAGAGTAAAGTTTCCAGTACAACATATTAAATCGCCTTTGCGTTTGATATATTGTTCTGCAAATGGATCTTCGAATTCCCCAATAATTTCTTTTGTTTTCATTTCAGCTTCATCTTCCACTGTCATCTCTTCGACGATAAAAGAGGGAACCATAGGTTTTTTTAATTTCTTTCGCTGACATTGCTGCCGAATATCTATCGTTTGAGTGACTCTATCGTATCTTTTGTTATCTTTCTTAGTTTCACTTTCAAAACGAGCATGTTTTACTTCTTCCAGACATTTTTTGTATGTAATTGATTTAGATATTAAATAATCGAGCCATCTCCGTCTTTTTTGTATAATATCATCAAACGTTAGAGGAAACTCTTGAAGATATCTAAATATAAAAGATGCTCCAGCGTCCGTTATTTTATTTCCAGATAAATTTAAGTACGTTAGATATCGATTATATTTTAATATTTCACCAAGAGCCTGGGCTCCTTCATCCGTGATATTATTTGAAGTTAAATCTAAGAGTTGCAAAGTCTTTAAAGCAGGCCCTTTTATATTTAGTTTCGACGCCATTTTTTTACACTCCTCGTCATTAATACTACAACGCTTCAACGATAAGTATTTCACTTGAGACGGTCGATCCAATAATATAGAGTAAATACCATTTGGCACACGTGTATCGTCAAGACATATATCAGTTATGTTCGAATGAGGCAAAAGTTTACTTATTTCATAAAGTATAATCGGACACAGACCACTTTTTCTAATTGAAAGCTTGGACAACCCCGTATGAAATGGAAGACAAATATTAAAAACTTGAATTAATTTTCGAGGTATCGCAAAAGGACATCCTACAATAGCAATTTCGACTAATCGACCAAGTTTATCGTAACAAGTAGTAACTGGTATCGCATCTGTAATTTCAACTCTACCATTTGGAGAGGAAATTTTCGGTAACACTGCAATTTTCTTGTCTTTAATGTTACTTTGAATAGTCCTACGTGGAAGTTTACTTTTACCGTTTCTGGATTTTGATTTGGATGATTCAGTACAGCATTTTAACAATTTTTCGTCATACCGTATATATTCAGCTGCAACAAACAAAATAACAATATACTTATTTATTATTATCTCTCTGCATCGTATAAGCACGCAACGTCACTAAGTCCTGTGTGGTCGGTGCAGCTTACAAAAGATCAAACAAACAAACGTTGCGATTTGAAAGAAGACTTGAGCCTTTTTTTAACTATTAAACATAATTATGTATTTATGACTAGATAAGAGTTCAGTTAACCCGCCCTCGCTTCGCTTGGGGAATCTTAAATATCCACCCTCGAAAATTGTAAAACGTGAAGCTTTATATTGACATAATTAAAATAAAAGAATTATAATCTGAATCGATAAAAATAAAACAATCATTAAATGTTAAGTGAAGCTTATCACAATAACTCGATAAATATTAAATGCACTTACTTTGATTCGTTCTGGTAACAATAACATTTTTAGATACTTGCAATTCTAGACAGAACCAACGGATAAACGAATCAAAATCTAGTGGAGTTGGGTTTTCATTATTGGATACATTTCTTTTTCCTGGAGAATATCGGGGTTTCACTGTTTTATTTCGACCGGCGTAGGAGGGATTTCTTAGAGATTTCATATTTGACCGACCTATAGATCTTGAATTATTTTAAAATACCCTACAAATAACGTATTTTACAAAATCCGCTGTTCTTATCTTTTTTGACTACTTGACACTTGTACTATATAATATCTTCACAGATATTTATTTATGTAATAGTTAAGACCACAAACACAATACTATGCAACAAATGATAGAGGTATTACGAAAAATTTCAAATTCTCCCGCAAATAAAAATCAGTATTTACTACCAAAAAAATCTTAGTCCTCATATGTATGAGCAAGGGCAACACTGGTGTGGTGTCTAATCTGTCAGTCTTTAAAGTCAGTGCCGTACGGTTAACTGTGTCATGTCAACGGTGATGCTGATGTCATTCCCATTTGTTTGTCATAATTGTCATGCATTCAATCCGTGTATGGTTGTTTTGCATTTTTTCTCATAAATCATAGTCGTTTTTTAGAAGTGGCATGCAAGTTTTGAGAGAAAATAAATAAAAACCAGCAACAACAGTGGTGTAGTGTTTGTTGTAAATGTAACGAAGTGATTTAAGTGCCCACCTTGAAGTGTTGGTGACATAATTGTTGTCGTGTGTATTGCGTATCATGTAACTATTGTGGCTTATTTTGTGGCCTGCTGCATCTATTTTCGATTCGACGGACTTCTTTAATGTATGCACTTTCATATTTCATCTTTAATTTATTTATTTAATTGCCATACATACATAAATACTCGGTTAGGAAAAGTAATGTCAAGGTTTTTCACTTTTGTTCAATTGCCTTACAGAGATAGAATCTTCGAGCTGGATTCGAATACGTAGTTTTATTGTGTCTGTTTTCCTTACTTAGGGAGGTATTTTTCTATCTTTTTACTACTAATAAAATCATTGTCATCAATGCGTTTTGATATTTGCAATTCCTGCAAAATTCAGAAATATTCTGAATGAACTGTTCTGTGTAGTTTCACTATCAATGCTATTGTTGGTATTTTCTCACAATTATCTGATGTTCCTCCGTTCTGACAATTTCTTTATTCAGATAGTGAAAGTCTGATATCTGAGAAGAATTAAATAAATGTTGATGACTTTTACACACCAAAGAATGGTTAGATTTTATGCAGATAACTTGGGCTGTTATTAATTTTGTATTAGCAATTTAAATCAATTTTTGACATTTAATATTAAGTCAACAATATTTTTTTCCCAAATTAAATATTATAAATACACACAAATAATTTCATTTCAAAATGTCTATAAACAATTTAGTCTCATAGTATCATTGGCTAGCAAAATTGTTTCAGCGATAATACATGAAAAGGAAATATAAATAAATGATAAGGCGAGATGTTTAGATGTTTAACAAACAATCCCATTGTGTAGTTGTAGTTGTGACAACATTGTATTGTGATCTTTCAGATGGTTAAATAAACTGCAGTCAGGATGAGCTGGCTCCGAACCACGTCACTGTCTTTTGCTAGGCAGCTCTCTCGCTCCCTGGACCCTCGACATGACTATGAACCTCAAGCATGCTATTCATCATTCTGCAAACATTGGCAACAGGCTCATGACATTATTCTCAAATCACAGGTAAAGTTTGGTTCAATATTATACAGGAAAAAAAATATTATATGAAAAACTATTTATCTGATAAAAAAAGGTGGCAGCCAGGCAAGCAGGATATAAAAACGTTACCACTATGCACATGTACCATTTCAGTTAAGTTAGGTTGTACAGATAGCACAAATGTACAGTAGGGTCCTATGGTAGGCGATGCAATCACTTTCTGTTGATCAGCATAATGTATTGTAAGCAGTGGAGGTTAGATGGAACTGTAATTTAACTAATTTACATTAGATTCTAGATTTGTTTTACTTACATTATGGTAGAATTATCTACAAGGAGTAACCAAACAGTGTTCATATAAGAAAAGATTATCAGGAAAACTTTAGCAACTTGTTACTGGTAACTTTAAAATGATTAGGTTAACAATTGGTTAAATATAGGATAATCATATTTATTTGTACCATGTATACCCTATACATGGTTGGTGCCAATTACATATAAATTATGTACATGGTTGGAGCCATACCCTGTACATATAAATATCATTTAAAAATATTTTTTAAATGCTCCTTATTGACTGACTGATGCAAATGCAAAGTAGACTCAGTAATTTGTAATTTTACTATTTATTAATGTAATTCCGATTACTACTTAATGATAACTCATAATTAGGTATATTTTATTAATTATGCACATTATTTATTTATATTATAATATGTTTAATATTTATTGTTTTTCCTAATCAGGGACAAGCTGTGAGGTACAGAAAGGTATTTATAATATGTATTTATCTATATTTTATATTGGGTAAACATGTATAATATATATTATTATTTTCAATAACATAATTATATCTCCCTTATGCTCTGGAAAGCAATATTCTCAAAAATGTATCCCATTCAACATATTAATACCATTTATGTACTTCTATAGTACCTATCTATCATAACTTTCCTAGAATAGTTTAAAACTATTCTGTTAAAGTTGCATTTTTAAGTTGCATTGTTGTTGTATTACATTTTATTTATATCTTTTAAATGCATGAGGGAATTTCATATATGATATTGTTATTATGCAAATTATTATGTGGGAGTGAAGTCAATAGCATATGGTTATGTGCATGTGGATTCAGGGTTATTGGAATATTGGTTAAATCCTCCTCAATATTTATAGTGTACTTAAAATGAATGAAATGCAGGAACAGACACGAAACTACATTAAATAAAGATACTAAGGTTTATATGTCCCCGAAGCAAAGCTGGCGCAGGTGATCGAATCATGAAATTAAACTTGCATGTTTTTAGTCAGTTCTTGAGTCTCTGTTTATCAGTGCAATGGCAACATCAGTATATGTTCATTAAAGGTATGGGAAGCTTCACCACTCCATTGGTTTCAAATTTTTTTGAGTGCCTCGACATAGAATTTACAACAATACAATACATACAATTACTGTATAAAGTCCAAATTATACTACTAATGTGGTCATCCCAACCCCCTAACTTTCTCATTACTGCTCAGGTCTCTGCTCACTTTGTGATAGTTCTATCTATGCTGCGCAAACGTTTTTCTTTATTAAAGAATAAGTGTGAGTGATAATTAATTCCTAACCTGTTCATAATTTTAAAATGAAATGTGTAAAAGAATCTGACCTTGAGATAAATTAGTATTTTAAGTTATGTGCAATTATTACTGCTTTATTTGTGCACTATCTCTATAATTATACAGAGTAGACTATAATTGGCTTAGTGTCTTTTTGGATATTGTGGAATCTTTGTAGACTTGGAGTCAGTTTGACCTACATTCACTGTAAAATATTTTTCCATTCAAATGTAAGGAAGGTGATGGCCTCAAATAAAGCACAGTTTATACTTATGCCTATTTCAAAAGTCCCATCCCTTTAGATTGAAGACACTACCACCCTGTTGATGGATTCGGCCGGTATTTTCTTTCGTTCCACTTCGTTCTTTCTTGGCTGGGAATGCACCTGTGATGCCTTTGGCTTATTGCTGATGTCCCTTGGCGATGGTGACCACTTACTATCAGGCAGCTCCTCTGACCGTTTGTTGGCTATTAAAAAAAAAACTTATATGCTTGATTTAGGATTGGTATTGCAGTATGAAACGAGAAGGTAACCTTTTGGTATTAATGTCAAATGAAAATTATGCTAAACCTGAAACGGAACGGTCATAGGTTTATTGTTACACCTGAGAATCGAAATGGAATGTCTGGTCTGTGTCATTGGCCCACAGAACTGGCCACATAACGCTTCTTAACAGAAGACAAGAATACTCGAATGGATATCACTTTTTGCATGCAGAACCATTTTACACCAAACCTTGTTGTTAATTAATATAAGCATAATTACATAGGCATTTGCAACTTACCATCAGGTGGGATTGTAGTCGAGGATTAACTTATTTTAAGTAAAAAAATAATAAATTACATTGTCTAGTGCCCTTGCTGAAAGGGTCTTACCTTGGTGACTCGGTCCCACCACGTAAAATTGGCCGTGTTCGGTATTGGTAGTTTGTGATGTCTTATGTATGTCCATGCTATCTGGAACACAGGGAATCCCAACGCGGAGGTGAGTCAATGAGCGTAGTAAATTAGTTTATACGAGAAAGTGACTCATCACCACAACACAACACGCGTTTCCTCTCATTATGTGAGGGGTACAGGCCATAGTCCACCACGCTCGCCAACTTCACACACCGGCGGACTTCACACACCTTTGAGAACTTTATGGAGAACTCTCAGGTGTGCAGGTTTCCTCACGATGTTTTCCTTCACCGAAGCAAATGATAACTAAATTATGGTACGCAAATAATTTTTGAAAATTAGCGGTCCTGCACGCACCGCTAAATTCGAATCCAAGCTTTCCGATTCGGGAGTCCGAAGGCCAAAACACTCGGCTATCACTGCTAGACAAAGTGACTACTTAATTTTCGTAAAAGTGGCAGAATATATTTTTATCTGTGCAAATGTTGTAGCCGCAACACCTGCACGACGATGTCCTCGGAGTGGTCAATCACCTGGAACAGCTGGCGACGCTGCTGGTGCTGGAAGCGAGGGCCAGGGAGATCCATCGCCTGGCCAACCCTGCCGCCTGTCTCGAGTACTTGCTGAGCGAAAACCTGCTGGATAAACTTTACGAATGGGCCATGTGTACAGGAAAGTGAGTGCGGTTATTTTAAACTCGTCATCTCGGACACTAAACATTTTGAATGGAAACGGGTACTTGCGGTTTTTAATGGTAAAACAATTCAAAATCGTGAGTATCCGTTTTCATTTGCATGCATAATTATGTATATGCATTTATTGTTTTTCTACATACTTAATGTGTAAATTTGGATTGGGAGATTGGGGCAATCCACTCTATCTGTGATCCATACCAATCTAATTTTACTGGAATATTAAGGAGTACCTATTTGAGTAGGTCTGAGTAAACGGCTTACTTGCACATTTTCGACGGTATCCAACTAGTTTTGGAAGATTTGTACGAAAAAGGTTCTAGTTCTTATTGAGCATGTCATCTGATCATAAATCGGGTATGCTGAAAGCCAGATATAATAGTAATTCATACTATTTTATCAGACATTTTGATAAGTTTACCCGTTACGATTATTTTTTATCACGTGAATATTCACATCGATTTACCTCGCTTTATCATAATTATGTGAAACATTATCTTTTGTGTATCTCTGTATATCATTGTCGATCTACGAGTATATGCCAGTAGACCGTGCATACTAAATCAGTGTCACTCTTTGGGTAATATGAGTTTGCACCCTTGAGTTCATACCAATCTGTCCTGCGCGTGGTGCACACTGTACAGCTTACCTGTACCTTCCGAATATAATCGAGCGCGAATGATGTTTTTTTTTTATTATAATTGTTTTTTCTTTCGAGGTACGGAACCGTAAAAAAGACTATCCCTAGGAAACCTAAATTGCACTTCACTCTTTTGACAGTTTGACGGCTGGTGAATATGAATTAGTGGTAGTTGGATTCGAACCAAACCCGATTGGGGGTCAATCATTTAAACCACTTAGCTGTCACATACTACTGAGATTTAGTTCTACATTAGTGTTAAGAGAGGTGTGGCAATTTGGCCACCACGCAATTAGTCCAACGTAGTGGACTGCGCCAACCTAATGCTTTGTTGTTTCTGAGACCCGCTCCATTAACGGAATATTTATTGTTGTCAAACCATTACCGGTTTCCGTATTCGTCTTATTTAAATCCAATTAGTTAAAAAGATAATCGGATAAAACCGTTGAATACTGTTCGAGACATTAATGGGTAGAGGAATACAACGGTTCTGAAAATAATATACTTGTTTATTTTACAAATTTAATATAAATGATTAAGCTACTGTACTATTGCTTGTTATCGTATACAAAGACGCGATATTCTTGTGATGGTGATCACGACTGAACACTCCTTATATGGAACGATATAGTGACTATAACACTGGATAATGTAGGTACCTACTTAAGGTGCATTACACAAGCTATGTATACGCCATTATTGCCATGAGTAGGGTTGTCAATTAAGTTACCCGCGTATTTAAAACAATTGAATTCGTCTTTATTTCCAAGATAATGTAATTAATTACATGTTCCCTTATTTACATTATTAGATGCTCTTAAGGCGTGCAAATTTATGAAGAGGAAGATATGGTATGTGGGTACAATTTTTAAATTCTCATAAAATTTAGAAAGAAAGAAGCAATCGATAAGATATTTTTAATTAACTATAAACAGGAAACAAAACTAATCAATCTCTGATCTTAAAAACAATCGACTCATAACTTCAATTTCAAATATTCTTTAACTGCCCGGATTTCTCAAAATTTGTGGTAACCCTAGGCGAGAGTCGCCGTCATTGTATAAATGATTGCGCTCGTGTTTTCCTCCTTACGGTTGATGTCCAATTGATTCAAGTCATTACTGATCCTCGTACATCGTAAATAGCTGCAAACAACTCAATACAATTATAGCTACTTATTATATTATATACCAGTGTAAATAATATATAGACCATAAAATTAAAGATGAAGATAAGGATTGATTAAACGCTATTTTGGTAAATTTAGCGCTGCCAAAACTACATTGGTCCACCCGACCGCTTTAGAAAATCTATCTATACCTTATTACGTCCAGTAGATACAAGATAGGTATATTTACATAATATAAAGTTAGACAAAACATGAAATACAGACAAATCTTAACGGAACTTATCCTTTGGAAATATTAATTTCCCATATTAGAACCGACGAAAAGTGTTCTAGATTGACTCATTTACATTATTATGTATGTAGTTGATAAAATGCAAAATATCATCTAAAACTGTTGAATGTTTTTTGCATAATACTCGCATCACATAGACAGACAGACAAATGGAGCGACAGAACAATTTCAAAATTCAAAATTCTTGGACTTTATCGATAACTAAGACACCCATTAATTAAATGTTCAAAACGATGTTAACAAAAGATTTGGCCCATTACACATTTTATTATTACATATTATTCAGGTCAAACATAATCAGTGGTTATTATAATAATAAACGGCTCTATTAACCACAATACGTTGTTATAATTATCACACCGCGGAATTAACTGAGTTTAATTTGCGTTATTACAGAATTACCGCGTAGAACGTCATCTATACTTATATTAAAATACTAGTGGACCGCCCTCGCTTCGCTTCGGGAAACGTGTACATTCGAAAATTGTTAGGCGTGATTCTTTAAATTGATATAACTTTGTTACTAACAAAACTTTAAATTATTTCTCAACCGATTGAAATAAAACAAACACTTAATGTTAAGTGAAGCTTACCACAATATATTCGGAGACTAGCTGCCCCAGCGAACTTCGTACCGCTCTATAATTAATAAACAAATAATAATATGGTGACATATCGACAGCAGCGCCACCTACCGGGTCCAATTGTAAATCAAAACCATTCTTGGATACACCTGAAGACACACAAAAAATTTCAACCGAATCGGTACAGCCGTTTTTGAGTTTTAGCGTGACTAACGCACAGCAATTCATTTTTATAATATATGATATAGCCTATGTCACCCGGGGATAGTGTAGCTTTCCAACAGTGAAAGAATTTTTCAAATCGGTTCAGTAGTTTTGAAGCCTATTCGATGCAAACAAACAATCAAATCTTTCCTCTTTATAATATTAGTATAGATTAGCGCGTACAAAACCACAGACAAACAGACAAAAATTCTAAAAATCATTGTTTTGGGTTCTGTTGCGTTAATAAATAGTATAAAAGGCCCCAGTAAAAGTTTTTCTCATATATCTTCTATGTAATATGAGTCATTCTGCACACTACCATCCGTTTCACACGACGTGACATGACATTTGAAATGTGAACGATCATTATCAATGTGAAGTAGCCCTTTGACAGAATGAATTACGGTCGAATTTCAAGCACAGAGCGGGTCCGTTATACAATATTATTGTGCGAGTATGTAGTGTTTTCGTTAAAATATTAGCATACCTATATAAAACGTTTTATCAACCTTCATACTGTTATCAAGCAGCAGCACTGTTGCCCATGCTCATTCTCAGTATCAACATTTCCTGCGTGAATCACTTGGCATAGACTTCTGGGAACAGCGATATAGAAAAAAAGGCAGATGGAGCGTGCAGAACAAAAAAGTGAAGCCACAAAAGCAAATACACATTCAAAAGCGAATACAAACTCGCATTAGTGCTATTCAGACCGTCGTACTGTTTAGACGTCACGCGTAATCACGCGTCACGCATTACTACAACTTAAAAATGCCGTCTTGTATATTTAAACATTGTAAAAGTTGTTCCCAAACACATATAAACGAAGATGGGATATCTTTTCACAGATAACTATTTTTATTTCACTGTTTTGTTGTATATTTACCCATGTAAATAAATAAAGAAATTAATAAAATAAATAAATATTTTATAACCAAAAAGCTACTCAGTTACTTGGCAATAAGGTTCGTTTTAAGTTTTAAGTAGTAGTGCTACTTCCAGAACTTTCTATGCTACTCGTGAAGGAATGGGGTAAAAATTTATCGATATCGACAATTTTATTATGTTATTTCTAGTTAATAATTTTCAAATGAATAATTATGAGTCTTGTTCTAAGTCGGTCACAGTAGTCATGGGCGGCAGCGGAAGGTGGTGCTGCATGCTCGTTTGCTGCCTTAAATCAATAAAAAAAACATGTGTATACAGTTCTGCTACATGGTGTGGAATAAATAATTATTATATTTTGCCCTCTACACCACTCCAAGCTGTTCATCCAATTGTAATGAGATTTTGGTTAGTTGTTATGCGTAAGGGATGAAAATGCAAAATAAAGGTGGTTAAGATTTAATACCTATAATTATCTGTGATTTGAATAAATATTTTAAGTTACCTATGTATTTATGTCTCTCAAATTCAAAACACCTTAATATGTTATTACCCCTGTGTGTGATAAATTAATTATATCACAATATTATCATAAAATGTAATCACGGCCGTCTGTTGTAGTAATAACGTGACATGTCACTACATGTAAGATGGCGGATTCAAAACCCGCCACGGACAATATATTTTCAAAAAACGTTCATTAAAGT
Source organism: Ochlodes sylvanus (assembly GCA_905404295.2). NCBI lineage: Eukaryota > Metazoa > Arthropoda > Insecta > Lepidoptera > Hesperiidae > Ochlodes > Ochlodes sylvanus. The sequence goes on from FR990144.1 coordinate 7,599,368, forward strand.
TTATTTATTTATTATGTATATTATATTGAATTAATATATTATTTATCTTTTATTTTAATTATAATAATAAAATATTTTAGTTTTAAATAACGGGAACTTATTCAATACCTAGCAACATTACACTCACACAGAGATACACGTGTCCCTACAGTGGCATTCCTCGTTGTCACGCATACATACATCAATGCTAAAGTGGCCTATGTTCTGTCTATTGAATGTTATAATAAATAACATAATATTATAATAATATAAGTAATAGCACTAGGCTATTACTGCCTTTTATAATTATGATTAACAAATATTATACGAGTAAACAATACAGTACCAGTTTCTATCGTTTTCATATAAAAAAGCAACATAATAATAATGTATTGTAGATCTAGTTCTAGACCATGCAACAATAAACTGTCGATAATTGTCGATAACGTGGCAAAAACACCGGCACATCACTAAGCCTAAACCGATAATGGTACTATGCCTGAAGCAGTTGTTAACCAAAAATGTAACTTAAGACTATATGCGTAAGGTCAATCTGTTATAGATACCAGTCACGCCATCTAGCGTTCAATAGCGTTACATAAAATTCCATTACCATCTAGCGGTGGATAGACGAACTTTATAAATATTATGTACTTAATTGATGAAGGTAAGAAGACACCAAATATGGCAAGGAAAAATAAAAATTAAGATAAAGTGTTAAGGTGCATTTTCAACTAATAACAGCCGGTTTGATAGACTATTTGAAGTTGACAAGTACCGACCAATTAAAATGTAAGTTTCTTAGTGTGAATAATACTATTAGCGTTGTCACGCACACATAAATGCTAAAGTGGCCTATGTTATGTCTATTGAATGTTCCATCTAGTTAATCTATGTCTGGGAATAAACATTGTTTATTAATTGGGTGTAAGTTCTACTCTCAGTTCTACCTTTAATTAACCAATCGTTACACCGTTCGTTTTTGAATTACCAGTAACGAATCGTTAAATGCGTTTTAATTAATATTTTCATACAGGAAAACTTTTTAGTTACACCTCGTAAATAGTAAAACTATCCGTAAATAAAACGAATCGTTTTTCGAATATAGTAACTGAGCATGGTCGATCACCTAAGATCGGCGCAAATGAGCACTTCAATTCGTGTGAAATTGTGACCTTAACAAAAATGTTCGTTATAAACACTAGACTTCACCGGAGGTCATATTCGCAATTAAAATGCTGAATGTGTAAATGTTAATTTTAGACATATGTATGCGATTACTACAAGGTTATGTACCGACCGTAGCCGAACTCATTCCGTCTGAATTACTGATGAGTTGGCCTGAAATGGTCGATGTTTGCAGTATACATACTTATTTTAAACTGAATGCCTGGGAAGCCCGGGAAGTCACGGGTTTGATTCCAGGTCGGGCCAAATATTTTACGTGACAGATAAGCGTTTGTTCTCGGGTCATGGCCATGCCATTCGCGACACAGGGAATCCTAGTGGGAGTGTGATATTATATTGATTATATTGATACTTAATAATTATAACTTTTTTAAATTAATTTTCAACCATTGACGCTTTAAATACTGTTTATAGTGGTCCGTAAGTTCCGATGAACAACGGAATCCATACAGTTGTCGCACTGGACTTTCTACTTTCGAAAATCGAACCCAGAATGAAGCTTATAAACCGATTTAATATTCTAATGATTTGGTTACCGGTAGGGCTATTAATATTAATACTGACATTAATATTGAATTGATTATTACTAATATAACGTGATCGTAATCTTTTCGTAACGCCGCGCCCGCCTGCGGAGTTATCGCCTTGTTGCTGAGTCAGCCGTCAGACGACTTATGTTACGGCTAGGGGCTTGAAAAACAGTCGTTTCGTTATTTCTGGCCTATTCGACACGCTATTCGATATTGACGAACCCGTAGCCTAGTTGGTAGTGGCCCTGCCTGCGAAGCGACGGGTCCCGGGTTCGGTTCCCGGCCGGGGCAGACGTTTATGTGACAGATAAATGTTTGTGCTCGGGTCGTGGGTGTTAGTGGTGTGTCATTTGTGTATGAGTGTTTTAGCGTTTATTTGTTTAATTATTCTTTCTTGGCCGAAATCGATATAACTTTTCGTGTACGAGTACGTTCCTGAGCTACGACTTATTATCAATCGGCTCTACATTAGAAAATTATTGTAACATTTCAATTTCTAAATATAACCGACTTCAATAAAAGGAGGAGGTTCTATGTTCGACGCCTATATTTTTTATGTATGTCCAGCGATTTCTCCGTCATTTATGAACCGTTTTTTTGCATTCGAAAGCTGGTGCATGTGGTCCCATTTAAATTGAAATTTAAGTGAGATCTGACGAGTAGTTTTTGAGTTGTCCTAATAATGGGTATTTAATTGTCTTCGACTATGTTGATGATATTTAGTTCACATTTTATTATTTTTCCATGTTGAAGTCGGTTTTTGTTTTGTTAAGTTATGCTCCATATATATTGTCAGTGTGATTAAAGTGTTTCTGTGCTGTACCGTATAGCGAATTGGCCTCATGTGGCGCTTAATACAATACACTCATAATGTATTATAAGTAATATGTATAACACACATTGCACACAAGTGTTCCTTGTATGAGACCAGGTCAATGACCCGTCTCAGAAACACATGGATCCCGTTTATTGATGCTTATTTCTTTAACAATAACATTATTAAGAGTAAGACCTTGTAAGTTATGCGCAAGATTACTGTCAATCTATCCATCCTTTCATCCACCGTTATCCATCAGCTTTTGGAAGTGTATTGATCAATATAGTTTAATTCCGCTCTAGCAGTCTATTCCGATAATAATATTATTGCACTTATCTGATAATTCTTCGTAATTTCTGCGAGACGCTCGCTCTTTAAACACCCTGAAAAGTATTCAGATACCATCAAATTACTTAGCTAGCTAGCATTACAGCATAGAAATGTGTGGATTACAGCAAGACGAAAATATGAATAAAAAGTAAATTAACGAAAAATCGGTCAAGTGCGAGTCGGACTCGTACACGTAGGGCAATTACAGATCACCGAGCGATATTTATCTCTAAATATTTGTTCAAAAGTTACTAAAATATTTTCATGCACATACGAAAATTTTCTGTGCATTGCTATAAACATTTCTCGGAATCACAAAGCCGTAAATAAACAAATCGATAAGCTCGCCCTCAATTTTGTACAGATAACGGTAGCAAAGAGCGCCGGTAATTAAGTTCAGTTCATTATGAGTCCACGGTTATCGCCGTTCCGTCGCTAATCAGTTATTGGCAAAGATACAACTCCGATTAGATTGCCTTTGTGCTTCTTGTTGTTAGGTTTTTTGCTGTCATATGATTGTTCACCAAACTTTTTGGTATAACAATTTATTTTTGGAATTAAGATAGCAAACGAGAATGCAGCGCCATCCTTCCGCCACCGCCCATGACATCTGTGACCGCTACAGAACAAGACTCAAATAGGGACTAAGATGGTTAGTCCAGATAGCAAACGGTTTTAGAACGTTAGTTGGTTAGTTTGTTAGTAGGTATTAGGAATGGAGCTGTTAGCTTTAGCAGATAGAGGTGTTGCTTGAGGTCTGAGACGTTCGCCTCTAAAAAAGTGTAACCGTTCCGGATCACCGGAACACAATTGGTGTTGAAACAATTTGTCTCTGTTTAGTATATTATTTTTAAATATAGATTTAATCATGTTCGTTTGTTGCAGATACGAAAACGCGGTCCGGCTAGAGCAACTCAAACTATTCGGAAGTCTCATCGCACATTACAGTACACAGGTAACGTATGTTGCGGGAATTTGCACTCTAATACGAAGTGTTAAGGTTCATTTCTAGGGGCATGAACATAGTCTGCTGTAGTAGGTTGCATCTAATATTGCTAGGGGGCCGTTCAAGTATTACTTAAGAAGAATTTTTGCAATTTTTAACCCCCCCGTCCCCCTTGTTACCAAAAGTAAGCAAATCTCTTACCCCTCCCCCCATGCTTACGTAAACTTACATTCTATGTTTCTTTATTGATTCAAGAGAATTTTGAAAAAATCTGCTGATGTAATCACCATATGGACCCCCAGCCCCCATGTCATCAAAAATAAGAAAAGCAAAGACCCCCCCCCCGCCCCCCTGTTGTGCTTACGTAATACTTGAATGACCCCTAGGCTCCCACGATGAAGAGTGTAAAGGTCCCTGTGTTGGCTCAATGTTGGATCGGGTGACTTCATATACCTGTGAAAACCTCAGGGAGAACCTTGGGGTGTGAGAGTCTCCTTTCATATTTGAGTCTAAGGCAATCTCCCCTGCTCGTGCTGTAAATAAGTATACGAGTATGTGCTTACTTCCTATTTTATATGCAGGACTCGAGATGGACATTCCTATCGTCAAGTTATAATAAATAAGCATATAAAACGAGTATCTTTACGTAAATAATGGAAATTTCTTCACCTGTAATAATTCTAATAAGAAAATTAATAGAATTGTTTTTTACGCTTATAATTAGGAAGAGATAGTTGCGAAAGTAACCAATTAGCCACAATTCAGTAACTATTAGTCACATTGTTACAGGCGACACCGGAGTATTTTAAAAGAGTAGGCTATCTTCGGCAGTTTAATAGAAATAATAGTAAATATCGTTATCCTTATAATGATAAATTAGTAGCTTTGTTTAACACGATCATTACCTAGGTCCTTTAGGTTAACTTATAACCCTAGAGTGCGAAACTGAATTTACCGACCAGACTTAATTTACTACTCGTTACCTCACAGGTGATAGCTGCCGAGCCGTTCCTCAGGCCTCTATTGAAGCTCCTCAGCAGCTTCAGAAATCAGTTGCCACCGACGAACCTTGAAAGTAAGTTGGTTTTTAACCGACTTCAAAAAAGGAGTCGGTTCTAAATTCGACTGAATTTTTTTTAAGTTTGTTATCACATAACTTTCGACTGGGTGAACCGAATTTATTCTTTTTTTTTAAAGCTGGTGCTTCTCGTGTGGTCCCACTTCAAATTGGTCCAGTTCTGACAATGGCATCCATGGGAAAGTCATATAGGGTGTCCCACGGCGGATTTATGTTTTTAAATACGATTATTTCAAAAAGTAATAAACGGTTCGGAGAGAGGGTGGTATCGTTGGAATCAGTGATCGTGCGGATTTTTTAATCACGATGTCGCAGTGGTAGAGTGAGCATCGCACGCTCGCCATCGAAGCATGTTTAAAAGGCACGATTCGTACGTAATTGCTCGTCGACAATTTTGTTCACACTTCGGTATTCGACGGATAAGTGATGAACCGAGTGTGAATTTAATTCGTTCCTGGGTGCAGAGGTTCCGCGCAACTGCTTCGGCTATGAACGCCTCATGGCCAGGGCCCAGTCGATCATCAAGGACCCCCGATAACAATGAACTCGCTGAAGAGAGTTTACGTGAAAATCCACGACTTTCGATAAGGAAAAGGGCAGTCCAACTGGCACTTCCAAAAGCGATTATATACGAATTTCTTTTTGCCGAACCTGCGAGCTCACCCATCGTTCTCATCGCAAACGTGGTTCCAACAGGATACTGCGACCGCACACACGGCCAGAGCTTCGATGACTTTGCTTCGGGAAGCTTTCCCTCAAAAATTGATCAGCCTCTTTGGGGACATCCCGTGGCCACCGAGGTCCCCCGATTCAACCCCAATGGTTTTATTTTTACGGGGCTAGCTCAAAGAGAGAGTTTACATTAACAATCCCCGAACTCTTGTGAACTTAAGAGAAAATATTCGTCGAGAAATCAGCACAATTGAACCAAGTTTACTGCAGCGTGTGGCGCGGAAAACGAGGCTCCGTTTTGAATAGTGTGTGCAATTCGACGGAAGACATTTGGATGACATAATCTTTAAAAGATGAAATCCGCATTATTATTCTGTCGTTTGGTACTTTAATTAAAACGATATGTCAAATAGTTTTTGTTTTATTTAATTTTGAAAACATAAATCCGCCGTGGGACACCCTATATAAGTCTTAAAGTTTCAGTATTTTGAAGTCGGTTTACGTATACGTCGGGAACGTATTTCTGGAATAAAAACTATCCTATACGCTTTCCAGGGACACAAAATTTCTCTGTACCATCTAAACTAACTTTATCACATTATACGTAAGAAATTTTCCTTTTAATAAGAGCAAGTTATGCGCCGACAATTATCCCATTAATAGGGTTCTGTATATTATTTTATATTTTTGTCGTTCTAAATCCTACTTATTTTTATTTCATGTCGGTTTGCAGGTCAGCTAGTGACAGTGTTGAACCAGCTGTGTGTGGTGTTGATGCAAAACATGAAGTTCATCGATCTGTTCTTCCTCATGACCCATACGCAGAACGGGCTGCAGGCCGAGTAAGTGGCCATAGTGTACTTGTAACATTGTCGACCCCGCGGCCCAGTTGGTGTTGACCCTGCCTGTAATGTCATACATACTCGTAAATGTTTGTGGTCGAGTGTTGGGTGTTAGTGTTGTATTATTGACGACCCGGATGGCGCAATGGTTGACATGCCGGATCGCCGTTCCGAGGGTCCTGGGTTCGATTTCCAGCGAGGCGGAAATTTGAATGATGAATTTAAATTTCCGTTCTTGGTCTGGGTGTGTGTGTTCTTGTCTTGTGTGTTGTCCATGGCACCCACGACAAAGGGAATCCTAGTGTGGGGCTATGAGTGTGTAGCGTTATTTATTTATTATTTTTTATTTTATTATTTGTGTTGTCCATGCCCGAACACGGAATCCTAATGCGAGGGGGGGGGGGGGTCTATGAGTGTGCATTAAAAGGAAACTGCGCGTGCATGTGTTTATTTAGAGATATCAATAAACTTAAATTATACATGCATGTACATTATATTATAAACCAAAATGTTCCACTTTCAAATAATAGTATTATTGTACATCACAATGCGGTATTTTCCACGCGAAGACAACGGCTATTTTGGTGTATGAACTGTTTTCGTACAAGCTTACGTGCCTAAGGCATTAGGAGTGATGGTATTTTTAAATAGAACGAGAACATTTCTGTTGCCGCGTTGTATGACATTTGTACGTTAATACTGACTGGCGAATCTTTCGTCTTGTATGCTGGTCGACATTTAAAAAAAAAATATTCGAAGACATATTTTATCACTTTTTTTTATTTTATCTCAGAATATATACTTCTATAGAACATAACTAATTTAGATAAGCGATTAAAAAAACAATAATAAGGATAAATAATTAAATAATAATTATAGTAACTGTTGCAAACCGAACTCCTTGTCTTTTGTTATATTTGTACTTTTTAAGAATAAAATCTCAAATGTCACTTATCTGCTGTCCCTTAAGAAAATATGTTGTAAAATCTTTTATTAAATCCGCAAATCAATTTATCTGGCTATTTTATCCTCCGAATCGTCGCCGTCCGCTTTAGTAACTAATGTTTGGTTTTATAACATTAATGAAACGTCTTTTTACTAAGAATAATGTTGCAAATGGTCCAGGCTTTTTTTATTGATTTAAGGCAGCAAACGAGCATGCAGCACCACCTTCCGCTGCCGCCCGTGACAACTGTGACCGACTTAGAACAATACTCATCAGTTTGAGAGATAAATAAACGTTAACGCACACATACTACCTTTCACTAGGATGTCTTGTGTTGCGGGTGGCATGGACAACACAAATAACACATTACTGACACCAACGAGCCCAGAAACATTTTATCTGTCACATAAATAGCTGCGCCGGCCGGTGATCGAACCCGGAACACCTCGTTTCGCAGGCAAGGTCACGACCAACTAGGCTACGGAGTCGTCAATACTAAAGTAATCGTTTATTTATTTATACACTTTATCGTTTGTCTTGATGATAAAATGATGCAGTGATTCTAGAAAACTAGGATAAAAGTAAAAACGGTTGTTTGGACAGGAAAATTCTTTATGTATTACACATTAATGACACAGTCATATCATATAAAGAAAATATTCAAATATCGAACATTGCCTAAAGAGTTTTCACACTTCCCCTCAAACAACATCCATCTTCAGATATCCTCACATCACACCACTCTACACACACCCACACTTAGATCGCGCACACATTTGTTAAATGCCACACGACCTAATGGTTTTGTCAGTACATCTGCCGGGTTATCCTCCGTAGACACATAGTCCAGATGTACAACATTCTTCGCAATACAATCTCTCACATAATGTGCCCTTATGTCTATGTGTTTCGTCCGTCTATGCGCTACAGGATTGTACGCAAGTTTAATAGCACTCTGATTATCTACGTATATACAAATAGACCTAAGATATTCACCTCGTATAAATGCATTCAGCTGCCGCAAGTGAACTGCCTCCTTTGTTGCCTCTGAAAGTGCAATATACTCGGCTTCCGTTGACGACAGTGCTACACAAGCTTGTTTCCGACATTCCCAATTAATCAACGAGTTTCCGCATCTAAAAATAAATCCAGAGTAAGATTTCCTATCTTTGATGTTCCCTCCCCAGTCAGCATCAACAAATCCCGTGATGTCCTGCACTGGTGACTTGGAAAATATCAAACCGAGATCCCTTGTACCTTGAAGGTACCTCAAAATATGTTTAGCGGCTTTCCAATGACGTTCCTTAGAACAAGAATTATACTGCGCCAAGAAATTTACCGCCGCCGCAATATCCGGGCGTGTGTTACAAGCCAAATAGTTAAGCGACCCTATGAGCGCTTGATAACTCCGAGAGTCTTGGCCGGACAACAGCTTACCTCCTTCCCCTTCCGCCAAGGCTTTATGGAAATCCATTTCCATCGGAGTTTTCGCTGGTTTGCAATCGGACATACCATATTCATTCAAGATTTTCGAAATAAACCTCTCTTGACTCAAATATATATCGGTATCCGTCCTAGACAAAAACATACCCAAAACTTGTCTAGCTTCCCCTAAATCCTTTATCTTGAAATGCTTACGAAGATTGTCTAATAATACTTCTTTCTGCTGTTTGTCTTTGTAAAATAATAAAAAATCGTCGACATATAAAGCGATATAAAAATTATTATTTTTGTAAAGACAGCTATCAAAATCACAACGTTTGAAGTTTAATGACAATAACACTTCATTTACTTTTTCATTCCATGACCGAGAAGCTTGTTTAAGGCCGTATATTGCTTTTTCTAGTAAGCAAACCTTTTCTTTTAAGTTTTCGTCTATGCAACCCTCCGGCTGTCGCATATAAACCCTTTCGTGTAAATCACCGTTCAGAAAGGCAGTGTTCACATCGAAGTGACTGATGAACATGTCCTTTTCAACAGCTAACGACAGTAGCAGTCTAACTGTCGATCTTCTCACGACTGGTGAATAAGTTTCAAAGTAGTCGACACCATAGGACTGAGTGAAACCCTTCGCCACAAGTCGCGCTTTGTAGGTCTTGTTCCCATATGCATCATACTTGTACTTGAAGATCCACTTATTTCCCACGATTTTAGCTCCAGGTGGCTTGTCGACGAGCTTCCAGACTTTATTCTCGCACATAGAATCCATCTCTTTCTTCATAGCTTCCTTCCAGTTATCCTTATTTTCCCCACTCAAGGCTTCGTTAACTGTCAAAGGCTCCTGCTCTACTGTGCAGCATGTAAGTCCATGAATATTTCCTTGACGAATTCTGTTGCGTAGAGGATAACGACATTCAACCTCGTTTGACTCTCCTCCATCAATAGTCTCTTGAACTTCAACGTTTTCCACCATGACGTTTTCTGCTCGGCTATCACCCGTTCTACCCATTTCCACTTCCGCATCCTCATAAACTTCAGCTTCATCTGCAGAACTTAACCCTTGAGAAGTATCTGCACAATCAGGTGACGAACCTGACTGGCCTTCTACCCTTGCAAGTTCCCAAATTACTTCAGTACCTTTGTCATCACTGTCTACTAGTTGACAAGGATCCTCCGAAATAGCTGTAGAGTCCTCCAAGAAAACTACATCCCTTGCTCTTACAATGACGCGTGGATTACTGGGATTTATGAAACGGTATCCTTTGGTTTCTTCACAGTAACCAACAAAGATATGTTCTACCGCTTTAGGGCTCCATTTCGTCCGAGTTTCCTTGGGCACGTGCACAAACGCCTTCGTTCCAAAAACTCTAAAATGATCAAAAGGCTGAGCCTTCCCTGTCCACAACTCCTCAGGAATCTTACCATTGTTACCACTATGAGGCAGCCTGTTCTTTGTATATACAGCAGTATTACAAGCTTCTGCCCACAGTTTCATACTCAATCCCTTTTCCGTCAACATAGTACGAGCCATCTCCACGATAGTGCGGTTGGCTCGCTCCACTACGCCGTTTTGTTCAGGAGTGTAGGGAACAGTCAATTGATGTTTAATCCCCTTTTGCCGTAAAAAACTATCAAAATTCTTGTTCACGAATTCTTTACCATTATCTGTGCGTATGCACTTCACTCTCAACCCGGTCTCTAATTCTACAGATGCTAGAAAACTTTTAAAATGATCTAAAACTTGAACTTTTGATTTAAGAAAATATACAAAAGATTTACGTGTAAAATCATCTAAAATAACTAGCATATACCGAGAGCCACCGTATGAGGGTTCAGACATAGGACCACAGATATCTACGTGAACCAGTTGCAATCTTTCGACTGCCCTTTCAGCCTCACCAACTGGAAAAGGTAAACGGCGTGCCTTCCCCTTAATACAGGCTATACAAGGCTCCATTACACTTTTTCCAAAATCCATTCCTAGAAGCTTACGTAAATCTCGCTCATTTACGTGTCCAAGCCGCCGATGCCACAACATCAAAGGATTACCTGCTTTTACTGACGCCAACGCAGCCCCATCTACAACCACCTGACAACCTTCAAGCTTGTAGATTCCTGAGACTTCACATGCAGTAGCTAAAAGCTTTCCCTTGAAATGACCTGGAATCAAATGGTGAATTAGTTTGCATCCATCCCTGTCAAAAGTTACTTTCCATCCATTCTCTACTAATTTTGAAACAGATAATAGATTAACACGCAAACTAGGTACATACATGACATCCCTCATAGCAAGCATTCGTCCATTTATACTCACCATGATGTCACCTTTACCTGCGCATTCCATCACATCATTATTCGCACACTTCACGTTATTCATACAAACATTAGTAATTAAATCTGTAAACAAGTGTTTTTGAAAAGTCATATGTGAAGATGCCCCACTGTCGATGTACCACTCCGTCGGATTGAAGCAGTCCCCGATGCTGAAGGAAGACAGGCTCACGACGTCCTTCGGTTTTGAAGTCGAATCTGTTTTCTTTCTTTCAGAACAGTCTGGTTTCTTATGTCCATATTTTCCACACTTAAAGCATTTAATTTTAATGTTTTTGTCTTTGTTCCCATTCCGTTTCTTACTCACAGTCAATGCCGAGTCCGCTGAAGACGATGTACTACAACCTTGACGTGAATCCTCCTGTAGTAACTTCTGCCGCACATTCTCTGAAGTCAACTTCATCCCAGAGTGTTCCAGTGCCATTCGCATAGGCCTGTACTCTTCAGGTAGTCCCCTCAGTAACACGACAGCTACAAGATCATCGTCAAATCCGGTGGCAATATCCTTCAGTTTTTGAGAAAGAGACATAACCGCAGCAACATATTTATGCATCGATGAGTGTCTCTCCAGCTTCTCATCTAGCAACGCATTCATGAGGGTGATCCTGCGATTAACGCCTTTGTCCTCAAATGCTTTCGCTAAGCTATCCCAAGCGTCTTTGGCATACTTTGCATTTTGTACGTACGCATATAGTGTAGGTTCCACATGCAGACAAATCAAAGCCAATGCATCTTGGTCCTTCTCGATGGCTGTGGAGTCCTGGGAATCCGGGTACTTTGACGTATACGTGAACAATTTTTCTCGTATGAGAATCATTTTTATGGCGAATTTCCATGTAGAATAGTCTTCTAAACCGCAAAGGTTTTTAATGGCGAATTTCGTTGATAGGCCCATAACCTCTTGATGATAAAATGATGCAGTGATTCTAGAAAACTAGGATAAAAGTAAAAACGGTTGTTTGGACAGGAAAATTCTTTATGTATTACACATTAATGACACAGTCATATCATATAAAGAAAATATTCAAATATCGAACATTGCCTAAAGAGTTTTCACAGTTTGTATACCTAAATATGTATGCATAAAACTATACTATTCTACTATACCATAGTTTTAACCTGTAACGTTAGTCAAGTAAACCAGTTAACAGCGTAGTGTGACGATCGAGGACATCCACTCGTTCTGATAGACATTAGTAGAACAGTGTTACTGTGGATACTATTGATAACACCACGGAATACAGAAAGAAGTGGAAGTGCAAAGTAGGCGTGGCACACGGACTAAGGTTGCGCGGAACTCCGCGTAATTGCCGGACAACACAATGTCAACTTTATTTCTTACAGTTTTGGAACGAAGTTCCTTACGGCAGGCTTGGAGGGGATAGGTTTTGCTGCGGCGACCGAACTGAAAAATATGTGATAGTAAAACCGTAAGAAAAAATGCGTGGAATAGAAGCGTTAAATGAGACGTGCGCAGGCGCGACAGTAGCCGAAGGAACTTCGTTCCTACCTGGTGTCCCACGACACCAAATCATTTAGTTTATGTAATAGAGGTGGCGCTGAAAGTGACTACAACTAAATAGATGTCGCTGATCGCATTTTAAGTATATAAAATTAGTTGTTACGTAAAATTTTGACATCTAGCGTTGGAAAGAAAATCTTTACAACTGTTATGTTCTTAATTGATAAAGGTAACAAGACACCAAATATGGCAAGGAAAAATAAAAATTAAGATAAATCGTTAAGGTGCATTTTCAACTATAATGAGCCGGTTTGATAGACTATTTGAAGTTGACAAGTACCAACCAATAAAAATGTAAGTTTCTTAGTGTGAATAATACGATTAGGGATTTACTTGTGTTTATTTTGCTACCGTGGTTTTCTTATTAATCAACACTTGTACCATTTCCACTTCTCTCTGTATTCCGTGGATAACACATTGATACGCACGTCACGAATTGAGAACTTACTCGCATAACGTGCTAATTGAAATGTCGCGGACTGAATATTAATGTCGCTTGTACAATAGATATGAATTTCGTGCGTATACGGTTTCGTAATTAAATGATTATGTATGAGTATTAACGTAGTATTTTAACCATGAATCATGAAGGTAGAAACGCAGCTAATAGAGATAGAGTGTAGTAGTAAACATGAAAGAATCATCAATGAAGTAATGCATGGAAATAAACGGTGCCGCAGTCGCTTCGGCGCAAGTTAAATTTGTAAGATGTACTGAGGAGTTTGTTTCGCCGTTTTTTCTCTATGACAATACGATTCAGAGAGGGATGTAAATCAAAAAAACGAGGAACGATAACTTTTTATGTAAATGACCGACAAAATAGGAGACGAGTCACGAGTCAGAGAAGTTACTAAGAAAGTTATTCTTTAGTTAATAAGGAATTCCCTATTATATAACAATAACAAGTTTCTTGTCATACCGCGGGGTTGCCTGAAAGAAATCTCTCGTTATCGATGAAGTCGCCCATCGTATAGTGCATTTCATTGAAAAATGTGTACACATACTTATGTCTTTGTTACGATGTATAATTCAATAAAGAGTTTAAATAAACAAATAAAATAAATAAATATATTATTACTAGCTGACCTAGACCCAGCGAACGTTGTTCCGCCATATAGATATACTTGTAATGAATGATTTGGATATTTTTCATACAAAAATAAGCGCGATTTAAATTTGGGTAGATAGGGATTATGTGTATTTTTTTAATGCTTAATCAATAACAAATAAAAATAAAAAAATTGTCCAAACAATAAAAAATAAATGTGAGGGGTTGACAACACTTAGGGGTATAAAAAATAGATAGTAGTCGCTTCTCAGACCTACTGAATGTGCCTATAAAGTTTCATAAAATCGGTCAAACATTGTGACACGGATTTTTTTTATATACAATCGCAATTTCAGGTTCATCATAGGGCGCCTCCTGCTATCGTCGGTGCACCGCGAGGGCGGCACGGGCTCGGCGGCGCGCGACGCGTTGTTGCTGTGCGCCAAGATGTCGTCCCGCTGCGCGCCGCTCGCGCACTGCCTGCTCGCCGGGAACGCGTGCCCCGTGCTCGCCACCGGTGCGTCCGACACTCTTTAACATACATATCTCCGTATCGACGGGTTCCGGGCTATATGTATTAACCGACATTTTTGAAACTTTACACCGGAGCAGTTTAAAGTTTAGATTTTTAGAAAAAAAATTATAACTTTAGCAAATCGCATTATTTTTTCAAAAAGAATGATATTAACACGATAACGACGACGACGAAACCCAGCTCAAACGACGCAGAATAATTCGCTGATTCCAAATATGTATAAAAGTCTATATCGCCCAAAGTGTCGTTTAATACAATTAGGTTTGAACCCGGGCCCTTCGGTTCAGGAGTCCAGCGTTCAACCACTCGGCTATCACTGCTTCGCAGTTGCCTATATTGACAATGAAATCAATAATATTATCCGTTAGTAATATTAATGACTCGATAATGTAACCTTACGCAATACGGCTGAAATAACGCCATAAACGCTTGTTTTCAATATAATATATTGTCGCCAGATTTTGTTGCCAGTTGCATTGATGTGATCCTTACGCAATACGGCCGAAATTACGACAAAAACGTTTGTTTTCAATAATATATATTGTCGGCAGGTCTGAGCGGCCTGTACTCCCTGCTACCGCGCACGCTGCCCGACAACATATACCGGCTGACGCCCGATGACGTCAATCACGTGCACAAGCTCACTCTGTTCATTGATTCAGTGGAGTTTTGCAACGCCGTGGCACAGGTATCCGGTACTATTTGTTGGAACGAAGCTCCTTAACGCGGCTTACGGGTAGTGCGATTTAGTAGAAATCGTCACGTAACGAAATGCCGTATCTCTCTCTCTCTCTCTCTCTCTCTCTCTCGCTCTCTGTCCCTGTCTCTTTATACAGATTTCATTTCGCATTACATTCGGAGTTGAAGAAAAAACGTAAGGATCTTCGTTCTTAACGGAGGTCCACCAGACCGGGTGGGAGACCAGCTATCGGTATCACCAAAATCATCACGGATGCGTTGCCAGCCAATGAGGAAAAAAGTAAGCATTGGCTCTCAAGCAAGCCCCAGCCGCAACGGTTCAGGCGGCTGGCGGCTGACTCAAGAAGAGTATACTAAACCAATATTTTCCAAAATAGGATACCGAATGAACATGGAAAGGGCCCCCATCGGATACCAGTTATAAGGTAAATAAAGACACACTCATATTATTATATTCCAGGTGGCCCATCCGTCCATAAAGGAGCACCTACTGGATCTGCTGTACCAGGGGTTCCTGGTGCCCGTCATGGGGCCCGCTCTGTTGCAGGTAACATTGCATCGGGGGTCATCGGTGGACGAGTGTGGCAACACTTGATATGGTTCCATTTTTATTGTTCGATCGTTTGTTTAACGCATTGTTTTATTTAGATATGTTTATTGATAGCACCATTGGGAATTCGTGGTTGAGGAAATATGCTCATACAGCGAAAAATAAATATTAGATGTATTATAAAAATATTTAATTGACTAAATTAATGGTGATAGACGTTTTGTTATATTCCTTTTCATTTGCACGTACACTAAAGAAAATCACTCTAAGTGACGTCTGAAAAATTAATAAAGTATTTTATTTTTGGTCGTGTCTATAATCAATAGATTGATTGAAAATGGAACTATATTAGGTTGTTTTGATTACTATTTATTGCATTGCTAGTCAACATAACAACATCATAAAAGTCTATGCAGATTACATCAACTTAACTCCGATTCAATACATAGGAAGTCATAGAAGTATGAACTTTATATCGTGTTTATTACGGTTGAACTTTCAACATTTAATTGAAAGAATTGATCCACGAGCGATTGAGGATTGATTGTATACCGACGGCTATCTTCGATCCGGCCGAAAATTCGACCGTAATTTACACGAAATAAAGCTCATATTTTATGCTTACCTATGAGTGAAATCTATCTAATTTATTAATTATAATTTAATGCTCAGTCGAGTTTGAGTTGACTTGGTGTAATGTCACAATTAACATTGCGTTTTTAATTTTGTGCATGAGTTTTTTATTTTTTTATTTATAGTTTTTTTTTAACTAAGGAGCCAGTAACAGTTTTTATGGTTGGAATGAGTTTTCTTAGTTTTATTCCTATATATGTCGTAACTTTATAACTATATTTTGTATAACAGTTAATTTTATATTTAATAGGCATAATTATTTATAATTTTTTACTTACTTATCTTATTTATCTTTATAAGTTTTGTTTTAAAAGGTCTTTTGTAACTGTAAAGAAATATTTTTATGTTTCTAAACCATTAAATTAAAAAATAAATTCGATTAATAACCAACTATAACATGAATTGCTCATAAATGGAATATAATATTTTTATCACAAATAATATAAATTTTAACACTTATTTTTGTCATAAAAGTCATAAAAGTCCTTTTTCATTGTCCAATTATGCGTTCTCCTCTCTTATCGTTAATGCTAGATTCTGAAATAGTTTTTGAAGAGAGAAAAGTATTTCTCTCCTCGAAAAACTCTACTTTTTTAAATACAAGACATCAATATTTCTAAATTGAACGTGTTTGTAGAGCTAGAGATATTTTTTCTTTAGGAGATGAGAACTCATAATTAGGGGATACTGTGTGTTGCCGGGTTTGTGGGTATGGGAGACGAAAGGGGTGGTTTGCAAAACATACGAGGTTTGGCGGTTTAGCGACAGTCACTCATGGGTTTAAGGGTGCTCACCAATCCTATTACGTACATTGACCATGTCCACATTAAAAAAAAACAATCATTGCGTAAGGGTTAACATATGTTTGAAGCTTTATTGCTGTAATTGTAAATGTAAAAGTTTAATTGCTTCGTTTGGAGTTTGGGGGATTTAAATTGTTTTCATTGTGTAATTTTCCCGTCTTTGTACTCTTGACGAGTATGTACTGTACTACAAAGTACATTATACTTTGTAGGAATTAATGCCATTTATGACTATGAAATATTGTTATGGTTTAAAGTTTCATCAGCTACTAAGTAATAAGCGCTACGAACTCGTAAATGATTTTTATTAATGCAATGGTGATATTTATGGATAGTAACATTAAATAAAATACCAGTTTAGTCGCCTCAACTTCCATTAGAAGTCTGTAGTAATCGTCAATCCACTTACCACTGGGATCGTATTAAAACATAATTTATTTTACCACGTTTTTATTAACTCGCTTCCTATGATGTCTGTTCGGGGATAATTTAATAAACCTAATTTACCGCTGAACAAAAAAAATCCAGTTTAACCTTAGTTAAAGTCAAAGATACTTTATCGGCAGGAGTAATATTGTTCTGTGTACTTTATTGTGGGCAATAGGTTTACAAGAGTTGGTCCGATACAACATAGTTGGCTCTCTATGTCCTACATGTCACAGGCGTACAATATTCGATACGTTGTTATAAAAAAAATACAGTCGTCAATAAAAACAACATCCGAACCCCGCCCAACCCTAAACCGTCACTCAACCGCTGAACGGCCGCAACCCGGCACGACGTAGACGAGAGCGGCGCGCTTGCAGAGCGGCGGCGGCGAGCAGGCGGCGGCCGCGGCGTACCTCGAGCTGCTGCTGCGGCACGCGACGCGCGCCGGCCTGCTGCGCGCGCTGCTGCGCTTCCTGTTCACGCAGCGGTACGACGGCGTCGGCGTCATCGACGTGCTCATGGGGAGGTTGGAGGGGAGCTCGCAGGTTAGTCGTGGATACTGATCAGACCTCTGACATCGATTCGTGGTTACGACGCCGTTGCGTGTACGAACGCATGTACGTACGTAACGCACGTACACTGTTCACGCGGAGATACGACAGCGACGGGTCATTGACTTGCTCATGGGGAGGTTGGAGGGGAGCTCGCAAGTTAGTTGTACGTTGTAACTAACCGGATCTCTGGAATCGATTCGTGACTACGCTGTTACGCGTAAGTACACACGTACGTATGTACGTACAGCACGTACACTGTTCACACAGAGATTTCTGCTCGTCTCGCAATGTTAGGGGTAAAGCACATAGTCTATTGGCTAGCGACATTTGAAAACGTTATGGGGAAACCCCCTCACGATGTTTTCCCTTAACAAAGCACATAATAATGAGTTTTATAGTATATCTTAATAAAGCATTTCAAGCACTACATGTTTATTTTATAAATTTTCAGCTGTCACTCGTCACCCTATCCCTGATGGAGACCCTGATAGATTTAGACTGCGAAGACGTCATGCTCGAACTAGTTTACAAATACCTCCTGAATGGTCAGCACTTGGCCAGCTCGCACCGCCACAGGATCTCAGATCCGGAGCAATATAGAGAGTCTGCTGTGGCCTTCCTAGCGTTGACCCCTAAATGCTGCGCCAGACCGTTGGAGAAAACGAGAGAGTGGGTGGAGGAATGTGCGCTCAACGGGAACAGGCTGTTGGATCTGAAGAGAGAGGAAGATAGGAAGATTAATGGTGTTAATGGAGATATAGCGATGAAAAATCTAGTCCATGAAGTTAATTTTGATTATGGGGTAAGTTTTTTGTTTGGGATATGTTATTAGTAAAAAAGACGTCCCAGGCGAGTGCTAACATCTAATTTTATTATGATTTGAGTAAATGCACTTTTTCTTATAACATGCATACGTAAATATGGTGTGGAAAATGTCTACAAAAATCAATCAGAGTTCACGTCTGTTATATGATACAAATCGAACTGGGAAATCTTTTGTTATAGTACTTTCAAATGTCGTTTTAGCATCTTTCTTTCTTTCATATAAAAACACAAGAATAAAGAAAAGTCTTAAACTTATACTCGTCACTCAACAGCTACGGTTTACAGATTAGTATAATTTATTTTCAGAATCCCAACGATACATTATACGCTAATTACCACGCGTACGTATGCAACGCGAGATTTGAATTGGCGTCGCGAACGATTGCGTGCGCAAACTGGTCCTCAAAGTACGACATCGTAGTGCCGACAAAACGGGAGGCCAACAACAATTCTACCAAGGAAACGAAAGAGATAGAACATCAGACGCCTATGAGAGAGCAGGATAGCCTCGTTTCTGTCTGCACCAGCGGCTACGACACGCTAAAGACTAGTGATACGTCGGAAAAGGAGCCGCATAGCCTAACGTCCTTGAACGAGGTTGTGGAGAAGAATGGGGAAGGGAAGGAGCATGATAGTTTGACTTCCTTCGGTGAAAGTAGCGGGTACGATAGCTTAAGGTTTAGGAATGAGGATAATGATGATGATGCGTATGCTGAGGAATCGTTTAGGAAGAGCTTCGTGAAAGTGCCGTCCAGTGGTGTGGAGTATGAGGAAGTCCCTTCGGTGAGGAGTTGGAGAGTCAGCGCTGAAACTGTTATTGGTAAGAACATTATTGTATTATTTGGACACTTTAATTTAACATTAATATCATTTTGTAAAAGGTGAACCTCTCTTAGGTTTAGTTTTAGTGGGCAGTGGGGTTTAGGTTTAGTGGGGGATAAAAAGATTAATTGGAATGTCTTAAGCCATTAAAAGTCCGTCAATATAACTTGGCTGATGTCTCGACGTGCCCTTTAAAGAGTACAAGCGCACAAATCACTTAATTGATTGATTAGATTACGATTACCATACGAGAGAAAGAAAGAGATAGAGAGAGCGAGAGCTTATGTTTTTATTTTGATCCTTACTTTTATTTCTTTAGGCTCATTGTATACACCTTTGACCTACAACGACCCACCCACAACCAGCTAACCCTCGAATGATATCAGGCCCTTTTTCACACACCTAACCCTCGAATGTCTCCAGGCCCGCTCCTGACGAGTCTGCTGCGCAAGACGGCCACCCTGCTGGAGTCTGACGTGACGGTGATATGCAGGGTGAGCAGCATACTGAGCAAGCTGGCGGCGCTGCCGACGCCGCTGCTGCTCGCGCTGCTGCTGAACGCCGGTGCCGCTGTGCAGCACAACGTGCCGTCCTTGTTTCAGGTGGTTTCAAAGTTTACATGTATTGTATGACCGCCTTCGTTGTGTTCTCGGGTCCCATCAGGTGGGATTGTGGTCAAGCGTTAACTTATAATTAAATAGTAAACCCGCCCTCGCTTTGCTTCGGGAAACCCGTCCCTTAGTACCGAAGTCCAAAATTGTTAAACGTAACCAGCGCACGAATTTATTTTCACGGGCGTTGTTTTTCATTTTGCGTAAAACTTATATTATACATATAAACTTTCCTCTTGAATCATTCTATCTATTAAAAAAAACCCATCAAAATCCGTTGCGTAGTTTTAAAGATCTAAGCATACATAGGGACAGAGAAGGCGACTTCATAACAACGAATACTGTCAGTCCAAATATTGATGTTTTGCTTTGCTTACGTCAGCCGCCATATGCCGATGCTTGATTCGCGTCATTTCCGTTTCAACGGATTCCAAATCACAACGATACTAAAGAAGTTTTCACTTAAAAAAAGATTTTTTTATATTTTTTTTTGCAATACATCAACAGATACTATGCAGACTGAAGGAGGAAATCGACGAGCTTACCGAAGGCTTGGAGAACGTCGACGAGCTGGTGGACAAGGCGCGGGTGTTCCTCATCCAACGAGAGATGGCGCTGGTGAAACGCGCGCAGGCTAATGATGACAGTGAGTGCATGTGTTGTTTTCATCTATATATTTGAATAATTTTTTCAGATGCAATTACTTTCTGCAAACATGATCATGACATTAACACTTTATGGTCAACATTGATGACGTGTTTCCGGTACGTCCCCATGTCAATGGACAATAAACGATTTGTACCAGATAACTTCTACCGCAAGCTGCGTTAAGGAACTTCGTTCCTAAGAGTTTGTGGACCTTTGATCTAACTACCTGATCTAAATACTAATGTACTTTACTCCGTAGGTCATGCAGCAACATGGTCCCAAAGGCCCAGTTCCCCCGCCCCAAGACCAGAAGACTCCCCCTTCAAACGAGTTGAGAGCAAACGACGAAGCTTCTCCTCCAGTTTATCTAATATGTTTAATAGAAAAATACATGGTATGTATGTTTTTATTATACTCATTTGAGATATGTGTCCTCTACTCCGTAGGGCTTGACTAATGTAAATTATCGTCAAACTTGTCATATTTTGTACATAACATTGCATAAGGACACAGTGGATGTGCAAGTGACAAGTGCTTGAAAAAAGCGACCGAATCTCCATAGCATTGTATGAAATTAGTCAAATTAGTACCTTCCCACGGCGTAGTGAGAGATCTATGTGTTTTCACGATGACGACGTTACACTAAACTTCCAGCGTCCCCGCCGCAACAGAGCCCTCAAAGTCTCCAAATCCTGCAGCCGGCACCGAAGCTGACGTTCACTCAGGAGGCCTACTGGAACCAGTCGATCACTCTCCGCTCGGTCCTGAACGCGGTGCTCCTCGGCGAGTGGCTGAAGGAGCTGTCGGCGCTCGCGCACGAGCACGCGCTGCGGATGTCGGCCGGCCCGTACGCAGACGAGTACGTACGCAGCGTCGCGTTATGACTGTTGGCCGACGCCGCGGGCGTGCGGACGTGCGGCGCGGGCGTACGGACGTGCGGCGCGGGCGTACGGCGTACCCGAAAGTTGGATACTCGTGTTTAGTTAGGCCACCGTTAATATATTTTATTGGTCGGGAAGCAACAGAAATATCTATATGTCGTTGAATTGCGTGCGCTACGTACGTAAGTCCAGACGAGTGGATACTTTTGTTAAGTTTAACCACTTAACTGAAGACTTAAAGATTTTAATAAGTTTCAATTAAGTAACACAAAGATAGATCGTGGGCTTACCTGTTAACTGAAGGAAAGTTGTTGCGACTTAAAATATATCTATCTCTTTCTGTCACAATATGAGCGTGAGAAAGGAGTTCGTCGATTAAAAAAAATATAGTACCCTACCTCTACCTCTTTATGATCATATCTATGGGTAGAATGTCAGCTTTTTGTGAGTGTTTGTAAAGCGTATTTTGGTGTAGCAGTACTGAACGAAACGAGAAAAGATGAGATAGTTTACATTAACTTGATTTAACGTCTCCTGTCTAGTATAATTACTAGCAAATGAGTGGCATGAAATGAAGTGAATTAGCATCAACAGCAAGTGATATTGTTTGCTTATGTTCACTGTATTTGGCTTGAAAAAGGGGTATTTATCGGTTGTGATTTAATATTAATTTAATAATGTCGTTCGATTTTATAGTCTGTATTAAAATTGGAGATAATACGCTCTACAATCTACATCATGTTATATAGTGTGCCATATTTGCGATAATGATGTGAGATGAACAATTATTATAATAATTACAAACATATTAGAGATGATTTATCTCTGCCCCCCGTCTGTCTGTTGAAGCCCCCTTCACATGAGATCAAAATAAATAAACCCCACGGTGAATGGAAAGTGAATTTATTGTTATTTATGTTATGTGAATGGTGTAAGTTTATACTCAAATGAAGGGTAAACTTCAGGGCCTCATGATTAAATAATTCGAGTAATAATAATAAGTTAATCCCCAGCCTCCTTTCCGTCGGCAACGCGTCAGTGACGCCTTTAGTGTTATGGTCGACAGCGATAACCATTACTTTGACATCTATTTCAAAAAGGTATAACTAAATTATACGCGATACACAAAGCGAACGTCATTATCAAATTATTGTTATAATTAACCATTTGTTAGTATAAATATGTACAGAGTATATAACTTTTGAATCAATTAACAGTTACGGAATGGAATTGTTGTTGAATTTCAAAATGTTAGTTTTTAACATTCTCTTACTAACTATATTTTACAACAATAATTAGAAGTGTTTATCTAAGCTATGTTTGTTTCAAATACATTTTAAAAATAAATTTCTCAAATATGTATTTGTATGAGAATTGTTTGAGTTTTTTTGTGGTCTTTTATAAGTTGATGACAATCGTCCCGGCAGGTCTTAAAATGTACATATACTATTTTTTTTAACAAGATAGACATATTCTCTGTATAATATTTACTCTGTGTTTGTAGCAAATCGTTAAAAGGTAAATCAGTTCAGTGATATCACACGTATTTTATAATGGATTTTATTGCAATTAGAACAAAATATTATTTTCATTGGCGTAACGCCAAATAGGTTTAAGCTGTAATCACATAGAGTGCAGTATATAGGCGTTTATATGTTTGAAACATTTAGTCAGATGGTAATCTTTATAATAAATGAAAATACTATTTTTTTTATATAATTTGGCTTCCATGATTTTAATAAAAAAGTAACCATCACGTAAGGCATATCTCGAGCCAATGTCTCGATGACATTGACATAATTATGTATAACAAATGACATAGTTATATGTGTAAAGATTCGCCTTACTAATAAATAAGTAACAACTAAGTTATAGCAAAACAGACCGAAAACAAGTCTTGAGTTCTGTCTCTATCTTTCAATTGATATCTGACATTTGAGTGAAAGTATTTTTTTTTGTCTGTCAGTAAAATATATTCTCGTCTATGTAGTTGTACGCTCCAAAGAAATCTAACAGTGTTAAATAAATGTAAAATGTATTCGAATTATGAACTTGATCACAGTATTTTACATGAACATGCATCTAAACGCCTATGACTCTGCTAAATAACACTATTACTTAATTCTAGGTACCTAACAAATTAGTTTAATCTTAGGTGCAATTAATATTTTAATTATTCATCAAGATTGCCATGAACGTAAATTTGAACTGTGATTATTGCAATGTTCAAAAATATAATTGGATGATTTTATTTATTGTAAATAGTTTTTATTTTATTGAAGTTTTTAAATAACGAAAACAATATTTGTTTTGATTTGTGTTTGTTATAATTTAGATTAAAACTAGCATTTCTATGATTATTAAAAACTTTGTGAGTTTTTTTTGCAATACGATATTGTGATTCAATCAAAATGTTTTTAGTAATTTTTGTTTAACATTTTTTATTATGACTTATTTTGATTAAAAGTAAATTGTTTGGTCACTATTTGGTTATTTTCGTTTGACGATTATTTGTTGTGGTACTAATGTTAATGATAATGTTATCTTTCACATTTTTTTATTGGGCCGTATGTAAGAAGATCGTACAATATTTTTACTATACTCACTGTTACAAAATGCAGTTTTAACAAAACACGTTTTCGTATTATTAGAACGCGAAAGTACACCATGGGAACATACACAGAAGTGGCATCCAAAACAACTGAACGATTTTTTTCGTTGGTGATATTTTTGGTTTTTATTTTAATAATTGTTTAATTCGACCGACTGTGTTCGCTGTCACCTAATGGCTCAACATTAAGAAAAACTTAAAAATTATAATACAAAGAAAATTAAGGATAGAATTAGGTATTAGAACTGTACCAGAATTCTTCAGGCATTATACTTTTTTCTACTTAGGTAGACTACCAACCAATCCATAAGGGAGCATTGTAAAGCATAATATATATGATCCATCACGCCTACTGTCACAGAACCGCTACTGACGCAGACCAATAAAAGTTTAAGCCAACGAGAGATAACATTATAATTAACTCGTAAGTACCAAATTATAAAGTATGTTTTGGCAATTTTCACAGAAATACAGAAAAATTGTCTGTCCCCCTATAATTTAGCACGTCCTTATCCGTCCAAGGATGTAGTATGCAATTAGTGACCTTAAGTAGATTGCTTTATAAATATTTTAACTAAACTGTAGGCATAGAATTTTGTATATTCTTTTACTGGAAGTTTAAGGCAATATGTATTTTATATATATTCATGTAAGTGTAATTATATAAATTATTGTATGTATATCATCACTTAAAGAGAAACTGAGTAAGTCAATTCAATGATCTATAAAATTTGTCTCACAACAGTTATAATACTAAACTACAAAAGAAAAATTGTAAACAGTCATTAGTATGATGAATAAGATTTACAAAATAGAATCAATGTGTATTGGGCATTAGAATGTCAGTCTACAAAAGTCAAATATAAATTGAAGGGTTGTAAGTCTAAAGAGTCCAAGCGCCAACCGCATTTTTTAGAGATATAACAAAAAACTTCATAAAATAAAGAAATTTAACGCATTATTATTATCTTTTAGTGTTAAATTGATTTAAGTAAAAATAAATAATTATTTAATTAATCCGTGTATTTCATAACTTTTTTGTTATATCTTTTAAAAATATATTGGCACTTAGACCCTTTAGACTTACAATAATAAGTCAATGATTACAAGCTTACAACCCATCAATTATTTACACATACTATAAATTCTGTGGCACTTTATGCAAGGGGTACCTATTTGTATTTCTGCCCGTGTATTTGACAACCCATGAATGCTTATTGTTATAAACTATTATTTTATGCTACAAAAATTGTCTCGATCACTGGATAGTGGTATTAATTCTATTTTTTGTATATTTTACTATTATTTTAGTATGGAACATAATTTAGTGAAATCGATTTTAAATGCTGTAATTGAAGTAATTAATAATTAATCCGAAAATGTTGTCTACATGTGAACATAAGGGATGTAATACAATTCAATGTTATATATTGTAATTATATGTGTTTGTACAAATACTATATTCATACCTAATCCATCCTTTGCCATAGCTTCAATATTAACTTGCCAGTGTGTAAATTACTTTATATCCATGTAATTTGAGTAATGTCCCCCAATTTGTGGTGGCTTTATGTGCACAATGTTTTATAATTCTACTAATAAACAATTTTAGAAGAATTTTATAAACTTAAATAAAATTAGAGAAGAGAACTATTACTTTAAACCTTTTTTATTTACTCTGCTACCTTACCTTACCTTGTCAATGAAAATTCAGTATGTAATTTAGTTGGCGTACAAATAATTCGATGAAAGATGTTAAAATCCCCCGTTTCTATATTTGCCCGCCAACACATCGCTGATCCCTTTTTTTTTATTTAAGATAGCAAACGAACTTGCTGCTGATGTTCATGGACTCATCATTCTGCGACTACTTAACTCTTATCTTAGACTCTTATTATCTTATTGATCTAAACACCAAATGGCGCCAATAAGGGGAGAACACAATATAACTTCACAAAAATACTACAGAGATCCAAACATTATGTAGTGTCTTGGAGATCGAACGACACACGTCAACTTAGAAACGGATCATCACCGTCTCAACTCGACCCGCTGATTATTGATTCTATAATTACACGCACTTACCAGTGACGTATCACCTCGCCTCGAGATAAGTTCACGTACGTCTCCAATTACCAATCCCTATACTTATCTCAAGTATTAGCCTTGCTTATGCTTCACCGACGCCGAGCTTACGTCTCGCCGCGGCGCCAATGCGATACCGATCCCATTAACCCTCCCGCAATCTGCATTATAAAATTAGTTGATCATTTTCATAGTTGTTATTAGTGACTTAAATTATTTTAACATTTAATAAAAATTGGTAGGTACCGGTATCATTACCATGAAGACTAAAAATTAATAGAATGACAAATCTTTATTAACATTCTATTAATTAAATTTAGTCTATGTAGATTAGTTGATTCTGACATTAAATGTCTGGTGTGACTTTGGCGTTTTTGACATTTGTTTGATATTTTTGTTGCTATAATATTGACATGACAGTTTACGTGGACGTATGTGAGTGAACAAGTTGTTGCTCGTCTTCGTCTTGTCTTGTCGTACTATTTGTGGACAAATTGAAATCCTGTGATTGGATTTCGTAATAAAAATAAACAACTATTAAATCGGGTTTGAGATGACCGCATATAATTTTGCAATAATAATATGTCGGGTTGGTATTGGCGGGTGATAGCCGTGAAGGCTGTATTTGTATTAACATGTTTTGTTTCTTATCTTCAAGCCGAAGATACAATACCGAAATTACCGTTTTGTAATCCACAACCCGAAAACGATGCTTCAGTTGTCAATGAGTAAGTGCCAATATTTATATTGCATTAACTTTGAAGTTTTGATTTCAGCCAAGTTTTAGTTCTCCTGTAGTTTAAGTGAAGTATGTAAACAATATTATTGTGACAGGCTTACCTGCGAAACATGTACTTACAAGTTCAGACTAGAACTTTCTATCATTTCAACAATTTCAAGAAGTCCTGCATCTGTTGATTGATAATCTCAGATATGCATAGATACTCTTTTTGATGTTAACTCTTTTCTGTTTTGGCTTATGAAAAAAAGTATTATAATTATTTTTGAATTAAATTAAACTTGGAACAATAGATTTATTTCTTAAGAAAGAATTCTGTATTATGTGTAGATTCCGTGAGACTTACTTGGAGGAGTAAGATGTATAGTTATCCGATATAACTATTGTATTTTATATGCGGTTATAATGTTTCTGGTTTCTATATTTTAAATTCAAAATGTGTTGTTCAATAAACAGTTTTTCGAATCAGTTTATAAGTCTATTTTTGGTGTGAAGTGATCCCAATGTACGCACTCCTTTAGCCACATCTACCATTCAAGAGCATCACATTATGTATTAATTGCATATAATATCAAATAGTTGCAATAAAGTCATATGTTAAACTTATGAAACAGTTTTTGGTTACCATACGCAAATTAATTAATTGATTGACCTTGTTGTCGTTAAACCTGTAATATTAATTAATTGTGTTATATGGTTTTGATTGTGATTGAATTTAGTGAAAAATTAAAATCTTAAAGCTCAATTTTAACAATAAATAATTTACTTTACACATATACATACTTGGAGCCATGGCAAATAGGTAACAATTATATGATACTAGTGGTCCCAGCGTACTTCGTACCGCTTTATAATTAAAAAATGTTTTAGTGATATATCGACAGCAACGCCACCTACCGGGTCCAATTGTGAATCTAAACCATTCTCGGATCCACCTGAAGACACACAAAAAATTTCAACCAAATCGGTCAAGCCGTTTAGGAGGAGTTCAGTCACATACACACGAACACAAGAAATATATATATTAAGATTTTAAACTATTTTTTTTGTAGTGTACTTAAAAGTATACTACGAGTATATGCATAGGTATAGTACGGCCAATGGTTCTAGGCCGGTCTGAAGTTAGGCTTTCAGATATTGTGCGCAGGTACAGTACTTTAGAGAGAGATAGCGACACGAACACTGAGCGCGTGACTGAAACAAACAATGCTCAAAGTGACACCCTGCTCGCCACGCGCATCTTGCACCATTTCAACCCTAAAAGCGTTCCAAACAAACAATTGACCGGCCTAGAACCGCCGGCCAAAGTATACCATTATATAAATAATCTATATTTATATTGGTTATAAAACAAAAACCCAACTTTAATTAAGTCATACAAAATTGCATCCCTTGGGATGAAATGGGAAGTATATCCTCCTAACAAAAGAATCCCAAATTGGTCAATAAGTAATGGAGTTCTGATGAAACAAACAAAAGAGTGTGTGAGAGTGAGAGTAGCATCATTATTAAGTACATGGACATGATTACATTTTATAATTATTTAAAAGTTAAAATTGCTTGGACACGAGTTTGAAAATTAGCTGAAAGTAGTAAGTGGAAGTCTGTACCTGTAAATTGGAAACAAACTCCTTGGGAGTTTCTTGCTGCTTCTTGTTCCAAGGCCACTCACAGTTTTTAATTACAAAAAAATTACAAGCCCACGAACAAACATTAATGTCCTGAACAGGATTCAACCCTTTGCTTCTCACAAGACCCTGCCACTTAGTATTGGTTGAGCTACATTCTTTTTAAGAATATATCCAATTTTAAGATCAATAAAATCTGCATAATTATCATTAGTGTATAATTATTTTCATTTCAATTATTTGGTAATAATTGAATACAAGGGTTATTTAGGTGAATAACATAATTATGTTTTACACAAGAGTCATTAATTGGAGATTACTTAGACAAGACAGTAGTTTTGGTGTGATACCTGACATGGAATTAAGATATAAGTATTAACTATAATATGTATTTGACACATGAGTCATGTATTGATAAGAAATTAATGTTCTGCATTCTAGAAATAAACTTTTGTATTTACTGCTCCATTTGCAAATTTGATATTATTTATTATTTAATTTTAATTATTTTTATTTAAATTTTTTGATATCCGATCTATCTATTCTGACGGATATTATCCTGCCATATATTTTTAAATTAATTGGGTATCTATTTAAATTGAATTTGTTTACAAACCAATTCTAGTGCAACTATGAGCCATTCTATCGACAAACGAATATATCGCGTGAATATGACGTTAATAATAATAAATACAGTCATTCACACTTTTCCATTCGGTAACAGATGGACCACTGATATTAATTATTACTTTTCAGAATATATGTATCTACGTAAAAATAGTTATAAGTGATACATATTAACATATGAATCTGGCCTAATATTAAATATATTATTGTCATTAATGCCTTTGTTAAATTTATTTGTTCAAGCAATGTTTAGGTATATCTAGCAGGTGTTCACCTGGTCACTGAGTGCTTAATGCTTTGTGTGGATAGTTTTCGTCACAGTCAATTTTGTAACTGCCGAGTAAAGCATTTATTATCCAGTACAATTTTTCTGGATAAGTCCAGTTTAATATTTTGAAGATTTTATTACTATGAAAACAGTTTTAATTCTACGAAAATAGTTTTAAAACAATTTAGTTCTACGAATATAGTTATCAAAAGCAAAAATATTTAAAAATTGTGCTCACATTACTACTGTATAATTATCTCCAACTTATGGGTAATAAACAGTTTCTTTTCTGTCATTTCCAGCCTAGTAATAGTGAGCACACTTGACGGAAGGTTGACAGCATTCTCAACTGAAAATGGCATCAAAGCCTGGGTGTTGGAAACTAAGCCATTGCTCTCTTCGAACTTGCATCATGTCGAGGTACAAATGTGTTCTATAAACTATTGTAGTATTTAGAAAAGAAAACACAACAAGAGGGACCGGGCGGCATATCATCGTCCATTGTTCAGCATGGTGGTTCAGCAAGAGGTTGACTTGGACTCAAATGGATGGAGTCCCTCTCATTCCGTGCGTGTTGAGTCCTTAATTGATTATCATTATCTGGTTACCGTTCCAGCTTACATCGGGGGGTAAATGGGTGCGCCTCATACCATCTCTGCGGGGAACGCTGTACAGTCTTAGCGGTGACACCATCGAGCCGCTGCCGTTCGATGCTGAGCAGCTGTTGTCATCCTCCTTCAAGTACTCCGACGACCTGGTCATTGGCGGTGAGCTATCATTTAATATTAATGCTTCAATGGAGTGAATAGGCTTCTAAGTTAATTAGCTTTACCACCCACGACTACATCGCTGCTTACCATCAGGTGGGATTGTAGTCAAGCATTAACTTATAATATGTAAAAAAAAAAACTCGTAAAACTGTTTGGACGGGAGTCTTTAAATTGAGATGTCTAACTAAGCTTGCGAAGCTTATCGAAGAAGTACATTAGTAAAACTGAAGTAGCATTCAAATTAGTGAAGCTGTTTTTGAGATTACCTGGAATAAACCTACAGATAAACTGGGAAATTCGAAATTTTTATATCGAATCGAATATCTACAAGTAGCCATTTAGAAGTTCATCTTGTTATAAGTTGTATCACATTGGATCAAACACTTTTTATTGATAAAATAATTTATTATTATGTGGGATATCTTTTCGTAAATGTCGATCCGTAACGCTAGTATTACTAGGAAATGAGTTTTAAACCTTAGATAACCAGCTGAAGGCTAAAATTTATGTATTTTCTGATGAAATTGCATGAAGTAAGCGGAGCTAAATGCTTATGCTACGGTTAATATGCACGAAAAATTAAAATTACATAGGCGGTTAATACATATTTGTTATGCAATGTTTATTAAAAGTATAATTATGGGATTTTGGTGTGGTATTTAACTGAGTTGCAGTATGTAAGTCGATTTCATATTCGACTTTAATTCGTTCTGTCAAAGGGTTATTTCACATTGACATAGGTTTAGTTAAATCGAACACGAAATGTGTCCATGCAAGACACCCAAGATTAGATTTAAGTTAACTCGAGATTTTGACAAAATCGAGATTTAATTAAATCAAGTTTTACACAATTTTGGTGCAAGCCGCCCTAAATTCATGTATTGTCAATGTATAATATTTGGAAAATTGATCGCTTTTCCAAAATAGTTTGGTTAGAATACCTGTTCTTTTTTTACTTAAAATAAGTTAATGCTTGACTACAATCCCACCTGATGGTAATTTATCGATGAAGTCCAAGATGTTGAACGCACTTACTTATTCCGCCTATTCACCCTCCACTTGAAGAATCTCATGTACACAGATTACATTCAAAACAATAATGGTTGCAGGGTCCCGCGAGACCCTCTGGCTGGGCCTCGACAGCCAGTCGGGGCGCGTGATCTACGAGTGCGGCTCGAGCGGCTGCAACAGCGAACAGCAGACCGCGCGCGCCGGCCGCGACGTGCTCGTGCTGCGCCGGCACGCGAGCACCGTGCGCGCGCTCGACCCGCGCACCGGCAGCGAGAAGTCAGTACACCAGACACTAGTACGCCCAAACTATGATACCATCTGTCACATAATTATTTGGCCCGGCCGGAATTGAACCCAGAAGCAGAACCCCAGCAGACAGGAACTATGAACTAGGCACTAGGCAGGCTAGGCTAAGTCAGTCACCATCAACAGTATTTGTGGTAAAGGAAAGGATAGTTATGTCCATGAATTGCAATTGCTTTTTAAAATACGCCACACTAAATAGATATAGTGAATGCCCGTAGATCCCCCATGAGTTAAGTTCAAAATCATAAGCTTAGCATTATGTTATAGTAACATATTGTGTAAATGTGAATCATAGTAAAATTCTGATTTATTCTAATTATTTTTCATATTAAATTTAAAAAATGATATTCGGTTGGCAGATGGAACTTCAGCGTAGCGGAGCACCAGCTGGCGCTGAGCCGGCGCGAGTGCGTCGGCGGGGGGCCGCCCGGCGCCGCCGCCGCTGTCGCCGTGGCGCTGCCCGAGGGGGTGGTGGCCGTGCGCCACCACGAGACACACGCGCTCCTGTGGCAACATAAGGTACGCTTGTGTCGCTGTCCAACTGACAGGGCCCCTGTGGTAAAATAAGGTACACTTGTGTCGCTGTCCAACTGACAGGGCCCCTGTGGCAACATAAGGTACGCTTGTGTCGCTGTCCAACTGACAGGGCCCCTGTGGCAACATAAGGTACGCTTGTGTCGCTGTCCAACTGACAGGGCCCCTGAGGCAACATAAGGTACGCTTGTGTCGCTGTCCAACTGACAGGGCCCCTGAGGCAACATAAGGTACGCTTGTGTCGCTGTCTCACATTGTGCGAGGAGACCCGTGCTCAGCAGTGGGACAGTTATGGGTTGCGATGAAACGTGATTGTCCTCATCGCCAGCTGGAGGCTCCAGTGGCCAGCGTGTGGCGGCTGCAGGGCGGCGTGTTGGAACACATGGACGTGCTGTGGGAGGCCGCGCGCGCCGTGGCCGACACGGCCGCCATAGCGCCCTCGCTGTACCTCGGAGTTCATAACACACAGGTTTGTTTTATATATTAATCTATATAATACTATATCTATACTATAAAAATACTTGAGAGGTGTCAAGGGACACCCGGATGGAACGAAGTTCCTTTCGATTAATTTGTGAAGGAATTGTAATAAAATTTTATTTTTTTAAAGTTATAATTATTTCCCACTGGTAGCGTCATCTATCGTCAGTGACGCTAAACCTACAAATCTGAAAATGTCAAGTGTGGCACACTGCTGCCATCTATCAACAAACAAAAACTAATGACAAAACTACGCATTTGCTTATTACAAAAACGCTTCACGAGATGGCGCTGTACACAATATATGCAACTAGACGGAATGAATGAATTAAGACGAAAAAATGTCGTTACAACTTTTTTCGCCATAATTCATTCATTCATTTTTCCGTCTAGCCCCCTTTCGCAACGCGCGATAAGGAACTTCGTTCCAATATTATTAAGCTAAAGAGTTTGTTTGTTTGGTTGAACGGTTTTGGGTTGCACCAACCCCTCCACCAATCCGCACTGGAGCAGCGTGGTGGAGTGTGCTCTGGGAGACCCGTGCTCAGTGGTGGGCCATTAATCGGTTGAAGCCAACTTCCCCAGCTGTACATCCAAGAGGGTCTGCTGTACGCGCGCAAGCTGGAGACGGCGGTGTCGTCGGGCCCGTTGCCATGGAAACTGAAGGCCACGCCCCCGCTGCTCGCCGACGGGCAGACGGCGCTCGCCGCGCTCGAGGACGTCGACGCGAACACGCTCACCCAGGTCGCCTTGTACGGGCACACCGGGAGGAAGGGTGAGTAGATCGATGGATGATCTCTTTAACTAAGGGTGGGTTGCATATCACGTGGTTAAAGTAAGGTTATAGGTACATGTCGGTTAAAGTAAAATTTAACCGCCGAAAGAAACAAAACTGGGTTGCATCAACTAACCCTCGTTAAATTTTGACTAAAATTTAACCCTAACCGTAACCGTCCGAATGTGATCGGTCAACGTCAAAGTTAACCTTAAAATTGACTTTGTTTGACATATGTCTGTATACATTTCCGTTAATATTTTGATATTAATTGATAAATTATTGTTTTTACGTAATTGAAAATCGGTTACAATGTTTCAAAGCAGTAGAGTGATACGATCTATGTATAATTGATGAAGATACTTCATCCAATGACGACCTTATCATCGAATACATTACGGCACGAAAAACAAACTTCTTCAGGACAAGAATTGATCATTTTCTCTGGGATGAGGTGGACTTTGTGGCGCGTTTTAGGCTATCTAAGCGTGTAGCTAGGTATTTCATTTGTATATTGGAAATGACACAAAAAAGTAATACAAACAGGTAAGCACTTACTTACTTATTGCAATGGTCCAGTAAAATCGAAATTATGTGTATTATGAATTCTATTTACTAAAACCTAATTATTTATTTCAGAAACCATGCAGTATCAGTAACTGATCAAATACTACTGGCCTTACAATTTTATGCATCAGTATCTTTCCAAAGATGTGTCGGTGATACAAAGGTGTACACAAATCTACTGTTTACAGGATTATATAAAATGTAAACGAACAATGAAACGAACGGAATTTTATTGTAGATTTTAATAGATCTACCTACTACTACATTTTAATCATCTACCTTGAACGAGCCACCAGTTTTTCTGAGTCTGAAATTTGGTGCAATCAGTTTAGCCTTGTTCCTAGTATTAATCATGTGAACATCACTCTTCTTAAGGAAACTGTCATAGTATTTTTAATAACGTACATATTTATTATCAACAATATATTGTGAAACTACATTTAATATATTTATTTCTTTAAATAGATTTCTTAGCGAATCCCTTCCCTTCATCTTCCTTATGTTTGTCAATTAACAGTTTCAATTTTTCTATTTCATCGGCTGAAAAATTGGACGATCGTTATCTGAAAATGAAATCATTGAATTACTACGCACAGTAAAGTAAAAGATGTAGGTACATCACAACCAGGATGACAATAAATTAACAAGAAGAAACGTAGGTACTCACTTTACTGACCTGTCCATATTAAAGTTGATTTGAATTCCTTTTTAGTGATTACGATACCTATTTAACTTCGATAATATTACGAAAATTAACCTTTAGCGATGATCGATCAAAGAACAAATCAACAAAGTACAAACAGCAAACAGTAATGACCATTGAGTTTAGCACCTAATGACAGCATTGACAGATGAAAAGCTGCCCGCACTGTCAATTTGACAAGAGTCGTACGACATTTTAGCACAATGTTGCTAGTACAAAATATCTTCCACACAAAACAAACTCAAAAAACCGGGAAGGGTGTCATAATTGTCATGGCAGCCCCATTAACCGGCGTTACTTTTGACGAGGATTAAAAAAGGCATTGTGCAACGCTACATGCAACTTGACCTTCGGTAAGAGCTTGGTAATGGTTATAGCATGGTCAAAATTAACGTTGGTTACAACGATAGCTAAAATGTACCAAAAACCCACCCTAAGGGTATAACAATATTTTATTTTATGTAAAATACATTACAAAAAGGCCTGTTCAATCGGACACCGCGCATATTGAAAATGTTCAATATGCGCGGTGTCCGTTACCGCCGATAACAATAATTAACAAACATTCAAAGCAAATAACAAAGAGAAAAAAAATGATGTGGTGTCGTGGGACACCAGGTAGGAACGAAGTTCCTTCGGCTAATGTAGAATCGACACAAATTGCAAAAAAAATCGTGCTCAATTTTATGTAGGTTTTCTTGATTTTTCTCTTAAATTTTGCTGATTAGTTTTTATTTAAGTACAAGAAAGTATTTAGGAAATTCAGTATTTTAAGAAATAATATAAAATAATATAAAATATAATATATAAAACAATAATATAAAACCCATGTGTATCCATTGTTATATAAAAGTATAGAATAGAAAATAAAAATGCATAAATTTCATTTGTGTTTTATTTAATTAGAGAATCTTGTATATTAATCAAATCACAAGCTATAGTAAAAATATGGTTAAATGGTATATTTGTCTGTTCTTGAATCAAGTTAACTAAATAATAACAAGTTAAAGGATTGCCAATATAAGAACGGGGGCTTTTTTTAATTTTATTCAAGGTACACTCTAAGGCATTTAAATTTTCTCGTCTTTTGTCATCCTGTATAATCACTACAATCTGAAGAAGACTCCATTTGAAAAGATATTGATGATTCTGTGAAAGTTACAGAGGGAGTATAAGATGTATCACTATCTGATTGTTCTATTTTTTAACAATTTTACTCAAATAATGTTTAATTAAGTTTTTCCAAAACAACTCATTTATTCTCAAAATAAGTTAGCTTTTCTCAAACAAGTTGGCTTTTCTCAAAATGAGTAAACTTTTCCAAAACGAATAGGCTCATCGAACGTCACTCAATTAAATGTCTCTTAAAACAAGACTAAGAATAATTACATCTAACCTGTATACATAGCTCTCATATGTATCGTCCATCCCGATACAACTGTCCATTGGCACTCTCCAATAACAGAACTGAGCACCTCTCTCTAGTGCCTTATAAGAGCTATGCATTGTACAAAAATAACAATGATCAAATAATAATTTCAATGAGTTACGTTCGACAAGATGGCTGAATTTTATTAAATTTTCAAAAACAAAAGAAATCTCATTACAGTGAATTAATCATCAATCAGCTAACTTACTAAGCCATATCATAAATAACTCCATATGTTACAACCCTATTTTCTTTTTAACTATTAACTAACCATTTAACTGTAACTGTCAATAATTAATTATGTGACCGTCTCTAAGTATCTAGACTACCTATAGTCACCAGTAAACCCTGTGTGATAAAGCCAAAGATGGGTAGGTACTTCAAATGTTATACTCCTAGTACCATATTACCACAAAATTACCAAAAAGTTATTAACTTTATCAATGTCATAATTAGAACTCAATATTTAACTTCAAAAACTCATTTTCTTGATAATTTAGTTCCATTGTGTCTAGATTATCATTTTATTATTTTGATGTTATTCTATTTCATAACTAATGAATAACAACTCAAACTCAAAAAGTACTTGGTCATACCTGACAAATCCTTCAGCGTGGACTTGTGGATAGCGACTCCTGGATACAGGTGATGCAGACTGCAGCTCTCTTTGACCTCATGTAACATCCTCACTCAATACTTGTATACCATGATATGACATCTTGTACTTCATAGTCATCTCAAAGCATCGCAGCCTTGCTTGCCAGTTCATATTGACATCCAAGCTTTCTCAGTAGCTAGTTTCTTACGGATTCTTTATCCCAGCTTCTGATATCGGCGTCAGGTAGGTCGGGTGTGGGTGTTTGTATGGTTTTTCAGTCGATTCTACTCTGTTTAGCATGTATTTTCATGAAAGTAGGTATTCTTCACATAACCTCCGTTGTGGGCTTATTCAGCGATTCTCAATATTGATTTAAACGTTTTAACCACTCGCTCTATCCGCGATATCACATTTTATTATAACTTCATCAACAACTTTACGAGACTCCGCGACATAAGACAACTTTCATAACTTTTTCCGCGGGAACTCAACATAATCATATTCTCCGTTTTCTGACAGATCTCGCAAACTCCACTTACATAACCAATGTAAAATATATTATATTTATAATATAAATATATATTTATTAATAAAGAATAAACTAATACTTACGTATTTAATTCTTTTGCACTGAATAAATATAGTAATAATTTCCCACTATTAGCACTGTCACTTTCACTTGGCATTTTCTTTTACTATATTTATTTACTATATTATTATTTTATATTACTATATTATATTATTAGTTTATGAAATTATATGATATGAAAACTAATTAAGGCAACGGCGAACGAAATGAAACAGGGAGAAAGAGAAAGGTAATATACACTACTCGCTTGTGTATGCGACTGTCGCGCATGCGCACGTCTCATTATTCCACGCATTCTTCCTTACGGTTTTACTATCATATATTTTTCAGTTCGGTCGCCGTAGCAAAACCTATCCCCTCCAAGCCTGCCGTAAGGAACTTCGTTCCAATAATTAAAACAAAAGCGTAATTATTAAGTCGAAGTAAAGAAAAAATATTTATTCCCAAAACATGCTTACTTTACATAAATAATAAAATACACTTATAAATAAGACATACATGTGTAACATAAGCCCGGTATGGAAGGGACCGCACACAGTATTTGCTATGGTAGCGAGCCACAGCTACTGATTTTCAGTACGAACACGTCCGCGGCGTAGCTCCGACTTAGTTAAGGTGGAGGTTCGCGGTCGAGACTGAGACAGGAGACCGCGACCGTCACTTGACGATAGGCAATGTATAGGCGACAACTCGCGACCGAGACCGAGACGGTCTCGCGCGCCTATACAAAGTGACGGTCGCGGTCTCCGGTCGCGGACTCCAGTCTCGGTCTCGGCCGCGAACCTCTACCTTTAGTTAGCAGTTTCAACGAAACCTCAATACTCAACTTTCCAGGCAACCACGGCTTCTTCCTATACCTGCAAGACATGTGCGACCAGGCGGTGCAAGTGTCCGAGGACGGGTTCCCCGGTCCCGACATCGTCCTGCCGAACGCGAGCGACGACCACACCCACCACCACGTGCACGTGCACGTGTACTCGCTGTGGTTCTGGTGGAAGGAGGTGCTGCTCATCGCGGTCAGCTCGGCGCTGCTCATGAACCTGATGATTTGGCCGAGGTTCTTCGCGCCCAAGCCGAGGGCACCCTTGCCGGTCAACCAGGAGAATATTGTGGTGGAAAGGTGGGTCGATTCAAATTACGAACATAATTTATACCTATATCTCTTACAGCAATGTAAGATGCCCGAGTTTATTATTACAAAATAATTATAATTTATTTTTTTACTACAATCCCTCATGATACTCGAAGCTTTGAAGATTAGTCTCCACGTTAGACTCATCAATAAGCGTCTTTCAGCACGCTTCTCCATTTAATCTAGTGCTATGATAGGTCTCATTTCACTGCACCAATTATTTATTAAATTTGATCGCAATGGCCGTTACTCAACAAAAAATAATACAGGTACTACGAAAGGCCTCCGTCGATCAACGCGGAGTACTCGGGGCGGTACGAGAGCGACTTCACCCCCCTTCGGTGTCTGGGCAGGGGCGGGTTCGGGGTGGTGTTCGAGGCCAGGAACAAGATCGACGATAGACCGTATGCCGTCAAGAGGATTACTTTGCCGAGGAGGTGAGATATTGGCAGTTTAGTGAATATCTGATGACTTGTAACTTGTAATTTATGACACACGAAT
This sequence comes from Ochlodes sylvanus, assembly GCA_905404295.2. Classification (NCBI taxonomy): domain Eukaryota; kingdom Metazoa; phylum Arthropoda; class Insecta; order Lepidoptera; family Hesperiidae; genus Ochlodes; species Ochlodes sylvanus. The sequence continues at coordinate 7,638,380 of FR990144.1, forward strand.
TTGATGATTTTTTAAGTCCCCTGGTCTTGGTCAGACATGGTAATAAAGGTCCATTGGTGTTTTTTTTTCATAAAGTCATTCTGTGAGTTGATACGAGCTGTACGGCGTAATGGTTACAATGCCGGACGAAGGGTTCGATTCCCAGCAAAGCGTAATGATTAGTTTATTGGTGTGGATGTAGAAAGAAAGAAATTGTGTTTCAAATGGAACCCACGACACGCGGAATGATACTGTGGGGCTATGAGTGTGTAGCGTTATTATAATTATTTAAAAACTTTTCCTACAAGTTCACGAACGTGAATCCCCCACCCCCTTCACACAATGTATACTTGTGATGTAATTTACTAACGGGCTCCAACTGCCGCCGCCGCAGAGAGTCGAGGCGCGAGCGCGTGCTGCGCGAGGTGCGCGCGCTGGCCAAGCTGGAGCACGAGAACATCGTGCGCTACTTCAACGCGTGGCTCGAGGAGCCGCCGCCCTTCTGGCAGGAGCAGCGCGACGCGCACTGGATGCGGTCAGTATAGCGCGCATGTACGCACGCACTCGTACACGCTCGCACGCACACGCAAATACACACACACACATACTATTTGTATGTTGAAAGATACAATACGATTCAAATCCTCTTTCTTACACCACGAAGTTTTACAGTAATACTAAAGATGTTTGTATAAGTACAACAGGCGGTCTAATCATTAACTAGCGATCTTTTCCAGATTATCTTTAAATATTAACTAAATAGTAAATTATAATATATAGTAATTAAAATATATGTGCAGTAGCTTCAGACATTCACAAATTATAAAAGTGAAGTATAACATAGTAATGAAACTTGAACTTGTAGCGGTTCTCAAGCCCCAACCGGTACATGACGAGTCGTTTGTCTGCTATTTACATAAAAAATTAAGCAAAAAATTAATTTTAGCGCAATGTTAATATTTTTCTGCCCTCCAACAAAGACAAAAAAACTCATTACTTACTCGCAGGGAACTGGAGGGTGTGTCAGTGGCCATGTCCGAAGACTACACGTCGCCGACCCCCGCGTCCCCCGTCCCGAACAAATCGCCCCCCAGGGGTGACGTCATGCTCAACCTGCACAGGAGCATCGACGATTGCGTCGACGCCCTCGACTACGACAAGAAGCTATCGGAACCAAAGAGGTTAAGGTAATGTAATGTATCTCTGTATATTTGTTTATCTTTGTATAATAATATGCTAACTAGATTCCCCCTGCGACTTCGTCAGTGTTGATTTTAATTAGGTTCAGAGACAAATTATTGCGATTAATAAAACTACTAGGAAATTAAAATCTACTAGAGAACCCGTTTTGACCGTTATTCATTTTGTCAAAGGGTTATTTCACATTGACACTATGAACGTACACATTTCAAACGTCACGTCAAATGAGTGGTTTTGTGCAGATAACGCTTTAATTTAATGTACTTTTAATGCGTTATTATACAAAAATGCATTTGATATAATGTTTAAATGTGTTAAATTTCATACTCGTCCGTCAGCAAAATTTTCGTAAAAAGAGGTACAAAGCTTTTCTTCACGTTTTAATAAATCGTAATAACCGATCGAATATTCATTCATTCATTCCTTACAGATCTCTGAGCTGCAACGACTCATTCAGCATAGTGTTCGACGAGGACGCTTCCAACGTCCAGGTGGTGTCGGACGCGACGAAGCACCTCAGTGACGTCACAACGTCCCTGTCCAAGAACATTGGGAGCGGGGACAACGACGACTCGTTCATAGTGTTCGCGAACACCGAGGACCATTCCGGGTGCTCCGAAGCGAGGCGGGATGTGTCCAACAAGAGATTGGAGAAGGTGAAGGAGTGCGAGGGATACGTTAAGACTGATAGTTGTAGCGGCAAGAAGAAGGTGAGTTTGCTTGATCTGTCTGTCTGCTTTTAGTTGTTCATTTATTTATATACTATTCAAAACAATATAGAATAAAGTATAGTACAAATAGCGAGCATAATGGTAATTGCATTAGCTAACCTAATGGTTAGCTGATGAAGAATGTCGATCATTGTCGCCATGAGGATGAGTTAACACCATAGTTAACACTGATGGATGATGCATAGTGTATCGATGTACTATTCTGTTAAAATAATTTAATAGCCACTGAAGTCTCGCTTACACCGACCACACAGCCAGCCAGCACATTGTATTGTATGTATTCTGGCAACTAGCTGAGGTAACGCGAAGCGGGGTGACTGGCTAATTCAACGCTGTGATTGGATAATTCAAGGCCACTCGAAACGTTGGAAAGAAATAGATTAATTTAAGCAACGGGAAAGAATGAGACGGCACGAATTTATATCGGTACTATGAGCCAGATGTGTTGACAGAAGCCATTCGCCTGTTATTAGGAGTCTATTGGCCGTGTGGTCGGTGCTCGCTAACAATATTCGTACCCCAAATATGCGGGACAATTTGAAGTGGAACTACATTGAAATCCACATCCGTCCCCCAGAAGGGCCACACCCGACACTGGTCGCTGGACATGTGCGTGCGCAGCTCGGAGGCGGCGGTGGGCGGCGAGGCCCACGCCGGCGGCAGCAAGATGTACCTGTACATACAGATGCAGCTGTGTCGCCGCGAGTCGCTGCACGACTGGCTCAGGAACAACCGCACGCACCGCGCGAGGAGAGAGACGGTGAGAGATGTCTTGGGTGTGGAGAGAGATGGCCGATATGTGATCGTGAGTACAGATGATTAAAAACTTAAAAAAAGTAATCGGTACTCACTCGTTGACTGATAAACGTGTTAATAGCAAAGTAGTGTTTGTTCCCAGCTTCGACCCCGTGGGTGTCGGTCGGACTACGACTAAAACGACTAAATAACAAACAAAAACCCATCCACTCACAAACTGTGCATTAGGTACTTAAAAAACAAAACAAGATAGATCAAATATGTCTACGTACAATATCTTTTAAATCAAGAAAATCACGACACCCATTGCATTTAAAACATCAAACATCAGCGATAATAATAAATGTACAAACTCCCCATCGGCAGGTGAACACGCTCTTCAGCCAGATAGCGTCCGCGGTGGAGTACGTGCACCTCGCGGGGCTGATCCACCGCGACCTGAAGCCGAGCAACATATTCTTCGCGCTGGACGGCCGCGTCAAGATCGGGGACTTCGGCCTCGTCACCGCCATGACGGACCTGCCGCAGGACGGCGCGCCCGCGCCCGCGCTCGCGGCGGACATGCACGCGAGGCACACGCATCGAGTTGGTACGTGTGGCGTTATTGTTCCGGTTAGAGGGTGTTTACATCAAAAATTTTATTAAACTTGACATGTCTTGAAACACGTCGAACGCAAAACTAGCTCTTTATTTTCAATGAAAGCTGTATTGTAGCGGGTACTCACGATTTTGAATTGTTTTACCGATATTTCGGTCCAGTTGCGTAGATCAATGTCACAGTAAACCTGCGGTGACGGGGTGAATGACAGATAAGAGTGTTAACTTTCCGTCTTGATCAGTTTGTTTTAAAATAACGAAAGTGTCGTATGCTGTGATTTCCAGGATGACAAATTGACACTAATACAAATCACTCTCGTTTAGTTCGTTTTTAGTGTTTAGTTTACCACATTCCTACAAATTACACTAACAACATTGCCATACCCAAATAGGGTTCATATGTGCGCCCACTGTTGAATTATGTAACACCTAATTGTACACCATAATATGGTTCATATTATGATCGCAATAAAGAATTGAGAATTAAGAACATCTTGCCGCAACACTTTTTCGCCGTACAAAATACAAATCGTGAGAACCCATATCATAATAAGTGTACAACCTGTGTCTATTTGCCAGGCACCCACCTGTACATGTCGCCGGAGCAGCTGTCGGGGCGGCCGTACAGCTACAAGGTGGACATATACTCGCTGGGGCTGGTCCTGTTCGAGCTGCTGCAGCCGTTCGGCACCGAGTCGGAGCGGATCGCTTGCCTCATGCGGCTCAGGAACGGTCACTTCCCGCTCGAATTTCAGCATCAGTACCCCAACGAGGTAATGTTAGAAAACCGGACAGAATTTTCGTTATGACACATATATGGTATGGTATTTTTTCGTGCTATTTCATGTTGGCCGCGCTTATCTAAATGACTAGACTGGCATATCTAAACGAGGGGTATTACTAAGCCGCAGCCCCACTGTTAATTTAAAACAAGAAAAGGAACAACTTACGCCAATGACACGTGAAAAAACCAGACAGAATGACACTATGTTTTGTCCCACGTTGCGTGCTGGTTTTTTCAACGAATGACCTTAATTTTTCTTATGCCACATATAATGGTATTTTCTCGCTATCTCATGTTGGCCGCGCTGTCAGATATACATATAGATGTAGATGTGTACATCCTTCTCTGTGTACACTACAGACGGAGGTGTTGAAGCTGATGCTGAGCGAGGAGCCGTCGCGGCGGCCCACGGCGAGCGGCGTGCGCGCGCGGGCGCCGCTCTACCAGCCCACGGACGAGCGCTGGCACTTCGCCCTCCCGGCGCTGGCCGGCTGCTAGGGGTCGATGTCTGGTGGGGGGTCTATTGCGGCTCGGTTTACCGATGGCGAGCGTTTGTGATGTTAAGACATTGCTTTGGCTAGCTTGGAATGCAGTTGGGAATGGCGTGAAGAAAACACGCCGCTAATGTTGAAAATGGCCGCGTTGATCGCTTAGTGCAACGCGTCCTGTAACGTGTAATGTCATGATCTTTGTTTTGTATTTTTTGTTAATGATAACACAAATATAAAACATAAAATTTAGGAAACGCCTTTCCTAAATTTTATATGTTTATTTAGAGGACGCCACTGTGCGATCTCGCATTACCTTAATTGCGGCGTAATTACGTATGCGTACTGCACTGAAATCCACATTATGCCGTTGATATAAATTTGCGCCATTTACCGATTTGTAGTCTGTTATTAGATGTTTTCATATCGCGAATATAGATGGCGTTATATGCTATTTAAATATAGCTTGATGATGTATATTTAGGGGCACGTAAAGCCATCGGTCCCAGTTTGGTAGCAGTCGTTAAGCCATGTCGGATACCTTCGGGCGGCTTAAAAATTTCCGACACTTGGGTTGGCCACTAAACCCTCCACCAATCCGCACTGGAGCAGCGTGGTGGAGTATGCTCAAGGCTTCAGGTATGAGGAGAGACCCGTGCTCGGTAGTGGGCCATTAATGGGTTGAATCCAATCCTATGCGAGGTTAGGATGCAGATGTGTCTGAATTGCAATATTTGTATAATAGTTTGTAAATTATATGATATAATGTTGAACCCTCGTAACTCCAGATTACATGATGAAATGAAAAATGTCGTTTAATGTACTGTTTGCGCCCAGTGATGTCCCCAGCTGGACTGAGTGGCAAGTACCAAATTAAGTTAGGTAATATTTACCATACATTCATATGTATCATAATCTGACACGCTGGAATAACACTGCTTAATAATCGTAAAAGTTAATGCAACCGTCCATTTCACCATGTCTCCTCAATTAGTGGTGCAGAAACTATTTAGTATTACCAACCTTTAGTATGGTCATATGACTTAATTTTGTTGACACCTTCACATATTTTAAATAGTAATTTGCCTTTACTTTTTCAAAATTAAATACTGGCTTATAATTTGTGGATCTTAATTGGGTACTATTAATAATCTGTCGACATGGAAATCGGGGTATGTGACGGGACGCGGAGGGGCGGTACGTCCACATATTATTATACTGGGCAAATTTTAATTCACTTGACATACTCGAAGATATTAAAGAACATGGTCATAGGTAATGATTAAAAATATAAACTCAAAATTATACACGATAATTGTTTCAAAAATGGCAATCAAAATTATCTAAAAATACTCGGAATTTGTGGTCAACAGCTGTCTGCGCTACGGCGGGGCCAAGCGGTTAGGGTTAATGACCTTTAGTGTAGTAGTTTAATGTGCGTGCGCTCAGTTTGTCCACATTATGGGTTTGTAATGGATAATTATGTCAAATTTAAGCACCCTCTTTAATTAGATATTTGGAATGAGAATCGAATACTGAGTACCCCTATTAATATGTCAAGTGACTTACGAATCACCTTGTATATTTTCCACACCCTCGCTAAATGCTGCACGAGTTATAATTCGTAATTCTGTCGTTTCCGTTGTCGATTTTATTTTTGAAAAGCACATACGGCTTTGTCCATTACTTTTTTACATGCGCATTAGAATTAGACCAAGCTTATGGGATGTTTTCCTTTTGACATGACATCCATAGCTCGTATGTAAGCTAGCCGTTATATTAATACAATTAGTTCATAGTATGATAAAACCAAACAAAAATACAATAAATTATAAGGTGATTTGCTTGTTAATTTTTGATTTGCATGTAATGTGTCAATAAATTTGTTTACAAACTTAATGGTTAGAGTTCGAGAATATAATGATTATTTTGTAGTCTGTACAAATATTTTTGTAATAAAATCGAAAATTCTCGCTTGGACTGTTTTATAAGCCGTCAAAATTATGTTATTCTTTAAATAACCTATTTAATTAATTAAAAGACATTTTGTTAGTGTGTGAATGATATTAACCTAAATAATAATATGAAATGTGTTTGTGGACTCTTATAATATAAAACTAATGCATTTATTTGAATTGACTGTTGAGTTGCTAGATATATTACTCAATCTTCTCACGCCTCATTTAGATACTCGGTCGAATATTTGGTCTAATGTCTCGATGAGAATTCGTACACGAGAACCACGAACGCGCCCGATAGGTTTACATATTCGTGACTGTTCTTCGTATGATCTTTAGATCATAGATACGATGATACGATACGATAGATTTTTAAACAAGGATCATGCGCGCTCGAATACAAAGGAGATATTCTTTGATTTGCACCAAAATACCGATGCCTTTTGGAGGACGACTGAATACACTCGGCCTTTCTCGCCAAGTATCTAAACGGAGCGTATGAATGAGGTAATCACTTCATTCACATGTTATTACTGTAGTCATTCTGACATAAATGACTTGAAAATGACAGTTGCACTTAAGTACCATTATGTCATTATTTATCATCATTGTTTGCAAGTTCGCATACATTAACATTATTTACATTTACTGTTAAGATGGATGGTTGGTTTTTCTATTGTTTTTATTATTTCTAATTGAAATGGTTTTTACATGGATTCGTTTTTATATTCACATAATGTTAGGGCTAGGACCTGGCTCTCTTAAGACAACATTATAAATATTTTTTATTTTGGAGTTAACATCACATATTTGTAATTTTAAGGTGCTGCCAGTGAAATAAACAGTATATAATTATTCATACCTCATTTGTTAGGGTATGTTAAATGTGAATATAATATCATTTAACAAATTTTCAATCAACTAAAATGGTCACATATAACGACCATTTTAGTTGATTGAAAATTTATTATAGAATAAGCATAGATATGAACCTATTTTTGTCCTAATCTGCTGTATGTTGTGGATATTACTTGTAAGCAATAAGATATTAATGAAATAACTTGTGGTACATATGACATTGGCATACATTCATTAATAAATTACATGCATTGTCATATTGCTGTTAATGAAAGTCTTAGTGCCTTTTAATTATACTTTTAAATGTTTTAGATATAATTTTCATCTTCATTTTCATGTATTACAATATTGGTAACAATCATGTTTACAAGCAATTGTTAAATTTGTTAAGTATTCAATGTTAATTTTGAGGGTATCTTTAACATTTTAGTTAAGTCACATTACCAGTGACGTTTTTAGTATAAATACGAGCAAATAATTGACTTGGTCTTCTCACAAAAGGAAGATAGTCATTTGTTTGATCCAAAATGTAGTCGAGGCTTGTATAATTACCCTCTAACAAGAAGCAATAACTAAGTATAGCGCTATGAAAAGACTTGTTGTGGGACTGTGTGTATGTGTTTTGATCAGCGACCTCTATAATATGATTACTGAATATTTTGAGACTGGATGCACTAGCGCCACGTAGTGGAACAAAAGGGAACAAAGTTCTTGCATCTCTTTTTTCTCTATCAGCCGGCAACGTATGGTGATGCTTGTGATGTTGCTAATAGTCCGTGGGTGACGGCACGGTAATAGTATCATACAGTAGTGACTCGGCCCTGTCCTTGAACTAAATGCCTACAACACGGCGCGCTAGGGCCGCCTCTTTCTAGTTGTAGTGAATGTAGTGGGTAGGTAAATCGCAGGCTTCCTGATTAAAACTCCACACGTTCGTTCGTCTCTACGGCGCGTTTGCGGCTGTTGCGTGGCTGTAGTGTGTACCGAACACCGAGGTATGATTCGCGTTCCGACCGTTTGTATGAAGATGGAATACTGTATGATACTATTACCGTGGCGACGGTGACCACTAGGTGGCTCGTATGCTCATTTTACGGCTATTAAAAAAAGATTTAATTAAGAATAGATCGCCTTTTTGAGTTAAGCGTTTATTGTAAAAGGGTGTAGATCGTATCTTGGGAATGTCCCAACTCAGAATTTATATTATAGAGATTTAATAGTCGCGTCAAAATAGTTTGGTACAATTGATATCACTAAATTATTAATTTGTAGTGTTAAGTGAAGTGCGTGGACGCGTGATACAATCGCTTGTGGTTCGGGCAGTAATTACTGCTAGTCATGTTATGAGACGATTTTTGGTTACAAATGTTTTTGATTACATAGGCCGTCTCACGAAGAATTGATAGGCTGGTTTATAAATAGGTTTCAATTACTAGAACGGGGGTACTGATTAGTCAGAAGAGCGTAATTTTTTGACTTGTGAGTCGCGTAATTTATGCTGCATTTTGTTTAATGCACGTGGTTGCAATTTTTACGATTCATGAAACAGTATAAAAGGGTTAACTTTTGAACCCAAATGATACATTGAGAATTAAATGCTACAACCAAAAATAAGATTTTTGTTTAAATCTTACCCTTACGGCGGCATAGTTATAGCATGAAGGTAGATTACGCGACTCGCGACTCAAATCACGCTCGTTGGGGGCGAGCCCCAAACGGGTGCTAATAAAGTTGTATATTTTTTCACCGTATAATATGAATCATTCAAAAATCGCCTCGTAAAGTACCTAATAAGTTATTATTTACAATTTAGTTTGTAATTTTTTTTTAATAATAGCTGTATGTGCAGGTGTTATATTAAGTGCTATGTGTTATGATGTAAATAGGAAAAAATAATGTTAATAAATGACATTGACATCTCATAATTATGGCTTTTGATTAAAATGCGTCCTTATGTCCCAATACTGCACAAACCCCCCCCCCCCCCCCCCCTTTAGACAACTTTTGGATAGAAGAGGAATTAGAAGAGACAATAGATTGTGTTATTAAATAAAAACAGACATACAACATTAAAAATTTAATCGTTAATAAATATAAAATAAATTAATTCATATTATTATTATCACAAAATCACAATAATAATACTTTCTGTGAATACTAATATGTCGGCGAAGAAATCGCCGGGTTTAAATGATTGGGATTTCAACTTAAGATATTGGTCAATAGTAACATTAGAAACAAATTTCTTACGTCTAAAGCTTATTATGTCCGATATCACAAATAGGCGTCAAAACGACATATATAAATACATAGCTTAAAAAAAACAATAAATTCCACACCGTGTGAGGAATCAAACTTTACAGAAAACATTTTAAACATCTCTTAACGATACAAAAGCAGGAATGTCCGTTTCAAGTTCCTTATCAACTCCTATTAAAGCTATGACTTGTGTTGTTATTTTCAAGGAAACTCGGAATTTTCCCCTCCTTGACAACGCGTAGAGCTTGAAGCACTCTTGCCGTGTCCAATTCCTTTTCCGATGCCTTTTCGTTGTCCAAACATATCTCCGCCATGCGGGCGTTGAACTGCTCAAAGACCTTCACTCTATAGTCTATGGTCGACGCCACTGGGTTCGCAGTCAACCACAAATGCTCCAGACAGGGCAACTTGCATATATGCTGGACTTCCTCGACATCGGATATGAGATTGCAGCTCAGATCGAGGCTTTCCAACGAGTAGAGACGGGAGAATCCTTGTAAAGAGACGACCTTATTCTGTGAGAGATCTATTTTAACAATATTTCCGATTTTCGCGTGCCAGTTCTCGCACACGGCGAAGTTGTTCATCGACAGGTTCAGTACTTGCAGCTCGTGCAGGCAGGATATGTCGCACAGTTCAGACAATTTGTTGGAAGAAAGGCTGAGGTGTTGCAGCTTCGGGACCAGTTTTATCGCCCAGTCAACGTTCTTGATGTTGTTGCTCGCGAAGTTAATGATTGATAATTTTTTCCAGGTCTGGAAATAAGATAACACGGTGTTAGATAAACTTTCAGATAGGTGTACAGTTGCGAGCATAAATTAATTTAAGACATGGGTTTTCAGAAAATATGATATTTGATTCCTGTATTATTTTAACTACGTTTGTTTATATTTTGGATTCGATATAATTTTAATGTCATTTTATTTCATTTAATATTTTATTATTCTGAATTAGTAAGTGTAATTGTTTTGTAATCTGATCCTGTTAACAATAAATACATAATCAAACAATAATGTCTGTACGGACGAAGCAAAAGTAAACACACGTGACGACATTACTTTCAAGATTATAATTAAGATAACACATAATTTTATGCTGTTTGTCATAGAATTAGTATTCTATGTTTCGGTAAGTACCTAACATTTGTAATGTTTCCTCTTTCAAAGTCCAAAGTCTCTTTTTATGACCATTATTTTTTCAAAGACCTTTTTATGTTCGTGACTTTATAAACGCATCCGCGTCCGAAGTGAGATCATCATTACATATTATGTAATAAAACCTACTACGAGTAGTTCTTACCACGAAATCAGCTGCGAGTTTGGTCTGTAAGTATTACCCAATTGATCATGAATTTGGATAGTTCTTTGCACCTTTTATTAGCAGTTTAACACCTATAGAGGTTTTGTGACTGATATTTAATGTACCATTTAAAACTATATTTAAACGACTAAAAAGCCAGAGGCCTCAGCCCATTAATACGTGAAGCAAAAACTTTATACCTACCCCTTTTTACGAAAATTGTGCGGAGGAGTATGCAATTTGGGACACTTATAATTTATACAGAAAAGAAGTGCAGAATGCTAATATTAAACAAAATAATGCATAAAAAATATATACATTAAATAAATAAATAAAACATTACATTAATATAAGTTACTCTATTTACACTGCCATACGTTTGACACGACGTTTGAAATGTGTGATAGGGTCGGGTCATCGTTCATAGAGTCAATGTTAAGTAACCCTACGACAGAATGAGTTACGCTCGAATTTCGACCGCAGAGCGGGTAACTAGTTTTAATAAATAAATACAATATAATGAGCTCATTGCAACTAAATTATACACGTGTGGCATTTGAATGGCTCGCGATAAGATCTGAATAATAGTCTGGTATGTTACATAAGTAATATAAATTTACAATAATCGGAGCATGTGTGACCTAATAATGCAGACCAGTTAGGACTGATAAGGTGACATCTGACTCAATGCTAAGAGCAAATGTGATGCATTATCTCATAACAGGATGCTCAGGCATAATTAAATGGTACACTTGATATGATTTCAGTTATAGAGTTGGGGTCTTTCCATGTTTATCGACGCTGAATAGGTGCCAGCGTCGACCGAACGGAACAACGTAGACTGTGAAACCATCACGGAGTAGGTTCTTTATAAATGAATCATATTCGGTGTCCTATTTTTTGGAATTAAGGTAGCAAACGAGCATGCAGCACCACCCTTCCGCTGCCACCCATGACAACTGTGACCGACCCAGAACAAGACTCAAATGGGGATTAGGATAGTTATGAAGTAAGGACATTAGTTGGTTAGTTTATTAGTAAGTATGAGGACTGGGGCAGGAACTGTTAGTGATAGTTAGGTAGTCCTGTTAGCAAACTACATAACACCCATGAGACGACGTGGGTACAGACTAAGTTCGACTCGATGCAAGTGTGGTGCAAGTTGATACCGTGTCGATAAGTGTGGAGAGTCCCTTGAGCAACGCAGGCTAGGTTCTTGATTGTATAAATGCGGTGTGGCGCTCATTAGCAATTTTTTACTTTGTTTATTATGTACCTACCTACTTACATTAAGGCATAAATGTTTTTATATAGTTGCTAGTGCTTCAGTATCAAATTGTACAAACCCGTAACTTTGTAATCACGACAATTATACCACTTGTTCCAGTGAAAGAAAACACAAATGAATAAAGTTGCGTACTACTTATAACGTTTTTCATTTATTTCTAGTTTGCTTAATTAAATGGTTAAAATTAACCTACATTTAATTAGATCTTCTAATGAGCAACCAATTAGATATCAAGGCACGTGCACCAGATAACCACAAACTGATTGCATGCTACTGCAAACTAAATACTTTAATAAATCCATTGTTTGTTTATTACAAAAACATCTATGATAAGCTACGTCACAAGAATCACAACAGGTAAGGACATAAGATAACGATGATAATACGATCAATTATTAAAACGAGGTCAATATCAGTAGTGTCACTAACCACGGTGTCGGCCAGACTGGAGGGGTCTTTGTGTAGCACGTCCACTAATAGGAACTCGTTGAGAGACTCCACGCTAGCCACCAACACTGAGAGACTCGCTAGAGTGTCGCGCAAATTTCCTGTAACAAATTGATATGACTTTGAACATTTTTAGACGACCTTAAATCTCGATTTGTTATAGTTTATTTGACTGACGAGTTCCGGATTCGATATCTGGCCGGCGCAGCGCGGCGCGGCGGCGGTGCGTGTGAAAAAATTGCCTTATTGGGGCGGGGATTATCCTATACATATACATACATAGATATGAATAAAATTAAGGTGTCTGTCTGTGATTTCAAAATAACTGTGTTTGCTCAACTGCTTTTAGTTATTTACACGATACTAAAATACACTTTTTTTATATTTTTTGTCTTTCTGTTTGTCCAGGCTAATTTTTGGAAAGGCTGAACCGATTATAATGGGACTTCCAGTGGAAGATAGCGGAGGTTATAGGGCAGTAGATCAGCTAATTTTATTTCGGAATTAACACGAGATCGGGATTTACGCGGGGATAACTCCCACGAGAACGAAGTCGCGGGCACATACATTAATATTATGTTTATAATTCATAAATATTATTACTGATTTTTGCCATAGACAATTACGTCATGTCTATACCGGCTGGTATGGTTGTGGAATCTATTTAAAACATTATGAAGACCTTTATTTTACACAGCCCTTTTCAATACAATTGCAAGAAAACCTGTTTACTTTTTTGCAACTCTTGCAAGCATCTACTGGTCATATTGTTAAGTGTTTATAGTCAAGTAGTTTATACTCAGTATATTTCCGCATTGTGATTAATTATGTCACTACATTATGAGCTCTTGAGTAAAATGAAAGTGTACTACATGCTACATACATACATTTCCTGTAATATTCACAACAGTTAGAAAAGAAAGCATTATGCATTATTCATATCTCTCATTATCTTTACAATAAAACATGTAACAGGCACAAAACCATGGCCATTAAAAAATAATAAAAGGAAAAAAATAACAATTATAAAGTTAAATTAATGTCAGAACTAGTATTTTATCTATGGTATTATGATTGACAAGTAATGATCTATTAAAATATTTTTTAAATAAAAACATTAAATGTTAGGTAGCAGTATGGCTTTAACCCATTAATGGCCCACTACTGAGCATGAGTCTCTCCTCACACCTGAGGAGGCCTTGAGCATACTCCATCACGCTGCTCCAGTGCAGATTGGTGGAGTAGGTAGCAGTAAATAGCATTACTTACCTAGCATTAGTAGGTAACACCCCATCACATTAACAAGTACTGTCACAGGTTTGATAATAAAGAGTCAAGCAATTAATTTAAAACAAGAGAAAAAAAGAAGTTCTTTCTAGCTTTTATTTAACTTTCAATGTAAGTTCGGGTTAAATCTTTTAGTTTTTCAAACTATTCATTACATCATCATCATCACAACCCACAACTTTCCCACTGTTGGGCACGGGTCTCCTCTCACAATGTGAGGGGTACAGGCCATAGTCCACCATGCTGCCAAGTGCGGATTGGCGGACTTCACACCTTTGAGAACATAATAGAGAACTCACAGGTATGCTGGTTTCCACACGATGTTTTCCTTCACCGAAGCAAGTGATAATTAAATCCTAATACACACATAATTTTGAAAATCAGAGGTGCATGCTAGAGTGGGAACCTCTCTCGGTTATCACTGCTATCACTGCTTAATTTGTTACATATAATTCATAAATGCAATCACTTACCAACACTCTGTATACAGCTCATTGGTACACCAAGTATCTTCAAATCAACCAGCGACTTGAATGGTATTAGATCAAACTGTAAATCGTTGGGTATTATGTTGCTTGTTCTGAGTTTTTCATAGCTGCCTTCAATGTTCAGAGACCGGACCTGAGAGCAGAAGTCCAGGATGTGGCTGAAGTCATACATCTGGTCCTGTTTCTCTGTTTGTGGACATGCCATCTTAAATCTTTCACTGATTGCATGCAGCTGTAAGAAATATAATTATATAATCATAATTGTATACACAACAATAATGCACCATAGACTTAGTACTAGCTGAGAGTTAAATTCTATGAGAATATGTATTACAAAGTGCTCATCATTATCTCAGTGAAACCATAGCTAACACATATTGATAACCTGTGTGGAACTATGATTCCTGACACAGAGATGACACACTGCCATTTGAAGGATCCCGGATTCAATTCCCAGCGAGGCAGAAATTAGAATGATGAGTTTAAATTTTTGTTCCTCCCGTGGGTGTGTGTATTGTCCATGGCACCCACAACATAGGGAATCCTGCATGTGTGGCATTATTTATTGATTAGATACATTCCCCATATTATAAAAGTATATGACCAGCTGTGACCACTAAACAATCAGTTGACCTTTACTCGTTACTTGACTATAGTCATAATAGAAAAAAAATTAGCTGAAGGCCATTGCTAATGTAATCAGTAATTTTGCCATATGCATCACATTTTATATTATCTACATTGACACAAACTGTGACTCACAATAGCTATAAATGGAAAATTTTACCTAGCAGTTATGTAAATAAGTCTTTGGTTTCCAACATTGTCAAGTTATGTATTATTCATGTTAGTATTACTTCTTCGCAACC
The DNA here is from genome assembly GCA_905404295.2 of Ochlodes sylvanus. Classification (NCBI taxonomy): domain Eukaryota; kingdom Metazoa; phylum Arthropoda; class Insecta; order Lepidoptera; family Hesperiidae; genus Ochlodes; species Ochlodes sylvanus. The sequence goes on from FR990144.1 coordinate 7,653,668, forward strand.
CATAACTGTCTCACTGTGGGGCCCAGCTCCCTCACAATATAAGGGGTACAGGCCGTTGTGCACCCCTCCGGCAAGTTCAGATTGAGCTCAAGGACCACCACCATTACTTATCATGACTTTATATGATTTTTTTACAGATTTAAGACAGCATACGAGCATGCAGCACCCTTCTGCCCATGCTATGACAACTGTAACTAACCCAGAACAATACCTAAGTATATTAGGAAATACCTAATACAATTATAATTAATCTTATTATCAGTAGAATTTTAAAGCGATTACCAATTAATTCATACCTCAATAGGAGAAAATTTGTGTGATTTCTCATTTTGCAATAACTTATCACCTTCAAGGTACAGCTTCTTGGCTAGATCTTGGAGTAGAAAAAATATATCATACAAGTGAAAGTCCAAAAACTGAGCAAATACTGAAGGCATAGACAGTCTCAGGAAGTTGAAAACCGTTTTGAGGTACTCGCTCAGGGCTTCTCGTCGTTGCTCCACAAACTTAGGTGTCTTGTTGCGAATCACTTTCTTCGGTGGAAGCAGATCCTTTGCCACCCCATAATCACTAATTAATTTGTCGTTTAGGTCAACAAAGTCGCTGTATCGATGGAAAACGTTCCATTGCACATTTCCCACTTTTACAGTTATTTTGTAAAACGTTACATTGTCCTTCGTACTAGCTTCGTCAACAGTAACCAAACTTTCATTTCTGTGATTCACAAACGCAGACATCTTCGGTTTAGATTGGTTCCACTTGGTTAGTGAAGGTTTTTCATTTCGCTTAGTATTTTACGGACCACTTAAAATAACTGAAAATCACTCAAAGAAACTTTATTTGTAACGCAATTGAATTCTAATATAAATATCAATCGACAAAATATGAATGACATGACCAAATCAAAGGACAAATATAAAATATAAATTGATCAAAATAATGAAAATGAAATTACTTGCCATGACATGACAGTATTGACAGTGATGGAACTGATGACTTGATTGAGGGATGACAAAGATTTGACATTGTCTATGACATATTTTCTAACACTGACGTAAACGTAAAGTACACGTTGAGAAATATTATTAGTTCGTAGTAAAGTAGTAGGTAAGTAATATCCACATACAGTCAAATTAAAGTTTGATTAAATAATCAACATAACGATATACCTAGGCAAATATTTTTTTCAAAACAATTTGACATCTTTTAATAACGCTTACTATCTGTAGCACAAAATACAGACTGTTTATTCTACACATTCGTAATCAAACTTTCGAGTTTCGCGCGCTTTTTGACAACTGATTTCATTTGAATTGACTTGACAGCGAATGAAATATAAATAACCTCTACAAAATTGCTATAAGTTTGTTTATCGAGAATAAAATAATTAATAAGCAACAATAACAAGAAAATCATTTGGAATAAGCATTTTTTAACATGGTTAGTAATCTACGAGTGATATGATAGCGACAAGTATTATAAAATAAGTATCAAAGTAAAGATAAAGAATGTACAACTTATGTTTTGTTGATTAGAGTTCTCCAGCACCTGATACGCCTTCGGAGAGAGATGGGGCTCGGTCCCGGATGACTTCGCCGGCCCGTGACTATGAAATGTTTGAAGATGAAGGCGCAATACTTGGAGATAATCCTGTCGAAGAAGAAGAAGAAGATGGAGAGGAACTTTTCAATGATAATATGGAAGCGTGAGTTTAATGCTCTAAGAAACATTTGAGCAAAGAGTAATCACAAAGAGTAATCACATTTGGATAGATGCTTATTAAGATGCTTATTAACAGCTTATAAGTAATAACCTGTTTAACATATACCATTAGGTAACCTGTCTGCCTTATGTTGGAGCTTTATGGAATGGTGAATATATTGATGGTGGTTGTCATTATGAACATAAAGTGATAAGTGGCTAAATACTTGTCACATTGGAGTCGCCAACGTTTTAACACTGTTTGCCAACTGATTAATCGTCTTAGTTTTGATTTGAGTCTTATTTTGTGCTGGTCACAGTTGTCATGTGGCAGCAGAAAGGTGCTGCTTGCTCGTTTGATATGTTAATTCAATAAAAAAAATTGCATTGTTGTTTTGTTAAAAAAATTACTGAAGTAAATGAATATAACTATTTATGTTTGGTTTTCAGTGATTACCGTCCAATGCCGGCGTTGGACCGCTATGACAATGAAGACCTGGACGACGGGGATTATGATGCCATGTCGATGGACGACAGAGTGGCAGCCGAGCGAGAAATGCGGCGTCGGGACAGAGATGAAGGCAGAATAAGAAGGGATGATCGGGATTTACTTTATGGTAGTTTTAGAGTTATTTAAATTGAGCCCTTATAAGTAAATGAGTTTCAAATTTTGTCTTGGGACAACAATTTTATAATCCTATCTGGGGAGAGGGAGAGTTATGGGTTTCAATGGTGATGATTTAACAAATTTTTTTCATAAATTAACAATAATAAGCAAAATGAAATGTAAGGTTATTCCCCTTATTTATATTTTTCATCTATTCATGAGACTGAAGTCTAATTTATATTACTTTTCTGAGGTTTTTATCTGCTTGGGGCACATTCCTCCTATGAGTGTGTGTAATCTATTAATACAATTGAATCTTCCCATGGTTTTTCACAGATGAATCGGATGAAGAAAGCACAGATGCTCCGAGGGCCAAGCGTCGTCGTGCAGCTGAGAAGGCAGCTACGGGGACAGAAGAGCAAGTTGAGGAGGGTATTGAGAGTATTGAAAACCTGGAAGACACTAAGGGCTACACCACCAAGGAGTGGGTCTCCATGCTGGGGCCCCGGACAGAAATAGCTAACCGGTTAGTAACCTTCATTTTAATATGTCAAGTAAAAAAAATTTACCCTTTTTTAATAAAAATCTTGCAGACGTGTGTGGAATTTGGCACAGCTAAAGTTTATATGGGAAAGAAATGGAGAAAGCTATTATTTTTATGTCATTTGTATGTAATTAAAGCTTTTTCATAATATTGTTATGTTATTGTTGGGTAGATTAACATACCTTTGGTTTTTCGTGCAACCAAGATATTGTACAGTGTGTGTGGTAAACACTGTTATTTACTTGTGTCGGAAGATATAGTCTTGTGTGTATTATTGTGATTTTAAGATATTGTTTTGGAATATTTTAAAATTTCAGATTCAAAAACTTTCTCCGCACATGCACGAATACTAAAGGACAGTACATTTACAAGGACCGGATAAGGCGAATGTGTGAGCACAACCAGGCCTCATTCCACATAGAATTCGACATCCTTGCACGTAAAGAGCAAGTCCTCGCTTACTTCTTGCCAGAAGCTCCCTTCCAGATGCTACAGATATTTGACGAAGTTGCCAAAGAAATTGTTCTGCAGATATTCCCAAGCTATGAAAGAGTTACTTCAGAAATACACGTCCGTATATCAGATTTGCCATTGATTGAAGAGTTGAGGACATTCAGAAAGCTCCATTTAAATCAATTAGTGCGGACTGTGGGTGTTATAACCGCAACAACAGGTGTTTTGCCTCAGCTATCTGTTGTGAAGTACGATTGTAATAGGTGTGGGTATATCTTGGGTCCGTTCGTACAGTCACAGAATGCAGAAGTTAAGCCTGGCTCGTGTCCAGAGTGTCAGAGCGCCGGGCCGTTTATGGTGAGTATTAATAAAAAACAAATGTATTTTCGTTAATGTAGCATAAACACGAAAATAGTATATGTATATGTAAGTATTTCTGCATGCAGTTTTGAGCCATCATTAATTCAAAAGTAAACTTTTAGTTGATTTCATTATTTTATTTATTTGAACAGTAACATGTTATGGCAGAATCAATGACAATACCTTAAAAAAATAGTTTTTTCTTTAGCTTAGAAAATGTACTGGATAATTGTTCATGAAAAGCAATATTTCCAGGTTAACATGGAACAAACAGTGTACCGCAACTATCAGAAGGTGACAATCCAAGAGTCCCCGGGCCGCATCCCGGCTGGTAGGATTCCGCGCAGCAAGGACTGCATTCTACTGTCAGACCTCTGTGACCGGTGCAAGCCCGGAGACGAAGTGGATTTGACCGGCATCTACACTAATAATTATGATGGATCGCTTAACACTGAACAGGTATTTTTCACGTAACACTTGCTGAACTAAGGCTTCAGTGGATCCATTAGGCCTATAGTTTCGAACCACATTTCAAGAGGTTTCAATTGAATCTCTAAAAAACAAAACTCCATTCACCGTTTGAACTATGAGTGGTCCTGATTTAGACTACCTTATAACTTACATCTCCATTAGACTACTACTTCTCCAGTCTTCTAACTTACTTCTCCATTAGACTACTACTTCTCCAGTCTTCTAACTTACTTCTCCAGTGATTGACGTTCGCTATTTTCTAAATTGAAATGTATTTCAGGGTTTCCCAGTATTCGCTACAGTGATCATAGCAAACTACATAGTGGTAAAAGATTGTAAGCACATCGTGGAATCGTTGACCGATGAGGATGTGGCCAACATTGTGAAGTTGTCAAAGGATCCGCAGATCGGCGAGCGCATCATACAGAGCATAGCACCGTCTATCTACGGCCATGATTATATTAAACGAGGGCTGGCTTTAGCTTTGTTTGGTGGTGAACCGAAGAATCCAGGTATATTTTTGATGTTGTTACGTGCAATTATTACAGTTATTGACGTGATACCGTCTTATAAATCGATGAACTGGGTTGACTGGTAGAGAATGGCATTAGGCATTAAGTCCGCCCATTGTACACCCTTATTTTTAATGTTTACAATAAAGATTAAATAAATAAATAAATGAACGCCGGCACGCACGAAAAAGTATAACGTCAAACTCAAACTCAAACTCAAATCATTTATTTCATGTAGGTATGATGCATACACTTATGAACGTCAATTTTTTGCATTTACCACCGTTTCGCTAAGGTGCCTTTAAATATTGATTTTTTAAATCTTTGAGGAGAAAAAGAAACGGCGAAAGAAACTCCTCGGCACATCTGTCATTGTCACGTTCCGCCTGAGCCGAGTGTGCATGCGAGAGCGCGGAACAAGCGATAGAGAAGCACGATCGGCCTAAGCGTTCGGCTTTCAACGCATCTATCTCTCTTCCACTTCATCGGCCGATGCGTCCGAGTGACAGAGAGACAGCGGCAACACACAACAGCAAAAAATGCAAATAATGCAAAACAAATGTGAAAATGTGGTTAACAAAATAAATATTGTTACTAACCAGCTCCCTTTAGAATAAAAAAAAATTAAAAAAATAATAAATAACCTCTCTGTTGCATTGTCATATTTTGCGATCATTGTTGCAGGTGAAAAACATAAACTGCGTGGTGACATCAACGTGCTGATATGCGGAGACCCCGGTACCGCTAAGTCTCAGTTCTTGAAGTATACGGAGAAGGTATTTCACTGGTTTTTATAAGTACTTAACAAATACAAAACGCTCACAGCCCGGCGGCTTGCGACTTGATTTGATCGACTGAGTTAAATTAACGTCGGTAGGTGGCATCAACCCATTATGGCCCACTGAGCACTGGTCTCTCTTTATCGTTGAGGACACCTAGATTATAATTCACCATGTTGCTCCAGTGCGGATGGTTGGAGGGGTTAGTGGCCAAGCCATGTATCGCTTATATTATGCAGCCAGAAGGCTTCGGACGTGGCTACTTTATAATGATACAGATGGCTTTACAGACGTGCCTTTTGAAACATGGAGACTTGTGAAATTTTGCCACTAGCGGTCACCCATTCAACTACTGACGGCAACCGCTGTTGCTTAACTCAGTCGATCTTTTAGAATTGAGTTAAGACGCCGTGCCATGAGCGTTTATTATCGAAGAATACTTATCTATAGACATCCTGTGTGGTTACATTACTCTTGTGCCACAGAGTACATAAATTTGACTGACCTGTTTTGCAATATTGGGTTCTGTTTGACAGATCGCCCCACGAGCCATATTCACCACGGGGCAGGGCGCCAGTGCTGTGGGTCTTACCGCTTATGTCAGGAAAAATCCTACCACAAGGTAACGTTAAAAGCTAACACACTCATACCCTTGCACTAAGATTCCTCGTGTCGACATGGACAACACAAACATCACGAACACCCAGGACTCGTGTCACACAAACCAAACCATGTGACAAAATATATATTATGTGTCATACAAACCAAACCACGTGTCAAACATATATGTGTCACACAAATTTTCTGCCCCGGTCGGGAAATGAACCTCTCGCTTCGCAGACAGCCTACCAACTAGACTACGGGGTCGTCAAGTAAAGTCGGTAAGAGATGCCTGATTAGATCCAGTTTATACCGTACCCAAGCGTCATCTAATGACGACGATTGCAGGGAGTGGACCCTGGAGGCGGGCGCGCTGGTGCTGGCCGACCGCGGCGTGTGCCTCATCGACGAGTTCGACAAGATGACGGACCAGGACCGGACGTCCATCCACGAGGCCATGGAACAGCAGTCCATCTCCATATCGAAGGCCGGCATCGTCACCTCGCTACACGCCAGGTACGCACACGCACGGACACACGCGCGCACGCACGGACGCTCCCGTGCACGCACGTTTGCACGCACGTACGCGCGCACATACGCACGCACGCATGCACGGACGCACGAACACATAAGTATACACACACTAAGTAGTTGCACTGTGGTCAAATTTTGTTTTATTGAAGAGTTCTCCAAAATGTTTAAAAATAATTATCTTAAAAAAACAGACTTCAAAAATTGATCGTTTTGGCCATTGACATAAATACTATATCATAGGTCAATGGTTTTGGCAAAATATTTGCTATTTGCCAGTGAAAGAATAAGGAGTAAAGTAGGCTACTTTTATTTTAGCAATTCAATAACTTTTTTGTTTAATTCCACGCGGATGAAGTCGCGGGCGCGGCTGGTTGATGATAAAAATACCGTTTGGTATTACAGATGTTCGATAATAGCGGCGGCGAATCCCATCGGCGGTCGTTACGACGCGTCGCTGACGTTCTCGGAGAACGTGAATCTGTCGGAGCCGATTCTGTCGCGATTCGACGTGCTGTGCGTCGTGAGAGACGAGGCGGATCCGATGCAAGACGCCCATCTTGCTAAGTGAGTTTTGTAGTACATATTCCCTGTTCCCTGTTTTTTGAAGTGAAACTTCTATAGTATCGTTGTGATTTGAAATTCGATGAAACGGAAATGATGCGCATATGAAAAGAAACGGAAACGAAAAAGGGACCGGCACGTTTTAATCGTCGTTTGTCGGTTGTATATTTTTCGACTCCGACACGCTGCTGACAAATACTAATTGTTAATATTTCACTATTTCTTTTCCAGGTTTGTTGTAAGCTCACACATCAGACATCACCCCACACAGAAGGGCACAACCCTTGAAGACAACAATATGGATAATGACATTTCAATCCCTCAAGATTTGTTGAAGAAGTATATTGTGTACTCCAGGGAAAATGTTCACCCTAAATTGCAGGTAACAAGAATCTTATTAAATAAAACAAACTTTTTTGCTTTTGCTTCAAATGATAGTCCATACACAACTTCATAGCCTAATTGGTAGTGGACCCTGTGAAACGTTCAGAGTTCGATTCCTGGCTGGGGCAATCATATGTGTTTGTTCACGGGTGGCTTGTGTTAATCATGTCTTATTTGTGTTGTCCATGTCTCCCGCAGCACAGGGAATCCTAGTACGAGGTATGTGTAAGCGTTTATTTATAATTATTTAAACTCTGTTTTTGGAAAACTTAGTAGGTAAAGTAATAACAACTAAATGCATAATGTTATGACCATTTGATAGTTAGTGTAAAAAAGTGTAACCGACTCCACACCTTTCTATCCGGAACACAATTGCTATTAAAACAATTATTACACGGTAGAAATGGTACTAAGTACCGTGGCGGGCGGTAGGATATTGAGTACGGCCAGAAGTCATTTAATTATAATAAAGTTAGTAGGAGAAGAGAGAGAGAACACATTATGCTGACTAATGATATTATAAGAATAAAAGAAATAGACATGTCACTGGCGTGCGAAAAGTGGGACAGTCAAACTCTGCTAATTGTCCTATTTTTTATGTAGCTATCTCTTTCTGCCTCATGCGTTATTTCCATTCAGTAGTCTTTGCGTGAAAGAGTAACAAACAGACATCTATACATACATACATCCTGACAAACTTTCGCATTTATAATATTAGTAGGATAATCTCATCGGAGCGGATGCCAAAGTGCAAATTGCCTTGTATCAACGTAACGCATCTATAGTTTTAATATCTTTGATGTTGACATCAATTTTAGTATTGTACTGTTGCAGAACATGGATCAAGACAAGGTGGCCAAGATGTACAGTCAACTGCGACAGGAGTCACTGGCCACAGGCAGCTTGCCCATCACCGTGAGGCACATTGAATCTGGTAAGTTGACCTTGGTTATGTTTGGTACGCCAAATATTATGTTTTGATTATAACTTGCCACAATACAACATTCAACAAAGTTTTTTAAAAATTCTGTGTGCCAGTCTGTATGTTTCTCCAGGGTTATCTTTGGAACAAATAAAAACTACCAGACTGATTTCAAAAATTCTTTCCCCATTAGAAAGCTACTCAGAAATTCATACACGTCACTAACACCAATGACCCGAGAACAAACATTTATCTGTCATATAAATATCTACCCCGGTCGGGAATAGAACCCGGCCCTCGCTTCGCAAGCAGGGTCACTACCAACTAGGCTACGGGGTCGTCAATGCTACATATCTCTGAGTAATATACTACATTTATTATTATAAATATATACCTACATTGCATCAATGTGGTGGGTTGCTAGTCTATATCTTCTATATCTATATCTATATCTATCTATATCTATACTAATATTATAAAGAGGAAAGATTTGATTGTTTGTTTGTTTGCATCGAATAGGCTTCAAAACTACTGAACCGATTTGTAAAATTCTTTCACTGTTGGAAAGCTACACTATCCCCGGGTGACATAGGCTATATCATATATTATAAAAATGAATTGCTGTGCGTTAGTCACGCTAAAACTCAAAAACGGCTGTACCGATTCGGTTGAAATTTTTTGTGTGTCTTCAGGTGTATCCAAGAATGGTTTTGATTTACAATTGGACCCGGTAGGTGGCGCTGCTGTCGATATGTCACCATATTATTATTTGTTTATTAATTATAGAGCGGTACGAAGTTCGCTGGGGCAGCTAGTACCAAATAATTACGTAATACAATGTGTATTTCATATAAATATATACAACATACATACAGTATACAAATTGTTTGTCCCAGTGATCCGTATGAGCGAGGCGCACGCGCGCATGCACCTGCGGCCGCAGGTGGCCGAGGCGGACGTCAACATGGCCATCCGGACCATGCTGGAGAGCTTCGTCGACACGCAGAAGTACAGCGTCATGAGGGCCATGCGACAGGTAACGTCTATACGAATGAATAAAATTGGAGTGTCTGTAATATTAAAATAACAGTTTTTTACTAAATGCGTATGGATGTATACATGGTACATGTACCAAAATAACATTTTTTTTAAATTTTGTCTGTCCGTTTGGTCCGGTTAATCTCTGGAACGGCTGGACCTATTTTGATGGGACTTTTGATGATTATGATTATGGTTTATCTGTTTTGTTGACCTTATTATGACACACGACACTATACAGTATAATGAAAACACAGTAATGACGACAAAACATAAAATGAAGTAGGTGAAAATTGGTTGAACTATCGGAGATATCATTGTAAAATTTTCTTCCAGACATTCCAAAAGTACCTGTCGTACAAGAAGGATCACAGCGAACTGCTGTACTACATCCTCAGGCAGCTCACAATGGACCAGCTGGCCTACATGCGAGGCCTTCACAACCATTCGCAGTCAACCATCGAGATATCTGAACGGGACCTCATCGAGCGGGCGAGGCAAATCAGCATATCAGACCTGAAACCATTCTACGATAGCCGGATATTTAAAATGAACAACTTCAGTTATGATCAGAAGAGGAAGATGATTATACACACCATGCCCGAACTACCCACCGCTACATAGTGTACGTTGAACGATATGCATCATTGAAACATACACTCTAAAGCCAGCAGAACAAGATAAATAATGGCTTGTACTCAGTACTTATTAAACACTTTTAAGTAACCTTACTTACAATGTTTAACTAGTAATATGGTCTTTTTCTCTTTTATTTCCCAAACAATAAAATGCAATCTGACGGTGACTTTTGTTGTCAAATGTGAATCTCTTGGTACTAGGGCGAGAGTTAAAAACAATCGGTAATATATCTTGTGCATATTTGAAGTTAATTGCTGCTAATATTCCAAGGTTGTTTTTTTAGACTCCTGTTTTTTTTTATTTAGTAAAGATGTTGATGATCAATTTTATTTTGTAGATGATTTTGATAAAAACGGTTTTCCTCTGAAGCTTTTTTCATTTGTTGTATCTCGTTTCGTTGGGTTTGCTAAGGTATTGGTGGAAATTTGAATTATTGTTTGATTACCCTGTATGTCAATTGACAAAGACCCTACCAATCTAAAACAGTTGTCCCACCACCGACGAATAACTATCGGCTATTTTCTCCTTTAAGAAACGTACAATAAGATATGCATTCATACATAGTGCGAGTACTCGCCGGTCGAAGTCTCAATCGCTGAAAGCCCAGCGACTAAACTCGTAACTACACACTAGCTGATCGCCAACTCGTTTTGGTTGGGACAACTGCCTAATGGTCATGGATTGTCCAGGCAAAGTCAGAGATTAACGTGATAGATTGTTTTTGGGTTTTTGGGGTGTGATTTGTTATAAGAATAATAGAGATTAAAATTAATGATTTGTCCTTTTGCTTTAAATCTTAGTTTATAATTTTTTGCTTCAATGTTCATTTTTAATTTTAAGGTTTTGAATATTTACATAATAATTATGTTATAAAAACATCTGATGACAGTTTTTAATTTGTTCATTCCGAATTAAAGATTTCCCTCCATGACATTTAACAGCAGTATGTTCTAAATAATATTTGAAGAGAAATTAATATATTTAAGTTTCATAAAGTTGTTAAAAATATTTTAATTTTCAATTCTATCAATCCAATTACTTACTTATTAGGAATTCAGATTTATTTTATAAATTATCATAATCACGAACTTTGAAATACACTCAGCGGCACGGAATCTTGGCCAATCTCATAGCGTACGATAACAATTTTTTAAGTGTGTGTAACTTTGTTCTTAATGTATAATTGGGTGGAAATAATGTTTACGTTAATCCTAAGAGGCTAATTAACTAAGTTGAAGTGCATTTTGATTTGATTTCTGAAGTTTAGTTGAACCGTGTCATTTATCCTCTACGTTTTGAATTGTGTTCTGGAATTTGCAAGCGTTAAGTTGTCGAAGTTCTTTGGTTTCATTGTGATCAATAAACATCTAAAGGCGCCTTAGGATCCATAAAAATGCCTCTATCACCAAGTCAGATAGCACAAGCAGTGGCATTAGTCGAACTAGGGATGACCCATCGTGAAGTGGCTACTATCCTTAACGCACCGGGTTCTTCGATGCAATATGCACTTAAACGGTACCAAGAGACTGGCCTCTGCACACGCAGACCAGGTAGTGGCGGTGTACGTTGCACGTCAGCTCGTGACGACCACTTTATTGTGTTAGAGATTTTAAGAAATCGCTTCCTTACTGATGTCGAGATCCGGCAGCGGCTTCAAATCTCCAGGAATGTAAATGTTAGTGAGCGTACGGTGAGAAGACGTATGGAGGAAGTTTTTAAGATCAAGAAGACCAGCCCGTGGCCCACAGCTTCTCCCACAGCATAGAGCAGCGCGATTTTAATTTGCCCGCGAACATGCTAACTGGTCTCATGAACAATGGGAAAGGGTTTTGTTTACGGACGAGTGCAGGATCGCTTTAAATGCACCTGATGGTCGACAACGTGTCTGGAGAAGGAATGGTGAACGATATCTGGCGATTACTACCACTCCCACAGTGAGTTTTGGTGGAGGCTCTATAATCGTATGGGGTGGCGTTAGTTCTGATGCACGTACAGAATTGGTCATCGCCAATAACTCTCTAACTGCAACACGATACGTCGAGGATATCCTTCAAGAACATGTTGTACCCTTTGGAGGGTTTATTGGATATTACCGATTCATTTTAATGCATGATAATGCACGACCATACGTCGCTCATGTCGTAAATGAGTACCATCAAGAGGTTGGTATTCAAAAATTGCAGTGGCCAGCTCGCAGTCCCGACTTAAACCCAATAGAGCACATTTGGGATAAGCTAAAAACGACAATTAAAACAGCATCGAACCTACCACAAACCCTTAGCCAGCTTCGAGATGCTGCACGACTTATCGCAAGTGGACATCAAGAATGTCATCCAAAGCATGCCAGACCGAATGCAGGCGGTCATAAGGGCTAGAGGAGGATACACGCGATATTAAAAAGTACAAAATGTTGTCAAAGATCAAACAGTTTTTAATTCCTAGTGCTCAAAACTGCAGTGTTTAATTTTGTGTAAGTGAGATTTTGCGTTTAAACTTCATTAAAAACTTATAAAGACGTTATTTATGAGTAAAAATGATTAAAGACGTTAAGTGGATGAACAACGATCAAATTGGCCTAAATTAGAAGTGTACAAACTGAAAAAAACTGAAGTTATCACAAATTTTGTAGGTGGCCAAGTTTCCGTGCCGGTCAGTATATTTTACATGTAAAAAATTCTACAAGTTAAGAAAATCTAAAATCTCGTAGCATAAAAGCTTTTGGTTACTTACTCGGTTACTGAGCACTGTGCTGCTTAAATTGCTGGTTAAATTTAAGTATGAATTTATGAAATTTGGTACCCCACGATGAATAACTGAATATTTGTGGACTAATAGCGTGCAAAATCAGGTGTATACATGGAAATTATTGAATAAAGATACTTACAGACAGGTTTTCATATACTATGAGCAAATTGATGGCTGATGTAATGGTATTCACATCAATCAGGCATGGGTTTACTAGTCCAGAGAGATATGGAAAATAAGTTGTTTCCATCGAGATATAAGTACTAACGTACTAGAGAAGACACCGTAAATTCCTACTTTGTCTCATTCAACTGCGGCGCGTCGCCGCACCACACTCAGTCGCTCTCGCGTAAGTGCCGTGATTTACATGGCGCTTAAGACCTTTTTGCCGAGAATAAATACACTTCCGCAGCAAATCTAGCGCTGTGGTAAATTAGTTTTCGGTTTAGACGAATTGTTATTATTTTAGCGCTGCAGCGAACAAATTACAAATTACGAAGAATAGGACAATTCAGTTATTTGACGTAGCTTCTCTAGTACGTTAGTATTTATATCTCGATGCTTGTTTCATAATCCTTTTAAGTTTTAATAAATATTTCTAGTAAAAGAAACAGTTAAAATATTACAAATAGTTGACATTTAGTCAATATTTTTGTGAGTTAGTACCTACATTCAACGTCTTGGACTTCATCGCTACTCACTATCAGGTGAGATCAATGTCAAGAATTAGCTTATATCGTAATCATTTACTTGTTAGAATAATGTGGATAAGGTAAAAGTTAATATAAATGCATAATCAGTACGCCTATTCTGCCCATAAGAACATGCAAATTTCTAAAAATTGTCGTCGTAAAATTGCTAGTTCTGCAAGCATTATAAAACTACCGCCACGCAATATTGTGATATGACAATAATTTTAAATATAATATTAAGCAGTAACTGGTGTGTAAATCTCATTAACTTACAATAACTGTTCTCCTAAGTTGATTAAAGTTTATAAGATCAAAGTAGTCATACTTGAATTAATGTAATATTCAATATGGTCTTCCTATATTGTAAAAAAATCCCATCACAATATTTTTCTAAGATAACCACAAAATCATGGTCAATTTAAGTTAAATATTGTCTTTGTACTTATTTCATCAGTGTTGTCATTATATTATTGTGTACAGAGCGATTTAACCCACCTATATTATGATAATAATTGTGTACTAGTTTTATTTAATTGTAATAAATGTGCCTTAAAGTATGAAATATTTCTCAATATTTTGGTATTACTAACTACAACAAACTATGGTTAATTTTTTTACTAGTATGGACTTGTAATAAAAAAATGAAATAATATCCAAATTGTTTATTTTATTTCATTCATACCAATTCTCGAGACAATATTTTTCTAATAACTCAAAGAAATCTACATTTTAAAAGTAAGAGAACATATTTCGCTTCTATACAGTCTTACAATAAAAATACACCATCTATTACAGAGAATTAAGATATAGATATATTGAAGTTCTAGACGTCTACATAGATATCCTTTGCAAATTTATACAAAGCTTATATTAATATACGGACTAAAACTACTGAGAGCTTTCATCTTATCTATTACAATATCTATAAGCATCTTAAACACATGAAAATACAAGCCAGTGTTTCAAAATAGATTAAATCATTTCATGAAAACACCAATCGCTAATAAACAATGAGGTGACAGAACAATTTTACAGCGCTAGCTAGGGACAGTTAAATGTATCAATCTCACAATTATATTGTTTATCAGCAATCAGGTAACAATACAATACAATTACAAAGATAAACATTAAAATCTAATATAATAGTTTAATATTAAAAACATATCACACATTGCCTGTAGGTTCAACAAGAATTATGCAAGCTTGTTTACCCTATTTTTAATGACCAGCATTAGACATTAAACTTACAGGCAAATACATACCCACACTGTTGTTGCAGTTGCCTAAATTGATTTCGTAATTGACAGCCAATGAATTGAATCCAAGAAGTAAAGATGAGAAGAAATGTCAAAGAAGTAAAAATATAGACTTTTTTTAAAATTTGAGAATGCATAATGTAAACCATTTATTTTGGTGTTGATTCGTCAAATACATACAATTTGACACAATTCAATTTACAATTCGCATTAAAAATAAAATTTATGAAACTGTTTAAAAACAAGGTAGAACAGTTGTGAAATTGCAGAGGGCTGTTATTAGGCAAAACTGCAACAATGTCACATACTAAAACTTCGTCAAATCTCGCATCCCGCCGACAACAGTAAAAAATATTTGACAAAGTTAAAAAGCTCAAATATTTAGTCGCTGCCTGACTCCGAGCCGCTGCTGCTGCCGCTGTCGCTCTCGGAATCACTGCCGCTGCTGCTACCGCTGTCCGAGGACCCAGAGCCGGATTCAGATGAGGAATCTGATGAAGAGTCCGATGAGCTCTTGTCGGAGCAGTCTGAGCAGTCAGAATTGGAGCGCTTCTTCTTAGCAGGCAATTTGCATTTGCCATTGCTGAAACAATGTTAACAAGAGATAACATTGGTAATTTGGTCTATGCAAATTTCCTATGTTGGAGAATGATGTTTAACAACAGATTAACTGAAAAAAGCTGTTAATTACCTAATAAAACTTTTTTTACTATACAAGAAATAAAACTTGAATTTCATACCCTCATAGCTCCTATATAATTATAAACTTTACATTTAAATCAGGATTTGTGATATAACATTATGTGTGTACATTATATTTTATTTTAGTATTTATTAGAATTTTGTGAAAACTTTAATTGTGTAAATGTAAACTTTACAGCTACAAATTTTTCAAATCTTAAAAGTTCGTTAAGATATTCATAGTATATTTAGGTTTACCCTCAATAATTTTATCTATTGTATTAACCTAAACTGAAAAAAAATCATTATGTTTAGCAAATGTTCAACTTGTTGCATATTTTTAATGAAATGTAATCGAAATATTAATAAAGTCTGTTATTAATAAATTGCAAATTATTACAAAACGGTTCAACAATATGTCTACAAAAACAAAATGGCAGGTAGTTTGAAAAAAAATATTCCATTGAAAAAGTCGTATTAAATTCGAAAAAAGCGGTTAACTCACCTGCATTGTCCTTCTTCCTTTGCCTTCAAGTTCTTCTTCAGAACCTGTGTGCGCGAAGGACGCACGAGTATCTTGCGTTTGCCAGTGCATTCGTAGCTCCAATGCCCGTACTCCAAGCATTTTTGGCAGCGAATGCCTTGTGGAAACGCCGCAGCTATCGCAGCTTGCCTGGAAATACAAATCCATTAAATCATCCGCCAAAAACCTTAAAAAATCTTACAATATCACCTAATACGCAGATTTTCTTACTTCTTCCTCTCCGCTTGATGTCTGTTATAAGTTCCCAGCGTCATTGTTAATGTCCGACGAGTATATTTATTTTGTAAATATGTGATGAAAAAGTTATTATTACACTGGGAAATTGATTTACTGTTATGCAGAATGCAATTAGAGTCTTTTCCAATCAAACCACAAATGATGCAAAAAGCGAAATGCACAATTTCACGTCAAGCGTGGCTCCCTGAATGAATATGTCAAAATTGAGTGTCAGACTGTCAGTGTTGTTTGACTTCATTCAGTTTAGTAATTGGTATTTGCCGCTATTTGGTAGCACATTATGAACATACATTCAGGTTAAATATTTTATTGTTCATTTAATATAAAAAAATAATGTTTGCCATTACATATTAAAATATTACTCAAGCCCTATAAATAAAAATAGTTTTGATTTTTACAATTTTAATGTTACCAATTTTTGAATTTTGACAGATGAAGAAACTTGAACGTATTTTAACCTCAAATTAGTCATGTTAAAATTTTGAAAACTTCAGTTCGGCTGTCTCAATCTCAATTCTCAATTGAGTCAATTTATTGTTGACAAATTTGATATCGTTTCAGTCACTTTTTAGTTCGTCATATGAATGATATAAGTAAAAATTTAATAATTTCGAAATGGCGAAGTATATAGCTCAAATAATCGTCTTAGGCGCTCAAGTGGTGGGCCGTGCTTTCGCTAGGGCCCTAAAGCAAGAGATTCGAGCCTCACAGGAAGCTGCAAAGCGGGCTGGCGGTGGGCCCGAGGGTGCTAAGAGAGCAGCAGCTAATGCTTCAACAGGCTTGACCTTGGAAGAAGCGATGCAAATTTTAAATGTAGAAAAATTAGATCCCGAAAACGTGAAAAAGAATTATGAACACTTGTTCACTGCAAACGATAAGGCAAAAGGAGGTTCCTTCTACTTACAATCGAAAATAGTGCGAGCCAAAGAGCGAATAGACGTTGAATTAAAGTCTAAGGAACCCAAGCCGGACCAAACTCCTCCAAAGGACACATCATGAAATCTTCTGTTGTTTTAATCAATGTACATTTGCGTTGTAGATATTATTTATAGAAACAATTTGTGTTTTGTAAAATACTTTATTATGTAGAAAATGGACACAATAGTGACTAGAATACATCAGTCTTCATAATATGAAATGCTGATAATGCGTTATTGTTACAAAATTATAATATATAACATTATGGAGACAAATTTATCAACTGAATTAGTTGCACTTCATACAAGCTAGATAGAAATCAATAAATTTCATTGCAATAAATAAAGTCTATATTTTTATAAGGTATAAAGATGCTTCTTAGCTGCATGCTCAAATAACTTTTCTTCATAAAATAACTTTGTTTTATGCTCAGAGAATTACACCAATTATGGATAAAATATGGTGTAATAATTATGTAATCTGTTATAATCTTTAAAATTTAGCCTTTACTAAACTTATTAACAATATTGGAAGCATGAAGGACTGAGTATGTGATAAAAATATAATTTTGAAGACCTACATAATGTACTATTATCATAATTTGCAACTATGATGCATCTACTGATTACCAAAACTGTACATCATTATGTAGAATTGGTACAGAATATAATTACAAAAATGGACTTTTCATTAGTAAATTATAAAGCTTAATAAATTGATTGATGTTTAAAATAAATGTACCACATTTTACATAACAATATTATTTTAAAATGTCCTTCCTTAAACCTATGATTACATTTCATTATCACTATAAATTGATTATATTGTTATAGCAGTATATTGCAACAAATACATTTTAACTAGTAACATTCAGTATATGTATCACAAACGACTAGAGAATTTAAAACATTTCAGATCATCCAAAAAGAGTGTTTTTTTTTCTACCATTTTGAATAACCACAAAAATGGCTGTTCAAACACCTTTATATTTTGATAAAATGTTACCAAATTGGTTAAAACTTGCATTCATTGCATTGATATATTGATCCTTCTTCAACTTGTCAAGCAACATTTAAATATATTATCCTTATACAGACATACCTTAGATTATGGAAGATTTTGAGCAAATAAAATAACTTCTTAGATATAAATGGCATTAATTTAAATTGGAATATTTACCTAGTCATCATAAAGAATTTACCAAATATGGTAAACTTTTACATTGAACAGTCCCCTTTGTTCCCATCCAAAATTCTTTCTTTTACATATTTGATGTCATATCCTAATTCCCAATTTCACCTCAATCTTCAATATCCGTTACAAAAATGTCCCTATGAATTCATCATAAATAAAACTCACTAAAAATGACTAGCAAAACTTAAGCAACCATTTGTCAGCTGATATAAACATTATTAAACATGTTTGCTTAAATATTTAAATACTACTTATTCTATTTAAATATGGCAGTAGATTATCATTATGCAATCTAGGTAGGCTTTACGTCCATCAATACTACAACTTCATACGGACTACATTCAGACATTCCCAATGTATTACAGAGCCACCCATAAAATCCTTTTTCAAAATCACATACATCTTTCCACCAATTAGCTCCACTGAATGTAAGCTGTACAATACCAGCGTACAAGCCCACACCAAATGTAAAAATCACTATCAAAAATGGATATGACAAGATGACTATTGGTGCTAGGAAGAACTTTTTGATGCAACTGAATTCCTCAGTTATGTATGAAAAGATATTGTACCATGCCATAGTACCCACATAGAATGAATACATGGCTGATATGAAAGCAACAAACGGAGTACACAATAGGCTGAACACGAAAATGTGTGGTCCATTGTAAAGCGAACATTTGGACACATCCATCTTATTGTATTCATCTGCAACAATTGCTGCTTCAATGATTTCAAGTTCCTCTCTCGATATGTTGAGTTTCACATCCACATTTTGCCCTTTCTTCTTGCCTCTCTTGATAGTTCCAGTCATTGTGAGGTACCCATCTTTAGTGCTGTCTGCAAATGAGCAAGTAGGTGAAATTGAACTTTCAGAATTGTTTCTCAAGGCGGTGATTTCAGTGTCAGTAATTTCAGATTCCACAAATCCTGGAACAATATTTACTCTCTTCTTACGTTTAGCGCTATTTTTAAGACTGTCGGTGAGTGTTCCCATCTCGAAGCTGTTCTCAGACTGTGTTTGTGATAGGCTGTTTGGTGTTGCAGATGAGCTCTCATTGTTATCCGAGTTCAAGATTCGGCAACTTTGCTTTAGATCGTTATCATTGACTTCTCTCAAGTCACCATGGCTAGAGCATGCATCAGACGAGTTCTCATAAATGGGGGACAAGTCTATGATTTCACGGCTGCTGTGTATCGTAGACAGTGGTTGATATCCATTTTTCTGCAGACTTTGAAACTTCTGATTAGAATCATTTTGAGTGTTTGCCTCGTTCATTTCTTCATCATTGACATCAGTTATTATTGGCAGATTTATTTTCATGTTTGATTTTAGGCCTTCCATTGTAGAATGTATGATGCCGTTGACAACATGTTCGGTGACTGGCGATAGTCCGTTTTTGTGTTTAGTAGGAAGCTCATTATCAGCACCCTGTAAATATTAATAAAGTTAGAAATTACACTTTCTGGACTTCCGAAGCATTGCAAGGAGGTAAGGTTATATTGATTACTTCTCGTACGACAAGGAATCATTTAGAGATATAAATACGGAACATACACCGACACAATTATTAAAATGTAATTAAAACAAAAAAGATCCACAGAACAAACTTTCATGTACCAAGTCTGGACTGGTTTTTGCTATGATTAGATCAAACAACTTCGTAAACCAGTTAGGTATATTTAACGATTGCTTGTCGAGCGAGTTCTAGATTTACCACGGCGACGAATGTCTTTTGACAATGTATTTAATTTTATGTTGTACGCGATATTTAATTTCATGTGTATAAGCATCAACAAGAAGCAGTAAACTAAAACTATTAACAGTTTATTTCTACAAGCGTTAAATTCTGTACCTATGAAATAATATTGGTATTTTATTGTTTACGAACCTGTACAGTAATTATATGATCGACATAGCCAGCAACCGCGTTCTGCTTCTTTCCATTGCGTTTCTTAGGAAGTATAAACAACGGCTGTTCCACCTTAGACATGATATAACATAAATTTTCAGTACTTTATTATGTAGATGCAACAGAGTAAATGATATACAAAGATGCCCCGAACAAGAAATACAAGTAACTTATTCGCTTAGAGGAAATTGATCAACTTGAACAGCCTTTCTGTTTTAGAATAAAATATTTAAATAACTACTGGACATTGTGCGCGCTTTACTATGCTGTATTAAAAATCGATAAAAGTTTACAAAACAATATCATGACACCATTTTATTTTTGTGTCCACAGAGAAAGAGAACAGAGAAGTACTCTACTCTGTGCCACAGAGTCACATCAGTCACAGACTATTTAGAAATAGATACCACAAGGTCCACACTAAATACCCATAGATACAACATTAAATACCCATAGACGAGCTATGCGTATGTAATGAATCTCTGTTTAGTCTGTGAATCACAGAGTATAATTTAAATTAGTAGGTATCTCTTCTCTAGTCTTTAGCTCTAGTACCTCTTTACCAATGCACACATGATTAATCATTAAAGTTTTCTTTTATCATTGCTCTTTACCCATGGACGTATTATAGTAGGGACACGACATATTGTTCTATACGTACTACTACTACCTAATGAGGTAATGAGGCCAAAAATCCGCCATGTTTACCTACCCTAATGTCATTGTCGGTCAGTTCAGCCGGTACTTGTCTTGTCAAAAACTCGTTGTCAAAGTCAAATCAGCCATCTTTAATCATACACAGGTACGCTATAAATAACATTTAAAATATTGGTAATTGTTTATGTTGCCGGGAAAATAAAGGAAAATTTACAATATAATTAGCAAGGTTCTTATGTGCAGTTATAGGTCATGAGTAGTTGATGTCATGAGTTATAGGTCAGCACTAAAGCCGCCATGTTTAGTGGCCAGATGACGTACGTAACAGTGGCACTGGCACGCATTTTTTGTTGACATTGACATGTCACTTCCATATGTTTTATACTTCCATATCTTTACCTACTCTAGCTCTAGTAGCTCTACCTAGTCTGTGGAACGGAGCACTGAGCCCGAGAGCGGTTTATTTGTTTTTAAGGAAAATAATTTATTATTAGCGACAAATTGAGCGAATAAAACATATCTAAAGCTAGATTTTGTAGTAAAAATGCTAAAAGTATGTGTAAAAAACATTTGAAGCTGAATATAACAGTGAAACAGTTATAAACATTAACCTAACCTATATTACAGGGTATGGTGAGTTTAGTGACCGGTGGGGCTTCTGGATTAGGGAAAGCCACTGTGGAGCGGTTGGTATCGAATGGTGGGAAGGTGGTTATACTCGATATTCAAGGAACAAGGGCACACGAGGTCGCCAAACAGTTAGGAGATGATGTAGCTGTGTCAGTCGGCTGTGTAAGTTACAGACGTCTATTTCGGCCGCGCATTTTGATATAAAAGGGCGCCAGGGCATTGATTGCACAGTGCACACGGGCATTACATGTGCTAGAGCTGCTTCTGCCAATGTTTAAAAGTGAATGTGATTCCTTACTTTTAGTTGGCCAACTTTTGCATTAAGTCTTTATGTTAAAAAAAATACTGAGTGTTTTCTACTCATAAAACCTACATATTCTGTTTACAGGTAACTTCAGAAGACGATGTAATGAAAGCTTTGGAGCTGGCTAAAACCAAGTATGGCCGTTTGGACACATTAGTAAACTGTGCCGGCTTCAACCAAACATACCAAATATACAACTTTCAAAAGGACAAACCTTGTACTATAACTGATTTTGAGAAGTGTGTTCAAGTAAGTATTGTACACGACTCGGGGAATCTTAGTTTGAGCGTAGGGGTGCGCAGCGTGATTGAAAAAAAAAGTAGTTTTACTGTTAGCTGTCAATTCTGTGTGATTTATATGTACAATTGAGAACATAATAATGTCTTGATAGTAATCAATACATTGACTGACTTATTAAAGTCTGTTGATTTATTTCGTGGTACAGTAGAGAGTTGATTATCCGAACGTCGATCAACCGAATGACCGCTTAACCAAACTGCTACCTTCCCGCTTCCCTGAATAAGTACTACATACTTATTACTTCCATGGGTAAATCGTACTTAAAATTATCATGCTTGCTCTTTGGCTTGTATTCTTTAAAAAATGTTTTCTGTACTTCATATATTACTTACATACTTCCGTAATAAACGAGATTCATATTATGTGTAAATAAAATGTTTTTATTGGTACATCAAAGAATACAATTCGATTATCCGAATAAATCGGTTTTCCGAACACCCATGTCCCCCAATTAGTTTGGATAATCGACGCCCTACTGTACCTGTTTTTAGCGGAAGTTATACTAAAACAACTTTTTTCCTTTTTCAGACCAATACAATAGGCACATTCAACACTATAAGGTTAGCAGTTGGGTTGATAGGCAAGAATGAACCTACGGAAGATGGACAGAGGGGTGTTATTGTCAATACAGCAGCAACATCGGCATATGACGGTGACATTGGTCAAGCAGCAATAGCAGCATCAAATGCAGCAATTATTGGAATGACGCTACCCATCGCAAGAGACCTCTCTAAGCAGGGCATAAGGGTTGTCACCATTGCACCTGGTAAGCTTAAAGAAAAACAATAAAAGCAGCCAAGTGGTTTGAATGTGGACTTCCCTACAGGGAGCCTGGGTTCGAATCAAATTGATGAATTTTCGATAAAAATCTTAAGAGCTCTTGGCCCATAATAAATAGTAAATCAAATAAATAATAAATGTTATTATTTTTTTTTTATTAATGCACAGAACTGTTTCAGGTACATTCGACACTCCATTAATAAGTTATCTACCAGATAAGATGATACAATTTATAAAGCGTATGACGCCGTTTCCCTCAAGACTAGGCAAGCCCTCGGAGTTCGCTCATCTGGTCACAAGTGTTATAGAAAATCCAATGTTAAATGGTGAAACTATTCGGTTAGACGGCGCACAGAGATGGTTTCCACTGTAGCTTGTAAATATTGTAGTGTAGTGCTCAAAGACTGTTAATAAATGTACAAAGATTATTGTATACTGGTTTTTTTTATGGACTTAAAGCTAATTATACACCCAGGGTGTACTTTGGAAACATGAACAATTATATAGTTATTTATTTATTTAAGCTTTATTTTTATGGCCTAAGCAGGCAAACGAGCAGACGGGTCGCCTGATGGTAAGTGATCACCGTCCCCCATAGACAATGGCAACATCAGGGGCGTCACCAACGTGTTGCCGACCACGAAGGAAGCGAAAGATTTTTGTTTTTACTGACATTGAAATTAGCCAATCACGGCTGGCCTTCTGTAATGCGGCATAAAATAAGAACCAATTGTGTATAAATTCAATCAAGCGGTGCATCTATTCTTGGTCTGCTTTAAATATTAGAAATACTTGAGGTTTCTCGTTTTATTAAACCGTTTCGATCAAACCTACATTTGGTCCTTCGAGCTGCACCCATTTGTCAGATAACGGTTAACAAAAACGTGTTCTGCTCACGAACAACGCTCACAGAGTAATAAAATTATAAATGATTACATATTTATTTCAATTGCCGGTTTGTTTGGTTAGGGGCTGTTTATCACTGTATTTATTGCTTTATCTTCTGTCGCAGTGACAGTTGGCAGCGAGCGACGCGCGTGCGCAGCGGGACGCCGCCCCGAAGGATATTCATGAATTGAGATATCGATTGCATAGCTCTTATGTACCGTACCGGCTAGATCGTTAAATGTAGCTCTTATTACTTAGCCATAAAGTCTATTAAGATTTACTCGTTTTACGAATGAATAGCACCTATTATTTATATAGTGGTCCCTATCCTACTGGTAGATTGGTATAGTTATGCTGGTTATGATAAGGAAATCTTGTTGTCTACTGAAGACATAACGTTCATGTTAAGTTCTTAATTAATAGATTAATTACTTGTTCGACCGGGTTTACCAAGCCCAGGTCGGTCAGGTTTTGAATGACTGACCGTAACAACATTTCTCGGCTGGCTATCTTCAGATAGTAGAGAAGAGCAGTGTTAAGCCCTCGGAACGCAAAATGTGGTAAAAGTTGGTCATTTACAAATCCCTAAAAATATTCTTAATCAGCATTAATTGAATGTTTTACAGTTTTTAATCGTACTTAGGTATGTACTTACCTACTTTATTTTTGCTTAATAATTGATTCTTGATCTAATTTTGCCAACCAACCCTACCATTGCTTTCTTCGAAACCAAGAGTAGGTAAGTACATGAGTTTACATCCAGTAAGTAAGATTTTATTCACATTAGGTAGGGTCTACCTAAATCAATCAGTCATTTCAAATTCGCTAAATATAAAACGAAACGGAAACCGCACGAAAAAGTATGACGTCATTGTCACGTTCCGCCTGAGCCGAGCGTGCAATGCAAGCGAGAGCGCGGAACAAGCGATAGAGAGGCACGATCGCCCTAAGCGTTCGGTTTTCTTCAATGTTTTCTTATGACGTAAAATTATCGTCCGTAAACCGGCTTTCCAGACAACCAATTTTTCTTCGTATAACGTCATTGACTTACTCTGTATTATGTACTAAAAATAGACCCAATTTGAAATTGATTGAATTCATGATAAAATAAATATTTTTTTGCACAGGTTTTTGTGGTAATTCCACGCCGCGTGTCGTTCAAATAGAAATGAGTTTGTGGAAACGAAGTGTGTGATTACAATTTGCAAGTGTATTGGTAGCTCGCTATTCATTTGGCTCGTGGGCGAACGATGTTTGCAAAAGCTGCGTCCATAGAACGCTGAAGTTACATTTATGTTCTGTGAAACTTCCCATCTCATCTGGTAGTACTATAATGCTGATGTACCTAGTCTTGGGTGATATAGCGCACTAACCTAGTAGAATCATATTTAGTCAAATTTAAGTTCATTAGAATAGTCACTTCATGTTAAGCTTCTTCTTCGCAACCCATAACTGTCTCACTGCTGGGCACGGGTCTCCTCTCACAGTGTGAGGTACATTTTCATTTAAATATTTTTTTAAAGTTACCTAGTCTCTCTGTGTTGCTTTACGCGTCTTGCAGCCAAGTAATAATACAACGTGCTACGTTCAATTCTACGTTGTCTTTGCATTTTTATGTAGAAATAAGTAGGTTGGTAAAAACACTTAAAACACTGAAAATCATTGTTTAAAACTGCAACGCAAGTTCTCTCACGAAAGAATTCTAAGTGAATAAATATTCGTAAGTTTACGATACTTGTGGTGTGACGATACGCGAGCGATATCGTACGTCAAAAAAAGTTCGTGCTCCCAATCTTCCTAGAAATATTTCAAGTACCGTTTACGTCACGATCAAGGCCACGATACGCTAACGTTACGAAAGTAATTTTTGTGTTCGTGCTCCCGAATTTAGTTCCTTTAACGTCCGGCAGAGGCGCTGTTAAATTCGCATACAAATTGTTTACGTTAACTATACCACTATACGAATACTTTTTCGCAAATTGTTCGTGCTCGCCCTACAGATCGGCGCACTACCAGACTTGTGAAAGTAACCTACCTTTTATCTAATGTACCTAAATAATTAAGTTCCTAGTTTTGATCCAAACCAACATATGAAATGAAATAAAAGCTTGTAAAAATGACTGATTACTGGTCCTTTACGGTCTGTAACTGATGAGTTAGAATCCAAGAAACCATGAATAGTTTGGAGCGGAAAGCCGACATTCCATAACTGACCACCGACTACTTACCTACGATTATGTTTCATTGACTGTTCCATCTACAGAGGACCGTGTGTTTAGGATAGTTTGTTCATTGTTCACAAGGTACTAATGTCATTAATATGTAAGAACTTTTATTTTTATTAATTACTAGCTTTCCCCCGCGGCTTCGCCTGCCAAAAATCCGTAAATATAATTTATGAAAGTTGATAAAGTAAGAGAACTTTCATACTAACTTTGCACCTCCCCTTTTACCCCTTTAAGGGTGATTTTCAAATAATATTTTATACGTGTTTTCATGGCTTTCAATGAAAACCTTAATACGTCATTCTCTGAACTTCATAAACGGCAATAAACTTTATTGACCCTAATCATTAAGGTTACAATTTTATATAATAGAACTCTGACTCCCAGAAAAGCAATAAAATATTGAGTACTAAGATACCATAACTTTGTACGAATACATACATAATTATACTTTCTAGTCTTACTATTGCTCAATATAAAACAGATTCCGTCGGTCCAAGCACACTATCCATTATGAAATCGCACGTTTCTACGCTCACAATGTTGCCACACCCTTACCAATTACGTTTGATAATATAATATTGCTACCGACGTGCACAAACTTCTTTGAAATCCCTTAATAATAATACTCGTGAGTAAGTATATCCAAATAAAATTGCCTGTAATGCTGCCATGATTATGTATTCATACTATTTGACATGTTTATGTCGCAGTGAAAAAGAGATCGGAGATTTGATCGAGTTTCTAAGGGAAATTATAATGAGAGATGTTAACATGAACAACCCTTTGGGATGAGCAGTAATATTAAGTTATTTAAAAATTGGACTCCAAGCTTGGGTAGTAAGTTATTACTTATCACTTGTTTCGGTGAAAGCTGTGCACTTAGGGCTATATTTCACCGGGACACCATGGCGGCGCAACCAGTCGCCGCTACCAATAAAATGTATACAGCTCTATAGAGAGTTACTCACCGGGTGTCCGTTTGGTTGCGCAACCAATTTGGCGGCGCGACCAACTCGGACACGTGCACAGAATGTTATGCGCTGCCACGCTGGTCGCGCCACCACTAATTACTATAGCGCTACATGGTGTCTCACTCACTCGGCCGCCAGTCCGGCCGCTAGTGACGGTCTTCAAGGTCAATTTTGATACTGTCTCTGTGTGGTGTGGCATCTCTGGTGTCTGTATGGTGTCTAGTTTGGTAGATTACGGACACCACGGTGGCGCAACTGATCGCGCCGCCATGGTGTTCCGGTGAAATATAGCCCTTAGAGTTCTACATAATGTTCTTGTTCTTGGTGGTGGACAATGGCTTGTGCCCCTCACATTGTGAGAACCGATCCCAGAAGTGGGATAGTTGTGGGTTGCGTAGAAGAATAAGAAGTGGAATGACTTTCTTAATGAAATTAAGTGATTTAAATAAATTCCCATAAATTTTCGTTTTCATCATTTCTCTGCAACATGGTTGTATTATATACTTATTTAGAAATAATACTTTTTTATATTTTATATTATTGTGATTCCATTGACGTCAATCTTTTTCTTTTCATTTGTGGAGATGTCCTTGGGTTGAGTATGCGTAGACTGTAAATAATACGATGTATTGTCGATTATACCCTGTGACGCAAGTTAGGCGAGGCCTATGTTCACCAGTGGAAGCACAGAGGCTGATGGATGGATGGATATCATTTACCATTCAACTCCGACTCAGATTCAACTTGTAGGAAAGCATTGAAGTATGAGCTTTATTACATGTCCGTTACAGATGAATTTTCAACATTAACTTGAAAAAACTGATCCACGCGTGGTGTGGCATTTATGTACATACTTATGGCCAACTCTGATTCGGCCGAAAATCGATCGTAATCGACACGTAACAAAGCTTATATTTCAAATTTCCTATGAGTTGAAGCTGAGTCGAGTCGGAGTTTAGTTGATGTAATGTGCTTTACCTTATACCTGATACCGAGTCTGCCGAGATTTGCATGCTATTACGAAGTGTTAACAAGTTTGTTTATTATGGATAAAATTACTAATGGCTTCTTCATTAAGGTGCGGCAAACGATAGCAAACGGCGACGAGGATGGTATTACCAGTACATAAAGAACAGTATGTTTAATCAAAGGTAAGAAGGTAAGTTAAGGGGTATGAAGCTTGTATGTGTGCGCTGCGCTGCCATGTATACAGTAAGCATCGTAGGCAGTTTAGAACGCACACAAACTTAATCCGAGTAATTGTTTATTTATTTTAGTGATTCGGAGTAGGGTTCACGAATGACGAAACGTTATGTTACGTGAAATTCGGATTGAAACACTACTCTCTACTGTTCTGTCCTGGTCTGTTACTTCGACGTTCGATTTTGACGTGACAACGTCTTATAATTCGGTGGCACGCATGAAAAAACATGACTCATGCGTTACCGTCGTTACCGTTGGTGAATTATTATACCAGCGCCATCTATGTATTGTGCAGTGAACAATTATTCATTAAGTTCGATTGGGTCCATTTATCGATGGAGGAAGGCTGGCTGAGCTGGTAGTTCACTCGCAGTACACTAGATGGCGTTGAGTAGTGGGGCGCTATAATTCTGAATCACGCTAGTAAGGGTTTATGTAGGATGTATAAGTATCCAGCATTCATTTTTAATAAATTACTTAACTTGTATTGAAAAAGTGTTCTTTTATTGTGCTTGCCTACTCATTCATAGGAAATTATTTTCTTAAGACGTTGTCACGTTCAACTATCGTCAGTAAACCGACTTTACAGACAACCAATTTTTTTGTAGTAGGCCTGAATCGTATCCGAGTTGAAAAGTGTTCGCTAACGATTGATTTCTATGGGGCCAATTCGGATTTACACGGCTGACCTGTCGCACGTCAAGTAGTCTGTGGCTGTCGTCTGTCGGTCGCGTTTTGCGGAATCGTACCTTTACTGTGATTGGATTTCACTAGAAAATAATTGTAGAGTTTACGTAGTTAGCAGTTACGGCTAATCGATATCTCTTATTCCTAGTTAAAGGATTATTATACTGTATTACGAGTAATTATGAGTAAATGAATTTTGTAGTTCACTAAATAAAGATAGATTTATCTATATTATAAAAGTATAAAATGAATTGCGTATGATTTGATTTTTAAAAAATCTATTTTATTTCGTAGTTTTTAGTTTTAACTAAAAACAAATAATTAGGAATAGTAATAAGTTAGTAGTAGGAATACTTTTTGGTTCCATAATAAAACGTACGTGCCACGTATCAAACTCATAACTTCCCTTTTTATGTCAGTTAAAACATTAAAGTATCAATTTTACAAACAACCTAGGTCTACCCGGCGGAGTTATAGGTACATAACTTATTTACGAGACAACCCTAAGTCACATAAAGCCTTTTATGAAGCAGTTAAATTATTTAAAACACGATATTTTACCGTAATAAACTTGTTATCTGTGAGGTAATGGCTAATAAGTTATTATTTATTGCACTCATGTTCTGCCCTAGTAAAACATACCGCAGTTTAAAACAATTTATTAACGTCTGGGACACGACATCTTATCTCGTAATCAAGGGACTGGCAACCGAAAACTAAAGAAAAATGTTGTAACGAACCTCATACTGCGAGAGGGATTACCGCGATTGATCACAAAAATGATATCTAAAAGTAACGTTTAAGGTTTATTTCGGACTGTCGAGCAAGTTTAAAAGAAGTATGGAGGTCATCAATCATATGAGGTCCATTTTAAAAGTATGTCGCGGGACCATAGACAGTGAAATCTTGTAGACGACAACGGCCGCCTCAATATTCTATCTATAACAGTACAATGCAGTGATAGCCGTGTGGTTGAACGTTGGACTGCCGAACCGGAGGTTCCGGGTTCAAACCCCGCACGCACCACTAATTTTAAAAAATTATGTGCGTATTAAAATTTAATTATCACTTGCTTCGGTGAAGGAAAACATCGTGAGGAAACCTGCACACCTGAGAGTTCTCCATAATGTTCTCAAAGGTGTGTGAAGTCCACCAATCCGCACTTGGCCAGCGTGGTGGACTATGGCCTATACCCCTCGCACTGTGAGAGGAGACCCGTGCCCAGCAGTGGGACAGTTATGGGTTGTGATGATGATGATGATGAACAGTACAATGTTTCTGGGTTTTTGACAGTTGTTAAGAATATTAAGAATGGCCGTAATTGGTATAGCTGTATGTGTTCATAGCTTCTTTTGGAGAGGTTAATTAGAATAGTATTTTAAGCAGAAACTAGGTATATGGACTCATATACTTTTTATACGACTGTATAAAAAGTATAAATCACCAAATGCATAAAATATCAATTTTTTGGAGCCAACGAGTCACTGTACCTACTGTATAAGTTTTGAAGTAGTAGCGCGGTTCCAAAAAGTGGGGCAACTATCCGGCTTGTACCTTTCATTAAATTTTCCTATTATTGAGTGAAATATAAAACTTTATTTTTCACTTCTTCATAAGCAAAAGTAGATACTATTCGCTTACCGGGCAGGATTACTATAAAGTGGGCTAGTCAATAATATTCTATTTAATTTGCAAGCAGACATGATATAAGTTGCTGTTTCGTGTGCGAGCGAGATGGATTATTACAATTCGTCTATATTGTTCTCTGTCTACGATTTTTAAAGTATTTATCGCGGAGCGTTTGAAAATGTTGGATGATATTCACTGCAGTTTTGTCTGTCCTTTAGGCAGTGGGAACTAAAAAACGAAACAAGACACAATAGACCCTCCATTAGTGATTTACTTGATGTTTTTTACATACAGAAGAATTTCTTGACATTTCATTTTGAAACCATTAACCTTTACTCGTCTCGCTTTGGTAAAACTATGCTCTTTTCATGTATTTTTTTTTACGAAAGTCACGCATACCTACATGAAACAGTAGTATAGAAAACTATTATTTTTTATATAGATAATAATGCAATAGAAATACGTAAAATTAATAAATAAAATATTTCAGACGCCAATTTAAAGTTAGTCTTTAAACTACCATGACTAGACACCGTTTATAAATTGTAGATAAGTAATTAATTCGTTCCGTTTGTAATGGTTTTTTCTGTGATCATTATAAATCACCAATTTCGGATATTTCCTTTATTTGAACTGTAAGTTCTACTTCTTGCCCATTTTCATGATTCGGTCAATAGGAAGTGGGAGTGTGGAATAGGTTTTGATTACCTTGCGAGCGTAGAATATGCGGCAAAAACGGAGCATGAACGGTTGTATCTGTTGATTAGACTTTTAGATTTTTCTTTGTCCCAAGGGATTGCAGACCTGAGTATTTGATATTAATTTCAGATTGATACCTCCATTTAAAGAATTACGCCTAACAATTTCCGAATGTGCGTAGTGAAGGACATGTCTCCGAAGCGAACTGAGGGCGGGTTTACTAGTTAGTCACTACACACATACACTGCCCTTTTATTACCCACTTAATTATTTTCACTTAAGGTTCTATGCACACTACGTACATATATATCAACGTCAGTAGCGACATCTGTAAATGAATTTAACGTGTGGCGACTCCAATTTAATAAGGCGCGATAAAAATCTAGTCACATCGTCACAAATAACAAACCTGAGTTATGGCTTAGTGTTCGAACACACGAACTAGCCATAATTGGACGGTGAAAAAAGTAAAAACTACGCGTTTTGTTTTGGAATCTTTTCACAAGAGGTAGAGCGAATGTTAGTGATGTATGAGATTTTAGGTTAGGTTAGTTTAAGCTAGAATTAGGTTAGGTTAAGTTTAAGCACAATTACTTTTCTTTGCTTTTGTTAACATTTAGTTAAAAGACACTAGCACAATGGTCGTAATATTATGTGTGGTTGCCAGTGGTCGCCACCATCCACGTGGAAGTAACGTAACAGATAGGTATCTCCGTCACTACGTAATAGTTAGCCAGACAGGTAAAAAATAGAGCGTACAAACCAATGCTTTGTACCAAGTTTTCTGACACAAGAATGGACTTAATCAATTGTTATAACCATAATATTTTCGATACTTTACAATTTTAGTAGGTTGGGGGGGGGGGGGGAGATAATCAACCGAAATAAGTGTGGGTATGTGTGAATGCCAATGTGAGTGTGTATGTGTGTGTGTATGCCTGAGTGTGTGTGTGTGCGTGCCAAGCGGCCTGTTTACAATAAAATGTTAACTATTCCTATTTTTCCAGTATTACTTCAACAAATACTTTTATAACTTTTCTGTCGCATATCTATTCTCTGTCTAAATAATGGCATAGAATAGACATGTTATAAATGTATAAAGCCGCCATTTACAGACCACCGCCATGGCGTGAAGAACTTTTGTTATTTATGTTGTTTGCATATGCGAAGCGAAAGTTAATTATAGATTATCGTTACTGGGAAGGATAGTAATGTAAAGTAGAAAATTACAAGATGGATTCGAAAGACAACATTATGTAACGATTGCACTTACGAAATGCACTTATTTCTAAAGTCACATTAGTTCTATAAGAATGCAAGGGAACGTAAATATTGAAAAACTAGTGATTTCAAATAAAAAATACAATAGTTTCTTTAAATTAGTTAGCAAAATAATCGATTGATGGATGATTTTATTAAAGGGAAAATTTTGTTGTGAGTTTCAATTTCAATAAAAAACTGATCTTTAATGTTTCCGCTTGGGAATCAAATCCAAGATTATTCGAATGTCAAGGCATAATAACCAGTGCGCCATACGGATCATCAAGTTTTAATTCAACAAACATTTGCTCCAAACTTTGTGCTGGATAAATACTCAAAGGACCCAAACAAACGCCGCAAGCTACATAAAACATCGCAGGTACTTAATTTTTTTTACTACTTATTATGTAAGATTCGTGCGTAAACAAGAATTTAGCATTATATTTACAAGTTGGTGCAAATACTCGTATCATGTAATTGCCTGTCACTTCGACTGACACGCGCTGGATGTCGGTCGTTCGACAAATATTTCGTTCAATGAATTACAAGTAGGTATTGACGTTACTTCATACTCAAACATACATATTTTTACAGTCCGTGCCTCCATAAATAGTCTATCTAGCTTAAGAACCAGTATTTTCTTTCTTTCATTTTCCTTATTTTTGGCTGACAAGACAACCCAAGGTGATGCTTTGGTGTTGCAGATGTTCATAGACGACGGCCCGTCTGTTAATTTACCATCTCAATGCAATAAATCTGATCAGAGACTTGAAAAATCCACCAAAATAATTAATTTTGTAGGATTTGAAGAAACATATTTGGGCTTTCAAAGAAAATATTCCTTTGTGGTTTTATTGCGTGTGGTGTTAGGACTCAGCACCCCATGCTCGCATGTCTCCACAGAGTACAACACGACAGAGACTGCCACACACGGCGTCGTTTCGGGGAGGCTGAATTTGACGCTAATTGCCGCCACAATTACACGACCAATTACACAAAATCGCTGTTTGTCCTTTCTGTTTTTGTGTAAGGCAAAATTATAGCATTTTCAAATTAAACAATTTCGTTTTTGGAGTAGATTTTCCGTATAATGCCACCTAGTTTTGTTGTTTGAGGCATACTCATCATTTTTGTTTGTTTAAGAATTGTTTGATTTTGTTTTTTATGGCATTAAGGTATTAAACGAGCGTGCGGCACTACCCTCCGCTACCGCCCATGACAATTCTGTGACAATTATGTGTAGGTATATATAATACTCTTTTCGATAAAGCTATCGAACTGAACTCGAGACTGAAATGGAACGTTTCATTTTAAGCGTCGCAGCTGTCAGTATTCGAAAGTTCCCATTGAAGCACAAAATTGCTTCGAGCAATTTGCTTCACGGCAGAGTTGGATATTAATTCTAACTTGAAATAGGACTGAAATGAAGTATAAGTAGTTATGTTATTAAGCTTGTCTGACGCACCGTGATATTTAATTATGATAAAGATTAAATAATTCATTTATTGCGGAATTTTATTATAATTTAAGGTATTTTGAAACCCCATTTCGTATTTTTTTTATCCAGGAGTGGTAAAGAAATAAGGCCTCTCAATAGATGGTGTTTTTTTTCACACCACAGGGTAACTAACTAACACTCGCGACACTGAAACTGCGATACGACTGATACTGAATGCGTTCGAATTCTGTGGGCAATTCTACTTATGTGTTGTTTGTTTAATTACTTGTTTCGATATCGTAAAACATCGTGCGCAAACCTACATTTTTTGGTACCAATATAAATCCCACAAACCGCACTATTTGTCTTTGATAAGTGGAAAATATTTAATAAGGCAAAAATTCTACACATACATACATAATACATTATAATGCTAAGCTTCTGTTTTAAAGTAGTTGCTGTACCTATATCGCAGAATTCACTGCCTCGCAAGCTCGCAACTGTCTGTGTTATGCAATGAGTTTCATAATAGGGCAAACAATCGACTCCGTGAGTTCATTGTTGTTAAAGGAATTGAAGTGTTCCCTGGTTCCTAAAAACTATTAAACACATCACACGAAGTATAAATAATTACGTATCTGTACGTACGTACGTACACACAGTATTTTTGTTTCCTGTGAGCCAAGTCGTATATTTCCCTATATATGTATTTTTAATTTTGTAATCCCTGATTCTGAATCCTCAACTGCTAACAACCTGCTATATTCAACACGTCATTATGAATCACGCTGTATTGTTTTCGGCCCATAATCTATGTAGGGTTGTCAATACTTCACTTTGTCCTGGTGTTGTGATTAGGGTGTTAGCAAGCAGCGTTTAGAAATAGAAAAATAATTAAATTAATATGGATTTTAAAAAAGGTAACACATAACTTTGAAATTATAAATTAGAGGCAGACAAATTTGGTTTTAAATTGGTGCGGTATTATAGACGAAGGCTTTCCTGGCACCGACCTCAAAAAATGTAGTTACTTGTAATATCGTAATTTATTGTTTCATACTTATGAGTTAGATTTTCAAAGCTGATTAAATTATTTAAAATGACTATTTATTTCTAAACGCTTCTAAACTTGTTTCAACTTCCCTATCACTTAAGGAAAAAGTGGTTAAACTGTTTTTTTATTACTATCTACTTTATTCAATTTTAACTAAAACTGAAATATTTTTTGCCAATTTGATTTTTTTACATGCGCACTATGAAAATTTTTCCGCTTGACACCACATGCTCTCATAGACCTCTGCTACTTTGAGGAACTGAGGCAATAAGTTGACGATATTTTTTTTCTTTATTTATTGTATAATATGTACGTCTAATCAATATTTATAAACATATAATTATATTGATTAGCATTATATTCAAAACAAAATGCAAGTCTCACAACGTTAGCCAATTGCGGATTGGAAGACACTACATACATTTGACAGCATTTTAAAGAACTCTCAGGTTTGCAGGTTTTACCATATTTTCCTTCACCGGGGCAAGTGATAACTTAACTAATAATCACATAATTTTTAAATTATTAAAGCGTGAAGGATTTGCACCCAAGCCCATCTGTTCGGGTGTCCAAAGTTCAAACGACTTGACTATCACCACGTTGCACTAATTATTAATTTTCATCCCGTATCTACTAATTTCAATATAGACGGTTATTTATTTATATTTTTTGGCAACCCTGATCATATTCGACCTATTCTTTTTCACTTATATATCAAAGCACGCGTTTGTTTAGGGCCCGTGTTAATTATGAATAAGCAAGCGTCTCGTTAGCCGCTGTGGATTGGAGGAATTTGACAACAGTGTTGCCACGCAAATGAGCAGTCGATATTTATGGCCCGCGCCCGAGAGATCCGTAGAATCCTCTGAACCATTCTCTACTTTAGTCGTTTATTGAACCTCTGCAGAATTTTTAATAAACTCCGGTCAGGATCCGGTTACACTTTTTTAGAGGTGAACATCTTTGTTCTCAAAGGTTGCAACACATCTATGACCGAGTATTAATTTACTAACAGGACTAATTTTATCACTAACATTATAGTGATAAAATTAGTGATAAAATTAGAACGTTAGTTGGTTAGTTCGTTAGTAGGTATGAGTACTGACTCATACCTACTAACGAACTAACCAATTAACGTTCTAACACCATTTCATTTTGCTAACTGACTAACCACCCTAGTCTCGATTTGAGTCTTTTTCTGTGACGGTCACAGTTGTCATGGGCGGTAGCGGAAGGGTGGTGCTCGTTTGCATAAAAAATAATTCCACAAAAAACTAAATAAGCGATAATTTTTGATATTTAGAATAGACAACTGCTTACGTAATAGTTACCATGCCGGTCTGCCGTTCGAAGGTTCCTGGAATCGCCTGCTAGCGAGGAGGATATTTGGATAAGTTTGAATTTCTATTCTCGGTCGGGGTGTGTGTTCTTGACTTCTTGTCTTTGCGTGCTGTTACTAGTGAACACTAGAACATGAGTAGTTAAATACATTCGTGTGGGGCTTAATTCTAATTTGCCTTCCATAATAATTGAAAGTGATGTCTAGTATGTCCTAAATGAAGTTAAAGTTTTATAATTATTTTAACGGCCCCGTAGCCTAGTTGCTAGTGGCCTACCAGAGGAGCGAGGGGTCCGGGGTTCGATGCCCAACTGACGTAGATATTTATGTGACTGACAAATGTTTGTACCTTGATCATTGGTGTTAGTAATGGTGTGAAGAAAATTCGTGTTGTCCATGTCACCCGCGACACAGGGAATCCTACTGCCGTGGTATGCTGTATTAGCGTTTTTTTATTATAAATATTATGCATAAGTCATTCCTATAAGGTTATTTATTTGTGAGTCCTCCAGTTCCATTAAATATATTAACAAGTCCATAAAATAAACATACGCTCAGCTATGGACACCATTAGAACCTTCATTGAGTATTTTACGAGCGCACTTAGCTGATATTTTTACGTCATCAATCCCCCGTTGGCAGGCTTTAAATTGAAAGTAGGTAGGACATTATTTGGTGTTTAATTACATAGTAAAAGCTAATGGGACCACGAAAGTGGGGAGTGTTCGGGCCGATATTATAATTAGAAATACCTCAATGTTATTAAGTTCGTATTTTCTGATACAAAACTCATCCTTATCTATATGTTGGTATCATTAATGATAATAACAGTAAGTGGTTAATTAATAATAGTTTTTAATTCAGTTGGTAATAGTTTTAATGTAGCATGGGGGGTTCCATCCATCAGGCAAAGACTCTCAATTAAGATAAAAGACTAAATAAAGCTCAATAAAACGCATGTTGGTTACAAATATTTAAGTCGACGTGCCAATATTTGGACCAATGTGCAAAGATGTTATTTCCGTAAATAAAGGTATACTTAGCATGATTTAAAAAAAGAAATATTGATGCATGCATGCATAAGAACTTGACTTTAACAACTTAGAACCTAAATTATAATCATCGACTTCTCTATAAATAGCCCTTACGCCCTCTCTAAGCTTCGGCTCTCGCCATAAAGCGGGCCTAAGTAAGCGATGCAATTCACGCGTACGGCAAACGAGAATGTCCATTTCTGGTTTCGCTTCGTCGTGTCGAGAAATGAGGCGGGGAACTAAACAAAGGCTTTATAACCATTAACTAAGGCCAAATTAATTGCCTTAGATCTCAAAGTTAAGATATTTTCAATCTATGCTAGATTTTTGTTTCAGTGCTATGCTTATTGAAGTGTCAAGAATAATTTATGCGTATAGGTAACAAAAAATGCGGATTTAAGACTTATATGGTTTTCTCATGAGTACTATTGTCAGAACTGGACAAAACTGAAAACACGAGAGGCACCAACTGTCAAATAAAATAAGAATCATCAAAATCGGTTCAAGCAGACAAAGTTCTGACGTAACAAACATACAAAAAAGACAAAAAAAATACAGTCGAATTGAGAACATTTGAAGTCGGTTAAAAATACACAATCATATTCGAAACACATCATAATATTACTTAAAAGATCTTTATTTGTTTTGAATATGCGTAACATACCCTACATGCAATATAAGTTTATACTTACAATCCCGAGTGGCATTTTAATACTCAACTTTAATTAGAATTGGTCGATTGCGACTCGCGCGTCATGTACATTACCGGACACAACAGTGTTGTGTCTATAATCAATCACCGCACCGGACACTTCCAGCCAGAGATCACGCTATTTATAGAGGCTTGGGAACGTACTTTATCAAAATTTTACACGTAACCTGCTTGTTTCGAATTCTGTTTTCATAGTGATCTATACGGTCATTATGCCTCCACTAGTCTGCATTGAAGCAGGGTGGTGGAGTATGCTCTAGGCTTCCTCAGCTATGAGGAGAGACCCGTGCTCAGTAGTGGGCCATTAATGGGTAGCCTAGCCCCTTATTGAATATAATAAAAATGTTCTCGTAAGTTACAGAGAGCTAAACGCTCTCTGTAAATGGAAGGTGTACAAGAAAACTATTATTTAAATAAACGCAATTGAACTCAAAAATTTATTTGTTTGTTTAATTTCAATCGATTAATAAACAAACATGATTAAAGGTTAAAGAATCACGTCTATAAATTTTCAAGTGTTGGTATAGGTACTAAGGGCAGGCTTCCCGATGAGAAGCGGGTTTACTAGTCCATAATACTAATAAAAATTAATTTACTCAATCATAAATCGTGCTTCGTCATCCTTTTCGACATTAACACCTTACTGCGCGTTTAGATTTTTTTCTAAAATAAAATGACTGTAATATCAATACTGATATTTATCTGGAAAACATGAAACAATGGTGCCCGCACGCGCCGCTATAACCCATTGTTAACACACTCAACACGCAACGAAATGTGAACAATAGGAGGTAATTACATATGGCATTTTCTACTACACCGTTTACAAAAATATATAGGTATCAAACACTGTATAGGTATGTTTTTATCGATGAATATGAAACTTGCGCAAGAGCCACCTGAAGGTGAATGGTCACCGTCACCCATTGCATAATAAATAAATAAGTAATAATAAATAAATAAATAAATTTTAAATAAATAAATTATAATAAATAAATAACGCTACACACTCATAGCCCCACACTAGGATTCGGCGATCCGGCGTGTTAACCATTGCGCCATCCGGGTCGTCATATTATGTCGTCAATACCAAAGGTGGTTGTAGCTTAGATAAAGTAAGTATTAAAAAGTCAATAAAAGTAATGATAAAAATCTGACCATTACATTCCGAGAAAACCGTGGACAAACAAACAAACATACATACACCAATAACATCTTGTGTACGTATTTGGGAGGAGGAGGAGTGATTTTTTTGCATGAAAAAGAAGCGATGAAGTCCTTGATGTTGGACGCACTAACTTAGAAGAATCTTGAAGACTTTTATATCAAACAGTGTGTGAATAATTTGCAGATCCAAAAACATTACATACTCTACGTATCAAACTGAGAACACGTAGTTATATAGAGACGTAATGTCGTAGAAGTAAATACGAGTCCCTGTATATATAAAAAATTAAAATAAAATTAAATGTTAGATACAATGAATTATTTCCAATCTATTTGAAAGTTTGTTAGACAGAACAATCAATGAAATGAAAAGATGAAAATGCATTTTATAGAGAAACTTCAGGCGGGAACTATCAAATAATTATTATTGTTCACATATCAACGCAGAACAATAGATGGCGCGGCGGCGCCTCTCGAGGTAATTGAGGTAATTAGACAGATCCTAGGTGACATCTCGTCTTAGAGTGCATGGACTGCTAGTGCAGTCCTAGTGCTTTCAACTTTGGACTTCCAACAGGACGGTAAATGCAAAAAAATTACGTTCGTACTTCATAAGTATATTTACGAGTATAAATAGGTACCAACATGATATAAATGGTTTCAATTTGAGTTTTGGTTACGAATTCTGCATGTTTAATTTTTAAATGATATTCGTACTAAAAATCAAGATTTCGCCAAGGAAAACCACACGGCTAAGCAGCTAGCCAAGCTTACTACTATGCAACCATGAAAACAGAATTCAAATCTATCCAGCCGTTTCTGAGATTAGCGGCAATAAATGCACAGACAAATAGGAAAACCTGCAAACAGACAAAATTATGTACCTAGTGTACAAAATGAACAAACACGAACTATCATTTTTATTATCGTCTCGTAGGTGATATCATTTAATAGTTATGCGTTAATTGCAGCCATTCTAATATTAAAAGGTTAACATACGAGGAAAAAGTCGAATTGCACCGCGTGGGAATATACATTTGCTTCGCTCCATATAAAAGACATCAACGCGTCGCGTCACATTCTATACAACATGCTTCGAGCTACTAGGTCGATCGGATCTCGTTCGATTTTATTGCCCTTTGTAAGTGGCACAGGCATCTCTTTCGTAAATGACTTGAAACCATTTAAAAAGCGTTTTTATGCTTTTTGCTCACATTGAGAGGAGACAGTTACCAGCAGTGGTACAGTTATGGGAAGAACCTTGGACTTTTGACAACCCAAATCTGATTTAATAGTCGTGGACAGAACTCATACTGCTATTAGATACATTTTAC
The DNA here is from genome assembly GCA_905404295.2 of Ochlodes sylvanus. Classification (NCBI taxonomy): domain Eukaryota; kingdom Metazoa; phylum Arthropoda; class Insecta; order Lepidoptera; family Hesperiidae; genus Ochlodes; species Ochlodes sylvanus. Next base: position 7,694,267 of record FR990144.1, read on the forward strand.
GACGTAAATGCCTGCATTGCTCGAAAATCGAACCCTAGACCCTCCGCTTTCAGTCACTATCACACACCACATAAATAAGTTAAAAGTATTTTGAACATTCAAAAATATCAAGTCATCGCTAAACGAATATAATCCGCAACTTATTCGATACGCACGAGCTTGGTTCTATGGTGTTTGTACCAGTAATGGACATGTTAAGAAAGATGTTTAGTAAAAAAAAAGTGTACAATTTTATTTTAAAAGGTGTAATAGGTTAAATTATAACTAATTATTCTTCTAATGTCTAAATTATATATTCTGCCCAATGGTTATGGTTCCTTCAATCATGCCACATTGCTACTTCAGTAGGCTTATTTTTGAAGTATGTCATGTTATGAGAGATTATAAGATTTAATAGGTAAATAAACATATTTTTATAGAAGATTAATGTCTTGTCCAGAACTGGTGTTACCACCTTAGTATTTTTTAATTCACATTGCTCGTTTTTTACAGCAACTTCCTTGCAAATAATATAATTTAATAGGTGATGATTAAGTTAGAGGTTTGGGGAATACCAGATTTGTCAGTGCGCTGTTTGTTCCGTAGTGTTACAGTGAACTGAAACATCAGGCAAAAGTAGTTTTGGCTGTACAGGTGGTCAAGAGATTTCACTGAAAATCTTTGATTGAACACTTTTGACTACAAATCAGTACTTAAAATTTATTTTAACACTATGCTATGTCGCTGACATGACAGTCATGTTAGCTACGACATCACATTGTTATTTACGGACAAAACTACTTGCACTTGTTTACGTTCAAAGTACTTCGACCGAGATAGAGTTTTAACTATATCATGTACATATTCAATAAATAAATATAATAGAAAATTACAGTACACACGACACCATTCAATCGAATTCAATTGAAGAAACAATTAAAGAATATTTCTCAGGCATCTTATAGCTAGTCGAAACAATCTCAAGGACTGACATCTATGTATAACGTGTATATATTATTATTTCAGTAACCAGGAGATAATCGGGCCGGGGAATGTTTTAATTAGGTTAATGATTGAATCCTCGTCCACCAGATGACGTCACGTAGTCGCCGTCTGATTGAAAAGCTTATTTAGATGCGACGGGGCGGCGACACGACGCGGTAAGGCAGAAGAGCTCTATATCTATTACAGAGGTAATAATTATCTGAATTAATGTACTAAAATTCTAGCTGGTTGATGCCCTACATGGAAGTTTCTTTTATAGCCTGAACAACTGAGGTAGAAGCAGACGAGCCACCTGATAATAAGTGGTTATCGTCGCCTGGACACGAGCAACACCAGGCGAGTCGACAGTGCAACGCCGGCCCTGAAGGAAAACTCTTTTTACTTATTTTTGAAGTATTTATTTATTTAAACTCTTTATTGATTGCACACCATGATATAGACAGGGTATACTTATTCATTATGAATAACTTAAAAAAATTGTAATTAAAGAATAGAAGTAAAAAAAAATTAAATGTGGCACTTGGAGACTGCCGCGGTAAAGCTATTGCATAGCATTTTTTATCAACTAATGCAATTATAATTATTAGAAGTTTTATCGTTATATCAGAACAGCGCCATCTAGTTTGTAGAAAACATACGTACCATACCTTAGTATTAAGGTACTAGATGGCGCTGATTGGGGGTGTTAGGTTTTTTAGGTTCGTTACGGAATTTTCCGGATTCGGTCCCCACGCTCAAGGCCCGCGATAAAAGCTATGCAATAGCTTAAAAACAAACAATGCATATCGTATCGTAACCGTGTCGTGTTGTGTTATAAAGCCTTAATGATACCGAGAAGGCCCAGTCAGTCGGATGTTCTTTGGGCGGAGTGCTTTGCAATTTTTATGGCCGTTTGCGCCACTTTCAAATAAGCGTTAAGTGGTCGATAAAGTCGGAACGGATCGGTTTTATGGTAAATAAATATGCTGATTGGTGTGACAGTCGGCCGTTTGGTAAGTTTGGTATATTAAAAAAATATTTCTGTCAATTTTAAAATTCGAAGGTTTGAGCATAACTCCTTTATTATTATTGCTTTTGAAGTAGCTAAGGAAACGTGTTGAAAACTTGTTATTTAATACACGACCAGTATGGTTACCATCCTGCACTGTCAAAGGGTTCGATTCCCAATGAGGTCGAAATTTGAATGAGTTTAATTATTTTTTCTGGGTGTGTGTATTAAATCTTTGTGTCCAACTATCCACGACACAGATAATCCTAGTGCCCCCACACATCTCTATGTGTGTAAAGTGTTATTATGTTCCACACGAGTGATTAAAAGTGAAATTTATTTTCACTTGCTTGGATGTTTTATAAAATTTCAATGTTTGTATATTGAAGATGTTTTTTAAAACAAAACTATTAGGTAATAACGAAATAGGGATAATTTTTGTCTGTTTATCAGTATTCAATTCTTTTGTAAGCTTTGGGCAATGCCAATTATTATATTTCAAATGGTTTACAGGCAAATAGTATATAATAATCCCGAAGCGAAATTACTAGTATAAAAGATTTTCTGGGAGTGACAGTTCTGCATTTAAAATTGTATCTTAATTACCGTTAATAAAGTTTATTATTAGTATAGTACATGTATTAACCCCCCCCCCCCCCCCCAGTCATATAACACCAAAGTAACACAATTTATGACAAACAGTTCGGGATTAGCGACGCGACATACTTTTTGCATTCCGACCGTACAACCCATCTACCAACACAATCTATGGGAAAGTTATTCTTGGAATGAACGATAAGACCGCACTTCCTTCGACCGCTGTCCCTCTCCAACAACACCAAACCCCTACTAACGACAGAGACAACTCTACACAGGAATGTCCCTTACCATTATTATTCATCGAAAGTTTTAACCCGCTCACGTACGTTGCTTGAAAATTATGTTATTTGTAAAAATAAAATTGGAGATAATGCGAAAATTATGCATAATAAGAATGTAAGGTAAACATTTCGCGTTCAAAATGTGTTCGAAATTAATGGCCGGTTGTTAAGACCTCAGTGATGTAATGATAATAAATTTAACCAAAACGGCGAGTTTGTTAACCTAATTAAGCGTGGTAGCAGGTTTGAAGGTTAGCCTCCGTAACAGTCCCAAGTTCAAATTGAATTCTGGCCGTACTTTTGATTTATCACGCCCAAATTAGAAATAATTATGTATGTTATGTATGAAAATAGAAAAAAAATTAGATTTTCCTACTTAAGAAATTTAAAATATAAGAATTTATTGATTCTCTTCGGAAGTCATGATTTACCACTGTAGAAAGAAAAAACCGAGAAGGAACTAAATTTTCAGTGAAGTTTGACAATCTTTACTTGGGCTCAAGTCTGCTAAGTTTTAAATGCTTCAATTGCGTCATGTCGGAATAGTTTGACACATATTGTATACTAGCGACCCGCCCTCGCTTCGCTTCGGGAAACTTATTCCTTCGGTTTGTAAAGATTTAGTTATAATATACTTTGGATAATTCACACTATATCTTTATAAGTTATACCCTACGTGTTATTCTGATGTGTAAGCTATATTATTGTAAAGTTTTATCAAAATCCATTCGGTAGTTTTTGCGTAAAAGAGCAACAAACATTCATACATTCATACAAATTTTCGCATTTATAATATTATGTAGTAGGATAAAATGCGTCAACCTATTTAAAAACGACGCAATTATAAATGCTTCACATTTATAAATTAGTATCTATTTTTAATTGAATACTTAAGGTAGGCAACGCGTCGTTGATGTGTTGTCTTTATTACTGCTCCCACGGGTTTACATTTACAACTTATCTTTAATTGGCGCGTCTGGTTTGTCGGCGTATATAAATAATTTTGAATCGAATGGAAGTTACAAAGTATTTTATTACATTAATATCTTGTAAGATACGCGGAAAGCGTGAACAGTGTGATGTGTTGAAGTGTTTTATTAATTGATTTAACAAATTAAACAAACACAGATTCCGTAGCTTGGTTTCTCTGCCTGTCACGCGAGGATTCCGAGTTTGATTCCTGGTTGGGCCAGAGATTTATGTCAACTAAATATTTTTCTCAGGTCGTGGGTGGCAGTGACGTCTTATTTGTGTTTTCTATGCCACCCGCGACACAGGGAATCCTAATGCTAAGTAATAAAAAAAATACAATTTCCAGGGGACAAATTCGGGGGACATATTGATTAGAACGTCTGGTATTACATTAATATGCCACTAATACTCAAGAATTGATTATGCCACCGTCTATTTTTATAATAATGCCATCGAAGTATTGTGAAAAACGTACATAGAAGCGTGTAAATAACTACAGATTACATGTTATATTGTATCGTCTCATATATTGCCCCCCAATCAAAAATTATTAAGCGCCAAATTATTTGAATTAACCGCCAAACGACATGTCTTCTGGCTGTGGCCTTGATAGCCTGATTTTTTTTCTTTTTCTTACCTTTTTTGGTCGTCAACGCGTCGGCGATGCCTTCGGTGTTACTGACGTGCAAGGGCGAACTTACCAAAAGGTGGCCCGTCTCTTCATTTGTTAGCTATTAACAAAAAAAAAATACCATACGATTTTATTTTCTGTTTGTAATAGTAGAAGCTTCATTGATCTTCTTAGTAAAATTGTCCCAGTTACCAAGACACTAAGTTAACAAAATATCATAAATGATTTTAATATCAAATCCAGTGGATGCAGTAAATAAAATTATAACGGTACAATATGTCACAGCGCGGCGCTAACGCGTTTAGATGGCCAATAATGAATCCTCTAACAAACATCAAATTACCTAAACCACTAAACACCATGATTGATAGAAATTATTCGCCTGTGTTACAGCACAGCCAATCAACCTACCATTCCTATATAACAAACGATACGGTAACATGGCCAACCCATCTAGTAAAAATGTACATATTTTCAGAACAAAATTATCATTTCAAGCACCTTTCCAAATCTGTCGGATTGTACCTACACGACCGTAATTCTGATCGTTAATAATTCCGGAGTAAAGCCACTTCAAGTTCTGCAATTTTGTATCGAGTTTAAGGAAATATAGTCGTCTCGCTTTAAAGTGAGGTAAAGTTGGTATATGAAAGGGACGGACGAGCGGAGCTTGAGTCTCGCTAGCGGGACATCGACCAGCAGCTTTCAGAAAAACTTCATTTGAATGTAATAAGGTTGCAGCTCTGAAAACTTTCTCAGGATTTATGAGTGTGTAATGCTTTATTATATTTATGTACATGTATTTCTATAATTTACATCTTTATAATTTTCCTTGTATTTTGTAAAAATAATTGTTAGGTATGTAATAACAAAATATGTTGGCGAACCACTTTGACCCTGTACTCACTACAAGGTATTATAAATACGAGTATATTGCCACATTTAAATAAGGAGGATTAACTTCTGTTTATAGCCATTTGATTATTGTTTATATAATACAGACTGAGATGGATCAGAACAGTCTACGATAGTTTAACATTGTATGGCTGGTGTCAAGAAAGGCCAAGCCTAATAAAATTAACGACCGTGTCATTACTGCCCTAAGACATTACGATATCATACGTAGATAGGAAAAATTATCAGTTGAATCAACTTCATCAAACCAATAATTTTCAAGAAGCAATTTATTTCATGGTTTGTAGATGTGGTGATAAATAGGAAACTAGACTATATTGGAGGGACTAAACAAATATCACAAATGTTTTATTAAAATAAAAAAAGAAAAAAAAGGCATATATCGAGTAATGCGCTACAAGTAAGAGACGGCGTTACAATCAAGCTACAACTCTACACCACTGAGGTTACTTGCCCCGTGGACATCGACAAAAACCGTGCAGCCTGCGCGCAGCCTGGTGTGCGTGTGCTGTACCCACGTCAACCCACACAAGCAAGCGCGCATACCGACTGCGCTCGCGCAGGAGAAACCGTGAGTTTTGCATCCAACACTCAGTTGTAAAGCAACTTTTAGGGTCATCATACGCTTTATTGTGACCCTATCTTAAATAATAACGTTTAAGTTAAAAGCACGAACGGTGTTACTTAGATTAGGTAGAAAGTTAAAACTCAAGCCGTTTGAAAGTTACCAGTGCTCAATAGTTTTCACGGTGCTCTCTCAATCGAGAAACGTGTTAAAATTAAGTTAAAAAGCTTTCGTTTAAGCTCGTGGCAGTGTCATAGTGGAGTGTGGTGACAAATGCATGCTATGGAAGGATTTCAGCTGGTGTGAAAATGTGGAAAAACCTTTTCTACGTCAAATCTGTTAGGAAAAAGTGGAGCGAGAAATAAGTAAGTACAATCTTGATTCGTCGGTTTAAAAAAATAATAATTAAATTACCTCTTTTTAATTGGTAAGCCAATCAATTAATAAAATGACTAACATAAAAGATTTGCCTGAAATAAAGTTTAAATTCATTTGAAGTTTAAATGAGAATGAAAATTAAACCTGACTCTACAAGAATTATTCTCCAATTTAAAGGTAAGAGTCTTGTTGATTTCGTCCACAATGAAGGCGATTCTTAAGACATTTGTATTAGAATTTACAGCGTTGGAAATCAGCTTATAAATATGAAATGTATACGAAGCCGCACCTTGGCGTTTATACTGCATTCTATTGCCTCAGCGAACAATTTATGGATAGATCGCTATAAAATAAACAATGAAAGCATACGTGGATCAATTCAATGCATTACGTTTGCCTCTCGGCCTAAACAGCTGATTTTGACTTAGGTACTTACAGATTAACCGAGACTTACAAATTAGTTTTGTAAATGAAAGTCCACACCAAATGACTACCGTCTAATCTCTTGTAACACGTAATTTTACGTAACCTCGTAACCGTAAACCGGTTTAATCTGGTTAATAACCATATTTTAGGTTAAACACGTGTTTTGCCCAACCTTATACATTTGAACAAGAAAACGGACAAAAAAAGACCAAACAAAGCCATTAAGGTTTTATTCTTATGTTTAAACGAACACGTATTTGATATCTAATATTTCAAAATGGCGTGCCTTGCAACTGGACATACTTGCACAGTAGCCCGGTTGCAGCAAGGAAAAGTAACACTAATTGGTGTTGAATTAAGAACCGGATTGGCCTGGAGTTGCCCGGAGTCAATACAGTAGCCGTTGTTTCATACGATCGCTCGGGAATGAATTAAAGTGTACAAGTTTTCGTAGAATAGAACGATTATTAAAATCTTTTCTTGGTCAAACCTGAAGGTAAGTGGTTGCTGTTTATGGACAAAGCTTCAAATGAAGAGTGAAGTGTTGTAGTGCCGTTCCTCAAGAAGAACGCAGAACTTATTTTCTTCAATCGTCCGCATTTGTGGTATAGGATCTATTAAGATGCTGGAGACAACATTGCATATCAATGGAATAATTGGTCAGACTTTTGATAGCTGTTCAGCGCCCGTGTGATCTCATTTAGGAGTTTAGTAACTCTATACATACATGACACACTCAGAAGGATGCTGATTTGATAGTTTGCATGTTCAAGACAGGAGACGACTGTGGAAAGTCTTAATTAATGTGATGATCGTCTAATCCAATCGGTGGATTTATATTCATGACTATGAGTATGAAGTCAAATCAACAGATATAAAGTTGGTAGTAAACAGAGACGACCTAATCTTCTTCTAGAATAGGTCTCTGTTATTCGTGTGTCAATTCAGGTATTCAATTTTTTTCGGGTTTGTGTTACGTCAAAGGATTTAGTTAATCAAGTAGTTGGTAGTTAACTACATAGTTTGTGGTTGGTTGGCCTAGTTTAACTAGCGCCAGCTGGTTGCGAATATTATTAGATCGTATAGTCTAATTTGAACCCTGTAAAACATGATGAGTCTGTAACCAAAGGTCGACTGGTATCGAATGTTTTTAGCATAACTCCACCTTTTGTACCTCTTTCTTTTATGGGTATAATAAAGTACCTATATAAGTAAAATGGTGTTATCTTCTGTCTTATTAGCGCTAAACTAAATACATAACTACTTACATTTAAGTGCATGAGCATAGCATAAGCGTAGACGCTTCAGTTAGATATCACAAATACTGTCAACACTGGGACAAAAATTTATCCCAACCAAAAACCGCATCCTTCGTCCTCGCAGATCTAAGGGTCCTCAAATTAAAGTAGACTATCTATATTCTCAGCATATCAATCAGAATTAGCTGCGGTATTGATAAAAGACTTCGTGGTAATACGTATAAGGCAACAGTAGTGTTACTAAGTCACAGTTAGATACAAAGTTGATCAATAAATTACTCAATTCCACGAAAGGGCTCGGCGTATTACTTAGGTCCGTGTAACTATACTGATTATATCTGCACCGTGTTTGGAAAATTGAGGTTGGTTACTAAATCTTGGAATCAGTCTATTTCGCTAGTTGCGTTTATTGAGCGGGTTCATTTTGAAGCATGAAATTTATTTTGAAGAATTAATTAAACTTCTAACGACACGGAATTGATAAGAGACAATGTTTGGAGGAGCGTACTTCGTTAACAAATCATAACGAAATTGTAAATTTATTTGAGAAAAATAATAGTTACATAATATGTTATACTAACGCAATAGATCCAATAAATAAATATAGATGAGTAAAAACATAAGATAATAATTTATGCATTATTGAACTGTAAATTTATGATAAGGTGTCTTTTCACAATTACCAAGTTTGACACATCTATCAATGAACGAGGGGTTTCCCAATTTAGTTAAGCCAATCCGTGCGGTGTTACGTCTCTTCATGTAAGCCTATAAACGAGCAACCGAGCCATCTAATGGTCACCGTCGCACATGAACATCAGTAACAAAAAAAAGTAACACCACAGGCATCAATCACCAACACGTTGCCGACCAAACAGAAAGATGAATGATGCGGTGGTCTCGCTTTTCATTCACTACTGAGTTGGGAACGAATGACTGGATTGAATCACCGCTACTCCGTCATATCCTCAGAATTTCACTTCGACTTGCCGCTAGAAATGTGAAAGTTATTAAGACGTTACGACCTTAATTATCTGTAACGAGATCACGTCAGATTGCTAATTGAGAGATAATATTAAACATCGCAAGTCTTCATGCTAAATCTAGCTGTTTGACTGCGAGCGATAGATTTCATACTCTTGTTATTGTGACAAAAATAATGTGGGTGTTTTAAGTCGATAGTTCTTCTTATTTTTCGCAATTATAATCCATATCTGTTACATTACAAGGCTCGTGTCTCCTTTCATAATGTAAAGAGTACAGACATAGTTCACAACTCTAGCCAAATCCGGGTTGGTTAGACTCGTGTCTCTGTCAATGGGTATAAGCCTCATCCCATGACACTGGCCAAGTGCGGTTTGGCAGAGTTTACACACCTTTGAGAACATTAAGGAGAGCTCTCAGGTGTGCAGGTTTCCTCACGATATTTCCTTCGCTGAAGCACGTGGTAATTAATTTGCAATACGCAACATATTTTTTGGAATTAGAGATTGGATTGAGATCCAGGATTGGTATCCAGGCTGTTACTGCTGATTATCTAGTATGGTTTTTACTAAGTTACGGCGCTTTACTATGCAAGACTACGAGTATATCTTCACTTACGTCATCAGTGCAATGAATAATGTATTAATAATGTATAATAGTCCCACAAAACACAGTTCTACTGTAAAGTGACGCGCCAAGTACACAAAATAGTCAGTACAAATTAATGTTATAATTAAATGAAAAAACAACCACGTACTTGAAACGTTACAGGAATAATAAAAAAAATTGTTGAAAATGTAAAAAATAATCATAAATCATAATGAAATTTTGAACATAATTAAAAAAATTTAACTAAATATAAATAATCGACTAAATCAAAAGGTTAACTACCTTTTGAGTAACTAATTGAAAAAATGCTAAGAAGTTACGTCATCAACATTTTGGTGCACGTACCAATCGCTATCCACAGTAAGACAAGCCCCGATCGAAAGATAATATTACCAGCAGCGTATGGTTTATGCGCGCTCCGGATTGTGGTAATTTCTCTTCAAGTTTCCCTTGTAGTTAATAACCACTAAACCCAGGTAGATATTAATAAACTGGTTTTTTCTCAAGCTTACGGATTTATTCTCACGTAATTGGGACATTTACATACTCAATAGCGAAATCCGGCTCGAAGGACCAATTTAGTAATTATTTTCTAAATCGTTTCAGACACTGTGATCCAAGTTCTACGACTTTAAAAAGTGAAAGAGAATTATTGTTATGAACTGCATATAAGTAGATATCTGCGAAATCTAGCAAATGTAAAATCTAACATATTACAAATATTGAAATCATTGCCATATGAGTGTAAATATATTGTTAGTTACAATTTCTAAGAGTTAGAAGGATCTCATTACTATTTTTAATATTCTTTTTTTTGTCGTAATTTACAATTGTTTATGAATAAAACTATCTTCGTGTAATATTAGGTCAATGTTCGTAACTTAAAGATAACTACTTTACGCAGTATATCAAAAATTTTGTTTATTTTTTTCAATCCATAAACGAACAGTTTAAAACAGATCGAGACCGACATCCCGATCCATAAAGAGATTGATTGGTTTGCGTGCCAAATTTCATCGATCCCCGATCCAACACGCCAGTCGAATTCGTGGGAACGGGCCTGTTGGATCTGAGCGTAGACGGAGTAAATTATAGACCTATGGATGCCATCTATCGCACTCACACAAGAAAAGGATAAATTTACGCCAGCGCATGAAAAAAAACGAGAGAGAATGATACGATTTTTGTCTCACTCTGCGTGACTGTTTTTTCAAGGAAAGCATAGTTGCTTACAAACAAAGACTTCCGATGTCGAACTTTTCTTGTGCCATATAAGTGTGCTATCTCATGTTGGCCACGAGATGTCTTCATCCTTCTCTGTATACGGTGGGAACGGACCTGGTTGGACCGGAGCGATCCGTGAATTTGATTCTTTGTACAATGTTAGATGTTCATCTGATATGCGTGTACGGACCACGATCTATCTCCCGATGGAACCAGTATTCTCGCGTGAATCTATGGTCCGCCTCTCGCCGCGCCGATACTGTCGATGTTTATCGAATCATCGAAGTTTTGAAGGTTGCTGCGAACTTTGCGGTGTTAACATTATTTTAAATAATACTTTGTGTGCTTGTAAACGTAATACGTGACGACAGATTTTAGGGACGAACTATGAGATTATAAAAGTTTAAAACTGCTTATTCATTAATTTGACACTGCATCAAAAAATTTAACTCAATCCCGTGAAAATAGATAACTAACTAGCTGTTGCCCACGGTTCTTCCGTGTGCAAGGACTTTTAACTTTCAGCACCTATTTACCCCCTTATCAGTGGAATTTGACAAATCCCGTTCTTAGCTGACATCTCCTACTCATGTCAAATTTAATTTTTATACGTGACGGATAAACGGTTTTCGATAGTTCGTGGTGGTTCGTACCTTTCGTCTTATTATATGTATTAAGATTAAAAAAATGTGTAATGTTGATGTAATATGAATGATTTATAGTTATGAATACACCCTGACGCAGTTTGTGATCCCGGCTTCAATTCCCAGTCACTGTTTGTCTGTGAATTTGTACGCGGTAATCTCCGAAACGGCTTATCCGATTTGGGTGCGGTTTTCACTAATATATTGAGCTAAGCCAACATTTAGTGTTTGTTTTATTTCAATCGGTTGACAAATTAAATGTGGCACTCGGAGACTGCCGCGGTAAAGCTATTGTATAGCATTTTTTATCAACTTATGCAATTATAATTATTAGAAGTTATATAGTTGTATCAGAACAGCGCCATCTAGTTTGTAGAAAACATACGTACCATACCTTAGTATTAAGGTACTAGATGGCGCTGATTGAGGGTGTTAGGTTTTTTTCGTTACGGAATTTCTGGATTCGGTCCCCACGCTCAAGGCCCGCGATAAAAGCTATGCAATAGCTTAATAAAAAAGTTAAGTCCCTTTAAAGAATCATACCTGGGACATGTTTCCCGAAGCGAAGCGAAGGCGGGCCCCAAGTTATAAATATGTAAGTACCTATGTATATTATTATTTTGATGTTCTCATCGACATATATCATTCTAAGAGTTTATTATTAGATAAATGGTATCCACATGCTTTCTAAATGATATTTATGATAGAATGTGTCTGCTGCTAAACTAGCCTTGGATCAGTTCGGTTATATGTCTGCGCTGCTAGTTTAGTATAATAACAATAATAATAATTCCATCATAATCATAAAAAACTTGAATATAATTTAGAAACCTGGCTATTATATCGTCAGAGTTGAATGACATGTTTGGTGTCAAATAAAGTGGACGGAGACTTCCGCAATGACCTACTGATACAACTGTGTAGACGGGGTTCCGTGGGCGCAAGTAAGCTTAGATAGCGAGGCATGCGATACGACTTGACGAATGTGTAGTGTTGTTGTTGATTTAATCAACTGGTTACATAAACAGGGCATTAAAAAAAACGATAACACACACAAACTGCCGCACTAGGATTCCCTGTGTCACACCAATGACACAGGGAATCCTAGTGCGGTAACACAATATTTATAAAAAGCACAAATATTTATGTCACATAAATATTTACCGCGACCGGTAATCGATCCTGGGACCCCTCGTTTCGCAGGCACGGCCACTACCAACTGGGCTACGGGCTACTGTTTAAATTTAAACTAGCCGTCTATAGAAGTTACTTTGCTTATCTTAAGAATTGTAAAAACACAATCTTAGGTTTGCTGTAGAAGAAATGATCCTGTCATTCCGACTAATAATTTTTTATCGACGGAACCTCTATTATATTGTGCGACACGTTTTTTTTAGTTTTAGTCGCTTTTTAGTTTTATATTCTTGGCCCGAAGAAAACAGAATAATGTAACCGACTTCTCAGAAAATATGGGATATAAAATACAACCTTTTGCAATGTTAATATAAATGTTTATGTAACTAGCTATGTTAAGCAGCGGATGAGATGTCAAGGTGTTAATGTTTAATGTGAATTCTGCTTATCCATTATACGGAGTGCGGGTTCCAATGGCAGCAACACATTGTAACGGACTGTATTGGCGGTCACCCATGAATGATTAGTGATCTTAAAAATGTTAAGCATAGCATACAAAGGCAAGTCAAACGGTATTTAAGGCGAGGGTAGGTGACGGAACCTCTGGGACGGACGAGTGTCCAGTTTTGCACAATTTTGATGGAATGCACGATAAGGGGACTGTCCATCAAAGTTCTCTTTGGCACTTTGCCAGAGCCGTAAGTGCTTAAGCAAACTTAAGATATTAGCTCTGATACGCTGGCAAAGATGCTAAATACACTTGATGGATTTATGAGATTAGACAAAACGAAATATGTAATTCTAAAATACTAAAGTGCTAAAAAACATAAAATTTAGTCATTTTTATTAAAGTATGAATTTAATTTATGTTTTTATGTTATAATTATGTACATACTTACATAATATAATAAAACTGTATCTGAATGATATATGTATCTACCTAATTATGAAATGTTTGAGAAAAACTATTGTTGTTTATTAACGCCCAATGACCCAAAAATACTTTTAGACAATTTTTCTGTTTGTTGATCATTTAGGTTGTGTGTGTGTGTGTGTTTTTATCTCTCTTTATCTAAGAAACGGCTTAACGAATTTAGGGGCGATTTCCTGCAATGTATTTTTAAGCTTGGGAAAACATTTTGTTTAATTTCAATAGATTCACAAATAAAAAAGACAATTTTAAAATTCCCATATAAACCTGCTTTCTTAATCTCATCATTTCGAGTGGGGATACTGAGGCTTAGTCTGTTTTTTTTTGAGTCTATAACAGAAAGATTAAAACTAAAAAAATTTGGGTTTCAATTCTACACAATTTTATAATAGGCAAGAACTAACTTTTAATATTAACTCTTAATGGCTGTTCTACGAATTTGAAGGTTATTAACCTAGTAGTAATCCGCCCACACTTTTATACGCCACAATATATTTGTATAAAGTACAGTATATACATTTGTATATATTTCGTTACGTTAGGTTATATCATTTATCATAATGACATTGTATATTTGGTTATTATAAAACTTGCGTTACTGAGTGACTGACAGACAACGCACAGCCAAAACTACTGAACGCGAGAAGCTGAAATTTGGCATGTACTTATGTTCCTTGGGGAGTGTAGGGGAGCACTATAACAGGGGCTCTTTTTATTTGCGTTAAAGCAACCACACATTCTCAACAACACCAAGGGTTGACTGGTAGAGAATGACTCTCGGCATTAAGTCCGCCCGTTGTAAAATTTTACAATAAAGTTTTAATGTTACCTATTAGCCGGCAAATGGTAAGAAGAAAGAAAGACTGGCTCTCAAGACCCCAGCCGAAACATGACAAGTCTTTTGGCGGCTGACCCAAGCAAGTGGGTCGTACTAGCCGGGTTCAAAACCCTACCATCAGCCAACTGTTTATAACTTACACGATCACTAAATAATGTACTAACAATTTATATTAGTATAATAATATACTACAGCCTAGTAAGTCCATTATTTTAACGAAACAGTCTTGTTTAGGCATCCTCTAACATTTTGATTTAATAGCCATTACAACCTACTTAACCCCTCATTATCGTATTAGCCAGAACCTTACCAATATATCGAAAGCTTAATATATTTCTTCATTCAAGTGGGCATTCTATAATTGAGATATTTCCGCCTAAACATAAACCACACATCTAACGCTCCGTTGAGATACTCACCGAGAAAGGCCAAGAACGCGCGAATAAGATAATGTAAACGATCTATTGGGTATTCGCTACAAGTATTCTTTAGTTCTAGGATCGGTGTCGGTATTTTGACGGAAATCAAAGGATTGTTCGTCTGTATTCGTGCACGAGTCATCCTTGTCCGAAAGATCTATAAATGACAGAGGAAGATGATAAATTAATAGTCACTATAATTGAGTCTTTTTCTAGTCGCAGTTGCCGTTGGCGGCAGCGGAAGGGTGGTGCTGCATGCACGTTTGCTGCCTTAATACCATAAAAAGTCACGAATACGAGTATGTTGACGCGTAGCCGTTTTCGCGCACGAATGTTCAACAAAAAAGTAAATCGAATATTCGGCCGGGTATCTAAAAGAGGCATAAGGTATTAATAGCCTGATGAGTTAGTGTTAGCGAAATCTTCTCGATTTATCGACGGTTAATTATATATTCAAAGATATTGAAGGCTTGAAGCAGTACTTTACGGGATGGAAAACTATTGTTTAGAGCTAAAATTATAAAGTTACCGCGACCCGTATGGCGCAATAGACACCATTGTTATATCGACACAAGGAATATTATAAAATAACGATTGAATAACTGAAACTGTTGCTTCTTGGATGACATTAATGGCTATGAAAACCCAAGTCAAAGAAAGTTTTAAATTTTACCATAAACTCTCCCATCAACATTTTACGGCAACTTCATTGGCTCGGGTAAAAAAACACTTGAAAGGAGTTTAATTACTGAAAAAATCTTAATTAAAGTTACTAACATTAATTTCGCCCTTCCTTGTCTTAAACATTGTTTATAACTTTGTTCTTAAAATCGATGCTATTAAAGTCTACTAAAGGCATGGGAATATTAAAAGCTTATCGGTGCAACACAAGAATGTATCAGTTTTCAATTTAACGCTTTGATAGTTATTACTTTTATTCGAAAAAAGGTTGCGAGTAGGTACTAGTGTACACCATTACTTCACTCTCACCTTCATTCTCATACTTTTAACTTCAGTTAAGGGTGAACCCTCACCTTCACCTTTAACTTTATCTCCAACTCCCAACTCCGTTTCACTCCGCATCTCCGTACTGTACTTTGTTCTTGCTATGGTAAATTCTTCAGCCATGATATTTTGAAATAAGAATACAGTACTTGTGTACTGTATTCTTATTTCAATTTTGAATTTGTATTCCTCTCTAAGAAAACGTGTATAACACACTTCCGACACGAATTTTGTTTTAGTACCTCCTACAAATTTTCTCGCTAGTCGATCGATATTGAAGGTTTACATCAATAAACCATAAATAAGAAAATCAAAACTATTTAACGACTACATCCTGTATAATTGCTTGCGTAAAGCAAAATTGAAGCTCTGTTTACATTGGCGTAATCTATGATACATCGCAATACCAAAGCCTACCTCTGCCTACATGATAGATTGAGTAATTGCAGGCAACAGATTATATTTATAGATAGGAGTGCCTGGTAAGTACAAATAAGCATTTAAGATAGTTTGCACGCGACTTTAGAGCTTTGGGGAATTTGGGGCGATAATGTATCTATAAAATATATATGTATTTCTGTAACTTTTACGTTTCATTGTGTTTCCCCTATCGTCTTAGTGGTCACATGAAAATAATGAACGTTGTAAAGAGACTGATGGCTTTTTTTTATTTTGATGCTTTAGACCGGTTTATTAAAAGAAGTTGCAGCTTAATAAAGCTTTCAAAAAGTACCATTTTAATATATATTTTTGTGTTATTAAATATAGTTAGTAATTGAATGTGAATTATATTTTTATGATAATTTTACTCAAAAGGCTAAGGGTTAAATAAATTAGATAGGTTAAATAAGTTGTAAATTAAATAAGTTAAATAGGTTGTCGAAAGGTATCCTAGGTTCGATACCTGATCGGAAAAAATATTTATATGACAGACAAATGGTTGCTATTTGATATTGGTTCTTGTTGACCTAATTACGTTTTATTCAAGAAACTCTAATTATGGAGGTGTGAGTCTGTCAGCATTAAATTATGTTATTCATGAATAAATCTTACTTATAAGGGGAGTCCCAGTTGGATGTGTTCGCATATGTCTTGTTAACAGCGCTATTTGTACTGAAACGCTTTGTTTTCCTTAGTCTAGAACTCTAGACCAATCTCAATATTGCCCTAAGTCACGGATAAATGGATAAAATGATAAACTAGATAATAACATGAAATGAAATGATAAAGCCTATGTAGCATTGCAAATGTCTTGAATATACGAAACCCATTTGTTTGGGCGTAGCACAGCTTGACGAAACAGTCGGCCAATAGAGGGGATTAGAGGTAAGGTGCGGGGGAACTCGGGGGGAACTCGGGGGAATCTCGGGGGAATCTCGGGGGAATCTCGGGGGAATCTCGGGGGGGGGGGGACTCGGGGGAATCTCGGGGGGAACTCGGGGGAACTCGTGGGGAACTTGGGCGGAATGTTTCCATAACTTTAAAAACATTTGGAGAACATCGTTGAAGGTAAACGCTTTTTCAAAAGAGTTACGATACCCGCACTATATTTATTTATTTATTAAGCTTTATTGCACGACATAATTAAAAAGAACATAAGCTTGAGGCTTATGATAGCAACTGCAGCGCCACCCTTCCGCTGCCGCCTATGACAACTGTGAATACCATAAATATAATAATCCAGCCTAAAATTATCCAATGGCAATATTTAAGCGGTGGCGATTACGGATACACGTCACGCGGCGACGTCCCTCGGCGATCTCCCTTTGCGAAACTTTACTTTCAGCTGTCCAAAGTGGACAAACTACTGTAACTTCGTACTCTGTGGATGTACATAGTAGTTAAAAATATTATATGCTTTGAAATATATATGTATATGGTGTGTATGTAGCCAATACTATATCTAATTAAGAAAGAAGTCGGATGAGAAACATAACAATGACTGAGCAACAAGTTAGATTTACTAATTGAGCAAAGCAAAAAGTCTCTCATTGGCTAATTAATTACACCTGTCTTATTATCTTGAAAAATGTAGAACACATAACCTAAGTTGAGAAAATAATATAAAAAGATGTAAATATAAAATCGAATGTAGGTTTGTTTGTTACGCTTTCACATCTTAATTATTTACCCGATCGATTTGAAATTATTAGTTAAGAGTACAGAGAAGGGCGTCGACCTTTTATCCAGAAAAGTTTAACGCGAGCAAAGCCGCAGGTAAGAGTTAGATTTATAGGTACATATATATTGAAACTAGCTCAAAGATGTTAAATCTATAGGTGTGTTAATTATGTCCTTACAACGCGAGTTGTTCTTTTGGATCCACTCCGATGACATTTGTATGTCACTATGGATGAGATAGATTATTACGAAACGTATGAGACAGAAAGAGATAGCGACGTAAAAAGTAAGCCAAGTTTGACTGTACCGCTTTTTGCAAGCTAATGACATTATCTACTTCTTTTTTACATAATATAATAGATATCATTGAACTAACTAATCGTTGTCTGTACATGGAAGATATTTGGTATTATGGGGGCATTCATTGACGCAATGGATCCCATACCAATAATTATTTACAGTTTTTGTTTTTTAATATTTTTTCTGTCCGTTTGTTCCCGCTTACCTCAGAAACGGCTTAACCGATTTGGATGCAGTTTTCACAGGTGATATTATTTTTTATCAATCAATTCACAAATAAAAATATTCTCAATTTAAAAATCAAGTCTTAACATGTTTTCTAATGTAGGTAATATTGTATCTGCATTGTACTGTATTCCCCGAAGCCAAGCGAACGTTACTAGGCAATAATAAACTTAAAACTCATACTCCAGCGACTCAACTTTAGCAAAAAAGTCACCACACGAGGTCCTTCACCTATCGCCCCGTCCGTCATTAAGTGGACACTTGCGCTTTGATTTATGATACGAAATTCGCATTCCCCGCGGAACATGTCTCTCGTCGCCTTTTACGGCGCTCTCGGATCTAATTTCAACGAGATTAGCTCCTCGTCATGTGTTATGGATGGCGGCGTGTGACGGGCTTCCTAATTAACGGATTCAGCGTTGTCTAAGCTACCGTTTAGTCTTTAGCGTTTGTTCCACTATTGAGCGTAGGTCAATACCTAATCCATCTATAGACTTAAGGTCCATAAGGTCTATACATCTATAGATAAACAAATTAACAGAAACACGTCTATTTCACATAGGTACTACAGTAATTATAACATATTAAGATGCTACAGTACTATGCAAAAGCGCCGGCCTATAAAAATAAGATTGAAGTGTCTGTCTGTAATTTCAAAATTAATGTTCACTCAAATATTAAAAGTCTGATGTAGCTCATACGATTTGACTAAAACACGTTGCAGGCATATTACGACACATAATATGCAGAATCGGTATACGATTCAGAATGTATTAGGTAATTTTTTCATCTTTTTTTACTTTTTAAAAGGTAGTGCTTGACAACAATCCCACCTGATGGTAAGTGGCGATGAAGTCATGAATGTTGAGCGCACTTACATAAATATCTCCGTCCCTTGTAAGCAGACTCGCCTGTTACCCCCTAATAACTTGACGCCAAGAAAAATATCTAAGCAATAATTTTCCTCTGATGACAGCCCAGCAACACAAGCCATAACATGAACACACCCTAAGGCTTGACCTGCGTTCACCTTTGTAAACGACTAGAGGTAATGCACTAAGACAATACGTCAGCTGTCGGCGAAATATTAACCCTTACGTACACATCGGAACAACCATTTGCTGAAGATATATAACCGGTCGACTAGTCAGAGCCAATTACGGTTGACGGGTTGGTATATGGGCAGAGAAGAACGCTGATTTTAAAAGATTTATCTATGGTTATGACATTTTAATACAGGTATTTCATTATGGACTTGGTTGTGTAGATATGCCTGTACGGTTTGACGGTACTGTACGGTATACCTGCTTAGACTAAAAGCTACACGCACAGGCGCACGCACACCCACACACACATAAACGTGATATTTAGTAACACTTTAAAAATACTGAAGAATGTTTGACGATCCTAATTTAAAAACGCACATAAACTATTTTCGTTCACATTTACGGTACGGTATGCACTCCTATCTCCGGCGATTCCGTTTTAGACTTAATCGCCTTAAGCCCTGTTATTTTTTAGTGCGGATCTAAAAAGCCATGGCCACGTTCCCTGCTTATAGTAAATCTAGGGAGAGATAGTGAGTTGCTGTGATTTACGCGACTGTGACTCCATTTGGGCATATTTATCGTCGCTGTTACTAGAGGTAATTATTTAATTACTTCCTTAATAGCTTGAGCTATTCACATTCCAGCATTTCCAATGTTATTGTCGCCTTAAGGCTAAGGTTATTTCTACAGTAAATTTAAGATTGCTTGGATGTGTTTATAGCCAACACCTCGCGAGTTTCTTGTCGTGTCTTGGTATTTTCAAAAAGTGTTTGGAATTAATTCTAATAAAAATTACTTAAGTTTGAAGCAGTCAAGAAGCGAACAGTTTAAGATTATCACCGACCGACTTGAGTTTAAATCGTACGTGTACTTACATCAAAATTTCCCAATTATATGCATATTAGAGATTTATTCGTCATTGTTTCCATAAAGAAAAATATCGTGAGGAAATCTGTTCTAGTTCTAGGTAGACTTCATATGGCGTATTCTGTCAATGGAAAACGTAGTAGTATCACATCATGGTGTTATTCATCACTCTCAGAAGATTGAAACTTTATCCACATTGATTGCGCTCGTGGAGAATATACCTCCAGGCACTTTCCAATTCTTACAATCTTCTTTGCCACGCACATTCAAATTGTGGAATGAAGGTAGCTCCTTCTGAGATAACCCCGAAGTGCAATGCAAATACTATTAAGTGTATAAAGAGTTCTCCTTCAAGGTTGACGTTGCATTGGTAATTCTTCTTGAGACTATTGTGTCCATAGACGATTATTTCCATCAGGTGACCCATCTGCACTCGTCAGCCCTTTAGGCAATAAAAATCAAGAAACCGCTTTAAAATAAAGCTAATAATCAAGACACACGCCTAATATTTCGCTCGATTGAAGGCTCAGTCTGCCAATACTGAATAAAAAAGTCGTCCAATACGAATTATTTTAACAAAGGGATTGTGATCGGCCCGCACGCATATCAAATTATTTCTTTAGAACCGCCATTAATGGTCTGAAAGAGGATAATAGTACGCCTATGAACTTGAATTTACATGCTAAATATTGGCATATCTCATGTTTAACTAATTTCACGTTTTATCTTTGTTCATATCAAAGTTATTTATAAGGCAATTATAATGGTATAGTTATAGGATGGTACCAATTATAGTCTGAATAAGGCTTTAATAACTGAATTCTTTGGTTCTTGCTAGTTATAGTGGGTAGCAGGACAACAATTATAACATCATTATTTCTAGGTCTGGTAGTTATTTTATAATAGCTGTTATGTTGTTTATTCGAATAGGTACTTAATTGAATTTATTAATTAAAGTCATGTAGTTAAAAAAGTGATGTTTTTTGTGATAAAGTCCATAAGTTACAATTATTATTGTAAATACATGTAGGTATGTATAATAATAAAGTTATTTACTACTATATCCTGAGCTCTATTACTGTCTAGACAAACTTTTCTGGCTTCGAGCTTCCTGTGTGATTCTGTAAATTAACATAATATCTTTTTTATTTTATTTGCGCGTCATTTCCGTTTCATCGAATTCCAAATCACAACGATACTATAGAAGGTTTCACTTAAAAAGAAAAAAGTAAAAAGAAAGAAAGTTAGTGGAGGCGTGAGTGAGTGAGTGAGTAGAGAAAGGTGGTGGAGGATGGATGACGGATGAAGATATTAAAACTATAGATCCGTTACGTTCATACTACGAGATGCGCATTTTTGGATCTGTTCTGACGACATTATTTTAACCATGGTTGCGAAAGATAATTCCGAACGTATGAGACAGAAAGAGATAGCTACATTTAAAGTAAGTCAATTGTCTATGTTTTACTGTGTACTTTTTTTACTTGTAACATCATTGTTTATACTAACAGTTTTCTCAAAAGCTTTACCTTCCAAGTACTGAGATCGATCAGGTTGAACGTAACACAGAGTTGTTAATCATCTCTATTTATTTATTAAAGGAAACGATGTCGTTGGTAGCCATTAACGTTCGTAGTGTCTTTCAGAACAGAGCTCTAAAATGGTGCTGTACAATGACAAATATTTAAAGAAAATTCCTAAGACTTTTTAAACCATCATTAGGGTTCCATACCCAAAGGATGAAAAATGGATCCTTAATGGCCTCCGAAGTCTGCCTGTCACAGGGCTCTTAAACGGAAATAGGTAGACACCTGAAAATTTCACAGAACGCGTTTTGCTGTGGCCGCTATCACAACAAATACTAAAAATAAAAAAGAACTACAATTAAAGTCAGTCCCACAAGAAACATCACAAAAAATTTCGTCGTATTTTCAAATCTTTCTAGCTTGGGCCTGGATAATGCCAAAGCGGTTAAAATTTTCTGCATACCAAATTCCAGCTTTCTCGGACTTCGTGAAGTACCCTACTAGGAGTTTTGACAGGTGAGTGAGTCAATAAAATCTAAATTACAAGCTACACAAATGAATGAAACCATTTAAACTTATTAGTCTCCAAACTATATCTGATTATGAAAAAAAACAAAATGTTATGCACAAAGTATTTAAGCGATCTTGGCGGATTATTCCACTTTGCCCCACCAAGGCGCCCCACTGGGGGGGCAGAGTGGAACGCTTTAAAATTCGCAGTGGCGGGGGCATTTCCGTGCCTCCAGATGTAATCGTAATCTATAATCATGATTACATTTTGCCCATCTCTACTTTTAAGTAGACTTTCGAGTCGAATATTACATAGAAAAGCTAAACATTTTATGTGCCCCATATCGAGCTCGCACGCTTTTCCCCAGGCAACAGGTGTACAACCGGGCGAATATATTTTTAATGGCGAGATTTATTGATCATCACCAGGCTGCGTGCCTCTATTTTACTTTCATTTTTCTTTATCTTTCCTCCACTCTTGTGTAATTTCATGTTCCAACATTACACCTTCCGTTTTTTTGACAACACACAGGTAAAATAATGAAAGAAAAATGATGTGGTGTCGTGGGACACCAGGTAGGAACGAAGTTCCTTCGGCTAATGTAGAATCGACACAAATTGCAAAAAAAATCGTGCTCAATTTTATGTAGGTTTTCTTGATTTTTCTCTTAAATTTTGCTGATTAGTTTTTATTTAAGTACAAGAAAGTAGGTATTTAGGAAATTCAGTATTTTAAGAAATAATATAAAATAATATAAAATATAATATATAAAACAATAATATAAAACCCATGTGTATCCATTGTTATATAAAAGTATAGAATAGAAAATAAAAATGCATAAATTTCATTTGTGTTTTATTTAATTAGAGAATCTTGTATATTAATCAAATCACAAGCTATAGTAAAAATATGGTTAAATGGTATATTTGTCTGTTCTTGAATCAAGTTAACTAAATAATAACAAGTTAAAGGATTGCCAATATAAGAACGGGGGCTTTTTTTAATTTTATTCAAGGTACACTCTAAGGCATTTAAATTTTCTCGTCTTTTGTCATCCTGTATAATCACTACAATCTGAAGAAGACTCCATTTGAAAAGATATTGATGATTCTGTGAAAGTTACAGAGGGAGTATAAGATGTATCACTATCTGATTGTTCTATTTTTTAACAATTTTACTCAAATAATGTTTAATTAAGTTTTTCCAAAACAACTCATTTATTCTCAAAATAAGTTAGCTTTTCTCAAACAAGTTGGCTTTTCTCAAAATGAGTAAACTTTTCCAAAACGAATAGGCTCATCGAACGTCACTCAATTAAATGTCTCTTAAAACAAGACTAAGAATAATTACATCTAACCTGTATACATAGCTCTCATATGTATCGTCCATCCCGATACAACTGTCCATTGGCACTCTCCAATAACAGAACTGAGCACCTCTCTCTAGTGTCTTATAAGAGCTATGCATTGTACAAAAATAACAATGATCAAATAATAATTTCAATGAGTTACGTTCGACAAGATGGCTGAATTTTATTAAATTTTCAAAAACAAAAGAAATCTCATTACAGTGAATTAATCATCAGTCTGGCTAACTTACTAAGCCATATCATAAATAAATCCATATGTTACAACCCTATTTTCTTTTTAACTATTAACTAACCATTTAACTGTAACTGTCAATAATTAATTATGTGACCGTCTCTAAGTATCTAGACTACACCAGTAAACCCTGTGTGATAAAGCCAAAGATGGGTAGGTACTTCAAATGTTATACTCCTAGTACCATATTACCACAAAATTACCAAAAAGTTATTAACTTTATCAATGTCATAATTAGAACTCAATATTTAACTTCAAAAACTCATTTTCTTGATAATTTAGTTCCATTGTGTCTAGATTATCATTTTATTATTTTGATGTTATTCTATTTCATAACTAATGAATAACAACTCAAACTCAAAAAGTACTTGGTCATACCTGACAAATCCTTCAGCGTGGACTTGTGGATAGCGACTCCTGGATACAGGTGATGCAGACTGCAGCTCATGTAACATCCTCACTCAATACTTGTATACCATGATATCATGGTATACAAGTACATGACATCTTGTACTTCATAGTCATCTCAAAGCATCGCAGCCTTGCTTGCCAGTTCATATTGACATCCAAGCTTTCTCAGTAGCTAGTTTCTTACGGATTCTTTATCCCAGCTTCTGATATCGGCGTCAGGTAGGCCGGGTGTGGGTGTTTGTATGGTTTTTCAGTCGATTCTACTCTGTTTAGCATGTATTTTCATGAAAGTAGGTATTCTTCACATAACCTCCGTTGTGGGCTTATTCAGCGATTCTCAATATTGATTTAAACGTTTTAACCACTCGCTCTATCCGCGATATCACATTTTATTATAACTTCATCAACAACTTTATGAGACTCCGCGACATAGGACAACTTTCATAACTTTTTCCGGGAACTCAACATAATCATATTCTCCGTTTTCTGACAGATCTCGCAAACTCCACTTACATAACCAATGTAAAATATATTATATTTATAATATAAATATATATTTATTAATAAAGAATAAACTAATACTTACGTATTTAATTCTTTTGCACTGAATAAATATAGTAATAATTTCCCACTATTAGCACTGTCACTTTCACTTGCCATTTTCTTTTACTATATTTATTTACTATATTATTATTTTATATTACTATATTTTATTATTAGTTTATGAAATTATATGATATGAAAACTAATTAAGGCAACGGCGAACGAAATGAAACAGGGAGAAAGAGAAAGGTAATATACACTACTCGCTCGCGACTGTCGCGCATGCGCACGTCTCATTATTCCACGCATTCTTCCTTACGGTTTTACTATCACATATTTTTCAGTTCGGTCGCCGTAGCAAAACCTATCCCCTCCAAGCCTGCCGTAAGGAACTTCGTTCCAAAAAGTCTTTTAATTCGATTCGATTCGAAGTGCCCACGTGCGTGGCCGAACGCGTGCACACTTTTCCACCTCGAGAGCCATCTGTCAAGAAGTGATCTGTCAATTGTCAGAATCCCGCTTCCACCACCTAACTGGCCCTCATTTTGCCGCCACCCCGCACCACAGATCACGGAGCAGTAGGAACCGATAAAGAACATCTCCCCTCCTTGTGATGCTAAATTAAATTTTCTGCCACAAATGATGTTCGCTATACAATATTGAACCATTAGCTATTATGTTCCCACAATGACTTGTAATCAAATATCTTGCAAATAAGGTTTCTCTTACAATCTTATACGGATTCTGAGCAAATTACTCTCAGGATTATGGCGTACATTTATGAGACTAAAGTGACGCTGCGTTAAATTAAGCGCGAAAAATTATAGTTATATTATAGCCTATCACTCTTTTTCACTTCATCATCGCAACCCATACTGTCCCACTGCTGGGCACGTGTCTCCTCTCACAAGGTCAGGGGTACAGGCTATAGTCCACCACGCTGGCCAAGTGCGGATTGACGGTCTTCACACACCTTTGAGAACACCATGCAGAACTCTCAGGTGTGATGCTTTCCTTCACCGAAGCAAGTGATAATTCAATTCTAATACGCACATAATTTTCACTTACGAAGTGATGTCTGCGAGATACCACGTGATCTCTGCTTGAGCATTATTATAAATCAAATGACTGTTACCGTAAATCACATGCAAAGCTATGGGACATGCTAAGCGAAGCTTCTTGATATAAATCCCAAAAGAAACTTAATACGTATGGTTAGCGCCCGAGGTGATTTTATAACTCATTCATTTTGTGCGCCAAATGTATTACTGTCGAGTTTTAGGGTTCTGAAGCAACAGGTGAACCTTATTGTTTGAATGAACAACTCCAAATTACGACCGTTTGTAAATCCAATCGAGTGTGCTGATTGTTTGTGAATCCGACCTACTGAATATTGGCAGTTTATGAGATTAACCAATATCTGAACGCTATAAAATACGATCGACGATTTAAAGTCATATTTTTAAAACGAACATTTTTTTACGGATTTAAGATAGCAAACGAGCATGCAGCACCACCTTCCGCTGCCGCCCATGACAACTGTGACCGACACAGAACAATACTCTATCGGGACTAGGACAATAAGTCCATCTAGCAGACGGTGTTCCAACGTTAGATCACAAACCAGTAACAATATTTATATAATTATCATTACTACTAATAATACTACAAATAAAAATAAAATGCATAAACAACACTTTACAAAATACACAGCACGAATTGAGCTAAGACGAAGTGTTTACAAAAAAACCTTTTTAAACCTTATATTTACATAGAAACCGAGATATTTTATGTAAATACCTTACGCTTACCTTTAAAACGGAAGATAGTGTTACTATAGCGGAAAATACTTGCCAACCGTTTACAGACAAATAAAGTCTCCACAATATTGTACGAACGAGACATCTTGCGAGGCAAGTTATTCCATTATTCAAACACTTTATTTTTCGCTACAGAGAATACCTTGTACTGGATTGTAATAAATGTAATGAAAATAGAAGCCTTTGAAATAGAAAGTTGTTAACTGATGAGCAATTAAAAATTAATAATGTTTTTTGTGCATTTGTTTTTTAACAGATATTTCGTATTTTTTAATAATTCATTAATAAAAGGCTCGTGCTGGCTTCGTGCTGAATATCATTTATGCTGGGGCCACACTAACGGGAAACGCCGATAATTATCGCGATGACGGACGTTTAACATTGGTATGGCCACTACTTAACGCGATAATTTTACAACGGCATTCACATTGCCGTTTGCCGTTGGGCGATAGTTCGAATGTTGGGGCCACACTTGTCAAGTGTAGCCACTCACTTTATCGCGTTAATTTTATCGCAATAATTATAGCGATGTTCGGCATTGACGTTGACGTTGACGTTTTCGTTAGTGTGGCCCCAACATTACAAAGTTGGTCTGCGATTTAGCGGAATAGAATAGATACTGAGTTTTTTATTAAGGTTGAGCTTGAGCTTGAGCTTCAACCCATTGATGGCCCACTACTGAGCACGGGTCTCTCCTCATACCTGAGGAGGCCTAGAGCATACTCCACCACGCTGCTCCAGTGCGGATTGGTGGAGGGGTTAGTGGCTAACCCAAGTGTCAGAAATTTTTAAGCCGCCCGAAGGTATCTGACATGGCTTAACGACTGCTACCAATGGTAACAACCGGGACCGACGGCTTTACGTGCCCTCCGAAGCACGGAAGCGCTCAAGAAATGTTGCCACTAGCGGTCACCCATCCAACTACCGACCGCGCCCGCTGTTGCTTAACTTTGTCGATCACTTGAGATCGACGCAAGTCGCCGGGCTATGAGCGCTTATTAAGGTTAAATTCTATGAATTTAATATTAAAAATTATTTTAGTAAAATGGGATTAATTATAGTTTTATCATTTAAATGAAATGGGTACTTATATCGAAGCAAAACAAAACCATCCACTATAAACTGCTTCCCACCGAATCACATTAAAACTCGGTACAGCTTTGTCGGATTAAAAACCCATTTGTAAGCGTAGCGCCGCGAATACCGTCGTATTCTCGTAACCAACCCAACAGTGGAAAGACAAAGATTTAATCTTACCGTCCACGCGATGCGAGCCACATTTTTACCACCTGTACAAGTTTCAATTATATCTCAACTAGCACATGCAGAGATGGAATTGGAATTGTGAAGCCATTATCAGCGGAATTGATTAAATTGCTCTCGAATCGATTAAAATACAACATGGCCGGCATTTAGCTATATTTTATACCGATCGTTTTATGAGTCGGTAAGTGTTACCAGTTTGGGATAAGTCGCGGGAGAAGCGTTTCGAAAACAACTAAATATTTACTTCACGCTTATAAGTGTCACAGAAATGTTGACCAAGGTTTTAAGTAACGGAAATCTATACATTATGCAAATAAAATTGAAGTAGCTGTCTGTAATTTCAAAATAATTGTGTTTTTTTAAGTTCTTGTTTATTTATTATACGATACCAAAACACAAACAAACCTGTTAAACGAAATTTTTGACCGTCTGTTTTTCAGTTTGTCCGGGAATATCTCTGTATTGGCTAAACCTATTTCAATCGACTTTTACTGAAAGATGGAGGAGGTTTTACGGCAATATAAATAGGTTACTTTTTATCCCGGAATTCCCACGGAATCGGGACTTACACAGAAAAAACCCCACGTGAACGAAGTCGCAGGCACGGCTAGCGGCGCAGTAGAATTTAATAAAAATTCTCGTTTATTTATTTTTAAATTCATATTGCATACGTGTTTTGTCTCGCTAACTAAACATACGAACGAGACATTTATGTTATCTGTATGACATTTAAGATGGTACACAAATTCTCCGTCTACGCACGTAAAAGTAAAATAAGTTATGAATTATACACGCTTTTGAACGTAAATAAGCCTATGTTAAGTACTGAAGCGTCAGGTATAAGTTATTATAGTGAACCGACATCATTTCGCTTGGGGAAACGTTTGCCAAGTAAATGCTTATTATCCAAAATAATTGTTGCTCATAAATTTCTCTCAGACGTTTAAAGACTTCATTACTTCATTTTATCTTTTTAAGTGTTTATTTTAGGACATATAACGGCGAAAGAACCTCCTCAGCCCAGCACACCGACCTGCCTATTGCCACTCCAGCCGGCTAACTTTGAGAGCTATTTCGGTAACTTTCGTTCGTCTACGGATTTCAATATTCTCATTTTAATTTATACTTAAAAGTCAAATTTTCTTTTCTTCTTGCTGTTTTTAACACTTACCATCTGCCTTTTCTACATCCACCGCTGACTGGTAGAGAATGCCATAGGGCATTAAGTTTTATCCTTGTATACCTACCTAGTCTAATGTGTTACAAAAAAATTAAAAATCGTGTCGTATTGTAACAATTACACGAGAAAAAGAATGTGCGGTCTCGCCCAGGTGATTCCAATAAAGGTTTTAGAACATAAAAGGTACGAAATCACTTTCCGCCCAACAATCAAAGAGATTACTATTATTTATTCATTACGCGTGGCCGAATTCTATTACATTTGATTAGGTAAGTCCGGTTCACGGTGGGGTGGGCCGTATTTCACGTCAAACTGAATTTGAATGATGAATTTAAATTTCTGTTCTTGGTCTGGGTGTGTGTGTTCTTGTCTTGTGTGTTGTCCATGGCACCCACGACACAGGGAATCCTAGTGTGGGGGCTATGAGTGTGTAGCATTATTTATTTATTTATTTATTTATTTACTTGAGTTTTTATGACGACAGTGAAACAGATTGAATAATACAGAGTAAGAGATGTTTGAACAAAAATTACGAGTACCAACTTCAGTCGATTGTTAATTTTGACATGCGGCGTTTAGATCTATTAGATTGGCCGATTTATCTCATAATTTTAAATCGGCTACATAATTTATTAATACGCGAAGCAAAAACTTTGTACGAAAAACCCATTTTACGAAATTTAATTACATCTTCAAAGTTAATCACAGGCGAGAATGGATACGATAACCTTTGTCTTAACCACTTCAACTATCAAACTGTCGTAAAAAGATTCATTTACTCAACGTTGAAGTGATCGCTCGAACGGCAGGGCTACTCAAGCTCGCATTGTTTTATACGATTATAAACGACTTTTTCCCGACAAACCCTTCCCCTACTACGCTCACTTTTTATGACGACAGTGAAAGAGATTGAATAATACAGAGTAAGAGATGTTTGAACAAAAATTAGGAGTACCAACTTCAGTCGATTTTCCGCCTGTGATGTAATATTATAACACATACAGGACAACAGGATCGCCTCTTGATAAAGTGGGCAGAGGATTTGGAAATCTACAATACAATGCGGCAACAAAACGTTGAAGTATCTTTCTCAGTTAGTTAGTTATCTTACACTAAAAAGGGACGTGATCTTGTATGTTACTAAATAAATAAACGCTTTCATCCCTCGCACTGAGATACACTTGAACAACACAAATAAGACATTAATAGTACTCACGACCCGAGAACAAACATTATTGACTACGAGGTTAAATATGCACTTAGAAGTACAGATTTAACCTATAATCTGATATCACAATGACCACGTGATAATACCCCTGCGATTTCACAAGCGAACTCCACTTTAAATATCCCTGAACTACTGAATACAAAGTTTAAGACAGGAAGTTTAATAAGCGGCTTATTAGAATCGATGTTAGAGTATAAGCTGATATAATACTGGTCGATAATCTTGTAAGTTTATATTAACTGTTGGCTACGATCATGTTGCACGTCGGACTACGGACAGCCAGTGACTTGAATACGATCGGAACAGACTACCGGATAGTGTACAGGTTAAATACATTGTTACTAGAGATTAAGTGTAGTTAATTTATTAGATTATTCTCTTTTTAACTCCCGGCGCAAAAAGAGGAGTGTTATATGTAAGTGTGTCGTGTCTGTGTATCTGTGTGTCTGTCTTTGGTGTCGTTTGATGATCATCGGCATATTACAGATATCTCAGTCGTGGATTTTCAAATTTTAAATTTATAGTAATTTTCTGTCTTGTCGATCTCGTAGCCTTGCTTGCAAAGTGATGGTCCCGGGTTCGGTTCCCGCCGGGGCAAACATTTACTTATGTGACAGATAATTTTTTGTATTACGTTCATGGGTGTTACTGATGTGTAATTTGTCTTGTCCATGCTACCCGCGATACAGAATGTGTTTTAACGTTTATTTTATTTATTTGTTCTAGTATTATCAGGAGGCTAGAGTTCATAAGTGACTGCCGAAGGAAGTCCGAGTTTGATTCCTAGTCGAGGCTTAAATTAATGTAACGACCGAAGTTGCTTAACTCAGTTGATCATTTATGATCGACGCAAGCCGCCAGGCTCTGAGCGCTTTGACACAGTAATATATACGCAAATTTGTGTGTTTGATATGTTAGATTTATTCCACATTGCTACTGTAGAAATAGTTGAGCATTGAGATTGTGAAATGTATTGAATGTCGGTACGGATTACATACGGCCGGGTATCGTCGGCGGGCGATACAGGCGTGAGGGTTGACAACGTTTCTTCGGCGAAATATATCATTATTTAAAGTAAGATATATTGTAAATTTACGTGAGAATGTACATTTATTATAACTATAGCTTGCCCGCGTCGGTGTATCCACCTGTGTATGATGTGGGAGTCTTCAAGAGGAGAGTGAATAGGCTTTTAAAAGTTAGTGCGATCAACACCTTGGACTTCGTTGCCACTTACCATCAGGTGGGATTGTAGTCAAACATTAACTTATTGATTATAAAAACGCTAAATCCGTTTGAGGCCCTGGAAAAAACACACAAAAGTTGTTATGCCAAAAATCGTTCCTTAAGGGGGTGAAAATGGGGGAAAGAAGTTTGTTTGCTGAATCTTTTAACGGTAGATATTTTGTTGGTTTCCAACTCCCACGACGGCGAAGCCGCAGTCAAAAATTAGTACCTATACCTACTATACATAGGTAAGATACCTGTACCAGGTATAGTACCTACAGTTGGCAGCCCTATGCGCGCGTCGGTCCCCGTTACTTGGATCGAGTTTAGATATTATTTACTTTGTCTAACTGAACTGGGTTAATGAACGACTTAGTTTATTCCAACTTATTTAAAAGCATGTCTTATTTGATTAATCACTTTTGAACGTGGATTCCATGGTAAAGGCCAGACGAAAAAGTAAATAATGTCATCCATCTGTATTTACCACGGTGTAGGTACCTACCTTGTCAAAATAATATTTGCATTTAAAGGAATGATAGTCAAGTTGTTTGTACGTAGGCCTCCCGAACAGGGGCCCATGGATTCGAATCTTGCACCTGTATTAAAAAAAAAAATTGCGTGCAGTTGTCTATTACATATTTACATACTCAAAAGTGTGTGAAATCTTCTTATCCGCACTTTTCCAGCGTGACTATGGCATGTACCGCTCACATTGTGGGAGGACCCGAGACCAGCAGAGGGACAGTTATGCAAAGAACTATTAGTTAGTTACTATGACTCCTGTTAGTGGTTGTTAGTAATAGTTCAGTTAGTACCTAACTGTTAGTAAGAGCCTCGTTCTAATTCGACCCCTCCTTCTAGTTCTACCCCTGAGTACTAAAACCTCTAAAGATGTGTAACCGGCTCCACACCTTTTTAACCGGAACACAGTTGCTTTTAAAACTATTATTACCGGATAAATAAATGTTTGCTCATAAGTCTTTATTGCTTGTCAAATGAAATATAGAACAGAATACAAAAGAAATAATGCCTCTGGGACATCATAATGAGTTGAACAAAATTGTAAATTTCGCTACGATTGAATAAGCATTTTACGGTTCATCAGACGACATATTTATTCAAAGAGATTTCTTTTTGAAATACTCATTTTACTGAGACATTTCATGTTCACAGACGAAATTAAAATAAACACAACAAGTAAGTGAAGAGACGAATTCCCGCTACTGTTTCCATATTCCGCAATTTGCATAAGGTACGGCGCCAACTAGGCGGTATCATATAGTGGTCCTCACGTCTTTCATACTTAACTATATCTTGATATGAACTAATTGTAAAACCTTATAATTAGCCTCATAGTGTTATATAGGGCTAATTAATATAATTAATCTAATTATAATGCTTACACTCTTACCTCCGCACAGATTATAAGATGTTACGCCGACGACCTCAGAACAAACATGTATCTGTCACATTAATGTCGGCCCCGGTCGGTAATCGAACCCGGGACCCCTCTTGCTTGACCGGCACTAACTGAGCTTCGCAGTCGTCATAAATTATTAATTGTTTTCTGGAAATTGTAATGTAGGTAATTAGTAGAAATAACAGTAATATCTTATTTATGACACTAAAGCCAAAGATATTTTTTGGAATATTTGTTTGTTTGTATGTCACGTATCAAGAAGAAATCACTAACAGATTTAGATGATAATTGGCCTATTGGTGACATAATTATGAGTCACTATCTAAGATATTTTGAAGGGAATGATCTTCGCGGGATAGGAAATAAAAGTTAGCACGACTATTCTGGTAAGATAAGTTTTGACTGCTTTTCTATAGCAATTGCAATAAATGAGTTGTTTCTAATTTAAAAGACTTGTAAACGGAGGAAATCGAGCCCCAATGAAATAATTTCACATTATAATAAAATTAGAAGCATGATTAACATCAGATGTATGTAGGTATTATATTAAATGTTTGATGAAAATGTGATTGTTACTTGCAAACTTAGGCGTTGAATTTCGCTTGTAAAAGCGATTGCTGGTACGGGCATCATAAAGTCTGAACCGGGTGTTGGAATATAAAATTATGCAGAGGAATTTCGTACATAACTGGTTCCTGTTCGTTTGCAATGTCTACGAATAGCGAATTGGCTTTTCTAGTTAATACGTTATCTAAAGTTGCGTCTTCTAACGAAAGTTGCAACCTCTTGTCGCCAACACAATGTTAACAACAGATGGCGCAACTAAAGTGGCAAAAAGATACAAAATAAATACTGTGTCACGTATTGATACACGTCATCTTGGTGACAAAGTTGCCGTCATTACATAAAAATATGACGTCATTGCTACTCGATATCTCAGTATCGCGTAACTAGGAAGTGATCTACTAATATTTGAAAGTAAAAAATACTCACTAAAAATAAAGAAACAAAATGTATTTTAATGATATTGGGTATGGAAATTACCGTCTCGCGATAGATATGTATTCCCAATTGCAAATATAAACAAGAAATACAAAATGGCATTTTCATATTCTTAATTGGCGGACTATCAAACGATCACAGATTCCCGTACGCGACGGTGTTACCACATTCCGGCCGCTAGCATGTTCTGCGACTAGTCTGCCATAATGCTTAAATTGTATCGAGTTACATCACTGTTTCTCGCCCTTTAATGCTGTAAGTATATTTGTATAGGCTGGTATACACGTCACTATAAAAATTGGCAAGCTTAAAGTTACTTAGGTACTCGAGATAAGGAGGCAATCCCCTTCTTTAGGTTTAAGATATTTATTCATTAAGTAATTTACAATTTACTAACAGAAAAACCTATCGATAAAAAAATCCTGTGAGATAATATACCTGCAGAAAAACAGAACCGTTTTAAAAGTTTTAAAGTGAAACTTTTATTACATCGTCTCAAACTTTTCGTCTGTGTGTTGCATGTCGCGTGACGGTCGGCCGCGGAGTAGGGATAAAGTGAAAGGCGCTCGTCAGAGCAGCCAACGCCAATATGGCAGCGCCTATAGTTCGCAGCAGCTGACCGTGTAGTGTAAAGAATTTTTAAAGTATAAAATTAACATTGATAAAGCGGTTTTTATACCCTTAATGGAATATTATTCCAAAAATTTTTAGTTAAATGTCTACAATGTGAAAAAAAGTTTCACTTTTACCGTGGTTTCATAAAACCACACAATCCTTTTCTTTTTTTTGGTATCTAGTGTTCCTTAATATTAGATCCATGGCTTATTTTTGTGAAAAAAGCTACTAATAGTTGTATTCAATAACGAAATAAACTGTTTTACCCTATTTTATTATAACTTTTGCCTGTTTATCTACGCGTTTATTCCAGCTGTTCCTAGACACAGTAAGTGCAACCGAATTTTTATTTTGCTGTGAATATGTCTATAAATTTATATCAATAGTGAGAGGCAATTAAAAAAAACCAGTGGTTGTCAGTATGGCGTTATAGCTTCATATCTATGACATAATTTTGTATATCCAAAACTGAATTAAGTACAATCAATAGCAGAAATTGTTAGGTTTTATGAGAAGTGTGATACGTTACGTGTTTTGGAGGCGGAGCGCCACCATTTACCAATTGCCGCTAAAAAAAAGTTAGCTACACGTATAACGTTAAACACACGGCCGTGTTCCCGACACAGCCACAGCTCGCTTTTTCATTCGTTTATAACACACGTACGTGTACCCGCGGCTTAAATCCAAAGTTCTTGAATCCGTCGCAACGTTGTATTGCGAGAACAGATCTATCGATTAGGCTTAGCGTCGCGTTAACAAGCCGAGGAAGTGGTACTTAGCCGTTTTATTGTGCACGCGTTCAAATGAGGATATTGAACTTTGCTTTAGCTTGATTAATGTTTCCTTTGATGGGACTTCGTGCAAAAAAAATATTGGATTTACGAAATAATTCTAATAATTTTGCAATTTAATTTTAAACCTGTAAATTCTTAATTTGCCTGTAACGTGTCGTGTAGTTTGGTAGTTTGATCAGAAAAGGGATTATTCGCTGATGATTATTCCTTTTAGTGGTTAGTGATGCTCTTGCATGAGTAAGCAGTTTTCCGGCTGGGAGCCTGAAAGCATGTATTGTATTCATTATCACTTGTTCATTATCACTTGCTTCGGTGAAGGAGAACATCCTGAGAAATCCTGTACACCTAAGATATCTCCATAATGTTCTCAAAGGTGTGTGAAGTACCAATCTGCACTTGGCCGGCGTAGTGGAGTGTCGCTTGTACCGCTCATTGTGAGAGGATTGCCGATCCCAGCAGTGGGACGGTTATGAGTTGCGATGATGATGACACCCCTGGATCCCAACTCATTTTATTGATCAGGCAAAAAACCGCTTATTTGCTGGCCTCAGATCCGCAACGTAAGGAGCAAAGGCCTTGGTCCACGCAGCGGGCCAATGCGGGTTGTGCGAACTGCCAACATACCTAGAAGTAACAGTAATGTGGCCAAACAAGTATAAGATTTAATGCCAACGTACATACATCTATATCAACATGAAAGTTTACGTACTTCCTTTAAAGGCGATTAACGCGCTTAATTGCAATTTGTTACGATCGTTATATAGCAGTCGCTCTTGTCGCTCGTGAGTTGGAATTTTTCATAGTGACGTTAAAGCTATTAGCGGTTTTATTATATTAGTATGCGTCACATTTAGATTTAGTCGTTATTATGATATCGGTCGAAATATCGGCATCACCATACTATACCTATATATACATATATCGGGAGTATCTATCATACACGATGTGAACTTTTGCACGCCTTGGGGCTAAGATGGGCTAGGATAAGAGCACTTAATAATTTAACTAGGAAAAAGCTGAGCTTTGTGAGGGCTCTCGTAGTTTTTCTAATGAGTAATAATTTTAATATGGTTAGCTGGTAGAGAATGCACTTAGCATTAAGCTCGCCATTTGTACCGTAATATTTTTTTATTGCGGTCAATAAAGCTTAAAACATTAAATTAATTAATTAATTAAACGACTCAATAAATCTTCTTCTAACGTCCAGCAAAAAAGGCTGACACCAGCAAGTATGTATGTATTTCGTAAAATTAACACAGCATAACTAAAAGCCATGAAAAATGTTCACTGAGTAGGTACCTACCTCTTTACCGTTCAACTTTGAGTAGGTGGTAATGTTTATTTTAATACTAGCAGTGTCCGCGACTTCGTTTGTGTAGATGTCAGATGTCACTTGTTTGATATTAACATTGTTTAGAATTATAATAACTTGTGATTCAGTAAATCATTTGTAATAAAATAAGGACTACATGCTACCTCGAGATACGGACTACTAAGTAGGTATCAGTGCTCTGAATTTTGTTCAGTAGTTTTGGTTTGATGCGACTGTAAACATTCAGAGAAACAGACAAAAATGATACAAAATTCTTTTTAATACTGTTTCTCAGACCCAAACAATTTGCAAATATGTATATACATTGTACAGACACGCGGAACTTCAATTTTTATTGCATGTATAAATAACTTCATTCGTTACAAGCCGCCAACGCACCGGAGATAATTTTATGAGCGCCGTCGACACAGTTAATCAATTATTACAGATTGTAAACTTTGACAAGCAATTAATTTACCATTCGGCTTCAATCTCCCGTCGATCAGAGATCTAGAAATGTCACGCAATGGTGAATTGGCTTAGGTTTTTTCTGTACGTAAAGTTTTATGCGGCGTAGCGAAGACGTTTTAGCGTTTCTTCTTTCTCGGCCGGTAATGCATGATGCTTTTTATAATGCACAGTTTAACGGGTCTAGAATTCTAGATTCAATCATTTGGAAAGCTTACGTGGTGATATAGGTTCTATTCAAAAAGACCTTTTTGAGATACTTTCTATATTTTTTCTTACATCTTGGCGGGCAAAGCTACGTCGATGCCTTCTGTGTTACTGAGGTTACGGTGACCACTTACCATACTGATAATTTATCGGTAATTATATTTTCTTGTGTTTCACCGTTCTCCTCCTCATAAATATGAATTTTGTTTGTGATAAAAATAAGAATGCGCTGGAATAATACGAGTAAATCGTTTATTTAAAAAGCCAAAAAGCCTTGTGTGAATTAGCCTAATGCCTATTTGGTTTTTGCGTCGGTCTGATGTAATGGAACGAATCGATCTCTGTGAACAGTAATTTGTATTATTTAACGCAATAGACTGACTTCGTGTTTCTGCCATGTTTTGTTTATTTGACGATTAATAGCCTTGTTGGTCGTGAATCTGCCAAGCGAGGGGTTCCAGGTTCGATTTTCAGCTAGGGTAAAGATTTATGTGACAGAAAAATGTTAGTTCGTAGGTCATGGGTGTCAGTTATAATAGGGTATTTGACTACAATGAAAATATAGATCAAACTGTTGTTAGCTTAAAAGTATATAATTTTTTAAACCAATTAAGCCAACACATTATTTTAAAATTATTTGGATTTTTATTAAAAATCGATAATAAAATAATGAATTTTTCGTGTTTGATCACGTGATCGAAAACACACGGTTTGGCTGAATGACGTCACTTGCTAGTACTGCTTAATAAACGCAATGACAGCATTGACAGCTTAGTATGGTTATTTGACCAGGTGACGTCATAACCTATTTAATATGGCGTATTAGCGTTTTCGCGGCTTTTTTGTTCATTTAAACTTTGAAGGTGATTTTCATAGAAAATAGAGATATTTACAAAGAATTAACCAAACTGCATAATGTATTATGTTATATTGAACAATTTGAGATATTTTTCTAAAATCTGTCAAATACCCTATTGTGTTAACTAGTTGTGTTGCCTATGCCGCCTCCGACACAGGGTATCCTAGGGAGAGAGTGCAGGGGTATGTGTGTCTTGACGCTTATTTATATAGTAGACAAAAATCATTATGGCGACAAACAGACACCTTATTATAATTAAGAAGAAAATAAAGTCGACGATCTATGATAAGTGGGATATCATTGAATAGGTATTCAAAATCATCTTTAGGATTTTTTATCATTTTTCATTTCCAATGACCATTTAGAATCGATAACGATTTAAATTTCTTATGCAACCGGTCTCACATTTTCAGTACTTATTTCGTAGGATTTTAAGTTTTAATGTTTCATCTTGTTTATTTATTTGGAGGATGCGTGGAATTGGAAATGTAAATTGAAATGAAGAGTTTCAATTACTCTTCTCCATTACTTCTGGTCACTGCTCTCAATAATTAGTGCATTGGATTCATGACTGCAATTTTGTACTCACTGATTCACGCAATTTTGGCTGCAGATTTAATCTCTGCGCTCTACAATAGGTTGGCCACTAACCCCTCCACGGTGGGTTGGCCACTAATCCCTCTACCATTAGGTTAGTCACTAAACCCTGCACCCATTCGCACTGGAGCAGCGTGGTGGAATATGCTTTAGGCCTCTCGATGAGAAGAGACCCATGCCCAAAAACGCCTAAAGGTGTCCAACGTAGCTTAACGATTGCTCATTACAGATTAGGTGAACAGGTATACTATAATGACTCAGCTATGTCAGGGTTGTCAAAAGATAATAATACGCTATGGACGTGGGATGTTGATATATGAGCCTATTGACTTTTAGTGCTAACGTGAAAGGATTTATCGCGATTCGAAATTACGGCCTTAATGACATTTTAATTAGGTGTACGACTAGATTTCTACTCTCTCATAAAGTTATATAACATGGAATGTTACTCATCGTTAAAATATTTAATGGTGATATAAGAATTCTCCATGTCCATTCTTATTTTCCCAATAGTCCATTGCATATTCATTATTTTGTTAATTGCTGACAAACGAGTGGACTAAGGACTAAGTTAGTGTAAATTAATTGGTGGGGGATTATGACCGATTAAGAACGAGAATCTTACTAACAATTACTAACAGGACTATTACTTATAACAACTAACAGCACTAACTATCATTAACAGTCCCTGTCCCAATCTTCATACTTACTAACTAAGTAACCAAATAATGTTCTAACACCGTCTGCTTACAGGAATAACCATCCTAGTTCCCATTGGAGTCTTGTTCTAGGTAGGTCGGTAGATAAACCAAAACGCTTAATATAATAAAACAGTATGTTTGTCTAAACCCAATAATCACAAGAAATATGTCACGAATTTTCTTGCGTTTTTTACCTACTTATTTCTCATTTTGATATTTCATGTTATACGGATTTATCTTCTCAAATTGTTAACTAGGGCTTCCTCTGCAATCACTCTTGAGTGATAACCAGGCTCCACATCGCTTTTGTTCCCGTCTATCCCTGTTCGTGTAACAGCATTCCTGACTAAATGCCCATGTATGACCATAAAAGGGCCTTCGTTATATGTTGTTTGTCCGTCAGTGTGTCAGATATCCGAACAACGATATTCTCGATATGGAGCGGGTAAATGGACGCTACACGCAGCGGTTGAAACTCTCGTTGCTATTGCATATATCGCAAGAGTAATTTAAATAAGTGCGGAGATATCGTAATCATTTGAAGTGTCCTTCATTCTTCTTGTCCAAGCCAACCTTCTCTCCATGTGGTGCCGCCTGGTGATCTGCTGACGAAGCTATGGCTCAAGAGAGGGAGAGCTTATGGAGCTTGGCTTTGTACTATATAAACACGGCGTTAGAACATTAGTTGATTAGTTTGATAGTAAGAATAAGGACTGGGATAGGGACTGTTAGTGATAGTTTGTCCTGTTAGTTGTTGTTAGTAAGAGTCTTGTCCTAATTCGCTGTTGCTACCCTTGAGAACTGAGACGGTCTCTTCTAAAAAGTGTAGCCGGCTCCACACCTTTCTATCCGGAATACAATTGCTGCTAAAACAATTATTACAAGGTAGAATTAATGTACTAAGTACCGTGGCGGGCGGTAGTACTACTCCGGGCGAACTCTACGCTCTACTACTTTATTCCCGATAAAACGTTAACGTGGGACAATTTCACAGTTAACGTGTCGTTTCCTACTTTCCTAATCGTCATAGTTATGATGGACATGTTATGTTATAATTAACAACTTACTACATACATAACTATATTAGAACATTTCGAAATGTTCACTAAATAACTAATTATTTTAATGGGAAAATGAGGCGTCGTTAAACGGGTCTTGATCCTCCACTTGTTATAAGTAATGTGACTTTTATTAAACGACTTTTGACGCCCACTAGAGGACAAACTCATAATTAAATCATGTTTTACAGTTGCTTTTCGGTATTAAATGAAAGGAGCTTAAGTATTACAACTTGCTTCCTTTTCGAAGCGCAAATGTTTTGACGTGACAACGTCTTATAATTCGGTGGCACGCATGAAAAAACATGACTCATGCGTTACCTTAACGGCGTATCAATCGGCCTTTGCGTTCGGCAGCGTTCGGCAGCGTCCGACATCCGTCGTCTCTCTCCTACTTGAGTGAGCGATGCGTCGATTTTATACCAGTATTGTGCAGTGAACAATTATTCATTAAGTTCGATTGGGTCCATTTATCGATGGAGGAAGGCTGGCTGAGCTGGTAGTTCACTCGCAGTACACTAGATGGCGTTGAGTAGTGGGGCGCTTAATAAATGACTTAACTTGTATTGAAAAAGTGTTCTTTTATTGTGCTTGCCTACTCATTCAAACGAAATTATTTTCTTAAGACGTTGTCACGTTCAACTATCGTCAGTAAACCGACTTTACAGACAACCAATTTTTTTAATACTTTTCCGTTTAAAAACAGATAAACAACAATTTTTAATTTACAAGCTATTTTTTTGGGGTTTCTTTAAACTAAAGTATGGAGATAAATTTTAAATAAAATTAACACACTCATGTCACTCATTTCCCTGCAGTAGGATTCCTTTTGCGGTCGGTGTGGACATCACAAATAACACATCCTTAATATCGACGACCCGAGTATAAAACTTTTAAACAAATATCTGCCCCGGTCGAGAATTGAATCCGGAACCTCTCGCTTCGTAGGCACACATTTTACTAGAGAGGTTTTGGAAACTCTGTCATTAGCGTAGGATGTTAGGCGTTAGGGTCGGATTGATTTCCATAAATCGATGGGTCCTACGTATAAGGGCCAAAATGCAAAATGACAACTTTACAGGAGAGGCTTTCAAAGTTTGAACTTGCTGTAACCTAAGATTGATAAAACCGAAATTTATGAAACTTTGCTTGTTTACTAGGACAATTGTCCTACTTATATATACTACACCATTTTATATATATATTAAACAGTTTTTTTTTACTGCATATTGGCCCTTTTACGTTAGTTTTTGTTAAAATTATTTGTATTTTAAAACACCATAAAAGGGCCAATGTGTCAAATTGGCCAATATACGTATATTATGCCAAGTTGCATAATATAAGTATTTTTAAATATTTTTGAATTAATTATAAATTTACTAAATTCTGACTTCTACTAAACTTAGCACGATACTTGGATGCCATCTTTCAGTTATTAATCTAAATTGTAACGCTAAAACACAGTTGCGAGATTTAGTTTTGATCACAGCGCGGGCGTTGCTCCGTCTGACGTATAAGTGTCAAACTAGCCGATTGGCCCAAACAACAAAACAAACGCGCGGGAAGTCCCCGCGTATAAGTCTCAAATTACTCTTTGGACCATACGTTTAAATCCACGCTACATATGCCGTTATACTTTAATAGAAAGTCGTGTTTCCATGCAGTTTTTCTTTTTTTTTAAAAGCTCACACGATTAATCATATCGATAGGATGCGTTTATCATAAAAAAGTCAAAATCGTCAAATTGTTAGTTTGGCCCTTATACGTAGGACCCATCGAAATGGAAAGAAATGAACTTGGTAAATAAGGGTACCAGGGCTCGGTTTTCTTCGGATATCAAACCCTAGGATAATGTTTAACTCCCATGGTATGCGTTAACCAACCAAGATCGCCCGAGGGAGGGCTGGCCACTGCATTACTGCTGTAAGTACAAGCCATCCGTACTATTACTGGTTAATGCCCCGCGTTACTTACCATAATTGTGGTTAATTTTAAACTGACTTCAGTCTTCTATCTCCAGCTGAGGACTTTTTGTAAAATGTTTTATGAAATACATATCGTTATTAAGAATTAATGCTTGAAGCAGTCAATATGATAATAACAGCTGTTTATAGAAGGCAAGGTTAAATGCAAAATGCTATTCAGTTGTAGTGTTGTTTAGTTATGAAGAGATATTATCCCGAATCCATACTCAGGGAATTCTGGTGCGGAGCTGAGTGTGTAGCATAGTATACAACATATCGATGAAAACTTCTGTGTTGCTGCTGTCCATGGAAGACAATGACCAGCAAAAAAGCGTTACCCTTGGTTAATTTGACTTTTTGGGGTTTTCCCTTTATCCCCGAGAAAAACCAACCCATGTAAACATAATAAAAAATTTCAACG
Source organism: Ochlodes sylvanus (assembly GCA_905404295.2). Taxonomy (NCBI): domain Eukaryota; kingdom Metazoa; phylum Arthropoda; class Insecta; order Lepidoptera; family Hesperiidae; genus Ochlodes; species Ochlodes sylvanus. The sequence continues at coordinate 7,737,350 of FR990144.1, forward strand.
ACTCAAAAAAGGAGCAAGTTCTCAATTTGACTGTATTTTTTTCATTTTTTTATGTTTGTCCTGGGAGTCTACTCCCACAAAACTCACACATCACCCATAAGGACGTAGACCCTCATTTGAATGTATCAACAATGTGCCCATCTCGGGAGACTAACTTTGTTATTTCCTGATCACTCTCGGTGGTTTCCTTTACCAACATACCTGTACGGTATAGTTCCTCGTACAGTGGTCTCAAAGTCCCTTGAGCGGAAGACTAAGTTTCCTGCTGGAATAATATTTCGAAAATAACCGGATTCACTGGGAGAGTTTCTACATTATGCGAAAATCTTTAATTTTGTATGATTGTATTATACAATTGTATTACATGGTTGTAATAGTAGGGCTTTGCGTAAGGATTAACAATTACTGGCATTATCTTTCTGGGAAGCTTGCCTGGATATTTACATAAAAAATAATTACTAGCTTATAAAGTTCGTCTGCGTGCTGTGCCTGATACCGGTGTATCAGGCACTGATATGTTCTCCAAATTAAGCGATAATAAAATTCATTACGCACTTTGAATTATTTATAGGTCAGTCTACTGACCGATCGATAGACTGACATTGAAAATTTCAAAATACATATTACTTCAAAAGGTTGTGTACATATTACTTCAAGAGGCAGTGCAACCTAGCCCAAATGAGACCGACAATGATTTACCGCACTTACCACTGTTTCCACTAAGATTAGATATTATAACATTACCTAAGCAGAGTTCAATATCCACCGCAGCCTTCAGATTTATTCAAGCGGCAGATTATGAAGTGATTAGTCATTCCCAGACACATTTGTTATCGTAGTTATGAAATATGGTCGCTTATTAGTGTTGCCGGGTAAAGTTGCCAAGAAGCATGAGTTGGTCCGGATTTTCCGATTATTGTCGGAAGAGATTGTAGAGATGGATGTGTTTAGTAACGGTAATGGGTATGGATATATGAAGAGGTCTAAAAGTAGCACAATAGCAACAAAGTTAAAAGGGAGCCGAATGTCGTTGTATAAGCTTGTGATGAGGCGAGAGGAAACGCATGTGACGAGAGGAGTGATTGGTATGAGTGTGGATGGATGAAGGGGTTGAGGACGGCCAAAGAAAAGATGGATGGTGTGACAGAGGATATGAAAGAAAAGGGAGTCAGTGTAGAAGTAGGGCAGGAATATGATGTACAAGATACGAGTATTTTAGGTACTGGTAGAACCGATCTGCATTTTGTGCACTTTTTTTTTAATTTAACGACTTAACCGATTTGGATGATGTTTTAACTGAACTGGATTGGATTAAAAATATTGTGTATAGTACATGTATATAGAAGGCATAGGTACCCAAAACGAAGCGCCGTCTAATATAACAATATATTCACCACTAAACAAGACAAGCCTCGCCCAGTCTGGCCGTGTAGTCCCCGCACGAGGAGCGGCAGTGGCCAAGGGCGGCGCGTGGGCGCTGGTGAATGTTGGCGCCATCAGCATTGTGTTAACCCAAATCCGAGACAGGCCTGATTGACGGCTTGCCTCGTTATATTTATCAGCCAGTTATAAGACCCCGGCTGTTAAGGCGTTTAGATTCGATGATAAAAACAATTTGGTTATGCAAATACAGTAACAAATAGCAGATCAATTAGCAGCCGAGTCATATGGGCAAGTGGTCACCATTGCCCATGATGCGTAATCTAAGGTGTCAGCAATGAGTTGCCAGCCTCGAACACACGAATATATTCACCGTAGGCATTTGTTAAAGCGATAACGTACATAGTTACTTTCGAAAGTGTCTCCAAAACCAATTTCCTCTGTTTTTTGTGTAGATATTCATCATCATCATCTTCCTGACCATTTCCCAATTTTATTTAGGGTCGGTGCAATATGTTCTTCTCTTCCATTCTTCCCTATTTGCCGTCACTTCTACACTGACTCCCTTTTCTTTCATATCCTCTCTCACACAATCCACGCATCTTTTCTTTGGCCGTCCTCGTCTTTTTGTGTCGATATTAATGAAAGAATTATGATACGCCTATATTGTCATCGTATACGAGAATCACAAACGTTAAATATATCTCTAGTCATAACGTTAACAACGTAGACGCTTGCATTATAATCTGAATGAGACAAGCGCTGTATCGGAGGCTGATACTTGTGCTGGGGGCATACGATCTCTTGACCTACATACTTTAGACATAGTGTCCGTTCACGCTTGCGACCGAGACGCGACATAATGACGCACATGTGAATCTCTCCGACGTTTGACGCTGTGTCGCAAGCATAAAAATATTATTTATTTATTTATTTATTGTCATTATAAACAGTCGCATAACAAGTCAGTAGCCTAATGTTTTATTGTTACCTTACCTTTAACACAGTACATTATTAAAAATATTTAAATTATAATAAAAAAATAATGTTACACACTCATATCCACACAATAGGGTTCCTGGTAGGGGTATTAAAGACAATTAAACACATCCACACCGAGAACAGGAATTTATAGTCATTAATTTATTAAAATTATAATTATTTTTGTTTTCAAACTTTGCGACTGCCAACGTTGTTGTGTGCCATTTTAACGCGTCGCTGTCGCAGGTGTGAACACAGCCTTATTAAAGCTGTTTCGCTAACCGCATTGCCAATTTCCTACGCGTTTAGACATTTGGAATTTTGAATATTTTGACTACATTACTAACACTTCTCAGATGAATAATAGATTCACATGAAAGTGAGTCCTTATAGAAACATTTTTGTGTCTGTCTGTCTGTTTGTTTGTATGTCCGCCTGTCACACTCCATTTGCTCAAAATTAACCATACATTTTATGTAAGCACACGTATAATTACGTGGTTTACCCAATATTATATTGTATTATTTGTTAGACTTATTAATTACTAGACTTATTGCTAGTCTAATAAAACATTGAAGTGAAGTTATCAACAAACTTAAATTATTATAACTATATTTATACCGAAATATTCGTAAAAGTAACAAAGCAGAATATTTATTGTAACACCAACAATATCTGTCGCGCACACGCACACACACATACACACTTCGTAGTTAGTATTTGCATACAAATAAAGACATTTTAAATATTACAAACATAATTAAAGTACCAGTATCAGTGATGAACTTTGAAAAGAGTCAACAATCTATGCAAAAGACGATACGAGCGCCTACGATTACATAATAAATAACTGTGTATCTCGCGTAAGGTGTTACACGTCTTCGAAACTCCTCACGATGAGTTGAAACGCATGATTGTGAGTAAATAAATTCTTCAACCTACAGCTTCCAGCCACACTTCTCTTACCGTTACTGGTCGTTCATTGTTATCACAGATAGCTTTCTTAATGACGCTATTTAATTGCGTTAATTGAAAACCCATGAGGAAGGTGTTGGTTTATTACGGTAATCGAAGGGATTGTTAAGTGCCTCTAATACAGAAAGTAAAGTTTTAAATTAGTATCGGAATTGCGGAAATAATAAAGGAATATTTTAAGGTTATCTTTTCTTAGTGTCAATTGATTCCAGTGTTTCGTTTGACCCAATGCAAACGCGACGCTAGTTTAGTGATATACAATTACGGGTTTTAATATGTACATTATATCACTAATGAATGACATTCTTTTCTGCGCCATATGGGTCGTCGAAGTATGGGTATTTTTATTTGTGGACCCATTATTATTATTTCGTAATTTTAGGTACTTTACTAGTTAGGTATTAATACCTACTTAATTTAAATTATTTACTAGTTTTAATAGAGTTAACAATAGCTGACTTTACATTCAGCGGGCTGTAATCTTGTAATGTGAGTACAATTGATTTCGAGTCATGGCGGAATTCTTTTACCAAACATTTCGTGACTCTAATGTCAGCTGGCCCCGCGGGCGAAACGATATCAGTTTCCATTTACAATTTCTCATACCTCAATGTTAGCGGCGCACAGTGGGACGAAAATCAGCTTTCATAGACATAGGAATGTTAATTCTTAAATATCGCTGTTTCTGTTGGATATGGCTTTTGTTTACAGTAACTAAGCCTACATATGTAAAAAAAAGTAATTGGGCATTTATGCGAATGATTTATATTGTTTTCGAGAAAAAATTGTATAGAGCTTTCTTGAAAAATCCGATTTTCTACGGACCTGCAAGTCAAACCGTAATATCCTTCTAGGGAGTGTTACTACTAATTATTTGTAATTTTTTGACATATCACATACAACGGTTACAGCTGCAGAATTTTTTTTAAAAATCGTTAAGTATAATGTACATTTTTTATTTAGTTTAAAGCTTAATTTTTCGGCATCCACTCTAAATATTCTCTAAATGAGTGATAAAAATTGTGTATTATCATTTTGTAAGAGCATGCAACCCAGACACGTTGTAGAGTTAATAAGTTATGAGAAGTGAGGGCAGTAAATAATTATACTTTTGTTCATTTATAAATATCATATATTTATTGTTGCTAGCTTATTAAATTATTTAAATGAGCTTAAATATCAAATACTATGACAAAAAATATCAAAAACACTTGATTAAAAAAATGAAAAAATGTATACTATATAACATTTTCCTATATAATATTCAAATAAAAATAAAGAACTATTAATAAAAAATTAAACTCTCCTACTACACACTACTTATGTATGATAATACTATACAAAACAATACAAGAAATAAATAAATAAAAATGTCTATTTATCTCTACAAACAAGGCCTCTTAAAGACTAGAGTTACAAAAGAAAAAAATAACATTACTAACTAAAGTTTGTGGGAGGGGAGCTGATGCAAGTCAACAGACCCCATGTTTTGTGATCAGAAAAATTTGTACAGGGCAATAAAAAATTTCCTTAAATGATAAAAAAATGTATAAAAAATAAAATAAAAATACAACAAGCACTTATCTACTAATTAATCAAAATCGCTTTCATCTGATCCCAATTCAGAATCAGGTTCCAAATTGGACATATCTACAACTTCAAATGGAGATTCTGGAAACTTGATCAATTCTAAAGTTTCAGCGAAGAAATCCTTACCTTTCTTAGTTTCCAATTTCGGTCTTTGAGAAGAGATTAATGGATCAGACGAAAGAATCAGCATATTTAATATATCGGCATTTGAAGCTTGCCTGGACATTTTTCGCGAATTATGTTCCCGAAATCTCCTAAAGTCTTTGTTGCGGGCCTCTGAGGCTTCTTCTGAAAGCTTACCTATCGGAACAATGTTATTATTGGCGATTATGTCTGCACCATGTATCAGCAGCTTATGAACGGTCGATGACATATGGTACCAATCATATAACTCCACGTATCTTTCTGCAGTTTTACGTGCATATTCTTTAAATTTCATTAGCTCAATTACCTCTCCAGATGTTATTGCTTGAAGAATAACAGCAAATCTTCTGACTAGCTCTTCATCCAACCCAGTGATGGCTGCAGTTATATCGGGGAACTCGAAGAACCTTCTTGCTGTATTCCCGTCATTTGTTGTCCCTGAGCCTTGTTTCACAATATCAATCAATAGATTGAGTTCATCTTTGAATTTATTTTGAATTATTCTTTTTCGATTCTCTAGCAAATCCTTGTGCTCTTGTCCTCGTGCAGCCCACTTTTTGAAGTCCAGTCTGTATGCAATATGTAAAAGGCATTCCATCGTATTTATACGAGCGTGTAACGATGATAGTCCAAATTCGTATACATCACTGTTCACTGTTTTTGACGTTGCAATATCCAAGCGGTTCATCTCTGTAGGCTTAGCTAAGCAGAGATAACACGATGCATTCGATCTGGCTTCCGAAAGATACGTACAAATTTTAGCATCAATCATTGTCATCTTAAGTTGATGGCTCACCTTGTTTCTGTTGCAATCAGTGGGGATAAGCAACTTAATTTCGTCGTCCATTTGCTTTTTGTGACTGATGACCACTTCTTCACTTTCCTTAATAAATGTGAACTGCACTGGACGACAATATAACGCTGAGCATGGCTTGGGATTCAACCACAAAATTTCGTCTCCATCAGTCAGGCTTAATGGCACCAAGGACGTCATAAATATGCTTGAATCTTCTTGTTGTCCATCCATTTTCTGTTTATAACGACTTTGGTTCGAAGCACCATCAAAGCCCCACTTGGATATTAACTATAAGTCCTTATTTTGCACACTTTCAGGAAGACTTTCCAGGATCCTCTTCACTGTGATGTCAAGCAATGCTTGAAGCGTAATTCTTGCTGATGAATCCGTTACAGTCACTGATTGCTTACTAGGGTAACACTGTTTTTTTACTTGCTGTACTTTATAATATGACGGATAAATGTCAGTTGCACCCTCTCGGATGGTAGTCTCTCTCAGCGTCATATATTGCCACTTTGACAATTTCAGCGAAAGAAGCAATCCTAGTGCTTTTTCTGGAGTAAAGATAACTTTTTTAACTGGTTTGTTAATCATTTCGTTAAATTTTGTTGCTGCTTCTGGATTCTTCAACATATATTCGATAACAGATGCGATATCTTCACGACCTTCTTCCTTTAAAAGAACTGCAGCGGAATATGCCAATTCATTTGGATTTTCATTTTTGTGATCATCAGACCTTCTCTTCTTTTGTTTGCTTCCAAGATCTTCAAATGCTTTCCTTGATGTTTTTGTCATTGTCCCAATAGATGATGTCGATGGTCCTGGACAGATTGAAAGTGCACTAGGTCCTGGCTGTTCTTCTTCACTGGATTGTGGCATGACCATACTGATTGGCACGCAACTTGGCCAATCGACATTAGACTGAAGCCAATTTTCGTACTGCTTTCTGAATGTATCCAGAATGCGGTGAGATTTCTGCCATCTTTGTGATGCAGCACGTGTGAATCTTCGACAAAATTCCTTAAGTGTCACCCGATCTTCGTCCGAAATGCTATCACCAAGTCGATTTACAACTGCACTAAACAATACTTCATAATCGAATGAAGTACCTTCCCTTCTCAGCACAACAAACAAGTCTAAATTGGTACGCAGACTTTCCATTTTAAATATTTCACAGTTCGGGATTACGATTTAATGTTAACAGCACAAAAGTTTGAAATAAACTGAATTATGTGTTAAAAATATTGTTCATTTATAGTTGTTATAGGACTGATTTTAAATGATTAGCAAATTGACGATTTCTTAATTACTCTCTTTAATAATAGTTAATTAGTGCTCATATCTTTACTTCTTTATTATTACTAGAATTCATTCCTAATTAGCCAATCACTTTTCAGAATAACCTACCTAATTACCTAATCACTTTTCAGAATAAAATAACAATAACAATTTTTTTTGGTATGTTCTATTAGAAAATATAATTGTTTACTTAGTTAATATCACTTATTCACACCAGAAAGGTAATAAAATGTAATTAGTACTTAGTGTTTAAAAAACTCAATGCAATAAAATTAAATAAAAAAAGGATCACACATATCGATTTTTAAAAAAAATTCTGCAGAAGTAACCGTTGTATGTGATATGTCAAAAAATTACAAATAATTAGTAGTAACACTCCCTAGAAGGATATTACGGTTTGACTTGCAGGTCCGTAGAAAATCGGATTTTTCAAGAAAGCTCCATACAATTTTTTCTCGAAAACAATATAAATCATTCGCATAAATGCCCAATTACTTTTTTTTACATATGTAGGCTTAGTTACTGTAAACAAAAGCCATATCCAACAAAAACAGCGATATTTATGAATTAACATTCCTATGTCTATGAAAGCTGATTTTCGTCCCACTGTGCGGCGGTAGGATTATTAGATGTTTGGAGGTCGGTCTAGCAGGGGATCTGGGTTCAAATCCTTGACCTGCTACAATAATTTTATATTGTTACTCAAGTGTCTTGTAGATTATCTTGTAGCAGTATTAGCCTACTGACGACTGGTTTAAACGTCGAACTCCCGAACGGGGAGGCCTGAGTTTGAATCCCGCACGCACGTCTATTTTTCAAAGATCATGTGCGTATTAGAATTTAATTATCACTTGCTTCGCACCAGAGAGTTCACACACCTGAGAGTTCTCCATAATGTTCTCAAAGGTGTGAAGTCTACCAATCCACACTTGAACAGCGTGGTAGACTATAGCCGGTACCCCTCACATCGTGAGAGTCTGAGAGGAGCCACTGCTCGAGCCCACCAGTGGGACAGTGTTATATAAGTCTTACAGCCTTGCGGTGACGCGCTACCCATTCTATCGCGTTACACAAATTTGAATCTTATAGTTTACTTGATAACGTTCAAAATGTCGGGTAATAATTAGCATCAAAATATTACTGCGTGCCGCTGCACTTTCAGTGAGACTTGACTCTTTGGTTCACCCACCGACCGCACTGTGGTCGGTAGATTCACCGAAGCGAACCGAGGGCATCTATTAATTAGTACGTAATTAGCCATCGTCTTCATACAAATATACCTATCGTATTACCTGTATATTATTATATATTATAGTATTTATATAACGTTAATCGGCCAAGTATCGAAATTCCATGATCATTAACAGAGTAATTATTTTGTGCATTGTGTTTGCATTGTACTATAGTAAGTAATATAGCTAACATACCCCCGAACTAGGATTCCCTGTGTCGCGGGTGGCATGGACCACACAATAACCATAAAACTAACACTCATTACCTCATCCTCCATAATTTGTGTGTCACATAAATATCTGCCCTGCCCCGGAATCACAACCAAGACTCCTCGTTTCGCAGGGCCACAACCAACTGGGCTTCGACGTCTTCTGATACCGAATGCATCATCGATGCGTTGTCGATCATGTTCATGAATGTTGGTATGAGTCAACAAATATTACGTACTAAAGACCCGCCATCGGTTCGCTTCGGGAAACTTATTACTTCGGTTTGCAAAGATTTATTATTTAGTTATATGTTAAGCTATTGCATAGTTTTTATCGCGGGCCTTGAGCGTGGGGACCGAATCCAGAAATTCCGTAACGAAAAAAACCTAACACCCCCAATCAGCGCCATCTAGTACCTTAATACTAAGGTATGGTACGTATGTTTTCTACAAACTAGATGGCGCTGTTCTGATATAACTATATAACTTCTAATAATTATAATTGCATAAGTTGATAAAAAATCCTATGCAATAGCTTTAACGAGGCAGTCTCCGAGTGCCTTTTAGTGTTTTTTTGGATAATTCGCACCTATGTGTTATTCTGATGTGTAAGCTAGATTATTGTAAAGTTTCAGCGAAATCCATTTGGTAGTTTTTGCGTGAAAGACTAACAAACATTCATACATCCATACAAACTTTCGCATTTAACCCCTCGAGTGTAGTTGTCCCCTCCGTCGGGGCAAAAAAATTTCTAGGCCAACGTGAAGTGCACCCCCGACGGAGGGGCAAACTAAATACAATCGTATTGAAGGACGATTATTGTCTATTTCATAATATTTTGATTTCATTGGTTGGATTCAAATTGAACCTACGTTCATTAGCTACGAAATACCGACTGTGATTGGCTGCAAAGTCGAATGATAAACAGGAAAATATTTATTTGAAAGTTGTACAGTACGGTCGCTACGCTCGTTTCGCGTCATTTGAGTTCGCAACATTTTATAAAATAGTTTTCGAGAAGGAAACGGTGAATTAACTGATGAGATTTTTACTTATTATTACTGGAAAAGTTGTGCAGATTACGTGTAAAGTGCTAGATTTGTAAATGGTGATATAAAAGTTGGTGAAAAAAGTAAATAACTTTTGAGCAACATAGTTACAGTGTCGTTGAAGTCGACAAGCTGTGTATATTTTCATATAAATATAGGTACAGCGAGTTTGATTTTGTTTGGTTTTATAGTATTACAAATTCTTAGCTAATTAATCTAGCAACATATTGATAACAATATTTACCACAAAATTGACCAAAAATAAAATAACTTCGGCCGATAAGCGGCTCGCTAAAAATATGCCGGTATTGGCACCGTTTTCGTGTTAGTTATCTAACTTCTTTTACCGCGTAATTACTGTGTTTCCAAGTAAAATAATATATTATATGATGCGTAAATATGTATACTAAGTAGTGATAGTGTTAGTTTTGATTAATGTGCATTGTGAGTTAGTGAAATGTGGAAAAATGTGTCTCCATTGTGTTTGAAAATTTCGAAGTTGAAAAGAAATTGAATAATTTCTTACGCAGGTAAGTTTTTTGCTTTAATTTAATTGTTTTAGGTGTTAGGCAATTTCGTTGTGATAACAATGATGTATAATTTATGTGATATAATTATAACATAATCCCGTACAATTCATTTTTACGATGACCTAGCGAGGAGATCGCGCGAGTTACGAATAGGCGTGACACGTTGGCCATGTTTTACATTCGGGGGTCTCGTCACTCCAGGGGTTATAATATTAATAGGATAAACAAACGAAGTCGCCGATACCAGCTAGTTAAAGTACGTAAGATGAACTCTAGGCTCCAGAAATTCTCTAGCGATATATCAATGAATTCCCGAGCAGTGTTTCTGCTGAGTATAATAAATCGCCATGGATTCGCCTGCGTGGGCGGCGGCCACTACGGCTTCGCTAAGTATCTATCCGCCGATATCGATCTCCGGATTAGTTTTTTAGTCCTGTTTTGTAACGGCCGTAAATCTTTTTTAGTATCTGTGTAGATGTATTGTTGGCTGTGCGCTAGTACGATGTATATGTTACAACCACAGAGTACTTTGTGTTACGACGATGTACATATATGTGATGATATGATGTAGGTATATATTTTATTTTGTTACGTTACTTTTATTATTAGGTACTCTAAAACAGCTTGGACATGATATTAAGCCGTAAGAGCAATCTGTAAGTCTGAGTAGGAAAATAAAACTTCCAACCATTAGTGGGTTACTTATGGTTCACTTAAGGCAGGGTTGAAGCCACCTAGTGTCAAGAAACGTAATCTCAAAAACTGCTTCACCTATAAAAATAACAGTTTATGTGGGTACATCCTCGCGGAACAACCCGCGGACAAAATCTAGTTGATTATTATGATGATTTACGGAGTATATTAAGCCTTTGAATCGGACTTCGGAGAATCATTAAATTGATTATTTATTGATTAGTAACAAACGGAAATTATTATCCATCCAAAGAGAAAGTTAGGAAACTATAAATCTTGTTCAGATGTGTATAAGTGTTTTATATTCGCCGACATCGTGAATGAAGTAGTTGCGAAATTACTTTATGACGCTTATTACATGATTTAAATTAATTTAAATTTATATATTTCATAATGAAAGAAATTTAATAATCTGACTGAAATGCAATTTTTGATGTAATACAATTTGCACATCTACTAAGGTATGTATATCACAAAGATACGAGCTCATGTACACTATCTTAAACTATCTTAAACTATCTTTAACACTTTATAAGAAGTCGACAGTACATATAAAATAGATTTATATTAATACGGTGACCGATAGATGGCTGTTCATGGCCGATATTAATGAGAGAAATGAGAAAACCATTGAGCGATATTATTAACGCAATGAATCTCATAATGATTTTCCAAATATTTATTTGTTCGTGGGTTTGTGTGCAGTGTGAGTAGTGATAGCCGTGTGGTTGAACGTTGGACTGCCGAACCGGAGGTTCCGGGTTCAAACCCCGCACGCACCACTAATTTTCAAAAATTATGTGCGTATTAAAATTTAATTATCACTTGCTTCGGTGAAGGAAAACATCGTGAGGAAACCTGCACACATGAGAGTTCTCCATAATGTTCTCAAAGGTGTGTGAACGCACTTGGCCAGCGTGGTGGACTATGGCCTATACCCCTCTCATTGTGAGAGGAGACCCGTGCCCAGCAGTGGGACGGGTTGTAATGATGATGGGTTTGTGTTGCTGCGCGTGTGTGCCCTCTAACCTCAGAAACGGATAATGGATTTGGAAGCGGTTTTCACTTATGTATTTTAATAACATTTAGGTATGTCCGTTATATTCAAAATTTTCACAAATAAAAAAGAGATATGCTTTAAATAATCTCATCTAAATAGAAAGTAAACTTGAAAATGTGTTACTTTTAATCATTATAATTCAGAAATATTAAACATTAATTAATAGTAGGTACCTACGTAGTTACTGAGTTGAGGTTCGAGTATGCAAACACGACGAAATTGAAAGATTTATAAATATACAGACATGGGTCCTTGCTAATTAATGCAATATAAGTTTATTAATCATCTGACCTGGCCGCTCGTGACAAAATTTCTTGGGCGCTTCCGTGCTTCGGAGGGCACATAAAGCGGTAGGTCCCGGTTGCAAGCAGTGTATTTGGTAGCAGTCGTTAAGCTGTCGTATGCCCTCGGGCGGCATTAAAATTTCAGACGCTCGGGTTGGCCACCAAGCCCTCTACCAATGCGCACTGGAGAAGCATGGTGGATTATCTCTAGGCCTCCTCAGGTAGGAGGAGAGACCCGTGTTCAGTAGTGGGCCGGTAATGGGTTGAAGCCAAACTTATTTATCATATGAGCTGATGAAGTAAATCTTTTAAGCTAGGACGCTAATTTATCGCGAGCCCCTTTGATTAAATTGGCCAACCCTTAGGGCTTTATCCAACACATCCCACTCATGTAGCCCGGATCTATAGTAATTAATTGATTACGTTGAGTGTGCAATAGCACTCGAGGATTAACTATGCATTCTCGTGGGATACGGATGCAGTTCTTGGTCAGTAAATACAATACATTTCGATGTGAGTAAAATGAGTCAAGTGTGAGTCCGTTTTTTCGATAGAGTTAATAATTATTCAATTTGTTTATTACCTAGTTAATTCTACTCTATTTGTGTGTAATTAAAATTAAGGGACATCGCGAATGGAATAAAAATTCCCTTTTTGTCTACAAGAGTAGCAACTCGTTAGTCACGAACTTGAATAAGTCTATGATTTTTCATTAACTGTCAATTGTTCATTGATTTAACGTTGCATTTTACATAAAAAAATCGCCTCTCATACAACACTATTTACCTGAGCGAATCCTAAAGGTACAATAGTAGCTTAATTATAAAACCAACGTGTGGGTTTGAATAAATGATAGCCGTACGTATCCGGTTTTAATAAAATTCATTAAACAAAGGCACCCGTCCATTACACCGGAGCCGACCAGCCTCGAGTGACCAATCGAATTGTACACTCAAGAAGCGGAGCGGATATTAAATATTTGTGCAATTCTATTACACTAAGCTCAACTCCGTTCTAATGGGCAAGCTTCCTACGATTCGTAAATATGGAATGGGCAGTACATTTACGCTGTTAATAAAACATTTGGGGTATGTAATGTATGTAGGCTTTTGTTATATTTAGGCTATTTGTGGAGCCGTAATTGTATTAAGATTTATTGTCTGTCTGTCCGAGCATCATGCAGAATCTACGCATCCTAATTATTGCTACTTATTTATTTCTATTGCAATAAAAACACCCTCAGTAAAAGGTTTCCGCATATATATTCTATGTACAGACAACGAACAGTTACAGATTTATTATTAGTATAGATAGATTGTGATAGCACAGTAACAGGCACTCTGTAAATATTTCGGATTCAGTGACAGACACACAGAAAGCGGAGGCATATTAATAGGGTTCCGTCCGTCACCCGTTGGGTACGGAACCCTAAAAACGATTTCCCATTACTAATTTATTCCACGTAAGTGACACCACATATCGTAAAAATACTGTTATCTTAAAACTACTTATTAATATTTAACCGTATGCATAACGGTACTGTTCATGTAAATATTAAAAAGTTATTGTGAACGATCAATACAAAGTAATCGGTATGGAGTTGTAATTTAAATGCATAATTTAAAATGTGTGATATTTGTCTGTGGTGACTTTGATGGTAACTAGCGGTTGTTTGAATAATTCATGAATTGTTTGTAAACTTTCAACGACGTTATGATGTCCGACAATGTTGTTTTGGTGAACAATTAAACTGTATTTGTGTGGCCATTTTAGAGCGACGACTGTTTTGCTTTGATAATGATAATTATGTGAAAAAGTTAAATCGGTCAAGTGTGAATCGGACTTGCTTAACGAAGTTTAAGAGTGTCTAATATTTTTTATGTGATGTATTTATTTAAAACGATGACATGAAATGCGGATATACTGCTAAGTTTCTTCGCTTTCTCTATACACATCTCTATATTATGCTTTGTAATTGAAGGCGGTATGAAATAGAGAATACCTATAAAAAAGAATTTAGGATTGATAAGTATTCAATATATATAATAATAATATGATAGTAACAGTCGTCAAAAACGTAGTAAACAATCTTTTTAACTATAGCTAACCTGGCAGATGTTGTTCTGCAACATATTTTATCTCTTAGTAAAACTCGACACTGATGCCTCCTACCGGTTTCAATTGTGAATCTTCAATTAAAATTTTCATTATTATCGGTCCAGCCGTTTAGGAGGAGTTCAGTGACATACACACGCACAGAAGAACATAATATTATTAAGATTTGCCTTAATCTTGTTATTCGGCTAACCTAGCTAGCTGTTTCGGTAACAATAGTTCCTACGCAGTTCGCCATTTCTAGTTCAGCCATCTAGTGAAATGCCAAGTCTATTAACACGACAATGGCTCACATCAAGCCATGCATATTCCTCTCAGTCGTAACCAGAGAATAGTAGTCAGACTTGCGTCTAATATTGACAAAGCTCTGTAGCGGTTCTTAGAATAAGGTCGACTCAAATAGTGGAGTCCAATCCAATGGTGACACAAGTTTGTGCCTTGATCGAATAACAAGCTCCCTTTGTTCAAGGACTTCAGAGTAAAGGTGAAGTACACATGCTTGTTTTTAGCACGAAGGCATGCTTCAAGCGCTTCAGAGTAAAGTACACATGCTTATTTTAAGCAAGAAAACTTGCTCATTTCAAGCATGTGTATACGTGCTTTACCCGGAATGAGCATGCTTTTGGGCACGCTCAAAAGTCAACTGCCGTGCGTTTATCGAGCATGCTACCTGCGGCGCTGTGGAAAGGGGCAGAACAGAGTGGAAGGGGGCGTGCTTTGGACACGTCTTAAATGGACGTGCTCAATTATTATTGTATGTTGTATGGAGACTTTCGTACCAGCTTAACATGAATAAAATTCGACTTAATTAAAACTTGAGCCTTGTCACATCGGTTTCCTCTTGTGTATTCTATCGACTTTAAAATGGTGAGCGCTCCGAGAAATTGCTTGTACCTATTGTCAAAATTTCCTTCCTTCCACACCCCTTGTTAAAGAATGAGGTTTCATCCACAGCTGTTGGAGTCATAATAATATTGCTATTATTTACACAAATCATTTACAACGTTAAACAATTTCATCCACATCTGCTGAAGCCATTATAATATTATTTGTACAAATTATTTACAACAATAAACATTTCTCCGGTAATATATTTCAATTATATGATTGAAACGAAATAATAGAACATTTCAGTTACTGTTTAATTGCACAAAGAGATGTTTTTATAACGCAGACAAGCGTAAAATTGTATTAACAAAAATGTACGCACATTTTGAATACAATTCGTTGATAAGATTATAATTGTAAGGATACAGTAGGGAATGGTAAAATCTGCGCCTTTGCTGAAAAAACGGTATTAGTCACATTTTGTCGAAAATAAATAATTAAGAATACAGAAATGATTAGAAAAATCTATAATTGACGACCCCGTAGGCTGGTTGGTAGTGACCCTGCTTGCAAAGCAAGGGGTCCTGTGTACGATTCCCGGCCGGGGCCGACGTATGCGACAGATAAATGTTTGATCTCGGGTCGTGGGTGTTAGTGATATGTAATTTGTGTTGTCTATGCCGCCCACGACACAGGGAATCCTAGTGGGGGGGGGGGGGGGGGGGGGAAGGGGAGTGTGTTAGCGTTTATTTATAAATTATGTGTGTCAAAACAGTACTCACGTACCTTTAGAAATAAAGACGTTAGAACAAGGGGCCTATTTAAAGTCTGAGTTTTGGTTAAGTAGGTACATTGTTATTTTTTTAAACGAACCCAGTGAAATTAGTTTTGTTTGTTTTAATATAACTTAATATTATTATTATGAGGTAATTATTAAGTCCGAAAACGAAATTTGGTTCGTGACAAAAGTTTGCAACTTTCGTTTGGTTGCGACACCGCTTAAGCAATTTTTTCCCGAAGCGAAGCAAACATGGGTGACTAGTCTAAAATAATGGTTTGCGACAGTGTTAAATGATACTATCCGGTATATAAATCAGTGTACCAACCACACGCTCGGTGTACACTGATAACCAGTTCTCGGCTCGCCCGGCTAACGCGGGAGCATTATAAGCAATTATTAGATCAAGCTAGATTTATCACCATTCGGAATTGTAAACAATTTTTTAATTTAGGTGAATGCTTTCGTTCTGAAATACTTTGTTTGGTTCAATTGAGAGTAAGATACTATGACTTAGGTATAGTTATATCATCGTCGATTATAAATGTATTATAATTTGTACAAAATCTTATAAAATAAAATTAAAAACTTGATAATTTTATAGTGAAAGTTGATTTGACATGTTCACCAACTTTCTTTTGACCACAATGTCGGGACATTCTTAATGTCTTTGACCAAGTTCTACATCGGTCATCGCCAAACCATCTTCAAGTTATCGTAAACTATTGCAAATTATGATTTAAAGCAAAACTACAGAGATGTCAAAGTGATTAATCATTCATTCAACTGTCAGCTTTAATTTGAATAAATTGCGCGTTCCAATTTTAAAATCGAATGAATAGGATGGATGGTGATCGAATGCTTTTGTAAACTACGTCGTGGTATTAACAAAGCACAAGTCAAAATAAATATTAAGAGTACATTTCAGTGTTGAAACGTATGGTAAATGTCAAAGTGGATACAAAATTCATTTGTTCAAGGGTTGCTAAATATTAAAGCTGGCACTGTTTTTGATCATTTTGTATATTTCCTTAAGTTGTACATTTCCTCTATTTGAGAATTGTATTCGCTGGAAGGGCCGTGTGTAACTAATGTAGTCTAACTTAGTTCAACTTTCAACTGAGGTGTTGAAATAGTTGAACAATTTAATAATAATAATAATATCATTTAATTCAGACCATAAGTCCATATTTTGGTTAGTAAACAATGCCTTAACCTATGTTAGTACACAAAATGGAACTGAGATCTGAGACTGAAACTGATCATGCGTTAACGCCAGTTGGCGTCAGTGTGTATACCATTCCAGCTTCTTCAGAGAGGGCTGTCCAGCTTGCACATACTTAAACATACTTGACCGTTAAATCATTCACGGAGCCGTATATAATATAGATTGGATGGATGGATTTCTGTGGATACAACGGATTTTATACACTGTAATATTTGATGGATGGGTTGTTAGGTTTGGTGTCCTGAAGTGAGTCATTAACTCATTAATGGCTTCAAGCCAATTTTTGTTACATCTGTTACCGAATGTAATCTATAGTCTACATGTAACTTCTGAAAGTCAAAAGGTTCCAGATATAATTTTTTCAGACAAGTACTGTCGCTGTCGAAACGTTTAGTTAGGGTTGACAATTGTGTTTTGTCAAATTAGTTGCCAAGGACATACGTCATCAGGGTTTTATTATTGTAAGCTGTTTTCGGTTTGAAAGTTTAAAATCCCATTGAAAACCGCTTTCTTTATCTACTTTTGTTATTCATAGCCTCGGGCCGTGTTTAAAAATCTGATATTGGACAGACATTCCTTTTTGCCCCTAATTAAGTAATAAGACGGCCTATTGTACTCAATTTTTGTATACTAATTTATTTATGTATTCGTTCGGAGTACAATAAAGATATTTTTTGGCTGTTATCTTGATCAATACATTTGTGTTCGAATTTGAGGTTAAAACCGTGGAAAACTGGTTGCAGATCGCTTCGCAATGTTTTTATTCGCAGTGATTTTTAGTGAATTTTATCGGTATAATTTCTGAAATTAGTGTGTGATTGAATGAGTGAAATGAAGTTCATTCATTCATTCATTAAAATTATTTGGAATAGAAATTACCTAGTGTATGCAGCAGTACAAGAGTCCGAGGAAATTTTAAAATTTACTATCATTATATAATTTTGTCTTTTAGTTAAATATAGTTAGTGTTACTCGAATTTAATGTACTGTGGGGTTGTTTTTCTTTAAGTCTTAAATAAAAGTCCTTGACAGCATGTACTTATCTACCTGTTATGTAGAAGCCACTATATCCAAAAAAGTGAGCGATAAATACAATTGCTTTTTGCGACTCTCACGCGAGCGGAGCCGCCAAAGACTGGTGTGGTCCTATATTCATAAAGAACAATCCCCTGTTAGTTTTGAGAAGATAGAGAAGAAGTCTACAGCAAACTTCTGCATTCACTGAATTTATCTTAAAACAAATTAGTTTGTATAACCTGACTACAAATAACTGAATAAAACGAATCTATTGGCCGCTCCCGTGCCATATAAAGTAATGCGAAATGGTTGAATATATATTTACCATCTAATCCACCATCCGTACCTGCAAACTAATTAATTTAGTTTCTCCAACTCCATTACGGCACTTTCACTTTATAGACCTTTGAATATCCCGAAATGTAATTTAAATGGGTTAGAAAGTGAACCTGTGAAGTCGTGAACGATTATGCGGAATCAAGTAAGATTCTCATTAGAAGTTTGTGAACTGACCGCTTGAAATATCAGGACAGTGACAGGAATTTTCCTGATATACCCAAAATTTAATTCCCTATCAGAGATAAAGGGAACATAAGAAGTTGTGACGAATTATTAAATAGAAAGAGACAAATACAAAAAGTATTCAATTACAAAAATGTGTAATAAAATAGTAATGACTTACTTACTTACTCACTTGCTCCTACTTACTCCGGTTAGTACTTTTATTCCTGAATATAACTTTCAGCAAAAGATGATGTTAGATAATAACATGAGTTGGACTGCAATAAATTATAATGTAATGTAATAATATTTCACACAACTTAAACACACATGCACACGCACACGCAAGCAAGCGCGCATGCACACACGAGCCTTGCACACATACGCCTTGTTTTATATGTACACCGTAAATCCGTAATAGGCTTTAAGTATTTTTCATAAGATAATATTAGGTATGTTATCACATAAGGAGCTGTAGGTTTTGTGCAATAAATAAACTTTCATAACCGACAACCCTAGCTAGCATCGAATCCCCTACGTTGAGCTACGAATGACAAACTCGTTTGATTTATATCCCCATTGTGAAGACGTTCTCATTTAATTGCAGAATAAGGTCGACAGCTATGATAGTAAACGTGTAATTATATCGATCGCAAAGGTATTGCTTTGAATTGTAATTGAATAGCGTATTAATTATGCAACCAAGTCTCTGACAGCTTCATAAACACCTACTAGGTTTTATTTTTGTATCGCAATAGAACTCGTTCTGGGCTATTGATATATTATGTGCTATCTGAGTTATTGATCTAAATGTCTAATCATATCAATGTTATAGAATATAGATAGATAAATACATTTCGTCAGGGCTGTGTTTTGACAGAACAAAACGTAACTTGGACCGTCTTCATCTGTGTGTTTTACGTGAAGAGAAAACCTTTTTACCCCTTTATATGAATAATTCACGCGCGTAGGAGTGTGACGTTTGGTACATTTAAAGTTTATACGGAGAAAACGTGCAGAAAGCTAAATTTATAGGTACACGAAAATATAATATAATTATAATTATGTGTTTCAATTACATAAAATATCTATTTTATTTTAACTTTTTGATAATGTAGGTACGAGTACTTTCATACTCGTAGTGTCAATGTATTGTAAATTTTGACGGATGGAATTATATTTATAATAACTTATTTTTAATGCTACGACTAAAAGTTACAGGAACCAAGTTGCAACCCCAAACGTATCTTTTCAATGGACTATATGGTCGAATTCAGTGCGGGTCCCTTTTCCTAATAATAAATAATTACTCGTACGTTCGAGTTGAAATTTTACATGAGTGTGTGTAGCTATAATTGTATTTAAATATTTACAACCACACGCTTTTAATGATTTTCCATCTAATGTTGGACTTCCCACAATATAAAATCGGATGACCTTATGGTCATTTCTAAAGATCATCTACCGAATCCGACGGCGACAGACAAACTTACCCTATCATTTATAGCACGAGACACTGCGCTTCGTCCATTGTGATTATCTTACCGATGAAGAATAATTTTATTTCAAGATAGATTTATCTCTTTTCTTAATGTTGCAATATGTTCTTTATTGAATTTTCATCAGTCCTAGCGTAGCTTGATATACAGCGCTATTACGGAGTCACTCGACTCAATTTTTTCAATAAATTTGCATTAAACGACGCAGCAATTTTAATTCTGATGGGTTTCTTAAAATAGAATTGATACTCGGTTATGCTGTAGGCTGTCCTTTATATTCTTAGTTTACTTTTTTGAAGAATTTTCTCATGTTTTATTTACGACTTCACGATCATGATATGACATTGTAATATGTAGTATAGATAAATACATATTGTATTAATCGATATATAAATATAGTTATGTATTACTAGAAACCACCCTGCCTTCGGTACTCAAAAAATGACGAAGGGAACCCTTTTAATATGCCTCCGCTGTCTGTATGTCTCTTCTTGATTATCTTTCATGTAGAGACAAAGATAACCTACATTTACCTAAAGCTATTGCATAGCTTTTATCGCGGGCCTTGAGCGTGGGGACCGAATCCAGAAATTCCGTAACGAAAAAAACCTAACACCCCCAATCAGCGCCATCTAGTACCTTAATACTAAGGTATGGTACGTATGTTTTCTACAAACTAGATGGCGCTGTTCTGATATAACTATACAACTTCTAAGAATTATAATTGCATAAGTTGATAAAAAATGCTATGCAATAGCTTTACCGCGGCAGTCTCCGAGTGCCACATTTATTATTATTTACATAGTACTAGTATAGAGTAGACTTATTTTATTATTCGTGTCTAAAAAAGGAGGTAAGGTAACTCCTAAAGTGGATTATTATGTAAGAGGCTTTTTGGCACGGCGCCAGAACCGAGTTCTTTTTGTCTGGAGTAACAATATTCTATAATCCACTATTAAGGACTTCAGTTTAACTGTTAAAGGTTGGAGCACCGAGCACACAGCCACTAGACTGTTTGATTTTCCGTATGGAGAACATTCAGACCACTAGCTGAGGTAAGACGAGCGGGGGGACTGGCTAATTCAACGCTGTGATTGGCTAATTCAAGGCCACACGAAACGTTGGAAAGAAATAGATTAATTTAAGCAACGGGAAAGAATGAGACGGCACGAATTTATGTCGGTACTATAATACTGATGTGTTGTTTGAAACCATTCGCCTGTTATTAGGAGTCTAGTGGCTGTGTGGTTGGTGGGTTGGAGCATTAAATATAGCATCTAAATTCTGCTAATACCAATACCTTATACCCATACGTATCACTGAGGTAGAAAATGTCGCTTGTTGCCCGTGGTTCAACCCTGTTGGGTTTCCTGATTCATTTTTGGTCAGCAACGCATCTGTAATGCCTTTGGTGGGCCTCGTCTGCTCGATTAACTGCTATGATTTTAAACTTAACTCATCGCGGCTTGTACACATTTTATTATGATACGGGTACTCACGATATGTATTTTGAAACGCCGATATTTCAACCCAGTTGCAAGGATCGTGGTTACGGCTGAACTGCGGTGGCGCGGAGAAACTTTTGGCAGGTGACACTAATTACATAGTGTCAAGTGTAGTAGTGAGTACCCGTATCATATAATAAAATAACTGCTATGACTTCGTAGCCCTGTTGGTAGTAGCCCTGACTGTTAAGCGAAGTGTCCCTACTACGGGGAGCTTACTACAATACTTAAAAAATTTCTATATTTATAAATTTACTTTGCTTCAGGTTCCCGGGACAATGTCGAGCGGGAGCTGCTCAGGCCCCGGGGTGTGCGGCGGGGCCCGCAGGAGGCCTCCCCCACCGCCCGAGCCGGCCCTGTCTCTCGCCGCGGACCTCAGCGAGCTGAGTCTGGACCAGGGGTACCACACCCTGGCCGACTGCGGACCTCCCAGACGAAGAAGAGATAATACGCTTAGTGATGCTCTGTGGCTGAAGATTTTGTCGTATCTGGAGGTATGTTTTCAGTTTAGGGATATGGTACGATGCCGGTTATAATTACCATTGGTACCATAGTTGTATGCGGATTAGTAGTTTTTGAGATAAATGGGAACATTGGTTTGCACAATCCCTCCCCAAACGCATATAAACCGTCTCCTTTCCGTCGTGGGTAAAAAGAAGGTCCTGATTGGTTCTAGACCGCCAATGTGACGGTGATATGGTGTTATCGGGCTTATGAGTAATCCCAGCTGGATTACTTACCATCAAATGACAGGACATTTGTAAGCTATTTAAATATTAATTTACTTTATTATTACGCTAACAATATTCAAATAGTGCGTGAGAATAATCCTCTAATTCCCCATGTTTTGCCATTTCTACGCGACTAAAGGTTGTTGCACACTGAAGCACAACCGCTCTCATTAGCGCAATCATTGGCGAGGGCTAGTAAATGAAATCGTGCAATAAATATTCATTTGCACGTAATCGAAGCAAATACGATTTAGAATCATGAAGTAGATAGTATAAAGGCGGCACCACACTAAACGATTCAGAAGAATACTGCATAGTTACTTTACTGGACACGACAAACAAGCTACGTCAGATTTTTTTGTTTGACGTACTAAAACAAAAAGAAACAATATTAATATTTGGAAAATATTTAGAGAACAGTTTTATAGGTTATTAAAAAAGGAGCGTCATACTATAATAAGTCTGTGGTTATATTATTAAGATTTGAAACAAAAAAGTAAGGGGGTTCGTTATTCATGTTCGGAAGTATGTCAATGTGTACCAATACAGAACCACAGTCAAAGTATAAATAATAGTACTATTACCACAGTGCTGATTTGTTATAATGGGTGAATAGAACAATTTTAAAATTATAATGAAAGCAACGCGGTTGCGGATGTTTTTTTCATGTTTTTCATTTCACTTTCATTTATGTTGTAGGCGTCCTCAATGTTGGGGAGAATGTTTTGAGATCGGTGTTGAGGGTTTAGCACTAACAAAAACAGTTCGTGTAACATTGTTGCATGTCCACAGGTTTCAGACTTGTGTCGCATGTCGCGAGTCTGCCGACGGTGGTCGAGGTTCGTGGCCCGGTTGATCGCGAGGCCGGAGCCCTGGCGGCGAGTCAGGTCCGCCGGCCCGTTAGAGGTGGCGGCCCGATGCGCAGGCGCGCGGGCAGGACCTTGCATTAGTGCTGTTAGGGAGTGGAGGACCAAGAATTGTGCGGTAAGTATTGCTGGTTTTAGTTTACACAGATTAAAGTTGTAACACTGGCGGATGTCACAGTAAAAAGTTTTCAGTCAAAAGTACTTTAACTGAAAAAAACGGACATAATTAATTGATTGATTGAAACCGATGAGTTTCAGACAAAACTACTTTTTTCCGTTTTTAGTGAAAAATATACTACTTTTGACCAATTTATTAATGGTTTAATAAAGTAACCCCAACCTGGGGCCAGTTTCTGTTGCGTCTTACGATACACTGGTCTGTCTGTTTAGGGTCAGTATTATGCTCTCCTAATAAGACTATAAAAACCTTGGTGTCATCTCCGCTACTTGTTGCAGGTGACGATAGCTGGAGCGCAGGTCCTGGCGGCTACGTTCAGAAACATCACCCACCTGGCGCTCGTGGGCTCCGCGACCATGGACGCGAGAGCCCTGGCCCCCCTCATCACCGAGCTGGTAGATCTAAGGCATATGGATCTTACTGGTAATTTTCTTTGTATCATGTATTAATATTTAGATAACCGCAGAGGTCAACTAAGATAATTAAAAATGTAACTATATCATTTAAATTGGTGGATCTAGAAACCAAACCTTCGCTCTAAAGATATACCTACTCAAGTATAAGATAAAAACAAAGTTACACTTTGTTTACTAAAGAATGAAATCCAAGACTTGTTCAGAAAGCCGTATACTAATTAATGAGGAGTTAAAGATGTAACATCTGTTTACTTCGCTCCAGTATTGGCAAGAGTTATTCAAATGTCTCAGGGCTTCTCAAAGTGTGGTTCGCGAACCCCCAGGGTTCCAATTTAATTGCAAGGGTTCGTCAAAAAATTTACGTTAATTGACTGCTCCTTAATTATATTATTCTTCGTTTCTTGATTAAAAAGTCAAAGTTATTCCTGGTTTTAACGTGTACCGACTACCGACTAGTAAAATTTTTTTTAGTAATTATTTTTGAATTTTCTATCCCGCTCGCACTGTTATTTTTCTGACATACGGGTAAAAAATTGTCAACAGATGAACCTACGCGACAATAATATATGAGTGAGCGTAACAACATAGAATGGATGGATAGGGGGTTTGTCCAAAACAGTAATGTAATGTAAGTTTGAGTAGCCCTGGGATATAGCACACTATTCTTCAAACATGGGATAATTAGCTTGCAATCGGTCCCTAAGATATATGGCAAGTGTAGACACCAACAATTTATAATATGGCCACGCTTTTTAATACCACTTGTATCACTCGCACCATTACAGCGATGGAAGTCGCAAGTAGTGACACTACTTTTTCTTGTCATCTTCTAGTTAGGTCCACGATAAGTCGGGCTGAGAGATATAAAACATTTAATTATGCCGTTACGGTTATCGTTCATTTAATTAAATAATGACGTAACTAGAATTTTTGACGAGTAGAAATAAAAGTCCTCAATAGGTAATTAAACAAACTAAAAGCTCAAAATCATTTATTTCTTACTAGAATTATTATCATTAGCCTATTTTTTTTTTTATGGAGCTAGGTCTCTCCTAGGGACCACATGTCGAACATCAGATGCGGCCCTTATCAAAGACTAGTTGAGGCATCGTCTCATTGAAAACTCTTCGTAATTATAATATTTACGTAACTGCGGAAAACAGCCTCAGATCTAGATGCTCATTATTTATATTTCTCCAAGTAATTTCTGATATTATCTTGTAAATTGTTAAGAACTTTGTTTCATAGAATACCTTATTAGGAATGTTCAGTGAAAAGACCTCATCAAAAGTTTTTGAATACAATTTGAAGTATCTTTTGAAAACCTTTGGTGTCGGGAATTACACAATTAATTTGTGAATATAAAAATATATAATTATTTTTCTGTTATCCTTAGACTACTTCAAGCCAAGAGTGAATAGTGACTTTTGCTAAGTTAGTGCGCAATACCATTACGCTCTGAAAAGTAATAGGTTAGTTATGTCATTATTCTAAGTAATAGGTAATAATCATAATCATTTATTTGCTTGAATAACATATACTTACATAAAGTAGTAGATGTAAAAATGCGCCTATTCCGCCCTTAATGTATAAAAACTATAATGTTAAAAACTATAATGTATAATATAGGTACGTAGGTATATAGTAGGTAATAAATGATGTTGAAGAAATTGCCCTAAACCAACACAAGTTTCAAACCATGGAACTAGACCTCTGTTTAATCCATTCCTACTTCCAGGTTGCCCAAACGTGGACTGGCCCGACTGGTCCTGGCTGGAGAGCCGGCTGGCGACGCGGAGGCCTCCCGTGGAGTACATAGACCTCACGGACTGCGGGGCTGTCACCGACGCGGGGATATGCGCGCTGCTCCATACTTGCCCATCGCTGCAGTACCTTTACCTTCGGCGATGTACTCTAGTCACAGGTATTCATCAACGTCAAAGTACAATTTTTTTTTATTGTGGACATGAGGTACAGAAAGGTGACAATTATTTATCAAGTCGCTTACAATAAAATAAAATAAAAGTCAGCAAAATCAGAGTTGTTCGGTTCCTGTATTGAAAACCAATTGTTAAACCAGTATAGAAAAATAGTGGTGTTGTAGTGTTGTTGTAGAAAAAATAGCGATGTCATAATTGTGTTGTTTTCTAACATAGGAAATCATACTGCAGGGATTTAAGTATCTACTTATGCATTTATTTCAAGCGTTAATTTCTACAATAGGTTTGTAGAAATTAACGTTTTGAGAAGCAGTCTCCGAAGCTCCGACCACTATTCCTAAAGGACATCTAAGGAATTTGACATTTGCATTTACTTAATCATAACGTGCAAAAACTGGCTATTATACTTAGCAATGCACATTATACCTGGTAGGTAGTTTTACAATCATTTGCAAGTTTTTGTTTGATTAGCTGGCACCGGCTACCAGTAATGTTTGCGCACCAATAAATCTTCGGACCGGAGTAAAAACTGTCCTGAACACTGTTATTATATTTGCATCATGCTGACTATTGAGGGTGAACACTGTAATTTAACCATTAAATATCAATATAGACCCATCATTATGGTACATTACCATCATTTTGTGTGATCACCTAATCGCACATAGTTAATTCCGCGACAACTTTGTCGAATTAAGTGAAGGTTTAGTCATCCTAACAGGACAAAAAACCATCTTTTTGCCAACTAGTCTTTTATTATTTGGTATACATTCTAAGGCCTATAATAAAGGTTAATGCTATCGTTTTCGTAAGCAGCTTCAACCCATGACCCACTACTGAGCACGGGTCTCTTAAATAACTGAGCAGGCCTAGAGGCCTAGGCCTCCACCACGCTGCTCCGGGGCGGATTAGTGGTGTTTTCGTAAGTAGTCATGGGAAAATGAACAGTGATTAAGAGTTTTTAGAATTGAAAACATAATTTTATTTGCTTTGGTCTGTCTGTCTATACTTTTTAATTACTTAAATTTTATTACATAAAAATAATCACAGGTCGGAATCTTTATAAAATCTTAAAAAGGTATTCCGCCATTTACATTCAGTCCTTCCGGACTCCACTTTCTTGAATATCAAAGGAATTCTTTCTTGAAGAGCTTTCTACACATTCAAATATATTTTCATAGGTTTTTTATCGTCGCCATAGTAATGAATTGAACGATATTAAATTCTCTTAACCGAACAAATCATTTTTATCTTATTCCTGTTCTGTACTTGTCACAATTCATAAATAAATAAAACTCACACACTCATATCCCTCGCACACAAACAACTTTATCGCGGGTAGCAACAACACAAATAACACATCAAAAACCCGCGATACGAGTTCTCAAAGTTGGTAAGTAAACAATGTTTTGGGCAATTTTAATATGTGCCTACTTGGGGGACTTCAGTAAAATGAAGAATCCCACTAGGAGAATTTCTGGTGGACATTATAGTGTGGCGACATCGCACATACGTCACACGGTAACGTCACGAAGCTTGAATCACGCTATCGAAGTTTTCTACATCGCTCGCATGTATACAAGTTCAAGGCTTCACTGCCTCCCGGTCGAGATGTCTTGCCCGGCCGGAGATCTCCCTTTGCCAAAATAGAATGAATCGTTAATTTTAATATGTCCATTGTCCACAGATGCGGGTGTGAGATGGATTCCATCATACTGCGCGCTCAAGGAGCTGAGCGTCTCAGATTGTACAGGCGTCACCGACTTCGGACTGTACGAGCTGGCGAAGCTTGGACCAGCGCTGCGGTACCTCTCTGTTGCTAAGTGTTCTCAGGTGAGTTATTCAATTAGTTAGTGATCAAACCAAGCTGATGAATTTGGGTGTTTGCTAGGTGTTCTATGCTTATTTATTTTAAAAGATTTATCTGCGTAGATAATAATATGCAAGCAAATAACTTGATCTGATTGATGTTTAAATTTCAAATTAAGTGAATTAATCAATGTTTCAAATTAAGTAAATACGAGTACCTACTTAAGTCTCGTGACAAGCTTTCATATCGTATAAATTGTGTAATGACGCTATAATTTGTTAGTAAAAGTTTTAAAGGAAAAGTTTATTTACCTTACCCCCTAATATAACTTACCTATCCCTATATTCTAAAAGACAAGCTGGTAAGATCTGGCTATAACTCACTAATAAAGTTTCCTTTATTCAAAACGATTCGTTTTGTTTACGGATGGTGGACGTGACTAAAAACTGTCCCTATAAAAACTATTATGTATTTATGGAGTAACTTTAACTCCTCGTTACTGGTAATTCAAAACAACCTGTTTAATGATTGGTTAAATATAAACCAGGCATAAGAGATGTACAATTTGTTTAATCCAGAGATCTGCCGAATAGCGAGTCGGCTGGATTATGGATCTATCTAATTGAGATTCTGTCCCTCACCAAACAAAGGCAAAGATGCCTGGAAATAAATATACCATCCAATTACTCAAAGATTAGAAGTTGTATCTACAATTCTGTGTTTATTTAAAAGATTGTTTTGCTGTTTACAGGTCTCCGACTCGGGTATCAGAACATTAGCGAGACGATGTTACAAGTTAAGGTATTTGAACGCGCGGGGTTGCGGCGCTCTCGGCGATGACGGGGTGGAGGCTATCGCCAAGGGATGCTCCAGGTTGAGAGCCCTAGATTTGGGGGCAACTGACGTGTCTGAGGCGGGGTTGCAGGTAACCACAGATTTTTTACTAGTAACCGGTGTTTGCGAAAATTGTATTGCACTAGAAAAAATGTTTCAAAAATGTTTAGACCAAATTTTTTTGAATTAGTCATTTGTTATAGAATTATGATACCGGTACTCACGATGTGTATTTCATTGTATTGCATTAATAAATATCACCAATAATACTTGTTCTCATACTCGTATATGGATCGATTACAGTTTTGTTACATGTAAAGATTTTTAATATTCAACAATCGAGAACAAATTGTGAGAAGCCATCAACCATTCTATTTTATTCCACCAGATCCTCGCGCGCTGTTGTCCAAACTTGAAGAAACTAGCTCTCAGGGCCTGCGAGTTGATCGGCGACGATGGCCTGGAAGCCGTGGCCTACTACTGCCGAGGCCTCACACAACTCAACATCCAGGACACTCCGGTGACGCTGCGAGGGTACAGAGCTGTGAAGAAGTACTGCAAGCGATGCGTTATTGAGCACACTAATCCTGGATTTTGTTGAGAGATTCTTGGGGATTTTAGGAAAGCTTCTAATCCCGAATTCTCGGGCATTGAATTGAATCTATACGACATGTACTCGTAAGTAGAAACAAGCAAAGTTTAAAAGATAGTTCAAAAATATGAATCAATCGCTCAATTGGAACAGTATTTAATTTCCTGAACCTTAAAAGTATCTTACTACTTACTACTCACTATTATGACATGATAGATATTATTTGTTGTTAGACTCACAGCTCCACACTATTATACCCTGTATCGTGGGTGGACAACAGATGAACACACAGCCAGACGAGCCCAGAAATTTAAACTCATCATTCCAATTTCTACCTCGCTGGGAATCGAACGCCATCCAACGGCAGTCCGTGTTGATAACCATTGCGCCGTATGGGTCGACAATTAATTTATTAATGCGTGTTTGAATATGATGTTACAAGAAATATTATACGAGTAACTACGGGACTTTAATAAAACTGGAAGAGATTTTATAACATTATCTCAATCTTTATATTTACTACGTAATAATAAGTATAGATTGTACAGTTCTTTACAAATAGTAAAATAGGTTTGTACATGCTTTAATAGTAGTAAGTTTTCTTTAATGAAAAAACTTTAAAATATTTTCCAATGATTTGTCTATGGGTGCTTATTTATATAATTATATAAAATATTATTTGATTATTTTTGTAAATATTAAACGCCTTTAGTAAATAATATATGTGTATTAAAAATTAGTAAGTATAATTAATAATGACCCATTAATAATTCAATTTATTTTAATTTTGTTATATTTGAAACCTGCTGATTGTTCTAATAAAAATAAACAGTAGATATTTTATGAAATAATAGGACTGAGTTCATTTCAAGAAGTTGATATAAATTATCAATCTTCAAAGATTTTAATTTTGATTAATAAAATTAAGTTTAGGTATTATAAAAAGACTATTAATCTGAAAATGATTTTGAAATGGTTTTGCTTTTCTAATTAAGCTTTGAAAATTATGTTGAGCGAAAGCTTAATTATTTACAGTAATTAATTCATAAATTTTTAATCTTGACGTACAAAAGTAAAGCATTTATTCTTAATTGAGATAGTCGGTTGTCTTTTATAAAATGCCATTCGATTTTCAAACTTCATTTTGGCAGGAATAAAGCTTTTCGAGTAAAATAATTGTAGATATATTACCTTTAAATTCTGCTGAAAGTAAAATTTTATTAAACATTAATCTTTTACAGGCAATCGTTACAGATTCCAATAATTAATTTGGAATACATTATCAGTATTGGAAATGAATAATTATTTAAAGTGACTTTCAACTTTCGAACAGGCAACGAAAATAGTCAGCGTACTTTAGGCAATGAAAGCAAAATGATGTAATTAGAATACAATTGCAATAATCAACAATACTATAAAAAGATGTGCCATAGCTGGAAACAAACGAAATCTAAATTTTATATGTAACTATTAACTAAAGGTCATAGGCTAAGTAATTGTACAATTGTATGTACCGCAGCATTAATAGTATGTTATATATATTATGTAATTTAGTGATAAGTACTAAAATATCTTTAAAAGATATTGTTTGTGTGAATACCATCAAAAACATTGCCATTGTTGTTTCAGTTTTTGATAAAATTATAATTTATAATTATGAAATATCGTGTTTTTATTTGTTATAAAATGAAATGAAATGAAATGAAATGAAATGAAATGAAATGGAATGGAATGGAATGGAATGGAATGGAATGGAATGGAATGGAATGGAATGGAATGGAATGGAATGGAATGGAATGGAATGGAATGGAATGGAATGGAATGGAATGGAATGGAATGGAATGGAATGGAATGGAATGGAATGGAATGGAATGGAATGGAATGGAATGGAATGGAATGGAATGGAATGGAATGGAATGGAATGGAATGGAATGGAATGGAATGGAATGGAATGGAATGGAATGGAATGGAATGGAATGGAATGGAATGGAATGGAATGGAATGGAATGGAATGGAATGGAATGGAATGGAATGGAATGGAATGGAATGGAATGGAATGGAATGGAATGGAATGGAATGGAATGGAATGGAATGGTATGGAATGAAATGAAATGAAATTCGAAGTTGGTTTTTTACAAACACTTTTCGAAAGTCAATCTATTGTTACAAGTGTAATTTCCACCTGTGGGCTAAGAGCTGCAACGCTCAAAGCGAATTCGCTCTGCGCTGCAAGCGTCAGCGTCGAGCGTCAGAAACAATTGTATCAGTTTGACCATACAATTTTGTAATCTCTAAAAATTTAATTAAAAATAGCAGCGCTAGCCTAGAGTTTTCCATATTTACATAATTTATCAAGAAATGTGTATATTTGTGTAAGTCGAGCTATCGTCCTAGGAGAAAGGTTTGCCCGTTCTATTTGATATGTCGAAGTGCGAGAACCCAACAATACAAGTTAACGAAGGAGATTGAATTTGCTACCAAATCACGAATCTTTGAGTTTATTTATTATGTTTGGAGAAGAAATATTCACAAGCGGGTAAACTTATTTCTCTTGAATGGAAAGCGGGTAGGTCAGTACCACAAAATTGACATTTCATAAAAAAATAAAAGTAAAGAAAAAAAAACTGTAATGTGGCACTCAGAGACTGCCGCGGTAAAGCTATTGCATAGCATTTTTTATCAACTTATGCAAATATAATTATTAGAAGTTATATAGTTATATCAGAACAGCGCCATCTAGTTTGTAGAAAACATACGTACCATAACTTAGTATTAAGGTACTAGATGGTGATTGGGGGTGTTAGGTTTTTTTCGTTACGGAATTTCTGGATTCGGTCCCCACGCTCAAGGCCCGCGATAAAAGCTATGCAATAGCTTAATAAAAAATCAAAATGTGTGCGATTCACACGCGCTAGAAGTGAAACATAACAACGAATACTGTCAGTCCAAATATTGATGTTTAGCTTTGCTTACATCAGCCGCCATTTTGCCGATGCTTCGTTCGCGTCATTTCCGTTTCAACGAATTCCAAATCACAACAATACTAAAGAAGTATTCACTTCAATAAGTACTTACACACGCATACTCCCGCTCCATACCATGAGTCGCGGGTGGCATGGACAACACAGATATCACATGTCTTCTATAGGTAAACCGCTATAAACTAGACCCTGCAGCAGACTTCACACATTTTTTACAACAGTATGGAGAACACGTTTAAGTTCTTGCGATGTTTTCCATAACCGAAGCAAAGCAAGTGATAATCAATTTCTGGATGCAACCAACTGAAATTGTTGCAGGATTTGAGCTCAGACCCTTCTGCACGAGAACAACCTTCAAACCAATAGGCTGTTACTACACTACAACGATATAAACACAACGATGGATTTGTATCCATTAATTTAATAACGCTCTCAGTGGGCTTTATGATTAAACATCAACGTTTAATAAGCTCATTTATTTCAGTGGCACGGATTTATTGCTTAAGCATCCAATTAGCTAATGACAAATTAATTTCACACAACAATGTATGAAAGTGTCTTAATAACATTTCCATCAAAGGGTTCCTTTTTATTTTGGGTTAGGGCCCCCTTCATCTTTGAGTCCGAGCCGACCTCCCCTGGTCGTGGTGCAGTCCTGAACAACAGACGAGGTTACGGCGCCCGGTCCTTATTTTCAGACGTCGCTGGAATTTGCACCATCTGCACCATTTGCACCATCATGACGACCCGGATGGCGCAATGGTTAACACGCCGCATCGCCGTTCCGAGGGTCCTGGGTTCGATTCCCAGCGAGGCAGAAATTTGAATGATGAATTTAAGTTTCCGTTCTTGGTCTGGGTGTGTGTGTTCTTGTCTTGTGTGTTGTCCATGGCACCCACGACACAGGGAATCCTAGTGTGGGGCTATGAGTGTGTAGCGTTATGACTGTTTAGCGTTATCTAGTTTAATATCGAAGGTATTTTAGGCTTTATGGTAGGGTGATGCCCGGCTGCTTAGTTACCATCTTTTGATTGAGTCAGCTGTCAAATTGTTTGTCGTGTTCCGGCTAGGGCTTGAAAGACAATTTTTTTCTATCTTTCCCCTTCTTTTTTTCTTGATCGACAATGCTTTGGACGCAGTATCGGAGGAATGGTAATCGTCCATGTTTCTCTATTGGTCTTAGGCGGTACATCAATAAATTACATAAAATAAAATTTCATAAAAAAATGTATGGAAATTTAACTTGGACCTTTCGCTTTTCGGCTAACTTTACCAACATCAAAACTATCATCCCACCGTCGTCATAATTTGGTTTAATTTATCTTTATATACCTAAGTATATAATTATTCTGTTCGTGTGTATGTCACTGAGCTCCTAAGCGTTTGAGATGATTTTGATAAAACTTTTTGTGTGTTTGATTGGGTCTCTGGGTGGTACAAATTCACAATTGGACCGATAGGTTTCGCTGTCGTCGATATTTATTATGAGATCAGCCAAACTATTGAATTTATTTCCTAAAAGTAATTTCAGCTAAGTAAAGTTTCTTTTAAGGTAACTATGTAATTCTCTTTAGAGTAGTTCCTTAGGCTTCCTACTCTAAGGTAATCGGTAATCCTTAATGGCACAGGTACTGTATCAATAATTAAGACGAGACAAGACAACACTATCAATAAGCCCATCCCTACATTAGGCGTAATCCATAAAACTGAATGT
The DNA here is from genome assembly GCA_905404295.2 of Ochlodes sylvanus. Taxonomy (NCBI): domain Eukaryota; kingdom Metazoa; phylum Arthropoda; class Insecta; order Lepidoptera; family Hesperiidae; genus Ochlodes; species Ochlodes sylvanus. The sequence goes on from FR990144.1 coordinate 7,771,105, forward strand.
CCAACATGAGGGGACGAATTACCGCTATTTGCTCTCTCCTGGCGGCCCTTCATTCCGCAAATGCGGCTATAAGTCTGTCGGAGAAGTTAAAAAATGGTAAAACCTTTTTAACATGTTCGTAATGCGTGTTTTATTGACAGTGACATATTAAATGAAAGTGTGTGGTTTGCTTTTGCTGTATTCGGTGTGAAACTTTATTACACTATAAGTATAAGTTAATGCTTGACTACAATCCCACCTAATGGTAAGCAGCGATGTATTCGTGGGTGGTACAGCGCATTAACTTAGAAGCCTATTCACTCTTGACTTGACGACACCTACATTGTAATCGAACGGAAATACCGACGCAGGCAATTTGTTCCAGTCCTTCACGGTACGTATGAAATCATCGTCCGCTGTTCAGCTGCACTACGAGCAGAGGAGGTAAGACTCAGGATGGATGGAGCCACGTATACTTCAAAAGAAATGGAATATACTTTACTTTTCGGTTTTATTTTAAATCAACTGTTACAATCAACACATTTTATTTTAAATCAACTTTTTTATGGAATTATGATATCAAACGAGCGTGCAGCACCGCACTTCCGCTGCTGCCCATGACAACTGAATCCGAATTCAGTCTTATTCTGTGTTAGTAACGTAAAGTTGACTAGGATGATTAGTTCGTTAGGAAACATTGTTATAACGTTAGTTGGTATGAGGACTGGGGCAGTGACTGTTAGTGATCCCGTTAGTGGTTGTTAGTAATAGTCCAGTTAGTAGTTGTTAGTAAGATCCTTATTCTAATTCGGTCACAGATGTGTTGCTACCCTTTAGGACTAAGATGTTAGCCTCTAAAAAACTTTTATCATAACTCACCGCAGAATCACAAGCATTGGGTATAGAAAAAATGTGGAAGCAATTACTTAAATGGATTAATTGTGTTAAGAACGTGCGTGTCTTGTTACACAAACCTTGAACAGTCAATATGTGTCTAATATAATGACACAGACACGTGTGACAGGTGTGGTGCCACGGATGATAAGTCAAGCACTGGCTAGGTATAGTGTGGATAGTAACGTAACTCTTGCTGGTATTGATAGAAATTGTAGAAAACCCTTCCAACTCTTCTAAGAGTTAAGGTTTCTAGTTAAAATCTGGAGAATGCGGAGCTGCTATGCCTTGTTAGGATTTTTCTCTCATTTAAAGTAGTATCATGGCGACGAGACAGATAAGAGAGAGCAATGTAGCAATTGTCAAATTTCATAAACCTAACCCACATAATTAATAGACTTGCGCGATCTAAAATTCTCGAAGAATTTCTCGAGAATTTTGGATCGCGTAAGTTGTCGATGAAGAAAAGTTCGTACTTGTCTATTAAGACACTTCGTCTATTAAAACTTGTCTATTAAGACAAGTACGAACTTTTTCTTCATTGACATTATAATTATGTTAATGGTCGTAGAAAGAAAGTCTTTCTTCGCGTCTTGAATTACTAGAAAGGTCTTTAATTAAAATTAAAATGCGTCAAGGGAAAACAAATTTACGAGTACATTATAATTAAGCTTCACGTCATATCATAAATTATAATTTATTTATTACTTGCTTATACATACAGTAAGCTGACAATAATTGGGTAACTTACATTAAGGGCATTTTTATAAGCAAAAAACGCGCAGACGAACCATCTGAAGGTCAGTAGCTAATGTTTCCCATTGATCTTAGTAACAAGAAAGGTATCACCGATGGGTTGCCGATAAGAAAGAAATGAGAATAAGGACCTCCAGGCGGCAAGCCTCCAGGCGAAACACGAGTTTGGCGGCTGATTCAAGCAGGAAGATGGTTGCTAGCCAGGCAGGAATCACGCGTGATTGACAAAGTTAAGCAACAGCGGGCGCGGTCGGTAGTTGGATGGGTGACCGCTAGTGGCCAAATTTCTTGGGCGCTTCCGTGCTTCGGAGGGCATGTAAAGCCGTTGGTCCCGGTTGTTACGATTTGGTAGCAGACGTTAAGCCATGTCGGATACCTTCGGTCGGCTTAAAAAATTTCCGACACTTGCATGGGTTGGCCACTGACCTCTCCACCAATCCGCACGGGACCAGCGAAGTTGAGTATGCTCTAGGCCTCCTCATGTATGAGGAGAGACCCGTGCTCAGTAGTCGGCCAGCCAATATATTAATAGTAATCTTAATAATTCAAACCCCGGCCCTGCTGTTTGGGAGTCCAAAGGTGGAACCACTTGGCTGTCATTGCGCTATTTTTATTTTTATAACACTCGAGAGATAAGTTTTGTAAAAGGGCTCGCGAAACCTACTCCATTAATATTATCGAGTTATTGAAAGCGCCAAAAATCAACGCATGCATACACAATGTCGTATCTAACACTCCACAAAGATAAAAAGGTTTATATTAAACTTACTTATCACTCGAATATATTAATTTACTTAATATATTAATTGAGTGATGACTAGTATCTTATCAGCGCATATTTGTTTTAGTGCGTGTGTATCGTAAAAAAATCGATTTGTTTTTTAGTTTTTGCAGCATATTGTTATACTGTATTGTTTTGTGTAGTCAAAGGTTATGTATAACTTTCTTTGGATATCAATTTTGTCTAATCAGTCGATTTAGTATCGTATTCGTTGTCAGCATGACAGTATCGGTCTAGCCGCTCAAGCGAGAATACGTGTTTGGAGTGTACGTGAACTGTGAAGTGTAAGTCCGTAACGTAACAGTTTTACAACGTGAACAGTGTTAAAGTTTGTTTAATTGTTGTTTTAACTGTTTTATTGGATTGGTTGTTTACAAGGTAAGACAGATTTTATGTGGGAATATATTATCGACAAGATCAGATTGATGTGCCTGTAAATTTTATTGATATGCAATGTTTTACGATTGCGTTCATTGTTTCTGTTCTGAACTGATTTTTGATGGAGAATATACTCGTATTGATGAGAGTAATGATTCTGATATTGGTGCATTATCATGGTAGATAATTAATGTAATAGTTATTTTGGCCTCAAAGCTTACTTAGCCCACTATTGAGCACATGTCTCTCCTCATTATTGAGATCATACTTCACTAGATCATCTCTACTGGATACTGCTACTCCACCACGCCGTTCCAGTGCGGACTGGTGGAGGGGTTAGTGCCCAACCCAAGTATTGGAAGTTTTTTTTATTAAGGTAGCAAACGCCCATGCCAACTGTGATCGACTTAGAACAAGACTCAAATGGGGAGTAGGATAGTTAGTTCGGTTTGATGACGGTGTTAGAACTTTAGTTGGTTAGTTTGTTAATAAGTATGATGACTGGAACAGGGACTATTAGTTGTTGTTAGTAATAGTTAGTAAGAGTCTTGTTCTAATTCGGTCACAGACGTGTTGCTACCCTTCAGGACTGAGATGGTCGCCTCTAAAACACAAGTGCTGTTAAAACAACCGACGGCTCTACGTGCCATCCGAAGCAGGGAAACGGTTAAGAAATTTTTGAATTAAAAAAAAAATAGCGATCACCAATAGTGACTTTACTTACTCGCTTTGTTATTCACAGATAGTTTTAAATGTAAATATACTTGTATCAAAATCCGAATTTTATATGTAAATAATGAAATACGTAACACCATTCAAACATAAATTGGAAAGTCACGATTCCTGTGGTTCCGGAAGCCAAAGGACATAAAATACCAACGTTGGTAAAGTTATGACGGACAGAATTTGGATTTTAGTAGTTTATGGTTTAACTTCACGTTGTAAAGAAATAGTAGATTATGTTGTCGCTAACCAAAAACTATAGTAATGGTATCAGTAAAACCACAAACAACCAATGAAAATAAATTATACTGGCCACAGCGAAAAATTAGCTCGTTGATTGGCTATAATAAGAATTAAATTAGAAATAATGGAAATATGTATGTGTTGTATTGTTCCCAATAATTTGGCCACTTACTATAGTTTAAATTATATGCCTTGCGGATTTATTAAAAAAAAACCGGTCAAGTGCGAGTTGGACTCTCGCACTGAGGGTTCTATTAAATAAGTAATTAGTTTGTTCCGTTTGTAATGGTTTCCTTCTGTTATACTTACTAAAAATTACCAATTTTGGGTTTTTTTCCTATATTTATACTGTAAATCTTCACTGTATGCGGAGAGACCCGTGCGTATAAGGAGAGACCCGTGCTCAGTAGTGGGCCATCAATGGGTTGAAGCCAAATCTTCACTTCTTGCCAAATCGCTATCTTAACGCACACGTTAATGATCTTGCGATGACCACTATTGGTCAAATCGATTCCTCTGGGATAGGAAAAATAGAAGATTAGCTTTTGTCGGCTGCTTATGAATTGACAGTTCCCAGGGTCAATTATGTGCGTAAACATTTCGGTGATAGATAAATATTTGTACTCGGGTCGTGGGTGTTGGTGATGTCTTATTTGTGTTGATGTATGTTGCCTGCGACACAAAGAATCCTACTGGCAGGGTGTAGCTTGTAGGCGTGTTTGCTTTACAATGAAGGTGAACAACAAATAGAGGAATTAAGTTTTGACTCAAAGTTGAATAAAATCTTAACGAATAATTTATAATTTATGTAATGTATAATAATCTCTTAAACCAGGAACTGTCAGGTAAACGAAAATTTCTCTTTTTAATCTCTATAAAGGAATGAAATGTATATAACACTAATAAACATCGGAACAAACAACATCGAAAATTGATAGGCGTGATTTTTCACTGACATAATTTTTTATTTATGTACCGAGTAAAATTACACAAACACTAAACGTTTAGTGAAGCTTACTATAATATAGTAGTGAAAACCGCACCCAAATCGGAATAGCCGTTTCTGAGATTAGCGCGTACAAAACCACAGACAAACAGACAACTAGACAAAAATTCTAAAAATCATTGTTTTGGGTTCTATTGCGTTAATAAAGACCCCCAATAAAGTTTTTCTCTTATATCTTCCGTGTACAGACGGCAATCAGTTACAGATTTATTATAATTACTAGCTGTCCCAACCCAACCACGCGTTGCTGTGGCTCAGTTTATAATAGATTAACAACGCCATCTACCGGGTGTCTTCGCAACCTAGTTGTCAAACGAATGCTTTTATTGACGAATCAACCAACAGCGCCATCTATGAGGAATTCATAAAACTAAACATAAAATGAACACTATTTTTGTTTACTAAACATTTAATTTGCAATTAAAATATATAAAAACTATCCTATGTCTCAAGTTGGAGCAGACTGCTCACGGTGTGCCAATTTAATTTAAAATCGGTTAAGTAGTTTAGGAATCCATCTCGTACAAACATCGTGACAGGAGATTTATATATATTAAGATTATGTATATATATTATGTAGTACCTATGGTTATTACTTTCAGGCGTTTCACCTCTTGACCTAATTAATCTATGATGCAGCGTTATTTAAGTGACATGTCTCAGAAGGCCGTTCGTTCGTAGCCCTTACACGTACGCGGAAATATTGTACGTGATCTGAGACTAATTCGTTGCTAGCGTTTAGCTTTTATTTATTTTAAACCGCCGACGCTAAAAGAGGGGTGTTCTAAGCTTCGGATGTTTAAGTAGGAGTTATTTAAATAAAATTTGCTTCAGATACCTTTAAGTTCGGTTCGACAGATCAGCGACAGTTACAAATGGTATTTCAGACTTCAGGACTTAACTTTACCCATTGATTTATGAATATAAAGAAATGGGACGAGAAAAGAAGCTCTTTAAAATAAGTAATGTGGTTTTTTCATTCGTAAATGAAAGAGAGCTTTACACATAATATATGTAAAGAACTCATTGATATATAAAAAACATAATTATGTGAAAGAAATCTTTTTCGCGATTTTAGTATGAGACCTGATATCTATAGTAATAAATTAATATGTCAATGAGGGAACTAGCAAAACTTTCATTTTTTGTCCCTTTCTTACATAATAGATCGCAGTTATTCTTCCAAGCAGCTTTCGTCAATTTCAGTTTTTACGAGTTTTACGAATAAATAATTATGAGAGTTTGATAAAAATGATTTTCTGGTAAACATATTTTTTGGCTCACGACCAACCCCCTATGGTCCGAATTCAAGAATTTCTGTCTTCCGCATACATAAACAATACTAATAATTGTTCATAATAATAGTGAACGATTAAAAAAGATGTATAATATATACATGAAGTTGACATTATATCTCATATGGTCATATACAATACATATTTTCTTTATACATCAAATATGCGTCTTCTGAATTTCTGATAACCCACTTTGTCTTATACCTACTTGAGGAACCTACATTACATAGTATGTCCGTCATACACAAAACGTATAGGTACAACAAAACGAGTATCGGTTTCCCAAAGCACGTAGAACCCACCCCAGGAGTTTGGGTACGTGCTTATTAGCGATGACACATGCGACCCACGAATGTACAGGAATTTAAGTTTCCGCGTCGTTTTGACAGTTTTGACTCTAATATGTTGGCTGGTCGTGTTACATAATATGACTCCTGCATTTAAAGTTAAATACGTTTATGCAGAAAAATATTGCGACAAAACTTTGGTGCGACATTTTTTAAAAATGTTCGTAAGAAGTCAATATTTCTGTTATATGCGTTTAACACATTTCATGTATTTCTCATTGTAAAGGCAATTTATTTGTTATTAATAATGATTGAAATTTAAAGCATATAAAATAATCACCTAGGTGTATAATACAACAAAAAGTTACATGCAATGCAACTGCTTCTTAGTTGTTGCTAGGCATGATAGTCATCACAATGATTACATTTTCGTCGCATCCAATTTGGACGGAGTAACCAGCTTTCGGTTCTCTTGAGGAAATATTACATTGAGAGTTTGTATTCTAACTTGATACGATACATAATATGTATATTATAAAGTTATAAGCACATATTAAAACTTTGTGCGTGTAGCATTGCAATGATGCACTAGTACTAGTAATGATATATCATATCTTTATAAAATAATATGACCTGACCTCCAAGTGATTTTATATGTCAACAGCTGACAAACAAACAGACGAGCCACCTGATGGTAAGTGGTCACCATCGTCTATGGACATAGGAAAACCAAAGACATGTTTGCCGCTGGCCAAGAATAAGGAAGAGCATAGAAATAAAGTATTGTCTATTCACAAAGTTCTTAAAACATTTCTGACCCAAATTCTATTTGTAATGAAATTTACACTCGGCTTCGATTTGGGCGGTGGACCCTCGGATGATAATTACCATTATTGTATAGCCTACATAGGTTATACAATAATGGAAAGTGCCGTTCATTTGAATTAAATATTTGTCTGCCGCAGAAATGCGTCTGTTGAAAGAGCTTTGTGCCCAATCCGAACAGGCGCAAAGGGAATTCGGACGGGAACCCATCCTACGAGTAAATGTAAAATTGATCAAGATTGTAATACTGCCCATGTATTCGGAATTTGATTTATTTACACATAAGTTCCATGTGTCACGTGGAATGGTAAAGGATGGAAACTTTATTTACCACTATTCCCTGGCTAGCGAATCGTGGCAATGAGAAAGCGCGACAAAATTTAAACAACCTTTAACGGAAAATGATACTTTTGTATATAATAATTATTTCAATTCGAGTAAAATCTATTACCCGCAGTGAATAGAGCATGATACTTTTGTATATAATAATTATTTCAATTCGAGTAAAATCTATTACCCGCAGTGAATAGAGCATTTAATATAAAGGTCTTATAAAGGCCGGAATGTTGGTTTCGAGCGAGGCTTGGGTAGTTCGTGCCTTCTGACCAGATACAGAAATCTGCTGAAAAGTCCACGGTACATTTTTAAAAAGTGTCTCTGAGGCGTTATAACACACCATCCATAATAATAATAGTTCTCTCTTATAATGATGATAAAATAACATCATATAAAACGCATTATTAATAGTAAAGTATTATGTAAATTAAAAAAATCCACCCGACGGTTTCCGACATGGCTTAATTACTGCTACCTGAGATAACTACCGGGACCGACGGCTTTACGTGCCCTCTATAGCACGGAAGCGCTTAAGAAATTTTGACACCAGTGGTCACCCATCCAGTTGGATGGGACTTCCAGTCCCATCCAGTTGGATAGCTTATTGGAACTCTTGCCTGACGCTTGTGTAGACAGTCAGATAATTCCACAAAATACGTTTGTATTCAATGATATTTTAAGTAAAAAAGAAATAGATAGATTCGGCCAATTGTCCCACTTTTTAAGTAGCTAGCTATCTCTTTCTGTCTCGAACGTTCCGTAATTATCTTTCGCATTCATAGTTACAATAATGTCATCGGAGCGGATCCAAAAGTGCAACTCGCGTGGTATGAACGTCGCACATCTTTATGCAGTTAATATCATCATTTTATTGGTACGAAATCTGAACACAATAAATATTGATTAAAGTAAATTAAGTGTCGACCCAAATAAATATTGAGATTACGAAATCTGTTGGAATGCCTCGTCCTAATTAAACAGATGGTATTTAACTTACGCTTTTCAAATTAATTAAGCTGAAATCCGCGGTTACGCACAAACTGCTGGGCTGCAAAAATTTACAGAAATTAAATATTTGATTTTCAAAAAAAAAACAAATTTTGGTACGAGCAGATACATTTATTGTTGATCAAACTGTACGAGAGCATTCAAACATTGGGAATGTTTGAATACGCAAACATTGGGAATGTTTGAATACGTGAAGCAAAAACTTTGTAGGTACCTACTCATTTTTATGAAAATTACGTGGATATATTAGTTATTATGTAGGTGTAAAAAATTAGGCACAGTTAGAGTTTATAATGACTGAGTGCAGAAAGCTATTTTGTTATGTATTCATTATTATGCATTAGGAACACATAAAATGAATATTAAAACATTACACACACTAATATGTATAAGTTATTCTATGCCCACTGCCATGCGTTTAACACGACGTGGTATGACGTTTAACATGTGAACGTTTATAGTGTCAATGTGAAGTAACTATTTGTATTTTAGTACCTATTTATTATACTGACATTAGTATTCGCCCTTGGTTTGCTTAAGGATTTCGTCGTAGTACCCGCACGCGAAACCATTGCTACTCTTTTTATGTTAGATATTAGTTCAATTTCATGTTCATCCATTTTATGTTTTTGACGTGATAACGTCTTATAATATCTTTGAACGCCGGCTGCACGCACGAAAAAGTATTGTCACGTTCCGCCCGAGCTGAGCGTGCAAGCGGGAGCGCGGAACAAGCGATAGAGAGGCACGATCGGCCGAAGCAACGCATCTATCTCTCTTCCTTTATGACGTTATAACGTAAAACAATCGTCCGTAAACCGTCTTTACAGACAACCATTTTTTTATGTAGCAGACCAAAGAGGAAACGAGCCACCCGATAATAAGTGGTTATGCGCTCATGGACATCATCAAAACCAAAGGCACCATCGATGCGTGGCCGGTCAGGAAGAAGGAAGGAGGAAGAGGAGGAGGAAGGAGGAGGAAGTGGCAGAAGGAAGAAAGGAAATACTGGCTCCCAAGCTCCTAAACGGAATACGATAGGTCTTTTGGAGGCTAACTTATATAAGCAAAAGGGTGAAGACCATCCGTGGTTTAGTCAAAAGGCTAAAAGTAAAGGCTGCTTTATGTTGCCTTTTCCTAACCCTGGGCTGCCACTATGGGATCAGGGTCAGTATTCTGGGCCACCCCATACGACTAATGTTAGGTTTTTCATTGAATTTCAATTCGTTAAAAAAGAAGATTTCCGATAAGACACATTTTTCTAGTGTTGTGGGGCCCATTCAGATTACCTATCCCTAATAGTTTTCGTACAATAAAACAAAACGATTCCCAGTTAATTTTCTTCCTTTGAAATCGTCAATGAGAAAGCATCACCCACATAGACACACCGTATACTCGTATTTTCGCGATGAAAATAGCGCGCACTCGGCGTTGTTTATTGTTCCGAGTGTTGCTGCTATTTTCGTGTTTAAATTGTTGTTAGGTGCCTGGGTCGGTTATGGGTTGTTCCGAAGCAAAAAGGAGATCTTGCCAGTTATGTAGATCCATACGCTAAAGGTTATTGACCGACAGACAACTTGGGATTTAGTAGCATTAACGTACAGACAGACAGACGTACAGGTTGGTTGTTATAGTGTAAAGAAGTACTAAAAAGGACTTTTAAAATAAACTTTAAACTTAACTCATCGCGGATTGTACACGTTTTATTATGATGCAGGTACTCACGATAAATACCAGCGTAGAAAATACGCTGGTATTTCGACCCAGTTGCAACGTGACAGTGACCACGATGCATAACATAAAAATTTTGAAAATTTATCTTCTAAAGGAGTAAATTATAAAATTTCTAGGAGTATAAAAATAAATTTCGGCTAATTTACTTAAACCTGGAATTTACTCAATAACACAAAATCCTCTTCAATGTACAACAAAAAGTTATGTTGATACATTATTATTAACCTAAAAATACGAAGTACAGATTTTTGGGAAATTCACCCCATCAAGTAATGTGTGTCAATTTTGGCCACCCAACCGGAAATTGAACGAGACACTTCAACCAGGTAGGGTCATTAGTTCATAAACAACTTGGTTATGGGGTATCCGGTGGTCTAAGTAGCGCACACGCGAAATGTTTCATCAAAAACTCATCAGTAAAAATATAAACCATATTCTTGATGAAATGGGCAGTCCAGGAAGGTGATGATTCTTCAATACTTTGAACTAAGAACATTGATCGTATATTTGTCGAGAGGGTTCTCAATTCGACTGTATTTTTCAAATACTTGATACAAAAACCAAACAGTCGAATTAAATTAATATATAGCTCACAGAACACATAACGTGTGACTTTTGTGCACTCTTAGTTCATTTTATCCCATTTCCAGAAGCAATCCCTGTCCACAGGGATTTGAAAAGGCTCTTGAAAGCAATAAATTCGTACGAGTCTATTTGTGACCGATCCCCGGGATTGAATTTGTCTTTGCCTTGATTTATGCCTGTTGAAACATGACGTCACAACGGAATAGCTTCCACGAGTAACCAATAACTTCAAGAGATCAATGGTTACGAAACATTCCTAATATTACGAACTGTTTCAGTTCGGATTTGTACTTAAACGATATGTATATTGTTATACTAGCGTGTTTTTTTACATACAATAAGTTAGAGCAAAACGAATTGAACAAAATTTTAATTTGAAGTTTTACGGGAAAATTGTTAATGTCATTGTTTTTCCACTTGTCCGTTGCGATTCGTTTTTCTTTTTGTCCATTGAAGTTTCACTTCTACTATGTGTCCCAGCACACATTTAGATTTTTCGTACTATTATTCGAATACTAGTAAACCTCCCCTCGGTTCACTTCGGGAAACCTGTCCCTTAGTACCCTCACTAGAAAATTGTTAAACGTAACCCACGCGTAATTTTCATGGCAACCACACGATAGAGTCCTAGTGTTCCCCACACTAGGACTCTGTATCATGTGAGTGTGTATCGCTGTTTATTTATTTTACCGTCCGTTTCTACATATACTTCGTCTAGTAGCAGTATTTTGACTGTTAGTCCGGTTAAACGAACTAGTGAATTTATAAGGTTTTGGGCTAACAAATACTTACTGAATATTTACGAAGAGGTGAGTTTGTTTCAATGTCACGAGACATAATGACATCAGAATGTCGGGCCATTTTCCTTGGCATTTTTTTCTCTCTATACCTACATCATAATACCAATTTATTAGAATGTAGATGCCCAACAGTACCAAAAAGTTATTAAAGTTTGGTATTTACCCATCTAATATTCTGCTCTGATGTAAGATCCTAATGCACACAAGCAATATTTAAGATAACTTGTTTAACCAGCGGCACGAAAAGGAAAGCGGGACACAGGAAAATCAAAGGGCCAACAAAATAAAATTCATTCGGTAAAAGTCATCTGGAAAATTGTTCCAAGTATTTCCGAATAAGAACCACAAAAGCGAGTCCCGAAAATTTCAATCCATCCGACATCGCTTTATTCACCCAATTGTATTCGCAAAATCGCATCCAGAAATTGTCGCTGAAAAACACAATACTATAGCAATACGATTCGGTATTAAACAAGTGGTCTTATCTGTAAAAGTAATGACAAAAGTGTAGAGAATATGTTTTGGTGCTTTTTTTTACTTAATATACGTTACCGCTTGCCTACGATCCCACTTAGTAAGTGGCAACGTAGCCCTTAGATGGTATAGCGCGTTGACCTAGAAAAAACCTATTCACTTTTTACTTAAAGGCACCATTATTCGATTAATATATTATATTTTCTCTTTCTTCCTTCTTTTTCACCGCCAACGCGTCGGTGATGCCTTTGGTCTTACTGATACAAGTGTGACGGTGACCACTGACCACTTACCATCAGGTAGCAGGTCTGCTTGTTTGTCGGCTATTAAAAAAGGGAAATCGCAACTACATCGGTTAAGCCATTTCGGAGATTAGCGGGAAAAAAATCGCAGACAACCAAACAAAAATTTAAAAATAATTGTTGGAATCTGTTGCGATTATAAATAACCCAGGAAATAGTTTTTCTCAAAAATCTGCCAGGTGCACACATTGATCAATAAATTAAAATATGGATTAGCAAATATATTATATTGAAATCAACTTTTTCAATTTAGCGAATGTTTTTGTTACGTTTCTTAACAGAATGTAGAGAGTATCACTCAATTCTTCAGGTGAATCTAATTTATCAACTATTGACTAGAATTGCAAAGAGCAAACCATCAATCTTTTTCAGGCTCAAATGATATTACGATAGGTTTGGTTACGTCTTTTCGGCTACCTACATTTGCACTGAAACTTTTCTTAATAGTTGAAATTCAGAAACGTTTCAGTGCAAACGTAGGTAGACGAAAATAAATTAATCATAAATTGTATGATTATTACTTGGTTATGATGGCAGAAGCTGTCGTAACCCGGCGGCTTGCGTCGATCTTAGGTGATCGACAAAGTTGAGCAACAGCGGGCGCGGTTAGAAGTTGGATGGGTGACCGCTAGTGGCTTTTCTTGAGCGTTTCCGTGCTTTGGAGGGCACGTATAGCTGTCGGTCCTGGTTATTGTCGTTACAGAGCAATCTATAAGCGACGTTAGAGGTCTTCGGGTGGCATAAAACTTTAGATACTTGGGTTGGTCATTATCCCTTCCACCAATCTGGAGCACTCTGGACTGGAGCAGCGTGGTAGAGGAGCTCTAGGCCTTTTTATTGATGAGAAGACACACGTCCCCAGTAACGGCCTTTTCATGGTTGAAGCCATTCATAAATTGTATGCACAATATCAAAAATAGAGTTCCCTTCTACTTCATCACCCCTCTACTTTATTGAAGTGGAAAGAAAGTATTGAATTGCAATGAATTTCACTCAAATGGGTTTACTTATTTTTACTTGATGGAGTAAGAAAAGTACTTTTTTATTATTATCTATATTAAAACTAGCACCTTATAAGAAGTAACGTATCTTAGTTGAATTAACAAAACTTAGATGGAACAGCTGTCTTACTGGACCCACGCAGCGTTAGTTAGAAAGGTGTCAAAGTGTTATCTAGTTCGAGTAAGTTATGATATATTACTTACCGTAGGAGTACTCTTCTCGTACGTTACTTGGTCCATTCTACGTGATGGAATTCCGAGTAGAATGGTCGTTAAGTAAGTTAGACGAGTGCCCGTGCTAAAATATCAACTGGATCTAGTTAGTCTCGAGTTCTGGAGCAATATGCCAAGTTACGAAACTATATTGCATGAACCTGCACGAGTAGGCTGGTCGTTGAAGAGTCAGTCAGAAGTACTTGTCTTTCAACTACTTGAACTAATTTTGTGCTAGATGGTACCTATTGACATTTTTGAAGTGAAACTTCTTTAACGATGTGCTCGTGTTACATAATTATACGATTATAAGATTGATATCAGCCACAATTTTAATATCAGCCACAAATTTTCAAAACCCACCCAGGATTGACTAGTAAGTATTGTCATTGAGCTCGTCATTCGAAGAAATAAAATAAATGAAAGATTAAATAAAATAATAAAACACCTTGCCTTGCTCAGCAACTAAATAATCTTAAAAGTAGTAGATACCCAACTCGTAGTTAGCTCGGGGTAAAAGTTTGTAAATGGACAAGTAATGCTCTTGTACAGAGGATCAGCTTGTCTTTTGTATGTCTAGCCATTTTTAATGTAATAAGTTAGTTTCAGTAATAGTATTTTCAGTTTAGGAAAAATAATCTTTAAATTTTACAATACGACTATAATCATATGAACTAGCTTGTGTAGCTACAAGTTTTTGATGGTTTTGTGTAGGTAAATGCTTCCAATGGATATAGATTATAGACTTATAGACATGCCACGTGATAGGTGGAGACCACGTAGATATCAATAGCATACAGGCATAGCTAATATAAAGATATTTCACAATTGCCGTACAGACCGAGTGGTAGCTAGCCAGGCAGGCGAAAAATCATAGCATCATGCGTGGGCTTAGAATAACAACACTATAGAAACTAAGTCCACGCGGCTATTTTGAAGCACCTTAATTGGTGCCAGAAATGGCACCAAACAGCGGGCAGCTCCGTAGTGTTCAACGTCAAGGCACGCCGAACGTGTAGCCGAATGTAAGAATTTGTCCAGTTAAATTGTGTCACAAAACATGTGAAAAGTTATTTATGTATTACTGCTAAAAACATTATGGTTATCCGCAGCCGAATTATTCCCCGCTTTCGGGAAAGTTTCGGTGTAGAGCTTCACTTTAGACAGAGCGTTTGTATGAAGACTGTCTTTCTATAGAGTAATTATTCTAAGTGCGTGGGTATCGTTAGTATAGACACGGTAATAGAATGTATATCATTACCGTGGTACAGACATCAGCAATTTTCACCACGAAACACTTGGCGCTATGGTCTCCTTTGTTCAGAGAGTGTATCACGTCAGGCGAAATTTGGATTTAAAAGCTATGGAAGGATGAACGATTCCATTCTTCAACGATCCATTCTTGTCATTAGCCATCACAGTTTTTTATTATACCTATGCATAAAATATAGCTTTAATGTTAAAAAGGGTTGAAATGTTTGCATATTAAAAAAGAATTCACACTGAAAGTTGAAAGCAGCGGTTTGAAAAATTCAATTACACCTCGCACCAAATTCTGACAAGCGAGAGGTGCTGAAACGCGCGAGGCCCTAATTTGATGTAGGCCCTTACAGGATAAAACTGTTACGAGCTTTTATTATATTAGTATTATCTATTTCGTAGCATTGTAGCCATTCACAAGTGACACTTACAGTGGTATACTCGTATCTATACATACACGGTTACGCTTATGTAACGAATCGATGGCTAGTTATGGCCATCGGCTACCTAATTTTCGAAACGATGAAGAAAATATAAAAGGCTCTTGTATATAAAATAACAAAAATTTTATAAAATACTGTTGGCGATGGCGGTGTTGCGAACGCTATTGTTGAACTGCGTCACTTTCATTGTAGTCTACAACTGCAATTCTAGTTTTGAAAAAACGACTTTCAGTTACCATAGATACATATAGTACTGATACTAGGTACACCAGCTCGCATAAACGAAACAACTTTATTAAAATAAAATAATATAAACTACGGACTACACTGCAAATATAATTAACCAAAAATTAGTCGTGTACAACTTTTTAGAGGTGACCAACTCAGTCCTCAAGGGTAGCAACTAGCAACACATCGTCAACGATACCGACTAATGATTACTATTAGATACTAATTAGTAACATGACTAACTATCACTTACAGTCCCTGCCCCAGTCCCCATACCTTCCAACTAACCAACTAACGTTCTCAAATTCCCTAGTTTCGATGTGAGTCGTGCTCTGTGTCGGCCATAGTCGTCATGGGCGGCAGCGGAAGTGTAGTGCTATTCGTTTGGTATCTTATTCCATAAAAAAAATTACGTGATGCAAAAACTTTGTACCAATTAAAGTTTATACGGAGAAGAAGCTATGCAGAAAGCTACTTTTTATTATAATTCATTTACAAATACATTGTATAAAAATTATCACATCAACCGTATCACAGTCCGTCCGTTTTACTTTGAGGATTAGAATTAATCGAATCATTTTCATGTTTTAAAATCCTTTTTTGTCTGTCACAATGCTTTTGTGGTACTTACCTTAAGTTAATTGCTATTTTAATGACCCCCTTTACATACATTATATATGTTTCATTATTATTTAAACCCCAATATACTTACACTAAGAACACGAAAATCCGAGAGAAATCACAGACACATTTTCATTAAAGATTTTTTTGAGGTCAGACAAATTCTCCATTTATTTCAAATCAAGCCAAACTTTATACAAAACGTGTCAGAATTGATATTAAATGTCATCTGAAGAAAAACTCATTAAGACCCGGTGTTATATCTTGTCGGATACCAATAAAGGAAGCTCGCTCGACTACTTTTCTTCGTTTCATTCCAATATCTTACTCGATATTAAATCTCGATTTGATAATTGTTTCACTATGATTTGGGTCGGTGAGTTCATTACCCTTAGCTGATTGTAGCAAGTGATGAGTCTAGGGTTTGATTGATCATCATGTACGTTATCCATTACTGTCTTACTATTGAGCTCTGGTTTTACAATGTGAAGGGTAAAGGCCATAGTATGTATGTTTGCCTAAATTATCATTGTGGTCATCTTTTCCATTACTTATTTATCTGTCTATTTACTCGTATATGTCTTCAATATATAAATACAAAATATATAAAACTCTTCCGTTACTGAGTGACTGACAGACAGCGCATAGCCAAAACTACTGAACGCAAGAAGAAATTTAGCATACAGTATGTTCCTTGGGGAGAGTAGGGGAGCACTAACAGAGAATTTTTGAAAATACCCCCCCCCCCCCCCCCCCCCAAGGTGATAAAAAAGGGGAAAACTGAAACTTTTAATTTTTTCAATGGATTCGCTTGAAACTTTGTATAATTAATAATTATAATTAAATGTAGGTTCCTCAAGTGATGCAAATGAGCGGGCCGCGAGCGGCAAACTAGTTATGAATAAGTAAAGAAATATCAGTTAACCGCAGTTAGTAAAGGTAAAAAAAACTGATGTGTCCAATTCACACATGGTAGAAGTGAAACTTAAAAAAAAAACGAATACTGTCAGTCTAAATATTGATGTTTTGCTTTGCATACGTAACCCGCCATTTTGCCGTAAAAGGTGTTGCTCTAAGGCCCCGACCTTGCAGCACGCAAGCGGACAATGCTTCCTATCTCATTTTCTCCCACATTAAAATGTGTCTGTCTCTTTTGTGTCGCTTTTTCGTTTCATCAACTTTCAAATCACAACGATGCTATAGAGGTTTTCACTTCAAAAGTAAGGTAAATTGAAAAACACTATCGGCATAACTGAGTGATATCCGTATCTATAGTGAAGTAAGAAAATCGACACTTGAACATCGCAATCAATGGCCACGATGTTGACACAGATAAACATATAAAATAGATACAAGAATACGTAAACATCGACAATTGTTCGTCAATTTTTAGTACAAACATACGTTAGCAATGAATTATTCGTGTCTGTGTAAATAAATCTAATACCTTGTTTATTATGTACGAGTACTTGTATGTATGTATATTCTGAATCTCGGAAACGGCTCCAACGATTTTCATGAAATTTAATATGCAGAGGGTTTCTGGGGCGATAAATCGATCAAGCTAGGTTTCGTTTTTAGAACGTCGTCTTATCCTTGTTTTCAGACAATATTTTCATTGCCTGCTACAATTTCATAAGTATAATATAATGTACATACTTATATCGTAGAATATTTTTATATGTTATGTCGGTAATATCGAAAAAGATTATTCATATTTCATCAGTATGTAATTCGCATCTAAATATACTTTTCAAAAAAACGATTTACCAACAAAAATATCGAGCTAAGCTAGGTCATCCAGGTGGTATTATTACGCAATAGGATTCCCTGTGTCGCGAATGAGTCACTAACATCCACGACCTCAGAATTGAGAACAAACATTTAACTGTCACATAAATGTCTGCCCCGGCTAGGATCGAACCCGAGACCCCTCGCTTCGCATGCAGGAAGCCTAGGAAGGCTACAAAGTAGGTTATGGGGTCGTAAAAGAGTCACACAAAAAAAAGAAACTGAGCCTGAGAAACGACCAAAAAAAATGTCAAAATGTCTACATTTCAAGTAGGTACATAACTGCCCACGCTTCGCTTCTATAACTTATGCCTCAGTTTTTAGGGTGTAAGATAGACAGACATACAGGGTTACTTTCGAATTTATAATATTAGTGGGGATTAAAATCTGTCTCAGACGGGAATCAAATCCGGGACCCGTTGGCAGTCAGTCTTTAGCAACTAGCCGTTTATGACACTTTTATATCAATAAAAAATAAATATTCAGATAAACTATTTGTAACTGAAGTGCCTTATCGGCAATAAGTGCGTGAAGTGCGTCTACTGGAAACAACTGTCCCGCGTAGCCCCGATAGCGATAACAGGCCCTTAACAATTGCGATCTTATGACCAACGTACAAGAAAATAGATTTAAAATAAAATATAGTTAAAAAAACCAAAAAATACGCTTACGGCTAGAGCAACAACCCTACACTATTTGCATATAGTCAACCCTAGTTCCAGTTACCATGGCATCATTAATAACACGACTGTCATTCATTAATGAATATTCTTTTCCTTTCTACATCTATTATATAATTACCACTGACAGTTTAAAGAGAACCTTATTACAAATGAATGGAGTATCTTTTGGATAGTAAATTTCGAGGTAATCCGACGTTTTGAAGGGGGTCAAAATCATGTTCAGTTTCTATTACATACAAACATACGTCTCAAGCTAATAAAAGCGTATTAATAAAGCATTTTTATTCATAACGAATAAATTTTGTGACGATTTGGCTTACTTTATCATTAAATGTTTGTTGAGTCTCAAAGGAGTGTCAGAATTACATAATTCATAGAGGGTTGATGGAGGAATACTCTAATCCCGGTAGCGGACTGAATATTATGAATCCCGCGGGATGCCGATCCTGGCAAACTACACTACTTTTCGTGTAAATTTTTACAGGCATCAACCCCACATATAATTCGAATTTGTCAAATTGTGTGAAGTATTATTGACTTTATGAAATTAAATCTTAATATATATATTTCTTGTGTTCGTGTGTATGTGACTGAACTCCTCCTAAACGGCTTGACCGATTTGGTTGAAATTTTTTGTGTGTCTTCAGGTGGATCCGAGAATGGTTTAGATTCACAATTGGACCCGGTAGGTGGCGTTGCTGTCGATATATCACTAAAACATTTTTTAATTATAAAGCGGTACGAAGTACGCTGGGACCACTAAAATTAAAATTCGTCGATAGTCTTAAAAATCTCATTAATCGTAGATTTTATATTAGTTTATACTTTAAGTAGTCAGATAAAATTCATATGGCTTACAATACAAAAGTTCACATATCCACACATCCAAATTAAACGGGTATACATTCATTACATACATACGCACTAGGATTCCCTGTGTTCCATTGTGTGTAGGATTCCGTCCCGAGCATGGGCACCACAAATGTAACGTCATGACCCGAGAACAAACATTTATCAGTCACATAAATCCTATTATTAATATTATAAATGCGGAAATTGTGGCTCTTTCACGCAAAAACTACCGAATGGATTTTGCTGAAACTTTACAATAATATAGCTTACACATCAGAATAACACATAGGCTATAAATTATAAAGATATAGCGTGAATTATCCAAAATATTTAACTAAATCTTGCAAACCGTAGGAATAAGTTTCCCGAAGCGAAGCGAGGGCGGGTCGCTAGTATCTAATAATTTAGATTTTGCTTGCACTAGTTCGCGCGTAGTTGTTATGGTGTGTTGTAGAAACAAGAGAACCAAATTCCGCAAATCCCGCGGGATTCCGCTCAATTTTCGAGTAAGATTAATCACGAATAGTGCTTCCAAGTATATCATAATCTAGCCAAATATAGACAATGACTAGTTTCGGATCTATTTCAGCACTATTATCCTTGTTCTAAAATCTTAATCGAGTTCATTGCTTGAACCCTCTTAGGATTAGAGTAGGTCCAGAGGTTACAATGATGAATAAAATATACCAACATTACATTTTTATTTAGTAAGGACTGGAAAGGATCTTCGGTTTACTCTTGAGAATTTTGTGTCCTCCATGTTTAGACAGGATTCTTTAAATTGACATTCTCTTCTTAATTAGCGGACCTAAAATAATACAGTGACAACCGCATCCAAATCGACTTAGCGTTTTCGCGTCAGCGTTTCGATCGGTCACGTACAGTTTTATTATATACTACCTGTGCCCTTGACTTCGTTCGCGTAGAATTTAACAAAAAAATTATTGATCTAAAATAACAGTAACCTAAATTACTCCTTATTACATCAGCTATCTACCAGTGAAAGTATCGTCAAAATCGGTCGTTCCGCTCCAGAGATTAGCCGGAACACACAGACATACAGACAGATAGACAAAAATTGTAAAAAATGTTATTTTGGTATATGTACCGTGTATCCATCCATAGTTATGCATTGTTAAAAATACTTGTTTTAATATTACAAACAGACACTCTAATTTTATTTATTTGTATAGAATACATGGCTGATACCCACGCAGATAAACTTTTACCTATTCCCCGTCTTTGGGATATCACAAAATCAATTCTTAGCTGACATCTCCTTATAAAATCCCTCCCTGCCAAATTCCATGTTCATAAGTTCATAGCTTTCGAGATTTTATGTTTAATCAGTGAGTGAGTGAGGATCCATTCAATGTTATATACATACAAATTCTATATACAAATACATTGATTAAAGAAAATGTTTAGGTAAATGGCGTCATTGTGAACTAACCTTTTAACGTAGGACTTAAGGTCGAGTTTCTAGCGCAGAGTTGGTCTTTTGTAAAGATAGATGCGTATTACAAAAAGTGTTATTCTATCATGTCATAATTATTGTTTATTTGTGGATTGTGGACGTAGCAACAAAGGGCGTTGAGAGGAATCAGTCTCGCCACCAGCTCTCAATCCACCTCTCCCTTTGTTTAAGCTGGTCGTCACTCTTTGCTATTTAGTTAATGGATTCTTTGTTATAAAGCTATTGAATTTCAAATAATATTGGCTCTGGCAATATTTATAGGACTATAAGAAGTAAAACCTTATCTCAGTACAATACATCAGTGGAAACCGCATACAAATAAGTTAAATAGTTTCTGTGATGGCGCGGGCGGGAACGAACGAAATGATAAAACAGACTATAACTTTAATTTAAACATCTTTGGTGTGAAGTTTATTGCGTCCTTATAATGTTTTTTCGCAAATTTAAGGTAAGTAGACTATATATTTCGAAAGCTCTAACAAGTCAAATTCTGAATATTAAATATCTTTTAGAATTTTTGTCTGTGTGTGGCTATATCAAAAGGAAACTACTGAACAGATTTAGACGATACTTGGTATATTACCAGCCATTGTCTCCACCAAACCGCACTGGGGCAGCGTGGTAAAGTATGATCTAGCCTCCTCAGTTATGAGAAGATACCCGTACCCTGTAGGTCGCAAATGGGATAAAAAAGTATCATTACAGGAACTCACACAGAGCCATACAAACAGCATAGTCACAGTGCTTCGCTGCTGGCGGTATTAAAGGTAAATTTAATATAATGCATTCAAGATGTCACTGTCGCTTATTTCTTTAATATATCACAGCGCGCACGTTATGCCTCCGAGACTTACGCTTG
The DNA here is from genome assembly GCA_905404295.2 of Ochlodes sylvanus. Taxonomy (NCBI): domain Eukaryota; kingdom Metazoa; phylum Arthropoda; class Insecta; order Lepidoptera; family Hesperiidae; genus Ochlodes; species Ochlodes sylvanus. The sequence goes on from FR990144.1 coordinate 7,792,939, forward strand.
AATCTTGAAAATCCAATAAGTCTACACTTTATCTTCATAGCCATTCCTTTTCTAAAATGCGCGTTCATACGACCGCTTACATAGGTTCTAATTCTAACTGATAGACCGATTTAAGCAATAGCCGACGCGGTCGGTAGTTACGAGTATATAGACGGGTGACAGCTAGTGGCAAACCTTCTTGAGCGCTTCCGTGCTTCGGATAATCCTTGAAAATAATCCTTGGATAATCAATCCTTGGATAATAATCCTTGAAAATAATCCTTGTAATTGTGTGCTATAAGCGTCATGTCAACGTCAATATCAACTTGTAAACACATTCAAATTATATTTTCTTGCTGCATCTTCCTTATTTCGGCAACGCATCGGTGATATCTTTCGTGGTACTGATGTCCATGGGTAGTGGTCACCACCTACCATCAGGTACATAGTTCGTCTGCTCGTTTGCGCAATTTCGTGCCCATATAAGGTCGACACGTACATTTGTTTTTAACGCTCAACACTGACGCTTACAACAAGGCGAATGAATCCCTTTACGTGTTGCATTTCGTGGCCCACCGATTTTTAATGGATTTCTACGTAGTTTGAAATCGCACCGAATTAGGTTTAACGGCCTGAAACACAATCAGCTTATCACAATTTATCCGATAAATTCTGAGAGAATGCCACTTTCAATAACATCTACAAAGATTAATATATTTTATCTGTATTTTTCCAATTGCCGGTTATTTTTAGACTGCGATAAAAATCAACGACACAAAAGAACTGAGACCGCCATGATTATTTAGGTTTTTGAAGTTAAAATAATGCTTTGATTTCAACAGACGTAATACCGATACATGAAGCATTGATAGGCTGATATTTTGCAGCACATAATAACGCCACGTCTCAGTAAAATCGACCGTGAAAGGGGAAAGCTAGTAAATAATAAAATAACAATAAATTAAAAACAATATTGAAATAAAGTTTGCCTTCTTTACAGTAATTCTATGTATGTATACTCCGAACAAAAAACAACGTTATGAGTATATTCGTTTTGTTTCGGATCGAAAATCGATGACACCATTTGAACAAATTTTCTTTTGGTTGTTTTTATTTTCATTTATAAATTTGTTATTTTTGATTCTACGACTAAAAGTTACAGGACCAAAGCTGTAGAGCAAATATGCAACGAAGAAGTTCTTACAAATTTTATGTGAGGCCATATAGTTTGCCAGATAAAACATAAAAACCATCTCTACCCATGTTTCCACGATTGCGGCCGCGGGACAAGGGTTGTGACCTCGCAAACTTGGATTTAACTTGATATCAAAAAATAAATATAGTTATAAAAAAACTAAAAAATACGCTTATGGCTAGAGCAACAACCCTACACTATTTGTGTACTATAGTCAACCCTAGTATCAGTTACCATGGCATCATTAATAACACGACTGTCATTCATCATTTATTATATTATATCAAAGAGAATATATCCACTTTACCACTGACAGATTAAAGAGAACCTTATTACAAATGAATGGAGTATCTTTTGGATAGTAAATTTTCAGTTTTTTACATACCAACATACATCTCAAGCTAATAAAAGCGTAGGTATTATTAAAATTGCGTCCTCTGACAAACGCAACCCCAAATGTAACTTCTCAATGGACTATAAGGCGCAATGGTTACCGTGTTTACAGCCGTCTGAATAGTCCTAATTTCGATTCATAGCGAGTCGAAAAGTAAATAAGTAGTAGAGGAACAAATCAACCGATTTAAACTCTTGATAAATATTATTATATAGGGTGTTGTATAAAGATCTCCGGAATAATAACTGTTTGGTATTCAAAAGGCAAACTTTATTAAAATAATAAATATTACTCGTAAAATACACAGACGTTAATTACGCTGTTGATAAATATGGAAATGAATGTTATTTGCGAAAACTTCTATTTATTAACCCTACAATATTGTAAACGTGACTGGAATACAATATTATTTTAAAACAAAATAGGGAGATATGAATTAGGTTAATTATGTAGAATTTTGCTTTTCCGTGCGTAGATATTTTTATACAAGTTTTTATCTAGAAACGAGTGCATCAACTTATGTGTCACGCAAGATTTGACATACATAATTATATATATTTGAACATACATAATTATATATTATGTACATGTCAAATCTTGCAAGCTGAATTATAACTACTTCCTCTTACTCTACGGACTTGAAATTTTGCACATTGCTTTAGTTCCGATGTCAAAGCACTTTTATGACAAGCATGACACTACGCTCAGCACAGCTCCAAACAAGGGAACTCAACGGTTAACAGCGCAGTGAATAAGTTTATTGCTTTGCATTTATAATTTATTTAACATTATAAAAAGTTTTTTAGTATTTCAAACTATTCATTTAGTACGTTAATAGCTGACATGAGAACAGACGAGTCACCAAAGCAAGGTCAATCAAAGCAAGGTCAACCAAAGCAAGGTCAACCAAAGCAAGGTCAACCAAAGCAAGGTCAATCAAAGCAAGGTCAACCAAAGCAAGGTCAACCAAAGCAAAGCACCATTGTTACTGACTCTCCAAAACTGCGATCATAATACGTAAAAACAATAATTATGTGGCCAATTTTAGAAAGTGGTTGACAAGTAGCAATCAGATCATCAAATAAAAAACTCTAACTCCTTCACACGACTTGGTAATTTACATAAACTCTTAGACGCGATGGTTACTGTCCAGTGGTTAATGGTTATTGGTCCTGGGTTTAATTCCCAGCGAGACAAAAATTTGAATGATGTTATTTAATATGATGTATTTATTTAAGATTGCAAAAAAACTGATTAACGGGTTACCTCAAACTCTATCTACACCCTATACCCTATAGATAGTCAGATAGACTAATCCTCTACCTCGTCTGACCTACTTACAGAGCACTGACTCAAACATTGTCACCTATAAACAAATAATGTTGTTACGTAATCACAGCTTATTGCTTCGGTCGAGACAGGGCGGTTGACGGGCTGAGGGAGACAGAAAGGGTATTTTATACCTTTCTGAAAACAATATAACGTTTGAAGATTGATTTATAACTTTGGTTCTTATTAGAATAATATTAGAGTAACAATTTGTATTTAATTTTGAAAAGATGTGTTTAAAGAAGTAATGTTAATTTTAACATCTATCTTTCGGAAAAAATTGTCTGAAATCGCATCAAATCAAAACTACGGGATTAAATTCAGGGGACTGTGAATATAATTATATAGTTATGGACTAATAAAATTTATATCCAGAGGTAATATTTAAACTTTATTTCATTAAAATATATCTATCCTATCAAAAGTTATTACAGATAAATGTAATTTGTATTGCATGGGTGTGTTAGCGTTTATTGAAGTGAAACTTTTTTTTTATTATGAATAAGTAATAGACGGAGAGATTAGGATTTGCCTGTCACGAAAATGCGTTATGGCCGCAATTACAATATTGGAAAAGCAATTACAAGTAAATTATCAATCTGCCCGTAAAACTTCAAGTTAAAATTTAGATTTTTATATATCATTTCGATTTTTTATTCATTATTTATCTACGACCTTCACCCTTATGAATCCTATCTCGTAGCAAAACAGGTGCACAATTAAAACATTTTACAAACAGTAACAAGAGGACTACCGAACAAACAAATGAATGTAGACAGGCTATATTTGGATAACTGTTAAATTAAATACAAGGAGATGAAGATTCTCTTGTTGAATACGTTTTCAATTAACAGACTTGTGTATTCGGGGTAAACACGGGGTAAATCACAAGTCTGTTTGACATCGGCTACAGTTTCAAACAAGGTGCACAGTAAATGACAGGACCCGACACTGGAAACACATTTACGTTTTGACGTGATAACGTCTTATAGATCGATGAACGCCGGCTGCACGCACCAAAAAGCATACTTTATATATAGCAGACTGAGCTCAGCGTGTAAGCGAGAGAGCAGAAAAAGCGAGAGAGAGGCACGATCGGCCTAAGCGTTCGGTTTTCTTCAATGTTTTCTTATGACGTTATCACGTAAAACTATCGTCCGTTAACCGACTCTACAGACAACCGTTTTCTTTTTAACTTTTACATTATGTATTACTCAAATAATGCATTAGAAAGACTTCAAATTAATAAATAGAACATTAAAATATTAAGTAAATCTATTCCACTACTATACGTTTAAAATACCATAGGTAGAAGAGCGAACAGTTCGCGCAGGGTAGTATACCGCCTACCACGGTACTTAGTACCATTTCTACCGTGTAATAATTGTAACAGCGATTTTTTTCCGGTTTGAAAGGTGTGGATCCTAGCCGGCTTTTTTTCGACCATCTCAGTCCTCAAGGGTAACAACACATCACTCATAGTCTTACTCTCACACTCACACTCACACTCTTACTAACAATTACTTACCGGACTATTACTTACAACTAACAGGACTAACCATCACTAACAGTCCCTGTCCCAGTCCTCATACTACCAAACTTTAGGTGTTCACTAATTTTCTATAACCATAACTATCCTAGTCCCCATTTATGTTTTGTTCTGTGTCGGACACAGTTGTCATTGGCAGCAGAAGGGTGGTGCAGCATCCTCGATTGCAATATTAAATCCATAAAAAAAATTGGTTGTCTGTAAAGTCGGTTTACTGACTAGAACGTGACAACGTCATAAGAAAAAAAGCACGAATACCTATTCGACAATATATCACTGAATATATAATTAATATCGAAAGAATCATTACCTTTATCGCTGTAATTATCGTTGCTATAAACAATTGACACCACATTCACTTTTCACTGCACTTGATACTCGATCAAAACATATAAATGTACTATAGTATAGCAGCTGTACACGCAGACGCATCGCTCACTCAAGTAGGAGAGAGACGGATGTCGGACGCTGCCGAACGCTGCCGAACGCAAAGGCCGATTGCTATGCCGTTACGGTAACGACGCATGAGTCATGTTTTTTCATGCGTGCCACCGGCTCTATCGAATTATAAGACGTTGTCACGTCAAAAACGACGTGATGATATGACATGTGAAATGTGTGCGATCATTTTCAATGTAACCCTTTGACATTTGTTAACCTGTGCCTTTGACATAATGAATTACGGTCAAATTTCGAGCACTAGGCAACTCTCTGCTTATGATTAAATTTTTTCGCGTCTTGATTTCCTCCCTATTGAAGACATTTTGAATTAATAAACATGTTGCTTGTATTCTCAAATCCTGGTTAATTAAGCTGGCTTATTTGTCTCCGCCTCAGGCTACAAAAACATGTTATTTTCGTTTACAAAAGAATTTTCCTTGTTAATATTAGATTAGGGAAAAGAGGAAGCTTTTGCGTAATTTGAGAGAAAAATTGGCAAATTTCGTAATGATTACTTTGTAGTAATTTATGAAGTTGCAAAGTTTTTATAAAGTGTAGTTATTATTATGTAGATACATATATACAAATGGTTAATCTGATCATGATTGTAAGTTGTGATTCAACTGCATTTGGATAAGATTCATAGATAAAGAAACTAAAAATATAAAAATTGACAGTACGAGAGTACGAGTGATAACATCTGGCGTAGGTAACGTGTACCTTTCAGTTTGGAATTTTTTGTGTATCCACACTGGAATGGAATGGAACCGATGGAACGCAACGGAAGCCAAAACAATGATTGTTAGATTTTTCTGTGTATCTGTTTGTCTGTGTCTTTGTACCCGCTAATTTCAGAAACGGCTTAACCGATTTGGGTGCGGTTTCGTATTGTACTAAGCTCCACAAAACATTAAGTGTTTCTTTTATTTCAATCGGTACAAGAATTAAAAGTTATATCAGTTTAAAGAAACACGCCTAAAAATTTTCAAGCGAGGGTACTAAGGGATAGGTTGCCCGAACCGAAACGAGGGCGGGTTCACTAGATATATGTATTGAAATCTAGTATAAATGGGATTTCTACCAGAGCTGTACTAAAACGAATCATGTTATTTGTAAGTTGCATATTAGAATTTGGTTTCGTCAAGGCGTAGCGCCCACTTCTAAAAGCGCCCACTTCTTAAGCAAATCAATTTGGATGGAATGGAACTGACTGATCCGTTACTGAAATTGGTATTCAAATTTATACCTTCCTGAAAGCCAGTCCTGATAAGCACGCTATGTCATGTAATTTATAGAATATAGTTAACACCTTATTATAGATAGTAAGGACCTTATTATAGATAGTAAGGACGTTATTATAGATAGTGAGGACCTTATTATAGATAGTAAGGACCTTATTATAGAAAGTAAGGACCTTATTATAGATAGTAAGGACCTTATTATAGATAGTAAGGACCTTATTATAGATAGTAAGGACCTTATTAAAGATAGTAAGGACCTTATTATAGATAGTAAGGACCTTATTATAGATAGTAAGGACCTTATTATAATGGACCTAATTTGAATAATGAACCTCTTTATTATTTTAAATTAATGTTTTAGAAAATTACGTAGGTTTGGAACTTATGTTTCTCGGTGTATTGAAGAAGAAACATCACAGTATTGTTAAAACATTAATATTTGCTTACTGAGCGGAGACATGGTTAGATGATTAATAATTTTTAGTCGGTATGAACTAAAAAAATTAAAAATGCTTAAAGTAAACGATGATACCGTTTATACGTGTGAACTATGTATACTATGTAATATGAGTTTACGTTTTTAAAAGTACATATAAACAAAATAAACACTGGGATTCCCTTTGTTGTGGGTGCCATGAACAACACACAAGACAAGAATAAATAAATAAAGAAATAAACAAACAAACAAACAAACAAACAAACAAACAAACAAACAAACAAACAAACAAACAAACAAACAAATAAACAAACAAATAAATAAAAGAATTCACACTCCCAGGCTGAGAACAAAAATTTAAACTAATCTTTCAAATTTCCGCTGGGAATTGTACCTAACCAGGACATTTGGAACGGTTATCCGGCATGGTAAGCATGGCGCCATACGGATCCTCAGATTAAAATTTTGGTTCAAATGCACAAACATTAATGGTGTTCCCAAAACAGTCGAGAAAAGACAAAATTATCACTCTTTAGGTGGAATATATTACATAAATTGAACAGGGTGCATCCAGTAATTCTAATTTCTTAAGTTAGCAGACGTCGCAGATGAGTTGCGAAGTAGCAGGCGCCGTGAACTATTTGGCTCCTTGCTGCAGTGTTAATACATTCTGCATGCCATCTTCCAAAATAGTTCTGTGCAACTTTGCATAGACAGTCTCCGAGACAGTAGATTATTAGTAAAGTTATTACCAAGACTCTGAATAGCGACTTGCTAATAATACCTACCTAACGTTTTACTTATCTACTTTGTGCTAACGTTAAAGATAAAATGAATTTATTTGGATCGGTCATTATTTTTTCTATGGTTTGAACTCACAAACGACCAGACGTGCCACCTGATGGTAAGTGGTCACCATCGTCATCACACCAAGGCATCACCGATGCGTTGCCGGCGAAGAAAAAATGGAGAGGAAAGTTATAAAATTCGACGGTGATAGATAAAGAGATATGGATTATTATTTAGATTATTTAGATTATGTGTTATATGTTACATTATACATATAATGCCGGTAGTAGTAAGATTGTTGAATGTTGTAGGTACACATTCAACAATCTTACTTTGGACTTTGGAAATTTTTTTTTTGTTAAATTTATAACCTATGCTTAGTGATAAGTCGATGGTACATCTGTTAAATAAATAAATAAAGAGCTTAAATTCCAAATTGCTTACACTTGAAAATGACGTTCTTGTAACGTCAAAGGCTTCTGATTTAGCATCCGCATTACATGATACGAACACTAATTAAAGCCGTTTAAATTTCGGCTTCCCTAGGCCGTCTTTTGTTTAACAACCTTTATCGAATTTATCTTCAATGTCCCTTGTAGCAAAATTAATATTCGAAATAGAGTACAGTCCTTGTTGGGATAGATACTTGTCGAAGGCAGTAAAATATTTGATTGAGAAGATAATTAAGTAGGTATATAATTTAAAACTTGGTTGCTTATTTATGTAAATAGTCGACTAACGAGCATACGGGCCACATTATGTTAAGTGGTCACTGTCTCTTAAGGATTTTAGTAATAATCTTACAAGTAAAAAAACCGCCTTCAAAATAATGCAAAGACCTATACGGTTTTCTCATGGATGCCATTTTCAGAACTGGACCAAATTGTAATAGAACTAGAGCTTTCAAATAAAAAAAGAATCATTAAAATCGGTTCACCCAGTCGAAACTTCTAAGGTAACAAAATAAATATTATACTATGAATTATTAATATAAAATGTATGCATACATAGCTTATAAGCACATTACCCACGTTTGCGGTGCGCAGTAATAAAGATGTAAGAACTTCTAGTTGCAGACTTTGGTATAAAACAAATGACTTAGGTAGGTACTTTAGGTGTCCGGGAGAGTTGTGTACTTAGAATAAACTAATTGTGTCGTGGGACACCAGGTAGGAACGAAGTTTCTTCGGCTACTGTCGCGCCTGCGCACGTCTCATTTAACGGTTTTATTCTACGCACTTTTTTCCACGCGTCTCATTCCACGCGTCTCATTTCACGCTTACGGTTTTACTATCACATATTTTTCAGTTCGGTCGCGCAGCAAAATCCCTATCCCCTCCAAGCCTGCCGTAAGGAACTTCGTTCCAACAAACATTTATATTTAAGCCTATTATCAGTTACTTTGATTATATTATTTCTTTATCTTCATACACCTGATGCCAGATACCAGAAGTAGAGTTTGGTATCTGTGTTTATTTACAGATAATCTGTTTACAGCGTTGATAAAACCTAAATTTAGAATATTACAAAATAAGTAGGTATTTAATAATTTTGTGAAGTTATTGGTTTTTTTGACGTGATAACGTCTTATAAATCGAAGGCTGCACGCACGAAACAGTATGACGTCATTGTCACGTTGCGCCCGAGCCGAGCGTGCAAGCGAGAGCGCAGAACAAGCGATAGAGAGGTACGATCGGCCTAAGCGTTTGGCTTGCAACGCATCTATCTCTTTTCCGCTCCATTGGCTGATGCGTCCGAGTAGAAGAGAGACAGCGGCTACCCACAAGTGTGCAATTTTTCATCTTTGTTTTCTAATGACGTTATCACGTAAAATTATTGTCCGTAAACCGACTTTACAGACCAGCTTGATAGTAATTATTTTTACATCCAGGATCTGTACTACAACTTATGAGCGTAGGACCGGGATAACGTACCACGCAATGTGTAGGACAATGTGACTGTTAAATTATATGAATATTAACTAAGTAACAAAAAAAACAGCTGGTTAGTAATCATTTTTTTACCTCGTTATCGATACATGTTGGAAGTGGGGGACTCTTCGATCAGACCATACATTTTGTAGGACAAATATTTTTTCAAGTAATTTAGACAATAATCTTGAGATTAAAAAAAACCCGTTACTAATAATTTTTTTCGAATCATGAAATCGACATAATATTTTGTCCCTGCTATCCCTATTACCTATCTAAGTGTGTTTCTTCTTGTGTATGTTCTTGTGTAAGTATGTTTCTTACTTAAAGTCCGTCTGTACACACATTACCCTTCTTTGCGTCGCTTAGTGTTTACGCGTGCCTCCTGCTTCGTTGAGTAGACATAGATAAAGATTTGATTAGCTTGATGCGAGGTCTGCTCGTTTGACCGATATTTATATAAATACATTTTGGTTATTTAAAATACTTCATTACATAACCAACTATAAATAAAATTACGTCGAAAAAAATTTAGTTGTATTATATTCGTCCAATCTGCGTTGAAAGTAAACATTAGTTTGCGGGTTAAAAATAAAGGCGGCCTTCGACGTTACTAGTCGGATCTGTCAATAACCCATCACTTTAGCGTTATTGGTTTTGATCGGCACGGGTTAACAGGGGTCGAAGTGATTTGCTCATTTCTTATTTATTTATGTGTACTGTGCAGGAAATGTTACTGTTATAAATTTCCTGGTAAATAAATACGTATAATAAACCTGTACTTTGGTCGATTGATCGATCTTTGTACATGGAAGACACGAAATAATAGTATTATTACTCACGCAACAGATCCCATTACAATTATTCAGCATATTTGTCTGGTAATCGGCTTTAGAAGTTGGTCTGGGCGTATGTTCACGCTAATCACAGGGAACGTTTTACTGATTTAAATTGGCTTTTTACTGATGTTTGGTAGTAAATTTTGGGTCATAATTATTGATTGTTTATTTTTTTCAATATTTTCGCAAATAAAATAAAATGTCAAATGTAACCGCGCCAGTGATGGACAACGGTCAATTTGGATATAAAATTTCGTTAACTCTGAAAGAAAACATTCAATATTTCTTAATTGTCTAATTCAATTATAAACTGCATGTACTCGTATGTACCTACAATTATTTTTCTAATATCTACTCGTATATTTGTTCCAGGTTTATAGCGAAGTGGAGTTCCGCATCTAAAAATGTAGTGGCAAGTGACAGTGTTTAGTGATGTGTCGTGCAGTGATGTGATATCGATATCATGAAGTACGTATATCTGATGTTATTACTGGCGTGCGATGGCGTGTATTGTCAAAACTGTCGCGGAGAAGACCCTAAGAAGCGGGGTTGCGAGAACGTTTGCGATGAGAATGGTGAATGCAAGATTCGAGCCGCGCTGCTACTGCCGAAGAATACCACGTATTACGCTTCTTTGCCTGTTGTGAGTATTCTATTCTTTTTTTTATAATAATAATAATAATGTTTATTGCCACACATACAACAAAAAACAAAAATACAGTACAAAGGATCAAACACAAAATATTATATACATAGAAAAAAAATACAAACTAATACAACAAACTAAAGTGTCAGTAACATACAAACTAAAGTGTCAGTAACAAAAGAAAAAAAAAATTGTGGGCAAAGGAAGTTGCTCAGCTTCTGCTGACTCGAGACCTTGGTCTCGCGTAGCGCTGTTTTTCAGCCACTCCCTAATCCCTATGGTGTTGTGCGGGAGGTAGAAATGGTCCCCGTTCCCAGCCGAAAGAAAAAAGTAAAACGTAACAAGCAAAACAAAAAAAAAAACAAAAAACAAAATGGTACTACACCTGTTTCTACACATCTTTTATTGTACATCTTTTATTGTATTCCTACCGGCTACCGGCTTTTAGAGAGCATCTCAGTTCTCAAGCAAACGAATATGCAGCATCATCTTTCCGCTGCCGCCCATGAGAACTGCGACTGACGTAGAACAAGACTCAAACGGAGAACATTTAGTTGAACGAACATACGTTAGAACATTAGTTGGTTAGTTTATTAATACGTAGATATGTGGATTGGGACAAGGACTGTTAGTGATAGTTAGTAATTCTAATATACCTGTTTTAATATACCTAATCTAATTCTAATCAATGAAATTTTAAGTAAACTAAAAGGAGCTTTATCTAAATGGTGTTGAAAACATCTCAAAGTAATTTATTAACTTTAAGTAATTTATTATCTCAATTGTATTTACTTCGAATTGCTTTCGTACTTTAAATTGAAAATCGCTAAAGTTAATAAATTTTATTAGCATCCCTTACGTTTAATTTTGTACTAGTTAAAAGAGTAATATTGTCTGTTAGCGATCGTGTAAATTGTAAACAATTTAATTGTAATTGAACTCTTAGAGAGTGCGCGCACGGGGGACTTTGTCTGCGTGATATAAAAGTTTTTGTCTTTGACGCGTCGCGTTTCTAAAGTGAGGTGCGCACACGAGGGCGACAATGACAAAACTTTTTTGATTTGTTAGCGTCATTGGAACGACGATCTGGCATGTTAACCATTGCGCCATCCGGCTCGTCAATGTGAACGGAGAGTGACAATTTTGTCACCGACGCCGGTAGGCGGACATAAAAGTCACCCAGTTGTCGCGTCGTAACGTGCGCGCACGTCCATACATATCCAAGGACTTGATAAGAGCGACGAAACAGTCACGGTGACAAAAGTCCCCCATGCGCGCACTCTCTTATTTACGTAAAGACTTATTAGTCATAATTAACTATCACTATTTTGTCATATAACATAATTAACGAAATTGTTAAGACGGTATTTGATAATCATGTGTTTCTGTTTTTTGATGTGAGACTTATTAGTGGAGATCGGAGATGGTTGCGATAAATGTTTAAAACTACTGTGCTAGGGAAACGTGATTAATGTGTATCGAAAGGAAGGCTACGGTTGCGTTGAACGTTTAACACCACTGCGGATATAACATTAAATATTAATTTTAATTTACTATAAATTACCTCAAATTCCGCTCAAAACCCTTTTGAATATCATAGTGTGACGATCCAAATTTATTTTCACATACTGATTCCGCGTACCGGTGTGTAGCGTTTTTTAGTTAATTATTTATTATTTCTCAACAGGTAGAAGCGGTTCTCGAACTGGCGCTACAACGAGATGAAGTTAAGGAGTTGTTCCCACCATGGATCACATTCGAATGGCTGACGTATGACGTCACGGATTGTGATGCGGCATACGCGATGATATCAGCAATCGACGCGTACAACGACTGCGCACATGTGTTCTTCGGACCTGCTTGCGATTTTGCACTTGGTAAGTTTATAATGTAACCTGAAAGCCACAAATAAAACTCAAAGGGAATCGCTGCAAGCGACAGCGTTGAGCGGTAAAAACAAATGTATCGGTTTGTTATTAAAATGTCCCCTATGATATCAACATAAACAAATGATTTCGGTTGACCTTAGTAAAAAATGAACCCCAAAATTAAATATACAAAACAAGACAGGAACGAGGTCAAACGTAACAAATTGCCAACTTGTGATCGAGCGACTGAACACGACGCTTTTACGAGCCGTTTGGAAGTTCTGGATCGCTTATTTTATTACGAAACCTCGCAGTGAACTCATTTTTTCCGCTACATTTTCATTAGAAATTAATATTTTGCTCACAATATAAATTTAACCTAAAACCGCTCGTAAACAAATGGCTTCTCTCAATCATAACGAGATGTGCAAATCTATTAAATTCCTCTTCTCAACCTTAAGTTGGAAAGCTTGCTTTGAATCAAATATGATGGTAATGGAATCGTCCACCCTTTGAACTGTGTTAGTTTGCGTAACTCAATTCCAAATGTTTTTGATGTTCACTGGCAAACGGATAAGTTTAGACGTTGTTCCTCTACACGGACAGTTTGGGACTGCGAATCCTTCACGATCTCTGAAAGTTATGTACATATATTATAATATATGACATAGGAATAATTCATTTTAGAGTTTTAAATCTCTTTAAAAAATGTGTATGGCATATTACATTACATTGGTTCATTGTGACATGTTAAACGCAAGTTTGAAAGATAATAATTATCGCAGCCGGTGGCCGAATGTTTGGTAATTTGGAGATATTTGTTTAGTTAATCATTTGGTAATATTTAACTTCCTTGAATATGTTTGTCTTCCTACCTACCTTATGTGTATAAGGTTTATTAACGAATATTTTTGGTATCTATTTATAAACATTACTCGTGGGTAGGTATTTGTACAAACCTACACTATTGTATTATGCAAAATTACTACTAGCCGTGCCTTTAATGTCAATTAATTTAATAAGTATCTTATATATATAAAAAACAACTTATATATATAAAAATCAACCGCTGCTTGTATTCACTCACTATTCTAATGTAATTCAAACACTTTGTGTCTGGAGCAGTGAAGGAAATGTTGTTTCCACTCTGCAAAACAGGGTAATTACATTCCCAAGGAGCGCTATAACACTCATGCACACTGAAATGTTTAAGAAAATAATTTAGCTCTTCCCTTTATTGCAGTTACTTACACTTGCAGTCTGAAGAGCAAATAGATTTACCTATAGGAAAAATCCTTTTAGCAGTGAGATGTTATTAATCTACTAACTGGAGTCTGTGACTTCGTATTATATTTATAAGCACTTTTTTAATCTGTTTTACAAAATTAAGGAGGAACACTAGAGAACAGAGGAACTTATAACAACATAGCTTAAGCTTTCTTGTAATTGTTAAAATGATAATAGCGGCTATTATATTCTTTGACCGGCGTTATCATAATGGCGGCGTTTCCCTCTCAATCAGGCTCACAAATTTAATTAATGCTTTATATCTTAAATTTTCTAAAAAATGCCTTTGGCGTTACTGATATTCATGCGGCGGTGACCAATAATTGGTCACCGCCGCAAGTGGCAATTATTGCCACTTCTACCAGATGGCTAATAATAAAATTGTTCTTCAATCTTTGTGTATTGTCCAAGGCATCTACGATACATGGAATCTTCTTGTGAGACGTTGAGTATGTAACATTGTCTTTTTGATTCGGGATAGAGTATTGTTTTTAATTAACTGTATCCTTGTTTTTACTCGCAAAGTTAATAAAGCAGTAAGCTAAGTCTACGAGTATTGCGATTTTATTAATATAGTTTTAAACAAATATTAATACGAAACTTCTCAAGCTACTATTAGTTTGAGAGCGCTAACTGCTGGCGTGAGCAGTTTCTCGGCCAGTAAAACGTCATTTATAGTTAAACTAGTCTTTTATAGTTAAACTAGCATTCCGCCGCGGCTTCTACCGCCAATTTCCAAAAACTCAGTTTATCCCCTTTTTTATCCCCTTTAATTTCTAAAAATCCTCTCTTAATGCTCCCCTACACTCCCCAAGGAACATGCATGACACATTTCAGCTTCTTGCGTACAGTAGATTCGGCTGTGCGTTGTTTGTCAGTCACTCAGTAACGCAAGAGTTTTATATAATTATATAAGATAACAAAAATATTCACTGTTATAAAAATTCATCCATCCATCCATCTAGGCAAGAATAAAAACATACAGTGTCATAATAAATTTTCAATGCCCGTCTCATTTCACGTTTTATTTCACTCTATTTTAATATTTGGACCAATCAAAAATCTAGGCAGAAAGCCAAATGTCCGGATATGTCCGGACAAATCCGGACCCTAACTACTAGTACGAGCATAGGAAATTCGGAATCATGACGATATTTTTTTGTAACTATGTTTCATTCGCCGCTTAGAACCTGAGATATTAATAAAAGTAAAAGGTAATAAATCTTTACAAAAATAAGGAATTTCCGCCGTGCTCGAAATCGAAACCAGGACTCTTTGAAAGGCGGTCCAGCATGGTGACCATTGCGCCATCTGGGTCGTCAAAATATAAACATACATTGTAGGTAGTAGTGGTTAAAATATCACCTCGTAACGAATGACGTTTTACAAACTATGCCGCAGTTTAAAGATCATATTCTCGTTGTTCGTAACTTAGTAACGTACTAATTACATTCTACGTCCATTAGTACCGACGAGGTACAAAATTACCCAACATAGTCCTGCATAACTACTTCAAAAGTCGTTAAATGTTTCATGTTATAAAATATGTCAGTATTTTCTTTGTATAAATTGCCTTTTATGGCTACATTTAGGGCGTAGGGGGCTCCATCCATCTTTGAGTCATGCTACCTGCCCTGCTCATGTTGCATCCTGCTGAAAAATGGACAAGGTTTTGGCGCCTGGTCCCTTTTGGAACGAAGTTCCTTAACGCGGCTTACGGGTAGTGCGATTTAGTAAAAATCGTCACGTAACGAAATGCTGTATGCTGTGTATGTGTGTGTTTTTATAGTGTGTGTGTATTGTATAGTGGTGTACGCCACCTACAGTATTCTTTTGTAACTAGATAGAACAGTACAGCGCTGCTTTACATTATATTATATTATTTCAGACGAGAGTGCCAAGATTGTTACAAAAAATCACTCTATTACGTTTATATACGGAATATTCTAGTTTCGCTTCTATCGGATTCCACACTATATTTTTTTATACCTCAACACACGGTTGTACAGGTTTTATGTACATTTATGAAGTTGAAGTAAAAACATAAGGAACTTCGTTCCTGACGGGAGTTTCCCGACCGCACGGTACACCGTGTATACATACATAAATATGCATTTAGTAAAACGCGGTTATTTTGATATTACAAACAGACACTCCAATTTTATTTAATTGTATAGATAAAGATTGAAATTAGTTTATTAGTAAGTATTTAAAGTTACCACAAGGCAGCCTTATGTTTTAAGTGAGATAACTTTTTTTACCCAAATCATGTCATGCCAAAAAAAGTTGCCTTTCATTAATCTTGTTAAAAACAGACCCTTGAAGTCCAAAGAACCTGTCGAGTAATTTCCGTTAAGATATTTTTAACTAAGTCACTTATTTCAAACTCCGAAATACTTGGCATGAAATTATGAAAATTGTTTTCTTTCCATTTCTTCGGACTTGTTATGATACAATTACGATGACATAGCGTGATATAATCATTAGGTAGGTATCTATCATTAATACATAAGGAATAATCTAAAACGGGATATTAAATAATCAATCATTATACTGAACTGATCTGAATATTGTATTTATATAAATTAAGAGAATGCACAATTAATGAAGAAAATGAATTGTTATGAATATTGTATTTATAATAATTAAGGAAGTTCACGGCCCTTGACAAATCATATTTAGGATAATATATCTATTACGAAAAAAACTGGGATAATTTTATTGATTATCATTAGAATACTAGGAAACCCACCCACCCTCTCTTCGCTTCGGGAAACTTATTTCTTACGTTTATAAAGATTTAATAAATACCTACTAAATGTTTCAATTAATTAAATTTCACGATAACTTACATTTAGAAAGTTATCGTAGAATATAGAATAAATATTCGACGTGATTTAGAGTGAGAAATAAAAGAAACTAATTGTAAGTAAAGCTTACTACAATATAGTGTGAAAACCGCGTTCAAATTAAATAAACCGTTTCTGAGATTAACATGCACCACAAACACACAGACCAAGTAACCATTGCGCCATACGTGTCGTAATAGATACACAGAACCGAAATAGGTTTCGGGTTGAAACATAATATTTAAGGTTGATTGAGGAACTTAATCGAAGACGACGGAAGGCAATATTGCTCGCGGAAACTTAACTAGAGGTAATCCTATTTCCGAACAGGATATTACAATAATAATCCCTACTAATATTATAAATGCGAAAGTAACTCTGTCTGTCTGTCTTTGTCGCTTTCCCGCTTAAACCTCTCAACCGATTTTGATGAAATTTGACACAGACAATCTTTAGACCCTGAGAAAGGACATAGGCTACCTTTTATTGCGACAAAAAGGGATGAAGAGGTTGAAATAGAGGTTGAAAGTTTGTATGGGATTTCTTCGGGTTTTAAGCACAGCGCCATCTAGGGGTGAACCTTCCTAACTTAAAGAATAAGAACGCCTAGCGCCATCTCTTAAAGAACCATGAAACTTTATATTTAAGCACTTGATAATAAGTTTCCCGAAGCGAAGCGAGGGCGGGTCGCTAGTGGATTATAAAGTCAACTAAACTTACCCATGTACCCTAAGTCAATATTAGTTAGTCCTGTAGAATGTGATGGTTGAGAAGTTTGAGACTTTTGTAAGCACAGTTTAAGTTCGTCACAAACAGTTGTTTAACAGGTGGTCGTCTTACTTGCGTCGATCTTGATCGAAGGCAACAGCGGGCGCAGCCGGTAGTTGGATAGGTGACCGCTAGTAGCTAAATATCTTGTGCGCCATCTTCAACCAAAGTCTCGGAAGTTTTTCATGCTGACCGAAGGCATCCGATAAGGCTTAACGACTGCTAACAAATGGTAATAACCGGGACTAACTTTACTTCAGACTTACTTAGCTTTACTAGCCGCCCGAATCACGGAAGCGCCCAAGAAATTTTTCCACTAGCAGTCACCCATCCAACCACCGACCACGCCTGCCGTTGCTTAACTTTCTGATCGACGTAAGCCGCCGGGCTATGAGCGCTTCACGGTTTACTAGTAGACTATTATTTGCTAGTTCCAATATAACGTAAAAAGGGCAAGGCTATAAAGCCGAGCGCTTTCTTTATGTAGCCTTTGCAGCTCAAAGAATCGGTGGAAAATTTCATAAAGCAATAAATACGTAGTACCCTTTTTCTCAATTTGTTCTATACCTTACGCCGAACAATAAAAATGGCGAGCACTATTAGACGTTATGCTATTTATAATAAACTATGAGCATTTTATTATTAATTAATGGAAAATATCGTTACCTTTTCGCTTTTCACCAGTAGGTATTCTTTCTGTTTTTTCTCTGCTTTCTGGCCGGCACCGCATCGAGGGTTGTTGTGTCAATTCAGACAATTAAATATATGTGACAGTATTTTTAGTAAATATGTAGATTAATAATGTACTTATAGAGATTTTATGAATAGTTTACGGGACATAAGCAAATAACTTTGCCCAAAGGTTGTCTGGAAGAAATCGCCGTCTAGCGATAAGACCGCCTTTTGTACTGTACTTATTAAAAACTGAAAAAAGGACATTCTTATTTCAATATATCTTTCAATATTCTCTACCGCCGGCTCACCCCCACAGTCGGAAACTTTTAGTACCTATGTTTATCTGAACACCTCAAATAAAATGCTGTAGGTACTAACTTTCAAAACTACACGAGACGGGGACAGCTGATAAAACTCTATTAAGTTACACCTGTCAGTCTAATCTTGGTGAAGCACTCACACGTTAAACTTTTATACTAATATGTTATAACAACTTATTTTTATGTTTGTATGTATATGAATGTATATAAAGAAAGAGAATACCACCTGTTGTCTGTCTCGTCAGATAAGGATTTATCAGCTTTGTGTGCTGGCGGGATTCGCTAACATTTACATATTTTCGTCAGGATTTGAAGTCGATCCGACTTCAAATACATATTTGATGAGAAGGTAATACAAGAACTTATCATTTTTGAATTGAGACTTTATATCGATGAACTAGCGAGAAATCTAGTAAAGTTTAAAAAAAACACTTTGAAACGGAGGTTGCGCAACGTTATACATATTTTAATTTAAACCGTCAAAGTCTCGCGGCTGAAGAATTTACCACAGCAATAACAAATTACAGCTCTATGGAAGGATACGTAGGGTTGAAAAAGTAAAATGTCAATGGTCAATGTCGGAATCAATGATTAAAATTAAACAGTTTTAAATTAATACGACAAAAGGTATATCACAAAGAAGTTCTTCGTACGTGTAAGCGTACTAATACGCGTGCTTTTTTATCTGGTTAGTGTGTAGAGTTCAGGTTGCAAAGTAACTTCTTTCGCTTTCACAGTCTCGAAACTTTGTACCCCTTGTACTAAGTTTTCGCTTAACGTATTAATATAGATGTGTAGGTAGATCTAATAGAAGTAATTTATGAAACTCCTATGTACTAATTCACACGTAGTTTAATGTTTTAAGTATGTTTTCGTCATAATTCTCTACTACTGACAATAAATAACGTTTAAATTGTTATTAAATGTTTCGGTTAGAAATCGTAAAAGTGCTTTCAATTAAACAAACAATTGGTATATTCTCCGCGCGTCTTTTCACATGAGTAATTCGCGAAAGTTTTGGCAACATCTGTAGCACTTTGAGAAGCTGTGAAGTTAAATCTGGTAAACATTAAAGTATTAAACTGTACTTTGTTAATATTTTGTTGAAAACATTGCAGTTTCAGCGTTTATACATCTTATGCATAATTATATAAAATTCTCGTGTCAAATGTTAGTTGTCAAGCATTAACTTATCTCATTTAAAAAAAAAAAAAAGTTACCATACTCCTCCGAAACAGCGTGACCGATTTTTATGAAATTTTATGTACATATTCAGTAGGACTGAGAATCGGCTACTATCTATTTTTCAGACCCGTAAGTGTCAAGGTTGGCTCACCCCAAAAAAATGTTTTTCATTTTTTGGCCAAATTTTTTTATGGTTTGGCATAAAAAAATAAACATGATCCCAAATTTTCACTTCCCTACCCCCGCCCCTCAAATTCAAATCGCGTATTTTGTATTCATTCACTCACTCCCCTTGCCAAAGTTCTATTAAGACTTTCGAAAAAAACTATTATTGAAGGTATATTTTCAGATTTTCAGAGGGTCTTGCGTTCAATTCCCAGCAAAGCGGAAATATGAATGATGACTGTTATTGGTCTGAGTGTATGTGTTCTTATCTTTGTGGGTTATCATTTCACCATCCATCCATCCATCAACCTTTACATGTCCACTGTTGGACATAGGCCTCTCCTACCTTGCGCCACTCTGACCGGTCCTGAGCCTCCTGGATTCTTCAGGTCGTCACCTGAACGTGGGGCGCCATATGCTCCTTTTTCTAAGATGTGGTCTCCATAAAAGGACCTTTCTTCCCCAAAGGTTATCGGTCCTTCGAGCTATGTATGTGGTAAGTTTATTGCCACTTCAGTGGGCTAATTCTCCGAACTATATCAGTTGCTGTCATTCATCTACGGATTACATCATGTCTGATCCAATCACGAAGCGAAATACCGACACAGGTCTCTCAACACATCTTCCGTGAATTGTCCTTAATATAACTTGGGGATTTAATATCATCTTCGTTTTCAATCATCATTCATTCACTTCCAAAATAAATAAAGTACTTTTAGCAAACTGAGAAAGAAGATCACGTTCATTTTTATTTTTATATAATTAAAAAGAAATAAAAGTTTAATGGACCTCGAAATTATCAAAACGATTGAACGACGTGTATTAGGTCACAGTTAACACAAAAAAGCGCGATAATGAATTAGCCATGAAAATATAATTTTCAAAATATTTTTCTGTAATATATTGTGTGTGCAATTAACTGAAATATAGTAGGATACTATTCAGTCAATCGTAAGAACTATGTTTCCACAGGAATTGTATATTGAAATACTATTTTTAGAGGTGGTCTACCTGGGACGCTCCTTACTTCAGAGCCAACAGGTGGAGTGTTTATCAAAATACATAATTTCCGTAAACATGAGAGCCGTAACATTACCATACCTATAAACCGACAGGAGGTTGCTTTCAATTAACCTACATTCTAACGGCTACGACCCTGCTGATTGTTTCTTGAATTCGTTTCGTCTTTTGCGAGAATCTTACTTGTTTACAGAAGTAATTAGTAAGTAGTTTACTTGTAATGGTGCTTGAAATATTTGAGTTATACAATAATCATACATTATAAAAACAATCTAACTGTCTGTAGTCTGTACATGGAACATAATTATATGGTTTTTTACTGGGGGTTTTTATTCATCATCATCATCATCATCATCATCACAACCCATAACTGTCCCACTGCTGGGCACGGGTCTCCTCTCACAATGAGAGGGGTATAGGCCATAGTCCACCACGCTGGCCAAGTGCGGATTGGTGGACTTCACACACCTTTGAGAACATTATGGAGAACTCTCAGGTGTGCAGGTTTCCTCACGATGTTTTCCTTCACCGAAGCAAGTGATAATTAAATTTTAATACGCACATAATTTTTGAAAATTAGTGGTGCGTGCGGGGTTTGAACCCGGAACCTCCGGTTCAGCAGTCCAACGTTCAACCACACGGCTATCACTGCTTTTTTTGGGGTTTTTATTAAAGCAATAGAACTCAAAACAATGTTTTTTAGAATTTTTGTCTGTTTGTCTGTGATTTTTACTAGCGCGCGCTACTAGTACTTATATACTAGTGGATATACTCGTATATTATGTATATCCAGAGAATATACTAGTATACATGGTCTCCGTGATAGATTGCAGGTGTACATTCTCGCGTTGATTTGCAATGATCTCCTACATGGGAAGGCACTTCCAATTGTATCTGCGATACAGGGATATTGGAGCTCTATTAATAGTCAATTACGAGAAATCCTTGCTAAGCCTAGGTTAAATGTCTATTTAGACGTACCAAAATCATTCGACATTGCGACGTCGTAACTTGGGTTACGTTATAACTTGTTCCATATTATATTTATCGTATTATGTCAGGAAAATGTGCTACCTATATGTTATAGAAAGTAATAAAGTACTTGTCTTACATAATTACTATATTTTCATCGCTAAGTCAGTAACGCGATTTTGTGTTGTGTGTATGGTGTGCGATCATTATCTTATCTTATATCTTTAACTGAGCAATTCTTGTATATATATATATATATATATAATTGGAATCTCGGAATCGGCTCCAACGATTTTCATGAAATTTAGTATATAGGGGGTTTCGGTGGCGATAAATCGATCTAGCTAGGAATCATTTTTAGAAAATGTCATTTTATTCGTGTTTTTGTAGTCCCAATTTAAACTGAAAAATATGACTCTTCCTGGCATCTATTGGCGAATAATAATACTTTTTTGTGAGCAACTAATTGCTTTAACGACACAACAGCAGATGGCATTGTTAAGTAACACGAAGTCAATGAGTGTTTGCTTTGAGGTTAGACTAAGAAAATCAATTGTTTATTTATATTATTTGTGTCTTCTTAATGCACGTGTTCGTCATCAAACTGATCAGGATTATTATTATTCGTACTTAAATATAATTTCCAAAAAACACATCATCCAGGTACTATATTTATATCGTTCAACTTATTGATTTTAAAGTTCAAGTAAATCTCTTTTTTATCATTTTCGGATAAATGCATTTTTGCGTAAATGCATCTGCCAGATGGGCTCCTTACTGAGGGGGTTTGCTTCAAACCATTAATGGCACATTACTGAGCTGGGGTCTCTCCTCGCAACTAAGGAGGCCTTAAACATTCTCCACAACCAGAATGCTGCTCCAGTGCGGTTGGTGTATAGGTTTGTGGCCAACTCGGGTGTCAGAATTTTTTATAAATAAATAAATAACGCTACACACTCATAGCCCAGTCCTCATACTTACTAACAACACCAACTAATGTTCTAACACCTTCTCCTACTACTTACTATTCTAGTTCCCATTTGGGTCTTCTGTGTCGGTCACAGTTGTCATTGCCGACAGCGGAAGGGTGGTTCTACACTCGGGGCTCGTTTGCTACTTTTATTCCATAAAATAGTATGTGTACTGTGACATCCTTGAAAAACTTGCATGCAAAGTGAGACAAAAAATAGTATCATTCACGTATTTTTTCGTGTCATCGGCGTCAGGCGGCGGCGGTTTTTCCGATATTTTCCAATATTTTTAGACCTTGATAGTCCAGTAGTTTGAATGTCGGATCTGCGCCTGTGAGTCAAGTTCGAATCCCACACGCCCAATACGAATAATTGTAACTGATCGATGCTCGAAGTCTGTAAATGACATATATTTCACAAAAACTTTTATTTTCAAGGGCATTAATATATGCAATAATTCCTATAACACTGATTTTTAGAATTTACTAAACGGTACACGCTAACACACTCATGCCCCCGCACTAGGTTTCCCTGTGTCGGGAGAGGCATGGACAATACAAATAACACATCACTAACACCCATGACCCGAGAACAAAAATTTATCAGTCACATAAATATCTATCCCGGCCGGGAATTGAACAGGGTCGTCAAATTTTTAATTATAATAACTCAGAGTTATTTAAGGAACGTTGAATATTCAGAAAGTTCCAAGCATATTTGAATATAATGGTGTCGGCTATTACCTTCCACGTTGAAGTTTACAAAGTTGGAGCACGAGTTTACTTCAGTAGGTACTTTACTGTATATTAACTAGCTGATTGGAATTCTACTTATTACCAATATGTCTGATTCAGTATTTAGGTCTGAAAGATTCGTGAGTGTCTGAATACACTTTACGAGTATATCACGGTTTACCTCACGTATTATACTGAACCCGTCGGTTCGCCCGACTAGTTTCGGACCATTCCGAGGTCCTTTATCAAGAGCCGTTGCCGACGAGAGCTCGATTCCGACAAGTATAATACGTGAGGTAAGCCGTGATATACTCGTAAAAAGTATTTACAATACAATACAAATCCTCTTTTTTTGTTTCGATTTCCTTATTGATAGATGGTCTCAGATTATTGTTTTTCCGCAGTCAGCTTTTCAAAGATATCTCCTGGGCATGTCAGCTCGCTCCTCCGTTTCGTTGATTGATTTGCTTTTTTATTAAGGTAAAAAAATAGCTGGGACTCCAATATAAACATCAATTATTTAGGTTATAGGTATATGGGTGTGTGTGTGTGTGTGTTTATTACACCCCGCATATAGCGTGTAGCGTGTATCGTTAGGTCGAAGAAATAACTTAAGTCCCAAACCGTTCAACACTAAAGTTTATTATTACACAATTAACACTACACAGATAGAAAGAAGAAAAGCGGTAAATAATAAGAAAGATAGGATAGAAAGTTCAGCTTTAACAACACAAAAGTTAGGAAGTACACTAAAGACTACTAGGAAACTAATACAACAAAAATAGGCAAAGCGTAAGCAAAAGTAAGCGCGCAAAGTAGCATAGTCTAACGTACGGAGTTCGGAACGAGACTGCCGCGCTGTGAGCTGCGCAGGCGCATCGGGCCGCCTAACGGTATAATATTGTAAGGGGCTGGCCCAAGCGACATTTTACTGGCGATAACTTAAGCGTGGCGGAGATGGTACGCCACATATTCCCCCTGGCCAGACCGTGACTACGGTCGATAAAAATCGGGGAACCGTACTCTTCTGCCGCTCCGGGTCCTCTTCTCCACGGGAGGTGGTTCCGTAGCTGGGATTGGCAGGACTACGTCATCAGTGGTAGCGGATGTAGGTATCGGCGCTTCTCGCATTAGGTACGCTGGTTTTAACCTGTCCACACTGACGTTGGTCTTTTTGCCCTTGACATCTAGGGTAAAAAATTTAGGCTGCCTCTCGATGACAAGGTAAGGACCGGCGTATGGGGGTTCTAGAGATCCGCGGACGTGATCTTGACGCAGGAACACGTGAGACGCTGTATTCAGGTCTCGTGGAATGTAGAACGGTGAAGAAGTGTGCCACGTAGTAGGTTGAGGTGTCAGCTTGTGCATATGAGATCGAAGACGCGTTGCATACTGGGTGATGTCATCAGAGCTGAAGTCGTCTCTTGGGGAAAGGAACTGACCAGGTAGGCGTAGAGGCTCGCCATACACCAGTTCGGCGGCTGACGTCTGGATGTCGTCCTTCCATGCGCTACGCATACCCAGTAACACTAATGGAAGGGCTTCGGTCCACTGCGAAGTAGAATGGCACATGATTGCTGCCTTTAGCTGCCTGTGTAGCCTCTCGACGATGCCATTGGCTGCTGGATGGTAAGCAGTGGTGCGGAGATGGCGTGCACCAACCATGGCAGCGAGAGATTTGAAAAGGTGGCTCTCGAATTGACGTCCACGATCCGTCGTGATGCGAGCAGGGCAACCAAATCTGGATATCCATCCAGAAACTAGGGCAGCAGCACAAGTTTCCGCTGTGATATCTTTAAGCGGGACTGCCTCAGGCCAACGAGTAAATCGGTCGATGACGGTAAGGCAGTACCTGTAATCAGAAGAGGAAGTTAGAGGTCCGACGAGATCAAGATGTATGTGGGAGAATCTCGCGGAAGGGGTAAGGAAGGAGGATAGAGGAGATTTGGTGTGACGGGTGATTTTGGATTTTTGGCATTGTAAGCATTGCCTAGACCACTCTCTACTATCACTACGAATCCCTGGCCATACAAATCTCTGTGTAACCAGTCGCACAGTAGCTGAACTTCCGGGATGATGAAGATTATGTAGCATATTAAATACCTGTCTACGGAGCTGTGGAGTGATATAAGGGCGAGGCTGTCCACTTGACATATCACAGAAGATCGGTACATCGCTGTCAATGGATTTTACCTTCTGTAGTCGTAGACTGGAACCTTTAGTCAACAAGTCTTGCAATTCTGGGTCTGATTCCTGGAATCGTGCAAGAGCTTGGTAATCCAAACCTGTGATTTCCTCCACTCGAGACAGAGCATCCGCAACAACATTTTCCTTGCCAGGTATGTATCTTAGATCGGTCGTGAATTGGGCTACAAAATCTAAGTGCCTAAATTGACGCGGAGAACAGTTTTCCTTACACCTTGAGAAGGCATAGACGAGAGGTTTATGATCGGTGAAAATAGCGAAGGTTCTGGCTTCCACCATATGCCTAAAGTATTTAATTGCTTCGTACACGGCAAGCAGCTCTCGGTCATAAGGGCTATACTTAGCCTGTGCAGGAGTCAACTTGTGGGAGTAAAAACCTAGCGGTTGCTAGTCAGAACCTTTACGTTGCTGTAACACGGCTCCTATAGAAGTGTCTGATGCGTCAGTGACGATTGCTAGTTCTGCTGAGACATCCGGATGGGCAAGCAGAGTCGCTTGAGAGAGAGAAGTCTTGCAATCTTCAAATGCGCGCATCAGATCAGGAGTCATCTCCACGGGGCTAGAACTCTTTATGTTAGGACCAGACAACACGGCGTTCAACGGAGCTTGCAGTTGAGCTGCATTGGGGATAAAACGACGGTAGAAATTCAGCATTCCCAAAAAACGTCGAAGCTCTTTAATCGTCTTGGGTACTGCGTAGCTCTGGACAGCTTCCACTTTGGAGTCTAGCGGTCGAGTGCCATGAGCTGAAACGTGATATCCCAAAAATGTTACCTCTGGCTTGCCTAACACACACTTCGCAGTATTGATCAGCACTCCATATTGCTTGAGGCGTTCGAATAGTAGACGGAGGTGCCTTTTGTGTTCTTCAGGAGATGGCGAATAGACCAAAATATCGTCGATGTACCCGTAACAAAAATCGAGGCCTAAAAGTACTTCGTCGATGAACCTCTGAAAGGTTTGAGCCGCATTCCGAAGACCAAATGTCATGTACTCAAACTCAAACAGTCCAAAAGGTGTCGTGAGAGCTGTTTTTGGTATATCGGCTGGATTTACCCTAATCTGATTGTACGCCTTTACCAGGTCCACTGTAGAAAAAATAGAACATCCTGAGAGCTGATGAGAAAAATCCTGTATGTGACGGATGGGGTACCGATCAGGAATGGTTCTGGCATTCAATGCGCGATAGTCGCCACAAGGTCTCCATCCATCATCTTTTTTTCTTACCAAGTGTAGCGCGGAAGACCATGGACTCTCAGAACGCCTAGCTACACCACTTGCTAGCATGCTCTCGAACTCCTTCTTTGCAGCTTGCAGTCGCACAGGATCTAGACGTCTAGGCTTACAAGAGACAGGAGGGCCTGAAGTCGTCCTAATATGGTGTAGGGTGTTATGTTTAGGAGGTGAAGGAATACCTGCAGGTCTCGTGATCTCGGGGAACTCTCGCAACAGCACGTGGAAATCGGATTCACCTGTCACAGTTTTAATCGATGCTATGTCATCAGGTGGTCCAGAAAAAGCGTTCACCGAAAGTGAAGTGACGTTGTCCACGAGGCGCTGGTTTCTACAATCAACAAGCAAATCATAAAAGCTTAGGAAGTCTACGCCGATGATAGGTTTGGAAACGTCAGCTATAGTGAAACTCCAAGAAAAATTACGTCGAAGACCTAAATCGAGTTGCAGTCGCATGATACCATAGGTATGTATGACGGAGTTGTTCGCAGCTGTCAGGGCAAACTTCGACTTAAAACAGGGCGTTTTGACAGCCGATCGTGGAAAGACACACAAGTCAGAGCCAGTGTCCACTAGGAACTGCATCTTCGAGGCACGATCGGTGACCATGAGACGGCCTGTTTGTGAAGAAGGGCAGTCGTTGGCCGCTACTTGCGACCGCCCTGAGAGTTTTCCGACGACTTGAAACTGCAGGGCTGTTTGCACTTTTGCGCTTTAACACCGAAGTTGAAGTGATAGAAGCAGTGAGGGTGGTCAGCAGGCGGTTGCCTGAAGCGGGAGCGTGAGCGTGAGCGGTTGATTCGGTTGTTCCGGTTCTGCGCGCGTGAACGTCCATTATTGTTTGCTATCTGTTTGGAGAGATTAGCAACTTGCCTTGTCAACTCACAGACTTGCTTGGCCAGGTCATCATATGAAGATGGTGATGACGCTGAGTATGTAGCCCTAGATGTACTGGCTACCTGAGGAGTAGAAGGGGCTATCTCGTGCACCTTATCTGCTAAGTCGGATAATTTTTCCAAGGACAGATCGTCTACCTGAGATGCGATTACCGTCTGGATACTAGCAGGCAGTCGGCTTGACCAGATGGTGGTCAGGAAATCCTTGGGAACCGCTGGACCAGCAAGGCTTTGCAGGTGGCGAAGGAACTGCGAGGGCTTCCTGTCACCGAGCTCCTCATGCATCAGCAGTTGCTTCACACGTTTCTCCTGTGACGCTGAAAGACGTTTAATTAGTTCCGTTTTCAGTTTATTATATTTATCAGTTATAGGTGGATTAGTAATAATATCCTTGACTTCGGCAGCATATTGATGGTCCAGTTGGGAAACCAGGTAACAAAATTTCGTCTCATCCGTTGTTATTTTTGACAAGGTAAACTGACTCTCAACTTGGGCGAACCATAAAGCGGGTTCCTCTGGCCAAAACGGTGGTACTCTAACACCAACACGCAGTACTTCAGGACTGGCAAATGGCTGAGTATCCATAAAATCGTCATTAGTTGCCATCTTGAAAGTTAAAAATTTTAAAAATTAAAATCGCTCATCGCTCCGCGCTTATACCATACCCTACGACGCTGATACTCGGCGCTGCGTTCTCGAACTTTCTGCGTATGGCGATAGAAGGCCGCTGTTCGTACACCGTGGGTCACCAGTTATGGGGGTGTGTGTGTGTGTGTTTATTACACCCCGCATATAGCGTGTAGCGTGTATCGTTAGGTCGAAGAAATAACTTAAGTCCCAAACCGTTCAACACTAAAGTTTATTATTACACAATTAACACTACACAGATAGAAAGAAGAAAAGCGGTAAATAATAAGAAAGATAGGATAGAAAGTTCAGCTTTAACAACACAAAAGTTAGGAAGTACACTAAAGACTACTAGGAAACTAATACAACAAAAATAGGCAAAGCGTAAGCAAAAGTAAGCGCGCAAAGTAGCATAGTCTAACGTACGGAGTTCGGAACGAGACTGCCGCGCTGTGAGCTGCGCAGGCGCATCGGGCCGCCTAACGGTATAATATTGTAAGGGGCTGGCCCAAGCGACATTTTACTGGCGATAACTTAAGCGTGGCGGAGATGGTACGCCACAGGTACATTTTGACGCGTATCGGAAACCTCATCACAGTGTACTTTTACTACTTTTAGTGTGTGACGAATGTTGCTCGCGTCATTGTAACATAAGTATAAATTAATTATCTTTAACAGCTACTATGTGAATAATATGTATAATCAACAAAAATGACTAACTAACGAAACTAAAATAACACAGGTAATTATATTGAGATGTACTTTCACCCAAAAAGTGAAAATCCACTTCACACAATCACAAGTCAAAATACATGATGTCCATTTGCGACGTTGATCACTTGTCTGATCATTTGTCGGCTATTAACATCTCTATATAATATAAAATTCTCGTGTCACAATGTTAGTTACCATACTCCTCCGAACCGGCTCGACCGATTCTCATGAAATTTTGTGTGCTTATCGAGTAGGTATGAGAATCGACCAACATCTATTTTTCATAGCCCTAAATGTTAAGGGTTGTCCACCCTGAATTTTTTTTTTCATTTTTTGGACAATTTTTTATGGTTATTTTTTTATGGTGTGGCATAAAAATACACATGATCCCAAATTTTCACTTTCCTACCCCCGCCCCTCAAATTTAGAGTACGGTCAAACAGCCGACGGGGTGGGACGGCGACGCGACGCTAGCGTCAACGTTGTACTGCGCGCGCCGTGACGCGACCCGCCGAGCGCGACGGCTCTGTGTGACATATTCCATACTTGCTCATACGTTACAACCTCTTCACGTCCCGCCAGCGTCGCGTCGCCGTCACGCCCCGTCAGCTGTTTGACCGTACCCTTAAATAGCGCTTTTTGTATGAAAAATATATATGGCGGAACAACGTTTGCGGTCAGCTAGTAACCTATAGAAATCATTCTAATGATTGATGATAATGATTCTTAGTACCGTTTGCGTTTGTTCTCGCTTATAGCGCCTGATTTGATAAGCTTAATTTCATTCATTAAAGGCTAAAATTGGAACAAGGAACAACCCGTCGTCATTATCAGAAGACAACCTTTAACTTAGCTTACTTTGTTACAGCATCCGTCGCCAGAGTAACCAAGTTCCTGGGCAGCACCGGAACACCTCTTGTCACAACTGGTGGCTTCACCTTCGACTTCGTGAAGATGAAACAGACTTGTCAGGATGAATTCTACATGATGGTCAGAGCCGGACCCCTCGGGTTCAAGGACATGGCCTATTTCATCATTGATGTTATGAAGCAGTAAGTTTCTGGTTAGAGATTTTATGATAGAGGATATGGAGCGTTGATCGTTATCAAGTTTCCACTCTTTCAAACTTGTTACAAATTTCTGCAAAATGTCTTGCAAATGTATTGTAAACGGGTTTCATACGTCGATAGATTCCCAAGACCAAATGACTTTACATGGACTTTATGGAAATGTGATAGACGATTAGTTGGCTCTTTTATTTCTACGATGATTTTATATAAAAGAAGGAGACAAAATCTAAATATCAGTTATTATTTCAACGCTCCATCTCCTTATCTTGTTGATCTATAGCTTAAATAGATATAAATATTGGAACGTGTCGTCCGCACGGAGTTAATTAGTCTTCAAAACAAAACACTGCAGACAAAGCCGGTCCCATTTGTCCAGCAGATTTAAATGGGTAAGTAAAATACATAAAATAGAACAGATAGTTCCCGATTCAATCTTCTTGCGGATACGGTAAGTAAAAGATAAAATAATGTACCGCACAATCTTTTTCACTTGGTAATGGATTACTAAATAAGAACTTTATCTCGGTCTATTCGTAGAAAAAACTTACGTATGCAAAATCATATATTATAAGCGAGTGATTTAAGTGCTGCTCCTTTTGAATGATAATTTTAACTACAATTACTATAAATTACAGTAGATATGTATTACAATCACCTACGTTAGGATTGTTCAACTGAAATTAAAAAGGGGTTCGTGAAGTTCAAAGTTTGAGAAGCCCTGATCTATTCCAATATAACAAAGTGGAGTCTTTGGAAGGGGGTTTTGGAAGGCCAACAAAAAATAGGGTGTATTGAAGGTGGTAAGAGGGCGGCAGCTAAACAAAGCTCGTTTTTGTTGCTTCAACAAAATAACTTTTAGACTATTTTGCGAAAATGTTTTACTACAAATTCTTTTACGAAATTGAAAAGTTTTGTTTATTGTGACGAACTCTTAAAGGCGTTTTTATTTACTGCACATAACTCTTTAAATATATTATGTTATATCTTATGTTGTTTAAATCCCAAATTGAATTTAATTTTAAATAACAAGCCTATACTATACAATAGGTAAGTGTTATAAATTTAGATTTGTATAAAGTAAATTGGGTTTTCATGATCCCTTTCAAGAAAGCATCCTCAGAAATTTCAAAGGATCCCCCGCAACCCTGAGAAGAATTAGAAAGTCGTAAATATAATCCCTTCAGTCGAAAAACCCGTAAAAATGTCATAAGCCATAAATTAAATATCTCGGCTGGGGAAAGCAATTTTCTGTTTACACTAAAGCTGTGAAAGTAACAACTTTATAGCTTTTGCTTCTATATATTTGCTTTATACCTTTTCATATTACTCAGGATAAAGCGATACGCGAACAATGATTTTATCGTTTAGAAACAAAGACATTCATTCATACTTTTCATACCTTCGAGATACATAACTTCATGCCTTCGAGAATATGACTAACTAACTATTAAATCGGGTATACGAGTCGGTACCCTAAAACTCACACGGGTACACAGGGCGGGTAAATACTCGCGGGGTTGTTTCTCCAATTTATTTGAGCGAGTTTACCATGCGCGTCTATCAGTGAGCGTTGTTCACTATTTTTAACTCACTTTCAAACAAAGGTTTTCTATTCGATTGTTTTTTAGTTTTGTTGCCTCAGAACTCTGCCATTCCACAATGCTCCCATTTTTTATTCTGTTCAAATCACTCTTAAAGAGCTGAGTGAACTCCGCAAATATTATAAGCTTTCATCAAAGTTGGTATATTTTTGTATTTTTAACCGACTTCTGAAAGGAGGAGGTTCTCAATTCGATTGGTATTTTTTTTAGCTTTAAGTAAGCAATTGAATTTAGAAGTTAAATATGGTGTGGATCTAATGAGTTTTGGAGATAAAGGGTGGATTTCTTCAGCCCTTATACATGTTTAATTTTTTAGTGTTATTCTGTAGTTTTAATAAAAATATTCTATTCATAATAAACACGCGAGCGTAATACGTTACATGCATCAATAGGCGCTTTTTTCGTAGTGCGATATGTGAAGCTTTGTTCACGATTTTTTTTTCGCCATTCACGGAATTAGCTTTCATTGAGGTGCGTTCGGGTGATAAGAGTAGTACATACAGCCCGACAGACATACAAAAAATGTAATAAAATTGTAATAGAAAACATAAAATATCTTAACGATGTACAAAAAGATAAGGAAAAAAAATACGTTTTTCCAATTCATTAGTTTTATAACTGACGAAGTACAAAATAACCATCAAAAGTTTCACACACGCTCTAAAACTGCGTTTATGCACCCTATATTTCAGGCAAAGAGATTTCTTACGACTTACACCGAAACACAAAGTAGGTAGATAAGTAAAACCGAAAGTAGAAAAGGATTTGAAGTAAAAAGAGCGGAAAAACAAACGACAAAAGAGAAAAGTTGTGATAAGAACGAAGTAATTTATGATGATGGAAAGTAAATTTAAACCGGTCTTTAGGGAAGAGGCAGGCAAGTAAACACGCAGGATATTAAGGAGAAATATAATATGTATCCCTAATAAAAAAAGTTTTTAACGACGACCCGGATGGCGCAATGGTTAACACGCCGGATCGCCGTTCCGAGGGTCCTGGGTTCGATTCCCAGCGAGGCGGAAATTTGAACGATGAATTTAAATTTCCGTTCTTGGTCTGGGTGTGTGTGTTCTTGTCTTGTGTGTTTTCCATGGCACTCACGACACAGGGAATCCTAGTGTGGGGCTATGAGTGTGTAGCGTTTAATAAACAGCTTAAGCTTAATCATTGAAAATACTAACAAAACAATGAAATTGTTTTATTCATCTAATCAGATTCCATCCAAGCAGTGCGGCGTATCATGATAAAACATGCGTCAGTTTTCAAGCTCGATTTCTAGTAATACAACGGTGAAAACCGCAACAAATGTCTTTCAGTAGTTTAAGAGGGATGCGCGTACCGATAGACAGAAAATTATTAAAAAATAACAATTTTGGCTTCTCTTGGCCTTATAAGGACCCTCATACAGTTGTTTCTTATATACCTCCTAAACCTAAACAATTTTATTATAGGTATAGATTTAAATCATAAAATTAGATAATTATACCTATTTTGTGAACATTCTTTAAATACGAGTATGTATCAAGTCAGACCTTTTGCCAGGATATAAAAAACAGATGTCGGTATAGATCAGGTCAATCGTCAACAGTCAATCGGTTTCATTGACTGATGTAACTACGGAAGCCCTTTCAGTGAAATGACAATCAATCACCGACCGCGCTCGACTTGGCTTTACTTAACGACATTTCGAATGCCGTAGCTTAAGTTGTCTGCATAGTCTACGCACATTACAGATATTTGACTCCAACTCCACTCCGATTCAAGTCTTAGGAAAACAAAGAAATATGAGCTTTAGGGGAATGGGTCCCAAAACGGCCAACCTATTTTTAGGTAAGAGAAATAAGTACGTATATGAATACAAAGATGAGTAAAACTGTTATTGCTATTAGATGCTTTAATTGTAGTTTCATACCCAATGTTCAAATTTCTAAGAATATATTACGTATAACTAGGGTCGAAATACGAAACCCATTCGAATTGCTCGCTTTGCCCCGGGGGATGTCCTAAAGCGGGCAGGCTAAAATTTATGTCAATATTTTCATGCAAATATGATGAAATGAAAGGAAGATAAACACAAGACACTGAGCACATATTCATAATAACATAGTTTATTCACTGTTAAACAAAACACGTTCTACATACCTTCGTTGTTTTGCTTAAAAATGTCAAAGTTTTTGTTTTTCGCAAACGAGCCGAACTGTTTAGTTAATTTATTGAGTTAGCGGTATGCACCGACCACTCAGCCAATAGACACCTAATGTTTGATTTTCCGTATTGAATGCATTCTGGCAACTAGCTGAGGTAACACGAAGCGGGGTGACTGACTAATTCAACGCTGTGATTGGCTAATTCAAGACCACAAGAATCGTTGGAAAGAAAAAGATTATTTTAAGCAATGGGAAAGAAGGAAACGGCACGAATTTATATCGGTACTATAAGCCAGATGTGATGACAGAAGCCATTCGCCTGTTATTAGGAGTCTATTGGCCGTGTGGTCGGTGGCGGTATGTAATATGACGCAACCATTACGCGTGATTATGTTCTTTAAATTGAAAAAATATTACCGTAAAAATATGTTATAAAGCTCACATTACAATGCTTTTCTATGAATTTAATCGGAGTGCAATTGGAGTCGAAATTATGTAATGCACTTTGTATTTTTTTACAAGTATTAGTATTACTATCCTAATTGTTAATGCGTAAGTTTGTATGTATGGATGTAGGTATGGTTGTTACTCTTTCACGCAAAAAATACAGAACTGATTTAAGGGAAACTTTACAGTACCTAATATAGCTTATATTATTATAGGTATATCAGAATAACATATAAGCTACAATTTATAAAGATTTTGTGTAATTTGTATTTGTAATATAACGATAAGTTGAAAAACCCCCTACCCTTTGAGAGTGAGAGCTATCTCGGCGTGCGCTGCCTAGACCGTTCGAGTTATACCTACGAAGATACATAATGTGT
This sequence comes from Ochlodes sylvanus, assembly GCA_905404295.2. Taxonomy (NCBI): domain Eukaryota; kingdom Metazoa; phylum Arthropoda; class Insecta; order Lepidoptera; family Hesperiidae; genus Ochlodes; species Ochlodes sylvanus. The sequence continues at coordinate 7,827,842 of FR990144.1, forward strand.
TGGATTAAGATTGTTTGTCTTAAATAGGCCTAAATAAAAGTCTGCAACAGCAGATACTATTAAGAGGTAGGCTATGTGTAAATTACTATATCCAAAATAGTGAGCTATAAATGCTATTTCCGTTTCCGAAACTCACGTGGTAGTAGCGGCTAGTAGGTACAATATAAGCTTTTCCTACTTAGGCTTGTTTACCTAAGGTTTATTATGTCATGATGCCCCTTACGTAACAAATGTTTTTAGCACTCCGTTTTAATTTGACCTGTCTACTTGCCAGCTATTGACATGAAATGTGCGGACTGCGGACCCAAACCTAATGAAAGTCTAAAAGAGGGGCTGAGGCGTCGGGGAAAGCTTTTAATTTGCTGGTGTTTGCTCATCAGTGAAGGCTTCCATTCACGTGGAAGGGCTTTATTTGTATAATTGACGTGCCCACGACTTTATCTGCAAATACAAAAGATAATCTATAGTTTTATTAGTAGGTTTCTTAACATGATAATTTACACAATTCCTGAGGGAAGAGAGCGAAAGCAAGTTTGGTGTGATCAACAAAAAACTATTCACAACTTAAATCTTAATAACAATGTGCTCGTATTTTGTATTGTTTTAAATCCATCCAATTCAATTATTCAACAAAAGGAGTGTTTTGCACAGTGTTCTGCACAGTTTGGCTTAGCACTAACACAATGTATTTCCACGCCATCTAGCTACCACTGGAAGCAACTGCTGCTCATCAACGAACCGGACGCACAGCTCAGCGTTGCCGGCAAATCAACGTGCCATCTAATGATGAAGACTTTCGCCAATTTCCTGAAAACAGCAGACATCATTTATACCCCGTGGGATACAACGTCCGACGGAGGACTCAACCACACAGAAAATTTGAAGTTCTATCTTGGATATAAATACACAAGTAAGTGGCTAGATTAAGGGCTTAGAAACGATGGATATTGGGTAAGATTTGCAAAATATTAAGCTAAGTAACATTTTATTAATAATATCTAACAATTTTTGTTTTAATTACGCCATCTAGGAATCCACATCAAAACTAACGGTTGTTTACCGTGAAAATACCACCGCTACTCGCCGCTAGATGTCGCTGACCTTTAATTGTTTTACTGAACCCTTTTCGTTCCTTCCCTTTGTCGATAGATGTCCCGAGCATATCATTATCGGTAACAAAATTTCTGCAGATTCAAATGGAAGCGAGCCGTAATATTGTACGAATCGCCAGCGTATGAATCGTTCCTGGGAGCGAAAGGGGGTTTTCTCATGGCGAGCACCATCCACGAACACATGCTGATTGAGGGTGTCACAGTTTTCGGACGAGAACTGTTGGCCCAACAAACCCACAAAGATATGCTCACGCAGAACTTAGGCAATGATTACTCCAGTGAGTTGTTTGGTGTGAAAGGGCGTTTGAAGGTTGCTTAACAAGGCAGCATAAAGACTTATGCACCATTACTCCATAGTTTATTTTGCTGGGATGAGCACATTACCTATTTATAAGGTGTTTTTGCACAGTTTGAGCGCACCGTGTGTCAAATTAGTATTTGGAATTGCAGGTTGCAAGTTTTGGGAGATTGAACTTTACTGTTTTATATTTAGGAATATGATAATGCCCTAATTAAGTTTGTGTGTAAAAAATATTTTGCCATACTATGTTTGTTAATAATATGGTTTAGATACCTACTTGGCCGAATATTCGGCCCGGCACGGCACGAAAACGACCACGAATACATCATTCTGTTTTCATTTTCGTGACTATTCATATCTTCTCTCTTTCTCACTCATAGATCTTTTAAACAAGGACGATGCGAGCAAGAATTCAGACGAGAAACCCTTAGATTCGTGCCATAAAACCGACTCTGAGCCGAGAACGCCGGCTACACTTTTTTAGAGGCGACCCTTTTGTTTGTTCATCTGTGAAGGCGACTCAGTCCTTAAGGGTAGCAACACATCTGTGACCGAATTATAATGTGACTCTTACTAACAATTAAGTACCTACTAACTGTATTCCGTGAACTGGACTATTACTAATACACCTAACAGGACTAACATTCACTAACAGTTTTAACACTTGTCACCTAACCGGACTAACTATCCCAGTCCCCATTTGTGTCTTGTTTTAAGTCGGTTGTAGTTGTCATGGGCGGCAGCGGAAGGTGGTGCTGCATGCTCGTTTGCTACCTTAATTCCATAAAAAAAGAGAACAAGCGAATACTCGTAGCGAATAGCGAAGATGCATGAATAGGTTTACATAGTATTCGAGCTTGCTCGCCTTTTCTCGTCGGAAACTGATCGAGGCATAACAGTTCTGGATCAATTCATGCCTTCATCAATCTTGGAACACTGTGGCGAATACATTAATTAATCTAATCTATTCTAAGTTCGTGGTGCGATATCGGGTCGGTAGATGGGGAATTTCTTTTTCTTATTTCCTTTTATTTTTGTTTGAACGATTTCAATTTAGGGCAATATTTTCCTTTTCCAAAGAAAAATACCGTGTGTGCAAAATTCCAACATTCTAAGTAAGTACATAATTATTTTGAAGGACAAAATGTTACCGTTGCTAGACTTTTCGTGAAAAAAATGAGACAAGATTTAAGATTTACGAGACAAAGATATTATCTTTCTCGACAAAGTTATACCTCGAGTTATCTTTTTAATAATTTTCATGTAGGTGTGTTGCGGTGAGACTAGGGATGCCAGATACTGGCTTATAATTTTCGGGACAATTCTAGTATTACTGCAACGGCTTCAACCCAATATGACTCACTACTGGGCACGAGTGGGTCGTCTCGTAATTGAGGACCTCTAGAACATACCGCACCACGCTGTTCCAGTGCGGATATGAAGGGTTAGTGGCCAACCCAAGTTTTGGAAATTTTTATATACCTCCCGAAGGCCTTCGACACGGCTAACGACTGCTATCTAATGATAATGGAAGCGCTCAACAGTTTTAGTCACATGGTAACCCATCCAACTACCTACTACCGTGTCCGCCATGGCTTAAATCGGTCTATCCCTTAGGATCGCCGCATGCCACCGGGCTATAAGCGCTTCAGCACTCCCTACTACTAGTCTACTACTGCAATAAATATTATAAAAATAAATAGTGACTTAACTGGACCTAATTAACGTTTTTACTCATTTTTCTCTTTAAAAAAATTTAGTAAGTTTTAAAATATTACTAAAACGAAACAAAAATTTAACTCCTTATAATTTTCTGATAAGGAAGTTAATTAAAATGTTCAGTACAAAACGTAGGCATTCGGATTCAGAGTCAATAAACAAGAAGTACTGGATATTGGACAGGCCGCACAATACGGGGACATTCCCGAATTTCCTGGCCTTTTGGCAACCTTACATGAGAATGTAGCAACGATTTCTTACCTACGTAATATCATGTAATAATATTGTTTACATTTCTGTTTGTTACAACAGGTAACACGACAAATTGGATTACATTTTGTACGTCCACATTTTGTATTTTGTACATTTATCTTAATATACAGTTTGACAAGATAGTATTTGTGAAGAAAATGAATTTGAAACAACTAACAAACAACTAACAACTACTAACCAACTAATGTTGTAACACTTAATCTGACCACACTTACTATCGTAGTCCCCTGTGAGTCTTGTTCTACGTGGGTCACAGTTGTGATGGCCGGCAGCGGAAGGGTGGTGCTGCATGCTCGTTTGCTCTGTATCTTAAATTCTATATATAAATACAAAAAAAAAAAAATTCAGTCACTGTGCTGTTAAGTTCTTTGGGAAGCTTTTATTACCTTTAATGTATTTAGTATGTATACTATGTACATTTATATGTATAGGTACATTGTTATGGGTCCGAAACCAATCCAATCGAAATCCAAGACAATGTATCCAGTGGATTTCTGTTCAAGATTGATTACTGCTTCTGAGAAAATTGAATTTTGCTGGTTTATTCAATATTTTTCGATTTCCGGCTGTTTTTTACAAAGTCACTGATTAAGATGAAATTGTGTTCAGAGCACAGATTAATGTTTTAATATTATAATATATTTATTTAAGTGTTGCCCATAAAGAGGTGTCATGGAAAACCCGGTAGGAACAAAGACCTATCTTACAAAGTCTCTTAAGTATCTCGTAAGTATCTTACTTAACCTCATCAATCCTATCTTACGTAACCTAACCAAACCACTTGATATTACGAAACAATTGGTTTCGTGAGCAATTACTGTTTATAAACGTCATCGTGACATTAACATTCTATGACCAACATTGTCCCGATGTATGATTTCTACCAGACCAAGCTCTGAGAGCTCGCGAAGGAACCAACCTAAAGCCGATTTCCTGAATTTTGTTCCATAAGCATTTTGTGCATTTTAACGTTGACATAAATACGTCGAAAAATATGCTAATCATCAGTCGCGCAAGCAAAATCCGAAAAGTAGGTATAGCCTCATAAGGAATCCATAAAATAAAATCATCTACCAAGCTAACCAAACCCTAGTGATTCTTACAGAACATTAAACTCGGCCCCGCGTAGGGATGATAAAATCAGGGCCTCATTGTGTATTCAAAATATATTCGGAAAGGAAAATATTTAGATAGTTTGTATCCGATGTTGTCAGCTCGATCAGCTGTCTTTTGTGCGACGTGATGTTCTTTTGATCCATCCATCAACCTAGTTTATTTTTCCTCTTCGAAAAATTTCACTACCGTTCGTCATTATCTTTACATTCATAGACTTTTCCGTGCTTCGCTGTCGGCCCCGGTTGTTACCGCCACTGATCACTTACTTGCTAATGTATAATACAACGTTTTTGTAATAAACAAATTCAAAGTTGAAGTCCTTTTGATGTACCGTATGGCGCAATGGTTAAGTGCCCGATGGCCGTTCCAAGTGTCCTGGGTTTGATTTCCATTGAATGATGACTTAAAATTTCTGTTCTCGGTCTGGGTGTGTTTGTTCTTGTCTTGTGTGTTGTTCACGGCACCTGAGCCACAGGGAATCCTAGTGTGGATCTATGAGTTTGTAGCGTTTATTTATTTAAGAACCAACATAGGAATCCAAATTCCTGTTCTCATCAAGAATAGGCGGAATAAATGTTTCGTCTCCTATTAAAAATATTTTAAGCCGATAAAGGACATCACTGTCTGTTTCCCAACATAATGACGTTGGCCCCTCGCCACAAAGGACATTAAAGAGAAAAACATCAATTCCACTAATACGACGCCGTTCTGAAGTTGGCACGAATAAATTAAGAGTATTAACGGTAATGAAGCGTTCAATGACGTTCGTATTTGTACGTTTTGTGGGCGCAAATTTTCAGGCTTAAACGAATGTTAAAATTCATTTTGAAATGTAAAATTAAAATGTCATTAGTACGACTAAATAGTTTATTTTCATTCTCATTGTGCTACTTCTAGAAAGTTCGCGAAAAGACATGATTACAAAATAATAGTGTAGATTCTATAGTTTACAAAAAATATTTTAAATATAAATTTAAATCAAACAATGCAACCTTTTATTTTTATGGAAAAATACGTACATAAAATAAAGATGTAGGTGCATTTAATTTTGTGATATCATACATATTGTAATACAATAGCAACTGTAAAAATACTCGTATAACGCAAATTTTCCGCTTCCATTTTGATTGGCTTTTGGTGCTACTGAAAACATGGGGGACGGTAACTAACCACTAACCGTCAAATGATTCATCACCCATATTAACGACTACATAAGAGAGAATCTCATTACCTGTGATAAAAGCACTAAGAAGTAAAAGCTCAAGATTATTAAGTAAAAGATTTCTGGCGAAGCACTTGGGGTTTGATGTCGCATTAGCCCCAAAATGTTATTAGCTTACTCTGCTCCCTTGGGACGAGATAACTGGTCTTATACAGGGTGAATTGGAATTGAAGACGACAATAGATTAACTAATAACTGGGATATCTCGTTTGCCTATCTTTGTGGAAAGGTTGTTGTAACGAGATCTAATACTTTGTTATATATTTGGTTGTTGTATTTTCCTTGTGAATAAACAAAAATTCAAATTCTTTTAAAGTTTCATTTAAAAGTTCTGAGTTGCGTTTATAAATAATACGTTATATAATTATATATGTAACTACTGAGCATGTGTTCTTCCTCTCATACCTAAGCATAATCCACCACACTGCTCCACTGTGGATTGGTATTGAGGGGTTCACTGGCCCACCCAAGTAGGTGCCCTCCGAATCACGGTGCAACGAGTTTTATCATGAGCAAAAATGGTTTTTTTTTTTAATATTTCAATGATACCTATATATTTTTGTGGGACATCTTTTATATTGAAAATTTTCCTTATTTGGCTTGAAATTTCGTTATTACGAGAAACCATAGTGAAGGTGTTTTAAGTGCGGTGCAAAACGTCTTGTTATTAAATTTTATGCTGGAGTGCTCAGTATCAAATTCGTTGTAAAATACCGCTGGGAGTTGATGTCACATTAAATCCCCGAATTAATCTACTCGTAAAACTCGTTTTCACTCATTCAACAAAGTTCCAACTTGGTGCCTTTAGAACCAGAACTTACTACTCAAAAAATATTTAAAGCTAAACTTGGTTTTTTCTTGACATACATTTTGTCAAATTAGCCCAGTTATAACTGTTTCGACTGAGATCAATCAGCTAGCGAACACGTACTTAAAATGTTTATGTGTTTTTGACTAGTGACTAGACAAAACGGGATATAACTCAATTCGGGATTTTCCTATAACATTCGCACATAGAAAAAAAGTCTTGATCTAACTTTGTTCGTAATTAGAGTGTTAGACACGATAGGAAACAGATTCTCTCGACACTACAGCGAAGTTATAAATTAGTCTTCAAGAATATTACTCGAGTTGGCTATCCGCTCTTCAACAAAATGAGTACGTACTTGACAAAGTTTTATTTCGAAAGTTCCGTTACTTGCCAAGGCCTTAATACAACTTTCTATAAGCCTTCTGGAGATACCGATTGGATCTTGGATTACATTTCATACTACCAAATATTCCATGAAAACCGATATCACGTGGAATCTTCAAAAGGTCTTTCGGAATATTCCAGGCTGCCTCGCCAACCCAACCTTCTCGTCATTCATCGCAGTTGCGTAACTATTGCAAGCCTTAGCTAACCTACGAGTATTTTCAAACAGCGGGTAACCACTTGACTGCTAATGGCTTGTAACCAATAAAGGGAACTAAAGCGAGTGTAGTGTTAATGCGAGAACACAGCGGACAATAAAAATATAGTAAAAGTTATTTTTACATGAAAATATCCAATTTTGTGCCAACTTTAGATCGGTGTACTGGAAATGTATTAAATTTATCATGTTTTATTCCGATTTTGTATATTAATATTTTTAAACATGGAAATATCATGATCTGCACCAAACCTCCAACTTCAGACGCTATTTACTACACGAAAAAACCTTATTTGAACCACACCAGCCTAATAGACGATGTAATTCATGGTATTCTGTCGAATGTCGAATGGAAATATCATGTTTTGTTCCGACACTCCTCAAATCCTTCCATTAAACGGAAGGTAAAATGTCCACAATGGGCCAGTAATCCCGGATTACCCGGATTAATTAAGTTAATTACAAACGAATCCCTTTCACAGCAGTTTCATTAAGCGCCACGATTTGTTTGAGTTGTTTCAATTGTTTTTATGACTCAGTTACATCCCTTCATCATTTTTATTGTTATCGACAGTCAATTATCTTATGTTTCTAACCTAACAATTCAGTGTGGAATAGCCCGAGGTATAGGTATGCTAAATAGGCTACCAGCTCGTATCAATCATAAGAGAACGAGCGGTTGGTCCAGTGGGTGGTTATACATATATTTACAAAATACAAGATCGAAGTAAATGCATTAGATTAAGGCTGAGATGTATAGAAGATACTTAGCCTTAGCTCAGACTTTACTCTGACTTAAGACAGCGTTCGTATTTATAAAGCGATCGTTGACTTGGCTGAGTACGAGTTGAGCAAAGACTAATAAGTTCATGAAATAGACGACTTACCAAAAACTTTGGCTATTATCCGAACAAAAATAATGGTTCCAAATGAACCTTGATATTAGTCGGTTTCTAAGACATTTAAATTTTTAGTATTAACAAACAGATAGATGGCAGCAATCAATTATGACAGCTTGTGCTGAGCACAATTTCAGCGTGACATGTCTATAAATACCAAATCGCAATCTTTGTTAAGTCAAGTTTTTCGTAAGTAAAGTCTGAGTTAAGGCTAAGTATCGTCTATACATCTCAGCCTAAGAATCTTTAATGTTTACTTTATATGTCATAGTAAATAAATATCAGGGAGGACTGTGGACTGGTAATCAATAAATGGCTTTAAATACGTGTTGTCCATGCCACCCTCGATACAAGGAATCATGAGTGTTACGAGTGTTAATCGTATGAATCATGCAGGGTTATGAGTAGGTATTAGAGATTATTTAATTATAAAAAAAAATATTGGATGGAAGAATATTTTGACTGGGATTAACAATTTTAATTTGTTAAGAGCTTAATTTGAAATATTAAAATAGAAATATAATTTCATCAACAGATATGAACACGCTAGTGCAATTTTATTATTTGGAGAGATGAATACTCGGCTTTGTGGAAAATAATCCTTTCGCTTTGAAATAAATTCTATTTATTTGGAGTGAATAAAGCGGAAATAGCCCAGCGGTTTGTATGTTGAACTATCTGTTTGTATGTTGAAGAGTCTGAATTGGAATGGTGTACCAACTTATTTTTAAGTTATTTATTTATTTATAACTCTTTATTGTACAAGAACAGGACATTAACAATTATGTAAATAGACATTTATGGAGTACAAAAGGCGGTCTTAACGCTACATAGCGATCTCTTCCAGACAAGTTACGTTCTAAAAATAATTACTTATCACTTGCTTAATTAACACTCGTCTACCTATTTTCGTTCAAGAGATAGAGCTCTGTGACAGACAGATAGACAGCAAGACAGACATCGGGGGCATATTATAAGGGTTCCATTTTTTATTTTTGGGTATGGAACCCAAAAAATGAGCAACGGTAAAGTTGTTTGCAATGTAATTGTTTCCAGAATTTATGTACCGAAACTAAGCGAATCCAGGTTATTACATTAAGCCATAAATAGATAAATATTTATATATTAAAAGAATGCGAAACATTTCCATGGTAACATTCACTTTGGACCGAACTAATCAGAGAGTGAGTGAATGACACTTAACCTCAACTTCATTTTAACGAACGTTTGTGAATTCTTTTTTAACAAGTTCATTTTCAAGTTCCATCAAGTCTGGTGCAAGTACACGAACTACGTTTTGATGATGTTTCGGTTGGTATCATTATTACGAAACGTGAGTCTGTTCAATTTTTGGTACAAAAATATTACTTTACTCAAACATAGTATATATTATTAAAACTATAGATACGTTACGTTCATACAATGCAAGTTGCACTTTTGGATCTGACGACATGACTGTAACTATGGATGTGACAGATCATTACAGAACGTATGAAACAGAAAGAGATAGCAACATTACATACAAACATTGCAAGTTAAAAAAAGCTTTTAAAAATACGAATCTTGTCTCTATAATTATACCTAATATTAGTATGGATATTAATTGCGTGATAAATATCTACATTGCGCCGCATATATAAATCAACACCGTTCATATTACTATTACTAATGAATCGTGTAGCATTAGCATCAGCATTTTGTACATTTGTGCGCAGAGCCAAGTATTACAGGTAGGTATTTGAGCGCACAACAGTTTGCCATCCAAGTTCATGAACATTTTTATTTAAATATGTCTTCTACTCTGGTATGTGACCTCTCAAAAATCATCAATTAACCCTGATAAATTAATAAGTTCATAACTAAAAATTATTGCACTATTGTTGCTATTGTATAAAATGGGACAATTTGATGTATTCTTTCTTTAACAGTAAATAATTTTAAAATACCAAAATTTTATCTACCGAGTTATAAACTCGACTTAAACACAGTACTTAAATGAAAAGAGAGAAAGAAAGATAACATTTTCTCCTTCGTTTTACAATTAAATAACTTATGAATAATCTCCAACAGATATGAAATGTATCTAATTACAATGAACACTAGGGAAGATATCAATTTTTGATTCCGTGATTTACCTTTGGTAAGATTTCATAATACATTTTAGAAGAACGAATACCCTATATAAACAGAATCACCCACAAGTAGATAACATAATATCATCCTTGAATTCTTATTCATTAAACCAAGACCTACTGAACAAAAATGCAAAGAGGTACTTTAAAACCTATATTTCTATGGTACAAAACTACAGACCAAAACCATTAATAAAACAACTTGGCCTCATTTCGTACTGACGCTTTCGTCGGAATTATACTTGATGCCAAATATTTTCTCCGCGCCTAGAATTAATAACAGATCAAAATGATTTAAGAGTAACAAGGTTCAACATTGCAAACTTGATATTAACGGTGCAGTATTGCACTTCTACGTGTTTAATTCAAGGTTATTCGCTTGTTTTAATTCAATGAAATGTGTAATATTATGCTGGTATGTGCATTAATACGTGCAATTAATTTGGCAACTGAAAATAAACTTGGCGGATAGGAAATAAGGTAGATAAGTACGAGTAAGTAGGTAGATACAGTGTCCTTTATATTGCAGTATTGCAATCTAGAATACGCGAGGAGTTTCGAGTTCGATGCCTAGTCCGAACAGTGGCATTTGTGGCATTTTAATATACACAGGTGTGATCGTATTTTGCCAAAGTATTTTGCAAATGTTGAAGAAAAATGAATAGTTTGAAAAACTAAAAACACATTTTTATGACGCTAAGTGAATTTCTAAATGCCATGCAATCAATTTAAGTAGTCACTGCGCTGTATGCTGTATGCTGTATCATGCTTGTCATAAAATTACATAGCCATAGCTATGTTGTTTTAGAGATGTTAGTGTGTTAAGTTGCATTATTCAAAAAGTAAATGTATGAGATATATTGAGGTGGTTTTTGAGGTGTGTGGCATTTATTTATTTTTACTGTTAGCTGGTAATGATATACACAACAGTTAGTATAAACGACTGCCCAAAAAAGAGCGTAATATTTTGAGGGTCATATTTATGTATGTGAGTTTATTTATTCCACCATAAAGTCTAAATACCCGAGCACGACTGGATGTATGGGATATTATTAGATTCTTTACATCAACTCAAGTGACCCTGGCTATAATTATTGAAAAGATAATACGGCAGCTGTAATGTATGGAAGGCCTTGGTAATGTAAGCATATTTCAAACTATATAATTTTTAGTTCGTTTCATAGCAGTGTAGCTGGGTAAGGTACTTCATTTTATTAAATATGCGAGCTTGTTTAACATAAATTGAATATGTATGTATGATCTCCTTTATCTTCGCAATCCATTTCTGTTCACTGCTGGGTTCAGGTGCTCTCTCCCAAGGTGCGGGGTACAGGCCATAGTCCACCGCGCTGGCCAAGTTTGAGAACATTACAGGGAACTCTCGGGCTCCGATAGGAGTATAGTGTTCTGTGCTCTCAGGTGTGCAGGTTTCCTCACGACGTTTTCCTTCACCGAAAGAACAAGTGATCATCAACTGAACAAGTTCACCGAAGCAAGTGATAATTTAATTCTAATAACCACAAAACAATACCTACATATTGCATTATGTCCACTTAGTCTATAGGTACCTCCTACACATAGGTATTCCATGGTATTCTGCATGCAATATCCGTTTAAGAACAATGACAGACGATACTATACGTGTATGCACTAATGCATTTTAATACGACACCTCCATTTAAAACCAGGTGTTAGGTAAATCGCAGCGAATAGCGATTAGAATTTATAATACGCGGTATTTCAAGTACTGAGTAAAGGAGTGCGCACATTACACCAACTCGACGTCAACTCCACTCCGACTCCACTCCGTTTCAACTCCGACGTTCCGTTCCGCGATCAACGCTTCATCGACGTCAACTCGACTCCGTCTCCACTCCGTTTCAACTCCGACGTTCCGTTCTAGGTACATTACGTCATTGTGTCGGTCGACGCGTGGACTACTCGTCTACGGTGAGTCGTCGACGCGTTGGTCTCGAAACGGAACGGCTATGGGTGTAGGGCGAGCCGTATAGGTATATTAAGTATAAGTTCGAAATTCAACCTTACCTTCAAAGATATAAGGCTCATAATTGAATGTTAGCTTTGTCAAGGTTTTAGTCGCGTTCTCGTCTGTCGGTCGTGGAGTCGTTGTACTGTGCGCAGTCCTTAAGTTGTTTACGCTCGCGTGCGATAGTATAAGTAAACGCTTATTCGTAACAAGTGGGCTTCCCATGCAGGATTTTATGAATATAATATAAATGGTTCGTTAGTGTTTGGTCCCGCTTATCTCAGAAACAGCTGAACCGATTGTAGTAAGCTTGGGGCAAAATAGTGTTTGTTTTAACTCAATCGGATCACAAATGGATCACAAAAATAGCTCTAAAATGTGTGCAATTCTCACGTGGTAGAAGTGAAACTTAAAAAACGAATACTGTCAGTAAAAATATTGATGTTTTGCTTTATTTAAGTAAGCCGCCATTTTGAAGTAAAAGGTATTGCTCTAGGACCCCAACCTGGAGCACGCAAGCGGATAATGCTTCCTAACTCTTTCTCCCACGTTAAAATGTGTTTGTCTCTTTTACTGTCGCTTTTTCGCGTCACTTCCGTTTCATCGACTTTATTTTTGATGCTAAAGAATGATTGATGCTAAAGAAGTTTTCACTTCAAAAAGTGTAGAGTCGTATGCGTTTCCCAACGTTTCCGACGACTAGGGATTACTAGTCTCTACGAGTACGTGTATATATAAAAATCGGTGAATGTATTGCTAAGCGCAAATCTCGAGAACAGCTGAACCGTTTTCGCTAATTCTTTAAATTAAGTAAATTTGAACTTTAATACCATACTATAAAGTTTAAGTGTTAGTGGAGGGGTTCCTGGAAGGGGAAAAAATTGAGTGACGTTAGTATCGTATAAATATTAATGTCAATAATCAGAAATTGTAATTTTCATTGTGATTTTTTAGTGACTATTAAAAGAATTTTAAGTGTATTATAATTTTTATTTTTTGACATAATGTAATTGTTGAGTTATCAAATCAATTTCTTTCTTATCTTACTAGCTGACCCGGTGTCCCGAATAGCAGAATAAGTATTATAAAATAAATAAAAATTAAAGAATCGATTGTTAGGCGGTACGAAGTTCGCCGGGTCAGCTAGTAAAAAATAAAAATATCTTAACAAAAATAAATTTATTTATTTATTTATTTATTTATATTTTCTAATAAATAACGCTACACACGCACAGCCTCACACTAGGATAATGTGTCGTGAGTCCCATGTACAATACATAAAGACACCCAGACCGAGAACAATAATTAAAAAAAAAAAACAGTTAAAATAAATTAAATTGAAATAAAATTTACGCCTCCCTGGGAATCGAACCCAGGGCCCTTCGAACGGTAGTCCGGGATGGTAACCATTGCATTTACCATCCCGGCCTACCCATTCGGGTCGTCTTAAGAATTAGCGCCGATGACTGCGTCAGATCAGACCAACTGAATGTTCTCCGTCGGTCCGTATCACAAAAAATTATATGTCCCGTTATTCCGTTTACGTACGTTTGGCGGCTATTAAATTAACATAAAAAAATATTATTACAATCTGATAACCGTAATGATTAAGGAGGCATAATTAAGTAACTGCGTTAACGAACTTTATTCGCTTTGTAATAAGCAAAGATAATTTATTCTTTGCCGGGACTAAGTTCATTTTATTTCGTTGCGAATGATGATAAGGTCGTTAAAAAACGTAAGAATATGGTAGTAATAAACCAGCACTAGGATTCCCTGTGTCACGGGTGGTATGGATAACACCCATGGCCATGACCGGAGAACAAATATTTTTCGGTCACTTAAATGACTTCCCCGGCCGGGAATTGAACCCGGGACTCCTCGCTTCGTAGACACGGGCACTACGTAGTAGGCCACAGAGTCGTCTAACCTTTTTTACAAATGTCCAGATTTTTTTTATATCCAGCTAATTGTCCGAATTTATAAAATATCGAAATGCTAACCCTAGTAACTTTAAATAATTATGTTACATTAAAGGATAACTAAAGGAATAAATTAATATTTTCAGACCAATAAATTCATTGTATCTAAGGTAATAGGTCACAGAGTCGTCTAACTAACCAACTAACTTTTAACTTTTTTCACAAATGTCCAGTTTTTTTATATCCAGCAAATTGTCCGAATTTATAAAATCGAGATGGTAACCCTAGTAACTGTAAACTTTAAAAATGTTACTATTAAAGGATAACTAAAAGAATAAGTAAATATTTTTTGACCAATAAATTCATTGAATCTAACGACCGACATAATTATTATGTAGAGCAGGTATAATTTTGAAAACAATAAAGTACAGTAAAAGTATGTTTTATATTGATGCCGTTTTATGAACCCAAAAAGAATGTCGCAATATTACTGCGTTTACGAGTTATTGAGGCAAATTGTTCAAGTGTATACGTACCTACTTACTTATAATATTGCGATAAATACCCAGAGGTAAGTAAAGATTAAGTTAAACAAAATTCACTCGAAATGTTTCGTATTTTAATGGCTCACTCAAAAACCGGTTACGTGGCGTTTGTATCACGATTGTGAGTACCTTACGAGTTTCCGAATTCATTTGGAACGTTAACTTGTTCCCGAATCTCACCTATACGTGCCGATTCGTGCCAAATTCACAGACCTCTAATTCACTCGTTTTTTTTGTGGTTCTATTCTAAAGACCAACATACAAACAATTCGAACCGTTACGCAGTTCAGACTTTCAGAATTCAGACAGACTTCAGTCAGTCCTCACTTCCTCAGTCGCATTCTCGCATTGTATGTTCATTCATTCAGTTCAGCTTAGTCAGTCGATGCTTTGATGTCAGTGGGAGTACGCGCGTGCTTGCGTTTACGCGGGAAACGAACGCGAATCCATCTGACGTCCTCGTTTGAATTTAGAATTAAAAACAAACGCGTCTATGAGTAAAAAACAATAAGTCGCGAAAGTTGTGTTATATTACGTGCAAAAAGTGGAACATTAATTGTTTTAGTGCTTGTGTGTGTGTTTAAATGAAACAGTTTTGTTTTAAAGTTTAGTTTTTGTTTTACAAGTTTTGGATGTTAAGAGAGCGATGATCGTTGTTTTCGCAACCACAGCGGTTGGGTTTGTAGTTTTCAGCTGTTCAAATGAACGGAGTGACGTAGTAGCTAATTTTACATATGAAAGAATTTACCTAGATTACATTTACAAACATAATGCATCTCTATAATTTTTTTTGTTTCGTAAATGCCTTAGGCTTAGAATAATTACACTATAGAAAGGCAGTCTTCATACAAGCGCTCTGTCTAAAGTGAAGCACTAAACCGAAACTTTTCCGAAAGCGGGGAATGATTCAGCTGCGGATAATCATATAATATGTTTTTAGCAATAATACATAAATAGCTTTTCAGATATTTTGTGACACAATTTAACTGGACAAATCGTCATAATTCTCTTTTTTCACGAGACACGTTTGGCGTGCGTTGACATTGAACACTACGGAGCTGCCCGGTGTTTGGAGTCATTTCTGACTCCAATTAAGGTGCTTCAAAATGGCCGCGCGGACTTGGTTTCTATAGTAATTATTCTAAGGCTTAGGTATTCGTATAGGTATATGTAGGTATGGATATTGACTTATTAAGGATATGTTTTATAATAAATTTGTTAGTTTTGGTTTTTGTGGTCACAGCGTTTACCAATTCGTATATATTTATGTATCTAGTAGGTCGTGTAAGGCTAAAGTTTAAAGGCTTTATAATTTAAGTATTGTAATTTTTTTATAGATACTTACATGTTACCAAATTAAATATAAGTAGGTACCTGCTTAGGTGCCTTGCTACGAGTAGGTTCTCAACCTGTAAGGAGTTACTAACTAGTCCTGTCTAGTGATTGTATTTACCTACGTGTTTATAGATTTATGGATGTTTTGGGTATCCATTAAAAGTCTTGAGTCTCTTCGGTAGTCGTTTATTAATATTATATGGAAGAGCACAGTCTCAATCACAACTTCACAAGTCGGCAGTTACAACAAGTCTCGACAGGAATACCGGATTCGAATTACACCGTTAGCACTGTCACTGTCTGTACGGTAGTGGTGGTTGACAACTCACTGACATATTGACAGTTCACTGACTGGCGTTGTAAGGTGTTGCCAGTGTCAATATGCCAGTGCAGTGTGTCGCCACACCACCCCCCTACGAAGTAACTAAAAATATAATTTTTACATTACTACTAATAGGGATACACTGGTATTATATTCATAAAACTATACAAATGACAAAAAATAAAATGTTGCAATAAACAATATAATGAAATAAACAATGCAATGAAAATAAACAATATACAAAAAAACAACCAAAGAAAAACATTGCAATTAAAACAATAAATAACAACATTAGATTTTCTTACAAACTATAAATCTAATACAGATTTGAATTTTACAGTACGACCTGAACGGGTTACAGTTGGTTGTGGTGGTCGTACGTTGTCGGAGAACTTTGGCGGAGACACAGTAGGAGATGCAGCAGGAGATGTTGAAGGAGCTATTGTCTGATCGAGGCTACTGTTCGGATCAGACATGAGGTAGGCTGGTTTTACACGGTCTATGCTCACTTCTTGGTGTTTACCTGCGATGTCGAGGGTTATGGTCTTGTTACCGTGTTTCAACACCTTGTACGGTCCGGTGTAAGGCGGCTGTAAAGAGCGACGAACGGTGTCGTCCCGCAGGAAAACATGGGTTGAAGCAGGCAGATCTCTAAATATGAACGATGTGCGATTGCTGTGACGAGATGCTGGGATGGGACGAACGTCCGTCATCTTACGCCTTAGCTGCGAAACAAAACTCTCGATATCCTGTTGGTCCCCTTGAGAAACACTGGGCGCCAAGAATTCTCCTGGCAACCTTAGTGGTTCTCCGTAGAGCATTTCTGCTGCGGAGCATTTGAGGTCGTCCTTGAGAGAGGTGCGAATGCCGAGAAGGACGAGAGGAAGGGCTCTGTGCCAGGTGTTGTTATGGCACATTAGAGCTCCCTTCAATTGGCGGTGAAAACGTTCCACCATGCCGTTCGCCTGAGGATGGTAACTGGTCGTTCGGGCACGTCTGGTGGCTCCGAAGTCCATGAGGCGTCGGAACAACGTGGATTCAAATTGACGTCCCTGGTCCGTTGTTACCGTGATGGGGACGCCGTAACGTGCAATCCAGCCGTTGAAAAAATGTTCGGCAACCTCCTCAGCGGTGATGTATGTCATGGGCCAAACTTCTGGCCACCTAGAGAAGCGGTCTATTGCCGTAAGACAATAATTGAATCCATTCGAAGGTGGTAGAGGGCCTATGATGTCAAGGTGCACGTGCCTGAACCTTCCTGGTGGTGTAGGGATATCACCAAGTGGAGATGTAATGTGTCGCGTGACTTTGCTTTTCTGGCAGGCTTGACACTCGCGTGCCCACGTGCGGCAGTCTTTGGCGATGCCAGGCCAGACAAAACGGTCCGCGATCAGGCGCGCTGTTGCACGCGCTCCCGGATGGCTCAAATTGTGTAGACGCTCGAAGGTTGGGCGTCGGTGACTCGGTGTCAAATACGGTCGCGGCTTTCCGGTAGATACGTCGCAGTAAATAGTGGTACCGGTTCCTGGTATCACTGTTGCTTCCAATTTTAACGATGACTCCTTGCGCATCTTTTCGAGCTCTGCATCACAACGCTGAGACTCTGCGAGGGCGGTGTAGTCATCATCCAGCTGAATCGCTTCGATCCGGGACATCGTATCCGCGACAACGTTGTCTTTGCCGTGGATATGCAAGATGTTTGTGGTAAATTGAGAAATGAATGACAGCTGATTAAGTTGTACGGGAGGTAACTTCTCACGTCGTTGAAGAAACGCGTAGATGAGAGGTTTGTGGTCGGTATATATAGTGACCTCCTGTGCCTCCAAAATGTGTCGGAAATGTTGAACGGCTTCATATACTGCTAGCAGCTCCCTATAGTACGCAGGCCAGGTGGACTGGCGCGAGGTAAGCTTCTTGCTGAAAAAGGCAAGTGGCTGCCAGCAGTTGTCCACGCGTTGTTGCAGACAAGCACCAACGTGAGTGGAGGATGCGTCTGTAAATAGTCCGAGGAGAGCGCCAGGTTTTGGATGACATAGAAGAGTTGCCTGGGCAAGATGGTCTTTACAACTTTGGAATGCTTGCTCAAGGTTCGGTGTCCATGGGACGGGTTTAGCTCCTTTTAGCTGGCTCGACGCTAGGATGTCGTTTAGCGGAGCTTGTAGTTCTGCAGCCTTTGGGATGAATCGTCGGTAAAAGTTGACCATTCCGAGAAACCTGCGGAGGCCTTCTACGGTCTTAGGTAGAGGGTAGTTCCGCAGAGCTTCAATTCTGTCCTGTGGTGGACGTATGCCTTCGTGTGAGATGTGGTAGCCTAAGAAGACAATTTCTTTCTCAGCCAGGACACACTTGGCGGGATTTATGACGACACCATATTTGGAGAGTCGTTGGAACAAGGTGCGTAAGTTCCGTGCGTGGTCATCGGCCGAGCGCGAAAACAGCAGAATGTCATCGACATATGGGAAGCAGAAATCGAGTCCCCTTACGACTTCGTCTATAAACCGCTGAAAAGTTTGCCCAGCGTTGCGCAAACCGAACGTCATAAAGGGGAACTCGAATAGTCCAAACGGTGTTGTGATTGCTGTTTTCGCAACATCTGGCTCGTGTACTGGAATTTGTTGGTAGGCCTTAACTAGGTCGATTTTCCCAAATATAGTGGCGCCAGCCAGGTTGTGTCCAAAATCTGCGATGTGCCGTACGGGGTATCTATCTGGGACGGTCCTTGCGTTCAGGGCACGATAATCGCCACAAGGCCGCCAACCGTTCTCACCCTTCTTGGCCAGGTGCAGGGGTGAAGCCCAGGGACTCTTTGAGGGTCTCGCGGTGCCACATTGTACCATGTCCTCAAATTCCTTCTTCGCAATTGAGAGCTTTTCAGGTGCAAGTCTCCTGGGTCGGCATGCTACGGGTGGGCCATCTGTTGTCAAAATGTGGTGTATTGTAGTGTGTTTGACTGTTCTTGGAAGTCCAGGTGGCCTGGTGATGTCAGGGAACTCCTGGAGTATTTCAGAGAACTGGTTGTCCGTCACAACCACAGCCTTAATACTTACCTGTGCTACGTCAGTCACCTGTGCTGGGGTTGAGAGTTTGGTTAATCCGTCAATCAGTTTTTGATTAGCACAGTCTGGCAGTAGGTTGTAATGTGCCAGGAAATCCGATCCGATTATAGGAATGCTGACGTCAGCAATTATGAAGTCCCACTTGAAATCGCGCCGTAGGTTTAAATTTAAATTTAGAGTGAGTGGGCCATAGGTCCGGATAACGCTTCCGTTGGCGGCGCAGGCTTCGTAATTTGTGGGATGCACCGTGCCCTTAACTAAATTTCGTGGGAAGCAGGAGAGATCAGACCCAGTGTCAATCAAAAACTGACTCCTGGATCTAAGATCTCTAATGAATAACCGGCGGCCAGGTTTCAAGCAATCAGCAGCCGCCACTACTGACTGCTTAGGTCGTTTCCCTTCTCAGCCCAGGAGCAGGGGCTGGTACACTTCGTCGCTTTGTCAGCAAATCTTTTATGGTACCAGCATGTCCCCACCTTTTGTTTGGTTGCTGATCGACTGCGTGAACGAGGCCGGTGGGATGTCGATCTATTATGCCTGTGCTGGTTTAAGCTGAGGGTCTCGACCCTCTTTGACAGTTCTTCTAACCGTTGTAGTATGGTGTGAAGATCAGTTGAGTTAGGGCTGGCAACCGCGTGTATTGCTGGTGGTGGTGGGAGAGATGAATCTACGATGGCATCTGCTATTTGTGCTACCCTGTCTAATGGTAAGTCAAGTTGTGCCATTAATATGCGCTGGACTTCTTGAGGTAGCCTACGTATCCATAATTCCCGGATAATGGATTCATCACCCGTGTTGTTACCTGCCAAAGAACGAAGGTGCCGGAGAAAAGCTGAAGGTTTCCTATCCCCCAACATTTCCTCACTTAGTAATTGCCGTACACGCTGTTCACTGGATACTGAGAACCGCTTAATTAATTCTGTTTTGAGGTACTCATATTTGTCTTTAGAGGGAGGATTGGAAATAATGTCCTCAACCTGGTCTGCCAATCTTGCATCCAGCATAGCAAGCACATGTCCATACTTAGTAGCGTCCTGTGTTATGTTTGCAATCTCAAACTGTGCCTCGGCCATAGCAAACCACATTTTTGGTTTCTCCGGCCAAAAATTGCTCAACTTTACTGCTACACCCATGATATTTGCTTCGGGTTTAGTGAGAGCTGCAAGTTGAGCTTGAAGCTCAATAACTTGCTTCTGTACCTCATCCTGAGACATGTTAGTAAATATAAAGACACAAACACCGGTAAAGCAAAATGTCAAAAATAACAGAATTTAAAATAATATAAGTAGTGCAAAGTAAAATTAATAATTAGTGGTAAAATAATCAGTAATTGTAAATAAAAGATGATATTATAACCTTCCACTAATTAGTATTTGGCATTCACATGAGTAGGCATGAATGTCATGCAACAATGTAATATAATAAGGTAAAAAAAAATTTAGAACTGTTAGGTATTAACATAAACACAATGCAGGATATTAATAGTTCTTATAAGACAAGACACAAATTGTACGCGAACACGTTATGCAGTGAGTTATTTTAGTTGTCGTAAGAATGTCTTAGAATGTTCGAACACTTACTTACAGTTCTGACGTAAAACACCAACCTTGCAGGAACGGAACGCAATAAGACTTGACGTTTTGACGTATGTCACTGTTACTTTGACGTGTCACGTCACTATGATACGTGACGTACGTTGTCACAGTATGGCCGTTAGCTTCCCGCAAATTTTAGTTCCGATGAAAAAACACTTGGTGGCGCTGATGTCGTTGTTCGACGCTTTATGTTAAAAAAAACTGAATTTGTATGAACAAAAACGCACTTTCACACACACTATTCACACAATACACACTGTGAGCTGAATGTAGGTCGCATGTATGACCTCGGGGGCTCCTTGCGCGCCGAATAGGTTCCGTGCCGGCGATCTGTAAAGTGGATCGCGCGGCCGAAGTTGCGACGAAAATTGATGAAACGATGAATATTCGCGCTGACTGCTTCGTGCAGGCGGTGCAGGTCCTCAGTGCGACCTCCTGGGCACCATACACGATGATCGGGCTCCTTGCCAGGCTTGCCAGCGATCTCTTCAATAGATCGAAGGGTGGCAAGTTTGTGGCGAAGACGAATTCACGTATACTCTTGTTCTTATAGTCGGGTCACCATTTATGGATGTATTGGGTATCCATTAAAAGTCTTGAGTCTCTTCGGTAGTCGTTTATTAATATTATATGGAAGAGCACAGTCTCAATCACAACTTCACAAGTCGGCAGTTACAACAAGTCTCGACAGGAATACCGGATTCGAATTACACCGTTAGCACTGTCACTGTCTGTACGGTAGTGGTGGTTGACAACTCACTGACATATTGACAGTTCACTGACTGGCGTTGTAAGGTGTTGCCAGTGTCAATATGCCAGTGCAGTGTGTCGCCACAGATTTTACTGCACTCTGTTAATTAACTATTTGTAATTATTTACAGTATAGATACGTAATGCTGACAAGTTCGAGTTTAGTTTCGTTTAGATAGCGGAAGCTTTGGGTTAACCCTTTGCCAACTAACGTATTTTTGAGTAACACTACCACCTAACGGCGGTTATAGTGACCCCTTGCATTGGTATTGACTATTACTATGTTAATATAATAACATTGTTAGAAATAAAATACAAAATGTAATCTTTAGTATTTTGTTTATAATAAAACGTTTTAAAACTTTTAAATTTAATGTTAGTTATATAATAAATCAACTCTCGTAATTTAACTCTTGTAATTTAACAGTACAGAAAAAAAATACCATAAGTAGTATAAAAAATTGGAGATCTGACAAAATACTTTTTTTAACTACTAACAATCTTTTTTGTGAACACTCAACACAAATGGATTTTTGCATTGGAATTTAAAACTCATGTGATATGTTTTACGCTTTTTTTTTGGGATCACACGTTGAACAAGACTTCCTAATTTCCAATTTTTCGAAATGATCTATCGATGATGTGATAAGTCTTGTTCCAGCGATATGTTAATCTATGTCTTGTTCCATCTTTAGTAGGTAAATGGCGGATTGTTAAGTACAACCTCTGGCACATATCTTTGATTGCTGTCTTAAATAGGACCATATTATATTCTTTAATCTCAATATTTCCTGGAATAAAGAATTCAATAATGAAATGAACAATGAATACTGATGATAATCATGATTTACAATTTACATAATTATATTCTAGATTTCCAGTACTCGAGCGACATTCTACACACTTGACTTAGTGCTTGACGTATGACATAGCTAATGGCGACGTCAATGTCACTAAGTTACCGTCTATAAAACTGATGACATGAACGGAAGAGCGCTTAGAGCGCTTTAAGTGTAGGGTTACTCTTTCGCCAATCATTTTGCAAGTTCATACAATGTTTAATATAAAGTATAAGAACGCTTAGAGCGCTTTAAGAGTAAGGTTACTCTCTCGCCGATCATATTGCAAGTTCATACAATGTTTATATTATAAGTATGTAGGATGATCCCGTAGCATGGTTGCTAGTAGCTCTGCCTGCGTAGCAAGGGGTACCGGGTTCGATTGCCAGCTGAGACAGTATTTATGTTACAGATAAGTGTTTTTCTGGGGTCATGAGTGTTAGTGATATTTTTTTGTTGTCCACACCACTCTCGACACAGGCAGTCCTAGTGCGTGGGTATGTGTGTGTAAGCGGTTATTTATTTATCTTCATGCTCTGACTTCCGGGATAAAAATTATCCTGTCAAGTTCTGGGTCTCAAACTATCTCCATACCAAATCTCATCTAAAAAGATTGAGCGGATTAATCGTGAAAAGCTAGGATATAATGTTGACAGACAGGTATTTTTGCATTTGTAATATTGAGTTTGGAGGCTATGAAGAAGTATTAATAGGACAGCAACAGATATTATATTGTGAGTAATTTTTTCACATTAGAAAGAAAGAAAAAAACTTGAGAGGTGTCAAGGGACACCCGGATGGAACGAAGTTTCTTTCGATTAATTAGTGAAGAAATTTTAAAAAAATATATAATATTTAGATTATGTATATAAATACACATACATATATATATAACTATTATATATGTTATACTAATAATATAAAACATGCGCACGCCGCACGGCTTACAATAGCTTACTATAGCAAAAAGTGTCGTGACAACTTTTCGTAAGAATTTTTTCCGTCTAGCTCCCTTTCACAACGCGCGATAAGGAACTTCGTTCCAAAAAGTTTATTCGGAGTGTAAAACCGCAGCTGAAAATGAGTATACTACGCCTAACATATAAGATATACTAAATTAAAGAGTAGTCTACTTCAGTGGTCTCCGTTTTACGTGAGGAGAGTTTATTGACCTTGGGCCCAGTTTACGAGTGGAGGACACAACCTTCACATGTGCAATAGTGCACTCGAGGTGATGTTGGCTTCAAGGATTTCCATACAAAACTTAATTTTAAAACTGAAAAGTTATTTTTTTATCGTTATAATGTAATTATGTTCCACAAGTATGATGACGTTATTGCCCAACCGATTATACTAAGTAAGGAAAATTTTGCAATGCAACACGAAATACAAACTTGATTTGAAATTACGTCAGCGTCGTCAGATAAAATTATTAAGGTACTGACATTGCAGTAATTGACGCGAGGTAGTCCACAGCCCAACATTCACGTCATGGGTGGCCGACATTGATGATGATGATGATGATGATTTCATCATCAACCAATTCGTCATTATTATTTTTACTAAAATCATCTTGTTTTTTTGTGTAATTAGCCGACATACATGCAGACGGGTCACCTGATAATAAATGGTCACCGTCACTTATGCACGTAGGTACAAATAAAATATTTTATCTATTTACAATGTTCGTGTGCAAGGGATTATTTATGAAACTATTACTTACCTACTTATCAATTTAAATTACACATCAATATGCGCTAACTATTGCAGTGTTTGAATTCATGCAGTGTCTGTAATGTTTTGATGTGCTACCAGGTACTAGGTATAATATATCTATAATATTTGAGTGATTTCTTGAATTTCTCGCGGTTCCCATCATCAGAACTATTTGATAAAAATGGGACAAATCTGTAATATCTTTCTAAATAACAAAAGATCTTTTCCAAATCGCTTGATAAATTATATAAATGCTGACGTAAGCCAATTGAAAACCATATTTTTTTGGAGTCTGATAAAAATATGAAATTGTTTTGTTTGCGTTTAACTTTAATTGGACATCAGCTTAAAATATTCAGACTGTTTTTATGTAACCCGAGGTAGTGGTTTACGCCAATCCTAACAAAATGAATGCTAATAATAACCACTTAAAATACCTACTCCTTGTCCAATGCAGAACTTAATTTAATTATTTTAAAGATGGAAAAGGATTAACTGCAGAATGATAATATTAATCAAAAGCAACCAACCGCTTGCCTCAGGAATATTACTTTACTTTTTCTATTTGTAAGAGTGAGTTTCTCAATTGAAAAATAACTGATTGAATATTATATTTTGTATCTTGTAGACGAAGGATTGTTTTTATAAAAAATTATAATAATACAAGTATACTAGCTGACCCAGCGAACGTTGTTCCGCCATACAGATGTTTTGTAAAAATATTTTTTTATCTTTCTGAAAGGAACGGTATAAGTTCAAGTGAAGTTTGAATCTTGAATGCGTGTGAATTACTACGTCATTACGGCCCTTGTATACTACAAGTAAGTAATTATGCTATTATTACTAAACTTTTCTTGTTTATAAACAGAAGAAATAACGCCAACTTCATTTCGGTATTTTTAGGGTTCCGTCCCCGGTAGAGTACAATCAGAACCGCATGGTCCGGGATCCCCAGAAATTTTTTTCGAATTGATTACTATCAAGATAATTTTCCGTGATTAGCTTCATTTTGATTAGACGCCCAACAATTTCTGAGCAAAAAATCTTGATTGTGGGAGGTAATAGGGGTAGCAGGGATAAAATAAGTCGATTTGATGATTCTAAAAAATTTATTACTAACCGGTTGTTTTTTTTTCATCTCAAGTTTATTATCTAAATAATTTGAAAAAATATTTGTCCAAAAAATGTATGGTTTGATCGAAGAGTCCCCCACTTCCATTGTATCGACAACGAGGTCATTAAAAATGAAAGGTCATCAAAATTACTAACCAGCTGATCTACCGGGGTCAGGAATCTAATCTGGGACCTGTTGCTCACCACGTAATCTATCCACTTTTTTATACGATGCTAAGTTAATCCTTGACAACAATAGTAATAATAAAATACAACATTTTGTAGCATAGACTGAATATAGCTACCAAAGTTCTGTCAACTACACAAAGTGAGATCATATTAAGGACATCAGTAAAGAAATCTTCAAAAAGTAAAGTTATTTGCGTCAATGTCAAATGCCAGCATGATATTATTCCGTCCTAGTGACGTGTACATAAATTTACATGAACGTGGACGAAATTTTGAAGCGCTCATAGCCCGGCGCGCGGTGGCTCGGCTCGATCCTATGATCGACAAAGTTAAGGAACTGCGGGCGCGGTCGGTAGTTGGATGGGTGACCGCTAGTGGCTAAACTTGAGAGTTTAGAGGGCACGCTAACAGGGTGTCATCGCCAGATAACAATCGTTAAGCCATTTTGCAGCCTTCGGTCGGCATTAAAACTTCAAACATTTAGGTCGGTCGTTAACCCCTCCACAAATCTGCACTGGAGTAGTGTGGTAAAGTATGCTTTAAGTCTACTCAGTTATGAGGACTATGAGGAGAGACCGATGCTCATAAATGGGCCATTAATGGGTTGAAGCGACAGAAGAATTGTTGGTTAATATCGCGATATGATTTTACCATTAAAATCCCATCATAATTATCTCATTGTATTTTTACTGCTACTACCTTTCCGATAAATCGGAGTTCTGGATTCGATTCTCGGTTTGGGCAACCATGTGACAGAATTGTTTTTTTCTGTTTGTTTGTGGTTCTGTACGTAATAATCTCAGAAACGGCTAAACCGATTTGGGCATGGTTTTCATTAATGTATTGTAGTAAGTTTCCCTATGGAAGAACTTAGTACAATGCTCGGGGACTTGAACAGCGCTTCCCAACGGTCGGGTCATGGTCATTGACAAGACGAAAATCATGTCGAATGTCCACGTCACATGTACGGTCGTTATTGACGGTGTGTGTTTTTATTTTCCGTCATATAGCTGGCGGCCACATTTAAAATGTTGATTTTAGATTAATTCTATTGAAGTTTGTCGAATTTACTATAAGTTAATCTAATCCACTAACGATAAATTCTTATTAAAATCTCCTATTTATATATTTATATTCCCTATTTATCACCTAAACGTGTTATAGCTGCTAAGGGATAGTAAATACGTGTGAAACGTGCTGAAGTTTGATAGGGATTAATATGAAAGTCGGTAATCCGAATTAAGGGTACCCTTTTGGGGCGTCTGCAGTCTCTGTCAAAGTGTCCCGACTTAATTCGCTATGACCTTGTCCCATGTTGCGGTCAGAGACATTATTAGGTAAACATACCTATGCTTTGGGGTTTGATGATGTATCACGTGTTTCAAATTCGTATGTATTATGTTATGTATACGGACATGTAGAACACAACAAGAATATTGTAAGTACCTAAATAGTTTTGTCTACTACAACTACAGTGTTTTCGTTAATTTTTATATTAAAAGCTTTTATTTAACTTGCAATGTACGTATGTATTGCTTGTTCGGTTCGGTGGAATCTTGCAACTCAATGTTGAACAAGATATCTTTAATCGATTGAGTGTTTGGTGTTAATGACAATGCATGATTAGCTATTTGACGTCATTCTAAAACCAGCATTGCGGAACATCCGAGATAACTGACTAGTTATTTTTAATGAACCGCTACAATATGCATATCAAATGAAAAAGCTTGCTGAGAGTATCTTGAAATAAAATTAAAAGTTTTTTTAAGAATAAGCTTTGATTTAAATTCAATAAAAATAATAAAATAAACTTTTCCTTATAAACTTTTAATATCAAAATATAACGTCATTAAACAATTTATATGACTTAAGCTTATCGCGACACTTGATCTGATTGATTTTAATTTTTTAAATTGTCATTGGTGAAAATTATGCTGAAAGATTCCGTTACATACAGGTCTAGCCAATATAAGCGCAATATAATAATATAAGGTGTTCCCACCTGCGTATAATGTGGGAGTCTTCAAGAGGAGAGTGAATAGGTTTTTATTAAGTAGTGCGACCAACATCTTCGACTTCATCGCCACTTACCATCAGGTGGGATAGTTGTCAAGCATTAACTTATCTCATGTAAAAAAAAAGCGTGTTAAAAACGACTAGAACCCGTTTATTAAACCCTATGTAGTTATATGACATTTTCCTACGTGCGACTCGTCGTGAACAAAGTATTGAAACGTGCGTAAAACGCTCAATGCCTACACCGCGATAAAATTTAATCTTGAAGTTTGCTCTCGATCTGCATCCATTTACTTCTAATAATAGAACTAAATTATAATACGGTCGTTCACAACGATAATCATACAAGTTCGTGTCATGGTATTACGGTATTAATTGTTCCGGCAACATCAACATTATAAATAAATAAATAGTAAATAAACGTAAACACACTCATACCCCCGCACTACGATTCCTTGTGTCGCGGGCGGCATGGACAACACAAATTACACGTCACAACACCCATGAGCCGAGAACAGACATCTATCTGTCACATAAATGTCTGCCCCGGCCGGGAATCGAACCCGGGACCCCTCGCTTCGCAGGCAGGGTCACTACCAACTAGGCTACGGAGTGGTCAAGTCAAGTCATTATACATTGATAAAAAAAAGTATTTTGCATGATTGGAATAGCTTGCCCGCATCGGTATTCCCGCCCGCTTTTGATGTGGAGTCTATACGTATAATTACTAAGTTAATACGCTTACCATCTTTGGACATCATCGCCACTCAGCATCAGGTGGTACTGTTGTCAAGGATTAACTTATGCATCGTATAAAAAAAGTGATTATATAATAATTTCATTAAGATGTAAAGGCCTACTTCCAGGAGTATTGTAATTTGTTTTACGGTTATTTATTTGGCTAGTTACTAAGCTTAAAAAATCTGGTGCGAGTAGTCCTCACGCGCATATAAAGTGAAAGTTCACACGATGAAATTCAAGAGCGGAGGTCATTTTAATTGACTTTTTATAGTTTTTTTTTTTACAAAATTTGTTATTATATTTTTACAGTCAGGTAGTTACGTAATTTAACAAGATAGGTACTATTTTTAGGCAACGGATTATTCACAGCTAGGTATGTAATTTACAATTGAATATGGTAACTAAATCAACGCAAACATGTACTTCATTTCTATTCCCGTGACGTTTTCCAACCACAGTAGCGATATACGTTTAACGCTACCGTCTCCGAAGCTGTAACCTACCATAACACCTCTACCAAATATATTATCGTCTCCAAAGTACACTAAGAAGTTCCCTTCATATAAAACTCAAACTCAAGTAGTTTATTTCATGTACTTTTGCATTCACCACCGTTTCTTCTGCTTCTAAGCACATCTTTTTATAAATAGGGCTTACAACTTATACCCTAATACAAACCTACCACAAAACCTCTACCAAACAAAATTTTAGATATTGGCCTACTAATAATATTTCAATGTATTATTGGAAACTCAAAACTGGTTCTCGATAACAAACCTCACATTCAGCGTGAATAATGTGTAAACAAATGTCCGTAATGCCAAATGTCAAGGTCATGATGAGAGTGCAGCTCAGATGAGATTGTTGTTGCAGATTATTCCATTACGTCATAATTATCCTTTTGAAACTAATCAGAATTTCTGAACAACTCTCACCAGGCCGAATAGCTTTGACTTAACGAATTATGTTACAAAAAGGATTATTTGATCCCAGTAGTTAGGGCTAGTGATAAGACCAGGGTGTCAAACTCATCTACTAAACAGCTTTGACGCAACGAATGATGTGACAAAAAGGATTATATGATCCCAGTAGTTGGGCTAGTGTTGTCAAGTTCAAGGTCAAGTTGAATTTCGCAATGGAAGGTCAAAGTAATCGCGAAAACAAAAATAGTTATAACAAAAACATTAAACTGTTAATCACACAGAACAGTCATTTCCGTGGTTAATCATCATACAATATTTAATGAGTGTCCGTAAATAATATAATACCTATATTTGGTTTTCCTGTTCAAGTTTTCGATAAAAATACTGACTAGGAAGATATATTATGTGAATTGGGACAGTCAGCAAACCAATCAAGAATAAATTGGTAGGTATGTGACAACGTTACAGAGCCTTTTAAATCAGGGCATCCCGCGCAAATTGGGGCACCTGACATCGATAGATAAGATGTCTGCGTTCAATGCGTACGATGCCTTTGGCATGCCAAATATTTGTGTCCACAAATATTTTGGGCCTTATGTAGAATGAGTCTCCTTAAAGTGCACATACCTACTAAAACGTGTGGAATAATCCTGACTATCACTGACAAGCATAATACAAAAATAAAAAAGTTTTATCTAAATTAATATTACATCCAAACCTGAAGAGTTTGATTGTTTGGAAGAGGTAATCTTGGGAACTACTGGTTTGGAAAATTAAATTTTGGATAATCCATTTATCAAGGAAGACTATAGGCTATATACAACATCATTCAAAGACGAATTGGAGCCTGGCCTCAATGAAAAATGTTGCTAAAATGTTTTTTTTTATTTGTAAACACAAGGAACAAGTTTCCCGAAGCGAAGCGAGGGCAGGTCCACTGGTTTGTCAATATAAGTTGGTCTAATTTCCAGCCATTTCTTATAATGTAAACTTACTCACTCACACTGTATTATATCGAAAATGACCAGTATTTACAAATGAAAGTGATAAATACTACCTAGTGTTATGAACCTCTTACAGCTAATTGCTTGGTAGGGACGGTTAATCGTTAGTAATGAACAGCGGCAGTTCATTAGGACTTTGCTAAGCTTAAATAGCTTTTAGGCGAAAACATCTCATATTTCAAAAACTTTACAATATTTTCGTAATATTAATTTTCTGAATTTTCTACCCGTACGGTAGACAGTATATAAAACTAACCTACGTACCTACGTACGTAACCTAAGTACCGTTTTATAATACTATACTATTATGTTTTTCAGACAAACGTACATTCACAAATACACTGCAAGTTAAATAAAAGCTTTAAAAAAGCAGATGTCATAAGGTCGCGAAAAACGGTACTTACAGTTAAATTTGGTCATAATGATGATGAATGCAATGAAATTTATAAGTAAAAAAGAAGAATTATGCCGCTAACATGTCAAAAGTGGGACGGTCAAAACTTGCTCCTCTTACATTTCATGTAGCTATCTCTTTCTGTGTCATACATTTCGTAATTTTTATCTATCTCATTAATCCAACGAATTAAGAAATAAGAGGAAATGCCCTAAGGTCACGTGATCTGAAGCCAAAATTAACTCTAAAATGCGCCGACTCCGCCCACAAAATGTGAACACACCTTTTAATACAACACTTCATCATGTTAGGTATTGCTAAATTAACCTTAATAACTCATAACAACACATTAAACGCATAAATCTAAAGTTTTTATATAAAAATAAAGTTCCAACAACGCTTAAATTAAATGACAGTTGACAGACCAACAGCTGTCAAGTCGAATAAAAACGCCATTGTTTTATTCAACTCGTGCTTCAAGGCGGATCTTGGGCGATATTACTAAATGCAAATTAGGGCCTATCCTCTCTTTTCTTTAATCGTTGCATTAATCTCATCCATAGTGACACTTTCGGAGTGGATTCAAAGGAACAACTCGCGTTGTATGAGCGTAACGCGTAGTACGTTATTTATAGTAGATTTAATATCTTTCAAGTGAACACAATAACTTTCAAGATTTAACTCAATCTAACCCATGTTAAAACGCGTTGCGGTCAACCATACCGCACACTTTGTTTTATTTACCTACCCATATACTCCCTTCAAGTTTACATAAAAACAAATCTAACAAAGTAGTCATTACCCGAAATTGTCTCCAATTTTCTGTAATTTCAGGACTTACGTAGCAGTCCTTTAAAGGTATTATTTCGGGATTATGTACTAAGAATTTACGATCAATCAATTATAATTGTTAGGGGTTAGGGCTTAGATAGTGTAATTATTCTAAGGTTTAGGGATTAGGCCGTCCTAATCCCTACCCGTGTTTACACGGACATAGCACTATGAATGGAGTAATAAATAAATGTAATAAAATACCGCTGTCTATCTATAGTCTAACTAAAGACGAATAAGTCGAGTCGAGACTGAATAATTTAAACAAAATTTTAAAATAATCTAATTATTATACCAGGAAAATAATTTAATTATGACCTTATGACATACATCTTAAATATAGCAATTTTTTACTGTATGTCATGATACATAGCTATAGATAGAATAATTCGAGACTGCACATTATACAAAACAATTTAATATAACTTTATTATATTAACAGGAAAATGTCGTCCTTGAGACAGTTATATGTCTTAAATATAGCACTTTATTACTTAACGACAAATACAGGTGTTCTCATAAAAGCAGAAAGAATACAGCAGAATAATATTTACAGTTTTGTACTATGTTTTGTACTCATGATGATTTTGAGTTGGCACTGACTAAATATTAAACAACAGTGAGTCAGTGACATAATGAGAAGGTCACCAAACACTATTTGAGCCTAGCTAAATTTAAAAACCTACCTTAAACCTAAGCACCTAAACCTTATACCTAAACTTAAATACTTTAACAGAATAATAGTTTTAGGAGGATCATACAATTATTGCGGTGAAGGGATAAGTTTGTTCTTTAAGTCTTAATTCAGCCTTAAGTAACTTGACTGAGCATCGGAAAGTTTAGTGCCTGATTACATATGTCACAAAGTTCTGTTGATAGTCACTGGGTTCTGTGCCGCCCAGTCTAATCCTAGCAGTGGATCCTCATGATACACGATGTATAACGATAAAGTCGCTAAGCAAATATTGTGTAAAAATTTTAATAGGTATCTGTAATAGGTACTAATTACGAAGTCAGTTTTAATTTGATGGAATTGACGTCAAACACTACTTGCTCATAATAAATTCATAATTTCGCAACTTTGCAGAAACAATAAGGTTTTAACAAGTAATTTCACCTTTAACACCGATCGGCCTTGGCCTCTCATAGTGAGCACGTACCTAACTAAGAATATAGTTATTATTAATTTATACAGTCTACACTTGATTAAGCGTCAGAATATCATATTGTATAATTATTTTAATATCAAAAATATTAAAACTATAGGTACGTTGTGTTCATACAACGCAACTAGCATTTTTGGATGCCCTCCGATAACATTACTGTAACTATGGATGTGACAGATAATTACGGAATGCATGAGACGGAAAGAGATAGCAGGCCAATTAGCAAAATTTCACTGTACCACTTGACGAGAGTTACGAAAAGTGTGATCGGGCGGGGCGGAGGGATATTAAGTTAGTGGAGATATTTCATAATTTCATTCCGTTCTTGAACAATTCATCGTCGTCATCCGCATTCATCAGTACCTAACACCAAAAGCATGAAATGAATCGTGAACCGGCATTATTTCTGGCTTTCGGAATGTCGACCGTGAATTTTTTTAAAGGAGGTTGGCTAGCGGACTAAAACCCATTTACTTGTATACTCATGCTTACTAATTAACTAACCAACTTATATTCTTACACCGTCTGCTATCTGGACTGAGTATCCTTAGCCTTGTCCGTTGTTCGGCGGGGTGTACCGCGAGGAAGGTTGGCTTAGACTGAAAATGGATAAAGCCCCTTACACCGCAGAAGGCAATTGCCATTGATAAAGTTATTGAGACTCATTTGTCGCTGCTTATCATTTCATTTATCTTTATATCTTATTACTTTAAATGAGCAATTCTTGTATATATATTATATATATATATAATTGGAATCTCGGAATCGGCTCGAACGATTTTCATGAAATTTAGTATATGGTATAGGTTTCGGGGGCGATAAATTGATCTAGCTAGGAATCATTTTTAGAAAATGTCATTTTATTCGTGTTTTTGTAGTCCCAATTTAAACTGAAAAATATGACTCTTCCTGACATCTATTGGCGAATAACAATACTTCTATACTAATACTAATTGCTTTAAATTGCTTTAACGACACAACAGCAGAATAAATGGCGTTGTTAAGTAACACGAAGTCTGTTTTCTTAATATTATTATTCGTACTTAAATATAATTTCCAAAAAACACAATTTATAAAAAAAAAATACCGAGCAAAGCTCAGTCATCTATCTAGTTAAGACGTTAAAAGAAAACTTTATACCCCTTTTAAAGACCTTTAGTGCAGTCGACTGCGTGCTTGGCAACGTAAAAATACTTTTATAAAATGCTGTATTGTCAGAAAATAGAAAAATGATCATCGTGATGAAATACGTGTAGATCGAAGTGTCTAATCTCCCGTTTGGAAAGGTAATGAAAAATACGATCCCGTGATTGACGTTGATTGTCAGTTGAGACTCCATCGACGATTTATCAACGCACCAAAGTAAGGGCCATACAGACAGTGTATTATGATAAGAGATTTATTTATGCTATGTTATCTATAATATAATTTTTTAACGCTATACTGGGTCATTCATAAACGCTGGCACCACGATGTTCAATTGACTTTCACTACATACCTGGTTTAATTAACAAAACCTGTGCAAAAAAGGACATTATTACGTAACTCGTGCTCCAAAACTATTATAAATGTCGTAATCTTGTAAATTCCATAATTTAATGAAATTACGATCATATTGGTCGTGAAATGCGGCGCTGCAGGAAATAAATGATTGTCTTTTTTATATTGTCGTTGAACATCAAACGTTTCATATTTATTCTGTGACCATTCATATTAAAAAATATTTGAAGAAATATATGAAATAATAAAAACCGATACAGAAAACAAGAAAACGTTTAAGATTTTTCGTTATTAGCTTAAAAATGTAATTAATTTATTTTGTTTATTAAATAAAATGTATTTGTTTTTTAAAAGTCGAATACCTCATATCAAAGCTTCATCTTATGCTATGTGAATGTTCTTTTGAGCTCACAATTAAAATGGTCAAGTCCACACTCTACTGCGCTATCCTATGGTGCTTTACGTACTTACTTCATATCATTTAAGAATATTGGTGAACACCTATACGTCCATTATTATATCAGTAAAACACTAATCGAACTAGGAAATAGCTAGTGTTCAATTTGTATTTTGTAAACGCAGTTAAACAGCTCGTAATTCTTGTAAAATTTAAAGGAATTGGCACGCTCCGCCGCAGCGCAGGCATGCTCTAGGGCAGAGTATTGCATTTGGATAGTGTGATGCGCGCTTGACCCCAGTAAGGCTGCAATAGACGTCTGATTTTTCTCTCCGATTGTCTGATCCGACAATCCACGTCCACCAATCACCATCCACTCAATACACGTCCGATCCTACTATCGGATCGGACGTGTTTTGAGTATTCAAACAAATGTATAGCACCAGCGCCTTTCTATTGTCTGATCAGACTGTCGGATTAGACAATCGGAGAGAAAAATCGGACGTCTATTGCCAACCTTAGACGACGTGATAGCGTTCGCGCGGCGGCAGCCGCGCGACTGAGTAGCGACTGCGCGCTCACCTCCTGGTGCATAGCAAATTAAACTTTATTCTTTGGCCACAACGTACAAATTCTTAGCAGTTACCTAACTGCGCGGCGGATACGCGACGGACGCATAGTTAGGTAACTGCGAGGAATTTGTACTTTATGGACTTATGGGAAGAGAGAAAAGAATGTCAGTGCGTGTGAGGGTCGTGTAGCGGAGGCGCGCGAGCAATAAAGTTAACTCCAAATTAAAGTCAATCGTTTATTACGCGGAAGCACATAACACAAAGAAATAAAGTACATCTACACAGTAACACTGCACAAGAGAAATACCCATATACAAAAGAAGGAGAGAAGAGTGATAGGCACAGGAAACAGTCAGAGAGCACAAGAACAGATTTAGCAACACAGAATAAAAGTTAGGTCACAGCGTAAGCACTAAGTACTAGCGGTGTAGTTGAGCAATCGAGCGGCACGGGTGTCGTGCGGGACGGAAGAAAGCCAACTGTCGGGCCCGTGCGCTCGACTGAGCTGCCGGCTGCGTGGGGGCAGCGACCGGCTCGGCGGGACTCGGCCGTGCTCGTCTCGCCTCGGCGGCGCGGCGGTCGAGTGAGTGCGCCGAGGACTCCACGGCGCTCCGGGTTCCATCCGTGGAGTGTAGTGCTTGTCTGTGCCGGCGTGTGTGTATCGTGCGTGATATGTATATGTGTGTATATATGATAAACGTAATACAATACATAAGTGTATGTGTATGTGTGAATGTGTGATATATAATAAACTACATATACATAGTGCGTATGTGGGACGAAGGTTCCCACATCACTCCCCCCCAGAGACCGGGTCTACGGTCGATAGTAGTCCGGAAAACGAACTCGGCGGCCAGATCTTGTTGTTTTGCCGCCTTCCGGAACCGCGGACTTCAACCGTGCAGGTGGGGGATCAGGCAGGGGGGTCGGAATTGGAGTAGGGGTGGATACGGGAGCTGAAGGGAACGTGGGAGTAGGGATGGGATCGTTGGTGGTGGATGGGTCCACGAGTAGGTAGGCCGGTTTAAGACGGTCTATCGTTACTGTGACCTCTTTGCCCCTAACCAGTATTCGGAAAGTCTTGTCCCTACGTTCAACCACTTTATAAGGCCCTGTGTACGGTGGTTGCAGCGATCCTCGTGTCGAGTCGTCTCGTAAAAAGACGTGGCTCGACGTTCTGAGCTCCTTCTGAACAAAGGATTTGTTGTTGTTCGTGTGACGTGCAGCAGGTGTGGGTCGAATCTTGGCCGCTATGTGTCTTAGGCGGGTGGTGAACTCCGAGAGGTCGGTGGTTTCGGGAGCTGTTGCCTGGAAGAATTCTCCCGGCAGACGGAGTGGCTCACCATAGACCAGCTCGGCAGAAGAGGACTGAAGGTCCTCTTTAAAAGATGACCTGATGCCTAAGAGTACAAAGGGCAAAGCTTCGACCCAGTTGCTATCCGCGTGGCACATTATAGCCGCTTTGAGTTGGCGATGAAATCGCTCGACCATACCGTTGCAGGCCGGTTGGTAGGCGGTGGTTCGGCGGTGCTTGAATCCAATCACTTTTCCAAGATACTGGAAGAGCGTGGATTCGAACTGCCGACCACGGTCGGTAACGATATCGGTTGGACATCCAAATCTGGATATCCACGATATCAAAGCCTTACCGACCGATTCCGCGGTGATATCTACCATAGGTGTTACTTCCGGCCAGCGGGTAAAACGGTCCACTACTGTTAAGCAATAGCGGTACCCCTGAGATGGTGGTAGGGGCCCTATAATGTCCACGTGGATGAAGGCGAATCGAGCGCGAGGTAAATCGAACGTGCCCAACGGTGCTGACACGTGACGATTCACCTTGGCGCGCTGACACGCTAGGCACTTTTGTGACCACTCTCGACAGTCCTTGCGCATCCCGGGCCAAACAAAGCGCTCGGCCACCAGTTGGGCGGTGGCCTTGGGACCTGGGTGACTAAGACCGTGAAGACTGTCGAATAACTGTTTACGTAACGAGAGTGGTACGAAAGGCCGTGGTGATGGTGTGCTGACGTCACAATAAATTTCCCTACTGCTGCCAGGGATGGTGAGCTTCTTCAGGCGAAGTGATGTTTCTCCGCTGAGGTACTGAAGAAGCTCCTGGTCCACTGCTTGTGACTCCGCGAGGGTATCGAAGTCGACTGGCAGCTGCAGTTCATCGACGCGTGATAATGTGTCCGCCACCACATTATCCTTACCGGAGATGTGACGGATGTCGGTCGTGAACTGCGAAATAAAATCTAAGTGGCGGAACTGACGAGGCGAACAGTTGGCTTTCCGTTCATGGAAAGCGAAACTGAGCGGCTTGTGGTCAGTGTAGACTGCGAAGTGGCGTGCTTCCAGCAAGTGGCGGAAGTACTTTACGCTCTCGTAAATTGCCAAAAGTTCGCGGTCGTATGGCGAATATTTCTTCTGCGCAGGTGTTAGGTTACGCGAGAAGAATGCAAGCGGCTGCCAATTACCATCTTTGAGTTGCTGCACTACGGCACCCATTGCTACGTCGGACGCATCGGTGACTAAACTTAATTGAGCGTCGCAGTCGGGGTGTGCGAGTAGTGCAGCGTTCGCAAGACTTTCCTTACACTGGTCGAAGGCTGAAAGAGAATCACCAGTAAGATGAACCGGCTGCGACCCCTTCACCGAGCCCGTCAGCAGGGCGTTTAGTGGGGCCTGGATGGTAGCCGCGTGTGGCAGGAAGCGCCTGTAAAAATTAACCATCCCCAAGAAACGACGCAGCTGCTTGACGGTCTTGGGTGGGGGGAATTCCCTGATGGCCTGTACCTTGGATTCCAGAGGTTTGGTACCGGACTCGGAGATGCGGTAGCCCAGGAATGTGACTTCTGGGGCACCGAAAACGCACTTGGCTGTGTTAATGAGCATACCATACTCCTGCATGCGTGTGAATAGCAGGCGCAGGTGTTCCTCGTGTTCTAGATCGTCTTTAGAGAACACCAAAAAGTCGTCTAGATATGCAAAGCAAAAATCTAGACCGCGCGTCATCTCGTCCACAAACCTCTGGAACGTCTGCCCAGCGTTGCGGAGGCCAAAGGTCATGTAAGGGAATTCAAACAGACCAAAAGGTGTTGTTATGGCTGTTTTCGCAATATCCTCCTCGTAGACCGGGATCTGGTTATAGGCTTTGACTAGGTCGATGGTTGAAAAGACCTTGCATCCAGCTATACTATGGGCAAAGTCGTGGATGTGCCTAATTGGATAACGGTCGGGGACTGTCCGCGCGTTTAACAACCTGTAGTCGCCGCACGGCCGCCAACCGTTATCTTTCTTGGGAGCGAGGTGCAGCGGCGAAGCCCACGGGCTCTCGGAAGGACGTGCAGTGCCGTTTGAGAGCATGAGTTCGAATTCCGTCCTGGCTATCTTCAGCTTGTCAGCTGCGAGCCGACGGGGAGCGCATGAGACAGGTGGGCCTGGTGTGGTGCGGATGTGGTGAACCGTGGAGTGCCTTGGAGTCCCCGGTGTGCCAGAAGGGCGGGTGATGTCCGGAAATGTCCCCAACAGTTGGTGATACCGCGTGTCGCCCGATGCTACCTTCACAGAAAATACATTGCATTTAATCATTGATGCGTTGGTGGACAGAGTAGTCGTATTGTCCACCAGGCGTTGGTTGCGGATGTCGACTACTAAATTAAAGTGGCTTAAAAAATCTACGCCGATAATGGCCTTAGTGACATCCGCAACTGTGAAACGCCAGGTGAAGTCGCGTCTTAAGCCTAGGTTTAATTTTAAATTTATATATCCGTATGTATTAATAGCGGAGCCGTTAGCCGCACACAATTTAAAATCAGATATATTTCGGCGTTCAAGTATAGCCGATATCGGATAAACACAAAGATCACTGCCCGTGTCCACTAAAAATTGCACACGCGTGTTACGGTCGGCAACGAATAGGCGACGCGCAGACGTAGGGTCGCAGTCTGCCGCCATGACCGACTGCTCCGTAGCTGCCGGTTGCGCGGTGTGTGCACGTCGTGGTGATGCACGGCGTCGTGGAGTGGCAGCAGTGGCCACTGAAGCCGCGACGCGCGTACTGCGTGCGCGCCGTGGTGACGCCTGACGTCGGCGTGTAGTGTCGTCGGTGGCCTGGCGCGGGGCGACGGTGTGACGGTCGACCTCGCGCGCCAGGTGCTGGACCAGGTCAGTTAGGTCCTTGACCTGCGTGGCCATGGAGTCCGGGAGTGGAGCGGGGGTAGGGGCGACCGGGCAGGAGGCAGAAATCTCCTGCAGGCGGTCCGCCATGTCCCCAAGCTGCTCAAGTGTGTCGGTGGGCAGCGTTGATAACACTGCTTGCACCGGATGCGGCAGGCGACTGCACCAGATAGTGCGGATGAGCTGCGGTGGCGTTGAAGGAACCGCCAGGTCCTGCAGGTGTCGCAAGAATTGTGACGGTGTCCGGTTGCCAATTTCCTCATTGTTGAGGAGCTGCTCAATCCTCTTAGATTGAGAGGCGGTGAGTCGGATGATTAACTCGTCCCTAATACGCTCGTAGCGGTTATGGGCCGGAGGGTTAATAATAATGTCCCTCACTGTTCTCGCCTGGTCGATAGTGAGGTTAGTAATTGCGAGATTGTACCTCTGTGAGTCCGTGGTAATATTGTAATACACGAACTGAGCCTCTAGGAGTGCGAACCAGAGCTCCGGGTCCTCCGAATCAAATGGTGGCACTCTCAAGGCTGCACTGGTGCTAATTGCTGCTGTTGCTGCTGGTGCTGCTGCGGCGGGTGATACGCCACAAAGCGCGTGCTGCGTATTTGCGCGGCAACGTGCTGCGCGCCGCGTGGGTATGCGTCGCATGGCTGCGCGGGCGCGGCCATTATGCGCGCGGGCCGCACAAAGCGACGAGTCACTGCAC
Organism: Ochlodes sylvanus; assembly: GCA_905404295.2. Lineage (NCBI taxonomy): Eukaryota > Metazoa > Arthropoda > Insecta > Lepidoptera > Hesperiidae > Ochlodes > Ochlodes sylvanus. The sequence goes on from FR990144.1 coordinate 7,867,826, forward strand.
TCGAAACACTTAATATCCCTATGATCACTAGAGTCACTAAAGTCACTTAAATCACTATCACTCATTGTCAAAAATAATTGTCCGTGTTCAAAAAGAGGGTCACCAGTTATGGGATAAGAGAGAGAAGAGAATGTCAGTGCGTGTGAGGGTCGTGTAGCGGAGGCGCGCGAGCAATAAAGTTAACTCCAAATTAAAGTCAATCGTTTATTACGCGGAAGCACATAACACAAAGAAATAAAGTACATCTACACAGTAACACTGCACAAGAGAAATACCCATATACAAAAGAAGGAGAGAAGAGTGATAGGCACAGGAAACAGTCAGAGAGCACAAGAACAGATTTAGCAACACAGAATAAAAGTTAGGTCACAGCGTAAGCACTAAGTACTAGCGGTGTAGTTGAGCAATCGAGCGGCACGGGTGTCGTGCGGGACGGAAGAAAGCCAACTGTCGGGCCCGTGCGCTCGACTGAGCTGCCGGCTGCGTGGGGGCAGCGACCGGCTCGGCGGGACTCGGCCGTGCTCGTCTCGCCTCGGCGGCGCGGCGGTCGAGTGAGTGCGCCGAGGACTCCACGGCGCTCCGGGTTCCATCCGTGGAGTGTAGTGCTTGTCTGTGCCGGCGTGTGTGTATCGTGCGTGATATGTATATGTGTGTATATATGATAAACGTAATACAATACATAAGTGTATGTGTATGTGTGAATGTGTGATATATAATAAACTACATATACATAGTGCGTATGTGGGACGAAGGTTCCCACAGACTAGTCAATATAGTTTAATTTGCTATGCAGCAGGAGGCGAGCGCGCAGTCGCCGCGCGGCGGCTGGCCGTGCGAAACTATCGTGTCATATAAACGCGCCCTAATGCGGTTAAACTATAAACCACAACCGCATATGACGAACCTCATATTTGTAACCGCGTACTGTGCGGTTACGTCATGAACAGATCGTAGAAACGATAAATCAGGACCCGTATATGGCGCAATAGTCACTATGCCAGACTGCCATTAAAGGGATAAGGGGTTCGATTCCCAGCGAGGCGGAAAATTGAATGTTGAGTTTAAATTTCTGTTCTCGGTATCTCGGTCGGGGTGTATGCCCTTGACGTTGTATGTTATCTAAGACACTCACTACACAGGGATTTCCAGTGTGGGACTATGAATGTGTAGCATTTTAAAATGTTCAAAATTCAACCGTAATTCTCACGATATAAAGTTCATAAGTATTTCAATGCTTCCCTATGAGTTGAATGTAATTTGCGCAGACTTACATATTTTTTCTACAGCATATTTGAAATAATATACCTACACAGTTATGAATTTAAGTCAGGTAAGACATTATACTCACAAATAACATTTTGAATGACAGCATATTATTTATTATAATAATATTTATTTTCAAAAGATTTTTGCTAAACGAATTATTAGTAAATTTTGGTATCTTTCTATACCGATACTACCACCAATACCAATTTGATGAGCAAAGACAAATTAAATTTTTTCCTAAAGATAAATGAAAATGTAAGTACCTACATACGTAAAATGTAAGTATATTAAAATCGTATTCAATATTATAATTCGCAAAATATTCACTCAAGTTTTCCATAAAACACGAGCAACTTTCGTATGAGCTACAAATTTCAACTGTTTCCAAGAAAAGTTGGTGAAGTGGAATCGGAAAGTCATTACTTGCTACCGTTAACGACCTATGAAAATTCATAGCAGATCCTGCCGTAGGTTAAGCTCTCCTGCCACGGAAAAAAAACTTTAATTTAGTGCCAATTAATTTTATGACAATTAATTTTATTTGTTTAACTAGTGGACCCACTCTCGCTTCCCTTCGAGGAACTTTTTTTTTGGTTTTCAAATTTATTGGCTTCAACCCATTGATGGCCCACTACTGAGCACGGGTCTCTCCTCATAACTGAGGAGGCCTAGAGCATACTCCACCACGCAGCTCCAGTGCGGATTGGTGGAGGGGTTAGTGGCCAACCCAAGTGTCAGAAATTTTTAAGCCACCCGAAGGTATCCGACATGGCTTAACGACTGCTACCAAATGGTAACAATCGGGACCGACGACTTTACGTGCCCTCCGAAGCACGGAAGCGCTCAAGAAATTTTGCCACTAGCGGTCACCCATCCAACTACCGACCGCGCCCGCTGTTGCTTAACTTTGTCGATCACTTGAGATCGACGCAAGTCGCCGTTCCCTTACTCTGTGGCCGGGCTATGAGCGCTTCCAAATTCAATTCAAATTTATTACTAATAATAAATCTGTAACTGGTCGCTGTCTGTAGATAGAAGATAAATGAGATTTTTTTACTGGGGGTCTTTATTAACGCAAAAGAACCCAAAAAAAAATATTTTTAGAATTTTTGTCTGTTTGTCTGTGATTTTGTTCGTGCTTATCTCCGAAACGGCTTGTCCGATTGGGGTGCGGACTTCGGTTTGGGTTTGTTTTATTTCAATCGGTTGAGAAATATAAAAGTTATGTCATTTTAAAGAATCACGCCTAACAATTTCCGAATTTGCATACTAAGTACAGGTTTCCCGAAGCGAAGCTTCCATTTTTGCAACATTTTTGGTTTATACTATATCCGTGTATCAGTTTCGAGATTTATAGCCAGTGGTCCCTTTATTCATATTAACTAGATTAATTTTAATAAAATAACGTCTGCAAAATCGTCCATGAATAAAATTGGAAAAGCCTTGATTACGAAGTCAGGGAATTTTAAACAGCTGTTATGAATATGGCCTGAAACTGGTTGTTATGACACGAGTGAAATATACGTTGGAAGGTAACGAATGTGCTTCTCCGAATGAATTTTGTGAAATATATTTGTTTACGTATGTGATTTGACGTAAAGGGTATTTACCTATTGTAAAATTGCTCTAAAGAACGTACATACATCTACATTGTACTCCGAATGAATTTATGTGAAATATTTTTGTTTACATACGTGATTTAACGTAAAGGATATTTACCTATTGAAAATGCTTTATAGAACGTAGTTACAGAACGAAGTAGGTATACAGAATATAATTAATTATACATCATCTTCTGTCCATGTTGATGAAATTTTCCGTGAGTTTTTGAGTGGGTTTCTGGGTGCTACGGGCAGGTGTATTATAAGGTTCAATACCCAAAGGGTGACAAATGGAACGGTAATTAAATTTTTCATTATTCAGGGCAGCTGGAGGTAGATTTATAAATTAAGATTACTGATGTCATAAGGAGTAACTTAGGCTACTTTTATTTTAGAATTTTTTTGTTAAATTCCACGCGGACGAAGTCGCGGGCACTGCTCGTATTATATAAAAGCCTCTTCAGATATGCGCGGTATCCTCTTCCGCCAATAGCGGGGTCAATAGCGGTGTGTGCGTAGGTAAAGTGTAAGCTGGGTCCATGTTCATACTAACTACGCACTTGGAAGTAACTTTGTAAGTAGGTACTTATATAATTATTAGTTATTTAACTATTGTTGGACGTCTTACTGGAATTTATTTGCATTGTGCGTAATTGAATAGTACCTAATAATAATATTAATTAAGTTGATGACGCCCCTGGTTTTGCCAATGTCCATGGGCGACGGTGATCACTACCATCAGATGATCCGTCTGTTCGTTTGCCTGCTTTGGCCATAAATAAAGAAATAAATAGTCTTTAAAACAGCATATAAACTTTCCACATTTGGCTACCGACTCCTCCACCAATCCGCAATAGAGCAGCTTGGAGGAGTATGCTCTAGGCCTCCTTGGCTATAATGAGACCCGTGTCATGTAATGAGTCATTAATGTGTTGAAGCCGTACAAATATAGAGAGAAGTATAAAAACAAAGGTATGTTGGAATTTTCTAGTTTAATACAACTATGTAGGTAAATAATGTTATTAAAGGACCAGCGTATTAAAATATGAATATTCAAACCCGTAAATAATTCCGTTCATTTGCTTTAGACCGTGACGGTTAAATACTTAATATGACCCCTAAGTACCTATATGGTTATTATGTATGACGCAAGTTTAATATTTAGCTAATAATAACCTATTATGGAATTAAGAAATCAAACGAGCATGCAGCCAAAGATATTAAAACTATGGATACGTTACGTTTATTATACAACACAAGTTGCACTTTCGGATCCGCTTCGATGACATTACTATAACTATGGATGTGACAGAAACGCATGAGACAGAAAGAGATAGCTTCATGAAAAGTAGGACAATTAACAAAGTTTGACCGTCTCACTTTTGGCATGTTAGTGACATGTCTACTTCTTTTTTACTTAAAATATCATTGCATCATCATTCTGCCATGCTGCCTGTGAACTGTGACTGACACGGGACAAGACTTTAACATGATATGGGTACTCACGATATGTATTTCGGTACGCCGATATTTCGACCCAGTTGCATGGATCGTGGTCACGGCTGAAAGAATAATTATCACCTGTCAAAAGTTTCTCCCCGCCACCGCAGTTCAGCCGTGTAGTGTATCATAATAAAATGTGTGTTACACGATTGGTGGATATCATGTCCTATGCTACATATTATTATATTATGGTAGATATCGTGGATAGACATTAGACATGTGCTATGCTACATTACTAATGTAACATAGCACATGTCTACAGTATAGTATAGTATGCTACATTACTAATGTAACATAGCACATGTCTAATGGAAAAACAGCTTATTTATTTACTCCTATGATGTGTTCAGAGTAAGATAAGTAATATAATAGTTCTTGAATCAATAGTACGTGAATAGCGTGCTGAAAGCACATCACCCGAGTCACATCCGGACTTAACACTTTGTATGCAGTCCGTACCTTCTGGTAGTAAAAATATCTCGCTTATTGCTTTTAAAATTAGTCTTGTCTGACGCCAACGCCTCTCGTGTAAGTATAACAAGTTTAGTTTAAAGATCGAATATTTCTGAATTTACGAGTATAAGTGGTTTAAAATACGTGTTTGTTGCTCGAAATTGGAATACTCGTATTACAGTTTGTTTTTGAGTTGTAAATTTTTGATTTTATAGCTCCAAATAGATGAATATTTTTTTATTCGGGTTGCATTACATAATAATATTGGTTTATTAATTGTGAGTCGTTTAGATTTTTGCGAATCATTTGGGGGATAATAAGGAAAACAAAAATGGAATCTGTTGACTTTGAGGTTTTCAATCAAGAAGCTCATTACGAGTAACATTGATCAATCATTCTATGCGAGAGGAGACGGTATTCGGGAACAATGTTGACACTGGTGAAAATTATACAACATTAGTTTTTGCCCGCGGCTTCGCCCGCGCTAGAGTCAGAAAACGACAAAAACCGTTAAAATGATCCCAAAGTAAGGTATTTCCGGGATATAAACTATCATATGTCCTTTCAAGCGTCTCAAACTATCTCTAGAGTAAATTTTATCTAAATCAATTCAGCGGGTTAAGTGTGAAAATGTAGCAGACATCCAGATAGACAGTTTTGCTCGTCAAAACAATGTAACGGCAAAAATCCTTAACATAAAACACACTGTTATTTCAAATTTCTAAAAATAAAAAACCTAACTTAAAAATACGACAAGGAAAAAGTTATTATAAAATAATCTGGTTTTTTATAATGTAGTCAAGTTCGTTTTTTTGTGCAAAACCAGATGAACCAGGATGGCCAGCTTCTTACTATAATTATATATGTCTACATATAATTAAACTGTAATTTGTCGATGTCTGGATATGTGATATGATATAATATTACGTACTTACCCAAAGATATTAAAACTAGAGACGCGTTACGTTCGCGACTTGAATTTTAGGATCCTCTTCGATGACATTAATGTAACTATGAATGAGAAAGATAATTACGGAAATTGTGAGACTGAAAGAGAAAGAAAGCTTTAAGTAACGTGTAGACGTTACTTAAAGCTTCAAACTTAACGCACATGACGCATGACGCTTTGTTGGGTAATAAAGCCTCTAGCGAGGCGGGTGTCGTGAGCATATAAGTTCCGCATTGGAAGAAGTTACACGTTTTTGGCCGACATCAAATACGGCCCACCGCAATTTCTTATAGAGTTTATATTACACGAACGAGCAGTGCGTTATTGGTTTGCTGATATTTTTGATCTCCCAAATCGATGCCAAATCAAAGGCGATATTGGATACGAAACCGCCTCAATCCGCGGTTGAGCTGGCATAGTCTTTTGATGTCAGTTTCACAACAATATTGGACCGTTTGCGGGAAATCAGCACTGGCCTCTTAATCTATAACTATTATGTATATAAATATAATGATACTTTTTCACAAGGCTGTATTATAAAACTGTAACCGTAGTCTGTACGTGGAAGATATTGGATATAAACCAATAAGGTTATTTATTAACGCAATGAATTCCTTGACAACTATTCTAGAATTTTGGATTTTTTTTCGTTTTGTTTGTTTGTTTGTCTGTCCGTTTGTTCTCATTAATCCCAGAAACAGCTTAACTGTAAGTATGCGGTTTTAATGACGTATTGAAATAAGCTTTGGTAACATTTAGAGGGCAGGCGTCTCTCTTAATCTCTGGAGAGGCATAGAAAATAATCGGCCATTTAATGGAAATCCAGTGGTCAACTAAAGAGTCAGAAGTTCTTATTTCTCCTGAAGGCTTTCCAAATGGCTTGGCATTGGCATGACTTCTATCTAATAATAATATCTGGGACCGACAGTTTTACGTGCCCTTTGAAGCACGAAAGCGCTCAAGAAATTTTTGCAACTACAGTCACCCATTTTAATACGCTTTTTTCATATCGACTACCGCCACTGTTGCTTAATTCGGTCGATAAAGGCCTGTCCACACTACTAGTATTGACGTATAATGTTGCAGACCTTGTGATTATGTTGGTTACAAAATCTTGCCTTGTGGTGTGGACCCAGCACAAAAATATCGCTTTACCAACTCGGACACCGCTACCCACAGCGGTAGAGGATACACAGGATACACAGGATGGACAGAAGGCGCCTCGCTTGAGCGCTCTTCATTACCGGCTAACTACAAGCAACTTACATCATCGCTAAATTAGGAGGTAGTGGTATAACGTCCCAGGGGAACCGTGCAAAGTTTCTTCATGCACAAATGTTTATTTCCCGCCATATTAACACTGTTTTACGATTATTGCGTTTATTTTGACGGCGTACATTTGCCAGTCAAGTGGTTATAAACGGTTATTGCATTTATTTTACCGTCGTAGTTTGTTGTAAAGTTTATTTATAAACGTAACTGACATCCGCTTTGATGCCATCGCTTATTGATTTACAAACTGATTGATTTACTACTGTAAGTAATATTGGAAATAGCGCAGCGCAAAGGAATCTTCTTGTACACGAATTTAAGTATCGTCTTATATTTTATAGATTTATTGCACTCATAACTGTTCTTCTGTGACCTCACGAGTCTACTCTCAAAATGTGGGATATAGGCCATAGTCCACTACATTGGATTAGCTTGAGAGACAGAGAATATTTATATACCTCAAACTCTGTGGTGTGCAGTTTTACTCACGATTTTTTTTTCACCGAAGCAAGTATATATAGATACGCATAGATACATACGTATATTCTCTACAGTTCCGTAGTTCACTTAAAAACCATCTATGTATATCTAACTAAAATTTACACAGTAATTTAACGTCGTAATTGCTTGTGGTAGAGACTATTATTGAACTTATATAATAGGTATGTATGAGCTTTGAATTGAATACCACCGCCCGTGGCCTACCTCGTACATTTTATACCATGTACAGTACAGCGGAAGGTTGATGCTGCATGCTCGTTTGCTATTCTAAATCCATAAAAAATAGATACTGCCTCTGCAAAGAATCAAATCCGGATCTTTTGCTCATAGTGATAGGGTGCGGGAGGGTGACGTATTTGAGGCTGCGAGATCCGGATCAACAAAATACATTATTTTGTAGTTATATACAAAGCTTTGCTCTAGTAATATTGAGCGACACTTTGACTCTGTTATCTCTGATGATAACATGCAAATGATAAGAGACGTAATGATAAAAGTCGGACGGATGCAATTCAATAATGTGAAGTGTTTGTTTTTAATATGAGCCTGTTACGTGTCTCATTACGGAAATACGCAGATAAATACATGCAATAGAAACAAACAGTAAACATTAATCACAAACGTAATTGAATACAAATACTTGATAAATTATATAAATTACTTATTTACCTATTTAATGGGAGTGCTCGTTGCCCGCGGTCTTGATCGTCCCGAGGGTCACACGCGGCATCACTCAAAGTGATTCGCTCATTCAAGCGTTAAAGGTGGCGGTTCGCGGCCGAGACCGAGACAAGCGACCAAGACAGGAGACCGAGACAGAAGACCGAGACCGGAGACCGCGACCGGCACTTAACCATAGGCAATGTATAGGCGACAACTCGCGACCGAGACCGAGACACTCTGCCGCGCCTATACAAAGTGACGGTCGCGGTCTCCTGTCTCGGTCTCGGCCGCGACCCGCCAGCTTTAGTGTCGAGCGGTAAAAACAAATGTATGTGTTTAACCCTATAAGGCCACGAAATTGCGTTTTAGTCACACAATAACATTATAAAATTTTTCATTTCAAATTGCTTTTGAGATTAAACGCTTTTGATGCAACACTGATTAGTTATATTTTTATAGTTTGATAAAAAGATGAGAGTTTATCGAGCGGTTATTTAATTTTTACGTTTTTATTTCGCTTTATATTACCCGAACAGTTTCAAAAGCGGGACAAATCTAAACATCTGGTAATCCTACGAGTATATACAATAGTTTCGTGTTCACACGTAGGTGTGTATGTTTAAAAAATTCCGACACATGTGGGCAACAAGTGTTCTATTTTCCGTGTTCTAAGCTGATGTTTGTTCTAATCATAAATTACATAATTTTATGATATGGGAACTCATAATATAATAGCTAGCTATACATACACTCATTTATCTATTATTAATATTATAAATGCGAAAGTTACTTTGTCTGTCTATCTGCTACATAAACACACACTTCATCATCGCAACCGATAAGTTTCCCACTGCTGGGCACGGATCTCCTCTCACTATGCGTGAGATACAGACCACAGCCCACCACGCTGGCCAAGTGCGGATTGGCGGACTTCACACACATTTGAGAACATTATGGAGAACTCTCAGGTGTGCAGGTTTCCTCACTATGTTTTCCTTCACTGAAGCAAGTGATAATTAAATTCTAATGCGCACATAAATTTTGAAAATTAGAGGTGCATGCGGGATTGGAACCCGGGTCCCTCGGTTTGGGAATCCCACGTTTAAACCACTAAGCTAGTATTGTAATTTGTTTTATAATTACCACATACTTATTTATTAAACGCATAAGCGAGATGTGCCGTATGTTTCAATCCATTTGCGGATCTAATGGTTTCCGTGTTATTGCATACACAAAGGAGTTATTTGTGGAAAATAATTATCTATTATATACTATATTTAGTTAAAAGCTAATGGTGTATGAATATTATAATTGGCTTTGTATTCTCCTAACCACAACGATAATCAGAGATTGTCGCGAGTCAATAAGAAACTATTCAACTATTATGCTATTTGAAAACGTGTCACTGATAAGGGTTTTGTTTATTTGTCTGACGTGCTGAAGCCTGGAAATGGTGAACATTAATCAATCTTTATTAAATAATCAATAACAATTAAAAAATGAAACTACTTTTTGATATGTCTTCATCTTAAGTAAACTGTCAACAATCAACTTGTAATAACAATCAACTTGTAACATCTAACCAACGTAGATACTTGATTTAAAAGCAAAAACCAAAAATTACAAATTTTTATTTTGTGACTAAAATTACTACTTTTTTACCCGTCCCAATTTTAACAATACCCAGCTAAGTACCCGGATTTTTCAAATGTTGAGATGGTAATCCTAGTTATAGTAACGTAAATATAAACTCAACTTTCAAAACCAGAGGCTATCATTACATAATAATTATTTTGGGCGAGGCGACATGTCGTCTGTAGATTTTGGATAAGCGTAGGTACATCACTATTTTAGGCACTATTATAAAAACACAATGCCTATGACATTAAGTCATTTTTTGCACACAACCCACATGACTAAGATATGACAAGGCTGGTTCAATCAATTCTATATTTAGAATCAATATTCAATCGTCCGTAGATTGTCTTATCCATTGCAATTAATATTGCCGGTACTACTTAGTGACGTCATGAGTATCGAAATAGCGACGGAACTTAATACAAAGTATATAAAGAACAGCAGGCCATCTTCGACAGTATAGGAAAAATAGTTAAACTTAACTCAACTTATCTTAATTTAACTTAAACATTAGCTTAATAATCTAGAAACTCCTTTGGAATTAATTAGTTCTTCCATGCGCACACTTGGTAAAGATATGTTGAAGATGGCGCAGTTTGACTTCCGAAAAGTGTTTGAAAAAACTTTATTTGGAATAAAATTTCTTAACCGTTCCGTAATCCATTCTGCATTCGGCATTCCGTAAGTCATCAAGTAGTAAGTCAGTTGTATGTTTCGTAGGTACGTACTACCTTAATAATAAATGCGCACGATTTAAATATCTGCCGTTCTAGAACATAATGTCAATTCATTATATCATAGCCGGCATTCATTTCATATCATGCGCGTGGCATTTGCTGACGGCAGACCACATAACGCAAAGATTAACATAATTGTATTAACGTAAACAATCAATCCTCTTAGTGTCGTATTAGCGATGTTAATATCATAGATAGATAACTGACATACCTCATAGTATAGTTATATATAAATGTAACTGTAGCTGTTGATTATTCTCGTACTATATGCGGGATGATTTTGGCAAATTTCGATTGATGAATCATTGGAATGCAGATACTTTTAATACTTTGGGTCCTTCTGATAGTCTGTAAACAACCTTGTGGAACCTGACGGAATTCGACAGTATCTAAACATCTCCACTACGAGCACAATAGTGCAAATTTCTATTTTTTTTTGTATAAGCCTCGACTTCAAACACAAGTTTCATTTGGTGAGCATTTCCTAAAGCTATAAATATTTAAAGTCTGGTGTAACTTAGATGGAAGTACTGCCGCCCGCCACGGTACTCAGTACCATTTCTAGTTTAACAGCAATTTTGTTCCTGTTAGACAGGTGTGGAGCCGGTTACACTTTTTAGAGGCGACCATCTCAGTCCTCAAGGGTAGCAACGCATCTGTGACCGAATGAGAACAAGACTCTTACTAACTATTACTAACTGGACTATTACTAACAACAACTAACAGAACTTAGTAACACCAACAGTCCCTGTCCCAGTCGTCATACTAACTGACCAACTAATGTTCTAGCGCCGTCCTAACATTCCTAAGCGGACTAACTATCCCAGTCCCCATTTGAGTCTTGTTCTAGGTCGGTCGCAGTTGTCTCGGGCGGCAGCGGAGGAGTGATGAGGCATGCTCGTTTGCTACCTTGCTAAAAACGTCTGCCAAGTCAGCTAATATAAGAATATAATAAACAAGTTGTCCCGGCGTACTTCGTACCGCTTTATAATTAAAAAATGTTTTGGTGATATATCGACAGCAACGCCACATATCGGGTCCAATTGTGAATCTAAACCATTCCCAGATCCCCTTGAACACACACAAAAAAATTCATCCAAATCGGTCCAGTCGTTAAAAAATGTTTTGGTGATATATCGACAACAACGCCACCTACCGGGTCCAATTGTGAATCTAAACCATTCTCGGATCCACCTGAAGACACAGAAAAATTTCAACCAAATCGGTCAAGCCGTTTAGGAGGAGTTCACTCTCATACACACTCACACTCGAATTATATATATTAAGATATTCGTATATTTTCATTTCTCTCTTTATTCTCCATAGTCTGCTCTGACGCCAGGACGCCACTCGTCCGCTCGAGTGACAAGACTTGACAAATTAAACATTCCTAATTAGGTTCCGTGTCCTTGACACGCACGAGATTGTAATTGGAAAAATTACTCGCAGATTTTATACCAGCTTTTCGGGCTCCGTCGTAATTTCTTAGTGACCACTTGTAAAACATGCCTCGGTTGCTGTTCAAAGTTGGAAATGGAATCTCCTTCGTATTATTTATTTATTATTGATCCCAAATAAATACGTTGATTGTATGTAAAAGGCAGACAGAGAGATATAAACAAAATACTGTGACCCTGTTTTATTTAGGAGAAAAGAATAGTTCGACGGGGCGTGTAAGGGTGTACCTACTCGTATGTGAAAAATCAGACGCGGCATATTATCTGTTTTTTCCGGATACGAAAGTTTTCCCTAAAATAGGCGATACTCTAGAGTCCGATGTATCAGTTTACCTTTTGATCTTGGAGAACGAATTTTATTTTTCCTTGTTTTGTATTCATAAGAAACCTGTTCGTAATTTATTTTTATCTATATTTACTGGTTTATCTGCGTTTTCGCTCACGTTAAACATTATGCAAAATTCCATATTCCCATCTATTCATTATCGCAACCCTTAACTGTCCCACTGCTGGGCTCCGATCTTAGAATGTGAGGGTACAGGCCATAGTCCACCACGGTGGCCAAGTGCGAATTGGAGGTTTTCTTCAACGAAGCAAGTGATAATTAAATTGTAATACGCAAATAATTTTTGAAAATTAGAGTTGCAGGGTGCCGGATTTTGAACCCGGGTCCTCCAGTTCGGGAGTCCAGCTTTCAAAGCACTCGGCTATCATTCCTTTTTTTTCATCTGGTAGGATTTTTTTTTCTGTATTCAAGGTGGTTTGTGTTCTTCTCTCTGCTTAAAATATGTAGGAAATTTATATTCGATCAAGTTAGTAGTTAAGGCGTGATATCTTAATAAACAAACTTTCGGATTTATAATAGTGTTGTATGGGCATTATCTAAAATTTATCTCTATTATATTTATCTTTGTATGGGATACATAGATCATTTATGTCATTGACATTCACTGCCCGCCAACACACGTAATTCTAGACCGAAAGATATTCAAGCTCGTAGGCGTCTTTAATACAATGTCGACAAGACAAAAAAATTAAACGTGGAATTTTTGTTTGTAATTTTCTCTCTGCTTTTTGTGACATCATTTTAAATTTAGTATCTACTATGTGACACTTTAGGTTATGGTATTATGAATGCTTAGAAAAAAGTTGTGTCTTAATTATCTTGGTTTGGCTTAATAGATTTTTTGGAACATTTGCAAACCAGCCAAGTCAGTTTTTATGAATTACGTTAATTTATGCTGTTAGTTAAAATGTCATGTAATACGATCATTTATTGAATACAAATAGTATTCAGATAATGATTTACGATGATACAGCGTATGAAGTCGCAAATTAATGCTGTGTGGTAACGTAATATTCATATTTGTGGTGCTCTTCATTTTGTGCTTGCTTTTTTGTAAGTTCCCAGCAGTTTTACCTCATTACATTATTATTTACATACTAGCCGTGCCCGCAATTTCGTCCGCGTGGAATTTAATCAGATCCCAGTAAAAGTCTCGTCAAAATCGGTCCAGCCGTTCCAGAGATTAGCCAAAACAAACAGACAGACAAAAATGTAAAAAATATTATTTTGGTATATGTACCATGTATACATCCATATGCAATTAGTAAAAAGCGGTTATTTTAATATTACAAACAGACACTCCATTTTTATTTATTTGTATAGATACCTACTTCTTACATTATAACTAAAATAGTTCCTACCATGGCCAATACTCTGTGGCGTTGGTTATGAAAGATAGAGAACAAATATTTTCAGCATCTTATAAGTATTCTTTGCCTTGTCCATTATGACCCTTTTCTAGAAATTGTTTTATGCCTAACTGGCCTAAGGGAATATTGTTAGAAGCGTGGCTCTAAGGACGTAGCTTAAATGTATTTTAGTGAAAAGGATAGTGTGCACCTGAGCCGCCGAAATAATCGTAAAATTTGGATCTTTGTCCTGTCCTTGAATAAATTGCCTAGCCTATGTTTACTTGATCTAGGCCCGTGTACTTCGATGTGGGCAATGATGCCTCATCTAGGATAATTATCTAGAATGTGAAATATTGATAGCATTAAGACTGTCTAAGGGCTAATGGAAACAGAACTACATGTTGTTTTGGAATGTTTTGAATGGAACCAAAGTAATGGATTCTGTTCAGCCGTTAATTGTTTCGTGAGGTATATTGTAATTGCCAGTTTATCATATTCCGTGTTTGGGAGAGACTGAAGAGTAATGCACGCATTTATTAGTCTAATACTTGGTATATCTTACATGGTGAAGTGCAAAATAACTACAAGTATTTACTTAGTGTAAATGTACTAAGTACTTGCTCACTCGCATATAATCTCTTCTTTAACCAAATACTAATACAGCCACTAATTGAAAAAAAAATGATCCTCCACAACCTCCCACACAACCTCCTGACACAAACAGAAAAGAATGTTGCATTTAATTTCTGCACAAATACCTTTAGTACAGTAGTATAGTACCAGAGTATATTTAAACAATTAGGTTATCCTTAAATAATGCTGCTTGTGTGCGCGCCTTTGTATTGTAATGTACATACGTACATATGTACGCTTAGAACGAACAGAAAGATTTTCGTTGGAGGCCTAAGGATGCCATCGTTCGAATGTGTGCGCTTTGCGGTTTATCGTAGATATGGCAAGCAGAGGCGCGCACTCAAACAAGCCTCGTTACCAATGAGTGTAAAGCTTCCTCTTCCTCAAAACTTTGGTGGTAGGAACACCAGAACGATCGGACTAGACCGTGACATAAAAATGTTATAAAAATAGGTGTTATACTATAAAAATAGTCGTTATAATAGACTGGAATGTACTTTACGTTTACGTTTTACGAGTTTCAAGTACGAGAATGACGTAGGATTTGAATACTGAAAGGTAAGACGTTAGCACCGATGAAATCGAATTGTGGTACTATATGACCGTTGTCAACGCCATGACAGCGTTTACACACTAGGCCGTAACATATGGAAATTATTGTATGCCATACCACAACATCTTTGTCTATACAGTCATTTAATAAAAATGTAACTAATCGCTGCGATCTAATCGATCGAGAACTGAAAAGAGAAAAAGACGGTAATTTCGCATGCCGAGGTCTGTAATACTTGCCCGGAAAATACGCTTAGCTCAATGGAAATTCATTTAATTCATAAATGCTGTACGTTTTAAAATCATGTTTTGTTTGACAAATGAGTATTCAGCGTCACGCAAATATGTGTGATTCAATCGGAAGGTGAGTAAAACACGTAAAATAGTGGTTCTGTCATCTATGAATTGTTTATCTTGGCAAAGAATGAGTTGTGATGAAGGATTGCCAAGAAAATATTAAGGTACAGATACACATGCCTTTTCATAAGTATGCTTAAATAAGCATGCTCTTTAGCTGTATACATTTGCTTGCTCATAGACAATACGGCTAGGTTTTTTGTATGGAGACGTGCCCAAAGCCTCTTTCCACTGTGTTCCGTGCCTCCTTCCACCCGCACCGCAGGTAGCATGCTATAACGCACGATTATTGATTTTGAGCATGCTCAAATTAAATCTATTTCGAGCAAAGCACGTATACACATTAAGTAGCAAGTGTTCACTAAGAGCATGCTTACGTGCTTAAAATGTAGGTATTGATTTTTGAGCATGCTCAAATTAAATCTATTTCGAGCTAAGCACGTATACACATTAAGTAGTAAGTGTTCACTAAAAGCATGCTTACGTGCTTAAAATGTGCTTGTCTAAGACCACCTTTATGGTTTTCCAGTCATATTTTGTCACGTCTTTTACGAGCACATGTATTATTAAGTTTATATTATTATGTGGGTTTGTATTTATAATTGAGATTACGTATTAAGTTTTTATTTTAAGTCTTGGTATTTTTTGTTAAGGTGTTTTGGCCAACTATTATGGTAGTCTTCGTTACAACTTAAGTTACTCAAATTGATTTATGATTAAATTTAGTTTGCTTGTAAAACTAAAAATAAGAATAAAGTGCAATAAGAGTTAAAATAAAAGTATTAAAATCATATGAATAAACGATTAGGGGATCAACTAACGATGATATACCTAATACTACTTATATTGTCGTTGAGGTCAACTTAGTGATAGTATCTTGAGGTCTAAAATGGTCGCGTATAAAAAGTGTAACAGGATAAACTAGCTAGACCTTCTCAATTATGAGGGATGGAAGAGGAGAGATCACTGTCCTACACTGAGAAAGTCCATAATATAAAATTATGTGAGCCAACAATCCAGCCATCCGGAAAACTATAGGTACTTTATATTACACGGGCCCGTGAATTTTATTAATCCGGGCTCCAATCGAGCCCTGTCGAGGGAAATGACGAAGTTTGGGAAAATTGAAATTGTACACCATTGTATACATAACAGAACGATATGTGTGTTCGAATTAATTTTGGTATTTCTACGGAATTTACTGCGATTTACGCGGATATGAACTGGTTATCTTTGATTTTGGAATGCACTGTGGTTTCGAATAATTCGAAAGATTTTAATTTTTTATTTGGTTCGATGTTTCCTTTTGCATTAATTGAGCCTTCATTCTAATCGTAACAAAATTCTTTCTTTAAACTGAAATACTTAACGTTTTTATTTATGAACTCAGTACTTTCGACTGGGTGAACCGATTTTGATGATTCTGTTTTTATTCGAAAGCTCTGTGGTCCAGTTCTGATAATGGGTATCCATATAGGTAAGTCTTAAATTTGCATTATTTTGAAGTCAGTTTTTTACTTGTAACATTATCTAATATATCTTCCATATACAGACAGTCAGACCAGTTACAATCTTATTATAAGTATAGATAAGGTGTAGATGTCGTTACTATTTTGGTAATACCTCAACTATTCCGGTTCTAAATTTCAATACCAACAAGAATTCATGCTATGTATTCAGTGACTTTAATAAGTCCAAAGCCTTAATATTTACGCAAGATTTATTTTCTACTTCATTATTCTATTTTAATCCACTACTCATTTTAAAACAATTAATAATACCCGTTGGCCTTAGGACACGGATTTATAAGATGCTAATTAATTTGGAAGAGAATCGTAACCGCCGCACTTTGTAATTATAGTTCACCTTGAAATGCAAAGAAATATTCTAAAAGCAGTTGACTATGTTTATAATACTTGTTGGATAAATAATACATAAGTTATGTTTTTGTATCATAATAAACACACTATGTCTCTCAGTAATACAATGGAGTACAAATCATAAAATTTTCAAATACCTATAATAAATAATTTGCATTTTTTTTACGTGACCGCCTTCGTTGTGTTCCCAATGCCCAAAGGTTGACTGGCAGATAATGCTTTTACCATTAACTCCGCCTTTTGTTCTTATACTTTGTATGGTACAAAAAAGTCCAAATAAAAAAATTAAATAATACTGTAATTGGTCTAGGTATGGCTGTACATAGTACATATTTAGAAAAAAAATATGGGTTGTTATCTAGCAATAACAACCAGGACCTACGGCTTATCGAGCCCTCTGAAGCACGGAAACGCTGAAAATGTTTTTGCTACTAGCGGCTGCTTGGATAGATACAAGGTTAGGAAGGCTATGAGCGCTAGAAACCTACCTGAGTATTAAATTGAGTTTCAGCTCTAAAACATTAATTGCACTTTGTGGATGGAACTCACTTAGTGTAATGCACTATGTCATTTGCCTATTAGTCTTCCATTACTCGCACTATGAACCTCACCCTATTCCTAAGGTACGAAAATACTATCAGTCGAGAGTCTATGGAGTTAATTACACGCTAAATATATTTTGAAAGCGTCATAGTATCTTATTAGCTTGTACATTTTGTAGATTATTGACTCTAACTTGTGTAGCCGCGCGTGTAATGTTTGGATATTTAGGACTATTTTAGCAATATCTCGATAGATCGATAGGTTCGACGGTTAACACGGTTCCAGGTTCTGTAGACCTAGAATTGGCACATGAAAATTAGTATCAGTCAAAATAAAATAAACGCCCGTTTTTTAGTAAATAAATATATGAGATCTCAAACTTTTTAACAATAATTACAAGAAGAACCTTTTGATAACACTAAGAAAAATTGCACTCTGCAAATGGCGAGTTTATGACACTTTTCATCTACCGTATTGACTCGGCCACGAAACATCCCGCTAGAAGCTTTTGAACGCTCCAAGCGTCATATCAATGTAAATTCGCATAGAAATTCAAATAATGTCTCTACAATTAGCAGCGCAATTTCGTGGTCATACAAGATCAAACATTTATGCATTTGTTCTTAACGCCCGACGTTCCTCGCGTAAGTAAGGTTTACATCAAAGATGTAAACCTTACTTACGCGAGTAAACCTTACTTATGCTGTAATGTAATAAATGCATATTTTATGTGAATTTCTTCACAAGTGACGTATTGCTTATAAGTTTATAAAGTCCCAACAGTCCCAACTCTTTTTCTGTCTTTTTCTGTCAAAGACAATAAGACCCATATCCTCCAATATGTCTTCCAACCAAGTGAATCCAAAAACGAGATTGAATGAACATCGCAGTTATTTATTTCATACAACGGTGACCACTTTCAGCAGTGCCATAAATGAATTATGTATAGGAAATCACCAAGTAAGATTGAATCTGCATTTATATTTCAGTCTTTGGCACTTCATTTTGCGTCACTCGGTTGAAGTCGGAATGGAAAAAATTCAGAGGACATTACAACTCCCATTACTTTTCAAATGAGATGGATCTCTGGAAGATAAAGCTTTTTCTGATGCGATTATTTGGTTAAAATTTATTTTCTTCATTAAAACTAAGTATATTACTTCTTAAAATCAGTAAATCCCATAATTATGTCCCACACTCGAAAAAATGTTTACACGGGATTCTTGAATAACATTTTTTTGTATACCGATTGAAATAAATCAAAGACTGATGAGCTTAGGGTAGCATTATGTTACCCCAAGTTCATTAAGCCAATTCATCTGTGCAAACATCAATCAATTCAGCTAATTCATATCTGAGATTCATATATGACGACCGTTAGTGATGTGGACCGGGAATCCTAGTGCGGGGGTATAAGCGTTTAGTTTAGATTAGCGGGAACAAACGCATAAATTGGCAAACCGACAAACAGATACCTTAAGCGTTAAGGCGTTAATAATTACCCCTCACAATAGAGAGTATTTCAAACTCAAACTCAAACTCAAATCATTTATTCCATGTAGGTATTTAGAATACACTTATGAACGTAATTTTTTGCATTTAACTACTCAATATTTCCTATACGGACATGGATCAGTTACTTATAGTTTCATTGCACGTATAGATATTTTACTTCCCAGCCGGATCTAAATATCCGGATAGAAAGTGATGTATGAGATAAACGTAGTTTATATTTCGGGCGCTGTAGTTGCGAATATAGGCGGCGGGAAGGCAGAATGTCCGATTCCGTTCAGAATTTTTATGATATCTTCTATTTATATCTGTAGCGTTATTTCGATTTTATTATTTATTCATCACCTTGGATGATTTATACCTATGCCTGGTTTATTATTAAATAATTAATCCAGAGTACCTACTTGTTATCGTTGTAATATTTGATCGAATATCTTAATATATATAATTCGAGTGTGAGTGTGTATGTCACTGAACTTCTAAACGGCTTGACCGATTTAGTTGAAATTTTTTGTGTGTCTTCAGGTGGATCAGAGAATGGTTTAGATTCACAATTGGACCCGGTAGGTGGCGTCGCTGTCGATATATCACCAAAACATTTTTTAATTATAAAACGGTACGAAGTACGCCGGAACAACTAGTAATAATATAAAAATACGACCTTGCCTTTACAAACGTTTGAACTTCGCCCTTCGTTAGCGATCGGTGTTTAGATCGTGTTTGATTAACGTATTAAATGTAAACGGTTAAATAAATCGAAATACTTTTTATAACGCTCTAATAACCCCATACTAGGATTCCCTGTGTCGTGGGTGTCATGGACAACGAGACAAGAACACACACAACCAGTCCAAGAACAGAAATATAAACTGATCATCACATTTCTGCTTTGCAGGGAATCGAAACCAGGACCCATCAAATGACGCAAGACATGGTAACCATTGCGCCATTACAGGGTCGACAAAAAGAGAGATTTCTATTTTTGTATATTTTTTTTGTATTGAATAAACTCAAAAAGTTCTAGTGGGATATTAAAAATTATTTCATTAGTTGAACCATTGAATTATAGTCAATGAGTGAACGCTCTATTTATACTGAATAAAGTGGGCTATATTTTATGGAAAAAATTCTAGGGTTCCCTCCGTAAATTCCAATTGTTACGCGTGGTGTAAACATATGAAGTAACAAACATAAATCCATCCATCCTCACAAACTTTCGCATTTATATTATTAGTACGATTTTGCCTCGGCATAAAATAACCTCTGATCCATTTACTATCGACACTTACATTGTATAAATACGTCAATATAATATTAACGACGCTATTAAAATATTATTTACTGCATTCATCACCATTATAATGCTCATAGAGATCTGCGTGGGTGGGTACAGTTATGTTGGATCACGTAATGCGGAAAATGTGTATTAAAGATTTAGTTACGGTTAATTCTATTGGGCCGGTACAGGTAGTAAATAGATTATATTATGACGTGTTCTAGCGTACCTTGTGAGGACACCGCTGACGTCACAGGCCATGTCACCTTCGGGTGACGTTAGTCTTGACCCTGCCTGCAAAGCGAGGAATATCGGGTTCGCTTCCGGGTCGTGGATGTTAGTAATGGTGGAGCCGGTCACACTTTATACCATCTCAGTTCTCAAAGGCATCTGTGCACATTAGAATAAAACTCTTACTAACTGAACTTTTACAGGACTAACACTAACAATTCCTGTCCAAGTCCTCACACTTACTAACAAACTAACCAACTAATGTTCAACACCGTCTCCTAACCGGACTAACTATCCTAGTCCCGATTTGAGTCTTGTACTGTGTCGGTCACAGTTGTCACGGGCGGCAGCGCATGGGTGGTGCTGCACGCTCGTTTGGTACCTTAATTTCATAAAAATGACTTATTTGTGATGTCCATGCCACCAGCGACACAGGGTATCCCAGTGTGTGGACATGAGTGCAAGTGTTAATTATTATGCTGTGATTACCTGTTATTATAAGAACAGTTACCCATTTAAAATAAATAAATAAATAATTCCAATGCGAAAAGGCCTTAAATATTTAGAAGGAGACACCCGATTGATTGGAAGTTATCATTTTGTATATACACCACATTTGTTCAATGTGATTGTGCTGGCGATGACCGATCTAAAAATAACTTGAACTCGTATATGTAATCTTCATTGGAAAATCAATTTAATGCAATTTTAGTTCTGCAATTCTGAATAAAAAAATGTATAAAAAATGGTTGGTTGTAAAGACGGTTTACGGACGATAATTTTACGTGATAACATTGAAGAAAACCGAACGCTTAGGCTTATCGTGCGTCTCTATCTTGTTCTGCGCTCTCGCTTGCACGCTCGGCTCAGGTGGAACGTGACAATGACTTCATACTTTTTCGCGCGTGTAGCCGGCATTTAATGATTTATAAGACGTTATCACGTCAAAAAGATATCTGAGAAAAAATATTTTTTATTAGGTAGCTCCCAATATTATTTGTTAGCTCCCAAAACAATGATTATTAGAATTTTTGGCTGTTTGTCCGTGCGTTCGTTCCTGCTTATCTCGAAATTAAATCCGTTGGACTGGAGAGAATGCGTGCGACGCGGGAAGCGTTGGTACAGGGAAGCGAGACAAACTCGTCGACGACCACAATCTACGGGCATAGTTTTGTAACAATCGTAACCTGCTAGAAACTTCCTACTCGTCATGCACATAGATATAAATAACTTAGATACAATACAATACAATATAATACAATACAATACAATATACTTTATTGTGCACACCAGATAAAACATAAAAATGATAAATAAATAAATAAATAAATAAATAAATAGATAAAAAAAATTAAAAAAAATTAGATCGTCAACAAGTAAAAATACAGGTCAAAACTTAATACCGGCAGTTTGTAATTCTTTTACACCCTTTTCCAATAACCATTTGCCATAATTATTATATATCGTTGACTTCTTGGCTTAGTAGATGTCAGTGTTTTGCTAGGGCTGTGCGATTATAATGTTTAAAAAGGTATTTTTTTTGTCGGTAGGTACCTAAACTCATTTTTTTTTACTTGAAAAAAATATTTCTTATTTAACTAATTACAACATCTTGTGTACGTTATTCTATCATAGTGTCATGTCATTGTTAGTTTACTGAAGTTTTTAGTGTTATTTCAGCATTTTGTTTCTTTAAATTTAAAAAATGTTTTTGGTACAAAATTATTTCGTATGTCAATTTACTAAACTTGAACTTTTAATTATTTGCGTATATGATTGTATGTATTGTCTTGTGTATATTGCTTAAAACATTTATGCTGAAAGAAAAAATACTGAAGTCGCTGTACATGTATAGATCTATGTATAATCATCATAATATGTCATATCTCATATATAATCTAACTAGTAGTATCCCTATTTTTTTTATAAATTTATTGGCCAATGTAATTCAGTCTTATTAAAGCATTCTATTTATGAAAAAAAAAATTAATATCGCACTGGTAGTTTTTGCTTCACATATACAAATATACAAAAATATAACAAAAAGTATGCAAACAAATATACAAAATAACAAATCTTTTCTTTTCTTATTACAACATTACTATAGATATAGGCATTCTGTATAACAATAAGATGTTGGCAGCCCTGACAACTAGACGTCTTTATGAGAGTCGTCCGATGTGCTCGTGAAATGAAAAACACCACAATTTATTATTTTCCGTCAAATAGTTATTATCATCCGTAGGTACCTACTTGCGCGTTTTTTATTTGCTCCTGATCGTTATCTACTTTATCATCGGCTTTATTTCTTGTCACGGCTAGACGAGGGTTAGTAATAGGAGTTAAGGTCATTGGATCAATAACGCGGTGAAATTGTGCGAAAACATTTGTTGGTTAGATAATATTTCAGGAGGTATACTTTAATAGAAAGAGTATTTTTTATGGAATTAAGGCAGCACACGTGCATGCAGCACCACCTTTCCGCTACCGCCCATGACAATTGAACATGACAGAACAAGACTCCAAAAAGAGAATGAAAAAGCGATCCCTAAGTTAGTGCGCTCAACATCAGGGACTTCATCGCCCCTTACCATCTGGTGAAATTGTTGACAAGCACAAAGTTGTAGAAAGTAAAGATAATAATATTGTTTTAATTCGTCATAAAGTGACACGGACAAACTATCAGCCTGGTGGTAATTGGTCACCATCGTTCATGGACATCAGTAACATCAGAGAAATGTCCGTAGAACGCGAGAATGCATGCCTGTACGATGAAAGATACGTGTTGCTTGATGCCGAGTTTTTATTGTACTGAGCTTAATCTCTTCAAAACCCTTTTCACAGTCGATTGAAGGAGTATGTGTGCCTAGCCTGGCCCTAGCCTGAACGCTACAATACCCTTCCATCATGCCTGAGTATCGTTGGGATTAAACTCGGTAGTACTGTGTACAGAAACCTTTAGCTAAAGGTACCTAGCGTCATAAACTCGTCCGTTCAACGTTATACACCACGAGAACAATTTTATTGTTCTTTGTACTATAACGCCCTTCTATAATTTAATGAGCACATAGCAAACAGTGACATCAGTGACGTTGTGAGGTCATAAGGAAACTTTGTGACCCGGTAAACCGTGTGTCGTGTGTAGTGCTGCCGGCTCTAGCGTGTCAAATTTCGAAACGGACAGTTGAAGTGTTCGGGAAAAATTGGGACAACTACAAATACAGATCCGGTCAAGGATATACCGGGACGGGTTGACAGACCCCTGAAAATTGGGACGTCTCACTCAAATTGGGACACCGGGTAACACGTCATGTGTTTCATTCATGCACAATCTTTTTACTAAAAGTATGTCAACCGGACATTGCTATGTTGCCATGATTTTATACCTAGTCTAGAATCTAAAGTCTATGCATTAACGTAATGAGCGTTTACGTCAATTTGATATACTTATCACCCTTATCGTCATCATCGTGATAATGTCTTTAACCTGTTAAAGGTTATTCATCCACTCAGTTGCTCTTCTCTTAGCCATTTTGAATTAGCCAATCATCAATCAATGACATGGGGTCCTTCAAAAAACTGATCGCTTTCTTCTTGGCCGGTAACGCATTGGTGACACCACTGGTGCTGCTAATGATCACGAGCGACGGTGATCACTTACCACTTACCTCGTCTGCTCGTTTGCTTGCTCAGGTTATAAAAAAAATATTGTCACCTACCACATTTTCAACATCACATGGGTTGACTGGTAGAGAATGCCAATAGGCATCAAGTCCGCCCCTTCCAAACCTAGCTTTAGGTTCTTACAATAAAGACAAAATAAATAAACATTGATGATCCGCAGTGGAGGGCTAGGTTTGAATTCTGCACGCATCTCTTTCAGTGTAATTAGAAATTGATTATTACATATAGTTAAGAAAAACATCGTAAGGAATTCTTGCGTACTCGTAGGTATCCGGTCAGTCTTGAGAGTAGACTTCTGATAAGATCGAATTGTAAATCGAATCGAATTTGATACGAACTCATTCCGTTTGATACTCTAGAAGCGAGAGCATGATTGAGTGGCGCAGTTGCTCAATTATAGCTCACATAGTGAATAAAGTTACTTATGTCAGTTTAAAAAATCTCGTACAACAATTCGAGGGAGCTAAGGTATTAAGTAGTGGTAAAACTGGTTTCCCGAATCAAGGGCGAGTTTAGTGTTTCCACATAACCTAGGTACGACGTATATGTTTACTACGCACCTTATTCGTGGTTATATTGTAATATCGTATAGCGCAGTTGACTCCGTGATAAGGAATGTAAAATATAATGGAATTATTGAATAGTATTACGTCAACTTGTTCATACAATTTAAATACAATAAAACAAATATGGCATTGATATTATTTAAATATGTTGATAATAAGCAACTATTTCTAAACAGCTGGGGTATTCTAATGCAAATATTGATTTAGTTCGCGAGTTTCGCAAAGCGCAAGGGCAAACATTAAAGGTAGCGGAGGTGAACTTAGAAAAACCGTGCTTCTCCCATGGACAACTATTATGTAGCATGTTCGCGTGTGTCCCATGTCCAGAATCTTTACATTCTATCCCCAAATGGATACCTACCCCAGAATATATTGTATAGAGGAGTAGATTTGTATTTTTACTTCCTACTACCTACTACCGATACCGAAGGGCTTCTCTGCCGCTGAGCAGGTGCCATTTAGGAGGCTTCATATTCAAGAAAATCGTTGAGAATTTTCAGGATTTCTTTACCTCGCCCTGTTTCTAGATTTGACACAATCATTACTTCCAATACAGAGATTATTAATCTCGCGATGAATCCGATGAGAATTTCATTCTTATTTTAGCTATATCACTTCATATTCATTTGTGAATCGTCACGGATCATCGTGAGTTATGAACTATGGTTAGTAGAGGCATGATTAAGATTTTTTAATGATTTAAGATTAAATTAACATGATTTAAGTTAAATTGATATCTTTAGATTGAAATTATTACGTGGGTGACAGTGGAAAATTTTTCATGTTCGAATTTTAATTTTATGGAGTTAGCATTATGTAATTTAATGATAAGAAGATTGATATTGATGTATTGTGACGTGAGATTCTTGGGTCCTTATGCTAGTATGTCACGATAGACAATACTTACTCGTAACAGTCGTAACTTATCATCGGCTTTATTTAAATTAATAAGCAATTAATGGGTTGAAACCAGGCGTTTTAAACTCCAATCAACGCAAAGAGGAAATTACAAAAAAATCCTACAGCTATAAGCAGCATCAGCATTAAAATGCAAAATTATACCTCTATACATAAAGATCCATTTCAAACTTGATTGATTGATGTTTAATAGTTTAGTTTAACTGTTTAATTTCAAAGTCAAGTCATGCTGTATTTATATCAGTTAACCGGCAAATGAACAAGAATGTTATGAAAACGTTTTTACGTACGTTATTTTTTATGTTCTGCCGTTTAGATTGTCATAATGTATCATAATGTAATCGTTGTAATCACATGACGACACATTTTATTTTTAGCACACGATATATTTAGTTTTTAATTTTAATTATATAATTTGTTACAAGTTGACGACGGTGCAGGGTGTACGGTAAAACCCAAAAAAGTTTATTTTAATGTCTTATTAAATAAAAAAACTCCAAATCAATTTCAAAATAAAATTCGACATAGCAATCCGAGGTAGTTAAACCATAATATAAATAATGTACAATGCTTAGGTACAATGCAATCAAGATTCAGGAAATTCGTGGCCGTCAACAACTTTGTTTATTTTGATCAACACACGAATGTAAAACCAGGTGATTAGGACAAGGATTGTCATTATGAATTTACGAGGAAACATTCAAAGTTAGAATTTTATGAGGAACACGTGTACACTCGTGTCACAAGGCACCATAAACGATAGGGCTGACGCGTCAGCTGGGGATGACGGTCCACAAGTTAGACAACCCTCAAACCGTAATTACTTTTAGAAATGTTAGTAATTGGGTAAACAAAGGGAGACCTTACAAAATTTAGATGCAGAGATTGAATACGAAGTTATAAGTGGCTATCACTAAACTACGTTAAAGATGAAACCCGTCCGATGGGCCCGTCACACGATGTCACACTTTAATGACCCCCATTATGACATCGTGTGACGGGCCCGCCGGTTCTGGAGTCCAACGTTGAAACACTCGACTATCTTGAATATAATTTTTACAAAATCTATCTATTTATCAGCCTTTTGAATTCCACTGCTGGGCCTATAGGCCTATTGGCCTCCCCTAATTGGCTTTACTCCAACCGGTCCTGAGTCCTGAATCCAACGGCTCCTTGCTGTCATCTTTAGGTCATCAGTCGCCCTGGTCGCGGGGGTTGACACAATAACATGAATAAAATACCGATAGTTTCCCAAAAAGAAGAAAAGCCGATAAAGATTTGAGATTTCAGTACATAATAAACAAACAAATAAATAAACAAACATTAACACACTCTAGGCTACGGGGTCGTTAATGTATGAAAAAAGGGCTAATTTTCTATTGGTCGTAGAGCCACCAGACTTGAACCATTCGACGCAGAATTTTATCAGATTCCGAATCTGCGATAAAAAATGTCATAGGTGTGGGTTACGTTTCCGCTTTTTGCGTCGACATGTCACTAGAATGCGAGAAGTGAGACAAACTTTGCTTATTGTCCTATTATTTTTCCTTTACCTTCATGTAGCTGTCTCTTTCTGTCTCATACGTTCCGTAATTATCTGTCACAGTAATGTTATGGGAGGGGATCCCAAAATGCACCTTGCGTTGTATGAGCATAACGTATCTATAGTTTTAATATCTTTGGCTGGAAGGGTCACAACGGAACAATTTGTGCTTATTGCTTGTTTTGTTACTTTCAGAAAAATTAGGTCTTGGTTCGCCTTGGAAACGTATTATTAGATTACTCCTACTAGGTACTTAATATGAAATCCCTTCTTACAGAAAAATGAGCGTTTTTCTTCGTTTATCGTTTATCTTTGTAATTTATATTTCTCTCAGAAATTATAATTTATATTTCTTTCTCTCTCTCTCAAATTTATATTCGCAATTGGTATAGAAATTTCATTGGCGGAAGAAATTATGTTCGTTTTAAATTAAGAAATATAATATTTCTTTCTAATTCATGTCCTACTATAAAATATAAATCGGTAAATGCTACTCATAGCCTAAATAAACACTTAGTTCATTTTTGAATAAATGAGAAACTTTAAACTCAATTTTATAAAATTAAAAATTTTGCGACAAAACATTATCTATTCAGGCCTTTAACTGCAAGCGTGTCACCAATATTTACTGATGGGACAATTATGTAACGATAACATCCGGTGATTGGGGCCAAGAGAACATGTAATGCTAACGATATTTTTTCAAGGATGCCACCTTAGTCATCCTGCAGGTGTGAATGTCGGATGCGTGTTCTAGTGTGTTCTGATTATTGGTGGTTATTTGGGAGTATGAAGCGAACACAATGATTCACACCAAGTCTGATTATACTAATTTTACTTCTAAAATATAATAAAGTCAAGAGTGAATAGGCTTCTAAGTGCGCTTTACCACCCTCGACTACATCGCTGCTTTACCATCAGGTGGGATTGTAGTTAAGCATTAACTTATATTATGTAAAAAACAACGATTGTCTATAAAGTCGGTTTACGGACGTTAATTTTATGATAAGTGATAACGTCTTAAGATAACATCGAAGAAAACCGAACGCTTAGGACGAACGTGCCTCTCTATAGCTTGTTCCGCGCTCACGCTTGCACGCTCGGCTCAGGCGGAACGTGATAATGACGTCATACTTTTTCGTGCGTGCCTCGATCATCCGGCGTTCACCGATTTATGAGACGTTATAACGTCAGAAAGTACCGCGATCGAGTATTGCATTTCATAAACACAGTGCATTGACTTAATAATTATGTTACTATAATTCGATTAGTTTAGTAGAAATTTCATATAAATAGGCTGTCGTATTACTTTGACGGTCTCTGAACATGTGCATGTAATGTGTTACGTGATTGAAGTTTAGGCCGAAACAATATAATTTAGCGTAGTTTAATGGGTAGTATGGGAAGTAGTTAACAGAGACGTGCTTGAGGACCGCTTGGGTATACATGTTAAGGCCTGTTTAACTTTAAAACCCCTTTGGGGTATCGTGGGGAAATACAGTATTTATTCTGGGTTAATAAAGCAGTGCTGAACTCTGAGTGAACGCCACTTACCATCAGGTGGGATTGTTGGCAAGCATTACGTTATAAGAGTAAAAAAAAGCGATTAGTTTCAGAATACCCAATCCTTACGTTTCCCAACAATTTATTTTATCAGGCATTTTATTATTAGTATAGATAACGGAACCAATATAAATTTATTAACGAATCGTGTAATCTCGCCCATGTCCATAATCATCGCAGAACCGGTTTCTAAAAATACTTATCGACACAAAGTCAGCGGCTATTTTTAGAAGTGGCCATGAGATTAAGTTTAGTCGTATATGAAGCTAAGATTTTGGTATGCTATAGCCTTGTAGCGAACTTGCTGGCCGTTAGTGGAGTTTCGGGAAGCGTTTTTGTGTCTCTGTTGGAGGCAGTAACGGAAATGCTCACGGGTTTGCACCTGTATGTTTAGAAGGAGAAGCTGACCTGACATATCAACGCAGGGCCTAAACTATACGGGTTAGAAAGTAGAAATTTTGCACAGGGGTTTCTTTTATAACGTAGGAGCACTTAGTAAGGATTTTTGAAAATTTACACCTTAAGGGGATAAAACGGGGGTGCAAAGTAAGTATGAAACTTTGCCGTTTTTGAAGTTATTCGAGTGAAATTCAGTATGAAGATTTTTAAGGTTTTTCATTCATTGAAAGTTAGTATCAAACTTCTCTGATTATATGAACTTTTATATACATATTAAGGGATTTTTGGCGGGCGAAGCCGCGGGGGAAAACTAGTCTACATATAAACGCGAAAGAGGAAGAAGAAGAAATGGCGAAAGAAACTCCTGGGCACATCTTTATTATCAGTCTTTGTTAACAATCAAATCGTCACTATAAATCACTATTGTTGGTCACACAACAACACGAAAGGATCAGCTATTTTATCCGCTTGCAGTGTAATACGATACAAATTCAAGTCCGTATATTCCAATCACCTGTTTCATACATGACGTTGGCCATAGCAACAGGTTTTTGTTTCTTGAGACTCGATGCGCCTTAACAAACAAAATTTATCGATAACGATTTTATTGTGTGAACAGCCTTTGCGTTGTCGCGATAAGACGCACAATTGCAATACACTCGTAATATCCTACCAATGTAACGAGTATAAATGCGAAAGTTTGTATATACAGTCCGTTTTTCTAGCGTTGAGTTAAGGAGTAAACAAATGATTAACCAATATGGCCGACTAAGAACGTCATCGTAACGTCAGTTAGACACTGGCAGTCTATAGAGTACAGAAGTATTCAATGTAATAGCTGTTGGTAACTACCGCAATTTTGTTGTATCGAATCGCATCGATATCGATTTCTACTCTTCGATATTATTCCAATGTAACAAATATGTTTTATTGAAATTAAATACTGTGTTTTATTTAAATATGCTTAAGTGACTGTATAATTAGGAAGGATGATATCTATGGCATTTTATATTAAACCAGTGTAGTCATTCATATATTTTTATTACTCTTTTAATTAGTTTCAAGATATTTAATTTTTTACTTACTTAAACAGAGAAATTATTATTTTTTCAAACTTTTGCAGACTTAATACAGACTGCATTATTTTATCTCCATTTCGTCTTTCTATTAACAGAAGTAAAAAATAACATGATGCAATCATTTAAAAAAATACAGCTAAAATCAAATTTTACTTTAAACATGAATTTTGAATTTAAGTTACGTCATGTACATACTAAATGTACAGTAATATTTGTCTTATATTGATACTTTTTGATTCCCCTTTAAAGTCCAATCGTATGCAATATCGATGTCCGTAAGGGTAGCAAAAGGTCGTCAGTCTAGAAAATAACACGAACCAAATCACAGAGCAAACACAAGTCTAGTACACAAGCCAAGTAGTTGAAATCAAACACAAAGGAGAACCCGAAAGTCCCGAAACGTACGATATCAAACGAGGCGACGAAACGAAACGAATGATACAGTTTTCATGGAAGTCATGTCTGCCCCACAGTGTTGCAAGCTCGAATAATGTAAACATTAACAACTGCATAAATGCAGTCATTTCACATATTGTTACTTTTAGTGCGTATAATCGATAGTTAATAATTTATCTAAAATACCTTTAAAAATATTATTTTTATTGATGATGATTTATTTTTTATCATAATTCGTTACTGTTACTTGTTTCGGAAACTTACAAATTAATATTCTGTAAAAAAATCTGTTCCTATTTGCCAATTTTTATTCGTAACAGTTCTATGCTCTATGTACGTAATGGAGGAGTGACTAAAATGACTTACCGCGTGGCCATGCAATGAATCTTAGTTATATTTAGTATTAAATAGCAAAATAATATTTCACTCTTTCAAAAAGCAAATACCGATAACTATCATTTAATGAATCGTTCAAGCCAATACAACTAATCGGTTTGTCTTTCCCATCACTACGATTCAAATGTCCGGTGTGTCAAATTCTTGTTGAAATATTATATCTGTGCAATTTAAGCAAATGAGGTTAAATAAAATTTCTTAAATTGATGAAATTAAGTATATTCGAAGAAGTTTGTGGTGTAAATCAAAGTTAAATGTATTAAGTGAACCGATTTAATTGTATATAACATAATTGAATCGTGCAATTGTGTGAAAATGTGATGTTTCCAAAAACAGGTTTGTTTACTCCTTTAATCAACGCTAGAAAAACGGACTGTAGATGTGTGTTTGTTGCTCTTTCACACAAAAAGTACTGAATTAATCTTATACAACAGAATAACATACGGGCATTGCAATGCATATGGGCTACAATTTATAAAGATTTGATGACCCGGATGGCGCAATGGTTAACATGCCGGATCGCCGTTCCGAGGGTCCTGGGTTCGATTCCCAGCGAGGTGGAAATTTGAATGATGAGTTTAAATTTCCGTTCTTGGTCTGGGTGTGTGTGTTCGTGTCTTGTGTGTTGTCCATGGCACCCACGACACAGGGAATCCTAGTGTGGGGCTATGAGTGTGTAGCGTTATTTATTTATTTTCTGTCTGAAGAAATCCTGCACTTTGAGAGTTATCTCAGCGTGCGCTGCCTAAACCGATCGAGTTACACGAAGATATATCGTAGGATTGTTTGTCCTAAATATACTTAAATAAAGTCCGCGACAGCATATACCTTTTATGTGTAAGCCACTTTATCCAATACAGTGAGCTATAAATACAATTGTCGATTTCCGACTCCTACGCGGGTAAAGACGCCAGCAAAATCTAGTTAAATAAAATATAATGTAAACTTTGTTTGATACTTGATAGGGGCACACATTTATATCATAGATCAATGCTTGTATTCAGTTCGTGGAAGCTTGCGTTTATTATTTTTATGTTATTTAATTTGTGTTGTTGCTTATTCATAAGACAGATACATAAGTCTAACTAAATTAATAGAAAAAACTCCAATGTACCATTCGGCTATTCAAAAACAACCTTGCATTATTCAGAAACAACTATCTGTTTTCTATAAAATTTAAGGATTTAATTAATGCCATTTACACTTACTCCGGAGTGAGACTAAAACCGTTTTAATAAAGGACTGCAATAACAGTCCCTTGTCATTGTCAGTCATCCGTTGACGCGATGAATTCGGAAGTGGACGGAAATTGCATTCCTCCCTACTATAAGCCATGAATATTATATTTCGTTTTATGCCGACTGCTATATGCCATTTCATGGACATAAGGATATCAAGGGCTGGACTTAATGTAATGTGTTCCCGTTCGAGTATAATGTCTTCAGTCTTCTTGATGTCTTCAGTCAAGAGTTTATAGACCTCTAGATAAGCTCCGAAAACTAAAACTACATCGCTACTTACCATAAAATTTCACTACATTTGACTAAAAACGATCCTTGTAAAGAATAAACTTCTCAACTTTAGTGTCGACAAAACAGGGGAATGAATATTTTTCAGCCACATTTTTTTGGGCCATCAATGGGCTTAAGCCATAGTAGCGTGATGACGCAAATCAGTGCAGAGGTTTAACGATCCTTTATTTTTGGAAACATGCAACACTATTACTAATGATATGCAATTTATTCGCCATACCGATTTTAATGAACTTTTGACGTTTTTGTTTACCAAATGCGTTCTACCGTAGTGGATACCAAGGTTGATATTAATTAATTCATGTAAAATAAATAACAGAAAAAACATGAATATCGATATTTTGATAGGTATCGTTTTAAAATAGAAATCAGGCTTGTGTTTAGATTAAAATTATTATCGTTTCCCGTCGCTACACGGGGTTCCTTTTACGACGTAATTTGACGTCCATGGGTGACAATGACTATTACTTGTCTGCTCTTTTATCGACTATTTACATGCAGTATCCAATCTATCTCGTGTTAAATCCTACGTGGGCAGTTCTAAGTAAGCTATAAATAAACTAACTCAACTTTAAATTATATTATAGATCGAATGATGATGATATAACTAACTACTTAACTGCAAATTAAAATTTCTTTTAACAAGAGCTTGATGTCTCTATAAAAACTGTGTGACAAAAAGTCTAAGGCGTTTCTCAAACGGGTATCCGGTGCCTGGTTTTAGACTTAAGTCTGCCTAGTGATTGAAAAATTTAAAACGCTCTAACACGCACCACGTCTAACGCACGCGCACGTGTACTCGAGATTAAAGTGGGTGGTGCAGATTCCAGTAATTGGAACGAAGTTCCTTATCGCGCGTTGCGAAAGGGGGCTAGACGGAATTATCACGAAAATTTGTAACGAAAAATTATCACGAAAAGTTGTTTTTAATGTATTATAATTAGTAAAAAGTAAATTAGAAAAGTTGTAATTATTGTTTTTAATGTTGTTGGAACGAAGTTTTGCAATAAAATTTTATTACAATTCCTTCAGTAATTAATCGAAAGGAACTTCGTTCCACCCGGGTGTCCCTTGACACCTCTCAAGTTTTTTTTATCAGGAGTTAGTCGAAGGGACCGTTGACCATGGTCATAGCCTCGAGCAAGGGCGCTTGTACTTAAGGGCCTAACAACATAAAATCAGTCACGGTGGCGTATAGCGGTAAATTTTGGTAGTTAAATAATAGAAAGGGAATTATGAATTATTAAAGCAAGACGATTATTATAGATTTATATTATGGTTAAATTTTTGGAGATGGTGCCGGTATTTTTAAGACATTTCACGTCAAGATCACGGCATATTTTACTAGTATTTCCATTTTTAACAGGTAGCTGCGTTTTTGCATTTCCCGTCGGCGTTAGTAGTCTTAAGTTTGTGCACGGCCTTATTCAGTAAGTAGGTGTGCCTTAGGTATTTGCGTTTTTGCACAACTGACTAGTCGGGACAATAATGGATTCATTCTGTGATTCAAGGACAGGGACTGAAGTGGGCTTAAAGCGCTTCGTAACGTGTAACACGGCTTTGGTAAAGGTAATGTAATTTTAGACTTAACTGTTATGTTTATTGATTTTTTTGGTAAAACTATTGTTCCTGTATAGACAGCGTTATGCAATCTTCAATTCGAGACGTTGCCGCGTTGCCTGCGTAATGTCCCGACGTCATCGCGTCAGGTAAATTATGTCCGCGATTTGATTTGTATGTGTTAGAAGCGCTGCGTGTTTACACGGATACCCACACGCCCGTATTTCCGGAGCTAGCTGGGAGAACGGTGGGATCGATGGGTACGTTTGGGAAGTTGGGGTATTTTTTCAGCATGTTTTTATGTTGATGTACTTTTTATAGTAATTAATTATTATTTTATGAAACTTCACTTCAATTTTTAAATTTTATTCCGATCAATTGCTATTGTACTGGATACATCATCATCACAACCCATAACTGTCCCACTGCTGGACACGGGTCTTCCCTCACAATATGAGGGGTACAGGCCATTGTCCACCACGCTGGCCAAGTGCGGATTGGCGGACTTCACACACCTTTGAGAACATTATGGAGAACTCTCCGGTGTGCAGGTTTCCTCACGATGCTTTCGTTCATCGAAGTAAGTGATAATTAAATTCTAATACGCACATAATTTTTGAAAATTAGAGGTGCGTGCGGGGTTTGAACCCGGGCCCCCCGGTTCGAGAGTCCAACGTTCAGCCACTCTGCTATCACTGCTTATGCACATGTTATGGGTAATAATTTGTTTGTTCTCATAAAACGTCTAATACCAGGGCTTAGTGACGAGTTAAAATCCTACCTTCCTTAGAGAAAGCTTTAATTACTGCCAGCCTTTACGAGTGACTAAACTACTTTTTCGTCAGCCCTTGAAGCCAAGTATATTAAATACTTAATAAGTTACAGCTTAGGTTAAGAATGGCATTTTAAGTGATCGATGCACCGGAGATAAAGCACGTTTTATTGACGAAGCCTATTCATTCTCGCCTTGAAAATGCCTACGTACCGTACCACGTAAAACCATGTTCAAACGAGGGCGATTATGCTGTAATATTAGACAATATCGCGTAGTATTTATTATAAACTAGTAACTATACCTCTAAGTAGGCCTACATTCATAAAAATGTTTTGACAGGTTTCACTAACCGCGCATTATATTTTATCTACGAACTGAATGAAATAAAAGAAACAAAAAAATTAAGGGAAGCTGACCACAATACATTACTTTGCGTTATTGTTTAGTAAAAACAACTACATGGTTTAACCATTTCCGGAAATAGCGCATAATTATAATAGTTTTTCTCGTTATATCTTCCACGTACAGTGAATTCTTTTGTGTAGCTGATGTCTTTGGTGACCCAACTTTACTGTGGGATGGCTGGTGTGTTCGTTTATCAGTTTTAAACTTAAAAAATAGCTTGATAATTAACATAATAATATATTTAACATACAGCTCTAATGAAGAACTGACAACGAGTACGTATCTACCTATTCATCAGTACGTTTTTCGCTTTGCATTGACTATGTCTTTTGCACAACCGGAAATAATGATGGAGACATGGAATTCTCATTATGAGGTATAAACTACCTATTATATGTTCGTATTACGATCATGCCGAAACCGAGACGGTTTTTACGCTGTGTTGCCAGTTGAAGGTGTCATATTTTGAAACAGAGGGTGAAAATAATCGGCTTTGGTTTGATAACCGAATTTGATAATCATGACAGCATCATTGAAATCATAGTAATTGTATATTAAAAGTATAAAAGAAGTAGATATGTCACTAGCGCGCAAAAAGGGAGGCAGTCAAATTCGGCTAATTGTAGTAATTTTCTATATTCTATATTCGCAAATTAAGCACTTCCTCTCTGTATAAATTTAAACTGTGCTAATTTCATACTCCTTCGTCGTTCTCCGTTCGTGTAATTTTCCTTAAAAGGAATACAAAGTTTTTTCTTCACGTTTTAAAATAGATATGGATATTATGAGTGCCTAATTACCATTCGGGTAAACATTGTATTTTTTGTCGTGGAACTCACAAAAACTTGGGTATAATTACACATAAGCAGATAATTTAAATATAGACAGGAAACTATAAAAATAAAAGGTAAAATAAGGCGGGTGTAGCTATGTTTGCGTGTAAGAAGTTATTCAAACCTACTTCTATGGCGAAATAAGATTTATTTTTCATTGAAACAAATTTTTATTTACTGAGACTGATAAATATACACGAAAGTTATTACTGCGTATTAATAAGTTTAAACGATAGCGGCAAAATCTACGCAATTTAGTGTTATTTTGTTTGTGTTGTGCGTTTAGACCAGATCAGTTCTTAAAACAAATTTTGATAACACATTAAACTCAAAATTTTTAACATCCAATTGCTAGAAAATAGGTGCGATACACTGGCTAAATTACAAAGTAATTTTCCAATAAAGGTTGCGGTTTTTCATCAATGTGAACGCAGCCTTATTAAAATAGTCATAGAAAATTTTAAGCAATTTAAAAAACAAAAAATAAATAATAGATACCTACTTACATTTTTTGTTTCAGAGTTTAAGTAATTGTAAGCCAATAGTAAAGGAATGGTCAAAATCCATCCACTAGTTTCGGAGCAATCCGTGGACAAACAAACATACACAGACACCTACATGTATGGGCACAAACATACAATACATATTTATATATAACATGGATAAGATTTAACATTGGACTGCCGAACCGGAGGTTCCGGGTTCAAACCCCGCACGCACCACTAATTTTCAAAAATTATGTGCGTATTAAAATTTAATTATCACTTGCTTCGGTGAAGGAAAACATCGTGAGGAAACCTGCACACCCGAGAGTTCTCCATAATGTTCTCAAAGGTGTGTGAAGTCCACCAATCCGCACTTGGCCAGCGTGGTGGACTATGGCCTATACCCCTCACATTGTGAGAGGAGACCCGTGCCCAACTGTGGGACAGTTATGGGTAGTGATGATGATGATGATGAGATTTAATTGACTAGATATCATCAAATATTTTGCAGATCCAATAGTACCTAATCCACATTTATTTAACAAACTGAGAACACCGTTTTGGAATCGGTTAATTTTTTTAAATTTATTATACTAAAATCAATGCGGTACAAAAGGTGGACTCAATGGTTAGCATTCTCTACCAGTGATGCATTAGTCTGTAGATTTCAGCGGCGGTATTCAATCATGTATGTCCGCTTTTTACCATGACAATCGTATGACTGCGCCCCATCAAAATAACACATCAATCATCATCAATCAATCAAATCAATTAATTATGACATAAATAATAACATGCTAGGTTTATTTTATAATTATCACTGCAATTATAATTGTGTTGACATTATATGACTGGTTAGTCTAAGAAATAAATTAGATAATTGTGCGCTGATGTGCAATTACAACATTGATTGATCTATTTAATGATCATAAGGAATGAAACTATGTTGTTTTATTATTTATTTATTTCGTTTAAATTACTGACATAATAATAACTAATATGATAAATAATAACGACTATAATAACTAATTACTGACAAAATAATAATACTGATAAAATATAAATTCATCTGAAGGTTATGGACATCTATAGAAATGAGGGAGATGCGTTGATGTCCAAAAACAACATGCGTCCTCTTTACATCCTGATCTGCTGGCTGACACGAGCATTAATATTTTAGGCTACCCAATACGGCCAACTTTGTTTAAATTTATGAAATGCTGTTGTTAAATCAAGACATTTAAAATAAAGTGACACACAAAATTATTACGGTTTCACAACTTGTGAAAATATCAACAAAACGCTCATTATTTTAAAGCGACGACTGACAAATCTGTGTGTATGTATATGTATAGACGTCAGCCACAAATTATCCTCATTATTATCATTAATGATCCGCAGTAGTGCGTTACATCCGTCATTTTATAAATAGCTATGATAGAACAATTGTAACTATATGGGTTACTTCTAATGGACAATCGTAGTGTTATTAGTATGGTATGCATCTCAGTTTACTTTGATGTTGTAGGGCTGCCACTCGGATTCCTCGTATTTGTTATAGATATAATATATATATAATAAGTTAATGGGCTTCCGAATAGGGAGGCATGGAATCAAATCCTGCACGCACCTCTAATGTTCGAAAATTATGTGTGTATCAGAAATTAATTGTCACTTGTGGTAAGGAAAACGTCGTGAGGAAACCTAAGAATTGTCCATAAAGTTTGCAATTCGTACTTGGCCAGCGTGGTGGACTATGGCCAGTACCCCTCACATAGCGAAAGGAGATCCGATCCCAGGAGTGGGACAGTTGTGGATAGCCATCGTAATGACGACAAATGACATGGATCATGGTTATTATGAGAACAGTTTCAGTTATGACACGAAAGATGAAACTTTTTGCAGTTGACAAAATTTCATAGTCCTAAGCTTAGTTCTAGGCCTTATGCCTCATGGATAGAATTATCCCTAGCCAAACCAGGGCGGGATACTAGTAGCTATTGTGTTGAATAAAAAGTTGTACAAAAACGAATAAAAACTAACCAGCTTGGCACTATCTATATTGAAACATGCAGATAAACGCATCAGATTTGACTGATATGTCGTACACTTGAATCAACAACGAGCAAAAACACGACCGAATTCATATTAATACAGTTGAACGAACTGCTTGTACTAAACATTTTGAAAGTTCTACTTTTACAATGTATTTTGGCATCACTATTTAGAAATAATATGTATGCCTAAAATGTACTTGTACTCCAATAAACGCTAACACACTCATATCTTATACTTATAATACTACGCATTACTTTATTAGGATTTCGATCCCGTAGGCTATTGGTAGTAGCGCTGCTGCTGTAGCCTGCGAAGCGAGGGGTCCCGAGTTCGATTTCCGTCTGGGGCAGATAAATCAGTGATAGATAAATGTTTGGTCTCGGGTCATGGGTTCTAGTGGTGTGTTATTTATGTTGTCTATGCCACCCGCGACCCGAGAATTACCGTTTCCAAGAACCTATTTAATGTAAAATCGAATGAATACCCAAGGACTAATACACGAAATCTCGAAAACTACATCGCACCCTTAGTAATATAACGGCATAATACATAAAAGTAGTTTTTTGGGAGTTCATGTTTTAAAGATTCTGGACAAAACATTTCAGCTTATTTTTCGTATGTTTATAAGTTAAGTTATAAGGTGTAAGATGACATTTTATACGTATTTGGCTGTACAACCTGCAGTAGGCTAGTAAAATATATAAAGGATGAAATAGTTTATTATCGCAAGAACATAAGGTGTAACATTTTATATACGTTTGGTAATTGCGTGACCACATTCAATTTACTGGTAGAGTTTCCTTTTCTTAGGTCTTTAGTTAGGGAACAAAGGCTTTTTCATGAAAGCGAAACTTGCGAAATGAGATATCAAAAAGTATTATTAAATCCTCGGATTACAGATTGAGATAAGCTTTTGTATTATCGGAACAACGATTATCGGTTTCGTGTTCATTGTTGTAATAAAATTCTTAGGTATTGCTAGCATGTAACTCTTGGCAAAACCGTGTAGTAATTGAAAACAATGAGATAAATATAACATACAATGTTTAAGGAGATCGTGTATACGATTCTTCTGTCACATTTAACAAAGACTTATAACAGTAAGGAGATATCGTATGAGAATCGAGCTAACTTCAGGAAAAGAAGAATCCTTCACAATGAAGAAAAAAGAAACAATGTTCCTCAACAACTCAATAAGGCTATGGACAATGCTGAAACACACGAGATTAAAACCACAAAAAAGAAAACAGTAAAACTATATAGAATACCTACGTTAATAGCATTCCTTGTTTTCTATGTGTGTGTTTTTAATGTGATAATTACGTGTGATGTTAGTGTAAGCAACTTAAATTTAAAGACCTTGATACAAAAGAGAGCGTCCGAGGCGAATGAATTTATAACAGATGATTTGAAATATGGAGACACAAAAAATAAGTTGTTCGAAAAAAGCCTACCTAAAGACACTGATGCTGTTGAGGAACGGGAAGAAAATGAAGAAGAAAAATACTCCAATCCTGTTCCAGATCTCAGTAAATACTATAATTATTTTAAGAATAAAGAAGATTTTACAAACTTGACCTTGTTTTCAACAAGCAGAGATCTTTCTATGAATGTTATTGACGTAGGAGCTATTGGATATCCTCATGATTTGACCTCGACTCCATACCACATCAAAAAAACAAATTTTACCTTAAGACCTGAGACTCATCAATTCCATATGAAAATATTAAAATTGGGAGTTTTATTGCCTGCGGATCCAAACCAAGTGTTTTCACTAGTCAAAGTGTTGCCTATTATAGAAAAGGCTATACCAGCGATGACAAGTGATGACGGTCCACTACCAAACTGGCAGATTCTGGTCGACTATAGAGACACCAGATGTTCTTCTGTGGAAGGCCCCTTAGCTGCCTTTGAATTCTACATAAACGGGTCTGCTGGTAAGTTATATTTAAAATAATAATTAAAATAATTAGCTGAAACGTCGTAAGTGGTGAGCAACAGCCCTGACAAATTATCGTCTACATAAATTAACATTTCAAAGTCAAATATACGTATTTTTGTGCAAACCGGTTTTCGTTTTTATAATTATTGTTATCTATTTAAATAAAAGTGTTGTAGGCAAGATAAAGCAGGTTTGTGAAGGTTAAGACGAAATTTCAGATGCTTTCATTGGACCTGGCTGCGAATACGTAATAGGGCCTGTAGCAAGATATGCTGGTCTTTGGGGAATCCCTGTTCTGACTGCGGGTGCGCAAGCTGAAGCGTTTGGCCACAAGCATCCAGGATACATGACCCTCACAAGGATGATGGGAAGCTACACACAAGCGGCCGTCGCCATCAGGAAAGTTTTCGAGGTAATATCTCCTTGACAACATTTACCTGCACTTCAATATTTATCAGTGTCGTCATGTTTGTGATTGTTTAACTTTGCTTTAAAATATGTTTTATTTCAACTTTGGTTTGTTTTATTTATGTGACCGTTTTCTGTGCTTTGCTTGTTATTTTCTTTTCAATTATCTGATTATGGAATTCAGTATTATTAAATTTTTTGTAATCGAATCGAATTGACAAATTTATCAAATCTAAAAATATTTCTTATGTAACGAATTTGTCGATTTTACGCCTACAAAAATGTCATACATATTAACATACATTAATTTATTTATACTTAAAATTCAATTCATACCACGTCTATTTTCAATAAGAATAACAAAATTTGCTAAATATCTAGCTATAAATAGAATTTTACAATAGTGCATTGTAAATTCTTTGCACACAGTCTATTCAATAGGTAGATATTTAACAAGTAAGCGAAGATAATCGATTCGTGACATGAATTTGGAGTGATTTGAAACAGCGCTTCTTAATACAAATTCCTAAACGCAGTCTCATTCTAAGGCATCGGTGAGTCCTTTGCAATGATGCCAATAACTTGATGTTGGAATGCTGTCGAGGCCGTAATACTTTAACATTGCTAGTTTTACGTTATACAAGAGTATTGTTCTTAATTTAAATTCTTCGTGTTTCTCTTTATAAATTAATAACTCCTCTTTAGTTACTAGAGGGAATTTGAAGCAGCGCTTCTGGATATAAATCCCTAAACGTAGTACTGTATCTTTGTATGGCATCGGTAAGCCCGTTGCAATGATGCCAATAACTTGATGTTGAAATGTTATCTTGGCCGTAATATTTTAATTTGAATAATCAAAATTTAGGATAAACTAGGATGTTGTTCTTAATTTAAATGCTTCGTGTTTCCATTTATAAAATACTTATCTTTCGTTGCTAGAGTGTTCTTTCGTGTTCTTAATAGCTTGATATGCTTCCATGTTCACGCTCCCGAGTTCTCGCGTTTCAGATTTATGAGCGTAGTATCTCATTTTAATGTTAATATTAGACATTGTTAGGAATTTCACCTGCAGCTCATGTACATCAATATCAACTCAAAATATTCAACGAGTATCATGAACAAATTCGTGTTCTGCATTTTCTTACCTATTAACAGCACGTTCAATCCATTTATGGCCCAATACTAGGCACGGGTTTCTCAGTATAATTAAGGGGCCTCCACTGCTCCAGTGCCGGAGGGGTTTGTACCTAATCCAAATGTCGGAAAGTTATATGTTTTTTTATAAGAGAGACAGACATACGGCCCACCTGATTGTGTGGCTCGAACGCCTTCGACATGGATTAGCGAAAGCTGTCTAATAACAACTGGGTCCAAAGCGACGTCTTTACGTGCCTTCCGAAGTACGGAA
Source organism: Ochlodes sylvanus (assembly GCA_905404295.2). Lineage (NCBI taxonomy): Eukaryota > Metazoa > Arthropoda > Insecta > Lepidoptera > Hesperiidae > Ochlodes > Ochlodes sylvanus. The sequence continues at coordinate 7,910,498 of FR990144.1, forward strand.
CGATCCATTAACATGCTTATTTGGTCCCCAGATTTTTTTAGTTTAAAAGTAGGAAAAGGGAATGCAAGATGGATGAATTATGAGTGGACTCTGCAATTAATGGATGTCTAAAATAAACTCCAAAAATTATTACAGATATCTTAGATGCCAGATGTATCACGTGATTCGTTACTGTCCGCCTTCAACCGTAATGGTAAAATAACTATTTGAATACTTCTTAGTCTTACAAGTTTGATATACAGATTCTAATTTAATTTTGGACAGTCGAATTTATCAAATGTCAAATTTTGATTATTAAACTTTAGTAACTACATAATAATAGAAACCGCTGCGATCGACACAATGGAGCTGATAAATTGAAAATAGTGAAGCACTGACTTTATATTCTCTATTGTTATGATTGGGGAGCTAGCAGATGGTGCGGACATCGAATTAAACTTCAAGTTAGTTGAAATACCTATCACCTAATCCAATTTCTGAAATGAATCGAATCGGATGGTTTATAATATAATTTATATAAGACACTAGCTGACCCCGCGAATGTTGCTCCGCCATACATAATTATATATTTTTCATGCAAAAATACATAGAGCGCGATTTAAATTTCAGGGGTGGGGGCAGGGAAGCGAAAATTTGGGAAAATATGTTAGGGGTATTAAAAATAGATAGTAGCCGATTCTCAGACCCACTGAATATGCATATAAAATTTCATAAAAATCTGTCAAGCCGTTTCGGAGGAGTATGGTATCTAACATTGTGACACGAGAATTTTATATACATATAAGATCACCGTGGTCGGTGTATAAGATGAAGCGCTCATAGCCCGGTGGCTTGCGTCGATGTTATATGATCGACAAAGTTAAGCAACTACGAGCTTGGTCGGTAGTTGGATGGGTGACCGCTAGTGGCAAAAATTTCTTGGGCGCTTCCGTGTTTCGAAAAGGGCACGTAAAGCCGTCGGTCTCGGTCGTTACCATTTGGTCTTTAAGATAGATATGTAGATAGATAATTTCTTTATTTGTACACCAGAAATAAATTCAAACAATGATTTTACCTATAAATACGTATACAAAAGGCCATGTTTCTTCGAGCGGCATAAAAACTTCCAACTTGGCTTGGCCACTAACCCCTCCCACTGGATCAATCCGCACTGGAGCAGTTTGGTGGAGTGTTCTCTAAGCCTCCTCGGCTAGAGTAGAGAACCGTGCTCAGTAATGGGCCATTAAAGGGTTTTTTACCGCGTTCAAAAAAGTAAACTAGGTACTATAACTTCCACGAATGTACAGTAAAGTAGTAATTTTTCTTTGCGAGTGTTATGCACATATTTTTGTCCATAGAATGTTTTCAACAAATTTTATTGTGTATGCTAATGTCGTTAAAAGTACACCATGGTAATTTAACTCTTTTAGGGCATACACTTTCAAAAATCGTTTGACTTTATCCCGCATATTACTTTAATGGCGAATTTTCTGGATTAATTGAAGCGATGGAAAAAAATGATGCAACACAACAGATTCCAGTATATGACAGATGCTTATATTAGCACTGATTCAGGCTTTGCTTGTCAGGTAATGACCACTGGCATTTTATTAAGTTTCGATTACCCATATTATTCAATAAGACATTATTTAAACAACATGCCGATTGGATCCTAATTTAAACACGAGTCATGTTTTCACGCACCGAACCCTTCGTTGCCCAGTTGACAGTTATTAAGGTCGGATAAAATTGCTTCTTCAGAGCACCTACAGAATACATACCTGTATAATATTCCTCATTGTTCTGAAGTTTAATACAATAATGTAGGCAATGTGAAATGTTGAGCGACACGTCCTTTATCGTCGGTCTCATTCGAAACATCAAAGTCATTCAGTGTGTTATGAGAGTTATGCGTGACATTGGATGGAACAAGATTCGTAGCCACATCATTCAGACGAACAAAGGCTACCAACATAACCAGATAGCGACTGAAGTGTAAATGTTCGTAAAATTTTATGGATCTATGATAAATGGAGAAGAGAATGGTGTTTACGACGCACCTTAAAGGCTGACTTATGACAGGTCTTACCTGAAATTAAAATGAAGTGGCGATAAAGTAGAACAAACAGTTTATTAGTAGGAGCGCGGAGGAACTATGAAGGAAGGAACAGAGGAAACGGAAGTTCCTTTCTGTTGTTTTTAACAGACTGCATAATTGTTAGCCTACATTTATTACTTATATTATCTTTGAACACTTAGATATTTCTTAAATTATTTTTTGTTTGTTCTTAGAAATCGTTTTTTGGGATTAAATAATCATTTTAATCACTCGTGGTGCTGTCATTGTTTTCTGTCAGATAAGAATGATTTTTCTGTGCTCTAGCAACGATTATTGATAATAATAAATGTTAATAATTATTATTACTTACACAATGTAGTCTTCTTTATAATTAGTTATTGTGTTAATTACTCATTTTCATTGATCTTTCGAATGATTTATGATTATAAATTCGATTTCCACTTAATCATCTTCTTCCGCTTCACGAATGTTTTTAACAAGATATAATGTTGTGTGTAAGATACAACTTTTAGGCCCTTATGTGATATTTTTAACTTTGTTTTGAAGTGTTTCAGTTGTTGATAAATTACTTTGTAAAATGTTGTGTGTGTGTAAAATATTCTGAATTTAAATTTTTGTACTTTTGCAAATTGGTTTTATATGACAATTATGTCACAGTAGGTACATATTATAATACAAAGAGCCATAAATGCATCTTCCCTGTTACTTCTATGTACCTAAATGTCTATAGGATTCGGCTAAAACGAAGATTGTAAATAGATAAACATACCAAAAAAGTGGATAGAGAGACCATATTTTAAGTTTTTCCGTACCGATACTAAAATATGGTTTGAATTATTGATCTAGTTTCTAATTAAAATTATTGATTGGTGTATTGATAATGGTGTAAATAACATTAAAATATTCAACGGTGAGCTATTATTGTTAATAACTAAGTTAACTAACTAACGTAAAGAAGATTCCTTCGAAGCTCGTTATGATATGTCTGTAGTCTAATTGCATATTGTTGATTCGGCTCGTGATATGGGATTTACAGTCCAAAATTTAAATCAAACCAAACAATGTGGTATCACGTATGCATTAAGTTAAATCGAACCACACAATGTCACGGTGACACATACTGCGAGCGTGACAGGTTATTATGAGTTATTCCGGTCGGATCGCCAAAACTGATCCACTGCCAATTCCGGTCTGATCAACTATAAACTTTGAGTTATTTTGGTTCAGAAGGCCCTGTCATCGGCAAATCTGCGGTATAGTTTAGTTTGCAAACTCGTTACACCTGGCTAGCAGGTTTTTGGGGTTCCGAAACCAAAGGGTTAAAGACTCAGCTTTATTACTTAATGTGCCTCCGATGACGGTCCATCTGTGTCTATCAAAAGGCTCTATCCCTTGAACGGAAAAAGGTAGAAAATTAAAATTTCACAGAATTTAATTTTCTATTACTGTGTCGAAACTACATACATACAAATAACTTTATAAAATTTTCTTTTAAATAGAAGTAAATTATGAATAAACGATATTAAACCCTATTGCTAGCTTGTGAGTTGAAAAATATAAGTTAATAATAATATAGCGTCTTATTCCAGCGATTTTATCAGAGTACCTCAGAGACTCATTCATTCTACAAATTATACAGAATGTTATGAAATGTTATTCTATTACTTGTTATTAAAATCCCATTCGTAACAGGGATCAACTTTATTTTATAAAAATACAGTGTTATGCTTACTGCTAAAAATTGGTACGTACATAGTTCTTCTTCAGATATTTATAACGGTTGCCAATTATTTTGTTATCTTTAGTCTGTATGAAAATCTATTCTAGCTTGTGGCTTAGCAGTGTAACTCGTGATAAAAAATGAATTTCTAAAACGTATCGAAAAAGCGTGTTATATGCTTATCACCATGGCTGTTTTAGTTTGCTTTTGAATTTGCTTACTTTATTTAAAGTTTAGCTTTATATCTATATAATATATGAAAGTAGAAGCTGACTGACTGACTGGCTGTATCAACGCAGGGCCTGAAATATAAGGTTTAGAAACTTGAAATTGTGCACAGGGGTAGGTACCTTTAATAATGTAGGGGAGCACGAAGGATTTTACAAAATTCACCTCTAATCTCGTATCCGATCATGCTTGCTGTAAAATGACATTGTCATCGGGATTAAATCAATATACAAACTTTCAAGTCAGTAGAGTAAAAGGCAGTAGGTAGTTCTAATTCAGATTGTAAGACCCGAACATACTACATACAAACATTTCAAGTCAATTAAAAGCTTGTAATAGCGATATAAAGCGTTAAAAGAAGTTAACGAAATTTAATTTGGCTTAGGGGATTAAGCCAAATTAAATGTCGTTAAACCCGTAAATTCATTTAAATTAGACTGACGTTGGAAACTGTTATAAATTGATGAGGGATAAATTTGTCGTAAATGAATCGCCTCCCATACCAGAACATTCAATATGTTGTAATAATATTGGAACGTCCAAACTTGAGTGATTAATATTCGATATTGTGACGTCATAGTTCATTGATGTTTAAATTTTCTAACATAATAGTATCCAAGTTAAACACCAGGAAAACCATTAACTTGATAACTATTACAAGAATTTTATTTACAAATAGCTGCCCGGACGGATATCGTTCTGTCAAAAGTTAATAGTGTGAATTAAATAAATATCAAATTTTTCCTGGTAATTGTTTCTCCTACTAATGCCCGTGGAAGTATTTTTATTATTATAGTATGTAGTTGGATTGGTGACCTCTAGTGACTAAATTTCTTGGGCGTTTCCGCGCTTCGGAGGGCACTTAAAGCTGTTGGCCCTGGTTGTCATCGTTAGAGAAAAATTGTTAAGCCCACATCAGAGGTCCTCAAACGGTATTAACCTTCCAACACATAGATTTAGCCAATCTATGTGTTGGATGGTTTAATACCGCTAAGGTCGTAATTGACCTTAAAAAGGCTTTTAATACTCTTTGTTTGTACTGATTGGTACCTATTTATATCACATCTGCATAACACGCTTGAGAAATATCATCAATCAACGTTTAAATTTTTTAAAAGCACTTTGATATTTAAGCTTTATATAAGTTTATTGATCGAAATACGACCTAATATTTTAAGACTGGTTGAGGAGGAAAGAGGAAAACAAAAATATTTAAAACTTTTAAGTGATTGATTCGATTATGATATCATACCAATATCCTGATAAAATAAAAATTAAATAACTTCATTTTAATTCTTAGCACATTCTAGTAAGGTCACCCGGGGCAAATGCAACTGTGAGGCAAGAGCAACTAATGAAATTTTCTCTAAAATGTAGTGTTTTTTTTATAAAACGTGCCATCTTTTGAGCAAAGAGCAATCATTGCTCCATACTTATGTCAAATATTTTATTATATTAATTGGTATGTTTTCATTTAAATTAGCTATAGCTTTCTTGAATTTTAGAGGCAGTATTTCTAGACACCTATAAACTTTTTACTACAGTTTGCGAATAGTTACAGTCGGCTCTCCTCACTAATGTAACGCTTGAATCTAAGCAGTGCAGTGGCATTCCACTGGCATCAGTGAAGGAGCGCATTAAAGTGCAAAATGATATCCTTATCAGTTATTTTATTTGAATTGCTGAATTGCGTAGTAATGCTTTCCATTTTGTAAAAATATTAATTTACGAAGCGAGAGGTCTTCAGAAAAGGATGAGGTTCTCTATTGGACTGTATTTTTTATGTTTGTTACCTCAGAACTTTCGACTGGGTGAATCGATTTAGATGATTCTTCTTTTATTTGAGAGCTGGTGCCTCCCGTGTAGTTCCATTTCAATTTGGTCCAGTTCTGACAATGGCATCCATGAGAAAAATTAAATTTAATAAAAATAAATTTCGTGAAAGGTAAACTCAGAACTACACAAAGTGTCGCCCCGAGCGAGTAGTGCGAGTACTCGCCCGTCGAAGTCTGTAACTCGCTGATAGCCCGGCGACAAAACCATCGGAACTACACACTCGCTGCTTGCCAACTAGCTTTCAGTTTCTAGCTCCACTCGCTACTCGCTAGTCGCCGAAGGTGGGACAACTGCCTAAACTTAATATTATATGTTACATATATCTCACGATATTAAAGATTGTTGTAATACACAAAGTTTAGCAAAACTTGATGTCTTTATTTTCTTTTATCGGCGTAGTCTGCAAACTTTTGTATCATTTGTACCGAACATGACCTCTTTTCCGTTATGTTTTTGGTTGGGATATTTTCCCAGAAAACATTTTGCGTGTATATTTCCCTTAAGAATACATATAAGAATACTCACACAAAACAAATAATCTCTTTCGGGAAATTCTATATAGAAAACCGCAATATTCACATGGAGGAACAATTGTCGTTTCTAAATCCAAAATCTCTTTTGTTCCAGGAATTCAACTGGCGCAAACTTGGAATGCTTTATCACAACAACGACATATCTACGGGGATAGGAAATAGCCCTTGCTTCTTGACTCTCAGCGCCATCTACACGGTGCTTCAGAAGGAAGGTCCTACTAGCAGCATCCTAAATATCGGGTTCGATGAAACTAATACCACCACCACCAAAATCAAAGAGCTACTGCACAAGCTTTCGATGAACACCAGAAGTGAGTATGGAAGAAGATTATGGGAAATTACGAAGTGTTTTATTTGAATGTACTAATCCTTTTTATCCGACTGCTTGATGCTAAGTGTTTAACAACCTATTATAAGTTTGTTATTTCTTTGTGAAACTCTAAAGACCAAACGCGTTGGTTTTGGTGATTCTAACGCCAATCGATTTGTCTTAATATTGGTAATATCTCTAAAGAAATGACTAATCAATATTCAATGCGGCGACAACCATATGTGACATATTGTAAAAATAGTCTACGAACTATTTTAAGTGGGGTATAATGAATGGGTATTTAAAAATCATCTTTAGGTTTCTCTAATCATTTTCTATTTCGTATCTAATACTATTTAAGATTGTTATTATTATCTTCCCTCTATCTCTGTCATGGTGTAACTTTAACATTATTTTAAATCTTTTCTGTTTTGTAACTTTTTTAATTGACCGTGCGAACGAAGGTCTGGTTGTTAGGGTGCGTTTCCACCAGAGATGTGCGAGGTTGCAAAGCGAGGGATGTGTTTTTGAAGAACCAATAGAATTGCTTCATTTACCTAGCCTCGCTTAGCACAACTCTGGTGGAAACGGCTTAGCGGAGCGAGGCTAGGTAAATGAAGCAATTCTATTGGTTCTTCAAATACACATCCCTCGCTACACATCCTCGCACATCTCTGGTGGAACCGCAGTCTATAGTTTTATTTATTGTAAGTTGATGTTTTCTTTGTAGGAGAGTGTGCTCGTAAATATTTGCAAAGTAGACTAACATTCATCCATACTTGTATTTTAAATACGAAAGTAGCACTGTATGACTGCCTTACCTTTTCACGCCTAATCCTCCAAACCAATTGGGATGAAATTTGGTGTGAGACAATTTCTGATCCAGAAAAGGACACATTACAGTTTTTATCCCAATAATACGCTCCCTTGAGATCATTTTAACGGTATTTTGTCGTTTGCCGACCAGAATAGTAACTTTATGAATTCTTTGACAAATTTGTCGGATAATATAATTCTGAAGTCGGCAGCGAATGATCAACTAAGTTATAAGCGTTGGAGATTTGGAACTTGTTTGCGGCTTATGCCAAGCTTTGTAACTTGGAATTGCGGGGTTTATTTCGGAAATTGTTATGAGATTTATGTCATGAAATTTAGATTTTACTAACTGATTCTGGTTTGCTAACAGTTTATTATTTAATTATCACTTGCTTCGGTGAAGGAAAACATCGTGAGGAAACCTGCACACCTGGGAGTTCTCCATAATGTTCTCAAAGGTGTGTGAAGTCCACCAATCCGCACTTGGCCAGCGTGGTGGACTATGGCCTATACCCCTCACACTGTGAGAGGAGACTCATGCCCAGCAGTGGTCTAGTGTAATGTGATCAATTTTGCATTAGTTCTGCTATTGAAGTTCTATTATCAACTGAAAATATGAACAAGTAGGTACACCCTGTTTCGACAAATTGACAGAAAGTCCTTCTGAAATTTAAAGCTAGCAATAGTTTGGAATTATTAAAATCGTTTGTGAGTTCTTTAAACCAAGTGGTTTAAACGTTGGACATTGGGGCTAGGTTCAAAACCTGCATGCACCTCTAATTAAAAAAAAAATGTCCGTATTATGTTTTTGGTTGGGATATTTTCATTGGGACATTAATTATTACTGATTTCAGTGAAGGAAAATATCGGGAGGTAAACTGAACCTTAGAGTTACCCATAATGCTCTGAATGGTGTGTGAAGTCCGCACTTGGCCAGCGTAGTAAACTATAGCTTGTTCGTCACACACTGTGCGAGGAGGCTCCTGCGTATTAGTGGGGTAGTTATGGGTTGATAATGACTGTGTTATTTTAAAAGCACGCATTGAAATCTCTACTTTACGTTGAATGCGTAATAGCTCCCTTAGCCGCATATATTACTTTAAGAAAGAAAATAACAAAATGAACAAGTATTTTGGTGACGTTAGCTTTGAAAGATGACTATAAAAACTGGTTGGGTCTTATGAATGAGGAGGACACGCATATGCCACCAAACTTCTAAGGGTTTATTACAATTTATAAAAAGAAAATGAAAATACTGTGTTACGGACATTCCTAGCAAGAAAGGTCGTTTATCGACAGAAGCATTTCAACCCTCTTTTTCTCCCTTGGAACTAAATTCGCTGAACATCTGTCGGATTTAGTAATGACACACGGCTCTGGAATAAGGTTAGCGCGGGGTGCAGTTATGATCTCGTCAAAATTAAATGAACTTGAAAATTATGTAGATTGACGGAAGACGATTTAGAGCAGTCTTACTCAACCTTTTTTGGCTACTTCAAGCGGGTTACAACATGACATGAAAAAACTAATCAAATTGTTAACATTTTGTACGCTTTTAAAGATCTTGTAAATGATCTTTAATCTTTAAAATGAGGCTCGTAATTTTTGCATGTTATTCGTAAAACGCAATCATTGCGATCTGAGAGATCACGTGAGAATTAAGAGTATTTAATAAGCCTATATACTTCCAAACGATTCGTCCGAAAAACGTTTGTATTCCCCGGGATTGAAAGATATTTTAAACGCCTTAATTTATTTCTTGAATACCAATAAACAATTGTAATTTAAAAATTTCAACTTCTCTGAACTTATTACTTTTGTGTACTAGTTCTTCCATGATTATTTCTAAACATATTTCTACTTACTTACTACATTTTTTAGTACAACGATCTACACAACACAAAGATATTACAAGTAGCAAATAATACAAAATAATATATAAAAAATTTTAGATCCATTGGATATGATCGCACAGACTTAAATTAACAGATAGTTACTTTCTAAATTCTAAAATCCGACGTACATTAGGTAATAACTATTTCTGTGTCTTAATTTTGTAATTTGACGCCTTTGGTATGATTAGTTTTATTCATTTACCGGACCAGAACTTGGAAAGCTACGTTTTATGTATTCGTGCAAATAACCTAATCATGGCCAGCTGTAGAATGAACATTTTAAAGACAGAAGCAATTGAATACAAAATTGTTCTATTTACCAAGTATTTAATGAATTATTGCATTTTCCCGGATTCTTTCATTTCCTTTCCAGGATTATTCATCTCCTTTGCTAGGCTGATGTTTGATTGGTTTTGCTGACTGAATGTTATGATTTCTTAACTTGAAGAAATGGTATACTTTGGTTAATGAGCAGACAAGCCACCTTGAAAACAGTTGATATGGGTAGTAAGTCGACGAAGTTCGAAGGATTTGGTCAGATACCGTAACCATTATTCATATAAATGGGTACAAATATTGGTAGAAATACACAATCGTGAGTACCCTGCATGCATTTAAAACCGTTTATAACTTGGTAATTCTAGAATAGCAGACTAGGTTATCCTACCATTGTGAAAATGTTATACAATAGTTATAACAATTGAAAGAAAATACAGTCTACAAAATACAATATTCGAAAAGCTCTACTATAACGAAAACTGTAAACTTGAAAAGAACGGCGCCGAAATTAAAATTTCGTTTCGTATCTCGAATATCTCAGTCATTTCATATTGCAGCCCGTGGGTTTGCCTTGGGTATTTCATTAGTTTGTTGGGATGTTTGCTACTTGTTAAATTAAATTACTCGTATTTCGTGTGTGGAATTTAGAGATAATAATTATGATGTGTCGGTTAGGTAGATAAAAATGTTGGTGTGACTATAACTTAATTCATAGTGGACTGTGCACGATGAAATGATACGGGTACTCACGATATGTTGCATGGAACGTGGTCACGTCCAAAACATTTAAGTATCAAATTGGCATTCATATAATTTATTTATTTATTTATTTAGACTTTTTTGAACCATACAAAGTATAAGAACAAAAGGCGAACTTAATGCTAAAAGTATATAAAATATAATATAATAATAGATATTATAATCATGTTGGTATTTTTACAACGGTTTATGAACGACATTTTTTGGTTTTAACTCCGTTTCACAATGACGCTTTATCATTTTTATTATAAGTAGGTATATATTTTTTCTACTACTAAGGTATATTACTTTTCTATATTAAAGTCAGTACATTTTTACAGACATATAACGGCTACAGTTTTATTATAGGTATAATAAATAAACCTCAGGAGTGTCAACCCTAGCAACCACACATCTTGGTAATTACTATGGGGAATTGGGTAATTTCCAGTTAATAACTTGGGTGTATGCATGTACCCTGCTTTACGGCCTATATTTTATCACGAGACAAAAATGTTATCAAACTAATTAGCCGAGCGAAGCCTGGTAAGTTTTTGTACTTGCGAGTATAGCCAATATTTCTTCATGAGATGCTTTATTAGTGGAGCTACTTCTCGGCTGAGATGTTAAACTTTCGGACAGACTACCTAAAAGTACTGAAGCGCTCATAGTCCGACTTGCGCCGATCCTATAAATGATCGACCGAGTAAATCATCTGCGGGCGGGGTCCGTTCCGGTCACCGACCACACAGCCAATAGACTCCTAATACGGGCGAATGGCTTCTGTCAACACATCTGGCATATAGTACCGATATAAATTCGTGCCGTCTCATTCTTTCCCGTTGCTTAATTTAATCTATTTCTTCCAACGTTTCGTGTGGCCTTGAATTAGCCAATCACAGTGTTGAATTAGCCAGTCACCCCGCTTCGTGTTACCTCAGCTAGTTGCCAGAATGCATTCAATACGGAAAATCAAACATTAGGTGTCTATTGGCTGTGTGGTCGGTGGTTCCGGTACTTCAGGGCAGGTAAGCCGTCGTTCGCGGTTGTTTTCGTTAGATAAAAATCGTTAAGCCATCTCGGAGGCGTGCTGGCGGCATAAAAACTTCCGATACTTAGGTTGGCCAGTGACCCCTCCACCAACCCGAACTGGAGTGGAGTATGCTCGATTGCTCCTCGGTTATAAGACCAGATACTGGTTTTCTCGGATATCTTATGTACCAATGATAATAATTGCGTGAATATCAATCGTCAGTCGTTTTGGCTTTTAATATCCGTCCCAACGGTTAACTGAAGCGTTTTAGATAAAGGTACTTTATTCCTATTATGCTTATAAAAGTGTAAATGACAATGAAATCCGTACTTACTTTGTACCCATGTTATTCATAGAAGTACACTATGATAAAATGGATACCAACTATGTTTCTATAATGCTTCTAGAAGTGTAAATGAGTCGTGTTTGATTTAGCTTGAGTACCGTCAAATAATGCAACATCACAAGGGAGGTGCTTCCAATTTCAAGCGCAGAGGTTGTTGCATATTTATTGATTTATGCATCAGGTTTCAGCATGATGCACGCTACATAGCCTGTGTGTAACGTATAGCAACAAGGTTGAATTTCCGAAGGTTCTTTGCTCAATGGATTTTGCCTTATAATCTAAACACTAAAACTGGAAAATTCGCTACGTATTTAAACGTCGCGTTTAATAAATTTAGCTCGAAACTTGGGCATTACTCGTATTATTTTACGACACGTTTTAATTTAGAGTGTTTCTATTCTTCACCAACCTTCTTTTTCCGCTGGTAAAGCATCCGTTGTCTTTAGTATTGCTAATATACATACATAGGTGTCGGTAACCGTTTACCATGAAGTGGCTCCGCTAAAAAAATGGCAGGTACCGATAGATAAATAAGAATCTGCATCTGTGTTTCAGCCTAAGCCAAAATCTCTGCGTCTGGTGAAGACGAACAAGGGACCAGGCTATGGCGAACGATCCCTTCTCATGATGGTCTTGGCTGTGCACCACCCAGTTTAATCACAGTGGTACCATCATTCATGTTAGCTACCACCCTCCTTCAAAAATCGTCCGTGAAATGTTTTTACGCGTTTTTGTTACACGGTCGGAGAATGAGGAATTTTGAGTGTACCCCGCATTGTTTGGCCGGAAACGCTTCGGTAATACCTTGTGTGCTCAGTGCTTCTGATATCCATGGGATGATGACCGCTTACCATCGGGTGGCTTGTCCGGTCATTAGCCCATTATCTACGTTATTAAAACATCACGGATGTTATGGAAGATTTTACTGTGTATATGTATGTATAGACTTTACAGAATTTGTATAAGATGACCAAACATTTTGAGAAGGATCTCGCTTTATTGGACGTAACGAATAAAACGAATGGCTTCGACGCAAGCTTAATCTTCCAAAATCACCCATGGCACTTAAAGGGTATTCAGACACTTACAACACAAGGTTTCTAAGTATTGGTCCTGCTCGTTACTATTGTAAGTAAGCCTATAATTTTTATTCAAAGAAGTTTTTAAAACTAGCATTTTTTGTTACAGTCGTGGTGTTGTGTGCCAACCCTAACACGGTGAGAGAAATAATGCTAGCAGCAGATGACCTCAACATGGTGTCATCAGGAGAGTACGTGTTTTTCAACATCGAGCTATTTTCTAAGTGAGTCCAAATTAAATTTAAACGTTTTCCTCGTGACTATTACTGGCAATGTAGATGAGTAACAAGTAATATCGGTGTAGCTTAGAATGTTTAATTGAGGAAGGTTCAAGAGAAGTGCTGTTTTGTTTTTAAAAATAAAGGAATAGGGTTGCCACTTTTTTGGTTCATCTCTATCAAAGATTTTTTCGGCTTTCATCAGCTTAGACTGGCCTTATACTAACTTGTACAAACAAATACTGTTAAATACTGTTTAAAAATAATGGGACGAATATTCACTATAATACAATTAAGGCAAGGTTCATTTATCATTGAAGTGGATCAAAAGCGACACGACTTGCGTTACATGAACGTGAGGCATATAATCTTTGCTTTTATCCATAGCCTTGGAAATCTAATATTAAACCAAGATTTTGTTCACCAGCTTAGCATCAGCATCCTCCAAGGAGCCATGGAAGGTGGAAGGCGACACTGAGGAGAGGAATGAGAAAGCGAGACGGGCATATAGTGCTGTCCTCACTGTGACAAGCCCGGCGCCCGAGAAGAAGGAATACTTGAAGTTTTCTGATGAGGTTCATGAATTTTGATGATTTTCTTATTCAGTTCACAATACTCTTTAAGGAAAAGACATAGAGTTAGGTAATTGTCATTCAAAAACTTTATAAATAAACATATGTTTAATCACGGCGGTAATCTAGCAAACAAATTAATTGTGTAACTAAAGTCTATAGGCGGCGGGAAATACAATGCAATACAAATACCTACTCTTTATTTGTACACCAAAATAATATAGTAAATAAGAATAATTAAAATAACATGGAATACAAAATGCGGCCTTATCGCTAAAAAGCGATGTACTCCTCACGTTGTGAGAGGAGACCCGTACCCAGCAGTGGGACAGTTATGGGTTGTGATGATGATGATGAAGGTAGCAAACGAGCATGCAGCACTACCCTTCCGCTGCGGCACTATTATCGGCATGTATTATCGGTGACCAGCCATTTGGAGCTTTTGCCATTTGGAAAATGTATGATCAAATATATTTCACTTTTATTGCAATTGCAACCGTGTTTTACGATACATTTCTATCATCTACGAGAACGCATTGAAATTATTTAGAACGAATTCACTTTTAACTTGTAACCCGGCCTCACTTGGCTTCAAGAATAATGGTTCACATTAATAATGTTAACTTGGATAGGGTTCTTTAAACCGGTACATATTTTTTAATTTAAACCGATTGAATTAAAATAAGACTAAATGTTATACAAAGCTTACTTAAAACACATCAATGAAAGTTGCATCCACATCGATTAATCGGTCTTGGGATTTATTTTGTTTATAAATACCCCCCACTTTTTCGTAAATATCTTTCATGTATTTCTAAAACATACGTCACTTACAGTTTCATTACAATTATTATCTGTATAGAAGCCATACAAATCTATATATGTAATAAATCTGTATCGGATCGCTGTCTGTACATGGAAGATATACCTATGAGAAAAACTTTTACTGGGGGCTTGATTATCCCGGTAGAACCTAATACAATTTTTAGAATCACGCCTAACAATTTCCGAATGTGCGTACTGAGGGACATGTTTCCCGAAGCGAGGCGAGGGCGGGTTTAACTAAGTTAGGAATAAACTTTTTCTGAAAGCTTACCGTGTGTGCGAATTCGACACTCAAGTATTCACCATATTTAGTCATATAGCTAAAGCCTAGTCTAGACTATGAGGCAACACTTGACGAAACAATATTAGAATGCAAAGTGAGACGAATCCAATCGAAATGATACTGTACTCTCTCAAACTCAGTGTCTCCAACGTCTGAGTTTCTTAATAACCTTACTCAAGAACAACCATGATCTAGTTGGTCATCAGTTCAGATAAAATTAGATAACACTGTCTTGCTAATTATCGATATAACAATAATAGAGCCAAATTTGTCCGTAGGTGAAAGAGTTAGCTGCTACGAAATACAACTACACGATCGGCAAAGGCGAGATGGTATCGACCTTCGTGGCAGCGTTCTACGACGCCGTGCTGCTGTACGCGCTCGCGCTCAACGACACGTTGCGACAGTCAGACAACCCTCGGGGGCAGCTGGATGGCGCTGCGGTCATCAAGAACATGTGGAATAGGACTTTTCAAGGTATTTTTTTTTAAACTGAAACTTCTTTCGTCGCGCTGAGAGTCAAAATTCTAGGTGAGTGAGTTAGAGCGTTGAACCTGTAACGTACACAGTCATGCCCCGCAGTTGGATTGTTAGTGGCGCCTGTAGCATGGGCTTTATGGACAATAAACAATGGAGAAGAAACGTTTACCTGTCCACATGAATATTTGCAGTGGTCGGGAACCGAATCTGGGACCCCTTGCTTCGCAGGCACGGTGACTACCACTAGGCTATAGGGTAGTCTTTATACCAAGGAATAGAATTAGTTGGTGTCAGTTTTCCTTTTAGAATAAAATGCCCCTTCAAGACTTTATAGACTTCAAGAGTAATTAGGCTAACTTAGATACAAGATACCTTCTTCAATTTCAAGTGAAATTGTAGTAATACACAGACTTAAAGCATAAAATTATAGTTGTAAACTATACCATTCAACGGTAACTTTGAAATTCGAAATGGGTAACTTTCTTTATTAGCCGTTTCAAGTTAAATTGCTTTCATACTTGTTGGAAATTGGTTAATAGTGAATTAATATTTTCCTACACTACTTCTGTACACTCGACATTTAATTAGTGTAAAATAATATTACCTACCTTTATTACCTTGCCTTACGAGCTCGGATGTTAGTGTGGGTGAATGTTTATTAGTGTTCTACGTGTGTTGAAATACGGAATTTTTATTCGTATCTTCGTAACCCATAACTTTTTTCAACAAACGAGACAGCTGATGGTAAGTGGTCACTGTCGCCCATCAGGAACACCAAAGTCATTATGATATTCGTAAAGAACATTAAAAACCCCCAACTAAGAAAATCTGCAGAGCAAATGAGCTGATGATCATCAAACGCGTGAACCGATCTTCATAAATAAAATTCCATTTGTAATAAAGAAAGAAAGAAAGAAAGAAAGAAAGAAAGAAAGAAAGAAAGAAAGAAAGAAATAAATAAATTATAGCGTGGAACCATAAATTAATAAACGTTAACACACTCATACCCCCGCACTACGATTCCTTGTGTCGCGGGCGGCATGGACAACACAAATTACGCAACATTAACACCCATGACCCGAGAACAAACATTTATCTTTCACATAAACATCTGCTCCGGCCGGGAATCGAACCCGGGAGACCTCACTTCGAAAGCAGTTAAGTTTTTGTGATTAGCGGTAATAAACACTCACAGAGTGATGGTAGATGTATGTTTGTATGTATGTATATACAGACAGACATTGATCATTTATAGTTGAATTATATGATATATAATAAAGACAATTATGTTCAAAGTTTATAATAAACTTATTATTATTTATTACTTTATTTATTACAGTATGTATTAAACAAAATATATTTATCGTAATTTTCCCATAAAATTATATATTTTCCAAGATTGTGCACGCTAAATTTAATCTCTTACATTGCGTCTCCATTCCTGAGTCTGCTGGAAGAGATTTCTTTAGGAAATAAGCAGGACCTATGTACAATATTACCTATATTGTTTCCTTTATAGTTTAAGGTGTACATGAAAATTTAAATAAAAAATAAATAAATAAATAACATAAACCATGTTGCTCACAGGAATTACTGGCGAGGTGATAATAAATGAAAATGGCGACCGAGTGGCTTCGTACTCTCTTCTGGACATGAACCCAAAAACCAGCAAGTTTCAGGTGAGTTAATATTTTTTCCCCCTTTCTAGTTTCTGTCGAATGACGGACGAAGGAAGACTTTCTCCGACCATTATGAACCATTATGAATGATATTAAGAAAACAGATTAAATAACACTGATGTTTAATAATAAAGACTAGCAATTAAAATAACTTAAATCTTATACTTACCCTACACCTCTTTTAAATACGTAAGTATTTGTAACCCGCCCTCCGCTTCGGTAAATCTGTAACTTTAAGTACACGCACCTGACACATTGCTACTCTTTACTTTCAGGCACTATATCTACAGATTTTATGTTTATCATTGTTTATTATTATGTATTTCATTCTAAGATTGGCATGTGGGTTCATGGTACAACACCTTCAACCATGACCCAAGAACGAACAGTTAAATGTTACATAACCCGCAATCCTTCGTTCCTTTGTTCTGCAGAGAAGTCGTCATAATAGGGTAGTTGACAGTAAGAAAATATTTTGAATATTTCTATTTTTTATGGTAGCTTAATATTTACAAATGCGAAAAATCGATCTTATTGATTAAATAAATCATGATTATTTAATATTTTTGAGAAATAAAATCCCGAAATTACAGTCACTAGTCACGTGACAGCGAACGCAAATACGACGCGTGACGTCACACGTTGCAAAACTAAACAAACTTGACATAGCATTTTGGTCTTTCCGCTTAACCAAACAGCTCTTCGTTTTCCAACATATGACGTCACACGAGTCGCCATGACAGTTTGACGCGTTTTTTGACGGAAACGTCAAATAGTTCATGAAAATATAAAATAAAATATGTTACAGTTAGTATTTTACTGAAATATTAATATGTCAGTTAAATTAGACCATTTGGCAAACTATGATTTAGTTTTTCAAAATTAGTCAACTAGCCTATTCTATTTAGTGTTTGTAACGAATTACTTATATGTCAAAATAAACAATACTATTGTATTTTATTTATTTTATTCATACTAGGAAACTGTCAATAAACTCGCTGTTCTGTCGAGAAATTGTTATTTTCAAACAGACTGGCAGATTCAGATAGGCGAAAGTTACGTCTTTGATGTTACACTCTATTTGTTTCCTTTATCTTTGGCTTTTCCTTTCCTTATCCCCAATGTTATTCATTTATACACATGATAATACTAACATGGAAATTTGTATACGAATTGGTGAACTCAGTGCTGTATATATATGTATAAATTTAGTAGACGTATCCCTTACCTAATGAGACGGTCGTGTGTTGCAGACTTTATGGTTTAGGGACGGGTGGGAATTATTATGTCCGCGTTTGTATAATAAAGAATCTGACGTGTTGTCTTTGGCATTGCGGTTGTGCATGGACTATGTACCATAAAGTGGCTTGTCCGGTCGTTTGTCGGGTATTAACATACAAAAATTTTCTCTGTATAAGTTCCAACCCTGAATTATTTGAAGTTAATTAGAGCAGAAAAATTATCAATAAATGATTGAACTAACGATTATTGAATCCTAATCATGTTCATCGGAAACTTCGAAAAAGTTAAATGGGACGTAACTCGAATTCTTTGTAAAGTTTTAAATTGAAAATTTCTCACAAACGGTTTTAGCCATTTCCACCCTGTCAGATTAAACTTTAAATTCCTTTATACCTAGCTCAGAGAAAGGACTCTTTGTTGCTTAAAACCGATGACTGAAAAAGGAAAAATTAAATCAGCTACCAAACTTTCAAATGCTTCGCTTTCGTTATGTCGGCTAGGACTCCTAGCCAATCTATTAAATTTTCCCTAGCCTAGGAGTAGTTTAATAGATTGGATCTTTTCTTTTAGTAACTAGGTACATTAAATTAAAAAAATTGCCAACAGACACTAGCAATTCAAAATATGCTATCGTTTTTATAATCTCAAAGAATTCATCATCATCATCTCATCACCTCCTGGGCACGAGTCTCCTCTCGTAATATGAGGAGCACATACATAGTTCGAAATCCACATACATTTGAAAACCTTATTGGAAAACCCTCAGTTGTGCAAATTCCTCGCGTTGTTTTCCTTCACCAAAACAAGAGATAATTAGCTATCGGTATAAATAATAAAAATCGTGAGTCACAGTTAAATTAAATCTTAAGATCGACGTATGAAAACCCCTTGTACCTAAATCAATAACGGGAACATTTCTATATATTACCGAGATCTAGGCGAAGCTCGCCTAAACCTCAATCTTGTGTTGTAATAAAGAACGTACTGAAAGATTCCTTTTAACGATTCGTTGGTAAATAACTTTACGAAGAGAGTAAATAAATTGGAACAAACGATTCAAACAATTTCTTTACAAACAGTCCATAGCCTTTCGATCGGTCATTCATCTGCGACCTGTATGTCGCAATGCCAGCCTGTCGTTTGAGTCACCCTGGGCCTGAGTTCATTTTCGCGAGAGAGTTTGAGTTTTATTGTCTGTTTTCATTTTGGGTGTGTGTGTTCTTGTCATGTCAATACATGGTGTATTATTAAAGTCGGAAAATGTGACAGGCTCGTTAGATACCAGAGGGTTTAAGGTGGCATAAAAACTTCGAATACTTGGATTGGCTACTAACCCCTCTATCAGAGCGGTAGCGTAAGCGGTCTGCACTGAAAAGAAGCGACTGTGCTTAATAGTGGATCATTAATGGGTCGAAGCCAAGTAAAGCTAAAGTAGAGCATTATGACGGAAACTGTCTGTCTGTTTACCCAGTGAACTAGAAGAACTATTCACAGTATTGCGGCGACCACCGATATTCTATTAACTTCGAAGTTTCCTGCTTCGGAATGAAGAGCTTATTGAGTTTCCTTTTCGCGATTTGCGGTAAATTGCGGATTTGAGTAAATGTTAATGTCCGTTCCGGGAATCGAACCAGACCCAGCAAGACCTTATACCTATTCATCTACGTAACCTTGTCTTCTCTTGACATAATAATTTTATTCTGCTACACTACTATTACTGAGTTTATTCTGCTACAGAAAATAGAAAAGTTTTCAATACTATAGATTTCCGATAAGGAGTGCCTATCAATTTCTGTGATCTCCGACCTCGTATATCAAGTTTAATATCGTTTGAGAACTATTCATAAAGTGTGTGCAAATAAAATATGAGTCTATATATGCTTGCGTCGTTCATAGCCTCGTGAGAGATGTATGTGATGACGCGATTTGAGTAATGTTTGAATAAATAGTCGCTATAGTAAACCTATTGTCTATAGAAGCGCTCATGCGATCCCAAGTGATCGACCAAGTTCAGCAATATCGGGCGCGATCGGTAGGTGGATGGGTGACTGCTACTCGTAAAATTTCTTGAGGATTTCCCGTGTTTTAGAGGGCACGTAAAGCCGTTAGGATGTCACAGATACACAGCAATAAATATGATTCCCCCACGCAAGGATAAAGGATAAAACTAAAAAAATACTATGTAATAAAAATACTCTCTTTTTGGAATGAAATTACTGTATTTTTGCATTTCATTAGTCTTTATTTAGATTTTCTTATTGTAATTAATCTCAATACCTGTGGCATTTTACCCACCTGCAACATGAAATCGTTATAAGAAGTCATTACGGATAGTACGGCATATATTTATCTGAAAAACAAATTAAAACTATTACTGTGTAATTAAAACCCCAATCAAATAACGAAATAAAAAGTTGACTGAATCACCATTAGGTAGGTATATTTGAAATATATTAAATTGAAATTATTCATAAATATGGCTTGAACATGCCGATTTAACAAGGAGTGTGGCTAGTAGCTACTAGCTAGCAGGGGTGGTAATACCATTGAAAGCCCCTTTCACCATATTTATGTCCCTGAATAGGACATCAATAGCTCAACAGTTTGTTCATTGAAGTTGTTCGAAGTGAGCGATTAATCTACGAAGCATAGCGCCCAATTAAAATGGATCTGCGACTTAGTAGCAAAGATAAATAAACGGTTCTATGCTTTAGAAGGTTTGTTAATTAGTTCTCTCATAACAGTCGTTAAGCTTTATCTTAAGCCGCTACACGAAGTTAACTTCCGAAACTTGGGCTGGCTAATTCATTCACCGATAGATGTGGTTGAGCATGCAACCAGTTTCCTTTGCTCGGCGAAGGAATTGGAACTGAACTAATTTTACCGTTCACATTGTTGGTAATTAGAGAGATAAAATGCTGTCGGAGTTCGAGAGGAAATTTATGTAGTGTAGTCATTTTCGTCGACAATAAATGCCTCGCTTCTGTTGTCGAATGTTATGTTCCGAGGATGTTTAATTAAATGAAACATGAATTATTTGTTCATTTGAATGAATCGCAGTGTAAGTTTAAATTTTAAAGAAAAATGATTGGCTTCAACCCATTTCGACTAAATTGCTCGAAAGTCAGTCCGCTACATTGCCGCCACATCTCCGCCACATCTCCGCCACATCTCCGCCACACTTACATACCGCTAAACTAGAGCGCCACACTACAGCTACATATCTTCCTCCTACTACACACAAAACGATAACAAGAAATGGTTGCATTTCAGAACAAATCGCTAAGCCGGCGTAGAAAACATTGTTTATATCACTCACATTAATCAAGTTTCAGAAACAGTTGTGTGTTCCATCAGTTGGGTCTCGATAAATGAGCAGCTAAGAGCTGTTCTAATCAAGAGATCCCCTGAGAAGTTTATTGGCAGGTAATCATCGTGATTGGTTTCGTACATTTGTCAGATTACCCAACTTGTGTTGAAGCCTGACGATTGAATAAAAACAAATAGGTATTGGTCTTCGTTAGGTACTGAAAAAATGTCAATAACTTTCATAACAAAAGCAAAATTATACTTTTAGGAAATGTTCATAGCCGGGCGGCTTGCGTCGATCTTAAGTGATCAACCGAGTTAAGAAATAGTGGGCGCGGTTAGGACTTGTATGGGTGACTTCCGTGCTTCAAAGACTCAAATCAGGACTATTGGTTCAGTTCAGGTAGCAGAGGGTGTTATTAAGAACATAACTCAGGCAGTTCATTCCATATCATTCATAACCTCCAACCCTAAAGGAAACAACGGTATGAAAAAAGTTCTTCCATTCTGTCTGCGGCATAATCAACTTTATTACTTGAATATAAAAGTTAAACTGAAATGTCCTGGCAGTTATTGACTCTGCTTCTCCGAATTAATACGACTTGACGTGCGTCATATAGAACGCACATGTTCGTAACGAATTGATTTACATGAATGAACGTAGATTTGCTACGGATTTCAAAGTATTCATGTAATATTCTGTCGGTCCCGGTTATTATTATAAGGTGTTTAAGTCGGTGACGGAAAACAGCGTCAGGAAACCTGCACACCTGAGTGTTCTCCATAATGTTCTCAAAGTTGCGTGAATTCCACCGTTCCGCATTTGCCCAGCGTGTTAGACTATGGACTGCACCCCTCAAACGGTGAGAGAAGACCCGTGCCCAGCATTGGGACAGTTATTAGTTGCGATGATAATAAGTCATGTGAGTGTCATGTCATGGCCTTCAGGTGGCATAAATTATTGCGACAATTTGGCCAGTAACCCTGGAGGGCTTACTGGCCAACCCAATTCGCACTATAGCAGCATGGTGGGGCACGCTCTAGCTCAGTTACGAGGTGGGACACATGCCCTGTAGTGGTCTATTAATGGGTAGAAGCTATGTTACAAAACGTCACCATGCGTAAGTGCTCGATATGTGTCTTTTACACACGAACATACTTAGCCGCGTCGAACACACAGATGTACAGCTTTCTCCCACATAAACACACACATGCACCACTCACTCACAATGGGATGGGACTCACAACAGGGATACAAATTGAAAAATCGAAGCATGGATTCCTGTTACCATTTCCTGTCCTTTACACACATTCGGTATTCGATTACAGCCGAAAGGCGCTTTAGTATTCTACGACCGTATAAAGTATGTACCCGTTGCTACGAAAGTATATCTAACTGGTTTAAATGTCGGTTTACGAGGCACTCACTGCCGCGTGTGCATACATCCTGAACGAAACTTCCATCTTCGATATTCCCTAATAGAGATGAGCAAAATGTAATCATGTTACAGAGTTCAATTACACCTGGAGGCCTGGAAATTTTCCCGCGAGCGCCTATCGAGAAAAGTTAGTAAGCTTCCTAGGTATTAGTTGTTTCCTTGGCGGGTGGTGCCCTCGTTTTTCGGCTGAGTAGGTACATAGAAAAAGTGATGATTTCATATTCGAAATTGGTTTTTGCACCTGGAAGGCTTGGACTACCTTGTTACTTTGAGTATGAATAGCGTTAATTTAAAAATATTTTGCTTCAGTGTGGGAAATCGCACTATATGACACATAATGACGTCGCGCAATCCTGGCTCACGCTATCGAAGTTTTCTAACGTTTACATATCAAGTTAGGAACATGAACAATCGTAGGAGGGCCACTCCCCAATCACCAAGCCTGGCGGGAGATCTTTGCTAAATCAGTGTGAATGTCAGTACATTCACACTGATTTAGCTGCGTAACTTATTGTCCCTTCCGGCTATAATTTACAAAAGGGAAATTTCGTCTGACAACATTTCCTGCAAGATTGTCAGAAGTACTCACACAGCGGATAATCCCTGAGGAAACAATCCCTCAGGGGATACACATGTCCTTTATAATTATGATTTTGTGCGTACGAGTACAGTCCAGGGGCTCTATTTTTGAATTTCACTCGTATACGAAAATCTCGAAAACGTATACGAATTTCATATTTCCTTATTTTTGAAATTCGCATAGACGAGTTTGTTAACGAGTGGTCTTGACTATTCGAATTCATAATTCGCTCGATAGAATGTGTCAAACGTCATGTCACAATTTGAAATGAAATGTTAAATGTCAAGTCGTTATTTAACGTTCCGTTTCAGGCTAAGACACGTTATAGGTGTTTATTTCCATTACCGATTAGTACCTATTGACATTTCTTCTGCGTGAAACGATTAAAATATTACTCATTTAATTACTTCGCAACATAGTTTCGAATGGTTCAAAAATGCAGTAATTGTGACCACTCGGTACGAAAATCACAAGTGAAAAGGTTTCGTATACGAATATGATAAGTCATCGGTGAAATTCAAAAATAGAGCCCCAGAACAAAAATACACTATAAAATTATGATTATAATGATTGACACATCTGCAGAGGACACTGATTTTAAACGCTAACCGATTTTACCAAGATTTTCTGGCATGTTTTGAAGAGTTTCTCAAATATTTTCCTTGGACAGACATCGATTATGAATAACTTTTATATCGAATATTCCGTAGCAGTTTCTATAATATTCAAAGTGATTAAATATTCAAGTCTTGTCGAATAGTATATCAGAACACATACTTACATATTTTATTCATTCGTTCAAATTCGTATAACATTACTTGCGATTCTTCTCATATTGCCATTGTAATATAAAGAAGTCATATAAATCACAACACACGGAAGTATGTTTATGAAGAATATCATAACTAAGTAGTATGTCTACGTCGTCATTCTAAATATTTCTATTTAAAATTATTATTTGAGTTATTGAGAGAAGTTGCTATATTAGAGCATATTAAATGTCTTCATATTAAATCTTCTATCTATACTAAAATCCTTAGATTTAATTTCGCAATGTACATTGAAAGTCAAGGTGTATCATACTCTATTTCTCACTCTCTGGGATGGGAATGTCGAGGAAAGTAAAAGATTTATTTTATGATATTTTTTTTACATTTATGTTAATTTGCAAGACAAAGTCTGCGTTGCCTGTTCATAAAAGAAGTTCAAATTTGAAGTTACTTAAACCAAATAATACCCATTAATTTTATTGGAACCGTAAAAAATATGTATTCTCATAGATACTCCGTATTTATTCATTATTTATTCATTCATTTATTTCAATAGGTATTTTGCGAATACATTATGCCCGTATTTTTTTGTTATCAACCGTTTCATTCAGGAGAAGACAAAGCAAAAAAAATTGCTTTGCATGTACAATTATATCATATCAATTGTAGGTAAAGTTTAAGTTTATTACCCGACTACGCCTCACCGTTACCTCATAACTTTTTACTGGGTGTACCTATTTTGATAACTCTTTTTAGATTTAATAAAGTGGTTTTTGAGTTTTCTCTAATTAAAAAAAAATGTGTTGTAACAATGTTGATGGCGTTCTCGTTTTTTTACTTGTCGATGTAAAATGAACGATTTTTGTAGTTTTTTTCTCCAACCACTCATACGTCTTCGTTATTCTCACGCTCTCTATTCCTTTTCACTCCACAAACCACTTCCATTTATTCCTTTACGATATATTTCTTTAATATATTTCTTAAAACGTGCGTATGAGGAATTCGATAGGGCTTCGGCAAAGGTGAGGATTTACCTAAAGAAAATCCGTTAAAAGGAAAACCGTGTCTAAACATTTCTGATCATGCCAAGAATGTTATTTATGGCCACCTTCCTGTGATTGTTGCTTTAAGGGTAAAAAGGTGTCATACCTGTCCTTTCTTAAATGGTTTACCTACTTATATTTACAAGCATTTATTTAACTTGCAATGTCTATGTGTATGTTTCGGTCGAAACCTAAAATCAGGTGTGCGACCATTACTTTCCATACCATTTATAATCAACTAGCGACACGCCCTCGCTTTGCTTCTGGAACCTTATTCCTTCGGTTTGCAACGATGTTACTTAAACTATTGTAAAGTTTCATCAAAATCCATTCGGTAGTTTTGTGCGTGAAAGAGGTACAAACAGACATTCATACGTCCATATTAGTAGGATAAGTTATATATTTTGGACAATTCACACTATATTTTTATAAATTATAGCCTATGTATTATTCTGATGTGTAAGCTACATATCTATATTATTGTAAAGTTTCAGCAATATCCATTCGGTAGTTTTTGCGTAAAAGAGTAACAAACATTCATATATCCATACAAACTCGCATTTATAATATTAATAGGATACCATTGTAAGCACGCATTAACTTAGAATACGTAAAAAAGTGCAAGCTGAATTAGAAGTAGGTATTTCCTCTGAAAATGCAATGACACGCATGACCGGGCACTACGATCAGGATTGGCTTCAGACCAGAAGACAACTCTTCAACGATTACCACAGTGACAGTGACTAAATTGAAAACTTTTCATCATAAAACATAATTCACTTAGCATCATAAAACCATTTTTAAGTTTTCAAACTTTTAATTTGTTTCACATCTCGTCAAAGAGACTAATTTTTGGAACGATTTTTCGCTCGAATTCGTATAAAATTTCATGAGGATGTACCTATGTAAATAAAAATTTTGTTCTTCGACCAATTACAATCAATAATAGCTTAAAGTTAGCCCAATACCTTGTGTAAATTGAAGTTGATTGGACATGAAACTCTATACTTTACGAGCCTTTCAGTGTAATGAGGGCACAAGTTCGATCTCGGATAATTGGAAACCGGTCGTTAAGCCGCATCAGAGGCCTGCAATTGGCTTCAACTCATTAATGACCATTACAGAGCACAGTTCTCTCGTCATCATTGAGTAGGCCTAGAGGATTCCCCCACGCTGCACCAGCGCGGATTGGCTTTATGTGCCCTCCGACGCGCGGAAACGCTCAATAAATTTTAGTGAGTTATCTAAGTACCTACCGCGCGCGTTGTTGCCTAACTCGGTCAATCATTTAGGATCGAAGCGAGCCGCCGGGCTATAAGCTTCTCTTAGGAACTGCGTAAGAACTAAAGACTTGCCCACTAATTCCTGCGTCACTTGAACAGCGTGTTGAAGTACTCTGTAGGCCTCCTTAATTACGAGGTCATAAGTGCCCTGCAAGCTGCTACTGCGGTGGAGTTAATAGGGCATTGTAATACGTAATAATTTCCCATTTAGTGGATCTTGACGTCAGCAGTAATTGAGTGCTCGACTCGTGTCAGATCAAGTGCGGCACCAGCAGATATAAAATCATTTATATCTCGCAGGCACAATTTCGGTGAGTATTTTACGTAAACGCGTTTGAATATCATTAAATTTGTTCATCGTGAATTATGCTTGAATCATAAATGACGTCATTATCTTAGCCCCAATGGGGTGATTCCAACTCTATCACATGCAACGCCACAAAAACATAGGCGTATTTTCACCACCAAGAGGAGCCCGTTCATCTTGACTTCCCACTTTTCAAAATGTATCTTTAGAATGCACTGACCTCCTTTAGTTGGGAGCTTAAACTTCCGCGAATCTCGACGTTGAGCGGTTCATCACCGTCGCCTCTGGACATGGACATGCAACACCGAATGAGCCGCTAGTGCTTCCCCGGCCTTAAGATTTTAACATAATTCTTGATCTCAAAAAGAAGCTCACTCCAAAGTTTGTGTTGTCTCCAAAAGTTGTTTCCAAACTATGAAGGATTGCCACCAAAACAGCCATGAATGATCAAACTTCAATCTCCACCGCATAGTGTGATGATAAAATGACTGTTATGCGGATAGTATTTTCGGCGCATGTCGGATATCCGGATATCCGTATATGATGCCCTATAGTCATCGTAGATGTAGATGAGTAAATCGTATTACTCTGCTATCTATCTTTTCATGGACACTAATGCTCCCAAAGTCTTTTTCGACTTAACCGAGTCCCATAACATAAATTGCGAATAATTTAATGCTAATAACGATATTAACGTGTTCTGGCTGGGGGCTTGATAGCCAGTTTTTTCTTTATTTCCTTTTCTTTCTGAATTGACTAATAATAATTAAAAAATAGCTGTCTGTAAAGTCGGTTTACCTATGGACGATTATTTTAAGAGATAATGTTATAAGAAAACATTGAAGAAAACCGAACTCTCTGTCGCTTGTTCCGCGCTCTCGCTTGTTCCGCGCTCTCGCTTGTTCCGCGCTCTCGCTTGTTCCGCGCTCTCGCTTGCACGCTCGGCTCAGGCGGAACGTGACAATGACGTCATACTTTTCGTGCGTGCAACCGGCGTTCATCGATTTATAAGACGTTATCACGTCAAAAGTATATGAATACGTTATACAGTAACATATTACGTACATGAATATCCTTTTCATTCTGTTAAGTTAACAAGAATTTCTCGAGACTTTATGTACTTCATAAACACAACAACCCTTGGTGCAATGGTAACGATGCCAGACTTCCGTTCGCACAGTCCTGGAAGAGTAACTTATATTTTTTGTTTTATTTCCATGGGTGTACAAATAAAACAGAAATTTAAATAATCAAGTGTAAACATTTTTTTCGAGAGTGACTAACACATAGGTATAATTGTTTCCTGAAGCGAAGCGAGAGCTTTAAATGATCTTGTGTCGTATATTTCCATCACATTTAACGCCTACACTTTCAACGCGTTAATTGGATTAGGTTACAAATATGCTAATATGACGTCACTGAGTCTTGCTTCTCACGGGTTCCATCAGCTGTAACGCTGTTTGAAATCGTCCTATGTGCTCCAGGCTTTAACCTTCGGATATGTAAACCCAACGTCTGTTCCAGGTGGTAGCGACGTACGTAGCCGCGAACTCTTCGCTCCAGTTCGTCGAGAGCAGGTCGATCCACTGGGCGGGCGGACGCACCTCCCCCCCGCCCGACACCCCCCAGTGTGGTTTTGACGGCTCCCGTTGTCCTGACAACTGTAAGTTGCAATTTATATTTTTTATCGCAGTCGCGTGTTCTACCGTCTAAGCTTGCTGGGAGATCGACGAATGAATGATGTAATTAGGGGTATAATCGGCTTTTGAAATATTTTTGTGGCCAAATTAGGGAGGCCTATTCACTTTTCCTTCTTGGCCGGAAACACATCGGTGATGATTCCTTTGGTGTTACTGTTGCCGCTGTAGTTTAGGTATTATAGCAATTAAAATCTTCGTCAAGGCAAAATAAAACCACCACACAGTTCACGGTAAAGAGTTGTAATGTAATATTCATTAATGTCGGTAAGAACATACACGGTACTTAATGCTAATTGTTCGCCGAGTACGATGCGACGCGTAAACATAAAGATGCCATTAGGATGCATCAGGCGCTGAGTAAAATAACCAAAATTTTAAAAATGATAAAATAAGTAACGTAATAATATACTTAATAACTAATAGGCGATACTATACTAAACATGCCCCCGGGCGTTGAAAGCCTCGCTTTCAACCCAAATCATCAATTTCAGGTAGGGGACAAATCTTGCTAAATGATCTCCGAAGTACACCATTCGAAGTCTTCACATCCGCAACCCTGGTGATGCCATCCGTGCCCGGGTACACCGCAATGATCCGACCCAACTTCCACTTCAATGGTGGCACATTTTCTTCTTTTAGAAGAACTAAAGCATTTAGCTTCAATGTTGCACCTTTGCTGGAGCGCCATTTCGTGCGTACTTGGAGTTCTGACACATACTCCTTGCTCCACCGGATCCAAAAGTGCTGGCGTAACTGTTCAATACGCTGGAACCTGGTCAACATGCTGGTGGAGCGGTCGAGATAGTCCGGTGCAGGCAGAGAGGTCAATGGACGTCCAATTATAAAATGTCCAGGAGTCAAGGGCATCAAATCTTCAGGGTCTGAAGAGAGAGGCGTTAGTGGCCGGGAGTTCAATATGGCCTCGATTTGAACTAGCGTTGTGGAAAGTTCCTCGTACGTTAAATGACAATTGCCCAACACTCTAACTAAATGATACTTTGTTGACTTCACACCAGCCTCCGCAAGACCAGCAAAATGAGGAGAATATGCTGGTATAAAATGAAATTTAATACCGTCATTAGCCATAACTTCAGTTAACGAATCGCAGTTGTTCTTTAAAAATTTGGAAATATCGTTATACGCGCCAACGAATGAGGTACCGTTGTCGGAATAAATGTTTGTAGGTTTTCCTCTGCGTGATATAAATCTACGCAATGCCATTAAGAAGGTGTTACTCGTTAAGTCGCCTACCAATTCCAAATGAATGGCCTTTGTTGCGAAGCACACAAAAATGGCGATATAGACTTTAACTAATTTACACCCACGACCTTGGCGGGAAGCAGACTGAATAGGGCCTGCATAGTCTAACCCGATATTTTGGAAAGGAAAACCTGCTAGAAGGCGATGCTGCGGCAAGTTACCCATAATAGGTGATACAGTTTGCCCTTTCATTCGGCAACACTTGATGCAAAGTCGACAGCAATGCCTTGCTAAATTGCGACCTCTGATCGGCCAATACGTTTCTCTAATGGAAGACAATAATAATTGTGGCCCGGCGTGCAGTAACCGTCGGTGTTCATAATCAAATAATAATTTAGTGAACTTATGAGTGGACTGTAATAAAATTGGATGTTTCTTTTCATATAAATAGTCAGAATTAGACAAACGGCCTCCCACACGCATTATTTTATTGTCATCCAGGAAAACATTAAATTTCAATAAAGGACTTTTCTTAGGTAATTCTTTATTATTAATGAGTAGTTTATACTCAGGAAAAGTTTCGTATTGTGATTGCCTGATAATTACATTTAATGCAGATTGCAGTTCGTCGGTACACAGAGGACCAGAACAGGACTGCTTTCTACAACGTTTAATAAACCTTAATATAAATGCCACAGTACGATTGAGCCTTAAGAAATTTGAAAATCTATTAAATCAATGAATTCATTATTATAAATTTTATTATTAGCTATATCACTATATAAAGAAATATTACTAGACTTCAATTCTGGTAAGGTGTCGTTATTAATAGATAAATGATTCGATGGCCATAGTGAGGCGTCCTCATAAAGAAAAGATGGACCTGACCACCACTTGTTTAAAGTCGCTATAGATTTTATATCTACTCCGCGGGAAATGTAATCTGCAGGATTGTCTTTGGTACCTACGTGCCTCCACTGACAGTTAGATGTCTTGTCTAAAATGTCTGCCACCCTGTTACGAACAAAGGGTTGCAACTTACTAGGCAACGTTCTCAACCACCCTAAGACAATAGTAGAATCCGTCCAGAATACAGTGCGAACATTCTCCAGCCGTAATGAGGCGATAGCCTTTTTATTAAGACGGGTACCTATTAACGCGCTACACAATTCGAGTCTCGGTATAGTGGTTAACCTAAGTGGAGTTACACGACTCTTAGCAAGTAGCAGGCGCACTACCACCTCACCATCATCGTTGACACTACGAACATATAGACATGCGCCATACGCACGTTCAGATGCGTCAGAAAAAATATGGAATTCAACGGATTTCGGTGAGTCGCAAATAACACGCCGCGGGGCATAAATATCATTTAAACAAGGTAGATTTACGACTATCTCAACCCACAATTTATTTATTTCAGGTGGTAGTTGTTCATCCCAGGACAACTTTTCCAACCAAAGTTGTTGAAGCAACATCTTCATAACAATAACACAAGGAGCTAGCAAACCAAGCGGGTCAAAAATCTGTGCGATTACTGACAAAATATCGCGTTTAGTGTTTCCACCGGCAACCAAGCCACTTGGAAAACACAACTGATCAGAATTTGGTAACCACCCAAGTCCTAACGTTTTACTAGGCTCGGAAGTGCCGATGTTTAAATTCACTGATGACTGTGGAGATTCAGGCTTAGGAAGTACCCGAGGCTCGTTAGACTTCCACTTTCTCAAATTCATTTGAGCAGAAGCTAATGTGGAAGTGACCCCGTCACGTAAATTAATGACTTCTTCTAAGTCGTCCCCACCAGTTAACAAATCGTCAACATAACAGTCATGGATAATAGCATCGGCAACTTTCTTGTCGGAAGCCTCCAGTCCTAGCTGCTTCATGCATCTTGTTGCTAGATACGGAGCGCTTGCCGTACCGTAAGTGACGGTGTTAAGCTGGTAAGCTTTAAGAGGATCCGACGGACTATGGCGCCAGATAATTTGTTGTAGTTTTCGATCATCTGGATGAACGTACACCTGACGATACATTTTCTCCACGTCTGCTGCGATAACATATTTGTGTTGTCTGAACCGCAGCAGAATGGATAGCAAGTCGTCTTGCACCACTGGCCCAACCATTTGGATTTGGTTGAACGAAACGCCAGTGGTAGTAGGACTGCTTGCGTTAAAAACTACTCGCAGCTTTGTAGTGGAACTACATTCACGTAAAACCCCGTGATGAGGAATGTAATGCACATTAGGGTTCGAAATAATGCTATGACATTGAGTCATATGACCTAAGGATTCATATTCCAACATGAAATCCTTGTACATCTCCAAGAGTTTAGGCTTTGCGTTAAGTTTTCTCTCTAGGGAAAGAAAACACTGCTTCGCTCCTGACAAAGAATTCCCTAGTAACTCAGGTGACTGCTTGAGTGGGATTCTAACACAAAATCGACCGTTATCTAAGCGAGTGGTGTTTTTTATAAAATGGTTTTCACAAGCCCTTTCCTCCGGAGAGTACTTAAAGTCTGTACTTACCTCCTCGAGCTGCCAAAATTTTGTTAATTGGTTTTGAATGTCATGAACATCCTCATCACACTGGACATTTAACTTCGCAAAGTTACACAAGGCTTGAGACGATGATACATGGCCACCTTTAATGGGACCTGATACGAGCCAACCCAGTTTCGTATCACAGAGTATCGGTAGTCCGTCTCCTAACGTAAGCCTTTGAGTACCTAAATGTCCCAAAATACGTCCGCGCCGATCAATATATCGATAGCGGCCGGCATATGAAAGTGTGGATCCGCAAGACACATATCAGACGGAATGTTTATAACAGACAAATCTATCTGTTTGCATGGTGTGTTATTGGTAATTGAAGGCAAAATAAAACAATGTATATTCGTCGAATAACTGTCGTCTAACGATTTTATTTGTAAGCGACATGATTTATTAATTTGTGACGTAATATTATTGATCCCTAAGATGGAGTTATTTATCCTATTAATAGGCAGCCCTAGTTTCTCATGCAGTGCCTCGGTCATTAAACACGTCGTACTACCGTTGTCTAACAACGCACGAGCGACATGTTGTTTACCGTTCTTACCGAATACTTTAATTAACGCAGTGGACAATAACACATCTCCGTTTTGAGTGTGCGGCAGCGCAGCGACACTTGCCGACAGTGATAAGCGAGCACTCGACTCGGGCGGTTGCTGTGTCGGTAGCTGCGTATGCGCAATGGGATGCATGATGTTGTTATTATCCGAGTTATGATGTGTCGCACCCGTAATCGCAGAAACCGGTTTGTTATTACGATCCAAGACATGCACCAGTGTATTGTGTTTGCGCCGACAAATCTTGCAGCCTGGCTTCTTGCAATTATTAGCGTAATGTCCGGACTGTAAGCAGTTAAAACACACCTTGTACTCGGGCAGTAATTTTAGTCGCGATTCATTAGTGAGCGATAAGAAATGAGGGCAATTAATTAATTTATGATCATTATTACACTTAGGACAACGTTTAGAAAATGAACTATTTTTATTACTGCACTTATTATCAGAAACAGAAACCAAAGGTTTTATCTTATTGGTAGACTTGTTGATGTTAGGTGAACATAAATTATTATGACTTTTATTTGAAGATGTAGACAATTCTATGGTTTCTAATAAGTCAGCCCTATTTTTAATAAACGACAGAAATATGTTAAATGTTATTTTTCTATCTTGCTTTATAGACTGCTCCCATTCCCGATATGTCTTGCTGTCAAGTTTGTGTGTAATTATATAAATGAGAAGCGTGTCCCAGTGTTTAGTTGGTTCTCCTAGGGATTCTAAAGCTCGTAAGTGTTTATTAGTTTGATCTAAAAGGCGTTTTAAATTAGCTGACGACTCTCTTGTGATGACATCTAAATTAAATATAGCAGAGACGTGATTATGAATTAACAGTCTTTTGTTTTCATAGCGATCGCATAGTATCTGCCAGGCTAATGAATAGTTGGCAGATGAGAACTCAATGGATTGAATAACTACCGCAGCAGATCCCTCCAACGAAGCCCTCAAATAATGGAATTTATTAATATTGTCTATATCGTTATTATCGTGAATGAGGCTGGAAAAGGTGTCATGAAACTCCAACCAGTTGTCATAGGAGCCGCTAAATTTTGGCAATTGAATGGTAGGCAACTTAATGTTGTTGTGGGCGCACGAGCGACGTACACTTACCTCAGTCGCAACACTCTCGGCCCTCCTACAATCATTGAGAATTTTACGTGCTTGTGAAAGTAATTTATAATATAATTTTTCAAATTCCCTACGCTCTAGTAGGTGAGATTCAGCCTCATCTACTAGGCACTCTAAAGACAACTGTACCTCTTCAAAACGATCAAACATTTTTTCCATCCGCGCGATACGTAACTGCAACTCGTCAACTTCGAAGGTGTTTAGAGAAGCAGCATCCAAGTCATCGATGTAACTTGAAAATGACGTTAATTGTCCCTTGTAGGCTGCACGTTGACGAATAAGTTTTACCTCTTGCGTCATCTTGCGAGGCTGGTATGTAATCAACCTGGAATTGATGTAATAATAGCTAGTTTATAAAAACGTCTTAATGTGTGTTTAACAATGATGTTCCTATGTACTGTAATACTTAAGTACGAATAATAAAATTAGAAACAACAATGTAATTTCAATTTATGACCAAACTTTAATAATCTAATTATGATTTTAACACTTACTTGAACTATTTTTACACAATGTTATTAAGAAATTGAATAAATTATGATTTGAATGCTAACTTAACAATCTTTACAAATTAATTAAAGAAACTGTGTAGATAATTATTAAAGGCAATATTTACTTGAAAGTAACTAACTAAATTATTAATTACTAATCACTTCTAACTTTTACAATAAATTAACTGATCATGACTAATAGTTAAAAGTAATCAAAGTAAGTATTCACCAACCTTGTTCACAATCGAAGCTTTTATACTTACAAAATACTTATAATACCATAACAGAGTGTTGGGTGGAAATCAATGGAACACTAGTACCATAATAAGTTCAACTTTTTGGCCTTTTCTTCAAATTTATCTTCTTCCATCCACGCGGTTAACCTTCCAATGACCTCTAGTTAAACTTTAACTTCCAGATTTATTAATCCAACACGCGAATAATTTATCACCACAAATTATTCGTAAATAATCCAGCCGAAGTGACCAATGTTGCCGCTGTAGTTTAGGTATTATAGCAATTAAAATCTTCGTCAAGGCAAAATAAAACCACCACACAGTTCACGGTAAAGAGTTGTAATGTAATATTCATTAATGTCGGTAAGAACATACACGGTACTTAATGCTAATTGTTCGCCGAGTACGATGCGACGCGTAAACATAAAGATGCCATTAGGATGCATCAGGCGCTGAGTAAAATAACCAAAATTTTAAAAATGATAAAATAAGTAACGTAATAATATACTTAATAACTAATAGGCGATACTATACTAAACAGTTACTAATACTAAGTACTAAGTGTTCAAGAGTTTGAGTTAGGTACGACTCTTTACGTACATAGGGGACCAATGACCCTACTGTGAGGTCGCTGTTGTTAAGAATTTCCACGAGCAGATTTCTTCTTCCTTCTTGGTCGAAAACGCTTCGATGATGTCTTTTGTTTAACTGATGTCTATTGGCGATGGTAACAGATTAAAATAAAATAAATTCTTAC
Source organism: Ochlodes sylvanus (assembly GCA_905404295.2). NCBI lineage: Eukaryota > Metazoa > Arthropoda > Insecta > Lepidoptera > Hesperiidae > Ochlodes > Ochlodes sylvanus. Next base: position 7,946,018 of record FR990144.1, read on the forward strand.
ACTTGTCACAAAGTCGTTTGGAGAATCGTGTACTTTTTTAACGCGAAATTAATATTTGATACGCAACATCGCTCCGGTGTTTCACTCAAGTCACGCTCATTTATTTCATCTTCATTAAAAGTTATCTTTTTATCGGTAAAAACCTCTTTCGTTTTCGTATTTGCGTCCTGCTTATTCAAAATTAATGATGCGTAAAAATGTTTTAACGAGCCCTTTGAAAATTTAAGCTCTTTTTTATAGCGAATTAAAACCTTACAGACGCTAGGGACCTTCGTCGTACCTGCGTCTTTTTGGTTCTTCGTGATCTTGTACATTTCTGCTTCTTTGCAACCCATAACTGTCTCACTGTTGGGCAAGAATCTTCTCTCACAATGTGAGGTCTACAGGTCATAGTCCACCAAGCTGACCAAAAACGGATTGGTAAACTTCACAAGCTTTTGCAAATATTTTGGAGAATTTTCAGGTGAGCAGATTTGCATCACCACTTACCATGTGATATAGTAGAGAAACCATAAGATTTCTTTTGTAAAAAAAATTTAAACTCCAGCCTCCAGTAAAAATGTTAGTCTTCTAACATTTTAAATAAATACCATTATAGCAGCTATATTTTATTTAAAACTCGTTTTATTAGGCAGTTTTGCTACCACTTGGAGAATTAATTTGAGGGATAAATTTACGCGTAAAATTATTCACCATAAATCGTCATAAAACGCTTAGAATTTCCCCGCCAACAAATGCCTGCGCTTAAGAAAACGGATGAAAGTAATATAATTATATCAATGCCTCATAAGATTTAAATTTTAAAAACCTTTTAGTCTTAAAATAAATATTTGTATTCACATTCCGGAGAAAACCATTAAAATGGTTTACATTTCGCCAAAAGAACGTTGGGCACTCGTTATATTAAAGAAATTAAAAGAAAAGAAGCGCAAAATGAAAGAAAAGAAAGTTCGACAAAAGCCTCTCTCGTCTAATCTCGTCCTTTGTAGACATATCACGTTTTTTCTGTCAAAAATATTGTTATGGTACGTATAACGTACAAAGAAATGAGCTTTTCTCATTCAAAAGACTTTACTTGGTAATTTGGTATGGATATAATCTATGTATGTTAAGTGGTATGTTTGTTATTGTTTTTATTTACATGGAGATAGGTTGAAATGAATGACATTTTTCTCATGAACTTGTAAGTGCAGTGATAGCTTAGTAAAAAAGAATGTCGGTGATTCCAGTTCAATTCCTACACACTTAAAATTTACAAATGATCTGCGTATTAAATACTTAATTTCTCTAAAGAAAAGCGTCTTTAGAAAACCAATACACAATCATAAACTGAAATAAAACATACGAATTTCGATTTATAAACACTTTCTTAATCGAACTACGCCAATTACGCCATCGCTTCAACAAATCTCTCAGTAGTGGTCTTGGAAGAAGACGCATGGGCGTTTTTTTCCAAAGTCTATCAATCATAGCCTGTACCTACTTCTACATACTCCTCACATTGTGAGAGGAAACCCAAGCTCAGTGGTGGCCCAGTAATGAGTTGATGATGATTTACTGAACACGAACTGGTATTACGTCAGTGGACTGCAAAATCGAACTTAATCTGAATATTAAGTAATGCTTAGCTCAACAACACAATATTCCAAGGGGGTTTAAAATGGCACCTTAACTGAAGAAGTTACAGTCCAAAATCTGCGAACTTTAGCTTTGCTTATTTGAACTGCACGTGGTTGCCGAACGTGACAATTGTCGTGACAGTCTTATGCACTATTTGTGTCAATATTCATGAGTTTCACTAATTACTTTCAATTCGTCTGCGCAAACATTGATTGTTAAACAATAATTAATTATCGTAGTCAAGCATTAACTTGTAATTAATAGTAAAAAAATACGTCTCAGTAAACCTCACTGCTAATTGAACTACTAACAGGTCTAGTTAACACTGTAAACTAAACCACTTCGAACTAATTAAGTCAAGTTTTCTGTAACAGAATGATAATAATTTTATTATTCCTCGTACTATAAATTACTACGTGCAATGAGTACCGTCGCAATCTTCATAAATGGCGACTTTAATTTAGCGAGGATTAAATCTTTGCGACCTTGATTAGTTTTTGTTGAAGTTTGTCTAGTGACGAAAACATACAATGAACTTTGTTGTACACACCAAATGGAACATAAAATAGTTACAAAGTTACAAAGATGTGCAGTAAATTAACAATGAGGATACACAACAGGCGGTCTTATCGCTAGAGTAGCGAACTCTTCCAGGCAGCCTTTTGGGTAGAAGACATCAATACATAATTATATACAAAATAATAAGGTAGGGTGCAAATTTAATTAATTATTATTATTGTTTACATATTAACGTTTAAACTTTTAGAAGTATCAAAGATAAATTTAATGACTAAATGGTATCACCAGTAACCGTGTCAGTAACCCTTTCTCTCTACGTCTCTGTCCTCGGTTAGGAGGGTCGTAAGTCGTAACCACCAGTAAGCATCCATATACGTTCACGACATTTAATCTGTTCTTGCGCTCCTTAGAAAGTGATTCTGATTGAACCAACGTAAATGGTCTGTCCCAGTATTGGGCTTACGTCTCTTTTTATGATGAATACAGGCCACAGTCCACCATCGGCCACAAACTTAGTGGGAGTCGGACCCGCCTACAAGGGTTCCGTACCACTATGCTATATATAGGCTGAAAACAGATTTCTTGTTGACATTTAACTTTAGTTTTAGGGCCCTAGGACGAAACCGATATGAATTACTAATTTTCAAAACTTATAAGGGTGAATATAAGAATTATCACTTGCTTCAATGAAGGAAAACATAATGAGGAAACCTGCACACCTAAGAGTAGTCCTTAAACTTATCAACATTCATCTGAAGTATATTTATACCAATCCGCAATTGGCCAGCGTGGTGGAATATCTGAGCCCAACCGTGGTAAGATGCGATTGATATACAGTGCAACCTTAATATAACGTACCTACCTCAATATAACGACTTCCTCGATTTAACCAATTTTTCGTAATCCCCTTGAATTGTCCATAGTCAATGTAAAATATACCTACCTTTACAATGCGAATATATTTTGCGAACAATTTCTTTATAACGAATTTTCAACTATATTGATGTAAGATGCGATTAGTAAGTTTGCGAAGATGATATTTATATATCATCTTCGCAAACTATACAAACAATAAACTAACAAAATAAACAGAAGTTGTATTTTAATATTATCACTGACATATAATTTTTGTTACAGCGTTACCTGTGTACGCCATTTTGAGTATCGTACTAAGTTCCGTAGTGGTGATACTCGCCATTCTATCAGTATTTATATATCGGTAAGTCAATCAGTAGTGATAAACCTACTACATAACATACATATATACAAACTAAAACTGAATGCGATGAGCCTAGGGGGTCAAATGACTCTTTCATATTATGTGTCAGACTCTGGATATCTAAATGGGTTTGTTAGAAAACCTTGCGATAAATCGTGTAATGTACGAATAACTTAACAAATTAATCATAATATCGACTATATAAATAAATAACGCTACACACTTTTGTGTTCGGTGCCATGGACGATACACAAATATTTATTGTGTTAATTAAATACATAACGCTAAGCTTTCATATCCCTACGTTAGGATTCCCCGTGTCGTGGGTGCTATGGACAACACACAAAGTTAAGCACACACACCCAGACCGGGAACAGAAATTTAAACTCATTAAACTTTCCGCCTCCTTGGGAATCAAACCCAGGACCCTTAGAACCACCATGGTAACCATTGCGCTATACGTGGGTCGTGATAGACCAAAATCACTAGAGGTGCATAGAATTAGATAACCCATTTCTTCAAATCAATTTTTAAATGTAAAATGACTTGTATCACAATATGCCCGACAATCGAAATAGTATATACTATATGTATATGAATAACGTGATAGCAATATGAATTTCATATTTGCATCATATTGTAGCTGGGACGTATTCATACGGTCTATGGATATTAAATTCGTAGTAGGTATTGAGTCGCTAGACGTTATATTGATGGATTGATATTGCAAATGGTTTGGGATATACATATTTTATCTGCAACGGGGTCTCAGGATATTTTCATTTCAACTAAATTCTTTACAATCATTCAGTAATGTACGTATTTAATTAAAACATTTATGCACGGTATTTCTGTTTTACGGCCGTGCCGGCCGTTTCGGAAAGGTGTTTTAACTAGGAGAAGAAGGAGAAGAAACGGCGAAGGAAACTCCCCATCACATCTTTTTAAGTCAAAAATTATGTACCTACTATTAATTAATTTATTTATTTATCTTAAAATGATTGATTTATTAATCTGCATTTCGTACCTAACTGCTGAAGTATCTTTATCGGATAAAAATGTTCATTACCTATAAATTTCTTTGGATCATTTTTCTCGCGGATTTCCTACCCATTAAACGAAAAACAAGGAAGCGCTCATAGCCCGGCGGCTTGCGTCGATCTCAAGTGATCGACAAAGTTAAGCAACAGCGGGCGCGGTCGGTAGTTGGATGGGTGACCGCTAGTGGCAAAAAATTTCTTGAGCGCTTCCGTGCTTCGGAGGGCACGTAAAGCCGTCGGTCCCGGTTGTTATCATTTGGTAGCAGTCGTTAAGCCATGTCGGATACCTTCGGGCGGCTTAAAATTTCCGACACTTGGGTTGGCCACTAACCCCTCTACCAATCCGCACTGGAGCAGCGTGGTGGAGTATGCTCTAGGCCTCCTCAGGTACGAGGAGAGACCCGTGCTCAGTAGTGGGCCATTAATGGGTTGTAGCCAAAACGAAAAACAAGAAAAACGAGGGTAACATTAAAAACATCCACAGACATTATAAACTGGAGGCAGAAATCGCGATGATGACGTGGCGAGTGAGCTGGAGCGATGTGCTTCAACCTGGTGGGAGACTGCGAGGCAGCCTACACTCCCTCGCGAGGCGGTACAGTTCAGGAGTAAGTACTAGTAGTACTGTTATTATGTGCCAGAGTGGAAGAACGGGACATTAATCAAATGCATTGATGTATATACGGGATCCGCGGTTTCCATATTTTAGAGTCTTTAGATGCACGAAAAGGTGTCTTCGTTGGACTGAGTGAGCCCACTCACCCCGTAGTCGCTTGTAGGCAGCAGCGAATGATGCACGTCAGTAAAATTTAACTGATTTTGCTAATTACGTCCGTAAACTGTTTAATATGCCTTCATGTGCCTTCAAAAAGTGTTCTTCCTCTCCTGGAGACGGGTTTGAACGTTGCAAAAGCCACTCTAGTAGTAGGTATACCTATTGTAATGACATTAAACAAAGTGCCTCCTATGAAGCATCCTCTCGAAACTAAGATTCTATGAATATGAATCAGTCAAATGGTTATCGAGTTTCAAACTCAAACTCAAACTCAAATCATTTATTCCATGTAGGTATTTAGAATACACTTATGAACGTCATTTTTTGCATTTACCACCGTTTCGCCTTTAAATTTTAAATCTTACGAGGAGAAAAAGAAACGGTGAAAGAAGTGTTTCATCAGATTACCAATACGTAGAATTTTATAATAGAATTAAGGTTATTATAAAGATTTAATTTTAACAGACCGCATATTCCGACGAAGCGACATCTCTCGCCGGCGACCGCCAAGTCTACGCGCCCTGCGGATTCTACAAAGGCTGTCGAGTTGCCATCAAGAAGATGGACAAACAGCGGATAGACCTCACCAGACCTTTACTTCTGGAGCTGAAGAAGATGAAAGACCTTGAACACGACCACCTGGCGAGGTTCTACGGCGCATGCGTCGATCCACCACACTGTTGCCTCCTGACAGAGTATTGCCCGAAGGGATCCTTGCAGGATATCCTGGAAAATGATACCATTAAACTGGATTGGATGTTCAAAGTCAGTCTGATGCACGATATTGTCAGGGTAAGTGAATTATGACTACTAAACGACAAACAGACAACATTTACCCTAGCTAGATCATGAAACTTTCATGAAAACTGTTCGTAATAGCGTGGGCACATTGAAAATTCGTTCTCTAATGATACGAGTATAAAAAAGATGATGGCTGCAAGTTTATATGAAAATAACATAAACTCATACTTAGTGAAAACTACATCAAAATTAGTTAAGTAATTAATGGATTTAGCTGTGTGATTCCCAGTTCACTCAAAATTTTTCTCACTCCATCTCAGCGGTTTTGAACAACTCCTAAGGACTTTAAGTGGATAAAATCTTCAGAAACTTTAATACTGCCTCGCTATGTACCCGTACGTTCATCCTCCAAGTTTGGATCTTGTAAAGTTTTGTTCTTCGTGTTTTGAGACTCCGGATATAATGCGAGTTGAGAGATATACCGTGAATTCATCTCGTGAGATAAAATCAGATCATTCAATAATAATAATATTATTTATTATTATTGTCATTGGGTAATTCCATAATCCAGCCATGCAGACAAAATCACTAAGTTAACTGTATCAAATGAATGATTTCAAAACGCGCCACAATGTCCCGAAACAAGAGATTAGAGATGTTTCCATGAAAGATTTAGTATTACCTACGTATAACCTATTGTTGATGCCAATTATAATTTATTATAAGTTGTGCTCGCGACTTCGTTCCCGCGGGAGTCTTTCCCACGTAAATCCCGATCCCGTGGGAATCCTGGGATAAAAAGTAGCAAATACATATGTTGCCCTATAACCTCCTCTATTTTCTAGTTCAAGCCCCATTAAATCTGTCAAGCCGTTCTTGAGCTATAGCGAGACATACAGAAAGACAAAATTGATAATGTAAAATTACATTTACGGCCCGAAAAATGGAGTCGGTCCCTCGGGAATTATTCCGTTTATTTATTAAGATATAAGATTCCGTGAAAATGTTATCTTTTTGATAGTATTTTTGCAACTATGAAATTCATGTTTTGACAGCAGTTTTGCTACAATTCCTAATGAAAATATTTTTAATTTATAGAAAAAAAGAGTACCGCTAATTGATAAAATGAGATTAATATAATGCAACAAAAATACTCCTAAATGAATAAAATGATAAACATGGAATTTATAAAATATCTGAAATAAGTGAATAGCAATGTTTGTGGTGAGTGTACTTAATACGCACAAGGTTACCGAAGCGAAACGTGGGCGGGTTACTAGCGGATATTATGAAATGTACGCAAATGTACCCAAATAAGTACCCAATTGTGTCACACACTTAAATGTTACCGAATACACTCTTGCTCGGGTAATAAACTCGGATAACACACTCTTATAACAGGGTACAATACAGTCGCAACAGCTAAACTACTCTATCAATAATGCTCGCTTCTCGGATTAATCTTTAACAAGTTCGTAAAGGGGATTTTTCTAATATCTGACAGCGTTTCAAAATAGTATTGGCGTAAAAGCAACTCCGTGATAAAAAAAGGGTCGGAAAATATTTTTCCTGAAACATCCGCTTGATACAAACCGGTTGAGTGCTCTTGGGATACCTAACTAAGAAAGTCGGAATGCTTACAGAATATAAACAAATATAACAACAAATGTATAGCAGGCGGGTAATGCGATATGGTTGGTTAATACAGGTAACAGCCGGTTACACTTTTAGAGGCGACAATCTCAGTCCTCAAAGCTAGCAACACATCTGCGACCGGATTACAACAAGACTCTTACTAACTATTACGAACTGGACTATTACTAACAACAAAATAACAGGACTAACTATCACTACCAGTCACTGTCCCAGTCCTCATACTTACTAATAAACTAACCAACTAATTTTCTAACACCGTCTCTGAACCTATCCTAGTCGGGACTAGGATATTTAGTCCGGTAGAGACCTGTTCTAGGTCGGTCACAGTTGTCATGGGCGGGCATGGGGTGGTGAAGCTTGCTCAATTTGCTACCTTAAGTGCATAAGAAAAAACTTCATATAGGGGTAAAAAAAACTTCATATAGAGGTAAATAAAACTTCATATTTATTTCTAATAGGGCATGCACTATCTCCATGGGACGGACATAAGATCGCACGGTGCATTGAAGTCCAGCAACTGTGTCGTGGACTCCCGATTTGTCTTGAAGATCACCGACTTCGGCCTTCATGCGCTGCGGTCTGCAGAGAAAGACCACAGAGCCCACAGCTATTGGACTCGTAAGATTTTTTGGTCATAATTAAAAACATAATTTACTAATATGAATGTACTTTATTTTTAATGAGTCGTGATTGTTACGAGCAGACAGGCCAGTGGTTACTACCGCCCAAATGTCGGCTAATAAAGAAGCGAGTGTGACACGGTGACGACACGACACGACACGACAAGTCTGAATCACGATATCGAAGTTTTCTAACCCGCTTGCATATATACAATTCTCGACCGTGAACCGTCGGTGCTCGGCCGCTCCCCAAGCATCCTTACCTGGCGTGAGATCTCCCTTTGCCAAATATGCTCACGCATAATAAAAATAATGACTTAAAATTAAAATAATAATATTCTTACGCGCAACTAACAATTATTTTTAAGCGCAGCCCTGTATCCAAGCAGGTATCTCAGCTGTCTCTTGCGACACCCAGGTCTGCTGGCAAGAGATCAGATCAGCATTTCAGCGCTAAATAGTTGATGAAATTTTTCACGCAGGTCTTTTGTGGACATCTCCTGAACTCCTGCGTATGCCGGAGCTACCTCCGGAAGGGACGCAGAAAGGAGACGTGTACTCCTTCGCCATCATCGTGCATGAGATTGTTAATCGACAGGGCGCGTTCTGGTTAGGACCTGGTGTTGAGATGTCGCCTAAAGGTAACTACTTTCTCTCGAGATTAGTGTATTTGTTGACAGACAGACAGAAAAAGATCGTGAAAATTATATTAAAACAAAAATTTAAATAATATTTTTTGCGTTTAATTGCATTTTGTAACGATGTTAGCAATGTAAGATGATAAAAACGACATTTTTTTACTAATTCCGATAATTATTAGTAGAGTAAGGAAAAACAGCTTTCTTGGACTTTGGGAACTACCCTAGGAGATTTGACAGAGTGCGTGAGTCAGAAACAAATTTCGACATATTTTAGGAGTTAATAAAATCTGAAGTAAAAAAGGTAGACAAATGTCACTTATTAGTCTATAAACTACTTCTGATTCTGAAAAAAAAAATGTTTAGAGAAAATATAGTGAGAGCGTTCTTGTTGGGAGCTTTTCAGTGCTTTCAGATGAAATCGTAATCTGTAAAATGATTACATATTGCCCATCTGTGATTTTATTAGTGTTAGTTTTAACGTTTTATCGCAACTACCTAACAGAGATAATAGAAGCGATAATAACGAGCGGTCTCCGTCCGAACACGACGCACCACCGCTCGTGCGAGGTGGACGACGCTACCGAGCTGATGCGGCGCTGCTGGGCCGAGGACCCGGCTGAGAGGCCGGACTTTGGCCGGCTCAAGGGCGCTATACGACGGCTCAATAAGTAAGATTCCTTCACTTGAAGTAGGTAGTAGTGTGACGACCTTAGTAATGGTTGCCAATTACCAAGGTCGCCGGTTTTAGCCGGACCGCCGTTCGAAGGATGGGTTCGGTTCCCAGCGAGGCGGAAATTTGAATGTCTGTTCTCGGTCTGGGTGTGTGTGTTTTCTAGTTCGTCCATGGCACCCACGTCTCAGGAAATCCTAGTGCGGCTACGATTATGTAGCGTTATTGTTATTAACTGGAAATTCGCACTCGCTGGAAACCTACTTTGTTACTAGCTTGTAGGCGTAAAAGTTGGATGCGTGTTCTGGTGTGTTAAGTTTGCTGATAGTTATTCAGTGTAGAGTATGAAGGGAACACCCGAATGATTGATTTTGGGAATGAAGTTCCTTGACGCGGCACGAGTAGTGCGGTTTAGTAGAAATCGTCACGTAACGAAATGCCGTATGCTGTGAGTGTGTAATGAGCCTACTTCAAGCAAATATGTATAAATGTATTATGTATGTAGTAAAATATGTGTTAAGAAATTTTCAACTTTCATGAAGTTTTGTTCTGCAAAACTCGTCATTTCAATTTCTTTTCCAGTTTGCTAGATACCAACTTGTTGAGTTCTCCAAGCCTCGCTCTCTAAACCTCAGGCATTGGCTTTAATAAACTTAAACAATTTAAGTTGTTAGGCTTAAATCGTAGTTTCATTACACCGATACCCGGGGAATTTCCGACTAGTTTCGGGCTTATCCAAGATTCTTAATTAGTTACTGGAGGCGCCAAAGCTAGGATAAGGATATGTCGGAATCTGTTGGCGGGGAATTGTTGGGGGTCTGAAAAGGGTCATATGAAAATATCCATGTTAAAGTAGGATAACTATGTCTTTTGACAGTGAAATATTTTGGTGTTTCTAACGCAAGAAAAAAGTAGCGATAGTTACCAGTGATGATAATGATGATTGTATTACCAACCTTCATAGTTATATTTATTTTTGTTTTTAATCTCTTAACAGGAGTCAAGAAAGCAGTAACATTTTGGATAATTTGCTTTCTCGTATGGAGCAGTACGCCAATAACTTAGAGTCATTAGTTACTGAAAGAACTCAAGACTACTTGGAAGAGAAGAAGAAATGTGAAGAACTTCTATACCAGCTGTTACCAAAGTACGTACATATTACCAGATGTTTAAAGAAATCAATGTCGAGGTGAAGTTCTTAAATGACTGTCATATTCGCACATATTGTGAAAGTTACTTTACTAAGATACTTCTTTGTCACGCTTCTTTAATCCCGTAATTGTTAAGGCAACTTTTTATCGTTAAAAATATTTTCAACGCAATTTATAAATGTATGCTCCTGGAATATCTAGCAAGTCGCGAGAATTTTTTTACTATGTCGGATGTCATCTGAGTTTCCCAAATAACCTAACCATCTCTAGTCAGGATGTTATCTAAGTTCCTCAGATATGTATTTAAGATAAATGCTAATCTCTTCGAATATACATAATACAATGATTGATTCTAGGATGTCGCTTTAATGCTTCAATAAAATAGTAGGGATGTCGTCTACGTTCCTGAAATATCTAGCATACCTTTTTTAAATATACCAAAAGCATATTTTAGGCACATCATCTACTTTACTCAAATCACTTATTATAACATTACAAAATTTCCACCAGGTCTGTAGCCTCTCAACTCATCAACGGCCGGTCCGTGGTCGCCGAAACTTTCGAACAGGTCACAATCTACTTCTCGGACATCGTTGGCTTCACTGCTCTCTCCGCGTCCTCCACGCCCATGCAGGTCGTCGATCTGCTCAACGACTTGTACACCTGCTTCGATTCTATCGTCGAGAATTATGATGTTTATAAGGTGAGATTCTTTGGCTTGAGAAATTGGTGTTTTAGGTTTTTTTGTTTTATCAACCAAATATTTTTTCATTTTAAAGGTACGGTTCTACGTGATTTCTACGTGTAGGATATATGCGCAGATGAAAAAAATATTGTAGCTAGAGATTCAAAGTTGTTAGATATACATAATAATAGGTTAAAGTTAAGAAGTATTGTAGGAAAATTTTGATTTACGTAGCTAGTAAGTTTAATCTAAATGTGCTTACAGAATAGTCATAGAACAGATTGGTAGTAAATCGGAGTTAATTATGTCCGGATTAAAACAGACCACCCATTTACGTAATACAAGTAATTTTAAACAAGCACTGGTTTCCTTTTATTCTGACAGTGTGTATCTTACCCATCAGGTGGAAACAATAGGCGACGCGTACATGGTAGTTTCTGGACTACCAGAACGTAATGGAACCCGGCACGCGTGCGAAGTGGCCCGCATGTCGCTTGCACTGCTGGACGCGGTCAGGCGTTTCCGCATCCGACATCGACCGCATGACCAGCTCAAATTGAGGATTGGACTGCATTCTGGTAAGTTATTTACACTTTGTGGTTTGTTTCATAAAAACGCGAGTTTTGATTCGCGTTTTCGCTTGTCCCTTATTCGTCAATAGGTAGGTAATCAAATTTTGGTAAAATTAAAAACATGAGATTTTTTGTTTATTGCCTTATAAGTTAAGATTATTTTGTACATTACGAAACTGTAAGTTAAGTTCCTCAAACTTGAATGATTTTTTTAGAACGATTAAAAGTCAGCTTAATCTCGCGCTATTTGTTTGTTACACTGTAATAACATCATTATGTACCTACATTCATCGAATTTATGCATTAAAAATATTTATTCCTCAAGGTATCTGATATAAACCAGTTGCGCTACCTCGGATAATGTTATTATATTAAATTTGGACGATATTATTGGATCAAGAGCGTGCTTCTAAACTAAAACTTCCAAAACGATAAGAACATTTTCAATCAATCTTGGGAACTCAGTTAAGAATGCCTGGAAAGCTTTAAGATAAAGTTTTTGTGGATACTCGAGAACTTGAGTATATTGTAATTGTTCGCTATCAGAACTTTGAATAATTGGACGTTATCTGAAGATATACATAATTATGTACATACATAATGAGAAGGTAGTAAAGAAAATTACGCGAAAATTACTTTCTTTATTTTATCTTCTTTCTTGGCCGGCAACAAATTTATTTATTTATTCTTTATTGAACCTTACAAATGGAATGTAAAGGAACAAATGGCGGACTTAATGCTAAGAGCATTCTCTGCCAGTCAAAATTTGCTGATGATTTACATACAAAAACTTTTTCACATCCCTAATTTAAATAGGGTTTTAATTGCTAAGAAGTAAAACAGAAAATGTAAAATATGTTATTTACCATGTAAGCACATGGTAAATAAAATTCACAATTTTGTACATGGTTTACCTACCTTAAACATTTTATAGTATTATATGTTCACAATATAGGTATGTTTTGTACGCCAATATTATGATCAAGCTGAACGGATCATGGGCTTGGCTACGCCAGTCTGAGGTGAAATAGATTCAGAGTCTAACATTTTACTCCAAGTATCTCCCCAATGTATCTCCCCAAGAATAAGTCCAGCTTTACCGTTAGGAACCGTAACGAGGGGTCCTGGAGTCTCTATTTCTGGTTTATTTTATTAAACCTAACCTAATTTGTCTTATTGAAGTGTGCACACGATTTTTACATCTTAAGTGAATTCGTATTTTTATGGTCTTCCTCGTCGTCCATAGTGTGTATATAGGCAATATATTTATACTTCAACACAATAAATTCCTAATAAATCAGGATCAAGTAGGTAACAGATTTAGGACTTCGTAACACATCATTTTTCGATCGATGTGACTTCATTTACAATTCTACCCCTAATAAAGGTTCGGAATATCTTTGCCTAGTTGATAGTGATAGAGTGATTTGAATATGCGACGAGGGTTTGAATATAACATGAGAACCGGACGTTGATGAAAAGACTTGCAATTTTAAAATGTTTGGCGATTGATGTAGCATGTTTACTTTGTTTTGAATATTTTGTTTGTTCTGCTTTATACAGTGAATAATTTGGTAGGCGGTAGAAGCGATGGAAATGCCATACTGTTAATTTAAAACTCATATCAAAGCATATAAATTTGTCTTAAAACATTTCATCAGTTATATTTAACAGATTTTAAATTGTCACGCCTCATCTGTAACACAATTGACCACTTTTCAAAAAAGATAATTTTAAAGATCTACTAATTTTTGCTATTTTAGCTGCACCTGATTGAAGTACACTTGAAATTACAATGAGATTGAAATAAGCCCATTCGGAGTACCTTGCCGCTTTTTCTTGCAAGAACATTCACAGTACGAATGAACGCGTGATATAAGGGTAATTGGTCGATTTTGACGATTCTTCCGTCAATCTTGCCTTATTGATCTGAGAGTCACTAATACCTCTTTGAAAAAAATAACTAAGATACAACCGGACATCTTAAATATTATAAAAAAAGAATAACATCAAAGTCGACGATAGTTCGTGGATGTTATTCTTATTTTTGATTTAGTTGTATTTATACGTTATGGTTTGCTGAGCTATTGTCGTTTCAAAAAGGATTTGATTTATAATGCCCGAATGAAAACTCGCAACGCGATTTTAACAATACAATGTTCACAAAGTGCTCTTCGTGCAAGTATTTTACAGTACCGTACTGGCAATTGTCTGAACAAGAAAGCGGATCAAAATTGCCAGTCTCGGGATAAATTTGCACATGAATAGTGGAAGCTTCTGCGTGGACTACTCTGCTAAGTTTACTAAATCCGATTAGCTTAACACAATCTCGAGTTCTAGTTTCCATTAGAACTTGTATTAAACTATCACATAGTACATGTATTCTTTAGTTCCTAACTTTAATCTTCAGTGGAGTTGTGAAGGTCATCTAAAGTTTTAGAAGTAGACGGAATTTCGTTGAAAATCAAAGATTTAACTTGTATTCTATACTTGTTACTTTGCGAATATTCGTAGATTTGTGCCTTATGGTATCTTGATGTAGGGAAAACCTACGGACATTGATGCGATACTTGTGTAAATTAAAATCGCTCAAATCTGCAGAAGAAATTGAAAGAAAGTCTATTTCTAGTAAAGCTATACGTAATACTTGACTGAGAGTGGGAAAGACATGTACGCGATTGACCTAAGAAAAGTTTGAATTTCTAAACGAACATATAGTACCAAAACTTTCAAATACTAACAGGTAATTTATTTCTTCCGTCAGGTCCTTGTGTAGCAGGCGTGGTAGGTCTAAAGATGCCCCGGTACTGTCTTTTCGGGGACACCGTGAACACTGCATCTCGGATGGAGTCCAATGGTGAGGCGCTGAAGATCCATGTATCTCCCACCACCAAGGGTCTTTTGGACACCTTTGGCACGTTCCGGTTAGAATGCAGAGGAGAAGTTGCCATGAAGGTATGTTTGTTTGATGGATGATAGTTTCAGGTAGAATATGGAGATAATTTGTTTAGGTACCATTGATTAGCTTCGAGTTATTTTTAAACCTTAGGGTTCCAAATGTGGTTGGTCCTATGGCAATTACAGCGCAACACAAATCCTTAAATAAGTTAAAGTATATCCATTATCCATATACCTAATGATAAAACAATAACCAAATCGCACAATAGTCCAGGTGGAAACGTTGCTTTACAGACAAGTTAAGCTGTTGATCCTAATTCAGAATGTCAGAGTTTAAGAAATTCGCTCAGGTTGGCCTCTCTATTGAAGACCATAATCAGCCATCACACACATGTTACATAATCAACCATCAGCCGCGCCATACAACAGGTGACAGTCATCCAGTCATCCAATACGATGTAATGTCTTCTCATTCATACTTTTCTTTATAGGGCAAAGGAATTCTAGTCACATATTGGTTATTAGGCGAGATGGTAGACCCGAATGCACCTAAGGAAAAGCCCCTCGTCAAACTCCAATCACAGTCCACTCAGAGCGGCTCATTGTCCCATCTAACGCCGTTCAGACAGCGCTTGGACAACAGTTCCAAACCATCCAGCAGACGAGGGTCAGGTTCCTCACAGAGGGCAGACCCCAAGATGGAGAAAGAAGCACCTTCACTGCAAAACGTGAAAATCCAAAGACAGCATTCAGATCCAACTGAACCCTTCACCAACGGCGTGGAGTTTGGAGAAGAATTAGATAAGCTAAGCGTCTCCAACTCAATATCTCTCAATGTGAATTCCCTAAACCATAACTCTGTAAGTCAGAGCGGACAGCCGAGGGTCAAGCTGAAGGATTGCCAAATGAACTCGATAGGGAACCACAAGAGCAAAACAGGGAATAATAACTGGATACCCAAGTTACCTACGGCGAGCTCGTTTGACAATGGAATGAAGAAGGGGAACGTAAGTCTCAAAGATTATAGCAGTGTTCCACTCTTGTCTAAAGTTGACAAGCCGAATGATTCAATAGTCTAAATCTAAATTTACTGACTTATAATGCAACATTGCACTTGTGTCTTGAAATGTTGATTTAGTACACGCAAATAGGGTATGACATCTGAATATTGTGCAATATTTAGTTTCGGATTATGTAAAATTTTCTAAAGTATTTATTTAATTCAATGTCGTCGATTTGGTTTTAAATATTGCGCAATAAATGTAATGTTTAATTACTCTAAGTCTAAAAACTGATGGACTGAATAAAAATTATAAATTCGATAGTTTCAGAACATCATTTATTTACATTATTATACAAATTAACAATTTTATTTTACACTATGGAAAAAAACATACTAAATATTATGCAATGTTAGGTATTTTATTGGTATTGCGTGATACAAAATGTCCTTGAGTATTCAAGTATTTTAATGTCTTTAATGGGTTGTTAGTAATATTGCGCAATATTTTTAATGTTTTATTTAGATGTCATATGTATCAGTCCCGACATGCGGGCCTTTTATTCATCTATATGTCTAGACGTGGTCGTTATAAAATTGTTAAGAATAAACATTAATCAACCAATGTTTACTACATACACTACTACTCGTATATGTTTACTACACCATAATTACTACATCAACTCACTGGAGCTGTGTGGTGGAGTATGAGGAGAAACCCGTGCTCGGTAGTGGGTTTGGCCATTAATGTGTTGAAGACATACATAATTAAAGACGTCGGCAGCATTGGCCAGTGCCCCAGGCCAATAAATCGCCTGTTAAACTGTAAAAACGGTCTAGTGAAACTATTTGTAATTTGACTAATTTTACTAGTTACTGTGTAAGTATTTAAAGTTAATGTCCAAGAGAGAAGTATTACCTATAGAAATTTGTGATTTTTGTTTTAGGTAAGTACGTTTGAATCAAAACATCATATATTTTATACTTGGAAAAAAACTAATTTATTTTTTGCATCTCTATTTTCTTTATAACTCTGCTAAATAAATTAACTCTCTTTATTGATATTGGATTTAACTAAGTAAAAACAAGAGTATCAGAAGGAGTTAATTAAAACGGAGATTTCAGTTCAAATATCTATTTAATTAAGTCAATATTGGCTGAAATTCAATCAATATTGACTCAACTTAGTTTCACGGTTCCTTGATTCTGATATTTTTGAGTCGAGCGTACTTACAGCTTGTTTCATCTCGAGCTGGTAAACGATAAGCGAACTTATGTTACAAAGTGGGTTAAAATTATGGTATAATAGTGACTATTGAACTGAGTACTTCTTTGAGGTTAGTTTTAGATGTATTGATACAAAAAAAAATACATTTAATTATAAGACACAGCAATTTGTAAATAAATAGTTACACGCTCGCGGTGGAATAAGTCTTATGAAGTAACTTAGATGGATTACTCGCATAGTTAAATAGTCTGTCTTTAACCAAATAAATAATAGTAACTCAATGCAGCACAGATGGATTTCGTTTTAAGTCAGCATTCTTTATTTTTTAATCATTTCTTATATATAATCAAGGGTTGTCACAACTACTCTAGTCCCCAAAGAAAGCGCACTTGCAGGTCAGGACTTTTTTATACTACTTAGTAAGCTTTTACGGATTGAGTAATATTCAAAATATTAGATTATAAACTGAATTTATAAACTGATTTATAAACTGAAAATATTATTTTAAGAGCTACATGATAGAATTGAAGACTGTGGTTGCATCTTTAATACCAATGAAACGTTTAATCTATATTTTTTAATTTTTTGATAAAATTAGTGGCAACCCTGAAGACTATAATAGCATTATTTGTTTATATAAAAGTTGAATTATCGTATCATATAATTTATAAAGACATCAATGTACACCTAAAGAAGATGCTGGAATTTATTTGAAAATAGACGATTTGATATCAAACGTAATAAAAAAAATGATAAATTTAGGCCCCTTTCCTTGCGTTTCATATCATAGGTACTGTACATTATCGTCGACACTCTTAGTGTTAGGCCTTTTGAAAAATGGTTTAGTCTTGGCACATGTACAAAAGGGCCTTTTGTACGAATAAAATACTTTAAAAATAACCTAAGCTTTTAACGGGCTATTGACAAATAGGTTTATGTCTGATTGTATTTATAAAATCCTAAAGTATTGACTAAAATAGATTTAAGTATATTTTTTAATATTTTATTTTACTTTACAAAATAGTTTCTTTTATAAGCCTAACCTTTTATAGCTGAATTTCCTGGCACTAAATTTTAGCATGCCTGAAAATATATTTTTGAAAGAAAAAAAATTGTAGCAGTAAAATTATTGAACCTTCAGCGGATTAAAAAAAATACATACATAGAAACATACATACAGATAATTTTTTTTTAACAATTGATTAATAGTGACGTCAGGAATTAAAAAAGGTTTCCAAGCGGCTTACTTAGACGGTACTTAATAAATGTTATTATATTTATTTTTATAAATAACGATAATAGGCTGTAAATAAAACTTAATATTTTATTTATTGTAAATATTATTCTATTTAAAGAGCAACTTTATTGTGATCTTAGTAAATGTTATATTGAAGTGTTTAGATGTGAGGTGTAAACGAATACAAATGTTTTAAAAAATGGTTTTAGCGAATATAAAATATGTGAGAAAACATATTTGTGTCTTATTTCTCTTCTCCTAGTTGATAAATAGATAAAGATAAATAATATAGACAAGCGAATGATGAATAATTTAAGTTCCATAATCTAATCTTACTATCTTTTACTATCCCATCAAGATTTAATTACCAACATGAAGCAACCGCGAGTATGTCATTTCTCGTAATATACCAATATTTCACTTACATGTGATCTCGACTTTATTCAACGACTCCAACGCCTGACGTATTTGCATACCAAAATCAAAATATCAAGTCATTTTAGAATTTACGACTACGACTGCAATGAAACATATGAAAAATAACGCTATGGTCTACTTGGCCATAAAGAAGAATATATGCCACTAAGGTAGGGGCCAATTTCAGCAGCTCTGAGGAAAAAATGTCTTTTTTCTTTTTATGGCATAAGTTAAGTGTCTTAAGTTCCTAAATCCCAGAGATTAATAATGTAAAAGTTATTCTAAATAGATAATCATTCAAAATAATTAAAATTGAGCGCTTTATTCCGCTTCAAACGTTAAGGTCCCCGTCATGCCCCCCCTTCCCCTACTGGAGTACCTACCTATTCTTTTACTGCCAGCTGGACGGTGCGGTGGTCTGAAATTTGTAAAATAAATATTTTAATTAACAAAAAATATAGGCAATAGAATTGGATAAAAGGAGCTGAAATTTGAATTTTGAATAAGAATTACAAAATGAAAAATTACTGAAGTCATATTTTAATTGTATAAAGTTTATGTGTTTTATTGTTTTGTAAGCTCTTACTAAGTGTAACTGTAATAACTAACAGGACTCGCTAACAGTGTCGGTCCCAGTCCTCGTACTTACTAACAAACTAACCAACTATTGCTCTGACATCGTCTCCTCACTGGATTTACTATCTTAGTCCCCATTTGAGCTGTTCTAGTTCGGTCACAGTTGTCATGGGCGGTAGCGGAAGGGCGGTGCAGCGTGCTCGTTTGCTACCCTAATTCCATAAAAAGTTAACCTTGAAAATATCCAATGTACCTGATATGGCACTTTTAGAGTTTTTCATAATATACTTTATAACTTCTACAGGACATAATCATCTACTGCTGCAGGAAAAATCTATAATAATGTAATTGTCACAGCTACACGATATTTTAGTCGTGAACACTAAAATGCTCATATCGCGTCGTCGGCCTCAGGACTATAGATAATTAGTTTGTAAGCCGCTTAATATGTCGTCGCTTAAACACAAGAAAATTAAATCCGACGTAACATCCGTCAAGCTGTCGGATTTAATTGAACTTTGTCACGTGTTATTAGATGTATCAATTATACTCATAGTTCTAGCGGGTTAATATCTATCACTTGCACGAAGTAAATAATTGTTTTGGAGAGCTTCCAAATATATCGGTTATCATAATATATCTATAAAGCAAGAAGAAATTGAAAGAATAACGCATCTGTTTTATAGGCTTTCGGTAATTACCTACTCGTCTGGTTGTCGACAAAGGCATAGGTATAAGTAGGTATTATTTATGCATTTTTTTACGATTATGTTGTACGGCTATAATTTTCGTAATTGATTATACTTGGCATGACAAGAGTGGCGATCATGGTAACCATATTGTTAATTTTTACGAAGAATTAAGGGAGTGGCCTTACACTAAAATACGTTTGAGAAATAATAAATGAAGATTAAGTAAAAAACTATTGTATAAAGAATAAAAAAAGTGTAAAACCTACTGTTAGATGAAATACCGGAACAGGGGATAAGGTGCAACACTATGGCCGCGCCGATGTAACTCCAGCACTAGCGGGAGTTTGACAGCTCACTTACCGCGCTCTTGCATGAAGCGAAAAGATGTGGCATATGAATAAAATAAGTATTTATGCAAGATATGTTTGTCTCTATTAGTTTCAGAAGTGGATTCTCACGTGCATAAATGTACCGTAAGGCCTGATGATACGAAAAACGTAAAATTTGTGATAATTTTCAGTCGTACTAACCTAACTTCAACTGCGGCATGGACGCTTACAAAGTTTTGAATATACGAGTACATATAGTGTGTTAGACAACTTAAATGTCTATAAAAACTTTACTTAATGCATGTACTACATGTATGTTACTTTGCATGGAGTTTTAACTTTATAATCTTTGAAAAGTTTCAACATGTTTCCCTATTGTGATGTGTGTTGTGTACAAAGTAAATACTTTGCTTGTGATGATAAAAGGACAGTGTCGAAGTTATTTGGCTTATACTTCATGTGCATGGCATCTTGCGGGGCATAAGAACTGGGTGAGCATATTCCATGTTGTGATTTTTATTGACTTTTGACTGATAAATATTTGGAAAATTGAGGAGACATTACTTCTAACAATATAAATACAAATGGTATAAATTATAACTTTACATGTTACCTAATGAAAAAACAAATTGGTTTAAAAGTATTGTAAGCATCGGCTACTAAAATGGGTAAACATAAGAGGAAGTAACAAAGTAAAGCAACATATGAGGGAGTAACAGACCTTTGTCTGTTAGTACTACTAGTTCAAGTTTACGGAGTGATCAAGATTAAATAGAAGTATAGAATACAGCAGAAAAGAAATAATAGTTGCATCGAAGCATTGAAAAGTCTTGTGAGAGAACTGCGTAACAAGGAAATAATCATAGTGAAAACTCAATGGAAATAACACCTGCTTCACTAATGTATTATGTGGGGAGAAATGACTTTATTCCTGAATTTGGTCTTCAAAAGAATTCAACCTCAATAAAGCGTTGGATTAATAATTTGGAAGGCATATTTAAAATGCATAGATGTGATGAACAAACATTTATTTGAAACTGTACATCTAAGTGGCTATGCCAAGGATTTATATGAACAGCAAGCATCATATGAGATTAGTTGGACTGAATGGAGAGACAAGTTGATCAAGGCTTTTCCATTAAAATAAGAGATCTTGTAATCAGGAGGTTACCGAATGAAAACTATAGAAATTTACATGCAAGCATAGTGATGAAGTGATCACTCAAGCTATTATTGGTACAATGGGTGATAAGCTTTTAGAAGTTGGAGCGCTGTTATCTTGTTTTCAGGACATAATAACATTGGTCAAATAATTGGTGGTATGGTGGCGCAACCGTGCCCAGCAGTGGGACAGTTGTGGTTGTGAGGGTGATGATGATGATGGTGATGATGGTGGTGATCCATCAGTATGGTCACACTTTAACCTGGTAAAAGAAATTGTTGAGAACAGAGGAATTGGTATGGGGATTAAAGATATTTTAAATTGTTTATTGTACCATGTGAATTTTAAGAGTTTTATGGCCTAGTGTAGACAGTCATACACAGAAGCATTTTAAGAGTTTTATGTCCTAGTGTTGCCGCTGTAGTTTAGGTATTATAGCAATTAAAATCTTCGTCAAGGCAAAATAAAACCACCACACAGTTCACGGTAAAGAGTTGTAATGTGATATTAAATTAATGTCGGTAAGAACATACACGGTACTTAATGCTAATTGTTCGCCGAGTACGATGCGACGCGTAAACATAAAGATGCCATTAAGATGCATCAGGCGCTGAGTACAATATCCAAAATTTTAAAAATGATAAAATAAGTAACGTAATAATATACTTAATAACTAATAGGCGATACTATACTAAACATGCCCCCGGGCGTTGAAAGCCTCGCTTTCAACCCAAATCATCAATTTCAGGTAGGGGACAAATCTTGCTAAATGATCTCCGAAGTACACCATTCGAAGTCTTCACATCCGCAACCCTGGTGATGCCATCCGTGCCCGGGTACACCGCAATGATCCGACCCAACTTCCACTTCAATGGTGGCACATTTTCTTCTTTTAGAAGAACTAAAGCATTTAGCTTCAATGTTGCACCTTTGCTGGAGCGCCATTTCGTGCGTACTTGGAGTTCTGACACATACTCCTTGCTCCACCGGATCCAAAAGTGCTGGCGTAACTGTTCAATACGCTGGAACCTGGTCAACATGCTTGTGGAGCGGTCGAGATAGTCCGGTGCAGGCAGAGAGGTCAATGGACGTCCAATTATAAAATGTCCAGGAGTCAAGGGCATCAAATCTTCAGGGTCTGAAGAGAGAGGCGTTAGTGGCCGGGAGTTCAATATGGCCTCGATTTGAACTAGCGTTGTGGAAAGTTCCTCGTACGTTAAATGACAATTGCCCAACACTCTAACTAAATGATACTTTGTTGACTTCACACCAGCCTCCGCAAGACCAGCAAAATGAGGAGAATATGCTGGTATAAAATGAAATTTAATACCGTCATTAGCCATAACTTCAGTTAACGAATCGCAGTTGTTCTTTAAAAATTTGGAAATATCGTTATACGCGCCAACGAATGAGGTACCGTTGTCGGAATAAATGTTTGTAGGTTTTCCTCTGCGTGATATAAATCTACGCAATGCCATTAAGAAGGTGTTACTCGTTAAGTCGCCTACCAATTCCAAATGAATGGCCTTTGTTGCGAAGCACACAAAAATGGCGATATAGACTTTAACTAATTTACACCCACGACCTTGGCGGGAAGCAGACTGAATAGGGCCTGCATAGTCTAACCCGATATTTTGGAAAGGAAAACCTGCTAGAAGGCGATGCTGCGGCAAGTTACCCATAATAGGTGATACAGTTTGCCCTTTCATTCGGCAACACTTGATGCAAAGTCGACAGCAATGCCTTGCTAAATTGCGACCTCTGATCGGCCAATACGTTTCTCTAATGGAAGACAATAATAATTGTGGCCCGGCGTGCAGTAACCGTCGGTGTTCATAATCAAATAATAATTTAGTGAACTTATGAGTGGACTGTAATAAAATTGGATGTTTCCTTTCATATAAATAGTCAGAATTAGACAAACGGCCTCCCACACGCATTATTTTATTGTCATCCAGGAAAACATTAAATTTCAATAAAGGACTTTTCTTAGGTAATTCTTTATTATTAATGAGTAGTTTATACTCAGGAAAAGTTTCGTATTGTGATTGCCTGATAATTACATTTAATGCAGATTGCAGTTCGTCGGTACACAGAGGACCAGAACAGGACTGCTTTCTACAACGTTTAATAAACCTTAATATAAATGCCACAGTACGATTGAGCCTTAAGAAATTTGAAAATCTATTAAAATCAATGAATTCATTATTATAAATTTTATTATTAGCTATATCACTATATAAAGAAATATTACTAGACTTCAATTCTGGTAAGATGTCGTTATTAATAGATAAATGATTCGATGGCCATAGTGAGGCGTCCTCATAAAGAAAAGATGGACCTGACCACCACTTGTTTAAAGTCGCTATAGATTTTATATCTACTCCGCGGGAAATGTAATCTGCAGGATTGTCTTTGGTACCTACGTGCCTCCACTGACAGTTAGATGTCTTGTCTAAAATGTCTGCCACCCTGTTACGAACAAAGGGTTGCAACTTACTAGGCAACGTTCTCAACCACCCTAAGACAATAGTAGAATCCGTCCAGAATACAGTGCGAACATTCTCCAGCCGTAATGAGGCGATAGCCTTTTTATAAAGACGGGTACCTATTAACGCGCTACACAATTCGAGTCTCGGTATAGTGGTTAACCTAAGTGGAGTTACACGACTCTTAGCAAGTAGCAGGCGCACTACCACCTCACCATCATCGTTGACACTACGAACATATAGACATGCGCCATACGCACGTTCAGATGCGTCAGAAAAAATATGGAATTCAACGGATTTCGGTGAGTCGCAAATAACACGCCGCGGGGCATAAATATCATTTAAACAAGGTAGATTTACGACTATCTCAACCCACAATTTATTTATTTCAGGTGGTAGTTGTTCATCCCAGGACAACTTTTCCAACCAAAGTTGTTGAAGCAACATCTTCATAACAATAACACAAGGAGCTAGTAAACCAAGCGGGTCAAAAATCTGTGCGATTACTGACAAAATATCGCGTTTAGTGTTTCCACCGGCAACCAAGCCACTTGGAAAACACAGCTGATCAGAATTTGGTAACCACCCAAGTCCTAACGTTTTACTAGGCTCGGAAGTGCCGATGTTTAAATTCACTGATGACTGTGGAGATTCAGGCTTAGGAAGTACCCGAGGCTCGTTAGACTTCCACTTTCTCAAATTCATTTGAGCAGAAGCTAATGTGGAAGTGACCCCGTCACGTAAATTAATGACTTCTTCTAAGTCGTCCCAACCAGTTAACAAATCGTCAACATAACAGTCATGGATAATAGCATCGGCAACTTTCTTGTCGGAAGCCTTCAGTCCTAGCTGCTTCATGCATCTTGTTGCTAGATACGGAGCGCTTGCCGTACCGTAAGTGACGGTGTTAAGCTGGTAAGCTTGAAGAGGATCCGACGGACTATGGCGCCAGATAATTTGTTGTAGTTTTCGATCATCTGGATGAACGTACACCTGACGATACATTTTCTCCACGTCTGCTGCGATAACATATTTGTGTTGTCTGAACCGCAGCAGAATGGATAGCAAGTCGTCTTGCACCACTGGCCCAACCATTTGGATTTGGTTGAACGAAACGCCAGTGGTAGTAGGACTGCTTGCGTTAAAAACTACTCGCAGCTTTGTAGTGGAACTACATTCACGTAAAACCCCGTGATGAGGAATGTAATGCACATTAGGGTTTGAAATAATGCTATGACATTGAGTCATATGACCTAAGGATTCATATTCCAACATGAAATCCTTGTACATCTCCAAGAGTTTAGGCTTTGCGTTAAGTTTTCTCTCTAGGGAAAGAAAACACTGCTTCGCTCGTGACAAAGAATCCCCTAGTAACTCAGGTGACTGCTTGAGTGGGATTCTAACACAAAATCGACCGTTATCTAAGCGAGTGGTGTTTTTTATAAAATGGTTTTCACAAGCCCTTTCCTCCGGAGAGTACTCAAAGTCTGTACTTACCTCCTCGAGCTGCCAAAATTTTGTTAATTGGTTTTGAATGTCATGAACATCCTCATCACACTGGACATTTAACTTCGCAAAGTTACACAAGGCTTGAGACGATGATACATGGCCACCTTTAATGGGACCTGATACGAGCCAACCCAGTTTCGTATCACAGAGTATCGGTAGTCCGTCTCCTAACGTAAGCCTTTGAGTACCTAAAATGTCCCAAAATACGTCCGCGCCGATCAATATATCGATAGCGGCCGGCATATGAAAGTGTGGATCCGCAAGACACATATCAGACGGAATGTTTATAACAGACAAATCTATCTGTTTGCATGGTGTATTATTGGTAATTGAAGGCAAAATAAAACAATGTATATTCGTCGAATAACTGTCGTCTAACGATTTTATTTGTAAGCGACATGATTTATTAATTTGTGACGTAATATTATTGATCCCTAAAATGGAGTTATTTATCCTAATAATAGGCAGCCCTAGTTTCTCATGCAGTGCCTCGGTCATTAAACACGTCGTACTACCGCTGTCTAACAACGCACGAGCGACATGTTGTTTACCGTTCTTACCGAATACTTTAATTAACGCAGTGGACAATAACACATCTCCGTTTTGAGTGTGCGGCAGCGCAGCGACACTTGCCGACAGTGATAAGCGAGCACTCGACTCGGGCGGCTGCTGTGTCGGTAGCTGCGTATGCGCAATGGGATGCATGATGTTGTTATTATCCGAGTTATGATGTGTCGCACCCGTAATCGCAGAAACCGGTTTGTTATTACGATCCAAGACATGCACCAGTGTATTGTGTTTACGCCGACAAACCTTGCAGCCTGGCTTCTTGCAATTATTAGCGTAATGTCCGGACTGTAAGCAGTTAAAACACACCTTGTACTCGGGCAGTAATTTTAGTCGCGATTCATTAGTGAGCGATAAGAAATGAGGGCAATTAATTAATTTATGATCATTATTACACTTAGGGCAACGTTTAGAAAATGAACTATTTTTATTACTGCAATTATTATCAGAAACAGAAACCAAAGTTTTTGTCTTATTGGTAGACTTGTTGATGTTAGGTGAACATAAATTATTATGACTTTTATTTGAAGATGTAGACAATTCTATGGTTTCTAATAAGTCAGCCCTATTTTTAATAAATGACAGAAATATGTTAAATGTTATTTTTCTATCTTGCTTTATAGACTGCTCCCATTCCCGATATGTCTTGCTGTCAAGTTTGTGTGTAATTATATAAATGAGAAGCGTGTCCCAGTGTTTAGTTGGTTCTCCTAGGGATTCTAAAGCTCGTAAGTGTTTATTAGTTTGATCTAAAAGGCGTTTTAAATTAGCTGACGACTCTCTTGTGATGACATCTAAATTAAATATAGCAGAGACGTGATTGTGAATTAACAGTCTTTTGTTTTCATAGCGATCGCATAGTATCTGCCAGGCTAATGAATAGTTGGCAGATGAGAACTCAATGGATTGAATAACTACCGCAGCAGATCCCTCCAACGAAGCCCTCAAATAATGGAATTTATTAATATTGTCTATATCGTCATTATCGTGAATGAGGCTGGAAAAGGTGTCATGAAACTCCAACCAGTTGTCGTAGGAGCCGCTAAATTTTGGCAATTGAATGGTAGGCAACTTAATGTTGTTGTGGGCGCACGAGCGACGTACACTTACCTCAGTCGCAACACTCTCGGCCCTCCTACAATCATTGAGAATTTTACGTGCTTGTGAAAGTAATTTATAATATAATTTTTCAAATTCCCTACGCTCTAGTAGGTGAGATTCAGCCTCATCTACTAGGCACTCTAAAGACAACTGTACCTCTTCAAAACGATCAAACATTTTTTCCATCCGCGCGATACGTAACTGCAACTCGTCAACTTCGAAGGTGTTTAGAGAAGCAGCATCCAAGTCATCGATGTAACTTGAAAATGACGTTAATTGTCCCTTGTAGGCTGCACGTTGACGAATAAGTTTTACCTCTTGCGTCATCTTGCGAGGCTGGTATGTAATCACCTGGAATTGATGTAATAATAGCTAGTTTATAAAAACGTCTTAATGTGTGTTTAACAATGATGTTCCTATGTACTGTAATACTTAAGTACGAATAATAAAAATTAGAAACAACAATGTAATTTCAATTTATGACCAAACTTTAATAATCTAATTATGATTTTAACACTTACTTGAACTATTTTTACACAATGTTATTAAGAAATTGAATAAATTATGATTTGAATGCTAACTTAACAATCTTTACAAATTAATTAAAGAAACTGTGTAGATAATTATTAAAGGCAATATTTACTTGAAAGTAACTAACTAAATTATTAATTACTAATCACTTCTAACTTTTACAATAAATTAACTGATCATGACTAATAGTTAAAAGTAATCAAAGTAAGTATTCACCAACCTTGTTCACAATCGAAGCTTTTATACTTACAAAATACTTATAATACCATAACAGAGTGTTGGGTGGAAATCAATGGAACACTAGTACCATAATAAGTTCAACTTTTTGGCCTTTTCTTCAAATTTATCTTCTTCCATCCACGCGGTTAACCTTCCAATGACCTCTAGTTAAACTTTAACTTCCAGATTTATTAATCCAACACGCGAATAATTTATCACCACAAATTATTCGTAAATAATCCAGCCGAAGTGACCAATGTTGCCGCTGTAGTTTAGGTATTATAGCAATTAAAATCTTCGTCAAGGCAAAATAAAACCACCACACAGTTCACGGTAAAGAGTTGTAATGTGATATTAAATTAATGTCGGTAAGAACATACACGGTACTTAATGCTAATTGTTCGCCGAGTACGATGCGACGCGTAAACATAAAGATGCCATTAAGATGCATCAGGCGCTGAGTACAATATCCAAAATTTTAAAAATGATAAAATAAGTAACGTAATAATATACTTAATAACTAATAGGCGATACTATACTAAACACCTAGTGTGGACAGTCACACACAGAAGCCTGAGTGTTTTGTGATGTTATGAAGCAAGGAAACTGTAAAAGTTAAATGAAAATAAGATGAGGTGATAAGGTGTGAGGTGATGAGGTGTTGAGGTGATGAGGTGTCCATAAAGAATAGAATTTCATGAGGGAGAGATAACTAAAAATATTTAATAATTGGACATAATTAATTGGAGTTAATAATTAATTAGAGTTGCGGTTATTAGGAAATCTACTTCAATCTATTTGTTATTTAGAATTGGCAAACAGGTACCACTAAGATTGCTTTAAATTCTTGACATGTCACACCTGATGAAATCAAATCAACTAATTGCATTCAGGTAGTAAAATAGGATGGTACAGTCAGTGGAGTAATTGAGCTTACATATGGCACTTGTGGGTGTATCAAAATTATGTCAACATTCATATTTAACATTATAAAAATTAAAATCATGTCAATAATTTATAAATGTATACATCCTTAGTCAGATTATAAATATAATAATGGGTACATTTAATATTGGTATGCATGGTCATCACCTGTACCATATAATGAGGTTTACTTATTGTTAATACTTGGTTGCTATTATTTTGTATAACTACTGGGTCAATCTAATAGTTGAAAAATAATAATAATATGGTTGTAACATAATAATATGAAGTAAATTATGATATGGCTTAGTAAGTTAGCCACACTAATTGGTGATCAATTCACTGTTATTTTCATAATTGATTATAATAGACCAATTACTTTTGAACTGTTTTTGAATGTTATACTTTTGATGAGCTTGTGGTCATGAGGTACTAGGAGTATACATTTGAAGTACTCATCTTTGGTTTTATCACACAGGGTTAATGGTGATATAGGTAGCAGATTAATCTGACACTCGGAGACGGTCACAGAATTAATACTTAACAGTTAGAGTGGATTTCGATTTGTTGAATGATACTTATTGAAATTATTATTTGATTGTTGTTAATTTTTGTACATTGCATAGCCCTTATATGACACTAGGGCGTAGTGTTCATTTCTATTCTTGGAGGAGGAGGGTAATGAACAATTTTGTATTGAAATGAACAATAAATGCAAATGAGAGTTATGTATATGGGTTAAATGTTAATTTGTATAAAGATATAGTTAATTTAGTAGGTATTATCAATAAGACAACTTGGTTGAGAAAAGCTAACTTATTTTGAGAAAAATTAACTTGTTTTGGAAAAAGCTAAATTATTTTTAGTTACAAGAGTTAGTAACATGTTAGTTGTTTTGGAGACAATTTATAGTGACCAGTTAGTATATTTTGAGCACAAGCTAATTATGTTTTGAGTTGAATTAATATAATGTTGAGATTCACATGAGAAACTCCACAAGTTTATTGGATATGAGGGATATTGTTTAACCAGTATGGTTGTTTGACTTTATGAATTTACATAACCCGGGTTGGTTTGATAAAGCCTTTTGTTACCGAGCTTAAGTTGTTATTGTTGAATTTTGATGTGACAATCTATACAACTCTTCCATTACTGAGTGACTGACGGTCGGCGCTCGGCGGGGACTGCTGAGCGCAACGAGCTTGAATTTGGCATGTATGTTCTTGGTGAAGTGTAGGGGAGTACTAAGAAAGGATTTTTGGAAAAAGAAAGAAAGGAGTCGACACAATTAGAGTTTTGGAAATGTTCCCTTGTGATTGTGCTTGCATAAGGCACTGATTTTATAGCTTGAAAGAGACTATGTTTAGTGAGGTTAGTGAGTTTAGTTAGGTACTACTATGAACCTGTAAATTGTATTAGGGTATTTAGAGCAATAAAGATTTTGATTTGAATTTGAATTTTGAGCACTCAGCAAGTGGTGAGGTTTTTGATTAAAAGTTTGTTTTAATTTGAGTTAAACGATCATTTATTTGTGTTCTTAGGTGAACTGTGACAAATTGTGTGTGTTTAAATATTGGTTAAATAATGGCTTAGAGTGGTGTAAATACTGGGTTGATAATATATTAATAGCTCAAAGTTTAGATTACTGGTTGGTCATATGAGATGGAGATTTTGATAATTCTGAAACTTAACTTTGATCAGGTTGGTGACTGAAATCAAATATTATAATTTTGAATATTGTGTATTACAGAGTTTAAGGAGTATGTTTCCGGCGTGAACTTTCTGTGACTTACTGTTTTGAGTGGATTCATTGTGGTTATTTGGGAATTGAAAAGTGCATAAAAGCTATAAAACCGTTGTGTACCAAAGTTAAAAAAATAAATAAATGCCAAGGCATGTATGTCTCCAGATAAATCATTCCACACTGGGAATTTTTGCAAAAGTAATGTCAATGTCTTGCAGTTATAGATGGGTTCACAAAGTATTAGTACTAGTGAGAGACCAAGTGTTTGGTTACCCGATGAGAAGAGTAAATGATAGTGGCTTCTTTCTCAGTAATAAAGAATGAGTTATTAAGCAGTTATTAAATGTGATATGGGCATGTGTGGTATTTGTTTCAAACTTCACTTGAAATCAGTTTTAACAATTGCTTTGTGGATTGAGACCACGCGGGGTGGGTGAAATGCGAAGTTCAGTTTATACAGGTGATATTTAAATTGTTGTTGGTGAGATTTGTTGTTGCAGATTGCTGTCGATTCATTATTAATGGTGGAAAGGAAGGTTACAAGACCTGGAAAAGAAATGGCAAGGTAGTGAAGCGATTGATTGTTTGACGATTTTCTCCATGACAAGCTGATACTGAGTAGCGGCGGCCGAACGAAAGGGGCAAGAATGTTTATCAAAATATAGTGACAACATAGTTGATTGAGTTGATGAAATAAAATTGAATATGAAGCATTATTGGCACAAAGTACGCAAGACAAAAAAAAAAAAAGTTGAAGATTTCGTGCCGTAAGGGGCCTGAGAAGGGTTGTTAAACAGCTTAACCCCTCGACTGCCGGAGGGGGCGATGCCTGTGAATGCCGTGAGGGGCTTACATTCACAATTGCCGGAGGGGGCTGAATCTGTGAATGCCGTGAGGGGCGTGAGTTTACAATTGCCGTGAGGGGCCGTGTATGTGAATGCCGTGAGGGGCGTATATTCACAATTGCCGTGAGGGGCCGTATCTGTGAATGCCGTGAGGGGCGTATATTCACAACTGCCGTTGGGGGCCGAATCTGTGTATACCGACTGGGCGAAGATACACAGTTGCCGACTGAGGCGAATATTCACAGCTGCCGACTGAGGCGAAGATTCACAGTTGCCGAATGGGCGCTTCTGATGACTGATGCACGAGAACACTGATTGTAAAATGTTTATCACCAGAGTGAAGCTAAGGAGCATGTCTGCTATTGAAGAGCATCAAATAAGGGTGGAAATTCAAAAGTGTTGTTGATCACCTATTATATTATGAGTTCCTTCGAGGCCGAAGGGAAATGTCAGGATAGCCGAACTGTTAGATGAAATACCGGAACAGGGGATAAGGTGCAACACTATGGCCGCGCCGATGTAACTCCAGCACTAGCGGGAGTTTGACAGCTTACTTACCGCGCTCTTGCATGAAGCGAAAAGATGTGGCATATGAATAAAATAAGTATTTAAGCAAGATATGTTTGTCTCTATTACTACCTACCTAAGAAATAATAAAATGAAATGAAATATTTTCTGTAACAATGCGCATGCTTGTGAGCGCTAGAGACTCCTTGAAAGCGCGGCAGGAAACATAAAAATAGTTTTCTGTTGTATTCTTTGATTGTTGTACTTATTTATAAAAGCGGCGGTGTAGGAAATAATACGAGAACCTGTGGACGATAAGAAAATACGAAGATTGATGAAATTCGACATTATAAAACCTTTAAATTACCTATAATATTTTCAGTTTCAGTTCAGTTTCAATATCGTATTTATAACAACAAATTTTAATCATTTTATTATGATACGGGTACTCACGATATGTATTTTGAAACGCCGATATTTCGACCCAGTTGCATGGATCGCTTGGTTGCAGGATGTGGTCAGTGTAGTGTGTCGTAATATGGTTAACAAAACGCAAAAACGAACTAGACGTAAGGTAGATAGACTAATGTATTAGTGTCAAGTGTCACCTGTCAAAAGTTTCTCCGCGCCACCGCAGTTCAGCCGTGCCCACGATCCATGCAACTGGGTCGAAATATCGGCGTTTCAAAATACATATCGTGAGGGGTACTCACGATATGTATTATATATCATCATAAAATGAGTAGTCAGTAGTCATTAGTATCATAATAAAATGAGTACAATCCGCGATGAGTTAAGTTTAAAATCATACGTAACAAATTTTAATATTAATTTGACTTTTCTTTTTAAAATACTCTAGAAAATCGTTTGAATAACACATTCAAAATTATTTAAAAGTAAATCTTCCCTTTCGGCACTTAACATTAAGATGCTAATCGTAGAACATAAAACACAGCTAATTCAGCCCTAGTCCGTATTTTATCGTTGAATTTTCGTAGACATAAGGTTCAAAATCAAATGCTACGCCGACGATATTTCCAAACCAAATTTTATGATTACATCGACCATCGTCTACTGCAGACATTTCTTTCACGAATATATTAGGATCATGGCAGCTTCCGTTTTTACAAGATTTTTTCTGGCACTCCGGAGAACATTTACTTAATCCCCCCGCGGTTTCCAATTAAGTCGTGTTTTTAATTCATATTTAATACCGTCGCGCATTTATACAACTAATTGAAAAAGTCATTTAATTTTGGCAGTACAAATGCCGCGATAGATGCTACTAACATGTTAAAATAAATACTTAGTGTACGTGAATAGATTTATTTGAATCTATAAAAGAGGAACTAATTGGTAGTTTATTACCACTGCTATACATAACAATGTAAAAAAAATGTAGTAAAACTTAAGAGGGATCTTCGATAATCTGATATTCGTCATAAATCAAGGAAATCGCTTAAACTTTACCTTTCATTAGATAATGTTATTCCGACGTCTTTTGAAAAACAAAACTCAATTTTGTTTTCTACTTATTAGATCCGCAAAAATATGTAAGTTTATCCACAAAGAGTGTGTTATGAGCCTTTGAAACAGGCCTCAGCATAATGAATTGCATGTAGATAACTCAACATAATGATAATATAACGACCATAAGTCTGCAAAAGAATATTGTAAGGGATCGACGATTCACGCAGATAATGAGAATTGGGCGATTCTTTCAGTTCTTCACAAGAATCTTGGCTCGAGGGTACGAAAATTAGAATAACCACAGTGTAAAGGGGTATATACATATGAAGAAAACAGGCTGAGAGCGCCGACTTTTATTAGCAAAAGGGCATGCAGCACTCTCCTGCCGCCCATGACAACTGTGACCGACCAACAAGACTCAAATGGGAACTAAAATGGTTAGTCCGGTCAGCAGGCGGTGTTTTAGTTAGTTAGTTTGTTTGTAAATATGAGGACTGTGACTGAGGACTTAATAATAAATAATAATTATACTCGCGTATCATTCCCCATTCCTTAATTTTATAAGTATTTCTGTAACATGGCTTCTCCGCCCGCGCGCCGCTGTCATATTTAGAAAACTTTGGAGTCCGAGAGTTCATTAGACTGTGGTGCCACATTTTTAATCGTTAACTAAGTAAATAAGTTTCTGCCTTCACTGAGGGTGAGACCGCTCGTAAAACTAATGACGATAACGAACTAGGCATTATATAAATTCTAGTAGATGGTCACCACCATTAACGATCACATTATGTGATTCACATAATCCGTCAAGGACTTGTCATACAAACTATGTACTCCAACGCAGGGAATTTCATATCCAGTGCCAAATAGAACATATAAATTCTGACGTCAACATTTAAATACTTCTATTATTAACATAGAATACATTAGAAATTGATTCAACGGTAATGGGCTTTCGAGTCCCAAAACTTTACATAATCTATTTTTGAGAACAAAATTCAGTTCAAGGGTCGATGTGACAGAAACATAATTTAATTGGACGCACGGAACCACTGATGTGGGTCACGGTCTTGTTGCGGGAATTCACCATTAAATTTTTAGTGAAGGAATGAGAAATTCACGAATCTTGTTGGGCTTTGTAAGGCAAGTAATTAAAAATTTGGCCTTACAAACATTTGAATGCCTGATATCAGTCAGTTTAAAAGCAGAGAAGCAGATATCACAATCGCCCATGTACATCAGTAACACCAAGTTAGCAGTAAAATATTATCTATTTAAACATTGAATTGAATTTATATTATTCATTGATAAAATAAATAAATCATCTTAAGAGTCATAATAAGCAATGCTTGTTTTGATTAAACAATCACTAATTCATACTTTATGAATAATAATTCATTAAGTACTTACATAAATGAAAGCTATACATACCTAGATCAGATGATAATAAATGCTTTATGTGTGGTACTGTTTTAATGAAAATATCCTAAAGAGGAAATGTTTCCACTGCGATAATATAAAGCACCTAATAAGCAAAGCCAAGCCGGAATAGAAAGAGCTGATATGCATTGACCGGAAACAAGCGCGACACCCTCAAGGGCCGCTTTGGCAAGCTCCGGTTAAATTATCAAGTTAACTAACATCCTTATTATATGGGTTTAAGTCTTATAATTAACTAACCGATTTATATAATAGAGATTTCCTCAATTATTTTTAAACTAATGTTTTGCTTTTGAAAGAACTAAGCGATATGCGATCGAAACCAGGAAAATTAAATGAAAAATGTTTTGGCAACCAATAGTTCTACTGGATTGATTTTATCAAATAAATTTAGAGAAAGATGAGGTATATGAGGAGATATTTATATGCACATACTCGTATTATAGTGTTTACAGGACTATAGTGTTAGATTTTAGACATCAACTGACTTAGTAAATATACGCAAATTGACATTACAAATGCATAAACAGTTTTTCAATGCCCCACCCAAACTTCAAGTTATTGCTAAACTGACGATGGGTAAATCGGGCCCGCTTCAGGAAAAGGAATTAAACCCAAGTTGTTTAAATGGCTTTGAATCCGAGAAGTACGCCCAGTAATCACATTCATTTGAATATTTACAGCGTAATCCCCTTTGGGAATAGTATTAGGTATGTATTGGTAGGTAGATTGTTCTTAGCTCCACGTATTATTTTAATCGTAATGTGTAACCAAGTTTTAAGTGTTGCTCAAGGCAGTTTTTGGGTCCTCTGTTCTTATTCTTTACATTAATGATTTTTTCTTATTATAATTGTACTGGATAGAAGCAAGACTTGCTGTTTGATGAATAATAAATTCACTCACTAAAGATTATATACCTAAAGTTCTAACAGTCATTATAATTTATAGCAGAACACTATTTACATACAATTAGCATTAATAATACAATTCAGTTGGGTACTGTAAGTAGGTAAATATCATTATTTACGCGCCTATCCACGGCTGATTGTGTGATGCTATCCATAGAAACTAAGATACCTCGTACCGAATTATCATTAGGTATATTATTTGTATTACTGTAAATATCTGTTCAGACGTGCAACGACGACGACACGACAAAATGTTGCATAGCGACGTCGCCGGTCGCAAATTTGTATGAAAATGTATAGACACATGTATTGTGCGACATTTTGCGGTCCAAATATTGTCTGTCGGAGGTACCTAGACAACGCAGCGTCATCGTCATAGCGTTGCAGCAGCGTTATTCACGTGTGCACATTTTGTCGGGTCACTGTCGCAAAGTCGCATAGCTGTCGCATCAGGGAATGGATTAAATATAAACAAAATACAAAGTCACACGCGAGCACAACTTTTATTTTTACAAAAACATCGTTAAAACAATGAGATGTTTACAGAGGACTTTTAGAAGTCACTTTCGGAACAAAGAACAAATCTCAACAAGTTTGTATCGGGTAATGCGAGGCAAGCTTGTTTTAAACTTTACAAATAAAATTACTCGCTGTCCTGACTTTATTCTAGACTGTATGCGACCCGTTTGGCTCAAGAAATCATTTGCTAAGATTATTTTCTTAACGCAACTTGAATCAAAAAGATACGACAACAATGGCGTGATGGAATCTGTTCTTGTTTGAAGTAAGTTCTTGTTTTGTCTGTTATCAGCAATGTTATCTGCAATTAGCAGATAAGTCGCCTAATGCATGTAGTCGGCCAAAGACGGCCATTGCTGTAGGTAATGTAAGTAATCAGTAATTTGGTGAAACACCAATCCTTGTTAGAGCAGCGTTTTCTGGATTAATAACAAGCTCAAGAGCATTCATCAGTTGATTATTTTTATAGGTAAGGCTTCGCGTAAAGATGCTATCATTATTATTGTCATTAATATTATGACTAGAATTACCTGTTTTATGTTTATAGCCGTCAAACGATCAGACAAGCTATCTGATGGTAAATGACCACTGTCGCCCATGGACAGCACCAGCAGCAATGCGGTGCCGATCAATTAAGAAGGAAGAGGAATGAAATGAAGTTCTGAATCTCTCTCGCTGGAATACGACAAGTCGTTTGACGGTTGACTCAAGCAAGGTGGCAGTTATCCAGACCTGGTACCAAGCAGTCGGCATCTGTCGCCTCTTGCGATACCTCACGAATAATATCTTTCCGTACAACCTGCCTGGCTATCTCTTGATCGAATGAGGTGCCAGATGACTTTGATGATTACTTTTTGCTGATGTCCACGGATGACTTTGACCGCTTGCCATAAGATGGTTCGTCAGCTTTTTTGTCAGTTACTTAAAAACCATTATACCTTCGCAATTTGATTGCGGTCAGTAAAAAAGCATCAATTTCGTTGTTGATGAATGGCCTCAATTCATATCGATTTCGAGCAGGTGGTTTATTATACCCCAGGCATCCTTAGCAAGATGACGTGAATAGATAAAGAAAAGGTTTCGGAAGCAGATTAACGAAGACCCTTTTGGCTACCCTTAGACCCTTGACAAGGATTTACAATCTTACAATAGCAAAATCATTACATGAAGTGATTTAGGAGTCGCTCCCAGTGACCAATCGGTCTCGCTATAACTAAACATTGATTAATAAATCCATTTAGACACTCCATTTTTTTAAAAATCTGTTGACGAAATAATTATTAAAATAGACTTGCAAGTTTGAACCCTTAAGCTGGAGGTTTGTGGCCGAGACCGAGACAAGCGACAGAGACAAGCGACCGAGACAGGAGACCGCGACCAGCACTTGACGATAGGCAATGTATAGGCGACAATTCGCGACCGAGACCGAGACAGTCTGTCGCGCCTATACAAAGTGACGGTCGCGGTCTCCTGTCTCGGTCGCTTGTCTCGGTCTCGGCCGCGAACCGCCACCTTTAGAGAGCCACATAAGAACAAAATGATAGGTACATACATATTCCGATAAATAAGTATGTCATTATTTTACTTTGCTTGGCGCAGTCGTGTAAAAAAGATTTGACGTCCATTTTAATTGAACACATTATACGAGTACTAGCGTTCTTTCCGATAATTAAGTGGTGTCTTCCTTTCCTTTCCTAATATCAAGAAAATTTCGTTGAGCCCATTCATGGCTCTGGCCACTAAATTATAGACCGTAAATCATTAACAATAAAGCCTATAATTAATTATCACTCGGTTACGCGCACGTGCCCGGACCCTCTTGTTAAGACTTAACGAAAGCTTGGCTTTCCTACTGGTAACTTACTTTATCGTACAAACGAATTGGTGTTCTATTACCACAAGTTAAGGTATCTTTTGGAATTAATTATCCGTAATTTGTTTTTTAAGTCTCTTCATAAGACCATGGGAAACATACTAATTTCTCTTTGGATATTATGATGACTAATCATTAGCAATGTATTTACTGCTGCTTATGTAGTTACTGCTGAGTAAACCTGGAGGTTTACTTTCTTGTGTCGTTTTCCTCATTAATAAGGGTAGCGATACACTAGTTCTTCGGCTTTTATCTCTGTCTTTGGCAGCATGTAGTGCGTCGTGTAGGTTGGTGTCCAGACTATAGCGAATTTGGTCAGTCCACCTAGTTGGACTGCGGCCTCTAGGCTGTCTGCCTCAACCTTGCTGGTATCCATTAGTTATTCTAAGTTCCGACCTTTTTTCAGGCGATTTGACCGAATAAACCATGATGTTAATTACTTGCGCATGGAATCACTTCATATTACCGGATAGCTTCCAACATTTTCGTATTATTTTTGTTGCGAAGTATTTTAACATTTGTTTTTACTTGCGCATGGAATCACTTGATATTACCGGACAGCTTCAAACATTTTCGTATTATTTTTGTTGCGAAGTATAACATTTCAACTGAATTTGTTATCAGTAACCGGAATGTTGAATTATTTAATTGAAAAAGGCATATAATTAATTATATATTTTATGAAGATCATTAAATTTCGCTTTATGTTCAAACTACACTACAAACTACCCACATTCCAAAATATATTTAGACGGAATTCTTTGAACTGACTTATCTATTTTATTTGTGAATAGGTTGAAATAAAATACACATTAAAACAATTGTAGATAATATATCTACCCTCAACTCAATCAATGAAAATGACATTTTAATTCAAAGGTTCTTACGTTTACGATAGGTATGTACAATTAAATGTCTTATATTATTTTTTATGTTTAATACTGTTAATCTGAAAGTCAATTACGATCCTTTGTCTCTGTAGATGGATCGTTGTGGTATCCGAGTAAGATGTTTAGAAAGGTTATTATGATAGGGTTGATGTCTTTAATCAAGGGTAACAAATATTCTGTTTAACCCGAATTCTTCGGCTTTTATCGCAGATATTAAAAATATTAGATGTAAGGGTCTCTATCTATCTTCTAATCTAAACCGACCCCCCCTGCTCGCAGTGCACCCCCACATAGTTAAATCTCCAATAGGTCTAAGACGACTTCATAATTTAAATTTGTTTTAAAATCCGCACTACTGTAACTTTGTAACTGAGTTTTAAAAATTAGCACGATATGACGTTTTTTAAACCATATTCCCACATTTTAAGGTTTTACATTTTTTTATTGTAAATTACTTCCATTCCATACATATACCATTACAGTATTATAAGATATGCGACCCGTATGGCACAATGGTTAACATGCCGGATCGCCGTTCCCAGGGACCTGGGTTCTATACCCAGCGAGGCAGTTTTTCTGTTCTCGGTCTGGGTGTGTTGTGTGTTTTTGTCTTGTGTGTTGTCCATGGCACCCACGACACAGGGAATCCTAGTGGGGGGCTATGAGTGTGTAGCGTTATTTATAGTTTTGTCATGGACGGCAGCGGAAGGGTGGTACCGTGGTACTAGATGCTCGTTTGCTACCTTTATTCCATAAAAAGCAAAACACAATTAGCCATACTTAGATAAATACATTGTATTAAGTCTTTTAACAAGCTAGTTGTATAAACCAACCCGGATAATCCGGGTCGAATGACAACCCTAGAAATACGCAAACAAATTCACCCTTTAGGCAAAGATTATTAAAATGTCGTTACAGGGCCTGTCGAGCTCACTGCGGTATTTGGTATTGACAGGCCAAACTAGAATTTATTTCACAATCAAATTAAATGTTTAAAAGTCTATATAAAAATTACATTTAGGTTTGTGTTTGCCAGAGGACGCAATTTTATTTTTTAGATATCAAGACGGGGTAAAAGTAAAGATAAATCCAACTTTTTTGGGGACGCAACCCTTGTCCCGCGGCGGCCGTCGTGGAAGCAAGGGTGCAGATGGCTTTTCTGGTTGACATTAAAAAATAAAAATGTGTCCTCG
The DNA here is from genome assembly GCA_905404295.2 of Ochlodes sylvanus. Taxonomy (NCBI): domain Eukaryota; kingdom Metazoa; phylum Arthropoda; class Insecta; order Lepidoptera; family Hesperiidae; genus Ochlodes; species Ochlodes sylvanus. The sequence continues at coordinate 7,986,195 of FR990144.1, forward strand.
TTCTCGCTAAAAACATCGTGTACTAAGTTATAAGTCGACCAAATTAGGTAGTTAGACAAATGGGTGAAGTGCGGCCGTTCCGACCCCGCTTTTGTACCGTTCGCAGCACAAATTTGGTTGCTCATTGTGTTATTTTTGTTGCTTTTGCCAATTAAGTTTAGTTTATTATTATTTTACTTATACTTACGCATTGTTGTTGTTAAAACTTATTGTTAGTTTGTTTTCACTTCAATTGCTACGTTTTTTCTTAAAACAAGAAATTTTTACAGCTTTTGTTGTGTTAGAATCTAAAAAAAATATCGTAGCGCAGTAAAAATATAAGAAAAATATTAAAAACATTGAATTCACACTTTTTTGCGGTCCGTTATACGGCATACTTTCCCGATAACGAAAAAATACAGCAAGAAAAACTCGCTGACAACTCAACAATTGTGTATAATTAACTGTTTTGTGATTATCGGAACTCGCCTGATTAGCTAAATAAATTGTGCAACAAATAGCCTCACGCTGTTCCGTAAACCAAATGTTATTTATCAAATCCAAAATATTGTCCTAACGTTGCTATTGAGAACAAAGAAAATGTACGTTCCAAAAGGATAAAGAAATAATATGTAAAGAGTTCAAAGTTTGCAGATAAATAAATCACATTCGGAACGACAAAATTGTGTTTAGTTAGAGCCTGTTCCGATGCGTTATTCCCTGCTTTTCTGAGTTGCGTAATCCGAGGCGGTATTCGAGGATAGCAAAATCCGAGTGAGCAAGCAGTTCCTAGTGTTTAAAACCGACCGAATATCGCTACTTTATCGATGCTATAAGTAGCTAAACTTTGTTGATTGTCATCCACTCTAGACATGGAAGGCATCCAATGCGTCCGTTATGTACGAATCGGACTGCCCGGTGCCGTCCAGAAACCTGTCAGCACAGTCAGCAAGAGAATACCACATAATACTTAGATGACACGTTTCGTAACAGCTACGATATCCTGGCATACCTTACAGAATATAGCGTAGGTAGGTACTATATTTTGCTCGCGGCTTAGCCCGCGTGAGATTCGTAAAACAACAAAATACCGTTTATATTATCCCAACAAAACGTATTATCGGGATGAAAACTATCCAAAGTCCTTATCCGGGTTTCTAACTAAATAGGGTCTAAACTATCTCCATACCAATTTTCATCCAAATCGATTCAGCGGAAAAGGTAGTAGACAGACAGAGAGTACCTTTTGTGTTTATAACATTAGTATGGATATTTGAAAAGACATTGGTACAAAACTCCGCGTGTCTACGTTTACGAGAAACTCGGCACGAATATTTAGGACGTATGCAATTCGTTTCTTTTACAATGTATGAAATGAAACAAGTTGCAGTGATGTCTTTATCTTTTTTATCATCATTCTACTTAATATACACATGCTTGTAATAAAAATGTAACTTATCTATAGGAGATAACACGGAATACAGAAAGAAGTGGAAACGGTACAAGTGTTGATTAATAAGAAAACCACGGTAGCAAAATAAACACAAGTAAATCCCTAATCGTATTATTCACACTAAGAAACTTACATTTTTATTGGTTGGTACTTGTCAACTTCAAATAGTCTATCAAACCGGCTCATTATAGTTGAAAATGCACCTTAACGATTTATCTTAATTTTTATTTTTCCTTGCCATATTTGGTGTCTTGTTACCTTTATCAATTAAGAACATAACAGTTGTAAAGATTTTCTTTCCACCGCTAGACGTCAAAATTTTACGTAACAACTAATTTTATATACTTAAAACTGTAAGAAATAAAGTTGACATTGTGTTGTCCGGCAATTACGCAGAGCTCCGCGCAACCTTAGTCCGTGTGCCACGCCTACTTCGCACTTCCACTTCTTTCTGTATTCCGTGGGAGATAACACGGAATACAGAAAGAAGGGAGATAACATCGCCGTGCTATGAGCGGAGAAAAAAATTTGAGAAAAACTATTGAAGACATTTTATTAAAGCTCCCAAAACAATGATTGTTAGATTTTTTGTCTGTCTATGCCTTTGTACGTGCGAAGTTCAGAAATGGGTTGACTGGGTTAAATGCGGTTTTCACTCATGTGTAATCTTGATAATATGAATATGAAGTTAGTGATAAGTTGAAATAACTCTTAGAATTGATTTGTATAATTCTGCCACAACAGATGTACCTAGAGAAAAACTTCAAAAAATCATTGTTATACAAAGCTTAATAAAATCTTCCCAAATATATTCTATTCAATATAAAATTCATTACAATTTATTGCCAAGGTATCAAAGGAATATTTCTTTTAAAGCTTTTTAAATAAAAATAAATTGACTTCGTATTTGCGTAGCCAGGTCACAGGTCACTGAGGTCAAGTTTAGAGGTTCCAGAACTTTGGTAAAATTAACCGAAACTATATCTGAAGCGGCTTCAGACGTTATCTATACATATAAGTAAATTGAAGAGTCTGTCTGTGATTTCAAAATAACTGTTTTCTCAAGTACTTGTAGTTATTTATACGATACTAGAGCATACTTTTTTTTTAATTCTGTATTTATGATTTTTTGTTTGTCCGGAGTAATCTCTGGAATTAATGAACCAATTTTGATAGCACTTTCACTTGACGATAGAGGCAGTTAAATAGCAACAAAGGCTAGCCTCTAAACCTTCCAAGCGAGCGAATACGCGGGCACAAATAGTACATAATAAATATGCAAGCCTCACTCAATGTTTTCTGATGTGGCTTTAATAAATGCTCTTTCATGAGATACCCTGGAGAATTTCTGACCCGTGCGAAGTTAATAGGAACAGCTAAATAAAGCGGTTATTAGGTAGTCATTGAAAAACTTTATCGTCAAAAGAATACATTATTATATGAAATGCCATTACCCAAGGGTTATCCGAGGGCCATGAGCCGTAACGCTCACAGCAAATTCGCTTAACGCTGCAAACGTCAGCGTCAAACGTTAAACAAATGTACATAACTAGTTAACCCGCCCTCGCTTCGCTTCGGGAAACCTGTCCCTTAGTACCCAAGTCCAAAATTGTTAAACGTAACCAGCGCACGAATTTATTTTCACGCGCGTTTTGCGAAAAACTTTAATATATTACACATATAAACTTTCCTCTTGAATCATTCTATCTATTTAAAAAAAACCATCAAAATCCGTTGCGTAGTTTTAAAGATCTAAGCATACATAGGGACAGAGAAAGCGACTTTGTTTTATACTATGTAGTGATTATGTGTTCGAGCTTATGGCCACGAAAAAGCGCTGTAACACACTCATAGCTCCGCGAAAGGATTCCCAATCTCGCGGGTGGCATGGACAATACAAATTACACGTCACTAACGCCCATGACTCGAGAACAAACATTTATCTGTTACATAAACATTATGCCCCGGCCGGGAATCGAACTCAGGACACCATGCTTCGCAGGCAGGGTCACTGCCAACTAGGCTACGGAGTCGTCAAAAGCACTTCGTCCGAAAAGCCGTTGGTACCACCACTGAGCACGGGACTCCTCTCAATTTGAGGAATGTAGACCATAGTCCACCTATATATCCACCTATATATGTATACCACCTGTATACGCTGGAAGAGTGCAGATTGGCAGATTTCACACTGTCCATGCCACTCGCGACACAGGGAATCCTAGTAGTGTATATGGGGTATAGGGTATGAGGGTGTTAACGTTTATTTATTTATTTATTAACATATGGGTGGCGATGATGATAAGGACACTAATATTCGTACCTTCAAAAAATACCGTAGTCATAAGCAGAAGCGAATGTGAAACATGAAAATGTTTTGAACTGAAACACACATACTAAGCGAAATTTATTATCTCAAGCTATGTTTAATACGCAAATAGTCGAATAGTACTTCAATTTAACAAACAAACGACAAACAAGTCATACATAAATTTCGTTTCGCTTTAGAAGTAAACAGAGAGGTTAAAATGCGACACGTCTTCCGAATACGGTCGTAAAATACTTTACGACTTTTGAGTATTACTTCGCACAGCGCGTTTTGTTCAGGATTTGAAATGTTCGGCGTTCGCTTCTCATTAAATATTAATTGTTGATCTTTACATTATATGGAAAGGAATTATTCGAAGGCCATGAAATAAACAAATACCTATCCATCATTATCATATACATATATTTTGTAAGGACTTAAGATAGCAAACGAGCATGCACCACCACACTTCCTCTGCCGTCTATGACGCTAAAGAATATTTAAAGAAAAGAAAGAAGAAGGTCAAAAATATTTATGTAAACCTACTAAGATGGATAACTAATTTAGTAACTTTCTGAGTAACTCTTCGCTTTACTTCGAGAATTAAATTATCAGGAGAGATTAGTATCAACGTTCATTAGCGAAGCGATACTCCAAGTTTTCTAATTATTTAAGAAGCAAAGTCTACGACCCTTTAATCTTTTGTTTTCGGTCCGGGCGTGTGTTTATTGTCATTGTGGGTTTGCCCATGGCAATCAGAGAATACACACACACACACACACACACATCAGCATAGAATCATGATGTGTGTGTGTGTGTGTGTGTGTGTTGCCTTTTGGCTTAAGAGCCAGTATCTTGGTTTTCCTGCTCTTTTTTCTCGGTCGGCAAGCATCGGTGGCTCGATTGCTCGTTTGTTGGCCATGATCATACTAAAATGCGTTTGTAGCCCGACGGATCGCATCGATCAAATAAATTGATCTTAGCAACAGAGGGCGCGGTACATTAGTGTATGGTGACCGCTAGTGGTAAGCAGTTCTTAAGTTTTTAAAAGTGAGTTTACAGAATCAGATGAGCCAGCTGATAAGTGATTTCGAATAACAAAGGCCAAAGATTTAAGTTGCGTAATAACACTGTGAAGGATCGGTACATACCAAAACAATTTGGCCCCATTATAGGGGTCATATTTTGCGATCACCCCATTAAAGCCTCGTTCTCCAACGTCCTTTTATTTTATTACCCGATATTGGGTGACATAAATTATTTAGGACCTAGTAATAAATGGAATCGATTCTATTAGAGTTAATGTTCTTTTAAGATAAAAACTTAATCTTCATTTCTTTAAGACCCTTTGTGCCCAATTGTGCCTGCTCACATCCAACTAAATCATAATCATAATGTTTTTTTATTTAATCATAAGCTAGATCCGGCCAGCCCGATAGAAATCGGTAAGCCACGTCGGAGGCCGCCGGGCGGAAGTAAAAATATCCGACATTTATATTGAGAAAATCTATTGGGGACCTTTAATAACGCAATATCGAAATCCATAACAATGATTATTATAGAATTTTCGTCTGTTTATCAGTGCGTTTGTGCGCCCTAATCTCATAAGCCAACCTCGAATTGAATTAATTTCATAAGGCCCGTCCTCTAGTATGATGTTGCACTATCTACTCTCACTCTCACTAGTAATACGTGGTCAACGGTGTTGGTTTCACAATTATTTATTCTGTACTTTGATTAATCTCTTTTATTTAAGATACATTGTGTTACTGTTTGTTGATCCTTGAAAATAAATAAATAAATAAGTCTATTACGCTGATAAATACTCCCAATAAAAATTTACCCGAGATATTATCTTTACTTTTATTACATAAACTTAAAAATCAATTTTTATGATCCTTCATAATCCTTTCTTACTACTGGGATATAGTCCGCTACGCTGGGACCAGCCGAAAACAGGATTAAGGTAGCTATTAGATACTACAATATGCAATTCATTTCCAAACATCACTCTGAAGAGGGGATTACGATTAATGGGCTCCTTTGTAACGAACTTAACCCTTCTAGGGATATAAAAGGGATTATTTGGATGAAATTTATGGATTTTCTTCTTACTCTGCTCCGAGTATGTCCTTTATGCTTTAAGTCAGCGTTTCTTAACCTTTTTCAGTCCACGGACCCCCAAAAAATCAAACACAATTTCAACGAAACTCCTGATTAAAACCACGAGAATAAATTTCGGACATTTCATTTTAGTACCTACTGCAAAAAATACTTTTTTATAAAAAATTAAAATACTGTATCTACCTATTGATGTGAAGGTTGGTACTGCTTTTACTTGCTTTTCAGCAACTAGATTAGTAATATTTGGATTAATATTAGTAGTACTTAGTTGTAACACATACTCGCGGATCCCCAGCGGTCCGCAGATCGCAGGTTAAGGACACTGCTTTTAGTCAATAACCGACCAAAGAGCAGATGAACCTTCCGTTTTTAAGTGGTTTTCATTGCCCATGTACATCAGTTGCACCAAAGGCATCACCGATGCGTTACCGGGCAAGGAACATGAGGATGAAGCAGGATGAAGAAAAAAGAACTAGCTCTCAAGCTGCCAGCTGGAACACTATCAGTCATTTTGCGGCTGGTTCAAGCACTAGGCTGTATAAATAATTTCAATTTAAATAAAAAATTTAATGACCAATACTTAGGTCGTACCATGTTTTGTACGGTTTAACGCCCACTTAAACCGCCTTCAATTGGCTTTTAATACGTTTTTAATGTGGGGTAAAAATGCGAATAGCACTATTTAACAAGATATAGCAGTTTACCGATTAAAGAAAATTAGTGCTAAGTTGACCTAAAAGAAAATAGGGAATGAAAGTATGCAATATATAAACAGGAACAGAACACACGAATATTCGAATACAAGAAAAGTAAAATTATCTGGTACCAAATGTAAGCTTTGACAAAGTGAAATAGACGGAATAAATGTTTATTTTCATTTATCTCTTAAACGGCTTGATCGATTTGGATACGTTTTTCTTTACATAGTTTGTGATTCACCCTCGGTTATTCGTAGGTATATACGAAGTTAATTATCATGGTCTTAATTCACTACAGGTGCTGCAGTTATTTGTGGAGGTTTTTGTTCTTATTTAGCGGTAGTCCCTACCAGTTTTTTTTTGGTTTTGTACTATATTTTTACTAGGCTTAGATAAGACAATCACATTTGTCGGCATGTCATTGTAATGAAAGCACAACTAAATTGAAATAAAAAGACACATAATGTTATTTAACTTACATTACGTTACCTTACGTTAATCGTTTTAAATTTGAACCAAGTCAACGATGGTTACGAAATTGAAGAAGACTGATGTATAAGAAAAACACCAGTAATTAATAATATAACTGTTTTAACTGGTGTTATTCTGAATCATACCATCCATCTTGATAAAAATGAATATCCGCTTTATTAACAAACATACGAGTACACAAAGCTATCCAGAATGGCACTGAGGAGAATATTTAAAGCTGCAGAATACTTTGAGAACCCTGACCATCCGTTATTAGGTCCGAATATAAAAGGACTCTATTTCATAGGCTATTTGGAAAACGGATCAAAATTGCTGAATTTCACCTTCAACTTTATTTATTGTTTGTGCACACTCATTGTTGTATCCGAATACGTTGAGTTGTATCAACTAAGACGAGATTTATCGCAAGCCTTGGTCAACTTCTCAATAACGAGCTTGAGTACTGTAACTCTAAGTAAAATCATATTGTTTCTGCCAATGCGTTCAAAATGGATGCACCTGCTGAACTTAATAAGCAAAGAGGAAATATCCGCAATAGAGAAAAATGACTCATGCACAGTGAAAATTATGAACGGGTACAAAAAATATTCAAGAGTGATAACTTACTTATTTTGGGCAGTTGCGTTCTGTACGAATATCGTCGCAATCACATCTCCAGCTTTGAAATACCTATCGATGGCTCAATACCGAGAAAAAATTGCAAATGGCACAGAACCCTTGCCTCAAATTTTGAGTTCTTGGGTTCCGTTCAATAAAAACAAAATGCCTGGGTACTTAGGAAGTCTAGCGATTCATGTCTTCGTACTTACTGTAGGATCATGTGCGGTAGCAGTTTATGACACTAATGCAGTTACGTTGATGACATTTCTGAAAGGTCAAGCAAAGATTCTTAAATATAAGTGCAGAAGAGTTTTTGGAGAAAAGGATTTGATTTCTGACGAAGAAGTTTTAAGTCGCATAAGTGAATGTTACAGGCATCATGAGTTTATTAAAAAGTAGGTAACAGAAAAGAACATTTTTGAAGAAAAAATTTATTTCTATCATATTAAAATTTATATAATGTAAAAGGACATTAATTAATTATTTTTCTTCTATTGCAGCGTTTATGAACAGGTAAATTCACTTTTATCTCCGGCGATGTTCATTTACGTCCTCGTTTGCTCCATATCAATATGTTGCAGTGTAGTGCAACTGTCTCTGGTAAGTCTGTATTGTACAGAAAGTAATTTACGCGTAAATTGCTGACGAGTGATAAGCAATGGCGTCAGATCCATCCTGATTTCTGTTCGCTTTGAGCCTACTATCTAGTTTACCTAATCCTAATGTTCTTGAAGCTGTTGCTGCTGTTGTTCTTGAAGCATATTTATGTGTTCAATCGCAATATCCAACAGTTATTTCAAAAAAGGTTCACACAGTGCTCCATGCATCTTTAAGTCAAGCTAACGTCCTCAGGTCGTGTGTACGACGACGACTTTCGGACGACTTTGGCGTGGAATTATAACTGTTACGGGGCAATTTTTTAAAGACATTTAGCCTAAGTTACTCCTTATTACATCAGCTACTGAAAGTCTCGTCAAAATCGGTGCAGCCGTTAAACAGATTAGCCAAAACAAACAGAAAGACAGACAGGCAGACACAGAGACAGACAAAAATTGTTTAAAATGTTATTTTCTTATTTTATTATAATTATGACGTACTATGTTACATCCATAATTATGCATTTAGTAAAAAGCGGTTAATTTAATATTACAAACAGACACTCCAATTTTATTTATTTGTATAGATTACCTCTTAAATGTAGATTTATATATGTAGATTTATACCTTAGGATATTTTTTCAAATATGTATCTCAGCTTGAAACTGTAAAAAACGTTTCTTATGAATGAATAATGGCGTTTTAATTAAAATTGTTTTTACTATGTACAATTTCTTAAGATCTTTTTGTAATTCCTTTTTATTTTTATTAGACTTCTTTTGATTTTCTGTATTTCAAATTCAGAATCGTCATGTTATGTCTTAATAAGTAATTTATTTAAATTGAGCGAGCACTAAAAACATCAAAGTGAATAAAACTTTGACTTGAAGATGGCTCAGATAGGATTTTCAATGTTATCCATTTTTGATTTTTGTAAGGTTTCACCGAACTAATACAAATTAAAAATGATTTATACTTGTAACAATACTGATACACGTCATTGCTTTTAATTCTACCACTGTGTCGCAACTCAACAATAATACAAAAATATACTTTAACCTAACAAGAACAGATTGCAGAGCTGGTTATTTCCATACATCTTTATTATTTAAATAATCATCTACGTCATAGTAACCCTTGCTCATAAGTCCGCTTTTACACGTTTATTAAATAATTCTACAGGCAAGTAACGTATGAAAAATTGTGAAACCATTTGAACTGGGTCAAAAGATCCGATCATCGAAGACAGTGATGTTAGTACGAAATAATATTTTTTGTCAATTTCTAGGATGTGACGCCCGTTCAAAAGTTGTGGGTGGTTGAATACACTCTTGTCCAAGCTTTCCAACTATTCCTTTATTGTTGGCATAGTAACGAAGTGGCTCTGGAGGTAAGTATTTCGCTTCAACCATTAATGACCTACTATTGAGCAAAGGTTTCTCCTGATACCTGAGCGGGACTAGAGAATATTCCACCAGTGCGGGTTGGTGGCCAAGCCCAGTGTATGCACCTTATGACAAGGAAATTTAATGTCTACTACTACAAAAGTAAATAAACTTGGATAGGAACAATCATAATACTTCCTTCATTTATTGTTTTAATCGTAATGTCATGATTAATACGTGTTGTCGTCGTCGTGACGTATTTTTTAATTTCACGTTAAACAAGTTTGACAGAATGTACAGACATGCTATTTACAGACGGACGCTATAAGCAGTGGATGCTTCGAGAGCAAATGGTGGCGAAGCAACCTGAAGCAACGGAAGCTGTTAGTGCTGCTAATCGGCAAGACGAACCAGCGTTACATACTGACTGCTGGGCCATTCACCACACTATCTGTGCCCACTTTTATTGATGTAAGATAACAATACAAAACTTCATCACCACAATCCATCATACTCCTGGGCACATTGCACGTTAAATAAACGCTTGTAGAAAAGACTGAAAACACAAAAAATGTACTCATATAAGAATTGCTACACCTTAAGCCGGGTTCATATTTTTGTGTCGTGTCGTGTCATTAGTGTCGTGTCGGTCTGACAAGGCAGGTGCCGTTTACATTAATCAGTCTAGTTGCGACGTGCTCGCCGACATAATTTGAATTATTATGCTTTATCCGAAGCGAAGGGAAGTTATCTGTATAAATAAAAATGAATGTTGGTAAGCGCAAACCTTGAGAATGGCTAGAGCAATTCGGCTAATTTCTTTTCGTATGGAAGGTTTTAATTAAAATAGTAGCAAAAACAATTCTCCGGAAAAACGTTATGTTTCTTTAATTTTTACTACCTATTGACTTTTGACAAAACAAAGTCTGTCCGAGCAGCTAGTTAGCAAAGGACAGCAAAAGTAATAGATTACGACAATTTCGTAATAAATAACAAAACGTAAGTTAACAAGCATGCAGCACCACCCTTTCCCTGCCGCCCATGACAACTAGGACCGACACAGAATAAGACTCAAATCCGGATAAGGATGGTCAGAATGTTTCCTGGTTAGAGGACTGGGATAAGGAAATGTGTGTAAGAGTCTCGTTCTAATTCGGTCACAGAAACGTTGCTACCCTTGAGGACTAAGATCGCCTCTATACAAGTGTAACCGGATCCACACCTTTCTAACCGAAGACACAATTGCTGTTAAAACAATTACTACACGGTAGAGATGGTACTAAGTATCGTTGCGGTGGTACTACCCCGGGCGAACTCTAGGCTTTACCACCCGTAATGATTTGTTCGTTTGTTTCAGATCATAAAAGGCTCGTACAGTTTCTACACTTTGGTTATGCAGATGGGGGATAACTAATTAAGATTCATCAGTTTAATGTATCATTGAATCCCATAATTGTCCCACTGCTGGGCTCAGGATTCGTCATAGTCCATCGCGCTGGCTATTGGAACACTTCACATAATTATCTTTGAGAACATTACTTTTAGTTGAGCAGGTTTCCTCACAGTGTTGTTTTCAAGAATGCAAGACAAGTTATAGTTAATTACGAATGCGCACAAAATTTGCAAACTTAGAGGTGCGTGCAGCGCGCATTGTTTTGCTTGCTTCCTCTAGCTTGCGTCGATGTTAAGTGATCGACAAAGTTAAGCAACAGCGGGTGCGGGCGGTAGTTGGATGAGTGACCGCTAGTGGCAAAATTTCTTGGGCGCTTCCGTGCTTCGGAGGGCACGTAAAGCCGGCGGTACCGGTTGTTACTATTTGGCAGCATTCGTTAAGCCACGTCAGATGCCTTCAGCGGCTTAAAAATTTCCGTCACTTGGGTTGGCCACTAACTCCTTCACCAACCCGCACTCGAGCATCGTGATGGAGTATGCTCCAGGCCTCCACAGGTATAAGGAGAGACCCGTGCTCATTAGTGGGCCATTAATGGGTTGAAGCCAAGCCAAGCCAAGAGGTGCGTGCAAGATTCTAACAAAAGCCCCCTGCGAGGGAGTCCAACATTCAAACCGTTATGAATGCTCAACTTACTAGCCAAGCTGATAAAGTTACGAGGCTTTCATATTATTTTGTTACTGTAGTTTTTTTGCTCTCATAAAATTGTTATTTAAAATGGGTTTTTATTTTAAATATCCAAAATAAATATGCGAAGTAACAATTTTGTACTCCCTATAAATAATAATACACGCACCATTCTGAGATTTATTATAAAGTTAAAATTAGCACGAAAAAGTGTAGAAAGATCAATTTTAAATATATATTATAATGTACATAACTTTATGTTACGGCCTAGTGTTGCACTTGCACGCTCGGCTCAGGCGGAACGTGACAATAACGTCATATTTTTTCGTGCGTGCAGCCGGCGTTCATCGATTTATAAGACGTTAACACGTCAAAAGACAGAGATTACAAGCTCCCAACTGGAACGTAACAAGTCTAATATTATGTCAGTCAATTGTAAATGTTATTTTTGTTCTCTGAACTGTGCAAAGACCCTTCAGTTAAATTTGATTAAAACCGTCAGTAGATTGGAAGTGCCATAGGATTTCAAAGAGGGCCATGATACCAATTTAATTTCAATTAAAGTTAAAGCAATTGAAAGAGGTCGTGACTTTGTTAGCGGGAATCTATTTTGACTTTATATAATAAAAAAATCACGAAAAATCGTTAAAAGAATAGCGAAGTTGCTAGGGGTTGTTACCGCCGTCGAACATCGGGTATCGTATCCGTATCGTTTCCTTTGTTTAATCAAATCAAATCAAAATAGTTTTACTAAATTGATACTTAGATATTTAAGTATTTTGTATATTTATAAAGGCAGTAGCAGCAATAGTAAAGGCGTAAAGTCTTCAAACACCAGCGTTGGCCACTAATCCCTACACCAATCTGCACTGGAGCAGCGTGTTGGAGCTAGGCCTTATGAGTCATGAGGAGAAAACCGTACCCAGAACCTTCAAAGAAAAGAAAAAAAAAGAAAAGAAAAACAGTTTTTCGATTTCGGTTCGGTTAGTATAATGGTAATTACAAATGGTAATGGTAATTACAAATAAACGTCTCTAATATGGTCTGGATATATGTAACTCTGAATTCCGTATTGAGTTCTATTAATGTGGAAAATTGATAATTCCCACGCTCCAACTCTTTCCTCATTAATCTCTTCAAACGACGCATGAAATGAAATATTGGTCTATGATCTGTGTTTTATCTATTGTAAAGAATACTTCGAAGTGCAGATTGATTCATTAATCATCTTTGTTTATCAACGAATCATAAAATGATTTATGGAATTGGAAATAACCATTTTGTAGCAGTATTATGAATGACTTCCCATCGCGTTTCTTATCGGGAAGCAATAGGTAGAATAAATCAGAACAGTGAAAAAAGAAACTTCATTGTGAGACATTTAAATAATAATAATAATATTTTTTTTAGTTTTAACCAACTGTGCCACGACTTTGTGTGGATGTCAGATAATATCGCTACTATCATAATAAGTTTGTTCATAATTCTAATAAACTTTGATAGCGATACATACGGACGCCACTAGAATGTATTATATTTGCAATCCCCTGAATTAATTTAAGTAGTATTTGCAAAGTAATGAAAAGTTTGACGTAACATATTATTGTAGTGTTCGTTTTAATTCGATCAGTTTACAAAATAAGTATGGGAATGGATTATATTATGAATTTGACATTAATTTATATTAAAATAAAGCCTATCTTATACTGTGTATTATAAAACGCAACAGACACAATAAAAATAAAAAGAATGAACACTAACACACTTACAACCCCGCACTAGGATTCTGTGTGTCGCGGGTGGCATGGACAACACAAATAACACAATATGTCATCACTAACACCCATCTTCACACTACCAATTAAGCTACGAAATTAAATACGTCCAGTATCATAGAAGTGTCACAGAAAAAGTATAGTATACAAAATATGTATTAGCGCACTTATAACTTGCAGACAGAAATATCAAATTTATTTATTGGATAAACGTCAGAGATTTGAAGATGTAAGGCTCTCAGAGAGGTCTTAGTGTTGGCAGTAGTGCCAATTAGTGTCACATTGGAATGGGATTCTGGAAATGGAATTGGAAAAAATCTGGGATTTACAATTTTTAGTCTGTTATTCAACTAAGACACGACTAAGAAATTTTGCAAATTAGTGTAGAGCATAATATATGTATATGTATGTAATATGTATAGTTCTTGTCTAACTATAATGTTCTTTAAGATGTGTTAAGTCTACCAATCCGCACTTAGCCATCATGGTGGACTATGGCCTGTACCCCTCACATTGTATGGGTAGATCCAAGCCCAACAGTGGGAGAAATGGGTGGCAAGAAGTTTATGGAGAACTCTCATATATTATCATATACACAATGTTCTCATTGTGAACCCTCTCACTGTGCGAGGAGACCCTATGTAGGTACTTTTAAAATTACAAGATATTTTAGCTAACGCATTGATCATGTTTTTATTTAACCTAAAAAAGGATAAAAAAGATGGTCTGTAAAAGGTTTAGTTCTACTACGTACGGACCTAGTTAATGCTTCATCGGTAAATTACTATTAACAAAAAAAACTACATGTCATTTACTACGTATATTGCTTTTCTAATATTAAAACAAAAATACCACTCCAACGGATCACTGTCATTTTTGTCAAAACAACGACCGCAATTATATTCTGGAAAACGACCGTTTGTTACGTATTTTCTTTATTTTAAAATTGGAAAAAGTCCAGATATGTAATTTGTGTCGAAGATTCGAACAATACTCCGCCCATTGGGCGAGAAATAAAATTTCTTTTCAAATTGAAAAATTATACCTTATTGATACATTGACAAACTTTATTGTTAGTGTCGGCTGTGTATTTGTAATATTTTGCATTCGTTGCGAACAATTTCGACAACATTAATCTTAATTACCGAATACAATTATCATACTTTAAATCTATATATTAAAGTACGCAATGAGTAAAATTCTGATTCAATAAGAACATCTAAAATTAATAACCCAAAAAGTAAACAAGACAAGTGAAGTTTAATCTTCCAACTAGTCTATGGTTTTATTTAAAATATACTTTTTTGTTTAAAATTATTGAAACCGACGCCATTTACAACCCAGTGCGACCGTAATCATTCAAAGAGACAACACGAATAACAATGTTCACAAAATTGCTACAAGCCTTGGAAGATCCCGTACATCCGTTATTAGGGCCCACTCTTTGGGGCTTACAGACTTGGGGCATGTGGCTGTCTAATAAACGCTTAAGCCGGATCCTGTACTACCTTTTGCATATCAGCGCCATCGTCTTTGTATTCAGCCAGTACGTAGAACTGTGGATAATAAGGTCGCATCTGGAGCAGGCTCTGCGCAATCTTTCAGTCACAATGCTGAGTAGTGTGTGCGTTGTGAAGGCAGGGACGTTTATCTTATGGCAGAAGCATTGGAAACATGTAATGCAGTACGTATCCGAGTTGGAAAGACGCCAGCTATCGATAAGGGATAACGTAACCAAGAGGATTATCAGAGATTATACAAAGTATTCACGAGTTGTGACCTATTTCTACTGGTGTCTGGTCACAATCACAGTTTTTACGGTTATCCTAGCACCGTTGGCGATTGTCACTTCTTCAAAAGAATCTATGAAGTTGATTAAAAATGGAAGCAGATCTTACCCTGAAATAATGAGCTCCTGGGTACCATTTGATAAATCGAGAGGATATGGCTATTGGGTCTTAGTTCTAGAACACTCATTGATTTGTTTTTACGGGGGCGGCATCGTCGCAAATTACGACTCAAACGCCGTTGTATTAATGACTTTTTTCGCTGGACAACTAAAACTCCTGAACGTTAAATGTGCTAGGCTGTTTGGAGATGAACAAAAGAGATTGGATTACAAGGTTGCAATGGCACGAATCCGGGATTGTCATAATCACCATTTACACCTGGTGGAGTAAGTATGATTAACGAGACTTAAATGTTTGTGGATTTTGATTTATATTATAAAACTAGAGTCCCGCTCTGTCCCGCAACGACCGTAACTTATAAAGCGCTACTTCATATTGTCAGTACAAATGTGAACATTTTCTTCCGTAAATGTATCTACAACACAAAAATTAATATTGGAACGAAGTTCCTCAAAGCAGCTTACGGGTAGTACGATTTATTAGAAATCGTCACGTAATGAAATTATGCTGTTTATGTAGTAGAAATCGTCACGTAACGAAATTCCGTATGATAGATATGTGTGTTCTAATACGCTTTTTATTAATATTTATCATTATAAAATTTAGCTTGCTGCAGTTCTTCTCTTAACAACATTTTTAACTTCAACTCAACTGTACCATACCTGAGACTCTGGACGTTGGTAGCCTGTTAAATGAGCCTACAAGCTACTTTAAAATAATTTGTAATTTATTGCAGAAATGCCAAGATACTGAATTCTCTGTTATCTCCAGTAATGTTCCTTTACATCATCATTTGCTCACTCATGATCTGCTCAAGCGCCGTGCAGCTGACTAAGGTAGGTATGTATGTCATACTTAGTCATAAGTAAGGCATAAATATGTCGTGTTTTCAATAAGAAAGGAAAAAGGCTTTGTTGGAACACATTTTGCATTCCAGATTACTAAGGGCCTATTCAGATGTACGCGGTATCCGCTGCTACTGTAGGTAACGTATCGTAACGTATCTGTAGGTGGTATTCTTACTTTTTCACCTAAGCGAGTATTACACCCACTATGGGTAGTGAAACTTATTGAATGTCGTCTACAGTAGAACTGAGGACTCTTTATCGAGGCGGTATGGGATGATTAGCAAAAGCTGTATCCAAGCCGGTATATCGCACGATGTATTTCACCGGTAGCGGATACCGTGGACATGTAAACAGGCCAACGGTGTTGAGTGTTGACGGTACTGGCGACATTGTAGCGACGTCATAGCTAAAACGCTAGGGCCAGCAACAATAGCGAGAGCTGCTGCAACTATAGCAAAGACATAATTATGTGGGTGATACATCGCAGCATTTAGAAGTCACAGTAACTTTCCACTTCACTTCGACTTCAAGACACTTCTCTCATAACCACTGCTTGCAGATATTTCGTCGTTGCGATGTCGCTTCTTTTTGAACAGATACTAAAATATTTTGAATCGTTATTTGCAAATAATTCGGTATAAAATTATTTGACACACACATGACACACATTTGCACAAAATTATGACATTGCAGTATTGAACAAGTATAGTTAAATTCTGTAAAAATAAAATGATGATTAATGTTTACGTGGTGATTTTAGGATGGTATAACAACTATGCAGCAAATCTGGATAGCGGAGTACCTCATAGCTCTCATAGCCCAGCTGTTCTTGTACTGTTGGCACAGCAGTATAGTACTGAATATGGTATATTCGTTTTATTAATAAATACCAACCATATTTTTATACATACATCGACGCAAGTCGGCCCACTTCAATATACATAGCATGGATAACATTAATATACCTACTTAGGATAACAATTTAATCTTAGTGTGTATTACGCCATATACCTACTAGTATGTCTAGAAAATGTGGGATAATTTAGCAAGATTACGGTTCCGTTGACCTTGCTCATGCTCCCGTGACTTTGTATAAGATAAATTATTTTATTCATTCGCTCGAGTCAGCGCCTAGATAAGCGCCTCGAGTGATCCCGTTACACGGGACATAATACACGGGAATTTGTATTTAACCTGGAAACCAGTTCTGCAAATATCCAGCAAACAAGCAGGCGAGCTTTCTGATGGTTTGACGCCTATGAACATTTGTAACACCAAAGATACTCATGCGAGAAGAAAGAAGAAGAGAGAAGAAAAGAGGTACTGGCTCTTAAGGCGCTCAGGTCGCTGGATTTTGTACCAGTTTAATCCCGAAGATACTCTAGGCGTACTTAACGTAATTTTGTTGAAAAAGCTATTACTATTACTATTAAATCTATTAACTATTACTATTAAATCATTATTATTATTAGTGGTATTCTGATACGTAAAGTCTAGCCTGTCTGGCTAGCTACAACTCTCTTGCTTGAGTCAGCTGTTAAACAACTTGTCGTGTTCCGGTTGGGGGCTTCAGAGGCAGTATTCTCTTGGATGGACAACATACAAGACAAGAGACACCCAGACAGAATAGGAATTTGAACTCATTCAGATCAACCCCTTTGAACGGCGGTCCGGCCTGGTATCCATTGGTTCATTGGTCGTGGTGGTCATGTTGCAG
This sequence comes from Ochlodes sylvanus, assembly GCA_905404295.2. Taxonomy (NCBI): domain Eukaryota; kingdom Metazoa; phylum Arthropoda; class Insecta; order Lepidoptera; family Hesperiidae; genus Ochlodes; species Ochlodes sylvanus. The sequence continues at coordinate 8,004,154 of FR990144.1, forward strand.
AGTATTCAAGTGGAAGATGGCGTGTACGCCAGTGGATGGTGGGCGCAGGAGATGCGCGTGCGGCGCAGTGTCCTCCTACTCGGTGGCCAGCTCCGCAAGACTGTTGTCTTCACCGCCGGACCCTTCACCAAGCTTACTGTGGCCACTTTTGTTGCGGTACGTCGTCACTCAACCTCATTGCAACCCATAACAGTCTTACTGCGGGGCTCAGGTGTCCGCTCACAATGTGAGGGGTACATGCTATAGTAGGTACCTACTCTACGTTGACTAAGTGCAGATTGGTAGACGTCACACTTATGACTAAGGATAACTCGTAGGTGTGCAGGTTTCCACACGGTGTTTTCCTTCAGCGAAGCAAGTGACAATTAATTTTTAATACGCACATAATTTGTGAAAATTAGATGTGCACAGCATGAGGGATACATAAATGTGCGGTAGATATTCATTTTACAATTTGCTACAGAGATCATATGTCGTACCGCGAAGTCGTCACCGTGTTGTCTTAATTGACTAACCGTCGTCGTACAAATAAAATTAAAATTTAAACCGTTTATTTCGACGTAGAAACTAACAGTTTAATTAACGAAAGTCAAAATTTACCGAAACATACGAGTACTCATCATTGAGTTATCTTAATATAAAAATCGTAATGAGGGTATACATGATTTGGCTACAACCCATTAATGGCCCACTACTGAGCACGGGTCTCTCCTCATATCTGAGGAGGCCTAGAGCATACTCCACCACGCTGCTCCAGTGCGGATTGGTGGAGGGGTTAGTGGCCAACCCAAGTGTCGGAAATTTTAAGCCGCCCGAAGGTATCCGACATGGCTTAACGACTGCTACCAAATGGTAACAACCGGGACCGACGGCTTTACGTGCCCTCCGAAGCACGGAAGCGCTCAAGAAATTTTTGCCACTAGCGGTCACCCATCCAACTACCGACCGCGCCCGCTGTTGCTTAACTTTGTCGATCACTTGAGATCAACGCAAGCCGCCGGGCTATGAGCGCTTCTACATGATTACAATGACACAATAGAGAAACAAGGTAACAATAATTGCCAATTGCTCAAAGACTGACTGACAGACAATTTTTAAGATTTAGTTGTAATACAAATAATTGTGTGATACAATAAAGTCTCGAGAATAAAATAAAAGGTTTCATTACCAAAACAAGGAAAAAAGCAGAGTAAAATATACTTAGTTACCCATTTATTTTGTGTTGATACGTCGTTCACTTAAATCTGGTGAGGTAAAGTTGACCTTTCAGCCATTTATTACTGATCACATCCTGCACAGCGCTCGTCACCCAATTCATCACTGTCGGGTAACAGTTGGGCAATGGTAAAATATTCCTTTTTTCTTACTTTTTTTCTAGTCGTGTTGTGTGTTGAAGCATAATTCATTTAGTTTACTTTTCTAAATTAATTATGCTTGAATACGCACAAGACTTTACTTTTAATTTTATTGGTGTGTGTTATGAATGTTGGACTCCAGAGCATAAGTTTGAATCCCGCTCGCACCTATTAATTAAATAGTGCTTCAAGTTTGTATTTTCTTTCATTTCAGATACTTAAAGGAGCTTACAGTTATTACACACTACTGAGTAAGAAAGAAGGCTAGTAAAGAAGACTTACAATATTCTTCTTCGATTAAATAACCACTTTGTAGGTGACGCTTTTACGTTCTTGAGTAAATCATCACTTAGCACATAGCGAAAAGTGTTTCATGCACAATAAAACAGTTATTAAACGATCTTGTGTTTTATTAGGTCAATGTAGCATATTTGCTCGACCAAATAAGACTGTAGCATACCTACTTAGTTGGTTTGTTACGCGCGAGGTCCCGGACCGATTCCCCAGTGCGGATTGGTGGAGGGGTTAGTGGCCATCCCAAGTGTCGGAAGTTTTTATGCCGCCCGAAAGGCCTCCGACGTGGTATAAAGAGTTTTTACGGACGACGGAAGAATTTTTTTCCACTACCGGTCACCCATCCTATTATCGACCGTGCCCGCTAACTCGATCGATCAACATGATAATGAGGTACAATATTAATAAAAACCTGTATTGTTTATTCCCGTAAGTTACGCTACAATTTTCTCCCAATTTCGCAAACCATAATATATTTTCCTTAAGCCGCGTTGGAACAGCAAATATAAATTCAAATTTTCTCAGCAGCCGCTGAAATCGAAAACATAAAGTCAGCACGCGACCGAGCAGGTTACTAAATTTGCGAAAATGTTTCGAAACAATTTCTCAGATGTTTGAAATTCTGTGGAAACTAAACATTTTGCTTAGACTTCGATACATTCCGCACACGATTTGATCGATCATGTTATCCGAGAGTGTATTGAATACGATTTTCAAAATATATTCGTGCCATTGACAAACTCATAGCCTACTTAGTAGTGGCTGTACCTGCGAAGCGTGGAGTCCGCAGTTCGATTCCCGGCCGAGGAAAAATATTTATGTGGCAAATAAAATAAAATGTTTGTTCTCGGGTCATCGATGTTAGTAACGTGTTATTTGTATAGTGTTGTGTTCATGTCAAAAGTATGAGTGTAAACGTTAATTATTAACTTATTTTAATTAAATACATTATAAACTATAAGGGTAATGAATTTTGATATTGGAAGAGGAGCATAGGACGCCCTCGACTGCGGGTGTATGAGTTTCCAAGGTTGTGATGCTTTTGGTGTTATCACCTAAGCATCACAAACATCCAAACATCCACATTAATTATATTATTAGGATGAAAACAACTCATATAGTCTTCTGTATTCATTTCATTGCATATTATCATTCATGAGACGCAACCAACTTAGTCCTGAATCTATTGTCGGTGTTAGTCACACTGAGGTGAGGTGTGTGTTTACACAAAACTTTTGATTTATTCATCTGTTTGTTCAGCGGAGTAAACACACCAAAAGCGATTCTACGTATTTTCGTTAGATCTAGACTAAAGTGATCTCATGTCTGTTTACGAGTAAGGTACCAAACAGGCAATATTTATTTATGTAAATAGCCGAAAAACAAGCATGGCCATGACATTGATGATAAGTGGTTTCCAGCGCGAGGGACATCAACAGCACCAAAGCCACGCCGTTGCGTTGGCAAAGAAGAAAAGAATAAATGAAAATAGTTCAGTTTTAGTTGGCGGTTCATTTTAAGCAGACATGGGCTAAGTGTAATCATTAATCATTCAGCCAAACCGCGTGTTTTTGATCACGTGATCAAACATGAAAATTTAATTATTTTATTGTCGATTTTTAATAAAAATCCAGATAATTTTAAAATAATGTGTAGGCTAAATTGGTTTAAAAAAATTATACTTTTAAGCTAACAACAGTTTGATCTTTATTTTCATTGTAGTCAAATACCCTATTACATTACATCTGGAGGCCAGGAAAATCCCGTGCGCCTTTCGAGAATAGTTAGAGCGTTCTCGACGGCGGCATTTACGTACGTGGCTCCAGACGTAATTGTAACCCGTAAACATGATTATATTTGGGCAAAATGCACCAGAAGAAATTGTAATCTGTAATCATGATTCCTGTGATAGCCGTGTGGTTGAACGTTGGACTGCCGAATCGGTGGTTCCGGGTTCAAATCCCGCACGCACCACTAATTTTCAAAAATTGTGTGCGTATTAAAATTTAATTATCACTTGCTTCGGTGAAGGAAAACATCGTGAGGAAACCTGCACACCTGAGAGTTCTCCATAATGTTCTCGAAGGTGTGTGAAGTCAGCCAATCCGCACTTGGCCAGCATGGTGGTCTATGGCCTATACCCTTCACATTGTGAGAGGAGACCCGTGCCCAGCAGTGGGACAGTTATGGGTTGTGATGATGATGATGATGAATCATGATTCCATTATTTCCATCTCTGATTTTAAGGAACCATTGTGTTGAGGTCTTTGTTCAGCAAACGAATTTATTGCTTATTTGATGTAAGCGGTTGTTATATGTTTACTAGAATTCTATATAGATCTATGTACTGCTGGATTAAGTGATGCTTAATACCTTAATTCTCTTTCAAAGTCGATTTGTTGTTCCTGAAAATTTTCTCTCGAGTAAAATATAAAAGTTTATCTGCAAAAATATAATAAGAAACGGGCCTATTCAGCAATAAGTAATGAGGGTTAACCCTTTCACTGCACGAATTTTCTGCTGTTATAACGATGGTGGCAGATTAGCCGGAACCCTAGTTAAAGGCTGAGTAAAATTTGACACGCTTGTTGTTGACGTCCTCAAGAAGGGTACTCAAATGTTACTACAAATGTTACCCATTGTTATTACCTATACAGTATTTACTATACAGCATTAATAAATTTTACAGCATTATACAGTATAACAAAGGAACTTTATAGGTCTACTAAACACAGCGGAAAGGAGCAGGATTAGCAGGGAGTAGTTAGAAGAGGTGATGTGAGGTAAGGTGAGATGATGTGAGGTGAGGTGAGGTAAGGTGAGATGATGTGAGGTGAGGTGAGGTAATGTAAGGTAAGGTGAGGTGAGGTGAGACGGCGAGGAGGGATCAGACAAGGAGGAAGTCTTCCAAATGTTACCGACCGCAGGCTGTCTTCAAGAGAAGATAGGTGGTTAATAAAAACAATGGAAGAGAACTTGATGTTGTCAATGTCATCAAATAAAATAATTTGGAAGATATTGTAGGTTTTTTTACTTTGTACAAGTTACCGCTTAACTACCATCCCACCTGATGGTAAGTGGCGACGTAGCCCTTGGATGGTACAGGCGTGGACTTAAAAAAATCTATTCATAGGCACCCACATTATAATACAATGGGTGCACGCACGCAGGCAAGCGTAAAGGCAAGAGTGTAGGAAGCACTAAGAGAGGATTTATGGAAATTCACCCCCTAACGGGATAAAAAGGGGATAAACTGAAACTTTTTATTTCTTCAATGGATTCACTTGAAACTTTGTATATATGTTCCTCAAGTGACGCAAGTGAGCACTAAGAAAGGATATTTGGAAATTTGGTGGGCGAAGCCGCATGGGAAAGCTAGTACCTCTATAGTTAGTTATATTTAATTTCAATCCTGCTTCAATTAATATTATTACTTTATTATTCAATACGAAACAATTATAACACTAATTAGCCACTCTTGCTTGGGGAAAAGGGTTTCAAAACTAACACACATGCTGTCTAAATATTAATTACTTCCCAACCTTTTCCATAACCTTTAACTAACTAACTTTTAGCTATAATCACGCGGGACCAATCCGTTTTCCGGAATGAACCAAAGTTATGAGCTATAAATTTTCTGAATTCGTACATTTATTTATTTATTTACGTATCCTTTAAGGTATTTTAGACTAGTATTTTTCAAGAAGGTTTTGCATTCAATTTGTTGATTACTAAAATGGATAAAATTAGAAACCGTAGAGTAGAATAATTTTAAACCATACCGCTTAAAAATATTCATACATAGCGTAAAAACAGACTTATTTCCGCATTTATAATATTAGTATGGATCTTACGTGATGTCATTTGTTTGATTTGACCCGATTTGTTCAGAACCTATATGGAAAACTTTGGTTAATAAAACTTTCTTTATCTCATATCTAATACAATTAGCATTGGATCTTTATGGAGAAAAGTTAAAGCTCAACATCAAATGGTTATTATTCTGAAAACGGTCAAGTGAGAGTTCGATTCCTGTGAAGGTTCCGCATTAATAACGGATTATAGGAGTGAGTGATTTCAATAATTGGGTCGTAGCCAAACTTTTCCGTTAGTGGTCTGCTGAATAAACCAGGCAATATATTGAAGACCCGTATGAGACAACTGCTTTTTGAAGGGTCTTTGGCTTGATTCCCAGCGAGGCCGAAAATCTGAATCTATACAAATAAATAAAATTGGAGTGTCTGTTTGTAATATTAAAATAACATTTTTTACAATTTTTGTCTGTCTGTCTGTCTGTGTGTTTGTTCCGGCTAATCTCTGGAACGGCTGGACCGATTTTGACGGGACTTTCACTGGCAGATTACTGATGTCATAAGGAGTAACTTAGGCTACTTTTATATTAATTTTTTATTGTTAAATTCCACGCAGATGAAGTCGCGGGCACTGCTCGTGATGAATATAAATTTATATTCTCTGTATAGGTGGCTGTTTATGTCTTTGCCTTGTGTTCCTGAAAATCTTAGTGTGGGGTTACGAGTGTGTGTTATCGAAAAATATATTTCTCGTCTTTGCAATCATAATCAGTTGGAACAGAAACCTCAATCAATATTATTCACACATAATCCATGAGTGAATTATATTGAATCGTCGTCACGCTGAACGCATCGTCGATAACATATTAATCATCTGAGACAGTGGTCACTTACCATGAGATAGCTCGTCTGTTGGTTATGTTGGACATTATTTACATAAAAAATTCCAAGTTCAATTTTTCAAACGAAAATCTTCAATTTTTCAATCCTGGAATAATTCGGAAGTCTGACGAGCGTGGAAAATCACGTAATAGTTTTGTTTGTATTTCGGGATCTACGTATTTCGAGATTGAACGTATTGATCGGGTTTCGATTGTAAATATCATATTTTTTGTCCAATCAATCTGTAAGGAGAGATACTTAAATGTTTGAAATGTCTCCTGAGTTGGAATATTCGGTCACACTTATTTATCTAGTTAAATGCCTGCGGTTGTGTGAAAGAAAAATAAAGGTAGAGGTACCTCGAAAAATAGAATCAAATACATTTTATATAATTTTATAAGTTCCGTACCTAAGTTTAGAGTTCAGTTCCGTCTGTCCCAAGGCTCTATCTCTTGAACATAAATAGGTAAACACCTGAAAAATTCTCATGGCCGCTATCACAACAAATAATAAAAAAAGCTACAATCTGTGATGTATTGTGGGTACATTTTTATATTGTATGATTACGGAGGTAATTCATTCCAAATATATTGCGAATAACAGAAGGCTGCGTTTAATTGTGTTCTCTCAAACACCATCCCTCAGATCTTAGAACCCCTACCGATTAGGGATATAACAACTGTATATATAACACAATCCATAAGGGATCCTCATACAAGTAACCTTAAAAGATCGGGATTTTTTACATTACACTTAACTTTTATACTCGTAATATCGAGGGTTTTACCTCATGTTTGCGGATCACTAAACAACTAAATTTCTGGCTGAAGGAGAAATACATTATTGCAGAGATAGAGGTAACCCTTTACGACCAAACTTGAATTAACTATGGTTTTATATTATCTTGTTTTACGAGACTGAATATAATTTGATCGTTAATATCGGTATATGTGACATTTTGTGTCTAAAGTAGGTGTTTTATTATCGTCAAGTTGTCGTCGTGTCGTCGAGTCGTCGTGTCGTCGTGTCGTCGTGTCGTCGAGTCGTCGTGTCGTCGTGTCGTCGTGTCGTCGTGTCGTCGTGTCGTCGTGTCGTCGTGTCGTCGTGTCGTCGTGTCCTCGTGTCGTCGCCGACGTCGAGAAGCGCTATTGCTCACCTTATTTAGTATAGGCATTTAGTATAGGCAGGAGATTTGAGGCCTCTCCTCAAATCTCCTGCCTATACTAAATAAGGTGAGCAATAGTTAGGCAGGAAATTTGAGGAGAGGCCTCAAATCTCCTCCCTTTACCTTAACTCCCTTTACTTTACCTAAAATTACATTTGACAGTAAAAAATATCACTTTTCTGTACCCACGTAAATTATTCAACGAATAACAATGAATCCCCTGCAGACAAACAGAAGATATCGACATTGAACCTGTTTACTCGTCGGTGGTATCGTACATGTAGGTACGTAACACTTCTATGTCTAAAGTTTTAGATTTAATTAACTTTAACTCAAACACGCAGTGTATTTGAACGTCTGCGACCTTCGGATAGAGATATTATCAAAAACTATTTGTAGACATTGTGCATGACGCGTCATATCTACCTAGAATTTTAACGCGCTATAAGTTAATAACGGCAAGTCGGTTAGTCGGTGATGTATTGTATAATGGAGGGTCCATTGTGGTAGCAACTTAAGTCTTGTTTCAAACGTACACAAACACACCACATAGCAACGACCAAACGTGGTCAAGCAGTGGTTACGTACGAACAGTAGTTGCCATGTGGTTACTTAGAGTACCTACTTACAGTTGCTTTGTGGTTGCAGCTCTTTTGCTTGTGTCAGACAAACGACATGTCGTGATCCGGCGGGGGGCTTGAGAGCAAGTTTTTTAACACAATAACACTCTCTCACACACACACACACACACACACACACACACATACAATACTCGCAATTAAACGTAATTTTGATATACATAAGTTGGTAGAACGCAATAACAATATTAATGAAAGAAATACCTACATATTTATGTACTTTCCTAGTAGGTATTTCTCATACTAGTTTTTCATAATGTATTGAGGCAATGTGTGAAGCCTTTGATATAACAAAGAATTTTCATATTTGCAGAATTCTTCGAATTTGTTCTATCCTAAAAAACATCCCCAGAGGCATTGGGTATTTCATACCGTAACCGAGAAATTCGCTCCTTGTTATACTCTGAGTTATATAGCTAGTAACCTTAGGGAAACCTGTCCCTTAGTACACACAGTCGAAAATTATTAGGCGTGATTCTGAAGTGATTGACGAACTTTTATATTTATGAACCGATTGAAATTTATTATTGAAAACCACATACAAAACGGTTAAGTCGGTTTTAAGATAAGCGCGTGTAAATTCGAGGCAAACAGAATTCTCAATAAATAAAGTGATAACTAAATTCTAATTATTGAAAATTAAAGGTGCGTGCAGGATTTGAACCCGGGCCTAGCGTTTCGGGAGTGCAACGTTCAATCCGCTTGGTAATGACTGCTATATTATTATGTATAGATCATAATAATTATATGCAGTTCAGACGGCAATATGGGCGGAAATATTGCACGAAAGCAATCTCGTGTCACTTCATAATCCTACTCCGTAAATAACATCAAACTTCTCTCTAAATCCGGGGCAAAAACGTGATCAGAATTTTATGGAAAAACACAATTAACTGCTTGACAGTAGACTTTTAAAGTACCTATTTATAAGTTTTATTTCAGATCCAAATTCAAAATAATTCTATCCATACAGGGTGTTAGGGGCTCAAACAGAAACCTTGTAACCACGCTTTCGGACCGTGATTCTAAGTAATACTACATCGAAAAAAAAAATTCGGCGCATTTTTTTTTGCAGAATTTAATTTTTTTTCTTAAATTTTAAAATATGTCATAATTATTCCGGCCTCTCCTAGCTACAGCGAATGAATTTTAATATTGGAAATGTGCTAATTCTGTTGTATGCCTTACGCTACGCCACACAATCCTTGTGCGGGGGGGGGGGGGGGGGGGGGTTGTATAACTGTGTAAGCTTTAATTATTTATTAAATTTTAATTTCAGCTTCTCTACCTGAACACGGAGTTGTTGTTGTTGAGTATAGCTTTTTTATTTTATCGCTCTTAGCAATCTTCGTTTTATTACCAACTCATAAAGGGTCGTACCTTATTGTACTCCCGGTCTGCATATAAAATATTGCAGCGCAAATATTCTTCTCCATTGCTGTTTAAATAATTTATTAATGAATATGAATTTCATTTGTGGTAAAACGTTTTCTTACACTCAAATAAATAAATCTGGTAGGTATACGTTTTGAATAAGATGAGATAGAGCTTCGATTACCAAATGTGTAAAATTATTCCGACATGCGCAATTGAAGCATTTATAAATTAGCAGACTTGGACTTCAGTTAATGATATTCAACTTCATATAACGACTTTTTACTAGCTATATGATTCACCTTCACGTAATAACTTCCCGGCTTTTGGCTACATAAGCGAATAAATAAATAATTGATGGAGGTATTGAGTAACTAAATATACAAAGCACAATCACTCATAGCCCCACACTAGGTTTCACTTCACACTAACTTGAGACTCACAACTTTTTTTACTTTATGTCCAACTAATGTCCAACTGATATCCATGGGTGAGTGTGGTCATTAACCACCGATCATCTGCTTCACAAAAAAACGTCAAGAACCCAAATGTCAAAATTCTTCTACGAAAGAAAACCACAATGGCAAGATCTCTCAGCTAAAAAGAGGCACTTACACGTCTCAACTCGGAACAAAGAGTTTCAAGAATCCTGGTTAAATGGGGCAACTGGAGGGGTTGTAAAAGGCCGTTATGTTTTACTTACGGTACTGTGGTACTTGTTCGGACAGCTTGTAAAGATATTCCGCGTGATAAAATCCTGTAGTTTAACTAGAGTTAAAGTGTTAAAGGTTTTTAATTAATTAAAAATGAATGGGAATAGTTAACGCTCATCTCATCCGACACCGACTCCGACACCGAGTCGACGTCGCAATAATAATAATTTATTGTAGTAGTACCTATCGAATTTTGTATTTGTAATAAAATTCGTACTTATGTAATTTACGTTTTTCAATAAGTACCTAAGTGATTGTATCAAATCTTTCATCCATTTGCAATATTGGCTATTAGGCAATTCATCTTCGAAAAGAATATTGAATCTCAATTTTTAGTGACATACTAACATAATTTATATTATTATGTATGAAGCTAATAAAAGCGTATTAAAAAGAACCGTATCTACAGAACCTGGTCAATGTGACAGTCAAGTTCCCCTGGCTGGAAATTAAAACTTTATCTAAACAGAGCTTAGCAGAGAATGTGAATACTGTACGACGAGTTCTCCACTTAATCTCTATAAAACTCTGTTCAAGCGAACGCCGTTTTGTGATTTAAAATATTGTGGTACTTAATATTTTGTGTGAGTATTATTAATCTTAAATATGTTAGGCTCAATTGTGAACTCGCGCATTGAGCGAAATAATTACGAGTACAGTCCTTAAAAGTCAATATGTCAATAAGTTTTTTCTGCATTCATGTCACTGGAAGATGAAATATTATATCAAAACCACCCAACTAGGGAAGAAAGAATAGGATTTATTTAAAAAGGAGTTTATTGAAAGAGATGATGGTTTTAAATAAGAATTTAATTTATATTACTGTCTCAGTAATGAAAATTGGGCTACAACGCTGGTTTTTAACTAGAAATAACTAATTTGTTAAGTAGTTCGTTCTTTGGTAGAGTTCAGCCAAATACTACTGTCTTATTTATATTTTTGTATTCGTTAATACTCAGCATCTTGTAATACATTAGTAGGTAAGTACGTTTCGTGAGTGCTTTGAATACGGCATGGGGTACTTCAAAAAAGGCGTAAAAAGAGTTCTCCTTCAGGGCCGGCGTTGCACTGGCGACTCGCCAGGTGTTGCTCGTGTCCAGGCGACGATGACCACTTACCATCAGGTGGCTCGTCTGCATTTACGTCAGCCCCTCAGGCTATAAAAAATATTTTAATGTATTGCTTGTAGGGTTTTGGTGTTACACACATTGCTATCTTTTTTAAATTCGCTACGAGTTGGACAAGTCCTTAAACTCTTTATTTGAACAAAACTGTTTTATTACGCTCTCGTATAAATGAAGTTTACGTTTTAATATTTCATTGTCGAGTGAGTATCGTGGCCTAACGAGTGTGGACTAATTAAACGTGGTTGAATAAATGCTTAATTTTTTTAAGTGTCTACATTGTACTGGGATGTATTCAGAACTAACCTAGATTAAAAGCTTAACAGAGTTTTTAGAGAGTAATTTTTATCATTAGAACAGAAGTTCTATTCATATATTTTATTGTCATTGTGCTATAGAATTATGTGTTTGAATAATGAAGGGCTGCACGTCAATTTAATAAAACTTTACACATTTTTTAGTAAAATTTATAATATTAAAAATTAATAATTATAATTATAAACCCAGAAGGAACTCCGTCTGCTGAACCGATTTAGATGAAACTTAGTATGGATAGTTAGAGGGGAAGGACACCTGGGAAAAGACAAGATATTTATTATTTTCCGATAATACGTTCCCTTGGCATAATTTCACGGTATTTTAATTATTGGCGAAGCTGCGAGCAAACAATAGTTAAATATTTTAAATGGAAAATTTCAAAAAGTCACAATATCAAGTAAAAGTCACATTAAATTAGATCGAGAATCAACTTAATAATATTCAAATGAAATGTCACAAAAATTTACATTACATTAAAATAATATTTTATATACTCACAAAAATTTAAATGTCACAATATTTACATAAAGTAGGTACACAACTAGTTTTACCACGGAATACAGAAATAAGTGGAAGTGCGAAGTAGGCGTGGCACACGGACTAAGGTTGCGCGGAGCTCCGCGTAATTGCCGGACATCAGAATGTGAACTTCATTTCTTACAGTTTTAAGTATATAAAATTAGTTGTTACGTAAAATTTTGACATCTAGCGGTGGAAAGAAAATCTTTACAACTGTTATGTTCTTAATTGATAAAGGTAACAAGACACCAAATATGGCAAGGAAAAATAAAAATTAAGATAAATCGTTATGGTGCATTTTCAACTATAATGAGCCGGTTTGATAGACTATTTGAAGTTAACAAGTACCAACCAATAAAAATGTAAGTTTCTTAGTGTGAATAATACGATTAGGGATTTACTTGTGTTTATTTTGCTACCGTGGTTTTCTTATTAATCAACACTTGTACCATTTCCACTTCTTTCTGTATTCCGTGAGTTTTACAGTAAAGATATAAAATTATATACGCTTTCGACGTGGCTTTTTAAAATTAGTTCGATTCGTATCGTAGATTCTAAAATCAGTACGATTATTTTATTATTTAAACTTATACAATAGGTATAACTTTAAATAATGGCCTGTGGCCGTTCCCTATAAATTTATCACGTAAGTACTTATGGCATCATTGATTTTAGTTTCTTTTCAAAAGCATAAAAGTAGCTGTAACCAAACCAGAATTTTATAAACTTTATCTGAACCTAAAATATATATTGGGCACTGCGGTTTCCAACTAAACTACTTGCTTTGAAACTAAACACGTTAGTACTTCCCGTATTTTCTCTAGAGCGGGCCGCACTCACGTCATTACCCGTAAATTGGATGTTTCCAATCCACCCCTATCGGATTCACGTTACTACACGGCTGGGTTCAATCCCTTGGACCAATTTATTACAATCACCAGAAGAACTCGAAGTAGTTATCGCAGTACCTAAACTGCATACCGTAGTCGTTATCGCAGTCCTACTAATATATTACCCAACTGACGTTCTAACACAGACTGCTAACTGGACTAATCCTAGTCCAGATTTGAGTCCTGTGTCGGTCACAGTCGTCATGGGCAATGTAGCAAAAGGGCATGTAGCAAAAGGATAGTGCTCCTTGCTCGTCTGTTAAATTTTTAACGTTAATCCCAAAAAATATTCTCGTAGTAATTATCGTAGTACCGTAAAACCAGTATAGCAGTTTTGGCTGGTTACAATTTAGAGGCAACCATCTTAGTCCTCAAGGGTAGCACATCAGTGACCGAATTAGAACGAGACTGTTACTAACATGATGGGGTCATAAATAGGTGAAGTTTAATAAAATTACTAACTGGACTATTACTAACAACAAATAATAGGTACTAAGGACTAATTATCACTAACAGTCCCAGCCCCAGTACTAATACCTACTAACAAACTAACCAACTAACGTTCTTACTAACACCCTGTGCTAATTGTACTTATCATCCTAGTCCTGATTTGAGTCTTGTTCTGAATCGGTCACAGTTTGAATCGGTCACAGTGGCAGCGGAAGGGTGGTTACTGCATGCTCATTTGCGATATTTTACCCATTAAAAAATTTGGCGGCCTAGAATATTGACCACAATCCTCTACCTTTATTATCTTCTTCCGATGGTGTCCATTTTTGTCGTCCATGCTACCCGCGACACAGGAAATCCTATTGCAGGATTATAGTGTAAAACAATGACATTATAAGTAAAAAGAGGTAGACATGTTACTTATATGAAAAATGAACCTGACAAACGAAACCGAAATATTGCACTGACGTCTATTGACGTTAACCATAAGTGTCATAGCGACGCCCCCGGGGAATAAAATCGTAATAGACAAAAGTAAATTTTACAGGACGAGCAATAAACTGTTATTCTGTTTTAGCTCATAAACTAACCGGCCTATATTAACACACAATACATCATTTTTTTCAGTTTTTTTTTTCTTAATAAGTAGCTATAATAAAAAAAATATATAATGTATACTTTTAAAGTTATTACGAAATATGTATAATACTGATTTTATATTTAAGTGTATCCTAAGTAACGGCACATAACGATTTTATTCTCGTGAAATTGTAATATCATAAAAACTATATCCCTACATTACGATGTTTTTCTACAGTATTTTCATGAATGAATGGTAATTGTAATAAACTAATACGATTTTGTTCTTGTAAAAGCTACCAGTGTCTTTTTTCGTATAGCTATATAACGACTTTGGAAATAGTATCACATTACTACATGTTTTCAAATTCATAAAAATTTCAATTTTCATGTCAATAATAAAGCAGTAATATACGTTTACCGTTCAAGATTTACCAAACTAATTTAGGTAAAGCATGTTATTGACAACAGTTATCAATTTATTTACGTGAATAAAATCGTATAATGCCTTACCGATTTCTGGCGACATGCGTTCGTTCCATAATGAACGACTACGATGTTTTTACGGGAAGAATTTGTGACATGATTTCCGTAGAATAAAAATAAAAATTGTTATTACTTTATGAATTTTCTGTCAAAAAATCTAAAAAAAAATCAGTAGGTGTATTTCTATCCATAGATGCCGAAAATGCAAAAACATTAAAATAGTGGTAATAGCGCATAACCATTTTATTCCCCGGGGGCGTCGATAGATAAATGTAACAGACGAGACATTTATTCTTAGAATGATTTATGCCTAAAACTGCTATGACTCTTGGAAGTACATAATATTAACATCTAACCGTCGTCTAAGTATTAGAATCAGCATTTTGAAACAGGGGGTTTTATTATAAAGATATTATAAGTAAGAAAATATTATATAAAAAAATTAAAACAAAATATTATGGTATAAGTGAAATATGTTTTTGATGCAGCACGTGATTTAGATGTAAAATCATGGTTATCATGAGTTAAATTAATGAATTAAATGAAGTCGTCATCTATGTCAAACCTTTTCTTGACGTATATTTGCCTTCATTTTTAAAGTGGTTACTACAAATCCTACTATAATTTGAAGGCATTAAATAATATTCACATCTTTGTCTCCGCACAACAGTTATCCAATTTTGTTGATTAACCTTGTTGGTAGGAAATCTACGGAACATTAAAAAAATAACGGTTTACTTAACGTAGAAACAAAAGAATTCAGCCTAAATTCATAAAAAAATCTCATCGTTACACTAACAATTTCTTGTCTACCTATTGTACCTACTGTCTGCATTGTTGCCTCTAATCTATGATCTTAGCGTATGTGCTATCTTTGTTACACCTGTGAGTGAAGCAATGTTCTATCTCTTTTATCGTTTGGAAACAAGCTGTGATTCATTAAAATTACAAAATATAAATTAATCTATTTAAAATTTCAACATTTTTATACATTTACCTATGATATGATTTACCGTCCTCCTTCTTTACCTTTCTATCATAATTGTTGCATTTTCGAAATGCACAAGAAGGCATTTTACCTTTTTTTAGTATGAAGTCGACACGTGCGCTCACAATGACAGCCGACAGCTCGACTGATTGCAAACGGCCCGGCTCGGGCCGTTTCCACTGCACGCGTTAGGAGCGTTGGTGGCGTATCTAGTGTAATATATCATTGGTGTAAAAGGGCAAATTAATACACGAGCTCCATTTTACAAGACATTTCTATTCAATGACAATATTGACATAATTCCTTTGTTCTTCTTAATCATCTGTTTATTCTTGAAGATGGCCTGTTCGTCGGCCAGTAACATTTTGCTGGAATACCTGAAACCTGAAACCTATGAAAGACTCCCAACTGAATATCTCTCCTCTCCGCTCCTCAATCTACTCTCCACTCCTCAAGCCTGCACCTCACCACTCCACACCTCGCCTCACCAGCTCACCACACCTCACCTCTTGTCCCCACACCTCATATGACCATTTCCTGCTGATCCTGCTCCTCGCAGTTGTTTTAGTAGAGGTACAAAATTCCTTCGTTACAATAGGTTTCAAGATAAGGGCAAGTTTTGAGTTTTTCATGTGTTTAATTTTTTTGGGAAAAATCCTAATTTATTATACCTACTTTTGTAGCGAATATTATTCGAGTATTTTCGTGTGAAATAAACGCCCATTAAAATATCGAGGCCAGCCGCAAATTTCCTGATAAAATTTGAGCCTTTGAGCATTAGATGGTACAGAATCTGCCACCTTTCACGTTCCTAACGACCTTTCCGATCCGTTTACAGGCTGCGCCGCGTCTCGTTTGAGGGAACGTTGGTAAAATATTTCCTAGCATTATTTAACAACAAACTGTTTTATGATACGATTTCAAAAATACTAGATAAATACATATTTGACTGCATCTACCTACTACTTACTTTGAAATCGCTGTCTAGCGATAATACCGCCTAGTGGTACTGTGTTTTATGTAAGCTGATATAAATTATTTTCTTGTGCGTGGAATAAAGAGTGTTATCAATGTATCCATTTAAGTCTCAACATTTGAATGTTGGTTTGGATGTTGGATCCCCGAATAAAAAATAGGTTAATAAGCTTTGTAAGCTAAGGTATTTACTATCTCCATTTACTTGAAAGTTTTCTCAACAATACCTGTTTTAAAAGAAAGCCGATACTATTACTGCCATCTAGCGATAAGTAGCTACACCATATTACCCAATACTGCCATCTATTGTCAAGTAGAAATTATAAAAAAAATCGGAAAAGTGTCACTAGATGTCACTGAAAAGATAACAGTAATATATGAAAATATTTTATAGTATTAACTGAATGTATATTCTGAAGATGGCGGTAACTCTTATTAAGCATCAAATAATAAAATTGTAACGGGGCAAAATCTGTACTTTTTATGGCTCTGGTACTTTAAGTTAATCAAAAAAATGTTGAATGACTAATAGATATCGCTAGTTATTTAAAAAATCCCTTATAGAAATAATTTAAAACTGTTTGGCTTACTTTTTTTTAATGTTAGGATCATGACGCGTCTCGGTATTCAAAGAACGGGTACCGTAGTTTTTTATGGCCTAAGCAGGCTACGAAGAGCCAGGTTCCCTGATGGTAAATTATTATCACCCTCCCCGTGGACATTGGCAACACCAGGGTCATCACCTACGTGTTGCCGGCCGAAAAACACTTGTTTTTAATCCTATTAATATTATAAATGCGAAAGTTTGTATGAATGTTTGTTACTCTTTCACGCAAAAACTATTGAATGGATTTTGCTGAAACTTTACAATAATATAGCTTACATATCAGAATAACACATAGGCTATAATTTATAAAGATATAATGTGGCTACAACCCATTAATGGCCCACTACTGAGCACGGGTCTCTCCTCGTACCTGAGGAGGCCTAGAGCATACTCCACCACGCTGCTCCAGTGCGGATTGGTGGAGGGGTTAGTGGCCAACCCAAGTGTCGGAAATTTTAAGCCGCCCGAAGGTATCCGACATGGCTTAACAACTGCTACCAAATGATAACAACCGGGACCGACGGCTTTACGTGGCCTCCGAAGCACGGAAGCGCTCAAGAAATTTTTGCCACTAGCGGTCACCCATCCAACTACCGACCGCGCCCGCTGTTGCTTATCTTTGTCGATCACTTGAGATCGACGCAAGCCGCCGGGCTATGAGCGCTTCAAGATATAGTGTGAATTGTCCAAAATATATAAGTAACTAAATCTTTGCAAACCGAAGGAATAACTTTCCCCGAAGCGATACGAGGGCGGGTCGCTAGTACTTCCTAAAAAAAAAAAGGATCCGTATGTGGATCAGAGAGGAGCAAAATGTATCCATAATTCCATATCTCCACATGTGGAACTTCAGTGGGGATTCTCGTGAACGGAGCGGTAAAAAATGATTTAGCTCGTTTCGAACTACACACAAAGGCCCGTTTAATTTATAGTTTTCCTAGATCCTCGATATTCGGCAGTAGACACGTTATTGAAAACCTCAATGGATCTATCTAGAACTTTTAGCTTTAGATGCTTCTAAAGCTAAAATTTAAGCAGCAAAATTTATTCGGAAAGTGTTAAAATATCTACCAGTTCCTCATCGCTACTCATTACTGTGCCACTGTTGGCTCAGATGTCTTCTCACAATGAAGGCCATAAAATTAATTACTTCAAATAGGTACGCACATAATTTTGAAAATCAGAGGTGTAGGATTTGAAGCCAGGCCTCGCATTTCGGTAGTGAAGTCGTAGTTTTTACCATTTGCCGGAGTCTTCGAGCGGGTAAAAATTTCCGACACTTGGGTTAGCCAACTAACCCCTCCACCAATCAGCACTGGAGCAGTGTGGTGGAGTGCTCTAATCCTCCTCATGTATGAGGAGAGACACGTGCTCAGTAGTGGGCCACCATTTAAAACATTACGTAACGTTGTAAAACGTCCCTTAAAATCATCATTCTATTACTGTACACGCCGTACTTTTTCCTACCGGCTACCAACAAAGCTTATAGAATTTACGGTCTCGAAATACGATTTCCATGATATTCGCCAGTACGTTATACGGAATTTCAATCTGACCATTAAGCGTGCGTATCAGATTAAAAGGGAAATTTATGTGTGGAAATAAGTGGATTTCGCGTTTCGGTGGTCAAAAAATTTACAGATATCGTATTCATTATTGGTTCCACGCGATGTGAGTATGGGTTTAATATTGTTTTACATCGTGAGACGGTGTTATTGAGAATGAAAAATTGATAAAATGCGATACCATGCAGACAAACAAAGCAATGCAATCTAAGTTTGGAGCCGCATATTGCGTAGAATAAAGATATTAGTTTTGAAAAATTTGATTAGTTTTTGACGCAAAAGTTAGATGGATAAGATTAGTTTTAGGTATACATATGTTTACATAGGTACACAAAGGTATACATATTTCGGTCATTCGCATTTAAAATGTAATCTAAGTTTGGAGCCGTGCACTATGAACCTAGATTACAAATTACAGGTAGATTAGTATTTGACACGCATTTAATATTACAGTTATTGGCAAATTCCACTCTGTGTAATTCAGTTTTACAGTTAAGAATAATAATAATATGTATTATTGTTGCCATAACATATTAATCCCTCACTGCGATTATTGAACCGTTTCTGTTTGTAACTATTTATGTATTTAGCCTATAATATAATCGAGCAGAAGAGCCACTTGATGGTAAGTGGTCACCGTTGCCAATCGACATCAGTAAAATTGAAGGTATCAGTGATCAGTTGCAGGCCAAAAGGCTCAACCCTCAGAGTGGAGAGGCCTTATTATTTCTGGCTCATCGCCACTGCAACCGAAATACGTAAATATTTCACGATCGGCATACAAGGCTCATTTTAATTTAAGATCATTCAAACGCTACGATATATCGTTCAGGTACCTGTTGTTATGTCGTCTGTAAGATATGTCGTAACGTGTAAATGACTTGACGATGTAATGTAACAAACATTTAAGAAGAAACAATGAATAAGAAGTCGATTAAAAGCAAAAGCTATTACTCTGTCTAGCTCTGAAAGAAAAACAAAGTTTTATGAAGGTGACTTTAGTCTTGAACTCGTTTTTTAATTAAATTATTTACGCACAATTCATCTTCAAGAAACTGTTTTAATTGAAATTAATGTAGTTTCTTAGGATACAGTAATACGATAGTAACATATAATATAGGCATCGTATTTATATCTTTCATTATTTTTAAAGTGTTCAAAAGATTGCTTCAAATTTTGTTTTATAAAAGACTAGCTGCCCCAGCGAACTTCGTACCGCTCTATAATTAATAAACAAATAATAATATGGTGACATATCGACAGCAGCGCCACCTACCGGGTCCAATTGTAAATCAAAACCATTCTTGGATCCACCTGAAGACACACAAAAAATTTCAACCGAATCGGTACAGCCGTTTTTGAGTTTTAGCGTGACTAACGCACAGCAATTCATTTTTATAATATATGATATAGCCTATGTCACCCGGGGATAGTGTAGCTTTCCAACAGTGAAAGAATTTTTCAAATCGGTTCAGTAGTTTTGAAGCCTATTCGATGCAAACAAACAAACAAACAAACAATCAAATCTTTCCGCTTTATAATATTAAGTATAGAAGTATAGATATAGATATAGAGTATAGAAGATATAGAAGTATAGATATAGATAAGTAGGTAGTTTAGAAATTTTGCACATACGGGCTGATCTTAATCATTATTTTGGCTTTGCCGTAGTAGAGAGTAAAATTAAAGGGTAACTAATATTTTGCTCGATTTTATATTTTTCTCTGTAGCCTTTCTGTATTTTTTTCTGTTTACATAAACCATTTTTGCAAATCATTCTCCCTATTGACAAAAATCGCATGAAAAACCATCCAGTTAGTTTTGATGTCATGGGTAATCAGACAGATAGATTCTGAACTTCAGTTAATTCATTAAATCGAAAACGCAAGGAATTTTTTTAGATTTAATCTCAAAGAGGTTAAACCTCACCTTACAGTGGCGGTTCGTTTCATTACATTAAGACTGGTCCTCTTACAAACAGACACTTTTTGTTTAAAGCCACTACGACAAAATAGAAAGAAAAGCGGAGGATTAATTATGTCTCCCTTCAGTTGCGGGGGTTATTCATTATGTCACAACTTTTCCTCTGTTCTCGCAACAATGCTATCGCATAAAATAATGTCAGTTATTGTATTACGTCCTTATAATTCTTTTTATTATTCGACCCCTTACTTTATTACACGACTGTTCATTTTTGGAACGAAGTTCCTTACGGCAGCCTTGGAGGGGATAGCGATTTTGCTGCGCGACCGAACTGAAAAATATGTGAAAGTAAAACCGTAAGCGTGGAAAAAAAAGTGCGTGAAATAAAAACGTTAAATGAGACGTGCGCAGGCGCGACAGTCGCATACACAAGCGAGTAGTGTATAATACCTTTCTCTTTCTCCCTCTTTCTTTTCGTTCGCCGTTGCCTTCATTAGCCGAAGGAACTTCGTTCCTACCTGGTGTCCCACGACACAATTTAATTTTTATTTTGTAAAATATTTTTACAAGGATTTATTTAACTTGCAATGTATGTATGTTCGGGTCGAATCTTGCAAGCTGAGTTAGAACTACATACTTCCTCTTAGGGCGCGTTTATATGACACGATTTTCATGATTGTTACCTCAGAACTATCGACTGGGTACCGATTTTGATGATTCCTTTTTTATTTGAAAGCTGGTGCGTCCCGTGTAGTCCTGCAATGGCATCCATGAGAAAACTATAAGTCTTAAAGTAATCTTAAATTTCATTATTTTGAAGTCGGGTTTTTATTTGCAAGATTGATAACCCGCTCTGTGGTATGCAGTTATTTTGATTAATTATATACAAAATTTTTTTGAGCTCTTCACTAATAGTTGCTATACCATATTAAGACTTCGGCATAAAAACTTTTGACACTTGGGCTGATAAACCTTTCACCAATTCGCACTATATGATAGAGATATTATAGAGAAGCTTGTAAGTATGCTCTATGCCTTGTTATGAGAGAGGAGGCCTGTGCCATGTAGTGGGTTTTTAATGGGTTATGGATTGTGGCTTACTTCTATCTTTTGACGACCTGCATGGCGCAATGGTTAACATACCGCATCGCCGTTCAAGGGGTCCTGGTTCGATTCGCAGCGAACCGGAAATTTGAATACCTAATGAGTTTCAATTTCACTTCTTAGTCTGTGAGTGTTCTAGTTTCTGTGGGTGGTCACAGGGAATCCTAATGTGGGGATATGAGTGTGTAGTGTTATTATCATGGTGGCCTTATCCCACATCAATGACAACGGCGATTACCATACAACATCAAAGTCCAAAGTTTATCTGACTTAAAATAAGATAAATTTTCGGCTCCACCGATTTTGGTTCTTGCTTGACTAATTAAACAGTTCAGGCTAGACTAATTCTAGGAGAATCGTGTACCTCGCTCGCTACGTTGTAACATGCAAATGACTTGATTTGCACTGTTTGTTCCTGCTGCATTTAATCCTGTGTTTATCAATGTTTTAAGGACGAAAGCTCAACTGTTTACATTTTGTTTACATATCCGTATGTATCAACTCGCAATCCACTTTCGCATCGCTTCGTACAAACTTATGCTCCACGCGCTCTAAAAAACAAAAATGCTAGTTTGATATTTCAAAAATAATTTTAATCTCAATGAGAAACAAAATACTAATAATTAAACATAGAATTATGTAATAAATTTAACAAACAACTACATACAAACAGAAATTTGATTATAAATAAGAAGAATTGATGAGATTATAATGACAATTGAATCGAGTTTATATTTTTAATATTTACGGTAATTGATTGAGAACCTTTATTACATACAATGTAGTAATGTTAACGTACAAAAACATTAATTATGTTTACCCAGCGCCGGTCGATATCGCCCAGGGAGTCCAAGTATTTCTTTACACACGAAGTAATTATAATTAAAATTTTCCGGTAAAATTGTCGCTCGCATTGCTTGCCAATTTAATTGGTCCATGCGTAAACTCAGACAACTGAATTATTACCGTTTTCATTACGTCACCGATGACGGCACAATCTTCCGTAATGTCGAATCGACGTATTATTCCGTACCCTATGGACCCATAAATTATTCTTACAAATTAATAACATTGAGCGTATCGTTTATAGCGACGTTAATTAATTGCGAAGCTGCAAAGAATGAAAGAACGTATGTGTGTCTTTACTTTATATTAATTAAAAATGTTTATTAACATTTGTATAGCTACGATTTTCTTTGTCAACTTTTTACTTTTTTACACAGCCAATATACTCCTAATAACAGGCGAATGGCTTCTGTCAACACATCTGGCTTATAGTACTGATATAAATTCGTGCCGTCTCATTCTTTCCTTTTAACCTATTTTAACTAGTTCATCATCATCGCAATCAATGATTGTGCCACTTTTGGACACGGGTCTCCTCTCGCAATGAGAGGGGTAGGTACAGGCCACAGTCTACGTGGCCAACTGCGGATTAGCGGACTTGACACACCTTTGAAAACACGGAGAACCATCAGGTGGGGAGATCGACATTCAAAAACTTTGCTATATCTGCTTTCTAGTAGGGCTATTGGAAGAAATATTGTTCAACAAACAGTGAAACAAACAGATGGATGAATGGACAAGTGACCCAGAAGTATTGTTTGTCATCGAACCCCACCACCGCCAATATCGAACAGATTACCGAGTCTGGTAGAAATTTTAATACCAGATTTAATGCCTTCACTGATTAAAATTTATTATATAGCATGCATTAATCGACCGTTAACAAAATGGTATGGCTTTAACATGCAATTAATGTTAATGTTTTAACGATAAACGTTGTTGGTAATGAGACGTAACGTGAGAGAATTTATGAAACACGAGTAGACCTTTTAAGGGTAGGCATGACTTGATTATTGTAAAGGATGCCGTCGAATTTGATAAATTAAACGTAATTGTTATGATGGAACGTTATAATAAGTAATCGTAGGGGTATTCGATGTGTTGGTCATTAATGTGTCGCTAAATAGTCATCAGTGATTTTCTCCAAATTAGAAGTAAACACACGCGTCTCTGGCGTTACCTGGTTCAACTGTAACCAAAATACATACATAATTATGTGAAGAGGACCTTCACAGTCGCTGAAAAATGACACACGTCCTTAGACATAGATAATTCGTTTCACAAGTATGAACTCGCCTCCCCTTACACATTCTCAGCTATGATGAATTTATTCCACAGGTAAGAACTCGGGCAGACTTCCACGTAAAACTATTGCAGCAGCTAGTAGCTCTCCGACACTGCGAGCGAAACACTTATAAATATTTCATGGTCGATTTTATAATAGTCGCAGCTAATCACAAATTATTTCCATTGTTTCAGTTTAAAAAGATAGCTATGGCAGGCTTATAATTCTTATTTTTTAATGCTTCTCACTCACAGCCCCACAATAAGATTCCCTGTTTTGTGAGTGCCATAATAACACACAAAATATGAACACATTACACCCAGTTCGAGAACTGGAATTTAGACTCATCATTTTCAGTGGGACTCATAATTTTGAGTGGGTCCTGATGATGATGATGATTCAAATCAAACCCAGCTGGATTTGTCTGGATTCGTGGTGCGTCTGGATTCGATTCCCAGCGAGGAAACGGTTTAGAACGGCGATCCAGCATGGTAATCACAGCGCTAATACGGGTCGTCTTTTTCTTTGATTATAATTTTTTTATATGTGTATTATATATATTATTGTCATGTCTAATTGAGTTAAATAAACGATTTTATAAACATATTATTTTGTATTACACGTTAATCCAACTAACAAAGTTACAACATCTTGGGAAATATTACTAATACTGCTGCATAACAAGTTTTTCTACGCTAACTTTTCTAGCGAGAGGTTATTGAATTAACCCCCGCAATCTGTACGGAGATTCATTTCTCAGATTCATTAAGCGTTGGCTGGTATGAATTACTAAAGTCGGTTAAGACTGGGTTTGGTTCATACAAGATTATGGCACTTGTTTTATTTCTGGCGAAGAAAGTTTTGAGGGTCAAAAGTTAGGAAGCTAAGATATCATTATGGTAAGGTAAGTTATGAGGGTGATGGTTGCCGATAGTGGGGATTAAAGGCAGAATATATGGTCATTAGGATTTAATAGACATTCGGTAAGTATTATTCTACTCCCACTAACAAAGGAGTAAGAGAGATTCTCAGTCGTATCAGAAATTCAGAAAAAAAGAGCGAAAAACTTAAGGCCCAGACAACATAGGCCAAAGAAACTCAAAGTCAAAAAATGTTTCAGTGGGTGTTAACATTAGGCATAATCAAAGTCTAACACAACAAAGTGGATTGGGTAGCGACATATTGCTAAATCGACATCACAAATCACAGAGGAATCTGTGAAATGATTTATAGGTCTGTCTTATTCACGTTCTTTATTTGTCTTGGGATGTCTCCGGTTGTCAAGTTAAGTCGTTTAGTTAATAATAATAATAATAATAAACGTTATTGACCATAATTAAGGCTACAATTTTATTTATAGAACCCTGACTCCCAGAAAAGCGTGGGCTGTGGCCTGGGAGACAGTTCCTTCCCATTACTTAAGTACATTCTAAGTTACCCAAACCTTCTGGATGGTTTGGTCTATATGGGTCCTCACCACCTTAAATTTTAATCGAACAGACTAATCCTTTTACTGCGCAAAGTTCAATGGTCCCGTGAATTCGAAAGACTGTCTCTTTTTTACACTGCTCTAAAATATTGTGTAGATGTAATATATTTCAGAACCTGGAAAACATATTTTTCTTTTCTTTGTTACGAATATCATAACGCTCCCCCACTGATCCTTTCTCACTTAGCTTCTCTGCATTACAAACAGCCAAAATCAGAGAAGAAAGCTTTTGCTTCATAATGCCTTTGCCTAATGCCGCCACAAAAAAAAATACATCCAACGTTGAAACCGGTACCTTACTCCAGTTTTGGTTTTATTCACTCATGGTAACGCTAACGAGTGAGTCCTACATTCAGACGTATTCAAATTACGCTCTTTGCTGCAAATTTTTCGACGTTTTCATTACGTTGACGGCCGGTATGTCCAAAGAAATTTTTGGCGTTGAATAGGATTCGGATATATCAAAAGAGCCCTTAACTTTGAAATAAAGAGCGAAATTAATTGCAAACGCTGTTAAAGAACTTGCGTGCGTGAGAAATTCTTTTTCGAATTTGTTCACTTTCTTTCGGTACTTCCACTTGTGATTATTACATTGATTGGTGAATTTTTCCGGAATGAGATATTCAGAAGCGTCGGCACTTTTAAGGACATAAACATTTCTAATTAGTGTAGTTACATTCAATGAACAAAGTGATGAATGTAATTCACCAATTAAGTATTGAAGATTAAATAAATAAAATGAAAAAATTACGCTACCTACTCATAAGGAACACCTATGAATTTTCATGTTTCTACACCCACTGGTGTAAGTTTCGCGTAGATAACGCACAACTTCAATCAGTTAGTCACTGTCAGTTAGCGTTTTACTAATAACATTATATTAATTACACTTTCACAAGTAACTGCACACAGAATATCCTGAACATGTTACGTCCAGATTCCAGATCACTGGGTACAGAGTAAACGTAGAGAGACACTCATTAGCGTCCTGCTATCTTGAGACGTTGCTGTGCCATATCAGCGTCTATGCAGGTTTCCGGTTTTAGTGCAAGTGACAAGCGACTTTCAGGGCTATGTAAAACTTTTCCAGAAGTTTGATTCGATCGTAAATTATGGACCTAGTTTAGTAACAGGGCGCGCGGTCGATAGTTGGATGGGTGAGCGTTAGTGGCAAAAAATTATTGAGCATTTCTGTACTTGAGAAGGCGTGTAAAGCTGTTGAACTCGGTTCTCATCGTTAAATAGCAATCGTTAAGCCATGTCGGAGGCCTTCGGGCGGCATAAAACCTTCCGATACTTGGGTTGGTCGCTAACCTTTCCACCTATCCGCACTGGAGTAGCGTTCTAAAGTATGTTGTAAGGTATGAGAAGCGACCCATGCGACTTTAGCGTAATAATGACCACTGTCAATAGTGGGTCATTATTGAGCTCATGTAAAGTAAGTCGCACGGCACTAGAGATGCGTCATCTGCTCTATTTTGTCCTTGGATAGGTCAAAGAAGAGTCAGACTTAACCGAATACAATTTGTGAGTATAGCTATGTATATTATCGTAGAAGTCAGCGTAGTATAGTCGAAATCTCACTGGTTTCGTATTGGCCGAGAAAGGGTTATAATAATAAGGGTAGATAATAATCATGAAACTTAAACTGAAATCATTTCATGTACGAGTTAATAAATATTTACAAAAACACTTGAACGTAACTTACCGACTAGTTATTTACCACAATTTTACAAAGGTTCTTTCGTTTCGCGTGATTCTTGATCATAATTAATTATTAGTAAACAAAGATATAAATTTTAGTTACTTAGACCATACCAATAACTTAGCTAACCAAATTATTAACTAAGTTTGCATCAGCTGATTAAAGGCTGGTTTACACCTGAACAGTGCTGGAACCACCTCCTAACTATCCGGCTGCTAACGAGTTGGAGTAAATTAGAAATTGTGTGTTTGGAATATGTTTCTAGATTCGCGTTTTATCAAAAAGAATCATCATACATTTATACTGATAATAAAGCCGTAGCGGAACATGGAAGATATGATACAGGGGGTCCCGTAAGTAGTGGACCAACGGGTTATGGGGGGTAGTGGGACTTATTATCTACCAAAAATACTAAATTTTATTGTCCTAGACCTTGTAGTTCTTGAGTTATGCTTTTTTTATGCTAAATATTGTTGCTTGAGTTATGCTAAATATTAAATTTTACCACATTAGTTTTTTTTTATTTTTTATGGTAAAATTTAATATTTAGCTTACGTGGATGCTATTTTCATCACAATTTGGAAAAAAGCATAACTCAAGAACTACAAGGCAATAAAGACTGTAAAATTTAGTATTTTCGTTAGATAATAAGTCCCACTACTGCCCATAACCCGTTGGTCCACTACTTACGGGACACCCTGTATATGTATATGCGAAAATCTTTTACTGGGAGTCTTTATTAACGCAATGGAACCCAAAACAATGTGTTTTACAATTTTTGTCTGTTTGTCTGTGGATTGTACGCGCTAATCTCCGAAACGGCTTATCTGATTTGAGTGCAGTTTGCACTAATATATTGTGGCAGGATTGACTTAATATTTAATGTTTGTTTTTTAAATCGGTTGAGAAATAAAAAAGTTATGTCACGTTAAAGAATCACGCCTAACAATTTCCGAATGAAGACACTAAGGGACATGTTTCCCGAAGCGAAGCGAGGGCGGGTCCACTAGTTATTATAATAAAACTCTACCTGTTTGTTGTTTGTACATGTTATTTGAGAAAAAATTGTGTAATAAAACTCTACTGATCGAAATCTTTATTATGGAGGGTATTTGAGAAAAAGTAATTTTGAGAATATAATACAATGATTTAAAACAAAAATTAATAAATTGTTCCCAAATATAAACTACGATCTAGCCTTAAAAACTAAAAATGTTTTTTTTTTAACTCAAATTGTTGTTTCGCTGAAAATTACTCCAAAATATTTTATCATGATAATACGAAACTATCAAATGTTTTAGGTTTTTTCCAATACAAGATTTTCGCTACTTTTCGTAGATACATGAGGTCCTGAGGATATACTTACATTTATATTGATTATTTTCAAATAACTTGATTTTTTTTAAACATGTGAATATTTTATGAAAAAGTTTCTTACGCACCCAGCTTATACATTATACAATATACATACACAAGAATCTGGGCATTAATGTGCCCAAACGCAACAAATCCAAGATTACAAAGGTATTTTCCTATTGAAAAGATAAATCGTGGGATTTCGGCGATCCCGTAGATATATTTGCATACTGATTTGTATTACACTTTATCCTTCTCGTGTATTGTATCGTTTTAAAGCTGACATTAATATTTATTTATAACGCGAGATAACACATGCTTTTTCCAGTTTGCCTCATGTATAGAATTATTCAGGATTTGTCATAATTTTTTTGCAGCACCACCCTTCTGAAATAAACATCAAATCGAAATATTGGGAACGAGGATGCTTAGTCAGTTATCAAACGCGGTGTTAGAATGTTAGTTGGTAACTTCGTTAGTAGGTGTTATACGTTTGATGTTAGTAGGTCGTTAGTATGAGAACTGGGGCAGAGACTGTTAGTGATAGTTAGTCCTGTTAGTAGTTGTTAGTAAGAGTCGTATTCTAATTCAGTCAAAGACGTGTTGCCACCCTTGAGGACTCAGTTTTTCGCCTCTATAAAAGTTAACTGGACTGATCTGCTCCGATGACATTACTGTAACTAAGGACAAAAGGAGATGAATGAATGATAAATGAAAATTACATTAATTAGGGGTATTTGACTGCCCAACTTTTGGCGCCTATGTGACATACTCGTACATACGTTAATAATTTTTGGTGAGAGGCCAGGTGATTTTTCTCACCCTGCTCTGGTAAAGATATGTTCTAAATTATTAAGAAGGGTTACTTGCGGTAAGGGTATGGGGAAAGCCAATAAGGTATTCAATTGAAAGTCAACTTAACTCACTTTACACAGGATAACATTATAAACAAATATTCAAAGTAAATATTTACCAAGCTGTTCCCGGAACGAAACAAACAAGTAAAAGTTTATGTAAACAACAAACATTTAGGTAGTTTCGTGACGTTTAGTTCCGGATCTAATTATTCTTGGGAATATTAATGAAGGCATCACAAAGGGTGGAATTCCTTTCTTTGTAGATTAGTTTTCGTCGGCAGTCGCTAGATGGCGCTAACGGGAAGGATGGGAATTCCATGTGTGGGTACTACCATGATACCACGATATCGATACAATTATATCTGAATTATTCAAGATCTTTTGAGGTTCTGTAGCACAGATGAAAATACCATTACAAGCCGTCTGCTATCTCGTGAACTATAATTAAAACGCTTGGATGGCGTAATTTATAATATCGTACAATATAACAATTACCGAAATTGCCGTTTACCTATACGTTAATTAATTAGAGTAGCGCGCCCAAAACCACAAGGTTTTGAAGGTAGCAGCGACAAGAGTTCGCCAGGGGTAGTACTACCGCCCGCCACGGTATCTGGTGCCATTTCTACCGTGTAATAATTGTTTTCACAGCAATTGTGTTCTGGTTAGAAAGGTGTGGAGCCGGCTACACTTTTTAGAGGAGACCATCTCAGTGACCGATTTAGACTCTTACTAACAATTACTAAATGGACTAATACTAACAATAACAAACAGAACTAACTATCACTATCAGTCCCTGTCCCAGTCCTCACACCTACTATAAAACTAACCAGCTAATGTTCTAATACCGTCTTCTAACCGGAACAACCATCCTAGTCCCCATTTGAGTCTTGCTCTGTGTCGGTCACAGTTGTCATGGGCGGCAGCGGAAGGTGGTACACGCTCGTTTGCTACCTTATTCCATAAAAATGGCTTTCAGTTTCATAAGTTAAGTAACTTATAACTTTGACAGCTGTGTTTTTGTGAAATAAATAAAATAAAAAAAGAAACGGCAAAGCAAATAGTAAGGGCGAGAAGGCTATAACATTTAACTCGAGTGTGCATGGCTTGTTCGCATATTACGTTAGCAAGTCTGGAACAAACTTGTTATCTACCAGATTCTGGACCGTTTCTCTTGTAAACAAACTGTTCTTTGTTACGGACTCCTACGTAAACACGCTACACGTCTTTATGTTACTCAACTGTTGTTGTATGAATGAGTTTAGTTTACCTTCTCTTAATTGAGTACAAGAGACAGAGAGGCAATAAACATTATTATAATTGTAACTGTTCGATGTCTGTACCAGGCAGATTATAAGAAAACATATAGGTTCTGTTAATTAATGACCAATAATAATAATATAGTGATAGCCGAGTGGTTATGTTAGACTCCCAAATCAGGGTCCCGGGTACAAATCCGTAGCTCTCATTTTCAAAAATTATGCGCGTATTAGAATTTAATTACCACAGTTGCTTCGGTGAAGGAAAACATTGTGGGGAAACCTGCACACCTGAGAGTTCTCAATCGTGAAGTCCAAATCAATGAGTGAAGTCCAACAATCCGCACTATCGCAATGTGAGGGACATTGTAAGAGGAGACCTGTGCCCAGCAGTGAGACACCTTTGGGTTGCGTTGATGATGATGAATATTAATAATACAATAAATAAACGCTAACACTCAACCCCTGCACTAGGATTCCCTGTGTCGGGGCGTCATGAACAATGGAACATCACAAATAAGAGAGTGCGCGCACGGGGGACTTTTGTCGCTGTGACTGTTTCGTCGCTCTTATCAAGTCCTCGGATATGTATGGAGGTGCGCGCACGTTACGACGCGACAACTGGGTGACTTTTATGTACGCCGACCGGCGTCGGTGACAAAATTGTCACTCTCCGTTCACATTGACGAGCCGGACGGCGCAGTGGTTAACATGCCAGATCGTGGTTCCAATGACGCTTCCATATCAAAAAAGCTTTGTCACTGTCGCCCTCGTGAGTGCGCCCACTTTAGAAACGCGACGCGACGAAGACAAAATTTTTTATGTCACGCAGACACAAGTCCCCCGTGCGCACACTCTCTAAGACATTACTAACACCGGTAACATCCACGATCCGAAACAAACATATATCTCTATCACATAAAAATATCTGCCCCGACCGAGAATTGAACCTTATGGGGAAGTTTTGTCCAAGTCCATACTTCTGAAATTAATAGGCAATAGCTAAGAAAGTATAAGGGGATTAATACTTGTGAACGGAATTCGTTTCGTCATTGCTGAAGCATCCTCTTTACAGTGCCTACTTATCGCAGATTTCCTAAGTAGCTATTACGGCTATTTCCAAACATGATAACTAATGACCTTCAAATTAGCAATTTCAACGTAGACGTCAGGTTTCAAAGCATCGCGCCATAAATAAGCAAATCCACCCGTAAATTGGTTGAGGTTCCCAAATTATTCACAAACAAAACCACTTCACAGAGTTTACCTGGAAATTGGGCGTGCGTCTTTTACGCGCCTTCACCTAACCACTGAAATGTAGTTAATATTTGAAACTATTTATAATAAATTGTATTTTAATCATTAATCATTACTTATAAACAAACACATATCAACAACAAGAAATACATTAATATAACTAGGTGTGCCAGGGACATTACTCACGATTTTTATTATTTACTAGTTGTCCCAGCGTACTTCGTACCGCTTTATAATTAAAAAATGTTTTGGTGATA
Source organism: Ochlodes sylvanus (assembly GCA_905404295.2). Lineage (NCBI taxonomy): Eukaryota > Metazoa > Arthropoda > Insecta > Lepidoptera > Hesperiidae > Ochlodes > Ochlodes sylvanus. The sequence continues at coordinate 8,036,226 of FR990144.1, forward strand.
TATCGACAGCAACGCCACCTATCGGGTCCAATTGTGAATCTAAACCATTCCCAGATCCCCTTGAACACACACAAAAAATTTCATCCAAATCGGTCCAGTCGTTAAAAAATGTTTTAGTGATATATCGACAGCAACGCCACCTACCGGGTCCAATTGTGAATCTAAACCATTCTCGGATCCACCTGAAGACACACAAAAAATTTCAACCAAATCGGTCAAGCCGTTTAGGAGGAGTTCACTCTCATACACACTCACACTCGAATTATATATATTAAGATATGTATATTTCGACCGATATTTAGACCCAATTGCATATATCGTAAACTAAACTCAAACCAGCCAGTAAACCTGCTCTAAGCCGGCCAGTTGGTAACCCTACCTGAGGTCAACTAGGTTACGAGACCCTAACGACCTGTCATTATGTTTGTTTGTAGGGGTCTGTACATGATCACGGCGAGACTGGGGTGGCTGGAGGAAACTATTGACAGGTGACACTTGAAAAACACTAATGACAGATTAGCCTGTCAACTTTACGTCATCATAACACGAGATCACGACACACGACACTAACGACATCTCGACTACACACTACTAACTTTTTGCCATGGAGTAAGTTTGCGTGGGAGTTTTTTACGCGTAAATTCCCAATCTCGTGGGAATTCAGGCATAAAAAGAAAAAAGCGAAGGTTACGTCATATCGTATGAATATTGTACGAATTAAGATGTGTTGACAATAGTTTCAGAAAAATTCCATAATCATATCCAAATTTATTCTCCAAGCTTACTTCGCTGTTCTTTGCGCAGTGTAAATTGTTCAAACAAAAACTGCTGTGTTATTTTCAACTTTATTGCAATCAGCATAAGCAAACAGGTACGTGTTCATTAAACTCGGCGCTGTAATGAGATCTGGATCAATCTCGTTTGAGGGTCGTCGATTGTGACCACGTTTTCAATTTATTTGATTTCTATCTACATATTATTATAACTATACAATAAATAAAATTGAAATAATTTCGAAATAACTGTTCTTCAATAATTATTTGCGTCATACTAAAATACAAACAAACTTATCTTTTTATCTTAGAATTGGAACGAAGTTCCTTACGGCAGGCTTGGAGGGGATAGGTTTTGCTGCGGCGACCGAACTGAAAAATATGTGATAGTAAAACCGTAAGAAAAAATGCGTGGAATAAAAGCGTTAAATGAGACGTGCGCAGGCGCGACAGTCGCCGAAGGAACTTCGTTCCTACCTGGTGTCCCACGACACCACATCATTTAGTTTATGTAATGGAGGTGGCGCTGAAAGTGACTACAACTAAATAGATGTCGCTGATCGCATTTGATTTGTGTAAGATAATTTATAATAGGTAGCTACTACCTATTTAAATTTGTTTATATATACCTACAATCACGCATATTTTTTTATTATATATTTACAATAGCGTCGCAAAGGTTATTGTACTTTAGTGTTACAATGCTTAAAGTTTTAAGTTAGTGTATTTATAAAATCACTTTGTTCTATTGACTTTCATTGGAATATTTTGTGAAATTTTGAATAAAAATAAATTCAAAAAAACCATGGTCAACGGGTACTTGCAACTAGGTCGAAATATTTAGATATCGAGAGTACCCATCCTTTATTAATAGCCTGGTGTATAATATTGAAGGTGAATAATATGCATCTAAAACCTTTGATTCTTTGATTTTATCATAAAACTTAACTTTAATCTACCAAGAAGCACCCTAATAGTAGCTTAATGGTACTCACGATTTGTCAGTCATATGAGGCCCCTAAAACTCCCGTTCATGGAACCCAGAATCCTGCAGAACCGTCCATAATAATATCAAAGTTGTGTAAAATCTATTTTTGACCAGTTTGATGGACTCTGAAAAATGCCCCACGCATTGCGGTCACCCGACCCCAGCAGTGGGCAATTCACGAGCCCTACCGACCTTTCTGTAATCAACTTCGAAGCCTACGCGTGTAGGGTATAACCACTATTAGTTGCACCTAGACTCTATTTGGAGTATAAATTACTAACAAATGGCACATAAAGTCGTTTGGCGTGACAGCCAATGTTACGTTACCTGGGTTTTGGGTGTTCATTAAACGGGCAAGTGCGGACATCTGATAAATGGGATCCCTAATTCCGGGTCAATAAATTTTAATCACGACAACGGAAGCAGAAATTCTTTGTGAGTTCACTCAAATGAGTCTAAGATTTATAGGGAAATAATGACCCAGAATAATGACTTGAGAGTATAAGGTTATATCGAGTGCGAAACATTAGCGTGAGGGTAACCTCTTGAGAGAATCCAGAAAAATTACTTCTGACAAGCAAACTTTTTTTTAAATTAAGGTAGTCAACGAGCATGCAGGTCCGCTCCTCCGCTGCCGCCCATGACAACTATGACCGACATAGAAGTTAGCAGACGTGTAAGAACACTAGTTGGTTACTTTGTTAGTGAGTATGAGGACTGGCCTTCGGGGGGCATAACACACGTCTTAGTACACGTCCACGTATCCACTCTGACGTGTACCACGTATACGTAGTACACGTCAGAGTGGTGGAGTATGCTCTAGGCCTCCTCAGGTAGAAGGAGAGACTCGTGCTCAGTAGTGAGCCATTAATGGGTTGAAGACATGAGGACTGGGACAGGAACTGTTAGTGTTATTTGTTGTTAGTAATAGCTCATCATATTATTGTTAGTAAGAGTCTCATTCTAACTCATTCACGTTATCATAAATATTATAATAGAGACAGTTCTACAGGAAAACAAATGTCAATAAATACTTGATATTTGTTAACGTAAACAAGGAGTTTTCCGAAGTAAATCGAGATCGGGTTCACTAGTAATAGATAAGGTTAAGATATTTCAACATAATTATAATCGTATAAATAAATATTAATCTATCTCTTCGGACTAGATATACATTTTCATACCGAATCTATCGAAGATAGTAAACAACAATCTTCGATAAATCATAGTATTTGTTTGTTCAATAAGCTCTCAATCCCGTTCTGATTGCACAGTAGATTCGAACGGTATGAGCGGTACGGTACCTATTGTGTGGTTGAAGTTTGTTTTCAGTGAAATTCGCTCGTACTCTTTAACCTCTTGCGCGCACGGCCGCGAAAAAAAAAAAGAGCCTCTAAGTGTCGTTAGTGTTTACCTAAAAACAACAAAATTTCAACGAATTTTTGTGTTTTAGGTAAACCGTTATTGTTGCTTAAAAATAATTAAATCTGCAATAAATTATATATCAATAGATTCGTTATTAGATGTACTATGATATGAGTCGTGTATTTTTTAGTTTTATTTTGTAGTTTTTATAAAATATACGCAGAAACATGAAAGTTTAGGTAATTTTTTGCTACTTACGAACTTTACGGCGTAATATCTTCAAAACACAAGACACATACACTTACACTATACTTTTATAGGATAACACAATTCACTCTAGCTTCATTCATATCATTTTTACACTTTACCGACCTTTATTTACTTCAAAATAAAATTATTTTCGCAATGAGGGGCCGCCGCGTCTGCCGAACTGACCGGACCGTACTGACCGCTATACTGACCGCCGCAAGTGACCGTTACTCAAAACGCGCTAGGGCTGTCATTCATCCAACGGAAACATTCATCCGTAATAGTAATGTTAGAAGTATGTACTTTTTTTGGTGAAAGTTTTTGGAATCTTATTCCAAAGTGTAATTTTGTACTTTTGTTTATAAAATAAATATTTACAATTATACATAAATATTCGTAAATATGTATCTGAATAATCAGATCAGATCAGATTTGATTCCAACTAGAATTTTCAAGGAAAATATAAATTTTGCTTCAATTGCAATAGCTGAATCAAATCTGATCTGATTTGATCCATTCTAGTTGGATCAGATCAGATTTGATTCCAACTAGAATTTTCAAGCAAAATTTATATTTTGCTTGAAAATTCTAAGTAGAAGTATAAGTCTAAGTATAAGTAGTAAAAATTAAAGTAGTGTTACGGGGGAGTATTTTTGAAATAAACAACACACATAAGTATAATATTAAATTTAGGGATAATAAAAAAATAATAAAGATAAATAGATAGATAGAGAATACTCTTTATTGCACACACAATTTAATATTTACATCAGCTTATATTAGACACAGTACAAAAGGCGGTCTTATCGCTAGACAGCGATTTCTTGCAGACAACTAAATTAATTTATAAAACTAAATTATAAAAATGTTTATGGTTACAGACACATACATAGTAACTTTAGAATAATGAGGAAATATATTTTTTTATTTCTTTTTTATTTATCAATACAAACACAGAACACAGAAAATAGAGAACATCAAATAACATTTTTACATACAAAAACCCAGAACACAGAAAATTGGAAGGTTCTACTTCAGATATGACGCTAATACCCGCTGGTGTTTCCAAGGGGGCAATCTCCCAATCCGACGTCGAGCTGGGGAGCTGCTGCGCTGGGTTCAGCCAGCGATGGACATGCCGACGGTTACGGTCCAAAACCTCCTCCGCTTCCTCTTCGAACATGTCCATCAGCTCAGCCAACTCCTCAAGATTTTAGCTGAAAGAAAAACAATCTATTTGAGTAACCATCTACATAAACCATGGACGAAAATAACCTGTCATATAAAATTCAAGGACTTACAAAATTGGGCGCCCCTGCACGATTCGCACCGAGCTGGGTTTGGCAAAGCGGCACCGGTTCCCCCTTCGGCTTTATGGACCCCCTGGAGTCACCAGCACCGGTAGTCCATAGCTTCTGCAAAAATTATATAGATCGAATGTACTAAAATTCGTGCAAAATTAAGTGTAAAGCCTTGCGTACAGTTAGTAAGACAATATTTACCGCGGTGGGCTCCTCTCCACTCTTGAGTCCATAGCCGGCAGCTCGGATGCGAGCCTCATGACGAGGTTTCGCCTCGCCGTCACACCCGGGTTAGAATCGATAGTACAATCGAATAGTGCTGATCGACCGGAGCCTGGCCTGTCGCCTAAAATAAAAATAAATACAAATAAAAAATAACGAACAGACTGACCCATCCTTTTTTCCTCCTCACTTTCACCCTTCACTTCCACTCAAACAAAGCAAGTAAATTTATGTACAAAATAATATAAGAAAAATATTCTCAACTACACGAAAAAAAAATCCGCTATTCCCTATACCACCACATTCCAACAATGCAGGATATTACGTACGCAATCAAAAAAATAGAAGTAAACAATTTCAATAATATCACCGAAAATTTTTTGTCACTAAAACTGCTCACCTACCAACCCTAGCACAATTATACGAAAAAAACAAAAGAACATGGCTGCTCGTCAGTATTGAGTAAAAATGTGTATAATGAGGTAAACGGTATAAATAATGATGTAAATGTGAACCTATTCACTAAATCTGTTTTGTGTATGGTAATAAACTAACTATATTATCAGAAACCAATTGTTTCTTATTAGAAATCAATGTATTTACGTAATAATCGACGTAAAACATGACGCCATCTTAGTTGCGACAACGATGGTTCGTCACAAATGAGATGTTTTTGGTTACATATTTTGTTTATTTCTAATGAACAACACTTTACACACAATCTACAGTAAATTATCTACACTTATATGTATAAATCTTATAAGAATACTTACATTTTTCTAACACTCTTGGCGAAATAGCACACGACAACAAACACGTCACTTCGCGCGATCCGTCACTGAGAATATGTGTCAAATTTTATTTTTTTGTGGTTGCATCACCCACAGAAAATCATGTCCGAAAATCGTAAACGATAGCCAATTTTATATACTCTGTGACTGTATTTATTTCTGATTGGTCGGTTTATATGATTGGCCAAAAACAACTACCAACCACAAAGCGTTTGGTCAACGCGTAGTTGGGTCAACGTATGACCCAAATACATTTGAGCGCTTACTTTTTCATGGGTCATACGTTGACCCAAATACGCGCAAGGGGTTAATACGCTTTTTTAAACTTCTTTTTAACCCCAAAAGACGCAAAAAGATGTGTCTACGCATAATTGTATGTAATCTTTGTAGATATATTTTAGTTTGATTTCCTCTTTTGCTTTATTTTTCTAAGTTTGACATTAGAATTCACTCACTGTCTTTATGTGCTAACACGCAAAAATAATTATAAATGTAAATAGGCCGTTTTTATACAATTTACCTCCCTGATCTTTGCCATTATTAACAAGAGGGGTGTTATAAGTTTCACGCCGATATCTGTCTGTCTGTGGACCGATTTCGATGCGGTTTTTTTCATTTGAAAGCCAGTTTCCGTGCGGTGGTTCTTAGCTATGTTTGGTTAATAAAATTGGAGTTGCTGTTTGTAATATTCAAAATAAATTTACAAATTTTGTCTGTCTGTTTGTTTGAGATAATCTCTGACGGCTGGACCGATATTGACGAGACTTTCACTGGCAGATAGCTGATGTCTGAAGCAGTAACTTAGACTACTTTTATTTTAGTTTTTTTTGTTGAATTCCACGCGTACGAAGTCGCGGGCACAGCTCGTTAGAAACTAATTATCACTTGCTTCGACGAAGGAAAACATGAAGAAACCTGATTGAGGGTTTAGGAGGTGAATGAAGTCTGCCAATTCGTACTTGGCTAGTGTCGTGGACTATAGTCTCTAGAGCGCCACAAACGAACGAATGGACATGGACTGTTAAACACATTACACTCCTTTGCGTCGCGCCGCCGAGTAAAATAGGATTAAAAGGTTCTATACAGTAAATGCGGTTGACTTTTCCTGTTCCGATAAATCGATAAACCTAATCCCTACGGGGTTTGTGATTGCACGGTTCACCCGATTGTATTCGTATTTAATACTGTGAAACCCTCTAAAGCCTTCCGCTCGTTTAATTTAAAGTCAATAGACTTTTGTATGCGTTAGTTAGGAATATGTTTAGTTCAATTTGCTTGCTTACTTAAAATTTCTAATAAAATTTTCTATTTCGTAATCATAGAGGTAAACCTCCTCCCATGGTTCAACTTCTCATCATCTTGTAGCCAAATAGTTAGTCGCTGTCCATCGACAACATAGTATACGAGTAAGTGACAGGCTTAACGTTTAAGGAGCGAATGTTTCATTTCGAGGAAGTGCTACACACATTGCTTAAACACACAATCTCGAAAACTACTCGACATTTAAAAATGACATTTGAAGAGGACATAGAGTACCTATATTGTATTCAACTACCTTTTATACAAGTAAGTTCAATAATTCCTATCGTTACATTAAACACAACATACTCCTATTTTTATGTATATAGCCGACAAAACGCAGATAAGCCACCTGATGTTAATTAGTTACCGTAGTTCACACGGATATCAATATCACCAAAAGCATTACCGATGCGTTGGTGACCAGCAAAAAAGAAAGAAATAGAGTATTCACATCAATAAATTAATGGTGGATGCTATATCGAACACAGTTTCCTCAAGCGAGTCTGACTTTGAAACTCTTAAGTTATTTCTTCAATAATTAAAATAGTGTACAATAGATAAGTTAAGACTGTCATTTTTCCAGTTCCGCAATTTTTATTCCCGCTTACAGAGAAAGGGCGACGTTCCTTTTACTTCTGGTAATAAAAAAATGGCGGACAAAAGAGGGTCAAGTTGATAAATTACGACGATAAGAAGTTTTTATACTGTCTTACAAGTTTGTATTATCTCCGCGGTAAATCGTTGCAACTGAAAACTAAGGCATCGTGCAATGTGTCTAGTATCTTTTCCAGTGTTGGACACTAACAAAATCTTAAATGCTACGTAAATAACAAAGACGTTGCTCAAACGTACGTACACAGATGCTTTATTGCACTTAAAAAGTGAGATCAAATTCTATTGGAAATTAGCTTCTATAGAAATCTTTAAAAATTCAAATTACGCACTGTTTTTAACATACCCTACCTGAGTAGATCCGTGATGACTGAAACTAGAAAAGGAAATATTTTCCACTTAAACCATTACGGAGATAACAATTTTATCATAAACATCACCAAAACCCACAACTGTCCAATGCTGGTTCGAGAGGTTCGTGCAAAACTCGAACTTAGACCCTCCTGTGCTAGACCTTTATTCAAATCTTTGAGCTATCACTGCTACTAAAACCTCATGTCTTCTTTATTTTATAAATATTTCAGATATTTGCACTTCAGCGGTCAGCAATCAATTAGGGATTCATGACCCTTCACCGAACGTTAAGGTAAAAGTGTTTTTATCAAAATCGAGTCGAGAATCGAATTTACCTTACCTGTTTACCTTACCTTTACCTGTTTGTTTATTTTCCTATCACAGTTGAATCGAAATTGTATTAACTTACCTACTTTGTATTAACTTATCATGGACCTTAAAAATTACTAGCGATAGGGTTTCACCACAACTTAGCTTCCTCGTTCCTTCGGTTCAACAATGCCTTTTTACCCGCTTCTGAAATATTTACAGCACCCTTAACTCTTATTCCTCGAGAAGCTATCCTTTCTCGTACTGAAATGTATCAGTCTTTGCTCATGATTCAAGTATTAAAATATAAGTATCATCTGTACTGTAGTACGCGTCAATAGCCAAATAGAGAAACATACAATAATTCCAAAAAATATATTTAAATGACCTGAAAAATCTGATCATGGTAACACATCCATAAAATTTTGCAGGATCTTATCTTTGTCCTGGAAAGATTCTGCTTAGATAACTTTCTCATGTGAGGAACAGTGGTAACAAATGCATTCGCCATTTACCTTGATATCCCATTCTTCTCCACTTAAGATCTCAGAGATATGCTCAAACGAGTTTACAGTTTCAACGATACGATATTCCTTTAATGCCCTACCAAGCCTTGCAACAGTTGGAAGGAATTTATTTGTTGGCACCGTATTCTCTGCAAATAATCTAGAACCGTACAGACTTCCATAACGCTTTGACGAAAAACCTTTTTTTATAGTCCGCGAATTCCTAGCATACGAAGAAGAAGCATAATTCTTCTCAAAATTATTAATAAGTAGCATCGCACTGGTGCACTTACTGCACTAGGCATGCTGTATTGTGGAGAAAATAATAGTCACGCATATTGGACATTAAAACAGTTTCAAATGAGTGACTTTTGGTGCAAACATTATTTAAAATCTAGCTTGATGGGTGAGGTTTCACGCGTCTAGCTAACGACTTTAAATAGCTAGCCAGAATGGCTCGGAAATGGCTTAGAAGTCTTCTTAGTTATGAAAGAATATAAAGTTGTTAGTCATCATCATCACCGCAACCCATGAATATCCTACTGCTGGCACGGTTCTCCTCTCTCAATGTGAAGGGTACAGGCCATAGTCTACCATGCTCGCCACGAGCGATTTGTGCGGACTTCACACACCTCCGAGAACATTATGGAGAACTCCTAAGTATGCAGGTTTCCTCACGATGTTTTCCTTTATCGAAACAAGTGATAATTAAATCATTCACTCATAGGCACATAATTTTTGAAAATTATCGGTAGGTACAGCGCCCCTAGACCTATTATGTCGCCTATTAGAGGTACGTGCAAGCTTCGAAGCCAGACCCCCGTTTCGGGAGTCCAATATTCAAACTACTCGGCTATTTGCTATTCCATTACCATGTGATATTTCAAATACCGAATGACCCTGTCTCAGTCATTAGACATAAACAACCTACCCAGTATATGAATATTGCATTACATGATGGCGTGTTAAACAATACAATATCAACCTTATACCTTAAGCGTACGGATTAACTCACAGGCCATGGCTTTTATTGTAGATAGATGTAATGACAATGGTAAGCTTTACGATGCGAGTCGTTAATATCTAGGCGTTCGGTCAACAAGATGATGGAGGCAGGACGTTTATCGAGTTTGTTTACGCTACAATAGACCTTGTATATATTTAAATAGAGGATAGAATTGCGTGAATATTAAATCGAAGTGTGATCTGGGCTTTACAGCGAGCCGTGTATAAAAACAGTTATGACGTAGCGAAGGCAATCGGCAGATCTAGAATATTCGAAATGGTTCTAGTAACGGCCGGATAAGGGGATTGTATCGAATTGTAGTAGGCGGTAACCTAGTTATCTAAATATAATAAAACTGTGACTGGTCTGTCTATACATAGGAGAATTTTAAGAAAAAAATCAAAACAAAACAATTTCTCAGAAGGTTTCTCAGAACAAAATGTAGCTTTAAATATCCTCACCTAATTAAAATTCTTTCTATCTTTGTTTTCTTCTCTGGCAACTTTCTCTCTGGCTTTCTTTTCGGCTTTCTTCACTGGTAACGTATTGGTGATGCTTTTGGCGTTACTGATGTAGGTACTGAGATTTATTGATAAATTCATCCCCTAAAGAGGTAGAATAATTATTTGGTTAACAAAACAAAATAAAAAAAGTCTGTGTGTTGCCTGCTTAAACTATAAAAAAAAAAATATTAGAACTCGGGATTCTTGTAGTGTCGAATCAAGGTTAAATCCCTTTAACCCAAAAAGAGAATGGTAAAATGGACAATAGGATTACTCTGATAACAACAAAGGTAAGGATTTCACCATGTACGAATTACTTTTGACACACACTACTGAACCTGATCGAATGATATGGAACAAATAATCCAATATTATTAAATAATAACATTAGAATTGGGAACAGCACAATCAAAAACATAATAATTATTTATTTTGAAACAAATATTCTTTAAACTAGACAAGTTAAATAAATGGTATTTACGATAAACCCGAGTAATAAAATTTTAAATGAACAACGATAATAATTTTTAATTTAACCGAAATAATAATTTACTGTTTTAATAACACCGTTCAACCGTTATGTGCTGTTTTACGAGGAACTAAGTTCACGTACTGCATTATATTTCTGTTTCTTATACATTGGTTGGTAAATATAGAAGAATGAACGTGGTTAAAGTTTAAATGTAGCAATGTACTCTTAAGTCTAAGAAGTTTTGAGTAATGTTGTCACTAAAGCTTCGACAAGGTAAGCCTGAATTTCAGTTGCGCTTCAGCCTTCGCGCTGAGCAGTCGTGCGTGTAATGTAGGCGATTTTTTTCTCCCAAACTTTGAAATGTAAAATACGCGATGACCTGTGAAGCAAATCAGACTAAATTAATGGTGTTCAGTTAATTAATTATTTCAAAAGCCCGCGAATGATCGCGTGTTTTTGGGCGGTTGTGGTAATTAATATAATAATAATTACAGTAATTAGTGATGGTTAGAGCGAAGTTTGACATTATAATCAAGGACACCGAAACCGGGTTTCCTGGTATAGGTAAATATATTTTGTTTAAGTATTAATAACAACTTTTAAACTATTATTATTATTATGATATGTTATGAATGTAAGATATTTTATTTATAAGAGTTTTATGGTTAATGGTAAGTTCAGAAAAACTTGAGTTTGAGTATTAGTAGGCGAATGCAATCTAATAAAAAAAATGTGACAGACACATTGCCAACTTTCGTGTTAAAAATAAAAAATCCGTGATGTATGTACGAGTATATAGGTATTTAACTTCGCCATTTTCTTTAACCGTGAATGTCAATAAAAATTACACAATTTACATTTTCTTCAACAGATGTCGCTTTATCTAATATGTAGATAATATTTGTTCGTTACGAAAATATCGATAGCATAGACAACATCAAACTCATAATTATTCTGGCGTTTGTTTTAAAATCAGAAATTCTTTATTTAAAATGCAACCTCCGAAACTTCCGTTCCAAAATCGGTTATTCATTTGTTCATGCGTCATTTGATTCTGCTCTGACATCGTTATGTTCAGGAATATGGAAAAAGATAAAATGGAATGGAATGAAAAAAGATCGCGTTATTTTCGAAGCGTTGTAGGCCCAATTCGAAGAATCAATGACATGTTTGGACCAGGCATTGCTAACGAAAGCAGTGCGTTTTATGTTCCAACATTTTAGGATTGACAATTTTGGTTTAATCACCAAACAAGTAACACAAATCGAAATCGAATAAAAAAATCAATTCTTTCAGCTCTGTGGGCTATGAGGAAAAGGTTCTATCGGAACAATGTTCGGCCATACACTGCTTAACAAATTGTAAAGGGCTTTATTCATTTTGAGTCCAAAATCCCTTGCTCCTAGTTCATTTTGCTGTTACGTGATGCGCAATAAGGTGGGTATTGGATCGCACAGAATGCAAAAACCCAATTTTTAGCTTTTTCAAAATCGGAAATAGGTACTCAAAGGTAAAGGAACGTTCAGACTATCACAGACCAACGCGCGAATCTAAGAATGTTAAGGCATCTCTAAAATGCAAGCGACTATTTAAAGCATATTCAGCAAGCCTGAGAGGGTTGATGATTGATGATATATAATTATAGACCTCAAACAATTAATATTCTGCAAATAAATATTACTGAAATGGAATTTCTTGCAGGAAATTCTCTAAGATATGAATATGTCTAATTAGTCCAAGAGCCCAGAGAGATCTGACATAACGTCTGACAAAAGTTTTGGCCCATGGAAAGTGTCTGACACTTATGGATCAAAACATACGTAAAAATCAGCCATGTGAAAACAAATGTAGTAGCTCTTATTTTTACCTGCCTTTCTTACCTGGTACCAGGTGTCACGAGGTGAGCTTCCACAAGCACGCAGGGTATTCAAAGAACATGGACGCTACTAAGAAATTAAGGTTTCATCCATGACAAAATAAGTTATATCAGATCGCTCTAGGCTCTTGGACTAAATACTTTGCATTTCATCTCCAAGCACCTTTCGTTCCCATTCCCCCCCTTATTTCCTTTCATGATCATAATATGAAGACAGCTCACCTGAATTGTTATACTTTTTTAAGATAGCAAATGAGCATAAGCACTACCCTTCCGCTGCCACCCATTACAACTGTGGCCGACCCAGAACAAGTCTCAAACCGGGACTAGGATGATTAGTCCGGTGAGCAGACGGTGTAATTAGGAACGTTAGTTGGTTAGTTCGTTAGTAACAGTCTCGTTTTAATTAGGTCACAAATGTGGTGCTATCATTGAGGACTAAGATGATCACCTCAAAAACGTGTAACCACGCCTTTCCAACCGGAACACAATAGCTCTTAAAATAATTTATTAAACGGTAATAATGATACTAAGTATGTGGCAGGCGCTGGTACTACCCTAGGCGAACTCTAGGCTCTACTATCTATTAAATAACTAAAATACTATTAATAAAACTGTAATAGGGTCAAATCTGTACAATGGATGGATTAAGTAGATACTTAGCACACTTATTTGTTAGTTATCTAATATGATCTAAATCAATCAATTGATATAAACGTGGTATTTATTTAATCCCTGATGGCAATGTTATGGGATGCTCCTGAAGCGAGGGCGAATAAGTAAATATTTCATAATTTGAGTATTGCTTCCTTAAAAATATAGTTTTAATTAAAAATTGGAACGTTTTGTAAAGTTTTGATGCTATTTCGACAAGCATTATATTAAACGCTTCATACATTTTATTTGTATTTGTTTAAATCAATGCAGAGTCTTTTTGAGGGCGTGCAGCAATTTAAGACTTGTGTGATTTTATTTGCGTTACGTTGAATTACATAAACTATAATATAATTATATTATTGCAGTTTAAATCCAGGGTAAGTCAGAATGATTGTTTAAACCGTATCGACTCCGTCTATCTCGCAGAAGAAAATTGGGTGAGCACTTCCACCAACATAGAAACTAGCGGAAAGTCTGAATTAGCAAGAAGAGTCAAAGACGTGAGCTCGTTAATTTCCGACAGTAGAAGGCAAAAAATTAAATGCACTAGACTTTACAAAGTGCAAGGTCAAATCTATTTTAACTAGTTGCACTCCGTGCCGTCCCCCTTCCCCCTCATTACTCTTGTGCAGTGGAAGCCCGGTGTCACAGTTCGTTCTATCAGAAGAAGAGTGGCTGAGACTGAGACTGCCACCATGCCTGAGTACCTTTGGTATCAAACCAGGTTGTCCATAAAGCATAGATTTCCACCAGATGTGCAGACACAACAGTCTCGACTGTTGCTCAGCACATTGGATTAAACAGAAGATTGACGTAAATTCAAGAATGAAATTGCTAACAGTACATTTACTTCAAAATTAATCGAATATTAGTGTTAATAATGGCAGAGATCAGGGAGGTAAATTGTATAAAAACGGAGTATTTAATTTTGTAATTATTTTAATGCGTGTTAGCACATATAAAGACAGTGAGTGAATATGTCAAACTTAGAAAAATAAAGCAAAAGAAGAAATCAAACTAAAATACATCTACGAAGGTTATATACAATTAATTATGCGTAGACATGCCCCCAGGCGTTGAATGCCGCGCATTCAACTACTTAGTTTAATCAGAATCACTAGTTGGAAGTCGACAAATCCGAGAAAACGATCTCTTCACGATCCCATTGACCGTCTTGATTTCAGCCACACGAGCGACGTTATCTGGACCAGGAAAAAGCGCCACAATCCGACCGAGTTTCCATTTCAGCGGTGGCAAATTATCTTCTTTTAAAATGACTAATGAGTTAATTTCCAATGGCTTAGTTGGAGTTTGCCATTTAGTGCGTTTCTGTAGTTCGGAAATATACTCTTTACTCCATCTTGCCCAGAAATGCTGACGGAGTTCCTCAATCCGCTGAAATCTCGCGAGGTGATTCTCCTTGCGTCCTCGATATTCTTTAGTTGGTATTGTTGTCAGTGGACGTCCAATTAGAAAATGGCCAGGTGTCAGGGGATTCAAATCGTCTGGATGCGATGATAAAGGAGTGAGTGGTCGCGAATTTAAAATAGCCTCAATTTGTGTTAAAGTGGTATACAATTCTTCGTAGGTCAAATGACAATTTCCTAGCACTCGTACTAAATGAAATTTAGTAGATTTCACAGCCGCCTCCCAAATGCCACCAAAATGCGGTGAATATGCCGGTATAAAATGAAAGTTAATCCCTTCATTCGCAAGGTCACTGGACAATGAGTTGGAATGTTGTTTTAAAAAACTAGCTAATTCATTGTATGCACCAACAAACGAAGTCCCGTTATCAGAGTAAATATCCCGAGGTTTTCCACGACGGGCAATGAACTTTCGCAAAGCTAAAATATAACTATTACTTGTCAAGTCACCTACTAATTCTAAATGTATAGCCTTTGTTGTAAAACATATAAAAATTGCAATGTATACCTTTACGATACGACAACCACGTCCTTGACGACTTGCGGAAGCAATAGGTCCCGCATAGTCAACACCGACCGTTTCAAAAGGATACCCACCGGGAGTAAGACGCTGCTGCGGTAGTTCGCCCATCAGAGGAGCTTCAACTCGTCCCTTCATTCGTGCGCACCTAACGCAGCGACGATAAGTAGCCTTTGCTAAATTACGGCCACCGATTGGCCAGTAAACTTCCCTAATTGATGACAACAATAATTGTGGCCCAGCATGCAAGAGTTTCGTATGTTCATGTGTAAATAATAATTGTGTGAATCGATGAATGGACTGTAATAATAATGTAATAACTTAACTAATATTCTGCCGCTGTTATCTATACTGCGGACGTATAAACACGCACCGTAAGCCTTTTCCGAACTGTCGGAAAATACATGGAATTCTAAACGTACATAAGAGTCAATTATCACACGGCGTGGTACTCTCAAATTATTTAAAATATCTAAATTTTTAATTATCTCCAACCAGGTCTTTTGAATGTCTAGCTTCAGGGGATCATCCCACGATAAATTCAACAACCATAAACTTTGAATAAATATTTTGAATTTAATCACAACGGGAGAGACAAGACCTAGTGGATCAAATATCTGAGAAATAATTGAGAGGATTTCACGTTTAGAGTTCGCTTTTACAATTGATGTACCTATAGGAAAGTACAGCTGATCAAATTCAGGTAGCCATCCCAAACCTAAAGTCTTACTTGATCCGCTACTTCCAAAGTTTAAATCCTGCGCTGACTCAGTGACTTCTGACATTATCTGAGACTCATTAGATTTCCACTTTCTCAGTGGAAAGCCAGCAGAAGCAAGAGCAGCTGTTACTCTTTTACGAATATCTATAACTACCTTTAAATCATCTCCACCACTCACCAGATCGTCCACATAAAAATCATGAAGAATAATTTCGGCAATTTGACGGTCCTTACAATCTAACCCAAGTTGCTTAAGACATCTGGTAGCTAGGTATGGCGCGCTCGCCGTACCATAGGTTATTGTATTCAGTTCAAATGCCTTAAGCGGTTGAGTTGAATTGTCACGCCATAATATATGCTGTAAGCACCTATCATCGGGATGCACCAGTATCTGCCGGTACATTTTTTCCACGTCGGCTATAATGACGTACTTATGTTGCCTAAATCTTAAAAGAATGGACAAAATATCGTCCTGTACTGTTGGACCCACCATCTGAATACTGTTCAAGCTGGTGCCATTGGTGGTGGTTGAACTGGCATTAAAAACGGCCCTTAGTTTGGTAGTCGTGCTACTCTCGCGTAAGACGCCATGATGTGGAATAAAATTATTATTCGACCTAAGTACACATTCTGTCATGTGACCCAGAGACTGATACTCCGACATAAACTCACGGTACATTTCATAAAGTTTCGGTTGCTTGAAAAGCCTCCGTTCCAAAGATAAAAAACAGAATTTGGCACGTTGCAACGAGTCTCCCAAAACCTCACGGTTTTCCTTTAATGGCACTCTTACACAAAAACGACCGTCTGCTAGGCGAGTAGTATTTTTCATAAAATGCTCTTCTGCTAGCTTCTGTTCCGGCGAATAACTGGAATTAGTTGAATTATTTATTTCTTCTAAATTCCAAAACCGTGCCAGTTGACTCTGTATCTCTTCATTTGAAATGTCACCGGTCGAAGTACCATTTACATAATTGCACTGAATAAGTTTAGGTGGATATGATGTAATAAATCTGGTATTTATAGGGCCAGAAACTATCCATCCTAACTTAGTCTCGCAAAGGATAGGCATATGATTGCCTAAATTAATTCTTTCAGACCCTACTAGATCCCAAAAAATATCAGCACCTAGTATTAAATCTACTGACGCGGGCCTATAGAAATGAGGATCCGCTAAACAAACGTTTGTAGGTATTTTAAGGTGCGAAATATTAAGTGTACGACTTGGTACATTATCTGTTAAGGACGGCAAAACAAAACAATTGATATTACGTATAAACGTATCATCTAATGACTGTAAACGCAAGTTACACATTTTATTAATGTTCGTGGTCGCATTATTGATGCCCTGTACAGACAGGTCAATATTATTATGAGGCAAATTTAATAGCCGAAACATTTTCTCCGACAATAGGCTGGAAGTGCTACCGGAATCCAAAACAGCGCGTCCGATATGTTCGCGATTATTTGAATCATACAACTTAACTAGCGCAGTCGATAATATAACGTCTCCACGCTGACTGTTTACGTCAAAAGTAGCGGAAGACACGCTCGCTGATAATGTTAAGTTGTTCTGATCGGTGGCGGGAGTCGCACTGACGTCGTCAGTGCGCTCACCATGCACAGTGGCCTTCTGCTTATTTGCACTCGTAACATGCACCAGAACCGAATGCTTACGTTTACAAATTCTGCATCCCTGTTTCCTACAATTATTTGCAAAATGTGTCTTTGCAAAACAGTTAAAGCATACCTTTAACGTCGGTAATAACTGCAGACGAGCATCGTTGCTTAATGACAAAAATTCAGGACAAGTATTGAGTTGATGCTCGCCGCTACACTTTGGACATGAATCCCTTTGAATTAGATTACGTGGTTTATTGTGAATTGTTACCATCGCCTTTTCTTTAAAAACTTTATTATTTGGTGTAGTAGTTGTGTGTCGTGAGAATTCAATGTTGTCCAGAAGGGTCGTTCGTATGCGCATGAATTCAGTGAAGTGTTGAAGCTCCACGCGCATTTCGATATCTAAGCGACCTTTGTACTCTTCCCATTCACGATGAGTTTTACTATCCAACTTATGAGTCATAATGTGAATGAGAAGTGTGTCCCAGAACTTAGTGGGCTCACCTAAAGAATTGAGTGCACGAATGTTTTTATTAAACTGGTCCATAACAATTTTTAAATTACTGGCCGACTCCCGTGTGACGGGTTGAATGTTAAATAACGAAGCAACATGATGTTGAATCAACAACTGCTTATTGTCGAAACGATCACATAGGAGTTTCCAAGCGACATTATAATTACTGGCCGAAAAATTGATAGACGAAATAACCACCGCAGCAGCGCCCTCCAAGGATGTACGCAAATAGTGAAATTTATTCACGTCGTCTATCTCGTCATTATCGTGAATGAGGCTCGTGAAGGTATCTCGAAACTCAAGCCAATTGTTTAAAAAACCGTTAAATTTAGGTATTTGAATAGTAGGTAACTTCACTGAAATCTGCCTACCACTGCGTGAATAATCAGTAGGCAGAGGCACCTGAGATTTTTTATAATTGGCAATGATATCTTGAGCCTGACTTAATGTCTTATAATATCGGCTTTCAAACTCCTCGCGCTCGGCTAACTGTTGTTCAAAGTCTTCAGATATACATTCTAACCTAGTTTGTACCTCGTCATATTGGGCATACATTGAATCCAACTTGCTTACACGTAATACCAACTCACCAATGTCCTGAGACCCTGACGAATCAAAGGACTTCAAATATCCAAGAAAAATTGTAATACGACCTTTAAAGCTGCTACGCTTTTTTGTCAAATCAGATATTTCGGTTTTTTGAGACATTTTGGGAGTCGGCTGCATAATCCTGGAATTTATAAGAATACACCAGTATTAATACAACAAATAAAGTAAAGTTAATAAATCAACGTAGATGCTATTTAGACCAGTTCTTGAACAAAACACTACTACAAACCAAAATAATGTTTACAGAATGTATGAGAAGTATAAAAATATAAACATGTTATAATTGATAAATAATAGGAAATGTTTAAATACCAATTATATTATCTTAAATTTGAATACAAAACAAAATATGGCATTTATAATTATTGAGAATATGTAATTATACATAACAATATTTAGGACATGACATTTGATACATCTAACAATTCTTAGTATAAGAATTCTAAACTTAAATTTTATTTTAGTTGTCAATTTTGACAAAATTATATAATTTATTTTATAAATTCCAAAAAATACTATAAAATATTTAATATGGATGTAGATACAAACAATAATCCAATAAAATAATACCGACTCGACTCACTCCTTACTCCAAACGATTACCTCCGGCTCCAACCGTCTCATGGTACATGGTCAATATCCAACTATCCATAGGTCGCTGGTTCATAATCCAAAATAATAATATCCGGCTCGAAGACGACCAATGTTAATAATGGCAGAGATCAGGGAGGTAAATTGTATAAAAACGGAGTATTTAATTTTGTAATTATTTTAATGCGTGTTAGCACATATAAAGACAGTGAGTGAATATGTCAAACTTAGAAAAATAAAGCAAAAGAAGAAATCAAACTAAAATACATCTACGAAGGTTATATACAATTAATTATGCGTAGACAATTAGGATACTTATACTTAATCACTTTACTTTTCAACGAAGCTCTAACGTAGTCTTTGATTAGATGAAACGTCCTAAAAACAAAATTAAGCCAATCAAGAACTTAATTGGTGAGGAGAATAAAATTAATTTTACTTTTGAAAGGCTTTGGGTATTAAGGGTCTTGTTCGAACGAATTGGGTGCCTGGTATTGAACGAACGGCTACAGAACTGTCGAGTAGTGAATTAACAAAATTATGAATCTGTCCAATCCAGAATCTATCCTGCACCAAACAATCCCTCTCTATGAAAGTTTTCTCACAATGATTTTCGAGGCAGTTTAATTAATATTGGTTTATTGACTTTAAAAAGTTAGAGGTGAGACAAGTTTAAAATAATAATATTATAATTGGGAATAGATTTATTGACATTGTTATTATTTTTCGTGATGGATTTATTGCTTACTGGACCGGCCTTCGCTTCACTTCGGGAAACATGTCCCTTAGTACGCACATTCGGAAATTGCTTTAAACTGACATACAAAATGTATGTCAGTTTATTTCTCAACTGTAGCTTACCACAATTATATTAGTGAAAACCGCACCCAAATCGGATAGGTAGATAATTATAGATTATTTATTATTTTTTCTTGTTTTTTTAGGCTTTCTTGACTCGTCTTCTTGGTCGGTACGCTCTTCACAGAGCGGTCGTGGTCGTAATGTGGTATTCCGGGTAGTTGCAACCTTCTTCACGATCTCGTCATTATTGCCTGCTAGCCTCCTGGTAATTTTTTTACTTTTTTATTATTTCTTGACATCGTAGGCATATTTTTTTATAATATTATCTTCAATTTAAAACACTGAACCGATTTTCAGTTGGATTAGAGTACCTTCTCACAAGTGTATAATCCTTGTCTACTACTATGACCATGTGCAGATTGAAAAATTCAACATGCTCTTCAGAACTTGGAAACATATTTATATATGTCATATCCATCCATCAGCCTTTGGGCGTCAATAGCAGGATATAGGTTTCCTCACAAGTCTGACCGGTTCTGAGCCTTCTGAATCCAGCGGATTCGAGTTGGATGCTTAGGTATAGGTCATGTTGGCTTCGACCCATTAATGGCCCACTACTGACCCAGCTCTCTCCTCATACCCGAGTAGGCCTAGAGCATATTCCATCTCATTTCTCCAGTGCTTGGTGGAGTGCTCCAGTGTGGATTGGTATAGGTCATAATTATAAATAAATATAATTAAGTCATTATTAAAATTAAATTTTCACGTCTAAAATGTTTAACTTAAACAGAAGTCCGGGGTCTGCGCAAAATTCCCCTTATACAACGCCAGCGAAATAGAAATGAGAACGCTAAAACTTTGAAATTCATTCAGCGTCCCACACGATCTCCAATTCAGCGCAATTCTGTTAAATTTATTAGAAAATTTGAGTTCTTAGTATTTGGACTCGACAATGCAATGGAAGGAATTAGTAACACGTATGTTGGGAATGAAATCGCAACAGTATTCATTTAGATCATTGGGACCGTGTGGAAATATCAAATCAAATTTATTATCAAACTTTGCGAGATTTTTCTCTAATGAAGGCTTTGTCCAATATAATGAAGAATTAAACAGATGAATGATTACATTTAAGATAGTTTTAACTACGCTCTTGTTTCGGTTAAACGAATCCTTCGCACATTTTAGGATATTTCGGACTTCATCCATCCCGGACTGTACTTTTCCTGTTTGTTGTATACATTGTTAAGTTTACCAGGTACTAGTACTTAAATTATTTGAAATGATATTGTTAAATAAAATGTTGAACAAAATTATATTTGTTTATTGAATATGAGCGTTCGAACGAGCCGGGTATTAGTGGCCTTGGTAATTCTTTTCCTCCATTATATTTCTGATCTTATCAATTACTGTTCTACTAATAGCCATGAGTCTCTTTACCTTATCGATGCGTCCGCCATTGTTTGAGATCAAGGAGTCAAGGTATACTTATCCAAAACAATGGATAAAAATAAAGTCTTTATCTGCCTGCAAAATCAAAACAATCTAAAACATAATCTTGCGGTTTTTACTAATAGAGTGTCGTAAACATGAAAATGTATAGAAGGAATGCATCTATTAGTTACATTACATGTAAACCTGCCCTCGCTTCGTTTCGAGAAACAAACACATGAAGTACAGCGTACTTGTCGTCATATACATATGTATACATACATATACATGACAAGTACGCTGTACTTGGTTAATATACGATACACTCAAATGCCTTACCTCGCTAAGCCTAAGTTTCATGTATTACAAGTACAGCTCAGCTGTAGTGTAGCTTCAGTTAGCTGACGGCGTATTTCTAGAGCCAACCTTCTTAATCGCTTGCGTAATTTCAGAGGTCTTTGCCAAACAGCTGAGATAAAGAAGCGGTTCTAGGCTGCTTGCTAAGCTAAGGTAAGCCCGATAGCTTTGCCAGAGTACTGACGATGAGAAAATTGTTCCATTTAATACTGTTTTTATTTTGCTATGCTTAACATTAAAGTCAAGTTTGAAATCATTTATTTGATGTAGGTACGAGTATAACTACTTAAATTACTCGCACATAGTCTAATTCTTGTTTTTTTATGTATGTATGTTAAAGCTGATGATAAAATGAGAATAGGTATTGCCATAAGATTAGCTAGTACGTGATTTAATATTAATTGTATGATATTATTAGTGTGTATAATATTTATTAAATTGTTTTGGTTCTTGACATTCATTAAGTAAGCTGTAAGGTCCTAAGATGAAATAATTGGTTTGAATTGAACTGATAATAGTTAGGCCTTTAACTCCTGTGTTGTCAAACGTTTATTATTTTTCATTTTGAATGACCACTGATTGGAGTTTATAATGATTTAAAGTTATCAAACTTTATTACTTAAATTTAAAATTACGATTACGTATACCTACTACGAGTATGTTATGTATTAAACATACTCGTAGTATACGTAATCGTAATCTCGTTTATAAGCTAAAACTAAGTTACTGTATTATTTACTTAACACAATCTGAATTCAAAAATTATCAACAACATTACAACTGATTCTAACATATTCGCGTTTCGCAGTATCTTCAAATAAATGTCCAAGTCGAATGTCAAGAGAGCTCGTATTCAGACCGAGCAGATTCAATTCAAAGAACTAAACACATAAATTCTAGTTGCAGTCGTTGCAATATGCTGCTCTTTCCGATTTAACTCCCAGTTACGATACGATATGCTACGTGGGCGAGGCTGCGTGGGAGAGATATACGTATTAGTGTTAAACCGGAAATGCCAGGAAGGAAAAAAATAGGGCGCTAATTTGAAAAGACGACCAATTCTGATTTTAAAAGGTATTAGTATTTAACCCGCCCTCGCTTTATTTAATAAAGTATGTATTGTATTTATGTATATTTAAACTATTCTATGGTTGTAAAACGATTGAAATAAAACAAGCTTGTAACCTGATAATAATGATAGTTATAGAAATATACAGGTACCTATCTGTAAAGTACTATACTCTCTGAAGCGAATCGAGGTCAAGTTAAAACTGCTAGTAAACCCGATGTTATTTTTCAAACTTCCAGTTAAAGTAAGTGAGCACTGGCGCTTATTGGATAACGACACGTTCAGTTAACACTCTACTGGCCCATCAGTCCATTACGCGATGCGACGTGCATTTAACCCTCTCGTATATAATGACTTTACATACTACCGAATCGATTGGATGACCCATTTTCGAATGTTTTTTCTTTTTTTATATATTCAGCAAGTAACGCTGTAAATTGTATCCGCGCGTTTAATTTTGTTCAGTAATTTTATTAGACGCGTTCCATTTTTATTCCGTACATAACTGGAACGTAGTAACATTATTAACGTTTTCCTTGCCAAAATTTCTTATAATTCCGATATGGTATTCTGCGATGTGTAAAGGCCAATTATTCTGATCAGGAACGAATTGCTGCATACCCATTTAAGTATCGATCCACGATCGTGTTTACAAAGTTCTCTCATGTTCCAGAACGAGGTATATAAACCTGGGCTTCAATCCTTTAATAGCCCCACTACTGAGCACGGGACTGTTCTCATACCTGACTTACTGGAGCATACTCCACCAGGAATGATCCAGTGCGGATTGGTGAGGGTTAGTGGCCAATCCAACTGCTGGATTTTTTATGCCGCTAAACACAAAGGCATGACATGGCTTAACGACAGCTATTTTACTAACAGTTTTTCTCAAATGTCTTTCATCTGCAGACATCAATTGCTACTGACAGTACAGTACAGTTATAGATATAGATGATAATAACAGGGAGGGTTATACTAGCCAATCATCTAAATACTTCACAAGAAATTCTAGTGACTCCAACAACAGACTTCGGCTAAACTGCTTGCACCAGGAGAATTATTGTTACGACATTCTCTTTGTGCACACAAGTTTCTAAAATTCCTTGTTACCGAACATGGCGTTTATCGAAAAACTATTATAGTGCATTAACTGCTCGCTGTGTCCTGTCTGTTAACTTAACGTTTATTGCCTTGTTTCTGTTTGCTTTTGGTTTAACTGTTATTGCAGTTGTTACAATATTCTCTTTTGGATTTCTATTGCTGGACGTAGGATTCTCCTAATTTACGCCATTGAACTCTCATGAGTCTTCTGCATGTAGTTCTTCATCTTCTTCTAGTTAAAACTACAGCTCTCACGTTGTCCCATGTATGTTTTTTATTCTACTGGATGGAGAAAGTGAATGAGGTATAAAAATAGCTTAATAGTTTTGCAATATAAAATGTATAAAAACGATAATTACAGCACATAACTCTTTGCGTGTTATTATACTAACACTAGCTTAAATAATATTTTATATTCTATCCGAGAGACCTTAAGTTGTAACGTTTTGTATGGCACTTCGATGTCTACAAGTGTTTGCAGATCTCATAGAATCATCTCGTATATTATCTCGTCAAGAGCATCATCTACCTGTTACAACTGTGTACCTAAATCATCCAGAAACCTACTCAAAGACAACCAATTTCATCAATATTGGTCCAACCGTTTAGTAGGAGTTCATTCACATACAAACTGACAGAATAATTATATTATTATAATTATGTAAGATAGTATATTTATTTCTAGCTTAGTTTCCTAAAAGGCAAATTTACTTTAGTTTTTGTTCCCTATTATTTTCATATTAATACAAATATCGCTTACATAAAAGATACCTAAATACATAGCAGCCATTTTTGTGGTACCGTTCAGTTGACATAGAAAAGTTACGCAAACTGATTTCAAACTTGCAAAGAGCAAAGTTTATACTTCCATACAACTGGAATGGAAGTGAAAATAAATTCTGAAATTCGGTTAACTTGCCAATGCCCGCGTTATTTATGGTACGGTACAGATGTCACTGGAACGTTCCAGAAATTATTAATAAAGAAAGAAAAAAATCTTTAAGTGCTTCCAAAAGTTTTTGGACTTCAAAAACGATTAAAAAAAACTTATGATGCGGTTGAATCTACCTACTTCATAATTATAGTAAAGTTTGTTCCCTTACAATTTTGATGTGCCTCTTCGATCTGCAAGACTTCTTAAGACTACAAAAGCTAATATTGATAACCTCAGTTTTGAAATTAAACTAACTTGATTTAATTAACTTAATCATAATTTAGGTGAATTGTCTCTTTGAGATAGTAGTAGGTAATCTGCGGAGGTTTGGAATTAAATTAACTTACTTATGCGGAAAAGTAATTTAAAAACTTTAAAAAGTATTAAAATATTATCAACTATTCATAAGGATCCGGTTTAAATTATGGGAAATGTAAGAGTAAATAACCTATGCTATATATAATGCTATATAAATTATAACCTATGCTAAATTAAAAACAAAAAATGATTTTTTATTTATATTCTTATAAAAAGTTCAGTTTGAATGTAACAGATGATCTCTAAACCTATCCAACTGATCCAACTGATTACAAAAATTCTTAGAAATAATCAATATTTAGAACCTTTCACAATGGATATACGAGTAAAAGCTCGCTTTAGATTTTATGTTCGGGTGGAATTTTATACTCAATTTTACACTCTTTTATCTATGTCGGTAGTGGTTTGACTTTTTAAACTAGTTTAGTTCCAGATGACACAATCGAAAAAAAATGCGGTGAAAAAAAGGTCATTGAATTTCACTTTGTTTATTATAAAATTCAAAGTATTTTTCAACTGTATGTGAGTATATTATTCAAACGTATACACGTACTATATAATATTCAAACGTATACTAAAGATGTACTGAGAATATTCAAAGAAATAATGAAAAAGGATTTGAGATTGATTTGAGTATAAAAACTCAAAGATACGTCCTCAACTCAAATCCCAACCTACGTCCCCAAAAAAGAAAAAACCATTTCAATCTAAAGTAATAATAGACCTTCCGCAATATTTAGCGTTAATGTAAGGAACAGGTAGAATCCGGTTCATCCGGGATACAACCGCCCGCCACGCTACCTTTACCTTTACCATTACTACCGTTTTAACCGGAATTGCGTTCCGGTGTGAAACCGGTAACACTTTTCGAGGCGACTGATCATAAGAATAGCAACACAACTTTGTCAGACTTACAACGACACTCGTACTAACTGGACTATTACTAACATTAACTAACGGTAACATTAACTATCACAAAATTCCCAAACCGTCCTTGCCCCAGTCCTCACACGTACTAACGAACTAACCAACTAACGTTTCTCATAACACCCTCTGCTAACTGGACTGACCTAACCATCCTAGTCCCCATTTGAGTCTTGTTTAATGTCGGTTACAGTTGTCATAGGTAGCAGCGGAAGGGTGGTGCTGCATGCGCGTTCGCTAACAAGTATCAATTGAGTATTATTATGTACCATGTGTGTTACAATTTTTTCAATACCTAACACAGACCGCTACTACTTCAAATATGATCGAAACCCCTATAAACGGCATTCCGATATCAAATTGCGTTACGTAAACCTAGTTAACCCAGTCTGGTTATTTGCCCCGAGACCGCAATTGTCGAACGAGAATCTTAACCAAGGGTTCGCTACGTCGTAAATTTCGGTGGAAATTGGTCAAATTCCTACTAAGCCGAGTGGATATGGTCTTAGATAAATTGTGTGTGAGGTGTTTGGTTGTGTGAATAATATATTCACACGAAGATCTAGCGTATTTATACTCATGTATGTGTAAGCGTGACCGAGTGTGTTTGTATGCGTATAAACGTAAGTGTGAGGGAGAATGTAAGAGAATATGACGCATAAGTTGGAATATTATCTTTATATCAACACGTGAAAACTTTTGTACCCTTTGTTACGAAAATAACGCAGACGAAAATTACGAGGAGAGCAGGAAGCTAATATTTTTATGCTATAATTCATTAGAAAAACAGTTGTTAATAATGGAATAGAATAGTAGGTACACTCAAATTTTCGGTAGGTACTCTATGCACACTACCATGCCTTTGACACACTTGACACGACATGACATAACGTTTAAAATGTATACGTTTATAGTGTCAATGTGAAGTAACTCCTTGACAGAATGAATTACAGTGAAATTTCGAGCGCAGAATTGTCCTTTACAGAAAACTACGGTTTGGTTTAAGTAACAGCTATGTTTATGTTTTAAGTTATATATTTTGTTGTTATGTACTTAGACTGTGCTTACGCGTGAATCTACTTTACGTGTTTTATTATCAGTGTGTGTGTGTGAGTTGTGTGACTATAAGTTCGTAAATGTATACCTTGTAAGCGTGCACGTGTAAGTGTAAACATGAAATACATAATTATTATACGAGTTATATTATAAATGTACATTGGTAAACAAGAATTCAATTTCGTTCAGAAGTTGTTATTGCTCTTAGAAGCAGTCAGTTCAAAAGCAGCTCGGCCGTTAGCACTCGAGCGTTTTTTAACCCCAATTCATAAAATATGATAATAATATGCGTGAATTAATCATGAATGTGATGCCCAACAAATAACACAATAATACAAACAAAGATAAGTAATTTAATTAGTGACTATGTAGATATTTTGAAATTAATAAGATATTTTTTCTTGAATTTTTTCTTTACAATATTCATAAAGCGTGTGCGAATTGGTTATAGCCTTTAACTCACACAAAGAAAGGAGAACTTAATGGGATTTACTGTCCTGTAAAGATGATGATAAGATGAAATAGATCTCGTTTTAAAATGGTTAAATAGGGATTCGAACAGAAAATCTGCATTGAAAATAACTCACCTTGATGACCTACAATCTACATAACTCCCTCATATAAACCTGAGCAAATAGGCCCAACCTTGGTCCGTCCATTCATTTCATATAGGCTATCCACTGGAATATTTTCCCAAGCCTAACCTGTAGCAGAAATATGCGATTTTAACCCTCTGATAGTCGCGCGAGGGGTCGCGCTGGGTCATCGGAGACCCCAAAAATAAACGGTTATTAATATAACGGTAATTATTAGTATTTTAGAGGACTTTTCTAAGGACGTTGGACTCTGTACTATTTAGTATGATGCCCGAAGCCCGAATCCATGGACATTTGCCGATGTTCATGAGTGTCGGTGACAACTTATCATCGAGTGGCTTTGCGTCAAATTTAAATTATTTAAGGAAGTAACATTTTGACACAAAAAATATAAAAATAAAAATCAATAAAGGTAGGTCCGTAATAATAAGTTAATATACGCGGTTTGACTATTTCAGACGAGATCGAAATCGGAAATTAAGGAAGCTACTTAAAGTAATTCGATGTAATAATTTAAAAATGCTTAATTTGTACACCTTGAGCTATGAAAGACCCCCCGCGCCATTTTTAGGGTTAAACATCTTTTCGCCAGCATTGCGGATGAACTTTATGAATATGATGAGTATTTGAAGGGAATTTGTGAGCTCAACATAATAATGATGCCTTGTGTAATTCCAAAAATGCTGACTTTCTGCGCTAAAATATGGAGGTCAGCGTTTAACTATTATATAAGGAGACTGAGATTATGCTGCGTTAGCTTGGTAAGGGTTTTGATTATATTTTACTACAAATATCTATACATAGGTATAATAAATCTGCAACTGATGGCTGTCAGTACATAGAAGATATATGAAAGAACCATTTTTGTCGGTTTGTCTGTTTGTCCGTGATTTTGTACGCGCTAATCTCCGAAACGGCTTAACCGTTTTGAATACGGATTTCAATAATATATTGTGGTAAGCCTAACTTAACATTTAGTGTGTTTTATTTCAATCGGTTCATAAATAAAAAAGTTATTTCCGAATGTGAGTAGTTTTTATGATATAGAAGGCAGCTTCCATACCATAAAAATACGAAAATGTAATATGAAAACTTCACAAAATGACTTGGTGCTGTTTATATTTTTAATATAAGACTTTCTTTCGTAGTTTAAGCAACTGTCGCTACTTTGTAGCGGACCTCATTTCCGCTTTATTATAAGAAAGAGAGCGAAAATATATTGAAACAATTTCATGTTACTGAATATTTTTGTTATAAAATTCATACGGCCATGAAATCGTTTGTATTTTCTCTTATCGGTTCGCTGCAATATTTTTTATGGCCTACTGATTCTTATTACAGGAAGATGTGCATTTGGTTCCATCTATAGACTTGTATTAGATATTGATCCTTTGATCTAAAGTGATAGAAAATTTTGTGTTTTGCCATTAACATACTTGTTACAATATTCTCTTTTGGATTTCTATTGCTGGACGTAGGATTCTCCTAATTTACGCCATTGAACTCTCATGAGTCTTCTGCATGTAGTTCTTCATCTTCTTCTAGTTAAAACTACAGCTCTCACGTTGTCCCATGTATGTTTTTTATTCTACTGGATGGAGAAAGTGAATGAGGTATAAAAATAGCTTAATAGTTTTGCAATATAAAATGTATAAAAACGATAATTACAGCACATAACTCTTTGCGTGTTATTATACTAACACTAGCTTAAATAATATTTTATATTCTATCCGAGAGACCTTAAGTTGTAACGTTTTGTATGGCACTTCGATGTCTACAAGTGTTTGCAGATCTCATAGAATCATCTCGTATATTATCTCGTCAAGAGCATCATCTACCTGTTACAACTGTGTACCTAAATCATCCAGAAACCTCCTCAAAGACAACCAATTTCATCAATATTGGTCCAACCGTTTAGTAGGAGTTCATTCACATACAAACTGACAGAATAATTATATTATTATAATTATGTAAGATAGTATATTTATTTCTAGCTTAGTTTCCTAAAAGGCAAATTTACTTTAGTTTTTGTTCCCTATTATTTTCATATTAATACAAATATCGCTTACATAAAAGATACCTAAATACATAGCAGCCATTTTTGTGGTACCGTTCAGTTGACATAGAAAAGTTACGCAAACTGATTTCAAACTTGCAAAGAGCAAAGTTTATACTTCCATACAACTGGAATGGAAGTGAAAATAAATTCTGAAATTCGGTTAACTTGCCAATGCCCGCGTTATTTATGGTACGGTACAGATGTCACTGGAACGTTCCAGAAATTATTAATAAAGAAAGAAAAAAATCTTTAAGTGCTTCCAAAAGTTTTTGGACTTCAAAAACGATTAAAAAAAACTTATGATGCGGTTGAATCTACCTACTTCATAATTATAGTAAAGTTTGTTCCCTTACAATTTTGATGTGCCTCTTCGATCTGCAAGACTTCTTAAGACTACAAAAGCTAATATTGATAACCTCAGTTTTGAAATTAAACTAACTTGATTTAATTAACTTAATCATAATTTAGGTGAATTGTCTCTTTGAGATAGTAGTAGGTAATCTGCGGAGGTTTGGAATTAAATTAACTTACTTATGCGGAAAAGTAATTTAAAAACTTTAAAAAGTATTAAAATATTATCAACTATTCATAAGGATCCGGTTTAAATTATGGGAAATGTAAGAGTAAATAACCTATGCTATATATAATGCTATATAAATTATAACCTATGCTAAATTAAAAACAAAAAATGATTTTTTATTTATATTCTTATAAAAAGTTCAGTTTGAATGTAACAGATGATCTCTAAACCTATCCAACTGATCCAACTGATTACAAAAATTCTTAGAAATAATCAATATTTAGAACCTTTCACAATGGATATACGAGTAAAAGCTCGCTTTAGATTTTATGTTCGGGTGGAATTTTATACTCAATTTTACACTCTTTTATCTATGTCGGTAGTGGTTTGACTTTTTAAACTAGTTTAGTTCCAGATGACACAATCGAAAAAAAATGCGGTGAAAAAAAGGTCATTGAATTTCACTTTGTTTATTATAAAATTCAAAGTATTTTTCAACTGTATGTGAGTATATTATTCAAACGTATACACGTACTATATAATATTCAAACGTATACTAAAGATGTACTGAGAATATTCAAAGAAATAATGAAAAAGGATTTGAGATTGATTTGAGTATAAAAACTCAAAGATACGTCCTCAACTCAAATCCCAACCTACGTCCCCAAAAAAGAAAAAACCATTTCAATCTAAAGTAATAATAGACCTTCCGCAATATTTAGCGTTAATGTAAGGAACAGGTAGAATCCGGTTCATCCGGGATACAACCGCCCGCCACGCTACCTTTACCTTTACCATTACTACCGTTTTAACCGGAATTGCGTTCCGGTGTGAAACCGGTAACACTTTTCGAGGCGACTGATCATAAGAATAGCAACACAACTTTGTCAGACTTACAACGACACTCGTACTAACTGGACTATTACTAACATTAACTAACGGTAACATTAACTATCACAAAATTCCCAAACCGTCCTTGCCCCAGTCCTCACACGTACTAACGAACTAACCAACTAACGTTTCTCATAACACCCTCTGCTAACTGGACTGACCTAACCATCCTAGTCCCCATTTGAGTCTTGTTTAATGTCGGTTACAGTTGTCATAGGTAGCAGCGGAAGGGTGGTGCTGCATGCGCGTTCGCTAACAAGTATCAATTGAGTATTATTATGTACCATGTGTGTTACAATTTTTTCAATACCTAACACAGACCGCTACTACTTCAAATATGATCGAAACCCCTATAAACGGCATTCCGATATCAAATTGCGTTACGTAAACCTAGTTAACCCAGTCTGGTTATTTGCCCCGAGACCGCAATTGTCGAACGAGAATCTTAACCAAGGGTTCGCTACGTCGTAAATTTCGGTGGAAATTGGTCAAATTCCTACTAAGCCGAGTGGATATGGTCTTAGATAAATTGTGTGTGAGGTGTTTGGTTGTGTGAATAATATATTCACACGAAGATCTAGCGTATTTATACTCATGTATGTGTAAGCGTGACCGAGTGTGTTTGTATGCGTATAAACGTAAGTGTGAGGGAGAATGTAAGAGAATATGACGCATAAGTTGGAATATTATCTTTATATCAACACGTGAAAACTTTTGTACCCTTTGTTACGAAAATTACGCAGACGAAAATTACGAGGAGAGCAGGAAGCTAATATTTTTATGCTATAATTCATTAGAAAAACAGTTGTTAATAATGGAATAGAATAGTAGGTACACTCAAATTTTCGGTAGGTACTCTATGCACACTACCATGCCTTTGACACACTTGACACGACATGACATAACGTTTAAAATGTATACGTTTATAGTGTCAATGTGAAGTAACTCCTTGACAGAATGAATTACAGTGAAACTTCGAGCGCAGAATTGTCCTTTACAGAAAACTACGGTTTGGTTTAAGTAACAGCTATGTTTATGTTTTAAGTTATATATTTTGTTGTTATGTACTTAGACTGTGCTTACGCGTGAATCTACTTTACGTGTTTTATTATCAGTGTGTGTGTGTGAGTTGTGTGACTATAAGTTCGTAAATGTATACCTTGTAAGCGTGCACGTGTAAGTGTAAACATGAAATACATAATTATTATACGAGTTATATTATAAATGTACATTGGTAAACAAGAATTCAATTTCGTTCAGAAGTTGTTATTGCTCTTAGAAGCAGTCAGTTCAAAAGCAGCTCGGCCGTTAGCACTCGAGCGTTTTTTAACCCCAATTCATAAAATATGATAATAATATGCGTGAATTAATCATGAATGTGATGCCCAACAAATAACACAATAATACAAACAAAGATAAGTAATTTAATTAGTGACTATGTAGATATTTTGAAATTAATAAGATATTTTTTCTTGAATTTTTTCTTTACAATATTCATAAAGCGTGTGCGAATTGGTTATAGCCTTTAACTCACACAAAGAAAGGAGAACTTAATGGGATTTACTGTCCTGTAAAGATGATGATAAGATGAAATAGATCTCGTTTTAAAATGGTTAAATAGGGATTCGAACAGAAAATCTGCATTGAAAATAACTCACCTTGATGACCTACAATCTACATAACTCCCTCATATAAACCTGAGCAAATAGGCCCAACCTTGGTCCGTCCATTCATTTCATATAGGCTATCCACTGGAATATTTTCCCAAGCCTAACCTGTAGCAGAAATATGCGATTTTAACCCTCTGATAGTCGCGCGAGGGGTCGCGCTGGGTCATCGGAGACCCCAAAAATAAACGGTTATTAATATAACGGTAATTATTAGTATTTTAGAGGACTTTTCTAAGGACGTTGGACTCTGTACTATTTAGTATGATGCCCGAAGCCCGAATCCATGGACATTTGCCGATGTTCATGAGTGTCGGTGACAACTTATCATCGAGTGGCTTTGCGTCAAATTTAAATTATTTAAGGAAGTAACATTTTGACACAAAAAATATAAAAATAAAAATCAATAAAGGTAGGTCCGTAATAATAAGTTAATATACGCGGTTTGACTATTTCAGACGAGATCGAAATCGGAAATTAAGGAAGCTACTTAAAGTAATTCGATGTAATAATTTAAAAATGCTTAATTTGTACACCTTGAGCTATGAAAGACCCCCCGCGCCATTTTTAGGGTTAAACATCTTTTCGCCAGCATTGCGGATGAACTTTATGAATATGATGAGTATTTGAAGGGAATTTGTGAGCTCAACATAATAATGATGCCTTGTGTAATTCCAAAAATGCTGACTTTCTGCGCTAAAATATGGAGGTCAGCGTTTAACTATTATATAAGGAGACTGAGATTATGCTGCGTTAGCTTGGTAAGGGTTTTGATTATATTTTACTACAAATATCTATACATAGGTATAATAAATCTGCAACTGATGGCTGTCAGTACATAGAAGATATATGAAAGAACCATTTTTGTCGGTTTGTCTGTTTGTCCGTGATTTTGTACGCGCTAATCTCCGAAACGGCTTAACCGTTTTGAATACGGATTTCAATAATATATTGTGGTAAGCCTAACTTAACATTTAGTGTGTTTTATTTCAATCGGTTCATAAATAAAAAAGTTATTTCCGAATGTGAGTAGTTTTTATGATATAGAAGGCAGCTTCCATACCATAAAAATACGAAAATGTAATATGAAAACTTCACAAAATGACTTGGTGCTGTTTATATTTTTAATATAAGACTTTCTTTCGTAGTTTAAGCAACTGTCGCTACTTTGTAGCGGACCTCATTTCCGCTTTATTATAAGAAAGAGAGCGAAAATATATTGAAACAATTTCATGTTACTGAATATTTTTGTTATAAAATTCATACGGCCATGAAATCGTTTGTATTTTCTCTTATCGGTTCGCTGCAATATTTTTTATGGCCTACTGATTCTTATTACAGGAAGATGTGCATTTGGTTCCATCTATAGACTTGTATTAGATATTGATCCTTTGATCTAAAGTGATAGAAAATTTTGTGTTTTGCCATTAACGGTCATTGATCGCACACCTAATTTTTGACAAAGCAGTCACTTAAGTATCTTATCCTAATTAGTTTTGCCATTAACAGTCTATCTACCTTTTAACTTTGTCACTAACGATCATTATCTCTCCTACCTTATCCATTTTATTGCATTCGAATGCTAGAAACATATAAAAACAAATGATTTTATTTGCTTTTGTGTTCATACCGCGGTAGTTCCCATAAGGGGCGATTTTATAGCCACAGGCATGAGCAGGGGCTATAGAAATCGACTGAAAACTTTTGCACATAACAATAACTTTTCATAACCATGTTACCTGTACGTTGAAATACTGACACAGTGTCAAAATTGCTTTTTTCTCATTTCAGTGTGACATGAAATCTCACGAAACTGCGCAAAAATTTACTCTGTACTCGTTTTAATTTTCTGTAGTATTAGTTATTTGTATGAAATATTGATAGCTTTATGATTTGATATGTGACGCACACTTGGGTCTGGATTTGAATCATGCACGCAAAAAAAACAAAATTATACAATAAGGTCAAATTAATCAGTGTCCACCAATCCGCACTTGGCCAGCGTGGTGGACTATGGCCTATACCCCTCACACTGTGAGAGGATACCCGTGCCCAGCAGTGGGACAATCATGGGTTGTGATGATGAATCAGTGTATCTGGGACATTTCGATATCTAATATCTCTCTTCGCTTCAGCTCTAAGGCTAAGTCTCTTTCCCTCTCTATTTATAAGAAGAGAGGTGGCAAGCCAGTACAGGACCTTTATCACTGAGTCAAGTTACGCAATAATCCAATCCTTCAACAAATCATTCTTGTACCTTCGTCATTAATTTTTCAGTTGTGGAATAAAAACAATGGAGATCGAAAAAGATTTAAAGAATAGTATCTTTAGAAAAGAGATAAAAGATTGAACTAAAAGGTACCCTTACCGTATTCGTAAGCTGACTTCAAACAAAGTCAATTAATTCTCAGTTCAGGAAACAGAAGACAAGGAAATAAGTGAAACGTATATCTGAAATATGATTTTCGAGGTATGCTTAATGATTTCGATTTGATTCGTGGATTGGGCAGGCCGAACGGAAGTGTTCATAGTAAAATCGGGCGTGGTCGATAATGATGGGTGACCACCGGTGGCAAAATTTTCTTGAGTATTTCCATGCTTTGAAAGGGATGTAAAATAATCAGTCCCGGTTATTATCCGTATAGCATAAGGAGATTATTGGGAGAGACATCATCATCATACATCTAAAGGTGGCGGTTCGCGGCCAAGACCGAGACAAGCGACCGAGACAGGAGACCGAGACCGGAGACCGCGACTGGCACTTGACCATAGGCAATGTATAGGCGACAACTCGCGGCCAAGACCGAGACAGTGTGTCGCGCCTATACAAAGTGATGGTCGCGGTCTCCTGTCTCGGTCGCTTGCCTCGGTCTCGGCCGCGAACCGCCAGCTTAACTGATAGTTGTTTGTACACGTAAGATATTTGAAAAAACTATTCATTAATGCAACAGATCCCACAGCAATGATATTAAAATTGTATCTATTCGTCAAAGCAGCTATATATTAGTATTCGTTTTATATCAATCAATGTAGACATAAAAAATTGTCAATTAGAAGAATACCGTTTAAACATTTTTGCCAGTTACTAAGACAAGTCTCCCGAAGCGAGGGTAGTAACTACTCAATTCATAAATCACATGAATCTGAATAAAAATATCTAGATTTTCCAGGCTTAAAAGAGATCTGAGCACAAATTCACTTAGGGTCTGCGCTCACACCACGTCGCGTACCACGTGTAATCCAGATCTCGTATGCTAAACGTGTTTCCTTAGAAACGTGGTCACAAATCCCGCAATCGAAAAGTCATACATTTTTTATCTTCACCGACAAACCCTTTTAGTATTCCTGTCCTATTTGTATTAACATGTTACAGAGCTAATTTAATTAAATAAAAGAACCCAGTAAAAGACTCATTGCTCAGGGAATGAAAATGTTTGAGGATGGATTTGGAATTACAGGTATCAATACAATAATTTTATCATGTTCGTATTTCTAAAATTAAAAACTCGACAAATTCAAAAATTATTAGGTGTGATTCTATAAACTAACATCATTTTATTTATGAAGCGATTGAAATAAAACAAACACTAAATGTTAAGTTTCTTGCTACAATATATTAGTATAAACCGCACACAAATCGGTTAAGCCTTTTCTGAGATTAGTGCGTGAAAAGTCACAATTTCACAAAGAAACAAACAATCGGACGCTTATTTTGACCCGCAGCGAATCATGGCCGAGTTTTGCTGGTACATAAAAACTAATGCTCTTCAACTGCTATTCGCTGCAACCATTACTTCGTGCAGTTATCATTTTCTCCCTGTTGAACTAGAAAGGAGTTGTTACAGCGTACTCGACGGTGTTCAGTGGACTGGAAATTACTCTTAACTTATATTGTGGCCATATTACGATTTAACTTCGTTGGGAACTTTAGATTGGGATTTGTAATAACGTTAAATCTGAATCTGAAGTCTGAAGAAACGACTGATTTAGTAAAACACTTAAGTATATAAAGGAGTAAATAAATAACGCTACACACTCATAGCCCCACACTAGGACTCCCTGTATCGTGGGTACCATAAATACAACACAAAGATGGAGATACATAAGTCACATAACCATAATGAGAGAAAATAAAAGTCTCATTCAAATTTTCGCTGGGACTCAAACCCAGGATCTTTCGAACAGTAGTCCGGCATGTTAACGGTAACGGTCGTATAAATCTCACACAAACTCGAGCGTATTAAATTGTTGGTTTTGAACTGGCTATGTACCAACCTCTTGCTCGAGTCCGTCAAGCAACTCCAGTTTCGACTGGACGCTTGAAACCTTTCTGAAAAGTAATTTCTTTCCATCTTCTCTTTTCTTTTTTGACCGACAACGCATTCATAATAATTTTGGTGTTACTGATATC
The DNA here is from genome assembly GCA_905404295.2 of Ochlodes sylvanus. NCBI lineage: Eukaryota > Metazoa > Arthropoda > Insecta > Lepidoptera > Hesperiidae > Ochlodes > Ochlodes sylvanus. The sequence goes on from FR990144.1 coordinate 8,073,652, forward strand.
CGACAGTGACTACATCCCATCAAGTGGATCGTTAGAAAATTTGTCAGATATTAGGATTAAAAAAGAAAATACTTGGATAACGAATTCGGTTAAAACTAATGCGTTTGACAACCACGAAATGTCACGATAGCCTGCAGCAACAAATTCGATACACGAATATCGATGGGTCCTACGTATAAGGGCCAAACTAACAATTTGACGATTTTGGCTTTTTTATGATAAACGCATCCTATCGATATGATTAATCGTGTGAGCTTTTAAAAAAAAAGAAAAACTGCATGGAAACACGACTTTCTATTAAAGTATAACGGCATATGTAGCGTGGATTGAAACGTATAAGGTCCAAAGAGTAATTTGAGACTTATACGCGGGGACTTCCCGCGCGTTTTTTTTATTATTTGGGCCAATCGGCTAGTTTGACACTTATACGTCAAACGGAGCAACGCCCGCGCTGTGATCAAAACAATCTCGTTACTGTGTTTTAGCGTTACAATTTAGATTAATAACTGAAAGATGGCATCCAAGTATCGTGCTAAGTTTAGAAGAAGTCAGAATTTAGTAAATTTATAATTAATTCAAAAATATTTAAAAATACTTATATTATGCAACTTGGCATAATACACGTATATTGGCCAATTTGACACATTGGCCCTATTATGGTGTTTTAAAATACAAATAATTTTAACAAAAACTAACGTAAAAGGGCCAATATGCAGTAAAAAAAAAACTGTTTAATATACATATAAAATGGTGCAGTATATTTATGTATGACAATTGTCTTAGTAAACAAGCAAAGTTTCATAAATTTCGGTTTTATCAATCTTAAGTTACAGCAAGTTTAAACTTTGAAAGCCTCTCCTGTAAAGTTGTCATTTTGCATTTTGGCCCTTATACGTAGGACCCATCGATATGTCCTCTTACATTTAAACGAGTTTGTTCGTCAACGATCTCAATGGTTGCTAAACTCTCGATTCTATTGATGTTGGGTATGCACAGATAGTGCTTCGAGCACCCGTTTGCTTATATCTGGGCCACGAAACACACGCCCCGTTATTTTTAACGCTACAAGTGTCATGTCAATGCCAGTATCAAATCGCAAATAAATTCAAATAATATCGCTCCAATTTGTAGAGCAATTTCGCGGCCTAATAAGGTGGAAGTGGAACACACACATTTGTTTTTAACGGTTGAAGCTGATGCTTGCGGCCGAGAACCAAATTGCTTTTAGTGTTTGGCTCGTCGTCTTCGGGTTAGTATTTTGGTTGTGTTACGTGGTTTGTTATTGGCGCCGATTATTTAGAAGCACTTTACACTGGTTAGTCCTTAAATGGAGTATGAACGATAGGTCGAAACAATTTATCCGATCAACCGAACAGGGGTATAATCGAATATTTTCAAACTAAATAACGTTATACCTTTATTTTTGCTGCAAGATATTTCATAGGTATGCTCGAAAGACCACCAAATTCAACAAGAACGTCATCTCAACCAACATCTAAGACGTCATCGCCACTTACTATCGGGTGGGATTATTGTCACACATTAACTATAAGAAATGCTACGTATTTATGATTCTTTGAATGTCTTTGTAATTGAAGCAACAGCTAAAATGTATCCCTAAATAGATAAATTGCGGAAAACATTCAATTTACATAATGCCTTTCATAAATGAGTGTGTATATTATGGAGCGTGTATATTATAGGCATTTACCGACGAAAAGCAAGAGCGGGTCACTAGAATGTTATAAATCTTTGATTGAAAGGTTGTATCGACAGCGATCTTTAAGTGCAATAAGATCTTTTTAGATCTTCCTAGCTCCAGGAACTCAAACCCGCATTAAAGTCGGCGACAGCTGCGAATGGTAATGCTACTCAAGCTGTCCTTACCAACGAAATCGATATTAAAGTTTTACAAGACCTATTACCACAAATCCTTGGAGTAAACTCCAGAAAAGGAATGAAACACAGTGAAGTTTTCCGATAAAATAAGTGTCAGAATGGACCGCCATTTCCTCCCGCGGATTAGTTTTGTTGCTTCGTGCTTCGGTTTAGAAATGAAAAATGGCGTAAACAATGTCGTGACACGTTTGTATACCATATTTTGTATTTTATGGTAAAAGCTGGCAACAGAAACATATATACAGACGTGTCTAAGAATATAACGGAGACCAGGTGTTGAAAGACACCTTTTTATGGAGTTTCGACACCGAACCGACGACTGTGACCGACCCACAACAATACTAAAAACGGGACTAGGATAGTTAGTCCAGTTAACAGAGGGTTAAGACCAGTTCGTTACTATGTATGAGGATTGGGGCATGGACTATCCTATTAATATTATAAATGCGAAAGTTTGTATGGATGTATGAATGTTTGTGGCTGTACCGAATGGATTTTGCTGAAACTTTACAATAACATAGCTTACACATCAGAATAACACATAGGATATAAATTATAAAGATAAACTTAGTGTGAATTATCCAAAATAATCATCCAAAATAATAACTAAATCTTTGCAAACCGAAGGCCCGTTTCCCGAAAGCGAAGCGAGGGTGGGTCGCTAGTTAGTAATAGTTTGTTACTCATTAGATTTTTACAGTAATGTTTTTAAATAAACGTCATTAACATTTTTATAATTACACAATTTAAATACGGTTTCAGGGAACGGAATTCCCCCACTGTCATATCAACATTAGTATGCTACGTAGATAAAAAATCCTAATAACGAATTAGAAAAACTATTACCGAACAAAAAGCAAATGGGGTTAAGTAAAATAGTTAAGAATAGTGTTGAGGCGATGCTGAAACTGAAGACGTGAGATGGAGCAAGCTCTTAGGTATTATTTGTAGTAAACAAGTAAAGCTAAGTGTTGGGTAGGGCGGGGACATTTGATCTAAGTGCCCCGGTATCACGCACCTGTGACCCGATATTAGTATGCGTCGCGTAAACCGTTGCCAACTTTTTGTACGATAAATAAAGTCCATTGTGGTTGTAGAATTACAATAAATAGTACTTTAGAAAAGTAAGCAGTATTTTTTGTATAAAATCCTGACAAAATATCAGTAACTTAATAGGCGTTCGCTTTGCCGGCCAAGAAACAAAACACAAGAAAGAAATGATAAGATTTTTTAAAGTTTAAAAAAATATACTTTTGGCCTTTTCGCACTAAAATACTAATAAGATACTAGCTGACCATACCACGCGTTGCTGTGGCTCAGGATGACGAATCAACCAACAGCGCTATCTATGAGATATCCATAGAACGAAACAATAAATGAACATTATTAATGTTTACTAAACATTTAATATCCAATAAAAATTAATAAAAAACTATCCTATCTCTCAAGTTGGACCAGACTGCTCACGGTGTGCCAATTTAATTTAAAATCGGTTAAGTAGTTTAGGAATCCATCGCGGACAAACATCGTGACAGGAGATTTATATATATTAAGATTATTTTTATATATTTGTACGCCTCTCTAAATTTTAAAATTGACACTAACAGTTTCGATCTGAAAAGTTTTACTTTTTAAGCATATACGAATTTTTATGGCTTCGAAAACCAGCGACAATGTAAACACAATTTTGTATACTTTTAAATAAAAAGTAAACAGCATGCGAAATAAATTATATAAGTTGGCAACACTACGTCACAAATGTCTGGCCGGGAATCGATCTTGGGATCCTTTTATAGAATTTCTACCAAAGGCGACGGGAACGTCAAACGTTTAAACTCAACACAAGTGAAGTGAAAATCAATTCCAACTTGTACAAAGTTTCAATTCTAAACAAATTCTGCTTCATTCTTTGTGCGATCTCCTCGGAAATTTCTAGACAAACAGGCTTAGGTACTCACCAGTTTTCTCTTCGCGACAAATTTCAATAGAACTAGACGTTGAAACTATTTTATTGAAACCATGTTCATTAAAATTTAATTTAATTTTAATAAAAAAAATATTTTAACTTTGATTATTGAAACTTGGCCAACAAAATCGTTAATATTATAAATTCTAATATTTTCATTTGTCATGTGAGCTAACTTCACTAAAAAGACTGTCCTATACATATTATTTTTTAATTAAAAAATGAACGGCCTACTAAATCAAATCAATCAAGTGTAAAAGGTGGAGATAAAATGTGATAAAAATAATTTTTCAGCCCATTTCAAAACAAGTTAGCATCAATTATTTGTTCGCGGTGTTTGATAATTTCCAATTGGTTAAATATAAAATTTTATATAATACGCTTTTTGATTTGTTAACAAATTTAACTGCCTACTTGTGTAATCCGTTTAAGGCCTTTATATAATTAATTTCATTATTGTATTCAAATAAAATAAGCTATTATATAATAAAATAAATAACAACTATTTTGGTTGCTAGTACTGCCCATTTATAAGTATTACAAAAATTCAATTTTCATCAAAAATGACGTATGACGTCACTAAGCTTAAAGTTATGTCACTTTACGTCCCAAAAGTCTAACTTCAGTCAACAAGCATAATGTCCTTTTTCATGTAACAACGCGCACTATTCCAACTTTTATTTACCTATCGGAGTGTAAAGTTCAGAGCTGAAGCACCTTGAGCTTTCGTATCGAAGTTCTCGGAATATCGAGCGCTCGCGATATACGAGTAAGTACCGAGTGCTTGTTTTGCGGCGTATTCTGCGTTTAGTCGGGGAGCTAGCGGAAATTTGCGAAAATTCTAAGATATTTTTATGGTTTGTGTACCATGTGCAGTTGAAACAGTATCGATAAAACGCTAATGGTGACAGACAACGCTCAGCTTGATCAAGTGAACATTGAAGCATGGAATTTGTACAGGAGTTTTTTAATGGTGTGGTTATGCACTAAGAATATATTTTTGAATGAAATCTATCCTAAATGTATCTTTAGAGAACTCTTTGGTAAATGAGGGAAGGAGGGTAAAAGGTTAATATTGCTATTTACTCTTAACTGATTAATTACGAACGTAGGTATATTAGATTAATTAGTTATTGCATTTATCGCTTTTGATGACTTACACGATGTTTCGTTTTAAATGACGCTATTAGCCACATTTATAGATGATACGCAAAATTTTTACAGTAAATATCTTGTTTGGCGATGGCAGCTCACTTAAATGGTATTAAGATTCCATCAACGGCAGAGCTAATTAATAACCAAATAATCAATGTCGTTGTATATTTCTGGGCCTTTATTATAAATGATTTCACTAATACACTTGAATAACACTTATCATTCATAGTATCGAGCCATTTTTGAATTTCGTGTTTTATGTAGTTTATTTATTGATAAATAAACTAGTAATGAAAGAAGTACAAAGTTTAATAAACATATTAATGGATAGAGTAAACATTTACATATAAAAATATTCAAACATTTCTCCGCAACTCCCTTGACTATAACCTATAATATATTAGACGAAACTTTTTAGCCGTAAGTTACTTCAAAAGTCGAATGAATCTTAATGTACCTACCTACACACGTGTAAAATTTACGGTTCTATTAGTATTCCAAAGTTTTGCTACTCAAAAATTCTGTTTAGGACAATAATTAATAGGATATTATCTATACGGTATATAATAAATCTGTCTGTGCACTATCTGTACATGGAATATAATTATATAAGAAATTCTTTAAGAACTTATTCCAAGAATAACAGGAAAGCAATGAAATAAGTAATAGAGATAATAAGAAAAATATATAAGAATACTTAAAATACATATAATAAAATCAATTCATAAGTAAGTAGATACTTAAGAAAACTGTTCTTCTTCAAGTAGTACTCAGTTGCTTTAGATTTAAAGGTTTGTTTGCTGCACGCTCTCCTGGTGAGCAGTAAGGTATTGTTAAGCAGCATTGTATGCAGTATTGCAAAGTATATCAAACTCAAACTCGAGTCGTGGTACCGTTAAAGGTCTGAGAGGGAGCGCTTTTGTAAACATGAGCAACATTCAAAGTGTGTTTTACGTTCATCACATTAGTGTTTAAAGTAAAACGATGCTTCGCTTATCAAATTGTCTTCGCTCAAAGAAACTTCGAAGGCTCTTTGATAAATTGAACAAGAGGGTTACCACAGCGGTTAATGTCTATAAACTTCTAATTGGTTGGATACATTGCTTATTCATGGGCCTTTTTACAGACATCAAAGGATACTTTATGACGGCATAATATACGCGTATTACAATATCTGAGCACTGATTAAAACTGGGACTAATTGATCAAACTGTGTTTAATAAGGCGTATTACTCGCGTACTCAGGTATATTAAGGCTACGGTACTGATTGATGTCTTTGGGTGTTTTTGGGTGCGTGTTCGTAAGGCACAGATTTACCGAAGCGAGGCGCCACGCTTCGGTAAATCTGTCTCATTTTAGTATAGAACTAGTTGTTGAGCGTAACTTTCAGGGTTCCGTACCTTGTGGTTGACGAACGGAACTCTATTAAAATACTTCCGCTGTCTATCTTCTCAGGTACTACTTCTAGGATGGAAATAGGTAGACACTAGACAGAATATTGCAGAGTGCGTAACCGTTATCACAACAAAAAATTACCTTTAAAATAATGTTTTCTACATACCTACTATTTTTTGAACAAATAAAGTAGAGTTAATATAGCACAGTGGTACGAAACCTTACCTATGTATGTGTGCGAGTACGACTTGCACTTGGCCGGTTTGTAATTTGTAGAGGTACCTAAAGCATTATGTAATGTACATTATGTACAGTTCTTTTGTAAAAATAAATGATCAGTATTATTAAAAAACAATAAAATATAAACAACAGTTCAGAGAGCTCTATTCTTTACAGTCTTTACAATTTGTCTGATGTTGGAAAATTCAAAATATTTTTGGACCCAACGCAAAAATGCTCCTACTTTTGTCGGTTCCAAATTATGAACGGTAATGACTTCGCTGGACGTTAAATGAGGGCCACAAATAAAACTACTGCGTCATTACAATGACCTACATGGAATGGAAATGACATTTTTACGCAAAATCTCTTTTAAACAAGCTATAATACTACTACAATCAAATATTTCTGTACTAACTGCAGATAATGTTTGCAGTTTTCGAAATTTGGTTCGAAAATAAAATTTTCTTTATTTTTCGTGTTCGGTGCCTACTCAAATCGTATCTTTCGACTCCACTGTTCATTCTTGTGTATATCTTGAACGGCAATAGGAATATACCTACATGAAATTTTCACAAAATAACCATAAAAATACAAATTAAATGCGATCCCTATACAAGAAAAGTATTTTTGAAGGATGGTACGGAATCATACATGTAGTGGCATGTTTTTGTTTGTAGCTCTGTGTATGATAATAGTATTTATGTTGGATCATGCATAAAAATATGATATTCTTTACTAAATTATAATTATCAATATACTTCCCCGAGTGACCATTCTCGTTAATCGAAATTTAGTCAAAACTATGATATCCTCAATAATTAATTAAAGAGTGGTATTGATGTATTTTACGACTTTCAGTTAACTCATTATTAAAATCGTTATAGCCGTGAATTGCATTTTGTTCCGGGTGACGCAAAACACAGCAACGACATACAGAAAATGTTATCAGAATTTTGCAAAAGGATTACTTTAATGTATTCTTTACCGAAGCATTCATAGCCTGTTAGCTTACGTCGATGCTAAGTGTTCGGGTAGTAGTTAGATCGGGGTGACCACCAGCACGGTAATAGTATCATACAGTATTCCATGTTTAATCAGTTAATTTTACCACGTATGTTTATGTAGTTACCAAATTTCATCTTAATCGGTTCAGCGGCTAAAGCTTGAAAAGGACAGACAGACAGGACGACAAAGAGCTTATAACATTCGCATTTAAAATGTTCGTGAGGATAACATCTGTAACCCTAATTGCCATACAAAGCTATCATGTAAATTACATAGAAACTAAACACTAAACTATCTATCATCTTTGGAATGATAGATAGCAAGCTTGACTTTGATCAAGATACAATATTAGTTTATTTGCTGTCATAAATTATTTATGAGGTACGCAATTATTCAGTTACCCTACATCCACGTTAGCTATTAAATAAAAGCTGTATCATTCCCCTGATTTCTGTCGTTACAACATGCAAAGTAAATTTTTAATTACCAATTTTATTTCTTACTTATTACATTGATGTTAAGTAGGAACTTATTTCATCTTTTTTATGGAATTAAGGTAAGAAAATTAATTAAGTTTCTAGATTATCGGAAATAAACGCATAGAAAAATAAACAAAAATCTACTAGCTATAAACTATACCTGAAAATAGTTCGCCTCAAATATCTTCCATGCACTAGACATCAATCCATTAGAATTTATTAATATTATGTATAGCTTAATTCACTTTTTACCATTTTCTCCCCTAACTTGTGTTTGGTTTATAAATGTAGATGGCGTTACTGGCCATAAACTTTTTGGACGCGAATTATTCCATGTTATTGGCGAAATATATTAGTATATAGTATACAGGTTGACCCGATAACAGCGCAAAAGCTATTGTCCTATATCCATGTCACCTACATAGAATTGAACCGCGTCATTCCCCTGATTACTCGGTGTTAAGTAATTGCTTAATTCTCGCTTTTTCTGAGTAATGAAAGTGTGAAATGTGACATGTTGAACACGCAAATGAATTTGCTTTTCAAATTAGAACAAGAGGTTATTTTAAATGGACCTTTTGTTTTTATTTTCGTATTTTGGTTGCAATAGTAACGACTCTTATGGCGCAATGGTTACCGTCCTGGGTTTTGCTTCCCAGTGGAAATTTGACTAATGATTACATTTATCATCCAACTATCGACCGCGCCTGATGTTGCTTAACTTGGTCAATTACTTAGGATCGATGCAAGCCGACGAGGCGATGTGTGCTTCCGAATCTAAACATTATGGATGGATAAACATGATGGATGGATAGACTGAAAACTAGACCTTTGAATATTTATTTAGTTTTAACAATTCCGTACGCGTCAAAAGCTAAAGAAGTCACAAGAATGATCAGTGAATTTTGAACAGGTTATTTAATTTTATACATTCCATGGAATTGTAATTTCAGATCCTGCCATCTGTTTCATAAATTATTCATAAATTTTATTGCGTCAAAGTTATACAGTAATTGTAAATTAAAAAGGTGACATGATTTTAATATAATAACGTCTGAAACAAGATATAAGGGGTGAAAGAATATTGGGTACTAACAATTCCATTCTAAGTGAGTAAAATTTAATTTGGGGACAAAAGACGCACAGCTGGACTGTTTTCACAATAACAGGATTCAATAGGCCAGCAATCAGCTGAGAAATAGGCACAAAGTTCAACAATGTTGAATTATTTTAAAGGCACACAAGTTGCCGCCTTTCCTACAGAAAACACCTTAAATTTTTTATTTTATAGTCGACATATGAGTAGATGAGACACCTATTTTTAACCAGCTACTAAAAAGGAGGTTATTAGTTCGACACGTGTGTAGGTATGTCGGAGCGGTTTTAATATGTTTTGGCTTTGCTGACAGCGCCCTAGAACAAAAATTGTAAGTTATTTTTGAAGCCGTTTTTTTATTAATTACTTGTTTCATAGAAATGGGGAATACTTTACGCAATAATAAAGGTTTCTTCTTATGTTAATGTGTGGTTTCTGTTCACACAAAAGGTGATTCCTTCCGCCATCAAACATTATGGAAAATTTGACATTCGTCACAAATATTGAAATCAATCGCGATAGAATTTAATCACCGTGGGTCGTTTTTCTATTTATAATTATAGTTACTAGATAGGTTATAAATAAATCAATATAAATTCAATTTCAAATTGAGAAAAAAAGGTAAATTAATTAAAGGTAAAGGTAAATATGTAGGTATCATAATAACATATTATGCACATAATATATACATGTAAACATACATACATACGTAGGACTATTGTTTACCGTATTGCAAGTATTCATTAATGTTTTATATTTTTCCGCGAGGAAAATAGCGGAAAATCTTTATAACCATTGAGTTCAATGCTGGTCTAAATGACGCCAATTATGGTACAACAATTTCAGCAGAAATTGTTACGGAGAAAATACGAGTAGGTATAAGCTAGAGTTGTCAACGTGGGGAGGGGATATAGTACAATTAAAGCGCCGATAATTGGATCACAATTTTGGTCTGGAAACGATTACGGTCCCTCTTAGGCTAGTTCTTGGCTAGCTGGTAGCAAATCACCATCATCTATTGACCATCATGTGTTGCCAGCCAAGAAAGAAGAGAAAAGGGAGAAAGAACTTAATATTCTGCTTGAATCCTTGCACGCTTTCAATGAGAAAATATATGAATGTGCCAAAAATCAGGTTCCCGAGTAAAACTGAAAATTTGTTGTTGGCACTCTCTCAACATACTCAAATGATCTCGTACCTTAGTTGGTAGTGATCCTACGTACCAGGTTTGATTCCCATGGTAGGGGAGCCCAAGAGGGGATTTCTGGATTTACTGAAGCGCGGCAGATTAATATACAGGGGGATACCTTGTACCCGGTTAAGTACCACCACCAAATATGAGCCCCATATATAAGGCCGCCCGTGAAGGATACAGGATCAGATTAGTAAAAAAAAATTGATCATCAGACAATCTCGAGCGCGTCAGATTAAGGTAGGGTGAGTTAATTACCTCCTAAAAAGTGTATATTCCACTAATCTGACAATTTGAGAGTGACGTAAAGAAAGGGGAGGGCAGCAAAGTTGTAAAAAAAAAACGTCATCTTGACATTCTCGAGCGTAGTTAATTTTTTTTTATTTTGAAGGAAATAATTCAAGAATAACGAAAAATATATAATCTGACGATTTCCGCAAGCCGAAACAACAAAAAAATCGCCGATAAAGTTAAATGCGTGCAGCTGCGTGATGCCTATATTTCCTTCTCCGCGTTTCTATTCCTCTCTCACTCTTTCTCTATCTATTACTCTCTCACTCCGTCCCCACTCTAGTTTCTGCTGTCATGACGCCATCACCATATTCCAGCAAAAAATTTTTTGAAAGTGGTTTTTTTGGAATAACTTTTAAACGGCTTAATCGATCAACTTCAAAAACTAATCCGCCCTTGAGCTTGAAAAACCACGTCGATCGCCATCAAGTTGGTCAAAATCGGTTGATTCGTTCGAGAGATATCGTGAACGAAAGAAACCCGAAAAAGTATTTTTTCGGGATTACTCCGAAATTTTTTGATTCTATCAATTAAAACTTGTAATTACTTATGAGGATGATAAAACTGCGTCAAATGCCGCCAACCACGTGAAAATTGGTTGATCCATTCAAAAGTTATTGCGGTTTGAAAATTCCAAAAATAGTGTTCTATGAAACTTCTATCAGACTTTTGAGCTGGGAGAGCTCAAATGCATAGAAATGTTATTTCTTTGAACTCCGCGAGCTCAAAATAAATGTCATAAGTACAATTTTAAGCGCCCAGGAATGGAATTAGCGGGAAGTTGCAGGGATGGCCTTTAGGGTGAACCGTTTTTTTGTCAGATTAGGCGAATCCCTCTAGATAATCGTCAGATTATGAGACAGTACGTTTAGAACATAAAGATGAACCATATATATCTTAATCTGACGCGCTTGAGTATGTCAAAATGGCGAATTTTTTTTGCACATTATGGAAATGGCCACTAGTTTGCGTCCCATCGAAATCGTCAGATTAGTGAATGAGAGCTTATTTTTGGTGCACTTAACACTCCCTTAGAAAATCTGACGCGCTCGATTAAATTTTTTTTTTTTTCATTTTCAACCCTTACATACAACCACACCCACCATGCAAACGATCAGATTAACATACGTACATTATTAAAAATACGTAGGGCATTGATGCTATCAATATCTGACGCGCTCGAGGATGTCCATGCATCAGTTTTTTTTTACATATTTAAACATCTATAGCCGCTTTCCCCACCGATGAAAAGTTATATATCATATAACATTTTTTTCTTCTTATCATCTAAGCTTTGCAACCCAATAGGTCTCTATGACGCTCGAGTAAATCCCCATTTAGCACCACGGGCTCCCCTACCACAGGCGGAGAAAACATTTATGTTTGTTGTGATCTCTTGTTTGTATTGTCTATGTTGCTCGCAATACAGAGAGTCCACCTGCATGGTTGTATGTAAGCGTTTAATTTGTTTATCCCAGGTTCTATTCCCGGCCGAGGGAAACGTTTATGTTCACCGGTCTTGGGTGTAAGTGATGTCTTATTTGTATTGTCCTTGCCACCTGCGACACAGGCAATCCTACGGAGGTATGATTGTGTAACCGTGCTTTTATTTTTAACCTCGAAATTATGCTAAGTTTTATACAAAAAGTAACCTCAATTGTTTAGTAAATAAGTTGCCGCATAATTAGCTAACGTAAGTCGTCATTTTAATAACGGAGGGAAATGTGATTTTCTGAATATTAAACTTGATTACATGTTACGGGTCGCCGGCGGTGTGTGTAATTAGATCTAATACCTGGAATATCGTTAACGTACACAGTACTACACCCACACTCGAAAATACTCGTAGTTGGACGTAATTCTTTAGGCTTCGCGCAAATTGGTCTCGGACCACAGCTGTCAGTCGACGGCTAGTAGTTTACATGCTTTTTCATACATTTAGTAGGAACTTGCCGTAAACGGAGCATTCTAACTCTTTTTAAATATTCTGTGGTCATTACACAACTTCATCATCATAACCCATAACTGTCCCACTGCTGGGCACGGGTCTCCTCTCACAGTGTGAGGGATATAGGCCATAGTTCACCACGCCGGCCAAGTGCGGATTGGTGGACTTCACACACCTTTGAGAACATTATGGAGAACTCTCAGGTGTGCAGGTTTCCTCACGATGTTTTCCTTCGCCGAAGCAAGTGATAATTAAATATTAATACGCACATAATTTTCGAAAATTAGTGGTTCGTGCGGGGTTTGAACCCGGACGCTCCGGTTCGGCAGTCCAATGTTCAACCACACGGCTATCACTGCTACACATACACATTACACAACTTATATGACATTAAAAGCTTGCCGTGAGATTTACCTTTGTAGATAAACAAGTAAATAAAATATTTTGATGTGATTTATTTCAAATTTTTCTAACTAAGTGATGTATGTACTTGAATCTTGCCACAAGCTTTTATTAGATATTTAACTCTTACGTTACTGAGAGACAACGCACAGCCGAAACTACTGAACACAACAAGCTGAAATTTGGCATGTACGTTCCTTTGGGAGTGTAGGGGAGAACTAAGAGAGGATTTTTGGAAAGTCCCCTCTTAAGGGGTTAAAAATGGCGATAAAGTGAAACTGTTTATTTCTTCAATGGATTCACTTGAAACTTTGTATATAGGTTCCTCAAGTGCCGCAAGACACACTAAGAAAGGATTTTAGAAATTGATGGACGAAGCGGGGGAAGGCTAGTGTCATCATATAAATTGCGTAACTGACAATAAAGAAGAAAAGACTGAGAATACCATAAGTCTCCAATTTGCATTATTTTGAAGGCGGTTTTTTTACATGTTATTAACAAGTCTTTGTTCTCGTGTCCTAGGTTTTAATGATATGTTATTTGTGTTGGCCATACCACGCCCGAAACGTAGTATTCGTAGTGCGGGGTATGTCGTGTGTTTGCGTTACTTACATGTCATAAATTGGGGCAATATTTATTTATTTATAACGCTCTAGGTACCGGCCCCGTTACTCTATGTAATGTACCGGTAGACCCCGTTAATTTTCTTTTTAGTAGGTATAGATTGAGGAAACATAATACGTCTCGATCCCGGGAATACCTCAGAAAGAAGCTCATTTCGTATCTCGTACGTGTCTAGTTGAGAACGAACGTGCGAACCGAAACGTGAGGCGTGAAGGATTGCGGGATGTATCGTGCGTCCTTTTCTGGCATGCTGTAGGTCTGTGCCTAGACCCATACCCACACCATAGACCCATGCGCTCTAAAGGCAAGTACATCAAGAAATAACAGGACTAACTATCATTAACAGTCCCTGTCCCAGTCCTCACACTTCCTGACAAACTAACCGACTCATGTTCTAACACCGTCTCATCATGATCATCGCAGAGATTCAGTTAACAATTAGAGTTTTGTTGTGTACTGTCACCAGTAGACTTGCGTGCAAACTGGGTAAGTAATTGAAAAAATCATCAATCAAATTACTCTACCAGAAACCTATTCAATATAATTTGAAAAATAAGACAAACAGGCTTCGAGATTAAGTTCGTGAAAATGCAGTGTCTCGCAGGAAAAGGATTTTCCGCCATCTTTTTCTCAATAAAACCTTTTGTCTGGAGGTCTGCGCTACAAGATAATGGCTTTATTGCCGACAACACTTCGCTATCAGCTGATATCTATTATAGATAAAGAACTTCTAGATGTCGTTAGCAGTTATGTATATCAAGATAAAGATATAATTGCAATGAAACATGAATGAAACTGAATGGAACGATTTGTCTGGATACCACTTGCTAAAAAATTTGTTCTTAAAAGTTTACTCACCAATTTCTGCCCATTTGGGCAGTTTTCAGAAATTTATCCGTGTCTGAAATGCATGAAAACTTGACCTACTCGTACAGCCTATCTTGAACAGTCATATTTTCATTTGTGAGATTCACATTGAGACACATGTTTCCTGAAGCAATTGCCGGCTGAAATAAAATGCAAACATTATACACGTACAACCACGTACAACTTACCGTACAACGCATGGCGATAACAAACAATAAAGATATTGTGTTGAGCTTTTGTTTATTCTAATACAAGTCAAGCTTAGTGAAATTTGGTGGATCCTTGTTCGAATCCGCGCAACTCTAATTGCAAAGTTTTGTTCGTATCAGAAATGTATTGTCACTTGCTTCGGTGAATAAACACATTATGGTGAATACTTAGGTACTCAATCAATTAGAACGGTCGTAATCAATTATAATAATTTATATCATGTGGTAAAATATTCAATAATATGTCCAATTATAGCAATATTTAGGATTAAAAATAATAATAAAAAATTAAAGTAAATCACTTGTACTTTGTATACAGCACAACCTTCCCCTGCCGCCCATGGCAACTGTGGCAAGACTCAAATGGACTGGGATGGTTAGTAAAGTAAGTAGACGTTGTTAGAAAATTAGTTGGTCGATTTGTAAGTAAGTATGAGGACTGGGACAGGGCCTGTTAGTGATAGTTCTGTTAGTTGTTGATAGTAATAGTCCAGTTAGTAATTGTTAGTAAGTTTCGTTCTGATTCGGTTATAGATGCGTTGCAAACCTTTAGATCTGAGATGGTCGCCTCTAAAAAAAGTGTAAACCGGCCCCACACCTGTCTAGCCGTAACACAATTGCTGTTTAAAACAACTCTATTACTCGGTAGAAATGGTACTAATTACTGCCGTGGCGGGCAGTAGTACTACCCTAGGTGAGCTTTAGGCTCTACTACCTATTAAAAAGTTGCATGTCAGAAATATCTAATCTACAGATTACAGTTATAGATTTATTATTAGTATAGAAAACCAATGAATGCCAACGTGAACCTATCAATTTTCTATTTAGATAACTAACTACAAAGAAATATGAGTACGTTGATCCAATTACCTTCGTCAGAAATATTGAATTACCCTCGGGAGTTCGGAAAAATAAGGCTAGTATTTCTTTTATTATAATTTATTAAAATATTAGTAACTCCGGCCCACTTTGCTTCAGGAAAGATGTGTATTAGTACCCGCACCCGAAGAAATTGCTACTCAGTGTAGTCAGGCATTATACAATAGGTATCCCACGCAGCTGTGTCACTATTTTTTTTTAATTATCATACGAATAATTATTTTTTATTCATACGATTGTCGTATGATTCTATCGAAGCATCTATCCGACTATCATATCAATATTTTTTTAATCGTACGACTAGTCGTATGACTAGCAATAGCCAATATATAAATTATACTATGAATCATGATTTTGAATTTGGATCAGTACTTCACTCAGGGACGAATCTATTCCCGCGTAAGAAGTTACAATTTAGTATGGACATCCTGCTAAGTAATGTTAATGTAACAATAACGATAAATAAATCTGTTTAATAACATCAAAGTATTGTGATAACGATAAAATTGAATAAAGAAGAACATTTTAAATGGCATTAAAAAGTTACTAAGTTAGAAATGCTTTAATGATGTTTCGGGTAGAGATGCCTACTAAAGAATTGGTTTCCTCAAGTAACAGCGGGATTCATTAATTAATTCTTTCATTAATGATGAATGATTTAAATTCTTCAATGCCTAAGGACAAAGTTATTCTCAAAAAAAGTTTTAGGATCGTACCAACAGTATCGTTTCAATTTTATGCAAGGTCGTTTAAAGAATAACTGGATGTTAGTGACGGTAGGAAAATTGAATTCACCCCTTGAGCGCTTTTACCTTTTCCGATCCGATATTTCCTAGATATTGGGATGACAACGATGACCGGCGAGGGTGTTATTTGTTTTCTTTTTTATTAGCTTATAACCATCTACGTGACTATAAGCGTGTTAGCGCGGCTTATCGATCAGATCGTAAGCATTGATTGATGACGATCGTGATTGTATACGACAATGTGTTTTGCGTATCATGTTATGCTGTCAGTATCAGCGGTTATTGTTTAATAAAGAACATTTGACATCCATATTGGACGTTAACATCACATTATAACCCAATCACGATACCTCTGCATCTGGGGACCAAGTGATTTCATATATTTGGACGTGACGCTATTTAATCATTTTTAAAACTAATTACATTGCGTACCTGGTACTCAGCAATAAATGTCCGGTAATAAATTAATAATGGCTTTTATTAGTTAATTGCCTTTAGTTAATTTACTGTTCATAATGCAACTAAAATTAATAATTGTTGGTAATAAAATGTTATGATTGTTTTGTTTTCGAACATTTATTACAGGTGTAAGTACAAGTCTTATCTGAGCAATGACGAAAACCGATATTTCTAAGCAGATGCGCCCGCAGTTGCTTATGAATTAAGATCGACACAAAAAGCGGAGTTATTAGCGCTTCGTGTTATTATTTTATTTTAATTAATACTTACAATTATATTAAACAGCCATTAGCCACTAAAATTATGCTAGAGTGACAGCGTTACTAGCGAGAAGAACTAATTGTTGACTATTTGAAAACACATTTTAATCAATCAATGCATGTAAACTGACGGACAACGCATACCTGAAACTACTGAACGCAACAAGCTGAAATTTGGCATTTATGTTCCTTGGAAAGTTTAGGGGAGCACTAAAAGCTGATTTTTGGAAATTCCCAAGAGGGGATAAAAAAGGGAATCGGACAGTATGAAAGCGCTTTACCAGAGTAAGATTCAGGAGAGTGGCAAAAATAATTGCTTGTCAGGAACCAATCAAGGCTTTTAATTTATCGTTCAGATTCGTCTTTATATTTCGATTTTTATTTTATTGGAGAAAGTAATCAAGAGTGAATGTTAGGGACTGATTGATGTACTCTGCCTTGTCAAGAAGAATGGCGAAGAGATTAACTTTGATTTGTTTGATTTGTCGGTCCATCCATCCTTGTCAGATGACGACCATGCCAAGCCGTGCGAGGATTCTCGTCTTCAATTCCCGGCAGCTCAAAAATGTTGCGACGGATAAAAGAAAATCCTTAAATTTTTCAAATACGTTAATTATTGCTTCTGTCGATTTGATATTATTTTTTCCTTATAATGCTATTTTTAATGAGAGATTTTGTGCGTTTGGTACAGAAAATAACAAGCTTTATTAATCTATTCATCATTCATGTCTGTTCCCTTCACATTCATCTACATAAATAATGGGCTCTTAAGACATCAAAGACTTCTTTTAGGTTTAAATCTACAACCGATATAGGGTAATTTGACTTTGTTTATAAATTTTGTGACTTTTATTTGATTTTTAACACTCATGCATGCTGAACTAAGTACGAGAATGAAGTATGTCACAGATTGGGATCTAACTTCTTTACTTTTTTATTGTTTGATGTGATGGCGGCCACAGTAACACGCATTTCCGTTCCAGAAAAAGAGCTTTGTGACGGACAGACAGACAGACAGCGAAAGCATATTAATAGGATTGCGTTGGTCATCCTTTGGGACGGATCCCTAAAAACTGAGTCTTGAAAAACATTTATCTGCCACCTAAATTTGTGCCTCGTCCTCTTCCCATTCAACATCGAGATTAGGGCGTCATTATTTAAAGGAACAAATAAATTGTATGCTCCCTCTGAAATGGAAACAGATTGAGTTCGAATTGAATTCTAAACAATTAATGGCTTCTTTGAGATTTTAAGTTCTTGAATTGAGAATTAGTGCCCTCTTAGCGCAACGGACTGAAGGAAGAAAAATTTGCGTTTCCCTCCTCAGTAGAATAGTCTGTGACGATATTAAGCTACCAATTTTTAGATGTATATCTATCAGATATAAATCAATACCTTGAAAATCTAAAAACACACTTTCATAATGCTAGAATTATAAATGGACTAGTTGTCCCGGCGTACTTCGTACCGCATTATGATTAAAAAATGTTTTGGTGATATATCGACAGCAACGCCACCTATCGGGTCCAATTGTGAATCTAAACCATTCCCAGATCCCCATGAACACACACAAAAAATTTCATCAAAATCGGTCCAGTCGTTTGAGAGAAGTTCAGTGACATACACACTTACAGAAGAATTATTATATATATTAAGATAGCAAATATTCTCGAAACGAAGCAAGGGCGGTATTAATCTATACTTGATCAATGTCTGTACATGGAAGATAAGGAGTTACACTTGTATTTTAGGCCTTCATTAATGCAATAGAACCGAAAACAATGATTTTTAGAATTTTGGTCTGTTCATCGGTTTGTTTTATTTCTATCAGATCATAAATAAAAAAGTTGTGTCAATTTTAGGAACCAAGCTTAATAATATTCGAGTGTTGGTACCAAGGGACAGGTTTCCCGAAGCGAAGCGACGGCGGGTTTACTAGTCCCAAATATAAATAAAAGATATCTAGAGGTCCATCACGCATAACTAAAAGGGCGACTAGTTAGCATATCCAGTAGAAGTAATTTTCGGCACGTCACGAATACTACACGTGCGAGTTCACTCACCCTGATCCAAACTGAATTTTAATTCAGTCGACATTTCATTTCGGTGAAAGGTTTGATGTTTGTGACCAACTTCGGCTCCCTGGAGGACGCCCTACCCTTTTAACTTTATTTATCAGAAATGGAACGCGTCTTTTGGGAATATTACCTACGCTTTGTATGTGCATTTCGTTTTAGAGCTAGATGACAGTACATGTGAGGTAGTAGGGTAGTTTTGTATTACGAACGGTTGTCGCTTTGCTTAGTGAAACCACAGTATAAAGATGATACAGTATGGAAACTAAGCCAGATTGATAAAATAACTACCTACGCTCCGCTGAAGCAACAGGGTTGTTAGGTACTTCTAATGTTTTATGGTACCTACCTACTGCTCTATAGTGATCAATTAATCGAATTGAAATAGTAGCTAGTTTACAAATAAAATTTTCTCATGGCGTCGGTTAATCTCGATAGTTTAAAATACGGAAATCAGTTTAATATTGACACACAACAACTTTTCTATCTTTGTTTTATAACTTTTGTAAAAAATTACTATCCTATTTTATTTACATTTTGGCACTATCGGCTTCGACACGCATGCAAAGATCGCAGAAATAAACTCATACGTGACCATGACCACTCTTCTTGACGCGGCAGGCGACACTCACTACTGACAGACTGCGAGAACCGCTTAGGGGTCTCGTAGATGCGCATGTTTGTATGAGCGAGCCGTTTGTAGGTAGTTTCCGTACTGTATAATCATTATACTGTGGTGAAACTTAGGACGTCTTCGACACTCGAAAAAGGGAATTATTTAAATTGACATTTATTGGTGAACCGATTGAAATTAAATATCGTACATAAAGCAATGATAGCCGAGTGGTTTCAATGTGGGACTCTCGAACCGCATCCAATTCTCATCTTTCTCCGACTCGACAGCCTTCAAATTCCATCTTTCTCTACTATCAACATCATCAACTATTGGAAATTTGAAATTTAGGATATGTAATGAAGTTTTAGTTCGAGATATAATAATATTACGTATGAATAATTTAATGATTACTATATTCATTCAGATTTTATTTTGAATGTTACCTTTATTTTGAATTTTACCTTTAGTTAACAGTAAAATATTTTTGCCTTAAAAATTGTTCGTCAAAAAATAACTCATTAAATCGTTAACTATTGGACTAACTAGTGGACCAATTATAAAAAATATGATCCTACAATATATTTTTAATAATAATTTCAAGTTTTCAAGTCAACTGTGTATCCACTGTACTGTCTATAGTATTCTAAATATACAAACATTTACACCAGACTCATATACGGCAAATAGCAGAAAATAATGGTAGTACAAAACACTCGGATACAAATGAAATTCTCGCAGGCTGTATGGCGAAACGGTAAAGGCAATAGCGAGCCATTTCATTATCCCCAAAGAGAATTATCTCGTAAAGACGTATTTACTTCCGGCGATCCTCGTCGTTTGACGAAATACAAGACTGGGTATTAAGGTCTGTCCACATTACTACAACTCGCATTGGTGATGCATTTGGTGTTCATGTTCATGGCAACGGTGACCGCGTATAATCAAGTGGCTTGTCTGCTCGTTTGTGGACTCTTAGCATTAAAACTTGACGCAAACTCCACTCCGACTCAATTCATAATAAAGCGTTGAAATATGAGCCTGAAGTCGTTTTAAATTTAGTTTTACGGTTTAATTTTCATCGTATTAATTTCGGTCAGATTGGAGTTATCAGTAGATGGCGACGCATCGACTTCCACATAGTCCACTTCTTTTGGCAAAATGTCAAAAATTCAACCGTAAGTAACATCTATAAATCTCATAATTCAATGTTTTCCTGTGAGTTGAGTCGGAAGGGATTTGAAGAAGATGGTCAAATGTGCTAAGGCCTTAAGCGTTCAGATGCGTGAAAAGAAAACTACGTATTCTCTTTTATGATTACGAAATGAGTTTTTTTTTACGATTAGGTACTTTTGTCGGACGCTCTGAGCTGGAAATGTTTGAAGGCATGAAAAACGGAAATAATATAATCATTGTGTTTGATATCTTTTGAAGGCCCTCGAGGATGTTAAGAAAAGTATTAAACAAGATTAGAATTGGTATCTTTTTTTGGGACGCGAGGAGTTAGTACCTGTTGGGAGATGCGTTATTTGTCCGACAAATTAAACCCACTTCATATAGTTATTAGGCACATAAGTTACTCAATGGACACTACCATGCATTTGACATGCCATTAAAAATAACCCTTTGACGAATTGGATTACGGTCAATTTCGAACGCAGAGCTGGTATATAGTTATTATAATTTCTTAATTTAGTTTCTCTTAAGCACTTTCAAAAAAACTTCAAGCAGGGGTAGCAGTTCCGTTTCTGTCGTTGAAACCACTTGATTTTTAATAGCTGCAAATTGGCATAAACATAACACAATGCTCGTTAACTTAATTGGAAAACGAAGCTTGGAGCTGGCGGATTGTATCGATCAGTGATTGACTGAGTTAAGCCACATCGTGCGCGGTTAGTAGATGGTTGGGTAACCTTCACTTCACTTCATAAACGCTTCGGTGTTTTAAACAGCACTTTGAGCTGAAGGTCCCTTAAATTATCGTTACATATTAGTCATTATTTGTTTGTAATAGCCGTCAAACGGACAGACAAACCACCTGATGGTTAGTCACCGTCGCACATCATTAAAACATCAGGCATCACCGGGGGAAGGTAAGAAAAATAATTAATCTCAAGCCATTCAAGGTGATGAACACGACAAAGAACTGATTCAAACAAGAGGTCATTAGCTAGCCAGTCGGCTAATTTATGCTAGGGTTAATAGCAATAGTGTTCCAAAGTTATATTAGAACGTTGTGGATCCTGTTACACTTATTTAAAGACCATCTTAGTCCTCAAGGGCAGCGAAACTGTAACCGAATTAGAACGAGTCACACGTTAGATACGTATGACTCTTACGTCTAACGAACGGACCAACTAACATTCATAAGCAGGGGCGCTGGCTTTTAGAAAACCTCATGGGTACTCATGCTCAGGCTTTTAGAATACCTCATGGGTACTCATGTTCAGGCTTTTAGAAAACCTCATGCGTACTCATGCTCAGGCTTTTGAAAACCTCATGGGTACTCATGCTCAGGCTTTTAGAAAACCTCATGCGTACTCATGCTCAGGCTTTTGAAAACCTCATGGGTACTCATGCTCAGGCTTTTAGAAAACCTCATGCGTACTCATGCTCAGGCTTTTAGAATACCTCATGGGTACTCATGTTCAGGCTTTTAGAAAACCTCATGCGTACTCATGCTCAGGCTTTTGAAAACCTCATGGGTACTCATGCTCAGGCTTTTAGAAAACCTCATGCGTACTCATGCTCAGGCTTTTGAAAACCTCATGGGTACTCATGCTCAGGCTTTTAGAAAACCTCATGCGTACTCATGCTCAGGCTTTTAGAAAACCTCATGCGTACTCATGCTCAGGCTTTTGAAAACCTCATGGGTACTCATGCTCAGGCTTTTAGAAAACCTCATGCGTACTCATGCTCAGGCTTTTAGAAAACCTCATGGGTACTCATGCTCAGGCTTTTGAAAACCTCATGGGTACTCATGCTCAGGCTTTTAGAAAACCTCATGCGTACTCATGCTCAGGCTTTTAGAAAACCTCATGCGTACTCATGCTCAGGCTTTTAGAAAACCTCATGGGTACTCATGCTCAGGCTTTTGAAAACCTCATGGGTACTCATGCTCAGGCTTTTAGAAAACCTCATGCGTACTCATGCTCAGGCTTTTGAAAACCTCATGGGTACTCATGCTCAGGCTTTTAGAAAACCTCATGGGTGCTCATGCTCAGGCTTTTAGAAAACCTCATGGGTGCTCATGCTCATTTGATGACTCGAAAAAGGTATGAAATAAAAATGATGTGTCGGTCAGCTCTTAGGTTGAACACAACAATTACTGATCTGTTTCTTGATGTCTATTCTCAAGGGTGCTCGGCACCCACTGTTTATTTCTCATTTGTGCTTGAACCCCCGAGCACCCACAGAGTTGGCGCCCCTGATTCATACTGCATGCTCGTTTGCTAATTTAATACCATAAAAAATGCAGTGTTTTTAATGTTGAGACATTTGTGTGTATATTTACATTGTTTTCGGCTGAATGGCGTATTGCAAAATCTCTTTCCTTCTTGCCTTCCTTCTGATAAATTTGTATGTACGAGTATGTACCTATCTGTTGTAAGCCCATCCAACATACACCCAACCACAATACCGTATGCTAATCAAATTTAACCGAAGGTAACGGTATTAATACTCGGCTCTTCAGGTGCATAATATGGAAATGAGGGCTCTTGTATGCACTGTTTAGAATAGAGGTACCTTGTTCGACAGTGTTGAGACGGTGAACACAATTTGATGTATTTGCATTTATGGGTATTATTGTTTTGATATTGTTTTGATTATTCATATTATACATATATAATATGCGATGGGTTCAAACATACGGATTTCATCAGAGTGTCCTATGTTAACCTCGCAATTGTATTGAAATACCCATCGCACGACGAGAACGCATCGCGCCATCGTACGATCGCTGCCAATTAGGACGACGCCTCTGGCTTGAGTCTGCCGCCAAACAACTTGACGTATTTCGTCGTAAAACTGGAATGTAGGAGGAATCGTAGAGATATTATTAATAGTTTACGAGATATAAGCAAAAACCTGAAAAAGGGACTTCTCTCCCCCACCGCTAGTTCACCCCCACAGCGGAAGCTAAATGCGGAAGCGAATAATTCTCCCGGGAGAAACTGTGAACCTGTGGCTACCTAATGCTCCTTCTATAGCGAAATACGAAAAGTAAATACATACTAGCATAGTGGGAATTATAAATGTGTTCACAATTTGTAAATTCTTCTAAACACCTAATGTAAGGGATGAAAGAAAGAGAAACGGAACAAAAATACATACATAGATTGCTAAACATATTACTATTTTTACTCGACTACGACAAACGAGCTTTTGTCGCAGTCGGGTAAAACAGTCGCAGCGTAAAATTTCCGTTGATGCCGTTAATATCTGGGAATAAACAGCATTTCATTAATTGCAATATTAATTATTCTTTTTATTGAAACCTATCATTTGAAAAGCAAACAATTTATTCTCATTCGTAAATAATTGGACTTTATAATTCTGTCACGTTCATTAAAGATGTTTCTTGAACAAAAGAGGTACTTGTCGTATAACGAACTATGAAAGACATCATCGCTTTATCCATAATATACGTATAATAAAGATGAAGGGGTTTTTTGTTTGTTAACTTACGTGTTAACTACTACGCGCTTACGCGCTAACATCTGAAACTGCCAGTCGGATTGGAAAAAATATAAATAAAATAAATAACGCTACACACTCATAGCCCCACACTAGGATTCCCTGTGTCGTGGGTGCCATAGACAACACACAAGACAAGAACACACACACCCAGACCAAGAACGGAAATTTAAATTCATCATTCAAATTTCCGCCTCGCTGGGAATCGAACCCAGGACCCTCGGAACGGCGATCCAGCGTGTTAACCATTGTATCCGGGTCGTCAAAATATAGTACATAGTATAGTAATTATGTGTGTATTTTTTGGCTAAAGACATTTTAAAAAGTACTTTAGGACAGCCTCAGAAATCTAAATCATATCTTCTTCTCCTTCCCTAATGACTCTTTATGTTCAGTTAAATTATCCAATGCGTCCAAAGGTCCCTTTGGCAACGAATGCTGCCATGACAGCTCTCGCTGTTAAATATTCTGTCGCGAGCAGCAATGCAATCTCAATAACTTGCCAGTTATTATTATGTGTACATTATTACCTTAAATTATATTAGTAGGCTAACAGAACGTGTATTTACTTATGTAAACATAAATTTAATTTTTAATCGCTTTTCGTACATCTTTTTGTGTCCAACCAGTAGTGTATATACCTATCGATTTAACGCAACAATTCAAGCTATAATTATAAAACTAATTGATCCAATTACTGTTCCGTCTTCAGTTTCTAATTAAAGGTAGGTACTCATTTCGAGTTTTGTATTTGGGTCAATACTTTATTGACTTGTCTAGTATATTATTATCCGTACATTAAATAAAACTGTAATCGATCGATGTTTGTTCATGAAAGATATTTCAGAAAGCTTTTTTGAGGGCATTTATTAACACAGTAAATTCCATAACAATGTTTGTTTTTTAATTCTTCGTCGCTGGTGCGTATGCTGTTCAGCAGGATGCATGAGCATGAGACGTTGGTTTAGCACGATGGATGGAGCCCTCGACACTCTAATTAATGAGTTTAAAAAAAAGTTTCGCCATGGCACCAATACTGTAAATAGGTCTTAGGAACTCTCTCCATAACACGAAGAGCGTCTTTGACTTCATAAGAAGATCATGAGTGATACAATTAATCTAAACATGCAAATTTTTATTAAGTTATCAAAGATGTACCAAGTACCTAATTGTGTGAGCCGTTAATCGAATGGTGTTTTTAGTGACCTTTTTCCACCATGACTGTCTTCAAAATCTATCTGTAATATTGATAAATTTGTAGGTAAAGTAATAAAAGCTAACTATACAATGACAGTTGCTAAACAGCTGACTGGAGAATAATGGATAGATAAAACCTGAAATCTGTCCGAATATGGCAAAAGCAGACTTAAGTAACGACACTAATAAAAATATAACATCTCTGTCTATACCAGATTGATGCGACTGCCAGTTTCACACCCATCCCCGTCTGTTCCAGAGCGCCAGCTGAACGGATAGGATGCAGCGGCATGCGGCGCGTCGTGCTGCTGATGGTCCTCATCAGGGCGACCGCCCCCCACTCCAACGTCACGGGTAATTTGGATAATAAATAAATAACACTACACACTCATAGCCCCACACTAGGATTCCCTGTGTCGTGGGTGCCATGGACAACACACAAGACAAGAACACACACACCCAGACCGGAAATTTTAACTCATCATTCAAATGTACGCCTCACTGGGAATCGAACCCAGGGCCCTCGGAACGGCGATCCGGCGTGTTAACCATTGCGCCATCCGGGTAGTCAATTGTTTATCACCATTTTGAAGCCCACTGCTGGACATAGACCTCCCCCAATTAGTGCCACTATGACCGTTCCTAGTCTCTCCAAATACAGCGCTTTTCCGTTGGTCTCTTTAGGTCTAAATTGACCTAGTTAGAGTTAGAGTAGAGGTAGAGCTAGGGTCGGGAGGCATCCTGGTTAGGATACATATTTTATGGCAATAGTACAAATTTGTGTTAAATACCCGTAAAACAATGAAATATTGTCAACTTGAAATTTATAAGGATGTCTGATAAAGTTGAGTAGCAATTGTTTCGGGTGCGGGTCTACGTAAAAAACATTTGCGGCAGAATCTATCAACATCTGAAAATGATAATGAGGTATAATTATGCTGTGTATGAGCGAGGAAACCACTGATCAAACTTAAATGATAATTGACTAAATTCTTGGCTACAACCCATAAATGGCCCACTACTGAGCACGGGTCTCTCCTCGTACCTGAGGAGGTCTAGAGCATACTCCACCACGCTGCTCCAGTGCGGATTGGTGGAGGGGTTAGTGGCCAACCCAAGTGTCGGAAATTTTAAGCTGCCTGAAGGTATCCGACATGGCTTAACGACTGCTACCAAATGATAACAACCGGGACCGACGGCTTTACGTGCCCTCCGAAGCACGGAAGCGCTCAAAAAATTTTTGCCACTAGCGGTCACCCATCCAACTACCGACCGCGCCCGCTGTTGCTTAACTTTGTCGATCACTTGAGATCGACGCAAGCCGCCGGGCTATGAGCGCTTCACTTCGACTAAATTTGAAAAACATTTCCGGATACGGAAATTAAATTCGTTATCGCGGAGTATTTAGAAAGAAAATACTACTAAATGCGTGACAAAAATTAACTGCAATTGTTTTAATGCAGGTGTATATTTGCATTTATTATGTTTTACTATTTTATTTAGAAGTAGATTTCATTGTTTTGCTGGTGTGGGATAGCTGACAATAAATGTTATGCAGTGCCCATAATTCAAGGGTTTGTTTGCGTTAATCTAGTTTGGAATCTGCGCGCTACGCTCAGAATGCAATGATTAGTTAGTACTCGTATTTGTAACAAAAGAGTACAATCCGACTTCTGAGCGCTACGATAAAAAATCACAAAATCGTCTCTCCAAAGGATCATAAAAACCAGTTTGACGCCATTGCCTTTCAAGTATTTTCGACGTAGTGTTACAAGCAGAGTTTGTTTTCCTGGAACTCGTCGAAGCACTCCACAAATGTTGATTTTGCTCACGCGCGCTGCAGCGAAATGGGTACTCGTGCGGGTAATACGTGGTGGCCTTTTACGTGATGTAGGCTAAAAGTTTAACGTTATGTTTATGGATATCGCTGCGATTTCTTCGCAAAATAATAAAAAGGAAGAAAAGAAAAATCTATAAAATGAGTCCATTATCAGCAAAGTTGTTTCTATAAATTCTTCTAGTAACAGGAAAATCAACGAACTTGGTTTATCTTCGGCGAAAGTATAGCAAAATAGTTCTGAAAATGGAATTAATTAAAATCGGTCTTATTAGTAGACCGTTATAGTAGACGCGAAGGTAGCTATAGAATTGTTATATGTTTTATTGCCATCAACACGTCTGTTGCCCTTTGTGTTACTCATAACCACCGACCACACAGCCCATAGACGCCTAATAACATGCGGCATAGTTCCAAAATAAATGTCAAATTATCGTGCCATTCTTTCCCGTTGCGTAAATTAATCTATTTCTTTCCAACGTTTCGTGTGGTCAATGACGGCGTTGCAAATAGTTGCCAGAATGTATTCAATACGGAAAATCAAACATTAGGCGTCTTAGGGTTGTGTGGTTGGTGCTTAAAACTGTGGGTCACTGTGACCACTTGCCATCCGGCGGCTCGTCTGCAGTTTTCGTTTGCGTCTCATAACTTGTAACAGATTTGTTTGGGTTTAAGTGATAAAATAAATAATAGTTAAAAAAAAACTAAATTTAATTTTCCATTTTTTGTTTGGTTTTATAAAGAGTGCTAAGAACGTATGAAGGGAATAGGCCTTTTCATTACTGCAATTAATATTGTAATTCAATAAAATTACAGTTTTTTTTAATTCTTATAAGTCCGCCATAAATTTGTTTTACGCGAAATTTTCTGGATGACATGATTCAGATAAAACTTCAGTAAGACAAGTTTGTAGAATCAAAAACCTTCTAGGAAAAATTTATATAGAACAAAGTTATTCATGATGCAAAATTATTTAAACCAAAACTTTTGTCCGCAGAACCACGAGGTACTGAAGCAACCGTCCAAACACAGAGCACTGTTCTTCCTACGGTGTTTCGACGGATTCTTCCCACGGGATTCTTGAAGCCCACGATGACACAAAAAACTCGCCGACCGTCCAGCAGGCGGGGGAAGGCGGATTCACCGATGCTCAACTACATATTCGATTCCTATGCTACCAGCAACAAGCATTTTCATGACACGTGAGTAAGCTGTCTTTGCTTTTAAACTATAAGCTATATAGGGTGTGGGGTGTGGCTAGGATAGTGACCCCAATTCTGGCAGACCAGGATGTCGTGAGAGGCGATAGAAGTCAACCTTTGCTGGGTGTTAGCTGGTGCTGAGTATCTTCGCTTAAGTCAGCCCTCAAACGACTTGTTGAGCTTGAGAGGCAGGATTTAGTTTAGTCCGATTAGGAGACAGTGTTAGAACATTAGTTGGTTAGTTTGTTAGTACTTATGAGGACTGGGACTGGTTCGTGATCGTTAGTCCTGTTAGTTGTTAGTAATAGTTCAGTTAGTAATTTTTAGTACGTAAGTCACGTTTTAACTCGGTCACAGATGTGTTGCTATCCTTGAGGACTGAGATGGCCTCTAACAATGTGTAATTATGGGACTAAATCAACATAGAAAACAACATCATTATCAGATCACATCGACATTATTATAACATGTCCTATCAGAACATAAAATTACGCATAATCTGCGTTCGTACCATAACAAACATTTTATTGAACTCGAATTTTCCCATAAAACGTTCGCCCATTCAAAAGATAACAATAGATAGAATTAGCATGATAAGCATTATTATGCAGTCGTTTTGATTACAAACACTAAAAGGTCTTTATTAAAATTTTATGGCCCATTCAGTACAGTTTTTACGTCATTCTTGAAATTAACAATGTAAAAATATATAACGGTAATGGTGTTGGGGAAATTATTCTAAAGGCAGTTATTTTTAGGTGAATTGAAATTTGTTATTTTTAGTGGTACACAAAATGTTTACGACGAAATTATTACAAGTATTGTATTGTAGTATTGTATAGTTTAAGTAGTTAATTGAAGTAAAAATTATCTGTTCTCTGCATTCTTCTCGAACAATCCGTACTCTCAAATCCTGAAAAAAAAACCCTCAGCTAAAGAACGTTTATAACTCCAAGACAAGAAAAAGTCTTAAACACTTTGATTTCTTGATATACTCCTTTAGCTGCAGCTCAAGTCGTGAATAATCTCGACGGCTTTGGACCGCTTGAAAGCAGTCCCATCTGATTGTAAGTGGTAACTTATATTAGGAGATAGGTACTCGTAAAATAACCGCGATGAAGATCTAGCTTACAGACTTATTATTCTTATCAATATTCAGACTTCAAAACAAAAGGGTCTGTGTTCGCCCTTCTTTATAGAAGCATCGCATTCTTTGTTCAAAAAGTGTATTTTTAAATGAAATTAAGCTTTTAGTTATATTTTTAATTTTATTATTAAGCGCCAACCAACCAAACGAATATTTTGATTCTTAAGAGGGGGTATAAAGCAAAATTGGCAATCTTAGATTCAATTTTTACAGTAGTAGATCAAGTTTCTAGAACCTGAAGAAAAACATAGTTATACTTCATTATATTATTGAGTGCAAGATCTAAGCAAAAACAGAAAAAAATAAAATTTTCTCGATAGAAAAAAATCACAAAGTTAGGTCTAATTTTTCACTTAAATCAATTTATTTTCAATGTGGTGCATATTTTAGAGTCAATATTTTAATATATTATGCTAATTAGTATCACGGAGGGATTAGATTAGCGATTTCAAAATCAAATCTATAATTTACGAATTATTAAAATAAAATACATTTGTAGGATTTTGAGTATTTTGACATGCTCGGTTGCATTAATCAGTCACCATTGCTCCATTGAGACGGGAAGACTGCGTCAGTCTTCTCGACATGTGAAATTATTTTTTGGTGTACATTTGTGACTGAGAGCGTAGTTTTTATTACAAAAACAATAATTGTGTGTGTGTGAACTAAAGTTAAAAGACACTAAGATCCAACATGGGTAACAAACGGAATAAAATCAACATTAAAAAGGGATCATAGAAAGCTGAAAATTCAAGTCATGGCTAGTTGTCAGAGGTAAGTTGACAAGTACTATTTCATATTCAAAATTAGACCTTATTGTTTTAACTTTTGTGCTCACAATACAATGTTGATGTTGATGTTTGATCGCTGAAGCAGCATAGTATATACGAAAAATTCACATTGTATGTATCATTAATAGTTAGTATAGGTATGTACTTTCAAACAAAATATACAGCTTTATCCAAAAGCAAATTTAATTTTGAGTTAATTATTTCCTCTTTGCCCCATAATTTTGTTTTTAAAGCAACACCTATATTTCTGGTAGTCAATTTGATCAATTCCTACAGTAGTTGTTACTTGTGTGTGTTTGAAACTATTATTGTATTTTCATTTCAGAACAAGATTTAATCCAAAATCAAGATATGAGAAGAGAGAATAAGAAAATATTCCAAAATCTATTGATGATGAGCGGAACATTACACCAGAGAAGTGCGTATCAATTCATCTGTCTATGTATTGTTTCATTTATTATTTGCTTGTTGTTGCATTGTAACGAATCTACAAAATAACACATAAACTAAACTTTTTTTATACTATACATACATGCATAGTTAGGCAAAATTACTTTGACAAAAACATAAAATTTTGTATAAATGCATTTTTAAAGCGACTTTTTTATTTACTTTTTAATTGGTAATTGTGTTTTCTTAAAGAAAAAATATATATTTTCAGGCTTACTATTTTACGCTTTTACAAAATGTAGAAATTTTAGAACATACAGATCCAAATGCAGATGAATTTATTGCACCGGAACGACTGGCATTAAAATAAAGTATTTATGTAATTTAGTCCTATTTAAAACTTTCAACCGATTATAAATGGCGCAAAGTGATAAGTATCAGTGTGTGTCAAAGTGGTAAGTCATCAGTTTCAATGTTAGGGAGTATAACAGTGTTTGACTTTTTTTTTAATTTCAGTAACATCAATCCTCGTGTTTATGAACGGGTCAAGATAAATATCAAGACAAACGACGATACTAAATACACATGTGAGACAAGTCAACGGCTTATAATAGACAAGATATATTTTTTTGAACAATTAAAACTTCCAACCATGCATAATTTTGGCATTTTATTTTTTCTAGACGGATTTTGGACTTAGTGAATTAAACTTGATTTCGAATAAATTCATTTTGGTTTTAAGTAAGCTTTGTTCGATTTTATACTTATTTTTAATCTTCAAAAAATTGTTTAGTTTGATGACTTATGTGTTCTTACCATACCTTAAATATTTTGAATACCCATTATACATTTTTCCTGTTCTCACGCATAATTATATCATCACGCATCATATTTCACACACTGTTTTTTTCCTATATTTTTAAAGCTAACAATTGTCGCTCAAGAAGTTAGTGATTGTCATCTTTTTTATGATATTATTGTCACTTAATTAGTTTCCTTATAATAACGGCAGTGGCATTTGTAATTTTTCTGTTTTCTGGCGAAGGATTTCTTTCGATTTAAATAAATTTAAAGGATAACTTACTTTATCTTTTTGTAGCGAAAAAATGAAAACAATGTTATCTATAATAATAAATGTCTGAAAAACATTGTACGTGTTATTTATTTACATGTTATACGGCATACAGGTGTCATAACTTAAAAATAGAGCAGATATTCTGCTTTGCGAGAATTTAAATGATTTAATGGTCACACCAGTACGAACATTATACTGCCTTTCTTGTCATAAAAGTGATTCAATCGCTCCCTACACTAGGTTTCCAGCGCTATGGTTACATGATGCGACCGACACTACCTATAAATGTTATTAGTTTCAGAAATACAGATAGTTACAGCGAGAAGAATTGCTTTAGATTAATAGATACCTACATAATAATATATTCAAAATTATTAATGACACCTAATAATGTGTTGTCTGCCATTCACTGGCTCTCTAGCTATTAACATTGTATAAAAATCTAACCCTAATAAAGAAAAAACAGCTTGCCATTTTTGAGGTAGATGATTCTACATTTATTGAGCCGAAATTTGTCTCATTTTTTACATTATACTGTGCCGTATTCTTGACTGATGCCATGTTATATAATAGCGGCTGTACACTCTCATGCGAGAGTACTCGCTATGTCTCGTGACGCCTCGGCCGAGACGTCATGGGAGCGAGAGTAGGCGAGACGCCCCGAGACTTCACGAGGCGAGGCGAGCGCTACCAAGTACATTCTCATACGAGTGCACTCGTTTAGCAGTCTCGCGAGAGTGTACAGCCGCTGATAAAGTCAGATGCAACCGGACGCGCAACTGCTGCGGCGCATCTATTTGACGGGCGGGGCGGGGCGCGCGGGTGAAATTTGATTTTTTCCTAGCTTTATACCCCCTCTTAAACAAATATTTTCGAAGTGCTGCATTTTGTTTACATATTGAAACGAGCTCGGCTTTGGTTTAAAACAATTTCACTAGTAAAGTGAATTAGATAACTCGGGTTAAGGTTTCGCCAGATTCCCACCAAGTTTCGGTAGAACGGTAAGTAGAATTCAGAAAGAGTTAGTTTAATGGTGCTACAATTTTTACGATAAGCGCAAACATTTTACAACTTAGCTGCTCGTACTTAACGCAAAATACTTAAACATTAAAAACCCTTTCAAAGGATGCTCATTAAACTGAACGCGATAACATAGGGTTTGTTTCAACCGAAATTAGTCCGCGAATGTGCCTATAAAATTTACTAGGGGCAAGCATCTAAGCAATTTAGATAATGGAATTGTAGCTTATAAAATTAGGCGTTAGAGTACAATTGTCTAAAATGGATAAGTCTGCAATAAAACGAGGTTTATATTTATACATTTGTTACCTTTTCAGGAACTGCACACTAGGGAGTGATTGGCACGTTGTACTTTAAATGAAATTTTATTATAAAAATGAAAGCGGCAAAAAAATTTTCTTGTTTCCATATTTATTGTAGTGCCATTAATCATATGATTATTATTAGATATGTGGAACAGATGTAATATGAATTACAATTATAAGTACTTAATTATTTAACTAAAATGCAATACTGCTACAATCGGTCATAGTTTCTAAAAAGCTGGCTACCGTACAGGCTACCGTAGGTACAGGGTTGCTGTAGAAAATGTTCTGCATCAATTTTGAACGAATTTAGTAATGGCGTTTTAGTTGAACTTATCAACAGATTTTACGTATGTTTGCGGTGAAAATTTCGTGAGTTTGTGCAACTGCTGCGTTAGCTTAAATACGAATCCTGTTTCTCATTTTTTCTTTCTTTCTTTTTTCTTTCTTGGTTTGCAATGGAATGGGGGTGAGCTTCGCGTTCCTGAAGCCCTGGCCGATCAATGAAAGCTATTTACTTAATTTCAGGACTTTAGACTTTCTTTTTTACTTTACTTTAGTTTGAAGAGGAACAATATGACTAATTGCGTTGTGTTGTTCAATTTATTGATCACTTTAATTGCTATAAAATAAAACACATCAGTCAAATATTTTACTTCGTGTCAAGTTTTAATTAAAATTTAAAAGCACTACGTCACCCACGCTCATTCATTAGCGGCGAATCGCTTTTAAATTCTATTCTGAAATAACAGTACCAACCGTAAAAGCTTTTAAGTAATTGTAAGAACATTTATTTAGATGCAAAACAATTTAAATTGTGTATTTCCTATAACAGCATAGCATGTTAATGAAGAAAATAAGACCATCTCTTAATTAAAGTGTTAAAATATACCTGTTACATTTCATATTTTTTTAATATTCCAATTTACGTAGGCTCTGGTAAAAATATATGTAGGAACCTGTTTTTTTCAATTATTGTCCGTCTGTCTGTTCAATCTTCAGACGAAAACCACTGACCAGAAATAAGATGATACTCAGCAAGGTGTATCTCATATCACTGGTCTATCCTTAGGATACTTTTCTTGCTCAGAAGCGGATAAAGTTAGTAGGTACCTATAGAGTTGTTAATGTTTTTTTTATTTAACAATTCGTGGACGTATTTTATTTATATGACCTTGAGCCTGAATAACGGGTTACAAAAACGTAATGTCCTCCGTAATACAATAATCTGGGCACGTTTCACAAATTCCTGTTTGAATAAAACAGCTGGCGGTGAATACAATGAAACGGTAGGTATTATGTTTAATTACATGAATTGTAAAATATATAACACGGGTGCTGAGCCTAGCTATAGCTTTTTTATATTTATCTTATATATATTTTATAGTTACCATGACTCAAACTCAAATCATTTCATGTAGGTATGATACATACACTTATGAACGTCAATTTTTTGCATTTACCACCGTTTCGCTATGCATACTCCTCCGAAATGAAATTTTGTGTGCATGACGAGTAGGTATGAGAATCGACCAACATCTATTTGTCATACCCCGAAGTGATAAGGGTTGTCCATCCCTTACATTTTATTTTTATTCTTTTAGCTAGCTTAGCAGCTAGTTAAAAAATACACATAATCCCAAATTTTCTCTTCCCTATCCGCAACCCTCAAATTTAAATCGCGCTTAATGTATTTTTGTATGAAAAATATCCAAATCACTCACTACAAGTAATCTATATGGCGGAACAACGTTCGCTGGGTCAGCTAGTTTTATATAAATTCATGTTTAAATGTTTTAATTTCGGTGATTTTAGGCTGTATAAAATGTTTCGGACGTTGCATTTTACAGCATCTAATAATAAGTTAAACGCGAGCCATTTAAAAGTAACAGCATTGAATCAAAAACGCCTACTTGAAAAGCAAGTTAAAGTTTTCAAACGTGTCCAGAATCTGAAAAGTAATTACATCCCACGATTCCCCAGGGAAATTGCTAAGGAATACGGCAATGCGTATATAGGTGCACTGCATTCGAAACAGGTTGGTTCGTGGCTTGCTTTCGAACTGTACAAGTTTGTGCTGTTTGAAAAATAATGTGTAACCTTCGAACGAATTGAAAATACCTCAATTAAAAGAAGTGGATATAATATTATTAAACTTTTATATTATATATTATCGAACTCATATAAATAAAAATTGAAAAAATAAAGAAGCTGCTGTAGAGCAAAATTTGTTAAAAATCTAAAAGTCCATTTTAAATAACTCCTGGATCTGTGTCAGTTGTCTATGCCAGACGACTCCCAATCAGACTACGAGTTAATCGGTTTTGTCTCTACCTATATGTAAGTGTATCAAATTAAAAGACACAAGTGTCCGGAATAACCAAATAAAACGATATCTCCGAAGATAAAAACAGTTCTCGCTTACTCTAAGCAGCTTAGGTGACTTACACACACTTCTCATAGTTATTGAGTGAATATTACGGAGAGCGGCGTACATAAAAGAAAATCTCTTTCCTCGGAAAAGGCTTGCGCAAGCAAATATTTTACAATATACGTCTGACGTAAAGTGTATTTGAGCTTTCGTTGATAATGTTGATTTTCTAAGGAAATTATTCTGACAAATAAAGGCATTTTTTGTCAGCGTTTTTATTAATTTTATAACATTTAATAGAAAACATCTCAACAATTTTTTTTCGCTTCACACTCTTAAGTGTAAAGTTGCGAAGTTATTTATCTTAACATATAAAAGAAAGTCCCACGTCGCGTCTGTCCGTCCGCTCGCGATAAACTCAAAAACTACTGAATGGATTTTAATGCAGTTTTCACCAATAGATATAGAGGGATACGTGAGGAAGGTTTAAGTATATAATTTACCAATATGTGTAAATTGTTTGAAATTATGATGATAGCTGTTGAGGCAGTTGCAAAATAATTGACGTTCATAAGTGTATTAATTATAAACTTGCATGAAATATTATTGAATTTAAGTTAGAAACTTTTTTGGCCCATATAATAATGTCAAATTTTAAATTACTTAAACGACAAAGTTATTATACCATTGAGCACTACGTGATAATACGACCCTTTAAGGCCCACATAATTAAAATGTATTTCAAGTCGGTCGAGTCTTAATAGCTCAATATTCAATTATACCCGATGAGTACCTAATCAAGCGGTCAATGAATTCTGTTTGTTTTTATATTTTCATATAGGTACTTAACTGAGGTTTGATCTCATTGGCTACAACCCATTAATGGCCCACTACTGAGCACGGGTCTCTCCTCGTACCTGAGGAGGCCTAGAGCATACTCCACCACGCTGCTCAAGTGCGGATTGGTGGAGGGGTTAGTGGCCAACCCAAGTGTCGGAAATTTTAAGCCGCCCGAAGGTATCCGACATGGCTTAACGACTGCTACCAAATGATAACAACCGGGACCGACGGCTTTACGTGCCCTCCGAAGCACGGAAGCGCTCAAGATATATAGCCACTAGCGGTCACCCATTATGTTTGACCTCATTATGCGTGTGATATTTAATATGAATTTTACAAGTTTTACTTAACTTGCAATGTTTGTAAGTAGGTATATGTATGTTCGGGTCAAATCCTGCAAGTGGTCGGTGCCACGTCGGTTTTAAAGAGGACTCTGGATAAAATTTAGAAGAGTTGGAGCATAGGTATCCATCTATCCTTGGGTCCAAGCCAATCTTCCCTGCTCGTAGTGCATCCTGATGCATAATGTTGCAGACTTTGGCAACCGAGAAGGATTTTAATGACTAGATTCTCATAACAGACCCCGGAGTAAACTTTAAAGTGTATGGGACTCCTCCTTTTAAGGGTTCAAAATAATGCTCTTTTTGTGCCCGAATAGAATAATGGAGCAATTCAGAAAGTTCGAAGATATTTTGGCAAAGGGACATCTCCGGCCGGGCAAGACGTTTTGCCCGGGAGGCAGTGAAGCCCCGACTGACGAGTTGTCGGAACTTGTACATATGCGAGCGGTGTAGAAAACTTCGATAGCGTGATTCAGGCTTCGTGTCGTCATCGTGTGACGTGTGTGCGATGTCGCCACAATATAATCTTCTACTACGTACCACTATATTATCCACAATGTTGTCTTAATAATTACTGATATCAAAATCTTTGTTACAGATTTAAGGCACCCTCGTTCGAAGGTGATACGAGTACCGAGGACAGAGTACTAAATGCGGATACTGGAGCTACTGTCATATTTGACTGTCGTGTCGCGTCGCTAAGAGATAAAATGGTGGGTTAAATATAATTAAACATGGAGAGTATCTTCAAAATATATCTGACATCTTTTGCGCAATCCTTGAATGAGGGCAACATAACATTTTCATCAATGACGTGAAATAAGTAGTAAGTGTAGCTTTTATATAATGTTCTTCCAAATAAGACGACATTTATTAGAGGTATTAATGGGTTTCTCCAACAAAAACCCATCCATATAATAGTGGCACGCTGAGGTGCTAAAAATTTATGAAGTCATATTTTTTCACGTTTGTCCCAGAAAGAGTTTAAAATTCCAAATTTGTCGGAAAAATAATCTTTTTTAGACTTCAAAACAGAAGTAGGTCGTATAATTGATGAATTTTCTTTTATAAGACATGAGCTCACGGAGTTCTCTTGAGATTTCTCATTCAATTAGCATGATATATATATTTTTGAATGAAATAACGTATCGAGACTTGGGAGCATTTTATAGATATAATTAATATTGATGATGCCATCTGAAAACTAATTTTCATAATCCTGGAATACACAATACAATACCTTAATTGGTAGATAGATATATAGATATACGTGATTTGTATAAGTAAAAAAGTAGCGAATGATACACACAAAGTAAGCTTTATGGCCTATATTTTTATTTGTTCAGCGTTCTCCTGTAAAATTTGACATTTGTAGTAGTAAGGTTTGTACGTAGGGACCGTCGATGTTAAGTTTTAGGCCAAAATTATTTATGTATTATATAAGTAAAGGGCAAATTAAATACTCGTGCTCCGTTTTACAATCCCATTTTATTGAATGACAATAGTGACATGATTCCTCACCATTCCAAACCACGCCTCACCAGCTCGCCATACCTCAATTCACTTCGCTTCACTTCACCTCATATCACCATTTCCTGCTAATCCTGCTCCTCGCAGTTGTTTCAGTAGAGGTGTAAAATTCCTCCGTTACACTTATCAATAATTTTGTCTTGTTTTAGGTATCATGGATAAGGGTATCAGATAATGAAAATTTGGAGCTATTAACTTTAGACTTAGATACGCACACAGCTGATGCCAGGTAAGTTGAAAATAATTGAATTTTATTGATATCTCATTATAATAATAATGTTAACAATGCTAATAATTCTAGCTCGTCTATTGATCTTGTAGTGCGCACGGATCGTAGCTAACTTAACTTTACCTGCTCATGATGTAGCTTGGTACAAAAACGATGACGCCAACCCCATTCTATTGAAGCTTGACCCAGACAATACTAGTGCATGGAAAGAGATAGAGAGAGGAGCCTTTACCAGTCTAGCTAGCTACCCTGTCTATAAACTCCGTGAAATTTCTCGTCACCAACTGTATGAGCCAATAAATTGGTTTTACCGCTTGTTTCTTGACTAGAAATGCGTTGTTACTTTATAGACATTAAAAAACGGCGGTGAACAATTACCATCAGCTTCTCCGCTCGTTTGTCGATAAAGCTTAACTACCATCTAGTAATACCAATCAACCATCGGCTCACCAAACACATTACCTATTTATTTAGATAAATCGACAGTGATAACGCGATCAAAAGCTTAACCGGGCTTTCCCACATCAAGCGCAGTTCCGACACGTTGATCTGCCTAATGTTCACCGCAACATAGTGCATCTGAACTGGGATCAGCGCGAATTTACATATAGACGTGATCAACAATGTCACGAAGTTGGGAACTTTTGAATATTTAAGCTAGCCGTACATACTAGGGTTTATTTGACAGATTAAGGTTTACCTGTACAGTTCAACTGTGCCTATTTATCAGTAAAGTTCAAATGTACAGGTTAATAGGAACAGTTGAACATGTACAGATACAGTTGAACATAGTTTGAGCATGAATGTTGCGCAACTATGCATGTATTTCTTTTACGTAGCTAAAGTTTACCTGATAAGTTTAACTGTACTGCAAACCTGTCAGGTACACCCTTTAGGATTACATAATATTCAGGTCAAAAACATACGATCAAATGTGGTGACAGTTACGTAGTAGGTATAGGCAAATATTTTCAATTACATATTTAAGTCTA
Organism: Ochlodes sylvanus; assembly: GCA_905404295.2. Classification (NCBI taxonomy): domain Eukaryota; kingdom Metazoa; phylum Arthropoda; class Insecta; order Lepidoptera; family Hesperiidae; genus Ochlodes; species Ochlodes sylvanus. The sequence continues at coordinate 8,113,400 of FR990144.1, forward strand.
TAATTTTATTGAAGGATATGGCCAATATTTGTGTTTTATCGCGGACCGTCAATTAATAATGAACGAGGACCATATCGACCGGTGACATTTACGGCCGCTGCGTAGATCCTTAATATATTATTATCAACTATGAATATGTAACAACATAAGGGCTAGGTTAGAATAGGTTGGAACTAACACAAGCTTTTTTGTTTACTATTATTTGTTACTCATACTATTACCACTGCTCTGAACATATTAGAAACATGATGTTTCGTAAAAAATAATTCCATGTTTTTCTTACAAATACCTAAAGATACAGAAAAGTGGATACAGGTTTTTTTTCTAATTAATCAAGAATACTTTAACATAAACTGTTCTCTAAGGAAGGGTGAAGGTATATGATGATGTCTTATTGGAACAAAGTAACCGCCTTTGGTTTACCTCGGGGACCTAGAAGCTTAAAACTTTGTACACAGGTTCCTTATAATTATACTGAGGGGAGCACAAAAAAGGATTTTGGAAATTCAACCCTTAGAGCGTTAAAATAAAAAAGAACGAACGTTTGAAGTCCTGTAATTCTGCGGACGAATACTCGTTCTATTACTGGTGACCCTAGTGGCAAAACTTCTTGGACGCTTCCGTGCTTCGGAGGGCACGTAAAGCCGTCGCTGACGGTGTTATCATTTGGTAGCAGTCGTTAAGCCATATCGGATGCCTTCGGGCGGCATAAAAAATTCCGACATGACGTGTAAAAACACCGGTTAGCCACTTATCCCTCCAACAATCTGACTGGAGCAACAAGATGAAGTATGCTCTAGGCCTCTTCAGATGTGAGGATAGCCTCGTGTTCAGTAGTGGGCCATTAATGGGTTGAAGCCATTCACGCGTTCTATTGTTACAGGTATAGGGTGGATGTCGCTGGTGAAACGTGGCGACTATCTCTCTCTGACGCCAAAGTCCAGGACTCAGGGATATACTGCTGCCATGTGTCTACACATCCCCCAATGTTAAGGAGATTTAAGCTTACAGTATACCGTAAGTTTTTCAACATTCCTAATGTTACATACCCATGAAATACCCTCAAAGTTTAAGTTACAATCGTTGTTCCAGCGCCAGAAATAAAGATGAACAAGGAAGCGTTCCTTGAAAGCGGAGAAACGCTTTCTCTGAAGTGTGCGGTTCTTCACCTAACTGCAGGCGAAGCAGTCCCTGAGCTGCGGTGGTACCGTGGTGCTAGCACCACTCCACTGGACGAGATACGAGGCGGAGTGCTCATTGAGACTGATCACTTAACTCTCACCAGCCATTTACAGGTAAGTCTTTTATTCCTATGCCGGAAGACCAATGACATCGTAGGGCGACTGAAAGTTGTATCCCTTATAGACGGTGGAGCTTCGACTAAGAAATAAAGTTTTAGTGGTGTTAATATATCTTCATGAAGCTGATCTGGCTGGCTTTTGCTCCTATCTTCTGCAAGCCGCCAAATTATTTGTCGTGTTCCTGCTGGGAGTTAGAGAGCTTTCTTTGTTTCTTCTTCCTCCTTGTATCGTCCATTGTTGATGCCTTTAGACCCCAGTTAGACGATGCGATAGCTTTCGCGTAGCCACCGCTATCGTGTCATATCAACGCGCCCTTACTGCTATGTCCATAGACAACGGCGACTACTTACCATTTTACTTTACAACCAGTTGGTTTATTCAGATGGATAATTACATAAAAAATACTTCTTTGAAAAAGAACGATGAAAAATATGGTGGCAGGTGGCATCCACAACTTTGTTTATGATGAATTTACAAAAAATATTTTGTGTTGTTATTCTTTAATACCCGGCAAACAAGCCTTGAAGTCATACCAGTCCATGAATATTCATTTGTAGTGATAGTCAAGTTCAGGTAGGTACTTAATATCCTTTTGTCAGAGTAAAAAACCTTTGAATATTAAATATTATTTTCGTTTAATTTTCATTCCACCTTTAACTCCTATGGCAATATTTAAAGAAGACATTTTTATTACTTTTAATTACTCTAGTTCCTCAGAAAAGTAATTGCAAGCGTTCAAGGGGTTCGTGTTTCAGATAAGATTACTTTAACCTCTGTAGCAAATTTCCGAAGCATGAAATTTCACCAATTAAAGAGTAAGTTAATAGTGATTACAATCATGTTTCCTCGACAAATCCGAGACACGCTAAGTTAAGTAAAAAACCGGTCAAGTGCGAGTAGGATTGTGCAATAAGGGTTCTGTACAATATTTTTTTAGACTTAATAATGTTGTTCATGTATTTCACATGTACCCTCATTGAGTGCGTTACGTGCATGTCAAATTTCTATTTTTAACCGACTTTAAATAAGGAGGTTATATAGTTCGACGACGATATATTTTTTATGTATGTTCAGCGATTTCTTCGTCATTTGACCGATTTTGATTGCTTTTTGTGTTCGAATGCTGTTGCTTATCTTGTGGTCCCGTTTAAATTTGAATTGTGATAAGTTTTTGAGTTATCCTTAAAAATGTGTATGTAATCGAATGTGTGTAATCGAATGTGTGTGTGTGTAATTGAATGTATGTGTGTAATTGAATGTGTGTAATCGAATGTGTGTGTGTAATTGAATTAGACCACGTTGATGATGTTCTCATTTTATTAATTGTCGATTTTTAAGTCGGTTTCTTTTGTTTTTTTTTAAATTATTCGAAAAGTTATATTGTAATTCTTTTGGCAAATAATTCTGAAACTATTTTTATTATTTATATGATAACTCATTCTATTTAATGAACCACGTATTATCATTCAAATTCAAATTCAAATTCAAAAGATAAACTCAATCATTCAAAAGATACACCGGTTTCGAGGCATGACAGATACTGTGTAGGCTAGTATTAGATTCTATAGAGAATCCTACTAAGGAAATAATTCCAAATTGAATTTTATTTTCGTCTGAGCGTTCCAAATTTATCGGTTAGGTACATCTGCTACTGGTGTAAAAAATATTTTAGGGCAATTGCTTATTATTATTTTTCATTTTGTAAATTCTGTGATACGTAATACAAATAGTAGACTATTTTTGTAGTACGTATCTGACTATAACTAATTCGGTTTTACAGATTTACAGATACTAAATCTCTAGATAATTATAATAAAACTCAGAGTGATCGATGACTATTAAAGATATTTAAAAAAAACCATTACGCAAAAGTTTTTTAGAATTTTTGCTTGATAAAGACAATAAAAACGTTGGACGCGCGTTTATCGCTTCGCCTCACCTATAATAAATTTACTTAATTTTTTACGTGGGTACATACGTAAAATATAATATATTTCACCATTTTAACCGACTTCGAAAAATAGAGGACGTTTTCTTTCCATTAATCCTCATAATCAAGATGAATAATGTGTAAATTCTGAGGTTAAAAACATTTGGAATTTTAGCAGGATTTAACTTAAATTCGCAAGATGGTACATTTTAGTCGAATATTATTTATATTACCACAAAAATACAAACTCACAATTTTTCAGCAAAAGTTGACGTCAAATTGCGCTTATTACATGAGGGTAACGGGATATCCGTTTCCCTCATGTAACGACATGTCCGTCATACATTGTCGGAGGTTAACTAAGTAAGTACAGCTCAGTTTTTGTATTGTCTTTCTTTGCGTCCGGAAAGTGCGGGAGGGAGGTGGTGAATGCTCATGGATACCAACACAGCCGGCTACGTTGGTTATGTGGGACTCACGAGGTGCTTATCCACTAAACACTACCGGATAACGGGCTATGGGCGCTATGGCCATACGGCCTTAAAGCCTTCATCGGAGATCATGGAGAGACGAGGCTCAGTGGCCGTACTTTATATACTGATTGAGAGACAGTTTTTTCTTTCCTTTTTTCAATCCTATTGTTCTTTTTTAGCCGGCAACGCATCGGGGATACCTCTGGTGTTGCTGATATTCATGGGTGATGATGACCCCTTACTGTCAGGGTGCTCGTCTGCTTGTTTGCCTTTATACATAAAATAACTTGGTTGATACCCATTAAACTTATATCAATTTCAACTTTTTCAAAATCGTCATAGAATATCAAGAACTAGACGGCATGAATTTCTGTCGTTGTGCTCATTCGTGAAAATATTTTTTAAAGAATCAAGATTATAATAGTGCGTTTTTATTGTTATTTTTATTGGTAGATAAAATTCTCTTGCTATACTTGACCACGCTATACAAGAGGTCAAGAGCAAGTGTTATAAATGTATATAAATATGCATGACTATTGTGATAAACTGAATAGAAAATAACCAATAGTAGTTACATTGCGTTAATATAATTTCAATTCTAATTTATAATTTTCATACAAAGTATTTATTTTCTATAAAAACTTATTAAAATATTTATAAGACATTCAAACTTACAAGTTGGATTCCTAGAATTACAGTACAATTTTCTATTTACGTTTAACTACGTAATATTAATAAAATACAAAATATGTTTGATATTTCTTACATACCTAGTACTTACAAAAAAGTTATGAATATTTTTGGACATATTCTTTTGAGTTATACATTTTATAAAATTTTACGAGATGCATAAATTTATCCGCAAAAATAATTATCATTTAGTATAATGTAACCATATAAGGATGTCTACGACTGTTTTGTATTCTCATTAGGTAATTCCTTTCACTGGTAATAAAATGTTCGCTCTTTATGTTATTTCCTCACTTAATTTATATATTTTTTTCTCTTTTTGTTCTAACATTGTTATATCGTTCTGTATCCCGAAGCTCGCTTGGCTTTTACCATTAAGTTCGCCTTTATTCTATTACTTTGTATGGTTCGAGACTAATAAGTAAATATTATTTTGTTTTTCGTTGTTCCCGTCAAACGCTTTTCTTAATATGTTTTATATTATATTTTCTTCAATCTGCCTAAGAGTATTACCAAGTTGTTCTAAGGAAATATAAATATTAATAAGTTCATCTGAGATAGACGTTTTACTTACTCAATCATACTCGTATTGTATATACATTCAATAAAATTCTACATCGACTGGTATCGTGGGTGCAAAGAACATACTCGCGCAGAGATAAGAAAATTATTTGGACTTTTTTACGAATTGACATTGACATGATGCTTGTGGCATAAAAAACCTCCAGCAAGTCGTGTCTGCAGTCATGCAGCACCATCTTTCCACTGCTGCACAACTGTGACCGATCCAGAACAAGCATAGTCTCGACTGGGATCGTTAGTCCAGGTAGCAGAGAGTGTAATAAGATAACATTCTTGGTTGGTCGAATTGTCAGCACGTATGCGGACTGGGGCAGGGACTGATAACGATAGTTAGTCCTGTTAGTTGTTGTTAGTAAGAGTCTCGTTCTTCTGATTCAGTCACAGGTGTGTTGCTACTTGCTACCCATGAGGACTAAGACGGCTGCACCTAAAAAAGTGTAACCGGATCCACACAATTTGATAGCCCAGGGGTAACTCCAACGGATCAATACAACCCAACTTGTTAAGACGTCAGTAACCCGATTTGTCAAATCGGTCACGGTAAGCCCAAAAAGCCGAGATAAGGTAATTTTCCGCAGTCGACGGAATCAGCAATGAAGTCTTTGACTGACTTGGTTGATGTAACGTCTATTAAAGCTGGTTCTTTATACCTATACCTTTTTCGAACTTTTGAACATTCGATATAACTGACAATCTTTTTAACGACCCCGTAGCCTAGAGTAGTGACTTTGCCTGCAAAGCGAGGGGAGATAGTGATATCTTATTTGTGTTTTCCATGCCATCCGCGACACAGGGAATCCTAAAGCAGGGTTATGAGTTTGTAAGCGTTTAATCTTTTGGCTTATTCACTGTAAGTGTGAGTGTTTAGAAATACGGGTACCTACTAACCTACAATAGTTTAGGACACAATCCTTAGGTTCGCAATTGGTAAAGGCAGTGAAAACCATGATTACTGGTTTATATCAATCGTTTTAGGAATGTTTCATGTTTGCCATTATACTTCTAAACCATCCTGGTAAATACATATTACCAGTACAGTTTTGTACTGGTACGGGCTTAAGCTGCATGTCTAGATCAATAGTTTAGAAACGCATAGAGGGCAAAGGTAGATATTAATTTTTATTTGTATATTTTTATCATTCTCCGGTCCGCTAAATCTGTACAAGTCAATGGGACTTATACAGTGTTAATGCCTGCCATGAACATAAAATCAAACTGACCGTTATGGGCTCGAAGGTCTTCAAATTGAATTTTACGATCAACAGGTAATAATACCCTTCTAATCAGCCCACCAGAAGAAGAAATTGGAGTGAGTTCAGCTTTTATAGGCGATGGTAACTTTTTAGGATGTGAATAAATAAGGTAATTGTTGGTGGTTTTTGGCACTAGCAATTTTTTTAAAGTGAAACTTTTATTACATCGTCTCAAACTTTTTCGTCTGTGTGTTGCATGTCGCGTGACGGTCGGCCGCGTAGTAGGGATAAAGTGAAAGGCGCTCGTCAGAGCAGCCAAGGCCAATATGGTGGCGCCTATAGTTCGCAGCAGCTGACTGTGCAGTGTATAGACTATTACTCATTTGTGCCAGTGCTTCACGCTATTTTTTTTGTTTTTATCAGTGTTTAATGTAATAGTCTACTTTTATTATTTCCCATTATCATTCCAATTTTCCAAGTATAAAATTAAGATTGATAAAGCGATTTTTATACTCTTAATGGAATATTATTCCAAAAATTTTTAGTTAAATGTCTATAATGTAAAAAAAAGTTTCACTTTTACCGTGGTTTCATAAAACCACACAATCCTTCTATATTTTTCATTATGACTGTTGCATTTTTTTATGGAATTAAGGTAGCAAGCGAGCATTCAGCACTTCCTCTGCCGCCCATGACAACTGTGACCGACTTAGAACAAGACTCAAATGGGAACTGGGACATCTTCGTTTAGATGTCCAATTAACAATAGCGAATACTTTCGATGCTGTAGAGTTGCGACGATGATAAAAAATATAATTATATCAATTTCAGTATAATATCTTAATTTTCGGGTGTGGCTAATTTAAAAAGCAATGGTAGGTTTAAGGTACTAGTAACAAAATATAATTCTTCTAAGGTAATTCGTTCACCTATCTCAGTTAATAGGTTTTTGCTACTTCCAAGACAATGCCGTCTCTAAAGACCGTAGTCACTAAGTTGGCTAATCCACTGATAAATGGTCCCAATGAGGAGACGCGCTGTGCATTTTTCTCAAGAGAAAATCACTTTTTAGTTTCCTGTTCCAATGCAAAAATGGTACTTTTAAGGGTGAATTCGTTAGTTATTTCTTAGGTTTGTTATTAACCGATTTTACGGCCAAATGGCGGCTTACGCAAGCAAATTTGGACTGACAGTACCTATTGGTTTTTTTATAAGATTTTAAGGAAACATTTGTTTTTTTACTTTTACTTATATTTTGTATGTAAATTAATTTAAAAACCTAATAATTAATTCATTTCTGAACAACGTAATTAGAATGTATATTAATAAGTTTACTTACATAAGAGAGGGTATTTACCGTGTAACGTTAGATTAGGGTATGGACGCAGTGTTAGAGGAACCATGGGAAAAACGATAAGCGAGTAAAGTAAGTCAACCAGTACCATTGTTCGGTAACGCATCTACTACTAATGAACATAAACTGCAGAATATTGCTCCCTATTTGAATTCAGGAATTTTATTTTTTGAGCTTATAAGCGTATTTATTGTATTAAAAATGTGACATGTAGCTCAATACTTTTATCCGGAACTAAGAATAAATAACAAAAAACTGATATATTTTTTTATGTTAATACCTTAAATTCTCTGTTTTTTTAGGATTCCGTACTCAACGGGTGACAAACAGAACCCAATTAATGTCTTCGCTCTTTATCTGTCTCTCGATCTATCTCAAGGCTCTATCTCTTGAACGGAAATAAGTAGACTTGACATTTTACGGAATCCGTGTTGCTGTGACCGCTATAACAAGAAAAAAAAGTTAAGCATAGGCCTCTTACAAGAAATATGTTTTTACTAAACATAAAGGTAACTCTATCCCTAGATGTCACTAATAATAGCTTGATGATGATCAAGTAATGAACACAACGGTTTTTACCATACTTTTCAACTAAACACTAATTACTCGTATTTATATAATTGCGTATAACAATTTTATTATGGTACATAACCCTTCATGTGCGAATCCGACTCCCACTTGGCCAATTGTTTATTATTGTTCTGTTTCCTTTTAAATTTATACACGATACGGTTGACAGTTAAATAAAATCCCGCGTATGAATACTACGCTGACGTGACGTGGCCGGCTTGGAAGAGATTAACGGATCGCAAACTTTATTTATCCTATTAAATGTTAAATCCCAGCGGTTTGCTTTGTTGTATACTCAATACAATTGAGTTTGTTTCTATGTACTAACAATACGAGTGTTGTACATTCTGGAACTGCAACATAAAATAAAATATACAAAGAAGAAGTAAGATTGTACCTGTTAGATGGGAGCAGTTTAAGTACTAAATATTTTTTAGGATTATAAAAAAGATAAAATTTCGTGTAGGTATGTGACTTTAACCCATTAATGGCTTACTACTGAGCACAGGTCCCTCTACATATCTTAGGAGGCCTCGAGCATACTCCACGCTGTTACAGTGCGGTTTCGTTGACGAGTTAGTAGCCAACCCAAGTGTCGGATTTTTTTATGCCACCCGAAATCATCATATGGCCTAATGATAACAACTTATGATGAATTTCAAGGTAATTCTATGGTCAGATAAATAGTGTAGCCATTAGCATAGTCGAATGCGACCAATTATATACCAGTATTCTAAAACCGCTGTCACTTTTACCCCACCTTTACCCTTTAGCCCTCGATTTAACCTTCGTTCAGAATTGCGGCAATATATTTGCGGAGCCAAGTAAGTGCCGACTTAAATATTTCCCTACTTGCTAATAGGGCACGTTCTCACTGTTTACCCGCAGATAATTTTATATTCACATTTCCATTTATGAGACGCTCAGTTTGACGGCTTGATGATGTCATTCGCGAGTGGTCAACCGAGTTACCATATCGAGTAGGTAAAAATGCCACTTTACCCGAAATAATTTCCGAAGATTTCCCCTCGAAAAAACAAAATAATAAAACTATCTCAATAAAATCTGAATCAGAAGAGACCTGAAGGGTGCAGAGAGCGCAGAGAGTCACCTGATGGTAAGTGGTAACTGTCGCCCATGGACATTAGCAATACCAAACGCGTCACGAAGAAGAGAAAAAAAAAGAAGAAGCTCCCAAGCCAGACTAGACACGAAAAGCCATTTTACAGCTTACTCAAGCAAGAGTGCTAGCCTAGGATGAGTTCTACTTTTGTAATTCACTGTATATTACACAATATTTTCATTATCAAATATATAAAGAATATATTATCGTCGCACTCTGGTATTCTTACGGTAGCTATTGCAAGACGAGTCTCAATTCGATTTCCTACTCAAACAGATGTCCTGTCTCATTTGCTACACCTCGCTACGTCTTCTTTATGTTTGTAATCCAATTGCAGCAGTGAACACGTGTTATAAGATGGTCTCGGGGGAAACGTATCAAAATATTATGACATATGATTACCGTAACTATATATAATTTAATAGGTTCCAATAAAAAGTGGAATAATTATTGAACCATTTGCCTTTTTGGCGTCGTGTTTTTCTACAAGCACAAAAGTTAGAATCGAATCTCGTAAATGTGTCCGAATCTTGGGCCTTGGAGCTTATTAGGATTACCTTTCATTGGCACAGATTATACATATATATTAGTAAAACATACATAAATATTTATTAGCACCAACTCGCACCGAAACAAAAAAAACTTCGTAGTCTAATCATAATAATATTATGATGTGCAGATCTAAAGATGTATAACATCATATATTATATGATATCATATATTATTATTACTTATTAAGTAATAATAATTGTGTACACGAGAATTAATAATAACTTAACAACAGTCTCAAGTGAACTCCTCCTAAATATTTTACTCTGATGCTAATAAGAGGATAATATGCGAAAAAAGGGTCCTATTTCGCATATTTGCACAGCGGTTGGGAAATAAAACGGTAATTAAAATTCCTACACTGTATGGTAAAAATTCATGGTTTAAACAAGAAAATGTTGTGTTATTTTGCACGTTTAACTAACATTTTTAGATGACTGACATTATTTTTAATGTTAATAGCTAGTAAATGAGCTGGCATTTCTCAGTTAATTATGATGAATATAGTTTTAAAAACGAATAAATCACTTTTATAATTCTTAGTGATTTTAAATGCGAACGTAAATGAGAATTGATTTAAATTAGATGTAAGACAAGGTAGTCACTGGCCAGTAATATTTTTTTTGTCCTGGCCAGAAACATTTAGTAGACTCCTCATCACAAATCTCCTTACCTCATCGCACCGCACCACACCTCATCTCACTATTTCCAGCTGATCCTGAGGCTGAGATGTATAGACGATACTTAGACTTAGCTCAGACTTTACTCTGACTTAAGACAGCGTTGGTATTTATAAAGCGATCTTTGACTTGGCTGAGTACGAGCTGAGAAAGGTCTAATAAGTTCATGAAATAGACGACTTACCAAGAACTTTGGCCATTATCCGAACAAAAATAATGGTCCCAAAAGAACCTTGATATTAGTCGGTTTCTAAGACATTTAAATTTTTAACAGACAGATGACAGCAATCAATTATGACAGCTTATGCTGAGCACAATCTCAGCGTGACATGTCTATAAATAACAAATCGCAGTCTTTGCAAAGTCAAGTTTTTCGTATGTAAAGTCTGAGCTAAGGCTAAGTATCGTCTATACATCTCAGCCTTAGTCTCCCTATGTTAACGTTATTGCAGCTGGTTAGACTTGACCTGTACGAAATGCTAACACTTTTAAGACCTACCGAAGTACCTTGATAAGATCGCTGACGAATTTCCGACAAATTCCCCCCATAAAATGATAAGATCTCCGTAACAACCTTCCATTTCGTTACAACAAATTGAATGGCTGAGTATTAAGTAAACATCAGGGGCGTTACGGTGAAGCGGAAAATATTACTTACTCTGAAATTGTGTACACAGTAATTGCTTTGGTTTCAAGTCATAGTGCGAGGGGTCTCACCTTGGTAATTAAGGTCGCCCAGTACATATAACACTACTCTTTTCCAAAGCAAAGTCCTTTGGCTATTGGCCGATAAATACTGCTTCATACCTCAGCTTTTTGGCAGAGTTTTAAAACTAGAATTTAGTCTCTATTAAGTACTAGGACCATAAATTGGTCACAGCCGGCTTGTGGCGATCCAAACTGATTAACTGAGTTAAGCAACAGCGGGCGCGGTCGGTAGATGGATGGATGGATCCCAAATATTTCTTAAACGTTTCCCTGCTTCGGAGGACACGTTACCATGGTTATAATCTTTAGATAACTGGGATTTTATAATTATAAATATAAAGCATGTGGCTTTATAATTTTTCATGGCTGTTCCCATTAGATTATAATGTTGGTGTCGTCAAATCGAGACTGAATAATCGCTTAATAAGTTTACGCTTTACCATCCAAGACAATCACTACTTACCATCAGAACGTGGGATTGCAGTCAGGCATTAGCTTATAATTAATTAAAAAAAATTATAATGGTAATTATGATCAGTTGAAAGCCATTCTAGGTCGACGCTATAAGTACTACGTCATACTTCCGGGATCTTTTGTGAACTAATAATATCATGACTTAGCATCTAATTTATCACCTCGTTTGTTAGCCAGTTAAAAAAAATTGTCGTGTCCCAGTAGTGTGTTGCAGTAATGGCTTCGTGGTTCTACATTCAGCCTTCTCAACTCGATTTGAATTCTACACAACTGAATGTTCTTTCTGTAATACGTATAGGTAATAATAACCCTCCGTAATCTTCACACGGTGTAATATTTACACTTTTATTATCGAGAAATGTTCTTCGCTTGTATTTTTAGCCAAGTTTTTTCTGAAATTCTTAGCAAAAGAAGCTTCGATAATATTGTTTGAACCTGTAACTTTGGATTGAATTTTTAGTATTTTTATTTCTTTGTGTTTCGCCATCTTGGTTTTTCCCACCATAATTTATTTTCAATTAATTCATGAAAGTGAAGTCCTCTTGAGCCAATGTCTGCTGGATTAGACCTTGATTGCACATGGAACCATTGGGAGTTGCTTTGTTGTCTAATATTTTCACCACTGTGTTACTCACAAACATCTTCCTTCTCATCGGATCTCCACAGAGCCTTGACAAGACCTTTTATTTCATATTATTATGCAGCACGATGTTTATATTCCCTCTTCGTATAATTTATTACTTAACGGTGTACGACCGTCAATGTGATATCAAAATCAAAGTTAAATTTCACGGTTCACATCCGTCGGAGGATTGGATGCTAACAAACATACAGACATACATATTAACAGCTATACTCAACATTCTATCTATCCTTCAGTCAGTTAGTCTCCGCCTAAATCTCACAAAGTCACTTGAAGCGTCAGTTGTTATTTATCTAACCTATTAACTTATCCAAAGATAATAAGTTATGGATGGATAGAATTTTGGTAACTAGCGTAAGAGAGAGATCGATAGAAAGAGGGAAACTTCCTATAAGGGTTCCATGTTTTCTCGTGTACGGAACCGTTAGAAGAGGTATTCTCAAATATTGGAGTACATTCCGTTTAACTACGCAATGCCTCGCGAAAAACTCGAGTGGCTCCTCAAATATGTATAGAAAAAGTTTGAAAGAAATTGCTGTCATTTTCCAACTTCACCATTTTCTCGTGACGACATAAACGGCAACATGTAAGAGTGACGCATGACCTGAAATATTAAACGGTATACGCGTAGATTACGTGTCATATTGAGTTCTAATACAGTAATTTTAAACGCTACATTTATATAATATTTTATATGTCAAAGTTTTGCTTGATGAGACAAACAATATCATACAGTTTTACCGTGGATCCTTCTTAGTCCTTAAGGTTAGCAACACATCTGTGACCGATTTAGAACAATAACTTAACTAAAAATTTGTAATTGGACTATTACAATTAACAGGACTACCTAACAGTCCCTACCCAAGTCCTCATACCTGCCAACGAACTCACCAATTAACGTTCTAACCCCGTCTGCTAACTGGACTAACCATCCTAGTAGATTTGAGTCTTGTTATAGGTCGGTCACAGTTGTCCTGGACGGCAGCGGAAGGGAGGTGCTGCATGCTCGTTTGCATCTTAAACACATAAAAGAAAACAGCATTAGTATGTTTTTTCCTTTTTGGTGCTCTAAAGACCGAACACCTGAGGAAATTTATTTGACTTCAGACTTGGCTTGTAGCCAAATGCTTTTATTTACTTTTGCAAAGCTTAATACCCCGATCATTGTGGTCAGAGCAGTTTGCTGTTTATGTGCTTTTGTACTACCACACAAATGATAAACAGACCATTGACGAACAAACATTAAACTTGAAATCGAATACGATTATATTCGTCAGACAATCGTGTGTTCTGCCTTAGTGTTCTGCCGCAAAAAATAATAATAAAATTGAGTAAAAGTCAAGAGCAATTTATGGTTATATTTATAGAGCAAAGCAAGAGAATTTATAGTTTGAAAAACTAAAAACACGATTTTACAATCCTATGTGAATCATAAAAGTGCAAAGCAATAAATTTAGTCACTGTGCTGTTAAACGTTGAGCGATTTGGAGCCAATCCTGGGTCTTGCTATCAGGTCTTGCTTGTCATAAATATGCATTTTTACCAGAACTATACCAATATCATCATTTAATAAGTTCGTAGAGTAAGAGAAAGTAGTTCTAATCCAGCAAGATTTGACTTGCACAATACATACGGAACTTGTATATATGCGAGCGGTATAGAAAACTTCGATAGCGTGATTCGGGATTGTCGTAACGTCATCGCGTGACGTGTGTGCGATGTCGCCACACTTACAAACATTGCAAGTTAAACAAAAGCTTGTAAAAAGATCTGGAATTCAGAGACGATATTGTTGCAGGTCGCGAGATTGAAGGCAGAGGATGCAGGCAACTATACGTGTGCCTTGGAGGCGCCTCTGCAGATGAAGACTGTGGCGAGAGTTCATGTATTGCAAGGTATCTTTTTTGATTTAAACTTTATTGTGTCATAACGGTCATTGTTGTTTGCGACAAGTATTATAGTGCAAAGTGCAAATAAAGCAATACCCTTAGTATCTGACTATTAAAAAAAACATAATAAATGGGCAAGTATTTGTAGAAATATTTCCGTCTTAAACAGATATATGAGACATTTCGCAAGTTTAAAATTTCACACGTAGGTAAGTGGGTGTAAGTCGCACCTGCTTCTCAACGCTTTAGCTAATGAGCTTTTTGTAGGGTTCCGTATATCCGGTCTTGTAAAACAGAAACAATTTAGGATAATGCACCCAGGTACATATTATACGTCTTAAAAAACTCATCAATATGTACGACGTATCTATAAATAGGACAATATTTCCTTTTTAATACCCTTTTTTATCTAAATAGCCGACAGACGACCTTACAGCGACCTGATAAATGACACAAGGAATGAAAAATGAAATGAAATTTTAAATGGTCACCAATTATCATCAGTAATACCAAAAGCCATAACCTAAGTCGCATACTTAGGTTAAAAAAGGTTTTTTTATGGATATAAGGTAGCAAACGAGCATGCAGCACCACCCTTCGCTGCCGCCCATGACAACTGTGAGTGTGACCGACCTAGAACAAGACTCAAATGGGGACTAGGGTGGTTACTCCAGTTAGCAGACGGCGTTATAACATTAGATGGTTAGTTTGTTAGTAAGTGCGAGGACTGGGACAGGGACTTTTAGTAATTGTTAGTAAGAGTCTTGTTATAATTCGGTCACAGATGTGTTGCTAGTTGCTACCCTTGAGGACTGAGATTGTCGCCTCTAAAAAGTGTAACCGGCTCCACACCTTTCTAATCCGAACACAATTGGTGTCAATCTATGCATACAAAATAATAAACATAATATCTACATCATTATCTATGTAAATAAAAAAAATATGTCCCTAAGTTATTTTCCGATCGTTTTGAAAACTTTAACAAATAATAAATAAGTAGATAGTAATAATAGAATACTCTTTAGTGTACACACAAAAGAATTTTTACATCAGCTTACATTACGCATTGTATAAAAGGCGGTCTTATCGTTAGAATTTAATAGAAGAGTGTTTTATATATACTTTTTATGCCGAGGTTCCCACGGGAACGGTAAATTTATATACTTAACGTTTTATATTACTCCAAACTCGGCATAGATGCTTCGTTCATTGCTATGGGACCCGTTGCTATGGTAATCAACTAAGCTGAGGCAAAGCGAGGACGAGTAGGTATAAATTTTAATTTACAGATTCGAACCCAAGATTCTTCGAGTGGCAGTCCGGAATAGTAACCATTGCGCCCCACACAAGCCAATCTAAACAGTCAGTTATATATAATTCATATTTCCATACCCATAATTGTCCCACTGCTGGGCACGAGTCTCACAATGTTGAGAACATTATGGAGAACTCTGGTGAACAGTTTTTTTTTTCTTTTTTCCCCTACCCGGGCATCGTCAGGCCCGGCCTGCGAGCTAAATAATTACTGGTATATATGTAAAAATTAAATAATTAAGTTAACCAATTACTATTTAAAAACGGAGAACAGAACTACTTCAAACTTGTTAACTTCAAACTCGAAACCGTGCAACTATTTTGATACTTGCCCTGACATTTTAACCTGAAATTCTTTGCGGTATTATTGGGAGTGACTCTTAGATTTTAAAGTACTTCGTAAGAGTTTTATAAGAAATAGTTCAGGATATTACTTTTAAAGTACATCGTTTCTTGAGTGAAGGAATAAAATGTTTAGTAAAGAAACAATTTTAGATGCTTTATTGCCAATATAATTATTGTACATTCTACAAGCATGCTGCACCCTTCCGCTGCTTCCCATGGCAACTGTGACCGTCACAGAACAAGACTCAAATTGGGACTAGGGTTAGTTGGTTAGTCTAGTTAGCAAAGGGTGTCATTAAGAGTGTTAGTTGGTCTGTTCGTTGGTATGTATGTATGTATGTATGGGCAGAGACTGTTAGTGATAGTTAGTAATTGTTAGATTTTAAACTTTAGACACTAAACATTTTTACCGTAACAGGTATTCTCGATTGACCGTGATTCATGCAATCGGGTCGAAATATGGGTATAAATAATAAAAATCGTGAGTAACAAAACAGTTAAAATATAATTGTTAGTAGTCACGTTCTAATTCGGTCACAGATGTGTTACTACAAAAAATTAAAATAATGAAAAGCACTAAAACGTAAAGCATATACGAGAATGATAAAATATGTAAGCAAAAGCGAAGGCTTTATTGGACCACGTAGTTAAACAACGAAAACATTAACCGGTATGTGGTTACCGGGAGTAGAGGAGCTGTATTTTGCGGTCAAAACTTTTATAGATTATTACGCCGCCCGCCCAACTTTAGGGCGGGAATATAAAGCGGCGTTTGAGACTACCGCTTTGCGTAGCCGAGCTTTGGTGTTTAGTTGCATTGGCTTTGTTGTATATTTTAGACGCGTTTAATAAAATATAGATGAGAATCACTTTTAAGTGTTCTCTAGCTGTGCCTGCGACTTCGTTCACGTTGAACTTGGATAATATACTGGGTGACTTTTATTTCACTTGACATACTCGAGGAAATGAAAGAACATGGTCATAGGTAATGATAAAAATATAAAGTCAACATTCTACACGATAATTATTTCAAAAATTGCAATTAAAATTATCTAAAAATACGCGGAATATATGGACATTAGCTGTGCGTTACGGCGACCGACGCGACGGGCCGGCGGCCGATTGGCGGAGGTTAATGACTTTTAGTGGAGTTTATACCGCGCGCTCAGTTCGTCCACAATTTGGGTTTGTAATGGATAATTACGTCAAATTTTAAGCGTCCTTATTAATTACATATTTGGAATGAGAATCGAGTACTAAGTACCCCCTATCAAAATGTCAAGTGACTTAAAAATCAACTTGTCTATAATAACATTGACCTTGTTTAGTTACATTTTTTTAATATAGCAGATCAATTTTAATGATACAAAGACAATGTTAACAGAAAATGTTAACTCAAAATACGGACTGTGAATGTATTTTCAACCCTTCAATTAAATTCAGTAGTTTTGGTTCCATACGATTTAAAACAAAACAGACAAACCGACACACATTTAACACTTAAAACGCGGTATTCACTGGGAACAGTCCTCTGAGCTAAGGATGTTCCATAAAGCTCGTAACTTTACTTAGATTGTGAGGATAGGAACAAATTTAGAGACGCCCCGACACATTCCAGCGGACCTGATAAAGCGTTTAGACAAGAGGATCAGCTTTACACGATGTTAGGTTAATTTTATTCGGAATTTAATTTTCTTAATTAATGGAAAATTTCAAAAAATTGTAGAAACGTATAAATCCAAATGCACGAACCAAATAATATATTTAGTAAAATAAATAAAATCGAATAGGTAAATGTTTTATCGATCCTCCAGTCAGGACTATTGACTTATTTAGTAATAATAAGTCAATGGTCAGAACCATCCTTTTCTACTAATTTGGAAAATCACTCACGTGACTTTAAACACTAAAAGTTGACAATTTGTTCTTATTTTTTGTCGCATTACACAAGGCCAGCGGTGATTGGCTAATTTCAATGTCAGTAAAAAACAAAAAAACGGAACGACGAATGGACTGACGTTGCCTACTAGGCCGCAGCCTAATATTCATTACGCTATTTTTGATCGGTAGTTACACTTCTAGGTGTTATTTTTCGCTGTGTACCACTCAGTTTGGCACCGACGGTACTCGTGCATGTTTGCAACCTCCCTTCTAGAATCAACTGCACATCAGTTTTTTACGTATTTCGGTTGGCAAGTGAGCCAGGAACCAAAAATGCTTTGAAAAAAGACTTTCGATGTTACTGTGATGCGATGTTCGGTGTACCCACTTACCATCAGGTGGCTTCCCATCTGTTATTTTGGATTTCACATAAAAAACACACATAATTATATTGGCGTTAGCGTAAATCCGTTAATCGAATTTGGACAGTAGACAAATTAATTCAGTAAATTAGTGAACCCTGTGTAGAATAGTCAATCAATACAATTCGCTGAAAGGGTCTCATGAGTTCGTTAATGACCGCATGTAAATAGATAATTTGGTTGACATCCCCGCGGACTGAATAATGCAATGAGCGGGTTGAAATGATGACTGAAGCTTTAAGCTTAAATGAAGCACAGCTTGACAGCGTGAGAAGCGCTGATATAATGTCTTATTTGCGGCGTAGTGTTTTCGATCAATGCTTTGCTGGCTAAGAGAGGAAAAAGAAAGATAAAAATCAAAATGTGTGCAATTCACACGTGGTAGAAGTGAAATTAAAAAAAACAAATAATGTCAGTCCAAATATTGATGTTTTACTTTGCTTACTTATGCCGCCATTTGCCGTAAAAGGTATTGCTCTTAGGACCCCGACCTTGGAACACGCAAGCGGATAATGCTTCCTATCTCATTTTCTCCCACGTTAAAATGTGTCTGTCTCTTTTTCTGTCGCTTTTTCACGTTATTTCCGTTTCAACCTTAGAGTATATAACTACTGTATAATAATCTAAGGTTTCAACGATTTCCAAATCACAACGATGCTAAAGAAGTTTTCACTTCAATACAAATTATCCAGCTCCCAACTGGAAAATACAAGTCGTTTGTCGACTGACTCAAGCAAGAGACAAAATACCAATAGTAATATAGTTGGTGTTTCGCTACACGTTTATATTATGGCATTAAACAAACAGGGTTACTAAGCAATATTAAACAATCCTTACGCGAAGTCCTTCCGTCAAACAAGGGGGCCGGCTTTTCTCACCTCTAACGACACCGTGGTATTTTGGCATCGGATTGTGTTTGGTAATCTAGACCTGCGCAATACGGCAAAATTATGGAATAAATGCTGTATCTATCTCTATATAATATATAAAAGGAGAAGCTGACTGACTGACTGACATATCAACGCAGGGTCTAAACTATAAGGGTAAGAAACTTGAAATTTTGCACAGGGGTTTCTTTTATAATTTTATAAGGGGAGCACTAAGAAAAGATTTTTGAAAATTCATCTCCTTAAGCGGATAAATTTCCGCGGACAAAGTCTCGGGCACCGGCTGGTCTACAATGAATTTAAGATTGTCTTTCCTAATTTTATTTTTCGGAAACTTCAAAATGTTTTCAACCAACTTCTTTTAACGGCCCCAAACGAGTAGCTCAATGGCTGTCACTAACATGCCTTGACAATGACGGAGATGAAGCGCTTTCAAGGAATAATAATAATTTCGTCGTTACGAGTATATCTTTCTGTCTCAATTTTTATGTAGAGAATAAGCGATATCATTATTAAGTGACCGCTAACTAATAGCTTTTAATTAATTTCATTTAACCAACAATACCTAACGTACACAGCAAGTGTATCCTATACCATAAAAATGATTAGCTAGGTATAACGTCGTCATAAAAGATTTACCATTTATTGCTAGCTAGAGGCTAAGAATAACGGGATTTTATCGGTTAGGAGTCTAGCATTAACTGAAGTCTCTTCAATAAGTCGCACTTCTTTTTACGATTTCAGTACAATAATAAAAAGGCACGAATAGATTAGTTACCTACAGTCCGTAATTTTTTTAATTAAAAACTTTTGTCCCCAGGATCAAGCCTTGCGGAACTCCAAAGCGGTGTCAAAACTACAACTAGCTACATGAGCTTGTTATGTTCGTCGCTTATCCTACTGGGAACGTGTTATGACGTCAGGTGACCTACTTAGGCCAGAAATACGCCATGGAAGCCTGGATAACGCAAGAATTTCAATAATGGGAACAAATTAATTCATAAAACATTGCCGCTGTTCGGCGGGTCCTTACTGGAAATAACAAAATTTCATTTGGCTTGAAAGTAATTTACGCTCGGTGTCAGTATGATGAAAGTCAAGTAAGAGAATAAATAAATGAACCTTGTTTATGTAAATGTTCTCTATTCGTGCTAACTTTTTTGTTTGGCGATTGTGACAATGTTTTGTAGATGTGAAAGCTTCTGCGAAATCCACGAAATGTATAAATTGGGTGATTGTTTTTTTATAAAGGGATAAGAAATGTAACTTAACAAAAAAACTTACTCTATCAAGCTTCATTACAAGTATTTGTGAACAAATAGTTTTTTAAATGTCTACAATAATTGAACATAAGTCAATATAATCTTATTTATAAATACGCAAACCTCACCGTCGAGTGTGCAATTATTATTTTAACTTGACTTATTTTGTTATCATTACACCCAACAAACGAGCAGACCACCATCATCAACCACAACATCGTTGTCACAAAGATATTCCTAGACAAGAACGAAGTGCTGTTCTTTTCTTCAAAATATTATTAATTGCAGCATTTTCTAATACCTCCTTAATATTAATTTTATCGTTTTCGTCTAAAGTTACCTAACTATCGTGTTTGACAGACTTATTAAGCTTTGGACTAGAACTCAATTATATTTCAAAGTCATATATTTCTCATATTTTATTTTGCCTTGATAGATCACGTAGATTTACATTCGCTTACCTTTGACGACAGATTCTATAAAACTAAGGAAATTGCATTCCTTATCTACTTGTATTTTAAATTACAGTCTTCAAATATAACTTTACGACATTTATATTTTTTAAATTCTTCACTAGATGTTAATAACGAGTGCGATTCCTAAAATTATGTATATTTCAAATCCTGTTTCTCAATCCAGATATTTTTATCGTACTTCATTTAAAAATATGCTTTCACTTGTTATATTATTATTGGTTTTACGTCATTTCAATAAGTACCTTTATTTATTTATACTCATGAATCTTAGTATTATCTTTGTAACATCTACACATTTGATATGTTAACCAGATATATTCAATTTGCCTCTGAGTCTAACATAACAGAGAATAACATTATTAGCTTCGGTCGCACTAAGGATATTCGAGAGAGCCATTTCTAAGCTCCAAGCTAATTACGTTGCGGAGAACATGGGTTATTTCAACACGTTCTGTTTCTAAAGACAGACGTCCGGTATCTTGTGGTACTGTAGTGAAAGTTTTGGGTTCAATCGAAAAAGCAGACATTTAGTAAGTGACATATTTTTTGAACGGACTTAGGAAGTGCATTGATAGGAATCGTCTATGTCCATGTTGGCGTTAAGTTGAAATGTTTTGTTGATTTCATATTTATAAACAGAAACTGCACTGAAAATTATTATTCAGATTACTTATCAAGCTTTTTATAAATTTTTCATTGTTATTCAATTGACATATAGATTGGTAAAGTTGAAATAAAATCTTGAGGAACTTCGTCCGTCGACCGCACACGATTTTTAACCAATGTCTTAAAAGGTGACTATCTTAATACGCTTTTTTTAGTTATATGTATACGATGGCTTTGCTGTCACCGACACAAACCAAAATTGTATTCTCCTGATTATTTTACATTTGAGGTTACTTTTTTAAGTCAATTTAATTTTTAATTACTATTTTTGTCAGATCTCGAATAAAATTAAAATGTCATTATATTGTATACGGGTACTCACGATTTCGAATTATTTTAAGGATATTTTTTACCGATAGTCTTGCCGTGACCATAATCCATGCAACTGGGTTGAAATATCGGTAAAATAATTCGAAATCGTGAGTACCCGTATACAATATAATGTTTAGTGTCCGCGATAATATCAGATTAAAATTATAAATTAAAATGTCGTTATGCCTCCATTAGGAAGTCTTATTGTGGCGTTGTGAGTGTAAATACTTTTATTTCTAAAGCTTGTGTTTCAATAAACATAATTTCCAACAGTTTTAGAGAACAAAGCGTGGCAATATGATTTGTTGGTTCAATTCGGTTGTATTAAATTATCCTGAGGCACAAAAGTATCGAGTATCAACTTATTATTTGACACAGCGCAAAATTCATATTTCAACAGTGTTGTTGACAAAATAACAATGTTATTTGTCGATCGGGGTGTTGGTTGTTACGTAAATGTTGATGCGATACTGTATTGTAATGCTTTGGTGTTAGTTTTACCCGTATTCATTTATATGACACCCAAGAATTTTTGCTTGTCCAGAGTTCCATAGAGTTCGTTTGTAACGATCAACAGCATATTTACCGTCCAAGGACCATCATGCACAAATACATAGAAAAGTATACGAATATGTTACAGGTGTATGCCATCTTTATGCCCTGTCCTTATCCAATATCTGTAATTTTAGTTTTTTATTCCTAAATTTTAGAACAAAGTCTGTATCGATCTGTCTACGCAATATTTGAACATCTCGCAATCTATTAAAGGTATAAGAAAAACAGAAAGTAGTGTACAAAATACTTTATTTTAATTACGTATTACTTTTAATAAGATTAAACAGGGTGTCCCATAAATTTGTACGACAAACTCTACTGAAAGATAGCTTGAGGATAGACCTACCAGATGTCAAAAAATCACTTTACTAAAAGTGTCATGAGTACTTAAAGTGTGAAGAAAATCAAAAACATAAAATGTCCAAAACAGAATCTAATTTCTCAGTATTTTCTAATATTATGAACCAAATTATGTTGTGAAATTGTTGATCAATTATCTGAGGGTACGTGAAGAAAAAAATCAAAATATCTGCTCATTTGTGGAGTTAACAAATAAAAGTAGTTTAAGAGAGTCTAATTTCAGAAAAATGAACCAAAAGTCAAAATCACGTAAACGGTGACACTTACAGAGAAACAAACAAACACAGCCTGTTTTATAATTATGTAAATAAGTATAAAAACAAAGAGTCAATATTATTGACTTTTTGTTGTTGTACTTTTTTACGTATTGTTCTTATGCTGGGTAATGACATTGCATAATAAATGCTTGACAGAATTATTGAGCCTCGTACAACTTGCATTGTTCGATTTTTGACGTGACAACGTCTTATAATTCGATAGAGCCGGTGGCACGCATGAAAAAACATGACTCATGCGTCGTTACCGGCGTTACCGTAACGGCGTAGCAATCGGCCTTTGCGTTCGGCAGCGTTCGACATCCGTCTCTCTCCTACTTGAGTGAGCGATGCGTCTGCGTGGACAGCTGCTATACTATAGTACATTTACATGTTTTGATCGAGTATCAAGTGCAGTGAAAAGTGAATGTGGTGTCAATTGTTTATAGCAACGATAATTACAGCGATAAAGGTAATGAAATTAAAATTTTCTTTTGAAAAATGCTACCATTCCATCAGTATTTTCTTAAGACGTTGTCACGTTCAACTATCGTCAGTAAACCGACATTACAGACAACCAATTTTTGTATACGAGAAAGCTCGTACGCCCTAAAGCATATTTGTGTCGCAACATGCTTTCGGCACATGTTGTGCATTCAGTGTAAGTTTACTTATCTACTTTGTCGTGTAAGTAAAAAATATGTCGCGAGACATGATATGCGATTAGCGACAAAGGTATACTTTTCCATGTAAACGTGGCTACATAATTGTATCTAAACATAATCACATAAGACCATATCTATGTAAATTTGTACAGTAAAATCATATCATATCTTTTAGTGAAATAAGACACAATATATAACTGTAACATGAATGTATTTATAAATAACAATAACGTTTATGTAAACTACGTATAAACTGTTACATAATATATTCATGTCTTGAATATTATTTTCACTGTTGCAGATCACATGTAATATAAGGCAATTTTTTCCAAAGTGTAAAGTACTTACCTATATGCTTATTATTATGTATGTAACTTGAACCGTGGCTAAATTAAATAAATCTTCTTACACTTATACATACACAAGTAAACTTACTAAAACCACTCAATACTGATGCGGAATGAGCTTCCTCTGAGGTATTCTCAGAGCGCTAGATATGGGGTTTTTCAAAAAGGTGTAATATGAGTTCTTATTCAGGCCGGCGTTTTATGAGCGACTACCCTTGTGTTACTCGTGTCCATTGGCAATGATGACCACTTACGATCGGATGGCTCGTCTGCATTTTCGTCAGCTCTTCCAGCCTTAAAAATATATACGCCTATCGTTTAACAAGGGGAGACTGGATACTAGGTATTCGTATGCCCTAAGCCGATTTCAGGTAAATTCAAAATCATTTAATCAATTGCATATTTTGTCACAAGACTGCATACAACAGTGCATAATTATATTTTCTAACCATCTATTTCTGCCCCTAGTTCATTTCACCTGTTAATACATTTAGATACATCTACATAATACATTTTTATCTTGGAAAATAGAAGAAAAGTTTGTCTTACACAAAGTAAGCGAGCAATGGAAGTCCCATTATAAGATTTTAATATAATTATTACTAAAATATAGCCAGTTTCAATCTTATTTATGCCTAGTCGTAGCCCTTACAACTGTTTGTAATTCCATTGTTAGAAGTTCCCAACAAAGTTACACATAATTTAATAATGTCTACAAAGAAGTGCGTGTACAGAGTAATTTCAATTTCCCTTGTACATACGCTTCAAGTTTGCTAAGTTACATTTGTCACAGACATGTTTCATTTCATGTTAAATCTGTTGGTACATTGAGTATTATAATTTAAAATTATTTTTTAATAATCTTAATCAGCAAGTTTTATAGTTCATTAAACCGATGCCGTTCTTGTGGGAATATTCCTATGTTGAATGAGTTTTGAAACATTGGTCACTAATCGGCTTAGCAGAATTAGCTTAATTTTAGATGTCTTAGTGGAAAATTCAAGTCGTGAAAACCTTTATGCCATCTGAGCGCCTTCCGATAAAACTTGCCGATTGTTATCTAACAATAAGGCGTCATCCTAATTGGCAGCGATCGTACGATGGCGCGATGCGTTCTCGTCGTGCGATGGGTATTTCATTACAATTACTTGCGAGGTTAAAATAGGACACTCTGATGAAATCTGTATTTTCGAACCCATCGCACGACGAGAACGCATCGCGCCATCGTACGATCGCTGCCAATTAGGACGACGCATAAGACCCGCAACTAGCCCCTGAAAATTTGAATTATTCCGTTCGGATCCCTTAAACCGATACCCGAAAAATTAAAAAAGTTTTGTAATAGGTATTACCAGAGTATAATATTAATACACTTGTCATTAATCCAAATATTTTAATTGACAAATAGTTACATTATTGTGATGTCCCCACAGCTCTATAACTTAACAATGGTTCAAATCTCGATATCAAAAGAAAATCCGTGTTTAGTAAGCCATTAGTAAGTTTAAGCCAATTGATAATTTATATAAGAATTTAGAAATATAATTATTAGATAGTAATAAAAGTTAATATAATCACTATATAAAAATACTATTTAAGAAAATACATAATCGACCATTCTCAAAAGATATCATTAAAAGAAATGCACATATCTTAAACTATACCTATAATCCGTGTCTATATTTATATCTAGGTAGCTATACTTATAAATATAAAATATATTGTGTGTAAAAAATATAACTTGTGTCATTATGTTATGTAATTGTTTACGCTATAATATAAAAACTACTGTTAAAGTTTTAAACTGTTTTAATTACATAAAAATCTCTAATTAAATTAGTTCATATCGATAATAAATAATAATAGTTACGTTAATAAATTAACATATCGGTGCTTTTGTTGACTGTTGTTTGAAATTAAAATAATTAATAATATAATTACATTTATAATGGATATTGCATGTATTATATTGTTAACAATAAGGATTTTTTATAATAAAGAAATTATGGACAACATTCTATTTGTTTCTATTTCTTTTGTAGGTGCCTATTGGCACGCAAATGGACAAGTCATCATCGCAACCCTTAACTGTCCCACTGCTGGGCACGGGTCCAATGTCTCACAATGTGAGGGGTACAGGCCATAGTCCACCACGCTTGCCGAGTGTGGGTTGGCGGACTTCACACACCTTTGAGAACATAATGAAGAACAGCAAGACAAGACATGACAACAAGCAAGCACAGAAATGCAGATTTCCTCACGTTGTTTTTTCTTTACCAAAACATAATTTTTGAAAATTAATTATTAATTATTATGCGGTCAGGATTTGAACCCGGGGTCCCTGTTCGGAGTCCACTACTCGGCTATCACTGCATCATAAATAATAGATAAGTGAAGAGTTGGGATACGATCCCATGCTTAGAACAATTAAGGTGGATACTATCATACGACATTAAATTTAACTGCATGTACCTATCCATCTTCCAAGTCTACAAACAAATTTTCAATCAAATATCTTCAATACTTTAGGCACAGGAATTTTTCTTCACTTTTGAAATTTTCTACACGCTGTGTCTAAAATCAGTCTATCATAAAAGTTTAATGACCCCAGACGGAACAAGCAAATTTATCAAATTAAATACATAATGCACATTGAACCTTATAACAAAGTCATAAGAATCACATTGCGTCAATCAAAACAACAATCAAAAGATCACGTGACGAAAGTGCGCTGTTGCCGCTCTTATCAAAGGTTAGTGAACAGTGTTTACAAATGATGTTCTATTTTTTACCCCATTTTTTGCTATTAAGTTTGTTTGAAAATTTGTTTTTTTTTAATTTGATGTTAACAGTTTTTTAATTGATGCAACATGTTCCTAGGAGGGAGTAGGGCTTGTGTTTTCATTTAATGTCGTATGATGGTATCCACCTTGTATTACACATTTTATACAATGTTATACATGTATTACAATGTTATATAATATAACGTCTCGGCTATACTTTGCAAATAAAATTGTATTCTATACACAAATATATCTCAATTTACTTTACATTTTATCTCACAATATTAGCATACGCATTCGTGTACCACAAATATTAGGACGAATGCCGAGAGCGTTATACCAAAGAACCGAAGAAATACAAAAAGATACATAAATCATAAATCAACTTCGAAAGTAACACGATAAGATCGAAGAACTATTTCAAAGTTTCCTTCGAAGAGGATTGTTGTTAGAGAAGTGATTTATAAAGTCTTAAGGTTTACATCGGATTCGGAACGAACTCGGAGACTTACACAGTTGTATGAAATAAAATATGTCAAAATCTATAATATTAAAATAAATCTGTTACTATCTCTGTCTTTACATGGAAGATATAGGAGACAAACTAGGATCGAGGCCTTTACTATCGCAACAGAACCCAAACCAATGCTTTTTTAAAATTTTTGTCTTTTTGTCGGTTTATCTGTTATTTTTTTCACTCTTCATTGAAAACCTAAAGCTAGGAATTACAATGGGCGGAATTAATGCCTAATGGCATTCTCCATCTCCGAAACGGCTTATCTGATTTAGGTGCAGTTTTCACTATTATATTGCGGTAGGCTTCACTTACCATTTAGTGTTTGTTTTATTTTAACCGGGTCCTAAATAAAAAAGTTATATCAGTTTAAAAAACACGCCTAACAATTTCCGAATGTGCGTACTAAATTACTCTGTGCTAAAGCTGGCGGTTCGCAGCCGAGACCGAGACAAGCGACCGAGACAAGCGACCGAGACAAGCGACCGAGACATGCGACCGAGACAGGAGACCGCGACCGTCACTTTGTATAGGCGCGACAGGCTGTCTCGGTCTCGGTCGCGAATTGTCGCCTATACATTGCCTATAGTCAAGTCTGTGCCTACGTCCCGAAGCGAATCGAAGGCGGGGGGTCACTAGTTATTAAATAAAAAATAACGAAGGGCACACGATTAAGAAGGCAGTAGAGTTAATAAAAGTGGACAAGAAATATTAATTCCCGCCTTGGGTACACTTAAGAAATAAATGAATATTCCAAATGTTTCATTACGAATGCCCAGCTGCTCGAACATTTTTTCTTACTTATGATAATGTCATTTACTTATTTTCCACTTTTTACTAGCAACTCTAACTTCTCTTCGGATTTTTATCCTCGCAAAATAGTGAAGTTACAAACGGCAGTTTAGTTGAAGCGCTTTTAGGGTGTTTTTAATATCGTGCGGATTTCATCACGCACGCGGGAATGCCCCGCATGCGGGATTGTTGCCCAGTATCTCACCCCGCGTCCCGCGTGCGTATTTCACGCATTGCAATAAATACTTGTATGAAAAGGATACTTGTGGGTGTCACGCATGCGGGGCAATCCCGCGTGCGTGATGAAATCCGCACGATATTAAAAAAAATTGGTTGTCTGTAAAGTCGGTTTACTGACGATAGTTGAACGTGACAACGTCTTAAGAAAATAATTTCCTTTGAATGAGTAGGCAAGCACAATAAAAGAACACTTTTTCAATACAAGTTAAGTCATTTATTAAGCGCCCCACTACTCAACGCCATCTAGTGTACTGCGAGTGAACTACCAGCTCAGCCAGCCTTCCTCCATCGATAAATGGACCCAATCGAACTTAATGAATAATTGTTCACTGCACAATACATAGATGGCGCTGGTATAAAATCGACGCATCGCTCACTCAAGTAGGAGAGAGACGACGGATGTCGGACGCTGCCGAACGCTGCCGAACGCAAAGGCCGATTGATACGCCGTTAAGGTAACGCATGAGTCATGTTTTTTCATGCGTGCCACCGAATTATAAGACGTTGTCACGTCAAAACACCCTTAGGCGTGCGTGTTGTGTCAAATAAGTGCTTTCATGTACGCTAGTGTGCTTCGGAGGGCACGTAAAGTAATCGTTCCTTATTGTTATTATTAGATAACAGCCGTTAAGCAAAGTCGTAGACCTTCGGGTAATATAAAAAAAACTTACTCCTAACACTTTCAATCTTTCTGCGGAGCCGAGCTCCAAAGGCATCTCGTCTGGCGGGAGATCTTCCTTTGTCAAAGTAACAACTATCTACTAATATTACAAGGTGAATTTTCGATAGTTGCTGGGCAACTTAGGTACCTACTAAGAATTATGGATAGATAGAATATTGAAAATCGCCATTAGACGCAAATGGGAGAATATGAGACCCGATCGTTCTCTCGTTCGTAATGATCATGATGATCTATAACTCATATTTTTATATTTGTATATTGTATTTTTTGATAGCATTCTCTTCAAAAATCCAAGCAATTTGGCACCGCATTTGAATTACAAATGAACGTCAATAAAGCAAGATACCCATTATAAGACCGCGTTTGTTTTAAATTAGTACCTTCACACTCGCAACGAGGATGCCGCGCCGTTGCCGAGCGGGAGAGGAGGATTTACAATACCTCTGAGTTTCGTTGCTCATTAATATTGGGTTCTATGTACTAGAATTTTATTTCGGTAAATCATCAGAACCTATGCCCAATGTCTATGTGCGGACTTTATGCCATCTGTCCCGTTATGGACTGGACATTAAAAAATCTCAATTAAAACGTGAATATGCTAAAGGTAGCAATCGATTGCCTGAATTTTTACTAAGTACAATAAATCAATAGTTTTACAAAACTCATAAGTGCAGAGCAATAAATTCAGTCACTTTTAATCCTGATCCTGAGCGTAGTATCTGGTCATGTTTGTCATAATTGCATTGTCATCAATGCAATTTCATCTGTAGAGTAACTAGAGTACGGGAAAGCAGTACAATAATTGCAAGATTTGACCCGAATATTCTTACAAACACTTCAAGTTAAATAAAATCTTTTAAAAAATATACCCAACAATCTCAAAAACAATTTACTTGTGAAAAATAAAATTAAAAAGTAAAACGATAACGCACGGTAACTGCAAGGGATTTTTCATTCGTTGATCACAGCCTTACAAATGGTTTACCATCTCGGGCTAAATATTAAAAGTGGGTATCTTTAAAATTATTAACTTCAATTTAGAGGCTCTGTCCAAGCAAATAAAGTCGTTACTTTGAAACCAAATTTAATTTAACGTTTCGTAATTTAGCAACGACGAATTTATTCATCTAGCAAATATGTAATTATATTACTTAATGAATAAATAAAATATTCTATTATTTTATCATCTATAATAAATCTGTCATCTGTCTGGTCGCTGTCTGTGCATAGAATATATAAATGAGAAAAAAAATTGCTTGGGATACCCAAAACAATGATTTTTAGTCTGTTTTTCTGTGGTTTTGTACGCGCTAACCTCCGAAACGGCTTATCCGATTAGGGTGCGATTTTCTCGTTTGTTTTATTTCAATTTTTGAAAATAAAAAAAATATGAAAATAAAAAAATTGGGTTAATGGTATTAACTATCACTTTAGCGTTCAGTTGTTATCATTAGAAAGTAAATTAGACTAAATCAGAAAGTTCTAGAATAAAATAATAAAAACAGTTGGCTACGGAACACAACACGCTTGCGGTATATCTAACCGCTCTACAAAAGCACCCTCAGGAGAAGAGTAAATATACAATTGCGTAAACAAAACGCGTAAACAGACGCGATACGGATTAGAAGATGAAAATGTTTACGCATTCGTAAAAATCCTGCGCATAAATCTTTCTTCATAAAGCGTAGTTTAGATGCAGCGGTTCTAACCAGCGGTTATACAAAATTATGATGCATCAAAATAATATCCGAACGTTAAAATAAACTATGTACGTAGATCACTCAATAATCAAGTTTTGAGATAATTTTTATATTTATAGCTGTTGTAAATAAAATAAATTAAATAACATTATATTTTATTTTAAGGCTGAATTATCATAATCTCAAACCTTATTGAATGACCTACGCATATAATATATTTTTACGATCGGATACGTTTTAATTCAATATTTTGTGTAAAATAAACAGAAATTTATCATCTTTTTTTCAAAATAATCACAACACATTAGTCAAAACCGCACCCAAATAGGTTAAGCCGCTTTTGAGATTAGCACGTATAAAACCATAGACGTACAAAACAGCACGTATAAAACAGACATAAATTTTAAAAAACATTATTTTGGGTTCTATCACGATAATGAATATCCCCAATAATAGTTTTTTTTCTTATATCTTCCAAGTACAGACAGCGATCAGTTATTATTGTTATTATTAAAATTTCATCTTCATAGGTGTAGTAGTAATGGTTATAAAACGCGCCCAAAAAGAGCAGTGATAGCCGTGTGGTTGAACGTTGGACTCACGAATCGGAGTTCCGGGTTCAAACCCCGCACGCACCACTAATTTTTATAAATTATGTGCGTATTTAAATTTAATTATCACTTGCTTCGGTGAAGGAAAACATCGTGAGGAAACCTGCACACCTGAGAGTTCTCCATAATGTTCTCAAAGGTGTGTGAAGTGCGCCAATCCGCACTTGGCCAGCGTGGTGGACTATAGCCTATACCCCTCACACTGTGAGAGGAGACCCGTGCCCAGCAGTGGGACAGTTATGGGTTGTGATGATGAAAAACGCGCCCTCCGGTTTTACCCTAAGCCGCGTAAGAAGCTTAAGGCATTTCAAACGAATTGTTTCTGTATTGTAATAAAGGATCGAGGTCTCCCAGAAATATTGGGAATTATAGATACCAGCTTTGGACTGAAGGTTTTTCGGCTATATGAGGTTGAACCGATTTGTTTGAAGGCGAAAATCTTAGGATAACTGTTTGTTAGCCAACTCGTTGTAGTGTAGTGGTTTATAACTCTCCGAGGATCAGGGTTTAATTTGCTAAACAATTGGCTAGTTTGAAAATATTTAAAAATTAGTTGTCACTTTATTTTGGGTAATTTCATTTTTTTACGACCCTCAGCCCAATTAATAGTGAACCTCCATGCAAAGGGGGTCTCGGGTTCGATTCCCTGCCGGAGGAGACATCTACGTGACAGATAAAGGTTTGTTTATGGTCATGGGTGTTAACGGTATCTTATTTTTGTTGTCTATCCCACCCGTGACAGGTAATCCTAGTGGGAGGGCAGGGGTGTGTAAAGCTGGCGGTTCGCGGCCGAGACCGAGACAGGAGACCGAGACAGGAGACCGCGACCGTCACTTTGCATAGGCGCGACAGAGTGTCTCGGTCTCGGTCGCGAGTTGTCGCCTATACATTGCCTATGGTCAAGTGCCGGTCGCGGTCTCCTGTCTCGGTCGCTTGTCACGGTGTCGGCCGCGAACCGCCACCTTAAGCGTTGAGCCTTTCAAAACTAAAATAGGTAAATGAATAACATAACAAAATATTATTAAATATATTTTCTGTGCATTAAAAATTAGCTTTCAGCAACTTGGACCTCTCAAGCGATATTTTCATTCCAATTTGGCCGTCCTCCAATACTGCGGAGCAAGCACCTAATTTATGTAACGGAATGCCGGAAAATTGTCTTAATTTGAATACTAGTACGAACACCACGTAATAAATTTGTGATTTACGTGTAAATTCCCCTTAACAGCCGATTGCCATTGAGTTTAATTGGAGTTTAAGTAGAACAGTCTGACAAAGTAGCAAAGTTCCGCAAAGAACTTGTTTCGCAATGAATACGTGAAACGGATCGCGTTTAAGTTCGGGTGGGGCCATACAAATAGAGATTTTGTAGCATTTAAAACGAAACGGATGAACTTTTATCTTGCAGCAGTATAATAATTATTATTATCACAAATATTAATATTACTATAAATATTACTCATAAATATAAATATTATATCATAACTATAGATATTACTATAAATATTAATATAAATGTTACTCACCATTAGTTTTCTCTTACGCATATTATATGCGTAAGAGAAAACTATTCGTGAGTAATATTTGTTATTGTATGTAATATGAAAATTGTTGCATCGTATAAATAAAACTACTTTTAATTACGAAAAAAATAGTATTTAATTATCTTACGTAACATTTAATTGGAAAAAGCTACACACTGACAGCTCCTCACTAGAATTCCCTGTGTCGTGGATGCCATGGACGTTACACAAGACACACACACCCAGAACGAGAACAGTAATTTAGACTCATCATAAAAATAAAAAAATCCACTACGCTGGGAATTCAAACTGGGCCTTCGAACGGCGTTACGGCATGGTATCCATTGCGTCATATGAATGGTAAATTTTTCAAAACCTTGCACTTAATAACCAGTTGCTACCAGTGCACAGCGTTATATTATGTACATATTTAAATATATTTTATGCAATAATTTGTCACTGGTAAATAGTTTAAATTCCGTTAAACTACAAACTCAATCACGTAACTCAATTAAGTCGACTGTAAGCAATTGTTGACTTAATAAATTTACCTCATTAACCATATTACTTACTATTACTGACCAATTAAATCATTATCTGTATAAAACATTACTCTCATTGCATTTTAAAACCATTTTACAGATAATGAGTTCATTGCTCAGTAATACAAAATGAAATGAAACTAATGTTTTACAAATTGTTATTGTTAAGTAATTAATATTATTACTGGTGTTATTGTATTTGCATAAAGCTCAGCGACACGATACCACGCTCTTGCTTGAATCAGCCGCTCAATAACTCAGTGTTCTCACTGGAAGCTTGAAAGCCCGTACGTTCTTACTTTTTGACCACCTACCTTACCTTACCAGGTGACGAGTCTGCTTATTGATCTGCATTACATACAAATTATAAAAATATCGGGTAAATATCTCTAAACTCCATCACAATAAATAGGTATTAAATTTTTAAACACCTGTGCTCCTTTAACTTTGGTTGCTATATTTTTCTTCGTACAAGTCGTATTAAAACTGTTATCGTGTTCCCGAAATCACATTACAATTTAATTCATGAGCAAGTTTCAGTTGCGAAAATTAATCTTATTCAAATGTATAAAATCGCCTGATACTACATCTAACGCAAAAGGTCGAGAAGTGATAAAAATGTTTCAGATTTTTTTGAGTGCAAAAGATATTTATTATCGTAATTACCTTACCATATTTACCAGATTTACTCATATTTACGTAATGTAAGCGTGGTCTATAAGTATCGAACGATCTTTCACTTAGTTTCCCCATTCCACATTCCTCGTATGGTTTTTTCGCCAGAGTGCTTTCAATCAAAAGTGCCTAGATAAAAGCTTTTCTGAAAATTCCAGAATTTTCAATCAGTGCAGACCTGCACGATCTAACTTTTCCGTCCTTTCGCTGTCATCATTTTACGCAAAGTGACGGCTACCTTTTGTCACTGTTTTTTCTAGTTCGGTAAAGGGAAGCCCTTTTTATCTTGACACAATTTGTGCAATTATCGCTGAAATTCTGGGAGTTCGCTAAAATTTTATTCAGGTAATTTAATGTGGACTTTTACCCAAATTCTTTGTTTTAGCTAAGTCTTTTTTCTAGTTGCATTTTCAAAACTCTGGGAAATAAGCAATTTCCACCTTGAACGAGAAAAAACAATAATATTGGAATGTTAGATAATGTATCATGTAACTTATACTCGTATTTAAAAATGCAAGAAATAAACAGACATGTGCATGGCATGTATCGACATCTATCGACTAAACCTTATTTTAAATATCCTTTTTATAAACAAAACTCAACGCGAATACAATTCAACACTTATTCCATACTATGGAAAGAACTTATAACAATTTCAATCACTATCACCACCAACAATCACTTCCGTTTCCTACTCGTTCCATCTGTTATTTCTGAACGCTATGAATTATGCATCGTTCTAGTCCAGACTGTGTTCTTAGTGGAAATTTCTGTTTATTTTCCGAAGAGTTGTGCATTTTACAAAGATATACCCGTGTTCGAATTAGCATTGTTGTGTTTGAATGATTTTGTTGATAATGAAGCATTATTCAGAGTTACAATGCGTAGGACACTGAAAGAATATCTGTCATATTTAATGCTCATAATATATAATAATACAACTAATCATGTCATGATAGGCATGGACAACATAAATGCATATTTACCCAGACTACGATTCGAAGCCAGGACCCATCGTAGGTAGGTAGTTGTCGTTGTCTCGTCGATGTCGCGTCGTGGTCGCATCGTGGTTGCATAGGTACTTACGTGTAAACAGACACTTTACCAAAGCTTGTTACTTGGTGTCATAAAGAAAACTTCATACAAAATAACAAGGTTACAAAATATTCTATTTAATCATAATTTTTCCTTATACATGTAAATAAAAAAATTTCACGAACTATTCCCAAATTAGTTTTTCCTGTAAATTTCCCCGCCAGTTCATTTGTTTTGTTGGAGCGAACTGATGAATATTGCATTACATCAATTTCACCGTGTATTTTTAGAGGAACCTCTTATTTTACAGCTTCGAGGTTTTATACCGTACGACTCGACGTCGTTACTTTATGACATGAAATCGTCTTATGTAAAACATGAAATTGTCATAGCTGATTCATTGTAATCAGAACAGAAGAGGAGAGAATCAAATTTTTTATATCATAATTACTTCTATTTACGTTTTACTAGGTTTTATATTTAAAATGAAGATTTAAGTTAAAATCATCTTAAAGGAAGGTATGTCCTAGATAAAAACTAGTCTCAAATGATCTCCATACAAATTTTCATCTAAATAAGATCACTGGATGAAGCAGATTGCAGACAGACAAACTTACTGTTCCATTTATAATATTATATTAATAGTTAATATTAATTAATGGCATATTTAATACAATTTGAGTTGCAAGTGAAGTTAAATATCATAAAAACATTTATCAATATTATAGTATGAACAACGTTGGTTTTATGGCCCAACAGAGTTATAAATCACGAACCTTTTCACGTCTTTATTACAACTAGTTCATAAAACTTGGCAACTTTGCAATGAACCGTCCCGAAGGTACTTAAACTCTATCTAAGTTACGCAGTCAATGACAATCGGTGTGGGGGAATTACACGTAAATCACGAGATAGCGTTAGGTTCGTTCTTGGGTTCAAATTAAGAAACTTAAAATTTCAGACTTTATTTTTGATTACCTTTATTTACAGGTTTTTTTTACTAGACTTGGCTGGCGGCTTCGCCCGTGTGGGAGTCGAAAAATTACAATTGTATTTATAGCCCACTATTTTGGATATAATGGCTTACACATAAAAGGTATTTCAGTATATTCTGTCGCGGACTTTTATTTAGGACTATTAAAGACAAACAATCCCACGATACATTATCTTCGTGTAACCGGTGTAACTCTCCGACCACACCTCGAAGGGCTATATTTTACCGGGACACCATGGCGGCGCAACCAGTCGCCGCTACCAATAAAATGTATGCAGCTCTATAGAGCGTTACTCACCTGGTGTCCGTTTGGTTGCGCAACCAATTTGGCGGCGCGACCAACTCGGACCCGTGCACAGATGTTACTGGTTGCGCCGCCCGCTGGTCGCGCCACCACTAATTACTATTGCGCTATATGGTGCCTCACTCACTCGGCCGCCAGTCCGGCCGCCAGTGACAGTCTTCAAGGTCCAATTTGATACTGTTTCTGTGTGGTGTGGCAACTCTGGTGTCTGTATGGTGTCTAGTTTGGTAGCTTACGGACACCACAGTGGCGCAACTGATCGCGCCGCCATGGCGGCCCGGTGAAATATAGCCCGAACGGTTTGGGCATCGCACGCCAAGATAGCTCTCAGAAGGCAGGATTTATAAATACTTTATTATAATTTATTACATTTACTTATCGTTATATGATGTCAAAATTACACAAAATCTTTATGAACTGTAGCCCATTATGTAATACTGATGTATAAGCTATATTACTTTAGTTTCATCTAAATCCGTTCAGTCTTTGCACGAAATAGTATCAAATACAAACTTTCATTTAACTGTTGTAGGTATAGCAGTACATTAAAAAGTACATGGTCTCAGATATACAATAACCGAATGTATAAGAGTAAAAAAAGTTCGAAATATATAAATTAGTCGTTTTCACAAAAAAAAATATAACAATTAAGTTCGAATTTGAACCGCAGACACACTCGTTATTTTCAAATAATTATGCTTACATACCCAGTGAGATATATCAAAATGACACCCCGTATTTCAACTTACATGTGTTCTGGATTTCGAACATGACTGATGAGTATTTTAATTGATTTGGCCGGCAAACAATCCCGTCGAGTTAGCAATGGCAACGCATTTTAGTAGGTAAATAATTTTTTTCTCGTCATATTTTTGTTGAAATTAATAAAACGCCCGGAACTATGAGTGTGAATTAAAAAAACTTACTCATATGAATTGAAAATGTTGTATCTGTGGTAAATTTATTATCTATGATTTTGTTTTTGTGTTGTCATGGTTATTTTCCCTATCTCCGGTATGTCCGTTTTCTATTTAAGAAATGTAAAAATAAAAGTGATATTAGAAAATAACTGGCTTATTTATTAACTTCACCAATAATCGATCACGCCAACATGGTAGCAGAGCGTGGTTGGGTGGTTAATAAGTGAAATACAGTGATAAATACGTGTAACGTGATATAACAAGAATTTCATACAACATTCGCGTGGAGTCGTGGATATTATTTTAGTGAAGATTCAATATTCATATAATGGCTAAGCAAGCAAGAATTGAAGATATTCTAATACCAATCTTTGACGGTGTTAACTATTCGAGTTGGAAACTAAGGTTATTAACCTTACTCGAATACAAAGAATGCAACGAGTCCGCCATTTCTATTATGCCTTCTAAATATGAAAATACTGAAAGTCAGGCCAATTGGAAGAAAATGGATTTAAAAGCAAGAACTATTATTATGAGCACAATTTCCGATAAACAATTGGAATATATTGCTGATTGTACGACAGCATACGAAATGTTAAAAAAGTTTGATAAAATGTATTTAACACAGTCTACTGCTATGCAAATAATATGTAGAGGAAAAATTGAAGAAATTAAATTAGACAATTACAATAGTATAGAAGATTTTTTTGTTGATTTTGAGAAAACAGTTAACGATTTTAAAGCGGCTGGTGGCAAAATAGATGAACCCGAGAAGATGAGATACTTGCTCAGAGCTTTACCTCCAAGTTATAGTTATATTGGGGATTTCATTGATGTAATTCCAGAAGAACAGAGAACAGTAGATTATGTGAAGTCTAAAATAAAAGAGAAAAATATGACTGTCAGTGATAGAGACAAGAAAACTGATATGAGTACATTTATAACTAAAACACAAGCAAAATGTTTTATCTGTGGAAAGACTGGCCATCTCAAGAAGGACTGTTGGTATGCTCAGAAAAATGGTCAAATTCAAAATAAGCAATTTATACAAGGAAGATATCCAACTACTCAACGCCAACCAGGACACTTTCGAGGTCAACACAGAGGCTTCACTGGAGGAAGATTTCACCGAGGTGTTGGTCGAGGCAGAGGTAAAGGATATCCCAGAGGTGAGTCAACGAGCACACAGCGAGACGACCTGGCAACAGAGTCCTGGACCGCTCAGGTATGTACTCCTGAAGCAAATCAAATAACGGGGTATAGCGAAGGGGATTATGATAATAATTTTGAAATTAGTTGGTTGTTAGATAGTGGGTGTACAGATCATATTATAATGAATGATGCATTTTTCTATAATTATGTAGATTTAAAAATTCCTGTTGATGTAAAACTGCCAGATGGTAAAATGTTAAAAGCAACTAAAATAGGTACTGTCAAAATTTATTTTAAAAATTATTATAATGAAAAATACATTGATCTTAAAAATGTTTATTTTGTAAAAGGTATCAAGCAAAATTTGTTGAGTTTTTCAAAAATAACCAAAACTTGCACAATAGTAGCAAGAAATGAATATGCAAAAATATATACTCAATCAAGAGAATTGATTGTAGTTGCTAACAAAGTAGACAACTTGTATTACATTAAGAGTTTTGTTTCAAAAGTTGATAATAATAAAATGTATATAAACACAGTAAAGTTAACTGATAAAGAGAAATGGCATAGGGCACTTGGTCATGTCAATTTTCAATATTTAAATAAGTTGGTAAGTAACAAATTAGTTGATGGTTTGCCGGATAAGATTGAAAGCACGGTAATGAAGTGTTCAAATTGTATTGAAAGCAAAATGGCTAATGTACCTTTCCAAAATAATAGAACCAAAGCTACAGATATTTTAGAGTTGATCCATACTGATTTAAACGGTCCACACAGCACAACTGGTTATGGGGGAGAAAAATATTTCTTGACATTCATTGACGATTATAGCAAATGTACAAGAATTTTTTGCATTAAAAGTAAAGCGGAAACTGCAAATTGTTTTATAGAGTTTGTCAATTTAGTAGAGAATAAATTCAATAAAAAAGTAAAGAAATTGCAGTGTGATAATGGCAAAGAATATTTAAATCGAGATATTTATAATTTTATTAGGCAAAAAGGAATAGAGTTATTACCATGCCCACCCTACGTCCATGAACTAAATGGAGTAGCGGAGAGGTATAATAGATCTGTTATGGACATAGGCAGATGCTTGATTAGAGAAGCTAGAATTCACAGAAGATATTGGCCGGAAGTTATTAAAACAGCAGCATATTTAAAAAATCGAACAATTGCTAATACAGTCGAGAATAAAACTCCTTATGAAATATTTTTTGGTGTTAAACCAAATGTAGAGCATTTAAAGATTTATGGAAGTAGAGTTTATGTAAGAGTTCCTGAAGTTTTAAGAAAGACTAAATGGGACGATAAAGCCCAACTAGGAGTGTTAGTAGGCTATACAGAAAATGGTTATAGAGTTTTATTAAATAATAGGATAATTAATGCTAGACATGTACAAGTAGTCGAAGAGGATACTCAATTAATTTGTTTAGAAAAAATAGATGATGAAAAGGATAGGGATTTAGGAATCAACGAAAGTTCAGATATAAAAAATGAAATAGTTAAATCCGATGAAGAGTATGTGGATGCGAAAGATACCAGTTCTGAAAATGCTGTGCAAGATTTTGTTGATAATGCAAGTAATTATGGGGACAAGCTTGTAGAAAAAAAATGTAAAAGAAAAATTAAACCTGTCAGTAGGTATGGTAACCCCGTATCCCATTTTATTTATATAAATTATATTGATGCGAATGTACCTAATACTTATGAGGAGGCTATGAACTCCCACGATTATAAACAATGGCAAATAGCCATGGATACAGAGATGAACTGCATAAATAAAAATAAAACATGGCAAATTGTTGAACGGCCAAAAGATAAAAGTGTGATTGATGTCAAGTGGGTTTTTAAAAAGAAAAGTAATAATATTTACAAAGCAAGATTGGTTGTAAGAGGTTTTCAGCAAAAAGAATATCTTGAAAATGTTTATTCTCCAGTAGGCAAAATGCAAACCTTAAAAATTTTATTATCATACTGTTGTAAAAATAACTTATTCATAGAACAAATGGATGTAGAGACAGCCTTTTTAAATGGTCATGTAAAGTCCGAAGTGTTTGTAAATCAACCGAAAGGTTATGAAACTGATGATAATAAAGTTTATAAATTGCAAAAAGCATTATATGGTCTTAGAGAAAGCCCTAGAGTATGGTATGATTGTTTCAATAATTTTATTGAAAAATTAAATTTTGTTAGAAGTAACTATGATTACTGTTTATATGTAAATAACACAAGCAAAGATTCAATATATATACTTATATTTGTTGATGATCTTTTAATTTGTAGTAAAGATGAAGATAAAATAAAGCAGGTAAAAACTAGTTTAATGGAAAGATTTGTAATGAAAGACCTAGGTAAAGTTAAAAGTTATATTGGCATAGATATTGATTATAGTTCTGATAGAAAAAGAATGACTTTAAGTCAAACAAAATATATTGAATCTCTGGCTGTGAAATATAATCTGCAAAATACAAAGTTGTATGATACTCCAATGGAATCAAATTTAAAATTGGAAAAAGCTAGTGAAGTAGATGTTACTTTAAAATACAGAAATATAATAGGCGAATTATTATATATTAGTACTGGTACTAGGCCAGATATAGCATTTAGTGTGAACTACTTAAGTCGATACCAAAGCTGTTATGATAACACACATTACAAATATGCCATGAGAATATTAAAATATTTGTATAAGACTAAAGATTTAAAGTTAACTTACCATGATAATGCAGAAAATGAAATATTAGATTGTATGGTAGACTCTGATTATGCAGGAGATAATATAGATAGAAAATCTACTACAGGTTTTGTAATTAGATTATTTGATAATTTAGTTTTTTGGAAAACACATAAGCAAAATACTGTAACTAAGTGTTCGACCTTTGCAGAATATACTGCTATGTCAGAGGCAGTGACAGAAATACTTTTCATTAGAAACTTGTTAATTGAATCATTCAATGTTAAGTTTGATAAACCAATAAAATTGTATGAAGATAATTCCGGTGCAATTTTAATAGCTAAATATGGTAATTTTACTAAAAATTCAAAGCACATCGAAGTGCAATATCACTATATAAATGAAAACTATGAAAAGGGCATAATTGATATTGTAAAAATTGAGTCAAAATTAAACTTAGCAGACATGTTAACTAAGAGTTTAGATAAAAGCCAATTTTTGAGACATAGGTTAGGGTTAAGGCTGTCTTAGTATGTAAAATTTGTCTATATTAGAATTAATTTATTTTGGTTGGAACACATTGAGAGGTTTTATGTTATGTATACTTATGTAAATTGTCAAGATAATATATTTAAGGAGGCGTGTTGTATCTGTGGTAAATTTATTATCTATGATTTTGTTTTTGTGTTGTCATGGTTATTTTCCCTATCTCCGGTATGTCCGTTTTCTGTTTAAGAAATGTAAAAATAAAAGTGATATTAGAAAATAACTGGCTTATTTATTAACTTCACCAATAATCGATCACGCCAACAGAAAATATTTATGAATTTTGGGCACGCATTTATTTACTTTTAAAGTAAGTTACAAATAATTATGTAATAATAATAAAGAAATAAAAATAACGCTACACACTCATAGCCCCACACTACTATTCCCTGAGTTGTACGCGCCATGGACAACTCACAAATACAAGGAAACTCACCCAGAACGAGAACATTCAAATTACTGCCTGGCTGAGAATCGAACCCAAGGCCCCTCGAACCGCAGTCCGACATAGTTACCATTGCGAAATACGCGTCATCTATATAGATTGTTAATGTCTTTCAGAATAATTCAGTACAAAAATTCTACTAATTTGAGGTTTTTATACTATGGAACTCTTGGCATAAATTAGGTACTTGGAACTAGCATATTATTGGAAGCGCGCCAAAGTAGGCCAGAGCATATTCGTATGAGAAGTTCAATGGGTGTTGAATCGTATATTGCCTGAAACGATAGTTCAAGAAATAACCTATTATTTTTTTTAGCCGGTAATATATTGTGTGTATTAGAATTTAATTATCACTTGCTTCGGTGAAGTAAATCATCGGGAGGAAACATCGTGTGCATACCTGAGAGTTGTCCATAATGTTCTCAAAGGTGTGTGAAGTCCTCCAATCCTCACTTGTCCAACGTGGTGGACCTGTACCCCTCACATTGTAAGAGGAGACTAGTGCCCAGCAGTGGG
Source organism: Ochlodes sylvanus (assembly GCA_905404295.2). Taxonomy (NCBI): domain Eukaryota; kingdom Metazoa; phylum Arthropoda; class Insecta; order Lepidoptera; family Hesperiidae; genus Ochlodes; species Ochlodes sylvanus. Next base: position 8,155,953 of record FR990144.1, read on the forward strand.
ACAGTTATGAGTTGTGATGATAATGATCAGGCGACAGTCGGTAGTTGGACGGGTGACCGCTAGTTAGTAATTTCTTGAGCGCTTCCGTGCTTCGGAGGGCACGTAAAGCGGTTGGTCCCGGTTGTTACAATTTGGTAGTAGTCGTTAAGCCATGTCAGATGCCTTCGGGCATAAAAACTTCCGACACCATGGGTCGGCCACTAACCCCAAATCGCACCCGAATTGGTTGAGCCGTTTTTAAGATTAGCTTACACAAGTGGACTGACAAACAGACAAAAATTCAGTCTTTGTTTCTGGTTACACTCCGGCCATTAGTTTTTCTCATATCTTCCATGTAAGTACAGACAGTGATCAGCTAAATTTTTATGTTTTTGGTTACAGGAAAAGCTGAATAATTTTCTTTATGCTTACGACATCAAAGACTTAATGGATCACACAAAAGGAACGATTTAATTTTACACGATGCTACGTCAGAACAATGAGGAGAAAGAACAAGTCATGACAGCTAATTTAGTGGATTGATCAAAAGTTTAATCTGAAATAGAATTTGCTTGTTATTCTACTTAATAGTCAGTAATATATAATACTTAATAGTATTTTCTAGGGTTCCGTAACAGAGGAATGGGACCTAATTAATATGACTTCGTTTTCTGTCATAGAGTTATGTCTCTTGAACGATAATATGAAGACACCTGAAATTTTCACAGAATGCGTGTTATTTAGGCCACAATCGCAACATGTGATAATAAAAAAAAAGTTAGATTCCAAAGGGGTTCCCAATTCCTATTCTAACTGCTAGCTCTGACCTCACGCTATTACGTTACGCTCTGACGTCAGCGGAACGGGAAACTTTTTCGTGCGTGCAGTCCATCAATTTATAAGACGTTATCACGTCAAAAACCTCGATAACGTGATGCAGGCTTATCATGATGTCATAGTATGACGTGTTTGCGATGTCGCCACACTGAATACTACAAGTAATTTTCGTTACAGTGACAATTTACAACAAATATTGTTGTATTATGTATTACATGAAGTAGGTTATTATTATATTGCTTGCTTGAGTCGATCCTAAGTGATTGCCCTAGTTAAGCAACAGTAACCGTTGTAACCGTTAGATAGTTGTGTTAAGTAATGTCGGGAGGCCTTTGGGCCACATAAAAACTTCCGATTCTTTTCGAATCCCTCTATGCTCTAGGCCTATTCAATGACGAGAAGAGATTTGTGCCCAGTAGTGGGCCATTCATGGTTGAATCCATTTAAATATATTAAATTAAATTGTGAAACATGCATTTCAGTAAATATAATTTTGTAACACTGAGTCTGTCGTTGTTTCAAAAGTCTACAACAATAAAGGTATTAACTGTTTTATTGGCTTAGTAGATTTGAGTACAATTTACGCCGGTGCTGTTGTAGTGTTAGCTACTAAAAGCTCTACTTTTACAAGCTTTTATACATTTTGGCGCTAGAGATTTCAGTGCTCCAAGCATACTTAATATTAAATTCCAAGCAAACTTAATATTAAATTTACTAAGCAAGCCGTTAATTTATCTTTGTTTACTTAGCGGGCTTATAGGAAGAATGATCGCGTTTTGTGATTATAATTTTATTAAAGACATAATTAAGTTTTAATAAATTAGTCAGCTAGCAAAATATTTGACTTATTAATAATTTTGTTTTCATAATATACAATTTAATCACTGTAATACGACGAAAAATTCACTGTGATGGATGATTTTAAAATGTAACTTTTAACTGTTAATTACGTAACAATTATAAACACAAAAATTATAATTATAATATATAATAATTATATACACAAAAACACACGCACACACAAAAACGCGCGCGCGCTCTCAATGCGTAAGTGTGAACCAATTTAATAAAAAGTTAAATAAGTACTTACTATTAATTCATTTTTTAATAATTTCGAATAAGTAATCCGAATTTTCTATCTAATTTGTTACTTTTTTTCTAATTTGACCTGCGACCAAAAATATTGTCACGCGATTTCAAACCTTAAACCTTAATGATAAAGTTAAAAAAGAAATAGGTACGACTTTATACAGTTGATAGGTTTGAAAAATTTATGAACCCATAGTATGCTGGCCGCCGCAGTTATTTATACCCGGGTAGAATTATTTATAGGGGTATAAAATTAAGACCCTTGATTTCTGACATCCACGTTTTAAACCATTAACGCCTTCTAAATGTTTTGTGACTTCTAATATAAAATCAAATTATACCTACTAAAGTCTTAATATAATTTTAGTTATAAAAGCAATAAATAATATTTTTTTATAAGAAAAGTTTTTCTCAATATTCAAATATCGATCTGAGTATGCTAATGTATAGACAATAATCCAATCTCAAAGATGTGTAAGGGCGCTAATTTTTTATTCAGATAAAAAAAAATTTAGACCAAATACTTAAACTTTTTAGAGGTGACCATCTCAGTCCTCAGGGGTAGCATAGCAACGCATCTGTGACCGAACTAGACTCGTTCTAGTTCGGTCACAGATGCGTTGCTCTTTCTAACATGATCATTATGATCTTTCTAACAATTACTAACTGGACTATTAATTAATTACTAACAATAGCTAATAGCACTAACTATTACTAACAGTCCCTATCCCAGTCCTCATACTTACTAACAAACTAACCAACTTATTTTCTAACACCGTCTCCTAACCGGACTAACCATCGTAGTTCCCATTTGAGTCATGTAATGTGTCGGTCACAGTTGTCATGGAAGGCAGCGGAAGGGTGGTGCGGCATGCTCGTTTGCTACTTTAATTCAATAAAAAAAACTTTTTGTTTATGACAGTCATATTTATGAGGAAGGCGTAGCCTAGCATAGGCTTTATAGCATAACGCTACAATTTATATTTAGTTTTAGATACGGATTGTACCGAAGCGAAGCGAAGCCTAAGTTATAAGTATAAAATTCACCTAAATATCTAAATATAAAATGTTCTCATTATGCAGCCTCCATTCATATTGAAACTTGGAATGAGCTTCGGCCGCAAAATCCAATATTAGTTCTGAGGTAACAAGAAACTTTCTCAAACCTTTCTCTGATTTTATCTTTAATGTGCAATATTTTAATTTTAAACTGTCTTAAGTCAGATTAATAGGCTTCTGCGAAATTGTGCGCTTTACTTGTATTAAAAAGACTTGAGTAAAGGGAATTTTATATTTAATCGGTGTTGTTTTTAATTAGCAACAAGGAAGTTTTTAATGGATAGCTACATACCTACCGATTATTGCATATTTTTTTACTACCATTGTTAAAACCATTTGTGCCATCCTTCCATGTGCTAGAATTTAGATATTGTTATTGTATTGTAACACAGATGTTCCAAACAGAACAACGTGACATGCAACTTGTTAGCTACGTATGTAGTTACGCTCGTAAATTTCCTAATAAGAAGTAAACATTTCTGAGAGAATATCTTCCGTATACACAGCATATACCTAAATAATTATGTACACACATATCTGAAGGCCGTGGTGGAAAAAATCCACTCTTAAAAGTGAAAAACAATGCCATTTAGAGCATTAAGCTTTCGGCCACAATTACAAAAAGAGAAGTTTATTCTTAACTTTAAGTTGTTGGGATGTTGATGATTATATTAGTGAATGAGGACCCTGTACGTAGCCATAGTTACCATACTGGACCGCCATTTTTTAATGATGAATTTAAATTTCTGCTCATTCTGGTTGTGTGATTTCTTGATTTGTATGTTCTCCATAGCTCCCACGACACAAGGAATCCTAGTGTGGTGTGTAAGGTTATTTATAATTAGTCAAACTACAATCAGCACCAAATTCAAGCTCTAACACATCCATAAGATTCTAAAAAGCTGACATTACAAGTGTGAACGTAGCTATACAGTCATGCTGGATAAAGTATTCTAAACTCCACAGGAAAATGGTGTTCCACTTTTAAAATCCTGACGGGAATTTATGGAGGCGCCTTTGGAGAAGACAGCTTGTGGGTTTTTGCTTATATTATACATGACAGGGTAATCTTGGAAATTCTTGGAACAAACTTGTGAGGGTGGGTAATTTTGAGGTTTTCTATGTCAGCATGTTATACGTATCTATTAATGCATGAGTAAATTAAATGAATAAAAAAATAGTTGTTAAATAGTTGTGAAATAATTTTTTTAATACAATTTATACCTTTCTAGATTTTTGAATGTACGTATGTACGTATATCGCATACGTGCGTAATGTAGTGAAAAAAATATAAAAGGGATATATTATATACGCAAAATTCAATTTGGTATTCGTTTTTCGCAAATTTGAGCTCTATTTTAAATCATATATACATCCGTCAACCCTTGTGCTTCCACTGCTGGAAATAGACCTACCCTAACTTGGGTCACTCTGACCAGATTTAAGCGTTCTGAATCCAGCGGGTTTTATACCATACGTTTAGATGAACGTATGTGAATCGTCAATATAGCTGTTAAAATTATCATCCCCTGGGATCGCATTGTTTTGATGATAACAGTCGAATTCCCGGGAATAATCACGCAGTATTTTGATGGCGAAAATTCAATCAAAGTACACAAAGGGTAGGAATACTAAATTGTGGACGGGGTGTTTGAGACCTACGCCGACGAACCGATTACTACGGGATCAAATAAAACTACAATAAACAAACCGAAAATATAAAGATATATATTTATAGATAATAAAACCGAAATAATAACAAAGATATTCTCGTAGACAACTTATATACTAGGTATATGTATTAAGCATATACTTTTTTATTTAAATAGCCCCATAAGCCCCAAGACGATCAGGTGAAACACCTGATTGTAAATAGTTACCATCGTTCCTGAAGATCAGTCAAAATGCATCACCGAAGCGTGAAAGAAAAAAGTGAAGCAAAAGAGAAGAAGGGAATTGGCTCTCAGGAATTCATCAATACGTTGTATTAACGCAGAAAACTCTTCGTGTCTGACGCGAACTTCTCCCACATCAATTATCTGCACGTTACTTGCTCGCTTCGCTTCGATAATTATAAACGTTACGTTAATAAAGCGTCCCCGTATATAAATTTTGCTATTCATTTAGGCACTTCTATCACAGTTTACTATCTTAGGGGTTGGACTTTAGAGATTTTATATATAGTATGTGAAACTTGCATCCAAATCGGTTAAGTCGTGTAAGAGATCAGCTGGAACTAATGCACAAAAAGAAAACAGTCTAAATTCAATCAATTATAGTAATTAAAAAAGTAATTTTTTTTAATGACTTTAACTTAAATTAATTTAATTACTTTAACTTAAAGTAATTATAAAATTTGATATTACTGCAACAAAATTTGCCGATCCAAATACGAACTTGTCTTATGTTTTGAAACTAAAATGTAACTAAAAATGTATCATTGCTTTTGAAAAAAGTTCTAAACAGCTATCAAACTCTGAGAAAAAAGTCATCTCAATCACATTCTGAAAGTACTCCAACAACAAACGATACCTAAATAAAAGCAATTTGTTGTTTTTTACTTAAATAATGACTGCACACTTACCCATCGCCGCTTAAGTGTCGAATACCAGGATCTATACGTTCATTATCGGCTTCCTTCATTGACCTCTGAGAGAAATGCTCCTATTAATCCAGAAAACATTCCGAATTCGCTGTACCGTGCAAATACATGGCTTGCAACAATTTTCTAGACCAACAAACAGATGGGTTAAGTAATGGAGTGGAATAAGGACTATTGGAATATATTTATTTAGTGAAAACATTTCTGAGACAGATTAAGTCCTTTTTTGTGTTAATAGCAGAAAATGACCACCCACGTAATTATGGTTAGTAGTCCATGTCTGTCAATAACAAAAAGGCATTATAGATGAATCGTCGGCCTAAAAGGAAACGGGAGGCCTTGCAGGCGTCCGAAATTCGCAGGTAAAAAAATTTCACGGTCAAATTTAGAATTACGGAACGGTTGAAAATGTTGGGGATAAAGTGAGTGGTCAGGGATATAAACAAAATGAGCATTCAAGGGAAACTAAAATGTGGCACTCGGAGACTGCCGCGGTAAAGCTATTGCATAGCATTTTTTATCAACTTATGCAATTATAATTATTAGAAGTTATATAGTTATATCAGAACAGCGCCATCTAGTTTGTAGAAAACACACGTACCATACCTTAGTATTAAGGTACTAGATGGCGCTGATTGGGGGTGTTAGGGTTTTTTCGTTACGGAATTTCTGGATTCGGTCCCCACGCTCAAGGCCCGCGATAAAAGCTATGCAATAGCATAATATCAGTTGTAATTTGGTGTGTTGTAATGAACCAATCAAAAGAAAGGGTGTGTGGATTCTGAATACATACTGTAACACTATGAGTAAAAAAAAAAGGTCAGATCATATTGAAGTCCGCCTCCGAGTCACAGAAGTGCTCAAATTTTTTTACCAGGAATGGTTTTTCATCTATCGGCTGCACCAAAATTGCTTAACTTGCTAATACCTACATAATCTTCCTCGTTAGATCTTTGGAGGATAGTTTATTGGCGATGAACGGGGTACCTGGTGTTCAATGAAATACGTGTCTTTCCTGTAGCAAGATTTATTGTGAGTTGCAAAGTTTTGCAGGAACACAGTACAAACATTACTGAGAGACACTATTGCGAGCGAGATCAGAAAATTACTTAGATGTTCAGGTAATAAAATTAGCACAGAATAATCCACCAATCCGCCCTGGAGCAGCGTGGTGAAGTATGATCTATATCTCCTCAAATATGAGGAGAGACTCGTGCTCAGTAGTGGGCCATTAATGGGTTGAAGTCAGATTACAGATTAATTATTAGAGTATAAATGGTACGCCACAAGTTGCTTTGAAAAAACTTAATCGTATCGTAGCGATAAGGTGGCCTGATGTACATTATTTGTACATTATTTAAATTATGTGATGTGTGAACAACAATCAATTGATCTATCTAACATATTTATTGCAATCACGTCCGAGACGACCTACATTGGCGCAGATTAAACTAACGCTACAACCACAAGGCTTTTATACCAGGTGTCTTGGAACTGGATTTATAGCTGGATTAATGATATGAATAATCTAACAAACACTGTTCCCGGCTTAATGGGTCATAACGCAATCTTTATGATAGTCCGAGGGGGTGATATGAGCCACTTGTTTAACAAGGACGGTGTGAGACCGAGGTGTGAAGTTCTCTAGTTAATTACACTATGCTAAGAGTAACGTTGATGTGCGTTTTATGCGGATAGCAGTGATAGCCACGTGGTTTGAACGCTCAACTCACTAACAGGGGGACTGGGTTGGAAACATGAGCATAACTCTAATATAAAAAAATGAGATTTATGATATTATCTTATTTCGTTGAAAGAAAATGTCCTTAAGATACCTAAATATAATGAGAGTTTTTCGCAATGTTCTCTAAGTCTGCCGAACCGCATTTATCCAGCGCAGTTGACTATGATATGACTATGTGACCTGTGTCCCTCGCATTGTGAGAGGAGACCCGAGGTCAATATTTCGACAGTTATCATTATGGGTTGCGAAGAAGATGATAATTTAGAATAGACCCGGAGCAGTGGGACGGTTATGAGTACGAAGCAGAAAGGGAATGAGCTGCAAGTTACAAGTCAGTGGTAGGGATTATTAAATTTGGTGTAAGTTACATCAAAGTTGAGTGTACCATGGGCGACGGTGCCCAATTACTACCAAGTGCGTTGTCTGCTTATTTAACGACTGGGGCGAGTACTCCATCATCAAGAGGAGAGTGAATAGGCTTTTAATAAGTTAGTGCGTCCAACATCCACGATACTTACCATCAGGTGGGATTGTTGTCGAGCATTAACTTACGAGTACCTTACGTAAAAAAATCCAACGTATCGGTGATACCTTTGGCGTTATTGATGTCCATGACGTTGACAACTTACTATCAGGTGGTTGTGGTGGTGGTCATTTACATGAGCAATAAACAAGTATTGGAGTAATCCATGTAATTACAGAAACAATAAAGATAAAACTAGATAGACAGACATAAACAGCTATGACACGCGTGTGGGCAGATTGATAATGAAATATACTATCCGTTGACATAACGCCTACTCAATATAGGCCTATATCAACAAGATCAACTATCAATACTAGTAGCTCTGCAGTCGACACTCGACCGTAATTCGTTACATAAAGGGTTTACTTCCCATTGTCGCTAGGAGTTGTAATATTGTATGTTATATTTTCTTTAATAAATTCGATTTGAAAATTAATTGTAATCGGTAAATTGAAATTGCGTTTTTCAATTTTCCGATATGATAAATAACGCTACACACTCACAGCTCTACACTAGGATTTCCTGTGTCGTGGGTGCCAAGGACAACACACAAGACACACACACCCAGACCATTTCCGCCTCGCTGGGAATCGAACTCAGGACCCTCGGAACGGCGATCCGGCGTGTTAACCATTGCGCCTTCCGGGTCGTCAAATATATTAGATGGTGTAAACAATCAATGGAAACAGACTTCGCTTTTGCATTTCATAGTCTGAAGTTCCACTTCATCTACATGTGAGGACTCCACGCAATAGTTTTAACTTGACAACTCTATAAATCTGTCCCTCTAATCTGTTCCTAATCTGAGTTCCTCTTTCCTACTAGCCATAATTATATATAACTACATAATTATTTGATTACTTGTTCTATATATGGGCTTTCGCCATTTCATCTAATTATTAATAAAACAACTTTCCGTTTCAAGTGTAACAGCACACGATATAATTATAATGGAAATATTTTGTTTTTATTTTCATTATAATTGTTTTGTTTTGGAATAACAAATTTAATAAGTATACTCACGTTTTGACCTTCCCGCAAACATCAGTCAGACGGATTCAGCAATAACATCTACTTAGCATTTTGTTTTTGTAAAAGTTTAGCGTGTTGTACCAAGCGGAAGGTTACGTCACTGCGCATAACAGCAATTTATTATCTGTATTATCTCAATAAATGCTAATCTTTTGAGTTAACTGTAAACTTTTTTATGAGTTAACCGCGAAGGACTAGAATATCTATTGCATCGGTGTTTCCGTTCAATTACCTTTAAAAGTTTTTTTCTAAGTAAGCGCGTTTTCTATGAGAACTTACACCGGGCTATGAGCCCGGCCGGCGGTTTGCGATGTAGCAAAATTTTCTGGACACGTCAATGCTTAGGAGGGCACGTAAAGCCGTCGATCACGGTTATTACCTTTTGGTAGCAGTCGTTAAGCCATTTCGGATGCTTTCGGGTGGCTTAAAAAAATTGAAAACACTTGGGTTGGCCACTAAGTAATTGTTTTATTTACACATTCACGCATTTTGCGCGTTCTTAATGCGCTTTTGAGCGCCTGAAATATTTGATTAGCACTGTAGCGAGAGCGGGTAGCTAGTTTTCTATGCAGTCATAGCCGAATCCGGTTTGATTACTTCTTAAACGTTTGAGAGGAAAGTTTGTTTAACACTTCAATTGGCTGCTGAATTAGGAAATTATTTTACGGTTGTAAGTAACATATTTCCAACTCTTGAAAAGAAAACCTGCCTTTTTCCTTCTTCAGTGCAAAAACGTATTCCAACGGTCCTTATTCCGCTTGATTACTTAACCCATCTGTTTGTTGGTCCAGCAAATTGTTGAAAGGCACGTATTTATCTACGGAAGAGGGAATCCCTGATGCATGTGTTGGAGTATTTCGCTTTGAGGTCAATAGAAATCTTATAAAGATCGAATCGGTCTGTGTTGAGAGTTTTAATACGAAGTTTTTTGTGGGAAATAACTTCGACATCACGACCTTTCATAGAGGTTAAAAGTTATTTGATATCTGTACTTACTTACTAACCTCTTCGCCAGCCATCTAGCGCATGGCCGCAGCGCCCATGGGGAGACTCCGAGATATCGAACGCACCTGAGTTTCTCCTGCATAATATAATATTTTGGACGGTACCACCCTACACCTATGTATTTATAGGAGACTTTTATTGATGCATTGTAATTTGTAGGAAACATTTTGTGTTAGTATTTCAATCAGTTCACAAATAAAAAAAGATTTATCAGTTTAAAGAATCCCGTCTTATCATTTATTAATTTAATATATAGAAAATATTAGAAAAATTAAGGGTGCGGACAAGATTTGGACTGGAGTCGACATTCAACACGTTCAAAGCATTATAATTATGATCACCTATTTAATGACTTACATTAATATCTACATTCCCTATTAGGAGCGATATCTAATAGCGTAAAAGCTAGTAATACCTACTCGCAGACGACAAGAAATTCCCTGTGCGGTCAACTAAGGTATCCGATAATGAGGGTATCGATCTATTACTGCGTTCCGTCGCTTTATTAAGTAAGACGTTATAACGGTGCAAGTTTAGCTCTATCGGAGTTATGGTAGCCTGGTACATCCAAAGGGTACGATGTTATTTACAACCATTCTCAATACTTCATCAATCATCATCTCTGGGTGTTATTACATCAATCATAGTTCAATAGATAAAGTATACAGTTCCTAAGCAATTTCGACGACCCAAGTAACCAAATGGTTGGCATGTCGGACCGCGATTAGAAAGGTCCTCGAGTCGGTTCCCGGCGAAGCGGAGAATTTAATTTCTGTTCTCGGTTCTCTCTCGGACGCAATTCTTTAAACTAGAATCATAAATATTTATGTACCGATTGAAATAAGAAAAACACTGAATGTTAGCTCAAACTTCAGTATTATAGTTATTAAAAGTATACTTAAAACATCTGAGCTATCTCATCTTATCTCATCACAACCCATAACTGTCCCACTGCTGGGCACTGGTCTCCTCTTACAACGTGAGGGGTATTGGCCAAAATCCACCACCCTGACCTATCTACTTGTATGTTTATAAATGTATACAGTTTTACTTAGTATAATGCATTCATAAATCGATATTTAAGAGCGGCATCTAATTTGGTATAGTATTTAATCCAACCATTTATTACAACATCTGCTGTCGAAGTTACTTTAGCGTAAGATATTTTTTGCATTGAGTTTAGTAAGTTAATCGCTCACGCTGGCCTTAATTACACCGGCTCTTGATAGTATTTTTGTACCTTTTTTCGCTTCATCAAGACTCTGGTCATCAACTGATATAGCTACTTGTTATGTTCTACGAAATCAGACGTTATCATTAAAATAGAAGCTTTTATCCATAAGTCAATGTTTTTATCAATTAAAAACAAACGTATTTCTTATATGCCTATATAAATATTTAATAGGTAAACGTCTTAATTATAAAATATATCTGATGCATCCTTGTCAGCGATCACTGCCCATTAATAAAGGCAGTATCGTACAGATAAATAAAGTCAAAATAATTACATCATTAAGTTTGAGGATATCATGATAAAAGATATTTTTTTAACAGTTAAGTTTTTTGTTTTCATAGTACCTAGTTTGTTTTATTTTTTAATAATCGACACACGACTACTACGAGCTACCTGATGGTAGGTAAGCGTAGACGGACAAGTATTAGACCTATGGATGACATCTATCTCACACAAGAAAAGGAACAACTTACACCGATGACACGAAAAAAAACGAGACAGAATCATAATATTATGATTAAACCGCCACGTAGAGTGAGATAAAAAATATTTTTATACCCGCCACGTAGAGTGAGATAAAATTATTTTTTATCTCACTCTACGACGAAGAAAAAATCGACATCAGCTGTTAAATTTGTATGTAAGCAACTGTGCTTTCCGTGAAAAAACCGCCACGTAGAGTGAGATAAAAAATATTTTTATATTTTTAATATATTTTATTTTTTATCTTTTATGATTTTTTCTTGTGCCACATATAATTGTACTTTCCCGTGCTATTTCACGTTGGCCTCGCTCACCACAGTCTATGTCCTTCTCTGTCAACGTAAGTAAGTAACCGTCGCCCACAGACATCATCAACACTATGCGTCGGCCAAGAAAGAGAAGGAAAAAGTAGCTCTCAAGCCTAAACAATAACTGACATCAAAGAAGAAAAATAAAATGTTACTTTACCAGCCAGTGTTTCCAACGTCTGTGCTCTTTTTATTCGAGATCACTTAACAAAGGTAAGCCACAAAGTTTCTAAAACTTTCTCTCTTACCCGGAAATTATCCGACTTCGCTGTTCGTTGTCGGTGTTCAACACAGAACATCCCTTTTTAGGGTTCGTATTTGAATTTTGTATTGTAAGGTGTAAATTTTAAACAACGACGTATCAAACACTTATTCATAATTACATAATACCTAATTACATAATACAATTTCTGTATACATTAATACTTTATGTCCAATATTGACGATGCGTTTCTGCCACGTTCCCATGTCCACAGACAATAGACGATTTATCCTAGATCATTCTTACTGTTACCCGTGAAAAAAAACTCCTTTCTAAAATCGCAATGAGAGACAGAGAACAATGATTTGTTAGATACGTTAGACTCCCGATTAGGCGGACTTGCATTTCAACCCTGTTCGCTAATTTACTAAATGATGTGTGTATTATAAATTAATTATTATACGCTTCGATGTGATGAAACCTGCACACCTAAAATTTCTCCATAATGGTCTTAAATGTAAGGTCAACAAAGACAATGACATGTACCCCATATTGTGAGAGTAGATCCGAACCCGGCAGTGGAAATGGGTCGTGAACAAGAATACGAGTATAACAGTATAATATAGCGGTAACTTATATTCAGAGAAATAAATAAATAAATGATGCAGCGAACTCACGGTCCCAATAATATTCGTGCTTGGCAAGTTGTACCCAAAAATCCGTATTACCATATTGGGAAAAACTTAAACGCGGTGCAGAAAGTTGGAAGCCCCGAAATTTCGGAGTCATAAGTCGACTTCTTTCGTATTCATCTCGCCGACCCAACCGAATATTACTCGCGAGATATTTTTTCGATTTTATTCCAAACGCCGTCTTCCCTTGACCCTAATGAATATTTTAATGCTATGGTCTACAAGTTAAATTGGCTTGTTAGATGTCATTGTGGATTTATGATGTTTTTTGCGTTAAGGTCGGTATTCATTAGAGGAGAGAATGGGAGAGGAGTTTAGACAAACAATATCATTTGTAAAACGTGAGGAATTCTGTAGAAATGATAGTTGGCGATAATGTTCTCAAATGATTTTTTACTTAAGTAAGCGCTTGACTACGATCCCTGAAGGCAAGTGGCGATCTAGTCTAAGTTAGAGAAGCTTGCTTACTTAATAAAAATCTAACTTAAACTCTTTACTTGAAGACAATTTAACATCATCTATTCATCACAAGAATAAAAAATAAGTAATTGAGAAACAACAATATCATAGGCAGTAATTATTACAATGTAATGCCAATTGAGCGTACTTATAGACTATTAAGTGTCTAGTTCACTCGAGTTATTTATCTATTATGATACCAATATGCATAACTGTAATGCTTATATCATTTACACGACCTTTTCTACCACTTGAGTATGATAAAATGCCTATAAGTAAAGGGTAAGTAATTTTATTAAACAATTAAACAAAAATCATATCGTAATTGTACGGGAACGCCGATTCGAGCAAGTTATTTCAGGCCTTCGTGGAAGGTATGGAGATTGCCTCAATGTCTCGACACTAGATTCCTTAAGACGTACAATGCTCTGTACATAACAATGGGTACTCTCAGAGGATTGTACAAAGCTTTTAATCCCGATATTGCTGTGAACTATGTTGTTGAAATACAGCGTTTAAGTTTTCTGCGAAAATATTCAAAGTAACTAGCTCGTTTATATAAAAAATTAATCCCATAGCCTTATATCGGGAGCAAAACAGTACTAGCTAGGGTAACCATGATTTGGGTTTTAGGTATTAGCCCATATTCTGTTTTGTGACGTGCATATTTATTTACAAATTAAATTTATTTATTCCTTTATGAGACACTAACTGGGCACATAAAGAAAAAAAGAGGAAACCTTTTACTGGGGGTCTTTATTAAAGCAATGGAACAACAAAAATGATTTAAAAAAAAATGTGTATTCTCTGTGGTTTTGTACGCACTAATCTCAGATAAGGCTTAACTGATTTGGGTGCGCTTTTCACTTATGCATTGTGGTAAGTACACTTAATATTTAGTGTTTATTTTATTTCAATCAATTAATAAACATAAAAAGTTATGTCAGTTAAAGAATCACGCCTAACTATTTCCGAATGTGCATACTAAGGGGCATGTTTCCCGAAGCGAAGCGAGGGCGGGTTCACTAGTAATTAATAAATTTCCATCCGTTTTCATAGCAGTTTCGAATGCTGAAAATACATATTGTTCTTATTTTCAAGTATACGCAATAATAAGCATTGTTTTTGTTTCATAAAATAATCCTAATAAATTCAAATTTTATGGTATTCCGCTGTTGCGAAGAAACTTTGTACCGCAAGTGGAAAACTTATATTGAAGCTGTTTTTCGTAGTAAATTATTGTTTACGTGGCATTCCCTCTTTGTTTTCTGAGCAATAATTAGGTAATATCAATAGGTACCTTGTGGAACGAACTCTTTCGATAGGTATTTGATTCGATAATTACCTACTAATCTATAGATTTGTAATTAAAATAATAAACAAGGAGAAATATTGTAAAAGATAAATGAACTAAATATATTAAATTTTATTGTATTAGACAAGCATGTGTTCTGAATTATACGAGTATTATCTTTTAATTACAGTAATGTGAGTGATGCTGCATGCTCGTTTGCTACCTTAATTCCATAAAAAATACTTTATGGTGTACAATAAATAAAATTTGTATCGTGTTTTATTATAAGTACATAATTCATTAAGAAACTCGTTCTCAAACAAAAATTGTCTGCAACCAAGTAGAATTACATCTGTACAATGTTGGTAGGTACCTATACTACAGTTGTGCAAACTTCAGGGTGTGTTCGGAAACAGGTAAAGTCAATTACCTTTGCTAATTCGGTTCAGGTCACCCGTTTGCACCGCGTGTGGATTTTAGTATTGAAACTGTCCCTGTCCTGGAACTGAGGTAGGTCTTGAAACTTTTAATGATTCGGTTCTGTTTTGGAACAAGTTCTGGATCCGATATTAGTGTTGTTTGGTGAGTTTTCTATTTATAATATTGGCCGTATTGGGGCTGTACTGACCCCAATCTCATTTGGCGTGGTATCGTACGCTACAGAAGAAGTCTGTTTGATGCTGGGGCTTCGCGTCAGGCCGGTATTAACAGGAAATCTGTGCTTAATGATGGAATTACAGAAGAATACACAGTTCTTAATGATATGCCTCGGCTGTCTGTCTATTTGTTATAGGGTTCTTCTCCTGTCTTGGCTCTCTTGAACGGAAATAGACACTGAAATTGTCACAGAATGTGTATTAGTAATGGCCGCTATCACAACAAAGAATAAAAAAGTAAAAAAGTAGAATCTCAATGGGGGTCCCCATACAAGTAACTTAAAAAATGGAAAATGGGGATTTTATATATTCAATCCTGTTATTTGACCAAATAAATTATAGATTACATCGCTCGGGGGTACGGAATCCTCTGTGCGCGAGTACGACTCGCCCTTGACAGATTTTATCTTTAAATTGTATATACATACTGTAGGTACATACATCCAGAAACATTTTACCTTAAAATTTGGAGTGACAAGAGAGTTTATATTCATTTCAAATGTCCCGAAAACTGTTGGAACCGGTTGAAATTTTAAATTGGCGTAATTCCCGCAATTTGTAATTTAGGTAGTTTAAAGTTTATTGCGTTTTATGTGGCTTAAATGAGATTTAATTAACTCTAAACCATGTGGTCTGATGGAGTGTTGGTGGTGGCCGACATTCCTCGTAATTCGTATCGTAGTCCACGCTGTTCCATTGCGAATTAATGGTGAAGTCGCTAAAAGATACCGAAGCGCCATGACATGGAGTTCTTCAAAAAAGGTGTAAAAAGATTTCTTCAGGGCCAGCCTTCATTGGCGATTTCCCTGGTGTTGCTCTTGTCCATTGGCGACGATGACCACTTACCATCAGGTGGCGTCTGATTTTTCACCAGACGTGCTAACTGTAAAAAAAGAGAAATAAAAAAAAAACATATTTATTTATTTATTTATTTTTTATTTAAATTTTCATGTACACCTTAAACTATAAAGGAAACAATATAGGTAATATTGTACATAGGTCCTGCTTATTTCCTAAAGAAATCTCTTCCAGCAGACCCAAGAATGGAAACGCAATGTAAGAGATTAAATTTATTTTTTATTTACATATTGGGATAGGTGAAGTCAAATTACCTCGACCGACGAAAATTATTACGAACGTACATTTTTACACTCATTCCCTAAAACTAGAACTTTCTAGGTCATCTTGTCACGCTTTACATTTAAAGCTACACGACTTAAGAACAATAAATATTGTGTTACATAAACATTTCCTTTGATACTTGATCCTGGGATCCTTCGCTCCACACTCTACTCTGTCGGTAGCTGAAACCAGCATATAAAGCAGCTCTCCTGCAGTCAAAAGACCTTGAAAGCTTTTCGCAGATGAATCTAGTTGTTGGTAACTTGCTAGGTAAATAAATAAATAATTAAACTGTAAACGAACCCGGGACTTCCCGATTCGCAGGCAGGACCGCTACCAACTCGGCTACGGAGTCGTCATAACCGCTCGGCTGAACGTGCGTCCGTAAAGAATCGCCATTCATGATAATCGCGATTAAATATATAGTACTATTGATTGCAACAGAGCTTACGAGTAATTCACAGGTCAATGGGCCATACATACCTTAGATAAATAATAGAACGGTGCGGATACACTATGTAAGCGAAGCGGTTAATAAATCTTTCGAAAACACTGATACTGACTGAGACTTTTCGCTCACCATAAATAAAACTTACTCGTAGCAAGACAAATATACTTTATTTATTTCTTCTCTATTCTTTCTCGACTGACAACGCGATTTAATTTTATAGTCACAGCTAAAATAGGACGGTATTGTAAATAAATAATATTGTAGGTGACAATTTACTTATTTGCATTTTTTCCGAATTCCGCGCATTTTTCTCGATTTTTCGAGGTACTGTACATAATTTTTATACTGGGCCTGAATTGAAACAACTCCTTTACTTCTAACTAATATGTTGTTTTCATAATAACATATTTAATCAGTGCAATAATCTCTTAAAAGTAATAAATAAAATTAATAACATCCTCACCGTACTCACAGCCTTCGTTTTGGCATGCGAATGCCATTCCCTCCTCTATTACCGAGTTCAGTACAGCAAATTCTTGGAATCTATCTACTACAGTGATAAAATGGAAGACAAGATAGGATTTGAGGTGAAAATACAAGTATGTAGGATTCGGCTGTGAGTTCAACTATTTATGGCTTAAAACATCTTAATACTTATTGACCGAAAATTCTGTGCTCCGGAGGACACGTTAAGCCATCGGTTTTAATTGTTATAGTTAGTTATTTAAGACAAATCGGTGGAATTCGGATTGCGTTAAAAAAATATATTGGACAGTTCTTTTGGATATATTTATATATTTTGGACTGAAGCTCAAACATTTGATTTTGATTTAATTTAGTACCTACAAATGAGCGGTTAGTTTTAATACAAATTACTTTGTTCGCATGGATGTCGTATTACTCGTATATCGTTTGTTTGATAATAACATTGTTTTAAATTGTAATAACTTTTGATAGTGCAGCTCGATTTAAATGAAATAAAGACTAAATGCTACCTCAAAACACCGACTATAAATATATTTTCAATGCCCTAAATGTAATTCAGTGGTTTTGATTTGATTTTCCATTTTTAAACAACGAGACAATAATTCTAAAAACGATGAAAATTTCTGTTATCACTTAATCTCCGTCCCCAAAATATTTTTTTAAATACATGCATTTTACTGACATGCGAAACTGTCAGTTTTATAAAATGAAAAGGTTATCAGGTAGATCAGGTAAATTACTAGGTCAGCATAATGCAGAATTTTAACAAATATCTAGGCCAACGTAAGGGCGCGTTCACATAGGACGTCCGTTTTACTGGATCCAGAATACTGGATTCTGTGTCAAATCGCTCATACAACTACATACGATATTAGCATCCAGTATTCCGGATCCAGTAAAACGGACGTCCCATGTGAACGCGCCCTAACCTTCAAAGTTTTGAGCGTCTGTTGTGCCCTTTCTCTCAATGAGTGAAGTGTAATTGAGCAGACGTAGCCGGGAAAGCTCTCGAATAAATGTACAGGCCTGGAAAATTCCAGAAACTAAAATAACTTAGCAGTTTACGCTTTCCATCGGTTCCAGAGCCCACAATTCCATCATTGCCTGCGTAACTTAATTGTAATTTACTTTGTCGGGTTTTATTTTGAAAACAGAACTCCAGAATTTACATTTGTTTTTTTGTCATGTTATTTTATCGTCATGTCAGCTGATATCCAGCATTTTATAATGCAATTTTATGATTCAGCGGACGATTAACGAACAGTAGAAATTTGAACCGTGTGTAACGACACAATTACGATACCTGACTGCTGTTCAAAAGGTCCTAGGTTTGACTCCCAGCAAGGTAATTTCAACGTTGAGTTTAAATTTTTGTTCTGTTCTCGGTCTGTGTGTGAGTGTGTGCTTGTCAGTGTTTTTTCCAAAGCAACCATGGCTCAGCGAATCCTAGTGTAGGGCTATAAATGTGTGGCGTTACTTAATTACTGGTTTGAGTGGTAGAGAATGCCATTAGGCATTAAGTCCGCCCATTGTAATTCCTAGCTTTAGGTTTTCAATGAAGAGTGAAATAAATAAATTAATTACACTATCAAACCATGATTTATAATTTGCATTCTTTATTTTTACTCACCATAAAAAGTAGGTTGTGCTCCTACTTTTCATGCCGTTACATTTTTAGGGTTGCGTAGTCAACAAGAAACCCTTAATAGTGTCCCCATGTCCAGCTGGCCGTGCGTCCGTAGGGTACGTCGCGTCCGTCGCCTAAGTCGCGTCCGTTGCCTAAGTCGCGTCCGTCGCGTCCGCGACGTCCGACGCGTCCGTTTAACTTAGTTTAGAATACAATTAGTTCCTATCCCATTAGTATTCATAAAATGTATTTACGTTCTTTTACATTATTCTTATTTAAGAATTCAACGGCTTCCAAATCTGATTATTATCTGTCTAGACGAATCCATAAACTAAATACAAAAGTTCTAAAAGATTTAATGAGTACCTACTGTTTTAAAACATTTGAGAAACCTCCGTAGAACAAACAATTTATGCAAAGAATAACTATAAATATAAAAAAGACGAACAATGGAACAATAATCATTTGTTTTATATAACTATTTTATTTTATATTTTTATAGGACTGTAACTTTGTGGGTATGTTTCAGAGTGTTAAATCCGCCCTCACTTCGCTTCGGAAACATAATGCTTTAGTACCTAACTCAAAAAAATGTTTAGACGGGAAACTGGTTGAAATAAAACAAACACCAAATGTAACCCCTTGTGAAATGCCAGCGTGAGTCAACGGTGATGCGTTTCAAAAACGTAAGCTTGAGTTAACATTTATTGTCTATTTTATAGAAATCTATTCACAAATAAATAATAAATATGACAATTTAGAGAATACCGTTTAAACATTTGCTCTAGACACATTTAAGGTAATGAGAAAAATAAATAAAACAGTTATTTACTCTTACATGCGCTCTTATTTATAAAAATAAACGTCTTTGAAACCTTCGCACCTAAAATAATATTATTAAACTTTGTTTCTTTTAGGCAAACGCAATTTTTAATGTTCAAAGTACAAAAATACCCACTATGAATAAGAGCAGAATTAAAAACTCACCTTTAAAACTCTAACACTAGTTACCACCATTGTATCCGCAGTAAAACTCGATAGTCGAGCGACGTAATACAATTTGAGCGGTATTCTCTACAAACGAACCATGGCCGACGTTTAGTTTGCAAATAAAAAGCTCGAATGCCGGACGGATTGCACACAACCCCGACGTCTTTTGGGATTTACCCCGTTTCGTTTTTAGATTGCCGCCGCTCACACCGAACTGAATTTGTATAGTGAGTTCTAAAGGTCCACCCATTAATGGACCACTACTGAGCACGGGATTTTCCTCATCATTGCGGAGGCCTAGAACATACGTTACGTGCCCACCGAAGCACGGAAACGCTTAAGAAATTATTGCAACTAGGGTTCAATCATCCAACTAACGACCGCGCCTGCTATTGCAGTTATGACTAAGGTTAGGCGCAAGCCACCGGGCTATGAGCGCTTTTTGAATTTTGTGAATTTTAAATACCCAATCAGAACCATCTAAGATATTTGTATGATTATAAATTTTATTTTAAATTCTGTTCATATTTCAAAGTTATAAACTTTTGGCCTTTTTCTTAATGTCTTAGTGGTGGAGTTTCGCATAGAGTTATTAATAACATTATTTACGAGTAGTTCATTAATATTATTCCTGGTATAAGTGAAGCTCGTCTATCATTAAGGCTTAGTTTCAAACAAGTTCCGCTAAAGGCAGGAGCGGCAAAGGAATACCTCTTCAGCGAAAATCAACAAAGTTTCCTTACCCATAGTAGTAGAGGTATTAATTGCGTGGGTATACACTATACCGGTAACCCTCTCAAAGGCTACCAACACGGCAACGAATAATCGGGTACATACTCGTAATATGCCTTAAGACGTTCCAAATTGTTATATACCTAATTTGGATTTGCGAATTAAGAATGACGCTTGATGTGTCGAATAAAAGCTTCAAGCGGGCCGTGTGTTTGCTAATCCGGCAGTTGATTAGTACAATGACGGTGTAGCATATTCGAAATTTTCCAAGATCGCGGCTATGTAAAAAGTGTCAAAATTATTCGCATGTAAATGCGGGAGTCATATTGAAATTCTACGGATTCCAAGGAGGGAAGTAATTCTTTTCCGTAAGCAACTTCTTTTTTTCTGTTGTTGATTCAATGTACCTACGAGTAAAGTGAATTTGCCGACGCCGAAATTGAGATTCGGAGTAATGAAATATAGGCCCGTGTGGCAACGTCGATCGGTGTAGGGAAAATTTATATAACAAAATATTTTACGTACCTAAATGTTATACAATAACATTTATAATGACGAACCGGTATGGCGCAACAGTTACCTTGCCGGAATGCCATTCGAAGAGTCTTGGGTTCGATTTCCAGCTAGGCGCGAATTTCAATCGTGAGTTTCAATTTACTTTCTTGCTACGGAATCTAGGAATCCTAGTGTGAGACTATTAGTGTGTAGTTTATGTAATTAGACATATGTAATAATTTGTATAATTGGACTACTGAAAACTCTGGAATCTTCGACTGTGTTAACTGTTCATCTATTTGTTACACTAATAATATAATTGAAACGCTTGTACACTTACATTATCGCCCTAGGATCCGTAGTACTGCTGAACAGAAACAAACACAAGCCACAAACAATGAACCAAGATTCTTTTATGGTATTAAGGTAGCAAACGAGCTTGTAGCACCACCTTCCGCTGCCGCCCATCACAACTGTGACCGACCCAGAACAAGATTCAAATGGGGACTAGGATGGTTAGTCCGGTGGATGGTGATCTATCTAAACTTCTCCATGTAAAGTCCATGTCACAATATTCATGCAAGTTTTATACATACAAAGGTGTCAATTCACTTTGTACCTATAAGTGAATTAACACCTTTGTATGTATAAAACTTGCATGAATATTGTTCAAATGTAATGGTGATCTTTTCGTTGGTGCAACATTTAAATAAATAAATAAATAAATAAACAATCTTCAGCAAAAACGTCTTACTACTTGTTTACATTTCATTTCTCAAAGCTCATATTATGTTTTATAAATAAAATTGCAATTCAATTCTTCTTACTCAATCCAAAGAACTTCTTTGACGTACCTCAAGGTATAAAATATACATTTTAAGTAATATACAATTTCAGTTTTTATAATATAAAGAAACAATCTTCGGACTTGAATATAGTGAAATGAAACAGCTTGGCTTTAACCGAATGAAATACCTTTAGGGTTAAAATATCTGGAATTTCTGAGATTATATTTTATAGACTTTGCTCTCTTTGTCTCTCATACAAACAGAGAGAAGAAAGAGACTTCTTATCTATAAATATAATAAAACTGTTACTGGTTTATGTCTGTACGTTGTAGATATTTTAGAAAAGAAGTACTAAGGGTCTCTGAATATTTAATAATACGAGAAATAACTTTATACTTTAATAATAAGCCATTAATACTTTTTTCTCAATAGAAAGCCAAAATGTTTTTAAACTTTTGTCTTCCTGTTTGTATGTTTGTCCACGCGTTTCACGCAAAAACTACTGAAATTTGATGCGGTCACGTTTGATGTGCCAGCATGGGATAGTAGGAAGTAGTCTAGGCCGCTCCGATATATACAAAATGGCTGTATTATTTGTAATTATTAGTTTATTATTTGTATCACGTGGGATTGTAGTCATGCAATAACTTATTTAATATAAAAAAGTACACCATAAAAAGTCCTTTATTGGTAAGCATAATAAAATGAGTGACCTAATCTTACAAGCGATTTATTTCAGACAACAATTCAGACATTTTATTCACACGATCGCCGGATTTTACGGTTCCGCACCTAAAGGGTAAAAAAGGGGACCATATTAATATGCCTCCGCGATCTATCTGTCAGAGAGATTTATTTCTTAACTAAAAACGGAAATATGTAAACACTTGAAATGTTCACAGAGTGCGTGTTAGTGTGGCCGCTATCACAACAAGACTCTTACTAACGTTTACTAACTGGACTATTACTAACAATAACTAACAGGACTAACATTCACTAACAGTCCCTGACCCAGTCCTCATACTTACAAACTAACCAACTAATGTTCTAACACTAACCTAACCGGACTAACTATCCCAGTCCCCATATGAGTCTTGTTCTAAGTCGGTCACAGTTGTCATGGGCGCAGCGGAAGGTGGTGCTGCATGCTCCTTTGCTGCCTTAAATCAATAAAAAAAAAGTATCAAAAGTTAGTTCCCAAGGGCGTCCCCATACAACAGTCATACAAGTCACGTGTTGTTCTTAGCTTTTTTGTTGTCGACCAAATAAATTAGAGTAATCGCTCGGTAGTACGGAACCCTACGTGATCGAGTCCGACTCACACAAGAAATTGTTTATTTTAATCACATTCTAATACAGACTCATATTCCTGCAGTCTTTCTTATTTTATGTAAACAAAGTTACAGTTCTTAACTACTATTGAGTTTTATGAAGTATAAACAGTTTTGGAAGTTATTTGAAGAATAATCATAAAATTGTCTGGGATCGTACCATTGAGAATAAACTTTTAGGTATTGTATTTGATTAATAAAATTTTGAAGCATTTCGTGAAATAAGTAATCTTTGTTATACAGTAACAGTTTGAGGGGAAAATTATAAGAGACTACACATATTTTGAAACTTTATATTTTTAGACTAATTGCGTTACGCATCCATGAACATTCGTTACAGTATTGCCACCAACGCGTTACCACCTGAGGTAAGTCCGTTTTGCTCAGCAAAGATTAGACAATACCTTTGGTGTTGCTAGTTCATGGTGATGACCACTCACCTTAACACGTGTGTTTGTTTGCTGTCTAGCTACATAAAAAAGAATAATTTAGTAACATTACGTACCATGAAATCATCGATGCTGGAACTTTGTTCAATAATTTACACGTACGAGATAGGAAGTGCCTTGAAAATCATATTACAAATGGTAGATGCAAGCCAGGTATGCAAATGTTGGATGAAGCCTGGTTTCACGCTGGAAATTGGAAACTAGAAATGAAAATGTACCGACTCTCAAAGCCAACGGTTTATGTCGATAGTAATTGATCGTAACTCGTGATGGCCAAGTGGTTTGAACATTGAACTTCCGAACGGGGCTCGAACAGTTCGAATACTGCACGCCTCTGATTAAAAAAAATATATGCGTATTTAATTAATTATAAAATGCTTCGGTGATGTAAGAAATCACTAAGAAGCCTGAAAAGATGTCGATGCGAAGCTTTATGCCTGGGGAGCTGCCGAGCTTCGACTGATCACGTTTGGATCTTACGATATACGCGAGTCGGTGTGGAAAACTTCGATAGCGTGATTCAGGCTTGACGTGACGTCACCGTGTGATGTGTGAGCGATGTCGTCACACCTGAACATCTGTGAGATATATGTGTATATGTGAGTAATTTTTCAAAGGTGTTGTGAAATCTGTCAATCCGTAATGAAAATCAGAAGCAATATTTTTCTTCTTCTTGTTTCTCCTTTTGCTCTTTTTTAATACCTACCGTCTGGCTTTTCCAGATCCACCCAGAGCTGACTGGTAGAGAACGCCATAAGGCATTAAGTTTGTAAACAAAAAAAATATATAAAGCCTAAAAACGTTTAATAAACTGAATCACTAGTATATAATTATGTTATACGTTTTAATATGTCAAACAGTGTAAGCATATGGAATAGGTAATAGAATATAACAATACAAATGCGAGTAAGGTAACATTAAGTAACTTAATGTTCATGTAACACACTTTGTAGGTGCTGTTGTTTTATGTCTGCATAATATTACTAGGTGTGTGTTTAAACTAGACTAACGTTAATTGTATGGCATCGAATGTTGTTTGTTCAAACACGTCTACGGCGTAGCAAGCTACGGAATTAGTGTTGTCGTAGCACTTCGCTGAACTGAACTTGAATATTTACGATTAATTTTGTACTAAGAGAACGAATTAAATTAAGTCTTACTGAACTAATAACTTCGGTTAAGGGAAACATCGTTAGGAAACCTGCACACCTGAGGGTTCTTAAAGATGTTCTCAAATTTCAGTGAAGTCCGCCAATTATTTATTTATTTATTTATTTATTTATTTATCATTTAACAAAAGTTACATAGGTACAATGATAGGATCGCATTATAAAAACCACTGAGGTTTGTGTTATAATGCTATAATTATGTTTACATCAAATATTTTTTTTTTACCAAGGTGATCACATAGTGAGAGGAGACGCCTGTCCAGCATAAGGACTGTTATGGGTTGCGATGAAGTATTGTTAGAAATTCGGTCACAGATGTGTTAGCAACACATCTGAGACTCTCGACGACTATGATGATCGCCCCTGAAAAGGTATTCTTCCTCTTCTTCTTAAGTTTTGTTCCGGGTCGGTCACAGATGTCATGGGCGGCAGCGAAAAGGTGCTGGTGCCGGATGCTCGCTTGCTTAAGTCCATATTTTTTTTAAAACGGACTCTATTACTATTCAACGTAAGACATATTCGGCTCACAGAAACAGTTGTAAGTGGGTATTTAGAGCTATCAGGAAACTTGTCCAACTCGGCGTAGTTACAGAGAAACGCTTGTGGTTTGGCAAGTGCTAATAGGACTATTAGATCTAAGTGATAGTTGTAAAAGACATTAGCGATAATTTTGGTTGCAATGAGGGTTTTCTCTAACGCTGCGGGAAAGAGATAGCATGTCCATTGGCAATAATCCCCCTGCTGGCATTTTGTATCTAAACAAAATGTGAGGGATACAAGCCATAATCTACCACGCTGGTGCGCAAGTGCGGTTTGGCTGATTGAACACACCTTTGCGAACATTATGGAGAACTATCACAAGTGTACATTTACTCACGATGTTATCGTTTACAGAAGCAAGTCATTAGTACCAAGATTCAAATCCAGGCTACCGTATCTATATAAATATATTAATAATAGGTAAAATGAAACAGGAAATTAGGTTTCAATATATTATAATCATCCAGTGTTCAAAATACCGTGCTTCGGTATTCCATTATCGGCGCAATACAGGTATTTTCTCTATGCTAATACTTCGCTTTACTATGCATGGATCGGGGTTTTAGACCCTGCCAACTCTTTGGGGAACTAACTATTGGTACCCAAAATGTAGCCATTCATATTTTGTGTTCCATTCAAGTGCAGTTTTATAGGCTTAGTGCAAAGATTAGAACCAAGATATAACCCAACTTTGCTTACAATTGCTGACAAGCCTAAACTTCGATGTATCCACTAGTAAACTCGACCTTGCTTCGCTTCGGCAAACTTTTTCCTTACGATTGCAAAGATTTACTACCCAATCAGAATCACACGTCGCACCGATATTAATGCCATTACATAATTAATGTCTCTCCAATTATTTTCTTTTCATTAAAACCCATCGACTGCCACGAAGCTACCCCCTTGCTTGAGTCAGTCGCTTAACCCCGTCGTCTTACCTTCAGACCTAGTACTTTCATAATTACACCCTGAAGCTCGCGCGCTATTTACCGCGCAAACAAACTGGCGAGCGATTGCATCGACTAATGACGCATGAAAAAGGTAAAGGATGTCGTCGATAACGCCGGCGTATTTATTAACTGTACGGAGACTTATTATTACTATGGATATCGGGTCTCATACTAAAATCGCGAAAAAAATGTCCTTACGAAGCTTCTTGCTTCCTAATTAATATAATAAACAAGTTGTCCCGGCGTACTTCGTACCGCTTTATAATTAAAAAATGTTTTGGTAATATATCGACAGCAACGCCACCTATCGGGTCCAATTGTGAATCTAAACCATTCCCAGATCCCCTTGAACACACACAAAAAATTTCATCCAAATCGGTCCAGTCGTTAAAAAATGTTTTGGTGATATATCGACAGCAACGCCACCTACCGGGTCCAATTGTGAATCTAAATAATTCTCGGATCCACCTAAGACACACAAAAAATTTCAACCAAATCGGTCAAGCCGTTTAGGAGGAGTTCAGTGACATACACACTCACACTCGAATTATATAACATGAACAATGAAACAATGAAGTTAAAAACGTGACGCCTTTTCTGTCAAGTGTAAGGGCGATGGCGACCATCTTCCGTTTCCCATTACACGTAAGTCTAATCTTGGATATTTTAAACTAATATTATTGCAACCCCTAACCGTCCAACTGGTTTGCACAGGTGAGAGACGCTCACAATGTGAGAGTTAAAGTACACACCTATTAACATAACTTTAATTAATTTTCTCCCCAAAATTAAAGTTAATTTACATATTTAGAGTAAACACCCGTCATTGTCGTGTCACGTCAGTAAAATATGTGTACCAAATATCAACTTTTTTCTAAGTGCCAAATAAACCAATTAACTTGATTTCATAAGACATCTAGACTTAATCACCACTTAGCATCAGGTGGGATTGTTGTCAAGCATTAACTTATAATATGTAAAAAAGAGATTCCTTTAATTTTAATTTAATAATTCTTGGAATTAAATAACTCTTAGTAGTCAGTGTGTCCTGTTGTTCTCGTGTCGTTGTTGCATGTGTGAATGTACCCTTAGACCTGTTTTGTACTTAAAAACTACTCATAAAGCATATAATATAATTTGTTCAGTTAATTCCTTTCAAAATATCTGGCATTGTATAACTTTTATCAAGCTTTAATTAGAATTTAGATCATTGCTCTTAATGAAATGCCTTTCATATTAATTTCAATAATTGTTTTAATTAAATACCTTTCAGTTTGTTGTTTTTGAAACAGACAAAAGTATGCGCCAATTAATTTAATTGCTTTTCCTTTTATGAAATAGTCTGGATGTTACCCATTTAAATATTTACATTTGGCAATTAATACACGGAGACATGCAAAATGAATTGGTTCCAAATTATCACTTAAGGTATTATGTTAATCATCAGAGAAATATTGTTACTATCCCCTCGACGTTCTTCACCTCGGTGTTGGATAATAACATCTGCATTGTTTAAATTATTTTAGTGTAAAGGAATTTTAATAGAATAAAAGCTATGTGTTACCTCAAGTTAGCTATGAACATGTCAATTAACTAGGTTTCGACATTATAAATTATCAATATAGGTACTGAAGGCGAGAAAAGAGAGTTATAACAGAGTAGCATGTAGTTACATCCATTTATACTATACTACAATAATGTTATATTTATACTCCACTACCCTTTATCGATAAGCTGTGTTTTCCCTGATTACCACAAATATATTTTATAACAATATCCTTGATTCTTAAATCGTTGGGCAAATACATTTTTAATTCATTATAAAATTTTATACCACACTTTGCAATTACTATATACTTCGATATTCCCACAAAAGCGTGTTCGTAGCACCATTTTGTTGCAAAACCCACCGCAAACTCGATAGCAGGTAGCGACATAAAACAGCTAATTAAAAAGCAACTTCTCTTCCCAATGGTTTTCATATAAAGTTTCAAGAGTGTTTTGTAGGAACTTTGCATTTAAGACCGCATTTGCATCGACTGAGGAACCTTCTGAATGTAAATTAACCGCTCCACTGCGGTTATTATGCAGTAATTAGCACATTCCACCGAAAAGTAAGTTGGCTTAACGTAGTAGTTCGGCTAACTACATTACTAACTACAAATTGTTTAATTTGTCGTTACAACTGCATCAAATATTTGAAGTCTCTGGACGGCTGAAAATTGTTGGTAAAGTACCTACTGAGTGACAACAGAAAGTCCAAAACAAATTATATTTGGCTGTTATATAATACGTAAATAAAAAACAATAATACGCTTACTTACTGGGTGTCATGGAAAATACAAATATCACATCCAACTTTACTAACATCCATGATCTGAGAACAAATATTTATTTGCCTCATAGTATAGGACGGGAATCAAATCCACCCTTCGCTACGCAAATTTGTTAGCTGTTCCTTTAAAGATGACATATTATGTATACATATATGTATACATTCTAATATAATATTACTATTACGCTATAGATAATTTGCAGATAGTCAGATTATTCGCAGTCGAACATCTTGCGTTTGGATACACATACAATCTAGCTTACATGTTCAGTTCCTTGTACTGGCATCATGTTTATTTTTAGCATAACATGCCAAAAAGTGCTGAATTCGATTTACGAATGTGTCGCATCGAACAAATCTGACATCGGTTGAAATGCAATGTATACGCATCAAAGGTATACGCAATAAAAGCGTATTAAAAAGGGCCGTAGCGCGCTGTTAGTTATCTTTGTTGGAGTATTTGAAAGTAGATATATTACCGTTTTACAAAATATCGGAGAATCCTTTGCATCGTTTACAATCATTACGATGTTCGTGGCAGATCCGCTGTTGCATATACTTAGGTAAATAATTATGAAGAAAAAATAAAACCTAGTTTTTTATTTGAAAATACATACAGTTTACAAATACCATGCCATCAGATTTGGTTCCATTTATATAAACCGAGGGCTAGTAGGGTGACCGCAATGCACCATCGCTATCAGGAATGACTGTAACATAAATCAACAGGCTTAAACAGGCCAACGCATCCTGTGAGGAAGTAGCATGTCATGTTAATGTGAAGATAAAAACATAATGTGTTACATCGTGTATTTTGTTTGAAATCGCCCGGATTGTGTCAATTTAAGCGATCGATGTAGTTAAACATGGAAGCGCTCAGTAGTTTTTCTTTTTTTAGGAAAGGATGAGACCTGCTATCATTTTTCCAAGCTATGACCACTGCTGAGCTTGGGTCTTTTCTCAAAATATACATCCGGCTGTCCATGAAGCTGACCCGTGCGAGTGCCCGTGCCGACCCGTGGAAGTGCGTCTGGGCAGACTTCACACAACTTTGAAAATATTAAGTCGTCAACTTAGAATAATTACACTATAGAAACGTAGTCCGCGCGGCCGTTTTGAAGCACCTTAATTGGAGTCAGAAATGACTCCAAACACCGGGCAGCTCATGTTAACGCACGCCAAACGTGTCTCGCGAAAAAAAAGAATTATGACAAATCTGAAAAGCTATTTATGTAGGTATTATTGCTAAAAACATAATATGATTATCCGCAGCCGAATCATTCCCCGCTTTCGGGAAAGTTTCGGTTTTGTGCTTCACTTTAGACAGAGCGTTTGTATGAAGACTGTCTTTCTATAGTGTTATTATTCTAAGGTCATCAATAATATCGAGAGCGTCGCCGACGCGCAACGGTTCGTAAGGAAATCAGCACCTTATTTTTTTACCTATCGGCTACCTGACACAGTAACCGGACACTAACGGCCGTTTTAATGATTTATATGTAGTTAGTGTAAAAGTAATAACAACTACCACTTATGATGTCACTTTGACAGTTAAGCACCTTGAGGATTATACATAATAGATAGAAGATGATGAGAGGGCGTAAAACATATTGTCATTATAAGGACTATAAAGATTATGAGAGGTCGTAAAACATTTCATTATAAGGACATCTATTGGTAGCAACGACCACTTCCGATCATTATAGATTGCAGGTCCTTTTTGAAATCTGTACATAAAACCCATTTTTATCTCAAGAGCAAGTAATCTTTGTCTCATCCGCCACCATCAACAACATCCAATACAATGCGTGTTATTTATCGCCAAAGTTCAAAATCGCTTGTGGAGTAACTAAATCTTTAGCTAAACTCGATTTGGCCCGCCTAATGACCCAGACGACAGTCATGACAAACTGCCACTGGCCCTTAATGACGCCTTCTCTCTGAGGGGCTGTTAGCAACTAGATGTTAGTGTTGTATCATCAAAGAATTACGTACGCCCTGAATTAGTTTCGTGTGATTTCAGAGATTAATCTTCATCTAAGTGATTGTGACGACTGTTTTGGTTCATCATAGACCATGGACGTTGGTGCTTTTCAAAGCATCCTGGCAGAGTCAGCCTCTGAAAAAGCCAAAACATGTTTACGTTTTCACCAATGCATCTCTTCTATCAAAGAATTTAAATAGCGCGATGTATAATTAATTAATTATTTGTATGTTTTGTAAGGAAGCAATGGTGTTGATATATAGTATGTTAATAATTATGTCATAACCCCTACACAAATAAAGATAAAAGAAATCATAGCCCATAAGTGTTCCACTGCTATGTTGAAGTCTTCCCAATGTGGTAGAAAATGTAAAGTATTAAGTCCACCGTGACGGAGTGTGAATTAAGTGGCTTCAGAGACCTGCTAGACATCTTCTATGGAGAAATTCTTCTTCTATTCTTCTATGGAGAATTTAGATGATTTCCAATTATATTGACCAGCAAGGGATCGGTTCGCTTTGTGGTTGGTGTTAAACCAGGTGGCTCGTCTGCTCGTGTACAGATATTAACATGAAAAAATTAAGATACTTTTCATAATCCTTTTTAACATTGCAAGTCACTATTAAACAAAGTTACGCCAACTTTAAGACCCTGATCAGTAACTGAAAGAACTAAAAACGCGATTGCTGAACCGAAAACATAATTAACTCTGCGTGATACAAAATAAACGTATTTACCCTTTATATATTACTCATTTGTATTTCCAAATAGTGGACTAACCAGGGCAATTTTATTACTAAACTATCTTAACTCCGTAGTGAATAAAGGATCTCTGAAGCGGACTATCCTAATAGCAATGATATTTATCACTAGGTTATCTCAACCGTATTTTGCCCGAGTCTCTCTAAGGAGGCGATTCGGGAAACTTAATGTTCCGGACGACGTCATCAACCTCTTGACCGCTAATGACGTGATATATGTTGAAGGAGTGGTCTCAAGATATATGTTACTAAGGGTTGAGAAGATTTGAGATTTATTTGGTTATCAAATTGATAACTGGATACTTTAGGTCGGGATTACCTCTGGATTTTAAATGATTAAACACAAAGATTAAACACACGTTCGAGGCTATTACAATGTATGATCAAAAGTTTTAAACACTCCATTCCATTCATTATAATTATAGGTGGTGTACCTTAATTTTTCAGCTTATTATAAACTACAACAAAATAACTTACTGGACTATTACTAAAATAACCAATAGGAATAACTATCACTAACAGTCCTTGTCCCAGTCCTCATACGTACTAACGAACTAATCAACTAACATTCTTAGTAACACTCTCTATATATCGACTTTAAAAAATACTTGGCTCTAACCGTTTATTGAGCTACAGAGCACAGGTTTCTCTACCTGAGGAGATTCAAAGAATACTCCACTATTTATTATTTCGTAATTTACCTAAAATTTTGAAATAATAAACTTGAGACCCACATTTTTTTCAATTGGACAAACGAGCATTAGATCCACCTGATAGTTACCGTCGCCTATGGACAAATGGCAACGAAAAAATTGGTAAACCAAACACAAAAAGATGTATTCAGTGCGGCAAATGCTAAAAACCCGCAGGGTAACCGCTGTTTGGAGCCAGTTTATAGGCTTATTATGTTTGATGGTCCTTGAAAATGTTTTTTCCGCTTGAGTTAATTCTAAAAGGACGTCATACTACAAAAACTTTCCCTTTACGCAAAATTATGACACTACCCCATTTTACGCTTCGCTTGGCATGGATTCTGATTTTTAGGCAATTTTTACGGATTACAGAATTAGACTTTTGGGACATGATAAAATCGTTTATACTGAACAAATCTTTATGGGGTGTTCAGAAACATATAAAATATTGCGCGTAATATCGGCAAGCTTTACATAAGGTAGGTACAAGCATGCACAACATACTGATTGGAACAGAGCTGATCGGTCTCGAACGGTCCCTTCTATTGAAGACAATTCTCTAATTAGCCTTGTCTGTTTCAATAGAGTGAACCAACAGCAGGGAAATTTGGTCTATACTCAAGACGGATAAAGCCTTAATGATTTCCGTTTTATCATGATGTGTTCTTTAAAACAAGTGGCATAATCTCTCGCAAACACATAAACTTTACAGAGTAACAAACACAAAACAACGACTATATTTTACGAGTTATTCCCATAACGGCAATAAGGGCTCTGTTTGAGATTCAGCAGCGCTCACGACTTGAGAAACTTACTCTCGAACGGAATGAGCAATGAGCGTCGATTGCTCGAGCTCAATGGTCAACGAAGGCAAATTAAATAAATCAATATTAGAACGTTGCACACAAAAAATGTTAATAATTGTTTTTTTTGGCTTCAGCACATTCATGGAAAACTACTAAGTAATAGTCACTAAGTCTCTCCTCGTCACTAGAATCAACAAACACTGCACTGGAGCTGCGTGGTGGAGCCACGCAGCTCCAGTGTCGGATCAAATCCATGTGTCGGAAGTTTTGATGCCGCCCGAAGACCTCCGACATAGATTAACGATTGATAGCTAACGTTAACAACCGCGACCAACGCGACAGCTTAACACGTCATACTGAAACCAAGCCGGCAGACCAGGGTGCAGTAGAAGGTGATAAAAGCTGGCCTACAACTACCTAATAAGTTTCTCCATAATGTTCTCAAAGGTTTGTGAAGTCTGCCTATCCGCACTTGGCCATTATGGTGCACTATGGCCTGTAACCCCCCACATTGTGAGAGGACACTCGACCCCAGCATTGGAACTGCTATGGGTTGCGATGATTTATCTGAAAAATATTATTATATTATTTTCCAAGTACCCTCATTTTACTAGAAGCTTTGGAAGCAGACACGTAATTTTATCAATAAAGACCCTTATCTACATCAGGCAAAGTTGTTCATTATAACCGCAATAACGCGCTGCTTAAAATTCAAACGCGCGTCCTACTTCACCAAGTTTTTTGAAGAGTGAATGAGCAATGAACGCGCAATAAAGTTTTGCGTCTAAATGACTAAGTAGGAGGGAACATGTGCCTTTTAAAATTCTGAAGAGTGAGATACTAAAAAAGAAAATCACCTTGAAACTTTACATCATTTTTTTATGTAACTAGCTGACAAATCAGACGCGCCACCTGGTGGTAAGTCACCGCCGATAACACCAAAAGCATCTCCGACGCGTTGCCGACAATGTTCTCAGACGAAATTTAAAAATTGAAAAAAAATATATAAAAAAATTAAAAAAATGTAAAAATTTGTATGAGTACAATGCGAATTCGTGGGCACCAGCTAGTAAAACATAATTACAATTATTGTTAATACTTTTAAGACATAAATAAAGAATAAATACTTATAATTAACATATAAATTAGACTAAAATTTAAACTAAAATTAAAATAAATTTATAAGCTTAATTATTGTTAATTATAACACAGAGGAAACTGCAATTTTAATCATGAAAAATTAATTACAATTTTAAACAACCTTACAACTTCTCTCTCACCCTGTTCGAAATTTGAAAAAGTAACAACTGGCGTTCAAGATTCTTCGTCCCCTAACGACAATAACAGCTCTGTTTGTAATTCCGCAGTGCCTTAACTTTACCAACTCCCGAACTGAATAAGTAATGAATGAGCTACATTTTCTGAACGAATGAGTCTTTAGGTAAACATGACTTATATTATAAAGTTGTCAGGCTAAGTTACCAGATATATAGACACATGACCTCGAGATCGCTGAACTTGCTTTTAAAGATGTAGTTCCCAATTTTGTGGTCATCTCTTTTCCGCAAAGCGAAGATCAGAGATATGTCACGTTTCTTTACTCAATGGACAACAGACGTAAAGTTGGAACATTTGCAAGTGTTCTCTGCCACTCATGGAGATCTGTAACACCGAATGAATTACCATCAGCTTTACTGATTCGGTAGTGGTAATTGGTACAATCAGCTTAGCCTTATTCCTAGTACATATTTATCTTGTGAATGTGTACTATCACAGTATTTTTAATGTACATAAAATTTACATATTACTATACAAAATTATTGTAGCACAACAAATGAAGTTGTGATTTTAAACTTAACTCATCGCGGATTGTACACACATTTCATTCTCGATATTTCGACCCAGTTGCGTAGTACAAAATACATATCGTGAGTACCCGTATCATAATAAAATAAAGACAATTCTAAATGCTGGTTAAGTAACGGGTTAAATATAGTAGCAAAACTTTAGAATGAATGCGCCCTACTTCAACAATTCATCGCAATACCTAGGGCATATTACTTAAAGAGAGAAAAATTTTGCATCTTCTCCGTATTACCTGGGCCAATTTCCGGGGCACTCATATTAAATTTGTACCTTTTTGCAACACAAATGTGCTGCGGGTATCTCCGCCAAGTGTTACGGTGGATTTACATAAGAATATGACGGTAAAGCCAAGAATCCAGGTTTTTATGGTAATACAAAAGTAAGTTAGGTTAACACTGATAGCCGAGCGGTTTTAACACAGGACTCCCGAACAGTGGGGCCAGGGATCGAATCCCAAACACACCTCTAGTTTTTAGAGCAGATTGATGATGATGTGCGTCACTTTTAATTATCACTTGCTTTGGCTAAGGAAAACATCATGAGGAAATCTGCACACCTAAGAGTTCACCATAATGTTATCAAAGCTGCGTGAATTCCACCAATCCGCACTTGTCCAGCGTGGTAGTGTCGTAGTGTATATCGTATACCCCTCACAATGAAACTTCGTACATAAGAATTTGATTCAGAATTACATAAACAATGCATCTTTTCAATTGAACAAATAACAACATACATGTACAATTGTACATAGGTACATAAAAAGAAACATGCAATCCTCTTCTAGACTAATGAAATAAACGAAAGGTTTATTTCATCCCACACCTTCCGCACGCGAAGAAATTGTAAAACTCCAAATGACTATTTGTTCAACAGCGGAACAAGTTGTAACACATGAATTTCTTAGCGAGAACATCCAAGTTGATTGAAACTCCACCTACTTAAATAAGAACGGATCCAGCCGAGACAGTTTCAGACCAAGTTTTGAGACGCGGCGACATTGTAGAAATGCAATTAAATC
This sequence comes from Ochlodes sylvanus, assembly GCA_905404295.2. Classification (NCBI taxonomy): domain Eukaryota; kingdom Metazoa; phylum Arthropoda; class Insecta; order Lepidoptera; family Hesperiidae; genus Ochlodes; species Ochlodes sylvanus. The sequence continues at coordinate 8,191,746 of FR990144.1, forward strand.
TTGCTTAAGATACAAACACCTAAGTTTAAATTGCGGTAGTGTAACATTGCGATTTGCGACAGAAACAAATATTTCTTTCACTTCAACCCATTAATGGCCCACTACTGGGCACGGGTTTATTTTCATAACTGAGGAGGCCTAGAACATACTCCACCACGCTGCTCCAGTGTCGATTGGAGGAGGAGTTAGTGGGCAACGCAAACGTCGGAAGTTTAAATGCCGCCGGAAGGTATTTCTATCTATATATTTGTATAATACCAAATATTATACAAATAAATAAAATTGGAGCGTCTGTTTTTAATATTAAAATAACTGCTTTTTCTAAACGCATGTGGATGTATACACGGTACGTATGCCAAATTTTTTTTTTACAATTTATGTCTGTCTTTGTTTTTTTCGGTTCCGGCTAATGTCTGGAACCGCTTGACCGATTTAGACGGGACTTTCACTGGCTGATAACTGATATATTAAGGAGTGACTTAGACGTATATTTTAGAAATTTCACCGTAACAATTAAAATTCCACACGGACGAAGTCGCGGGCACATCTGGTACTATAATAAATCTAAAGAGGAACTTTTTCAGTAAGTACATTATTATTCCGCAATTTTGACATCTAAATACCTATTTCCAACTAAGCCACAACGAAGCGTGACTGAGTTCAGCTGGGTTTTAACGAAATATAGTTTGTCAAGATGTACAAAAGGCTGATTACCCCTTAGCCAACTTTGTAGTGACCTTGTGAAACGAAAGGCGCTGAAGCGAGGTACCCTGGGTTAGATTCCCAACTGGGACTGACATTTATGTGCCAGAGACGAATAAATATTACGAACATAACTTTATAGATAACCTGGATTCCATAAGTCTAGACCCCACGTTATGTCTAGACTGAACTGAGCTATTTACACATCTTAACTGCGACTTCGCAACGACCATACGATTTTATCTCTACCTCCATATCCAATAAAGAAGTCCCAGTGGATCTTTCCCGGTATTTGACGCGTACTTTGACGGTATCTGTCCAATTGTACAGTCGTTGTCCCGTGTGTGTAGTGATATTGTCCCGTTATAACGCTATCTGTCCCGTTATGACGCTATCTGTCCCGTTATAACGCTGTCTGTCCCGTCTGTGAAGCGAGTTGAAATATTTTAGTTAAAATAACAAAGCAAGCGAAGTCCATATCGAACTCGAGTGCATAGCCGTATTTATTTATAATGGTCCTTTTTTGTTTGGAGTCCCGTTCAGCGCTCGAAACTCGACCGTAACTAATTTTCTCAAAGGTCTGCTTCACATTCACCCTATGAACGTAAACATTTCCTTAATATTGATAAACATTTCGTTTTCCTTTTGTAACATTTCCTTTTATAAACATTTAATATTTATTCAGGAAATGTTTACGTTCATATACATAATTATTTGATATACCTATACGTTCATAAATGTATTTGCATACAATAATTAACTTTGTGTAACTCTCCCTTCCTTCAGAAAATCACATTTTACTTGTCCAAAGCACGGAGACGCTCAAGATTTGCTTCTAGCGGTCACCCATCCACCTACTGACCGCGTCGCGACTTGAGCCGCCGGGCTATGACTTCAGCAAGGAACTTACTGTTCCTTTCTTTGTTTCTTGACCGGCATCATTATCCCTTTGGTGTCCACTGATATCCATTAACAACGGTGACCACTTACCGTCAGTTCTTCTATTCGATAATGGTTTATTTAAATTAAAAAACAATACTTCTGACAGACTTCATCATCATCATCATTATCACAACCAATAACTTTCCCATCGCTGGGCACAGGTCTCCGCTCACAATGTGAGCGGTACAGACGATAGTCCATGGCTGGCCACGTGCGGATTGGCGGACTACAAGACATCTTTGAGAGCTAATATTTTATTACAATGATTTTTTCACCGAGGCAAGTGATAATTAAATTTTAATACAGAGATGCGTACATAATTCGAACCCTGACCACGGTAATAGTATCATGCAGTAGTGTGACTCGGCCCTGTCCTTGAAATAAATGCCTATTGCCCCGCACGCTAGGGCCGCCTCTTTCTAGTTGTAGTGAATGTAAGTGGGTATGTAATACGCACGCTTCCTGATTCCAAACCCACACGTTCGATCGTCGCTATGGCGCTTCTGTGGCTGTTGTATACTTAATGTGTACTAAACTCCGAGGCGCGTAGATATGATTCACGTTCCGACCGTTTGTATGAAGATGGAATACTGTATGATACTGTATTACCGTGCCCAGACCCTCCTGTTCGGAAGTCCAACGTTCAATCCACTCTGCTATCACTGCGTCTAAACGTACGACATAACTTTAAAACTTTAATATCGCAAATAAAAAGGCATTAGGCATGCAACACCAAACGATCATAGAACTGAGCCGGCGCCACTAGAGTGTGTAATTAAAACCACGAAACTAACGTATACGGGCTTTTACGAGTATTCATTAAAACTTAAATTTTAATTCAGCATCTTGCAATGGCTGGGACCGGCTGTTTAACCCAGCAGGACTAATTGAGTTCGTTTAACTTCGCTCAAATTTAAATTAAATTTTGCTATAATAATTAGGTTATCTATGTATGTCTAATACTGCGTTTGATTATAACATTGCGTGACCGCGTGGGTCGGTTGTATGTATTATTTTAAGGATTGGGGGATTCGTAATAAGACGACGCGTCGCATCCTGACTCGTGGCTTTCCATCTTGCGTGGGTCGGTTGTACTCGTATGTATCAGGATTAGAGGATTCGTAAAAAGACGACGCCTCGCATCGTGAAATCGTAACTTGTCGCTTTTATTTAAGTTGTATTTATATTTCTATGCAACAATCCGCACAGGTGGAACTTGTTTTGGTATGGACCCACCACCCTCCCTTATCTCCAGGTAGGTATAATATATATTATATGTAGGTATATAGTATGAATAAATTGTGATGGTATATACTATATACCATCACATTCCAATAGTACACGACACGTGTTTCGCCCCAAAACAGAGCATCATCAGGTGATGTGGACTCTACAACGGTTGGTCGTCGTCGTCTTGTCGCTTTTGTCGTTAGCCAAAGACAAGATTAAATAATAAGAATTTAAAATTTAGATTTATTTAATTATGACTATTAAACAGTTATAGTAAATGGATAGTTTCTATTTAAGTATCGATACCTTAAACTCTACATATAATTTGGTGTATAAAAAAAATTAATGCCGGTACCCTGAACTAAAATAATAACGTGCGGTATAAGCGCAAGTGCTATTGCTAAACGCAAGGAGCTATTATTCTAGAAATGCAAGGACAGGGTTACTAGAACAAATTATAATATTTAAAGCCAATATTTGAGGGTAAAGCTAGAACCACACTAGACGGAAGATCCGCGCTTATTACTTTGCGGTAAATCATAATTCTAAATATTACAGCGCCAGTCAGATTTAAGTAATTGGTATTGCAGCGCTTCATTCGTGACAAAACGTCTAATGTGGGCGTAGCCTAAGGCTTGTTTTGCGTAAGTAGTGTATTGTTTACATAGGGCCAAGATGATATTAATATAGAATGGTACTCACTGTCTGCTTTTGCTTCACAGAATTATACGTCAATATAGTTGTAATGTTGAATCAGATTTTTCTTTCTTTGTGGACTATGGTCATTTCAGGGAAATTCAGGCACATTTCAGGGAAATGACCATATGTGGACTATGGTAATTCCCCTGCTGGCCAAGTAAATTGTCGTCGAAGTAAAATATGACGAAGTAGGAGCCACTTGAGATCGTTGGGAAACTGGAATTACGTTCAAATTTTCGCAGATAACCCAAAAATACATCTCGAACACAGCTTCTACAAGCGTTCAAGTTTATTTAGGAGCTACTCTGCTTCCGGTAAATCTAATTATAATCGCTCAATAAATGGTTATTTAAATAACCTTGAGGTAACATTTACTTTTTGTTTTGCTTCGACTTTATAGCTCGTTGTTCAATCGGCTTACAAAAATGATGATAATATGTTAATTTAAGGAATACCGGCTAACATTATCATAACCTGCACGAATAGTCGCAGGCTGTATCTTCTTGTATTAGGTAAACAAATAGTTATCATAATGTTAATATTTGTGAGTGTCGAACACCGTTTAGAAGAGAGATCTATTCACTCAGTTCATATTTTAACGTTAAAATCTCTAGAACAGTGTGTAAAATTGCTAAATTGACATAATCTTGAATGATTAAATTAAAGACAATAAATTTGAAATAGGCTCATCGTTGCGCAATTTAAGATTATTACGTTGTAGAAATTTAAATACGAATTGTTAAAAAAACAAGAATGAGTGAAAATAATAATCAAGATAAGAAAACAGGTTTGTTATTCATTATGGAAAAATACTTTTATGGAATTTTTGAAATGTAGTTTAAAGGTGATGGCGGTGTCATTAAAGGCGTCAATATTTTATTAGTGTGTAGGTATTTAATTTTGTGCATTTTACGATACTTACCGATGAGGTGCAATGTCGAAGGATAGAAGAGAAAATTATTATTTGAGTTCGTAAATGTGTGTAAAGTCCATTTTTCAAGAAGATACTTTATTAATAATATCGAATGGATTATCGTGATGATTATATTACTAACTTTATGGTTATGGCTTCAATTCATTAATGGCCCACTACTGAACATGGGTCTCTCCTTATACCTAAGGAGGTCCAGAGCACTCCACCACGCTGCTCCAGTGCGGAATGGTGGAGGTGCTTTTAGCCTTTACTAATACCCACGCGCGAGGGATTTACCACGTGGCTCAGCTATCCGTATGTCGGCTAGTTACAAAAAAATCAAGCTTAAAAATTTAGTTATTAGCTCCTCGGCTTTAAGAGACCCGTACTCAGTAGTGGGTCATTACTGGGTTGACGCCAAAAGTACCACCGATGCGTTGCCGGCTAAGAAGAGAGAAGAAAATAAAATAAAAGCAACAGTTGAATTTGGTTCGTGTACTTGGAAACTTAGGGACTGCTTTTATCTTTTCCAGCTGAACCGAACAACCCAATGCAAGCTCTCGAAGATGGGCTGGTACTTTGCAAGTTTGGTGTGTTCCACATCAGGTTACTCATAGCCAGTTTAACTGCAATGTTCTCCTCCATGATAGTATCTACGACCACTTCATACATATTACCAAACGCTGAATGTGATTTAAACATGAACATTATGCAGAAAGGTCTTTTGAATGCTTCGCCTTTTATCGGTAAGTAAAGTTACCGTCAGGTGGGATTGTGGTCAAGCATTAACTTAAAATTAATAAAAAAAACGTTGAAATTTTACTACTATGCAGTGACTATTAATAATAGAAATTTCATCCATGCCATGATAATTAATCCATGATTATTCAGCCAGAGATCAGAAAAAAACTAAATTTAGAAAGTTACAAAAGTCTACATCAGGAAATAAAATTCAGGGTTAATAACAATAGGAACATTAATTTCAATCGTAACACAATAACCGAAGGTGATCAAAATGTAATAATGATTGCAGCTTACAATTTCCATGCCTACGAGTGCCTTTCGAGAAAAGGCGCTTAAAGCGTTCTTGGCTCGCTCTTTTCCGGGCCTTGAGATGTAATCGTAATTCATAATCATGAGTACATCTTGGGTAAAATTCACCAGATGAAACTGTATTTTGTAATCATAATTACATTTTGCACATCTGTCATAATAACAAAGATAAAATGTGTTTGTTTATTTAAGGGCAAGTTGGAGCAACCCTGTTTAGCGGTTTCCTAGTGGACGCATTCGGAAGAAGAATATTCTTAGTTGGAGGTCATGCTGGTATATTTATATTCTCCATATTAGAAGGTTCTAGTCAAAACTATTGGACACTGTTTTTCATGAAGATCGTTGAAGGAATTGCGTGAGTTATATGGAAATACATGCGTACAAAATATTATTTGTATAGTTAGGAATAGATTTACTGAAACTTCTTGGAAATTTAAACTTACATAATCAAATAAAAAGTCAAAGAGATTAAGCACCCAATTACCACCCACCTTCCAAATCACCATTAAAAATTCTCAGTAATCAAATGATTATTCAAATGATATTATTTCCACATACACTGTTCTAAAATTCTGATTTAGTTATGGGGCCCAAGTCTGCTATTAGTAGTATGCTTCGAATAGTTTGACATATTTTTGACACATTCGGTAAGTATATAAAATGTGTAAACTATTCAAACACGAAATTGTAGCATAATAAATAAGCAGACTTAGGCCCAAGGATAAAGAAAGAAAATTAACGAAACATGCAACTAAACATGTCAAATACTTCTCTCTCCATGCGATGAAGTTTCTTAACATTTCAAATTATCTTATCTTTAGGATTGCGTAACATTAACTAAAGGAATAATACAAAATAAATCTTGATATAAAGATACTGTCATAGAACTGCTTGAAATATTTAAGTTCCTATTTACATGAAGCTAATGTCGAAGATAATAAGATAACTATTTAAAAATAAAGAGCAATTCATGGTTACAATACAAAATAATGATGATACATTCCAACATAATGAGCTAGTTGGAATACGTTGGGAATTTTTATCCTCTTCTCCTACTCGTGAAATGTATATCCTACTGAACCGACATATTATGAGACCCGTCGAGAGATAAATATATCTCCAACAAGACGGGTCTCATAATATGTCGGTTATGCTGATCTCTGTATCACTTAGTAGTAGTTTAATCCTGACGGTACTAGTGCACAATTAAGGCAGTTCGTCAGCTAGGCAGCAACCCTGTCTCTAAAATCGACCGTGCAATGTTTTTACGTGTACCAGTCAGTGACAGAGGGCCAGACTAATGATTGTCCCTCGCTTCTTTATTAGCTGCACACATCGGTGATGACTTTGGTGTTGATGACAGGGGCTTACCATCAGATAGCTCGTATTCTCATTTGTCTGCTATTTGCATTTTTTACGGAATGAAGAGAGCAAACGAGCATGCAGCACCATCCGTCCGCTGCCGCCGATGACAACTGTGACCGATACAACCAGAGTCAAATCGGGACTAGGACCATCCTAGTCGCGATTTAACTCTGGCTTAGTCAGTTAACAAACGGTGTTAGAATCTATGAAGACTGTGGCAGCGACTGTTAGTGACGGTTTGTAAGAGTCTTAATCTAATTCGATGTGTTGCTCGTCCATTTTCTTTCAGATTGAGTCTGACCTTCAGTACAATCACGGTGATGATTTCGGAATTCACTCACAAGGGTATAAGGGATCGGGTAATAATGTTTTCATGTTCGTTTATGCCCATGTCATTAATAGCAACCGCGTTGATATCATGGGGAATGCTGCCTCAGCAACATTGGCATTTTGTTATATGGAAAGGATATTTTGGTAAATATGAACTAACCTCTGTAATCTCCATTACACGATAACGCACTACTATTTAGTTTGTATGTTATATTTATGTTGTAAAGTTTCATGAAAATCATCTACAAATAAAACCAATCACCAAAATCTATACTAGATTTATAAATAAAATTCGTCAGAAGCTTAAATAAAAGCGTGTAAAAAAACAATCTTGTTTTAGCTTTGTGGGTTTTCCTTTGCATTGACTTTAGTAATAATAAGTCAATGTTCCTTTGTCAAAAATTTAACAGAATAATATAATTTTGTTTTCAGAACTACACGTGTGGAATATGTATCTTTATGTATGTTCAGTGTTCAGTTTAATTGCAACGATATTGTACTACACTATACCAGAGAGTCCAAAGTATTTATTATCTCATGGTCAAGAATACGAAGCTCTGGAAGTTCTGAAGACTATTTACAGTGAAAATACTGGAAATGACAGAGATACTTTTCCGGTAGGTTAAGGTCTCCTAAACTAAACAAGATTTTTTATGGAATTGAGATAGCAAACGAGCATGTCGTACCACTCTTGGTGCCGCCCATGACAACTGTTGGCGACTCTGAACAAGACTCAAATCGTGACTAGGATGGTTAGTTGGGTAAGCAGACTGTGTTAGAACATTAGTTGGTAAATTTGCTGGTATGAGGACTAGGAAAGGACTGTTAGTGATAGTTAGTCCTGTTAATTGTTGTAAGTAATATACCAGTTAGTAATTGTTTCGTTCTAAGTCGGTGACAGATGTGGAGCTTGTGTGCTTTGCTTGTAGCCGTTGCCGAACCAAGCGCGAGGCATTTTCATGTTCGGTCGTTTCTATCGAGTAGGTACTGTTTGTATAATGTTGAGGTCCGAGTGATTATGTTGGTTAGAAAAATTTGCTGTGATGTGTGGACCCAGCATAATATACCGTCAGCGGTTGCGGATACCACACATTTCTGAACTGGGCCTTAGAGTATTATATTGTAGTTAGTTAAAAACAATTCCCGAAATTAATCAAAATTTCTTACCGTCTCCAGATACAATCTCTAACGACAACAGAAACCTTTAAACAGACGAAAAACACAAGTATGAAAAAGCAGCTAACTAATGCTCTGTTTGAAGTGAAGGAATTGTTTCGAAGGCCTCTCATATATCAACTTCTATTATTCTCCTGCCTCACATTCGTTTGCTTACTGGCGTAAGTATGTTTGAAAGCCCTGTATACCGAACCTTCGACTTAAACAACAAAAATGTTAAAGCCTTATAATATTTTTAGGTACAGCGCATTGCGATTATGGTACCCACAAATCTCAACCATAATAGAAAACTACCGGAAAGATTACGGAACGACATCTAGATTCTGCAACATGTTAAACCACTATACTGAAAATCGTAAAGTGAATTTGACAGATGTGAATAATTTGACAATACCTGAAGAATGCATTCCCGTAAGTACTTAAATCGTGGAAATCAAATACAATCAACCTACGGTTGAGATTAGGATTTCAAGGCGTAAGGTTGCCAGCCTCTCGTGCTTCTATAGGGTACATTTTGGAGAGTGTGCGCAGGACTTGTTCGAATTAATTCCCCCATCCCCCTTCCTCCATCGAACAACCCGACGTAAAGCCGGTATCCACCCTTTCGTCGTGAACATTCCACCGATACGAACGAAACGGTTTGCATCGTCGTTCATCATCCGCACTGCAAAGGACTGGAATAGGTTGCCTGCGTCGGTGTTCCCACCTGCGTATAATGTGGGAGTCTACAAGAGGAGAGTGAATAGGCTTTTAATAAGTTAGTGCGACCAACATCTTCGACTTCATCGCCACTTACCATCAGGTGGGATAGTTGTCAAGCATTAACTTATCTCATGTAAAAAAATTCAATTCAACCGGAGGGTACACTACACATTTTTTCCTGAATTTACCACAAGCAACGCCCTACTAAAGAGTCCCTTGTAAAGAACTCCTCAAAGTGTTGTGTTTACGTTGAGTTATTATATTATGATGCAGTAACTGGACTGAAGCACTGAAATATTAGAATATACATGTTTTTATTTTCTTGCTTCATCTTCATACCTATGTTCTATTCATTTCTTTCTAAATATATGCTCTTTCTTAATATAAACGAAATATCGAAAATCTTTTGACGAATAAAGACGAAATTTGGCAGGGTGGTAGTTTATAAGTAGTAGACGCCATATTAAGGGGATAAAATAGGGGTTCAATGTTCGTTTGAAATTCCGCCGATTGTAAAGCAGATATTGTAAATCAGTTAAAGTGAGGTACTTTTACACAAGGGTCAAGCTCTCATCAATCAAGTCATCTAGCTACTTATTCTACATTCGTCGAGTACTTCTTACATAATTATTTTTTTTACTTTCATCGTGTCTTTTTTATTTACAGCAATTGAGTGGCTCCGAGACGTATATCAATGGTATCATCTTAGGTCTTTTCTCTTTCCTCTGCATTGGCATCAGTGGATACCTAGTGCACTACGTGGGCCAGAAGCTCCTGATGTTTATTCTGTACATTACCTGTGCTGTATGTTCAGGAACACTCTATTGGACCAACTCGTCCGTGCAAATTGCTTTATTAATATCTGCTTCGTGCGCATTTATGCAGGCAGCCTTAAGTCTTCAGCAGAATATTTTTGTCAGGGTATTCCCGACAACTTTAAGGTAACATCCGTTTATTCTGATTAAAACAAACTAATGACCTCATTGAAAAATACTTGGTTAACATAACTTATTTATAGAACGTAGCCGTTATTTGATATATTTAATTTATAACGACGCGTAGGCACAATGATTACCATGCCGAAACGTCTTGGGTTCGATTCCCAGCGAAACAGAAATTTGAATGAGTTGAAATTTTTGTTCTCCGTCTCAGTGTGTGTGTTCTTCACTTTAGTTATGTGTTGTCTACATAAATAAGTGGCAGATATAATATATTGGAACGAAGTTCCTTACGGCAGGCTTGGAGGGGATAGGGATTTTGCTGCGCGACCGAACTGAAAAATATGTGATAGTAAAACCGTAAGCGTGGAAAAAAGGTGAGCGTGGAATAAAAGCGTTAAATGAGACGTGCGCAGGCGCGACAATCGCATACACAAGCGAGTAGTGTATAATACCTTTCTCTTTCTCCCTCTTTCTTGTCGTTCGCCGTTGCCTTCATTAGCCGAAGGAACTTCGTTCCTACCTGGTGTCCCACGACACAATTAGTTTTTTTTTTATATAGTTTCTTCTCGGTTCGTGTGTGTTAGTGTTATGTGTTTGTGTGCCACCGGACACAGGGAATCAATGTTGTTATGTATTAGCGATTTTTTGTATTTTTTAGCGTTTTTAATGACATTCAATTACTTACAGGGCGTTGGCAGTATCGATTATAATAATGATGGGCCGCATCGGTTCTCTTCTGGGAAATATTCTCTTTCCCGTTTTGTTGGAAATGGGGTGCATGGCTCCCTTCTTGTCCCTATCTGTGCTCGCTTTATGTAAGTTATTTTTTTTTAATACCCACATAATAAATATATTACGATTCAAATACAATAACACTTTATTGTACAAGATTAGAAACAGTAACAATATTTATAAAAATATCAATACTAGATACTACGACACTAGTACTACAAATAAAAACACATGGGGGACATAGGGCGATTTATTGCTAAGGGCGATCTCTTCTAGACAACCATAGCCGTATGGAGTTTTCATAGAAAAACCAAGAAGAAACAAATGACAAATTCAAATTGAATTTCAATTAAGTCGCCTGTAAATGATAGATACGAGTCAAATGTATAATGATATTTAATATGTATAATAGATGTATAATGGTGGGGTATTTATACCCTTCTGACTAACTACTGGTTGATTAATCTAATCAAGTAGCAGCATTTGAGTTGAACTGATTATCAGCTGGTCATCAGCTGGCTTTCTCATTGCCTTCGCAGCTCCGGAACAATTATGTATTTTGTTGGTACTTGCATGTCCGGCGACCACTTCCCGTTACGTGGCCTGTCTGATAGTATGTCGACTAGTTAGGTAGTTAAAAAAAATACAATAATGACTAATATTACTTAAAATTCCCTGTTTAATAAGTACATGAATAAAATTTTTGAATTTGGATTTTTTTTTCAGCTGTTGCAGCTTTGGTTTACTTTTTACCAAATCCGAGTAAAGATAATAGTGGAACTGGTGATAAATAAATTTTTTTAGCAATAAAAACAAAATCTTTACTTTTTTACGACCTTTTGATCACAATGATCATGTTTTGCCAAGATTACGACGAAAACAAGCGACTTGCCCGTAGGCTGAGAAGAGTACCCATACCTAGACTAATGAATATCATCTATCGCACTCGTACACGAAAAGGAACAATTTTCGCCTATGACACGAAAAAAACAAGACAGATTGATACTAAGTAAATAAATTGTTTATCGTTATGAAGTTCCCTTGTCTCGGACAATCCTGGGGCATGCATTCCTGTCATAAAATTGCATTGCTATCGGCACTAAAACAACAAGCAAAATTCCACGTCGAAGAGTAAGGAGAAGCAATTCTAATTCAGCTTCCTGAACATTCATATATATACAAACAATCAATTTAAGTTAAATAAAAGCTTATATTAAATTAAAGCAAATTTATTAATCCATTCGCTACACTTAATCCGCTAAGATGCAAGTCGTAATCAAGGTACGAACGACCAATCACCCTAAGTCTCAACTTAACCCGGTGGAGTGAGGTAATCGACTTTAAAATAACGGCTGGAATTGCAAGACTAATCTAGGCCAAGTCACCCTCTACCTCAATGCGTTGCTGTTTTTATAGACTTTGTAAGGCGATTAGGGCTTAGCCGTATGAATTAGATGCCCTGTAATAATTTCTGTAACTATACGATGTATGAAATATAAATAATCGGCAGCTGCGAGTCGGACTCGGGTACAGAGGGTTATATAATGTGTACCTACTCTACTAAATTTAAATTTCAAAAACTAGTATACTTATTCGAAGGAAATTGGTTGTAGCAATAAATTGATATGTACAAATGTCCTATGTTACTTTATATACCACAGACTTCTAATAGGTATTCATGTAATCTACAAGTAACCCCAAATAAAGTAGGCCCATTAACTTCGTAGATAAGGGGGACGGAGTAATGGTAAATTTTCGCCTATTTTCTGTTATACCTAAACTTAAAACCAGACTACGTAAAAATTGCACTCTGTTAAGTACTTAAACATTTCAAAATACTAGGTATTACCAACGTATATAAAAAATAGGCACTGCACATACTCTGGGTGGGATTATAAAAAGGTGTTTTAGCCTTTGCCGGAGTTTCCGGATCGCGTTCACACGTTGTTGGCGCGTTCATCTTTCTGCATTGGCGCTTTGATAAAGATGAATGTTGAGTCTCTATTGCTGCCCCAGCAATTTGTTTATGCAGTACGTTTAAGTTTTACCTACATATGCAGCAAAGTGAGTAAAAAGAAATGGCGCAAATATATTATTAATATTAAGCTTGGATATAAAGAAACATAGTTTTGAGCAGTGGACGTACAAAGCTGACGGATGAATGAATTATAAAATTATTAATGTCATCATCATCGCATCTCATAACCATCCCACTGCTGGGCACGGGTTTGTTTATTACTTAATAGGGTCAGTGGACCCTATTAAGTAATAAACAAATACATGAGATAATATTTCTTTTTTCTCAATCCACTTACCGTTCAGTCGGCGTGAAGCAATTAGCTTCGGAAATATTCCAGAGGCTTGACTCTCGCGAATTCTTTACCTTCGGGAAAAGCAGCGGATGTTTTATTAGTCTGCTTGATGGAATTATGTGTCGTATATCATAGACTGAAACGTATAAGAAAATAGAATAGGTGTCTGTAAATATATTCGTTCTAAGCTAGTAACGGCTTCAACCCATTAACTGTCCACTACTGAGCACGGGTCTCTCCTCATAATTGAGGATGCCTATAGCACACCACACTGGTCCAGTACGTATAGGTGATTAAGCCCAGTTAGCGAAATAAATGGTGATCATTCATTTTGTTATTAAAACTATTAACGTTGTTCCTCAAATAATACTTGATATCGACAGACTGACGAGTAGAATAGAAGCCCGCAGCTGGAACTCGACAAAACACAACTTTTGCGGCTGATGCAAGCAAAAAAGTGGTAGCTAATCACGTTGCAGTCTTCATATAACATGGAGAACGTAGTTAACTCTCAGATGTGCCTCACTATTTTCCTTCACCGAAGCAAGTAATAATTAATTTTAGTAATTTATACTTACTGTACCAGTGGCTAAAATAAAAAAGGAAATCACATTCATAGGCACTGACATCCTAGTTAGTTTAGTAGCTATAAAAAGCCTTACAACTTTCATTTCATGTCCAACATCCGTCCATCTCATTGCCTGGCCCTATGACACGAAGTTAAGGTCCAGAGATATGATTTTACGGCCGTCTACAACTTACGACTTCCGTATCTACTGAAAAGGGTTTCTTGAAATACGGCCGGTACGTACGGAGAATTTATGTGATTTTTATTTTGGGTACGGGCATGAGAATCCGTTATTATCTAAGTAGGTATGTCCTCCAATCCGTGTAGTACGGTAGGTCACCCAATAAGTTTTGAAATAAAGAAAAGATATGTAACAAAATCCGATGTTCACCCCGGAATAGCCATGAAAGAGCCGGCTCTTTTTACTGACAAGCGTTTGCTACTTTAGATTTGGCCACGTTGAAGCTCGGGAGTCGGTAATTAAAAGCGGATATGCGATATAATATTTATTGTCCAGTTTACATCCAGTACGCGACCGTCCGTAGCCCGACAATCCCGAGACTAGCGGTGCGGTGCATTTAGTGCAACGTACATGCATACGAGTATAGGTATATGTAGGTTCAAATATATTAATGTTCAAACATAAGTGTAGTTCCTACAGTATGTAATAATAAGAGGCATCGAAAAGTGGAGTAATTCTATAGTATTTTGGTACCCAAGAGATAAAAACAGGAAACGAGGTAGACAGTTTCGAAGGTGGGAGGATGAAATTAAATTCACAGCAGGGAAAACATGGACAAGGAAAGCACAAAACAGAAAGGAGTGGAGGGAATTGGAGGAGGCCTTTGCCAAAACAGGGCAAACAGACTGGGTTGTTAGTGTCTTCGACTCTCTAGAGTCATTAGGATAATTTAAATTTTGTAAATCGTAAAAATATTGTCTGAATAAAGGCTTATATTATTATTATAAATACGTACTTATGGATAAACCATTGTATTATAATTTACAACGGATGTAGTCCAATCAAGATCAGTTCAAGGTTCAAGACCAAGTTTCCAAAATACCGTCAGGTGTGATTGTCACTTTAATTACTAATAAATAATCTATTAACACAGAGACAACCCCTTCATTCATCTCTAAAATCGATTGTTTGTACAGTGATTTTGTAGAAAGACAAAATATCAAAGAACTTAGTGAAATACGGTCTTAACCCTTCTCAGTCTCGAGGAGATTCGCGTCCAACAAATGGGTCATGACAACCGACATCTCAATATCTCGGAATATGATATATCACCTTCCTCCAGCTTCAACCTCTCCTAATGACTCCTTAATAACTGCAGCGAAGTGCTTAATTTATATTCAAAACGTTCAGCGGATGCAAATGAGGGCTTCAACGCGAAGTTGCTTCACAACGATACTTTGAAACTTAATATGAAAGCCTTTATAAGGAACCCATTTTACAGAGTAACTTACCAACTGAGGATAGGTAACTATACTTCTTACACCTTTGTAATTTACGAACTAGATAAGTCGATCGAGTTAAGCATCAGCGGACGCGGTCAGTACATGGATGGTTGACCGCTAGTGACAAAAATATCTTGAGTACTTGCTTCGTAGAGCACGTTCAGCCGTCGGTCTCGATTGTTATCGTAATAGCAGTCAAAAGTTATATGTATATGTGTATATTGTATATACACTAAAGCTGGCGGTTCTCGGCCGAGACCGAGACAAGCGACCGAGACAGGAGACCGAGACAGGAGACCGCGACCGTCACTTTGTATAGGCGCGACAGACTGTCTCTGTCTCGGTCGCGAGTTGTCGCCTACACATTGCCTATGGTCATGCCGGTCGCGGTCTCCTGTCTCGGTCTCCTGTCTCGGTCGCTTATCTTGGTCTCGGCCGCGAACCGCCAGCTTAACACACTCAAAATTCATTGTTTTTCCTCCATAAAATGGCTGGTACTACACTTGCTCACAATGCTTTTGCAATTGCAGTTACTTGTAATTCGAAATTTTAAAAGTATTTTACAGATTTATTTTCTAATAAAAAGTGGGAAACACGTATTTAAAACAAGTACGGAAGTTTTTGCAAATATCAAGCATAGCAGTTGATGTTTAAAAAATACGACAAATCTTTTATTTTTATATAATTATTTTAATTTTAATAGCACAAAATCTTAAGATTCATCATTCTAACAACGATTAAACCCAAGCGGACAAACCTCTGAAACTCCAATCAGGATAACCAATCACGCGGCCGCTTGAGTGAATTATCGCCCTAACTGCTAAGACGTCACCAGCCCGCGCTAATTGGTCATTAGCTTTACTGACAATCACGATCTTATGCTTCTGACCAACCAATTGCTTAATCATCCGTTCGATCATAGGATTTTCGAGAATACCTACCTATTAAACACCATTTCCTCAAGTTATTGGCTTCAACCCATTGATGGCCCACTACTGAGCACGGGTCTCTCCTCATACCTGAGGAGGCCTAGAGCATACTCCACCACGCTGCTCCAGTGCGGATTGGTGGAGTGAGAAGTTATTAAGAAGAAGAGAAGATGTTTTTAAAAAATCTTTTTTTTCTTCCAATAGCCAACAAACAAGCAGACAATCTACCTGATGGTAAACGGCCACCACCGCAAGATATCAGTAACACCAAGGCATCAACGATGCGTTGTCGATCTAGAATAAAGAGAGGAGAATTAAAGAAAAGCTGATCAGAACGCCGAAGAAAGCCCTAACACGAAGCACGGCCACGCTTCTGTCCTCTTGCAACACACTTGCTGCCGGCATCGGACTGAAGTTGACTCCAGAAGATGAAGAGAAGAAGATGTTGACATCCTAGGCTGCTCCCATATGGCCAAAATGAAAGCGTAAAGAAAAATAAGCAGGAATTCGCAGGAACACTCGTTTCCTCTTCTTTTTAGTATCCTTAAAATCCATCCTCTCCTTCGTATCTAAGGGATCGTTTTTCTTATACCCGGCCTTCAAATACACCATGTATACTTGCGCCCTTTGATTATAAAGACGTGTTTATAATCAAAGCTTGCGCCATGCTCGGAAAAGGAACTACGTAAACAGACCGATATTTGGGTCATCAAAATTTTGGCACTTTCAAAATTACAAACTACAAAGGTTTGTAATTTCTTATGACATTTTCATTTTTTTTTCAATTTTTTTTTCATGTTATTATTGACTCTTTGTAAAATGACTATCGAATTCATTTTGTATTATTTAAATATGATTGACGTGTTAATTAATGTAAGTGATTCATGCATTAACAATAAATATCTAAGTAATTTTGACAGTGCCAAAATCATCAATTAGATTCTTTATCATTTTCTAGTTCCCTATTTCACTCAGCGATGTGTGACGATTCAAACCGATATCCCAGATATGGCAATTCCATTGACACATTTTAAGTTATCGACGTCGCTGACCCGCGGGGGTTCTAACTAATAATACCCTGTTAGCACTTGGCTCTCCCGAGAGCTGGATCTAATACATCTTGTAACCTCGGTCCAATGTGACACTTTTATTTAGGTTCAAGTTATATAATACTACTACGGTTTGTTATATAAAACTAGGAAGGTGGTGAGCAGTGATAGTAGGAGATACTAATTATATGTGTGTATTATAAATTAATCACTTGTTTCGGTGAAAGAAAACATTTTGAGGAAACCTGCACAACTGAGAGTTCTCCATAATATTCTCAAATGTGTGTGCGTCTGTCAATCCGCACTTGGCCAGCGTGGTGGTGAGAAAATTACCTACGTTTTATAACATAAATCATCATAGTCATATTACATAGCTAGTTTAACTAGAACATTGCGGTTACACTTATAAGAGGCGACCAGTCCTCAAGGGTAGGAACATTTATTTATCGCCGAATTAGAACCAGACTCTTACTAACAATTACTAATAGGACTAATTATCACTAACAGTCCTTGCGCCAGTCCTTATGCTTACTAACAAACTAACCAACTAAATAATAAGTCTGCTAACCAGACTAACCATCCTAATCGTCATCTGATTCTCGTTATGGGACGGTAACAGTTGTCATGAGCGGCAGCGAAAGGTTGGTGCTGCATACTCGTCCGCTACCTTAAATCGGTTAAAAAAAAAACAACAAGGTCATAATAGCTGAGTATACTAAAATGTTATTTTCGTAAAAAGAGTGGCTTACAAGTTTTACATAAATTTTCCAAAGTATTCCATTTACCATAACTAACATTTTCCCTCAATACTTCCCCTTCAGCTACTAAATAAACGGAGCAGAGAAATTGCTTATTTTCTACGCTAGATTCAATATAAAATTATGTTATGTTTACGCTCAAAATACTGTCGCCTGGCCGCATGTCTAGAAGATTGGCACAATTTTCTTTGCTCTCAATTTTCGTTGAAAAATTGTAAGACGGGACTTGTTTACATCGTTTGAAGAGATTGTAAATAAAATGCTTTTTAAGTTAAGTATATTCCACAAACGTGATCCTAAATGGCCAAGTAACTAATAACTATCGCTTATGAATTTGCAACACTCAAAAACGCACTGCCGGTAAAGGTTATAACATTTTTGAATTGGTTTTACTTTTGAATACTTTTTGGATACATGTTTTAATATTCATAGCCAAAAAATGAGCAGATCAGCCTTCCGATGGATCATCATCTTCTTGCCCATTTCCCAATTTTTATTTGGGGTCAGCGCAATAATATTATGTTCTTACCTTATCTTTCATATCCTCTCTCACACAATTCATCCATCTTTTCTTTGGCCGTCCTCGTCCCCTTCGTCCTTCCACATTCATATCAATCACTCTTCTCGTCACATGCGTTTCCTCTCGTCTCATCACATGCTACAACGACATTCGGCTCCCTTTCAACTTTTCTTTTCTTTCTTCAGCCATATGATGGTAGACTTAACAATTATTGTTATCTAACGATAACATCTGGGACTGATGGTTTGACGTGCTCTCCGAAGCACGGCTCGAAATGTTTGCTATTAGCCGTCACCATCGACGCAAGCAGCCGGGCCATGAGCACTTTAGTAAAGTTCTTAATAAAAAAAAATAAAGACAAGTAAATGCGATTTTAAACCCTTAGTATAACCTTACTCTGTGGTATAACGACAGGTATAACCGAGTGAACTAGGCGTCAGCAGCGAACCGAATTCTGTGTATTCTACCTGTGTACTCGCAGCATTGTTTTTTGCAAAACTCCGTTTTCCGATGGCCGAACAATGTCGATCACAGAACTCACGTGCTATTTACACCGCGGGACAATGTAAGGTATAATTTAAATTGCATTTTAAAATAATCTCGTAGGGAAAAGAATTCTTTTACATAATAAAGTGAACACTATGAATACAAATGTCTATTATGATTTATGATAGTTCTCTATCATTTTGATGATGAAAATAAGGGTGGCGCTACTGTAGCAAGAGTGTAAATTGAACAGACCTTGATGTTATATTTATTGACTTATTTTGTCTTACAGCTGTACAATTTTTCAATTTGTTACCTATATTGTGTTGGCAGCGTACTTATACATATACACTTATTTAGATACTCCATGAGCGCTAACTAAAAACCTGCTAACTAACTTAAAACATCCTTTAGTTTATACGTTTAAATGTCTCCAATTGTTATTGTCAGAGAAAAAAATCGTGATAGTGTTAAAATATTGGGGGAGAAACACAGTTGTTCTGTGATTCACTGCGTTTTGACCACGCCGCGCGCCGTACTCCCAACTACAAATACAAACATTCCCTGTAACTAACCTACTGGGTTGATGTGTAGTATTTTCGCCTTCTAGGACATTCAGAGAGTTTGTTATAAAAACTTTTCTGCTAAAACTTAGAACGCTACTTGTTTTATCAACTAATTTCATAACTCAAACTCAAATCATTTATTTCATGTAGGTATGATACATACACATTAGAACGTCAATTTTTTGCATTTACCACCGTTTCGCTAAGGTGCCTTTAAATATTGATTTTTTAAATCTTTGAGGAGAAAAAGAAACGGCGAAAGAAACTCCTCGGCACATCTTTTTAAAATACTGTCTTACGTCTGGGATCGGGTCTCATCTCACAGTGTGAGGGGTACAGGTCAAAGTCCGCCACGCTGGCCAAGCGCAGATTGGTATACTTTACACACCTTTGAGAACATTGTGGAGAACTCTATGTGTGCAGGTTTCCTCACGATCTTTTCCTTCACTGAAGCAAGTGATAATAATCATCATCATCACAACCCATAACTGTCCCACTGCTGGGCACGGGTCTCCTCTCACAGTGTGAGGGGTATAGGCCATAGTCCACTACGCTGGCCAAGTGCGGATTGGTGGACTTCACACACCTTTGAGAACATTATGGAGAACTCTCGGGTGTGCAGGTTTCCTCACGATGTTTTCCTTCACCGAAGCAAGTGATAATTAAATATTAATACGCACATATTTTTTGAAAATTAGTGGTGCGTGCGGGGTTTGAACCCGGACCCTCCGGTTCGGCAGTCCAACGTTCAACCACACGGCTTAATTGATAATAATAAAATAATATTAAAAGACGCACATAATTTTTGAAAATTAAGGTGCATGCAGGATTCGAACCCAAGCCTCCTGTTTGTAAGTACAACGTTTAAACCACTTGCGACCAGCAATCAATTTTATTATATTTTTTCCTATATCACAAACCAATTATAGCGTCATAGTTCATGCCGTTATAGCTATGCGTTATTTATGGGCCGTAGACGTCATTTCGTCGTCGACCACGCGAAGTTGTATTGTATGAGAATCATAGCATTAAACTGTTGCTGATGCTGAAGTTGCGCATTTTTATGTTTTAATTCAGTTGTGTAGAAAGAGAGAAGCGTTTGACCCGGGACTTCTCGCTTTGCAGGCATGATAACTACCAACTAAGTTGCGATCGGCATAAATCATGACGAGTAATGTAAAAAAACTACATGTGGAAA
Organism: Ochlodes sylvanus; assembly: GCA_905404295.2. Classification (NCBI taxonomy): domain Eukaryota; kingdom Metazoa; phylum Arthropoda; class Insecta; order Lepidoptera; family Hesperiidae; genus Ochlodes; species Ochlodes sylvanus. The sequence goes on from FR990144.1 coordinate 8,212,381, forward strand.
CTTTTAATAGACCTTCATGTACCTACTTTTAAAAATTAATGTATGTTTAGCCCTAAGTTTCCTATAAAAATAAATAAATCTATATATAAGATATGCCTGCAACGCCAAACTATACCCAGATTTTTGTTATCACCAGTTTTCTTAACTCACGCTGTGAAAGCAAATAATACGTATTCACGAAAATACCCCCAAATAACGAGGCGTCATGCGTAAAACGCAAATAGCATACATTACTCAGCTGTACAAATTATAGTAAAGGAAATTGTAGGGAGCAAAAAGTCACCTAAATTATTTTTTATGTTAATCCTACAAAAGAGCAGACGGTACCCACCTGACGGTACCCACCTGACGGTAAGTGTTAACAACATTACACTACACATATGTCTTAGGGTACAGTCAAACAGCCGACGGGGCGTGACGGCGACGCGACTCTGGCGGGACGTGACGAGGTTGTAACGTATGAGCAAGTATGTAATATGTCACACAGAGCGGTCGCGCTCGGCGGGTCGCGTCACTGCGCGCAGTACAACGGGGACGCTAGCGTCGCGTCGCCGTCCCGCCCCGTCGGCTGTTTGACCGTACCCTTAGCAATGCTCTCTAAAGATACCATCTTAAATTGACGGCTTAGCCTGCTATGACACGCGTGACAACACCCAAAAACTTTTGCCACTAAGTCACCCTTGCAATTACCGACCGCGCCCGCATTTGCTTAACTCGCTCGATCCCTTGTTTTACTTCCTTCAACCCTAGGTTTGGTCCCTTCTCGTAACTGAGGAGGCCTAGAGCATACTCCATGCTTCTCCTGTACGGATTGGTGGAGGAGTTAGTGGAGTCGTAGGCCTTCGGGCGGCACAAAAACTTCCGACAAACAGGTTGGCCGCTAACCTCTCCACCTTCCCGACCTGAAACAGCGCAGTGGACTATGCTTAAGAGGAGAGACCCTTGCTCAGTAGTGGGCCATTAATGGGTTGAAGCTAATGACTTAGCAGTTTCAAAATCAGGCTTTTAAGTGCAAAAAGGTGGGTTGAGGTCAATGATACTGTAAGTAAAACAGAAATAGATACGTCACTAGCGCGTTAAAAGTGGGACTGTGAAACTCGGCTAATTATCGGCTAATTTCATGTAGCTATCCCTTTCTGTCTCATACGTTCCGTAATTTTGTTTCGCATCCATAGTTAAAATAATATGATCGGAGAGGTACAAAACTGCAACACACGTTCTATAGTTTTAATATTATCTTTGGTTGAAGCCATACGGAATATTCAGGTACATTTTGCACAAACAGCAGTAACGACTAACACATTAGTTGGAAAACGCTTGGCTTCTTATCTCTCTTGGGACCCATACATCATGTTAGCAGTTCCGGAATAGATAACCTACTTTATTCATTGTTTTACTATTCCAAAAACAAGTGTCTGAAAACTGTTTAGTAATAAACAATTCAAATGTTAATGAATTCATCCATCTTTTGGTTGGAGATAGGATAGATAGATTAACATTTAGGGCTATGAAAAATAGATGCTGCTCGATTCTCATACCTACTCGATAAGCACACAAAATTTCATGAGAATCGGTCGAGCCGTTTCGGAGGAGTATGGTAACTAACATTGTGACACGAAAATTGTTGTACCTATATATAGGGATATCACTTACTTGAGTGAAGGAAAACATTATGAGGAAACCTGCGAAACTAAGTGTTCTCCATAATATTTCCAACGTGAGACGTCTGCCAATTTGCACGTGGCCAGCGTGATGGACTACTAACCCTACTACTACTACGACTACTAACTACGGAGCCGAAATAGAGACAGTCGTGGGTTGAATAATGATGCGTTCAAACAGAGAATTTGAATACAAAAACAGTGACACAGTAGATCGGTGGAAGTATTCGAAATTTTGAAAACACCGCTATCCGTTAATCGCACCAGTGCACCAACGGTCTTCAATTCCTAATCCAATTTCAAACCAGTCCCAGATTCAAAAACGTTCCATGCATTGTAATAGAATGCTTTCTCCGGCAGTTGAATACAATTCTGTTCTCGAATGTTCTCCGGTAAAAGAAAGTGCAATCGTACGATCACAGATTAACTTTTGTGAGATTGAGTGTTTAAACAGCTGAAATGTATACCTATCTCATTCTTCTACATATAACCGTTGTTAGAAAGAAAGAGCCATCTACTTTGGACTTGCCGTCAAAGTTGACGCTTTATTACTTTTAAATGTCAAAATAGTGTTACATAAAATTATGAAAATAAAAACTAATTAGAACGTTTTTTACAGATTTTATTATTGACTTTAAAATCTGTTAATTGCATCCGGCGGGAATCAAATCTTTTAATTCCTAGACTGGGTCACTACTAACTTAACTTTAATTGTAAAAGTTGCGGTTATTACAAAAATATCAAACAATAGCAATAAAAAAAAATATCCCAAAATAACCGTATTTTCTAACAAAGTCTAGAACTTACCTACCTACAATAATATAGAAAATAAAAACTTGGTTCAAACGAGTTTCTGTTAAAATCCCGCACCTTGGGGAGCGGTATTTCCCGGTTAACAACGCGAAGAACACTTACTTCGATTCCTTTGAACCGGATTGTACTCGTGAGGTCAACCGTTCGAAATAAGAATTCTTGAAGTTTTCAAAGAACCTCTTATAATATAGTATTTAATTGGTTTACGTCCGGTTAGAATGGTGTGGAGCCGGTTACACTTTTTAGAGGCGACTATTTCAGTCTTCAAGGGTGCAACGCATCTGTGACCGAATTAGAACTAAGACTCTTACTAACAATTACAAACTGAACTATTACTATCAACAACTAACAGGACTAACTAATTTACATCTGTGACCAGATTAGACTTAAACAATTAGTTACGAGACAGTCATGCCTAAATGCCTTAATCCTTCACATTGTAAATCTTATCCCCGTAATTGGATCTGTTTGCTATAAACTAATTTAATGACTATTATTTACAATCAATTTAATTTGGACAACGCAGGCTTATTACCGTTTTAAATTTATGATGAAAAACTTTGGCAGTCTACGGCCTATTTATTGCCTTGTAGGAAAAATCAGTTAAGTGCGAGTCAAACTCGTACACTAAACATAAGGTTCCGTATAACCCTTGGAAAATAACTCTAATTATTTATTTGGTCAAATCTATAAAACCTCATTAGTTACTTTAAGGTTACATGTATGGGAGCTCCTTTTGGGATCTAACTTTTATACGATTTAATTTTGCAGTGCTGCAGTGTGTACGGCCATGGTAACATGTATTCTGTGAAAATCTCCTTATCTATTGCCGTTCAAGAGATAGAGCACTATGACAGAGAGACAGATATATTAATAGGATTTTTATCACCATTTGGAATTGTTTATCTTTCATCACTATCATAACTTATCTTCTTTCTTGGCCGGCAATACATCGTGGTCAGTGATAATTGTGGTTTTAATACTATCCATAAGACGCTGACCAGTTTCCATAAGGTTTGTCTCGTAAAGATGCTTGTTTGTCGGCTGTTTCCAATAAAAAATCATTAACGCTACGATATTATCATGCGCACGTATCAGTAGCCACGTTAGGCAATATTACATAAATAAGTCCTCTAACAATAACTATTGGGCGTGGTAATCTCCAAACATTTCATGCTTCAATTGCCATTAGTCCTGTAATGTTCAAATTTCAATACCATGGAGTTATCGGGCCTGGAACGTGCGTTGGCTATACAACCTGTAATACCATAACCATACTACGTTTGACTTCAACCCATTAATGGCCCACTACTGAGCACGTGTCTCTCCTCATACCTGAGGCGTAGAGCATACTCCACCACGTTGCTGCAGTACGGATTGTTGGAGTGGTTAGTGGCCAACCCAATTGTCGGAAGTTGTTTGCTGCCCGTAGGCCTCCGACGTGGCTTTACGACTCCTTAACGATAATAAACGGGAACGACGGCTTTACCAGCCCTTCGAAGTAAGTGTATGTGATAAATAATCAACCAACACATTAAATAGACTTATTTGTTGATTTAATAAAACGGGCTTTTAAAATATCAGAGCGTCAACAGCTTTGTACGACAATCTGTTTCTGATTTTTGTATTAATGCAATCGAACAAACACTATCGTTTTCAACTAACAATTTCGACAATCTCATATCGTCTCGAGTCTCGACCCGAAAGTCCCGGGACTCGAGAGAAATAAAATTACGAAAAGTCCCGGTACATCGAGACACGAGACGTCTCGGGACCCAAACCCTAATATGTCTTCTCGTCTTTTATCTTGTCCAAGGCACCCACGAAACTTTATTTATTATTATAATATGGCTGTCTTTGATTCAACTTTACCAACCTAGACCACTTCTGCACTTTTCATTTGCTGGAAAAGTCGTCATTAACTCAAAAAGTAAAAGAAATACGCTTTTCAGGTATGTCGTAATCGCTCGAGGTTTTAAAACAGAATTGTCGCTTCCAGTACTCCGTATGCCGTTTGAAATCGAGTCGACAAATGGCCCAATTTTTGGCACCACTACGACCGTTTGCCAAATAGCTCCAAGTTGCGGGAACCAGAATTCATGTTCGCTGTGGGCGCTGCCTAATTGCTAAATTCATAGGCCGCTTGTTCTGTTTGCAAGAATTATTATACTGAACAATGAAGTTTTAAAAAAATGTATTTTAGATATTGTAGGTACGTATTTTCCGGCATACCCTCGAGGCGGTAAGGTATGTAGACAAGCACATCATCTTTCGCCCCGTAGGAGAAATAATGACCGCACACAACCAACCCTCGTTTGGTACCTTTGAAGATCACTTACTTTTCGTTTTATATATTATGTTATCGATACGGTGGAATTATAAATAACTAGCGACCTGCCCTTGCTTCGCTTCGGGAAACTTATTCCTTCAGTTTGCAAAGATTTAGTTATATATTTTGGATAATTCACACTATATTTTCATAATTTATGGCCTATGTTGTATCCTGATGTGTAAGCTATATTATTGTAAAGTTTCATCAAAATCCATTCGGTAGTTTTTGCGTGAAAAGGTAACAGACAGACAGAGTTACTTTCACATTTATAATATTAGTTAGGATAAAACGCTGCGTACTCCTAGGCCCACACTAGGATTCCCTGTATCGTAATCATCATCATCACGACCCATAACTGTCCCACTGCTGGGCACGAATCGAACATTATGGAGAACTCTCAGGTGTGCAGGTTTCCTCGCCATGTTTTTCACCGAAGTAAGTGATAATTAAATTCTAATACGCACATAATTTTTGTGATGTTTGAAATGTGTACGTTCACATTGTCAATGTGAAGTAATCCTTTAATAGAATGAATTACGGTTGAAATTCGAGCGCGTAGCGGGCCTCTAGTTTTTATAAGAGCGTTAAAACACGTTTAATGAAGCCCTTTTACAGAATTTAATTGACGCCGTTGCCATTGGTGCGGTATTGTAAATAATTTCAGTAAATTTATCGGATCATTGGAATCATGCATTTCTACCGTCAAATATTTACAGAGATTTTATCGTAATTGTCATATTGACAAACATGAAGCTTTATTCGAATCGTAAATAAATTATACGTATTTGCGTACATTACACATATTATTCAAATGCCAAATTTTCAGCATTTAGGGTCCCAAAGCAGCTATAATTCTGCACTTACTTGTCAGCAACGACATCTTTCTATCCAAATATTATCAAACGTCTTTGATTTTATACGAAATATAAACTTTTATATTTCATTTTCGCATTTTTGTTACTTTTCAAACATTATTGGAGGCTGCTTGAAACTTGAAAATGAAATTATTTTATAAACAAAAACCTACTCAGATACTTTTTAATAAGGTTCCTTTGACACTGTCAGTTTTAACAGTGACTTAAGCTTTATTTAGCTTTATGAAGCTTTATTTATGACAGTATTGCTATTATTTTTTTTATTAAAAATGTCCGATTAAAATAACATTAGTTATGAAATTGCGAATACGTCAAAAGTTGGCATCCTCCAAAAGGTACGAATATACTCGTATTAATAAAATTGATACTAATATTATGTCTATTTATATTTAAGAGAGTCATTGTTGAAAAATACTCGAACATTTTCCGAGTGCTAAACAGAAATAATTTAAGCTGAATGCACTAAAGAGCTATTCCTGGGAGCATAAATATTTTAAAGAAGAGCTAGCCGCGAATGCTTGCGGGACTGTATTTTCAGCAAAGTAAATTTTCGTGTAGCATAAATATTTATCATTAGCTATAAAAGCGCCATGTCTAAAGTCTGTAGGGTTATTATGGTGCCAGTAAAGCTTCGCCATTCAATTGTCTGATAAAATTCAATTTCTTTTAAAATACTATACTGTAATACAATTCGTTTTTTTATTTCCTTTTCCAATTTACAAATGTGATTTCTTTATAAAGTCGTAGAATATACTTAATTGTTTTTATTCAAAATAGATTTCTACAAATATTCATGATGATGATGATGAAGAATGCGTGTTGCAGTCTGTGCAAATTTCCTACCTATTTCCGTTCAAGAGATAACCCAATGTGACAGACAGACAGAAAGATAGTCAAACAGACAAATTAATGCGTTTTCCTTGTCACCGTTTGGTTATGGAACTCAAAAATAGCGTTAACCCCAGATACATCTCTAAAGGTGGCGGTTCGCGTCCGCGACCGAGACTGGAGACCGAGACCTATGCATTCGAAACCGGGGTACCTTTCCCATTGACCCAACTATCCGGCCCCCTACACCAAGGACAAAGTTTATACAATTCTAGAAAATCCTAAAGTTTTTAAAACATTTTTGTAAGTTAAAATATTCACATTTATAACAAAGCAGTTGCACTAAATTAGACCCGGGCCGTATTAAATAAAAATATCTTGACTCTGTAGATATAATTGCAGCGCAACGAGACGGCGTAGTTAATTTCCTGGGTAGCGGCTGCATTTCCAGGATCATAATTTTTCATTTAGCTCTAAAACACATCTCATTTTTATAGCTTCCCCGGGAAGGGTATCGTAGTGAAATCTAGCTAAGTGCATCTTTGCCTTAAAGTTTAAACGGTGAGTTTTTAAAGAATTTTAAATTTAAATCCTGTTTTTGTTACTCGATGATTCTGATCAGGATTTGAAATACGACATTAAACATATTTTTCGCCATTTACCCTACCACTAATTTTAGTCATTTATAATATAAGAAGAATGTCTATGCTACTCTTACAATGCCGATATAAGTTTCAAAAAGTCTAAGTTCTTAGAAAATGACGGAATTGAAGAAAATTAACGGAAAATTAAAATGCATTAATTTCACATTTAAATAAAAGAAATATTTTTTCAATTTTATTTTTATGTCAATATTAAGAATAGCCATTTAACATCCCAACTTGCATCAACAGTTGTTACTGCATTTTCTCAATCTTAATATATATAATTCGAGTGTGAATGTGTATGTCACTGAACTCCTCCTAAACGGCTTGACCGATTTGGTTGAAATTTTTTGTGTGTCTTCAGGTGGATCCGAGAATGGTTTAGATTCACAATTGGACCCGGTAGGTGGCGTTGCTGTCGATATATCACCAAAACATTTTTTAACGACTGGACCGATTTGGATGAAATTTTTTGTGTGTGTTCAAGGGGATCTGGGAATGGTTTAGATTCACAATTGGACCCGATAGGTGGCGTTGCTGTTGATATATCACCATAACATTTTTTAATTATAAAGCGGTACGAAGTACGCCGGGACAACTATTTTGTAATAAAAAAGGAAAAATTAAAGAAAATAAAAAGTATTTTAATGTTTTTTGTCGATAAAAGTCTGGTTCGCCTAATTTTCAAGTACTTACACTTAATAGAGACACAGTGTATAATGAAAGGAAATTAGGAAGTATAAAGGTATGTATGTATAGCTCAAGAAATTACAGGACGGACTAAATTTGATTACCATTCGAAACAAGCTGAGCTTGTCAAATTTATACATAATCTTGGAAGGGAATAATGGCTATGCTAATAGAATTAACCGTCCCTCGCTCACCCACCGTAACTCAAACTGCGGTAAAGGTACCCCAATCAACGTATTAAGACTCGGTAACACAGGTTCTCAAACTTTATCTGCCGTATTTTTTTTAAGAATATAAATTAAGAAATTATAAAGCTCGCTAAATTATAATAACATTAAATTGTAACGAATTAAATTGTGTTGATTATATTATAAAGTTAAGATCTTGTCATCATCACAACCCATAACTGCTGGGATCGGGACTCCTTTCGCAATGTGAGAAATACAGGCCAAGGACTTCGTTTATATTCAAGCTTAGTCGATTATTCGTGCATCATGGATTCTACTCAGGAAAATCAACGTTTTCTTCAATATTTTAATAGCATTTTGAGAAAACTCATGTGTGTATTCAGGAAATCATCAACATTTCGAACATTTAACGAACATACTTTTATATTTTAATATGTCCTGGTAGTCCTTCCTTCCTTAAACTTCTGAAGGATTATGCCACTAAAAAGAAGACATTATCACCAACTTTGAGTAACGCTGCTCCATAACGTAGGGTATGGCGATGAAAACTAGGATATAAATTGAAGCGGACCCAAACCCACGTATCTTTTGATTGAGGAAGAGTTATGGTAGCTATTTTGCTATAAAATGTAACTTGAAATGTCTTGCATCATTTATTCCAAAAGCATCACTGTTGCTTTGCGGGCCGAGAAATAAAGACGAAAGAAAGAAAATACTGGGTCTCAAACTCCAAGCCGGAACACGGAACCACATCTCCACTTACCATGAGGTGGGATTGTGGTCAAGCATTAACTTATTATCCTATTAATAATTATTATAAATGCGAAAGCTTGTATGGATGTATGAATGTATGTTACTCTTTCACGCAAAACCTACCGAATGGATTTGGCTGAATCTTTACAATATTATAGTTTACACATCAGAATAACATAATGACTATAATTTATAAAGATATGGTGTGAATTATCTAAAGTTTCCCAAAGCGAAGCGAGGGCGGGTCACTAGTTAATAATAATAAACGGTAACTCGTTTGGCGACTGACTCAGGCAAGAAAGTGGTAGCTAGCTAGCAGGGCTTCAGCTCAACCATAAGGCCTGAGCTGTCTTCTGTAGCCTAACATGACTCTTCGGTCTACTGGCACGACATTTGAATCATTATTCTAGGCCGCCTCAATATGGCTATAAAGGCTCTATGTGTATACCTACTTGTTTATTCACATTAAAAGTCATATATTTTATTCATATAGGTAACAATTATGCACGTCATTTTTTGATTCTCTCACCGTTTCGCAAAGGTGCTTTAAATTCTTTGTAATAAGGAGTAGAAACGGCAAAAAAACTCCTCAGCACATCCTTTAAAACAAACGTAAAAGTTTAGTGCATGTTAATAGTTACTTTGTCTTCAAAGCCGTGTTTTAAAAACCTTCACAATTCACAAACTGTTGCGCTTGGATTCGTTACAATTAATTAGTCGCTTTTTTATCAGCCACTTTCCTCGGAAAACTTTTCAAAGGTCGCTGCAGTAGCTGTCTAGAACAAATTTTTCATTATAAATGGAACAGCACTCCGCTTTTTGCGTTCATTTACAATAGTTTTTGATTTTTCACGACATAATCTCTTTCTTCGCGTTTGCAGTATTTGCAGTTGTTTCTTTTGAGATTGTGACACAGTGATGAAAATGATTAAGGTGTGTTTGTGAATAGGGAGACTGTAAGAACAAAAAATGACCCACACTGCTTACTATTCGGACTAATCTATATCTATCTATATATATGTCGGAGATTATCGGTTGATTGTTACTAATGCATTACGGACCTATTTTCAATGAGTCAGTAGCTTCGGGTGATCTGATTTGTCAACGTTGAATACTGGCCGCAATATCGCAAGTCTTACTGAAAACCAAAGAGTGACGTTGGCAGTCAGTTATGATCCCGAACCGTGTGACCTACGGGCCTACACACTGATTCTATACAGAATGATATGAAAGATACCATTAAAGGGAAACTTTAAGTAATCCATCTGGATTCTCTCACATATATTTATTATCTAATCTATATTTATCCAAACCCATAAACAAAATTGCTTGCGAAGGATCATGGGTTCGATTTCCAGCGAAGCGGAAAATTTGAATGGTGAGTTTAAATTTCTGTGGTCTTTGTATTTTCCAGCACTCAGGACACGACGAGGAGGCCCGTTCCCAGAGGGACATATGCTGACGATGAATCAATAATATTAAAAAAGATAATTCTAAATCAGAAAACTTTGAATCTTAAGAAACCTCATTTTGCAAAATAATTGTATTGAAATACAAATAAACTTGGAGATAGCTCCGAGTCTTGGTTTGAAAAACTTTTGCCCCGAAGAAATCATTTTAATCAGTTAAATGGGTCTCATTACTAAGTTGGAGAAATATTTTGTCGTATTTTCACAAGGAGTATCAAACTGTAAAAGTATAGTTCAGTAATCTTGTAGGAGTTATAGGTATACCTTCTTTGTTTGCGTGGATGTCGGATAAAATCATACTTTGGTTCATTGCAATAACTTTTGATACCGTGACAATAGGGATGACCGTGTACATCTACTAACAAATCAATACACCGAAGAAACCAAACTTGACAAATAAATTATCATATTGTATTGTTATAATGCAAACGGAACTTGCGTTCCGTTTCCGGTGCCGCTATATTAATATTGATGGCAATTAATAAATATTAGATTTATATAATTAAACATAATTATTATATTCATTAGTGGATTAATAAGAATAATCGCAATATTATGATTCCTTCAAATTAATTAAAGTGTATCAAATGTATTTGCTACTTAAAAATATGTACTGACGGCGGCCATATTGAAATATAGGAATAAAAGCGGGTTGACGTGCTGAATTCTTATTTAATTTTATTTATTAAATACTCATGTAATATTTCAGAAGTGGGATTAATCTACAATATATTTTTTATTTGTAAACCGATTGAAATAAAACAAATATTGATATTTAAAGCTTGCCACAATATATTAGTGAAAAGTGCATTAAAATTGGTTACGGCGTTTCTAACATTAACTGATGAAACTGACGGACAAATCGACACTTATCTATCTTATTAGTACACGTACGTTAAAGTCAGAATGCCTCTGCGAAGTAAAACTAGGTATCGTGCTAGTTTGCAAAGAATTTAAACAGAGCGTTCAAAAGTATTCCCCCGATTAAATATAAGATATATCATTCCCCCTGTTAACGGGGGAACCGTTAACTCTACATTCCCCCTTTTAAACTTATGCTCGGATAAAATTTAATCGGCAACATTTCATCCTCTCAACATAAGTCCGAGATACTTAGCAACTCGTACAAGTACTTGTACGACATTTTGGCAAGAAAATTAAGTGAAAAGTAAGGTCTTATACGCAAAGTTACTGTTATTTATGATTATATGTGATATCAGCGCGGACGCTAAAATTTTTTAATGTATCTAAACGGGTAATCACGGTTTTCATTAGTTTATGGAAAACAAAGTAAATACGAAAATTCGGCTTTTTCATTTATTGATTCAGAGGAGGTACGAAGTTTGCCGGGTCAGCTAGTACGTTATAATTATTATTATGACAAAGAAAATTGTATAACGGCATCATGTGATTAAATTGTAACTATATTGGATGTAATTACTGTGACGACAGTCCCCGTAATTGACGTCACATCAAGTGTCAAAGCTTGAATCGCACTATCAAAGTTTTGTAGAAGTTCTGGGATAATAGAACCTTCAAACATGAATAATAGTACCTCAATAGTAATAAAATTAAAACGCACAGTACCTACTATCATAACTTTGTGAATAACTGAAGAGATACCCTTACATAACTATTTACGATAGTTACACATTTACATTGCTGTAAACTTTATACATTTCTGAATTTTCGATAGATTTAGAGTATCTTCATACCCTATATTTAAATGAATATTATTGATTAGAAATGAATTATTAAAATTATTGAAAGCGGCCATCGTCGCCCGATGATATCAGGAACTTCAAAGCCATCGACGGAGTATTGCCGACCAAAAAATAATGCCAAGTAAGGTAAACTGGTCCAGAGCCCAACCACTTCCAATAGGATGGAACTGGCGCCTAGCCTTGTTATCAATAGCTACATTTATCTAAATCTCTTTTTTATGGCATTAAGACAGTAAATAAGCACGCAGCACCACCCTTCCGCTGTCGCCCATGACAACTGTGACCGACACAGAACAAGACTCAAATCGGAACTAGGGTTCGTGAGTTAGCCAACGGTGATAGAACGTTCGTTAGTCAGTTCGTTAGTAGATATGAGGTCAATAACAGTACCTGCCGCAGTCCATATCAACTAACAAACTAGTTAACAGGACTAATTAGCCCTGTTAATAGTTTTTAGTAATGGTCCAGTTACTAGTTGTTAGTAAGAGTTTTTTTATGGAATTAAGGTAACAAACGAGCATGCAGCACCACGTTCCGCTGCCGCCCATGACAACTGCGACCGACTTGTAACAAGACTCAAATGGGGACTGGGACAGTTAGTCCGGTTAGGTGGCGATGTTAGAACATTAGCTGGTTAGTTTCTAAGTATGAGGACTGGGACAGGGACTGTTAGTGAATGTTAGTCCTGTTAGTTGTTGTTAGTAATAGTCCGGTTAGTAATTGTTAGTAAGAGCCTCGTTATAATTTGATCACAGATGTGTTGCTACCCATGAGGACTAAGAAGTTCGCCTCTAAAAAGAGTTGCCAGATCCTCAGATCCGGATCTCATTCAGTAAATGCTATTTTATCAAACCGTTTTTGGGTATGAAATCTTTCCTCTGTATATCCTATTTATGACATATGTATTCTAAGACTACCCACGAAGTAATAAGGTTCACAGTCGCGCAGAACTGACTACGAACATAAATTTATCGGGCTTTAGGGACGTCCATATATCAGTCACACTTTTCAGGACAACGCGGCCGACTGACGTTATACATGGCGCACGGCTGGTAGATTATGTAATGCAAATCTTATTCTAATATATTGGATCGATCGTTCGTGGTTTAGATCGTGCTTGAATTATGATTCTAATTTTAAATTCTGTTGTTCAGAGGTCGTAGTGATGCACTTAGTTTTCATGTATATATTTTGTTTTTAATTTTCGAAAAGTAAATCTATTTTGAATAGTTTTCAGTGAGATACTTAAGGTGATTTTTCATGACATGTTGGCCACATGACATCATATCACATGGATTACAATACTCATTTCCTACCGGCCAGGGAATACAATAATAAATACATACATATACATAAAGCAATATAAATCCCATACGATGCGCACAATATATCAAAGGTGAATATTCATTGTTTGCGAGGAAACGAGGCCAAAGATTACTTGTTGAGGCATGATGGAAAATTATGGCGAGAATATATTTTCCCGCAATGTTCTGAATTTTTGATGTTCGTAAATTGCGTCTTAATAAAGAAATATATTGGCAGGAGAGAATTCCTTTATATAGAATGTCATATGCCGAAATGTACTAGTAAATATTACCTGCCTAATTTAGTAGTGTCAGAGCCGTCGCTGTAATACATCTATTTTGTGCTTTTGAACTAAAGGAATTTTTGACTACGCGATTTATATCTATGCATTTATGCATCCTTAAGTATGTTGTTACACATATGATAAAAAAACAGGTCACATGTCAGAGTAATATAGTAATATAATATAGCATATCTCTGCAAAAAAGTATTTTCGTCTTTCTGTTTGTCTGTGTTTAAAATCACTCAGAAACTCTATCAGAAACTTCAACGTACTGGAGGTTAAACTTCAACTTATACCTAGTCCATTCAATAATAGAATCTTGCAGAATCTTGATAAGTTTTATAGAAACCGCATCTAAATCTAAGGAAACGAAAGCCTATTGTTACCGCCCGTCACCCCAGTTCCTACCTGAAAGAGGTTTTGTCCATACACCCTTGTCTGGGAGATATACTGTTCTATTTGGATTAAGACAACGTGCTTTTAACGGTGAGGGCACAAAGTAGGCGGAGGGGTCCGGTCGAATTACTACATCGAAGTTCATGACATCGAAATGTTTTACAAGCTTTTATTTTTATTCATAAGTGTATTTATTTTAGTTCTTAAATATTAAATATAATGTAATTTTTATTGCCCTTTGTATCCATTACCGGGTTGTCAATATCGCGACGTGTCGATTTCCCAAGGCATTGATCTCAAATTTTCGATCAAACTTTCCATGTTATCATCAATCGATGTTACAAACTTTGATTATTAGGTAGGTACTACTTAGTTACTACTTAGGTACTACTTAGTTTTACCAATTGCTCTACAATGTATGTCTTATTCCTGTCATTTTAAAATTTGGATTAAGACTTTCATGAAATGAGCGTTCAATTCGGGATAAAATTCAATTAAGTTACGGATGTTAATTTAAAATATTGAAGTGGATAATCCTCGTATTAATTTATCCCCATTTGACCACGCGTCAAGTTACCTATTTCAAAGAGCGTGGCTCCATTGGCCGCTCTCCAAAAAGCCAGACCAGACCGTTTCGTTCAGATTAATTGTAGCTACTTTTGGCAAATATACTGAAAGTTATTTTTTGAATTTTTTGCACGTTTTGGACAATTTTCTGTTGTGATTCTTATTCCGCACATCCTATGTTCCTTACTCTCGGGTTTCTTTGTCTTTTCGTCTATAACAGGACTGCTCTTTCTTTGTTAACCTGTGGGACTGCTAATTTAAGTATTGTTCTAGGTCGGTCACAGTTATCTCGTTGCTAACTGCATGCTCGTTAGCTCTCGTAATACCATAAAAAAACGAAGACTACTTATCACTGCAAAGATCTGCCTGTACCCATTGTTCCAGCGTGGACCGGTTTAAGTTTAGTACTTAATTTGAGCCTCCGTTGGCTGCACTCCAAAGGGACGGAAGTTGAGGTCGGTCTAACCGGATTAATTGTAGCTACTTTTGCCAAACGCGTTTGAAGTAAGATTTATTGCTTTTTGAATACTTTTGTCAATTTTCCGCTGTCGGTAATTTATGTAGTTACGTGAAATTTAGCACGATTTTTGGGTTGTCTTATTTTATCTTTACTCATAATGACATTGAATATAAAATGTTTATGTTCGTATATATATATTTTTCTTGAAACTAGCATTCATTTTTAGCATTCATATTACGTACCAGTGCTCTTTTAAAGGCAACATTATTATTAAATCATTATTTGCGCCAGCTTAAATTGCAATTCGACAGTAATATCACAATCAGTGCAATGATCAACTGATTGCACGTTGCCGCGTTGGCTCCTATTGCAATACCATAGGTACTACAGTAATTCCAGGCCACACAATCACAATTTGTTACAGTTGGTAGCTATAGAGCTAGTTACTGATAGATATGTCATTTTGTACAACTATATTAAGTAGGTATATGTGGATCAAAAACTTTGTACCTCCATCACGAAAATAACACGGAAAAATTTAAAGAGTAGGTACAGAAAGCTATTATTTTTATACAACAGTGCGTGACAAATAGGTACATTCAATAATAAATAAAGCTATACAAACACTAATGCAAGTGACTAGTATATCTGAGCCCAGCAAGTGGCCAATTTTGGGTTGTAATACAGCCATGAACAAAAGAACAATGAACAAACAATGAAGAAAAGAACCAAAGTACAAAAGACAATAATTTTGAAGTGAAAACTTCTTTGGTATCGCTGTGATTTGGAAGTCGATGAAACGAAAATGACGCGCAAATGAAATGAAACGGAAACGAAATAGACCGACACATTTTAACATGGGAGCACACACGCTTACGCCAGCGCGGTTGGAAAGCGCGCGGGCCACGAGCTTTGCGTCTCTTGGATCGTTACATAGTCGCGCCGTTTGCCCGCGCTGACGGCAATACGGCCGCACTTATCAACCGCGCGCGGCAATACGGCAATACGGCCGCACTTATCAACCGCGCGCGGCAATGCGGCAATACGGCCGCACTTATCAACCGCGCGCGGCAATACGGCAATACGGCCGCACTTATCAACCGCGCGCGGGCAAACGGCGCGACTATGTAACGATCCAAGAGACGCAAAGCTCGCGGCCCGCGCGCTTACCAACCGCGCTGGCGTAAGCGTGACTGTAAAACCATCCTTCGTTTTTCAATGCGGATTGCACCTAATGGAATACTTACGGCAAATCCATGAAAATGTTCAAACTCAAACACCCAGTTCTCGTAATCCGGAGCAGATTTTCCATAAAATAAACTGGAGTTGGAGAACTTAATTAAAGCTTGTAAAGTGCACACAGCCTGTGTCGGTGGCTGCGTGCGGTCAGTGAAAGTAGCTTTAACAAAAGAGGGTTATTGTTGTTTATTTTAACACCTATATAACTTTAAATAAAACGAAGCAGATAATACAAAAAATAATAAGTAGTTTGAAAAGGTAATAATACGCTTTTATAATGAAGTATAATAGCATTTACACATGAATAAAGAGCTACCTACCTACTTAGTTGTTATTTAGCTTGAAAGATTTGATAATTAAGTATTAACTTTAATTTTTTATTATTATTAAAACTCAATTATTTTCTACAACTCCAAGAAACAATTTCATAATCTACGTTATACGCTTGTATGTATTTAAAACTACTAAAATATCGGACTTTATGTATAATGTATATGTATGCTTTTAGTACATAATTTATTTATAATAGTGATAATATAATAAAATTGTTAAATAAATTAAATGATCAATGAAATTTTATTCAAAGTACGGCATACAATGTTATTGTACAATCCACGAGAATGACGACTTTTATTTGTGATTCTGATAGCAAAGTTGTATTACTTTTGCATTGTTTACTTGAAAAATCACAAAATGTATTTATTATTGTAAAGAAACATCAAACAAGACTGCGACGGACTCAAGCAGAGTATATTACTTACTCGAGTCTCGACCGCAAAGTTGCTTAACTCAGTCGATCACTTACGGTTGACACAAGCCGTCGGGCTTTGAGTGAACGAGTGTAAGTTTACTACAAGTGTAAGTGTAGTACACTCCCTTACGAGCATTTGAACTTTTATGACTTTTTTCTTATACATATATCTTTATAAATGACTACTCGTACTACTACTTTAAGCAGAGTGGTGATAGCCGAGTGGTTGATCGTTGGACTACGGAATCGGGGGCCCGGGTTCAAACCCCGCACGTACCTCTAATTTCCAAAAAATTATGTGCGTATTAGAATAGTTAGAATTTAATGATCACTTGCTTCGGTGAATGAAAACGTGAGGAAACCTGCACACCTGTGATTTCTGTATAATGTTCTGAAAGGTGTGTGAAGTCCGCCCTAATCTAAAAATCAATGTTTTGGGTATTATTGCGTTCATAAAGACCCCCCTAAAAGTTTTTTTCATATACCTAATTATCTTCTACGTAAAGACAGCGACCAGTTACAGATTTATTATATGTATAGATTTGGGCGTAGGGGACAATGCAATACATATTTGAACTAACCTACTTAGTAGTATCACAGAACATTTATTTATTGAGTACTACTTATCAAGTTTATCCGTAACTTTCAAAAGACCAAAGTAAATAAAAGCGTATTAAAAAGGGTTTATTTCAAAATAACTAAAAAAAACAGCAAAAATCAGAAATTGAATGAACGCGTCCGAACAACAATAACGGAAAAAATAAAAAACGGAACATCCACCGGAAAGCATGAAATATGGATTGAGTTCAGCCTATTCCCGATCGAGTATATTTTGCGCTGTTCTGGACACTGTTTTCGACTGTATTTGCCGTGGAGCTTTATTAATGTCGAGAGACGGAAATAAGAGCAAAAGAGCATTAGGGACCCTCCCTATCTTACTGACTTTACCGCTGATAAACGGATGATTTCGTATTAACACGACTATTAGCTAATAAGTACTGAAAATTTGTTTGAGATAACTAGCTAATCAATTTTAAATCGTTAAAGATATGGTCGCCCGAAACGAAATGTGATATCGGAAACCTATAGGTGATTTTTAAATTCCTGTTCAATATTAACGTACGCAAGTATAGTTCCTGGATTTTAATTCTTTTCTTTTAATTTTACATCCTTATCATCAAATGATTTTAATGAATCCCCATTATCCTGAAATCCTTATTAGAATTAATTAATTATGAAAATGTTGACTCCGATTTCGTTTCGATAAATGAGTGAACACCCTTAAGTAATGCGGTGCAAAGGCAAGCATGTTATTCTGCCAGTCACTGCTACAATTAACACGTTTCGAGGAATTTAGAATTTGACCTGTTTTTGCTGCTGGCTGAATTTAACAATGTATTTAGTTACCCTTTTAACATTCAGTCATAATACCTCAGTCGTACATTCTTGAAAGAGTTGTCGTAGTCTTTTTAAAGCAGCAGACGAGCATGTAGCACCACCCTTCCCGCCTGCCCATGACACCTGTTACCGACATAGATGAAGACTCAAATGGGGATTAGAACGGTTAGTCCAGTTAGGAAACGGTTTTTTTTACATTAAATATTAGAACATTAGTGATTGAGAAGATTGTAATCATTGGTTGAATGATGATAAGTAGTTTAGAAAAAATCTTTCAGATTTAATTGTTCCGTAGGAAAAGGTGAATAGGGATCAGGTATGTATTTCATACTTTTACATACATGCGTCCGTAATCAGGCATAAAAAAAACATTTTTGTGCCCAAATGTCGCATACAATGACATGCCTAAATGTTATCACATACAATGACAAGTCACGCAATAAAACATATCTATCATCAAAACAGACAACCATAACATTTTATGCCCACTTTAAAGCAATTTTTACAACCAACGATATAGTTATTTTATTATTTTCGCAAAACGACGAACGAGTCGTAAATACGATCGTTAAATATAAAGCAATTCTCCTTGTAATAACGTTCTGTTCAAATCGTTTTATTTTCTCTTCTCTCGGTTGCGTTAGGGAATACAATCATGTATTGTGGACACCATTATATAAAATAAAAAAAAAACAGTACCCGCTACAGTTAAAATAATTAGTGTACTTGGTTATGATTGATGCTTAAAATAGAATTATGGTGTTTTATGCACTTAAGATAGCAAATAAGCACGCAGCATTCCGGTGCCGCCCATGAATTAAATTCATAATACCATGATGGCATGTTCACAAAAATTATTCTTATTCCGTTAATTCAACTGATACCGCCCGGTAATTCATGATTAATAATGATAAAAAAGATACAGCTTACAGTAAAATTTTATACAAAGTTTAATAGACAACACAATTTCGAGCGATTGAATATTTACATCTTTTAACTAAATTTATAATTAGATTTTTTTAAATCTTTTTTTAAATCTTAAACTGGGCCTTTTTCTTGGATATCATTGTACTAACCATTGGCCTAATGAAGCCTTAAACAACCGGGGTTTTTAATGAACCTTATCGCATTAAATTCTATGAGGGAATCAAATTACCAGAAATCTCTTCAACAAAAGAACTTTTTTCAACTTAATTAGAGGTTTAATTACTTTACAGTTAATGACGGAAGTGGAGGTTTGCGGACAAACGAGCAGAAAAGTTATCTGATGCAAAGTAGTGACTGTCGCCCATGGACGTCACCAATACCAATACTGATCAATACCAGTACAAATACTGATGCTTTATAGACAAAGAAATGAGGAAGAGGAAAGAATGAAAGTACTGTAAGCTCCCATTATCTTCGAATGGGAGCTTCAGAGTCGTTTAGAGAAATTCCCAAGCAGAGTACAAAACTTCGATAGCGTGATTCAGGTTACTCGTGACGTCAGCGACGAAAAGCGTGGGGCGCTTTCTGCCATATCCTTCGTACTTTAAAGAAAGGACCCCAAGCTTTTCCCACTATAATAATACTTATATTAAGAATTATTTTTTATTTCGATTTATTATAAAAGCATGTTTTTAGTTTTTTTAACTATATTTTATATACTAAACTAAAGTTTGTCAGATTGCTTATTATAAAATTCCGTTATTAACCTTAGTTAGCCTTAAACCCTTTGTTATTCTAAGACAATAATTCAAATGACTGAATAAATTCTGACAAATAACTTTTGAAGTTTACCTTCAATAGCTGTGGGATAAACTTCAAAATTTATACTTCAATTCTATCACAGATTGTTAGCCAATATTGGTTTTATAAACCCACCCGGGGGATTTAATAAAACGTTTTATTCTCTAGAAAAAATATTGTTACTGTAGAAAACTTTTAAACTCGTTAAAATATTAACCGTTCCATTTCTGTTTTTAAAATTAATAATAGGGGGCAATAACCGGGGTAGTACGATCGTTCGCCACCTAGTACCATTACCTAGTACCATTTGTACTATGTAATAATTTTTTTAACGGCAATTATGTTTCGGTAGGTCAGGCATGGATGCAATTACACTTTTTAGACGCGAACTTAGTACTCAAGGGTAGCATCACATCTGTGACCTAATTAGCACGAGACGCTTACTAATCAGTAACTGGACTATTACTAATAACAACTTCACTAACATCCACTACTCAAGAACTACTCATCTGTTAAATATGCATTACTTTGCAGACAGTATTACCAACCAGTCTACGGGGTCGTGAAATATCTTGGTACCTGATAAGGTCTGAGACGAGTAAGTACACTCTTTTACTGTAAATATCCGTGCCAAAAGCCGAAACCGACGGCTTTACGTGCTCTTACTTAAATTTGTTTACCATGTCATCCCAGAAAAATCGCAAAAAAATCAGTGTTGCCAGTCAGCAAGAGATAAATCTATACACATAATAAAACTGTAAGTGATCCATGTCTGCCAGTAGAAGATATTAGGTACGCAATAAAACTGGACAAGTGCGAGTCGGATTCGCGTAGAGTTTCGGACCACCGAGCGGTAGTAATTCTAGTATTTTGATCAATAACAAAGAGTGTACCATGCCTATACCAATTTTGTATGGTTACCTGAACGGGGTCCCCTTTTGGAATGTAACTATTTAATACGGTTTTTTTAGCTTCATACGTACATATTTATACATAATTATTAGCATATAATGGAAACTTTGAACACAATTTTGACCCTCTTAAGAACGAATTAACTCGAAATTTTGCATACTTATCAAAGACAGACGAAAAATTATCAATTAAAAAAAAAAGAAATAACCAAATGCTTTGAACTCATTTTGACTCATTTTCAGCGATCAGATTTCGTTCAAACTTTGTAGACTTATCAAGGACCGGCAAAAAGAAATATTTATTTATTTGTTGTGATTGCCAGACAGCGTAATATTTCAGCGGCGGTGTATATTAATAGAGTTCCGTTAGTAATTGACAAACAGAACCCTAGGTGCGATTCGATACTTAAGAGCCGCACCTTAAGTTACAATAAGGGCTATATTTCACCGGGCCGCCATGGCGGCGCAACCAGTCGCCGCTACCAATAAAATGTATGCAGCTCTATAGAGCGTTACTCACCTGGTGTCGTTTGGTTGCGCAACCAATTTGGCGGCGCGACCAACTCGGACACATGCACAGAATGTTACTGGTTGCGCCGCCACGCTGGTCGCGCCACCACTAATTACTATAGCGCTACATGGTGTCTCACTCACTCGGCCGCCAGTCCGGTCACCAGTGACAGTCTTCAAGGTCCATTTTGATACTGTTTCTGTGTGGTGTGGCAACTCTGGTGTCTGTATGGTGTCTAGTTTGGTAGCTTACGGACACCACAGTGGCGCAACTGATCGCGCCGCCATGGTGTATACACCATTAAGGTACATACACATGCTTATTTTAAGCACGAAAGCATGCTTGTTTTTTTATAACCTGAGGGGCTGACGTAAAAGCAGACACACACACCTTTATTGAAGAACCCCATGTCATAGCGCTCCGGGAAAACCTTCTACTGAGCACTTGCCACTTACAAATTGTGTATACGTGTTTTGCTCGAAATGAGCTTGCTCGTAGTCAATACAGCTAGCATGCTCATTTTAAGTGTATCTGTACACTCATATGTGTTGAACGCTTCCGCGGCCGCCCGTGTCAACTGTGACCGACACAGAACAAGACTCAAACTAGGATGGTTAATCTAGTTAGCAGTGTTATTAATGACGTCGATGGTCAGTTAACAGATTACGGGAGGACTGGATGAAGGACTGGTTTAAAATGATTAAGTCCCAGTTCAGATAGAAGTTGTAACTGTTTTTGCTGTGTCATAACATCGCATTGTTAACGAGCAGAACTCATACCTAAACAGGCAATAGACGGTCAAAACCGTTGAATAATTCAAAAGGCTTCGACCAGGTAACTTCAGTTGTGAAGACTTCAATCACTACTTCAGCTGAAGCTAGTATTTTAGCGCTTACATTGAAGTCACGATTCTGTTTTGTTATTTTATTAAGTTTGTTATTTTAGATTTACGTTACCTATATAATTGTATTTCACTTATCTAAATATAAGTTTAAGCATTATTACATCAAGTAAATATTTTAGATGGTGGAATCTATTTATTTTGCCCGGGGAAATACCACCGCTACTACGGTACTTGGTACCATTTCTGCCGTGTAATAATTGTTTTCTGATTACCTACTTACCGTTTGAAGCGTGGTTTTTTGTTTTTCAAACTACATTATTAAAAGATAAATGCAGAAATGGGTAAAATGTATTCATGATTACAAATTAAAAATACATTATGTTCTATTGTATTTATTAATTAATATATTATGTCCTATATTTCTGTTGTATACGCAGAACAGGGAATCCTAGTATAAAATACAGGCAGACGTTTATTGAATACAGACAGCTAGCTGTGTGGTTTTCGAATGTACAACTTGGCAATTGAGTAACCGAAGTGCTAGGTTTGAATTATGCAAAGAGCTTCGCACCGACAAAGCGGTTATGAACTAGATCAATTGGTTTAATGACTTTGGTATAATAACGGTCTAGGGAAGCGTCAGTTTGCCACGTTATTCTAAACTGGTTATTTCCCTGTTTCTCTTCGTTTATATTATTATTATTACTAGCTAGCTGTTGACATAGTCTCCACCCATCCGCACTGAAGCAGCATGTTGGAGTATGCTCTAGGCCTCCTCATGTATGAGGGGAGACCCGTGCTCAGTAGTAGGACAATAATGGATTGAAGAGATTGATTTTGTAAGTACTAAATTTCATAGTGCTTACTCTAAAATCGTTAAAATATCAAACAAATTACAACACAAATTTAACTTTCTAAAGCTTCGATCAACAATCAACTAGATAACGCCTCTCATACATATGAATCTACTCTTTAAATGAAACCATCCGCGTGAATACATACTTAAAAGGGGGTATAAAGCAAAATTGGCAGTCTTAGATTCAATTTTTACAGTAGTAGATCAAGTTTCTAGAACCTGAATAAGAACATAGTTATACTACATTATATTATCGAGTGAATGATCGAAGCGAAAACATAAAAAATTGAAGGGCGGGGCGAGGCGCGCGGGTGAAATTTGATTTTCCTAGCTTTATACCCCCTCTTAAACAGTCTTATTTCTTTACTAACGAACTAAGAATAAAGTTAAGTGTTGAAATTAAAACTTTGTATACCCTGTAACCTAGCAATAAAGTCAAAAATCATCAAATAAATTTTAATTAAGTACTTATATAGGCCATAGGGTTGTTTTCAAATATCATCCAAGTAAACATCAATCAGTAAAATTTGGAATAGGTTATTTTTATTTGACTCTAATTTTATTGAATAAATGAATAAGTAACACCTCAAAGACCTACGTAATACATATAAAAAACGAATTTATATAAGAAACTAGTGATTTGAGTCATAAAGCATTATATCCCGAAGTCACGGGAATATTCGCGATTCAACGGCGGTGACATTTCCCAGATATTATGCATCGAAAAAATATAAACGACAACGCAGGATATCGGTTCTACGTACTCCCCGTATCTCAGCGTATTACGTACCTACAGCGACGTAGTTGGAACGCGACGTACCGTGATTAGGGCTACCATCTGAACATTGGAAAGTCCGGACACTTAGCTGGCTAATATAAAGTTTCAAGCTTATCGAATACTTCTTTAATTTTTACGTCTTTTTTTTTAAATAGCTGAACGATTCGAATATACATACGACAAATTTAAAAACCGGACAGAAGGCCAAAAGTCGGACATGTCTGGACAAAAACAAACATCTGGTAACCCCAAACGTGGTAGGATGCGCACGATATGGCTTATCCAAAACGATGTTAGACCTTTTTCAGATACATTTTTTTGTTTTAGTACCTACATCGAAGTCTAGTACCGCCTTCACTTCCCTTCGTGAAACATGACTTGGTAACCACACTCGGAAATATGTTAAGACGGGATTCTTTAAAGGACTATCTAGTGACGAGTAGTAGGAACACTTAATAACAACCCTTTTGTTACTTAGGGAAGAAAACGTTCTCCTTGGGAGTTGCTTGCCGGTTCTTCTACGAGACTACTGATGGTACGGATTTCCCGTAGACGTAGTTGTCAAAAATGTACGTACAATCAATTTGAAATACATATTCTTTCATATAGTTAAAATTTTTGAATTTAACAACTACCCACATACGTGGTTGAGCGCATAAGCTAACTGCGTCGCAGGCCTGAATAATTTAACAGTATCGCCAGCTTCAATCAGTGGCTGAACAGAGTTTCAATCAAATGGGTGGCCTTCTGCGGTTGGGAATCAAATATTTTTATCCCGCAGTTACTACGAGTATCCCACCATCGCTTATAAGTGGGTGACGTATCGTACGATTTTAAGAATTATTGTCTCTTTGTCTGTGGTTTTGTACGCGCTAATCTCTTTTGGTTGCGGTCTTCACTAATATATTGGTGAAGCTTACCATATTATATAGGGAAAACCGCGCCAAAAACTAAAAACTCCGGCTCGTTTGTCGCTTGTCGTTACTGGTCTATGGTAAGACACACTCAGAACCCGTTCCGATGCCAACTGCAGGCGTGTGGTTTGTCTCTGTCTTGGGATTACTCTGTAATAGAATTCAATTACTTGTCTTCAGTTATATTGAGATGATGACAGACGTTTCTAGATTGATACCGGTTTATTTAAGATGAGAAAAATTGTATTGGTAGACTGCATTTTCTCTAGTTTTATCGGGAATAAAGGACCCAAAGGGTGCAAACGGTAACTTATTAATATGCCTCCGATGAGTGTCAGTATATCACAGGGATTTTGGATTTTGAATGAAAGTAGGTTTGTCTGTGAGTCTTTTTGTTTGTCAGTAGGCTCCATCTCAAGCAGGGCAGCAGTGATAGCCGTGTGGTTGAACGTTGGACTGCCGAACCGGAGGGTCCGGGTTTAACCCCGCACGCACCACTAATTTTCAAAAATTATGTGAGTATTTATATTTAATTATCATTTGCTTCGGTGAACGAAAACATCGTGAGGAAACCTGCACAGCTGAGAGTTCTCCATAATGTTCTCAAAGGTGTGTGAAGTCCACCAATCCGCACTTGATCAGCGTGGTGGACTATGGCCTATACCCTTCACACTGTGAGAGGAAACCTGTGCCCAGCAGTGGGACAATTATGGATTGTGATGATGATGATGATGATAAGGCTCTATCTCTTAAACGTAAATAGGTAGACTGAAATTTTCACTCAATTAAGGTTGCTGTGGCCGCTACAACAACAATTATAGTTTGAAATTTTAAATCTCAAAATACCTACTGCCATTTAATACCGTGCTCATCATAGTTATGGAACCTACTACCAAAATAAATACCGTTAACAATTTATTAATAGTTTTAAATTGATTAGTTAAAGTTTTATTATAACTCGAGACCCGTTCTGCGCTCGATATTCGACCGTAATTATTATTATTATTATTATTTAAAACTTTATTGACCACAATATGAAAATATCATAGTACAAATGGCGAGCTTAATGCTAATTCATTATGGTTAAAGTTTAGTTTGCATAGAGTAACTTAGATAAGTGTGGACAATATTTTATTTATTAATTTAATGTATTTATAACTGATTGTTATAAAATAATAAGGAAAATACTAGCTTTCTGCGCTCCTCCATATTAAACTGTAAGTAGGTACCTAAATGTGCCAAATTTCATACACCTCCTACCGCATAATTTTTAGGTATTTACAAAGATTTTTCTTCTAGTGTATAATGTATTAAAGTATAGATAAAAAGTATGTTGAAAATAAGATTGGCCTTTAAGCCTATTGTAATGTCTTGGATACCCAGGGGGCACTCAAATATAGATAACCCAGGGTTATGTTACAGTAATCTCATACTTAACATTTTATGATCCCGGCTCGTATCAAAGGACGTAGTGTTACGACTATGTTCCATCCCAGTTATTGACCACAAATTCGTGTGATTATTTCGTTAAGGCGACGTTTATTTCGATCGCAGAGCGAATTCGCGTTGAATTCGTATTACCTTTCGTGGCGCTTCGGTTAAAAAAGAGCGTCTCCTCTAGGGAATTTTCTTCCGGCAAAAAGGATTGATGAATTACAGTTAGAATGTTTTCTACATCGTTTGAATATTTACCAGTTCCTGAGCTTGGCATGACATCACACCACGCCTGGCGGAAGATCTCCCTTTGCTTGAGATTTAAAGATGCCTTCTCGATTTGGTGTAACGATTGCGTTGAAGTACTACAAGGTGCATATTGCATCCACTTTTATTTACTAGTAGTTGTTGCCCGAGGTTTGGCCCGCGCGGATGATTTCTTAACTGATTTTCAAACATACTTCTATCCTCTGTGGAGTTGATCTCTATGATAATTATTTCCAAGCAACTTTTAGAACTTGCAGGTAGCATCGCCTTAATAGCGTTTACGACCTGTCACTCGTAAATGCTACCGAGATATCGTAGTGACCCGGCGTCGGAATCAGAGGTCACATAATTATTGATGTCAACTTATTATGGATTTTGTAACTTGTGCCCAGCGAACAATGCCTTTCTATTATACAAGGTGATTTTTTAGCCAACCACTTGTGACTTGTGAACAAAAAAAGATAATAAACTCACATCTGAAGATTTAAAATACTGTTACAGATTGTTCAATATAACTTCATAATCAATCTAACCCTTTAACCACTGTGATCGCGGTAACCAAACCTGTCGATAACTGGAAAACTTCAGCTATTGCCTGCGTGAACACGCCTCGAGAATTTCAAGAAGAGTTCTTGAGTACCAAGTAGAATTACATAGCAGTAAATTGTGCTGGAACTGGCTTATAACCTTGAAGATCCGTTAATGGGGCTTTAATGTATTTACTAATGCAACCCATGGCTATTTCTTTGTAATTCACGAGGGATAATATAGCATTCGTAACTGGTTTTAATTTGATCATCGTTGGACTCCCTTATAAAGAGTGTTCAAATCTTGCACGCACTACTAATTCACAAAATTATGAGTGTTTGAGAACTAAATTGTCACTTGCTTCGGTGAAGGAAAACAGCGTAAGGAAACCTGCACAACTAAGAGTCCTCCATAATTTCCTCGAAGGTGTGTGTAATCTGTCAATCCGCACTTGACCAGCGTTGCGGAATATGGCCTATATGGCATTATGAGATCAAACACGTGCTCATCAGTGGGTCTGTTGACGAGGTTACAGAATGTTGAATACCAAAGTTGGGTTGTGTGGTAGAAGGTGCAGGTTCGGATTCACTCCAATAAAAGTCCGAAATCAGATAATCAGTTTATTTCCACTAAAGATGACCACAAATTACACGGCAATTAGATAGGTACTTTAGATCAAAATAAACAACCGACTATTGGATCACGACTGTCAGGACGAGTGGCGAGCGCGATGAATCAGATTATATTTCACGTCGTCGACATTTTGCCATATCCCTATCCCTACACAGATGTCCATGGGCAACCTTGACACTACCATCAGCTCGTCTGCTGATGTGCCGGATATTTACCTGAAAAGGTGGTTCCGATTCAGCAAAATAGCTATTACAGAAATATAGCGTATTCTCTTACCCGTTATTCAACAGGAATGATCCGAACTTACAATTTAATGTTTAATGCAATCTCTGCTAGTCATCCTCAGGGGTATGAGAGTAATGTTTAGAACAAAACTCAGGTTCAGAAATATCCTGCTGCAATGTGATTTTTGAGCTAACTTAATCTCAAGCTTCACTAGCAAAGATGTTGCGGACCTTTCCGTGCATGCATAATATATCACTTACATACATCCGACTTGAGAGAACATACGGATCATATATTTGACTTTTGATATAATTTTTAGTAGCTTACTGAAATAGATTAAATTTTACCTATATTTTTATTTATTTATATAATTATCAGCGTGTAGCTTTGTATAATTTATTTATTATTTTGGTATATTTTTGTACTCATATACTAGGATTAGGATTAATTGTATCAAGAGTGCCATGGGCAACACATACTGAGAGGAACACACACACTCAGACTAAGAACAGAAAAAACTCATCATTTATATTTCCGCCTCAATGTGTGTGGTATGTAGTGTTAGATGAAATACCGGAACAGGCGATAAAGTGCAACACTATGGCCGCGCCGAGGTGACCCCATCACTAGCGGGAGTTTGACAGCTCTCTTACCGCGCCCTTGGTCGAAGTGAAAAGATGTGGCATAAGAATAAAATAAGTATTTAAGCAAGATATTTTGTCTCCATTACTAGGTACCTATGATACGTACCTATATACCCGTATTGCGTAATGATGACGATGGGTATATGCGATTGAAAACAACGCTTAAACAATGATGGATCTTTCAAAACATGGCTCTTTTGAAACTTGGTGCTTTTATGCCACTCTTTCTTTAATTATTATCAAATTCGAAATACGCTTCTACTTTATTTATGTCCGTGTTCATAACTTTCACACTTAACAAGTATTGTAAGACAATGGGATAAGTATTTCCATAATTTAATATTATAATTTGGTCCTTCGAGTCGAGCATGACTCATTTTCATTCGAGGTAATCATAGAAAATTCATCGCTACATATGTACAATAACAAAATATTACAACACCTAAAAACTCGAAGTAAAATTCCTAAATGAATCTCTTCCTACCCTCCGTTCAGAACTGAACTAACGTTGATAGATAAGCTTAGAGTCCGTGTTTAATTTACTCCCACGTCCTATCAGGCTAACAACGCATCGATGCCTTTAGCACGGTAATAATATACTATTACCGTGCCTTTGGTTTTGGTCGGATATTCATAGGCAACAATGACACAACAAAATAAACTGTGAAAAATGTGAGGCCATTACCACCAGTACAGACTACCAATCCAGACTACCATTCCAGACTACCATTCCAGACTACCAATCCAGACTACCATTCCAGACTACCATTCCAGACTACCATTCCAGACTACCATTCCAGACTACCAGTCGAAGGGTTCTGTGTTCGATTCCCAGCGAATCAGAAATATGAACGATGCTTTCTGTCAATTTCTTGTCTTGTGTGTTGTCCATGACACCCATGACACATGGAATCCTAGTATGGGGCTATGAGTGGGTAGCAATATACCATATCATTCAATATTTTATGACTTTATTCCACCAGTGAATCAATCATTCAAAATTCATACAAAAATGTATAATTAATATTATTGTGTCGTATATTACACAATGTAATAATCTAATGGAAATCGAAGATAAGTTAACGTTTAGGTATTAATTTTATTAAAACCTATTTTGTATGCCAATCACCAAGATTAACAAAATACCAATAATTAATATTTTGATTACAGCAAATTCATTTGTATGCAAATTCAGGAACTATTTAGATTTTAATTCAATTCAACGTACCCTTCCTTCCATTCCCTATGTACCATTTCAGTATAATTTTCTCAGATGAGCAATTCAGGCCAAAATTCCTGTACAAAGTGGGCATTCCCCTTTATTTCTTAATAACTTACAATTCACAGTGTTATCAAAACTTGTTTCATTGTTCTTAAAACTATTATGTAACAAGTTCCTTAATAAACTATTATTAAGGAACTATTATTAACATTATAAAGGAAATTTAGTGTTAGATTGACTAAGTCTGTCTACTTTACCACATTTTCTAATGCACATGGAATTGGAACATTGCCAATAGACTGTCTTGAGTCTAAGCCCGGTATATCGATACAGGAAACTACCAAACCAATTACGTAAGCACTAAGTTTAATGTACGTCCTGAGTTGAAGCGTGAACGAATCTATCCCAGTCTTGAGCCTTGGGACTGGGATAGCCGAGTTCAGGAATCATTAATTGGGTTTATTTGCAATCTGTTTAAACATGATGTTGAAGATGATGACCAGTGGAGATTAAAATTTTCAATTAGTTATAAAATATATGATGTGATATCTTTCTTAAAATCAACTTACAACTTACTACGTCACTACACAATGTATATGATATATTATAAAAGCTTCGGAAATTAGGTGCAAGATTCAAACCCGATCATACATACATATATACATACATACATATATACATACATACATACATACATATATACATACATACATACATACATACATACATACATTGCAAGTTAAATGAGAGTTTTTAAAATCAGGCAAGTTGTATCGATATTAAATATAACTATTTGGTCAATAAAAACATAGATGACATAACCACACGAGATTTGTATGGAAGTTTTTTTTTTTTGGTGATAGCGGCTACAGTCACACGCGTTCTGTGAACTTTTCAGATGGCTATCCAAACTAAAAGTAAAACCAATTAGTCGGTGAAAACTACGTATAAATTCAGTTACATATACATTTAGGAAAACCTAATAAAAATGTTTTAAAAACTTATTTTAGCTATTGCATTAAAGTCAACCAAATACTATATGTATGTTTATTTATTTATTGAATCACCAACATTCTGTACACTAAAGCTTAGTTAAAAAAATGACACTACACCTGTTACATTTTGAGTGCCAAGTCAATTATAGGCGACTACTAACATAATAACAGCGATTGAATATAAAAATAAATTGGTTGTCTGTAAAGTCGGTTTACTGACGATAGTTGAACGTGACAACGTCTTAAGAAAATAATTTCCTTTGAATGAGTAGGCAAGCACAATAAAAGAACACTTTTTCAATACAAGTTAAGTCATTTATTAAAAATGAATGCTGGATACTTATACATCCTACATAAACCCTTACTAGCGTGATTCAGAATTATAGCGCCCCACTACTCAACGCCATCTAGTGTACTGCGAGTGAACTACCAGCTCAGCCAGCCTTCCTCCATTGATAAATGGACCCAATCGAACTTAATGAATAATTGTTCACTGCACAATACATAGATGGCGCTGGTATAATAATTCACCAACGGTAACGACGGTAACGCATGAGTCATGTTTTTTCATGCGTGCAACCGAATTATAAGACGTTGTCACGTCAAAATAATAAAATAAATAAACAAAATTTAATTGCGTAAAAGTAAATGGTAGGTTACATAAATGTACATAATATGGAACATACATTTTCATAATATAATACTTCATTATTATAATTAAACTAAACTAAACATATCAAAAACATTGTAATCAAGGTTTAACTAAAGTTTTAAATCAAAATTCAACCAACGTGCACTTGTTAAACTACGTAAACAAATTACTTTTGAAGTATCCGCCACGACCCACGGCGTAGCATTTGATTAGGTAATTAGGATTACAAGAACTCAATTTAGGATTACCGCAGAACGCGTCGTGTTAGGTAATTCTCACACCAAAACCTCGTGAAAGGGAATAACTAGGTAAAGATACCTGCTCATATGAAAATAGCCAGCTGTTGCTGCGGTTTGTCCCTTGCGGAAGTACATTCTTTTAACTTTCTCTTAACTCTTTGGGGTAGTAAAAAAATAAAAAAATCAGTGGCGTGGGTGTGGACACGATAAATAACACATCACTAACACCCATGTCACGACAACAGTCATATATCTTTCAAATAAAAGTCTGCCCGGGTTAGGAATTAAACCCGAGGTAACTACTTAGGACATAAATTAAAATAAATCGTGGATTAACCACGCGTACGGCATGCAGAGAAGTTTATAAACGCACAAAGAAACCGTGTACTTTATCTATTATCATAACGATAATCAGTGTAATAAATGATTAGTTATCTTAATTTATCTTTATCTATTTCAGTGCGCTTTAAATAATCGTAGTAACTACTGTATCACGGCCATTGAAGTGTTCTTTGGCTTTAACTTATTAATGGCCTACTACATGGCACGGGTCTCTTCTTATCAAGTCTCGGAAGTTGTTATGCCTAGAGCCTAGAGTACCTACGCTCGGGGTAGTACTACCGCCCGCCACGGTACTTGGTACTATTTCTAGTTCTACCGTGTAATAATTGTTTTAACAGCAATTGTGTTCTGGATAGAAAGTTGTGAAGCCGGTTACACTTTTTAGAGGCGACTATCTCAGTCTTCGAGGGTAGCAACGCATTTATAACCAAACAAGATTCTTACTAACTATTACTAACTGGACTATTACTAACAATAACTAACAGGACTTACAATAGTAATAGCAATCGTTAGTAATAAATAACAGTCCATGTCCTCATACTAACTAAGTGACCAACTAATGTTCTAACACCGTCTGCTAACAGGATTAACCATCCTAGTCCCCTTTGAGTCTTGCTCTAGGTCGGTCAGTTATCATGGGCAGTAGAAGGGTGGTGCTGCATGCTCGTTTGCTACCTCAAAACAGAAAACCTTCAAAACCAGGCGATCATATCACGACATTACACAGTTTAATCTTATCTCTGCCTGTGATCTCAATGTACTTCACATAAATAATTTCAGTAGATATGTAGATTGGGTGTCGTCAACATGTTTTGGCTACTGTTTATTTTATTATCTGTGACAAGTGCTGAAGACGGAACGAGTGCGTACACCTTGAACATTCTACACTACAATGATTTTCACGCGAGGTCAGTCTGTCAAAGGTCGTTTTGAATTGAAAATCCAATATCAATATTTAAATATTCATTCGAATTTAAGTTTCAATTTGAGAACGGCAAATAAAACGGGCATGATTTTGTCGCTCAGTTGATGACGACCCTGTTTGCCGAGTAAAGGAACGGGATTGATATATTATGTCCTATGGCTATACAATACACTTGATGTTGTATAGCCGTAGCAAAATTCAATATCAATAAGAAAATCTTATCAGGAAGGTCGGATATATCAAAGAAATAAAAATCAAGGTACAGAGGTGCGTGGGTAGATACCTTAATTATTGGAAATAGAGAATTTATCTTATTATATTATATTAAAATCATTCTATTGTAGCTTTATTTCCATAACCTAATGACGTATTAACACGTGGTGATGTTCATTTACAAGAGCAGATGAAAAAGTGAAAACTTTGAAATGAATTATTTATTGATTTAGTGAAAATACTACATAACCCGCAATAATCCCACCTCTTCCCCCATACAAACACCGTTAAAGTGTTACGACCAACATTAACGCCTTTTAAGGTATAATCCAGATTATTACTCTTTACGCTGTTGAAGGTTTGTGGAAACCAGTCCAACTGGGACGATCTGCAACCCGGAAATAGCCCCATGCATTGGGGGCTTCGCCCGCCTGGCGACGGTCGTGCGGCAAGCATTAGCCAGAGAACCAGAATCTCTACTCCTCAATGCTGGAGACAGCTTCCAGGGTACGATCTGGTACAATCTGCTCAGGTGGAACGTAACGCAGGATTTTATGAATATGTTACCACACGATGCGCATGTAAGGGTTTGTTTCTTAATTTTTCATTTTCAGGCTATACAATAGAACAAATAATTGGTATATTATAGATTGATTAAGTGTGAGGGGCCCAACAAATAAACTGTGATCTAGTGCTGAAAATTCTTAAAAAATTAAAAGACCTTCCTTGGCCTAACATTATCAGACCGCTTAACCGTAGAACCAAGCAGAAGACATGGCAGCGACAGGTGGCAATAGCATTTTTGATAGTAGGATAGCATCGTCGCAGTCATCTGTTGTCTGGCGCATTCCTTCCTCATGATACTAGTGGTAGAATATTCAGTTCCCGATTATATTGCTAACCTAGCTCAATTGCTTTTTGACACAAAAACATTTTTAAGTGTTTGAAAATCACTTTAAGTGATTTGCGAATAAAAAATGTTCTCAATTATCAGGTACTAGGCAATCATGAATTCGACAATGGCATAGAGGGAGTTGTACCTTATCTTGAACATTTGAACGCCCCTGTCGTCACTGCCAACATAATTGATGACGAAGAGCCGACAATACAAGGACTGTACAACTCAAGTATTATTGTTGAAAAAGGTGGACGCAAAATCGGAATCATTGGTGTCATAATTGCCTCTACTAATGTGAGTATATTGCAATCAAATATAAGACAGAACAAAATCGGTCTACTAATACCAAAGGTATCTCCGACGCGTTTCCGGCCAAATACGAAGCCCCTTAAAAAGCAAAAAATCCAAAGTTATTATCTAAGCAATACAGTTTTATGTTAAATATCTTCAAAAACATAATTATATGTCATAACTAGCGTTACATATGTAATAATATTTCTTAGGTCGTAGTCAGTAATAAAATTTGAGAACTCCAAGATTCCGTAAAATTCCAATATCAAACGCAATGTTTTCACAGGTGTTGGCCTCAACCGGTAAATTGGAGTTTACTGATGAAGTAGAAACAGTAAGAAGAGAAGCTGAGAAACTGCACGCTGAAGGAATTGATATAATTGTTGTTCTTTCGCACTGTGGTCTGGATATTGATGCGTGAGTACCGACAAAGCTGCATGAAATACTAAAGGACCCAACACAGTTGTTATCACTTTTCTTCAATCGTAGTTTATTGTTCACCTTTCGTCATCTACTTATCACACAATTTAATAAAAAAACATCTAGTCTAGCTGGTTATAAGAAAAGTAACATTACAATTCAATAATCAAAAGATATAAATTGATAAATTATAAAATTGTCGTGTTGTGTATCAGATCAAAGGGTTCAATTATCATAATAAATTTCCATCTTTTTAAGTTTTGTACTTACTTATATATTTTTACCATCTTTGATTGTTATTTTTACAGAGAAATAGCCCTTCATGGAGGTCCCCACATAGATATAATTGTTGGAGGTCACAGCCATACTTTGCTGTACAACGATGATCCGCCTCCAGATTCCGGGTTCTCTCCTAGGGGACCATACCCAGTTGTGGTAGAACAGGCTACTCGGAAGGCAAGTTTAATTGAAATTATTAAATTAGTATTAGTCTGGCTTCAATCTATTAATCGTCCACTAATGAGCACGGGTCTACTAATAACTGATGAGGCCTAAAGCTTACTCCACGTTACTTCAGTACGGATTGAAGGCGCAGGTGGCCAACCCAGAAGTTTCTATGCAGCGTGGAGACTTTTGACACGGTTTAAAAACGAAGGCATGGCATTAAGATTCTTTTTTGTCATTCAGGTTTTAATTGTACAAGCAGCGGCACACACGCAATTTTTGGGTGAAATCAAGCTCCATTTTGATGATGAAGGAAACCTTTTAAGATGGGAAGGCGATCCCCATTTTATTGGCAACCAAGTTGAGCAAGGTACACAATTTTACAATTTACTGGCATTCTCCCGCGGCTTTGCCCACCAATTTCCAAAAATCCTTTCTTAGTCACTTGCCTCACTTGAGGAACCTATATACAAAGTTTCAAGTGAATCCATTGAAGACATAAAAAGTGTAAATTTATCAATTATCTCAAAGGTGTGTGAGGTCCACCAATCCGCACTTATCCGCCGTGATGGTCAGTACCTACTACGTCTGTACCTATTCTATTGTGGCAAAAGTCCTGTGTGTAGCAGTGGAAAAGCTATGGGTGACGATGATGATGAATGTATCTATATGTCACGTTTGTATTTTCCAGCTCCAGACGTCTTAGAAAAAGTCAATTACTATTTACCGCAGATAATTGAAAGAGCGACAGTGGAAGTTGGGTCATCCATGGTACATCTGTCCTCAAGCTGCGCCTGCAATGAATGCAACTTCGGCAGTTTTATTTGCGATGCATTTATGAACTCTGTAAGTAAGGTGCTAATAACGGCACTTGAAACTATTGCCACTCAATTTCTTCAGGCATTAAATTTTGTGTTTATTTAATTTTATCCATTGGGGAGCCTGTGTCATCATAGGTACCATGGACAACTTACAAAGAAAATGAAAACCCGAGCACAGAAGTTTAAACTCATCATATAGGGGATTTCGGGGGCGATAAATCGATCTAGCTACGAATCATTTTTAGAAAATGTCATTTTATTCGTGTTTTTGTAGTCCCAATTTAAACTGAAAAATATGACTCTTCCTGACATCTATTGGCGAATAATAATACTTTTTTGTGAGCAACTAATTGCTTTAACGACACAACAGCAGATGGCGTTGTTAAGTAACACGAAGTCAAAAAACACAATTTACAAAAAAAAAAATACCGAGCAAAGCTCGGTCATCCAGATATTATTCATAATACTTATACATAATATATATCGATCCTCACTATGCAATGTATAAAATATGATAAAAAAATACCTTTTTAGGTGATGGACAGAGCACAGGGCAGTAATTGGCATTTCGCACATTTTTGCGTCATCAACCAAGGCGGTATTCGCGTTGATATCGAGCCGGGAGGTAACTGCATTTTTGTCTGACTGTATCGCACATTTTGTATCTAGCTGACCCAAGAAACATTGTCCTGCAACATATTAAATTTATATTCATTATAATCATTCATACAA
The DNA here is from genome assembly GCA_905404295.2 of Ochlodes sylvanus. Classification (NCBI taxonomy): domain Eukaryota; kingdom Metazoa; phylum Arthropoda; class Insecta; order Lepidoptera; family Hesperiidae; genus Ochlodes; species Ochlodes sylvanus. The sequence continues at coordinate 8,249,224 of FR990144.1, forward strand.
CAAATATTCATAAGTCATTTATTTCTCACTTTTTAAGAGGCGTATTAGGATGAAAAATAAATTATTATAACAAAGATATTAATTAATCTTTGTATCAACTCACTTCAGTAATAACATTCGAATCCGTGCTGCTGTCCACACCCTTCGAGAACAACGTGGAAGTGTTCGAGCTCCGTGGAGACCATATCTTGGAAATGCTGGAGTTTTCTGTGGCCAACGATTGGTATCCTGGGGCAAGGATGCTGCAGGTTTCAGGTAACGTCCAATTCATCCAAAATTGACCCTGTGAGGATCCTTATTGGATCTTGAATTGCCAATACATCTAGGAGACCCCTAAGCTGGAATTTATTTGATGGGTTCAAACTTTTATAATCGCGGACACTAAATGTTAGCTGTTATAGTCACTTAGCTGTTGTTAGCTGTGGTACTCAGGATTTATATTATTTATACATATTTTCTTCCACACAAATTTCTTTCACAGCTGTGACTATGATCCATGCAATTGTGTCGGAATAACGGTACCTAATCATCATCATCTTCCTGCCCATTTCCCAAATTTATTTGGGGTCGGCGCAATATGTTCCTCTCTTCCATTCTTCCCCATTGGCTGTCACTTCTACACTGGCTCCCTTCTCTTCCATAATATTATCATCTCTTACACCATCCATATCTTCTTTGGCCTTAAAGATTTAAATTTCGAATGCAGGGTTGCAACCAATGTTCGACGGTTCAAAACCACGCTATGAACGCGTTATGAACGTGAGCGTCCGTTGCATTGAATGTGACGTCCCTAGATACGAACCCTTGCGGCTAGACAAGTACTACAGGGTTGTATCGCAAAGCTTCATCGGCAATGGCGGTGACGGTTTCGATGTGAGTTACTTATTATACTACTAGTAGGTAATCTGATCGCTTCGCTTTGGGAAATACGCTAACGTTTAAGTTATAATCGCACCCAAAATAACGGGTACTCGATTTTTATCGGTTTGCGTTTTAAAATTTACTTGCGACTTAAAACTGAAACTAAAACGAGTTTTAAAACTACTTCAGTTCAAACTCAATTTAATACTGCAATAGCCCATTAATGGCCCACTACTGATCACGGGTCTCCTTCCATAACTGAGGACGTCTAGACCACAATCAGCCACGATTCCCCAGTGCGGATTGGTGAGCTATAGCATACTAGCAAATATTGTTATTCGCCCAGGTCTTCTATTAATTTTATCGATATCGCTTTCGTCAACGTGTTCTCAAACCATGATATGTCAATGTAAAACCATTGCCATAAATACTTAATACGATTTATTAATATTCTTTTTCATACCTATTACTATAATTTTACTAATATTAATAAAACTATTAGGGCCAGTTTCACCGGTTACGGATAAAGTTCCGGATAGCCCTAGGAGTTTAACTCCCAGATAAACTACAACTTTTGGCTTCATAGGTATCTAACAGAAGTGACAGATAAAGTGTTGGTTAAGATATCTGCCAGTTCAAGTGGCTGTTACAGGCGTTATCTGACGGATAAAAAATGTTTCAAGTGGCATTTCTATACCACATTTGGAATTTGAACTGTAGTAAATCATATTATTATGAATCCTACTATTTTCGTTCTATAATGATAAAATTATACTTGAAAATATTAAAAAAGTCGAATTGGATTATTTTGAACAATAAGTAGGTATTTTATTAATTAAGGTTTCAAATGACAATCATTTACGTACGAAACGCAAAAAAGCGACGTTGCCGCCCCGTCAACTGTTAAGCGGCCGATAAATTTTATTACTATCTAGCTAGAACTTTATCCGTAACCGGTGAAACTGGCCCTTAATATTTTTCTATTCACGGTTAAATTTAAAAAGGCCCAAACTTATATTCTTCCTACTCGATCTATAAGTCTCCTTAGTCTAAGAGATTACTAAGTTCGCACGAGTGACTTTTAATTTGTCAAGCGGGCGCGCAATCAAGAAGGCTCACTTCAAACGACTCCTCGAGAACTATTTCATTTAATTATCTGTATCTCGTTTTCTATACAGCTGAAATTCCGGGAGTGTATTGCAAATTGATTGAACAAGAACAGATTAAACAGATCCAAAGCCGGCTTTGATTTAATTTGTCAATTTCAAACCTCACGCAGCAATCGGGTTTTGAGTCCGTGTAATTGATTCTATTTTGTTTTGACGATTTAAAATAGTAGTTGTTGTAACATGCACATTATACACTTACAGTGCTCTGTAATTATGACAATAATAACAGTGCTCTGTAATTATGATTGATAATAATTACAGAGCACTGTAATTATTGTCATAATAACAGAGCACTGTAAGTGTAAAACCTGACAAGGTTGTAATGGCAAAGTATTCTCTGTTTTTATGTCAACTTTAATAAACTTTAGTTTTAGGCTTTAGTAAACGTTGTGCTTGTGTGAAAGTAATCTGTAACTTTAGTGTTACGAAAGTCCTTGGGCAGCGGTGATACGATTAGGCCGTTCGGCGAACAAGGCCTTTTTAGAGGTTGGGCGTTTTGCGAATAGGTCCGATGTGAATAAGCTTATGACAAGCCTGTTCTTATATTTGCTATCACCACGAAAAATACGCATGTTTATGAAATAATCACTAATCGTTGACGACGCTTAATTCGTATGTTTGGTCAAAATCGGTTTTCCTTTTTAGTCACCCAAATTCATAAAAGACACGGCTTATAAATTTTTTGATGTTTTTTGACGTTTTTTTCCTCTTGTAAAATTTATTTAGACACTTACGCGATTTTCTCTCGTCAAAGACATAATATCGATACTATGAACGCCCTCAAACGCAAATATACCATAGCAGAAGGAGACTACTCTATTAATTCACAATAAAACCGAATTCTAGAGTATTTTTCAGACGTTACAAATTACTTAAAGTGACCCCGTGGGATGTAGTGAACGGTTATGTGTTGAAGCCACTCATTCATAAATTATAAATAAGTTCGTACATACACAAAATTTTTTACAATTTCAAACTTCAAGTGCTAATTTGGCATTAAATAATTCATATAAACAAAGTATTTTTGCGAGATACGTGAAAATAGAAACAAAAATTAATTTAGGAAGTCCCGCGACTGTTAAAGTCGTCCTAAATGTAAAGGAATTAAAAAGGAAATTCTGTACTTTTAAATTCTCATAAATCTCTTGCCAGTTAATAAATTAGGCACTCAACTAGCATCCCGAATACTTTCAGGCATTCGGCCAATTTTCGACGGTTCCCGCCCCGTCGGAAGTCGGGTGATCGGAGTATCCATACGATGTATTGAGTGCGCCGTGCCCAAATATCAGCCATTGGTACTGGAAAAATATTATACGATGGTCACAACTGATTTTATAGGCAATGGCGGAGGAGGATTTGATGTGAGTTAATTTTTTTAGTAGTTAATACAATTTATGTTACCGTGGTATTGTTTTATATACAACGTAGTCCATAATAAGCTCAAGTTTTAACTTGTAACTTTCACTACACAGAACAAAATAACACGATAATTTAAAAAATTACTAAGCAGATTTTTATGCACTTTTTACCAACTAACAGGGGCACACGTCTGTTAATTTATAAATTCTTCAATTATTGTGTAATTTGATATTATGTCTCAAATTATTCCGACACGACGTAGTTTGACATCATTTTATTAGCAGACTGGTGCCCCAGGTGATTCCCCTCAGTATGAAAATTGAAATGTATAAAAATAAAAAAAGAATCACCTAATAAGAACGAGTCACCTACTTGTAAGGATTATATTTCCCAAAGCGAAGCGATATTAGTTTAAGAAACAACTTTTTTATTCCAGTATCTATTGAATTGCGCCAAACACTTAGCCCGTAACAAAAAAGAACTCTAGTGCGAGCGTGTGTGTGAGCGTTTATTATTATAATAAGTACTCAGGAAAATATGGCTATAATATAGCCGCTAACATCGAGTTATAGCCGAGTTAAATTCCGCACGTACCTCTCATTTTCAAAATGATGTGCGTATTACAATTTATTTTTCACTTGCTTCGGTGAAGGAAAACATCGAGAGGAAACCTGCACTTCACACACTGCACCCTCAATTACCTCTAATTGCTTCTCAGCTTCCAGCCGGAACCGTAGTTTGACGGCTGACTACTCTACCTCCAAGTGAAACAATAGTGTGTTTATGCAATCTATAACGTAAAGATAGAATATTAAGAAATTAATGACGACGCATGATGCAACGATCACCGTGTGAACTGCCGTTCTAAGAGTCGTAGATTCGTTTCCCAGCAGGGCGGAAATTTGAATGAGTTTAAGTGTCTGTTTTCGGTTTGGATGTGTGACCTTGTTTTTGTGTGTTGCCCATGACAACCACGACATTGGGAATCCAAGTGTGGGGCTATAGGGCTAAAATCAACAAATAGAGTGAATAAAACAACAATGTTGTCCACGAGAAATGTTATTTAGGTTAACGTTGAACACCGCCCAACAGGAGGCAGAGAAAATAAAACCAGCTCATTCCGAAGTTAGCCGTTGTCTCGGGATCACGGTAGTGTTCGCAGTGACGCAAAACTTTTAATTGAATAATCAAGTTGTAACGTGTAGCTCTTACATGGTTATCGATCTACTGAACTACATGGCTCCAAAGACTTCACAGATGGATAACTGGTCAGGAAAGAAACGGCTCTTTATAGTTAATGCACTGAAATACTTAAAAAGAGGGCATAACTGAGGCAATATTTTAATACGCTGCTCCAGTGCGGCTTGGTTGGAGCTTTACGATTGATTTAAAAGGGTGGAAGTAACCAGATTGAAACGTACCTTATGATTAAGAACGAGTACTTTAATCAAATGGGACCTAATAGGGTGGTTTAGGTAGCCAGGCTGGTAGAAATAGAAAACCATCATCGCAAGTGGTTCGTCAGATTTAAATAGAAGTTTCAGAAATAGGATACATTTTTCTCCTGTTTGTCGGCTATCAACATAAAAATGCCTTGGTCACATTATAAAGCACTAACTAAATTTAAAAACATCATCATCGCAACCCAATAGCTATCCCACAGCTGGCCATGGATCTTCTCTTATGAATGGGTAAAGTATAAGGTAAATTCATACACTGAACCTTAATTAGCGAAAGTTGCGTTTCAATCGAATTGTCCACCTATCACACTCGAATACGTATGTATTGGGACAGTAACACGAACGTGGCCGAACAAAACTTTTCTAGAAACTAAGTCAAGTACATTACCTTCAAGTTTAACTCGTTTATTTCTTTGACGCTTTTCCTGTTTCCTCCGTTGTGTTTATTTACAATTGTTTTATGTGTAGAGAGGAAGACTCGTGAGTTATATGGTGTACACACGAGCTGGACACGACAGCTATGAGCAGGATTACCACTTACCATCACCGAGTCCAACGTTTGAACCCTTGGCTATCGCTAACCAATACCTGATTTGCATACATATTGAATCCTCTACATGACGCACGAATACACGTACACACAGACATGGCCACACACCCACTTTTAGCTGGTAAATGGTTTGAATTGTTATTTATTTTACGTAATTCAACAAAACATTTTTTTAAATAAATAAGTTTGGTAAAATTGAATTGAAACAAAGTAATCGGAAATGAACTCCAAGATCACAGATTACGCTTTACCGGAGTCTGAGGTCCCCTCTTTAAATGTTTTCAAACTAATACTCGATGGGACAGTTAAGAGTTGTGATGATGATGATGATGATGATGATGCCAATACAGAGAAAGACATAGATTTGATCCCGAAAAGTGTGACGTAATCTATTACGTCAAGCGAAGCTACTCTGTTATAAATCATAACACTTATAACGCGTCCTCTTTCAGATAATATCCGCTAACCGGGTGAACGTCACCGTGGTGGGAGTAGACTACGATATCCTGATGACGTATATCCGGCACCAGACCCCCGTGTTCAGTGACGTGGACGGCCGGATAAAGATACAGAATCCATGCTCGGATTAAACAATATATTTTTCTATACCTTGTATGTTTTCTTTTTCGAATTTTGTATTTGTAAAAAAAATAATATATTTCATCAAGACAGGATTTTTGGAAATTGGTGGACGAAACCGCGGAGGAAGGCTAGTTAAGAGGGGGTATAAAGCAAAATTGGCAATCGTAGATTCAATTTTTACAGTAGTAGATCAAGTTTCTAGAAGCTGAAGAAAAACATAGTTATACTTCATCATATTATTGAGTGAATGCAAGAAGCAAAAACATAAAAAAATTAAATTTTCTCGATAGAAAAAAATCACAAAGTTAGGTCTAATTTTCAACTAAAATCAATTTATTTTCAATATGGTGCATGTTTTTGAGTCAATATTTTAATATATTATGCTAATTAGTATCACAGAGGGATTTGTAGATCGATTTCTAAATCAAATCTATAATTTACGAATTATTTAAATAAAATACATTTATCTTTATAGCTCTAGGATTTTGACATGCTCTGTTCCATTTATCAATACCGTTGCTCCATTGACACGGGCGCGTGAAATTTGATTTTTTCCTAGCTTTATACCCCCTCTTAACATATAAAATCCGTTACAAAATAAATGACAGCAATAAACAAAGCAGATACATTCAACAATATGCAACTTGCACGCATTAATGGTAGTATTGGGTTCATGTACTAAATTGTTACAACCAGTTGGCAGCACTCGAAGAGCTAATTCCCCGTGAAATGGCCGCATACTCCGTTTTGTAGATAAATAACCGCATATATTTTGAAATATGAACTGTATTTTGAAATGAAAATTTCTTATGTGCATGTCATCTTTCCTACCAACGACCCCGTCGCTTAGTTGGTAGTGACCCTACAAAATGTCCCGGGTTCGATTCCCGGCCGGGGAAGATATTTATTTGCTAGATAAATAATTTTTTCGCCGGTCGTGGGTATTAGTTATGTGATTTGTGTTGTCCATGCCACCTACGACACAGGAAATTCTAGTGCGGGGCCGCGGGGGTCCGAGCGACACACACGACGAGTTATAAAAATCGAAGTTCTCGTAAAACTTAAAAAGTATTATAATAATGGTTTCAAAATAGTTAACACCAAAACACTTGCTATCTTCCTCCCCAAAGCGTTGTCAGTAATAACTAGATTACTCATCTCCATACCTACAGAAACGTCGTCCTTAATATCTTGGCCAAGCTGAACCAGGTTATATAATTTTTTCCGGTCTTACTTAAAATTCCGTTCGCGCGTCGCCCGCCGTAATTAGATCGCTGGCGAAGCTCTTCACTGAACTAAATACACCAATCAATTCGTCGTACACAGAATAATAGGTATATAAGGAAAAGAAGAGATAATTTTCTTCTTTACTCAATGTTTTGACACTTGCGATAGGAGGAAGAAGTAAAATATCACATTTGACGTCAACGTAGTAAGTCAACCCTGTTGACGAAATCGATTTCCGACCACAGCAGAGATTTATGTGATAAATAAATTTTATTCTTATTTAGATTTGCTTATTTCAAAATTAACAAGTGCTAAAAACTTTAAAAAGTCGTTTGTAATACCTCAAGTATATGTTTTTACGTTTCTGATATCGATGTCCAAAACACAAATTAGCATCTATTATAACCTACATAATTATAATATTAACACAATTACAAACAAAAGGCTAGAAATCACACACTAGATATTCCTATGTGTTATAGCCCTACAGTCTAAGTATAATAAGTATATTCCTGTATCTGATGCTATTGTCAACAAGACAAGAAAACTCCCAGACCAAGATCAGAAATTTAAACTCATCATTTAAATTTCTGCCTCGCTGGTAGTCGAGCCCAAATGGTAGTCCGGCATTCAACTACAGTAGCGTAACTCGATTAACAAAATATATTTCTTCAATAATCGGCTAAGTAAACGTTAAGCCGTTTACAAAATGTCCACTCGTTTGCCAAAACTTTTTGCTCACGAGAATGATTTATACCACTCGAAATTAGAGTAGCAGAAAAAAGGTCCGCGTACGGATTAATTAACGAAATAAATTATGTTGTAAAAATGTGCCAGTCCAAGATTTGCTAAAATTAAGAATCGTGAAAGAACTGCAGAGCTTAATTAAAATTAACTGTTGCCCGTGGTTAGCCCGGAAGTACTTTTATCTCATTTTAAAATAGTGTTGCGTAGAGTGATCTGTTGACAAATTACGACGTGAATGTCCGAGAGCAAACATTTATTTGCCACATAAATATCTATCCGGGAATCGAACCCTATCAACTAGGCTACTGGGTCGTCCAAAAAAGAAAAAAAACACTAAAAGGCACTCGGAGACTGCCGCGGTAAAGCTATTGCATAGCATTTTTTATCAACTTATGCAATTATAATTATTAGAAGTTATATAGTTATATCAGAACAGCGCCATCTAGTTTGTAGAAAACATACGTACCATACCTTTTGTCAAAGTTTTTTAAATGGCGCGCGCGGCTCGGCAATTGTCGGCAGCCGTCGGTTGCTGTCGTCGATTACGCGCGAACAGGGGGTGTTAGGTTTTTTTCGTTACGGAATTTCTGAATTCGGTCTCCACGCTCAAGGCCCGCGATAAAAGCTATGCAATAGCAATATATAAAAATAAAATAATGACAAAAAATATCCCTGTAATGTCCGCCAAGCTAATAGAACCTAAGACAGTCGCCCCAAAAGCAATAAAGCGTCGTCAAAACGTTTCCAGGAAATAAATCATAAAAGTAAACTCAAACACTTTGTAAATGAAAATTGCGAGGCAACCCGCGACTACCCGGTCGGGTCCGAACGTGACTACGATTTTAAATTCCGTCTGTTGTACGACCTTATTTTTTATCTATTTCATTCAGAAAAGTCTTCTATTTCCCTTAATCTTATTTTTTTTTAACACAGCGCAACGTAAGGGCGACTAACTCTAGAGACTAAAAAATCGATTTTACTTAATCTTGCAAGTGTTATAAAAGATATAACAGTAATCAAAATTATGGCGACAGTGCAATAAATCTGCCCCACTAAATCGATTTAGTGGGGCAGTTTCCATTGCTTAACCCCTCGAGTGTAGTTGTCCCCTCCGTCGGGGCAAAAATTTTTCTAGGCCAACGCGAAGTGCACCCCCGACGGAGGGGCAAACTAAATACAATCGTATTGAAGGACGATTATTGTCTATTTCATAATATTTTGATTTCATTGGTTGGATTCAAATTGAACCTACGTTCATTAGCTACGAAATACCGACTGTGATTGGCTGCAAAGTCGAATGATAAACAGGAAAATATTTATTTGAAAGTTGTACAGTACGGTCGCTACGCTCGTTTCGCGTCATTTGAGTTCGCAAGATTTTATAAAATAGTTTTCGAGAAGGAAACGGTGAATTAACTGATGAGATTTTTACTTATTATTACTGGAAAAGTTGTGCAGATTACGTGTAAAGTGCTAGTTTTGTGAATGGTGATATAAAAGTTGGTGAAAAAAGTAAATAACTTTTGAACAACATAGTTACAGTGTCGTTGAAGTCGACAAGCCTTGTATACTTTCATATAAATATAGGTACAGCGAGTTTGATTTTGTTTGGTTTTATAGTATTACAAATTCTTAGCTAATTAATCTAGCAACATATTGATAACAATATTTACCACAAAATTGACCAAAAATAAAATAACTTCGGCCGCTAAGCGGCTCGCTAAAAATATGCCGGCATTGGCACCGTTTTCGTGTTAGTTTTCTAACTTCTTTTACCGCGTAATTACTGTGTTTCCAAATGAAATAATATATTATATCGATGCGTAAATATGTATACTAAGTAGTGATAGTGTTAGTTTTGATTAATGTGCATTGTGAGTTAGTAAAATGTGGAAAAATGTGTCTCCATTGTGTTTGAAAATTTCGAAGTTGAAAAGAAATTGAATAATTTCTTACGCAGGTAAGTTTTTTTGCTTTAATTTAATTGTTTTAGGTGTTAGGCAATTTCGTTGCGATAACAATGATGTATAATTTATGTGATATAATTATAATATAATCCCGTACAATTCATTTTTACGATGACCTAGCGACAAGATCGCGCGAGTTACGAATAGGCGTGACACGTTGGCCATGTTTTACATTCGGGGGTCTCGTCACTCCAGGGGTTAAAATTAGGTGTATTCTGCCCCACTTGGGTCGGCACTTTAGAGTGTAGCTAAGTTTGCCCTACCCATTAAGCTCTGGCGTCTGTGACACCTTGGCCTGCCGGCACGGGACTTGTAATTCCAGACTGTGCCAATACGGGCAGTAGGTACCATCCTTGTCCTTTCATCTTTTTTATATTATTGTTAACTAGCATTTCCTCGCGGCTTAGCCCGCCAGTTTCCAAAATTCTCTCTTAGTGCTCCCCTACACTCCCCAAGGAACAAACATGCCAAATTTCAGCTTCCTGCGTTCAGTAGTTTCGGCTGTGCGTTGTCTGTCAGTCGCTCAGAAGAGTTTTATATATATACTATATAGGAGATAGATAGAAGATAGATTGATGATTGTCGTGAATAATTTGAAAGCTTATTATTTTAGACCTGTCTCAAAGTATTCGTGAATGCTCTATACCGGTTAGCATGGCAAATATGAATCGTCAGCCAATTAAATTTAATTGGACCACCCTGTCGTTGAAATTTGAGAAACTAACTATAGGAAAATTTGTCATTAGCAAACGGTTCTCATTTGGAGGTAGAAATTATTTAATCAAATGAACTTTGCTCCAAAATTCCTTCGGTAAATTTCAGGGCTGATACATTTTAGCATAATTGATTCCAATTACCTATTATCCAACGTTTTCGTGATGGAGAGCGTATACATTGAATATAATTAATGTCCTTAGTACTAAGGAATTCTATAAAAAGTCTGTGTCGACATAACATTGCGAACATTTCACACGGCGATGTCTGACGTCACGTCAAGCCTGAATCACGCTTTCGAAGTTTTCCACACTGTTTCATATAATTATATATCCTAGTGACACTCGCAAGGTTATAAGACAAATTGATTTTAAGTTAAGAACGGTTTTGATCTCTACAGCGCCACAAAGAAACAAAAAAGAACTGTTAAACACATTGCCTCCTTCGCATCGTCAGTCTCTACACACAGACACACATCTAAAAACAGTCACGTCTTTGTAAAACACTATACCTTGATTGTAGCTAACCTATAACCAAGAATAAAGCTGTCTTGATATCCTTAGAATGGGTCATCTACAAAACACCAAATCCCGCGTACCACACAAAGTAGGTATATTATTAGAGCCCTTAAAGTATATTATAGTCCTTACAGGATACAAATGGCCTACACACGTACGAGGACTCGTTACGCGTCCCCTACGTGAGGGTAAAGTATGAAAGAAAACAATATGTAACGCATAATGTAGCATAAATATCATGTATCTGAGTAAGATACAAGATATTTTTCAAACTTAAAACCCGACTTTTATGTTTATAGCCGACAAATGAGCAGACCAGCAAAAACATAAAAAGATATACTTAGGAGTTTCTTTTCTCCTCAAAGATTTAAGATTTAAAATTAAATATTTAAAGGCACCTTAACGAAACAGTGGTAAATGCAAGAAATTGGCGTTCATAAGTGTGTTAAAAATACCTACATGAAATAAATGATTTGAGTTTGAGTTTAGTAACCGTTGCCCAAAGGCATCAATAACACGAGAGGCATCAGCGTTAGGTTGCAAGCTAGCAAGAAAGAAAGAAGAAGAAACAAACATCAAATTGTGTACAATTCGCAAGTGCTAGAAGTGAAAAAATAGTTTGGTTAGATGTCATAACTATTGTTTTAGCGCTATAAAATAAGCTCATTTCCGTTTCATCGACTTCCAAATCACAACGATACTATAGAAGTTTTCACTTCAAAAAGTACTGGTTCTCAAGGTAACTATTGTTTCGCCGCCGCTCCCCAATCATGACTCCTCGCCTGTCGGGAGATATCCCTTTGCTAAATGCGCATTTACCATTAAAATAAGTATCTATTTAATTATTTTTTTAATACTACAAACAAATTGTTTATACACAACATGAAGGAAACATTGAAAGCAGACTTGATTAAGCATCAAACAAAATTATAGTTTTTATTGTCACTCCGCTAGTGTCCATACATTATTTAATACTGGCGGATAATATTAGGCCTAATTTTGTTGTTTTGCCAAAAATAAGGAGCTTATAACCTTTAGTCATAACTCACCTTGCTTCGCTTCAGGAAATCTATGGCATAGTATCAAACAAAACCTATACCTAACAAAGACTCACAATATCCATTATTTTATTATCAAAAGTATAATTATACAAACGTATCAAAAATTACAGAATAAGCGGTATACAAGAAACATCCCACACTTGATTGGCCACTTACCCCTTCACCAATCCCCACTGAAGTGGCGTATAGAAGTAAGCTCTAGACCTCCTCAAGTATGACTTACCTGTGCCCTGTAGTGGGCCATTAACGGGTTAAATTCATGATGTTGATATCTCATTGTTCACCCAAATCGTAGTCACCCTAGAGTCTGAAATTAGTTTACGTTGATTGTTAGAGCGGTGCGTCGTTTTGTTCCCAAATCCCCAGTTAATTAGCGGCGGTCAAATATACTTCGTTAACGAACAAATCTAGTTGCCGGTTAAAAACCCTATTGGCGTTCGGATTGCATTCGTAAATAGCTTGTTTAAACTGGAAATCACTTGTTTGGGCCGGCAAAAATCGGATTTATAATGTATGATGAATTCGGATTTAACTCGAGTTTGATTTGATATGGTTCTGTTTACCAAACAGACAGATAGACAGACAAAAATCTAAAAATAATTCTAAAAATGATCTATTGCATTGTACCATTGATTAGTTACAATTTTATTATATACGAAGAATTAGTAGAGATTTCTTTGCAATGCTTGTGCAACTCTAACCCGACCCACTGCTGGGCCGTGGGCCCCACAATGTGGCCCAAGGCCAAGTGCAAATTATCAAACTGCTCACACTTTTGTAAACATTATGGAGAACTCTGAGTTGTGCAGGTTTCCTCACGATGATTCCTTCACAGAACTAAATTGTAATACGCACATAATTAAGAAAAAATTGTAGTGCATGCAGAATTCGAACCCAGGAGGCCTACTACGAAAAACGAAAGTCGACGTTTCGGACGACGGATCGTACTTTTTCTTACTGTTACATGTTTCTTTTCCTATTAAAATAAATTAATATACGAAAATCGCATTGAGTTTTCTTTAAATAAATGCTATATGTTCACACGAAACATAATTTGGCGACCGTGACTGGTAGGAAAAAGTACGATCCGTCGTCCGAAACGTCGACTTTTGTTTTTTGTAGTAGGGCTTCAGGCCCCCCTGTTCGGGAGTGCAACGTTGTAACAATTTGGCAATCATAACTTTCAGTACTGTAACATAAATTCTAATTTGTCATGTCTTACCGCGGACAATCTTAACAGGCATGACGCTTGAGGCCAATTAACCAAGACGTTCATATAATTATAATTAATTTACAAGCTGATACGGCGCGGACAGGTGATTATAATAATATAATACGCTATTATGCGGAACTAATTCGGTATGTTATGATGTAACGATCATGGTTTTAATGTTTTTTTTTTATCTGAAAACTGGTGCTTCCTGTCCGGGTTGTCCCATTTCAATTTGGTCCAGTTCTGACAATGGCATTCATGAGAAAACCATATAAGTCTTAAATTTGAATTATTTTGAAGCTTTTTTACTTGTAGGATTTAATTAAATGTATTAATGACACATTATTACATAAATATTTAGCTAATCCTCTATAATAAACTTTTTTTTTATTTAAGGCAGCAAACGAGCATGCAGCACCACCTTCCGTTGCCGCCCATGACAACTGTGACCGATTTAGAACAAGACTCATATATGGGGACTGGGTTAGTTAGTCCGGTTGGGTGACGCTGTTAGAACATTAGTTGGTTAGTTTGTAAGTATGAGGACTGGGACAGGGACTGTTAGTGAATGTTAGTACTGTTAGTTATTGTTAGTAATAGTCCAGTTAGTAAATGTTAGTAAGAGTCTCGTTATAATTCGGTAACAGATGTGTTGCTACCCTTGAGGACTGAGATGGTCGCTTGTAAAAAGTGTAGCCGGCTCTTATTTTAAGTGTACCAAATTTCATACTCTTCCATCCGCGTAATTATCGTAAAAAGGGGTACAAAGTGTTTGCTTCACGTATTAATTATATATATTAAAATTATTACAATTTAAACAATTACAGAGTTCATTGAACTTGTACCCTACCCTTACATTTACCTGTAAGTTCAACGATCTCTGAAATATAATATACCGAATCAAACGACGATAAACCCGTAAAAGGGATCGTTCATTACGAATTCTATTTATGTTTTATGGACAATTTAAGCCCCATGTATAAACTGGGGTCCGATTCTTAAAAAAACCTTTTAAAAGTAGAATCATGTTATGGTAATAGTATGTTATAATAATATACTATTACTACAGCCTAATAAAAATATTTCTTACATATTACGCTGGTTTATTACTGTGTAATTAAGTTTTAAATTATAGAACAATATAATCTATAATTATAATTATTATTATTAATACGTAAAACAAAAACTTTACACCTAAATACCATTTTCTAGAGCTATAAGTGTGTGACTTAATTATATTTATTTAATACCTACTACATCATTGTAAAGAATACCATCTAAAAAAAATTACTACTCGTAGTACTACCACGAGTATTAAGTAGTGTACATTCCACGAAGCAAATCCGTGGTACATTCTAAATCGTAGATTTCCCAAAGAGCGAGAGCAGTTACGTACTTGTTCATAGACAAAAATAAACTGCAAATCTTAACTATAATTTCGCTTCGCAAGCTGTCTTGTCCTGGCCTCTTAGCTTGGATAAAATAAACTCGGGTTAACTCAATTTGGCACTCAACCGCAGCTTTTGTGTCATCTCGGTACATTAGATTAAGTCTTCACAGTGAATTGTGACTTTGTCAACGAACTGTTTCTACAAAGTAAATCTATTTTTATACTAGTGGTCCCAGCGTACTTCGTACCGCTTTATAATTAAAAAATGTTTTAGTGATATATCGACAGCAACGCCACCTACCGGGTCCAATTGTGAATCTAAACCATTCTCGGATCCACCTGAAGACACACAAAAAATTTCAACCAAATCGGTCAAGCCGTTTAGGAGGAGTTCAGTCACATACACACGCACACAAGAAATATATATATTAAGATTAATTGCTAACAGGCAGATGAGCCACCTGATGGTGGATGGTAACTGTCTCCTATGCTATACAGCACAGGTATCATTGATGCGTTATCCGCCAATAAAGGTGAGAGAAAAGAATGTATACGTGTCTAGTACATGTACCGCCCGGGTGTAATTGCCTTGGCGTCCTTTTGTATCAACATGCGCGGTCGAAATGGATTAGGTCTAGCTGTCGCGAGCGGCTCTCGGCGCCCCCTGGCACCGGGCCCCCGGGTGCACCGCTCCCCCTGGACTGTAGGTAAAGCCGCAACCCCCACCCTACCCGCAACCATCCAAGACCTTATCTCCACTTACCATCAGGCGGGATTGTGGTCAAGCATTAACTTAATTTTAAAGTGACATTATATTTTGAATATTAGTAATTGAAATAAAACAAACTACATGTAACCCCAAAACCATCATCAAAACATCATCGGTGAAATGCATTATCGGTCAAAACTGCATCTAAGTAAGTAAGTAAGTACTTATATTTTTAACTTGATACAAATCAAACCTACTTACTGATCAGCATGTTTTTCCTTTTCCACAGCAAAGTTTACTTAGAACTCAACAACGTCATCTATTATTTCATGCTTAAATGATAACTAATGGTAGTTCATGAAGGTTGAATATAATTACAACATTTTAATGCAGATGACGCTGACGGCTATGGTTACATCAAGACGCCTAGCTGTGCCGTTAGATGACACTGCTAGTAATGCTAGCGTCGCAACCCAACTGTCCCAATGCTGGGCACGGATCTCTCTCACAATGTGAGGGATACAAGCCATAGTTCACCACGCTGGCCAAGAGTGGATTGGGGGACTTTCACACACCTTTGAGAACATTATGTAGAACTCTCATGTTTTCCTTCAGTGAAGCAAGTGATAATTAAATACTGATAAGTACGCATATTTTTGAAAATTAGAGGTGCGGGCTAGGTACGGAATTCCAACGTTCAACCACTCGGCTATTAGGTAGGTATGTGTTTTGTTGAACATATTATGTTGCGCACTATAACCAACAAAGATAAATATAGCCACTTCTACGAACTAAGGAACTAATAGGAAATAGGAAATAATTTTCCTTATTCATATAGTTTATTGTTTACTTAAAAATACATCATCTAATGTCGTTAACTATTAAGAAACACATAACATTTTGATTATTGTGTAACATAATATAATATTTAATAATATTTTATCAGTAAAACTTATTACAATAAATACTTTGTTTATACACGTTATCAGTACATAGTTATAAGTGTAATATACATATTATGTATTACACTGCTCGGCTATCACTGCTTAGGAGTTCCGAACCGAGTGCTCG
Source organism: Ochlodes sylvanus (assembly GCA_905404295.2). Taxonomy (NCBI): domain Eukaryota; kingdom Metazoa; phylum Arthropoda; class Insecta; order Lepidoptera; family Hesperiidae; genus Ochlodes; species Ochlodes sylvanus. The sequence continues at coordinate 8,265,822 of FR990144.1, forward strand.
GGTTCAAATCCTTCACACACCTTTAATTAAAAATAGTGCATATTATTAGAATTTAATTATCACTTTTTTCAGTGAAGGAAAACATTGTGAGGAAACCTGCACACCTGCACACCAACCTAATGCAATCAAATGCTCATTAACTGCAATGAATGTGTAAACCAGTAAGGTGAAGTACCTCCAAACTAGTTTAGAATCCCTCATGCAATCATCATTTAATGGGAAACTAAGTACGGGATTGTCCCGATCAACGACCCTGACTTACGCTGTGACTTAAAACTTACCTCATATTGCATTTTACTACGGTAAGTACTCACGATGACATCGTGTTATTCTGATCTAATGCGGATCATGTGTCACCGTTACAAAAATGTAACCTTAGACGGTTGTTGTGTGTGCCTTACGCAATACATAGAGACTTAGGAATTGTATTAAAATTCATTCAATTAAATTTTGTAAGCAATAATTTAATTTCGTCTGGTAATTGACTTATTTAATATATGAAACTCTTCCGTTACTGTGTGACTGACAGACAACGCACAGCCGAAACTACTGAACGCAGGAAGCTGAAATTTGGCATGTACGTTCGTTGCGGAGTGTAGGGAAGGACTAAGTTAGGATTTTTGGAAATTCTCCCCCTAAGGGGATAAAAAAGGGGATAAAATGAAACTTTTTATTTCTTCAATGAATTCACTTGAAACTTTGTATACTACACATAGGTTCCTCAAGTGACGCAAGTGACCACTAAGCTCACTTGAACTTTTGAACTTTGCACTAAGAAAATTTTTTTGGAACTTGCCAGGTGAAGCCGCGAGGGCATGCTAGTGTATAAATAAAACATAATTAGTAGTTGAATTCTAACCTGCCTCAAAGTGATAAAACTGTTGATAAGTAATTGTACAGTTGAACTGTACAGGTACACTTGAGCGTGAATGTTGCACAACTGTGCTTGTACATCCACTTCTTAGCTCGAGTTTAGCTGATAAGTTTAACAGTACTTACAGGCAAAGTACACTTTAGCGTGTATGACTAGCTATATAATATAAGCCCACCTGTTGTGCCATTTTCTTTACAGAATTATTTGTGTTTGCTTCTGTATATTGATGTGCAATAAAAAGTTTTATTGTGGTTATTATGCAAAATACATTACAATATATTATGCAATAGATTTGGATTATTACAGTTTGATATATCTAATACGAGCATTCCCCCGCGGCTACGCCCGCTTATTTCCAAAAAATCAGTTTATCCCAGTATTTCCAAAAATCCTCTCCTAGTGCTCCCCAAGGAACAACATGCCAAATTTCAGCTTCCTGCGTTCAGTAGTTTCGGCTGTGCGTTGTCTGTCAGTCACTCAGTAACGCCAGAGTTTTATATATATGTATATAAATAATATTAAGTTTTTCCATTATATACATACGACAGTTCACTTGATGTGTGGTCATTGCCACTTGCACGTAAGAAGCGACATAGACGCGTTTTTATGTAAATACGCGACAAACAGATAAGTATAAGCCACCTGATGGTAAGAAGTGACTGTCACACATGGACATCACTAAGGCAGGAATAATGCGTATGCGTGACATTTTGTCTCTTGACAAGTCATGGCATATCATTTACAGTACGAATTAAGAATTATCTATGAGGTGATTTACGAGTAGGTGCGGTTATAGAGAAGCTGCATTTTTATCTATGAGGTGATTTACGAGTAAGTGCGGTTATAGAGAAGCTGCATTTATGTGCTGGGCATTGTGGGGACCTGGGGAGGAGGACGTACTCTCAGATGACCTTGGCTGCGGAGTGCGCGATGAACCGTCCGCGCTGACACGTCATTCTTCGCCGACTCAAAATTGTTGATGAATCCATTTTGCAACCCGAGACGTAAATTCACATTGTGAAATGTTCGCAACGGTGACCTATTTAACGAAACAGCGTTGCGTCGCAATGCTACTATATAAATAATTGGTACATAATTATGTAGATCAATTATGGTCTTGTCCGATACCTCCTACTTGGACTGTATCTCCGCCAGGCTGTTAAGTGCATTAAGTAAATATTTATATACCTATTCCTTTTATGACATCCTTTAATTAGTTATTACTTATTACTCCAAAAACTTATGGATGCGACTCGCACTTGACCATATTTTTTCGATACTAAATTAACATAATTCATGTCACGATTTTAATGTGTCAAAAGGGCCACCATATCGTGCCGCGACTATAATTAGATAATTACACACACACAAACGGTTATCTATTCTCGTCGGACAGCACATAACATAATTATGGTCTTATCTATAGCGCTTTCATCATCGTTATAATTTATCTTAAAATAAAAATGGTAACGGGGTCAATCTGTACATCAGCGGAAGTTTTATTTTTATTTTTTACAGATATGCTTTTCATACAAACTATTTTTTTTTTTACAATTAGTCACTTAATTTAATTATTATTTCCGGGCGACAGAATATTCTAATCTGAAATTCACAATTGCATTGTGTAACTAACCGTCCTCACGTTGCCTCACGTCGGTTGCGTTAAACGTTTAACGCAACCTTTTCCGAAGTTTCCACGAAGAAGTTTGTGAAGTTTCAATAAGTTTCCGCTAAGAAATATTTCATTATCTAACAATATTTCGGGTGTGTGTATAAACACAGGTTAACCGCAGCGATGCGAGGGCGGGTCACGTCTCCTCACCGCACCTCACCACTCCAAACCTCGCCTCACCACACTTAATCGCACCACTTCCAGTTGATCCTGCTCCTCGCTGTTGATTTAGACCGAAGCACTGTATTTCGAGTCGAACAAGCCAGCTAGACAAAAGTCATTGTTGAATTTCCCGGAATTTTATATCTGAGCCCCTAACCAATACCCCAACTATCCCAAATCCAAGAATTATTTTGCCCTAATGTCAACCACTAATTAGATAATTAGGGCAGTATACAAAGAAACGGTGAAAAAGTTACAAATCAGTTGCATTTTTGCGATTACCGAAGTAACATTAATGTCAGTGAGTTTTAAGTTTTTTGAATAATATTAGTGATGGATCTTCAAGTTAAAGGTATGTACTTTTTATTTATAATTAATATATACATATATTTATCCCCAGTTTTTTTATAACACCTCAACTTTAAAAAGATATGCAGTTTTTTGACGGTTATTTGTTTTCATTGGACTAGAAAGTACTTGTACCCTCTTGTACCCGGGCTGGAAATTATATATGTCATAGCCATATATGTTAGCTTTCAATTGATGCCCATTTTAACTTGCACACTCGAGTACAACTTTGTTTTTTTTGTCTGTTTTCGAATTTGAATTCTCGGTTTCGTAAACCGAGTTTTTCTATGAATGGCAGAAACATAACCGTATTAGTAGACTCTATGACTTTCTATCAATGAAAAATGATTTTGGAAATATTACGGATGAATCTGCGAGAGAAATTAAAATGAAAATTTCAAAAATATCATCCATTTTAGTAGAAAAATGGCAAAATTCTGCGAGGAACCGCGATCGCTTCCTGACTAAGAACTCTGAGTTGTTGGCTGGTTATTTTACGTTCAAAGTATCCGTCCACTACTCAGTACCATCAACATTAGGAAGAGCTTCGATTCCTGGGCGTCCATCAAAGGATATGATAGGATGAGGCTGGTGACAAAACGAAAAGGAAGCGCGTGGATGACGTTCACGGGATGTTAACCAGTTGGTCAATGTTTATGATGTTAAGCAGCTGAATTATCGGCGCGATTGTTCGGACATCGGAACTTGGCTTCAGTGATCAGTGAAGCCAGTCAGTGTCAAGTGATGACAAGAAGTGTCGGTGTTCACGAAAAACCAAGATGTTTGTCAAAAGAGGAGGCTTTAGCGTAATATGTAGACGCCAAATCTACAAGCCACTCTTTTAAACAAGAAAATGGAGCATCAAAGATTCCGAGAGCACAATACTCGAAAACACTCACGTACTGCCACGAATAGAGATTTACTTAATAAATTACTAATCACGTCTGATCCTGTAATTAATAGTATAGAGAAGCTCCCAAAAAGCCTACGAGTAAACTTCCTTCTGAAGTTTTAGAATTAATAATTCCCCCTACTGTAAATATAAAGTCTAGTGTAAGTGTTAGTTGCCAAAATGTCAGTTTGTCCAACTATGATGTACAACATTCATCAGACGAAGAATTTAGTGAGGTAGGATAAATAAGAGCTGTAAATATTGTTGAACTAATTTACCTATTTCTAAGCTGTGTATCATAGTAACTTTATTATAAGTTGTAAATATAAGAATTTGGTAAATATTAAGTAAGTTTTGTCTCCTTGTTATTTAAGTAAGAAAACATTGTTAACAGGTAAATAATGATGTCCCACTGTGAATTCGTAGCTACGTCATTAGTTTTAAAGTATTTTATGACTGTTGTTAATCTTTTTCTATTGTTATTTTTTTAAGTATCTCAATTATAAAAAATATCTATTGTTAATTTTTATTTTCTTGGAACCCGTGATCCTACCTTCCTTTTTTTAGTTTATTTTGCACTTAAACTTACATAAAACATCATCAGAAAGCCGTACCAAGCAAATAAACCCAATAAATAATTTTGTCTAGCTAGCTTGTTCTATTCGAACCACTGTGCGAAGGTATAAAATCCGTCACTCTATAAACGAACCACAATTAAACACTGAACAGTGATCCCGCGATACTGTCGTGCGTGAAATACTAAAAAGCTCATTCAATTGACGTTACGACGTCAATTGAACTCAGTTGTAGCTAAACTCTTATTGAAGTGACTTGTGTATTGCGTTGTATATTTAGTGTGAAGTGCGTTCGTACTTGTGTTAGAGTTTTATAGTGATGAGGTGATTTTATACTGATTTTTTTTATTTGAATACAAAGTAAGTCTTATTTATTTATTAATTTATCAACACATAAAACGAACTTACCTACCGATCGATGTATGTCTTAGAGTAATTATTGGATTGCTACTGATGTCTGTGGAAGATATTTGAGAGAATCTATAATTGGGGGTATTTATAGACATTAAACACAATAACATCAATGATAGTTTTAATAAGTTTTAATAATATTTGTACCTACTGTAAGGGCGCGCTTATATAACACGCATGATCGTAGCGCGGCCGACGCTCGGACGCCGCGCGGCGGCTGCGCGCTTCTTTCCTAGTGCATAGCAAATTAAACTTTATTGATTAGCTTACAACGTACAAATTCTTAGTTGTACCTAACTACGCGGCGTCAGCGCGGGCGCCTCTCACAATGCGAGGGGTATACGTATAGGCCTTATGGCCTATATCCCGTCCAGCAGTGGGAAAGTTTGTGGATTGTGATAATGATGATGATGATGATGATGATGATTAAGTCACAATTAATTTAAAAAAAGGATCGACACAAGCCTCCGGACTATGAGTGCTTCACTAGAAATAGTAAAAAAATATTTTCTTGTTTCATACTTTTTAGAGCGTGATATCAGAAGACGGGGTGTAGTTGTAGTCTTTGAAATTTCTTTTTATTTAATCTGTATATACGAGTACATTGTGGGTACCTTGTCCTTCATGCGAAAGTTGTGAAGAAACCGCCGTAAGACCAGTTTAACCACTTTTTGTTACGGTACGGCATTGAACTGGAGTCAAGATTAAACTCCACAACGCATCACGTTCAAACCCAAAGGTGTCTGTGCCCGTGTGTGTTTATATGACGTATGATATAATGACCGATAATGATAGACATTACATACAGATGATTTTAAACTTAACTCATAAACCAAGGCCTTAACGCGTGGGTTAGAAGTAGGTATAATTATTTGTTTATATTCAAACTGTGCAAGTCACCAATACAATGTACAATACATTAGTACCTAATAGTAGTAGATGTATATATTATAGAGGTTTTTATGTCTGGCGGTCTGTAAACGTCTCGTCTCAGTCTAGTCAATAGATAACTCCGACAATATAATTGGTATACAAAGATATTTTAACATACATAAGTACGTTCCTACAGCGCGAGTTGAACTTTTTGAGCCGCTGGCTTCCGCTTCGCTGGCATCCTTTTAAATAGTTGCCATGATGCCATGAATCGGCATCATAGGCACGGTAATTAGGATACTATTACCGTGTCATAAGGTTGCAAATGAGTACCTACAGAACGTATGAAACAGAAAGAGAGATACATTTTCAGATAAATGTTTGCTTTCGGCTCAAGGGTACATTTTGTTTAAACGTGCATTGTTTATGCGTTTTTTTGTAAATAAAATGTAGGTATTTGTAAATATCTAATTATGCGTTGCATTTGGAAATTTTTAGACGCATTTCCTTAAATTGGCATTGCATCATTTTTATTTGTCGATCGTTCGTAATGAAACACGATGCTTTGTGTTACAAAGTATTACACTTCTAAAACTGTCTAGCGATATTACCCTAAACATACGCTGGATAAATCATAATTTCAGTCACCTGTGAATTGCACAATAGGAAAATAACAATTGACGTAATGATCTTATCAGAGTGATGGCTATCTCGCATGAGAAAGCTACATTAAGAAGTTACATAGGTATTATAGTTTCCTATAATTATCTATTTATTTACCATGTACAGACATCCTATAGATTAGAGCAGTGATAGCCATCAGATAGTGCTTTGAACGTTGGACTTCTAAACAGGGAGTTCAGGGTTCGAATCTTACACACTCCACAAATTTTTTTTTACATAAGTTAATGCTTGGCAACAATTTAAGAATTATTTGCGTACACTATTACAATCACTTGCTTGTGAAGGTGAAGGAAAACATATTGAGGAAACTACACACCTGAAAGTTCTCCATAACGTTCTCAAAGGTGCATGAAGTCCGCCAATCTGCACTTGGCTAGCGTAGTGAACTATGGCATGTCCCCCTCATTGTGAGAGTAGGCCCGTGCCCACCAGTGGGACACTTATGGGTAGCAATTATAATGAAGATACATTTTCAAATTATCCACAAAACTCAGTACTTACTGTTAGATGAAATACCGGAACAGGGATAATGTGCAAGACTATGGCCGCGCCGATGTAACCCCATCACTAGCGGGAGTTTGACAGCTCTATTACCAAAGAGGATATAAACACTACGTCTCTCGTACCGCGCCCCAAAGAGGATATAATGACCGCGCCCAATGGTCGGCCCCGACGGCGACGGGTCGAAGGGAAAAGATGTGGCTTAAGAATAAAATAAGTAATAATAATAGATAATAATAATAGAAAATAAGTATTTTGTCTCTATTATTACCTATAATGTCTTTCTCATCCTAAGTATTTTTATTATAGATGGCTTCAAAAACCACAATCATCGGTTTCATATTTCTACTCACCGTAACTTTAAATGAAGGTTTGAAAGTCCTGGTGTTCTTCCCCATGCCGTCCAGGAGCCATGGCATACTCGGTCAAGGTTTCGTGAGGAATTTACTAGAAGCTGGTCATGAGGTGAGTACACAGAAACTACTACATAACTCTATTGTGTACATGAGTAACATATCCTATTATTTCATATTAATATTATAAATGCGAAAGTTTGTATGGATGTATGAATGTTTGTTGCTCTTTCACGCAAAAACTACCGAATGAATTTTGCTGAAACTTTACAATAATATAGCTTACACATCAGAATAACACATTGGATATAATTTATAATGATATAGTGTGAATTATGCAAAATATATAACTAAATCTTTGCAAACCGAAGGAATAAGTTTCCCGAAGCGAAGCGAAGGCGAGTCGCTAGTAAAAAATAATTACAAGTCATGTTACCAGAATGAAAGTAGAAAATCTGAATACCTACACAATATATGCATATACACAGTATACATATAGCTCATGGAAAGCGTTCGGTGACGATGACGCGGGTTCCATGATTTTTGTTCACGCAATAAGCGCTCGACGCGCCTAAAGGACCTTTCACTTCGAAAAATTAAATGATAAAGCAACAAAATGTTTAATTTAGGTGGTGCACGTCACTTCATTCCCGACAAACAAGCCTACTCCAAATCTGAAAGAAATAAGTGTTGAAGAAATTAAAAAGAAATTGGAAGAAGAGAGGAAATCTTGTGAGTCTCTAATACCTGTACGCTCACACACACTCCTACTTTACCCTGAGTCACGTATGAAATGGGCAAACGCAATAAACACATCACAAATAAATTAAAAACAAACGTTAACACATAGCTGATGTAATAAGGAGTATCTACTTTAGATCTGCCTGACCCAGTAAATGCACGGAGCAATTTAGTCTGCAAACAGGTCATTATCAATTGAGAAACAAGGCCATATTATTAAGTGACTAATTTAGTGAACATTGGACTGCATTGTAGATTTGAACCTACAATAAACGCCTGTAAAACATTACTTTTTTATGGATATAAGGTAGCAAACGAGCATACAGCATGCTGCTTCCGCTGCCGTCTATGACAACTGTGACCGACCAAGAGCAAGACTCAAATGGGGACTAGGATAGTTAGTTCGGTTAGCAGACGGTGTTAGAATTAGAACATTAGTTGGTTTTTTTAGTTTTGAGGCAGTCGGACATCGTGTAACGTGGTAATTTTACTACGTTACTAATACCAACGTAATACTGTAACATCCCTAACGTAATACCAAATTGCTTTTATTCAAATGAATAGAAAAAATATGTTATTGGCGTGATAACGTCTTATAAATCGATGAACGCCGGCTGCACGCACGAAAATATATGATGTCTTGTCACGTTCCGCCTGAGCCGAGCTTGCAAGCGAGAGCGCGGAACAAACGATAGAGAGGCACGATCGGCCTAAGCGTTCGGTTTTCTTCAATGTTTTCTTCTAACGTTAACACATAAAATTATCGTCCGTAAACCGACTCTACAGATAAACTTTTTTTTTTATTTAAACTTCAGTTGATGTTCTAACATTTTTGAACATAGTTGACGAGCCATAATATATGACACAAAGGTACGCTGGTCTGCCGTTCGAAGAATCCTCGGTTCGATTCCCAGAAATTTTTATAATTTTAAATTTTTGTTCTCGGTGTTAATTTGTATGCTTCTTGTTGTTCCTGGCACCCACGGCACAGGGAATCCTAGTGTGTAGTAATTATTATTACTCGACTAAATTCAACCTTACATTTCCAGCTGACGACTTCAAAATCAGCAACTTAATGCACAAGAATATACAGAACATAGGAGGTGCTATGTTCATTGCGTATTTCACGTATGACCTTCATAGGCAGGTGCTGACACATCCTGCTGTTGTGAACTACCTCAGTGATCCCCGAGAGCAATTTGACGCGGTCGTAGTTGAATGGTTCTTCTCCGATTTTACTGCTGGGTAAGTGCACATGTTCATGGCCGGTAAACGAGCTGACTAACCACCATAAGGTATATGGCATCACATGTGCCTTGCCGACAAAGGCAGAAAGAATAGGAAAGAAATAAATAATGTCTTTCAAGCCCCCAGCAATGGGACAAGTCGTTCGGCGGCTGACGTGGTAGCCAGCGGGCCGAGTTCATAACCCTACCACTAGCCTAAAGCCCGTATTCAAAAGCCTCAAAAGGATTCTACATTAACCAAGGAACCACGTCAAGCATTGGCATGAACAAGGCATCACTAACAACCTTTCCTTTGTCATTATCACAAAGGTTCTGGGAGAAATCCGAACTTAGCTATCCAATCGCGTTTTGTGCTAAATTGCATGGTTGTCCTGGAAGTATGGTTTACAATAATGTGTGATCTACACATAAGTATAGTTGAAGTGTCTGACTGTTACTTGAAAAATTGTGTTTTAATTTATTTGTCCGGGTTAATCTCTAGAACCGGACCGGAACTTCGAACCTATTCTAATGGGATTTTCGCTGGAATATGAGCTTATAGGGCAACATATAGGTTTTTTATCCCGGAATGACTACGCGATTGGGGGAACGCATTATCTACTAATCAGACTAGCTGATAGTGTGGAATAAGTAAATAAACATCAATCAATACATGGAAATCAACTTCACTTTACTTCACTCACTCCAGTCGAGAGTACTCGAGACTCATTTCGTACTAGGATTACCTGTATCGCAGCTGATATTGACAATATCATTATGCGGTAATGTAGACATGAGCGGGTATTCTCACTCATCCTTGACTACCACCGGATTCGGTGATGAGTGAGTGTGCGTAATGTTCACGTGTTCGTGTGAATCCGGTTATCCTTTTTAGAGGCGACCATCTTAGTCCTCGAGGAGAGCAACACATCCGTAACCGAATTAGAATGAGACTCTTACTAACAAGTACTAACTGGACTATTACTAACAAAACAGGACTAACTATCATTAACAGTCCCTGCCCTAGTCCTCATACCTATAGCCAGCTAACCAACTAACGTTCTAGTAGTCCCGGTTGAGTCTTTTTCGGGGTTGATCGCCATTTGTATTATATTAATTCCATTTAACTAACAGGTTTTCTTTATACCCTGCTTTGGCAGCGTGATATAAATTTTATCGTTCTGCAAGACACAATTCTGAATAGCCAGCATATTACTCAGTTGTCAACGTGATACTAAGGCTTCATCTCCATAACGTACACATACTGATACACACACACACATACATAAATTAACGCAAAGAAAAAAATGGATCTCATACATACGTAATGAGCATCACAATCTAACTTTCCAATTATTATTTTCAGGTTAGCGCCTCTACTGAAGTGTCCCTTGATCTGGTTTGGGCCCACAGAGGCCCATTGGCAAGTCCTGCGGCTGGTGGACGAAGTCCCCAATCCTGCTCACAGCGTGGATCTATTATCATCATACCGCACACCGCTGACTCTGTTTCAAAGAATCACTGAGTTATGGGTATTAGTCGAAAAATATGTTTTATTGAAGTAAGTATTGTCAAATATTTTGAACGTGTATAACAAATGTTGTACTGTATGGAATCCGCTTTTAAAACAAACAGGAAGGACCTGGGGTTATAGCTTTGTCCGACCTTTGGCTGGGTACACCAAAAGAGCGGGGAGATTAGCATTAATTTAATGGATGGAACACCTTAAACTTCAACTTTGAAGAATTAAAGGCTTTATCTAACGAAACAAGAAAATTGAAGGAACCAACTTATCAATGTCCCACTGCTGGGCACGGTTCTCCTCCCACAATGTGAGGGGCAGGCGATAGTCACACCAGCACATTGGGGCCAAGGTCGCATTGGCGAACTTTACACACCTTTCGGATGATTGGTATCAACTAATGTTCTTAATAAAGTGTGAACGCAGGAAGCTTTGTCTGCAAGATAAGACTAGAATGTCTTAAATTGTAAAAGATTTAAAAATAATAAAAATATTTAAGATCATGTTTTACTTGTCAACGACCCCGTAGCCCATTTGGTAGTGACCCTTCCTGTGAAGCGAGTAACCGGGTTCCATAACCCGGTCGTATCAGCAACGGCTGGGAATCGTCACATCGCTGATATTTATGTGACAGATAAATGTTTGTTCTCGGGTCATGGGTTTCATAGATGTGTTGCGTTGCGGTGGCGTGACCAGCTACAGAGGGTATCGTTAATTATTTATCAATTATTTAATTGCAGTTTAATTCAAGTACCATTCGAGATGTATCTCTACAAATCCACATTCTCGCCGATCGCTCAAAAGCGAGGAGTGACAATGCCCTCGTACTCTGAAGCTGTGTACAATGGGTCCATGATGTTACTGAACTCTCATCCTTCTATCGGAACTCCGTACAGACTTCCACAGAGCGCCAAGTACATTGCTGGATATCACATTGATAGCAATGTGAAGCCTTTGCCGAAGGTTAGAGTTACATAATTTAGCTATTTATCTTAACTGTGTTTCAAGGACCACTGTCTACTTCCGTTCATGGAAACTGTTATTTAATACAAGAATAAATAAAATAAAAATTTTGATGAAGAAGAATTTAATGACAAACCATAGGGCGCAATGGTTACCATGCCGGACTGCCGTTCGAAGACTCCTGGGTTTTAGTCCCAGCCAAGTGGAAATTTGAATGATAATTTTAAACTTCTGTTCGGTTTGGGTGTGTGTATTCTCGTTTTTGTGTATTCATCAAGAAAACACGTTGTCGCGTATTCACCACCACAATAATTCAACCACAGTAAAGGGTACAAAGGTTATAGAAACCGTCAGTATCAGAAGAACGGTAATAAATAAAGATCTGTAATTCCTGTTCCAGGATCTTCAAAAAATCATGGATGAAGCTAAACATGGAGTCATATACTTCAGCATGGGATCAAACCTTAAAAGTGCTGATTTGTCCGAAGCAATGAGAGAGGAACTTCTAGAAATGTTCAGCAAATTCGACCAAACAGTATTATGGAAATTTGAGACTGATTTACAAAAAGTACCATCGAATGTACATCTCCTTAAATGGGCACCACAGCAAAGTATATTTTGTAAGTATTTGCTTATAGTGGGTGTAAGTTTAGTCACTTGACATACTCGAGGACATGAGAGTACATGGTCATTACCTATGTAATGTTTCAAAATATAAAGCATAGTTCACAACTTCTTGTACCTTTCGCATTTTGCAATGCAATGGTTCCAGAACCCAGAAATGAATGAAAGATTGAATGGCAGAATCAGCGAATGGTTCAGCAGGTGTGGATTTCGATGATGCTGATGATGTTAGTTTTAAAAGTAAGATTGTTGTTTTAATGGTATCTAACATTTCTTTTTAATTTCCAGCACATCCTAACTTGAAACTTTTCATAACACACGGTGGTCAATTATCAACAACAGAAGCCGTGCATTTCGGTATACCAGTGGTCGGCATCCCAGTATTTGGTGATCAGTACGTCAACATGAAATCAGTTACATCCAAGGGCTTCGGCATTGCTGTAAAACTAAATGAAGATTTAGCAAAATCTTTGGATCCTGCTATACGAGAGGTGTTGAGCAATCCCAGGTAATTCCATCCATCCATCCAAACATCCATCTAAAAATCATCAACAGTAGTCAAAAGTTTCCAGGATAATAAGATGCTAAGTTCAAGGCAATTCATTTTAACGTTCGATACCTAAATTATACCACCGAGGCCCTGTTACTTACTCTTTCATCTGTCACAGGCGTAGACAGAGAAGGATATAGACATCTGGTCATATATCGCGGCCAACATGAGATAGCACGAGAAAGCACAATTGTATGTGGCACAAGAAAAATTCGACGGTCTGCTCTCAAATTTGCTTGTAAGCAACTGTGCTTTCCTTGGACAAACCAGCGCGCAAAATTGAGACAAAACAGAGTACCATTCTGTCTCATTTATTTTCGTGACATTGTCGTAAGTCGTGTCGTGTTCCTTTTCTTGTTTGAGTGCGATAGACAGCATCCATTGGTCTATAAACTCTTCTGCGTCTATGGTAATAGGACTTTTTTAAGATGGAAAGGCACCTGACAATACCACAAAACTGTCAATACCAATTTAAAAACGAGCTCTTTTTAGCTTTTAATCTTGGCGTCCTTTGCTAATCAACTATTGTCTTTACAGCTACAAAGTACAAGCGAAGAAGATATCTAATTGGTTCCACAGTCGGCCAATGACACCTGGCAAAGAACTGGTCCATTCGATAGAACTAGTAGTCGCCAGCGAGGGAGCTCCCCACCTACGCTCTCCAGCATTAGATGTGCCGTGCTATCAGAAACTTCATCTTGATGTGATAGCAATACTGTCTGTTCCTGTAACGTTGCTCGCTATATGCATCAGGAGCATTTACAGAATATGTAAGACTAATAAAGAAAAGAAGAAAAAAACAAATTAAATAAAATTAATTGAATAAGTTAAGTTAATATTTAATGTTATGAATAAAAAATATACCTAATCAAAATCGTTTATGGCGACATCGTTTAGAACTTACCGGTTATATTGACCCAGGACAAAGGTATTCAGCCGGGATGCTAGATGTTCGCTTTATCAATAAAATTGCTTTTTACGACATTGCTTATACCATATTTTCGAAGAATTAGACCTGTTAGAACGACCAGCTAAGCTCTGTTGAAAAAAAAAAAATAGGTATTCGCATATGGCATAGTAGGTATACATAATGGTATGCTATAAAAATCGCAAAGGTTAACCAATAAGTGTCGAGTCTAGGGTCTTGTATAATTCTTAGAAACACGTAAAACACGTGCATGCAGTAGAGTCAAATCCCGCTTCTTCATATATTATAATTATCTTCTGTTCCTTATCTGTACACAAGATGCAGCAAAACATATTGTGAAGTTATTTGTGAAACTTTTGTCGCAGTTGTTTTGAAAACATGTCGCAGTTATATTTTTTTCTAATAATAACCTATGGATTTATATATACCTACTTACACAATACACATTCAATAATAGATACCATTTCATAAAAGAATAGGACTTCGTATCTCGGAGACATCACCGGTTGTTACGACTATCGGTTTTTACGACTACATTATGTACGAGTAGTCCCTTCGATGAAGCGCTCATAGCCCGGCGACTTGCGTCGATCTCAAGTGATCGACAAAGTTAAGCAACAGCGGGCGCGGTCGGTAGTTGGATGGGTGACCGCTAGTGACAAAATTTCGTGAGCGCTTCCGTGCTTCGGAGGGCACGTAAAGCGGTCCGAAATGCGTCGGTCCCGGTTGTTACCATTTGGTAGCAGTCGTTAAGCCACGTCAGATACCTTCGGGCGGCTTAAAAATTTCTGACGCTTGGGTTGGCCACTGTCACCAATCCGCACGGGAGCTGCGTGGTGGAGTATGCTCTAGGCCTCCTCAGTTATGAGGAGAGACCCGTGCTCAGTAGTGGGCCATCAATGGGTTGAAGCCAGCCAGTCCCTTCGATGTGGTTATAACAGATTTTGACTGTACCTAGTATTAAAATAAATATTTCAAACTATAGGTTTTGTTTTATTGAAATTGTTCTACCCGTTATTTGCCATTTAAGATTTTTATATCCTCCCGCTGCAGGAGAGAAGACGCATTGCAGACCTTACCTACTTGTTGAGCATTGCAAATGGGTCGACTGCCCTGACCTGTTGGAACGTCTTGGCCTGAGTATACCTTATACCTCACTTAGAAGACCTTGTTCTTTGTTTATACCGAGTGCTAAGACCAACTACAGTCGGAACCGCGTTATTTACTGCGGACGAGTGGGCTTTGCAATGTGACTGCGAATAAACTAGACTTAGACTTGTTTAATACTACAAATCGTTGTCTAAAACGGCTTATGGCCGCTCAGTTCGTCGAGAATAGACAAAATTTAATATTTAATTTAAAATTGAATATAATGTTCATCTTAATTATCTCCATTTCCTGACCCACTTGTTGTAATTTGTACTAGGTACCTACTTATCATTCTATTTGTTTTTTGTGCACGTGTCTACTTTATCTTAATATATATAAATCTCCTGTCACGATGTTTGTCCGCGATGGATTCCTAAACTACATAACCGATTTTAAATTAAATTGGCACACCGTGAGCAGTCTGGTCCAACTTGAGAGATAGGATAGCTTAGATCTTTAATAGATTATAAAAATGAATTGTTGTGCGTTAGTCATGCTAAAACTCAAAAACGGCTGTACCGATTCGGTTGATAATTTTTTTGTGTCTTCAGGTGGATCCAAGAATGGTTTTGATATACAATTGGACCCGGTAGGTGGAGCTGCTGTCGATATGTCACCATATTATTATTTGTTTATTAATTATAGAGCGGTACGAAGTTCGCTGGGGCAGCTAGTATATTATAATTATGTATGTTATTGTAAAAGTCTACATGTGGAAACTTTTAATTGGCCTTCATATACCCACTTATTTAAACTATTGTATAAAAATAAATAAATAAGTAACTCGTAACACTCAATATTCATAAAATTCCTTAGAGTTTTTATCTTTAATGTAATGTAATGGTTTCAACGGTAGTCCGCCGTCGCCGCTTCGATTCCGAGTTTGTATCGACATCGAATCGAGTTGTGGGTGTATTTTTTTACGGAATTAGGGTAGCAAACGAGTATGCAGCACCACCTACCGCTGCCGCCCATGACAACTGTGACCGACTTAGAACAACAACAACTCAATTTCGGACTAAGATAGTTAGTCCGGTTAGGAGACGGGGTTAAAATAAAACATTAGCCGGTTAGTTTGTTAATAAGTACGAGGACTGGAACAGGGACTGTTAGTGATAGTTAGTCCTGTTAGTTATTGTTAATAATAATGCAGTTAGTGATTTTTAGTAAGAGTCTCGTGATCATTTGGTCACAGATGTGTTGCTAACCTTGAGGACTGAGATGGTCGCCTCTAAAGTGTAACCGACTCCACACCTTTTAAATGCGAAAGTTTGCATAATAATATATGGATGTATGTTTGTTACTCTTTCTTTATGTTATTTAGAATTATAGATGACATACATAGATGTCATCATAGACATAGATATTCCAACAGAAAAATAAGATATTAATGTTAGTTCATAATTATCCGCCTTTTTTCTGATAAATAGGAACGGGGTTGTTTTAATTTTTATTAAAGAATTATATAAATATTTATGATTAAATTTCTTCATTATTTTATCTTACTTGAGGTGCATGCAATAAAAAACAAAGTATTTGTCACAATTCCCTTGTTTTCTTTAATTTTTTGTAAGTGTTTAAGATTCCCCCTCTTTCCCCTACGTGTTAAAATGCTAGATTAGAATACAATTAACTAAATAATTACGTATTTATATACCTAAGCGTTTTGCAAGTAGGTTTTGTAATTGATGTAGATATGTGGTATATTTATTTTTTGTCCGTCTGTCATAAAAATAAACATGAGTTTACCAATATTAACAGCTTACTAAAGTAATCGTTTCTCTCCATTACGTTAACAATGCAAACTACTTACTTATACGTAATATAATTATACAAAAAATATTTCTAAAACGGTTGTTTGAAAACCCTTTCATATTTAATGTAAAAAAATATGTTTATTACTTTTATTTTGCAGCAAGTTTTATTAATTGTTATCATCATGACTCAGATTACAGTAGTCTGTAATCATTACAACAACATTATAACAAAACAAAACTGGTAATCTATACCTACATAATTATAATTAGAATGTACCTAAATGATCGCTGTCTGTACGCTGTCTAATTCCATAAAAAATGTTTTATGGAATTAGATAAGGCAGTAAACGAACATGCTGCACCACCCTTCGGCTGCCACCCATGACCTAGAACAAGCCCCAAATGGGTAAGTAAATAAGTAAGTCCGGTCAGAAGACGGTGTCACCTAGAACATTAAATACCCATTTGAGCCTTGGTCTAGGTTGCCATGGGCGGCCGCGGATTTTAATAATTCTTATCAATTTAAATTAAAAAACTGTATCAGAATTTAAAGATTGTACCTATCAGTATCTTACGTATTGATAAAGCACGCCCAATGTGCTAGGATAGGAGCACCTAGGAGTATAAGTAAGTGAACATGAACTCGCAATTACCTTATCTTGCAAATAAAGACGAATTGAATTAAATTGGACACTTAACTCATCGCGGATTGTACTCATTTTATTATGATACGGGTACTCACGATATGTATTTTGAGTTCAGCCGTGACCACGATCCATGCAACTGGGTCGAAATATCGGCGTTTCAAAATACATATCGTGAGTACCCGTATCATAATAAAATAAATTGGACACTTTTCTTTTTTCTTTGGAACTTCATTTCACACAGACAAAGTCAACATAGGCGCTTGTGCACAAAATAATTTTCGTTCTAAAGATTCGCGTGCGACACACAATTTGTATTTAAATAAGTCCGGTTATCGCTGTCCAAGTCTTTCACGAATGTCATCCGAAGTGCGAATTGGCGATAAATAGCACTGCAAATATCGCAAACATATCATTACAAGTATTGCAACGGAATGCTCAACTCGTGCCCGTGATGTGTTATCTCGACAGGCGACTTTGTCACAAATATCGAATGTTCCGCGTCTTCGAAGGATAATAAAACGGAAAAAAAAGGTATGTACGTACTGGTAATTATTTATTCTCCAACAATCATCACTGGAGCGTCGTGGTGGAGTATGTTCCAGGCCTCGTCAGTTATGAGGAGAGACCCGTGCTATAGCGGGCCATTAATGGGTTGAAGCCAATGGTTGATATGTAGCATTTTATAAGACTATAGCCCGCTGAAGTAACAGTAAGTTACCACATACAAGTTGGGGGAAAAATATCCTCGAATGTAATCCACGTCACGTCTTGGAAGAGGCATCGGTACGCCCTACGACCAAGTGGATTGGTAGCCTGAAAAAACTGCAGGTATCCGCTTTTCTATTCTTTAAACATTAAACTACAACATAATAAAAATTGTATATTGCCTCAAACATTTTTTTTGGAATAAAAAAATAATATTTTTAAAATTGTAGGGGTCCATAATGCCCCGCTACTCACCAGCCAGGTCTGCAGCTCCGAGTTGGGGTTTAGTAGGAGAGCTATGAGACAAGTTTTCAGCTTGCCTCAAATACCTACCCAAAAATTGGCGGTAGCTCTCAATCTATTAGGTTCGGTCAGTGTTGACAATTACGGGTGGCCTATGTCCAGCAGAGACTTGGAAAGGCTTATACATTTAATTATTGGGATTATTTGAAAAATATGCCTCTAAAATAGTAGGAGAGTTCTGCTTAATCCAAAGTCAATGTTTTATTGATTATAAAATCTAAACCTAGGGAGTTACTCCACTCATCCTTGATTGTAAGCCAACCTGCTCGTGCGCTCTTCTGACCTGCAGACGAGGCGATATCGGCAAGTCTTTTGAGGTAGCTTAGCTGGACATATCACTAAGTATTATGGTTGTAGAAACGATCGAGTACCAAGCTTCCTTCAATGATATTGAAGCAACGCATCGGCAATTTCTTTGATATTATCTATATGTTATCTATATATGCATGGGCAGTGCTGACCATTTATCGACTGGTTGGTTCATTTATCAGCTACATAAATAAATAAAACAAACAAGACTCAAATCAAGACTAGGATGCTTATCTAGTTTGCAAAGGGTGTTATTATGAATCTTATTTGGCCAGTTTATTAGTAACTTGACATTTTTAGAAATGTGAAAAATAAAATAGAAATATATTTATGAGATTAACAGGAACCAACGCACAGACCAAGAAGCGATCGGAAAAACCGACAAAACTTCCAAAATTCATTGTTATCTATCCAGTATTATGTAGTTTTATCAAATAACTTCCAAGTATAACAGTTTTGTTACACGAATATTGATATGTTGTGATGCTTGTTGCAGAAACGTTAACACCAATGTCGTTGGGAACGCACTTGTTGTTACACTCAGTGTTGTTAAGCTTACTATGTAGTTGTAGCGGTTACAAACTGCTGGTATTATTTCCTATTCCGTCTAAAAGCCATGCGCTACTGGGAGAAGGCTATGTTAAACATTTGGCGAATGCGGGACATGAGGTAGGTATTTTTTTATTTATTACTAGCGACCCGCCCTCGCTTCGCTTCGGGAAACTTATTCCTTCGATTTGCAAAGATTTAGTTATATATCTTGGATAATTCACACTATATTTATAAATGATATCATATGTGTTATTCTGATGTGTCAGCTATATTATTGTAAAGTTTCATCAAAATCCATTCAGTAGTTTTTGCGTGAAACAGTAACAAACAGACATTCATACGTCCATATTAGTACGATAAGTTATATGTTTTGGATAATTCACACTATTTCTTTATAATTTATAGCCTTTGTGTTATTCTGATGTGTAAGCTATATTATTGTAAAGTTTCATCAAAATCCATTCGGTAGTTTTTGCGTGAAAGAGCATTTATAATATTGATAGGATATCCCACACACAACCCCACACTAGGTATCTCTGTCGTGGGTGCTATGGACAACACACACACAAAATACCCACCCATATTATGATCAGAAAATTCAATAAATTATGTATGAGCGCTAGCATGGAGCCTAAAGGCGGGTCCAGATATGTATCATTTGCCGTGCCGATCACCGTATCCGTATCACCGACGCGTATCATGATCGCATAAGTGGACGGGTGATGATACGCGATCATGACTATTGTGACGATACGGATATGGAGCAAAGCGAGACGTCCACAACTTGATACGGGGCTTGAAGGTGATACGCTGATACGGATACGGTGATCGGATCGGGCAAATGATACATATCTGGACCCGCCGCGTTAAGTAACAGCGGGCGCGGTCTGTATTAGGATGGGTGGCTAGTGACAAACTTTTGGTTGAGCTCTTCTGTGCTTCGGAGGGTAAAGTCGTTGGTCCTGAATTATGATTTACGGTCGTTATATGGCGCAATGGAAGCCTTCGGGCGCCATAAAAACTTGCAATACTGTGGTTGACCACTAACCGTTCCACCAACCCCCACTGGAATAACGTAGTGGAGTATCTATGTTCTAGGCCTCCTCAATGACGAGGAGAGATTGAGTCTCAAGCAAAACCTCAACGAGCGCCCTACGAACGGAAAGGAACAAATAAAACACTCTATAAGACTGTTAAATACATTATTTATTATATTTATTATTTATTTATTCCAAATTACGCTCACATAACAGGGCAAGCTTCTGCATTAGCGCAGTCAACAAATATGAATTATTTTACAATCATAATGATAACTAAGAAATCCTTTTTTTGCTACGCAAAGTCAGGTAGCTAATAAAATAAAGCAGGTAGTAAAGGGTAATACCCTTTGGGTATCTTTGGGTATGAAGCGTATTACGTAATAGCACAGGTAACTTAAAACCACAAAACATTAACTGCTACCAAGACCAGTCGTTAAATTTATTGTTTTTCAGATAACATACATTACGCCGTTGCCGATGAAGAACCCTCCGTCCGGAGTACGACAAATCGATATATCTGAAAACAAGAAATATATGCCTGTTGGTAAGTTGTATGTCTACGTATATGTAGCAGTGATGGCCTAGTAGTTTGGACGTTCGACTCCCGAACAGGGAGGGCTGGGTTCTAATCTTGCACCTCTAATTTTCAAAAATAATGTGACAATTATGTTACTAGTTTGGTAAAGGAAACATTTTGAGAAAATCTGCACACCTAAGAGTTCTCCTTAATGTTCTCAAAGGTGTGTGGAGTTCGCCAATCTGCACTTGGCCAGCGTAGTGGACTATGGCCAGTGCTTCTTACATTGTAATAATATCTTAGTTCTTTTCACTTTCTCAAGGTTGACTGTTAGAGAATGCTGTTTAGCATTATGTCACAAGTTGTTGGAACAATCGAGAGTAAATAAATAAATAAATTGTTAGAAGAAACCCGAGTTACGATATAACTATTTAAAATAAAAAATAATATCGCATAGATTCATCTGTTGACAATTAATTACGACGCGTAGGAATGTCACAGTGATAATGTGCGAGCAGGATAACAGAAATTTAAAGATGGAATTTCTAGAAAGTTCTCGACGGATTAGAAAATAAATGTATAAATAGAATGTCTAGAACGTTATCGATGAAAGGAGACGAGAAATTAAAAAAAATGTTAAAATTGGGAATGTTGGTGTTCGAAACTAGGGGTAGGTAGATAAAGCAATCTGAAACACGGCATGGCCAGTTCAGATTCGAAAGAGATCCGAGAAGAGGACAAGAAGTAGAAGAAGAAGAAATAACGAAGAGCAGTAGAGCGAAGTGAAGTGAACAGTGTCGTATTGCAGTTGCAGTGTCGCGAGTGTTACTCTGTAGCGTGAATAAAACTCCATCTATTGAAGCCCGACTTATACCTTTCCTATCCCTACCCACTCCTTTGACAATAAAACAAAAGCTAAAACTCTTATACAACCCGCAATACGCTTACTTTACGTGTCCTCCGAAGCACGGTCCCGCCCAAGATATTTGGCCACTAGCGGTCACCCATCCAACTACCGACCGCGCCCGCTGTTGCTTAACTTTGTCGATCACTAAGAGCGGACCAAACCGCCGGGCTATGAGCGCTTCAAACAAAATAGGTACTCAGGTCTCATTTATTGAGGAAGTGCCATAATCAGACAATAAAACCGGTTAGATAAGGGAATTAATGTATATGAAATTAATTTAGATAAAGTTGAATGCAACATTATGTGTAGGTACATATATTATAACACTGTTAACTTATAACATTGTTATTATCAATTACATTACAAGTCAAAAGGTGTAAACATGTTACCTACATAATTATACGAAATTATGAACTTGAAAAACGGCTCCCGATTACGGCACTACGAAAGATTTGGAAATTTTATTCCGTAATGTGGGTATACATTTACTGATTACAAAAGTCTTGACAAAAGTCAAGAAATCCTTGTTTAAATTATTTAATTGTTTCGATCTATTGCGTTAATGATTCCGGTAGTTTCTTTAAAATACATATTTTCCATGTAGGTACTATGTATAATACTGTACCCTGTACATTGTACATTCATTTATGCATTGTTTACGATTGTAATCGCGTACTTAATTAAAATATTACCATACAACATAATAAAATCATAAATGTAAATAATACTGCAACAATGCAGGGAGGTTATTTCGAGATACTCGTATTTCGTCCTTTTGTCTAGAGCAAATACAAAAATGTTGTAAGCAAATTTTAACTTACGACTTTGCCGTATGTATGCACATATCTTAATCCAAAGGAATTAGCCAAGTCTTCAAGTTTTGCATGTAACAGATAATCATTTACTTGTAGACTATTCATCTTACTATTAGTGGCAACTAAGTTTGTCGATTTTACTTGTTTACTCTTTTATAACCCCCCGTTGTTGAAGCGCTCATAGCCCGGCGGCTTGCGTCGATCTTAAGAGATCGACAAAGTTAAGCAACAGCGGGCGCGGTCGACAGTCGGATGGGTGACCGCTAGTGGCTAAATTTCTTGGGCATTTCCGTGCTTCGGAGGGCTGGTAAAGGCCCGGTTGTTACGTACGCCCCTTCACACTAACCTAAAGTAACCTAAGTCATTAATCACCTTTACTATCTACTAACCTTTAGACCCATAAGGCTCGTCAATAAGTCAATTATTAATAAGTGTAAACATCATAAACCAAACATCCTTCTTCACCCTCTTCCCGCCGCTCAGTCATTATCCCCTTCTTTCTCTTTCCAAGAATACCATCTGCTTTTATATTAAGATTAGCTACATGGAATTTGAATTTAGGGAAGTTGTCTCATGAGATTTCCGTGGAACCAAAACTGTTTGTCGATGTATGTGTGCTTGAAACAACTATATATTATAGAAACCATGTTAGAGTTATTTATCTGAGCTGTACCTATTTTATCGCGCCTTATAATAGAGATTCCTGCACCGGTGTCGATTAGAAGTGTAACAGGATGATTTTCTACTTGGAAAGTGCAATGGAAATGGAAAAAAAGAAAAAGAAAAAAAATGGTACTTGGAAAATGCAAAGTTTTCAGGAGGAATATCGTTCAAAGAGGAAATAATAAGACTGAATATTAGGTTTTGATTTGGATTTGAGTTTTTGGGATTTTGAGTTACTTATAGGCTTTCATTTGAAACATTTACCGTTGTGTTTTTGATAAAATGGGATGTGTGGATTCTGAGGATGTTTCGTGTTTTATAGGGGTGGGATATACGGGATTGAGCAGACAATTTAAGCCACTTACAACTTTCATAGATGGATGTAGTTCGCACCGAAGAGTTTGTAAAGATCTCCCTGTCTACAATCAGAACTCGAGGCCTATTTGTGAGATAGCAGTCCTACAGAAAACGAGTACAGACCTTCCAGCACCCTGTGAATTAGTCACATTCGCAGCTCAAGTCGACACTTTCCAGGTTATTGGAGATAATAAATGGATATTCATTCTACGACGTACTACCCCATATATGTAGTGTATATAGTAGTATCCCACTATATGTAGTGGAATGCGGTGAGAACATTGAACACAAATGACTACTGACTGACTGTTTTTTAGGTAAAAGTGTTCAGTTGCACCAGTAGATGTGAGGGATTTTTTTTGTACTAATATTATGTTTGGGTTACAATTACATCTAGATTAGTCTTTGATCTTATTATGTTTTTGATAAATAACGCTGCACACTCACAGCCTTCTGCTTCAGTTTTGCAAGCACCAAGGGGAGTCACCATACTATACTTAACATTACAGAAGTAATATTTGACACAAGATCACTGATAAATCAAGAAGTGGACTTACAAGATGCGACGATTATCATGGAAATCATTGCGTTTTTCGCAAACGCGACAATACATACCCATGAGTTCCAGAAATTTCTTCGAGATCCAAATGACCAGTTTGATGCTGTCATAATTGAATGGCTGTATACAGAATTGTTTTCTGGGTAAGTAATTCAGAAATTTAATAGTACGCTTTCAATCATACTTGCGCATTATGATTTTTACAGGTAGTAGGTAGAGCCTAGAGTTCGCCGGGGGGCATCACTAATTGTTGCTGCCCCGTTCCTCATACTTACTAACCAACTAATGTTCTAACACCGTCTGCTATCTAGACTAACCATACTAGACCCGATAATGTGGGTCTTTTTCTCATCATGAAATTTTTTGCAACTGCAAAGGCCTACAATTGAATTTCAGGTTGGCAGCAGTCTTCAATTGTCCCCTCATCTGGTCCTCATCCATGGAGACTCATTCGATGGTTTTGTCGCTGATCGATGAGTACCCCAACCCCGCTTACACTTTTCATCATCTATCTCGGAACTATGGGTTCAATTTCTGGCGCCGAGTTCATGAACTATGGACGTTGTTTATAATTCGTCTGTCTAAATGGTAATATATACAACCTTTTATTAACTTGCAATGTTTGTATGTATGTTCGGGTAAAATATTGCAAGCTGAAGAACTTCTTCTTACTCTACGGAAGTGTTCCATGTTGTTGCTCCAGACCACGGAACTCCTCAACTGTTGGCAGCACAGTGACTAATAGGGTGAAGCCCTTCCTCACTTCGCTTCGGTCAATATATTCCTATAAGAACATACACCCGAAATTGTTTCTTATTACATTTAATACTATATCGGTTTAGGGGAGAATTGTAATTTGTTTTTTTTTCAAACATACCTATTTTCATATTCAGGAGAGCTCAAAATTATGAACATCAATTATACGAAGACATGTACGGAAATCTTGTTAAAATGAGAGGAAGAACATTGCCTGATTACGAAGATGTTCGATACAATGGATCTCTACTGCTTACTAATTCATATGTCAGTACAGGAGAAGCTATAAGCTTACCGCAAAACTTGAAATATATTGGCGGATACCACTTTGAAAAAGAACAACAAGCTTTGCCAAAGGTAATCAATATAATCACTTAATAATTTTAACAAAAGAAACCGACTTCAACATGGCCAAGTAATAAAATGAGAACGTCATCAACGTAGTTGAAGTCAATTTAATAAACACAAATAATGCATTTGTGTGATGTGCCGAGGAGTTTCTTTCGCCGTTTCTTTTTCTCCTCAAAGATTTAAAAATACAATATTTAAGGGCACCTTAGCGAAACGGTGGTAAATGCAAAAAAATGCCGTTCATAAGTGTATGTATCATACCTACATGAAATAAATTATTTGAGTTTGAGTTTATTAGGGATTACTCATAAAACTTAGTACTCGTCGGATCCCACTCAAAAACTGGGTCCACGTGACAATAACCACCACCTTTTGAATACAATTCATTAAAATCGTGAATCATGGTAATCTGTCTTCTAATTCCTGTCCTCTAGCATTTATGCTATCTCCAAAGACCTAGAATAAATCTTTCTTGTGGATTTCTGTTTGTGCATCTTACCTTTTCTTAATCTTGTAATCTTTTAGTAACTCCGAAGTCCCATGTGGCCTAGAAGAGTTCGCAACTAAACGATAAAACCACCTTTAGTACCTTTTTGTATATTTTTACTTTTTCATCTTATTCATGGTAATTGGTACTCATGTATTCTTATGTAATTATCTCTAAACTTTGTTTTAATTGTAGGATCTGCAGAAAATAATGGACGATGCAAAACATGGTGTCATTTATTTCAGCATGGGATCAATATTACGCAGTGAACGAATACCTGAGCATATAAAAAGGGACATCTTGAATGTCTTTTCAACTCTTAACCAGACTGTGATATGGAAGTTAGAGGAAGTATTACCAGATTTACCCAAGAATGTATACATACTACCTTGGGCTCCGCAGACAGGAATCTTAGGTATCATGTAGTAATTGATTTTTTTTTAAAGATTTTTTTTTTCTAGAAGTATAGTAAAACTGTAATTGATGTCTGGGTTTGGGGATCATCATCATCACAGCCCATAAGTTTCCCATTGCTGGGCACGAACCGGGTTCAAACCCCGCACTCACCTCTAGTTTCCAAAAAATATGGGCGTATTAGAATTTAATTATCACATTCTTCGGTTAAGGAGAACATCGTGAGGAAACCTGCACACCAGAGAGTTCTCCATAATCTTCTTAAAGGTGTGTGAAATCCGACAATCCGCACTTGGCCAGCGTGGTGGACTATGGCCGTCACAGTGTAAGACAAAGACCCGTGCCCAGCAGTGGGACAGTTATGGGTTGTGATAATGATGATGATGATGATTGTGGTAATATTAAATATGTTTTCAGCCCATCCAAACTGCTTACTATTTATAACACATGGAGGTCATTTATCTGAAATTGAGGCTTTGCATTTTGGAGTTCCCATGATTGGGATGCCACTGTACGGTGACCAGTTCCTCAATATCAACCGCGCACAACACAAAGGGTTTGGGAAAAGAGTAGATTTTCACCACGATGTAGCCAGAAATCTACAGTTAGCCATACGAGAAATGCTCGAAAATTCAAGGTTAGTCATTACCAATATACACATAGCGTAACTATAAAGTATTAGATATTATATTTCTGAGGATTCTGTTACATTATGAGGATGCAATAGTGGGCCATTAATGGGTTGCAGCCAAGCCACATTGTTTATTAAATCAAAAAACTACAACTTCTTTACCGACCCTTTATTTTACTTTTTTTTTAGTTATCGACAGCGAGCCAAAGAGTACTCCTTCATACACCATCATCGACCAGTGCCACCTGAGAAGGAACTGGTCCATTGGGTAGAACACGTCATCGAGACCCGTGGGGCCGTGCATCTAAGGAATCCAGCACTGCGCGTCTCTTGGTACCAGAGATACTACGTAGACCTGGTCTCTCTGATTATATTGCTAAGTGTCATCGTCATAAGGACATACAAACAAGGACTGGTAATGTACCGTCGGCATTTGAAAGAGAAGCTGTTGTGAGAATTTAAAATTAAGTTACGGTTAATTTAAATAATAATTATGTATATACGATTTTGAGTTTTATTATCGATCACACTAAGCGTTTCAAATGCAAAATACTAGAAGGTTCATGTTTTTATTGGGTGAATATTTATTTGGCTTTCGAATACTTGCAACACTGGCGGGTAGGAACACGGAGGTAGGGACGTAAAAGTGGAAAAACTCAATTAAGCAATCAGATTTAATTCTTCCGGAAACATAAGCTTAAACGTAACATTTCAGTACAAAGTATCACGAAACGAACAACAAATGAAAACAAAATTACGAGAATCATTGCAGCTTCGTCTTTTGCTGTTTCTTTGAGACACTGCCTATTAACTTCTTTATCACAAATACGATAGAATATAATATCACAGTGATGCATACTGCGAGGTCCATATAGCACTTCTGGTACCAGGGCACCGTCAGCGCTGGGGAGCGAAGGTGTGGAGCTCCGCCAGTGCGGACCACGTGCTCCACCCAGTGGGCCAGCTCCTTGCCGGGGGACACTGGGCGGTCGTGGTAGATGAAGGACAGGGCTTTCGCTTTCTGAGAGTAACTGAAAAGAGGTATTTAAAAAGTTATAGGTAGGTAACATTATTATAAACATAATAGGTGGTACAAACCCCTGTTATGTTTATAATAATGGGTCAGTTGGTAGAGATTCTATATTGAAATAGAAAACTGAAAGAGGAGCCTTCCTCCCCCTGCCCCTATCGCCGGCTCACCCCCCACGAAGGAGAACTTTCAGTATGTTCATCTTGACACCTCAAAGGCTCAATAGCTATACCAACATTTATAACTACACGAATTATTTGGTCTGATGGTCTCAATTTTATCAGGCTACATAAAAAAATGTGAGACGTGTTGTATGAAAGTCACGCATCTATAGTTTAAAACATGTTTGACAAATGGATACCAAGTTTTTACTTCATATATTCACATTGAATTGCTAAATATGCTTAACACATACTCGTAGAATACGACAAGCAGGCAAACTGAATCTTTTACATGATTTATAACAATGATATACCTGGGGTTAGTAAGCACTTCTTTAATGGCCATCTCTAGTTCATCGGCCATGGTGTAAGACAGATCGACTCGTTGAGCAAATCCTCGGCTCACATATCTGTCGACGTTGTTGAACTGGTCAGCAAACACGGGGATTCCAATTACGGGTTTGCCGAAGTGAATTGCCTCCGTCGTTGACAACAGCCCTCCGTGAGTTATGAAGAGAACGCAGTTCGGATGAGCTGGAAGAGACATTTTTACATCGTCTATCCTATTAATATTATAAATGCGAAAGTTTGCATGGATGTACAAAGGTTTGTTACTCTTTCCGGCAAAAACTACCGAATGGATTTTGCTGAAACTTTATAATAATATAGGTTACAAATCAGAATAACATATAGGCTATAATTTATAAAGATATAGTGTGAATTATCCAAAGATTATCCAAATATTTATTTTGGCATGTTTATCTAATCTCCGCCCCGTTTGAATTTGGTTAATTCGAATTCGAAAACAATGTTTGAACCCATCGCACGACGAGAACGCATCGCGCCATCGTACGATCTGTTACGGGGACCCGCGATGAACAGTTTTTAAAAAAAACTTTTTAACTCACTTGACAAAGATATTTAATATTTAATTTTCAACTCACTTTAACAAAGATATTTTTAATAATAATTATAGCACAATATTCAAAGATGTGTGGTCTGTACCGCGCGCGAGTAGGAACTGACGGTCCCACCAAGCTCCCGACCATCTAGGCCTGGATGTGCTGATGCAGCATCCAGTCAGCAAGAAGGGCTGCAGGTGCTATCCGTAACAACCCCCCCCTTAAGTGTAAAATTATCGGATTTGTATCCGAGAAGTTTACAAATAATTAGAATAAGAAAATTAGAGAAAACAGTGAATTAAGATTTACGCAATTCGTAAACGTGGCTGAGGTTGGGATAGATTTTGAGCTGACATTTCAATTTCCTCGTTACCATCATTATGTAAATTATTATTTAATTTGAATTTATGATAAAAGGCCACACATTTTCGATTACAAAAGTAGTAAATGACAAATAAAGTAAAACAGCAAAAGGAGACATAATATAATATCGATTGGGGTGAAACGGGTTCAAAATTATCCTTAGTATTTAAATTATTTACTAGTTCTAGGACATCATTAGTTTTTGAATTTAATTTCATGATATTGTCAAGATTTATTTTAGAATCTAATGGTTTGAAAGGGATAGATAAATTGAATTTCTTGAATTTATTTAGATTACAGCAAGAGTCATTAATTAAGTTAAAATCAGAATGTATTTCATTTAATTTAATAGTAGGATTCACAGAAGAAGTTAATTTAAAGTTACTACAATAGCCATTACATCTAGGTTTTAATGTTACAATACCAGTGCCCAGCAGGTTTATACCAAAATTAGAATTTTCACAAATGATATGTAGTTTTGTAGGAGTGGAGTGGGTGAAAATCCACCTGTTATTTCCTAGAGTTTGCCAAAAATGTATATTTCCCGATACAAAATTTGTTTTACAATGTTTGGGAAGTGATGATAAAACTTTAGACATGATATCTGTTTCGCAAATAGGATAGTCTACTATACTGTGCTCTTCTAAATTGGAGCAGATAAAATCGTCATTCATTATTTCCTTACAACTATTATCTAAATTATCAAAAATACAATATTTGGATTTGTCTTCACTTACTGATACATAGTTGGAAGTAGGTATAATTAGGGCAAAAGAATTTGGAGACAAATTGTCATGAGGTAAAGGGATGGAAATTGTTTTATATAAAGCAAAGGAGATTGCCCACGGACGGTATCGCTAAATCTAAGTTGTGTCACTACTTCATGAAATCAGTTATTCCTATTATTAATTTAAACAATTTTTGTAACTATTCCAAAATAACAAATTCTCCGGATAAAAACTGACCAAATTAATAGTCGTTGTCTTGCTTTTGACCGTTTACTTTGTCGCCATCTTTGTCAATTGCCACTGCAAAAATACGATTAGTGGTGAATCAAGGAATCGATAAGTTTTGGTGAAATTGGATTATTCATGTAATATGATGAATAAGCAATCGATGATAAAATCGATTACAATAACTTTTAGTGGAGTATTTTGATGGAGACTTCTTATGGTGCTGTTATTACTATATTTAAGGCAATGGATTAAAATTAACAGTTTACAACTACTAAGCCACTGACAACATTTTTAAATCTATTCTTAAATGACCAAGAAATAGGTTATTGAAGTTTAGTCTGTATACGATTTCACTAATGTCGATCTTCGATTTATTGCAGATAAGCTACTACTCACAATACTCAATATTTTCGTTTTTAACAGTGTTGCCCGATTAATACCTATTATAGCTTTAATTAATTAATAATATGATTCAATAATTAATTAATGTTCTTAGTTAGATAATAATAAATAAATTAAGGATTGCATATTACAAGGATAACGGTGATCATGTTTAAAAAATGACCTCTAAAAGTGGCGCTTCCATATGGTATAAATATAGCAGTTTTCAGCGGACTGATGTGTGCCGAGGGTGCCGAATACCATCGAGAATTCTCGGCACGCATATGGAATGAATCTTACAACAACTTTTTGTCGCTAGATTCTAAAAACAGTCCGATTTAAAAGAATTCATCCAAACGATGTAGTTTTCAAGATCGATCTGTCGATCGATTTCAGATCAACATGTAAGCATGTTGATCTGAAATCGATTCTTCGATAAATCAATCTCAGTTTGACATCCCTAACCTGCCTGACAAATGACAATAAATAATTATTGTCTGAAGTGAAGTTCCCGTCCCCGACAGTTACTTTTGAACTCATTTTGAATTCAATAAGTATTATTTCGTGTTTAATTTGTTATATTCTTTCAATTTCCATTAAATGAAAGCCAAAGTGATAGCGAGACAGAGACTCCATTAGTTAAGTTATTGTGTTAATACCTACCTATTTGACGAAATCGCGAGATAAAAGACTCCATTGTAAGTTATCGTGTTTATTTCAAATAAAAACTAAATAAGTAGTGATAGCGAGTAATTATGGAAAATCCAACTCGTCGGTGCATTAATTGTTCCCTCCGACTCTGCGATATTTACGCTGGCAGTCGTTGGGAGAACTTAATGATGAAATCTACAATACACTAGCGTCTTGGATTTCGCCTACACCGGTAAGTAATAATGATGCAGTTTATGAGATCTTTAAACATTGCATCTTATGTAGTGATACTCGTATTTATTATCTTCTCGCGGGATAAGGTGCTGGTTTTAACAGATTCTCTGTCTAAAGTTGACACAGTGGTATGCTCCATCCACCCATGTAAAGCACAGGTCAGGGAAAGGGTTATTTCAATGATGCCTCAGTTATATTACCTGCTAGTGCTATGTTTTAATGATAATATTTGAGGCATTATGCCATACATACCACATCATATTACAGTTAGTTACAGTTAATTATCTGGTTTTATACAACACTGTGTTTAATTTCAATATGTTTCTGAACATATTAATGTGTTAAAATAATTGTTTTTTTGACAGACTTCACGTGAAGATGTCATTTGCATGGAGTGTTTTGTTTCACTACAAACAGTTTCAGCCGGATTTACTACACTTATCTCCTGATAAACGGGAATGAAGATACGGCAAATACCCTGAATGCTATTTCAGGGTATTATTGTAGCTGCCTAGTAGGCAATCGTACAGTGGGGTGTTGTGCACACGTAATGACCATCACTTGGTATCTGAGCTGGGGTCGGCATCACGAGATCACGACATCCAAGCGCCGGCACAGTTTTTAGATTCTATATTTGAAGAATATTGTTATGAAAACGAATAAAAATGCTAAATACTTACTTTTGTATTTTCAATTCCTAGAGGGTTCCTCTATTTGAGTGATCATCGCTAAATGAAAGCTACTTAATTAGTTCGATATACATAGCTGCATTACTAACGAAATAAAAATTACATTTCTTAACTAACCTTCAATGGATAAAAATATATGTAAGGCTCAGTGGCTTAAATTGGCTTTCATTCTTTGATATCCACTCTATAGGGTCTGGAACGCTTTTCTCCAATTTGCAACTATTATCTAATATAGCGAAATATTTCAGAAAAACGTAAATTAGCACTTAACGGCTTGTTAACAATTTCGAACGTTCTATTTTTAGTGGTCCTTCATTACCATATTGCTGTTGAATGCCGAGAATTATAATATTTTTTTAATATGTAATTAAAAGTACTAATATCATACTACAATTTAAGCTCAATTACATTAAGGCACAATAGATTTGATAGCGATACTGAATTCCATAGTCACTTGGGCAATCTCCTTTAGAAATGGCTACGAGTGGAATTTTCACAGTAAATACCAATACATTATCGATGATATACGAGACGATTTGCGACAATTTTATTATAACATGAATATTTTCTAATTCTAGATCGACAGGAAATTTACTTAGGCTAGGGATGTGTTTTGAATTTATAACGAGTTCATCATACAAATTTCTAGGCGTTATGATAGAAGGATGCAGTGTATTAGTTTTACCAAATAAAATAGCATTGACAATGTCTTCCAATTTGTATGATAAATTTAAAAGACTCGATTGTAATACATTAAATATTTCTTGAATTGTTGCTCTAAACATGAGTGTATTAGTTTTAGCAGTTAAGCTGGTCATTCGAGATAAAATATTTTCTACTGCTTCATTTAAACGCTTTTCATTTTGATCCACTCGGATAAGTGTTTCATTGAAATTGGATATAGCAGATTTTGAAATCAAAATATTTTCTTTTACCAATTCTAACAATTTTCCGTTATTATTCTTTAAATTATGAATTGCAGCATTATATCTAATTGCATCGTTTTCGTCCATAGTCCCAAACACATGTTTAAAAATAGTACCAATGCCAGAAAACCATGCAGTTCTTTTAGTTTTCGTGGAAATTAGATGAGATAAAGAGTTATAATCACGTATAAGATCTTCAAATATAGAATTAAGTGGTTCAAATGTGTTTTGACATTCCGAAGGATCGATTTCGTTGTTTTTAGGACACAAGTGTTGCGCTGTGCTAAGAACGCTTTTAATATTATCAATATGAGGCTTGATATATTCTATCCCAACAGGTATAATAATGTGAAAATAATCATTAATTAATCTAATGGAACCTAGGGGGTTGAAGTAAACTCCTGGACTCTTCGTAATTGGTTGGACGAATTCTTCATCATGAGCGTGTCCGTGACATAGTATTACCAGGCTGTAATTGTAAATAATAGTAGGGATAATAGTAATAGAAGTAGAATGATATAATAAGGATTAGTAATAGTAGTTGCTTAAACTATGTTATAAAGACTAAAATTAATCTAAGTAATTTATAACCTAATGTAAATAAAATCATTTGTATATAAAGTAATTTTAATCAATATAAAATGTATATAGGATTTTGTATAAAATATGTATATTATAGGATTTTGTATTTATTTAACTTATATCGATTGGGTCGATGTTGGCGTGTTTTACTTCATCGTAATGATGTTTTACGTGACGCCGATTTATGAGCAGGGATAATGTGTTGTTTCCATGGATTTTCACGATTTTGTATGGTCCCTTCCAAATGGGCGAAAGTGCTTTTCGTAACCTGAGATGTGATTTTAGATATACGAAGTCACCAACTTTGTAGGTGACTGGACGAGAGTGATGGTCATAGTAACCTTTTGACCTTTCTTTGGATTTGGCAATATTCTCAAGAGCTTTGTCGCGTGAGACTTTGAGACGGTGATTCAGCATCTTAACATATTCGAGGTAGGTGCCCGTAGGATTAAGTTCGAAGATTGAATTTGGTAAGTAAGGTTTGTGTCCAAAAAGAAGTTCGTAGGGAGTAAATTTTGTAGTTGTGTGAACATTGGTATTGTAAGCCAACATTGCAGTGTAAACGTATTTATGCCAGTCGGATTGGTTTTCATTTACATAAGATTTAAGATACTCTTTAAGAGTGGAGTGGCTCCTTTATAAAGCACCTTGAGTCTGAGGGTGATAAGGTGAAGACCATAATTGTTTAATCTTCAAGAATTCGCAGGTCTTTTTGAAAAGTTCGGCTGTGAAGTTGGTGCCTTGGTCAGTTAAAATCATTTTAGGGATACCAAATAAAGAAATGAAATGGATGAGGCATTCGCAGCATTCTTCTGCTGTTGCATTAGAGATGGGGTATGCTGTAGAAAATTTGGTGAGGTCGTCCTGTAAGGTAAGTATAAATTTTAACTTTATTTGGCCAGCTTCGGGGAGAGGACCTACAATATCAAGGCTTATCCTCTCAAAAGGAGCAGTGGAAGTAGAGGTGATCTGCATTGGAGCTCTATTTGTTTGCCGGAGTGCTTTATTGGATTGACAATGTGAACATTTTTTTACGTAATTTTCAATATCGGATTTCATGCTTCTCCAATAATATCTGTCCTTAATTCGGTTATACATTCTCCCTATTCCGACATGGCCAGCAATAGGTATATCATGATTTTCCTTGAGAATTCTTGGAATTTCATTTGGTGTAGGAAAGGTAAGTGTATTTCGATAGATTTTAACAGTTATATTAGTATTATGAAAAAGATAAGCGATTATGTTATAAATTCTAGTGTATGAAAGTTTCACAAAGGGATCTTTGAAATCTGAAATAGCAATTTCTGTGGGTGTTTGCGAACAGCAGATTAATAATTCATTTCTGAGTTGTTTTAAGGATTCATATAAATCAGGATATGGCACGTCATCGAAATGATGGACTTTAGTAAAGAGAAAATAGTAGGATTTAGTATCGGTTTTAAGATTAAGGGATGATTTCAGTCTTCTTTCTTTGTTCATAAAATCGGTTATATCACTTTGATCTGACAAAACTTCTTCAACATAAGGGTTTGTTTCGTCTAAATCGATTGATGTTGGTAAAATGATTACTTCGGAGTCGGCTGCTAATAAAGGATTTGTATATTCATGAATAACGGTGTTAAAGGTAGGACTCCTATTGGACATGGACTTCAAGAAATCTGAATAGGAATCGTTGGACACTTCAGGACTTGATAAGTTTGAAGGTAAGTTATTTGTATTATTATTATTAGAATTAGGATTTAATATATCATCGAGGTAAGTATCTGGATTTGGAATATTTTCACTATTAGGATTAGTACTAGGATTTAGGACATCGCGAAGGTAAGTATCAGATAAGTTCTCGCCATCAGGAGGAGACGGATTCGGAGCAGGATCAAGGTAAGTATTAGTTGTGTTATTCGGATTTGACTCGGTAGGGCCTGAAACAGCATTGGTGTCACCTGGGTTAGGAATAACATCAGTCTCTAGATTTAAGTTTAAATTTTCAGGGTTAAAGGGAGTGCTCGGAAGTTCGCTAAGTTGCTGTAAAGGTTCCAGAAAAGGTAAGTTCCATTCATCTGGATTTGGGGGGCTCGATAGCATTTGTGGTTCCACATTGTCTGGATTTCTAGAAGTTGATGGGGTAGCGGAAGGTGAGATTCTAGTAGGATTTGTAGAGTTTGGGTTAGAAGAATCGTTGGACTTTGTACCAATTATATTTACAGGAGCAGTGGCATAATTAGGAGGGTGTCGAGACAGCGCGTCTGCGGCTGCGTTAAGTCTGCCCTTTCTATATACAATTTCATATTCGTATTCCTCTAACTTTAGTCTCCATCTTTGGAGTTTGCTGGAAGGATCTTTATGGTTGAACAACCACTTTAAAGGACGATGGTCTGTTATTATTTGGAATTGACGACCATATAGATAGGGTCTGAAAGTTTTACATCCAAACAGGATGGCTAAAAGTTCCTTTTCCGTGGTGCTGTAGTTACTTTCGCTACGGTTCAACGTTCGTGAGGCGAACGCGATTGGCTTATCCTTGCCTAGGAGACCCTGGGATAGAACAGCGCCTAAAGCATAATTTGATGCATCACAAGAGAGAATAAAAGGTTTGGTAAAGTCGGGATAGCACAAGATGGGAGCGGTCGTTAATTTTGTCTTTAGCTGATCAAAAGCTACTTGTTGTTCGTTTAGCCATTTAAAGGCGTTGTCCTTTTTTAAAAGGTGAGTTAGGGGTTTAGCGATTCTAGAAAACTCAGGGATGAATCGACGATAGTAAGAGACGAGACCCAAGAACGATTTTATGTCTTTTGGATTCTTAGGAGTAGGAAATTCAACGACTGCTTTAATCTTTTCGGGATTCGGTTTGACTCCTTTTTCAGTGATGACGTGTCCTAAATAAGCTACTTCTTTTCTTAGAAACTCACATTTTTCTGGTTGAAGTTTTAAATTATAATCTCGCAACCTTTCAAAGACAGCTTTCAAATTATTTATAGCTGTATGTAAATCATATCCATATAGGACAATGTCGTCAAGGTAAACGAAACATCGTGTACCTTGGAGACCAGATAAGGCCGTGTTCATGAGACGTTGAAATGTGGAAGGAGCATTTTTTAGGCCGAAAGGCATACGCGTGAATTGGTAGTGTCCCTGGGGTACGGAGAATGCAGTTTTGGGTTTATCTTCTTCCTCGACGAGAATTTGATGGAAGCCGGAAGAAAGATCTAGAGTAGAAAAATATTTACTTGAGCCTAATTGGTCTAGGATTTCGTTGATATTAGGTATGGGGTAAGTGTCTCCAATAGTAACATCATTGAGTTGTCGGAAATCTATCACAATGCGCCATTTTCTTTGGCCGGAAGCATCTAGCTTTTTCGGAACTACCCAGATAGGAGCCGACCAGGGTGATTTTGAAGGTTCGATGATACCTTGGTCTAACATCAGGTTAATTTGTTTTTGGACTTCCTGTTTGTGGACCTCTGGAAATCGATAAGATTTAACATGGATCGGGTTATTTGAGCTTGTTTTGATGGAATGTTTAATGGCGTTAGTATGAGTAAGTTTTTCGCCTTCTAAATGGAAGATGTCTGAAAAATCAGAACAGAGGTCATAAAGAGCGTCAGCTTCTTCAGGGTTTAAATGTGACACACGAAGTTGATTTAGGACTTGTTGAGTTCGTTCATATGAATTAGAATAATTAATATTGTTAATAGGATAAGTTTGAGACGGATTTTGAATATTGGTTTCTACAGGAGTCAGAGTAACATTAAGATTTGAACTAAGGGATATAGCGTTTTCTGAAGTGTTAACTACCGAAATATTTATTCTGTTGTTACTTTTCACTTTTACTAGACAATTTGCGATTAGAATGTTCTCGATTTTTGGTTTATCTAAGATAATTCCTTCCTCAATCTCAGGGTTGGAAACAGAACATTCTATTACCATCTCGGATCTGGCTGGGATGGTATAGATTGGTTCGTGAAATAGTAGTTGAATATTAGTTTTATTTAATTTCAGAATACCTTGTGTGTAATCAATACTACAACCGAAGTGGTTTAACATATCTGTGCCAATAATACCATCGTAGGGGAGATCAATATTTTCTACGACGTGAAATTTGTGACTTATGAATTTTCTTGAAGTTTCATCTATCTTTAGCTTTAACGGAAAATGACCTAGGGTTTTAGTGCTACATTTAACGGGATCTATACCTTTTAAGTTAATTGTTTCATTTGATAATTTTGGTTCATGGTTTATGCTTGTTAATTTAATTAGACTTATCGATGATCCGGAATCTATTAATAAGGATAATGGTATTTCAGACACAGAGGATTTAACGAGAATATGAGGGAGT
Organism: Ochlodes sylvanus; assembly: GCA_905404295.2. Taxonomy (NCBI): domain Eukaryota; kingdom Metazoa; phylum Arthropoda; class Insecta; order Lepidoptera; family Hesperiidae; genus Ochlodes; species Ochlodes sylvanus. Next base: position 8,303,848 of record FR990144.1, read on the forward strand.
AGAACTTTATCGTGGTTGGCATTTATCTCATAAATTTTCGATTCAGTGGATTCAGTGGATTCAGTGGACAAGGTAGGGATTTCTTTTTCAGGTACAGAGGGTTCAGTGGAGACAGAGGGAGCAGTGGGTACGGCGGATGCAGTGGAAACGGCGGATGTGGTAAGTTTTACAGGTTTAACGGATGCGGCGGATACAGCGGATACGGCGGATGTGGTAAGTTTGACAGGTTTAACGGATGCGGCGGATACAGCGGATACGGCGGATGTGGTAAGTTTGACCCTTTTTGTAGGTGCAGTGGATACAGAGGATACAGTGGACACAGAGGATACAGTGGATACAGCGGATACAGTGGATACAGCGGATACAGTGGATACAGTGGATACAGTGGATACAGTGGATACAGCGGATACAGCGGATACAGTGGATACAGCGGATACAGCGGATACAGCGGATACAGCGGATACAGCGGATACAGCGGATACAGCGGATACAGCGGATTCAGCGGATACAGCGGGCGCGACGAGTATCGGAACAGAGGATATAGTAGAATCAGTGGCGTCGATTTTCTTAGGCAAATGGTGTCTCGCACGACACCGATACGAGACGTTATTTAGTTTTTTGAGACATCTACTTCATCGGTACCATAATCGTCGCTAACATAATTGACGCGGGGTTGTGGCCTGAAACCGGATGTTGAAGGGTTGTTTCGATTGCGATTATTATACTCCCGCTTTCTACATTGATCAATAGAATGTCCGATGGCTTTGCAATAGCGACATATGATCGGATTACGATTGGGAATTTGTTGGTTTTGGAAATTAAGCCGGTCGCGTTGTACAAATTTGTTTTGATTGAGGTTATTGGAAAAGTCCCTGGGTTTGAAAGATTTATCAGGCTGCGGGCGTCGATAAACAGTTTGCAAAATGCGTTCTTCACAAATAGCGATATTGATAGCCTCATTAAGAGTTTGCGGGGATTTGCATCTAACGGTGAGAGATAGATTTGGTTTGAGGCCCATTATAAAATGGTGCAATGCTAGATCCTCCATGGCGGATGTACGACCAGGAATTTCGACAGCTGGATAGTTCGCTAGGGAAATTTCAGTTAGAAGTTGGGATAGTTGTGTTTCGAGTCTGAGTGCAAATTGGTTTACGTTTTCAGAAGGTCCCTGTTTGTTTTCCTGCAATTCTGTAAGTAGATGTGTGTAGTGTTTCCGGTCTGAGAATTGATTTTTCAAAAATTGTTTTAATTGTTCCCAGTTGCAAAACTCTTTAATCGAACAGGCTACTTCGGCCTTCCCTTCTAATTGGCTAAGAATGTATTTAAATAAAATTGGAACCTGTGTTTCTGAAGCAAGGTCAATTGCATTATCGCAGTTTATTATGAACGAGTTTAAAGTTTCCCTGGAACCATTGTATGTTTTAATAAATTTGAATAAAGTGCTTAGATTAACTTCTTCTTTTGTGTGTGACATGATGTGTGTTTTTGATGTCAGTTTCTGTGGTGTGAGGTTAGTCGGCGATGGGGCGATTTCTAGTCCTTCTGGAATTTCTATATTAAGTTTATCTAGAATGTCAATTTTAGTGGTTTTTGGCATAATAAGATTGAATAAGCAGTTGTTTATAGAGACACATAAACACACAAAACAAATGCAATTAGAAACATACACGTAAAAATAAAATGCTGCAAAAGAAATACACAGAACACACAGAAAATGCAATAATCAGTTGGATATAGAGGCACATAAACACACAAACAAATATAATTAGAAATATACACGTCGAAATAAAATGTTGCTAAAGAAATACACAAAACACACAAAAAAATGCAATACGTAGAATATACAAGTACATAGAACAAAGAGCTTAATAAATGTTCGCAGGGTAGCGACGACACGGCGATGATATTCGATACGATAGATAAATGTTTGTTATGACTACGCTCACTTCGTTAGGCTAAGTTATTATTCGTTGTTCGTAGAAGAGATAAGCTGATGATTGTTCTGGAACACTCTCGTTAACTGAACACTTTTGAAACTCGTATTCTGATGAAATATGTTTAATGTTCACTTACAGGGCTGCTGCTGCGGTGATGCAGGATAACCAGGACATTATGGCAGGAATAGCGGCGATAAGTATTATGAGTACTTTACGAGATGCGGCGCGGTGATGTCCTTCGACAGGATACAGGGGTGTCCTCCGACGGATGCAGTGTTGAGTCCTCCTCGTGGATGCAGCGATGCGGTACCAGGTAAGTTTTCTTTTCAGGATTCGGTGGAGATTCCGGAGAGAGACTCAGGTAAGTTTTCTTTTCAGGATTCAGTGGAGATTCCCGGAGAGACCCAGGTAAGTTTTCTTTTCAGGATTCAGTGGAGATTCGCGGAGAGAGAGACTCAGGTAAGTTTTCTTTTCAGGATTCAGTGGAGACTCGCGGAGAGAGACGTCCCGAGGATTTTTCAAAATCCCACCGCTGCCACCAATGTTACGGGGACCCGCGATGAACAGTTTTTAAAAAAAACTTTTTAACTCACTTGACAAAGATATTTAATATTTAATTTTCAACTCACTTTAACAAAGATATTTTTAATAATAATTATAGCACAATATTCAAAGATGTGTGGTCTGTACCGCGCGCGAGTAGGAACTGACGGTCCCACCAAGCTCCCGACCATCTAGGCCTGGATGTGCTGATGCAGCATCCAGTCAGCAAGAAGGGCTGCAGGTGCTATCCGTAACAGATCGCTGCCAATTAGAACGACGCCTTAGGAATTCTCATAATAGAAACACCATCTTTACAAAATCTTAAAGAGATAAACTTAATTACAAGCAATCACATCAAATCGCTTAAGACAATAAGCACGAAGGAAAATCGGAGCTATATCAAATATTGATTTTAAAATTACTTACCAAGAATACTTTGCTGAGGCGCCCATTTAATAATATGAACATTGCTCGGTCTATTCGGAAGATCTTCTTCAAACTTCCAAATAATAGTTTGTTTCAGTTTTGCAAACATTTTCAATAAACTGGCTTTAATTTCTGCTGGCAAGTTGTTGCTTTGTAAATTAGAGCCCATGCTGAAATATATTACTCCATTTTTGTCGTTGTCCAAGAGTTTCTTGATGTCCTGAAAATTAAATGAAATAAAGCTTATTCGAAGCAGGTTTTAAACAAACACTTTAAGAAAGTGAAACTACTTCATCGCTTCTACATACATACTCTAAGCTACCGGGGGTGGTCAATGAGGAAGCGGCAAGAAGTTATAAGCACTATTTTGAGTCAAGCTTCCTTAAATGATTTTTTTTTCAAAAAATTTAATTACAGATTGAGGTGTACAAGTTCATTTTGTAATTTAAGTTTTTGATTATCGTTGTAATGTCTACTACATTGTACATAATATGATAAAAAATGGATTAAATTTTGTGTTATCCAAGTAAATTAAATTTATATTAAAAATACAAAATATTTGTTCAATAAAATAACAAAAAATGAGAAGATTTAAAACTGTATCAATTAAATTAGAAACCAACCTCTGGCAGAGGATTGACATTATCATTAATATGATATCCTCCAACAGGTATATAGTTTTGTGGCAGACGTATCGCTTGTCCCATAGACACATGCGAGTTACCCAATATTAGGGACGCATTGTACCGCAATTCTTCGAAATCTGGCACATTGTATCCTCTCTTACGAATAAAGGGCGCCAACAGTCTCTCAAACTCTCTGTGTTCGTTGCCAAATATGTAGCTATAAATAAGATATTTGACTAAATTAATAACTATCACATTATGTAGCACAACTTAGCTATCTTTTATCTACGAGTAACTATATCAATAATTTCGCGTAGATTTATCTTGGCAAATTACAACGTGCATGGAGTCGAGAATAAGAAGAAAACAGGAAGAAAATAAGGAGAGCATCTTGTTTTGCAACAAAAATATTATGTATTTACACGTGTTGTGCGTATAGTATCGTCCACACTGTTGATTTGGACGACCAAATGTGTGTGGTCCGTGATAATAATATGTGTTTTAATTCAAATTAGCGACCCACGCCCACCTATACCTAATTGTCGCTGTCGTGTGGTTGTGATGTGGCACAAAACTTGAACAGTTAAAATTATTATCATAATATTTTAAAAGGAAACTAAAACTGCGTATTTAGCATTCTTATTTTTTCACTTTTTCATAGCAACTCGCAACCTTGATATTACGTTTTTGTATGTTAACTTTTTGCAATAATCTCGCATGTATAAGTACATACATTTTAAACATCCTTATTTATAGTCAGATAACAAATTATCTAGTGACTACGAATATGCGATGACATAGCATTATCATCATTTGAACGATGATAGTTTGAATTTTAGTTGTGAATTGTTAGTAATAGTCCAGTTAGTAACTAATCCAGTCACAGATCTGATGCTACCTCGCTTTGTCGCCTCTAAACATTGTAACCGGATCCACACTGTTCCAACCGGGACACAGTTGCTGTTAAAAAAATGACTACGCGGTAGAAATGGTACTAGCTACTAGGTACCGTGTTAGGCGGCGGTACTACCCCGGACGAATTCTATTCTTATTCATGTAAATCTTCATCACAACCCATTACTGTTTCACTGCTGGGCACACGTCTCCTCTCACAATGTGAGAAGTACAGGCCAAAGTCCACCACGCTGGCCAAGTACGGATTGTCTGACTTCACACACCTTTGAGAACACTATTTAGAACTCTCAGGTGTGCAGGTTTCCTCACGATGTTTTCCTTCACCAAAGCAAGTAGAATAACGGCTTGCTTTGGCTTTGGTTTTGACTATAGTCATGTCAATAATCTAGTATGTTAGGTACTAAAGTAGGTACTTACAAATATTGCAGACCAAGACTGAACGTCATGGTTAAGAGTTCAGTTGTTCTTTGAATAAAGGTAAACGGTATTATATTAACGGATTGGGCGTCGGCATTATACGCTGGGTTGGGTACTTCATCGATCAACTTTAACACCATCCAATGGGGATCCAAAGTGGAGACCCAGATATATGGACAGTTGAATACAGCAGATATCCTGAAAATAAGACCTACATACATTGTGAAGTGTCTACATTTATGTCAAATCCAAATTCAAAATATAGATTGTAGTGGACATAAACTATCTTTTTATATAATTAGATATTTAATATTGTAATTATTAGTTGTTTAAACTAAAACCTTGAATAGTTTTATTATCGCAATGATTGGGAGTCCGATTCGCTTGACCGGATTATTTGATTGATTTAGTATGGTTGTTCAGAAGACTGAAGGCATTTCTTCAAAGCCAACCTTAACTTTTAGTATTTACCCGCTAGTTAGTTCCAGGAACATCCATTCAAGTATCACCACATCAAATTGTTCTGAAGGATCATTCAACAGCTTTTTAACCGTTTCATTTTCTAAGAAGCGAACCTGGACCTGCATAAATAGCTTGGCCAATGGCAGCAACCCTTGTACATCTACCTCCTTATTCATTAACTTTTCAATGTTTAACATTTGACCTGAAACATAATATTATTTTAATCTATAAAAATCTTCTTACACTAACTAGGTAGGTAGTCGCACTCCTTCGAAACGGCTTGACCAAATTCTATTAATTTGTGAAATCTAACAATTCGCACTAGGCCAAAGTAGTGTACCTAGTAGGTACCTACGATCCTTCATAGGCTTCATATCGTACCTAACTTATAGGCATGTTGTGAACTAATGTCGATTTCTCGGAGAGATGGGTGTACCTTCAAGGCTTTCGGATAAGTTGTGAAATATGTAACCTGCAACAATAAGGTCTGGTTAGGTTATGAGCAGTGATAACCGAGTATTTGAACCTTGGAACCCCAAGCCGGGGGGCCCGCACCTCTTGTTTTCAAAAATTAATTGCATCAGTGTAAGAAAATATCGTGAGGAAACCAGCACACCTGAGAGTTCCCCATAATGTTCTCAAAGGTGTGTAAAGTCCGCCAATCCGCACTTGATCCCTTGCATTGTGAGATGAGACCCGTGCCCAACAGTGGGACAGTTATGGGTTGCGATGATGATAAGGTTAGGTTTGAAGCGCTCATATCCCAGCGTCTTTCGTCGATCTTAAGTGATCGTCAAAGTTAAGCAACAGCGGGCGCGGTCGGTAGTTGGATGGGTGACCGCTAGAGGCAAAAATTTCACGAGCATTTCCATGCTCCGTAATTCGTTGCTATCGTTAGATAACAATCGTTAAGCAATGTGGGTGGTATAAAACTTGGCAAGTAACCGCCCCACTAGTATTCCTTATGTCTTAGGTGGCATGGCCAACACAAACATAACACGTACCATGACCCATGAACAAACATTTATCTGTCACATAAATATCTGCCCCTGCCAGGAATCGAACCCGGGCCCCTCGCTTCACAGGCCTATGATCCCGGGCCTAATTGGTACTATTATTAGAAATAAGGCTCTAGATAAATTATACAAAATATTAATTTTATTGCGCCTCGTGTCTCCGGGCGAGGTCGCTTTCGATGGAGGCTTTAAAGCCACAGGGCTAGAGCCATCCCCATTTATGTTTCTTCAGGCGGTGTTTAGTGGGTAGAAGTCCCACATAACCAACGCAGCCGGCTACGTTGGTATGCTATGAGCATTCACCGCCTCCCTGTCGTGGAAGGGAAAAAAAAAAAACAAAAAAAAATTAATTTTATACTACTTAAATAAATATAATATAATACATATCTAATATAATAAGCACCCCAATAATAATTAAAATCCCTCAGTCATTATTAAGTTCAATTTAAAAGAAATGAACATAAAAATTCAAAACAATAATTAAATATACGTAAACTAAAAATGGCATAAAAATAACGAACGTAATTACAATATACGGAAAATAATATCAATTAAGTAATAAGATATAAAAAAGCAATAACAATTCACTTAAGGCACAATTAATAAAATAATAAAAATGACTGGGTTGAAGCCGAGGTTACCTAACCTTGACTCCTGACACTATGTCAGGAGTATCCAATGTCGAGTATCATGAAGCTATTCTATGTTTGAACTCACCTCATGTCCAGCATCCAGCAAATGTCGTACAACCCCGTCTCCAAGGATAGAATGACTTTTCGCAGGAAATGGAAAAACCACTAACGCCTTGTAAGCTTCACAAACGTGTGATGAATATAAGCATATATATATGCACAGTAAATTTAATTTAAACATTGTCTGCAAAAAATTTGAAAAGTAATTAAAACATTCTTCTTCAAAGCAACCCATAACTATCCCACTGCTGGAATCGAGTTTCCTCCCACAATGATGGGCCGTAATCCACCACGCTGGCCAAGTGCGGATTGGAGGACTTCACACACCTTGGAAAACCTTATGGTGATCTTTCAGGTGTACAGGTTTACTCACATCGAAACAAGACTAAGGGATAATTGATACTTATTGATTATTATTAATTTCCTAATTTGAAAATTAGAGGTCACAGTTGTCACAGGCGGCAGCGGCAGGATGGTACTGCATTCTTGTTTGCTGTCATAAATAATTATCTTTAATCATGGTTCCCATAAAAAACCAACTTCCAAATCGACAATTAATCAAAGCAAATTAACTTTTCCCTCGATTTCCCTGGGAGTCCATCATCAGATCCTGACTTGGCAGTGGGACTACCTCGGAAGTGCACTCATTCGAATAAAAAAAATTACGAAAATCGGTCCACAATTGACGGAGAAATCGGTGAACTTAAGAAAAAAAATTACACTCGAAAAAAACACACACAGTCGAAAAAATTTTTTTTTAACCTCCTCTTTTCTTGAAGTCAGTTAAAAAGCTGCGATTACACTTGGACCTTTTTCGTGTCAAGTTCACAGTTACCTGTTATGGTCGAGGGATGCTACTTTTTGTCTTTTGGATCGAAAAATATGATATTTCACTTATTTATGTATGTGCCACTTAACCGCAAATTAAATCACAGCACATCCATTTATTAAACTACCGCAACACGAAATTAAACTCAATAATCGTTTCAAAACAATTACGTTATGGGTAAATTTTTATTTTTATTTTTACTAATTTTTTATTTAAAAAGTTAAAATAAGCTTCGGAACAGCTAATAACACTATGTACGACAGCTCTGTTATGACTCCAATAATACTTTGAGTGAGTTTATATGAGTTTTAAATAAAATTTATCTCCCAACGAAGCAATCTGCCTCAGTCATCCGACTATACTATTATAATAATACTGGGTGATATGACAATGTAAGGGAATGACTAGGTAGATGCTATTTTAATATTCAGCAAAGTCATTTCAAATGATAACGCCTCGTTACAGTATCTAAGGTAAAGTCACCTAATTCCGCGGTATTTTCACAATAAATAGAAATAACATAAAATATTAAGCATATAGGTACTGGGTGATTTTGTTTCACTTGACATATTCGAGGATATGAAAGAAAATGGTTATATGTTTAATCATAGGTAATTATTAAAAATATAAAGTCATAATTCTACACGTCCTCATTATGGGTTTGTAATGGATAATTACGTCAAACTTTGAGCACCCTTTTAAATTACATAATTTGAAATGAGATTCGTATACTGAGTACCCCCTATTAATATGTCAAGTACCCTACCACCTGTACCTTACTTTACCCTACAGTATTTAATATATTATCAGAAGTATTAATTTATCTTATTTTTTAAATACATAATTATGTTCACTGTTTCACAATAAAAGTTAATTAAACATGTTAAATTAAATAAAAATGAGAAGAAGTGGGAAGCGCCTTATTCCGATGTAAAAATCCTGATTTCAAGGCATTTGAATCTAAATTAAAGTGTGTATCGAAGCGAATCCAGGGCCCTTTAAACAGCAGTCCGGCATGGTAACCATTGATTCACACGGTCCGTCAAGTACAACTTACTTGTACGGAGCTCAGGGATCTACAAAAAGAGATGTTTGGTCCCATTGCCGCCTGGCAAGCAGAAGCCCTTCTGCCATTACGGTGCCGTAAGATCCATGGGTGACAAATTAAACAAAATTAAAGAATCACATTTTATTTTTCTACTTAGAAAAAACACTCCACTCCAAAACATAAAAAACAAGAAACCCAAACAATCAACAGAATTACTTTAAAAATTCACATAATCATTGCAGCTTCGTCTTTTGCTGCTTCTTTGAGACACTACGTATTAACTTCTTTATCAGTAATACGATAGCATATAATATCACAATGATGCATACTGCGAGGTCCAGATAGCACTTCTGGTACCAGGGCACCGTCAGCGCTGGGGAGCGAAGGTGTGGAGCTCCGCCAGTGCGGACCACGTGCTCCACCCAGTGGGCCAGCTCCTTGCCGGGGGACACTGGGCGGTCGTGGTAGATGAAGGACAGGGCTTTCGCTTTCTGAGAGTAACTGAAATAGAGTAACCAGTCAATTAAGATCCTGTAGCTAACTCTGGTTACTTTATGGGCCTGCCTCGATTGCCAGTCGGGGCAGACATTTATGGCTTTAACTCATTAATGGCCAACTACTGAGCATGGGTCTCTCCTTATCACTGAGGAAGCATAGAGCATACTCCACCACGCTATGTAACGTATTGCGTTACTTTTTAAGCTGGCTACGCGTTGTGTCACAAATGTCTATGGGCGAAGACGACTACTTGCAGAATTCACACTTCCACTGTCAGCAATTTACGTAAAACTATTATGTTTGTTTGATCGTGAATGTTCGTAACGTGTATCTGTCGTCTGTTTTCATTATTGAATATCCTTAACAAATGGAAATCCATAATCCAAACTGGAACAAGGTGGTGTGTGCACTAGGTCTCCTCAATGATGAAGAAACACCCATGCTCAGTAGTAGGTCATTAACGGCTTGAAGCAACATGATCGTTTAATCTTAATGTGATATACCTGGGATTAGAAAGCATTTCCTTGATAGCTAACTCCAGTTCACCAGCCATCGTGTAAGATAGATCGACTCGTTGGGCAAAACCACGTCTTACAGCTCTGTCTACATTGTTGAACTGATCACCAAAGACAGGGATTCCGATGATGGGTTTGCCGAAGTAAATTGTCTCCGTTGTTGACAATAGTCCTCCGTGAGTTATGAAGAGAACGCAGTTTGGATGAGCTGGAGAAAAAACATTTTATGGTTAATGGCTTTGCTATCGATATAAAAGTAATATTTGTTTCGAATTTTAATTCGATCCATTCATCCATCTGATTACTCTTAAACTGTAGCATTCTAAATGCACCGAATATAATTATGTTGATTTGGCACTATACTCGCAATATATAAGACAGTTTGTAGAGATGGATAAGGTCTCTTCTCCTAACAGATATTTTGTTTATAACTTGACCTTTAAAATTCATGCACTAATGCGCACAAACTATCGTGTTACCTACTAGTTCCTACCGACACTGATGCCAGTGATCAACATAACATTATCAAGTTACAATGTCTATAGACATCTTGTTATTTCCAATCATTATGTGAAAGAATTAGTCGCTGGCCAGATTGAATCAAACATTTACCACCACTTACAATGATCTGCGATCTTGTGGAATTTTATGATACCGTTTACTTTTCAAACGAATTACTTACCAAGAATACTTGGTTGAGGAGCCCATTTCATAATATGAACATTGCTCGGTCTATTTGGAAGATCTTCTTCAAACTTCCAAATAATAGTTTGTTTCAGTTTTCCAAACATTTTCAATAGACTGGCTTTAAGTTCTGCTGGCATATATTTGCTTCGTAAATTGGAGCCCATGCTAAAGTATATTACTCCATGTTTGGCGTTGTCCAATAGTTTCTTGATGTCCTGAATAACATTGTTTAATATGATAAGGCACTTGAAGCTATTCCGAAATCGTCTTATCGAGAAGCTAAAGATCGATGGCATCTTGACTTGGTTAGCAACATTTTAGATATTTACATCAATCAAATACTTAATGTAAAACTACAAAATAAACATCTAAATCTAGAAGACAACTGTGTCTTTTACGTCAATAGCCGATAAACAAGCACGTGATAAAAGTGGTAACACCAAAGGCAACTCTGACGCTTCATCAGCCAAGAGAGAATAAATTCCTGGCTCTCAAGCGTCAGTTGGAACACAACAAGTCGTTTGGAGGCCGAGTCAAAGAAAATACTGACGGGAATCAGGCAGGCTTAAGAAATAACAATATTGAAACTGTATTAAAACACGACGTTCCATGTGTCGCAACGGTTACCATGCTGGATGGACGTTCGAAGAGTCCTGGGTTCGAGCGAGGCGGAAATATGTATGATAAGTTTTTTCCGCTCTCGGTCTGGTTGTGTGTGTTCTTGTCTAGTGTGTTGTCCATAGCACCAACGACACAGAGAATCCTAGTGTGGAGCTATGGTTGAGTAGCGTTATTTGTCTATAATTACACCAACCTCTGGCAGGGGATTCACAACAGCATCAATATGGTATCCTCCAACTGGTTTATAGTTCTGTGGTAGACGGGTTGGTTGTCCCATAGACACATGCGAGTTACCCAACATGAGAGACGCGTTATAGCGCACTTCCTCTAAATCCGGTACTTTGTGTCCTCTCTTACGAATAATGGGCGCCAATATCCTCTCATATGCACTTCTCTCCATGCCAGATATGTAGCTGTAAATAAAACCTTAAATTACTCTATACTATAGATTACTAGCTGACCCAGCGAACGTTGTTCCGCCATATAATAAAAATAAAATGTTAGGGGTGGACAACCCTTATCACTTATGGGTATGAAAAATAGATAGTACTCGATTCTCAGACCTACTGAATATGTATATAAAATTTCAGGAGTATGGTAACTAACATTGTGACACGAGAATTTACTCTACTGTTGTTTACTGTATCGCGGGTGACATAAACAACACACAAAGACAAGACTACACATACCCAGACCGAGAACAGTGATTCAACCCCATCATATAAATTTCCGCCTCGCTGGGAATGATGGTTTACTCTTCACTCTGATTTTCATACACTGAATTGCCTTCAATATATAACTTTTCATAGATAGTAGGTACTTACAAATATTTCAGTTCTAGACCCAATATAATCTTAAAAAGTTCAGTTGCCCTTTCCAGGAAACTAAACGGTACTACGCTATTAGACTGAGCATCGGAGGTATAAGCTGGGTTTGGCAGCTCATCGATCAACATCAAGACCATCCAGTGGGGATCAACTGTGGAGACCCAGATGTACGGACAGTTGAATATAGCAGATATCCTGTAACACAAGATCTTTATTTACCGTCGTAATATATTTACAATAGCTACTATTAGTGTAGGCGCCTGATCGTTACCTCCGATGCGTTTTTGCTCCTCTCTTAGCGAAGGCGCTCACGCTTGGGACATCGGTATGCAAGTCATACTGACCACAGTGACCACTACCCACATTGGTCATCTTCTAATCGACCTACAATCGCCCAACTGCGGTGCGTGCGCGCGCGTCCAGTGCGTGACCGCTTTCACCATATTTTATCATAATTCTAATTCGCGATTAAAGGAGTTTTAAAAGTGGCAATATTTCTTCTTTTTAACAATTAGTAATAATAAAATAAACTCTAACACACTCATACGCCCGCACTAAGATTCCTGTGTCGCATGTAGCATGGATGACACAAGGATACACCAGTAACACCCATGACCAGAGGGCTCTGTCTTCTCAAACAGAGCCACTACGAACGAGGTTACGGGGTAAACAAGTAATCTATATAAATTAATACGTGAAGTAAAAACATTGAACCCCTTTTTACGAAAATTGCGCGGACGGAGGGGTATGAAATTTGGCACACTTATAGTTTAAATAGAGAAATAGTGCAGAATGCAGTATATAGAGAAGCAGTGCAGAATAAAACATTACACACACTAATATAAGTTACTCTATTCACACTGCCATACGTTTGACACGACTTTTGAAATGTGTCATCGCCTTCATAGGGTCATCGTTCATAGAGTCAATGTTAAGTGACCTTCTGACAGAATGAATTACGGTCGCATTTCGAGCGCAGAGCGGGTCACTAGTTTAAATTACTATCTCTCCTGGAAGCCCGCCTGGCTAGCTACCGCACTCTTCGCACGCTTCAGTCAACCGCCAAACGACATTTGCTCCGGTCCCAGCTAGAGAGCTTGTACCTTCTTTCTTCTTTCTTCCTTCTTCCTTCTTTGTTACCGTTGGGTTAAACTGTTAAAGTTCCGGCTGTGAATAGTCGGAGGTCGGAGCAACACCTCGCCGAATAACAACGCCTCGCCTGGCGGGAGGTCTCCCTTTGAAAAACTTGGAATGCTTACCCACTAATCAGTTCCAAGAACATCCATTCAACGATCACCACGTCGAATTGTTCATTAGGATCATTAAACAGCTTCTGCACCGCTTCATGCTCGAAGCAGGCAGTCTGGATTTGGATAAACATGTCCACCAATGGACGCAATCCCTGGATGTCTACTTCCTTCTTCATCAGCTTTTCGATGTTAAGTACATCCTCTGTAATTAAATAACAATACAATAATAATACAATAACGCTACACACTCATAGCTCCACACTAGGCTTCCCTGTGTCGTGGGTGCCATGGACAACACACAAGACAGGAACACACACCCAGACCAAGAACGGAAATTTAAATTCATCATTCAAACTTCCGCCTCGCGGGGAATCGAACCCAGGACCCTCGTGTCGGCGTGTTAACCATTGCGCCACCCGGGTCGTCATAACATAAATTAACAAACGCACTTACGCGTACCTCTCGAGATTTTCTGTGTCCCGGTCGCAAGGATAACACAAATTAGATATCACTTACAGCCACGACTCGAGAACAAAGATTATCTGTCACACATCTGTCCTAGCCGAGAATCGAACCCGAGACCTTTCGGTTCGCGGAAAGGTTACTATGAACAAGGTCATCAGAATTAAAGAAAATCTCAACATAAATTGTATTTGTATAACTATGATTAATTTATAAATATAATTATGTAATTACTAACTGCTATCAATAAGAGACCAAGATAATTTTATCACGATGACTTGCGATTGTATGATTCATACCTACGATTAAATCAATATTTGCGTTATGTTTGCCTTGAAGAGAGTCAGAAGTCAGAACATCATTATTTTTGTCTATATAACTTAACCACGTTTATAAAGAATTTTTTAACACGCTTTTCTTGGCTTCATACGTATTTTAGTATGTAACGGAAACTTTGAACATGATTTTGACCCCTTCAAAATGATGTCGGATTAACTCGAAATTTGGCATACTTATCAAGGACCGATTATAAATTTACAATTAGAAACAAAAAAGAAAGAAAAAAATAACTGGATTCTTTGAACTCGATTTTGACTCATTTTCGGTGATCAGATTTCGTTCAAACTTTGTAGACTAATTAAGGACCGATGGAAAAAAAGAAACCAAAAATAAAATATATTTAAAAAAACTAAAAAACACGCTTTTATAATGAATAGAAATAAAAAATAAAAAAACGCGCCCCACGCTTTTCCGCTATAATTCTACTTAGGTATATCTCACTGTCTCAGATTAATAAAACAAAAGGACTTACTCGTATATTAAGAATTATTATTTATTTTTTATTTCTATTCATTTTAAAAAAAGCCTGTTTTTTAGTTTTTTAACTACCTATATTTTATTTCTTTGCCACTTGGCGCTAGCAGTGTTGGACAGCCAGAAATATTGTGAGCGCCAATGATATTACTTGTATTGTATTGAACATATAAAATACAGGGCCGTGTCCACGACACATACACACCCGACTTTAAAGAAATAAATAAAGAATGTGAAGTCTGCCATTTTATGTTTGACCAAAGAGGCCATTAGTGTTTACTTAAGACATCATACAAAAGATTTATGATGATGGTACCTGGGATAAGAGTCTGCTGTGAGCTTAGGTCGATTTCCCGAAGGTGTGGATGTTGCTTCAAGACTTTCGGAAAAGTTGTGATATATGTGACCTGTAACAACGAATAAATTATACTTAACTAGCTTTCCCACGCGGCTTCGCCCGCAAATTACCAAAAATCCATTCATAATAGTGCTCACTTGAGGAACCTATATAAAAGTTTCAAGTGAATCCATTGAAGAAATAAAACGTTTCAGTTTATCCCCTTTTTATCTCGTTAGGGGGGGGAATTTCCAAAAATCCCCTCTTAGTGCTCGCCTACACTCCCCAAGGAACATTCATGCTAAATTTCAGCTTCCTGCGTTCAGTAGTTTCGGCTGTGCGTTGTCTGTCAGTCACTCAGCAAAACGCACGAGTTTTATAATAAATATTGATTACTAGGTTGTAGGTGTTCTTAATATCTCGAGTATTTTTGACCCTCTAGCGAAAAAGTTGGGTCATAAATGTATTTTAATCGTAATTACCATACCACTATACGTATTTCAATAAGCGTATGTTATTGAACACGCTCTTATTGAAACATTCTCTTTTAAAAACTCATCACTGGATGGGTTTCATGGAGATGTTTATATCATTATGCTGATGTTTGAGTATTTGTCTAACTCAAAGCTTGGAAGCCTATGGTGGTTTAGTAACATGCATAAGTATCGATTGCCTTGAGAATTGGTACGCGCTGAGAATATTAATTTTAAGACCATCCAAGACGGTTGGAAGTAATGCAAAATGGCGCTCTATGTTTACTATTAAAAAAAGATTCATTTCTTGACAATTTTGCTTATAAATATTTAGTTATTAATTAAAGTTTAGATCTTATTGTTTTGGAAGTCTTCTGGTGGCGTATTAATTTCCAACATTTAGGTTAGTTGCTAATTCGGTTATTTGTTTAATAACGTGTTAAAATAATTATGATCTTAACCAGAGATGGACCAACCTAATCAATGTAATTGAAATATATAATCATGATTACATATTTCAATTACATTGCCCCCGCGAGCGCCTTCCGAGAAAAGGTTGTTAGAGCGTTCTTGGCGGGGGGGCACCGACCACACAACCCATAGACGCCTAATAACAGGCGAATGTTCCAGTCAGCACATCCGGCTTATAGTTCCGAAATAAATGTCAAACTATCGTGCCGTCTCATGCTTTCCCGTTGCGTAAATAAATCTATTTCTTTTCAACGTCTCGTGTGGTCAATCACGGCGTTGCAAATAGTTGCCAGAATTTATTTAATACGGAAAATCAAACATTAGGCGTCTATGAGCTGTGTGGTCGGTGGCAGGGGCATTTTCCTGCCTCCAGATGTAATCGTAATCCGTAATTATAATTAAACTTTGAAATCTCTGGTCCTAACCTCTTAGTAGTTAAGTTTAGTTTTAACCTTTAGTAAGTAAGTCTCTCTGTAGGTAAGTGTTTTGTTTTAAAGCTACTCTTCATCTTTAACTCACCTCATTTCCAGCATCCAGCAAATGCCTTACAATCCCGTCTCCAAGAATAGAATGGCTCTTTCCAGGAAAGGGAAAAACCACCAACGCTTTGTAAGCTTCACAGACGTGTGCTGCATATAAGCATATGCACAGAAGACCGACTTTAAACATGGCCTGTAAAGAAAAAGGATTTTTGAAGGAACAGACTTCGATGTACTTAAAATGATAAAAAAAAAATGAAAAATTACTAGGCAGGAACTTAAAATAGTAAAGTTGTTACTCACTATTTGATTTATAATATGATGAATTATTTATATGGGATATACATTTAATTCCATTATTACTTATTATCACATCAGAAGTTTGGAAAATCTATTGATTATTGTGTATTTACCACTGTATTTCCTTGTATCTATATAAATAAACTAGTGGTCCCAGCGTACTTCGTACCGCTTTATAATTAAAAAATGTTTTAGTGATATATCGACAGCAACGCCACCTACCGGGTCCAATTGTGAATCTAAACCATTCTCGGATCCACCTGAAGACACACAAAAAATTTCAACCAAATCGGTCAAGCCGTTTAGGAGGAGTTCAGTCACATACACACGCACACAAGAAATATATATATTAAGATAAAATTGGAGTTTCTGTTTATAGTATTAAATTAACCGCATTTAACTAAATGCGGATGCATACACGGTACATATACCAGAATAACAGTTTTTACAATTTTTGTCTGTCTGTCTGTTTTGGCTAATCTCAGGAATGGCTTGACCGATTTTGACGGGACTTTCATTGGCAGATAGCTGATGTAATATGGAGTAACTTAGGCTACTTTTATTTTAGAAATTACCCCGTAGCAATTAAAATTCCAGCACAGCTAGAACATGATGAAAATTAAAATTAAAAAAACATTTTTAAAAACAAGATTTTATTCAAATGCGCTAAAAAGAATAAAATTAACTTTTCTTTTACACACACACACGCAATTTATATAATATAAAAGCCACCCGGACAAACATACATTCATACATACATACATACATACATTGCAAGTTAAATAAAAGCTTTTGATATACCCATAGGTACCATTTAATCAATGTTTTGCTTACCTCAAATTAAATTATAGCAAAAACAACTCAACAATCACTTCAAAGCATAAAACACTGTCATAACTCTGCTTACACTAATGATAAAAATCGTTGAATGTGTTTACTTATACTTATACTTATACTTATACTTATACTTATACGCCTATCGTTGTAGATAAACTTTATCTTTACAACCAAACTACCGCTGTCATCCAACTATAGTACTAGAATAACATTCAGTGATATGGCATTGAACACAAATGGCGGGTTTTAATAGTCTAAAAAGCCGTCCAAACCTTAGAAAAATATTACACTAAATCCGCTTGTGACGTATGGATAAACATCCTTACTAATATTACAATTGCGAAAGTAACTCTGTCTGTCTGTTACCATTTCACACTTAAGCTGCCGAATCGATTTAGATGTTTGGTATGGAGATCCCGGGTTCCCGGGTTTCTAACGGAGACCCAACATTGACAAAAAATAGTTTTTATCCCGATAATACGTTCCCTGGGGATAATTTTAACGGTATTCTGTCGTTTTCCGAATCCAACGCGGACGAAGCCTCAAGCAAAAACTAGTAGTTATAAGCCGATGGTAATGCCTCGCATTGCACTTGATCTGTCAACGTCCAACGAGTGAAAATTGAAACTTTATTAACACCTAAGCCTCCGCTGTCTGTCTGTCTTGTATGTCACTTTATCTCTCGAACGGAAATATGTAAGTACACCTTCACAAAATAAGTGTCACTGTGGTGTGGCCGCTATAGTTTAAAATAAGTGAAAAAATTGAGATGTTTCTACTTACCTTGTATTTTTTAATAACCAAGTAATTAGAGTTAATGTTGCTCAGTGGTACGGAATCCTAAGTATGCGACTGCGACTCGCACTTGACCGTTTTTTGTGTATTTTCTTATTCACAATCTCTTTCGTAAGTTCGTTGTTGTTGGTTATTTACATAAAAAATATAGTGTCTATAACTTGATTCGCGAATGCCGTGGCAATATCTCTTAAAGTATTATCCAAAAAGGCCACTAGCCAAATACTTTATTAAAATAACTCTGCTATCAATAAAAAAAACGAATTAATAAATAATTTTATTATAAATTGCTAGCATTACATAAGCCAATACAATGTGCGATGGACGTTCGCGTTCATTTGAATGAATCCTTATCAAAGAACATTATTTCTACGTGATTGGACGGACCCACAGGCAAAAAATGTACGTTTATATTTTTGTATTACTTGTAAACAAAAAACGTTGTTTTTATGTAAATAATTACTTATGAGCAGAAGACCCACCTGATGGTAAGGTCAACTTAATTCAAATTCCAAATATAAACTGGATACTACTATTTGTATACTACTATAGGTATTTATTGCAGAATTATACTGTTACCTGAGAGGAATTGATAAATAGCAGAGCTGATGATCAGATACAATCATGACTTGCACATTACCGGCAAAAATGGTACCCAGATCACGCGTCATAACTGTGTACATTGCTATATTTGATTACAATTGATGAAGGTCAATGTAGCACCTAACATGAATTATGACCTCATACTTACTTGATTTATGACCGGTTACATATGCTGGTATCACATAATACTATTTGGTCTGAGCCTTAAGTACCATAACTGTGACGAGCACATAACCTAGTTGGTAGTGGCCTGCGAAGCGATGGGTCCCAAGTTCGATTCCCAGAATTAATAATAATAATAGAAACTTTATTTCTGTATCCTCTAACACGGAAAAGAATTACAACATAATTATGATAAAACCCAAAACCTAATTAATTTCATACAAAAAAACTGATGATAGCGAACAAGTTGGTTGTTTATCAGACTAGATTAACGAACCTAATTGATAAATTCAAGGACGTCAGTTGACTAACGCGCCCTTTCCTGACAAGAAGACTTCCAGACAAGAAAGAAGTAACTACTTGTTGCCAAGCCCCCAGCCAGTCAGAATACGACGAATCGCTTGGCAACTGACATAAACAAAGGGTTAAACAAGCCAAGCGGGCTTAGGACTTTCTTCTGCATTACATACATAAATGCTTTTTATGAATATTGCTTTGTCATAAAACTCCCACTATATTTAGGTGTTTGGGTTGTTCTTACAAGCAGTGATAGCCGTGTGGTTGAACGTTGGACTGCCGAACCGGAGGGTCCGGGTTCAAACCCCGCACGCACCACTAATTTTCAAAAATTATGTGCGTATTAAAATTTAATTATCACTTGCTTCGGTGAAGGAAAACATCGTGAGGAAACCTGCACACCTGAGAGTTCTCCATAATGTTCTCAAAGGTATGTGAAGTCCACCAATCCGCACTTGGCCAGCGTGGTGGACTATGGCCTATACCCCCTCACACTGTGAGAGGAGACCCGTGCCCAGCAGTGGGACAGTTATGGGTTGTGATGATGATGATGTTGTTCCTACATCCCAAACAACTATTATACCAACAACTAGGTATTATACCACCATCTTTGGTTTACCATCAGATTGGTTTTCGGTTCGTTTGTCCGCTGTTTACAACGACGGGCAAAATGTAATCATCATTACAGATTACAATTTCATCTCGTGCGTGTTGCACAAAATGAATTCACGATTACGGCTTACGATAGCATCTGGGGGCAGGGATGTGCCCCCGCCAAGAACGTCATAACTACTTTTTCTCTAAAGGCCCGCAAGGGCCTTTGGGGCCTGCAGATATAATTGAACACAGATTGATTACAGAAATCATAATTACTTTTGGCCCTTCTATAGCTATTACATATAAAACATAGGTATATCGTGAAACTATCAACCTAATTTTAGTCATTAGTTAAGTTAGTTGTTAATATAGTCTTAGAACTTTTGTTGTAAGAACTGCCGGAAAATATTTTCTATTCTTTTCTATTCTAAATACTTGAAAATTTTATTGCCTTGCATTACTCATTATTGCCTTGTTTTTATGAGTCTACGTCGTGCATTATCATCGATGCAAACAACACCACTGCAATTATAATTACGACAATTTCTGTGGTGTTTGGTATTTACATGGTAAGTCCAAAAAGCTAGTTTTTCAGTACGAGCATTTTAAAGTTTAAAAAATTGCTACAAATCGGAATAAAGTTTAAGTGAAACAAATTATAGTTTTATATATTTATATTATGATAAGGTATTAATTTGCGAAAGAAAAATTTAAATAATATATTTAGTTTTTGAGATAAAAGAAGAAAAAATAAAATAAAACATTAATTTTATGAACTTATCATTATTTGAGCAAACAATAACCTTCAATCAGTCTCTTGTTTCATTATGTGACTAGGTAGGTATCTCTACTTTTATTTTTTACTCAGTCAACAAATAATAGGTACTAATAACTAACTAACAATAGGAAAGCCACAACAATATACTAATGTCATATTATAACAAAAAACATTAACCTCTTTTTAGTTTTTTGTTATTAATTAGGTTCTTATTTCATAAAAATCCGATTTTTATTATTTAATAAAAATCCTCTTCGCTGTCTGTCACTCACGTTGTTGACGAGATGCTCTTGATGGAGTATGTGGTAGTAATTTGTAAAAGTCATGATATATTGGATCAATTAACGGTAGGAAGTTCAGGATATCTTAATGTTTCAAATAATCAATATTAATGGGTTCATTGTAAGCTGACGCCAAGTCTATTTCGGCAAATGAGATAGTTATTCTCCTTCTTTTTATAGAGAAAAAACGAAACTCTTCATATTCTGTCAATGTGTATTTAAACCTCACGTCATTAAACTTTTCATACCACAACCAAAAAATACTATTCCATGCAAATGATGTCGTATCTTTAGCAGTATTTTTTGTAATAAAGTGAGTTGTAATAGAGTGAGAAATAGTGCTACTCCTTGTTTTGATAAAATATTTCAATAGCCGCATGATTTGTATCGCATTCTAGATGCGTGTGGCCCGATGTGAGAAATTTGTGATGGATTTTCTTTAAGGATGTTTTAAGTTCTAATACTATCGATCTAATACTTATCATAATCTTAACAAAATTTGTCCTTTAAAATGTTTGGTCAAACAGTGATAAATACACTTATTATGAAATAACCCATAAAATTACTACGGACTCGTATTGCAACACTAGGTAAGTTATTTTAAATATATTGTATCAAACAAGATAATTTTTTTTTGGATTTGTCAGTAACAGATCAAACTATTTTGGGTACTTCTACTTATAGAAGACTTACATTGAATAGACCAAAAAATAGCTAATTTTATTTAAAGTATGGGTGACAAAATAACAGAAAATGACCATTTTTGGACTTATCATGTAAATACCAAACACCACAGATTTATAATGACTGTGTTCTGTCGGCCCAATGGTAAAGCGCAGGCAAAATTACGAACATTATGGCATGATACATCCGATACAGTGCTTCAGGGCAAAGAGATAGCAGATATTCAGAGAAAACATGTTTAATAATATTTCAGTTTTATTCATCATGTTGGGCTCACGATATAAATAAATAAAAATCTATTAAAAACAAGTCATGTGGAATTTAATGTTCTGTATAAACAACTGTGCAATGACGAATCCCACACTCACAATACTGAAGCCATTACAATATTTAATTCATTTTTGGAATAAAAATGCTTCGTTTCTCGCCGGGTGCTTTCATCTAGGGCTTAGAGTTAATATATATAATCTAAGATCTAGGGCCTCTAGGCGCTAAGCTCAGTACGGACCATTGTAAATTAGTTATTTTTGACTTCGAAGGTTCAGAGTGACTAATCTTCAAACATTTAATCTGAAGAGTTGCCCTAAAAATAATGAATTACTGAACTTTCCTCTTTTCTTGCTTCCTAACACAGCTATGTAACTTCCTTATTATTGATTTCAAAGCATAGAGTATCAGGAAGACAAGAATTACAAGATCCAGATAGCATTTCTGGTACCAGGGCACTATCAGCGCTGGGGAGCGAAGGTGTGGAGCTCCGCCAGTGCGGACCACGTGCTCCACCCAGTGGGCCAGCTCCTTGCCGGGGGGCACTGGACGGTGGTGGTAAATAAAAGACACTTCTTTCGCTTTGACGGAATAGCTGAAAAAAATATTAACAAATAAACTTTTTTATAGCCTGAAATTAAGTATTATTAATTTATTTAAGAGTTTAAACAAATATCCGAAAACATCTCAAAACACGGTTACTTTTATAAGTGGATGAGGGACCGCTAGTTTTCTTGCTTCGGTGGGCCGTCAAGTTGTCGGTCCCGGAAGTAATCGCATAAAAACTTCCGATTCTTAATTGGTCCCAATCCCTAATGCAGCACCGTGATGGAGTATGTTCTAGTCCTTCCCAGTAAAGAGGAGAGCCCTGTACCCAATAGGGTAAGTAATGGTATACTACTAAACAAATATTTCACACAGATAATGGTGATCTTGTACCTGGGATCCGCAATAATATCACTAATAGCCTTCTCTAGATCATCAGCCATTGTGTAAGATAGATCAACCCTCTTAGCGAAACCCCGTCTTACACATCTATCGACATTGGTGAACTGATCAGCAAATACAGGAATACCAATGATGGGTTTTCCGAAATAAATCGTCTCTGTAGTTGATAGAAGACCTCCGTGAGTAATAAAAAGAATGCAGTTAGGATGAGCTGAAAGCAAAAAACATCAAATCATGAACATTACAATTTGTTACAAAGTCATTCTTGAATGTGATATTTTTCTATTTTTGTCAAGCCTAATGATGCTTCGGTAAAGATGGAAAAACCCCTGATAATAAATGGCATAACCAGTAGCTTTGTTTTTGCTACAGGTAAGGTCTTAGATCATTAAACCAACTCAATGTCAATTCCACTCCAATTCTACTTGAAATATGAGTTTACATCGTGGTATTATACGAGAACATATAATTATGATAAAGGTAAGTAAGGAAACCAGTTAAATTCAGAACTGTTATAAATTTTCTCTAATTTTTGTGACACAGCTAAGTATAAGCTAAGTAAATAAGTATAGTTACGAATCAAGAACATCTATCTAAGAAGACAAGACCATCGGATAAAGAATATGTAATTTGTGGAACCTTATGTAAGGAGCATTCTGAGGACCCAAACTTAGCAGTGGGACATTGGCGAACGATAATAATGGAAATCAACTTACCAAGGATACTTAGTTGGGGAGCCCATTGTACAATATAAACATTTTCTGGTCTATTCGGTAGATCTTCTTCAAACTTCCAAAGAACAGTTTGCTTCAGGCGCCCAAACATTTTCAATAAACTGGTTTTGAGTTCGGATGGCATGTATTGGCTTCGTAAATTTGATCCCATGCTAAAGTATATCAGCCCGTGGCGGGAATTATCCAAAAGTTTCTTTAAGCCCTGTATTAACGTATCACGTATATTATATTGTATACGTATATAGTATACGTATATATGTATAAATTGGGAGATTTTTTACCACATCTCCACTTACCATTAGGTGGGATTGTGGTCAAGCATTATCTTATAATTAATAAAAAAAAACTTAAGAGAGAATATGTATTAATGAACTTATTTATTTATTATTTAGATCAATGTCTGTGTGGCGATTAATACCCCTTACTAAATAGGCAAGATAGTCCAATTGAGCTATATGGTCGTAAAGACGATCATTTGGTAACCAGACAGAAATTACTTACCGCATTCTTCCTAGCCATTTCTCTTTCATGCGTTAATTTGTACATAATGGTGATTAAAGTGCGCTTGGCCGATGTCTACTTACCATCATGAAGGCCATCAGTTCGTTTACCAGCCAACCAAAATAAGGAAACTAACTAACCTCCGGTAAAGGAGTCAGGTTATTATCAATGTGGTATCCACCAACAGCCTTATAATTTTGTGGCAGACGTATCGATTGTCCTGTAGATACGTGGGAGTTGCCGAGCATCAAAGAAGCATTATATCTTATTTCATCAAAATCTGGTACCTTGTGCCCCCTTTTTTTAATCATAGGCACCAGGAGTCTTTCATATGCTTCCTGTTCCAACTGAGATATATAACTGTAAATAGGAACTAATGAGTATTAATAAATCATAACTGTTTCTTCCAAAACTTTTTAGAAAATCGTTTTGGCAAATAAACATTACTTCGAATTGTGTTTGGAGAAGCAATGCCGGACACTGAAAATTTTATGGCGTGACTGATATTTTGTCCTGATTAACTATGCCTGACATTAGTAGGCCAGATAAATTAAAAACAGTACCTACTTACAATTTTTGTATACCGTAATTCAGTGTCATCTTCAGCAACTCAGTCACTCTTTCCAACATGGTAAATGGCGCTGCAATGCCAGACTTTGCATCTGGTACGTAAGCGGTGTTTGGTACTTCATCGATCAACTTTAATACCATCCAATGGGGTTCGATCGGGGAAACCCAGATATATGGACAGTTGAATACGGCGGATATCCTGAAATTAAAAGACAATGGCTTATAATGTATTGCTAGAGATTAAATAATATTAGTATGTAAGTAATGACTTTGAATGGAACCATTTTCAATGCTGCCCATTGGTACTAATGATTGGACAGCTTACACTATGGATAGTGTAAGCCTATAAGAACATCGACAAATATTAGGTTTCACTTAAAAAATAAAATGTCGATTAAAAATATCGAGAATATAGAAATCCTGAGAAAATCTTATTCTAACAGTGACTGGGAAACTATTAAATAAAAACGTGAAGAGAATTCTTTGTACGCCGTTTTAAGAATAAAGCGCGCAAGTATACAATGTGAGACTTGGCATACTTTGTTAAAATTTAAGGCAAAGAAATATACAAACTAAATTTTTCAAGAACACACACATGACTTGTGCTTACGTTCATAATGTCTATTTGAAATAACCCTTTAGTAAAATCAATTAAGGCCGAATTTTGAACGCAGAACGTGTCTTAACAATAATTTTAGCAGTTCAAAATTCAAGAACATGAACTTGTAATTTGTTTTTAACCCTTAGCTACCTAACGTATTTTTGAGTTATGGCTAACGGCGGTCATGGTGAATCGAACCCAGGACCCTCAGAACGGCGAACCCGCATGTAAATCATTGCGCCATCCGGGCATGATGCGTGGCTCTCGTAAAAATGGAGAAATTCAAAAAATAAAAACTGTTGGGGTCAGTGTAACCGCCGTTTGGTGGTTAAGGGTTAAGTAACTTACCCGCTTATAAGGTCCGCAAACATCCATTCGACAATCACTACATCAAACTGCTCCTTGGGGTCATTAAATAACTTCTGTGCTTCTTCATGTTCAAGAAAAGTTTTCTGGAGATTTAAAAATAAAGTCAACGGATAAGTCAGTGCCGGTCTATCACCCTGGTTCTTCATCAGTTTTTCAATGTTCATCCGGTTTTCTGTAAACAAATAAAGAATAAAGTACGTTTACTATTAATTATCTACTTCTTCTTATGAAACTTCTTTATGACATATCGCTTTATTTTATTTAAAACTTAGACTAGGACTTTGACTTCGACTCTAACTTCGACTTCGACTTCGACATAAAATTTTATTTCCATTTCACCTTCAACTTAAAAGTTCAAATAGAATTTCAATCTGATCTTGAAGTTTGCAAGATAATATCGCGTAAATATTTATCTTTCTGTGAAGCCTGTCTCTACGGTTTACTCTAAGACTTACCAAACTACTTCTTCATTCTCCGGATAAAGAGTAATTTTTAAAACAACCATACAGATTACAATTATCATTTACTGGTAAAGTCCAGTATCACAAAGCAATAGTTTTTTCTATCGTAAAAGAAATGTTACCAAAATTACCTGGAATTGGATTTATCTTTGTGGAAATGTCGATTTCTCTCAGGGATGGATGTTTCTTCTGAGCTTTTGGGTATGGCGTCATGTATGTGACCTGAAATGGACATAGTACATAAGTCAGACTATTAATCACCCCAAAACCGTTCCATTGATGGTTTGAAGACAAAGAATTCCTCGAATACTTGCCTCATGACCAGCTTCCAGCAAATTCCTTACGATTCCTTCTCCAAGGATCGAATGGCTTTTCGCAGGGACTGGAAATACAACCAACGCTTTGTATGCATCAGATGCATGTGTTGCGTAGAGTAATGTGCAAAGAAGACTTATTGCATGCATTTTCTGTAAAGAAATGAATTCATCATATTTAATATTATATTATGTATTTAGACTTTTGTCACGGTGGATATTGGTTTGCCGTAAAATATACCAATATAAAATATTAATATGTGCGCTA
Organism: Ochlodes sylvanus; assembly: GCA_905404295.2. NCBI lineage: Eukaryota > Metazoa > Arthropoda > Insecta > Lepidoptera > Hesperiidae > Ochlodes > Ochlodes sylvanus. The sequence continues at coordinate 8,330,559 of FR990144.1, forward strand.
CTTTCTGAAACATTTAAGTCGGTGCCAGTATAAATAAAATGTTATCCAATGCTTATAGTTATCAGTGAAAACCATATCCAAATTGGTTTAGCCTTTTATAAGATTAGCTGGAACGATGCACCGACAAACGACCGATAAACAGACTAATAACTCATAATTAAAGAATCATAATTTAATACCGGTATTATTTTTCGCTGTTAATACCCCCAACCGTTAATATCCTAAAACTTCCAAGAATCGTTTTTCTCCAACAATAATCTATTACTTAATTGGTACACATACATATTCTAATTATTAATTTAAATTCAAGCTATCTTTCCTAACAAATTGCAAAAGATTAAAAACACATACCTTAAGAAATATCCATAACATTATTGCACACAAAGTTTGATCTTGAGTAAATGATAAAATACTTCCTTATATCCTTGCAATGTTATTAAAACATTTATCGCTCAATTGCGCCCGTTTATCACCAGACACAACACTTCTGACATCATCGAAGCAAGACACTAAAGGTATATAGCCGCAAATATTTGTATGCGATGTTGAAACCCAGTAGAGTCGAAGCCCTCTCGAACAGCAATTTCAATTACCAAGTAACGGGCATTAACCCAGATAGCAATATAATTATGTACATAGACTTAGTTGCTGTTTACTATTTGCAAGTTTAATGTATCAAATGAATTTTGTGAACATACGGCAAATTTGCATTGAAAATTGTGTTGATTTTAAATGTGCGGAGTATCGATCCTTTAAAATTTAAATGGATAAAAATTTAAAAAGTTGAATTATTACTTATTATTATACTTACTATTAATGAATTATTACTCGGTTTCCTGCTCAATCTCCTTTTGAGGATGGATGGATAGGCAAACAGACCTTTTGGGGCTTAACCCTTAAGTGATAACTTCTTATGAGAGGGTAAACTGCTTCGTTACGTAACGCGTTACGCGTTACGGCGCCAGTCTGTCTGGCTTCCCTTTCTCTCACGCACGCCTACGGCAGCGGCAGGCAAGCTCCTCTTCTTTCACTCTAATTTAATGTGGCTCGCCAACAAAGAAGATAGAATCCAGCGTAACGAAGGATCCAGGATTCTCTGGTGTGGCCACCTTTTTTGACGTGATAACGTCTTATAAATCGATGAACGCCGGCTACACGCACGAAAATTATGACGTCATTGTCACGTTCCGCCTGAGCCGCGCGTGCAAGCGAGAGCGCGGAACAAGCAATAGAAAGGCACGATCAGTTGCAGCGTTCGGTTTTCTTCAATATTTTCTTATGACTTTATCACGTAAAATTATCGTCCGTAAAACGACTTTACAGACAATCATTTTTTTAATATAAGTTACCGCTTGACTCGGTCCCAGCTGATGGTAAGCGACAACGTAGCCCTTAGATGGTAAAGCGGACCTTTCCGAACACTGATTGGGAATATATAATGATATAACATTAAGGAATATTTACAAGGAAGAATTTACTGATGAGTCATCATGATAATACACATAAAATTACTTATAATCATGACTACTGTCTCTGTACTGTCTGAGTAATAGAAAATGGTATCTTAATACGTAAACTACTTACGTAGTCATGATTATAAGTGATTTTTATGAGTGTATTATCATGATAAATCTTCAGTGAACACTTGTATCGGCGTCCCACGGTATTAGTTTCCTTTTTATATTAAAAAATGTGTTTGATTTAGGTTACAGTCAAATGTTTGTTCTGGGGTTCCTGGTGTTTGTAATGGCCTATGGATACCCATAATGCCATCTATCGCACACACAAGAAAAGGAACAACTTACGCCAATGACACGGAAAAACGAGACGGAATGATACTATGTTTTGTCTCACTTTGCGTGCCTGTTTTTTCAAGGACCGCGCAGTTGCTTACAAGCAAATTTGACAGCCGTCGAAGTTTTCTCGTGCCACATATATATTGTGCTTTCTCGTTATCTCGCTATCTCATGTTGACCTCGCTCACCAGATGTCTATATCCTTATCTACGGTTAGGATCAACTCATAGTTGCGCAGAGTAGAAGCAGAACGAAGCGAACATCTGAAAGTAAACGAAGGCGATTAACCCTTACTTCCAGAATTCAAACTAAATAGTACATTACGTCGTGGTTATAAGATTGAATTTCCTTTGTTAACTTTTGGATATAAGCTAATGTCTATACTTCATAAATAAATAATCTTGGATGTTAGTTTGTAAGCGTTTATCTAATTTTATTACATTACCCCGCGTTTATAATTTTAGGTACTTGGCGAGAAGAGGCAAAAATGCGCGAATATTATGTTATTCTCTCAGGCATCTTGGATATTCGCTACGAGTATTCGCTCGTTTTCAGCTCAGTGACGCTTTTTTGGCGCGAATCAAAGGATTTGTCGTTAGTATTCGTGCTTGCGTTTACGTATTCGTGATTGTAAACCGAATATTCGGCAGAGTATCTGAAAGCGGCTTTATCTTTGCGGAGAACTCATTCTATTGCATGTACGAAAATGTCCTAAAACTCATCGAACGACTAATAGCGTGACGATAAAAAGATGACGTGGGAATCAGGTGAAGTTAATTTGTTGCGCTGCAAACAATGAATGATGTAATAAATCCATACATAATTATAATAAATCTGTAACTGATCAGTCTGTCAGTGTCTGTGCATGAAAGATATATAAAAAAAACTTATTTTACCTTTCGTTAACGCAATAGCAAAACAATTATTTTTAAAAATTTTGTCTACTTATTTGTCTGTTTATCTGTCTGTATGTGGTTTTGTACGCGCTAATCTCAGAAATGTCGTGAGCGATTTGGGTGCGGTTTTCACTGACCGATTGTAGTAAGCTTCACTTAACCTTAAGTGATAGTTTTTTTCCAATTAGTTAATAAATATTAAAGTTGTGTCAGTTTTCCTCCAAGCGAGGGCGTGTCCACTAGTTTCTATCTATTGTATAATATAAAAATGAATCGTTGAATTGGTTGCTAAGCGCAAATCTCGAGAACAGCTGAACCGATATCGCTAATTCTTTTTTTCTAATATTCCTTAAAAGACGAGGATGGTTCTTACGAAGAGAAAAATTGAAAACATTGCCTAAAAAGGTCTAAAAATAGCACTTTTCTATATTCCCATACAAAAGATTCGTAATAATACTTAAAAGTCAATTTGAACTTTAATACCAAACCATAAAGTTGTGTTAGTGGAGGGATTCCGGGAAGACAAAACAATTGAGTGACGTTAGTATCTTTAGTAGCAATAATCAGAAATTGTAATTTTCATTGTGATTTTTAGTGACTATTAAAAGAATTTTAAGTGTTTTATAATTTTTATTTTATGACACAATGTAATTGTTAACTTATCAACTTGCTTTTTTATGTTACCCAGTGTCCCAAATAGCAGAATAAGTATAAAAAATGAAAGAATCGACTGTTAAGCGGTACGTGTTCGCTGGGTGAGATAGTTTCTAATAAAATTAGAGAAACAGTGGACGGATTAGTTAGTGATGAGGTACTAGGACAAGGCTAGGACAATACAACGTGAAATAAAGTGTTATAAACAATTAGGCTAAATTAATATTCGAGTATTAGGTGCATTAGGAATGGGGTCAGCTTACTAGTCATAAGTAAGGATTTGTCCTGAGTTTTCACATTTTTTTGCTTAGGTACTTAGATAATCACCTCTAAGGAAAAAGCTGTAACCTAACAATTGTATGTTTAAAAATAAGATTTGAAAATGATATCATCGCGACAACTAAATATTCTCAAATGTTAACGGGTACTCACGATTTTGAATTACTTTACCAACTCACATCCCCACACTAAGTTTTCCTGTTTAGGAAGTACATAGAAGTCATGCAGAGAAGACATTTGGTGTAAAATTCATAATCGTGAGTACCCATTTACATTTCAAAATGTGTAAAGATAAGCTCTTCGAAATAAATGCAAAGAGCGACGGTAACCACTTATTACACACTTATTACACCTACTTTCGGTTATTTACATTCAAAAAATCTTCAAAGGCGAATGACCTTTATTGGTCCTCTGCCCTACTTTGCGATAGTTTTTATCTACTGCTCTTTAAACGACCAGTTACTGCCTTTTATTGCTCACGTTTGTATATTATGTCCTCAGTATGCGTGATACGATGATATACCTGCAACCACGAAGATTATCGTAACGTGAAACTAGTAAATGCTAGTTAGTTCAAGTAGGTACCTATATTTATGTACGTAGGTACTTCAAGCAGTAAGTTATTTTTTCATTTTTTTTCATTTCTTCTGTCATGAAGGTTATGTATCCAGTATTTCCCAGCAAAAGAAGGCAGCTTGGCTACCGCATCTCTATTATAAATAATAATATGTATAATAGAAATTAGTAAGTAGGTACATTATACCTACTAACACTTTTATTGTTGACTCCCTGATACTTAGAAATATAATTGCCAAAGGATATAAAACTTACAATTATTATAAATTAATGCTTAATTAATGAATTATAACTTAAGGCGCTTAAGGCTTATTATATGAGATGCTAACCTAAATTGAAATCCGAACGCCTTCCATAAAAAATTGCAATTATTAGGTTTAGTGATATTGCTATAATATATAATTGTTATTGACGTGACAACGTCTTATAATTCGATAGAGCCGGTGGCACGCATGAAAAAACATGACTCATGCGTCGTTACCGTCGTTACCGTAACGGCGTAGCAATCGGCCTTTGCGTTCGGCAGCGTTCGGCATCGTCCGACATCCGTCTCTCTCCTACTTGAGTGAGCGATGCGTCTGCGTGGACAGCTGCTATACTATAGTACATTTATATGTTTTGATCGAGTATCAAGTGCAGTGAAAAGTGAATGTGGTGTCAATTGTTTGTAGCAACGATAATTACAGCGATAAAGGTAATGATTCTTTCTATTTCGATATATTGTCGAATAGGTATTCGTGCTTTCATCATTAAAATGAATAGCATCGGTCCGCTAGTGCAGCGATTGTAGGTTATGCTATAATTGACATTGACAAATCTATTAAACAAATGAAATTAAAATTTTCTTTTGAAAAATGCTACCATTCCATCAGTATTTTCTTAAGACGTTGTCACGTTCAACTATTACAGACATCCAATTTTTATTGATAGTATGTTAATCTAATTAATACTAAATTGGTAAGACTTAGAAGCAGTAATGAGCTGTAGACCAAAAAATAATAGAGAAGAGAGAAAGAAAATACCTACCTAATAATTTATTTTTTATTTTATTTTATTCGGGGTAACAATTGCTTTTTATGTTACTAATTTTTTTCGGGACTCGTTTTGGGCTTTATCTTTTTGTATAGTACCTATCATCTTTGTGATACATACATACATAATTGTACATAGATACACATACATAAACATAATTATTAATATTTATTGCAAAAACACTTAACAGCGATTATTTTGAGTGCTAACTGCTGCGTGAAACTTGTTTGTCTTGTGCATTTTAACTGAATTATTAATTTTATAAGGTATTCAATTACTCACGTTTAATTACTAAATTCTAAATTGTTATTGGTTAGGTTAAGGATCATCTTGGGTGAAAAAATCCAGGTCAGAAGATCAAGGCAGGTTTATATTTGCTAAAAAGTAAGGTATTATTCATATTTTTTTTTGATACTTGGTGTTCTAAATGGGGGTGGGTGGATATTTTTTTTGTCTATGGCTAGTATTATCTACAATTATGATGTTAAAAGCGTGCCACAGTGCATATACCCTTGTTACCTATAAAAATAAAACCTAAAATACAATGGTGTGATTATTTATAACAGCTCCTTAAACATAATATACATATGTACGTACTGCGTTATTTGTACATATAAAAACGGATTTATATAAGTATAATTAGGAGTGATAGCCGTGTGGTTTAAATGTTGGACTCCCGAACCGGGGTCCCGGGTTCAAATCCTGCACGCCCATTTGAGTCTTGTTCTGGGTCGGTCACAGTTGTCATGGGCGGAAGCGGAAGGTGGTGCTGCACACTCGTTTGGTACCTTAATACCATAAAAATACCATAAAAAATATTTGCGTTAACAAAGTATTTTGTTTCGATTTCTTTCATAAATAACTCAGGCCAATTGTTCAAAGCAAAAGTTGTTATTGAATTTAAAATGTTAATTCTTAATGCATGTGTACACAAGTGTTCACCTAGATTACATCTCTGACGCTATTGACTTTGGTTAAAAACGGTATTGAACAATTTTTCCGCGATTTTAGCCAGTACGATGCGCGGATTACGAAAATACAGAAATGTTCTTAGTACGAGTACTTTGTGACATAAGTTGAACTCCATATGCAGCTTGCTCGAGCAATGGACACAGTCATCGCTTACAGCCACACGCACAGCTGAACAATTATGAACAGTATTGAACAGATCGCCCGCGGTTGTTAGCCGAATAGCCGCAGTTTTATTATTTAATATTACTTAATTAATTAACTCTTCAGTTAGTGTTAAATTCGACTTCAAATAGTAAGTTATAGTATTTTTTTAATATAATTGTGTAAAAGCCAAGTTCGTAACAAGAAAATTGTTAGACTGATAAAACAGAATCTATAATATATAAAAACTCGAGAAAGGCTAGACTGATTTGGCTAATTTTGGTTTTGAATTATTTGTGAAAGTCCACGGAAGGTTTAAAAGGTGAGTAAATATAAAAAAAATACGGTACGAAGTTCGCTGGCTAGTCTGAAATAAAAAGAAGTGACATCTATTGGTGGTGATCGGCTCCTTAGAACCAGCGATAATGGTCGCGCCAATAAGTAAGGCTTCGAATAAGTGGACTGTATTGCGGTACGCGCAAGAAAACGGGCAGGATATGGGGGACAGATAGGGCATGCAGCACAAACCTCGCCAGAGCGCAGCTAGGAGCACTCTCTCCTTCGGGAACCCAGCAAGCACGCCGGCAGCACGTACCACACGACCCGGCGTCAATGTCCACACCACACACCGTCTCGATGCACTCGCGGAAGGCACGACCGAATTATGATGAGTGAAGAGTTACGGATGGGCGGATGCGGCTCGGTGCCCACAGCGGAAGATTGTTAAATTATATAAGAAAGAGCCACGGGGTAGTTCTTTCGCGGAGCGGTTGTCGTAACTCGACGAGCGCGTTTTTTCAACTGTTCTTTCCGCGCGCGCCACAGCAGTGGAGCCGCGCGTTTTGTCTATGCTTGCATGTTTATGGTAGGGAATAAGGGGTACCGTTACCGTTAGGGGTAGCGTACCGTTTTATAATTCAATTTAAAAATGCTATATTGGCGTATCCAGGCGCGAACATCTATCTCCTTTCAAGTTGCTTCAAAGTTCCGTAGATCATAACGTATGTAATGCACAATGTTCTCCGGGGTTTTTAATTACATTTATTACGTTCTTTGCTTCTCAGTACCTAAACTGGCAAGTTTTCTCAGAGGCATATTTTCAATTTTCGGTAGACGATAAAAGAACAAAGATTATCACATACATACACATTCCATTTTTAATAACAGTGCATTCGACACGTCATCGGAATTTATTTTCTTTTCTTTGTAATATCTTTACCTAGTAGATATAACAAAGTCGATACCCGCAATCACTACTACAATACTACTAGATATAACAGTCCCTGTCCCAGTCCTCATCCTTTCTAAGAAACTAACCAACTAATGTTCTATCACCGTGTCCTAACCAGGCTAACTACTTATCCTAGGCTCCATTTGAGTCTTGTTCTAGGTCAGTCACTCGGGCTCGTTCGCTGCCTTAATTCCATAAAAAAGCCAAACCTGCGATTCCACAAGGCATGATTCTATTCTTTAATTATGAATGATTCATATTTATGTGTTCCAGAAGATGCTACGCTTGCCATGGATTCTTTTGTCGAATCTACTGATGTGGCGTACGTTGGTGGCTTACAGGGCTCTCGTGATAGTCCCGTTACCAAGCAAAAGCCATAGCATTCTAGGAGACAGCCTCGTTCAGTTGATTGCAGATGCTGGAAATGAGGTAATACGCGTGGAATATCCTGAAGAAAGCCTTGTTTATGTAATTAGTTTACAAACGACCAGACGAGTCTTATTGTACGTGGTAACTGTAGCTCATGGAGATCAGTTGCTCAGGTGTCACCAACGTATTTACTCTACACTAAACGAATACTGTACCGATTCAACTAGGCCGTATGAAGCTCAGCGATATCCAACTAAAAGGCTAACGTCATCTTCGTCATTTGAACAGCAAAATTAACTTCGAGTAAGGCTAGATTTGGACTCGAGGATGGTGAGAGCCACTTGCAATTCTACCGGTGGTATGAAGCTGTAAAGACCACAGGGTCTTTGCAGCTTCATACCACCACAGGGTGGCAAACTCTGATGCACTTTATACCTAACCAGCGCACCACACGTGCTACAATGACACGAAGTAATAAGTTCTTCTAAATTATTCAATTAATACGAAATCAGATTTGGTGTCAATCATCCGTGTGTTCCCTTCATACTCCACACTTAATATCTATCTGCAACGTGAACACACCAGAACACGCATCCCGATATTCACACCTAAAACCCGTTAAATAATGCCTATTATTGTCTCCATCACTGTTACAATTATATTATTGTTTGATTACAGGTTACATACCTGACTTCGTTTCCTCAAAAGACTCCTCCAAAAGGAGTAAGACAAATTTCTGTGTTCGAAGAAAGCGTTGAAAACATGTGGTCAAGTAAGAACTCATAGAGCGTTTTTTTTAATTATTGAAAGAAATTTCCGTCACCCGTACAGAAAAAAACAAATCGTAGTTACTACAACATAATCGATACAAAACACATAATTCTAAACTGAGCCTGCAATGATTGTCAAACTGTGTATTAGTACGCCGTACATAAAAAGGAAATAATACCAAAACCATTTACATAATATAAGTCAATGACCAAAACTAAAAAAAACAATAGTAATTCATACAAAAAACCGTCTTCAAAACTTGTTCACAATCACAATCATCGACGAACATCATCAAAAAAATCATCAACTTAGTCGAAGCCAATTACATACGTATTATAAGGGATAACTTTAAAACTACTTGTCAGATCTAGCTCGATATAAATGGGTCCATTATGACCACATGCAAGTACCAGCTTTCGAATCATCGAAATCGGTACACCGAGTAAAAAATTATGAATTGAGAACCTCCTCCTTATTTTTGAAGTCGATGTCCTTGGAACTTTTTTTGGCGTTTTCGACGAAAGTAATATTGCGCGGTGGTAACCCCTTCATAAACGAGTCCGACTCGCACTTGGCTAGTTCTAGCACCCTACGGTAGGTACACAATCTGAATACTTAGGCTGAGATCTATGGACTATACTTAGCCTTAGCTCAGACTTTATTTACGAAAAACTTTGCATTACAAAGACTGCTATTTGGAATTTATAGACGTGTCACGCTGAGATTGTGCCACAGACCACTTAACCAAGCTCAGCATAAGCTAAGACCGCTAATGTCATAATAACACTATTGGTTTCATTACATGCAATACACCTGCAAAGTTTTTCAAATTCAAATTCAAATTCAAATTCTTTTTATTGCGCAAATATGGTTCATACAGGTCTTAAAATTACTACATGAGCAAACATATTTGGCCGGTTACAGCATGCAATGTATTACAAAATCTATAGTACTGATAGTTTTAAATAATAAATCATCTATACATTCTTAAAAAATTCATTAACATTATAAAAACATTTGTCAATTAGCCACATTTTTAATTTGTGTTTAAATAATTTGTCAGGCAATTGTTTGATGTCCATGGGTATCTTATTAAATATTTTTCCGCACATCGCGTGGGTGTTTTTACAATATAGAGTTGTTCTCGGAATAAACGGCAGGACAATTCTGTTTTTATTCCTTGTGCACCTTGGGTATACTTCCGATGCCTTAACGAATAAATTCTGGTTTGTTTTTGCAAAATATGCCGCTTCTAGAACATACATACAGGGCAAAGTAAGCAATTTATGATTCTGGAAATATGGTTTGCACGATTCCCAAGGCGGTTTTCCACACATCGCTCTAATACATTTCTTTTGTGCAATAAATGCTTTATTTATGTGTGACGAGTTACCCCAAATAAAAACACCGTAACTCAATATAGATGCCACATAACCATGATAAGCGGCAAGTAAGGTGCTCATCGATGACGTTTTACGTAATTTGTGAAATATATGCGGTATGCCTTGTTGATTCTGTCACAGACTTTATTGATGTGTGTTTCCCAAGTGAGATTTTGGTCAATAGCAATACCCAGGAAGACAGTATTCTCAACTTCTTGGATGAGTTGATTACTGTATTGTACATTTAGCTTAGTATTTGATTTTTTCGTTGAGAATTGCATAAGTTTAGTTTTGTTTATGTTGACCTGTAAGTTGTTGTTATTAAGCCATTGTACAACTGCGTCAATTGTTCTATTAATGTCATTTATAAAATTGTCAATACTATTATTTTTCGCGCATGTCAGTGTAACAGAAAAGTCATCAGCAAATAAAGTACAAGGATTAGATGTCACATTAGGAAGGTCATTTATATAAAGTAGGAACAATAAGGGTCCGAGAATGCTCCCTTGAGGAACTCCAACATAATTTGTGTAACAATCTGATTTAACATGTATTTTTTCATTTTTATAGTTTACATTTGTGACTTCTACCCATTGTGTTCTATCACTTAAGTAATTTCTTAGCCATTGTAAAGCTATGCCTCGGATTCCATATTTTTCTAATTTGATTAATAATAATTCATGGGAAACCAGATCAAACGCTTTGGTCATATCAAAGAAAAGGCACCCAGTAAGGTTTTTGTTGTCAATGTTTTTTAACAACCGAGTCACAAGATCAAAACATGCCATGGATGTGGATTTTCCTTTCTGAAACCCATATTGTTCGGTTTTTAATATGTTATGTTTGGTCACAAAGCTTTTTATGCGATCTGACATAACCGTTTCAAATATTATATTTCCTAAGTAAAGGCTGAGCTAAGGCTAAGTATCGTCTATAGATCTCAGCTTAGTGTTCTGAATACAGATCAGGATCCAAAATAGTTTAACACAGAGATGTGCAAAATGTAATCATGATTACAGATAAAATTACAAGCCCCGCCAAGAACGCTCCAACTACCTTTTCTCGAAAGGCGCTCCCGGGGGCATTTCCGGGCCTCCAGATATGCCTAATTGTAATCTGTTATCATAATTACATCTTACCCATCTCTGGTTTAGCAGAGCGAATTCCCAGCAGGTAAGAAAGGTCGTTACTCAAAGATTTTTCGCTTTTTATTTTTTCAGATAATCTCAATCTTACAGCAATTGTGGACGGTGCAGTGAGTTTTAATGATGTAAAGGGGTTTGTAACAATGATCCGTAATATTAATTGGCAGACCCTGAAACATAAAGATGTGCAAAGAATGTTGGATGATCCGAATGAAAAATTTGATGTTATTATAGCGGAATGGATGTTTAACGATGTTTATTCCGGGTGAGAACTTTCACTGAGGTCGTTAACGAACTGATCAATAATAGATTACGATATATTACAATGTATTATTAGATTACCTTTCTGCAAGTAGGGTTACTATCTAAATATTTGAGAAGTTCGAGCAATTGGCTGGATATTATAAAAAAAATTTAGACTATATTTTTATACCTAAATAATAAGATAAAAGCTTAACGAATACTTGTTTCAGTATGGAATTGAAATTTTGCATGTAGATTAAATTCCGATTGCTCATTTTCCGAAGCTCAGGATTGGCTTCAGACAAGGGAACTTCTTCAGAAGAGGAACGATTAACAGAACAGTGACTAAATTAATATTAACTTCGTAGGCTCGCACCCGTATTTGATTGCCCATTTATTTGGCTATCAATGGCGGAACACAACTGGAATATATTGCGGACGATCGATAATATACCAAATCCAGCTTACACTACCAGCGTTGGTTCAACCAATCAACCACCATTTAACTTTCTGCAGCGCGTACAAGAACTCGGATTCCAAATATCAGGGTTATTGTTGGAATATTTGTAAGTACAGCATTATTTTATATTTTAATGATGTGATAGTGATACTGTACGCTTATTTTTAAATTATAAGGCGCTCATAGTCTGCTGGCTTGCGTCGACTACAAATGATCGACCAAAGTTTTCTCGGGCAGCTCAAAATTTTCCGGTACATGGGTTGACCTGTAACCACTAACCCAGCACAAGACCAGCGTGGTGGAGTATGCTCTAGACCTCCTCAATTATGAGAAGATACCCGTGCTCAGTAGTGAGTCATGAGAAAGAAAGAAAAAAAAAATGTGCAGTCGGGTGACCCCCGTCAGGAACGAATTTCACCAGAGTCCCCGGCTGCTCGTGTCCACATTTGCTTGTATTCGTTTTGTATTTCGTTGTACAATTGTGTTCGTACAATTGTATTTCGTTACGTGACGATTTCTACTAATTTGCTCTACCCGTAAGCCGCGTTAAGGAACTTCGTTCCAAATGTTTATTCGCAATCTAAAATTCAGCAGCTGAACATGTTACCTATGCCTAAATATAAACAGCTTTTAATGTGTTAAAGTCAATCAAATAAAAAACAAAGAATATTTATGATATAAAACATGTGTCCTTGCTATAGGTATTAAAAGCCGTAAATAGACACAAGCCACTAAGGGCTATGAGCGTTATTTTATTTGATTTTGAAATCTTTGAATGAAGATGTTAAATTTCAGTTATACGTCGAAGCTACAAAACGAACTGTATGATAATATAATCGCACCCAGTATTCGGAAAAGAGGAAAGGTTGTGCCTACTTACGATGAAGTCAGGTTTAATGCATCCTTGGTTCTTGGTAACTCTCACGTCTCAATAGGAAGATCAATAAGTTTACCGCTAAATTACGTACAAATTGCAGGCTACCATATATCGAATAATACGAAGCCTTTGACTGGGGTAAGTAATTAACATTACTAGAATCAGTATCTTCATCACTAGAATCACTAGTCAGTTCGTATAAAAAAGGCGTATTAAAAAACCGATAAACTAGTAAACCAACTAATGTTCAATACCATCTGTTAACTAGAGTTATTTATTTATTTAAACTTTAATGGCCACAAAAAATATATATTAGGTACATATGGCGAGCTTAAAGCTTTGAACTCTACCAGCTAACCATTAGGCCAAACAGATATACACGAAGCCTTCTATACTTATCATCCTAGTCCTTTTTTGAGTCTCGTTCTGAGTCGGTCACAATTGTCATGGGCGGCAGAGGAAGGGTGGCGCTGCATGCTCGATTGCTACCGTAATTTCATAAAAACTGAATTATTCATATTTTTAAGGACTTGAAAAGTTTGATGGACAATGCAGCGCATGGAGTGATATACTTCAGCTTAGGGACCAACCTTCGAAGCGAAACTTTCCCAGATCACTTGAAGAAAAACTTACTGAAGATGTTTGGAGAACTGAAACAAACTGTGTTGTGGAAATTTGGGGATGACATCCCCAACAAACCTAGTAATGTTCACATTATAAAATGGGCACCACAAAACAGCATTTTAGGTAAGATAACGACAAATTGTTTACACACGTTAGTCACACGTTACACACGTTTACTACCGCGAGAGAATATGCCAGGACAGACATTTATGTAACAGATAAAAGTTTGTTTTTGGGTCATGATTGTTAGTGATGTCATATGATTTTACACTTAACTCATCGCGGATTGTACTCATTTTATTATGATACGGGTACTCACGATATGTATTTTGAAACGCCGATATTTCGACCCAGTTGCATGGATCGTGGTCACGGCTGAACTGCGGTGGCGCGGAGAAACTTGAGGAGTGTCACCTGTCAAAAGTTTCTCCGCGCCACCGCAGTTCAGCCGTGACCACGATCCATGCAACTGGGTCGAAATATCGGCGTTTCAAGATACATATCGTGAGTACCCGTATCATAAGAAAATGAGTGATGTCCTATTATATATAGTCTATGCCACTCCCGAGACATGGATTTTTGGTGCGGGGTATGAGAGTGTGTGCTTTTATTTTTTTGTTCCAGCTCATAAAAACTGCATTCTTTTTATCACCCACGGAGGATTTCTGTCCATGATAGAAGCTGCTCATTTTGGAAAACCCCTCATCGGCATTCCAGTATTTGGAGACCAGTTCAGTAACGTGGCTGGAGCGGTGCATAAGGGATTTGGAAAAAAAGTCGATCTTTCTTATACGATGGCTGATGACATTCGAGTAGCTATCCAAGAGATACTTAGTAATCCAAGGTCAGTAGAAGAATTCGAGACGTATAATTATTTGTCCTAAATTCTCAGTTCCAGATCACCCATGTAGGTGGTGATTCAATTAGGTTTTGTTGTAGGTATAGCAATCAACATATCTATCACTTCAGACTTCAGACTATAATATGGGACTTTGCTTAAATCCCCTCGACATCCGTACGGCTAATCCTCCAAAATCTATAATTAAATGAATAATGAAATTTGTTAATTGGATAAAAAAGAAGAATTAGGTGAACAGAGGCAGCGATAGCCGTGTGGTTGAACGTTGGACTCCCGAACCGGGGGACCCGGGTTGGAACACGCACACGCAGGCACCAAGTATAATTTTCAAAAAATTATGTGGGTATCAGAATTTAATTATCACTTGCTTCGGTGAAGGAAAACATCGTGAGGAAACCTGCACACCAGAGATGTTGTGAAGTCTGCCGATCCGCACTTGGCCAGCGTGGTGTACTATGGCCTGTACCCCTCAAGTTGTGAGGGGAGACCCGTGCCCAGCAGTGGAACAGTTAGGAATTGCGAAAATGAGGTAAAAAACATAACTATTACGGTCATTTCCAGCTACACCACCAGAGCTAAGGAATTATCCTTCACCTACTTCCATCGCCCAACACCACCTGCTGCAGAGCTACTCCACTGGGTGGAGCATGTTGTCAAAACTCGAGGAGCTTTGCACCTTCGTTCACATGCACTGCTGGTACCCTGGTACCAGAAAATTTACCTGGACTTAGTGCTGATGATAGTTGTAACTATATTTGGACTAAAGTTACTTATCAAACGATTATACTGCACGATGCGGAGGAAAGCAGACAATAAAAAGACGAATTAAAAGTAGAAGTTGGAAGATGACAATTTCAAAGAATAAGGGCTTAAAATGTAACAATAGCAATAGATAATAAAATAAAAGAAATAATGGTGAGCACTTTATCTGTAAAATAATTCTTCCTGTTCCTAAGCTTTTTTTTTCTTCCTCCTATTATTTTTTCCTTTGCCATGAATTTTAAACTTACAATAAATATTTCCATTAACTTCTCGGATTTTTTAACACACAAGTTGTTTTTTTGTGGGCTAAAATCGATGATAACATTTGAAAGTTTCATTTTCGGTTATTACTTTGTTATTTTCTATTCTACGACTAAAAGTTCAGGAAAAAAGTTGTTGAGAATTTAATTTGCAACGAAAACTGTTCTTCCAAATTTTATGTGGGACCTATAGTTTGCCAGATAAACCATAAAAAATATCTGAACCCTTATTTCCACGATGGCCGCAGACAAATGCACGCTAAGCTCAAAAAAATGTAATGTATGGACTAATCGCCAAATAAAATGCTCGTGCACCGTCTTTCAACGAGCAGAAAAAGCAATCTTCCAAATAATGTTTTTAAATACCATATTGTCCTGATTCCTTTGTTTTTACTAATCATCTGTCTATTCTCGACGAAGACCTGCTTGGTGCATAGTAATATTTTGTTGGGACACTGGCCAAAAGCATTTGGATGACTTCCGTTACCAGATTTCTCGCCAACTCCCTTGGCCACAAAATATCTGCAGCTGAGCCCCACAAGCGCACAATAACAGACAAAAGGACATTACTGACGTGGTCAGTGACGTGTTTCAGAAATATTTAAAACAAGGTCTGTCCTGTAAAGTCTCTCAGTGAAAATATTAGGTGTACCTCCTCTAATTGGGAGCCGGCTAATTTTGCTACTAGGTGGTGCTGATAAATTTTGGACGTCGTGCGGTACCACATTATGTTTTTGTTACAATGTTGCAAAGAAAATTTTTAATCTAAAGTTTTAAAATTGTTATCATGTATATTCTTACATAATATTCAAGTATGAGTATATTTTCACAGTATCGCTTATCTATTCGATGCATCAGGGCTAGCGCGTTCATTTACATTCAAAACTTACATTTATACATCAACATTCAAAGCTATAGGTTTATAATTTTGGCTTTAGAGTCTGTATTTTATTTATTTCCTCATTCTTTTTTCTTGGCCAACTATGCATGGGTGGCCTTTGAAGTCTGGAGGCCACCTAGGAAAAACGAAACTCTACGTTTCGGACGACGGATGGTACCTTTTCTCACTGTTACGTGTTTATTTTCGTATTAAAATAAATTTATATACGAAAACCGCATTAAGTTTTCTTAAGAAAATTCCATATGTTCACACGAAACATAATTTTGCGACCGTGACTGGTAGCAAAAAGTACGATCCGTCGTCCGAAACGACTTTCGTTTTTCGTAGTAGGTATGATGTCCATTGGCAACGGTTCCCACTTGCCATGAAGTGGGTTGTCAGCACGTCTTCAGGTTACTAACATTTTATCTTATACATATATTATAAAATTCTCGTGTCACAATGTTACCATACTCTTCCGAAACGGCTCGACTGATCTCATGAAATTTTGTGTGCATATCGAGTAGGTATGAGAATCGGCCAACATCTATTTTTCATACCCCTAAATGGTCAGGGTAGATTTTTTTTAATTTTTTGTTCAAATTTTTTTTTGGTTATTTTTATTATGGTGTGGCATAAAAAAATACACATAATTCCAAATTTTCACTTCCGTACCCATCAAATTTAAATCGCGCTCTTTGTATTTTTGTATGAAAAATATATGCGGAACAACGTTCGCGGGGTAAGCTAGTTTAACATTAAATTTAAAAGTAGTTGTGTGTTGACCCTATCTATACCTACAATGTAAAGAAAAATATTGAGTGCAGATAATACAGTAATCAAGATATTACTGTTAGAGCAAATGGCGAGATTAATACCTACTTTCATGATGTTTACGATCCGTCTTTATCAGAGGACGTTATAACATTGCAGTGAACGAAAGTCTGGTTTAGTATAAAGTTATAATTATTTTTGTTGCTAAGTAAAAAAGATTTCAATAGTCTATTAGAAACGGCGACAGACAATTATTATTATTAGACAATTATTAACGGTGTAAAATTTATGAGGAGGGTAAAAAATACAGAGTAAGTACCTATTACCTTTTTAAAACGACAATAAAGCTTCCTAAATTGACCTACAACAAAAAAAACGATAATGCGTTAGTGGCTTAAAAAGAAAAGGTGAAAAAATAAAGTATTTTCTCTCAAGTCCCCAGTCAAAACACTACGGGTCGCGACTCGCGGCTGACTCAACCAAGAGGGTGGTATCTATAATTATATCACTTCATAGAAATATTATAGCTACCCCTACCAGTAAAGAATGATATTGATGACTTTACAGTTGTTTCCGCAGACAAGAGGCCCTCAGGAGATGTTGAAACTATTGCAGACTTTAGAGATTTATATGCGTGTTGCTTAAATGAATGTTAATGGAAAAGTACTCATGTGTTATACTTTATATTACATCCGTTTCTAGATATAATAGATCCGTTTCTAGATTGAAGCGATGTTTGCAATGTCCGGTGGAATCTTCAGCACCCTCTCAGTGTGTGCGAAAATTTTTCGAACGCTGGCTTTTTCTGACGTTCAATTGTGTAGGTCCAAATTGGTTTGGCATCCGGCTCGAAGGACTAAATTATGTTTACACTGGCAGGGCCTCGTGCCACATACGTTTAGGGGGTATCTAAAATGTTATAGTGTAGACTTAGACTTATTCAAAAATAAGATTTAGTAATGGGTCGCGGCAATAGTAACAACGCCGTAACAACAGTAGGTAATATTGATAATATAAAACATATTAGAAGTACAAAATATACTGCAAAAATGTAATTCCCTTCTAGATGATGTTTGCATTCAATCTTCTCTACATAATACTATGTGTTATACTATATACAACACGTCTGTGTGAAGCTTACAATGTATTGGTAGTGTTTCCTGTTCCTGTAAAAAGTCATTTCATTCTTGGAAATGGACTTGTTAGGCATTTGTTGGAAGCTGGTCATGAGGTAAGTATTCAAATTAATTTTAACATATTTTTTTAACATAATGTTGAAAAAAGTATGAAAGTCCTACTTGTCTTTCCGAGTCAATTTAGTAAAAAGCATTTGCCTGTTTCAGGTAACCTATATCACCCCTTTTCCAAAATCTCGACAAGAGAATCCATTTCTGAGAGAAATTGACGTTAGCTCTTTACAAACCTTATTCCCAGGTATGTTTTGTCTCATATTAAACTTAACTCTGAAATGCTGGTTTTCCTGTTCTTTTTTCTTTTCTTCCTTACCTCTTATTATTTTTCTTCTTTCTTGTTCTTCATAATACATCTACATATTATACCAGAACCCGTATAATTGAAACTTATTTTTATCAGACGTTTGATTGTAAATTTAATCCACAATATGACACTCAGGCGTTAAAAAATAATACTTAGTTGATTCTAAAGATGGTAGCCAAGTTCCAAGCCCTATGGCCAAACACGAGTACCATTGGAATTGAAAATGAGGGGTGATTTACCACCCACAGACAACTAATGTTGGATTGCAGAAATACTGATCACTTACACATTATCACTTTTCTTTGCAGTTAATGAATGTACCATCGAAAAGTTAATGAAAAAGGAAGTTAATATCAAGCGATCCGATTTAGTATCATTGTTCTTCCATATCTCTAAAGGTCTATTGGAACACGAAAACGTGACAAAGTTGTTCAGTAATCCTGAAGAACAATTCGATGTTGTAATAGCAGAATGGATGTTTGGAGAACTATATAGTGGGTGAGCAAAAATTTTAATATCACCGGAATGATAAAGAGGTTATTTAAAAAAATCATTAACCAACAATGTAAAAAATCTACCTGTAAAGTGTATTTTGGCGTGTTTCATCGCAGTGTCAAAGAACCAGAACTAATGTGGGCTTTTTGGTAAATGTTCTATTGCCTTCGTTCTCTGGTGGTGTTTTCTTCTAAATATGTAGATAATTATGTATGTTATACCAAGAACCAAACAAAAGCGTTGTTGATGAAGATAAAAATTGAGGAATCGTTTACATTTCCGGACACCTGTACTAAATGAATTTGTTTTTTTTTTGTTTAAGAAGTGAAGATTTCATGATTTCATTAATATCTAGTTGAAGTATCCTATACTTTTTTAAATACATCAACCTTTCAAATGTCTCGTTCTTATCCGAGACTTTTCTGTGATTATCAAGATGATGTTAATAAAATAATAATATTTAATTTCAGGATATCCGCTGTTTTCAACTGTCCATTTATTTGGGTATCCTCAGTTGATCCCCACTGGATGGTGCTAAAGTTAATTGATGAAATACCGAACCCCGCTTACAATAGCGATACATTATCCAGTAATACAGTACCGTTCTCGTTCGTGCAGCGTGTGCAAGAACTTATGGCGTTGATATCGGGTCTTGGCTTGCAGTATGCGTAAGTTAAACATTTTTTTTTATTATGAATAATTTAATGCTTGACTACATAAAATATACAATGTGACTGTGTGTCTCCATAAAGTGCACATGTTATGAAGAAGAAGAAGGGGTTACTAGCCCAACTTCTATACAAGAAAAGAAAACTAAACTTGTTTTTACTTTTTACTAGTAACACTGGTTACAAAAGAGTTCGAATTAATCATATAATTAAAACAAAACTAAAATAAAGTTTTACGATTACGCAATCGCGAGAACAATATTCAGTCAGTTTTATTGTAAATCAAAAATAAATGCATTTAATTGTTTTGAATGCATTTAATGGTTTTTGAATAATTGTTACAATTTTTGGATCTTCACTATATTTTTTTAATTTATTTATATGCCATGATTGAGATTTGTGAACAAATAAGATTGAATTTATAGCTACGTGTATGGAAATGAAGATAAAGAATATAAACGACTATTAGTGCCTATCATTCAAAAAAGAGGACACAAGGTACCGGACTTTGAGGAACTACGTTACAATGCATCTTTGATTTTGGGTAATTCCCATGCATCAATGGGTCATCCCATGCGTCTACCACAAAACTACAAGCCTATTGGAGGATATCATGTAGATGACAAAGTTAAGCCTTTGCCAGAGGTATGTCTTTCTATGAAATTATCAAAATTTCTCGGAAATCTGGGGGCAATTATTTTCTTATTTCTGTAATTTATCGACAAATGAGCAGACAAGCCATGTTATTCTACCACCTGGCAAATGTTTGTCGTTTCTCATAAACATCAGTAGCAAAATGCATCACCAACGAGCCACCAACTGATTAGGAAGCGGAAGACTTGCATCATAACTGTCTCGCGGACTCTGCGACTTCTGCGAACAAACACCCCAAATTGAAACTTTTATATTCTTGTACGCACTTACACCCTCACTTACATTCACACTTACACCTCACATTCACACTTACACTCGCACCCACCCTGATTGTAGACGCTGCAGCCTTCGCGCTAAATTTTGGTGCAAATTATAATAATCCCTCAAACTTTATTTAGGAATTAAATGAGCTATTGGATAATGCTAAACACGGACTCATATACTTCAGCATGGGAACTAATTTACGAAGCCAAGATATACCAACAGAGCTTAAACTAAATTTACTGCAAATGTTTGCTAAGCTAAAGCAAACTATATTGTGGAAGTTTGAAGAAGATCTACCGAATAAGCCTAACAATGTTCATATCACGCATTGGGCTCCTCAACAGAGTATCCTTGGTAAGTTTTTTAATGGATTTCATGCAGCTTTTTAAGCAGATTTTTTAATGCAGCACTCTTCCTTCTTCATAGCTGCGCTGCTGTCATTTATCACCGATACAGCAAATTGTAAATCAGTTTTACTAAGCAGTTTTGATATCATCGTCCCAATATTATCGACAGGTGTATCTTTTTACCTTTCATTTTCTGTCTTGTTATTCCTAATCCAATTATTCTTGGTTATTATTGTATTGGTTATTAGTATTTCATTTACCCCTCACATTGTGAGAGGAGACCCGTGCCCAGCAGTGGGATAGTTTTGAGTTGAGATGATGAATCTTTATTTTATCTTTCAGCTCATCCCAATTGTATTCTGTTCATCACCCATGGAGGCCTGTTATCAACAATAGAGGCAATTCACTTCGGCAAACCCATCATCGGAATTCCCGGGTTTGCCGATCAATTTAACAACGTTGATAGAATTGTGAAATTAGGCTGTGGCAAGCGAGTAGATCTGTCATATACTATGGTTGATAAACTCGAAAAAGCTATTATCGACGTGATTACTGATCCAAGGTAATATATTGATGTGCTTTTGTAAATGTAATGAAGTTGAGATAACAGTATGAAAGAACTATGACGACAGAAGACTATTTCAAAATAACCATTGTTTTAATGGCCAAATACAGCAACTGGTGCGTTATTGTTAAAACAAAGGTTTTTTCTGGGCTAATTTGTAAAATCAGAAAGAAAGTAAACAGAAGCCGAAAGTCGTTTATCCAGAACATCAGCTACAATCTAACTATGGCGTCTGCTACTGTTGTCTGTTATGACTTAACAGAAGCTGTTACAGAACTTATTTTCATTCTTGATTGATATGAATTTTAGTTAATTGCCAAGCCCAGTTAAATATTTTCATTTATTTGTGCATTTTTAACAGCTACACGTCCCATGTGAAGGAGCGATCTGTACTTTACCACGATCGTCCAATTTCTCCGGGAAAAGAGCTGGTACACTGGGTGGAGCACGTGATCCGTACTGACGGAGCTCCTCATCTACGATCCCCAACACTCATGTTGTCCTGGTACCAGAAATGCTATTTGGATCTCACATTCTTAGTGATCATGATAATATATATTACAAAAGTAATGATAAAGCAGTTTACCATCAAACTGTTAAAGAAGCAAAAGCAGAAAGTTCAGTAATGTTTGATTAATTTCATTATTTATGTTAGACTGACCATGAAATGGTAGCAGAGATACATATACAACGCTGTCCTAGTTATTAATATGAAAGAGATAAATTATAAGTCATATACCGTTAGAATAAGAGTAATTTACGTAAAAGAACACGTTTTTTTTCTTAATACAAAATAATACTAATATCTACCAATTAAAAATACTTTTACCAGGTACAGATCTTATCTTCTAAATTGTTTATGTTGTTATGTTATAATTGTTTTAACAGCAACTGTGCTCCGGTTAAAGGTTCGGTAGCCCGTGGCCTAGTTGGTAGTGACCATGCCTGCGTAGCGAGGGGTCCCGGGTTCGATTCCCGGCTGGGGCAGATGTTTATGTAACAGATAAATGTTTGTTCTCGGCTCATGGGTGTTGTGATGTGTTATTTGTGTTGTCCATGCCACCCGCGACACAGGGAATCCTAGTGCGGGGGTATGAGTGTGTAAGCGTTTATAGAAAGGTGTGGAGCCGGCTAAACTTTTTAGCGGCGACCATCTCAGTCCTCAAGGGTAGCTACGCATCTGTGACCGAATTAGAACAAGACTCAAACGGGGACTAGGATGGTTAGTCCTGTTAGCAGACGTTTGGTAGTAAGAGTACACCGGGTAAATCACGTGATTAGAAGTAACGGCGCAGCGCATCTCCGCTCCGTCTCTCTTATGGTACCCTGGTACCAAAAGAGCTATCTTGATCTTGCTGTTGTTGGTATTAGTGTAATGGTTCTGTTGGCTTTTGCTGTCAAACGATTGTTGCTAAAGTCGAATAGATTTACCCAAGCTGATGTTAAGAAGGCGCAATAAAAAGGATCTAGATGGAATGTTTAGGTTTTCTCGCAAAGAAGCTCTATTTACGAAACTAAAAATCTCCGCTTGCATAAGTATTTTTAGTTATTTAAGTGACATCAGCCCATTAGTAGCCTAAATAATGCAACGGGTCTCTATGCAACCCACAGGACACAGAGGTAACCAATAAAGTCTGACGCACACTTCTCCAAGGCTTTTCACTCTTTCACCGTTGTTATAGCATTTAGACCTTTACTTTTTTATAAACAGCCGACAAACGAGCAGACGAGCCATATGACGATAAGTGCCACCGTCGCCCTTGACAGTAACATCAGAGGTATCAACAATGCGTTAACTTAGCGCCATAGAATTGCGCGCCTTAGACTCATACAACCCAAAGCTACCTATTATTCGTGAGTACGTACAACAAATAACTCCATCCATCGACAAGACCAAGCAAAGTTCCTTGCAATGGTGCACCTAGCTGAATGTGATGAAGATATTGAACATTTTCAAGGGTTAACTTCAACCCATTAATGGCCCATTACCGGGCACCGGTCGTTCTTTATAACTGAGGATGAGTGCATACTGTGGAGAATTTCAAGGGTATTTTAAACAGTGTCCGTTATATTTAAAAACCTAATTGAACAATAAATTATGACTGGTACCTAATTATCAAATTATTGTTAAATGCTAAATGGTTAAGTAAATTTATTACATATTTCATATTGTGAGTATTTTTTAACTGTTTTTCTTTACGCTGTAGGTAGGTAAACATCTCTCCACTTAAAGACCCTTCCTGAATCAGTTTGTAAATTTTTCTCTTCTCGGAAATTCTTGAGAATTTCGCGCTGATAATCATCAATCGACTTTCTTTCGCAGTAAATCAACTGGATATTGCCTGCATCTGTTTACCAATTGCTTTATAGTCCAACAAGTACAAACCAAAGATAACATGGTTAATGCTAGAAGATCGAGATACAACTTCTGGTACCAGGGCAGAAGGAGGGCTGGCGAGCGTAGATGGGAAGCACCGTTGGTAGCTATCACGTGCTGTACCCAGTGGACTACGGTGGCGCCCGGTGAGACTGGACGATCGTGGTAAACGAAGGACAATTCCTTTGCTTTTACCGCGTATCTGAAATGACATAATTATATTTTACTATTACGAGTACTACAGTGATGACATAAGCAGGATTTTGATTTTATTACATGAGTAATTTTATGTACATAGCCGATTAAACAAGCAGACAAGCCACCTGATGTTAAGTGGACATCAGCAACACCAAAGATATCACTGGCATATTATGAACTGGTATATTATTACTGGGAAGAAAGAAGGAATTATGTATGTTCATCTGTTCCCCCAGAATTGTTAACCTACTTATCATTATTCGGCAAAGCATCCGTCAAAAAATGTATTGCAAAACAAAGTTTAATGTTTCACCAGATCCATCCACTCACCTATCATCAGTAAGTATATCCATGATGGCTGCCTTTAAATCCTTAGCAAAGGTGTTGCTTAACATGACCTTCTTGGCAAATCCACGTCTGACTGCTCTGTCCACGTTGCTGAACTGGTCGTAGAAGACGGGAATGCCAATTATGGGGGTTTCGTAATGCACTGCTTCTATTGACGAGAGAAGCCCTCCGTGTGTGATGAAGAGGACACAGTTAGGATGAGCTGAAATAAACATTGGTATTTTTCTTTCAATCAAACAGTTCCTTTGAAAGCTAACTGTTGAAGAGTCAATAAACACTTACCTAAAATACTTTGTTGAGGTGCCCATTTTAAGATATGGACGTTGTCTGAATATTCCTTTAAATCATCTTCAAATTTCCACAGAACTGTGTATTTGATTTCACTAAACAGCTTTATCAGATCTTCCAGGATATTCTTCGGAAAACTCTTACTCTTCAAATTTGATCCCATGCTGAAGTATATTACTCCTTCTTTCGCGTTGTCCATAATGTTTTTTACATCCTGAAATTGATTGCAGTCAATAATTTAATTTATGGCACAACTGTTAACTGATGAGAGTGCACTGTAAGGATTTGATTGTAGAACATAACATTTCCAGTTCCAGCTTATGCCTCAATTTCAATTATTTAATAAATTAAACGTGCCTTACCTCGGGTAACGGTGGCGGATTATCATCCACATGGTACCCACCAACAGGGATCAGGTTCTGCGGAATACTCAGCGATTGTCCCAGGGAGTAGTGCGAGTAGCTCAACATTAGAGACGCGTTGTATCTCAACATGTCATACGGTACGACGGTTCCGTGCTTTTTCAGGAGAATTGGAGCGAACACTTTGTCGTACAAAGCTTTTTCGAGAGCATCGTAATAGCTGAATTTTAAGTATACTTTATTGTTAAAAATTTGTCACCACGCCGGACCGCCATTCAAAGGGATACTCGTGTAATGTTGAGTTTAAAAATATCTGTTCTCGGTCTGGGTGCGTATATGTGTGTTGTCCATGACACCCAGAATACAAAGAATCCTAGTGTAGGACTATGACTGTGCAGAGTTATTTATTCATTATTAAAGTATCTTACTTCATTGATGGAGCATGATCTAGGCCTCCTTCACTTCGAGAAGCCCATACCGCGTAGCGGACTATTAACAGGATGAAACCAGTCATGAAGCCATATTGACGACCCTGGAGCCTAGTTGTTTGTGGCTCCGCTGGTGAAGTGAGGAGTCCGGCGTTCGATTCCCGTACGGGACAGATATTTATGTGACGGATAAATATTGTTTCTGGTTCTCGGGTGTTAGTGATGTGTTATTTGTGTTGTCCATACCCCCACAACACAGAGAATCCTAATGCGGGTATTTAATTTATTTATAGTAGATAGAATTAATGATACTTACTAATAGTACTTCAGCTGATATGAAATCTGGAACCAAAGATTTTTTACTCGCTCCAAGAAAGTAAATGGGGGTACGATATTAAGTTCGAGGTTAATTGCGTAGGCCGGGTTTGTCGGGCCATCAATCAGGCTCGTAGCTACGAAGTTAGGTTCAAATGGAAACACCCAGATGTATGGGCACTGGAACGATGCTGCAAATCTGATGAAGAAAAAAGTTCTTTTATATGGAATTAAGGTAGCAAACGAGCATGCAGCACCACCTTCCGCTGCCGCCCCTGACAACTGAGACCGACACAGAACAAGACTCAAATGAGGCCTGGGATAGTTAGTCCGGTTAGGAGACGGTGTTAGAATATTAGTTGGTTAGTTTGTTAGTAAGTGACTGCATGAGACTGTTAGTAGCAATGCCTCCGCGGGCACCATTCGAGAAAAGATCGTAGAGCGTTCTTGGTGCGCGAATTGTGGTGCCTCCAGATGTAATTGTAATCCGTAATTAAGACTTTGCCTATATTTTTTTATACGATTATAAGTTAATCCTTGACAACAATCCCACCTGATGTTAAGTGGCGATGATGTCCAAAGATGGTAAGCGTATTAACTCAGAAATTATACCTATTCACTCTACTCTTAATAGGACTCCGGCATAATTACGTCGTGTACGGTACGTTCATCGATTATAAAATATAATTTACATAATTAAACATAATTGTGTAAAAATAATATTTAAAACAATTTACCCGCTATACAGCTCATTAAACATCCATTCAGCTATCACTACATCAAATTTCTGATTGGAATCTTCGAGAAAGTTTTTAACATTGTTATTGTCGAAGACCAGTTCTGATATGTCTCTCATAAGGTGGAAAATGTGGTGTTGCTCCAGTTTTTGCTTTTTCATCATCAGCTGTTCTATACTGAAAGTATTGTCTGAAATATGATTTTTTTTTATGTTTATTTGGTATGGTAGAAAAAGTTTAAAAGGAACAAAATAAATAAAATTACGTATAATTTCGACATGTGCACAACTGCACATGTATGTACATATTATACCTACATGCTTTTAAAGAAAATAAAATATTCGAGGCAATAAAAATATTTGATACAAAGGAATGACAGTTTGATATTTTGTGGTTTATTATTACCTCGATTACCTCCGAATGCTCGATGGGTAGTACTAACATCTATGTAACTAAGATTCTGTTGAGGAACCATCTTCACAAACGGTGTGATGTACGTAACCTGAAAATAAAGTTTAAATAAATATTTATACAATACACTAATGCACTTATGCATTTATTTTAATTCTATAAAGAATATATAGGTAACTTATATTTGACTATTCCTAGGTTCCAGGATCCTTTTGTGACCACATCGCACACGCGTCATAAGGTGACGTGATGATAAGCCTGAAATGGCCTGAATCTCGCTATTGAAGTTTTCCACACCGCTCGCATATAGACAAATTCCGACCAAGATTAGTTGGAGCTTGGCCGCTCCCCGGGCATATCTCGCCCAGCGAGAGATCTCCCTTTGCCAACATTTATACGAGTATTTGATTCGATTATTTGCCTCTGCTCGATAATTTGTGTCTGCCAGTGGCAAATTTTCTGAAGCGCTTCTTAAGAGCTTCCGTGCTTCGGTTGTTTTCATCAGAACAGTCGTAAAAACATGTCGGAGGCCTTCGAGTGGCATTAAACTTGGGTTACTACTAACCTCTTCGCTGCTTCACTGATGCGTTGTCAACATATCCTATGGACATCAGACGCTAAAGACAATGTCGGCAAGGCAGGCAAGGCAGAAGAGAGAAAGAAAATACTGACTCTCATACCCCCAGTGGGAACAAGATGAGTTGTTTTGTTTTTGTTTGGCGGCCTACTCAAGATGGCGCCTTTTAATTCGATGTATGTTGATAATTTAGTACTGACCTGATGACCAGCTTTAAGTAGATGCCGAACGAGTCCATCTCCAAGGTTGCCATGACATAGTCAATGTTATCAGGAACCTCCATACTTTCAGTTTAACCTAAATGAAATTAATCTTATCTTATTAGTTACTTTAAATGAGCAATTCTTGTATATTCTTATTACTTTAAATGAGCAATTCTTGTATATAATATATATATATAAATATATAATTGGAATCTCAGAATCGGCTCCAACGATTTTCATGAAATTTAGTATACAGGGGGTTTCGGGGGCGATAAATCGATCTAGCTAGGAATCATTTTTAGAAAATGTCATTTTATTCGTGTTTTTGTAGTCCCAATTTAAACTGAAAAATATGACTCTTCCTGACATCTATTGGCGAATAATAATACATTTTTTGTGAGCAACTAATTGCTTTAACGACACAACAGCAGATGGCGTTGTTAAGTAACACGAAGTAAAAAACACAATTTATAAAAAAAAAAAACCGAGCAAAGCTCGTTCATCCATATATTGATAATCTTAATTGAGCAATTATCTAGTGGTACTAACTGGTATACTTAATTACTTCTTTTTTATGTAGGTATGTATTTGTTTGTTTAATAAGTTATTTACGTTGGGCATGTAATGTAGATAAGAGCAGTGGAAAAGTTTTAGGTTGCGATGATAACTTCGTACCTGTAGTCCACACACATTTTTACAGATAAGTAAAAAGTCAGGGTCAAAGGACAACCATGCGGATATTGCGCTATTTGTTGATGATACATCACTAATATTTACCAGTAATAAAACTCTGACGTAGTATACACTCAACAGTAACCTGCCTCTAGTATCTCATTGGTCCTTCTATTTTAAAGTCGGTTGAAAAACAAAGTGTGTGGAATTAGCACAACATAATGTGCAGAACAGAACACTAACTATGGATCAATCCACAGTTTTCCTGGGTGACACTTTAGATTCTAAGCTTCAATAGAGCACCCATATATCGAACCTCGCGTGTAAATTAAATAAATTGTACCTATACATATGTCATCATATAGTACATATGTATACATATCGAAACTGCTAGACGTTTATTTTGCCTATTTTCAGTCTTATGTTCTACGGTATCGTGATGTGGGGCAGACCTGCTGATATTGATGCAGGATTTGTATTGCAGAAAAGAGCAATCAGAACTTATAAATATTAAAGGGGGGAAATATCATCAAATAGGTATTTTAAGTTTGCGCAGGGATTCCCGCCCAGCAGTGGAAAACTTACATATTTAGAAGCACTCTCTCATCTCACTGTTTACTTTACAAATTATACTAAGTATCAACATTTTTTATAAACTTACCTACTTTAAAAAATAGTAAGTAGTTACTTATGTACTTTTGTTTTAACCTTTGTTACTTTCAAAATAGTAGTTACGAAAACTACCTAATAGGATTTTTTTATCGAAAATCAAATACTTAGAAAAAAGTTACTTATTAAGAAGTAAAGATACATGTATACATACATATACAATATAAATAAAGCAACGAGCTATAAATAAAGTATTACTTACACGTTTGTATTTTATCATAATGCACAGTCTTGCTCGCGTTTGCTTGTCACAACGCTTAACTTAAAACTAGCAGAGTTATTAACAATTCATTACCCGAACACATCATCAATAGACACAATATGAGCTGTGTAATATGTAGGTACTTATGACGGGGTCCGATCATAAACACACAATACACATTACCTTGAGCAGTCTAGCACAAGGAAAGGTTATAAAACTACTTTGCCACTCACTACCAAGACAAGATAGTCGCGTTCCTACTATCCCTATTTTCCAGATATTATATGATTTTATATAAAAAATATAAAGAATATGTCCATATCATATTGACACGCGGCAGCGTGGCCGCACAAGTTTGGAGAGACGGGACACTGGTGGCATGTTATATTACACGAACAATTTTAAACTAACTACTTTCGACCCCTTTTAACTCTAATTATAATTATTTAAAACCGTAACTCTTGAAATTTTGTATGTATTAAGACGTCGCACGCCAACACTCCTCCAAGGGCTGTAAAATTAACATTCCATTTAATTTCGATCTTTAACTTTATTCATTAGGTGTGTTAATTAGTTTCCAATGCTGGATGGCTTCAACCCAAAAAATAAGTATACTAAGAGAAACTTCGTTAAGTTCCACTATTAAATAGCTAAATACTTAAGAAATTTTATTTTAAAAAACTAGAGAAAATTGTGTATTATATAGGCTTTTTGACTTAAGGAACATTGCAAAAACTTGGTAGGTATCCAGTTAGATTTTATAATTTTTTTTACTACTGATCTTGTTATCAATGTACTAATCTTGCAAATTTCTTGTTACGAATTTTCGTTCACATTTGAGGCCTAGAAATCATTATAAGAAACTATTAAAGTACCAAAAATTTGTTATAATAATAGTACCTATGTCCTATATACCTAAACATGCTTTGATTCGAAATCTGATGTTTTTGAATTTAAATTGTTTTTGAATCTGGTGATCGATTACAGCGAATGTATAAGGTACTAGCTGACCCGGCAAACTTCGTACCGCCACAGAATCTTTTTGTTTTTATTATATTCCAAACATTATTTTCATATTTACTCACCTTTTAAACCTTCCGTGGACTTACACAGGTAATTCAAAATTAGACAAATCAGTCCAGCTGTTTTCGGGTTTTAGCGAGACCAACTAACAGCAATAGATTTTTATGTAAGGTTTAATTACCTAAGACATACCTACCTACAAAGCGTGTGTAATAATATTTTTTCCTGCAAACTATATTATGTTTTTCATTACTGCCCCGGCTCTCCTACAATATAACCTAATACATATATGTAAAACGAAAATTTGATTAAGAGCTGGAACAAACTTCAAGACTAATATAAACAGTTGTAACAATCAATGTTGTCAATCGACAAGCCGGTATGGTAGGTGGGTACCTACTTAGACAGTAAGTGGTCAGCAAATTCAATAACGTAAGAACGTACCTAATTTAGTTAATAAAATAAATCAATACCACTTAATTTCATTTCACGTGAATCGCTCAATCATTAGGTATTATCAACACTCAACCCTGCCAATATTTCTGCATTGGTGAATTAATTAAGTAAGTAGTAGGTATCTCAAGTACTGATTGAATCCCTATATCAATGTTAATTAAATTCAATGCAGACATATCACTATAAAAGCTTTCGTCTATAAGCATTGCTAACACAAAATTTTATTCCTCTGTCGTTAGAACTTTGAATTAATTTACTTCATTATGAAGTTTGTTTTTGGATTGTGTTGGGCAATTCTCTTGCTACAATGCCATACAGGCTGTGCAAAGCCGGCCATTATTGGTAAGTACATAGATATCTATAACGTTGACAAAGAAAATATTATGTAGGCTCCTCGATGACTCAATGTGATCTAAATTCTAACTAACAGGACAGTCGTCGCCTGCTTTGCTAGCGGTGTGACTTTTTTATGAATTTCAAGAATGCATCAACACCCTTCCGATGCCGCCCATGATAACTGTGACCTACTCAGACAAGACTCAAATCGGGACTAGAGGATGGTTAGTCCAGTTAGCAGAGAGCCTAGAGTTCAAATCTATCCACAATATTCACCTCAGATTGTGATCGACGCGGAACTGTGCGTGCTTGCCTTTGTCTTTATCCGGCGAAAAAATTCAGTCTAAGTACCTTGACGGTGTATGGGATATTTCACAATCACAACAGCCGCATTATCGGGGCGGTATATAGCGCAATAATTTTCGTTACTGACAGCGGTAGCTAATACCGTGTACATTAGGCCTTTAGATGTCACCAGTAGGTAAAGTACGGCCGGCGGATCATGACCGCTCTGAAGTTAGGCTTTCGGATATAGTGCGCAAGTAATTGTACTTTAGAGAGAGATAGCGACACAAACACTGAGCATGTGACTGAAACAAACAATGCTCAAAGTGGCACCCCGCTCACCCCGCGCGTCTTGCCACCATGTCGACCCTAAAATTGACTTCTGCGCAGCGATCCGAACGAAGTTCAGAGCGGCCTAGATCCGCCGGCCGTACTTTACCACCCTCCCGCGGTTTATTGACGTACGGAGCGCACAAGCCGTTTCGTAGTTTCGCGAACTTAGTAGTATCATTACGGCCCTGTAGCCTAGTTGGTAGTAACCCTGCCTGCGCAGCGAGGGGTTCGATTCCCGACCGGGGCAGACATTTATGTGACAGATAAATGTTTGTTCTCGGATAGTGCCGTGTTAATCGTGTTGTCCATGCCACCCGCGACGCAGGGAATCCTAGTGCGGAGGTATGAGCGTGTTATTTATTTGTTTATTTACGTTCAGTTCTCGGAGCCAGACGCTGCATTAACATGTGGGATGACGGCTGCATCAACGGACAACTTCCCGGAGCTGGTAAATACTGAGCATATAATAATTTATGTGTGGTTTGTCCGCTATCGCTCGGTAGTCCAGTAGGTAGGGAATTTGGCTGATCATGATTAATTTGTGGCTGTGTCCATGGCATACGCGGTGGAATATTTCAGGGCTGTATTAAGGAGTTCAATAGCCGTGTATAGAAGCAGTGATAGCCGTGTGATTGAACGTTGGACTACCGAACGGGGGTTCCGGGTTCAAGCCCCGCACGCACCACTAATTTTCAAATATTTCGTTATTTCAGGAAATGACGATAATTACCTCAACGGTGGATTCAATCCTGGCAAACGCTGTCTCAATGTATGGGATGAAGATTGCAACAACGGACCGATGAATACTGAAGGTAATAATTAACTGTAATATTTTTGACAGACTCGTAATTTCAGTTGACCAAATACTTACAGTAACACAGTTAGGTACAGTTACAGTTGTCTCACCACCGGCGAAACAAACTAGTCTTTACAATTATAGGTACATACATACTTACATACATCAAACTTGTGACAAGTAAGAAGCCAATTAAAGCTATCCTGGTTCACCTGGTTGGTGCCATTTCAGGCTCGTCTACGTCAAAGACTTCAAGTTGAAAGGCGGAAGTATGTATTTAATTAAAAACAATACAGTTATATTGTATTATTACCAGCAGTGTGGCCATATTATCTACCAACTTTTCGGTAGAAGTACCGATTTCGCTCGTAGTCTACCTGTCTACCGACTTTGCTTTAAATCTACCGGTTTTTGAAGTTATCAGATGTTTATTTTCATAGGTGATGGTGACAATCAGGTTGAAGACCTTCCCGGAAGGCGTTTCCTTTACCAGCTATTGGACCAGATGCGCAGCAAACATCAAATATACTAATTTGAGGTCCATACTAATCAGATATAAACAAGTTGATTGCTTTATACAGTTTATTTTCTACTTCGTAAATAACGTGTCAATGATTGAAAACAAAATGGCACAAATTCTTATTTAAGCTTAAATTCATTTGATCATTCATATTCGTACTCTTTCATACTGACCAAGTACATAATTATGTAACAGTACCTCGTTGTACTTATTGATTTAATCGCAATCTCATCACATTGTTTTAATTAAAGACAAGCAAATTATTTTAAAAGATTGTTTTATTTATAATATTCAATACAATATCGCATAGAAGTAAGTCGTGTATGTGAAACGGGACTAGATACCGATTAAAATCCTTTTAAAGCCATCAGTGTTTATAGACAAAGATGTTTAGGGAACTTTGATCAAAATAGATATTTTTTATTAGTAACCATAATCATCAATTATCTCATAGTAGTAAGTACTTTTTTTTGTATGGAATTAAGGTAATAAACGAGCATGCAGCACCACCTTCCGCTGCCGCCCATGACAACTATGACCGATTTAGAATAAGACTCAAATAGGGACTGGAATAGTTAGTCCGGTTAGAAGTCGATGTTAGAACATTAGTTGGTTAGTTTGTAAGGGCTTCTCAGCCTTTTGGCTAATATCAAAGTGTAGAACTTACTGTACTTACCTACCTATTGAGGGATATACATAGAATATTTATTTTGCACACTTTTTTCTTATGAAAAAGAAGTAATCTAAGCGCACCGGAAACTTAAGGTAAGTTAGGTAAGTATTAAAACAAATAAATTAATTGTTACATGAGAATTTAATTGTATTATCTACATACATAAACCTACTAATTTGGGACATACATATTATCTTAGGACTACATACGCACAGTACAAAAATATTTTTCTCTTTATCAATAAAAATAGGCAATTCTTAATTGTCCTCATGTTTACGATACAATATCTTTTACCAATCATAACTGTAAAAATACATTAAATTTGTTTTACTCCAATCGTAAAGACAGACTTTCAAATACTGCAGTAAAATTTCGTCTACAATATACATATTTATGAAATACGAATATTTCAACGCTCTTAGCATAAATTTCGTTTACTAAACAGATATGCTTTCAATTAAAAATATCTCAACAAAAACTGGTCTCTAAGACCCAGATCCTACCGTAGACGTAGCAGTCATTAGTGTTGCAACTTCGATCAAGTTATATTTGATCGAAGTTTTGCAATCAAGAAATTGACATTGGACGACATTTAAGGCAAGTATTGTAAAGGCAGGGTGTTTAAATGCTTAAAATTACATCAGTCAGAAATTTGTACATTTTACAACTTACAAATTCAATCATTAATATAAATGCCAATTTGTATGCGATGCTTATTGCCTAATACGGTCGGCATCACAGGAATTACGTAAATGATAACAGAATTATTCACAAATAAGTATGGACTTAGTATGTACATATTATTATATCGTATCTTAATACATAGTATCTTAATTTATCCATGAGTGTTTTTGTGAAAAAGAAAATCCGGAGAAATTAAAAAAAAAATCAATTGTATTTAATAAACTTGCTAAAAAAATCTTAAATCCTGTTTCAAGCTGTTCATAAGAAAATAATATTTGTGAGCAAATGCGCAGATTTGTGCAACGCAAAATCGCAAAATATCGTAAAAGTACATTAAACAGACAAAGCATAGATCAGTATCCTTATTTGTCCAAGAAAATCGAAAACAAACATAGAAAAGTTTCTACAACCTGTGATACCTACCGAGATCCTATCAAGATGCTAACTTTATAATTAACTGGCAACAATCATAGAGAAATAAAAATAGAATATTCGTCATTGCCTACATCTTATGTTACAAGGGAAGGACAAGCTGTGTAACATAATAGTACATGTAACATTACATAATATGGTATTATGTAATAATGATTCCTGAGAATCAGTCAATTAAAACTAATTGGCAACATTTCGTTTAGTTATTTGTACATCATTTTGTAATCAAGAGTTTAAAATATTTCATTATTTAATTTTAATGCAATGATTACTTATAGAATCTTATACATAATTTAATTTAAAATTGACAGTAGTTTTTAACAAGTCTGCATTATTCTTTATCAAGTATCACAGTAACAATATCAATATTATTTTGTTTTACAAATTCCATTTAATGAACATGACATCAGTTTTAATTTTTAATCATCATAAAAACACCAGTTTCTAAAATCCATTTTTGTGAATTTTCGTAAATTAAAAATTAATTGCAGGCCATAATAATCTGAATTTTCAGTTTCACTTTACTTGGGAATTATTCTAATAAAACCAAAGAATTTGCTTAATTCCTTAAAATTTAAATTAAACCTACAATTGAAAATTTAACTCAAAAGGGCAGAGATCTAAGAATATTCCAAAATAATAAGTACCCAGATACTACATAAATTACTAAAATTGTAACTAAATCTAATTAAATATTAAAAATAATTTGCATGCATCATTACAACACTAACTTCATATAAATATAGGGCAAATTTTATATTGACTATTAACTAATTTGAGGTGCTGCAACAATAGATGAGGTAGTCTTATAATTTCAATTAGAAAGTTAATCTTTACGCATGTATCAAAAATATAGAATAATATTGTGAATATTACCAGTATTCATAGTATGTATTAGCTCTGTGGAAGCTATTTAAAGGCAGACAATGTTAATATAATGTGACGCTCCTCTCCTGTTGGAGGTCACTGGACTCTGTACCAAACAGTTTAATGCCCAAAGTGTCCATGTTAGTGTCAGTGACAGAATTAATGCAAGACCCTGGTTGTTTTGTTGTCCGCCAATGAATTGTGCTGCATTTAAATTTATGGACACTCATGGGCAAAAGTGACCACTTAATTTGTTAGTTCTTCTTGCTATTAGGCTTTTTTCATCGAAAAACATTTGTATTAAAAAGAAAAGGGCAACCTATTAAACTTATACCCTTAAACAATTTCTTAATGAGCATGTGACAAAATACTTCAATGCAGCAAGTAATGAAAATAATTATGAGAAGTTACTATAAATATTTTTTTTAACTTTGGACATCTCAACTATTGTTGCAAAATCTATTTTTAAATTAATTGGTTTGTCCATGCCAGTGCTCCTGGCTGTACTGAGGCAATTCCATGGGCAATTTGTTGTACATAGTATTCACATTTGGCAAAGGATTGGGCGGTGGTGCCTTTTGAGCAGTATTTTGTCTAAACTTAGTTGAGTACTTATAAAAGTCGGACATTTCGAACGGCTTTGTTTCTTCTCTATATGGAATACATTTACCCTGCTCGATTACAGTTAAGTTTTTAGGCGAGTCCAGTGAAACAGCACTAGGTGACAATACTGGAGGACTGTGCGACACTTGGTTGGGGCTCTGCATTGCAGAATGACGCCCCGAAGCAATCATTATTTCATACGTTTGGGAAGTACCTATACTCGGAGTCCGTTTTATACTCGAGCTCTTCTTCAGCAAAGGAACTTCTTTCGTTGGCGAATCTAACGAAGTTTCATACCACTGTTTCTCTTTAACCTTATTTTCAGAAGGGGAAAGTGGAGAGAATTTGTTCATGCTTACCGAGTCAAAATTATGAGAGTACCCTGATATTTGGCTTACAGGGCTCATCGCATCAGGATATAATCGTCTTTCATCTAAATAATCATCTGTAGACACCTGCAACTGCATGTGTAACGGATTTCTAATAGAGTTTCGTTCACGTAAAGGTAAAGAGTTGGGTACGGGCACCACTCTCTCTATTTGCGGATGAGTTCGTTCTCCAGGTTGTTCCTGAATGTCTGGTTGAGATCTGTGTTGATATACAGGTAACGGCTGTCTATATCCATCGGACATATTTTCTAAATGTTGGTTATAATCACTATGGGATGTTAGGTGATAAGTTTGAGTCCTTTGTAGAGTGTTTCTTCGAACGCCATCTGTTCGTCTCTTTGACTGAGTCTGCATTTGATGGTGATGAGTCAAACCACCTACATGCTGGCTCTGTGCTTTCAAATGTGAAGCATATTGATATATAAGCGGTGTGTTTCGCATCCCATTTTGCTGTATAGGATGAGATGCTATTGTACCGTGCGTATAATGAGTAGTTATATCTGGATGACTAGAACTAAAATTTGTTTCTCTTAACCGTGAAACATTATGAGACTCCATAGGACTGTTATAGTAGATTTTATTAGTATACTCAGTAGTCATCGTGTGGTGTCTGTAAGTCGGTCCTTGTTGCATGTCGTTGTGAATATTTTCAGACGTGACAGACTCATGTCGACCTGCTAAAGCAGGATAAGTATGAGATGTGTGTATCGAGAAAGTTTCAGGGTTTCGCTCTTGAGGCGGCGACGGAAAGAAATTGGAGCAACTGGTTTCAGGACGACGGATATGTCTCGGATGCGCACTTTTAGCCGACATACCTGATATGGACGGTGTCGACAGTCTGTGTGACAGATTCTTACGTAAATTTTGTTCTTGGTCTTGTACTCGATCGATTGGAGCCATCCTGAGGCGTCTCGATGAGTTATCGGCTCCGTCTTGGACGTCTGTCCCATCCGTAGACCGCTCTACGCTACGTATGCTTCCCAAACGCTCTCTTTGAGGCACCTCTGGACTTAAAGGTGCTTCGGGAGGCATTATACCCGTTAATTGTAC
This sequence comes from Ochlodes sylvanus, assembly GCA_905404295.2. NCBI lineage: Eukaryota > Metazoa > Arthropoda > Insecta > Lepidoptera > Hesperiidae > Ochlodes > Ochlodes sylvanus. The sequence continues at coordinate 8,368,266 of FR990144.1, forward strand.
TTCTTGGACACATAGTTTATATAGCTCTTCGTTCTTGGAAGCAAGGAGTTGTTCCAATTCTTTCTTTCGAGCTTGTAACTTTAGAAGTTTGTCCTGTTTATCAGAGTGCAGATCGCTCCCCATTGTGCTGGTGCCCATGATTAAATATAACACAGCGAACTCAAACCATGAATTAATTACATAAACACAAGAGACTCGAAAATAAAACGAAGTAGAAGTGGAGCTAAAAGTAATACTAAACTAAAATAAAGATAAACAAAGAAAATGTAATTTCCACTCTTGACACACACTTCACATCACATTCACAAGCCCGCAGGCCCGCACCCATGTTTTCGTTCGAACTTTACGTCTTAGATTTCATTCAAATTCAAAAGAGCAGCGTTCAAAATTTCAAATTCATAACACCTACCTAATGTTAATTTAAGTCGATATTACATTATCTGTATTATTGTATGGCACGGAGTGCACAATGCAACCACTAATCACTAAAATTAATTTATCAGAATACAAAATAAATACGTAAATAAAATAAAATGTATATCTTCCTTAGAAATGTTACAATTTATAACAAAAGCTTTTTAATTATTATTCTATGAGCAACGAGCAATATATTGCGGATTAATAAGAGAATCGTCCGCTAACGTTTGAGTTTGACACTATTTATGTAAACAAGTACAGATAAATTCCTTTTGATTTTCCTGTTGGCAATCTGATGAGCATTTATATTTATACCCTCGACATGTAAAAACTTAGGTAGGTACTATGAAATTAAGATAGATACAAAAACATAAAAAAATTGTCTAAAAACAATTGTAATTAGCCTAGCTAGCTGCTATTCAAAGGGCCAGCGCTGCCAGTATCTTCGGAACCTTGCCTCAAGGGACCCCTTTTAATAATATTTTTTAGTTATTATGTTACTTTTTTTTTACTTTTTAGTTTTAGGTTGTGTGTGTATTTGTGTACCTATGTTTTTGTATTGCGCTCTATTAGAGATTACCTACCTGTAACATTGTAACCAGATGTCAATGTCAAATTGACAATTGTCATGTCACTTTGACGATCGCATCGCACAACGGCTAGCGCTGCGCTGCGCTATAAATTTTATCAAGGTCTCGTCACGACCGATTCGAGTGGTCATGTAAATTCCCATTCAATTTGAAATTATTCCCATAAAACCATCCTTAACCTGCTCCAAATTTTAGTAATCTTACATATAACTTCCAAAATGTCGAAAGCATACAAAGCGGCAGTTGCAGTCGCAGACCGATTCGTCCCTTCTAAACTTCGTCCACTTTGGGAACATGAAGCTGGTAAGAACACTTTTAAATTACCATATTGAATACTGAAAATAAGAATCTTAAGGATTTAATGCTTTACAGGTCCTAAAACAATATTCTTCTGGGCCCCCGCATTCAAATGGGTAAGTACTTTCATTGAATCGTTTCAAGAGTTATTGTCAAGGTTGACTATTATTAAATTGTATTGACGGAACCTTGTCTTCCGACGAGCTTAGCTTAATATAATAAGCCAAAAGCGAGCATATAGATAATGCGTTTGTTTATAGTACATAACTAACATTGATAATTTCTGCTTCATACTGGTTGGTATGAAATTTAATTAAATGAACGCCTATTATTTTCAGTTTATTATAGTACTCTTTCCCAACTTCCGTCTCTTTAATAACGACGTAGATTCAAATCAAATCCAATTCAATCAAAAATCTAGAATAAATGTTAAATGTTTTATAGTTCAAATTGTTTATCACTTATCCATATAAAGCTACAAATATTTAAATCAATAGAAAGCTAAACATGCATGAGTCTGTAACTAGACAATACTCATTAACATTTGAATTATCATGTTGTATGGAACGTCAACATTAAGGAAGCATGGAAACAATTCTGTTTGCTCGGTATCACATTTGTATTATCCTCATGCATACTTCATACCGATCAAGCCATGTTCAATGTCTTTGGGTCGGTTATAACATGCTGAGCATAAGATTCAACGTGAAGTTGAAGATGAAGAGTTGTAGATTTTGATTTACATATCAATGCAATAAACAGACCTGTTGTTTTTTTAATTGCTGGAATTTTATCTTTTTACTTTATTTGTAATTTCTCTCAAAGATTGTATTTGCAGTCTATTCAGAACTGTTATTTTTGAAAATCGGAATTAAATCACGCCAAAAATACTACATTTTACCAAACTATTGGCTAGTAATCAGTTTCTTTGATAGCCAGCAAGCAATGAACTTTAAGTGCATGCGCACCTCACAATTATTTTTTTATGTTCTGCATTGTTATATAAACTAAGAATTCATTGTATGTGTGCATGATGTGACCATCTATGTGTTTGTTAAGCTTAACATCATGTAATCACTCATTTGTACTTGTCAAATTCTAAATATGGTTTGCCAAAGTTACTAAATACAAACATAGCCAAATTTTACTCCAATACTTTCTGTCAAATCTAAATAATTGACAGAAATGAATTGAATTGCTTTTTTGCTTCATTTCATTCTGCTAAGGAGACACCAGTGATGTGCACTGTTCTAAAAAATAATTTTATACAAACAAATTAAATAGGGTACCATGATTAGGCTATTACCAAATGTCATTTTACTGAAAATTTAATAGCCTGTGTTAGTGCTCTCATTTTATTCTTATGTGGGTATCCTTCGATCATGATCGAAGTGCTTTTTAGCAAGATTGAATAGGCTTTTTCTAAATTAGTGCCCTTTACCACCCAATACTACATCACCACTTATTATGAAGGGGAATTGTAATCAAGCAACTGAATTAAAAATTCCAGTTATAGACAATTAAAATCATAAAACATAGTAAAAAATGTTTAATTGGCAACTGAAACTAAGTAACCCAAAAATGAAGTTATCAATGCAAATTACTGGTGTCAAATGTATTTAGTATACCTTTACGCAAACCCAGAATGTAATCATCCTAATACTTCTATCTCACCAACATCTTTAACACTTTCAGGGTTTGGTGTTGGCTGGGTTGGGTGACTTGAATCGGCCTGTCGAGACCTTATCAATCCCTCAATCTGCATCCCTGGCGGCTACCGGTCTCATCTGGTCAAGATATTCACTTGTTATCATACCAAAAAACTACAGCCTCTTTGCTGTTAATGTTTTTGTAGCAGCGACAAGCTTGTACCAAATAGGTAGGGCGTTCAAACACCAACAGGCTGCCAAAAGCGCGGGAAAATGAAATTAAGGGATAGATATTTATATAAAATTTTTATCTGTGACACAGATATAGTTTAGCTGCAGTATAAAATGACAGAATAGTATTGTAGATGAGTCATATAGCGGGTATGGGTAATTTATTCTATTGTAGTTGAGGATAACGACACAAGCTCAAATAGTTGCCAGAAGTTAGCGACACTGTAGGTTTTATGACAATTTGCACTTTTACGGGGAAAAATAGTATAAAACAAATTATGAAACATTATTGTTAAAATAAATTTACACTATTTTAGTATTTTAAATCTGTAGATAATATCTACTTAAATCACATTTAAGTTTTATTTGAATGTGAATATATAATTACAATTTTTTGTGAGGGGCTCGAATTTAAAATCTAAAATACCTGTACTTCTAACAATACAGGTATAATTTTAGAGTTTTTTATGGTGCTCTGAAGTAATGCGTATTTTACATCTGTGATATCAATGATACGTAAAAACGCATTTTATTTGACCTATTACTGTTATAACAGTTGTTATTGAACTAATCATTAAACAGATATTTATAGAAAGTAAATCGTCTATTTTTGTAAATCCTTTTATTATTTGGAAATATAAATAATTGTTATGTTATTTTCTTCTGTTTTCTTTCATCCTTCCATTTTTATATTCTGTTGATTTCTTCGATATTCTGGAGGACAACTGCCGAAAATACTCATTTTAAACATAAAAAACCCTCGACTAAAAATGATCTGATGAACAGATCTTCATAAATTATCGCTAGGAACCATGTCGAAGTCGATCGCGTCAGCTTTCAAACAAAAAAACCGCATCGAATTCGGTCCATTCGTTTAGTACCTACGATGTCACAGACATCGGGGCTTAGAGTATATATTACGGTAATATATACTCTAAGCATCGGGGTTATTAAAGGGAATCATTCAATAGGTACATTTACATACCATTATACCAAAATGCAGTGCAGTACTTTATACAGTACTTTATACAGTTTTTTTATACAGTTCTGTTCTAAAAATGATAAAATCCAAAAGGTGGGCGAACCGTCTCCTAAGCTTTATAATTTAGTAGGTACTCAGCAAAATTGCATGGTGATTCTTGGTCTCACATCCAAAACACAGCTGATTCTGAGGTCGTAACGGAACCTACATAAATTTGTTAATATAATTATTCTTTATAATTGTTTCTCTAGAAGTACATTTTATATCCAAAAATTATCATAATACCTTAAGCGGAATACTCCGGCGTAAACTGGATATATCCGGTTATCGGGGAAGTAATCCATGTGAACATTTACACTTACAGGCTTTAGTGATGGCGTCATTGGACGACTACCGTCGGCCGTTAGACAAGGTGTCAACAACCCAATCGGCGACGCTGGCGGCTACCGGTTTTATTTGGACACGGTACTGTCTGGTCATAAAACCGATAAACTACGCCTTATCCTTGTGTAACTTTTCACTCGGCATGGCTAATGGTGTTCAATGTTACAGGGCGTACAGTTTCCAGAAAAATATGAAAGCTTAGGGTCAACTTAACTACAGCAGAGTCGAAGCGATGCCAAGCGACTTTGTTACACTTACAAAAGCGAAGTTTAGAAGCCGACTCATTGTGAACATAGACGAATTAGACAATGCATGTAGTCATTATAACGCTTTGGTTCACGTGATAGATTTTTTTATCCAGATAGAAATATGTGCGTTACGTTGAACGAGGGATTAATTATCTTATTCATTATTAGATTGACTCTTCGTTGCGCTTCGACTCTGCGTTAGTATACATCGACCCTTAGCAGAACAATTTATAGTACAAATCACACTTGCTCTGCCTACATTCGGCTTGCCATATACATAAACAGGGTTTTAAACATACCTAGATATACATTTTTACATGAAAATTAGGAGTATAGTGTTCTGTGAAAATTAAAGTAATTGTCACTTATAAGGACGCTTGCTTACCTTGCCTTATCTTACCAAAAATATCATTAAAACGTCTTAAATTAACCAAACAATTCATATTTGTCTTATAAATGTTATAATGAACATGTAAAATTAAGCTGTTCAGTTCGCAACCTAGGGATAAGATGAATTTGTATAACTAATGTCTGTCTTATATTGATTTCCTTGTGCTATTTTATACATTGTATTCCTTACCAAATAGGTATATTACAAATATCGCTATTCGAATAATCAATTTATTTTTAATATAAATATACTTAATCGGTATTTTAACTACCTCCACTCCACTAATTGTCCACTGTACTTACTTTTTATTTTATTCGTGTAATATTTACTAATTACTTTTGCTGTCAGTAACTGCCATATCGTACGTAATACTTCATGTGAATAATATACGTACATATATTAACAAAGTAATATGACTGTTATATTATTTAAATAGACCTAAAAATATATGTACTTAGATATTTTGATTATGTTTATTAGAAGAAGTACGCACGGTGTTCTTCTTAATTTTTTAATTGTGCCAATTTTTTTTTAAGATATTAAAAGAAACATGAATTAAATTTCTAATTCGAATATTTTTATGATCGCAATGTGCCAAATATAAAACTAATTAGTTATTTTTTGTGCCAAATATTTTACTTTTTTGTTTTTTATTAATTAAAATAAATACGAATTATTATGATTTTCTAGCTTAGCTTAGCTTTAGCTTTTTCTAGCTTTTTTTAGTAGTTTATTGGGTCAAATTTTAATATGAAAACAATTAATATTATATTACTTTTACAAAAAGAAATTACAAATACAACAAATTCTTTTGTGTATAAGAACTATTAATACGAATTTCTGGATTGAATATTTTATAATCATACCTTTAAGTACGTTATTTGAAATTTGAAATCATTTGTCATATTTTATTTTTTTAAATATGTTAACCGCATAAGTACGTTGTTTACTCAATTTTAAATAATTTTAAATATTTTATTTCAATATGTTAACCGCATTATATCTTTAAATTAATGAACTCGTTTTTTTTCTAATCATCATAACTAACAGTACCTAACAATGTAACAACACAAATAATTACAGCCAAAATCAATACACACTTAAAAGGGCGGGTCGCGTCGCTTAGGATTTTTTATTTTATTCTGTACACATAAATAAAAAACAATACATACCTCCACATATTTATTAACAAATCACTCCTCAACAAGACCCAAAAGCCTATCAAGACCGATGGGTGAGAAAGTTCTTCCGGAATCATCCGAGTACATAATAACATTCCGGATCACATAACACTGTAGTTCACCGATCTTGTACAGGGGTCTTCCCTCTCTGCTCTTGCCTGCTATGGGGACGAAGGTGATCCCTCGTTCAATGCACCGGGATTCCAGTAACTCCGAGAAGCTCTTGTGTTGAGTGATGGATGAGAGTACATCGGATATTCTGGAAGGTTCCTTGGGCTCTGTTGGCGTGAAGCGAGGCGGGGGCGGAGGTTCTACAGAATCGATGTCTGTGCTTCTGTTCATCATATCCAGGGCTTTTCTGAAGGCATCCCGCACAGCTGGTTCCTTTAGCACTTCCTCGGGGAACATTTTCTGTGAAAAGACAGTTTGTATGTAATATTGTATGCAGCACCTTGGATTGACTCCACCTAATAAGATAAGTCCACCCAATGTACAGTATATCTGTAGATTATTACTGTACATTGGTTTGGTTGACTTTGTAGACTTTGGGCATGAATTTGATATATTGCCGTAAGTGCTAGCTGTAACTGGCAGAACGCAAATACCCTATGGGAGTTTCTTGCCGCTTTCAAGACCACTCAATTTGTTGTAGCGACTTCAAATACGTTTGACTTCATTTCATACGTTAGTTTCTTCACTATCTTTTCCTTCATCAAAGCAAGTGATTATAAGTTTGTAGCATGGGAACCAGTTATAGTTAAAATGTTCAAGGTAATTTGTTTCGTAGCCAACAAGTCTTGAGTCGAGCGACTGCTGGATAATGAACACTGACCGCGTGTCCGACGATTTGATTTTTTATTTTTTCATCAATTACAAGTTAATGCTTGACCACAATAAAAAGTAAAAAAAGTTCAATCCCAAATCACCTTGAAGTCGGTGTAGGAGCGCAGCACGGTCGCGTGCGGCGGCGCCGTGTTCAGCCACGCGGCCAGCGCCGCCAGCCAGCGCGGCAGCAGCGCGCGCGCCGCCAGCGCCGCCACCGTCGGCGCGCCCACCAGCCCCAGCCACTGCACGCACCACAGCCACGCCGCTGCGGGCGGAACACCCTCACTTGGTTAAACTGTCGATATATGTGTATGCGTGTGGATGCCTGCGTGCGTGCGTGCGTGCGTGCGCGCATACGTGTGCGTGAGTCAGATGGGCGTGTGTTATTGTAGATATATGTGTATGTGTGTGGATGGGTGCGTGCGGGCGTGCGCGTACGTGCGTGTGCGCATACGTGTGCGTGCGGGCGTGCGTATGTGTGCGCGTCAGGTGGGCGTAAGTGTGTTATTGTAGATATATGTGTATGTGTGTGGATGCGTGCGTGCGTGTGTACATACGTGTGTGCGGGCGGGCGTAAGAATGTTTGTGAGAGTAGGAATTTTGTCAGCATGCGTACGTGTTTAAAAACATGTCATTAAATGCGTTTAAAAGACTATTATTTGTCTTTATTTTGATTAATTAAGAACAATTCAATATTTTATCACATTATAATTATGATCAAATTTTTATGAAAGTAATAAAAGGGTTTGTATTTAGAATTACTTGTGTCAAGACTTATTTCTTATCTAGTAATTTACCTTCGCTTCTAAACAAAATGTAAAAATCATTGTTATAAGATAATATTACGTCAATAATTTTTCTCAAACGTCTTTGTACATACATCGATCAATTACAGTTTTATTACATACATACAATATACATTAAATTAAACCCATAATCGAATCATATACATTACACTCACTATTCTCCCGTCCGACAAGTTCCAACGGCGCGTGTTGGAGACAGTGTTCCAACTTGGGTACCACGTGGTGATGGATCAAGGCCACCAGGGCCGGCCCCCAGGCCTCCTGCCAGGCCGCCAGCAGCGGCTTGGCGGACGCGTCGGCCGGGTGCCAGGCCGACAGCGCCGTGGCCAACCGCGACCGGATTAGCGGGTACACTGACGTGTTTAGGGCGTTGCCTGGAATGTAAAATGCGTGCTTATTTGTAGTCGTGCTAATAAATTGAGTATTTATGTGCCTTATGACTAATTTTTTACTGCCGTATTATATACTCAGTATTCGATTCTCATTCCAAATTGAAAAGGGTGCTTAAAATGTGACGTAATTATCTATTGCAAACTCATAATGTGGACAAACTGAGCGCGCGGTCTTAAACTACTCCACTAAAGGTCATTAACCCCCGCCGGTCGGTCGGTCGCCGTAGCGCTTAATTGGTTACCTATTAATAAGTCAACTGACCAAAAAATCACCTTGTACACCCGCATCACTCACCAATGAGGTCATGCCACGGCAGCACCCAGTGGTGCAGCGGCTGCGTGTCGACGGTGGGGTCCCACGCGCGCACGGCGGCCAGCAGCCGCGGCGCGAGCGTGCGCGACGCGACCGACCCGAGCACCCAGCGCGGGGAGACCTCGCCCCACGCGCCGAACACCGCGAGCATCGGCTCCGGCACGCGGGGGTTCCACACGCTGCGGATTTCAATGTTAAACATTTAAATGTTAAAAACAATTAAAAAAAACGACTTCAAAATAGTGCAAATTTAAGACATAATTATGGTTTTCTCATGGATGCCGTTGTCAGAATTGGACCAAATTGACATGGGAGCTCACGAAGAGCACCAGCTTTCAAATAAAAAAAGAATCATCAAAATCGGTTCACCCAGTCGAAATTTCTGAGGAAAAGGTCAAAAGACTGCATTTTTTATGTTTAACAAACATACCAAAATGTGTGCAATTCACACGTGCTAAAAGTGAAGCCTTAAAAAAACCAATACTGTCAGTTCAAATTGATGTTTGATGTTTTGCTTTGCTTAGATAAGCCGCCATTTTGCCGATGCTTCCTATCTCATTCTCTCCCACGTTAAAATGTGTCTGTCTCTTTTTAGTTTCCGTTTCATTTCATTTGCCCGTCATTTCCGTTTCATTACAAATCACAACGATACTGATACGTTTTCGCTTCAAAAAGATAGTCGAATTGAGAACCTCATCCTTTTATGAAGTCGGTAAAAAAACACTTACTCGGCAGCACTGGTAACGGCCGGCAGAAAGTGTTGCCACAGCAGACTGTTGTACGCCTCGTCGGTCAATATCTGTTTCCATTTGGCGAAGGTTGGTATCGGGTCCCGGGGGTTCAGTAGCGGGTCCCATTTGGCGAGTAACGCGCTCAGTAGAGGGCTCACTATGTTACCCCCTATCGAGCCGAGGCCGAACATCTCGTATTCCAACGGATGTGTTTCCTGGGAAAACAGTTTTGGGAAAACATTATGTTCGTTTAGGTTCGTTAGAATAAAATATGGGATAAACAACACGCACAATTACATTCTTGTTAAACACATTCTTTCAAGCAGTGATTTATTCAAGCAGTGATAGCCGTGTGGTTGAACGTTGGACTGCCGAACCGGAGGCTCCGGGTTCAAACCCCTCACGCACCACTAATTTTCAAAAATTATGTACCTACGTATTAATATTTAATTGTCACCTTGCTTCGGTGAAGGAAAACATCGTGAGGAAACCTGCACACCTGAGAGTTCTCCATAATGTTCTCAAAGGTGTGTGAAGTCCACCAATCCGCACTTGGCCAGCGTGGTGGACTATGGCCTATACCCCCTCACACTGTGAGAGGAGACCCGTGCCCAGCAGTGGGACAGTTATGGGTTGTGATGATGATGAAACACATTCTATACAGTCTACAACCATTGGGGTCGTTTATAAATGACGTCACTAATTAGATGACTTTTGGAGTCCCTACTCTCTCCTTGTCACAGTCATGTAATCATAAAGTGTCACCCATTGATCTCCCCTCCCTACCTATTTCAAAAATTTTGGTGAGCCAATGTAGTTTTGCGTTGAACTTTAAGATTATGCACTATAGCATTTGATTTCTATACCTAAATGTGACATCACAAAACTGCATAAACCCCGCAGCCTCTCGTTCCAAGATGACACACTTCGTCAAACCCCTCCCTTCCCTTTAACGTGTGACACAATTTGTATAAGACCACTCTAGACATACCTTCAAGTCCGATAGTATATCAAACGCAGTCTCCAAGGACAAATCTGGCCTGTTCAGTTCCTCGACCCTGAGCAGGATAGCCTCTACTTTGTGCATAACGTCGTCCTGCTCGCGCAGCTTCCCGTTGCATTCCTCAAGGTCCCGTTCTAGCGCCACTATTTCATCCTCGGCCGTTTGGAGCTCCCGAGCGTTTTGGATTATGTCCTGTTACGGATTAGACAATGTTAAATGAAATAAAAATAACTTAATTGCAAAATTAAGACTTATGCGGTTTTCTCATGGATATCATTGTCAGAACTGGATGTGTGCATTGCAGTGCAAAATGTGTGCATTCACACGTGCTAGAAGTGAATTCTTCAAAAAAACTAATACTGTCCATTCAAATATTGATGTTTTGCTTTTCTTACGCAAGCCGCCATTTTGGCTCTTTTTCGTTTCCGTTTCGTTCCATTTGCGCGTCATTTCCGTTTCATAGACTTCCAAATCACAACGATACTAAAGAAGTTTTCCCTAAAAAAAAACAAATTAAGAACCTCCCCCTATTTTGGGGTCCGTTAAAAAGACGCACCTGTTCACAACAGTGCACAATGAGCTCGAGGTTGCGCGTCAGCGCGGGCGCGGCGAAGCTGGTGAGCGCGCGCCGCGGCTCGTGCTCGAAGCGCGGCGCGGCGGCGCGCAGCGCGTGGTACCCGCTCAGCACGCGCGCCGACTTGCCCGTCATGTCGATCACCGGCACGCGGGACAGCTCGTTGCTGGGGGAGGGGGCGGGGGCTCGTGTCTGATAGATGGCGCTGGTGACCGTATCGGTGGGTACTCGTGTCTAATTGATGGCGTTAGTGACCGTATTGGTGGGTACTCGTGTCTGGTAGATGGCGCTAGTGACCGTATTGGTGGGTACTCGTGTCTGGTAGATGGCGCTAGTGACCGTATTGGTGGGTACTCGTGTCTGGTAGATGGCGCTAGTGACCGTATTGGTGGGTACTCGTGTCTGGTAGATGGCGCTAGTGACCGTATTGGTGGGTACTCGTGTCTAATAGATGGCGCTAGTGACCGTATTGGTGGGTAATCGTGTCTGGTAGATGGCGCTAGTTACCGTATTGGAGTGACCTACTATTGACTATATTGACTGACTGACTGCTTTATTCATTGTTTTCAAGATGGCTGAACGTCATAATATTTATAGACGAACTAATTGTTAGTGTCATTTCATACATTTTATTATTTTGAATGACTCTTATAATCTTACGATTATTCTTATTAATCAAATACTGAATATAATAATTATATAGCCATAGTTTCAGCATTGTTAAATTTAAAATAATAATATTTATCTAGAGTACCTGCTAATAGTGTGCAAGGTGGGTTTACCCTCCTGTATGACGTCAGCGGCTTCCTTATAGAAGTACCGTCCTTTGTGTGATTTCTTCCAGTTGTAAGTCTTCTCACCCTTCCCTGTCTCTTTTTCCCCATCTTCTTTCTCTTGCAGACGACGCTCTTCTTCTTTTTTGGCTTTTTGCTATAAAAAAAATAGCATTTACATACTTATGACACACAACCCCAAACAGTCGTTGCTCAATAGTCTAATCAGTAATACAATACAATACAATTTTATCCTCCTTTCTTGCGAGTAACTCTAACTATTTAAAAAACCGCATCAAAACCAAAGCACAGGGTCGAATCCGTACATTAATTATTGCATGTAAGTAGGCTATTATATGTATTTATGCATACAGAGTTCTTAAGAAATTTAGGGTTCATAACAATATTGTTGATACCCAAATTCATTACCACAGCCCTAGCTTAGCTCCCTGTGATATTTTTTGTTCCCAATAGTGAAACAAAAAATAAAAGAAAAACATCTCGAGCGCTTAAGAGGAAATACCACGCGAACCCTTTTTCAAATTTGGGATTTTTTCGCTCAATATCTCTGTCGCGCTTGCGAGCGGCGTGTATGTCAGTGCGATAGGGACAACTGCAGCTCCGTGTAAAAACCCGAGGCAAAAATCATCAAAATCGAGGTTCCGTTCTCGACTAATCCCCCCGCCAAAACTAAAGCAATCTTAACGAAATTTTGGAAATTGAATGGGAAGGAGATATTCTGTGTCGGAGCGTTTAGCTTTTTGTGTTAATTATTATACAATTTGTGTACTAGGCGTTTGTTTGCGGCATATTTATTTGGCCGTTTTAAGCGCTGTTTGAAGTAGCCTAAAAGTTTTGAAAACAAAAATATCAAAAAAATCAAAACGCACCGACATAGATAATGATGATATTATTCTTGTGTGAAAACATTATTGATCTAGAGTAAAAAACCAGCGAGGGATTAGTCGAGAACGTTTGTATGGAAAAATGACCCGTGGCATTTCCTCTTAAGAAGTCATACTACATTAGTCTTTCTTTTAAGTCTAAGCAGGCAAACAAGGCAACAGCAGGCCCATGGACATTAACAGCGCCAGGGGCGTCACCAACGTTTTGCCGGCCTAGAAGAAAGCGATATATACATTTTATTATTTTGAATGATGTGATGGCGGTGTGGTGTGGAAATAAGGTGGTCCTTATCATAATAAAAAATCCACTTACAGCCGCCTTCTCAGGTCCATAAGCGCCGATAGCACCTCTTCCTTTCCTGACGGTGGCCTCCACGGGTGCCGATATACCCTGCAAGTCCTTGCCGAGACCTTTGCCTGGTTGGTAACCCATCTGGAAAACAACAGTAAATATTGTTTATTACAAAATCTTCAGCCTCCTTCGATGACCCTGTCTGCAGTTAAGGATTCCATGTATATGTCCTGGCTTGACACAACTTATGTGAACTAAAATCTTAACAACCCCATAGCCTAGTTGGTTATGACCCTGCCTGGGAAGCAAGGGCTCCTGGCTTTGATTCCCGGCCGGAGTAGATATGTAAAAGATCTGTTCTCGGGTCATAGGTGTTAGTGAGAGTTATTTGTGTTGTCCTTGCTACCCGCACCACAGGGAATCCTAGTGTGGGGGAGTGGTATGGTTACATTAATTTATATAATTATGAGGACTGGATGCAAAGGAATTTAAACCATTCTGCTAATCCTACCTGTAGCAGCAACTTAGCTCCAATGCCTTTAGTGTGCCTCTCCCAAGCTCCAACACTTCCCCCAAGGGTATTGGACCGTAGCCCCTGCCCCTGGCGACGTATCCCCGCCGTATCCCTCTCCTCAGGCACAGGCGTGTCCTCATCTGAACTCTCGGAGTACTTTTTGGCCAGAGTTGGTTTTGATGTTGATGCTTCTGATGGTTCTAGTTCTGTATAACATTATTATTGTATTTAGTCATGAATAACAAGCTTGTATCGATCTTAAGTGATTGACTGAGTCACCCATCTTTAGTTGGTGCTGGAAGGGTGACTGCTTGTGGCAAAAATGATTTCTGAGCACATTAAGTTGTAAGACAGAATTAGTTATCATAAAGGAGTGGAATAACTTGCCCATGTCAGTATTCCTGTTTGGTTTCAGTATCTTTAAGTCAAGTATTAGTCATGTTATTAAGTAGTCAGTATTTTTAAGTCAAAAGTAAATAGGCTTTTCCTAAATTAGTGTGCTTGCCATCTTAAAGCTAATAACCTCTTACCATCAGGTAGGATTATACTGAACTGCTAAATCATACAATTATAATTGACCAATTTCTTATTTAATAATTCGAAATTTTTTGTTCAGTAATTTGTTGCGCTATTGTATAAGTATCTCACCCTTCTTCTCTTTTTTTTTGCCGGCCTGCTGTACTCCACCAGCAATAAACCCAATGGGAGCTGAGAAGTCTTTCGGTTTACGAGTTCTTTGCATAATATTGTCCTCATTTTCATCGTCATCACTATCTTTTGACCATATGCCTGTAACAAGTGATAATAAACATTACAAACTTGATGGAACTTTCTTACCTGGTAAGTGTCACGAGGTGAGCTTCCACAAGCACACAGGTATTCAAAGAACATGAGACGCTACTGTGAACCTAAGGTTTCATCTATGTGAAAATAAGTTGTCAGTTCGCTCTGGGATCTTAGACTATTAACACAGATATAAATGAAAGTAGTATGTACTTGACTAAACTAATGTTATTTTACATATTTATATACTTTACCATATATTTGTTGTTCTTTCTTGGGTTTGCGACCTCTGTTTGGATTGAATTCATTGTTCAAGTCATAGTCGGTAACTTCGAACCGTATCACTTCGTCGTCAGACATACTGATTTAAAAAAAATGATCGCCAACTATTATTAATTAATTCATGGAATCAAAATATTTTAAGAGAAAAGTAAATAATAATCCGCAAGGAATCCGATAACAAAGTAGTCAAAGTTAGCTTGTAGCAAAATTGTATTTAGCTCCCAGCAGTATCCAATTGCTAATTACTTATTAGTTTTAATAATGAAAAAAATATTATATTCAAAATGCTTTACAATAAATTAAGTTTAATTATTTTTTTAATTACAAGATCAAGAAATTGTTAACTAACAATGACAATTTCACACTGACACTGACAAGACAATAGTGACAATAGCTAGAGGTGATCGATATATTATATAGCGGATAAAATAATCTAATAATAATAAATAATCATATAATCGATTATTTATTTTAACAGACAAGCGTTATTTATGTTGAAAGATTATTTTTATTACTTACGTATAACGTCGCAAGTTACAAGTGTTACAACTAAAATGTACACAGACAGAGGCGACAGAGCCCGGCCTATGGACAACGGCTCAAGGCCAAGGTCAATCTCACTTTGCCGTATAATATATTCGTTATATTTGTCCCATGTGAAATTGTATTCTATTGTAACTGAATAAGAACAATATTCCCTTTAATGTCCAGAACTAACATTTTGAAAACTAATAATAATTTTAGGATTATTTATTTTTTCGTATTGTACACGTTAGGTTAGATTATTTAATATTTATTATTTCGTTAAATAATCAATCAGTACGGACAAATCGCTTGCGCTCGTATGACGTTTTTTTTAATTTCGTTAATTTCAGTTTTATAATAATTTAGTTGTATATATAATTTAGTTTTAATTTAGTGTAAATTATTGATAGTCTACTAGTCTAGTGTGTTTAGTTATAGGTACATAGTAATTTAGTGTAATTAAAATGCCACGTAAAGGACTAATGTGGGACTATTTACGGTGGTGGATGAACACGGAAAAAAAGCTGAATGTAAATATTGTAAAAAGACATTTTCCGTCAAAACTACTACATCGAATTTTAAAAGTCATTTAAAGCAAAAACATTTAATTATATATGAAGAAATATGTAGAGAACATAGGAATGAAAATAGCGGTAAGTTTATCTATACATCTATACAACTAAATAAAATTGGAGTGTCTGTTTATGATATTAAAATAACCGCTTTTTACTAAATGCATATGGATATACACGGTGCATATAGCAAAATAACAATTTTTACAATTTTTGTCTGTCTGTCTGTCTGTTTTTTCAGCTTATCTCTGGAACGGCTGGACCGATTTTAACGGAACTTTCACTGGCAGATTGCTGATGTCATAAAGATTAACTTAGGCTTCAAGTATGCAACTTCATTGTTCAACTTTATTTTATTGTACTTAGGTACCAGAATCGCTGTCCCTGCTGTTCCTAGTACTTAAAAGCTGTTAAAAGTACGATGGGAAATTCAGTGAACTTAGTATTTAAATATGTATTTAATTTATTTTTTTTGCAATAACATTGGGTTAGAACTCAATATCTGTTAAAAAATACTGCCCGTTAATTTCTCACACAGCAGCAATCTATATATTAATAAATAGAAATAGAAAATAGTATGAAATTTTTATAGATAAAACATCATTACCTAAGTAACTCGAAAGGAAGCGAGGGCGGGACGGCGCGGCAATCAAAATTCAAAACACGTCGTTCTACGAATAAAAGTTATATAATAATAATATTATACTAATATATTATAACGTAAAAAATAACCGGCGCTTAAAAAGTAGCGTAACGTTATAATAAATTATTAATATATAGCCGTTGCGAACACTTCTAACAATAGCGGTGCGCGACTTTGAATGATTCCAGTCGAATTATTCGACTTAGTAAATCATTCGACTCAGTCGAATGATCCATACAAATTAGTAACTATAACTAATTTGTTTTTTTTTTGGGATTTTATGACCTGGTATTTACAACCTTTAGGTCAATAACTTTTTTTTCAATATTGTGTTGGCGTAAATACACTCAGCCAAAAACTATAGCTTACCCTATAGGAAAAAAATAATGGCATAAATTAATATTTAATTTTGACATCTTATAAAACGCAATAAATGTAATATGTAAGTAGACCTAATTTTAGTAGTAAGGTACCTAGTCTAATTTATAAGTATGTATGTAGTGCGTAGTCTTCTTTAACATATCTAGTATCTACCTAGTCTGTGTGTTTGTTTTCAAAAGTAATCTTTACTCTGTGCTTTTCAGCTTGTCTGACTCCTCATCTCTCTTGTCACATTTGTCTTGTCTTGTGATGTGACATTTTCTCAGGATACAAAAAATCTTCGCCTTGTTTATAATATTTTAATTTAATATTAACACCATACACAATGTATTTGTAAATATATTTTAATCGGAATTATTATTAAAGAAGCTTTCAAATGTTTGGCCAGTGAGTTTGTGATGTTCGTGACCTAAATATCGTGTAACATGCTAAGCCGATTTTCCGACGTTCTCCAAACCGCTGCAGACGTAGTAAGTAATTAAAAAAATAAGTGATGTATTTAATTAATGGAGAGGCGGCAATTTTCATACCGATTATTTGTAGCTAGCGCCACCAGCGACGAGGCTGGAGGATTTTGAGTATCATTGGAAGATGATACTGAATTTCTACCAGAACTATGATGATACCAGCAAGGTCCACATTGAAGATACCAGGATACCACATCATCTACATCAAATGTTGCAGGTAATTAAATGAGCTATAGATTTTTTTAATTTTTTTACACACTTCTACCAAATTTATTTTTACTTTGGTTGAAAGGTGCAAGGTTTGCTAGTTAGTGTTAAATGATACATTTTATAAATATTATAGTATAGAGTAATTTTCTTTAACTGTGATTATAGCTCTTATCAATGGTCACACAATTTGAAACATATACTAGAATAAAACATAGCTACATCTCACCAATTTAAAAAATTAGAAATTAAAGTTTCTGTATTGAGCATCTAGTTTCAAGAAAATAGGTTTAGCTGCAATATATAATTTTTCTATTTTTATGTGAATCAATTAAAATTAAACGAAAACTGAATACAATAACTATACATCATTGAAAACCGCATACAAATCAGTTAAGCCATTTCTGAGATTTGCGGAAAAAGCAAACTGAAATTTAAAAAGTGTAAAACAATATTTATGCAGTCTATATATTACGATAGCGAAAAAGCACACTCCGCTATTATCAAACCATACATATTATCATGCCATTATACACTATGTTCAAATTATTTGTTGACATAACGTAATACTGCACGGTCTAGATAAGCATTTACTTATTTTTCTGACCTTCGCTTATACATTGTAAGGTGTAAGGTGACTTGATGATACAAATGAAATTATATCCCTGTAAGGTATATGTTAAGTGTTTTAGTTATATACCTATATTATATTAATGTCTTTGCCAATATTCAAATCTAATTAAAGCAAAGATAAAGAAAAGTAGCACCCATTAAACCATGTCGGATGCCATCGGGTGGCATAAAAAATAATTTCATACATTCGGGTTGGCCACTAACCTCTCCACCAATCTGCACTGGAGCAGTATGGTGGAGTATGCTCTAGGCCTCCTCAGGTATGCGGAGAGACCTATGTAGATGTTGGACTCCAAACTGGGGGCCCCTGGCTAAAACCCCACATCTCTAGGTTTTAAAATTTATGTGCATATTAGAATTTAATTATCACTTTCTTCAGTGAAGGAAAACATCATGAGGAACCTACACACCTGAGAATTCTCCATAATTTTCTTAAAGGTGTATGAAGTCCACCAATCTGCACTTCACCAGCGTGGTGAACTATGGCATCCACCCCTCGCATTGCGAAAGGAGACACTGCCCAGTAGTGGGACAATTATGGGTTGTGATGATGATGATTTTTATGGTACAAATATAGCACACAAGTCTGCAAGTATGTAGGCTCATTTGGATTGGCCATGGCTTCAGACACCTCACTCAGTTAATTATAGATTATCTGTTATTATTTTATATGCTTATCATGTTTTGTATTACTGTATTGACTCAAGAATTGTTAGAGATTATAATATGTCATTGTTATATGGTTACTTGAATTAAATCACCTGATGTGCTAGAGCCGCCCCTGCTTAAGGGAAGTCTTCCTATCACGAAGGGGAGCCAGCTTCTATTGTGTATTACGACACCTGGTCTACCGGCATGATATTGAAGTCAGTATTCTAGGCCGCCTTTTTCGAATTAGGTAAGTATTCCGATGGGGTGGATTCCGACAGAACTAGACAGACAGAGAAGACAGAGATTGACTCCTTTGCCACATCTATAACCCCCTTCCCCCTTCTTCTACCCCCATGTCTTGCCTTTTATCTCTTTTCAAAATTCCATCGAACAAGCCGACGCACGGTGAGTATTCATCCTTTCGTCGTGAACGTCGTGAACGGTACGAACGACGTGCTTTGCTTTGTCTTTTATGATAAGTACCGCGAAGGACTGAAATAACTGTCTTGCGTCGGTGGCTCGTTCGATTATAATGTGAATGCCTTTCTGTCAAGAGTGAGTAGGTATTTCTAAGACCTAAGAGCTACATTGCCTCTCATCAGTGGGGTCGACATAGTCAATTGGTAACTTCACAAAGTAAAATAATTAATAGTTGAAAAACTAAAAAACGCTATAAAGTTTAAAGACAAAGCCATTATTCACTGTGCTGTCAACTCACACAGCAAGTTAAATAAAAGCTTGTAAAAAAATCTTATTGGAGCATTTCTTTTCAGCTAATCGTCGACGAAGAGAAGGAGCAAAAAGGTGGTACAGTCGGTCCTTGTCTGGAAGCGGTGGTACAACGTTCCATTTGCCTGCTGGACGCGCTGCAAGCCCTGGCTGCCTCAGACAGGCCTCCGGGGGCGAGAGGCCTGGCACTAGGGGTGGCCACCGCCCTGCTGCGACGGACTAGCCAGCCCTGCGTTAATAGCGTGCATGTGTATCGGCCTTTGCAGGTGAGGAATTTAAGTTTCACTTACCTCTCTGAAGTATAGCGTAATTGGAATCTCGCCCTTATACCATATTCAGGTGCCTAATACCTAAACTCGAGAATTTCATAGCTTAGTATTGATCAGGGCAGCCATATTTTTCCGAAAAAACTATTATTTATGGCGAGTAATCATTTGCTTGGGTGAAGGAAAACGTGATGAAGAATCACCTATCTGAGAGTTCTCCATTATGTACTCAAAAGTACATGAAATTTGCCATTCACATGAATCTATCGATAGACTCTATCGTGTTAGGTTACCATATATTATAAGAAGGCTATTCTTCACCTCGCATTATAGGGAGACCTGAGATCAAAAGTGAGATAGTTACGGGTTGTGATGATCCCTAGATGTGTAATATAAAGATTATTAATTACCATATCACATATTCAAGTTATTTCACGACTACCGCGGAACGCATTTCAACTTTTCACGCTCTTTTACACTTCTCATTAAAGAATTAACATATTCATATTCATATACCATGAATCGCTTTACATACATTTGGCTTACTTTAAAATTTAGATACTTTCGAAGTTTCGCACTCATTAGTAAAAATATGAGTTCAGTTTAAACGTAAAACCTTATTTGCAATAAGTTGATCGAGCTGGATATGGTATCGTATACGTGCAATAGGAAAATTAGCATCGTTCGATATACAAAGAAGATCTTATACGCGCTACAAATATTAATTAATTTTCATCTGAGTTGCGAGAAGTATCTTGCTGACCTTACATCGTTTCCGCTTGCGTTTCAGTTTCATCTAAACTGTTCTTTATAGTTATGCATATATATAGTGTACAAGTACTGCCTACACTTCGCTTGGGAAACTTAAAAATATGTTTAGATGGATTTTTTAGTTCCCCTTCTTAGATACCTCAAACATTAAAATATGTAGATAGGTGTAAATTGCATCAAAATTGATTATATCCTTTCTGTGAATCGCAGGAACAAAGGCATTGTTTTTTTTAGTAGATTGTTTTTTTTTAATTGATTTGGTTACAGGTTTAATATACGAAGGTATCATTTTCAAAATGTATGTGCGTATTAGAATTTAATAATCACTTGCTTCAGTGAAGGAAAACATCGTTGCGATGCGTGGGACAGTTATGGGTTGCGATGATGACGATGATGATTACTTATTGATACTAAAGTCTTATTTATTGACAGCGTATGCTGGTCCAGTGTAACGAGAGCCCGGCGTCTCCTACTGAGAAGGAAGAAGTGGAGCTCCTCTTAACTTTGTGCGGTTTGGTGCGCAAGGAACCCGGCTTGGCCAACATATTCACAACACCCTTCGTCGAAGACAGAAATAATACTGGTTAGTTTAAAATAAATTGTGTAACCTAAATATTAAAATATAATAAAACTTGAGTTCAATACTCAAGTCAAAATTTAAACACTAAAACCATTACATCAAGGTTTAATTTCGATTGCCGGCGATTGTAGCTCTTTTTGCGTTTTGAGCTCATTTTTAGCGTGGACCGGACATCCATAGTTATAATAAGTCAATGAATAAAATAGCTAAGTGATGTGAATGTAATGATGTGATGTAATGTAATCCCTCACGCGTGGACCTGGGTTTGAAATCTGGTTTGAAACCCCGGGAGTTAGCACATTTTACGTTTAACCAATATATAAAATCTCTATATTAAAGTATACTAGAGTCAAATCATATACCCCCGATTTCGGCCGTGTAAGCTGCTATTCGTAGATAAGTAGTGTCACTGTCTCTGCCACTAGTCACGGTCAACTCAACTGTTAGGTACGTATTATTCCAATAAAGAAAAGAATACGCAGCGCTATTGCGGAAGTATACGTCAAACTGTCTATTTTACTTGGGTGCATTACGCATTCATTCAATTCATTCGTTCAAAGTCGCAGAGTAACTATGCGAGAGTAAGATAACGTGGTGAAACGAATTTGAAGTTAACCATCGCATAAATTGACAGAGTCAAGTTTTACTGGGATAGCTACTTTAGTGTAAATTCAATGTTGGTGAAATCGGGCCTTATTATTATACCAATATTGGTATAACGAATGTGTAACAATAAATGATTTTTGTATCCCAGGCCTACCAGAAGATATTAAGAGGCTAATACCCATCCGACCCAGGGTGCAGACACCGAAAAAGAACCCTTTATTCGAGGTGGACTTCATGCCAAACCCGATGGCCTTGAAGAATGTGTCAATAGTACGCACCAAAGACGATAGAACCAACTCGAGCAGCTCTGTGGCTGATGACAAGGACTCTGGGAGGAGTCAGAAGACCTTGTACGAGGACAATGAGAGGTTTCTACTAATTGATCTGCTGCTGTCCTATTTGAATAGTGCTGTAAGTTTTTATAGGACTATTTGTAGATGTATATTTTTAAACTTATGTTATTGTGGACACTAAACATTTTACTTGCAAAGGGTACTCAATATTTCTATTTGTTTTACGTATGTATATATGTAATAAATTAATGTTTGTCGTGTGTTATCTTTGAGTTATTAAAACACATGATATTCTTTTTATGAAATTAACCGACAAATGTGCAGGTGTGACACCTTATGGTAAGCGGTCACTGTCGTCCTTGGACATGAATAATATAAAAGTTATAACCACCACATTTTAAGAAAAACAAAATGTGTGAAATTCACACGTACTAGTAGTGAAACTTCAAAAAAAAACGAATACTGTCAGTCCAGATATTGATGTTTTGCTTTGCTTACGTAAGCCGCCGTTTTGCCGATGCTTCCTATCTCATTTTGTCCCACGTTAAAATGTGTCTGTCTCTTTTTCGTTTCCGTTTCGTTTCATTTGCGCCTCATTTCCGTTTCATCGAATTCAAAATCACAACGATACTATAGAAGTTTTCACTTCAAAAAGATAGTTTGTATGATTTACAGCCAGCGTTACGTTCGAATGCAAAAAGCGTAACGGTTGGGTTGCGTAACAGTTGTACGGTGGCGCGCGAATGTCATTCATCAATAATTCAAGGGCACGGACTGAACTCGGCCTCGAACTGGTTTTTATTGTAATGCGTTGACATTTAAATAGTTTTTATATCCTATGAGTGCGAAAGTTTGTATGTATGGATGAAATTTTGTTACTCTTTCAGACAAAAACTACTGTTGGAGTTAGACAAAGAAAATGTATTGTAGGTTTTTTGTTCTGAAATAAGCCTAAATAAAAGTCCATGACAGCATATATCTACCTTTTATGAGTAAGCCACTATATACAAAATAGCAAGTTATAAAATACAAGACGATTGAGCACGCTCATAAGCTGCCAGAAAAGACTAGTTAATAAGAAATGTTGCAGGGCAACGTCTGTCGGGTCAGCTAATCTGTCACATATCCCTTGTCATATGTTCCCAGGACAACCAGGTGGTGCTCCGCGCGTGCGAGGGCATAATGATAGTGTCGTCGCTGCCCGAGGACGACATCGCCAACCTGGTGACCAGCTGCAGCCCGGCGTGCGAGGCCGTCGTGGAGCGCCTCGCCGCGCGCTACCGCCGCGTGCCGCCCGACGTGGACCCCGCCGACGTGGACCACCTTAACATCACCTGGGCGTGAGTACCCGCCGCCGGGGTGAGCTTGTGAGGGGGGGTCGAGGTCATAATAATTTATTATCACTACACCCACAATTTTTGGTACAGTTTACTGAAAAACTATCACGCCTATAGATTTGTGCTTTAACATAGTAATTTAACTTAATGTCTAGATTTGTTTTTTTTTTATTTAATAAAGTCAAATTATTTTTTTATTTAATAAAGAATTTATAACAACTTAATACATCACAATAGATAGTGTGTAAACATAAAATCAGGGCGTGTTTATTAGTAAACAAATTAATATGTTTTCAGATACGTCGCGCAGGACTTCGGTGATAAATCCTACTCCAAGTTCCATGGGTACCGCGAATTGACAAGCTTTTTCTCGTGGCTCGACTACTGTGATACACTTATGAAGGTAATTTAAACCTTTTTTATGTACAGTGTAGAAATAAATAATACAGAAGTGATAGTCGAGTGGTTTGAATGTGGGATTCCCTTGCCGGGAGACCCGGGTTCAAATCTGCATACACCTTAAACTTTCATAAATTATGTGTGTATTAGAATGCTTTGGTG
This sequence comes from Ochlodes sylvanus, assembly GCA_905404295.2. Classification (NCBI taxonomy): domain Eukaryota; kingdom Metazoa; phylum Arthropoda; class Insecta; order Lepidoptera; family Hesperiidae; genus Ochlodes; species Ochlodes sylvanus. The sequence continues at coordinate 8,392,051 of FR990144.1, forward strand.
AATGAAAACATCGCGAGGAAACCTGCACACCCAAAAGTTCTTCATAATGTTCTCAAAGGTGTGTCAAGTTGAAAAATTCTTTTTGTATTGGATAATCCATTTATCGAAGAAGACTATGGACTGTATAGCATCACGCTACGACCAATAGGTGCAGAGCATTGTTTGAGCTATTGGGATGTATCAGGCGCTCCGATGCACTTTATCGCGTGATATGCACTCATCGCTGTCCAATCAGAAGCCAATATCACGTCATCGGCAGCCAATCGCGTGGCTTCATTAGACCTTACGCATGTTCTTTGTTCGATGTAAAAATTTGCATTCACCGTCTTACGCACATTATATACGCACATTGTAAATCTGTCTGCAATTAAATAATATCGAAGGAGATCGCATTTTTACTCTACAAAATTCTACGCAACGCAACATTTTTGGTCCTTCGAGCCGGATTCTAGAAAAGAATCAGAAGAGCATTATATATACGAGGAAGGCAAAACTAGCAACTGTTAACCATCTGCAAACTGAACCATCTGGGAACTGTGAACCAACGCGCAAGAGGATCCAGGATACAAAAAACCAGTCGGGATTTAGCAGCTGCATTACTCAAAAAGGGTCTAACGACGGCAGTGTTTGTGGTCTGTGACGTGTTTATTCTGGTGTTTGCATACTGTAAGTACTTAGGCTTTCCTCATCATCCAAAATGTCTAAAAGCGATTCCGATAGAAGTAACGATAACGCTATCAAAAATTTAAACAAACTAAGAGGTTCAATTAAAGGTAGATTAACTGTGTTTAAAAATTATGTTGATACTTTAGGGGCCGTAGACATAAATTATACTCAACGAACAGAGCTAAAATTAAGGCTACAGGGGGCTAAAAACTTATATAGTGAATTTAATGACGTGCAAAACAAAATTGAGTGTTTACTCCCGGTGTCTGAGTTAGAATCGCAATTATTGGTTCGTGAGGAATTTGAAAACAATTATTATAGTGTCATAGCAAAGACCGAATGCATGATCAATGATGAGGAACCCGCCTGTGACAAGTCCTTATCAATAAACAGTTCATTTCAATCAGTTAAGTTACCTACTATCTCGCTTCCTACTTTTAACGGTGATTATGACCAATGGTTAGAGTTCCGTGACACATATTTAGCCCTCGTTCACAATTCACACGAAATCTCAGACATTCAAAAATTTCATTATCTCAAATCTTCACTTCACGGTAGTGCACAATTGGTTATCGACTCAGTTGAATTTTCGGCACGCAACTATTCAATCGCTTGGGAACTATTGTTAAACCGATACAACAACAGCAGATTACTCATACACAATCATGTTAAGTCTCTTTTTTCCATTCCTAGCGTAAAACAGGAGTCACCGTCGGTGATGAGAAAGCTAATTGACACAATATTAAAAAATATTCGGGCTTTAAATTTACTTGGTGAACCTACAGAACACTGGGATACTCTTGTTATTTATTTAGTTGTAACCAAGTTAGATCCCGCCACGGAACGCGAGTGGGAACGTTATAAAACTATGTTGATACCTCCTACCGCCGACACGGATACTGCGAATAAAATAAAACTAGACGATTTGATAACATTTTTAAGAAATAAAGCTGATATACTAGAAACTTTGTCTGCAACACATTCAAAACCTGGAACCTCACATTCATCCAATTTCAAACGTCATTCTATCACTCCACAAACACATTCAAAGCTACAGTGTAACGTAGTCACTAACAAGTTAAAATCGCGCACAAACTTTAATAATTCACGTACAAAAACTTGTTTACTATGTAACGCACAACATCCATTATATTCTTGCGATCAATTCCTTAACTTAAACTTGCACGATAAACTCACATTCATACAAAACAAACAGTTATGCGAGAATTGCTTGCATCCTGGCCATACAGTAAGTGAATGTCGATACGGTCCCTGCAGAAAATGTGATAAGAAACATAATTCTTTGATTCATCGCGACGGCCACGGGAGCGGCGCGGAGGTGCGCCCCGTGTCACTGCTGTCTGCTAATGAGGCGGATGGCCGGGAGCGCATCCAGCCGCGCGCGCTTGCACACCAGGTAAATAACACATCTGCAGCGGCCCATACGTTACACACACTCGCGCATTCACAACCTGTATTGTTATCTACTGCAATCGTTGAGATAGCCGACGGAGCGGGCACTTATTATAAGATTCGCGCCGTTTTAGATAGCGGCAGCGAACGTAGTTTTATCTCGCAGCGTTTATGTAATAAACTTAATATACAATTAAAACAGTCTACTGCACAAATACATGGGGTTGGTAGTGTCGTCACCAAAAGCACGCAAAATTGTGACGTACACGTTAAGGCAATCTGTGGAACGTTTAACTTACGCATTTCATGTTTAGTTTTACCACATATTACTTCTAATTTACCAACTGTCTCAATTCATAAACTATACATTCCTACGCACATTCAACTTGCAGATCCTACCTTCTATCAAAGTCAGCCTGTCGACATGCTGATAGGGGCGGATCATTTTTGGAATATTTTAGATGAAGGAAGGCTGCGACTATCGAGTGGCCCCTTCCTTCAGAACACCAAATTGGGCTGGGTGGTGTCCGGTCCTCTTTTACAAGGCAAGCAGCTGTCGCAAGCCGTATCTTGTAATTATAGCACTCTAGACACGCAAGCTATAGATAAACAGGTACGTTTGTTTTGGGAGCTCGAAGAGTTGCCTAGCGATCGCAAGTCAGGGGATTCGCGCAGTGAGGGCGAACGTCAATGTGAGGACCACTTCGTACAAACAACAACGCGCAATGCTGATGGAAGGTTCTGCGTTCGTATCCCGTTTAAACAACCACCTGACACGTTGGGCGAATCATATTCTCATGCGGAGCGACGTTTTTTAGCGCTAGAAAAACGATTAAATAGTAACCCCGCTTACAAAGAGCTATACCGAGATTTTATACACGAATACATACAGTTGGGGCACATGAGTCGCATTACAGCTTGTGGTGACCCTCATTACTTCATGCCACACCATGGCGTATTCCGTGAACACAGTACTACAACGCGCTTAAGGGTAGTATTCGACGCCAGCGCAAAGACGTCGAACGGAATATCCCTCAACGATTTACAACTCGTTGGAGAACCTTTACAAGGTGATTTAATTTCTATTTTACTCAGGTTCCGCGAAAACAAATACGTCGCTTGCGCTGACGTCGAAAAAATGTACAGGCAGGTACTTATCGAACCTGAACAACGCAGTCTGCAACTAATTTTGTGGCGTGACAGTCCGTCTGAGGAAATTGGTATATACCAATTAAACACTGTCACGTACGGGACCGCCTCTGCGCCATTTTTAAGTTGTAGGTGTTTAAAACAATTAGCACACGACTGCGACAATCCGGAGGTCGCAAGGATTATAAATAATGAATTTTACGTAGACGATTTGATTTGTGGAGAAGAAAGCATTGACAAATTATTATTACTATGTGATGAAACCGCGAGCACTTTAAATAAAGGATGCTTTCCCCTTCGCAAGTGGATTTTTAACTTCGATCACGGTCATTATGTAAACAACAATACTGTAAAGGAACTATCCTTAGGTGAACACGCACATAGCAAAACTTTAGGTGTAGGCTGGCATAATAAATCTGATTATATACATTTTAATACACGTTTCGAATATTCTAATGATGTTAAACCGACTAAACGCATAATTTTATCCGTGACATCGCAAATTTTTGACTCTCTCGGTCTGTTAAGCCCTGCAATAATAGTTCCAAAAATTATACTCCAAAAATTATGGGTATTAAAATTAACTTGGGATGAGGATGTACCTAGCGAGATCGCACAAGCGTGGTTTACTTTCGTAAATAATCTTTCGATTCTCGATAACATAAGAGTACCGCGTTATGTTTTTTGTGAGGAATTGGTTCACTCTAAAGAATTGCACATATTCACTGATGCGTCGCAGGTAGCTTACGGTGCGTGCGCTTATATTCGTAGTGTTAATGAGAGATCCGCTGTGACAGTTCGGTTGTTGTGTTCAAAGGGCAAGGTCACACCGCTCACTCCCACAACTATACCAAAGCTAGAGTTGTGTGGAGCTCGTCTGGGCGCGCGCCTATATTCTAAACTCAACGAATCACTCAGAGGTCATTTTGATAAAGTGATTTTCTGGACGGATTCGACAATCGTTTTAGGCTGGTTACGAATGTCACCTAATCTATTAAAAACATACGTTCAAAACAGAGTTGCAGAAATACACGACCTTACAAAAGATCATTTATGGCGTCACGTCAAGGGCCGTGACAACCCTGCTGATCTCATCTCGCGTGGAGCGCATTTAGACGCATTGGCTAATTCTACGTTATGGTGGAATGGGCCTGCATTCCTCCATGAACCTTATTATGATTCCTCTTACGCAAATATAGATTCGAATCTCACTGAATTACCCGAAACCAAATCTAACGCCGTAGTACTAGCTTCTAATCAAATTACTAACGACTCGCTATTTACATTTTCGAGATTCTCTCAGTTCAGTCGCATGCAGCGTGCTGCCGCATATGTTCTTCGCTTTATAAACAACACACGCATTAAAGAAAAGCAAGGGCGGCGACACGGCGCACTGACCGACGAGGAGCTGAGGGAATCTATACTGACACTCGCGCGCCTCTCGCAGCGCGAGGCCTATCCTGATGTTTATGAAACCTTGATTAACAAGAAATCATTGCGCAATACTCACCATCTCATGAATTTAAATATTTTTCTAGATAACCGAAACATATTACGCGTAGGTGGTCGCATTCTCAATTCATCTTATTTTAATTTTGACAAAAAACATCCAATTTTACTATCAACAAAACATCACTTTACTATATTACTTTTTAGACATGAACACAAAACATTACTACACGCAGCTCCACAGTTACTTTTATACACGCTTAGAGAATCATGGTGGCCGGTGGGTGGTAGAAGCTTGGCTCGAACAATAGTACACAAGTGCGTTATTTGTACTCGTTTTCGAGCGAAAACTTTGAAACCGCTCATGGGCAACTTACCTGCTGAACGGTTACAACCAGGTTTTCCTTTCATGAAATGCGGAGTAGATTATGCAGGACCTGTGTTCATACTTAACCGTAGAGGTAGGGGCGCGAGATTGATCAAATCTTATATATGTCTGTTTATATGCTTTGTCACCCGTGCCATACATCTTGAATTGGTTAGCGACTTGTCTTCAGGGGCTTATTTACTTGCGCTTAAAAGATTTATATCGCGTCGCGGAAAACCAAGCGAAATATTCTCAGACAACGGGAGAAACTTTGTGGGTTTGATTAGCGATTTTTCAAAATTTCTTAATTCATGTACCGAACACATTAGGGATTACGTAGCCTCTCAGAGCATAAAGTTTCAGCTGTTACCACCGTATGCTAGTCATTTTGGAGGATATTGGGAAGCTGGGGTCAAAAGTTGCAAATACCATTTGCGACGCGTCATTGGCAACGCGCACTTAACGTACGAGGAATATAATACGGTTTTAATTCAAATTGAAGCCGTATTGAATTCCCGTCCTCTCAGTCCGTTATCGACAGACCCAGGCGATCTGCAGCCACTCAGCCCGGCTCATTTCCTGGTCGGCCGCTAACTGACAGCTCCGGTCAATGAAGACCTAACTGATAAGCCCATCCATCTTCTCACGCGATATCAACGGGTAGAGCAGATGCGTCAACATTTTTGGACTAGGTGGTCGAAAGAATATTTATCTGAACTTCAGACAAGGACAAAATGGAAGCAAAATACGGAGGACTTATCGCAGCATACCCTTGTTCTGATTAAAGACGAAAACCTCCCACCGTTGAAATGGTGTCTTGGACGCATCATCAAGACGTTTCCAGGTCGTGACGGCATTTCGAGAGTAGCAGACATCAAGACATCGACCGGTGTAGTGCGCCGTGCATTCTCAAAAATATGTCCATTACCAGTTAGTGAAGACGAAGGTTGGAAGACTAGCTGCTTCCAAGGCCGGGAGGATGTTTGAGCTATTGGGATGTATCAGGCGCTCCGATGCACTTTATCGCGTGATATGCACTCATCGCTGTCCAATCAGAAGCCAATATCACGTCATCGGCAGCCAATCGCGTGGCTTCATTAGACCTTACGCATGTTCTTTGTTCGATGTAAAAATTTGCATTCACCGTCTTACGCACATTATATACGCACATTGTAAATCTGTCTGCAATTAAATAATATCGAAGGAGATCGCATTTTTACTCTACAAAATTCTACGCAACGCAACAAGCATCAATATGAAAGTGTTGCAAAAATGGGAAAAGTTTCCCCTGTAATTAATATTGAAAGAAGGAAAAAAAGATTTATTCAAGTTAAATTACCCCTACACATGGAACTTAGAATATCCACTACACATTTAAAACTCGGCGTTGAGTAGGCAGTAATTATCGAGAAAGGGGTCCAACTCAGCATTATACTAGCTACCCATTGGTGATACTCCGGTAGACCAAACATCCAATTATTGACCAGTTCCTCGTTGCAGGAATGCCATCCAATCATAGCGTCACACCTGGCGCGCACGTTCCGCGCGAACTTCCTGGAGGCCGTGGCGGAGGGGGCTCTGGTCGGGGCCGACGAGGGGCGGAGCTCCCCGGAGCGCCTGCAGCGGCCCGCGCGCACGGCGCTCGCGGCGGCGCTGCTCGCCAAGTGCCTCAGGGTTGTCGACTCGCCGGATCTTATCAATGGTGAGACTGATATACCGTGGCTTCGACCTATGGCCCACAACTGAGCAGGGGTCTCTCCTCATACCCGAGGAGGCCTTGAGCATACTCCACCACGCTGCTCCAGTGCGGATTAGTCCTGATAATTGTTGTTATGAATAGTCCAGTTAGTAAATGTTAGTAAGAGTCTCGTTCTAATTCGATCACAGATGTGTGACTTGAGGACTGAGATAGTCGCCTCTAATAAAGTGTAACGTCTCCACACCTTTCTAACTGGAACACAGTTGCTGTAAAAACAATGATTACACGGTAGAAATGGTATTTAAGTAAGTACCGTGGCAGGCGGTGATACTACCCCGGGCGAACTCTAGACTCTACTAGCTATTCGCTAGTATTATAATATTAACGCCATCTGTTATCGAGTACCGTAAACTTATTTCGTTGTCAGAGTTCTCGAACTGGCTGGTGGGTGACGGCGAGGTGTCGGAATGGCCGCTGCTGCTCGGCCTCATCAACAACTGCCTCACCGACGACTACGACCTCACCCTGGAGACGTTGAGGTTCTTTGAGGTGAGTACTGTTTGACGGTTGGTGTAACTAAAATTAGGCTTTGTCTTGTGTCTTGTGGATATATTGTTGTTTTTTTTTAAACGTAAACTAAACAATAGTATCTACTCTATATAATTATACTATGTAATTGTACATTTTAGAAAAATATTTAATCAATGTTTTAGAAGAGACGTTATCTTTTAGAAAAACGTGCCAAAAACCCATTGACATATTACTATGTCAATGCAAAAACCCGACAGCGATAGCTCGTGCAACAATGCGTGCGCCGTCTAAACACCCATAAGACCATACCCCATAAGGTTTACTGTAATAACCACGAGTTTAGTAACATACAATATTGGATTGCATATGTAAATTAACAGCATTAGCAAGCATTACAAGATGGGTTTAAATTTCTTACTGGTCTAGGTGTGTGTTCTTGTCTTGTGTGTTGTCCATGGCACCACGACACGGAATCCTAGTGCGGGGCTATGAGTGTGTAGCTTTATTTATTACTAGCTTTCGCCCGCGGCTTCGCCCGCCAAAAATCCCTAAATAAAAGTTGATAAAATCAGAAAACTTTCATACTAACATTGTAGCCCCCTTTTACCCCCTAGATGGTAATTTCTTTTTAAATCTTTTCTTAGTGCTCCCCTACGTTATTAAAGGAACCCCTGTGCGAAACTAACCCTTATAGTTTGGGCCCTGCGTTGATATGTCAGTCAGTCAGTCGGCTTCTCCTTTTATATATTTTATATAGATTATAGTACGGCCGGCGGTTCTTGGCCGCTCTGAACTTTGTTCGGATCGCTGCGCAGAAGTCAATTTTAAGGTCGAAATGGTGGCAAGACGCGCGCGGTGTCACTTTGAGCATTGTTTGTTTCAGTTGCACGCTCAGTGTTCGTGCCGCTATCCCTCTCCAAGTACAATACCTGCGCACTATATCCGAAAGCCTAACTTCAGAGCGGCCTAGAACCGTCGGGCCGTACTATACAATACTTGACATCTACACAACACTTCCGACACTTAAAACAACCAACAACGTTTCTATGTGAGCACAGACAACGATAGAGAAGGGCACCGAGCACAGCATCCAGCGGCTGGTGCTGTCGCGCGTGTGCGGGCGCGGCTACTGGTGCGTGCGCCCGTGCGCGCCCGACGAGCGCGAGCGGCTCAACGACGTGCCGCTGTGGCGCGAGCGGGAGAGGAACAGGTGCCGTCTCTTTCTACAGACACCGACCCGGATGGCGCAATGGTTAACACGCCGGATCGCCGTTCCGAGGGTCCTGAGTTCGATTCCCCGCGAGGCGGAAGTTTGAATGATGAATTTAAATTTCCGCTCTTGGTCTGGGTGTGTGTGTTCTTGTCTTGTGTGTTGTCCATGGCACCCACGACACAGGGAATCCTAGTGTGGGGCTATGAGTGTGTAGCGTTATTTATTTATTTATAGACACCGACCACGCAGCCAATAGACACCTAATGTTTGATTTTCCGTATTGAATGCATTCTGGCAACTAGCTGAGGTAACACGAAGCGGGGGGACTGGCTAATTCAACGCTGTGATTGGATAATTCAAGGCTACACGAAACGTTGGAAAGAAATAGATTAATTTAAGCAACGGGAAAGAATAAGACGGCACGAATTTATATCGGTACTATAAGCCAGATATGTTGACAGAAGTCATTCGCCTGTTATTAAGAGTCTATTGGCCGTGTGGTCGGCGAGTATAGAGGACGCTCTCCATACAAACAGTCATTCGAAAATGGTACCAAATCACTCACGTGACTTAAACCGCTAAACGTTCACAATTGGTTCTTTTTTATGTCGACTAGGCCAGCCGTGATTGGCTACTTTCAATGTCAGTGAAAAGCAATAAACGGAAAGACCAACGGGCTGACATGGTCGTTTCGATTTTATACTCCTCACATTGTAAGAGGAGACCCGTGCCCAGCATTGGGACAGTTATGGGTTGTGATAATGATGATGATTATTTGTCGATTTAAAATGAATAGATTTTGAAGTCGGATATTTGTTTAAGATAATCATGATATTTGGTGTCGATCGCAGGGAAGCCATGAAGCAGCTGCAGCACGAGGACGAGGTGAACTCCCAGATCCAGGACATCCTCTCGCACGAGGGGCTGGACACGCGCGACCAGGCCGAGGGCGGCGAGAACATACATCGCGTCATCAACAGGTTGGATACTTTGAAATTTTCAGTGTTTTTGAGGGTAGATACAATTTTTTTGTGATTTTGAGGGTAGACACAATTTTTAGGGATTTTGAGAGTAGATACAATTTTTAGGGATTTTGAGGGTAGACACAATTTTTAGGGATTTTGAGGGTAGACACAATTTTTAGGGATTTTGAGGGTAGACACAATTTTTAGGGATTTTGAGGGTAGACACAATTTTTAGGGATTTTGAGGGTAGACACAATTTTTAGGGATTATGAGGGTAGACACAATTTTTAGGGATTTTGAGGGTAGACACAATTTTGTTAGTGATTTTAAGGGTAGACAATTTTTTTTTGGCCGGCAACGCTTCGGTGATGATGTGAAATGTTATGGTGACCATGGAAGACGGTGAACGGTTACCATCAGGTGGTTCGTCTGCTAGTTGTTCGGCTATTTATATATAAAATTTTTAGTAATGGGGGTAGATTGATAAGTTTAATTTTACCTACTGAAATGTTAGTTCACGCTTTATAATGCCTTAATGCTACCGCATTATGTCGAACGTAAGCGATCGATAAACTTAGACATTGAAATGAGAGACGATTAGTTGTATAGTTAAAAATTAAAACTGGGGGTATGTTTGGATTGTTTGGGATAATATTTGACTATGGATTATTTAAGTGTTGATGTAATATTTCGTAAGTGACGGGCCTACTGCAGGCCAATGAGTATATTATCATAGAAGAAATTATCAATAAAAAGATTTGTATTTCCTGTGAGAAAACTGACGTTAATTTATTTTAATAAGTCTGTAGCCATGAGTGTGCTGTGAAGTATAGTAAGGTAAAGGCTGTAAAGTATAATGAGATGGAGTGAAGAAAAAAATTTTTGGAACATGAAACTATCTCATTCTCTCGCAGAGAGTTGTCATTAGAAAGAAAGAGCTATCTTTTCTCAAAGTCAAAAGTTTTTTTCTAACAAATGTCAATAGAGGGTACCTCATATTGAAGGTACATCAATTTGGTCGGTATTAAATTTTCATTCAAATAAGAACTTAAAGAGCATAATATTGATATTGGTACTGAATGGTGCAATTAGTAGTCTGTATTAAGTCGAAGTACCGATATGTCATTAAATTAATTTTATTTTGCTTCTAACATAAAAAAAAGATAATTATAACAATACTTACAATGTGCTTTAACATATTATTATATTAAATAGTTAACAAGACGATTTTGTATTTTAGCCGGCTCAGAGCACTGAAAGCGCGTATCGAAGACATTATAGCATCCGAAAACTGTGACGTGGACACTGATCGCGCCAACTCATAGCATTGCGTCTGATAACATCATAGTTTAAGCTTTTATTAACAGATTTACTGTATATGATCATATCGTAGATAGGACCTTAACAATAACCTTAATAATAAGGATTAACATTCAATAACAGTGGTGGCTTTTTAAAATAGAGATTGTATGAGATTAAATTAAGGGAAGGGGCGGTGCTAACGCATTTTGTACACAGGAAGGTCTTAAGTGTTTTCAAGATGCAATTAAGTGATGTTTTTCGATGTAGCCCGCAAATTATTATTTTTTCAGTTTTTTGCAAACTATCTCTTTACACGAAATGTATATTTTTGCTTTTTTGGCGACCCTACTTTTTGAACCTCTCTTTTCTTAGTTTTGAGGTAACGTAACCATAAAAAAGAAAACATTTATAATAATCTACAACAATACATTTAGCCTATATTGTCGAAAAAAAATTATATTACAATAATGAAACACAAAAATATTTTTCAGAAACATATAAAATCGATTTTTTTCTGAATAAATGTTTAGATTTCATGTCAGGACTAATTTAATTTACGTCTATCAATGCTTGAAGACAGTATTCCCTATTTGTTCCTAATCACCCCTAACGTTTAGGGTATTTGGAATCATATTATAATGAAAACATAATATCACATATTATAAATTTAAGTATGTACATTTTGCATATTATAATAAATAAGAGTATTACCAAATAGTAGGTAATATAATGAAATTGGTAGATTTATATTTAAATTTTATAAGTTATATATACTCGTAGTTCCTTATATTTAAGACTGCTATTATTTTTTTGTATTGAAATGTCCATTTGCGATATGATACAGTGAAATCCATTTGAAATGGATGGTTGTATGGATGTGCCATAGATTATATTTCTATAAGACCTATCAATTTACTTATCCATCCATCCAAATAGAAATAATACAGAAAATAGTTATAACCAGCAATCGCCATTATAATAGTTTTACGCATAACTTAGTTATATGGTGCATTAATTTATTTAAGTCGAAGGTTATTTTTTTAAAGATTGTTTAATGTGACTCATTCGGTCTCGCGAGCGAAATTCAAATTTTCTCGATTTTTTATATACTATGTTTTATAGGTCGTGTGTAATTCAAATGCCATTTCATAATTGTAATTATGAATTTACTGAAATAAATCAATGATTTTTATCAATACACAACTATTTTTTGAGGCTCTGTCTATTTTCATAAAGAAAATGCTATTTTGATACAATCCAATGATATAATTATGTAATTATTTATTAATTTAGTATTTCAAATGCATGATATTTTCGGGGATTGCAAATTCAAATTTTTTATTGCTCAAAAATACACTGATGCAATTTACAGGTTCATAATAGTACCTAAATAGTTCGTGTATTTAACCATTCCTGGCATGCAATACTCGGCGTAGGGGTAATACAATGATCACGTTACAATACGTTACATATTTATTACAATTCATTCATACAATCAATTTATAATTGCAATTCATTAATATTCAATAAATGTATGTTAATTATATTTTGTGAAATCGCATTTTAATAAATGCTTCGTAAAACAGCTATAATGTGTTAAACACGAAAGAAAATTTCAATTTTGTTTGCTGTTTGAAGAGTCAATGTGAAGGATTTTAATTATTGAAATTTGTGCTCAAATCTGAAGTATTAGTGGAACAGCATGTACAAAATAGTGCTATGGCTTGCCATGTAGGTTTAAGTTATTTATAAATAAAATTTTATTTCAATCGATTAAGGTGATTTAAGTGGTTTCTAATTATTTTATTAGAAATACAAGTACAGGAATCTATGTACATATGATAGTTTTGATTGGAATTCAAGGTGGAGCTGGAAGATGGAGACTTTCTTTTAACATTAAAATATACTATGTGTAACGATAGTTGATTTTTTTTGGTGCAAATTATAATATTTGTGTACAATAGTAGAATATTTTTATTTGTGTGTCATAAAAATGATGAAATTATAATATTACACAGCTAGGCATAATATTACACAGGGCATTAATGAATTAAGCAATAGATCATTTTAGAGCCAGTTTTCAGCTGTTACGATAAAAATTAATGAAATGTGAATTTATACTTTTATTTAGTACTTAAATTGGTAAAAAAAGGAGAATTATCGAGCGCCGTTCAAAACAGATAATATAAATTAAAATACAAATTTGTAAAAAAAAACTTTAATCTAACGCGTAAACTTGGACGAAGAAGCGGCATGAAACTCCCAAGGAGAACACAAAACCCGACAAAATATTCCAAGAACGATCTCAATAATTCTCCTCTCTATACAATTATAGCTAAGTCTTCCAATGTACACCGGTCGCAACAGATTAAACGTTTATTCCAGAAGCGGTTGTTTCATTTCCCCTTGTTCTTGCAGTTTCCTGCTGCTGCTGCCGCGCGCGCTGCTGTCCGACCCGGTGGGCGCCGACTACGAACACTACATACACGACGCCCAGAGACATTATCAGGTAAATGGGTCTGGATACGGATACGGATATAGGAGTAGTGTTATACCGGTTTCGGATACGGTTAGGAATATGTAATTATTTCGGATTTCGAACGGTCCGTTAGTTTCGGTTACGGTTACGGAGTTCTATAACATCCCTGCAATGAATACAGTACAAACATAACAAATACATTGCATTACATTGCATTGTATTACATCAACCCTTTAATGGCTAACTGCTGGTCTCAACATTGTGGCCTCCGCTAAACATTGTGGCCTAGACTCAAGGACTCTAGGACCATAATGTTTAGGACTATGCTCGAGGCCCTAGAGCATACTCCACCACGCTGCTCCAATGCGGATTGGTGGAGGGAGTAGTGGCCAATCCAAGTGTCGGAAGTTTTTTATGCCGCCCGAATGCCTCCGAACTGATTGAGCGTCTGCTATCTATCGAAAACAACCGAGACCGACGGCTTTACGTGCCCTCCGAAGCACGGAAGCGCTCAAGAAATTTTGCCACTAGCGGTCACCCATCCAACTACCGACCGCGCCCGCTGTTGCTTAACTTTGTAGATCATTCAAGATCCACGCAAGCCGCCGGGCTATGAGCGCTTCAGAAAAAGAAATGTACAATGTAACAATTATAATAGTGAGCGTACAGAAATAGAAACGTGTGTAACTAGGGATTAACATGTTATATAAAATAACTAAGGATACGCAATAATTAATGCGTATAATAAAATAAGCTTGTTAATAAACTAAATAAATGGGTGTGTGAAATGCATAAAAAACGCCATTTTATACGCCCAGATTAAGCTAAGAATTTTTTATTTCTTTACACATACGTAGGTATTTAAATAATACATGTATCACAAACTAGGGTCATATGAGAAGGGAGAACAGAAATTAATCCACCAGTGACAAACTGTCACATAAACAAACGCGTAAACCTTTGGCGTGTGTACACTCGCTCCGCACTAACATGGACAGATTACATTACACATTATACATACATACATTTATACACATAAATACCCAAGACCCGAGATCAAATATTTATCTGTCACATTGTTGTCCCGACCGGGGATCGAAACTGGTCCTCGACCGGCAGATTCGATACCAACGAGTCAATATCACAGGGTATTTTATTTATTTATCGTAAGTTAATGCTTGACCACAATCCATTGATGGTAAGTGGAGATGAGGTCTTGGATCGTACAGTGCACTAACTTAGCAGCAGCCTATTCACTCTTGATTTGAAGACACCCACATTATAATCGGAGGGGAACACCGACGCCGGCAATTTGTCTCAGTCCTTCGAAATAAATATAAAACACGACTTATAAGTACTCTGCAGCCAATGCGTTAATCTAAAGAGTAGACTTGGGTTCGGTTCATTTATTTAAAGATTTTTATTGAACAAATAATACAATGCACAAAAAATGAAATTGTCGTAAACAACTGCGACTGTGTCGCAGCCGTTTACGTATCGTAACATGACAATTTTCAGTTGTGGCTAGACATAACGGCCAACTTCAACTGGCCGGCCGACCACGTGTACACGGACACCGCGGCCAGCTCCACGCACAGCTACGACAGCCGCCCCGAGGCGGACATACATCTGGACGAGGTGTTCGACACCGTCCACACGACCTACTCCCGTAAAACCAGCAAACAGGAGGACCCCCGACCTCACCGATACGATAACACGACCCGCTTGGGACCCCTCTACGTTGACGTCACCCTCGCGAACAGCAGCAAAGAGAACACCTTCAAACTGAATCGATATCTCCCGAGTCAGAATAACGATTCGAGTAATCGATGCTGCAAGGATATCGATAACTCGCATCACGCTGACTGTTTGTTCTCGCAACGATTGGTGATTCGGAGCCGGGACTGTTCGTCCAATTCTGAGGACGAGTTCGACGAGGGCCCGTTCTTTAGGATGCTGTTCAAGCTGCTGGAGAATATGCCGAATCAACCGTATCAAGTCAATTTGCACCTTACGTCGATAATATCGAAGTTGGCTTTGATGCCGCATCCAAATCTTCACGAGTACCTGCTGAACCCGTCGCTGCCGACTGCCAAGAGCACCCAAACGCTGTTCAAAACGCTCCAGGAAGTGGCGAAGAAGTTGACGACGGAGATTCCGAGACTGAAGAATTATAAGAAGGTGATTGAGACCACGAGGCAACAGCTGATGAGTGAGGATCCCAGTTATGATGAGAGGTTAGCTCTTTTTTATATACATATATAGATAAATATAAAAATAATAATCAGTAACACCATAGGCACAAAAAGAAAGAGGCAAAATGTTGGTAGAAAGAAAAAATGTTTTTTTAGATTCATTTTATTTCAACAATTACAGTCTCGTATAAAATGTAATCATCGGATGGTATAGAGTAATTAATTGCTATTAACTATTGAAATTAATGCAAGTTTAAACATTTTACGTTGTAACACTAGACTAGACCATTGATAAAAAGTTGAAAAGCAATATTCTCGTTCTAAAGTTGATATGAATTGGATCTTGACATAATTTTGTTTGTTTTTTTGGTCACAGTAAATCATGTACTAGTGTAAAATAGGAGAATACGTTTTTTTATAAATAACAGACCTATAGGGCCGACGAATCGATAAAAAAATCCTCATTAATATATTGTTTTTTGACGTGAAAACGTCTTGTAATTGATGAACACCGGCAGCGCGCACCATAAAGCGTCACGTTCCGCCTGAGCCTGTGCGTGCAAGCGAGAGCGCGCAAGAAGCGATAGAGAGGCACGATCGACCTAAACGTTCGGCTTGCAACGCATCTATCTCTCTTCCCTTATGACGTTATCACGTAAAATTATCGTCCGTAAACCGACTTTACAGACAACCATTTTTTTCTTTTACAGCGGTGACCACAACCAACTGGTAGAAAGTCTGATTGTGTTGGAGGAGTTCTGCAAGGAGCTGGCCGCCATCGCGTTCGTCAAGTACCAGCACTACAGTCATATGCAGCGGTAGGTTTGTATACACTGCATCGTGCAGTTCCTCATCGTACGGGTCGCGATTTGCGTCATAGCCTCGGGTTTCCGCTAGCAAAAGCATGAGTTTATAGGTACACTATCGTAAAAATTTACAATTGTAGTGAAAAAGCGATTTGTCTTGACTATTTTTTAAGTGAAACTTCTATATCCGCGAGACATTTGATAGTGTGTGGCTACATTGCACGCACGTCACACGGTGACGTCACGACAAGCCTGAATCACGCTATCGAAGTTTTCTACGCCGCTTGCATATATCCGAGTCCCGAACGTGATGAGTCGAAGCGCGGCCGCTCCTCAGGCATGACAGCTCGCCTGACGGGAGATTTCCCTTTTTTAAAACGTTAAAAAAACGCAACGTTTTCATGAAACGGATATTGTGTAGGGACGAAGTTGATTTTCATATTTTATTGTCATTGCTCCATTAGCACACCACGATAAAGTGGAGTGGAGTACGACGCAAAGTAAAATGGAGTAAGAGTTTAGTCGGATGTGTCAAAATTAGAAAATAAAATAAAACAGCTTTAAATTAATACGAAAAAAATTATGTAAAGAAGTTTTTCTTCACCCGTGTGTACATTATATTTGCACACTTTTTTTAGTTTATCGAAACAAAACAAACAATCGAATAAGTTACGAAATCATTGATAATTATATTATAGGGGTCACCAGAAAATTTAACGTCTTCACATTCACTTGTGTGTTTTTTTTGTTCCTAATCGGTATGTATTTGTCCGAAGCTTGGAGGTTTGGTAACTCGACTGCTTCTCTTGTGCCTTATGAAGTATAAAGTGTTCATTAGTGATGGAGAAAATAACTCACTGCCACATACCATCCGATGCGGTTGTTGTTAAGATTAACTTAGTAAAAATACTTGAGTTATTCATTGGGCGGGACCATCACTTTTTATGTAAACAGCCGAAAAGATGAGTCACTCGATGATAAATGGCCACGGCATCACCAAAGCTTTACTGGACAAACAACCAGAACACCTCATTATTTCTGGCTAAACACTTCGACCGATACACGTAAAAAAGCCAAATTGTTATTGTACATAAGAATTAACATAACTAGTAGAAATGTTAACTTGAAGATGAGATTAAGTAAAATATTTTTTTGCTTCGTATAGTGGCGCCCTCTATGAGGTTTTTTATTTTGTTGGTCTACCCTCGCATGACATTTCAATTGAAACGATTTATTCGTTGCATTTATTAATTTTGTTTTATATTCGTTGTTAATGCTCTCATCTTTGTGTTGTAAATAGATTTTATAGAATTATTGATAGAATATTATTGAATGGTAAATCACTGGAGGTCCGGGGCGCGTCCCGGACACGCTTGTTACAGATATTTGATGTATATGATGAGTTAGCTCACTCATTCCCAATTTTTTATTTGTAAATAATAACAATAATTAATTTTAATTAAAATAGCAATAATATGTTATACCCGTATTTTAAGTCCAAATAGGCAGGGCCCAGTAGACATGTAATACGCGTCATTTTCAGTAATTTCTGGCCGTGTTTATTTTAAAAGACATTTTCATTGCATTTGCAGTCAGTGAGTTTTCAATGTAAGATGCTTAAATTCTAGTCCTTTGTGAGTATTGTATTTATTTGAAACATTCCTATGCTTTCATGTTCTGTGAAGATTAGTTCAATTCGGTGCTAAATGAAGGAATGGTATAAAATCCAGTCTGGTTGTGTGTGTCACTCATTGTAATGAATTGATAATTATTATGAAAAATAATATATTCATCATTGTACTATTGAAAAGATATAATTTCGTATAATTATCATTTGATAATATCATTTTTATTATTAATTATTGTCATATTAAATATTTTTAGCTTTGAAAATATATAAAATACATGTAAAAATCCTTTATTTCATATATTATTATTGTTTCACTATCCGATAGTTTCAATGCGATGTAAACGGAACGTATTTTTTTTATTAATAAAGCATTGCTTGTGTCAATAGTTTATTGATAACAAAAATATTCATGAAACGTATCGTTTTGACGTTCAAAATGAGAATTTTTCTTTAAATTTTAGTACACGCTTTAGCTTTCACTGTATGGAACCGTTCAGTTTTCTACCGCACAATGAGTTGTATTGTTGTTTGTTAAAATATATACTATTAAGTAAATAAGTGTTTGTTTATTTTCACCCTATAGTTTTCACTTGATAATAATGGCTAATTCAGGCACTACAGTCGCTTCGAATCTGGCGCCCGTCTGCTAAGTTTGAAATAAATTGCGTCTTATAGTTGACTCATTTCGTATACAAAATATGTCAAACTATTCAAACACGACCCAATTGAAGACTATAAATTTGTAGACTTGGCCTGATTTGTGTTGTCTGGACAGTCCTTACCTAGAATACGGTAAATGCGTACTGTCGTCGTTTTAACACCATGGGACATCATCATCATCATCATCATCATCACAACCCATAACTGTCCCACTGCTGGGCACGGGTCTCCTCTCACAGTGTGAGGGGTATAGGCCATAGTCCACCACGCTGGCCCAGTGCGGATTGGCGGACTTCACCTTTGAGAACATTATGGAGAACTCTCAGGTGTGCTGGTTTCCTCACGATGTTTTCCTTCACCGAAGCAAATGATAATTAAATTTTTAAAACGCATAAATTTTTTGAAAATTTGTGGTGCGTGCGGGGTTTGAACCCGGAACCACGGGACACCACCTGAGAACTCCTCGGCAGTCGTTAGAGTCGACGGGTTATATAAAAAAAACTGTAGTAAAATGCAATGGTGATTATATTCTTCTCAAAATTAAATAATGCATATAAACATGAACTAACTATTTAACTAAACTTCCAAACTATATACAACGTGGAATCTTTTACAGTAGTATTGTGGGAAGAACCAAAGATACACAAACAATTAAGCGTAAATTTTTAACTAAAGTTTTGATAAGATTCACATTGAAAATCATTATAATGATGTGCAGACTTGGCATTCACTGATAATATATTATAAATACACTGCTTAATACATATATAAGGTAAATAACATTGATATTAGTCGCGCTGCTGGCGCCAAGTAGCGTTTGCAAGAGGAACTAAATAAATTTTAAACCACAATAAAACTTCCTCATTACATTACATGAAAAAAAATCTATGTTGTAACATTTTACATAATATATGTCTTTATTTTGTTTCTGTGCCAATTTGACAACGGAATAATGCAATCAAGGCTATTAAACAATGTTTTAATCATAATTCCTATCCAATGTATTTATAATATAGAGATCAGGATACCAAACAGCTTAAAATTTTGTTAGCAATCATTGACTTATTATTACTATGGACATCTAATCTCATACTAAAATCGCGAAAAAATGTCCCAGTCAGTTATGTCATGCAGTTAACAAGGTAATTTAAACACTAAAATCATTACATCACGGATTAATTTCGATTGCAGTCGTGAACGCGGAATTGTTGCTCTCCTTGCGTTTTGTTGCTCATTTGGCTCGAACATTTTTTAGCCCGGACCGGAAGTCCATAGTAATAATAAGTCAATGTTAGCAATGACGAAATTCGTAAACTTCAAATATCTAGGATGACTCAAATGTCAACGAATTGTCACCTGTCAATCATGTAACAAATTATTACATGTCTAGTTGTAGTGAAATAAAAATAAATTCTTCCCAAAACATTGTATAATATATGCATCTACATTCATACAGACGTACACCTCTCACACACAGATTATACATATTAACATTAACCATAGTCCTATAATGATTTAATTCCGTCCTATAATTGTACAAAAAACGATAGCTTAGTTCTTGTACTATGGGTATTTGAAGTCACTGTAAAATATTTCAGTTTTATGTGGAAAAACGTTCGTACTGCCAAGACATAATGTAATTTTTGCTTAGAAATTTTATCGCCTTTTCTTTTCAATACCTACCATTTTAAAATAGTGATTGAGAGCAAAAAATACTTCCAATATATGTATTGCAAAATTAACAACACTTACTAATTTTACTTTTAATGAATAACGTCATATGATTAAGAGTACATATGATGTTATTCATTAAAAGCATATACATATATATATAATTGTGTTACGGACAGAAAGGTGTGGAGCCGGCTTCACTATTTTTGAGGGGACCACCTCAGTCCTCAAGGTATATAATTATGTATATAAATAATTCACAGTGACTTCGGTAGCTATTACAAACGGTACCAAGTGATACAGATCAAATAGAGGCACTTGATTGAATGAATTTGAAAAAACAGCAATTTGTTACCGTCAGAGCATTTGCTAAGTTACAAGTATAGTAATTATATACTTAATGAAAAATTATGAAATACTCGGCCGGTAACAAAACTGCATCACTAGCTACTATAAAAAACCAATATCGTTGTCTTATTTTCACTAAATTTTCGAACGATTGCGAACATGAATAACAAAAAATCGATTATTTTTATAATCAAATAACACTATTTAAATTATTCACAGAAATAAAGTATTTTATTTGATTATACATAATATAAACTTATAATAAATATTTTCAAAATGTACATTTGCATTATTTATCAAGAAATAATCCAAACATTTAGGAATGAGTCGATTACAATTATCACAGAATAATCGATAAATTGTCTTTCGCAATCGCTCGCCAATACCTGACTAATTCCGTTATGTGTGGACCTAAATTGTAATTTAAAATACGTTTCAACGCGATGCATATCACGAAAATATATAAAAATATTCGATCACAATAACATCGGACAGTACAGATAATTTTAAAACGAATACATTATTTAAAAATCTATTTTATACTGTAAAATTACTCATGGGAAGTTTTACTTAAATACATCTTTGTACTAAGTTCCAGATACATAGAAAATGCCATAGATATTTTTAAAAACGCAAAAATCTCTTTCCAACGTTCAGTATGTAATCTCTAGCTGGGCACTATATACATACATATTATTAGTTTTATAATATTTTATAAAACACATGATACCTAAATTATCTATCCATTGAGACTTTAGGCCGCTTCCAATATCCATAATCCCTGGTAAAGTAAGTACGTGTAATGATAACTAAGAGATTTTTTGACAGTTATTACTTAACTTACTAAGGATAACAGATAGATAAAAATCGGAATGGCTGTTTATGACAAAAACCGAAAATTTAATCAAACCAATGACCCAAAGTAAATTAATGAATGACTTAAAATACGAATATTTTTAATAACCGACAGCGTAATGATTCACCTTGAAACTCAAATCATTTTTTCAGAACACAATTTTGAATTATCAATTTCTAAATTTTTATTAGATTTTCTAGAACTTCTACATAATTATATATATTTATATTGTTGATATAATATCGATACTGCTTGTAAATGTAGATAGAATTATAGGTATACATGCAGTTACATAATATATCACACCATACGCAAGACACATGAGAGTGACGTCATTCCCTTACTTATTATAAATGAATGTATGTATGGAAGTCAATTACAAATTAGGTTTCTAAATAAATTTGAAAATATTTAAGGCAGTTTCGATATGAGAAATTTAAACATTAAAATGTTCCAAGTATGTGAAAATGTAATAAGAACGGCCATTTAATTAAAATCTAATATACCTTATGTATAACATTTGATATTATTCTATTTTACATAAGTATAATAAGTAGTATAAGTTGCGCTAATAAAGAACAGAATTCGAAACAGTTACCAAATAACTAACCTGACGAAACAATCAAAAACGTCTCTTAGAAATTTTCGACACTCCTCTTTATTAACAATGTGATTTAGGTATTTCTAGCATATTCACTAACTAATAAATAAAAGGGCGACGAGTTTAACTAATAGAAAATATATATTTGGTCGAACTGGCGAAGGCAAGCACAATATTTTTAATTTAACGCACAAAGAATGGTACGATGCTTCATTTTCTACATGAGAGACATTGTTTCTGTTTAATTATATAAAAAAACTCGTTTCGTGTTTTGAGTGTAGGATATTTTTTTTACAAACATAGCAACGGTAGTTTCCAATTTGGTTGGATTGTATTATTATTATCATTATTATCTCATCGACTCGCATTGTCAATTAAGTACTTGACATATGTTATCGACTCGCATGACCGGTATGATCAAAACGCATAAGAAACTTATGACTTTTCATATATTTTGTTTCATTTCATTAATAACAATCAACAAAAACAGATACTTCTTCAGTATTGCCAGCTCAACGATTCACATGAGAACCTTAATACGGTACAAATTAATAAATATAAAATATATATTTCGAAGAAGCGAAATCGACTAGCTTCATATTATGTCTTACTGCTAAAGTTGAACACGATATTACAATATTACACATACAAGCTGTGCCGCGCAGTTACACTCGCCGTTTAAATTAAAAGAAATCGGATTACTTCCGCATCATACTTATGTAGTTTTCGTTTAGGGTATTTTGACTTAATTGTATCAAAGTCAAATATTATTTATTGCTTCAAACCTGGTTCCAGTAGATGTCATAAATAATTTCGTTCAACATGTTTGGCCCTTATGAGCATACAATCTTTAAATAACCTATTGCAGGGTCCATAAATTACGTCACACGAATTTTATTATTTTTGGAGTCCCCACCATCTTTCAGTCCCAAATTTAATGATACTTAAAAATTGTTTTAGTATACAAGTTTTCATTTGAAGTTTATACACGTCACGAAGCTTCTGATCCCCCCCGCCTCACATGATGTCACACATTTAGCCCCCTCCCACCCAACGTGTGACGTAATTTACACACGGCCTTAAACCCTCAAGAGTTGGGCTATAGAAATAACGAAACAGCCTAACGTACGTTCATCACGCATCCATTAATCTCCGTTGTGTTATTTTTACAATAACAATTGTGATCTCAACTAACACATGACACAACGTCGGTGAACGTTTTTTAAAAGAAAAAAAAATATATAATAACTTGATTAATTGTATTTAAGTAGTCAATTATATCCATATCCTGGCCGGTAACGTATCGGTGATGTCTATGTTACTGATTCCCATACCGGTGTTTAGTTACCGTCGAGCGCCTCGTAGTGTCTGCCGGCCATTTAATTTTAAAAATCACGGATATAACACCACTTACTAGAAATTAAATGGAAAATTGACGACAATTCATTAAATAACAAATTAATTATAACACAAAGCTGCCTTCTATAGAGAAGGGGAACATTCAAAATATTATTACATACATATTATAAAATGTAATCATGATTACAGATTACAATCTGACCGAGACCGCACTATGGGTTGTAAAAAGGTAAGCCTTTTCACAAAACATTGCGTGACGATTTCCTTAACCCTTACATGATTAATTTCTAATCACGCGATTATTAATATCTAAACATAAATAACACATATAATTTAATAAATGAGTGCGTGCAGGGCTCGATCCGGACCGACCGTGTGTAAGACCAGAGCCGATCCAAATTCGAGACAAAAGATAAGAAAAAAGAAAGCACCTATAACTAGATATTATAGTGGGAAATTTAATTACTATAATACAAAATTAAATAATAAATAATATACAATACATTAATAAATACGTATACACTTGAATATTGTTCAATGTGTATGATATTAACTAATAATCCTCCCCGCCCTCGCTTCACTTCAACAATCATTATCCCAAATAGTAGCTACTTCCGACACAACGGGTACTCACGATCGTAAATCATGAGTACCTGTTTGTATGTATGTATAATGTTTAGTGTCCGCGATGATATAAGTTTAAAATCCTATTCTTTTTTATGAATTTTATAATTTCACTAGCTGTCCCAGCGAACTTCGTATCGCTCTATAGTTAATAGACAAATAATTTGCAATAAAATAAAATTGCGACTATAATTAAAGATCTAAGCTATCCTATCTCTAAAGTTGGACCAGACTGCTCACGGTGTGCCAATTTAATTTAAAATCGGTTAAGTAGTTTAAGAATCCATCGCGGACAAACATCGTGACAGGAGATTTATATATATTAAGTTGTTTACCCAGAACAACTTTATAAATCAGACTAATAAAGACCGGCCAATAACAAGATAGAATGTGGAAAACCCCCATTTTTTAAAGTTACTAGTAGGAGGATCCTAAACGGGGTTAGGATCTAACTTTTTACTAATTATATCTGTTATGATAGCGGCCATAGTAATACCCATTCTGTGAAAATTTCAAATATCTTCCTTATTTCCGTTCAAGAGATAGAGCCCTGTGACAGACAGCGGAGGCATATTAATATGGTTCCGCATGTCACAATAAATAAATAAATTCGTGTACGGAACCATTCGTGCTCTTGAGGTTATCGCATACAGAGTCACTTCGTTTTTACTACATACCTATTTAGTATCAATGTTTCACTGTTCCAGAGAACTGGTCCCTTTAATAACGTGAACAAAATATTAAATAGACATTTTTTTATTATTAGCAAATTAGGTACTTCTTTATAATAAATCATAGCGCTAAATAAAGATAATTATGTCATGCAACCAAACCTACCTACTTATTTTATACATATATAAAAAAACAAAACTTCATATTTTCTATCAAAATGGTTTATATACCCTAAGTTAGACAAGATTGGATATCACTTAATTTTGTAATAATTTAAAAATAAAAAAGAATTTATGTCACAATCTGTATTTTATGGCTACTTGAAATAAGTTACTAGTAGTAGTAGTTTGTTGCCGGTTCTCCTTGTATTTAAGTTTCAAATGTGTATTTTATTTCACGTGTAAGATTATTCGTACATCAACAATACAAAATAATAATAATATTAAAGTGTGTAATTTGTTAAATTGGATGTACAGAAATACAAAATTCTATCAAATAAATTCAATATTGTAAGTAAATTGAATGCTACAATGCTGTTCACAATTGGCATCAATCAATTCTACATTAACATAATAATATGGAAGGTTTGACGTTTCGTTGTTAACTCCAACTTAACTCCATTTAAACTGGCATGTCAACCGCACAAAATCCGACATTACTTACATTAATAACACAGCGTCAAATAAATATATGTTGTTATGAACAAAAACCTTAGGGGCCATCCATAATTTGCGTCACACAATTTATAATATTACTAGTCCCCCGTACATCCTTGTCACACTTGGTCACAAATGTGTGACCCCCTGGAGTGAGGTCACATATATTGCAATTTTAACAGTTATACTTTGAAGTTTAAATTTGGAATTCTACCATTTGAGATTTAAACATGTGACAGCTTGAAATAATGTCACGTCACCCTTTGACACACGTGGCCACAAATGTGTGACACCCAACTGGTGTGACGTGCATATTTACGTACATTTTGCAACTCTAACAATTTTGCACTTGAGTTTAAATTTAATATTTAGCATTTTGAGAAAAATGTGACGTCATGATCCCCCTCTTGGCACACGGTGTCACACTACGCTGACCCCCGCTCTCCCAACGAGTGACGTCATTTATGGATAGCCCTCACCCTATCGCCCCAACTTCAGCAGTAGTTGACCAACGCTACACTACATACATACGCTACAAACCATACAATAGTTCACTATGACGTAATAGTATAATATAATATATTTATTTATATAACGGCTTCGCGCGGAACTATCACCATGTTGTCTGAAACAAAACATTAACTCCATCAGTCGATCGTCGCGTTACTCATAAAATTATACGTATCTACAACAATTAAATAGAAACCATTGCATACAGTACTTTTCTCTGTACTTAGATTAGTTATACAAGATAACTTACCTCAGTTCTGAGAAAAGTACAAGTAGTGATTTTTATTTCACTTGACATACTCGAGGTCATGAAAGAACATGGTCATAGGTAATGTATAAAAATATAAAGTCAAAATTCTGCACGACAATTATTTCAAAAATGGCAATAGAAAAAATGCTCGGAATGTATGGACACACCCGAAACACAGCTGTCTGCGGTACGGCGGGGGAGTATGGGCGAGGTTAACGACCTTTAGTGGAGTAGTTTAAACCGCGTGCGCTCAGTTTGTCCACATAATGGGCTTGCAATGGATAATACCGTCAAATTTTAAACACCCTTTTTAGTTAGATATTTGGAATGAGAATCGAATACTGAATACCCCCTGTATATGTCAAATGACTAAAAAATCACCACGGTTGCCCACGGTTGTCACTAAGACCAACGTCCAAGAAAGAAGAGAGAAGAAAAATAAAATCCTAAATCTCAAGCCAAAATATAGCATACCAAACCAACCCTAACGGCATAGCAATAAAGTCGACAATCGTTCAACATACCTCACCGTCAGCGTTCACCCCCTCACCACCACGAGAAGAACGGCGACTTGTGCTGGAAGCGCTGTTGGAACGAGTCGAAGAAGCGAGACGACGTCGTGCCGCTCTTCGACCTGGAACACAAAAACAAAACAAACATCACAACAACTACAAAAGTATATGTTAAATAATTTTCCGAATCGAGCCTTAGAATGCGATTGGAGCCTTAAACGATGAAGGAACTTCCGACTCGGCGTCATCGCCGTCGTGAGAACGATAAAGCTCGTCTTCGGCATTTTCGTATCGTGGGGATGATGGACAGTTCGGACAATAACGTGACGTAAAGTAGTACCTAGAATTAATCTTTTATTTTTCAAATTTGTAACATTCGATTTGAATTAAATAGCTTGGATTTTATTCTTTTTGTAACCCGGTGCAGCCACACGTATATACAATTACTATATAAACACTACCTAACATTTCTATGCGTCTATGTAACGTTTCTATGCGTCTTTGCGTGTGTTTATACGTCTTTGCGTGTGTTTATGCGTCTTTGTGTATGTTTATGCGTTTTTGTGTATGTTTATGCGTCTTTGCGTGTGTTTATACGTCTTTGCGTGTGTTTATGCGTCTTTGTGTATGTTTATGCGACTTTGCGTGTGTTTATGCGTCTTTGCATATGTTTATGCGTTTTTGTGTATGTTTATGCGACTTTGCGTGTGTTTATGCGTCTTTGCATATGTTTATGCGTTTTTGTGTATGTTTATGCGTCTTTGCGTGTGTTTATACGTCTTTGCGTGTGTTTATGCGACTTTGCGTGTGTTTATGCGTCTTTGTGTATGTTTATGCGACTTTGCGTGTGTTTATGCGTCTTTGCATATGTTTATGCGTTTTTGTGTATGTTTATGCGACTCTGCGTGTGTTTATGCGTCTTTATGTGTACCTCTCGACGATGACGGCGGGCATCTGCACCAGCTGCACGGGGCTCTTGCCGTCCTTAAGCGCCTGCGTCAGGTTGAGCACCTGGCCGCGCGTCACCGACATCTGCCGCTCGAACAGACCCTTGTCGAAACCCTTGTCTTGCTGCGAACACAACGTCACTTTATAGTACCGGTCGAATCGTCCTGCAGCAGAGTCGAAACGAAGCAAGGCGGACAACATTTCGAAGTTGCGTGCGTACGCGCTTATACGCTCGCATCAGAAAAAATCGGTCTTATTTGATCCTCATAGAAATATCTGCATTATGTTGTGGAAATAAGGGTGAGATTGCTATATTTACATTTATTCTGACTTCGCTGCTCTTCGATTTTTTGCTATTATAAATGGCCGGAAACGGATTTATAATAATGGTTTAAGATATTCATAGATCGATTCTATGACTGGTATACGCGAAATAATTATAACATGTCATTAACAAGTTCGCTACGGCGACCGTAATTTTTTATGGAAAAAACACGACGTATAAGTGATCCGCAGAGAGAGAGTGTGAAGTTTTATTAAGTTTCACCTCTTTCTACACCCCTTTTAAAAAAAAATTAACTTGAAAAGGGCGTAAAAAGTTACAATATTAATTTGATAACTATCGAGCATTCACAGAAACGTAGACATACAGGAATTCTCCATTAAAAAAAACCCAGAATGGACGGAATATCAGAGTAATAATTACCTTAAACAAAATGTGGAGCTCGTCACACAGCTCCTGAACGAAGTTCATATCGGACAGTAACGGGAGGACCAGTTCTCTGGGGGGAGGAAAATGATCAATTTTTAAAATTTGAAAGAGTTTACAACCAAAATACTGTCTGTCTCTATATCTTCATATTATGAGCCAATTTTTTTTTATTACTTTGTTCTAATTTCCTATCTCATTTTTTCCCACGTTGAAATGTATCTTTGCGCGTCATTTCCGTTTCATCGAATTCCAAATCACAACGATACTAGAGAAATATTCACTTCAAAAAAAAGTATGGTTCTCTTTTCATCAAGTTTCGTCTTATGTAATAATATTATGTAAGTAGAAAAAAACGAACACAGTTCCATGAATAATGATACTCACTTGGTCTCGTTGCTGAAGGGCAGCTTCGCGAGCGGCAGCCACGCCCAGTGGTAGGGGTACGCGCGCCACGAGTCCGGGTGCTTGAACGGGAACGCCAACCCGTTGTCGATCGCCGCGATGCGCACCTCGGCGCCGCCCCACTCCTGAAACAACCGATCATGTGCACTATTATATTTAATACAGATCACATCACCACTGCTACCAATTTGGATTGTTGGACGTTGGATATTGTGACTAATTTCTGTAAAGCCCGATTGGCTAACTCCATCCTTTTTCTAAGGTCGGATGCCAGGCGAATCACCGTGTGTTTCAGATCCAGCACTTTGCCGACGGTGGACGGTGTCCACTTAATGTCAGGAAGCATGTGTGTCGGCTATTTAAATAAAAAGTGATTTTGCCGCGGGAATAGATCATTTCCCGTAACGTATGTGTTCTTGCGTACATACATATGTCCGCACATTTATGTATCCGCGCGCGCGTTTTTGTCTATATAAGTGTGCGTGCGTGCATGACTTCGTACGTACTTGTGTACGTTGCGTGCATAAGTTCATACGTACGTGTGTGCGTTGCATGCATGAGTTCGTACGTGCGTGCGTGCGTGCATATCGTGGTTTGTATGTCGTTCTCTCTCTCTATCTTTCTCTCTTTGTATGTATGTGTGTGTGTGTGTGTGTGTGTATGTGTGTATGTGTGTGTGTGTGTGTGTGTGTGTGTGTGTGTGTGTGTGTGTGTATGTGTGTTCTTGGTTTGTATATCGTTCTCTCTCTCTATCTTTTTCTCTGTGGATGTGTGTATATGTGTGTGTGTGTCTGTACTAACCGAGGGGTCGGTTAGGTCGTGGTCGCCGCCGCCGGCGGGCGCGTCGTACTTGATCAGCCAGTTGTCGTTCCCGCGGTCCGTGTTCCGTATAATGTAGTCGAGCACCACCAGCCGCTCGAACTGCAGCTGGAACCTGTCCCACACACGATCACACCACTTGTACTCGAGACATACAACTTATGAACCCTTGCTTAAATAAACGATGACGATATTGACTATTAAGCAATGAGATTAATAGTTTTTAACCGACTTCAAAGATTCGATTGTATTTTTTTATGTTTTTAATATATTTGAAAGCTGGTACTTCCCGTGGGGTCCCATTTTAATTTGGACCAGTTCTGACAACGGCATCCATGAGAAAACCAGTCTTAAATTTGCATTATTAAGTCGGTTTTTTAGTTGTAAAATTACAAAAAATATACACTACGGTCATTACAGATCACCCATCGCACGTAACTGTAACTTTTAATAACACAAATACTGTAACAAACCTCATCTCACCCTATTTTAAGTCCACTGTTTATGTAATAATAAAATCTTTATATCTAAATTTAGTAATGTTATCTTCAAGTTTTAATAAAGCAGTCCACAATGCACCTGTTATTAAGACTACAGTTAGCTAACAACTATGATTTTTTTTTCACAATGCACATGAAAAACTTACACTAATAAGTTTTATTGGTTGTTGTGTTGTTTATTGTTAAATGGCCCTGTAAACTCACTTCTTCATAATATGCGGCGCCGGAGGGTCCTGCTCGAACCTCCTCAGCCAGTAGTCGGCGTCCTTGTAACCCTCTACGAACAGCTGGAACGAACCCACCTGGAAACATCAGGAAATTACATGACATATGCTCTTAAGTATAGGAAATATTTATTAACCCAATAGTAACAGTAGATCACAACTGTTGTCGGTTCGTCAATTAGTTGGTGCGTTTGTTCCCACTTATCTCAGAAACAGCCTTACCGATTTGGATTCGGTTTTCGCTGATCTATTGTAGCACCCCTGTAACATTTAGTGTTTGTACGGAACCGTAGGGATCTGCGAAGTCTTTGAGAGGCTCCCCAAAAATCTGGCTATAGTGACAAAAATCTAAAGAACTCCATGTAAAGTTCAGAAACAGTTACAATACCTTGGGCGGTAGTCCCATCCTGTTGAACCGGAGGTTAGGGAACTGTTCGGTGATCGCCCGCTTGAGCCGCGAGCGCTCGCGGTCAATCCGCAGGTAGTTGAACGTCTCCGACACCAGCTTCACCACCTGCAACCATCGGGTCATCCTTGGGGCGAGGCCACCGACGCTGCGGTGCGACGACGTATCGCGACAAGGCCGCAAAAATGTCATCGCATACAGCATCGGATGAAGTCTATGGCCATATTTACTAAGACATGGACCGCACTACCCGTGTGCTACTTAAGCTTACTACTACAGAAAAGAAAGTACTGATTGCATCCTTAACTATTCCGATGATGGAACACCTTAAGTAGTACACTTAAGTAGTTCGAGGTGCTATTAGAGAGCGAAGGTTTAATAGCCTCGTCCATTATTCAGAAGGGTGCATCCTAAGGTTGGATTAAACTCTAGGATGGATGGACAACTCTCTTCATCAAGGAGCCCAAGTCTCCTAATTTATAAATCCTATTTTGTGTTGTGTCGTATACCAAATGTACCATCTTGTACCAAATATGGCGAATATTCCAACACGATACAATTGAAGCTTGATTAGCAGCTTAGCAGACTTGCGCCCCAGCTTCAATGCGTATTAATTTGATGACGTAATGATTAGCGAATATCGACTAGTTCACCATAGCAACCCGTGGTCGCTACACACTTATCGCATCAGATAACGTCACCATAAGCACGCAAATAATTGTATTTGCATGGCAAATGCATGCGAAAGCACACAAGTATAATATAGCATAAACAATTTTTGTTACCATCACGAAAATAACACTAAAAACAACCAATCTTTAGAAAACTTCCCGCTTTACTTAGTCTAACACTTTTTTACTTATCTTTAGAAAATGTAAACATTTTAAGAATAATGCGTACACGTAAAAGTGCAAGTCACGGCATAGAACAAGTACATAAAGCTTAATTTAAAATGTCCTCCTTCATCCAAACAAGGAAATCAAGACTTGAGAAAACCTTGTCCCCGTTAACGAAGAAGATAATTATATTCGCTTCCATCAAAACATCCCCTCCTATATTTATTACAGAAGGGTAGTAAAGAAGCGAATAAACTATACGACATCACCTGGTAAGAAATCGTTTATCTCAACTTTGTAAAAAAGAATAATTAAGTATTTAGAAGTAACGCAAACTAGGAGATGCATCAACGAATCCACAACATAAGCGTAGGTACATAACATAGTAGCATGGAAACCAACAACCTTCTTGAAACGAAAGGATCCATTCGTGAAACGAAAGGATCCGCTCTCGAAACAAAACGATGCCGTCTCGAAACGAAAGGATCCACTCTAGAACCGAAGCAATCCGTTTATGACGAATGAATAGGTGATTACGATGGTTCCTAAAGTTGTTTCTCTTACCCTGGTCTTGGGCACAATCCTGAGTCCAATCTTGGAGTCGACGAGACTCGCGCCCGCCTCGGAGAGGTACCCCTGGTTGGGGATGAGGCACGACCGTCCGAAGCAGCAGGGACAGCACAGCTTGTGCATCCATTTGGTCCACTTGGGATTCAGCCGCCCGTACGGCTCCTCATCCTTCGGTTTGAAAACGCCGATGATTTTCTGAAACAAAACAATTTATATTATCCACTCGTAATCACACTAAAGAGTGATGATATTTCTTTGAACGTTCGATACTAGAACAGCCAAATCCTCCAAAGCCTCGGTACAAATCCTGCGGGCATTTCTGATTTTCATAATAATATGTGCTTATTGGAAATTATCAATTGCTTTCGATAAACGAAAACATCGTGAGGAAACCTGCACGCCTAAGAGTACTCCATAATGTTCATAAAGGTGTGAAGTCTGCCGATTTGCAATTGGCCAGCGTGGTCGACTATGACCTGTAACCCGCACATTGTAAGAGGCGACCCAAAAAATAAAATTATTCATGAACGCATTACAATAGTACTGACGTCACAATTTTGCTCGAAACCTTATAGCCGCTGACTCTTCGAGCGGCCTTTATGAAATTTTTCATTCCCCCTGGGATAACAGTCTTTGAATACAACGTAAAACGGTTTCTATTCGGTTGAGTATAATATCACTTAATACCGCTAGGTTCCCTAGAGACGCAGAGAATAATTTAAGCATCGGCATAAAAGGAATCTTCATTTTTGGGAGCTAAAATATCTATCTGCAAGAATTAAGTTATCAACTAGGATTACCTGACCTGCAAGGTTTAATAAATAGTACGACGCAATGGTGTAATGGTAAAGAAAACATTGTGAGGTTATACAGAAGAGACTAAATGTAAATGTTCTCCATAAAATTCTCCAAAATTCCGTGAAGTCAGCTTTGTTAGTGAGGCCTGTATGACCTGTATCTAACCGTGAATTTGGCAAATAAGTAACAAAAACATTAAAAGTTCACCAAGAAACAATTCATTAAAAAAATTGACATATAGGTATACCAATATCGAATACCTAAAGCGTTCTATAAAAAGAACATTTCAAAGACATTATCATCAGAGACAACGCAGCGATACGCCATGCGCCAGCCCGAGACTGAGGCCCGAGACCTTGACCTTCCTCGCAGCCAGCTCGTTACGTCACAACTTGCGTTATGGTAACATTGGCTGTACCGCGATACCAATTGGTATTACACAACCTCTATCGATTTGAATACAGAAAAAATGAACCAAGTACGAGTAGTACTCGCAAATAAAGGGTTCCGTACCACTGTACAAAACATCATAAGCACCTTTGCGAAACGGCGATAAAATCAAAAAATTGGCGTGCATCAGTAAATATGAATAAATATGATTTGAATTTCTGTGCAATTGATTTTATACACATTTTTTTAATAATTTTTACTGTACGACATCTAGGATGGATGGAGCTCAAATTTTAGTACACACATAGTTTTTTGTATGGGGACCACCATTAATTTTTAGTTTGTTTCGCTCCTTAGTAGTTTCTTGAGTAACCCCACGATAAAAACATAAATGACCCTAATTTAATTTTTTACATTAGGTAGATGACCCAACAGCTAATATCATAGCAAACTACAAGTGAATTTTCAAGTATGAATCTCAATTGGGGTAAAAATTATAAAAGATATTTTCATGCGTAACATCTCAGGCATATAACCTAAAACGTTACTAAATTTCAAAACTGCTATAGATACATTATGTATAATCTCCGTTTTAATACTGAAATAATCCAAATAATTAGAAGAAACTATAACTTAACTCCAGACGTCGTGTACTTTAACCTCTAGATTACCAAACTGTATCAGATAACGGAACGATGTCAACATGTTATGAGCAAAGAAACCACACAGCGAACTTCACTGAAACCTTGTAATTTGTAACATCTTGTAATATATTTTGTGTAATCTACAAATGTTTCAATTATTTTTAATTATTTTTAGTTAATTTTAATTAACTACTCACTTATGTGTACTAGTTTTGTCGCGGTGTGTACATCCAGAGTAATTGCAAATAGGACCTTATGTTTCTTTAAAATAAGGTTTTACGAACTATATATCTCCAAATTACAATACAACAAGTCAAAAACAAATTTATCTAACATCACCACACGTATTAAGTTCACCTTCTAAGCGATATCTTTGCGCATGTGTGCATAATCCCGTTATCGTTCTTGTGGTAGAACCTTGACCGTCGCGACGGGCTGTGGTTACCACCTGTCTGGTTCCTTCGTGGCGCCCAGTACAGCCCTTGACATTATTTTTTATAACCATATTAAATTTTCATGTACGAGCGTAGTTTTAGAGTTCTGTTTGCGAATATGCGTTTGGTTTGAGATATTTGCGCCTTTGAATTTTCATTAAAATGAATACTTATGTATTAGGTAATACTATACGACTACTGAGACGGATCGAACTAGTAGAGACCCTTAGGCAATATCAGCTATTAACGTGACTGAAATTTCGATATAGATTACCATAATTATGTGGCCTTATTTGTCGAATAGGTTTAAATAAAAAATATATAAAATTAAAAACTCACCCCCCCAGGGTTCTTGACGAAGTAAGACCCACTGGAGCCCTGGTATATCCTTTCAGGGAAGATTCCATTGTCGATAGCTACCTCCGCCTGCCACACCAGCTCACTAAACTGGGGGTCATCTGTGGACAACATACGTCATTATTAATTAGGTTATTAAGAGGCTCACATAACTCTCAGCTAATAATTTTCGGTGACCGCTAGTGGCAAAGTTTCTTGGGCGCTTCCGTGCTTCACAGGGCACATAAAGCCTTCGGTCCCCGGTGTTACTATTTGGTAGCAGTCGTTAAGCCATGTCGGATACCTTCGGCCGGCATAAATACTTCCGCACTTGGATTGGCCACTAACCCCTCCACCAATCCGCATTGGAGCAGCGTGGTGAAGTATGCTCTAGGTCCTGAGATATGAGGAGAGACCCGTGCTCAGTAGTGGGCCATTAATGAGTTGAAGCCAGCCATACGTCGATATGCAAGTTCAACTTCAAAAATTGCCCGTAGTACTAGTTACTTGAAATACAGGGTTGGATGGACGAGGGGCAAGAAACGGTTTTAAGAGTGTTTATTACAAAATTGGAGATCCAGTTAAGAATCGGGTTCACTTCCTTCTTACTGCAACGCATCATTGATGCGCCCGGTTTTGTAAATATGAAATAGCGACGGCGAGTATTGTCTCATACCTTATATATATGGAAATGTATACAGGGTGTAATCGTTAAGTGTGCACAGGCGATTATTCCGTAACTATTACAGATATCAAAAAACTTTAAACTGATATCGAAAGAACTTTACCTAATGAATAAAATGACAATAACAATTTATTAAATTTAAAACGAGAAAATTATCCAAAAAAATTACATTAAACTCTCCCATACATTTAGTATGAGATAGTAGAAAGGTTTCCTAACGTGGGGATTCCTAACGTGGGGATTCCTAACGTGGGGTGAACTTTAGGATTCCGTGGAAAAGTGACGAACACTATATAGTTAAGTTCAACTATTTTCAATCGCTTGTATAATATAAATTCATGTTTTTAACGGCAGCCTTTCATTTGTAAACAATTTTAATATAGAGCTCTGTAAACCTTAAAGTTTGGGAACTGCTGTTATAATGCGCCATCGGGCTATATGACCTTGGACAGAGGCCACAGATGTATAATTAATAATGAATATTAAATTTATCTCTATAATTAATCAATGTTGCTTATTTAATACTGATAAAATAAATAAATAGTTTTGATATTTTTCAAAGGTGTACGTTTTTATGCCAACGCCATAATCCCCCTTATTTTTTGTCAAAATAATGATTCAGACATATTTTTTTTAATAATTCATAATTTTAAGGCTTATGCTCTCCGCTGTTGATGAAAAATAACTAAAAAAGTTTTCATTTATTTTTTCTTTAAATATGTAGCTATCTATGAACCCTTATGCACAATGGTTGCTATGCCGAACAGCCGTTCGAAGGGTTGGTTCGATTCTCATCAAGGCGAAAATCTGAATGTTGATTTTAAGTTTCTGTTCTCGGTCTGAGTGTGTGTTGTTGTGTTTGTGTGTTGTCCGCACCCACGACACGGGGAATCCTGGTGTGAGGCTATGTAGCGTTATTTATTATGAATAATTTCGTAGCTCAATAATTTTCAAAGTGTTGGCAAACGCCCAATCAGCGACTAAAATTACATTAATTGACAAATGATTAATCATATTATTGTCGTTTTATAAACATAACTGCCTACGATTTTGTACCGAATTAGTGTTATTTCTTTTTGAGTGTTATTGGTTAAAGTCAAATATTTCTCTACTGCTAGCTTTTTTAAGCCTATGATGTTTAAAGCAGGGAGCGCACTAACTTAATAAAATTATATTCACTCTCTTCTTGAAAGAGAGAAAATACGTACATTTCTGACACGCACTGAAACACAAGCCCAATAAAAGTTTCGTCACCAAACACCAGGTAAACTGCGCACATGGTGCACGATATTAAAAACAAAGAACATCATACAAAACAACTGTTATCAGTCCGTTGATAAGAGGTCATTGTTATCCAAATCCATAAGGAATAAACAACGCGTCCGTAATTCAATATCATTTTGATCCTGGGGTCAGCTTCTAATCAATGATTCTCTTCTTAATTGATACGTAATAAATAATATTAACTGTTAAATGATTTTTCTTGTTTTTTTTTTTAATATTTAAATTTCAACGCCATCGCTTCTAATGCGATCCTTAAGTAGACCCGCAAAACGCGGCAAGAAACTCCTAAGGAGGACGTTTTCCTACTTAACACTTTAGATTCAACTAGAATATCGGACGATGACCCCTGATAACAAACATAGCAAACCAGGTCATTTAGTGTGGCAGTTAGTACAATCTAGGCACATTGTAATGTATCAATGGATAAACTTAGCAATAATATCCCCTATAATACGTTATAATAACAATTATTTATTTTAATTATAGTAATTATGTTAAATTATAGCCGACTATTGCGCAGATGGGCACTATGAATATTATAATCTGTGCAAATTCTGTATAATGGATAAATGTTAATAGTATACAAATACTATACAAAGTATCTATTTAACTACTTAATAAATAATTATAGACACATTTCGTATTCCAAATGTGTCAAAAAAGTGTGAAACTATTCCGACGCATACGCAATTGTCGCATTAATTTATAAATTAGCTGAATTGTGCCCCAGGCTTTACGATATCTGACAAGTGTATAAATGACGTCAATAAACGTAAATGCGACATATTCTTAGTCATATAAGCATTTTTTGCAATTAATATTGTTTATCGATACGCTACTACAATATCTGAACCCCCATCAATAGACGCCTTGATCACCCAGTAATATGAAATATACTTTACGACCTATTCTCATACCTACCAATATACAAAAAAAAAAATCATAAAAATCGATCGAGCCGTTTCGGAGTTTCACCACTTACATCGTACACTAAGATCAGAGGACACAGAGAAAAAAGGAACAGAGGTTACCAAAGGTGTCCCAATTTCGAGTCCAAGCCGACCCCCCTGCTCGTATTGGGCGCGTTCCACTAAGCGACCACAACGCTCAACATGACTCTTTTTCTATAGAAAAATAAATGTTTTGAACCTTTAACCTTAATGGAACGCGCCCATTGCTAACTTTTTTGTATTTGTGGTGGAAATACACAATTACCTATATTATTTTAATAACTCAACAATGAAATAAGCTACAATCCTGGACTGTAAATGTTGTCAGTCTAATCACCGGTTCTGCTGATGAAGGAAAACCCCAAACAACACCATCTTTTCCTTTTTAATTACGCCGCTGTCCATGAAATCCTCGTTGCCCCGGATGGCATAATGAATATTTCAAGTAAACACACCTGAGCCGTCCTCTTAGTTCTGTGTCATTTACTAAAAATTAGTGTTTTCAGGATTCATATACATAATGTGAGTTAAGCAAAACTTCTTAGTTGACTTCGAAGACCGTTGCGTTAAAACTTTAACGCTACTGTGGTGAGGGAATGTAACGGGAATGGAAAGATTACAAATAGTAATTTAATTAAGTAACGTATCATTAAAGCCAGACATAAATGATCATAAAGTTTGTATAAAAAAATAATTAAATTATTATAATAGATTTTTATACTTTTTACTTCGACTTTTTACTTCAACTGCGCGTAGGGCTCCACGCTTCTGTTTTTTTCATCATCACATTTAAATGCCTCGACAGATTTGTACGTATGGGGCACAATTAGAATTCTCTAGTTAGTTCATCGAGAATATACGTGTAAATTTCAGATGGTGGAATAGTTTAGAAACCAAAAAGATTGGCGCCATTTAGGTACAAATTTACACCATAATCGTGACCAATGAACTGCGAGAAAGTAATTCAATCATACATACAATCCCCGTCACTGCTCAAGTATCAATATCTTTGTACTGTCAAATGCTAGTATCAAATGTTGTGAGCGGAATACTCGAGCAAAATCTTGCGAATTGCTCAGATTTTTCCGCAAGGTTCATTTCTATGAATTTAAGACTAACGATATGAATTACTATGGTTCTAACGATAGGAATTTTGTACGCTTTTTAAAAAAAAAAAAGATGTGCCGAGGAGTTTCTTTCGCCGTTTCTTTTTCTCCTCAAAGATTTAAAAAATCAATATTTAAAGGCACCTTAGCGAAACGGTGGTAAATGCAAAAAATTGACGTTCATAAGTGTATGTATCTTACCTACATGAAATAAATGATTTGAGTTTGAGTTTGCTTATACTCTTTCCGATTTGTACTCGTATCGACAAAATACCTAGCATTTTCTTTTACGTACTCGAATCATAGTAAAGCGTAAAAGAGATTTATTCAGGTGTCTACCTATTATTAGCTTAATTTACTGTGTATTATTGTTATTAAATTGTTTGTAATAAGCCCTTAACGCAACCCCTAACC
Source organism: Ochlodes sylvanus (assembly GCA_905404295.2). NCBI lineage: Eukaryota > Metazoa > Arthropoda > Insecta > Lepidoptera > Hesperiidae > Ochlodes > Ochlodes sylvanus. The sequence continues at coordinate 8,431,092 of FR990144.1, forward strand.
GTCCCACTGCTGGGCACGGGCAACAGGCCATAGTCCACCATGCTGGCCAAGCGCGGATTGGCGGATTTAACACATCTTTGAGAAAACTAAAATAAACTCTCAGGTGTGCAGATTTCCCCACGATGTTTTCCTTCACCGAAGCAAGTGATCATTACATTCTAATACGTAATTAAATCATTTTTGAAAATTAAAGGTGCGTGCATTTGAATCCGGGCCCCCCGGTTAGGACGTCCAACGTTCAACCACTCGGCTATCACAACTGAACTGCGTTTGTGATTAAACAGTTTGAAATAAGTTCTAAGAACCCATATCGACGGTGGAAAGGCAAATTGTATTAACCGCCATTTAGTAAAATGTTCAGGAGAGACGATTGAAGTTTTAAAAAATTCATAACTTTTAAAGTATTGAAGATATCTCTATGAAACTTAGTGAGTTAGTAATAAAATTTATTACAAATGGATACATGTAATAAAAAATATCGTATGTCTAATATTTGTATTAATTTATGGAGTTAATACAAAATACCACAAAATCTCAGATAGGTAAAATTAGCTGTTATCCAAACATTATATCCAAAAAATTTCAAGCAAAGTGTATTATATCCAAAATATAACTTAAATATTTTCAAGAAAATTGTTTTATATCCAAATAAATATGATATTGCTATCGAGTAAAATGACTTAAAAACAAATCCAATCATGACCAGAGAGAGGTAAACACTTTTATGTAACTTTTTCATATCTATTCGAACCTGGTAAAACAGTTGTACAGACATCATTGTATTCGAACAAAGAGGGCAAAGTGGCTTAACCATACACTTATATATAATTTAAGTCAAAAACTAAACTTTTAAAAACTTAACACAATCCCGAAAACTGTCAAAAAAAAGGAAAAATTAAGGTAGTCCTAAATGTTTTGCTAAAAGTACATACATACATAATAATAATCACGCCTCTTTTCCGTAGGGGTAGGCAGATACCACTTCTTTCCACTTGCTACGATCCTTACATACTTGTTTCGCTTCGTCCACTTTCATTATTCCCTTCATACACGCTCTTTGGTTTAGGGTACTCTTGATCTGGCGTTTTTTCAAGTTGTCCCTTATTTGGTCTCGAAAGTTCTGCCTAGGTTAGCTAGCTACCTTTCATTCACACTCGCCTTATACACTTATTTCGTCAATCGTTCTTAATTCATTCTCACGACATGGCCAATCCATCTCAATATACCTTTCTCAAATTTGTCACTACATCTTCTTTCAGACCACAACGTTTCCTTATCTCACTATTTCTTATCCTGTTACTCAGTTTAACTCCTATCATACTTCTTGGTGCTCGCATCTCAACTACATTTATTCTGCTTTCATGTTTCTTCTGCTATGGCAAAACTTTCACTTCCGTACAGAAGTGTTGGAACCAACACTCCCGCACGCACAGCCAAACGAGCCGTGTTAGACACCTTCCGACTGTTCATAAAGGAGTGCAAAGCTCCATTCACCATGTTTCTTGCATTCACTCTTCTTTCAATATCACTCTAACACTTTCCATCTCTTGTAAACTTTGAACCCAGATACACAAACTCATTGAAGCGCTCATAGCCCGGCGGCTTTCGTCGATCTCAAGTGATCGACAAAGTTAAGCAACAGCGGGCGCGGTCGGTAGTTGGATGGGTGACCGCTAGTGGCTAAATATCTTGAGCGCTTCCGTGCTTCGGAGGGCACGTAAAGCAGTCGGTCCCAGTTGTTATCATTGGTAGCAGTCGTTAAGCCATGTCGGATACCTTCGGGCGGCTTAAAATTTCCGACACTTGGGTTGGCCACTAACCCCTCCACCAATCCGCACTGGAGTAGCGTGGTGGAGTATGCTCTAGGCCTCCTCAGGTACGAGGAGAGACCCGTGCTCAGTAGTGGGCCATTAATGGGTTGTAGCCACACAAACTCATTCACCTGTTCAATTTTTTCATTTCCAATAACGATATTGCAGTCTGTCACTGCCTCATCTCTTTCAAACACCATCACTTTCGTCTTCTTTACATTCATCTTCATTCCCTTCCTAACAAAAGCTCCACTCATAGCAGTTACCATCTCCTGCAACTCCTCAGCCGAAGACGCAGGTAATACTTGGTCATCAGCATAGAGAAAACATTTGACGAGTAACACTAACAGTAGCATTCATTCTGAACCCACTTTCATTATCTTTTAAATCTGTCAAGCAATTGTTCATGAACAGACTAAACAGCCACGGTGACACTACACATCCCTGTCTAACACCTTTTTCGATATTAAACCATTCGGTGTATGCCCCGTTTATCCTTACACAAGCACTAAAGTCCCTATAAAGAGATTGCAATGCTCGTATCGGCAGGTCGGAGGACACTGCTCACACCGTTCACGGACAATGCTGACCACAATTCTTTCCTCACCACACTATCATAGATCTTTTCTAGATCCACGAACGCGCAATAAACCTTCTTGTTTTCTCTCTCTCATACTTTTCAACGCTTTCAGTATTTCATCCATGCTTATCTCACTTTCATCAACATTTATATTAGTTTCCATGGAAGGTGCCGGATGTTGTACCTGCACTTCCTCTCTTTCAAACAAACTTTCAAAATACTCTTTCCGTCTCTTTAACATTCTTCTCCTTTTATAATGCTCCCATCTTGACTCCTGATTGTACTCAGCTCCGAGGTAGAAGTTTTTCCTCTGGCTATTTTGATGGATTTACGCAAAAAATTGATGTTTGATTGGAAATCTTCAGTGACCCTCCTATCAAAATCATCCTGTCGTTCTTCTTTCTTTCTAGACACAACTTCTTTCACTGCTGATTTCAATCTTTTATACTTCATTCTTGCTTCCTTTATCTCGTGTTCCGTTGGCTTTTGAACTTTTTGGTTAGCTTTTACTGCTAACCAATCCAACCACGCTTTCTTCTATTCTTGCACAGCCCTTTGATGACCCACCTCCGTGCAGATTCGTCGGTGCATAGCCGAGTCGAGTGAGTCCGGCTTTTAACCTGATCCAGAGGAGTGTTGGGCTTGCACATTCATGCTCCATCACACATTCAACTATTCGAGAGGAAAGAATCACACCAACTCCCTGACAGCCTCGGCTGCTTTGGGGAGTCCCGACCAGTATGCCGTGTAGAGACCATGAACCGTGGTATCACATACTTTCCTCTTGGTTTCGTTCACGTACAGAATGTCTACTCTCTGCATCGTTCATCCGTCATCTGACATACTTCATCTACCTTACCATCCATTCCTCCTCTTACATTCAACGTAGCGAAGCGGCTCTTCATGGGCCGCTTTTGACCCCTGCGAGAAACGAGACGTGATGTGTGGCGATCCACTTCGCCGCCATTTTGGTTAATTTAATAATTATTATTTCTATATATATAAAATTCTCGTGTCACAATGTTAGTTACCATACTCCTCCGAAACGGCTCGACCAATTATCATCAATTTTGTGTGCTTATCAAGTAAGTATGAGAATCGAGCAACATCTATTTTCATACCCCTAAATGTTAAGGGTTGTCCACCCTAGATATTTTTTTTTCATTTTTTGGTCAATTTTTTTTTGGTTATTTTTTATGGTGTGGCATAAAAAATACACATAATCCCAAATTTTCACTTCCCTACCCCCACCCCTCAAATTTAAATCGCGCTTTAATCATTCACAATCTATATGGCGGAACAACGTTCGCGGGGTCAGCTAGTATTTATATATAATTATATTTATATAATACGTAATTATATTTATCAAAAAGTTACAATTAAAAAAACTGAATTAAACTTTCATACTGACGTTTACAAACAATAACTATAATAATGGCAAAACGCGAGGGTTGACAACGGCACGAAGTGCGCGCAGCCGTCCTCTCCGACACAAGAACTAAGAAGGGTGACTGAAGCGCCTACGCATCAGCCCGTACTTAAATATTATCTCTGTTTTACTAGCAATTTGCTTTATTTTGTATGGTTTAACCAACAATTTCGTATGCGATTAAAAAATTGTAAAGTAGTTTAAATGCAGATTTTATTAAAAAAAAAACCAGGTAAATTTGTCTTATTGTATTAAAATTGGTTCTAGAAAGAACAGCAAAACGACTCAACGCATAGTGTTTTCTTATTTTGGATAGGTATAATGTATTATCTTGGAAATAATAGCATTTTAGAGTAGAGTAAAATGTATTAACTTACAATGAGTAACATTTAAAATCGGAGTAAAATGTTTTAATTCTATTGATGATGAAAAGTCAAGTTGGGTATAATGTATCAATTACAAAAGCTTATAATAATATAATGTGGTAAATTGTTTTATCATTTAAATTTAGTTAAAGTCAAGCAAGGCAAAGTAGCATAAGGTAAAATTTTTAGTTGAGATGTGTTTTAATGACAAAATCCACTATTTACTATAAAGTTAAAACACAAAAATATATGAAAAACTTCAAAATCACTGGTGTATTAACGACCATAAAAGTCGTCAGATCGAGCTGAAACCAGGACCATTCGAAAGAGAAAATTCTCCCGATTCCAACGATATATATAACTCGATATCGCCTAAAATGGCAGTTAATACATTTTGCCTTTCCACCGTCGATATTAGTGTTGTGGAACACTAACAACCTTGCAATTATACGCGTTTTCAATTCTAAAGCCGATGGGCGGGTTGATTTACATACAAAATACATGCTCGTCTTATCGCCCTCGCTGGTGGCGACACGACGGAACACGACACGAGACATTCATATAAACGACTCTGGTATCGCAATATTCCACTTTGAGAAAAATCACTTCTAAAATTGACTGAAAATGTTTAATACGTATTTCGATCGCAATCTCGGGACCTTAGATAGGGAGGGCGTCCCCATTTTTTGACCGACTTGTCGGGATGGGACATGGGGACGTTTTTTAATGTAACATCAAGTCTTGACTTGATGTTACATTAAAAAATAGGTCAAGTGTGTCAAGATTCGCACACGTAGGTTTTCGTACCACCGAACGATATTAACTTTAATTATTTGGTCAGTAACAAGGTGTAATATAGAGAAAAAACCCAATTTTTTAAATGTTACTTGTATAGGAACCCCCTCTGGAATCTGACTTTTTTTTTATTTGTTGTGATAGTGTTTATACATGTGAAAGATTTTATATATGTACATGAAAATTTCAGGTGTCTATTTATTTCCATTCAAAAGCCCAAAACAACCATCTCCCCCCACCCCCTTCCCTACTAAGCAATCCGACTAATCCTCAGTCCTCATACCTACTAAGGTTCTTAACAGCCTCTGCTTACTGGACTAACCATCATGGTCCCGATTTGATTATTGTCCTCTGCTGCTCACAGTGGTCATGGGCGGCAGCGGAAGGGTGGTGCTGCATTCGCATTAGCTATCTTAATTCCATATGAAAAAGTTGAATCTGAGTCAAGTTGAGGTAATGTAATGTATGCAGACCTTAGACTCGCCTGATATTACACTACAATTGGTTAATGTACAGAATTAGATGATTATGAATTATCAAGTTAAGATAATTATCCTTACATAATGTTAACACAATTTGTTTAACAAAGGCAACTTTGAAGTAAAACTAACATGATTATATTAAGTGAAATATCATGCACATTGATATCTACTTTGATTATAATTATTACTAGTAATTAATCTTCATTTCGCATCAATAACGACAAGTCTTAGTTCTCTATGTCTCAAATACGAACTGTCCTAGACCATGAAGTAAATAAACAGCCCATAAAGTAAATGACTTAAAAGTATTATATTAATCTAACCAATTGTCTTCATTTCAAAACAAAATATATATTTACAGACAAAGTTCACAAGTTTCACACTCGATTTCACAAGTTTTAAAACCTAATCCTGAACATAGACATTGAATAGAATAGAATAATAAACATTGATTAGTCAACCAGAAAATTGTTTAAGTATCATGATGCACAAGTTTTTCTATTGCGCAACCAATAAATTCAATGATAAACAATTTTTAAGCATTAGCAATTAATTTTTACAAATGTACATAAACATTACTCATTTATTTTCATAAAATTGTAATCCTAACAAAAGTCAAAACCCTACAATACTAATCAACACTGGAAACTTAAGATTTACAGTATTGATAATATAATGGAATAAACATAACATAATATTTATGTGAAGGCAATTACGCCTTAATGTATTGTGTCAATGGAAAAAACTACTAAAGTGTGCTATCTAAAAATTATTTTAGATTAAAACCTATCCAACTGCCATATGGATCATAAATTTTCTGCATATCCATGTAAAATATTATACTTTTAAATGATATAAAATTTAAATAGCAAATTTGCAATAATTTTAAACTCACTGCATTGAAATGTGAAGTCCATTGTTGCAAAGTAATATGAAAACAGCCACTGTAAACCCACTTTTGATACACTTCACTGAAAATTGATGTTTAACTTCTCTGTGACTATATTCACTTTGTTACTTGACGCCTGTAACTTTCTTGTGGATTAATAACAGTCTGAAGTTAGTGCACTTCAGCACTAAGCAGTAATTGACCCAATGTTATGCTGCCTCAGACTAAAGATGTTTATTCGCGCAAAAACCGCAATGTAGAATGTTAATGCTTAGTTGAAATAAGACTATCATAATCTTGTAGTATCAAAGAAGCCCTATGAAATTTGAAGGGAAGACGCACAAGTTTTATTGCCTACAATTACCTCTAAACACTACATCGCTCGCATCGAACAGTAGTTTAAAATAATAAAGATACACTAACGTAATATACGACATAATTTGGAAGTCGTGATAAAGGTGGAAATGATTTGCGATGTAGATTAATAGATAATACGAAGAAGCAACATGTTTAATGCAGAAACATTGTTTTATAAGCATAAATAGGAAGTAGATGAGTCAGTGTCTCGCCCTCAAGGTTTACCTGGGAAGTGGTTGAAGGAGACCTCAAAGTCGCCGCGGCCGCCGAGCAGCGGCTGCGACTCCCGGTTCACACCCGGAGAATCCACGTTGCCCTCGAACCCGACCTCTGGCACTAAACAAATATCCTCTGCACTACTAGATAAAGATACCACGCCGTCATCGGGGAGCGAAATCGTTGAATTGGGTTTGTCGAAATCGAGATTCAACAGAGTCTCTTCCGTACTCATGAGTAAAGCTCAAAATTGAATTAATAACGAGCCTCATCTATTTCGTATTTTAAAATTCTTTGTTTCACAATCATTTACACAAACACTTCTTTCCATTCAGTTCGACAAACGAGCCACAGCCACAGACTATAGACGAAGGTGATTTTGATTTGACTGACAGCAGCAGCAGAATGGAATGACAACACAACGGTACAAACCATGGACAAAGATTTTTTCTTATGACTGAATTATTCAAAGATAAATTAACAAAATTCTCATTCTGCGATTGTATTTTTAATATAAATCGATATTAAAAATATCGATTATTATTTCGCACGTAGAGCACTTTTATATGTTCCATCCAGCCACAGAGTACTTAAACACTGCTTTTACTTGCAGTTTGCAGCGCAATTAAAGAATTACTTACATTATAATAATTATGGAGTTCTTTGTCAACGGAAACAGATATCGTTCAGACGTATCACTGATATTGGTACTCCTGGTTACAGAGAATCCGAACGTGTGTGTGATTTTTTTTTTAATAATATTAGCCGACAATCGAGCAGATGGTAAATGGTCACATTCGCCCAAGGCGACCGAGAAAGTAGAAAGAAGAAGAAAAGAATATACTGTATCTCAAGCTCGCAGCCGGAACACGACAAGTCGTTTGTGGCTGCATAATCTAGAGCGTGGTAGCCTGGTAGCCAGCCGCGCTTCAGCCCTAGCCACCAAGCAGAAGCTGGATTTTGTTTTGTCGGCGAGAGCCCCTCGACAAATTTAATCATGTAGGGTCAGCCCTACATCATTAAAGTACAGTCACGAGCAATAATATGTATACATTGTCCCGTTTTGTAAAATATCTTAACTTGAACAACAACAACAACAATTCGTTTTAAATTGCATATTATACCTACCTTATTTTGACATCGTTTAATGGTTAGTTAATTTAGAACGACTTGTTGTTCACTTCTTTCTAGATTGGTACAAGTTAAGATATTTTACTAAACGTGACAATGTATACATATTATTGCTCGTGACTGTACCTTGAGATTACTATAGAATTAAAAGAAAATTTATCAAAATGTTTTATTAAATACTTCTGATACATACTTAATTATAATATTTAGGGTCGCGATAATCAAATTGAAATCCTTTTGCACGTCTAAACGCAAATTCCCATGGACATATCTCTTCCAAAATCACTTGAAAGTCTGTAACAAATACACACAATAAAATTTAACACAAAAAATTTTAGTCAAAGTAATTTGCAATTTCTGCCTCGTTGGGAACCGAACGCAGTACCTTTCTAACGGCGCCTGCGGTTCGGCATGGTAACCATGCGCAGTGTCAAAGTACAAGCATTGGCAAGAAAGTAGCTTTTACTTATTGTAAAAAAAATTAAAAAAAACATACTCGTTTCGAATCTGCAGTTATGCTTCTTTGCGTCGCATCTATTTCTGAACGACGCGACATTGCCGGTGTTAAAATTGCAAGCGCAAACGGGATAGGTTATATCCTCCACCGGACAATCTAGCTGCGAGCAGGCTTGAGCCTTATTTTGCCCGATTTTAGAGCTTCCTTTGTTGAACGGCTTACGTGACTCGGATGTTTGTTTAGAAATGTTTGAAATAAGAACAGCCGCAGAATCGACGTTTTTGCTTTTTATTAGTTGTTTTATCTGCTCGATATCGTAACTGGAAGTGGTCGGACCGACTGTCGTAGGCTCTTCACCAGCTCTGTCACTTTCAGCACTACATTCTTTAGCATTATAAGCGTGATTCGTTATGAAGAACAGAACTGGAAAAAAGAGTGAACGTAACTTGGAGAAAAACAGATAGTGGAATAAATAAATCAATGTAATAAAATAACGCTACACACTCATAGCCCCACACGGTATTCCTGTGTCTTGGGTGTCATTGACCACAAAAAATCAAAAACACACACTCAGACCAAGAATAGAAATTTCAACGCATCATTCAAATTTCTGACTCGCTAGGAATCGAACCCTTCGAACGGTAGTCAGGCACAGTAAAGTAACTATTGTATGATAACATTAACGCCCCCTTGTGGGCGCTGAAGGCCTAGAGGGGGGCGTTAAGGAGCCCAAAAATAATGAGCGGGTGTTGAAGTTGGTTGTTTTAATTGCTCTCACAGGTAGAAAAGTCTGGCTTAGAATGTAAGTTTAAACTCCAGACCACACTGATACTTATAGCAAAATATAGGTATTTAAATTTATTAAATTAATGAATGTCATTCTGGTTTTTAAGTTTAAGTAAAGTAAAAATAATTGGAATGCGTTGAAAAATAATTTACTTTCAAAGTGGGCGGTAGACGAAAGAGGTAAGCTTGGGAACCTCTGGTTTTAAGAAATATGGGTTGCGTTTTGTTTCGTTTTTTTTTAATAGTTTTCCATGAGCCTATAAATCGTCCATATGTATGCCCTTAGAAAGTAATCGCGGACCGAGTCTGGATTTGGATGGACACTGCTGGAAGCAAAATTTAGACTAGGATACTGAATTTCAATTTAGTTGTAACGTTTTACGTTGTAACGTTTTTTACATTGATGTTATATTTACATAAGCTGTGGTTGCATAGTAATACCACAAATAAAAAAAAATTATTACTTAAGTCAATGGGTAATTCTAATAATACCTACTCATTTTTTAATAAAATGGACACGTTCTATTTTATACTTACGTGCAATTAAAATATAATCCATTTTTAATTGTTAATATTTGAGATATTCACTAGCATAGGTATTTAATCTACTGGCACAAACCAATCCGTGTTTCCAAATAAACCTGTCACTCAAATGTATGCTCATAAGTGCGGTATATAAGAGCTACGCATATTTAGATTACTAGAAATTTCATTTTTTCATTATTTACGGGTGTCTAAATTTTAATTGATTTATAGAGAAACATGCCAATATAAAACCGGGAGATTTATAGATGATTCTTATTGAAAAAATCTTTTTACTACATTGTAAACGTTGAAATTGGTTTTAACAAGATATTTTCTTAGAATTACCTACTAATTATATTCTATGAGTTATTTTATCATTCAAACTAATAATAACATACTTAAATGGTGTGCACTGTAAAAATACATACGTAGTAGCGAAACAGTAGTTGCACTAGTTGCCGTAACACGAATTCTGCAAAACAATGTTTTTACTTTTTAAAATCTTATAATTAGGTATGTACTTATACCTACTTCGTTTTTATACAGAATATATTTGTCTATATTACCGCTTGACTACGATCCCACCTGATGGTAAGTGGCGGATGCTGAAGGGCGTTAACTTGAAAAAATCTATTCACTCTATAAAAATTACATCACACAGAATATTTATTCCGTACCACGATGAGGTATATACGCGTGTATAAAATAGCCACAACATAAATACATGAATAAATAATGATAAATCAATATAATAAGTAGGTACCTAATAATGGTTCTCATTACAGCGAAAGGTCTGTGTCGTAAGCTATTTCGTCATGTATGAGTATATTTCATTTTATTATTAGCACTGATTGAAAAACGGATTATTATAATTTTAGCTTGCTTTACAGACTGCATACATTTTCTTGAACCGAAAACAACTAAGTATGTAAGTACTTTGAATCATTAATTATACAAACAAATCATACGAATAGGTACTGTTTGTACTAAACACACGTATGTACACAACATGCACTTTTTATTATGTTTATTTCTAATTTTTACTATTGAAATAAGCATCAAATCCTTGTGAATCACTGTATCCATTTACTTCCTTGTCAATATTTTCATTGTCAGAGAATCCTTCCTTTCCAAATAATCCCTTTGTACGATCGTGGTGGAAGTGCCCCTTGTTAAACCCTACACCACTAGCTAGTTTAAAACCTGATCCTTTAGCGCCAACTTTTTTAATCACGCCACTTGTTTCATCATCCTCAAAGAATTCTTTCTCCTTCTTGTATTCATCCTTGTGATGAACCTTATGGAAGCCTTTGGTCTTAGATCCTTTTTTGTACTTCCTCTCTTCCTTGCCAGTAACGCCAACAGCTTTGCCTGATGTATCTTTGAATACTCCATAAACTTCTTTATCATCGAAAGTACCTTCATCATGACCTCCAAAGATGTTGAAGAATTTCTTCAAATCATCGATGTTAGTATTAATTTTCACTCCCTTATTATCTGCATTTTTCTTTTTGGATCCCGAAATATCCTCTTTCGTTTTAGATTTCTCGTCTTTATTTTCCTTTGAGTTCTTCTTCGTTTTGCCGGCTTCATCAAGAAGCTTGGAGAAGTCGTCTAAGTCTTCTTCTTCGACCTCATACTTGAGATCGTCGATGTTGGCGTCGAGTTTGTCGTATTCCAGCGTGCCGATAGTGGCAGGCTTCGATTCGACCCAATAACACACCAATGTCAGTCCGAGAACAAAACATACCTCGGTCCGCATTGTAATCTGATTTTTTGCCCGCTCTTGCACAATCGAAGTAGGTTGCGACACTGACATACATGGAGTCCATCTTGTTTATATAACCTTTTGTTGGGAATTACTGGCCAAGGGTATATTTTTTTGCTGGAAGATGGTTTGGTAGTATTTCTGGTTCCACGCCGTTGCAGCCGCAATCTCAGTGCAGCTAATCGCTGTGACGATTCTGATCGGTCAAGGTCGCTGAATATTTATTTGTTAGTGAATTACGATCGATGTTTGTTTTGCTTGAAATTTGACCTTACCATGTATTTAATAAGCGATGATGCACCAAGATGAATAAGCATTTTGTATTCCAATAAAAATTGCTGGTTTTAATTATTTTTATTGGAAATTTCGAAAATTAAATGAATTAAGTACCTACACTTAAATAATGTACGCTATTAACCGTATCAATGACTTGAGCAGTGAGCACAAACTTATGATTATTATTTTTTAGTTGTTTAATAAGGACACCTCATATTCTAGTCGTCAGTCACACTCGACTGACTGATAGAAATAGAACTCATTGTAATAGCTAAGTGTATTTAGCTCAAGATGAATGTCATTTGAAATAAAAAAAAAACTTACTTCTACTATGTAGTATGTAGGTACTTCATATTAATTTCTTATAAAAGTAGAAAAACATTTTTCAAATAAAAATAAGTCTATAATTATTTGTTTGGCACGTGCGCAGATAAAATATAGGTAGGTACAACATGGTCTGTCCCAATTCTATTGGACCTTAACATTTTCGCGCCAAAACATTATAGCGAGCTTTGTTAGGCACGAACGTAAAGAGTAGCATCTAAGCAGAGATGGACAAAATGTAATCATGATTACAGATTACAATTACATCTGGAGGCCATTAAATACCCCCACGAGCGCCTTTCGAGAAAAGAGCGTTGGGAGCATTTCCGTGCGTCCATACGTAATCGTAGTTCCGATGATTACGAAATCATGATTACATTTTGGACAAAATGCACCAGATGAAATTGTAATCTGTAATCATGATTAGGTACATTTTGCCCATGCGTGCTTGCGTGCGATACTGCAATTGTATCAACTCTTTATGAGAAAACCAAAAAACATCGCGGGAATTTATCTCTACTTAGTACATTTTCACTATTAGATAATACAAGTTAATGGAAATTCAAAACAAATTTAATTGTAACCAACATTGATTAGTTTATTTAATCGAATTACGTTGATACGTAACCAATCAGACACGAGTCAGAGTCGATTACTTCTTCACAGTCAGCTAATTAACGCTAATAATTTCTAAATGCCAATCAAATTAGATTTATGTCTTAACCATAAGCCATGAACTATAAACAGTTAGAAACTTGATGACTTTTTTACTTTATTAAAATAAAATAATCCGTAAACTACCACTTGCTTTCAAAAGATACTTTAGTTTCGTAACTTTTTTTGCTACTCGGAAATAATTATTACTTAGATATTTGAGGGAAACACAATAGAAATCATGATGAAGGCCGCTTCCGCACGAGGATTTTATAACGTCGTATAAAAGCGTCGAAAATAAACATGTTTCGATTAGGTTAGATTTAAATCTGTTCGTTTATATTTTAAAAACGCCCATCTACAATGATAAGGAATTCACGTAATGTAAATTATACTTACCTATTGTATAGTTTTATTGGAGGTTTATACCGTTTATATGGTTAATCGGTGAATAATATTACTTAAATCTGTAAGGAATTTCATGCTGATAACCGCAACTTCTTTATTCCTCCTAGGTACTTAATTTACAATTAATTTGTAGTTTTAAGTATTTAAAACTTTTAAATACCGATTATCTTATGGAATTAAAATCAGCATTGTAACATCAGTGGAAACTAAGTAAGCAAAACACAATAATGTTAGGCGTCACAATCACTGACGTTATAAAAACGCTTCTGTATAAGCGCTTTTGTAACGCTCCGTGTGAATGAGGCTTAACTAATGATGCAATGGAGTTGTAACAGTATCTAATTTGATTTCATTATGTTTTTTGAATACTGATCTGTGGTAACATACAGTACTGAGTGCTACAATATGTTAAAGGTACATAATTTAATGTAATATGAATTAGAATTCTGTCATAGAGCTTAATATTTCATATTTTTACAATGAACTGAGCATGTCATTAGGATGTGGATTTGATCATTCAGCCGGGATTCGTAAAGGAACTAATAGGATATAGCAGATAATTTTTCATCTGAATCCATAAAAAAAAACATCAACTTAAATGTGCCTTGCCCCTTTTAAAAAGATTTTGTTAAAACTGAAATAACCGCTAAGATGTACATATGACTTACGCAATGCAGTGTTGAATATTGTTTATAATTAAGTACAAAAAAAATAACGCAACACGACATCCTTTACAGTAAAAATGTATATATTTATTTACAATATAAAATCTAGCTTCGTGGTATATCAAACATAACAAAATAATGAAGAAAATCAAATAAATAAAATATTTACAAGTACGTATCTAGGAAATTCGTTCGTTATTCTTCGTCCTCACTTTCTTCGTTGCTATAAAAGTATTCTTTGGCGTGTTGTTTGCCGCCCTTTTCACCATATTCCTTCTCACCCCTGTATTGGGTTTCTTCGCCTTCTCTAGCAGCATGTGACTCATCAGCTTCATCCTTATGTCCCTTGTCGTGATGTCCAGCTTTGCCGTAACCAGTTTTTATAAAGGCAGAGTCACCATGATTGACCTTCTCACGATCGCTGTCATAGGTTTCCTCGTGTTTGTTGTCATAACTGAACTTTTTGGAGTGACCGGTCTTTTCCGCGACATCATAGAAATCGGCATCTTTCTTGTACTCATCCTTGTTGAACTCCTTGTGGTATCCAGTCACTTCCTCGCCTTTGGTGTGGTGCTTTTTATGTCCATGGTTTCCGCCTTTATAATTGCCTCCGGCTTGATGGTTCTTGCCTTGTTCCTCAGCTTCGTCGAAGTGAGCGCCCTTCAGGCCCTTTGCTTCTCCGTAATTTCCCTTTTCATGTTCCTTGGCAAAATGTCCAGATTCTCCTTTTGCTAGATATTCCTTAGACTTGTAGGATTTGAGTCCTTTACCGCCTGCAGACTCATGATGTCCTTCCTGGTGATTACTGCCACCGCCCTTTTCAATTCCGTGGTCATGCGATAAGTAACCATCGTCATCCTCTTCAGACGATTCGTAGTCCTCCTCGGCGTCTGCGACGGCAATGGGTTTGGCAGCTACATAAGGCAGAGGAACTGCAGCTAAGTCGTAGGCTTCTAGGGCCTTCACTGGAGCCAGAGGTATAGGTGCAGCGAAGGCTTGCGGCAGGTATCCAGGGGCTCCTAACTGTATGAAGCTTGCTGGTCCACCATTGTCACTGCGATAGACGTAACTGCTAGCCGCCGGCACTTGTATCGCCGAAGCGCCCATCACCGCGACTAAAATACTTATAGCCGTCCACATTTTGAGACCTGTCTGCCTCTGTTAGCTGTGCTGTAATAATTTGTTATCAGTGTTACCCAATATTTATATCAGGGTTAGAGACAAAAGAAGGTCCGTGAATATTCTAGCTACCTTTCCCGTACCTTTGACTTTAGCCATGTAACAGATCGGTTATCAGGCGAGGTTATAAGGTGACAAAGACATTAGTGGTGAATGAATTGACTGCACGATCTAAAACTTTAACTGTGTGATAATTGATGCGTGGTCAAATTTTTTGCGAGTATTATGGTCTAATAATTTTGATTTCTTATTTAATTAAGTACCTAATAATTAATTTACAATAAAAAAACACAATTTCCAACACACATCAATATTATATTGCACTGATTTCAAACGTTAGCAAATTTTTTATTATTACATGAAACGGATACTTTACAAAACGATGTACGAACCGGTCACTGAAATATGTCATTGTTTTAACAAACGCGCGGGAAAACATCGAGGCAGTACATTAAAATATCTGTTTATTGACAGTTACGATCGCTTTATAAAAGACATGAAATGATCATGGCGCAATTGTGGCGAATCATCGTGTTTGGAATAGTGGGTTGGCTTTAAAAGTAACTTTATTTCAGAACTTATAAAACTGGTTTTTATTTACTGCGTTCAGTGGTGCCTACTGAAATAAACATTGCCATTTAGGTTAAGGCTGTGGTTAAGTCCAGACTATCCAGAATATATATTTCTTTATATACATACATAGGTACGTTGGAAAAATTATAATGTGAGGTGGAAAGATATTCAAGTATCAATTGGGTACTAAAAACTTAAAAAGAATATAATATATTTTGAATATATGTGCGTACAAAAAGTTACAAGTAAATACCTACGTAAAACTCAAAATGGAAAAGTATGTACCTATATGCAGCTATTTGTTAGTCCCTACTCTAGTAATTTTTTTAGCATGGGGAGTAGAAATTCCTTGTAGCATTGACCTCCTAACTTGCATGTAAAAAAAGATTTTCCTTTCGATTAGGTAGTGATAAGGTTAGACGTAATTAACGTAACTAGTCCCGCTGTGCGGTCGAAATTTGACCGTAATTCATTCTGTCAAAGGGTTACTTAACAATGACTCTATGAACGATGACCCTATGACACATTTCAAGCCTCGTATCAAACTTATGGCAGTGTGAATAGAGTAACTTATATTAGTGTGTAATGTTTTATTTATTCATTTAATTTATTTTTTATGCATTCGTTTTTAAAAATATTAGCATTCTGCACTTCTTCTCTTTATAAACTATAAGTGTGCCAAATTTCATACTCCTCCACGCAATTTTCGTAAAAATGGGTTCAAAGTTTTTGCTTCACGTATTCATACATATAATGACTAATTATTCCTACCGTAACGAAATCATTGCGTCATTATTAAGAAGCAATCCATAAACGGAACTCGTTTGCCTATTATGTCACTCTCTTCCATTGACCTATGCTCTCTTCCCACTCTTCTGTCAATCTGTTAAAGCAAGACCTAGTCTACTATTTATACTTCCGCTATCCGCTATCTGCTAAATGTTAGGAATACAAAATTTTAACAAAACAAAAACCGACTTCACTTATATCTACCTAATTTTAATTTAATTTTATAAGTCATGCAAAATTTCATCCCATATTTTCCACCCTTACGTTTGGAGTTTTAAAAACAAAATATAAAAAATACAAACGAATTTATTGAGAACCTCTTCCTTTTTTGAAGTCGTTTAAAAATGAGCACCAATCATTTGGTCTATTCTGTTTAATACTAAAATGAAGCTGTTATAAAAACACTCATATTTCTAATATTGCAACAAGAGCAAATTATAGTCATAATTCAGTTCAGAAGTTTCACACTTCGTTTTTACGTATTATTTCATTTTACTATACTTAGAAAATATAGCAGCAGCGTCTAGTACTTTACCAACCGAATTGGCTAATTGTATTACAATTGTTACAACAATGTTGTTTAACGTTAACAAATCGGTATTGTGAAGCGCACTTTGTCGGAGAAGTACCCACTTATATTATAGAAAAAATCGATTAGCAAAGTGAGATGCCACAAAACCACAGAGTAGTTAAATTTTAACTACTCTGTGACAAAACGCTTAGGTACTCCTACAGATCTTTAAAAAAACATGTTGAAATGAGGGTTCGAGACAGAAATAAACCTGTCTCTGTTTTCCGTGGAAACAAACGTAAATTATAAGTAGGTACCTACCTTAGAATAATGACATATAGAAACGAAGTCCGCGCGGCTACTTTGACAACTATAAATGTGAGTAGTTTATGTCACCAAACGCCGGCCAGCTCCGTAGTCTTCAATGACAATGCACGGCAAACACGTCTCGCGGAAAAAAAATAATTATGTCGATTTGTGCGGTTAAATTTTGTCACAACACATTTGAAAAACAAAAGAAGTGTAATAACATCACTTTTCACAGGTTTTCTTTCAATATTTCATAATATCTTTTATTTAATTAGGTTTAAATAAAAACGTTTTGTTTCAATACTCAGTGTTGCCCAATTGTGAAAATAAATTTTCCAATTTTAAGTGACGAGTGATATACGGCTTAGTCGTGGAGAAGTATATTGGAAGCCAACCAAAAATACACGAATATGTTCAAAACATTTTAATAATGAAGATAAGTACATTACACAGGGTGGATCGTGTAGATTGCGTGAAAATGCTGTCCCTGTTAAGGTATAATTATTGAAGTTGTTATTCATTATTATTTTAATTATTATTATTAGTTATTATTATTTTAACATGCCTATTGTCAATGTCATTTTCATCTTAATTTTATTGTTGTTTTCACAGATACAATAGTTCACAGATATAATATAGTCCATAGAGTAGTAAATCAACAAAGCCCATTGTTTTTTGTTTTTCCACAGAGTATATTTAATATTGGAACAAAACTTTTTGACTCAATGCTGTTATTAAAATATACTAAGTTCCTGTGTTCATGCTTATGTTCAGATACGTAAAAGATATGTAAAAAAATAAATAGTAAAAAAAAAATGATGTTAATATTTTCTTGTATTCGTTTCATATTTAAATAAACATCTCGTAATATAACAATTTTACATAACCATACCCATAGCTATTTATGTAGGTATTATTGCTAAAAACAAATTCTTATCAGCGGCCGAATCATTCCCCACTTTCGGGAAACTGCACTTCACCTGGCAACCATTAAACAAGTATAAAAAAAAAGAAAAAAGAAAATTAGTGCTTCACTTTATAAAGAGCGCTTGTATGAAGACTGTCATTCTATATGTCATTATTCTAAGGTACCTACCTATTTAATTATAAAGTACAACATAAATACGTATACTTACGTACATTGTAAAACGTTAGTTACCATACCTACGCAGTGTTTAAGAGTGAATGAGATGATTATAATTATCAGATTACCGTTATTAAATATTATATCTTCAACGATTCTTAACAACTGGAAAACACAAATATAAAGCCAATTTAGAGACAATTATAAGAAAGCCAATTGAAAGAAAGTGTAATAAATTGCAAACAAATATCAAGTTGAAATACTACTTAATAAGAGTAGGACCCGTGAAACTTTAATTTTAGAGACACATAATATATAAATAATAATATAATATAGTTAGTCTTTCTTTGTTAACCTGTGTAGTTAGTAATCTACTTTGTGGTCAAACGAAACATAACGCCATCAGGTAGGTATTAACATTGGAATTCAGCGCCATCTAGAGTTCTAGATAGTATTTGTACAAACCGAAGTTAATCGTATAGCAAGCACAGAGTGGTGATAACATTATTTTTATAATAAAGTAATAGGTTGAAAAACTAAAATAAAAAACAAGCTTTTGAATGCTAAGTGAATTAATTATAAATGCAAAGCAATTTAGTCGCTGTGCTGTTAGATGATTTTCCTTGTTTGGAGCCAAAAGTTTGAGCGTAGGATCCAGTCATGCTTGTCATCTATATATTAAGTAGTAAGTTACCACAACATTTATTCATTTTATAGGGTGGTACGAAGTTCGCCGGGACACTTAAAATTGCAATGTCATCGGAACTATATAGAGCAATATCAAAAATATCAACTCCGTTGAGCAAGAGGGAGCTCTAATTCAGCTTGCAAGATCTGATCCGAACATACATACAAACAATGCAAGTACAATATACGCTTGTAAAAAGAGATGGTTGCTAAAATATCTCTCAAACTCAGAAGGGTTAGATCATAGCTCCTACAACAATTAATTTCTTATTGAGCGTTAGCAGACATTGCTATTTCGATAAAAGCCACGAATTTTGAATTGATCCTAAATATGTAAGGTGAAGTTGAGTTGAATGATATATGTAGATTAGAATAGTCACAAAATAATAAATTCGGGAGAAATATATAAATAGGATAAAGTGAGTACTTAATTCATAGATTAATACAACTGCAGCGGCCAAGTATCTGTTTAAACTGATTGGGCATTAAATAAATGCAAATATTATTCTTCTTTTATAACATTAATGGCCCGCTACTGAGCACTGGTCTCTCCCCATACCTGAGGAGGCCTAGAGCATTCTCCACCACGCTGTTCCAGTGTGGATTGGTGGAGGTGTTAGTGGCCGACCCAAATGTCGGAAATATTTATGCCGCACGAAGGCATCCCACATGGCTTAACGACATAACGACTGCTACCAAACGGTTACAACCAGGACCGACAGCTTGACATGCCCTGCGAAGCACGGAAGCGCCCAAGAAATTACTAACTAGCGGTCATCCATCCAACTACCGACCGCGCCCGCTGTTGCTTAACTTTGTCAATCACTTAAGATCGACGCAAGCCGCCGAGCTATGAGCGCTTCTAAGAACATTATTACAAAAGTAAGTAATATTGTTTGTGGTTTTTACTGGACGACGTAGCAGAACTATAAAGTTAGTCCTTTTGATAAATTCTAGAAAAACAACATTATCTTAAACTCCATTGAAGCGATACAAATGTTGTTCTAAATATTCTGCACTAATAGTTATCACAATAACATCGATTTCCATACAAAAAATCATCAGTCATCTCGCTCTTCAGTAACGCCATCTATATTTGTTTTTATCAACACATTATTGGTATGCTTCGGGCGGAGTTGGCTTCGGGAGATCAAGACTCAAGACCTAGATTTATTAGGGTATCTGGTCCGCTACATCGAATTACATAAGTATCTACTTTGTCGATCCTTAAAACTTAATAATAAAATACGAGTCGAGTTTTAACAGCCGTAAAGCAAAGCTAAAATAATGCTAGATTTGTAGCAAGACTATCTCCGCTGCTCATGGGGCACCATTCTGAACCACAGACGAGGCTAAGGCGCCAAGTATCTGCTGTTAGAGGCCGTTGAGCTCTGTACCACCCAGTTTAAACCTGATATTACTTCTGCATGATGGCAGGGTAATTTACCCACATGGGCTACCACCGTCCTAAAATAAACCGTGATGTTTTTCTGTAATAAAGAATTTGTATGATACTAATATCTGCTATGTTTATAACGAATACATTTTTTGCAACCGAATCGAAAATATCGAAATTAGTACTGCCCTAATGCCTATCGTGAGTACCTGTATTTAGCAAAATTAGTCCTATCCAAGATAAGTTTAAATCATAAATAATATTTTTGACGTTCGGAGTTTTTATTTCGAAGAAGGATATATTTAAGCATTCAGTGATACAAACCATACGAGAATAAAAATATATTCATTTCAGTAGGTATATGGCTTAGAGTTAGGTCTAAAATAAATTAGCTATTTACAAAAATTACCAAAAGTCAACAAAGCTATAACAAATATCTTTAACCCTCCGTTAGTGCTGGACTTTGAAGCCGTAGCCTTCTCCGTTATGGTGACCACCCTTCTCGCCGTGGTCGGCGTGTTTCTCGTACGAGGATTCACCGGATTTCTCTGCAGAGTGAGCGGCACCGTGTTCGTCACCGGATCCTTTCTCATGATGGCCATGTTTTCCATAATCAGACTCGTGGTGTCCCGACTCCTGAGAACCTCCCTTCTTGTGTCCTCCGGCGTCAGATCCGTAATGTTTGTGCCCAGCGTCGTATTTGTGGTAACCACCTTCGTACTTTTTGCCGTCATAAAAGTCATGGTCTTTCTTGTCTTCGTCTTTATCAAAGAGCTTGTGATATCCATCGGTTCCCTCTCCCTTGCTGTGCTCGTCCTTATGCCCGTGGTCTCCGTGCTTGTACCCATGTCCTTGGACATAGTGTTTTCCAAAATGGTCATCGTCACCGTAGTGTTTTTTGTAACCATCTCCATTTGAGACGGAATAGCTTTCATATTTTTTTGTGTTGTAATCTCCATCATCACCTTTTCCATAATGATGCAAGGCTTTGTACACCTTGTATTCTTTATCTCCTTTCTCATGATGTTCATTTGCATCATGATCCTTGCCACCGCCATGTTCATGATAAACTCCGTCTTCAAAGTGTCCTAACCCTTTCAAATATTTATCGAAATTGGCCGTATATCCCTCATATATTTTGCCGTAGTCTTCATCTGCTATGCCATCTTCTTGAACATGTTCTTCTACTTTCTCTACAACAGGAATCACATGTTCTTTGGGCTGAGACGCTTGCTTGTTCTCATCTTCTTCCTTAGCGTAAAACGGTCCAGCAGCCACTGGTATCGGTGCTTTGTAGGCTTTCGGCTGTTCATAAAACTTTGTAAGCTGCTCCATTACTTCGCTCTCTCCCATCTGGGTAACGCTCGCTGGACCATCGCTCTCTTTCTTGTACAGATACCCAGTGGCCTCGGGCTGAAGGTCAGAGCCGGTGGTCCGAACCATGACCACCCTCTCTACGGTCTCCCGCATCTCCAGACAGGATACGCATGCCGCCAGGAATAAAAAAACTATAGTTCGCGTCATTTTCCCGCAGGCAATTCCAACGGTAATGAACGCGAGTAACGACACTAATACTTATATAGCGAACATAATAGCATAGGACATTGACATTCATAAATGCCCCGAATCATTCGCTCTCTAGATTGAGCAATAGTCTTCTGTGTCAATGATAATGAAAAACCCTGTATAAATTGTGAGGCGCATATCGGCAATTAACTAGCAAAATGATATGTTGAACTTTGGGCTTGTCTACCGCAGAAGGACACAAATTATTGCACGTTCGTCCCGCACTTTTAAATGTTACAAAAGAATATCAAACAATAAGTACGCGGCGATAATGAACAAACACAAGCTCTTTTTTTATACAGAGCGAGCATTGTGGTAAGGTTAATATGGCCGTTATTTAATTAAATACGACTATGTAACTGTGCCAATATAAATAGACAAACAAATATGCAATCTATTCATACATCAATAATATAATAGAAGTGACTCTAACTAGTCTGTGTAACTATTCGGCACATAGATATTAGCTATTATACATACCTACTTTATTTTTTATAGTTTTATGTACCTACTTGTATACTTAGGTATAACATTTAAAAATCATGTTAGAGGCATTCTTATGACGAAAGGTAATTACAAACTTGATTATTATAAACATCAAATGGTTTGAACATGAGTTTGTTATTCTAGAGGTAAGTAGTAGTAATAATAGTGCAATCTGTAACTGTGAGTAGGAAAAGAAGCTCCTTGGGAGTTTCTTCCCGCTTCTTCTTCCACTCACCACTCATGGTAGGGATTTGTAAAAGCAATGCCATAGTTTGCCTATCGAAGAGTGTTTGTAAAACTAAAAACCAACTTCGAATGAACTCCTTTCATTTCATTTCATTCCAACTGTCTAGCCTTCTATCTATAGTACCTAAATGTTATAGTTAGATATCAGCCGATATTTGAGAAATTGAGAATGAAGGTTTATATTCGGGGTTATAATATTAACGCAATTGGTCATATACCAATGATTTTTAGAATATTTGTTGGCTTGTGCGTTTATGCTATGGGTTATGCCATAGCCCATATTTCCCACAATATTTTCAATATTGTATCTATTGTAGTAAGCTTGGACTTGCGGTAACATTTGGCTTCAACCCAAGGCTTACTACTGAGCACGGGTCTCTCCTCCTACATAAGGAGGCCTAGAGCATACTCCACCACGCTGCTCTAGTGCGGATTAGTGGAGGAGTCAGTGGCCAACAAGTGACGGAATTTTTTAAGCCGCCCGAAAGGATCCGACGAAATTTTGCCACTACTTAGCGGTCACCCATCCAACTACCAACCGCGCCCGCTGTTGCTTAACTTTGTCGATCAGTTAAGATCGACCCGAGCCACCGGGCTATGAGCGCTTCGGTAATAGTGTTAAATAAAATAACCCGAGTGAGTTTATCTAAATTAAATGCAGGAAGGTTTGTACCCATGTTTTAGTAACGCCGAAGGGTCGGTCTCTTTTACTTTTGTCTACTTACTTAGGTATCTACTGGTTATCAGGGTAAAGGAAGGTATAATAACACAACATAAAAAACTTGTTGGACTCAGTATAGAAATATATTTAAACTGCACAAAATAAGTGAAGATTCATTTAACTAAATGCATTTTATTTATTAGTAAAAATATTTTCCCTTGACATTAAGTGTTAACGATTCCTGTAGCTTGTATGATTCTTAACTTTCTTGTGAATTTTCACATTTGGCGCCCTTTTTGTTTTAGTATTGACGACATCTTCTTGGGCTTCGTTTTCAATATTCCATGCCATTTTGTCATTATACGCGTTGTTAATCGGCTCTGCCAAAGGATTTTCGATTAATACTTCTTGATCGTCTAAATGTTCTGAATGAGTTCTATAAAATAAAGCATAAGGTGTTTCATTATCATCCACTCTATCTTCATGATTGCCAATTCTCAAATTCTTGAATTCCTTGTGATTATTTACATCTTTGTGTATATACTTTCTCATTTTTTCTGAAACCGAAGTCGATCTACTATTATTATGTGAAGAACTAGGTTGAATATTTACAGTATCTCTTTTCTTGCTGTCCATCCTTCGGGCATTTGAAACAGATTTTTGAGTATTGCCATGAGTAATTTGTGGAGCCACCTGGATTTTACGTTCCAAATCTGGGTTTTTGGTTAATCCAACTTGCGTATTACGATCACTCGGTACTGAAGATTTATGTAAGCTTTTGTCTTTTACTTCCGCACCTGAAGTCCTATGTTGATAACCCTGTGGTTGATGAATAAATTTTTGATTATTGTTCTTCACGACTACCCTTTCATCTTTAGACACCGCACCTTTACGTGCGTTTACTGCAACGAAGTAATGTTTCTTGTCGTATATGTTTTCCTCATTTCGTAGATACTCACGTTGGGTATATTTGTGTAAGTTTTGAAGAGAAATATTTGACTGATCATCAGAGATAGTTGTTTTATGTTTATCCTGGTTTGTTCCTTCTAAGTCATTATTCGTAGAACCACTTATATGATGTTCATTATTATTTGGTTTACTGTCTTCTTTGGCTCTTCTTCTATAATTTTGAGAATTCCTCATAACTTCACTGATTTCCATTATCTTTCCATCCTCACTAATTACATACGGTTTCGATGGAGTTTTCTGAACTGTAAAGTGGGAATCGACGGCATGCTCATTCACTAACTTCATGTATTTCTGATTGTTGCTTCCAATGAAATACTTTTTATGGTTGGTTAATCGGTTCTTGTAAGATCCAGTACTACTGATAGCTGTTACATATCCTGCATCAGGGTTTTCATCGTAAAGGTTATACATAGGTGCGGATGCAACTATGTTTAATAGAAGAAAAGCCGTAATGCTCTCGAAGACTACTTTCATCTTGGCTGATCTGAGACTAATGAAACGAGTCTGGTTACAATGTTCTTATAAATTGGTCGCATGCAATGTTTACAGTCGATAATGTATACCAGAGGAAGTATCAACAAACAAACAAAATGTTTATCGCATGATTCGTGAGTGCTCATAGTCATATTATTTGATTGAACGTCTTCAATTAAACTGTAGTACGGATACACAGAAAGACAATGCGATAAGCAAGTGCGATTGTGTAGATTTATTATTGAATGTAATTTCATTATTATAAGTATTTGGACTAATTACTTTAAAAAAATGTTCAATTTGTTGTTCAGTCCTTAACGGAAGCGATACTCAAGAAGATAATCGAGACACAAGTCTGTATGTTGTTCCAATCAAGGCTCAACTATTTCAGTCGACTATATTTCTGAGCAGCCGCGGAACCCTAATTAAATTGAAAGTTAAATATCGTACAGTTATGAAAACATTATCCTCTAATCAGTGTACACCACCGATTCATAGATTGTTTTAAATACTACGTAGTCACAATCTATAACAATGTTTTGTTTTCATTATAATCCGGAACAATGCGATCTTGCTAGTCGTCAACGACATCAACTTTCGTTCGTCAGTTGGACGCAATAGACCACTATGAAGCTACATCTATTTTGTGCCTTTTTGTTTTATTACGTAGTATTATCTAGCACTAGATTAGTGCAGAGAACAACTGTCAGACCAAAGGATTCAAATGAAGTCGTCAAAGATATATTAAGTTCGGGAGACGAAACGAACGGCCCTGAAATTGCGCATTTTTATAAAAGGAAAATACGTATTCCGAGACAGGGTGAGAATAATCAAACGAAAAATTGTCCAAAACCACAAAAGATACAACCCGTGACCAAACCAGCATTGGTAAAAAAACCCATACCAAAATATAAAGAATCGGATAGTGATGAGTATTATCAATCAAACCAAATTAGAAACAGTTCGCCATCGAAGTTAATCGATTCTTTTTATCATGAAGATGATGATTTCAATTTAGACGATTATGATTTCGATGTTAATCATGATGAGTTTGTTGGTAGAGGAAAACCTCTGGAACCACGGAAAGAATATAAGCCAGCTGCAGAGGCATTAAGGTCTAATTCAGTTCAAAAAACTAAGCGGAATCTTGTGGTGAGTAAAGACAAAAACTCCATTGACCAAAAACCTTTGTTGAAAACAGCAAGAAAAGCTATTTATAAAATAACAGAAGATGACTATGACGACGATTTTCCGACAAAAAATAATAACGTAGTGCAGGAAGCTAAACCACGTAATGCAAATGAAAATTCGAGTGAGGAATCACAAAGCAGCAGTGAATATCCACCTTATGTAAGAAATGAAAGATCTCCCTGGAGTATCAGTAACGCTGATAAATTGGGAGAAAAAAGTTCTGCAATGAAGTTTTTGAGCTTTTTGCCAATGTTTCCACAAATTCCAGGCAGAAAAATAAGTGGAATTTATTCAGCTAATGATTTAAAAAACTAACGTAAAATTATTGAGATATTACTTATTACAGCTTTCATTTATGTACTTAATATATGATTGTATACGGATTTTTCAATAAAAGTAGATAAATACTGAATTTTCTTTTATTTAAAAAATATCAAAATCTTAATCCTAAATATTATGGAACAAAAGTAAATTAGAGCTTCGATCGATATTAAGAACTTACAATTGCATTGTATTAAAATAAATAGTTTCTATTTAATGGTTATAATCTAAAACTATCTACATAATCGGCATTATTACTCAGTGCTGCGTCTTTGGCTATATTTATATAATGATTAATTTCGTTGTCACTTTCTCTATTTCCCTTTTTGGCTTCATAATGGTTTTCAAATATTTTATCAGACTTATTTCCTGATTTGGCTAATGAATTAACTTCGCTGCCAGCAGATCCAACTGCCTGCGATTGTAGCAATGCGTGTGACCCACCATTATTGATTGTTGAACCACCACTTTCCTCAGACTGAGCATTTTTATTTATATTATCATAAAATTCATTGTCCTCCTGATATTCGTCTTTATGGTAAACCCTTTTAAATCCTTTTCGTTTCTGACCTTTATCTTGATTTGTTTTCAGCATGAATTTAGAATTTTTATTACTTTCTTCTGACCCGAATTTATTGGCAAATAAATCAGCGAAGTCTTTAAATGCTGTTTCTCGTCCTTTATAATTATGGTTTAATTTTTGATAATCTTTCTTGTCGTCACTTTTTCGGTAATTTTTGTATTCTCGACTTCTATCGTGAGCGTTTCCCGTAACTGATTCTATGTCTGTTGATTTTGTATGTATTCCTGACATATCCGTTTTTTTTGTCTCACTGGGACTGTTTCTATGATGTAATCGCCTGCTGCGTCTTTCATTATCCTCAATATCTCGGGAAGATAATTCATTATCAAAGTCTTCGCCCCACGAAAAATCTTTAAAAATTAGTGGGTCTTCTTCGTGATGTTTATCAAAGTAATCGTTTAAAACAAAGGAAAAAAATGGCTGATCGCCATAAATTGGATTTTCAATTATTGGATCTCTGGAAGATGCAGCGTTAGAAATATATTCTGCAGGAATATTTTTCATACCGTTTTTAAGTACTGGAGTAATAGTCGTATATATACCAAGGAACCGTTTGTCTTTTGCCTTTTCATCGTCAGTAGTAACATTC
Organism: Ochlodes sylvanus; assembly: GCA_905404295.2. NCBI lineage: Eukaryota > Metazoa > Arthropoda > Insecta > Lepidoptera > Hesperiidae > Ochlodes > Ochlodes sylvanus. Next base: position 8,458,624 of record FR990144.1, read on the forward strand.
TTCTTGATCTGATACTCATAGGGACCATTATAAGAATAAGGCCATCCGTTATATGTATTTCTAGTATCAGTCCGAACGTCTTCGTTATCAATTACAAAATCTTTATAAGCTGCATAAGGTTTAAACTCTTCTTTCATAGGATTTTGTTTGGAGTGGATTCCAATTATTTGTTGTATAGTCATATCTACCGGAGCGTCCTTCCCATGTAATTGAAGACATTTAGCTTCAGCCTTTACGCGTTCTTCATTTTGTTTAGGAGCTAAATATACTTCTTTATCTTTAGAACTCGTCTTCAAATTCTCTTGATATTCTCTTGTATACTTTTTGGCTGCTTCATTATTTTTATCCATATCTTCTTCGATTTTTATTGCAACGTACTTTTCAGTTGGATTCATGTAAGTATTATCAAATGTAGTTATTCTTCCGGGTCCTGTACCAGATTTATTGTAGACAAATCCGGTTGTTACAGGATCTTGATTGGACTTCCTGGAAATGTAAACTTGATGCTGAAACCTCTGCATCTCTAAATTGGCGCGGGAAAAAAGGCCAAATATTATAATAGCTCGCAGCATAGCTGGCCACATTGACGTTAATTCACTAAGTGTGATCGACGGAAAGTAAAATCCGAAGTCTGTGTCGTAAATGTTTATATTAATTGTTTATTGTTCCCCACTTCACTTATCTACATTGTTCTAATGACAATGGCTAGACAGGTCACAAAGTTAAGAAATATCCTGAGTGTTCTATCGCTAATGCTTAATTGGTAACAGCCAAGTTTGGTTATTGCCGAACGGTACGAATGTTTATAAACTTCGCGAACAATATTTATACATAATACAAATAATTTTACATGTTATAGTAAAGTGATTTGAAATCCATTCTCGCTATCCGATGATCGTCGTTCGAAACCGACCTGCATCTCCAAATAGGTGTGAATAATATGAATAGTTATGTGGGTAGGTAACTGGTTAAAAAAAATTCTTATTTTATGGTACCTAATCAAAGGACAATGACCATTAAAGTATGGGGAAATGACCTAAAATGGCTTCATAATTACTTAATTTGATCAGCTTAGTAAATAAAATTATTACTAAGTCACGTAAGTATTTTTCAAAGGTAAACGTGCTGCATCCTAAACATACTCGTACTTAATATTATTAACGAAACAATTTTATTTCTAAGACGTTTATTTTAATATAATTAAGGTCTACCTTAATATATATAAATCTCCTGTCACGATGTTTGTCCGCGATGGATTCCTAAACTACTTAACCGATTTTAAATTAAATTGGTACACCGTGAGCAGTCTGGTCCAACTTGAGAGATAGGATAGCTTAGATCTTTAATTATAGTCGCAATTTTATTTTATTGCAAATTATTTGTCTATTAACTATAGAGCGGTACGAAGTTCGCTGGGACAACTAGTAACATTATAATTCAGAACCACCTAACCGACCATGATTCAATACGATGAGTAGTATGGTCTGACCGACCGAGTCCGACCTTCGATTGGTTGCGGACCATTTCGCGGTCGCAGGGCGCGCGTCCGCTCGCTTACCGCCTGCTGTTGGCCGTGCCGATTATCCACTGAATTCACCGACAAAATTATATTGTTGAATTAATTATTAGTAAAAAAGAATTAGATATGCCATTAGCGCGCAAAACCCGGTAGATAGGTACAATTTGGCTAATTGACTTGTTTTTCTTATAGGTAACTCTTTGTCTCATAAGTATCTTAATTATCTTTCGTACAGTGGATCCAAAAGTATCACTCGCGTTGTATGTATATAGTTTTATTTTAATATCTTTGGATAGTTCCAAAGTCGGCCTAGTGGCTACAATTTTCGATAGATCTATAGTACTATACTTATAGTGAGATTCTCTTATTACTAAAATTGTTACATATAGGTACTTATGTAACTACAACACTACACTACTAACAAAAGGGTTATCAGGGTCTAGGAGTATAATAAAAGGAAACACCAAATTCAGTCAGATTGTTTTATTAACACAATTAGATTTCCAAGTCGTTAGAAAAATATTCCACGTATTTGTACATAAGCCTCGAGAGTGACAAGGTACGAACACAACAAAATTCATCCAAATGACAATAAAACATTTTATTAACAGTAACCAACATGCCTGGTACAATTGAAGATTCATTTTCCTGTGGATCTTGGCTAGTCCCATACATAATAATTAGCGTATTATTCGTAAAAAAATGTGGTATAAAATTATTCTAGGACCACATATAACAAGTCGTATGTCGAAACGTTGCGTTTTAATCGCATTATTCGGTCATGATGTCACAATATCTCGAATGTAAACACGTACTGACGATGTATCGGTTAAGTAACATAATTTAAAGACCTTCGGAATCATTACACAAACCACCTAACTTTTATTGCTATAAAAAACTTAATATAGTTAAAATAAAAACGTTCAAACGTTTCCTTTTTTGTGACTTTTGTTCGAAATTAGAATTTTCACTAAGTTTCAAACGACGAATTTATAAATACGAGATGGCTTGGTCTAATGTCCGGGATTATCTCAATTTTCTGTATCATCAACAGATTCGGTTCCTCAAAAAGGGAATATATAATATTATCATATTAAATAATAATATATTATATTGGTCTAGCTTGTTAGCTTAGTTAGCTACTAACTAACTGAAGAAGTAAATATCCCAAATTGGATAGGAAAATATACCAACTGATCGACTAGAAAAACTTCAATGCATTAATTATTACAATACGTCGAATTAATATTGGTATTACTAATACGTGTTCATTTGTGGTGCACTGAAAATATAATAACTTATGTTAAAATTTTAAACTGTCGTCTAGTATTCGCATTAGAGCTTGGTTGGAAACGGCTTTGACAAAACTAAATGTTTAAGGAATAAAACTATTCGTATGAAACAAACATTTTTGTATTAAACACACGTTTAATATGTGTTAATAAAGCTAGTATTGTAGCATTAGTTCATGACACTTAATTTCGAGCCAGAATCACAAATACCGAAAAGTGGTTAAGCTGCCCGAAGACTTAGGCTGAGATGTATAGACGATACTTAGACTTAGCTCACTTTACTCTGACTTAAGACAGCGTTCGTATTTATAAAGCGATCTTTGACTTGGCTAAGTACGAGCTGAGCAAATTCTAATAAGTTCATGAAATAGACGACTTACCAAAAACTTGGGCTATTATCCGAACAAAAATAATGGTCCCAAATGAACCTTGATATTAGTCGGTTTCTAAGACATTTAAATTTTTCGTATTAACAAATAGATAGATGGCAGCGATCAATTATGACATTAGCGGTCTTAGCTTATGCTGAGCACAATCTCTATCATTTTTAGCAGAAAAGTTATGCTAAAAGTTTTTGATACTTTAATTGAACATTAAAAAGTAATCACTCCAATAAACCTCATATTTTAAAAATTGTAAAAAATAGTGACATAAATATAGGTACCACTATGATTTTGAATTTATCATGTAATATAATTCGTGTTTTTTTATTCATAATTTAAATTTATTTAAGAATGAATAATCATTAATGATTTCACTTCAGTACCAGAATCAGTTCAAAGGATATATTTAATTCATTTCAAATACATATTAATCGTACAATTTATTTATATTCAGCTAAACATCCTTTAAGTTTAATACAATCATTTTAAAGATATTATTTTTGTCTATATAACACGTTAATTTTTTCAGTACTTTATAGATAAACAATGAAATGATGGCGTAGATTGACTTTCGAAAAGTGTTTGTAAAAAACTAACTTCGAATAAATTTCATTTCATTTCATTTCAAATATAAATTAATATTGACATCATGGACGGTTTGGTGTTAAAACAATATTATGTAATGACAATGAATAACATAGATACTACAGAGCGTAGACAAAGAAAACTATAGACGAGTGTTTGGAGTGATGAAGACAATAAATCCATATTTTGCTGAGTAATTTTTAAAACTTTAGGAAACTTTTTTGAATAAAAATCTATAAACAATGTGCACACTCAATATTATTATCATTAATTTCCACATCGCGGTGGGCTTTCTATCTTGATATAAACTTTGTTTACTATAAACAATATTCTATTCCATTCTGGAAAAAGAAACCAGAAATATTAGATGCATTGTATATTGTCTGATTTTATATTCGTGGACATTACTTACATTATTAAATAAAGGACAAAGTTTTATGTACTAAGAATTTCTTACTTTCAAGCAGCATCTATTGTTGAAGTAACAATACTTGTTATAAAGTTATGTTTTCTTTCTCTTACGTGTGCGATTGAAAGGGATAAAATTCGTCTATAATATTTCTGTCTACGCTACAGATGCACATACCTATCGACGCATGCAACAGACTGATTCATTCAAAGTATAATAGATAGATGTCAGTTTCGGTAGTTAGATTTAAGTTATTAAAATTTCACGTCGCCTAGTATTTTATTGTTTAAATATAATAAATATGTTTAGAATTTTATTTGTTGAAATGTATAACAATTCCATACATATTATTTACATAAGAATTTAAGTGTTGTATTTTGCCTACCACATTTAACTACCCAAGTATTAGTTGCACCACCCAAGTTACAGTTTTTTTAATAAATCTGCCATTCATTATTGTTCACCAAACATCTTCAAAACAGCTAGTTCTAAACATACTTGTTATCTTTGTTTATCTGTTATGTCATTATATTTTCCCTCTCTAGCAAAAGGCAGCCTTAAAGGAGTCAAATTCCCTAAAGATAGGCCGCCTTCCATGTACCACACAATCCTTTAAATTTTCTATTATAGATTTATATACAAAGGTATTGTTACGTAAATTAACATACATATAGTATAGTGTTGCCTTAGCCGTAATAATTATATAGACGTTATGAAAATATTTATTATGAAGACATAATTATGACGTCCGTTGCATAATATTGCTACAATGCTTATGTCTTATGGAAATAATATAACTAGCTTTAGACTCTAACCCTTTCCTTTTACAGAGAAATAATATAACAAACTTACTCGAAATACCTCGTTAAATGATTTTATCTAGGTTGACTTGTTTTAAATCTTACGAAAGCTATTTAAACTTCTATTGAACTCTGTCTTATGTCATTTTGCGCATACATTGATCTTCCCTGATAGGACATTTAAATATTTTCAACTTTATCAAGAGGGTCTAATCAATCATGGTGGATAGTCGAAGTTTTGGTACAACTATGTTTTAAAATATAATCATTTAACTTAAAAAATAAGTTATTATTGCTTGTTTTATTTTAGGTATATTCAATTTTGTAGGCAGGTTTTAAACTATGACGTAGGATTACGACGTACTCCTACGTACTTACGACGTACAATGGCGGAGGATTAGAGCTGCCCCAAACATTATTTTTATAATTATGTTAAAAACAAATCATAATTTATGAGAGTTAACACTTTCACGGCTCCGTAAGGCAGCGTAGGTTTATTAGATACAAATAAAATCCCAATATACAGCACATAACACGCATTTGATGAAAATATATAACTAAATATGTATGATACGATAACTGTATATGTTTTAAGATATAAATTTATTTTCGTCATGTAACATCAACATACAGAAATCAATATAACCAAAAACTACCTGTTAGTAGACAACCTTCACAGTTCCTCCATCAAAAATTCACAATCTTTTTTTCTTATATTTAAAAAAGTACATTATTTCACCTTATCAAAATATCCACTGACAACACAGCAACAATTAGATTCGACACATACAGTTAAACAATGATCTTCATAATTTGAGCCTTATATTCATTGCAAAAAGGTTTAGAATGTAACATGTAACATTCATACATAAAACATGTATTGGAATTAAGAAAAAATAGGGCTATTCTACATTAATTAATTGGAGATTTATCGTAAAATGTAGATTGACATACCCAAGTGCTAAAAAGTCTAATGATGTGTTTAGTGGAAATATTTATTAATAGGAATAAATTATATTATGCTTTAACAAATAAAAATATATCAGTAATTAAACGAGTATATATTGATGATGACAACATAATATATACTGTAACATAGTTCAGAAGATAATACATTATTACATACATGATATTAAAAACGATTCAAAAACCACTCTTAACACAAAGATAATAAGGCTCAAATCATTACAATAGATTCATACGACTGTAATCTAAAAATATTGTCTATATCTATACAACGCCAAGAGGTTTCGCCGTCCGTCGGTACTACGCTCGGACTAGACGCACAGTAACCAAGCAATTTCGTTACAACCACCGCTATAATACATACTAATATTTGGTATAACAATACTATATAATAAATGTAGGTATCGACCGATGTATGTAAGTTAATTTTCACTCGTTGATAAACGAGGCACGTTCGTGTGTGTTCTGTTCGGGCAGACACACAAGCAAACAAATCGTGTTGGTACCTTTGTTTGAAGATAACCTATTGTACAATATACACTGTCTCGGGCGAGAAGGGAAAAGATATAGTATGGCAATTTAGTTACGAAGAAATCACTATAATGGTGAAATAATAAAAAATATTCTAAGACAAATTTTACGGATAACATTTTCAATGACCTCTAAGTTACGTTATTGTACCAACACATAAAAATTGTGTACTATACGGACATGACTTCAAGTCTCTTTGTGTTTTAAAAAAATATATATACTTTTTATAATATAAGCTCTGTATTATACACATAATTATATATTTATACAACGCATTGAGATCCCAAGCAAAGCCCTTAAAGCAAGAACTCTCACAGACCGACTTATAATATAGTAAAAATAAACGCAGTCAACAATAAGAGGGTAATCAGAAAAAAGGAAGCACCATTGAGTAAACTTCTTAATTTAGTCGGATCGTACACACAAAAAGAGAAAAAAAGCAACAAAATAATTCTCTGTTGTTAAACATGATAATAGAGTCCAATTAGTACAGAATGTTATGCAACTATAGTCTTTATTTGACATGGAAGACAACGTCACCGCCGAGCAAAGTCAACAGTACACCAAAAGTATCACAAACGCGTTGCCGACAAAATTAGGAGGGGGCGGGGTCCATAAACAAATGACCGACTTTATGAAACCTACTCACTTCATGAGGTCTAAAATGAAAAATTTGCATTATGTATGTCTAACTATGTCATACATTTCAAGCTATTATAAATAAACATATTGCACTTAAAAGTTTTAAAACATATTCTTCAAATATAATACTTTTCATAAAACGTTCGTAAATCGTTTTTTATATTTCATTCGAGAACCTACGTGTAAAATTTAAAATGATAGAATATGTTAGAATTGTGACTGAAAAACATCGATGATCGATTCGCATGCTTATAAATAAATACATTAAAAATTATACATCCCGATCATTCGACGAAGTATCAACAACTGGGTACTTTACCCTACGATGTTTACAGAACATATTTAGTTAGTGTACAAACAACACAAAAAATAAGACAACAAATTATGCAAGAAAACTAAACTAAGCGAAGAGAGAAAAAATTAAAACTATTCGACATCGAGTCTTTAACCTTAAACACATAGACATAAGGACCGAAACCTCTTGTGCATATTCTATTGAACTAGGAGTTTTAAAAAAATATCTATGCCTATAATTAATTTAACATTACGTAAACGAATATCATTTGTCTAATTTGAGAGCATCTTACTATAATTTAGTTTCGCGTTCATTTTGGATGATACATACGGAAGGCACGCGCGCACGCATCGCATCGATCTGCAAATTTCAAATGTTCAAATAACAATTACAGTAACATTATAAGAAAAACACTATAATTTCTACCCTATAATAAGCAGTGAACCCAAGAGTTTGAACGTTGGACCTCCGAACAGGGGAGCCTAGGTTCCAATCCTGCACGGATCTCTCTTCAAAAATTATGTGCGTTTTAGAATTTAACTATCACTTGCTTCGGTGAAGGGACACATGCACTTTAGTACCCATGCTCAAAAATTATTAGGCGTGATTCTTAAAATTTGCATTCATTTTTTACATACTACATAGTATAAAACAAAGTCGCTTTCTCTGTCCCTATGTATGCTTAGATCTTTAAAACTACGCAACTGATTTTGATGCGGTTTTTAATAGATAATTATATGGATTAAATCATTAGATCCAAGAGGAAAGTTTAAATGTATAATATATTAAAGTTTTTCGCAAAATGAAAAATAACGCGCGTGAAAATAAATTCGTGCGCTGGTTACGTTTAACAATTTTGGACTTGGGTACTAAGGGACAGGTTTCCCGAAGCGAAGCGAGGGCGGGTTTACTAGTTTATAATAAACACTAAATATTAAGTGAAGCTTACCACAATATGTTAGTGAAACCCGCGCCCAAATCGGATAAGCCGTTATACACATTGGCGTTAATAAATTGTTTGTTCTTGCATATAAACAAATATGAAATGTACAAACGATCATGAAACTTAAAGTAAATACTTAAAAATATAAGTTCGAGTAGCAAAGATTCTCAATCATTTTTTATAAGTACGTTTTATTTATTTTAACGAGCATAAATTGCTGACCGTACTTACGCCAGCGCCATATTCAGGATAGAATAACTTATGGCAGAGCTTTGTTGTTGAAATGGCGGCAAAATCTACGCAGTGACCTTCATAGTTATTGTTTTGTTTGATAAACGTTTCAAAATGTGTAGTGTTGGAGAAAACATACCCATTTTTATATAACAATTGCTTTTTATAATGGTATGTCATGTGAGTATTTATCTATACAAATAAATAAAAATTGAAGTGTCCGTTTGTAATATTAAAATAACCACTTTTTACTAAATGCATATGGATACACGGTACATAATACATATACCAAAATACCTTTTTTTACAATTTTTGTCTGTCTGTTTTTTCCGGCTAATCTCTGAAACGGCTGGACCGATTTTGACGGGACTTTCTCCCGTAACAATTAAAATAATAAATTGTATGTTAACGCACGAAACTTTCGCGCAAAAAATATCCTTACCCAAACGCGCCATAAGAAGTTTAACTCGAAAATTGTTACGGTATATTGTTTAATGTATAACACATATTTACGAGCACTCACAATTTTTACGTTGTATAGCAATATTTCAACTTATTTGTGTAATATAACACACGAAAGTAGTTCTGTAAATAAATATCTACTGAACTACTTTACGATTCTATAGCCCAGTTAGTATATCTGCTGCGAGAGGTCCCGTGTTAGTTCGTATTTATGATGTTTAATTTATGTGCCACCCTAGAAACAACCGTAACTAGCATACAGATAATCTCAGTGCGGACATATCTGTAGGAGTGTGCATTAATGTATGAGTGTACGTTGCGTCTGTGTATGCGTGTGTGTGCGTCTGTGATTGCGTGTATATGCGTCAACGTATGCGTGTGTGTGCGTCTGCGTATGCGTGTATATGCGGCTGCGTATGCGGCTGCGTATGCATGTGTGTGCGTCTGTATATGCGTGTATATGCGGCTGTGTATGCGTATGTGTGCGCCTGTGTCTGCGTGTATTTTGAAATTTTGTTAACGTCACCTCAAGTATCGCCGAGCGAATGGTTGGCGAGCGAGCCGTCCCAGGCCGCCTCCTTGTGCAGCGCCGCCTGACGCTTCTTCTCTGGAAACATATTGCAATGTGTTCAGTGATAGGAAACCTCGCTCTGGGATCCGCATATTTATATATAAACGGGTACTCATGATAGTTGTATCGTCGTATTATTAACAAGTCGTGTGCAGCGCCTAACGCCAGTGTTTCCCAAAGTGGGCGACAACGCCCCCTTGTAGGCACTGAAGGCCTAGAGGGGGGGCGGTAAGGGGCCCAATAAAGTGGGGGCGTTGAAGTGGTTTACGCGAGCCGTAACCGCGCGGGTTATGTCTGAACGATTATATGAATACCTACGTAAATAAGACCCGCGAGGTTCCCGCGCGATTTTCAACCCGCGCGGTTTCCGCCGTGTCTGAACAAAGCGTAAGTATCGTCTATACATCTCAGCCTAGGTGTCTAGTGGGCGTGTGGTCGATGGTCCGGTGTGTACCATAAAGAAAGTCACCTCTCGCGATGGTGATCAGGCGGCGCTCCTCGGCGCGCTCCTGCCGCGCGGTGCTCAGCCGCACGCCCAGCGCGCCCGACACCAGCCGCCGCGCGAGCGCCGTGCACGTCTCCGGACGTTGTCTGACCGTTACGATAACAAACATAATTAGTACTTTTGGGCATCCACCCACTGGTTCCTGGGACCAAACATAACATAACCTAATCTTATTTAACGTAACCTACCATTACTTAACCTATGACTAACCTAACATGACCAACCATTACATAACCTAATGTGGCGACATCGCACACATGTCACGCGGTGACGTCATGACACGCCTGAATCACGCTATCGAAGTTTTCTACACCGCTCGCCAATATACAAGTTCCGACAAACGTTTAGTTGGAGCGCGGCCGCTCCCCTGGCAGAAGATCCCTTTGCCAAATCTTTATAGGGCCAACAGGAGCCAAAGTTATTATTTATTTCTGTCACAACAGATTTAACAAGTCACTAACATCCACGACCCGAGAACAAACATTTATCCGTCACATAAATATCTGCCCCGATCGGAAATCGAACCCGAGAGCCCCTCGCTTCGCAGGCAGCGCCTCTACCTATGCTACCTCGGCTACGGGGTCGTCGAAATTATTTACTACTAGCTGACCCGGCACACTTCGCACCGCCTCAGAATCAATAAATAAAAAAGCTGAATTTTCGTATTTACTCACCTTTTAAACCTTCCCTGGACTTCCACAAACAATTCAAAACCAAAATTAGCCAAAACAGTACAGCCCTTCCCGAATTTGATGTGTGAACAGAAATTGATTTGTATATAATTATAACATATTTACTATATATATATATGTACATACTATGTATACCATGTATATACTATGTATATACCTGTACGGCTGCAAGAATTCCGCGCACTTCTTCGCCTTATTCCGGGACTCGAGGGTGGCGGCGTGCAGCGGCCGGCAGCGAGCCAACGAGTTCTGCCTCGAAACCACCTCGGCAGCTGGAAAGAGACAAAACATCATGACCTCTTGCACATCGCAACGCATTCATGCTGAGCTCGGATGCATTATTTTAGAGTAAAGGACTTCCAGCACTCTGGTCAAGTGAATTAGAATTATTTCAGAAGGGAGGGAGGAAGGAGGAGGGAGGGTTAGCGTATAGCATAACTATTATACGCTAACACTCCTATTTACGAGTTCCTATTCACTTCATATTTTAAGAACCTCGCTGAACGTGTGTGTGAGTGTTTCAAAGTCTGATTTCCGCCTGGGCCATTTCATCTACGTGCCATAGAGAAAATGTTCTCGGATCACGTGTATTTTAGTGATGTGATCTTTGTGTTGTTCATGCCACACGTGACACAGGTAATGTGGCAACGTAAGCGTTTTTTTATTTGATTATTTAGTTTATTTCAGTTATTTATAATTATAATATCCGTTAAATTATTGCTCGTGCAAACGGCAATACATCATTAGTCGGTATTGGATGAACCATTGACCTAGATATGTCGGAATCAGATTAGCATTCACGTAATGCTTCCCAACGCGGAATTGAATCTATTTTATTGACTCTCGTCGGACCCGTCCAAGTTTACGCTATAACATCAAAATTCCAGAGCAAAAAGGTATTAAAGTTTCCCCTTACAGTTTCGTCATGTCCATCCCCGGCTTAGCTCAGAGACTGTTAGTACTACAATGTTTTATATTTAATAAAAAAATCTAAAAAGAAAAGGAAAATCTACAGTTACGTTGTTTGTAACTTATAAGCCAATACATACAATCAAAAATACATAAAAGTGTTACGTGTATGTCGTAACAAAATCAGTCACACATCGACCAATCAATTAAAAAATGCAATGTTTTTATGCATCAGTTTTATCACCAGGTATCAAGATCGTGCGAAATCCAACCAGTTTATATATCGGCAAACTCGTCGCCAATGTCAGTGTCAACCACACAATAAATCGTAATATCGCGATGTAAATCAAACACCTTCCGACCACGACCAGTAACAGATTAACAAGTAGGTACATAGTTGAACTGATGGTAAATCGTCATCACTACGCATGCACAGCAACAAATCGGACTCGTGTCTAGTCAAAAAGTCGCAATTTATTGCACATATAGGAAACCCGATGGCTTGTGAAAATCTTGCGAAATCTATCGATATTTCAATGATAATTCGACAAACAATTTTGTTGTGCATTAGAGATAGCAAACGAGCATGCAACATAATCGTTCCGCTGCTGCCCATGACAACATAGTGTGGTATGTATGGAACTTCGATGTAATGTAATTGGATGTGGCGTATGGAACCCATGGATGACAGAAAGTGGCCAAGTTTCTTGAACTGTCCTCCACCTTTGTCCTTGGCCAAGGCCATCGCTCATCTAACAATACAACCAGCTATTACTTCAATGGCTTTTGTATGCAAAATAAGCAGCTGATATACGCTGAAGATAATTGTATGCATCAAACGTATGCTAATTGAGGTATAAAATACATAATACTATTACTGCAAGCATAATATTATTATAGAAGACGATTAAAATTATTTTGTAATTAAATATTACGTTTTAATGTAACATAGCTGTTATGCGGATAACCAATAAAATTTGTATTTTAATACTTTTGCTATCTAAAGTTTCTTTTGGCCTCTTTTGCAACATTTTTCTTTGTTAGAAAGATAAAAAAAGTTTATAATCTACTTTACGAGATATTAATATTGTGTTTTCAAATCAGTAACAGATGATTATTTAATAAAACTTCAAAATATTATTATAACACCGAACATTGGCCAACGGACAAAGAACTATAGCTTTACACCTGATACCTACACATTAGGCAACAAAAGGGGTCCCACAATACTTCCCTGGCGTACACCATTACTGGCGCCTGTATTTTTCATTTGTATAGAATCTTACTATTATGACTGAATATTTGCCGACTCCAATGAATCCAAAACAGTTTTTGGAACAAATGAAGCAGCAGACGAACGACGAGCGCCGGCCGACACAAACAACCTACTTTCAGCCGCAAGAGGTTCAGTGACCGACGTGATGCAACAACGAGCAAGTGGGCCGGCACGCACGCATCAGAAACGCGATCTTTGTGAAAAACCGACAATTAATAAAGCGCCAATTACTTAGATGATCAAATTTTTCGTACTTTTTTTGTAAATGCCCGACAACGGAGCAGAAGAGCCAACTAATGCTTGTGAAGGACATAAAGTGGAAATAGCAAACATTATGAATACGAAGCGATACTTATCTACAAAAAGATACCTATTCAATTAGTTGTTTCAATGAAATGTAAATGTGTATTACAACATTTTCGAAGTAATTAATTCATAATAAGGTATCTCCAACTGAATATTTGAACTGTGAATAATAATGGAAATCTCGCAATTACAATGTGGGAGTAAAAAATCTCCTTAAACATTTTCAAAATGCTGATTTTGATAACACCACAGACATCTACAATCGTGAGTTCGTGACCCAATAAGTCGTTGCGGCACAGAACGAAACATTCAAATGCACCTCTGACACGCTCACCACAGACACTCACGATTTATCCACTCCAGTAATCTCAGTTACATCACATTACCTAATGCTTGCAGTTGAACGAACTTCCTCGAACCTTCGGAGGAAAGTGGGTTGCGTAGGTCGAAGCTATCATGCGCATAATCCCCAATTTAGTCTTGTTCATGCAACGACAGATTGCATGGAAGTGATAGAGCTATGCGACACTAGCTGTTTATGGCAGATGATTTATGATGATGGAAAAAATTTGCAGAACTTTGTCAATGATCTTTTGACGTTTGTTGATAATGCAGACGTGTAAATTGTTTTGATGCCTTTCGTACATCATACATATACATTACATAGATCAGGTTAATTACAACATGCGAGAAAAGCATTCTGTATTGATTTGATAAAATTGTTTTGTTGTTTAATTCAAATCAATCACAAGATTATGTCCATAATTATGCATTAAAAAACGCGGAGATAAGATTTTTTTCCAACAAATAAGGACGCGCGTACTCACAATGTCACAAAGTCTCGGAAACGAAGATACCAGGAACTAAAGGGTATTCATATAACATGATAATTGCTAAGAAAGCCTTGTAATATTAGGAAGTGTCCAGTAATTCCTTTACATAACTATACGAAATTTCTCATTGATTGAACATGAAATTCGTTTAGACAGAACAAAAATTGATATCCTCGAATGTACAGTTACTTGTGCCAAACCTGTTCCATACTGTTACAGATGGTCAATTACGTAGAGAATGTACTTTAACATTTCTCTAAATCTTTTCTGTCAAGCATGAAATATTCTTTCAACTATTAAAGTTGAAGGGTCTGTTAATCAAATAATAATGTCTCACTCGTTTTCATCTTATGTTTTAATTTCAGGGTATCTGATAACCACTGTGTAGCAGTAATAATTCCTGTTGTTTTGTATATTATTATCGTGTTTATTTTACACGCCTTTTAAAGTGGAATCAATAAATAGTGCACACGTACAGTGTACAGCAACTCTTTATTCTTCATACTGATAATACTGATGTCATCAATCACGGTCCTTCTATTCAAAGTTCGCGAGGAGAAACAGATTAGTTATAACAGCGTCATATAAATTACGAGCCATTAAATGCCATGATACAAAGGAGGTTCTCACTTATAATAACACCTCTAAGCCTCAACTTAATCTCTTTTATCACGCGACATATACATACTCAAGCCTTCTATTTCGTCATCGGCACTCCCACCGTAATAGACATTATGAGGTAACATTTCAAATTATCTTATCGTTGTATTTATCGTATTTCAAGATCTAAGTCTTTGATTTGGGGTTTTCTTGTAAATCTTCAATATGATCTGGCCGTTTACTTGGGATTTACACGAGATAAAAAATGTAGTAAAGTGTGATGATTATATTTTTTAACAAACAATTTAAAACGAATTACGATTGAAGACCCCATAGCCTAGTTTGGACTGACCCTGTCTGCGAAGCGAAGGGTCCCGGGTTCCATACCCGGCCGGGGTAGATATCACGAACTGTGTAAAAATTCTAGATATATAGTCTTATTCATTCTTGTAGCAAGTGGGTTATAAACATATATAAACCAGGCAAAGAAAGTTCTGGAATATTCTATGTTTGACAATATCGTCAATATACGGTGCGCTGATTTCAAAAGTTTGACAATTACTAATTGTCTATCAAGTAGTCCTTTAGTCAGTAGCCATTACCTTACCATTAGCTTCCACAGACAATTTTAACAATTTCTCAAGTGGTGTAAAAGAATTGTCCATATTATTAAGTATCTTATAATCTTATTCTATCTACTTATCAGTTTCATTCAAAAGAACTAATTCAAAAATCTACAGTATTATGCGAAATATTTCCGCCAACACAATTAAGTGCACGTAATTAATGTTGTGCCAATCGTCTACAAAATTACACATTACGCACTACTGTCGGGAAAATCTAGCTATGGCAGCCATTGTTGCATTCATTGTTGTGGTAAAAAATATTTGGAATGTTGCTTCTTGCGTTTGTTGATTACCGCGATTTTATCTTTGCAGGAACTACTTTACTGCGTTTGGGAAAACGCTCGACTAAAGACTTTAGTTCCGTACATCGGATGAAAAGAGAAGAATGAAAATCTTTATAGGGTCGCTACTTTCATCCAAGACAGCAGCAGTGACAATACAAATCCCTCACGCACGGCTAAATTTCAAAAGTTATGCACGTATTAGAAAATAATTTTTACTTTGGCGAAAGAAAACATCGTTTAGAAATCTGCACACTTGAGGGTTCTACATCTCGATACCCCTCATACTGTGAGAGGAGACCCCAGCCCAGTAGTGGAACAATTATGGATCACGATTAAAAAATGTTTTATTGATATAAACACACGATGACATGACATGATGACACGATGTAAAAAATTGACCCCGTTAAATAAAATAAAAAAGTTCGATGTTCGCGACAATACAAATAAATGTAAATAATACGACTATCTATCGGTATTGACCAACACCGTTAACCAACTGGTGGTGCAACTGCAATGTTATGTAACGACAACGATCCGACGAGACCACAGTCCGCTAGGTGACGATATCTCACGGATCACGTTTCTACGCCGGGCTACGGCAAGAGAGCTAGGCGACTTTAGGTTGAAACTCACTATTAAAACAATAATGCATAGCCGTCGTATGTATTGTTTATGTCTAGGCCTTTTACGCCGCGTTTAGATACTCGACGTGAAGAGCCCAAGAACGCGCGAATACAAATACATTATGCAAATAGCCCATTCGCGCATTTTCGCTATTCGCTACGTGTATTCGGTTCGGTCGGGTGTATTCGAGCTTTTTTGGCGCGAATCAAAAGATGTCTTGTTAGTATTCGTGCGCACATCATCATTGTTTTAAAATCTATGAGGGAAAGATAGATAATATACGAGTATTATGAAAAGTCACGAATAAACGAGAATATTCGAAGCTGTTCTCGTGCACGAATATTTGGGCAAAGAGTAGACCTAATTTTCGGCCGAGTATCTAATGGCGTTACAAATGTACGCGTTTTCTAAATTGGAATCGCATTAGTTAATCGGGTTTTTAAAATTGCAAGAGTGCTTATCAAATTACAACATAATTATGTAGTTAAGTAATATAATAAGAACGAACCTGCACAATCAATCAAAATTCAAGGACGTTGGAAAGGTAAAAGTTACCGCTACCTCTCATGACTTGCACCACGCAACACTTTCGATTTCATTAGGGCGTCCTACTTTTTTATTTTGAAAGTAATTCTCATTCCAAACGCAATCCGCTGTTGCCTTGAACTTGCCACCCGCCCGGTCACAGAGACTGATCACTGTGATTAATTTTCGATATCAATTAAGAACTACCTAAATATCTTGCGGTTTTAAGTTCTGACCAGTTTTATACTAATAAAGATAATATGACAGTGTTGCTTTCAGTTAATTCGTATGTGATTATTTTTCCGCAATATTAAAACAAAGTTAAGCGTTTGTCTGTTTGTGTGAACTTATGTCTGTTTAAGCTCCGACTAGTTTTATACTAATAATTAAAAAAAAAAGCTTTGGTTTCAAATATATTTTTGAGGTTTTTATTTTTATTCGCGCTCAAATGTCTTTTCGTTATAACTGACTTCAAAAACAGGAGTTTCTCAATTCGACTTTTAAAATGAATTGAAATCTTTATTTTTTGTTAAAATTAAAAAAAAGAATTGTAAGCCGCACTATCAATTTCTTCAAATTATAATGATAACCACATTAGAATAATATTATTTTCTTTTTATAACCACTTACACACTCATCCCTGACTGTATCTATATCCTAAAGATTCCACGGGCAGCATGGAAATACAATATCATTATATGCCATCTTAAACAATGTTATGTAAATAAAATAAAAATATTGAAATGTAAACTTAACATGATATAATCCACGCCACACGTCGCGTGACATATATGTACATACAGCCTTGCCTACCCAGGATGTGGAACTAGTGGCCAGGCAAGGCCGTTACATCGCCGCTAGAACAATTTATCACGTGTGTTTCCGTGCTTGCAACGGTACTAATTTAATACTTAAACATTGGCGGTGAAAATTAGCGATAATAAATAAGGTATTTAATATAGCGCATATAAAAAATATGTATAATGTACATAATTATTATATTTAATCCATATCAGAAATCTGAGAAAATTTTATTATTGTAAAATCTCTGCATTAGCTCCAATAACAATGATATTTAGTTGTTTTGTCGACGAATTTTGGATTATACGAAGATTGTAGTAAGCTTACGGAGTTATGGTAACGTTTAGTGTTTGTTTCAATCTGTTCACAAACTAAAATAATATGTGAAATTCCAAAATCCCGTCTAAACTATATAAATTTAATTGTGAAATGATTATCATTTGTGAATATTTTGCAGACCCAATAATATTACATACATACGTATCAATTTAATACCCTCCTTTTTCTAAGTCTGTTAAAAATTTATAAGTCTACTACGCGACAACTCTAGAATGAAGAATCTCCATTTGTAACACACACAGTTCGCGGTGTGATCTCACACGGACTTACTAAACACCTGTGCAATTTGTCAGTAAACAACGAATGTGAGTTCACATAGTAATAAACAACAACGTATAATGACCTCCATACAAGTTCAATCACCAACTGGACTCAACAGAACCAACAAGTCGTACAGTCGTACAACAGAACAGAAATGTTACTCACCAATTTTAGCGCTGCTGAAGACGATCAATGCATGCGTATCATCGACCCACTTGATCTCGAAACCGGTCTCCTTGTATTCGCTGAACAGGGACAGCAAATCGTTCGTTTTGAACTCGCTCGGAAAGTCGTACACCTCCACTACATGGGCAAACGTCTCATCGTACGGCCCATTGAACAACGCCTGACCCCTCGTCTGGTACTGGTCGTAATTGTTCTTCGCCTTCGTTATATGCACCTTGCCCACAGTCGACGTCAATTCCTCCAACAACGAAGGGTCTAAACATTCTCCGCTCTCGTCAAACACCGCGTCCCAATCGTTCTCTTCGCGTTTCAGCGATACCTTCGCTTCCAACTTTGGTTTGGGCTTCAATTCTATTACCTTCTCACCTATCGATGTCTCCGTCTCGTGCGTGGGACTAGATTCCTCCTCCAAAGGATCCGATATCAGCAGAACATCAGAATCGAAACTCTGCTTGATTATCCTCTTGCTACTCCTATTGATCTCTTGCGACGCCCGCTTCAGCTCATTCTTCTCGTCATCCTCATCCTTATTGTATAAATAGTCTGTATTATCAATAATATTGCTCTGCATTTCGTTCACGGCCATATTCACTTCGTTCGTTTCATTTGTCCTCCAATTGGTCAGTTGGTCGTCCGCAATGCCGTTGTCGGCGTAGTCGTAAAAACTTGGACTAAAGAACCCTAGCTGTCCGTTAGCAAAATAATCTCCTATATAAAAACTCTCGCCTACTTCTAATTCGCTAAAACTATTATCACTATACGATATTGCACTATCACTATTTGGCACTTGGCACCTTGAAGGCACAGATTCGTTAACGTCGCTCGCCGCGGCCTGATTGGCTATGCTGGGCGCTGTGTGAGATCTTGGATTCCTGAGGTGTGGGGGTGTGTAGACGTTGCAGTATGTTTTGTCGAGAGATCTTTTTGGAGTGTTGTGTGCGGATTTGTCCTTGAGCGCTGGTGACTTGGGGCACTTGGTTTCCGGCTGCGTCCGCTGGTTGGAGGTTGGTGGTTTTGGTTCCTCTACGGCGGTTTCGGCCGCTCGAAGAGCTCTCGGCACGTACACTGCGCGATCAGGGCGCCGGGGCTTCGTTGACGCGCTTCTGTGGAATTATAAATTTCGAATTAAAATTAAAGTTATCAATATCGGCAGTAATCTGTGGCCTTAAATTTTAGAGATTCTCGAAAATAAGAATAAGCCTTCGCTTCAACAAAACCCTGTCCCGGAACAAGGGAACAAGACCCCCGGAAGAAGAATCGGCTCGAAACTGCCATCAGCAAAACCCTACCATTAGGGCTCTCGTAACAATGAGCAGAATCGAATAATTACCAATCATTGCCGGCAACGCGTCAATAACGCTTTGGATGCAACGAGCTATAAAGTATAGAGGTATCATTCTTCGCTGTTTGGATGTCACCACGACCAATAACCCACTATCCAAGTTACAACAGATTACATACACTATGCTACACAGCATACGGGGCCAATCACCGAACCACCGATGACCACACAACACACGTAACGTTAAGGGGGGCAAGGTCGGCCGCCGAATCGCCTCTCACTGACACACTTACACACCGCACGGTGCATGCTAATACTGTTGTTTGTTTACCTTGCGAGTGCTCCAACGCTGTCACAGTTATGTACGCATGTCGGGTTATACCAGACTTGGATTAAGACATTTTTGCGACGATTGTTCTTTATTCGCTTCGCTGAATTCTCTGTCAATTCAATATTGACTTTGGTCTGAGTGATGTCATAGGATTTTGACGTTAGCTTTTTTTGCAAATAGTCAATTATCTCTAGCCTACTTACATCTATTTTAGATCCCGATGTAGCACTTTATTCGCTAGCTGAATTGTCTTTGCTGAACGTAAAATTATTGATTAGCATAACAATTTCCCGCCATAACATTACTAATTAATACCTATGTTCAGAGAATTATGACCTCAATTAATCCAAAAACATCCAGTCCAACGTGCAATCTTGGGTATCACTGATTAGAACATAACTAATAATAATATTCATAATAATAATTTAGTAATTGATACAAAGAGTAACTTAGCGTGTACGATGAGGAAATAATAGGAAGACCGACGAAGAACTTACTTCATTACTTAAATTTGTATAGCATGGCATCTAATTGAAAATGTTTATTTATGAATCAATTGTAATGTCTGTAGGAAAGTGTTTTCATGAAAATAAATTGACCAGGCTTTAATAAGTCAATTAATTATTGCTATTGCGAGTGGCCGGTGTCACTCATTAATTCTTTAATTATCGACTCGGGTATTATATTTAGATATAATACAAATGTTTGTTCTTCGTATGCATTATTTTTAGTGTTTAATTTATACATACTTCGCATCATCCACCTGCCAACTTATTACTTACATACTTAGGTTCATTGACTTCACCATCTCTCATGGGTGAATAAGTGAATATTTTTTTAACTAAAAATGCACAGAGCGCCAGCAGGGATATGTCAGGTGCACATACAAAAACTGTTCATTTTGCGGTTGGGCCAATGTATCCCCTATTAGCATGATTCGCATTTGGTCCTACTTTGAGTCTTTGTTGGTCTTCATCGCTTTTAGTCCGGTTTACATTTAGTACGATATTAGCTAGTGGTCAAAAAATGTACTGGTATGAAGTTGTTATACCTAATTATATTATACCTAAGCCGAAGGCCAAGCCTATGAGAGGGTGTGCAAAGCTCCATGTCAAGTAAAACAACCCTACGTAATTCAAATGAAAGGAAACTAGAGTTATGTTCATTTTTTTATTCACGCGGAATAAGGACCCCGTGCAACGAGATTCCACGGACGTCAGTTCGGCCATTTACCTTATACTGGCAATTTTAACACATTTAAGGATCTTACAGAATCTTATTAAATTTATAATTTTAAACTGATATCATCGCGGAAACTAAACATTAACACATTCTACTTTGTGACACATTCAAACAATGCGAAATCGTGAGTACCCGTATACATTATAATCTTATTAAATTTGATTGATATTTTTAACATTTGTGAATACATAAACAATAACTTGCGTAAATGCTACGCAATACTAGGCAACTTTTACGTTTTTTTGAAAAAAAACGAAAATATTTTTAAATGTTTGAACCAATAGCGAATTGACGCCTAAAACAGTCCAGGCAGTAGTTATATATTTAATTAATGCATCTCGTGAAACTTTTCTTAAGTACCCTTTCCTTAGTATCGAAATACGAATATCAAACTACACAAAATAAATTGAATTCATCATTCAAATTTCCGCCTCACTGGGCCTCGAACCCAGCCCTTCGAACGGCGGTCCGGCGTGGCAACCATTGTGAATAGAATATGAAAGTATTTGAAACCTGAAACTCGAGGAGCTATAGCAATTTAGTTTTAACCTGCGATTCGGTTGCTTATGACCGTCATCACATTAACCTTTCAGATTTCACGCGCATTAAGAAAACATTAGCTCACCGGCTAGGATATTAGCGAGTCTAATTAGGGTCGTGGCGGTATTCGCTACTTGTACTGGTCATATTATTTCTTCTCAACTCCACACAAACTATTAGCAGAGACAAGGACTGCCTCTCATCATTGAAGCATAAAAACATTGACTTATTATTACTAATAAGTCAATGAATAAAAAATAAGCATTAAGTTACCATAAAAAAATAAACACACGGCTTCGCTGATAAGCGTACGATTAAAAACATTTATTAAGTTACACTTATGGCGTGTTTGGAAAAACATATCAAAGATTACATTTAGCGGATGGATATTATTATCTAAACAAATATTTTGACTGAAGCTTACTTAAGTAATCTGTCTGTTTAGTTTGTTTACCTATAGTTTGTATGTTTCAATCCAATGACCAAGTAAGTTGGTTGTGGCACTGCCTGTGAAACGAGGGGTACCGGGTTCGATTCTCGGCCGGGGAAAAATTTATGGACAGATAAATGTTTGTTCTCGGGTCATGTGCATTAGTGATGTATCATTTGTGTTCTCCATACCACCCACGACACGGGAATCTTAGTGCGGGAGGAATGAGACAATTGACTGGCAGAGAGTGCTTTTAGCATTAAGTCCGCCTTTTGTTCTTATACTTTGTATGGTACAAAAAAGTCTAAATAAATAAATAAATAAATGAGACTATGAGTGTGTAAGCGGCAATTCATTTTGTTTTATTTATTTACTGCCCATGATTTCGATTCCAAACTGGTACCGACATTAGTATTTGACCAATGTTGCTTTTCGGCTATTAATATCTCGGGTGTATCATTGACGAGTGGGACGTCAGAGTCATTTGAAGATATAATGACTGTCCATGTATTACTCAAATGTTCCAATCGAAGCGTAAAATATAACGAGCACATTCCCGGGAAGTATAGCACGGGCCGTGGGCATCGATGCTGTAACCACTGTAACATATTGCTCTATTGTTGCGTCACATTACATTACTCTGTTCTGCTTCGCTCGTTAACATGTATGCGGAAATTAAAAGCTCTTATATCATTTATTGTCTTGGACATATCTTCAGACATGTATGGACATGGGAGAAACACCCTTTAGCGGTGTTGGTGTTCACCCTGTTTGGTGGTAGTGCTTCAGGAAGAAGCTGTAGGGCTGCGCGTACTGAGCACGGGTCTCTCCACGTCATTGAGAAGGCCTAGAGCATACTCCAACCAAGGTAATTATCCCGTGGGATTAAGTGAAGCTTCCTACAATATTAGTGAAAAGCGCGTTGAAATCGGATAAGCCGTTTCGGAGTTTAGCGCGTACAAAACCACAGACAAACGGATAAAAATTCTAAAAATCATTGTTTTGGGTTCTATAACATTAATAAAGGCCCACAGTAAAAGTTTCTCATATATCTTCTATGTACAGACAGTGGCCAGTTACAGATTTATTATTAGTATAATAGTATTATTACTAATTATTATTATTACAAGTATCATTCTCTCCGTGATGTTTGCCTGGCTATCTAGTGCTTGAGTTAGTCGTGTCCCAGCTGTGGGCCTGAGAGCGAACTCTCTTCTCTTTCCTGACCGACAATGTATCGACGTAGCCTATGGAGTTTGCCATGTTCATGGGCGGCAGTGACCACTGCCCACCACATGGCTTGTCTGCTCGTATCGACGATATGTATAAAACCACGGTCATTGACATCATCATCATCATCACAACCCATAACTGTCCCACTGCTGGGCACGGGTCTCCTCTCACAATGCCAGGGGTACAGGCTATAGTCCACCACGCTGGCCAATTGCGGATTAAATTGGCGGACTATTATTGACATAGCGCATGATTAACATAGTTCATTACATTGTAATAAAACACGTTAACTGGTAATAATATATAGATAACAAAAACAAAACGACTGTGTATCTGATAACAAAGACAAAAACAAAAGTGACTAATGTAAAAAACCCCACCGTAAACATCAAAAAATATTTTAGGAACGAGTATGACGCATACTGCGCATACAATTATTTTCCTGATACCGAGGCAAGAAGCCAAGTGATAAATCCATTAGTAAACAAAGTAACTGCCTTCGTTAATGAATCCTATTAGTAATGACAAAAATTTGCAGCCAAACATGTCACTTGTCTATACTAATATTATAAAGTTGAAGAGTTTGTTTGTTTGAACGAGCTAATCTCAGGAACTACTAGTTCGAATTGTAAAATTATTTTTTGTTGGATAGTCCATTTACCGAGGAAGGCTATACGCTATATAATATTACACTACGACCATTAGCAACGGAGCAGTCATGAAGAATATTACATAAATTGGAAAATATTTAATATTTTGTAAACGTAAAAAACATTTCTACAACTACAACAACAACCGCATAGTGCAGATTGCTCTAGGCCTCACGAAAATCCTGTACCCATTTATGGATTAACATTACATAAGGTCTTAATATTTGACAGAATTTAGGTCCGTAATTATATTGGTGTCAAGGTGTAGGTTGCCAGAAAGGAGCCAGAATCAAAACAACCTTGGTAATCCGCAGTAATCGCGCTGCACCTCAACACATGGACACAACTCACACAACGAATCAAAACTTTACACAACATTAACCAATATAATCGCCATCTGTTTCAATATCCAGGTGTGCACAGGTGGTATTGCAATGAAGGCAATCAAAACATGATTCCTTATAAACATGATGGAACTCACACGTTATCCACTTCCGAGCCAAGGCTGACATACGACCTTATGCAGGCCTTGCTTGCAATCACAACACAATCACTTTGAACTGAAAAATCCTTGAAATTATCGCACTTATGCCTCCACGCTCAATATTAAAATTGTCTGAATAATACCTTCAAGTCTAAACTTCGAAAATAAATCACTAATTAGCCATCCGCTATGTCCAGCAGACTCGCAATATCAAAACCACAATCACTAGTCACAACCGATAACACGATAAGATAAGGTAGCCGACGCGTAAGAACGTCCGCGCGCGACAACGGTTGACCCGTGAATGGTGTAGGAAGTGTTCTGTGTTTACTAACCTGATCTTTTCCTGAGGCTGTGACCGCGCGTGCGCATGCGCCGGCTTGAAGTCCCCCACCGCGGCTGCTGCGAAACAGTGTTACATAAAGTGTCCATCGTTTTAAGCGAATTGGAATTTGTAATCGGCCCTTGAACATTACAGTACTTGCGTAGTTGGTAGTTCTTTCACCTCAACCCATTATTGTCATATTACTTGACCTAGGACGCACAATGTGACGGTTACACTCATTAGTCCATCACGATGGTCAAGTGCGGATTGGCAAGATTCACACACCTTGCGAACCTTAGAGTGTCCTCCATTATGTTATATGTCACCGAATCAAGTGACGATTAATATATATTATGCACCAACTTTGGAAGACAGTGATGCATGCAGGAATTAAAGTATAAACCCAGACGAGGTATTCGGGAGTAGTGATAAGATTTTAACCAGTTTCCTTCTATCGTGAACGGAATTGCTTTTGCTGTTTCGATGGCAGTGCCGAAACTGAGGGCCAGGCCAGTAATGAGCAAGTGTCCCACTTCCTGATATCTACACCTGGTATCATTGCTATCGAAGAGCGGCGATGATAACTTACACCCTATCCATTAAACACTTTTTTACAAAGAAAATGAACTTCATAATTACATATATTATGTTAGCACTGCAATGGTTCAGCTGAATTGATATTATTTTACTCAATTTTATTAAAAGTTATTAAAGTAGAAGTCATTAAAGCGCGAAAAGTGAGATAGTCAAATTGGGCTAATTGTTGTCATTTTAATTAAGCTACCCGTGTCTGTCTCACACGTTCCGTAATTATCTTTCGTATCCACAGTAACAATAATGTCATCGTAGCGGATCAAAAAGTTCAACTCGCGTTGTATCAATGTAACGCATGTATTATTATAATATGCTTGATTTTACTCGTCAATCTTATCGTAAAAAAGATTCCCACTTGTAACGTATGTACATAATATCTCTTACTACGATAATTATGATAACGAATAGTCCGAGTGGGTCTAATTATAGCGTTATGATATGATTTACATTTTACATAATTATAAATAACGACAAATGACGTCATAATATGACGAGGTTCATATTTTAATGCATTCCGATCAGTTGAGTACTAGTCGACTCGTAATTGAGTTGATGTAATTTTGCAGGCGAGCATGCATCACCACCGTCCGCTACCGCCCATAACAACAACTATGACCGAATTAGAACAACACTCAAATCGGAACTGAGATAGTCCGGTTAGGAGACGGTGTTAGAACATTAGATGGTTAGTTTGTTAGTTAGTATGAGGACTGGGACATGGACTGTTGGTGAAGGTTAGTTATTATTAGTAATAGTCCAGTTAATAGTTGTTAGTAAGTCTCTGCGGGCGATAGTACTAACTACTACTACTACTAAAATGAGAGATTAGACCTTTAAGCTGTTACACTACTAACATTTAGCACAAGTAATTCCATACAATTAAGAGATGAGATGAGATTTTACAGAGATGACAGTATATTTACAATCAACTCGACACTAATCGCCAAGCCGTCAAGTACGCAAACACGACTCACGAGTAACATAAAAGTCAAAATTGTCGGTCCGTTCAGTTGCAACACGCTACAATCACCGATAGTTACATGAGAAGTTGCGATTCCCACGCGCCGCGAGCCAGGACCCTGATTCTCAATTCGTAGAGATGCATCTCTAACAGAGATATCTCTGAAAAACATGGCGGATCTCTAATGAAACACAATTTCCTTATTCTCGGGATGTCACATTAGAGATATCTCTGAGCCTTTTCTTTCGACATGCAACGTGTGGTCCGCAGCGTTCGAGATTGAAATGTCTTGCATTTTGACCTATTGTGATTGGTCAATATTTGCGTTGTACTGTTCAACGCAAATTTTGACCAATCACTGTACAAGTTGTACAGTTGGTTGTCGTTCGAGATTGAAATGTGAAATGTTGATGTTCACAAAATCACAATTTTATTGACAGTTCGTTTTCGTCTTTAAGACTTTGATTTATGATGAAAGGTTTTCGTATTGGTTCTCTCAGTGATAAATTGATAATGGATACATTTTTTCTCCTATTAAATTAGAAAACTTGTTTATAAAACGTATGTTCATGTCCTTGGCCCACAGGTGTTTGTCAAATTGCGATGTAGTGGGTACTGCAGCGGACACAGCCGCAGCCGGTGTTATTGGCTTAAAACAACTAGAACAAACTCAAAAATCTATGCAAACAGCAAAGCAAACATGTATATAAGTCAAAATGAATATTATTTATAATATAAAAATCAAATTCATCAATATCAAATTAATAAACAAACATTCGCTTGACAAGTTGACATTGACATGACAGAATGCAGAGATGCCTAAATGCGGCAGATGCCACAGATATAGATATACTACACAGGTATAACTAAACATACTACTGCCATGAATGTTTCGTTATACGGTATGCGACGCTTAGTCTTTTTGTTATAATGGTTTTTAACTGCAATATCAAAGTAAATAAATTATAACTATTCAAAGATAGTTTAGAATGAATAATATAGTGATTGTTTTATACTTTTATATGATTTGAGTACTGTAAAACCTTTTTTTACGTGTAGTCGTGTTTTGTTGACTTGGCGTCGCTGTAGTCTAGAAAACGGAACGTAAATTTCATATGTCTAATGGTAATGTCGAAAGATAAAATCTCTATTGTGGCCCAGAATGACGTTTTTGGATACAATCGAGATTTTGCCAACATGTCTCGTAGAGATTGACACAGTAGAGATATGGCAAACTTAGAGATTATCTCTACAAAATGAGAATCGGGGTCCTGAGCTTTGTTACGATGTCGCAATAGCCGCTCTTGCATCTCGTGAATGTTGCCGGCTAGCCTTAATTACATAGCTAGCTCGATTTCAGCCAACCATTTCTGCTTCGGCTAGCTTGCAAGCTAGATTTCTGGTGACAAAATCTTAAACAATTTGTATTTGACAGCAGTTTATTTGACAGCTGTTTTTTCATGGATATAGCTAACAAATGAGTTGACGAGCCTGATGGTAAGTGGTAACTGACGCCAGTGGACATCAGGAACACCAAAGGTTTTATCGTTGTTCTTCCTAACTTAGGAAAGCTGGAGAGTCAGTTTATTTTTTCTCTCTTTCTTTGGTACGGAACCCTTAAAATTACTGAGTACAGGGATACGGGGGTCAGTGACCTTTAATAGAAGGGAATTGACGCCATTGCATAGACAGCTAATCAGAAAGGTGCAGAAGCATGGAAGATTAACGTTAGTTAGATCGAAAAAAGTCATATCATTTCACTCTAAAATGTACTTTAGCCCTACGGACGTATTAATATCTACTGTTCCGTCTTTCTTACGATTAGAAAGCCGCGTACCACTGAAGGGCCTAGAATGTTCTAAACGTATTCTATCTCACCAGGAAAAACAGTTAGCGGCAAAAACTAGAACAGTTAACTATTCCATATTAGATTGACGGGTTAGTTAGACGTAAGCGAAAGAAAGCCGATACGTGGAACCTTATACATTCCAAGTCGCTCTTACAGCCGTACAAAAGTTATGCTTTAGCTTATTAGCTTAGGATATTAGCGGCTCACTGATGGGAAATTATTTGATGATCTTAGGTCGCCCGAATGCCTTCGACAAGAACTATAGCCATTCTATTCATAATCTTTATTGAGGTTAAAATCTAAGTCAGATCACCTACAACTTTAACTAAAAGTTATTTGTCATTAATTGGCATATCTGTCAAAGTGACCTAATGACCATAAAATTTGCTGGTTTACCTTTTGTTTTAGTTTGCTCCTGACAAATTGTACTTATGAATTGTATGGTTAATAAACTTTAGACTCCGCTTGATAAGACAAACCATCCTATCTTTATTCAACAATTAAAACAAAACAAAGCCTCAACCCAGGAAAGAATTCGTCCTTCACAATCTGATCGGTCAAGCTAACGAAATCACAGTGACATAACCGGCAAATGATGCAAGCGAACCGCCGGCAGCTGCCGTGGTCGAATGTGGGCCACGGCGCCGGTGAGAGGGAAAGTAGCGCGCGCAACGCGGCCGATCGCACACCTTAAGTGATAAGGTCAGACGGTTTGATAAGCCAACTAGTGCATTGCTTGAAACGGTTAAAGGTGTCGCCAAATAACCGATTTTTCATGGGCTATTTTTATGTAAATAGCCGACAAACGGACAGACAAGCCATTTGATGGTAAGTGCTCACCGTTGGCCAAGGACGCAAGTAACTCTAAAGCTATCACTGATGCATTTTTGGCCCACGAAAGAAATATTATTATCACTGTATTTCATAAAACTGCGTAAAACTAGTGGCACTAAACTACTCGCTAGGAATTCACCTTAAATCTTTGCTCAGTGATTGAATACTATTTTGTGTACAACTATTGCGCAATTTTCAATAGCAATTCCATTGCGTCAATTATCCGAAGAAAATATTGTTCGAAAGGTTGCTTTAAGTACCACATAATACAGAACTATTGGGTCAACAAAATAACATTGTTAATGTTATCTTAATATCAAATATAAATTAAGATCTTGCGCAATACTAATGTAAAAATTGTGCCACTTTCCGCAGAGATTCTTCTATTATACTTTGGAAGTTATAAAACTGTGGAGCCTAATATAATGCCCTGGGGCATGCCATTACGAGAAATCATTGCGCAGAGGAAGCACAGTTGTATTCTATGTATTCCCTAGATCCTAATAATTTGCGTCTTATTGCTAGATAAGAGATTCTGTGGATTTAGTACGTACCACCTTACTCGGTTGCTCCCCCAAAGAGAGTTTGTGTCTTTATCGTATTCTTTCCCCCTACAAGAAGTTACTTAGTCTTGTTGTATTTTTACTTTTAAAAGGAACTAAACGTTCTCACATAACCTTGCTTTCCAGTTAAATCTCTGATCAAAGTAATTCAAGGTCTACGCTGCAAGATTCGATCGCTTCCCTGTTTGCCAGTTCAGACAATATTTCGCTGTCATGTTTTTGGATATTTAATAGTAGTCCATTGAAATGTTAATTTTTTTTGGGATTAGCATATATTTGTCACAGAACGCAACCCAAAATGTAACTTTTCAATGGACTAGCTAGACTATCGTGTAAAAATCAATGATATTATTGAGCAAAAAATACCAATCGAATTGAGAACCTCCTCCTTTTAGAAGTCGGTAAAAAAGAAGGTACAATAATAAAATAGTGGTACCAGTACGCCATTTGATTTTAATTAACACGGCCACAAATGGACATAGCGTTCACCTACTACTGAGATGAAGCGGTTAGTAACACTTCACAAGTGTTTTTAGATGGAAGCTTGTAACAAGCCATTTCTTAGTAACATAAGTACAGATAAAGTCGGGCCATCTTGGGCCGAAACCTGGCGCTTTCTACCTGAAGGTTTTACAGGCTCCGTTAAACCCTAAACGTTCGACAAATAGCATCGCTTTTGATATTTTATTTATGCGCCGAAAAATAACAAAAACATTTTCAATGGTGCTTCCTTTCTCGCTAAACAGCCGATAGTAATAAATGAATAACTTACTAATTATTATTGTCGCGTGTGTTGTTTTGCGGCAGCACAGTAGGTACAGCAGTTCCGGCATGAGAGTTGTTATATAAAGTAAGTACGTTGCGTGTTACGCCTTTTTGCTACTAAATAATTGACATTTTAGAATTGAATGTGATTGAATTTATAACAGGTAATTGGAACTAAGGAAGTACTACGAATACTACGATGGTGAATGCTGTTTTTGCTTACAATTGCGAGGGCTGAGCGGCAATCCCGGTAATGGTGTAATTTGACAACTGTTATTACAGAATTCAATCCTAACCTGCTTAAGTTACAGGCTATTAAACAACTAACAATGTGGCGCCAGGTCCCTCTCTTTGAAGACTTGTATAACCCCGTCACTGTGCCTTGTATAACCCCGTTTAATATTACCAACCACTAATCGTAAAGGCACTTACCTAGCTAGTGCCACCCTTCTAGAATCAATAATCCAAATGATTGGGTACCTAAATGAAAAAAAGGTTCAACGCTTCTTTTTAAAATAGTAAAAGACATTCTGGCAGTCAAATTAAACCGCAGCAAATATTAATAAATAAAAAACAAAATTTCCTGATATTAAAAACTGAAGTTGAATGGATAGAATATTATAATCATCTAAGTTACTTCGACATCACGAAACAGTCAAACAAACGCCAGTTCGTCTTTACGGGCCATACCGTATCTTACAGGTTGCTAGAAAATGTTCGATCTCTATCAAAGCTGGCTATGATACAAATTTGGCAAGCTTAACGATCTTGATTTATGTTTGGCATTCTACATCCATCCAGAAGGCAACAATGCCCCCGCACAGGTTGACACGCGAAACCTCGTTTACATAACGCGATTATGTACCAGCGGACACAAAACTATCAATTTGGCGTTTGCGAAACTGCAACGCGCTGAGCTGTGACCGATGCTCCTTATAACTACACTGCTTCTTGTTCACGAATGTTTTCGCGTTTACACTACTCTTCAAATTGCTTAATTTGCACTGTTTGAACAGTAGTGGGAGAATGCTCGTTTAAGTGCTGTATCAATACGCTTTACTGCACTTGCCCAGCGTGGTGGACTATGGCCTAGGCCCACATGTTGAGAGGAGACCTGTTCCCGGCAGTGGAACAGTCATAGGCTGAGATGATTTTGATGCTTAAAACTGCTTGCATCACGTCAAAATTAGCAGATGAAGAAAATCCCCAGGCGAACCGTATCAACAGGGGCGGCTTAACCTATAGTGCATGGGGTGCGGTGCACCCGGGCGCCGGCTGTTAGGGGCCGCCGAGAGGGTCTTGTAGGTACCTATTCCATTTCGACCGCGTATTTTGATACAAAAGGGCGCCTGGGTATTGATTGCACACGGGCGCTACATGTACCTACTAGAGCCGAGCCTGCGTTTCAACAGTGTCTACCATTAAAATTATAACAATTACATACAAATACCAATCTAATTGCTCGATCGTATCGTGCCTGGCAATCGTTACGTCAAACAATTTAACCGTAAGCAATGTGTAAACAAATCAAACTGAGATTTCTCTAAACATCATTCCCCAGTCACGCGATTTTAATTTAATTATATTTACAATCTAATTGTATTTACAGTGCTTAATTGTATTATTAAAATAGGATAAATTTTACTTAGGTATCTCATTTTTTACAAGTAATGTGCCAGAGCATATAGATCCTTAAGGCGAGATATCTTTAAATTAATTGAAGAGTTTTTATAGAGCTATTTTTAATATAAGACAACAACCGCGTAGATAAACATTTATATATAAAATATTCTCATAGTTATTGTTTAAAAATCAAACTTATACTTACTGAATTATGAAAATGATAATATGATTAAACCCTTTTACGGAACACCACAGATCACCGACACTCATGTCCAGAAACACCAAAGGCAACCCTTATTGCGTTGCGAATGAAGAAAGATGTTGACGTGGCAGGAGATTATGACAAGAATGAAGAAGAAAATAAGGAGACTATGGAACTCACTCTGTCGGCATATAGTCGCATCGTCACGTTCGTTCTGAGTCAACCCCATGGTTGGACGTGCGCACGCCTCATCACTGAAAAACAAAAGATACGCTTTATGCTACATTCCAGAACTTATCGACAGCTACCATGAGCTCAAGCTGGTACTTGACGATTCCGTAAACCTGGTATACTTAGTACGGCCGGCGGTTCTAGGCCGCTCTGAAGTTAGGCTTTCGGATATAGAGAGAGATAGCGACACGAACACTGAGCGTTCAACTGAAACAAACAATGCTCAAAGTGACACCCCGCGCGTATTGCCACCATTTCGACCCTAAAGTTGACTTTTGCGCAGCAATCCGAACAAAGTTCAGACCGGCCCAGAACCGCCGGTCGTACTATACCTATTATATTATGTTTTTTCTCCGATGGTAAGTGGTCAACTGGTCGCCGTCGCTCATGGACATCAGTTGTTGCTGGTAATGTTGGTTCACTACCAACCACTACCAACCTTGCGTATCAATAGAGGCCCGGGTATTGATTTCCCGCCCAGTCAGAAATGTTACAGATAATTTAAATGTCTATTCGAATCGGGGGTATTTATGACTATTTATTTGTATAACATGATAACCCCGTCATTAGTGGCCTAGCCGGCGAAATGAGTCCCGGGTTTTTTTAAGTAAAAAAATATGACATGTTTGTTCGCCGTGCATGTTAGTGACAATTGTGTACAGTAGCAACAAACCCGCATGACGTCTGGTTGGAACCTCCTAACCAGTCAACAGATAGTATTCCGATTGTGCAACCAGCGCGGTGCACTGACGAAAACCGCACGAAGCGAAACAACGGATGAGCGCATCAACTTATTATAGTTTTATTTCCTTTGCAACTTGCAAACTCATGATACCTACTCGTTATGTTCGGATAATAACCACAACCGCTCTGCCTGCGATGTGCTGGGTCCCGAGTTCCATTCCTGGCAGACATTTATGACAGGTAAATATTTGTTTGTCGTGGATGATGACTTATTTGTGTTGTCCATGCCACCCGCGACATAGAATCATAATGCGGAGGCGTCAGTTTGTAAGCGTTTTAAATAATATCTGTGAGCACCTACTACTAGATGATTAAACTACTCGCTTAGTTAGTATAAAAATTCGTTTGCCTCAACCAATGTACATAAAGAAGGTACGTATCTTCTGTTGTATCTTCACACTAGTTAGTAACGAGGTTTTCTTGCATGATGCTGCGGCGGATACGTACTCACGATGGGACTCACACAAACTACAAAAATCTTTGTGCGCGTTCGAGGCAGCGCACGTACATGACGGCGCAGTAGCGCGCACACAAATTGTGCTACTCGTATATAGTCGGTACAATGGGTACAGTAATGTAGGTAGGTCATTACACGCAAAAAGCAGAAGGCTGTGTTCCATTGTGTTTTAGTGTATTCTCCTAAATACCATCCCTCAAAGCCTCCAACCTCCGCCCGTTAGGTATATAACACAAACTATCCTCGTGAAGCCCCCCAACGCACCTCAACAAGCGCTCCTTATAGCAGACGACCGTGCGGCGCTCGTCGCTGACGCCGATGGAGAAGGTGCCCAGCTCCGGCAGGCCCAGCTGCTCCACGCAGCGGTGGATCAGGAACCGCCGGTAGTTGCTCACCGGGGGGAACACCAGCACACTGTTGGGGCACACATATACTCTGTTAGAAATATCCAGAACATAATAAATATCCAGGGCACAAAGGTAGAAAGATATCAGTGACTGCACGGGCGAAACCAGATTTGTTACCAACGGTTGTTGTACCCTTTAAAAAGCTGCCTCCAAAACACCTATTCACCTGAGTTCAGCCATGACTGTATTCCATGCAACTTGGTTGAAGTATTTGCATAGAAAATACCTATCATAATTACCCATATCCTAATAAAATGTGTAATGTGTTCTATGTTCAGTTATGGCATTTACACTGGGAATAAATATTTTTCTTTCTTTCAATTTACAAAAAAATATATCAGAACTGACAGTGATAGAGCTCACAATTAGATCTGTTTGTGTGACACAACACATTGTTATATTATATTTTTACAGTAAAATTAATGTTAATAGAAAAACAAATTGTACCTAGGTATATCAAAAATTATAAACATTAATTTTATTAAGTAAACGGTTTCTTTAAGAAAACCTTGTAGTAAAGTTTATACTATTCATAGTATATACTATTAAATTAAGATCATTCACACTATATAAATAATATAAAATGTAACAATTCATTTTATTAGTGAATTTTGTTATTAACAACACATGACAGCCCCGCTGGACAGCTCTTACGGTAATCTCAACAGATCACACCATGCAGTGAGTACCAACACCATAGGAACAGTCTTTACTACATAGTATAAAACAAAGTCGCTTCCTCTGTCCCTATGTATGCTTAGATCTTTAAAACTATGCAATGGATTTTGATGGGGTTTTTTTAATAGATAGAATGATTCAAGAGGAAAGTTTATATGTATAATATATTAAAGTTATTCGCAAAATGAAAAATAACGCACGTGAAAATAAATTCGTGCGCTGGTTACATTTAACAATTTTGGACTTGGGTACTAAGGGACAGGTTTCCCAAAGCGAAGCGAGGACGAGTTTACTAGTAAAATAATATATCTAATATTACATTTCCTACTTTATTGACAAACAACACACAACAACAAGCTTATTTGACCGCTATTCACATAAATACAACAATAACGCATGTATGGACATTATTATGAACTTTACCTTCACATTCTTAAGATCCTGCAGGATAAGAAAGTTCTTTATAATATAGAATTAATACAATTAAATTGCGATACTAACAACAACATTCAAATACAAGCCCTCTGATACATATTAATAGATACTATTATTGTATTGTGTGGTCAGTGGTGCATTAAATGAGTATTTGAGCCACATTTTCCATTAGTTAATAACTAGTCTCAGGATTTTAAGTAATTACCATTATATTTGCCGTGGTTTTAAATTGAATTTTAGCAAATAAAATCATACTCACTAGCAGTATTACAAGGTGCAATAAATAGTATATCAAAATATTTCCCGGCTGTCACAAATATCGCAATACATATTATTTAAAAAATAAATGTGGCGTGTAGCAGTGCTACATTTTTCACGCATACATGAATAGTTATTAGCGTGCAAGGTGTCTTGATCGCTTTATTTGATCGCCGTAGCGTCCGGACGATTGCCTTATAACCTTGAAAATCAACCAAACAGAAAAACGCGACGAAAGCGATCAAGTGTAACCGCGCCAATCGCATCCGATTTATCACAAGAACGCGCAAGGATCTTTGCACCTAACGGTAAATACATTGCTCCAAAAATTACGAAAAGTACTTGTTTACCTGTCAACTTTTTTTTCGCCGATGAAGCATTTTAGGTCGTCGTTCACATCCTCGACGAAATTGTCGTCAGCTAGGTTCAAGAACCGTTCGACTGTTTTGGCACCCAGCTTGACGGTGAATCGCTTGTTTCTTGTAAACAAAAAACACTAGTAACTAGTTCACTTGCCCACGGGAAAACTATCAGCCGTCCATTTTCAGCTTTTCATCACGCACGGCGGTTCTGCGACGACCACCAGCACCACACACACACAAAACACAATAAATTGACACTTGTTTGACAGTTTCCTACAAACAAAGAATAAAGTCATGAATTGTCAGTTAGACAGCACTTGCACAGATAACTTGAATATTAGTGATGTATAAATATTCTGTGGTTAGTTATAAAATCGATATATTTAATAAAATCGATTAAGTAAGTACGAAAATCCACATTGAAGAAACCACAACCCATGACTTAACTTTTGTTGTTGCCTTCCAAGCATCTTGCAAGTCTCCCACCATTGAAATGAGGACCGCGCCCCCAGATGTAACTTGGTGAGTTTACTTTTTAATAAGTATGTCATCAAAGAGGATATAAACACTACGTTTTAATTTTACAGTGCGTTTACTATAATTTCAAAAAAAGCCATACGAATATGTGGGGCTATGAGCGTGTAGCGTTATTATTATTATTATATCTTTTACCAAATATCATATTTTGCTATGATCACACATGCAATGCGGGCCGTAGAAAAACAAGCCGCGGTCGATTTTACTGGACAGGCTTAGAGACAATCGACATAGTGTTAAAATGCAAAATGTGTAGGTAATATTATTTTCAACTACAAATCTAAATAATTGTTAAATATAACACAGGTGAGAATTTTAAGTAAGATAATGAAATAGATTAAATTACACTTGGTCCAGAAATAAAATGTCTGAGGAATTTAGTTAAATATTATATTTCACTTATATTTTGATATTAAATAATTTTTAAATACATTTACACATACATGTTAAATTAAAATTAAATTAACTATAATTCTCTCTTCAGCGTCAAGAGTAACTTTTGTTACTTGAGTCAATGTACAAAACATATGGATGGACACAATTTTAATTACACAAGAATGGGTAATTGACAGAAATAGGGTATTTGACAGATTTTAGAAAAATATCTCAAATTGTTCTATATAACATAATACATAATTATGCAGTTTGCTTGCTTAATACTTTGTAAATATCTTTATTTTCTAAGAAATTGACCATCAAAGTTTAAATGAACAAAAAAGCCGCTAAAACGCTAATACGCCATTCTAAAAAGGTCATGACGTCCCCTGCTTATATAAACAAACTAAGCTGTCAATGTTGTCATTGCGTATAGTGTTCCTGTTCTGTGGTCATTGCTGTCAAACCATACAATACTTCATTGACTGTAAGCAGGTGACGTCATTCAGCCAAACCGCGTGTTTTCGATCACGTGATCAAACATGAAAATTTAATTATTTTATTATCGATTTTTAATCAAAATCCGAATAATTTTAAAATAATGTGTTGGCTAAATTGGTTTAAAAAAATATATACTTTTAAGCTAACAACAGTTTGATCTATATTTTCATTGTAGTCAAACACCCTATTGTTCAAACAAAATTCCTTTAAACATTATTCCAATTCATTTTATTTTCAATCTTGTATTAAATTGATCCATCCAACTAAAACAATGTAATAAACTAAAATTAACTAAAATGGTGTCAAAAATT
Source organism: Ochlodes sylvanus (assembly GCA_905404295.2). NCBI lineage: Eukaryota > Metazoa > Arthropoda > Insecta > Lepidoptera > Hesperiidae > Ochlodes > Ochlodes sylvanus. Next base: position 8,496,224 of record FR990144.1, read on the forward strand.
AAATTAAATTCAACACATTAACTAAATAAACTAGATCAAGCCGAAATTCATTCATTCATTGATGATTCGACTAATATCTACAAAACGCACAGCGCATTGTAGGTTAACAAGAGAAAAAAAATAAGGAAACAAAATGTATTGTGCGTAAACATAACGATTCTTCAAATTAAAATTAAAGCTTTTTGAACTGAAAATTGTTATTTATATTTAAAAGTATAAAACCTACTCTAATCTGTTCTTTGTCTGACTTAGCGATAGACAAGTTTCAAGTGTTTCAAACATTGAAAACAAAAATAAAGTACATTTTGAAAATGGAACGGTCACATTACATTGAACACTTATAATTCAGCCCACAAACATTTAACCGTGTACTTTTGTATTGAGCAAACACAACATTTAGATACATGATGTTTACATAATGTATGTGTGAACTAGCACTATAACATTCTCCGATAACTTACATACTTAATGACTTATGTGGCGACATCGCACACACGTCAAACTGTGACGTCACTCCAAGCCTGAATCACGCTATCGAAGTGTTCTACACAACGCAAATAATTTCAAATTCTGAACGAGAACAATTGGAGCTCGGCCGATCCCCAGACATGACATATTGCCTGGCAGATATCCCTTTGCCAAACTTATTTTGATTGCTGTCCATGACAGCATTTGAAAACTTCTTGTATATTTTTTTTCAGGAATGTTTTAATTTCGGACAGGGTTCAAATGTTCAAGGGCTTTTTCGTTCCATACTAATTATAGCACTACTTAACCATGATAAATACTATGTAATAAATACTATATTGAATGATAATTATGAATACAATATAGAGGCTCCCATAAAAGACATTAAAATAACGAAGATTTTTTTTAAATTACTGATTTTCCTTGTTATTTCCTTAGTATGTTGGTAAATGAATTTACGTTAATAAAGTAATTATTCGTTGATTCTTATGAATTTCGTTTTAACAAATAACTTACAAGTAAATAACAACCACAACCAACATATCTCACTATTTTATCATGGTTAAGATAGATGCATTCATGACATCGATTATACACATTAAAATCGATAACACTATAATGGTAAATCTAGTTTATAAATCGATTTTAGGTCTATATTGAAGTCTCAACGGTGGATCACGAAACCGCCACCGCGTCACGTATACAAACTTGAGAGTGTGGTCCTTACCTAGTAATTCGTCGTTGCATAAAATATCAATCTGGAAGACAGAAATCATTATTATCATTTACAAAACCATAGAGTTATTCCATTTAGCCTTATTCGAAAGTCTATGTGATCTCTTATGTAATCAACTAAGTTCTAGTCTAGTCTAGTACAGCTGGTAGATGAATATTTTGCAAATGTTGCAGGAAAATTAAGAATGATAAAAAGATGATAAAATGAGATGATTTGCCTGAAAAAAAGAAAAATATTTGACTTATGAACTTGTGACATTATCATTAACCCTCTTTTTTTCTCCTCCACAAATTCCCACTCGAATTGCATAATGGAGAACAATTCAGGGCTCAGTATAAATTCTTTTTAAAATAAGTTCTGTGTGTGTGTCCTTTTGTGTTTCTACACAGACTCCACACTGCATTAATACACACTGATAATAATAAATTGTATCATGAAATATATACTCACCTCTCTATATTTCTCCATTCCATTCAATACTTTCTTAGCTACAAACTTCTTAAGATGAGTGATGGTAGCTTGTGCAGAGCACCTGATGAAACTCCGTTTGAGTGTACGTAGAGACGTTGAGATGCATTCTAAGCATACATTCACCTGCAAGCAAGATGAAATGCATTGAGTAAAGATGAAAAAAAAAACAATAAGTAATTAAGGAGTCAAGTGAAAGTAGTAAGGCACAGTTTGATCTTCAAAGTGTTTGTTAAATAATAATAAAAAACATTTCATTTCATTTCAATTGTTTGAATCAAATTAAAAATATATGTCTCAACCCAATACATAAAATATACTAAGATAGCAGCCTTCACAATAAATCAAGAAATTTACATAAATTAATACAATCGGTCTTGTTTGGACATAAACATTACACAGAAAAATAATTTGTGAAACTTACATACATTATATGTATAAATTTGGAATAACTCATTTCACAATATTTCTAAAAACGCATTATATCATACTTGTAAAAAATACCATAGACTCTATAGAGTATCAAGCACCACCCAACTGCTCAATTGTGACTGAAAATCAACACAATGAAATAAGATTAGTGACGGTCAGTAGATACATATAAAATCGACAAACCTGTTCATCCTTCCGATGACAGTCAGAATTGTCTTGTTGTTCAGGCTCATCGCCACCTCCTGGCTTGTCACCGACCAGGGCGGCATCCTTTGGGCAGGGCAGGCCTCTCGCTCTATAGAAATCTCTCTCACGTTTTATTTCATCTATAAATGGCAAAAACATTCTCTATGTTATATCACAGACGCAGAAAAACAAAGTATAATATTAAAGCTGGAAAAACAATTAATATTTAGCTTGTAATAATTGTTCTCTACCTGATATTTTATAGTAACCTCTAGAAGCAAAAAAAGACTCGAATTTGGAAATATTACACACCACGAGTATTCTAAGTTTGTTACTTCTGTTCTTCGGAGCTTACAAACTTAAAATACTCAGGATGGCCACCAACCCCTCGACCACACTGTAGCAGCATGGTGCAGTATGCTCTATACCATCTCAATAAAGATGAGAGATCCAAACTCCATAGTGGACCATTAATGGGTTGTTTTGTTATTTCAATAATAATAAATCTTTATTTCGGACAATATACATAAAAATACAATGTGTACCTATGTATGTTGTACAGAGTTCCATATCATAAATACCTTACAGACAAGCATACATAACAATATAAACTTAAAACTAATTTTCACAACAATTAAAAATAAAGATCTTTGACCATAGAGAAGCCTCAAATAGCAACTGCATACACTATGTTAAAACTGCATAAAAAAATAGATAATACTCACTGTCCTGTAGATCAGGAACTAATTTGTAAACAATATCTTGCATGGTACGGTCGAAGCTTATATACTGCAGTGGATGGGACTGATGGATGACTATATTGCATGTTGGACATGTGTTATTCTCCTCTAGATGTTTCACTAGACAACTTTTGCAAACTGAAACAGTGACATTCTTTTTATAAAGTTGTGTATTTTTGTTTTATACTTTAGTGTAGCTTTAACATTATTTACAATAGGTTGTTAATGATTATATAAATTCGATACAAATTGATCTGGAACATAAAAGATTTTAATGTGTGAAGTTTCAGCTAGGAAAAATGAGGTTAGGTGAATTTTCTGATATGTCAAATGATTTACGTACAATTTTACAGTAAAGATCTAAATATCGATAATTTGGACTATTGAGAAATGTTTCAATTATTGTATCAAAACACAAACAAACGAAAATACTAACACGTATGTAGACACTCGGTAACAGTGGTCGCGTCAATGAAGTAACCGCGGCAAATCTTGCATGTAATGTGGCTATTTAGGGTTTTCAACTTTATTCTCCTTTCCATTGTCATCCTAGGAAAGGCTATTTATCTAAACCATGAGTTGTGAAATAATAAACTACAAGAAAACAAAATAAAAGTGGAACATAAACGTAAGAAATCACTCAGCCCCTCGCCAAAATCGAAACACCACAGACTAGACTCTTCAGTCTTCACTTCACTAGACTAAAGTAACTATATATATATTAATTTAATCGTCGTGTAACTGTACAGACTAAATAGAAATGTAAATATTAGACAAAAACAGGTAGGTGGGTGTTTCTTCAAAGGACCCAAAAAATCACTTCCGACGACTTATTTTGAGATTTAAAACACTTTTGACAATAGAAATTGGTTTTTTGTATTTATTTAACACAGATTTAAAAGTAGTCAAACTCAAAAAAATGCATGTATTTATATATATAAAGTAAACTTTGTAAATACTCCCAAATGTCATTATACTCCACATTCCATTTACGCCCCTTTACGCAACATTCACGTACAAAAGGTTTCATTTGTAGTATAAAAATTCTTAACATACGGCAAATTCATAAATAATATATTTAACGTTATATATAAAAAGGACAGCTTTAAATATTTTAATATGCAAGTCTAAATTTTAAATTAACTTTTTGTCACGAGAAAAACGTCATTTGTCGCAGTAAGGTTAGTTTTAAGTTTTTTAATAAGTACATTTCCGATTTTTCCGAAGGTAATTAAATTTTTCCCCTCGCCTCTACTCGCGGCCCTTCAGCCGATGCCACAACGATTCGGAGACTGCTCGTGTGCTTCTGGAATCTGTGAGCTAGTTTTCATAGTTCTTCATAAGGAGTACGCACAGTACAACGACTCCACGACCGACCGACGCCAACGCGACTAAAACCTTGACAAAGCTAACATTCAATTATGAGCCTTATATCTTTGAAGGTAAGGTTGAATTTCGAACTTATACTTAAAATACCTATACGGCTCGCCCTACACCCATAGCCGTTCCGTTTCGAGACCAACGCGTCGACGACTCACCGTAGACGAGTAGTCCACGCGTCGACCGACACAATGACGTAATGTACCTAGAACGGAACGTCGGAGTTGAAACGGAGTGGAGACGGAGTCGAGTTGACGTCGATGAAGCGTTGATCGCGGAACGGAACGTCGGAGTTGAAACGGAGTGGAGTCGGAGTGGAGTTGACGTCGAGTTGGTGTAATGTGCGCACTCCTTTATTTTGTCAACAATTATATCATTCGTGTTTCAATTTGAATTCCTTAAACATGCGCGTAGAATATTTTTCTAAATAATGAATTTCAAAGCAAAGCTCGGTTTTTTTTATTTAGTGAAATTAGGACAGAGATTTTATGCTAACAAATAAATCCAGACCTGTTTTATTCTCAATTCGTCATTTTGCGTAACATCAATTTCATCAACATTGTCGTTACAATTTGCTTTTGCTGTTGATTATAATTATAATTTGTTACATAAAATCATTTTGGACCATAATTCAAACTATTTTTAACTCAAATTAAATTTCAGTTCTGTATTTTAGACAGCAATCATTGCAATTTTGCAAATTGTTCGCGGGGGACCTGTGTATTGGGCAAAATCAGATTACGAGGTTGAAGACCGAGCCCGATAAGATGTACTAGTGGAAACCCAAAGTTCTGAGAGGAACTGAGAGTTACTACGGACGGTAGAATGCCTCATCTCAAGCTCCAAGTCCCCTCAAGGAGAGCGACAACGACTAGCGAGCTAAACTAACCCAGCATTACTCCGAAGATCCCGGACGTCAGCCTGTATGAGATTAGAGAGGCTCTTAAACAGCTTAAAAACAACAAGGCACCGGGAGATGATGGAATCACAACCGAGCAGCTCTTAGCAGCTCTGCAAAACTCGTCTTCTCCGTTCGCCTCTGCGTTGGAAGACGTGTTCAAACTGTTGGAGTGAAAACGACGTGGCATTAACATCAATGGCGAATAGATAACACACCTGCGATATGCCCATAATATAGTCATCCTAGCGGGTTCCATGGAGGAACTTGGTACTATTGGTCTTAAGGTCTTAAGGTGAACGTGGACAAGACGAAAATTTTGTCGAATTTCCATGTCACACCTGTACCGGTTGTTGTTGATGGCGCTGCTCTCGAAATTCTAGATGGATATATTTACCTGAGACAACTGATCTGGGTGGGTGATGGGTGAGTCCAACTTCGAGAAATAAGTCACTCGTAGAATTCAAGTCGTTTAAGCTGCGTTCGGGAAATTGCGGCATATCTTGTCGTCCAAAACACCTCTGTGCCTGAAGTCGAAGATGTTCGAGCAGTGCATGCGTGTTGCCATTGATGCCATAAAGCTCCGAGACGTGGTGATCTACCATTGACCTGATGCACAAGCTCAAAGTAGCGCAGTGGGCTATGGAGAAGGCTATGCTCGGTATTTCTCTTCAGGATCGAGTCAGAAAAGATGAAATTCGCAGACCAACGAGGCTAATTGACATAACTCAAATAATTAACCGGCTGAAGTGGCATTGGGCTGGTCACATAGCTCGGACGACCGATAATCGCAATCGGGGAAGAAAGGTGTCTCGAGTGGAGACCATGCCCCTAAAAAAAGAGCATAGGTCGCCCCCCGACCAGGTGGACTGACGACCTGACGAAAGCAGTGGGCAGCCACTGGATTCGGAAGGCTCAGGATCGGTCAGAGAGGCGCAAGTTAGGAGAGGTCTATGTCCAACAGTGGACGCATAAAGGCTGATGAATGGATGGATGGACATGGAACTACTCAGAAGCTGGGCATGGGAAGGATGCTCCTGATGGCGTAGGTGTTACAGTAAAAATAACGACTGACCAATGGCCAATTTCGGTTGTAGTTGTCTGTCGTGTCGTCTGATGTTGGAAATTTCGAACAGTTTTATAAACTTTGAAATAATGTTGTTATTAAAAGAGTAACACAAGATGACATAACACAGAAGAAAAAATCTATTACTGAGCAGTTAAAGCCAAAGCGACCACCTTAAATAATAATATCACGATTATGTAAGAAAACGGAACGAAAAGCTTTAAATATTTCACAAATTATGTAAACTATTTTGTTTTTATTTAATACGTTATAACAGGGAGAGGGGATTTTTGTTGTTGTACTTATTGAAATATTTATGTTTTGCTGCCTTTTATATTCATCAAACATCAAACCATCAAGTAAGTAGATTTTTTGGATTCTAAATAAACGATTTTGCAATAATGAAACATAGTTTTCTTTCTCGTTTCATTCTCCGCAACATGGCATCATTATGGTCTAAGCTATAGTCATTCTCCGTTTCTGGTATCATTATTCTCCACACGTTTAATTTTAAATCTTCAAATATCTCGTAAGTTACTCAAAATATCAAAGTGCCCTTCTTTCTTACATCGTTTTACTACGTATAGATTTAATAAAACGTAATAAAAATGACTTGCACCAAGGTTTAAAAAAAACTGAAAAAAACGACCAAGAATAATATAATTTCGAAGAAATACCCAGGTACCTACACTACAGAACTTTGTTTTAGGTTCCTACGTGGTTAGTGAAAATATTCAGACCTTAAGTAGGTAGCAGTAGGTAGTTAAGTTAAAGATTAGTATAGTTTCGTTATTAGTATAGTGGAAGTATTCTTATATATAATGTATTATTATTTATATTTATATAGTATTCTTATATATTATATATAATGCATAAATAGAATCAACTACACAGGTACGTAAATAATATCTACTAAAAGCATAGGTAGGTAGCTTAAAGTGAGAAAATCAATAAGTTTCACAAACAAAACGTTTGTAAAGACTAGGTAGTTTCGTCTCTTTTTCGCTGATGCTACTCTGTCTTTGTCTGTGCTTGACTGCTTGACAGTGACACTGACTGACAGATTTTTCGAATCAAAATACGATTTGACATTTGAATTTCGAGATCACATCAATCAATCAACATCACAGCATCACACCAAAACAAAATACAAAATCAAATCAATAGCTTTGAACTTCTGAAGAAAAGTTCGTTACGTTATATCCTATTGATATATTATTATCAAAGTATAAATTAAACTATTCATTTCGTTTAATCCTGTCTATATTGGTAAAAGTTACGAAATATTGTGTCAAAGCGAATTATATAGACCAAAGTAAACGATATAAACACGCAAGAGTACGTGTGTTTAGAGTTTCTCCAGTACCCAGTACCAATATTGTTTACTGGAAATTGGGATAGAAAACATTTTGAATCGCTTCGAAGTATGCCTCGCACCAAAGTGAAATCCCGAAAAGCGATTGCCCGAAAAATGGCCGCGAAACGTAAACAAGAAACCCCTGAACAGCGAGCGGCTCGTCTGGAGAGTATGCGCAATTACGCGAGGTATTGTCGTGAAAACGAAACACCGTCTCAACGGGAGGAGCGTCTGAAATCAATGCGGTGCTATTCCAGGCGTGTCCGCGAACAGCAGCAAAAAGAGATGCGAAGACAGAGGGTGACTAGTATTATCGAACGTTGCAAGGAAGCCCATGAGTCGGAATCAACAGAGGAAACTGACCCAATCACCTTTGTAGTAGTAGAAATGAACTAGATATTTTAATGATAAGTTTAAAATCGTATCAACTAGACAGTAGATGCACAAGATATTTAAAAACTAGTTTATGTAGATATTTAAAAACTAGTTTATGCCTGCAGCTTTGTCCTTGTTGGTAAACCACAAAATATTGTTAAAAGTTATCTCAATGGAACATATTTCCGGGATAAAAACGATCCTGCCTTTCCAAGATCTTAAACTATTTCCATACCAAATTTCATCTAAATTGGTTCAATGGATTAAGCATGAAAAGTTTGCAGACAGACAGACTTACTCCTGCATTTTTAATATTAGTATGATAAATATGTTGATAAATATAATAAATTAGATATAAAACTTTGTTATGATAATGGTCGCAAAAGTTATACACAATTATTAATATTATTAATATTATTTACTCACAAGTTGCTACTTTTGTTTTTATAGTAATTTTGAACCACTGAAAGTGTATGGGTAATAATACTTTGGACATTATCTTTCATTTTTGTTCAGTGTGGCTAATTTTATTAGAGGTGCCACAAATATTCAAGAACTATTCGATATTCAGCCAATTTTTTTCTTTAATATTTGGCGATTCGGCCAAGTAACTATTCGTGGCCTGTCTAATAATTATTTGTTAACAACCTCTTTTTAACACAATATTTGTTGATCTAAGTCAGCAATAAAACTGATTTAGGAATATTTATGGTCAGTTACTTTTTTTAAATAATATGATCATCGTCCTCATCACAATCCAAAACTGTCCCACTACTGATGGATACCGTTGAACAGTACCGTTCTGCTGACGTCAGAGCTAGCAGTTAGAATAGTTCTGCTACTAGAACGCCGCCACGCGAGCTTCTTCGAGAACTTTTATAATAACCGCCCACCTCGACGGAAGCCATTGTTTATAACAAATATTGAATACGCAACAACTTGTTTTCATCAATGTTTCTTTATGATGTTATCACGTAAAACTATCGTCTGTGAACGGACTGTACAGACAACCGTTTTTTTACTTAAGTTAATGTTATGATAAATAAATAATAATAAACATTCTAATTCTTACAAAAAGAATAGTAATTTGTTTCATGATTTATTATTTAAAATACAATTTTCACAAATTATATTGACAAATTTAAATTAATTAATATTAGATTGGTAACTTACTTTAAAAACTTAACTATTATAAACAATAAATATTTGTTAGAAATTAATAATTACACACAATTATACAAAACATATATGCTTCAATGATACATTTTGTTAGACATATCAGTTTAAACCCACACACTAAAAATAATATCTAAAATTGAGTATTATTTTTACATAAAAAAATATTTGTAATTTATACAAAAATCCAAAGATCCATGATAATCATATAAAATGTAATGCAGGTACATTTACGTGACAACTTCTCACCATTCAGCCAATTATTGATTTAAAACTTGAAAATATTAAAATACAAAAAATTATTAAAAGATAGTTATAATTGCACCCACAAGTAAATAAAATTATATGTTGAGTGATAAAACGAAAATTGGGTGTAAAAAGCGTTAAAAGTTCTTTGAGATTCATTAAAGAAAGGGAAAGGTTTGTCAACAGGGCCCACAATATACATAGATAGCTGTTAGTGAAGTCTGAAAGAATACAACAATAAAATGTATACACTGGTATGTTTTGAAGACTTTCATTGAACTGAGTATCATCAACATAGACCAGAACAGCAATAAGTAAATAACTTGGTGGCAGAATTACAAGAATTATTTATTAAATTATATTTTTTTTATGACAAAAGCAATACATTGTGACCAAATTAATAAATGATCATTATAACTTTTATATTATGTAATTATAATGAATCGATTATATTGAATTTTATATTTTTTATTGCAATTTACATAATCATGTTTCTTTGCATGTCTTAACATAATTTTAAAATCGTATCAATCTCATCCAAGTAAACAAAATCTGTAATTTTATACAACTAAATGACACAATATTAATCATTTACATTCTGAGGTAGGTGGACTGCGTATAAAACTATGCCTGCTAATTTACAATCTATGTAAGTAAATAAAACTTCGTAGAAAGATTCAATCTTATTGGTCCGCGCTTAGCACGCTTCATTGAATATCTTTTGGAGTTCACCTTTAAATATAGTTATAGTACTGCCGACGGTTCTAGGCCGCTCTGAAGTTAGGCTTTCGGATATAGTGCGCAGGTATTGTACTTTAGAGAGAGATAGCGACACAAACACTGAGCGTGTGACTGAAACAAACAATGCTCAAAGTGACACCCCGCGCGTCTTGCCACCATTTCGACCCTAAAATTGACTTCAGCGATCCGAACAAAGTTCTGACCGGCCTAGAACCGCCGGCCGTACTATACACCTTTTGAAAATAACAATACATATTTACAGAATTATTTTATTACCTATATTTCTAATAAGTTACGGCACACGTTTTTAACTGTACTGTTTATTTTAGTTCTCGATGTATCGATATTTTGACTTAAAAACTCACACAAGAGTACAGTAATTTTACGTTTTTTTTATGTATAGGTATGTCGGAAAATGGAACGTCAAGTCCGAAATGGTTCTGGTGTATTCGGAATTTAGATGGCAGCACTGTGCGAATTGTTAATTTGTGAACCTTAGGAAAGCCAATAAACGAAACAATAATACAAAAGAGGGCCATTTCATGTTATCATCAAAATATATAAAAATACATCCAAAGGTACATACATATTATATTATCATTTAATTCTTGCTTGGAAAATTGCGATCGAGATCGAGGCGATACATTCGAACTAACTTTTGAAACATTACATTAAATACAAAAGTAACTAAATAAAATAAAGAGACACTAACTCTCAATTTAATATAGCTGTTGTATGTTTTACATAAATAATCATTACAATAGGACGGCAATGGCTTTATAGGTATAAAATTGTCGAAAAGATTTTTCATTTTGTATATAATTATGCAGGTATATAATATACCTAACTGCTATTATTATCTAAACGCTAATGAATACAGAACTGATTAATTATTATTTATTAGGTATATTAGCATGTACGAGCGCGCGTTATGAACTGACGAATCGATTCAATAATTATTTAATTGTGTTTAGATTTAGATGTCCTATACATATCAATTAAAGCTATGATTTCCCCTGTTATAAAACTGGTATTATAGATATAAGTATGTATTCCATATTTGTGTAACATAATTTTATTGAGATTAGTAATATAATATTATATCCTAAATGCAATATATAATTACTGTACTATAGATAAATATAGAATACTACAGAGGCTTACAGCACACAACTCTAAACTGCACAGTAAGTAATTCCGACATTACAAACCATCTTTATAGATCGAAGCTCACAGCAGGAGATCTTGTGAAATATTTTGAGATTCTAATATAATTAAAATATTATGTTTACATTCGGTAGTTTTTATCATCTATAATTCTATACTAATAATAAATCTGTAACTGATCGCTGTCTGTACATAGAACATATATGGGAAAAACTTTTACTGAGGGTCTTCATTAACGCAATAGAACACAAAAAAATGATTTTAAGAACTTTTGTCTGCTTGTTTGTGGTTTTGTACGCGCTAATCTCCGAAACGGCTTATCCAATTTGGGTGCGAGTTTCACTGGTAACCTTCACTTAATATTTAGTGTTTGTTTTATTTCAATCCCCTCCCACCCGTCAACGACAAAACGGAGACTCGACAAAACTAAAATTCAATTATGAGCTTTATATCTTGTTACTCAAGGTTGAATTTCGAACGTATACAAATATACTTTGGTCTCAAACAGCATAATATCTCAATGGCACAACTACGACCCTTCGCACTTGACATCACCAGTTTTCGGTTCTAAAAAATCAAAAACCCTTCTGCCCTGCGGCAAAACCACTTTATACTGATCCGAGGTAACAGGGACGTTGGGTTTCGCGTGATCCCTTCTAAAATGGCGGCTTAAATGGCTCGTTTGTGAGAATTTCCGGCCGCATATCTTACATTGATAGTTTTTCTCGCCGGTATGCACTACCTTGTGTTGTTTCAATGAGGACGACGTGTAGAACGTCTTGCCGCACTCGCAATGGTAATCGCGCTGGCCCTTGTGCCGTTTCAAGTGTACGTTGTACGCGCTGCATGTGACGAAACCTCGGTGGCATTCCTTGCATTTATACCTGGTGAATAAGAAAAAAGGATTTTTGAAGTAAAGCTCGTATAAGTGGTCACCGTCCCTGTGTACATCAGCCACCAAAATCTACGTAGACAAACTCTTTATGGAATTAAGATAGCAAACGAGCATGCAGCACCACCCTTTCGCTGCCGCCCGTGGCAACTGTGACCGACAAAGAATAAGACCGAATTATAATTAATTATAATTCATCGCCACTTACCATCAGTTGGGATAGTTGTCAAGCATTAACTTATCTCATGTAAAAAAAAAATTAGATCACAGATGTGTTGCTACCATTGAGGACAAAGTTCGCCTCTAGAAGAGTGTAACCGGTGAAAATAAGTTTTTTTTACTTATAAGGTTGTGCTTGTCAGCAATCCCACCTGATTGTATGTGGTGATGAAGTCCTTGATGTTAAGCGCACTACTTAAAGCCTATTCACTCTCCTCTATGAAGACTCTCATCACATCACACGTAGCAAAGAATACAAGCAAAATAAAATGTACCCTCCGTGTACCCTCACCTGACCTCCTTGTTGTGTATCCGGATGTGTATGGACAGGTTGCCGGACGTGGCGAACGTCTTGGTGCACAGGTGGCACGCGTACGGCTTCTCCCCGTTGTGGATCCGCTGGTGGACCTTCAGGTCCGCCTTGATGGGGAACCCTGGCGAATAGGAACTCTTATATAAACTCCAAAATATGCTAGCCGAATGGTTTAAAGGATGTATTAACATGGGGATCTAAGTTCAATTAACAAAACATGACCCTGCGTCGCCGTAATCGGCTAAAATCGTGAGTACCCGAAAATACATTCAGGCTGAAATCATAACCCTGCTCCGCCGTAGTCGCGTAAAAACTGTAAGTACCCGTAATAACATTGAGGTTGAAATCATAACCCTCGCTGTAGTCGGGCAGGAATCGTGAGTACCCGTTGTATGCACCGTCCTCAGCCACATGTTACCTTTCCCACACTCCTGACACAGGTACGTCTTCTCCCCGAGATGCCGCTTCATGTGTATCGAGAGCTGCGCGCTCTGCACGAAGTTCTTGAAACATATCTCGCAGCTGAACAACTTCTCACCTGTAACAATACTTACGTTAATTTCTTACTATTAAACCCGCCCTCGCTTCGCTTCGGGAAAGTCCCTTAGTACGCACATTCGGAAATTGTTTGGCGTGATTCTTTAAACTGACATAACTTTTCCATTTTGGAACGAAGTTCCTTATCGCGCATTGCGAAGGAGGGCTAGACGGAATTATCACGAAAAGTTGAAACGAAAAATTATCACGAAAAGTTGTTATTAATTTATTACTAAAAAGTAAATTAGAAAAGTTGTAATTATTGTTTTTAATGTTGTTGGAACGAAGTTTTGGAATAAAATTTTATTACAATTCCTTCACTAATTAATCGAAAGGAACTTCGTTCCATCCGGGTGTCCCTTGACACCTCTCAAGTTTTTTATTTAATACCTAATAATTTTATTTAATATCAGTGAAAACCGCACCCAAATCGGTTCAACCATTTCTGAGATTAGCGCGTACAAACACACCACAGACAAATTTTAAGAGACAATCAATACAAATGGAGTAAACAACTGACCAGTATGCATCCTGATATGGTTGACCAGCCCCGTCCGTCGGCTGAACCTCTTGGGGCAGTACTCGCAGTGGTACGGAGTCTCCCCCGTGTGGATCTTCTTGTGTTGGAACAATGCACTGTGACCTCTGAAAACATATGGTGAACACTTCATTTGTCTGAGTATAGTACCCACACTAGAAAACATTTTTAGACAGGACTCAAGTAAACATATATTTTTCATTAAATAAACGACTAAAATAAAATTAACAGATAATACGGGTAGCAAATACTAAAATACAAATATAATAAAATACTTTAATATATGTGTGTAGTGAAAACCGCATTCAAATCGGTTAAGCTCTTTGTGAGATTAGTGGAAACAAACACAGAGAAACGTAAAAATCAGAACTTTCAGTTGTACAGGTTTCCTCAAGATATTTTCCTTCACGGAAGCAAGTGAATTAATAATTTTAATACGCACATAATTTTTAAAAATTAGACTAGCGTGCAAGACTCCAAGGCGCCCTGTTCGGGAGTCCTGCGTTCATTTAATCGTTCTTAAAGAAAATAATGAATATGATTTTCTAAGTCAATGCGATTACTATCTTTAAACATCATCGCCACTTAACGTGGAACTGTTGTTAGGTACTAACTTAGCATCGTGTAAAAATAACCACTTGGTTATTACTGCTTTTAGCATAGACCATAATAATGAGCTAATGAGTCATGGGTACTCGCTTGAAGGCAGCGGGGCACTCCTGGCATTTGTAAGGTCGCAAGTCCGTGTGGCAGATCTTGTGAGCCTTCAGATTGCTCTTGGTGCTCAGCACTTTGCCGCAAACGTCGCACTGATGCGGCAGCTTGCTTTCAGGCGGCCGAACCCTGACGTCGCCGTCGGCCATCACTGGAAGATCACAGAAAATACTTTTCTATTTAATTTGAAGATAGCACTATGCACCACCCTTCCGCTGCCGCCACCGACCACACAGCCAATAGACTCCTAATAACAGGCGAATGTCTTCTTTCAACACATCTGACTTATAGTACCGATATAAATTCGTGCCGTCTCATTCTTTCCCGTTGCTTAAATTAATCTATTTCTTTCCGTTTCGTGTGGCCTTGAGTTAGCGAATCACAGCGTTGAATTAGCCAGTCACCCCGCTTCGTGTTACCTCAGCTAGTTGTCAGAATGCATTCAATACGGAAAATCAAACATTAGGTGTCTATTGGCTGTGTGGTCGGTGGCTGCCGCCCACAGCAAGACCAACACAGAACAAGACTCAAATGGAGGCTGGGATAGTTAGTCCGGTTAGGTAGACGGTGTTAGAACATTAGTTGGCTAGTTTGTTAGTATAGAACAGGAACTGTTAGAGATAGTTAGTCTTGTTGTTAGTAATAGTCCAGTCAGTAACTATTAGTAAGACTCGTTCTAATTCGGTCACAGATGTGTTGCTCATAACCAGTTTAGCTAATAACTTTTTACTGGGTGTGCTGATTTTGATGATTCTTTTCATATTCGATAGCTGGTGCTTATTACGTCCTCTGAAGCTCTGAATAGCATTAATTCACCAACGCAAAAGCAGCCTTTTGCGCTTACAAAAATACATCAATATGCGAGTAAGGTTGATAGAAACCTTCCGATAACCATTACAATTAATACCGACCAAAACGATACTTATACAAACGCCAAAGCAAATTCGTTAGCGTGATACAGAAACTGGTACAGCGCCATCTAGTGTCAACCTAGTTTAACTGAAAGTCCGACTACGTCAAAAATTTTGCCATTATACTATAAATAGTACTATCCTATACTATAAATAGTACTATATATTATCGACGCAAGAAAATTTATATGATTTAAACCCACAAAATACTAACCTTTCACCAGAGCCAATATGACATTTGTATGATTTTAAACTTTACTGACCATAAAAATGACCTAATTAGGCCACAAGGGTAAACAAACAAATTATTTTTGCTGTAAGCGAAACAATATCAAAAAGACTGAGTTTTGGTAGGTAGGTAGTTTTGATAGTATTATATACCCAAGTATCTAAGCTACAAACAGACAGACTTGTTACCTTTTTTTTGTCGTCCTCGTTTTTTCTTAGGTCCCTTTTCTCCATTAACAGTTTCTGAAAATTGATTACCAAAGAAATCCATTTAATAATATGAATGCATGAAACACGATGTATCTCACAAGTAATTCAGTCATATTATATTAAATTAGATTGTTTATACAGAAGGACCCCTAAGTAGGGGTTTTTTTTTTTAATAATATTAATAATTACAAACATTCACACATTCACATTCACTGCCAATGTAACTTTGTAATCCTATATTATGGGCAAATACAGTTAATTTTAGGGTAACGGTCCATGTTAGAGTGCCTTTTAACTTTTCAGGTACCTCTCATCGTTTTCTGCATTTTGATTTCCAATAAAAAATTATCATCTTCAGCATCCCAGCAATTATCATCACCATTTTCAACCCCATTGTAAGTTGGCTCTGAAACAGAATGGTTTCACAATAAAGTGGTTGTCTTCAGACCATTAATTGGTGCCCAAGGTACCAGGACATGGGCCGGTCCCGGGTGGGTCTCTCCGCATAACAGAGGGGGCCAAGAGCATTTATTTAGGGAAGTTAGAGCAGAAATCTGTATTGTAGTTTAACCACCATCACTTGAATTGATTATTGGTTATTTTTGATAATATGCCATTGGAAGAACTACTCATTGCGTTTCTAACTATCAATCACATTCTAGATGGTTCTCTCAATTAATAATAACGAAAGCTAAGGGATGTTATGCTGAAATAATTCAGAGAAATGAATAACATACCAAGTTTTATTGTGTCCCTACTATCGTCAACATTCTCAAGTAGAGTTCTAACCAAATCTTTAACTGAGCTACTAAAATTTGGATCCTCTGACTTGACTTCACACTGGCCCTCATCTTTAACATTAGGCCCATCATCTACTAATGGTTTAACGTCTATTTCATCTTTATTTTCGAGGTACTTCCTCAATGTTTCTTCACTTTTTTCACATTGATTGCTAAATGTGAAACTTTTCTTTAATTGTCTGCTACAGTCTTTGCAAATCAACCTTGGAAGGCCGTCTTCTTCGTTAGGCTGCAATAGAATATTTTTATCTTAGAACATTATTTATTACTGTGATAACTGTAAGTTAAGACTTAGTTTTATTTTCTAGTCTATCGTTCCCTCCGTCTGTCACAATCAAGATTTAAAATGAATTGCAGAATAACTAATTTATATACAGTCTGCATTCTGCACAAATTATGATAAAATATGTTTGATAGTGCTCCCAAATAACATTTTGCTTGAATTGAATGTAAGCACTATAAAACGTATAAAATTATAAGTTTATAAACTTACCTTAATTAAAGTACATCTGGTTAACATTTCTGAATAAAATATGTTTCGCTTGGTACAAAAAGAAGTGAAAATATCAAACATTATTTCAGTCGTCCTTAGACATATTCGACATATCAATTTAAAATCCATGTTTATGTATGAAAAATATTTATGTACTATTCTAATTATTGTTATACAATCAATTAAGTTGTCATAAATCTTATTAAAAAATATAATAGACGATACAATTGATATTGTTTTTATTTGCTCTCGAGATGAATTTTCCTAATACTTTGCTATTTTGAGTATTTTGCGTTTTTGACGTTGTCAACTTGTCAATTGTCATGTATAATATTGTCCGTTCGACCTGTATTTTCATTTTATAGCGCCTCTACACTCTCGTGCGAGAGCACTCGTCTATGTCTCGTCCGAGCGCCTCGGCCGAGACATGCGCAGTCGGGAGCGTACTCGGCTGCGCACTCGTACACTTCAGTCAGGCGGTCAGGCTCTCTCACTCTCTCAGGCTCAGTTGCAGTTGCGGACGTCGAGAGGATGGACGTCTTAGGAATTGCATCCGCTTTTGCAATATGCGCCGCTAATTATTATAAGAATGTCAAAACATATCACGACAAAAAATTAATTATTAATTAAAATACTTATTTTTAATTTAATGAAATATAGTTTGAATCTTTTTATACGTGGAGTGTACTCCATCACGCTGATTAGTGGAAAGTATAATAAATTACATGATAGATAATTATTGTATTTTGGAGTACAGAACGAAATCAGAGAAAATGGTCTAAAAACCTGAGTGTACTTGTAGGTGACTTTAAGGCCTATCACTTACAAACTGATAAGGATGTTTTTTTTTATATTTGGTTTAACGCAATAATATTCCAGTTTTGGAAGTGATTAGAGTGTATTGTACAATAAGTATAAATTAAATTTCGTGTCACAATGTTACTTAATCCTCCGAAACGGTTTGCCCTATTTTTATGAAATTTTACAATGCATATTCAGTAGGTCTGAGAATCGACTTCTTACAGTTTATTTTTCATACCCCTAAGTGATAAGGGTTATCCACCCCTAACATTTTAAAAGAAAAAAATTTTTTTGCAGGCAAGGGACGCCTATCCCGCGCACACGCAAAAACAGACTGAAGATCCCATAGCTTATTGATTCTCGTATTTCCTTCCAGTCAGTCATCATAAACCAACAAGACCGAGAATAATTCAAGAGTGCTACAGACAACCCGAATTATATTAATTAAGAAAACTAAATTCATATGGCACTAAATATTCCTTACAATATTTTATAAACAAATTATACTAATATTATTTCTAATGGATGTTTAATTGCGGAGAAATAATTTAGCAAATATAAACGAAGTAGTCCTCCACCAATCCGCACTGGAGCAGCGTGGTGGAGTATGCTCTAGGCCTCCTCAGGTATGAGGACTGGAGAGACCCGTGCTCAGTAGTGGGCCATTAATGGGTTGAAGCCAAACGAAGTAGTATCGGCATAGACAAAGTGAATGTAATCTATGGCTGGAATTTAATATAATCTATGGCAATCTATGGCCTTTGACTCGGGCGCAAAACACCGCCACGGGAGCGAGAGCAGGCGAGAGCGAGCGTGACAGCCCGAGACATCACGAGGCGAGGCGAGCGCTACCCATTACACTCTCGAAGTCTCGTACGAGTGCACTCGGCTAGCAGTCTCGCGGGAGTGTAAAGCCGCGGTCATGGGAGCGAGAGCAGGCGAGACATCACGAGGCGAGGCGAGAGCTACCATGTACACTCTCGTACTCGGCACTCGGCTAGCAGTCTCGCAGGAGTGTAGAGCCGCTATTAGATGACATGACATGACACTGACAATAATTTTTTTTTCAAATTTGAGGCTTGATGTTCGGTTTTCAGCACCATTATGAGACAATCTAGCCATAATAGCGATACTTAATGCATTAGGTACCAATTTGCTATTTTGTTTCAACAACATATACCTACCTAACTTTACTAAACCTAACTTATACTAGAGTACCTATCTACTAACATAACTGTTTGTATTTTTGTCTGTGTCTGCTATTATCAGTCTGTGACGTCTGTGTCCTAAAAAGTTTGATAACTCAGATAACTGTACTGTACATTGTACAACAGGCAACTTCGAAACTTCACTAGGTCAAACAATATGTCGTAAAGTGTTATTGTTTTCAACTGAAGAACTGCAGTTTAATTTGATTATTTCTGTTTAAGATAGAGTTTTTATCATTATTATCATCAGATGTCTGCTTTACAAAAAAGTATGTTGAAAAACAAACTACCACCGAAGGTCCCCAGGACATCTGGTATATCACAGTAAGTAGCAAGATATTTTCAACTAATTTCAGTGTTTATGTATTAAAATGAATAGATCGCTTGTGACCATATATTATATTTTTCAATAATCTAATCTGGTCACCAGGTTAGCACCTTTTGGCGTAGCGCGGCGCAAAGACTACTCACCAGTACCGTGGAGTCAATACTATGAAAAATACATGGATTTGGAGACCGGTGAAGGAGTGTTCAGGGTTTACCTTTCTCCGGAGCCTGATCACCCGCAACGACCTCGCATTTTCACCTTGCACGGTGGTGGATATTCCGGTCTAAGCTGGGCTTTGTTTACGGTGAGTATAATTGACTGAATAGCACTAACAAAACCATTCTTTAAGCATTTCAGGTATCATTGTTCGCAAGTGTTTGCAAAATTCGTGCTTTGCTTTCCAAAGTAAAATGAATGCAATAATACTTGCACAGATATAAGATATGGCACAAATAGTGATTTGGCAGAATACCAAGTATTAGATATTTACCTAATTACATTCTGCTCTTTCTCGCAAGGTCTGAATAGCCTAAATATCTAAGGTTTGGAATGCTAGCTAAGATCTATCAATGATATCTTTTAATATAAAAAATGTTTTACACAATGTGAAACTAAAACTATTTTACATTAAAAAAATTAAAGGAATTGGTACATTTTGAATCATTATCATTTTTACTATGCACAAACAATTTTGACCATTACTTGAACACCCTAAAGATAATAATGGAAAAAATATCTTTTGCGTGACTGTATGTAGTACAGAGAGTTGTTGCGGTGGTTGTTTATTTCAACTCATGGCTTTTTTATAAAACTTGTGCAAAGTAATACAAACCCGCTGTTATTTATAAAATGTGTTTTACTTTACAGGAAGAAATAACAAATATGATACATTGTCAAGTTATTTCAATGGACATCAGGGGGCACGGAGAGACCAAGGCAACAAATCCGGATGACCTCAACATAGACACCTTAGTCGGGTAAGTCGGGAATGTTAATTCTTTACAATATCGCAAGATGTTTTGTCATACAAAAAATAACAAGGATGACATTTTTTAAATTAGTTGTTATCAATTAATGAACATAACCTTTACTAATTTTACCTTCACAAACCGTTCAGAGTTTATTATAAGCAGTAAAATTTTGTTCAAAATATTTTTTACTTTGGCAACATTAGCCTTAAGTTTAACATCTTGTTTACCTGTTATGCTAGGGTGTACACGACAGATTCCCTGTACAATGAACATACAAGCAAAGTTGTGCAACATACACACTCAAGTTTACGTGTACAGTCAAATTGTACAAGTAAACCTGTCAGACACACCCTTTTCTTTTTTTTTTTTATTGATATAAGGCAGCAAACGAGCATGCAGCACCACCTTCCGCTGCCGCCCATGACAACTGTGACCGACTTAGAACAAGACTCATATATGGGGACTGGGATAGTTAGTCCGGTTAGGTGACGGTGTTAGAACATTAGTTGGTTAGTTTGTAAGTATCAGGACTGGGACAGGGACTGTTAGTGAATGTTAGTCCTGTTAGTTATTGTTAGTAATAGTCCAGTTAGTAAATGTTAGTAAGAGTCTCGTTATAATTCGGTCACAGATGTGTTGCTACCCTTGAGGACTGAGATGGTCGCCTCTAAAAAGTGTAGCTTCGGTATTCTACAACTGATCTCAACTTTATGAATGTATTTGAATGAAAAAGATCATTATTTTCCAGTGACGTAGAGAGAGTGATACAGAAGCTGTTTGGCGACGAGATACCCCCGCTGATACTGTTGGGACACTCGATGGGCGGAGCCATAGCCGTGCACGCGGCTCATTCGCCCGCGCTCGAGTCCTACATACAAGGGGTGGCTGTTATTGATGTTGTTGAAGGTATTATTATCACACACTGTTTGTGTTGTGGTATATGTGGTTATGGCAATAAAAAACTTTGATATAAAAAAAAAACAGAGAGCGAGGTGCCCATGACACCTCTTATTTTTAAACCACCTACGTATATATTTTTAACTATTAAAGATTTTTTTTCGATATTTTTTTTTCGGTTCACTTTTTCAACCTTATTTTATTATCTAACACCAATTTCCTAGTAAACATTGTCCTAAATAGGCGATTTCAAATTTCCAGGTACCGCAATGGAAGCACTGGCCAGTATGCAAAGCTTCCTGCGAAGTCGGCCCACGCATTTCAAGAGTATCGAGCACGCTATAGAATGGTGGTTAGTTCTTTTGCATAGCGTTTAGCGATTGTATTTTCAAAAAATTTGCTGGTATAATTTCCTTTTTTGTGTTACAGTGTGAGAAGTGGTCAAGTTAGAAACGTTGAATCGGCCAAAGTGTCTATGCCGAGTCAAATTGTCAAGTAAGTGTTCTTCATGTCGTTTTTGTACTTATGTAGGTTCTATAAATAATGCATTTAATGTGGTCAATTTATAAATACTAAAGCACTACAATGCTGAACTAGTTGCTATAACGATATTTGTGTCGTGTACCATTTTATTATACTTAACCAATCATACACGCACGCAACCGCATATGCACGAACACGCACACGTTTGCATTCACTTACGCGCACGTAAACACGTACGCACGCACGCGCACGTAAACACGCACGTACATACGCGCACGCACACATTCGTGAACGCTAAACTTCGAAACATGAAATGGCAAATATTCAGTGATAACCTCAACACTACCCTCCCAGCTGCGACACGGGCCTGCTGGCGACGTCCGAGCTGGACTCGTACTCGGGCTCGGCCCCGGCGGCGCCGCAGCCGTCGCGGCACGCGCCGCGCGCGGACCGCATCGCGGAGGAGGGCGACGGGGACGGCGACGGGGACGCGCTGGACGCGGAGCCCGAGGAGCTCATGGGGCCGCCGCAACAGGCCGTTATGAAGTGAGGGTCGCTTTATATTGTCGTTGGCTGAGTGAAATGTGAAGGATTGTGGTGTTAATTGGACGTAGTTATGCGAAAACGTTCCAACCCATAAGTCGCGTGACGTCACGTTAGAGTGACTAGTATGCATTTTTTGATAGTGTACACCAGCGGTCGGCAACACGCGGCCCGTGATTATTTTGTTAATTTGTAATGATTATTTATGTATTTATGTATTTGTTTCGTGCGCGGCGGATTTCGCATGCGCGATACGCCGTGACTTAGGACGCACCCTTAGGGCGCGTTCACATAGAACATCCGTTTTACTGAATTTGTTTTAACGGGTCAGTATTTCCATTGTGTGTGGGATTTTTACTGATTCTGTGTGAAATCGCTCATACAACTACATACGCTAATAACATATCCGTTTAAACGGATCCAGTAAAACGGATTGCTATTTATGTTGTTGGATCGGTATTTTTTAATGGATCCAGAATACTGGATTCTGTGTGAAATCGCTCATAGAATTACATACGCTACTAGCATCCAGTATTCCGGATCCAGTAAAACGGACGTTCTATGTGAACGCGCCCTTACGATGACGATGCAATGTCCCGGGCAGAGGCTCTCCTCTGGCTCTCTCAGAGCCTATTCACTCTTGAATAGGCTTTTATAAGTTAGTGCATTCAACACGTTGGACTTCATCGCCAATTACCATCAGGTGGGATTGTACTCGAGCATTAACTTATTTGATATGATATATTATGAAAAAAAGGTACAAGTGGCGCGTGGACCTGTCGCGCACGGAGCAGCACTGGGCGGGCTGGTTCCGCGGGCTGTCGGCCGCGTTCCTGGGCACGCGCGCGCCGCGGCTGCTGCTGCTCGCCTCCGTGGACGGGCTCGACCGGGAGCTCACCGTCGGCCAGATGCAGGGTAACACAACCACCTTAGTCTTGTATTAGGGGCCGTTCAAGTATTACGTAAGCAGCTTTTTTGGAATTTTTAACCCCCCCCCCCCCCTCCGTCCCCCTCGTCAGCAAAAGTAAGTGAAGCAGAGACCCCCCGCCCCCCTGTTGTGCTTACGTAATACTTGAATGACACCTTACCACGGTAATAGTATCATACAGTATTCCATGTTCATACAAACGGTCGGAACGCAAATCATACCTACGCGCCTCGGAGTTTAGTACACATTAAGTATACAACAGCCACAGAAGCGCCATAGGGACGATCGAACGTGTGGGTTTGTAATCAGGAAGTATGGGTTTGTAATCAAGAAAATCGTCACGTAATGAAATGCCATATGCTGTGTATGTGTGTGCTTTAATAGTGGTGTACGCCACCTACAGTATTATTTTGTAACTTGATAGCACAGTACGGCGCTGCTTTACAATGTTATGTTAGTTCAAATGAGAGCGCCTAGATTGCGTTGTTACACAAAATCACTACATTACGTTTATGTACTGTCAGTCAGTCAGTAACGCAAGAGTTTCTTATATTATATTGATAAAGTATTGTATCTATACGACGCAGGTAAGTTCCAGATGCAAGTGTTGACGCGTTGCGGACACGCCGTACAAGAGGATACGCCGGCCGAGGTAATCGATGTTACTATTGTAGTGTACCACCGACCACGCAGCCAATAGACACCTAATGTTTGATTTTCCGTATTGAATGCATTCTGGCAACTGGCTGAGGTAACACGAAGCGGGGGGACTGGCTAATTCAACGCTGTGATTGGCTGATTCAAGGCCACACGGAACGTCGGAAAGAAATAGATTAATTTAAGCAACGGGAAAGAATGAGACGGCAAGAATTTATATCGGTACTATAAGCCAGATGTGTTGACAGAGCCATTCGCCTGTTATTAGGATTCTATTGGCTGTGTGGTCGGTGTAATGTACTATTAAACTGTCAAAATGTATCGCTTTGGAAAACTTAGTGGTTAGTATTGACATGTGGAAATTGTTAGGCGTGATTATAATTATGTATATCAAAGACTACAAGATATCCTAGTTTACTACGGAACCCTAAAGGTGTGTGCCAAGGATCCATAGTAAATGAATAAATAAACGCTAACACACTCATCATCCCCCCGCACTAGGATTCCCTGTGTCGCGGGCGGCATGGACACACATCACTAACGCATGACTCGAAAACAAACATTTGTCTGTGGCATGCCTGGAACGGCTGGACCGATTTTGACGGAACTTTCACTGGCATATAGCTGATGAGTAACTTTTTTGTTAAACTCCAGGCGAACGAAGTCGCGGGCACAGCCACAACGATACTAGGGAAGTATTCACTTAAAAAAAACTGTATGTGGTCGCAGGTGGCGCGCGTGCTGGCCTCGTTCGCGCTGCGGCACCGGCTCACGGAGGCCACGGAGCGCGGCGAGCTGATGCGGCTGGTCTCCGCGCCCGGCTGCTGAACTGGTGCTGACCACATCCAACTCGCCGCGGCCGTCTTCAGTATTCTATCTTTTTTTTTTATTGATTAAAGGTAGCAAACGAGCGTGTAGCACCACCTTCCGCTGCCGCCCATGACGACTGTGACCGACTTAGAACAAGACTCGTATGGGGACTGGGATAGTTAGTCCGGTTAGGTGATGGTGTTATTAGAACATTAGTTGGTTAGTTTGTAAGTATGAGGACTGGGACAGGAACTGTTAGTGAATGTTAGTCCTGTTAGTTGTTGTTAGTATTAGTCCAGTTAGTGAATGTTAGGAAGAGTCTCGTTATAACTGTCACTCTCTCTCTCTCTCTCGTTATAACATCTCGTTATAACGAAGTTCCTTAACACGGCTTACGGATATTGCGATTTAGTAGAAATTGTCACGTAACGAAATGCCGTATGCTGTGTGTGTGTGCGCTACAAGCAATTGAGCACACGAGCAAGTGAGTGAACAGTTGGGTGCGCAGCTCTCTCTCTCTTTCTTATACAGATTTCATTGCGAATTACAATCAGAGTTGAAGAAAAAACGTAAGGAACCTCGTTCCTGGAGGCCTACTACGAAAAACGAAAGTCGACGTTTTGGACGACGGATCGTACTTTTTCTTACTGTTACATGTTTCTTTTCCTATTAAAATAAATTTATATACGAAAATGGCATTGAGTTTTCTTAAAAAGAAAATGTTCACACGAAACATAATTTGGCGACCGTGACTGGTAGGAAAAAGTACAGCCGTCCGAAACGTCGACTTTTGTTTTTCGTAGTAGGCCTCCTGACGGGGGTCCCCCGACCGCACAATATTTTTTTGTTGTTTGAAGGTCTGATGAAATAGGTATCGTGAGTATTGTTTCAATGCAGTATTATTACAGTTAACAATTACAGTGAAAGTATATAGCATGTTTATTTTGTAGCAAAAATTACAGACAAAAAACGTTGAAAACTAAAAGTATAAATTTGTTTTAAAAAATTATGACGCGTAGTAACTGTCAAAAAGTTATATTGTAGTGACAGTTGTCATTGTTTTGTCTACTAATTTATGGAGAGATTATGGTTGGATAGATTATTGAAAACGGCCGCTAATACGTATACTAAGAATGGCTGTCGTTAAGGTACGTGAACGTTGTCAGTAGTTAGAGCAGTGCCAAATTTTTATTATTTTTTTTGCTTATGATAAGTTAATGCTTGGATACATTCATTATTTTTAAGACTCCCACATTGAAAGCAAGCAGTTACTTTGCATTTTTTTTGTGGCTAATAGTTATTGCGAAGCACTGATTCCAACACTTGGGTTGGCCACTAACCCTCCACCAGTCCGCACTGGAGCAGCGTGGTGGAGTATGCTCTAGGCCTCCTCAGTCATGAGGAGAGACCCCTGCTCAGTAATAGACCATTGGTGGGTAGCCGAGGGTCATTGCATGACACGAAATAGGTACTTTGCTACAAGGCAGAAATGAGAAAAAATTTGTTGTTCCTCTAATAATGTATACATTTTCCTCTACGAAATGTTACAGATACAATAGTGGTCAAGTTTAATCTTCAATCGTTCTATTTACTATTTTGTTTTTGTTGTTAATAACCAAAGTTGCTACACATATATTTCGATGTACGTAAAATTTTGGCATTGCTTTTAACCAATCACGTGTAGACTGTTTGGTTTTAGTATGTCAGTGTGTATAGACGTTTAATGTGGATGAAGGGGGTATGAAGGGTAAGGGAATGGTTTGCGGGGGGGGGGGGGGGTTGACCACACGTCACAGAATAATGGCCGATATCTCAAATTAGTCTTTCGATTAAACTTCACTTTTAGTATTGAATAAACATGTATGCACATTTCAGTATTGTTAAAATAAAACTCCAGAACGGCTGTACTGATTTAGCTAAGTTTGGTTTTGAATTATTTGTGGAAGTCCAGGGAAGGTTTAAAAGGTGGCTAAATATGAAAATTAAGCATTTTTTGTTTATTGATTCTGAGGCGGTACGAAGTTTGCCGGGTCAGTGTATAAAAATGTACTCTATGCAGTCGACGGACAGTGACTAATTGTATGGCCGAGCGCACCCCCGCTCCGCTCACCGTCGGTAGGGTCAAGTTAACTGTGGTTAACCTTAATTGTCAATATACAGTAAGCATTTTATCATACAACACTTTCACAAATCGTTTAAAAAATGTAAACAGTCATTTAGTAACGTATATGAGTTATACGTAAATAAATAATTCACATTTTCAACCTGAAATAATTTTACTTTGAGTTTCAGTTAAAATTGCAGAGTAGTTGTTTATCATTATAACCAAACCCCGGATGTTTTACCGCTAGTTTGACAGATGTAGTAGCTGTCAAAGGGCAAGGGAAAATATTTGCGTGCGAATATCAAATACATAATATTACGATATCAAACGATAGGTCGGTTGCGGTCTTGCGGTACGAATCACGGGACTTGACTGAAAAGTGAATATTTAAGTCTAAATATTATGTACCTATATCATTATAATTATTAATACGTGAAGCAAAAACTTTGTACCCATTTTTACGAAAATTGCGCGGACGGAGGAGTATGAAATTGGGCACACTTGTAGTTTATATAGAGGAGTGCGGAATGTTAATAAAATAATGCATAAAAACACATTAAATGAATAAATAAAACATTACACACACTAATATAAGTTACTGTATTCACACTGCCATACGTTTGACACGACGTTTGAAATGTGTCATAGGGTCATCGTTCATAGAGTCAATGTTAAGTAACCCTTTTACAGAATGAATTACGGTCGAATTTCGACCGCAGAGCGGGTAACTAGTATTTACAAATCTGTGACTAGCGGTACGATTCTAATGGGTACTCACGATTAATGTACTTTAAAAATAATTTATTATCAATATTAAGTAGTAAAATCGTGAGTACCCGTAACATTTAAAAGTATGTACATAGGCTCAAATGTTAACATTTAGGAATAAATTAATTAGTTTACATAGATTCCACGTCAGTTTATTGTTAAAGGCTATATAATACGTATTTTTGAAAATTTTATCATAAAATTACAAAATTATATACATAAAAATATTTCTTGGTAGTTTGTTCGTGTTAGGAGTCTAATAGTTGTTTGGCATATAGTTATAGTATTTTAAGTCATGCAGTGTTACAACTTGTGATTCTGTCTGTCGTACGAACATCTAATATGTTGATAATCATTAATTAATTATTATTATATTGAAGAGTAAACCATTAATATGTTAAACAAAAATCGCAACGGGCTCAAATATGTACAAACGATATTTTTTGGAAATTTTCATGTAGATGTAGAACATTTTTTTATTTATTGTATCATCTGTTCGACCATTACGCGGAATCAACTGAACAGATTTCGATGATATTTGACATATTTGTAGCATATATCATCGGTCTCTCTCTAAACGGATTATTTGCCGCGGGATGACAGATAAAGTTATAGGTTAACGAGTCGTAACGTATTTCAAGAATTTTATCATTTACGTTTGATTGGTTATTGTATCTTGAATTTGTTTTACAAACGTGAAACATAATAATATTACATTTTTTATTTAATGATGAAGGAATGGTTGTGGAATGAATATATCAGTAATGTGTGGCTATAAATATTTTTAATCTTTCTGTATACTTAATTCAAGCTGTCTTGTTTTATGTTAAAACTGATATACATAGATATAATCGATGTCTGGACGCGCGGTATTTGACATCTGGGTGCGGTTTTCACTGATCTATTGTAGTAAGCTTGAGGAAACATTTTGTGTTTTTTTTAATCAGTTTAAAAAATATATCTCAATTAGTAATTAGTTCGGTATTTGAACCAGCAAACACACCAATTATATATTTATAATTATGTCACGATAATGTTATGACAGTTTCTAATAAAACAACGATCGATTTGTCGTCTTGAGTCTACTCTTGGCGATGTTTTAATACAAATATGAGCAATAATAAATATGTATGTCCAAAATAATTGTGAATAATTTGCTTTCCGTCCATTCAGTTTTGAATTACCACGAAAATTAAAATGAATAATTGTGTAATCGAATAGGTAATAATTGAAAACTGCTTGTACACATTTTCTGTTGTAACTACCTATATTAATTATTTATGGATAAGGCTTGTGCACATTATTTGGTGAATCATTATTAATAATGATGAATCTTATAATGAATAATGGTGGTATGGTGGCGTGTTTTTTATGCTTATTTATCTTTTTATTGTGCTAAGACGTATTTTGTTTTAATTTAAATTTTGATTGTTCTCGAACGCCCAAGTTGTTTTGAAATCTGTTGAAATTAATTCTACATGAGGCTAGAAGGAGTACTACAATAAATGAATGAACGTTATGTATTGTGAATGTTTCAATCATTATATTTCAGATGCTTACTCCTCATTTCAATGACTAAGTTGTGTCTCATCATTAGTTTTAAGTTTGTTGAAGCGTTAAAACATAGATTAACAATAATTTATTTATGTAAAAAGGTATTGTGATTAAATTTTTAAAATAATAATGCGTTTTTGTTATCCACATCCAATTTGGTTGTAGACGAGAAGTTGAGCTGTCATAGTACGATTATTTATCTTAAAGTTCAGTTTTTAATACGCTTTTATTAGCTTGAGATGTATGTTGGTATGTAACAAACTGAAAATTTACTATTCAAAAGATACTCCATTCATTTGTAATAAGGTTCTCTTTAATCTGTCAGTGGTAAAGTGGTTATATTCTCTTTGGTAATTAAATAATAGATGATGAATGACAGTCGTGTTATTAATAATGCCATGGTAACTGAAACTAGGGTTGACTATAGTATACAAATAGTGTAGGGTTGTTGCTCTAGCCCTAAGCGTATTTTTTAGTTTTTTTATAACTATATTTATTTTTAATATGAGTTTGTGACACAACGAGGTCCAACAGACTAAATGTGTCTACGGTAAATAAAACACATTCAATATATTTTATGTTTATTGAACACAAAAAGCAACAAACATCGAACAAGTGTAGCAATAACAATGGGATACTTTAAACATTTAACATTCCACGTAAATGTGATTTTAATTAATTAACTCAGACTTTGGACCTGGCATTAACTGTGTTGTTACACAATATAATTATAACCAATGATATTATATAATATAAAGGTGTAGATGTGTTTTCAACGCTACGCCAGCGTTTCCATAATACTGAGCCAATTACCACAAAAATATCACAAGCGTTTTGACGTTTACGGAAGCGTGTTGTAATCGGCATCCTTTTTTCAAATTAATATTTTGTATAGGTAACAAGATATGAACACACCTTTTTACTAATAATGTTATTGATTATAACGAAGTATTTTAGAATTTCCTTTGGAAACAAGTTGTTACTTATAGGCACCTGTTAAGCGGGTGCGCGAATATGAGATCATTTACATTCTTAATTCACAGATCTAACAAATAGTTTACATCGGAAATTCTGAATGAAAAATTGTACTATAAACAAAACGCGTTGTATACAATTTTAATAGAATTATCTATTTATCTATATAAACTATCAAGAATTCTAATAAACCAAAATATCTTTAGGAGATATCTATACTTAATACAAATGACTAGCAAATATTGTTTACATAATAAATCACTATTAGGCAAACGAGAACACAGGCTAAATCATTGAGCACCGAATGAGAATTCAGGGTTATTCACAACATATTTTTTATAATACTTATACAAAAACTTCATAAAGGTAGCACACGTTATTTCAATTGAACAACATAATTGTATATTAGAATAAGATATTCGAGCGAATAGGTAAGTATTACGATAAACACATCTCTTAACTCGACCGTTTGTGGCAAATATTGTGCATAGATTAAAAATATATTTTAGCAAAAGAGCTATAGCCGTGAGATATTAGTGCATGTATTTAATAATAATAATAATATTGAGTGTCTATTTTTCCTAAACAATATAAACTTGATTAAAAACGTTTGTTGAATCTGTGCAAAAAATATATCTAAGTTGATATGTTGGCCAAGTCAGTGGGTTAGTATTTTTGTTAGTTACAGAATCGTAAAACTTTTAAGCTTATTCATACGAATATTTATAATTATATAAAGGTAATCTTGATAAAGTAAGATATAAGGAAGACAATATTTGGTGCTTAATAATAATAACATAGTATTAAATCGGTAAAATAGCAAAAAGTACAGTCACGCACATAGATAAGTGCGTGACTGTACTTTTTGCTATTTTATGTTATGTGTTATAACCCGACGTTTAACTTCAAGCCAAAACCAATATTAATATTTTTGTAATTATGAAAGATAGTGTAACATTTATACTAAACATCGTTTATGTGCGTATGTTTGAATTATAATTAGTTACATTGGATAATGACTATTTCCAAAAGCTTCCTACCTTACTGTTAAAATAATACACATTATGATTAAGTACACCCGAGGATATTATTTTATGATATCAAAGCATTATTAAAATCAACTCAATAATTGATTAACATGCAACCCGTAATTTCAGAAACATTTTTACCGTAGTAGGAATATTATACAATAATAAATTAATATTAGTAATCTCACTTTTAACAACCTGTGTTTGTAACGCAATGCTCGTATTAGATATGTGATAAACATAATCTAGCATTATTTCGTTTTAATTACAGGAACTTAATTTGACACAACTGCGATTCAACTTCAAATAATATTTTAGCAGATCTTTCTCTCCCTATCTCTCTCTCTCCCTCTTATGCGACACGGATCTTGTTTTCATCAGATATTTTCAGATCTCGACATCACTAGTTTCTCAGAAATCAATACATAGCAGTTTTCACATTATTTAAAACTAATAATTAATGAAAAAATAGACCGGAATAGCCCCGTAGTCACAATTGCCCTCCTGTTGCAATTACCCCACAGCACTTAAGCTAATCACCAAAAGCAAGCCATGTTTACAGAATCATTTGAAGTTGTTTCACATCTGTCAATAGAATGTATCGTTAATAATAAATAGAAAGCTCGTATAACACTGGTGTAGATGTAGCGTCACTTTGAGATCTAACTTATGCCAGACTCCTATATTCGACAAACGATTCGTTTTGCTTACAGTATATCTACGAGGTGAAACTAATAACTGTTCCTTTATGAAAATATTGTAAGAAAACGACTTTCACGACTCGTTACGGGTAACTCGAAAACGACCGGTTTAACGATTGGTTAAATATAGGAACGGGGCATATTAAACAAACATATGGGCGAATTTGTATTGATCTAACTAATATTAGAAGTTATAAGGGAACACAAAGGTTCAACTCGGTCGATAATTTGACCAATACTGAAATTACTAAAATGTTTGAAAGAAAAATAAGTGATGAATAAATTAAACATTAAATATCTACTTTTATTTTGTACTCGTATGTACATGACTAACGTTTTGGCAATCTGTTTTTTTACTTCTTATAAGGTAGTGCTTGACAACAATCCCACCTGATGTAGGTGGCGATGAAGTCTTTCGATTATTTTGCGACGCAAAAGTAGGTACTCACGATACGCCGATACTTTGAACCACTTGCATTAATCGTCGAATAAACCTAGTCATATATCGTGATTACCCCCATCAGTTAAAACTTATTTCTTCAATATGGCGTTCAATATTAACCATTTCATCAACAGTTGGGAACTGAACGTTCGCCTTAATACCTATGGCATGATTGCGGCGGGTGGTGGGGGTGCTGGTGGGACCGTTCTCTTAAACCGTGCTCTTCATTTCCTGCTTCACGCACGTTTTGAACGCTTCCCAGCCTTCGTTCTTAGCGTATGACTGTGAAGAAAAAAGAAATGCTACAACAATAAATAATTGCACACACAAGTCCATAAAAAGATTTTTGTTGAGATTATGATTTTAAACAGACCTTGAGCACACTAGGCCGGTAGAAAATCCCAGCGAATTCCAACAGAAGGGACCAGTTGCCGTACATATTCAGCATCTTGTGTCAAGAGTACGGGAATTTGGTGTGGTGGTCGGGTGTCCACACGACATAGGATATCCTGGGTTGGGGCTATGAGCGTCTAGCGTTATTTCATCATCATCATCATCATCACAACCCATAACTGTCCCACTGCTGGGCACGGGTCTCCTCTCACAATGAGAGGGGTATAGGCCATAGTCCACCACGCAGGCCAAATGCGGATTGGTGGACTTCACACACCTTTGAGAACATTATGGAGAACTCCCAGGTGTGCAAAAAAAAAGTGCAGGTTTCCTCACGATGTTTTCCTTCATCGAAGCAAGGGATAATTAAATATTAATACGTACATAATTTTTGAAAATTAGTGGTGCGTCCGGGGTTTGAACCCGGAGCCTCCGGTTCGGCAGTCCAACGTTCAACCACACGACTATCACTGCTTCTGCTGCTAGCGTTATTTATTTACTATATTATTCTGGTCGGCGCCCACCTTAAACCCGCGGTGCAGGCGGTCCTTCATGATGGCGATGAACTCCTTGTAGCTGAGCAGCCCGTCGCCGTCCGCGTCGAAGATGGCGAACACCGTGCTCACCAGGTGCGCTGACTGCGCGATCCCCGTGCAGATCTTCACCGCGCGGTGGAACTCGTCTGCGGACACCACACGACACGACATCACACCGGCTACAATAGACCCAGTGGCAGATTATCCCTAAGGCAAACTAGGCAGTCGTGCCCGGGTCGCGAGGTTGTTGAGCTTATTTCATCGTATGAGCGTCCAAACGGTTTCAATACCATATTATGTTTATCTCAACTACAACACAATGTTTACTGCGAGCATACCGTGGAGGCCAAATATTGTTGGCTGCTTGAGGGGCGCCGATGCGGTCTTTGCCTAGGGCGCTCTTATTTAATCCGCCTATGTACCTATACCCATATACCCCCCAGCAGGTAACGGCTTCTGTTATCCTGTCCCTGAGACCTCGTGCATACTCCACCACGCTGCTCCAGTGCGCGTTGCTGGAGAATGATTTGAATAGAAATAGACCTAGAATAGTCCACCAATCCGCCCTGGAGCAGCGTGGAGTATGCTCTAGGTTTCAGGTATGAGGATGATCAGTAGTGGGCCATTAGTGGGTTAAGGCCAACAAGACCTAGAATGTTGACCCCAATGATATATTACACTAGATACGCCATCAACGCTCCTAACGCGTGCAGTGGAAACGGAGCGACGTGGGGCCGTTGCAATCAGTCGAGCTGTCGGCTGTCATTGTGAGCGCACGTGTCGACTACATACTAAAAAAAAGGTAAAATGCCTTCTTGTGCATTTCGAAAGTGCAACAATTATGATAGAAAGGTAAAGAAAGAGGACGGTATATCATATCATAGGTAAATGTATAAAAATACTGAAATTTTAAATAGATTAATTTATAATTTGTAATTTTAATAAATCACAGCTTGTTTCCAAACGATAAAAGAGATAGAGCATTGCTTCACTCACAGGTGTTACAAAGATAACACATACGCTAAGATCATAGATTAGAGGCAACAATGCAGACAGTAGATACAATAGGTAGACAAGAAATTGTTAGTGTAACGATGAGATTTTTTTATGAATTTAGGCTGAATTCTTTTGTTTCTACGTTAAGTAAACCGTTATTTTTTTTAATGTTCCGTAGATTTCCTACCAACAAGGTTAATCAACAAAATTGGATAACTGTTGTGCGGAGACAAAGATGTGAATATTATTTAATGCCTTCAAATTATAGTAGGATTTGTAGTAACCACTTTAAAAATGAAGGCAAATATAAGTCAAGAAAAGGTTTGACATAGCTGACAACTTAATTTAATTCATTAATTTAACTCATAATAACCATCACGTGCTGCATTAAAAACATATTTCACTTATACCATAATATTTTGTTTTAATTTTTTTATATAATATTTTCTTACTTATAATATCTTTATAATAAAACCCCCTGTTCAAAATGCTGATTCTAATACTTAGACGACGGTTAGAATAAAAACTAATATTATGGTTCTGGAGTTCATCGGAAGTGTGAGAAAATTGCAGGACAAAATAATCATTCTCCTTTGTAATGTAGTTGTAAGCATTTCTTTTTTAAAGATGTGCCGAGGAGTTTCTTTCGCCGTTTCTATATCTCCTCAAAGATTTAAAAATTCAATATTTAAAGACACCTTAGCGAAACGGTGGTAAATGCAAAAAA
Source organism: Ochlodes sylvanus (assembly GCA_905404295.2). Taxonomy (NCBI): domain Eukaryota; kingdom Metazoa; phylum Arthropoda; class Insecta; order Lepidoptera; family Hesperiidae; genus Ochlodes; species Ochlodes sylvanus. The sequence continues at coordinate 8,531,365 of FR990144.1, forward strand.
ATTACGTTCATATTTTTTTTTTCATTATATTATTGCGTATTTATTTTATTTACAGAGAAATAATGTAAAACTAGAATAATGAATAAAAAATATAGTAAAACAACTAAAATATATTATTAAAAGGAGTCCCTTTAGGCAAGGTTCCGAAGATACTTGCAGCGTTCCCCTTTTGAATAGCTACCTATACTAATTCTTTGTCCAAGGTAGCTGCCAGATCTTCGGTCTCCTGTGACGTTGACTAACCTTTTTGTTATTTTCTTAAAAAGCTATTTCTTTTGTATGTATCCTACATGAAATAAATGATTTGAGTTAGAGTTTATGAAATTGCTGTTTTTCTCTCTCGCAGTAATTAGTTTCTAATTTAATTTGTTTTTATTTAATTTTTTGTTTAATGTAAATTTAATTAAATGTTCTTTTTTCTTATGATCCTTAATCTTAAATGTTAATATTATGTACTTCCAAGAGTCATAGCAGTTTTAGGCATAAATCATTCTAAGAATAAATGTCTCGTCTGTTACATTTATCTATGACACTTATGGTTAACGCCAATAGACGTCAGTGCAATGTTTCGGTTGCGTTTGTCAGGTTCATTTTTCATATAAGTAACATGTCTACCTCTTTTTACTTATAATGTCATTGGTTGACCCCAATGCCACGCCGCGCCGGCAGACCAAGGTGTCGTTAGAGGCAACAGAAGCCGTTACCCGCTCGGGGGTGGAGCTTACGTAAGGATTATATCATCGATATTTTATTTATGAACAGATTTAAATAAAACAAACCCTAAATGTTAAGTGAAGCTTACCACAATATATTAGTGACAACAGTCAGTATGTCTACACTCTACATTATCGGTTTGTAATGGATAATTACGTCAAATTTTAAGCACCCTCTTTAATTACATATTTGGAACGAGAATCGAATACTGAGTACCGCCTATTAATATTCTAACTGACTAAAAAATCACCTTGTACAAGTTTTCTCTTCAAAAACAATCCTATCAACTTCCATACCTTTGGATATAGGATGATCAGCGAGCGTATACATCCGCATGGCGATGGTGAAATCCTCGAGGTTGTTCAGGAACTGGCAGAACGTCTTGAACTCCTCGAAGGTGATCCCGCGGTCGTTCGTCACGCGGTCCAGCAGCCGGTCCAAGTACATGTCGTACTCGTCCGTGTCGAGGTACGTGTAGCGGAGGAGGATCTTCGCGAAGTCCACCTCTGATATCGTCTCGTGACCTGGACAGTGGTTTTAAGGAGTGCGCACATTACACCAACTCAACGTCAACTCCACTCCGACTCCACTCCGTTTCAACTCCGACGTTCCGTTCCGCGATCAACGCTTCATCGACGTCAACTCGACTCCGTCTCCACTCCGTTTCAACTCCGACGCTATTTACATTACGTGATTGTGTCGGTCGACGCGTGGACTACTCGTCTACGGTGAGTCGTCAACGCAACGTCGACGCGTTGGTCTCGAAACGGAACGGCTATGGGTGCAGGGCGAGCCGTACAGGGCTTTTAAGTATAAGTTCGAAATTCAACCTTACCTTCAAAGATATAAGGCTCATAATTGAATGTTAGCTTTGTCAAGGTTTTAGTCGCGTTGGCGTCGGTCGGTCGTGGAGTCGTTGTAATGTGCGCACTCCTTTACTGTGATACGTTTCAGTTGTTCTTGGATTCACTCCACACTCTCATCTACACCATGGGCTGACTTAGGTAGCGGCCCCAGCAAATACTTTAGCTGCGGGATCTTAGATTGAGATGTATAGACGATACTTAGCCTTAGCTCAGACTTTACTCTGACTTAAGACAGCGTTCGTGTTTATAAAGCGATCTTTGACTTGGCTGAGTACGAGCTGAGCAAAGTCTAATAAGTTCATGAAATAGACGACTTACCATAAACTTGTTCTATTATCCGAACAAAAATAATGATCCCAAATGAACCTTGATATTAGTCGGTTTCTAAGACATTTAAATTTTTCGTATTAACAAACAGGTAGATGGCAGCAATCAATTATGACATTAGTCTATAAATGTCTATAAATACTAAATCGCAGTCTTTGCAAAGTCAAGTTTTTTGTAAGTAAAGTCTGAGCTAAGGCTAAGTATCGTCTATACATCTCAGCCTTAGTGTAATCTCCGAATGCTGTGGCATGTTTTGCTGACGATGATTTTCTTCACCGAAACCAGTGATAATATGAAAGATGCAAGATTCGAACTTGCGCCGGTTACTGATCTTTTGACTAAACCCTTTTGGAGCAGCCATTACCCATCAATTCAAACCTCTTTTATTCTTACCCTTGGCAAACTCGTGGAATTCCAACTCCAGTACTTCGGTCTGCAAGTTCTCCATAAACTGTCTGAAGCCCTCGAATTTCAGATCGTTCGTTCCCTTTTTACCGAAGAAATGTACCTGGAATTTTTACAAAAGTCACTTAAACCGAGGGTTTACTATCCAGCACATCTTAAAAATATGGTCTTAGGAAGTTAAGGCAACTCCCCTGCACTGTAAATCAGTTTTAAATCAGTTGACGTCCCGGCATAATGTGCGTCAGCATTGCCATCTGTGAGTTTAAAAAGCTAGACTCTGCGCGCCATATTTCAATATACCTACATAAATCGAAAACGCTCGAGATTTCTCTAGAGGACATTGACTACGTGACGAAAAGGTACGATCTCCCATCGCATAGTAGGTTCTCTTAATAGGACTCTCTCTAAATAATTCTCTTAATATTTAATGGACGTAAATGAATAATAAGATTTCAGACATACTAAGTGTTGAATAATCAAAACAGACCAGTTTCCAATCCCTCATTCCCCCTCACCTGAAGCAGAGTATCAACATTGTGCCTTCGCTGCAGCCCCTGGTCGTCGTTGATGTACGCTTCCTGTGGGGAACCCTCCTTCCCCCCCTTCCCTTCACCTTCCTTCCCTTCACCTTCCTTGACTTCGTCTTGAATGCCCCGTTTCCCCTTCCACGCAAAACTGAAGATCTTTTCCATCTGGAACGTGAACAGTATATTTGTAATACATATTCGAAGGGCCGTGCCATTGCAAGTTCGACGACGACGATGACGGTTCGAAATAAATAAGGTAGAATAGGGTAAGATTTGGTGTTTTAAGGATAATAAAATAATTTTTTTAAATAAAATAAATAAATAGAGAAAACAATAATAAATAGAGGAAGATAGATATTAGTATCTTACTTTTTTTGTTCAATGTATTAAAAATACTAATTTTATTTTTTATTTATTTTTAAACCAAGTAGTATCCAAACCATCACGGGCAATTGTGTTACTTTGTCGGCAATTTCACTAAATCTATACTAAATATTTGTACTAACCAGGGCAACGACACGTTCAGAGATAGGTATATTTACAGGGTTCATTTATAGATGACAGTAGTTAATTAGGTAAGTAAGGTAAAATAAATAGGTAAGCATTATTATAATTATTGAATAATAGGTTGTTATTTACCTACTAGTAGGTAGTATAAAAGCTTTACATATAAATAATTAAAATTAATAAAGGTCACATAAAATCTGATAAGGCAATAGGTATTATTAGGTACTTATATTAAAAATATAAGAATAAATTCTCTAAATGTTATTAATAATGCATAAAACTAATAACGAATAAAAAGACAAGGTAGAACAGATGACATGACACACGGCGAAGAATATCCGGTGACTTATTTCATATTGGAGTATTATATAAATTCTATAACATTTATTTAATACTCCAAGTACTGAAATGTGGAATATATTGGAGCATCGGATTTCGTCTGTATGTTCACTTTCAGTTGGATATTTGTGTCTACTAGTCTACTTGAGTCATGAATTAACGACATTGATCCAAGTGAACATAAGCCATAATTATTATAAATAGTTTAAAACTCATAGTTATTAAACCTGCATTTTTTTTCCATTACCCGAGAAACTAAACGGCTAGGGCTGTCACAAAAATTGTCATTATTAACATTAAAAATATCTATTATTTTATTAACAACTTAGATGGAGTCTAGCTAATTATTACAGGTTTTTTTTATTTTTTTTTATTTGAAACCAGCCACCGGACATGTATACATTGCACGACGGATACACCACATCAAACCGGACGGCACATTTTCAACTTACGATGGACGGTTTAGATTTCTTATCAGATATCACCACCCTGCTCTTCTGGGTACTTGAAGCGACTAAGGAAAGCAGCTATAACGCCAGAATATCAATCATGTGAGCACATATAACTTTAAAGCAAGTATAAATAAAATTTTATTCTGTACATAATGGATAAATTTATGGAGCAGTTTATTCGTATTATTTGAACATTTTGGTAATTAAATTAAAAAATCAAAGGGTATAAGTAAATAAAAAAGTTTTGAAATTAATCACATAGAATAAATAGAATTAAAGAAATAAAAAAATAACAATAAAAACAAAAATAAATGACACAACAACGCAACGGCAGAACATTGATCGACGCTGTAGCCTACTGGAAATCGTGTAGAGGATTTTGAACTCGATCATTTCAAGTAACATTGATTGACATTAGCGTATTTAGTTAGGTATTTATTACAATTATTTTAGGACATATTTGTTATAGTACATGTTAAAACTAAGCGTACAGCTGCAGCTCGAGACCTTACGTTACTCATTATCGATCGGTCACGACAATATATGTATGTATGTATGTATGTGTGTATGTATATATGCGACAAGTAGTTATATGGCCCTCGGGCGTTAGTAGTAAATTTAAGATATGTGCTTTGTGATGTTAAAGCTAATAAGTACACGAATACGTTAACACTTATAATAATGCAGCACCTATTACATAACACGACAATTGTAACACTGTAAAAATTGTTATTATAACGTTCAAAAGAGCAAAATTTAATTTTTGCAATTTATTTTAATGCTGCTTTAGTATATTTTTGACAGTTCACAGAATCGGTAAACATGCCTCAAAATCCTAAAACACTAGAAAAAAGGCGTTTCTTATAACTATGAAACATCGAGTTCAAAATCCCAGCACAGGTTAAAAGTAGGCCTGTAGTTCGAAGCACTCGACTCACTGCTTGCTGACTGTGCGCGTCCAAGTCTTTGCGCTGCTTCAGGGAACCACCAAGCAGCCGTTGAATCTATATTTGATATCGCAAAGACATACTAAGCAAACGGAAAAGAAAAATAGAAAAGAAATAAAAAGTAAACGACACAAAAAATAAAAAAAACACAATAAATAAAATAATGAAATATTTGAGTTTCGGGTCGTAATTTTGGTAACCCTAAATTCTGTTTGAGGTATGTCTTTATACTGGTATCCATTACCCATGTTCCATTATTTTTGATATTTTTTTTATTTTGAATTATTTTATAAAAACATTTTTAGATAAATAAAAAGCAGTTTATTTGTCTAAACTTATTGTGAGTGCAAGCATTTATAGAGAGCCGAAAAATACAATAATTACATATTCTCTCTCTTTTATTTCTTACTTTCTTGTTGCAGTTCTCTTGGAAAATTACTCCAAATAAAATAAAATAGTGAATACTATTGAAAATCATGAAAATGTAGCAATTTGTGTGTGTGTTATGAATACTAAATGTATATAAATAAATGTTGTGTAGGTACTGGGTATACTCACGACTAGAAATTCATTCTTATCGACTCTTTGGTTGCCGTCCGTGTCGAACATGTTGAACGCTATTTGGAACCCAGACGCCGGTTCTGCAATCAACATTTTTGGGTCCATCAGTAACATTTTATCAGGGATAGCCAAGTGATCTGAACTAGGAGTCAAAGAGGATCTGTATTTGAATTCTGCACGCACTTGTAATTTTCAACTTTTTTCAAAAATTATGTGGGTATAAGAAATTAATTATCACTTGCTTCGGTGAAGGAAACATCGTGAGGAAACCTGCACACCTGAGAGTTCTTCATAATGTTCTCAAAGGTGTGTGTGGGGTCTACTAATCCGCGCTTTACCAGCATGGTGCATTATCGCGTGTACCCCTCATATTTAGAGAAGAGACCCCGAGCTCACCAATGGTACTGTATTATAAAAGTAGGTATAGGTTGCGAAGAAGTAGCACACATTATTCTAAGGGTACTAGCGTAACGTAACATTATTTTACTTACTTGTCAATATAGACAAAAGAAAGAGATACTCCGTGTACGAGATGATTCCTGAAAACATATGTTAAAATAAAAATCAGCTCCTTTAGAAATCATCATCTTTGGAACGGGTACAAAATATAGTTATAATATCTTTGGAAAAGGTAGTTTTCCTGTACGTGTTTGTACGCATGCTGACCTTTATCCCGTAAGTTCCTGAACATTTGCGGGGAGCCCTTCTTCAATGGCGGCGTGTGGTCACGCAGCTGTTCGATTTCCTTGCTGGTCAGCACCCGCCGCTTCAGGCGAGCTGGAAACAACATGGCAGACACATCAACAGGCTGGCAAATATATCCGAAATGTGACAACATTGTGTGACAGGTCAAACATTTTGTGACGTCACATAGATGTAAATTTTTTTAGTCGTAGTTTTCATTCTGGAAAATGTTTCCTTGGGATTTAATTATCACTTGGTTCGGTGAAGGAATACATCGTGAGGAAACCTGCACACCTGAGAGCTTTCCATAACGTTCTCAAAAGTGTGTGAAGTCCACTGATCCGCACGTGGACTATGGCCTGTACCCCTGACATTGCGAGAGGAGACCCGTGCCCAGCAATATGAAGGTTAAGGGTTACGATGATGATGATGACTCACGCCTGGGTTCCTGCTCCACCACCGACTCGAGGAAGTCCTGCGGCGTCATATACAGCTGCCCGCCGAACTCCACGCTCGCGAACTTGATGAACCGCCGCTCGCGGGACGTCAGCTTCACCGACTTCGAGAGCTCTTCTGGGGGCTGCAACGATACGACTCAACGTCAGTAAGGGTGCAAGTACCATCTCATGGAAATTAAGGGAAATTAGCTGAATATCATAAAAACATCGGAAAATAATAACATCCGTCCGCTAACTGGACCAACTATCCTAGTCCTCATTTGAGTCTTGTTCTAGGTCGGTCACAGTTGCCATGAGCAGCAGCGGCAGGTGGTGCTGCATGCTCGTTTGTTACCTTAATTTCAAACAAATAAACGCTACACACATGGCCCCACACTAGAATTCCTTCTGTTGTGAGTGCCATGGACAACAGACCAAGAACAGAAACTTAAACTCAATTTTCAATTTTCCGCCTCCCTGGGAGTCGAACCTATGACCCATCGAACAGCAGTGCGGTATAGTAACCATACAGACGTACAAGAGTAACATGTAATACAATATAACATGTAATATAGTATTTTTAATATAATATGAGTGCGAATTGTACGAAACATAATAGATTTGTCAGTATGTTAGAGTGCATAAGCGTAATTAGCATGGCGGTGAGCTGGCATCGAACCCGGAACCGGTGTAATAACAGCGTCCGCCGAGCCGCCGACACGCGGTTAAAATTAAATAATGCCGTACTAATTAGCGTTTAGTTGTGCCGACTGGTTGAACGTTGGACTCCCGAACGGGCGGCCCGGGTTCAAATCCTGCAAATTGTGTGCGTATTAGAATTTAATGAAATGAGAGTTATCCGTAATGTTGTCAAAGGTGTTCTGCGAAACATTAAATAACATCATCGCTAGTTCACTGAACCTTCACTAATTAGCACCCGTTTTCCAAAATGAAAAGTACTTATACCTAGGTACATCCACCGACGAACAGAAACCTGCTCTTTCTCTGTCACAAAAATATCTGCCTAGAATCAAACCCGGGACTTCTCTCGAGCGATAACTACCACCTGGGCTACGGCGTCATCTTTGTCAACCAGATGAAAAAATTTAATGGTTCATCGACATAACTCAGCAATTAGTTTGGTCAAGAGCAACCATTTTATAGGATCAGATCGCGTTATAAATTACCCTCGCAATGTAAACCGCCCGTTCCGCGGGCCTATTACAACAATACTGTTTTGACCATCTGTTTGACGAAGAGCTGCTAGCGATTAACGATCATAATCGCTGAAATCAGAAACATAATCTAGCGAATAAATGCAATGTATGTATGTATATTCTTATCGGTATAAGTTCAGATTTCCTGAGGCACAATAAGCATTTTATTCCTTAGAGATAGAGATTTTATATACCAATACTCGGTCATGCCGCAGGTAAACTTACTAAGCATCAGTTTTGAGTTCTGAATCCTCCATCGATTCGCACTAGAAATTTGTGTGACAGTAGTAGAATACTTAAGCTCTAGCTAGGCCTATTTAATTACGGTAGCATAATTATCTCGTATGCCCTGTAATGACCGTTAAATAGATCGATACTTAGTACAAAATAAAAAAAGCAGTTTTGCAAATAGAATTAATTTATAGTAGCTAACATAAAGATAATGTTGTCCCAAAAAATATTATCCTCACTGGTCCCATGCGATGCAATCCTAGCTATCGCTTATATCATTAATATTATGGTGAGACTAGGGACTTAAGATTTATTTCCATCCCGACTTAGGGGTGGCTCTCGTTTGTTTAATTTATCGCCATATTTGTAACAAAATGGCTATTAACTGCTATTTTACTACACCACTGATTTATTGCAACGATAAGAGACGTATATCTTTTTTAATTTACTACCACGGGGTTGACGGGGGATGCTAACGGCGACGGTTTTCTTTGATAGTTTAGGGTATTTTGATACGACTTCGTATTGTTGTTTACTTGTTTTTTTATTAGCTATCGCTTTCACATGCATTATCCATGAATCACGCCCATACAAAAAAATCGACAACCCTATGGTATGGTAACCATGGTAACCATTGCACCATACAGGTCGTCGAATGCATTTTGTATGTATCTTGTCATTTGTCATCAGGCTCGGCTCTAGTACAAGTAGCGCCCGGGTGCAATCAATAACCCTGGCGCCCTTTTGTATCTAAATACGCGGTCGAAATGGAATCGGTACCTAACGCTCTCGGCACCGCCCCCCTGCACTATAGGTAAAGCCGCGCCAGTTTGTCATAGACATAACGCTTGCAGCGTTTAAAAGCTTGTAGCGTGTTTCGTCGCCGAGTCATAAGACAATAATATGTCCGTCACACAACGTAACCGGCGACCACACGCGGCTGTCGCCATAAATAGCCCGCCTGTTTTGGCAACTATTCTTCTCCGCTTTCTTTCCGAATGTTATTTCAGAACGACACTGCGTTCCGTAGATCGAGTTACCGGTTCCTCGTAAGACGTCTCAAGGAGTAGGTACAGTTTTGTTATTCCCAACGGCACTATTTTTTATTTAGGAGGGAGGGATTTTCAAAGATAACTGAATAGCTAACTGTCCTGCTGTAGTGTCTGTGTGTGTAGCTTTCCCATTTACGTATGGATGGCTACAGGATCTCATATAAACTTTGACGCTTAACACCTATTACCGAACTGACCAATCGTTCTTAATAACACCCTCTGCTAACTGGACCAACCATCCTAGTCCCGATTTGAGTCTTCTTTTGTGTCGGTGACAATTAAATAATAAATAAATAATAAATAAATACAGCTACACACTCATAGCCCCACTAGGATTCCCTGTGTCGTGGGTGCCATGGACAACACACAAGACGAGAACACACACACCCAGACCAAGAACGGAAATTTAAATTCATCATTCAAATTCCCGCCTCGCTGGGAATCGAACCCAGGACCCTCGGAACGGCGATCCGGCGTGTTAACCATTGCGCCATCCGGGTCGTCCTATGTGCGGCAGCGGAGAGTCGGTGGTGCGTGCTCGTTTGCTATCTATTACCCATTTTTTTTATACTTAGCCGCTATAAAATACCTAAACTACAAACCCCCGTTTCCCAACATTACCAAACAAATACATCACACATACCGGGTATGTTAAACGGTCATAACTATAATTTACTGAAAACCGGTAGCCATTATCGGTGAGCTGGTCAATAGCCGTGATGGATGCCGCGGCCGGCCATGACATATGGCATGAGGACCGACGACACAGCCTAACACGGACACTTAGAAACTTGTAGCTGAGAGGCGAACGGTTTGTTATTATTTATCAATTAAAGTTACGATATTTTCATGATAATTATAGCATAAGATACCCCATTTATTATATGTACCACGAGTCCTGAAGATCTATTACTAAAAAGCATACCGCCGATGAATATGTTTGGTATAATACTTAACGTCTTTTGACCTCCTCGTCGCGAATATCATCCTATGTGCTGTACACACGCACACATACCCTTTCTCGGGAAAGCTAAAATAGTCTAAATCGGTAAGGAATGCGCGATTATGCACACTGACCGAAAACAGGTTCTTCTTCGTTTTTCATATTCAAAATGGCGTTTGCGCCGATTTTCGTTACGACATACGTGATAAGGCGAAACTTGTACAAAAGGTGAACTTTAAAAAACTTCGATAGCGTGATTTAGTTTTGACGTGGCATCAACATCTAACATTCTAACCTATAGCAAAATGTCACCATACAAAACACCGTTATTTATGTAGCAATATATCATGTGAAATCAATTGGCACACACGTAAACCGATCAATAAATACATTTAATGGCAATTGAACCCGATCCTAGTCCAATACATTCCACATTGACGGCAAACAAATATTCAAACTATAAAGATGTATGTCGATATGAAACATAATTCTATAGAGGCTACATCTGTGTGAATAACATTCAATAAATACGTCAAAAGGGCTATAAAAGAGGCAAGAGTTAAAGGTCTATATCGAACGGTAACGGATCGTAGGAACTCTTTTATCACAGTGTCAAACATGTACTTTTACGTGAGGTTGAGAGGTTTGTGCACTTTCCGGGGAAGTGAGGCGTTCGGTGACCGGTCGGTAAATGGAATGCATATATGTATGTCTCATATAAATAAATAAATAACATAACGTTTCCTGTTTTAACCACGGCGTGATCCAGGACGCTAGAACAAATCTGTCACATAAATATCAGCCCCGGAAATCGAACCCGAGACCCCTCGTTAAATGAGTCACTATCGAGTGGCGAATATTGTATATTTCCCCAGTAATTCATTGGTAAAAAAAATATTTGCAGGGTTAATTGCTTTAAATGTTTACCAAGATTTTGTTTTTTAAAATATCAAGTACCTACCTATTTTTTAAGTTTATATCCATCATGAGTTAACTTAAATTGGCAACAACGAGAGTTTTATTTAATTTAATAAATAAATTCTGCGTTCTCTGTGTTTTGTGCCGTAAGGTAGAATCAACGCCAAAATACCATTTACATCAACACGGACAGTGTATTCATACCTCTACCTTAACGACTAAGGGTGGGCTGCATATCACGTGGTTAAAGTAAGGTTATAGGTACATGTCGGTTAAAGTAAAATTTAACCGCCGAAAGAAACAAAACTGGGTTGCATCAACTAACCCTCGTTAAATTTTGACTAAAATTTAACCCTAACCGTAACCGTCCGAATGTGATCGGTCAACGTCAAAGTTAACCTTAAAATTGACTTTGTTTGACATATGTCTGTATACATTTCCTTTAATATTTTGATATTAATTGATAAATTATTGTTTTTACGTAATTGTAAATCGGTTACAATGTTTCAAAGCAGTGGATTGATTCGATCTATGTATAATTGATGAAGATACTTCATCCAATGACGACCTTATCATCTAATAGGTACATTACGGCAAGAAAAACAAACTTCTTCAGGAACTTTTCTCTGGGATGAGGTGGACTTTGTGGCGCGTTTTAGGCTATCTAAGCGTGTAGCTAGGTATTTCATTTGTATATTGGAAATGACACAAAAAACAGGTAAGCGCTTACTTATTGCAATGGTCCAGTAAAATCGAAATTATGTGTATTATGAATTCTATTTACTAAAACCTAATTATTTATTTATTTCAGAAACCATGCAGTATCAGTAACTGATCAAATACTACTGGCCTTACAATTTTATGCATCAGTATCTTTCCAAAGATGTGTCGGTGATACAAAGGTGTACACAAATCTACTGTTTACAGGATTATATAAAATGTAAACGAACAATGAAACGGCTACTTCCCATTTGGTAAACTTCCCATTTGGTAAACTTCAAACTGTACCTACTAAAAAGTTGCGTTTGGTAAACATTTCGTTAATTCATACATTTAATCCCATTTGGTAAACTCTGTTAGTATTGTTATTTTTGTACGGTACAGTCAGTGTCAAATTAATATTGAAATTAGATATAGGTTTTTTAAAAGCTTCAAAGTCTTGAGATAGAATCTCGATCATCAAAAAGAACGGCTAATCAAGGAGCAGTAAAGAACCACCCGAAGCACCGAACGGCTTCACAGGTAGGGAATTATTGTCCTTAACATTACCTCATTGAAATAGTCAAATCGAACTGTGACTTTTCTTAAATTTTTTTAAAGTTGATTTTACTTTATTTTATAGTAAAATTGTAATATCTTATATTGTAAAAGAATTAAAAGAACTAAAAGTTAAGGTAAAATTATTTGTACGAGCCACTTTTTATTTCTATTTTTAAATATCAATATGTATAATACATACACATGATCCGACTATTGTACCTGTGACTAAAAATTTATAATATAAATAACAATGTTATCATCAGTTTCGTGTTTTCTTTATTACTTGACTGTACCCAATTCAACTGAAAGTTTACCAAACGCAACTTTTTAGTAGGTACAGTTTGAGGTTTACCAAATGGGAAGTTTACCAAATGGGAAGTAGCCAATGAAACGAACGGAATTTTATTATAGATTTTAATACATCTACCCATGAACGAGCCACCAGTTTTGCTGAGTCTGAAATTTGGTGCAATCAGTTTAGCCTTGTTCCTAGTAATAATCATGTTAACATCACTCTTCTTAAGGAAACTGTCATAGTATTTTTAATAACGTACATATATATTATCAACAATATATTGTGAAACTACATTTAATATATTTATTTCTTTAAATAGATTTCTTAGCGAATCCCTTCCCTTCATCTGCCTTATGTTTCAATTTTTCTATTTCATCGGCTGAAAAATTGGACGATCGTTATCTGAAAATGAAATCATTGAATTACTACACACAGTAAAGTAAAAGATACATCACAACCAAGGTAGGTACATCACAACCAAGATGACAATAAATTAAGGCCGGGACTCCACCAAAGCGGAGACGAGACGAGCGGAGAGGAGATGTTTTTTAAACAACCAATAAGAGTTGTGTTATTGACACATCTCCTCTCCGCTCAGCTTCAGTGGAGATCGCTGTGCGGAGATGTGTAATATTTGTATGGCGCGACGGAAGCGGAGATGTGAACATTGCGCGGACGACGCGCAGTGGAGACGAGAGATATGAGCGGCGTGCAGTCAGCAGTGACCTTTCGTGTCCGAATCCGAATGCGTACTGAACACTTCAACGCCTCGCACGGCTCGCACCCGAGCTGAAAAACATTTCACACAGCACACCGCACACATCTCCGCTTTGGTGGAGTCCCCCGAGCTGAAAAACATCTCTTCTCGCATAGCACACAGCACACCGCACACATCTCCGCTTTGGTGGAGTCCCGGCCTAACAAGAAGAAACGTAGGTACTCACTTTACTGAACTGTCCATATTAAAGTTGATTTTAATTCCTTTTTAATGATTACGATACCTATTTAACTTTGATAATATTACGAAAATTAACCTTTATTTAGCGATGATCGATCGAAGAACAAATCAACAAAGTACAAACAGTAATGACCATTGAGTTTAGCACCTAATGACTAAACATGTGTCCGCTATAGCGAAACGTAACTGAAAACCGTTGACATGCCTCTAACGTACCGTATCGATATTGATTTAGCTAGTAGCGGCTATCAGATATCAAGGTAGGTACTAACTAACAACTTCCAATCCAAGTTGCCAACTGACATTTGACAATATCACAATATTTCACAATATCAGTTATTCACGATGCTCGTTTCGCTAGCGCTACTAGTAACCGAACTAATGAACTAACCGTCTAACCGAACGAACAATAGTAACCAAAATAACTATGCCTTCTCTCTCTTTCTAAGTGATTCCTGAGGTGCAAAACAGAGAAGGAGCGAATATTAGCTAGCGGGCGGCTGGCTACTATCCAAAACCAGCAACATGTCACGAAGATAGATATAAACCAAAGACAACCTTATTTCTATCACGCTAAGGCTTAACTGTAATAAGCTTTGATAGATCAAAGTATAATGGGGACAGTGCCCAGTGGCAGCGACAAAAACCGTTCATTTTAGTTTGACTTATGAAAGGTTAACATAGTTATTTAGTTAAACTCTGCTTGAATAGAAATAAGGTCCTGATTACTTTACGGAGTTTGCGATATTTACGATATGTAATGTAGTCTTGGTAATTTGTGAAAATTGCGCGCGCAGGTATCGTTCAAATTCAAATAAAGTTCAAATGAACTCAAACTCATTAGAAAGAAAGTTTGTTTTGTTTGCGCGGTGCGTATTAAAAGCCAGATTTTCTGTTTTTTTAGAGTTAATTAGACTGATTAGACTTTGGAATGATAGTTTATGTAAAGTGTAAATAAATGTAAATATAACAAAATTAGTTTTAATAGTTTTAAGTGTTGTGCAAAACTTTAATATTTTACGTTTTTATAAGTTAAAAAAATATGTCTGGCAGAAAGGGTATTGTGTGGACTCATTTCGATAAAAAAGACAATATTCTCGCTATCTGTAAATATTGCAAGAAAATCTTGTCATATAAAACATCGACCGGGAATTTTAACTCTCATTTGGAAAAAGCTCATGCTTCTATTTTTTTGGCATGCTTACATTTTCTTGTTTAATTCTTATTATTCCTATTTATTAAATTGTTGAATATTCGTAGCAAAATAACGCTGACAACCGTCAGTACCGTCACACTTCACATTTGACAGTTGACAACTTGAACTTGACAATGACAAGTTGACATGACAGGTTTTTTTATCTGAAGTGAACGACCGTCGGTCTAAAAATCGACAGGTGTTATAATTTCAATTCGTTCAAAAAATGATAGTTGTCTATGGTGTATCGGTCGTTTTAGAGACTTTTGAGAATTCACGGTTTGTTGAAAAAATATTAAAATATTACAGTAAATAGCTTCTAAATAAGAGTTTGGTGATTTAGTCCTAAAATGTATGGGAATACAAGTACAATGCTGAATTGTGTGTTTTTTGCTCTCCCTGCTGTAAAACAGTTTTGCTGTCACTGGTAAAAACAGTATTGGATGCAGCAGTTGGTGTTTTTATGCTCTCCCCGTGGTCAAACAGTACAGGATGTTAAAGTTGGTCATTGTTTTTTTTTGCTCTCATGAAACATCTCGCAATAGTCGCAATCGCTAATATCGATATTCAGTCACGGTTACCAATACCGGTATTGAAACCAAATAGCGGTTAGATAACCGTTGCCAAAAATACCTGATAACGCCCATGTATACTAATGACAGCATTGACAGATGAAAAGCTGCCCGCACTGTCAATTTGACAAGAGTCGTACGACATTTTAGCACAATGTTGCTAGTACAAAATATCTTCCACACAAAACAAACTCAAAAAACCGGGAAGGGTGTCATAATTGTCATGGCAGCCCCATTGACCGGCGTTACTTTTGACGAGGGTTAAAAAAGGCATTGTGCAACGCCACATGCAACTTGACCTTCGGTAAGAGCTTGGCAATGGTTAAGGCATGGTAAAAGTTAACGCTGGTTACAACGATAGCTAAAATGTACCAAAAACCCACCCTAAGTACATTAATACGGACTGTCTTACCATTGATCTATCGTTTAGGGACCTTACCCACCTCTAGTTGTCCGTGGATCATTGGTCCGAGTCGTGGATCATTGATACAAGCCGTGGATCATTGCAATCGATTCGTGATCGCTGATCATTTCCGCTGTGACATTATTTATCAAGCCAACTAGTCGGTACGGAATGGCTACATGTTTATTAGCGCCGGTTACCCATGGAAAGTTATTTCGCAAACTTTCACGGGCATTCGCAATTCCAATTGTATAAATTTTCTAACTGGATCATTGGAATTATTGCGTAAATAGTGACTAGTAGACTGCTGTCTGTAATGACAACAAACGGAACCGAAGAGTCAGGATTTAACATCTTATGCACGGATGTTCTAAAGAATTTTCTCCTAACGGTTACCTATTTACCTACCAACCGCGTGTTTTTATTCACGAAAGGAAAGGTTCCCCCATCAGGTGGCAGGTAGATGCGTAGACTCCTAGACTCTCCGTTGTGTTTGTGCAATGATTCGATTTAGTGTCGGCCATCAGTTCACCCATATGCTTTTAATTACGATAGCAAACGAGCATCTAGAATTGCCCCTCCACTGCCGTCCATGACAACAGCTGTGACCGACGCAAAATAAGTTATTAGTTGTTATTAGTAGTCGTCGTTGTTAATAGTCCAGTTAGTAATTGTCAGTAAGAGTCTCATTCCAATTCGACAATTGGAGACGTCAATTACAGACGTGTTAGATGGTCGCCTCTAAAAAAGTGTAACCGGATCCAGATCTTGAAGCGTGCTATCAGGACAGAACGCTAACAATTGCCAATTAATTGACAATGATAAAAATAGACGTCACAATTAACTAGACTGGTAATCCAATCCCCGCTAACTGTGAACTGCACAATACGAATACACACAAAGCCGTATCAAGTTCGTAGTCACAATTCAATCGCGGGGCGATGGTGTGGGGCGCTGGTTAACAAGACGAGATCACCAGACAGGAATAATAAGTATCCCCTTTTTATTTCTCGCTAGATATCCGCCGGCGGCTTCGTCACCGATTGGTTGTGTTTCTTTGGAAACATACAAGGGTCTTAACTAGTGACCAGAGATGGCCAAAATGTAATCATTACGGGTTACGATTACACGGAAATGCCACCGCCAACAACGCTCTAACTACCATTTCTTGGAACATGTTGAACATGTTTTTTCAGAATTAGATGATTACATCAAATGTCGTTTATTACTGACTCATTCATGACCATCACCACCAGCCCGGCGGCTTGCGTCGATCTTAAGTGATCGACAAAGTTAAGCAACAACGGGCGCGGTCGGTAGTTGGATGGGTGACCGCTAGTGCCAAAATTTTTTAGGCGCTTCCGTGCTTCAGAGGGCACGTAAAGCCGTCGGTCCCGGTGTTTACCATTAGCAGTCGTTAAGCCATATAGGATGCCTTCAGCGGCATAAAAAAATCCGACGCTTGGGTTGGTCACTAACCTCTCCACCAATCCGTACTGGAGCAGCATGGTGGAGTATGCTCTAGGCCTCTCTGTTATAATTTTTTGGTCTCACAGACTTGGTTATGATAAGTTAACGCTTGACACCTTTCGAAGATGAAACGCTAACTTCAGGTAATTCATCGGGTTATGGCTTATTTTATATCGGCTATATTGGCTCGTTTTGCCCACGCGACTTAGGGAATTTTAGTGCGGGATATGTACCAGTGTGGAAGCGTTTAATTATTTATTACTATTTATCCTCATTAGCCAACCCAGCTTATTCGCAATACTAATTTAATCGAAGTATCGATTAAAATCAACAGGAATCCTCATCGAAAAATCCTTCAACTCACAGACAACTTTCAAGTGTATCATCAATGATGTAGTTGCTTTTTATTTCTCATTTGTAAGCCGAGAGCGACCCGCCCCGGCCCGCTCCGGCCCGCTATAAATCGAAACGCGACAGTTTCAAACAGTGGGTATTGTACAAACATTTGTGGCGCATTAGCCGCGGAGAGTGATTTAGTGTCGCGGTGTCGAGTGTCGAGTGTCCCGCTGCCCCCGACACTTGCACTGGGAGGTTACGTAATGCTTTCTGCTGTTTGACATTTTTCACAAACATGTATTGGGATAAATACCTAATGATTCTATTCTTATACTTCTTTTTCACAACCCATTACTGTCTACATGTATATTTGCAATAGTACCGTTTCAAAAATCTCTCCCCTATATCACTTACTACCAACATTAGCTGGACAACACATTCCTATCTTTGTATCCATCCATTCTCCGATCCTTTATTTCTCCATACACCCGCGACACGATCTCCAATCGTCAAGATCACGACTCGATAGATCGATGCGACCCGCAATCTATCTCGCCCGCTTTTTATTTCACCTCTCTATGCAAATCGTGACGAACTCTTGCGATTTTTGTTACCATGTCGTAACTCAGGCCTGACTAGAGTTGCCAGGTTCATGGCGTCCAATATAGGAACAGAAGGTCATCTCGTACCACCGGTGGTAAGAGTTGGTCGAACGATGAGTACTAAACCTCTTCCTCATAATTTTAGTATAGGTTAGACTGATATCTAATACGAACTTAGGTAGAGAGTATATCCGCATTCAGTGGTACGATAAGGAATGAAAATACCTTTTTATACCTTGGTAAAAGGAATGAAAATACCTTTTTATACCTTGGTAAAAGGAATGAAAATATTTTCATGAGGTATTTTGTCGAGGAATATCCAAAATAATGGGGTGTGTGTTAACATTAAAAAAAAATTCTCAATGAAAGTAATTCGGGAGCATCGGGACTTGTCGACAGGCCCCTGTAAACAGGACGTCCCGCGTGTTCGGGACACCTGGTAACACTAGGCCTGATCGTCGACGACCAGGGCTATTGTCGACTGGGTTTCTTTCGATACTGTTGAGTATTCCGACCCGACGCGGCCCGCTGGTGTAATAAATTTAGGTATGGCCCGTATGGGCTATAAAGGTTGTGCTCGTGCCATCTGTAATTAGGGTTGCCAAGGTGTCGGGCATAATTAAAAATATATTTTTTCTCTGTCTCCATTAAAAAATATTTTTAATTGACATGGCTTTGAAAAGATGTCGGTCTCTCGAGCACGAGGGATTTAGGTGTGAAGTTTTACCTCTAAGTATCTCTTATTTTTCAAACTATGTGCATTTTATACTCCTAAATTAACAATTGCTTCCGTAAAGAAAAACATTGTAAGGAAACATACTGACAAAATAACACTAATAAATAATTCTAATCCTACTTTAACCGTAAAACCACCAATTGAAATTCTGCAAACGTGACAACTACGAAATGAAAATGAAGCGAAATCATTTGATTAATTTTCTCTTGAACTTTTCACGGTAAGTGCTCTCAAATTTTGTGCAGGGGATTGCTTTTAGTTACTCAATTCAATTACTAATAGCGCTTTAGAAAGGAATCGACAGAGGGACGCCGCTTTTTGATTGGGTAACCAAGAAGCGAAAATCTTTGAGCCTTTTAATGGATTCTGAATTAGGTTGTTGTACGCTAATTTCACAGCATAAGCTTCTTCATTATAAGTGTGTTTTTTTTCTATATCTGTAGGTATTGTTCTCGACCAATTACGCTTCTTGGACGAACCACAACTACTTCACGTCAAAGTTATGGCGATAAAATGTCTCATTCGCGACCACTGCCGGTTCTAACATCAATCGATTCAACGTAATTGCATCTATTGGGCATAGTGAAGAATTGCTACGATTATTTTAAAGCGACGCCCCGGCTTATTACCCGCGTGACGTATCGGCAGCCCTACGGCTAATATCTGTATTTATCGCGCCCGTGTCCATACATCATCGCTGGTCGTAATCAGATCGCCAGCGCCATTTTGTTAGTATGTTATACTGCCTTACTTCAACCTACCGCCATGTGCTTGTTTTTAAATGTAAATGGGTCGACGATAAAGCAAACAAGCTAAATAGATATGTGGTAAATGGTGGTCACCTTCGCCCATCCATCCATCCATCACACCACACACCATCACAGTTGTCACGGGCGGCTGCGGAAAGGTGTTGCACGCTCGTTTGCTACCTTAATTCCAAAAATAAAACACCAAAAGTTTGGCCAGCAAAGCTTTTATGCGTTGCCTGCCAAGAGAGAAGGAAGAAAGAAAGAAAGAAACTATTGGGCGACTCAAGACCCCAGCCGGAACACGAGTCGTTAAACGGCAGACTCAAGCAAGTGACTTGTAGCTGGTCAGGACGGCTTTAAAGAACGATAATAATTCAAGTGATAATGTTAATGACAATATCGAGATCGAAATAACATTAATTCCGCGAGCAAAAACTAGTATACACTATTGGCGCGGTCCCAACACAATAACCCATTATTGACTATACGCGAGACATCATGCGGCCAATTGGTGACCAGTAATTTGGCACCGGTCTACTAGCATAAACGAGACTAAGTTCACGCGGTTGTAAGCACAGTAGACTAGCTGGCCAAACAAGCGGGCCAAATTAGGTTGACGTTCCGCCACTATTGGACTACAACAAGGATTGGACAAACGCTATTGGAAATGCACCAAAAGTGTTAGTGTGTTTGCGAAACCTCGTCGCCTTGTTTAGTTGGTAGTGCCTGGCGAGAGGTCCCGGGTTCGATTCCCGTTCGTGACAGATAAATGTTTGTTCTCGGGTCGTGGTACCGTGATGTGTTATTTGTGTTGTCCATGCCGCTCGTGACACAGGGAGGCCTAGAGCGGGGGCTTAAGTGTATTAGCGGTTTAATAATAAAAGTAGTAAGATATATTTTTAATCGACTTCTAAAATGAGGAGCTTCTCAATTCGATTGGTATTTTTTTGACAATTAAGTTTGTTTTAAGTAAGTTGCTTATAAATGAGCAGAAGAGGCACCTGATAATCGATTGAGGTTGAAGAGAGAGAGAGAGAGAGAAAGAGAGAGAAGAGACATCAACGTGTCAGTGATGCCTTTGATGTTACGAATGTTCATAAGGGTCTTACATTCAGACGATTCGCTGCATAAAAAACTTACATTACAAACAAAGAATAGATGCTTAAGTTATGGATTACACATGTAATCGAATATTCATGATGTACGCGATACTCGACTACAAATTATAGTGCTCGGCCCGATATTCGTATGTTGATATCGCAGTATCATTTATCCGCGAGCATTACAATAAATCGATTAGTCGTTATCACGGGCGCCGCGGCGCGCTGTCGACATCAATGTATCGGTTAATCGATTCGCTTGCTACGAGTTTTATGATAGTTTTGCGTATGCACTTGGCGTATTTTATTACGATACCAGTAACCCTCGCTTTGGGAAATGTTATCCTTATGTTAACAAGCATTTTTATCGGGCGTTTTATACATTTTTACAAGTATCTACCTACTATAAGGTCGATTGCTTACGATTGATACATCGTCAGTTATGATCTGATGATAAAAAATAATTTCAGTAGAATTCTTGATATCCCGAGGATTCTGCAGTATTTTTTATTTTACCTTCTCCAGCCGTCATCTTTCTTTACTTGCCTTTTACGTTCCATTTCTTTATATCTAATGTAAACCTAACCTTATCTATTGTAATGATACCTAATAAGATTACCTTAGCCATTAACCTCTAACACTCAATGAACCGCCGGCCCATTTAGTACCCGCTCATTAGTGCTCGGTCCAGTCTAGCTGTTAGCTACATTACCTTGCTTATCTAAGTTCTATTTGTCTAGTTCCGTATTATTGTACACATTAAGCTTTGTTATATGTTTTGACTTTATTTTCAAGTGTTTTTTTTTTTATATTTCTCAGGTTCTAATTTAAAAGATTTACATGTTTAATAAAATCGATACCTTTTGGAACAAAAAATATCGCCTGGTTGTCATAACTAGACAGTTGTCTCTTTGAAGGATGCATTCAAGTTAGTGTAACAAATACAACTTTTCTCTTCATCATTGATAACTTAATTAATAAGTTTGAATTTTGTTGTTGTTGTCAGTTACACTTGATATTTAGCCTCTTTAGGCTAAATATCAATCCTGAATATGATCCTCAGACATCAGTCATTAAATTTTGTAAAAAGTCTTCCAACTGACGCTTGATATTAAGCGCCGATTTCTCAGCATGTTATACTTACTTAAAAGTTATGGGTTGATGACAACTGAATTTATAGCATTATCAAGTTATTGTATCAAGCATTATCCTTGCATGCTCATTTATCAGCTAGAGCACAGCGACAGGCTAAACTCCACAGGACATAAAGTGAGTCCCGAAAGCTAGACATATTTCTTTAAGCGCATCATACGAGTACCTATAGCTGTATGCTTCACACGCCTCGCCCGTTCTTCTGATCCGATTACCGGCAGAATCGGCGCCAGGCTTAGTCCTTCATTATTTCCTTGTCACCTACTTAAACATGAAAAATATCCTTTCCTCACTGCACTGAACAACAGAAGCTCTGATCTAATTGCGAGCGACATTAAATCTCTGTCAAGAAACAATTATGGTACATTAGAATATAAACGATGGTATTAATCCATCGCGTGCTGCCCATGACGATTTTAATCTAGACGAACACTTATAAGGAAGGTAATTCAACAAGCTCGTTATAAAAACATTAAACGATACGCCAATAATAATAACAGAGGGTCCTAATGCCGTTATAATGACAAATCTAATGCAATCAGAGTCGTGTGCTCGCCGCTAAAAGCATTAGAGTGTGAACGAGACCTTGCAAATGTACGTATTAGTCGGCAAGACAGTTAACCACTATGTCGGTAAGTATCCTATTAGTCATAGCTCCGTTCAAATGTGTAGACTTCGCGCATAGAACGAGGTAAACAGCGGATTCATGGGATTATGCAGATATCGCTGGAAATTATGATCAGTGAACTATGAACTTGCTGGCGTTTTGTAAATCTGAATTATTATGGAATTTACTTATTGTTCGTTAATTTGTTTCCGGAATATTAATATATTTAATTTTAAACAAATGAAGGTGAACGGTAATAATTATTATACGACCGTGTCCGGCGATGCTAAACTACATAATGGATAGTTGTTATGAATACAGGTTCGTTAGCTTCAACTGTAAAAGTATAAAGCGCTCCGTGGAATATGTCAAACAACTATGCAGAACATCACACATAATTGCTTTACAAGAAACCTGGCTATTGCCAGACGACATTAATTTCTTGAATAGCATTGACATGGACTACGGATGCACCGGTACGTCTGCAGTGGACACAACGGCGGGTATGCTCCGAGGCCGGCCCTACGGTGGCACGGGAATTTTGTGGAACAAAAAAGTTTTTAATAACGTCACGGTGGTGCAATGTGAGAACGCGCGGATGTGTGCTATTAAAGTGATATTGGAACAAAGATCATTCTTAGTGTTCAGTGTTTACATGCCTACGGATTGTGCAGTGAACCTTACCGAATTTACGGACTGCCTCGGGCGGGTAAGCGCTATAATTAATAATGAAAATATTGAAACTGTTTACTTACTGGGTGATTTCAATGCTCACCCGAATGAGCCATTTCACACGGAATTGACTTCTTTTTGTGACGAAGCGGGCTGGTTATGTGCGGATATTGACATTTTAGGGCTAAGTTCGAATACATATAGTTTTATAAGCGAAGCTAATGGTTCTAGGAGATGGTTAGACCACTGTGTGGTAACAAACGCTGCCATGCAAACCATTATGTCTGTGCATGTGGAATATGATGTGTTATGGTCGGATCATTTCCCATTAGTAGTAAGATGTAATTTGGACGTTATTAAACCTAAGTTGTTAAGTAATACAACCAATACTTTTAGTAAAATACGGTGGGGAGACCGAACTATTGAACAAATTGACATGTTTATTAAATTATGTAATGACCAACTGCGACTAATTGAAATTCCTTATAATTTACGTGAATGTTGTTATTATGTATGTAACCAACTTGACCATAGGATTATTATTGATAAATTGTATTCTGACATAATTAATATTTTACAACGAGCAGCTCAGGATAGTTATTCTGGTAGTGATAAGTTAACGAATAATAGAAAGAAGCCGATAATCGGATGGAATAGGCACGTAGGTCCGGCTCACAGGGAGGCCAGGTGTAAGTTTAAGCTGTGGCTTTGGTGTGGTAAGCCAACGTGTGGTCAAGTGTGGGTGGACATGCAGGAAAGTCGAAAGGTGTTTAAATCACGTTTGAAATGGTGTCAAAACAACCACGACCAAATCAAAATGGACATCCTTGCATCACAGCACGCCAAGCATGACTTTCGTAGTTTTTGGAAGTCCACAAATAAGTTTAATACTATGCCGGGCTTGCCTGTGAGTATCAACGGTGTTAGTGAGCAGAGGGAGATGGCTGAAATGTTCAGGAGTCATTTCACTGTGACATCGCCACTGGGTCCGTCACAGGTCGGAGTCGAATGTGAACGGAAGGGTCAGGAGCTCAATGCAAGATTTACAGCAAACGATGTTAGGCAAATAATTAAATCGATGTCACGTGGTAAGTCTCCTGGCCACGATGAACTGAGCATTGAACACCTTAAACATGCTGGCGTTCACATGCCGCGTGTATTAGCTATGCTCTTTAACCTGTGCGTTGGGCACTCGTACTTACCTGCGGACATGCTCAAGACGGTGGTGGTACCAATAGTGAAGAATAAGACCGGAGACATTAGCGATAAAAGCAATTATAGACCGATCTCACTAGCCACTATAATCTCTAAAGTGCTCGACGGCTTGCTTAACTCGCAACTTGACAAACACCTTAAGATCCACGACAATCAATTTGGTTTTAAAAACGGACTCTCCACAGAAACAACAATCTTGTGTTTGAAGCAGGCCGTCAAGTACTATACTGATCGAAAGACACCAGTCTTTGCTTGTTTTCTTGACCTCTCGAAAGCGTTTGACCTGGTTTGCTATGACATCCTGTGGAAGAAGCTAAAGGCCTCCACGCTGCCCAGTGAGCTCATAGATATTTTAAAGGTTTGGTACCAAAACCAGGTCAACGTTGTTCGATGGTCGGGAGTCTACTCAGCGCCGTACAGGTTGGAATGTGGAGTGAGGCAAGGAGGGTTGACTTCACCCAAGCTTTTCAACCTGTACGTTAACGACCTAATCGAGGAGCTCAGCAGCACTCATGTCGGCTGCCACATTGATGGAACCAGTGTAAATAATATTAGCTATGCTGACGACATGGTGCTGCTTAGCGCTTCGGTCTGTGGGCTGTCTAGACTTATAGGCATCTGTGAAAAGTATGCTCTAAGCCATGGCCTTCTCTACAACACCAAAAAAAGTGAGTATATGGTGTTCCGGGCCCGAGGGGAATGTCCAGTTGAGATACCCGTCGTCAAATTAAATGGTAAGGCACTAACAAGGGTCCAGCAGTTTAAATACCTTGGACACTGGGTTACCTCCGACCTGAAGGATGATGTAGACATGGAGAGGGAGCGTAGGGCGTTGTCTGTAAGGGCTAACATGATCGCCCGCAGGTTTGCACGCTGTTCCAGGGATGTCAAAATTACTCTTTTCAGAGCATTTTGTACGTCACTGTACACGAGCAGCTTGTGGGTGGATTATACGGCGAAACAGTTCAGCGCCCTGCGCGTTCAATATAACAATGCTTTCAGGGTGTTGTTGGGGCTGCCTCGATTTTGTAGCGCATCAGGGATGTTTGCCGATGCGCGTGTAGATTGTTTTTACACGCTAATAAGAAAACGATGTACGTCCTTGTTGTGCAGGGTCCGGGGCAGCCCGAACAGGATCTTGAGAGTACTGTCGGAGAGATATGACTGCGGGTATCTCAATCACTGTAGTAGGATACATGTGCACTACGCCTATAAATAAGTTAATAATTGTAATAATCTTAATAGTGACATTATTGTTTTAATTGTAATTTATTTATTTTTATTGAATTTGAACTTTGTAATTATTATTTTATTGTAAATTTTTATTTGACTGAGAATTGGTATGTATGGATCATTGTTATCTGAAATAAAGAAATAATAATAATAATAATATTTGGATTTAGTTAACAGTTTCCTATGTGGTAGAATCTTTCAACAATTACAGAGGTGTAAGATCTTTGGCTCAAATCAACTTGGTTTAAATATCACGCTAACATGAAAGGTTTTAGGCGAATGACGTTTGCGAGAGTCATCATTATTTTATTAACATGTCATAACTCCGAAAAATGTTTCACTAAATCATTTTGCATTATATTCGCGAATGAATAATAGTGAACAATTTTGAACATCAACAGTGACTTTTAAATCCCTACTAGTTGATGTCTTCACTGTCTTTCAAACGATGTAGTTGTTTGATCTAAAAAATA
Source organism: Ochlodes sylvanus (assembly GCA_905404295.2). Classification (NCBI taxonomy): domain Eukaryota; kingdom Metazoa; phylum Arthropoda; class Insecta; order Lepidoptera; family Hesperiidae; genus Ochlodes; species Ochlodes sylvanus. The sequence goes on from FR990144.1 coordinate 8,557,520, forward strand.
AACTCAAATCGCATTCAATCAAATGCTTCTGCAAAGTCAGATGAATCATTAGCATTACCATCCATGCCTCTCTGCACTTCCACCGTATCGTCATGTTTATCTCCGGCACCGGTAACGTAATCCATCACAGACCACTGTTAAACACGTTTACATCACAACCGTTTGCCGAGTCCACTACTTCTGGTTGAGTATTTATAAATTGTTAACTCTTCTTTTATGACATAATGTTATTACATGATTCCAATGATTATGAAACTATTTACTTATATACTTACAAGGAAAAACATTGAATACGAACAAATAATGCAGATTGCTAAACTAAAGAATAGAAAAACAAGGCTAAACGGCATTCTGGTCTTTCCGATTTGGAAATACTGAGAGAATAACCCAAGCGATTTTGATTTCATCTACAAATTCGGCATGTTTCATATCATCATCACATGATCACAGAGAAAACAAAACCGGACATTAATTTTTTTTAAATTGAAATTCTTAATAACTAATGTTGAACTTTGTAAACATAAATATTACAGTTTAAATTACATCTGCAGTATATATTTTATGTTAACGTGAAATTTAACTACACACATAATATGGGTTCGACCTTTTTTCGCTTCGAGAAATGTATTCATTACTTTGTATTATCAGGCATTTTATAATTTTGCATGTGAACCACAAACTTCTTAATCTTTAACGCGAAATACTATTATTGATAAAAACCGTACGAAAAACAACGTAGACCTTTTTGAAATCGCATTATTCTGTTCATTTAGCATGGATTTACTGTTCTGTCTTCAAATGCCCGTTTGTAGGTATCACTGGACTTTGACACCTCTGTGTAGTACCCACGTTATGTCCCAGCATTGGCAATCCATCAATGCTTACTGTTATGCACGTTCAATTCTCCAACTTTCGCCATAACCACTACTTCTGCTTTGCTTTTGAATATATGAATCAAATTATCATTAAAATTGTTTGTACACTACACCAGTGGCTATGAGATAATGGATCCTCGTATCTTATATCTAATGTATCTCGTTATATACCTCGTTCAATGGTTTACTGATAACATTTTAATGTTCACCAAAAAATAAAGACAAATTTCGGAATAGGGTAGCAGAAAAAATTAAGTAAATTTTGAATGCATGAAATTTTAGATCAAAGTAGAACTTTACAATTTTCTGAACGTCACACGCGTTTACTTCAGGAAGTTGTTATGTAGTCTTGAAAGAAATAGCGATAACAAACTCGCGAGGATATTTTTAGTAGTTTTTTTCGATATAAGCATTACTCATGTCTTGTCTTATATTAAATAAGTTAATGCTTAACTACAATCCTACCTGAGGATAAGTGGCGATGAAGTCGAAAGTGTTGAACGCACTAACTTATAAAAGCCTATTCACTCTACTCTTGAAGACTCCCACATCATGACATACCAAGAGGCGATAGAATATGGCCCCAGCATATTGGCAGGAATGAAGTCCGGTTGGCTAGACCCCTTTCTTCCTGAATCAGCCGCCAAACGACAAGTCGAGTTTCGGCTGGGAGCATCAGAGCCAGTACCTACTTTGTTCCTTTTTCTTTCTTCTTTCTTGGCAACGCATCAGTAATACCTTTGGTGCTTTTTTAATCTATTTCAAACCGCTTTCTTTTTCAGGATTTGGGGATATCTCTTTTGTTGTTAAGTCTGTGCGCCGCTGAACACACTGACTAAGAGGTGGAGCATATGCTCGTTTCTTCCATTCATATAAAACAATATTACTGTTTTATAGTAAGTTACTCCAGGTATAAAATCATACAGTAAATATATGTCAGAAAACAATGTCACACAAACCTGTCTATCATCATTTTTCCACTTGTTGCCTCAAACACTAACAATATCACTTCGATTCACAACATGTTCATTGACATCGCAACTGGCTCCACGCCAGACAACCTGATAATGGATATTCTCACCTGAGATTCAAACAAACAATGTTTGAAATGTAAGCTTCGCCGAAATAGACAAGAATTCGGGACAGTTATATCCGGAAATTTACGAAAATGGGAAGATCATAGGATCTGATTCATCAATGCAACAGTTTAATTTCTTCATGTTTATCTGGAAATTTTTGACTGATATATTAATTCCTTTTATTATTTTCTTAAGTTGACTGTTGTTTGTTGTTCTTAAGATCAAACTTAACAGTCCAACTATTGCAGATTTTTTTAAATACGAGGCTTGAGTTAACCACTTGACACAGATGCTTTGGAAGTATCATAGATATTTCAATACTTTTAATATGAAATTAATTACCGTTTCTAAGGTCTTCTGCGATGTAATACAAAAATAGTTTTGCTTTACCTAAACGAAATCAGAATAAAGTTACAGGCACATTTAACAGTCTGGTCATCCTTTTATTATTGTCTAGACAGAAAGAAAGTAACATCTCATTCACAGTAAAAAGAAACTACTCGAACGATTGGAACTGTATTAAGTTACAGCTTAAACGAGAACCTATGGTACTCAGCTCGTTACAGACTGCCTAGTCTAGCCAATCATCATTTAGATAACAGTTGTCATTAGGATATCTTGGTCAGGAGTAACAGTTTAACAAGCCGGTAATGTATGGCACGGTACACGCTAATGTGCAACAGCATATGACCGTCGATACTTCCTTGACACTCTTCTAAAGGGACACTTTCACATTTGAACAAAATTTTTGGTACTATATTTAAAATTTAGTTAAGAATCGTAATGAAATTCCTTTGAAAATTATAAAACCTTCTATTTTAATTTTTGAGCTCAATGAAATTGTATTACTATGTTTAACAGAATCAAACTTTATTGAAAACTTTTAAATTGTTTCCAAAAATTAAAATCGCTGTTGTCGCAAATGCGGGCACTATTTAGATTTTGGCATAATAAAATATAACTCAACACAAGTTGTGTGTTAATTTAACAAGACCCCACCTCGTTTAATTTAATTAATATAATAAACCCCATTCACCGGATTCTCAGTTTTAGTGGTCATATCGTCCATCCATTCAGAAACACGAGTGCTAATTACAAGACAATTTGTTGTTATTCTCACGCCAGATCTTATCATCAGGAAACACTCGGCGGCTTCTCATCGTGAGTTTACACTAATGATCAGTACGTAATCTGCATACAAATGTCCATAACAAATAATGATAGCTGCACCAATCACCGCCAATTGAATAAGTGGAATCCGACCGATTGGATCTATTTGGTGGCTGGATATTTAGAACGTGGACCCAACACTATTCTATATATCTCACGGGTGCGTTAACTGGCCATTTAGGTTTGTCTCTATGAAAATATTAAATTTCATTGCTTTTCTGTACATTATTATTTATTGTCAGAATTTATACGGATAAAGAATTGAAAAAAAAAAATTAGTTAAGGACTAGTTAATACAAATAAATTGATTGTGTAATTAACCACCACTATAGTTAAAGGGGGCATAAAGAGATTATGCCTTTTGCTCTTCAGACCTGAACCAAATTAATATGGAAGATGAGTTGATGAGTACGGTTCATTTTAAAAATTCAATAAAATCTAGCTAAAATTAATAAATTACTTTCACAAACTCATACACCCACAGAAACATTTTCGAGTTGACGGACTACAGAAAAAAAAATGTCGTATCAGCACCGCTAAGCTCAGTTTAAAAGTGTAATGGTCGCTACGCTTCTAGGTTCATTTGTTCACTGCCAACTAAAGCACAGATTGTCGTCACCGAGTCCCTACACTACAGTTGGACTAGAAAACCTCCTCTGTCCTCAAATGATTATTTCAACACTACAAGGACGTATCACTGTCTATTTGCTTATGTACCATTTGGTGAATCGACCTAAGAGTAACAATAATAAAAGTATAAATAAAACTAACCACAACAAAGTTCTAAGTGGATTCTTCAACATTATTGACATTGAAGTGTCAAGGGGTGTGACTTTTATGTGAACTACTAATTCGTTCGGATTCTTCATGGACAACCAGGGTTGTCAATACTTCAAAGAACTGTTATTATAAAAATGTTCATCTTCAAAAGTCGGCAGTCAAATTGTTTCCAAAAAATTGCACTAGCCATAGTTCCTTTACTAGCTTATAGGTGCATTATTTAAGCAAGATTTTTTATCTATGCCTATTTGGGTATAAGGCTAATTTTACTAGTGATTTTTCGACATACTCTGTTGCAACGTTATTGATATACTTAAAATCCTCTTATAGATTTTCCCATTACGACATTAAAATATAAAGACGCACCGACGCAAGTAAAAACTTTTCTGCGTTTTCTGTATTTAACTTTGTTTTAAAAACTCTTGTGATCACGATGGCAGCCCTAAGAGCTATCTTTAAATAAAGTGACATTTGACAATACCAGCTTTTACCATAATTGTCACGTCTCATTTAATCTCCAACATACCCCTGTTTGAGGGTAATAATCCGTCTTGACTGATGTTAAGTAAAATCCAATTAGCTCCCACAAAGATTAGTTCCACATGTGTTTAACCTGTTGGGGAAAAAACTGTAGCGGGAACGATTAGTATGTGGCAAAATTTTGTGATTTATAATTTCCTTAAAATTAGTTGTACAAATCTGATTTGTGTCCAATTGTCATTTATACAATTCTATAAGACGAGTAGTGCTGCCTAATTTAGAGATTTTGATGATAATGGAATAGGTACCTAAATACTTAAAATTTTCATTGCTAGTCAAAAGCTTCATGGCACATATTACTATAATTCAGTAAAGATAAAAACATTCTTGAAAAAACAATTTTTAATAATGAGCGTCTATTTAAAAATGTTTACCTGCAAACAAGAAATGAAGTCCCAAGTAATAAGCATCCCATTACTTGATAAGGCTTCAGAGAGGATCCTTATAGCCCTCCGAGCATCGGACCATAAACGCTCAGTCATCACTAATTAAAAAACTCAGCCCAGCCCAAGTTCCGCAAGAGCCACGCAACGAGTGAGTAAACTGTTTGTGATCCTCTTACAGCTATTAGCTGCTGCAAAATGGATAAGCAAATAGGATTTTTCCGCAGACTGTATAGAACAAAGACCGTTGTGGCTTAAAGTCGTACAAGGCAGCGTGAACGACTGCTTCATTGTTGTAATTTAACGAAACGATATAAACATGGCTTTCGCGGGGAAATAAGTACGTACATCAATCGATCCATATTGTTTCATTGTCTTCTGTCACAAGATCAAAGGCCACAGCCCAGTCAGATTTTATAAAGTTATAAAAACATTATAGAGAATGTTTCAAGTTTCATCACGATGTTTTTCCTCACCGCTGCAAGACTAGTGATAAATCAATACGCACATTGAACATATTAGAGGAACTTACAGGGTTGAACCCCGGGCCCTCCGTGCTTAACTTCAGTTACAGTGTAATAGATGTGGGTTGAGGTGTATGGGATGGCGTATCGGTGGAGTACTTCAGGGTATTAGTATTGGCCCCATTATTTTTATCAAATTAATACAATAAAGTCTTATTAACGATTTTTTTACTTTTGAAATATCAGACAGTTCTACGCGGTTTTTTTCAAATTAGTCCTTTCTGACTCGAGATGTTAAGAAATTCTGGTGTTCTGAGGCGAAACCCGCATCCAACGGTAAGCAATAACTGGTTGATGATGAACACAAAACTGTCAGTAACAGATGTTTGTTTAATTGCCGGCGGACTGGGACGGATGGCCCGGCGCGGTGTTAAATCACTCAGGCGGCGCCGTGATTGGAGGGGCTGACAAGGCGCCGTGCGCGTGCGCATGGATCTCTTTCAGTATGTGGATTTAGTTAGAAAATAGCGACTGTCTACTCGTTTAAAAGTTGGTCTGCAGATCACCTGGATAGGTTTTGGCAGCAGGGTTCCCATTTTCTTCAGCTGATTGTAAAATTATTACTAGCCTCCTAAGTAAGTGGTCATCGTCGTTTACGACATCGTGAATACCAAAAGCATCACCTGCATCGGTGCAGTGACGGTCAAGAAGGAAGGAGAAGGAAAGGAAGAAAATACTGGCTCGGAACATCGGTCAACAGTCGGTCAGAACATGACAAGTCGTTTGACACCACGAGGGAGTGGTAACCAGTCGTGTTTCAGCCCTACTATCGAGCCTTCTGTTCCATCTTATGACGCCCTGGTCAGCATGGAATAGGGTTCAGTATTCTATACCGCCCCAATAAGGTTACAAGATAGCAAAGTTCTGCGTCCCTCGATTTCAAATGTCACATGTCGATAAAGTTCGCAGGGTTACCCATTAATCTACAGCCGGTCATCACAACGATGAATGCATTTACTGATTCTCCGGCACACGTTATAATAGAAAAAAGTCGTAATTGTTATAAACGTGGCCGGCGTACAAAGACGTAACCCCGGTTCAATAGCTATTACGTCACATACATCGATAAATCTCCTGTGTCGCATGCGCCGGCTTTGACAGCGACCGTGTGGTGTTATGAAACTCAATCAAAATTCCTACCTCTCCTCTCCCCCACTCCCCTTTCCGCCCACAGACAAATTTATGCCGCGCCATAATGGTGTAATCGTTAATGTTTATCTTCATTTAAGAAGTGTTCGCGTTCATTGAAAAAAAAGAAGTGTTTATGAATTTTGTTATTTATGTGGTGTAGCGCTAATAGCCCAAGGTTTGTGTCGATCGCAAGTGATCGATAGTTATAAGCAACTGCGGGCGTGGTCGGTTGTTGGATAGGTTATATCTAGAAGCTTTTATTGAGCGCTTCCGAGACCCTGTTGAGATGACAGTTTAGCAAGGGGAGATCTCCCCTGCCTGGGGAGTGGTCGGCCTTCGACTATTTGTTTCCGGAACATATGTAGAAAACTTCAATAGCGCGATTCAGGCTTGGCCTCCTGCCTGCGAAGAGAGGGTCCCGGAGTCAGACAGTAGGGGTAATACAGATAAAGTAAGTACTCATATTGTTACCTGGGGTTTTGCTTGTTTGTGTTGATTATTATATCATCATGTCATAACGAAGTGCTTGTTTTGCGAAGTGCTCATTTTTCGAAGTGCTCATTTTGCGAAGTGCTTGTTTTGCGAAGTGCTCATTTTGCGAAGTGATAATTAATGAGTGTGATTGATTGTGTTTATCACGCCACCAGTAACAAGTTTACCTATTGTATGTGTAGTACGATAACGTTTACCCACGCGTGCTAACAAACACAGTAGTAACACCAACTAGACTATAAATAAATTCTATAATTAACATTTCCTTGTATCCCGCCACTGCCACTCCAAACACACGCGGCGGCGATCAAAACAAGGCGACGACAAATCGCCAACGACCGCGTCGTCCGACTCCGCGACAGACGGACAGACAGACAGACGGACAGTCAGATCGTAAACATCGGCATGCAGCTCTGTCAGTTAAGAATACTCTTCTGGGAACCGCGCGATTGCAAATTTACTTTGGCTTGTTAATGCATGCAATGCAATTTACCGTCGGTCAAGTTATTAGAGACTGGGTTCGGATTTTTGAATTTTCTGCTTAATCTGCACTTTGCAGAGAAAAGAGATATCATTTAAAAAAACGTTAATGATGATTAACAACCGTATAATAATTTATTTATTTCTTTTCCATTCTTTCTTTCTTGACCGGCAATTGGTGATTTTTATGGTGTTGCCGACGTTCATTGGCAAAGGTGACCAGTTATCAGCAAGTGGCGATGGAGTCTTAGGTAGACAAGGTGTTTTTTCGTCAGCTCGTATGACTATTAAAAGCGGATCTCGGCCTCGACCAGGGCCCCGTGCCCTTTAGTGGAGCATTAATGGATCTCCTTAATATTGAGGAGGCCTAGAGTATACTCCACTACGCTCCACTGCGGATTGTTGGACGAGATAGTGGTCAACGCAAGGGTTGGAAGTTTTTATGCCACCCGAAGGCCTCCGACATGGCTTAACGATTGTTTTCTAATGATAACAAACAGGATTGTTTTAAGACCCCTCTAAAGCACGGAAGCGAATATATCACGGAACATCGTTCAAAGAGAAAGCTAGAAATAGTAGCAGGTGCAATACCGTGTTCGGTCAACTTTATCTTCATTACATTTATCTTTTGAATAATTATACGAGCGCGTACATTTTATCTTTATAATAAACTGATGGTCACTCTATCTTATCTCCTGAATTACAAGATGGCTCGTCTGCAATAACGTTTTATTTAACTGTTTTTATCGTCGAGCCCACCTGGTATTACTAATAGTAATATTATTCTATTTTCTTTCTATCTTCTGCCTTATTTCTTGGTCGACAAAGCAATGACTTACCATCAGGTGGGATTGGAGCCAAGCATTAACTTATCCCTACTAATATTATAAATGCGAAAGTAACTCTGTCTGTCTGTCTGTCTGTCTGTCTGTCTGTCTGTTACGCTTTCCCGCTTAAACCTCTCAACCGATTTTGATGAAATTTGGCACAGACAATCTTTAGACCCTGAGAAAGGACATAGGCTACCTTTTATTGCGAAAAAAAGGGATGAAGAGGCTGAAATAGAGGTTGAAAGTTTGTATGGACCGATTTCCCGAAGCGAAGCGAGGGCGGGTCGCTAGTGACAAATAAAAAACCAGCCAAGTGCGTGTAGGAATCGTACTCGTAGGGTTCCGTACCACTGAGCGATATTAAGTCCAATTACTTATTTGGTCAATAACAAGATCGATGACAAATCGTCATATTTTTTTAATGTTACTTTTTGAAGTGAAAACTTCTAAAGTATCGTTGTGATTTGGAATTCGATGAAACGGAAATGACGCGCAAATGAAACGGAAACAAAAAAGACACAGACACATTTTAACGTGGGAGAAAATGAGATAGGAACATTAGCAAGAGTTTGACTAAAGTTCGCTGCAGCGCTAAAACAATAGTGTATGATATCTAACCAAACAATTTTTTGAAGATTTCACTTCTAGCACGTGTGAATTGCATTTAGATTTTATTATTATTTATTGTGATAGCGACCACAGTACACATTCTGTGAACTTTTCAGGTGTCTACCTATTTCCATTCAAGAGATAGAGCCCTGTGACTCACAGCAGAGGAATATTAATAGGTTAAAACGTTTACAGAATTAATACCTCATTTCAACCCATTGTTATAAATTCCATGCATTTTACACATTTCTTAATTACGTGCCTATTCATTATGAGAATGAATGAAATCCAATTAAGTTATTAGTCACGTGTTGACCGATTAATTCGGAATAAATAAATATGTACCAGTAGTAAATTAAGTTTTAATTAACGTCGCCATGTTAACAGTAATAACAGGAATGTTATGGCTACTCTATTCGCGACTCATAATAACAGGCGCCATATGCTTAGGTACGGTTGAGGGATGTTAACTGGATATCCGAAAATTATCAATATCCGTAGAAAGTACAAGTACTTACAAGTCATCTTCCCAAAGGTTATCTGGAAGAGATTGCTTCTTAGCGATAAGATCGCCCTTTGTGCACAACTGTTAAATTAAATTGTGTTTTTTCTTCCTTATAACTATGGTGTACAATAAAGTGTAATAAATAAATAAAATAATCGAATTAAAATATATTTGTTGTACATTGTCGTAGTTGAATGGATAACTAAAAATGTTATATATTTTTTTCATATTGAAGCGAATGTCATTCGTTGCAATTTTCATTGTTATTTTAACTCAAACTTTTGCCCTATAGACTTGTTCTACCCGCTTATTTTATTTTAATATTTTTTACAGAATTTCAGCCATGAATTAGAATTAGCAAATTGAATACCATGATTTAGTTGCGAGAGATACTGCAAATAGCTGTATTACGCGAGATTGATAGAATTAATTCAAAAAAAAGTGCTGTACCATATTAGTGCATGTTTCATTTGTAACCTAAAAATGAGGGAGGTTCCATGTTTGTCTATATCATCAACATTGCACTCACGGATTTTTGCAAAGTAGACTATGTAATACAAAACTTAATAATAAAAGACAGGTATTGCTGATGATTCTATCGGATCCAATATCCGTAGAGGTGTATCCTTAACAACTCTATCCACATGTTATAAGGAAGTCGTCGTAGTAACAAGCAATAAACTTCCAATAGAGTTACGACTCGAACCTTTATTTTTAAATCATGTTTGCCTTTACATTTTGAATCAATAGGCAAGACAGAGTATTTTTATAAAGCCGTGAACACGGAAAACACAAGGAATCCGTAAAAAATATCAAAGAAACTAAAATGATCATCAATTATTGTCAAACGACGTACTTTATTGTAAATAAAATTTTATTGTCAATGTGTGTACGTGGAAGATATTTGGGAAAACTGATATTGGGGGTTTTTATAATATGTACAGCAATTGTGAAGTATTAGGGGTCCCATGACAATAATTTACAGAATTTTTGTTTTTGTCTGTTTATCGATTCATCGCTATCGTAGAAAGGGTTTTCAATTACGTATTTATACCCTGAGTAACATTTAGTGCTTGTTTCATTTCAATTGATTCATAATAACAAAGCTTTCGGATTTCTTGTTTGGCCTATTCATCGGTTAGTTTCTGCGTTTCCCGCTAATTTCAGAAAAGGGTTTTCCGATTCAGTGGTTGTTTCATTTCACTCGACTTACACTAAAAGATGTGTGCAATTCACACGTGCTAGAAGTGAAACTTAAAAAAAAGAATACTGTCAGTCGTAATATTGATGTTTTGCTTTGCTTTTTGCTTACGTAAGCCGCCATTTTGCCTATGCTACCCATCTCATTTTCTCACACGTTAAAATGTGTCTGTCTCTTTTTCGATTCCGTTACATTTAATTTGCGCGTCATTTCCGTTTCATCCAATACCAAATCACAACGATGCTATAGAAGTTTTCACTTCAAAAAGATAATTATGTCAATTTAGAGAATTCAGTCTAAGCATTTTTCCGAAAGGGGCACCTACTAAACCATATATCTCCAGTTATCATTTTATAGACAAACTTGAATTAGTTGTGTCCACTGCATTTCATTAAAGTGAAGAAACCCCTCACACCTGGCATTGCTTTAATAATCCACAAATAAATCACTTCGATAAATTAAGTGCAATCTTATCCAACGCGACTTGTATTTCAAAAACCGCTTATTAATTCACAAAATTACTTGAACCATGAATACTGAACGGGCAATGGTTTCAAAGGTGGTCACTTGGACAGTACCGGGCAATATTTTCTAATGATTTGCAAGCGGGTAATGATGTGAGTGGGCAGCTCCATTAGACCCGCTTTGGACAGATCAGAGTTATTGTTCTATTCGAAATATGATAGCATTGTCCAGCAAGTGCTTGCGATATTTATGTGAAACTCTAGTTTACTAATAATTTCTTGTTTTAAGTTAATTCTACTATAAATAATACAACTTGAAGTGGGGTTCTGTCTTTAAAGACAGACATAGTTACTCAAGTATTTAATGTCTACTTCCGATAAAAAAGCAGATATAACTGCACACAAGCGGCCACTTCATTTTTTTTAATAAAAAGCCAACTAACCCCGTTTTTTAAGGTTACTTGCAGGTCCCTTTGGGATCCAAATTTTTACGATAGCGATCACAGTAACACGCATTGTGTGAAATTTTTAGGTGTCCACCTATTTCTGATCAAGAGATAGAATCGTATGACAGACAGACAGACAACGGAGGCATACATATATTACGTTTGTCACCCTTTGGGTACGGAAAACCTAAAAAATGACGGTGGATTGAACTAAGTAAGATGGCTATAATGCGAAAACAGGTACACATCCAGATCTTAAATAGGTCATAGCATCGTGTACCGAACCTTGTCCCGGCCGGCGTGTCCCGCGTGTCCAATAAAATCTAATGGGACACTGAGGTTTTACTTTTGCTAACACTTTCACGCTCCGGTGCCAAGGCCCTCGCAACGGCGCCTACCTCACGATTAACTGAGTAATATGCGGGGCAGATTCTCACATGCTCTTATCCGTAGACCGTAGACCGGGTAACAAATGGATATGGCATATGGAACAACTTATAAAATTGCTTGTTATAGAATCTGGTTCAAGGGATCGCTTTTTTGCAACATTCTTTTTCGACTGTCCTTGGTATTTATAGTCCATGGGCTACTGTGATCATAAATAAATAAATAACGCTACTCACTCATAGCCCCACACTAGGATTCCCTGTGTCGTGGGTGCCATGGACAACACACAAGACAAGAACACACACACCCAGACCAAGAACGGAAATTTAAATTCATCATTCAAATTTCCACCTCGCTGGGAATCGAACCCAGGGCCCTCGGAACGGCGATCCGGCGTGTTAACCATTGCGCCATCCGGGTCGTCATAGATAGATAAATTAGTTAGTTCACGTTTTTCCGGTAATAACATAAAAAGGTACATTTATTTAATATTGTTCTGGTAAACTCAAACTCAAATCATTCATTTCATGTAGGTAAATAACTAATTATACACTTAAGAACGTCATTTTTTTCATTTTTTCCTCAGTCATTTTCTCCTCAATATTGATTCAATATTTAAAGGCACTTTAGCGAAACGGTGGTAGTTTCGTGAATGAACAGTGAATGGAATGATTCGTCTACGCACAGCGCGCATACAATTAAGTCTCGCTGGTTACCTTTGTTTACTGTGAATTGTTTGCCGCCCATGACAACTGTGACCGACACAGAACAAGACTCAAATGGGGACTAGGATTAGTCCTGTTAGGAAAAAGTGTTAGAACATAACACACAGACTAACTAGCCAACTAGTTAGTTTGCTAGTACGTATGAGGACTGGTACAAGGACTATTAAGTAGAGATAGCCCTGTTAGTTGTTGTTAATAATAGTCCACTTAGTAATTGTTTATAAGAGTCTCGTTCTAATTCGGTCACAGATGATTATGCACGTTGGTAAAACTGTGATCAACGATGGCACATCCATTCCCCAAGCCAAGCGGATCCTGCGACACACGGACACGCGATCACACCGCGGCCGGCTCGTAACTCGCTGATAGGATCTGGCGTGGGCGGAGAGCATCAATGGAAGTCTTACTTACTCTAAATATACTCGGAATCAATCGAATATCTCAAATAGTTTTATATTCATATCCATAAATACTCTTACTGTCAACACCCCGTTCTAGCTTATCAGTTGTGAGGCTAAACCACTCTCGTGGCTAAACATTTTATACCAAGTCATATTTCATACTCATCCGACGCCATTTATTTCCAGCACCGATAGAAATTATTTTCCGACATTTACAGTAAAAAATCAAAGCTTTCCGTCCAGATCCGAAATCGCATACCACTAAACATACATCCCTACGTTACATGCGCTATCAGGCGCGTTGACAAAACCCGTGCAGCGTTATTTACTGTCTTAGTACTGATACTGAACCCATTGATCGCCAGGGCCGCCCACCGGTGGGAGATAACGCGGAGATACGGAGACAGCCGTCCGCCACAATGCGCACCGGAAGTGCCCTGGTGACTGGCGCTGACGTCATTATCGCGCACCGGTGCTCACCGGTGATTCACCGATGTAGGTCAGACGCAGGTTCTGTTAAGATAATGGTATCAGACGTTACTTTGTCTATGGTTGTTACGTTGTTCATCGATAATAACCATTCCCGTAGGAAGTTTGATAGAATATGTTCTTATTCGTTAATAATAATTATAATTATGAATACCAACAAGTTACTTGGATATCGATTACAATAAAATTCATCATCGCAAGATCGCAACCCATAAATGTGCCACTGGTAGGCACGGGGGCAATTTCGCAATGTGAGGGGTCCAGGCTATAGTTCACTACGCTTGATAAGAACGGATCGTCGGATTTTTAAAATTTAATTTTTGAAAATAAGAGGTACGCGCAGGATTCGAACCCAGGCCCCATGGCTAAGGAGTCCAAGGTTCAAACCACTCGGCTATCACTGCTATTACAATTACCGATTCGATTACAATTATCGATTAATTATTCAACGTAAAACACTATTATAAATTATAAATCTCAGACATTACCAACCCGATTGTTTATTCTATAGAAGTGAGTAATAGGAATGACTACACGTCGATATGTTACAATTAGAATTACCGATTTATTATTCATAGCTACGCATTAACATAAATCTCTGTATCATAAATCTTAACAGCATTAAAAACAATAAAGAAATCTGTTTCCTTCATCATCGGGCCAAGTGTTATTGGTCGCGTGCCAAAGGTTTAATTTTCTTACCATGTGGATACGATAAACGATATATCTTTTCTATCACCTCGTACAAACATCAATTTAAATGCCGACATCACGCAATAAGTAAACAAACCCTTGAAAAACAGACAATGTGCTATATTGTATTCTTTGATCTGACACAAGCCTTTGACAAAAATCTTTGTGTAAATAAAACTCGTATATTATATACACTAACAAAGACGTCGCCTATACAATTTGCAGAATCTTTTTCTGCAAATTGTGTTCTTACATTACAGACGTAAAATACAATATTCAAAAAGAGATATTAACGCACATTTGGAATGAAAGGAAAATCAGCAAGAGTACCATAAGGAAGTGTATTAGGTCCGGTCCTATACTAACTGTACAGTTGGAAAAAACTTAGGGCCCGTACTACGAAATAAACGTACAACGGTTTGTATGCTAACTACAATGGAAAATCCAGTGACATACCAGAAACTCAAAACAGAGCAGAACCAGAAACTAACAATTAATTAACAATAACAATTAAGGAGAGCTGTAAATCTCAGTATGACCAGTAGGAATATGTAGAAGCTCACCAACATATTCTTCACCACCAAGTGACCGTGTAGAAAATCCAATTTTTTGATCACACCAGTTCACCAAACGTTTAATTTTTCTTCATAAATCAGACAAAGGTTTATTTCTTTCCATCACAATAAAAAAAACCAAATTACTTGTCATTAATCCTAATTCTCATGTTCTCACCAGATTAATTTAACTTTGCCAACTAAGTAAATGGTTGCATCTACAATATACACATCTTGAGCAAAGACCTGTGTATAGATAAAGATATTCATTGACAAATAACTTTACTAGGAGTCTCCGATCAACATAGCTGTTTGTGTCGCGTTAGAAACATTCTCACAACAATGTGGTTTGTGAATAATATATCCATCAGCGCTAAAGATACCGCGACCGAGAAATATGACTTGAGTCCCACAACATGACAACGACACCCACCCTTAGGTTTTCGAATGTGCTACTTTCACACAAGTTGATGTTACACCTGAATAGATCGTGAAATGAATGCTTTTTTATACTTCTCGCCAATTTTTCCCCGAAGTTATATTTCATTTTTTTTACATAAGATAAGTTAATGCTTGACAACAATCCCAGCGGATGGTAATTAATTTTTTTTCTACTGTTTTCTTTCCAGGCCAAGAACGTAGTTACCAATTTCATACATAAAAAATGTAATATATTGTCGAAATTCAACTGTGTATCATAATTTTTTAAATGATTGTAGTCATTTTGTCGAAGAACAAATACTCGACAATGCAAGTATACAAATGACACATACGTCATCTAAAAGTACCTATCATATAAAATTTCACTCACACGTCCGTTGATACACCATTAAGATTTATTTGCAAAAGCCGAAACACGGCATCCGTTAAGCATAAGCATCATCACAATAAGTAAGCGAACACAAACTGACTTACAAGTTAAGCGCTTACAATCTAAGCTCGAACGTCACCGACTCAAGTAGTCACTATCACATCCGCCGCCATAGATTGCCGCGGACGCAGACATATGGCGCTTTGCGATCCGCTAAAACATTTCCTATAGGCGTCAAAAGGCCTTATTAACCTTGAGATAGAGCCAAGCTATCTCCACGAAGCGCCAACCACACGGAACCGCCGCGCAAATTTACATTCATGGAAACCGCTGATACGGAGCGGGGTTATCTGGTAGCCCCTTTAAGACGTAAAGAATAGCCTTCCATTGCAACGGTGCCTGAAGATACCGAGCTTCACGCGAAGCTATTTAGCATTACGATTTCTATTATGACTTTATCTTGGGCGCTTCCGTGTTTTAGAACGAGCTGGGGATGTCGAGTTGATTATATCCAGTACCGTTTATTGGTCGGTCTCACTTGATTAAGTTAGCTACGGCTGTCCTGTTGTCACTATTCCAACTGATTACCGCTGATATCAAACAATGGCGTGGATAACTGCGTATGGGATGGGGCAGCGATCCCCAATCTCAGGTCCGCGGGGATTATCTCAGCAAATCGATAAGAAACTTAAATTAAGAAAGCATAATCATACGGCCGAGCGCCTACGTCACCTATAAAGTGATGACAGCTAAACTGTTAAACCTGGTACACGTTACGCGTTTTTAAACGTGCGTATTGATAATGCGCATGAGATTATAAGAGGTTTTATATACGTGTACATTATGTAACGCGCGATTTTATAGTTCTTGAAACGTGCGTTATGAACAGTGTGCCAGGGGCTATCCACAAAAGCATTTCATTGCATTTTCGATAGATTTTGATACTTAATATGAGTTCCAAATTATTTTTAGGAGTGCGCGGATCCTAGTAAGGCGGAGATGGGGGTTCGCCCTTGATAAAGGTTGGGAAAGACTGGGGTAAGGAAATGAGCGAGCTTCGTCACTACTCGGTAACAATACAAACAGTTTATCTTTTGACGATCTTATAACGCATAGCGGACCTGTAATTTACAACGCCTACGGCGCGGAGGTTATTGAGTAATACTAATCTTTGCTAGTCATTGCCCTGATATACATTCAATTTGTTATTTTTCTAATTCAAAATTAGAATCGTAACTTCTTAATCATGTGGGTATTTTATCAATATACTGGCGTGCGTAATTTTTTGGTTCTACGACCGTTTCGGATACGTGCTCTATGTTAGCAGTATAAAGCATGTATCAGTATGTTGATCGTAACGTCTTGATTATATAAAAAAAATTGTATGAACATTGCCGCAAAAGTCGACAAGCAAACAAACATTTCAATTTAACTGGTCGCTGCGGAGCACGTATGTATACGGTATACCGTGTGTTTTTTCATAGAAAATTACGATATGCGATATACGTATACGATATACGTAGCGAATATGTTAAATAAACACTTGATTAAATATAAAAATGTTGGATGTGAGCAAACCATTTGAGGTCCCTTTATTTTCACGCACTCTAAACAAAAAGTTGATGGTTAAATTAAACACTGTCCTTCCAACAGTACCAACACGTATCTCGCGTCTGACATACTAACAACGAAGGCTTTCAAGACTTCATTGCGCCGGGACGTGTCAGAGAAAGCTGAAACAGCACTAAATTATACAGTACACACGACCAACGATTTATACCGAATCCTGACCCAGAGACATGGAGTTAAATAAATTTAATTTTACACGGCGTTGGACTCGATGCGGCACATTGCATATTCATATCGTCTCTTCGGTTATTGTCTACGCGCCACGTTCGGAGCTAATTCCAAGCCATAGATGTATGAGTGTTACAAGAAAGAGGGCAAAAAATGTGAACTGATGTCTCTTTTTTACTTTATAAGTTACTAGCGGCCCGTCCCGGCTTCGCACGGGTAGACATAAATAGGTACAGATATTTAAGTTATAAGCATGCTAATTAAAACGACCATGAATCACTAAATAAAAAAAAAACAATAGCCTATGTTACTCAGTGATAATGTAGCTTTCTAATGAAAAAATAATTATTAAAATCGGTCCAGTACTTTTTGAGTTTATTCGTTACATACAAAAATACAAATCTTTCCTCTTTTTAATATTAGTGTAGACTGCTTGACTACGATCCCACCTGATGGTAAGTATGGTATATGTCTATCTCGTTCCCTCACAAAAAGTTGCCGTTATTATCTCTGTCTAAAACCCATTTCACAAATAAATTTACTTTAATTAGGCAAAATGCCATTTCAATATTCGCAGTATTACCTATAACCAAGCGAGGTTTAAACGTGCCACATATTCGATTTAGTTTTTCAGACATGAAATAATAAAAAAAATACAAGCTAAAGCTTCGAATCAGTTATAGATTTATTATAGAATTGTGATAATGCACCACGAAAGATTGCCGAACATTTTAATACAAGAATTCACGAATGATGTAGGTATCTTTTGTCTGTCTTTGTTAAATTTCACTGTTTTAAAATACATTATAATATGTATCGTTCGTATGTGTTGCCAGAATGAGGTGGACATATTCTTCTTATGCGCTATTTTTACGCTCGATCTATTTGTATTCATAAATCTATGTTCCATCCAATCTCGCTTACGAATGTCAATAAAAACGCTTCAGCATTTGAATTTCAAATATCCTCCTTTATTATAGATACTTTTACGACTATTTTATTTGTCTGTAAACGGTGTTCAATTTAATGCTTCTCTTGGGTGTTTCCCCATTGTCCGAGGCGATTCACTTTACAAGGTGCTGTAGAAACAACCGCGAGGCTGTTTACCGTCAACCTGTATTTTATGTTAAATGTTATGGGGTTTGGTCACTAGATTCAAAGATTAAATCTACTTCATAACGATAAGATCTTTTTACCGTACTTTAGGGTGAATACACACGGCGCAATTAGGTACGCGCGTTTCACAAATGCGTTTACGGCGCTATAAATGCATGAAAAGTAGATGTTACGTTTGTATCGGTTTAAACGCGTGAAAGTATTCCGTTGTAATTGCAGGGAAAGGCGTGAATGGAAAGGACCACATACCACGAAATTGTCAATTACCACACAATCTTTCTAATCTTCATTACTTTTACCTTTGCGATCGGGTACCTCTTCTGCTCATTGTTCGGAAGAAATGCGTACCGTCTACAATTTTTGAACGGGTGCTAATTACCGATTGAGATTTAATTGTGTTTTAAGCTACCACCCGTCACCAGCGTCTAAAAAGCGCCGTGTAAATCCAACCTTACGTTTTACGACTTGCATTATTTGAATGACAGTGCGGAGTCTTAGAACACACCCATACGTTGCCGCGTTGCCGTTAACTCGTTACTCTAATGCAGATCGGTTTAAATTGTTAAACCATTTCTGACATCAGGGGGAACAAACGCACAAAGTAACAAACCGGCAAAATACAGAATAAAAATATTGCGTTAATGAATACGTCTAACTATAATAAGTGTAACTAAATAAATAAAATAAATAAATAAATAAACGTTAACACACTCCACCACGCCCCACATAGGATTCCCTGACGCGGGTGGCATGGACAACACAAATTACACGTCACTAATGACTAAACTCATGACCCGAGAACAAACATTTATCTGTCACATAAACATCTGCCGCGGCCGGGAATCGAACCTAGGACCCATCGCTTCGCAGGCACTATAACTACGCTACGGGGTCGTCTAAACTGTAACTGTGAGTAGGAAATAAAAACTCGTGCCGCTTCTTCTTCTAAGACCACTCACCGTAGGTAGGGATTTGTTGAAGCGACACGGCGTAGTTTGACTGTCGAAATTGTAAAAACCAAATTCAAATAAAATTCATTCCATTTCACTTCCATATACGGACACCGATCATTAACATTTTTATTATACGGTTGATATTTCCGTAGCTTTAAAAATTGCACCGTCGCAATCCGAGTGTGACATTTATAATAAGCGACAATTGCTGGGAACAGATTAAAGCCGCAATAATAACCTTCTAAAACAATAGCACAAGCGACGACAAAGGATCATGTCGGCGCACTTAACGCCGCATTCGATACGGCTAGGGTTGTCAAGCGTACAAATATATAAAATTCTTGTGTCACAGTTTTCGGAACAACGTTCGCTGGGTCAGCTAGTCTATATTGTACCATATTTCGGGAGTACGCACCATGCGGTTGAAAAAATATATAGTACGCACAAATACCGATTGATAACCGAGTCGTGAGCCCATCTCCAATTCCTGCACGCACCTATTATAATTTTCAAAACTTTTGTTTGTGCGTATTCGAATGTTATTATTCTAATCCGAAGCTTTGGTTTTCCTTAACCTAAGCACAAAGTAGTGCTTCTGTTAAGGAAACCTGAGAATTCTCCATAACGTTTTCAAAGATGTGCACTTGGCCATCGTGGTGGACTATGGCCAGCAAGCTTCACATTGTGAAAGGGAGACCCATGCCCATCAAGGGGATAGTTATGCGTTGTGCTTGTGATGCAGATGTAGTTTTTTTTTTTACAAAATCCATCACAACTTATTGTCTCGTTACGTAATAAAGCCTGTTTTAATTTTCTTGTTTTTCCTAAAACACTTTATTATTGCAATTTTAGTTATAATGAAAAATAATATAAAAATCCAAAAGAATGTGGGCAACCCTAGATACGGCTGAGCTTTCGATTCGAGAGGAAACTGCGACGGTCATCAGTGATTGCTATTATTTTACTATTTCACTCTCAGATCAATCATTACAACTAATACAAGAACTCACATAATTGCCGCGAAAAATGTCTTATTGGACGCATAGATATATTATTTATTTTGAACCGACTTAAATAGGAGGAGGTTTTCAATTCGACTGTATCGTTTTATGTGTCACCTCATAACGTTTTACTAGGTGTACCGATTTTGATGATTATTTTTTATTCGGAATTTAAGTTAATTTTTGAAGTCGGGTAAGTTTTTTCCAACTTATTTTATGTCCTTTATTTTTCTTTTAATCCTTCGTCATTGAAGTAAATTTTGCTAATCTGCCAGTAATATTATGTTAATTAGAATTGTCATGTTAATAAGATTAGCAAGATTGGCCAGTGTCCAGTAAAATTTGGAAGACCCTCCTCCCCTCGTACCGCTTCAGCTCATCCCACGGTTCACCTTATTTCAACAATTCCTGCTAATCCTGCTCCTTCCTACTGTATTTAGCAAAGTTATAAATTTCTCTGCTACAATAAACTAGATGAGCTCTTTTAAAAAAGAATAAAAACACGGCATTAAACTATAACTGTTGGTAGAAATTCGATCCTATCGAACTTTTAGTATCGATTGATAGTCTATAAATTATATTATTAAATATTTGACCTGTACACCGCAGGGCGTTCTTTATGGAACATGCTTTAGGATAGTGTTTATAGAGGGAAAATTATCTTTCAACCAAGGTAATAAGGTTTAAATTGGTTTATTTAAATCGATGTTAAAGTGCATAAGAAGTTAGGGCCCATTGTAAGTCAAAGGTCGACCTCATATGCGTGTTCCATAGCGCTTTTAAACAAAATATATTCAAATGTAACTGTTATTGTCCCTTATGGCACTTTCACCGGTAACTTACCTGTACTACAGTTTGATATGAGTTGAACTAGGATCTTTAAATAAAGTGTACACTCAAATCTATACATAAAATAAAAATATAACTGATCGATGTCTGTACTTGGAAGATCTTTGCGATTAACTATTAGTATGGTACCTACTTATTACAATAAGTACGAAAATTTTAATAGCTATTGCAATAAACTAATATATTTAACAAATATTTACCACACAAATATACCTCTTCTTTTGTAATCAAACCTGAAACCTCTTGATTGGAACAGTCACACTCATAATTTAACTAAAACTAGATACAGTCATCAGTTTGAGCAAAATAAAGTGCGTTCCAGATTCAAATTAATGTACATTACAAACTACCGCCATCTGCAGTATCATTCTGTGAATGTAAACATATCGAGGAAACCTATATTCTAAAGAGTTATTCGATGATAATCTGAATGCTGTGAAGTAGCCCGCGCACTCGGCCTTAATACTGAAGGATGACTTGATACCATCAGATTGTAAAGAGGATGTTTTAACGACAGCATAACTTTAGTATTAGAAACTAGGAAATACAGGATTTTAGGTCGACGAACGACGAGACGAGCCTCGACATCACCAATGCATTGGCATCTTATACGGGACTTCATCGCCACTCACCATGATTATACCATACAGTAAAAAACATACAAAAGATACATACATAGGTACATGACACAGACCCATGACAATACGACATATACTCGTATATTTATCTAGGTATACAAATAAATAAAAGCGATATGATAGCTACACACTTATTGATTAAACAAGAAACATCAAAACTATTTGACAAATAAAGACGAAAGACTGAGGAGGGGGAAGGGGGGGGGGTTAAATAGGGGTTAATTGTTTGTTTGAAATTTCATCAATCTTAAAGTTGGCACCATGAAAATTGTAGGAACTATATTTTTACACGTTTCGATTATAATGTCAGCCAGTAATATCTTTTATGTTTTTTTTATTATTTTTTCTTTTTATTAGTTAATTTTCTAAGTTGACGTCTGCACATACCTAAACAATTAAATAGTTATTGAACATATTGTTTTAACTTGAGTAAAAGCTGGGAGAAGACGCTGATACCCGAATCACAGTTTCGAGCTAACTCGGGGATCAGAGGCTTCATATTTTAAGTGATTGTAAAAATATGTCAATCAGTCATCCGTGGCTGAAAGTTGAACTTCAGTTATTGATAAATACCTCAAACGCTCCGCGTTATAAGACGTGCATGAACAGTTTTCCGTAGCGACAAATTCTTTATTTTAATCTTGAAACTTTAATATCTCAAGTGAAAATCGCACCGACAAAACAAGTGCTTATTAAGCCGCGCGCTATAAATCTCCCACAGAACTAGGTTAACAGAAAAAAACTAAAAGATTGCAGGCTCGAGCGCTGCCTCTACACTGGTAATTCTGAGCAAGAGTTCAATTAAACTGTATTTATCGTACAAATGACTCAATTGGTGTTGGCCACTTGCTGTATCGACTGATTAGGAACGATGTGCGAGAAAAGATGTAATATTTTTAACTGAATTCATTCTACACGTGTGTAACTATTATGAAGACCATAGAACACAGAAGAACATCATAATCGTCTTCTCGCTCATTTCCCAATTTGATTTTGACATTCAGCTCCCTTTCAGCTTTTCTGTTAATCATACTACTTTCAGACTTCTAATATACTCAATTTATACTTCATCCATTCTCATTACTTCACACAAGATACAAACACGATTATTAAATTGTGTAATAATACCCTCGTGGGACCGCAAGAAAACCTCCGTATGATATCGTTTCGCTGGCGTTGAAACAGGTACCTTAGGAATCGTCTCTCAATAAAATAATATCGTGGCTTCGGTGCGGCGAAATTACAATGTATTGTGATTTATTCGACGTAATGATAATATTATATCGAACTCATGTTTCGCATTCCCGCAAACCAATCAATTCGGTTACTTTACTTGCCACTTTAAAAAATACTTACATTCAAAATTATCAATGCTGATTGTGATACTAAACAATCCAACGTGAGCTTTGAATCTATTCAAAGCTCACGTTTTGGATAAAAATATTTTTAAAGTGAAAACTTGTCGTACATTTTTTGGGATGGGTAAAAAATGTTAAACTCGCGTCAGGCCACGTGTCCTGATCGAAAATTCGTAAGATGTATTTTAGAACCAAGAAGTTACTCGGATACTTTGTAATAAGGTCCCTTTTAAATTGTCAGTGGTGACTGGAATTTATTTTTAATAATGTGTGTTTTTAATAATGTTCGTAAACGGTGACAAATTACTACTGCTTTGATAGGCTGCTTGTTTGCTTAAAATAAAACAATGGATTCAAGTGTCATTGCTGTCCAAAAATATATCTTTTTATCTTTTCCTTCCTATCCACGATCTTCCCTGAACCGAAACCACAACTAACTGTATGAATCCATTACGTCACAGTATCACTCCTCAGAATTTCTGAAATAACAATCAACTCTCCACACAATCACTCCAAGTGATTGTGTGGAGTTGATTCAAAAATTCTTTACCGTAGGACTACACCCACACGGCCCCGCCGCGAAACTTCAGTCGCGAAACCGCAGTAGGAATTCTGCTGCCATCAAGTGTAGTTAACAAACAACTGCTCCAAAGTACTTTTTATACTTTCTTGACCAATAAACAGCGACTCCACGGATTCACTGTGAATTCTGCTCATTGCAGCTTTATTTACGTTAGGATGGTAAGTGCGACAGTGCTACCATCATACCATCATCGGTACATCGCGTGTACTGTACGACCACTCCGGTGAAGCCCCCTCCGTAAAGGTGCCATAACTTTATCTTTACGAGTTCGTACCGAGTGCTTCTAACGTAGAACAATGCGGATAGAACAGCACTTTATGTAAGAATGGTAATTGTTGCTGTATTGTTTGCTAGATATTCCAATCTCGGACTAAGCTAAGGCTAAGGTCGTTCACTTTTTATTACAGGGAACTATAGCACACAATTAGGAAAATAATATCACAGTTTAGACTTAGAGGTGTAGAGATTATACTTTATGAAACCACAACCAACCCCACATTACTATTTCTACTGTGTAAAAAATATTTTATGTACTTAATAGAAATTGTGTTCCGGTTAGAAAGGTGTGGATCCAGTTACATTTTTTAAAGGCGAACATTTTAGTTCTCAAAGGTAGCATCTTCACAGTCGGTCACCCGAATTATAACGAGACTCTTTGAAGGTTTTAGCGAATAATAAATTGGTAATTTAGTATTAGTGGTATTATGTTCGTTTTATTTAATTCGTATTACAAATTACAAAAGACTCACGTAATATGTAAGACATGACAGTGATAATAGATTATATCTCACACCTAGCGCCATAGAAGTATGCGGATAAAACTTGAACTATGTACTTAGTAGTTAATCTATGTAGTTATTAATTAAGAGTGCGTTCCATTTCTATCACTGTTACTAACAATAAGTAACAGGACCAAGTCTAACTATCCTAGTCCCGATTTGAGTCTTGTTCTGTGTCGGTCACTGTTATCATGGGCAGCAGCAGAAGGGTGGTGCTGCATTTTTTTTTTATTTGTATAAGGCAGCAAACGAGCATGCAGCACCACCTTCCGCTGCCGCCCATGACAGCTGTGACCGAATTAGAACAAGACTCATTTATGCATGCTCGATTTTTATCCATATATTTTCATAAATAAGATATATTATATTGTATCACAGACAATCAAACAAAAATTGTAAAACTCATTTATTTGGCACATATTACATTAATTAATAGAGCATCTTAAATATCTTTCTTGTACATGCATCGATTAGTTAGAATTTTCTAATACGAATAATGATTAACATAAAAAATGTTTAATGAGACGAGTTTCTATAATTAGTATTTAAAGTAATTAGCAAACCGTTAAAAATTAACCCAATTCTAATTAAAGTTTCCTCACTAATCAATCATCTTTGAGACGAATCACCGACAATTTCAAGCACGCGTTCAACCCACTAATAAACCAAATTGGAACTCCTTAATCAACACGCAATGCAATTTACTTCATAACCTTTGCCAAATACGTCTCAAATTCGTCTACGCGATTCGTCTACTTCTGTTCTTACATTATCTGTATACGATGTAATTATAACTAATTCATAACATTTTATATTCTATGTCATTAAGGCATTCTACAAACGTAACACTTTTATAGGATGTTTAGTTGCGGCAACTACGAGTAAGTCGACAACTTCTCCTGTTGTTTACCAACGGCGCATTCTTTATGATATACATAGGTATATGTACTTACAACCATTATGTTCTTAAAAATATCCAACACATTACCATAATTATTTAAATAGCCTTTATTGTCTTCAGTTTATGGAAATATATTTTGACGGATAGATTTGAAAGTGGCAAAGTAAATTTTTATGGTTAATGTAGTAAACAATGATTACCTATGTTATTCAGTTAGGCTTTCCTATTATTTTTCTTAAAAAACCCGCTCTTTACAATATTAATTCTGCTATGACAACAAGCTAATTAAAGAATGGTATCAGTGTCTGCGAAGTTTATGGATCGACTAATTGATAGTTGCTTGTTGGATAACTTATCGTAGTTTCTACAGACAGTGGTTCCCGTGGGCAGCGCCTAACGGTAATAATCTTTATGTATTTACGGCGGAAATTACTTCCACTACAATTTTTAGTTAATTTTAGTTAACGATAACAGCCGAATAATTTCGTTTGGCCTACATTTTTAAGCATTATCAAACATCGACTTTACGGTAATCGATTCTGTTCTGTAATTTATTCTGGTTGATTTTGATTGATTACTGCGTAGAATATTAATAATATAATAATTAAAATAATTTATTTCTCTAAACATACATATATTATATTTTTTTGGATTAAACATTATTGGCTTTTAAAATACTTTAAACGTACGTACGTTATTACGCTACGTACTTATATTTTTACAAGTTGGACCAGACTGCTCACGGTGTGCCAATTTAATTTAAAATCGGTTAAGTAGTTTAGGAATCCATCGCGGACAAACATCGTGACAGGAGATTTATATATGTATATTAAGATAGCTGACCACACCACACGTTGCTGTGGCTCAGGACGACGAATCAACCAACAGCGCCATCTATGACAAATCCATAGAACTAAACAATAAATGAACATTATTAATGTTTAATAAACATTTAATTTCCAATAAAAATAAATAAAAAACTATCCTATCTCTCAAGTTGGACCAGACTGCTCACGGTGTGCCAATTTAATTTAAAATCGGTTAAGTAGTTTAGGAATCCATCGCGGACAAACATCGTGACAGGAGATTTATATATATTAAGATTACTCGTATGTCCGTATCCTCTACACTAAGGTTGTCTGGAAGAAATTTATACACAGTGAGCCAGTGATCGGGGACCTGTTTAGAATCCCCGATGTCTATCTGTCAACACTCTTTCTTTCGTTACGTTCTTTCTGTATAACTTTTGAATATTTATAACCTCATTAGTCTCCCAACGCACCTTCACGAGAGTAATGAATAATATGACTCTATAACGTCTATTCGTCTACCGTCGCATAACTTGCATCGATGTTTTAATACGTTACACAATATTATTGCTGTAAAGCCGGGCAACTGCGCCCACGCACGTCTGTAGACGATTTATGTCGATCACCGGAATGTGGTCTGGTCTTCATTGGGAAACCTGTGCATGGGAAATTGTTGCACTGAAACGGGAGTATAGTACGGCCGGCGGTTCTTGGCCGCCCTGAATTTTGTTCGGATCGCTGCGCAGAAGTCAATTTTAGGGTCGAAATCGCGCGGGGTGTCACTTTGAGCATTGTTTGTTTCAGTCACACGCTCAGTGTTCGTGTCGCTATCTCTCTCTAAATGACAATACCTGCGCACTATATCCGAAAGTCTAACTTCAGAGCGGCCAAGATCCGCCGGCCGTACTATACTTACTCGACTACCCATGGACGTTTGACCTACGGGTCACAATGGTTATGTCGGAGAGAGTGCCTATTTGACGACCCGTATGGCGCGGTAATGCCGGAATACTGCGAAGAGTCCTGGGCTCGAAACTTTCTTAGGCTTTTAAGTCTGAACTTGCATGTTTGAATTTCTGTTCTCTCCATACCAAATTTCATCTAAATCGGTGCAGCGGATTAAGCGTGAACGTAATAGACAGACATAAAGACAACGAAACAGAGTTACTTTCGTATCTTATTATTACATAGTATGCATTTAGTCAGAACAAAATTCTAAAGATATCGAACATTAATCTTAACCTATTTGTACCTAGAATGTGATTCATTCACAGACAGTTTGTGTGTCATTTGTGTCTATGTCTACCCCTGCGACACAACGAACCCTAAGAGAGTGCGCGCACGGGGGACATTTGTCTGCGTGACATAAAAGTTTTTGTCTTCGTCGCGTCGCGTGGGCGCTCACGAGGGCGACAGTGACAAAACTTTTTTGATATGAAAGCGTCAATGGAACGACGATCTGGCATGTTAACCACTGCGCCGTCCGTCTCGTCAATGTGAACGGAGAGTGACAATTTTGTCACCGACCCCGGTCGGCGTACATAAAAGTCACCCAGTTGTCGCGTCGTAACGTGCGCGCACCTCCATACATCCAAGGACTTGATAAGAGCGACGAAACAGTCACGGCGACAAAAGTCCCCCGTGCGCGCACTCTCTAATAAGATGTGTGTGTTTGTTATGAATGAGAGTCATCTTTGATTGTGATTTCCATCACTCCTCAGTAAACGCTCGCTAATATGCCGTACAAGGAAAGCCGGTCCCATTCTCAGTTGATTGATGAGTGATTGACTGGGTCTCTCTGCAGCTCCTCGGGAGATTCAATAGCAGCTTATTAGCTAAGTGACGTGCCATCCGATAGGCCTCACATCCGTTTGAAACTTAATACCATGTATAATATTTAAAGGCTGTTTTAATCTCATCGAAACCGGCGAACCGAAATCGTCGTTGAAACACTTGGCAATCACTGATTGTACTTCTACATATTACATCACAAAAATCAGTTTGCCTAACATCGACTGATAACTGTGATAAGACATCGAGTAACGAATGAAAGTGAAAGTCCGATAAAGTTAAGTTATCTACGGCATTTTGAATAGATAAATTTGTCTACAACAAAAATAACATGGCCGTAAATGCTGCAGATTGTCAGTTAGTAAAATTGTAAGTAGGGTAAACGAGCCAATACACGGACTACAGTAGGCACAAATTTTTATTAGATCGGCATAACAAACCGGATGTCTCTTATTACATTATTCTTCCTTACCGCTGATTTACCTATTATATCAAGCAATGGTAAGTATTGTGATTAATTTATTACCACTACAGTTACATAATTATCTTAATTATTACTGTAGTGTACAAGTCGTGTATAGAGGCTTATACCTGAAGTAATATGTCTGCTCCTGGGAAGTGTGTTCCTTGCGTCTGGACTCCGGGCAGTCCTACAACGTCCAGCCGCTGTGCCGGCGCCATCTGCCCAAATGAATTCCCCCCCACAGCCTCATACCGATCAGAGTATTCTGAGATTGGGAGTGGCGACAGTCTTTTTGTCTACATAAGATAAGTTAATGCTTGACAACAATCCCACCTGATACCGTAACCATCCCATCGACGTAACTTCCCATTAACTAAGAAATTCTAGGATTGTCTTGAGTTACCATTTCGTATCCGGTTCTTAAGGAAGATTTATGTTTTCTAATAGCATTGTAAATTGTTACAAAATAAACATAATTTGTTTGTCTATACTCTATAACCTATAATGACAACGGTAAATCAAAGTCGGACGGTGTGAGCGTTTATTTAAAAGTAAACGGTCAACGACAGGATCTTTCACCCTATCTCCAAACATCAGTTGGCGAAACTTTCCCTAGTTGTTTAGTACTGCAAACGTTACTGTACCCTGCTGGGCTGTCCTATGCTAATTCTCTTACGAAACGTGTGGGCTCTCAGATTTACTGCTGTGCTGCCACCTGGTGGTAACAGTTGGTGACCCTGCAGCTGAGCGCGGGGTGCCAGGTTCGATTCAATTGCCAGATTGCCGTTCGAAGGGGCTTGGGTTCGATTCCCAGCGTGGCGGAAATTTGAACAATCATTTTAAATTTCCGTTCTTGGTGGATTGTTCTAGTCTAGTATGTTGTTGTGCCCTTGACACAGGTTATTCTAGTGTGTGTAAGTATATTGATAATAATAATTAAATGACGCCCCTGGTGTTGTCAATGAGCGACGATGATCACTTACCATCAGGTGATCAAAGCTGAGTTTTAAATGTGTAGTGTTTATTCTAACTTGTATGTGTATTCGTTTCTATGTTATATAACTTATCTTGAATAAATCTTTATTTTTTCTTTCAAAATATTATTTATTTGTACCTAGATGTGTGCAGCGTTATTTATTTGTTTTATAGAACATTAAGACCGTCTGTAAGCAAAGCAATAGTGGTTACGAGTTTAAATAAAGCATAATGATGATGTAAATATGCTTGGACAGTGTCCAATAATGCATAACTAACAACAGTCCTGGCCACAGCTCAGGACAACCGGACAAGACAATAACAATTCAGATGAGTTAGAACGCAATACGAGCGACTCCGCGTCGTAAACATATGTTTATTGCTATATTAATATGTAAATAGGTGATGATACCGGGTTTACAACTCGGAGCGGCAATATCTATGTATAATTTATTTTTATTTATTAGCAGCAGTGGTGGGTTTCTAGATCTCCTCAGGTTTGAGGAGACCATTGAGTGGGCCGTTAATGGGTTGAAGCCAATTTATTTATTTGTCCTTTTTCCGTTAACAGCTGGCATGGCAGTCATGGTGGTGATAAGTCACCGTGATACTCTAAAAGAATCACCGATGCCTTGTCCGCCAAGAAATAAGGAAGAGGAAGGAATGAAAAAACGAAGTCAATCACCCAGCTGCAACACCACAACTCCTTCGGCGGCTGCCTCAAACAAGAGGAGTAGTCAGCCACTTTAACACCAAAGTTTACAGTAAGTTCGTAAATACAACCTCTGCTAACCAGACTAACCACCTTGATCCCGATTCTAGTCTTGTTCTGTTTCGATCAAAGTTGTGTTGGACGGTAGCGGAAGGGTGGTGCTGCATGCTAAATAAATAAAATTATAGTGTCTGTTTGTAATATTAAAATAATCGCTTTTTATTTTAATATTACAAATTACCAAATGCATATGGATGTATACACGGTGCATATACAAAAATAACATTTTTTACAATTTTTGTTTGTCTGTCTGTTTGTTTGAGCTAACCTCTGGAACGGCTGGACTGATTTTGACGAACATTTCACTGGCAGATTGCTGATGTCATAATGAGTAAGTTAGACTACTTTTATTTTAGAATATTTTGTTAAATTCCACGCGGACGAAGTGGCGGACACAGCTCGTCTTAAATAAAGAAAATCGTGTAATATAAACTTGATAAATAAAATGTGGCCTTGGCAAGCCCTAGTAACAAGCTTTAAAATATTTCCCGTTGGTTTTACCATTTTTCTGAACATATTAGCATCTGCCAGTGAATTAGTTATGACACAGGCTTAGGACGCCAATTAGTAAATTACTGGTAGCTTTATCACTGTTACGGCTCCGTCTTGTGTGGTCCGCGCCGCCCATTCCTCGCTAAATAATTCATATTTTCCCCTAATTATATGGACTTAGTTTCGTTCTATACCGAATTATAAAGAGACTCTTACCAACATTTACTAACTGGACTATTACTAACAATAACTAACAGGACTAACATTCACTAACAGTCCCTGCCCCAGTCCTCATACTTACAAACTAACGAACTAATGTTCTAACACCGTCACCTAACCGGACTAACTATCCCAGTCTCCATATATGAGTCTTGTTCTAAGTCGGTCACAGTTGTCATGGGCGGCAGCGGAAGGTGGTGCTGCATGCTCGTTTGCAGCAATTAATCAACAAAAAAAAATATAATTAATTAGATTAAAAATAAATTGCAAGTGATGTGTACAGAAGAACGTAGTAGGAAATGGGTTCCATACGCCACATCGAATTCAATTACATCGAAGGAAATACAGGATACGTTTCGTTAATAATTTTTTGTAAAATTTGTTAATTGATAATAATAAAAACTTATTATAAACAAACATCCCAACAGTCACATTCATAACATTAGTAAATAGCTTTCACCCGCGGATTCGCTTGCGTTAAACTTGGGTTTAAAATCTTTGCTACGTAGATACCTACCAATTTCCGGTTAAAAGATCTATAATTATTATCTATGCTTTTGACAATATGTAAGCAAAATTTCAAGCCGATTATTCAGACGTAACAAACAACCAAACAAACATCACTTTCGCACTTATCCTATTACTAAGAATTACAGTATGTAGGCACAATGCACTAATAACTCAACTGAATCTGTTACATACGCGTAAAACCATTGTAGTGTTAACACTTAATCCTCGGTTTAATAATGGAGTGTGATGGTCGGAGCACATGCGTCATCCCGCGCCGCCTCGATATGTTAGGATCACAATAAGCTCACCAGAGCTTAAGTTGATTCATAGAGACAAACGCTACATGGTTTAGACATGTCAAGTAGGGCCTGGAGTGTACGACACGGGAAAGTGGTTACAATTATTATAATGTTGGTGCTGCAAATTAAGTAGCGATAGCTTAGTGGTTTCAATGTTGAACTCCTGAACAGCGGGTGCTTGGGTTCGATTCGACGCAACTACACGTACCTTTTTGTCAAAGATGATTTGGTTATTAGAATCTGTGTATCACTGGTGCGGTGAAGGAAAACGTCGTGAGGAAACCTGCACACCTGAGAGTTCTTTACCATGTTCTCAAAGGTGTGCCAAGTCGGCAATCCGCACTTGGCCAGCGTGGTGGAACATGGTCTGAACCCCTCACATTGTGAGGTCACCTTGTGCCCAGCAGTGGGACAGTTATAACAACGCACACATGAGCATTGCAACATCATCACCTCGCCTCGGAAGATTCTCATTACTCGAGACGAGGCTGATTCGCTTGCGAGTTCATCATCATCACAACCCATAACTGTCCCACTGCAGACACGAGTCTCCTCTTACAATATGAGGTGTACAGGCCATTGTAGACCACTTTGGCCAATTACCGATTGGCTAGTAAAGGTTAAACCAGTAGATTAGACTTCGGTGACTTTCAAAATTAAACTAGACAGCCGCTAGCCTGAGCTATTCACTCTTCAACGGAACCAATTAGCTCTTAAGCTCGCGATTCCCGGAATCGAGCGCAAAGGATATATTTCATCAGATCCAGTTACTACTGTAGTTTTGTAACATGATTTAATAACTCTGTCAATAGAAATAATCTACCGCGAAATGGACATTGTTCCTTATTAATGTTTTGAGCTGACGGAGAACGAAACGTTACAAAATTAACTAACCAAATGATTTACTGACGGTTAAAGAAAGCGTCGTTGGTTTTAATTATCTCTGAAGTCTGAAGTAGTTTTTAATGTAACTGTGTTACTAACTTTAGGAATCTTTCAGTTATGCCGGAATCGAACCCAGGCTTTCCTGTTAGGGAGTACAACTTTTATGATTTCATCACTTGGCTATCACTTACTTCAGGGTCTTTCAGATTTTAATTGTCTGTCTCGCAATGTTCCCAATGAACAGTTAAATGTAAAATAACATTTTAACAACCTGTTAAATTATTACTTTGACAAATCGCATGCCTTCGAGCGTTACTCCACTAGAATTCATTGAAGTCGAGCCTCCTTGGCACAAGCACAATCGCGGTAATATTAATTGTGGAGCTGTAACGAACGCACTAAATGTTGTCTTGAATAATTTTGTAGACCATTTGGACATTAATGATGTCGCATCACTCACGGAAAAGAATGATGAAAGCGAATTAAAATAACGCCTCTGAATTTTGGGTGTAGGAATCACGTAAAACATTTCACAGTCGGCAACAACAGGGTAAAACGACAGGGTAGCTAATAATACAATACTAATATGCATAACTATGCACCCGTGCCCTGTAGTGGCCACTAATGGGTTGAAGCCAGCCAAGTATAAGTATCGGTGGGATTAAATTGGGTGATACGAGTCCTGCGACCTGCAATCGAAGGGAATGCTCATACGCTCATAGGCTCATACGAGCCTCTTACGCTGTTACAGTACGAGAATTGAATGTATAGTACGGCAGGCAGCATGGCATGAGCATGGCAGGTTGGCTTGGAGTCAGTCATTGATAAATAATTACATCTCAAATTATAAAAATATGAAAACAATCCCCACATAAAACGCGCGTACATTTAGTTGTTTGCGAGACGTAATAAAATTTTGGCATGTTATAAATTTCAATGAAGGCCTTAATAGATAGACTATTGTGTTACTCAACACTGTCAATGCAAATTTAACGGCGGTCGTAAACAGCGGTCGCACCGACCCCACGGTGGTCAACGATTCTTGATCAGACGCTCCTGATAAATCTATTTATTTTATCACCGTTCTTACGACAAGGGGCCCTGGATGTTTAACTCTATTAAATAATGGCATGACAATGAACTTTATATCAACTTTTTATGTGGTAATAAACGTTACACACTCTTACCTCCAGGATTTTATGTCGTGTGCGTCATGGACAACACAAAGCCAAGACGAGATTTGTATATACCGTTTTTTTCTTATAACAAATTACTCATTCACTTTTGCCTACGAAATAGACTAATCGCTATTGGAAAGACAAACACATTCAGTTTCTAATGAAAATGCTGTCTGTGTATCCAATTTGGACAAGGTTATAATTAGCCCCGCGGATAGGGCTACCAGATATCCAGATTTGTCAGGACATGTCCTCAATTTTAACCTTCAGTCCGGCTATTGAATTTGTCCGGAAATTAAAAAAAAACGTGAAAAAACTTCCAATATGAACTTAATTTAAAAAGGAAATAATTTATTTTGTAATAAAAATGTCCGGATATGGATGTACTACTTCGTTTTAATTTTATAATGCTTTCCACTACAAATTTTTTGGCATGTTTGAATAGTTTTCGAGATATTCAAATTTTAAAAGTATTTTTTTAGCATTAGAAATTTCTCTAGCGTATCGTTTTCCTTCCATGACTAATATTTGCATGAAATATAACTCCAATGCTGAAAAATGACAGCTCTGTGCATTATTTCAGCTCGAAATCCGGTTATCAGTTTTCAGAAAGTTATCCCCGGATTTTTTATAATATCCAACCTACTGTCCACGTCCAGACTTTACAAATACCGAGATGGAAACCCTACCCGCGGATTGTATCACAGTTCCCTCCCCACAAATTTATCATTGCAGTGCCGACAGGCAATTTGTTATTGACTCGTATCTTCAAGAAGCAATGTGGAGCAGAGATGTTGTCATCACCTAAACAAGCCGCTTTGAGGTTACAAACATCACATAATTATGCAAGTGATGAAGTCTTGAGGTGCTTATAAGTTTGTTCGTGTTGTCAGCTAATCGCTGAATGTTGATAGATTCCAAATACAACTAGCAAAATGAATATGTACCCTCAAAAATATTTACTTTGCAGGGTGCGACTTACCCCCAGATGTCTTTTGACAAGTGCTGTCCTCTATTCGATATCAATTAAGTAATGGATGCCATCCCTGGAACTTCCCGCTAAGTTGGACTCTTTTGAGCTAAAAGTAATCATAAATACTGGGTGATTTTTATTTCACTTGACATACTCGAGAACATAAAAGAACAGGGCCATAGGCAGTTAGGCAGTGATTAAAAATATAAAGTCAAAATTCTTCGAGATGTCATGAAAACTCGATTTCCGAAAATCGGGGTAAAATCAAGAACAACTCTATTATTGATTTTTTTCAATTTTCTTAGCGGGATGTTAAAAATTGAAGTTGCGAAGTAATTAAAACCTCAACATTATTGCCAATGTGAACAGTTCCGTATCAAAGCAATCTGTAAGCACCTTTATAACGAAGAAACAAAGAAGAATGTTAATAAATTACCTTTTTCAGTAGCCGTTGGTATCCACGACATGTGTGAAGAATGCGTACACCAATGAATTTATGGTTACATTACCACCGGCTTCCAACACATGCTTGTAACTTTATCACGTGTGATTAATAACGGATGATATTTTATGAGCACCAGGGCAAATTTGATCGTTGAGGACAAGTGGATTCCATGTAGAAGAAGATGAAGAAGAAGAAGAAACATTTATTCCGTCAGTTACACTTCGACAAAGCTTACATGTTACATGATTATACTTTGATGGGAACCCTTTGGGAGGTGGCATCGCGAAAGTTACGTCACTATCATGGCAAATGATAGTGACATAACGTCCAAAACAGAAACCCATGACGTCACTAGGGTACACTTATTTGATCAGAGAAGCGCGCAGGATTCAAACTCGTACGAGAGACCAATCAAACCACAGACAACAATCAAAATACCAGTGATATTGAAATTATATCAACGAAACCTACCAATACATTCTAATTTCGATTAAGAGATTTATAGGCGCAATAAAATACGTTAACAGTTCACGGGCAAATTGATATAGTTTAACGAGTTGGTAACTGAATGGTAGCCACGTGTTTACAGCAGTACGACGTATCGCTACGATCGGTCGCGTCGCAGACGATACGTTTGGAAAATTTCCTTATTCAAATGAAATAGAGCGACTTATGAGGTATGTTGAAGTGAAACAGAACACATTACTTTTAAAAGCTTTTATTCTGTTGGTGTGTGTAACCTAGTTAGTGAAATTTTGTTCTGCAGATTGCTACAATTTCACTAGCAGATTGGTCGTGAAATTCTGTGTTGCTTGTTATAAAGTGCAATATAATGATGCAGTAAAGCTGGCCTTTACTCTGAAATGAAACGACGCAATCCTATAGAGTTAGGATTCGTCATCAGTAGTAGGTACTTCGGTCTTATCCAGGGTCTGATGATGAAGAACGAGGGTAATTACAACTAAAGTTTTTGACGTGATAACGTTTTATAAATTGATATGCGCGCACGGAAAAGTTACCCGTTCCGATGACGTCAGAGCGTGACGTAACTCAGAGCGTGACGTCAGAGCTAGCAGTTAGAATAGTTCTGCTACTGTTTATAACAAATGTTGAATAGGCGACAACGTGTTTTGTGTTTTTGTTTATTTCTACTTATTTTCTTATGACGTTATCACGTAATATTATCGTCACCATTTTTTTAACATTATCTATTTTCTTATTTTCACTTACTTTCAGGAGTTTATTTTGCTGTTTCTTCTCCTGTGTGATAAGACTTTTAGTAATGACAGCAGAAGCAAACAAATTCCTATATTAGAGGATCATACGAATTATTAATCGAAGTACATTTTCTTATACGACGTGACGTATCTCGTGACGAACAAAATACTACAATTGGCATACGGAGGATCGCCACCAGCTATTTATCATACGTTCGATTCGACGATGAACCGAAACGACATATCGTTCCGAATAAAAGGGGTTTAAGACATCAGCTCGAGCGCTCGTTTTCGGAACGGTGTACTGCCTCGGGCGAAACACTTAATATGAATTTGGCCACATTTTTTTCTACTGACGGTTGGGCTGCTAAGGGTCTTCTCTCATTTTGAATTGGGAAATCGGCTGAAAACAAATCAAAATTTGTGAGAATTGAGTTCCAAGGACTTTCAAAATTTTGTTTCCTTGTTAAGTAGGTTCTAATGCTAATTAAAAACTTCACATATTTGAGAACATTGTACACGTAAGCAGGTTTCCTCATGAGGTGTCCGTTGACTGGACCAAGTATAACTTTTCATAAGAAAGTACAACATTGATTTCTTTGGTAATATAATTTTCTCAGAGCAAAGATACTTAGACTCTTGACCGGTACTCTACTGATAAGTAAGGCGACTCCCATAAATGAAAATCAATATTTTTTGTGATGGGTAGTGACCAAAAAACTCATTTATATACCGCGGTCTTTAATTGAGGCTGACGCCTAATTACTGCTTCAAAAGCATTTGGTTTGCGTCCATTGTTGTCTAGATGTGATTGTAGGATTATAGTAGAAGTGTCGTTAATTGGAGAAGGCCTATGTCCATGCCACCACGATACAGGGAATCAAGTATTCAATCAATCAATCAACTATTGGGCAAGTGTGAGGGAATAATCGTATATTTATAGGTAAATATTATATAACCGAAAGGTGGGAGATGTTCTTTGTTAGCTAATAAGTCATAATCAACAACCAGTAAGTGTCATTAAAACTATTCAATTGGGAAGAAAAGGGGAGAAAAAATCGCAGGTAATCACCACGAACGTATCGGTTATTTTATATTTAAGCTTCTGTTGCAATTCAAATTTAAACTGTGGACTTATTAAGTCATTATATGGTTTAAAAATGGAACGTGGGCGCAAGACATATCAAAGAATATTCAAATGTGCAGACGTTCAAAGACATAAATATGTGACTCAATGAAGTAGTTAAAACGCTTGAATATCACTTATTTCAACTAAGTGCTGTAATATTCTACTTAATTTGATTTAAATGTAATCTTTGCTCAAAATCTTTTATTTTGTAATATCATTTCATTTTTGAAAACTTTTTGAAAAATACCGACGTTAAAATCATTTGACTTCCTTATTGTTAGGCAAGGCAAACCTATTTCTTAATTATATTTTAACTAGTTCTCTTAGTCTTAGCAGATAGCTTACGACTTCCGGATGGTTATAGTCAGACAGGTAGAAAACTTCCATCGTACAATTGACGCTGGGCTTAAGTAGATCAGAGCCTTAACATGATCCTAATCCATTTGCCTCAGCTGCCTCACGTTAGCTAAAGCTGATGGGCGGATGGATTTGCCTCAATCGTTCAAGAGTGTTTTCAACAACCATAAAAACTTAAGACTTACTTAGAGTAAATATTGGAATATGTGCTCAATCTCGGTCGATTAGTACTTATTTGACCCACTGCGCCCTACTTGTTCACGCAAAAACCAACAGAAGATAATGAACCACATAAAAACCCAATAATGACACGGACAGACCACCAGTAATTCTATGGAAGCCTATTGACTATGGCTTCATTAACATAACATTTCATAACCATAATAGCTATGCCGATATCCATTATGGATAGGGCTGTCTACACCTGAATTGCTAATGATGTAAAAAAATAAATATCGCATAAATTAAATAAGTTGTTTTTGCACACGGATTACAAATTAATTTTAACTAAGATTCGTTTTAATTTTTTGCATTGAATTGTTGTTTATTGTCAATTAATTGGACTTCCCGTAACATAAATAGAAAGGTCCAATGAAGTCTTAATCTAGGACATTCGTGGAATCCCCGATAGATGACAGCCCTATGGATAACATAGGTCATACGTTATGCCGCCAATGTAATTTTTGCCTAGCTTTTTGTTAACCATCATTATAAACGACAGTTTGACGACGTAATCTCGTCGGTGAACGAATGAAGCTTTGATGTTTTTTAATTGAGTTTTATGAGCTTACAATAAATTGTTTTTTTTTTATTGATCACTCGATGTATAGTATTGATTAGAAATTGGTTTATCCATTTCTTAATGTTAATTAAATTTCAATCAAAAAATATTGAAATGATTGGACTTAACCATTGAAGACAGATGTTTTAATATTCCATTGATTTAAACATTGATCGATCGATTGATGGTATTCATTTTTACGTCTATGTCCCAATAATCGCTATAAATATGTCCCTATAAAGAATCCCGTGGAAACATTCCGTCACGCGCTAACTGCTGCATAAGTTTCTTGATAAGCGAGGAAGGTTACCTTCAAAATAAGGTTGAAAGCTCCTTATAGGTTGTAAGTGGGTGGTAGAGCCTATTAGAGTTCGCCCGGGGTGGTACCACGGTACCTGGTACCATTTCTACCGTGTAATAATCGTTTTAACAGCAATCGCGACCCGGTTTGAAAGGTGTGGAGCCGGTTACACTCTTTACGTTACTTAGTCCTCAAGAATAGCAACACATTAGAACGAGACTCTTACTAACAATTACTTACTAGACTATTACTAACAACAACTAACAGGACTCACTAACAGTCCCTGCTTCGGTCCTCATACGCACTAACAAACTGACTAACTAACACATTTAATATCACCCTCTGCGCTGGACTAACCATCCTAGTCTCGACTTGAGTCTTATACTGTGTCAGTCACAGTTGTCATGGGCGGCAGCGGAAGGGTGGTACTTCGTGCTCGTTTGCTAACATAAACAACAGAACAGAAACAGAGGTAAACAACTCCAATTAGAAAGTAAGTGTAAACGCAGTAACCAAGCACGACCGGCATGCGTCAAAAGGAAACCAAACATTTAATTTGCAGCGAATGTCTTGTACCAATTGAACTGCAATCGAGAGGTTTGGCGGTTTGAACCGGTCACAAATCCAATTACCTCCGCTAAAGATCTTCGTACACAATGTACCCCAACGCAAGGTTTTTAACGTACTTTTGTAACATTCTCACACTCATTCCTACACTAGGAATACTAGAATTAATCAGTTTCATAATCCAAATTTTTCCTCGCTGGGAATCGAACCCATCCTTCGAACTGCTTATATAAGTCATATAGCGCTAATAGCCAGGCGGCTTGCGTCGTTTCTAATAGATCGACTGAGCGACCGGGTGCGGTCGGTAGTTGGACGGGTGACCGCTAGTGGCCAAAAAATTCTTGAGCGTGCTTCGGAGGGCACGAAAAGCCTTCCGTCCCGGTTGTTCTTTAGATATCAGTCGTTAAGCAGTCGGACGCCTTTGGGCGGCATAAAAACTTCCGACACATGGGTTCGCCACTAACCCCTCCACCAAACCGCACTGGAGCAGCGTGGTGGAGTATGCTCTAGGCCTCCATAGACCCGTGCTCAATGGGCCACTAATGGTTGGAAGCCATTATACCAGTCATATATGGCCGAATGTTGAAACTTGCTAATGCGATAACTTAAATTTTACTACGAGACTAGAGCTAACCATGTCTGAATACCGCAATAATGTACGCCGACCCTTAAACTCGAGCGACATAGGAAACGCTTGTCAAATTACCACAGCGACGCCGTACGTCCCGCCATTCAGCCGATCACTGTAAATTCATCCGCTCACTCACTCCGAACGAGCGACGCACTAAATTAATGCTCATGCAACATTAATGACCGATTATTCAAAAGCTTGTATAAACACTAAATTATAGAGCGGGCGTTTAATTGATTAACTTGGGGACAACTCGTAGGGCCGAGGACGAACAGGGCGCCTGCAAACGATCCGGGGACCGAGTCTGCTAACTTAACTAATAAATGCTTCAATTGCCTCGTGTCGGAAGAATTTGACACATTTTGTATACCAAAATATGTCAAACAGGCCTGTTGGTTGAGTGGTTAGTGACCCTGACTGCGAAACCGGAGGTCCTGGGTTCGATTCCCACCCAGTACAAATCTTTGTGTGATGAGCACGATCTTTTGTTCTGTGTCAGGGTGTTATTTATCTAATTTATGTATGTATTTAAAAATATATAAGTATGTTTATCAGTTGTCTGGTTACCATAATACAAGCTTTGCTTAGTTTGGAATCAGATGACCGTGTGTGAGTTGTCCGGAGAGATATTGCACCCGGGCGCTACATGTGCTAGAACCGCTCTTGCTTAGAAGCCTCTACCACTCTCTCACTCTCACGACCTATCACTAATATCTATACCTCTATCACTCTCTCTCTCACTCTTGACTTTTAGAATACATTGTAATCGAAGGGGAATACTGTCGCAGGCAATTTGTTACAGTCCTTCGCGGTATGCATTAAGTTAGATCTTTGTTACAATTTCATTACAAGACTGATCGTGCGTACCGGGCCTAAGGGTATCATTTTAAATAACGGTTACATTTATGAGTGACTAATATTCATTTAAATCGCGGCGATACGGAGCGGGCCAGACTTACGGCTCGTGTTTATTGCAACTAAGTACATCTTGTTATTTTAACAGTTAACTAAAATATTAACTGTAAACTAAAATAAATAAATAAACGCTAACATACTCATACCCCCGCACTAGCACAAATACCACATCATTAGAGAGTAGAGAGTTCGCCCGGGGTAGTACTACCGCCCGCCACGGTACTTAGTACCATTTTTACCGTGTAATAATTTTTTTAACAGCAATTGTGTTCCGGATAGAAAGGTGTGGAGCCGGCTGCACTTTCTGGAGGCGACCATCTCAGTCCTCAAGGGTAGCAACACATCTGTGACCGAATTATAACGAGACTATTACTAATATTTACTAACTGGACTATTACTAACAATAACTAACAGGACTAACATTCACTAACAGTCCCTGCCCCAGTCCTCATACTTACAAACTATCCAACTAATGTTCTAACACCGTCACCTAACCGGACTAACTATCCCAGTCCCCATTTGAGTCTTGTTCTAAGTCGGTCACAGGGCGGCAGCGGAAGGTGGTGCTGCATGCTCGTTTGCTGCCTTAAATCAATAAAAAAATAACATTCATAACGCATGAACTAATATTTATTTATTTCTGTCACATAAATATCTGCCCAGGACGAGAATCAAAACCGGGAACCCTCGCTTCGCAGGCAGGTGGACTAGGCTACGGGGTCTTCGTTTCTAGAATTATTAATTTCCTATGCAAACTCCATTTACTTTTTTTATTTAAACAATTTTTTGTGCTATTACAATTTCTGCTGGCAAGACAGTTTGGGTAAAAGAATGAGTTAAAGATCTTAGAAGTTAGAAGTTGAGTAAAAGAAGTTCTAACTTTCAAGATCTTGAACCGTTAGTTCTGCTGGCAGGTCTATAGACGATTTATCATAAAAATGTGTTAAGGAGTTTCATGCAATGCACTGTTTCTTTTCACTTTTTCAGTAGATAATAATTATATCGCCTCCAAAACGTAGGAGACGAACGTGACATGCGTAAGTATATTGAGAGACGAAGTACATAATTTCTAATTTGAATTTGGAAATATTCAGTATCTAGGGTAAACGGACCAATTATTGGCACTGAGGGCTATATTTCACCGGAACACCATGGCGGCGCGATCAGTTGCGCCACCGTGGTGTCCGTAAGCTACCAAACTAGACACCATACAGACACCAGAGTTGCCACACCACACAGAGACAGTATCAAAATGGACCTTGAAGACTGTCACTGGCGGCCGGACTGGCGGCCGAGTGAGTGAGACACCATGTAGCGCTATAGTAATTAGTGGTGGCGCGACCAGCGTGGCGGCGCAACCAGTAACATTCTGTGCACGTGTCCGAGTTGATCGCGCCGCCAAATTGGTTGCGCAACCAAACATCTGACAAATGTATACAGCTCTATAGAGAGTTACTCACCTGGTGGACCTGGTGTCCACCAGGTGAGTAACTCTCTATAGAGCTGTATACATTTTATTGGTAGCGGCGACTGGTTGCGCCGCCATGGTGTCCCGGTGAAATATAGCCCTAAGGGTGAGCTACGTGTCAGTCTGAAATTTAAATTACCATAAAATCTTATTTGCAAAAGCTAGTAGACAAAACATGTGACAGAATCAATGAAAATACTTTAATCTTTGTTTTTATAATCATTTTTAACTAAACTCTAAAGTGCCAATAACTAAACATTACCA
This sequence comes from Ochlodes sylvanus, assembly GCA_905404295.2. NCBI lineage: Eukaryota > Metazoa > Arthropoda > Insecta > Lepidoptera > Hesperiidae > Ochlodes > Ochlodes sylvanus. The sequence goes on from FR990144.1 coordinate 8,600,505, forward strand.
ATAATGTCAATGATTACCAAGCACCAATTCTTAAGTCAAGTTCCCGTATTATTATAGGATTGAGTCACGTATAGCCGGTGACTTGCCAGACAAATTGCTCACATGTTTCCTCTGGACATAAATTAGCTAGAACCACCTAAGCCCGCTAAGCCGGTGCAGCCAGATATCGTAAACAAACAGACTAATAAATCTTATTCTTGTATATTGAGACGATATAATACAGGGTCTTATTAAAGTCTACATAAAAATTTAAGGGAAACGAGACAGATTTTTTAGATTTTTTTTATAAATTGGCGGTAATAAATCGTTACAACTTTTGAACAAATAGTACCAGATCCGGCAGCATGTTTATTGCGCTCATCTGTTTTTTGGTTAAATCCAAAATTTTATGCATATTTATAATTAGGAGAATATATATATATTCTCCTAATTATAAATATGCATAAAATTTTGGATTTTACCAAAAAACAGATGAGCGCAGTAATCCTGCTATGGGATCTTAGACTAAAAGCCTATGACGTTGAAATAAATACAGCAGTGGTTGTCGATAACAAACTGTTTATTATATAAAAAATTAAATTCTACCAATCGATTTTTTAAATTATATTTTACTAGTTTTAATATTTATTTTAGGTACTACTTTTTACGATTTTTCATTGTAGGTAATAGTTTTAAAAAGGCAGAATAAAACTGAGTTTCTGTCTTTACATCATGTCTGATATCAGTTACACCAAAGACGTCATCGATACGTTGCCGACCCAAAAGGAAAAGGGAGAGACTCATTCACTTTTCTTTAGATAATTACCTACTGCCAGTATAATTTATTTGCTATTATGTATCTACCTACTTATGTATTTAAGTATCAACTGGAAACGTAACAACATTCAAGCAACCAAAACGTAAGTTCCAAACACAGACCATTGTGGATCCAAAACAACGAATTCTTTTGCAGACACGGTTTTACTACTCGACAATTTAGTAAGTTTTTGTTTCGCTAGATGGCGTATATTACAACAGATTTTAACTGTCGCATTGTTTGAAACGAAGGTTATCAGTGGAAAAAAACGATATGAGCAGAGATTTCTAGAATTTTTTGTATATTTATAAGTCATAACAGAACAGTTACGGTTTAGGTACCTACGATTTTCTTCTTGGAGAAATCATCGACCGTCACGCCATCTGTCAATTCAGTACAAACGAGTGGCGCCACGGCGCCACCATGATAATGCAAGGATTTTTTGTAGCAAATATTTTTAAGTTTCGATTATGTATAGCTAGGGATAATATAATTTAATAATACCTGTGCTGAAATTATTAAAAAAAAATTTTGGTTGCACTGTGTCGATTCCATAGACGAGTACCTAGAACAAAAATAATCGTTACAAACTTGAATGATGTATATCGTTTGTTGTATTCAAATATAATACATATTTATTTCAATCGGTTAATAAATAAAAAAGATATATCAGTTTCAAGTATCACACCAAAAAAAACTTAATATGTGTATTAGATGTGTAGTTAGAACAAGACTCTTACTAACAGTGACAAACTGGACGATTACCAACAACAACTAACAGGACTAATTATCACTAACAGTCCCTGTCCCAGTCCTCATACTTACTAACTAACTAACCTACTAATGATCTAACCCCGTCTCCTAACCAGACTAACTATCCTAGTCCCCATTTGAGTCATATTCTGTGTCGGTCATATTGTCATGGGCGGCAGCGGACGGGTGGCGCTACATGCTAGTTTGCTACCTTAATTTCATAAAATAAATAAAAGTATTTTGTCGCAATTTGCCAGATTGTTCTTTTGAATGTTTATAACACAAACCCCTGCGACTTTGTCTGTATGTAGTCAGCTGTCATCTGTTTATAGAATATAGTTTTTATCGCTCTGTATCTCGTCCATAAATCTGCTAAATGTCAGTAAATGGTAGTATTTACGCAATCGGTTCCATCTTGCATGATACTCGTAAATCTCTAAGGTGATTCTTCACAACAATAGCCTTAGCGTTACCAGGTATCTAGATATTGGCGGGATATTCCCATTTCCTGCTAGACTCTAAAACGTGGTAGGTTATTGACGTGATAACGTCTTATAAATTGATGAACACCGGCAGCGCGCACGAAAAAGCGTCCCGTTCCGCCTGAGGTGACGATGATCAGATCGCAATTCTGGTCGTGTTTCGGTTACAGGTACATATTATTGCTGCTTCGTTTTTATGTTTTTGTACCAAATTGCATCTTTTAAATTTTTTGTTTCTCCCCCAATCTACTCTCAATTTCTATTGTTCTTCTCAATTATTGTATCTCCTCAATTATTTTAACTTTCCGTCCCGAAAATTGTCACGCAGAGCCTGGTAACACTAAAGAGCCCTATACATCTTATGCAGAAGATCTATGAATTTGTTTGTTTTGTTAACGTGTAGTGGAATATCTACGTATGTTTACACCGTAGAAGAGACACAACTATAAAGTTCTTCTTCTACGGGGAAGAAGAGAAAGAGACGGGAGAAAGGGAGAATGTTGTTATCAACATTCTCTCTTTCTCGTCTCTTTTTTTTGACTGACAAAACATCGGTGATGCGTTTCGAGTTTCTGACAGGTGATCTTTATGATACACATACGAACGCGCGATTTTGTTATCATTATAATAATACGTGAAGCAAAAACTTTGTACCAATTTTCACGAAAATTGCGCGAACGGAGTTTGAAATTTGGCACACTTATAGTTTATATGGAGGAGTGCAGAATGCATAAAAATACATTAAATGAATAAATAAAAATTTACTCTATTCACACTGCCATACTTTTGACACGACGTTTGAAATGTGTCATAGGGTGAGATCTTTATAGAGTCAATATTAAGACACCCTTTGACAGAATGCACACGTTCAAAGCCACGCCAAATGTGTTCCAAAATTAATTAATTGTAAACGTATCGACTGTTTTAATACTATACAATCTAACTTTTAGTATATTTAAGCATACAATCGTTAGTGGTTGCTCCTCAGCTGGCGGTGTTCCGTATCTCATAAATATATTAGACTGTCCGGTCTTTTTGTTCCCGGTTTGACGGAGCCGGGGAAATGTCGACGCCGATTTACTAATTCATTTCGGCAACACGATCGGTTGCTGTTATATCTTACGACACGACCACGATACGACAATTTGTTACAAGGAAGACAGTTTGATTAAAATAGTACGGTAATTTACATGTCCAGCTTTTATATGTATAAACTGCTGACAGACGTACAAACAGACTTACAGAATGACAGGTTATTTTCGCATTTATAATATTACTTTAGATTACCAAGCAGTGGTGGAGAAATGATTGCAAGCAACAAGCGATCATTTCTCTGACCCTAACCTATCACTGTAGGACACGATAGATAAGGATCTGGTCAGTCCTATCATAACTTTCTCGCCAACAATTAGATATGTGTGTGGCACTAAACGTAGCACGCTTGTCCGGACATTAGAGCTTTACATTACAAGACATAAGCCAACGTTTAAACGATAGCGTGGTAAAAGGCACACACCGTTTGTGTAGATTGTTAATACTAGTATCTGTGCCCCTGATGCTGTTCTCCTCTTGTTAAGTTATAAATAGGTTACGTAGAACTGCTTAGTACCAATGTTTTAGGATGTTTTTATTACCTAGGTACCAGATTTTTTAAGAACAGTACGTTTTTAACGTGATAACGTCTTATATATCGATGAACGCTGCACGCACGAAAAAGTATGACGTCATTGTTACGTTCCACCTGAGTCGTGCGTGCAAGCGAGAGCGCGGAACAAGCGATAGAGAGGCACGATCGGCCTGAGCGTTCGGCTTGCAACGCATCTATCTCTCTTCCACACCATCAAAGTATGCAGTTTTTCATTGATGTTTTCTTATGACGTTATCACATAAAATTATCGTCCGTAAACCGACTTCATACACAAACATTTATACTTTTGTGTGCGGCCGCCACAAGCCAGTAATAAGCGTGCAACGCGTTGGCAATTCTGGTGTTAATGATCTATGAGCAGCAGCGATTCTTTTAATCAGTGGGCTCTTCAATTCTATTGCTAATTTGATTACCATTTACAAAAAGAGCCTAAAATTATGTCAAGATATTCTCATGTCACAGACAGTTTTTTTATTACTACGAACACCATCTGACCTCCATTTTGTTTTTATTATTTCACCACAAAGGTACTTATTTCTCTTCTCTTGATGTCTGATTGCTACACATTACTACAGCCTTGGTTCAACTTTAGTTTTGATAGTACAAACAACTTTTCAAACTATTCCAATCCAACATACAGACGTCTATTCACACCTTGCGATTTAAGTCGTTAATACGATACCGTCATATCTACGCTTCCGAGATAACGTCGACGGGACAGCCAACGGCCGAGCAAACTAGACCCATCGCGGTGAAAGCGAAAACGGACTTGTACCGATAAATTAATACTTCAACACGAGAAACAATTTTGTAAAAGCATCTAGTAATCATTTATCAAATGCTGTTACTTAGTTCACGGTTTTCGCGTTTAAAATTAATTTATAGCTTAGTTAGAGATGTAGTTGGCGATGATTTGTAGAAGGCGATATTTTTTTTATTTGCGTCAAATTAGAACAGGTTTTCAGTTAATTTGTCATTGCTTAGATAAAATCACAACTGCCATATGTATGTTTCAATAGAAGCGTTTTTTCACATATAGGTGCTTTCGATTTCAAAATTTCTATTGGAATGGGGAATTTCAAGCGGATTGGATTAACGTACTACTTTTCATTGCTGTTGCTATGGTAACGAATGAGCGGGTTGGAATCTTGTTATTTACATAAAAGTAGCAGTACTAAGGATACTACAAGATAATAGATACAGCATACTTTTTAATAAAAGTTTATACCCATTCATATGGATCGACATCATCAAAACGACAGATAAATTAAAAAAACAATATCAACATACTGATTTTATGTCTTGCGACCTTACGACACGACGTTCGTACTTTAGAGTAATAACGTCGTGTCGTCAATCAATCGTATATATTAAAGTCACTCCTTAAAGTCTAACGGTACCTATTAGACCCTTTGTATCTATACTTAAGTACTTTTCAAGATCGGAGCGCCGCGTGCTTTCTTTTTTATTCGCCGTTACGGGATGTTACTGAGCTAAATGCTCGACACATTAGATATCCGATTGAAAATATCCGAAACAAATAAACCAAGAAAATTTATATAAATTAAGGAACACATTTTTTTTGGCATTATGAAAACTTATATTAGATACGGGAACTTAAAGGTACCTAATAATAAAACGCTACACACTTACATACCTACACCAAGATTCCCTGCGACACGGGTGCCATGGACATTTGGACAACTCACAAAGACAACACTCAGACCAAGGACAGAAGTTTAAACTAATCCAAATTTCTGCCTGGCTGGATCGAACTCAGGGTACTTCGAACGGCAATCCGGCATGATAACCTTTGCGCCGTGAGAGTCGTCAAATTAAGTCCATATCCGTAACGCTATCCGAATCATTATATCCGAACCCTGTGCCCGTCCCTCACGCACGCCATTTTACCGAAATACGCATTAGCATCGCAGATATTCATTCGTACGCTCTAACGAGTTTCTTTGCGCTGTCTTTGATATCGAACCAATGTTTAGTAAGCTTCTTGCCCGGTCGGGTAAAGACTGGTAATAAACAATACAAAATAAAATATAATAGGTACATACATACATTGTTTTATGGCTTTAAGATAGCAAACAAGCATGCAACTCCTCTATTCTCTATTCCGCTGCCGCCCATGACAATAGGGTATTTGACTACAATGAAAATATAGATCAAACTGTTGTTAGCTTAAAAGTATATTTTTTTAAACCAATTTAGCCTACACATTATTTTAAAATTATTTGGATTTTTATTAAAAATCGATAATAAAATAATGAATTTTTCGTGTTTGATCACGTGATCGAAAACACGCGGTTTGGCTGAATGACGTCACTTGCTATTACTGCTTCCTATACGCAATGACAGCATTGACAGCTTAGTATGGTTATTTGAGCAGGTGACGTCATGTCCTGTTTAAAATGGCGTATTAGCGTTTTGGCGGCTTTTTTGTTCATTTAAACTTTGATGGTGGTTTTCATAGAAAATAGAGATATTTACAAAGAATTAAGCAAACTGCAAAATGTATTATGTTATATTGAACAATTTGAGTTATTTTTCTAAAAGGTGTCAAATACCCTATTGAGAGTAACCCAAAACTAGACTCGAGTCGGTTATGATTAGTCCAGTTAGCAGAGGGTGTTGTTGAATGTTAGTCGGTCAGTTCGTTAGTAGATGAGGAATGAGGCGGGGACTGTTAGTTTTGGTTAGTTGTTTTAGTAGTCCAGTTAGTAAGTTCTTATTCGGCCCCGGTATTAAGTATGTAATACTTAAAATTCAATACATCTTAATCTTAATATATATATTTCTTGTGTGCGTGTGTATGTGACTGAACTCCTCCTAAACGGCTTGACCGATTTGGTTGAAATTTTTTGTGTGTCTTCAGGTGGATCCGAGAATGGTTTAGATTCACAATTGGACCCGGTAGGTGGCGTTGCTGTCGATATATCACTAAAACATTTTTTAATTATAAAGCGGTACGAAGTACGCTGTAGTGAAATTTATTGTGTGTGTTCAAGGGGATCTGGGAATGGTTTAGATTCACAATTGGACCCGATAGGTGGCGTTGCTGTCGATATATCACCAAAACATTTTTTAATTATAAAGCGGTACGAAGTACGCCGGGACAACTTGTACAATATAAAATACGATAAAAATACAATTTACTGTGTCAACAAACAGAACCAAAAGAAAATACAATTTTAGAATTACGTCAAACAAAAGGCGATATTACCGCTAAACGACGATCTCTACGAGACAACCTTATGGTAGAAATCATAATGCCATTACAGTAGTCCGGTTGAATGGTTGAGTTTAATGGTTACCATAAACATCGCGGCATAGGTCATCAAGAGAGAAAGAAACGCAGTTAACATTCTGATCCAATTAGGAGTTACGATATTACAAAATAACATTGAATCCTTTGACACAGCGGGACATGATTTGTGGCGACGGGTTCCCCGACAGACAGGACAACCAGCTTTTTATACTATCACATAATACAGAACTTTGTGTAGTTACGAATAGTGTTGGGGTCTCTGATGTCACTATATTAGATATTTGTTTATGAAGAAAAGATGCCCATTTAAAAGAACTGTATGTTAGGTATGTTAAGATTGTCATAAGTACGCAAATTAAAAAAATCTAAACGTGTGCAAGTCACACGTGCTAGAAGTGAAACTTCAAAACAACGAATACTGTCAGTCTAAATATTGATGTTTTGCTTTGCTTACGCCATCCGCCATTTTGCCGACGCTTTATTCGCGTCATTTCCGTTTCAACGAATTCCAAATCACAACGATAATAAAGAAGTATTCACTTCAAAAATCCCGTCTAATCTTATTACCATTAAACACAATCCTGCCAATATTATGACAGATACGGGCGATGTTACATGTGAAACCGAACAAAGAATCCTTCAAAAGGACCCTCAACAACAAGTTCCTATAATGCGAACGTCATAATCGCACCCGCTTAGGATTACCAAGTATCTGGGCTTGTCTGGACATGTCCGGAATTTTGCTCCTTGTCCTTCTTCTTTATGTTATTTATCTGGATAATTAATGAGCTGCATAGAACGTTACAAATTATAAAAAAGATTCATCTTTTTATCGAAGGCTCCTGGGTTTGATTACTGGCGAGGTGGAAATTTGAACGATGTGTTTAAGTTACTGTTTCCGGTCTGGGTGTGTGTGTGTGTGTGTGTATCTTTTTGTATTGTGTACTGTCCATGGCATCCACGACACAGGGAATTTTAGTGCGGGGCTATGAGTGTGTAGCGTTATTTATTTATAACAAATCAGTATCACTTAAATACAATTGACTTAACCTCTTAATCCATTCCACGAATTTAAAACTAAATACAAAAAAAAAACTAAAATATCTGGACGTTTGTTGAAATATCCGGATTGAATTAATAATATTCAATTAACAGCCCCGACTTTTCAAATCTCGAGATGGTAACCGCACACTACTTCATAATACGTTATATTATAACACTCCAATGATTTAAACGGCGCCTGTAGACAAAAAAAAATCCACCATCCTCAAAACATGTCACGGTTGTGGAATCTACTGAAAATTATGCGAGTGCTGCAGACCTTTGTCACGTGTCAGATGAGATGATTGATCAGAGCAGGACTGTCTTTCACTATGATGGAAGGTGAGGTTTCACTGCTGGCAGGTGACTCGATTTGAGTGGGATGTCATTGTGCCATCGTATTGTTAATAGGTATGAATACTAGTATTATTAAAAAAAACGCTAACCCACTCATGCCCCCGCACTAGGATTCCCTGTATCGCGGGTGGCATGGACAACACAAATAACACATAATGAACATCCATGACCTGGAAATCAAATATTTATCTGTCACATAAATATCTGCCCCGGCCGGGAATCGAACATCACACACAAAATCGTGTCCATTTCACAATGAGTAAGTTAGACATGCGACAACAAAGAGGATTAGTATCCAATCAGTCTGTCCAAGAGGGGCCTAATAACATAATTGAATTGGTTTCAAACCTCGTGAAGTGGGTTTGATGTCGCCGATTTAATTACAGTAAATGGTTGGATGTATCCAATTTTATTATGATGTTATTACCGCACTGATTGACAAATTGAGTTAAGAATTTGGAATGTGCCGAAAATTGTTTAATCATATTGAGGCGGATGACTGTATAGCCCATTTTGTCTTGAACCTCTTCTTTCCTCACGATGTTTTCCTTCACCGACGGAGATTGAACCAAGGTCCCTTGGTTCAGGAGTCCAAGAATCGACCACACGGCTATCACTGCTCATAAGGATACACAAAGGGTATTTGTGGGAGAGGTGAACTTACACATCTAATCCAAACCAAGCCAAAGATTTATTGCCCAAAATCGTTCATTCTTTTGTCCGATAAACTATAAACAGAACATGGTACAAGTGGATATGATAAGAGGTTGGACGGTGTCCGAAACGCATTAATGTGGCTCAGTGATTTATACCAGCACCATCGATCCCACCATCCGATAGATCATTACGAGCTGGGAATGCTGCGATGCGTTCATTCATATTGTCAAAATCCTTTGTATTCACTCTCGTTTCGTTTATTAGGGTTCCGTACGCAAAGGGTGACCAACCGAACCCTATAAGTCGGTCACAAGGGTATTATTTTTCGCTGGTCACAGGGCTCTATTTTTTGAACGGATATACACACGAGATTTTTTTACAGAATACATGTTTCTGTGGCCGCTCATAACAAGTAATAAAAAAGTTAAATACCCAAGGGATCCCTACAAGTAACCTTAAAAAGAGGCTTTTTCTGCATTTTGTTATTGATCAAATAATTACGAGTTATATTACTCAGTGCTACGGAACCATAGGTATGTTTGTTCCATTGTGGCGCTCTAGGGAACAAACGGGTGGGCCGATTTTGATGATACTTGTGTCCATCGATTTGTCTTAATTTTGTGAGTATCACTAACGACACGACAGTAATCAAAATTAAATATACAGACGCCATATTGTGAAAAAGGATCTATAAGGATTTAAAGTTGTTAAGAAACGATTCAACCTTAAATTTTCAGCACCTACTTACTACGTAGACGGGTTTTCAGTTTTAACTTACATCTTGTTTTAAATTGACTAAATAAATGTTTGTTCTTCGTCGTGTAACGCCAAAGGTGTCCGAGCCCGCCGCCAAAGTGTTGCAGACATAGACGATTACTTATTATCACACTGTCTTTTCTTTTATCAGTTATTGAAATATCTCTTTCAAATCTAATATTAAGTTAAATGCGCCAAAGAAGGTCCAAAAATAAATTACAGTGCAAGGCAAACTTTCCAACTAGAGTAACTATAATTTCTTTGTACAACAATGTTCGTTAAGGGAATTCTTCACGGATTTCCACGCCCTTAGCTCCTCAATATTAACATTTTCATTACGCATTCCTCCCCTCCGCTTCTTCCATTACTTTGATATTCATTGGGGTATCAAAGTCAACGAGGATAGGCTAAGAAGTTTCTCGAATGATCTGTTACCCTTGGTACATATTTGGCGCTTTGGCAAGGCGCATTTTTAGAAATTAGCAAAACGCGCTTTCAACGTTTAGTCTTGGAGAAAGTCCTACGAGTATAATCTAGACCAGGACACTTGAAATAGTTTTAATTTTATTTTTTATTAATAATAAGTAATGCTTGACTACAATCCTACCTGATGTATAAAAAATTGAAAAGAATGAAATGTACATAAATAAAATGTAACAAACCAAAATGCTATATTGTTCTAATAGATAATCCTTATTATACTATTAAGAGGATACCCTTAAATCCTTAGTAATATTATAAATCGGTAACTCTGTCTGTCTGTCATTTTTTCGCGCTTAAGTTTCTGAACCGATTTACATGAAATTTGGTATGTAAATAGTTAGAATAATACGTTCCCTTGGGATAATTTTAACGATCTTTGTCCATTTTCCGCTTCCCACGCGGGAAGCCGCGAGCAAAAACTAGTTAAAATATAATTACTGCCACATGAATTCCAGAACACATATATTCAATGTGAAATAAGTTTTCGGTTGTACTAACATAGATTAAGGAACATTGGTACTAACATATTTTATGGTCTACTTAGTTCTAAGTTTGTAGTTTTGTACTAACATAGGTGTAAGGAATATTGTTACTAACACACTGTATGGACTATATTGGTCTGAAGTAAAGAGATTATTATTATAATAATTAAGAAATAAGTGTGCAACATTACCAATAAGGAAGGCGTTTGATTTTAACGGATTTTCGGTATTTTTTGTCAAACGAAAAATCCACATACACATAACCATAAGTATAAACAGATAAAAAATATCAAGAAATACGAAGTGTTTGTACAAACATGATTGAGTAACGTTTAAGTGATATTTATTGAATGCATCCTCAGGATTGTAACGAATCATGAATCACAACAAAAAGCTTTGTTACAACCCGACAGGCGCTGCGAAATAAATTATTTTTTCACATTTTCCCTACTTCACTCTTACTGTTGGAGAATTAATACGTCGTATGTCTGTCATCGTGTTTTGCATGCGCTATCAATCACATTCATCACGCCATGAGTTGGTGGAAACAAATGAAAATAAAAACCGGCAAAGCGAGTCGGGCTCGTGCACCGTGGGTTCCGCGCTAACTTGTAGATAAATAATAAGGTAGCATGAACTAAACATGGCCCGGAATCATACCCGGGACCCTCACTTTGCAGGCAGCTGCCACTACCAACTGGACTACGAAGTCGTCTTGATTACAGAAATGCAAAAGGCTATCGAAAATAGAAATTGATCGAAAATGATACATTAATTGACAACGAGCGTAATAGTCTGCCATCCACATTTGTACGGCGAGGTAGATTACAGCCGTTATATTACTTTGAGAAGCTAAATTCAGTTAGTTATGGATTTTGATGATGAGATTGGGTGGAAAGAAGTGTTAGACATGCATGATTCTATATACCCTGATACCCGACGATCCTGTGGTTGGTAGTAACCCTGCCTGCGAAGGGAGGGGTCCCGGGTTTCATTCCTGGCCGTGGCAGATAAATGTTTGTTCTCGGATCATGGGTAAAGTGATGTATTAATGGTGTTGTCAGATTCAGAGGGGGTATTATAAGCGTTTATTTTATTATTATAAAAGATCCGTTTTCGCATCAATCATACTGAACCTTAAAAATGCTTCATTACCACGCAAATCTAGTTATGTAACGCGACTATCTTCACCATCGGCCCGGCGCCGACAGACGACCGACCAATCATATCGTATCTCCGATCTTGATTGAGATTTATTAGGCACATCGGCTGAGTCGGTTCGCTCTATATAAATCAGCCTTCTATGATCCCACTTCTGAATCCGAGAAATATTTTATATCACCAATAACTCTTATTCCCTGATCTTAAAATCTAGGTTTGTTTGTCGAGATGTTGCGAGTGTGCTGTGTCGGTAATGGAGCCGATCTTTCCGGTTTGAGAACCGAATCGTCCGATGATTTGTTTTGACCACTCGTTAGCGCTCCTTGTGCTTTCGGTTGGTTTGAACTAAACGCGTGTATTACGGGAGCTAGTATTAATCAATGTATTTTACTTTATTACTGATGAAGTTATTGAGTAACCTAATTTGATTAATACTTTTGTAGTTAAAGTCATTTTGTAGTTATTGATTTTAAAACGCTAAAGTAGGTTATTAGGAAAATTTCGTATTTTGTAAGACTTCAAAATAAGATAAACATATTTATTTTACGAGACTTTAAATAAGTCTTACGCTGTAAGTCTGCACAATATCATGAATGAAAGTAAAAGTAAAAAAACGAGAGTGACTATGCAACCGGCTATCAAAACAACATAATAAAAAATAAACAAATTTAATTGGAAGAAACAAAGACAATGCCCAATGATTTGGAAACCATGTTGAACATAACACACACAGACAGCTTTATTATTCTATTTTACTATTAATCGCTATAAATAATTACGAGTATTTGAGTGAGTCGAAACTTTCGCCTCTATTCAAATTGTGTTTAGAGTGACAATACTATAGCAGATATAGTGATTGACTAGAGATTTTTATCAGCAAACAATGCGCGTGGCTGCGCCTGCGCATCTCTACGATATAGGAAATGAACTGACGTTTGGATACAGGTCAGGGATTGTCAAACTTGAAAGAGGAAAGGCGACATTTTATCATTTGACGACCCGTACGACGTAATATGAAAGAAATGTTACTACATGGCTAAAAACTTTAACATATGAAGAAACTGAAGATAAACTGAAATAGATAATACTTTTAATTTTGTACTTTTGGATAAATAAACAAATAGATACGAGTAAATCAACATATAAACAAATAATAATAATGAATTCCCTTCTACTTATTTTGAATTTATGTAAAAGTAAATAAATCAAAATATAAAAGTAAATTATGCGTGTAATTCATGTAGGTACGTGTATTTTTGTTATTCTCATTGAAACTAATCCGAAAATATTGCCGTTTTTCCGTAAGCTTACATTTAGGGGAGTGTATGTATGTTCTCATATTCCTTGAAATAGCTTGGAGTTCAAAAACGTTGTCGTATTAAAATTAAAATGTTTACTTAATTGCTCGCAAATATCCAAAAGAACGCTATGTGGTCTCGGCATACTGCATCGCAGAGAAGAAACAACGCAAGATCCTCCTTAGGTACCATTTTACAATTGATGTGAGTATAATGCATTGCACAATGAAATCGTCCAAAACGATTGTTGGATCAGTTCCTTTGATCCTAACAAATGCCTGAACATAATCAATACGAAACGTGTCCGGTCTATGCAAATGCAGTCATTAGTCTCCGGACAGGATTATCTCAACGCCGGCACCTATTATGGAAGGACTTTATTAGCCTGGATGCATTTTAACATGACATTATAACTAACGACGACGTCCCAGTTTCATTTCCTGAACTTCCTACATTCCCGTCATGCCTACCTGTCTAGTGTACAGCTGCCTTGGAATAGCGCTTTAGGTTAGGACTGACGCTCTTGACTTTTACACCGAAACAAAGTTAAACACAGTCATAATAATCATTCATCATCGCGACCCGTAACAGCTGGGAACGGGTCTTGTTTCATAATGTGAGGTACAGACCATAGTCCCCCACGCTGGCCGAGTGTAGATTGGAAGACTTCACACACCGTTGAGACCATTATGGAGAACCCTCATGATGTTTTCCTTCACCGAAGCAAGTGATATTTCTAATACGCAAAAAGTTTTTTGAAAATTAGAAGTGCGTGCAAGATTTGAACCCGGGCCCCCAGGTTCGGAAGTCTAACCAACGTAACGTGCCTACTGGGTCCGGAATACGACAAATTATTTGGAACTGAGTCAGGTAGTGTTCGTGACATTTTAAGTTACGAGGACGGTAATAAATTGTAGACAAACAAAACAATAATTTAATTTACAACGAACACATTAACAATTTTAATAAGTCTGTCGTGGAGTTCATGGTAGAAACGACGTAATAGGCATCCATTCATTACAATTATTTTCAAATAAATCCTGTGTATTAAATACAGCTTAGTAAGTATAATATACCCTTAAAAACGTCCCCGACAGATTTGTTTCAAACGATCTAACCTATTGTACGCACCATTTCACCTTTTTGTCACATGAAAACTAAAAATGAACCCCTTTCTGATTATTTCAAGGCACAATTTGGAACGCCAAGATCTTATCACGCGTTTCTCATTCGGCCCAACTGTGAAAGGAATTATGAAGTCACATGTATGCGTCTGATTGAAAAATTCCTTCGGAAGGGGATTAAGTCGAACGTTTTGTTTGGCAGTGACATCTCCAGGGGCGACCCCGCGATTTATTCCTGATGCCACTCTCGACTCGGTCGCTATTTCCGTTAATGGAGATTTCTTACATTTGGAATGCTGCGTGCGGTAATGGTGTTCGAATGTTCACTTCTGAAAGGGGTCAAGAGTTCTCGGTCATTGGTTGTGTATACCAGATTTTAGTGGCAAATAAAGAATGTCATATGTTATGTTTCAGCCTTTGTTCCTGTAGTAAGTAGTTAGTAATGCGTTTATTTGTTACATCGATAAAATCGAAAAAGAAGAGGTGAACCTGTTAGTTTACTGTTTATTCTATTTCTATAAGTCTTCGAAGAGATGTTTCTTCGAAGACTTATACTTTTTTCTTTAATCTTCTGTCCTGGTTAAAGTACCGACCTGCGGATAGAGTAGCGAGTATTCATTACATGACATGATGAATGTTAAATAGGTCCTTCAAGTGCGACATCTTTACAAATACCTCATGGTAGCCTGTCTTAATCAGAGAATGTGAACATTTACTCAGATAACAACGCTACATACTCATAGCTTTACATCAGGGTTCCGTGTCGTGGGTGTCATGGAGAACCACGAGAACAAAAATCGCTGAGAATCGAACCCAGGACCCTTGGAAAGACGATCAGACATGGTAACCATTGCACAATTCCCCTCGCCATGGACCGAATAACTGTTTATCTTTCTTTGTAAAAAATAAGTCAGAAGTATCACGCAAAGTTAAGGCTAAGGATGAATGAAATCCCTTATAACCCCATCACATCAAGAACACAATTCTTGGTGTGATGAGGTTGTAAGTGCTGTCTATTTTCCTGCAACTAGTTCACTGCTGTCTACAAACACTTACAACTTCCATCCTCTCACAAGCTCCAAGAGTCGCAGGCACTTACGTCTCGTTGACATCAACTATCGTTAATTCCACTCGGTTCACGCTAACGTTACGCCTGCAATCAATTACGTCGGGCCGAGTAATGGATCGTATCTGCTGTTTAGTGAGCAATTTCCGCCTTTAGTTGTGGCAAAACTTTATTTTGTTCTAACTTTGTATCAAGTTGGTCCCTAAACTATTTTGTTTCTATCTAATGCTGTGGAGTTACGGATGTTTATGAACTGCGCTTACCATTAGGTAGTAGATACCTGTGATGAGAGAGGTCAAGGCTACAGTACACCTCGCTGGCCAAGTGCGGATTGGTAGACTTCACACACCTTTGAGAGCATTATTAAGAATTCTGAAATGTTATTTCAGAATTCTTCATAAGCCTTCCACTGCCGCCCATGACAGGCGCAGGTTTTCTCGTGATATTTTCGTTCAAGTAAGCAAGTTCATGTCTAATAGGCCCGTATTTAAAATAAACGAAGTGTGGGCTCGTACATAGTCGTAGTTAAGCTGGAGACTCCATTATGTAATATGAAGTAGGCAGAAGTAGGTACATAAATTAAATATAAATAAATCAGCAAGAACATTTCTACTGCCAAAACGCAAGCCATCAATTTCACGACTCCATCGTCGAATGATTCAAGAAGCTGTTTGCCATTAAAATTTATATGGCGGCATTAACTTCAATTTGGGTCAATTAGCTGCCACAAAAGATCTGCCCACTTCGTCAGATCTTAATTCGGTATGCAAAAATATTTAATGATGACCACACAACAAAAGGCAATTTATTTTATTTCAGGAAAAACAAAATGGTCTGTATGCCAAAACAAAATCAGCTGTTTCTAGTACTAATAACATAAGATTTAATTCTCCTTGTCCAAACTCATCAAAAGAAATTAGTGACGTTTTGTAAACGTCTACCTACTAGGGAACCTGCCCGGAATTTTATTTTATTCCGTTCGAAATATTAGAATTATTACAATTTTTAATCTCAGGTTATAACCGGCGTATTAATATTAAACACGCGCCAGTAAGACCCCAGTTAAGAGTCGATTGTCAGTCATAATAGACAATAGAAGGCATCCAAATTCCAATGCGTGTCTTGTGAACGACGCTGAACCGTGGACGCTTACCTTTAACACCCGTTGACCGGCAAAAAAGTACCCTACCTAGGCGGCATGGAATATTTCGCTTCAGCCGCGGTATCGGCGGTATCCTGTCCGGTATATCGCGGTATTTACCACTACCAACATCGGTAGCGGATGCCGTGTAAATCTGAACAGGCCCTTAACGAATTATTTACTCATTAAATTACAAACTACAAAAAACCACAACCCCATCATGTAGTCCCATGCCATTCAACTAAACTGCCCCACAAAGGAGATCAGACAACAAATTATCTCATAATATCACCAAACAATGACACCCGTAAACTGTGGCTCTGAACAAAAAACGTATCATTGACCAGTACGGAATTGTATCACAATGTTCCACGTAGGTGGTCCGTTCTACGAAACACCCTGTAGTTAATAGGTGATGGGTAGGGTGGCCACACTTTCGGCTCCAAACCGCGATAGAATCAACTTTCAAAAGCACATTTTCCGGAAATAGGATCAGTATTTTTTAGGGGAGTTTAGTTTTATGGATTTTAAATAGCAAACGAGCATGCAGCACCACCTTTCCGCTGCCGCCCATGACAACTGTTACCGGCATAGAACAAGACTCAAATCGGGTTTAGGATTATGCAGCTATCTGGACTAACCATATAAGAACTGACGAAATAACATTCTTAATAACACCTGTTAAGTGGACTAAGTTCTGATTTGAGTTTTATTCTGGATCGGTCAGTTGTTATGGGCGGCAATTAGTGGTGCAGCTTGCTCGCTTGCTATTAAATCGGTAAAAAAGGAACGAGGGACGACCTGTATGGCGCAGTGGTTATGCTGGACCGCCGTTCGAAGGGTCCCGATTTAGATTACCCGCGAGGCTGAAATTTGAATGAGTTAAAATTTTTGTTCTTGGACTGGGTGTGTGTTCTTGTTTATTACTCTTTTACGCTAAAACTACCGAATGGATTTTGCTGAAACCTTACAATAATATAGCTTACACATCAGAATAACACATAGGCTATAATTTATAAAGATATAGTGTGATTTATCCAAAATATATAACTAAATCTTTGCAAACCGAAGGAATAAATTTCCCGAAGCGAAGCAAGGGCGGGTCGCTAGTTTAAAATAAAAACTTCTTTCAAAAAGTCCTTGTTGTCCGTTATTCATGGCAACCCTACCCCGGGGACAATACGGCCCTGCGCTCAGGGGTGAACAATTTAGGGTGAGCCGTGAATAGCGTCGACTGATTTACTTTTAATCGTGACTGATAATATCGCGACCATTCAGTGTTTTGTTACGAACGCGCCCCTACTATTTGCTCTCGTATGAGTACGGAATGACGTCTCTATCCCGCGGAGGTTACGTTCGTACCAGTTGAATAAAACGGACACAGTACACGGAAAAAAGAACCTGTAGTTAAGTTTAAATTCTCACTATAAAGAAATAAACGCCAATGAGAAAACATTAGGCTATAATTTTTTTGCCGCTTGTTTAGGTAATATCTTCAGATAAGCAGCCACAAGGATATAAGCAGTGATAGGTTTGAACGTTGGAGCAGATTTTATTTAAATTAAAAAAATTACAATGGATTTCAAAAATAAAGTCATTACCGCCATTCCATTATAATAACTAATATAATTGGGATATAATACATACATATAATACATACATACTATTTATACTTCCGGAATAACCCATGCTATAGAAGCCATATTTTTTTATTTTGCTGTCTTTGCGTTTGTTTCTGCTAATCTCAGAGATGGCTTAACAGATTGAGATGCGATTTTCATTAATTTATTGTAGTAAGCTGTGGGTAACATTATGTACCTACTTTATTTCAATTGGTTCACAAATAAAAAAGACTTGTCAACTTAAAGAATCCCGAAAAGGCAAAGATTTCTCGATGCAAAGCGAGGTTGGCTATTTGTTTCATACAAAATTCCCAGTAGATACCCCATCAATCACTATTGCAAAATGACGTCAAAGTAACTTACTCACCAATGACCGATAGTAATCATATCTCCCAATGAGACCTCAGAGTCCAGACGCGATTGGATACTATTACTAGCAAAAGTAAAAAAGCAGCCAAGTCCGAACACGGCCGTCGGTAAAAACAAAACGTACGTCCCGGACAATGTACCTACTTTGTTTACTTTTTGTACTATTTTGTACCATGCCGACTATCATTTGCATGTCCCCTATTCTGTGTCACTCGGTGTACCAATGCGGCCACCCGCCACTGTAAAAATATCTTTATTTCTTCATTTAGTTGGAAACAAGTCTTTCCCCGGGATTCTTTGTCCTTATTAAGATGTAGGTATCTTATATTGCACGCAGTAGCCTAGCAGTACTCGTATAAACATTGGTTTATCGTACCGGTGATTTGAATACGTACCCCACGCGCATCTTTGTTTCAAATTATGTGCATCATAATCGTAATCCATACCTAACTGTCTCACTGTTGGGCACGGGTCTCCGTTCATAATGTTAAGGTTAGAGGTGTTGACGACCCGGATGGCGCAATGGTTAACACGCCGGATCGCCGTTCCGAGGGTCCTGGGTTCGATTCCCAGCGAGGCGGAAATTTGAATGATGAATTTAAATTTCCGTTCTTGGTCTGGGTGTGTGTGTTCTTGTCTTGTGTGTTGTCCATGGCACCCACGACACAGGGAATCCTAGTGTGGGGCTATGAGTGTGTAGCGTTATTTATTTATTTATAGTTTACCACGCTCGCTGGCCTAGTGCGAATTGGCAGACCTTTGAAAAATTACGGAACTCTCAGGTATGCAGATCTCACGATGTTTTCCTTCACCGATGCAAGAGACAATTAAATCCTAATAAGCACATAATTTTTGAAAATAGTGGCAATATTATGTGCATAATAGAAATTAATTTTCACTAAGCCACTTGGACGAAACCCCTGACCCCTGGCCCTGACAATAAATAAATAAAAAAAACAGTTTAATAAATAATTAAAATTAAAATTAATATCTATTAATCCCACTCATAAAAAGAGTGTTCAGTAATTACATTCAAAAGACACAATAGTGCCTAATGTATCCTTTGGCTATTGAATCATATTGATGGTCACAGTCAGTGAGCAGTCGTGGACATGGCAAATCTGCTGAGCGTCACGTATGCAGATCTGTAATGAATCAACCGATTGTTAAGATAACAAATTATCTCATTTAGGTATATTTACTACGATCACGCTGTCATTAACAGCTATAATTAATTATTATTAATTGCATGTACATCTCGAGAAAATATCATGTCATTATCTCTCGACAATTAACACCAATTGCTACACAGTCATACCCCCGCACTAGGATTCCCTGTGTGTGTCATGGACAACATAAATAATACATCAGTAACAAACATGACCCGAGAAGAATCATTTATCTGTCACATAAATATCTACCCCAGCCAAGAATCGAACCCGGGACCCCTCGTTTCGCCGCCTGACCCACCGCATTGATCACCGCCTGTGATCACCCGCAAAATCAAAAGGGTTACCGATTCATTGCTGGCCGAAAAGGAAGTGGATAACTGGATTTTTACGTCTTTCTGATACTGCTGCCGAAACACGTAAAACATTTCACAGTCAATTCAGGACGATAAGTCAAGCAGGTAAGGATATTTACCACCACGCACAAGTGTGTAACTAGGTTCTTAGTCCAACAGCCTTCATCAAAAAGGACCTGACTTCATTTACTTGTGAGCAAAGTGAACGAACAGGCATAGCTATAACTTAAGGACTGAGACCCTCAAAAACCAAAATAACCAGGGGAAATGTGTGTTACTGTATGCTTTAGTATGTATGTACAAACACTCATGTATGAATATGTGTGTGGAACTGCGAATCTGCTCAGAATCACGTAGCCTCAGTACACCAGATATAGCCCTGGGTAATCCCATGCTCCTTCCGCGTTAAGACGATGATAAAGATGTCAATTCAAATGAGACCGCAAACTGACCAATGGTGATGACGTCACTCCTCAAACAGATGTTCTGGGAAGCGACGTGACTTATGTCATATGACACCATACTTGATAGAAAGATTAATTAGCGAAATTAATCTAGGTTGATCTGGTAGGGAAACATATGTGGCAAACAATGCGTCATAAAATATTAATGTTCTGTGAGTTTATGCCGTTTGCTATGTCCTTGTTAGGGTTCCGTACCCGAGACCCTATTAATATGTCTCTGCTGTTTGTCTGTCTGTCACAGCGCTCTATGTCTTGAACGGAAATTGGAAGACATCTGAAAAGCGTGTTACTATTACCGCTATCCTTAGAATAATTACACTATAGAAACGAAGTCCGCGCGGCCGTTTTGAAGCACCTTATTTGGAGCCAGAAATGGCTCCAAACACCGGGCAGCTCATGTCAACGCACGCCAAACGTGTCTCGCGAAAAAAAGGATTATGACGATTTGTCCAGTTAAATTGTGTACAAAATATCTGAAAAGCTATTTATGTATTATTGCTAAAACATTATGATTATGCGCAGCCGAATCATTCCCCGCTTTCGGGAAAGTTTCGGTTTAGTGCTTCACTTTAGACAGAGCGTTTGTATGAAGACTGTATTTCTATAGTGTTATTATTCTAAGCCGCTATCACAACAAATGATAAAAGTGAGGTCCCAAAGGGGTACTCCATAAAAGTATCCTTTTTTCTACATTCTACTTTGTCATTGACCAAAAATTAGAGTCTACACCTATCGCTCCAAGGGTCCAACTTTTCCGGCGACTGGAATAACGGACTAAGCTATAACGTCATGGCATATCCACGGAATTGGATTCTATTCACTTCTATTGGTTCATGTGGTTTCTGGGCTCTTGAACCTAGTATGATCAATTTCGCGTGCGTCGTTTACTTCTTTATCAGCTGTTTACATCAAGCAATGTATGACGGTCGTTGCTGTAGCTACCTTTGTACCAGCTGCCTTGGGAATCAAAACAATTTTATCTTATTTATTTCTTGGTAAGTTGGTGAAAGATGGTCATTTTGAGAAGTCGTCTCTACCTGGATTTATTCCCTCATTTACAGTCGTACCACGTTATGTTTGAAAGGAAAAATTGTACAATAACACCAAAGCAATTCTAAAACGTTGTCTGGTAAGTTGACAGGAAAACACCGCGGCTTCCGAAGATATCACCCATGAATCATTGAGCAATTTATCCTCCATTATCATTCTGGACAAGCCTGACTCACTATTACACTATTGTCAAACTGTAATCAATGTGTACCACACGCAACGCATCTAGGCTACTCCACCGCAAAAACTATCCAACATGAATAATTTATAACTAAAGCGCGTGATAACCAAGTGCAAAATGATTCATTTTTGGCAATGTCCTGACAATAGATCATAGATGAATATGATGGCGACACAGGATGTGGTCATGCAACCTTCTGTGACGATAGAATTAATGTATCTATAGCAGTTTATGGAGACGTGGAAAACCAATAATCATCGGACGCGTCGATATTTGTTCCTCAGGACGTTGTAGTTAAGACATAATAATTCGTATATTATGTAGCATTTTACAGGGCGTTCGGATAATGATAGGATTTGCGCGCGACGCGCCGACGCCGTCTGTCCGAGCAAATCGACTGCGATTGAGATAAATGTCGATTCACTGGTTATTATACGCGACTTTTCTCGTCCAACGATTATTCTAATACAATTTTATTCATAAGTACCTACTAGTAAAGTTTTTTTTCTTCATCGTCTTCAATACAGTAAATAAAATAAAGCCCCACACTAGGATTCCATATGTTGTGGATGCCATGAAAAACACACACACCCAGATCGAAAACAGAAGTTTTAACTCATCATTCAAATTTACACCTTGCAGGGAATCGAACCCCTCGAGCGGCGGACTGGCCTAATATGCTCCTTGCGCTATATGGCTCGTCTATGCATAATATGTGTGATCAAGTAATTACGAGTATAACGTGTGAAAGGTTAACTATACTGTGATTATGATTATAGCCGATAGAAGTCTTTGATGCACTATAAACAAAAAATGACCAAATGTGGACCCTGTGGGACACCTATAACATATTTCCTCTACTGCTATTTACAACTACCTAAAAAAACATTACCTAATATAAAAGTTTTTGCAAACAAAACAACAATCATTCTAGAGAGCGATTTGGCATTGACAAACCTACCATACTTACTCTCGCGCCTAAAGTTATAGACAAGATTTCAATTTAACCGGCTTGTAGTTCCTTATAGCGCTGAATGAACCAAAGCAAATTTTAAATTACGACTTTCAGAGCTTGTGTATGTTAGCTTAGTGAATTCAGAAAGGTTAATAGATGAAAGCAACATTGAAGCCATCTTTGTTTACTCCACATTTGTTTTGTGAAACAACATGGCCAGTTAAATATGAAACAGTTTTAAATCCATCCACACAATGATGGAATTATCTCAGACTATAGACTACTCGTATCTATACTAATAATAATTCTGTAACTGGTCGCTGGTTGTACATAGAAGATAGGTATATGAGAAAAACATTTACCGGGGTTCTTTTTTAACGCAATAGATCCCAAAACAATGATTTTTAGGATGTTTATCTGTGGTTTTGCACGCGGTAAGTAATCTCCGAAACAGCTTATTCGATTAGGAAGCGGTTTTCACTAATAGGTGTATTAAGTATACACACTAACGTATTATAAGTCTGCCAAACACGGGCTCAGCGTGGTAGACCCATGGCCCTATAAAAATTCTGGTTAGTTCTGGTTCGTACTGGTTTGTTCTGGTTATAGAACGACAATCAATAATTCATCAATGCAACAATGGTACCTAGATACTAGTGCAAAATAAACCTGTAGCGAACCGTTCAATCACACACACAACGCTTCATAGATAACGTCATTCACTCACTCGAGTGTGAAGTTTCAGATACGACTGTATGATAATTTGTGTCGGTTAAAATTACATTTACTTACTGCTATTAAAATAGCAATTTTTTGACGAACTGAGTGTAAGCGTTTATTGTGTTGTTATATAATTTAGAGAATATTGAAAATAAACCCAAGCTTAGCACTTCCTCATCGAAGTACTTTTGTCGTTTATTCAATAAATGTATCCGTATCCAAATTAATATCATAATGTACTTATTAGGTTTATTTTTTATTTTGCTTTTATCTTCAAACATCCAAGCAAGTTATCATTCGTTCTAAAAACCCCAACCAATTCGAACAACGTGGAGACTGGAGGCGTCATCAATTGTCACTTAGCGCACAGATTAAAAAAGTAAAAAGTTACAGTTAAAAAACGAAACTGATCCTAGAATAAATCGAGAGCAATTTCTCCTGGTCTATTAACGAATCACCACCCTGGGGTCTCATTATCGGTTTAACACGTGTCGGTCGGAATGGGATAGTTTAGGCTCCTACCGAGTGAATTCTCATGGAGATCCTTTTGAAATTAATCGCCCCCATTAGTATTGGGTTGGGTTTATCCTTGTGGTGCCGCGATTGCACTAGGATTAATACGAATGTTTCTTAGGTTAGATATCGAATTCCATTAAGCAAGTATTTTAAAGGAGCCATATGCAGGCGTTCAAATTAATCACATTTTAGTTTTTTTGCTTTTAATATATAACCGCGCTTACGTCATATTTTTATAAGGTTCACCATCCATCATACTCATTCCAGACTCTAGAGCAGTCTTTCCCAAAGTGGGCGATAACGCCTCTCGTGGGAGCTGAAGGGGCGGTTAGGGGCCCAAAAAAGTGGGCGGTCTCGAAGTGGTTACCACTATACCATTTTTATTTAGATATTATTTCCATATTTCCTGTACAAAAGGTTGCCTGTAAGGATCGCTGCTTGCCTTTTTGTATACCCACATGTTTATATTGTAACTCTTTGCCTGTTGTTTGTTTCAGATGTACAAATGAAGAGTATATCTGTATACCTATCTATCTATCTATCTACCAGCTCCAGCCCCCAGTCCAGCCGGAACACAACAAGTAGTTTGGCGGCTGTCTCTAACAAGAGGATGGTAGCTAGCTAGCTTGGCTTCGGACCTACCACCAATCAAACATACGAATATTAATCCCACATGAATAAAAAAATGTTTAAATAGAAAATACAGAGGAAGTCGTAAGGGTGACGAAACAGGAAAAACATTCGAGAAAAGAAATAGCATAGCATAAATCTTATGCTACAAAACGCCCCCTCCGCCTAAAAATGCGGTATTTATGGTAACACAAACAATTCTAGTTGTATAAATGGGGTAGAGGGGCCGTTTGTATACATCTGAAGCCAATACATCTGAAGGCAAGTCTGGACGAGGCGATGGCGCCGGCTCCTTCCAATTAACAGGATATCTACTTCAGGTACTTACGAAGGCTTTATCTGTATTCCGTATCGAGGTGGCCTAGGATACTAACCTACTTCTTCTTCTTCGCAACCCATAACTGTCCCACTGCTGGGCACGGGTCTCCTCTCACAATGCGAGGGGTACAGGCCATAATCCACCACGCTGGCCAAGTGTGGATTGGCTGATTTCAGACACCTTCGAGAACATTTTGGAGAACTCTCAGGTGTGCAGGTTTCCTCACGATGTTTTCCTTCACCGAAGCAAGTGATAATTAATTTTTTATTTAATTTTAATATGCACATAATTTTTGAAAATTAGAGGTGCGTGCGGGGTTTGAATCTAGGACCCCCGATTTGGAACCCCAATGTTCTCCCACTCAGCTATCTATCTCTATTCACTACTAACATTCTTATCTACTACTAACTCAGTAGTCAGGCTAAAGCCCAGCTAGCTAGCTATGACCCTGTGCTGGACTCAACCGTGAAACAACTTGTCTTGTTCCGGAGCTATAGAGCCAGTATGTAATTTCTTTCTTTCCCGGCAATGCATCGGCGATGTCTTTCGTGTTACTTATGTCAATTAACGATGGGGTCTACTGAAACAACTGTAAGACCTAGGTCTAATACAACTTATATCAATAGTACCTAACATACCTAATGAATGTAAAAAACGAATATGTTTGGTAAGTACCTATACCTTTTTTACCTATTGCACTTTCAGTTACCGTAAGAATTGAAGGTCTCTCACAAATTAGACCAACTCAACATAAACTCTACTCCGACTCATCTCATAGGCAAACATTGAAATATTCATAGGTAAGCATTGCAATATTAAGTTTATAGCGTGAATCTTACGGTTGATAGTTGAATTTATTACATAAATTATACAGTGTGGTGGAGTATGCCCTAGCCCCCTCAATGATGAGGAGATCCATGCTCAATAGTTGTCCTTTAATGGGTCGTAGCCAGCTAAACTTTAATTATGCGGTTAATTTTATTATTGCGGTTGCTATACATTTCAAATGAAACGGGTACTCACGATTTTTTAGTAAAACTGGTAGATGCAAAATATTTGAAGTTCTTATCTATGTGTAGCCCTGTATACCTATGTGAATTAAATGATTTGAGTTTAAATTTTTGAAATATAATTTTATTCTAATGAGAAAAGGTCTCTTATTTTGAATGTGAGTAAGTATAATATTCCACGGGAATTAGCGCAAGAAAATAAGCAACTGCTTACCACTCTCTAAAATATCTTTTATTTCTATTAAATCTATCAAAGTTAAAAAACAATAATAATTTTCTCATACATTTTTAGTACATGGACAAACTTAATTGCTATAGGTACCCGAATTTAGTTACATTATTAATGATAATCTTTGTTTCTGAACGAAATTATAAAACCCCCTCCGTCCTCCAATGTCAATAATGTTGTCATTGTCAATCTATTAAAATTTGTTCAATCAAACATCTGATCTGAGGTTTGACAGTTTGCTCTAACCTAAATTTAACGTAAACATTTTCGTTTCTCATACAACGTGAATGTAGCGGGATAATTTGTATCTGAAATACTGAAAGTCATTTATTTTTGAGACTGAAGCAGCATGAAAATAGCTCTGACGGTAGCTTTTCGTGCCAACATCTAAACTGAAATATGTAATACTTCCGATCCTACGGATTACATACGAAGCAAACAACGAAATACGATGAATATTAGAACTTTTGTAATCCAAATCAATAGATATAATTATTTGCCATCATTTAATACAAACAAATAGGCGTTTACCTTAGCTTTGAGTGCATAAACGGTGTTCGTTTTCCCGTAGAGTTTTGCTGCGTAGAACACAACACTGCCACCGAAAATACAAGCGCATGTCGCCCACACATTCTTGTGCACATTATTACACCTCGCGAAACTTAAATTACGGTGAAAAACCGGCGATATTTGCACTTTTCGTAATAATTTACTCGACGTACGGCTTATGGTGGCCATGTTGGTAGAACAGCTGATTGACAATATTGACATTACAATCATGACATAATAACGGGTGCGAGTGAGATAGATGGAAACACGCATGCGCGGTTTGCTTCAAATTTTGTATTGTACTGTAATGAGGTAAATGAAAAAAAGTGTGAAATGGTTCCATTTATTAGAAAATGCATATTTATATACATTTGAAGCGTCTCCTAACATTGCGAAATTGCAAAACTTACTATCCAGTTCGTATTATAAAAATTAGGGTACTTTGGATAGACTAGCAATAATTAATTTTATTGAAAATTCTATATTTTCTAAATATAGATAAGTGTTTCATAATTATGTATAACAATAATAACCCAAAACCTTATTCAAATCACAAATGTACTAATTGTTATATATTAAATGTTCTCTTTTTAATACACACTTCAAAGAAATCTGTGAGGGATTGTTACAATGTTCTATGAATGAACTGTACACTTAACATAAGATCTATACACATCCTATGTTAAAAGTGTTAACCTCTGCATGATTTTACATAATAATACATATTATGTAACAAAACTAGAATGATTATACAATTACAATCATTGATGCGCATCAATGATTGTAATCGGTTCCTCTGTCAAGTTTGCTTCACCTCTATGTTCAATGACCATTTGGACTTGCTCCTCGGTGTGAGCATCTGGAACTTGTGTCTCTTCTTGAGTCTGTGGTTCGGAGTCCATATCTTGCACTGAATGCAATATAATTCGCTTAACAGACTCCATATTGTCATAAATGCCGTACTCGGCTTGCCACAATATTGTTGTAATTAATTGTTGAACGTTGCCTTTAGTCTGGGCATTTTTATATTTCCTTAGTTTATTAGCAACATATTCTCCAAATATACTATACTCGTCCTTTCTTGGTGTGTTGTCTATATAAATTCTATCGGCTTTAGGTTGATATGCCCTTGTTGGTTGCACAACATAATTTGATATGCGCCTCGGAGGTGGAGATTGGACTTCTCTTTTAATATGCTTGACCCTCATTTTCTTACGCTTTGACCCATAAGGATCTACATGTGGTTGGTACACCTCATCTTCAAGCCATTCTTCATCGGACCCCCGGTGGTGCATTTGCCGAACCAGAATGTCATTGTCGACTGTGGAATTATCATTCTCATGGTCTGAGTTTTCTAAAACATCAACCTGAAAAAAAATTACGTTTAATTATTTATTTAACAAACAAACATTACATAATAATTTAAGTAGATTATTTACTTTAGGTATTATCTTTCCAAAAAACTGTTCCAAAAGCTACACAACTATACACATACCATACACTACTGTACATAAAAAAACATTCCAACTCACAAGATTCCTTGTGGTTTAGAAAGTTTTAAAAACTACAACCTACAGCTAAAATGATATCTCATAACGATGCGTTGTAAACATTAATGATACGGGTGATACCTAATGTTTTAAGGGCATCGAGAACGCGCGATTACATTAGTTCTTTGATAAACTGATAAATCGATCAGATCGATCAGAGCACGTCACTACTTAACCGGAATCGACTAACTATATCGATGCGCCAAGCCGCCAATCCACTACGGGTGACCGGCGGGCGCCGCAGTTAACAATTCTCAGCTATGCGAATAGTAAATTATAACCTATAACATAATGATAATACCCTCTGTATTTCAATTACGGGCATTGCTTCCTCTCCCGCTTCATTCCGGCTAGCTTTTCGATTATCAACTGATACAGAATAACGTACGTTATCATTTTTGTAGCTCTTTACATATCTTCTTCGTTTGGGTGCTGGCGATGCTGGTGCCTGATTTGTACTATCATCATCATCGAGAGTACGAAATGTCTCGTCGAGAGCCCCACCATTCTGCAATAGATCCCATTGAATTGGATGTTTGTTGACCAAATGAGTTCTCAGGTTTGTTGTGTTTCCGAAATATTTGTATTGGGTATCACACAATTTACACAACACTGCGACACATCGTTTATTATCTTCCAGACGATCGAAAAAACGCCACACTAATGACGAAGTCTTCTTCATATCGACCTTAACGAATCACAAGTCACAATATATTTGCCGCCAACACAAATGAATATTGAATCCGAAACCGATTATAAGTAAACTGTATCGAAATTATCGAATCGAAATATCACTAACAGAATTAACACAAGATGGCGAAATGGCGATCGAATGAAACGCAGCAGACAGTAATCGAGCGCGGAGTTGACCTTCACTCGATGTTAAAATGGCCGCCCGCCGATAGCGATACAATACAAGCCAAGCCAGCTGTCAGAGGCACGAGACGCGAGTCATTTGACGTAAGTGACGTTGTCTGCGCGTGCCATATTCAAAATTTAGTATCTGTGCCATTGTATGGTAGCGTTCTGTTTTAAGCCAATTAAAATTATTCTTCAGTGTAAATTGCTTAGAGTATATATTACGGGTAAATTGTATTTTAATAAATTTTATTACTGTACTATATCTGCGTTGAGCAACTTTGACTGTCATTATTCAAAGTAAGACCTAAACGCAACACTTAATCGTTTCGATAGCTAAATAGATTATGGAAAGTTTTATTTGTTATTCGAATTAACATTAATAACTAAATAGGGAAATACAAACTACTAGGTACCTACTCAAAATATAGGTATGGATGATGTTATCATTCGTCAATAATCGATTGATGTCATCGATACAAATGTACCTATCGAATTTTGTTGCTTTCATCGATAAAGAAAATAGGTAATTTTATTTATAGAAAAGAACTTCCGACGGTAGGTTTGCCACTAATCTGCACTGAAAGAGCGCAGTTGTCACAGTTGTGTACGCTACCGATATTCAGATATTGGGATGGTAATTTGCCAATAAGGATAATATTATTACTTGTATCCATGAAGGTATGTTCTGTGAGTGTGTATACATAAGGCGTGTTTTGGGTGATGAAAACAGATAAAAACTCCTTTAAAAGGCCAGCTAAAAATGCTCCGGTATTCCCATTATTCAGGTTCATTTAGTTCATGCTATTTTATCTTCCGATACAGTGATTAATCGCCGCAGGCGGCATGGACAACACAAATAACATAATTATCACTAACACCCACGATTCGAGAACAAACATTTATTTGCCACTTAAATATTTACTGCAACCGAGAATCGAACCCTCTATTTGCAAGCAGCCAATTAGGCTATGGGCTCGTTAATTTTAATTTTATACGGGTTCTCACGATAATTATGTCTACTGAAAAATTATTTGATCTCATTAGTTACGACTGGTTCATCAATAACAGTTTAGCCATATCATAGTAAATTATATAATTTATTCTCTACTAGCGACCCGCCCTCGCTTCGCTTCGGGAAACTTATTCCTTCGGTTTGCAAAGATTTAGTTATATATTTTGGGTAATTCACACTATATGTTTATAAATTATAGCCTATGTATTATCCTGATGTGTAAGCTATATTATTGTAAAGTTTCAGCAAAATCCATTCGGTAGTTTTTGCGTGAAAGAGTAACAAACATTCATACATCCGTACAAACTTTCGCATTTATAATATTAATAGGATTTTAATTTGATTGACAACGCAACGGTGATGTATATTATGGTGTTACTAATGTCCACGGGCGATGGTGACCACTTCACTTACCATCAGATGGCTCGTCTGCTCGTTCGTCAGCTATTTATATTACAAATAGCTTATATTGGATATTTAAAGGTAGAAAATAAAACATCATACGATATTTAAAGAATCATTTTTATTTATTTGTCGGTATAAGAGGCTGTAAAAAGTTATTGTCTAAAAGTTTCGTT
Source organism: Ochlodes sylvanus (assembly GCA_905404295.2). NCBI lineage: Eukaryota > Metazoa > Arthropoda > Insecta > Lepidoptera > Hesperiidae > Ochlodes > Ochlodes sylvanus. The sequence goes on from FR990144.1 coordinate 8,631,167, forward strand.
CAATCTTCTTTTGGTACAACTACGTCGCAAGTTAATTTTTAAAATCCTAAGTCAGAAAATTTCAATTGATTGATTTTAAAAATTGTTTCCCATTTCTATTGTATAAATGTAAACATATCGAAATTAATTAAGTAATACTGTTTGACCCCTCTTTAACATTCCCGGTTTTAAGGGAAGACAGTGATAGAGTCCTTGTGGTATGATCTTCAATCCTGCCAAGCAAAAGTAAAATTACTGTAAAGTCAGATTTGTAGAAATTAAGGTAGGTGCTGACCGATTAAAGAAATATAAATGACTAAATGATTGTACACACAAAAAATCTAATTTTAAACATTAATTGTAGGTTGCAATAACCAAGTTTCACGTTTTTGCTACTAATTAGGTATATTTTATTATCTTCGAGCTCAAAATTACGATAAATCAGAAAATTGAGTTAATATTATCTTTTGCTTGGTAAAATATATTTTTATAATCAATGATATAAAGTTTACAGCTAACATATAGTTTATACGTGGTGCTAAACGTATTTTTGTACAATTGTTTATAAGCTTGGCGGCAAGTACCTTTAATTAATCGTTTTGATATTAAACCATGCCTCTTTGTACAAAACTGTCCGATTTTGAATAACAGCAACTAAACGCTCTCGAAAAGTGAGGTCCATTAGTGAAGTATCAAAGGTTCTATTATAACTCTGTTATGATATACCTACTAGCTTTGAAACCACAACTTATCGATAGGACAAAGCCGTAGGATAGATTAAGGACCTATAGGTACCTATAAATAAATACATAACTAAAATACTTGACGATAAGGGTACTTATATAAAGCGACTTTAAATCTTACTTTTAAGTAAACGAATTTCAATTGTGTTTATAAAACTACGTGATTGCGTTGATTACAAAGTGTTATTTTTTTTTGTTCAAAGTGGCATAGTTATTAGCAAAGCAATTTTCGGTATCAATGTTGATCATATATTTATTTCATTATTTTCGCCATGTCTTTGGACTTATGAGGAGTTATGACTCTATTGCAATCTTCCCTATTCCCTCCAGTTTCATTATAAGGTATTGTATTGTGCGAAACAGTTTATCATGGATAATAACATTTGTCCTGAATCGGTAGGTAAACCTATAGAAGTAGGTATATTATGGCACATGTGTATAAATAACATAAAATAATAACGTATTTTTACACTTAGACCAGTCGGGAGGGTGTTCCCCAAACCCACGTGCCTCTTTTCGACGAAAATCGAGCAAAATGAACTACGCGAGTCTGGCAACACTACGGCTTGTCATTGTCAACGTCAGTTACATTGAATAGGATTCAAATAACCATGTTACAGTTAGGTGAAAATCACGAATAGTAACAGATTCTCTTATAAGGTCTATTTAATTATAAAAACTATAAAACTAGGTACTGTAACGGAGAACCACATACACAATACCGAAATACTGCTTCTATTCTAATGTAAAGATCGATTGGTAATTAATTTACCTACAAAATAATAACGAGCGTTTTGTTTATATAACAAACCCGATAATCGAATAATTTAAACATCGAAAAAGACAAGAAATCGGTACGCAAGTGAAGTGTTATGAGTCGTTAAAATCGAAACGATGTAAATGCTTTGTCGTGTACGGATTTTATGTCGTTTTCGTGATACTTTACATTAAAATACATAGATTATAAATAAATTCAAAATATCATTCGTATAATATACGTAGGTACATTCATAAAGCTTGTTGCAGATACAAATCTTGACAGATATCAGCGAATGCACTATACGTACAACTTTTAACGTTTTTATTTTTCATGAAAAACTAACGGTAGGTACAAAATGTTGTCTCCTGGTTTATATTACTTGGCAGTATAAAAGCATCATTGGCAGTACTGGAAACTTATTTTATTTAAAATAACAGTATCTTACATCAAAACCATTTTTTACATGTATTCTGCCTCCTATATCTAAAAACCGACCAATTTGAATATTTTTGCCGCGCAAACATGACATTCTTGATACGCGAGAGTTTATTTACAGTGTCATCAAAACTATTACCTTTGATTAATGAAATGTAAATAAGTAAAGGTAGAATTTCAAGAATGCTCAGTTTGCGACGCTTAATGTACATTCGAAGAATCCTTGCTGACATTCAACGACACAGTTACACTTAGCACATGACCTGAATGCGAGGGAAATTCTAAAGAATGTTATCGCTTATCCATTCAACCACAATATTCGCATGTAGGTACTATATACACAACGCCATATAAAGCACATATTGTCCACGAACGGAATCATAAATATAATACACATACATTGGCTCACTAATAGTACAAGCGTATGACATCCTAATATCTACATTCGGATGGAACTAAGGGGGACAAGAGAATAAAAAACATCAACTAAAACGTTAACAAAATACGACTTTCTCTATGGAAAATAAAATAAATAATTTACAAATTAGATACACGTTTTTCTAACAACTTATTAGTAGTCACTTCTTCTTCGTTAATGTTTATCACTAATTCAATTTTGGGCGAACCGAGGCGAGCGGTCTACGTGAGCATGTGAATAGGCGCGAATAACCATCATTCCGGTCCAAACTGGTTTTATCCACAAATGTGTACAGCGTTTAATTAGTATGTTACGGGAAATCGTATCGAATACACCAGGCCGCTAGTCTCGGTCGCTAAATCTTAAAACAGAAGCATGCCGTCCGCCGCACTTTATCCTATCATAGCCTATCCGAAACCGACAGTACCTACATTACTCAGTCATATTTTTCAGTCAATTTCTTATGAAATTACACCACGATCCACATAAGTACAAAATTTTGCGGTTCCTGTACGTTCCAAATCGAAGACCTGCGCGTGAGACCGACCAACAATTAATAAGGTTAATTTGTTTTTTATTATAATCACCGGGACCGCGTACGGACGGTCGGAGGAATTAATGCAGTGTTTCTCAATTCGAAGGCGCACCTGGGAGCACTTTGTGGAAAATTACGATCTTTTAAGATTTCAACGTCGATAGTGCATTTCAACGCGTAACGGAATCAGTGGAGCCATAATCGTCATTAACAAGTCACTTAGATTTAATTTAATATTGAGATGATATCTAATCGAATATGTACGACTAAACACATCATTCGAATGAATTTAAGAAATAGTGAAAAGGGGAAAAATATGAACTTTGTAGCTTCTAACGATTTGTCACGAACAAGACCCGCCTTTCCTTTCCCCTCACCGTTCCACCTTACATCACAACGATACCTCGACTCATTATAACAAATTCACACGTTTTAATAATTAAATTATCGATACCAACTACGTTAATTTCATGTTAACTAAGACAATTGGAATCTTGCCGATAAACCTACGTTTTAAAGCGAACTAGGAATATAAATTGAGATAGATAATTTCAGTAGCTTTGGTAGAATAATATCATTTATGTCATTCGAAGTGCAGCGTACAGCTGCGAATTGTTCGTTAAACGACTTTTAGATTGAGTATTAAAGTACGTTATAATTAAGGAGGATATTAAGTTCCCAACTTCATTGGGGTTAAGTTACGACTTTGCCAGTCATTAAAATCTAGATTTATGACAAAGCGGTCATAGAACTGTCAAGTACGAGCCTAGCTCTAAATTTTCCAGGATGGGCACAATTCTTGTAAAGTGCCGATAAGCGAGGATTTTAGTGGCCCTTCCCTATCAACCCTATCATTTACAACATCAAAATAACAATTGATGACTTGGCAGTCCGTCTCGTTTTAAAAAGTCATAGAACCGAAACTAGAGGACACTTTCAGCCATAGCTGAACAAATATAGAGATTCATGGAGCGGTAATAGTGGAACGGTGCTAATGTACGAGCGCAACGGCAGCTCCGACCGCGACTAGCGACCGGCTCACGCGCGACCGAGCCCCTCCGCGGTCGCTGACCGAAAAAACTCAGCGTCGGTGGTAGACATCGTCGACATCGTAGACTCATCCCACCCGGACTCTGTCGTCGTCGTCGTCCCGTTGTCTGGTTTTCTTCGCGCCTTCGGATGCCTCTGCTTTTTCTTCGGATCATTCGCCTTCTTGTGTTTCCTCTTCCTCAGGTTCTGCTTTTGAACCCTCCGCTGACAATTTCTGTGGAAGGGCGGCGGCCGCTTCAGTTTCCCGCGGTGGCGTCGCGGCGGGCACTGCGTCTGCTTCGGACCGTCCCACCGTCGTGTCAGGGTCAGGGCGTATCCGGATAGGTTGCCCAATGGCCTGTTCACGGGGATCTGCGTCCGTCTCGACCTGCCCCTGTTGTCAAGTGCTAGGAAGGTCTTCTTCCCTCCCCGAATGCGGGAGTACGTATTGTAATTGTTTTCCTCTATATGTTCCTCGAACACGCAGTCGTCCGAGAGATCCTTCTGAAACAAAAGAAACCACATTTTAGTATTTTTCCACGAAACAACTTTTACGACGATCCTATAGTGTAGACAAGTTGGCTGTGGCTTTGCTTGCCAAGGGTTTCCTGTTCGAATCCTGGCCGGAGCAGCCATTTATGTGAAAAATGGATAATTGTCCGTCTGGATCGAGAATCTTTATGTAGCTTGTGAGCATGTGAGCTTTATTTTTTTTGTTTACATTTGTAAGTATTAATAACAGTCAATAGTTTACAGCTATTTAAAAACATCTAGTTTAAAATCCATCCTTGATCATAATAAGGCCAAGGCTTCTATTAAAATCAGTTTACAGCAGAATGAGCGACACTTTACCGCAAGCAATTTGCATATTGTTAACCGATATTTCATGGCTGGTTACCCAAAGAACTTCCGATAGAACAAATTACCAATATCATAAATCATTGCGGTAATAATTCCCGGCGAGCAATAGCCCTAACTCAGTAAACTGTCGGTGGATTGAATATAATGCTCTCGAATTGCTAATGTCCCGAGACGTGGGACAATTTAAGAGGCATTAGATCCCCTGGCGGTGGTTTCTATACATATTTATGAATAAAGCAGCCAATTTGTTTGGCGAACGTACCCAGTTATTATTGTTCCTATAACGGCACGTCTGGGGGCAAAACAGACCGAAATGGCGGGCCCAGTTTGGAAAGTCGGATTGTTGTGGAGCCTTGTTCAGGATTGTGTGTTTCCTATTGTAGGACATTGTAAGGTCAAGTCCAATCCAACCGATGCCTATGAAGTTGATTTAGGAGACTTTGGTTCGGACTACCTTTTACGTTATGTACATAATTATCATTGTACATTAGCTTTCCCCCGCGGCTTCGCCCGCCAAAAATCCTTAAATATACATATAAAAGTTGATTAAAACAGAGAACTTTCATAGTAATTTTGCGCCCCCCTTTTACCCCCTAAAGGGATAATTAAATAAAAAAATTATACACGTTCCATGACTTTCAATGAAAAACCTTTATACTGAATTTCATTCGAATAACTTCAAAAACGGCATAGTTTCATATTAACTTTGCACCCCCGTTTTACCCCCTTAGGGGGTGAATTTTCAAAAATCCTTTCTTAGTGCTCCCCTAAGTTATAAAAGGAACTCCTGTGCAAAATTTCAAGTTTCGAATCCCGGCCGGGGCAGATGTTTATATGACAGATACATGTTTGTTCTCGGGTCATGATGGGTGTTAATTATGTGTTATAGATAACACAAAAATAAATTGTATTAATAATTTGTATTGTTCATGCCACCCGCGACACAGGGAATGCTAACCGAAGAATGAGTGTGTTAGCGTTTATTTATTTAGCAAGCAACGACTATGCAATCATCTGTAAATTTTATAAAATAACAAGCATTACATGTGCATATAACTCATTAATAAATTTTGCGTTAAATTGCGCTGTTCATACAAGATTCAGCGGTTGTGTCGATAATTTACTCCAGGCGCAGTAACTTAGTCAGTGTTATATATCAAATAAATCTCCAAGACGGTAGAAAACGTCTACCACCCATGGCGGGACCGCGGGGAATATCATGCGTCGCATTCATCCGCTAGAGGTCGCTACCAGTTGCCTCGGGCTACCCGCAGAATTGATTCTCCTGTTAAATCTCGCAACATAACGCTTCTGTTAATAGTAAGAGACGACGTAATTGTTAGTAGAATGGAACGTCAGGGGATAAATATTGCGAAACACGTATTCCTGTATAATTACACAGTTAGGTGGCCTCGGGCTTTTCGAATATGCAAATCTGTTCGTGTATTGTGTCTGTCCGTTTGCTTAGTCACGGCTTTGCTTGCTGAATGCTGTAATGCGATTATCCTAGGACAAGCCTAGTGTTTATGATTAGACTACTATTGTAACGGGATTCGACGTTGCATTGACTGCTTTCGTGAGGCGTCTTTGTAATCTATTAAATTGATGCTTTATAAGCTTGTATCAGTTGACAGTAGATACTGCTTATCTATACTAATATTATAGTGCTGAAGAGTTTGGTTGATTGGTTGTTTGAACGTGCTAATCTCAGGAACTACTGCTTCGAATTGAAAAAATGTTTTTGTGTCCGATAGCCCATTTATCGAGGAAGGCTATATAATGCAAGGCTATGACCAATAGAAGCGGTGCATCGATAAAATATGTTGCAAAAATGGGGAAATATTATTATATTATATTTGGAAGAAATGAACGCTCCAACACCTAATTAGGTACTTACCTACAGTCCTACATACCTAATCACTACCTAATAAAGAATTTTTGCCATATAACTCTTCATTATAAATATTTATAAAATAGTTTATCAATAGCAGATACGGTATCAAATCCTGTGTAAAAATAAACCAAAAAACCATGCTATTGGAAGCTTCTTATAATAAATATGTTCACGATGCCTTATTAGGGTGTAATTATACTCCACCATCGAATTAACAGCTTAATAAGGCACGGTTTAAACACTCAATCAGGCCTCGGAGAGATATTTGAAGAGTTTAATCTTATCAATGAACTATTGGATCCCATTCCCAATAATAGCTCTGGGCCTGCGAGAAATTGGTTTGTGAGGAACAGTATGAGAATCATAGATATCTTATAGAGATTGATTGTTGAGATAGTATTTATCGATATAATTTGAATATCGATAGAATAACTGTTTTGTAAGGATTTCTGTATTACAGAATTAAAGTGGGTTTCCAATAAAATATTCATTTTATTTTAAACGTGTGATACGTTCGGTTCAACTTCAATGACAAGTTTTGACATTTCAAAAAGGTTTTTTTAAATTGTAATACATAATGATGAAGTATTTATGATGTAATAATTGATGAAATTAATTCAAATGTTTTAAAATAAAGCGAATCAAGATAGTTTTATAACAAAAGAAAAAATAACAATTACAGGAAACGTTTTTGCGTGTTATCGCTAACAAAAATAGTAGATTTTGCACGTTTTAAGTATAATTCTGTTATTCAATTAATTATTATTATATTGCATTGCCTATTGTGTGTCATATAGCTATAACATATAGTATAGTGTATATAGGTACCTATTATTGGCTTGTATAATTATAAATTAAGTCTTTCAGTCGGTCCTTCTAAGATCTGATGCATGCAATTAGATAAAAATATCCATATCGTACTATAAATGCTTTTCTTTTTTGTTGACTAACTAATATATAAACACCAGTTATAAATGATGTGTGATCCTACTTCAAGTTTCTATTTCAATGAACTAAGCTTATCTTAATAATGGTCAGCAATTAAACTATACAGAAACAGAACACCTAACCCAACAAGGCAATAATTCCAAACAGTAACTTTCAACATGAGCATACCAATAAAACGATAAATAATGAACTTCGATAATCTTAAATCTAAGTGATAGCCGACGTCACGAGCCCACTTTATTAATACGTCTATTTTAGATACTTCGAAAGCGTAAGATAAACTGCGCGCATGCAATTCAAATTCAGAGCCAGACCGCGATATACGTGTATTTTCTAACAAGAATATTGTAATTCGCAGCAACATGCAAATACGAGAGATTCTCATAATGTTAACATGTTTTCTAGACTATAAATCGCGCGAACCTCCCAGGTCAAACGTTTTATACATCGATAGCTTCAATAGCCCAATAGCCGATCTGGTTATCGATAACGATGACAATAAGAACAACACTAATGTATGCGAAGGGTTATCGATGCGGATCTTTATGTATTTAAAACAATCGATAGACCGTTTCATAGCTGGTATCCTTGTAAAGGAGTCCTTATTGTCGGATTAAATTCGAAAATCCACTCTTGTCACGTGTCAATAAGGTGGTCGTACCATAAATTTGGTTGAACAGTATAACAGGGAATGCTTCTTAGCGGCTGGCGTTTACTATCCTTCGTCTGGAAAGGATGTCTTGATGACTATAACAATTTACTTTATATGGTAATAATTAGTGCTTGGTAAAATAAAATAATCTGTAGCCTATAAAAGTAGCTGTTTTATGTAAAAAGTCAACGAATAAATGACGAGGCACCTCATTATTATAACCACACGCCATTAAAAAAAAATGAAAAATGGCAGTCTTTAAACTTAACCTTAAATTGGATGGGTAAGTATTTAAAAATCATCTTTAGGTTTCTCTATATCTTCTTTTTATCATTATTATATTACTCGTTAGAAATTTATCACATTGTTCTCGCGATTCAAATTCCTTTTCAAACTTCTCAATGATTGTCGTACAAGAATTTACCTCTAATACTGAATACGAATTACAAGTAAACATTTGAAATCGGTTAGCGACAGGAGTACCTAAATTAGAAGCCCTGGAGCCCTAATTTACGCGCCTCCCGAGTTATTTATTCGGCAATAAATACGTCAATTACTGTAGTCTAGCCGAGTGATTTACGTGACACAGTTGCATTGAAAAATATTGTCAAACACAAGTTTTACGTATTACAATGTTAGTTGTGTCTTCTCAATTTGTAATGGGATGCGTTTCAGTCACTTTTGGTTATTAATAGTGTCTTAAACTGAGTGGCATTAACGGGAATTTAAAAAATAAATATATGGATGAAAACAGTTGTAAGACGCCTTTTTGATGTTCTATTCGCGTCTTCTGTTCTTTTCAAACAAATACCCATAAAAAAATTAAGTGATAGGTAATTTACCCAAAATGTCAATCCAATCCCAAATACTAATTTTACTCTAAACGCACCACCGATGCGTAGCTGGTCAAAAGGAATATTGCGACCGAAACAAATCGAATAAAAAATAATATATTTCTTTAATTAACAACTAGGTACCTACTCCAATTCTTAAACAATAAAAACTATTTTTGGCAGTAGAATAAAAAAGATAAACGAGTGTCTAAATTGAACCACAAATGGCGCCGAAAGGATGGTAGTCCATTGATGGGGCCGTTTCTAAGAAGCGATCAACATCAAGATCGATGGGATCTGTAACACTTCCAGGTATCCTGATTCACGTCAAAGACTCCGTATTAGGCACTACCACATTCCTAGTGCACCCGCGCTGTCGTCTGCGAATCCAGTGCTAATTTATTCAATTCCGCCGCCTTAGTTCTAACCTTTGATGATGAATTTCCGAACGCTCCAAATTTACTCATTCCTTTTCAAAACATTCGATATTCTCTGGCCAATACCGGTGGTTTTAAAGGAATTCTTTTTTCAAAGTTATTTCATAATCGCCGGCCGTTATCCGCGCTCGGATACATTTCTAGAATTCTCTCGAATCATGTGAATCTGGTTAGTTTATTTGATTAGTCTGAATTTTTGTAGCAGGTTGGTTTGAAAATATGCCTTTGTTTTAGTTTCATGATGGCGACATTACGAATCGAAATCAAGCTTTACACAAATAGGTACAATGATGTTATCACGTAAAAAGAAAAGGTAAAGGTAGGTAAAATTTCCACCCAGCTAAATTAATGCAAATAAAAAAATAATGTATTAGCTCAAATTAATTGAGTACTTTTAAGCACTTTTTACACATTTTTTGGCGAATTTGAACACAGGAAACTTACTCATGTCGCTAAAAAAGCATGTTACTAAGGATGTATAACAAGATATACCTACTTATGTACATTTTAATTAAATTATAAATGCATAAGTGGATTATATTTAACCTTTCACAAAAAAAACGCAATAAATCCTATGTTTTGGGTACATGGCATGAATTATTCAAAGACTAAAGCCGTCTCGCAAAAACTGATCTAAACCTATCATTAGACCTTGTTATTGGTTTAGCAAATTATTGTTATTAGCATATTTCTTATCTGTCATGTCTAACTGCTCTGTAATTAGTTTTGTCTACGGCCTGTCTATGTTTTGTACCTGCTTGAGACGTGTTCACATCTTAATATATATAATTCGAGTGTGAGTGTGTATGTCACTGAACTCCTCCTAAACGGCTTGACCGATTTGGTTGAAATTTTTTGTGTGTCTTCAGGTGGATCCGAGAATTATTTAGATTCACAATTGGGCTCGGTAGGTGGCGTTGCTGTCGATATATCACCAAAACATTTTTTAACGACTGGACCGATTTGGATGAAATTTTTTGTGTGTGTTCAAGGGGATCTGGGAATGGTTTAGATTCACAATTGGACCCGATAGGTGGCGTTGCTGTCGATATATCACCAAAACATTTTTTAATTATAAAGCGGTACGAAGTACGCCGGGACAACTTGTTACTCTATATTTAGGCAAGTTACTGAATTAAATGATGTCCACTCGTATGTTTGTTTTTCGGCATGTTATTAAGAAAAAGATAATGATTATAGGTGTAATGTATGGTAATCAGGGGCTATAAAGAGAGATAACAACTTAATTTTGTCAAATAAGTAAGTATTACTTATTGAATAAGTACATTTAGCCTAATACTTATTGAATATTCATGTATGAATACGTATTACATTAGCTCATTAGCCATATCTTCCATGCAGTTTGTGACTGCGTTTGAAACTAGTAATTAATTAATCTTAATGATGTAGATTCTAGACACTCAGCGATTGAACGATCAGTGATTATAAATAAAATAAATAACGCTGCACACTCATAGCCCCACACTAGGTTTCCCTGTGTCGTGGGTGCCATGGACAACACACAAGACAAGAACACACACACACCCAGACCAAGAACGGAAATTTAAATTCATCATTCAAATTTCCGCCTCGCTGGGAATCGAACCCAGGACCCTCGGAACGGCGATCCGGCGAGTTAACCATTGCGCCATCCGGGTCGTCAAATGTCATTATGTTTTATTATGATTATGTCCCGTAACAGCTGAGTGCAAGTTTTTTGGCCTCAATGCCTCAAATATTATAAAGAACTAGTTATTTAATAATTCGACTGTTCTGCACCAGGGACTACGGTAGATATACGAGTAAGAGAGAAGATAGATAGATAAGAGAGACAACAGACTTTTCGGGAGTTGTAGCATTATATTGGTTCAAAAGCATATTTTCAGTGTGTCTATCTATGCCTTTAGAAGTGACCTCCATTCATATCAACATGGTGTCTGTGGTGCATTGATTCCATAATGAGCTGAATAAGCGAAATCTATCGATCAATCTCAACTAACCAAACAAGCAATCGATAGCTTTTTGCGCTGTTACAAATTATATCCTTTTTTGCTCATATTCATTCCAAAGAACTCCTTCGCTAACGATAATTTTAAAATAAAAATACAGATACAGATAATATAAGAAAAACTTTATGGTCACTTATTTTTTTATTCCATGTTTAAATGTTGGCGCGACACCTTAGCGTCGGAGAGCCGATTTTTTTTCGGTATTCATAATGTGTTAGAACAAAGGTGTAAAATGAAACAGAATAAAAGGAAATGAACAGATAAAAGTTTACGATCCGATATGGTGTTATTGTCGCTGCGTGCTATGGGAATTCGAAACCCTTGAAGGCTATCGGGAATCGGGTGGGAGTGTGTCCGATGTGGTTAATTCCATTGTTATAAAGAAATTAAAGTGTTGGCTTAAAACGTCGCGTTGTTTAAACATATATCCGTAGTAGTTCCGAGTTTCTTATCTATTACGAATGCTTACAAATAATGCACAGAATAATTTGAAGAACATTTATACTCGTACATAATAATGATTAGACCACTGCCGAACTTTTACGATGAAATAATTTACTCGTTTTCACATATTACATACCTACTTACTTCACTTCTCTTGTGCATTTAAATAACATTATGGTCATTATGTAAGTAACATAATTTTTTTACAGTTTTAAACATAATGAAAACTTTTCGTAAAAATGCAAATACGTATTTAATAATTTTCTAAGAAACCTGATTTTAGTTAACGCATAGCAGACGTCTTATTATTTTCCACTGATAAGCACATAAATGTAAAAACCTAGACAGATACATAATACTTGCTTTATAATAGATTTGACAAGCTTCATCGGTGTTGCCAGCCCCAGATGCTATCTAATACGACCTATATCGACAACATTATTAATCATTAATAAATTTATAAGGAATTACAATCGTTTAATCTAACCGCGGTCCCTTTAGTCCTCACTACAAATTCCTTTGACGACAGTAAAAAAGCTATAAAATATGAGATTGTCGATATTTGTATAAAAGTTACTATCCCCGGTTCTAAATAAAGACACTGGTATAGCGCTCGATCGAATTTTTATGTAAACGATACACTGTGAACTTTACGGTCAATAAAAGTAGGTTTGTGATGGTCTATTATAGAAAATATATAGTGTCAAGTTTAGTACGCCAAGGTTTAGTCGTCGGGATTGCTATTTGACTGCCACTTGATCGGGAATTGTAACACAATAGTTACAGCAACAGTTTTTACGTCGTAAACTTCTGTCATTCAATGTGGGCTCTTTTAGTTTCACGTTAAATCTGACTTATAAACGTGCTTGTGCCACAAATTTGGAGAAGCACATAAAAGGACCAGCGTTATTTCAGGTTGTCGTAGGCTGGCAATATACACCATTGAGAATTCATATAACAAAAAGCATTTACCACCTAGTCTATAGGTCTTTAGTATGATGTTTATAATCTTTTGTGTAAATGTTATAAAATGCGCCTTATTTCAAACAACTACTTTGTAAAACTTGGTACTTGTAAAATGAAAACACACGAAACTTTAAACTATTATTAAAATTCGAATAAAGAATTACAATTCTTCATAGAACATTATCTTCATTATTATTTTATTAGCATTCTAGTTATATCTGTAAACCCACGATGAATGATGTTGAGGTAGGCGGTTTAAATTGATATAAATAAAACTATTGTCCTCCGATCCTTTCCTTTTCAGCTCACGGGAACATGTCGTGTGTCAGTTGCATCAATATAGGGTCTGTCAAAAGCATAGCTCATGTGGAACAAGGAACATGACAGTCTGATCCTGTTGGTGTGACGTGTATGGCACAATTGATATTCCGTGGACAACGTGTAGCGACTTCCATGCAAACAATGACTTATTACAGCTGTTACTGTTGTCCCTGAAACAAAGTTTTGCCATATTGTCTGCGAGATGTATGTTTATCTATTCTATACCATTAATAAAACCATAACGATGGAAATCTGAAGGTACCTACATTCGATATTTTTGGAATTTTTTTGGGTAGCCTTTGTTATCGATTCCATTAAAACAACTAACATATTTTATGTTAGGTAGGTACTATTGCTTGTAATGCCTTTCAGATTTTCAATTTTTAAGAATTTGAAAAGTAAAGAATCAAACAGGGCTGTACCGTCGGATTAATAAATTTCAATTAGGTATGACACTATTTTTATCACAATAAGAATACGATCAACATAAATAATTCAGTTACAGAGCTAAGTTTTGTCGTCTTTGACTTAAAAAGAAATAATATTTCAGTCAATAATAACCACACTTCGATGTAAATAATCCATAAATAATAGCAATCACTAAAAACGTCGTATTCCCTTTGGAATAAGATCAAATAGCTATAAATATAGCGCCATATTAAAACATAAAATAGGGTAAACAATCGTAAATAAAAATTACGACGAAAACACACAATGCGATCGTTAATTCATGTATAAATTATGTCTATTTTGTGGGTCGTTTTACACTTTTTTTTGTCACAACCATTTTTTGTGTTGGCAACACACGAGCGGCGCCTGTGGCGCGGCAAAACCCTTTAGTCCGAATTTAAAATTTAAACTGAGAACAGTTTTTTCTAAGCCCCATTCAATGCGACGCTATTTTTTTCTTTCTTCGTAATCGTTTCATTTTATTAATCCTTTTCCCTCCATTATCTTTAAACGGTTTATTGCGTTAAAGCTGTTTTGTAATCTGTTTTGGTAGTCGACTTTTTAGAGGGACAACGCCATTTCTATGACGAACCTGTATGAACAATTTATTTTAATCGGCTTATAGAATTTAATAAAATCGATATAGATACATAGGTACTTCTTCCCGATAACTTCTGATCCCTCTTAATCAATTTGGATTCAATTAGGATTAGCTGTTAAGTCATATGAGTATATTACGCAACTATTGGTTTAATTACAAATGAAAGACAAATATTCGTATTGTTAAATTGCAACAATCAAAAGTAAGTAATAATTTGCAGACAAAATAATTACCTTCTTATTTTGAAATTTGAATTCTTTGAGTACGCATTTAATTGCAATATTTTTTATGAAGAACTAAATAGACGTTGAATCAGGTATCTAGTGGAATAATAATCGTATCGATTAAGTAAGGCAAGTAATCAGGCAAGTGTCTGGGGCGCAGGACGCACCGTTAGGGTTGTAGGTTGTGACACAACGAGTACAATGAAATATGTTGCCAAGCAAACCAGGCTGCCGGACACAGCTTTATGGTTCATCTTTTTAAATAGAGAACAAAATTTGTATCTTACGGACATCCATGAGGTTGTGCATTCGCTTGTGTGTTAGTTATTGATATAAAAAAGTTATTAACGTAGCGGCGATTATCCCAATAAAACCTGACGAGCGAAAGTCTCAGGTATGATCCACGGCCAGTTAATATTATATCCATATAAATACGAGCATACCCCCGCGGCTACGCCCGCCTATTTCCCAAAAATCAGTTTATCACCCAACGAACATACATGCCAAATTTCAGGTTCTTGCGTTCAGTAGTTTCGGCTGTGCGTTGTCTGTCAGTGACTCAGTAACGCTAACGCAAGAGTTTTATATACATATATAGATCTGTCATGGCTATCCTTAGTTTAATCACAAAGTCATCAGCGACCAAAGAATCCAAGAGCGAGAATGCCAAACTAAGTCTATTAAGCTTTTTGACAGTAGCGTCTGACATTAAAACCCGGTATGCTGCCCCCTAAAGGCTTCCAGTAGCTACATTCCACCCACCACGGTAGGACGTGACGTAATGAAGATATGAATGATCGATGTCGCTGTGTGGCTGTATGACGACACGGCGAGTCAATGGGTAAACGAATAAATAGATAAATACATTATCTTATCAATAAGCTATTGTCGAGCTGATGCAGTGAAAGTTTCTCGCAAATGTGCTGATATAATAGTTATTCGCTTTTTAATCGATTTTTTAAAAAGCGGTTTGTAGGTCATTCGTAACGCGTATTGTAAATGAGGGTACCGTAAATGAGTAGGGTAGCTTGCATATAACTATTATTAAATATAGTGGCTTGAAAAAACAAAAAAAAAACGGTACAAGGGAGTACCAAGATGATATCAACATACTACTTTTAAATATGAATTATTTTAAATTCGATTAAATTATAATCGTAATGTTATTTATTAAGACAGATAACCAAAGCTCCATTATCTAGCGCTCGTTAGTAATACAAACACGAAACAATTCCCCAAAGCAACCACAAAAATAAACCAAAAAGAGGCATTTACACTACGCCATAATCCAACAAACTTTTACTTGTTTAATCTAGCTCAAAGCATAATTATAATTAAACTAAATTAATTCCCTCTAAAATAAACACCACCTCTCAGAAAGTTCCAATCTCAACTTTGTTTATGAATTCTCAAAGGGACAAATTATTCCCTGAATTTGTACATTCCCTTTGAGTAAAATACATAAGGCCGTTGACCTTTACTGTCTAAACAATAAAATTACACGGAGCTAAAAGTTTTGAACAATATTTCACCACCACTGTGAAATATTGTAAAACTTTTAGTTCCTTTTCAGGTGCTAAATTGCATACTCTGAAAAAAGGAACCGAATCACTCGTTTATAGTAACTTCTTATGTAAAAAACGGTGATTCATTATCATCATCATCACAACCCATAACTGTCCCACTGCTGGGCACGGGTCTCCTCTCACAGTGTAAGGGGTATAGGCCATAGTCCACCACGCTGGCCAAGTGCGGATTGGCGGACTTCACACACCTTTTTGAGAACATTATGGAGAACTCTTTTCCTTCACCGAGGCAAGTGATAATTAAATTTTTATACGCACATAATTTTTGATTTTAGTGAACCCGGACCCTCCGGTTCGGCAGTCCAACGTTCAACCACACGGCTATCACTGCTTAATTATTTAATTGCATCTTGTTTGAATAGTTTGACATATAATACATAATTCCATAAAAAATACATCTTTATTATTTCGTATACGGAATGTGTCACAGGACGCAATTGAAGCATTTAAATTGCGCCCCAGCATAGAAATACTCATCAAATTTACTATAGCTAAAAATATGTACGTACCAGTTCAACTACAACAACAACAACGGCAAGTAAACTAATATTTTATTTGATGTCAGTTGTTACTTTTTTGTATCTGTTGACCGTTGTTGATATTGAATTAATAAGAGTGGTTTCATCTCGAATCTTCTAATGGTTTGAAAGGATTCCACGATAACTTCCCCGGACAATAAACAGTGATTGACGCCAAGGATGTTCCCGTTAGGATGGAGATCATTTTTTAAATAACAGATAAGTCACACAAAGGGAAGCTGAACAGGCGTTTGGGAGATAAGCGATAGCATTCGAAGGATATTGTGTAAGGATGTGTTGATGGAATGAGCGTCGGTTATCTGCTCGAGCGGGTGAATGGTAATTGATTTTAAATATTTGTGTTTTATAAAGGTAGCGTAGCGAGTCTGTTGTATGTATGTTCTGTGTTATAGAAATTGTTTTTCTATTGAACGGAACGAAAAATCTGATGGGTCACAAGTGAAAATGTGCAGTACCTAGCAAGGTTTGGCCTGTGGATTTTGGAAGGGTAGATTAAAATAATTTGGTTTTCAAATAAGGACAATTCCAAGTAAGGGGACAAGGGGACAAGTAAGGGGTCGACGTTAATCGGGGGCATTAGTAAATTTTCCAAATTCATCACCAATGCGTTGCCAGTCAAGTAACAGAAAAATAAGAAGAATAAGAAGAGAAAAGATACTACAACAACAACAACAACAACAAAATGTTTTTAGTGTAACAGATGCCTTTGAAAATGATCCTGTAAGATTTGTTAAATTTTTACCTCAATGTAACCTGGTTACAATTTATTAATACTACCTACAGAAATCTCGGCATCTTAAAATCGAAGAACACAACTTCAGAAGATTGCGGCCGATCCCTCCTCACACCCGGAGCAACACAAGTCGTAGTCCAGCGTCTATCGGTACACCGTGACAAATAGACCACTCGCTAATGAAACTGTTGATTAATGACGTCACTCGCTTATCGGCCGGTGTAGCGCCTACCTAATGCGATCAGACAGATACTAGCAGAGTTAAGGAGTGCGCACATTACACCAACTCGACGTCAACTCCACTCCGACTCCACTCCGTTTCAACTCCGACGTTCAGTTCCGCGATCAACGCTTCATCGACGTCAACTCGACTACGTCTCCACTCCGTTTCAACTCCGACGTTCCGTTCTAGGTACATTACGTCATTGTGTCGGTCGACGCGTGGACTACTCGTCTACGGTGAGTCGTCAACGCAACGTCGACGCGTTGGTCTCGAAACGGAACGGCTATGGGTGTAGGGCGAGCCGTACAGGGCTTTTAAGTATAAGTTCTAAATTCAACCTTACCTTCAAAGATATAAGGCTCATAATTGAATGTTAGCTGTGTCAAGGTTTTAGTCGCGTTGGCGTCGGTCGGTCGTGGAGTTGTTGTAATGTGCGCACTCCTTTAGGATTATGTTTGAACTGGTGCGATGTTGCATTCTATAGATTATAGAAATTTTCCCCTTTATCAGAATCGTCCCCAAACACCCTGAGCTACCCCACACATTGTGACAGGAGACGCGTACCCAGCAGTGGACAGTTATGGGTTGCGATGATGACACTGACGTTCTAACTAACGTGACGTGTGTGTGACGTGACTAAATGTTCTAGGTTCGAATTCACTTGCTCTAAAAGTTTCTGCTTCACTCCCCACAAATGCCATTGAGTAATTCCAATCTGCATCTTCGCATCGATTGGTATATTAGTCAATTGACCATTAGTCAATCGGCTGCGTTCCTGTCATTAGTCACGGCTTGCCACGCAGCTAATAGAGCTCGTCAGCCATTTTTCAAGCCGACGCCGGCTCTGAGCACTTAACCCAGTGTCAAGTTGACAAATTATTTGTCCACCCTCGTCTAATGGTGTTGGGCATATTTGGGGGAATAATGGTTTGGTTTGTGTTATTACGATTTAAAGTGATAAGACGGCCCTGTAGTCTAGTAGTAGCCCTGTCTGCGAAGCGTGGGATCTTAGGTGCGATTCCCGGTCGGGATAGATGTTTATGTGGCATATTAACCATATCTTTATCAAATACCCCACAAGTAGCCTCTTTTACCCTAAAAGAACCTTTAAAGAACGGTTTATTCTGAACGAAGCTTTAAGCAAGATACAAGTACTTAGAATCAAACCGAAACCCCGTAGTCCTAATTTCGATCTGCTAACACAGTAAACATAACGAATGTCGCAGCCAGCACTAATCCACAGATTTAACGGAACATTCGAGATCTAATTCGTGATTGAATGTCCCGTGCAAATTGTAATCGAGCGATACTGGAGCGTATCGGTAGCCGATGTTCATAATCAAGCGACGTCGATGTTGTCCGGTGGTTCTCAAAGTCAGAGCTGATTTTAAACTTTTCATGCTACGGACACTTACATTTTAACTGTAGAGGTACTCTGGATTTTTGTAAATACGATTTGGACCATAAACCTGGGCCCCACGGTCAGGAGGCATCTGGCATGGTCACCATCTACACTATGTCTTTATGGAATTGACCAACGAATTGATAACTAATTGACCAACGAATTGATAAAGAATTGACCAACGAATTGATAATGAATTGACCAACGAATTGATAAAGAATTGACCAACGAATTGATAAAGAATTGACCAACGAATTGATAAAGAATTGACCAACGAATTGATAATGAATTGACCAACGAATTGATAAAGAATTGACCACCTAACTTTATTAATGACACGTTCTGCTGACTGGACTAACTAGTCCGCATTGAGTTTTTATCTGTGTCGGTCACAGTTGTCATGGCATCAGCGAAAGGGTGGTGCTACATTCTCGTTTTATGTCTAAAAGCCATAAAAAATGCGATCCATCCCGTCAAAGGATTAAAAAGATTGATGATTGCGAAATGTATCCTACCATTAGCAGTATTGATGTGTCAATAGGGGTTGCGACGGCTGGGGATGGTATTTGTTTAGCTGTTACCCCTAACAAAGACAATGGACAGTTTGCCAAAGTCAGACACGTACGTTGTTTCGGTTAGTAGTGTTAAAAATCCAAAAATGACGTCATGAGATGTGATGTTTTTTATGAAATTAAGCAGCTAACGAGCAAGTAGCAATACCTCTCCGCTGCCGCCCATGACAACTGTGACCGACACAGAACAAGACTCAGAGACGTTTTGGGAATGTCATGAGTATGTGCCTATGTTTTATGGTTTTGAAAATATCTTCTTCACTAAGTACGAAGAGTGACAATTCTGTCGATTCTAGACAATATACTCACCCAACAGGCTCACTGTCAGAGGAGAGCTGAACCCAGTATTATTAAGGGGTTTAAACGTGTACGGAACCGACATGGGTGACTGAGACGACGGTCAGGCTTCTTTTCCTGGTCTCCTGCTACATTGCTATGGATACATCTGATATCCACCAATCATATTCATTGGCCCACATAGCATAGCACTGGTGGAACGGACTAAGTTATGTTTTTTTACATGGATGGATGCGTGCATTGGACGGCCGCGAGTGGCGTAGCTATGTGCAGCCAAGAGAACCTACAGTAGCCACGCATCCATAGATTAGAATCAGTGGTAACACTCACACACACTCGCATCATAAGCTGCACGTCTCTGGTGGAAAAGCAGCCTAAGGTGAGACTATTAGAGGTCATGACGTTGCATGGTTTTTGCGCCAGCCCTCGTCCCGCGGTCCTTGAAGACAAGACTTGACCACGTAAGAACGCGGTCACAAATGTGTACTCCATTCAAATTTAAATAAGTGCGTACGCAAGTAAGTACTAATTTCAAGTAAGAGAGAGAGAGGCAGAGATTAAGATCGCTTCGAATTACAGATTAGGTACGTACAGTGCGAGAATTGCTCCCCTGCTCGTCTATTTGTTTGTATTCGATAATTTGTCGCCGCTATGAAACCTGGTCTCGATTAGGTAAGAGTATATGGAGAAAGACTTTTTAATTTTTCTTACCAACTATAGTCTATTCTTAGGTTCACAGAGGGTAATGACATTAAACTATAATATTTCGGAAATGTTTCCCACTGCAAAAAAAATACTTGTAAAATTTTAAAGAAAAATGGTCTGTGGAGTCCCTTTTTGATGGCAATAGACAGTGTTCGTTATAATAATGAACTCATCATAAAAACAAGCCTAAACTGTATAACGCTGTTAACTTTGATCTGCGTGAGATGATTTTTGTGTCAACAACCGACATACAAACAGATAGATTACCTGACGCATCAGGTACCACACACACACGGTACAGGTAGGTGTTACCGCAGTAACAAAGCGTCACCAACGCGTTGCCGGACAATTCAATGAACCCACTAGTGATTGACATTTCCCATGAGCACACGCGTAGATCAATGACCAACGTTACCACTAATAAGGTTCGTGAGACAAATGGTGACGTGTTGGTAATTGTAATGAACGGTCACACATTCATTTTTTATTCACACATCTTGATAGCAAAACAGATGTCACATGCGATAAAAACTTACACGTGGAGGCTTGTATGATAAATGATGAATTAAGATAACGATCTTGTGACTAATTTGTAACAGAAAATAATTTACAGTGTCACGCATAGGTACATCGTACATGCCTACTTTAATATTTATGTCACGGCGCTGTAAAAAAATTGGGACAAAGCAAAATCTATTGCTTTAAAATATAAAATAGTATCACTTTTTTGTGGTAAGTACAATATTAACATAACTTAAAATATGATGGCCAAGAGCAAACGTGACGTCACATAACATGGTAACAATTAATTAGTTAAGTGAGCTTAATGTGAAAAAAAACATTGACGAAAATAAAAATTGGTTTATGGGACTAAACCAACGCAGCTATACCTTTCCTTTCCATTCCCGTGACTCACGGTCTCCCAACACAGTAGCGTTAAATATTTAACGCAACCGTATTCAAAGATCACTTAGAACTTTAATTTCAAAAATATTTGAATGTAAAAGGCCAACCTAGCAGTTAAACAGCTATGTTACATTGAAAATCTTCCACTCTTTGCTAAAGCATTATAAAAAAAGGTATCACAATAACATTTTGCTATGGCTATAGACTCCCACGCTGCTTCTTGTCGAAAACACTTGCATGATATTGTTATCTCTATTTGGTAACAATAAAACTCTATAAATATGTTGTTGAACCGACATTATCTGTAACACTAGGCACATTATTACATGTGCCTGCCTACGTAAGGTCATAAGTTTGACTGCAAACTAGCTGTAGAATATTGTGTGTTCTGTTGTAATAAGTCTTTGGAGTTAAATATCAAGAAATATGAAGCGTTTTTTGTTGTTACCATGTGGTAGCAGTCGTTAATCGACGTATCGGAGTAGTCAGATGCTTTCGGGCAGCATAAAAATTTCCGACACTTGGGTTGGCCACTAACCCCCCCACCAACCCGCACTGGAGCAGCATGGTAGTATGCTCTAGACCTCCTCAGGTATGAGGAGAGACCCGTGCTCAGTAGTGGACCATTGCTGGGTTGAAGCCATGAAGCGTTTTGTAGCTATGTTTGTTAACGTTTAAAAAATGGACGCATTTTTAAATAAGTAGACTAGGGCCTCAGACCATGATTGTCATTGATGGACGATTTCTGCCAAATAAGTCCAACCTCAAGTCGAGTCAAAGAACTTCGTTCCAAAAGTCTATGCCACGCAAACCTATCCCTGCTCCGCCATCCATGAGGTACTTAATATCGACTCGCTATACATCATCCTGTACACCCGACACATTAGGGCGCGAAGCAAAAACACAAACATGAAGACATAAATTCATATAAACGGTCCCCCGTGTCCCCGTATCGAGCACGGCGCCTTAATAGTTTCAACAAATAATCTTGAATGGCTACAATTCGTGTATGTCCTTTGAACTGTGAAAAATAAAAAAGATTGATGTGTCGCTTCGATTATCAATTTTAGGTTTGTGTGGATTTAGCGCGATTAAAACCATTTTTAACTATGATACTAAAATTTAGTATGCAGGGGATTTCGATAAATCGATCTAGCTAGGTTAGAAAACGTCATTTTATCCGCGTCTAAATAAAACTGAAAAATATTACTCTTCCTGACATCTATTGGCGACACAACAAAACTAAAGCTATTTAAGTAGATGGCGTTGCTGGGGTTGTTGGCGTTCTAAAAAAAATAACGAGTAAAGCTCAGTCACACAATGTCACATTTTGGTGACACTCTTCCTCTCGTAACGTGTGACGTAATTTATCGATGGGCTATGGTACATTATAAAAATTAATTATTCTTTTTTCCTAATTAAGCTACCATGATACAACAGCACCGTAAGATCGTCATTACTGGCTGCCAACATGCACTTCTTAATTGAAAAGATTGCGTGTCTCCGCATATGGAGAGAACGACTTCTTTTGAAAGTTTTGTTTGGATTGAAGTCTTCAACACTTATAGCGATTATTACACATACATGCATATCGTATTAACACCAAGCACCCTTATAAATTTTATAACGTCCTATCTCACAAAAAACTTAACTAGTTAAAAACTGTCAATTTCATTAAATTACTTTTAAGACTGCGTTTAATATGATTGTTTGACTTTTAATGATTCTTTCAGTAAAGAGATTTCTTTATTTTACAAATACACTTAGAAACCTATTTAAAATTGCACTACCAAAAGCAAAAACTTTCTTAATCTATGATAAGAGCCATTAATGTACATTTATTACATTTCATTCTACAGACCGTGAAACTGAGGACTAGGAAGAGAAAAGAGAAAAAGATGTCTATGTTCAAAATGTACAGGTTCAAGAACCATTCCCTGTGAGGTGTCCCTTGACACCTCTCAAGTTTTTTTTTTGTATAAAAACACCCGGATGGAACAAAGTTTCTTTCGATTAATTATTGAAGAAATTAAAAAAAAATATAATATTTAGATTATGTATATAAATACACATACATATATATAACTATTATATATGTTATACTAATAATATAAAACATGCGCACGCCGCACGGCTTACAATAGCTTACTATAGCAAAAAGTGTCGTGACAACTTTTCGTAAGAATTAAAACTGTCGTGACAACTTTTCGTAAGAATTTTTTCCGTCAAGCCCCCTTTCACAACGCGCGATAAGGAACTTCGTTCCAACTGACCTATTTCTTTAGACCTACAAACTAAAAGTGGTCGAAAACGCAAGAACGTTACGGTCGGCACCGTGCACCTCTGGGTGGTATACATCGTTAATAGTTCAACTGAATAATTTGTCCATTGTGCTCATCTCATTGTTCCGGCATTAAGCAATGCTATCGCATTGTCCAGCTGAGCTGGTATCGGTCGATCTATCGATTTGTGATCGATGACCGTCCTGGAGAAAGTTGACGCCCTTTGACGCACCGTACGTAACGAAGTCTTAGTTGTGTCTACTGTTGGTTGGCCGTTTTAGGTAATCCTGTAAATTGTTTGACGGCCTGTATGGCGCGAACTCAGGGTCGCCCTGAAAACCAGCGGTCGTAGTTTTACTGCGGCCATTGCTGAGTGCGGTCCGTTTTCATTAAATGCACTGATATTTTTATAAGTTTAAAAGCTGACCCCGCGAACGTTGTTCCGCCATAAGTGTAGATACAAAAAGCGCGATTTAAATTTGATGGGTGGGGGTAGGGAAGTGAAAATTTAAGATTATGTGTATTTTTTTATGTCACACCATAAAAAAATAAACAATAAAAAATTTGTCCAATAAATAATTTTTTTTTAGGGCGAGCCCCCCTTAAGAAAAATAGATGTTGGCCGATTCTCATACCTACTCGATATGCACACAAAATTTCATGAGAATCGGTTGAGCCGTTTCGGAAGAGTATGGTAACTAACATTGTGACACGAGAATTTTATATACAAGTTTTTCTTCTTTATTTATGTATTGTATTGCAGTTTTCTAGTGAAATAAAAATAGATTCTATTCTATTCTATTTATGCTAATATCGACGGTTAAAAGGCGACTTGATTCAAGCGCCATTTTGAGAACTTTAAAGGAGAGCGTTTTAAAGTTTATTTTTTGAGAAAAAAAATCACTATTCTTAAAGTATACAATAAAAATTGACGAGTCTCCCCAATCATAAAGCGGCATATTTTGTGCTAATTTTTTGTATATATATAACAAATAAAAGGTGTTTTTTAACGGAGTTAGATGTAACTTGAGCCATTTTGCACAATTCTCTGATCAGGGCAAAAGGAATCTTAGTACACGATTACTATTTATCTGTTCAAAGCAAAATAATTCAAGTGTACAATGACTTCTTTAACAGATCATGGATAAATGATTTAAATCACTCAACTAGTTGTAAACTGTTCATGGATAAATGATTTAAATCACTCGCCTAGTTGTAAACTGTTCATGGATAAATGATTTAAACCACTCACCTAGTTGTAAACTGTTCAAGGGGTAATGACTCAAATTACACAGTGATGTAATAAGATTTTAAAAAAATTGTTTTAATCGCAAGATTTAATACAACGAAAGAATTAAAATAAAACAATTCTTTTCATGAATCAACTTTTGTTTTAATTATTCATTTACTTAAATTTAAGTATATTTAAACGTTGGTAATATTTGTAATAATCAGTCTTCGAATATTGGCACTAGTCGTAATTCTAAATGATATGACTTAAAACTGGTCAAGGAAAATTAGCACAAGTCATATTCTTCAACATACTAGTTCAGGTAAGATTGATTCAAGCGACAGAGATAATGTTTGAATGTTCAAGGCAAAATGATTTAAGTTACATACACTAATAAATATGGTTCAAGCAAAAAGGAATTAACATCCTTTGTATAATTATTTAAGATCAAGTAAAAATAATTCAAATGCTGATACCATTTCATTCCATCCGAGGATAAATGGCTTAAATTACAAATAGTAAGAAAAACCCTTTTTTTTCGTGGGTCTATATACATGCTTTGAAAAAAACAACCAAATTCGCTACACTTGATACCACGTAAGCAAAAATGATACCCAAATTGGTCATGGAGCCAAGCGCCAAAAAAGTGCTCAGATTAACCTCAAACCTGGCTCAATCGAAGCGGAAAAATTCGCCGATTCCAATGATGTATATAACTCAATATCGCCCAGGATGGCGCTTGAATCAATTCGCCTTTTAACCGTCGATATGATACATTCCTTCTCGTACCAGATAACAACTTTTTTCTTATTCATTACAATCACCTAAATAAAGGTCGAGTCCGAGCATTTATGTATAATAGCGATCCCAACTTATTGCAATTACATAATTTTTCCGATTACGTTTATAGTAAAATTCGATCAACACAACAAAAATTAATAAATTGTAATAGACACAACGATAATGTTACAATGTTTCTAACATTGAATGTTAGAAATACCATACTTTGACGGTGGGAATGTGCGGTTATTACAGATTGTTACAGATTATACTTATATTACATTGTGATCTGTATTATTTAGATCGATATAACTAGATCAAAGAGATCGTCGATTCGATGATCGATGACCGTTTCGGGAGAAAGTTTTGATGACGCGATACCAGCGAGGTGGTAAGGTGATACTGAATGTTTACGTTCGGTTAATTTCACACCATCGTGTTTAAATGGAGTCGAGTGCTACTGATGAGAGTAATTATTTTTCTATGAAAACACTTAGCAATGTAGACTCATGTAATTTGGTTTGTTTTTGATCTTCAGTGTAGAGTTTAGTAGCAATACGACATAGCAACGCTAAAATGTTGCCAAGCATTGGTTATTGTGAAGTGTCGATGCAACTTCTTGCTCGTGTCGTTGGTATAGTGATGTGTAGCGACTGTGTTTATCGCAGTCGTTCCGTTGTCTTTTTTTATCGTGTTAAGCTAGCAAACGAGCATGTAGCGGAAGGGCGGTCCTTCTGCTGCCGCCCATGACAACTGTGACCGTCCTAAAACAAATCATGTCGCTGCGATTGTCGCTAGTATCGTCGACGTCGTAGCAACGTCGTGCTTTTGTTTCAAAATGTCGTCTGTGTAGCTAAAGCATACTTTCCACCCGCCAAAGTAATGTGTAATATTTTGTCATTAAGATGTCGTTGTGTAATCACACTCCTTTTCGACTTTTTAAAAGCTCAGTCCTCAGCTACAATACATCTTTGACGTTGAAATTTAATTTTGTCATCTGTCAAATGTCGACTGTCAATTTGGCCAGGCCAGCGCAGTTTGTCATTTTCTCCCAGCTGACCTTGATCAATGTCATAAGTTTAAATATTATAACGTCCTCAAAACCGTCGAAAGCTTTCACATCTCTAACGTCGTACGGTAGGTGGAGGCACCGATTGCGGCGGTTTAGCGATTGACGATAATCGGAGATATGGATCGCCACGACGCCACGACGCGCCGTCCGACTAGGTTTACGATACGGCTTCCGCGTACGGTTGCGTCACATCGATGATAGTTAGTACACAGGTGACTTGACCGCTGGTCTGAACGGTAACGGATGGCGATTTTTTATAGTATTATTAGGTAGAGAACTGTGGAGACATCGCACACACGTCACACTGTGACGTCATGACAAGCCTGAATCACGCTATCGAAGTTTTTTCCACCGCTCGCATAATTATTTACATCTTCAGATAGTGAACAGACGAAGCTCTGCCGCTCTTCGATATCTCCCGATCTGTTAAGTCCAAAAGTTTGACTTTAATAAAAGCTTATTCACTTTCTTCTTGAATCAAGGCGAGTGGGAACGCAAACGCAGTCACGGTATCTGAATATGTAACGCAAAGTATTGCCAATGAAACACCGCATCATCAATGTATTCAAAGTGAGTTTTAATTTTTTTTAAGAATATAGGTATTTTCCGTTTATCGCTAACCGTCGTGAGTGAGGTCGCGTCCTAATCGATGTTTGGTTTGAGTCGTTCATCGGCGTATCGCAGACGGTATCTGCTCGACTCGGGCGAACATTAATAGTTCCATTATTGGGAAACTTCACTAGAAAAATATCAACTAAACGTTTACAAGATACAACAATTGAAGAATAAGGAGCAATCTAGGAAAACTATGTAGGTAAATCAATATTTTTTCGATAGGAAAATAAGATATGTGTTTGTGTGAAGATAGAATACTGTATGATACTATCACCGTGCTTTCGTGCAAACCGAAGCCTCTCCGTGCGCAGCGGTTGGGTCGCGCCTACTAGTGTATAGTAAACATGTCCGGTACTCACATTTGCGTAATGGAAGCCACAGGCGTCCATGCAGAGGTAGAGGCAGGTGGACACCCCCTGGATCGTCAGGAGGCCGACCTTGTACGTCGCACGCTGAAGTATCGCTGCAACAAAACAATCACCGGTTACAACATGCCGTTACGCAGCAAAGTAAAAAAAAAATCAAGCTACAATCCCACACTAGGTTTCCCTGTGTCCCGTGTGTCGTGGACAATACACCCAGACCAAGAAAAGAAACTTAAAGTTATCATCAAAATTTCCGTCTCGCTGGAAATTGAATCCAGTTCCCTTATTTAATTTCAAAATATAATATAGGCATAGTACGGCCGGCGGTTCTAGGCCGGTCTGAACTTTGTTCGGATCGCTGCGCAGAAGTCAATTTCAGGGTCGAAATGGTGGCAAGACGCGCGGGGTGTCACTTTGAGAATTGTTTGTTTCAGTCACACGCTCAGTGTTCGTGTCGCTATCTCTCTCTAAAATACTGTACCTGCGCACAATATCAAAAAGCCTAACTTCAGACCGGCCTAGAATCGTCGGCCGTACTATATGCAATGATCAAAATAACAGCATAGTAGACAGCGGGTGCTAAAAAGTAGCGGCTTCTCGGCCACCGGTGCTTGTGACGCGCTTCCAGAAGTAGCGGTCGCGCGCGACAGACACCGGTCGCTGTGGTCAGTGGCCAATTTGCGCCGAGCCTGACAGAACAAATATTGCTTTGTCACTTTAAGAAGAAGAAGAAGAAGAAGAAACATTTATTTTGTCAGTTACACTTCGGCAAAGCTTACAGTAGACGATTTTAATTTACTTGAACTCCAAGTTGCAGCTGCAGAAGTGCCAACATAACAAAAAAGGGTCGCACTTCGATGTAACGTGTTCGATGTCATGATCTTCGATGTAATGGAATTCGATGTGGCGTATGGAACCCCACTCAGAATATGGCGCGGCATGACCGTGGCCTCTGATTTTCAGTGCTTTAAAAGTATCATTGTCAAAGATTGTTCGAATCTGCAATCTTGCGCTGAAAGAGGGAATGCAACCAACAAGAACACAACAGAGTAGGTACTCACTGAGCTTTCCGCTTACTGAGAACCTTAAATAATTCCATATAAAAGCGTTCTGAAGAATGCGAAGGTCAATTCTCTTCGCACAAGCTTAGCACACTTACATTAACATGAGAATACGCCCTTTATCCTGCTACTTAAGTTCCAGGCCATATTACGCGCAGTGGCCATATTAGACGATATATTTGGGTACCAGCGTCACTCAAAAAGGCCATTGAAGGTGATTGTGGGGCATTCTTGTCTAAATGGCGAGTTTTACATGACAAAGGCAGTTTTAAGACGTGGGCTTGCGAATACAACGATAATCTTTGAGATGAATGAGGCTCAGATACTTATTTTATTTTAATGACTTTCTCTCTCTCTTTTTAAGATTTTTTTTTTTCATAAATGTTTTTTCCATATAATATAAATAAGTGATTGACAACAATCCCTCCTGGTGGTAGGTGGTGATTCAGTCTTTGTATATTATTTATTTATTCATTGAGGGCAACCAACGGAAAGTACACTATTCTATACTTATGTATGTATACTTGTGTGCCTTCCCAATTATAGGCAACTTGTTACTAAAATTTAAGCTATAATATAAGTGCAAACTTCCTTATTATGTGTTTATTCCTTTAGGCATGTCAAAATTATTTTGTAATACATACGTCCATTGAAAAACTTAAAGAAAATGTGATACGTTAGGATTCGAAATTCAAGTCAATAAGCTATAGCTATTACTGTTTGCAAATAGCGATTACAGTTTTAAATAAGATAGCAATGCAAATAAAGCTAACATCGAAATAAAACAACAGTAAGCAATCCTAAGTTACGTTAACAGTAAGTAAGAACAGTAATTTCGCTGTATTTTAGAACTCCTCGCAACTTCCTACCGGTTAAACTGTTTTATGAAGTCGTAGGCTACTTTAATGGAATTGCGTACAACCGATTTATTGGCTCAACATTCTGCTCATACTCTCTCAACATTATGCTCGGAAACGTTATATCGCTCTGCAACATTATGCTCGGCAAACCGACATTGGCTGTCAAGTTATAAAAAGCTAAAAAGTTAAAGTGAGAGTGACACTTATTAACAAAAAAAAGATTTAATTTTTTTAAATTAAATTAAGTTTTTGTTTTTAAAAATGATTTTCAATTGACTTCGATTTTATGTACATCACGAGAAATATGTACGTTTACGTATGAGTACTTTAATAAAGGACTTAAAATAAAAAATTCACCTTTACCTAAATTTATTTAACGTAGCAAAACCCTGTGGACTTACCTATTCATAGATCTATTATTCATACATTCATATATCACCCGTTAACCTGGAAGTCCTCGTGAATGTTTATTTATGTGTAAGTGTTTCAAACAACTATATTTCTAATCCTATTCATTGAAAATCGACATAACTCACGAAAACACACATTATGCCACTGTTGCATGTTGCATCCCTAATCAGTGGCCATTCTGTCGTGTGCAATATTGTCAGCGCAATATGAATAGTCATTACCAAATATGGGAATATTCCTCGCCATTGAACGAAGCTTAGATAAAGCTTTGTAAGCTATTTGAATATTGAACTTAGAAGCGATGTTGTAGTTCACGCACTACAACGTTGCTATAACTACCTTTGATTCAGTCTGTTGGTAACGTGTTATGGATACTTGCGTCAAAAATACGATTACTATTTAGAGAGAGATGAAGATAAAATATTTAAATTTATGGTAATAGTATTTATGGTAATAGTACTGTGTTGTCTTAATTCGAAAGATGTCTATAAAAGAGATTTGTACGTCGGTTTTCTGCAAGGGTGACCCAAGTACGAATGTTCATTTCTAATTTCTCAAGTCATTCTGTATTACTACTTGCTTCAACTATGGAAAACGTCCTGAGAAAATCAGTACTTCTGAGAGTTCTCAATCATAAATAATTTGTAATCTGATAACTTTTTAACAGTAAGTCTTGACTTATTTTACAAGAAACTTTTTGTACTTTTTTAAAATTTCATTTATGGAACCCGGAATCAACTCAAAATCTTCCAAAAGCAATATTTCAAGAGTTATGTTCCTGGAAAAGTTGGCTAAAAAGGTTGGCAAATAGAGCAATTAAAGTGGGTACCGCCCACAATGAACACGTTATTATGTCGGGTATCGGCGAATCTGCACGATATGGCTATTGAGATCGTGAGATATCATACAGATGTACAGGATGATGCAGATTAAGTACAAAAATTAAAAACTACTTTAAGTGTTTTACTCAATGGTTTTTATACTGGGCACTAATTACTCAGTTACAGGGTCTAAATTAGAAATCGAGCAAAAAATATTTATTTCATTCGATCAAACTCGAATTAGTATGTTTACCTAGCGCTAAGTATGCACAAAAACCCTAATTTAAATTCCAATACAATTCATTTTGGGAACAGAAACTAACCGATCATCATCATTGCAACCCATCAATGTCCCACAGCTGGGCACGGGTCTCCTCTCACAATGTGAGGGGTAAAGGCCATAAATGTCCACGCTGGCCAAGTGCGGCTTGGCGGACCTCGCGCAGCTTTGAGAATATTATGAATATTTTTATTCGTTGTATTTCATATCAATTTTAAAGTTAAATGGTTAAATGTGAAGAAATATCCTGAGGTATATAAAACTAAGTATTATTTTGACATTTTGACTAAAATAAAATACGTTCACATTATCTCATATATTTAACTTTTAAAAACACCCTGTATATTAAGCAATGATTACGTATTTGACAGCTTATATTTAATAGTTCACCGCTCAATCACTATTGGTTAATAACTTGACCACATCCCAAAATGATTACACGATTTATATATTTTTAACTACTATGTTTTAAAGAATATAATAGCGTGTATGAATTAAAATGAACAATGACTTTAAATGACTATAACAAAGGCTTTAGGGCGTGTCTAGAGTCTAGACTGATTAGTAGCTAGGCAATAGGTGTTTGTCTTAACCATTATTTAAACAAGGCCTTCGATTACCATGTCAAGTTTTTGCGGTTAAATACTAATATTGGTTGGGTTATCGTAATTACATCTTTAGTAGATTCTAGGTCTATCCCCCTAATATACGACATACCTTGTCAAAATTACGGACAATCAAATTTGGGTTCTAATAATAGGTTAGGTGTGAAATCCTTTGTATCGCTATCACTTGATTCTACCGACAGGTACAAATGATCGGTTTTGGAGTAGCTAAACACATGCATGATTTAAATTAACACTCATTATAAATTGAGGTAGGAGAACATATTTAAGAAGATTTATTTTATACTAAATTGTGTGAATAAGCAACTATTGTTTGATGACGACGAAGCCTTGTTTGTAGCGACCCTGTCTGCGAAGCGAAGGGTCTCGGGTTCCATTCCTAGTATGTAACAGATAAATGTATGTATGTTCTCGGGTCATGGGTGTTAGTGATGTGTCACGACATTTTCCTCACGATATTTTCCTTCACCGAAGCAAGCATTCTCATCATCATCATCACAACCCATAACTGTCCCACTGCTGGGCACGGGTCTCCTCTCACAATGAGAGGGGTATAGGCCATAGTCCACCACGCTGGCCAAGTGCGGATTGGCGGACTTCACACACCTTTGAGAACATTATGGAGAACTCTCAGGTGTGCAGGTTTCCTCACGATGTTTTCCTTCACCGAAGCAAGTGATAATAAAATTTTAATACGCACATAATTTTTGAAAATTAGTGGTGCGTGCGGGGTTTGAACCCGGAACCTCCGGTTCGGCAGTCCAACGTTCAACCACACGGCTATCACTGCAAGCAGTGATAGCAAGCATTCTAATATGCACATAAGTTTTGAAAAAGACAATGATACAAATGATACAAATGACGTAATACGTATATTGTATCATGTATCAAGGTAACAATTTCGGAGCACGCTGTACACGACCGGTTTGAATGTAGAACAATGAGCGATTGGAATAAAAATGGAAGCGATCTTACTTTCGAGGAGGTTCAAGTTCGCTTGCGTAAGGCCGAGGCGCTTGTCGTATAGCTGACTGGAGCGAGTAATGAATAGCAATAACCGTAATTGTCGACCGTATAGTGCAGGTGCTCTTGATCGCTAACATCACCAATGTTAGCGATCAATAGGTTCCATGTTCGAGTCCCGGCTGTGGAAGCTTTAATGCTTGTTTTCAGTGTTAGTTGTCTTATATGCCATGTCTATGCTAGCTAGAATACAGACAATCTTAGTACTTTAATTGCACACCAGTTTGGTGTTACACATGTAAATCTAAATGTTCATTGTAATCTTTGATCTCCCACGTGAGAATGCTACTTCGAATCAATTCCGCCTTTTGTATCACTCTTGATAAATGTCAAGTGTAAGAACTTCTTGTTTTTGTCCAGGAACTGAACTTGGGACCTACTCGTGCATTGATATTTCAACCTTTCCTGGACCGTAGTCACATCTAAACTCAGTATAGGTACATAGTAAGTACCCGTTAAAATCTATGACATACAAAATGCGACACGAAAATCCGCTTCAATAACCTCAGTGGCCGCATTTTATATCCATAAAATATGATTCAAGTTCAAGTGCTCTCATGAGCTGTTACATCACAGAGCGCCTGCGCCCGCGCCGATGATAGCGATGAGATCACAGGCCGGCGCCCGCGGCTACCACAGAGTACACGTTGACAGAGACTGCACAGGTTATTACACAATACAGTTTAACAAATGGTTTGTAAATATTAACGATTTTTGGAAAGTGATTTGTAATTTTTTGAAAGAGTTTTGTCTTTTGGTGTGATGCCGGCGGCTAGCATAGAGTAGATGCAAACAGAGACAGATGCACAGATTAGTACACAGTAAAATTTTACTCGAATGGTTTGTAAATATTAGATACCGACCGACAGCACAGTAAACAGTAACATTTATTTGATGCAAGTTAAATCGTTCGATTTTTGGAAAACGGTTGAAGTTTTTTACAGGCTTTTGGTTCTTGGTGCGGCACCCGCGGCTATCACAGAGTAGATTCCCTCAGAGATTGCACAGATTAATATTATAGTAAAATTAATTTCATAAAAGTTAAATTTTTAAATATTTAAGATTTTTGAAAAACGGTTGTACAAATTTTTCAGATTTTTTAATGGTTTTGCACCTGCGGCTTTCACAGAGGTTGCATCTCAATCCTCAACCTTCTAGAATCTACTGTGAAATGACAGTTACATATACCTACCAACCTCTTCGCTGACTATGTTGCAAGTGGAATGGTCAAATGACACATTACGAACATCATCATCATCATCACAAGCCATAACTGTCCCACTGCTGGGCACGGGTCTCCTCTTACAATGAGAGGGGTATAGGCCATAGTCCACCACGCTGGCCACGTGCGGATTGGTGGACTTCACACACCTTTGAGAACATTATGGACAACTCTCAGGTGTGCAGGTTTCCTCACGATGTTTTCCTTCACCGAAGCAAGTGATAATTAAATTTTAATACACAACTAATTTTTGAAAATTAGTGGTGCGTGCGGGGTTTGAACCCGGAACCTCCAGTTCGGCAGTCCAACGTTCAACCACACGACTATCACTGCTATCGGCTATTACGAACATATCCCACCCAAAAACAAACAATACAATAAAACTGACAAGAGTCGAACTCGGGATTCCTCGTGGATAAAATTACTGCCAGATGAGCCGTGGATCTTTTATAAATCCGGTATTTACTCCCAAGATTTCTGCAGACGTGTGCCAGACGTAGAAAGCTCCTTGCAGCCTCCAGTCACGTTCGGTGTGTAGCGACGTGTCCCGCTATCACCCCGTGACCGCTGCGACACGATCACGACACGATCACGTCGCGGTCACGCCGCGTTTACGCGCCGTGACATTTAACGTTTCTATTTAAATTTACTAGCCCGTCGCGTTTCTCTACGCTATTGTTTACACACGTATTGAAGATGAGTGTGGAAATGGGGCTGTTTTGATATTTATTTGATTTTAAGTGTCGTTGGTTTGGTATGTCGGAGTGACTCAATCAATTTGTCTGACCTCTTTTTGTGTGGCTATTTACTTCGTGTCTTTTATATTCAAAAAAATTACAATTACCTATTTATCTACTATCTGATTTATGCTTGTTCCCATCCATTCATACATCAAGCTTTACAAGTCCACTGTTGAACATAACCTCTAACTTACGCCGTTCTGACCAGCCCCTAGCCTTTTGAATCCAGCAAAAGCCCACTGTCCTTTGGTCGACGGTCCATCTGATTGGGTTCCTATACTCCTTTCCCAAGACGTGGTCTGTATTCCCGGTAATATTTTATCCATAACACATCAAAACCACAATCATACATACAGTTTTAGTGTTCCCAAGAGTTCCAGGAAACATTTTTTTGAGGCATATTAAGAATAACATTTTTTTTTATTTAAAAATGCTTTTTTTATAAAAGGAAGTTTGATTTTCCATTGGTTTCCATCGTTTGGTCCATGGAGCACTTGTATCGCCTTCTTCAAAACTGATTTAATAAGAAGAAGAAACTTCTAACTTCTATTATTAGTAGTCTCTTACTCGAAAAATGTATAAAAATATTCCTTATCTTTTTAATTTATGGATCTGTTGAAATTAAGAGACACTAAATGTTAATAAAAGTTTATTACAATGCATCAGTGAAAATCGCTTTCTGAGATTTGCGGGAACAAAAGACATAGGTAATTGTAAAAATCAACTATACTTTGGCATTAATACAATGACCGTACAATAGATATTCTCAAACAACTTTAGTACTCATACATCAACCAGATAGAATTTTATATTATGTATGATGTTCAGAAGGGCGTTGATCATTTACCAGGAAAGAACAGTGAACAAAATTCAATACGTCTTATAAGTCCCCGTTCGTAGGTCTTTAATACAAATGACTATGTAAGCGGCATATATCGCGGTGGCGATCGACAGCTATCGCTAATCTCCGGGAAGCCGGGATTGACTAGAAATTTGCTCATCGCCCGCGGCCGGCACTCCACAGAGTATTTTACGATAGAGGTTTCAAAAACAAAGGTCTTAAGAAAAATATTTTAAATTTAAAAAAGTCTATTAAATTTTTCGTGGTTTAAAAATTTTCATTCTCATTTTGGCGTACGTGATTTTGAATAGGTGTAAGACAAAAATATATTTTAGTTAAAGAAGGTTTACAACATGGTTGGTACAAAAGTTGGTAAAAAAAAACTGTAACCAATTGACTTTTGTAGATTAAAGATATTTTCGAGAAATGTAATGGGAGACATTTATTAATGCAATAGATGCCATAATTGTTATCTTGAGTATTTTTGTCTACGCATTTGTTCCTCCTTAGGTAATTCAGAAACAGCTCATCATATCTCGATGCAGTTTTCCAGTAAAAAGCTAAGCTTTCAAAAATACTTGATCAGTATTTTTCCGATTATGGATATCAAGGCATAAGTTTCTGAATGTAGAGCGGTTCCAACAAACCAAGCAGCAAATTACACACTTCAAAAACAAGTGACTAATAGAAAAAAATTGACACTTTGCAAGGTAGTAATAAATACGTTTGATTGGCGGCGATGTGCAATCAGCGGCCAGCCGTCAGTCACGCGACGACCGCACACCGCGTCGGACGTGTGATGACTGTTATTTAGCTAATAAACACCATCGCTACGTTGGGATTGACGGTAGATTTCCTTTGCTGTTTAGATTTTTTCGCCTGGCTTTTATGAACTTATGGAGATTTTATAAACTGAATCTTATTTTGCTATTTTAAACTTGTTTATCTTTTCTCGCAGGACTTTTAAAATACTTGTCATAATTCGACAAATGAGGTTTGATAAGAAGAAGAAAGATATTTGGCATCGAATAAAAAGCTTAATTAACAAATAGTATCTATAATCACGTATTATGTATATCCATATGTATGTTGCTATTCAAAGCTTGAATTTTAAGTAAACTATACATATTTTGTTTATATTTGTCCCAAGTTACTCCTTTCTATACAAGATATAGAGATGTCATTACAGAATTGTCTTCAGACTCCAACCTGAGGACAGAATTACCATATTATAATTGTTTAAATAATGAATAACTGAATTAAGTAATACATGTAATTATAATCGAAAGTAGCATCAGTTCCCATGGACGACCCGTTCAGTTATTAAATCCATTTTAAATGTCATTATCTAGCGATAACTTCGGGTTACTTCTGTAACTAGACACGGTAATTAGCTATAAAACACAAACGTGGAGTTAAATATCGAAGGCTGAACGGAATCCGTGATTAGAGAATCTCGCGTCACCTAATCTACAAGTGATAAAATAATATGGTCAGGCCAGTGTTTCTCAAAGTGGACCATAACGCCCTTTTGTGGGCGCTAAGAGACATAAGTTCAAAGACAATTAAAGGAAGGTTGTCGGGATTGTAGTGTATGCGTTTTGACCATATCATGATCATGCCTGGGGTCGAAGAGCTTGTTTTGTAATCCCTAGAGACCTTCAGTAAAAGATAATTTAAGGGAGATCACCCGTCAGGCTAGATGGTTGTATTTTCGATAATCAAATTTCCATGTTCAGAATTTATGTGAGTGGTGTAGAAAACATCGATAGCGTTATTCAGGCTTGAAGTGACGTCACTGAGACGCGTGTGCAATGTGATGTCACGACAACGATTCGACACATCAAGGAAGTCTAATAAGATAAAGTGTTGTGTGAAGTCCCTACGCGCAGATGAACAGAAACTTCACACTATGAAATTCAAAAGCGGAGGTTATCTTAATCGAGTTTGATGATTGTTTGCTAGTTTAAAATAAAATTGATTTTTAATTTAAATCAATATCAAATTACGATTAATATAAAAAAGCTTCCCCTGCAAGTATTAACTTGGATTTCGCTTGTTTGGTTATGCATGCACCAAGTCAAGGGGGCGGTGGTTGAACTAAGTTTAAGAATCTGTGGCCTAGAGAAATGTATCTTTCTAATGAAAATTATAAAGTGAGATAAACACGGAGGCCAGTGTATAAATAATAATTATGGAGAAAGTTGGTAGCTGTCAGAATTGGGCCCAGTCGGGCCACCGTAGCGCACATCGATAGGGTGTCGCCACTGTTCTATTACAAGTGGATAAAATAATTAGTCCTTTATAAGTATTTCTTTGTTGACGCCTTTTGAACATGTTTGTAATAAGCCAAATAAATGGCAAGATCAAAAATTCCTATGACAGTAATTGTCAATAAAATACGTTTTGTTTTAAGCATATTGATGTTGTTGATATCCATAAGAAAATAACAAAAGTCGGACACCCGAAAGGAACATGATTACCAAGTACAAAAAGAATAATAAGTCGCAGTCCCGAAAGCAAATATCAAATAAATATCAACTTTTTCTAAGTAGCTTTAACTATTAAGTAATATGTAACTTTTACAGATTGCAACCTTTTGAAGGATTAAAACTACGTCGTTTATTAATATATAAAGCTAGATCGTATTTGATGTCCTGGCTTAAAACATTCAACATTATATTATTATAATCTACAACTAAAAACGTTTGGATTATCCACTTATGTCCAACAACTGGATTGTTTACTTACATATTTATACGAGTATCAACAGTATAAATGCCCTTATATTTTCCTCATGTATCCCATATTATCAAGCTCACTGGTCACCCTATCGTCAGCGATTAGCCGCGTAGAAATATTTGGTCATCCGTGTCTCAAGATAGTGTCACAGTGGGAACATAATTTGTTATGATCGCGTCTAACGAAGGGCCTAATAACGACCACAATTACGTGTAAGAAGTGATTAATTCGTGGAAAATGTCTTCCTAAGTTTAATGTTGATTGTTTAATCCGATTTACGTCTGGCTTAAATCTATTATCGATCTATTGTACGAGACCGTCCCATGATTGAAGAGGAAAGGAGAGTAAATATTTTTTAACTGTTTTTTACGCACGGGAAAAATATTTACCATATTTAGCTCTTGCTCTTATACGAACTCAGGAACCCTCGCCAACTACACTACGGAGTCGTACTAATTGAAATCTAATAACTGCTAATTTAATTTGGTGTTAGTATGTAATCAATGGATGGATTGTGTGAGAGATGATATGAAAGATAGGGGAGTCAGTGTAGAAGTGACGGCCAATAAGGAAGAATGGGAGAGAGGAACATATTGCGCCGACCACAAATAAATTTGGGAAATGGGCAGGAAGATGATCGCAATCGTCGCAAGAAGTCGCAATATGGCCAAACCTATGATTTTAAACTTGACTCATCGCGGATCGTACACATTCCGATATTTCGACCCAATTGGAAATAAAAAGACATAATTATCGTGTCAACCCGTATCATAGTAAAATATGACCAAACCTGTTTTAAATTTGCAAACGTTATTTAACACTACCAATCTGTGTATTTACATCCAATCCATCCATCCATCACACAGACGAAAGAGCTTGACGCATTATTCAAGGAACCGCTTAACGTTCGTCGCTGCCTGCGGGCTATGGACTGTAATTCCTGAACAAATACATTACATTAATGTATTATTTGTATTGTGGTTACATTAATTGCAGTCGGGCTTTGAGTAACGGCTCATTACGCCAGTCCGCCTGAGGGTAACAGCTTTGTCTGTACCAACGACATCTCATCTATGCCATAATAAAATTCCAACTGGTTTATGTCTGTAGGTACATAGGAGATAGAGAAAAAAATTATGAAAGGTCTTCATAATACCAATAGAAGCCGATACGCATTGAGCATAATTAAATGCAAAAAAATAATGGTGTCGGACACCTGATTAAATATTGTCGCTCGCCTGCAGCCACCGACCAAACAGCCACTAGACTCCTAATAACAGGCGAATGGTTTCAAACAACACATCAGTATTATAGTACCGATATATATTCGTGCCGTTTCATTCTTTCCCGTTGCTTAAATTAATCTATTTCTTTCCAACGTTTCGTGTGGCCTTGAATTAGCCAATCACAGCGTTGAATTAGCCAGTCCCCCCGCTCGTCTTACCTCAGCTAGTGGTCTGAATGTTCTCCATACGGAAAATCAAACATTAGGAGTCTAGTGGCTGTGTGGTCGGTGCCTGCAGCATTTTGCGGAATCGCCTTTTGGTATACGATATTCAAGAAGGTGATAAGATAAATATATTTATGTGTGTGTCTATCGTAGACGCACAGCGTAGCCAGTTATCAGATAGCAGTGGTTCCTGGTCAGATATCACCCGTCTCGCTCCTCCCAACACGTTGTGTCCTGATAAGCTATATCTATGATAACGTTCCTAGATTTAAATAGCATTAAAAATAATGTGCTCAGCAGTTATCGAAGTTGTTCAAACGTTGGACTTCGGATCCACACCTTCCCGGAACACAATTGCTGTTAAAACAAGTATTAAACGGCAGAAATAGTACTAAGTACCGTGGCGGGCGGTGGTACTACCCCGAGCGGGAATTCTCTGTCAGTCAGTTAAAAGCTATCATTGGCTCAAACGGAATTTTTCAGAGATATCCGGCCTCTTAGGTAAGATTTCAAGCTAAGTGGAATTACTCAGTAAAACTTCCTCGTAAGCGGAAGAGGAAATCAAGGACTGGATCAAACAAATTCACAACTCACAGTTATGAATTAAAATTACACTGACTTATACAACAAGCCCAATAGTTGGACATTTATGAATTGAAATGACACTGACGTATACAAATATTATTTATCTTTGTGTCACGTGTATTTCTCGTGTTTCCCTTTTATATTTCTCAATTATCTCTCTAAAAGTTCCATCAACTTATCTATTAAACAAAAACAGTTAAAATGTGGTCAATACGCTAATGGAATCAACCTTCGCTCGCTTTTAACACTTTGAAATGTTCAATAGTAGTTTGTTTTTGTAGGTAACAAACAAGACAGACTACGTGATGTTAAAGACATAGTATATGATACTATTACCGTGGTAAAGACAAGTGGACACTCGGGACCATAGATTATACACTTATGAGACTCGGGACCCTCCATGCTTTTACAACACCAGATGCGTTACGTTGCTGCGTCGATGCGTTGCTACATTTTGAGTGACCATCGGATGCCTTGTCTGTTCGGCTGACTCGGCTGTTGACTCTTACGAAAAGCATTGCGTAATTGTACCAATTGAAATGTGAGTTTACGACCCGTAGCCCAGTTGGTAATAGTCCTGCCTGCGAAGCGAGGAGTCATGGGTTCGATTCCCGACCGGAACTGATGTTTATGTGCCAAGTAAATATTCGTTCTCGGGTCATGGGTCTAAGTGACGACCGATGAGTTATTAGTGTTGTCCATGCCACCCGTGACACAGGGAATTCTAGTGAGGGGTGTGATTGTGTTAGTGTTTATTTTTTATTTTTATATTTTGTACAGAACCCTTAAAACAAAACCGCAAAACCCCTAACAGCAAACGCTACGCAACTAAACATTAAATTCGTTATATACAATATTTTATTGCTTGTCTAATAGCTAAGTGATTTGTGAATCTAGCGATAACCATTTTAATTAGATCTTAGTTAATACCTAAATATTCAATAGGACAGGTTTTATAAATATATCTGGGTATTATAAGATCGGGTATTAGGTACGATATTTATTGGTATCGGAAGATATTCAAAAGTTATTTCTATTACCAAATATATAAAAACTATAATAGATGTGTTGTTACGTTCATACGTGAGTCGCACTTTTTAATTCGCTCCGATGACATTACTGTACCTATGGATACGGAGGATTACGGAACATATGAGACAGAAAGAAATAGTTAACACATGCGCTGCTGAGCATTCTGTCCTGTTTTTTTCCATAGAAGATTTCGATCGCCGCAGCGAATGTGTTAAATGAAAATTATATTAATAATTATATAAGGTGTTTTATACAGGGTTAATATAATATAATATGTTAATGAAAAAATCTAATGCGCACATACTTAAAAAAATATGTATGTTACATTTTAGGATTCGAACTAAAATATACGTGCGGAAGATCACCAACAACTCAATAGGAGAGCACAGCATTGCTTTTTATTACACTGTATCTATTCAAAACTATCAAACGTCAAACTGAAATTCATAATTCGAACGTCCCGTCTCACGTAACGTTCGAATTACGAATTACACGGATGCTGAACACCACGTGACGGCGAGGTCATTGCTCGGCCTTGTTCGAATATTCGCGCGAACCTGACGTCACTACCTCTACGTGCGACTCCGCACGTACCCCGTGCGCTAGTGACGTGTTACGTATTCTATCGATAAATACGTAAATCGGTTCCCATTCATAATGTGATTTATGTGTTTATCGAGATAAATTGAATGTAATTTAATTAGCTACGCGTGTCGTTTAAGTCGCGCCTTTTGTTATAGAATTTTGATTTATGGCGTGGTGCTATTTTTTTATTTGGCTACAAGTTGGGTTTGAGAAGGCTCACGACTCTTTTAACAATATAGCTTCGTTATGTTAAATTTGAGTAATGGATTCTTTTCTCGTGACATGCTTGTTGTATGCTATTATTCTAGTATTAAGGTAAGTAAATAATTTAAGAATACAAACACCTAACTGACTCCATTTAGATTTTAACTGTTGGTTAAACTTGCATTACAATATTTGCTATTACACAACAATTTAACATTACGCAGTTCAATGATCGGAAATAAAATATAGGATTTATTGAAATGGAAATGATAAGAGGAACCGTACGGTAATGAATTTATTTTCATACAAGGTTGATGCGTCAGCGTAGACGAGCGGTAATGAGTCAATACTATAAATTGTTGAAGCCGTTAACAACATGTTACAAGGTGCTCGGTGGTTAGATATGCGGCTGCGGCCCGCGTCTCGCGATTGTTCGGTTAGATCATTATTATAAGCAGTGTAGATATAAGTTTCTGTAATCAGTAAAAAAAAAACTAAAAGAAAATCAACAGCAACTGTATGTTACATGGAATTCTCGAGATGTCATAGTATGTATGTTCTTCATCTAGTGCTCGATTGCAGAGAATGGACCTCCTCTCCAATTGAAGGGACATGGAGTATATCCTACCATGCAGTTCCAGTGTAGGTTGGTGGGGAGGTGTACATGTTAAACTAAATTTCATAAGTTTGTTTTTTATATTTTTAGAAACAAAAATGTGAAGCTTAAGCATTATTCAAGGACGGACAAAGTTTTATATGCAATACACGTAAAAAATGTATCATATTCATAACAATACAATGACATTGGCCGAGTAAGACGCAGCGTCAGTTCGCAGCGGTAAGCCGCAACGTCAAAACATGATTGTTTGACAGTAGTCGATACGGTTTTCGATCAATTTTATTTATAGTAGTTTCTGTAAGATATAAAAATGTTAACATTAGGACTCACAATAAAATATTTATGATTGTGTTGATTGCGAGTTAAAGTAGTAAAATTTGGATTGGTAATAAAATGTGCGTTTATATCGAGTTGGGTGAATAACTTCAATACTAAGAAGCTTTTTTCATCACGGAGATCAAAGATAGTTTTTATTAATTCACGATAAGCAATACTGGACAATCTTTTGTTTAGTTCTTGACACCTTATTACGAAACCGATTCTTAGATACGAGTACGTTTATTTATAGTAGCTTTTAAAGAAATAAAAAATCTTTATTGTGTATTTCAATTCAAATTATATGTGCAAGTTTTTAACTCATGGCAATCAATCCATACGACAAAATATTATTTCTCATTGCCGTTTTATCGTTTCCCATGGCACAAATATTGGTTTATTTCAATGGTATGTAATAATTTATTATGCTTATTACATATTCTGTGGTTGTCAACAATAAAATAATAAAAAATAGTCGGATACTTTTAAGTATCACATCATCATCACCGTTTTTGGGTATGTAAGTACAATATTTAAGTATAATAAAGTATCCAATATGTAAACAGAGAAACAATAATAATAAAATTTTGAAAATACAACTACAACGTTCATATCAAACAATATAAATTAAGTCTCAATTAATATCGACATCACTCAGACGTGTCGATGTTACACTATCATCGATGTTTATTGCTGTAATTAATTGATGATCTCTGGTGAGAAGTGACCTGTAACTTATTACATACATTGTTTTAGGACATCATTTATAATTAATATTTATAACAAATACTGATTAAGTGAACACGCACTAAGATAAATATCTGAACGTAGCATATCCTTCGTATCTATACATACATATAATAAAAATGTAACCGATCGGTGTATAGCACTTAATGTCATTTTGAGTTATTCACCTGTTTGTTAGTTAGGAGTAGCTTGCCTTTTAAGTTTTAACGGAGGTAGTCTGCGTTTTTGTTATCATTCGTTTATCCCAAAGACATTCTTACGAATGTTTCAAAGTGTAATTCGGTTACCAACAAACAAACACTTTCGTACAGAATGTAATAGAAGCTAGTGTTATTTAAATGTTTTGTTATTAGATTTAATTTTTTCTATGGTGATTTTAGGTCTTGGAGTTACACTTATTCAATCAATGTCACATATCAATGTCAATATCTTAATATATATAAATCTCCTGTCAAGATGTTTGTCCGCGATGGATTCCTAAACTACTTAACCGATTTTAAATTAAATTGGCACACCGT
This sequence comes from Ochlodes sylvanus, assembly GCA_905404295.2. Taxonomy (NCBI): domain Eukaryota; kingdom Metazoa; phylum Arthropoda; class Insecta; order Lepidoptera; family Hesperiidae; genus Ochlodes; species Ochlodes sylvanus. The sequence goes on from FR990144.1 coordinate 8,675,696, forward strand.
GAGCAGTCTGGTCCAACTTGAGAGATAGGATAGCTTAGATCTTTAATTATAGTCGCAATTTTATTTTATTGCAAATTATTTGTCTATAATTAATTGACAGTGTGTCTACAGGTGGATCCGTGAATTTTTTAGATTTACAATTGGACCCGGTAGGTGGCGCTGCTGTCGATATGACACCAAATGTCAAAAAAGAAATGTCCACCCGTGCGAAGCCGGGGTGGGCCGCTAGTAATTATATAAAACTTTTGCGTTACTGAGTGACTGACAGACAACGCACAGCCGAAAGTACTGAACTGAACATAATGTTCCTTGGGGAGTGTAGGGGAGCACTAGAGAGGATGGGAATTTGAAAAATAGGTAATGTCAGACCCAGATATGAGCCGATAATAGAGACACAGTCTCAGACGTCAGTTTGATTGTGTACTTGTGCGCGAGATATGACCGTATCTCCGGATATACGTTATAAGAAAAGACACTTAGGCGGTCGGTATCATCTATACTTATATGTATATTGTATTAAAATTACTCTCTAGTTCCATGTATCCAGAGTTGAACGGGCATGAGTCGAATGGGTGTCAGTTACTACTTTCCTATCAATAAAATCTGTTTTAGTGTATTCAGTATTTGTTTTACAGCTTTATTATTTATAGACTTTATAGTGACTATTTCAAAGGCATATTTTTATAAGCTTGCTTCTGTTTTTACCTCACAGTAAAAGGTAGTAGGAAAGTTTAGTTTTAAATCGTTTAATGTTATTTATTGCTTAAGTACTAATCAAAAAATAAGATGTTTGTTTATTGATCATAGCAATTAAATAACACGATAGACTTGATGCATATTTTTTTAAACTACAGTAGATTTCCCCTCACTAGCAGGTGGGATAATAGTCAATAATAATTGAATGTACTGCGAGCTTACAAAACCTTACGTGTGGTTTTTCCAGAAACAATATAAATGTATTTTAAAAGTTACTTAATTCATCTGTTACTTTAAAGAGTTAAGTAACTTGCAGCAAAAAGTCGCTACCAAAGGTTACGTAATTTATTGAAGTAATGCCCGAACGGGAACGAGGGAATTAAGAGACACTGCTACAACTGTGAGAAAGCAACTGTTAATTTTGTATTAGACACGGAAACTTTTTTGCTCCAATCATCACCTGATTGAATAAAAAAGGTATCGTTCCCATTTCGCTCATTATGAATATTTCACACTTCGCCGTAAAAAGTCGTATAAAAAGCACCTCGTCACGCCTCGGTCCGTTGTCAATTGGACAGTGATAAGATTTTCCCAAGAAATCGCGATTTGTGAGGTTATTCGTCACGCCTGGAAACGACCTTACTAGCAGGTTCCATAAGTTTATATATAAACTGTGATGTCACTTGCGTTATAAATACATAAGTGTACATTAAATTTTTAAGAAATAACCTTTGTTAAATAGAAGAACTTTTAACACATTTTAATAGACAGCAAACTAGACGGTCGCTTAGCAGTAAGTAATTAGTGATATTAGCAGATGTTTGTTCCTCTTTGACACATTGTAGGAGGGAAGTGTAGTACGACCAGTAAAGAACCCGGCTTCTACGAAATATGGTGCAACTTCTGTATGATACCCAGGATAAGGGATTCAAAGTAAAATGTAGGGAATTTTTATAATAATAATAACGCTACACATTCAACACACTAGGATTCCACGTGCCGTGGGTACCATGGACCACACACAAGATAGGAACACACATACCCAGACCGAGCACAGAAATTTAAACTCATCATTCAAATTTCTGCCTCGCTGGGAAAAACTAGGACCCTTGGAACGGCGATCCGGCATGGTAACTATTGCGCCATGTCATACGGGTCGTCAGTAGATTTTATTAGATATTCCATCTTTTCATCGAAGTTCATTTAAGCCTATTAGCTATAACTGTCATTTCACTTTTTTAAAAGTAGTCTATATAATTATCTAACGTCGTTTAATCAGTGTTTAAATATAAACTGAAAATATGACTCTTTCTGACATCTATTGGTGACAAAGCAACACTAAATTTACTTCAGTAGATTGCTCTGTTAACCGAGCAAACCTCGGTCATCCAGGTACTGTACCCAAAAGAAGGATAATTGAACCAAACTCAAGGCTGTTTGTTTACCTTCTTTGACAAGCAGTATAACTAATAAATGATCGATTGGGTCATCAGTCATCTTTGCATAGTTATGACACTTACACAAATATGATAAAGTTATGAATATATCGATAAGATACTGGACGTCACTATAGCTACCATACATACCATAGAAACATATTTACGGTAACGTTTTATTTACACATCAGCCGGTAATATGATAGTGAATTTTATTCAATGTGTTTGATTCATTTCCTTTATTAAAAATTGAGGATAGAAGTTTGATTATATAATATTGAAGGGGTCAGCGCTAATAGTCAGATAAGAATCGCGGTCACAGTTCAAAAGATAAATTAATTTTTTAACTTCATAAAGGACAATGACCATTAAAGTATGGGGAAATGGCCTAAAATGGCTTCATAATTACTTAATTTGATCAGCTTAGTAAATAAAATTGATTACCAAGTCACGTAAGTTCAACATACCTTCTCGACATAGATGACAACTTAATTCATTATACTCATGATTTTACATCTAAATCACGTGCTGCATCAAAAACATATTTCACTAAGTATACCATAATATATTTTTTTAAATTTTTTTAATAATATTTTCTTACTTATTATTTATCTTTAATAAAATCCTCTGTTCAAAATACTGATTCTAATACTTAGACGGTTAGATTAAAAACTAATAATTATGGTGGTGGAGTTCATCTAAAGTGTGAGAAAATTGCCGGAAAAAATAATCATTCTCCTTTGATTATAGGTTACAATTACAATTTAGGTTGTCACTGTAGTTTGCTGAAGGTGAAACAGTTTTTTTAATGTAATAGTTTTCTTTAATGAAAATGTTCAAATAGAATGTAGTTAGCTTAAAATCATGGTTATACGTATATATTAACACATTTACATAAGTCAGTAGTATGACAACAAAAATGATTTTAATATTGGTTTTATTAAAAAAAGCTACCGTCAATAAATTATAAAATAAAATACAATGACAAAGTATTTACTAAATAATTGAATTTCACATGGTTCAAATGAAATTCAAAACTCTTATCCCTATCATGCATCTCTTTTAAACCACTAATGAGTGACAGAGAAAAGCATTATCGATAACCTTTGCGATGTGGGCGCGCATAAATATGGACATTCGATACCAATTGTAATAAAATCAGGTTTCTTACTACATTTTACTATCGTAATCACCTATCACTGACCATCACGCGTGATAGAGATTAGCCGAATAAAGAAATAAACATTAATTACCGTATAAGTCACTGTTAAATTGTTTTACGGTTTCTTATTCAATACTTTTATCGTAGCGACGCGTTACGTCACTAGAGGGTCTTAAGGCAGTTGTTTTAATAGTGACGATTGTGTGAGCTGATAACTTCTGAATCAATAGACTGGGGTATTGAAATAACCCTGGTGTTTTTTTTGCGGTAGGTACCTACTATGGCTTATGATTTTGCGATTGGTTTTATTGCAGTAAAGGTAGTTTATGAATCATATTGTATTACTTAGTTAGTATTAACTCTCACTCATATAACACTACAAAGTGCCTCGCTAAGCTTCGGGAAACATTTATATTATGAAATTTTAAATTATATAAATTTTCCATATGAAAAAAATAAAAATTTAAATAAAATATGTTTCAAATGAGGAACATCTCAATGTTTATTCATCTTAAGGTATGAATGTAGTATAAACAATAAATTAAATATGTAAAATATGATTTTCATTGTTGGAAAATTTCGTCTTGCATTAAGTGAGCTGTGGGTTCCTAAGACAAAATAAATGATTTGAATCTGAACTGGTTCATCAAGCTGTCACACCAATTATGCTATTAGTTCAGTTTAGTGTAGATAATGAAAAAATAGGGGACGACCTGGGGACGACTAATTAAATTAGCAAGTGTCAAAGAGGGAGACCCTATATTTATTGGGCGTAAACCGGTCCGAAATTAATATCTGATATTTTCCAAAATCTCTAGATTGAAGATTGAAAATTTCAATCTGAATCGGCTTCTATGGAGCTTGGATCATCGTAGAATTGGCATGTAAAAAGGAGCGAAATTGCATAAAATTCTTACCAAATGTCGTCATGGTATAAACGTATTTTAATTCTTTAAACGTATTTTAATTAATTAATTTCTTTAGCACTTTCATTGTAGTACAGTATACACAAATAATAATATCATCCGTACACAAATAATAATAATATCTTCCGCGTGCAAGAATCAAACGCGGACCGCTCGCTCTGGAGGCAGAGTGACTCCGCGTGGTTACAAGCCGTCATCAAATAAATAATCATGAAAGATACTTTCATTGAAAACCCCCGACTAAGGAAATCTTTAATGAGCTGATTATCATCAAACGCTTGAACAGATAAGTTATATAGCTAGGAATCAACATGTCAGCTGTCAAACAAAAAAAATCGCATCTAATTCGCTCCATTTGTTTCGGGAGTTACGATGCTATAGACAGACACATAAGACACACAGACACATCAAACTTATAACATCCCTCTTTTGTGCGTCGGGGGTTAAAAAGATCGTTCCGATCTAATACGAATCATAGCTGTCAAACGAGGCGCCTCCCCTCGCCCCGTGGGCGGTCTACACGTCAGAGTAAATTGACCGAACCGTCAGCTGTTGTCACAATAATTAGTGGACACGCCCTTACCGTTCTGATTGATTAGTGGCTGGTGCGAAACCAATTGTAAGGTTAGGTTAGGTTAGATTGTTTAATTGTTCATGTAGGTATTTTAACTGATACAACTTTAACATTCTATTCGTAGGTTATTTGACGAGTTTCGTTTGAAATATTCTCATTTATGCTTCCGGATCAGAATCCCTAAGCATAGGTCAACGTTATTGTCGCCCATGGCTAGAAGGAGGAGACCACTGGCCTAGAAGGAGGAGAAAAAAAAAAACTTCGATCTTGCAATTGGTGTCTGGTGGAAGTTTTTGGGAAATATAATAAGGGCAGTTAAACTATTGATGATTACATTTAATAATAATATTTATCTTAGAATAATAACACTATAGAAAGACAGTCTTCATACAAACGCTCTGTTTAAAGTGAAGCACTAAACCGAAACTTTCCCGAAAGCGGGGAATGATTCAGCTGCGGATAATCATGTTTTTAGCAATAATACATAAATAGCTTTTCAGATATTTTGTGACACATTTTAACTGGATAAATAAATCGTCATAATCCTTTATTTTTCGCGAGACCCGTTTGGCGTGCGTTGACATGAGCTGCCCGGTGTTTGGAGCCATTTCTGGCTCCAAATAAGGTGCTTCAAAACGGCCGCGCGGACTTCGTTTCTATAGTGTAATTATTCTAAGATATTTATGTCTGAGGCCATGTTATTTATGTTTACGATTGGTTTAGTTTTCTAGGTAGACCCAATACGAAAAGATTGATTAAAACATTGTTTACGAGTTCACTTTTAACGAATGAAGATGATCTATTCAAAAACTTCAGCAGCCGCTATTGGTTAACAATTAAGTGAAATTAACGGGTGTCAAAGCAGCCGTCACTGTGGGCGGTCGTCTGTCAAACTGTCAAAATAATCTGAGCGCGGCGGCTGTCGGCTCACTGTCAACTGTCACAATAATTGGGTGCGATGTAATTGAGCGCGACCGAGACGCAGATGTGATCGTGGGGAAACAATGCAGCATTTGTTTGGATTAGTTTTTGTTGTATCAGTTGTGAGGCGATGTTAAAATGATGGAACGTGGGGTGATATATTTTTATATTTGACAACCCTATTGTCCAGTTGGTAGTTGCTGCCTTCGAGGGGTCTCGGGTTCGATCCCGGAAGATGTCTACGTGTTGTTCAGAATAAATCGTACCTACTGCGGGGATATAAGACAAGTGTGTTAGCGTTTACTAAGAAGATAAATCATAGCCCGCTCATAGCCCGGCGGCTTGCGTTGATCTCAAGTGATCGACAAAGTTAAGCAACAGCGGGCGCGGTCGGTAGTTGGATGGGTGACCGCTAGTGGCAAAAATTTCTTGAGCGCTTCCGTGCTTCGGAGGGCACGTAAAGCCGTCGGTCCCGGTTGTTATCATTTGGTAGCAGTCGTTAAGCCATGTCGGATACCTTCGGGCGGCTTAAAAATTTCCGACACTTGGGTTGGCCACTAACCCCTCCACCAATCCGCACTGGAGCAGCGTGGTACTGAAGGAGTATGCTCTAGGCCTCCTCAGGTATGAGGAGAGACCCGTGCTCAGTAGTGGGCCATTAATGGGTTGTAGCCATGTAGCCAAGAAGATAAGACTTATCATAACAGCAGTTACTCGTAAATTCATCTATTAGCTTAGAAAATATAAATATCTAATTGTTTACATACTTTTAACGATACATAATACTTTAACTTTTGTCTTTAATTAAATTCTAAAGATAGACCAAACCAGTTTACAGGTATTACTTTTGCTAACCAAGTTGCCTATCAAATAATGTCGTGAGTGCCTACTGTTTACTAGACTGTGAAATACCAAAGGGATTTTAAAACACTGTACTTTTAAAACTCGTAGAAACATAAGGAGATTGCCTCATTGCTAAAGGGAAGCGATCAACGAACCAATATTTAGTAGCAAAGCATCTGTTTTGTCGTAAGTCGATATAATTTATCTACATTCAAAATGAATATACACAAAAAAATAAAAGCTAAATAATACTAAAATTACTTTAGAGTAACTGTACATTTCAGTAATGAATTGGTCATTTTCTGTACGATATAAAATATTTAGAGATAAATAAAACTTCTTTTCAAAGTTATACCGTAATTATAAACTTTATATGAAATGTAACATAATATTTAAAAGAGTTTTTTTCCATTTATTTTATTACTTCATTCATATTAATTAAATGTATTATTTTATTACTTTGACCTTTTAATTTTGTTAGATAAAGCTTAGAGCTGTCACATTTTAATCCTATCCTAATCTTTAAAAATCTCTCTTCTATCTTCCCAATCTCTCTCTGACAGGAGACGAATCCTTCATCAAGATCCAAAGTAAAAACACAATTCCAACCCAACAATTTCCAATAAATAGTAATTTAAGTAGCTCTCATTATTTCTGAGATAGGAGTCTGTGAAGACAGACGTAACTCCGATAGCGCTTGCGCGATAAAATGTTTAACATTTAACCAAACAAACGATTGTATTGTTTATACTTATTTTGAAAAGCTACCGGTTGTGACGATGTAATCGATGTTCCATCGATCATAGCTTCCAAATTGTTTAACACGCTTATGGGTGGTCTATTATTATGTATCCTAAGCTAACTGTATTATAAATGCATAGGCGTATGTTACGTCTTAAACAATAACGACAATGCCGACCCGGATGGGCAATGGTTAACACGCCAGATCGCCGTTCCGAAGGTCCTGGGTTCGATTCCCAGCGAGGCGGAAATTTGAATGATGAATTTAAATTTCCGTTCTTGGTCTGGGTGTGTGTTCTTGTCTTGAGTGTTGTCCATGGCACCCACGACACACTCCTAGTTTGGGGCTATGAGTGCGTAGCGTTATTTATTTATTTAATAAACATGAACCGTTGGTTTGTCTAAATACCATACTAATCTATCACCCATTCTCAAAGCGTGAAGTCTGTACTTGCTCAGCGTGGTGGAATGATGGTATTGGGTATTGGCATGGTGATGGATGGATGGATCCTTAAATACTGAGGCGTATTTGTTTCTTCTTCCCTCTCTCTTGGCCAATGCATCGAGGATATCATTGAGTGTCAGTCCCCAATTACCAACGGGTGGCTCGTCTAACCGCTTACAATTCAAAGCGTCGTATTGCACCCAGTTTTTCTCCATTCTATCTTGAACCAAATAATTAGAGTTAATATCGCTCGGTGTTACGGAACCCTACGTGTGTGAGTCCGACTCAAACTTCACCGGTTTTTGTCATAGTAATTTATAACTGTTTTGTAAAGTAATTACTAACAATTTCACTTTTATATCGTTAATGAACACATTTTTTTATTATAAACTGATTCCATTAAAATATTTTATCTTCTCTGTGAACAGGCCAATAACCCGACTATACGAGTAGTATGCCTGCAGTCTCGGGTCCGGATTTGCGGTGTTTGTGATCTGTTAACAATCAGCCGACAACGTCTTATCTTGTCAGTTGCAACTGACATAAGCCGTAGGATTGAGGACCGGATCTTACATCATAATCAAACTGACACATATTTGACATACAATGTGGATTACAGTGTGTTGGAAACTGCCAAACAGTTGCTTGGTATCCGAATTTTATGGTTTTTGAACGCTCGTACATGTTCCCTGTTTTTTTAATATAGTATAAAGCTACACACTCACTACCCCACGTTATAATTACTTGTGTTTTGGGTACCATGGCCAACCCACAAAAACAAGGACACACACCTAGACCAAGAACATGTGAACCCATCATTCAAATTTTGGTTTATCTGGGATACGAACCCAGGACGGCATGGTAACTAGTGCGCTATATGGATAGTTGTTTTTATTAATCGACTTTATGTAAATAGACGACAAGACAGATAATAATTAATCGTAGACTGGAACAAATTGCCGGCGTCGGTGTTCCCATCCGATTATGTGGGTGTCTTCTAATCAAGAGTGAATAAGCTGCTACTAAGTTAGTGCGCTCTACCACCCAATACCTCATCTCCACTTACCATCAGGTGGGATTGTGGTCAAGCATTAACATATAATCAATAAAAAAAAATTTATCACTGGCTTCGAGCAAGTCAACGCGCTGAAACTTCGAAAGAGTTATCCATAAAGTTCTCGAAGGTGTGATGTCCACCAATCCGCACTTGGCCATTAAATCCGAGCCCAACAGTGGGAACAACTATTAGGCCACGAAGATGACATAACGATCATAACTTTAAACAAATTAATAAAATCGAAAGAAAACAACAGTATAATATTTGTGGGAAGAAAAAGTACCAGGGAATCATATACGAAAGGATATCTGTACCATTATCTCCATAATGGGTCCCGGTTCCCGTTTCAAGGGCTCTATCGCCAGAAATCTTAATAAATTAAGATGTTCGTAAGATAGGTGTATAATTTTTTGGTTATTTATACGAAGATGCGCCTCCCTTTGTACCTTGGAGTATCTGATGCTCTCAGGATATAATTTTAACTGTGAATTTGTCGCTTCTATAACGTCTTGTTTAGGTAGGGCTGCCACAATTCCACTTTGACAAACTTTGACTTTTCCTCTTAGCAAAAAATCGTCGAATACTTTGAGATATTTAAATTATGTGAGTTTTATTTTAGGAAATATTGTATTTTAAAATAATAATAAAAAATATTGGAGTTAATTATGCGTCATTATATTATAATATGATGCAAATATAATACAATAACCTTGTCTTTATGAGTTGTCCATGAAACACACGACACAGGGAATCCTAGTGAGGTGCTATGAGAGTATAATAAAAAAGTTATAAACATTTATCGTCACTGGAATGGAATTATGCTTTCTAACAAGAGCCGATTGACAGTAGTTTACCTACAGACCTTACCTACTTACAGACAATAATATTTGATTTTAAAAGGAGAATGCTAGGTACTTAATCAGGCACGTAAAAACTCTACAAGCGTGCAATTACTCGTATAGGGTCCTCACGGTTTGCTTCAAGTTCAATACCCTGTGGTCGTATCTTGTTACATCACTGCGCAAACCTACGAACGACATAACTGTTATTATAACACAAGTAAACAGGCATACAAGATAACTAAAATACAAGATAATTAACGATAAGGAACAGAATAACTTTGCAGAAGATAACCGCAAGTCACACAATTGTGTGTGTCATAAATCAATCACAGGAATTAGCGCAGTCTCTTTACAAGTTAGCCGACAGCTATCGAAGTGCGAAACCAATAAAGATCTTTATAGAATGCCTTTTTACCGCCAATCAGCTTTAAAGTTTAATTTGCTTTAAAGTATAATTGTGCTCATTTTTTCATGCTTCATTTTCAACTCTGTTGCGGTCATAAAATGGATGACTTTTTAAGTTGTGTCATTTTATTAAAGTCATTATTTGTATTACCGTTACGTATATTTTACTTTACTTTTGTATTACCATTTTTATCTATATATAATTATGTAAAGTAAATATTCTCAACTCATATAATATAATTTTTTTCATTTCTTATACTTATTTAAATAATCAACATCAAATTATTTATAGGAGATCGGTGCTATCAAAATTACATTTAATTTTTTTTTTTAATTATCTCTAATTAAAACTATTATTTTATCAATTTACCAATAAAAATGTACAATTTTCTTTTTTAAGGAGCTAATTGACAACCCTGAGCCCATAATGTCATAATCCTGTGTGTATGAGGCGTTGAACACGTATCGTATTATTAATCCGATGTCCTTTCGTAGCATTTGACCTCACAATGAAATGGGAATGTTTACGGACTTACAAAAAAATAACAAGAACTTTCGATAACTTCTGTGTTACTTTGAGGTTAATATTGAGTTCTAAGCAGGTGATTGAATTGGTTGTTCTGTAAAGAGACTTTTTCTTGGGTCGCGTTTTTTATACAATCGACAACCAAGCGCGTTATTGGCTAAGATAGAAGAGAAACAAGGAGAGAAAGATATAAAAAGATAAAAATATTTCTGTAATAAATATATGTTTGAAGATGAACTGAGGAGTTTTTTGCGCCGTGTCTTCTTCTTGAAAGGCAATAAGAGCAAATAATAACGTTCAGAAGTGTATAACGGATATCTATCTATGCCAGATATGATTATAGTACCTACCTACATAGTTGTATTTATGAAGCGTTACCAAACATTTAGGTGTATGTCTTGGCTTGGTCCATTGGTTTATTTAATAAACTTCCTTCTGAGGTATTCCCGGAGCGCTATGACATGGGGTTCTTCAAAAAAGGTGAAAAAATGCGTCCCTGACTACCACTTAACACTAGACATTAATCAGTATTGATACCAAGCTACCATTACAAGATTCAATCACACCTCGCTCCATCCGGCCTAAATAATTTCAATTAGCACTATCTGTATCGAAAGCACAATTAATTAGTTCAAAGTGATGCTGCTAATGGAATCAATTTACTGGAAACCATCTTATTAATATTTACAACTTTCTAACAGTTAGTCATTTTATTGGCGAATTGCCAACCCTATTTCGAAGTAAATAGGGTTGAAAAAGGAGAGTCGGTTACGCTAGTGTTGTCTGTGAATTCGCGAAATCTATCGATTTCCGTTAGAATACGCTGCCATTAAGAACATATTTAATGGAATTCCAGATTTATTACTTGATTGCGTACATTGGAGTGTTGCAATGAACGTGTATGTTGATTATTTTTAACTATTTATTATGGGTTATTTAACTCGCAATAGCTAATATTATACACTAGCGACCTGCCCTCGCTTCGCTTCGGGAAACTTATTCCTTCAGTTTGCAAAGATTTAGTTATATATTTTGGATAATTCACACTATATCTTCAAAATTTATAGCCTATGTTTTATCCTGATGTGTAAGCTATATTATTGTAAAGTTTCATCAAAATCCATTCGGTAGTTTTTGCGTGAAAAGGTAACAGACAGACAGAGTTACTTTCACATTTATAATATTAGTAAGGATATAAAATTTTTGTGGCGTGGAAAAATAAAGAAGAAATTAATTAAGGAACAAGCAGCACCTTTATAATATATCCATGTGTTATGTTTCAGTAAGTCATTTACATGACTGTCTGTACATAAAAAAAATAAACAATAAGTAAAGTGTTATATAAATAAAACAATTACAAACAAACATGAATGATGTGACTTGTGAAATGGAAAAGTTTTTTAATTATAAATAATAATTATTTACCAAAAAATTTAATGAGTAGACAGACTACAGATTTATATACAAGAGTAGATAAAGATAATATATTAACGGGTGTATTGATAGAACAGATTCAATGGGTGCGGTAGCCGAAAATCCCTACACTTAAATACGAGTACCAATAGCCGTTGCATCGATAACCTACTTACATTAATTGCGGTAGATTTCAGTTAGCGCTACAAGCCGCATGCTATTTACAATTATTTCAACAATAACAACGATTCGCGTCTCGTTCGGATTGTAAATAACTAGTTTCCGCTAAGCAACTTATAGTGATGCGCCGCTTGTATCGATAAAAGATACAATTCAAATATATTATTTTTTATTTTAAATAAGTTTTTGAAATTATTGCGTAAAAGTAGACAGATTTTATGCGAAATATTTACTTTTTATGATTTTTAAATAATAAACAATTTAAAAGCGTACCTACTTACAATTTTCTTATAACAGCGAAGTCTCGCATGACTTTGATGTAAGTAATCTAAATCTCAATATAATTCTTCATTCTTAAGGTACTATATAATTCTTCTGTCCGTGTCACTAAACTAATGTTAAACAGTTGAACTAGTTTGATGTTTTTTTTTATTTACTAAGAGATAAGCCTAACGATTGGACACATCGAAGTGCTGCCGTAAAAAAGCCGTATAAAACAAACATAAAATTAGAAGGAACAGCGTCTGCTAGGTCAGCCAGTATCAGTATAAAACATAAAATTTTAGTAAATCAATTGTAGAGATAAATACAGCTAATTTATCATTAATTAACTTATAAACATTAAAACATCAAATCGACCAATTTATTTTGTCTTTTGGTTTATTAAACATCAAAAGAAGTTAAAAAAAGGCCTATATCGAACTAATTTCAACATATAGATTGACGCACGAAGCAATAGTCTATATTTAATGTTGTAACAAAACACTTATATGTTTATATTTTGTAATTAATTTACGAATTATTTAATTCAGTCGACGGCTAGTTTATATTTAAGGCACGTGCGTATGGTAGCTGCGATACTTTGAATGGTGATAGAGAAGTATTGATACTTGATCCATTATATTCATTTTTTATGCTAATAGCCGACCAACTGTTTACGCACAATACCGATAAACGCAAGTTTATCGAACACATCGCAAAATAAGGCCAGGACTTAGAACAACCTATGGTTACTTACTGGCAATGTTCACGGCAAACATCCAAAAGTCAGTCAATGATTTTTCAATCGATCGACGAATCCACACCACGACCGGGAATCCTAGTGTGGGGCTATGTGTGTAGCGTTATTGTATTTGTTTATACTTTATACATAAACACCCACATCCAAGCACTAGTATTCTCTGTATTGTGGGTGTCATGGACAACACAAATAACACATCAGTGACCAGAGAAGACCAGAGAACAAACATTTATCTGTCACATAACTACCTGCCCTGTCCGGGAATCGAGCCCGCGAACGCAAACAAAGTCATTACATTAGGCTAAGGATTTGTCGTCTGTATATTATGTGTATACATGTGCCGATATTTCGACTCCGTTTTAATAAAAAAATGCGCCAAGTATCAAGTCACGTTAATCGCGCTACACGGAAAGGTGTGGAGTGGGCGTTAGAAGATAATTTTAACCGCGCTCCCGAACACGCACCGAACTATTAGTAACGTATTAGCGAGTTCGAGGTTTCAACTACATGTTATTTTACTTTAGATAAAACATGTTTATTTGACGGTTGTAGGTTAGGACCTGCTGGGGCCTGGGTTCGCATCTTGCATGCGCTAATTTAAAAGATATGAGCGTTTTATAAGTTAATTATATATTTTTATGAAAATAGCAAACAGACGGGTAGATTTTTTATAGGTCAAAGATAGCAAACAAGTTAATAATGAAATAAACATAATTTCTCCGCTACACAACTCGATGTCATTAATCACATGACTAAAAAACGTAAAGCGAGACACGATGTAAGATGTTACTACACGTAAAAATGCTTTGAAGTTAGAGCAATGCGTCAAGTTGTAACTAATAATTTAACCGAGTGTAACTTAAGACGTGTAAATCCATCTCTTTTATTTGCCTACCTGTCGTATTTGTTAGATTTACTTCTACTTTTAAATAAAGTTAAATTTTATAAAGTTAAATAGGGTTGTCACTATTTTTTCTTACTTATTTTGTATAAATTTGACTACGACCCCACTTGACATAAAGAGGCGAGGCCCTAAGATGGTAAACAAAAGACTCCATTATAATCGAACGCCACTATTAAAAACACACACATTTACAGCATACAGCATTTTGTTACGTGACGATTTCTACTAAATCGCATTACCCGTAGGCCGCGTTAGGGACTTTGTTTCAAAAATACAGCTACCTGAGGGATCATGGCCATCGCTATAATAATATGTCTAATAGTCGCTAATCTGTAACACCAAAGATTTCACGGATGTGTTGTCAGCCCTGAAAGAAGAAAGAGTTAAATTAAAGTTAACTTAAAATTTATATTTATCAAAAAGTGCCAACCCTAGAGCAACCAGCAGGGGCTCAACGGAAGCTGTTCGTTAAGTGCGCTTAAACTGAACATCGCTTTATTAATTCTGTATGACCGCAAATGTGTATGTTATCTGTGAGATGAACGTTAGAAAAACTTTAGCTGTCAGGTTTATAGCTCTAAAAATAATAACTTACGTTGTAAGTAAACGTTTCCTGTAAGTTATCTTTAATTTTATATTGTCTGTGTAGGTAACTCATACATTCTACCACCCTCTTCTGTGAGGCGTAAAACGACTTTTTTAGTCGTGCTCCGGCTGGGATCTTGAGAGCTGGTGATTTCTTACTCTTCTCTTATTTCCTGGTAGCAATGCATCGGTTATGCCTTCGGCGTGACTCCCGACTCGTCGGCTCGTTTGTCGGCGTTTAATTAAAAAAATAACACTAAAAATGGAAAGGGTTTTATTTTTTGACTTCTACCTACTACGTTATGTAATTCAAGTCTATTCTCTTGCTGAAAGAAAATATCAATTTCCGTGGGCTGAATTATAGTGAATTCTAGAGTAGGTAGGTGTGGAGAAATTTGGACGATATTTATTTACGGATTACTTAAAAATAGGTACATTTGTACTTTTGAAAAAGACTTCCTGAATTCAAACCCATGTACCTGACTGTAGTCCAGTTCATCTCACTAAACTATCACTCGTTAATATAAAACCGGCTAAAAACAAATAGCGTAAGAATATTTAGATTTCCTGGCTTCAACCCATTAACTTCCCACTGCAAGGCACGCATCTCGTCATAACCGAGCAGCCTAGACTCTAGGCCACGCATACTCCACCACGCAGGCCAAGTGCGGATTGAAGGAAGGGTTAGAGGCTAATACAAGTATTGAGAGTTGTAAGCTACCTAAAGGCTTCCAATATGGCTTAACGATAACAACTAAAACCGCTTAATGTGCCCTCAGAAGCACTTAAGCGTTCAAGTATTTGTAATACCTAATAGTCTCTCAACCATATGAGCGCGTGCGCTGTGCTTAACTAGTCGATCATAACCGAGCCAAGCCGCCGGGCTATGAGCGCATCGATTTCTAATTTCCTATTTCCCATTCAACTAATTTACACCTTCTAAATGGTTACGCGTAATTTATCAAGCAAATAAACAATCGCTACTCACGACCCAAAAGCGATTTAATTACTGCTTCCCAGGTAATGGGGGAGCTATCTCCCAGCGCGATCGGGTAGTGTCGCGCGCCTTCCTAAAGCATTAGCATAACGATCCTATTGCCTCTTATCACGTGTCCGAGATCGTAATTACGCGGCTCCAATTAAACTGGTGATTGATTATATTGTTGAGGTCACGAGCTTTTGAAGTTTTTAAATAGGTATACTTGTCGTTAAGGTATCATTAAATTTGGGAGAGAAAGTAATAGGGTACAAAAATAATAACTATATGACTGTTACGCTCAAGCACATCATTTTATGCTTCGGCAATTCGCAAAGGTGCTTTATCATAAAGAAGAAACACTAAAATAATATGCTGGTCATATTCAAACGTTTTTGTCAGTTACTTACCTACATAGGAAGTCTCTGGATGTCAGAGCAGAAAATAAGACTGAAAAGCACTTCATTTACACCCGCATTGGGTGTAAATAAAGTGGTCAAATAACACTCCAAAACTTGAACCTTAAGTCAGAAAGAACTTGTCAAGCAAACTTAAACATCGATAGCGTAATTCAAAGACATTACAGCGCCATCTCTTATCACAAACTGCAAACTCGCCACACGCACATGACTTAAAGTCCGTCGTGGGAGGCCAATCAAAACCACTACGCTATCAAACAGACGTTAGTGCGCGTAAAAAGCCATTTAAGCGCTTATAAAGCTGTGACTGCGCTATGTCCACTCAATTACAATATTGTGCTCAAACTGCGTTGAGCCCACGCTTCGGCGCGCTTCCTTATTTACGCTAACGGCTTGGAGCGCATCTCGTTAGATACTCGCCAATGTATTACCGTAATTTAGTTCGTTCGTACTTTCTGTTAAGGTTTAGCTTTTATAGCAACAGCTTCGTAATATATTGGAGGAGTTATTAGAATTATTAAGAAGTGCGTTAACGCTTCACTCTTAACGATTTTCAGTAGATGGTACCGTTAATCATGGTATTCAAGTATAATGCGGTCCATTTATTAGTGACAAGTCGTTTGCAGCTGCCTCAAGCAAGAGGATAGTAGCTAGCCAGCCAGTTTCAAAACCCTATCACCAGTCTAAAGTAATGTACCACGAGGAGAGGTCGGCTTGGACTCAGGGATGGATCAAGCTCAGTTGCACCTTGCACCATAAAATACGTTCGAACGACAAATTTCAAATTAAGTTCATAGTAGTTATTTCTGATTCAGAATTGGACATGTACAGATTCATTATGTTGTCAATCAAGCGTCATTTAAGTGCTTAACCGCGCCGCTCAATTACAATAGTGTGCTCAAACTGAGTATTGAGCCCACGCTTCAGCACGCTTCCTTACACTTTGCGAGAGACTATTTGTTAAAAACTCACAAATGAACGAAGAATGATTTATAACTATTAAATATTCATAAATCATTGATATGTTCAGTCTGTGATTCAGCTTTAGTAGAAGTGTAAGTTTCACCTCTATTCATTTATGAGTGGATTCAATCTCGATGTTTCTCGGTAATTTTGATGTGAAGCATGTTATATCCGGATGAATTTAAAAGCCGGACAAAAGGCAATAACTTCGGATATATCCGGAAAAATTTGGACATCCGGGTAACTCTACTCTAAGTTCGTTTATAGAACATGGAATAGGAGACCATATCCGCTCAAAAACGGCCTTATTGATCTGACAAAAATGTATCTAGTATTTTAGACTCGACACATTTTACGGATATTGTAAACCTTTTGATATCCGGTATACGGTGACAGATTCAATATCCATATCCTAAGGCAGTGATTTAGTTTAACTGTTTGTGAAAGCGACGAGTAGTTATTGTTGGAACAGGTCATAACTGAATACAATATTAAATAAATTAACCAAACGATCTTTCATTAAATTTTACGTCTCTATAAATACGAAACTCGGCCTATGACTTGATTATTATTGCGAATAAGAATATTGCGGATTGAAAATATTTTATCTATGTGTACGATTCGAGAGTCAATTTGATTGTAATGACACAGTCTTCGTATCGAAGTTGCAGGTTCGATTACCCGCGGAGTTAGATTTATATGAGACAGACAAATCTATGTCATAATCGCTCTCAAAAATTAAGAATTGATTCCACTAGGCAGAAACAGTATAACCGATTTCGATGCGATTTTCACTGATGTAGGTACTGTTGAAATTAGGCTATGTTATGTTTTATTCCAATCGTTCACAAATACAAAAATAAAAATACACCTGTCCTAACATTTCGATAGGTTCCCAAAGCGAAGCTACAAGTTTTTTTGAGATGTTAGACACAATAAATAATCAATCTTAACAAAACACCTACATTTTTAACTAAATTTGGATCAACTAGAAATTGTATTATATCATTATACCGCACACTCATTTCAACCTATAACATCGCAAAGCCATCGCCCTAAATCCTTATCACCCAATCAATCAGTTAATACTAATTTTCCAATAATCCGAGCATCGGTTCCGAACGATTACACCGTAATAAGCAGAGATGTTGTTCGCCGATAGCCAGATTCCTAGATACTATCAAATGTTTAGTTGTAATTAAGCTTAATTTCTCAATTACTGTATACACCGCTGATCATTAGCCGTACAAGGTCCGATTGTCGATTAGATTTGTATTTATACGAACCTTATGGGACATAAGTAGTTTTTATATACGTATATTTTAATTGATTATTTATTATTATTCTACATACAAAACTGTAATTGATCGATGTTTTTGCATTGGAGATATTATAGAAAAACTATGACTACGTAAATACTAAATGAATGACTACGTAAAGTGTCAATGGGCTGACTACATAGCTCGGAGGACCGATAACCGCTGGGGAAGAAGAAGAACAAGTCGTCGAGTGGAGACCACGTTTCGGTAAAAGGAGCATAGGACGCCCCCCGACCGCTGGATGGAGAAGGTTCAGGACCGGTCAGAGTATCACAAGTTAAGGGAGGTCTATGCCCAGCAGTTTACTCATAAAGGCTGATAGATGGATGGATGGATGACAATGCGTATTGATGATGAATGAATTTTTCGAATATTGGCCGGCTTGTCTGTGCATTTGTATCCGCTAATCAATAAGCTAAGTAAGTAAGCGTAAGTGTTGTGTTGTTATATGGTTGGGGAATAAAATCAGTATTTCTTGTATTTTAATCGGTTTACAGATAAACAAAAATATGAGAAT
Source organism: Ochlodes sylvanus (assembly GCA_905404295.2). Taxonomy (NCBI): domain Eukaryota; kingdom Metazoa; phylum Arthropoda; class Insecta; order Lepidoptera; family Hesperiidae; genus Ochlodes; species Ochlodes sylvanus. The sequence continues at coordinate 8,694,567 of FR990144.1, forward strand.
TTAAAGAATGCCGTCTTAAAAAGTATTCAGAAGCGACATCCGTAATGAGAATAATGACGTCATTATTAATTACATAAATATCGTTAATAGATAATAGAATTTTTTGATTATTTTCATTCCCCATCTTCTCCAATCATTACATACAATCATACATAATAGATTAAGACTGTACAATGGTAGTCTAGCGATCGCCAATCAATCTGCTTCCGTGAATGTCTTAATGTGAATGTTATTAAAAATAAACGAACATACAGACAAAAGAGCTTATTACTTAGGGTGATAAAGGTGTGATATAGCGAGTTTATATCGTTGCGTTAAGTCGCATAATCTTGGGCCGTAAATAGCAAGAATATTAGACTCACTGTTTTATAGTAGATATTTATTTCAGAAAGGTGGTACAAAAATGACGTGCATAAGTGTCATGACAAATTATAACTGACTAACGCCAGCCATCGCAATGCTAACAAGGTAATTTAAATACCAAAGTCACATCACGGTTTAATTTCCATTGCAGTCGTGACCGCGATATTGTAGACTTTTTGCGTTTTGTAGCTCATTCGGCTCGGACATTTTATAGTGCGGACCCGACGTTCATAGTAATAATAAGTCAATGAGTAAGACTGAAAGCTTGAGTATGTAAACCAAATGTTGCGATTCATGCGCAACTATCGCATAATGTTGTGAACGCACCCTAATCTATATATAACTAACGGTATTCGAACCGTGTAATATAAATTCTAGTTCCCAATGCAGTGCTCGCGGTTGTAAATTAAATTCCGAAGATAATCTGGGGCGTTCATTAAGCGGCTATTAAAATGAACCGAGGTATAGGTACGCTTTCCATTGACCCCGGAGAAATTTGCTATGCTATTGATCTGCTGGTAGATTTGAGCTGGTGAAATCCTTGGTTCTAGAAAGTATGGTTTTAACCTGCGCGACGCAGAAGAGGGTAATGTGTTTTGCTGTCTATGTATGATTGTTTTTTTGTGGCGCTCTAGACCAAAACCGTGTGCCGATTTTGATGATTTACTGATAGACGCTAAGTATATTGTGAAAAATAAAAAAATCGAGTCTACCACAGTGTACCATGAACTATAGGTATATTATGTAGGTATTTAGATTTCTCTAATATTTTCTCATTTTGAATGACCAAGGATCTTTAACAATTACAAGTTGGTTAGCATGTTTTGTGTGTGGAAGCCTCCGATATGGCCAATGATTGACATCTATCTGCCTGGCTGGGAATCGAACCCAGGATGCTTCGACGGCACAAACGCGTAACATTGCGTCATACAAATGATCGTTACTGCCTGTAGTTGCTCGTATAATGTAAACATCAGGTAAATTGTCGAGAATAATAAGAAAAGTAAAACGACTTAACGTAATTTTAAAAATATTTCATCGTCTCGGATCTTGACCAGCTTGAGATGCGCTCAATGGAGTGCGTAATTGAGGCCATGAAGCTGGCGTGACTTATTTTAAAGTCAATACCCGAAAAATGAGTACATGGATGACGGTAAGTGTTTCGCAGAACTCATTAAGATGACAGTCCAGTATAAGAAAGCAGACTTTTTGATGACTTTCCAACACTTTTACTTTTAATCCTGTTCTCTGTCTTTGTCTTTCTTTCTCTCTCTAAGTCTCCTCAATCACAGGACTCATGCCCCTGAGCCGCTAACGAATTGTATATAGCTGTCGCGGGTAAATAACAAAATTAATGATCAATTCATGGAAGATTCCAATCGCCTAAAACATAAATTTGTAATTTTTATATAATAATCTGAATTTTCGTTTAAGAATTTTTTATATAAATGTGTTTATTATGGTTTACGGGCTTTAATTGCTTCAAAATAAATGAATAAATAAATGAAACATTTCGACAAAATAGGTATCGTTATAAACGTCTGGACCATCCGCGGCTTATAGGCTACTTATGTGAAGTCTAACTAAATTCAATTAATCAAAAAAAGTCTAATTAAAACAATAAAGAGTCTGGGTATCAAATAAAATGGCTGAAATATCACGTTTCAAATAAATTAAAAACGCCTTATTATTTAATTTTTAAAACCGCTTATTTTATAGCCACAGCATAATAATTCAGTACGTTAAATTCTCGGAAGACAAACGGCGCGGGACATGATGAACACAAAATGTTTGTTATTTAGTAAACGGAGGAGACAGTCGGGTCTCGGAGGACACAATGTGATGACAGGTGATGTGTTGTGGTTTATTCAGCTATAAAAATATTGGCTTCAACCCATTAATTGCCAACTACTGAGCAAGGGTGCTCTTCTTATAACTGACGAGTTTTAGAACTATACACCAAGCAGATTCAGTGCGCATTGGTGGAGATCAAATTTTTTTATATAATATTATCATTGAAATAATAACGTCGTACACAACAGATGCGTTGGATGGCTTCTATTATATAGCTACACACTCATAGCCCCACACTAGGATTCCCTGCGTCTTGGTGCCATGGACAACACACAAGACAAGAACACACACACCCATACCAAGAACAGAAATTTAAATTCACCATTCTCCGCTTCGCTGGGAATCGAACCCAGGACTCTCGGAACGGCCATCCGGCGTCTTAACCATTGCACCATACGGGTTGACAATATTGACTGTCAATAGTGGACGAGAATATACAATTTCGCTATCCAGAGCGATACCGATATTCGCTTAGTTACCGCAGGATACCGCGCGTTAAACAGGCCTTAAATAATTAACACCTGGAAGTGTCTGAACATCTGACCGTACAAATGACGACCTAGTACTGGATTTCTAAAGGGTGTTCCACCGGCCCTCTCCGACGACAAATTGCTGATAAGATCCTTATCGGTTAATTAGTAATCTGTATAATTTATAAGACTGGATTAAATTAGAACACTCTGTATCTCATTTTCTATCGATACATAAAATAATATTAAAACCTATCGATGTCATAGATTTCGAAAAAATGGAACCTTTACATAATGTAATAAATATTTTTAGATGTTTTGTTCGCTTGTTTCTGCTAAGCTCAAAAATGGCTTTACTGATTCCGATGTGGTTTTAACTGATGTGTGATCTAAAAATGATGTGTGTTAGTAATAAAATTGGGGTAGTAAAATTAATTAATTTCATAGTGAACTTGGGGTAAAATAAAAAAGGGAGAAGAAACGGCGACAACAACTCTTCTCACCAAGCCAGTAGATTTGGCATCGACCCAATACTGGCTCACTACTGAGCAGGGGTCCCTCCGCATCCTTAAGGAGGCCTAGAGCACACTCCACCACTCTGCTCCAGTGCGGATTATTGAAGAGGTATCAGAGTGGCCTGGCCTACCTAAGTATCGTTTCATGACACCCGAAGGCCCCTTGGCTGAACGACTGCTATCTTACGATGACATCCGTCACCGACCGCTCCGTGCCCTGCGAAGCACGGAAACACTAAGAATTTGCCACTAGCGGTCACCCATCCAACTGCCGACCGCGCCCGCTGTTGCTTAACTCAGTCGACCACTTCGACGTAAGCCGGGCTATGAGCGCTTCAAGATTTACAAAACGCAAGTAGACGCAAGTTTACAAACCGTTAAAATTTGCAACTGGCCCAACAAATCAATAATTTATCGAATCAATGTCGATCAACAATGTTATCGATGTATCGACAACATTTGCAATTCATACAGCGAGCTAATTCATTGTTCGATACTTATCACAGGCGCCAATTTGTAGATCCGAGCGATACATCGATAATCTGTTGCTGTATTGTATGCGTCGTCTTCACTAACAGGAGCTAGGGTTGGCAACGTTGGAATATTTTATTTAAACATTATGTATGTGTTAAACATATTTCATTTAGGAGTAGCATTGACTTAAATTGAACAGTAGTAGTACGTAAGGAAATTTATGAATAGTAGAATTAATAATTAACTGGAGTAAATTGACTGGTAGAAAATATAAATGTTGCTATATTTATTGTAATAGTGATGTTCACAGGCATTCACTTGCACGATTTAATTTAATAAAATAAAAATAAATAGAACGATTACACTAATAAAAATACATATAACAATTAAATATTTAGGCAAAAAACATTTCAAAAGTTTTTTAAATAATATGTTACCTGACATGCATATCTATAAAAAAATATGTATAAAAGTGACAACCCTATGTAATAATGCTGTCAAGCACATTGATACGATTATCGGTTTTTGTTGACTTTGTATGGAAATTGACGGATCGATTACATGTTTAATGTATGTAGCAGACTGTCACGGAAACTGTGGTGAGCGATTTATACTACCCAAGAATTTTAAAAGGGATCGTTTCATATTAGTACATTAAGTTACGTCATTCACCCTACTTTCGGCCAAATATGAAACTACTGTAATATGTATATATAAAAATCGGGTAAATGTGAGTCAGACTCGATTACATAGAGTTCCGTACCTCCTAAAAATATTAATTTGATATGATAGCGGCCTTATTAAACACACAATCTGTGAAAATTTCAGGCGTCTACCTATTTCCGTTCAAGAGACCCCTGTGTCAGACAGATATAGACATATTAGTGTTGTGTATTAAATATTAATTGCCACCCTTTAGCTAACAGAACTATGAACAGGGATTTCTTGTACACTGTAGGGTAACACCGGGAAAGGATTCTTGAAAACCCATCTCCTAAAAGATTTAAATAGAGGGTAACAGTGTGTACGATAAAACAAAGACACTACTACTACTAGTTTATAATCAATTAACAACACATCATATTGTAATTTCTCTTCAAGAAAAGTTATCTACTCTCATCCCATTAAGGCAAAATTTAATCACGAAGATAAGTAACTGATATACATTTTAACATGTAAACACCCATGCAAATCCCACGTACAAGGTTAAAATAAACAAAATTTGCATGTCGCCGGTTAATGAGATGCCTGTGGGGGTTGGAGCAGGAAGGATATGTTCTAATTGCCAGGATTGATTGGCATCCCGGTCTGCAACCAGGATAAAAGTAAAAGAAGGTGTGAGGTGCTGATTTAGAGTAATTTATTGCTGTTCACACCTCCCCACACAAAAAGTATTTGCCGAAGCATTTGATTAAATTTAAGTCGCGATTGGTTTATCGATGTATGACTTATATTTTATGTTTCAAATGCAAATGGCTACTCACGAAGTTTAATATGTATCGCCGTGACTGTGCTTCGTGTGCATAATAATATCGGTGTTTAAAACAAAAATTGTAAGTATCCATTTTTTATATTAAACGTTTCGCGTTTACGATGATATAAGTTTAAAATCGTATTAGGTATTATGGAGTTTTGATCGATGCATGTCATGTACCCTATTCAAAAATATGTTTGATCATTTACGAACCACAAAAATAGATACATCTAAGCATCGATGTACTTACTGAAACATCGATATTTTACATTGATATTTTTCTCGAGAAATGTTTGAAAATATCGACACAATTCTCTCTCATCCCTAGGCTCCACTTTTGACTGCTCCCTGTATGTTAGGGATGTGTAATTATTTAAGTGTTGCCTCCCACTTTTACTGTCGTTAGAGTTACAGAGAGTGGTGTCAGCGTTAGTAATTTATGCTGTAGGTATACCTACATGTTAAATTCATCTTGAGTACATTTAACTGCTGTATACATCTTGTCGTTTAAAGATTCAGATTTAGCAAATGAGCATGCAGCGCCACCTTTCCGCCCGTGATAAATATGTCCGATACAGAAACAGACATTATTATATTGCGAGATTGGGACTGAGATGGTTACTCCAGTTAGTAATTATATTATTAGTAGGAGTCTGGTTCTAATTCGGTGAAGTTGTGTTGACGACCCGTATGGTGCTATGGTTACCATGCCGGGTCGCGGTTTCAAGGGTCCTGGGTTCGGTTCCCAGCGAGGTGTCAATTTGAATGATGAGTTTAAATTTCTTTTCTTGGTCTGGGTGTGTGTGTTTTTGTCTTACGTGTTGTCCATGGCACCCACGACACAGAGAGTCCTAGTGTGGGGCTATGAGTGTATAGTGTGTAGAGTGTATAGTGTTATTTATTGAGGGTTAGCACTTCCCAGAAATATTATGAAAACTTCATACAACTTTGTTTTAGTTTTCAGTAAAACAAATATTGAAATGTTTTTCAATTCGCATATTTCTCAATGCCAGTTTGGAAATAACAACAATAACCTACGGGAATATTGTTGATATTATGCAACTTTAAAATTAACGACCTCGTTGCCTAGTTGTTAGTGAATTCCAGAAACTGCTTAACCGATTTGAATGCGGTTTTCACAACGTAAGCTTAATGTAACATGTAGTTGTTTTATTTCACGGTCGCGGTTCGCGCGGTCGGTAGTTAGATGGGTGACCGCTACTGGCAAACACTTCTTGACCGTTTCTTTGCTCTGGAGGATACGTAAAGCCCGTCAGTGCCGTTATGCCATGTCGATATTGTCGGTGGTTTTCGGGTGCACGGTTGGCATAAAAAACTTCCAATACATGGAGAGGCCACTAATCCGCACTGGAGCAGCGTGGTGGAGTATGCTCTAGGCCTCCCCAAGTGTGAGGAGAGACCCGTGCTCAGTAGTGGGCCATTAATGGGTTGAAGCCACGTTGACGTAGCTATTAGTGCTATTGTACTAATTATTTGTGCAACCATAATGTATTTCTCAACTGTTTGGATTAGAGCACTATTCGGGAGTTTATTTACAAAATTAAAATTGTTATAGTTACAGCGGCAGTGGTTATAACATAGTTATTGTTAAACTGGGTGAATGACCAAATTTGTTAATGGTCGACGTGTTTATTTCGGTATGAAAACATTCTAATATTTGTTTTACTGAAAAAATCTATGGAGTCGCATTTTGCATTAAACTTAAATTAATTATTTATTTTGTATTAAAAATAATTACTAATATTTTCATGTCGACTCTGTAGTTTACATGGTAGAATTAGTGTTGCCGCGTTGGCGAAGTCTCGGGTTCGTTTTTCGCTCGGTAATTTATGTGACTGATGATGATAAAGTACTCAGACCTAGGTTGTTTGTGATGTCTTATGGCTAGGCCACGAAAAAGGCCCCAATATTTAATATGTCGATAAGTACCTACCATACCTATAGATATTAAAATATAATTCTTATTCCTAAAAAAATGGCAATATCTTTTAGACACTATATTTACATTTTAAGCTGTCTTACTATAACAAAATTCCTTTTTAATCTGTAACCTATATTATAAGAGATACTATAATCTTTCATCGAGTAAATAAAAATACAAAGGCAGGGCGGCAAATATGTATAAGACAATCTGTTGTAAAAAGTTGTTACTCTGGCATCAAATGCTCATTCTGTATCATAATACGTTATTTTGTTCCATTTGTAAGTAATTAGTTACCTTCAAAATAAAATTTGCATGTTACTGACACCCTGTTGAAATTATGATGTTACGGAGTAAGTGATAAGCTAGTAGCGATATTAAAAATTTCTAAGAAGTTGTAAAAATAAAAATTTCAATTATAATTCAAAATAAAGATCTTAGAAAAAATACCCACGTTAAGTTCTGCTTCCACTTTCGTTTATCAAAATTAAATACGAGGACCTCTAGACAACATGAAGTAAATCAAAAAAGTTAATTAGTACTTCAAATGTTTACTTTTCAATGCGTAATTTTTACGTACTTGGGTTTTAGGTTCAAACAATTTAAACTAATATAATTGTTGACTCGCTAACCGCGGTATCTTGTGCCTTACCGAAGCTCAGGGCTGGCAAAAACAGTCAATCAGGCCGCCGGTCATCTCAGTGATCCCGCCTGAACCGTGATGGATCAATCCCCACGATTATCGCTTTTTGCCCAATCCCTCAACGCTAATATGATTGCCATATTTACCTAACGCCCTGTCCACACTCGGGGTTTTAAAGCTTGAAGTTTGTTCTGTGCAGTGTGAATTCCACCTAACATTAAAGACATCATGATTTTTTTATCTCTATAGTTTTTGAGTTTAACACCTTCTGCTAACCAGACTTAACATCTTAGTCCCAATTAGAGTCTTGTTCTGGGTCAGTAACAGTTGTCATGGGCGGCAGCTGAAGGGTGGAGCTGGTATCTTTCGTATAATGGTGGCTTGGTATCTTAAGTCATATTTGTGGAACGAAGTTCCTTACGGCAGGCTTGGAGGGGATAGATTTTGCTGCGGCGACCGAACTGAAAAATATGTGATAGTAAAACCGTAAGAAAAAATGCGTGGAATAAAAGCGTTAAATGAGACGTGCGCAGGCGCGACAGTAGCCGAAGGAACTTCGTTCCTACCTGGTGTCCCACGACACCAAATCATTTAGTTTATTTATTATTATTTATAATTCGGCATAGTTGCTACGTACGTTGCTAGGGTAACCAACTGAGCCTTCGCTGCGGCCAAGTTTAGTCATAGCTAAATATAAATTAATTAGTTATACGAAGTAAACCTTTAACAAAATATAATTCGGCCACAGCGTAGGAGTAACCAGTCCTTTTAACCTAACCTACACAGCTAACCGATAATATAACAGATTATTTGTACAACCATTACGGCTACTGGTTACGAAGCTGAATGGCTGTCGAAATCCAGTTATGAGATAGTGAAACCTAGGTTCCAGCTTATCTAGATAGTGCTGATGTATTGGTTCTTAGTTAGACATTAATTGTTCGTGTTCCCTTGTATCTGCAGAACTGGCTTCGACGTCGTTGGACACTTGTTTTCAGACCGATCCTTATCTGTTTGGTTAATGATAAGGGAGGAATGCGGAAGTGATAATGCTTTGGAAAGTTTATGGGAGGTTGCTTTAAAGAGTACCATTATTATACCACACCCATCGACCCTGCCTTCAGGAAACCCATGTATAGTTTCGACATTCGCAAATTCAGACATTCGAAGGGTCCTGAATTCGATTCCCAGTGAGGCGGAAATTTGAATGATGAGGTTCTTGGTGAACATCCTAATGGGGCTATGAATGTAGCGTTATTTATTTATTTAAAAGACTATATATTTTTGGTTTGTAACTTATTTAAATAAAATAAACACTGCTTAGGATTACATCGAAGCTTATTTCAAATATATTATATTCAATTATAATATATCAGTAAAAACCGCATCCAAAAAGATTACGCCGTTTTATATTTAGCTGATAAAGCACAGACTGCATGGTTCGATATTTTAACCATCCGGCTACCACCTTCCTCCTAGAATCAACCGTGAGATGTATTTTACGTGATTCAGCCACAGTGTCGGAGCGCCAGGAATAGTGCAAGTTACCATTATCAGCTACGCCTTGGTAATGTCTTCAGTATCATCTAACTATCTATCTAAGTATATCTAAGTTAGATTCTAACTATTTAGGTACATAAAAAAGGTTCTTATCTTATCCACTTCGTAATAGGACCGACTCTTCGAACCTGGGACTCTATTAAATGTTCTCAACGATCTGTCCATGGGTAACAATCGCCATTGCATCCCAGGTGAACTTGAAACTATTACCGTCATATAAATAAAATGCCTCAACCTAATCCCAACTAATTTATTCATGTAAACGACCGTCAATATCACCGCTTTGTTTAATCGAAAATTTGAAATAGCTACGAAGATTATACATTTCATGTAAGCCACGCAATTTAGAGTTTTATATGCATAGTAATAAGTACGCGGTAGTTCAAGTATTAGATAGTAAACCGATTAGTTACGACATTTAGAAAAAATACTTGTTGCGGATTATAACGTCAATTGCTAACGAGGCATCGATATAAAGATCAGTAGAGACGTCGAGAGGCATTGCTTTAAAAAAATGCCTCGTAGTGTAAGCATGCATTGTTAAATATTTAAACGATTTATTCAACTCTTCCTAGTCAAGTTGCAGGGAAGGGTAATAATTGAAGACTGAGTTGGAATGTCATGTTTAATTTTTCGAGTCGAAATATGTCTTATTTTTTGTATGCTGCTGAATTTAAAATCTGCTAACGACTGTGCCTAATTGTAACAGTTACGTTTATCCTAAGTTCTATCGACGTTTATTCTACTTGAAAAAACTATGCGGATTAAATGTTGTAATCAGATATGTATAATGCAAATATATATGTAACACTCAGAATACATAGCTATAAGACCTTCGACATTCGACCCCTATGGGTTCAAGTTCAAACCCATTGCGCAGTTATAGAATGTACTACGACGATGTTAAAGTGCTTAATCAAATAAATATAATTTATAGTAAATAACATAAAAGATGTACATCACCTTTTAGAATATAGATATACAAATGTTTGCCTCGCTTAGTCGCTAACTACCTTTACAATCAACACGCAATCAAAAATAGAAATGCACGACTGACTGATAATATGTGAAAAAATGCAATCAAATTATTAATACTAAGCGCTAATAAGATTATACCGCATTTGTTTCCACTACTTTGCAGTAAGCTGTTGATTTGCATAAGCGATTAACATGCTAACTCTATTGAAGATATCTTAAAGATACCAACTACTTCTGCGGGAACACATGAACAAACATACATATAGGCTGAAAGGGCATATGACAATACAAAAAAATACATCTGACCCGAGAACCAACATTTATCTGTAACATAAATATCTGCTCCAGCCAAGAATCGAACCTGGGACTCCTCGCTTCGCAGGAAGCGTTACCAACTACGGCTTCGAGATCGTCGTCATAAAACGTATTTGTTTAACATTTCACAGAAATATCACTAAAATCACCAAACTTAAACGACTTTCTCAGAATTCGAATGAATCTTTCAACATCGTATACCTACTAATCGCCGACACCCGAGCGCGCCTCGTAAACCCGATGAAGTTCATTAGAGTAACGTCTAAATTAAGTTTATTGCGTAAATAAAAACTATTTCAGTTTTATTCGAGGATAACCGCGTATATGTAAGTGGTGAGAGACGGGCCAAGTTACAAGCGTTTAAGTGACATCTGCTTTTGAGTTACATCTGCTTTTAGGTTACACCTGGTTTTAAGGTATATCTGCTTTTAGGTTACACCTGGTTTTAAGGTATATCTGCTTTTAGGTTACACCTGGTTTAAAGTTATATCTGCTTTTAGGTTACACCTGGTTTAAAGTTATATCTGCTTTTCGGTTACTCCTGGTTTTAAGTTACATCAACTTTTAATTGTCGAAGAAATATCAGTCATCAATAAATAAATCAAAGGAAGTCATTTAAATTAAGAAGATCCACATGGCGCAATGTCTACCACGCCGGAACGCCGTTCAAAAGGTTCTGGATTGAATTCCCAGCGAAAAAGAAATTTTAATGATGAGTTTAAATTACGATTATCGGTGTGGGTGTGTAATCTTGACTTTGTGTGTTGTCCATGGCGCCAACCATACAGGGAATCTTAGCGTAGCTGTGAGTGTGTAGTATCATAAAAAAACGAATATGCACACATATTAGTGTATCACACGTGGTAGAAGCGAAACTTCACAAAAACGAATACTGTTAGTCCAAATATTGAAGTTTTGCTTTGCTTACGTAAGCCGCCATTTTGCCGTAGAAGGTATTGCTCTAGGACTCGGACCTTGGAGCACGCAAGCGGATAATGCTTCCAATTCATTTTCTCCCACGTTAAAATCTCTGTCTCTTTTAACTGTCACTTTTTCGTTTTATCGACTTTCTAACCACAACGATGCTATAGAAGTTTTCACTTCAAAAGGGGGTACTTACAAAATTTTTGTCGTCACGCGTAAATATGAAGAAGTTGTATTTTGTAAACGCTTTCGCTAATGAATTGAACCAACACTAATAAATGCTTACAACGTTACAACTGTCCCAACCACTTGAGCCGTGTTAAACGCGGGATTGACAAATTTACGTCTTCTTTAACTTAGTTTCTTAGTTAATTAGTTAGGTAGTTACATAGCTGTAAACGTAATAGTCTTAATGCGGTGATATTCATTCAGAGAATAAATGTAATAAATGAATATTATTTTATTAACAGCTCAGACTCGAAATCTGTCACTGATCGGGATTCGAATCCAGTTACTCTCCAGTTGGCCCTAAACGCTTGCAATATGATGCCATCTCAATACATTGATTGTTTACGAGATGGGAACGTCTTTACAATAATTAATTTATGAGATCGGGTAGTGGCTCTGCGCGATATATTTTAGTTAAGCCTTGATGTAATGAGGTGATGGCATGATTGGTGGGAGTGGACGTCATTGGACGCGGGTTCACGGCAATTGGTTGGACGTACAAACGGACGATAAATTATACATGTAGATTGGGTGGTCTATGATCGTAATGATAGTTTGCGCTAGGACGTTTTAGACATGATTCTTTAAATTGACGTCTTTTTTATTTAAATTTCATGTTATTTATTCATTCTTTATTGTTTTTAACTTTAGTTACGCAAAGGACGAATTTAATGCCTATTGGCTACCTACCAGTAAGTATATAGGCCAAGGTTTTGATTTGAGTTTGGTTATAATAGACTAGCAGTCATCAGAATGTGTTGATAAGAAAAATCTGACTGAAATTGGTCGTACATAACTATGTAACAAGGGCTATTGAACTTTAGGAAGGGGTATGATAAATGTATTTATCCAAATCGAGGGGAATTATCAGGGACAAGAGAAAAGGTCACAATATAGGATATTATGACCGGAAGTTCATCAACAATCTTGAAAATCTAATCTCCACTGGCATCATCATATCCAAGCCTTCAACCTGATCGATAAAGTTACCCTTTAGATTGAGGGTTAAATCTAAAGGGTAATTCTATCCGAAACTGCACTAATACTCGACACATAATCACCCAATAACCACACCCGGTAATCCACACGCAAAACCAACTACTAGGAAACAGGAGACAAATAGTAACGAATTACAAATTGTAATATCGTGCTGTCGTAACAGTATTAGCACGCCCGCCGCAGACATGCGGTCGTGTGACCCCTGCCGGACAGAGTGGAGATGGTTAGGGATTTTACAAAACACGGGTACTCACGATATTTATTTTGATAACATAAACAGCCATGACTATAATACAGGTACTCACGATACAAAATAAATATCGTGATTACCAGTATTATAGTAAAATCCAATTTTTTTCGAAACATTAGCAATGTGCAATTTATAATCCGTTATTTGTGAAGTCCACCAATCCGCACTTGGCCAGCGTGGTGGACTATGGCCTATACCCCTCACATTGTGAGAGGAGACCCGTGCCCAACAGTGGGACAGTTATGGGTTGTGATGATGATGATGTACCATACAAAATATAACAACAAAAGGCGGACTTAATGCTAAAAGCATTATCTACCAGTCAACTTTTGGCCAAAACTAAGTTAGTTATTCACTCCTATCTTGAGTCCCTCATGATAGACTCATTTGTATGTGTTAGGAATGCTAATTTAGAGGTGTTTGTGTGAGCGTTACACACATTTATGATGAATAGCATATTAGGAACAAATCGATCAAGCATCATAACATAAACAGCCATGACTATAATACAGGTACTCACGATACAAAATAAATATCGTGATTACCAGTATTATAGTAAAATCCAATTTTTTTCGAAACATTAGCAATGTGCAATTTATAATCCGTTATTTGTGAAGTCCACCAATCCGCACTTGGCCAGCGTGGTGGACTATGGCCTATACCCCTCACATTGTGAGAGGAGACCCGTGCCCAACAGTGGGACAGTTATGGGTTGTGATGATGATGATAGCTTGCCTGGATAATGCTCAAATTTTCACTCATATAATTTTTTGCAACGTTAAATAAGAGGCCAATTTTACTCATTTTCTCTTTTGTCTTGGCTACAACACAGTGGATGCCTTTGTGTTACTGATGTCCTTGACGATGTCATATCATAAGATGGCTCGTCTGCTATGTTACTGACAATCAGCATAAAAAACAAATTAAAACTATGTTAAATATCTCGTCTAACATTTTATCGAGTATGGGTACTAAGGGCAGACGTTTCTTAATTTATTTCTTATTTATTATTAGTTCGAATAATATATTAACATTAATAACCATTTACAAAAACATGTCAAAGACTTATCATTACTATACAACTGTTATGCAAACTAACATTGATGTCAAGGTTAAAGTAAATTAAATCAAAAATTAAGTAGTTATAATTATAAATCATCTCCATGTATCCCCTGTTCTATTCAACAAAATCGCGACATAGTTCCCTAACGCGGTCGGCGCCTGCGACGCTGCAAATTGTATGGAAGACGCCTACCGCTTGATCGATTTGTTCCTAATATGCTATTCATCATAAATGTGTGTAACGCTCACACAAACACCTCTAAATTAGCATTCCTAACACATACAAATGAGTCTATCATGAGGGACTCAAGATAGGAGTGAATAACTAACTTAGTTTTGGCCAAAAGTTGACTGGTAGATAATGCTTTTAGCATTAAGTCCGCCTTTTGTTGTTATATTTTGTATGGTACATCATCATCATCACAACCCATAACTGTCCCACTGCTGGGCACGGGTCTCCTCTCACAGTGTGAGGGTTATAGGCCATAGTCCACCACGCTGGCCAAGCGCGGATTGGTGGACTTCACACACCTTTGAGAACATTATGGAGAACTCTCAGGTGTGCAGGTTTCCTCACGGTGTTTTCCTTCACCGAAGCAAGTGATAATTAAATATGTATACGCACATAATTTTTGAAAATTAGTGGTGCATGCGGGGTTTGAGCCTGGACCCTCCGGTTCGGTAGTCCAACGTTCAACCACACGGCTATCACTGCTTTGTATACTTTCTATACTTTGTATGGTACAAAAAAGTCTAAATAAATAAATAAGTTAGTTTTGTCATTATCTTGGACTTCATCGTCATTTAGTCAGGGCGCAATGGTTAACATGCCGGACTGAAGTTTAAACGGACCTGGGTGCGATTCCCAGCTAGGCAAAATTTAAATGACGAGTTTAAATTTCTGTTCTCAGTCTGGGTGTGTGTGTGTCTTTGTGTGTTGTGCATGGCATCCACGAGACCGGAAAATTAAATTCTATCTCAATTACTATTTAATTTTGCCATCAGGACTGTTCATAGTTTAATTTATCAATTTAATGTATTGTAATGCATTAATATAAAAAAATATAAAGCTTTCTGCACTCCTCAATATAAACTTTAACTGTGCCTTTTTTCATTTTCCTGCGTTCGCGTAATTTTCCTAAAAAGAAATTCAAAGCTTTTTCTTTACGTATCAACATATAACTTCTAATGTTTGCTCGTTATTCGTCCGTTGCGTAGTATCAAATTAAATTGTTTTAAAAATAATAATTTGATTCAAAATAGATTTTTACATCACCACAACGCGTTGTGTGGTCCAACCACATCTAATTTATATGTATTATCCACACCTAATGGATAACGTATGTTGATAAACGTACGAAAACCATTTGTAAAATTTATTACTATGGCAATACGAAAATAATAGCTGCTTGTAATATTTAAAAGCTTACATATGGATATAATTTTTTTGTATACAATAGTATATATTGTTACTAAATACAACATAATAATATTCCTATTGATTGAGATTTGTATCGAACCCACGCATATCGACACAATACCAGCGTAGGACAACTCTATCCTGAATACGGCAGTAAAACATGCTATTAAGAGGCTTAGCCTACGATAAAATAGGTTTAGACTTGATCTAGTAAACACTGGTAACAGCTTTATACAGTAAAAGCTTTTCGCGGGGGTTACGTCCCGCCCATATGCCGAATACAGATACCGTGAATGTGGAATGGTACATTGTATAGGATTAAAGGAGATTTTAGGAGATACGTTCCGAGGTACGAGAAAAAATAAATTAAAATTTATTTAATTAAATTAATTTTTACGGCAGTTTCGGAACACTACACTTTTGTGTGTCGAACTAACTTTCCTCTAATCTATCCTAAATTTCCGATTCTCTATAGGTATTCCGATTCTCGATTTTCTATACTAGACATTTTAAATTAAGAACAAAGACAAAATGAATGAAAAACAATATTAAGTACTCACGATATTTTTTTATACGCCGACATTTCCCTAGTTGTATGGATTTCTCCCAGCTCGCCGTGTCCATATCCAATTGGGTCGAAGTACCGGTATGAGTTATAAAAATCGTGGGTATTCGTTACAAATTTTTAGTGCCCGCGAAGATAAATGTTTAGAATATGAATAAATATTTTTTAGGTAAAGTTACCTAAAAATAATTTTAATTAAAGATCATTTCGTTGAATAAACTCAATCTTATTATATAAGGTTCTATATTATAACTTACATCTGAAAAAATAATAAGTACTGCATACGAACTTACCTGAAACAAAAAATGTCATTAATAACATGTTCAAACCATTGAATAGTGTATTGCAGTCCAAGTGATGTGTTATGATTATGTTGGTTACAAATTTTTCCTGTGTGGTGTGGTCCCAGCATAATAATACCGCTTACCTATCGGATACCGGTACCGACAGCATTCGGATACCGCTTTCGGTAGCGGTATTCGAGTGCTTTCGTCTCTACTCACGATTTTTATACCGATATCCGAATAGATATATACATTTTTTTAGAGACGACCATCGCAGGCCTCAAGGGTCGCAACACATCTGTGACCGAATTAGAACGAGACTCTTACTAACAATTATTGATTGGACTATTATTAACAACAACTGACAGGACTAACTATCACTAACAGTCCCTGTTCCAGTCCTCATACTTACTAACAAACTAACCAACTAATGTTCTAACACCTTCACCTAACCGGACTAACTATCCTATTACCCATTTCAGTCTTTTCCTAGGTCGGAAAAAGATAAAGCAGTGTCCGGTAGAATCCGGCAAACCGTGCATATCTGAAAGGCCTTAAATTAAAACTAAAAAAACCAATAAAAATACAACATAACCCAAAAACCGCAAATAAAATCTAAAAATTCATTTGAAATCGTATACGTCCATACTACAAACTAAGGGAGCTCTGAATCCCTACTAATATTATAAATGCGAAAGTAACTCTGTCTGTCTGTCTGTCTGCGTCGCTTTCCCGCTTAAACCTCTCAACCGATTTTGATGAAATTTGACACAGACAATCTTTAGACCCTGAGAAAGGACATAGGCTACCTTTAATTGCGACAAAAAGGGATGAAGAGGTTGAAATAAAGGTTGAAAGTTTGTATGGGATTTCTTCGGGTTTTAAGCACAGCGCCATCTAGGGGTGAACCTTCCTAACTTAAAGCATAAGAACGCCTAGCGCCATCTCTTAAAGAACCATGAAACTTTATATTTAAGCACTTGATAATAAGTTTCCCGAAGCGAAGCGAGGGCGGGTCGCTAGTTCTTTATAATTTTGTCTAATGTAGATTTTACAACATCGTAATAATATAAATAGATAAATCACACTTCCAACTGTACCGGCCTTGCTAAAGGTGAATAGCCTCTCATCCGCACTAACATAAAATAGGGATGTCTGTTTGTTTTTAAAATATGGGTGACGGTATAAATAGTTCGGACAAATGTTTGGAGAGCGATATTTTAAAATACTAACACGTGGTTATTCTTTATTTGAAACACTGAATACCAAAGACAAAGATGCTTGGAAATTACTAGTTCACCAATCCAAGCTTGCTAATTCATAAAATCTTCAATTGCTTCGTGTCGGAATAGTTTCACACAATTCGTATAGGTACCTACTAGCAGAATTGCGCCTATGGTAGTTTAATTTTAATAAATGCTAGGATTCCCTGCGTCGTGGGTCCCAACTATAAAATTCAAAGGCAAGAACTCACACAGGCCGATAAAATAATTTAAACTGTCCAGATTTCTGCTTCACTTGGAATCGAACCGGACGACTTGGAATTGGAATCTTACCTTCAAACGACTGGCCGGCGTGATAACCGCTGCATACAGAAACGATCCGTACAGTCCTTCTAGAATCAACCGTGAAATGTATCTTCTGGTTAAAGAGTCGAAGAGCGGGTAAGTGGATTCTGGAGTTCATTCTTAGCCGGCAACGCATCGGTGACTTACAATTAAGTTAATGTCCATGGGCGGCGGCAACCACCATGAGACTTGTCTGCGAAAACGTAGTCAATTTATTCTGTGTTCACAAAACATGATCATAACTTTAACGATGAAAGATTTTATTTTCACAATAAAATAGCACGGAATGCCAAAATGAATCAGTTGGAATTTTTCCACTAGCTTTCTTTAATCCTATCGCTTGACGTCATGTTTGCCAGAACCACGATAGTATTAGATTGGCGCGCCAAATGGTTTCTACCTGTCATGACACGAGCTGACCACGTGATGGTAAAACATGGTACCTTGGATGCTCGTGGATACCAGCACGAATGCTTCGAAGCGTAGCCGCTGACCATCTGGGTGGTGACTGATTGTGATATTAGTTCGCAACGATAGAAACCCTCGCTCAACAGCGAGGTATGCCCGCCCGTCTACTCCCGTCTACTGCCCGTCTACTGGGAGACCTTAGGCCTCCCGAGTTTGTAAGAAGCGTCGCGGACGACAGAAACAGCCACGGCCCGAAAACAAACCTTATCTGTCACGTAAATATCTGCTCGGCCGGCAATCGAAACCGGGACCATTCGCTTCGCAGGCAAGGCCCCTACCAACTAGGCTACAGGGTTCGGAACCAGAAAAGACCCGGAAGCCATACATGTTTTATCTGTTATGTTTTCAAGGGTAATCTTGAAAATATATGAACATAATTATAATAATTATAATTATGTCGATTATACTATAGTACTCGTAATTATGCAGTGTTTGGAAACAATGAGCATCGTTCAGATGAGATAAACGGTCAATGACCTCGCGAATCTGACGCCAAATCATTGGCGATAGTGATGTTATGCAACATGATGTTTGCATACTTTACATTGGAACATGACATAGCGTCATGGAAGGTTTATGATGACTTGATGTCTACTGATCTGCCGACTGCTAGGTTCCGTGTTCGATTCCCTTCAATTTATGTGGCTATTATTTAATATTACTTTGATACAAAACGATCAAGAAGACTTGTATCGTCTTGTTTTAAAATTATTTTTATACTCATTGATCATCATCATCATCATCTTCCTGCCCATTTCCCAATTTATTTGGGGTCGGTGCAATATTATTATGTTACTCTCTTCCATTATTTTTAAACTCATTGATAAAGTAAATAAATTTAAATATTTTTTGTTTTGCCTACCGGTTCAGCCTGTTGTGTGAATATACGAAAACATCCGAGTGACAAAAAAATTGTAGTCACGCATTAACTCATAATTAATAAAAAAAATCAAATCCATTTTAACTTCAAGCGCGTAAATTTCTCTATTACTCGAGTATATAAACATGGACTTTTACCAATTAAAGGCCGAGGTAATTATTTTCTAGACGATACATCCATACACATAAGTTCTGAGACTCGCTCGTGTGCTTTCTACGTAAGAAATTAATTTATTTTTACCGGGAATTAAGTTGATCTTTAGATAGTGCGTACGCGTTTAGTATTACAGGTTTGGGTGCGGTGTTGGTGATGAGCCGAGCGATTTTCTGTTAATCTCAATTAAATTTAAAACAATTTAAAGATGTTCAATTAGGTAAGTTAACGCCGTCGTAAATACTGTTTTCGTACTAATAAATAATCGGCGCTACACTTAATACATAATTCAAGTTTCAATTATAAAGGGAAAAAACCAAAAACGTCATCTAAATCTACGAATCAACCCGTGCCCAGCTCACCAAATCATTGTTCGAAGAGAAAACCCGCTCAAAGCGGAAAAGTTACCCGCTCCTCTTGCCAACATAACCGCACTACCGTAACACAATACTGGACGTAGTCACCTAAGTCCTGACGTATGGTAGGTCGCTGGTAGACACGTAAAAAAGGAAAACCTACATTGTCTAAGATTGCCTAGTCCAACTATACTCAAAGTGTGTTCCTAGAGTCCTAGGGATCAAAGCCTCTTTGAGGGTTCTGCAGATATGTGAATTGCTGTGCGTTAGTCACGCTAAAATTTAAAAACGGCTGGACCGATTTAATTTTTTTTTGTTTTGTTCGCTATAGTTCAATGGTTTAGAAAAAAAAATGAATTGCTGTGCGTTAGTCACGCTAAAACTCAAAAACGGTGATTGAGTTGAAATTTGGTATAGAGAAAGATTAAGATCCAGGAAAGGACATAGGATGGTTTATATCCCGATAATACGTTCCCTTGGGAACATTTCAACAGTATTTTGCCGCGAGTAAACGTAAACGTACGTACGTAAACATTTGTAACCGTAAAGATAAAGTTTTCCGAAGCGAAGCGAGGGCGGGTCCACTAGTGCAAAATAAAATAAATTACCCCTTTTTATAAAATAAAAAAAAATTACGTTTCACACTCATGGCCTCACACTAGGATTCCTTTTGTTGTGTGTACCGAATAAACCACACAAAGAAACACACCCAGACCGACAACAGAAAAAAATCAAATTTCCGCCGCTGGATATCGAATCCAGAACCATTTAATCGGCAGTCCGGCATGTTAACAAACTTTGTTTTGCTTACGTAAGGTGCAATTTTGCCGATGCTTCCTATGTCATTTTCTCCCACGTTAAAATGTGTCTATCTTTTTCGTTTCCGTTTCGTTTCATTTGCGCGTCAGTTCCGTTTTAACGACTTCCAAATCATGACAATACTAAAGAAGTCTTGACTTCAAGAGGACATAATAATATAACTTTTGATTACTTCAGCGTTACGTTTCATATGCAGTTTTACAAACGGGTTCCGTTTAAAAAAAGTTTGAGAACCGCTGACCTAGACAACCGGGTAGAGGTGCTGTTCAATGGCCTGTAACATTTTCTAAGCCAGTTTTATTGGGAGTAAAAAATATGTTACAGCACTATCAGTATTGATTTATCATGCACTAGAGGCTCAGGTTTCAGAATAACGCACAATTAACAACCTTGTAGCCTAGGCAGTAACTCATTGAAGGGTCTCGGGTTCGATTTCTGGTGAGACTATTTTACGGTAGATAAATGTTTGTTCGTCCTAGTTGGTAGTACCTTGCCTGGCAAACAAAGGGTTCCGTGTTCGACTCCCGACGGGGGCAGTTATTTAGGGGCAGATAAATGTTTGTTCTTATGTGGTGGGTGATACTGTTGTCTGTTTTGTATTTCCAGACCACCCGCGACATAGAGAATTTAAGTGTAGGGGTATGAGTGAGTAAACGGTTATTTATTTTATTCATTAGTGTGAGGCCATGCCACCGATATAATGCTAAAATATAATTTACAAGAAATGTTGTCAAGATAGAATAGATTATTTTCTGACTACCCTCAACGCAGTTGATATATCGGCGTACAAGCGTATCGTGAGTACCCGTATCATTGTAACGAACAATCCACAAGAGTAACGTTTAAAATAATCATAAAACAGTCAAAACACTGAATTTTGTTTACAATTTTAAGTACATTTGCAACACAGTAGGAATGTTTGACTGTAACGAAAATTACACCTTAATGTCAACGCTTAACACCCGTAATCGCTTGCAAGCCTAATTTAATGCACTCCCCTGACATATTGCCTGATCTTTGACACCAATCAAGAGCTCTTTACCATTAAATAACCCGAATGAAAATCGAACGATAATTTACGAGACCATTGAGCGCTTGTTGCGATAATATCGCTCCATTCATAAAGATAAGCGGTAATGTATGCGTACGTGCGCGATGTGTTGGTGGTATAATGGGCGATAGGTTATCGCGGTGCAGTATTGATCTGTCAAAATTGACAATCGGGTACATAAACAAAACTTTATTGATAGTAAGTAAGTCTAGGATTTTTTTTATTCGCGGTTTTAGTGATTTGGCGGCATCTCGAATCTATACGTGAAGAGAATTTGTACCCCTTTTTACGAAAATTGCGCGGACGAAAGAGTATGAAATTTGGCACACTTCTAGTTTATTTAGAGAAGGATTGCAGAACGGTAATATTTTTGAAAAATAATGTATAAAAAATACATAAGTGACTCTATTCACACTGCCATACGTTTGAAATGTGTCATAGGGTCATCGTTCATAGCGTCAATGTTAAGTAACCCTTTGACAGAATGAATTACTGTCGAATTTCGAGCGCAAAGTCGGGTCTCTAGTATGTAAAACCTTATTGGATCCGGTTACACTTTTTTAAAGGCGTACATCCGTCCACGTGAGTAGCAAAAAATCTGTCACCGAATTAGAACTCTTACTAACAATTACTAACTGGACTATTACTAACAACAACTAACACTAACACAACTATCACTAACAGTCCCTGTCCCAGTCCACATACGTATTACAGAACTGACCAGCTAACATTCTTAATAACACCCTCTGTTAACTGGACTATCCCACTCCCGGTATAAGTTTCATTCTGTGTCGGTCACAGTTGTCATGGACGGCAACGGACCGGTCGTGCTGCGTGCTCGTTTGGTATCTTAAATCCATAAAAAATATTGATTGGGCCCCTTACAGCCCAAAATTTAATTTTTGGAACGAAGTTCCTTACGGCAGGCTTGGAGGGGATAGGTTTTGCTGCGGCGACCGAACTGAAAAATATGTGATAGTAAAACCGTAAGAAAAAATGCGTGGAATAAAAGCGTTAAATGAGACGTGCGCAGGCGCGACAGTAGCCGAAGGAACTTCGTTCCTACCTGGTGTCCCACGACACCAAATCATTTAGTTTATTAAAGTGATATTACGTTATGTAAGCATCCGTTTACGCTTTAAAACGGTAAAAATAACGATTTTACCGCTATAAAACAAATTTACAATACAACATCCCAAATGAGAGTAAACAGATAACAAATTGAGCATTTACTCTCCAACCTTTTTGGGTTCAACGCACTGAATATAGAATTATGAAGATCACTGAGGATGCTATTAACGGGGACTTACATTTTGTAGGCCGTAAAGAGGATTTATAGGCCCGAGTTCAACCCCAAAGAAGCTTGGGTCTTTAAAATTCACGAAAGGCCCGAAATACTCATTTTCGTTTAAATTTTGTGGTTAATTTTATTATAGGATTAACTAATCGCAAACTAATTTTGGTTTGAAGCTGTAATCAAAGTCGGGAGATGGAATTTTAAATGGATTTAATTTTCTAAAGTGGACAATAACCGCTACAGTAGCCGAAGTATACATGAAAATCTTTTTTATACATATAAATAGCCTAAAAACAGACAGACGAGCGAATTGATGGTAAGTGGGCACCGTTGTGGTCACCAACGCCAAAGACGTTGAGTCAAGGAAGAAGAGGGAAGGTAGAAACTAGAGAGGTTAATAAAAGGCTGACAGTTCGTTAGTGATGCCCCTGGTGTTGCTAATGTCATAGGCAACCATGTCCGTGAGTGACCACTTATCATCTTGTAACCCGTCTGCTCGATTGTCAGCTAAGGCCATAAAATAAGGAAGTAGGTATTAGTTCTCGTGTTTGCAGTCGAAACACGAAAGTATAGGTAACTCAAATCCTATAAACATACTTTTAACTATAGGTGACAGAAAAGCCACAACATTTAATCTAAACCTCAGTCAACGCTGTAACTACGTCATTTTCATAAGCAAACACATAAAATATTCAATCACGACCCTCACGTCGAGGTCGGTGGCATTTGAATACGCTTCAGCAAAACGAAATTAGGTTTTAATATGCGCAACAACGGAGGCTAATTTCGCAAATGACCGCCAAATTATCTTTAAACACACGTCAGCCCTCGTCAGCGCTCCGTCAACATTTGAGAAATTCGGGGAGATCGTTCGAAATTCAAACGCGATGATCGCGCGCGATTGGTGGTCGTGAATTGGCGGGTACCCCATGATTATGTGAGATGAAGTTATCAAATTTCGAAACAGAAAATTGTAGGTTTTGGATTCTCGCTTTCAGCAATGTTTACTTTGCGTGATATGTAATTTTATTGGCCGCGATTAAGACGTCCGACAGGAACTAAGGTTGGTATATTATATCGGAATATAGCGGTATAATTAAGTTAGGTTTATGTTCGTTTATACATAATAATTTACATAATTATGTTTAAATATTCAAAAGCGTGCATTAATATTTTATATTCGTGTAATTCAGCTATCTGCACTTAAATAATTAAGTGGAAGGATGCGACATACCATTAAAAAGATAAGCTTGTCTTCACGTGTGTGCAAAAGACCGCTTTTAACAGAATCGTTTAGCTCTTTACGCAAAATGGGACATAAAGCACGAATTTACGAAAACATGCATTAAAATTAAAATGTTTTTTAAATTCCTCAGTATTGTTGGAAAAGGAATGCATAATGTGGTGGCTTTAATGTTTACATCTAGTAAAGGAGTGTACGAGCTACCTGCGATGACCCTACGATGAGTGGTCATGATGATCAGCAATGGCCAACCATAAGGCTGGGCGTATGTTGGAATGCAGGCGACGCAGTACAGCAAATCACAGATCAGTACACCTCAGGGCAGTTGAGGCAGACATGTGCCCCCTCCGTATGCTGCGACGCAACTCATTCACATCTTAGCTAGTACAAAGAATAGACGTTTGACAATGATTCTATTAAACGTTCTGTCATGACTGTCATTGCAACAAAACTATGCCGCGCGTCGCGCTGAAATCTGTGCCGGCTCTACAACGGGACGCAGAGCAGGACTGACACATGTCAACGTCTGACAAGCCTGCGTCGCAGCATGCGTAGCTCAATGACGTTCCATACTTTACAAAATCTGCTCAGTTCTGCGCTGCGTGGAACTGCGTCGCCTGCGTTCCAGCATACGCCCAGCCTAATATATAGATTTTTGTACAGCCTGTAGGGTTGGCGAAACGCTGACAGGCCATCTGTAATAGTAAGGTGGCATAGTAAGTGGTCTTCCTCCCATCTTCCTTTCATTAGGAAATCACTGATCATCATCCACATACCTGAGGAATCACCGATGCTTTGTCTGACAAGAACGGAGAAGAATGAAAGATTTCAATTTGGGTAACAACCGTGTTCGACGGCTGTGTTTGCCCTCCGTAGCACGTAAGAACTTCAGAAATTTTGCTAGTAGCGGTCACCCATCCAACTACCGACCGTGTCCGCTGTTGCTTCTCGATCGATCACTTGGTCTATGAACAGGGGCTATGAGTGCATATAAACACTGACCAATAACATTTGAATCGAATTACATACAACAAAAATCCGTCAATAACACTATTAAGCATAATCTTAATGTTATCTTAAATAACAGATTTCGAAACCCATTGATATTTAGTTTAAAAAACGTAAAGTTAAACCAGAGGTTTAGTTAGACATAGAAAATTATCGGCATAATTCAACGCGTAATACATTTTGATACAAGACACCGCGATAATTTATGCTAATTGATTTGTCTCACTCCGTCTGCATTTGATATTATAAGCTGCAGATAGTCTGATATTCAGTTATTTCAAGAAATTTCCAAGTCATAACATTGTTCATAGCGATAGGACCGCCTGTTGTTTGAACGATATGTATTTGTTTGTATTTTAAAGTATTTTTATATGTTACTGTTTGTTGTGTGTTCAATGAAGTGATGTTGTATTGTTATTTCGAAAGGTATTAGAACTGTACTAAAATAATTCTAAATATGATATAGTTCGCTTTTATATAAATAATGTATTTATATGTACCTATATATAAAAGCTTGATACTTCCTGCACATACTACATACGGGTCGATATTCCCACAAAGAGATATATTATAGGGCCGGTCGGTAAGTCGAAGATTCATTATTCCCCTCTAACTGCAACATTCTCGTATTAACACGAGTTCGTACGACCTACCGCGTTGATCCGCATCCTGAAACGTAATCCCATTCCTCTGTCTTGTATGTTGTCTGTGTATATGTTGAGAGTTAAACGTGTATCTTTAACGTTAAAAGAAAAATTTCGTAACGACAAGGAATGGTGTTAGATAGATATCGATTTAAAAAGCACTTCTGTTATCATAAACAAATAACAATTATAGAAAAATGTGCGTGTAGGATTCGAACCCAGACCCGTCAACTAAAGAGACTGACAGACAGCGACGTCAAACTTATAGCACCCCTCTTTTTGCGTCGGGGATTAAAAATTATGTATTATTAAATTTTATTCTATCAGAAATCTGTATAAATTGTTTGTAAGAGTCAAGAGGAATAAAATTTGAATACATACAAACAATCGGGCCAACCCATCGGGTGTAAGCATTTGATTTGTGCATCACCGGAGCATCGAACCCGCGCCGGCGAGGCAATAAAACATAGAGATTTCGGATCTATTTGTTTTATACAGGGCGTTCCTTTGTAGTTTACCGTTACTATAAAGGAATATAAAGGACCCTACACATTAACCGTCTTCAGTATTATACTTTTTGCTTACCTGTTTCTGTGGTAAGTAATTATCAGAAATCTACCATGGTTAGCAATTAGACTATTGGAGGTAAAATTTCTCTCAGATATTTATCGAATAGTCCTCGTAGGGCACGTTAAAAACTTGTTAGGTTATGCTTGCAAAGGAAAGAAAAGAGTCTCAATTATCCATCATCGGAAGATTTCGTTCAGCATATTTCTATCCTGGGCTAGACATACCCCTCCACTTACAGGCAGTGGAGAGTGTACCTACATATTAATATGTTGGTAAGTTAACCTATAAATATTAATACCTACTCCTCACCTAACTCTTTATTTCTTCAAAGAGTCGTAAAGCAAATTCTCTAATATCAGCTATGACGGTATGTCATCAACTGTCAATATTTATCAAATACAGGATATTAAATCGTTGGCACAATAAAATACATCTCAATCTCGAGCAGGCAGTGAATACAATTGTTTATGGCCAGAACACCCGGCCGCGTGCGCCGATCATATCTGTTAGTTGCTAACGGTGTTGCCAGCGCTGTACGCCAGCTTAAACTGATTTTAATTTCTCGGCACCGTTAGGTTAGTGTGGATGGGTCTTTATGATGTTTACGCTCAGAAAGATATGAACGTATACCAATTTAAAGTGTAATATTTTTTATTATTAGGTAATTATTTGTAATGTGTGTTGTGTGTGGATCCTATTACACTTTTTTTGGAGGAGACTACTTTAGTAACCAGTAGCAACACATCTGTTACCGAATTAAAACGAGACTCGTACTAACAATTAGGTACTAACTGGATTATTTCTAACAACAACTAATTCATTCCCAATATGACAATGAAATTAACTTATAAAGCCTTGCTGGGAAAGTAACCTAAGACCTTGAACGGCAGTACAACACGGTAACCATTGCGTCTTACGAGTCGTTAAGCGTATCCACAACATTCTTTTAAAGATCTACCCTTTTAAATCACAGTAAATGAAAATATTTATATTTATTAGTTCAATATCACTATTTAGGTTGAATTATGTCGTTAATCGTCCGTAAAGTAGTTTTTTCCAGTATTGTGGACGAAGTCAATGGGCCACCCGGAACCGAGCGGGATTTAGAATTATTGCACCCTGTGGCCTGTGGGAAGGGGTCTGCGTTATCTATATGTATAATAAAACCGTTACTGATAGATGTCTGTACATAAACGATATTTGAGAAAACATTACTGGTGGTATGTATTAACGCAACTGTTAAGAGGTCATTTCAGAGATTTTTAATTTTTGGTATGTCGGTTTGTTTGTTAGTCTGTGCGTTTGTTGCCGCTATTCTCAGAAATCCTAGAGCCGGGTTGAGCTAGCCAAACACGCCAGGGTGTACCTGACAGGTTTACCTGCGTGACATAAAAGTTTTTGTCTTATTTTTATTTTATTTATTTTATTTTTATTTTATTTTATTTTATTTTATTTTATTGTCTTCGTCGCGTCGCGTTTCTAAAGCGGGGTGCGCTCACGAGGGCGACAGTGACAAAACTTTTTGATATGGAAGCGTCAATGGAAAGACGATGTGGCATGTTAACCATTGCGCCATCAGTATTGTCAATGTGAACGGAGAGTGACAATTTTGTCACCGACGGCGGTAGGCGGACATTAGTCACCCAGTTGTCGCGTCGCAACGTGCGCGCACCTCCAAACATATCCAAGGACTTGATAAGAGCGACGAAACAGTCACGGCGACAAATGTCCCCCGTGCGCGCACTCTTGAGATACGAAGTGGACATACAAGCTAAGGTGCAACATACACGCTAAGTGTACTTGTACAGTTGTTAGGTACACCCTAACGTGTTCGGCTAGCTTTATGAGTGTGCGTTTGTTTTATCTGCTCAAACCGGGATCGAACCTGGGACTTCGCAAGCCATCACGACCTAAGCTACAGTTCTGTTTTTTCTAAACCAATCGATGAAAATAGTTACCTATCATTATCAATCACACCTTATTAATCTCAACTCAACTCAACTCGCCGACTCGAATGTGGGTCGTGTAAACATCGCGAATGATTATGTTGATCGATATTGTCTAATCAGCCGAATCGATTTTATGTTGAGATATCGAGTCGCACTCGATATTTGCCTCATTAACTCCCGTCTGACTTTGATTAGTCGTTTCTGTTGAATAGTGATGAATGCAATGATTCAAATGCCACGCCGTTCGAAGGGTCCTGAGTTCGAATGCACACGAGGCAGAAATGTTTATGATGAGTTTAAACTACTGTTGTATGTCTAGGTTTTTTTAGGAATTTAGGATAGCGAACGAGCATGCACCACCCTCTCACTGTCGCCCATGACAACTGACCAACACGGAACAAGACTCAAGACGGGACTAGGACGGTTAGTCCGGTTAGTAGAGGGTGTTATTAAGAATGTTTTTTAATGTAAACGGGTACTCACGATTTTGAATTGTTTTACCGATATTCCGACCCAGTAGCATGGATCATGTCTTGGTTACGGCGAGACTCAAACTATCCCTCAACAAACTCTCTGGGTCGAAATATCAGTAAGACAATTAAAAATTGTGAGTACCCGATTACATTCAAAAACGTTTAGTGTCCGCGATGATTAAGAATGTTAGTTGGTCAGTTCGTAAAGACGTATAACCAGTCTTCATATGTACGTAGGTACTGGTCAAAAGGTGAGTAGTGCGGTCTTGGCGTGCCCTCAGATGTAATCATAATCTGTAATCATGATTACAAATTCCCATCTCTGGACCATGTTCAACCAGGTTGATGCAATACGAAAAGGATTAATGTAACAAGACCGTGGTGGAAACACAAAAATCGTTTAACACAAAAATGTCGCAAAGCTAAAAACATCATCGTAAATCGAAGATCGGGAAAGCTAAAAAGGGAAAGCTAAAATCAGATCAGATATCTATCTTCAATAAGTACATATCGTTGTTCCAAATCGTTCCTTTTGTCCGACACGTAACGACATTAAATCTTGCGAAATGTATACCGGTTCTGTCTGAATAGGGTTGCCAATTGACCGGATTTGTCCGGTTAAATCTGGTCTGGTTTTTCTGATTTTGTTTAACTTTTTATTTGACAGAAATTAAACAAAATTTGCTTAAAACTTAAATGCAACTAGTACAATAAATTCAGCATAACTAAATTATCTTATTTATTGTACACGGATAGGAATACATACAAACAATTCAGTTTAGCAATAAATTAGGTCCATACATCTTTTAGGTAAGCTTTTTATCTTTTGATTAAAGTAATATAAATAAATACTAATATAAACAACAAAAGAAGCCTATGTTACTCTTTATTACATCAGCCAATGAAATTCCCGTCAAAATCGGTCCAGCCGTACCAGATTACAAAACCTTGTGACCAGACTTTTTAGAAATATCCAGACTTTCTATTCTTTTCTTTTATAATATTCAGCTAATCTCCTGGACTTTCAAAGTGTTTGCTAACCCTAGTCCAGAAGGAATCGAATTCGGCGGAGGAGAACTAATGGGTCCAAATTAAATGTTTATTTATAAACCTTACTAAGATAATCATTTCAAGTTTATCACTAACAAGATAAACGTTGGATGCTAACCTGGTTAATTAGGTGGGCGAGCTTGTGTTTGATGACATCGTAATTAAATATTAATTACGTCCATCTCGGCAAGTTGTAGTCCTTCATAACGTATGTCTTAGAATACTTTCTAAAGGGATGTTACTTTGTGGCAAAGAACGTTTGTAATTAATTGCGAATAGATCAATGTGATACACACCTTTTTACTTGAAATGTACTTGGAATGGATTATTAAATTGTGTTTTAATTTTTTTCTATTAATACATACATATATTTATTTCTTTGACTTTTTGTTTTTTTGAACGCGTTTATCTATAGAGCGGCCAGTCGGATTTGAAATATTATTTTGGGGTACGTTAGCCTCATGAGGAAGGCTATAACCTTAAACTTTGAGTTAAATATTGATTTTAGGTATCGAATCAAAAGAAAGACTGTCCATTGCTATAGAAAGCGTCTATAAAGCATTAATAATCATAAACCCACAATAAAAATACTTGCGAAAATTTTTACCCCCAAAATCGCTCGAACAAAGTCCATCCACTTTCTTCGGATATTAACCCTTAAATTGCACGATTCTCAACCATCTTAAGCAGCATTAAAACGGTATAAATGGCGATAAAAGTGATAATAAATACAGTGCGTGCTAGAATGAGATATGGGAGCATTCGACATGTCGCAGGTTGCTAATGAACGCGGCTCCTTTGACAGGTGGGAACAGGCGAAACCGATAGCCGTTTGTTAATGGACCCGAATTTGTTGACGGGATGTCGCTTAGTGCAGTTTCTCAAAGTGGACGTTTGGCGAGACCTTTAGGCGGCCCGTTGAAACCCCTTAAAAAGGAATTGTTTTGGTTTTGGGTGAAACCTTAGGGGGTGCGTTGAAAACCCTTAAAAATGGAAGTCGTTTTGGTTTTAAGCGAGTCCTTTAGGATGCGCGTTTAAACTCGTACGTTAATGTTTAATTTGTTACTGTTGGTTTTTCCAAATAAATGAAAAAAAAAGTTTGTAGTAATGTAGATAGTTAATTGATTCTCAATGATATTGTGCATGACATTCTGCTTTATGAAATTTTTTGTAACGGGGAAGTAAAATGTGTGAAATGGAGAAGTGATGGCAGGTAAAAACGTCTATGACATCGTTATTTTATGTCAAAAATAGAAAACATGACAGTTAACAATGATTAAACTAATTTCTGTGTAATAAAATAATCCATATAACATTTTGGTGCACAATAAATAGGATTTTGTTACCATGAGCTGTGTTAAAAGTGTTATCTATCTATTTAAGTAAATAGCTAAATGTAACCAATACAGGGACATTGGCCTAAGCAGGTCAGACGTCAAAATACCCGAACATCAACTCGGTGTCGGATATCCTCGTTACCGTCCGCAATATCACTTCGCGTGTTCCGGTAGTCAATGGTGTCAAATAATTCGCGCCAATTGTTCTCGGGGAATGTGAACTGTTATTACACTGTGCGCTAGTGCATTACTCTGTGGTTGTAGTTAGTTGATGTATGTTAGGATTTTTATCAGTTGCAAGGTTTTCGTTATAATTGGATTTCTCTTGATGAGCGTAGAAAATTCCACGATTTCACATAATTATTATTATTTCCTGCTTGAAACAAAATGCCTTAATAACTTAGTATCCACACCAGAAAATGTTCAGACGGGATTTTTGAATCTCACTTATATATTTTTATTTGTGAAAACATTAAAAAACATAAAACGTAACTTATTACCGTAAATCGGTGAAAACCACATTAAAAATTGGTAAAGCCGTTTCAATAAGGATTGTTCTCGAGCCATGGGTGTTAGTGATGTGTTGAATTCAAGTGCGGGGTATGAGTGTGTTAGCGTTTATTTATTAATATTTACTTTATTTACTCGTACCAAGTAGGTGCAATAAAAATGGATGTTTTACTCCAAAATAGTTTTATTATCAAAACAACGTTGACGCGTGATAACTGGGTTGTAATAAAAAGGCAATTAAATACACGTTAAATAATATCAATTGATGAGTCGTTAAAAAGACCGACAAACGAACGTTGGGACCGACAGATAATATTAATAGCTAATCCTAAAAGAATGAGGCGACCCACATAAAATTTTTACTACTGCCTAATCTAAAATTTGCCTGGATTCGCCCGTAGGGCGGTAAAGCTTGCTGTTCAACGACCGAATAAACCCAAGTCGGTTTAATACTTAAAACACTGTATAGTATAAAACAAAGTCGCTTTCTCTGTCCCTATGTATGCTTAGATCTTTAAAACTACGTAACGGATTTTGATGGTTTTTTTTAATAGATATAATGATTCAAGAGGAAAGTTTATATGTATAATATATTAAAGTTTTTCGCAAACAATTTTGGACTTGGGTACTAAGGGACAGGTTTCCCGAAGCGAAGCGAGGGCGGGTTTACTAGTAATGTTATAGTACAAAGCATAACTATTACTTTGACTGTTTTCGCAGTTTGTTGTTTTAAGTTACGCAATAGATTTTGTCATAGTGTAGTCCAGTAGGTAGTGACCCTGCCTATGAAGCGAGGGATCTTGGGTTTGAATACCGTCCGAGGGAGATAATTATGTACCAGATGGCAGGTAAATGTATGTCATTGGATCTTGGTTGTGGGTGATGTTTATATGTGTTGAATATGTCACATGCGAATATAAGGAATCCTACTATGATGTAAACTTAAGTCCTTGATTATAAAGCACACAAAAATCCTACATCCTCGAGTTAATAATTATCATCGATATCTTTATTCATTACGCATTTAACTGTTATCAGTAATAGAGATCATCAGCAGTAAATATTATTCGGTTCATTGATTTAAAATTTTAAACTGTTAGCTATGTCCCAAATAGTTAAGATGAATCGTTTTCGTGAACGAAAAATATTTAAATAAAAATACTTTGGTTACACTGTTGTTGAATTATGGATGTACAGTTAAAATATTTTGAATCGTCTACCAATTAGTAAAACTTGTGCTCGCGTAGATAAATAAAATTAACATTTTTTATTATAACTTGTTAATACTATACAGCCGTTATTGTTCCACAATTAACATCAATTACAACATACCAGAGATTTTCTTATAATGTTCCTATTCCAATGGTGTAGGTAGTTTGTCAGGCTGTGGTGAACAATGCCTTAAATTCCAAATTTAATATCCAGAAGCTTAAGTCCAGCTGGGAATCGAAATTAGGTTGGCACAATATAACTTTGCCTTACAAAATACTAAGTATTCAACAGTTTAAAAGTAAACACAAATAAGTCTCCTACAAACCAGTGAACAGGCAAGCTTAATCGAACAAAGGTATAAAATTTTTTACGAGCTTCAAATTAAAGACGATTATCGACAAATTTCGAGCAAGTTCGAGTGTTTCCCATCACTATTTTATGACTGGAAAGAATTAATGGGTATGGGAGGAAAATTATCGGAACATGACTCTACTCAAGGACTCTTTAATCAACAGCTGTTATAGCTCGTTAATGGTGGTGATATAGCCGAAAGAGCAGACTTGTCACCTGATGGTAAGTGGTCACCGCCGCCCCTGGACATCAGTAACATCAAAGATATTACATATGCGTTGCCGACCGAGAGGAAGCAAGAAGAATGAAAGTACTGCTCAAGTTCCCGTAATTGAGTCGTTTGTAAATAAATAAAAAATGTTTGTCTGTAAAGTCGGTTTACGGACGATAATTTTACGTGATAACTTCATAAGAAAACATTGATAAAATTGCATACTTTGATGGAGTGGAAGAGAGATACATAGATGCGTTGCGATCGTGCCTCTCTATCGCATGTTCCGCACTCTCCCTTGCACGCTCGGCTGCGGCGGAACGTGACAATGACGTCATACTTTCTCGTGCGTGCAGCCGGCTTTCATCGATTTATATGACGTTATCACGTCAATAAACGCTACAATACTCATGCCCCCGCACTAGGATTGTTTGTGTCGCGGGAGGCGGGCAACGTAAATAACATAAATATCACTAACACCCATGACCCGAGAACATAGATTTATCTGTCACTTAAATACCCGTATCTGTCCCGATCGGGAATCAACCCTGGGAACCCTCGCTTCATCTTTATGAAATTATGGTAGCAAACGAGCATGCAGCACCACAAAATTAAAATTTTAAAGATATTTTGAAATCTGTAATGTTGGTGCCACACTAACGAAAACGTCAACGTCAACGTCAATGCCGAACATCGCGATAATTATTGCGATAAAGTTAACGCGATAAAGTGAGTGGCTACACTTGACAAGTGTGGCCCCAACATTCGAATTATCGCCCAACGGCAAACGGCAATGTGAACGCCGTTGTAAAATTATCGCGTTAGTGGCCACACCAACGTTAAACGTCCGTCATCGCGATAATTATCGGCGTTTCCCGTTAGTGTGGCCCCAGCGTAATGTGTAATGTAATTTTACATTTTTACGAGGAACGATCTAAAACACTTTTTCAGTTTTAATATTGGCCTCATCGCTTATACTCATACTATATTATACCTACTCCCAGAAACCGGTTAACCTTGGAGCATACACCACGTCACCACCACGCTGTTCCAGTAACATTCATCACAATCGGGTTATAGCGGCATCTCGCGGCAATTAGTCGCGCGATCTGATTACATGGTAAGACCGGATTGCGATCCAGATTCCTGTAAGCGGGAACAAGGATTTGGCGAAAGATCAATACAATGCAAAAGGACTGTGTAAAATGCAGAGCTGCAAAAAGAAAAAATAAATAAACAGTAAGAAGAGTATGGACCCATGGATGCCATCTACCGCACTCACAGAAGTGAAACTTCATAACACCGAATACTGTCAGTCCAAATATTGATGTTTTGCTTTGCTTACGTCAGCCGCCATGTTGCCGATGCATCATTCGCGTCATTTCCGTTTCAACGAATTCCAAATCACAACGATACTTAAGAAGTATTCACTTAAAAAAAACAATAGGTACCTAAATAAAATATATCCTAAATAATCCTACATTTTTAATAAAATTTGGTTAATATTTCAATCGCGTAGTGGCACAAAGTGATTGAACTAATCAGTTCACACCAACAACAAAATCCTTGTACTGGGGTGCTTATAAATTTAATACCTATATATATATATATATATATATTATGAATGTTGTCCTTGAATATGCATGTTAAAACAAAGGTGTTTTATGGGGCACGAATTAATTAAAACCAAAATCTTGATTTCATAAATCATTTTAGCGATACCATCTTTTTCGCAGCAGGGAGATGATAATTGGGGATTAATTGGTGCGAAGATATTTGTTAAGATAGGTAGGTACCATAAGTATACCTGGTTGTATTATAATCTAATTAATTATAATCAATAAATACATTTGTATTTCGCTAAAATCAAACTGCAAACTAAAGTACCTTAAACAGTTAAACATTAATAAAAAATTCACGCTATTTCCTTAATCTAAATTCGGATACTTTTACCAGCAATTAAGTAGGTGGCAATATTTCAGGCATCTTTAGAATTTACTACAATCGGTATATTATTTGCCTACTTAGAAAATACTATAATTATGTAAACCGTATTCATTGAAGAATAAAAACAACAAATATATAATAATTACAACAAAAGAGCGACTGTAAACTACTGCAAACTACTCTTTTACCAATGACCTCTTTATTCGCATACTACCAATCTATCGATACAAGTTTATCGTTTCGTTACATTACGTTGCACGGCAACAAAATATTATTGTAAAGAAGCCCACAAGAGTCCTGGACAATATTCTTGAAGCCATATTTCCATCATCAGTACTAAAACACCAAATATATTTGTAATTAATCAGATACTCCCATCATCTCTATCTAATAACTCATCAACAAAGGTTCGCCTCACCTGCAAGATCGAGGGGTCGTTACCCCACATTAATCTTTTGACGGCGATTACCACGATGTATTTATAGAGTATTAACAAGTACTATAAACACCGCGCGCTTCCTGAAACTATAACTTATCGTTTGTACAGGAGCGCCGGTAAATAAATCGTGGCTACTCAGCCAGCCATTTAATAACCATTTAGATAATTGAGACGGTGTCTTGGAACAAATATCAATAAGGAATGCTTTTGTGTGTATTATAATTTTTATGGTAATTTATATAGCGATGAACAAGCTGACGTCACGTCATGGTAAGTGGCGCTTACCACCGATGTATGTATGGACATCTGGAATACCAAGGGACACACCAACTCGTTTTTGCTCAAAAAGTTGAGGCAAATTTTCACACATACACACACTGTAACTGCGGGCAAAATAATACTTTGCCAGAAAATTGGAACAACTAATTTTTCGTCTAAACTGCGTATACTTTGATTTTTCAGATCTAAAGGAATGTATTCTATACTATGGTCTATGGTTGTTTAATTTTGCATTTAGAATATTGTTTTTATGCATGTTTTCTTTATAGGGAGGTGATAAAAACCAAACAATGTTGACAATTGCATGTATCAACATGTTTTAGTTATATAAACGACAAACAAAACCTTTTTTGTTTGTTTCTAACGCAATCTGGTTACGATGCAGTAAAAGAGTTCAACAAACAAAAGGGATTTTTAGTTGACATTTTAGCTTGACACTGGCTTGTTCGCTTGACATTTAATTTTGAGGTTAGTTTAGTTCTTCGTCACTTAGTGCATTTAACTGTAATAATTTATTATATTATTATTATTTAATATTAAGTATTGTCACTTATATGTAGTAGAAACTAGTATTCATATTAGAAAAACCGAACTACTATCGCTATATTGTTGGAAGACCATTTCGAATTTGAATTCCATTTATTTTATGAAAAATATTTAAACGCACACATTACTCATTCAAATTAACGTGTAACGTATGCCGCAGCCGCAAGCCGCAATACCATATCCAAATTAAAATTCAATATTTAATTTATTAAATACCGAACGACATTCATTCTTCGCCCCATCGCATGTTACAAGGTTATTAAATTTAAAGTAATAAATCATACAAGTTTAGTAAGTTTGGGTAATTACTTCAATCCTGATATATTTGTGTAATACCGTCAAAAAGGGCGGTGAACTAATTCATTTCAAACGTATTAACGTTAAGATTTACGATTATTAGAGGTATGTAGTTTATTTTGTTATAGACTTTATCGGAAACGGTTGGCAGTGCTACAGTGATTATCCGAACGTCCATAAAACCGCCAATATTTTAAATTTAGAATTTAACACTGGAACTTCCAACACTGAAATACCTATAATTATGTATATTATAATATTGTGAAAAAAAACCAATTTGAACATTTGGCGCGAGTTCTGCAAGATAATAATTATATTAAGCAACAATCGTAATCAAGTTATAGAAAACAAATAGAACATGAAAACGCAGATAACATAAAGAATTTGCAACATTTAAATGGAGCAATGACCGGCACCGGAAACTAGCTTTTATTACGACATAATACGATGTATTTTGGTGTGAATGTGCATGATTTACGACGGTCCACAGATTACGAATCACCTTGATCGAGTTTGCTGCAAGTTTGCTTATGCAACGAGTACGCTGAACTCCGTTAAGGCTAATTATTGACGTGCGACTATAATTTGGCATGTTAGAAGTATAGTATAATAATTATATAATTATATTTTTAATATAATAACCAAAAATTAGCTAACGAACCACATCTTAGTTAATTATCGACGGCGCTTAATGAATTTTTTATGTTACTTGATGAGATATACAAAAGTTTTTCAATTATTACTTTTTATGTTACCTGAAGATTAAAAAAGCATACTCTAAAACAATGCTTTTATTTCATTTAATTTTAATATATCGTTAAATGAAATAATTTAAATAAATCGTCAGTCTACAGCAAGCCTAATCTGAAGTCTCGCCCGGTAATTCCGCTAATTTCCAAATATTTACTTTGACTTGTCGCGGTCACTCACTGTTGTTTACCGAAGTGATGCTTCGGCTTACGACAGACATGCAGTAATTGTAGTGGGGCTTACTACTGCTATAAATATATGTAGGTATATGTATATTAGTACCATCTTTCCGCCCATGGCTTTGCCCGCGTGAAATTCGGTTATATCGCGCCTTTTAATGAACTCGACAGCGCTTTTTCGTACCGTAATTTAAAAAATCTTTCTTAGTGCTTACTCGCGTCAGTTGAGGAACCTATATACAAAGTTTCAAGTGAATCCATTGAAGAAATAAAAAAAATCAGTTTATCCCCTTTTTATTCGTTTAGGGGGGGAATTTCCAAAATCCTCTCTTAGCGCTCCCCTACACTCCCCAAGGAACATACATGACAAATTTCAGCTTCTTGCGTTCAGTAGGTTCGGCTGGGCGTTGTCTGTCAGTCACGACGAAGAGAGAAAAAGATTTTATATACATTTATATTTAATTTACATTATATTTATATTTAATTTATATTACATTTATAAACCTCTCACTAGTACGTCGATAGGAGTTTCACATCAAAGAAGCAGTTTTGTTGATAAATTCTTTAATCTTAATCTTTCACGCATCCTTTCTTCACAGTAAAACGCGAGCGGTATAATTGACTTAACAAATTACCAACCTGAACCAGATGTTAGTTAATTACGTTGTTATTGCACCGTTAACTGCTAATTAAGACGTCACTGCACGTAATTATTACCATTCGTATTCGAAATATTTCTTGATAGATTGCGGTTAGTGCCTCTAATTGGAGTTTAGATGGCTTTTTGTTTTAGATATTGGCGACCCCATTGCCGCCGTTGGTTTCTTGCCTCCGAAGCGAAGGGTCCTGGGTTCGATTACCGGTCAAGGCAGATATTTATGTGGCAGATAAATGTTTATTCTTGGGTCACAGAATAGGAGGACATTCGGATACACTAACATCACAGAACAATACTTAGGACCTTGAATTATGCTTGTAATATGGCCATACGTTTTATTATTCAGTAATAGACAACAATAGACATTTACGTGTCTATTCGAATGTCCTATTCTTGTCCAAGCCGTGACGAAGACGAAGTATTCTATACTTTTGCCAAGTATTCGAGCTCTCGCAAACGGAACGTCAATATGCGTGAAAATGTCAATACGTTATTTCCTCCTTGGTTTGAACATACCATGACCGATTTTATGGGCGTGTACCATAGAGTTGAGAACGAGTAGAAATGATAAATTTAAAAAAATCGGTGTTGTTTTATTTGGAGCACGGTTTTAAGGTTTCGTACCCAAAGGGTGTAAAACGGATACCTCTTAATATGCCTCGGCTGTCTGCCACAGGTATCTATCTAATATCTAAAGGATATACTGGATATACAAAGCTTAAGCTGAAATTATCACAGAATACATGTTACTGTGGCCGCTATCACAACTAATAACAAAAAAGTAAAAAGTAGTTTCAAATCACAAATATTTCTAATTTTTACTGGCTCTGTGACGGTAGTTTTAAGGAATTCTATTGTTTATAAAATATTTAACGATTGTTTTAATGATTGTTTAAATATTGTGAATGCTAGAAATATAGAAAAGACAAATTAAAATTTACTTCTTTGAACGGTAAAATAAATTGAAAAGCTTGAATAATTTCCACCCATAACCCTGCATCTGCAGCAGAACAAATCGTCCCAATTACATGAATCATTGTCACTGCGAGACATAACCGTGAGTACCCTTTTAAATTTCAAACGTTCAGTGTTTAGAAAAATTTACAATTTATTATAGGTACACCAGCTAACAACAAACAGCGAATAACAAAATTAATCACATGTAACACGATCGCAAACTGTTCCCTAGAAGTAATTCAATTAGCTCTGAAACCTACACGTACATACATTAGGTGCGGGCACGCACAATATATTAAACAGAAGTCTTACTTAGCCAGCGGGGGCTGACAAGCGCCTCCGGTTGCGCGTTTCCATTGCGCGAACGCATCCGGTGTTAGGCAAACTTATCTGATCTATACAAATAAAAAAAATTGGAGTGTCTGTTTGTAATATTAAAATAACCGCTTTTTATTAAATGCATATGAGTGTATACTCGGTGCCTACACCAAAATAACATTTTTTACAATTTTTGTCTGTCTGTCTGTCTGTTTGTTCCGGCTAATCTCTGGAACGGCTGGACCGATTTTGACGGAACTTTCACTGGCAGATTACTGATGTCATAAGGAGTAACTTAGGCTACTTTTATATTAATGTTTTATTGTTAAATTCCACGCGGACGAAGTCGCGGGCACTGCTCGTGTAAAATAAATGGCTTCAACGCATGAATGGCCCGAGCATGGGTCTTTTTAACCATTCTCCGTGGGCCATTCGTCGTAATCGCTACAGAGAGAGATCTCTTCTCATACCTAGAGCTAGAGGCCCTAGAGCATACTCCACCAGGATGCTCCAGTGGGGATTAAATAATATATAGAATAAATAGATTATTAAAAAACGTTATAAAATTCAGTCCTGGAGTCACTCTTAAATTCCCTGTATCGTGGGTGCCATGGACAACACACAAAGACAAGAACACAGTTTCAGTCGATAGTAAAATTTTACCTCGTCATTAAAATATCTGCGCCTTATTAACTAAACCAGTGTTCGAAGTTTCAACAGAAGTGACGTAATAACTCAAATATGTGACAAATAGTTCCTTAAGTTGAAGGCTAGGACAACATTTATTCGACAATGGAATTTATAAAGAACGATTTAAAATTTATTTACCTCCACAAACAAACAAAGCTGTGACATAATTAAACGTCGTAAATGACGTGTTAAATCAAACATGAAAAGAATAGATATCAGGGAAGCGAAACCTGCTGTTAAAAGGTTAAATTGTATTATGTATGTGGTAAGAATTTTGTATAGTATAAATAGCATAATTTACCGAGTTAAGTGAATGAAAATAATATAAAGTTGTCGGTAAACGAAGAAGCTTCGAAGAGCCAGAAATAATGCGAGAACCCGCCTCTTTTTCACGTCCCTGGGAACGGTGACCATTGCCATTAAGTGGCTGGTATACCTAGTGTATACTTATGCATGATATCTTTGTAATGTAGATAAGAATTAATCTAAATAAAATCTCCGAGCACATCATTTTTATTGCAATGTTTTTCATCCGAGACACGGTTAAAAATACACAATTCACGATAAGATTACGTTGTTATAAAACTTCTTCATTCATTAAAAATGTTATCAACCACTGACGGTATGACGTCACGGGAGAGCCTGTGCAAACAAACCCTCGTTCATACAAATGTCAGTTTGTTTGTTACGGACTATAAACCTTCCTCGTTAGAATGTTACGTGTAGTAGGGATACTTTAATCAAGGTATTTCAAGGAATTGTAAGGCGGGAACATAACTTCATAATGTCTTCAAAAGGCTGCCATAAAATGCGTCATGGTTATTGGTATACTAGTTGAATGCAGGCGAATATTTTTTGACATGCTCTCTGTTATAATAATGTTGTAGTCTGCAAAACTAATAACTATTTATTTTATGTAAGAAGCCGATTAACTAGGAGACGAGTCATCTGGTCGTAAGAAGTCTTCGCCCAACGTCAAGAACAACAAAGCATCACCGATGCGTTGCTGACTATAAAAGAAGCTGGTAATCCGCATTAATATTGACCCTCGCACAATGAAAAAGAACTTCATGGTCAAAAATATTTCATGGTCGATTTTAAACGGAGCAGATAGCGAGTACAAAACGAAAGTGTACTAAGATTACCGTTTAAATACGGGGTTGGTACAAATCCTAGTGACTTCCAACCACCAATATGTCACAAGCGATCTGGCATTACAGTCTTATTCGTACACCAAGGAAAGTAGATTGGTTTGAACCCAAAACTAAAAGATGCCCTGACACTCCACACCATAAATTACAAACCCTTCAAAATCAGAAACATTCAATAATCCCCGATAATCCAGTCTCACTGCAACAGACCACCGACAGCCACACATGTTAAAAACAATAGCAAAACAGCTGATTTATATCCCGTGCTGCATAAACTCCAGGTTAGATCTATCTTAGACAGTGGCCGTCTATTAGGGTAAAAGCCTCCGGTACTACCATATTAGCATACCCCCTGAGCTTCGTGACGAATGGGATGGATTTAATTGGAATATGTTCTTTTTGGATCTCTCTGGAGACGTAGCTGAAGCGCTAAATTAAAAACTAGTGTAATATGTAGAGGATTACGGAAAATATCGTGAAGAAACCTGTATATTGTATTAAGACCCCGAAACACTAAGATCAGCCTATAGAAATGATACCCTTTTTAGGCCCAGATTGCATTCGACGAGTGTCACTACTGCGATAAGGAATTCCAATAAAAAGCACCTTATTTCGTTGTTATCCCGGACCGTGCCGAGTTACAAACTGTTATATCTGGTTGCTATTTGAACAATAGTGTTGACACAACTCGGATTGAGTCGCTCTTCACGGAAACTGCGGACACGGCGTTATATGACCCCTTTATTACGTTGAGCCATTCGTACAGCGTGTTGAACGTAACAGTGTTTTCACGGTAAATTGTAATTAGTTCACGTTGTTCAGATGCTTGGATAGACAAGGAGTATGAACGTTGAAGTCCTAAACAGGGGGGCATGGGGGCATGGGATCGAATCCTACACGCACCATACATTTTCAAAAATTATGTGCGGGTCAGTGATAATATCACTTGCTTCGGTGAAGGAAAACATTGCGAGGAAACCTGTACATCTGGAGTTCTCCACAATGTTCTTAAAGGTGCGTGAAGTCTGTCAATCCCTACTTGGTCAGCGTGATCACGAAGCACCATTGAGAAGCGAACCCAACGGTGGGACAGTTATAAGTTGTGATGAGTTGCTTGGAAATAACTGCGTTAATTGACAATCGCTAGTGGCGTTTTGGACACAAATTTTTAACAGAAACGACTCAAACTGGCATAACATACATTTAATTGAGGTTTATTTAGCTTTACGCAGGTGCAGTCTAGAATCTATAGTCCATTCAAATTAAGATTGTAGTTCCACAGGAACCTCATAAAATCTTTACCAGACGAGTTCATCTTTACATATACTGACATACTCGTACATACATGTTAGAAAATATACATTCCTAACAAGATTTGTGCCCTAATTTCGTCAGGATTAAACTGGCTCGTACAGAGCCCAGCTACTCGTATCTTCAACAGGAGACACTTTATGCCTCATTAATTGTTCAGCAGAGTGCATGACCAAGGTTGGTTGGTTTAAATTTAGTTGGATGACAATACCAAAAAATTGCCAGCAAATATATTTCCCGCGCATTTCATGGCCTTATCTATCGTTTTATAG
The DNA here is from genome assembly GCA_905404295.2 of Ochlodes sylvanus. Classification (NCBI taxonomy): domain Eukaryota; kingdom Metazoa; phylum Arthropoda; class Insecta; order Lepidoptera; family Hesperiidae; genus Ochlodes; species Ochlodes sylvanus. The sequence continues at coordinate 8,737,831 of FR990144.1, forward strand.
ACGCTGTTAAGTCCTGCCTCAACATTCTCCTACTTGACACACAATCTGAAGATGTACAAGCGGTGTCAAGGTTACCGGGTTAGGAACGGTGATTATCACCAGTGAGTTATGGTGTTGTTAAGGAAGCCCGTCTTTATGGCTTGAGATCTTAAGATAAAGCTTTTCAATGAACGAATGACTCATGGCATGGCAATGACTCAATGTAGGGGATCTTTGAACTCGGACGAATTGTGCGTGTCTAGGGAGTTACTCCAAGATGTTTAGGGGATACTGACCAATATCAACGGGCCTGATACTCTTCATCGAAACAATGTCGGATACAGGCAATAGTTGACCACTGGCTACGAGCTCTGGTTGGGAGCATCAATACTTTCATTTTTACTGCGTCCTTATTTTCCGCTAGCAACGCATGATGCCTTGGGATTTGTTGATGTCCATAACCGACGGTCCAATGGCTTATCTGCCTATTTGTCGGCCGTTTACAAAAAAAGTTAACCTACTGTTTTATTCATTAATACTACGATAGCTACGAATTGATAAGATAGACACGATTGTCTTTTGTAAAAGTTGCACCCTACCTTACTACTTAGTATACCGTGTCCTCCACCCGAAAGGTTGTCTGGAAGAGATCGCTACTCTAGCGATAAGACCGCCTGTTGTGTATCTTCAGTTTTAATTTACTGCACATCTTTGTAACTGTATTTTTATGTTTTATCTGGTGTGCACAATAAAGTATATTGTATTGTATTGTATAGCTACAATCTATTGTGTGACCCCAATGTGACACCATAACAGTACTTATAGCGAACTTCATATAGGTGACATTGAGTGGTATTGGTGGTGTAGAATCACGTTCATTGCCAAGCTTGCGGGTTAAGCTGTCTCTGTACAATCTCGGGTTACGCGGCCTTATTAATGTTGACATTTTTGGTTCGTTTCACACATTTGTTATTGGAAAATGTAGTGGTTTTTCACACGATCTGGTTGGAGGATAGTCGCGGGATGCTATATGAACTTTCACAGTACCGGAAGTTATCCAGAGCCATAAGTCATAATATACGCGACATAAATAGCAGTTACAGGTTTCGCAATAAGTTGCTACATAGTTTTTATATTGACATCAAAAGAAGGAAATGAACTGATGGTGTACGGGTTGTATTTAAATGTCACTGCGATACAGAGAATTCGAGAATTACTTAAATTTGACTCTTCTTGAAATCTGTAAAAAATATACTCGTTTCTGTCTATTAATATGTGAAAAATGTTGTTTTGCTCATTTATAACTAGAAGAGCTCTAAATATTGTTTGATTTTTCTCGCGACTTGTCGTTAGGTTACAAGCTTTTAGCTTTTTGCTTGTTGTTCCAATTACTTCCAAAGTATATAATAAGTCGAATTTTATTTACTACTACATTGAAAGAAATATGGAAGAAATAATTCATACATAAAGCTGAAAATTTTTAAAAGGCGAGAAAAACACGCGTTTAGTCAAATTCACCGATCGTTCTCATAGCGTGAACCCCCCGCTTACATTATACCCAGCAGGCTACCTTGTTAGATAATAATTTAAATAAACCCCAAAATGGTCGGATGTCAAGCAGTTGTGAGCTGACCATCTCTCGTCAGGTAGCTCCCATACTGCTATATACGGCGTCAGTAATGAGCGGATACGCTCACAGGCTCACACCATCTGACTTCAGAGAGTTTCTGTCCTTTTTACATGTTCAGCAAACATCAACAATACTCTGTTGTACTTACACAAGATAAATTATATCCTTATTTATATATTTCTACTGTTTTGTATGGTAAATTTCTTTCGTGTTTGTGTAAGTTGTGCTGCGCCCAGTACTTATTGAATCTATGGAATATGAAAAACGTCATTTGCCGCATTTTTGAACTTAGAATCGCGTTTGTGGACTGGTCTATACACAAAAGCGTCTCATTTACAATATTACCGTTGAAAAAAATGAAAATTGTATTCATTTATTAAAAAGACTATCTATATCTTCATAACTTCAAACCTAAATGTCTTCGTCATTGGAAAATAAACCAACAAACTAAAAACGGTCACGGCTAAACTGCATCCTTTTAGGCTTCGTGCACACGACGCGACGCGTTATTGCAACGCAAGAATGATATCATAGTAAACCTCACGCGTTGCGTTATCGCGTCATGGGAATAATATTATTTGTACTCATTCAATGTTTTGTCCCAAAGAACCGGTCGTGTGCTTCGTAGCGCATGTGCCATTGACCACACAGCCAATAGACACCTAATGTTTGATTTTCCGTATTGAATGCATTCTGGCAACTGGCTGAGGTAACACGAAGCGGGGTGACTGGCTAATTCACGGATGGCACGAATTTAAATCAGAACTATAAGCCAGATGTGTTGACAGGAGCCATTCGCCTGTTATGTATTTAAGGAGTCTATTGGCCGTGTGGTCGGTGGCATGTGGTAACCAACGTAGGCATTAACGCAAGACAACGCAACTCATTCATATGTATATTTAGATTTAAATAGTATTTCTGCATACGATACGTTGTTAACGCAATGCATTGTATATGGGCAACCATAACTGCTTTTATTTTTGATCTTGATCCTTGCAATTATATCAACAGTTTTGCAACATACATAATTAAGGTGAATACATTTATCACAGTGAAAATGTCACATATAGGTTAGGCCGCTTTAAAACCTGTAACTATGCAGTTCTATCTATATATAAAAGAGAAAACAACAAACTGCACTGGATAAGGGCATACAATATAAATCAAACACCTGCAAATTCAATCGTGCATAGAATAAACAATGAATAGACATGACCACATAATATATTTCGCGTTTGGTTTCAAATATCCTAGTGGCGTACATTGTGAATTTTCATAAAGTTTCGTTTGTTATGGAAAGTTTATAAATGAGCAGACTTTGGCCCCAGTTTGGTTATGCTACGACTCAAGGAACAATAATCCCCGTACACATTCCTGCGCAACGACAAAAAATCTATTGACTCCACAATGTTTACGACTCAAGTACGACTCGTAATGGGCGTAATTATGATATCAGTAATTATCAAGACCTGATAGTTAGAGAGGAGAACATTTTTTCATTTTATTTTTTATATTGTATCAATTAGAAAAAATAAATTAATAATAGTATTAACTACTAAATAATTATCCACCTAAACATTAATAAAAAAACAATAAAAAATAAATACATACCTACAGATACCACTAATGTAAAATAATATTCTGTTAATCATATCTATCCGTTCCTAGGTCTATGGCGGCGGGCAGGTCAGTAGGAGGCTATCAGTTAAATGTTAACGTTTGTCGGCGGCCGCTTGTTAGTCCATTTGAGGCGCCGGGAACTTAATAGTTACGAGTAAATAGTAATGGACAGACTGTTAAAAAATATTAACTTCAAGTGCCATATTCCTTGGGTAATGTCGTAAACGGTGTTTTCAATAGGGTACATAATCATATTCAAAATTATTTTTGATAACGTATGTAGCACAGTTACTATGCCGGACTTCCAATGGGTCCTGGGTTCGATTCCCCGCGAGGCAGAATTTGTTTTTTTTCCAATTTGAGTTTAAACTTCTTGTATGGGTGTTTCTCGTCTTTTTGTGTAGTTCGTGACGCCCTTGTGTTATTTATTATTATTATTTGTTCTTTAAACCTATTTACTTTATTCTGCAGATTATTATTCTGGAGGGAAAATTGAGAAATATTGAAATGCATGAAATCTTTATTAATTAACACATTACATATAATGGAATCCTAACCCCTAAACCAGGTAAGCCCGTATCATAGGGGCTAGTGCCTAACAATTACATAATATATCACTCACTTCATATTTAAAACTAATATACAAAAGTTATTATAACCCAAACTCTTATAGGTTTGGGTTATGTTTAAGCAAAATATAGGTACATAGCTTATAATTATATTATAACAAATTATTGTCAAATGTACACTAGTTTAAACGCAGACAATTTATGTCCACTCACAATCAATTTGTAACCGACAAAACAATTTGTCGGGAACATCTCATATTTATGTCACCACGAGATAATCGGAACATTCTAGATTTGTCTTACGTGTTCTTCCGAGTATTGCAAGAAACAAGACTTAAATTGTGGCTATTTAAAAAACTGTCATAAACAAGACACAAAAAACAAAACACCTTTAAACATAAATTTGAGAATGTAAGACAAGACTTTCTCCAAAGTTAGACAAAAACTAAAAAGTTTAAAAATGACGACAAAGTTAGACAAAAGTTAAAAAGTGTTTAACTAATATTGATATTATATTTTTCATACATTAATGAAAAATGTATAATTCAAATCAATGTTTTTAAAAACAAAAAGATTTTAAGCTTATGATTATGTAACTCCGAAGTTTCCCTATAGAGGTTTAAGGTGTTTTTTAATATTGCCTTCAACTCATTACTGGCCCACTACAGGCCACGGGCTATAAATGAGGAGGCCTAGAGCATATCCCACCACGCTGCTGCAGAGCCGATTGGTTGAGAACATACTGGTATAAATGACGCTACACACTCATAGCCCCACACTAGGATTCCCTGTGTCGTGGGTGCCATGGACAACACACAAGACAAGAACACACACACCCAGACCAAGAACGGAAATTTAAATTCATCATTCACCGCCTCGCTGGGAATCGAACCCAGGACCCTCGGAACGGCGATCCGGCGTGTTAACCATTGCGCCATCCGGGTCGTCAATACTATTTAAAACAGAGCCTTTTTTTATAAAAATATGAAAGTATTAAATTTCCATAGGTTTTACATATTGACCATGCTTGTTCCTACACAATAAGGACACGTGAGCCGCAGCCGCAGTAGCATGCCGCAGCCGCGTGCCGCATCGCTCGATCTATTAAAAGCTGATTACAAGTACTAGTTCTATTATTACACTGATGTGAACTATTATCGTACACAAGGACAATATATTCATCAATCAACGACACGAGATTTCCTTGTAATCATAATCAAGCATCGATAAATTATGTTATAGGGAATTATTATAATTTTAATAATATAAGATTAATATCGACAAGTCAAAGATCTGAGACGCTGTGACCTAGTAAGCGGTACTTAGTAAGCGGTGATGTATGTCATACAATAATATTGTTACAAAGTTCACGAAAGCTAACAAATATTGTGCATGCGAAGTAATAATGTACTACAAGTAATTTATGAAACACCTAAGTTTCGCGTTAAAACGTTAAAAATATTGGTTATGGTCATTGGTTATGGTGCATACAATTATTCATAAATGAAATATTGATGTATTAATATTTATGCTGTAAACATAAATAAAATGTTTTATTTGATCAAATAATAAATTGATGTTAATATGCTATGACTACCCAATAAACGCATTTAATTTTACACAAATCGTAATATAAAGGAAAAAATGTTTTTATTGAAAATTTTGTCAAAATTTGTAATCAAGAATCAATTCGATTCTATTTTTTATAATAGGTACATAAATATGTGTAAGTAATATACAATTTTATTTTCTAATTACTCAATTTATTGTAATTTACGTACAAGTTCTTGACTATTCCTGTTCCATGTTTAAATGCTGCAAACTTCAAAGTACCAAAATAAAAAAATATATACCTAGATTTACCATTCAAAATAAACACAAATGAAATCCAATTTTAAATACAAATAACATACCACCTAAACATCCGCGTTCGACAAAAATCCAATTCTGATTTTAAATTTTAAACAAATCATTTTAATGTCCGTTTAAGAGGGGGTATAAAGCTAGGAAAAAATCAAATTTCACCCGCCCGTCTCAATGGAGCAACGGTACTGATAAATGGAACAGAGCATGTCAAAATCCTAGAGCTATAAAGATAAATGTATTTTATTTAAATAATTCGTAAATTATAGATTTGATTTAGAAATCGATCTACAAATTCCTCCGTGATACTAATTAGCATAATACATTAAAATTTTGACTCAAAAGCATGCACCATATTGAAAATAAATTGATTTTAGTTGAAAATTAGACCTAACTTTGTGATTTTTTTCTATCGAGAAAATTTAATTTTTTTATGTTTTTGCTTCTTGCATTCACTCAATAATATAATGAAGTATAACTATGTTTTTCTTCAGCTTCTAGAAACTTGATCTACTACTGTAAAAATTGAATCTACGATTGCCAATTTTGCTTTATACCCCCTCTTAAATAAAGATAAACGTATTCTTATTTTAAACGGCAGCACAGTTCCCATCGTGTATCGGTAAACAGTAAATAGGTTAAACCTGTGCGTCAATATACTGGCTGGGATGCTGGATTATCTCTCCACAAACACTAGATAGTGTGATGGATGGTTTCTAACTAGGCCACTGGCCTCACTGTGGGGCACGGTGTACGTTCGGAAAAAACCTAAGTTAGCAAAGTTCGACTATAACGCGTTCCCTAGTTACGGCGCGTTCACATAGAACGTCCGTTTTACTGGATCCGGAATACTGGATGCTAGTAGCGTATGTTATTGTATGAGCGATTTCACACAGAATCCAGTATTCTGGATCCAGTAAAAATACCGATCCAACAAAATAAACAGCAATCCGTTTTACTGGATCCGTTTAAACGGATATGTTATTAGCGTATGTAGTTGTATGAGCGATTTCACACAGAATCCAGTAAAAATCCCACACACAACGGAAATACTGACCCGTTAAAACAGATCCAGTAAACGGATGTTCTATGTGAACGCGCCCTTAGTCTGCACACTCGTCTTGCTCATTGTACTGTTAGCATGGATCAGTTAGGTCTGTGGAGTTCTGTGGAGTGAAATGAATGATGAAATGTGGAGTGAGGGCGCGGTCTGTAAATGTATGGGTGACCGTTAGTGGTAGCAGGCGTAAAGCTTTCGGGCGGCATAGACATTTCCGTCACTTGGATTGGCCAGTAACCCCGCCAATCCGCAATGGAGCAGCGTGGTGTATGTTCTGGGCCTCCTCAGAGGAATTCCCGATAATCGTAACCGGGCCACTTTTGTCGACAGGAACTCAACTGGACTAGGGTCGTAAAAAGTGACATTTCTCGGTCAACTGAACCTTGCTCTTGATCGTTTTCAACCAAGAACTTGGTTATATCTGGGTCAGTCATTCCCTAATAGTTATTTTTACCGGCACGAATTTAACATTATTAAAATAGATGAAAAACGTAACACTGCAAACTTTATTTTAGACGACCTCGTAACCCGTTGGTGAGTAGTGACCCTGCCGGCGAAGTGTCCCAGCTTCGATTCTCGGAAGGCCGATGTTTATGTGACATATGTAATGATGTGTGTGTATGTATGTGTTAATTATATTATTTATTATTTATTATTTATTTTTTATTATAATATCATTGCTGTTAGTGATGTTTTATTTGTTATGTCCATGCTTCCCCGCGACACAGGGAATCCTAGTTCAGGGTATGTAATTATGGTGTAGTAATTTTTTTGCGTGGTGGAGTATGCTTTGGGACTCCTCATTTGTGAGGAGAAGCCCGTGGTCTGTAGTAGACCATTATTGGGTTGAAGTAAAATTTAGTTGCTTTTTTAGGTTAGTTGTTTGTTTGACAAAAATATTAATTAATATAAATAATTAAAGTTCGAGAAAGTTTCGGTTTAGTCGGCTTCACTTTAGACAGCGGTTGTATGAAGACTGTCTTTCTATAGTGTAATTATTCTAAGATTCAGGGTAATGCCGATTGCCAAGTTAAGCAATAACATGTAATTAATATTAATGTTGTATGTTTATGAACAATCTTTGACACCTTTATTAATTAAACCGGGCTGTCATTGAGCTGAGTGACTTTTAATTACATTTAATCAAGGCAACCGTGACATTTACTTAGAGATTATTCATGGTATGAATAATATTCATGGTAATGCCATAATGTATGTATTTTGTTAGGTAGTACTCGTAGAAGCCTAGAGTTCACCCGAGGTAGAACTACAATTTTTTTATTTTTTATTAATTAAGCATAGACACACATAATCCCAAATTTTCTCTTCCCTACCCCCACCCCTCAAATTTAAATCGCGCTTTTTGTATTCAGTCACTACAAGTAATCTATTGTATATGGCGGAACAACGTTCGCTGGGTCAGCTAGTATTCGGTATAATTTTTTTTTGACGGGACTCTATAAATTGAAATTTCTTTTTTGTTTGCGTGTTCGTCGCACTTGACTGTAAGTACCTAGCTAAAGTAGATAACATCAACTTATGTTCTCCTTATATAACTGTACACATAATCCTATTAATTTTTATGCGAATGAACAAGACGATGACATTATAATTAGAAACGTTTTTAATGTCATGACCACCTGGATATTCTATTTACTCTGTAGTTGGTTAATTTTAAAAAGATTATGTTGAGATAGATGATTTTAATCTATAGGTGCGGCAAAAAAGGAAGGCCTCGATGAAGTTTATTTGACGTCTGTCCGATCATCAAGTTTCGTATAAATTATTAAATAAATTTGAAGGAGCAAATTGCTGTTCTTCATGGTCTATAGTGATGTGCGAAAAGTCATAAAATTTATCGAATGTATAACTTTAAGACCCAAAGTTAATTAATTACATGGATATTGAAACAATATAAATATATTTAAATATTATAGACTAATGCGGGACCATATAAACAAAGTATATGGTACCGCGAACAAATTCCTTCATGTTTTTACTAACAAAATACAATGCCACCTTTAATAAAGTAAGTAAGTCAATTACATAAATGAATATACTATAAATCATCTCAACCCAACAAGGCCCACTACTGAGCTCAAAGCCGAGGAGACCTTAAATATAAGGTGATTCGTAAGACTCTTGTGATATTAATAGGGGGTACTCAGTATTCGATTCTCATTCAAAATATGTAATTAAAAAGGGTGCTTAAAATTTTTATTCCAAAAATGTATCGATGCGACTCGCACTTCACCATATTTTTTCGATACTAAATTAACATTTTTCACGTCACTATTTTAATGTGTCAAAGGGGCCTTAATTTTTTGCCGTTACTATAGTTTGTAATGCGTGGACTGCGGCAATTATAGGGTGCATCTTTGAAATAATTGTTATTTATATATTAATACGTGAAGCAAAAACTTTGTACCCCTATTACGTACGTCATAATTTATTTATGACGGAGGAGTTTGAAATTTGGCACACTTATAGTGCCGAATGCTAATATTTTTTTTAATAATTCTTAAAAATACATTAAATCAATAAATATAACATTGCACACACAAACTTTAGTTACTCTATGCACACTAACATGCCTTTGACAAGACGTTTTAAATGTGTACGTATGTTCTCTTCTTTCTCTTCTCTTCCTTCTCTTCTCTTCCTTCTTTCTTATTATTATCGATGTGGTGTCCAATGGTGACGGTGACCACTTACCATCAGGAGGCTTGTTTGCTCGTTTGCCGACGTTTATTATTATAAAAAATGAAAATAATGTTTCTGCAGTGGAGTTAACGTAAATTTTATAGCATTACATAAGCTAATCAGTAAATTGGAAAACGCAAAACGTAAGTGATCCTAAAATTATATTATTGTTATCACCACCAATTCCAAATGTTACCCAATAATCTCTTCGTCTTTGCCCGTAATTTACACCACCCAAGATGTCTGGATTTCCCACGCATTCCCTAACCATTCTCAACGCTGGACACATTTCCGCGCCAGTAAATTAGGTATTATCAACTCGAAGACGGTGTACTAAAGCCACGTGGTGCAATGCAAAATCCGCCAGAATTTGTGTTACACCGATAACCCTTATCAACGCGTCTACAATGCTATCAGCGGCTAGTTGATTCAACTCACGATGGCGCGCAGCAATCTATTTTCAATCTTATTACTTTAATTATAAGTGTCGGGGAATCGCCAGGCGTCAACCAAGATCGGACAGGCCTGAGAAATTCTTGGGTGGTCGATGCCTTTAACTAAAATCAATTTTAAACCAAATGCGTAAGGTTTCGTGTTATTTGAAGCGTTTGTTGATTGTATTGCGTAATTATAATGGTCCTATTGACACGTTGTTAACAATATGAATATATTTAAAAACTTCCAACTCCACTAGGTACAAAAATATTGGAAAGAGAAACCTGAAGACTACGTATATTATATTTATTTGTGAATAAATAAATAAATGATTTTAAAATCAATTCACATTTTTTTCACAATTTGACGTATGGATGTCGCCATATTGGTCTTTTTTACTTTTCACGATATTGATTAAGAACTGTCATGAATTTAGTGATAATCGCTTAGAATAATGACATATAGAAACGAAGTCCGCGCGGCTACTTTGACAACTACAAATGTGAGTAGTTTATGTCACCAAACGCCGGCCAGCTCCGTAGTGTTCATTAACAATGCGCGGCAAACGCATCTCGCGGAAAAAAAATAATTATGTCGATTTGTGCGGTTAAATTTTGTCACAACACATTTGAAAAACAAAAGAAGTGTAATAACATCACTTTTCACAGGTAATCTTTCAATATTTCATAATATCTTGTATTTAATTAGGTTTAAATAAAAACGTTTTGTTTCAATACTCAGTGTTGCCCAATTGTGAAAATAAATTTTCCCATTTTAAGTGACGAGTGATATAAGGCTTAGTCGTGGAGAAGTATATTGGAAGCCAACCAAAAATACACGAATATGTTCAAAACATTTTAATAATGAAGATAAGTACATTACACAGGGTGGATCGTGTAGATTGCGTGAAAATGCTGTCCCTGTTAAGGTATAATTATTGAAGTTGTTATTCATTATTATTTTAATTATTATTATTAGTTATTATTATTATATCATGCCTATTGTGTCAATGTCATTTTCATCTTAATTTTATTGTTGTTTTCACAGATACAATAGTTCACAGATATAATATAGTCCATAGAGTAGTAAATCAACAAAGTCCATTGTTTTATGTTTTTCCACAGAGTATATTTAATATTGGAACAAAACTTTTTTACTCAATGCTGTTATTAAAATATACTAAGTTCCTGTGTTCATGCTTATGTTCATATACGTAAAAGATATGTAAAAAAATAAATAGTAAAAAAAATTGGTGTTAATATTGTCTTGTATTCGTTTCATATTTAAATAAACATTCTCTTAATCTAACAATTTTACATAACCATACCCATACTTTATCACACATAGCTATTGTTAGGCAGGTATTATTGCTAAAAACAAATTCTTATCAGCGGCCGAATCATTCCCCACTGTCGGGAAACTGCACTTCCCCTGGCAACCATTAAACATGTATAAAAAAAAAGAAAAAAGAAAATTTGTGCTTCACTTTTTAAAGAGCGCTTGTATGAAGACTGTCATTCTATACGTCATTATTCTAAGGATAATCGCAAGATTACAAATCTATTGTCAACAAACAGACATAGGTCGTTATACCTACACATCAATTTAAAAATAAGTGATTTGAAAGGTATTCCAATTTTGAATCGAAATGCGTTCCATTTTAAACACACTTACCGAAATGTTCAGGGAGTTCTCAATTTAATGACCTAGTTTTTAAAGCTGTTTTGGAATGCGTTTGTCACACGTAACTTTCAAATGTCAAAAGAACGGATTGGTCGAAAAGTCACGAAAACTTTTGACATGAATTAGGGACAGAGCAATAAATGTATTTGTATTGGAGTGTAAGTCTTATTATCAAGAACTGTAAGTACTTTTTGAATAATAAGGTTGCGCTGTAAAGTTGTTTAGTAAATGCACGTGGACTCAAGTCATAATTTAATTTACAGCCGTCCTGCTCAATTTCTCGCTGATTTACACGTTTGAATTCCGAATTTACAAATGTATTTATAGTTTTTTATGTGTTTCGTGTTAGAGTTAATTGGTTACCTACTTTTTTACTAATAAATAGCCCTTGCTTCAAGAAACCCACAATCAAAAATAGTTATATTAATTAATATTTTTTCAAAAATATAACGTAGCCTGATTTTAATTTTAAAACTTATACGTTATTTCCATAGATACCTCCTTGTGTACGCAGCGAAGCAAGCACGAAACATAAATCAAACATGGCCGTCACGACGGCAACACCGCTATCAAAACATTTAACCAAAACAAACGTAATAATAATCAGAATCAAAATGCGTTTTCAATTTAATTGGACTATAAAAACGTTGAAATATAAATAATCTGTGATGGTACTTCATTAACGACGCATTTCCGGTTTGTAGTGCGATATTTAATGTTTGAATTTAGAACACCCGCTTTGCACGTAAAAAGTAAGATATGCACTGCATAAATCAATTTAATGAGTACCCAATAAATGCATTGATTATATCACTAATTGGTAGCGTTTATCACGATTATACTTTTGTGGGTTTTACAACAAGCTGAAACAAATCGTTTTACTGGTTATCACGAATCGATCGTGGTCATCAATTTAATTTTAAAAATTTTAATCATTTACGTTTATCAATATGTAATCTATAGATGGTCGTTAATTATGTACCTACTTACAATAATAATGTTCCACTGGACGGTCCTCTCGCAATGTGAATAGTACAAGTTTCAGCGCATAATGCTGGTCAAGGGCGGTTTGGTAGACTTCACTTTGAAACCATTATGGGGGGAACTCTTAAGTGTGTAAATTTCCTTATCTTTTTATTACCGAAAAAAGTGATAATTACTTTTTAATACGCACATTTTTTTTCAAAATAAATGTGCGTATTAAATGTAGAAATGGATTCGAACCCAATGTACTGTTCTACTATAACTATTATAAATAATATTTGATTTATGATTTACTACTTCATTCATTTACTTCGCGCGCATATACAAATTGAAGAATGATCTGTAAAAGATCTTAAACCACAGCTAAAGTAAATAATTTCAGATCTCTATCGTCTAAATAAGCACTGAGTATTCCAAACCAACATCGATAACACAATTAATTAATTCTAAAATTACGAAAAATTTACTGTTACTCAACAGCCACAAACATACTTAATTATCACCTAATTAATTTCTTGTTCCAAACCAAAGACACCGAAACATCAAAAGGCTATAACTACAAACCGTTAGTTAAACGCGGGATTATTAGTCCCTACATATTTCATCATGTTGGCATACCTCTAGCTATGACACAATACCTTATTGGTGCAGTTGGCTTGTCTTACTGTTAAAGGATAAGCGATTATTGATATCTAAGGCTGCTGGAAAAGACTTTTCTAAGTCAACCGCAAGAGTTTTTTCTAGCTCTTGCAGCAGCAACAGATTGGCTGTAGCTTTTTAATAAAAGAAATCTCTTCCAGCAGACAGAGGAATTTCTTCCTTTTGTACGATTTTCTTTTGTATATACTTTTTTATTATTTACACTATATATTTTTTACACGAAACTGAATAAATAAATAAATAATTGACTGTATCACCAAAAAGGTCCATTTGTTTATCTACATAAGGTTGTAACTTGTGAGTCAGTTTTATGTTGAAGATATATCCTTTCGCTTTGTAATACTAAGATTTTCATCTGTCTTCAAAGACTTCATCGCTTTGAAATAAAGACAATCATAAGGTTGAATCTATGAAACTACAATATGAGCTTAAGTGAATCTTGTTTATATCATATTATGAAATTATTATTAGTCTTTCACGTAATCTCTCTCAATAAGACAGTTTAAAGAACGTAAGTGACAGTAACATAAATATAGAAATGACGCATGAAGCCTGGAAGTGTCATTCTTGTCCGATTTAATGTGTTACAGCTACCAGTTTTCTCGCGTTCGCTAAACTGTTAAAAGACTACATGTTTGATACGGAACACGTAAGCACAGTAATTGAAGCTAGAATAACTTTATACAATCATAAAATCTATACCATCCAACGTGTTCCTTTTCTGAGACCACTTTCACAATATTAAAATAGATGATAAGCTTAACATTTCCTCAATCGTAGCTATCTTGTCTAAATTAAGTATAATTTATTTGTAGCTGTTGAAAAACATTTCAAAAGTTCGTAGAAAAGTTATACAATTCCTGTGGGTCAAATTCACTGCCATACATACTATTTAAGTGACAAATAAACAGTACAAACAATCAGTAGCAGACTAACTAACACTTAAGCCATTCTAAATAAAATATTATTAAGAATAGCTTAAATAAAATATTATTAGCTTCATTTTGCCAGCCAGTTTAAGTGTCAAGAACTGGATAGATCTATATACCACAGTCTCTAATAAAAACTATTCGAACTATTCACAACGGATCGTTAAACTAAAGTGTTCCCATACTAAAAATATGCAACGTGACATAATTCGTAGCATGGTGCTCCGATGGTTTACGGGTTATGTTAATGAACAAACCATTGAAAAAAGTTATTGCCGCTAAAGTTGCATTTTTGGACAAAGCCTATTCATATTCAAAAAGAACATTATACATGGGAAGATGTAGAATTCTCAAATGTGAAGCATTTCTTTGAATTGTGTTGGTTTAAAGTGGTTCATAGAACTTCTTAAACATGTGTTCTGTATTCTCCGGAATTTATGTGAAATTAATCTTGTACAAAATGTAAAAAATGTCCAAGTGTGTAAGTTAGTAAGAAAGCCAAATTAGGACAGGTTTGTTTAATTTCAAACATGTAAGATTGCCCTGCGACCATCAAGCTATCTTGATCAAACATCCATTATCATATTCATATCTTACACTCTTAAATGGATTTAAAATTAAGTATTATAATAATAATCCAATTTTATTGATTTAATTAGTTTCTCAATAAAATATTTTCAAACTCAAGCACTATGCCATATATTGATGTGATATTACAATAATCTATCATACTGTAATTACTAAAATGTTACGATATTTTAGTTTGTGGTTCAATTATTTCTGCAAGGCTTAAGATACATGGCGGGTCGTAAGACTATTTCGACAGATCCCGAGTGCTGTTCGAGTGGTAACTAGTATAATATAATAATAACTATTCCTTGATTATTTTGAAACGCAACAACATGCTAAAAAATGTACTTAATTACGAGTCATTTATATTTTCATCATTGCATCTTATAACTGTTTTACTGTCGGGCACGGGTCTCCTCTCACAATGTAAGGGGTACAGGTAATACTACAGCCTCTGGTCAAGTGCCCATTAGGAAACTTCACACACCTTTAAACACATTACGGACAACTGTTAGGTGTAAAACTCCTTACAATTTGTTCCTTCGCCGAAGCAGATAATAATTAACTTCTAATACGCACATATTTTGAAAGAGGTGTGTGCAGTATTCGAACCCAGGCCCCGTGTCTGCAAGTCCAACGGTCAAACTACACGGCTATCACTGCTACAAGTAGGTAATATGGACTAAATATCAAAAGTCCCATGTGTTTATGTAATCAAACAAAAAGTAAATTGAACGATAGAAATCGTATGATAGTTCTAGACCGGTCTGACAGCGATCGTTACATCGGTCTAAGACCAAGACGTCGGTCTCTTTAATTTGTATCGGTTTATAATAACAAGTTCAGGTAACGAGCACTTTTTGTTTTCCTTCATAACAATCTATTACTGCTACTACTGTTAGGTCTTCTACCATAACTATAGATATTACCTACTCCGTTACACTGATCTACTGCAGAATGGCAATTTTGCAAAAGGTGAGTAAATCACTCACCTTTTGCAAAATTTGGAGTAACTCTAGGTGTGCAAGTTTCTTTACGACACGTTTTCCTTTATCGAAGAAATGCTTTTTTTATCTCTTTTTCTCTTTTCAATTTTTGTTATTTTTAGATCAATAAACCCAATAGAGGGTAGATGGTGAATTAAAATAAATTAATCTGCAATTTTAATTTGTATATTCTGTAAGTACCGGTATAATTATATTCAATGCAACTATCTTATCTATTAGTCCTGTAATGTTAAATTTAATTTACCTTTTAGTAGAACAAACTTATAAAGTTTTATAGAAGCAAAATATGAAAAATGAACCATAATAATATTTGAGCTAAGTAGACGTTCGTGTGAAGAATACAACCTACATCCCAGATGCAATGATTGTCTCTAACGTAACTCGACACCAAACAAATTGAGGGTACACTTACAAATTTATAGGCGCTCTTGCTTGACAAACGCACATCGGTATATTTTTATACTATAATAAAGATTTTCTTGTAGTAACATAATATATGATTGCGTTAACTAAGAATGTTATGGTTACTTTTAAATTTCTTTGCTTCTGTATCGGGACAATAAACAGAGTGGTTTCTTGTTTCAAGAATTAAGATGTAAGATTTCAACCTTATGTTGTAGTAATAAGAGTGAAAAACTTAAGCTTCCAAGTTATTGATATTTGAAACTTACTTTGGCCTACATGTAATATTTGTTACGAATAAGAGGACACATAATGTTATGTTATTGTTATTGGGGAAGCAAACGAGATGAGTACGATTTCGTATACTTACTACTCTGATGTACCTTTTATAATATATGTTGCACTGGTAATAACCTACTTTTAAATATATAAAATTACGCTTAAAGTAAATAAAAGGGTTTTCTTTTAAATTCTATTTCCGCTGTCGAGTTTTTATTTATTATCAAAAAATTTATTAAAGGATTTTTTTTGTCCTGTTGCGACATCGCAAGCTCGTCAAACGATGACGTCACGACAAGCCTGAATCACGCTATTGAAGTTTTCTACACCACTCACTAAATACAAATTTCGAACTACACCTACACCTCAGCCATGACATCTGGCGAGAGATCTCCCTTTGCGAAACACCAATACCGTTTTATCCAACTCTGTAATAAAAAAGTAATATTCAATAATATATTCGATTTATTAAAACTACTTATTCATCATTAAACCCTCAATGCGAACCCAGGAACTGACGTCATCGGCATTGCAAGTCAATATTATTACTATTAATACGTCCATTTGGGTCACGCCTCATTAAGATGCTTAGGTGATTAATGATGGTAGTTAGGTTTCAATTCTGCGCGAGCTGTCAGGGTTAAGACCTAGACGGATGGGCAGGTAATAAAGATATTAAATTAAAGTGTCATACGTAAGTAAGTGGTGATTACTGATGGGTAAATAAGATAATTACAGTGAGGTAAAGCTCGCTGGTTGCTCGGTGTTAACTTTCTCCATATTAACTTCTCCAGAACGTTTTAAATATAGCGCGGGTTTCATTATTGATAGAACTATTTACACACATGGTTTAGTTGTGCGGACTTGTGTGTGTGTGCGTGTGTGTTCGTGCGTGCGTGCGTGCTTGCGTGCGTACGTGCGTGCGTGCGTGTGTGTGTGTGTGTGTGTCCGTGAGTGCGTGTGTGCCACATTACTTTACCCAAAATAACTACAGGTATGAATTGGGGTAACATACAATTTCACCTTAATGTATTTACCTTAATGTATCACCTTAATGTTAATCTTAAGCAAAAAAGTGAACTCTGAAAAAATCGATTTCCAACCTTTTTCACTTCAAAAGCGATAGCTTCCAATTCACTCACGCCACTGATCTTTAAATACTATTCTAGTATGTAAATAGCCAGTCTCCATTTCCATCATGCTTACACACAATCGCCCGCTAACATTGTTCGGGTGAAAGCTCTTTCGTAATGGCTTCTATTTTATACAATTAACATGTCCAAACGTGTGTGTACATGTCTCTGTACCGATTGTATGCAACAATGCAGTCCGGGGCTGTACCGACGATTAACATACACGTGTACCTATCTGTTTATCTGTTGTTATTGTGATGTGTTGTAGTGAGTACAAGAAAACCGAGGCGTCTTGATTGACTAATAAGTTGATTGACTAATTATAAACTTTATACTTGGCGCGAATAAACAAGTTAGTCAGCCAACTGACAAAATTTCATAAGTATTTGCTCGGATTAACAAATGAGCGTCGTTAATTGACAAATTGTCATTAAGATTTTCGAATGGGCTGGGGTAGTTGACTAATTGTAATTAAGCTGTCTTGCATAAATAAAATTGTGAAGCTATTTGCTGACCAATTTTCACACAGATTTGGTCGAATTAACAAATAAGCTCGACTGGTTGACAAATTATTGAATGTTATTTCCAATTAACAAATAGATTAGGGAAAAGCTGACAAATTTATATAAATATCTAGAATTAACAATGACCTGGGTATAAAATATAATCGCAATATTTTATACTGAATAAGTTGAGCTTTAGTAAAAAAAATAAGTTTCGCTCTGATTAACAAGTGAACTTCGGTATGAATGTTCCCTGCAATTTAATAAGATCCTCGAAATATCAAGAGAGAATAATTAAAGAAGAACCGTCAGTTAACCAATAACTTTTAACAGCCGCCCTAAACAAGGCAGCTTCGTGACAGACAACTTTATCTAAGGATCAGATCAGACCAACAATCGCTCTATTTTACGAACATAATAAATTGAATCCTTAACTTTTAATTAAAAGGAGAAAGGAATAGGAATTTGTCTTCGTTTAGATTTTTATTGTCCACCGACATAAATTAGTCAACAAATCATTTGATGGTACGTGGAAATTGACTACGAATATTAGCCGCCAGGCGTCACTAACCCGTTACCAACTACAAATAAAGTGGTGTTACTATTAAAACTTAAAACAAAAAATGTGAAATGGAGGATGTTAAAAGATAAAATTAAAGAGTTAATTCAATTTTACAAAATTCACGAATTTAATTTGTCTTTGAACTTATTTTTAATCACAAATTTACCTTTTTAACAGTAACGTATTTTTAAATTGCTTGTTAAGTAGCAGTTGAGTTTGGGTTAAGAATAATGTCTAATAAAATTATTTGTTAATTAGTGGTTATTGAAATTTAATAATTTTAAGTTTCATTATTTTATTAATTTATTTATTTTATAATTTATGAACATATACAACACATACGAGAAGACGAAAAATAAGTAATTATGTACATGTAATTATTTGTTAATTATGTAAATTAATTGCCATAAAATAATTTCTAATTTGAACTGTAAAAACTAAAATAATATACCGGCAAATATGTATATTAATCGCCTGATAAATAAGTCTCAAGAAGTTACGGTTAGCGAGTCTAGATCACTATAGATTGCACACGGTTGCTTCTCGAAGCGAAGCGGGGGCGGGTTACCAATATAACTGCAGAGGGTATTAGATGAAAATTATTATGAAGGGTATTACATGAAAATGATCGGAAGGAAGATTTATTATATACTTTGCACCTAATATTCTGTCCGTTGTCAGACTCCGGCGCCCGAAGCGTGCAAATCGGCTAAACGCATTCCTAAACGGATACAATGGTTAGGGTTGTCAATTTTAATAAATCAAAATTTTATTAATTTTAATTTGTTATAAAATATAAATGATGTTGTGATTTAAACTTGACAAAAGTGTTAAATTTTATTTCTATCAAAAAATTATAGGAATTTTCCTAAAAAAATGCGTTAACCGGATAGGATATTTTTAATCTAATTTCCAATATACCTATTTTATGTCGTTATCGTTATCTATGAAAGAGACGAAAACAATTATTTCAAGGTTTATTCATCATAAACATGTATTATCATGCGTCATTATAACTTTCATGTACCTACGATAAGATAAAAAATAAATATTCTGTTTTTGTATTTCCTCAACTTACTACAGTAGTAATTTAGTTTGTTTTAATACATATTAAGCATTATACATATAATTATTACTGGCCTTTATAATAAGATACCTATATTGGAAACTAATATGTTAATAAATGGCATTAAACACTCCAAATTTTGTTATTTCTCTACTTTAAAATGCGGTTGACAACCCTACCATTGCGGTATGGTTTACGGTGCAACGAGGAGCCGACAAAGCACTTTGCGGCTTGATTGAGAGAACAAGAAGTGATTTAGGACTTAAAATAGTCTAGAATTACATTGTTACGGAGTGCCTACTCTATCATACTAGTCTTAATAGCTCGAAAACTACCATTTTACTAAAGATTATATCATTTGTATATACATTTGTAAGGGAGGTTTAATAAAAAACCCTTTATTGAACCAATTAGCTATGTATCTCTGTGTTTGTCCATTGTAAACTACAGTCAATACAGAAGATTTTGGGACAGAAAAACTAAAAAAGAAGTTAAACAGGCAAAGCCTTTGAAGCTGACTTTTAACTTGTTCATGTTATTAGCCGTCAAAGGAGCAGCCGATCCACCTGATGGTAACTGGTATTGGCGATCAGCAGCATCAAAGGTTTTACCGATGCTCGTCAAGAAAGAAATAAGAGGAAAGAAAGAAAGGAGATGTAATCGAGGAAAGCGAGGAAAGGAGGATTTTGGAGGAGCAGGTTGGACCCAAATATGGATGGAACCCCTCCCAAGCTGATCTTCATGGACTACGGCGACAATTTACCATCAGGTGGCTCGTCTACTGGTATGTCGGTTATATAATCTTACAAGTAAAAAACCGACTTCAAAATAATGCACATTTAAGACTTACATGGTTTCCTCATGGAGGCTATCGTCAGAAATAGACCAAATTAAAATGGGACCACTCAGGAAGCACCAGCTTTCAAATAAAAAAATAATCATCAAAATCGGTTCACCCAGTCCAAAGGTCCGAGGAAACAAATATAAAAAATAAATGTAAAAAAATACCGTCAAATTGAGAACCTTTTTTTTGGAAGTCGGTTTAAAAGTAGTAGAATGGTCGAATATTCATTATACTCGTAATGTCAGTTTATTGGACTACATGTAACAACGTTTCAAGTAGATGGCGTAAATATTGATGACTGTCTTACGAAACGGTAGGCGGTACCAGCTGATAAAATATTCTCGCTACAAGATGAGGTGTTCAAGTGTGATTCGTAAATGAGTTTTTAATTACTAATACGCTTCTCAGAAACGAGATATTGAAGATTTAGGTTAGTTAGTTATTTGTGATTAAATAACTGTTGAACTACACGGTACAATCGCCTGTTTGGTTCATATTAGGTTCTTATGTTTTTTAAATGTAGAAATAAAATTGAATGATCTCTTCTTCGAAATCGAAAATATCAAAGTTCTTTGCCGATGGTTTTGAAACTTTTATTCAAGCTACAAGTATTTTATTAGGACTGTTTTTGACGTGAAAACTTCTATAGTATCGTTGTGATTTGAAATTCTATGAAACGGAAATTAAAAATAACCTTAAAAAATAATGATGTAAAACAATAAAATAAATCTACGAACGCATTTAGAATCAGTAGGCGACTGCTAGTAAATTAAGTAAATCTAATTTAAATCTAATTTAGTAAATCTACTGCTAGTAAATCTAATAAATATCAACCAAGGAGAGACCATTTCTTCAGACAAAGATCGCGTTACATCGGCCGACCCGTGAGAAAAGCCTTACGATCTTAGAGTATATAATATTATACTCTAAGCTTACGATAATGAAAGTATAACAAAGTTTGGAAGTAAAGTAACCATACAGATAAACATCCAAGTACACATATAAACTAGATATACATTTAGTCAACTTATAATCATTATGTCTTTGATGTTTTGTAAGTAGAATTGGAACTTTTGTTTAGAAAAATCCATAGATCCTTTAAATTGTTGATACCAACAGATAACGTAAGATTATTTATTTGTGTTGTTCTAATTTAGACTCTAATCATTTAAAGGTTTAGAATATTAACCCTTTAAAATGACATGGTCGGTTCTTGTGTCCGGGAGTTAATAATAGATATATACAAATAAGCACAGATATACAGTCTGTCCGTGTTGTATCGCGTTCTAGATTCAAATGTCCAAGCCCTTGGTCTAATTGTAGTACAATAACAAGCTAACTTGTATGCATACGGCTATTAAATAAGATACCATACGAACCGATTTAATAGTTGGACTAGTGTCTAACTGGACATAACACAAAGATAACGACACACACACACCCAGACCAAAAACATTACTCATCATAAAATTTCCGTATCGCTGCGACTCGAACCCAGGACGCTTCAAACGGGATTCCGGCAGTTTGAGAGTTTTCCATTATGTTCTCAAAAGTGTGTTATGTATGTCAATCTGCACTAACCCAACTGGCTATGGTCTGTAATTTTTGGGAACCTTATCTGTACCCTTTGTGAAAGGAGTCCGAGCTCAGCAGTAGGACAGTAATGGGTTGAGATGACATTGATGAAATGAAAAATTGTGATGATTTTAGACTTTTGGAGTGTGTTTGTGTCTAGTCTGTCTGTTTGTGTGTGACTAGTGTCCATGATCCATGCAACTGCGTTGAAATATCGGCATGAAAATTCAAACTGTTGCTTTAAACAGTTCTAAACCTTCGTGGTATTCAATTCACATTGACATATCCATCTTACCTTAAATTGACAGGTTCGGTAGCTAAACTGCATCTAAAACATCAAAGTCATTGCCGTCGGTTACCACCAATCACATCTAATTAAATAAATTATTTCAAAGTGTCCGACATACATGTCTTTATTAATGATCAAATCTCCAAGTTTTGCAAAGTCACTGATATTTGAATTAAATGTTTTTGATTCTATACCTGCATTCTTATGATTGAAATGATATTGTATTTACAGACTATTATAATGAGAGGCTACTGATAATATGTTTTTTATTTTCTATACACATAATAAAATTGGAACTGATCGATGTATATACACAGAAGATATTCGAAAAAAAGAAAACCAATATTAAGTAACTCGGGTAAATTTATATTAAAACTATAAATACGTTATGTTCATATTATTACTGCACATTAATAAGTTAAAGCCAGCAATCAACCATACAACTACAAAACCCTACTCTGCGCGTGGCCCGATACTCACTTGCCCAATTTTTTCCCGACAATTTGACGATACAGTTTCTGCCCTGTGCCATTAATGGGTTAAAGCCAGTCCACCTTACAACTACAGAACCCTACACTGCGCGTGCCCCGATACTCACTTGCCCGATTTTTTGCGCGACAATTTGTCGGTACACTTTCTGCCCTGTGTCATTAATGGCTCAAAGCCAGTCCACCATACAACAACAGAACCCTACACTGCGCGTGGCCCGATACTCACTTGCCCGATTTTTTGCGCGACAATTTGTCGGTACACTTTCTGCCCTGTGTCATTAATGGCTCAAAGCCAGTCCACCATACAACAACAGAACCCTACACTGCGCGTGGCCCGATACTCACTTGCCCGATTTTTTGCGCGACAATTTGACGATACAGTTTCGGTACTGGCCTGACCAGTTTCCGCGTGACAAGTCAAGTATCGGGTGCGAGCCGAGCTCGGCACCTGTGCTAATAAGCGAGGATTGTTTTATAAGCAGACAAGGGCAATACGAGGCGTTTTTACCCGACTTCAAGAGGTTATCAGGTTGATACGTCTGCATATAATAAAAAGCTGTTATTTTAATATTACAAACAGACACTCTAATTTTATTTGTTTGTATAGATTTTTTGGTATTTTCGCTAACAAGCAGGTGTAGGTAATAATAATTTATTGATAATTTAAAGCAAATTGTGTTTATATTAAAACCCTTATCAAAACGTAAGTCTACGTCAAAGTAAATATTATTATGATCTAATACCTTAACAATCATGTGTATGATATGTTATCGACTATCAAATTAGATTTGTGCCTTTGATTCTTGTTACCTAATGTCGACACGGATTACTCATATCGTTGAATGATTATTTAGGGGCCAAAGATTTAAATAGTATTTTTTATAATTTAAACGCCTATTATTATCAAATGGTTTTTTAATCAAACTATCTTTGCACAGCGAAAATGCATTATTATTACCACATTTGAAAGTAAGTTACTTCGTCAGATCGTTTTTTGGCTATTTCTGGCTGGGTTTGATTCCTGGCCGAAGCAATGCGACAGATAATTGTTCGTTCTCAGGTCATAGATGTTTGTGTTAATCATGTCACCCGGGACACAGGGAGTCTTAAGGTCTCCCTAGACGATCATGCGGCATGTCATGCCTCACATGCTGTCATGCATGCATGACTATTTAATTGTATTGATTGATGCGAATAACATGCCAATTTGCATGACATGCCGCATGATCGTCTAGGGCCACCATTAGTGAGAGCGTATCAGTGTCTAATTATCATTATTATTTACCTACATTAAAATATTGTCAAAAATCTGCTAAATATCTACGTGTTCTATATACATCCCTTTTTAGTAGGACATAAAAAGTATTATTGTAACACGCTTCTTTCTACATTTCGTATCCCTGTTGTGGGCAAAAATTAAACGCGCTGTTTAAAATTACAACATTTGAGGTGGTGACAAGTAAAATAACCGACTTCAAAATAATGCAATTTAAAACTTATATGGTTTCCTCATGGATGCCATTGTCAGAACTGGACCAAATGGGACCACTCGGGAAGCACCAGCTTTCAAATAAAAAAGGAATCATCAAAATCGGTTCACCCAGTGAAAAGTTCTGCGATAACAAACATAAAAAAATACAGTCGAATTGAGAATCTCCTTTTTTGAAGTCGGGTAAAAATACAAACAGCACGTGAACTATTTGCCAGGCTACACCCGAAGTAGTTGAGTGTCTGCCAAATCTGCTATGTATCAATGAATTACGTAAAATATTTGCGTCGTCTCCTTGTCGGCGATTTGCAAATACAATTTCTTTGTAGCGACTTTTTAATGTTAATAGCCAACAAACAAACCACTTCATGGTACGTGGTCACCGTCGTCAATGGAAATCAGTACACCAAAGAAATAAGATGTTAGTTATTTTTTCGTGATTATATTAACATTTGCAATGCAACCTTGCTCTCTTATAATCGCCCTCCTGGAAAGTTTTTAAAAGTACAGTTGAATCAGTATACTTATGAACATTCGATTAACATTTTTATCTATCATATAAATATCTGTCCCGGCCGGGAACCCGGGACCCCTCACTTTGCAGGCAGGCTCACTACCAACTAGGCTGCGTTGACAATGTTGACATCAATTACCTAAATGTAATATATAGGAATCAATCTGTATAATATACGGCTGTACTTAATCTTAACATTTTATCTCCGAGCCTGTGATACCTTTGGACAAAATATTTCGAAACTTTATACGCTTCAGTGTAACTGCAAGAATTTATAAAGGCCTATGCACAGCACCAAGATCATTTCTGTGAAACAGAAAGATTTAAAGGCAGTACGTACCACATACTAGGATAATTGTTATGCCTACTGCTGAATAAATAGAATGCATACACGCTAATCTTATTCTAATGTAAGTAAGGAGACGGATTGGGTATGGAACCTGAAAAAATTGTTATGGTGTTGTCATCAAATGAATCATAAACAGGTTCTTATCTAAGGAACTTAGTCGAAATATCATAGAACAAAATGCATATCGTCAATGTAAAGTATCTTCTATAATTTAAGGCTGGTGCCTTTAAATTATAGGCAAATGTGCACAATCTAAGCAAGGGTACATTTTAAGCCATTATCAGAAATTATGTTAAAAACAAATAAAATGGATTAAACTCTAAGTCCCCGTGTGTTTGATTCTTTCCGTCTATTAGCGTCCACTGCACGAGTCTGTAGCTTACTCCACCACGCTGTTCTAGTATAAATCAGTACAAGAACATTGGTAAAATGAGCTGATTATCTTAAAAACATTCAGTTGCAAAAACAAGCGCTTATACCCCTGCCTTTATTTCCTAATCCACGCACCGCAATCAAACAATGAGGTAGCATATTTTTCAATTCATTGGCCTGATAAAATCGCCGACAACTAATCCACAGCGATCAGTTGCAAGAACTGCAACCATATCATTGGATCCGATCAGTCCACCCAAATGTAAACGGGTATCATTTTATCTATCATCTCTATCATCAGCTAAATCTGGTATTAGTAAGAATTTAGTTTCATCACTGCAAGATCCTAAATCAGTACAACCGTAACCTTAAGCTTTAGCAGTAATACTTACAAATTAATCATCAGATTTTATAATTTGTTTTAGCTTTAAATTGTTGACGTCATTTACAAATAAGCACGTCTTGTTAAACAAACTGCTCAGATTAACATTTTAAACCTTAAATTAACAGTATCTGTCTGCGATTTCAATTCTGCTTTATAATATCTATGTAATTTGCATCATTAATTATCAACGACAAACATGAGATATCAGTCTAGATTATTCTAGATCGATATTGAAGTTAAGCTTCAATCATTATGCGAATTTACCTTGAACCTAACCTACTTTTAAAGACTTAGCTACGAAACATACGCCTCACAAAACCTTTTTATTCACGGTAAGACTCACTTCGAAGACTAATGTTTCAAAGCAAATCACTACAATGTGTAGCGCAATTTCGGGTCGAATACATAAATTTATTTTTAACATCCAAGTCAACAAATAGTTATACCTAATAAAGGAGTGGGTTTTAAATACAATGTTTTGATGGGTGATAATTTCGTAGTATTTTGGCATCTCTCATGTCCGACGGGGTCTTACACGGAATACAGAGAGAGAATTCTCTCTGTATTTCGTGGGGTCTTAGAATCTAGGCTTAGAATGTTGTTTTGTTTCGATTATGTTGTAGTACAGTGAAACCTGGTTAAGTGAGACATCAAGGGACCTGCAATGTCGTTTCACTTATAGAGGTATTCCACTTACCCAGTGTCTCAGATATACAGGTATAAATAAATATCTGTCTCATTTACAGAGGGTTCCATTAATAGAGGTGAGAATACAGGTTATTTCAGTTATACAGTCGCGATCATTAAATAAAATAACGTGTTATGTATGTAAATGAATTTTAATAAAAAAAATATAGTATGTACTTAAAGGTAATCATACAAATGTAATCAACAAAAATATTCAAGCACGTTTTTACACGTAATATGTACGAATATGGAAACAGAATGTATCAATTATAAAAATCTGTCATTTTAGTTTGTCGTTTGGAAGTATCAGCCATCAGATGTACTTTGCCAAAATTTGTACTTACGTACTTGGAATTACGTGTGGAATTTGTGGGTAGAATAAGAATGAGTAAACAAACAATGTTATCTCAGTTACAGAGGTTTATGCATATAAAATTTACTCGCTGTCTCAGTTATAGAGGTAACTATGATGATAAATCGAAAGAACAAATCCCAGATATAGAGGTTTACCTCGTCCCACTAACAGAGGTAATTCAGTGCCAAAGTGTTAGGACCTCAGCATGAGTTCCAGTTATGGAGGTTTCTCACTTATCCAGGTCCCACTTAACCAAGTTTCACTGTAATTACATTTTAGATGTAAATAACGTAATATTTCTAAATAAATATTTATTTTAGATTCCTTCAATAACCACCAATCGTTAGACACAAAAGCGAAACCCCTAAATTACAAACAATTACTTGCAATCCACAACAGTGCGGTCGTCAAAATTGTCAAGAGCTTTACGTATGCATCGATTTAGACTAACGCATTATTTTGTAAATATCGTTTTAAGTAACTCATTGTAGTATTAATTGGGTATAACTAAAGTATTGTTTGTAAATACGGAGGAAAACGATTATACTTGTATCGTCTTTAATTAAGACAAAACAAGTTTTTCAAACATACATAACATATAGTTATCAATGTGTAGGTATTGTTACTTTTGAATATTGTTAACACATAGATCGTTTAAACAAAGAGTGAAGACAGACATAAACATTAGTGGCAGCGAATTTAGTCTACCATTCAAAACGGATAAACCTATCACAATAATCAGTTTCATTCAATTAAATCCAGTAGTGACATTATGATTAATGTTTGCGAGTGCAGTGATGTTTTGAATAACAACAACTACAACACACACTTACTACTATACACATAAAGTTCAATTTCAGTCAACATCGAAAACAGCGCTCACAATTGCACATCCAGAAAAAAATGAAGCTGTACATCTTAATCTGAATGCGAGAGAACATGCCGTTTATTTTTAATTCCATTATAAAACACTCGTAATGCTGATAGCATTGTTTTGTTCCACATATCTTTATAAACATATTATTTCGAGCAACTTCAGAATGTAACTTACCGTACACTTTGATGTAATCTACAACGATTATATGACGTTATACTTCTGTTATCAAATTATACTAATGATCACTCACTTCAACTGTTAGAAGGTGTCCAATTTTATTCTATTATTATTAGCCTTTGACTCCAAGATTTATCATGTCAAACTGTGAATTCTCACAAGTAATCATAGTGTCATTCACACAACTTCGAATATTAAATTACGACAACAATAAAACTATAAAACAAATTGTTCCCTTGACACATTTCCTAATAAACTTCACAGAAATCTTGCTCATGTTAATTGTCGTGTTCGAGATTCTTGATCAAAAGTATGGGTCCCAAAGCGGAACCCTTATGAACCCTAATTGTGCTAGGACACGCAATGGCGTGTTATAACGGGACATGAGTGATGGACAGTGCGAGCCAGATGTTATGACGTTTTATTACGTTGAATCTTATCTTTGAGGTGCCTATATAAACTTAGTATTTCATACCCAAGCCAACGCTCTATGCAGTACATAAACATTGTTACTAGTGCGATCAAATTCAAATTATTTAATTCGTCTTAGGAACTGACAGGTCACTTTACAATACTCAAAATTTATCAAAAAATTAACAATTTAAGTAACATTGTACCTTTGATTATATTGTATATAATCAAAGCATTGTACCTACTCAATGGAGAAGGCAAAAGGGTCAAAATATTACTATCAAATACACCTAAAATCCGAGCTTAGGTCATATACATTACATAACTTTTTATTTCACTTCAATACATGCAGTATTTCCGAAGTTATAAAGACGAGAAGTTCAAGCCCTTTTTTGAATTTCCGCGCTTACGCTATGACGTCACGAGTTAGTTCGGCCGCGAGCACGATACGGCGCAAGTATAGAAAATATGGGTCTATGCAGTTCAAAAATCTATAACTTTCTTATTTCTATAGATACAGACTTGAAATTTTGCATAGATGTAGTAGATAGTATGTGAATTATATATGTTATTTTATTATTGATAACTAAGGTTTGCTCGCGGCTTTACTTGAATTTAAATTCGGTCGGTCGGTTTAAATTCGGTCAAAAATCCCTATCAACTACGCGCGACTACTGAGAGATGACGTCATCGAGTAGTGACCGCCCGCCTGCGTTTTTAAAAAAACCAACTAGAGATATGATATGAGATATGGAAAAAGTAAAAACACAGTTTTTCTTGTAATTTTTTATAGATTTATTTGACGTGTAAAAAGAAATTCGTTTGCCTGGTCCATTATACTACAATAAATTATCTTAAGCACACGTCTTTTAATACAGATTTTTTATAATTGTTTATAAGAAATTTAACACTAATAGGTAATAATACAAAGTTAATTAGCTCGTAAATATCCAGTACAACCGCCAAAGTTTTCAAAAGGTGCCAATGATTGGATGCTTAAGTATAAACTGATTTTAAATGATAAAATTGAATGTAAAATGGCGCAACTTGGACGAAATTTGCAATTAAAATTCAGCCATTTTACATAATTATTGAATAACAATCTTGTAAACTGACAACTTTGTATTTAAATACACTTAATTGTTACTTATTGCTAGCTAGCTGTAGTATGTTTAAGGAATATAATTTTGCACATCTCCTTTAATGTCAATATTATTTTTATTTAACTTAAGATTGGTAATTCTTTTTTATGTACCACATACCTGTCCCACTGTTGGGCTCGAGTCTTATCTCATGTAGAGAGGTTACAGACCATATTCCACCACACTGGCCGAATAAAGAATAGCCTTTACACCTTTGACAACATTATGGAGAATCCTCAGGTAAGTGTTACCACTGTTACCATAACTGAAACCTTTTTAATATGCACATAATTTTAAAATTCGATGTCCTGGATTCAAACCCTGTTCAACTCAAACCACGAGGCTATCTCTGCGGACATTTATCCAACTTGCGTATATGTTAATTAATATTCAATCTTTTATTTGACAAGTTAATAAATAAATTGATGGTTACAAGTAAATTATGATCCTCTTACTCCAATAAGGACAGTATTTACATTAAAATTATGGTTATCTTTGACACCATCATCAATCACTCAGTAACCTTGTGGAAAGTAAGTGTTCAAAGTAAACGTCGTTTTGACCTATATTGTTGATATACAGTTAAGATTTAGAATTGCTTTCACCAAACCAACTAAGGGACATAACATATTAACGTGCTCGAAAAACGTTTTATTTCTTTTAATGTTACATACATTGAAAACCGCATCCAAATCGGTTAAGCCGTTTTTGACATTAGCGGAAACAAACGTACAGACTAACAGACATAGAAAACCAACAATAAACTAATTTACTTCATCGCCACTCATCATCAGATGGAATTGTTGTCAAGCATTAACTTATCATAATTAAAATAATATATGTAGTTTAAAAACTACGCTGTTATAATAAATCTGAATAAAACATATAATAATTCTTAAAATAAGTTGAAGTGAAAGGCGAGTAAGTTAGAGAAGTAAGAGAGAGATAAATAAATAACACCAAACACAAGAAATCTATAAATTCATTGTTAATCCCCATCAACAATTTTCTCAAATATCTGTATAAATCCGACGGTTTTTTCCAAAAACAATGACATGAGGATAAATTCATTTAAGTAAATTGTTATCAGTAATTGTTGGTTGTATAAATACGATTTATTGAATACAAAGATAACTTCTGACCGTTGAGTGGTTTATAAGTTCTGCAAGTGCAAATAATGTTGCTAACCATTGTATAATAATACACATCATTATAATGTTATATATAGTTATAAGTGATTTAGGTTTTGCGACTTAATAACAAACAATGTAATAAGAAATATATTTGCAACAGTTTTAACCATTTTTGTCTGTCTGTCCCTTTGTTCCCGCTTATCTCGAAACGAGGTATAAATCTATTTAGGAGGTGCGCACTAATATACATAATATGTATATTACCCAATATGTATAATACCCAATGCTTACCACAATAATATTGTGATAAGCATTGGGTACAATGCCATGTTTTCTTTTCAATCGGTTTACAAATAAAAAAAGTTATGTCAAATTAATAAAAAAAGATTGAAAATAAAAAAAGAAAATACTTTGAAAATAATCAAATCAAGATCAAATAAATAATAAAAATAAAAATAAATTCTGACAAATTAAAAAAACCCGCCTACACAACATATACCTAAGGGTTTTACAAATATTCCCACCGAAGCAAGTACAAGTGAGTTAAGAAATATATGTATCGTAAACAAGCTATAATTATGCCATTTTTACTAATAGTGTTATTGATGTTCATCGTAAAAATAAAAAAGAATCAACATTACAAATTAATATTCCTCATTTTATTACCAAAATTTGTGTAACCATAAAATGCTATAACGTATCTGTATAATTTTGAGAGATGAACAGATCAACTGTGACAAAAATGTGACGAGCTTATTTAAAGCACGTTGTAAAAGCTTCATTCTTTAAAAGTTCACTCGGCTATAACGGTTTAAGTTCACCTACAGCTTTGAGTAAAAGTTGACGAAAACCGAACAAAATTACGTCGAGAACTAGTATTGTAAATGACGAATATCAAAATTCACTGGTTGACATTGGCTTATTTCTCTTCAAATAATTGACTTTCGTATTATATGACTGTATTTTATTTATTAACGACACAAGAGAAATTCAACGTGTATTGTGAATCTGTACATCTGTCTATGGTCGTAGCGTAGCTATTGAACAGAAGAACTGATTTTAATCTTGTTTTTTGCTATTAATGAATTAAAATATAAAAGCTATAATTGAAGAAAATTCAGTTTGCAGATCGTTTAATCTTTCCTAATTGTTCAAGCAACTTCTTAGGCTGATCGATTCAAAAGCTCAACGGAACGGTCTCAATGAATAGGTTTTAGGTACTACGTTAACATTACAAAACTATAACATGTCTTTTTATTAATGTTTGTTTGTTAACAAGTTAATTAGTACTAAAACCACTGACATAATCTCGAAATTATTCATTAACGAGTAAAAAAATTGTACCAACATTACTATGAATAAATCGAACGCTATTTAAATTCGAATTTTAAACATTTAAATTGCCGCATAATCACGGACCAATCAAGTCGGGCGCTGTCATTTGACGTAATAAAGCGGTTTTGAGGAAGTCATACCAACGTAACAGGTGTAAATTGCTATATTAAGCGATCGTGCTATCAATCTCTCTGTCTCCGATGCGCCGGCGCATACATATGTATGGGTTAACTTTGCAAAATTTATTGTTTGACTCACCGCTTCGGATGCTTAATTATACGTATTTGGTAGACAAACTAGTCTAGTCCAGTTATCAGGGATGTTATGAATATCAAATTTCGGATACGGATACGGATACGGATCATCATCATCATGTCAGCCTTTATCTATCCACTGCTGGACATAGGCCTCTCCCAGAGCGTGTCACAATACTCGATCCTCCCCTGATCTCATCCAGCCACAGATGGATAGAGGATACGAAATAGGAATAATATTATTCCGGTTTCAGATACGGTTACGGATATGTAATTATTTCACATTGTCCGTTAGTTTAGGATTGTTTCGGCTACGGATATAATATGTAGTTATGACTAAGCAATATAATTACATAATAACAAACTATGCAAGACTCGCGCGCGGCTAGTGTCGGCTCGGCCGGGCAGAAATAACATGTCATAACATGTCTCATAAAGGTTCCACCCCTGTTCGAAATTAAGAGAAACTTTAATAACTAATTGCGTTACGGTTACGGATAGATTCTTATTTCGGATATCCGATAGTTTCGGTTACGGTTACGGTGCTCCATAGCATCCTTGGTAATTATGTCATCGCGTAGAACTTGTAAGTTTTGTTCGTGAGTGTTGACACTATTTAAAATGCATAGGGTAATAAAACGCATTAGTTTGGAATGTGCTTACTGCAAGTTTTTTATGTCGTTTTACTTCACACGATGTTAGCTTTTAATTCGCTCGTTTTTATTTTATTACTGTTTTAGTAATTTATAGCGGCGATAAAATGTTATTGTGTATTGTTAGCAAGAACCAATATTGTTTGAAAAAAGTCTGAGCAATATTAAATTTGTTCGCATAAGTCTTAGTAGGTATATTAAGTATTATACCGGCCGGGAATCGAATCCAGGACCCTTCGCTTCGCAGGCAGGGTCACCACCAACAAGGCTACGAAGTCGTCAAAAAGCATTGCAACTCAACTAAATCTTTCACTCTTTGGATACGATAACATTTAATCAGTTTTAAAAATATTTCTCACCAGGACGCAGTAGCCGTCGCCTATCTGATAACATTCTTGGCTCCCCATGTTAAGGACGTAATATTCAGATTTACTGAAGACTTTAGCCACACATTGACGTCAGGAGTTAAGGAGCATACCCATGGATTAATAGGCTCAATTTCGAAAGGCAAAGGCGATACTAAAAACAAACTCACGAGTCTTATGTATTTTGAGTAATGTCTAAAGTATAAAACAGTGACCATGCGAAGGAATTTTCGTTCGATTCCCGGCCTGGGCAAAAATTTAAGTAACAAATAAATGTTGGTATTTTTTTTGTGTTTATGCTTCATTTGTGTTTAATCGGATAATCTGAATCACTAGCCCTATATGTATATATCACTATAATCACTATCGAGATAATCTGACTGCAACCCATGAATGGCCTACTGCAGGGTACGGGTCCTTCCCCATAGCTGAAGAGACCTACAGAATGTGCGGATTAGTGGATGAGTTAATGACTAACGCATTGTTGGACATTATTACGCCACCTTGAAGGCCTCCGACATGGCTTATCGACAGTTATTATTATAACAAACGGACCTGATGGTTTTACGTGCCCTCCAAGATACGAGTACATCTAGGGGTACCGTAATTGGTAATTAAGCTCGAAGTGTTATTTTATTTAGCGAACAAATAAGTGTATAAACCGCTTTAGATCTCACAGCGGATGTTTCTTTATTGTTACACTCTATTCTTTCCAGCATATTCAAACAGAACGTATCAGAAATCTCAAATATCGGCCGCATATCTCAAAGCACCATCATTGAATTTATGTAGTGAGTACCCGCAATAAATCCGTCATCGTCAGATGACTCCGACGATTGCTATTTATGGTGTTAATCTACAATCTGTGTAGGACGAACCGGAGACGGTTATGGGCTCCTGGTATTCTGTTTGGTGCGTTGTAGTCGTACAGAGAGGACTGAACTAATAAAGAAGTTGTAAAGCCTACTTTTGAGGATCCGTATGGCGCAATGGTTATTTTATAATATTTATTAATAGTTCTGGGTTCGATTCCCAACGAGATGGAAATGTGAATGAGATGAAATTTCTGTTGACGGTCTGAGTGTGTGCCTGGGCTCCAAAGAAGAAGGATGAAAGACCATTGCATGTGTCGAATGAGAATGTTGAGGTATCACCTACGCACATGATTTTTTTCTACCGCCATTTCGCAAAGGTGCTCTAAAATCCTAATAATAGGTACTTATTATAAATGCGAAAGTTTGTGAGGATGTCTGTTTGTTACTTTTTCACGCAAAAACTACTGAAGGGATTTTGATGAAACTTTACAATAATATAGCTTACACATAACATATAGGCTCTATTTATAAAGACAGTGAGAATTATCCAAAATATATAACTAAATAGATTTATTTATAATGGAGGATAAGAAACGTCGAAAGAAACACCTCATTGTTTTAAAACATGATTTTTTTACATTTACAGTTACTAGTTTATAATACATCTCTTATAATATGTTAGCTCCCCGTATTCAATAAATCCAGCTCCTAATATTCTAGATATTTCGTTTCCAATAGTCTGTAGACATGTCAGCGTAGGCTTCGCCGATCTCGTTTCGCGGACCCATAAAGAATTATAACCAGTCAATTCTATTGTATTGTTATGTTAAACTGCGATAGGAAATCCGAGGTAGACAATTTTGATGTTGGTTTAATACCGTTTATTTAGCAGCTTTTGGGCAATAAAATACCATGATTACTGATTACAATTCCATCTGGTGTATTTGTCCATTTTGCCCGTTTCTATCTAGCAGTGATATGACGATCCGGATGGCGCAATGGTTAACACGCCGGATCGCCTTTCCTAGGGTCCTAGGTTCGATTCCCAGCGAGGCGGAAATTTGAATGATGAATTTAAATTTCCGTTCTTGGTCTGGGTGTGTGTGTTCTTGTCTTGTATGTTGTCCATGGCACCCACGACACAGGGAATCCTAGTGTGGGGCTATGAGTGTGTAGCGTTATTTATTTATTTATTTAGTGATAGCCAAGTGGTTTGAACGTTGGACTTTAAACTTGGCCTGGATCGGAATCCTGCACGCACCATTAATTTTTACAACCAAGTTGATTGTAATAGAATGTAATTATCGCTTGCTTCGTAGAAGGAAATGTCGTGAGGAAACCTGCACACATGACATGACACTCTGGGCATGAGCTACTAAGTAGTTAATAATTATGTTAAACACTTACAATAAACACCGTTGGACTAAGAAAATCTGAACAGATCTTCATAAATTATAGCTAGGAACTATGTAAATTACGTCACCTTTCAAACAAAAAAAATCGCATCTAATTCGGTCCATTCGTTTAGGAGATACAATGCGACAGACAGATACACAGATACACAGAAATGTCAAACTAGCACCCCTATTTTTACGTGGGGGGTTAAAATAAACGAATAAATTAATATGATATTTAATTAACATTTTGACTTAAACTATAACAACGCGAGTTTCAGACTAAACGTCGACGTCATAGCTCAGCCTTCAACGAGGCCATTGCTCCTACATATGGTATCTACCAGCCACCATTGGACGACAAGTGTTGCCAAAATCTTTCCATTTATTTATTGTTATAACGTGCGTTTTAAAGCCAATATTTACATCTACACGTAACAGGTGGTGAATGTGTCTAGGAGAGTGGTTCTCGGTGTGTTGTACAGAAATGAAATGACGTTCATTCCAAGTTGGTTTTCTACAGTTTTCGTTAGTCAAACTACGTCATCGCTTCATATTCCTACCGTGAGTGGTCTTGGAAGAAGAAGCGGAGTTATTTTCCTCCTCACAGTTAAAGATTGCTTTTACTTCTTACGTCTAAATATCAAAGTAATGGCCAAGTCGTTTCATCTTAAAAATAATCATCAAGTTTGTTATAACCTTTCGTTATAAAAATTCATTGAAGAAAGAAAGGAAGAAAGAGCCCGGTCAAGTGCGAGTCGGATTCGCATACGTAGGGTTCCTTACCACTAAGCTATTTAAACTATTATTATATTATTTTAAGATTACTTGTATGGACTTGGGGGCCCCCTTTGGGATATAATTTTTTTACTATTGTTTGTGAAAGCGGCTACAGTATCACGCTTTCTGTGAAAATTTCTGTGGTAAACCCATTTCCGTTCAATAGATAGAGCTCTGTAACAGACAGCGGAGGCATATTAATAGGGTCCGGTTTGCTCCTTGGGTACGAAACCCTAACAATTGAGATATGCATGGTCTTTAGTCTACCATTATCGTGGTAGACTTTGGCC
The DNA here is from genome assembly GCA_905404295.2 of Ochlodes sylvanus. Lineage (NCBI taxonomy): Eukaryota > Metazoa > Arthropoda > Insecta > Lepidoptera > Hesperiidae > Ochlodes > Ochlodes sylvanus. The sequence continues at coordinate 8,774,444 of FR990144.1, forward strand.
TGTACCCCTCATATTGGGTGACCCAAGCCCAGCAGTGGAATAACTATGGGTTGCGCAGAGCATTATAAACAAAATTATTAAACACGACGATTGCAAAGCGATTCGGTTGGCCGTAATTGATATAATCAGAGCACCTCAACGTTAAAACAACATTACATTTGCATATAAAAACACTCCAAATACCACCCATAACACGTAATTGAAAGAATATTGAGTCTAGATTGGTAATATACAAGTTTTGGGAGCAGCACACATAACTTTGCCTCACTGGTGCAATCAGCAGAAATGACTACCGGGAAGTGCGGAAAGTTACGATTCTTAAATAAATTTGAATTTTTAACGTTGCCGTGCTTCCTTTGTTCAAATAATTTAGCGAAGGTATTTTAATAATTTTATTTATTTATTTATTAGGTTTGCCAGCAGTTGTTACACGAAATACAGCACTTAACAAAATTACATTTAACATTAATCTACATGTACCACGGTGTCCACGCACACCCTATAATAGGCAAACATCGCATGCAAAAAGCATTAAAAACTAATAATAAATAACTGTACACACTCATAGGTCCACACTAGGATTCCCTGCGTCGTGGGTGCCATGGACTAAATAAACACGACACACTGGATGTGTTTCGTGCTTATTGAGAGCAGAAAATTACTTCGTTGGGAATCGATACAGTTCAATCAATACAGTTGTCGGGCGGCAGCGGAAGGGTTGTGCTGCATGCTCGCATATCAAACAAAAAATAAAAAACCGAGTAAAATAAAAAGATGTAAGAATACATTATTTATTCTTACAATATATTAACTTCTTTTTCAAACAACCGTGATCACACAATTATTATTTCATTCGTTTAATCATTCACTCAATTATATATTATACTAGTAAACCCGCCCTCGCTTCGTTACGGGAAACCTGATTTTTTCCGACTTTCAAAACTTTAATATACTCGTATTATACATAATATAAACTTTCCTCTTGAATCATTATATCTATTAAAAAAAACCGTATCAAAATCCGTTGCGTAGTTTTAAAGATCTAAGCATGCATAGGGACAGAGAAAGCGACTTTGTTTTATACTATGTGATTGTTATAGTGATACGTACATTTTCTTATTCATTCATTATTAACTTGAGACAATCGTATTTATACTTTCGTTTATTATTGAACACTCGTAGCCCTTCAATTAAAAACGAATTCGCGGGGGTTATACAGTAATAAACTTTAAGTATTATCTTAATGCACCAAAATAAGACAGTATACTTAAGCCAAATGACAGAAAATTCTGATCTCCGAAAGACCAACGTTTTAACATAAATTCGCAGAGTTAATTTCTCGGTAATCTTACAACATAAACCCATTCAGAAATTCCACATTCAACTCATCTCAATGGTCATACATTAAGAAATTAATGAATTTACAACGTTTTGTGTAGCAATAAGGCATAAAGACATAATTTTATGATACCCGACAACGGTTTTAGATTGTTAAAAATTATTTTCGTGTTCTTTATTCAACATTATCAGTGCCTATTAATAAAATCTTTGGAAGTAGATTCTTCATTCATAGGAAATAGAAATTACTGACGATCCCGTAACTAAGACAGATTAAGATTTTAAACTTCATATTACTAATTTATCAATTACAACAATACCCGTATCAGTAAAAGAATTTTTTATCCAATAACGAAAACAATTTTAATAGTATTAAAACAATTTTTACTTACGCTAATCCAACAGAAAAAAAATGTTGAAAATCAACTTAGACGTACCAGAAAAAACCAACAGTTTTATTACAACAGACAAGAATACATTTTATAATGAACAGATAACATACAAAACGTTTTAGCTCCTGACTGGACAAAAAATGTGAGTTATAACTAATTATAACATTTGCAAATGGTTGATATAACAAGTTTTGAATACATTTTAGTAAGATTTATTGTTCTGCACTATGTTACGGTTTTACCAAAAGACAAAATTGTGAACTTAGGTATTAAAATATAGTTAATTATATTTTACCATAGAAAACTTAATTTTTAATTTAATTTTAATTGTGTTCGTTTAATATAAATGAGACGTTTATAAAAATGTTGAATGTCTGTTTTATGCGACCCGTGTTGATATTGATAGAAAGACGAAGCGAGGGGTCCCGGATTCGATTACTTGACGGAGCAGATATTTATGTGATAGATAATATTATTTGTTCTCGGACCATGGGTGCTAGTGATGTGTTTTTGTGTTTTCCATGCCGCCCGCAACACAGAGGATACTTGGATGCGGGATTATTAGTGTGTTAGCCTTTATTAATTGAAAAAAACCATTCATATTTAGTTGGAGTTGATGTTTATTTTAACAATAACTAACAAAATAAATGATGTCACTAAGTATCTTAATAACTCTCCTATCTTCTCTTCTCTCTTAACAATGACATTTAGTTGGAGTTGATGTTTATTTTAACAATAACTAATAAAATAAATGATGTCACTAAGTATCTTAATAACTCTCCTATCTTCTCTTCTCTCTTAACAGCAGTATTACTATAGTTTCAAAGATTCCTTTCCCATACCTAAGACTTCCGGACTCTAGTCCAAGCTATTAAGATTTTACGATCACTATCTACAGACCACCTCATTGACCGCTCGCGGCGATACAAATAATACTTACAATTCACGAGGGCGTCTTGAACAACCTTTATGCATTAGATAATAAAGTTCAAGTTCAACTAAAACACGGGTCATTGTCATGTGACAGCTACAATAGAGTCATTATAATATTACAGTAGAGGTATTATGCCCGAGTTTGTAATTATCTTCTTCAAACACGTGCTTATTATCTAGCTATTTAGGTGTCAAATGCAATCATTTTTAAATGTAAAAGTGTTGTGTTGTTGATTTATGTCACTGGTCGTATGTGTCTTAGGCATTTCGTCGTAAAACAATGACTTTTTAACGGTATCCATTGTTGGAGATGTAGGTTGCAAGGATAGTAGGTACTATCCTAATAATATTCGCGGATAATGGCTGAAATATTTAGACAGATCGAGCTATGAATATTAAGGACCTTAATTATGCTATAATATAGATTTCGATGATAGAATCTAGAGACGAATTTTCGACGATAGAAATCTATGAATAAAATAATGATTAAGTAAATGTATGACGGAATTACGTCAAGAATAACTTACTTAATTTGATTTAACTACTATAAATATTAAATACTTCACCTAGTATACACATAATTTTATTTAAATATGGTAATAATGCAAGCCTACGTATCACTGGCCACTGCCTACTTAAATACATAATATAATTATTATTTTATGAAACTCAAAGCATCTTAGAATTTTATGTAAAACTTTTACGTATAGTATATAACGTTACTTTTCTAAAGAGTATAGGTCAGGTACCTATGAATGAACTTATGAATATATGTAATTCACACACAGGTAGAAAATGTGGATTATGTTTCGATAGTACATTAAATATGAGGGTAAACGCATTTTATGCGGCAGTCATTCACAGATTGTCACCCAGCAAAGGAGTTCGTTGCATTGTTCGATCGTTCATCGCTCGATTTCACGAGTTTTATTTAAGATACTCAATTATCGATCATTGACATGTTTGACATTTTATATATGAAATACTTAAATACAATCATAATTTATTCATTGCTTCATTTATTTGCATTTTAATATCATGATCATCACATGAAATTACCGTTTATTTTGATTTTTTTCTATTTATTAATTACTATAAAAGAGGGTACTCACTGTAAACGCTGGTGCCGTCTATGGTGCCGTTGACGGTGCCATCTGGCAGCAGCTGGAGATAGCGGTTCTTGAGGAACATCTGTATGGTGCGCGAGGTGCCGGTGATGTGGCTGAGATTGGCGGAGCGCTGCGCGCGCGGCTCTGGAGCAGGGGCTGCGGCGCACGAGGCAAGCGCCAGCGCCGCTAGCAGCAGGCGCAGCGTCGCGCGCATGGCGCGCCGCGCCCATGGCAGCCGCGCCGCCGCCGTCACTGCTCAACGCACGCGCATACCACGCACTACACCGAAATCCGATACTCGACTAGTCGCCAATGTCACTCAAATATGGCGCCCAACGAGGGACTCGTTAGCCACTGTCAGTTCGCGATTGTACGCGATCGAACTGACATGTTAACTTATCTTGTTTATGTTTGTTTCGCGTTTTACAGTTTCGAATTGAATTGAATTTGGTAAGTAGGACTCAAGTTGGACAATCAGTTCGTTCGGTTATCGTTAATCGATGATTATCACACGTCATCAAATACATGATAATAGCTTGTGGGATCAGTATTGCACCATTCCAGCCGGACTTGCGACACACTGTCTCGGTTTACGCCAAGCCGCAAGCGAGGTTTGCGGGTGCGGTCTCACAATCTGTAACAAATAATAGATTCGTGTTAATAATAGCTTCTGGTCTACGAATCGTAGAGACCGGTAAGTTGATACATCTAAAAACAGACTTAGTTAACATTCAAGTAAGGTGTGAAATATTTTTTAGAATATACAATGACAATTTAAGTATGTCATCACCCATATCACGATGTGCACATTTCATATTTTCAGTTGCAGATCGTGGGCACCGATTTTTCACTTTCAGGCACTTTGAGGCATGTAAGGAGTCCTATAAGAATAACGTTGAAATTAAATCTGACGTTTCACAACCCAGGGCGCAGGGATCTCGAACAGCAAGAACCTTATATTGGTTCCTTTTTGATATAGCAGGTTGTAGTAGCTGTAGGTTGTAGTACTCGTAGGTAGCAAGGGTGTTTCGAAGTCTGCCTCACCTCATCCTCAGTCCAGAAAGCCATTAATGGGTCGAAATTGAGACAGCGCAGTACCAGACAAGCTATACCAGGACAAGTACTCATACAGCCATTTTCGATTCAACCATTCTCAAGTCAGTTCCCTGTCCAAAACCAACCATTATAGTTTTAGTGTTTGTTAATTTACCTACGATGGAGACTATGGATAGATTTAGATAGATTGTTATAAACAAACAAACTGGCATACTACCCCCGCACTAGGATTCCCTGTATCGCATGTCGCATGGACAACATAAATAACCTTTAGCTTTTACAAATATAGATGTTATATTTACAATAACACGCATATTATGTAGATCTAAACACAACCGTAGACAACCAAGTTAGTAAAACCAATAACGAAAATCGTAACCTATAAAAATATACACACTCCTTAAAATCACGTGGCCGTATTAGCAATTTTGTTATCTAAACAATAAAAAGAGTATAACTATTTTCAACCTTATATCATGTTAATAGCAGCTACCAATATCCTTAGAAACGATTCGGTTGGACCTGTTGATAGATACAAAACAGAAAATTGTTTTAATTCGCCCGAAAATTTCGTAATAGCCGCAACGTAACACAGATAGTGTAAACACGCATTCCGCAGACCGTAAATTAAAATTTGTAATGGAGATTTTATCCGTTTTTGGGTTCGGCCGTGGATTGAAATATAAACACTATTTTATAGTAATCACTTTACTTGTAAATAAATAATATAAATGTGTTCAACGCACAAGAACAAAAGCTTTCGACTTCGACTGTCAGAGACCGTATATCAGAGAGACAGAGAAGGCGAGGACTACAGAGCAAGCACAGAGTATGTGACATACCGTTACATACAATGAGTCTGTGGCATACCGTTACAAATTTGAATTAGATTTCTGTACGGAATAAGCTTACAATTGAAAATGTGGTTCAAGCTAGCCATGTGTGTAGCCATTTTTGTATGTCAGACATTCTACCGCAAACGACTTGTCGTGTTCGTTCAGAGCTTGAATATTTTCTTTCTCTCTTTCCCCGTCCTTTTTTCTCGGCTAGCAAAGCACCAGTGATGTTTGTATTACAGACTAGATGTGCCCGCGACATCGTCCGCGTGGAATTTTAATTGTTACGGGTCTAAGTTACTCCTTATTACATCAGCTATCTGCTAGTGAAAGTCGCGTCAAAATCGGTCCAGCCGTTCCAGAGATTAGCCAAAACAAACAGACAGACAGACAGAAGAAAATCGTAAAAAAAATATTTTGGTATATGTACCGTTTATACATCCATATGCATTTATTAAAAAGCTGTTAATTTAATACCTTACAAACAGACACTCCAATTTTATTTATTTGTATATACGATGTCCATGGGCGACGGTGACCACTCACCACAATTATGTTTATTTGTCTGCCATTAACATAAAAAAGTGCGGGTAGGCACTAAGGCATAAGTTCCTCACTACGAAGAGTTACTTACTAGTATACAAATAAATAAATCGTTTCAATTATATTTTCAAATTTCGAAACAAATGTCAAAGATTTCACACTGGCAAGGTGGCAAGTACCCGCTCACTTAGAAACAATACCTGTCAATAACGAAATATAAAAAAATACGATAACCGTTGCTAACTTGCTTTCCGATAGCGGATCAAAAATCGAATATTTCAGGTCACAATCGATCGATTATAAAAACGAATCGATTAAGCCACCGTTGAAATTACTTCTCACAGTTTCAAATATTGAAGACGAGAAAACCAATTCATTTTCGTTCTTAATTCTTGGTAATAAAGAACTAAACACTTGCCTTCGTGAATTGAAGCATTAACTGCTAACGATTCCTTTTATTCGCCGATTAGAGAGAATGCTTTTATGCAATAATGCGTAGTCATCACTTCCTGATAATTTTATATGAGAGACTAGATGTGCCCGCGACTTCGTACGCGTGAGAATTTTTTCCATCGTATCCATCCAATCCCGCTCTCGTGGAAATTCCGGGATAAAATATGTTGTCCTATAAACTCCCTCTATCTTCCAGTAAAAGCCCAATTAAAATCGGTTCAGCCGTTCTGGAGATTAGCCCGGAAAAACATAGAGACAAACAAAAATTAAAAAACAGTGTGTTTTAGTGCCGTGTAAATGTCTGTAAGCACTTAAGAAAACAGCTATTTTGACACCACACACAGACACTTCAATTTTATTAATATGTATAGATTTTAGATGAGAGCATTAAAAATGGCACAATCGATCACTGATTAGTACTTGAGTGGTAAGTGGTTACCATCGCTCATGGATATCACTGGCCAAAGGCATCACTGATGGGTTGTCGACCGAGGAATAATACAGAAGAAATAAAGAAAACACTAAAATGATAACGGCCAAGAAGAAAGTGCGAGACCTACTTACTGGCTTACTGACACTTTATTCGGTTAAAGTGACACTTTAAAAAAACTTGCTTGCTTACAATATCAGTCAAAGAAGGAAAATGAAAAAAAAACAAAATGTGTGCAAAAATTGATGTTTTGCTTTGCTTACGTAAGCCGCCATTTTGCCGATGCTTCGTATCTCATTTTCTCCCACGTTAAAATGTGTCTCTTTTTTTCGTGTCCGTTTCATTTCATTGCGCGTCATTTCCGTTTCATCGAATCCCAAATCACAACGATACTAAAGAAGTAACTTCAAATACTCGCTTGCTTACAATATCACTCAAAGAAAGAAAATGAAAAAATAAACGCTGACGCTGAAAATAACACTAATAAATTAATTTAAGAAACCACCAAATTACACAAACTTGAATTATTTTCGTTACATGTCACTCATATTGGATGGCAGACGGCGCCTCGGCAGGAAAATGTCACCGGACAAATATAGCAGTATGTCTGTAGGCTTATGGGCTAAAGATAGGTGTATCAAAACAGATGACGAACAGAGAATACTAGAAGCTGATGTGCTAAAATTCAGCTATGTCCGTCAGAGGATGAATTAGATAATTATGTATGTATCCCAAGTGATGCATATTATCGGGATAAAGAAGTTCTCCATGATAGTTTTAAAATTGTGTAGTCTACCAATACGCACTTGGCCAGCGTGGTGGACTATGGCCAGTACCTTGTGAGAGGTAATCCGACCCCTACAGTGAGTTAGTTTCTGGTCTCCTTGTCTTGTTCCTCTTTGCCGAGACTACTAGCTGCAATGCTCAATGGAAATTCGCTTGGTGCTGCAATCGTAGCGTTGCCGAAGCTGTTTCCCACGGTTGCCGCGCGTGGAAGTACTTTTGAATGATTTTCAAACAAACTTTCATCCCTAACTTTGCCTCCTTACGGGTTGATTTACCAAAAACGTTAAAGTGTTCCAATAATTTTAACCATAATCCTAGAAACCAATTTTCATAGTGTCTTCTTTAAAATCGACGGAATTTCAAACAAACTCTCAACCCCTATTTAACCCCAAACAGGTGGTATATGACAAAACGTCAACTAACAACTAACTTCCTTCCTGCCTAATTTCTTCTGTATAGGACAAGCAATTTTCGATATTTCGACCTTTCGCTTTAAATATTTAGATTCAACCTCATAAGGCCAGGAAAATACGCTGCAAAATGTAGCGGCATTTGGTTCTAAATTGACATTGACACAGACGCTTGTAAGCGAATAAAATACTCTAGCGCGTGAGTTACACGGCCCAGCCATATGTAAATTTGCCGATTTGTAACTGTTTAAGTTCTAGTAGTTTATCAGTTACCGCAGAACAAATAATAGGTAATTAATTCCGAGTCACGTTCGCCCCAATTTCGCCGGTCCGATTAAATCTGAAAGTTGGCGACATGTTTATTGCAACTTTTCTTTCGCCTTCCGTTTCAGTGCATTCCGCGGTTTTAAATTTCATACAAAACAGTCGACTGAATTTTTTACCGTTATTGCGAATAATGCTATCGTATGTTTTTGTTTGTTCCTCTCAGTTTTTATAAACATTTTTGTTTATTTTACTGATCAAAGTGCAGTTAGCTGTGAGATTCATTCATAGAATTAGTTAATGGTGAAGATTCATTCTTAAATAATAATTATATTTTTGAATAAAACACTTATACTCCTACACGAAGATTTTTACCTATTACATCTGTCATATTATAAGTGTGTGCTGTCCACGAATCGAACCCGGACCCAACTATCAAGTGCACATTAAATGTCGTCAAATTAAATAACTCTACTTTATTGAATTTTCTTCCATTTTAGTTCAAAAGACATTATACAATGTTTATAATTCATACAAGCATGGTGTTAAATACATACTTCATACTTTCATCATCATCATCATTGAGAAGGATAAAATAAAAGATAAAATATTTTAACACGTTTCGGTTGCAATTCTAGACCAACAACTAGATTTTCTGCTGCCTTTTTCCCAATCAACACCATTGAGGTGATAATTACCATTACCACCATAGGTTTGATAATTCGGCGGGTTCATAACTTAATTAGGCACACCTGAGTTTGGGGTTTGGAATCTCAGACAATTTGGAGTTAATAATATTGGTCCGGGGACCCGGGAATGCACCCCTTGTGCCCCTTGGATAAACTCGAAACTGCTGTCCCAGACCAGCAGTGACCACTTAGCATAAGGCTATCAGCCTCATTTATTTGTCGGCTATTGACGTACTACCTCATTCCTAACCATCCTAGCCTGAACGCAATATACTATTTTATTATTAAATTCAATTCAGCACATCATATTTGAGGTGTAAATTCATTGATACACCCACTGATCCGTTCACAAGGTTCATTCACTCACGCCAGTAATTTGATACGAATGGATTATGCAAAGATCGAATGATTGACCTGATTCGAATTGACACTCGTAACCGAATGAACATAATCGATTTTCGTGAACATGCTCAGTTTTATTTGTAACGTGTTTCGAGTTTCGGAAATGATTCAAATGTAATTGATACCTTTCACTTGTGAAATACATTAAAGAGATTTAACATAAAGTGTTTGAAGTAACTTTTGTCACTGCGTTTGTATAAGAGGTAGCCAGGAAAATTTTACAGACTTTACGATCGTTTTGTATTGTAATGCCTACCTGCATTGAAATCGCGATTAAGATCCGACTTTTTAATACTTAAAGATTAAATCGTGATTTAAATATGATTGGATTGGTAATAAATCAATGAATCGGTTGTTTCTGAAGTAGGGGAGACCGGGGTTGGTTGTGACATTTTAATTTTAAAGTGTCATATTTTTTTATTTGTTTGATTCTTTTACTCGAGTTAATATTTGTTTGATTCAGTAACTATTCAGCATTTAAATTTAAAATACATTTTGTATACCAAACCATTAGTTTAGATATAAATGAACAAATTCTGAAAAAAATGGCCTGTCACTTTCAACCCCGTACCCGGGGCTGGTTGTTACACTACATGGGGCAAAATGTTACAACCAAAAACTAATGTAATCAGAACTTTTTTATTAAGAACAATCATCACCAACAGTTACGTTTCTTAATTTAAATAACATATTATGATGTCTAGGTCTACAAAGCAATCTTTTGGCTCATTAAAATAAAACTTAAAATGAAATAAACTTTAAACTAAACAAAAATCTTTCCTGTTATAACAAAATAAGATTTGTTGATTCTTCATGTATCCAACTTTGAGAGATTCTATGGGCGCGCTCTTCTGTTTTGCTTCTTTTCTTTTCTTTATATATCTAGTTAAGGGTATATAACACAATTCTAAATCTTTTGCGATGCTACGAACTTTTTTAGTTGTACCTCCCTCTAAAATAGTTGCTGCTCGTTCGTACATAATGATCTTTAGATATTTTTTCACGCTATGTTTTCCTTTTAAATGTCCTCATGGTACGAAAAAACAATAAACAAATTATATCGGTTGAAAAGAAAAACCACGGCGCAGGTAGTGACGTGTCACAACCTGCCCCAAGCAAATGTCACTTTTAGCCCCAACGCCTAAATTGATCTTTTGAGGTTAACTAGTAAACGTACAAATTAATATAACTGTACAAAAGTAGTTTTATTGCAAAAAGAAAGGCTTAGGACGCAAAAATAACATCAAACACCTCTCTAATTAGTTCGAAAACAGGCTGTAGACCAATATTACGAATAATTGAAAATTTTACAAACCTAGGGTTTTTTGAGTGACACCCAGGTGCTCCTTTCATAAAAGCCCTGGTGCCACTGGCTCTCGCGGGGGGTGAGCCATCAGTGGTGGCGTTATTTATCTCTTTCTAACGTCACTACAGCGTTCTCTGTTCCGCCGCTAATGTCACTGTAACAACTTACCCCTGTCACAACCAGCCCCGGTCTCCCCTAATGTTTTTATGCACGCAATCGTTGAAATTTCTGATGTCGCGTTTATTACGCGATAAATGGCAAAAAACATCCCAATCGATTTATTCAAACACGAGATATCGATATTGGGAGAAACTTCGGTAAATCATGTTTTTAATGTATGGCGCTCCAATCGGCTTCATCCATCATTTGTTCCAAGCCAACCGCCACTGCTCGTGGTGTACTCAGCTGAAACACGAACAAGGGTTTGGAGACAAGTCTATCCTTTCGTTGGGCTTTGTACCATACATTATCTTACCAGTCTGACTAGCCACCACCTTACGGATGGCGGTGACCACTTACCAACAGGCTCGTTTGTTCGTTTGTCGACTAATTACTAAAAGTAATTCAGCGAGAAATGTAGGGATAACTGTTAATTCATTTTGACTTCTGATTCTTTAACATACTGGTACAACACTATGCTTATCTACACCAATAGGTTTTAAAATCAAGTTTCAATTAAGAAACCAAGGCTTATCATTAAACCACTGGGCTTAACTTATTATCAATACTATACATCGATAAATCGTTACGTTCGTAAATATCGATTAATCGATACGTACGTATCGGAATGCATCTTTAAAGAAAATGAAGCAACTGTACTTTCGTTATTTATTTATTAATTCAAATCATTCACATTTAGAATTGTAGATACCGGTCTCGATCTACGATTATTCGTATAGGGTGATCACACGAATAATTTAAAATACTAAACAACGCTGTGAAATTTATTGGTTACTGATACAGGGTGTGAATAATTGGATACTTCTAGCAGTCTAGCTCAATAGGGTATCGGGTGAACCTATAAGAAATATGGTTGTATAAAACAACGGAATAATACCTTCCTACGATTAAAAACATAAATTAAAACCATGTACCTACTACGCTGACTTAAGAGGATTTTTGGACTATAAGTTGTGGTTCAGCGGGCCTCAACACCTTAACCATGTGACATTTTGTATGCCAAAACAGTACAGTTCTTATTTTTCACTAAAAAGACGACTTGTTCTGTTTTCTGCTCTAAAAGTATTCCAGATATAGCAAAAATCGAAAAATTGCGCGCAATATTTTTTTATGGTACCTACCATACAGCCAGCATCAAGTTCAAGATGATAATGTTGTGATTGAACTGTTTTAATTTATAGTCGGAAATGTCAATAATTCTACATATTTTTAAATGAATTAGTTTTACGGAAAATGCTATAATTCCCGTCACGATTGTTAATTTTTGATTGACATGTTGTAAATGGACTAGAACATTCCTGCATTAAATAAAACATGTTAATTGTTGTTTAACGTTTGCATAAATCATTTCGAATCGATAATTAATTGCATCGATTTGTTTTATTAGTTGCTATCGCTTTTACACGAAAAATATTAGTTGTTTAAATTGTTTTCATAAATAATGGATTTTCGTAAACCAGTAACCTAACCTAACCTTGTAACCTAAATCATCTCATAATCGAATCACATAAAATCGAACATAATCGATAGTATCAAATTAAATTGAAAATAATCACATTAAGGCCGAAAATAACAGTTTCAAACTATATCATAAACCTAATGATAAACAATTTAATTAATTATACATATTTCTAATTTACCCAAAATCGACTTACGACTCGACTCGGCTTCCGAATCGACTTTCTCAAAATCTCACTTATAAGTTTATTTACCATACATGTTTGTCGCTGGGTCAATGCACTTTGGTTACCTAGATATCACACATTATTAATTCCCACTCACAAGATTCGGAGAAAAACAGACAAACAAACAGAATGATCCTAAAGATAATCGATTTTCCTTAGCGCAGCTTTACGTTACGTTAAAATTTTTATTAACTGCCAGAAATCCTCTACGCATACGAGGACGTAACTAAAACACGTCGTCAAAGTTGGCCTCATGGTATAATGTCATGATCTTCATGTTTATAAATAGTAATTGCATCTAAAATAATTATTATTCGTAATAATAATTCAGTGCTTTGAACATTGGACTGCCGAACAAGGGAAGGCAGTACTGGGTTCGAATACTGCCCGCACCTGTAATGTTCAAAATTTGTGCAGGTTATAAAAATTATCACCTGCGTTTGTGAAAGAAAACATCGTGAGGAAACCTGCACACCTGCGATTTCTCCATAATGTTCTCAAAGGTGTGTGAAGTATGCCAATTCGCAATTTGCGCAGCAGTGGGACAGTTTTGGGTTGCGATGACGATGATGATGATGATGATGATGATGATGATGATGATGATGATTGATTGATTAATTCTCAATTTTATTTTATTTAAATACGTCAAACAGAATCGATTCCGTTTATATTTTCATACTCACGTAACACTTAAAACTAACTAAAATAATTTAAGACCTTGAAATATGTTTAGTCTGTGTTAGATCTGTGAATCATGGGCGGATTATTTTTTATCTATTACGTCTGGCGATATTCGCTGGCGTGGTAACCGGCTCCTACTCCATTTAAAAACAAACAATCGTTGCTTTGAGTTCCGCGTATTATAAATACAACATACTTATTTTAAAAATTTGTATGCCATCCGAAGTCCTCCAACATATTACGAGTATATCACGGCTTACCTCACGTATTTTAATTGTCCTCCAACATAGCTTAACGACTGCTTCCTAATAATAACAACCGGGACCGACGGCTTCACGTGGCCTCCGAAGCACAGAAGCGCTCAAGAAACTTCGGAAACATCTTTTATTGCATATAGGCAAATCTAACCCTTGGCCTTTGTAAACAACTATGCGTCCAACGTCACTCGTATATCTCGTTAAGCCGTTAATGCATGTTTATGCATAATTTTAATATTAATGTCTACGCATATTCATATTCTTAATGTATCTAGTAATAAATAAATAAATTATAACGTGATGTCATATGCACATGGCGTCTCTTAAACATTGCGGAAATATTTTGTGCTTATCATTATTAATAACGTAATTAGTTTTGCGGTTAGAAGAAATTTCTAGGATCTATTGGGATACAGCCCACTTAGATCGACGACCCCGTAATTTAGGAGGTAGTGGCCTTTAGCGTAGCGAGGGGCCCCGGAACTCCCGGGTTCGATTCCCTGGCTCGTTTGCTCTTTTGTTGTGTTTTACATAAAAAAATGTAACTTAACAATTTTCTTAATGCCATGTATCTAATACGCAGTAAATTAATTTTGCTAATAAATAGATACGCAGTCAATCCAAAACAGAGAGCATAGTTGGTTCCAAATCAATAAAAAATAAGACGAACTGCGCCATTACGATTCGTAAACATCACAATATCAATCGAATATTAATCCCAATATCAATATCACCTGAGAATGACATGTTACAAAACAGTTTTCATTTTTAATAAAACAAAAACGGCTCTCAAGTCAGACCCCAAGTTTACTAACATTATGTCACTGTAAAATTGAACTTATAATAAAACTTTAAAGTTCATATTGCAAATGCCACTCCGCAATCGTTCACCCTAATATTATTTTCATTTCATGTGTTTAATAAAAAACAAATCTGTTGTAAGTGTCATCTCCGTATTATCTTTGCTCCGAAAACACGTTTTAATAACGCACTTTTTGTAGGGTTGGCACAAATCTTTGAATTTTTTTAGCTCAAGCGCATTTGGTGACAGTGTTACCTACGCGAGGGATCCAGGGTTCAATTCTCGGCAGGACAATTATGTGACAGAAAAACGTTCATACTCGGGTGTTGGTTGTTTCATGCCAGTGTACATTTAATGTCACTTACAACGCCAGAATTTCCAATGTAGAGTCGTGAGTGTGTGAGCGTTTAGTCGTTAACAATAATGAAATACAGGATAATTACTATTTTCAATTGTTTTTATCAGATGATAATTGACTTTTTCCGATAGTTGATTATTATTTTTGATAGTTTATTATGTTTTTTTCTCTTTAATGATTTTATTCGTGTAAAATTATATTACTATGTTCAGTTTCCACGAAATTGTAACAAACCCAATGCCTGCTTGTCAATACAACTAAAATAAAAAATATAATTATAAATTTACTATTTAAAACTTAACTATTTTCATTAGTATGACCGATATTTTCTTATTTTGCACTAAAATATTAAGCTTACGTAACTCCATAAAACTTAATTTCAAAAAAGCCATATGTGACAGCCCTAGATTTAGTGGACTCAGTGTCACTCCCGCAAAGTTATCGTATTACGGATCTGCGAGCGCACCCTATCAGTGCTGTGTTTCTTATGTTTATGACAGTTCTGCATTTTTAATATCGCCGTCACAGTGTAAATACTGAGCAGTCTTGATACTAGAGCGGGACACGGCTGGCCTGTCCACCTGATGTGGCGCGACCATTGCACATTGACGTAATGATGTTCGTAGTATTTTAACTTGAGACTGTTCTTTCTGACTAATTACAGGGACGTTAGCTTTTACAGTTAGGTAGTAGTTAATTATTATTTTTATTTTTATGTCGGTATTTCTTTAGTTTAGATTTATTTTGTGATTTGTAGTTTGTATGTATATAATTGTGTTTTTTTCAGAACTACAAAAACCGACCTGAAGACAAACACGATTGAGAGAAAAGCCAAAGGAAGTCGTATTAAAACCCTAAAACAAATCCGCATAGCATCACGGAAATCAGACACGGCATCTGAAGATGTTAAGAAAAAACCACCTGAGTACGAGGAAAGCGCAAATAAAACAAAAGATAAGCGGTGTCGATGACCCCGTGACGTATGATAACAGATATAGTCGAGCTCGGCAATTAGGGAGACGGAATTATGTTCTGACGCTGCGACGGATGCGGCTAACGGGCGCGTCGTCGGCTTGCGGCTTGCAGCTTGCGGCACATTGTAGGCGAAGTCAGTTTTCTCACAGCACCTTGGGCAAGCAATTTGGGACTATTTCAGTTAATATCTTCAAAGTACAAATTATTTATATAATTGAAGATATCTGTTATTTTTAAGTAAAACTTAGTGATATTGTCATACTTCATATCAATGTAATAGACGTAATAGTAATGGATAGCTTATGACAGATTTATGCAGTACTTTCACCCACTTTTACTACGTTTATTTTTGATGCAAATAGCATGAACACACAAATTAGACATCAAAAACACGGCAGAACTATAAACTAATACCAGGATCTATCACTTAATATCCAGGCCAGTAATAGTCTATGCTCGAAGCTGGATAACCCTATCAGTCTTCTATTAAAAACATCATGGATTCATAGTCACATCTATCCAAATTCATCCATTGATGACATACCGGCAAACTCTTTTCTAATAATAAAGCCATTTCCAACACGAGCCGCAAGACGCAAAACGCGAGCCGCAGCCGCAAGCGATAGATGACATTTTTTTAACTTTTGGCAGCTCCATCGACGTTTCAAATAAACTAGAATAGACCCTTTGATGTATCTACGTTTCGCTCATGCGTTTTCCGCAATCGGAACCCCCTACTCTTTAATGGCATTGTTATAAATAGTTACCGCAATTTGGGAACTGAAAGTGTTACGTTAGTTAAAAATAAAAGAAAACGTGACGTTACACATGTTCTATAAGCAGTAGATGCAGGCGACGAGAATGTTGTCTGTGGAGATGTAATGATGAATATTATGGCAATACTTAAATGTGTTGGTAGTAACAAGTGAGAAATTAACAATAATGAACTCGTTACAGATTCAACGGTTAACAAAATTTAAATTTATTCACTACACGAGAAAAGATAATAAGCAATAAAAATATTAATTAACTAAAATTGGACGTAAACTAAACCTAACAAAGGAAATAAGAATACTGGCACGTTCAAACAAACAATAAAACTTTTTAGCTTGATTACAACAGTACAGAATAAAAAGAGGACAAACGAAAAATTACGATCTAAATGATGTTGGTATTAAACTAATACGGATAACAATAATGAAAGCACCCGTCAAGTGTTAGGGAAAGCTCAATCAAACGACAAGCACGAAGGTAATGTCTCAATCATTCAGTAACTGATCATAGAAAACTTTCATCTCGACTACAAACATTTCCAATGGAACTTAATACTCAGGGATCACCGCAAATAATGTCCCAGTTAACAAATTGAACCACAGTGAAATTGATTTCACTCAAATCTAGTAAAACTGGTGGCCCGTTTGTGAGCATATTTCTAAATACATATTGACAATAAAATTCCCTGCGATGAAGCAACTGCAAAGTTAAATACAAGAAAAAAGTAACCAACCAACAAACGACTACTTAAGAATAATCATTTTAAAGACAGGGTTGCTTAAGCACTGCTTATGCCAAAAGATAGTTATGAGACTACTGAATTTTAAGTGGGGACCATTTTTTACTAGACTGGGTCAGGTGTGTACTTTAAAAATACAAAAAATAAGTGTTATTTTATTAGATGGACGTACAACATTAAATCACAAGTTTTTTTCCGAAATCTTATAGACTTTTGACAGCACCAAATTGTTAATCTTTTTTGATATTAACTCACTTTAATTTGTACACTTAGGTACTATCTGAGATCGAAGTTATAACTTAATTAAGTTCAAATTCAAATATATTCTCATTATTATAAATGTGATAAATAACAAGTAATCATAAATTCTGCAAATCAAAAATTGTATTCAACTGATAATATTTTCGACGCAGACAACTAATGTTGGAACAGCTGTATCGAAATTATGTCATTGATATCACTACTTGATTTTGATACCTACTTGAGTTTGAGACTACTTGTAGCAAGCACACCTTACTTGCTCCTCAAGTTGTAACAGATTATAAGTGGTGGCTGAGCCACTTATAATCTGTTATCCCTACTTCCCTACTAATATTATAAATGCGAAAGTAACTCTGTCTGTCTGTCTGTCTGCGTCGCTTTCCCGCTTAAACCTCTCAACCGATTTTGATGAAATTTGACACAGACAATCTTTAGACCCTGAGAAAGGACATAGGCTACCTTTTATTGCGACAAAAAGGGATGAAGAGGTTGAAATAAAGGTTGAAAGTTTGTATGGGATTTCTTCGGGTTTTAAGCACAGCGCCATCTAGGGGTGAACCTTCCTAACTTAAAGAATAAGAACGCCTAGCGCCATCTCTTAAAGAACCATGAAACTTTATATTTAAGCACTTGATAATAAGTTTCCCGAAGCGAAGCGAGGGCGGGTCGCTAGTTAGAGATATATCAATAATTACTTGATGATTTCTTATTACAAGTATTAGCTGCATTATTCTGATATTTTCTTGACAACGTGGACGTAAATTTTGTTTTTATAACCAACGACTTTATCCCGACACATCCGACATTTAATGGTGATTCCCCGTGATCCATTGGTGTTTGTGGATCGGGTGAGGGTGAAGTTCCGAAAGACCACTGGGAACCAAGTTTTGATCTATTCAGTAAACTTCACTTGGACTTTGGCTTTATGGAACACTCCAAATTCCAACACTTCCAAAACACACTAATAAAATTTCGATTTACGGATTATTATATTACAATACCTTTTTTACGTCAAGAGTCAAACATAGATGATTTATCATCCAAAATACATATATGTCAATACTTACGAATGTTTAAGTGGTTGTTTAGAAAACTATTATATTTATACCCATAGCCGACAAAGGAGACGATGAGCCACCTGATGATAAGCTAATAAACCCATGGACATCTCCCAAAGCCATCACTGATGCGTTGCCAGCCAAGAGAAAAAAAAGAAAGGAAGTATGTTTGTAACTTATCGTGTACTTAATCATTAAGTAACGTGAATAAATCTCGATTGGGATTTCACTAAACCGCGGCCCTCGAACTTCGTTGAACTTAACGTCATAATCGGATCACTGTTGGCACTTGACCAAGCGATAGACTGAGACAAATTCTCCGCTACAATGTTGCGAAGGTTGGCTTGGGTTCTTGACATAGCAAGGTTAGGGTGCAAGGAACCAACAACAACGAAAGCTAACGATGCCGCTGTACCATTAACGAGCATATTGACGACCACTGAAATTAAAATCTCAAAATTACCTAAACAAGCATAATTCACATGGAATTTAAATAATGTAAAATGTATTGTACCTCATGCATCGAAAATGGATTTTATTGTGGACTATGACAATACACTTTGAAGACGTTATAACAAACGCATGAGATAACAGTACTCAATCCAACATTAATTGTACATACATACATATAATATAATAATATTTATGTCATACAGGTCTTTTTGAGTCTTTAGGATATATAGAGATAAAACATGGATTAAAAAAATTGGTCCTTTCAGTTGACTCCATAAAATATGTACCTATGTTATAAATTTGCGAAGATTCATTTCATCAGAAGAAACTAACACATCATACATAGAGGGTTCATTCATCCTGAATCTCAGTCATTCTTCTCTTTTCATGATGCAAATGATGGACGTAATGCCGTAACGTGACTGCTTTCCTGTTAAAGATCATTGGACTCTGTGTGGGTTACAACGTTTCCGCTTGTTTTCTTCCATGTACAGATTGTGGTGTCGAAGAATCAGTTAAAAAATGATTTTCACTTTTGGTTTTGTTCTCATCTTATCTTATCATCATTATTCTGCACATTTAATGACGTACCAGCTGTACATATAAGAAGACGTCTTTTGACCGCCTGAATAACTGATCCGTCATTTTCAAGGTAAGCACTATGAAAATTTGTGTTCGGCTTGTTGGTTAGAATAAAATTAAGAAACATCTGTTTCAATACTTTAAGGAATTTTACATCGAAGACTGTAAAATTAAGGATGAAAGTTTCGCCTCCAAGTAAGCAGTGTCATCTAGGGTGACTTTTTTGCCCTACATTGGAATTCCTAAAGAAGACGAAAAGTTTATACATATACCGATTAATATAGTTTAATAGTGAAATCAAAGTGATTCTGCGCGGGCAAAGCTGTAGACATCTACTGGTAGGTATATAAGAATAGTATCGTTGCAACGATTCTAGACTTCGTAATAGCCCAATACGTAAGGTCAGGCTGGCTAGCTACCAAATTTGTGATTCATTTGAATGCGATGTACCAGCTTTCTCTTCACGTAATTTATTAATTGAGTTGGCATAACTATTAGTGGTTAAGTCGAGTAACGTTTATTTTTTTATGTCTTAAGATAGCCATCGAGCAGCACCAGCCTTTCGCAGTCGCCCATGACAACTGTGATCGACACAGAACAAGACTCAAATCGGAATTAGGATGGTTAGTCCGGTTAGCAGGTGTTATTAGAATGTTAGTCAGTTCGTTAGTACGTATGAGGGCTGGGGCAGGGACTGTTAGTGATAGTTAGTCCTGGGGAACTTCTATTCAGTGATGTAACAAGGTGTCCTATTTCTCATGTCCAAGCCGTCTTGTCTTCGATAATCACCCAGATCTTGGCCATAACAGCTTGATACAAGGTTTAAATTTACATAAAAATTAAATAGTAATGGAGAATTATTTGCTACCACGTATATCTCTACGTTGTAACAAATTAGGAAACCTATTGAGTAAGTAACTGAAGTCAATCACAAAGACCTATGCAAAGCGGATTTTGTACTTAACTCATTTTAATATACATAAATACAAACTGCACTAACACAAGCTTCTTTTGTAAATAAGATTAAAATGTCTGGACATTGGATTATTCGCGTGTTATTCGGTAATAAAGAGAACGATTTACCAGTTTTGCATATTTATGAACTGTCAACGTTATTTGAAATTGTCTGATTGTGTGGCCAAAATAAAAGAGTCTGTCTTTCAATAGAAATAATAATAAATATCGCATGGTTTGTTTTGTTTTCACATCTGTGCTAATAAATATTATGAAGATATTCTTGAGAAGACGTAAGCTATTGGATAAATTAAGCACTTCCCAGACTTAGATACTTTTGTTGACAAAAGTTGCATCTTGGTAAAAAATAAAAGTTATCATAAGAACTGATTGCTTTGGCTGACAAAATCCGGGTGCCACAGTTACACGAATTTTAATGTTTGAGTTATAGGGGCCTTTTAGAAAGAAATTATCTTGCTTCAAGAAAGAAAAACATCTTTAGAAAACCTAAGAGTTCTTGTCCAGCGTAGTGTTTTATTCCTCTCATTATAAGAGAAGATTGAGCAGTAGAAGATATGGGTCACGATGAATTAATAGTCCAAGATCAACATAATTTACCTGCTGATGAAAGTTTCAAAGGCTGGTACTGGTAGTAACTAATAGCCGTCGACCAGAACTGGAAATAAGTTTGTGACTGGCCTTAATCTTGAAAGACAACCAAAATAGATCAAACGGAATATCATATCGTGTGTGGAAAATTATATCACCATAAAATACCACGCTTGAATATTTGCCGAAAGGTAAATTTAAGTCAGAATTAGTTTAAACTTACGTCGATACGAGTTTTCACCATTTCAGTCCAAATAAAGCAGAAGGGCTGACGAGTTTTCAGAGAGCATTATGAATGGTCAATCAATGATACGATACAATTATTCCTATTAATAGTTTTTCTCGAATATCTTCAATTTACTCTAATTTAGTACGATAATAATTTCGTATATCAACCAAAGGCAACATACCATGTTTTAATTTATGCGGCAACTTAAGTCTTCATATATGAAGACGATATTTTTTCTTAAAAGATTAGTAAGATACTAACAATATAAATAACATTATATTATTAATCGTTCTAAATTGTCTGTAACAATAATTTACTGACATCGTTACAACGACTCATGAAATAATCCACAAAACTACACTTAAAAATACTCGTTATCATATTTCGGTCAAAATTAAATTTCGTGTTAAATCCAATTTACACGCGAGCTCAACTAGCCAAAGCTCCGAGCGGGCGAATTGTATTGGTCATAAATTTGGATGATTTTGAAATGTAAAATCTACAGCTTAGCTGCTTCAAAACAGGTTAGGTATGCAAATAACCACTCGAACGTTAGTCCCAAATCCAGAGGCGGTAGTGACAATACATAACTCCGCCGGCGACCGAAAATAGCTCCGATATTTTGCGAGACAGGCCGACGGAACGGACTATTCTCGTGGTACCAGCCGCATCTAGTACATCATTTCGGCTGATTTACTCAATGAACTGTCCACTATTATTAGAATAGCGTTTAATTTTGCACCATTTAAACCTGCCCCGGTTTCGAACAATTCTTACGCAGCTTGTCCATCATTATTAAACACTTTGTCATTCAAATTATTGTTTCTGTGCGTGTCTATCAAGGTCGTTTGTGTATATGATCGTAGGAATTTACTATAATTTATTTTATTAACTATTTTCTAAAAGCTGTATTAATAGCGGTTGGTGTCAGGTATTCAGTTAGTAGCAATATTTTAATCAAATAATGTATCTGCATTTTAGTTTACATAAGTAAAGCTTGTGTTAGTTTTAACTTCTTATTTACAATCGCCTAACACTTTAAACTTGTGTTTTGTGTGTTATATTTTTACTGATCTCTTAAACTCTTAACTAAACAAAATCTATACTTACTTATTTATATGTATTATGTTCGCAATATCTATTTCCTTTCAAAAAGTATTATTATTATTATATTTTTTTTTTCAATGAAATATATAAAAAATACGTAATTGTTTATTCACCTGTTAAACAATTCAGTTTCCACTTTCTGGCCGAGGTCCATTCATCTCTACTACAACCAATTCATCACGCCGTTGTTAGCAACGGTTCATTGTTTTCTTTGTCTCTGCAAAGCATCATTGCATTTAGCGCTTTCTTATCCTCATCATTATTCAATTATATTTTAACACTATTACCATTGACATTTATGGAAATGAACAGGTTAACTGGAGTTAGCCGGTTCATTTCCGTTCACAGTTCCAATTTTTATGTTAATAGCTGACGAACGAAACGAGCCATCTGATGATAATATTTCATCGTCGCCCAATGATATGAGTAATATCGTAAGCATTATGCTTTCCAGTCGAAAAAGAAGGAAGAGAAGATATAAGAAGACACATTGTTTAATGACTGACTCAAGCGAGAGGGTGATAGCTAGCCATCCGGGTTTCAGCCCTACCACCGAGCGGGAGCCGACTTCTGTCGTCTATTACAAAACCCTGTCGGCGAAAGAAGGGAGTTAGTATTCTACTGCCAATACCACCAACGAGCACAAAGTTATTAACTCCCAAATATTAGACAGCACGGACAATTTTAAGGTTATCATTCCAATTTGTCCAAAATTTACGACTCACGATTCTCGAAATTATTTTTATAGCTCCAAAATTGCTCTAACTAGAAACCGTCAGAGTTTTCAATAGGCTTAATTGGATACTGCAGTATTGTCGATGTGGTTTCGTCTAGTTAATTAGAGGCGGTCTGATGATGCCGGCATTTAGCTTACTTGGTGTGATTGACGCTAAATGGGTACAAATTTGTCTCCATTGTAACTGCCGGGTGCGATGTCTTACAATGCGTTAAGAAATTTGCAATCAGATTCATTGAGATCACTTGCGAAAGATGATATATGGAGGAAGCGAATCTTGAGTTAGATGATGAATTAGACTGGAAGAAAACATGATGAATGCCTGACGACTTCAGTTATGCTCGTGATAATATTATACTTAAGTTCATCAATAATAAAATATTAAGTATTTTCTATTTATCTACATAATTTAAAGAGCATAATGGAAAAAGTCACAAAATATTATATCACAGTTATAAGAAAAGTCATAAGATGTAGCATATTGATAATTTCATTTTTATACATTAATAGCTTATCAAACCTGAACTTAACAAGAAATACCTGTAAAAGTCGTAAAGAGCCTCAAATCAAAAGATAAATCTTTTTGATCAGCTGGAAAAATGTCATGCGCTACTCAGATACTTATTTAAGATACGTGTAATACCACCTTAAACTCTATAAAACAAACATTCTCCCCATAAACAACCAATCTTATACATCGCAGAAAGATTTACGGCTTAGTAATACCTAGTAAATGTTTTACGCTGTTCTGTTTTCGTTGAAACTCACTCAGAAAAGATTAATCGGCCATAAATGTCCCCATAAGGAAGGGTCTTGCGTCGATGATAATACAAGGTATTTTGATAGTGGCATAAATCTTCGCAATAACACAAAATGGACGTTGAAATACGTTTCGCTCACACGCGATCGACGTTAATCAAGATGGCTGCTGTTTTAGGAAATTTTATTATATTAGTCGTAAAATCTTTGGATTTATAATCTTTGGATTAGAAAACGTGTCTGTCACGCGTCAGCGTAGTATTTTGATATATTTTATTGTTATACATTCAATGCTCACCGCTCAAATAGCCAGCTCAATGCTCACTCAAATAGCCAGCTTCTGTATAGAAGCGCTCATAGTCTAGCTAGCGGCTTGCGTCAAAGTGATTGGCTAAGTTAAGTTAAGTCTAAGTTAAGTAACAACAGGTCGGTAGACGTATGAGTGACTCCTAGTGGCATGACTTTCTCGAGTGCTTCCTTGCTTCGGACGACTCGTAAAGCCGATAGCCCGGATGTTATCATTAGATAGCAGTCGTTAAGCAATGTCGGAGATCTTCGGGCGGCATAAAAACAAGACATTTGTGTTGACAAATCCGCACTGGAACAGCGTGGCGGAGTATGCTGTAGGCCTTGTCAGTTACGAGGAGACTCGTCGAGGCTAATAATGGATTGAAACCGGTATAGTTGTAATAGCTTTAACGACCTCTAATCTAACTGACCCTGCTCAGTTGGTGACCCTGACCTAACCCTGGGAAGTTTGGGGCAATTAACATATTGTGACAGATTAATGTTTTTCTAGTCGTGGGTGTTTTTGGTATTTGGTTATTGACATGCAACTCGCAAAACTGGAATATAGTCTGGAAATTCGAATGAATAATTTATTTTAATTACCTACATAATACGTTTACACGCAAACGACACAACACTATGGTTGTGCTGTGACCATGATCCATGTAGCTATGTCGAAATATCGGTAATACAATACGAAATCGTGGGTACCTTTTTGCATTTAAGATCAACGATTTTTCCAAAAAATTGGTTATGATGATACCTATTCGTTTATGAGTGTGTCCGCGTTTATTAAAAACAATTACATTGGTGTTTGTTTAAGTCTTCACTGTTTTTCTTGATACAATGCGTTGGTAAAACAAGAGCGTCATATTAGCGTTTTATTATTATTATAATCAGATCTTTGATACGACTAAGACCTAATTTCTCTAATCTTAAAAAACGCTGATGACAACTAAATTCCTTTTAAATGTTTGTATTAATTCATCCAGTGTGTAATTTCCCTAACGGAATAGTCCAAGAAAAACTTGTCCCTAAATACAGCGTTGATAAAACCGAGATAAGTTTCAGATAACACGGGATCTAATTAAGAGACGTCGTTGTCGTCTTCGTAATGTTATTTAGATGATTATTCAAATCACAATCTTAGGCAAATTAGTCCAGGTATTGATAAGGGAATTACTTGAAAGTTTTCTTTACGTTGCTCTACTTATCTGTACACCGTATTGAAGACGTGCTTTGAGGAGATGCGTAAAACAAACCTTTTTTATCTAAATAGCCGACCAACAGACAAGCCATCTGATGGTATAAATATCCATGGATAGCACAAGGCAACGCAAAAGGTGTCTCCAACGCGTTGGCACCAACAAAAATAGTATAGGAAACACCATCAGATTCAGCTACATCCGGTGGTCACGTGTCTCGATATAGCGGCATGTTTATGCCACCGAAATAGTTGGTGGCTGAGTGGACGAGCGGTATAACCGTGACGTCATATCGACGGCAGTGTGATTGCGTGACGACGCGTAAAGAATTGCATTGTTTTTTTTTCTACAATTATTAAAAATCGACAATTGATTTGAAGTAATAGACGAGCAGCGCTTAGGTGTTACTAATGTCCATAAACCGCGCTAAGACCGCACTAGGATTATTTATCTGTGTCGCGGGTGGCAACACAAATAACACATCACCTACCGGGAACAAACACTTGTGTCACGTGAATATCTGCCCCTGCC
Organism: Ochlodes sylvanus; assembly: GCA_905404295.2. Classification (NCBI taxonomy): domain Eukaryota; kingdom Metazoa; phylum Arthropoda; class Insecta; order Lepidoptera; family Hesperiidae; genus Ochlodes; species Ochlodes sylvanus. The sequence continues at coordinate 8,800,614 of FR990144.1, forward strand.
TGAATCGAACCCGGGACCCCTCGTTTCGCAAGCAGGGTCTCTACCAACTAGGCTACACGATCGTCAATCAGCCACCTTAGGCCTTATTCACCAAATAAACCAGTCAATCACCTCCGATTCTTTAACGTTAATGCCTAATTAATTAAATACTCATGACAATAATAAAAAACAAACAATATCAATTTATTATCCATGACATAATATTACGTCACTAATAACATCTTATTAACAAGCAGTAAAATTAACATTAACGATAAAAATGAATGAGTGAATGGATTTCATATCCGTTGCATTTGAATGACATAACTTGTAACGGAATGTAGTTCTGTTATCGTATTTTGTTAGCTTTTAAAAACATGTTAATTTACTTTTGGACTTAATAAAAGCTTTTGGCTGTATTGAGACCGCCAAGAATACTAACCCCAATCCCATGCGACCAAGGTAAATAAAATAATAGTTAACACACTCATAGCGGCTTCCCTGTGTCGCGGGTGGCATGGACAACACATATTATGTAACATACCAAAACACCAATGAACAAAGAACAAATATTTATTATATTATTATTTATCTTTATTGTACACCACATAACACAAGATTACACGAGTAAATGAGCTGAATGTATAACAATGGTAACAAAAGGCGGTCTTATCGCACAGGTAACAGAAGAAGATAAGTAAGTAACAGAAGACCTTTCGGTAGAAGACAGAAGTTAATAGGGAAAAGTGGGTGAATGTGTATATGAACACCTAATTTTTTGACAACAAAAGAAATAATAACGGAGTAAAAACAATAGACACATAATTTAGATCAAAAGTATATGTGTGTAATTTGTATAGTGTTATTTACGTACGCACTAAGTTTGCCTCATTAAATCACTACTCCACTTATGGGGCCTACTGGAAGAAATCAAACTTTACTTAGGTATATTTTTTTGTTTGTTATAAATATTTGTGTGTACAAAATAAATAAATAAAATAAATATAAGAAGTGACAAGTTTATCTGCAATATAAACATCTGACCGGGCCGAATCGAACCCCGAAACCCTCGTTCTATTCCGACACGACGCATACTTGGGCCCCACGTGGGTCATCTATTCGTTTGTCGCTTATTTACATAAATGACAAATTTAAATACCTAAATCGTCTGCCAGTTGTCTATAAAAATAACTTTTGAGCCATTGAGTTCCGACTTCCAGTTCAAATTAAAACATTTTTCGCGGTACGTGCCAAATTTTCTTGTTCACGTCTTTCTCAGACTTCAGGTTATAGAGCGAGAGGTAAAGTACGTCACTACGGTACAATTTACTCATGTTTAGGGTTGCCGAAATTTTGATGCTGAAAATTTGACTATTTTCTTAATTTACGTGTCATTAAATTGTATTGTTTTTCTTTCATTTCACACTATTTGTATTAACTATGATCAAACATATTCACGTCGCTCAATCGTCAATGGACAATTTTGAGGTTAATTAAGCGTAAAAATGAAGATTAAACGCATTTCTTTTTTTAAATTACAGGTTTCCATTTCTATTTTTCTATCTTTCAGTTTTATTTATCTTCCGAAGGTGGCAGCCCTATGCATGTGGTACAACGATCTTTCAGGTATACAAAAGAGGTAGACGTTTTATTATTAAAAGTTCCGCCAATATTGTTTTTTAATCCGGGACGATAGCGCGTCAAGGGCAACATATAAAATATCAATTAGCAATTTGTATACATTTTAAATTTTAATTAGACGTGTTAATGAATGCAATAATTAAAGAAACAGGTTGAAGCCATCGTCAGTCAAATTAAATCTATTTGAATCTATTTCGAATGCAGGAAATGGGATAAAAGTTATGAAATTATCAATCATATTGTGATTAAATGAACTTGAAGAGTTGATGTGTCTTTCATTTGATTTAATATTCAGTAATGAAGCTACTTTATATTTATGGTAATTAATTTTCTATCTGCACGTAAGTGTTGTAATAACCAGTTTTTTTCCGAATTATTTTTAACTATAAACTATAATTTTTATTTTAGATTAGTAACTGCTCTTCGGGTTGGAAAACCTATGCCTCGAGTACGCACACTCGAAACATTTTTTAAACGGGATTCTTTAATTTGAAGTTAAAGTAAACCAATTTAAATAAAACAAACAAGCTAACCCAATGTAACATGTTAACCGAAGCAAAACAATGTGAAAATACATTCATATCAGTCAAACCGTTTTTTTTATTTTAGTATTTTGTATACAAAAATTGTATTATAGAGTCTACTACGTTAATAAATTCTCCCATTCATGTACAGATATCGATCAGTTACAATTTTTTATATGTATCTATGACTATAAATAGCATAGCATAGCCTAAGTGATTTTTTGCGCTATACAGACACAGTCTTGTTACAGCTTTATAATAGGGTTTAACACACAAGACACGTTTCAATCAACTCTGCTGTTATATCCTATGGCCTCACGTACTGCAACAATTCTGCGTTTTTCTGCAAGGACAATTCTTTATATGAAAATTAGTTGACCACTCCATTGTACATAGGGTTGCCGACTGTATCATAATATATTTGAGTTAATTTTAGTAAAGCTATATTACCGTGAATCATAAAGTAATGTGCGAATAATATCCTATTATTAAAATATATTTGCATTAATCATAGTTACTAATCATAATCATAGTTATTAATCATAGCCCACGGCGTAGCTTATGAAACTTTTGAATTGTTACTTATTTCAGTAAGGATCTAAATTTCTCAGGTCTCTATATTTATACTTAAAATTAATGGAATCCCAAAGGACAAAACGAAACGTAATAATAATAAATGCAAGTGCAAAAACAAGTAGTTTTTAAAAATAGCTGCCTATTATCTGTTCCCGAATTTACCAAATCCACTACTTAGTAGTCTACTTACTAGTAGATATTAAGACAAAAAAAAATTATCTTCGACAAAATACGCCAGCCCTAGTTGTAAAAGCGGCAAGCCTTACGCACGTACGGTCAAGTCAATATTTGTCGGTAAATAAAAAGTTTAAATAGATTGTTTGTCACGAGTACCTACTTGTATTGTCGATTGTATTCAGCCAGTTACTTGCGAATATTTAATCAAATTAGGAACAAGGTTTCGGATAACTTATTCAAGGTGTTTTCTTTTAATACGCAGAATTCTGTCAAAAAGTGTATTCGATTTTTATCTCGGTACCAACAAAAAACTTCCGCTATGGTTGACACTGAAATAGTTATTTTTCTATTGACGACTCCGTATGACCATGCCTGCGAACGAGGTTCCGGGTTCAATTCCCGGCCGAGGCAGATATTTATTTTAATTTTTGTCTATCTGTCTTTCTGTTTGTTTGGAATGGCTGAACCGATTTTCAATGGAAAATAGAGGAGGTAGTAAATAGAGGAGGAGTAGAGGAGGTACCCTACCAGGGTATACTAGTATCCACTGGATCGAGTTGTACGCAGGAAAACTCCCACGCAAACAAAGTCACGAGCTCAGCTAGTAAATAAATAATCTATGAAGACAAAAAAATAACATATTTGTGAATTACAGTTATTCCCCGTCAGTCGCTAACTTTATACAAAAATTCAACGATAGTGTATAATTACTCACAAATCCGGATATTGTGGAACGAAATGAATTATGAAATATTATTAATTATTGATAAGGGCATTGACTCACGCTCAGTTATCCGACTATGATAGCTGTATCCATAAATTCATTGACTTCGTAACCAGTCCAGATACAACCTAATGAGATTAACTGGGAATCATGGCTTTCATGTAAGTTAGGGTTCACTGAATCATTTTTAACGTCACGGGTACTCACGATTTGTATTTCGACTGAATTATGAATCGTGGTCTCGGCTGCGGTGGCGCGGAGACGGCTGACATTTGACAGACTTATGACAGTCTCAGAAGTAATAAATTACACATTCGTGCAATTTATGCAATTGTTTAATTTATATAATCATATGAATTTTAATCATCATAAAAAGAAAATAAATTTAATTTAAATTTAATTTAATAAATAAATTTCTTTCAATTCAATTATATTAATTGAGGATAATATATTTTCTTTTCAACCTTAATTAGCGTCGGCGTCTCTTGATAAAGAATAACGCTGTATTAAGAATAGTGAAATTATCAAAATAATTAATATAATTATGTAGTTATCAATTTCGTTTTCCTCTACAACTCCTCCTTATACTACTAAGGCCCCAGTTAGACGACGCGATAGCTCTCATCATCATCATGCGTGTCATATAAACGCGCCACCTCGGTGCACCAGAATTTAATTGTTGATATTAATCTTGAACATGGTCCTCCGAGCCGAAGTTTGCTATGCCCAAGCTACTTTTTGCACGATAATATGGATGATTACTTGTTCGAAATAAAGCATTATTGTTATTTCTATAAAGTTTAACATGAACCGCAGCCAACCTATTTAATCTTAGAGTCGTCTAGTACTTAATAACGGCGCTAGGCTACCTATTACCTAGGCTATAATCCGCCCTCCTAAGGCTTCCTTACACCGAGCCGAACGCTGAACTTCTTACACATTCCATGCAATTTGTAATCGGATCATATATTGATATTTCTGCGAATAACTACAAGGAAAACAGCTTAATAAATAAGCGTTTAAGTAAATAAAACTTCTAGATTTCTAGGTAAAGACCTATTCACAAAGTTGACAATTTCCAGGTCAATTGGCCGACTCTGTTACCGACCCTGCCGGCGAAGCGAGGGATTTGACGCCGGGAGAGTTCGTATTCCGGCCAGGACTAAAATAAAATTCTTGATCATGGTCCTTCGAGCTGGACTATAAGCCGGACACCAACTATTAATCTAACTAATCTACGGCCGTTAAAGAGCAGTTGCGATATTGGCGTCGGAACGACTATCACTACGAACGTACAATACGGTTAGTGGCTAGAGAAAGCAAATAATATATCGTAATGTTTGCACCACAGAACTTGTGTTGTGTAGAAATGGCGTGTATTAAAAAAAATCAAAGCCATAGATTTTTGATACTCAAAATTAGACCTGTTGATTTATACTTATACGGTTAATTAAAAAGAACACCTGAAGAAGTGAGAGTTTAGATGAGGTATTTGTTTGAAAATCATAAACTGAGTAAAAAGAGAAACATACCTATTACCTACCTTCGATGCCGACGACACAAAATAAATAATATATCATGTGAAAATTGTTGTTGGCTCTTATATCTGTTGTAAGCTATTTTATGCATTCCCACAGGAATACGTCGTGTTACCATTAACCCTGCAAATACCGTCATCGATGCAGATCTCTATTTCCTGTTAGCTCTCTGTTCAAACACTAAACGCCGCAGCTAACAACCGCCTTGTTACTGTCGACACAATACAGTTTCATACCGAGTTTGTCCAACATACCCCGGATTTCAACCTATGATTCTTTAATCTAGACGTTTGTATCTAAAATCAAAATACACGGTCGAGGAATATGCGGGTGTCGCGGCGGTTGTCATATCAGAATGTAATTGATAATATGTTGCGTGGTAATTCTGTAATCATAGAGATCAAACGCACAGCTGTGATATCATGTGAAAGAATTTATTTATTGTATTTATTAAGCACAAAAACAAGGAAGATCATTTTTTGCGAAATTAATAATCGTTAAAAGTTTAAAAAGTATTGTTTTCCTTTGTTTATTGGTTCGGAGTTATAATTACTTGTTTTATTCGATGTAACAAATTGTTATCTTGAATAGTAATTAAATTATGATTAAAAACAGTCTTATTTTATGATAGAAATAGTAAAGTACTTTACTTTAGTATCATAATAAAAAAGCATAATGTTAGCAACCTGCGACTATCTAGTTTTTAATGTAATTAGTTTTGTCTGCAAACGGTTAACCAACCTTGGGACAATTGACACTATAAACAACTTAACGATTATTCAAATCGGTTGTACTAAATAGTAGTAAAATATTTTTATTATTAAGCTCTTTAGTTTATAATATATTAGAACCTGTCATTTATGAGGCATCAAATATTAAACCTTTCAAAACATCACATATATCATAAATACATCACAAGTATAACGGCTGTCTTACGCATAATTTTAAAGTGGCATCGGTTCTTATAAATCAAGGAATTTAATTAAATAAATTCAAATTCGTACATAAGGAATTTATCGCCTTAAAATATGAATATGATTATAATACGAATTTGTAAGTTCTATTTTGTCTGTTTATATTTTGATCATATGGACGAATAGTGTGGAGTCGGGTTTTCAGCTTTATTTAAGATTAAGATTTAGTGGGTATTTTATCATTCCAGGGTATAGTACCCTGATAAATTTATAGACGCAATTCCCTTATAGAATAAGGCAAAAACCGAATCCAATGAGCTTTATACTAACAAAGAGGTCTAACAACTGCGATTTTGGAACAAACAAACAATTACCAGCGTCACCGCTCACAACCTACGGCCGTGTGTTTCCATACCACGCCGATCCAGTCAAACGGGCATTTAGAATGGTCTGCCGGCCGCCACACGCGCACACATGCGAGAAAACTTAGAAATGACTTATGCGTTGGACAACGAAATAACTAATATAACACTAGAAAGCGTTAGAATCGATTCCGTGGCGCAATTAACAAATCCTACTATATTGCTAGTAGTAGTGAATTGTACACGAATATTTTAAACATGAAAATGTTTTACCTGTCATCGAATTACTTACTACTGTTTATAGACGGTCTCACGCTTTGATGACATTAGAAGGTATATTGTATCAAACATCTATGACCACATTGACCAATAGAAATTTATCACATAAATTCATGTTACAGCCGTGTTTCATAGGTTATCTCATAAACAATGTAAACTTTGTAAAATTTCGGGTATCAAATCCGTTCCAGAGATAGAGTGTCAAACAGACAAACAGCAGAGACATTAAAACCATTCCGTTCTTCACCCTTTAATACGGAACCCTAAACATCAAGAAAACGAAGCAAGAACGATCGCTTATCGAAAGGGCGAATGATTGCAACGGTACACGAGTGATCAACGCGTACAGTCGCGAACAGGAGCTGTCACGTTAATATCGGGTGCAATAACGAGGCCGAGTGAAAACGAGTTGTGACGGTCACTGTACCACTCGTCGGTTTGTTGATGAAAGCTGGTCACTTACTACTGTTATTGATATAACATTACATACTGTCGTGTTTGTTTTAAATATAAATTTAATTATTTTTAAATGTGTTTAGTGTAACACATTTTTTGCATCGGCATGTAACACATTTTATATCACCCAAAAATCCCAAAATCTATCGTCATAATAAAGCTATCACTAATTGATGTCTGTCTGTACATGGAATAATTAATTTATGAGAAAAGCTATTTTAGGAGTATTTATTACTTTAATAAATACGATACCAAGAACTTTTTGAAATAATCCAGTTAAAAAAGGAAGATAAAAATCATGTAAGCGCCCCAAAACCAATGTCGCTTAAGTACTTTTATAGCATGAAAAATAGTGGTTCATAGTTTTCTACAGCCTTCTAGCGTCAAAGTGGTCAATGTGGTCATTATCGTCAATTTTTGAAGAACTCCATGTCATAGCGCTCCGCGCTAAACAATTAAAAAGAAAACTCATTTGATATACTGCATGACCCGCAGAAACGATCGCATAAATTGGACGGGTCGGTCGTAACCTACGCTAATTTAGTAACAAAGCGCGGAAAATTAACATGTAAGTGTAAATATAAGTATAATGACTATGATTTGACATACGTATTACAAAACGCATGAGCCGCAAGTGACGCAAGACATACCGCAGGTGAACGCAGCATTACGTTAATCCCAGATGTTAAACAACATTGAAACAAATGCTTATGACTAGTGCTGTCTGAAGCTGTCGGTTGTTGGTTGTCGGTTGTCGGTTGCCAAGACAAATAGCTATCGGTCTGGTTGTCGAGATGGCTGATAATAAACCGTTAGTTGACAACAATTTGTTGTAATAAATAGCGAATTTGTTTTGTGATTGATGGAGAAGACTGATACTTGCTATGATTGATAGTACTTCCGTTAAGAAAGTAGAAATTATTGAATGGCTCCTAGCACTGTGGCCGGTGACGTAAGCAATCACGCGCATCTGCCCTCCGATGTCAAGTCCGATTGTAGAAAAAATTGTACAATTTTTTTAAAATTACATCGATAAAAGACCAGATATAATCGATCCGAAATCCGAAAGGTCGCTATCGGAGCTGCGGTTTATTGACAGCGTGAGTGCTTAGCTCAGGAACGAACTAAACTAAAATAAAAAGCCACCAGGCTATGACCGCTTATTTATATGAATAATTGTATGGGTTGCGCAATTACCAATAAAACCGTACATTAGCTATAAAAAGAATATTCGGTTCTGACGACGCCACCTAATGTTATGTGGTCTTCGTCTTTTATGAACATTAATAACACTAATCACTGATGCTATGTTGGTCAAAAAAGAAACGGGGGACTCGTATACTCTTTTCAAGACGTAAAAAACATTTCCCGGACGGTTTTAGACACAAGCGCTACAATATAGCTACATATTTTGTTGAAATACCGGAAGACTTAATAATACTCCCACGACTTTTATTAATTTGTTACAAGTTACAACAATAGACTTGCTCCTGGTATTACGAAAGATTTATTATGTTAAGCCGACTTTATTTGCATCTCTTCCGAATAGCGATGCCAGTTTTACACTCTCGTAAACTTATGATATGAATTTGCCTCAATTACACAATATAATAAGTACGTCACATATTATGTCACATTTGAATACAAATGTCCACAAATAATTATTCATCAAAAATACATCAGAATAAACGCTCAAAAAATCTTCACACGCCGTTCCACGTTTCTCCATTGGTATAGGCATGGAATTTTTCTGTATAAAAATGTTTTAACACAAATAATCAACACCCAGGAACAAACATTGGTTTAATTAATAAATGTCAGTCCATTCAGTAAATAATTGAACGCGAGGCTATACACTCGGGTGGCAACGTCACTACTAGTCTAATAAGTCGCTGAAAACATATTCGTTGCACACATTTCTGTAGAAGCCATCGGCCCTGCACGTCAGTCACATCAATATCAGCGAATTTCAGATATTTTCAGTGGACAGATACACAAGACTAATGTTTAGAGCTTTCCTTGGTTTTGCCTTGAGAAACATTCGAGTCTAATGTCACACGTTTCGCATGGTTAATCAACTCATGTCACGGAGTTAGCACTACAAACGTTACACGAAACCAAGCGTGAATGTAAGGCCACCATTAGTTTTCTTTAATAGCAACTCGCTTCAATAACACATTATAACTTCAGTACAAGTTATGCAAATATCTTTCTTTTGCATTTCCCACATATCTATACATAGTCAAGTATGACTATACCAATATAACATTGCAAAGTGGTTATTCAATTGGAATCCGGATGCCATGGCCTGGTCGCTGACCACGGTGTTGGGACTTACTATTTTAGCAAAGACAGAGCGGCCATGCTCCGATTGTTCATGTTCGGAAATTGTAAGTGCGAGCAGTGTACAAAACTTTTACAACGTGACTCAGATAGCATTAACAGACCGGCCGAGATTCAAATCCGAGACCCCTCGTTTCGCAGCCTTGTCACTACTAACTAGGCTAGCACTGAAAACAAAAAACATGCCGCGATACCCGCGCAAAGCGGAACAGCAACTGCTGGTAGCCACCGACTACATAGCCCATAGACGCCTAATAACAGGCGAATGGCTCCTGTCAACACATCTGGCTTATAGGATCCATATACGAGTATGTAAATGTCCGTTATAAACTCAAGCTATCGTACAGTGTCATTCTTTCCCGTTGCGTAAATTAATCTATTTATTTCCAACGTTTCGTGTGGCCATGAATTAGCCAATCACAGCGTTGCAACCCCGCTTTGTCTTACCTCAGCTAGTTGCCAGAATGCATTTAATACGGAAAATCAAACATTATTCGCTATCGTCGGCGTCTATGGGCTGTGTGGTCGGTGTGTGTACTCGTAGCTAATGTTCAATGCTTAGCGAGTTATACTAGTTACAAAGAGGATGTCAAGTCTAGCAATATCTCGGGGTAATGAAGCGATCTGGCGACATTCCCTGCACCCCAGCAATAATTCTCGTCGCGGAGTCAAATGCACTTTCCGATTTAACTCGCCGTAAGTTGTGGTTCTAGTGTGACATTTGAAAATAATTATTAGTTTTAAAATACAAAATTATTGTAACTAAAATATTTATTTCGACCAATGTTATGTGTTTAATGAGTGAGTGAGCGAGCTTTTATGTTAAATAATTTGAAATTATAATTTGAAAATTTTAAATAAGTAGTTATTGTTGAAAAATAATTTTTAATTTTTAATGAACAATTACAGGAGGTGACTAATGTAACACACGAAGGCAATTTTTACCAAGACACATGAAATAAAAAGAGTTTTTTTTATTTTGATTTTTTAAATTTATCAATTTACATACAGGCTAACCCGAAAGTATCCAAAAAGTTAAAAAACTGTGTGGCCAAAAGCAAATAACGCAGGTAAACCTTCCTATTCTACTGATTTAATTAAAAAGCTAAACTTTTGTCGCATAGTCATTATTGCCTTTCGGTAAGCGTCGATATCACTGACAACAAACATCTTAACTCACCCTAATAACAGAAGCTTCAGTCTGCAATGTTAGATGTTTACTGTCTCAAGTAGCGTAAGCCCCAAAATTAAATATTAAACCCCGATATCAATATTTACCAAAATGATAATCGCTCTTTATGAGTTTATAAACACACTTGTCAATTTGTTGAGAGTGTATTCTTTCGTACAAACTTTTCTAAGTGACATTTTTTCGTGTTTTTATTTAACTTACACGACATTAGAGTAAGACGGACAGACAAACATATTGACAGACAGATAGACAGACTCGCATTTATACCTTCAATAGATCTTTTGCCGTTTGTTCTGCTCGATTATGTAAAAAATGATAAAACACCTATTATATGATTTTGAAAATTAATAAATAAAATTAAATAACGCCACACATTCATAGTCCCACACTAAGATTCCTAGTGTCGTGGGTGCCATGTAACATACACAAGACAAGAACCCACTTCAAATTACCGTCTCCCTGGAAATCAAAGCTAAGACCCTTGGAACAGCAGTCCTGCATGGTAACCATTGTGCCATGGGTCTTTTATTAGTACGGATAGAAACTGGATGTATGGAAGCTAAGGTACCCGCTCCGCTAATGCCCCCGCTGGCAGAGCGGCGCGCGTCGCGCAAGCCAGATTTGATTTTAGGTCGTCGTCGTCTTACATAACAATTGGATAATGACCACGTACCGTGCACGCCCGTCTACACTGATTTAGAAACAGCGCGAGTTCCGCCGTGAGCACCGACCCTGGTACTGCCCACGTGGACGGTCCCATCGTGGGTACCCACTAGCCACCCTCGCTGTAACCATGCCAACGATGCGCCGTGGAGTAGCTTTCACCTTGCAAAGAGACATTAGTAAGCCTATTTAACCGACTTCAAAAACAGAGGTTCTCAATTCGACTGTATTTTTAGTGTTCCGCGCCAAAATGATAAAAACCGGAACTCTACTAATATGCCTCCGATATCTGTCTGTCAGTCAGTCAGCCTGTGACTGACTGACAGACAGACAATCTACAATCAAGCAGACGAGCCATCTTATGGCAAGTGGTCACCGTGGCCGGAAGTTACACCAAACGCATCATTGATTGTCATCAGAGAAGAGAGAAGAAAGTAAAAAAGCAAATAGAGTCTACTAAAGTAACAGTTTGCTCATAGAACCGCGGCTTGTGTCGGTGCTGTGATTTACAGAGTTAAGCAACAGCCGGCGGTCCGTAGTTGGATGGGTGACGGCTAGCGGCAAGTTTCTTGAACGTTTCCGTGCCTCGGAGGGCACGTAATCCCGTTGGTTCCGGTTATGCGATTGCTATGTACGTCAGAGGCCTTCGGGCGGGTTAAAAACTTCTAATAATTGGGCTGGCCCCTAACCCCTTTTTCATACACTGATCAAAAGATCGATTGACCGATCCATAGGATAGATGTATAGATTGTTAGATTCGATCGTAAATAAACAACGCCCCACACTCATTTCCACACACGAGGATAAGTTACTGTGTACCTGTATACCATGCATTTGACATGACATTTGAAATTCTATTCTATTCTATTCTATAAAAATGTAATCGAAATTTTGGGAATAGAGCGAATCACAAGTATGTATTACAAGGCATTCTTATGACGCCAATAGTCATTACATTTATTACAAACTGGATGATTACTTCAAAGATGAAACTGCTCGGACATATGTGTGAAATATATCCTTATGTAAGAAAAATAACTCCTTGGAAGTTTCTTGCCGCTTCCTCTTCCTTCCTTCTGTCGTCACGATGCGGATTTAGTGAAACGATGGTGCAATTTTACTTTCGTAAAAGTGTTTGTAAAAAGCAAATTCGAATAATTTCATATCATCCGCTTTAAATAAGTACTATTGAGGTAAAATAGATAAACATAGTCATTTCGTCAATAAAATCGTACATTTTGACATTCAGATTTAGTTGATTGATGCTGTTGTTTTCACCTATTTTAATTGAGATAAGGTAGTCATAGTTTACTTACGTCAATTGGATCTATTTACGACGATTTATCTTAAATTTTAGACGAATTCAGATGAACTGACACAAATACCTAAGTTCTATTCTTTTGTGTAAGTAAAATTATGTAGGTGATACTTATATAAATTCAGATCGTATAACATTATAACATTCAAACTTAAAATGTTCAGTAATCGCAATGATAAAAGTTTAAACATTAATCAATCAACCAATCAACATCAATCAATCAACAAACATAAATCGAGGTTTTATTTCTAAGTTCTATTCTCAAGTCTTCTAGCTAACAAGAGTTGAATTTATGAAATAGTTTTTAGGTTCTGGTGTAAAATTGCATTTTTTCGAGATACGACAAGATCGCTTTCCTGCGTCGAATATGGATTTTATCAATACTGGTAAATAAAATATTTTATCAAACGATTAGTTTTTATGTCTGCTGGTATGTCTGTCTAGTGTCTACATGTAACGAACTGGCCCAATTCATACACGTTTCTTTACCAGTCTTTCCTCAGTCAACGTTGAGATTACGAGATAATAACATTGAGAGGGGCCGCGCTAAGACGCGCAGCGTCCGACAAGGTCACTTACACTGATTGCAGTTCAGACACCTAGTAATTGATAAAGTGGATGCTTATACCGCTTATATGTTATTTGCGTGTTTAAATGATTGTATCGTCGACACAGTTTATTGTAGAGAGTCTTGTATACTTTTGTGCGTCCTACGACAACGTAACATTAATAGTACTTAGTATCTATCCTACTAATATTGTAAATGCGAAACTTTGTGAGGATGGATGGATGTTTGCTACTTTTTCATGCAAAAACTACTAAACGGATTTTGATGACACTTTGCAGTAATATAGATTTTTTATTAATTATAAATAAGTATGCATCAGAATAACACATAGGCTACGTTTTGTTCCGATTTTCCCACGAGATCGATATTAACGCGAGTAAGACCGAAGCGGCGTAAGTTGTTCCTTTTATTGTGTGAGTGCGATAGATGACATCCACAGGTCAAATTGGCCACTCAGTTGTCTATAGCCTTCTCTGTCAAACTCTTTTCCATCTACGGGTGGAAGCCTGCACCTTGTTGACAGATCGCCGAATCCATCGACGGATTAAGAATCGCGTGCTCGAATCAGATAACGGGCGCGCGTCACGGGTCGCGTTGTGGTGTATTTTTAACACGTTGTAAATAGCACGCGTGACTGGCCCAATAAACTCTTGGTAACGCTCATATTGATGCTGTTAGCTGACGACCCTGAGCAGTATTTATGGCCCCTGCTCGGTGGTAGGGAGACACAACCTTCCAAGCTACTTGCTTGAGACAGCCGCCAAACTTCTTGTAATCCAGCTGGGAGTTTCAGAGCCAACATTTTCTTTCTTCCCTCTCCATTTTTGGCCCGCAACGCATCGGGTATATCTTTGGTATCACTGATGTATGGACATAAGATTACGTGGCAACATTCAGACTCGTCTGTTCGTTTGTCGGCTATTAACATATATATAAATGAGTTTCTAACCACCGCATTCACGAGTAATTAAGCAAAAATGCGTCGAAAAAACGACGCGTAATTCTATAAGTTGAATTTGCGGGACGAGTAATGCTCTTTTGTTGTTGTGGACGTCGTTTTTGAAGACGTTACGAATGCACCGTCGATATAATGCTAAGTGTCACAGAGCCACACACGACCGTTCAAACACCTAGGATCTCTGGACATTATTTTAAAGTTTGGTGAGCAAGATTCACCATGACTTCTTACTCATAGTTCTTGGAGCATTCTTAAGCTTTGCGTTGATTCTGAGATGACTGAATGCTTTAACATAACACAAATCTATGGTCTTAAAATATCAGTGCAGTGAACTATCTCTATGCGAGTTCAATTCGAACTTGGTTGGTTTTTAAGTTACGAGTACATAGAAACCGTCTTGCCAAAAGTATAGTTCGATGCGTATCTTATTTCAATTGAGATTCGATGTCCATCTCATGAATATGCAACGCGTAGTGTTAGATGCCTGGTACATCACAACTCAGATCGGGTCGTATCGTTAATTTATGTCGTGGCGTTGAACTCGATGCAATCGGAACGAATGTTCCGGTTCTCCTTTCGCGTAATTTCGGACAGGTTGTACTGGCAACGCATGCAACGCGAGGGCATGCACATGCTGAATCAAAACTGTTGTCTTGCATGCAATTGCATAGAATTGTATGAATCGATTGGTTAGGATTTTTAGGATAGTAAAATAGATTGGTTGCAAGTGCCTTAGCTCAGAGTTTACTTACGAAAAACTTTGTAGGTGTACCTATTGCATGTAATGAAACCAATGGTGATATTATGATATTAGCGGTCTTAGCTTATGCTGAGCACAATATCAGCGTGACATCTCTATAAATACCAAATCGCAGTCTTTGCAAAGCAAAGTTTTTCGTAAGTAAAGTGTGATGCTAAGGCTAAGTATCGTCTATAGAGCTCAGGCTTAGTGGGTCTGTGCGACAAAGAAAATGTTGGTTTGAGTGTGTGTGAACATTGACTTCATTAATAGGCAAATACACTACTAAGTTCACTACTTTTTTTTTGACAAACGATTTTTTATATTGCGGATCTTTAGTGTTGTACAATATTTCTGTTGTAAGATTCCGTTTTACATTTAAAACATATCTAGTCACAAATACCCAGCAACAAAAGATATAATCTTTGAAATTCAATTAGGTATAGTAATAATTTTACGCAATCACTACGTAACTCGGACAAGAAGATAATAAAAACACCATTACAGATATCTAGTACTTAACATAAACTGTGTGGTTCGTTTATGCAAAGTATATTGCTTAGCGGCTAAACGCGTCAAGTAAGTCTAGACTAGACTATTTAACGCGTCGTCATTAGTTAATATTAGTATTATTAACGAACCATGACATGGGCGTATCCAGCTCCTGTTCAGGGGACCCACTAACCATTAGGTGGGATCGTAGTCAGGCGGTAACTTATACAAAGTAAAAAGGAATGTCTCAGTCCCCCAATTTTTTTTGCAATTATATGCATTGTAAAGGCATTCAGAACTTTCATTTTAATTATACAGTAGCTGGAAGACCGAGGTTTGTTGGGTTGTTAACAACGCCAGCAACCCCACTTGTTGTGTCAGCAATAGATGTCAGGAAGAGTCTAATTTTTCATTTTTATTTAAATGCAGACAAAACGACGTTTATAAAAAGAAACCTAGCTGGATCGATTTATCGCCCCCGAAACCCCTTGCATACTACATTTCATGGAAATCATTGGAGCCGTAATAATGTATGAAGTACAAAGTTGAAGTAGAATTTGCTTAAGTTACACTAACTAGTGGTCAGTGGTCTATTAATTAGATCATAATGATACCGTGCGCGACCACGCGACAGTACACCACGTTTCCGCAATGGTGTCGGATGAAGACCGAACCAGTGGGTTGGAAGCCATTCTCATTGCAACCAGACAACCACTCACGTCGCTGTTGGGTATCTACAAAACGTATCATTGTTACGTATGAAAACATATGCGACGAATGATAATTGAAGGAAATGTCACTCACTCACTCATCATGAAATAGCAAAAACCGCTTGACGTTTATAGATGAAATTTAGCAAGGAAGTAGTTCGTAGTTAGTAGACGTTCGCTACAAACTGACACAAGAATACGTGACTGTTATTTATTTGGTTTATATTTCATTACCTGTATGGCGCAATAGTGACCATCCCGGGCAGGGCGCAATGGTCCTGGGTTCGATTCACATTCACATTTTTAATGGTGAGTGGTGGTTAAATCAAAATGTTTCATTAAAAATCGTTTAATATCCAAAATCGTGAACTTTATCCGCTGATCTTATGGTAATTTCATTTCGGCATCAGCCACTAAGCGCTTCACAGTCATTACACGAAGTGTCTTAATCGGCAAAGTTTTTTTACCCTCGCTTAACACCTCTGAGGAGCCGCTAAATCAAAATTTCACTTTTTTCCATTGCGTAAAGGGGATTCGTTGCATTTTAATAAACTCTCAATTTCGCGGCCGGCAACTCTGAAGTGCGTTGTTAGGGATGGGACCTTTGGGATATACGAGTACATATACTTTTCGTTCTGTTTTTCGTCTGTCTTTTTTCTTAGACGCATCGTTAATGGCTTTGGTAGTACTGATACATTTACAATCAGGTATTTACAAAAAATATATTAACAAAGCCCAATGATTTACCTCAAAGCTATAATTATAAGCTAGCTACTTATGAGCCTTTTACCTTGCGAGGTGTTTCTCTGAGTTGTTTTACTGAGGAAACTCCAACTAAATTATTACATTAAATATGGATATATGAAGAGTCTCATAAATAAATGATTTCTTCCACTTTCCCCAACATTCGTGACAGCTTAAGTGCCTATAACATTAAAATACACTCACACTCCCATTACAATTCCTCGTTTTGCGAGTAATTCGATATAATAGATACACACATAGCCATCATACACACACATTATGTCACTTATCGGAATTTTTGACCCAACGCGAACATCCCTATTTCAAAAGCTAAAGTTCGCTCTTAAAAGTTGCCCGCACATAAAATTGGACTTTCTTATCCGCGACATCGCTACACGTTCATTTTTAAGAACTCAATTAGGTAGTTATAATGTTTTTATTACATAGAAGTATGTGTTGAAGTCTTCCTTGTTTTATTGTATGTAAATGGTTTAATTCCTATCAACATTAAGCTTACTGGTAGAGAAGAATACGAGGTCTCCTTTGCTTTTGGTGTTTATTGGCCCGCGAGAAATTCTAACTGTCCCACATTCATGAAATTCTCCCAAATACAAATTAAAAATCATTTTAAACCCGGCTAGAATTTAACCCTTGAATCAGTATGCAGCATATATCATAAACGGCATTAAGCCTAGTTGGCAGTGGCCTGCGAAGTGAGGGTCCCCTGGTTCGAATCCCGGCCGGGGCAGATATTGTGACAGATAAATATCTGTTCTCGGGTTATCGTTAGCGATAAGTGATTTGTGTTGTTGATACCACCCGAAACACACGACATCACAGTGCGGGGGATTTATGACGGAGTTAGCGTTTATTATGGTAACTATTTTGAGAAGTATGCGAAATTACAATTTTCAAGACTTGACCCTGCTAAATAACGATGCGCGGTGCGTGGGCACATTGCAGAATTAGGATAGTCGGCCCATCCTGAGGAAGTATCACCGACATCCTCGCCGCTCGGCCACTCGGAACCTAGCAACCATTATCTAATCTGTATTTTCGGTCCGGGAAGTGTTATCCTTACATACTTTTTATTGTTGTGTGCACCGAATTTCAAGTAAACTTGTTACACTCTTAGAGGCGACCATCTTAATCATCAAGGGTGGCAATACATCTGAGACCGAATTCAAACGAGACTAACAATTACTAACTGGACTATTACTAACAACTAACAGGACTAACCATCACAAGCATTCCCTGTCCTTGTAGCTACTCATGAACTAACCAACTAACGTTCATAGGTCTGCTGACTGGACTAACCATCCTAGTAACCGATTTCAGACTTGAAGGGGTAAGACACGATGAAAACATTTTTCTTTACAAAATGTCTACTCGTAGATAATATATCGAGTCGATTGTTTTTTACCTTAGGTAATGCTATTAGGTTTTTTTACTGGTACTTAATCTAAGTTTGTACGTAAGGATAGGTATTACATGTTTATAGTATTTAACTTTAATAGGAGTTTTGTAGGAGTAAGATTATTAATTGTCTAACAAGAATTGTGCATACATACCTATATGTATGTGCGCAAGAATTGTTCGAGGTAATTCCCCTATCCCAGTTTCTCCATCGAACCCGACGTACGACGAGCATCCACCCATACGTCTAGAACATCCTGCCAATACGAGCGACAAGGTTTGCGTCGTCGTTCATGATGCGTACTGCTAACGACTGGAATAGCTTGCTCGCGTCGGTGTTTCCACCTGAGTGTTATGTGGGAGTCTTCAAGAGGAGTGTGAATAGGCTTTTATAAGTGCGTTCAACACCTTAGACTTTATTGCCGCTTATCATCAGGTGAGATTGTAGTCAAGCATTCACTTATTTAATATAACAAATAAATATTATTTCATGTTCAGCTGCGGCATTTAGGCCGCGAATAAACATTTTAACACAATGACAATCAAGCTCTATAACCATCAATTGGCAAATAGCCGTTAGATTTAAAGACAGACTTAAAGTTGATTTTCGCTATATGAAGCTCGAGATGTTAGCAAAACAAATGTACAGAGGGACAGAGCAGGTTCTATGGACACTAAAACATTAATATATTATCGCCAGCAGAGAATACGACATCACGCTGCGCTAGCAATGTATTCCTGTTCAACGTATTCCGCGAAATTCTAGTTCACGATTTAGAGAAATAAACCAACTTTGTTACATATTTAACTGTTTCTGTGGCATTCCTATTAATAGATCGCTACTGAGCATTGGTAGTCTATGTAACCGAGGAGGTCTAGAGCTCCCAGGCTGATCCAGTGCGGCCTGGTCGAGGGGTAGTGACCAACCCATGTCGGAAGTTTTATTCCGCCCAAAGGCCTCCAACATGGCTATTCTCATGTATCGATAACACCAGGAGCTGACGGTTTAAAATGCCCTCCAAAGCATGGAAACGCTCCAGAATTTGTTGCCACTAACGGTCACCCATCCAACTACCGACCACGTCCGGTGTTGCTTCTCGGTCGATCACTTAGGATCGTAGCAACCCGCGTTCAGAAATTGCCGCTGGGCTTTGAGCAAACTGTTTCTTTAGTATCGCTTAAATCGATTGCAATCTTTCTTCCTTTCATCGTCTTTTTTGATGAAGATCAATAATGCCTTTTGTGTTACTGATGTGAACGTGTGAAACAACCATCACTTACCATCAGGTAGATCGTCTGCTGGTTTGAATGAATTATATTTTTTTGCATAAATGTGGTTACATGCAAGGATGGTCAGTTAGGTACATAGGCCTCACGTTTGCCATTTCTTGCTTATGGCAAAAATAATGTTGTGTTTGCGTCATTTACGTGAAAAAATAACAACTAAGTCTCCCGGGAGTCGTGCCGGTTCAGCTCAACGGAAGTCTTCCAAACCAGTACGCTAAATCAAATCGTAAATAGCAATACACTCAACCAAAACGATACGTAAATGCCATGCGCGATCTGTTCTACTTTCCGCAGCCACCTATCTCTAAACTATTCCATTTATTTCACTAAACAACTCGAAGGCCCTTAACATTTCTTTATAGCCGTCATTTGTGTAACTTTCCAGTGAAAACTTGAGTTATACCAACAACTTTTTGATATGCGGCGAACCTGTAGAATGTTTAGACCGCTCTGGGAGCTAAAATGACGCTTATATTCAAATTTAGCGCTAACGTATCGACGTTTTAACATATTTATGTGCAAATGGAGTTATCAGTCAGTGCCCTGTAGGTCTCTGTTGGATACCCAGTGAGCTACATTTCAAAGGAATTTTGAAGTTCACAAGATTAGATACCCGTATCAATAGCTGTTTTACTATACAGTGCTAATAGGGGCTAAAATTAACATTTTAAGGTGTAGAACTTTGCTCAATCGTGCATTACACTTAGTTTTAAGTGACAACTGCAACCCGTGGTCTAAGCATTTAAATATGTAGTTATAGTATTATTATTTAGTATCTATTAGAAAATTGGAATCTTTATGAATCACTTTATAATTTGGAAAACTAAAATCACGCTTTTATAATTGCAAGTTGATTATAAATGTAAAGCAATAAATTTAACTGTGATCTTAACCGTTGAAAAGATCCCATGTCTGGAGCCAATGCTAAACGTAGTATTCGGTCATGTATCTCATATACTTACATTGTCATCGGAACGACAACAATATGCAGTATTTGAAGTATTGTAAGAGGAAGTACTTCCTTCCTCGTTCGATACATCTTGCAAGATTTAATTAACCCGAACATACGTAGAAACATTGAAAGATATGTAAATAACAACTTGTAAAAATACATAATTAATAGAATTGACTGCTTTCACACCAATTAAAAAGACTGAATCGTACGCTATCCTCAATCATTTCAGAAACGAAGAGACGAGAGAGAGAGAGAGGGCGGGTCACTAGTACACACTATGTTTACACAAATACCTCATATCCCTCACCCACCGATTGCATAACGATTCCTGAAGTATCAATCACCTTTGGTTACTTCTATACTACAAGAAACGAAATAACATTGTATGTTAGCGGATTTCTCGGACTCGGGTCACGGCCGAGACCGAGAGTAATATTTGTGTACGACAACTGTTTATTCGAATACACAACATGTAATATCGTTTATGTATGTTTCGCGTGGGTATACTATGAGAGATATATAGATTTCCAACAGTTGGCTGCTAAATTATACAAATAAATTCAACTAATTGTGTCGTGGGACACCAGGTAGGAACGAAGTTCCTTCGGCTACTGTCGCGCCTGCGCACGTCTCATTTACATTTCACGGTTTTATTCCACGCACTTTTTTCCACGCGTCTCATTTCACGCTTACGGTTTTACTATCACATATTTTTCAGTTCGGTCGCGCAGCAAAATCCCTATCCCCTCCAAGCCTGCCGTAAGGAACTTCGTTCCAAAAAATATTTATGTTGTACGTCAAAGTTTCTTCATTAATGTAAATAAGTTACATTTAATTAAAATCATTTCTTATACAGCTTAGGCTTTATTTCGTTTGGAAACATTTAGAATACCATTATTATTAGAAATATACTTTTATTATGTTAATTAATTATCATGCAACGTCAACATATTAAAAAAAGAAAACATGTTTATTTGCAATCAAAAATATGCCGAAGCAACATCAAAACATGTATGTTAATATAAATGCCATACATCGGTAATGGCTTTGGTTTTTTACTTCCATGGACGACGTTGACCATTTACCATCAGGTGGCTTGACTGTTCGTTTGTCCGTTTGTGTGCATAAAAATGTTACATATTATTGCTCATAATGATGACTTATTGATTATTACTATACTGTAAGTGAATGGTCATAATAGATATTTTTACACAAATATTTTTGTTTTGCAATGTAAGCGATAATTAGGATCAATAACCCTTAATAACATTCTAAAAAATCAACATAAATTACAACATAAAAAACAATCTAACAATCTATGGATGTATGTACATACATACGTCTGAAACAAACGTTTATTTATTTAAATTTAATGTAACTAATATCAAAGTTGGTTGTACAGAACGTGTTCATTAGAAGATATTTTTTTTTAAGTCAGGGGACAACTCACTGAGTTATATTCATTAGTCACCAAACCGCAGGTCTTCACTCAACACTAGACTACACTTAGACTCGACGATCTATTTTTACCCATTCGATCACTCATTTGTCACGAACTGATTTCGCAACACAAAAGTAAACGACCCGATTCTACATAGATTAAGGCTCGACTGTTTTTCAACTCATAACTACTTATTAGAGACCGGCTCTGCGCTCGAATATCGACCGTAACTCCTTCTATCAAGGATTACTTCACATTGACTCTCTGAACGTGCACATTTCAAACGTTATTTCACGTCGTGTCAAACGCGTAGTGGCGAATAACTTATCTTAATGCGTGTAAGTAAGTAAAGTAGGTGTGTACATAATTTAAAAAAATTATATATTTAAAAACTATTGAATAATTAAAAGACTAATAATTATGTCACATGTTCACACCTAAACCGCTACGATACGCTAAAGTTAAGAGAGTATCCACTAACAGCACTTCTCATATCAAAAGTGTAGAGACCAATTAAAAGCTGAGTCGACATGAAAGCTATTCTCAAAACACCATACACTTAAAAAAGGCCCTATTGACTAGCTTTTAATAGGACTTATTCGCTGAATACCAAAATATATGCTTAAACTCCACGTTTTTTTATATTTCTTAAATAAACAGCAGGAAAATGTTGGACACATTACAGTACATTATGGTAAACAAATAATTCATTTCACTACTGAATTACAGCTCCATAAATCGTGTTTGGCAATTGTGAAGGCCCATGCAACATTTTAGGCCCTCGCCCTTTATTAAGGTTAATTGATTTTTCGGTCAGCCGTATTGATTTTGAATGTTATGTTTGTTAAAATATCAAACAAATATATACATTTGGTGTTTCTCTCACAGTTTATTAGTAAGGTAATGAGTCAAATGAATTTTAAATGGTCGTTAATAGCCTATCGAAGTTCTAAAACGTAGTTATATTATAAATGTAAATATGTATTACGAATTCTCTCACTTACTTGAGATAATAATTTAACGAAAAAAACTGTAGTAGGTTGCAACATTTTCATTTTCATTCATTTTTATTCATTTTCATTCATTTTCATTCATTTTCATTCATTTTCATCCTTTTCATTCATTTTCATTCATTTTCATTTATAATAACATTCTAACTGATCGATGTCTATACATAAATAGATAGTTGGGGAAAACTTTATTATTGTGGATATTTATTACCGCAAGTAGGGAAATCTCTGTGCGTTTGTTCCCACTTAACTCATCAACGGCTTAACTGATTTGAATGCGGTTTTTACTGACTGTAGTGACACTTAGTATCATGTAGTTGAAATATTTCATTCGATTCACAAATAAGGAAGAAAAAATTGAAAGAATTCTGACTAAACATTTTCGAGTATATGTATGTGTGACTAAAGGAGTGCGCACATTACAACGACTCCACGACCGACCGACGCCAACGCGACTAAAACCTTGACAAAGCTAACATTCAATTATGAGCCGTATATCTTTGAAGGTAAGGTTGAATTTAGAACTTATAGATTGAGAGCTACTGGCAATTTTTGGGTAGGTATTTGAGGCAAGCTGAAAACTTGTCTCATAGCTCTCCTACTAAACCCCAACTCGGAGCTGCAGACCTGGCTGCTGAGTAGCGGGGCATTATGGACCCCTACAATTTTAAAAATGTTATTTTTTTATTCCAAAAAAAATGTTTGAGGCTATATGCAATTTTTATAATGTTGTAGTTTAATGTTTAAAGAATAGAAAAAAAAATAAGCCAGACGATTTAGTCGGGGCTTTGACATTGCCAGGCGCGTGCAAAAATTAAAAAAAAAAAGTTTAAAAAAAGTGTTTGAGGCAACTTGAAATTTTAATAGGGTGTAATTTATAGCTAAAAAATAAGATTCTCAAAAAGACAGATCATTTCGGTGGGGCTTTCTACCCGCCAGGTGATCTAACAAATTAGGGTAAAAAACGGTTTAACGACTTAGAAAAAAAGAAATTTTGATTGAATTGAAGACAGATTGAAAATTAGGGTGCTTTTTCGATATTAAGTCAATATAAGGTGCAAAAATAAATATTTTAAATCAAAAAAATTACAGTGTGTTTGAGACAAAAAAAGGTAGGTTTTCACCAAATTTAGTGAAAAAAAAAATATTTTTGGAAGAGATAAAAATAAAAAATCAAAAATTAGGTTTTTTTAATTTTTCACATACATTTTGAGGTTATGTGAAAAAAGTGTCAAGACAAAGATTATAGATCTTTTTATTACCTACAACTTTGTCATTAAACTTTTTTCCATCGGACTTGTAGTTTTGCCTGAAATCGACATAAACCGTTTTTTACCCTAATTTGTTAGATCACCTGGCGGGTAGAAAGCCCCACCGAAATGATCTGTCTTTTTGAGAATCTTATTTTTTAGCTATAAATTACACCCTATTAAAATTACAAGTTGCCTCAAACACTTTTTTTAAACTTTTTTTTTTTAATTTTTGCACGCGCCTGGCAATGTCAAAGCCCCGACTAAATCGTCTGGCTTATTTTTTTTTCTATTCTTTAAACATTAAACTACAACATTATAAAAATTGCATATAGCCTCAAACATTTTTTTTGGAATAAAAAAATAATATTTTTAAAATTATAGGGGTCCATATTGCCCCGCTACTCAGCAGCCAGGTCTGCAGCTCCGAGTTGCGGTTTAGTAGGAGAGCTATCAGACAAGTTTTCAGCTTGCCTCAAATACCTACCCAAAAATTGCCAGTAGCTCTTGGACCATTATACTTAAAAGCCCTGTACGGCTCGCCCTACACCCATAGCCGTTCCGTTTCGAGACCAACGCGTCGACGTTGCGTTGACGACTCACCGTAGACGAGTAGTCCACGCGTCGACCGACACAATGACGTAATGTACCTAGCGTCGGAGTTGAAACGGAGTGGAGACGGAGTCGAGTTGACGTCGATGAAGCGTTGATCGCGGAACGGAACGTCGGAGTTGAAACGGAGTGGAGTCGGAGTGGAGTTGACGTCGAGTTGGTGTAATGTGCGCACTCCTTAAGGGATAGGTTTAAGGAAGCGCCGAAGCGGGCGACAAACCAATATATTTCGCTAATAACGTGAGAACTCCACTATCAGTCTGCACTGACATAAATAACACACTTATCTAACTGGCACTGATTTGATCGCACCACATAATAATATAGTGAAAGTACACAATGAACGATAAGTAGAACCTACCTTATCTACCCTCGTGTGTTACTAGAATATGACGGAAGTTGGCTTACTTAAATGTAAGATGAATTACTCTGCCCTGTTGAGATGGTAGAATCTCAGAATTGTTTAACTTTGTAAGCTTAAGACAGGAAGTGTTAGTTACAATGAAAGTAATGCATGGTTAGTTGGACAGACAAATAAAAACTATAAGTAGATTGAGTGTGGGGGACAGATGGGAATGGAGATGGAGGGAGAGAGATAGGGAGAGGGGTAAAGGGAGGGAGAGGGAGATAGTTGGTTTCTTAAATGTAAAATGAATCTCTCTGGTCTGTTAAGATCATGGCATGTCTTGTCGGGTTTTTTTTTATTTGTAAGCTTAAGGCAGGAAGTGTAGCAATGTAAGCAATTCTAGCATGATATTAGACCGACCAATAAAAATCTCTAAGCTGATTGAGAGACGGAGAAAGATTGAGGGAGGGAGATGGATGGAGAGGGGAGGAGGGTGGGAGAGAGGCCGGGACAGACTTTAGGTTTAGTATGAGTCTGATTTTTAAAAGACGTACGTGTTTAGTTACCGTCTGAAGACGAAATTACTAAGACCACCAAGAAACCTAAACAAAATAGAAAATACTACAAAAACAAACTCTACCTGCTTCATACACATAACATGCCTTTACAAGCAATATAGTGTGTAGTTAATAGTATTGAATTAAATACAATATATCGTAAAGCTAACTTACTTGCAAATACCTCATTTTGTTCAGAAATAAGCAACACACAATATTCATATTACATCATTTGACGCCTTTGGCAGATGCACTCTTCAATAATTCATTATTTACGGCCTTTACATAATTTTCGCGTTAGGCACCGACCAAACTAAGCTTTTAATGCGTCTGAATTTTCAAAACGCCAAACTTGATTATTTTATTTTATTCTTTTCTTCTTATTATTATTATTTTATAGAATGAATAGGGATATGTATGTATGTATATTGTATATTAATATTATATATATTATTTACCTAATTATTGAACAAATAAGTCATAAAACACATAAATAAAAGCTATAAAACACTATGATATTCTTAAAATGTATCAGATAATATATCGACCATAAATAGATAACGAAACTAACGAAAACCAATTTTTATTTTTACCTTATATTATGTATAGTTTACATACACATGTACAATGTACATATTTAGAGTACAGGTAAGAAAAGTATGTAGATAATGAGCTTTTCTTTCTATATTTCAGCGTCAAAAACGTCACCTTTGAACGCGTCAAAACGCCTGCGCATAAAACAATGACCTCGTGAAAATTCGCAACTAAAATATTTTCCACGCTCTTATTCGCAGTGACATTTACTCGATGTACGGTCGGAACTGAAACGTCTGCGTACCTAGGCACACACACAACACAACACATATACATATGTATATATGTACGTACGTATGTATGTACGTACAATAGCAAACATATAATTAGGTATATACGTACATTATAAATAATGAAAAAGCTCTCATGAAAATAGACAATTACAATAGGCCGTATGGCGCAATGGTTACCATGGTACTGCCGAAGCGTCCTGGGTTCGAATCTCAGAGCGGCGAAAATTTTAATTAGGTATAAGTTTTTTCTGTTCTTGGCCTGCATCAAATGAAGTTACACAGATGAATCTCAGATAGGTACAGGTCGGTATATAGATACATTGGAATACACAGAAACACACACGTACATACGACTCTATGAGAGTATTTCACGCACACATATGAACGAGTATTTCACGTCAGTAGACTTCGTTTGAACTGTTTATGCTTTCAGTCTATGACAGTAACTAATGAACATAGGTTATGTTATGTACGAGACATCTTTATGTATTTTTATTGTTTCGTACTCAAAGAGTGTCCTTACATCCGTCTGTCACAAGGCTCTGGAACCGTAATAGATTCGACTCTTTAATTTTTTTAAGTGTGTATAGTGTGATACTTGCAAAATTAAGACAAATCGATTTACGTAAGAATCAACAACACCGGCCCAAGCGTTAGCTATCTAGAGCGCCGCAAAAGAAGATACTTAAAGACTATTACATACATTACCCTTCTTTGCATCGCACTTGGGTTAAAAGAAGTATGATGTACATACAAGTATGTCGTTATGGGTGCGTCCATTAATTTTTTACTTTGTATTGATTTTGTTAGCATAAACCCATGAAGTTACAAAACAAATCAAACGAAGCAGAGTCGTCACGCTTCGCTGACGCTTCGCTTCGCACAGACTTTTGAATACAATTGTTTTCCATTGTATTCTGTAATGCTAATTTTTCATTCACCTAAGTTCCTAGCGCCTTGTGTGACTTCACGATAAGTGGATACTTGAGCGGATGGTAGAGACATATATTATTCAATTAGGTATATATATGTCGAAACGATGGGTCCTCACTTCTTTAGACCAGAAAGAAGGCTAGCAGCTATTTTCCCAAAGAATTACTTTAGAATTACTTATTTATTATAATTTTATCTGATGGTAAGTGGCGATGAAGTCCTTAAACTAATTGTTGAGGTATTATTCAAAAATACCGAGACTTTTATATCTTTATTTAATTGTTATAAAATAATTATGATTGGTATGATGTAATAATTAATAAACGTTAAAGGGCAAATTTATTACTTGTCTGGCTTTTTATGTCTAGATGTTATGACATCACGCGGATAGATACCTACTTCATAATCCACATACATGTATGGATACTTCGTATCTTATTCCGGAAAATAAATTTGTTCCCGCGATGCTCACTATGGAATACTTAGCCTTAAAATATGTACCTATATCGTAACAGAAATAGTTTTTCTGTAAGTATTAATTATTAAACTTGGAACACCGACACAAAAAATATCAAAATAAGGTTGACGTGAAACTCACTCATTTAAAAATACCTATTTATTTATTTGAGTAAAGCGGAAAAGCGGATAATATTTATCAAACCGAGGAATATTCAAAACGAAGCAAAACCCTAATTACTAACGAAGCAACACAATATGTCATTTTATTTTATAAATCCAAGTTGTATTACTATTTACTACGAAATACAAAATAAAATGCATTAGCCACTAGTCCTGCTTGAAAGATTTCTGATTATAGGCAATTTTTTACACACCGTCATAACGGTGGTTACCACGTTTTAAAACTTGTTTGACTGGTCACCTAGGTTTTGACGTGAGGCACGTAGTCTAGCTTGTAGGCTTTTGTCATACTGAGGCCCCGAATGTAGTATCCTCGATAGCTAATTGAAGGCCAATCGAATACAATTGCCAATACAATACCTACTGCCACATTTAGTTTATTGTAGAACCTACTTATGAAAACGAAAAAAGAAACTCCTCAGTACACATTTAAAAATAATACTTTCGCTTATTACAATATTTTATATTCCTAACTTCAAATAAAATTAAGTAAAGGGTGGTGCTGCATATTCATTTATGGACGTAACCATAAAAAGATACATTTATACGTTTTGTCTATGAACTGATAGGATGCAATTAAGATACAAATATAAAATATCTAAAATAAATTAATTAATTAAAATTATGCTAAAAATAGCTCGGACGATAGTGAAAATCTGCTTAGATTCAAATTATCCAGACTCATACAATCATGTTAGGATACAATTTGTCACATTTTATTGGTACATTTACCCATATTTATAATTAAAGACTGAAGTATGCTCGTTTCCCCTCGATGTTCCCACTAAGAGTTAATGAACAATTTTATTCACTGATTAGAGATACGTAATTCGAGTTCCAAAACTACGCATTCGATAACATCAATTTATGCGTAGTCGGACGCAAAATAATATTACGAAAGTGATGCGACTCTTATCATCTTCATCGATCATCATATTCGATGACGATGATTGATTTATCAATCGATCGATCAACATTCGAGTTATCGATTACGCATTTTTAATATCTATGTAAATAAGCTGTGTTTACGTCGTTGGAAAATTTAATATGGAAAGTTTGTTTTGTTGATTTGCACCGCCGAAATACGTGGACCGAATTTTAACCCACGGACTGCCAATACAGAGGTCCGGCCCCAATGCCAGTCCCGTCCGTGAAGTTTGGTTTGAAGTCAAGGATTTTTGGCGGATAAATAGTTGTAATCTGTTATTTAATAAAGTGCAATAAACGTAACTAAGTGTTACAAGTCTATGTATAATTCTTCTTAATCTTTGTTACGTTAATACATATACATACATTATATTGGATCGGGAATCGAACCCGGCACCCCTGGCTTCGCAGGCAAGGCCACTGTCAACTAGGCTGCTGGAACGTCATATTTACACATTCAAACGAACTACAAAAAACCATTTCGTTATGATTGATTGGTAAAGTAATGTGTAATCAACGAGTATTGATCTAATTTAATAATGTAAAATATATGCAATAAATAAACCAAAATCAATCAAGAATCGTTTCTTAGGAAAATTAACAAGTAGGTAAGTGTCACAAAACATAGCAGCGCCACCTACAAGTAAAGTTTGGCAACCGCCATCCTCAATAGAGCGAAATAAACCGTTTAAATCTGAATGTGGTTTCAACTTTCAATCCAGGTTTTGGCCAGACTTTTCTAGGCAAAAGGTGATTAGCCGAAGTCTAAGTAGGTCTTAACATTTTCAAAGTGTGACCTCCTTTTTACCGACCCGCTCCACTAACAAGCGATAAGCGATCACCGATTTTCAAGATAAGGTAACAGGTTGGAATAATTCAGATTAAATTATTAAACATTTTAGTTCGATTGAGGCTGTAAAAATGCTCGTTAGGGTATAGTTTATTGCATTATTATTGCTTCACTTCATATTAAATACTTCACTTTAAATGAGGTTATCTCGATTCATTAATTTGCAACTCTGTTACCATTTAACTTTTTATTTTATAACTAGTAAGCGGGAAACATGTCCCTTAGTACGCACATTCGGAAATTGTTAGGCTTGATTCTATAAACTTATATAGCTTTTTTATTTATTAACCGATTGAATTAAAATAAACATGAAATAATAAGTGAAGCTCACCAAAATCGGTTAAGTTTCTGAGATAAGCGCGTACAAAACCACATACAAACAGACAAAAATCTAAAAACCGTTGTTTTGGGGTAAAAGTTTTTCTAATATATCTTCCATGTACAGACAGCGATCGGTTACAGATTTATTATATGTATGTATAGATAATAGTAAACTTTTTGTACCTTACATACAACATAAACTTGTTAAAAATAATTGGAGCTCTCTACACAACTCTAAATCTGGAATATTTACTCGTTTCTCGCTGAGAATGGAACCATCTGTCAGTAAATGGAGTGGCCAGGAATTGTTTCGGGTTGCATAACCCGCATATGACTTACACGTGGTGTTCAAGTTTGCAATTCTAATCTTGTGAATGTTGTGTCCGTAAAGCATATGAGAATTACACACCTGATAATACTGTGCAGTAACTTGCTTCAAGAAAAAATAACGTGTTTTGTGGATATTTTACGGTACGCATACTCACGATATTTATGTACACTGATACCGTGAGTACCTGTATCATAACAAAATAACAGTCTACAATGAATTAAGTCTAAATTATGCGGATGTTTGGGTTTGTCATTTATAACTCACCTGTAAATCGGTCGATATTAAAATCTGGTTTGACTTGAGGCGCAGCATGCAGCTCAACGTCAAATAGCTCAACTTAATGGCACATTTCGTTAAGCAAGTGCGGAAATTAAAATCTGATAGATTTGTTTTTATTACGGCCATAGCCATATAGTAATAGCAAAAGAACATGGACAGTGCTGATGGACCTCTGTGATACCAAAGGCTACACCGACGTATGATGACGTCGACGACCAAGTAAGTAGCGAACCAGCTCATCACTCTCACTGCCTCCAAAACATGATAAAATGTAAACAGTTCATTAAACGAGTGGTAGGTAGTCAGGCCTACTTAATAACGTAACGTAACGTAGCGTAACGTAACACCTCACTGGGGTGTATCCTTGTGACCAAGCCAATTTCCCGTGCTCGTGATGAATCTTCCTACACCGGAAGAAGGTATGGTGTCAGTTGCCTCATGGACATCGCTGGGATCTGCAGCACTCAGTAATCCAGGCGATATTCATGTACGGCTTTTTATCAGCCTGGCTCCAGCTGCCTTACTCCTAAAATCGTGACATATTCTTTCGTATTTCGGCCGCAGTTTTGAAGAACCAATAATCAGGTCCAGCGTCCTTTTTGTCAGCAACGCGGCGCTATCCATATGCGATACTCATAAGTTACCATAAAGTGGCTCGTCCTCTCGTTTGACGACAATTTACAAAAAGCAACCATGCCAAAATGACCAGAAAAAGACAGCTTTTAGACCTAACCAAGGAGCTGACCTCCAAACATCGATTGTTTAGCCCAGGTTCACAGGAACAGAGCTAGCCGTCTATGTGCAAACCATTCAGATGCTGTGACATATTATGCCGCTGGATGGACGCCAGATTTAGCGGCGTTTGATCTAATTTGATCGGTGCTCCCCGAGACGAGTAACGTACGGGCTTAACCAGAGATTTCATCAGAGTAACTGGACTAGGGAGAATGATATCATGGCTTAAACTTTATTTTTGAATGGACTCAGGAATGTTTGGGGTTATCAGCTGACACGAGCTCTCATTAGGATTAAGGAATGATAAAATACACTAGAAGAGGCTCAATTCATCTTTGTACAAGAACATTCTTCTTGATCTTGGCACAAGGTCTCCCTTTTGGACAAACCATTGATAATTATTTAAGAGTAATGAGAATGTTGTGGCGATTGAAATATGTTTGAACTAGGAGGAGAAATATTACGCATGAGGTGGCGTCCTGGTACAATCTTCAAATGGTTTGAACTTTGAACAACCAAGAATGAAAAATTTTGGACGACATTTTAACCCTCAGCCGACTAGACTAGCCATACAAGTCTCTATTTGAGTCTTGTTCTGTGTCGGCCACAGTTGTCATTGACAGCAGCGGAAGGGTGGTGCTGCATGCTCTTTAATTCAATAAAAAAAGCAATTAGTAGAGGTACTTCATTGTTAGTGGAGTGTATTCGCGAATCTCGAAGAATTGAGTCTAACAATTTGTAAACACACGATGAAAAATTACTAACATTATTTCATTTGTAAAGAAGTACATTTCTTAAATAGACAGCGGATTACTAATCTACAAATTAAAACAAATAATTTTCTAGAAGAATAGGTACTCGGCTACGTATGTACATGAACAAGTCTTACTTTGAAATCCAATTGTTCTTCAAATTAACCTCCTCACCTGTATTTGTAGAACCAACGTGAGTACTATTATATTATTTCGACAGCTGTACTAAGAATTAATTAGAATTAGTGTCGGTATTGTTTTTGCGCAACACATTGGTACATATTTGAAATTATATTTCTTTGACGCATTGGAAAAATGTTGGGAGTGTATTAAGAATTAATTTCATAGGTGGCTATCAAATAAATTTTTTTGTCATGTTGGTATTTTGTAATAGTACATGACCGTAATTGTTTGTTGTCATACAGTTTCGAAAAGGTGGTATGATTACCAGAAAAAAAAACAATAAAAATACGAACGTATTACTAAGTATAAACCTACTGTATACTAAGTATAAACCTAGTTTTCTCTGTTTGTTAACACTTCACGAACACTTTCATAGTAGATTTATGACCGGACCCTTCAAGATTTGATTTGACGGTCTATTCAACATACAAAGTTGTCATGAACATGCTTGACAATTTTTGAAATGACATGTTGGCAAAATTAAATCGTGCTTTGGTTAGAACGATAGAGATAACATTCGAATTGCAAAAATAAACGCCATGTTTATAGTCCGATTTGTCAAAACTAATCAACATATTAATAAAAACAAAATGTGTGCAATTTACACGTGCTAGAAGTGAAACATTAAAAAAAAATACTGTCAGTCCAAATAGCCATTTTGTCGATGCTTCCCATCTCATTTTCTCCTACGTTAAAATGTGTCTGTCTCTTTTTCGTTTCCGGTTCATTCCATTTGTGCGCCATTTTCGTTTCATCGAATTCCAAATCACAACGATTCTATAGAATTTATCACTTCAAAAAATATAAACGCTTACATGAATGCATTACAATACAAGTAACACATCACACAGCCACTATTTGTTTCATGTCTGCCCCGGAAAGAATCGAACCCGTGACTCTTCGCTCGCAGTCACTTAGTACTAACTAAGCTATAGGGTTGTCATGTGGGTAACATTGAATATTCGATGGGTAAGAGCCGCTTCGTGTGATTTATATGACGACCCGTATTTAAAGCGCAATGCTTTTCAGAGTGCCAAGGGTCCTGGGTTCGATTCCCAGCGGACGGAAGTGATTAATGAGTTTAAATTTGTTCTTGATCTGCGTGTGCGTGTTTTTGTCTTGTGTGTTGTCCACTGGGGATCGAACCCAGGAAAAAAAATAACGCTTCACACACGTTCATAGCCCGACACTGGGATTCCCTGTGTCGTTGCCCGTTGGTGCCATAAACACAAAATACATGTATATAGTGTACATGTGTATATGTGTGGATAGATGTTTATACCAATAAAACATTTTTATTTTTTAATAATACAGAACACATACCCACAGAGAACAGAACTTAAACTCTGAAAGATGTGTTAAGTTTGTTCCATTTCCGCCTCGCGGAGAATCGAACGTAGAGTTGGAACAGCAGTCCGGGATGGTAGCAATTGCGCTATAAGGGTCGACCTACATTTTGGAGTCGGTTTCACTTTTTAGAGGCAACCATCTCAGTCAAGTATAGCAACGCATCTGTAACCGAATGAGAACAAGACTCTTACTAACAACTACTAACTTGACCATTACTAACAACAACTAACAGAACTAACTACCACTAACAGTCCCTGCCACAGTCCTCGTACTTACTAACCAACTAACCAATTAATGTTCTAACACCGTCCCCTAACCGGACTAACTACCTATCCTAGTTCCCATTCCAGTCTTGTTCTAGGTCGGTCACAGTTGTCATGGGCGGCAGCGAAAGGTGGTGCTGCATGCTCGTTTGCTACCTCAAATCCAAAAAAAATACCAAGAAAAATTCCAAATTTCATAATTTTCCGTAAGCGAGTACAATAAACGATAGAACCGAATAGAATAAATAAAACCGAATAATAAAATAATACCGAAAGTGGTATGGCGACACAGATGTTGCGTTTGTGCCAATAGGGTTGCCATGATTTTTTTTTATTTTAGGACACTTTATTATTTCAATTTGTAGTATTGAATACTGATATGTACCGATATATTTAACATGTAAAATCTACTTTTTTAACACCCGTTAAGATGTAGGGCCTTGAGTCTATTTAATGTCCTGTGCCCAAAGATTGGAAGAGATCGCTCTATATTGATAAGACCGCGTTTTGGACTATTGCCCCCAATATACTAATTGAATGCTTTCTACCTTCAGTGTGCATTAAAGATAATTATATTCTAGGTATATTCATTGATAGGCATAACTGTGTTCTACTATAATAGATTTACTTGTCGATTAAATAAATAAAAATTATAATTACAAAAAAGTTTTTCTAATGTAAGATTTTTGTGACATGTCAAAAATAAATAGAACGTCACAAAAAAACAATGAAACTCAGATCATCAGTAAAAAAAAATGTCGTCAAAGTTCTACACTATTACTGGTGTCTATTCGATCATACGATGAAAGAGAAGTAACTTTTCGTTCAATCTTCTCTTTTCCTTCTAACCCTACAACGCATTGCTAATTTTTTTTTTATTCATCATTTAACAAAAGTTACGTAAGTACAATGATAGCATTATAAAAACCACTGAGGTTTGTGTCATAATACATATTTTTGGTGTTATACTGATATACGTCGGCGTTTTATTTTTAATACTGACAAAGTCCAAAAATGTAGTGGTTAATTGAACAGTAACTAATTTTATCATAGTGTCACATTCCTTTCAGCAAAAGCGTTTAACATATGAAGTCGATAGAACCAACATATTCCACGCACTTCAATAATGAATATTATTGGAATTCAAGTAACATTTTCTAATTAAATGAATAACTAAGTAAGTACTTTTGCTTGTTAGATGGTAATCAAAACAAATTATAAAGCTATTTAGTTTTAAATAGTTTTTTAAGTGCCGTTATAATTACGCAGCGTAAGTAACAAACGATTCAAGATGTGTTTTTTAATGTGAGAAACTCAAACCTAGGCATTTTCCCCTCTGCTACAGGTTTCAAATAAAATGAAATTTATTTGTAAAAGTAAGTACAGGTATGTACACATAAGGTGGATCATATAAATTTGTGTTCCAATATAATTTGCCAGCTAATGGCGTACAAATGTTAAACACTTATTACTAAATAATTATAATATGATTACAAATATGTCAAGTCCCATTATCAATAAATATGTGGCTACATTCGTTTAATACCTACTATTATTAAAATATGTCATCAAAAATCTTAAATGCTAAGTACTCAAATAGTTACGTCTATACTATTATATATCTATAAACAGAACAAACATATAAATATGACACAACATAATTATTAGATCCGATATTTTTTTGTATAATGTCACATATTTTCCCCAACTGGGAATCGAATCCAGAGCGCATCGAGCATCAGTTACAAAAAATTAAAGAAAAGTGTTACATAGTTTTAAAAGGCCTAAAGCATAGACGTCACTAGTGCACTGAACGATTTCCGATTAGGTACTTCACACGCACTGCGTTTCACACCTGGGAAGAACGTCAATTTTGTTTTCGTATAGAGGTTAAACGGACGGTTTTACCCTAACGCGAACCCACTATTTCAACTACGGCATGTATGCACACGTGTCACTTAATATACATAAAGTCTACGTAAGTAGGTACCTGTATTTTAAATACATAATTATACAAATAGAATTGTCATTTCATAAAATCAACTTTTAACCCGATTACATTAAATAATTAAAATGAAACTGGCGTTTCCTCAGAAACGAAAAACGGCACAAACCCTTTCATTGCAAACGTCACTTTTGGAGGCTAAAAATTCTTTAAATGAAAAATATTTTTTATGGCCATATTGAAAATTTTCAATCTTTTATCTTTAAATGCGTGGTTTTGTTTTGCCACCTAATTAATTCAGTTTTTCAACGATACTACAAAACAGAATCGAATCCGGAACTATGGGTTACAAACATTCAAAAAGTCACCAATTCATAAGTCACAATCAAATTAATTAAGTAGGTACTTAAGTAGGTAGCGAGGTAGCTAACAGAGGATTCAGTTTGAATATTTTTTTACTGGTCAAAAACAGGTTTATCGCACAAAAAAACTATTTTTGATATGTAGGTAGGTAAGTATGTAAATAACACATAAAATCGGTTATTTTATATACCCCATATGAATATAATCTATTACCATGAGTTTTATTAAGTTCTAGATACATATAACACATATTGCTAGCGACGAAACAGTATTAACATATTTTTTTAATGCATCATTTAATTATTTCTCACTCTGTCAATAAGGTATGAGATCATTTTGCCTCCAAACCTAACTATATTTTAATGTATTCAGTGATATGAGCATTATGAGCTAATTAAAATACTACGTATTGTTTATACAGCCATTGATGCACAGTGACCACAAAAATAATTTTATCCCACTGTACGTGCAACCGGCATATTTAAATTCCAATTTCAAACATAAAAAACAATCCGGTGCCAAGCGAAAGCCATTGCCAAAATCACGTGGTACTTGTCTATTTCTGATAACTTAAATCACTTTAATGTCAATGAACTCCACCTGTAACCAATATGTATAATGCACTAGCTAATAATAATGATACAAAACTGACGTACATTGAACGTTGAGGTCGCCGGCTAGATGCACTTTCGAAATACCGTTCACACATAGGTATTTTTCAAAACCGCGTTCGTCGAGTCGTGTCACTTTCGTACCGTTTGCAACTAGATCATATCACTTGTGGTTATTGTAACTCAAACTCTTAACTCAACACTCGTATTCGTGTAAAACGACATCACACAGGGAAGGTAATGGATACTCGCGACATTTCCCTGAGAGCTGAAAATCACACAAAATGTTACAACACTCGCACAAGACACTACGGACACACCTAAATATTACAGAGTAATAAAAACAACACCGGCAAATTAATGGCCAAAATGCGGGGCAATAAATTAAACATAAAATAACGCTTTACGAAAAATTAGTAAAATCCACAGCGTGAGCGATAACGTTCCAAACTCAAATATTTACACAAATAATTTGGTGTACAACGGAACGGAGATTAACCTTCGGTGCGTACGTTTAACGCGCACGCGAAAAGAAATTTTGTCGGGCAATTATCAGATTACTGTCGTCAGGCGAAACGCAAAGAAACTTTTTCGGCGAAACTTTTTGCCTGTAGCGTTTCGTAAGCGGGCAGCGAGTAAGAGTCGTTAAACTGAAACCGTTCCAAGTCGTCACCGGCCGCGTGGAAACCTCGATAGTAAAATTTTCACCGGGCTAAACACATTTTCCGCGGCCTTCGCTGCATTGTTATGCAACTGCAGAACGTCTCGGGATGGTTGGGTTAGCGCGCGAACTTCGGAAAAACGTTGACGGGAAATTTATAACCTAAAAACTTTTTAAGTTTCAAAAGGGCACCTTGTTTTTGTTACTCTATGATATTTAGTTGCGTGTTGTCGGTTGGATACGGATCGTCGGTAGGATTTTCGGGTTGCGCGCTCGTGTGTTACGGCGCGACACAACATGACCGGCCCGACCCGATACTCGCGCGATACTGGCGTGCCGTGCAAGGCGGCCGCTCGCCCGCTGCTATCGCCGATACGTCTTCAAAAGCTCATCTCGCGCGGCCGGTATTAAAACCCTGGAAAAATTCAAGTTTTCCGCAAAGTTTTTTTCCGGCTACTTCATTAGGAATTGTAAAAAAAAATTTGTTAAATAAAATCAAAATGTGTGCAAAAAACCGAATACTGTCAGTCCAAATATAGATGTTTTGCTTTGCTAACGTAAGCCGCTATTTTGACTCATTTTCGTTTCCGTTTCGTTTCATTTCCGTTTCATCGAATTCCAAATCACAACGATACTGAAGAAGTTTTCACTTCAAAAAGTTTCAGGAACAAAACATTCTCAATTAAATTTTTGTAGCGTTTCCTCTTAGTTTAAGACTGTTTCAAAAGGTATAGTACACAAAAACAGTACATTTTAGTTACAGTACTGAATGTACTGTCCATCTGTACCTGATGTATATGAAATACCTATGAGATTTGGTAATTGATTTGTTACAAGTGTTACACCTACCCTAAACTAAGTACATTTATTTATAACAATATTGCATAAAAGAACAAACAAATTTAATTTATAAGCCTCAGGTAATACCTATCTAATAAATGTGTAATGAGTGAAATTTACATTTTCTTTGTACCTAATAAGTAAATAAAATATTTGATAAAGACATATTTATCAAATATTAATCAAATTAATCTATTGGTTAGATAAGATGCAGAATTGGAATCGATGAATATTAAATTGTGACGTTATGAAAGGAATTTAGGAATTCAAGTTGGTCGATTCGTTAGTAGATATGAGGACTGGAGCATTGACTGTTAGTGACAGTTAGGGCCTGTTTCACCGGTTACGGATAAAGTTCCGGATAACCTATTAGTTAGGAACTTAACTCCCAAATAAACTACAACTTTTGGTTTCACAGGTCTCGGATAGAAGTATCTGACAGATAAAGTGTTGGTTAAGATAACTGCAACTTCAAGTGGCTGTTAGAGGCGTTATCCGACGGATAAAAAATCTGTCAAGTCAAATGGCGGGAACGAAAAAAATAAAATGACACATGTCTTGCGTTTCGTTTCTATAAACACATTTAGAATTTGAATACCTAGTAAAGCATAGGAATCCTACTATTTCCGTTCTTTATTGATAAATTAAACTTGATAATATAATAAAACTTGACTTGGATTATTTTGATCAAAAAGTATTTTATTATTTAGGTTTTTAAAATTGTTTTCAAATGACGATAATTTACGTAGTAGTAACGAAACGCAAAAAAGCGACGTTGCCGTTCCGTCAACTGTCAAGTGGCCGATAACTTTATGTATCAGTTAAATTATCCGGGAGTTAGATGGTGAAAAATAAAAAAAATTATTGGCAGCCTTTAACTGGTAGATAGCATTAAATGTCAGATCCGGAACTTTATCTGTAACCGGTGAAACTGGCCCTTAGTCTTGTTAATTATTGTTAGTAACAGTCCAATTATCCACGCCTTTCTTTACGGAACACCAGTTTGCTTCTAGGAGCTACAACTAGCATACGACCAGAAGATACCGCGCTGTAAAGGCCGTGTTAAGACGCTCCGGTTACGTGCTTCCGTTCGGTTAGGCAGGTCTCTCTTAAAGTGGGCCATGAGGCCCCGTTGCTGAAGGCCTAGAGGGGGCGATAAGGGGTCCAAAAAAGAAGGTGTTGAAGTTGGTCGTTTCAATTGCTCTCACTGGTAAAAAAGACTGGCTAAGAATGTAAGTTTCAACTCTATACCAGACTAACACAGCCCATTATAATTAAATTAATTAAAGTAATTAATGTCCTTGTGGTTTTTAAGTTTTGGTAAAGTAAAAAAGGGGAAGCGCTGAAAAATAATATACTTTCAAATTGGGCGATAGACGAAATAAGTTTGAGAACTTCTGGATTAGAGCCTAGTTGACGCGATCACTTGCTTCGGTGAAGAAAAACATCGTGAGGAAACCTGCACACTTGAGAATTTCATAATAATGTAATCATAGTAGTGCCATGGGTAAAAATATTTCAACCTTTAACTCCAGCACCAATACAATTTGACATATGTATGTATAATGATGCATGATGGTCCGATTTATAGAACCACCGCTGAAAAATTGCCTTTATATCGACCAGTAGAAGTCCGTGATCGGGCCACAGGCAATAAACGCACATTTTAATGTGCATGCTATCAGTAAACTCGCAGCATTGTTATGAAATACTTAATTCAATAATCTCGTCTCAGAGATGCCGTTCACTCACGTAGCTGTTTAGGTACCTATCAGGCTGTCAGGCCATTCAGGCGCTTCCCAGTTTTCGAGCATTTGTTGTTATTGAAAAATTGATATTTCACTGTTGAGAATGCAATCGATTAATCGTATATTAATCGATGTGTGTTAACATGAAAATTGCGTATGTATTTATTATCCAACATAGATAAACAGTCAATTAATTATTAATAATTGTAATGGTCGGCATTATGAGTAAACAAATAAATAAATAATAAGAATAAAAACGATTCCGCCTATCTACTTAGCGCGTACTGTATGTAGAAATAAAAAATTAAAAACTGGTCGATTATTCAATTAAGACGAATTGTTAAATAATATCATTAATTCTAAATAAATTTTATTATTATAACTGCACACAAGTGACACAAGGTATATTATTTATTTATCTTTTTAACATTATCATATTTCACAATTGAAATGTAAGTTAAATTTTATTAAGTCAGTCTACGTTAGTCGTTCTACGAATAAAAGTTATATAATAATAATATTATACTAATATATTATAACGTAAAAAATAACCGGCGCTTAAAAAGTAGCGTAACGTTATAATAAATTATTAATATATAGCCGTTGCGAACACTTCTAGTAGCTGTTACGAGCTGATGATAATCTGCAAAGTAAGGGCCATGAGTTAGTTAAATTAGTTTGTGTAGACATATTCAAGTAAACCCTTACTTATAAGTCAACATCTTTCTTGTTTCTTTTATGTTGACTTAGCATCAATAGAGTTCGCCCGGGCCCAAAGTAGATAAGTAAAGCCCGGAGTAGTACCACCGTCCGCCAAGGTACTCACCATTTCTACCGCGTAATAATTATATTAACAGAAATTATACTCTGCTTAGAAAGGAAAGGTGGATCCAGTTACACTTTTTTAGAGGATATTGGTCTTCAAGAGTAGTAACACATCTGTGACCGAATTATGATGAGACTTTCTAACAATTGCTAAGTAACATTTATATTTTTTATTATAGAGCCGTGTGGTTGAACGTTGGACTGCCGAACCGGAGGGTCCGGGTTCAAACCCCGCACGCACCACTAACTTTCAGAAATTATGTGCATATTAATATTTAATTATCACTTGCTTCGGTGAAGGAAAACATCGTGAGGAAACCTGCACACCTGAGAGTTCTCCATAATGTTCTCAAAGGCGTGTGAAGTCCACCAATCCGCACTTGGCCAGCGTGGTGGACTATGGCCTATACCCCTCACACTGTGAGAGGAGACCCGTGCCCAGCAGTGGGACAGTTATGGATTGTGATGATGATGATGATGATTTATAATTTTTTATAAAAACTTTTTTTACAATTAGTTAATTAACTTAATTACTTAATTATCACTCATACTTTCCATTCCTATGAAGCTCACGTACCCCCACCACAGTAGCGTTAAATATTTAACGAAACCATCCCCGAAGTCTACTACGAAGTTCCACTTCAATATATCTAATAATTATGTCTTTTTGTTGTGTTATATTGCTATTTAACCTTCAACCTTCAAAAATTTTAAAGTTTCCCAAACTATTTTACAAGCTTCACGAAGCTACATGATATTATATAGGTAAGCTTAGGTATAATGAATTCATGAATGCATTAAACTATTAGTTCCAGAAACTTGCTAGAAATAGTTCAGTTCCTGAAACCAAAACAGTACTGTGTCCGAACATTGTTGCATTGAATCAGTTTACTATAAAAGTTGACGGCCATTTTGAAAATAAGTAATGAGTAGATAATAGATTAAAAATGATACACAGAAATGATGAATGATGGACTTTTATACCACTTAACGCGCTCATAAGTGAGTCCTAAGTGATAGAGTTTTTTTTAACCTTTATTTGTTTAGGGGTTTTGATATGTTAACATATATGTCAACCCCATTGTTTCTTTGGGTTTCGTTCGTTATTTTTTTTTTGGGAAGCAGTCGTTAAGCCATTTCAGAACTGTCGGAAGCATAAATGGCATAATTTTCCGACTTGGGTTGGCCACTAACCCCTCCACCATTCCGCACTGGCGCAGTGTGGCGGAGTGTGCTCTTGGTCTCCTCAGGTTTAAGGAGAGAAGCGTGCTCAGTAGTGGGCCATTAATGGGTTTAAGCCACCCCCACTTTAATCCTCAATCCAAGATTGCTATGGCTCTTGACTCTTGAGTGGTTTAGCTGTTCATCAATACGTACACCCATGACACTGACACCCTACCCCAAAAGGACCTACAATTATATTTACAATACTTACGGAGCACTACATTGCTATTTGCTACCCGTGTAATAGAACTTCATTCAGCTTTTCTAGTGACCACTTGCCATCAGGGGCCAATGTGTCAAACTATTCCGACACGACGCAATTTAAGCATTTATAAACTGGCAGACTTGGGCCCC
The DNA here is from genome assembly GCA_905404295.2 of Ochlodes sylvanus. Taxonomy (NCBI): domain Eukaryota; kingdom Metazoa; phylum Arthropoda; class Insecta; order Lepidoptera; family Hesperiidae; genus Ochlodes; species Ochlodes sylvanus. Next base: position 8,843,346 of record FR990144.1, read on the forward strand.
ATGTGGCTCGCCTGCTCATTCGCCATCTAATGACATAAAAAAGGTGATGATATTAATGATGCCTTAAAATTTCTACCTTTTCTCTTACTGTCAAACGAGTCTGACTATAAGTTCACCGTCGCCGCAAGGTAAGTAAAACCGAACTCATCACCTGCCATGCCTCATAAACTGCCAGCCATAAAGACGCGGGGACCAGCATTATTATTGTCCGTCCAGCTCTGCACCAAAACACTTGAAAATCCTCAAATACGATTTAAAAAAGAGGGTAGTTACTTACCAGGCGAGTAGGTTACGTATGTACGTATCTACGTAAACTATATCAATTGATATCTTTTCCTTAAAGTCGGCGAAGCTGGCAAACGCTAATTGAAGTTCGATTGGATGCGACGGACAAGATTCTACAACCATATACAGCGGATTGTCCGGTAGTCCACATTTCTGATGATTTAATACAGCCCTATTTGGGTCGAACGCCCTTTCGGGTTCTTAGCTCCATTTATAACCAAGCCACGTGCCGTCTTTTTACCCCACAGTCGTTAGTCGTGTGATTTCGTTGGTGACGTCGATTTTGTAAAAACTAAACTACCTCCTGCCATTTTTGGCGCCGAAGTCTCGATCGGATAATAGGCGCGAATGTTTTTAATTTGATTGCCTCGGCTGCGAACAATAAGGGCATCGTTTAAAAGTTTTTTAATATTGACAGATGACATTGACAGTTTGACAAGTTGACAGACGGATACGTTTAGCCTATCAGGTGAAAGGTTTAATTTTATGTTTTTTTATGTAAATACTCGGCAAACGAGCAGACGAGCCTGATGGTAAGTGGTCACCATCGCCAATGGATATCTAAAACACCAAAGGTATTACAGATGCATTGTCGATCAACACACGAGGAAGAAGAAAAGAAAGAATACACTGGCTCTGAAGCTTCCGGCCAGTACAAGACAAGTCGTTTGGCGGCAGACTCAATCACGAGCACCCTCTTAGCCTCGCTAGCCAGCCCGGCATCAGTATTAACACCCTTTACGACAACGACAGCATTCAGTGCGCGGATTACACGCGAGAAAATTTTTTGGAAATCGCAGATTCGAGATTTCGCAGCGGGTATGAGTTGACTACTATCATCATTCATTCTAAAATAAATATAAGTGAGTCGAGTATGCTGGTATAGTGCAATACACGGTTCTACCAACATAGCTCTAGTAAGGAATAAAACATCATCATCTTCCTACACATTTCCCAAAATTTGGGGTCGAGGCAATATGCTCTTCTCTTCCATTCTTCCCTATTGGTCGTCACTTCTTGTGGGATCGCAATGTATAGAATACAATATAACGAATGTGTTTATAACAAAGTTAAACTTATAATTATAGAAGAAGAAGAAGTACTACACTACACTGACTCCCTTATCTTTCGTATCATCACACAATCCATCCATCTTTCCTTTGGCCGTACTCGTTCCCTTCGTCCATCCATTCATATCAATCGCTCTTATTCGCACATGCGTTTCCGAGAGGAAATGCATTTATTAGGCGAGTGTCTCATCACATGCTCACACCACGACATTCACCTCCCTTTCAACTTTTCTGTTATTTGTGCTACTTTCAAACTTCCTCTAATAAGTATATACCTACTATTGTTACTTTATTTTTATTTATTATTTTATTATTATTTATTATTTTACTATTTTTACTTTACTTTTTTTTTGTGTTGCCAATGTCCATGGGCGACGGTGATCACTTACCATCAGGTGGCCCGTCTGCTCGCTTGCCTGCTTAGGCCATAAAAAAATGTTCTCGTTACACCACACATCCACCTCATCGTTGTTATCGTTGCGATGTCGTGTCGTTTGCTCGTCGTAAATTCCCACGATACGACGTCGCATCGTGCTACGACGCGGCATCGTATCGTATTATTGTGTACGAGTCCTTAAATCTTTTGTTATAGGAACTGTAAGGTACTGTAGGAAATCTTTTTTTATAGAACTTAACTACGCCTCGTCGATAGTTCCACCATCCGTAACCAAAACCAATCGTTTTTCGAGTATCGGAACCGCATTTAAGAAGAGTAAATTCCAGGTTCAAATTAATTTGACGAATTTATTTTTATACCCTCTTAACTTTGCACTTTTACCCCCATTTTGCGCTTTAGGGGATGCAGTTTCAGTATCACTTTTAAATGACGAAATAATATTCTACTGCAGCCTTCATCAACTAGCTACTCGTAGCTCTTAATTTGGTAGATGGTTTCTCGTATAACAGCAATAATTGGTCAAATTCGCCAGAAGTGGACCGCAAATTGTTGAATTGTTTAATTAGCTAGCTATTAGATCTAAAGAAAGTTAGATACTTTAAAAAATAATATGAGTAGGTACCTACTCCAAGAATGGGGCGTGAATGGTGTAAAAAGTTTTTTTTATTTATGGAAGCAAACGAGCATGCATCGCCACCCTTCTGCTGTCACCCATAGCAACTATGACCGACAGAAAAAGGCTCAAATCGGGGTTAGGATGGTGGATGATGAGTCCAGTTAGCAGAGGGTGTAATTAAGAACGTTACTTGGTCAGTTAGTTAGTACGTATAGGTATTAGGGCAGGAACTGTTAATGATAGTTAATTCTGTTAGTTGATGTTAGCGATAGTCTAGAAGGAATTGTATGTAACGGTCGCGTTCTAATTCGGTCACAGACGTGTTGCTACTAGATGGCCTTGAGGACTAAGATGGTCGACTCTAAAAAGTGTAACCGGATCCACACATTTGTTACCGGAACACAATTGCTGTTAAAACAATTAAAACGTGGTAGTAGTACCTACAAGGTACCGTGGCGGGTGGTAGTACTACCCCGGGTGAACTGTGACGGCTTTGCTACCTACAAGCAGACAGTATATTCCAAAAAGGGTTTTATCGCTACCATTTTACAATTAAGTATATTTATATTGTAGATTTACATTGTATATTTTTAAAGTAAAGTGTTTTATTTCGGACTACTTTAAGATTTAACAACATTGACTTCAATACATTAATAACGCACTACAATACATAGAATGCGTATAATGTTCCCACCTGCGTATAATGTGGGAGTCTTCAAGAGGAGAGTGAATAGGCTTTTAATAAGTTAGTGCGACCAACATCTTCGACTTCATCGCCACTTACCATCAGGTGGGATAGTTGTCAAGCATTAACTTATCTCATTTAAAAAAAAAAAAAAAAAATTGCATAACGCACTACAAAATTTTACAATTATGTACTTAGTAAATAAAAAAATTCCACCACGCTGGGTATCAACGCCAAGGCTCAGCGAACGGCATGGTAAGCATTGTATTAGGTATATGGGTTAAAAATATCTCCTAGCGACATCTAGTTTAAAGTGACTAGCACTAACAATTAAAATCTAAATAATATTAATTATTGATTGCATATTATTATTTGACTTCAACCCATTAATGGTCCACTACTGAGCACGGGTCTCTCCCGATACCTGAGGAGGCATATAGCATACTCCACCACGCTGCTCCAGTGCGGATTGGTGGAGTGGTTAGGTATCCGACATGGCTTAACGACTGCTACCAAATGGTAACCACCGGGACCGACGGCTTTACATGCCCTCCGAAGCACGGAAGCGCCCAAGAAATTTTGCCACTAGCAGTTACCCATCCAACTACCGAGCCGCTGGCATTGGTATTTTATTAATCTCCGTGTGTCCCTATTATAAATAACCAACATTACCATGAAAGGTTAATGTTTAGAACTCGAAACTGGTTAGTCTTTTAGGTAATGCCTGTGGGTAATACCTACTAGCTATTTTGTTTTACATCACTTTTAAACACAAGATACATGTAGTGCCATCTAGTAAAAGTATTATGAACAATAGTCCAAGTCTTGCCATTAGGAAAATTTTAAAGAAATGTTGCCAGGAATTGTTTTAGGCATTTTGTATACAAGGTTGAAGCCGGCCATTCGTATTTCATTAGTATATGTAATTCGAAACACGATTTTGTTTTTTATGTTTTGAGCGCTGTGACCGCATATTGGAAATATGTCATGAATGTCATGTCAAGATGTCAACTCATGTCTGTGACTGTTAGTCACAGAACAGAACACTATTACTCCTGCCGGAGCTGTGAGTGATACTGTGTCTGAGGCTGTCAGTCATCTGCCATTTTTGGCTTTTGGTTTTGAGGCAAAAGTTTAGCCTCCAGTTCAGTGAGTTCCGATCATGTTCCGATTCATACAGTCAGTCACAGTCAGTCAGTAGTCAGTACTCACTTTAGTCTGTTCGACAATGACTTATAGTAATAATATGTCAATGGTGTTCGAGTTTTGAATGTGAAAGTAATGGCTGGCAACACTTGTCACATGTAAAGAAGTTAGTTTTAATTATTGAATGGTATTTTTTATCTAAAAAATAATGTTTGTCTTGTGATGACAATAGTATTTGACTTCTCATCTAGACACGGAATGTAAAACATCAAGGGCTTTATAAATATATAAATTATTTATTGTTAATGTGCAATTGTATATAGTGTTATGTTTGGAATATAATTTATTATCATGAAATAAGTGTTTTTAAATAGCCCCTCGTCTCCAAGGCTTAGTGATCTTGAATACAACCTTTCAATAGATTATGGGCCCAGAAAAGTGTATTAAATAAATAATAAATATTATTTTAATGTTTGAAAGTCTACAAAATAACCATAGCAACCAATGATGAAGTCAGAGAAATTCAAGAAGAAAGAGGAATTGATAGAAATGAAGGTGATGCAGGAGGAGATGAAGTTAATGTTGTTCGAGAAGGTGTTAGAGGAAGAAATTATAAAAGAAGAAATGGAAATCGAGAAGAAAGAGAAAGAATTATAAGTATTGAAGAAACATATATTTAGCGAAACAATTGACGGTGGTGCAAATGAAGAGAGTACAGAAACAAATGAAGTAGTTTGTAAAGAAACAATTGAAGATGTGAGGAATGGGAATTTTGTTGATACCTAATCTAAATGAAGAAGTTACAGAAGATAAACAAATTAAAAAAAAACATTTTTGGTAAGTGATAATTAAACAATTAAGGTCATAAAAATATATTTGAATTGTAAAATAATAGCCGTGAAAGAAGTCCTTGATACAAAAATAATTACAATTGTTTTTTAAAAATTCTTTTAAGTATTTTAGTACTCTGTGTTTGTAATAAAACTGTAGACCACTAGGTACAACTATTAAAGAAAAGCCTAACATGATTAAAAGGCGTGTTCACGTTTTTGTGGGCGGAGTGGGCGCCATTTTAGAGTTAATTTTGGCTTCAGATCACGTGACCTTAGGGCATATCCTCTTTTTTCTTTTATCGTTGAGTAGGTAGATAGGTCTCATATACAAGTGTAAAGTGTATAATCTATGGATAAGACTGTACTGTAGACCATAGATTATACACTTATTAGTAGACCACAGAGTACAGAGTACGAGTAGTCGAGTAGTTCGAGTACCTTTTGCTGTAGACTCTGTAGATTTTTGTTTTTAGCATTTTATGACCTGGTATAGACTCTGTAGAGTGTAAAGTTCACAGACTAGGTAGGAAGTAGAGCTAGAGTTGTAAACTAGAGTAGAGTGGATTGAATTTGGATTGGATCTCTGTAGTCTGTGCTGTGGATTGGAATTTGGAATTGGATTAATTTGAGTTGGATGCATTTTGGATGGCGCGGCGTCTCATATTTTTTGTGCATTACCAATTTACCAGTTAACCGTAATTTGTAATGTTCTTTAGTGTTGCGCACAGAACAGGACGAATAATTGTTAGAAAACCACTAAGATCGTGTTATTTTAATACAACCTACAAATTTCATCAATTGCTGGACAAAATGAAGGTTAGATTTCATTTCAATTCTTTGCCTTTAAATGTGCCGATTGTGTATTTTATTATGACTTTATTATAAACACGTGGATTCTGTGTTATACTGTAGTTATATTGCGAAATCATCTATAATAAAAGTATAATATTGTTATTCAGAACGTATCTACCGGCAATTTCCTCGTTGATTTTAATAAACTTAGCATTACTAAATTGGAAATCTTCTTAACACGCCTAAGGCTTATACTCTGTGCCGATTATATACATATCTCGTAATCTTGAGTATCAACGTGCTTGGGGACGTGGTACACAATTAATAGGTTAAAAATAAATTGTCCCATCTCATTTAAAACACATTATCCCTTATCACTAATCATCAAAAAGAATTCTCATCATAAATTGTGTTCTACTGCCAAAACCACTTATTATATTATAACCACGCTAAAAACATTTGTTATAAGAATTGGAGCCGTTTACACTTATTAGAGGCAACCATCTCAGCCAAGGTAACCAACACATCTGTGACCGAATTAGAACAAGACTTACTAACAATTACTATCTGGACTAGTACTAACAACAACTAACAGGACTGACTATCATTAACATTCCTTGTCCCAGTCCCCATAATTACAAATGAACAAAATAATGTTCTAATACCATCTCCTAACCAGACTAACCATCCCAGGCCCCATTTGAGTCTTGTTCTGTGTCGGTCACAGTTGTCATGGGCGGCAGCGGAAGGGTGGTGCATGCTCATTGGCTACCTTTATTCTTATTTATCAATTATCTGTAAGCACTAACAATGTATAGGCTATTATTTACTAACAAATATCATTCTCATGTAAGTAATGATATTTATTGTCTTTATGAGAAATAAAGTTCTTAAACCTATTATTGTCAGAAATAAACAATTATATTATTAAAGTGCTAGCATGCAGTGTTTCTCATCGAGTTATACAGATCATTCACACAGAGTCTGGTCCACTTGCATTGTTAGCTTGCCATGAGGCATTTTGATCCCTCGTCACCTAATAAATTGAACAGTTTTAGCTAGAAATTAATAGTTACAATATTTTTTCCAGATTGGTACTCACAATGGGGTCTTTCATTGTGATGAAGTTCTCGCATGTTATATGCTCAAGCGCCTTGAAGAATACAAAGACGCTGAAATCATTCGCACCAGGGACCCAGAGGAACTTAAAACTTGCAACATAGTTGTTGATGTTGGAGCAGAGTTTAACCATGCAAGACTTCGATATGACCACCACCAGCGGGAGTTCAATGAGACTCTAAGCACATTGAAGCCAGAATTAGGAGACAAGTACAAAATTAAGTAAGTATACAAGGTTGTTTAACTGCCTTAATATCTTTTTTATGACAACTGAAGACTGTAGTCTAGTTGGCAGTGGCCCTGCCTGGGAAGTGAGGAGCCCAGAGGTTGGATTCCTTTATAAATTACCAGAATTTGACCCCATATGGCTTGATGGTCAGATAAAATGAGATAAATATCTTGTATCAAACGTATTACCTTGTTTAAGCAGCTTAATATTGCTGCTGTTCTGTTCATTCAGAGGGTGTATATTTTTGCCACATGGCAAGAATATTACAGATTTAGCCAAACATTAGTACCTAATTTCAAGATAATACTGTAAGAAAAGTCATTAATATTTCAACAGGTCTGTAAAGCAAAACAAACTTGTGGTTGTGTTTTGAAGCGGATGTAGTTCAGGCGCTAGCTTAATTATTCTCAGATTTAGGTATAGGTACTCTAAGCGTTTAATATCAATTATAATTTATAATGATATGAATTTATTTTACAGGTTAAGTTCTGCAGGTTTGATATATGCATATTATGGTGAAAAAGTAATTCAGAGTTTAGCTCCTAAAGATCACCCTTTGACACCAGAAAATCTGATGGCTGTGTACAAGAAAGTATATGAACACTTTATCGAGGAAATGGATGCTATTGACAATGGTGTGCCCATGACTGATGATGAACCTAGGTATAAGATTCGAACACATTTGAGTGCTCGAGTGGGACGTTTAAATCCAGAATGGAATTCTACAAATACCATAGACATTGATGAAATTTTCAAGAAGGCAATGGCACTTGTTAGCGAAGAATTTCAACATACTGTCAATTATTTTATCTCTGTTTGGCTGCCAGCTAGGGACTTTGTTAAATCTGCATTGGAAGTAAGAGACCAAGTTCACGAATCTGGTCAAATTCTTGAGTTCACGGAGCGTTTTCCGTGGAAGGAACACTTGTTTGACTTGGAAGAGGAATTGGGGATAGGACATGAAATAAAATATGTTTTGTTCAAAGATAAACCTAATAGTTGGAGAGTTCAAGCGGTTCCTGTTAGTCCATCAAGTTTTGTAACTAGGTAAGATTTCAATTTTTTAATAATCTATACATATAACAAAAATGTAACCGCATTATTTCTGTACATAGGAGATATTAGAGAAAAAGGGGTTTGAAGGGTCTTCATAGGGCCAATAGGAGCCAAAAATATTATGTTTTGAACATTTGTCTGTCAGTATGTTTGTCTGCAGTATGTTTCTCACGCAAAGTCTTTCTGGGGTAAGTTACAGTCCACTCAACTTTGGAAACCACTGTACTAATCTACAGAATAACAAAAAGTTCCAAATAATAATAATAGGTTTATTAGTGAGTAATATTAGTAATTACTAATTCTATGATTATCTCTTATTATGGAGTTTTTTAATCAATGCTAACATGTGTTGTCTTGCAGGAAACCTCTGAAGAAAAGCTGGTGGGGTGTCCGAGACGAAATGCTTAGTGACGTGGCCGGAATAAAGGGATGTGTATTTTGTCATAGCACTGGTTTCATTGGAGGTAATGTTAGCAGAGACGGAGCCTTGCAAATGGCTATACAGAGCTTAAATGCAGAAACATAATGTGAAAGTAAAGATTAAAAGTGTAAAAAAGACAAAATATTTTATTTATTGATTACACTTTATTGTACTTTAAGGAAACATCATTTTACAATTTATACCAGTTGTGCATAAAAGAGGATCTTATCGCTATGTAGTGATTTCTTCCAGATAACCTGTGGGAAGATGATAAAGTATCAAGAGTTATTGGTAGGGTGTACAGAGTAATACAGAAGCATGTGAAGAATCGCAAATAAGAAAGAAGAGTAGATATAGAGAGGCACATGTCGATGGCTCGGGTTCAGCATCTTTTGTTGATTTTGAATATTTTTCAGCGGTGCCCATTTTATGCAGTACATAAAGATATACTGCATAAAATGGGTAAATGCTGCTATAACTGTGTGTTGCCTAAAGAGGCAAAACACAGTTATAGCAGCATTTACCACTTTTCCTCAGGGAGTCTCTAATGTCTAAATAACATCTGGATTGAGTTCAGTGTTATCAAACTCATTCGTTTTCTTTGCTTGTTTTTAAATAAATTCATTTGAGAGAATAACGTCTCTACCTCTGCATAAGAATGTGGTAGTGAAAGGCAAGTTAAAGCAAGAGTACTTATATCTTGGAATAATATTAAACTTAGAAATTTCCCTGGAGACAATATGTTATGATCTTAAATGAAAAAAAAAATATGAGAAAAATACTTTATTTAAATTGAAAGTATAACAAAATGACAATGCAGTATATTTAGCACATAACATTGCGCATGAAGCAGCATTAAAAAAATAAGAGAATATACTTATTCATAGAACAATTTCTATTCAGAATCGGAATTATAATTACTGTTGTGTCTATTATGTCGTCATCAGACTTTATTAAAAAGTTTTAATTTAGAAAATGACCTTTCCGCGCTTTCTACATCATAATTTCAAAAATTAAACGTCATTGTGATCATTCAATAAATTAAATCTTTCGTCTACGAAGGATAAAGCTTGATCCAATATATAAAAAAATACATTAATTTTAAAAGCGGTTTTCGGATCATTCATAGTGTGGTCTTCGGGGTCTTCCTGTTCATAATCAAAACTCTGGAGTCTTACGACGCCTTAGGGGTCTATTGTATTGGCGCCTATGTGCGCCGCACACGGGCGGCGCGGCCCTGGCTACACTAGTATTTAGGTATGGTGTAGCGAGACACTGCCGTAAATCACACAGCTACAACGATAGTATTCCCTGATGTCTTGGCACGTTTTTTTATCGAAAGATTTACACATACTTGCCACCTTCTTCTACTTTTCTATTCTCAAAGTGAAGTAAACGGCTGCTTACTTCATTCGCTCCTCTGTTGCCTGTGCTCTCCGTCCACATAAAGCACGTTCCTTCATTTTTCCTATGTTTATAATAGAATAATCCTTCGTCATCATGAGGGAAATTCAGTATTTTGAAAGTCAAATATTGCACATACTACATCTGGCGAGTTTTGTGAAAGAACTTTGTCACTATTTTTAAACTCTCTGGCAATCTTTTTATTCTCTACATGTGTATTATAAATTCTAATTTGTTCTTCAGTTGGAACGTTTTCATTAAACAAACTGTGACATTTATCTCACAAATCCTTATTTGGAACGAAGAACGCTGTATTCATATTTTCATTTGTGATATCAGTATACTGGCGTAATGTTTGCGATAAGTGTGTTTGTGGTAAGTGTTGTATAAAGTATAAAGATGAAGGTTATTACACTCATTATACTCATTATACAAGGCAATAATTTTTTTCATTGATAAATTATTATCTAAATAAAGTTTGCTAGTACATTTCCGCGTGTAATGAGATTCAACCGGTTGAAAAGATGCAACATGGCTTTGATCATATCGGAATCTTTCTTGATAACATGGTTTGGATGTTTTCTCTATTATCTGATAGAGTGTTCTTGATTTAATTTTTGATGGGCAGTGCTTACAAATTGATCCGTAATAGACAAAGTATTCAAGAAAGCCTTAAGGCAAACACGTCCATGTTTAAAAGGTTGGTTTTGCTTTTCAGCAGGGGTTGGTAAGAAATTTTGGGTGGTAAACTGCCTTTTCGAGGTACTTTCAGTAGTTGAACGGCGCTTGTATAACTTCTTCGTGAAGTTGTTAATAAATTCCCATTGTTTTGTATGGTCAGCCAATTGCCAAAAGCTCGAATGAATATTTTTACGAGCAGATTGATTGTCCATGATGTCCTAGCATGTTGACATCACTGCCACAGGGACATTTATGAGGAGTGCAGTGTAGTGACGTGTGCAGGTTCGGTTAGAGTGAAATACGTCTTGTTCGTATGAAGTCTTTATTAGTACTCTTTTAATTATTGCTTAACCTAACTTATATATTAAGATGTCTTAGCTACACACTACAGCAGACCGGAACCCCAAGCCGTAGACAGGTTGCAATTCGGAGCGTGTCAGGCTCAAGAAATGTTCCTGTATTTGACGAGGGGTACGCGTGAAGCCAGTAGCCAGCCTCATGCGCACCCACGGCCAAAAGCCTAGCACGCGCCGAACCTGTACTACAGCTCAAAAGATTGTCAAAAGTCAATTTGCATTTTATGTCGTCCCAGCTCCTCTGTGAATTTGGAGAAAATGGAAAATTTTGACCTGGGCATGCAATTAAGAAAGCGTTTCTAGCTTCTTCCAAGCCAACAATCTCAAAGTTTGAAGGGGATGCCCTTAAAATTTTACTTATGAGATTTGCTGAACTGGACTGGACAGAAGATAGGAAGGCTGGTAAAGCGACACTGGAAATTTTGCGATTCCCTAAACCACCATAACGGATGGGTAGGGATGCTTGGGTCCAAGATTGCTCGGTCAGCTGCAAATTAAGAATCGATTCTAAGCTAATTTTGATTAAGTCGTCTACTTGTGTCAAAAGATCTGGGTGATTCCAAAAGGAGCAGCAACATTTTTTTTTATTAATAACTGTTATTCCACTAAAATTAATTTTTTCCAAAACAACTTATTTATTCTCAAAATAAGTTAGCTTTTCTCAAACAAGTTGGCTTTTCTCAAAATGAGTAAACTTTTCCAAAACGAATAGGCTCATCGAAAGTATCTCAATTAAATGTCTCTTAAAACAAGACCAAACAACAATAACATTTAACCCGTATACATAGCTCTCATCTGCATGTATCGTAATGATACAAAACTGTTCATTGGCTCCCTTCAACAACAGAACTGAACACCTCTCTCTAGTGTCATATAAGGGCTATGCATTGTACAAAAATAAGAACGATCAAATAATAATTTCAAGTTAGGGGAGACCTAGGAGGGTTGTGACAGTTTTTACTTTTGGGGCCATATTTCGCTCAAGAACCATTCCACAGTTATGACCCATGTGATTAATGTAGCTGCATTTCTTCTGTTTTCAAAACAATCACCAAAACCAATTTAAGTATTATGGTTCCTAAGAAAATCGACAAAATTAAAGACCACTCCCCCTGTCACGACTCTCCTACTACCGAGGTAAGTTGTGACAGGTACCGAGGTAAGTTGTGACAACATTATATTAGATATAAAAAATATCATTACACTTAATATTAATAAATAAAACCTGTTTTTTTAAGGAAAATGTACCTTTATTATGCTCAAGTATCAACAAAATTAAAATATTAACATTCTCATAACAAGTAATTATAGTTTTAACTAACTTAATATGGCATCGCTTTGAGATCAATAATTATTAGTTATTATCATAATCAGTCAAAAATCTTAATTTAATCAGATTCACAATTATGGCAAACGTAATGCAGCTCCTCTCCAGTACAATCTACGTGTGTCCAGCCTTTGCATTCTAGGCATTGGACCCACTGCTCATTCGATCTCCTGTTTGCATAGGCTTCAAGGCAAACCAAGCAAAAACAATTGTTCTGCTTCTTCTTCGTCATTACTTGTTAACCTCTTCTTGGCAGTTTTAAATTTCTTTTTTCCTTCGCTGAAGATACGCTTCTTAACATTCTTAGACTTTCTATTAGCCTCTATTGCAGCTATTTCATCAGTATCAGTAAGGACAACAGACTTGATTTTACGTTGGTTTGATTGCCTGTTTTTCCTTGGCGGGGCCAATTATCCTGTCTGGCTTTTGCACGGTAGTAATTCCTGTTTCATCGACATTCCAAATATCTTTTGCTTCAAGTTTATATTTGTTTAGGACGCCTGTATAGTTATCAATAAAACGGCCATGGTCGTTTTATTAAAACTCGTAGCACGAGCGATGCTAGTGGCTTGAGGCAGTCGTAAAGATAAATTAGGATGTCGTTGCATAAATAGCTTGAGCCACACTTCTCCTGCTTTTTCATTTTTGTCCCATGACTCTGGGACTTTTTTGTTATATTTTTTGGCTAACTTATATGCAATGACTCTAGTTTCTTTCGTTGTCAGCCCATAATTAGATGCTGCACATGTTAGCAAATAATCGCTTAATATATTCTCCTCCTCTTCTGTAAAAATAGTCGGAATGGTATAACCCATAGACGGAGCTTCGCCTTCTGGGTTTGCTTGAAAAGCCTCTTTCTTCTTAATATACCTTGATAAAGACATGTAGTTTAGATTGTAAGAAGCCGCAGCGTCTCTTAAACTTTTACCTCTTAACTTAACTTCTTTAAAAGCCAGGTCGTAGATTTCGACACTAGCGGTTCCTCTGTCAGTCTTTCGTGTATACTTATTAGGCATTCTGAAACAAAAAAAAAAGCCATTCAGCATGCAGTATGCCATTATACAGGGTGAGTTTTTAGTCAGTTAGAATATTAATAGGGGGTACTCAGTATTCGATTCTCGTTCCAAATATGTAATAAAAAACGGTGCTTAAAATTTCACCTAATTATCCATTAAACAACCCAATCGTGGACAACCTAACGCATACCGCGCACACGGTTTTAAGTAAATAAATCAGCCGAAAACGCGGTGAATCATAAAGACTTCCGGCCTTTTGTATTTTCTTTGATGCGCCGCCGCCGCCACCGCCAATATTCGGGCGCACCAAAATACGCGCGCCATCGCGCCAACGACCCTTTGACAGTGCCGCCACGGTCACTCCCCGCGCGGCTGAGTCCCGACACCTACCTCGCCTTTCGAAGTTTCGAGCGAACTAACTGTGTATTTTACTATTTTAGCTCAGTTTGTGTTGAGCTTCTAAGCGATCAGACGCAAGTAATTTTACTTCCTCGTTCGTGTATCTTAGTTACATAATGAGTACTGTAATAATAACAAATAACAACATTGTAAAGTTGTATCGCGAATTATTCCCAAACCGAAGAATACCTACTCCTTACGTGATGTTCCCTACGCCTACGCCTTACGTGATGAAGAATACCTATACCTTACGAGGTGCCGTGGCCGGTGCGCTGGTGAAGCAAACAAGGTCAAACAACTTGTGTACGTTACGGAGTACTCCAACGGGGACGAATTAAAGTGCAGAATAGTGACTGCTTTTGACAAAGTTCGTAGTGAATAGAAGTAATCCTTTCGTCTTAAATCGCGTGAAAGACAATTTGTGCAAACATGCTGAATTGTGCATTGAGCGAGAAGGTGCGCATTTTGAAGAATTGTTAAGGTTGGTGTAAATTTGTTATTAGGTTAAATTCTCCATCATTGTAAATAAAATTTATTATTACACATAACCCATGACCCGGGAACAAACATTTATTGTCACGTTTTATAAACGTCTGCCCCGGCCGGGTATCGAACCCGGGACCCCTCGTTTCGTAGGCAGGGTCACTTCAAACTGGGCTACGGGGTCGTCAAACTGAATATGATATGATGTATGATGAAAGTTGAGAAGTTTACGGAGTTTGCATTAGTGACGTGATAAATTGACTAAATTGTAGAAATAACAGAATTTTAAAAATACTCTTTTAATCTTTTAACGTTTAACAGTGTTTATTTTAAATTATTTTTAATATGGTAATTAAACAGTTATTTATAACTTTCAACGCCCGCTACTGCTATCTTGTCTTTACAAGATCACTAATCTCGTCTCGCCCCGTACGGCACCGCCGCGCCATCGCGCCGCGCCGCGGCGCGCGGCGCAAGCGGCATCAGCTGTGTTTTCGGGCGTTTCCATACGTTCAGAGTATTTTGAGATAATTTTGATTGCCATTTTTGAAATAATTAGTAGTGTAGAATTTTGACTTTATATTTTTGATCATTACCTATGACCACGTTCTTTCATGTCCTCGAGTATGTCAACTGACTAAAAACTCACCCTGTATACAGGGTGTTAGGGGCTCGAACGGAAACCTTGTAACCACGCTTTTGGACCGTGATTCTAAGTAATACTACATCGAAAACAAAAATTTTTGGTGCATTTTTTTTCTTCGGAGCTCAAGTCGCAACCTGTTACAATACGAAAGTAAACTGACTACGCGCTGTTTGTATTTGTTGTGTATTTGTTTTCAAAGTAAAACGCAGTAAATTGTTGAAAAAAAGTAAATGGTTGAAATCCCTGTTTCACATTCAAAAGTCAAAACGGCATTTTTTTAGCTTACGCGGTATTAGAACTTAGCGACGATTTATACCACTTGTGTCCCGAAATCATTCCGAATGCAGTTATTGCAGATGGAGATTCGAGCACTTCTTAAAAATAATAGTTTTGTTAATAGACCTATTTTGGTTTCTCCAATGATATTTAAATTGGATTGGCTACAGCCGAAATGAGGTTGGAAATTTGTTTTAATTGTTCAAAAAATATATTTTGTCTATGATAACTCGTATCACATGTGTATTTAGTATCGTCGTTATTCTTGATATTTGTCTTGACCCACACACTTACGAAGTTACTGAAATTGAAAAAATAAAAAATCATAATGTGAAAATCAAAATTCACACGTGCTAGAAGTGAAACTTCCTAACAACGAATACAATCAGTCCACATATTGATGTTTTGCTTTGCTTACGTCAGCCACCAGACACTAAAGAAGTATTCACTTGAAATAATACGTCTAACTCTATTATACCTACTTCCTAACATTGAAACTGATGATTTCAAGTATGACTGCGCCATTTGTAATCGGTTGAAAGTTTTAGATAGCACTAAATTACTTAAATACTTTATTTGGTTTACTCCCAACGGCCACCACTAAAACAGCCACCAGTGGTGGCCGTTAGATCAGTGCATTATTTTTTGTTCCAAGGGCCATCAGTGGCGGACGTTGGGACATTAAAAAATAATATTTGTCTCAATCTCAACGGCCACCACTAAACTGCCACCACTGGGGGTCGTTAGGATTAATAATTATTATTTATTGTGTCAACTGCCCCTGCCATTGGTGTGTGTATGTGCCAATAACATAATGTACTTTTCGAAGTCTGTTTTATATTTTTTTGGTTTCCACTGAGGTATTTCGCTTTTAATCAAACTAAATAAAATCACCATTAACTGTTTAAATTTAATTGAACGGCTTTGGGCAACTTTTAAATGTGCCGTCGCTCAAAAAAACTTGAATTCGAGGGATATGGATAGCTTCTTTTAAGCAAAATACTATTATGCGATTTCCGACATGCACATAAGCTGCTAAAAGAAATTGTTAGATTTTTTCAGGCAGTTCAATTTCTTGCACAGTTTTGAATCGCATTTTAGATACACCCGACGATTTATTTCTCCATCTACATATATGTATAGTGATGACTTCTGATGTCTGTGTATGTCTGTGTGTGTATGACTAGTGATGATGTCCTTTTTTAAGTTCACTGACTATTTTGTTGTAACTTTGTGTAACAGATGGGGCTCGATTTTTGAATTTCACTCGTATACGAAAATCAAGAAAACTTGTATTCTTTATTTCTAATTCGTTCTTCGCAAAATTTGGTTGGTGCGATTTTGATTCAACTACGTTATCACCCTGTAACAAATTATTATTTGATGAACTCGTTATATCTTCATCGGAAGACACCCACTGCTAAACTAAGTCCTCCCCCACATCACGCCATTAATGTTATTAATATATGTATAATAATAATTAGGTCAAATGTTGGTATCTGATTTCTATTAAGTAAGTACTAAATGTACTATTATAGAAAAAAACAACTCAATGAGTAATCCATGACACTAACTATGTATTGTATAATATAGTTAGTCAGTATACTCTAATAATGGTACATAGGTACCTACTCACTCTGACTTCGGACTTTGATCACTTACTTATCTGCCTTAAATTCCGAGAACTGCTATTGTGATTATTGTTTTTCTATGATATGATATTAAGTAGTTAACCGAATAAAATGACCAGTCACATATTTTTGAATTAACATTATCCAGAAGCAATCTGTTTGTTAATTTTAGGTACATTTGCTTTAGTTACATTACATTAACAAAACACTGAAAATAAATATTATTTTTAATGTCCCAACGTCCGCCACTGATGGCCCTTGGAACAAAAAATAATGCACTGATCTAACGGCCACCACTGGTGGCTGTTTTAGTGGTGGCCGTTGGGAGTTAACCCTTTATTTTAATACCAACCGTTCCGGTGCATAAATTCGTTTGTATTTGGATCAGTATGTTTTAAAATTTCTACATTTTATAAAAGCGTAATTACTATTACGCTTTTACAAAATACAAAGCGTAATTACTATTACGCTTTTACAAAATGTAGAAATTTTGGCCTGAAGATGGCCTGAAGAAAATAAAGATTTTGTTTAAGAAAATACAAGAAGCAAAACACAAGAAAGTAAAAACGTTGCTTTAAAAATGCATTTATACAAAATTTTATGATTATGTTAAAAGTAATTTTGCCTATCTATGCATGTATTTATAGTATAAAAAAGTTTAGTTTTTGTGTCATTTTGGATTTGAGATGCTGATTTAAAAGACTATTTCATAAATATCGGTGTATTTCGAAACAATTTAAGTAAGAACAGAACTATTTGCTTGGGTCGCGCAGGATTCATATTAACGCTGAAATAACAAACGCCATTCGTGTAGCGACGCGTACCTCACACGAACGAACTCTCTCAAGTAGGATTAGGGAGGTGCCGTCAAACTAGTGATGCGAACATCGTACTAGTCGAGTAGGCGAGCGGGGACACGATGTACCCTTGAGGTACGATGATCCGGTTCGATCACTGTGGGTGCTTATACATTTTGTAGATTCGTTACAATGCAACAACAAACAAATAATAAATGAAACAATACGTATACAGATGAATTGATACGCATTTTTCTGGTGTAACGTTATTGTCATCATCAATAGATTTGGAATATTTTCGTGGTTAACAAGAAAATCTTGTTCTGAAATGAAATAGTTCGTAAATCTAATATACATATATAAAAAAAACTCAGGCTACACCTGTTAACTAAACACACGTATTTAGCGGAACACAAAAAAGGTCCTTAATGAACAAAATATGGTTTTATTTTAAAATCTACTTACTACACTTCTTTTGTTATTTAAAGTTTCATTTGTTTTACTTAAAATGAGATCACATTAAGAACAGATTTTGCGAGTAAAGGCTATTTGTGAAAAATGGTACATTTTTGAACTTTTCATGTAACTGGGAAAAGTGAAAATTAATATTAAAATATCAATTAATTAAATTAGAAAAATGGTGATTAATATCGCGTATTTCCTCCACGTGCTCTTATTAAAGTTTCTACCCGTCTAGGCATACTGAGAATGATGTTATCGATGGTCTCCTGGGATAGTCTCCGCCATTCCTCAACTACGGCGGTTCGCAGTTCACCCACGTTGGCAGGAGCTAGAATTCTGGACTTAACTTTTCTTTTCAGCAAGTCCCAAACGTGCTGTATTGGGTTCATATCCGGTGATCTCGCCGACCACTCCATAACAGTGATATTCATATCATTAAGATAAGCTTGAGTTACCCGAGCGGTATGTGGCCGAGCATTATCCTGCATAAAAACAAAATCGTCACCGATATATGGGGTAAACGGTACGACATTTTCTTCTAAAACTTCTCTGATATAGCGGTTTGCAGTCAGACTCCCTCTGTCAATCACTACCAAGTTTGTGCGAGCTCCCAAACAAATGCCCGCCCAAACCATTATTGATCCACCACCGTATGCAACTGTAGTTTCAAAATTTGTCTGAATGTATCGTTCTCCTTTGCGTCTGTATATTCTTTGCCTGCCGTCAATTTGATTTAAGAGAATTCTGCACTCATCACTAAACAATACCTTACTCCTTACGCCTTGGAGCCTTGGCGGGCACAAATGAACCCAAACCAGCTTCTTCGAACCTTCTTCGTACCGTACGCTCACTTACGGTTACACCCCGCACTGCTTCTAACCTGCCGTCAAACGGGGGCTCCTACGTACACGAAGCCGAATGAAACGATCATCCCTACTCGAAGTGCGTCTTTTTCTGCTTTGTCCTGCTCTTCTCACATACTCGTAAGTACCGGTCTCCCTGAACCGTTGCATACTGCGATGGATCGTTGAAACTGGTCATCACTCTGTAGGTTTGACCATTTCTTCGCATTTCCAGTGCCCTGGCAATCTCCGTTGGGGCTAAGTCAGGCATATTTCAGTCCTCAACTCCAGAATGATACGCGATTAAAAAAAACTAACAAAATACTCGAAGTTCGCTCCAGATAAGGTGTATTTGAATAAAATTAAAACAATTGCATAAAATGTGATGTTCAGTTGTTTTCTTAATTTGAAAATATTTCTTTTTAAATTATATGACGTATAAACCAGCCAGCAACCTTATATGATACTGATATCAAACCTTTATTTTATGTTTCGCTAAATATGCCGGTGTGTGTAGTTTCGATGATACACATTGCATAATCAACATTCAGTAAGACGTTTTCAGTTTTTTGGTTTTAGGGGGCAGGGGCAATGTCTGTGACGCCATGCCTTGTTAAATAATAATTCCAGAAGTAGATGCTCCTATGTTCGTAATTTTTCTAAGAACTCTGACTTTTGGAGTGGTTCTTTTAGTTGATTCAAGAGAAGTGACATAATCTTCCATCACTTTGAACATTAGAAGGGACAATTTGTAGGAATCCCAAATGTTTTCTATGGACACAGACACATCCTGGATCACAAATGAAACAGCTAACTTTCCTAAACGTTAACTTGTTTGAATATCGCTGCCATAACACTAGGTGCACGGCGAGAGTGTCCGTGAAGGATTTCAAATGAGATGATAAAGCAGTATCTCTTATTGTAATTTCCATCTCATCTACTTTCAAGATTTTTACATTTTAATATTTTGATGCATGGCCTCTACAAACTAATTAAAGGTTGCAATATCTATAAATGGTTTTGACTAAATTATTTAATTTAGACAGGTAATTTAGTCTTATGACTAAAGTATCTACTTGAATTAAATGGGGTTCTTCAAAAAAAGTGTAAAAAGAGCTCTCGTTAAGGCCGGCGTTGCATTGGTGACTCCCCTGGTGTTGCTTGTGTCCTTAGGCGACGATGGCCACTTACCATCAGGTGGCTCGTCTGCTTTTACGTCAGCCCTTCAGGCTATAAAAAAAATAAACAAAATTACAATACTTCCAAAGTGTGGAAATCACGCCAGCATTTCCCAACACAAAGAGCATCTTTGCACTGGCTGCAATAAATGTTGCTCATTTTCCTTTCTTTTTTTTTGTGGCACACCTTACGCACCGCGCCCTAGTGAACCTCGTTTGAGACGAAGTTCTCTCACCTGTTACAGGGTTTTGTTCGGGAAAATGGTTTAGATTGCGGTCCAGTCGATTACTGGGGATGCTAGTAATCCTCTGGACCACTCTCCCGTCAGTCCCATAACGTGCCAAAATTTCCTCTACGAGCTCGGTGCGTAAGGTGCATTTGTTGGCCCATATGGCCACCTTTTAAACACTTAAATGTACCATTTTAATACCCTTTTACGTTCAAGTAGATACATTGACAGTTTCTGATCCTTAAGGTCTACTCCTCCCATAAATGCGTTATATGTTTCTATAATAACAGGTTTTTGTCGAGCTTCTCCTGCCCGTCTGCCCTCGACCATGTCGTTTTTGTGGTAAGTCGACACTGCACTTACTAATTTGACGTCTTTCCAACAAATCACAGAAATGTCACCACAGTGTCGACTTACCACAGTGCCCCGCTGAACCTTTTTATCGACGGCCTTTATGGCGTCAGGAATTTGTTCGCCGGCTTATGGTGCCGACGACATCCAGTATCCAGTTTTACAGTTTTTTAAAAACCGACAGAGTTCAATGGAGTTGTAATAATTAACCATGAACAGCGAAAACCCCTTGTTTAAATAACTTTTAAATAAATGTAAAACAATTTTTTCAGTGCATGACTGAAATCCGTAAATAGTGGGAAGGGAGCTCGTTTTCCTGGTATAAATCATTTTTTTTTTATTGATATAAGGCAGCAAACGAGCGTGCAGCACCACCTTCCGCTGCCGCCCATGACAACTGTGACCGACTTAGAACAAGACTCATATATGGGGACTGGGATAGTTAGTCCGGTTAGGTGACGGTGTTAGAACATTAGTTGGTTAGTTTGTATCAGTATCAGGACTGGGACAGGGACTGTTAGTGAATGTTAGTCCTGTTAGTTATTGTTAGTAATAGTCCAGTTAGTAAATGTTAGTAAGAGTCTCGTTATAATTCGTTCACAGATGTGTTGCTACCCTTGAGGACTGAGATGGCCTCTAAAAAGTGTAGCCGGCTCCACACCTTTCTATCCGGAACACAATTGCTGTTAAAACAATTATTACACGGTAGAAATGGTACTAAGTACCGTGGTAGTACTACCCCGGGCCAACTCTAGTTCTACTACCTATGCACAACAATTAAAATTTTTTTACATAGGTAGTAGATCCTAGGACAGTCACGGCCTTGCAGAGTTCGTAACTCTTTATTCCGAATCGTGCTGCTTTGGATCGGATACACTGCCTCCAACTTAGTCGGCTTTTCCAAAGCAGCAACGATTCGTCGAGTGATAATTATTTTCGAGGCGCGTAAGTAAAAAGTGTTTTATTTCAAGTCAAATTGACATACATTTATACAACGAACAGCAACAAAAACTACTATTAAAAACAACAAAAATATATTTGTATTTTTAAAAAGTAGAAACAGGATTTTTTAAGACCTAAAAATAATGTCCAAATGATTTCCCTCGGCTGCTTGGCACTCTTGGAAACGAAGTCGCAAATTTTGGAAAACACGTTAAAAAGTTGTACGAAGTCGCAAATTTTGGAAAACACGTTAAAAAGTTGTACGAAGTCGCAAATTTTGGAAAACACGTTAAAAAGTTGTTCTCGGTATTCGTTACTTTCGTACGTAGACTACCGATTTGAAGTAGCCCCATAGAAAATAATCGCATGGAGAGAGATCGGGGCTACGTGGTGGCCATTCAATACCCCCCCCCCCCCCCTTTCGATTTTCCGGCAAACACATTTTTCAGCAGCTCTATGGATACCCTAGCTGTATGACATGTGGCCCCATCCTGTTGAAACCACATCCTCGAGGTATTGCCTTGAAGTTCTTGCAAAGCTGGCACCAAAAAGTCTGTTAACATGTTGCAATAATTGTTAGCTCTAACCGTCATCGCTTGCCCTCTTTCGTCCTCAAAAAAGTATGGCCCAATAATACCGGTTGACGTTATCCCAGCCCACACGAACTTAGGGCTCCTCACCCTTTTGGGGTTATGGGGGCCCTCGTTTCCGCGCAGTGCGCCAGAAGCCCCCCGTGCTGTCGTCTGCCGACGACACCGACACCATGTTCGCCACAGACGAGTCAGACTCCTCCGCAGCGACCTGGGTCTCCTCCTCAGTTGGCAAGTGATCGGTCTCCGTTGTGCGTTTGCTTGGGTCGTGTTTACGAAGGTCGGCGGTTTGCCGACCTACGAGGCAGTTGTTGCCGCCACAGAGTACGAGGGGCTGCCCTCCGCCGTAGCAGAGGGGTGGGATTCCCCCTTTCGGGGACCCACCTGGGGACTGTTTTTTGCAACTGACCTTATCCATATTGTTTGCATTTTTTTTACGGGGTGAGCTCCCCGTTGCCCTCTCGGGATTGGGTACCCCCCAACCATTCATCCCATCGCCGAGGCCAGAACTTGGGATTAGGGTAATTTTTTAGAGAGGTTTTCTTCCTCGCGGCCCCCACCGGAGTGGCGGCCCTCACCCCTGACGCCTACGGGTCAGGGAGCGAGTTGGCCGACGGTGGCCAAAGCCATGCTGCCAGTCTCGCGACCGACAGCCCTGTCGCCCCCACCCTAAACAACCCTTACGGGTTTTGCCCCCCCTGGTCCCTTCCACAGTGCCCTCTGCTTAGAGGGACACGTGTAGAGACACCAACCCCTGAGCCACGCTTAGTCTGGCCCCTCCTTCCAAGCCTGTCCGTTATGGGTAACCCTGTACGGCATAGCCTTGGAGATCATCGGGACCCACAAGCCTCCCCCGCCACGACAAGGCGGGCACCCCCGGGGGGGAACCTAACCTAACCTTTTTTTTTACGTGGGGAAATGCTTTATGCATACCACTTGGGCGCAGGGGGAGACCCAAGTGGTTATGTGGGACTCCCGTGGCTGATGAGGCCATGGTATACCCACTAAAACCCCACGAATGCCGCCTCTCCGTCTTCCGGCGGAGCTGCGGGAACGCTTTCGCACACTTCCGCTGCTCCGCCGACGGCAGCCGCAAAAGAGCGACTCCTCCGCGCATGCCCGAAGGCCCTCCACGCAAGGCGCGCCAGATGGTAGGGCGCGCCTTCCTCCTCGACCTCCACGGGTACAGTAGCGGACCCCCCCGAGTCCGCCACAAGGAGGTCATGGGTACCAGAAAAACTTCCAGCACCCGGCGGCGGATCAGGACTGTGGCTCCACCGCCAACCACACTTCGGCCGCAGAGGATAGGGAAAGCGGCGCACCGTAATACCGGCATTCCTCCTCCTCTGCGGCCCCACCAACGCCGTCTCGCAAGCGGAACGGCCCCGCCTCGGCCGCAGAGGATAGGAAGAACCTTCCTCTGCGGTCCCCTCCCTCGCATCCCAAGCATCGCATCATCATCGCATCGCATCTTCTTCGCCGCTGTTACAGGGCAGCGCACCCAAGCCGTTCCGGGGCTGTCGGCCGAGAAGCGGCGGATCTCGCCGCACTTGACCTGCTCTACGGGGCACTCCCCGGAGCGGGCCACTGCGGCCGCCACCTCCTCCCGGGACACCGCGTCGTCTAGCTCGCTAATGCGCAGGTCTACGCACTTCACGGGTCTGGAGACGCGGACCAGGTCCGCGGGAAGGACCTCCCGCAGCTTGCCCGCCAGCAGGTCCGCCTTCTCGCCGCTCTCAGCCCCGGGAACCTCCAGGACCCGGGCACCCGTCACGGCGGTCCCGAAGCGGAGACCCTTCAGGCCTAAGCCTTCCAGGTCGATCCGCTTCTTCGCCCCGTCGAGGACGTCCTTATAGGACAGCTCCTTTCCGTCCATTGTGGCGCCCGGCTGTATGGTCAGGGTAACCGCAGCCGAGCGCGGGGGGCGAAGCTTCGCCGCTGGGTCCTTCTTTTTGAGCGCTGCCGGCTTGTCTGGCGGTGCGCTGCCCTTGTCCCGCTTTCCCCGCTTGCCCCGCTTGGCAACCACGCTCCACTCCTCGGAGGGGGCCGTTGGGGGCTTCGGGGCGCCGGCTTTCGGCGCTGCCGCCTCGGAGTAGGCCTTGGGAGGCGCTTTCTCCTTGCGGCCTTCTCGCCTGGTCCCCACTTGCACCATGATCGAGCGCGTAAGCGAGGCGACGTCATCGACGCTGGCTCCGCTCGTCTCCTTTGGCAGGCTCACCAGGCTCGCCCGCAGGTCCGCGATCTCCTTACGGAGCTCGGCGACCTCGCCCTGCAGGCGGGCATTGGCCCTTTGGAGTCGAGCCGTCTCCTCGGTAGCGGAGCGCTCCGCCAGCTCCGCCACGATCACCCCCAGGTTAGCAGAGACCTCCTTGAGGTCCCTCTGCAGCGTGCCCTTTAGGTTGCGCGATTTGGTTGCGACAGCCTGGATAAGGAGCACGCTGTCCTCTGCCTTTTTTCTGAGCTCCGATGTCGAGGGTCCGTCTTCGCCGCGTGACAGCGACGACGAGTCGGACAGACACCTCGACCGAGATCGGAGGTCGAGGTCGTTCTTTTGATGTCCAAAGACTGACTTCTCTTACGTGTTGACTGTTGCGGATTTCGCTGAACTGAAACATGAACTCGCTCCACAATGTCGGCTGATCTTGCAGAAACTGGGCGACGACGAGCCGTAATTGGTACTGTTGAGCCGGAACTTCACTTAAATCGCGTAAACCGTGTTCATGTCGATATAAACGTCATGCAGTAATCACTGATTTATTGTTTTCGTAATACGCTCGGATACAAAATGCACGCTGCGCTCCCGTGTACGGCTCCATGGCGACTTAATTTCCAGGAAGCGGCGCAGCTAACAACACATTCAACAACCGACAACGCGACTTCAATTCCGCCCACGTTTTCACCTTGCAGAGCGCCAGTTGTGTTGAATAGAATGGACGAATGTTATAGCGCACGATGTGTAATTTTTCCCCATCGTCCAAAGGTTTCCTTAAACGCTGTTTCTAGCTTATCGTATTGATTTTGTACCGCTTTATGTGTATTAACCGTTTCCATAAATTTATCTTCCCAGTGTTTGGCGTCGTTTTCTGAAATATTCATTGTGACTCTAGTATAGTCGACGGATTTTTTTGGGAAAATCGGGTATTTCCCAAATGTCTTATACATATTATACAACATCAGTTCTATTTTCTTGTGAAGAGTTATTACGAGTATCGTCTATCGCTCCATGTTCAAGACCCACTGGGGATCGGTTTTCTTGATCGGTCGGTCTGTTACATAAGAGGGTGTGAAATCTTGTTCGTCGAAAATGTTCCTATTAAAAGGAACTATTCCGATGCATCGAAAATCAGATATCAGATCAGATCAGAATATTACGCGGTGTGAATGACAGTGGAAATGCTGCCGCAGCAATTGATGGAATATGATGTATCGTCATAGTTTGACCGGGGTTGTTCCGCATCCAAGCATCGCATGCAGTGCTTACAGCCATTTTGAGTGGGCCATGTACTGATCTATCTAATGGTTGAAGCTTGTGTGAACAGTGCGGTGGAAAAGCTTTCATTCCGAGTTTGTCCAACATACCCTCGATTTCCAATTTTATTTTCTTCCCCCTCAATATTTTGTATCACCCCCTCCCCCCTGGCTCTAATGACTTCTCGTAATCGGTTTGTCATCGACCGGATGAGTTTCCTGATAAATGTTCTGAGATTTCCTGCCACTCTTCGACTAAAGCAGTTTTTAGGTCCTCAATCGACGCTGGTGCTGGCCATCTTCCTCCTACCCGCATTTTCAACTCTACTACTACGACAAAAAGTTACTGGACCAAAGTTGTAGAGAATTTAATTTGCAACAAAAAATGTTAACAAATTTTTTTTTAGCTTTACACTGACCCCCCTTACACATCAAAAAATAAAAGGATTGTGTGGTTTTATGAAACCACGGTAAAAGTGAAACCTTTTTTCACATTATAGACATTTAACTAAAAATTCAAATAGAGTTTGTAAATACCTTTGTATTATTGATATAATGTTTTAAATAACTTATTTCTCTAATGAGTAATAGTCTATACACTACACGGTCAGTTGTTGCGAACAATAGGCGCCGCCATATTGGCCTTGGCTGCTCTGACGAGCGCCTTTCACTTTATCCCTACTCCGCGGCTGACCGTCACGCGACATGCAACACACAGACGAAAAAGCACAAGCTCTAAAAAACGCAAGGTAAGGCCTAAAAAATGTAATCGGCAAACTAGAAATATGCACCATTTAGTGACTTCCTCGTACCGCCTTCGTAGGGTCCAGCGGTCATTTGTGGGGCTCGGGGTACGCTTTTTTAATAAAATACCGAAGTCTATTATTGATTTGCCCATGCAAATATTTAAGAAACATGTTAAAACACGACTCATAGAGAAAGGGTATTATACATTTGATGAATATATTAATGACAAAGATGCTTCGCAATAGACATCCGCGACCGGTTCTGCTCATGTTAGTATGTATGAATGTATTTGTATGTAGGTATAAAATCAGTTAAGTAGTTAAGTAATTGTAAGCATTTCCTTTTTTTTTTCAAAAGATGTGCCGAGGAGTTTCTTTCGCCGTTTCTTCTCCTTAAAGATTTAAAATTTAAAGGCACCTTAGCGAAACGGTGGTAGATGAAAAAAATGACGTTCATAAGTGTATTGAAAAATACCTACATGAAATAAATGATTTGAGTTGAGTTGAGTTGAACATTTCAATGGACTATATCGCTCACAGCCAGAACCTTCGCACTAAGATTCCAGTCTCCTTGGACCTCTGGTACGTGAGACACAGGACTGAATCAGATGAAGCTGACGAGCGATAGCACGCTGAGATAACCATTACTGGATTAGAATGACGATTTGAACGGCTTCTGCAGGAATAATCCTTTGTCTTCAAACACAGATTTAAGTTTGTCCCACGCTGCTTTCGATGTGGTAATTCCATATATTACTAGATAAAGAGCAGGCTCGACGGATAATCAGATACTTTTTGATTAAATATAAATGTATTATTAATTTTGAAAAAGAAATAATTACTATAAGTCATAATGAAAAACTCATTGAATTACCTTTAAACCTAAGAAGTATAGATAACAATGGTATTCACACGAATCAGATAATATTGCCCGCGCGATGTGAATCTATAATAAAATTATCTAATACATAGTTACAAGGGTGATTGTGTTGTTTTGTCAAGCGAAATCGGCGAAGGAATTTTTGTAGCAAATACCATAACGCGGTGTGTCAATGGAAAATTTTCTGTTAAAGTTCTAAACACACGTGACGAAGATGTAATTTTAAAGAGCTTCACTCCCCAAATAAGACCATTAAATGACTATGTATGTTTTTCTTTTAAAGAATGTGAAAATAATGCAGACAGAGTAAAAATATTATTCTCGCTTTTACAGTTAAAAAATTTAAACACAGAAGAAAAGAAATACTATTGCCAATATACAGGGTTACTGGTAAGTAGACCTGATCCTTTCAGGAGGTGATAGTAGGGGTCAGTACAAACAAATTTTACTATTAGGTTCCATGTGTAAATGTTAACCCATTTCGAGTTATGCTACTCTTAAGGTTTTTGTTAAAAAAAGTCACCTTGGGATCGATATTTATTTATTTTTTCTTTATGTAGGTCTTTCTTGTAGATTTCTCTGTAGTTTTAGGTAGAAAATTAATCATTTCAGATAAATAACATTTAAACCGACCGAAAAAATGGAAAATATTCAAGTAAAATATTTTTAAATCAAAATTTTAATTTTAATTTTGGCGAAGTTTCATTTATAATTAATATTTTCACAAAAAAATCTCCCTACATTCTTATGTGCAGATTATTTTAAAAACATCTACATTTAACTAGCTATCCCAAAAAGGTACAACATTTAGGCTAACTGAACATTCTTATAAAAAAATCGACGACGAACGGGCCAAGGTAGTCGATACCAAAGTAACGGTAATTCAAAGTAAGGGTAAAAAAAGTCCTCATTACAAAAAAATAATATGTTTATTGAAGATGTGCACGATTTTTTAATTCATTTTCTATGTGGCCACCTCTATTCCTAACGCAGACCCTCATCCTGCGTCGCAGACCACTCTTCACCACCCTACTTGTTAATTGAAGCCTAATTACGTCTGCTGCATCAATAATTCGTTGTTGAAGAATTTCAACAGTAGGTACGGGGTGGCCATCTTGGTACACAATACTTTTCATGTGTCCCCACACATAAAAATCCATTGGAGTTAAGTCCGGGCTTCTTGCTGGCCATGGCAGGGGACCACCTCTACCAATCCATTTATTTGGATAATTTTCATTTAACCAATCACGTACACCTCGTCGGTAATGTGCAGGGCAGCCATCATGTTGATACCACATGTTCTTTCTTACAGAAAGTGGTAAGTCCTCCATAAGAATAAATAATTCCTCACGGAGAAATTCTTCATAACATTCGCCATTTAAATTCTGCGGCATGAAGTATGGCCCAATCAAATGGTTATCAATAATGCCCATCCAAACATTTAAACTAAATCTCCTTTGTGAGCCTTTCACTCTTTTTTTATTGGGATTTCCATCTTCTTTAGGTGTCCAAAAATGGGCGTTGTGGTAATTTGTTATGCCATCCTTGTCAAATTTCGATTCGTCAGTCCATAAAATTTTTTTAAGAAATTGTGGATCCTCAATGTCAGCGTTCAACAAAAACCGGCAGAAATCTAGTCTTCTTAGCGAATCTCCTTCCTCAATCGCGTGCACCGGAGTGTAATGATATGGGTAGTAACCTGCAGTGTTCATTGTAAACCACACTTTCCATTGCGAAATGCCTAGAAGTTTCGCAACAACATTCGTAGACGTGGTTGGGTCTTCTATGAAGAGTCGTCGTATTTCATCTTCATCTTCTACGCGATAGCGGTGAGGTCTACCCATGTCTGACGTGCGTCTTCGGAAGGAACCAGTTTCTCTCAACCGGCGATAAACACCATCGAATACGCCTAAATCTGGCAATCGGCGCCCTGGGTAACGCAACGCGTATTCTGCTCGGGCATGTGTAGAAACTCCCTGACAAAATCCATAGCACATGATCATGTCAGCGTATTCTTCATTAGAATACATTGCCATGGTGACAAACACAATCGCACAATCCAACTCACGAGAAAATATCAAAGTCCAAGATTCACAGCCGTGTCAAATAAATAAAGAGCAGATACAGAGTCCAATTTACAAAGCCAAAGTCGATATCACAAAAAATTGTAGAGAAAACGCATGTACTACGTACGAATGACAGAAGCACACTACCGAAAGGGACAAGGGGATCATAACTAACTAATAAGATAACATTGTTTTGTTTGACGGACCAATCACACGCGTCAGGCTTCCTTGGAGTGGGGGCAGCGGTATTTTACCTGAATTACCGTTGCCAAGGGTATCGACTACCTGGGACCTTTATTAATAATTTTCAAAAGTATGTTTAGAGTTATACTGACTAGCGTACCATTTTGGATAGCTAGTTAAATGTAGATGTTTTTAAAATAATCTGCACATAAGAATGTAGGGAGATTTTTTTGTGAAAATATTAATTATAAATGAAACTTCGCCAAAATTAAAATTAAAATTTTGATTTAAAAATATTTTACTTGAATATTTTCCATTTTTTCGGTCGGTTTAAATGTTATTTATCTGAAATGATTAATTTTCTACCTAAAACTACAGAGAAATCTACAAGAAAGACCTACATAAAGAAAAAATAAATAAATATCGATCCCAAGGTGACTTTTTTTAACAAAAACCTTAAGAGTAGCATAACTCGAAATGGGTTAACATTTACACATGGAACCTAATAGTAAAATTTGTTTGTACTGACCCCTACTATCACCTCCTGAAAGGATCAGGTCTACTTACCAGTAACCCTTTATATGCAAAATTTGCCGACATTTTGCATTTACCGGGAATCTCTTTAAATACAAACTAAAATTAAAATAAACCTTAATAGTAAAATATGTACTTAGAATCTTTTGGTTGGTGTTATGAAGCATGTAATAGTTTAGCAACATTTATATTAGTAATTGTTTGCAATGTTTAAAAAAGGGTTTTCAACATTGAAGGGGGGTGTTAGAAATCGTGTAGTAAAATTGTCTATGTTACTCTATGTGTCTTGTCTATTAGTGAAAAAGAAAATGTAAAAGGAACATGTCATGGGAGTTATGGCGTCGGAATAAAATTGTCGGAATAAAGTTAATTGTTTATATTATTAAAATATTAAAATACGAACAAAAAATACGTTTAAAACCAAACGTATCTCCGGTTTATAGTAAGCCATACCGTTTACCGCAGTCACAGAAATCGGAAATAAATAGACAAATAAAAGAAATGTTGAAAAATGATATTATAGAAGAGTCACAGTCGGAATGGGCTAGTCCATTATTGCTAGTTCCTAAAAAGACAGATTTAAGTGGAGAAAAGAAGTGGAGATTGGTAATAGACTATAGGAAGGTCAATGAAGTAATTGAAAATGATAAATTTCCGTTACCAAATATAACCGAAATATTAGATTCCTTGTCAGGTGCTATGTACTTCAGCACCTTAGATTTGAATCATAGTTATTACCAAATAAAATTAGATCCTAAAAGCAGAAAGTATACTGCGTTTATTGCGGATAAGCATTATCAAATGAAACGATTGCCAATGGGTTTAAAGACAAGTCCGAATGCGTTCAGTAGGGCAATGACTATAGCTATGTCCGGTCTTAATTATTTACAATGCATAGTGTATTTGGACGATATTGTTGTTATGGGCCGTAACCTTAGTCCTTAATCCTTAAATAATTTATTAAAGAAAAATTTAGAATTTAGTTGGACTGAAAAATGCAATAAAGCTTTTGAAAGATTAAAAACATCTATCAGCAGTCCACCTCTATTACAATACCCAGACTTCTCAAGTAACAATGAGTTCATCTTACACACGGACGCATCGGGAATAGCTATTGGATGTGTATTATCTAATAAAAACGGTTTGCCAGTAGCTTATGCAAGTAGATCTTTAAACAGAGCAGAAAAAAATTACCCAACTATAGAGAAATAATTGTTGGCAATTGTTTGGGCGATAAAGTATTTTCGTCCCTATTTATATGGACGTCACTTTAGAATTATTACGGATCATCGTCCTTTGATTTATTTGTTAAACATGAGTAATCCATCGAGCAGGCTCATTAAATTTCGTTTGTGCCTAGAAGAATACGATTTTACAGTAGAATATTTGTAAGGTAAAGACAATGCAGCAGCTGATGCATTGTCTAGGATTGAAATTACTAGTGACCAACTTAAAAGTATAGCAAATAATATAATGTCAGTAATGACTAGAGCACAAAGGAAACGAAAGGAAGAGCAAAAACAGGTAAATAATTCAGTTTCCATAGGTTCAAACTATGAACCCCGGCCGGGCATAGTTCAGATACCTAAAAAGCCGAATAATTTGCCTGAATTGAGTTTTAATAAAAAGGACTATGATAAAATATTGAAACAACAAGACTGTATTTTCAGTCAAAATAATCTTATAATGTACTCGCCATCCTTATTAACATTGTGTCTCAACCCTAGTTCTCGATCGTGTACGGAACGAGATTTCTTCGCGAGAGAATTAGATACGTTTTGCAAGACACAACAAATAAACGAGGTATGCATACTACAAAATGATGACACCGCTCGTATTATAGAGGAGCTAGCTCAATGTATGAATAATAAACATACTTCTCGGTCCGGACCGCGATTATGTATGTATGTAATTAAAGGTGTCAAGAAAATAAATAATAAAGATGATAGGCGAGTCATATTGAATTATTTTCATTTATTACCTACTAATGGCCACGCAGGCATTCGCAGAATGACCAATAACATAAAACGTTATTACTATTGGCCAGGCATGAATAATGACATTTTACAATTTGTAAATAATTGTGTCACATGCCAGAAACAAAAGTTTCATAAAAATATTAAGCAGCCGCTATGTATTACTAGTACGGCAACAACGGCTTTCGACAAGATACACTGCTCAACAAAGTCTAGGGAACAGGAGGTTTTTAGGGAATATTTTTATTTTTATATATTTTTGTTTTAAAGTTTATATACCAATCGATGCGCAATTTAATGCTTAATTAGTTGCGTATATAAATAAAGGATTCAGTTTTTGAATTACGAGGTAATTTTAATGAAAAACAAAGAAAGTGTATTACAGAACTAAACAAAGAAATTTAATTTAATAAAATTTCTTAAAAATTAAAACATTACAGTTAAGAACAAATATGCGGGGACTTTTTTAATAATTAGTTGGACCCCCTAAGGCATTAACAACAGCTTGACATCGTCGTGGCATACTGATTATGAGACTATCGATTGTCTCTTGTGGAAGAAGACTCCATTCTCTGGAGAGATGTGAAAAAAGTTCATCTGCTGTGTTCAAATTTTGAGGGAGATTTCTAAAAGCCCTTCTCTTTAGTAAATCCCACGCGTGTTCAATGGGATTGAGGTCCGCGGACTGAGCAGGCCACTCCAGCACTTCGATGTTGTACTCGCGGAACACATCCATCACCTGACTCGCAGTATGTGGTCGTGCATTATCTTGCATAAAAATAAAATCTGCGCCCAGATTTTGTCGGTGCGGGATAACCACGGATTGGACTACCTGTTCGCAGTATCGCTCTGCATTTAAATTTCCCCTGATCAAAACGAGATCCGTCCGTCCACCCAGGCGGATTCCAGCCCACACCATGATTGTACCACCTTGGTAGGGATGCACCTCCTGTGGGTTTTGAAGCCGACTCTGCCGACCAGGAATCCGCCAAACACGCACTCTTCTTGAATCTGGATGAAATCCGAAGCGAGATTCATCGGAGAACAGTACATGTGCCCACTGATCTACGGTCCACTGCAAATGTTCACGTGCCCACAATAATCGACGTCCTCGATTTCCATGACGCAGCGCGGGCACTCTTAGTGGTCTGCGAGCACGAAGATTAGCTTCATGGAGTCTCCTCCGAGCAGTCTGGTCACTGATAGCAACCTGGTGCTGCGACTGGAGGTCTTCTACCAACTGACGAGCCGTAATGGTGGGTTGCCTCCTTGCGACATTTTGCAAAAAACGGTCTTGCCTTTCCGTAGTAACCCTATACCTGCCTCTGTGCCTTTCGGCTACATCGCCAGTAAGTCTGTAACGTACCCACAGTCTGCAGATAACGCTCGCGTGAGAATTCAGAGCAGCTGCAACTTCGCGTTGGGGTAGCCCAGCTTCCAACATTCCTACAGCTCGAATCATTTCTTCCCGCGTTAAATGACGTCGTGACATAATGGCCGTAGTCGCAAAAGTTACGAATAACAACAGTTAATTTTGTTTTTCAATAAAATCATAAAACAATAAAACAAATTTTTATCTTTAAAATTCTCATACAGTATCACTACACAGCAATCAAAGTGAAAGATTCCCGCCTTTTACGAAAATTCTTTTGTTTCTAATTTTTTTTTTTTAAATTCGAACAACGTTTGATAAACATTCAGCCTACCTGTTTACCTCAAAGAGATCAATACTTTTTTAAAGAAGATTTTACAAATAAAGTCATATAGTTGGCTTGTTCCCTAGACTTTGTTGAGCAGTGTATATCTAGATTTGGTAGGTCCATTATCTAAAGATGCAAATGGATACTGTTATATATTAACGTTACAGTGCGAGCTTACTAAGTATGTAGAAGCATATCCGATTCTAAATAAAGAAACGGACACAGTAGCGCGAGCGTTTGTCGATAACTTTATATTACGTTACGGAATTCCTAATGAGATTGCGACAGATAGAGGAACCGAATTTATTTCATCAACCATGAGAGAAGTATGTAACATTTTAAAAATTAACCATTTGCAATCAACTGCTTATCACCATGAAAGCCTTGGTTCTTTAGAAAATTCACATAAATCGTTAGGAGCATTTTTAAGAATTCAAACGATTAATCAGGTCAGAATGGTTACAATATTGGTGTTTTTCTTATAATACAACAGTGCATTCAGCAACTGAGTATGCACCCTATGAATTGGTGTTTGGTAAGCTATGTCGTTTACCAAGTAACATTGTAAATCAAGTTGATCCAATTTATAACTTTCATTCACATGCTCTAGAACTTAAGTATAGATTACAAAGGTCCCAAAAGGACGCTAGAAATAATTTGATTAAAACAAAAAATGATAGGAAATTAAGTTATGATTTAAGAATTAACACAATAGATTATAAAATAGGAGATTTAGTATTAATCAAAAAGGAAAATAGAGATAAGATGGATCCAGTATATTCAGGACCATATACTGTAATTGAAGATCAAGGTGTACATGTCAAAATACTAATTTCTGGTAAAGAAAAAATAGTGCATAAAAATAGAACACAAGAATTTATTTACAAGTAAAATAAAATAAAAAAAGAGACAAACACATTAAATAAAAATAAAATAATATAAAAACAAATTGATTATAAAATATAACACACACTATAATACAACAATATATAACAAGTATAGGACAAAAGAAAAAATAAAAATAAGTTATAAAAAAAAACTGTGTTAGAACAAATCTTGCAGCACACGAACATCGAACGGCTCCCAGTGGACATACCAGAATAGTCCACTCTGGGATAATTCTGCGTAAGTAATGTAAGTGTCACTAGTGTACTGCAAGCTTAACTCAGCAGTAATGAAGTCGTCCAACTGTGGATCTGGGTTCACGGGGCACAACAGCGGGTGCCACATGGGCGCGGCCAGGCACGCCAGAAACACCCGATCCAGCAGAGACCGCTGGGTCTCAGTGATAAAAAAATGGGCACCGCCCAACGCAGCCCAAATAGTGTACAACGCGCACTAATCTCGTTAAACATCTTGATAATTATATTTAGTAGATTTATCA
This sequence comes from Ochlodes sylvanus, assembly GCA_905404295.2. NCBI lineage: Eukaryota > Metazoa > Arthropoda > Insecta > Lepidoptera > Hesperiidae > Ochlodes > Ochlodes sylvanus. The sequence goes on from FR990144.1 coordinate 8,878,543, forward strand.
GATACGACGGTAGTGAGAGTAATGAATAATTACAATCAAAAGTGGGTCAATTTAAAGGAACAAAAGGTAATAGGAAGCCGCATCTTCAATCGACAAATCTTAGGCGGGCCGACAAATTCCTAAGTCCAAATAAGGATCACCGTCTCTCATATTCGAGATCATGTTGTAGTGGCTACTTAGCAAGATAATCATTATATTCATGCGTAATCATAATAGAAGTAATTGTACTTTTAATTTAAGTGCAACAATGTATTCTTGCAATGTAATCAATGTTATTGTTTGTAGGCTTAAGTAACCTTACGCTTTTGTAACACGACGCTAAACACGCTGATTAATATTGATATGTAACATTTATAAGCGTAGCCAAAAATATTCTCAATTTTTGTCTCAAAAAAAGGGGGAAGGTGTGGTGTATGGCACTGTGGGTGGCCAATGTCGGCTTCGGCATGTATGTATAAAGACAAAGAAATGAATGTTATTATTTTAAATTATAAACATCAAGAATATCGGATGACTGTAACTAGAACCATTACCATATACGATTGTATTAAGTAAACAGTTTATTTAAACCATTACCGAATATGGATTCTAATGTATACAATATCATTTAATCTGATACTGTAATCTAATATATTGTTATCTGATATTATTTTAAGAAATATCAAATGTAAATTGTGACCACCCTGCTTGTAACAAATTACTATAAAAACCCTTGTTTTACTTCAATAAAGAATCAGTTGAGAACCTACAGTCTTCGTGTTATTCCTCTCCCGAGTTCGCACTTCACAAGTTTCTGTTCCTGAGATCTGATCCCACAATCCTACTAGTTTAAAGGAGTTCTTGATTGCACATTTCCATGAATTGTAATTGGACACGCCTTCGAGTTTTTCAACACTATAACCTCCGCCATAATATAACTCGTTGAGATTTCTCCGGGAGCACTCCACTTGCCAGAATTTCATTTGCCCGAATTTTATTTGCTATAATAGTCACCAGCCATATTATTGTTTCTCAAAATTTTATATGTCATACTCATTGTTTGCTATATTAGTCACGTGCTGGAAACTTTGTTTCCCATAAAGTTACTTTCCATAACATCATTTGTTATAATCATTGTTTCCCATAAAATCAATTTCCATAACATCGTTTGTTAAATAATTGTAAAATTGGTTAGAATAATTATAAAAAAAATTATTTAGGTTAGGTTACAAACATGAAGACAACGCACGAGCCGAGCGAGCGAAGCGAGCGTGCCGCGGCAGCGGCCGGCGAAGTGCCAGAAAGCCAATCGCTTTTTAGGACAAAGGCGTATGGCGGTTGAAAATTCTGTTGCATAATATTATTGCAATTAAAAATATGGATAACAATACGTATGGCATTCGAATCATTATGGAATCTAATGTTCGGGCAAATAAGCGTATGTCACATGTCTTTTATGGTAAACAAAACATCCGGGCAAATGAAATTCAGCCATATGAATATTATGGCATATATTTGTCGGACAAACAATAGGCAACCGATTTCTCCATTGACCGGCGCCATTTTGGTTATGTGCACGCGCCACCACGCGGCTTAATTTCAATGTGCAAAATGTCAGTCTATACAACCAACCACGTACCTTTGTTAAAATCGCCTTCTGGACAGTTACCAGTAATCTTTGGTGAAGATGTTGTCAGCGTGAGTGGAAGGGCGCAGCTCTCGGAACAAAGGCGTGGTGGTGTGATACTCAATAAAACGTATTGAATTCACTTGTGCTTCTGTATTTATCATTAACTAGCTTTCGCCCGCCAAAAATATAAAAGTTGATAAAACCACAGAACTTTCATACTAACTTTGCGCCCTCCTTTTAACCCCGTAAGGTGTCGCAATTATTTCTACTGAGGCTTAAAAAATAATAATAAAACTTAAATAAAACAATAGTGAGTATATTTACTAAACTTTCAAATTCCAAAAAAACATCTTAAAATCTCAATATGTCCGCCTCTGATTTGCACACATCTTCGCATTCATTTACGAAGTCCACTTTTTATTACACTAGTAGTTAATTTCCTTCTCATTTCATTCGCCGCATTAATTATCCTGTCTCTCAATACTTCAACTGACGAAATTTGTTTGGGCTCACTGTACACGAAACTCTTCATGTGTCCCCACACATAAAAATCCATGGGGGTTAGGTCCGGACTTCTGGCTGGCCAAGGTAACGGTCCACCTCGTCAATTCCATTTGTTTGGATAATTTGTGTCCAGCCATTCTCTGACACTTCTCCTAAAATGTGCAGGGCAGCCATCATGCTGAAACCACATTGTCTCGAATCAGACTGAGTGGCAAATCTAGTAGGTCATTTAGGTCCTCTCGCGTTTTGTACGCGTCGCCGTCTAATCTAGATGGCAGTTCAAATAGGCCCACTAATTGACCATTCAAGACGCCAGACCACATGTTCACGCTGAAACGATATGGAAATGATGAAGGTCTGGCGGCATGTGGATTTTCAATGACAAAACTGTGATAATTGTGGATATTGAAAACCCCCTGTAGTGTATTGATCTGTGGAATGAGTGTGCAGTCTATGGTCTATACTCTAGTCTATTCTCTCTTCTCTCTTAGACCGGCTTCCTAGCATGGAGTAATATAATAGTATTACAATTTGTATTGCATTTTAAATAAGAAAGTAAATGGCTACTAATTAATGAAGTCTTCTATTAAGTGTCTTGGAAGGCCCGAGACATTTCAAAATGGCGACGAGGAGCAAAAATGATGAAAGTGGACCGAGTTCGAATTATAGTTACATCGTACGCCCATTTCAAGATGGTGACGATATTGCCTGTTTCTTGGAAAGGTTGCAACAATCTTTCTTAGCCAATGGTGTACCTGAGGAAAGAAAGGTAGCAACGCTCATCATTAGCTTGCACGAAAATGTGTATAAATTATTGAAGAGTATTACGCATCCGGCATTACCGGCAACAAAAAGTTTCAAAGAACTCGAGAACGCGCTAAAACTTAGATTCCAGCCACGAGTCTCATACTTTAGGAAAAGAATTTTATTCGATAGAATGCGACAAGAAGAAAATCAGAATATTTCAATGTGGTACGCCAAGGTAAGAGAAGTAGCAGCGGAATGCGAATTTGGCGTAAACATGGAAGAATTTATTAAGAACAAGTTTGTAACCGGATTAAAGGAAGGTCCGATTCAGGAACGGTTGTGCGAGGAAGCGATCTCCGGAACTGTGGAGCGGCTGTTGGACGTTGCGTTGAACAAGGAAGCAGCCGTAAATAATCGACCGCATCCCGCAGTGAATAAAGTTTTTAAAAAAAATACTGCAACATATCCTGCAATTACAAATCAAAAGAAAACAAAAGAGCTAGTGTGTATACATTGCGGTAAGGGGAATCATCTATTTTCGAAATGCAGGTATAAAACTTATAAATGTAAAATATGTAACAAAACAGGGCATTTAGCAGCGGTATGTAAAAATAAAAGTAACCAGGTGAAAACACATAATATTAATGTCAGCGCAAATAATGAGGCTATAGATATTTTTAACAACAGTGTAAATAACATAAACTATATTTCACCCTTTATTATTCAATGTCAGGCATATAATAAAATGTTCAAGATGGAGCTTGATACAGGTGCTGCAATATCTTGTATTCCAAAGTATGTATATGAAAAATTATTCTCAAAATTTGTACCCTTAGTTCCTACAGAGATTGAGTTAAAAACATATAGTGGAGAAATAATTAAACCAGAAGGTAAGATTAATATATTATTAAAGGTTGATACAATGGAATTATATTGTTCACTAATAGTTGTAAAATCGGGTTTAAAAAGTTTATTTGGTCGTGACTTACCTAATCAAAAAATTTAATTTAAAAGTTCATAGTTTGTTGACAGTAAATTCTGTACAAACTAATACCTTAGAAAGCATATTGCAAGAATTTTCAGAAGTTTTTAAACCTGAGTTAGGAGTAATAAAAGGGGAGGAGGTAAAGTTAGAATTGATTAATGAGGAAATTAAGCCTATTTTTCATAAACCTCACCCGATTCCTTATTCTTTCAAGGGAAAAATAGATTTAGAATTGTCTAAGTTAGAAAAAGAGGGAGTAATTACAAAAGTGGAAAATTCAAAGTGGGGCACGCCTCTTCTTCCAGTGGTTAAGGAAGATGGTAGATTGAGGTTATGTGCCAATTATAAAATTACTGTAAACGAATATCTAAAAGATGTTAATCACCCGTTACCTAGGATTGAAGATATTTTTACAGCACTACAAGGTGGAGTAAAATTTACAAAATTAGATTTACGAAATGCGTTTAATCAGTTATTATTACATTCAGAGACAAGTGAATTGTTAGCATGGTCTACTCCAAAAGGCATTTACAAATTAAACAGACTGCCTTATGGTACAAAGCCTGCATCTTCAATATTTCAGGCAAAGTTAGAAAAAGTTTTATTAGATACACAAGGAGTCGTTAATTTCATAGATGATGTATTGGTTACTGGAGCAAATGATGCAGAACATTTATATAACTTAAGGGAAGTATTAAGAAGATTCAGAGAGGTAGGCATCAGATTAAATTGTGGTGGTGCGTGGCAACGTATTAAATGATAAAACTGACTCCAAATAGAACTATTTTAATTGTGATGAGAAAAACATATATCCGTAGAAAAGTGAAATGAATAAAAATTATTTGACAATGCTGTTGATCTATGTTGCTATGGCTACTTAAAAACTAGGGTTGAAATACGAACATTAACAATATTTACAAAAGTAGGGTTGCTACATCACCCCCCTGGGAGAATTTAACTCCCTCTGCGAAACGCACTGGCATCCGTACCGGACGACCAGACTTTGTCGTGTAGTGTGTAGAAGTGAGTGGAGGGATGTGAGCGTCACCTGTCGTGTCGTGTGAGGACATGAACGCTGGCTTAACCCTGTCAATGCTGACAATGACTGTACCTCTTGGCAACTTTAAGGTAAAAGTTTTGTCAGTTCTAGCTACTACTTCGTATGGTCCAGAATATGGAGGCTGTAGAGAACCTCGAACAGCATCATTTCTGAGGAAAACATGCGAAGTAGTTTCTAAATTTTTGTGCACGAACACGGCTTTCTGTCCATGGCGAGAAACCTGTGTGGGCTTGAGACGAGCAATGTGCTCTTTCAATTGTGCAGTGAAATTATTTGGGAGGATGGCATCTGGCTGGGAGGACTGGAAAAATTCACCAGGCACTCTCAGAGTTTCTTCATAAACCATCTCCGCAGGAGAACATTTGAGGTCTGGCTTCCACATTGTCCTTAGACTAAGGAGTATAGAAGGTAGAAGCTCAGTCCAATCGTTGTCACCATGTACCATGATTGCTGCCTTTAGTGTGCGATGTAGTCTTTCGACCAAACCATTTGCGGCAGGATGATAGGCCGTACCGGCGCTAGGTTGTGTACACACTACGCTCACGGTGTCGACTTCTGCAACGTACGGGGAACACGAGTCCGGCGCAACACCGAGAATTGGTTTCCACGCTTGAGGAACATTCCACCCACTGTCTCGGTTGTAATTCGGACGACGACTTATTTCAACGGCTTCCCTTATCTTACGCGGTACTAGGTATTTTTCCCGCGCAAATACGGTGGCCTAATGAAATGAGCCGCGTTCGAATCGAGTGCGTGTTCGGCTATCGCTGATCCTCTGCTGTCCATGTTCTTGATACTGCGTATGTGTTCCGATATCCTTTTCGCAACGTTGCGTCGAGTTTCACCTATGTAACTCTTGCCACAGTTACACGGTATCATGTACACACCTGGTGCATTAAGTGGATCCCTATCTTTTGGTGAGCGCAGAGGCTCCCTCACTTGGGGGGGTGAACGGAAGAACGTCCTTATGTTGTATTTGGTTTTGAGGTGTCCTATTCTATCCGTTACACCTTTGACGTAAGGCAGGTAGGCTGGTAATCTTTCTGCGCCCAGACGCCTTCGATGTGTATTGCCTCCTATCAGCCGCAGGGATACATAAAGAAAAAAGGGAACATAGAAAGCTGAAAATTCAAGTCATGGCTAGTTGTCACAGGTAAGTTGACAAGTACTATTTCATATTCAAAATTAGACCTTATAGTTTTAAATTTTGTGCTCACAATACAATATTGATGTTGATGTTTGATCGGTGAAGCAGCATAGTATATACGAAAAATTCACATTGTATACAGGGTGTCCAGTAAATAGCACGACATACTGCAGGGGGTGATAGCTTGGGTCAATACCTACCAAAACAACACAATATATGTTCAGCGAAATCTTACGGATTTACAGTTTTACAAAATTTTCCGAAATATCGAAAAATCCCTACCTTGAAACAGATTATTAAGCATCTCGTAATGAAAAATTCCTTTTCTAATATTTTTTTTACATCAGATTATTCGTGAATAGTTACTTTACACATTGATAAGCCTTTATTCTATCAAAAACAAGAATGTTTTAAGAAATAGTATTTTATGTTTAATTTTTCACAGAACGAATTTCTTTTCGCATAACTTTAACCTACAGTGGAGAAAAAAAAATGCATGTGGCAGTTTTGTACAACAAACTTAAAAAATAGCTTGTTTAATGGTGATTTTGGAAAGATACAATACTCGTACATTTTCATAAAAAAATACAAAAAAACTGCTATTTTAGTTCCAAAGAAGCCGATTTTGTTGAAAATGTAATTAACGTAATATTGTCAAAAACCACTACGAGAATAAGTAATAGCTGCTCATTTACGCGAATTATTATAAAAACAAGTTGTGACATGTAAAATGCGACATGCACGCTGGATAAAGGTTTTTACCTGCTCGCCAACCAACACGACCCGACCGGTTACTGTCTAACAAAAGAAGCGCATGTGCTATAGTTTAAAAAAATACGAAAACAATGCTATTTTATTGTAGTTCATAAGAGCATTTTATTTTAAATGCAACTAATGTGACTGAATTCAAATCGTAGTAAGGTCGTCGTACTACGGTTCAAATGACATAATAGTTAATCCACGGCCGACCGGCCGGCCGGTCTGTAAATGACATCTTGAAGGAGAAGGTGATAGTAAAAAAATCAGAGGAGTCAACTTTAATAAACATTTATTTAAATAAATCACAATAAATGCTCAAATTGCTTCCCTTGTGCTCTAATACACGCTCGGCATCTTCTTAAAAATGAGCTTTTAAGTCTTCTCAAGCTTATTTCGGATATTTTTCTTGCTGCAATGTTAACCCTTGATCTCAATTCACTGTCATTTTGGATTGGCTTTTCATAGACTTTGTCCTTCATGGCACCCCAGTAAAAAAAATCCAGGGGGTTTAGGTCCGGAGACCTAGGTGGCCATAATATCGGTCCCAGTCGCCCAATCCACCTGCCTGGAAAAGCTTCGTCTAAGCAGGCTCTTACTTCCCGGCCATAATGAGCAGGACACCCATCATTTTGAAACCACATCACCTCTCTTAGCTCACTCGGAACATTTTCAAGGAGCGTGGGTAGGGTTTCTCGTAAAAACTCCAAGTAATTATTTGCATTTAATGTAGGGGGAAGCTCGACGGGACCCACAATCTGGCCATTAAAAATCCCACACCATAAATTTATTTTGAATTGGTACTGGGACCTGTCTTCTCTTGACACATACGGATTTTCTAATTGCCAACTATGTAAATTGTGCAAATTCAAGTAGCCGTCCTTTCTGCAAGCTGACTCATCACTCCACAGCACCTTATTAAAAAAGTTTGGGTCCTCCCGATGCATTTCAAGCATGCGGCGGCAGAATTGAACTCTCGGCACGTAGTCTCTAGTTAAAAGAGTTTGCACGCGTCGTACGTGAAATGGATGATATCCATGCCTCTTGAGCACTGAATGAACAGTGGACTTCGCTATCCCTGTGCGCCGTTGTATCACCCTAACCGAAGTTGTTGGGTCTTGTTCTCGTTCCTGAAGCACTATGTCTTCGTCAACAACTTGAGGCCGTCCACCGCCACGTTGACCAGGGAGTCTGCCTTCCATGTAGGAGTTATGCACTCTGGTAAACATTTCGTGGTGTGGATGTCTCCTATCGGGAAACCTTTCCCTGTAGAGGATGGCAGCAGCTCTGGAACTTTGGCCAGCTTCTCCGTAAATAAGATGCATCTCAGCATACTCTCGTTGCGTGTAACTCGAAAAAATGCGGCGGTTGGCCATGTTACACAGCACAAAAGTCCAGGTGGTCGCCAAGTCGTCGTAGTGATCACAATAAAAATCCAAATCGTAAGGCAAACAAAGTCCGGGTCTAAGGCGTAAACAGTCGTCAGTACGAAACAATAATTTGTGAACACAGAGAGAGATGCGTTGCGCACGGCTTAAGGTAGCATACTGGCAATTTTGGCAAAGTGGCAAGCGTCGTAAATAAAGTTGAGAGAGTGAGACACAAAATCGCAACACAAGAAAGAGCAGGATAGCACGTGCGCTTCTTTTGTTAGACAGTAACCGGTCGGGTCGTGTTGGTTGGCGAGCAGGTAAAAACCTTTATCCAGCGTGCATGTCGCATTTTACATGTCACAACTTGTTTTTATAATAATTCGCGTAAATGAGCAGCTATTACTTATTCTCGTAGTGGTTTTTGACAATATTACGTTAATTACATTTTCAACAAAATCGGCTTCTTTGGAACTAAAATAGCAGTTTTTTTGTATTTTTTTATGAAAATGTACGAGTATTGTATCTTTCCAAAATCACCATTAAACAAGCTATTTTTTAAGTTTGTTGTACAAAACTGCCACATGCATTTTTTTTTCTCCACTGTAGGTTAAAGTTATGCGAAAAGAAATTCGTTCTGTGAAAAATTAAACATAAAATACTATTTCTTAAAACATTCTTGTTTTTGATAGAATAAAGGCTTATCAATGTGTAAAGTAACTATTCACGAATAATCTGATGTAAAAAAATATTAGAAAAGGAATTTTTCATTACGAGATGCTTAATAATCTGTTTCAAGGTAGGGATTTTTCGATATTTCGGAAAATTTTGTAAAACTGTAAATCCGTAAGATTTCGCTGAACATATATTGTGTTGTTTTGGTAGGTATTGACCCAAGCTATCACCCCCTGCAGTATGTAGTGCTATTTACTGGACACCCTGTATATCATTCATAGTTAGTATTGGTATGTACTTTCAAACAAAATATATAGCTTTATCCAAAAGCTTTAATTTTCAGTGAATTATTTCCTCTTTGCCCCATCATTTTGTTTTTAAAGCAACACCTATATTTCTGGTAGTCAATTTGCACAATCCTTACAGTAGTTGTTACTTGTGTGTGTTTGAAACTATTATTGTATTTTCATTTCAGAACAAGATTTAATCCAAAATCAAGATAAGAGAAGAGACAATAAGAAAATATTCCAAAATCTATTGATGATGACGGGAACATTACACCAGAGAAATGCGTATCAATTCATCTGTCTATGTATTGTTTCATTTATTATTTGCTTGTTGTTGCATTGTATCGAATCTACAAAATAACACATAAACTAAACTTTTTTTATACTATACATACCTGCATAGTTAGGCAAAATTACTAAAAACAAAACTAAAAAACATAAAATTTGTATAAATGCATTTTTAAAGCGACTTTTTTATATACTTCTTAATTGCTAATTGTGTTTTCTTAAAGAAAAAAAAATATATTTTCAGGCTTACTATTACGCTTTTACAAAATGTAGAAATTTAAGAACATACAGATCCAAATGCAGACGAATTTATTGCACCGGAACGGTTGGCATTAAAATAAAGTATTTAAATCGAAAGAAATCCTTCGCCAGAAAACAGAAAAAATACAAATGCCACAGCCGTTATTATAAGGAAACTAATTAAGTGACAATAATATCATAAAAAAGATGACAATCACTAAATTCTTGAGCTACAATTGTTAGCTTTAAAAATATAGGAAAAAACACTGTGTGAAATATGATGCGTGATGATATAATTATGTGTGAGAACAGGAAAAATGTATAATGGGTAGTAAAATTATTTAAGTTATGGTAAGTCATCAAACTAAACAATTTTTTTGAAGATTAAAAATAAGCATAAAATCGAACAAAGCTTACTTAAAACCAAAATGAATCTATTCGAAATCAAGTTTAATTCACTAACTCCAAAATCCGTCTAGAAAAAATAAAATGCCAAAATTATGCTTGGATGGAAGTTTTAATTGTTCAAAAAAATATATCTTGTCTATTATAAATCGTTGACTTGTATCACATGTGTATTTAGTATCGTCGTTAGTCTTGATATTTGTCTTGACCCGTTCATAAACACGAGGCTTGATGTTACTGAAATAAACAAAAAAAGTCAAACACTATTATACTTCCTAACATTGAAACTGATGATGTCAGGTATCACTTTGCGCCATTTATAATCGGTTGAAAGTTTTAGATAGGACTAAATTACATAAATAAATTTAAAGGATAACTTACTTTATCTTTTTGTAGCGAAAAAATGAAAACAATGTTATCTATAATAATAAATGTCTGAAAAACATTGTACGTGTTATTTATTTACATGTTATACGGCATACAGGTTTCATCACGTAAAAATAGAGCAGATATTCTGCTTTGCGAGAATTTAAATGATTTAATGGTCACACCAGTACGAACATTATACTGCCTTTCTTGTCATAAAAGTGATTCAATCGCTCCCTACACTAGGTTTCCAGCGCTATGGTTACATGATGCGACCGACACTACCTATAAATGTTATTAGTTTCACAAATACAGATAGTTACAGCAGTTGGAGAAGAATTGCTTTAGATTGATAGATACCTACATAATAATATGTTCAAAATTATTAATGACACCTAATTATGTGTTGTCTGCCATTCACTGGCTCTCTAGCTATTAACTTTGTATAAAAATCTAACCCTAATAAAGAAAAAACAGCTTGCCTTTTTTGAGGTAGATGATTCTACATTTACTGAGCCGAAATTTGTCTCATTTTTTACATTATACTGTGCCGTATTCTTGACTGATGACATGTTATATAATGCACACTCTCGTGCGAGAGTACTCGCTATGTCTCGAGACGCCTCGGCCGAGACGTCATGGGAGCGAGAGCAGAGGCTCTATTTTTGAATTTCACCGATGACTTATCATATTCGTATACGAAACATTTTCACATGAGTGATTTTCGTAGCGAGTGGTTACAATTGCTGTATTTTTGAACCATTCGAAACTATGACATAAATATTTTAATCATTTCACGCAGAAAAAAATGTGAATCGGTACTAATCGGTAATGGAAATAAACACCTATAACGTGTCATAGCCTGAAATGGAACGTTAAATAGCGTTATAATCTGTGGTGCGTAGTGCAACATTTGTGTCATCACGTTTAACACATTCTGTGGACACATTCTATCGGGCGAAATTTGAATTTGAATATTTCGAATGGTCTAGACCACTCGAAAGAAGTCTTCTACAAACTTACAAAACTTTACAAAAAGAATATACATACTTAACCACTACGTTTCAGTCGTTTACGCGAAATAATAAATTAATTGTATAGATGTATAGTGGTAAATTTGATTAGATATTAGTTAGTTGTAAATTACATTATAAAATGTCGCAAAAAAGAGCGCATATCTCAAGAGCACAAAAGTTAAAATTAATTGAGATTTTGGCCACAAAGCCGGAGCTAAGAAAGGGCAAATTTCTATTATTTTCTGTTATGAACGTTTGTTGCAATATTTAGATTTTAAAAATGTCTATAATTATATTACTTTTACAAGTGCTGATTTCCAGCATAACAAATACGTAAATAAAGGGCAAATTAAAATACTCATGCTCCGTGTTACAGTCCATTTTATTGAATGACAATATTAACACAATTCCTTTGGGTTTTATTAATCGTAATGTTTATTCTTGAAGATGGCATGTTGCTGGCCAGTAACGCTTTGCTGGAATACCTGATACCTTTGTAAGACTCCCAACTCAACCAACTAACTATCAATCAATCAACTAATATCTCTCCACTCCTCAGACCCGCACCTCACCACTCCACACCGCGCCTCATTAGCTTGCCAGACCTCACCTCACCGCTTCACCATACCTCAAATTCTACCTCTACTGAAACAACTGCGAGGAGCAGGATCAGCAGGAAATGGTGATATGAGGTTATTAGGCGATGAACACGTCACAGACGCAATAACCGTAGCCACATCGCAGAGTAAATCGTAATCCGTTGGTCGCTGGGGTCGTAGATCCAAACACACTGTAGCCAATTCAATGCTGAAATCTGATGATCTGCTGGCCTCCTTCATTAATGGCTTCAATTCCTCGATGAGGCTTCTTGCCAGAGCCTTGCCTTGCCTTTTTTTATAAAAGTTTTTTCGCAACTGCTAAAAGGTGGTTCACGGCTAAAATTCACATTTTTCACTTCGTCGTCCTCGTCCTCATCACTACTGTCGTAATTCATACATATGTACTCCTCTAAGCTCACTATTATTACTATAATTAATTAATTATCGAATTATAACAAAAAATAAGTAATAAAATGAGATTACAACAAGAACGTCACCAACTACAACCATTCAATAATAAACTTGACAGTTTGACACTGTTTGACATTGACACATTCTATCGGGCGAATTAAGAATTCGAATGGTTAACACCCAACGATAAAAGAAAAAAGAGGATATGCCCTAAGGTCACGTGATCTGAAGCCAAAATTAACTCTAAAAAACTTTTAATACAACACTTCATCATAACAACACATTAAACGCATAAATCTAAAGTTTTTATCTAAAAATAAAGTTCAAACAACGCTTACCAGTTACCAGTTTAATGAAACGTGCGACATATTATATTGTACTTTGTCTTCAAACGCAAATTGTGACGTGTAAAAATGATTTGTTTAATGAAAAGTTATATATGCAAATTAGGGCCTATCCTCTCTTTTCTTTAATCGTTGTTAAGACCAAAGACCACTCGCTCGTCTATGCGAATTCCAAAATTAAGGAAATATGAAATTCGTATACGTTTTCGTGATTTTCGTATACGAGTGAAATTCAAAAATCGAGCCCCAGGCGAGATCCCCCGAGACATCACGAGGCGAGGCGAGCGCTACCAAGTTTAGCAGTCTTGCGAGAGTGTACAGCCGCTGATAAAGTCAGATGCAACCGGACGCGCAACGGCTGCGGCGCATCTATTTGACGGGCGGTGCGGGGCGCGCGGGTGAAATTTGATTTTTTCCTAGCTTTATACCCCCTCTTAAGAAACGCTGGTGTAAAGTATCGATATCGATGTAACCTTCAAAGAATATCCATACTAATAAACGCGAAATCCATATTATAAATGCGAAAACGTGGTCGTTTAATAAGAAAATCATTAGTACATTATATGCAAAAGGATTAAATATAATATGCATTGTTATACTCATTAAAACTTTATTATTTTATTCGTGTCGAAATAATATTAATTTCGTCAAAAAGTTCCTTTTAGATACATTGTATCTTATGTCTAATTAACACAAAATTACAGATTTGAGTAAAAGTAATTTATGAGAACTTTCATCTTGGCTGTTGCCACTACTAAAAATATTTCCATTTTCAAAATGCTCCATAAAAAAATGTACATGTAATACCTCTCAGGTTTACCCTTATAAATTACAATTTTTTCTGTGTGTTGCACAACTTTATCTATACAGGGTGTAATCGTTAAGTGTGAACAGGCGATTATTCCGTAACTATTACAGTTATCAAAAAACTTTAAACTGATATCGAAAGCACTTTACCTAATGAGTAAAATGACAATAATAATTTTTTAAAAATAAAACGAGAAATATCCAAAAAAATTACATTAAACTCTCCCATACATTTAGTATGAGATAGTAGAAAGGTTTTACTTTCTTTATTTAAAGTGGAATAGTACTTACTCCCGCGATAAAAAATTTGAATTTAGAACGAACACCAAAGAGTAAAATGACAATAATAATTTATTAAAAATAAAACGAAAAATATCCAAAAAAATTACATTAAACTCTCCCATACGTGGTTTTTGACAAATCCCCATAGGAAGAAATCACAAGGCGTGAGATCCGGGGATCTGGCAGGCCAAGGGGTTGCACTATTATTGGCTATTAGGCCATTAAAATTGTTTCGTAAGAAATTCATTACAACATTTGTATTATGTGCAGGTGCTCCATCCTGTTGGAAAATTATCGACCTTCTTTCATCATCTGGAATTGGTTCTAAGAGACTTAGGGCCCGTTTCACCGGTTACGGATAAAGTTCCGGATAGCCCTAGGAACTCAACTCCCAGATAAACTACATTTTTTGGCTTCTCAGGTAATCTGATAGAAGTGACAGAGAAAAGTGTTGGTTAAGCTATTTGCCAGTTCAAGTGGCTGTTAGGCGTTATCTGACGGATAAAAAATGTTTCAAGTGGCGTTTCTATACCACATTTGGAATTTGAACTGTAGTACATCATATTATTATAAATCCTACTATTTTCGTTCTATAATGATAAAATTATACTGGAAAATATTAAAAAAGTCGAATTGGATTATTTTGAACAAAAAGTATTTTATTAATTAAGTTTTCAAAATAATTTTCAAATGACAATAATTTACGTAGTAGTAACGAAACGCAAAAAGCGACGTTGCCGCTCCGTCAACTGTTAAGTGGCAGATAAATTCCTAGGGCTATCCGGAACTTTATCCGTAACCGGTGAAACGGGCCCTTAGCATATTGTTTTGTAAAAAGGTGAAATATCTCTGTCCAGTTAAGGTTCCACTGTAAAAATATGGCCCAATGATCCGATCTCCAAGAATACCACACCACACATTAATTGAAAATCGCACCTGAGCTCTAACTTCAATAGTTTGGCGAGGATTGTCAATTGACCAATAATGCGAGTTTTTTCTATTGTAAATGCCGCAGTTTGAAACATTACATTCATCGCTCCATAAAATTGACCTTACATTGACATAATTATTGACTAGCCAATTGCAATAGACCAGTCTACAAGCAGGATCATCATTGTGCAGCGTTTGAGTCGGTTTTATCTTAAATGCTTTAAAGTTTTTTTTTTTAATAACTTGTGTACATAATTATGGGTAACTGGAAATAATCGCGCCACCGAACGCGTTGATTCTTGTGGATTATCTAATACGTAGCTAATAATATTGTTATCTAAGTCATTATCAAATTCCGGAGCTCTTGTTCTCGAACTTTTTTTTCTGGTAAACGATCCATAATTTATTAAATTGTTATCCAGCTTACGTAAATACGTACCAGAAGGAACTTTTCTATCTGGGTACTCTCTTCTGTAGGCGATAACGGCCGCCCTATTGTTACAATCATATTTGTAGTACATTTTTAATATGTCCCTCTTTTCTGTATTGGAATATGCCATTTTTCAATAAAGAGATACAACAATTATGATAAAATGGCGGGAACGAGAACCCGCGATACAGAATTTGAATTTAGAACGAACACCAAAGAGTATCTTTCTTTTTGTTTTTATTTAGTATGTTGCTTTTCAGCCAGTTCAAATCAATACGATATTGAAACAAGGTTTATTATTAATTTTAAGTGGTAAGATAATTAATCAACACGTGTATCTACTTGAAAGTCATCAATATCATATTATACATAGTTATAAAATGATAAGGGTAAAATGAGTAGGTACTATTCCACTTTAAATAAAGAAAGTAAAACCTTTCTACTATCTCATACTAAATGTATGGGAGAGTTTAATGTAATTTTTTTGGATATTTCTCGTTTTATTTTTAATAAATTATTATTGTCATTTTACTCATTAGGTAAAGTGCTTTCGATATCAGTTTAAAGTTTTTTGATAACTGTAATAGTTACGGAATAATCGCCTGTTCACACTTAACGATTACACCCTGTATAGATGGGAATGTTAAGCCACCTCTAGTTTTTTATTTCGATTATGCTATGTTTGTACTGGTCCCTTGCCCCATGTAGGTAACAGTCCGACACACTCGTCACATTTTAGAGTTTTGCTTAATTTCCTTGCTATAAACCCTGCTATGTAAATGACAACCTGTTCAGTATACTCAGTTTGAGTTAAGGTTAAATTATCAAGGTATTCCCCATAAAGTGAACTATCATCCTCTTCTATTAATATCTTTCTATCAGTTAGTTTATTATTATTTTTCACAGGATCCTCCGTACTCGAACATAGGCTTTTATAGGCTGCCTTAAATTGTACGGCATTGGGATTATTATTGTAGCCGCCTCTTGAACGAATAGCAGAAAAAAAAGTTCTAGATGATCCTGTGAAATTTTATATAAAGGCAAGTAGTCTATGTGATTGTTTTCTATTACTCGTGACTGATATAAGCTTAGTGCACTGGTCATATTCACAAGCATACCAATAAAACCTGTATTGCGACGAGAAATGATGAGTAACTGTACTGTCTAACTTCAAATTTTAATGTAGATTTCCGCTTCTGAAAACATTTGAATCACATCTCCATGGCTACAACCCATTAATGGCCCACTACTGAGCACGGGTCTCTCCTCGTACCTGAGAAGGCCTAGAGCATACTCCACCACGCTGCTCCAGTGCGGATTGGTGGAGGGGTTAGTGGCCAACCCAAGTGTCGGAAATTTTAAGCCGCCCGAAGGTATCCGACATGGCTTAACGACTGCTACCAAATGATAACAACCGGGACCGACGGCTTTACGTGCCCTCCGAAGCACGGAAGCGCTCAAGAAATTTTTTGCCACTAGCGGTCACCCATCCAACTACCGACCGCGCCCGCTGTTGCTTAACTTTGTCGATCACTTGAGATCGACGCAAGCCGCCGGGCTATGAGCGCTTCACACGCAAGCGGCCGGGCTATGAGTGCTTCACTCACATCTCCATAATTTTTACAAAATAAGGCTTTTTTCCAGCTAGAGGGGCGTAGAGATCGGCTGTTGAGGCAATCAAATAAATTATTAAACACTCGTATGAAGTTGGCCGTATGACTACAAAATTATTAAATACAAACATACATCTGGTATGTTTAAAAACATTGTTTAGATTGCGATGCTTAATTATATTTTGCGATTTAAATTATTCGTTGATACAGAACATGATTTTGTTAGTTTGTTCGTTTATGTAAATGAATTATATATTTACTTAAACAGTTGTTTTATATTTTCAATTTTAGTTTATTTTCGCTAACACGCTCGACAAGCACACGTGTTTAGTGTTTAAAAATGAATACATTTTCTGACGAAGACTGTGAAATGCTGGTTGAACTGATCAGACAGCACCCACCGATATACGATCCACGACTAGACTCCTACAGAGACGAAAATTTGAAAGACAATATTTGGAAGAGCATAGCTGAAATCACAAATAAAACAGATGAGTTATTATTTATTTATTTTGCATAAAATCAATATTCGAAGGGAAATATAGGTGGAATCAACTTAAGCAAGCCATGTGACATGTTCTTGCCAGTCAGCTGCTCCTTGCTGTGACATAAAGTAATCGGTTAATTTTTCTCTAATATCTAGTCCGTTGCTGTTCAAATACCCCTTCTATTCCACGTAATGAAACGAAATTTGAAGGTAAGTTTTCTTCTTGGTTCCATTGGTGTACGGGCATTGAGCAGATTCCAAAAATCCATCTCTTAATAGGTTATGCAAGCAACAGGCAACTAAGATCATGTCAGTGCATGTTTCTGGCGCTATTCCGATAGGAGTGTAAAATATTCTAAACACCTGAGACAGCAAACCGAATGCGTTTTCTGATACTCGTCTAGTACGACAAAGGCGGTAGTTAAATATTTCTTTGCTTAAATCGTTAAATTTATCTTAAATCATAAAAGTATCAAGACTAAATGCTTCGTCTCCAACTAAAAAATGTGGTAATATTATGTTCGAATTTGGTAGATGTTTTGGTTCTGGAAAATTAAATTCATTTTTCATGATGTTTTTCCCCATTTAGACCAGGGTAGAAGCCTTGAAAAATAATAAAAAGTGAAAAAAAATAATAGTAGGATGAAACCCATTAGAAAAGGAGGGGAATATTATAAAAATGAAAGGAAAAATAAATTACGGGCGATCTGAGGTCGGGAAGGGGATGGGGGTGAGTTTTTAAGGGTAAAAAACGGTTTTTCTCGATTTCCGGCAAAACTAAAAGTCCTATCGAAAAAAGTCAAATGGCAAAGTTGTAGGTAATAAAAAGATCTAAAACTTTTGTATTTACACTTTTTTCACATAACCTCAAAATTTATGTGAAAAATCCAAAAAACC
The DNA here is from genome assembly GCA_905404295.2 of Ochlodes sylvanus. Classification (NCBI taxonomy): domain Eukaryota; kingdom Metazoa; phylum Arthropoda; class Insecta; order Lepidoptera; family Hesperiidae; genus Ochlodes; species Ochlodes sylvanus. The sequence goes on from FR990144.1 coordinate 8,896,798, forward strand.
AAGTTTTTGGTTTTTTATTTTTATCTTTTACAAATATTTTATTTTTTTAACGAAATTTGGTGAAAACTTACCTTTTTATGTCCCAAATACGCTGTAATTTATTTGATTAAAAATATTTATTTTTTCACCTTATTTTGAATTAATATCGAAAAAACACCCTAATTTTCAATCGAAAATTCACCCGTCAAAATATCAGCTTTTTTCAAAAAGTTGGTATGGTTTCTGTTCGTTGAAATCTCTACTTTCCGATGGTGAAAAAAAAAATATATGTTACTACAGTAAATCTTCTCAGAAAATGCAAAAAATCAAAAATCAAAAATAATTAGTAGATTAGTAGATGCTTTATTCTGATTACGTTATTCATTACAATATTTTTAAACACATTAATCTTATCATTCATAAATACCTTATCTTCAATTCTAATCACTTATCCATTAGTTTTTGTCTTTTTGATGGCATTTCTTCATCGTTAGATTCGTCAAACATCTCTGATTCTAGTAGATCTTCGAAATCTTCATGACTATCACCTTCTTCCTCTCCAACATTATTTCCAGACTGCGTTGGTTCTTCTTCCACAATTTCTTCCGAATCATTAACTTCCTCGTAGGTTTCTTCTTCAATATTGGAGCAATTTTCAGAACCATGACAGTTTGAACATAAATGTGTGCATTTTAAACCATGTTTTCGGCAACCACATTTTAAACTGTTACATCCAGTTTCACAGCTGCAGCAAATAGTTTTGAGCAATATTTCCGGAATTAATTCTTTTTGTGTAAATTTGGGCATAATTCCACGTTTAAAATTGCTTCCAGCCCCAATCTGTTGCTGTTAGTTCGTTACCCAACCAATTTTCGAATTCAAGTTTGTTTTGATTTTTTGCATTTTCTGAGAAGATTTACTGTAGTAACATATATTTTTTTTTTCACCATCGGAAAGTAGAGATTTCAACGAACATAAACCATACCAACTTTTTGAAAAAAGCTGATATTTTGACGGGTGAATTTTCGATTGAAAATTAGGGTGTTTTTTCGATATTAATTCAAAATAAGGTGAAAAAATAAATATTTTTAATCAAATAAATTACAGCGTATTTGGGACATAAAAAGGTAAGTTTTCACCAAATTTCGTTAAAAAAATAAAATATTTGTAAAAGATAAAAATAAAAAACCAAAAACTTGGTTTTTTGGATTTTTCACATAAATTTTGAGGTTATGTGAAAAAAGTGTAAATACAAAAGTTTTAGATCTTTTTATTACCTACAACTTTGCCATTTGACTTTTTTCGATAGGACTTTTAGTTTTGCCGGAAATCGAGAAAAACCGTTTTTTACCCTTAAAAACTCACCCCCATCCCCTTCCCGACCTCAGATCGCCCGTAATTTATTTTTCCTTTCATTTTTATAATATTCCCCTCCTTTTCTATTGGGTTTCATCCTACTATTATTTTTTTTGGTTTTAAAAATTATCGACCCTGGTGTAATTGTAGACTTTTGGAATATTCCACTATCTCCTTCTTTACCGTAAGAGCCAACATCTATTGCAATGAACTTGTAATTATGGTCAACAATAGCCAGGAGAACAATAATAATCTAATATAATCGTAATATTATCAAAGTTAAATAGGTATCGTAATCATTAAAAAGGAATTCAAATCAACTTTAATATGGACAGTTCAGTAAAGTGAGTACCTACGTTTCTTCTTGTTAATTTATTGTCATCTTGGTTGTGATGTACCTACATATTTTACTTATTGTGTGTAGTAATTCAATGACTTCATTTTCAGATAACGATCGTCCAATTTTTCAGCCGATGAAATAGAAAAATTGAAACTGTTAATTGACAAACATAAGGAAGATGAAGGGAAGGGATTCGCTAAGAAAATTATTATTTAAAGAAATAAATATATTAAATGTAGTTTCACAATATATTGTTGATAATAAGGTGGATACTATCATACGACATTAAATTTAACTGCATGTACCTATCCATCTTCCAAGTCTACAAACAAATTTTCAATCAAATATCTTCAATACTTTAGGCACAGGAATTTTTCTTCACTTTTGAAATTTTCTACACGCTGTGTCTAAAATCAGTCTATCATAAAAGTTTAATGACCCCAGACGGAACAAGCAAATTTATCAAATTAAATACATAATGCACATTGAACCTTATAACGAAGTCATAAGAATCACATTGCGTCAATCAAAACAACAATCAAAAGATCACGTGACGAAAGTGCGCTGTTGCCGCTCTTATCAAAGGTTAGTGAACAGTGTTTACAAATGATGTTCTATTTTTTACCCCATTTTTTGCTATTAAGTTTGTTTGAAAATTTGTTTTTTTTTAATTTGATGTTAACAGTTTTTTAATTGATGCAACATGTTCCTAGGAGGGAGTAGGGCTTGTGTTTTCATTTAATGTCGTATGATGGTATCCACCTTGTATGTACGTTATTAAAAATACTTGACAGTTTCCTTAAGAAGAGTGATGTTCACATGATTAATACTAGGAACAAGGCTAAACTGATTGCACCAAATTTCAGACTCAGCAAAACTGGTGGCTCGTTCATGGGTAGATATATTAAAATCTATAATAAAATTCCGTTCGTTTCATTGTTCGTTTACATTTTATATAATCCTGTAAACAGTAGATTTGTGTACACCTTTGTATCACCGGCACATCTTTGGAAAGATACTGATGCATAAAATTGTAAGACCAGTAGTATTTGATCAGTTACTGATACTGCATGGTTTCTGAAATAAATAATTAGGTTTTAGTAAATAGAATTCATATTAATACACATAATTTTACTGGACCATTGCAATAAGTAAGTGCTTACCTGTTTGTATTACTTTTTTGTGTCATTTCCAATATACAAATGAAATACCTAGCTACACGCTTAGATAGCCTAAAACGCGCCACAAAGTCCACCTCATCCCAGAGAAAATGATCAATTCTTGTCCTGAAGAAGTTTGTTTTTCTTGCTGTAATGTATTCGATGATAAGGTCGTCATTGGATGAAGCATCTTTGTGGCGTTTTATACACGCGCCATACTTCCCTGAATATGGCAATACATATATCCGACCGCGAGACGAACATGTCCGCACATGTTTTACCGTACCGGCTACCGCAGTCAGTCACTGCTCGGCTTGCTCACGGTTCACTAGTTATAATACTTAGCATCACTCAGTAACTTATGTTCTACCTAGTACCTAGTGCTTTCCCCTGTGCTGTACTATTGTATAAGTGTACCTAATAGTATGTGTGTAAATAAACCCGTGCCAAGAAAGAGTCGTCGTTATTCACTGGGAAGGGGTACCCATACCACAAAACCCCACATTGGTGACCCCGACGTGATCGTATTAAAGTAGTGATATTTGGCACTCATGCAGAGTATGTTAGACATGAACAAAGTTGAACTGACTGATCCTGAGCCCTCTGAATCCAGCGGCTTCCCGCTGTCTTCTTCAGGTCATCAGTCCACGTCGTCGAGGGGCGACCTGCGCTCCTTTTACCGAGACGTGGTCGCCATTCGAGGACTTTTCTACCCCATCGGTTATCCGTCCTTCGAATGATGTGGCCTGCCCATTGCCTCTTCATCCGGCTAACTCTGAGAGCTATGCCAGTAACTTTTGTTCGTCTACGAATTTCATCTTTACGAATCTTATCTCGTAGCGGAATCCCTAACATAGCTCTCTTCATAGCGCGCTGTGTGACTTTCAGCCTCCGAATGAGGCCAACAGTAAAAGGCCACGTCTCAGATCCATACGTCAACACTGGCAACACACATTGCTCGAACACTTTCGACTTCAGGCACTGTGGTATGTTGGATGAGAAGATATGTAGAAGTTTCCCGAACGCTGCCTAGCCGAGTTGGATTCTTCGAGTGACCTCTTTCTTGAAGTTGAACTTACCCATTTGGATCATTTGTCCCAGGTAAATGTACTCGTCGACAACTTCGAGAGCAGCGCCATCAACAACATCGGTATGGGTGTGACATGGACATTCGACATGATTTTTGTCTTGTCCATGTTCATCTTAAGACCCACCCGTTGTGAAGCGCTGTTCAGGTCTCCTAGCATGGTACTGAGGTCCTCCAGCGTTTCCGCCAAGATCACTATATCGCTATATAACACAAATCGAAGGACTCACTCACTCATCGGATCGGAGAAATCGGAGGACACTCAGATGGACTAAACAGTGTGATATAATCATTTATGTTTAAGAAATCCCAGTCATACGTACATAAATGTTGATGACATATGCGTACATTTTCTGTGACTTCTAGGTTTGCGATTTTCATAAACAACATCTCAAAAATATTGGCACACATAATATTGGCACACATAATCTTTCGCTGTGGGTGCAACCATGCACAAAACACCTGATACATGTATTTGCTGTGCGTTTTAAATTAGATAAGTCTGTTGATTGATTTGTAACTTGAATGTGAGAAACATCTTCAGGTTCTTCTACACTAGTAGTTCTCACATTTCTCCGAGCAGCTAACCAACGTTGTGTTGTGTGTGTGTTCCTTAAAAAGTCTAAAAATCTTGGGCCATTCATGGTATTTAGTATTAAATTGGTCCAATTAATTTGTCGTCAATCACAGCCGCCACACATTTATTGAAAATTCATGTTACTGCATTTGGATTTTCTTGCATCCAGAAATGCTCGTTGTCACACAAACACTATTCGTATAGCGTCGTTTTTTACAAACGACTGCTTTGGTTTTACAATTGCTCTGTACATACTGGCTCAGATAATATTGCACATTGTTATGTTTGGGTTGAGGGTGAAGCTGGTTGAGGGTCCCAAGAAGTAATATCGTGTATTTCCAAATATACAAAACATAAACTGGACCCAAAAGTGGAACATCTTGTGCTCTGGAGCGATTGTTGTTGGGGCCAAAATCGCAACGTCAAAATAATATTGATGTTAAAAGCGGTCTTCAATTCCCATCCCACCTTAAAGACGATAACTATTAAATATTTGAAATCGGGGCACACATTCTTACCGAATGACACAGATTTTTTGACAGTAGAAACAATGCTGAAATACCATGTAAGGATAGACACAGTCAGAGAATATATCAATATTATTAAAAATTGCAAAAAACAACATCCATTAGAAGTTTACCGAATGGAAAAAAAATGATTTTATGGGGACCAAAACACTTGAAAAGAATACAGTAAATAGAAAACATTTTGTATCCAAAGAAAAAGTAAATTAGTTAAAGACAAAAGCGATTTTAATAGATAAGGACGATAAATTTAATATTTACATGAAAGCCGATTCTAATAATACTTGCGTACTTTCATAATTCATAAAACAATTTCAAACTAATTGTCCAATAATTTGCTCATTTTATGAAAAAGTATTAAGAAAACGGATATTCAAAAAGCAACGATAAACAATGAACTCGCGGCAATGCCCTCTGGCAGCTCGAACAAATCAAACGGGTACATAACAACTACTAATATTTCAAATCTTTTTGAAACCATCGTTGTTTTTTGAATATTGTAATTGATTCAAATATTCTTATAAAATTATTTAATTAATTCATTAATCAAATCCATTGATCAAAACAAAAGTAATAAAATTAATTGAAATCAATCATAAATTCTAATGTAAAATAAATGGTAACTAGAAATAAAATAAACTTCCATGCAAATGCGTCGACATGTATGATTGTACTATAAACAATTAAAAAATACACGTTAACAACATATTACGGTTTTCATTTTACTTAGAAAATTACCTAATATGCCTGCTTTCCATGTTGCATACTACCTATTTATTTTGAATATTATTTCAATAGGAAGGCTGATTTCGTGAATGATTATTAAGTAACGTTTTTTGGAATTTTTATGTAATACTTCTGTTATTTCTTCTTTCCTTCTAATACCTGGGCACTGGGGAAAACTTTATTAATTTTTATAACAATTAAGGGGGCGTTGGACGAGCCAGTAATACCACGGATTTATAGCTTGTTGGTTAAGCTCGCCTATGAATCTATTGGTTTCTTTTCAGACCCTTAATAATACAACGCAGCCAAAAACTTGTGCTGCTTGTACTTTCAAGCGGCAGCCATACTTCTGTTGAAATGCAAGCCCAATATACTACAAGGATCGAGGAACACGTGCAACATTAAGAACCAAATACAGAGTCGTCTCACTATGAAAATTCCGACAGACGAGCACCAACAGCCATCCCAGATGAATCAAGTACCACCACTCCAGCGCAGGACAATCCTACTTTAGACAACACTGGTCATTCTTCGCCTATTTTAGCCGACACTCATGAATCTAATGAACGAGATGATATTGACTTCCCTACAGGCGATTTCTCCGGCACTGATTCCGGTGATGAATATATGTAGAGAGGCATGACATTCAAAAGTTACGATTCAGTTACCTGAAAAAATTACTCCAATACCGTCAAGAAAATCGGTATCATGTGCAAAACAAAGGATGGGGTACTAAAGAAGGACCACCGTTAAAGAAAAACCTATCGAAAGGACAAAGAATTATCATTGTACATGCTGGTTCAGAACAAGGGTTCGTACCTAACGCACTATTGACATACAAAGCAAGTAGTGTTTCTGGTGATTACCACTCTAACATGAATGCAGAAAACTATGAAAAGTGGATGAAAGATCGTCTGGTACCGAATCTTCCACCGAACTCTGTGCTTGTGCTTGATAATGCATCATACCACAATGTTCAAAATGATAGAGCTCCAAATTCTAATGCAAAAAAAAATAGAAATGCAGACATGGTTGACAGAAAAAAACATTGTGTAACGGTACGCCACAGACTCGCTGCTTGCTCTGTGGTCTGTGCTTGCTCTGTGGTCCGCGCTTTCCTCTCTCGCTCTCTCTCACACGGTCGCTCATAGTCGATGCTCTTGTGCGTTTTAATACATTTATTTTGAATGTTGTATCAATTTGATCTATTCTGTAAATTCGGTGCAAGTAAAATAGTTACTATAAACAGTGACGTTCATATTTCAATCCACGGCCGAACCCAAAGCCGGATAAATCTCCATTACAATTGTTTATACTGCAAATATAAAAAAAAAAATTGAACTGTGTGACTTGATTAAAAAAATTAAAGAAGACCATATTTGTTATAAGATTGATGACATACTTCAGTCATAATTATGGCATAAAAGTTCTTCGGCTACCACCATATCATCCTGAACTAAACCCGATAGAAAATGTATGGGGAATTTTAAAAAAATATATTGATTCGCATAACATCGAACAAAATATGATGGGAATAATGAAATTAATAAATGAACGTTTAACGTCCGATATTAATAAACAATCCTCAATCCGAGATTGTCTTCAATCTCCACGGATGTATAGCGATCCGAGATTGTCTTCAATCTCGGATCGCTATACATCCGTGGATCAATCTTCAAGCCGCGTCCCAATAACTAAACTACAGCTGCTATCTTTTATTGTCTACAGATTGCCGCCGATCCTTTCCCTCTTGACCGTTTCGTTTCACGCCGAACGTAATTGGCACTATGGTGTATTTATATATTTTTAATGAAGAAAATTACGACTTCCTCGGATATTTATTAAATGTTATAAAACAATATATTTTTAATATAAAACTTCCTTCTTGGCCGGCGTGACTCGATACGGGGGAACCGAAATAGGCGAGTGATCGCCTGTGTCAATATGATGTTCAGCAAACGGTGTCGGTTCACCTACTAAACTAAATATGTCATCATACTCGCAAAGAAGAGCGGCAACGTCAGCACGTTCAGGCATCGAGAGTAACGTGCCCTCGTCCCCTCGCAACATGTTAACCGAGGCGCACCCTACAGGAGCGCGTGCGCTTTCCGTAAGTAAAGGGTGAATGATCTGAGGTTGATCCGCTGTGTACCAAGTGTTTGTATACATATTAAGAATAATACGAGCTTCGCACAAAAAATCGATACCCAGCAATGTATCGTTATTCTCGGCATTAGGAAAACTAATAAATGTAGAAGGTATGACTAAATCAGTCCCCTGTAGTTTTACATCTACGTTGGCCATTTTTACATTAAGTTCCTTAACAGCGCTGTCCGCGAGCTTTACTGACATAACACTATCACTAAGAGGATGTTGAATCCTCCGTAACAAAGAATGCAATGTAGTACCGGCAACACACCGTTTGGCAGCTGTATCAACTAATGCAGTTCCGTTAACACCCGCAATTTCAATTTTTAAGATTGGTCGCCCAGGTGAACTATCGTTACTACATAATCGTACATCTCTAAAATCATTAAAAGAATAAAAACCAGTATCCTTGTCGTTAGATACACTTAAAACTAATTTTGGTACAATTTTACATTTTGGGCAGTTTGCCCGAATCACCCCTTCTCCCCACAACCATAGCAATACAAATCAGAACTACCTAGAGATTTCTTAGTAACTAACTTAGAACACGACTCTCTATTATGTCCGCGTGACTTACAATAAACACAGTATGGCTTGACGATCAAAGAAAATCTTGTCATTCATACCTCCGACGGATTCTGTAGAGTGATGACGATTTAGAAGTCGACCTTGAGCGGCGTGAGTATTGCCATGGTATCCATGCCATGCCATCTATCAGCCTTGGACTCGATGGAGAGGCGTGCAAAGAGGCTAATTGGTGACCATGAATTGGCTGAAACCAATCTCCAAAGTCTCGAGCACAGGCGCAGGGCGCCAGCCTCGTGCCTCTCGTCTCTCTATAGGATGCATTTTGGAGAGTGTGCGCAGGAATTGTTCGAGGTAATTCCCCCATCCCCGTTTCTCCATCGAACAACCCGACGTACGCCGAGCACCCACCCATACGTAGTGAATATCCCGCCAATACGAACGAAAAGGTTTGCGTCGTCGTTCTTGGTGCGTACTGCGAAGGACTGGAATAGATTGCCTGCGTCGGTGTTTCCACCTGAATATGATGTGGGAGTCTTCAAGAGGAGAGTGAATAGGTTTTTATAAGTTAGTGCGTTCAACACCTTGGACTTCATCGCCACTTACAATCAGGTGGGATTGTAGTGAAGCATTAACTTATTCATAATAATAATCTACACTAATATTATAAAGAGGAAACATTAGTATTTTTGTATGTAACGAATAAACTCAAAAAGTACTAGACCGATTTTAATATTTCTTTTTTCATTAGAAAGCTACATTATCACTGAGTAACATAGGCTATATTTAGTACTAGATTACTATAGAAATCTTTAGAAATTCCTATTAAAACCAACCGAAGGTGTAAAAAAATTAGCCATAAAATGTCTTTCATCGCATACGCTACGAAAAGTTTGGGCCGGTTAAATATTATATGCTTACTGTTGAGTGGCAAAAAAGAGGATTGCCGCATTGTCATATGTTACTATGGCTGGATTCAAAAATACAACCCGATGAAATTGATGAAATAATAGTTGCCGAACTACCTAATAACCGCTCACGTGTCCGGAGCAATCTAAGATGCCTACTCACCGTTTTTTTTTTTTTTTTTTTCCCCTTCCACGACGCCCGGGCCGATATTAAATAGGTAAACAAAGTGTCCCCTAGCGGTGAAATTCGACACCCCACTGTGCCCAGCCGTTTTTGTGTTGCGTCGCCACTTGAACTTGAGTGGGTCACATTTCACGGAATCGGTTCTCATGACTCAAATGTTATTGTAACACGACCAAGTGTTATATTTTTTATGTTTACTACGAGATACACTATACAATGTAATTTGTACTTTTTCAGATTATGACTCTGGTGATAAGATATGCTGCGTTGAACTTCGAGAAGTGCGATTTAAAGCGGGTCTTTTATTGAAATGATCATACCTCAAAATTTAAAGCGATGACATATGGTTTTTAACTGTTATCTACGTTACCTATGTAATACAAAATAAGATGAGAAATAAAAACATACACATGTCCATACAAAAATATTTATTTAAACCCCTTTGACTACTGAGAAATATGAAAATTAATACAACAGTGCCCATTCTCGCAGTGACATCACTTGACATTTTCAGATTTTTTAGTTCTACGCACTATATAATACAAAAATAGTAATTAGCCTGCCTTATAGTGCATTTAATGCTCTTTCCAAAAAGGTATCACACTTGCACATTGTAACATTTTAAACAAAATATGTTTGGAGGTAAACAGAAAAATCGGTAAAAAGATCCATCGAAATAAGGTTGGGGGACACCAAGCAAAATCATGAAATGAAATGAAATGAAATTTCGTTTATTGTTGACTGTTACATTACAGAAGATGTTTAACATAATAAAATTATTGTTACGAATTTTGATTGAAAACCGTCTACTTGTTGGAAAGTTTTATGAAGCGATGAACACGTCGCAAACTCAAACTCAAATCATTTATTTCATGTAGGTATTTTTTCAATACACTTATGAACGTCATTTTTTGCATTTACTACCGTTTCGTTAAGGTGCCTTTAAATTTTAAATCTTTAAGGAGAAGACAAAAACACCGTAGCCATGTAGTCGTTCTGATATCCGTTGATATCGCTGAGGTCGGAGGTTACCTCGCACTAGAACCACAGTATAAAGATGATACAATATTTCGCTAAGGTGCCTTTACATTTTAAATCTTAAAGGAGAAGACAAAAACACCGTAGCCATGTAGTCGTTCTGATATCCGTTGATATCGCTGAGGTCGGAAGTTACTTCGCACTAGAACCACTGTATAAAGATGATACAGTATTTCGCTAAGGTGCCTTTAAATTTTAAATCTTAGAGGAGAAAAAGAACGGCGAAAGAAAACTCCTCTGCACATCTTTTAAAAATAGTGCTTAAAAACGAATTACAATATTTTTGCTAGGTACTACCATTTTATACCTAAATACTAACTTGAGCGGAACTGGTTGGGGATGTCTATTACCAAGCATCCTTGTCATTAATATACTCATCGATAGTATAATAACTTTTCCCTATAAGCCGTGTTTTAACACGTTTCTTAAATATTTGTAAGGAGAGGTCAATGATTGACTTGGGCAATTTATTATAAAAGCGTACACCGAGCCCCACAAAAGATCACTGAACCTTACGCAGGCGATATGAGGAGGTAACTAATTGGTGGATATGTCTAGTTTGCCGATTGGTAACATCTACATATATTTCAAATTTTTAAACTAACTATATTACATTAAATTATTACATTATTGGAGCCGTTTATGGAGCTGTTCGTGGAATACCGTGTAACAGCCCTCGATACACAGGTTTATTTTGCACGATCCACACATCCACATCGTGCTGCGCCGCACATTTGCCTTAGCACATAAATAGCACCGCTGCTTTTTAGCGTTTTTCTTTGGCAAATGCATGTCCGCCATGACGATTGGTGGTGGATCGTGCAATCGAGGGCCGTACACGGTCAGCATCTCCCTAACCAGTTCCACGCGGAATTGCCGGTTTCCGTAAACCGAAGTGCGCCCGTGGTTGAAAATGACAAACGAATTATGTATCGACACATTCAGAAGTCGGCGGAAAAGTTTTTTGTACCAGCAAGTGTTGCGCCCCCTCTCTATGGGATACGCAAAGAGCATCTGGTCTTTGCGGTCGACGCCTCCCATAGAAAGGTTGTAATCGAGCACAACACTTGGTTTGTACTTGTAGTACCCGTATTTTTCTTTTCCGCCGACTTCTGGTTGGTGATATGTCGATATCATGGCTACAATGTTTTTGTCTCGCCAGACGACCGCGGTTATGTCCCCAGTAGAGCTGAAAGCAACTTCGCCCTGAGCCAAATTCTTTTTGTTTTTGCATTTCAGACTCTCTGGGACAAACTCTCTATTGAGCCGAAGAGTGCCCATAGTGTCAGTCTTGTGTTTCCGTTTCAGCAACCGGGACAACAGAGGCGCATCCATAACTAATGTATGGCCTCTGCCGAATAATGGCCGCATCAACGAAAACACAATCTGAGACGTGGCACTCTCCGGCTCATCGTCTGGCACACCTGTTAAAGATTTCCCCTTGCCCGTATATACCTCCATTTTCCAGAGGTAGCCTGTCCTAGACTCGCACAGTTCATAGCTTTTTATACCTACCCTAGCTTTTTTCGTTGCAATCAACTGAGAAAAGGAAAGTCGGCCCTTCCACAACAGAAGAGACTCGTCGATTGCAACGTTTTGCTCGGGTAGGTACAATGAGCTGAACTTTTCGTTCACATGTTTGAGTATAGGCAGGACCTTATGGAGTTTGGAGGCATTTTTGGGCAAGAGGGTATTATCAACAAAATGAAGACACCTTTTTAATAAAAGGAACCGATTGAATGACATGATTTTGCCAAATGTCCCAAAACCTAAAAACTGGAAGGTGGGATACCAATACTCCTTTTCCACATTGTTCACGAACAGTGATTGAAGCATAAGTATGCTCAGGAATTGCCACATCTCTTGGACAGTGGTGTCGACCCACCGTGCCATGCGAGATTCCTTCTTAATGTTAGAAACCTTTTTCTGGATATCCTGAGCATACTTATTCGTTTCGCGAACAATGTGGTCCAAGATATCGGCATCCCAGATCTTTTGAAATACGCCCAGGGGAGTAAGTCCCCTGGCGTCAAATGTTGGGCCAGACGGGCCAGAAAAGCGTTCCCGGACCCCCTGGAAATGACTTGGTTCGCCACGCCAGTCAAAGGACAGGATGTCTTGGTCCTCATCGGCCTGTAAGATGTCGCGGAGAGCGAGGTCATCCTCGTTAGAGGCGAGATCCTCGTTCTCCAGGTCGTCGAATTGATCTGGCGTGGCTGTGTGAAATAAGGCCTCTCCGTCAACTTCGGCCTCGCTACCGCTGTCCTCCACCTCAGTCAGCTGGCGCTCGATTTCGATATCTGCAATATATATTTAATCTATTGCGGATCCCATTTAAATAAACTCACCAAAGTAAAGCACCGTAACCCATCTGTGGAACTCACCGATCTCGTACGAACAATCAGTCCTGCCTGACTGAGGTGCAGTTCTGGAGGTACTGGATTCTGAAACAATTTTGAAAACTTTTAGCATAATATCCACATAAAATATTAAAGATTATAATAATGTTGTTGTAAAATTTTGAAGAAAATAGTACTAACGAGGTGTAAATCCCAGAAGTTGAATTTCCGACCACACAGGGGTGGCCGGTAGTTCGGTAGTTTGTATGACCCCTGTTGACGGAGAAAGCTCATACTTCCGCTTTTTGGCTGCCTGTCTGCCCTGCATTTCTGGAGGCGTCCCTTCGATGACGTCGTCGTCACTGTCCTCCACAGTTTTTTCTGGAATAAAACAGTACAATGTAAAGGATTGCGTGAGCAAGCGCAAAATAACTGATTTCAGCTATCTATAGGAACCATTAGTCTTACCAAAGAAAATGTTCGGGACGGACGTCTCCGCCGACCGACACGCTGCCGATACCTCGGCTGTTGTTTCTGTATTTTGGAGAAAAATGTTTATATATTACTATGGATAGATATACTCGTCACACAATCAGCTATCTATAGGAACCATTAGTCTTACCAAAGAAAAGGTTCGGGACGAACGTGTCCGCCGACCGACACGCTGCCGATACCTCGGCTGTTGTTTCTGTATTTTGGAGAAAAATGTTTATATATTACTATGGATAGATATACTCGTCACACAATCATTCTAGAAGGAAACGTGGCCAAGATGTAGTTGGACATCCCGGTATAAAAAAAGATGCGGCACTGGCACAGAGTAGTTAAAAACGGAACAGAGTTTCAGCTTCTTAAGATCGTGCAAAATCGTTACCTATTTTGGTAGGGTTGTCACAACAGGTTAAGATAAATTAAACAAAACATTGGCTAAATAGTTTTATTATTAAGTGTGATAAATTACTTTACAAATTACTTACTCTTATAATTTTTTTTATATTTTTTGTTATTTAGTAGTTTATTGTTTCTTTTAATTGTGTAGTCACACCTCATCCAGGTGTAAAGTTCTCATCAATACAAATTAATCAAGGCCAAACACCACCAAATACCTAGTAGTAAGTATACTATATAAGATAGTCATAAGATAGTCTGTCTATAATCATATTTTAAGCAAAAAAAACTTTATAAGAATAAGCCGGTAATTGAATAGATGATTAAATTTTATGCGTATAATTTCAGATTTCAAGAATGTCGGAGTCAAAACCCAGGAAAAGAGGTAGTACATGGGATGAAGACAGTTTAAGACGTGCCATGGAAGCAGTACAAAATAATCAACTTAATACAAATGCTGCAGCGTTGAAGTTCAATATTCCAAGACGCACCCTTAGAAACCATTTAGTAAGCGGTAACAGTACTAAAATAATTGGGAAGACAACTATTCTTACAAAACAATTAGAAGAAGATTTATCGCAGCGAATCAAACGTTTTGCAAAACTGGGTGTACCACTTACGCCTAAATTTATCAGGAAACAAGCCTTTTTATTTTGTGAGAGGTTTAAAATCAAGCACTCGTTCAATATGTCAACAAGAATGGCTGGACGCAAATGGCTCAAAATGTTTTTGGCTCGAAACCCATCAATATCAAAAAGAAAACCCCAGGTAATGAATCCAGCTAGAGCTCAAAAAATGAATAAGCCCATTGTGAAACACCATTTTGAAGAAGTGAAGAAACTCTATGAAGAGCTAGACATTATTGCACATCCAGAACGCTTGTATAACATGGATGAAAAAGGGTGTCACATTACGGTCCATAAACAAGCTGTAGTTTTGGCTGAAAAAGGGAATACAAGAGTACATCTTGTTGCTCCGGAACACGCCGAGAACGTTACAATAGCGATGTGCGTAAATGCGGTGGGTATTGCTATACCGCCCATGATTATTTTTAAGGGGATTAGGCACAGATCAGAATTAGCATCAAATTTGCCACCTGGAACAAAAGTAAGCATGGCACCCAAAGGCAGCATGACCAGTAGCTTATTCGTAGAGTTCATACAACATTTAGCACAACATAAAGCACCCGGTAAGTGTCTGCTTATCTTTGATGGCGCAAAGTGTCATTTATCATATGAGTCTCTGGAAGAAGCAGATAAAAATAATACAATGTCGCCCATCGGCAAGTGACCGCCCGGGATATTCTGCATGTACATGAAAAATTATCGGTAAAAAACCTAAAAAGGGGGGGTCTATCTTAAATACTTTTTAAGTTATTGAATTTTTAATTTTTTGAATGATGTTGGTCACCTTGTTCCACACTTTTTGCTCTAGCTCCAATGCTACGGGCACGATTTCGATTCTGTTTTCTTATTTCATCAGGTTAATAAGTTGTTTTGTTGGATTACGTAACATTTTTAGTTAAAATAAGGCGAATCATAAAAATAAACGTAGACAAAGACATTTTTTCTAAGCAAAAAAGTGATATTTATTTACAAAAACACGTGTAAGTACATAAAATGCCCCCTTAACATGGGCTTTTTACTCATTATTAATAATCTAGAGCATAACTACTACACATTTACAATACACTATCAATATCTATCTCTTAAAATTTTTTAATAACAGCGTGTCAAAAATTTGCTCCATATCAAGCAAAAAAAAGGTCATCCAGGTAGAAACCGGTTCTTAGAGACCGCTAGATAACGCACGTGCGCACTCTTCTCGGTTGGTTGTTTGTGCATCATTCAGTCGCTCGATTACTGATCCCGGGACGTTACGTGTTTTTTAATTTGTGCGCTATTTATCTTTTCGAGGACCATTCCTGTGCGTTTCAAGCATCGTAATGCTACGATTGCGTGATTTACCGCCTTCTCACGTAGCTGATATGCATTTTGTATACGGTTTTTGTGATGGGAATGCACGTCCTGCTGTCGAAGAGTACAAACGTCGTTATCCAGGTAGGCCAGTACTTGGGTACCGGTCCTTCATTGCTGTGCATCGTCGTTTTTGTGAGCAAGGACTTCCACGACAAAATGAGCCTGGCGTGGCACTTCACGTGGACATGGAAGAGGAAGTGTTAAGATTAGTGCGCGCTGACCCTATGACAAGCATTCGTCTCTTGTCAATAAGACTGAATGTACCAAGAATAACAATCTGGAGAATTCTTAAGAAAGAAGGCCTCCATCCTTATCACTTCCGGCGTGCTCAACATTTGGAAGATGTGGATTACCGTGCGAGATCTGTGTTTTGTAGCTGGATTTTATCGCAACAAAGAACCAATCCTGAGTTTCTAAAGAAGATTTTGTGGACGGACGAGAGTACATTCACAAGGGCGGGTATTACAAACCACCGAAATCTTCATGTCTGGGCCGCTGAAAACCCACACGTCAGAAGAAAAACATCTTTTCAGAAAGAATTTTCTGTTAATGTATGGGCTGGAATAATTGACAATATGCTCATTGGCCCTTACGTATTGCCTCACAGGCTAGATCAACACGCATATTTAGATTTTCTCCAAAATACGTTGCCCTCACTTTTGGATGAAGTGCCGCTGGCAACGAGAAGAAGAATGCATCTGCAACTAGACGGAGCCCCAGCACATTTCGCACGACTAGTGCGAAATTATCTGAATGAAAATTATCCGCGATGGATCGGTCGAGGAGGCTCCGTTGCTTGGCCGCCGAGATCGCCCGACCTGACACCCTTAGATTTTTATTTATGGGGATTCATGAAACAGAAGGTGTATGCCGCGCGCATTGAAAGCCGCGAACAATTAACGGCTAGGATTTTTGCTGCCGCAGAGGAAATTAAAGAAAATCCTGCAGAACTACTGCGAACAACCAATAGTGTAGCCACGAGGGCTTTTATTTGCTTACAGGAGGGTGGGGGCCATTTTGAAAACTTAATTAATTAAAATTGTTGTTTTTTTTAATCATGCCTGTTATTTTTATTATAAATAGGCATTTCTGCATTAATAGTTTTAACTCTATGTCGCCATGTCGTCCGCATCAATTATTTAAAGGGTGCGCACGTGCGTTATCTATCTACCGGTTTCTAGGAACCGCTCTCTACCTGGATGACGATGATGCACAGCAAGGAGGGACCCGTTTTTGACACGCTGTTATTAAATTGTATTGTAAATGTGTAGTAGTTATGCTCTAGATTATTAATAATGAGTAAAAAGCCCATGTTAAGGGGGCATTTTATGTACTTACACGTGTTTTTGTAAATAAATATCACTTTTTTGCTTAGAAAAAATGTCTTTGTCTACGTTTATTTTTATGATTCGCCTTATTTTAACTAAAAATGTTACGTAATCCAACAAAACAACTTATTAACCTGATGAAATAAGAAAACAGAATCGAAATCGTGCCCGTAGCATTGGAGCTAGAGCAAAAAGTGTGGAACAAGGTGACCAACATCATTCAAAAAATTAAAAATTCAATAACTTAAAAAGTATTTAAGATAGACCCCCCCTTTTTAGGTTTTTTACCGATAATTTTTCATGTACATGCAGAATATCCCGGGCGGTCACTTGCCGATGGGCGACATTGTATAGTACTATACTGCTTACCTTCGAACACCACGCACGAACTCCAACCTCTAGATAAATCAGTGAATCGGTCCTTCGAACATCACTGGGATGAAGAAGTTTTGAATTACCTGTGCAATTCTCAAGAGAGAACTTTAAACAAAGCTGCATTTAACAAAATTTTCTCCCGAACATGGCCAAAGTGTATGACTCAAACGAATATAACGAATGTATTCAAAGCCACTGGTTTATACCCCCTTGATCCTGATGTAATACCCGAAGATGCTTATGCTCCTTCAATTGTAACTGAAAGACCTTTATCGAAAACGTTACAACACCAGATCGACCAACCACTTATATCTGTTCAAGTCTCGCCCCCTGTGTCTGAATTTAAAAAAGTGTCAGAATTGTCGTCTCAGTCTCTAATAGATGAAAGCAGGTCAGCTCATGTTTCTAACGTCTCTTCAATTTTTCCATCAACTTCCAAAGAGAAGATAGTATCGACATCGCCAAAATTTTCAGCTGCAACAGCAAAAAGAAAACCCGTTCTTGTTTCTTACAGTTCTTCAACTGATGCTTCAGACTTAGAAGTAGATATTACGGTCAATGATCAGTGCCGCCCCATGCTGCTAAGTTCAGTACATCGTCTCAACGTCGCAGATACGAAACATGACCCTCAACCATCTCTGTACGATTATCCTCTTCCGAGTACGTCCGGCCTACAAGAAAATATCGTCTGTTCTAGCTCTGAATCTGATCTTGATTTGAATCTTAGTGAATCATTTATCAAAGATAACTGCATGACTAAACTTCAAGTCTCGGATTTATACACTTCTTCTTCGTCATTTGATGATGACCTAGAGCAGAAAAAAGAAATCACTCCGAAAAAACGATTAATACAAAACAAAAGCTCAATTAAAACAAAAGCTCAACTGAAGAGTCATGAGACTAGATCTTCGGATGATAACGAACCGTTAATTAATCTAATAGAGGATAAAGAAAAATCGTTTCATGCTTTTTTGCCTACTCCAAACTACGCTACAATAAAGTCTTCACGTCCACGGCAAAAAGCTATTAATTATAAGGGACAAAGAATAGTTAAAGATTTATTCAAAACTGAAGAAAAAAAGAATGAGATGAAGCAAGCGACGAGTAAGAAAAAAGGAAAGTCTACAATTAAACAAGACCAAAAAAAGAAAACCAAAAATAAAAATGATTCTGTAAAACGGCTAAAAAGAACAGTACAACAAGAAAACAGTAAAATATCGAAAATAGAGATGAAGAAAAGTGCAGAAGGTGAAGAAAAGGAATGGTACAGTCACGCATGTGGCGAGGATAGAAAGGAAGACATGAGACAATGTACCGAATGTCAAAAGTGGTATCACGAGGAGTGTATGGGTCTCACTAAAAAAGATCTCAAATTTATATGCCCAGATTGTGATTAAAATATCCAAAATTATTATCCTTTTTAGTTTCTAAGTTTGTTTCCGAACTTAATTTTTATTTTGTTGCAATTATTTTCGTTTTTTAATCTTAAGAATCGTTGATTTTAAACATTCCTGACTTCAAGACTGACTATGTACCATAATAAGTTTGTAATAAGTACAGTACTTAGTCTGTAGTGTCTATTATTTTATTATAATTAATATAAGAAAGTCATTGATAATTTTTAGTTTGGCCTTCTTAGGAACATTTTGGCCTTACAAAGAACGGACCCATAAGAAGGCCATTTGAGATAAAAAAAAGTTTTTAATTTCATTATAATACGCGTTGGCAAGTTATTTGATGTCAATATAATACTCATTACTACTGTTTTTAAATAATTTCCATTAATATATTCTTAGTTATACGATGGTGTTCAAGTAATGTTCGTTGAGTTTTTTATAAATGATAAAAATATATTGAGCATTTAATGTTTTGCTTAAATGAAAGAGCTTATTATGTAGTTTTAGTAAAAGCGAATATATTAATTGTTACAACTCTATTTTTAAGTTGAACGACTGATGTATAACATTGGCCTTGTTTGGAGCCGTGTTCCTTGCAAGGCCATTTGGAAGAGCTTAACAAAACTTAAGTTTAATGAATACTGATTAAAGCTAGGTTAAAAAAAAGTGATTTATATGGTACAAAATAAAACAAAGTATTATTTGATAATTTGTTTTTTTCATTTATCCAGTCAATAAACGAATAAAAAGCGTTTACTCGTTAGAGTGGCCTTCCATGGTCCACCCACCTTATTAAACTTTTTTTGTTACACTAAATGCTCAAAATGCCTTCCTCTTGCTCTTATGCATAACCAACACCTTCTTATAAACTTTCTTCGTAAAGTTCTACGAGCCCTTTCATTGTTTTTTACTGGTACTATCAATTAAAACTCTCAATTTGCGCACGAATATGAGAGTACATTCATGCAATAACCGCGGTGGTAATTTCTCAGAAAATATACTTCAATTAGGAGACGGAAAATTTACTACTCCAATTGCAAACAGCTCCCAAGTACTGTTGGATATTGAATTGGCTCAAACTGTTCACAGTCTAGAAATTCTTATAGATACAATCTATCCCGACATCAACAAACTTACAGTAAGAAATTTCCATTGGCTCTGTTCGAGAGCGATATTGTCACCCAGAAACGACTCAGTAAATGAGATAAACAAAATTATTATTGAAAAGTACCAGGTGATTTTAAATGTTACAAATCTGTTGACACCGTGTGCAACATCGAAGATACAGTGCACTACCCACAGGATTTTTTAAATTCCCTTAATCCTGCTGACTTGCCACCTCATGAACTAAACTTAAAAATAGGTATGCCTGTTATGCTTTTAAGAAATTTAAGCCCTCCCAATATGTGTAATGGTACAAGACTATTGATCAAAGAATTAAGAGATAATGTGATTGTAGCAACTATCATTACGGGTCCCGCGGCCGGTCAGCTCGCACATGTTCCGCGGATCCCGATGATACCAACTGATTTGCCCATATCTTTTAAAAGGTTATAGTTCCCTTTAAAAATATCCTTTGCCCTAACAATAAATAAATCCCAGTGACAAACTTTTTCCATAGTTGGTATCGACTTAAGGAAAGAGTGCTTTTCCCCCGGGCAATTGTATGTGGCACTTTCTCGAGTAGGATCTCGACTTATGTTATGAACTTAGTTAATAAACGTACGTGTAAGAGCACAGTTGTTTGTTTGGGAATGATTTAAAATTATTTCATTTTTAATAAAAAAAGACGCATGCTTCAATTATTCATCAAAGGGATGCCTGATGGCATACGATGGATGACCGGCTCTGTATGCGATGCACCAGGTCTCGCCACGTCTCTTTCCTGATCCACGGTGTGTGAAGTGCTCTGTCTGTACGCCCTTCTGCAGGCGTGGGTGACGCCGGCAGCTGCCGCCATCGAAGTAACCTACATTGTGATGGTGATAGTGGTTTGTGCAACAAGTGTGTTTTGTGCAGCAATAGTGCTGTGCTTCCTGATAAATGTGGTGTTGTGTTGCGTCATGAAATGCGTCTTTATTGTTACGTTTTACTGTTACGGTGTATCCTTAAATATAATAAGTAAACTACGTTAGTGTACTAAAATAAAACCACAAACATCCTTTTGGATTTGTAATTTTAATATCAACTGTTTAATACCAAATGTTTGATACTAATGTTTAATGATTAATAGCTACTAAATGTTATAATACTACTTTGCTGATATAATTTTATGGATAAGTTAGAAGAGATCTACTCGTATGATAGTATTTTAAATGAGTGTAAGTGCATTAGAAAATTAGGACCCAAAAACAGACAAGGAAAAATAGGTCAGCAAAAATTAGAGTACGTTACTACGTTATACAAGGTGATTTTTAATTTACTTGCTATACTCGAGGATATGAAAGAACATGGTCATAGGTAATGATTAAAAATATAAAGTCAAAATTCTACACGATACTTATTTCAAAAGTGTCAATCAAGATTATCTAAAAATACGCGGAATGTATGGCGAACAGCTGTGTAGGTACTAAACCGGCCCGCCGGCGACTCAGCGGCCGGGTTAAGCTTTGGTCAGTAGGGTGAGCACGAACAATTTGCGAGAAAGTATTCGTATAGTTAACGTAAACAATTTGTATGCGAATTTAACAGCGCCCCTGCCGGACTAAATTCGGGAGCACGAACACAAAATGTTACTTTCGTAACGTTAGCGTATCGTGGCCTTGGTCGTGACGTAGTAGGACGTGGTCGGTACTTGAAACATTTCTAGGAAGATTGGGAACACGAACGTTTTTTTGAAGTACGGTAGCGCTTACGTATCGTCACAAGTATCGTAAACTTACGAATGTTTATTCACTTAGAATTCTTTAAAGTAAGTAAGGAAGTAAAGTAAGTTAAAATAAGCTTAACATTATGTGACTAATCCAATGATCTAAAATTTGACTATCAGCCAATGAAGTGAAATTTAATTGTCAGTATAATTTTCTTCTAGTGAAATAAGTCGCAGGGCCAAACAAAGAAGAATTAGCAATTTGTTAGATGTCACCGAAACAGAATTTAGAAAACGATATCGTCTTAGCAAGAGAGCTTTTAAATTCCTGTGTGATAACCTTCGTCGGAGTACAGTTTTAAAATCAAGCAAAATAATTAACTTAGAACTCAAGGTGAGAATTCTTACCACATAAATAAGTGATGTTAAAAAATCATTAGAAATATTAAATACGGCTGCAAACTAAAGTATTTCTTAACTAATTGTTATTACTTTTATAAGTAAAGCTGGAAAATTATTGTTCCATCCAACCATGTACTAATTGGTAGGTATGTATTACTTACAGGTTCTTTGTGCGCTGTCTTTTTTTGCCACTGGATCCTACCAAAGAATTGTAGGGATGGGGAAACATTTAACCAAACCACCGTCAGCAAATATGTGCAGGAAGCACTGATGCATTACTCACAACGACAGTAATGAACACTTTTATTAAATTTCCTGAAACAAGAGCTCAAAGGGATGCAATAAAAAATCAGTAAGTATAAAAACCACTACTTATTAATCGCATGTCTTGTATCTATGCGATTGTATGCCCATCTTTAAGACTGTTTTATGCAATGTAAGATTAACATATTGGCGCCCAACGTGGGGCACGCGATCGGTAAAACGCGTGTCGCGAACTCGAACATTTTCTGCTGTGTTTCGTGAATATACCTATTTCACGAGTGATTTTGTGATTAATTGTGTTCCTGGACGCTTTGTGCTAGTTGTGTTTCGTCCATCATGCCTCGTACTCGGTCTACAAAGAACGGGGACACTGAAAACCAAAGTGACAACGATATGAATGACGACGAGACGTCGCCGCCGTTAACGAAAGCGACGCTATAATCGTTCCTGTCGGCGTTCGCCCAGGCTCAGGCGGAGTCTAACCGCCAACTCATTCAGAGTCTGCTGGCCGCGCCTACTGTCAACGTAGCATCAGCGTCCCCGTCCCCGTCTCCATCGGTGGCAACTTCAGAACAGAAGGGCAACTTTTCGCGCTGCACGGCGAGATTCAGCGGTGCCTGCCGTGACTCCGAGGCTCTTGAAGCATTTATTGATACCATCGAAATTTACAAAGAATGCACGGGTATCAGTGATGATCATGCGCTGCGTGGCCTGCCTATGCTCTTGGAGGGAGAGGCGGCTATTTGGTATCGCGGTGTGAAGGCCTCTATCACGTCGTGGGTTGAAGCGCTCCGGAAGTTGCGTAGCATGTTTGGTGTGCCCCGCCCCCCGCACAAGATATTTCGAGATATTTTCGCGGTAGAGCAGACGGAAGAACGAACTGAAGTTTTTGTGGGTCGTATTCGCGCCCATATCTCGAAATTACCGTATCCAGTTGAAGAAGAGATGGCATTAGACATGTTATACGGCCTACTCAACAAACGCTTTCGAAAACGGATACAACGGGAAACAATTCATAACATCGACGAGTTAATATCTAAGGCAAGATGCATAGAGGATACATTTTCAGAAGTTTTGCGCCCCTCTGCTAGCGCGCCTACGTGTCAGCCGTCGCCCGCGGTCGCGCGGCCGCCGCCGCCCCCCGCTCGGCCTCCGCTGCCGGCCGCTAACCCTGCGCTGCCGCCCGCTAGCCACGCATCTGGGAAGCGTGCGCCCGCCCCGTGCACGGTGACGGCGCCCCCGCACTCCGTAGCTACTACGTCGGCGTCTAGTGAAGTGGTAAGCCAGAAGGCAATATCAGACACAAGCAAAGGTAAACTTTTTTGTGTGTATTGTAAAAAGAGTGGTCATGTGCGCGATCAATGTTTAAAAATTAAAGATAAGAGTGAACCTTCTGCATCATCGTCAGAAACTTAGCTTAGGTTGTTTGTCCAAACCCGTTACCTATATTTGGACAAAAGGGGGAGTATGTAGAAATAATTTAATTTTTGATTATCGAAAGCGTCGCAGCGAATAAAATAGATCGAAGGTAGACTGCGTCGCAGTGCGAAACCGGTTTGAAGTGGAGTGCGACGCGGTCTGCCAGTACGGCTCGAACTACGAACGCGATTAGGCAGATGCGCGGTTTCACGTTACATAACACACGCAGTTTTCTAATTTCTTTTGTCGTTTTGAACTGTTTGTTATTCTGTAATATACTGACCGGCACGGAAACTTGGCCACCTACAAAATTTGTGATAACTTCAGTTTTTTTCAGTTTGTACACTTCTAATTTAGGCCAATTTAATCGTTGTTCATTCACTTAACGTCTTTAATCATTTTTACTCATAAATAATGTCTTTTTAAGTTTTTAATGAAGTTTAAGCGCAAAATCACATTTACACAAAATTAAACACTGCAGTTTTGAGCACTAGGAATTAAAAACTGTTTGATCTTTGACAACATTTTGTACTTTCTAATATCGCGTGTTTCCTCCTCTAGCCCTTATGACCGCCTGCATTCGGTCTGGCATGCTTTGGATGACATTTTTTAATGTCCACTTGCGATAAGTCGCGCCACGCAGTCAGTGCAGCATCTCGAAGCTGGCTAAGGGTTTGTGGTAGGTTCGATGCTGTTTTAATTGTCGTTTTTAGCTTATCCCAAATGTGCTCTATTGGGTTTAAGTCGGGGCTGCGAGCTGGCCACTGCAATTTTTGAATACCAACCTCTTGACGGTACTCATTTACGATATGAGCGACGTATGGTCGTGCATTATCATGCAATAAAATGAATCGGTCATATCCAATAAAACCTCCAAAGGGTACAACATGTTCTTGAAGGATATCCTCGACGTATCGTGTTGCAGTTAGAGAGTTATTGACGATGACCAATTCTGTACGTGCATCAGAACTAACGCCACCCCATACGATTATAGAGCCTCCACCAAAACTCACTGTGGGAGTGGTAGTAATCGCCAGATATCGTTCACCATTCCTTCTCCAGACACGTTGTCGACCATCAGGTGCATTTAAAGCGATCCTGCACTCGTCCGTAAACAAAATCCTTTCCCATTGTTCATGAGACCAGTTAGCATGTTCGCGGGTGAATAGAAATCGCGCTGCTCTATGCTGTGGGAGAAGCTGTGGGCCACGGGCTGGTCTTCTTGATCTTAAAAACTTCCTCCATACGTCTTCTCACCGTATACTCACTAACATTTACATTCCTGGAGATTTGAAGCCGCTGCCGGATCTCGACATCAGTAAGGAAGCGATTTCTTAAAATCTCTAACACATTAAAGTGGTCGTCACGAGCTGACGTGCAACGTACACCGCCACTACCTGGTCTGCGTGTGCAGAGGCCAGTCTCTTGGTACCGTTTTAGTGCATATTGCATCGAAGAACCTGGTACGTTAAGGATAGTAGCCACTTCACGATGGGTCATCCCTAGTTCGACTAATGCCGCTGCTTGTGCTATCTGACTTGGTGATAGAGGCATTTTTATGGATCCTAATGCGCCTTTAGATGTTTATTGATCACAATGAAACCAAAGAACTTCGACAACTTAACGCTTGCAAATTCCAGAACACAATTCAAAACGTAGACTTCGTCGGATAAATGACACGGTTCAACTAAACTTCAGAAATCAAATCAAAATGCACTTCAACTTAGTTAATTAGCCTCTTAGGATTAACGTAAACATTATTTCCACCCAATTATACATTAAGAACAAAGTTACACACACTTAAAAAATTGTTATCGTACGCTATGAGTTTGGCCAAGATTCCGTGCCGCTGAGTGTATATAAAATAAGTGTAATCTATGTATCGTACTACACTATCTACTTTATTTACAGATTCTATGCAAGGTACGGTTTTCCTGGGGTCATAGGATGTATTGACGGGAGCCATTTTCACATATTTACGCCTCCCAAAGAAAGGGAGCATTTATTTTACTGCAGAAAACATTTTTATTCTTTAAATGTACAAGTTGTAAGTATTAGTACCCCTTTACGTGACAATGATCGTATTAGGGTCCGTTCACACAGACCGGCTCGGAGAGGAGAGCAGATTTTTATCACGTTGGAAACAGTGTTTTGAGTGATTGTAGTAAAGTTTATTTTTGCATTTGCACCTTTTTTGTCATTAAAAATGCCTGAACGCGCTTCGTGTGAAGTAATAAAAGGAGCCGACCGGCTCCGCTTGCGTGCTCTTTCTCGCTCGCGCAGCCGATCGGCTCTGATTGCGTGCTCTTTCTCGCTTGCGCAGCCTGTCGGCTCCGATTGCGTGCTCTTTCTCGCTCGCGCAGCCGATGGGCTCCGATTGCGTGCTCTTTCTCTATCGCGTAGCCGATCGGCTCCGATTGCGTGCCCGCTGCGGCCGCGCCGACCGCCATTTTGATAGCAACATTTGAACGTAATAGTTGTGCGTACTTGTACGAAAAGATGAATGATGAAAAATTAATAATACTCGTGTCAAAATATGAGTGTTTATTTGACATAACCAAGCCATCATATAGCGATCGGATAATGAAAGACAATGCATGGGAGGAAATTAGCAAATGTCTCGGAATAAGTGGTAAGTAAGGTTTTCATTGTTTTACACCTACCCCCAGATACTCAAACGAATTTTAAAGCAAGGGCTTCTTAAACTCGTGCTGCGACGTGTTAGATTCAAAGTCAAAATAGGAATAACATGAGTTTAAATGCGCCCTTACTTTAAAAACTCGTTTGAGTATCTGATCGTTAGAATATACTTATGTAGTAGACAATTTTTATTAAATATAACTTAAGAAACTCGCGTAGCCACTTGATCTTGCCAATCTAAAGCACCACTTGATGAAAAATAATCCTTAAATTTATTCCTTGTGGTTAGAACTGCGTCGCTATTAGAACTGTTTTCATTATTATTGTCTGTTATTGCTGTTAATAAATTTATATTGCTGTGAAATTCATTCTCTTGTCCTGGCGTCCGATTTTCTATTAAAAAATTATGTAAACATGTAGTTGCTAATATAATTAAATCACAGTACTTCGGCTGAATTTTCATTCGTTTTTGATAAATTTCAAATCTTTGAGTTAGCATTCCAAATGCACATTCTACGACTTTTCTTGCCCTGCTTAAACGCAGATTAAATACTTTTTTTGATAATTCTGTTCTTGCTTGTTCTCTTGGATACGGCCGCAATATATTATTGCTCAAAGGAAATGCCTCGTCTCCTATAAAAACATGTGGTAAGCTTTCAGTGGTACTAGGTAGAGGTTTATTTGGGGGCAGCTTTAACTTATTGGTGTTGAGTTTTTTCCAAAATTTTGAATTCTGTAAAATTCCGCCGTCGCTATTTTTACCATATGATCCGACATCAACAATTAAAAAACTGTATTTCGCGTCGACCACAGCTAGTAACACTGTACTGAAAAAGTTTTTATAATTATAGTATAAGCTTCCACTATTATCTGGTGCCTGTATATTGACATGCTTTCCGTCTATAGCGCCCAAACAGTTAGGAAAATTCCAAATATTAAAGAAATCACGTGAAACCTTTTCCCACATTTCTTCATCTGGCATCTGCATAACTATGGGCATCAAAACATCACAAATTACTCTGATTGTCTCATGAATAATTGAATGAACTGTAGAAATTCCCATTCGAAAATTAAATGACAAGTTTTTGAAACTGCAACCAGTGATGAGGAATCTGTAAAAATAAAACAAACACACAAAATAGAAATATAAGACTGCCGTACCAAAACGAACTATAAAATAAAAAAGAGTTATGTTATTAATTTTTCATTTCTGTTCTTTCCAGTGACGCAGTGCCAGGATCGTTGGAAGAAACTGCGAGATAACTTCAGAAAAGCCTATTATAACCGAAAAGGCAAGAGTGGCGATGGTGCAACTACGTCCAAATTGATAAAATTTGAAAAAGAACTTTCTTTTATAATACCATTTTTTCGCAATCGAAACCAAATATCTAATGTAACATTATCATCGGATGATTCAGAGCCTGGCACACCAATACCACCACCATCGACATCATCTAAACGTTCTGACCATTCTGAAGTTGAATCACTTGCAAGTACTTCTGGCTCGAAAAAGAGACCACGCTTAAGCAAAGATGTTGCTACGGTTTTCGAAGAGTATCTTGAAGAAAAAAGAAATACTACACCCCGTGACAAGGCATTACGTAATTTTTTTTTGTCTATGTCAGATACAGTGGAAACATTCCCAAAAGAAGTCCAAGCACGAATTAAAAGGCGCGTGTTTAACATTGTTAATGAAGCTGAATTAAGTCTGTATGAAAATAGTACAGATTTGAATTATTCTTTGTCTATAAATTCACCGCCATCGACTAATCAATCTACTTACCTAGTGTCAAACGAAACCTATATTCCTCAAAACTATCCAGATCAGACTACTTACGGGTACAATACCAGCACACAAAATACAAAATAATAAACAATCAAAAACAATAATAATTATAATAATAATAATTAAACACACACAAATCTGTACTATTTAATTACATTTCATTAACGTAAATAATGCTTAATAAATGGAGGGCTGTGATTTTGTGATCTATTTAGATGTTTGTGTTATTTAACATGATTAGTATAAGTAATTTACATTTCATTAACGTAAACAATGCTTAATAAATGGAGGGCTGTGATTTTGTGATCTAAATAACATGATTAGTATAAATAATTGTTTTTTATTTACCTTAAAGTTACCGTTAACCTTTCTTCGGCTGTAATGGTGCAACGATAATTTGTAGTCTTTTTTGTTATATGTACTCTTAACAAATCTGTCAATTTCAAAAATTGCCAATATTCCATACGATAATACTCATAAAATTTTAGGCTATCTCTCTTCAATTCCTCGAAAATGGTGTGAAACTCCCCATGGATTAGTCTGTTTTTCCAAATATGTTTTACCCATATTTGTTTCCGCTTGCGCTTACGTTTCCTATGTTCTATTTCAAGTAATCTTGCTAACAAATATATTTCTTCGTCGGAGCTATCTAAATCCATGTTTCGAAAAGCACACGTTAACACACCGAAAACAAAACTTAGACTGCGCGGAATACTGGCACTGCCTTTGTAGTGTATCCACCCGACTCCGAGCGCATCCGACCGGCTCCGAGCACATCCAACCGCACCCGCTTTCAGATCTCTTCCAGCCGGTCGATGTGAAATAGTTGGCGGCTCCGCTCCGGCCAATTCCAAGCGTATACGACCCGGTCTGTGTGAAAAGAAAAAAGCAGGCCGATGCTCTCCGAGCCGGTCTGTGTGAACGGACCCTTATGTTGATGTTTAAAAGTTTGTTAATAATTTATATAGACATACTTTCAGATATGTGATAGTGACTGTCGAATTATAAACATTAATGCAAAATACGGAGGAGCTACACATGATGCCTTTATTTGGGAAAATAGCTTAGCCAACAGCTATGTGCAAGAACTACATCGGAATAATGAGAAAGTTTGGTTATTAGGTAAAAGATGCTTTTTGTTCTTAATGTACGATGTCAAAAAAAACACGAAATTATTTGACCGATAATCTAAAAATGCACATAAAACGACTTATCGGGTTGATAAGATATTTAAGGCTTATGTACCTACATCAAACAAGAAAAACAGGAGTTTTACTGCGCCTGTGAGATCTACGGCGAATTATGTTTTTAATTTATTATTTATAATTCTTTATTATTTTATTATATTTATTTTATAAGAGCATTGTATATTTACAGGTGATTCCGGTTATCCCCAGCGGCTGTGGTTAATGACGCCTATAACTGATGCTGCTGAAGGTAGTCCGGAAGCCAAATATAATTCTGTACATGGAAAAGCCAGGGTCACAGTGGAAAACACTTTTGGGCGCTTGAAAAATCGTTGGCGATGTTTGTGCAAAGACCGCACGCTACACTATGCACCAGAGTAATGTGCAAAGATAGTAATGGCTTGTAGCGTGCTACACAACTTAGCCATAGATTTCAATGTGCCTGAACCATACCCAGATGCCATTCAAATGAATCAACAAGACACATTTACGAGGCATGTACTTCAAGAAAATGAGACTAGGGATGATTTAGTGCGAGGAAGAGCCCTAAGAAGCACCCTTGTGGAGAGAATTAACAGACTCCACATATAAGCAATTTTTACTAATTGCGATTGAAAATATTAAATATTTTACTAATATTATAGGAAGCATAGGATAATATAATAATAACTCATTTATTTTAGGCAAGTTATATGTATGAGGTAAAGGTAAAGGTAAATATGTATGAGGGTATTGAATTGATTTATTGCATGTGTGTAATTTTAATCAATTTATCTGTTAAACTGGGATGGAATAAAAAACATTTTAAG
Organism: Ochlodes sylvanus; assembly: GCA_905404295.2. Classification (NCBI taxonomy): domain Eukaryota; kingdom Metazoa; phylum Arthropoda; class Insecta; order Lepidoptera; family Hesperiidae; genus Ochlodes; species Ochlodes sylvanus. Next base: position 8,926,972 of record FR990144.1, read on the forward strand.
TTTTAATATAAGTTTTAATTTACCTACCTAATTTAGAAATTATTTAATACAAAACACAAATAAAAATCCTATTAAAATAAAAGTTTACTTAATTAAAACATGATCAATAACATTATTTGTTCTCTCTCTCGCGTTCAAAAATCTCTACAATAACAATCATCAGTTGGACATTATGGAATTATCATGTTTTGTTCCGCCACTCCTCATTTCTTGTTATTATTTATTTAGTTAACGGTCATACAGCACTTATCACTAATCACTAACACATTTAACACAACACTAGCCGATGATGTTGGACGTCGGACGTTGATGAGACTGGAGAACGGATTCGTTGGGGCCTTGTTCCAGCCTCGCAACCGACCTCGTGGAACGCACCCGGTGCAGCTGGAGTTGCTCACGCATGTAGCTACCGTAGACTGCTTTGCACTTCCTCCACGCTAGATATGTCAAGGCAGACATATTAAAATTGCCACAAGCATCAGGTCGCGGTTGAGCTCTGTTGCCTGTCCTGCCATTTTGCGCAATGATAATTTCTTCTTTCGCTTCTGTACTTTGACCTTTTCCAGTTTTCAAATTTGGTTATGGATGTAATAATTATTCGGAGTCTTTATGTTCAATGCCAATCTAAGTGCAATTAAATCGAACGACGCGTCGGCGCAATCTTGTTACCGGGCCAGGCGGCTTCACGGAATCGGCCACGTGTAAGGGGATAGCATTACTCGATGTGCTAGGAACTGTTTCTATGGTGAATGCCGGCCTTAGGCGATCTATGCTTATGTTTTTTTCTGTATCACCATTATGCTATGTTAAAGTATTTATTGTAGCGCTCTAATACTTTGTATGGTCCTGTATAGGGAGGCGTGAGCGATTTTTCCATTGCCTCTGTTCTGACGAAAACGTAAGCGGTATTTTGGAGTTCAGGGGGCACGAATATCTTTCCTTGCGTTAATTCCTTCTTTGGAATTGATGACAATTTGGAAATTTTATTTTAAAGATTTCTCGCTTTAGCGGCTCTAAAAAATCTCCGGGGAGTCGGATAACTTCTCCGTACACCATTTCAGCAGCCCTCGTTTTTGTATCGTGCCTTAATGTCGTACTTAAGCCTAACAACACAGTTGGTAGTTCATCAAGCCAGTGATCTGTATTACCTCTGTTCACGTTTGTCGATGGTTTAAAAAATATAATTTAGTCTATGACAGTTTGTCTATGGGAGTCGTTCTGTCGTGTTCGAGGAGATAGAATGGCGGGCGCGCGAACTTGCTAATTCCAAAATTGTCGTTGTCATTTTCGTATTGTTCGTTCTCGTTTTATCGTGGCGAGCACTCAGTGCAAGAGCCTAATATTAATCATTTGTCGAGTCCAAACGGGCTAATTTATCGTTGAACAATATAGTTTATATGGGACTGGTAGTTGCGGAAAAGGGTAGTCCACGTGGGAGATACAAGAGCCAAGGAATTGGAGAGCGAAAACTGGTGTTAGTCTGCGCAGCGTCAGTTAGCTCATATTATACAGTAAGAAGAAACCTCGGGTGAGTAACCTTTTGGAATCACACCTGATTTTGCATACTATCAGTCTCTCGCTCAAATATACAGTCCGCTAATCTTATCCCAGGGTGCTTCGGCTAATAACTGGAGCACACGTCTTTTTCTGGCTCCTCGGACCGAACAACCATTGCTTTGGTCCCGCGAGCCGGATAAAACAAACAATCTCTGCACACAAGGGCTGTTTTTAAAGAGCGGTGCCATCGTTCTATGGCTCCATTAGCTTGTGGATGGTAGATACATGTTCTAAGTTTTTCTATACCCATTTTCTTTGAAAGGTTACGGAATAGACATGATTCGAATTGTCGACCTTGATCTGTCGTAATTCGCAAGAGGCAACCGAATCTTACATTCCAACCCGTGTAACTATATCAGAATTTTTTCAGCGGTAATTTCTTTTATGGGGTGCGCCTCTGGCCAGCCTGTTTTACGATCGATATATCGGTATCCCTTACAATAGGTGAGGGGACCAACCATATCGATATGTAGTTATGGCACAGAGTAAAGGGAACAGAGACAAAGCTTCATACAAGCGCGCTACGATAGGTACACTACTACAAGCTTGAGGCGTGTGTGTGCGTGAGCACAGGCGCTACGTCGCGTACGGAGAGAAATCGGTTTATACCGGCTCGGCCTGTGCTCATTTATCATGTGGTTTAATGTTAATGATATTAATTTAATAATTTAAATACTGTTTAAATGTAATTTTATAATACCTATAATATCGAGGTTGCTGCAAGAGATACTGCTGATTTTCTAAATAAAATTAATAATTTATTTGATTTATTAAACTCAAGTGCACAGCAATCTCCTAATAAATATAAAAGAGCTTACAGTGGCGATTATTATCAAATTGAGTTTTTAGAATAAATGCTAACATTTTTCAGCAACTTAACATTAATAAGGAGCGATGGGCAAAAAGACGTAACAAATATCATGAATTTCATTCACGGATTTCAAGTGACTATAAAATCTTTGTTAAATCTTCATGAAGATTTAAAATCAGAAGATGTCAAATTTATATTTACGAGACGTCTCACACAAGATTGTCTCGAAAATTTCTTTGCCAAAGTCAGACAAGCGAGTGGTAACTGCCAGGAACCAACATGTAGGCAAGTTAGTATTACTTTCAAAAAGATGTTTGTAACAAATATCCTAAAGAAACCGCAAAATACAAATTGTGATCAAGATTTGGATAACTTACTTGATGACTGTCGTATTTTAAATACCCCATCAAAGTTCCGCAACATGACGATGTTGCTGCCCCTGTGTTAGAAGTAGGCACAAAAGATTATCAATTTGATTTACCAGAAAAAAACGGTTTAGTCTATGTATCAGGCTATTTATACAGAAAATGTCTTGAAAATCACAAATGTGAGAAAATAAAATTGTATGTTAATAGATCTGAGCTACCTATAAATATGGCAAAAGATTCTTTTTTCAGCCATTACAAAGATTTCAATGAATGTCGTGTACAATCGGGGTTATTAATAATACCTCCTGACAAGTTTATAGCATTTATTGAATTGCTTGAGCAAAAATTTCGCGAATATTTTGATCTCAAAATAAATATTGTTAATATTGGTAGTGATATACTTAAAAGTATGCAAAATTGTAAATTTGATACGCCGTGCGAGCTTTCCATTGGATTATTTAAAAAAACTTTATGTAAGATTAAGAATTTACCATTCAATTAAAAGGCACAACAAATTATTAAAAAATAAAAAATTGCAAAACAAAACATTTAGAATAAGTAATTTGTAAAAAATAACGAGCGAGGCTTACAGTAGTCGCATATGATGTGACATTTGACATCTCACGTGATCTCACTTTAGTAATAACAAATTTGTGTTTTTTTTCAATCAAAATTAAAAATATCAATGGAGAAGTTTCCTAAACATTAGAATGTATTTTTTTTAATCGCAAGATCATAAAAAAAAGATCAAATTTGTTAGAAGAATATTATAATACCTTGAAAAATGATAAAGTTAATTATGAAAATGTTTCAAAAAACAATGCTTAGTACGATTTTCTAATATTATAAAAAAAGTGTGTATCGATTATGAACGAAATCGGTCAACTAATAAAGAATTTCAAAATGGCGCTGAATTTTTTAAATTTTGGTACCAGTTTACTGTTTGTGATCCCAGGGAGCCTCAGATATCGATTTTGATTTGATTGAACAAAATCGGCACAATAACAAAGAATTTCAAAATGGCGCCGACGTTTTTTTTAATTTTGGTAACAGTTTTGGTGGTGATGCCAGGGAGCCCTAAATATCGATTTTGAACGAAATCGGTCAATTAACAAAAGAATTTCAAAATGGCGCTGGTTTTTTATTACTTACTTGAATTTTTTATCAATGATCTGCACTTTATTTAGACTTATTATCAACTGTAAATATTTATTAATATAGTGTACGTTAAAAACCTCCAAATTTAAATTAAATATAATAAATATTAAACGAGTAAGTATGTACCTAAATGTAAAAATACCTTAATGTTTCAATAAATATTTCTTTTACATCTTGTACAAGGTGTCTCAAAAGTAAGTTCACATTTGCTTATCTTATTACGCGAAAGCAACTATTCTGAGGGGCGCGGGGGGTATGTCAGTCGGTAGTCTGGCTCTTGGGAATTTAGTCGCTATGGAGCGTTTCTCTGGTGCGGACCGTGCGTTGTGCGTACGTGAGTTTTACAAAAACGGTAATTCGGCGACTGTAGCGCGTAGAAAATTCTGCAGTATTCGACATATTCGTCACTTAAATGATGCGCCTAGCACTCGTCTCATTGCAAAATGGGTTGAGAAGTTTGAAGAGACTGGGTCAACTCTGGAGAAACCAAAATCTGGGCGACCAAGAACATCAAGAACAGCCGAAAACGTGGACAGTGTTACTCAGTCTATTCGAGATGATCCAAACCTCTCGATTCGGAAGCGTGCTGTTGCTTTAAATGTGCACAGATCTTCATTATGCCGCATTTTACACAAAGATTTAAAGCTGCACCCGTACAAAATTCAGTTAGTGCAAGAACTGAAGCCTCAAGATGCTGGTCAGAGGCTTGCCTTTGTAAATCAGATGATTGAGCGCTTTCCAACGTTCACCAACATCTTGTTTTCCGATGAAGCCCATTTTCACCTGAATGGGCATGTAAACAAGCAAAATTGTCGTTACTGGAGTGCAACCAACCCAAAACAAAAACATCAGAAACCGCTACATTCACCCAAAGTCACCGTATGGGCAGCGATGTCGGCGCGAGGAATTATCGGCCCTTACTTTTTTGAAGATGGAAGGGGACGCACACTCACAGTGAATTCAGAGCGTTATGTGGAGATGTTAGACGAGTTTTTCGTACCCCAACTGCAAAACTTTCCTAGTTACAACCAAAGAACATGGTTCCAGCAGGATGGAGCAACTTCACACACGTCCAACAGATCTCTGCCTCGAGTTCGAGAAATTTTTCCGAACAAATTAATCTCCAGGCGAGGTGACATAAATTGGCCTCCACGGAGTCCCGATTTAACGCCTATGGATTTTTTCCTGTGGGGTTATGTCAAATCAAAAGTTTACGCTAATAAACCGACTTCCCTGGCACAATTAAAAGAAAATATCCGTCATGAAATGGCAGCCATCACGGAGACTACCTGCCGAGCTGTCATAGGCAATTTTAGTGCCCGACTAAATGAATGCCGAGAGCGCAACGGTTTACATTTGGACGATGTTATTTTTAAAAAATAAATTCCCAAACAGTGTACTTCAATATAAAATAAACATTTTTTCAATAAAGCTAAGACTTTTCTTTTAAAAAAAGATTTAAATGTGAACTTTCTTTTGAGACACCTTGTATTTTTGAAGTGAAAAGTTGTATGTATCACGCGATAGCAAAGTTTTTTGTTTCCTGTGCCTTGGAATGCCTCACTAGACTCAGGATTCTAATTAACCTAATTCTTCCTCGCTCGAATCCTTCACTAGCTCGGGATTTAAACTAGGCAATCACAACAAAAACAAACTTTGCCATCTTGTTGAGCAAATAACTATTGTTTATTATATTGTATCCTCCTGTGCCAACCCTACCAAAATAGGTATAAATTTTGCTCGCTTCTTAGAAGCTTTGACTCTGTTCTTTTACTCTGTGGTTATAGGTCACGCATTCGACGAATGAGTTGGGAAAGTTTTTGATCGCCCAGGTCAATTTCACTCAATTTAGATCCCAGACAATCTCTGGATCTGTAGATGGCACAGGCATGTACGCGACGTGTCGTGCATTTTTACGTTACGTTAACTTAAACTTGCACGTCACGTCAACGTTAAGTGGCACGTTACCACACCGTTCCACGTTGAGGACGTCGTGACGTGGAGATGTGGACTCTCGCTAACTAAACACAACTCTTATCAGCACAGGTTTAGTGAATGTGTGGGCCGGAACTATTGGCAATTGTTTGTCGGGAACGTATTTTATTGAAGGTAGAGTGGATAATGTTTCTTACTTAAACATTTTAAATAGTGTAGTAAATAATATGTTGGAGGACGTACTGTTGATACATGCTCAACATGCATTCTCTTCCTCTCGCGGTGCGGTACGGTGTGCCACGCCATTTTACATTTTGCATAAAAATAAAGTGATGTTAGTAAATTTGTGAAGTTCCATGACTTTCATTGCGCTCCATCCAACCAGCAGCAAACTACAGTCCACTCAACATCAAACCCCAACAATTAAACCTTTGTAATAAACTCGTCAAATCAATGACAACTGATGACAACAATTACAGTTATTCATAATGATTTTATTGCTCTTTGTCACAAAGACGAAGATTTCCCAGACTTCATTAGCTACCACTGCATAATTCATCAACAAGTACTAGCTAGTAAGAGTCTAAACACAAAACTTGTAATGGATATTTCTTTCAAGATTGTATATTCCACAAAAGGAAAGTCTCTTCCAAAGGCGGCTGTTTAAATAGCAATTAGATGAGAAGGAACCAGATTTGGCATTGATTTGACGTAAGGTTGCACAATTACCATAGTTAGGACACTGAAAACCCTCACGTGGCAATATCATCAAACTTTCAAGTACGATTTAGTTTAAATTTGTGGTCGGGAATTGTAAACGGGACACTTATAGGATCTTTCCAATGGCAAGTAGATTACATGAAGCCCAATATTTAGAGTTTTTACAAAACAATTTAGACGATTTGTTGGAGCATGTAGACTTACAAACTAGAAGGAGAATATTTTTTCAAAATGATGGGGCTCCTTGCCACTACACAAGAAGGGTACGAGAGCACCTGGATCAACGATTCCCCAGAAAGGTGGATTAGGCATGGCGAGCCGATTCCTTGGCCTGCACGTTCAGATCTGTGAGGATATTATAAGAGATGGTTTACGCACGTGAAACATACACGGAAGCAGAGCTGCGTAAAAAATTAACGCAGGCAGCAACAAAAATCAGACAACAGACTAGTAGTTTTAGGAGACTGAAACAGATTTTTTTAAGACGTAGATTGTGTATTGAAGCGAAAGGAAGACACTTTGAAAATTTGCTATGAATAAAAATCAGTCAACTGTTTTAATTCTTTATTTTATTTATTATTAATGGTCATTAGGTCATACATAGCCAACCTAATTTACCTTAGAAATGAACAATAGGTGCTTTTAAAATAAAATTAATTAATTTAGGTGATGCCCTTTGCCCTTTTGACTTTGATGTTCAAGGTCAAAAGGGCAAAAATTCGAATTTTTATGTTACGGTAAGAGTGAATAATTGAAGATTATTAATAATTATCTATTATTATTAATAATTACCCCGAACTGCGCGCAAAGTGAAAAATAGGTTCAAGGTTATTTTTTTTTATGATGAGTACCCCGAACTGCGCGCAAAGTGAAAAATAGGTTCAAATATCGGTTAGGTTAGGTTTGGTCACAGTACCCCGAACTGCGCGCAAAGTGAAAAATAGGTTCAAGGTTATTTTTTTTTATGATGAGTACCCCGAACTGCGCGCAAAGTGAAAAATTGGTTCAAATATGTGTCGTGAATTATTAATAATTACTACTAAAAGTAATAAACATTCACATTTACCAAAACATGTGGTTATTATAAATAATTTTGTAAAAATATTAATAATTTTCAATTAATCAGATTTACCGTATCATATACATTTTTCGTGTATGATCACTGGGCAACTATTCCGCACACATACCCCCAGATGCTAAGCACCCACCCCACTATTTCCACGAGTCCCACTATTCCGCCCACACACCCCGAGATGCTAAGCACCCACGCCACTATTACCACGAGTCGCACTATTCCGCACACACACCCCGAGATGCTAAGCACCCACCCCCAAAAAAAAGTATTGTTTCATATTAATTGAAATGCCTTATTGATGAAACACATTATTTGCGGTGCCCACGCCCAACTTCTCGTCGCATTTTCCTCTTTGCCGAACATTATCCGGAATCACTTGCTGTTCCTTGAGATACATCGGATCTGCTCCAAGACTTTCTTGTCGCTAACGCATAAATTCACTGCCCATATCCGAACCATCTTTTCGGTGCGCTGTACAACTTTCGTCATTACGCTTGTTCATTCGACCTGTTCGCACTTCGAACGATGGATCGGATGAACAATATCTTCAGCTTGAGCGCAATTTTCCGAGATCGCGAAAGCACTATTGAGTGGTTGCGTAACATCGGCTTGATTCCCCGCGAAAGATATTGTAGGACACATAAAAAGCCCATGGTTCTTCACGAATCAATGCTAGAATGCGGGAAATTTATTTGCCAATAAAACGGCAAATATAATCATTCAGCAACCGTGGCTGAAGATACGTGGTTTGAAGGATGCCATCTTTCTCCAGCTTGCGTCATGCTCATAACCTACAGTTTTGCCGTTGGTTTGAGTTTCCAGCAAACAATCCGCGAATGTAGCGTGGTGGAGGGTCAGCAGTTATCGACAGAAACTGTCGCCGATCGCTTTTCCTTCTGCCGAGAGGTATGTATGGTCGCTCTTGATCAGGAGTTTGAAACTCAAGGCAAAATAGGAGGCGTCGGCGAAATCGTTGAAATCGACGAATGTAAGATCGGCCGCCGCAAATATGAAAGAGGGCGCGTCGTCGAGGGATCATGGGTTTTGGATATGATTCACAGAGGCCACGCCGAAACTTATCGCCTGGAGATATGTCCCGACAACAAACGAGACGCTGCGACTTTGCTGTCGCTCATTCAAAAGCATGTTGTGGTTGGGACAGAAATTCATACGGATTGCTGGAAGGGGTATGATAGCTTGGAAACACACGGCTATCCCCATAAATCTGTGAATCACAGGGTACAGTTTGTTGATTCACTGACCGGCGCACATACCCAGAACATTGAATCGTCCTGGCGTTGGATGCGTCGCTCTCTTGCGCGAGGGGGCGTGCGCACAGATAATTTAGCCGATTACCTGTGCGAATTTTTGTGGCGGCGTCGTGTTAGAAAGATGGTAATCGATCCTTTTACACAAATAATCGAGGACATTAAGATTTGCTATCCCGTCAAAAATAATTGAAGTGTGTTTTTTTGGTAATAACCGTTTAGGTGACCTGTAGTCCCTAAATAGACTAAATTGGTATTAAATTCGAGCTGAAAATCGAACACCAAAAGTCACTAAATTAAAATTGAGATATCTTCTTCTAGACGGCTAGAAATGCCTTGGCTTTTTGTATACACTAGGGTCACTGTTTTTGCTTACCGTTTGTCACAAATCATACTTGAATTATAACTTGATATCTTACAAACATTCTATTTTTCACTAACATAATAACCTAAAACTTCTTTGTAAACATTGAAACATAAACAATATCGATCTATCTGCCTGTCATTGTCAGATCGATTTGATTTCCTTTCTGGCCGCTGGGTGGCGCTAGGGCTCATCGAATCTATGCCCATCTATTTAATAATTTAACTGTATTTAACTAAATTAAATTATAAATATTTCTGAACATATTGTACTCCTCGGAGACAATAATTTTAATAATTATTTTTAATTAATTTACTTACTATATGTGACCGGCGATTTTCATTCGATAGCCCTAATTTAATATCTGTGAGTGAAGTTGCATTCATTCCCACAGATTATACTTCGTTGAATTCCGTTTCTCGCGGAATTGGCCTTGGGAGTGACGTTAGGTATTGCCAAAAAATCAACAAGGTTAGGACTTTTGACGTTCCTAGACTTCATATATAATTCCTAACCTAGGTATTAAACGTACAATGTTATTGTTGTGCGATTTCAGCCCAGAAACTTTTATAATAAAAATTCGGGATGTTTCTTGTGAATTGTGGAGTGTGCTGATTGATAGTCGATCACCTAGAACGGAATTTATTGATCCGGTCTTGGTTTTTTCGTTCTTCGTACGGTGAGAGTTCCCGAACTCTGCCCTTTCTCGTTTCGGCGCTGGCGACGGTGGGACCGTCTCCCGCGATCCTAAAAAAAGAAGACCCTGCACGTAGTGGCGTGGCAGCGAACTCTTGCAATTTCCAAGTTGACGAAAACTGGGCCTGGGTGTGTTCCATCGAACACTATACGGGTGAAATTGTCAGGGGCTCTGAGCGTGCGCGGTGTGGCATCGGCGTCGGCGCGTGTGAGGCCGCGTGTCACGGCACTCGTAAAGAAAGACTGATCCAGTTTCTCGTACGTGGGGTGGACGAGGTTGGAATCCTCATCCACGTGCACGTCTCCCTCCGACTAGGAGGTGTCTAGTGGAGGCTGTGTCTGGTGGAGACCAGATTTGCGCTGTGTCTGGTGGAGGCCGAGTGAGCCTTCCAGTCCAGTCTGTGGTGCGAATGGTGGAGGCTGAGTGTGCCGTCCAAGCCCTGGTGGGGAGTTCGAGTGGGTGTTGACTCCGGCTCCGCGGACTGGCTATAATTTTCTTCTTTTTTTATTTACTTTTATTTTGGTTGTGGGGTAACCCGGGGACTGGCTGCAACCTTTTCTTTTTAACTTAGATTCATGTTTTGGGGTAGGCCGAGTTGAGCCCAGCACCTCCACTGCAGTTCCATTTGGGAAAGCACTGTTCTGAATATTATTATTCAACTTTTAAATAATAGCGGACTTCCGGTAGGAATATCCGAGAAGCCAGACAAACGACCAAAAACCTCATTATTATTTTTGTTGACTTAGGTGAACTGTTTTGTCCCTAACCTAATCTACCGGATAACTTATGTTTTTCACTGTAACTTGTAAGTACAATAAAACCATAGATATAATCTTAAAGCCTAAGTTATACCTAACTTAAAAATTAAAATATAGTTTATTAGACCAAACTATTTTATAACTTGAATAGTCTCTTATACCTAACTTAATTATAAATTAAAAATATAGCCTACTATACCAAATGAAATTATAAATTAAACTATTGAACCTATATCACCTTTTATTTTTCCTCACAACAGTACCTACCCAAGGGAAGACCCCTTCCCATAGGAAAATTACATTACAGTGTGTGTGTGGGTGTGTGTGTGTGTGTGTTTGTGTTTGTGTGTGTGTTTGTGTGTGTGTGTGTGTGTGCGTGCGTGTGTCTCATAAATATATAAATAAAAATACAAAATACATAAAAACCCAAAAAAAAAAAAAAACTATTCAAAAAGCTGTGACGGAGGCACGGTCCGGTAATTATGAGCGAATAAAACGTGATCCGAGTGGGACTTGATCCCGGGACCCCGAGAATCACAGTCAGGAGCGCTAACCACTGCGCTACGGACACCTATATATTCTCTCATAACTCCAGACCGTGACAAAGCAAAAAAAAAACAAAAAAGATGCACTTCTAAGACCAAATTCCAACCTTCCCGTGGTGAGTGCGTGGGTAGATTTTTATATCGAAACTAATGGAATTTTGGCAAAAAGTACCAATTTCGGATGATTTTAAAAATTTTCCCAGAAACTACTGGTCGTACACGAAAACTGTATAGAACAAAAAATTTAGTTTTTCTCATGACCTATAACTTTTGTTTGAAACATTTTTCTCTAAAATATATATTTACGGCAATACATGCGAAAAATGTCGAAAAATTCGATTTTTTGCCCTTTTGACCTTGAACATCAAATTTGCGGGTATTTTGACTATGATATTCTTGATCAGCACGTCAAAATACATAAGTATACCAAATTTCAGATCGATCGGAGGTATGTTCTAAACGGAAGTTTATCCCTTTGTTTATTTTCATAATTCAATAAATACGTTATTTAACATGGTTTAACATATATTATTAAACGCACATCCTGAAAGGAATTTGTTAAGAATGGGTAACTGAATCGATATCACGCATTTTTAATTATATTTTAAAGATTAATAATTGTCAATTTAAGACATTAGTTATACTCATTTCGAGCCAAAACACGCGACACAGTCATAAGAGCGAACAAGCGCTACAAGGGCAAGTAACACACACGCGTGCAGCGACGAAACCAGCTGACTGCGATCAAGATGGTACTTAAAAATGAAGTTTATATGGCCTTCAAAGATATTAAATCTACATTTAATTTTGTATTTCCGGATATATCCATTCTAAATGAGGATCACAAACAAGATATTACAAATACTGTAATTAGGCGAACAAATAATTGTTTGAAACCCATATTTATTAGATCCAAGATCGCAAGGCATTGAATTAGAAGAAGAATACGAAGTGGATGCCATGGAGTTTATAAACGTGAGCCAATCGCTCAATATTGACGTTGGTGTTGATTAAGCCAATTATAGAGCTGAGCAAGGTTTATGGAACAGACCATTTATATGGAAGCATGTCGCCGAAATGGAGCCGGTAGTTTGGTGGAAAGGACTCTGCAGGTACAAATTGCTGAGTGGGGTTGCAGTACGTATTCTAACTGCTTCCTGTACTTCAGCAGCCACTGGGCGATATTTTAGCACGCATGCGCATTTACATAGTCACAAACGAAATAAATTAACTACAGACAGGGCAGCAAAAATTGCTTTTATATCGTATAATTGGTACCTGTTACACAAACATAAAGATGATGACGAGCCGTTATCTACACCCAGGCAATTGTCAAGTCCGTTGGGTAACCCAATAAATGAAGAACGACCTTCAACATCTCGTGGAAATACACAAGAAATAGAATTTTGCAATATTAATAATAAATATTTAATGATCATGACAATTTTCAATTGTAAAAAAACACTTTTGTATCTTTTCTAAAGTGTAATAAATAAAAATTTCAATAGACTTTCTTTCTGCAATTAAGTTACATTCCACCACAATGCGCAGAAAAAATGTTATGATAAAACAAGAAGACAAGCCCTATTAAATTCATAAAAGCAAGCTAGATACGTCCCTAAAATCCCCCAGTGCCTGTTAAAATTATATGAGCAAAGTGACGAATGTTGGAAATTGCGTTTCAATTACAAAAGGTTTCAGGATACCTGCCGTGAGACAAAATGAACCTACTCTCCGTTAATTTTAATAACTTACTGTCGTCGTTTATTTTACGTGCTGTTGGAGATTGAAGTCATAGTTACAGTAAGTCAATTATTTTTTTGTGGCTGTATGCCTTTTTTTATTTATAATTTATTTTACAGTTCTATTTTACCGCCAAAATTAAAACTCTTGCCATAACGTTTATTATAGGTGCGTTAATTAAACCTTCTTTTCGTAATGAAAAAAGAAAGGAATTTTATTAATTCGTTGGAGAAACAAAAAAAGCGATTTCATCATAATTATAAACATTTGTTTCAAAATATTAATGACCTTCCTGCGGCAAGCGACCCAGTCTTTACAACATGACACCATGTCATAGATCTTCTTGCTATGGTATAAAAACATTTGAACTGGTCCTACGCAATCTTATTACTTTTGAAATATCAGAAGAAAGTATTTCTGTATATGAAGCACCTGACAAACTAGTTTTAAAGGACATTGAATATGAGCTGCTTTCAGTAATAGAATTTGTTTCGCCTACTGTTGGTAGAATGGGCCACTATAAAGCAAACTGTAGGCGAGGAAACGTATGGACGATCCAAATACAAGAATCATACGAAGCACCAACAAAAAACTGATTCCACATTGTATTGTTTATGTTAGAAAATAATGTCAATTCATTCAAATCTATTAACTGTTAGATGAAATATCGGAACAAGGGATATTGGCAACACTATGGCCGCGCCGATGTGACCCGATCACTAGCGAGAGTTTGACAGCTCTCTTACCGCGCTCTTGGATGAAGCGAAAAGATGTGGCATTTGAATAAAATAAGTATTTAACCAAGATATTTTGTATCTATTAGTTTCAGAAGTGGATTCTCACGTGCATAAATGTAACGTAAAGCCTGACGATACGAAAAACGTAGAATTTGTGATAATTTTCAGTCGTACTAACATAACTTCAATTGCGGAATGGACGCTTACAAAGTTTTTAATATACGAGTACATAAAGTGTTTTAGACAACTTAAATGTCTTTACATGTGGATGATTAACTTTACTTAGTGCATGTACTACATATATGTTATCTTGCATGGAGTTTTAGGGCATAAACTGCGTTAAGCGTGCCTCTCGCGTGTCCATACAAAAACGACCCGCGCGTGCCCATGCGCGTGCACACGCTCGTGAGCCCGTCGCGTGATACTTCCGTGCAATGGGGCACGCATGCACGCGACGTGATCACGCATCACATTGGACGGGTCCACGCGCGAAGCCCGCTAGCGGGTGCACGCGCGTGCTTGTTCAGTTGACAGCGCTATCTCGAACCGACCGCACGCGCGTGCCCGGCCCATAACAAAAAATGACAAATTTTGATACAGAAAGGGTAATTGTTGAAGTTCAGTGTCGTCCTGCCATATGGGACCAATCAAGCGAAATATTTAAAGACCGGGACGCTAAATCAAAAGCATGGCTAGACATTTGTAAAGTACTGTTTGAAAATTTTGATGACTGGAGTGAAGCAGAAAAAAACATACAAGGTAAGTACCTACACTCTTTTTTTATTTTATAATAACGTAGGTTAGGTAAACTATTCTTTGCGCCTAATTTTTATTTTTAATAATCTATGCAATTAGTTATATATAATTAGTTATTTCAATTGTATTTGTGTCAATTAAATGTTTTCAACAATTAATCCAACTATAAAATTAAAACTCGGAATATTTACAATAATTTACCTATGTAAATATAAAATCATGCTTATATTCAAAACTAGTGCAGAGATACTGCGTATTTCTGAACATTGTGAAATTCGTGTGAACAATGTCCCATAATATTGGTATGGTTTTATATAATTATTGCTCGATAAATTCCAAAGTTCTTTCTTTCGGCCACGCGGTCGCCGCCATTTTGCGCGTCACGAGACAACCAGTATGTTCACGACTGCGAGCTTCACACTACTTCACACTATCGGTGTATTTAGGGTTCAAAATCATTTTAGGGCAGAAACAGTGGATCGGTAGGTAAATAAATAAAACAATTATCAACTAAAATATTTATTATATTGGTTTTAGAATTGGGCTAGTAACTTTGTAAAATAAGCGTGCGTTTTGTAGTTTTGTAGGTTTTTCTTTGACATCTCTCAACTTTAGTTTACAACAATCTAAGTTATTTGGTTACATCCTATGATTTTATATAACTAGATTAGTTATACGCCCGCTTTCAAAGGCAAGAGCAATGGAAGGTAATTGCCTACCATGCAGTTAGTCACGCTCCAATCGGTGTCGCGTCTACATGTGTTTGAGTACCAATAATATTTTAGTAAAAAAGATGCCTACTTGTGTTTTTAGACACTGTACAAACTACACATCACTGGATGTGTAATGAAAGAAAAAAAGTTTCATTTTATGCGTAATTACATAACATTTTACCTATTTAATGTAAGAATACTGAATTTCTTATAATTTTCGACTGTCATGGCGGCGCAACTGGTTACATCCGATGAATTTAACAAATAAAATCATTAGGTATATTATTAAAATATGCCTGCTATGTTAATAAAAAATGTGTGGTAAAAAACCGTGAAAATTCAATTATTGAATGTACATAAATTATAAAAAAGCCTTCAATAAATACTGCGATCTTGCCATGACAGCTGTCCGTCTGCAACGAAATAATCTGCGAAGCT
Source organism: Ochlodes sylvanus (assembly GCA_905404295.2). NCBI lineage: Eukaryota > Metazoa > Arthropoda > Insecta > Lepidoptera > Hesperiidae > Ochlodes > Ochlodes sylvanus. The sequence continues at coordinate 8,942,615 of FR990144.1, forward strand.
ATCGCGTAATGTATACGAATCTCTGTGGGTATTTCCAATTAACCCCCGAACTGAACGTATATGGTCTGGTATAATGACAATATCATGAAAGTCATTAATTTGACTTCTTGATCTTATAAAATTATGCAAAATACAAATTGTTTTAAGAAAACAAATTGCTTTGTCTTTTCCAACGTTCAATGGACGATGGAGTATGCGAAATTTATTAGCCATGATACCAAATGTACACTCAATATAACGTCGCGCTCTCGTTAACCTATAATTGAATATTTTTTTTTTGTAGTTTAAATCGAGAGCTCGAGCATATGGCCGCATGACATGGCTAGATAACCCAAATGCTTCATCTCCTACAATAATATAGGGCAAAGCTGCGGTTGCAGCAATGTTGGTTGGTTTATCATTGTGTATTACGGGCAATGCTTTGGCAGGAGGAATATCTATTAAGTCATTGTTGATTTGTTCGTACAATCGGCTTTGTGTGAAAATTGCGGAGTCAGATTCTTTACCCTGCACTCCCACGTTTATATAGGTAAACTCATAGTTGGCGTTACACATTGCAAGCAGTACAATAGAATAGTAATGCTTATAGTTGTAATAGAGGGAACCACTATGTGGAGGTCTTATAATGCGTATATGTTTTCCGTCTATTGCACCTATGCAGTTAGGAAACTGGGCTTGCGTTAAAAAACCTTTTTCAGTCTCTACCCATAGCGCACGGGAAAATTTTGGTATACATTCTTCCTTTAACCTTTCAATTATAATTTGACAAACTTCTGTTACTATTTTTCTGACCGTGGTTAGTCCTGTCTGATACGCCAGATGAATATCGACGAAGGTATGTCCACTAACTAAATATCTGTAATAAAATAAAATACCTGTGTTATTGTTTCAGTGAAAAAGCTGCAGCAAAGGTGGAAAACTGCAAGAGACACTTATATAAGAGTGAGGTCTACTAAAAAAAAACTTAAATCAGGCTCCGGTTCCAGGGCAAATAAAACATACGTTTACTATAACATGCTGTCATTTTTAGATTCAAACACGAATACTCAAGGAGAAGAATCGGCAGACAATTTTAATCAGTCAGTAGAGCAAAACGCGTCACCGAGAACTTCACAAAATAATACGATTATTGAAGAAGATTTGATTAATGTACCTAGCACCAGCTCCAGCGTTACCAAAGAAACACGATCTTCCAAGAAACGTAAGTGCGAATCGCCAACTGATTTCGAATTAGAGTTGTTAAATTGCGTGAAGAATAACACTGCAGATAATATGGACGAAGACTTGAATTTTTTTAAGTCATTATTACCAACTGTAAAAAAATTGAGTTGCTTTAAAAAATTATTATTTCGTACGAAAGTATTAGAAGCTTTAATTAATATTGAAAAAGAAATGATTATTACCATTAAAATCATTTACCAGTTAAAATTATGACCTTTCATTAACGCAAAATACGGTAACGAATGATTTAGAATCCCTAAATGTAAGATCAGATACGAACAATGAATAAATAGGTAACAAGAAAGACTTTGAAGATTTGATTAAGACTGTTTAATTATTAAGAACAAAAGAAAGAGAAGAACATGAAGAACTATTTAAGTTAGTAAAAAGCGCAATTTTATATTTATATTTTTCTGGTCTCATGTGCAATTATTATGATATACAAGGGCATTCGCCAAAAGTTTACAAGCCTTGAGGTGTCATGTTCATAAGGAAAGAAACGGGGTCGATTCGGACACTTTTATCTTAAACCCTATTTTGGGGTCAAATAAAAAAGTGTATCAATAGACCCCTTTTTTACTTAATGGACCTTTTTTTTGAACCTACTCATAACATTGCTCCTTCATATGTCCTCTTCTTAAATTTAATCTTTTATGTAGTAAACTGTGATTATGATTGTGATGATAAATAAGAATTTAAAATAATATTAGTACCCGATCTAGTAATAGAAGGGAATAATTAATAAGGGAAATATTCATATGTAAAAACTTGCAATCAATATGCGTCATTATAATTAATACTTTGTAAGGTAGGTATATTATTATAATTAAGACATTTAGACTTATTGTACTGTTTTAACTGTTATTGTGTTTTTTTATTTTAAACTTGAACCTGTGATTTTATTAGTGTATTTCAAATGAATAATCAATGACTAATTGTAACGTAGCGTTTATGCAAGACACTGTGATGACTGTTGTGATTAAGTATATAAAAAAATAAGTGAATAAGTAGGTATAGATAAAAAAAAACGAAAAAGATAAAACTGTGTAATTTAGAAATAACAAAATATAATTAATAAATATAAGAAACTGTGATTAATATGATGATTAATAAGTGTGCGGTTATGTGTTTCGGTCCGTGAACCACATCAAGAAAAACATTTTAAGCCATATTCAGGTGTCACTGCCGAAACAATAAGAACTTCTTCTTCTTTCTTGCTTGATGTGGCTAAACAGTAATGTGACTTACATAAATTGGCAAAAAATATGAGTGTTCTAAACTTTTGTTAAATAATGACTGTTTTTTTACATGAATAAAGATGATTATTAATATCGAAATGTCTTTACTTACCGCAATGTCATTGCAAATCGTTCCATTGGTGATACGATTGACGTAGATTTCAATCGTAGATTGTTAGTCTTCAAATAGGGCTCCAGTTTTGAATATAATTCATCATAGACTTGTAATGAAACTTTAAAATATTTGAAAAAAAACCTTTCATTTTTTCTTAATATACCAAACTTCACCACGAATTCCCCGCACAGTAACCTAGATTCAACGAACGGGCTTACTGGCTGGCGTCTTTTTTTGGCAATTCGTCGTCGCCGTCGTCTTGGTAAATAATACAACATTAATTTATCCATTATTACTTATTCGACTGTACACCTCCAACGTCAAAATTGTACTGAGAAAACTGCGTACGCGGATGCACGCGCCGATGCCCGCACGCGAACGTGCTCACGTGCGTGCACCAGAAGCGTGGCCCGCGACGTGCTCACGTGCGTGCACACGCTTAACGCAGTTTATGCCCTTAACCTTATACAATCTTTTCCTTTAGAGCCAATTGTTGTTCAAGATCTTGCAGACTCTATTTCAGAATCGACTTCTGCTGGTGCTGTTGTATCCGTATCATCCTTAACAGCTAGTATTCAGCTAGAACTAAATATTCCTATTTCAAGTACATCCACATTTTGTCCCACTATTTTTGAACCAGCGACTGCATCGTTGTCTAAATTTGATATACCATCAACAGCTAAGGATCTGCCAAGTGTTCAAAATTTCATTCAGTTGCCTAAGAAAGTAACTGTTGTCAAGACAAGACAAGGAAGAAAAAAACAGTATGCAACAATATTAACATCAACACCGGTCAAAGACGCCCTAGTTGAAAAAGAAAATAAAAAGGCTAAAGCTGTGAAAAACCAAGGAAAAGGAAAAGAAACAGGAAAGAAAAGCAAGCCACAAATGGTGAGTCGTGAGAAGGTTAGGAAGAAAATTCTGCAGGACTCCAATGACACTACTTCGACGTCAAACGTGAATACGGATGAGTTATGCCAGGATGACGAAAATGACGATGCAGAACATGCAAGCAACTTGTCTTGTATAGGGTTTTCCATTAACCACCGCAGCCCTCAAAGACAACATAATCGATGCCATCGGTCAAATTCAGCCTGATTCATGCGCCAAAGTTATTGAAAACTGGACCTTTCGAATGTGCGATACGCAGCGAAGCCGCGGCGGCCATTTGAACGATGTTATATTTCACCCATAATGACATTGATAGGGCTTTCAAATAAAGATAAAACCTTATTGATATCTGATATACAACTTGTTTTATTCAGTTTTAAAATCGACCCGCCCCTATTGGAAAACCCCATATATGGTGAATTCGGACGAAACACAAACAACAATGAAACATGGTACCGGTGCACTTCTTGTGGGCTCTGGGCTCATGCCGACTGTACTGGACGGGAGTCTGCGCACAATTATGTGTGCGATATGTGTTGATCACCATTGTCCACATGCTGATCACCATTGTCAACCGATGTTGACAATCGTGATTAAACGTAATTTTTTTTAATTTTTTTATTGTACCAAAATTAATAAACCAAAGTGATTAAAGTTGATCTCAATTGATAGTTAAGAAAGAAAAGTTTATAATAAGAACAGGGCAATAAATAGTTGATTCACATATTTTCTTTTTTTTTCATTCTCGCTTAAGTATCCCCATTATCTACATTTCCCCTACGCATCGCAAAGTACCTACCTATTTTTCGCTGCATTTGTTCTAAAAAAAATGTTATTTTTTTTAAGATCATGATAATTACGTTAAATAATGAAAATACCCATCTATTGGGTTTTTTTCCCACATAAATACCCGGTTTTTTCCCACTGCCCATCTCAATTACAGAAATGATTTTTTCTATAAGCTATTATGTGACCGTCAGAATGGCGGGTCAACAATCGTACTTTACTTTGAATTTATGCTAAATAATTGCTTATATTTGCTTATCATGATGAGAGAATTGCTTATTGCATAATTTTAAAGAACTAACAAATTTTAGTTGACCGTCCATTCTGAGGTCAGGATGGCTGGTCAACTGTCTGTAAAGTAGTAACTACGTAGAATTACTAATGTTTTAATGGACCAAAAATTGCTTATAAATTGCTTATTTCTCAATTTGAAAGCCTGCACCCCCTTATTAAATTCATAGGCCAGGCACGTCCCTAAAATCCCCCAGTGCCTGCTCAAATTATATGAGCAAAGTGACGAATGTTGGAAATTGCGTTTCAATTCAAAAGGTTTTTAAATGCCTGCCGTGAGACAAAACGTACTTACCCTCCGTTAATTTTAATTACTTACTGTCGTCGTTTATTTTACGTGCTGTTGGAGATTGAAGTCGTAGTTACAGTAAGTCAATTATTTTTTAATGTGGCTGTATGCCTTTTTTTTTATTTATAATTTATTTTACAGTTCTGTTTTACCGCCAAAATTAAAACTCTTGCAATAACATTTATTATAGGTGCGTTAATTAAACCTTTTTTTCGTAATGAAAAAAGAAAGGAATTTTATGAATTCGTTGGAGAAACAAAAAAAAGCGATTTCATCATAATTATAAACATTTGTTTCAAAATATTAATGACCTTCCTGCGGCAAGCGACCCAGTCTTTACAACATGACACCATGTCATAGATCTTCTTGCTATGGTATAAAAACATTTGAACTGGTCCTACGCAATCTTATTACTTTTGAAATATCAGAAGAAAGTATTTCTGTATATGAAGCACCTGACAAACTAGTTTTAAAGGACATTGAATATGAGCTGCTTTCAGTAATAGAATTTGTTTCGCCTACTGTTGGTAGAATGGGCCACTATAAAGCAAACAGTAGGCGAGGAAACGTATGGACGATCCAAATACAAGAATCATACGAAGCACCAACAAAAAACTGATTCCACATTGTATTGTTTATGTTAGAAAATAATGTCAATTCATTCAAATCTATTAACATAAGTAAATAAGAGCAATTATAATACATTATTTCAATTAAAAATCTTGTTTTTAATTTGTAACATTAATGACAAGTGCGATTTTCTGAGCTGAAAACGCTAACATTTGATCCTTTGAACTTCGAACTGAATTTGTCCTTCGAAGGCGCCAACACCCCTTTATATCAATGACTCAGGACTAAACCATCAACGATTCGTTACTAGCCGAAAAGGAAAAGAACGAAACCCACCACGTTACGTAACAAAAATCGCTTGATTTTAGGTTAGTAGCTAGCAATAATAGCAAAAACACTTTGCCACGGAATTAAACTTGGAAATAAAAAAAATACTGATCCGACCGACATCCAACTATACAAATACGACTATCGCCATAGACTCTGGTTGTTCAGCATGGTGTACGAGCAAGGAAACGACAATGACCATTAAGTATGGGGAAATGGCCTATAATGGCTTCATAATTATTTAATTTGATCAGCTTAGTAAATAACATTGAATACCAAGTCACGTTAGTATTTTTCAAAGCTAAACTGGGGATAGAAATATTAAATATATTTCTTATTTATGTTATTAAGATATTTACACTTCAAAATACCTTCTCGACATACGAGTAGATGACAACTTAATACTCTCTATATACTCATGATAATTATGATTTTACATCTAAATCACGTGCTGCATCAAAAACATATTTCACTTATACCATAATTTTTGTTTTAACATTTTTATATATATAATATTTTTACTTATAATATATTTTAAAATGCCCCATTCGATATACTGATTGTAATACTTAAACGACGGTTAGATTAAAAACTAATAATTATGGTGCTGGAGTTCATCTGAAGTGTGAGAAAATTGCAGGCAAAAATAATCATTCTCCTTTGACTTTGACAAAAAATGGATGGAGGGATTGACGCAACACACTCATAGCCCCGCACTAGGATTCCGGGTCGTGGTGCCATGGACAACACAAGATACAAGACAGAAGAAGACACACCCAGCCCGAGAACAGAAAGAACAATGGCCAAATTTCTATAGGAGCTGGACTCGACTTTTATTTTTCATGTCCCAAAATAAGCTATAGTTAGATCGGTTTGTTTTTATGTTCTAAACACCATCCTGTTTGAAAATCATTCCTAAATAGCCACGATTTTTTATAATAACGTTAACAATAATTTTGAGGTTAGAATCCACAAGTATCTTTTACCCGACTGTGGCGTAGCCTAAAAGTGTAGTTAGCGATAAGCGAGAAGGGTAATTATCGATCTTGTTTCTATTTATTTCGATTTCTCAGAGAATTACCAAAAAAAATAGAACATCTGTCAAAGCACACTAACCCCGTGTCTGTCTATATGACTCAATAAATTCAATGAAATTCTATATTGCTTTAACTTGTACAACATGTAGTTTAGAAATTAAGGATGGCATAACATCACACATGAAGCCTATCTTGAAAGACTTCAAGGCTTTATTGTGGTTTGACACCATCAATTCTGCCTGAGGAGAGTTAGTCGCTAGATACATACTGTCTTTCGGTATTCAATGCTCAAGTTGGACTTACATTGACAAATCGAGTAATGTAGTAGCTTACAGGAATAAATGTAGGTAGATCGGTAGGTAGTAAAGGTAGGATTTAAGAGTACTTAAAATGAAAGAAATAGGCTTGACAAAAATACTTTTTAGTCATCATCCTCTCTTACAACTACAGCATCGAGGAATGCTGCTGGTTCTGATATTGTGGGCTGATGCCTGGCCCACCCAAGGTACCACACAAGTGTCATAACGTGTGCACAGCACCCAACCGTTCTTCTACCAACAAGGCAATTACAACAATATTGTACTATAACTTCCCTTCCAGACACATTATTTTCAATTAATATATAAACATAATATACTTTTCTCGAAATGTGTCTGGATTTAATTTTGCTTCTTATTAGCGAATTATTTCCACTTCTTCTCAAACAATACTTTTCTCTGCTTATTTCAATGCGATACCCTCCGTGAAACCTGACATGTTCACTATAATAGGACCTAGCCTGTCGAATCTGATATGTTCCTAGGGCAAATAATATAACTTCACTATATTCTAAATGGGGGAATATTATATTAGTATTGGAATGAGCTGTTATACTAGTAAAATCAGATGTGCGTCTATTCATATTCATTGCGTTTACAAAATGAGATAAATTATTATTTAATGGAAATCGTTCCCTAAAAGTCTCGTTTGAAGTACCCATTAACGACTTCCACCACCCAACAGCAAATTGTAACGCAACAACTCCTGTTAGCTTGCTCGGTGGTGAGCTGATGTTGACCCTCAAGCAGGAATTCTGACATATATGTTTTGTATGCTGCAAGCCTCTAACAAACTAATTGAGTCTCTAAATTCCCTGTCCAGAATAAAAATATCATTATTTTGATAGTAGAGTTTTCATCTCTGAAAAGAGATTTCATTATATCTGCATCAGATGTGGTAGCTTTGTATGGGTCAAAGCAGTCAACAATGTAGCCATCAGGTGTCACCAGCAAAAATGGTTTTAACAAGTTTTTATATTTATGAAGGGAATATGTGTCCTTTTGGAACATATAATTGGAACTTTTCTTTATATAAATATAAGTCCCATCACATAGAATTATCGTATTTCATTATTTTCATTATAAATAGCATTTGGAATCATTAAATTGTGTTGCAACAAATGTTCACGGGATACATGTTGAAGTCCCAGATTTTTAGGCACAAAATCCTATACCAATATCTCTCTAACCTTATCCATCAATCTTTCTAATGTTCGTCTTGGAACCATTAATAACTGAGATAACCGGTCATCTGAGTCACCAGTTCTCATCTTCATTAGAAGAGCACCTAAACCCAAAATGCCTCTATTGATTTCTAAAAGACGTGGCATTTCATATAATAAATGTTCAAATTGCTGTTTATTTATGCCAAGCCAATAATGAAACAAATGTTCATCAGTTCTTCCAACACTTTCCATACTTGAGAAATCCAGAAATGTATTAAAAGCATTTATAAAAGAAAATGCATGTTCCACTTGTTCAACTGTAAATGTGCTAAAACTGTTTTGAGAATTGAACAAAATATCCCAATCGGTACTAAATGTATGTTCTAAACAAATACGAGCATTTTTAGGCAAGTAATATTTGTATCTGCTTAGAGTTGTTGCTCTTAATGGGTCAGAAATCCTATGTAAATCTCTGTTCCGGCAACCAGAAAAAACACAATGTGCTGCAGTATTAGCCGCTCGTCTATACTGTGATAAAGTAATCACAACAGATTCTTCTTCAGGATGCTGGTTGGTGTTTGTAGAGCTTGGCTCTGGCTCCGGTTCCCGCTCTGGCTCAGGCTCTGGTTCGACCTGCTGCTCAATATTTTGCTGCATATTAAGCATTGCAGCTCTCTTGAGTCTCAGCCAACAGGGATGACAAACATGGTCTGATGGAGTTACCTGAAACAACATACAGCCTTTTCTTAACATGTTACAGCTCAATATTAGGTTGCAATAATAACAATATTAGGTTGCAGTGATGAATTCACTATAACACTGATAACAATACAAAGAAAAAAGTGCATAATATATAAATCATAATTACCTGCCGTGGGGCAATTCTATTTTCAACTTCAATATGTATTGCTTGTTGTAACTGAGATGGATTCTCTCTGACAATAAGATCACGTTTACGCTTTCGCAGAGAACTTCCACAAAGTGCGCAAACATGCATGTGGCCACGGGAAGATGAGGCACCAGGTTCATTAGCCAATCCGGCGTTGACCTGCTGCATTGCCAATTGTTTACAGGGATCACATATGTAATCTTCTTCAGTAATCTAAAATAAGAATTAGAGTTGTACTATGATATATGATTGTGTGTGATGGTTTAGTTATGTTTGAGTACTAAAATAAGTAGGTATTTTAAAATACGTACTATTATTGAAGAATTCCACTCGCAGATCTTAGAAATTACTCTCGTATCAAGCTCAAAAACGAGATGGCGGCGAAGGGTATTGATGCGTATGTTACAATTAACACACAGCAATCGCAGGGCTAGTTGTGGCGTCTGCATGATGTCTCAGGTCTCTCACGAATCCAAAACCAAAAAGCAAAATCGGTGTCCAGAAGTCAAAAGCACAGGTAATCGTCACAATCACAAGTACCGTTATCAGTCCGTAAAACAATGCCAAGGTCAAAACAACAGAAGGAAATCCAAATAGCGTACTTCTTATCACAATTCACAACACAGACTAGGTAGATTCACAACAACGTTAACATTACATTCAACAAGGTGAAGAAGTCGAAGTAATGCCATCAAGCCACCAAAGAGTATAAAACATAGATTAGATTAAACACAAAAACTGCGTTTTAAGCCTTAATGATACTAGTAGTAATAGCAATCTAATAATCGAGTCGCATCAGTGTTTCCAGATGCAAAAACTAGAAATACCGTGAATTCTACAAAATAAGGTGTATTGTATGAGATTTGAGGTTTTCCCTATTGCAATCAGTTTTTGTGTGTGTCAAAATACGGTAAAATGTACTAAAAACACTAAACATCGTTTACGGTAGACCTACCGTAATTATGTGGTATCTGGCAACACTGGGTCGGATCGATGGCCCGATGGGTCGATGCCAAATGACGTTCACAGAGTACTTAATCACTACGATGACGTTCCGTTGTACGCAGTTGAACAAGACAAGTTAGTCCAAGAAAAGTTCACAAACAAAAATAAATGAATATCTTTTTTTTGTGGCTACTTAAAGAGATATTTCTTATGTTTTTTAAGATCTTATAAAATAAGGGTATTTTTCAAATATATGTCATATTGGGACGCCATCGTTTCGTCGTCTGGTACGATTTGGCCATCCTTCTTTAAACTCATCATTCAAATTTCCGCCTCGCTGGGAATCGAACCCTTCGAACGGCAGAGAAGAATGGCGCCATACAGGTAGTCGTTAACACCTAAGACAGGAGAATAATAATTTTCTATACAAATCTATACATCTTATCTTGAATTGGAGTGTCTGTTTGTAATATTAAAATAACCGCTTTTTACTAAATGCATGTGGTGTATACACGATGCATATTATACCAAAATAACATTTTTTTACAATTTTTGTCGGTCTGTCTGTCTGTCTGTCTGTTTATTCGAGATAATCTCTGGAACGGCTGGACCGATTTTGACGGGACCGTCACTGGCAGATAGCTGATGTCATAAGGAGTAACTTCGGCTACATTTTTTAGTTAATTTCCATGCGGACGAGGACCGGGACGCGGAGTCGCGGTCACAGCTCGTTACTAATAAAAATCGAACTAACCGCTGTCCTAAACTTGAAGTCTTAATTTTACTGAGATCTTAAAAAACGTATTTTTCCCAACTTAGGAACCACCTTTTAACAGGTTATCAGACAACCAAGACAGTTAAAATTATTGTTAAATAGTTGTTTTGTTTTTTTGATGAAAAGTAAATAAAAAAAACATTTCACGGTTAATTAAGGGTGTTGATAGTTAACAACATGCAGGTATAAATCTCTACCATACACCATACAGGAGTATTGGCGTAATTAAAGTGGATGGTAAATTAGTCTGAAAACCTACAAAGGTGACCTGGTGTCATAGCCTCGTCGGATGGTTTGCAGGTGACAAGCAATGCAAAGGCTCGGAGATGAATGGAACCCGTTACTATTGCTTTTTTCGATATTTCTGAAACACTCAATATCCGCTTATCCATTATCACACACACTAGTGGAAACTACAAAACCCCTCAAAACATATATAACCAATTCGTAACAAACTAGTAAATAAAGATTAAGATTATTCCGAGACTGCAAAAACAGCAAAGCGAGGTAATTGGTGACACCGACGTGATACAATAAATTTCAAAAATGGACATGTGCCCACACATATTCCCACAGTACAATGAAATTGGGTCCTTCAAGAAGCCCTGGCTTCTTTCTAGGCCGGCAACGCGTTGGTGACGCACCTGGTGTTGCCAATGTCCATCGGCGACGGTGATTACTTACCATCAGGTGGTCCGTCTGGTCATTTGTCTCGCCAGCACCAAACACCAATTTGCAAAACGTCATCTTAAGTATGTGATTAAAAAAAACAATCATGTGGCTTTGCCAAATATAATCAACTTACAACTAAGACAATTATAACATTACCTCAATCATTTTATACCACTTTCAGTCTTTTTCACATCTGTATCAAGTTTAGGAACCTTAATATCCTCTACTTCATCACTTTTACTACGTTCTTTCACATTATCACATACACTTTTCTTCACGACTTCAACATCAACATCTTTCACTTTTGCTTCACTTTCTGTTTCAGCTTCTTCATTGTCTTGTTCATCTTCTTTGTCTGCATCATCATCGTCATCGTCTCCTCCTTCCAATATCTCCTCTGTGTCCTTATCATCTGGGACCGCATCAGACGGCTCATATGAGTGTCTTTTCAACTTCTCTAGCCAAAGACCCATAGAATTGCCCTCGATTTCCCCTTTGACAATGTTTGGGTAGATTTGTTCATGTTTAAACTTCTCAATCGCTTCTTCCGCCTCTTCCCAAGTTAGGCTATCGTGACTGCTTTTAAATTTTTCGTCGTATCTTTCGTAATGTACCTATTACAAAAAGATTTATACCACTATGTGACAATCAACAATTTAATGTCTTTTACTTGTAATAAAACTTTTTAATTGCAACGGGTAATCGCGATCTTTGTTTTTTATGTACCGATATTTCGACGCTGTAACATGGTGATCCATATGGCATATGGTACCTAACAACGTTAAATGAACTAGACGTTAATTAAGCTGACAGACTTAACGTCACGTCAATTAATGCCATCATTAAAGACAGTCAAGTGTCAGCTGTCAAAATTTTCTCCATTCAACCATGATCCATGTAACTGGCTGAAACATGGGTATATAAAATACAATTACGCGTCAGATACACGACAGACTCACCTTATCAAGCACCAATCCTAAACCAGGAATAGTTGGTATCATTACTTTTTCTTTGCCAAAGACTTTATCCATTATGGACATATCAGTATGTCCACGGACCACGGCCACCATCAACCCAACCATCTTTCTTATCTGATGCAGCATAAAGCTTTGTCCCTGTAAAATTTGTAAGTATATAATACAAATTTTAATGATCAAACAATTAGTATAATGATATAATTGCTCAGTTTTTTACTTATAATAAATGAATGCTTGACAGCAATCCCACCTGATAGTACATGAACTCGGTAGGTAATAGATAGCTAGCCAGAATGACAGGTTAGACGGAAAGTTAATAATATCAGTAATAATATTGATATTATAATACTTATGTGAAGCCCTACCACCAATCAGGTTTCCTTCCATTGCCTCTTATAACACCGCGTTCTGCTAGGAGGGATCGTGGTCAGTATTCTAGGCCGCCTCAATATGGCTAAAATCCTATTGTATATTCAGACAGCTTGATATAAAAACGTCAATTGGCTACTTCAAAGGATACATAATAAGAAACCAGGCATTGTTACTAATAAGAAAATCGACTTTTTATTTCCTTAGCATGAAAATGTAATAATTACCTTGACCAATAAAACAGCAAACTCCATATCACAGGTGACAAATACCTTATCCAGTGTAAAACTCATCATATATCTGGACGCCGATGGATCTTGGTAATGTCTGTACAACACCAAAAACAAATAATTACTAATTGATCATTTTTTATACAAAATAAACATAAATGTCTATCAGAATCCCCGCTGACAATGCACTTGAATGAAAATGCTATTGACGCAATACTTTTTATATTATTTAACCTTTCAGTTAACCGTCATCGCGAACTGTAACTCCAAGTGATGTCAACCACGCTGGCCAAGTTCAGATTAGCGGACTTCACACACCTTGGAGAACATTATGGAGAACTCTCAAGTGTGCAGGTCTCCTCAATATATTTTCCTTCACAGAAGCAAGTGATAATTTAACTCTAAAACGCACATGTTTGAAAATTGGAGGTCCATACCATATTGGTACCAAATTACTTAGAAAAACAAGTATATTTTGTAGAAATAAAAAAAAATCTAACGTCTTTGGTAGAAAACACATGTATCATCTTGGTGTTACCAATGGTCAACAAACATTGGTAACAAACTTTTGCAGCGACTAAAATTTGATACAAAGCAATGCATCAAATGAAAAAAATAATTTAATAAGTTAATTATTAACTAACTTCTTCTCCGTAAAATTATGATAGTTTTTAGTCCCTTTGTAGAAAGCCAGTACATCATTCACTTTCACCATCTTTTCGGCCGTTATCCTATAAGCTTTCCTCTTTACATCGTCATCTGCACTCGGCTCAAATGTATAAGTTGGTAGCGTATAACTATATGTCCGTGCATTGCACTTTGATTTTGAGTTGAACCGATTTGTCACCCTTTTAACCCCAAACACCCTTATGCACTCAGGTAATCGTAGATTTATTTCTTCTATGTTTATTTCCAGAGCTAGAATAGAAGTTTTCGTTTTACGGTCATATCATAAGAATAATTCACAAATAAATATACAATGGCTGTGCAACAATAACAACATAGAATGTTATAGGATGGAAGAATAAAATTATACCAACAATTACTAACTGGACTATTACCAACAACAACTAACAGGACTAATTTATTTACCATACCAGTGAAAATACAGTTAAACATAAACAGGTATGGACAATGGGCATTCTTATCACTAAGAGCGATCTCATCCAGACAAGTATTTTCTTTGATGTTCTTAACATTCTATCCACAGATTACAGATAGACAGAATATTGAAAATTACCTTAAATTGTGCAGTCCAGTAAACTTATTTTGGATGAGACCAATAAGATTGAAAGGATGAAGGTATCTCAATTACAAAATATAAAAAGCATTACGCATACAGCTAAAACATTAAAATACTAACGTAGCTTTAGGGACACCACCTGCCTTGCAGCTGAAACACCCTTATCCGTCCGTGAACTTCTCTGAAACTGAGCATTTTGTTGGTTGACAAAATCTTCTTCGGTAATGTATTTGGCTTCTTTTAATGCTTTCAACAGATCCTCCTCTATAGTTGGCACACCAGGATTCCTGGATATTAAAAAATATTTTTTAATCGGAAATATTACAAGCAAAATGTCCCGGGCTTTATTTCTAAGCTAAAGTTGCCTCCTTCCTTTTTATTCATTATATTAGCGTGAAGATTACTTACGATCTAATGGAATTAGAAGAAAACCATGACTTTTATATTACAATAGAATACATAAATATTGTTCACTAGCGACCCGCCCTCGCTTCGCTTCGGGAAACTTATTATCAAGTGCTTAAATATAAAGTTTCATGGTTCTTTAAGAGATGGCGCTAGGCGTTCTTATTCTTTAAGTTAGGAAGGTTCACCTAGATGGCGCTGTGCTTAAAACCCGAAGAAATCCCATACAAACTTTCAACCTTTATTTCAACTTCTTCATCCCTTTTTGTCGCAATAAAAGGTAGCCTATGTCCTTTCTCAGGGTCTAAAGATTGTCTGTGTCAAATTTCATCAAAATCGGTTGAGAGGTTTAAGCGGGAAAGCCACGCAGACAGACAGACAGACAGACAGACAGACAGACAGAGTTACTTTCGCATTTATAATATTAGTAGGGATTGCTGTGAGCATGTAATACTACATATTCAGCAAATTAATTTGCACATTCATTTACTACTTGTAGCATCAGGCTTACCTTTGCATACCGTAGTAATTAACGCCACTATAACCCAGTAACATCGCCATTTTTTTCCTTTTAATCCTCTCAAAGGGTTTATCACAGACTTTCTTTTCATCTGACTCCCCATTCTCTTTCTTGTCACTAGTGATTTCTTCCCACTGTCTTTTCATAAATCGTTTCTTGTAACGAGTTTGCACTTTTCCTTTCACCAAATCTGGGTTATTTTCCTCCACCGTTTCCGTGATAACATCCATTGCGGTGATTGATCTGCTTTGTATTCCTATAACAGATAAAAGACCTCAGAAAACTTGACAATTATAACTAAAAGACACAAATATATAGGTAAGTAAAAGTAATTAAGTATTTTGTAAAATATAATTGGAAATCCTAATGTTCTTCCTATAAAATACGTGATATCGTTAATCGATAATAAGAAATATATCTACCTGGTTTTATGAGGGGATATTTCTGAAGATTTTGTCTCAGTGAACTTACTAATAAATTAAATAATCTGACTGACATACCTACAATGAATATCTTAATGTTTTTAAGCCACTTCCTAATCTTTCGGTTAAGTTTTATTTATCATACATTAACAACACGTGCACTTACTGTAATGGCTTGGCACTTTGGCACATAGATTAAAGTATAATGTACGTACTTTGGCATTGGCAGCGGCGGGGCGGCGGCCATATTTTTATGTTCTCAGTTAGTCAGTCAGTCAATCAGTCAGTCATCAGTGTCAGACTGACACTGACACTATCAGTGTCCTGTGCTGTGTTCAGTGTGTTCTCATCAACGCGGCAACGATTAAAGATTTCTTAATTCGATGGTTCTCATTCTCACATTTCTCACTCTCCAAGTCTCCACAGACAAAGCAAACTTATAAACAGCCACAGATCCTATAGATTAAAGTTTATGATTTATTTATTCCGTCAATGCCGTCATGTTATGTATAATTTCCACCTCATCTTACAGTATTGTTTCACTTTGTTTGATAAGCAATTATTGGAATATTGGACACCGCCACATACCATTCAATATTTAGCACTCCAAATACACACCTACCAATTTCAAAATATATGTATTGGACAATATCAAGAACGTTATCCAATTGAAATTGATATTGATATTGATAGTACATAATAGGTTCTAATTCTATTAATAATATTTTAGGACCTTTGATTATTTAATCAAAGTTTAGGACTATTCATCATCATGATCATCGCAAATAATGTGTGTCAACAATATAATTATTGTCGTGTGTAATGTTTATGTGAAAGTATCATTATAAAAATATTTTATAGCAAAGTCTCTCGCCGCGTCTGTCTGTCTGTCTGTTCGCGAGAAACACAAAAGCTACTGAACGGATTTTCATTGCGGTTCTCACCATTATACAGAGGGATTCATTAGTAAGGTTCAGGTATATTATGTATAAAGTCAGGCCGGAAAAGTCGGGCGGAAAGTATTAAAAATTTTGGGCACTCGAGGAGGCTTTTGTTTATGAATTATTTTTACAATTCGTTACCATTTTTTAACATTACCATAAGCAAGAGGTTATAAAATTGAATTCATCACTAGGTACAATATAAATGTAGGTACCTACTGACTAGATATACACCTACCTACTAATGGTAACCACAAAACAAATATGCGGATTAAAATTTTACTGAATTAGCGTATAGCCACAGTGCGCATGTCTGAACTTCGCGCATGCTTGTATATTCTCACGGACATTGTTATTCGGTACAAGGCTTCCAATCCAGCATGGGTTGACGCAGTGCTAAAAAAATGAAAGGCGGTAGCTCGGAGCGCCTGGTCGTGCGACCGTCTCGTCGCAGAGGCGAGACGCGTGCAAGGTTAACCCGCTACATAACAATTATGTTAGCAGCAATCCTCTGTGGCGGCAGTTCAGCACTTCTCTTTCTCGTGCCACTGTATGCGGATCCAGCTTTAAGCGCTTTAGCCGCTGACTTCGACCCAATACCAGCAGAGTGCGTAACCGAACGACGCGATGACAGATTGGGCTTAGACAACTGTACGTGGGCCTCCTGCCGTGAAGGCTGCACCAGCGATGCTTATAAGTGTATCCAACTTCACGTCAAATATAAATCCCTGGCGGAAGACTGGCGCCCTGCTGTGCTATACGTCAACATTAAAGGCTGTGGATATCCCCCTGCGGTAGACTGTGAAAACTTCACTACAAGTTACGGCTACGTCGGAGCGAAGTACCCCTGTTATTGGTCACGTGCTGACACAGCTGTCGTGGTGCCGCGATGGTCAAGAGGAGAACAGGTGGCTATGGTAACAAGGACCCTGGCACTGCCACTCTTCCTGTCTGGGTGCGCCGGGATAGGGTTGTGCGCTTTACACTGCGAATGTAGACCTCGCCGTCGCCGACGTCCCCCACGCAGACCCCCACGCCTGCCTACCTTGTCCCCCGACGACACCTCAGTCTACCGCCTGGCTTAACATTCCTATCCGATGTATCAAACGTGTGGATCCTTTACAATTGGCACAAATATTAATTATACAATTTAAGAACATCGTTACTAATAAGTAATACAATAATGTAAATACCGATATTTTGTGGTGTTATACCAATTGATAGAAATAATGCAGACAGTACCAACCTAAATAATTATAAAATAAATATTTTAGTTATATACATACTTCCCATTAGAAACATATCATCGTGAACAACTAATAATTCAGTGTTTCTATATAACTAACCAGTTTAAAGAAGGAATTGTAATACTTATGAAAAATATAATAGTAATGTAATATACTTAATATCTAATATTTTCCTTTAGAAACTACTGCAGCTTAACATTATTGTGTGCAAAACTATACGAGTACCTTTCCATTAAATATTATTTTAGTATCATAATATTGTTTTATTTGCCTTTCATTCACAATATGTACCTAGTTATAATTATGTCCATTACTGTAGTTAAGTCTGCAGTTCTGCACCTATGGACTACATATTAAACTGGGTAACTGTCTATAAATAAAACTTACCTACTCATATGTAGTACATAAATAGAAATGTGGTGTCGTGGGACACCAGGTAGGAACGAAGTTCCTTCGGCTAATGAAGGCAACGGCGAACGAAAAGAAAGAGGGATAAAAAAATAAAAATTAAATGTGGCACTCGGTGACTGCCGCGGTAAAGCTATTGCCTAGCATTTTTTATCAACCTATGCAATTATAAAAATTAGATGAACAAATCTTGGATTGCCGCCATCTTGGATTTCTATTTTGACAGCACCATCGACTTCAACACCCTCGAAAACCATGAAAACGATACCCATGACGAAAAGTTGTTAATTTCGCGCAGCCGCCATCTTGGATTTCTATTTTGACAGCACTATCGGCTTCACCACCCTCGAAAACCATGAAAACGATACCCATGACGAAAAGTTGATAATTTCGCGCAGCCGCCATCTTGGATTTCTATTTTGACAGCACTATCGGCTTCACCACCCTCGAAAAGCATGAAAACGATGCCCATGACGAAAAGTTGATAATTTCGCGCAGCCGCCATCTTGGATTCCTATTTTGACAGCACTATCGGCTTCAACACCCTCGAAAACCATGAAAACGATACCCATGACGAAAAGTTGTTAATTTCGCGCAGCCGCCATCTTGGATTTCTATTTTGACAGCACTATCGGCTTCACCACCCTCGAAAACCATGAAAACGATACCCATGACGAAAAGTTGATAATTTCGCGCAGCCGCCATCTTGGATTTCTATTTTGACAGCACTATCGGCTTCACCACACTCGAAAACCATGAAAACGATACCCATGACGAAAAGTTGATAATTTCGCGCAGCCGCCATCTTGGATTTCTATTTTGACAGCACTATCGGCTTCACCACCCTCGAAAACCATGAAAACGATACCCATGACGAAAAGTTGATAATTTCGCGCAGCCGCCATCTTGGATTTCTATTTTGACAGCACTATCGGCTTCACCACCCTCGAAAACCATGAAAACGATACCCATGACGAAAAGTTGATAATTTCGCGCAGCCGCCATCTTGGATTTCTATTTTGACAGCACTATCGGCTTCACCACCCTCGAAAACCATGAAAACGATACCCATGACGAAAAGTTGATAATTTCGCGCAGCCGCCATCTTGGATTTCTATTTTGACAGCACTATCGGCTTCAACACCCTCGAAAACCATGAAAACGATACCCATGACGAAAAGTTGATAATTTCGCGCAGCCGCCATCTTGGATTTCTATTTTGACAGCACTATCGGCTTCACCACCCTCGAAAACCATGAAAACGATACCCATGACGAAAAGTTGATAATTTCGCGCAGCCGCCATCTTGGATTTCTATTTTGACAGCACTATCGGCTTCACCACCCTCGAAAACCATGAAAACGATACCCATGACGAAAAGTTGATAATTTCGCGCAGCCGCCATCTTGGATTTCTATTTTGACAGCACTATCGGCTTCACCACCCTCGAAAACCATGAAAACGATACCCATGACGAAAAGTTGATAATTTCGCGCAGCCGCCATCTTGGATATCTATTTTGACGGAATTATCGGCTTTAATACCCTAGAAAACCATGAAAACGACACCCATGACGAAAAAGTTGATAATTTCGCGCAGCCGCCATCTTGGATTTCTATTTTGACAGCACTATCGGCTTCAACACCCTCGAAAACCATGAAAACGACACCCATGACGAAAAAGTTCTGGTATTTATCGATAGATGGAAAAACTAAAACGTATCACCGCTGTGCCGGTCGGAGTGGGGTGTGGTTGGTTTTTTTCGTTACGGAATTTCTGGATTCGGTCCCCACGCTCAAGGCCCGCGTTAAAAGCTATGCAATAGCTTAAAAAAAAGGTATTATACACTACTCGCTTGTGTATGCGACTGTCGCGCATGCGCACGTCTTTGATTCCACGCATTTTTTCTTACGGTTTTACTATCACATATTTTTCAGTTCGGTCGCCGCAGCAAAACCTATCCCCTCCAAGCCTGCCGTAAGGAACTTCGTTCCAATGAATTATTTTTAGTTTGATGTACATTTTATTAGTACATATTTGCATCAATATTATTAAAATTGATATACGTTCGACGCGAATATGCGTGCAGCTAATTTTTTTTGATTTTCTTCGTGACTTCGTATAGTTTTTAGCCGAATATTGTTGGCACTATATCATATGTCAATGTTGGCACTGTACAGAAATATATATTATAGTATTTACGAGGACTTTAGTAAGATAAGAAATATAACTACTTAGCTGGCTAAATTATTTTAAGTACTTAACTAGGTAAGTACATAAATCTTTTTTCTTATGCACAAATGCGCCTCAGACTTGTTAAGCATTAGGTATATACTTACTGGTTTAAATGGTCGTTCCACCGCCTAATTTCAAGAGAATCTATTAGAGATAATAGAAAAGCGAAAAGAGTAAGAGACGAGCATTAGATATTAAATTAACAGTTGTCTCGAGCGACCCAAAATATGTTGTGTGGGCTCGATGAAGGAAAGCATTTAGAAAGAAAGTTTAGACTTCTCCATCGTCTGCTCATCTAGGGGATTGTCGCACAATCCACTACCCTTTATGGAATTAAGGTAGCAAACGAGCACGCGTCACCACCCTTCTCTGCCACTCTGCGCCCATGACAATTGACAACTGTGACAGATCTAGAACAAGACTCAAATGGGGACTAGGATGGTTAGTCCGGTTAGAAGACGGTGTTAGGCTAATCCCATTTGTGGTAACAGGCTGAAACCAAGCAATAGGTAAAGGTAATAAGATAAATAATACAAAACTGATTGTCCGAGCGCCTGTTGACATCAGATTTGCAACGGCTATCATCGCCGTATCGCTTGGCATCTAATTATATGCGTTTCGAGGGCTTCCTATTGTTCTCACTTGGCCACTCACTGTACACAGAGTACTTTATAACTCACTGTCGCTCTGTAAATGCGACTCAAATTGTACAACTTAAAGTAATTTTTTCGCCTACACTCCACTGATCTAATTTTTATGTAAATGGTTGACATACGAGCAGAAGAGCACTCAAACCACGTACGTCCGTTACTTAGGTACAATCACCGATTTCTGACTTTCAGACAACGCGACCAAAGCAATATTTTCACGGTCAATTTGAGATTATATCTAAATCCTTTTCAGATACTTATTATATAATTGTGATATTAACTGTACCTATATTCTGATAGTCGCATTCGGCAGGTATCTAATTAAATTTAAGTTTGTACTTCAGCAACGTTCAAACGTTGCGAAGGCGAGTTGCATTTTACGGAAACTTAATATTCTTGTGCAATTTTATACTCAGAACATGTTCTGACAAAGAGCTTGTGTTTGCGGACGCGTATCGCGATCTCAAGAGTGCTTACATACACTTCAAAACTTATCAATAGCTCTTCACAGCACTTCAGTAAAAATTCTATACATAAATCAGTTCAAGCAAAACCTATCTTTACGTCTGATAAAATAAAATAAGGTTTTCCACCTTGGACTAAATCAAAATGCACTTGGCCTTAGTGGGTACATTAAAAACGAGAGATCTTTGAAAAATTATTTATATCTGAAAAAATTGTCAATATAGGTTGGTGAAAAAAATCCGTTATTTTTTCGGTCGATGGCTTTAGTGATCGATATCTCGTAAAGTATCGATCAATTTCAAATGCTCGTTGTCAAGTTGAAAAATCCATTTACTGTTTTTTCTTTGGTCCATTCAGTTGTGAGTTACAGGATGTTAAAAATGGAAGTCAACAAAGAGAAATTCGGTAAGTACATTTTACAGTTTTGAAAATCTATTACTAGAGTTTTTCGCCTATATGGACCAAGACTTCTATACAGCAAAACGGTGCCATATTTGACCCAAATCGGCAATCCAAAAAATGTTAAAGTCATTAATTTCACGCAGAAATAATGGATTTCTTTTGCCCCAAGCCCCAACCCAATTTAAAGTTCGATTCATTGCCGACCAGGAAAAAAATTGCTGGTGGACCGTAGCTGACATAAGAGAGTGGACGAGCCACTTGATGGTGAGTGGTCCCGCCATCCATAGGCATCAGGAACACCAAAATTATCACCGATCAAGGCTTCCAGCTCGCAAGCCAAGAGAGAAGAAAGTAATTCAAACAACTAAACCACGTGTTGGCAGTTTTATTAAAAAATAAACATAGATAGTAACGCAACAATAAAACCCGTTTTTGACAAATTCGGACACAGAATAAATAAATAAAAACGAAAAGTTAATTGTTCTTTGAGACATTGGAATTGTTCATTAAAAAAAATCCAATTTTTTCTGATAATAAATTTTCAAGATTTTTTAATGTATGTATTATATAACTCACACATTTTAAACTACAAGCTTTATATTCTCCGAGGTCACACAACTGAATGAACAAACAGTCCAACGTCTCTTAAACAATTAATTTGAGTAAAACAAAAAAGTAGTTATAAAATACTGAATCGTCATTAAGTTCCGAAAAATAATTTGAAACAACATTCTTAATCACAACCACTGTCTTTAACAGTATTTGAATAAAAACAAAATAAAAAGAGATGTATCAATGATACATGTTTTAATTCGTCCTAATTAATAAGCTGCTAAGGAGTATAAAAAATTAAACTAAAACATTTTAATATTAAGGTGACATCTAAATAAACAAAAAACGTAAAAAATGTTTTTTTTTTAATTAAAAAGTTCGGCTATTTTCATAGATACAATATACAAAAATTTCATACACTCAAAACGACTGAGGTAGATTCAAACACATCTGAATTTTGTATTATAATGTTTAAAACTCAACCAGATCAATAAATATGTAAGGCCACCTTAATATTTAACAAGAGAAAACTAAAAATACAATTAACTAATCATAATTACAGCGAATAATTAGGAAACAAATCATATTGATATTGCTTTAACAATCGTTTATATAAAACCCTATTATGTAACTATTTTAACGACATGACTATTGTAATGAATTCGCAAAATAGTTACATTTACATGTTTGATACAATCGAAAACATTAACAGTTCTTGCCCTATCATTTGCCAGCCTGAGTACACGCATCGACAATAACATATATTATTTTTAGTATAAAATGCAATTTCACGCAATGATATTAAATACAAATGTTATTCAATATCATTGCGTAAACTTGGTCTGTAGAATATCGGTGCCACAATCCTCGAACTGTGTCCACTTTGGAACCTTTTGCTGATTTCTATAAAAACTTAATTTGCATGAATGTTATTCAAACAGTGTTATTAAATATGAATAATTTGTGTAGTTTGATAGTAGCTAAATTCATTAGATGGCAGTCTACAGCCCTGCTGTGTTGCAGCAAACGTTTATAGCGTTCTCCCCAAGTGCTGTGCTTTACTCGAGGAAGTTGTAAGTCATAACATCTAACCTTATGAGTTACAAGAAGTTACCCATGCCTTGAAACAATATGTTGAAGTCAGGTCTTGACTGTTTTTGGTGTGTGTTCAAGCAATTCTATTGTTTGTGTGTGACCATTTCATTCTAATTTGTTATAATTATCTTGAATTGAAATGATTGACATGAGACTGCATGTCTCCAAAGTTGTGGCACCGACCAATTGATTAATAGCTATCTAACATCGACATTTTATAGGTGTCGTATAAAACATTCTAAGTGAGCTTAACAATATCGAATGGAGTCTTTCAATAAGTTATATCGTTACAGGCGAAGCCGTGGTTCAGATATATGCTGATTAAACTAACGGCTGGTACATTCCAATCTTATGGTCATTAATTGAACAATGAAATAAAAATACTAGACATGTAACTCAAGCCATTTAACATTTTTCTTGTAAAGTATAAAATAAGAAAAAAAATTTTTTTAATGAAACCTAATATGTATAATAAAATCTTGTTATTTATTTAATGAATTCTAGCATCCGCGAGTATAAGAATTCTGATTCACTGTTCAATAATGTACCAGACACAAAATATGAGCTATATATCACAGTTTCAAACTTTACTAGTGTAAAGTGCATTCCAAGTAATACGCCTAAATAATACACAACACTATAATATTATGTTGTTAGTCTTTGAGATAGTCACCATTATGACATACCCAAATCAGTATTAGAGATTTCTGGCTGGTAACATACAAATTTAAGACTATATAAATTGTTGGTTCATCAAGTACACATTAAAATTACCTTTGGTTGAAATATATTTGGTATTTTTTTTTACCATACATGTATACTATGTTCGAATATTCAAACAGTCGGCTCACATACTCAATGTAATTAAGTATAGTTAATTTCTAACTTATTATGCAATAATTCATCCAATCCAAAATGATTGTGCTAATCCATACTATATAAATATAATATTTTTTATATTATGATCACCAATATAAATACTAATAGGCATATCAAAAAGACCAACAACTCGAAGACTAAAATATTTTTATTTATCTGGCAAAACTTTACTAGGAACTTTGGTTGAGAACTATAACAAAACAACGCCATCTCATGGCAGGATTGGGAACCTCTGAAAATGTTTGTAGGCGTATCACTCCTCAGCATTAGCCCGACATATCGTGTTCAATTGAAACGTACAGCCATACATTACTTCACTAAATTATTTAGAGAGCGAATAAAGTTGCCAATGGGAAAAAATATTTTGGTAATATCCACCCGTTTTGACTGGGTAACCCCGGCATGCAACAACCACAGAGTGTATAGAATTTATAGCTTATACAATTTTTGAACTCAAATCAAATTTGGAATGCCGTGTGAGAATCTAAAACAGTTCAGTTTCAATTTAATCATTTCGTGTACTACTGTATTGTCGTTTCGAATAGTTTCTAACAAAATTTAAAATTACTTTAGAATAAACTGCATTAAAAACAATAATTTATTATTCCAATGTGACCCTCATTTACATATGTACTTCCATTTCCATGTATCATCTCAAAAACTTGTAAGCGGTGGCAGAAACTGAACGTAAAGTTGTCAAACTCATCTGTAATTTCTTTAAAAGTCAACTGTTTCTCCCGCCATATCAATTTTGCCTTGATCATACGAATATTTCAACCCAATTACATTGAGTATTTCGTAGAAATATCTGTATAATATTTTAAAACCAATATGATATACATGTAAATTCGTAAAGATTCAATGAAATAGGGACCTTATTTAACTGGATGCATCTCTGTGGTTTTCAAGCTTACAGATTGGTCAGTCTTATATGGCAACAATATCCCTTCCCGTTGGTTAAATAGAACTATAATTATTATAATTTAAGCATACATGTACCCTATAATTCGCCGTCATTTAAACTAAGCTTGTATCTGATACGTCGAGCGAACCGATTACATTGATCGAGCACTTTCGGTAACAAAATTCAATCCGTGGTCATGGATACTGCTTTTATATAAATATTTCTAATCTTCCTTTATTCACAATGAAAAAATATATGGGCGTCAATAAAATATAAACAACAAAACAACATTTAAAAAACTTCCACAATTGGTTGATAACGAATTGGGGAGTTTTTGGTGGTATATGGTCTGTGACCATAGGCGAATCTGCTTGTAGCCGGCAGTTATTATAAAAAATAACCATTTCAAAACAGCGCAAGTTTCAGTTGCCATTTTGTTTTTATATTTTACTAACGCCATCTATACACAATAACTAATGTGGATTATAGTAATCTACTTTGAGGCAGTTTTGACTTTTTAGGCACTTGTCTCGAGCTCATGAAACCAAAGGTATTAACAATCAACAGGATAATGTCAAGTGACTATTTTAATTATTAAGTAAAAATATGTGATATTCTAAGGCACATTCGACCTTAAATCCTAGTGCGCCAATTTTTTTTTACTACTAAAATCACACTGGATTCATAATTTGTGTAAGTATCTGATAAGTACCGTTATTACATATTATACAGTCCGCAAGCTTCTTATAGTTACAAACTTATGTACCAATAAATCTTGACTTTATATTTTTAGGCAATAAGTAATTGATATATATTAAATAATTATTGCTCAATTTTGCAGTAGGACTAAAGTAAGAAATAGAAAAAGTTTAATCAGAATTATGACAAATTGAAAAAAGATTTCAGAAGTATAGATATTTAAAGTATAGATATAATCTGGTTAAATAGTTTTTTTAAACAGAAGTAACATAAATAAACCAATACACATTATTGGTGATACTGTAAGCTTTAAATTCATTCACTTTCAATGAATTTCTATGTATAATTTTACAGTGGCTGAACGCATAATCTACAATCAACAGCATCAGCTCACTGACAAATAGATATTCATACAAAATACATCACTGGCCATAAACAGAGCCCTAATCTAACCAAACGTATCCAAGACCACGGGCCAGCTAGACTAGACAACCACGATCATAGCACTACCTGAGACATTTGAGACCCTAACCGATACCTCTTCCTCTCGATATCAATGTTGGTATCCAACCCTCGTTTCACAGCCATACTCGTCGACGGTTGGACCGTCTCTAAACTAGCTTCCACTAACCTATTGGACCTACAGAATCTATAGTCAGCCGGGTTGTTCACTCGCTGGCAAGTCATGTCAACGGCTGTCGGTAACTGGTAATAGTCTTGGTTGACGTTAGTGATGGGATTTGTATCGTCCAAATCTAGTACGGTGTAAGGCTCTGACCTGATTGGACGTTGACGGTACGTGTCGACGTTCAAGTAGCTTCTAGAAGATGAGCTGCATGTGCTTGAGGCTGGTGATATGTGGAGCCTGGGTGATGTGCACGGTGTTAGGTTGGGAGACGTTCGAGCACTGCTGTATCCCTGATCCACTTCCGAGTCGATTGTGTCACGAGATTTCATTATTTGCATCATCCTGGAATTGAAAAATAGATGTTATTTTCGCTTGACTACATTTAACCAGTTTATTTGAGGTTGGGGAGGGTTATATCAGTTTTTCGCTTCGTTGTCAAAACCAAGGTTCCAGGAAGGATATCAACCAGATGGGATAATCAACTTCCTGTCTCCGAGTGGAGTGTCTTTTCGGCCTTTGATTCATCATAAGTTCGAGGGGACTTAGTTAACATATACATAACAATTTTATAGCTAAGTTTTTAGTGATAATGCTTGTTAAGTAAGCCATCAAAAGATTGATCGTTCCGGCTGGCAGCTTGAGCTAGGAAGCTAGTTTGTCGACATTTTAAATAAAAAAAAACTTGAGAGGTGTCAAGGGACACCCGGATGGAACGAAGTTTCTTTCGATTAATTAGTGAAGAAATTGTAAAAAAAAATATAATATTTAGATTATGTATATAAATACACATACATATATATATATAACTATTATATATGTTATACTAATAATATAAAACATGCGCACGCCGCACGGCTAACAATAGCTTACTATAGCAAAATTTGCACAGCAATAAATGACCGCAGTTGTACTGATTAAACTCCGGATACTGCAATGCGTACGTTGTGCGTCTCCGATAGTGGCGAGAAGAACGTCGTAAGCGCCGCAGGAATTGAATACGCTTACGCGTCTTGGTGGAAGCAAATAAATATGTCGTGACAACTTTTCGTAAGAATTTTTTCCGTCTAGCCTCCTTTCACAACGCGCGATAAGGAACTTCGTTCCAAATAGTAATTGTGCGGTCGGGGGAACCCTTCAGTTTAAACTTAACTAATTGAAATAGGAGTGAAACTAGAATACCAGTATAAAATAAACGTAATATAGTGATATTTTGTAACAACGCCATCTAGGCACTCTCATCTGAACTAATATAATAGAAATACATTGTAAAGCAGCACTGTACTGTGCTATCTAGTTACAATATAACACTTGTAGATGGCATACACCACTATAAAAACACACACATACACAGCATACGGCATTTCTTTACGTGACGAGTGACGACTTCTACTAAAGCGCCCTACCCGTAAGCCGCGTTAAGCACCTCCATTTCAAAACCTACCACTACAACTACCACCGACCACACAGCCAATAGACACCTAATGTTTGATTTTCCGTATTGAATGCATTCTGGCAACTAGCTGAGGTAACACGAAGCGGGGTGACTGGCTAATTCAACGCTGTAATTGGCTAATTCAAGGCCACACGAAACGTTGGAAAGAAATAGATTAATTTAAGCATAGGGAAAGAATGAGACGGCACGAATTTATATCGGTACTATAAGCCAGATGTGTTGACAGAAGCCATTTGCCTATTTTTAAGAGTCTATTGGCTGTGCGGATGGTGACTACTACCTAATACTACTACTACTACTAGTACTATCTAGTACTACTATAGATACCGGATAACCTCTGCACCCACCTCTGCAGCAGCCTCGCGATGGGCGCGACGCCGGTGGCCTGGCGGCCGGCCGCCGCCGCCAGCCAGCCGGGCCACGCGCACAGCCCGAGGTCGGCGCGCGCGCACGCGACGCACGCGCACCCCACGTCCACGCACTCCACCACTTTCAGTCGTACATCTGCACGTCATTATTGTATAATTAGCACATAATTAATTTATTATCCGACTTTTCTACTTTATCTACTTTATAAATGTCTATTTATATGTCGTTTTTTTTTGTAGTGTGACAGTAACGGTTTGCGATGTTTGCCCACAACACTTTCACTGATTCCAGGTTACCAGTACCAGGTACCAATTGCAGGTTAGGTTACGTTTGTTTTTTTTATTGTTGTCAAGCATTTACTTATCAAACAACAACAAAAAGCATTGATAGCCGAGTGGTAAAACGTTGGACTCGCGAACCTTCCGGGTTCAAACCCAGCAGGCACCTCTGATTTTCCGTGTGTGCGTATTGGAATTTAATTATCACTTGCTTTGGTGAAGGAAAACATCGTGAGGAAGCCTGCACATCTGAGTTCTCCATACTGTTCTCATTAAAATAAATTATATTATGTATACTTATATGATCTAATTATAATACTAACCAGACAAAGTGAGATCCAAGTAAGCTTCGAGCAACTTGGCCCCATCTCGCTTGAACCGCCTCACGAACTTGGGATGCCTGGTGGTCAGGTCGCCGTCGGTCACCACGTACTGGGCCAGCAGGGCGGCGAAGGTCACCGGAGTCGGGGCGAGCAGCCTCCACCGCACATGCTGCCCCACCATCCACTCGAGCTGTCTGAACGTCTTCCCGCACAGCTGGACCCCGCTGATCTTGGACAACGTCTTCAGAGTTGGCGCCCGGCTTTTGTTCTCCTCGCTCTTTGCTGCAAGGGCGAGTCAACGTTATATTGGACAGTTTTGAAGTGAATACTTCTTTAGTATCGTTGTCATTTGGAATTCGTTGAAACGGAAATGACGCGAATGAAGCATCGGCAAAAAGGCGGCTGACGTAAGCAAAGCAAAACATCAATATCTGGACGTGTCAATTGCACACATTTTGATTTTTTTTAACTATCTTACTTGCCGCCTGTTGTGTATTCTCAGTGTTAATTTACTGCACCTCTTTGTAACCTTTATTTTTTTTAATTGGTGCACGCAATAAAGTATATTTTATTGTACTAATAAACCAGCACCCAACCCAAAACCCGCGTGTTTCAGGAAATCCCTATATAATAAATACCCTATAAAACTCAAATCATTTATTTCAAGTAGGTATTTATCATGATGATGTAGTATTTATCATGACAGTTATGAAAGTCAGAGGTTCTTTTGAAAAATAGACCACGATATAAGTCCCGAATGTGTAATTTTTTTCTATCTAAATCTCTCACATCCTTAGCCTTATAAATTACATTATGGTTAAGTACATTTATAGTTGTCTCTTTTTCGTTATACTTTTCGTTATATAAAGTCCAATTGGTGTGAATTGGAATTGGTCCTCACCTCAAGAATTTTCACCTCAAAAAGACGCCTATTACGTTTCTGATGTTAATGACGTTTATAGGTCATCCATCTATCAACCTTATTACCTGTTTCTTGTCACAGAAAACAAATTAAACATTAAAAATATCTAGACCACTAACCAGCAAGACTCAAGCAAGCTAACGCGACGTGAGTCAGCCTGTCCGCGCGAAGTCTGTGAGCGTCCATGAACAGGTCGAGCTGAGCTACCGCCGAGTGCAGGGTCGCCAGCGTGAGGCCTAGCTTCTTGGTGACGTCACGTAACTGCTGGACTAGGGCGCCGCGGAACTCCAACTGAAAGCACAGAGGGAACCAATTGCCGTTTGGTAATTGAATGTGTTTGGGTCCTGCAAGTTTATAAAAAAATTTCGTTGTATCTGACCCTATTCCTCATTGTGCAATACACAAAATCCAAAACATAGAAAAAGAATCTTCTTTTAAACAATTAATACGTTCTTTTGAAGCGCTCATAGTACGGCGGGTCGTCGTTAGTGATGGACAGAGTTAATCAACAGCAGGCGCGGACACACACAACACATTGTGTGAGGAGACCCGTGCCCAGCAGTGGGACAGTTATGGGTTGCGATGATGATGATGAGGCGCGGTCGTTAGTTGGATGGGTGACGAAAAATTCTTGAGCGTTTCCGTGCTGCTGGGGGCACGAAAACCCGTCGGTCCCGGTCGTTATGGTCCCGGTCGTTGAGCCATGTCGGAGGCCTTCAGTTGGGAAAAAACTTCCGATACTTGGGTTGGCCACGGACCCCTCCATCTAATGGAGAAGCGTGTTGGAGTTACCTGTTGGTCTCCTCAATGATGAGGAGAACCATGCTCTGTAATGAGCCATTAATGAATTGAAGTCACCCAGCTTTGCATTTGCAATGTTTATTACTTTATTTACGTCATATGATTCAATTTAGTTTTAAAGGTCATAATTTAATAACAATATTAAATTTATTTGTGTAACAACAAATTGCATCGGAATTCCAAAAACATGTCAAATTACATCACTATTACAAATGTATACTAAGCTGATGCAACATTACAATATACCTATTGAATGTTTGTGTGTCATACTCATACCTGAATAATTGAATTACATTTTAAACAATTTCTAAGTTTGCCTCATTAAATGCTTATTCCACTTAATTATGTGGCATACTGGAAGAAATTTTTATTACGAATATGTAGTGCCATTCTACAAACTATTTGGTATATTATTATATATTTTTCTTTCCTATTAAGTAATGTTTGTGTATACAAAATCTATATACTCGTATGTGCATAAAAATCAATTGCTGTTCATTCTCTCTCGCTAAAACTCGCTAAAACTCGAAAACGGCTGGACTGATTTGGCTTATTTTCATTTTGAATTATTTGTGGAAGTCCAGGGAAGGTTTATAAGGTGAGTAAATATAAAAATCCAGCTTTTTCATTTATTGATTCTGAGGCGGTACGAAGTTTGCCGGGTCAGCTGTTAAGTGCCTAAATAAAAATAATTATCAAGCTTGTTATGTTGTATATATTTTTCGCATCATTTTGGTCATATTCAGTTCCATATAATAGGGCAAATTTAACAACAATACATTCGAAATAATTGGAACAATAAATCAGATTTACTTCAATGGATGCAAAAACTTCATTTGGTATTGCATCAGAATTCTATATGACAGTAAATTACACCACAATTACACAAATGGGAGCTAAACTGACGCAATATTACCTAGTATATGCGCGACTCATGCGCGATTTTCAACTTGTAGTGAACTTAGGAAAAGGTGAGGGGGGAAAATTGCTAACACAGGCAATGTTAATGCAGATTAAATGGGGTTTTGTAAGTTATTCGAAATATTACATAGGAGTTATTCGAAATTATAAATGCACTGCATTGCTATTGAAACAAAGATATTATGTGATATTATCAATAATAATATTATGAAAAGATAAAATTGATTAGTACTGCCGGGATACTTCTCCGACTACAGAATTATATATTCCTTACATTAATAAAAAATTCATAGCAACATAACATACCAAGAATAAGATTAATTTAAAAAATTTTTTTTTTACCAACTTTCATAAAAAAACAACTCAATGATGCTGCTTTTTTTATAGAACTATCCATAAAATGACATATTTACAACAAATTAATGTCATATTATTATCATACACCATATTAAGTCATCTTATCCCTTCCCTTGTCATTGTTTGTATTTAAACATACTTTCACCATAATTATCAATACTGCGTTAGAATACTTGGTTAAAGGTTTTCAAAACCTTTAAGTCTGTTTAGACAAACAGGAAATTTGATCTTATTTAGTGATCAATTAAAGTAAAAATTTAATATGTTATACAACATCATCATAATGTAACCCTCAAAGTATTACTTTCGGGGTTACAGCATTTATGCTTTCCAGCGTCAATATGGTGTTTAATTACCTTATTTTTGCATTCAGAGTGTCTGATGCAATTTCATAGTGACGGTGTGGTAACTATTAAAAAAAGGCATAGATTAATAGTTCTTAGATTACACTCTACATTTTTATAGTACTCAGGTGAACATACTTTATTCATTACAGGGTTTATATCTACACAGCAAAGGTCACTTCAGTACATCGGTAGGTGTGGTGTGTAACATATGCCTAATATTAGTGCAGGTAATTTTAATTCCACTCACTTGTGGTGACTGAAGATGAATTGTTGGTCGCTCAGCATCCTGTTCCAATAAATTCTTCCATATATCCTCTCTATATTCACACTGATAATCATTGTCCGGGTCTGTTAGAGCCTGCAGAGTAAAATGAGTGCATGACACATGGCTGAATAAGTAAAATCATGATAATTATTGTATGTGGAAATAACAAACTAAATGTACAATTCTATTTTTGAATCTTGATAGCTGATCTGCAATAATCTGCATTGAACACCATTTTAGTACATAATGTAAAAACGTGTAATGTCACGTTTCACGAATAAAAATATTAAATATATCAAGGTTATGTTAACAATATGTCTAAAAGCGCAATTTTATTTTGCTTAATTTATTACGACCGTCTGTAGACAACTAGCGCGGGAAAATGCTGAACTTCATTCAAAAATAACTTGTATAAGACTCGCCTATTTAAGAAAAGAAAAGAAACTCACGTTTGTTTCGATTTTTATTTCAGATACATCTGGCTTTGAACCATTATCATTCTCGACGTGGCTCCTCACACTCGAGAGGTTTAACTTCGACATATTAAGCGTCTCCATTCTCAAGAAATGGTGACAAAACTGGGGAACTCAATTCAGAAGAGCTAACACGTATACCGATTCTGACATTCACCACGTGGAAAGAAACGTCAAGTTAGACCTCTTTAAAACATCACAATTCGACCAGTAACATAATAATGTTTAACTCTGTAAGCTAGGGTCGCCTTTCTCATAATTTTCTATTAATATCGACGCTATCGCGCACAAAAAACTTTGTCAAATTCAAACATGGTGCAATGATCGACACATTCTTGACACTAAACAGAAACACTAAAATGAGACAACGCATGGACATCGGGCAGCAGTCAGCAACTCAGCACAGAATGGGCCACAGAACACTATTACTTGGAATGGGCACAGCACAGAGCCACAGATGGACAGTGGACCAGCAAGCAAACTCGCTACGCTTGTACAAAAGTGTCTTGTCTTTTGTCTTGTCTATTACATTGACATTTCACTTTAACACAACACAAGGTTAGGGATGTCAAACTAATACCATAAACAGTATATTATGTAATTATTTAAAAAGTAATTCATAAAAGTAAACCAATAAAAATTAGTTGTTAAAGGATAAGAGTTTAGACCGTGCTATCTCATGTTGACCACCAGCCAGATATCTATTTAATTATATCATTCATCTATCTACGCAAAAAAACCTAATTTTAAGTGTATTATGCTTGCCATGCTTGTAATGATTAATAATGTATTTTTGGAACGAAGTACCTTATCGCGCGTTGCGAAAGGGGGCTAGACGAAAAAAATTAAGACAAAAAGTTGTAACGACAGTTTTTGCTTAAGCTATTGTAAGCCGTGCGGCGTGCGCATGTTTCTCTGTCTGTCTCTCTCTCTCCCTTATAGAAAGCAATTGTATAATGTATTGTAAATAAATGTTATGTTAAATGTTATAATTATATTAATGTTACTAGTGGTCCCAGCGTACTTCGTACCGCTTTATAATTAAAAAATGTTTTAGTGATATATCGACAGCAACGCCACCTACCGGGTCCAATTGTGAATCTAAACCATTCTCGGATCCACCTGAAGACACACAAAAAATTTCAACCAAATCGGTCAAGCCGTTTAGGAGGAGTTCAGTCACATACACACGCACACAAGAAATATATATATTAAGATATATATTTGTCTAAGTTTATATTACATTATATTTGTTAATAATAAAAAAAATATTCTAATAACTTAAAAAAATAAAATTTATTACAATTCCTTCACTAATTAATCGAAAGGAACTTCGTTCCATCCGGGTGTCCCTTGACACCTCTCAAGTTTTTTTTAGTTTTTTTGTTGAGTATAAATTTTGTTGAAATATTGTGAAGACAAAAAATTGAAATAAGGGAATTTAGTAGGTAAGTAGTTTAAAAAAAATCTGCGTTTATCGAATAATTACACCACGGAATACAGAGAGAAGTACTCTCTGTATTCCGTGATGTAACTATACGGACGGAATACAGAGAGTACTTCTCTCTCGATTATTCACCAAAGTATGATTAAAGGGGGCCCAATGTGGTGAACAATAATTTGTAAATATTTATTCTTAACAAATAAAATATCCACGAAAATATCGATCCGTACAGTTCCGTCCGTATAGTTACACCACGGAATACAGAGAGTACTTCTCTCTGTATTCCGTAAATTACACCAATTTAATAAAACTAAATGTCATAGTGATGTTCGCTATCGATATTTTCGTGGATATTTTATTTGTTAAGAATAAGTATTTACAAATTATTGTTCACCACATTGGGCCCCCTTTAATCATACTTTGGTGAATAATCGAGTTTTAGATATAAAACCAA
Organism: Ochlodes sylvanus; assembly: GCA_905404295.2. Taxonomy (NCBI): domain Eukaryota; kingdom Metazoa; phylum Arthropoda; class Insecta; order Lepidoptera; family Hesperiidae; genus Ochlodes; species Ochlodes sylvanus. Next base: position 8,977,822 of record FR990144.1, read on the forward strand.
GAAATAAAAGGACCCTGGATTATTGAAATGAAATTGCACCTATCAAAAGTATTCTAATACATTTTTTTTTTTCATTATTTCAGTATATATGTAATAGGATCACTTTTTGTAGTGAAACTTCTTAAGCTGCGCAGAGAGTAAAAAATTGAGACATGGCGTTAACCGCTCGCCACCATCAATAGCTATGGAATAGCGCTGTACTTATTTTTATATTTACACATAATTTTAATCCTTTTAAAATAAGTTAATAAAATATTAATTTAACTAATAAACGTTGAAAAGTGTCACTTCAAATATGCTGCTTACATCGTGCACATTTAATTTTTACATAACAACATTAACATAGCCTCTGCCTAATCTATGTTACTCAGTGTTCAGAGATAATATTATAGCATTTATCTGGTAATTTTTTTTTGTTTATGTACTATAATCAACAATATTAAAGTTCGAATTATATTTTTTTTAATAATTACATAAGTGTAGAAAAAGAACTAATTTTAACTAAACATTTACATTACAGTCGATAATATGCACAAGAACAACACTATTGACTATTCATCATACGTCACGTCACGCTCACGTCACGTCACTTTTTGGGAGGCTATGGAGTGCTAGCGGCTGATTTTGTTATTACAAATAAACGTAAAAGTACTCAAAGTTAATTAGTTTTAACGTGTAAAGTTTAGCTACTAGGCGTAGAATTGTGATATAGTCATGTCTTATTCAAATAGTAAGTGGTTTTATGCGTTATATCCGTGATATTAACAACGGCATGTGCTATTCGAAATGGTTGATAATTTAGTGCTTCTAATTTTGTTGTGTTCAGTGAACTGAATCTCTGTTTCAGAGTACACTCTCGCAGCGCTGCCGAGAACGCAGCGCGGGACTCCGCTAGTTCTTGGCGGGGACCCGAAAGGGAAGAACTTTTTGTACACTAACGGGAATTCGGTTATAATAAGAGATATAGAGAACCCGGCTATAGCTGATGTTTATACGGAGCATTCGTGTCAAGTGAATGTGGCCAAATACTCGCCCAGTGGGTTTTACATTGCATCTGGAGGTGGGTTTATTGTTTTTTATTTAATTTTTAACTGACCTGGTTTAATAATTTTTACATTTCATTTGTAATTTTGCATGTATTATACGATTTTATAATAGTTAGCGTTTGCTAATATGAAAACTTATTCTTAAAAAACTTATTCTTAAACTTATTCTCATAAGTACAGTTACATGTGTGTAGACAAGTTTTCCAGTCGCAGCCTCACCCACATGAAATTCTTAATCCCCAAAAATACTTTCTTAGTTCTTACCTGATCCTATATACAAAGTTACAAATGAATCTATTGAAGAAATAAAAAGTTTCAGTATATCCCCTTTTTCATCACCTTTCCAAAAATCCTCTCTTAGTGCTCCCCTACACTCCCCAAGGAACATACATGCCAAAGTTCAGATTCTTGCGTTCAGTAGTTTTGTCTGTGCATTATCTGTCAGTTACTAAGTAATGGAAGAGTTTTATAAATTGATGTATGTTTACTGTTTTTACCCACATTGAATATACTTTATTTCCTTTTATAAAACCCACTTGGACCAAGCCTTCTGTTTAAAGATAGAAATGAAGCTATTAATGTCAATATCGCAATGTTTCCATACTATCACAGCAGTGAAGTCAGTCTCCTGCACTGATCAAGTGGAATGGCAGACTTAACACACTTTTGAGAACAATATAATTAATGCTTCACTACAATTTCTACTAGAGGTGATGTTGTCTTGGATGGTCAAGAGCACTAAAATAAAAAGAGAAAGAGTAAAAAAAATAACTTAAGTACTTGACTGCTATCGGAAGTCTATATGTGAAATAGCTTTTTATTTTTGATGGAAAAGATACACCGTTTATGGAACAGAAGGTTTATTCTCTGGACGACTTAGATAAATTACAAGAAAAAACAAAAGACGTGGAGTTGACAGATAGAACATGGCATAACCCAATACAGCGCCACTAGCGGCAACAACACCACAGATAAAACGTAACGCGCTTTTTATTATGTTTACTTTATTTGTGTTTTTCCAATATCCTCCCTTAAACATAATCCCATCTTGGAAGAACAGTATGCTAATTTTGAGAGTGGAGTTGCTTTGGTAAGTGCATCGGCAACCATCATGTCTGTCTGTATATACTGAACATCAATGACCCCTTCAACAACTTTCTCCCGCACAAAGTGATGCCTCACATCAATATGTTTGGTCCTGGAATGATAGCCATCACAACCTGAAAGTTTAATAGAACTTTGATTGTCACTGTAGATTATCATAGCTTCATTTTTCAGTTGTGGCCAAAAAGTTTCTTGTAACTGCTTAAGCCACAGTGCTTCTTGTACACACGAAGATAAAGACATATACTCTGCTTCGGTAGTCGATAAAGCAATGGTTGGTTGACGTCTAGAATTCCAACTGATTGTTCCTCCCTGAAACAAGAATGTGTAACCAGTACAGGAGCGGCGGTCATCAGCTGAGCTTGCCCAGTCCGCATCACAATAACCATGAGTCATCATCTCATCTACATTTTGTTTATAGGTTAATCTATACTCTTGAGTGCCTTTTAAGTACCGCAGAACGCGCTTCAGTGCAGTAAAATGCGACATTTCAGGTTTGTTATTATATTTGCTTAACAGGTTTATTACAAAACTTATATCTGGTCTGGTGACTTGTGAAATATATAACAAGCATCCAATTATCTCTTGATAAGGATAGTTATCTTTTAAATTTTTTGTTGAATCCAATTTTTCTTGAAACTTAGTATTATGATCTATTGGTGTTTTAGCTATTTTGCAGTCAGACATTCCATACTTATATAATACTTCTTGTATGTATTTTCTTTGATCTAAATATATAACACCTTTCTCTCTGTCCCTCTCTATGTGTATACCAATACAATAACTTATATCTCCCAGATCTTTCATCTTAAATTGTTTGTGTAACTCTGCTTTAATATGATTTTTTGTTTTTTCATTATTTGTAAATAAAATTAGGTTGATGACCTAATTTTATTTACAAATAATGAAAAAACAAAAAATCATATTAAAGCAGAGTTACACAAACAATTTAAGATGAAAGATCTGGGAGATATAAGTTATTGTATTGGTATACACATAGAGAGGGACAGAGAGAAAGGTGTTATATATTTAGATCAAAGAAAATACATACAAGAAGTATCAGCACTGGTAGGGGATAAATTCACATCCACTGTCCGATCTGGTGAATTATCAGAAGACATTATCTCACCACTTTCCTGTGTGCAATTGAGGGGAACGGTAACATATTGAGGTGTCAAAGCAGGTTGTATGATGTTACTTGTACTCATACTTTCAATAAATATGACATCTCTACTGTGTATTATTTTTTTATTAACAGGATCAAGCAATCTATATCCCTTTGAATTGTCACAGTAACCAACGAAGATTAATTCATGTGACTTACGATCCCACTTTAAACGAGTTTGCTTTGGAATATGTACCATGGCCTTAGAACCAAATACTTTTAAATGTGATATGTTTGGTTTCTTACCAGTCCATTTTTCATATGGTGTTACCTCATCCAAAACTCGTGATGGTGATCTATTGACAATGTAGGCCGCAGTAGCGACTGCTTCAGCCCAATATATTTTCTGCAGTTTTGCTTCAAAGAGCATACATTTGGCACGCTCCACCAGCGTTCTGTTCATCCTCTCCGCCAGTCCATTCTGCTCAGGCGTGTACGGAGTGCTGGTCTGATGTTTGATGCCGGAAGCTGCTAGAAAATCAGAAAAATCTTTGTTAATATATTCTTTTCCATTGTCACTTCTTAACACTTTAATCTTCTTTTCCAATTCATTCTCTACTTCTTCTTTAAATTTTTTAAACACAGATTTAATATCCATTTTGTTCTTTAGAAAGTAAACATATACTTTACGGGAGTAGTCATCTATGAAGGTTATGAAGTACTTCCCACCACCAGCAGACGGTGTCTCCATCGGACCACATAGATCTGTATGTACTAACTCTAGTAATGCTTTCGCTCTTGAACCGGAATGTGGAAACGGTAATCGTGTTTGCTTAGCTTCACAACAAGGTATACAAACAGTATCAAATTCTTTATTAGTGATAGTTATACCCTCAGCACATGATTCTAACCTCTTTACATCAGCCATATTTAAGTGCCCCATTCTTTTGTGCCATGTAGAAATATCTGATTTACTTTCGCATGAAACAGCATATGCGTTACCAGTAACAGTATTGAGCTTATACATATTATTGATCAGTCTTGCCGTTGCTATAAGTATCTTGTTGGCATTGTATATGTTACAGCCTAAATTGGTGAATTCTACATTACAGCCATTTTTTGTTAATTGACTGACTGATAACAGGTTCGCACTCAGTTCAGGAATATACAAAACATTTCTCACCTGGATTAGATGCTCATCTTTACATAGTTTGGTTTGAATGTTTACTTTACCCATATTTTTCACTGATACAGCATCACTGTTCGCCACCATTATTTTGTGTATCGGAGGTGGTTGTAAATCATACATCCAGTCTGAACGTCTAGTCATGTGCATTGTGGCACCTGAATCAATATACCAGTCGTTTTCATTTATAGTGTTGTAGGCTGAAAAAATTGCTGAAAAAGTGCTTTGATTAGTTTTCTTTACTGTACATTGTGTTTTGAAGTGTCCATATTTATTACAATTATAACAGCGAGGGCCTTTTCCTTTGGGCTTTGTAACGTTGATGTTATTTATTCTATTAGAGGTATTCTTGTGCTTTGTAAAAAATGCAGAAGATTCGGAAACTTTAACTTCTTGTAATAGTTTAGTTTTAACAAAATCGGAAGAAATTTTTATGCTGGAACTTTCCAGACCCATGATCATCGGTTTATAAATATCCGGTAAACCTGCCAGCATGAGTGTTCCCAGCCACTCGTCACCAACTTCGAAGCCGATGTTACGTAATTTATATGCAGTACTCATTATTTTGTTAACGTAATCCTCCACGCTAGAACAATTGTCGAGAGACGTATTGATCAAATCTTTCAATAAGCCGACTTTCCTAGACAGCCCAGAGTCTTCGAAAACATTTTGGAGGTTATTCCACACTTCTTTAGATGATTTGGCATTTTCAATGTGTACGTAATTTATAGGTTCCACCAACAAAATGATTTTGGACTTAGCTTTTATGTCTTTCTTAGGATCGATTGCGATTCCGGGATCAACACATTCCCATAAATCTTCATGTTCCAGATAGGATTTAACTGCGAACTTCCACGTGGAATAATTTTCCCGGCCGGCTAATTTCTCAATATGGAGGTTAGTCGTAGCCATGTCCGCCGAACTGAAATACTGAATATCGCGAATTACTTTCGACTTTACTATAAACTTCGGTTCTGTTTCCATAAAAGTGAATGGGACGGCCCATAACCTGATGGAAAAGATACACCGTTTATGGAACAGAAGGTTTATTCTCTGGACGACTTAGATAAATTACAAGAATTTTGTAGTTGGTAGACTGTTATTAATGTTTATTTTATTTATGCTTACAAATAATTTGTTCATAAGTTACAAGTACCCAAACAGTTATCTAATATGTAATATAAAAAGTAGGTTTTAATCCATGGTAAATTCCCTGTTATCTTGAATTAAATGTTCAGTGAGCGTATGAGTGAGTGAGTCAAATTTTATCATATTTTTACTGTTTTAATATCCAAGTTCATACTTTTGTATCTGTGATGATTTGATATATTTGATGATTTATAACTTGAAATATATTCACAAATAGTGCTCCTTGGTTTTATGTAGTATTTAGTTATTTTATGGACTTAAAAAATACTAAAGATTATCATAATTCAACAAACAACTTTTTATTTCATTTGCTAACTAACAAGCGATTTAGCCATCTAGGAGAATGGTGTCCGACACATACAAATATGTTCAACTACATGATTCATTACTGGCTGAGATCAGTATCTGAACAGTAGAAAGTGAATCTTATTGAACAACCATAAATAGTTAGTTTAAATAAGTTTAATAGTCTAGACTACGGTGTTGTCTAGGTCTGCAGTTTTTATCTAAACATTGACTACCTATCAGTATGACTAATTGGAAAGTGTCTAGTGTTATAGTGAGGCTACACTTTTTTCAATGACTCATTTTATCGGATTTCTTTTTATGCACCTTATTTCCTTATTTTGGTTTTAAATAACTATGCTTGTGCAGGTTTATTAATAAATCATACAGAATGATATGATCTTGATCTACACATAGGAATGTAATAATTCCAGTTGTCCCAAGATATTTAATAAAAACTAAAAAATGCCTATGACCAAATAAAACTAAATTTGATTTGATTACATTATCAGTTATTTATAAATAAAAAAGCCTTTTAAAATTAAAACCACTCAAAGGAGTGGTTTTAATTTTATGTATGACTTTATATGTGAATTTCTATGTTTGGTATGCGTGAGTCAATGAAGGTAGGAGGCATGAGTTCATTATCTTTTCAACTTTACATTGCTATGTTTAAATGTAATTATTTCCTGCATAATTCATTAAAGCATATTCACATAGGTCTCTTTATAAGTTGGAGCTTTAAAAGGCCACCGTCCATATTCTGTTTACATGATGGTTACATGATACAATTTTCCTCATGTGTCTAATGTTTAATATGATAGTAATTTAAATCAATGTTGTCACTATATTATTACATACTATAAATCATATTAGGGTTAAAAGGTGTTAAGTCTGTGAATCCTATTTATATTAACAGCTGGCAGACTTACTAATGATTATTATTATTTCTGGACTGGATAACGTTTGCGTTTCCAGGGCCATTGTCACCAAACATGAATATTGTATTGGTTATATCGGGTTCTCAAGACCTGTCAGCGCAATGACCCACGTTCTTGAGTTTCACATTTCAGATTTGATGAGTTGGGATAAGGCTTCTTCCAAATATGTGGCTTCTATATACAGTTACTGCATTGCAATCGCGGAGTATATGTCTAGTGGTTTGATGGTTCTTTTAATGCAAAAACTCCAATTAAAAAAATACGCCATACCAATAAATTACCATTTATATCGCTGAAGAAAAATATGCACACCAATCGTTCTCTATAGCGTCATAAAAGTCTCTCTCCCTCTCTCTCCCTCTCTCCCCCTCTCTCTCCCCCCCCCCCCCCCCCCTCTCTGCCAAAGTGTATTCTGCCAGCATGGTGGTCTATGGCCTCAAATTTTGATAGTGGGGTTCCAAAACATTCATGCTTCCGCACTAGGATTTCCTGTGTCGCGGATGGCATTGACAACACAAATACTACATCGCTACCACCCGTGACCCGAGAACGAACACGTGTCAAATAATTGTCTGCCCCAGCTAGGAATCGAACCCGAGTCCCCTAGCTTCGCAGTCATCACCAACTAGGACGTGGTCATCAAAGGCCAGAAGTAGAACAGTTATGGGTCATTAATAGGCATGTTTGTGTGTAATGATTGCGGTTTCGATGTGTATCGCGTGTACTGAATTAAACGTAAGGCTATTAGAGTTTCCTTGTTATGATATTTCTGTTTCTTCCGTCACCATGTCTAAACATAGGTTAATATAAGAGGGTTCTACGGTCCAGTTGGCGGCCCGCCAAGTGTTATTAGAGAATTCGTACGGCGATATCGCGATTTTCGTAACGATTACAGATACGCTGGTATCATTCGTTATCTAATTGTTGAATCGCCATGGCTAAATGAAGTAAGACTAGCTTCAGTTCCAAATACCATTGAGTTCGTAAACCTGCCCCTTAATGAAGGTTCCCAGGTTCGACAAACAATTTAATGGTCTTGTTAACGATATGTATAGTCAGATTTCCATAGACATTTAGCTGGTATTCTAATTTTACAAATGTGATTTTAATTTCTTTTTTATTTTGGGTTGAAGTATTTTAAACAATATTCTTCTTGGGTTTTGGTTCATTTTTAAATAATACTATAGCGTCTTAAGTCGTTTCATATGTAGCAGAACAATATCAGTAATCATCAGGGTTGGCAACGCTTTTAGGACTTGAGATTTTTTAATGTATATCTCGTTTTTTATGTCCTGAGCTGGCAAACGACTGGGTCAGCTGGAAGGCTGTCAATAGAAGAGTATAGTAGAACATGCCATCTATCGCACTTAAGGAAAAACGAGACAATCTGAATAATACTATATTTTGTTTCACATTGCGTGCCGGTTTCTTCAAGAAAAGTACAGTTACTTACAAGCAAAGGAGAATGTTTATTTTTGCCCGCACGTTTCTCATGCGTTAAATGTACTCCAGAACCATAATTATTCAATAAACTGTTATACTGTTAACCTCTTTTTTTTTTAAATGAGGTTTTTAACAAGTTATTTTGAAGCCATTTTAGCCCATATTATCATACTTAAACGATCATTTTGACATTTAAAATGTATTCCACAGACGCGTCTGGCAAGGTGAGGATCTGGGACACTGTGAACAAGGAGCACATCCTCAAGAATGAGTTTCAGCCGATCGGCGGGCCGATCAAGGACATCGCGTGGAGCGCTGACAACCAGCGGATGGTCGTCGTCGGCGAGGGGCGGGAGAGGTGAGCCTCACCATCTATACATACTACATACTTCTATACATAATCATAATTTAAAACGTAAACGCTAAAGGTAGCGCTCATAGCCCGGCGGCTTGCGTCGATCTCAAGTGATCGACAAAGTTAAGCAACAGCGGGCGCGGTCGGTAGTTGGATGGGTGACCGCTAGTGGCAAAATTTCTTGAGCGCTTCCGTGCTTCGGAGGGCACGTAAAGCCGTCGGTCCCGGTTGTTATCATTTGGTAGCAGTCGTTAAGCCATGTCGGATACCTTCGGGCGGCTTGAAATTTCCGACACTTGGGTTGGCCACTAACCCCTCCACCAATCCGCACTGGAGCAGCGTGGTGGAGTATGCTCTAGGCCTCCTCAGGTACGAGGAGAGACCCGTGCTCAGTAGTGGGCCATTAATGGGTTGTAGCCAAACGCTTAAGGTAGAGGTTCGCGGCCGAGACCGAGACTGGAGTCCGCGACCGGAGACCGCGACCGTCACTTTGTATAGGCGCGCGAGACCGTCTCGGTCTCGGTCGCGAGTTGTCGCCTATACATTGCCTATCGTCAAGTGACGGTCGCGGTCTCCTGTCTCGGTGTCGGTCGCGAACCTCCACCTTAACACACTCATACCCCGCACTACGGCTGAGATGTATAGACGATACTTAGCCTTAGCTCAGACTTAACTTACGAAAAAATTTGCTCTGCAAAGACTGCGATTTAGTATTTATAGACATGTCACGCTGAGATTGCTAAGCTTGCTAAGCATAAGCTAAGACCGCTAATGTCATAATACCACTATTGGTTTCATTACATGCAATACACCTGCAAAGTTTTTCGTAAGTAAAGTCTGTGCTAAGGCTAAGTATCGTCTATAGATCGGATTTCCTGTGTCGCGGGTGGCATGGACAACACACATTACACAGCATTGAGACACTTACGGGTTGCGATGGTGAAAGCTTTAACCTGAACGTCCTAGGTTCGGTCACGTGTTCATGTCGGAGACGGGCACCTCCGTGGGAGAGATCAGTGGGCAGGCGAAGCCGATCAACTCTGTGGACTTGCGGCCGGCGCGCCCGTTCCGGATCGTCACCGCGTCGGAGGACAACACCGTCGCTGTGTTTGAGGGGCCGCCGTTCAAGTTCAAGTGCACTAAACAGGTGAGTAATAACAGACATTAAGTACACGTGCACTTAATATACTGTACTGTTACTGATATTGTACTGTTACTGAATAGAATAATAAAATTCATTCACTATAGCTAAGAAGGGCCGGAATAATTATGAAATATTTTAAAATTTTCGATAAAAAAATTGTTAAAAAAAATTATATGGTCCAAAAAAATGCACAAATTTTTTTTTTCAATGTAGTATTACTTAGAAACACGGTCCGAAACCGTGGTTACAAGGTAACTGTTTGAGCCCCTAACACCCTGTATAAGTATAAAGCGCTGATGAACTGGGGCCTGCGTCTACTAATTTATAAATGCGTCAATTGGCAGCAGGGGAGCACTAAGAGAGGATTTTGGAAATTACCCCCCTTAGGGGACAAAAAAGGGGATAAACTGAAACTTTTTATTTCTTCAATGGATTCACATGAAACGTTGTATAGGTATAGGTTCCTCGAGTACGCAAGTGAAAAACCCTCCACTCATTCGCCCTGCAATTTGCTTCGCGATGGGGCGTTAGGAGTTACAAACTTTTATTTCTCTAACTAGCACCCTCGCTTCGGTTGTCTTGTCCTGCCCTGTCCCTAGTACCCACATTCGATAATTAGCACATTCAATAAGCACTTGAATTCGGCCCGCGTTTACCTCTTCGGAGAGTATCATTTTTAATAAAAACAATAATATTCCAGGAGCACACGCGGTTCGCGCAAGCGGTGCGGTACAGCCCCGACGGCAGTATGTTCGCGTCCGCCGGCTTCGATGGAAAGATCTACCTGTACGACGGCGCTACCTCCGAGCTGAAGGGAGAGGTAACTTTTATAATAATAAAATAATATCTAATAAATAAATAACGCTACACACTCATGGCACCACACTAAGATTCCCTGTGTCGTGGGTGCCATGGACAACACACAAGACAAGAACGCACACACCAAGACCAAGAACGGAAATTTAAATTCAAAGAAGAAAGACTTGTTAAAGCTACATACGCGTTAAATATATTTTTTCAGAAATGATAACGTACCTAGTATGCCCCCCCTGAAATTCCTCTACGCCCCCCTGGGGTGCGTGCCCCACCGGTTGGGAAGTCCTGCCCTATAATTTATTGATATCAGTCTTCAAGTGTGATTTAAAATAATATGTATATCTGTAGATCGGGTCGCCGGCTCACAAGGGTGGCGTGTACGGTATCGCGTGGTCGCCGGACGGCAAACAGCTGTTGTCCTGCTCCGGGGACAAGACGTGCGCCATCTGGGACATCGGGACGCTCGAGCGGACCGTCACGTTCAACATGGGCACCGCGGTTGAGAACCAACAGGTACGCTTACGTAAAGGGGTGTTACGATAGGGTTCAAAAGCTGATTATTTACACCGTACACGGGATGTTATCGAATACAACAGTGTAAACAAAATGTAGAAAATAGTCAAAATGAAGTACATGCGATAAAATCGGATGTCGACGACCATTGATATAAATCGACGACGGTAAAAATGGTATATCCTTGCAAAACGGGTATAGATTCAAAAAAGTAGTGCATGAGAAGAAAGAGAAGATTCTGAATTATATCGTCGTATCGTATTTGGTAAAAATCGATTATGATATTCGGTGGAGCTAATTGCTTACGCTTAGGGTGGGTTTTTGGTACATTTTAGCTATCGTTGTAACCAGCGTTAACTTTTACCATGCCATAACCATTATCAAGCTCTTACCGAAGGTCAAGATGCATGTGGCGTTGCACAATACCTTTTTTAACCCTCGTCAAAAGTAACGCCAGTCAATGGGGCTGCCATGACAATTATGACACCCCTCCCGGTTTTTTGAGTTTGTTTTGTGTGAAAGATATTTTGTACTAGCAACATTGTGCTAAAATGTCGTACGACTCTTGTCAAATTGACAGTGCGGGCAGCTTTTCATCTGTCAATGCTGTCATTAGGTGCTAAACTCAATGGTCATTACTGTTTGTACTTTGTTGATTTGTTCTTCGATCGATCATCGCTAAAGGTTAATTTTCGTAATATTATCAAAGTTAAATAGGTATCGTAATCATTATAAAGGAATTCAAATCAACTTTAATATGGACAGTTCAGTAAAGTGAGTACCTACGTTTCTTCTTGTTAATTTATTGTCATCTTGGTTGTGATGTACCTACATCTTTTACTTTACTGTGTGTAGTAATTCAATGACTTCATTTTCAGATTCAGATAACGATCGTCCAATTTTTCAGAAGATGAAATAGAAAAATTGAAACTGTTAATTGACAAACATAAGGAAGATGAAGGGAAGGGATTCGCTAAGAAATCTATTTAAAGAAATAAATATATTAAATGTAGTTTCACAATATATCGTTGATAATAATTATATATGTACGTTATTAAAAATACTATGACAGTTTCGTTAAGAAGAGTGATGTTCACATGATTAATACTAGGAACAAGGCTAAACTGATTGCACTAAATTTCAGACTCAGCAAAACTGGTGGCTCGTTCATGGGTAGATGTATTAAAATCTATAATAAAATTCCGTTCGTTTCATTGTTCGTTTACATTTTATATAATCCTATAAACAGTAGATTTGTGTACACCTTTGTATCACCGACACATCTTTGGAAAGATACTGATGCACAAAATTGTAAGGCCAGTAGTATTTGATCAGTTACTGATACTGCATGGTTTCTGAAATAAATAATTAGGTTTTAGTAAATAGAATTCACAATACACATAATTTTGATTTTACTGGACCATTACAATAAGTAAGTGCTTACCTGTTTGTATTACTTTTTTGTGTCATTTCCAATATACCAATGAAATACCTAGCTACACGCTTAGATAGCCTGAAACGCGCCACAAAGTCCACCTCATCCCAGAGAAAATGATCAATTATTGTCCTGAAGAAGTTTGTTTTTCTTTCCGTAATGTATTCGATGATAAGGTCGTCATTGGATGAAGTATCTTCATTAATTATACATAGATCAAATCACTCTACTGCTTTGAAACATTGTAACCGATTTTCAATTACGTAAAAACAATAATTTATCAATTAATATCAAAATATTAACGGAAATGTATGCAGACATATGTCAAACAATGTCAATTTTAAGGTTAACTTTGACGTTGACCGATCGCATTCGGACGGTTACGGTTAGGGTTAAATTTTGGTCTAAATTTAACGAGGGTTAGTTGATGCAACCCAGTTTTGTCTCTTTCGGCGGTTAAATTTTACTTTAACCGACATGTACCTTTAACCTTACTTTAACCACGTGATGTGCAACCCACCCTTAATCGTTACGCAATTATATTATATAAACGAATATGCCGTACACGATACTACAATAACGATCTACAATAACTCTCTCAGGTATCGTGTCTATGGCAAGGCAAGCATCTCTTGTCCGTGTCGTTGTCCGGCGAGATCAACTACCTGGACGTGTCGAACCCGGACACGCCGCTGCGCGTCGTGGCGGGGCACAACAAGCCGATCACGTGCCTCGCGCTGCACGCCCAGGGCGCGCTCTACACGTCCAGCCACGACGGCAGCGTCACGCGGTGGGACGTCGCTACCGGTGAGTTTGGTCCAATTGTATCCCACCGCTGCGCCCGGGTGGCTCCGGCAACTTGGCAAGCAGTCGGTTGTGTTTAGAACGAGGTTTGAGTATCGCGCGGTGCTCTTGGTGATCGAAATCGTTCTGCACCGAATATTGTCTGCTACGAAATTAGTGAATTTTATAAAATTAATAAATTTAATGTTGCAATGCAAATTAAATGTGCAATGTACGCCCTTGCCCATACATTTGCATTTAAAACGCCTGTGCGAGAACGCATGTATAAGTCCGTGAACGTGTGTGTACGTCTTGTGCGAGAATGTATATGTACGTATGGACGTGTGTTCACATTTTTTTTATGTGATTAAAGTAGCAAACGAGCATGCAGCACCACCCTTCCGCTGCCGCCCATGACAACTGTGACCGACACAGAACAAGACTCAAATGGGGACTGGGACGGTTAGTCCTGTTAGGAGACGGTGTTAGAATATTAGTAGGTTAGTTTGTTAATATGAGGACTGGAACAGGGACTGTTAGTGTATCTTATATGTTCTCGTGTCACAATGTTAGTTGCCATACTCCTCCGAAACGGCTTGACCTATTTTTATGAACAACGTTCGCTGGGTCAGCTAGTAGGTGGTGTGTTGGTGTGCAGTGACACATTCCCCGTCGGGTGTTCCAGGCGAGGGCGTGCACGTGCGCGGCGCCGGGCACGGCAACCAGGTGAACGGCATGCGCGCGGCGGGCGGCGGCGCGGTGCTCACCTGCGGGATCGACGACACGCTGCGCCGGATCGCCACCGGGGACGGTGGGTGCTGGTTTTTAATCGACAAATACAAAAATCTTCAAATACAAAAATCTACAAATACAAAAATCTACAAATACAAAAATCGACAAATACAAAAATCGACAAATACAAAAATCGACAAATATAAAAATTGACAAGTATAAAAATCGACAAATACAAAAATCTTCAAATACAAAAATCTACAAATACAAAAATCGACAAATACAAAAATCGACATACAAAAATCGACAAATATAAAAATTGACGAATACAAAAAGAATGTAATGACGACCTGGACGACAGCGGGCATCAGCTGGATTCAGGAAGCTCAGGACCGGTTCAGCTCAGCGCACGTTAGGGGAGGTCTACGTTCAGCAATGGCCGCACAAAGACCGATGGATGCATGGATGGATGTAGACTATAGTTTAGGCTAATGTTGCAGGTCTGGTGCCGGCGTACACCGAGGACGCGACGCCGCTGGGCTCGCAGCCGCGGGCGATGGACCACGTCATAGACGAGGACCTCACCATCGTCGCTACTGTTAAGGAGGTGAGGCTTCAACCAATAGGGAATGTGCGGGTGATTCGAATATAAGTTAAAGATACACTAAAGTTGTTATATATGTATACCTTTTCTAGACGTCTTTATCCAAAGGACGTAAAAGTTAAAAGTTTATTTTTAACGTATGTAGTAAGTAAATGTGTAGTGTACTATAATTTTAGGTACAAATTGTATTAAGATGACATTATAATAATATTACCGTTGCAGATAATCGTGATATCGGGTGGCAGTAAGAAGTCGACGCTGGCCATCAACTACGAGCCGTCGTGCGTCACAATCGACCCCAAGACCAAGCACGTGGCCGTTGGTGGTATGAACATTTATTGTAGTTAAACATTTCTTAATCTAAAACATTTCTTTAAGGTTGAATGTTGTAGTTTGTCTATTTAGTATTAAAATATCAACATAGGGCCTGACATATCAACGCAGGGCCTGAACTATAAGGGTTAGAAACTTGAAAATTTGCACAGCGGTTCCTTTTATAACGTAGGGGAGCACTAAGAAAGGATTTTTGAAAATTCACCCCCTAAGGGGGTAAAACGGGGGTACAAAGTTAGTATGAAACTTTGCCGTTTTTGCAGTTATATTCTCATGAAATTCAGTATGAAAGTTTTTCATTGGCCGGCGAAGCCGCGGGTGGAAGCTAGTTTGAAATATAGGTCAAAGGTTATTTACTTAAGGTAACATCAATCAATACCAATAATAAATCTGTAACTGGTCGTAAATGTCTAATATTAATCATCAAGTTGTTAATAAGAGCTGTCAATTCCTAAGACGAAATAAATAATTGAATTGACTATTAAAATTTCCAGGTGGTGACAGTAAAGTTCACATCTACAAGCTGGACGGCACCACGCTGTCTCCGAGCACGGAGCTCACGCACCTCGGCAGTGTGACCGACGCCAAGTACAG
Source organism: Ochlodes sylvanus (assembly GCA_905404295.2). Classification (NCBI taxonomy): domain Eukaryota; kingdom Metazoa; phylum Arthropoda; class Insecta; order Lepidoptera; family Hesperiidae; genus Ochlodes; species Ochlodes sylvanus. The sequence continues at coordinate 8,993,390 of FR990144.1, forward strand.
CCCGGACTCCGGGTACCTGGTGGCCAGCGACTCCAACAGGAAACTGATACTCTACTCCACGGAGGAGTACAAGGTGAGAGCGACTGTCAGTTGTGAAGTGCGCGTGCTCATTTTTACATCAGACGATCTGTAGTATAAAATTAGACAATCTCTGGTTTAAATCGGACAATCTCTGGTATAAAATCAGACAATCTTTATTATAAAATCAGACAATCTCTAGTATAAAATCAGACAATCTCTAGTATAAAATCAGACAATCTCTAGTATAAAATTAGACAATCTCTAGTATAAAATCAGACAATCTCTGGTATAAAATCAGACAATGTCTAGTATAAAATCACACGATCTCTAATATAAAATCAGACAATCTCAAGTATAAAATTAGACAATCTAATATAAAATCAGTCGATCGCATAAGATCCCGACACCGTTGACTCGTTCCCCAGTTGGCGCACAACAAGGAGTGGGGCTTCCACACTGCGCGCGTCAACTGCGTCGCGTGGAGCCCCGACTCGAGGCGGGTCGCGTCGGGCTCGCTCGACACCGCTATCATCGTGTGGAGCGTCGACCAGCCGGCGAAACACACCGTCATCAAGAGTGAGTACCTGTCTCTGTGTTTTGTACGGTCTGTATAATGTGGAATGTACTGATGAACTGTTTAACCTAATATAGTACGGCCGACGGTTCTAGGTCGCTCTGAAGTTAGGCTTTCGGATATAGTGCGCAGGTATTGTACTTTAGAGTAACCATTGTGTCAAACGGGTTTTCAATATTTTTTTTATCTTGTAATTTTTGTACAAAGAAATTGTACGTTTTTGTGCGAAATTAGATTTTTTTATTTTTTGTTTTAGACGCGCACCCACAAAGCCAGATCACTGGTGTCTCGTGGCTGGATGACGAGACCCTGGCCTCAGTGGGCCAGGACGCCAACACCCGCATCTGGACTATACCCAAGAACTAGGAAACTTGCTCACAGACCTCTTGTTGCGTTACATATAATGAACAAACTCATATTATACTAGATATTGCCCCCGGTTCAACCCTTATTTTACCCCCTTCAGAGGTGGAATATGTCAAAACCAATATTTAGCTGACGTCTTCCTACTCATAAACTACCTGCCTGTGAAATTTCATCTTTGTTTTTTATCAAAAACCGATGTGACGTCACGAAACGTCACTCTTTCGTGACGAGTGAGCGAGTGACCTTTCGCTTTTATATACACACATATTAAGATAAAGCATGTGTAAAATATTATGTCATAACCCTTTCACTTACTTTAACCATTTTTTTTTTCTTTACATAAATTAATTTTTAAACGTTAATGTTTGATAACAATCCCACCTTCCCACCTGATCGTAAGCAGCGATGCCTACTCACTCTTGCCTAAAAGACACTTATTGTGACACTTGAAGACACTTATTGTGTAACTAGTTGAGGTAATTAAATCCTCAATTTTTATTTAGAGCTTAGGCCGATATGAGTAACATTTATCCGGAGTGTAAACAGTTTTTTAAATCTCAGTATTTAAAACAACACATTTCGATATTTATGTATAAATCCAAGTAAAATATTATATATATGTAACATAACAAGAGGGCTATAAATACTTCTTATATAATAATGATATTAATAAATATAACACAAGAGTTTATTAGCGTATATAATGAAATGTAACTAACATATTTATTTTCGCTTATTTTAAGTCTTAAAAGTGTTCAGTCCAGATCTTTTGACTCCCAGACACTAACTAGAGTGAAATATTGCATTTTTGTATAAATTAACCGTGTTTTTCTATACTAAAACATGTTTAACCTAAAATGTATGCAACAAGCAAAGCTGAAACAAGTTGAGAAATGTTTTATTTTTTACAAAATAAAACTTTTACACGTACTAAGTTACGAACGCGTGTTTGGTATGATTATAATATTGTATGTGATCAAAATTCATTTTTACCAACATCGATCAACTGCAACACTATCATAATAATTGTGCTGCTGATATTACTAGCCACTACATAAAACATTTTCATAAAACAAAAAGCCTTTCCATGTTATATTTAAAATAGATTTTTTTGTGGGAAATCATTTCCTTGCCTTTATTTTATCTTTTGTCGTATGATAATGAATTAATTACTTTTGCATAGTGTTGTTATGTTGCAACACTTTTACTTTAAAGAGACAGTTTTGTACCATTTTTTATAATAACTTACATACATATCTCAAGCCAGCCTGAGAAAAACAATATTAATTGTTATTAGTACTTACTTTTGCCTAATTAAGTCATAACACAGTTAACAAAACCACTCGTTATGAATCATTAAAAAGTTATTACAAAATGACTTCATTATGAAATAAGAACAATATGAAACGTGTCACTTATTTTTCGAATAAACTATTTTCATTAAGTCTCCATTAGTTACATTACAATTTAAATGAATTTTGTTACATTTAAATATTTGATTCAAATTCATCTCTATTCGTAACTTAGAGGAAATAAGAACAAAATTCATTTCTATTTTAGTCACTCTATTTCGATCTCAAAAGTTATTTATATAACATTTTGGTACTACTTTATTGTGATTATATCTGAACAAAATTAGTCACCAAGAAATTGTTTTCTTTTTTAACTTGGAGCTTCATTTTTATATTTTCATGGTTTTTAAATGTAAAATTTTGTGATGAAATATTGCACAAAGGGACAACGACAACTTTATAACAAAAAACATTATGTGCAGTGAACTGGTCACGTAGCGGCTAGTATATAGAATTCAAAATCAACAAATTAGTTATGTACGTTTCAGGTACGGTACTGGAAATATAAAAACATTTGATATGGATTTAAATCTTTGCATTTAAAAATCTTAAATGATTTCCGCTTATTTATGTCAATTGAGAATAAGTCGAGAGCCACCTCTACCGGAAAATATGCGATGAAATATAGGCATTCAGAATGGTTTAAAATCAACATTGATACAAGGCTATTTATTATTTTATTATCTCCGCGCGTTTATACATATATAGAATAGAAAGATACCGTGATTGTGTGTAAATAGACGCTTTAATAGTGGCTACGTGCCCAAGACTCGTAAGTTTCGGCAGGTGTGGTTTTAGATACGGTAAGTATCTGTCCCATCGTAAGAACAGACCGACTTTGTAAACAGTATTTTTATACTATCAAATTTTGTGAAGGATTTTCTCCATTTGTATGCGATTTCTACTACTAAATTTAAGATTGTAAAACAAATAAATTGTGTACACTTGTAAATTGTGTTTTATTTAATGTGCATAAATGTTGAAAATAAGTATGTAATGTGGTACAAATTAGGGTCAAGTTGATAGTGGCTTAACTGATGAATAAAAGGGCATCGGTTCTAATTTCGAGAAAGAGTTTCTAGCTAACAGATAAATGGTAGGATAAAGGTCTGTGCACATTAGACCGACTCAACTACCGACCGACGCCAACGCAACTAAAAGCCTTGACTAAACTAAAATTAAATTAATCTTCTGTCGTAAGGTTGAATTTCGAACGTATACTTAAAATAAAACACGTGTACTACGGGGGAGTAGGACGGCAGTACTGGCGAGTATACCTTCGAAATTCAACCTTACTTTAAAATATCTCAAGCTCTTATTTGAATTTTAGTTGAATTGGTGTCGGTCGGTAGTTGAGTCGGTCTAATGTGCGCAGACCTTAAGTCCTACACATAGAGTAACTTATTATGGGGCACTAATATTAATATGACACTAAGGTGTTGATGAACTTCGCCCTCATTAGCAACATTTCCGTTGTACCATAATGATCCGCAACAGAAATGCACACACAACGTCAGGGGACACCTACCTACGTTTCGTGACTGTATTTTGATCGTTTCAATATTGTGGAAGCATTGAGGTTATTAGTCATGAGTATTAACTTACCAAACTTATAAACAATACAATACAACCACATTGAGAATGTCCTCCTTTTTAACACGCTTTCATTTTAAGTCGGATTATAAAGTATCCTTTTTTATAATATGTCAATGATTTTTTAAGTCGGTAAAATGTCGTTAGTTAGTCAGTTAGAAATTAAGCATTGCCAAGAGTTAAAAGAATATTATTACGTTGAAATGTTAAATTTTTGTTGGGCTTAATGTGCATTTGTCAGAGGACGCAATTTTATTTTTTAGATTTTATGAAGGGGTTAGTTAGAGTAAAGTCAAATCCAAGTGTGTGGGGTCGCAATCCTTGTCCCGCGGCCGCCATCGTGGAAACGAGGGTGGAGTGCAGATGTTTTTTACGGGTTATCTGGCAAACTATTGGTCACACATAAACTTTGAACATTTTTCGTGGTCAATTAAATTCTCTACAATTTATGTGCTACAACTTTTATTCCTAGAATCAAAATATAACAAAGTTATAAACGAAAATTAAAACAACCAACAAAGAATGTTATCATAGATTTTCATTTATCTGGCAACACTTTATCTTTGGAAGGAGTAATAGTGTTCTGTGGTTCTGTGACCATACCTTTGGTTAAGTGGTCTGTGCCATACATTAGATTATTTATTCAGAACCGTAGACAGAAGGATTTATATAGTCATCTGGTGAGCGTGGCCAACACAAGATAGCACGAGAAAGTTCAAAGTACAATGAGGCATATATTATAGGAAAAGTTCGACATCAGCTGTCATTAAGTAACTGTGCTGTCGTTGAACAAGGCGGCATGAAATAGTTATCATAGAATAGTATCGTTCTGTCTCTTTTTTTGTAATATCATTGGCGCAAGTTGCTCCTTTTATTGTGTGAGTGAGATAGATGACATCCATAGGTCTATACTCTTCTCCGTCTACGATCAGATCAGAACTTAATTTACCTAATCTATGTACTCTGTGTCTCTCTCTGTGCACTCTGTGCGAAACGTAGTATCTCTACTTAGTCTGTGCCACAAAATATCAATTTGTGGCTAAGCCTATTAGCACGGCATGGTTATAACCAGGGCTTTGTAACGATACCAAATTCACACAATAAGGGCCAGTTTCACCGGTTCCGGATAAAGTTCCGGATAGCCCTAGGAATTTATCTGCCACTTAACAGTTGACGGAGCGGCAACGTCGCTTTTTGCGTTTCGTTACTACTACGTAAATTATTGTCATTTGAAAATTATTTTGAAAACTTAATTAATAAAATACTTTTTGTTCAAAATAATCCAATTCGACTTTTTTAATATTTTCCAGTATAATTTTATCATTATAGAACGAAAATAGTAGGATTTATAATAATATGATGTACTACAGTTCAAATTCCAAATGTGTTATAGAAACGCCACTTAAAACATTTTTTATCCGTCAGATAACGCCTAACAGCCACTTGAACTGGCAGATAGCTTAACCAACACTTTTCTCTGTCACTTCTATCAGATTACCTGAGAAGCCAAAAAATGTAGTTTATCTGGGAGTTGAGTTCCTAGGGCTATCCGGAACTTTATCCGTAACCGGTGAAACGGGCCCTAAGTATCGTTAAGTAACTAGTTATTTTCATAGTTATTTTCATAGTGTTAAAATTTTAACAGTAAACACATTTAACGTTACTTTGGTAACGTTAAAAATTAACGTTAAAACTATCGGTAATTTTATCGCTACTTAATGCGTTGTTGGCCCTGAAGAAAGGGTTCGTTCAAGTATTACTGTATTACGTAAGCAGATTTTTGGCAATCTTTAACCCCCCCATCCCCCTCGTCAGCAAAAGTAAGCAAATCTCTTACCCGTCCCCCCAGGCTTACGTAAACATTGGTTTCGTTAGCATTTACCCTTAAATTTAACGGTAAAAAGTATCGATACCATGCTTAACGTTACCTTTGTTTTTAACGTTACCATCGAAGAACGAAAGTAACGATACCACATTTTTAACGTTATTTGGAGCCCTGGTTATAACGTTAAAACGAAGTGTTTATTCTTTGGTTTATATTATTTATATATTAGTCTATATTAATTAGTAATAATTATATGTGGTATTCTGGTGGTATTAATCTAAGAGAATATAACCACTACGTACGTGTTTATATATACTCTTTGTCTTTGGGCACGCGCACGGTCTATAGTCTATACTCTATTGTCTTCTGATTCTGAATTTCTGACTGACTGACTGATTCTGAAATTGTAATTTGTAATTGCAAATGTCGGTCGTACACATTTTAGTAACTTAGTAACTTACGGTATCGGTCTATCAGTCTCCTGTTCCTGTCTCTGTCTCAATCTCGAACTTGAACGTAACGCATTCAATTTGCAGTTTCTAATTCTATTGATTTTAACACGTGTATGCCACTATACTTACTATGAAGGTATGAAGTCCTAAGGACCGTCGTTGAAGTCTTTGAACCGTGTTTCTGGTAGAAAGGTGCGTAATGTAGTGTTTCAAGTTATAATTTTTTTCCAACCACCGCGAGAAAGCCACGTGAACAGAATTTCATTTTGCTAATATTTTTTTGTTTTTTTGCAGTTCCCTCATCCGATGGCCAGTTATTCAAGAAACTTGCGAAGAACAGCCACCACTACATGACAAATAAAAACCATGATTGACAAAAGTCCATGAAGATATTTAGAGAGGAGTCATGAATTCATTAATCATGTGTGGTTTGAGTTTGGTTTAACTCATTAATGGCGAATTACTGTGCGTGGGTTTTTTCATAATGAAGGTCTAGAGCATACGCCATGCTGCTCCATTGTGCATTGATGGAGGAGTCAGTGGCTCAAGAAATTCTTGCAACTAACGGTCACCTATCTAACTGCTGACTGTTTCGTGTTTTTTTTTTTTCTTTATTTAAAGAGCTTTGTCGAAGATCGACAATGTCGCTCTGTAACAAGTTTGATGAATTATTTTATAATCAATTACTACGCCTTAATACTATGCTAGCTAACTTACATAGTGCTCTGGCGACATCCCCTAAGGGTTTAGCCAAAGCACTATTACATGAACCGACATCATATTGAGCGATTTCATTATATTTGCTAAAAATTTCTTGTCTGTACGACTCGTTATGTGCACACTCCCACTTGGTTGTATACTCCAGACAACAAGCCAGATTGGTTTGCACAGGACATTTTTGCATAATATCTAACTTTCGGCAGGATTATTTTGGTGTCTTGTGTACTTGTCCCCTGTTGCCTGAAACATTGGCCCATTTCTTCCCTTGTAAACCAAGTCGCCACATTGGTTATCTGACTGAGTACTGACAAATCCTCCTTGAAAGTACCAAAAATCCCATGAAATACTATTTGTGACGCCATCTCCTCTTGAATTTTTCACTAATAGTGAACGTTTTATTTAGAAGACATGCTTTCTTGTAAGTGTACCAACCACCTGCTCCTGTGGTATTGAAGAAACCGCAGAATAGTTCTTTATCTGAATGAGCGTTCCACACTGCTGCAAATATGGTAATTGGAAAGAACATTCGAGTTGCCTGTCTTGAAGTAGTAACGAGAAGTATTTCAGCAACTAGAGTAGTTAACGTGGAGATCTCAGACGCCTGTTTTGTGTTTTTAGTTAACTCTATTATGTCGTCTATACAAGGTATGTGAGCCATTGCCCTTTTAACAGCTGCTGCATATTTTCTACGGTACATCCCTTCACTTCGTATCATACATAGCCACGCGGTCATCGGCCCCACACTCTGTACGATGGAGGATCTGCGTTCAGGTGGAAAAGAAGCACCTTCTAACAACACGTGGTGAGCCCCCGAAAGACCGTATTTGGAGACAGGAAAGCTTTTGTGCACACCATCCACCTTGGTAATAGGCATGTTATTATGTCCCAACCTTATTTCCTTTACCCTCAAAGCATAAGAGGAAAACATGTCCAAATATGGACCCATTGTCCCATACCAGTTCTCCGGATCGGATATCTCAAAGTCTTTATATGTCAAAGAATGTTTTAATAAAGTTTCTATCCACGTACTTCTAACAACATCATTCGCTAAAGTATAATCTTGACCCTTAAAATGGATCTTAAAGGAAGTCTTCTCTGTTTTCTTGATCATGTTGTTTTAACTGCCTGCCTGGAAACATTGTGGATGGTGAAGATGATACTTATTATGTGGTTTCCCACTGTTATGTTCTGCGCCGCATCTGCTATTATCCCTGATGCCCCATCATCAACATCCATAGCTGCAGAAGATGCCTGATTTCTGTTAAACGCCAAGTGTAAAACTCTGCCATACATCTCTACTATTGAGGATATACATTTGAACTTCCTATCTGCGTTCAAATCTATTTTTGGTTTTTTTGCATTTTCTATCGGTTTTAGAGTATCTGGATCTACAATTAGATCTTCATTCTTTCTCTTCATCGGGTTGGTATCGGAGGTTGTGGCCATATTTCTTGGGTATTATTTTTTCGAGCTAGTTAGAACAATTTTCTGTTTTAAGAGGATCTGTTCACTGTTCATCTGTACATTCCAGTGTTGCTTGACTCATTTCATCACTTAGGTTCGACAGGCAATGGGCTATTTGTGGTTTATCAATATGGAATCATTGAGCAATTTCTTTATCATCTACAGCACCATCTCTTGCATCACTCCTATTGTCCTTCTTGAATCAATATTGAGTGATACTGTATCTCACTTTCAGTTTGAAAGTTATAGTGAATGAACCATAATCTTATCTTTGTTTAAAATTTTTCTTTGTGTAACACATTTTGTTTCCTTGTCGTTGTATTTTTGGGGATGATGTTCCTCCATTTTCAAAGATGTTTTAAATTATGTTCTGGAAGCTTTTTTTAACAATCGATTTTAGCATTGATATGGTAATATTATCCACGGATCAGGTCAAGTTAAATACTATTAACTTTCCTCAAGCCATATATAAATCTGTTGCTCTTTATTGGATCTTACTGCAACGTTGATTCACTTGGTTATAACAGCAACCTTTTAAAATTTTTTTTTTCAAAAGAATTACATTACAAAGGTCTCATTGCAGAATCAGTGTAGTTTTTAATTGTTGAATTGACAGTCCAGCAAGAAAAGTTTTTTTCTCATTGTTAGGTTAGGTGCACTAAAAGGTGATTGTGATTTGGTTGTTAATAAATAATTAACTTTTTGTTACTTTCATAGGATTGCCAGATGGTTGGAAAATCATATGATTTCTACCCGTCCCATCATTTTGTAACCACCATTGGTGTACAATATAATACAAATTCGTACACCTTAAGTTGAGTGTTAAAAGATTATTGTTATTTATCATTTTTAAGTTATTTATTAGTAATTTTGTTAGCTTTTGGGTGTATGTTGAAGGAAAACTGGATACATGGAAAAGTTTCATAACCACTTAACATAAGGAGGGATTGTTGTCAAGACTTAACTTTGCATCATGTAAAAAAAGGAGAATCTGGGTGGTTTAGCGAGGGGTTGAACTGATTGCCAAGGAGCTGCTCATCTTGTTGGTCGTTTAAATAATTAACATGTGCAAGGGGTGATGGTAAAGCAAGTAGACATGTTGAGGTAGTTTGTACATTAATATGCATTAAAGAGGGCAAGTGGTTTTTACATAATGTTATTATTGTAAGCCGTTTTTGTAAACCTTTTTTCTAACTTTTTTTCTTTAAGTTTGAGTAATAAGATCATATATGCTTAATTATGATTTAGAGAGCTATTTACACTAAATTAATTATAAAATATTCTAACTACAAGGGTGACACTGAAGGTTCTTAGAAAATCAAAAACTGAGCAGACTAGCAAGTTATTATTTTTAATATATCTTTTCAAAATAGTTTCTATTCACATCAATAAATCGCTGCATTTGATAGAACCACCGAGAAAAGCACTTTGCCCACTCGTCCTTAGGGGTCTCTTCCATGGACTTCTGGAACGCAGCCACTGCTTCCTTGGTGTCCATAAAATGTTTTCCTCAAAGTTTTTATTTTTATTTTGGTAAGATTTATTGGGAAGTTAATCATTTTATCCCCATGTTGGTATTATTCTTGGTTCTCTGTATTTGACAGGATTTGTTAAGTGTAAATCATGTTCAATTTGTTTTTCACCCTTTTCTACCATTCTTTTCAATAATCGTCGGCGTCAGTGCAGGACCTTCTAAATGCAAAAAAGTATTTTGTACAGTAGACGATAAAAACTTTCTTAAAAGCGACGCGAACAATTTAATACAACTTTTTTCACATTATTCGTTTATTTATTTTATAGCCATGTTATAAATAAGGATTTGAGTTGCAAAAGCAAATTAAAGAATTCAATAATTCACTTACATGGAAATGCAGCAACTAAATTGATAGAATTTATGTAGATACAAGGTAATGTGTTACTCATAGAAATAAAACAGTATTTTTTTAAGTAATTTTATTATTAATGAAAGAATATGAACACAATTAAATTCAATCTAATTTAAGTAACTTTTTTAATTACGATGGGGTAGAGACTCGTAATATGGCCAACAATCCCTGGGGATCACATTTTTAATCTCTTGTAAATCTTTAAACTTCCTCTCAGTAACTGACAAAGGAGCAGAATGTTATTTTGGAAATTCAGCGTGAGCAAGGTCTTTTTTTGGTCTTTGTGGTAACAGACTGTATTCTTCATCGAATTGCAGTTTGTAAGATATGCTGGTGTATTTTATAGCTTTGAGTTGAACAACCACAGGATCTCCAACACTTCGACCAGGGCGTATCGATGTATGCTTTAACAGGGATTTGTATCCATAATCACGAAAGAAATCAAAAGTTGGCGCGAAAACCTCATACGGATTTCGTTTTCTTGCTTCCTGAGAAATACGGTGATAATCACTGGGCAAATAGATGTCACGATTTTTTAACGCACTTTCAATAGTACTATGGACGGAGTCGCACTCCATTTGAGTGTGTCCTTTGGTAAGGTATGTAATATAAATAAAAATAAAAATTATATGTTGTGTTGGTGTTTGTTTCAACACAATTAAAGTAAAGAAAAAAATAAGGTTGCACCGGAATAGAGCAATTGGACTGTAAAATGGTTTTTATTTATATTATAATGGGGTTTATTGGAAAAAGTAAACCGCATTAAGTTAAAAAATAGATATTTATTTTATGCCAAAACGATACATATTATGACAATTTTATAATATAGTGTCTTTCGGTCAAACAATACATATTGTCTTAATTTTTCTCTATACCAAACAGTTTCTATTAAATTTAATTACTTTGCCGAAAAGTGAATTTATAATTTTGCTATTTATTTTAATATTTTAATTTTATTTAAGGAAAGCTAATAACAATAATTATCGGGCGCCAGGATGCTTAGATTACATCCGATATACAAATTTTTTAAAGAAATTAAATCTCAAAACAAAATGTACAGAAATGCTAAGTTGCAATCCGACTTAAAATTGACTAGTATAAATTAATCTAGTCTTAAAATTAAATCTCGCAGAGTTATAATAAGGTTGAATGACGAGTTCTTGAGTGTGTAATAAAATTAATCTACATACCAGAACCGTAGCAATCCAAAAGTAAAGTAATAAATTTAACCAAAGTTGTCGAAATAATAAACGGGGCTCGGTGTCCTTCCAATGGTAGCGGGTACCGGCGAAACCGTTGACGTAAATCGAAGGTAGTGAAAAAATTACTTCAAGTTTGCAAAATGTTATAAGAACAATTAAAGTTATAACATATCCAAAAAACTGTGGATAAAACACGTTAGAAAATCTGTAGTTAAAACGTATAAAAAATAAAAAAAACGTCGTATATAAAAAAAAACACTGTGGACAAAAGAGAAAACCTAAGTTAGTATTATTGTCGAATTCCAAATTCAAAATTTACGAAAACTTGCAATGTAGAACTTGCAAAACCGGTGTTTTTGATTAAAGAAATCCATCAATCGTACGGAAAAGTACTTAATTTGGAAGCCTGTAATTTCAAAAACCACTATATAACGCGAGAATTTCAATCAGAAACCAATTCGAACCAAAATGTTTCATGCTACTTACCATGAGGTAAAGAATATCGCACAATATTTAGCGAATCCAAATGAATTTTAATAGAAATTATATATTATTATTATTTAATAGAAATTATATACAAGCTAAGAAGCTTGTTTTAAAATAAATTTTCCCATTATTTCGGGTTTTTGAAGAAAAAAAATAACTAATTTAAATTTATTTAAATTAAATTATATACAGGGTGAGTTTTTAGTCAGTTAGAATATTAATAGGGGGTACTCAGTATTCGATTCTCGTTCCAAATATGTAATAAAAAACGGTGCTTAAAATTTCACCTAATTATCCATTAAACAACCCAATCGTGGACAACCTAACGCATACCGCGCACACGGTTTTAAGTAAATAAATCAGCCGAAAACGCGGTGAATCATAAAGACTTCCGGCCTTTTGTATTTTCTTTGATGCGCCGCCGCCGCCACCGCCAATATTCGGGCGCACCAAAATACGCGCGCCATCGCGCCAACGACCCTTTGACAGTGCCGCCACGGTCACTCCCCGCGCGGCTGAGTCCCGACACCTACCTCGCCTTTCGAAGTTTCGAGCGAACTAAGGGCCAGGCCACAACAGTGCGTTGCGGCGTCGCATCGCAAAAACAACATATGCGATGCGATGTCGCAACGCAAAAATTTCATCGGATACGACATCGTACGACAAGACGTTAACCGTCAATTCAGTTTCTAGTGAGACATGGACCGCACTGCGCGTGTTCTACTTCTGCTTGCGTTAAGGCGTATTAAGAAAAAGAAACAGAAAAGAAAGTACTGGGTGCACCCATTACTGACAATTATGAATAAAGATGGAAACCACTTCAAAAGCAAATATGAGGCGCTAAAAGTGGACGAGGTTAAATTTTTCGATTACTTTAGGATGAGTGTAGTAAGTTTTGAAGAACTTCTTAGTTTGATAAAGCCTCATTTACAAAAGAAATACATATTTAGAAAACCCATCGAACCTCTGGAGATGCTGGGATTAACTGTAAGGTAAGAAAAAAATAAACTATTTTTACTATAATCATACTGTTTAATCATTTTCATAATTTAGTGTTATTCAAAACTCGTATTCCGATTGTGTGTCATTCGTCAAATTTGTTAGTTCCTCATCGAAATGAATTTGTTCTGGCTCATTTACATCATCATTCCTTGGCGTTTGTGGAGACGATTGCATAGGTGCCGGTGATGTTTCGCATCCGCTTTGGAAGGCACTGCGTTGAATGGATGTTTGATAGCCACTCTGCATAGGCATTTGAGCTGTTTGATAGCCAGTCTGAACAGTTGTTTGATAGTTTGCTTGGACGGATGTTTGTGAAGTTTGATAGTGGCTGGGATAGTATGATGGTTGGTGTAAATCACTTAATATCTGTAGGACACGACTTTGGAAAATTATTGTTTGATTATCATTCAATTTTTCCAATGATGGCAAAATTCCTTTAAAAAAAGATAAATGTCTACTTTCAGGTGTTTTTAAAGCAGCTATAATATTCTTCTCAAATTCGTCTTCGTCAATTTTTCTTTTACGCGATGCAGGCTGGTAACGTGGCATGACAGGTTGCTGGCTTTGTTGGGTTGAGGTGCTTGGTCTTATTTCTTCATCGTCAAGACTTGATGTTGTTTTATTTTGAGAAATCTTTTTCAGAAATAGGAGCTGGTCGTATAGATGATATTGTTTAATTTTTTTGGCCCCAGCTCCGGATTTACATTGCTCGTTTAATTTTTTTTCGTATTTTGTAAAATTATCCTTGATTCCTCTCCATTTCTTTATGACATCGTTACCTAAAAAAATATGACGAATAATGATTTATTTTGTTTTCTTTCAGGTACCTGGCGACGGGAAATACTTTTAAAGATATGCATTTCACATATTATCGTGGAAAATCTACAATAACAGGAATAATAAAATTTGTTTGTCGTATTGTATGGAACATTCTTAAAAGGTTGGAATTACCAAAAATTACAACAGAGCTGATGGAACAAATTGCTCAAGAGTATGAAAAAAAGACCAACTTTCCTAATTGTATAGGAGCGCTAGATGGAAAACACATTCGTATATTGAGCCCGGATCACAGTGGATCCCTATTTTTCAATTATAAAAATTATAATTCCATTGTTCTATTAGCACTTGTTGATACGAATTACAAATTTATATATGTCGATATAGGTGCATATGGTAAGGAATGTGACTCCACTGTTTTTCAGAACTCAAATCTATACGACTTATTAAAAAAAGGTCAATTATCTATACCTCCGCCAAAACCGTTACCTGGATTTCAAAAAGAAATTCCTTTTGTCTTCGTGGCGGATGAAGGATTACCACTGAAAAAAAATATAATGCGCCCATATTCTGGGAAGTTTTTATCGATAGAAAAACGAGTTTTTAATTATCGTTTGAGCCGAGCCAGACGATATGTTGAGAGCGCTTTTGGCATACTCGCAAATAAATGGCGCATATTTCATCGACCCATTAATGTTTCTTACGATTTCACAATAGACATTATAAAAGCATGCTGTGTATTACACAACTTTGTATTGAATCGAGATGGCGCACAAACGTTAGAAGAAATGATTATTGACGATTCTTTGCAAATTTTACACGAAACAACACATGAAAGTAGAACAGGAGCTAACATAATCAGAAACGAATTTTGTAATTATTTTAATAGTAACATTGGAGGTCTTAGTTGGCAGTTAACAAAAATATAAATGTTTATAAGTACTTACCGAGTTTTGTTTTTTCAACACTATTTAACTCCTCAAAATTTGAATATAAACTTGTACACACTTCCCTCCATGCTTCTGTTTTTAAAAATTTGTCTTTGAATTGTGATATAGTTTTGTCCCAAAGGACGGGACGTTCGTAAATTAAAGATATCAGGTGGTCGACATCGTACTGCGCCATATCGCTTAAAAAACACGTGCAGGTCGTTCAAAGTATGGACACCGACTAAACGGCAAAGCGTTGTCGCATCGCAGATTTGTACGTTGCGGCAGCGCATCGGAAATTTCCACGATGCGTTGTGCGGCGTCGTTGATTTTTGCGATGCGACGCCGCAACGCACTGTTGTGGCCTGGCCCTATCTGTGTATTTTACTATTTTACCTCAGTTTGTGTTGAGCTTCTAAGCGATCAGACGCAAGTAATTTTACTTCCTCGTTCGTGTATCTTAGTTACATAATGAGTACTGTAATAATAACAAATAACAACATTGTAAAGTTGTATCGCGAATTATTCCCAAACCGAAGAATACCTACTCCTTACGTGATGTTCCCTACGCCTACGCCTTACGTGATGAAGAATACCTATACCTTACGAGGTGCCGTGGCCGGTGCGCTGGTGAAGCAGCAAGGTCAAACAACTTGTGTACGTTACGGTGTACTCCAACGGGGACGAATTAAAGTGCAGAATAGTGACTGCTTTTGACAAAGTTCGTAGTGAATAGAAGTGATCCTTTCGTCTTAAATCGCGTGAAAGACAATTTGTGCAAACATGCTGAATTGTGCATTGAGCGAGAAGGTGCGCATTTTGAAGAATTGTTAAGGTTGGTGTAAATTTGTTATTAGGTTAAATTCTCCATCATTGTAAATAAAATTTATTATTACACATAACCCATGACTCGGGAACAAACATTTATTGTCACGTTTTATAAACGTCTGCCCCGGCCGGGTATCGAACCCGGGACCCCTCGTTTCGTAGGCAGGGTCACTTCAAACTGGGCTACGGGGTCGTCAAACTGAATATGATATGATGTATGATGAAAGTTGGGAAGTTTACGGAGTTTGCATTAGTGACGTGATAAATTGACTAAATTGTAGAAATAACAGAATTTTAAAAATACTCTTTTATTCTTTTAACGTTTAACAGTGTTTATTTTAAATTATTTTTAATATGGTAATTAAACAGTTATTTATAACTTTCAACGCCCGCTACTGCTATCTTGTCCTTACAAGATCACTAACCTCGTCTCGCCCCGTACGGCACCGCCGCGCCATCGCGCCGCGCCGCGGCGCGCGGCCCAAGCGGCATCAGCTGTGTTTTCGGGCGTTTCCATACGTTCCGAGTATTTTGAGATAATTTTGATTGCCATTTTTGAAATAATTAGTAGTGTAGAATTTTGACTTTATATTTTTGATCATTACCTATGACCACGTTCTTTCATGTCCTCGAGTATGTCAACTGACTAAAAACTCACCCTGTATTATTATTATTTAATAGAAATTATATACAAGCTAAGAAGCTTGTTTTAAAATAAATTTTCCCATTATTTCGGGTTTTTGAAGAAAAAAAATAACTAATTCAAATAAAATTCGGCGACATTGTCCGCCTTTGAGATATTCGGCCAGGAAAGTAAAATTTTTCTATGACAAATTAATGTCTTAATTACGAAGAAAAAATAATAGACCTAGATAACATCTATTCAGCCAATTAAAGATCATAGAGCAAGGTCGATGCACACGTAAAATGCAGCAAAAATGCATCTCAACGTAAACACGGGTAGATGTACACCTATGTTTGAACAAGATTAATTGTTTTTACTCTATGCAAATTAAGACATCTATCAAATGACAGATGGTCAAGTACCATTGACAGCGACAACCGACAGCTACAATGACAGATAAAAGTATTGTCAATCAAACGAAATATGACAGATCTGTTTGATACGAATTAATTTAATAAGTTTGAGGTTGTAAATGACGTCAAGTAATATAAACAATGTGTATGAAATTATTTTAATGCAATAAGAATGAAAATATGATTTATTTTGACGAAAGGACGACGTAAGAAACGCATGTAACGTAAAATACGTTACAGGTACTTTTGAATTATTTCAACATCATATTTTTCGGAAAGACTTAATAGTGCATTGGACATTATTACATTTCGGTTCTGGGTTGTACAACCATCAGAGTATATTATAATAGGGCGATTATCACAAATTCCCAGAAAATTGGATTCCAAGTAATGAACCAAAAAACTAGCGAAAGTTGATGCTGAGCCGTCACTAACAGTTTCATCGAACCAGTTACATGTTGCATCACTTGTGGCAAGATTGTAGATTGTAAAATTGTGGTTACATAGCTTAGTCCGATAGTAAAGAGCATTGGCTTTCGTCATCGGAGACAATTTAACAGCTTGGACATCCATGGTTAAGACATGGCATTCACCCTCCAAAGCCCTGATTTTATCTTTACTTTTTTCGTCTCTTGCTTTCTTCTTTTCAGCTTGATGAACCTCGTACTCATTTTCTGGTAAATGTCCGTTAGTATAGGCCAGACCCATGTCACATTGGTCTTTACGAGAAAATTGAACAACGAAACATTTATTTCTGAAAGTATATCTTTCATTTTGTTAATGGTTAGGGCATCTATGCCTTCTTTTTCACAACTAGACTTATAAACATTGTAAAGCGATTGATAAGTAGTAAACTTACGTCTGTTCCAAGTACAATTTTTTTGTTGATTTTCGACAGTAATGGCTGGGTAATTTATTGAGAAGAATAACGAATTTTTTTAGAAACTCAAGCTTATCAGTGTTATTGTTTTCTCTAGGGGCTCTGGAGGCCACAGCTGTTGAATGTTGTTCTATAACACCATGCTGGCTTTTTGCCGACCAATCTGCAACTGACCACTGACCCAGTCCAGTTGTGTTTAAGTACATGGTTTTACAAACAACTAATAAATTATTCCTTATTTGCAAATGGTAAGCTAAAGAATGACTACGTCTGCTATTTCCTTCAGTAGTCTTACGTTTAGCTTCACGGTTGAAGACGGTGTTAGACACGAAAACTTTTCTTTATTCCCAGGTCATTTTTCGACCATAGATTTGTAAATATTTCCTGTCGATCTGCTTCGGTTATCTCAACATTTCTTCGTCGAATTTGTGACTTTAGTGTCTTTTTTGCTGCAATTACATCTGGGTAATAATTTTCTTTCGTTTCTTTCTGTATCATTAAATGTATTTTTTTGCCCTCTTGGTTTACGAAACCCCACATATTTCTGGCCTTCCATTATTTTCTTCTTATTAAGGACTCTTTGATTTTCTTTAGAGCGCTTTCTTTTTGTGGGGTTCTCGGTCAGCATTGTCCCACTTATACTAGGTTCATTGTCAGTGTCATTTGTAGCAACACAATTTTCATTTGCTTCTTGGGTTGGTGCCACAGAAGGGGGTATTTCGATATTGATGGGTCCTTGTTTCTCTTCTGAAGCATTTTTTTCCCTTGGTTCTATTTTTTCAAAGCTATCGTTTATATTATCTAGTAAAATTGTAGGTTCTTCGGTTACTTTTGTATTATTATTTAGTATTTCCTGACTTGTAGTTGTATGGTTTGTTAATTTTACATTGTCATTGACATTATTCACAGATACACCACATTCTAAAATAATTGTTTGTTCAAATGTTGGTGATTCAATAAAAGGATTCTCTATTGCGGTTTGTTTATTTCCTTCTGGAACAGGCACTAATTCTGTTAAATTGTGAGTTGATATCTCTTCTAATGTATCAAAACTATCGCCAATCAATTCTAGTAACACAAAAGGTTCTTCATTAACGTGTACTTCAGTTACATTAACATTGTTATTATCATTATTTATCACAGGCAACAACTCATCAAAAGGCTGAATGTCGGACAAAAATTCTTCAACAGGAGACAAAGTATTCTGCTTATTAGTTTTACAAGTAATTGACGTAATCGTATTATTCTCATTCATGGTATTTTCTTTTAATAACACCTTTCTCTGTTGGTGACAGTTTTGGTTAATTTGTGAATCACATTGAAGAGCCATCAGAAGAATCTTTTTATTTCTTTTATTTTTCGAAGTCAACATCGTGTTCGTGACTGGACGAAAGAAATGATGTTGTATTAGTAAAAGTATTAAATCAGTGTATTAACTACGTTGTTCCTGTTCATTTATTAATAAGATTCGTTCCTAGATATAATGAGTAACTCAAACAAAACCAATTTAGGTATAACAACCGAAAAGCAAAAAAGTAAGAACAACTTGAACATACTTTTCATAAAATTCAGCTGTATGATTACTATATTATATACATTAAGTTTTAAAGGTCTATATTTTGTTTTAAAATAACAACATTTACGTAAGTATAATCTAGTGTTTGAAATTTAACGCAATAACTTCTAACTTTTAAGACTTTTTTAAAATACCTAATGCATTACCGTCTAAGTACACCGCAAAACCAAACTAAAATACACTATTTATTTGTTCATACCAATTTTTCGTAAATCATAGGCGTTTCAAACGTCACAATATTATATTTTGTCATCAATATAATAACTTATTAAATATATTACTTACATGTCCTTTTTTATGCTGGAACTATAATAAAAACAAAACTTCACACTCTTCTAACTAACGAATTGTTTTAAACTGCAGTTACAAGGTGCTGCACTAATATTTTTGAATTGTCATTTAGAAGGTACTAGATTGTACTGCTTTACCGACCAAGCGTGCTTACAACCTAGTTTATCGTTTCATCACTAGATGGCGGGATACTTAATTTAATCATTTTGACGAAAAAAATGTTTTCACCAAAACATGTAGTTAAAAGGTCCTGCACTGATGCCGACGTAATGTAAACATGAGGGGAAAATCTGACAGAATATGACACTGATTAATATGGATAAACCTGCATGTAAAAATATTGGAGGTAACATAGACCAGAAGTCTTGTTGAGAAGACGGCATGTTAGATGATGTTTTATATTGTTGAAATTCGTATTCTGAACCTCTAACTCTGCAGGTGGCGGGCGGCCCAACGGTTTTTTGTATCGACATGATGGCGCCTAGAATTGCTTTGTTTTCTACATGTCTCGCTCATTCTTACATCGGCCACATCGGCATCCCTTTCTTAGTCCTATTTTGGGACCGACAGGCCGGTACACGCTGATACATGCTAATTTCATCTTTATTCTCACATGGTTACATTCTATACTCGGGTGCAATGAAATCGCACATTTGATTTTTTTCTGCAAAATACAAATTATTTTTTTTTCTGAAAGATACATATATATTTTTTTAATATGGAATTAAAGCTGGTTTCATTACCTATCCAACGATACCATACAAGCCGTTATTACTTTATCCTACTGCCAAAAAAAAACACCAATTACAAATTCATCCTTTATTAAAAGAAGTTTCCTTGACAAAACTGTGTGGGAAATGAAGGCTTAAAAAAAAAACACCCTTTTCTTACAAAAATACCTTTATTAATACGAAGTGTTACCCCCTCTTACTTGAATTACCGCTCGACACCGGTTTCCCATCGACTCTATCAAGTGATTGATAGAGTCTTGTGGGATAGCGTCCCATTCCTCCTTGAGCGCAGTTTGCAGCTCCTGGAGATTAGCTGGAGCAATATTTCGGTCTCTTATTTTCCTTTTTAAATTGTCCCAGACGTGTTCGATCGGATTAAGGTCCGGACTCCGAGCTGGCCACACCATTGTTTTGATATTCACCTCTTGAAGGTACTGCGTTACAATTTGAGCGGTATGGGGTCTTGCATTGTCATGCATAAAGAGAAAGTTCTCTCCAATGAAACCGCTAAATGGTACGACATGTTCCTGGAGAACTTCTTCGACGTACCTCCGAGCAGTTAGTCCCCTTGTTGGACGCCATATATTGGCCCCAGTGAGGAAGACAAGCTCAGTTTTGGCTTCCAAAGAGATTCCACCCCAGAACATACACGAACCACCGCCATATGCAACGCGTTCCGTGATGCAACACGGGGCAAATCTCTCTGTAGGCCTTCTATAGACCCGCCCTCGTCCATCATTGCCATGGAGACACATCCTAGACTCGTCTGAGAACAGAACTGTTCGCCATTGGTCGACTGTCCAGTTCACATGTTCCTGTGCAAATCGAAGACGGGCTTGGCGGTGAGCTGGCGCCAATTTAGGGCCGTTTGCTGGCCTATGCGCTGTTAGGCCGCCTTCAGCAAGTCTCCTTCTGACCGTCCACCGACTGACTTCCACTTCACGCACCTCTTGGAGATGATGTGCAAGATCAACGGTTGTCAGGCGACGATTTCGCAAAGCCGTCGTTACGAGAAATCGGTTGTCGCGCTGAGTTGTAGCTCTAGCTCGACCAGATCCTCGTCGTCGTTCATAGCCACCAGTCTCCCGATAGCGCTGGTATACACGACGAACTGAATATCGACTGATATTCAGCTGTCGAGCTACAGCACTCTGGTTCTGGCCTGCTTCAATTAGAGCAACGACTTGAGCGGCTTTTTCTGGCGTAGTATCCATTTTCTTCGATAATTATTGCAGCTGTAGTCACTGGACGTCCTTTCAGTTTGAGGTTGAAATGCAACTGATGACATTTTACTCAAAACATGCCTTTTTATACCTGCATTAGTCTGGCAAACTACGGTAACCTAAGGGAGTTAATTTTAGGGTTTTTTTGTTGTCATTAATTCTTGGCCGTAGGGTAAAGTAATAACGGCTTGTATGGTATCGTTGGATAGGTAATGAAACCAGCTTTAATTCCATATTAAAAAAATATATATGTATCTTTCAGAAAAAAAAATAATTTGTATTTTGCAGAAAAAAATCAAATGTGCGATTTCATTGCACCCGAGTGTATAATCGATTGTACATAAACTAAACAAAAACATACAAAGTTACATAAGTTACATACAAAGGTACATAAACCGAGACTCCATATTTACTATGAAGTATTATGGACCGGTCCACCAATCCGCACTTGGCCAGCGTGGTGGACTATGGCCTATACCCCTCACACTGTGAGAGGAGACCCGTGCCCAGCTGTGGGACAGTTATGGGTTGTGATGATGATGATGATTATGGACCGTCTTTGAAGTCTTTGAACCGTGTTTCTGGTAGAAAGGTGAGTAATGCAGTAATGTTTCAAGAGCATAATTTTTTTCTAACCCTCTATCACTCAAGGACTTGGATTTTTCTAACTTTTCGTATTCGAGTTATTCATAACAAAATAAAATATACGTGTTTTGGGATATTTAGCTTATTTAATTATTTTTAAAGAAATTTAACATTATACGGAGTGTTGCCTACAGGCAACACTGATCCAAAACACTAAAAATGAACTTTGAATTGCTTCAGAAACATATGCCTTATGAAAGGTGAAAGTTTCTGAAACAATTCTTGGTTTTAGTATAGTATAATGCTACCCCACATTTATCGCACGTATTGTGGGTAAATCCAGAGCACTTTGGAAACTTGCATCGTATTTTTTTATCGGACCATGGCGGCCAATGCCCAATCTGGTCTTGGTGTACTGCCATTGGAGGTACATGCTGAGGTGGAGCAGGTCCTTTGCGCTTTTTGGCTTGGAGCTCGTTCTCCACCGAACGCCGACTAGACAAACCAGATTTTGTGCCCATTTTGCAAAGAGTAACTGCAACCTCTAGACGAAAATCTGCTGATGATAGACGTCCTGATCCTGGCAGATTTTTGTATTTAGACACTCTTTTGTAAAGTAGCCATGCGTTAGCCATCGTAAGGTCTAAGTAGTGGTAAAATAGGCGCATGTGCCATCGTTTGCTGCGCAGCCGTATCTTATAAATGCCCATGATGCTGTCAATGAGGTCGAACCTCCCATGTGGCGATTGTACTCTCCAATGACATTGGGTCGCTTTATGTTCACATACTTTGAATTCTGTTTGTCCCATCTCCGAACATCAGTTTCAGGTTTTTGTCCAGCAAAAGTTGAAGGATGACAATTTTATTGTCTTTCCAAGCAACAGTGGACACATCAACTCCGTTGACGTCGGCTACATATTCTTCAGAGTATCCTCGCTCTTTTTTCAAAAGGGGCATGCCCATTTTCGGCTCGAAAACGCACACAAATAAAACTATGTGGGAAAAGAAGCATTAAAAAAGTGGTAATTTACCTATACTAAATTTTAGTAATATAAGTTTGCATTCAATGCATTTTAATAAAAAGTTGTGAAAATAATATTATCTCTACATCCGTATTCTCCAATATTGTTGTTTATTGCCATAAGTAAAAAGATTCAATCAGGATCCACAATCGATTTTTCACTATCGAGTAATTTTATAGTTCAAAAATCACAACACATTGTGAAAAAAACATAGTACATTCAAATGTCAATAAAAATAAAAAGCTTACATAATAGGTATGTTTATTCACATATAATACACACGTTATATTTCAAACCCTAATAGCATATTAATAATCAAGTATATTATTATTGAGATGCATTTGTTGGACAAAAAGTCGACAGGCTCTTTAAATCGAACCATTATCGATTTTAGTGTATTATGGCAACATTGAGTGGAGCCGGGGACGTTTGACATATTGTCGAATTCTAATAATTCTATCAATTTCAATTTCTATCATTAGCATTTCTTTGTTTGCCTGTGTATCATATCATAGTAAGCGCCCGAGTTCTTCTCTGTGTTGTGAATTACGAATATTACGCATTTTTTACGGACACCGACGATTCTTCCTTATATCTGACCACGGCTTTTAAAATGGATTCTGCTATCGCTTCACACGACGACCCCGGCACGAACTTGGACTTTAATCCTGAATCCTAATTTGAGTGGCATTAATTATTATTGAAGTAGTACATTTTTTTGTCAGGTATCACTTTCAAGTATGGTGTGTAATACTTGTTGGTCTGCTGCCTGGAATGAGATTAGACAACCCAGAAGTGAAGAAAATGTTTTACTCGATAGACATAGACATGTGTGCATCAGCTGTGGCAAGTCACTTCTTAGGATAAGGTCTCATTTATTGAATGTGAACACTCCTCGTGAAAATGATATAAGAAATGTTATTGCCCGTCAAATTGCACCACAGGAGGTAAGTTTGAATACCTACATCACAGTTACAATAAACTGACTTTTCACATCTATATTAATATTATAAAGAGGTAATCTTGCTTCACTAAGAGACTTTCCTGCTTTGAAAGCTTTCAAAATAGTATCATACCTTTTATTAAACCCTTTAAAATATCAATAAAACAACTATTTTTATCAGGCAGATATATGTAGATGTGATGATAGTACAAGAGTTTTTCACAATTAGCAGTAATATGACAATAAAATCTTATCTTTGTTACAGTTGACAACATCATCACATGTTTGTCATACTTGTTGGCGAAGAAGTGACAGACGGGCCTCACATTCAAATTCTGTAATGGCTGCTGATGTAGTAAGGCGCCCTTCAATTGAATTGGAAGAAACAGTTGACATTCCAGCCAACATTGTGTTACCCAACTATGCCCGAGCACCAAATACACAAAGTCACTGCTTCTTCCCTGGCTGTACTAATTCTGACCGCCTTGTAGTTCCATTGGCACTACGAGTGAGCCTTTTTTGTGACTACAACTACTATGTTCCTGAAGATTGTAGAATTTGTTTATATCATTTAAGAAGTAATTTATGGGATTTACTTGATTCTTTGGAAAATCCAGTAAGAACATTTAATGCAGAGCAAATTGAAGATTTTGCTT
Organism: Ochlodes sylvanus; assembly: GCA_905404295.2. NCBI lineage: Eukaryota > Metazoa > Arthropoda > Insecta > Lepidoptera > Hesperiidae > Ochlodes > Ochlodes sylvanus. The sequence goes on from FR990144.1 coordinate 9,017,812, forward strand.
CTTTATTGAAAAATAGTATGCATAATCATTTGGATTTTGAAAATATAAATAATTTGTCAGAGCATATTTATTATATATTATGTTATATGGTATTTAGGATGGGCACGGCATCAAAATAATATTGCTCCTCCTGCTCAATTTCTGGATGATATTCTCCTAGTGTATGATGAATAATTATTAATATATTGTTAATTTCAAGTTGTTTGTTAAATATTGAAGAAATTAATAAAATATGTTTATTACAGACTAATGACAAACAATATGTATTAAGTTAATTTATGAAAAAATAAAAACATACATATCTTCGAAACCCCATCTTTTTTTCAATTACCCTCTTCACAACATAATGTTGGGAATTGTGTACTACCATTTCAGTACCTTTTTTCTGATGTGCGCTTCAGGCCAAAGTGTTTATACAAAGTGGGCATTCCCCTTTGTCGAAGTGAAATTTTTCTTAAACGTGTCTGATGCACTTACGACGTTTTTCATCTTAAGAAGAATACGTCAAACATCTTTTAGAATTTCTTTCACATATCAAGGAGTTCAATAATATAATTGGAAATATTATTATCGCCGATTTAGAATAACAAAAGTCTTGGATAGGAGTGTTCAAAATTTGTGGAGTTCTCTCTCTCTCGCGTCCAAAATACTTTATTATAACATTCATAGCTTCTTTCAAAAATTCCAAACACTGAGTATTTATACTAAGCTCCAGATCCCCCTGTCTTAGGCTGCCTACGCACTGGCGACCATAGACGCGGCCAGGCCGCCGCGGCCATGGTCGCCGGTGCGTAGGCAAGCGCGACATGTGGACGGCCGAAAAATTTGCAGTCGACTTCCAAGGGTGTGTCAAGATGGACGTGCAGAAGATAATCACGCTAACTGTGCTTGTGTATTTACTACGAAAACGAAAACGGAAGATTTCACGTAAAAGACAGTTTTGGGTGCATCCATTACTTTGCGAGAGAAAGACTAAAGGATTATATTATACTTATTTTTTGGATTTAAAAATGTATGAGAAGAGATTCTTTAATTACATGAGAATGTCAACGAATACTTTTAACCTGTTACTGGATACAATAAAACCAAAAATTACTGGAACTGGTAACAACTATCGGAAATGCATTCCAGCAGAAGAAAAATTAGTAATAACAATAAGGTAAGCTTTTTCTTTTTTAAATACAGAATGTTTAAAAAATACGTGATATATTTTAAAGGGTGTTTCGGAATGGAGTATTGTGTACAGGAAAAATAAAAATAATGTGATAGGGCCTTTTTTTTTACTTAAACTGCTAAATGGATTTTTTTGTAAATTAGAATTAAACAAGACTCGATTCTGAATCACCCTAAACCACCACTGTTGTGTTTTTCACAACAACCTGTATAATTCATTGACCAAGGTTTTGCCACTTTAAAAAATTTATGAACTCTTGTTCAGTAGTATTCTACTTTACGACTTTGAAAAGGAGAGGAAAAGGGCTTGCTTATAACATGTTTTTAAATATTAAAAAACTGAAGTAGATAATCAAATTATTTATATTTTCATAACTTAAAAAATGGCAATTGTGAACAATTAATCATTCAAATTGGGAAATAGGTCTATCATTTCTGAATTTTGGGAAATATCAGAATAATGAGTATGAGTATCGCTGTAATTTGAATCATCTGATATCCTGTTGGTAGTAGAATAACCTGAATAACTCGGTCGATACGGTGTACAGTTCGGTTGGTATTTTTCTATAATTTCCATGATTTCCATTTTCGCTTTGGTCTTTATTGCAGCAGGGATTGTTTGAAATCTTTCGAGGAGGGATAAAAGAAACAGTCTGTCACAATTTGAATCATTCTGTGTAGTCGCTATGGTCTTATGCAGAACTGAAATTAGAGGGTCTGTATCGGATTCTTCGTTTGGTATTTTTTTCTTCCTTTTTGTTCTAAGCGACTTTGATGCAGACTGTTGAGTCTCAAGATCAGAAGATCTTGCACTTTCATTTTCTTGACTTGCCTCTTCGAGACTATTTTCTGTTGCGTTTGTGTCCAGCACTGATTTCAAAAACAGTAATTGGTTGAAATAGGTGTATTGTGATTTTCGTTTTGCAGCAGAACCACTTTTGACATCTTTAAGACGGCGCAGCTCTCTTGTGAAACAGTCTCTAAGGTTTTTCCATCTTTTTTGGAGAGTAATGCCTGTAAATCAATAAATAAATGTAGTACATATTACAAAACTAATATTATGTTTATTAATGTGAATTTTATTTTCAGGTATTTGGCTACTGGGTGTTCTTTATCTCATATAAGTCATGAATACCGTATAGGGCTTCCTACAGTATCGGAAATAGTATTTGATGTTTGTGAAGCAATATGGGAGATATTAAAACCAATTGTGATGCCACAATTGACCAGAGATAAGTGGATTCAAACGGCTGAAGGTTTTCAAAAATACGCCCAATTTCCTAATTGCATCGGAGCCATCGACGGCAAGCACATTAGAGTTATCAAACCACAACATTCAGGATCTCTTTATTACAATTACAAGAATTATTTTTCAATCGTGTTACTTGCAATATGTGATGTAAATTATAAATTTCTTTACGTAGATATTGGAGCATACGGCAAATGCAGTGATTCGTCAATTTACAAAGACTCTGTATTTTATCATAGGCTTTTAAATAATGATCTCGATATTCCGAGCAATAACCCCATCAAAGAAAATGGCCAATCAATGCCGTTCGTTTTAGTGGGTGATGAGGCGTTTTCACTATCGGAACATATGATGCGACCGTATGCTGGGAGAAACTTGAATAATGTAAAGACTAATTTTAATTATCGACTATCCCGTGCCCGCCGCTATATTGAATGTACATTTGGAATATTAGCCAATAAATGGCAAATTCTTCACCGACCCCTAAACGTCAAGAAAGAATTTGCAGTTGTGATTATAAAAGCTCTATGTGTGCTTCATAATTTTGTGCGAGAAAGAGACGGATATGATTTCAAGGACACGTTAACTGTACCAGAGGCTTTATTAGAAATACCTGCATGTTTACCTAATAGAGCAAATAGAACATCAACCGAATATCGAGATATATTCGCAAACTACTTCAGTACCGATGGTCGCTTGCCCTGGCACAATTTGTAAATATATGGGTACCTACGACGGCTGCTCAGTTTGTGCGTTGAGGCACTTGCTCGCCGCGAGCCGCCATTGCGCGCCGTAAACAAAATGGCGTCGAACGCACATGCGGTATGAGTAATCTTTTTAAAAAGTTATTCCAATCATTACGAAAACCTGGGAAATTTTAGCAAATAATTGTCAAAACTCATGTGCAAAGCGAAAAATAGTTGTTGTAGTTCATCGCATTATTAATTTACTTAGGCATAATAAAATAAAATACTAACCAAGTTCTGCCTTTTCTTTATCTTCCATGGATTCACCGCCAAATATATCGACCACTTCAAGCCACAACTGCCGCTTAACATCTTTATTGGAGTAATCATTTGATGCTAAATCCCATAAACCTCTTCTATTTTCAACTTCAATTATGAACCTTTCCGTGTCGAAATTGGCCATTGTAAAATAATCACTCTGTAGCTAGCTACACGTCTGGTCGCCGCGGCCGATGCGGTAGCACTGATGAATTTAAATACAGAAGTGATGTTCTCGACGGCCACGATTGGTCGCTGGTCGCGTGGCATCAAATTGGACGCCGCGGCCAAGGGTGGCCGCTGGTCGCTGGCCGCTAAGTGCGTAGGGGCTATAGCGATTGCCATATAAAGTCCAGAATTCACTGGCCGCCGCGGCCAAGTCGCGGCGACCATGGTCGCCAGTGCGTAGGCAGCCTTACCCTTTCATGAATTTCATAATAATGCAGCCGTAACCGTTCAGTCTCCAATCTTCCATAAGCCAAATCACGCTCTCTGGCATACTCCCTCGCATTTCTATCACTCTCTACAAATAACTTAGCAATTTCGTCTGTCTTTTTCTTTTTATGGTGTTAGTGATGTCACATGCTCCTCAGGATCTCCTATGCTTGCAGTTGTGGAGGAATCGGGGTCTGGGTTTACTGAAAGCACCATAGCAGGTTGGCTATTTTTTCTCGGAAAGATCCAGTGCTCTTCTGTAACATAACAAATGTAATTTTTACCAAGTATTTTGATTTAACAAGTTATGAATTTTCATTGAGATAATATAATAATAATAATATAAGAGCTAATTTTTTAGTCACTTGACTTATTGATAGGGGCGGACTTATAGACCACCTACTCAGAATTCGATTCTCATCCCAAATAATTATGTAATTAAAAAGGGTGCTTAAAATTTGACGTAATTATCCATTACAAACCCATAATGACCAAACTGAGCGCGCGGTATAAACTACTCCACTAAAGGTCATTAACCCCCGCCGCTTGGCCGTCGGCCGATCGGAGCCGTAGCGCACAGCTGATGTCCATACATTCCGAGTATTTTTAGATAATTTTGATTGCCATTTTTTAAATAATTATCGTGTAGAATTTTGGCTTTATATTTTTAATCGTTACCTATTATGTATACCTAGTATGTCAAGTGAAATAAAAATCACAGTTATTGTTATATCATTTGTATAATTATTAATATTTTGAAACTAACAATCTATAAAAAAAGGTCAGCTAGAAGTGGGACAACGGTATAGTGGGGCAATGGTGGGACAGTGCAAACCTACTGTAATTAATAAAATTATATTACAATTTTGGGTAAATTTTAGGTATTAATTAAAATTATATTATAATTTAATGGAAATGTATTGAAACTAATAAAATTATAATATCATCATCATCATCATCACAACCCATAACTGTCCCATCACGGCTATCACTGCTTAATACAATCAAAATAACATTAAACTATGGTAAATATGGAAAATAAATATGCAATACCTGTTGTTGGAAGCCAGCCTCTACAACCACCATGTCATTAGCTGCCTGCACTCCAGCTACTCGTATCTGCATGACCCTATTTTCAATGTCAGTCAAAGACAGCTGAAGTGCAGGCCCACCACCAGTACCACGAGCAGCAATATTGATTTTAGCCCATTTCCTTTTCGTGTCATTTTTTAAGTCGCTCCATACTTTCACCAAAAGTAAAACAAAAAGTAAATAGAAATGAAAGAAAAACAATTTCTCCTCCGATCGAGAATCTCTAGTTCCTTCACTATTTAATTTTTCCGTAAGCCCTTTCCATTTCTGAACGAGTTGTTGATGATGACATTGTTGTTTCGTTTAGTGTTGTTGTTAATTCGCCTGTTTTTGCATAGTACAATATATCTCCAATTGTCTCTGCTAACCCACGTTCAGAGTATGTTCTTTATGTTGACTGCCCAAAAGCGTCGGCCGAATTTTGTTCCCTAGTAATTATACTTTTTCTGGCATTAACTAAATGCCTCTGTTTTTGAATCAGTTCACTTTCTTTACGTGCGTATGAATCTCTTGCCTTCTTTATTGCTTAGGAGATATAGATACATGTACTTTATTGCTTAGGAGATACAGGCAAAATAAAAAAGAACATTTTGGGTTCATCCATTATGAACGCCGAAGGGAACTATTTTCATCGAAAATATGAAGCTTTGAAAACCGACGAAAATTTTTTTTTTTATTATTTTAGAATGAGCATAATTATCTTTATTCGAAGAGCTTTTAAGTTTATTATCACCACATCTTCAGAAACGATCGTACAAGGGGAGAGTTCTTGTTATGTCTCTGGAAATGATTGGCCTCACTATCCGGTAAGTAAAACATTAATTCTTTACATTAGTTTTTATTGAGAAAAGAGTTTTCCAAATATTACATCGATAAAATTTAGGAAAAATCGAAGTCTTCTTCCGTTGAAAGTGTGCTTAATAACCTCGAGTTAGAAAAATCATTACTAGGTGAATCAATTTGATCTGGTATGTTAAATGAATGTGGACGTATCAGTGGCGTTTGTTGGGATGTTGCAAAATGTTGAGTTTGATAGCCACCCTGGTAGTTGCTATTCGGATAGTAGTAGCCAAGAGGTTGATGCAATTCTATTAAAATTTGAAGAACCCTGCTTTGAAAGATTAATGTTTTATTGTCATCTAATCTTTCAAGTGATGGTAGAATACCATTAAAAAAAGATGTCTATTCTCCGGTTCCTTTTAAGTCTTTATAATCTCATCTTCAAAATTATTACTAACCATCTTTCTTTTTGGTGGCTGTTTTTGGTAACATTTTTGAGATGTACCTTCTTGATTATCTTGCTCATTTTCTGTTTCATTTATACTGGTAGTGGTTTCATTTTGTAAATTTTTCTTCAGAAAATGTAATTGTTTGTATAGATGGTATTCTTTAACACATTCAATGCCACCACGATTTTCTAATACTTCCCAGCGATGCCGCCCTATAAAAAACGCAAACATGCTAGGTGTGCTCGCGGCACTGCAGGATGGAATTACAAAAAAAAAAAAAAAAATCAAAAATGTTTTTATTGATTAAAACATGAGTATACAAACAAGTCGCAAGGGCCCCTGTACTGGGTTGAGATCCCGTATTACTGGGTACCCCGCTCATCCACCGAGGCGAACATTATTTTAATCAAATAAACTTAACAAAATTTATTATTTAATACTGTGTGTGTGTGTGTGTGTGTGTGTGTGTGTGTGTGTGTGTGTGTGTGTGTGTGTGCAGATTTTCTGACCCTTATTTAGGTTTACGTTTATAAATATAATTATATAGATTAGATATATAATATAATAATATATAATATTATTCTAACTAAATCTATTTAACAATTGTTCAGTTTCTTCGTAATTCAATGATATTAAAAATTTTGTCGTAACATCTTTTAATTTATTTATAAGTAATGGGTAAATATTTATTCTGCTATCAATGGTGTTGTATAATAGTGCAGACTGACATGAGTATTGTTGTTTTTTAAATTTGGTAGAAAAGGTAGGAATTTGGCAAATTTTGGGTCTTCTACGCTTGTGCAAATAAGGTGTATATGGTAGCTGACGATGAAGTTTTTGAACAGAGCGCAATATATATAATTGGCGGGTGGTAAGTAAATTATAAGATTTATATAAGTCGAAGGTAGGGAACCGCATAGGTTTACGAAAAGTAACTTTAAGAAGAGCTCGCTGAGCTCTTTCCAAGGTCATCAAATGAGTCCTCGCTGCTCCACCCCAGACAGGGATGCAATAGCCTAATATAGATTGCGCTAGGGCTTTGTATGTGGTTGTTAAAATCGTTTGATTTGCTACATGTCTTAGTTTTTTGAAAACCCACATAAGTTTCCTCATCCTATCACTGATGGTACGTATGTGTGGTTTCCAGGTCAGATGCTGGTCGATTGTGATTCCAAGATATTTAATGTTATCTGCTCTGGTTATTGTGTCACACATGCAGTTAGTTGCTTTGGAGTCTGTACAAGTATGTACTTTTAAACCAAAACCATTGTGGGGCAAGGTATTTTTGCGTATAGAAAAGGGTATATATTTAGTTTTAGATGTATTCAGTGTTAATAAATTTGTTCTTAAATAATTAGAAACGTGATATAGGCCCTCCTCCACAATAGGCTTTAACTTATCCCAAGATTCGGCATTAAATATTAGGGCGGTATCGTCTGCGTAGGTGTAAATTTTGCAATTTTGGAGAGTGAAGTTACAAAGGTCATTTACGTAGACGAGAAATAAGGTAGGTCCGAGGACACTACCTTGTGGGACACCATAAGTAATGTGAGATAATTCACTAACTAGATGGAAATCACCTAGTTTGAGTTGTTGTTGGCGATCGGATAGGTAATCTTTAAAAAGCTGGTGAGGTAGGCCCCGTATACCAAGGTTGTATAGCTTGTCTAGAAGGATAGTTGTGGAAACCGAATCGAACGCTTTAGCTAAATCTAGGAATACACCTAGGCATTTACGGCCAGAATCTAAGTTACTACATATTTCTCCTGTCAAAGCTATCACAGCATCTTCAGTTGAAATACCATTCCTGAAGCCAAATTGCTGGTTGGATAATAAATTATTTTTTGTAAGATAATTTTTAAGGCGTTTATTAATAATCTTTTCAAAGACTTTGGACAATACCGTAAGGACTGATATGGGTCTGTAATTATCCACGTCTTCTTCACTTCCACCCTTATGTATTGGGGTTACTACTGCTCTTTTAAAGCACGAAGGAAAGCATCCTTTCTTTAAGCAAAGGTTATAAATATGACTAAGTAGAGGAATAAGAATGTGTTTAGCAGTTTTGATGAGTGTTGTGGTTATATTATCCCATCCTGGCGCAGAATTACTTGAAAGATTGGTTATAATAGTATCAATTTCACAAGGATCGGTATCTAATAGAACAAAAGAATTGGGCGGAGTAAAATTTTGGGCATAGTTATTAGGAGGAGGATGAGGGGAACTAATTATATTTTCAGCTAAATTTTTGCCTACATTCGAGAAATAATGATTGATATGATTAGCAGATTCTAAAGCAGAAGCTTTGATTGAAGCAAGTTTGTGCGTAGCATTATTTTTATCTTTATTTAAGTAACATATTGATTTAATAGTTTTCCACAGTATTTTAGGATTCTTACTTGCATTATCCAATTTATTACGTTCATAGTTGTTCTTAAGTTTACGGACAAGTTTTTGACAAAAGTTCCTGTAACGACTGTAGGTTAATTTTAGTATTTGGTCATGGGGGTTCTTTTTGACTTTCATGTGAAATTTATCACGGTTTCGAAGACATCGCAGTATGCCCGGGGTTAGCCATGGTTGGATACATCGTTTACGATTTGGAATAGCCACTATAGTTTTATTGTTATTTAGTACAGTCGATATACAGCAAACTAAGAGTTCGGCAGCTTTAGAGGGGTCTGTTATGCTTAAGATTTCAGTAAGTTTCGGTTCCATTTCTTGTAATATTGCGGAGTAGTTGATCGAAACTTTGGTTTTTTGAACGCTCGAGCGAGTAACATTATTAAACATGAGGTCCAAAATAACTGTAGAGTGATCCGTCGGGGCATTAGAAAGCACAATAGCTTTGGCTTGGTAAGTGGATTTTAACATTATGTGGTCGTAACACATTTTATCCCTCGTAGGTAGCCTGTGTGCAGGTAACAGGCCATGGTAAGCTAACATAGTTAAATAATCGTCACAATTTGCATTATTAGTATTACTTTTAATGTCAATGTTTATGTCACCCGTTACTATAATATTCTTATAATTTTTATGATTAACTAAAAGCGACTGCAGGGAAGAAATAAAGTCATCGGTGTTACGTATGGAAGGTGTTCGATATATCCCAATTATAATTGTTTCTTTAAAGGTAACAAGGAGGCATGAGGCATTTTTTAGTTGTGGCTCCGACACTTTATGGGAAAGTTGCTTCTTTACATAACAAACGACACCATCACATTGGTTCATATTGTTTTTAGTATGGTAAGTGTTATAATCACTGCTGAGGGAGGGTAAAGTTTTGTTATTAGAGAGATGACACTCAGTCATTACTAAGACATCACAGTCAAATTTAAGCGATTCGAGCGTTACAAGGAATGCGTCAATATTTTTATAAATACTCCGTATATTTTGTGTAAGGATTGTTAGGTGGTTTGATGTAGTATTTATGTGTTTGTGGCAGTCCGTTGGCTCACACAATAAAGCTTGAGCGATGTGGGAGTTGTCTATATCATCATTTGTTTGTAGTAAATTATCCATAATTAGATTGAAACAGATTTGTGACACAAACATTACGTTGGTTAAGTACACTAAATATGCCAAAATATATTTGAAACATTTTTAGAGCAAGTTTAATAGCTACGCTGAGTATAAGCAAATTGCAATTACTAATGTATTTATTTATAATACATAAAAATAGTTGTAATAAAAGTTTAAAGCTTCTGAACATAAATCTAGACATTATTACTTGATAATATAAAAAGGGCAAGAAAAATGAATCCGTATAATTATTAATACATGTGTCTTTGTGAGTTAGTGTATATTTTGTGTTTCTGAAGTTTGCTGTAACATGTGTGTAGTTTGATTGTGTGTAAGTGTAAGTGTAGATGTAAGCTAGGTATAACTGTATGGTTGGGAATTTACATAATAATTGACTTCGCTTATTATTATATAAAAAACATAAGGTGAATAGCATGTAGTACGTAGACTTAGTAACAGTGATAAACAAACTAAATTTGTAAAGTACAATAATTAAGAAATTTAACAAAAAGGTCTGAACTAAAGATAGTCATTTTACAGCTTCATACATATTCCGGATTTGAGACTCGTTTACTAATTTGATGATAGGAGATAGTTCATCTTTTCTTACAAGAACGTCACCCAATGAGGTCCAGCAGAACTTATATTTTAGAGCCTTCGACATTTCACGTGCAAGATAATACAGCCTGTTACCAGTAGGCGTCAGATGCTCCGTCACATATATGGGGATATTGTTACATTTTAATCCGAGATGGTAGGTATTTAGTTTATTAGTTTTATTATGATTATTGTACTTTTTCGCTGCGGAAAGTATGCTTGTTTTTTGTATGTAGGAAGACATTTCAACAACAATAGGCTTTTTTTCTCCCTTGGAGGAAGCTCTGTAAATGTCCCGTATATCGTTTGCCTTAAGGTCCACTTTGAGAAATGAGGATAAGTGTGTAACCGCCTTTATTAACGAGGCTTTCGAGTCATCATCTATTTTGGGGACGTTTTTGAGCTCAATGGAATATTTCCTCTGACATTTTAAGAGATTCTCTAATTTATTTTCTAGTTCGTGAATATGCTCCTTATCTTTACGTCGTTCACATTCCATTTCTTCCATTTTTTTCTTCATGTCATCATACTGAGCAGCATAGAATTTCAGCGAGTCTTCAATCGTCTTAAGAGAGGTGGTTATTATCGACCTTTCATTGGATTGTTGAGTCATGTAAGAAGATAACATGTCTTTTATGTCGTTTTTAAAATCAGCAAGATCGGTGAGAACATCGTCTGACCGTTTGCGCTTGTTTCTCGTGTTTACAAAATTTGGTGGAGTATTATCCGCATCCGTGTGTTGACATATATTCGAATCAGAGAACGATTTTTCAGGCGTGCGGTACATAATATTGTTATTTCTTCTCGCCTGGGTAATCAAAACAACGAGCAGGCACACGACTCGACGCAGCGACGTTTGTAAATAGCGATCACAGGTGACAGTAATAGCAGTGATGCGGTAGGCGACGCACGGGTCGCTCTTCAGTCATATTCCGATAACTGCAGCCGGCGCACTCGATCGGAGCGGTGCGATTATGACAGCGTAGTGTACTCGCAATTACCAGGAGCGCATAGATTGTTAGGTGGGCCTTACAGCCGTAGGTGACGCAGCTATCTATGCGTTGCGTTGGTGTAAGGAGCAAGGAGATATTTGTAGCATCTACTGGACACCGGGTAGGGCAATTGAGTAGTGCGCAACACAGCTATAATATTTTACTTATCTCACCCGTACAGCTACACTCCTACGCAGCTTATGCACTCCTAATATTTTTACTGAATATATTTTGTTAGATTTCGATGTACTTGTTTAAAATTTAATTAGAGACACACTCAAATAAACGTCCACACTGCACAGCGGTCCAAGGGGAAGAGGATTACGTAGCACGCTAGGCGTGTTCACCGGCACTGTTAAGAGGTAAAATCAAAGAAAGCGTTATTTCGGCTTCAACCGTGTTTATTGATCAGTCTTTCTCGAGTTACTGAAGAGATATTTTGTTTTTAGCAGTGTTTGTGCTTTTGAAAGTTAAATTATGGCAGTTAGTAGATTCCAAGGTAAGTATTTATCGTAATTTGATCAGTGAATTTCAACCTTTGGTTACTTATTTATGATTTTTTAGGGAAAACAAAATATGTGCAAGAAACAGTGGAATATGATGATGATGCGACGCAAGCAGATAGCCCACCCTCACAAAAACGCCCAAAAGTAGGAGGTGAGCCGATAACATATTTCTCTTATCTTGTCTTAAAACTTTTAGTGCACTTATTGTGACGTAGTGGATTAGTGTTAAATTGTAAATCATTCGGTCGGTACCTGGTACCTACTTTATGATATGCAGGTACCTATAGATAGCACATTATATTGTCAATATTAACGTATTTCATAAGGTTTTTGAAGCAGCACCGCAAGTAATTAACCGCATCAATTTTACACAAAAGAATTAAGGAACAAAAAGATTCTTAAAAAACCGACGATTGTGTTTGAAAACATTATTTGCACTGTTATATATTATCGCTAATAACACAATAAACAAGCCGTGCTGACTGCTGACGCATCTATTGTTTTACAAATAGGCTGATAACATTTCAACTCCAGATGTTTAAAACGTTACAGGAATCTGTCTACAATTCTAAGAAGTTTAGATTTTAATTTGGAGACAGTAAATGTTTTGAACTTATTGTTTATTAAATACTAGCTTTTGCCTGCGACTTCGTCCGCATAGAATAGTTAATTTGGGTTATACTCTTTTACCTACACGAAGCACAGAATTTAGAAGATGAAAATATTTGCCGACGTTGTCGTTACGTTACGTTAGTATATTTTTGGTTTTTTCGCCTAATTGTTTTTTTTTTAATAAAAATGACATTTATTAAAAGTTATAGCCACTTTATACGACTTTAAATAATTGTTGATCATTATTTGCTTTCAGAATACATCGCGAACGCATCAAGCTCACCGAACTCATCGCAAGATATATTTACAGAACTACAAGATGTACCTTACTCCCAAAAATGGACATATTCGCAACAAATGGATGAATATGACAAAAAGGATGTAAACACCATGACTGACGGAAGACCAACAATTACTAAATATAAAGAAATTGGTACCATGACTGAACCAGGGTTGACTTGTAACAACAATACTAATATTGAAATTCGATGCAATGAATATTTCGGAAGTGTTGTAGCATGCGAGCTAGCAAATTATCACGGTCGCGTTCGTTACGATAAAATGAAAGCTATCATTGATATTTTTAAAGAAAAGTGAGAAATTAGTTGCCTTGATTGTTTAAAAGGTTTCTATGATTCTCTTGAGGAAAGAAATTGAGTTCCTAAGGGTTGTGATTTCAATTGAAATAATAATAGTGATTTGAGAAATCAACGTCTTTATTAAAGCACTTATTGTGTGTACAATATTATAGTTACTACTTATGTTAAAGATAAATGTTAAAAAATCAACGTAATTAGACCAACAATATTATACAATAATTATCAATAGAAATTGTCCTTTTCTTTGATCAAATGCACATTGGAAAAATTTTTTTTTTGATAAGTGGAGTACAACTCTTACTTAATCAGTAGGTATCTATGAATAAGTTTAGTACCACTTAATATTTGTGATACGGTCTGAAACATTCCATGCACAAGCCTGGCTGTTGCGGACAGGTGTCGCAACCAAATAGCGACATTACTCTTCCTTTTTTTGTTCTCCAGCAATGTACGCATCTTTTTCGTTTGGTTTTTCCGTGATAATTTTTTTCCAATTTCATCAAGCAATGTACCTGTCTATGTAATGGGATTTGTTGTTCCCGTTCTATGTAGGGTTCCACGATGGATTTTATGACGCTTAATCGGAAATCATATAAGCTTAATTTTCGAGTTGAATACTCATTGTACAGGAAATAAGAGTTGATCATGACGATCTGCATGATGTGAATGATAACTTTTTTATACCACCGCAAAGATTTATGCTCGCACGTATAATATGATAGCATTTGGTCATGCTTATCTATTGCATTCATATTTTTATTATATTTTGTTATCATTTCTGGTTTTGCTTTACTTTGCCCCCTTCGATTAGTAATAATGTTAAAGTTGCCTTTGTATTTGCTAGAGATCGCCATGACTTCCCTCTTATCCAACCATTTAATTATACACACATTATTTTTATGTTGTATACACAATTCACCTTTTTTAATTTTGTTTTTACAACTAATTGAGGATTATTTTTTCGAAATTTTCGTAGTGTTCCTGTACAATAAGTATTCTTATAGTATAAATCTTCTATCAAATTAACGCTTGTATAAAAATTATCCATAAATAAATGGTGCCCTACATTTAAATATTCTTTTATCAAATGCATTACCACTTTGTTAACGTGGTTTAATCCTCCCACAATAACATCAGACGCACCGCCGTACAGGTGCAGTTTCAATATTACCCCAGACTGGTCAGCTAGTGCATAGAACTTCAGACCATACTTATTTTTTTTTCCTTTCATATATTGCCTAAAGCGTAATCTACCTCTCCAAAGCATCATTGACTCATCAATAACAATATTTTTTGTTGGGTAATATAATTCTGACATTCTTTTGTTAAAAAAATCTATTATATTTTTGATTTTGCTATAACTTGTTGCTGTTTCTCCTATACTAACGCATAACATTCTTAAAATAAGTAAAAACCTATTTCTTGCCATCGTCAATGAAAATATTGGCTGATTAAAAAAAATATCTTGTTTCCAATAATCACAATCTATTTAGTTTTATAAAACCCATATGAAGAAGTAGGCCAAAAAACAGTTTCAACTCTTCACAACTTATTGCCTTCCACGATTTACTTCTACTTTTGTCCGCACTAGCTGACGACTTCTCGCGTTCACCGTAATTGTTAGTGCAATCTGTTAGCAATTGAAGTAACTCCATATTGCATATAGCATCAAAGTAGCCAATGGGTGTATCGACGATATCTTCTTTGAGGCCTGGAGTTTGCGTGAATGGTATTACTGGATAATCACAAGGATTACCTGGGCACCATTCACGATCGGGTACATTAATAGCAGGTACTTCTTCAATGTTCTGCACTTCCAGTTCGGGTTCCGGTTCCGGTTCGGATTCATCTGTTTCCATTTCGTCAATAATATTGTCACAGAGTATGCCATAGAGCTCAGCGTCAGTCAAACACGAAGTTGGTTCATCTCTTGGAGGAGTTGATTCCAGAGTTACCATAGCTCCTAAAGTTTCTTCTATCCCATGGTAAACCCAATTTGGGTCTTCCCATGAGCAAGATGGCATAGAATTGTCGATTGGATCCATTACCTAAAATGTAAAATCATTTTTTCAAATATCAAAAGTCATCAAAATATTATTAATATGACAGAAAATGATTAAAGTTGCAGTGTACAAATTGTGTGTACAAATACAATACGTTTAAAGTATCCCGCCAAAACTCGCAATGTTTGGACCGATTAAAGTGTATGAAACAAACAAATTATGTATCTATTGAATTTATTATACAGTGTAAACTCGTACAACAAGTGTAAATTCCATGTAACGTCACTCGATTTAACGACAAACTCTCTAAAGCATCGAAATCAATTGACTTTGGTTGGTTTAGTTTGTCTACCATACAATGATACACTCTACATAGCGTCACACTCACTCTCAATAACGACGTAAAATACCTTGTAAGTTGCTAAAATTTATAAAAACTGCGCAGCTGTGTACGTTTTTTTGTCGTTTTATTATCCTAGCCCACTATAATCTCGACAGTCGGCACCATGCAAACCGAACTTTCTAAGAAATTCATTCTTTTGTTTTCAAATTGGGATTGCTTGCACGTGTATCTACTGTTTTTGACCATGACTAATAAATAGGCGTCATTTATTTATTTATAAACACTTACACCAACATTACAGGTTATTACCCAATGCGTTGATGTCGTATACATGTCATGCATTATCTATACGGTATCATTTTTGTCAGACCTCAGTTGCTCACAAACTTTCAAACTGTAAACATGGCGAAGTAAAAGCAAAAGACGTCATACAAAAATAACAGACTATACCCAATAAGATTAAATAAGATTGTTTTTGTGTACATAACTACTAAAACTAGTCTGAAATATTTTTAGAATTCTGATTTTTCTTCTCTCCATTTAACGACACCTCTCTATAACGCCATAAAATGCACAGTCCCTTCAGTGTCGTTATTTGGAGTTTACACTGTATTTGTTAAGATTATTATTTTTCACGTTAATGAAACGAACTATGTAGGTATCTTTCACATTTATAATAAGAGTATAATTTAACTTACCACCGTTTTAAGCGAAGTAATTAGCGAAGCCGGTAAGGATACCAAATTCTTCACAAGGACAAGCTGAGCTCGTCGTAAAAACAATCACAAAAGTAACACTAGTCGGGGTCTTTGCAAGAGTAATCACAAGGTCCAATAACACAAGCGGGGGTCTATGCAAGAGAAATCACAAGGTCCAATAACACTAGCCGGGGTCTTTGCAAAAGCAATCACAGGGTCCAATAACACAAGCCGGGGTCTTCGTAAGTATAAACGTAAATCCAGTGAAAGGAAGAGATCGTAGGAAACATCCGATGTCGAACACTTCGAACACTGATGTAAGGAGCTATACTAATGTTAAAGACTTGCTGCCCGTGGTGCAATAAAACGTGGGAATAGGACGCCGCCTGTTGCGCTCTCTGTTACAGACCTTACGGCAGGCATGGTAACGTCCCAATGTGCGGCTCACCTAATCTTTTTATGACACTCGGGTTTGTTTTATTACCAAAAAAATAATTGGCAAGCAACTGAAGTAAATGGTATTCCTACTAGGGACTTTATTTATAAACGATCGCCAAACGTATCTAATATTAGCAGTGCCCCGCGGTTTTACCCACGTCTTACGGGAACCATTTACTTTTTAGGGATAAAAAGTAGCCTATAGCCTTCCTCAATAAATGTGCTATCAAACACCGAAAGATTTTTTCAAATGGGCCCAGTTATTCCTGAGATTAGCGCGTTCAACCAAACAAACAAACTCTTCAGCTTTATAACATTGGAATAGATCCTGGGCAGGGTTTTGTCTTCTTCCGATGAATGAAAAGATATTGGTGAAAGAGAGAGAAGGAAACAGATCCGAGTTACACAACAGCTGATAAGCGTTTATAATTAGGTACCTAAAGGGGTACATTATAGGTAAATATTTTATGCAATTTATTTTATCTTTTTTGTTCAACCTAAGTGCCAAGGAATAAAATAAATGATAACTTATAAAAAATATTCTATATTTTATTATTGGCATTATAAATGTAGTAAATTGACCTAATAATATAAAAGATTGAGAACTGCTGGAGATGAACACGCCTGGTATGTTCGCGGCATTACATAATAGATTATTTTTGATGAACCTTAAAAAAATATCAGATCCTGGAACCACTTCAGAATACTTTAGCTTACGGCAGAAAGTTTATGCTCAGAGTCTTTCGGACAATAATATTGTCTAATCTTTGAGATATAGATGAAAAACGGTGAGCACGCCCGGCGTGCTGGCGGCATGCAGATAAGACTTAGTGTGGACACGCTAGGCGTGTCAATGGCACTGAATGTGTTAATATTTTTTGATCCAGACCCTGACCTATTTGCATCTTTGAGTTTCTATTCATATTTATTAAAGGTATCCTTAATTCCCCTCCATCTTTGTATTACTGAATTACCTGCAAAAAAAACAAAAAATATATATTTATTTTATTTTTGCAATTGTTTTCTGAAAGTGAAAACAAACTTAATATTCCGGAGTCATGTGAGTTACTAGAAAGCGATAAAAAGTTTCCGTTTGTACTGGTAGGTGACGAAGCTTTCCAACTGACTTCAAACTTCATGAAGCCATAAAACAAAGCCGTCTTGACAGATGAAAGACGGCTTTTCAACTACAGATTATCAAGAGCCAGGAGGGTGGTTGAAAATGCATTTGGCATCCTGTCTTGGCGATTCAAAATATTTTAAAAAGACATTGGACTGCATCCTGATAAAACGCGAAAACTTGTTTTGGCTGCCTGTCATTTACACAATTATTTGTGTAAAAAAAATAAAAACAAATATATATTCAACAGGAGATGTTGACATAGAAAAACCAAATACCACAATCACAAGAGGTGCGTGGAGACAAGGACGCCAATTGTTAAATATAGAGCGAGTACGAGGAAACTCGGAAAATGAGACAAAAAGAGTGAGAGACGACTTTTGCGAGTACTTTAATGGTAATGGTTCAGTTCCTTGGCTAAATAATTGCCTAATTTAGATATATAAAAACAAACTTAAAAGTAAAATGTATCTTTAAATAGAAAATAAAAAATGTTTTACCTCACTGCTTGAACTCCTTTCAGTATCACTTATACACATTTGGTCTGACAGAAATAACAGTTCATTGTAATAGTAGAGTGACGGTTTTGGTACATCATCGGAAGAGGCGCCAGACCGTTTTGCTTGTTCAATCTTTTTTCTTTCTTTGTTGAAGTTGGCTCTTAATGCATTAATTTTTTTCTTCAATAAATCTTCGGTGTAGGTAGGTTTATATACTCGAAGTGCTTTGATTATGCTTGTTAAAGCAACCGACCTTTTGTTTATATCCGCATAATCCTTACTCTTAATTTTCCACAGTGCAGGATAATCTCTGTAGAGAGATATTAATAATATCACAAAATCACGCTCGGTAATTAGGTCGGCACTTTCCGCCAAGGCCACATCTCGGTCCGGTTCGTCGTCCGCCATCTTCGATGCTCCGGCCGCAAATTAATAAAAACTTGTCAAGTCGCGTCAAGTCGCATCAAGCGCAAAGTACTTCAAGTGCCGTCAATCAAAATTTCTGTCAAGTAGGGCAAGCCCGTAGATCACTTGACGGGACTTGTCAAGTCAACGCTGTAAACGATCAATATTCTCTTCAAGCACGTAGACTTGTCAAGTGCACTTGATCGTCTCGGGGACCCATTACACTCCGTGTCCACGCTTCCCGAGTAGGTATTTTGAGATTATTTTGATTAAACTCAAACTCAAATCATTTATTTCACGTAGGTATTTTGAATACACTTATGAACGTCATTTTTTGCATTTACCGCCGTTTCGCTATGATGTCTTTAAATTTTAAATCTAAGAGGAGAAAAAGAAACTAATTAACATTTTTTATATTATTTTAATTTCTTCACTCATTATTATTTGTATTTATAAATGTATTATGTATTATTTGTGTATGTATTAAAGGAGATGGAATCACATAGTTTGAAGTACCAAAATCAACTGTTTTAATAGGTGTTTTGTGACTGCATTTTGGTTAAGAATTATCTATATCTCGTAAATTTTCTTGGCCTACATTTTTCATATTCGAAGAATTATTACCTGAAGTCTATATGGACAAGCAATTTGTTTGTGAGGAAGTGCTGGATTCTGAATTATTAATTAAAAGGTTTATCAAGAATGGGGATTAGACCCAGAGACTGTAACTGCTGTTGTTACTGACTATTAATATCAAGTGACTATAAATCACCTTGTTTAAGACCCTTAAGGACGACTTTCTTCTTTATAAATACATTTTCTACACTTTCTCCCTTAATTATAGTCAGTATTTCCCAATCTCGATGTTTTTTTTCCATTCTCAATATTATCTTAATTTTCAATTTTATATCTTATATCTTGTTTGTCACTGGATTTTTAACACTCCTAAGTTCCTCAGGTAGAGCATTCCAGTAAAGAACAGTTTGAACTGCGAAATCTGAAACAAATCCAGATCGATGCAGCGGGATAGAGAGACTGACGGTCATGGTAAGAGTGCAGATATTGGAATTTTGATTTTAAATAATCAGGAGAATGACAATCGAAGAGAATGGAAAACAGTAAACAGAGAAACCTAATTTGCCATCGCTGGCGGATAGGAAGCCAATTAAGCTTAAAAAGAAATGAAGAAATACGATCAAACTTGCGTAGACAGAAAACAAAGCGAATGGCATTATTTATGAGGCGATCCAGTTTGTCGCGAAGGGCCTTACTAAGATCCGAAAAAACATCGCCATAATCAATAATGGGGGAAATTAAAGCTTGTACCAAGCTAATCATAGTCTTAATAGGGAGAAAAATTCTAAGACGGTTAAGAAATGTTACCGAGGCCGCAACGGAGCGACAAATTTAGCTAACCTGGGTATTCCAGCTTAAAGAGCTGTCAATGTAAATACCAAGGTCTTTGACACAATTACTGAAGGGTATTTTCAAACCTTCAAGCATGACAGGCGCTACCGAATTAAAATCAATCTTGTCAATCATCTTGTCAATCAAGTTGACGAGGGCTACCCACAACAATAGCTTGACATTTAGTAGGGTTCACTTTAATATCGAAGTTTTGTGACCAAGTACTACTAAAATCACAGGCACAATCGACGAAGAACTTTATTTTATCAGGTAAAAATTTACTTTCTGGTTTATCCTTTAGACAAACAACAATCATATAAAAATTTTCATTAATTAATTTTATAAATTCGTCACTCAGGTGGAATAATGATTTCTTCGTGTAATCAATTTCAAAATGAAACGAATCAAAATGAACTGAATTTCTCCGTAAATCATTTAAGCAAATATTACAATTATGGAATATTTTCGATTTTTTAATTACATACCCAGAAATATACTTTTTTATTCAGCATGCAATAATGAATCATTACTTTTCATTTCACCCATAGCGTTTAGCAAAGAATCAATGTCACATGCAAAATCAGCAGTGCGCGAATCATCACGATAAATTATAAGCATATGTAATAAAGTGATAATGATTGCATAACTTTATTAAAATCTTGTTCACAATTAGCTCCTGCCGAATGTGGTGAATTATAATTATATCAATAATTATTGATAAACAACGTTTTAAAAGCATTAATAAATTGATAACAATTGGGATTAATATTCCTTACACCATTACTTCTAATACTACTAAAAAAAAAATTGTAATGGATCTTGATTAAAATTTCTACTTACTAAATTAACTATTTTATGATTATTTGATAAATAATCCCACATTTCTACAAAGGCTTTACTTATCCAATTTTTGATTGATGGGATTGATTTAAATGTAGTATAATTAACACCATTCCTTCTGATAACCGACTTAAATTTAATTGATTCTAAAATTGGAAGCAAATAAGCCCACAGTCGGAAGTAAGGGGAGTTCTTCTTTGTACAACGTTTAATTTTAATTAAATTTTAGAATTGTCTTGACAAGAATGACCATTGAATGAATCGAATAGTTGGTCAAATTGCAGCAAAAAATCCGGAGTGCCTGCGCATTCTGCAGGTAAAATCCCATGTTCTGAAACAAAAAATACTGGTAATTTTTAATTCACTTGCTATACTCGAGGACATGAAAGAACATGGTCATAGGTAATGATTAAAAATATAAAGTCAAAATTCTACACCATAATTATTTCAAAAATGGCAAGCAATTGTATTGCCAGAATGTGATTGATGTGATTGTAATCTATATATAGGGTGTTTTTTATAGAGGTATAGAACTTTGAAATAGAATAAAACAAGGATGAGTTTTTTAAATTGATACGAAATTTACTTTACACGAAAAATCATCTTCTGGCATTATAATTTGAATATGACTTCTGGCATATGAGCGCCGCGGCTGGCTCTGACGTTGTCTAATCTGGAGGTCCAATTTTCGATGACTTTTTCCAACATTTGTGGTCGTATATCGGCAATAACACGGCGAATGTTGTCCTTCAAGTGGTCAATCGTTTCGGGCTTATCGGCGTAGACTAGCGACTTTACATATCCCCACAGAAAATAGTCTTAACGACGTTAAATGTCATCACTCCAAATGCGATAGTTTTATTTATTGACGTATTCATTCAAATAAAAGTGAGCTTCATCGCTAAACAAAATTCGCTTATGAAAATCGGGATCAACGACAATCTTGTTTTGGGCCCATTTACCGAATCTACGCCTTGCTAGGTGATCGTTTGGCTTGTTCACGTACCCGTTGAGGTGGAAATTAGCCTCATCGCTCACTATGATTTTGGTCGAAGAATCGTACACTTCTTCCTCGAGATTGAGGATGGCTTGGGCGTAGGTTACGCGCGTTTGGCGGTCGGCAGGCAGCAGCTAATGCACGGACTGGACTTTGTACGGGAACATGCGCAGGTCTTAGACCAAAATTCGCCTTGGGGACGTCCTGCTGATGGCTAATTGTGTTGCACGGCGTCTGGAACCCAATTCTCATTTCGTCGAGTATCCATCGCTCCCCATATTCAGCATCAAGGTGTTGTCTGACAGTCCAGGTGAAACGTGCAGGGGCACCGTGAACCGTCGGCGTCGGGTTGATAGAATACCTCTCGTAAACAAGAGG
Source organism: Ochlodes sylvanus (assembly GCA_905404295.2). Lineage (NCBI taxonomy): Eukaryota > Metazoa > Arthropoda > Insecta > Lepidoptera > Hesperiidae > Ochlodes > Ochlodes sylvanus. Next base: position 9,039,951 of record FR990144.1, read on the forward strand.
TACGTCTTCTAGCAGTGCCGGCAAAGTTTCTCTTAAAAACACTAAATATGATAGTCCCGTTAACCTCTCTAGGAATACGGGCCAGAGTATGTGTGTCCCGATAATGCCTGCCCAGACGTTAACGGAGTACCGGTGCTGGAAAGAATCAACTTTACATGCGTGAGGAATTTCGTGCCTCCACAGATGCGCATTATGTTGGTTGAACATTCCTACTCTAGTAAAGGTACTTTCATCCGCCCAAATAATGTTTCGCTGCCAATTTTCGAGCAACCACCGGCTAAACTGCAACCGTGGCTCATAATCAAGTGGACTCAATTCTTGTCAGCGTCTGAAGTGGAATGGGTGCTCGCCGTCACCATGAAGTGTTCGCCACACGTACCTACATATGATAGGGCGGCTTCACGAGTACTGGTATGAGGATTTGCATCGAAATACTCCAGTATTTCGCTTTGAAGACGAGTAGGTATGCACACAATTGTCTCCTCTGTCGATGGCGGTGTTCGGTCGAAATGTTCCATGGTCTCGGGGCCATTGAGTAGCGGCTAGTATAGTCCTACGGTCTACATTTGTACCGAATCTTGTATTATAACTTCTGCACGCTTGTGCCACATTGTCACCACACTGTGCCAAAGTTCTCACCATTTCAGTATAATCGACGTTAGTGTATCGAAAAGCCATTGTATGATTGTACCTACCAATACCAAAAGTTACGATAACTAAAAATCAAAATCACTGTTGCGGTAGACGCGCGCACAACTGACTCAAAATTCGTTTGTTTACGTAGATCAAAAAAGCCGACCAGGAATCGAGCGACAAGGTCAAGGAAATACACTCAGCGGCACGGAATCTTGGCCAAACTCATAGCGTACGATAACAATTTTTTAAGTGTGTGTAACTTTGTTCTTAATGTATAATTGGGTGGAAATAATGTTTACGTTAATCCTAAGAGGCTAATTAAGTTGAAGTGCATTTTGATATGGGCACCGCCCAACGCAGCCCAAATAGTGTACAACGCGCACTTATCTCGTTAAACATCTTGATAATTATATTTAGTAGATTTATCAGATACGACGGTAGTGAGAATAATGAATAATTACAATCAAAAGTGGGTCAATTTAAAGGAACAAAAGGTAATAGGAAGCCGCATCTTCAATCGACAAATCTTAGGCGGGCCGACAAATTCCTAAGTCCAAATAAGGATCACCACCATCTCTCATATTCGAGATCATGTTGTAGTCGCTACTAAGCAAGATAATCATTATATTCATGCGTAATCATAATAGAAGTAATTGTACTCTTAATTTAAGTGCAACAATGTATTTTTGCAATGTAATTATTTGTTTGTAGGCTTAAGTTACCTTAGGCGGCCCCTAGACCTGCAATAAGATTGTACAATACATTTTATTGTACAATAAGATTGAATGGCGCTTTGAATCCAAACGTTCAATTATATTGCACAATAAAACGAACTGTGAAACATTTTCGTGTTCAGTCGGAAAATAGTTTGATCCCGTGTGCATCGTGCGTAATAAAGCAACATGTCCGCACAAGATTTAGCTGCAGCTGTAGTGTTATTGCTTGTGGCTAAGCGTAAACGTAAACGAACACGTCGTTGGTCGAAAAATTAGTACACGAAAAGGCAAAAATACACTCACGAAAATCTCTTAAAAGACTTGATGTTAACTGAGGAAGCAGACTTCAAAAATTTTGTACGACTGGACTTGGAACAGTTTCAAGAGTTACTAGAATTGGTTACGCCATTGATAGAGAAAAAAAATACAAATATGAGGGAAGCAATACCACCTTTTCAACGGCTTTCAATAACATTACGGTATCTAGCGACTGGGAATACTCTAGAAGATTTAAAATTTCATAGTGCTATTTCCCCACAAAGTATTTCCTTAATAATCACGGAAACCTGCGATGCCATAATACATGTTTTGAAGGAATTAATCAAGGTAAATAAAGACTACATATAATCTTTGCATTTAATTATTAAACTTTATATATTGAGATATTGTATCATTAGCATCATTTTCCTGTTGAGAATTGTTCATGTTCTGCTGATTATCCTGTTGGACGTAGTACATGTTCTGCTGGTTATGTGGCAGCTGCTCAGGTGGAAGTTCAGAACTTTGCTGTTGAGAATAGTTTATAAAATACCGAGGTGATGGCGTGCTGCTATAATTGTAAGTTGGAGTTGACGTGGATCTGGTATATGTCGGAGATGGAGTTATTGTAACTGTTGGAGTATTTATTTTAACCGAATTGCGACGTAAAAGACCTAATTGTCCTTCCATGATAATGGCAGCAATAGCACTCTTAGCAAAGATTTGTTGCATTGGTTCCATTTTCTTTAAATCTGCAGCACAAGACAAAGCCCAGTTTTCATATTCGTCTGGTTTCTCTCTAAGACGGTTAGATGCTAATTGCTGATCCTTTCCTGTTTAATGGTGTTTGAGTTGGGGGGTCTTTCAACATATTTGTTGTGATAGGGTGCGTTGTCGATAACTAGAACAGAATCTCTGGGTATATTTGGAAGTAATTGATTAACCAACCATTTTTCGTAGTTATCATTATTCATTTCATTGTGATAGTCACCTGTAGTGTCCGTGGATTTATACGTTAAAAAGGCACCGGGTACAAAGCCTTTTTCATTTCCCGCATGAACTAATATCAAACGTTGACCTTTTGAAATTGGCTTTTTTACTCCTTTTTTCTTATCATCACTCCAAGATTTCCCTTTCGCGAAAGAAATTCGCGATATTCGCGTATTTTATCAAGGTATTCCATTCATTTAAGACTTACATTGTGCTTTTCCATTAGAGCTTTTCGATTATCTTCCATTTTAGTGATCCGAAATCCCATCTCATGAAGTATTTTTCTCAACGTCTTTTCAGACCCATTGTAATTATTATCCAAACGAAATTGCTTTTTTGGTCTCCCTTTTTTTGGAGTGCTGAAATTATCAGGTCCCTTGGCAAAATAATTTTATTTGATTTAATAAAATTATACTTATTTAACAAAGATACCTATAAGTTTCATTTACTTACCTCATCTCCTTCATCCAAATTCGACCGACTAGGCCTTGGTATATTTTGATCGTCTAAGAAACGTAATAGTGGGTAATACCATAACTTTGGCTCATAAATATCTTCGGCGCCTGAACCGGATTTTGAGGCCATGACTTTTTTATGTTCCTTGTTATACGTACAGCGTAGGTTATTAATTTTCATTATAACAGCCTCTTTATTACTTTTAGAATCTATTTCGTGTAGTTTTAAAATAAGCTTTTCATAAGCTGAATCTTTTATTACTCTATTATGATAATCCTTGCTCTTGATTTTCCATAACGAAGGCTCTGATTGGTATAGTAGAATAAACTCTTCCAGCCATTCGCGTTGAGCCATGGTCGATAAGTTTTCGCAAAGGCAGATAGCAAGGTCGATACGTGCTCGCTTCACGCTCGCTGTGACAAAACTGACAAAACTGCGCAGTTTCGACTACACACTCTCAATTTTAACTGTACAGTTCTATCTGTACAGATTTATCTATTCATATTTTGATTAGATTCAGTTAAATCTGTACAGTTCAACTGTTTGTTCTACACACCTAACGATTTACTCGTAACTGTACAGTTAGACTGTACAGTTAAATCGCACAGTTAAAACTGAAGGTGTGTAGCCCGCATAAGACTGCAACTTTGTTTCCTAAGCCAAATATAATTATTTTATTTCAAAAAGTTTATACATTTGATCCCCTCTTTTATATTCTCTAACACTCATTGTTTGTTCAAGCCACTTGCACGATGTAAACGCGCACGGAGTGTAAACACTCCACCGCGCGGCGTGCGGGGGACGGGGAAGAACGCTGCGCTGGAGTCACGTAGGCCAGCGCGGCCATTGCGTGAAAAATAGTGTGTGAGACAAACCAGCGAAGTAAGAACCTTTAATAAAGCTTAACTAAACTCAGTGCTCAGTGGATATTACAAAGTAAATAATAGTACATATGAAGAATGTAATAACTTTAATAGTAAATACACACGCAATAATATCAATACATCGGTATTTTTAATTCAATCGCCAACAAGTGGCGACCGTGACAGGACTTTCTGGAATACCTATATTGCGTCATCCACGCCGCAAGCGTGGGAAGACACATCAACATGGAAAAACTGAGGAGTTCGGCGAAAGTTGGCGACGTCGCACAGTGGGACGAAAATCAGCTTTCATAGACATAGGAATGTTAATTCTTAAATATCGCTGTTTCTGTTGGATATGGCTTTTGTTTACAGTAACTAAGCCTACATATGTAAAAAAAAGTAATTGGGCATTTATGCGAATGATTTATATTGTTTTCGAGAAAAAATTGTATAGAGCTTTCTTGAAAAATCCGATTTTCTACGGACCTGCAAGTCAAACCGTAATATCCTTCTAGGGAGTGTTACTACTAATTATTTGTAATTTTTTGACATATCACATACAACGGTTACAGCTGCAGAATTTTTTTTAAAAATCGTTAAGTATAATGTACATTTTTTATTTAGTTTAAAGCTTAATTTTTCGGCATCCACTCTAAATATTCTCTAAATGAGTGATAAAAATTGTGTATTATCATTTTGTAAGAGCATGCAACCCAGACACGTTGTAGAGTTAATAAGTTATGAGAAGTGAGGGCAGTAAATAATTATACTTTTGTTCATTTATAAATATCATATATTTATTGTTGCTAGCTTATTAAATTATTTAAATGAGCTTAAATATCAAATACTATGACAAAAAATATCAAAAACACTTGATTAAAAAAATGAAAAAATGTATACTATATAACATTTTCCTATATAATATTCAAATAAAAATAAAGAACTATTAATAAAAAATTAAACTCTCCTACTACACACTACTTATGTATGATAATACTATACAAAACAATACAAGAAATAAATAAATAAAAATGTCTATTTATCTCTACAAACAAGGCCTCTTAAAGACTAGAGTTACAAAAGAAAAAAATAACATTACTAACTAAAGTTTGTGGGAGGGGAGCTGATGCAAGTCAACAGACCCCATGTTTTGTGATCAGAAAAATTTGTACAGGGCAATAAAAAATTTCCTTAAATGATAAAAAAATGTATAAAAAATAAAATAAAAATACAACAAGCACTTATCTACTAATTAATCAAAATCGCTTTCATCTGATCCCAATTCAGAATCAGGTTCCAAATTGGACATATCTACAACTTCAAATGGAGATTCTGGAAACTTGATCAATTCTAAAGTTTCAGCGAAGAAATCCTTACCTTTCTTAGTTTCCAATTTCGGTCTTTGAGAAGAGATTAATGGATCAGACGAAAGAATCAGCATATTTAATATATCGGCATTTGAAGCTTGCCTGGACATTTTTCGCGAATTATGTTCCCGAAATCTCCTAAAGTCTTTGTTGCGGGCCTCTGAGGCTTCTTCTGAAAGCTTACCTATCGGAACAATGTTATTATTGGCGATTATGTCTGCACCATGTATCAGCAGCTTATGAACGGTCGATGACATATGGTACCAATCATATAACTCCACGTATCTTTCTGCAGTTTTACGTGCATATTCTTTAAATTTCATTAGCTCAATTACCTCTCCAGATGTTATTGCTTGAAGAATAACAGCAAATCTTCTGACTAGCTCTTCATCCAACCCAGTGATGGCTGCAGTTATATCGGGGAACTCGAAGAACCTTCTTGCTGTATTCCCGTCATTTGTTGTCCCTGAGCCTTGTTTCACAATATCAATCAATAGATTGAGTTCATCTTTGAATTTATTTTGAATTATTCTTTTTCGATTCTCTAGCAAATCCTTGTGCTCTTGTCCTCGTGCAGCCCACTTTTTGAAGTCCAGTCTGTATGCAATATGTAAAAGGCATTCCATCGTATTTATACGAGCGTGTAACGATGATAGTCCAAATTCGTATACATCACTGTTCACTGTTTTTGACGTTGCAATATCCAAGCGGTTCATCTCTGTAGGCTTAGCTAAGCAGAGATAACACGATGCATTCGATCTGGCTTCCGAAAGATACGTACAAATTTTAGCATCAATCATTGTCATCTTAAGTTGATGGCTCACCTTGTTTCTGTTGCAATCAGTGGGGATAAGCAACTTAATTTCGTCGTCCATTTGCTTTTTGTGACTGATGACCACTTCTTCACTTTCCTTAATAAATGTGAACTGCACTGGACGACAATATAACGCTGAGCATGGCTTGGGATTCAACCACAAAATTTCGTCTCCATCAGTCAGGCTTAATGGCACCAAGGACGTCATAAATATGCTTGAATCTTCTTGTTGTCCATCCATTTTCTGTTTATAACGACTTTGGTTCGAAGCACCATCAAAGCCCCACTTGGATATTAACTTTAAGTCCTTATTTTGCACACTTTCAGGAAGACTTTCCAGGATCCTCTTCACTGTGATGTCAAGCAATGCTTGAAGCGTAATTCTTGCTGATGAATCCGTTACAGTCACTGATTGCTTACTAGGGTAACACTGTTTTTTTACTTGCTGTACTTTATAATATGACGGATAAATGTCAGTTGCACCCTCTCGGATGGTAGTCTCTCTCAGCGTCATATATTGCCACTTTGACAATTTCAGCGAAAGAAGCAATCCTAGTGCTTTTTCTGGAGTAAAGATAACTTTTTTAACTGGTTTGTTAATCATTTCGTTAAATTTTGTTGCTGCTTCTGGATTCTTCAACATATATTCGATAACAGATGCGATATCTTCACGACCTTCTTCCTTTAAAAGAACTGCAGCGGAATATGCCAATTCATTTGGATTTTCATTTTTGTGATCATCAGACCTTCTCTTCTTTTGTTTGCTTCCAAGATCTTCAAATGCTTTCCTTGATGTTTTTGTCATTGTCCCAATAGATGATGTCGATGGTCCTGGACAGATTGAAAGTGCACTAGGTCCTGGCTGTTCTTCTTCACTGGATTGTGGCATGACCATACTGATTGGCACGCAACTTGGCCAATCGACATTAGACTGAAGCCAATTTTCGTACTGCTTTCTGAATGTATCCAGAATGCGGTGAGATTTCTGCCATCTTTGTGATGCAGCACGTGTGAATCTTCGACAAAATTCCTTAAGTGTCACCCGATCTTCGTCCGAAATGCTATCACCAAGTCGATTTACAACTGCACTAAACAATACTTCATAATCGAATGAAGTACCTTCCCTTCTCAGCACAACAAACAAGTCTAAATTGGTACGCAGACTTTCCATTTTAAATATTTCACAGTTCGGGATTACGATTTAATGTTAACAGCACAAAAGTTTGAAATAAACTGAATTATGTGTTAAAAATATTGTTCATTTATAGTTGTTATAGGACTGATTTTAAATGATTAGCAAATTGACGATTTCTTAATTACTCTCTTTAATAATAGTTAATTAGTGCTCATATCTTTACTTCTTTATTATTACTAGAATTCATTCCTAATTAGCCAATCACTTTTCAGAATAACCTACCTAATTACCTAATCACTTTTCAGAATAAAATAACAATAACAATTTTTTTTGGTATGTTCTATTAGAAAATATAATTGTTTACTTAGTTAATATCACTTATTCACACCAGAAAGGTAATAAAATGTAATTAGTACTTAGTGTTTAAAAAACTCAATGCAATAAAATTAAATAAAAAAAGGATCACACATATCGATTTTTAAAAAAAATTCTGCAGAAGTAACCGTTGTATGTGATATGTCAAAAAATTACAAATAATTAGTAGTAACACTCCCTAGAAGGATATTACGGTTTGACTTGCAGGTCCGTAGAAAATCGGATTTTTCAAGAAAGCTCCATACAATTTTTTCTCGAAAACAATATAAATCATTCGCATAAATGCCCAATTACTTTTTTTTACATATGTAGGCTTAGTTACTGTAAACAAAAGCCATATCCAACAAAAACAGCGATATTTATGAATTAACATTCCTATGTCTATGAAAGCTGATTTTCGTCCCACTGTGCGTCGGGACCCTCAACAATGCGATCATATAAATTAAGTGAACCCCTTCCTTGTCTTACTTCCAACCCTTAAGCCTTATGGCCTTCGATTTGATTATGGTTACGCCTTTTTGTGAAATTTGTTCCAAAACGCAGCAATAAAGCAACTGCGCCTTCAATTGAATGACGCCTTTTTGTCATATTTAACTCAAACCTAGTGTTATAATTATACTCTTTGTATTGAGCCTTCATATTAGTAACGCTAATTTGTCACACATTAAACCGACACGCTTTTTTATACGTATACCACCCACCTGCACCTGTGGTGTTAAAAAATCCACAAAATTGTTCCTTGTCCGGATGAGCATTCCATACAGCAGCGAATATAGTTATTGGGAAAAACATCCGAGTTGCCTGTCGCGATGTGGTCACAAGCAATATCTCAGCAACGAGAGTGGTCAATGTAGAGATTTCAGAGGCCTGCTTCGTGTTTTTCGTCAATTCTATAATATCGTCTATACAGGGTATATATGCCATTGCTCTCTTCACTGCTGCAGCGTATTTGCGACGATACATTCCTTCGCTTCTTATCATGCACAACCATGCTGTCATTGGCCCTACACTTTGGACAATAGAAGACCTACGTTCTGGTGGGAAGGAAGCCCCTTCTAATAGTACATGGTGAGCACCTGACAGGCCATATTTTGACACGGGAAAACTCTTATGTACGCCATCTACTTTAGTGATAGGCATGTTGTTGTGTCCTAGTCTTAATTCGTTGACTCTTAAAGCATATGAAGAGAACATATCTAGGTAAGGAAGGGCCCATTGTACCGTACCAATTTTCTGGGTCAGATATTTCAAAATCTTTGTAGGTTAACGCATGCTTTGATAAAGTCTCCATCCACATGTTTTTGACCACTTCATTTGCCAATGTGTAGTCCTGTCCCTTAAAATGAATTTTGAAAGAGGTTTTTTCTGTCTTTTTAATCATATTAGTGTCCTTTGTTTTGACCGCTTGTCTAGTGACGTTATGAATTGTGAAGATAATGCTTATAATGTGATTACTCACCGTTATGTTTTGGGAGGCATCTGCCATTACTCCTGGTGACCCATCATCAATGTCCATGGATGCCGCAGAGGCCTGATTCCTGTTGAAAGCTAAATACAATATTCTACCATACATCTCCACTATAGAGGATATACACTTAAATTTTCTATCAGCATTCAAATCAATCTTCGGCTTTTTAGCATTCTCTATTGGTTTCAAGGTGTCAGGATCCACAATCAAGTCTTCGTTCTTCCTCTTCAGCGGGTTACTTTCAGAGGTAGTGGCCATATTTCTTGGATGTTGATCTGTTGAGTTAGAACGATTTTTTGCTTTAAAAGGATCTGTTCATACTGACTCAACAGATCAACATCCAAGAAATATGGCCACTACCTCTGAATTTTAGTAATAACCTTAATGACACATTAATCTCTTCAACACTTAAAGGTCCTATAATTTTTTCATTATTTTTGTTGCAATTATTAAGAAAACGCAAAACATAAGCATATATTCTTTTTAACTTCAAATAGATGATTTTTAAATGGAATAAATAAATTAATATTTTCTAATTTTTTCCAAAGTAAGGAAATGTAACATTTGTACCCGGTTTAGAGGACAAACCGTTCAGCCTATCATGGGTGATCTGCCTGGGGTTAGAGTTAACACCGATTTTCCATTTAATACATGTGGGGTTGACTTTGCGGGTCCTTTTATGATAGCATCAAAAACAGGTAGAGGTTGTCGGGTCACTAAGGCTTATCTGTGTTTGTTTGTCTGTCTGGCAACTAAGGCTTTACATTTAGAAGTGGTAGGTGACCTTACAACGAATGCCTTCATATTATGTCTGCGCAGGTTTATATCACGTCGCGGTAAACCTCATACTGTCTATTGCGACAACGGAAAGAATTTTGTCGGCGCCAGCAATGAGTTGGGCAGAGTTATACGGTCGAGCCGTCAATCAGTATCGGACTACGCAACGACTGAAGAAATTAGATTCATTTTTAGTCCCGCTTATTCTCCACATTTCGGTGGTATTTGGGAGGCAGGCGTTAAATCCGCAAAATCATTACTAAAACGCGTAGCGGGTAGATCCGCCCTTACTTTTGAGGAGTTAGCAACGCTCTTTACTCAGATTGAGGCCATACTCAATTCCCGTCCTATCTGTCCTCTTAGCACCGACCCTAACGATCTGAGTCCCTTAACCCCGGGTCACTTTCTTATTGGTCGCCCCCTACTGTCAACACCGTCGCTGCCTGTGGACTTAGTCAGGCCGAATAGATACCAGCGCATCGAACAAGCACGGCAGCATTTTTGGAACCGATGGCGTCTGGAGTACATAGCTGAACTACAGAATCGAACCAAGTGGCGAAGGCATGACGTTGGGTTGCAGATTGATTTGAATAATGGATAGATGTCGAATTTGATCACCCATTTTCCAGATGTTCCCGGCGACTTCAACGTAATGCAATCGTCGCGTTCCTGAACTGAGATACACTGCGAGACTTTCGAAGTACCTGCTATCGACGAATGCGCTTGGACAATGTCGTCTAGCAAGCAGTTGAAGTCTTTCGATTCTCCCTCCGATTCGCTGTGTTCGCTGTCCAAGAATGCAACTTTTTTCTTTTTCAAGGCCGGTCTCTCCTCGTCCGACGAACTGTCGGCTTCCGATTCCAATTGTTTCCTTTTCGAGTTCACTCGCTTGGGTTTCAAGTTCAATTTCTCGGTTAATGATTTCTTCTCGCTCTGGATTTTCTTGGTATTCCGTTTCATATTCCCTGAGGAAGTCGAGGGCTCGACATCTGCATGTAGAGTTTGAATAGGCGCAATCGTGGATGACGTGTAAATGGGTAGAATGCTCACCGATGACAAAGAGCCCTCTTTTAATTCCTCTTCCTCCTTCTCGAATTCGGTTACTACTTTCGACAAGGCGCAGAAGAACACCTCTTCGAAATCTTTCTCCACAACCATCTGATGGAGATTCGAAGATATCGTGGATAATCCTTCGTTTAAGGCCCACTGCACGAATTGATCTAGCGAAACATTCGTTAAGTCTTGGTTTCCATTGTCCGAAACGAATGCTTTCATTATCTGGCTCAGTGCCTGCACGACGAGGAATAGTTCGCGATTCGCAGTCGACATTGCTTGTTTCTTCAATTCCTTTATTAAATCGTTCATTATAATCATCATTTGGTTTGCGATCCAATAATTTGACAACCATTGCATAAGGGGACTCTTCTTCACTTTCTCTTGAAGTTTCTTTTTTTCTTCGCTTGCTTTGTTTTTCTTCACCTCCTTCAAATTTTCTTTTTTCAGATATAATTTTTTTTTGTATACTTTCTTCGGCACACTCAATATCGCTTGGGTATTCTCCTCGTCGATCTTTCGGCGCATCTCGTCGTTGAATAGAGTACCAGGCTGATAACTTTCGTTGTCGCTCAACTGGATGGTCTCGTTGCCCTCCAATTGTGTCTGATTTTCGTTTTCTTGATTGGCTTCCATTTAATAACACTTTTTTCACTACTTCGTACTTCAATAATTCGTCCAGCTTGACCGAAGACTAGCGGCTGAATGATTACTAAACTTGTAAACCTCCGGTTTATATAACCCCAATACCCCCGCCACCTCGACCTCGTAATCACTATTCTTATCTCATTGTCCATTAATGTTAACATTAAAGTTAACGCGCTTCGCGCGTACTTATGTACATATGGTAAACCAGTTAGCTCATAGATAGCTATGAGCTAACTGGTTTACTTAATCAACTATTGTTAATATGAATCACGGTTACCATCGTAAGATATAGACAATCCTAGTGCAGCAGTGTGTGTGTGTGGGGGGGGGGGGGGTAATTCCGGTGATTCCAGAGAAAGTTGGTATCAGGTTCTTCCTTGGGAATTCCAGAATAAGTAGCCTGTACATTCCTCTATCTTCCAGTGAAAGTAGATACTATTAGAATCGGTTCAGCCGTTCTAGAGATAAGCTCAACAGTCAGATAATAGTGAAACAAATAGACAGACAAATTTCTTATTCAATGTTATTGAGACGTAGGTAATAATAAAACAATTCAACATGGAATTCAAGAAAATTTATTTGTATACCTATATCTAATTAGCTACGGCATAGTTGCCTACCTACCTACACCTATACTAATACCTATACCTAATAATACCTAGTGGTATTATTTTCGTTACTTCTAATACATACCTACATTAAATAAATTTATATCGATACACATAGAATTCTATAGTTAATTACACTAAGTGTTATAGGTATTTAAACTTATCCTGTATTTAAGAAAGTAGGTACCTACTTCTCAAACAACTTACGAGATTCTTTGTACAATATCGTTTACTGTAACTTCTAGAATTCATGATTAAAATTTTAAAAATACTACCTAAAAGTACCTACTTATTTTTTTATTAAAAGTTAAACTCATTCCACTTTGGCAATTTAATCGGCAAATCCCGGCGCAGGGGGGATTATAGATAATCTCAGTTATGTCTTCTGATATCTCGTCTCCAGCGCTATTCTCTATACCAATCTCCCTGTCTCCAGGGGGCGAGGCTGCTTTGCGACTGGACGATTTCTCACAGCAGCGCCTGAAAACCACGAATTAATAGGGTGAACCGTGTCACTGTACCTACTGCTTGCGTCTCTGTTCTGTGGTAGGTACCTACTACTGGTTTCCACAACACAACACCTTGCTATCCAGTTGTTGCTGCTTGGGCGTTAACTACTTCCTTACTTTGAGATTTACCAATTGTTATCAGACGGGTTAACGACGTCAGACGGGTAACAACACAAATGTGTTGTTGTTGGACATTTTTTTGTTATAATGGCAGGTGAATATTCAAGTGCTTGATGAGCGAAAAGCCAAATGATACAAAATACAAATTTAAAACGTTGAAATTTCGACAAGATTGCTGGTTGTGGCAATAGAACTATGTAACCGGAATTTAAAGATATGTCTCTTTGGCCTTTGCCTTGGTGAAATAAATTTTGGTTTATATAGAATACACTTAAATTTCTGTGATGACTTCCTTTCGTAAATATATCAACAACGCGACCATCTGACTCTCTCATTAAATCATCAATAATTATCCGATGCGGTTCACATCCATCAAAACTGCTAAGGTTTGGTATTCCTTGATAGAAATTAACAGTTTTTAAATTATACAAAGGTTGCATTTCTTCATAGCACCAAGTTATTTGTTTGAAATGGGTGTCACATATATCCTCCATATATTTAATAAAGTTTGTGTCAAAAATTGATTTCCCACATCCAGTAGGACCTGCAACTATAGCAGTAAAAGGATGAATAAAATGAAACATTTTAAGCTCACGTGTGTTTGGTAAAAGGTGTTGGAATAAACTAAAACATTTTGTGCAAGAATAAAACTATATTTCAAATACAAAAAAAAAAATTTACAAAATAGAAATACAATATACAATCATTCAGATATTAATAATAATAATAATAAAAAAAGAATAAAAATAAAACAATGTTACTAATAGCTAGACATCTTAAGTACAATATTAGAAGTAGTTATACAATAATCAAAAATAACTTAACATTAGATATTTATATGACATTTTTTTTTATAAATCAGACATTTACAACTAAACTAATCTATGGGTATTTTATAGTGACCCCAAGCAAGCGTATTAACATAATTCGATACAATATATCGCTTGGTATCATTGTGTGAGAGACTTCAGCCACGGATACACTAGGGGACAAATGGAGCAACATGTTGCGGAACATGTTCCTCAACAACTACGTGGAATGTGCCGACATACATGTCGCGGAACATTTTGTCGACCACACTTCAGTGTTTATAGAAATGTCGCCCGAGGAGGTTGTGGCTATTAGTGCTGCGTACATAGTAATTATATCGAGTGTGTTGAAACGTAAGAGAAAGAGAAGGTGGTGGATGCGGAATTTCTTATTACAACGAGAAAGAAGAGTTAATATTCTAAGTGATCTCCGAATGTCTGACGGATCGTTTGTGAATTTTACTCGCATGTCATCATCTGATTTTGAAACTTTATTGCAAATGATCGCACCTTCCATAGCCAAACAGGATACAATATTACGGAACGCTATTAGTCCTCATATCAGACTAGCCATTACATTGAGGTACTTGTCGACTGGAGATTCTTATGCTTCTTTGTCGTACACTTTTCGAGTGTCAAAACAACTAATACGTAAAATAGTACCAGAAGTTTGTAAAGAACTGATAAAAAAATTGAAGATATTTGTAAGGCATCTTTTCCATTACACGGTTGTTCAAACGTACGGTGTGTAAGCCGTACGGTTGAAAAACCGTGCTAGCTTGTACATGATACGGCAAAATCACCGCGCGAGACATTGGTAAGTACTGGCTAGTAGCGCTTTTTACACGGGCTGTGTAGGACGTGCTGCGTCATGAATTTTCTTACGAAAAAAAAGATTATAGTTGCTTATTACATATATAGGAAAAAGAAAATAGAAAAAAAAAGGGAAGTAAGGTTTTGGATACATCCGATTTTAGAAAAAAGGGAGGAATATGGCGCGTTTCATACACTTGTCAAGAATCAATTGAGAGAAGATGAAGACAAGTTTTACAATTATTTTAGAATGCAGAAAACTACATTCGACAACTTGCTCCAAAAATTATCCCAGGAACTAAAACATCAAGATACTTTTATGCGAGAGAGTATATCGCCCGCAGAAAGATTGGCTGTAACTCTGAGGTAAGTAGGTACAAAATTAAATGACATATTTTAGTTTAAAATTGTTTATTGCACACAAACAAAATTATTACATGTAATTGAATTTTAATAATTATTAATTTAAGAACAAGTAAATCAAAAAATACACTACGCTGAAAATGCTACTCAAGTGCGGTACTAAAATCGAATTCGTCTTCAATAGAAACTTGAGAATCTGCCGAGATACTTTCCGCATTTACACTATGTACAGATAATTGTGATTCGGGTCGGTAGTGGATTGGCTCTAAACCAGAACCGTGTCCAAAATCATGAGAAGACGTCTGTGGACGACTTATTCCATAGCTCGATCTAGCAGCTGTAGAATATCCATATGTTGACGATTGCGCATTTGAGGATGATGTACCACTTAAATATCCTTGATGGCCTTGATCCCATTGGTTTCTTGATGTAGGTATATACTGAGTACACTGTCTTTGTTGAATATTTTTAATTATTGAAATTACTTGAAACTGAAAGTCTATCATATTTTCATCACTGAACTTGTCAACTGTATCAGCGATTCCCATAAAAAAGTTCATACTACGGCTTTTCTTTTTCTCATCTCGTTCTGCTGAATCCATAAACTTCATAAACCTAATGTCAACTTCACTTAGTTCATTTTTTCTTTTTTTTTTAGCCCTTTGCGTCTCACTCCGTTCAGTGTATCCCGAGCTTGATTGATTCGGGACTGCACTATCAAAATTTTCATTACTGAGGCTAGAATCATGAACATGTTCAGTCATGTTAGAATCGGTCTTGCGATGCTCAACATTTTTTTTTAGGAACATCATTTCATCATAGAACATATATTTTCTTATTTTTTTTGCTGAAGAACCAGACTTACATTCATTAATTTTTTTGTCATATTTTATCCAGCTATCTTTCATATTGGTCCACTTCTTCATCACCATTTGCCCTGAAAATAAATAAATAATAATTATTAAATTCAAAATTTATGAAAACCCCCGACCTAAACTGAATCGACCCCGACCTAAAATGGGGTTTTAGTATTTGAACCTGAACCGTTTTGTTTTATATTTCAGGTATCTAGCAACAGGAGATACCTTTACTGACCTATACTACAGCTATAGAATTGGAATAAAAACCATAAGTTGCATCGTACGTGAAGTATGCCACTACATTTGGTTAGAACTGTATAAAGAATATATGAAAATGCCATCTAAAGAAGACTGGCTACACATTGCAAGCAAAGGAGACCTTCAGTTTTTGGCCCAAGTATGTACCGAGGTACAAGTTATACCAAAAAAATTCTTAAATTGTGTAGAAACGGAATCTATAATCTAAATATTTTAAATTGCATTTAAATCTTGAAAAAATATACAGGGTGTTTGGTAGAGGGTCCGACAAACCAAGTGGGCGTGTTCAGGGACCCCTTTTGGAGAATACAAGTTGGCCAAAAAAAATCCCTGACCCTCTGTTTTTTTTTAAAGATTTTTTTTGTTACAATTTCGGTTTTCGCCGAAATTGTGCCTATTTAGCACCATAACATTTTTAAAATCTGTTTTAGACTAGATGTTTTTACTTTACTTTAGTCTCTGATACATCTTTAGGCCACGCAAAGAAAAATTAGATAGAATTAGAGCTAACTAACTGGTGTAGAGATCATACAGTGAAAAAATAAAACAAATTTTACACCAAAGTTCAACTTTGACAATTATTTAAAAAAAAAAACACTAGCAATTCTGGAGGTCATATGCGTTTAAAAACTTCTCTATTTATTACTTATAACGATAACATAAAAATTGTTATAATACTTACCAGGTTGTTGATTAAATGAGGTATCAAGTAAAATTCAAACAACAGAATTAAATACAAAATTATTTTTATTTCAAATCTTGTTCGAACACAGCTCCTCTGTTACGAATACACGCCCGGCACCTGCGGCGTATTTCTTTTGTGGTAATGTTTAACGTCATTTCTGCTTTAATTTTTGAAAAAGCGTCCGCAATTCTCGTCACCAATTCTTCTTTTGTGTTTATTTTTACCTCGTACACCAACTCTTTAGCACGTCCCCAGACATAAAAATCGAGCGGTGTTAGATCTGGGGAACGTGCGGGCCATTCAATTGGGCCACGTCTCCCAATCCATGAATTAGGGAAACAGTTGTCTAGATACTCGCGTACTATGTTCCGGTAGTGAGCCGGGCAGCCGTCATTTTGTGAAATACGATTGCCCGGTCATCTCTAAAATTCGGCAGGTGGCTCATTAATTCCGGCAGGTCATTTAATAAAAATTCGAGGTAATTTTCCCCATTTAGTGTGTCTGGGAGAAAATGGGGTCCTAAGAGGTCTCTCCCAATGACACCTGCCCATACGTTGACCGAAAACTTATGTTGGTGTGAGGTCACTCTGGTCGCGTGAGGATTTTGCGATTCCCATCTGTGTAAATTATGTTGGTTAAAGATCCCCTCTCTCGTGAATTTAGATTCATCCGTCCAGAGAATGGTCTTAAGAAATTCGTTGTTATCTACGTCCGAATGTAGAAGAAAACGGCAGAACTGCAAGCGTCGCTCTTGGTCCCCTTCTACTACTTACCTCTACTTGATACCTCATTTAATCAACAACCTGGTAAGTATTATAACAATTTTTATGTTATCGTTATAAGTAATAAATAGAGAAGTTTTTAAACGCATATGACCTCCAGAATTGCTAGTGGTTTTTTTTTAAATCATTGTCAAAGTTGAACTTTGGTGTAAAATTTGTTTTATTTTTTCACTGTATGATCTCTACACCAGTTAGTTAGCTCTAATTCTATCTAATTTTTCTTTGCGTGGTCTAAAGATGTATCAGAGACTAAAGTAAAGTAAAAACATCTAGTCTAAAACAGATTTTAAAAATGTTATGGTGCTAAATAGGCACAATTTCGGCGAAAACCGAAATTTTAACAAAAAAAATCTTTAAAAAAAAACAGAGGGTCAGGGATTTTTTTTGGCCAACTTGTATTCTCCAAATGGGTCCCTGAACACGCCCACTTGGTTTGTCGGACCCTCTACCAAACACCCTGTATATTAAAATATCATATACTGCGTTCGATAAAACGTGCGTTGTCCTGATTTGACAACTATCAAAGTGACAGTGACATATAGTGTTTTGTGACAGTGCATTGCAGAATGCAGGTTGTTTGTTTGCATTTCATAAAATGTACAAATATGAATAAATTACTATTTTATCATCTTTTATTTAATAAAATGATCGTTTTCCGTCGGCCAGCCGTAGGTAAACCAAACATCCATACTTTGAACAACAAGGATTCCTATGACTAGGTATCCATTCGGCTTCTTGGGTACAATTAAAAATCGGCTCCCCGGTCGGATAAAGTAAAAACTTATTTTTTATAGGCTTTCTGCGGACCCACATAAGAGGTAAATCAGCTGTCGAGGTAGAACTTTCAACTCACGTTAGAGAAATCTAACCTCAGCAAACTAAGATACAAAACTAGAGTTTATTGTGAAGAATCCATGTATGTGGAAGATAAATTCTGAGGTACTTAATAATGTTATTATACAGAATATGATTTGAATAAACAGCCGAACTGATAACATGACAGAAAATAAATCAGGATTACTTACCCATGTTTGTTATTTTGAGTTATTATGAAATAAAACTCTGAACATTTTTATAACTTTTTTATTTATTAATCGTTTGGTTCTTCCGTTTCAACATCTTCCCTAACTAAAATATTGTCTAGGAAGGAGGCAGGAGCATTTATATTTTCTTGATATCGAGCCCAACCCATATACCAAACTATAGTCATAATGTGAGCACAGCAACCCACGGTACGTCTTCCAACTATACAATTACAGTAGTAACCGTGGATTCTGTGCTCCCAATCATTTTCGTGAATATTTAACAATATATATGTGTAATATATTTTTCTATTCTGATGCCTTGATTTAATGCGTCCTCTTAATAAAATAAATTCACTGTTTGAGTTCGGCATATGGAGAGGCTCAATATCCTGGCATATCTCTACTGCAAAAGACCCATTTTGCCTAATATGCTCCCCATAATAGGAGCGTGCCTGTTTAATTTGATAAGTCCCCAGTGCAAACAATATTAAGTCTGACTTTGTCATCACTGGGAACTCATCTATAAGAATTTGTTCTGTGTCTATATTTACAAAGGAAGCTCGTCTCCTATTAATATTATTTTCTATTACAAAATCGGCTAATTCATTAGGTACGTGTAAACGTTGCAAGGCACGCTCTAAAATTAAGGGAGCATCTGGTCTATCTGTGATGGGTACATGAAATGCGTTTATTATGGCCCCTGCTATTCTAAAGTCCATCATTACATGGGTAGCGGCATTATTACTAAAATCATTTCTTAGTATTTTAAAATCTCTTTTAAACCTACCATTAACAATTTCCACTACCCATCTACACATTGTTACATGTCTGGACATATTCGCTTTTAATGTAGGCAACTGTGTCTCACCATGTTCCAGGGATTCAGGTTTACAAACATTGTAATTTAAAGATCTTAATAAATTAATAGAGTCCCTGAATCCCCTGTCCAAAATAAACACATCGCCTCGCCTAAAATACTGGCGTAGCTCATTGCTTTCATTTTCGAATAACTGCTTCATTATATCTGCATCTGACACAGTTGCCGCGTAGGGACCATAAATATCTAATATATGACCATCTGTAGTAACAATTAAAAAAGGTTTTACTAGATTTCTATATTTATGTAAGCTATATGATTTCTTTTGAAATAAATAGTTTGAAGATTTTTGTAAATAAACATATGTCCCATCACAGATTACAATTGCTCTCTGTCTGCCTTCTTCCTCACCACCAAACAGACCTTGTGGTATAATTAAATTGTGATTTACAATTTCATTTCTTGGTAAATGGCCAATACCCATATATAAAGGTACAAATTCTTCATATAAGGTATTTCTAACAGTTGTCAAAATATTTGAAATACTTGATTCTGACACATCAAACAATTGTGCTATTCTTATATGTGGCTCCCCTGTTCGCAGTTTAATTAAAAATATAGCGAGAGCCGTCTTATACTTCTTGCAACGCTCTCTCAACAGGGGACTTTGATTTAATAATGACAAAAACTTTTCTTTTGTTAAACCAGTCCAATAATGGCACAAATCATTGTTCATGGAATTCATATGTTCGAAATCTAATTTTAATTCTTTTTTATATTTTAACGCCAATGTAATCAAAGCCTCTAGCTGTGTAGGGCTAAATTGGTTAATATAGCCGTAATCGTCTAAAAAATCCCAATTATAAGTACCCAAATGGTCTTGACATATTCGTGCATAATCAGTTACATATAGTTTATATGATTTTAACAGACGTAACCTCAAAAAGTCAGGAACTTGAAATCTCTCTGGATTCATGCAACCATGTACAAAGCATGTTTTGGCTGAATTTCCCGTACGCTTGAAATTGGGAAGTGATGTGAATTGTTCACTTGAAACCATATTTGCACTTGCAGGTGCAACCTCATCTCGTCTCACGTTTCTCTGAATTGCTAACCAACACGCATAGCACACTCTACTAAGAGGTTCAATCTGAAAAAAAAAAACCAACATCAGGAGAGAAAACAACTACTCTCATACAATATTAACTTATAAACTAATATTATAAAGAGAAAGACTTGTATTTTTCTTTGTAAAAAACAGTATCCAAAACAAATCATCCAATTCTAAAGGACCTTTCACCAATGGAAACCTCTTAATGCAATACAAAATCATTCTTACCAGTCTTGGTGAGACCCGCAATGCAATGTAATCTCGTTCCCGACCTTCTGGCAGAGAATGTGAATGACGACCAGCAATCGATCTCTGACACCAAGCACATATTGAAACATTATATGATGTAGATGGTTCAGGTTGAGAGGTTGAGGCTTGATCAGATCTGTTGTGGTCTTGCACTTGTGCTCGTTGGACGTTTCTACGAGCTGCCAGCCAACATGCATAGCATACTTTTTGTCCAGGTTGTATCTAAAAATAAATATTCAATGTTCAAAAGCAAATTAACTACTTGATTTATATGTATAATAATAAATAAATAAGAAACATGACAAAATGTTATTAAGATTGAATATACTAATAAAATCGAGACATAGGGGAAAAAATGTGGATTCTATTATGTTTCATGTAATGTAAAGGAAACACTCACCTGTCGTGGTTGTATACATAAAGCTATATGATCTCGCTCAGGGCCACTTGGTAAACTATGAGAGTGTTGGCCAATTATTGATTTTTCACACCAAGCACAATGATTATTGGAATAAGCCCTCGACTCTCTAGAGAGCTGTCTTGCAGCTCTTGTAAAACAGTCTTCGCACAAGTAGCCATCACCGACAATCTAAAACAAAATGAGAATTAATTATAAGTCTTCAACGCTGCTAAGTAGTTGGTAAGTAGAGAAAAGTCTTACGTTAATTGAGGAATGTTGTTATTAGGAGTGGCGATAAATGAATTAGAATGTACATAATTTCATTGTTGGCAATATACTGAACCCTAATTCAAATGTTTGTCAAGTGTATTTTGATATAGTATTAACTTAAGCTCTGCTCAATCTAAATGGGATAAGAGTGTGGTCATGTGTATGTATTAAACATTAAAAATAGGCATGTAGGTATACTCACATCATGGTTTATGGTTCTCACAATAACTGCACTTAGTTCATTGCCGATGTCCGTTACATTATAGTGTTGCATCTCACTGCACAACAACACATCACAAGAAATGCACCTCATCGTGTATGAGATTAACCTTGTGTTTACCAAGTCAACAATACCAAATCGCTTGCAGTTCGGAAGTCCGGGGTTATAAACAGGTTGTTGGGTTGTAGATAATACGTCAGAAACCAAATCGAAAGCAGTCGCGAGATGTCCTTAGAGAATAGCCAAAATCCGTAGGTAGTAGAATCCAAAACACAAAATAACACTCCAGAGACGCGAATCGAACGAAACACAGAAACGGAATAAACAAGAGAACGTTGACATGTCAATCGCGGCATGGATGACAGTTCACATTTGTTTATCGCATAGATTAAGTACTAAATCTATGGTTTATGGGCTTGTCTAGTGGTTTTTTAGCCAGCATTTTACATATTTAAATGTATTTATATGTGATCTTAATTAATTGGTTACAAAATAATCATTTTCTATGTTTTTTACACCTGTATAAGCCGATCAGTCCTCCTTTTTTTTTATTAGATCCGAGAATAAAATACGTAACATTAAAAGTATATTATTGCCATGAACAATAATTGTGTTGCCGCTTAATTATATCTTTGAACGATAATTTTCAGTGGTACAAATGAATAATAAATTCTGATTAATTTTTTTTCGAATTCAGCGTATTTTTTTATACCAAAATACATCAAGGTACACAAGGTACATGTTTGGGCCACGGTTGTATGGAAGAAAAAATGGATCCTTTCAAGAATCTTCCAACTTCCCGCTGTGCTTAGGAGCGGTCGATGGAAAACACATCAGACTTATTAAGCCAATTGATAGTGGCTCGATGTTTTTAAATTACAAACATTTTTTTTCTATAGTTTTGATGGCAGTAGTAGATAGCGATTACAACTTTATATTTGTTGACGTTGGCGCCTACGGAAAGGAGTGTGATTCCAGTGTGTTTAAAGAGACCCCATTTTGGAAAAATTTAACAAACAACGGATTAAATCTACCCGATGCAACACGTTTGCCTGGAATTGACTACGATTTGCCATATGTGTTCGTTGCGGACGAAGCCTTTGCTTTGCATTATCACTTGCTTCGTCCATTTGGTGGTCATCAGCTTGATCAATTAAAACGTACATTTAACTACAGACTCACAAGAGCGCGAAGATTTGTTGAATGTGCGTTTGGCATTTTATCCAATAAATGGCGAATTTTTCACCGGCCAATGAATGTGTCCATCGATTTGGCAGTTGATATTGTGAAAACATGTTGTGTTTTGCAAAATTTTATACATAAGCAGGAAAACTTTCAGTTTCACAATGCGAGTGAAAATGAGTCCACCCTTGATTCAGAATCGGAACTAATCCAGTTACCTATCACGAATGCAGTTCGCGGAAGTTTGGCGGCTAATGAAGTTCGCAACAGATTTGCACAATATTTTGTATCTAACGAAGGTCGCCTCTCCTATCAAAACAACTATGCATAAGTAAAAAGTTAATAATTAAATATCTGTAACTTACCAAACTTGTTTTTCTCATCACCACTTAAATCTTCAAATGTGGGCTGGAAATGAATAAATATTTCTTTCCAGGAATCATATTTAAGCCGCTTATTTTTATAATCGTCGATGGTGTTATCCCATATTACAGGCCTTTCTTGAATCAACGTAATTAATAATTCTTGATTTATGTTCATTTTATAATAAAATCGCGAAACAGCGTATATAAGCGGTCACGAATCCGTGCGTACGTCCGGCACCGTCGACACACCCCGATAGACTGCCATACAACACTGGTGAAAATCACGCCGTGCGTAGACGCGGCGCGCCGAGGGGCAGTCACGGCGCACGCGGCGGCGGCGCCGTGCCTTGGCGCCACCGTGCATGTCGACAAGCTCATATAGTGATCCATACCACACTGACGACCGTGCCTACACGCGGCGAATTAACCGTAGATTTTCACGGCGAGAAACCGTGTAATGGAAAAGAGGCCTAAAGGTAAGTTGAAGAAAACGCAAACATTTTATTTATAATTGTATTTTAATCTTCAGTAAAATAAATTTTAAAGAGTACAAGATGAATATAGCGATCAACGTAAATTAATTAGCAAGTATATTTTGTATAATATGCTCTTCAGAAGGCTCGGGGCTAATATCACTGGATGCAGTGCTATAGCCCTGTTGAACAACTGACTGGCTTTGATTATTATAACTTGTACGGTATTTTCCTAAGCGTGCATCTAATAAAATATTATTAATATAATATTTAGCCATAATTACACTGTGTTCGTCATTTAATGCACGTAACTCAGTTCCTACGTACTGTCCATAAACATCGAATTCATCTCGGGACATCATTCTGTTTTAGCAGCATGCAGAACTTCATAAGCCTCCTCCAATCTCTCTTCATTGGGGTGGCTCCTTTTCCGAGTTGGTCGCGACGATGAAGGTGTTGGTGCAGGGTTTGTGGGTTGCTCTGCTTGATCAATGGCAGATTGCGATTCTAGTTGATGAGGAGATTGAAATTCCGGAACGGTAGATTGAGAATGTTGAACGACATCTTCATCCGGAGACGAAATCGAGTTTTGGCTTTGTGGACTCTGAAAAATTAATGATATAAATCTGTGGTGTTTGGTATTTACATGGTAAGTCCAAAAAGCTAGTTTTTCAGTACGAGCATTTTAAAGTTTAAAAAATTGCTACAAATCGGAATAAAGTTTAAATGAAACTAATTATAGTTTTATACAGGGTGTCCCAAAAGTTGTACGACAAACGGAAATGGGAGATAGCTTGAGGATGGACCTATTCGATGCCAAAAAATCACTTTAGTAAAAGTGCCACCGTTTTGGAGATATTGACCTTTGTTTTGTTTTTCGGAAATTGGGCACTCTTACCCTACTTTTATTTGCTGAGACCACAAATGAGCAGATATTTTAATGAATTCTTTTTTCACATACCCTCAGATAGTTGGTCTACAATTTCAGAATATAATTTAGTTCAAAATATTTGAAAATACTGAGAAATTAGGTTCTATTTTGGCCTTTTTATGTTTTTAATGTTATTGTATTCAATTTCAACAACGACATGTGGAAAAAAATTGTACTGGACCAAGAGTGCAGATTACTTTAAAAACTTGACTGTTAAAAGGAGATTTCAAAAAGGTAAAATACTTGCTACTTTAATGGGAAACTTTTAAAGCTATAGCCATTTCAGTGTTGAAGGGTATTAATTTGAAGCTAAAGTGATTTTATGTTTTAATGCTTTTGAGTGATTATTTTATATTTTTTGTTATAAATTTGACTAAAAATATTTTGTCTCAGTCATACTTTATAAGTGTTCAAACTGTCTCTATTCAACTGTAACAAATAATTGACAATTATTTAAAAAATACATTTTTAAAGATCCTCACTCATTTGTGCTATTTTAGCTGCAGCTGATTGAATTGTACTGATTTATTGATAGGTGGTGGAGTCTAGAGTTCACCCAGAGTAGTACCACCGCCCGCCACGGTACCTAGTACCATTTCTACCATGTAATAATTGTTTTAACAGCAATTGTGTTCGGGTTAGAAAAAACATTTTATTGTGCTATATTTAAAAGGTGTTCAAAGTGTCGCCCTTCTTCTCTAACACACAATTGACACCTTTTCAAAAAAGATCTTTTCAAAGACATTATATTCATTTGGGAAATTTCAGCTGCAGCTGATTGAATTGCACTCCTTAGTTCGTCTGCGTTATTTATGGTTTTCGCGTAGATTTTGTCTTTCATACAGCCCCAGTAAAAAAATCCAGAGGATTTAAATCTGGTGACCGAGCGGGCCACGGGATTGGTCCTAATCTTCCGATCCAACGGCGAGGATACACCCGATCCAAATGGACTCGTACTTGACGGGCATAGTGTGCTG
Source organism: Ochlodes sylvanus (assembly GCA_905404295.2). Classification (NCBI taxonomy): domain Eukaryota; kingdom Metazoa; phylum Arthropoda; class Insecta; order Lepidoptera; family Hesperiidae; genus Ochlodes; species Ochlodes sylvanus. The sequence goes on from FR990144.1 coordinate 9,065,337, forward strand.
GACAGCCATCGTTCTGTAGCCAAAGTTTACTAGGTACCGTGGCGGGCGGTGGTACTACTCTGGGTGAACTCTAGACTCCACCACCTATCAATAAATCAGTACAATTCAATCAGCTGCAGCTAAAATAGCACAAATGAGTGAGGATCTTTAAAAATGTATTTTTTAAATAATTGTCAATTATTTGTTACAGTTGAATAGAGACAGTTTGAACACTTATAAAGTATGACTGAGACAAAATATTTTTAGTCAAATTTATAACAAAAAATATAAAATAATCACTCAAAAGCATTAAAACATAAAATCACTTTAGCTTCAAATTAATACCCTTCAACACTGAAATGGCTATAGCTTTAAAAGTTTCCCATTAAAGTAGCAAGTATTTTACCTTTTTGAAATCTCCTTTTAACAGTCAAGTTTTTAAAGTAATCTGCACTCTTGGTCCAGTACAATTTTTTTCCACATGTCGTTGTTGAAATTGAATACAATAACATCAAAAACATAAAAAGGCCAAAATAGAACCTAATTTCTCAGTATTTTCAAATATTTTGAACTAAATTATATTCTGAAATTGTAGACCAACTATCTGAGGGTATGTGAAAAAAGAATTCATTAAAATATCTGCCCATTTGTGGTCTCAGCAAATAAAAGTAGGGTAAGAGTGCCCAATTTCCGAAAAACAAAACAAAGGTCAATATCTCCAAAACGGTGGCACTTTTACTAAAGTGATTTTTTGGCATCGAATAGGTCCATCCTCAAGCTATCTCCCATTTCCGTTTGTCGTACAACTTTTGGGACACCCTGTATATTTTTGTTATGATAAGGTATTAATTTGTGAAAGAAAAATTTAAATAATATATTTAGTTTTTGAGATAAAGAAGAAAAAATAATATAAAACAGTAATTTTATGAACTTATCATTATTTGAGCAAACATTAACCCTACATCAATCTCTTGTTTCATTATGTGACTAGGTAGGTATCTCTACTTTTTTACCCTCTCTACTTTTAATTTATACTCAGTCAACAAATAATAGGTAGGTACTAATAACTAACTAACAATAGGAAAGCCACAACAATATACTAATGTCATATTATAACAAAAAACATTAACCTCTTTTTAGTTTTTTTTGTTATTAATTAGGTTCTTATTTCGGTATTCGGTAATCAGGTTAATTTTAATAGTTATCTAAATTTTACATAATTCTTATCAGTAAATCAGTCATTAGGTAAAAAAATTTAACTTATGATCTAAAATATTAATATAAATCGTTCTATAAAAACCCTCTTCGCTGTCTGTCACTCACGTATTGTTGACGAGATTCTCTTGATGGAGTATGTGCTAGTAATTTGTAAAAGTCATGATATATTGGATCAATGAACGGTAGAAGGTCCAGGATATCTTAATGTTTCAAATAATCAATATTAATGGGTTTATTGTAAGATAACGGCAAGTCTATTTCGGCAAATGGGACAGTTATGCCCTTCTTTTTATAGAGAAAAAACGAAACTCTTCATCTTCTGTCAATGTGTATTTAAACCCCACGTCATTAAACTTTTCATACGACAACTAAAAAATACTATTCCATGCAAAAGTTGTCTTATCTGTAGTTGTATTTTTTTAAATAAAGAGTTGTTAACAGATTTGAAAATCCAAAAAAAAACAATATGTGTGCAATTCACACGTGCTAGAAGTGAAACTTCAAAAAAGAACGAATACTGTCAGGCCAAATATTGATGTTTTGCTTTGCTTACGTAAGCCTCCATTTTGCAGACGCTTCCTATCTCATTTTCTCCCACTTTAAAATGTGTCTTTTTCATTTCCGTTTCTTTCATTTGCGCGTCATTTCCGTTTCATCGACTTACAAATCACAACGATACTAAAGAAGTTATCACTTCAAAAAGTCACATTGTTTTAATAATTGTACATTATAACGATTGCTAGTTATTTTAATCACAGAAACCCAATCTTGGGGAACTGAAATAGTGCTGTTCCTTGTTTTGATAAAATATTTCAATAGCCGCTTGATCTGTATCGCATTCTAGATGCGCGTGGCCCGGTACGAGAAATTTGTGATGGATTTTCTTCAAGGATGTTTTACGTTCTAATACTATCGATCTAATACTTATCATAATCTTAACAAAATTTGTCCTTTAAAATGTTTGGTCAAACAGTGATAATTACACTTATTATGAAATTACTACTTAAAATTACTACGTATTCGTATTCCAACACTAGGTAAGTTATTTTAAATATATTGTATCAAACAAGATATATTTTTTTTGGATTTGTCAGTAACAGATCAAACTATTTTGGGTACTTCTACTTAAAGAAGACTTACATTGAATAGACCAAAAAATAGCCAATTTTATTTAAAGTATGGGTGATAAAATAACAGAAAATGACCATTTTTGGACTTATCATGTAAATACCAAACACCACAGAAATATTAAGTCAATTATTATAATAAGAATATACTAAGTATAAAACACGTATTGTATTATATCAAACATCTGTTAGACAAGAATCCTTAATTATTAGTACGCAAAAATAGTATTTAATGTATAATTATTTCTTTACAGGTCCCAGCTACTGCAAAGGAATGGAAAACCAAGGCTAAAAGCTTTGAAAATATATGGAATTTTCCGCATTGCGTTGGATCTATAGACGGTAAACACGTTTTAATCCAAGCTCCTTCGAATTCGGGAAGTGACTATTTTAACTATAAGGAACAATTTAGTATTGTCCTATTGGGTATTGTCGATGCAAATTACAATTTTATCTATGCAAATTGTGGTGCTAAAGGAAAATCTTCTGACAGTGGAGTATTCCAAGAGACTGCTTTTTATAAAGCTTTAGCTGATAACCAACTCAACTGGCCAACTCCAGACCCAATACGACAAGATGGGCCGAATATGCCTTACGTACTTGTAGGAGACAGCGCCTTTGCACTGACAGAAAACATGATGAAGCCATATCCCGGTAATCATGACGTGGGTACAACAAGACGCATTTTCAACTATCGATTGTCAAGAGCTAGAAGAATTGTCGAAAATGTGTTCGGTATCTTAGGTTTAGTATTTCGTATATTCCGAACTCCCATAACTATCCTACCCTTTAATGCTGAAGTTGTTGTAATGGCGTGCGTATACCTCCATAATTTTTTAAGGCGAAATAGTCAATCGAGATCACTGTACAACCCACATGGGACTTTTGATTCTGAAAATGTGGATCACGATATTTTAGAAGGATCTTGGCGCAGAGAAACTGGCTCTGTTAATATGTCGAATTTAAATGCTATGGGAAGACGCTACCCTGAATCTGCTATGGAAATAAGAAACAAATTTGCTGAATATTTCATGAGTGAAGAAGGACGTGTTCCCTGGCAGAATAATTTTTAAATGAATAAACTAGTATTGTACTATATTTTTTCTTTTAATGTTACTGAACAACGTCAATCCTTTTAGAAGTGAAGTTTTGTGGGTGAGGTGTGTACAAATCTTAGTTTATGTAAATAATATAGGTACGTATTAATTTGTTACCTTTCTTTTCCTTGTGTGTCCGTACAATAAATTATAAATAAATAAATATAAATAAATTATAAATAAAAATAAACCCGTTTGCGCTAAATTTGTTGCAGGTGATGTGACCGTGATTACTGATTACAAATGACAAAATAACTAAAGTATGACTTACGTTTGTGTCCAAAGTGTCCAAGCTTCCAGAAGTTGTGGCTCCCTTTAGCAAAAATTTCATTGCATCGTACGCAAACCATGCACTGGACTTCACGTCCTTTGATCCACTACCAGTAGTTTTTGACGATTTCACTTTCTTCCTTTCTCGGACAAATTGCGAACGCAGGGTATGAACTTTGGTTTCTATTTCTTTTCTAGGCAACTTAAGCGCCTTGGCAATATCCTCCAATGCATCATTTTTCTTTATTTTATTTCGATAGTCACGGTGTGAAGTATCCCACAACAAGTCACGACTTTCGTAAAGCTCTATAAGAAAAAGCACGGTATCATTTCCCCACACTACAGACATTTTAAAGGCACGTTGCGTACGCGACTACACTCAGTGACAAATGGCGCAACACTGACGCGGGACACGTGCGCTCGCTCTCGAGGCGGGAGCAAGCAACATGCCCCGCGTCACGTACAATGTTGTGGGTCATGTTGCGGGACACTATGCAACGTTGCAGCGTCACGTATATTTTGTGTTGTGCGTCATGTTGCGGGACAAAATGTTCCCTAGTGTATCCGGGGCTTTCTTATTAATTTGTTGTGTAAAAATATTATGTTTTATAGACCTAAATCTTAATGTAGTACGGTATTGAACATTTTAATTAAATAAACAAGATTTATAATCTTCCATTTTAAAACTTTTCGTAACACTTTTATTAACACCTTTTGCTTTTGCCAAAAACGTATTGTCAATATCCAATGCATACATTTTAGATCTCAACCCTACAAACTCTCTTAATATTTTGCCAGCATTTTCATCTTTAAACATACCTAATTTTTTTTATTTATATTTTGATATTCGTGTATGTTATTTAAGGGATAATCAGATGTATCAAACCATTCAGGCAAATCAGGCTTAATATCTTCATAAAAGTTGGTGGTAATAATTTCATAAACTAAACTATCCGTATCCGTGTATAGTACTTTAATTTTGTTTGGAAACTTGGGTAGCATGTTATAATGGAAATCGTACATAAGCGTTTTAGAAATATCTAATATACAAAAACCTAAGTAGATGGGTTTGTTATGAAGGGCCTTCGTTCTTTTAAGTTGAATCGCAACTAAATTTTCCGAAATTATAGATAAACTATGAAAATCTGGTTTTGCAATTAAATCCTGAGCACCAAGACTTTTACCTACATTTTCCCAGTGAGTTAATAATATTACATTAACTCGTTTCTCGACATTCTCCATTGTTTTTCCAAATACAGAATTGTTCATTAATTTATAAAAATCTTTTTCAAAATCTGTTTTAGCTTGCGTACGTAAAGGACCATGCCCATATTAGTATGGAGCTAAAAGTCAGCAATGCCATGCAATGCCCAAACTGCAGCTCTATGTCATATGATAACTTTTTAACAGTATTTATATGATATATAGATTTAATCTCATATAAAGCACCGGTTCAAAAGATATTGGACATTAAACATGATAACTTTCTACTGGTTTCTATACATTTTATCGTTTAAAGACAACATTGCTATTAGTTTTTCACTAGGAACTTCATGATCATCACATAAGCTAAGCCAGATCAGTGTTCTTTTATATACTTATCTGTATGTTATCAGATAAACATGTCAGTTATTTGGAATTATCTAGCCTGTCTCTATTGTATAGTGTCAATATGTATGTGACAACAATTTGGTTAGATACAAATCTATAAGTACTCGAGTAAATAATACTATGGAAAGAGACCAAATATGTACTCATGACAAACCGGTGTTTCTAATGAGGTTATAAAAGCACATAGCAATAAAATAGCATGGGTTGTATTAAACTATCTTTTCATGTGTTTTTATATTTAATTGACATCAATTAACCGCTTGACTCAAAGACAAATATAAAATCGAATAATTGTATTACTGTCTTTTAAGTAAGTAGGTACTTATTTACAATTATTTTATAAACATATTAAAGATATAATAGGTTGTTTACCTTTTCTATTACCGGTTTGTTGCTGTATTGGTTTCTGGTGATATGATACAGGTTGCGAAGAAAATAAAAAAGAAGTATAAGTAGGTAAGTGTTTATTGTTTTATTCTTCAATCACAAGTAATATATCATCTAAATATGATGCTGGTCTCGATATGTTCGTCTCATGTCTAGCCCAACCCAAATACCATATTATGGCCATGACGTGGCAACAGCATCCCACTGTTCTGTTACCTACGAGACAGTTACAACAGTAACCTAAAATGACATCTAAGCAATTATTATTAGATGGTTGTGCATCAATTAAAATATATGTAAAATATTTACGGCGACCAACATGGCGCGACTGAATTCGACCCCTTAATAAGTAAGGTCTATTTCCTCCAACGGCTGCAACCATTACTTCAGAGTGTTCCAGTTCGGGACATACTTCTATTTCATATAAACCATTTTGTCGAACATGCTCGCCATAATACGATCGTGCTTGTTTGACCTGATATGGACCCAAAGCGAAAAGAATTAAATCAGAGTAACTAAATACGGGAAATATATTTAATTGAGGAAAGCTCCCATCGATGCGTCTAAACATGACTGATCGCCTATTTAAATTATAATTTTTTACAAATTCTGCCAAGTAATTCGGAGTATGTTGATACCTCATGGCCCTTTCTATTATGAGAGAAGCATCTGGCCGATCTTGAAGTGTAGGATGAAATCTATTAATTAGTGCAGCTGCAATTTTAAAATCATTCATCAAATGCGCGTGAGCTCTATTAAAAAACTCCTGGCGAAATAATTTAAAATCTCTTTTAAAACGCCCGTTAACTACTTCGACAACCCATCGACATAAAGTTACTAATCGACTTTTATTCGCTTGGATAGTTGTTAACTGGTTTTCTCCCTCATTTAATGACTCAGGCTTCTGCACATTATAATTGCAGGCCTCCAACAGTGGGATTGCATCTCTGAACCCTCGGTCGAGTATAAATACATCTCCCTCTCTGTAAAACGTTCGCATGGGCCCATTTTCATCACTAAATAAATCTTTCATAATTTCGGCATCCGTCTGAGTGGCAGCATATGGACCTATCACATCAATAATATGCCCGTCTGTACACACACAAAGAAATGGTTTGACCAGGTTCAAATATTTATGTAAACTATAAGTTTCCTTTTGGTAAAAATAATTGGAACTCTTTTCAATATATATGTAAGTGCCATCACATATTGTGATTGCAGGTCTTGTTTGATCCAAGTCATTTGGATTGCCAAAAAAAGCATTTGGAATACTAAGATTTCTTCTTATGATATCTTGTCTGGTAAGATGTTGTAACCCAATATGCAATGGCACAAAATATTCCATAAAACATGAGCGTACAATGTTCATGTGCCTCTCCATTGTTGATCGAGGTATATTAAATAAAGAAGACAACCTCTTGTTACTGTCCCCTGTCCGCATTTTAATTAAAAAGATAGCCAAAGCAGTTTTTGGTGATGGTACCTGATTAAATAAAGGTAACTCATTAAATAAAATAATAAATTCAGTCACTTCGAGACCAGTCCAATAATGACATATGTGGTTGGGCATTTCTTCTACACGTTCAAAATCAAATGTGACAGTGTTTCGTTTTGCAATATCAATTAAATCTTCTAATTGATTGATAGTAAAACTTGATATTGTACAAGGTGTCTCAAAAGAAAGTTCACATTTAAATCTTTTTTTAAAAGAAAAGTCTTAGCTTTATTGAAAAAATGTTTATTTTATATTGAAGTACACTGTTTGGGAATTTATTTTTTAAAAATAACATCGTCCAAATGTAAACCGTTGCGCTCTCGGCATTCATTTAGTCGGGCACTAAAATTGCCTATGACAGCTCGGCAGGTAGTCTCCGTGATGGCTGCCATTTCATGACGGATATTTTCTTTTAATTGTGCCAGGGAAGTCGGTTTATTAGCGTAAACTTTTGATTTGACATAACCCCACAGGAAAAAATCCATAGGCGTTAAATCGGGACTCCGTGGAGGCCAATTTATGTCACCTCGCCTGGAGATTAATTTGTTCGGAAAAATTTCTCGAACTCGAGGCAGAGATCTGTTGGACGTGTGTGAAGTTGCTCCATCCTGCTGGAACCATGTTCTTTGGTTGTAACTAGGAAAGTTTTGCAGTTGGGGTACGAAAAACTCGTCTAACATCTCCACATAACGCTCTGAATTCACTGTGAGTGTGCGTCCCCTTCCATCTTCAAAAAAGTAAGGGCCGATAATTCCTCGCGCCGACATCGCTGCCCATACGGTGACTTTGGGTGAATGTAGCGGTTTCTGATGTTTTTGTTTTGGGTTGGTTGCACTCCAGTAACGACAATTTTGCTTGTTTACATGCCCATTCAGGTGAAAATGGGCTTCATCGGAAAACAAGATGTTGGTGAACGTTGGAAAGCGCTCAATCATCTGATTTACAAAGGCAAGCCTCTGACCAGCATCTTGAGGCTTCAGTTCTTGCACTAACTGAATTTTGTACGGGTGCAGCTTTAAATCTTTGTGTAAAATGCGGCATAATGAAGATCTGTGCACATTTAAAGCAACAGCACGCTTCCGAATCGAGAGGTTTGGATCATCTCGAATAGACTGAGTAACACTGTCCACGTTTTCGGCTGTTCTTGATGTTCTTGGTCGCCCAGATTTTGGTTTCTCCAGAGTTGACCCAGTCTCTTCAAACTTCTCAACCCATTTTGCAATGAGACGAGTGCTAGGCGCATCATTTAAGTGACGAATATGTCGAATACTGCAGAATTTTCTACGCGCTACAGTCGCCGAATTACCGTTTTTGTAAAACTCACGTACGCACAACGCACGGTCCGCACCAGAGAAACGCTCCATAGCGACTAAATTCCCAAGAGCCAGACTACCGACTGACATACCCCCCGCGCCCCTCAGAATAGTTGCTTTCGCGTAATAAGATAAGCAAATGTGAACTTACTTTTGAGACACCTTGTATATGATTGTTCTGGTAATTCATGCCAAATATTTGAAAATAGATGGTGTTGGCAAACACGTGCAAACCGTGGCACATAAAAGTTGTATTCTGTAATTAACATTTTTTTAATAAATGTTGGTATTAAATGCATGGATGCATTATCACAGTCAGCATAAATGCAGTGTCGTGATGTACTAGCAGCTCTCTTGTAATGAGGTAAATAGATAGGGGCCGATTCAATGGATCTTTGATCTGGCAGAGAGGCAGGTGCAGGTGGAGGAGCAGGGACAGATGCAGGGGTAGGTTCAGATGGCAACTGTGGTATAGCCATTTCACGTTGAGAATCTTGTGCAGCTTGTCGGCTAGCTCGCCGCCAACAATTATGACAAACTGCATAGCTATCTCTTCCATTCTGAAAATAATTATCATTAGTAAATAAAGCAATTTAAGAAAATGATAAAATACACAATCCCTTAAATAACTAAGTTGAGTAACAAAAAAATCCTCAAACCAAGGGAGTTTTGACGTTTATCTAAGGTATGTTAAAAAAATGGATCAAATGATTTCATTTTAAAAACTATATAAGAATTATTTTCTAATATGGTATGTGTCATTACCATTAACCATATTCAATATAAGTAGTAATAGGTAAATACCTGTATTGATCTAATCCACGGAAAATATTCATAAAGTGGTCTATTTTCTTCAAGAAAGTGAAGTCTAGCTTCATTCAAAGAACAGCCACAACCAGCACAGACATTAGTATGACCTAATGTCCTAGGTGTGTTTACATCAGCATTTTGTATCAATACATAACAAGCACGACACAACACATCTTCCATAGGAAGCTGAAAACAAAACAATGGGTTAGTTAGTTGTCACATTCCATAAAAAAATATTAACTAAGTAGAGAGATATGTTATCTTACGCGTCTACGATGAGTTAAGACCTGAAGTTCGATTGTATTAAATAGTATTTTATTTTTTATACAGCGAGGACTCGCACTCAGGTTTCAAATTATCGTGTACGCATATTCTACTTACAAGATACTTAGCTAAATAAAGATACTTACATATTCAATTCTCAGCCAAATAGACAAGATTATTAGCAGCTCTTGAGGCAGAGTTGTAACCACATGCCTCTGTATTCGTTGAACGCGTAACCCGCAGTTCAGGCAACGCAACATTTTGTATCACAAACGAAAAGTCCAAATCACAAAACACAGTCAAGTCCTTATTAGAAAAAAGCCGAAGTCACCGAATAAAACGACACTATCAATATCCATAAAACGAAGCCAAGGTAGATTTTTTATCGAACAGAAGAGCAAAATCGGAGAACAGTGAACACACAAGCCGCAGGCGGAGTGAAAGAATGAGTGACAGTAGTTGACAGTACTGACAGTCATTTTAGTTTTTTGGAATGTTTTTGACTTGGACTCTTTTGAGCCATTACTTCATTAGGTTTTTGTAAATGTATTTGGTTTTGTTGTAAAGCAGTATAATATGATGGTATTCGATTATTTAGTAATCACTTTTATGACTAATATATATCAATAATGTTGAGTTTTACATGGGTCAAAGGACATGATTCCAGACCGTAATAAAAGCATGAATTAATTATTGAAACGATGATACGTACTGCAATGTCAACAGAACGTCTTATTATTTTTAATTTTTTATCCAGTGCTTCATATGATTTAAAATTAACAACATAATTCTAGTTTTTATTTATTAGAGCAATCTTGTAATATACTTTATCTGGGCATTTCTGGGGCACAGATGGGCATTGTCCTTTGTATTTAAATCTATATTTTTTTTTAACCATAAACTTTGATTGAACTTCAATATTCTATGAATTTTTTTCAACTTCATACCTATATTAATACATTGTTGTACATTTTTATAGTGAATGATATATTTAGTTTTATTGTATAAATTTGGGACAAGTTTAACGTCTTTGGAATCCCCAACAGATATTTTTTCAGGAAATGGGTAAGTCAGAATGTAAGTCATGAATATCTATGGGGTACTCTAAATCTACTTCTAGAATAAAGCCATATTCTGTATTGTTCGATGCACTATAATCTGTTTTTATATCAACCCACTCAAACTCCTCTGATGGTAAATATTGAGACATTGCCCACCCGTATAGATTATTAGCATCGAAGTACATAAGATATGAATGAAGTAGATACATTTTTATCAAAACCTTCCATAAGTGGATTGTTAGCCTTTGCATGTCGTTTGCTGCATTGAGATATCCCACCCCTTATACCCCTTGTAATAAATGATATTTTTTCTATATCTGTAAGCAATTCAAGTTCTATTTTTGTAATTTTTAGCATTGCATCCCAACTAAATCCTGGAGCAGTATAATAATGAGTTGGATCTAAACCATAGGTTTGTAAGCATAACATTCTAAAGTTTTCAAATATGTCAGTTAGAAGTAATACATCAGTTTTAAGATACAAGTTGGAATAATCGAACATATTTTTGCAGTTAAAGTTTTGCTAAACATTTTCAGCGTGGTTGTAATCATTATCTGATATATGAGAATCTGACAGCGAACTGTAAAACTGATTTTTGTCTGGAAGTGATGTTAGGTTTAAGCACTCAAAAGATGTCATAAATTCATAAGGATAAATACCCTTCTTTCTCACAAGATTGAAGTCTTCATTAACAGGAAAGTTACGTTTTAACCCAGATAAGCCTACTGTCCTATATTTAGGACAGTAGAAATAAAAAAAAATATCAGAATACCCTCTTTATCTAAGATTATTTAGTCTTATGATTTGCAGTAAGAAACGTGTCAGCTTTATTAGAAAAAATAAAAAGACAGTTATTTTAACAGTTTTTACCTTATATTTTACCTTATAAGTGTGTAATAAAAGTGCGTTGCAGACATGGCAAAGGACAGGTATGTATAAAAAGTTATATTTTCCTCGTGAGTTGTTTTTTTCTGTGTTAATATCTAGTTGATAACCTTAACTTTTGTACTAAATAAATATTCTAGCAAAATAATATAAATAAATTACGTATAACTTGTTACAAATACTAGCGTACTATATATAGGACAGTAGGATAATATACATGATTTTAGTACAATAATATAACTTTTTCTTTACAGACCGTTAGCTGCGCATGAAATTTTAGATGCTTTAGAAAATGTTTCTGATAATGAAGAAGATTATAGAGAACGACTGATATGTATTCTACCTCCTCCTGTTGATCCTGACTGTCTCACTGACGAAGATTCGGGTGAAGAAGATAATGTAACTTTGAATAATTTGCCACGAAACATTCTGCTTCAACCGGCTGAAGTAATGATTCAAGGGCAGATTATGGTGAGTGATACAGAAGAAGAACCTTCTGATTCTACAGGTCGAACTAAACGTAGGCGTACCTACGCATGGAGAAAACGGGACTTGGCAAAAAATCCCGTGAATTGGCCAGATGTTCAAGGCGCTTGCCAAGATAAGCGCCCAATTGAGTGGTTTGAAAACTTCTTAGATGAAGATGTTATTTCGTTGTTGGTGTCAGAGAGCAATAAATATGCTGTCAAAAAGAATTTGCCTGGAGACATAACCACTGAAGATATGAAATGTTTCATCGGCATATTGTTGGTTAGTGGTTATTCATGGCTCCCCCGTAGAAGAATGTATTGGGAAAACTCCCCTGATACAAAGAATGAATTGATCAGCTCGGCTATGACTAGGGATAGATTTGACTTTATTTTTCGCCACCTTCATGTCAATGATAATCTGGATTTGCAAGACAAATACACAAAAGTACGCCCCCTAGTTACACTTCTAAATAAAAGGTTCTTAGAGTTTTCTCCTCTTGAAGAGCATTACAGTGTAGATGAGGCCATGATCCCCTACTATGGTAGACATGGCTGCAAACAGCACATAAAAGGTAAACCTATTAGGTACGGGTTCAAAGCTTGGGTTGGTGCTACACGGTTAGGGTATGTTTTATGGATGGAACCATACCAAGGTGCTACAACTATGTGCAATCCAATATATAAAGAATTGGGGCTGGGTGCAAGCGTTGTTCTCACTTTTTGCGATGTGCTGATTTCACGTGGCTTCGACCTTCCTTACCACGTAGTTTTTGATAATTTTTTTACTGGGACGCCCTTGCTGGAAGAGATAACAAAGAAAGGCCTTCGTTGCACTGGGACAGTTCGAGAAAACAGGACATCTAGTTGTCCTCTGATTACATCGAAGTTACTGAAAAAAAAGGAACGTGGTGCTGTCGATTACAGAACGACACATGACAACACGTTCATTATTGCTAAATGGCATGACAATAATATATTCAGTATTGCTTCTAATGCTGTAGGAATAAATCCTAAACAATCTGCCAAACGCTTCTCACAAAGTGAAAAGAGAAACATTGTCATAGAAGAACCACATATGGTGTCCATCTATAACAAATATATGGGAGGAGTGGATCGGTCTGATGAAAATATTTCACATTACCGAATTGGTATACGAGGTAAGAAATGGTACATGCCGTTGCTCACACACATGATTGATCTTGCCGAACATAATGCATGGCAGTTATATAAAATAAATCATGGAAAACTGGATCATCTTGGCTTTCGCAGAAGGGTAGCAATTGCTTTGATTGAATCAAACAGAAAAAATGCCAAAAGAGGGCCTAGCCGACCCTCCCATCATGAACATGCTGATAGTCGTAAAGACCAAATGAATCATCTGGTTATTCCTCAATCGAAGCAAACACACTGTCGTCAATGTCACAAAAAATGTTTGACACGTTGCAAGAAATGTGATGTTGGAGTGTGTGTCAAGTGTTTTGAAACATATCATTCATAAATAGTGTTAATCTAGTAAATTACATATAACAATGGGTAATATAATCAATAGTTATCTAATAAACTACACTTTTTGATTACATTCTGTTTTGTCATAAATGGTCTTTTATTTCCTCTTATTATCCTACTGTCCTACATATAGGACGGCTGTTTCCCTGAAAGCCTTACACTTAATTTTTTTTTCATAATTTTTTTTATGTTGCATAAGATCTAATAAACTAAATAATGTAACTTTTTTCAAAATTTTCAGAAAATTTTAGTTTCAGGCTTATCTGGGTTAAAGATATAAATTCTTTATCAATCAAATTATTAGCTAATTGACTAAGGCCACATGGTAAAAATTTTATAGAATCTATAAACCTCAATTGAACAATTTTATTATTTATTTGTAATGTTTTCGAAAATGAAATATATTTTTCTTTCGTCTGCGGTATAATTTCGATATCACCATCAACAAAATAAAGAGCATGAACAATAAAATGAGAATCATAATGGCTAAGATTATGTAAAATTACAGGAATATAATTCGGTATAAGAAACTTCTAGTTACATATATTATGTACAACGCCTCTAAAATGTCCGGTTTGTGGATTGTAATTAAATTCACGTTCACCGTTTAAATGAGTTTCACATATGAAACAAGTGTCCGATGTTGAAACCTTAATATAATCATCGTTTGATAATGCTTTAGGAGCTACCTCAGTACTGTTTTTGGTACATATAAATTTTAAGTCTTTATGCAAACGAATCATAAATTCTTGTGTACTGTTTGGGCCACAATATGTTTCGTACTTTGACAAGTTATCATCATAGGAGCATTTTATGTAGTAACCGAAACTATACACTTCATGTTTTTGGATATTACTTGTGTAAGATTTTAATGGATCGTTAGAACATGATTCGATTGGTGTTAGAAAAGCTTCAAAATCTGCATATACAACAAATGGTGTTTTAAGTTTTTTGTTAAACTTGTCAAATTTTAACTTATCATTAGAAAATGACTGTCCAAACCAATTTTTTGATGTTTTTTGAGAATTAGGTAGTTCTGTTTTAATATGAAAGCAATCATGCTGTTGATATTCTGTCAACTTTACTTTACTAGGAAAATGTAATAAACATCCATCACAAATATAAATAGCATGTTCATTACTTGAAATTTGATTACTGACTAAACACGACATATTTTTTATATAACAATAATGATTATTTCTTCCGCTTGAAAGCAATAATAAATTAATATGGATACCCTTACGACATTTTGTAAAATATAAAGGGCCTACAACAGAATGAGTTTTATTGATTTTATCAAATTCTAAACCGAAAACGTTGATACTAATATTATTTAACTTTTCCACTTTTGAGATATCGGATAATTTAACTGGAAAAGAGACACCGTCAAACTTCAGTTTATTACAATGTATGCTATAAGATGAAACGCGATCAGGATTTTTATTTACTGGATACAAAGCAGAAAGCAAAGCCCATTTTAAACATAAAACATCTACGTTTTTAACATTAATAATTGCCCTTTTTACAATAATGTCCCTGGGTAAATCAATATATGACGAACCTCGTAGGGGATTAAATTTGTTAACATTCATGTCTAATGACTTAATAAAATTCAGAGTCCATCCGCTATCTTTTTTTTCAAATGTATTTATTTTATTAATAAAAGTGTCACGTAAAGACGAAAAAAAAAAATTTAAATCATCGCCTTGAAATATAATGTAATTGCTTGTTTGAAAGTCGAAGGAATTGGAAATATTTTTTGTTTGTTGAATAAAATCAGCATGCAATACAAAATTTACTTTGAATACGGTATGTTTTAGAATAGATTCTTCAATTAATGATTGAATGTCATTATGAATTGAATTTAAAAATATCTCTGGTGTTTAAAAGATCCATTACTTTTACTATTTATTTTATACGGTATTATTCTCTGCCCGAACGCTGATTCAACAACATAAACGTTTTGCAAGTTATCGTGTAATTTTGATGCTTTAGTTTTATGCCGATTACTTTTTAAATGATTTGTAAAATACTTCTTACATACTAAAATTTCACATGCATCACAATGTACCTTATCAGATTGTGCAGCAGAAGGATGAGACGAAGTAGAAGCTTCATGTTTTACTCTTTTAGTTTATTTTAGTATCATGGTAAATCAATGTATGATTTTCTGAAATTGTTTGATGACAACACAATTTGTAATGATATAACAATGGATGAATTATTTAATACATTTTTTTAATAAATAACGTGAACAAACTTACTGTGGATTTACAATGACAAATACCTCTCATTTATTTTACATATTGTATAAATTGGTTTATCTCTCTAATAACTTCTATTTTCTCTAAAACAATCATTATTATTTTTGTAGAATGATATAATAGTTATATGAAATAATACAAGAAAATTCCTTAAAAATAGTTTATTTTTAATTTAGATACAAAATAATTTACAGAATTGTAGGGAAATATGAGATAGGTCGCAAATTTTCTAATGCAAGTATTTGTTGGGATTCTTCTTCTTCTTTTGCCCAATCGTATGATAGAGGGTGTATATATTGCGGTTGTAGGACACTTTCAATGCACGGTGAGTACACGTTATTAGACACAGATTGCGAGTCGCGAGCAATTCCTTCCTGAGTACATATTGTGCAACAAGCCATCATAATTTCGACTCCGTCCATTACGTCTTCACCATCGTTGGACGTCACTGAAAAACGGTGCCCTGGACACGGTGTAAAGTATGGCTTGATGTCACAATCTTCTATCATGTTCTCGGGTAACTCACCGGTGATATACCAGAATCTGATATACAGGGTGTCCGCCGGCAGATTTTATACTTAAAGAATGAAAATAAAATAAACCATGAGAACTATCAAAGTTATTTATTGATCATATTACAGAAGAATAACGCGGATTTTATTTTTTAAAGATAACTCCACTTAAATGACGTCCTTCTCGCTGCGCACACTCTTGCAATCTTTCCTTCATGTTGGTGAAAACTCGCTTGCAAAGTTCTGGACTGATAGCCGCAATCTCGCGTTCGATATTGGCTTGTAGGGCCTGTATTGTTGATGGCGAATCACTGTATACGCGAGATTTTAAATATCCCCACAAAAAAAAGTCGCAAGGACTGAGATCGGGAGATCTAGGGGGCCAGGGTATGTCACCAAATCGACTAATTAATTTTCCGGGAAAAAGCTCTTTCACCTTAGTCATTGTGACCCTAGCGGTGTGTGCGGTAGCCCCATCCTGCTGAAAATGAGTCCTATTATTGTAACTGACATGTTGATGCAGCTCCGGTATAAAAAAGTTGTCCAACATCGCGCAGTAACGTTCAGCGTTGACAGTTTCACCTCTACCGAAAAAATAAGGCCCAATAATCCCATTACCAGAAATGGCGCACCAAACTGTAGTCTTTGGGCAGTGAAGGGGCCTTTCATGGATCTCTTTAGGATTGTATGCGCTCCAATATCGCATATTCTGCTTATTTACGTACCCACCAATATGAAAGTGCGCCTCATCGCTAAAAAAGATGTTACATAATCGAGTAGGAGTGGAAAATCGTTCCAGAATGACTTCAGCATAATTCTTCCTTTTAATGAAATCATCTTCTTTCAACTGCTGGGTAACTTGAAGCTTGTATGGATGGAATTTTAATTGTTTACGAATAATTTTATGAACTGAAGTCTTTTTCACACCCGTTGATGCTGCAATCTTCCGAATAGACTTACGCGGGTTCTGCAAAATTTCCCTTCTTACAAGTTCTGCGTTTTCAGGACTAGTAACAGACGTTGAAGGTCCAGCTCGAGGCTTATTTTGCACTGATCCAGTTTTTCGAAACTTCTTTACCCACGCCCAAATCAATTGGTTCGATGGGCCATCGTTTAATCGTCGGATATCGAAGTGAGAACAAAACTTACGTCTAGCCACATTGACGGAATTATTGTTTGCGAAATACGCCTCGACCGCAAAGGCGCGATGCGCTACTGTCCACTGACTCATGGCTACTAAACAACCCGCAACAATGCCGCGTCGAACGATACCCCTCTCCCCGCTCCACCGCCTTCCCACTCGGCGAAACCGAAATCCAAAGTATAAACTCTTCCGGCGGACACCCGGTATTTAGAGTATTTTTTCAATATAGTTTATTTTCCCCACATTTCTATAACTTGTTTTAAAAATGATATATTTCAGCTACTAGTTGAGGTTTTTGAATGAATGGTACTGTGTCAATGCCTGTAGAAACATTTACAGGGTGAGTTTTTAGTCAGTTGACATACTCGAGGACATGAAAGAACGTGGTCATAGGTAATGATCAAAAATATAAAGTCAAAATTCTACACTACTAATTATTTCAAAAATGGCAATCAAAATTATCTCAAAATACTCGGAACGTATGGAAACGCCCGAAATCACAGCTGATGCCGCTTGCGCCGCGCGCCGCGGCGCGATGGCGCGGCGGTGCCATACGGGGCGAGACGGGGTTAGTGATCTTGTAAGGACAAGATAGCAGTAGTGGGCGTTGAAAGTTATAAATAACTGTTTAATTACCATATTAAAAATAATTTAACATAAACACTGTTAAACGTTAAAAGATTAAAAGAGTACTTTTAAAATTCTGTTATTTATACAATTTAGTCAATTTATCACATCACTAATGCAAACTCTGTAAACTTCTCAACTTTCATCATACAAGTTTGATGACTCCGTAGCCTAGTTGGAAGTGACCCTGCCTGCGAAGCGAGGGGTCCCCGGTTCGATTCCCGGCCAGGGCAGACGTTTGTGACAGATAAAAGTTTGTTCTCGGGTCATGGGTTATGTGTAATAATAAATTTCATTTACAAACAAAATTACACCAACCTTAACAATTGTTCAAAATGCGCACCTTATCGCTCAATGCACAGTTCACCATGTTTGCACAAATTGTCTTTCAAGCGATTTAAGACGAGAGGATCACTACTATTCACTACGAACTTTGCCAAAAGCAGTCACTATTCTTGACTTTAATTCGTCCCTGTTGGAGTACTCCGTAACGTACACAAGTTGTTTGACATCGCCGCTTCGATGTTTGGCTTCGCCAGCGCGCCGGCCGGGCGGCCGCGCGCACGGCACCTCGTAAGGTATAGGTATTCTTCATCACGTAAGGCGAAGGCGTAGGGAGCATCACGTATCTTCGGTTTGGGAATAATTCGCGATACAACTAAAATGTTGTAATTTTTTATTACAGTACTCACTATGTAACTAAGATACACGATCCAGGAAGTAAAATTATTTGCGTCTAATCGCTGAGTAGCCCAACACAAACTGAGAGAAAAATGAAAATAGTAAAATACACAGTTCCATATGCGCTCGAAACTTCGAAAGGTGGGGTGAAGGACATTGCGGCCGGCCGGCCGTTGCCGCGTTGGCGGCAATTTCAAGGCCAAATCGACGGCGTCTTTGTGCGCCCGAATATTGGCGGCGCCGGCGGCGGCGCGGCTAAGCAAAGAAAATACAAAAGGCCGGAAGTCTTTATGATTCACCGAGTTATCCGCTGATTTTTATTTACTTTAAATCGCCGCGTTAGGTTGTCCACATTTGGGTTGTTTAATGGATAATTAAGTGAAATTTTAAGCACCCTTTTTTATTACATATTTGGAATGAGAATCGAATACTGAGTACCCCCTATTAATATTCTAACTGACTAAAAACTCACCCTGTATATGCCCAATGCTGTGGATGGGGGCGTGATACTTCTAGTTAATGTTATCTCTTCTTTTGCTTTTACTTATATAAATTTTTATAAGATGAGTCACAGGTAGAGCGTTACATTCCTTGGAGTTGGTCCTCGATAAAATATTTTGAACAATTGTGCTTCCCGGCGAGTGTCTTTGTAATGTTGTAGATGATATCCCGCGTACTTTGATAACGTTTATCATCTTCTGATTGCACATAATATTTTACTCGAGCATCGGAGTATTTCCAATAATTAATAGGTTCGATGTTGCGTATTTTACTCATATCATAGACATCGAATTTTATGAGATGAGTAGCGGTGAGAGCGTAATCTTCCTTGGAGGAAAGATAAGAGACTCCGTCGTCACGTGCTGCTGATACATATGAAGATTGTACTCCGAGTTTTTTCTTCTTTTTGGGCTTCTCAAAGAACATGTCTATGTCATTTATTCTTTCGATATTATTGTTTTTCTTCATATTAACAACTAATGAATCGTCAGGTTCCTCGGGCGTGTCCGGAAAATAGTAGCTTTTGAATGTGTCTTGCTGAAAGAGAACATAATATATACAATTGTACACGTTAATTTTATACTACGACACTTTATTATTAGGTTATCGAGAGCTGGTTCATTATACATGGACAATTAATGCAAAAAATATGGGAATACCTACAGATATCACATAGGAAATGAAAAGATTTCACTAGATAATTAGCAAATCATAAAAATGAGAACAACAATATTATGAAAAAAAAAATACCGAAACACCTACAGATATCGCGGGCATGAATATGTACATACATGTCTAGAACGTGTGCACACAGGAAATTAAAAGTTTTCAACAGATAATTAAGAAATTAAGAAAATACTCACATCGATTATATAGTAGACTCGGCTCACTTTCACTGTCACAATGATGTCCTTTGAGCCATGCTAGCTAAATTTATATGGAAGTGTGAATATGTAGTGAGGTGAATTGAACAGTCAAACGCACCCACACTACTGTTAGTAGGCTGACAAGTTATAATGTTTAGAGAAACGTGTCACAACCTGTGTCCCTACCAGATGAATCATTGAATATAAACAAAGAACGAGGTGGGTGGGCGGAAACATTAGCAGAGATATCCTTATCTGTATTGTGGATAAAGGAACAGATGCATCGACCCAATGGTCGATGCATCTGTTCTTTTTTATCGCTTGCCTTAATAGGCAAGCGATAAAAAAGAATGTAGAGATACCGTTGAGTGCTTTCTAAGTAAAGTGAAGAAATCCGTGAATAAGTCAATAAAATCGCGAATCAGATAATAAATCCAGAAATAAAATTAATTCGCGGTTAAGCGACCCGCGAATTGATTAATCGAACCGCGAATAAAGAAAATTCGCGCATAATAAAACCGCGAATTACTTTTTTTTGGTGTTCCCGTCGTCCGATCGGGACGCGCGAGGTGTCTATAGATAGGGCTCGACGGGGGCTACACAACGAGATTAAAATTTTTGAAAAAGGTTGAAAAATGAAATATTAATTTTGAAAAAACGGTATTTTAGGGTTTTTCCCAAAAATTTAGTCTAATTCATAACCTCAACATAGAATGTACGATCGAAGATGTAAACAACAAAATTAATAATATCCGGAGTACATACATGCAAGAAAAAGCCAAAATTAAAAAATCAACCGGGACTGGATCTGGCGCTGATGACGTTTATGTTCCCTCATTGGCGTGGTTTGAAATTGCAGACAGATTTCTATCGGTTGTAATCAAGAGCAGGAAAACTTTTCAGAATGTGGTAAGTTTATTAAATTATAATTAAACAAAGGATAGTATTTTACTTGGTAATTAGTTTTATTATGCAAATATAAGTATAACCATAGTATGATGTAGATATTTTAAAATATTCTGCTTCTTTGCCACGGAACGGCACCTTCTCCGGTGAAGTAGTTAGTAAAGTCAGTTCGTTTTTGCTCTGCCAACCGAGATGGATTATTACTACTCTGTTGCACAAGATCTGCAATATAACTTGAAGGAGATTCCTGTCTCCATGAACCAGGTCAGTCATCTGTATCCATTGTTCCGACCGGTGCATAACAGTGTAAGGCTGTCTTCATAAGCCAGTTGTGAAGTACACACGTTGCTTTGACTATTTTGTCAACTTTATCCGGTAATATATTGGAGCCCGATATATTCTAAAGGACAACCCCAATTCCCATACAACCTCAGGCCATGACTTGACAAAACTGAAAATTTGCCATCAATTAGAACATAATATAATGTATAAGTGACACAATTTTCAGGGCTGCCAGCAATGGCCATTTAAAGTAATCGTAGGATAAACATAAGGTTTATAGGTTATAATTTTCGCAAAGTAGGTATTGAGTGTCACTTTGAGTGTTACCTGTTTATTGAAGGAAATATCAATAAATGATAATGGTACTTAAGTCAAGTTTTGTATAATTATCTTTAATAATAATATACTAATTGTAAATTCATATTTCTTGACTTCAATTCTTTGACGTTCATAAGTGTATGCATCATACCTACATGAAATAAATGATTTGAGTTTGAGTTTGAAAATACCCGTACGTACTACGTTCATAGTACCTACATACTTATCAGTTATCATTAGGTATCTATTAATTAATTGCGATGATCTGTAAACCTATAGGAAAGTACGTGCATTTGTAGCTAGTACAATATTAAAAGGCAGTTCCTTTAAAACAAAAAACACTGCTTTTACTATTATCAATATGACAATTTATTAGCTAAACCAATATTAGGCAGCTATATGTAAGTAGTCTTCGAAGGGGAATTCAAATTAAAAACAGTTTCTTTTTTAAGATGTTTAATCATTATCATCTTCATTATAATATATTAATACATTGTCCAAGGATTGTGCAGGAGGCGCTATATTCTCTTGGTACCTTGCCCAACCAAGGTACCATATAATGCTCATAGTATGAGCACAGCAACCCACAGTCCTTTTCCCCACCACGCAGTTGCAATAATATTGAACTATGGCATCCCTCCCGCTTTTTGTACTATCAATCAAAATATATACAAAATAAGTTTTTGAACTTATGTGCCTAGACTGTATTCGGCCTCTTAACAACCACGTGGTCTCCGATACCGACAGCTCTTGTAGTAGATAGCTGTCGACCTCTCTGCATACTTCAATCGTATACCTGCCATTTGCTCTTATATGCTCCCCATAATATGACCGAGCCTGTTTTAATTGGTATGTACACTGCTCAACAAAGTCTAGGGAACAGGAGGTTTTTAGGGAATATTTTTATTTTTATATATTTTTGTTTTAAAGTTTATATACCAATCGATGCGCAATTTAATGCTTAATTAGTTGCGTATATAAATAAAGGATTCAGTTTTTGAATTACGAGGTAATTTTAATGAAAAACAAAGAAAGTGTATTACAGAACTAAACAAAGAAATTTAATTTAATAAAATTTCTTAAAAATTAAAACATTACAGTTAAGAACAAATATGCGGGGACTTTTTTAATAATTAGTTGGACCCCCTAAGGCATTAACAACAGCTTGACATCGTCGTGGCATACTGATTATGAGACTATCGATTGTCTCTTGTGGAAGAAGACTCCATTCTCTGGAGAGATGTGAAAAAAGTTCATCTGCTGTGTTCAAATTTTGAGGGAGATTTCTAAAAGCCCTTCTCTTTAGTAAATCCCACGCGTGTTCAATGGGATTGAGGTCCGCGGACTGAGCAGGCCACTCCAGCACTTCGATGTTGTACTCGCGGAACACATCCATCACCTGACTCGCAGTATGTGGTCGTGCATTATCTTGCATAAAAATAAAATCTGCGCCCAGATTTTGTCGGTGCGGGATAACCACGGATTGGACTACCTGTTCGCAGTATCGCTCTGCATTTAAATTTCCCCTGATCAAAACGAGATCCGTCCGTCCACCCAGGCGGATTCCAGCCCACACCATGATTGTACCACCTTGGTAGGGATGCACCTCCTGTGGGTTTTGAAGCCGACTCTGCCGACCAGGAATCCGCCAAACACGCACTCTTCTTGAATCTGGATGAAATCCGAAGCGAGATTCATCGGAGAACAGTACATGTGCCCACTGATCTACGGTCCACTGCAAATGTTCACGTGCCCACAATAATCGACGTCCTCGATTTCCATGACGCAGCGCGGGCACTCTTAGTGGTCTGCGAGCACGAAGATTAGCTTCATGGAGTCTCCTCCGAGCAGTCTGGTCACTGATAGCAACCTGGTGCTGCGACTGGAGGTCTTCTACCAACTGACGAGCCGTAATGGTGGGTTGCCTCCTTGCGACATTTTGCAAAAAACGGTCTTGCCTTTCCGTAGTAACCATATACCTGCCTCTGTGCCTTTCGGCTACATCGCCAGTAAGTCTGTAACGTACCCACAGTCTGCAGATAACGCTCGCGTGAGAATTCAGAGCAGCTGCAACTTCGCGTTGGGGTAGCCCAGCTTCCAACATTCCTACAGCTCGAATCATTTCTTCCCGCGTTAAATGACGTCGTGACATAATGGCCGTAGTCGCAAAAGTTACGAATAACAACAGTTAATTTTGTTTTTCAATAAAATCATAAAACAATAAAACAAATTTTTATCTTTAAAATTCTCATACAGTATCACTACACAGCAATCAAAGTGAAAGATTCCCGCCTTTTACGAAAATTCTTTTGTTTCTAATTTTTTTTTTTTAAATTCGAACAACGTTTGATAAACATTCAGCCTACCTGTTTACCTCAAAGAGATCAATACTTTTTTAAAGAAGATTTTACAAATAAAGTCATATAGTTGGCTTGTTCCCTAGACTTTGTTGAGCAGTGTACCAAGTGAGATGAGTATAAGCTCACTAAATGATAGCTCAGGAAATTCTCTTAAATTATCTCGGTCAACATCAATGGGCTGATATATATCAATAATAACGTAAATAGACGTAGGGCTGAATATATTCAGCCCTACGTCTATTTACGTTATTATTAATGATGTAATAACTTAGTCGGTTTTCTACATACATATATTGATGAATCTTCTGGAGAATTTCCTGAGCGTCATCGCGGTTTGTTATGGGGGGGTGAAAAGCATTAATTAGAGCGGCTGCTACTACAAAATCAACCATTAGGTTTTTAGAGGCTGTGTTAAAATAATCCTGCCTAAGCAGTTTAAAGTCGCGCTTAAAACGCCCGTTGACTACCTCTACTACCCACCTACATATTGTAACTGCCCTGGATTTGTTCGCTGCTAAAGTTGGAAGTTGGGATTCACCCGTCTGTAATGAACCTGGAACATATGTCCTGTAGCCATAATCATTAAGATATGGTAGTGCATCGCGAAACCCCCTATCTAAAATAAAGGCGTCACCAGGTTGAAAGTATTGTCTTAATGCAGAATTATCTTTAAATTCATTTTTCATAATTTCTGCATCAGAGGTAGTAGCGGGATAGGGACCCAGCACTTCTACTATGTATCCATCTGTACACACAATCAAAAACGGTTTTACTAGATTTTGGTACTTGTGGAGGCTGTAAGTTTTTTTTTGATATGAGTAGTTACTGCTTTTTTACACATAAATATATGTGCCATCTAAAATAACTATTGGTTTTATATCACCGTTGTAGTCACCAAACAATCCATTAGGAATTAAAAGATTTCTATCTATTATTTGTTCTCTGGTAATATTATTTATTCCCATATGATGAGGCACAAAATTATCCATTACGTTTTTTCTAGCTTTATTTATAAGTGTACCTAGAGTACTTTTTGGTATTTTTAACAGTGACGATAATCGTTCATCAGAGTCTCCAGTTCTTAGCTTTATTAAATAAGCAGCTAATGAAGTTGACCCCCTTTTATTATTTAACAACTGAGGTAGCCTACTCAGAATCTGTTGAAACTGTACTTTATTAAAACCTACCCAGTGGTAAAAAATATGGTCATCAATGCTGTTAATATTTTCAAAGTCCAGCAATTTAGATTCCACATCTTTTAGGGTCAACATGTCTTGTATTTGGTTTGCTGTAAACGTGTTATTTATATTTTCAGTAATTCCATTTAGGAAATCCCATGATGTGCATGATAAATGAAAATCACACAAGCGGTTATTAGGTGGTACATAATAATTGTACATTTTTAGCAAAAATTGACGCTTATTAAGGGGAACATTATTTCGTTCTCTTCTCTGACACCCTTCAATAAAACATCTGCTCTCTGTTACACTTGGTCTAAAATAATCGGGCAATATTATGGAGGCTACAGGGCCAGTAGGGATTATCCTTTCAACCGCTTGAGGTTGTTGTGCTGGTTGTGATGGTTCTTGCCAATTATTTCCTTCTACTGACGAAACAGGCTCATTGACCGTTGATGAAGATGAAGCTGATGTTGAGGGACCCGAATGGAAGTGTCGAGATGCTGTTTTTGCTCTTTGCCAACAAGAGTGACATACAACACTTGAAGCACCAACCTAAAAATAAATAGCAAGTTTGAAAATGCTTCAGACTGATAGAAATACAATTTCTATTTAATATTTTTTTAAAGATGTGTGTTGTTTAGTAATTAATGCTTACACACTCGTACCCTCGCAGAAGCATTTCTTGTATTGCAGGTGGCATGGACAATACAAATAATATCACTAACACCCAGGACCAAATAAATATCAGCCCACCAGGAATCAAACATGAGAATGCTCACTTTGCATTCTAGACTTTAGAATAGACTTTATTGCCTTGGTGGTGATAGCCCAGAGATGAACAATTCAAAATCTCATTCGAGATTTAAGTAACCCTGCTGCACACGTCAATAGTGTTCTATTACTGTTTTTTAACCCCCCTCAATATTTTTTTGGCAAATATATTCAATGTACGTAATAAGTATAGATAAACGCTATAAAACTACACACCGTTCTTGGTAAGATCCATTCCTTTATAACATCCCTTATTCTGCGTTCTTGCTCAGGGGCAGTACATAAATGGTGAAACCGTATTCTTCTTAAAAGAGACCGTCCACAGAGAATGCAAACTCGACGGTGCCCCATAGATGACACCTCTGGTCTGTTTTCAACATTTAATTCACTGCTGGCGACATTCCAACAAGCTTGGCAGACAAAATCATTAGAATGGACCTGAGAAAATATTTAGTTTCATTAATATTAAGTATGCTTATAGTCAGGGGTCTCAAATGAATTACATGGGTATGTATAAAAATCTATTAATAGTAGCAGTAGCAGTTTAGAGATTATAGAATAACTAAGTACTTACAACTCGAGGAGCGATCCATTCCCGTACAATGGCAAGTATCGCGTCATCGTCCAATGATCTTCTTCCAATAGCATTACAGCGATTGGTTGCTATTCCACAATTAATACACAGATTCATGTTAATTTCAAGCAAACCTGTAAATACAAGAAATAGTGGTTATACAAGAAAGCAGGATTCAGTTTAACCGGTGTTCTAGCCAATGTCAATAGAGATTGGAGGATACGTAATTCAGTGTTCAGGCAAAGGTCAGTCAGGAAGCAGTCGATCTCGAAGTCCAGTATTCAAGCAGAAGTTGTAGTACAGATATATAAATCGCAAAAACAACGTGAAATCGCAAAAACAACGAAAACACATTCACCAGCGCAAGAGTACGAAAGCGAATAGAACAGGAAACAGGAAAACAGATTAAACAGAACTCTAATCTTAGTGACATTGACATTTTGACATATGTAGTGATTGACATTTGACAAAATGGACGACATTTTTAAATCGATTCATTGAAGTACTCAGTATCGATTTTTGTTTTCTTCTAGACATCAAACCACCTCAATAAAAGAATAGTAGTTTATTTGTATATTATGGATAATATCAACATACATTTTAAACATAATTCATTTGAATAAAGACGTGTAACCGTGGGAACGACACCCAACAATCGATTATTAACTCGATAGTTAAAATAATGTAACGTTAAGAGTTCCCATGTCTACGTACGGGCAAGCCCTATTTGCGTACTATGATACACATTTACAGAGATAGCCTTTAATAATACGATTAAAAACTTATAGAGTCATAGTGTCAGATATTTACGGAGACAGTGATAAATAATAAAAAAAGAAAAAAATAATATCTCCATTTGGCCACTGACAATAAAGCTAATATTTATTTACGTAAAGTAAGTAAATAAGACAATTTTTTTGGTATATAATTGATACGTGTCAAGTCTTGGCCGGAAATTGGGTCTCTCCTTTAGACGTCATTATACCGAAGGCATTTTCTACTATCCTTCTGGCCCGAGAGAGGCGGTAGTTAAAAATTTTCTTTTCAACTGTCAGTGGTAATCTTCGTGAATATGGTTTCATCAAATAGTGTTTCAATGGAAAAGCTTCATCTCCTAAAATGACACCCCAAGAAGGAAAATTTAGGGTTCCATCTTCCAATTTATTTTTAAGAACTGAATTACCAAATATTGAGGCATCGTTTAATCTACCTTGGCTGCCTACATCAATATATGTAAAACAGTAGTTAGCATCTACCAGTGCTAACAGTGCAGTGCTAAAGTACCCTTTATAATTAAAAAAATCACTTCCACTGTCACTTGGTTTTTGTATATTTATGTGTTTGCCATCTAGAGCACCACAACAACCAGGAAAGTAGAAATGTGTTGTGGAGAGGGCCGGGTTGCTCGCTCCAGGCTCGTTTCTTATTTATAATGTGGTACTGCGACGCTGCAGACGTACGACAGCGGGATCTCGTTGTTTCTTGGACTTTAATACGCGGACTGCACTATCAGTGAAAACCTTACTTCGTGAGTGAACTTTAATAAAAGAATACTTGGGTTAGTAGACGTTTATTTCCGGAAAGGGTTAGTACGTTACACTACTGATCGGAATCGAATGACCTGAGGAGTCTTGGTTCGGCTTTATACAGGGTGAGTTTTTAGTCAGTTAGAATATTAATAGGGGGTACTCAGTATTCGATTCTCGTTCCAAATATGTAATAAAAAAGGGTGCTTAAAATTTCACTTAATTATCCATTAAACAACCCAAATGTAGACAACCTAACGCGGCGCCGCCAATATTCGGGCGCACAAAGACGCCGTCGATTTGGCCTTGAAATTGCCGCCAACCGCCGGCCGGCCGCAATGTCCTTCACCCCACCTTTCGAAGTTTCGAGCGCATTGGAACTGTGTATTTTACTATTTTCATTTTTCTCTCAGTTTGTGTTGGGCTACTCAGCGATTAGACGCAAATAATTTTACTTCCTGGATCGTGTATCTTAGTTACATAGTGAGTACTGTAATAAAAAATAACAACATTTTAGTTGTATCGCCAATTATTCCCAAACCGAAGATACGTGATGCTCCCTACGCCTTCGCCTTACGTGATGAAGAATACCTATACCTTACGAGGTGCCGTGCGCGCGGCCGCCCGGCCGGCGCGCTGGCGAAGCCAAACATCGAAGCGGTGACGTCAAACAACTTGTGTACGTTACGGAGTACTCCAACAGGGACGAATTAAAGTCAAGAATAGTGACTGCTTTTGGCAAAGTTCGTAGTGAATAGTAGTGATCCTCTCGTCTTAAATCGCTTGAAAGACAATTTGTGCAAACATGGTGAACTGTGCATTGAGCGATAAGGTGCGCATTTTGAACAATTGTTAAGGTTGGTGTAATTTTGTTTGTAAATAAAATTTATTATTACACATAACCCATGACCCGAGAACAAACTTTTATCTGTCACAAACGTCTGCCCTGGCCGGGAATCGAACCGGGGACCCCTCGCTTCGCAGGCAGGGTCACTTCCAACTAGGCTACGGGGTCATCAAACTTGTATGATGAAAGTTGAGAAGTTTACGGAGTTTGCATTAGTGACGTGATAAATTGACTAAATTGTATAAATAACAGAATTTTAAAAATACTCTTTTAATCTTTTAACGTTTAACAGTGTTTATGTTAAATTATTTTTAATATGGTAATTAAACAGTTATTTATAACTTTCAACGCCCACTACTGCTATCTTGTCCTTACAAGGTCACTAACCCCGTCTCGCCCCGTATGGCACCGCCGCGCCGTGGCGCGCCGCCACGGCGCAAGCGGCATCAGCTGTGATTTCGGGCGTTTCCATACGTTCCGAGTATTTTGAGATAATTTTGATTGCCATTTTTGAAATAATTAGTAGTGTAGAATTTTGACTTTATATTTTTGATCATTACCTATGACCACGTTCTTTCATGTCCTCGAGTATGTCAACTGACTAAAAACTCACCCTGTATAGGCCGAGGGTCCTTCCAGAAGTCACCGAGGAAATCGGTCTTCCGGCACGTACGGCCATAAAATTGATTGGCGAACTTCTTCATGGTACATTAGCATCACACAGGAGCAACTCCATAAAGATTAGGATTAGTTGGTGGACTTCTGGGGCAACATTGTAGTTGCCATTAAAATGTAGTAAAAATCATGTACTTTTCGCAGATTTATCGTCTTCCGCGATATGGTTTACCTTGAAGTTTATTACTTAAAAATTTAACTAGACAGAACCGTGGTTTTGTCTGCGAATTTAATAAAAATTATATATAAAAGACCTGAAGGGTCTGACATATATAACTAAGTTCCAACGATTATTATATCCTCTAGAAATAATTGTCCATTCCTCAGCTGTCTTTGGAACATACAAAAGTAAAACAAAGTATAATATATACAGGGTGTTAGGGTTAAGACCAGAAACCTCGTAACCACGCTTTCGGACCATGATTCTAAGTAATACTACATAGAGAAAAAAAATGTCAGTGCCCTTTTTTTATTCCATATAAAATTAAATAACATTTTTTTTTCTGAAATATTGAAATATGACACTATTCTTGCGGCCCATCCGAGCTATACAGTGAATGAAAATTACTATTCCCATTCAGTTCTACACGTAAACCTCAAGGTAGCGCTCTAATTTGTCACGGTTCGAATGATCTTGGTACTTGATTTTAAATCAATCTTATTCTGCGATGAAAATGTTAGAATTATTTAATGTAACTTAGGTACATAAATATCTTCGTAGTGAACATTACGATAAATGTTATACCTACAACCTTAAAATGATTAAACGAAAGTTATGGTAGAATTTGATACCTAACGAAACACACTGCCCAGCTCAAATGTACTCTGACAACAAATTAATCTGAATTCTACACTGTTAGAATGTGGCTTGGCAATAACAACACTATTAAAGAATAATTTACCTACCAATACCGAATTATCTAACTTAACATACCTACATTGAAAAGAGAAAATACATAATTAAAAAACGTCATTAATAAGGAATTTGTCAATACTTATCTAAAGCATTAGAAATAAATAAAAGTTTCACTTTAAAAATAACACCTACGTAGCTGTACTCATAAAAATACAAACTAGGTAATCTTACACTGCTTACAATATTAAAATCGTTTGGTCGCGGTACAAATTCAAAAATAAAATCTTCAAAGTCATAAACCCACACAGACACAACGCAGAAACGCACACTAATAGTTTGCAACGTTAGGTACCTATCAGGCTGTCAGGCCATTCAGGCGCTTCCCAGTTTTCGAGCATTTGTTGTTATTGAAAAATTGATATTTCACTGTTGAGAATGCAATCGATTAATCGTAAATTAATCGATGTGTTAACATGAAAATTAGGTATGTATTTATTATCCAACATAGATAAACAGTCAAGTAATTATTAATAATTGTAATGGTCGGCATTATGAGTAAATAAATAAATAAATAATTAGAAGAAAAACGATTCCGCCTATCTACTTAGCGCGTACTGTATGTAGAAATAAAAAATTAAAAACTGGTCGATTATTCAATTAAGACGAATTGTTAAATAATATCATTAATTCTAAATAATAAAATTTAACTTACATTTCAATTGTGAAATATGATAATGTAAAAAAGATAAATAAATAATATGCCTTGTGTCACTTGTGTGCAGTTTGCTAAATAACATTAATGATAATAATAAATACATTTATTTATTATTATTTTGTAGCACATGAGTCACTCGAATAAATCGATTTTGCAAAGATATCTTTGAAATTGTACCTTCTTCCTAACTGTAATCGTTACCTAATCGATTAACGTTACACAAACACTTGAAGTTATCTTTATCTAAATAAAATAATAAATGTAAGTAGGTTTATTTGGTTTGCTAAACAGATTTATTAAAGGAAAATAATCGATTCTTCTATTAAAATAATTCAAATCGATAGAACTGCTCTATGATTACGGAGCCTCGTCGCGCCGCGCCTTGAGCGGCTTCGCATTCTTTTGGCGGTTTGGCCACGTTTGGCGGCAAAACATTCAAAGATGCGCGGCATGTGTACCAGGGATGTTATGGATATGAAATTTCGGATCTGGATACGGATATAGGAATAATATTATACCGGTTTTAGATACGGTTACGAATATGTAATTATTCCGCATTATCCGATAGTTTCAGATAGTTAGTCTAGTAGTAGTCGGTTACGGATATTAGATATAATTTTGACTAAACAATAGAAATAATAAAACTGTGCAAGATTCGCGCGCGGCTAGTGTATGCTTCTCTGCTCAGCCGGCAGACAGAAAAACCTGTCATTACATGTCTCATTTAGATGTCGCCCCTATTCGAAATTAACCGAAAATTGGACAGATAAAATTTTTATTTCGGATATCCGATACTTTCGGTTACGGTTACGGAGGTTCATAGATCCCGTATTTGTGCAATCGGAAGTCTTTCAAATTGACCGACTCTGTGTTATTGACCTACTTATTAATATTTTCGCTAACTTAAACTAAGACATACCAGTCGCTTGGTTTCGCAGGTCGGATATGGATGTGAATTGTGATTCTGTGAATTTAGTTAGTTATTTAGTTATTTTATCAATATGTCCACGTTTAGTTCCATCGAGTTTACGGACATGGTCCGCATACTGGCGACTTTGCTTTATTAGTAAAGTGTGTTTAGTGTAATTGAAGTGCTGTGGATTGAATCACATTAAATGCACCCTGCTCGGTAATTAATTTTATTATTATGTAACTACTTAGGTATGTGATGCTTTATAAAAGTAAATTTAGTAGATATTTCGTTTAATAAATTAATACAAAATGTCCTAAAACAAAGGACCTATTACAACATCAAATGTTTGAATAGGAATCACTTACATAAACTAACCATTCCTACCTTTAGTATGTTGTACTTGTAGGTACAATACTCAATAATATCACATCCTAGATAGGTATCTAGGATGTGATATTATTGAGTCGTATTTTTTCCTTTTGTTATGACATCGGTAGCTTTTATTAATAAGCTAATGCCGTTACATAAATAGTATTATATCTTGAAACCAAACAAAATTACATAAAATAAAAAGGTGATTAATTTACTATAACTGTAGGTACTGGTAGTAAACGATTGCCGCCATTGCTAGGTCGCTCGCGTGGATGTAGTAGTGTAGCCGGACGCTACGCACACATGGCCATTTTCGTAATGAATAACGGCGTACGCGGCGCGCGTTTATAGTAATTATAGTACTAGCGTAGTGGAGGTTCCAGTGGCATACTGTTATAAGTTCATTTGCATTTATTTTTGAATTAAAATGAAATTTGTAAATTGTGGGCAAATTAATGTATTAATAAATATAGTTTGTATGCCATACGACTTAACTTCACGGTCCGAAAGCGTGGTTACGAGGTTTCTGGTCTTAACCCTAACACCCTGTATAATTTGCTTTTATTTTCTTGTTACAGGAAAATTCTTCTGAATGCTCTTCAGATTCATACCCCTCACCAGACATTCCAGCCATCCATTCACCAGACATAATAGCCAACCCTTCCCCAGACATACCAACCAATCCGTCACCAGATAGATCTCAATTTGTTGTACCTCTAACCAGAAAAGAATAAAAAAAGCTCTACCTCAACATATCACTAAAACTATAGAGACACTGGAATCAATTAAAGATCAGGCAATAAATACTAGAGAAAAAGAAGATGAGTTCTTTCATTTTGGAAGATATATAGCAAGTCAGCTTCGGCAAATGCCACTTCTAGACGCTCTTGATGTGCAATCAGACATATTAAATTTAATTAAAATTAAAAGGCAATCTCTTCTCAGAACCGAGCAAGCCAGCTGTTCATATAATGAATCAGAATATATTCTTGTATTTCAAGAATAATCAATCAATTCAATCAGTAGTAGCTGAAATAGCACAAATGGGTACAGGATCTTTAAAACTATATTTTTTGAATAGGTGACAATTATGTGTTACAGTTGAAAAGAGAAAGTTTGAATACTTATAAAATATGACTAAATAAAACGTTTTAAGTCAAATTCATAACAAAAAAATATAAAATGATCACTAGGGTGTCCCAGGCTATAAGGGCGAAATTTTTTTTTTCGAATTCATATACGCATACCCTCTGTTTTTTTTATATTTGATCCTAATAACCAGAATATGAAATATTATTGCAATCGGATAACGGCAACCCGTGCCGACTCGTCGCGTAAAATTTGTATGAGATTTAATTAGTAGATTTTAGGACCTAGTGTTCATTGAGCTAATAATACACAATTTCATCTGTAATTTATATTTATCGAGTAATTATTATGAAAAGGACATTAAAATATCGTAATTATTATTTTTCAAACGAACTCACTTAACAAATTTTCTTTTCAGGGTTTGCTTTTTACAGTCAGGATAAACCTGTCTGTGCTCTTGTACGCAACGTATACGCAATCTTGTACGCAAAAAAAATTGCTTTTGTTCCTCTCTATAAATAATATAGGAAAGAAAACAATTAATATAAGTAATATCAAAGAATTAAAAGTGCATAAAGTTGAACAAAATGTTACTAATCAGACTAACCGTAAAGTGAGCCAAAAAGCTCTTTTTTCGATGGGATGTAGCGCTTACTGTGGGCTGATAGATTTTCTTTGGCTAAATTAGCGACCATTCTTACCTTTGTTTCTTGGTCAACATCATCGTCAAATAGAGACAAGATAGATATTTCATCTATCAAATTCCATAAAATATGCTGGATTTTTTTTCTAACGATGCTTTTGAGATGCTCTAGTCGATAGTTTCTTAAGCTTTCATTGATTTCAAAAAGCACCGATCCTGATAACGTGCTTTTACCGCTATAATGCATTGAAGCCAAGGCTTGGCAAAGGAGTTAAGATGAATAGACAGACGTCTAACAGAGCTGCAGTGTCCCAAGTAACTTGGCTAATTTTGGCCTCAAACACGCCTTTTAAAACCAGTTCGTAGACGTGGTGGCGGCAAGCAAAAATAAGCATTTCACTATTCAGTTTTTGTTCTAGCAGCGCACACGCACCATTTATACGGCCTGTATTTGAAGCAATAACTGCTTCAACACAGAATTTGCACTCTATCTTCAAGATTCCAGTTTATAATAGCGTTCTAAACTGCCTGTGCCTGTTTCCTTCCCGAAGAGTTGTCCAATTTTAGCAAAGAAATAAGTTGCTCTTTGTTATCATAAGAAATAACTATTGGAAGGCGTTCTTCTTTAGATTTGCGTGCATCTAAAGCTGGCAACAACTTACCATCCCAATGAACAGTTATGTATCCGGCATCTCGTTTTGGAAATCGATTTTTATAGGCTCTGCGCGCTATTTTCGCTTTTCAGTGCGAATTCTTTGTCCGGAGGACTTGCTTATAGGAAATTCATCAATGTTATGCCCAAGTGCCTCAATTGTTGCTTCAATAATAAATACAGAATTTCTCATACTTAATTGACACCGATCTAACGCTGCCACCAATTTTGAAGTGATGAATGACGAACAACACTGTCAGTACTTGACCGTTTGAAGGAAGCTTTGAACCGGTAATTTGGTGTTTTACGTCTCCTATTAAAATATTGGCTTTTTAGAACTGCGTAACTCACCTGATATGTTAACTGAACGAAATAAAGTACGTTATGATAAAACAAATAAGCAATAATAAACGTCACTCTTCGCCCGCCTTAATACGCGAGTACCGAGATGTTTCGATGCAAGTCGGCACGCCTTGCCGTGCTCATAAGTACCTAAAATTTTATTTACAACTGTTTTGACACTATTCTAACAAAATAAGAGGGTATGCGTTGAAAGAAAAACACTTTGATTTTTTTGGGACACCCTAATGATCACTCAAAAGCATTAAAACATAAAATCACATTAGCTGCAAATTAATACCCTTCAACACTGAAATGGCTATAGCGTTAAAAGTTTCCCTTTAAAGTAGCAATGGTTTTACATTTTTGAAATCTCCTTTTAACAGCCAAGTTTTTAAAGTAGTCTGCACGGTTGGTCCAGTACAATTTTTTTCCACATTTGTTAGTCGAAACTGAATAGAAGAAAATCAAAAACATAAAAAGTTCAAAACAGAACCTAATTTCTCAGTAATTTCTATATTTTTAAATAAATTATATTCCGAAATTGTAGACCAACTATCTGAGAGTACGTGAAAAAAAAATCATTAAAATATCTGCTCATTTGTGGACTCAGCACATAAAAGTAGGGTAAGAGTGCCCAATTTCCGAAAAACAGAACAAAGGTCAATATCTCGAAAACGGTGCCACTTTTACTGAAGTGATTTTTTGACGTCTGATAGGTCCATATTCAAGCTATCTCCCATTTCAGTTTGTCGTACAACTTTTGGGACAGGCTGTATAATTATAATACTTGTTGAGACTTAAGACTAAACTTTTTCGAAATAAGCATAAGTAACTGATTAGTGAAAAATATTTTTTGTAATAAAATTGTTAACTAATAATGCCTTGTGTGTTTATTGTACTGACCTGTATAAATTCCTCCAATGCATCATAAATAGCATCTAATACCGATGTTAGAAACAGGGATATAGAACATTTTGGAACCCTAAAGTGACTTTCTAAGCTGCGAAAACTGTCGCCAGTTGCTAAATATCTCAATGCTAGTTGAAGTTTAATTCTAGCAGGCAGGTATTGCTTTTCTCATATGGGTATCTGCTTTTTGTATTTTTGGTGCTGTTTTTTCTAGTAAATATTCAAATTGTTCACTGTTTAATCTCAAATGATTTTTATATGTTTTTGGATCTTCCTCTTCCACTTCACGTAAAAAATTATCTGAAGCACCTAATTGGTTGCGTCTTAAAACCCATTTTCGAGTCCAAATTTGTCTCTTGCTTCGTTCTTTTTTGTTTTTGTGATTTTCAACTTCATCTATTAACATGTCTGCTACAATTTCTATACCTCTCAGCAGCAGATCAGTTGTCGTCATCTTGGTTGTGGAAGGGAACGAATGTTGCTCGGACCGCATTGAACTCGTAACGTAAAAACCAGTATACGAGTACACTCCTATACGATTTAACTCGTACGAGCCCACTCAATCCGAGCGTACTCGTACTGTGAAAACCCGGCATTAACAATTAAATGAGGACTTACTCGTACCTACTGACTGTTGTAGCGCGGCAACACTGCTCTCATACCGCTACCAGTCCATATCGCGCATGCGCCTCTGCTGACCGTCAGCCAATCAGAGGCGCCGGTCAGAACAATAGTGCCGTGGTACCTATCGCGCCCGCGCCGAGTTTCGCCGGACGTATAATACCCGGCAATAAATATTGCACATCGACCTTTGGAAAGAGACAATCGGGTAATTTCGGCTTCGTAGTAGAGCGTTATCTCTGTCACACGAAATACAAACAGTCCGGTATCTATTAGGAGCTGTTAAAACAATTATGAGTTGCTTCTTTTGATATTTTTTTTATTCTTTGTATGTATTAAACACACCATTTTTTCTTTAAGTGTTGGCTTTAGGTTGGGGTAAAATAAAAAAAAATAAAAAAATGTTCACATTATGTTTAAAACTACAGCTGTAGTACATAATAATGTAGTGTGTGTACATAATAATAATCATTATACCTATTGTTAAAATGAGACAGACATTGTAATAAAAATAACAATAATAGTTCTAATTCTCTATTACTTCCATTTCACTATCTGTGCTCTCAAAGAGGTCTATATCATTGTCACTGTCAGCCGTATTTATCACTAGTCTATCAGTGTAATTGTCTAAACCGTGTTGAATGCTTCTATATTCATTCTCACATTTGATTGCATGATCGCAAACCTTTTTCCACTCTTCAGCCCCAATCATGTTTACTTTTTCAGTCAATAATATTTTTACTGTAGTTAAATTCAGACCCACATTTCTAGAGGCTACATAGCCTTTCAGTTGAGACCATATATTTTCAATTGGATTGAATTCCGGATGATATGGTGGCAATCGCAACACAGTGTGCCCATGTTCGGCAAGTATTTTGTCCACGGAAAACTCTGTATACCTCTCCTTGTGCTGACATATAATAGCGTAAATCTGGGCTTTTGTTAATTTTGGATCAACTGGAATTTCGTGTCTGTTTAATCAGTTGATAATTTTCTGTTTAATGGTGTTGGGTTGAGTTGGGGGGTCTTTCAACATATTTGTTGTGATAGGGTGCGTTGTCGATAACTAGAACAGAATCTCTGAGCATATTTGGAATTAATTGATTAACCAACCATTTTTCGTAGTTATCATTATTCATTTCATTGTGATAGTCACCTGTAGTGTCCGTGAATTTATACGTTAAAAAGGCACCGGGTACAAAGCCTTTTTCATTTCCCGCATGAACTAATATCAAACGTTGACCTTTTGAAATTGGCTTTTTTACTCCTTTTTTCTTATCATCACTCCAAGATTTCCCTTTAGTGTGGGATGTATGTATGTAGGACACATCACACATGTAGACGATATTTTTTCCTGATTCGCGATATTCGCGTATTTTATCAAGGTATTCCATTCGTTTAAGACTTACATTGTGCTTTTTTCCATTAGAACTTTTCGATTATCTTTCATTTTAGTGAACCGAAATCCCATCTCATGAAGTATTTTTCTCAACGTCTTTTCAGACCCATTTTAATTAATAGCTTCAGATAATTTACCTTTTAATGATTTTATTGTTGGCAGTTCATTAAATGGTAAGTGAAAATAATACACCATTCTTCGAACAACATCATAATCAAAATCGTCGATATCCAAACGAAATTGCTTTTTTGGTCTCCCTTTTTTTGGAGTGCTGAAATTAATTTCAGCAGAATGTTTCAGTACTAACTTCATTTAATATTTTGTTCAAAGTTCTTCTTGAAATTCTCGCTTGAATAACTCGCTCTTGAATCTTCTTAAAATAACAACTTACATTTTTATCTTCATTTTTTTTTAATCTGTCAGCTTCGGTTACAAAATATTTATAAACATTGTAGATAATTTCGCGTGACTGACCTCGTAAAGGTTTCCCTCTTTTTCCTTAAGATGCTATAGTACAATTTTAAATTATTTAAATTTGGGGGTGTTAACAACTCTAAATATATTATATCGAGGGTATAGTGCTGAAACCCAAATAAGTACGAAATTGTGACTTCCGAGATATTCAATATTTAAGTTTTAAGGTCAAAAATACTATAAATATACTATCTATGTTATTAAAATAATATCGTTATAGTGAGTATTTGTGGTAAAAGTGTATACATTTAATTAGTGTAAAACAGTATTTTTAAGTTTCTGATTTGATCCATTTTATCATAAAAAAAAAGTTACAAAGGGTACCGACTTATTGGGTTTTAGATCTAGAGAAATTAAACAATTATGGACTTTATTGAAGTAAAGGTAAAGGTAAAAGTAAAGGTTTATTATACGAATTACAAAAAAAAAAGTTAAATCATTCTTCGTCACTTTCAAAGGCTGTTGGTTTGGTGTACGTCTTCATACCACGTTTCCATGCATGGAGTTCCTCTGGTATAATTAGTTTTTCGCACATATTTAGGAGATCCTTCTTTTTAGCAAGGCTTATCGGTAATTGACTGGAATATAGGTGCTCTATTTCATCTGGTAATTGAATATTAACTGAAGGCGGGTTTGAATTTCTTTTAGCTCGAGTTTTAGGTGTATTAACGGACATTTAACAGACATCTATGCTACGAAAGTTCTCGGACATGTCGTAATTAAAATATATTTTTAGTCTCCTTTAACATATTTAATCCCTTTTTTTTTAAAGCCAGTTAACTGTTTCTTTCATGCTGTCTTTATTTTTGTTTCTAATTAATGCAGCGGTAAGATTTTTCAAGTCTAACATCTCATTAAATTTAAATTCTTTCACTTTATAATTATCAATCTCTATTGTTTCCTTTACATCCTCTTTCGTAATAGTTTTTGCCCTCTTCTTTCTAGCTTCTGTAAAAACGTTTTTCCACTCACTTACGCTGCTTATTGTTTTATTTTTAGACGCTGACCGCTGACCCGTGCCCAGCTGTGGGACAGTTATGGGTTGTGATGATGGTAAAATGTAAATTGTCTGAGGTAATTCTTTTAATAGTCACTAAAAAGCTTGCACCATTATTAGTCGAATGTTGCACTTCACGGGTCTGTCTTAACCGAAATATTTCATGTTCATTGCGATCTTCACGTTCCTCGGCAGTACGATTAGATTGATAATTAATTTGACTCGTTGCGTTGACGACCCGGATGGCGCAATGGTTAGCACGCCGGATCGCCTTTCCGAGAGTCCTGGGTTCGATTCCCAGCGCGGCGGAAATTTGAATGCTGAATTTAAATTTCCGTTCTTGGTCTGGGTGTGTGTGTTTTTGTCTTGTGTGTTGTCCATGGCACCCACGACACAGGGAAACCTAGTGTGGGGCTATGAGTGTGTAGCGTTATTTCAGGTTCTTCTGCCTAAATTTGTCCGCCGCCTTATAGGAGCCTAGGAGGCTTATTTAGTAAGTCACAAACACAACAATTTTTAATTTTATAGGAATTGTAATATTATAGATGCACAGCAAAGAGACGTTTACGTTTCAAGTGACATTTTACCAGAGACAATTTACATTTTACCATCATTTTACAACCCATAACTGTCCCAAAGCTGGGCACGGGTCTCCACTCACAATGTGAGGGGTATAGGCCATAGTCTACCACGTTGGCTAAGTGCGGATTTGCGGACTTCACACACCTTTGAGAACATTATGGATAACTCTCAGGTGTGCAGGTTTCCTCACGATTTTTTCCTTCACCGAAGCAAGTGATAATTAAATTGTAATACGAACACAATTTTTGAAAATTAAGATGTGCGTGCGGCGTTTGAACCCGCCCCCCCCGGTTCGGGAGTACATCGTTGAACCACACGGCTATCTTGAAATTAATAATTTTTACGATACTAACGTCACTCGATTCTTTTGCCTTCCTGGAACCCCTCCACTAATACTGAAACTTTATGTTATGGTATTAAAGCTCTAATTGACTTTTAAGTATTATTACGAATCATTTCTATGGGAATATAGAAAAGTGTTGTTTTTAGACTTTTTCAGGCAATTTTTTAAAATGTTCTCTCCGTAACAACCATCTTCGTACTTTCAGGAATATCATAAAAAAAGAATTAGCGGATTCGCTCGGTTCAGCTGTTCTCGAGATAGCTGTCCCGGCGAACTTCGTACCGCCTAACAGTCGATTCTTTATTTTTTTTTAATAAAAAAAGACACCGGGTCAGCTACAGTAGCGGCACGAAATGAAAGGCCCCTTTGACACATTAAAATAGTGTCGTGATATAATTATGTTAATTTAGTATCGAAAAAATATGGTCAAGTGCGAGTTGATCCATAGATACATTTTTGGAGTAGTAAGTAGTAACTACCTAATTAAAACGTCATTAAAAGAATATATAAATGTATAGATAATGTATTACAATGATTAGATATTTTTAAGAACTAGAAGTGGAGATAATTATTTAAAAAGAAAATAACGCGAAACAAGTCTCATATTTTAATGGAAAGTTCAAACAGAAATAGCAATTACAATATTCAGCTAGGAATCTAGAATACGTCCGTCTCGTCCGAATGCCACACCGAGAATGTCGTCTGTATCGCCTCTCTCTCCGCCTCGAGCGCCGCAAGCGCCCGATCCCCTCCATCGGTCGATGCTGCATCACGCCACCGGTCACGCGATGCTACGTCACGCCACCGCCCGGCTCCGTCTGCTAGTCCGTTATTTCTAACACGGCCTCTCCTGACTGCGAGGCGTCCTCGACCGCATGTTGGCTGGGTGAACCTTTGGGATGTTGAGAGGTGCCAGGTTTGTCATCACCTGAAAAACAACTTCACTAAAGCCATCCATACACACAGAAGTTGCTTATTTTGATAACAATTAACAGCACAATGTCACAGCCGTAAGCGTGCACTCAAACGACTGCGAGCAAGCATGAAAATTGTCATCCAAGAAAACAAAAATAAATGCCGCGCAAATGCCTCAAACTGCGCAATTCAAGGCACAAGCACGACACCCTTACAACGGTTAGCCCGTTCGCAGAACGTCAAAGTAGCACGCTGTTGTCGTCAATGTTCACCGATACAATGAACACTACCAACACAGCGCCCACACGGTAATAGAAGCACAATCCACGCCACAGGCAGTCGCCATGTAGGCAAGCGCGAGCGGCGACGCGCCCGGCTGCGCGAGCGGCCACCCGCCCGGCTGCGCAAGCGGCTACCCGCCCGGCTACGCGAGCGGCAACTCGCTCGGCTGCGCGAGCGGCAACCCGCCAGCTGCGCGAGTGGCGACCCGCCCGTCTGCGCGAGTGACATTAAAAAGCAAAGAATACAAAACATAGGTGGAACATTCCAAAGTCTAAAGTCGAACCACATACTTCAATGCCATCGCAAGCGATTTCACAACAGCAAGTAGCGATAACTCCATTAACAAGTGAGTTAGACCTCAATCGTTAACGGGAACAACACGATAGCCATTGGTCGAGGGTATTTCATGGCCACAATGTCGGGGCCTTAAAAACAAAACGTAGCCACTGGTCGGGGCTATAAACACACGACGTAGCCACTGGTCGGGGCTGTAGTGAAAACGCCTCGCACCCTTCCGGTTCACTCCACTGAACCATGTGTTCTGCGGCGGTCTGCGTCTTCTTTCCAAACGACCCAACAGCCAACAGCTCAAGTTCGTAGCCTTCGTAGAATTCTGTTCGGGCCACGCATCCCGGAGTCCAACTTCCTGGTGCTCTGAGAACTTTTATTAAAAAAAGTACCAACAGCAAAAGTGCTGTCTTACATTAGTTGGTTTTGGATACTAACTAAAGCTTTGGTTTCAGCTTCGGAGCTCGGCCGTACCTGATCATGTCCAATAACTCGCGATCACGATTGGTTATTGGTCACCTAATCATTCAACCGTGTCTCGGCTCAACACGCAAGCAACCGCCAATACGTCCGAAGCGCTCGCGGTTGTAACTCGCACACGCGGTTAACTTCCGCGCACCACACATCAAAATCATGGGTCACACTTGGGTCAAAATTAGAATTGTTGTGATAAATAAATAAACGCTAACACACTCATACCCCCGCACCAGGATTCCACGTGTCGCGGGTGGCATGGACAACACCAATTAAATTACATGTCACTAACATCCATGACCCAAGAAGAAACATTTATCTGTCACATAAACATGTGCTCCGGCCGGGAATCGAACCCGAGACCCCTCGCTTTGCAGGCAAGGTCACTACCAATTAGGCTACGGGATGGTCGCCTAATGTTTAGACCTTACTTGAATAAATGAAGAAACAGCTCCATCAATCCTGCCCGAGGCGTCTGCCTTACGCGGTGACGCAACGGCCTCGTCCGCCATACGCGTTTCGTGCTAGCGCACGGGGCTTCAGTGGCAGCTGAAGTCATCGGCGGCGCATAGTTCCCTAACCTTGGATGACCTTGTATACACCAGTGTCCAACACACCGGAACTCTGCGAGATTTTCTTAACCCATTTACGTCGGAGATTTTAAGAAAGGTCCACCTTCCCAAAACTCGGCCTTTCCTGATCTTATCAAAGGAAAATGTACTTGCGGTTTAACACGAAGTAATGAATAAAAATTCTTTTTATAATTCAAGTACGTGAAAATATTGTCAGCGAGGGCTAGGCCTGTGTTCGAATCTGTTTGGGGAGAGAAAGTTTTGTACGAATTTTCCTATTCAATCATCCTTCACACATTTAAGGCCCTCTTTCATTGGTTCATACTTAACTAGTTTTATCACTCACTAGAGTCACTAGCACTCATCACTTCAATCGGAAATTCTCTCAGCACATACCATTCATTATCAAACTTGTATGGACAATTCAAAATAAATAAAGCGCTTTAGACGTACGTTGTTTTACTGTTTTACCCCACATATTGCTTGGTGTCAAAGCAATGTACGAGCTATTCTACGTTTAGGTATACCAAACAAAAAAGAAGTGCATAAAAAACTTATCTACAAGTCCGAGATCCCACGCATTAGGTGTTAAGTAATGCGTCTGCAGGGCCGAAACCCATATGCATT
The DNA here is from genome assembly GCA_905404295.2 of Ochlodes sylvanus. NCBI lineage: Eukaryota > Metazoa > Arthropoda > Insecta > Lepidoptera > Hesperiidae > Ochlodes > Ochlodes sylvanus. Next base: position 9,108,930 of record FR990144.1, read on the forward strand.
GAAAAATGCATCTGCAGGGCCGAAGCCCATATGCATTGAAAAATGCATCTGCAGGGCCGGAGCCCATATGCATTGAAAAATGCATCTGCAGGGCCGGAGCCCATATGCATTGAAAAATGCATCTGCAGGGCCGGAGCCCATATGCATTGAAAAATGCATCTGCAGGGCCGGAGCCCATATGCATTGAAAAATGCATCTGCAGGGCCGGAGCCCATATGCATTGAAAAATGCATCTGCAGGGCCGGAGCCCATATGCATTGAAAAATGCATCTGCAGGGCCGGAGCCCATATGCATTGAAAAATGCATCTGCAGGGCCGGAGCCCATATGCATTGAAAAATGCATCTGCAGGGCCGGAGCCCACATGCATTGAAAAATGCATCTGCAGGGCCGGAGCCCATATGCATTGAAAAATGCATCTGCAGGGCCGGAGCCCATATGCATTGAAAAATGCATCTGCAGGGCCGGAGCCCATATGCATTGAAAAATGCATCTGCAGGGCCGGAGCCCATATGCATTGAAAAATGCATCTGCAGGGCCGGAGCCCACATGCATTGAAAAATGCATCTGCAGGGCCGGAGCCCATATGCATTGAAAAATGCATCTGCAGGGCCGGAGCCCATATGCATTGAAAAATGCATCTGCAGGGCCGGAGCCCATATGCATTGAAAAATGCATCTGCAGGGCCGGAGCCCATATGCATTGAAAAATGCATCTGCAGGGCCGGAGCCCAAAGAGCTTTAGATGACCAGCTTCACAGGGTCCGTTGCCGCCACGCTGCCAGCACCCGTCTCGATAAGAGGCGAGCTCCTGCACGGATTCCCTTGCATACATGTACGCACCTCTAGGCACGTCACGCAATGCAAAAATGCAAAAGGTTGATTTCTATAACATAAAATGGAAATTTAATACTTCCAAAAATCGCGGCGCAACTTTTAGAACACCACTCTCCCTTCCATGGCACCTTATACCATGCCGCTGCTTGTGTGTAGTTTTGCCGCGGGCAACGCATACTAACTTGTGTTCGTAACGGTCGGCTGGCAATTTCTTTAAGACGTTAATAAGGAAGGAAAAGGCTTCGTGACGTCACCGTGTGACGTGTGTGCGATGTACATTAAAGCCTCTATTTTCCTGGCGCTCGGTTTTAACTGACCATGCCTTACCATTAGCGGACCACACGTTCAACCAGATCCTAGCGTCTCCTTTCAGGCAGTGGACAATGCGCGATAAGCATTCCAGGACGTCCCATCGATTAGTCAACCTAGCACGGTTAACCTCTTCGCACTACACTTCAAAGACGTGACTTATGGTGGTAATAACACGAGCGAAGCCCATGCGAGGGTGTTCGCGATGAAAACCTATAGCGGCTATACAGCGAACGAGACCCACAACGGTCAGACCGCGAGCGAGATCTATGACGGCATCGGCGCAATATGCTGCGAAAACGAGTCGCCCTACGGCGGCGTAGCGTCTCGTACGATTTCTCACGAGAGAGAAAGATCGTGGCATCTCAAGTGCAGATTAAAAGTTGTTTGCGCAAGAAAAAGAAATAAAAATAAAAAGAACACAACACAGAGGTTAACTGGCCTAAAATTTCTGTGTGGGCACAGGCGAATCTCAATTCTGATTTTAAGAACTAGAAGTGGAGATAATTATTTAAAAAGAAAATAACGCGAAACAAGTCTCATATTTTAATGGAAAGTTCAAACAGAAATAGCAATTACAATATTCAGCTAGGAATCTAGAATACGTCCGTCTCGTCCGAATGCCACACCGAGAATGTCGTCTGTATCGCCTCTCTCTCCGCCTCGAGCGCCGCAAGCGCCCGATCCCCTCCATCGGTCGATGCTGCATCACGCCACCGGTCACGCGATGCTACGTCACGCCACCGCCCGGCTCCGTCTGCTAGTCCGTTATTTCTAACAATATATTTAAGGTCTCCTCGGCTTTGAGGGGAGACCCATGCTCAGTAGTGAGCCTTTTTGGGTTGAGATGATTTATTTGTCGGTGATGATGGTAAATCGAAGGTATAGATTAGTCTATGATACGCGTGAATCGATGGTATTGGTTATCTATGGTTCGTGGAGATCGCGAGGTCTGTCAAGTTGTAATCTGTTGTGGAACGTCAAGCTGACAGTAGTGACAGCTTGGCGAGGTGACGTCATGCTCTGGGGTGAAGTGTCAAGATTTGGCACTTGTACAGAAGGATTGCAGAAATCGCGGGAATAGCATTGAGGGCTTGAAGGCTCGGGAAAATACCAAAAACAGAGCTTGTATGTCAACTCGTCGGCATTTCATAACAGCAGGGCTGTTTGCGTGATTATCGTGACCTGCGAGAGACTCCTGAATCGTCATATTTTATAGGTTATTTAATTTATGTAATTGACTTACTTACTTTATTTAAGATGGCACTGTATTTTATTAGTAAAAACGTGACAGTTCTAATTTATATAGTTGTAGTGTTGTGAAATAAGTACCTAATGATATCGATCGCATATATTTATTATATTAAATTCATCAGATTTTGATTAAAATAAATGAATAAAGATTACCTGTCATTATCATTATTTCGTTTCATTGTCGAGTGCCTACCTATACCTACTTATTTTACAACAGCTTCGGAAATTTTAAAGAATTTAGCATTATCAATCAAGAATAAATACGTGTAAGATCTTGTAATGAAATATAATATAATATTAGTTAATACATTTGTACAAAAGTTTCCGGCAGTAGTTTAGTTTCTTAAATTTTGTAAAAAAAACGGGTAAGTATGTTATCGTGTTACGTTTATCGATATAGCTCTGTAGTGGTTGTTGATTGACGATGGAGTGCTTCGAGTTGAATTCAAAGCCAATGTCACGAACCACCAACAGTTTATTTGCACAGGATTGCACAAGATGAAGTACGGCATACAATGGAACAATTTGGATGAGCAAAATTGAGCATAAATAATAACAAGCGCGTAAGTAATTTGAGATAACAGCTATGTAAAGTGACGTGCGTTCGAGGCGAGAGCGTTCGGACCACTGTGCGGGAGGCGGCGGTGAGAATGTTATATTCTAAGACGGCGCGGCGTATACGCATCTATACGTATGTAAATGTGGTGCAACGAGATGCTTTAACTGCTACGATAAATCGCGACGCGCTTCTCACGGCGGCCTTCCGACATTACATTATTGGTAAGTATTAAAGTTTATATAATATTATTTATTATTTAGTTGTAAGTTTAATTATATTTAGTTTTATATTTTATTGTTTATGTTTTTAATTGTTTATTTATTTCCGGTTCCAGTTTTCTAGAGGAGTACGCCACAGCTCCATCCCTATCAGTTTCTCCGAATCTGATATAACCTTATACGTGTGTAAACGTAATATTTTTATCAAATAATGCATACATAATGTAAAAAAGACGCTCGTTCAAGTTTTCACAGGAGCTGTCATCGAGAAAATAAAGAAATGGAAATATTATAATGGTCTAAGAGCTAGCAACGTTTTCGAGAGACCATTTCAGGTAAGCTAGTTTTGAGATATGGTATCTCTCTCACTGTCCCGGACATCATACGGTCTGGCTGTCTAATTGTACAAAATAAATTATCATTTTGGTACCATATTAATCCACAAAATAATTCAATGGTTTTAGTAATTTCTCTGACATTTATTTGATAACTATTTCTAGAAATTCTAGAAAGCAAAATGATACCACAACACTTTTCACTTTAGGATCGGTCTGGCTGAAGTTTAACAATTGATTTATTGTCTGGCAAATAAATTTTGGGGTTTAAGATAATTAAATAACAACATACAATAATTTGAAAAAAATATTTTATAGCAATAATAGATTAATGTTGCAAAAAGTACAATTAAAAAAAAGATTCTTAAAATGATTTGAAAAATTGATATTTTACCTGTACAGATACGATGCGCACTGATGAACGCAACGTCTACCGCCAGCCAGACCGTCCGTATGACGTCCAGGAGAGTGAGAGAGATAACATATCTAAAAACTGGCCTACCTCAAATTCTTGTTTTTCCAACGTTGTTAGCTCTCGTACCACTCGTGTCACTCATTTGTTTTGCCTTCTCGGAAACCCTCCACTGACACTTAAACTTTATGCTATGGTACTAAAGTTCAAATTGACTTTTAAGTATTATTACGAATCTTTTGTATGGGAATATAGGAAAGTGTTGTTTTTTTACATTTTCAGGCAATTTTTTAAATTTTTCTCTCCGTAATAACCATCTTCGTACTTTAAGGAATATCATAAAAAAAGAATTAGCGAAATCGGTTCAGCTGTTCTGGAGATCTGCTCTTAGCAACAAAATCAGCGATTCATTTTTATATAGTATAAGAAGATGAATGAAGATACATATTTGCATCTGCTGTCATTAGTGACACCATTAATAAAAAGGCAAGACACCATATTGAGAAATGCTATAACACCTCATGAAAGATTAACGGCAACTTTAAGATTTCTAGCTACAGGGAGATCTTTTGAATGTTTAAAATGTTCTACAATAATATCGCCACAAGCACTTTCCGCCATCATACCAGAAACCTGAAGCAATGTATAAGGTTTTACACAAGGACTACTTAAAGATAAGAAATAAAAAGACTCGTGTTTTATTTATTTATTTTTTATTCAAATCATCTTGTGAAATCTTGTCATCAAACTACAAATTTCAATTATTGTCAATGTAGGTAAATCGTGATACATATGACCCCGCTGTTTCCTCTGTCCAGTCCGGGATTGATAGTTGGACCGTAGTATCACCCATAGCATTTATTGCTTGTGTCTCTTGAATTTCTTGACCATATGAAGATGTGTTTGTTTGTGGTACTATATTTGTCATCTGAGGTGCTAGTGCGCCCGCTTGATAGTACTGAGGTTGATGTATGGGTGACTGATTTGAAGTACCTGTATATTGTAATGGTGATGGCATAGAGTTATGAGATGGTGATGGCAAAGAGTTATGAGATGGTGATGGTATAGAAGTTGAACTACTTGACCGTAATCGAAAATCATTTAGTATCATTGTTTTTGGAGCCATTACTCTATGTGACATTGTAAGATTTCCCATCTCAGTTTCGAATAAAGTTTCATTTATTATTTTTTCAGCCAACAACTGTTGCTGTTTATTTTTAAATCCTCGAAGTTTCAATGCTACCATTTTTCCGATAATGTCGTAGCGATCCTCTTGATATGTCGGCCGTTTAAAGTGGTCCTGAACGGATTGCAAAACGTCTTTTGTTAGATCTTCATTATTTTTCCGCTTTGTTTGCCGTTTAGATGCCGAACCATGAGCAGACGAAGTTGAAGCAGTAATTGAGGTGAAAGCCGCAGGACTCTGAGCAGAAAGATTTTCAGTAACATCTAACTCTGAATGCGCTGCTTCATTTTCAGACACTGATGTTGCACCCGATGATTCCATCACGTTAATCTGTAACATTTTCTTTGTTTCAGTTTCCACAAAGTTGCAGTGAATGGAAAGCAATTAGTGCATTATTTGAAGAAAGATGGAACTTTCCACATCAACTTGGCGCAATAGATGGTAAACATATTGCTATTACTCCACCGAAAGGATGTGGACCGGAATTTTACAATTATAAAAGACACCACAGCATGGTACTTATGGCGTACTTATACGTACTTATTATTACGTACTTATTGTTGACGCTCAATATCAGTTTTTATTATGTGATTTCGGTACAAACGGGCGAGTTTCAGATGGAGGCGTATTACAAAATATGAAATTTTTTGAAATGCTCCGAAACAACCAATTGGAAATTCCAAGCGAAGAAGCAGTAAGAAATAGTCAGAGACGTTTGCCATACGTTTTTGTTTCTGATGACGCATTTCCGTTGAGACCTGATATGATGAAACCGTTCAGACAAGCAGAATTGACTTCAACAGATAAAAAAATCTATAATTATCGTGTTTCGCGCGCATGACGAATTGTGGAAAATGCCTTTGGCTTCACGTTTCAGAAACTTCCATACGGCTATAAATTTACATTCAAATAAAATTGAGTCCGTCGTTATGGCATGTTGCGCATTACATAATTATCTAATTAGAAAACTGCCAAATTCTTATACTAATCCAGATTGCTTTGATCGAGAAGACTATGATACCGAAGCATCATACCAGGATGTACAACAGTTATTTCGACTATGGAACCTTTAGAAAGAAGAAATGTGGGAAACATAAGTCGGACACTCAAAGAGATAAGAGAAGAATTTATGAACTATTTTAACAATGAAGGTCAGGTCCCTTGGCAAAATAATTTTATTTGATTTAATAAACTTATACTTATTTAACAAAGATACCTATTAAGATACCTATTAAGATACAGATAAAGATATCTTCTTCATCCAAATTCGACCGACTAGGCCTTGGTATATTTTGATCGTCTAAGAAACGTAATAGTGGGAGCCATACCCATCCCCATACCCATCGAGATATAAGTACTAACGTACTAGAGAAGACACCGTAAATTCCTACTTTGTCCCGTTCAACTGCGGCGATCGCGCCGCACCGTCGCCGCACCTCACTCAGTCGCTCTCTAGCTCTTTCGCGCCTAGTACTTCCGACAATAATAAATTAATTCATAGAAAAATCCACGAAAAATGCCTTGGTGTGTGTTGAGATATTGTACTAATAATTCAAGGAACACGGCAAAGTGCAAAGGAATTACTTTTCATCGGTAAGTAAACTAATTTCCTTGTTTTACAAATTAAATAATTACCACGTGCCATATTGTATCGTTTGTCATAGACTAATCAAACAGAGTGCAATGTAGGTAGATTAGACTGACATTACGGTGAAAATATCATATGTTGTGTTTTTAATGTTGATATTAATATTTAGTTTTTTAAACTATCGCACTTTAAACAGATAATTATTAGTCTTAACGGGACTTAGCACGAACCTTTCATTTATATATTTTTTTCTAGTCTTGCGCAACCACAGTGGATGTAACTACATCGAAAGTATCGAAACATCAGCAGATATAAATAAATGAAAGTTTCGTGCTAAGTCCTGTTAAAACTAATAATTATATATACAGCCTGTCCCAAAAGTTGTACGACAAACTGAAATGGGAGATAGCTTGAGAATGGACCTATCAGATGGCAAAAAATCACTTCAGTTTTTACTGAAGTGATTTTTTGCCACTTTTGTGGCACCGTTTTCGAGATATTGACCTTTGTTTTGTTTTTCGGAAATTGGGCACTCTTACCCTACTTTTATTTGCTGAGTCCACAAATGAGCAGATATTTTAATGATTTTTTTTTGACGTGACAACGTCTTATAATTCGATAGAGCCGGTGGCACGCATGAAAAAACATGACTCATGCGTCGTTACCGTACCGTCGTAGCAATCGGCCTTTGCGTTCGGCAGCGTTCGGCAGCGTCCGACATCCGTCTCTCTCCTACTTGAGTGAGCGATGCGTCTGCGTGGACAGCTGCTATACTATAGTACATTTATTGTTTTGATCGAGTATCAAGTGCAGTGAAAAGTGAATGTGGTGTCAATTGTTTATAGCAACGATAATTACAGCGATAAAGGTAATGATTCTTTCGATATTAATTATATATTCAGTGATATATTGTCGAATAGGTATTCGTGCTTTCATCATTAAAATGAATAGCATCGGTCCGCTAGTGCAGCGATTGTAGGTTATGCTATAATTGACATTGACAAATCTATTAAACAAATGAAATTAAAATTTTCTTTTGAAAAATGCTACCATTCCATCAGTATTTTCTTAAGACGTTGTCACGTTCAACTATCGTCAGTAAACCGACTTTACAGACAACCAATTTTTTTTCATGTACTCTCAGATAGTTGGTCTACAATTTCGGAATATAATTTAATTAAAAATATTAGAAAATACTGAGAAATTAGGTTCTGTTTTGAACTTTTTATGTTTTTGATTTTCTTCTATTGAGTTTCGACAATCAAATGTGGAAAAAATATGTACTGGACTGGATAGTGCAGATTACTTTAAAAACTTGGCTGTTAAAAGGAGATTTCAAAAAGGTAAAACACTTGCTACTTTAAAGGGAAACTTTTAACGCTATAACCATTTCAGTGTTGAAGGGTATTAATTTGAAGCTAATGTGATTTTATGTTTTAATGCTTTAGAGTGGTCATTTTATATTTTTTTGCTATAAAATTTACTAAAAACATTTTATTTAGTCATATTTTATAAGTATTCAAACGGTCTCTTTTCAACTGTAACACATAATTGACACTTATTAAAAATTAATTTTCTAAAGATCCTGTACTGTGCTATTACAGCTACAACTGATTGAATTGATTGATTTAAGACAGCGTTTATGTGAAAAACATAAACAAAGATTTCGTGTCTTTTTATGGAATTAAGATAGCAAACGAGCATGCAGCACCACCCTTGACAACTGTGACCGACAGTTCAGAGCATCCTGTTAGTGATGTGAAATCCTGTTAGTTGTTAATAAAAGTCTATTTAGTAATTTTTAGTAACAGTCTCGTTCTAATTCAGCCACAGATGTGTCGCTACCCTTGAAGACTAAGATAGTCGCCTCTAAAAACGTATAACCAGCTCCTCACTTATTTGACGTAGCTTCTCTAGTACGTTAGTACTTATATCTCGATGGTAATACCATAACTTTGGCTCATAAATATCTTCGGCGCCTGATCCGGATTTTGAGGCCATGACTTTTTTATGTTCCTTGTTATACGTACAGCGTAGGTTATTAATTTTCTTTATAACAACCTCTTTATTACTTTTAGAATTGTCGTATTCGTTGGAGATTATTGTGGATTGCAATAAAACAGCATAATTACTTAAACAAGCAGCCGACATATTCTTTTATTCATTTTCCATAGACTACTCATACATAGACATGAATGACATATGTCACAGAGTAACAAACTATAATATTAATAAACACCACACCCTCCCCTTACAAATTAAGTTTAATAGGGGTGCGAACAGTTCTCTTCGACCTCCTGAGTTGGGGTGGTGATGGATTGACTGGGGCTATAGGATTAGAATGAACTGGACTGGACTGAGTAGGACTAGGAGTACTTGGAATGGAATGAGTAGGCTGACTGAACTGAGGCATAACTAATGGAGGACTAGGGTTTACTGGTTGTGACATGAAAGGAGTGGATACTGGGGTGTCTGAGGATAAGGATGCATGGGACATCTGGTTTAAATGGACTTTCTTAATTACACCATTTACAGAAACAAGAAACATGACTGGACTTAAGCATCTTACTACTATACCCTTATTTATGTCACCATTCCTCCCCATGCGAATTAAAACATTATCATTTTCATTAAACACATGTGAAAAAGGATATTTCTTAACAGACTTAGGATTAAAATTAGGGTTTAACATTGACAATAAGGTTCTATGCTGGTACAAAAATAACAATGAATTTGGACATTTCTCTGTAGTTGTAGTATGAGTATTTCTATAATTTAAAAGAAAAGTATGAATTTTAATATTAAGGGAATCACAATTGCTTTTATCTAAAACTAATTTACTCAATGCCTTCTTAGCAATCTGAACGTTCCTTTCTGCAAAACCATTGCTTTCAGGATGGTAAACTCAAACTCAAACTCAAATCATTTATTTCATGTAGGTATTTTTTCAATACACTTATGAACGTCATTTTTTGCATTTACCACCGTTTCGCTAAGGTGCCTTTAAATTTTAAATCCTTAAGGAGAAGAAACGGCGAAAGAAACTCCTCGGCACATCTTTTAACTGATTTATACCTACATACTAATACATTCATACATACTAACATGAGCAGAACCGGTAGCGGATGTCTATTGCCAAGCATCTTTGTCATTAATATATTCATCGACTGTATAATACCCTTTCTCTATGAGTCGTGTTTTAACATGTTTCTTAAATATTTGTATGGGCAAATCAATAATAGACTTCGGTACTTTATTAAAAAAGCGTACCCCGAGCCCCACAAATGACCGCTGGACCCTACGAAGGCGGTACGAGGAAGTCACTAAATGGTGCATATTTCTAGTTTCCCGATTAGTAATATCGGATTTTTGTTTATAAGAACTCAAATTTTTCTCAATAAATATTAAATTGCTATAAACATATTGAGAAGCTACAGTTAGTACACCTATTTCTTTGAATTTGTCACGCAATGATTCGCGTGATTTTAATTTATAAATTGCCCTAATAGCTCTTTTCTGTAAGACAAAGATTGTATCAATATCCGCTGATTTACCCCAAAGTAAAATACCATATGACATAATACTATGAAAGTAGGCAAAATAGACAAGCCTTGCTGTTTCAACGTCAGTAAACTGTCTTATTTTTCTTATAGCATAAACAGCCTTACTAAGTTTACCCGCAAGTGTCGCTATATGGGTCCCCCACTGGAGCTTACAGTCTAAAGTTATCCCCAAAAATACTGTACGACTTTCCATATTTAATATTTCCTTATTCAATTTAATGTCCTTATGAACGCTTTTAACATTTGGCAATGCAAATTCAACACATTTCGTTTTATTAGCATTAAGAAGTAAGTTATTTACAGAAAACCAGTATGAGATGTGGGCGAGAGTACTGTTCACATCGTCAAAATTTACTTTATCTCTATTAGTTTTAAATATGAGTGAAGTATCATCTGCAAACAGTACAATATCTGCATACTTACTAATATGAAATGGAAGATCATTTATATATACTAAAAAAAGGAATGGACCTAAAATTGAACCCTGAGGGACACCAATCGAAACTGGTGCTCCTGATGATTTAGCTCCGTTTATACAAACACTTTGAACCCTGCGATTTAAGTAGGACGATATAAGTTCAAGTGCTTTGTTTTTAAGGCCATAATGACCCAATTTAAAAATTAGTGTTTCATGTTCTACACAATCAAACGCTTTCGAGAGATCACAAAATACACCAATAGCGTTCTGAGATGCTTCCCAGGCCTCATATATATGATTTAAGAGCCTAGCACCTGCATCAATTGTACTACGACCTTTAGTGAACCCGTACTGCTCTTTATGAAGTAGATTATTAACAGAGAAATGAGTAATCATTTGATTTAACATAATTTTTTCAAAAACCTTGCTGAGTGTCGGCAAAATAGCAACTGGTCTGTAATTATTAACATCTGTTCTATCTCCGGACTTAAGAAGTGGTATTATTTTACTATATTTCATAAGATCGGGAAAAGTACCCAGATCTACACAATTATTAAAGATTACAGCTAGGTGAGGGGCTACAACATCTATTATATTATTTATTACTTGTACAGATATCCCCCACAAGTCACCTGTTCTTTTGTTTTTCAAAGATCGGAAGGTTTTAGTTATCTCTGTCGTCGTAGTATGTTTGAATTCGAACAGAACACTACATTTACTAACGAGCCCTTTTAAGAGAGTATATGCTGTTGCCGGAGAAGATTGAAGAGAGTTAGTTAATGAGAGTGGTATATTTCGGAAGTGATCTTCAAAAGCGTTTGCTACCTCGTTATCAGAGGTGATTTTGTTGTCGTTAATAATCAGTTCAAAATTATGGTCACGTGATTTAGTGGTACCGGTTTCATCACTAATGACCTCCCAAGTAGCTTTTATTTTATTGTCGGAGTTTATAATTTTGTCTTTAATATATAGCGACTTAGCCTGTATGCAAACGGCTTTAAATATTTTAGAATAAGTTCTTACATGTTCGCGGTACGCCGTACTATGATTATATTGCTTTTCATCATACAGGTCGTAAAGCTTGTTCCTACTTTTGAAAATGCCTTTAGTAGCCCAATCATTAAAATTACTTTCTTTATTTACGTGAATGGATTTAAATTTAAAGACTCTGTTAAATTCCTCGTTAATATTTTTGAATAAACTGTTATAGTGATATGAAGGATCACTTTGGTTGAAAGCAGACGGATGAGTAATTTTCGAAGTTTAAAAATTAACAGTTTATTTTTGGTTATAGGTCTGCATTTTATTGATTTATTGTTTTTGCTAAGCTGGTCAAAAATAGAAAATTTTTGTCCACAGTGATCGGACCTTAAATTGTTGATTATTTCTTTTCCTAAAATTGAGCAATTACAGAATATATTATCTAAACATGTAGCTGATGTAGCAGTTATTCTAGTGGGTTCAGTGAAAAGTGGAATCAAATTGAAACACTTAAATAAGTCCAGCAACCTGACCGTTATGGACGTCTGTATAAGAATATCCACATTAAAATCGCCACATACAATTAATTCTTTTTTTGATATGCACAATCGCTTAAGTACATCCTCCAGCGAGTCTTCGAAAGAGTTAAAGTCACCAGACGGGGGCCGGTATACGCAAACTATTATAAATCGCTCCAGTTCCACACAGGCCAGCTCAATAGTGCGTTCAATAGAAAGACTCACTATATCTTTTCGATTTTTACAGGATATATCCTTGTGAACTAAAATGAGTGAACCACCGCGAATTGCAGTCCTTCTACAGAACGCACTTGACAAAACATGATTACATAACTTAAAACTAGTTTGAGAGCTTGACAGCCAATGCTCACTAATACATATAACATGTATATTAAACTTTTTAATAAATAGTTCAATTTCTAATTCTTTGCCGGAAAAGCCTTGCATATTTTGATGTACAATGTTCATATAAGATGGCTTTTCCTTTGTCTTATTATTTAGTTTAAATTATTTCCTGTACATACATTAGTACAGTTGTCCAAAACAGAAATAGTGGTACTACTACCACAATCTAAAACAGTGTCAATAGACTTTGTTACACTACATGTAACCGCATCATTCAAGTTATAAGCTAACAATGTAGCTAGATTTCGCTTATATTTTAATGGCAGATACATAGTATCCCTAGTCAGCTTAAACCCAGAAATAAATTTGTTAGTATCAAAATAAAATATAGCATCGCTATGATGATTTGTCAAGTTATACAAAGTTTGATTTAATTTGTATATATGTTCATTTTGTATAACACTTAGGTGGTTAGAGTACGGAAAAGCACATATTACAAATTTACACTTTGAACTCTCATGTAATAATATTAACTTTTCAACACTTTTAATAATTTGCCTTTTTTTAATATTCAGGCTGTCACCGATCATCAAAACTATATTGGTGTTAATGTCTAATTTATGGGGATCAATTTGACCTATTAAGTACTCAAAGGTGGCTCCTGGTGAGCACATGTTTATTACAGAGTGAGTAAGTTGAGAGCTTATAATGGACCCAAATTGTTTCCCTAGGCTGTCACTAATAACAATGGTTTTTTTTCCTGACTTAGACTTATACTTTTGGGGGATGTTGAGTGGTACATTCTCCATGACACTTTCATTCTGCACCGCCAGAGCACATTGACAGCTATTATTGTCCAGGTTGATTTGTTTGTGGGTAAACGACTCAAACCGTTCCATATTGTCATTACAGACTTCCAGGAGGTTGTCAAAAGATGTTATGTGTTCCCTAATTTGTTCCTGAGCTTTTGTAGTCCTAAGCAGGACTTTTAGTGACTTTAATATTAAACTTTGTACAAAAATTAATAAATCTATATGAATCAAATGGTGGGTCATTATCGGACACTATTTCAACTGGTAATCCCACATATGAAAATATAATAGGCAACCATGGACTAGACCCAGTTTTTAATTAGGCAACCTAATACAGTTAAATTAAGAATAAAATAAGCTTTCAATTGACATTATTTTCGACCAAATAACAGATGAGGGTATTTAATCAACATTTACTCACCTCTTTATACGCGGTAACCCCATAGTTGCGCCATGTAGGCAACCCTTGCGTTTTCGTATCTAGTAGGTGTATTCTATCCACTAGTGTACAATTTTTTTAAATAACCGGTGAGGGAAATTTATGAAATATTTTTAATTAAAAATTTAATTATTTAATATTATCCAGTCGCGATTTAACTAGGCAACCTATTTGCAATAAGTCAATGTGAATATTCTCTAACATTTATTTCTCATCACAAGTAAATAACGGATGAGGGTATATATTTCTTATGCCGGATCTCGTACCATAAGGTGTGTTGAGCAACATCAAACATGTTAATAGGTAACTCATTCGTGGACACATTACTATTTACATCTAAAACAATCTTATTAATTGGAAGTCTAGACAAGGTATCAGCAGGTTGCAAAAACTCACTTTTCCTATGTTCTGTGTTATAATCATAACTCTCAAGAATTAATGCCCAATGCTGCAACCGTTGAGCCGCTAATGTTGGTATGCCCTTACTTGGGTGTAAAATATGTTTAATAGGTGCATTATCAGTAATAAGAGTGAAATGTCTACCCCATAAGTATTTATGAAACTTAGTGACTGCATAAATTACACCTAAAGCCTCTCTATCTAACTGAGAATAGTTACATTGGACTTTAGTCAATGAACAAGATGCATAAGCTATTGGTTTCTCTACTGATTTACCATTAATGTTAAGAACATGACACAAAACAGCACCTACACCAACTGGACTTGCATCCGTATACACTACTAAAGGTAAGGATGGGTTATAATGTACTAAAACATCACTACTAATTAACTTTTGTTTACTTAGAGTAAATGCTGACTGACACTCAGGTGTCCAATTCCATTTGACATTATGTTCTGTAAGACGACGCAAAGGTTTTACTAATGTACTTAAATTCCCAATGAAATTGTGATAAAAATTTAACATACCTAAATATGACCTTAGTTCTTTGACATTTTGAGGACACTTTGCATTGACAATCGCTTCTACTAAGGAAGGGCTAGGCTTCCTTCCCTCTTTTGAAATTATGTGACCTAAGTACTCTACAGACTTGGCAAACCACTTACACTTCTCATAATTCATTTGGACATTATGTTCATTTAATTTTTTTAACACTTTGACAGTTGTTCCATAACAATCAGCATAATTCTTACCTTTAATTAAAATATCATCAATATAACATACAGTGTTAGGTATATCTGACAGTAACTGATCCATTACCTTTTGAAAAATTGCTGGAGCTGAAGCTATTCCATAGATTAACCGTCTATATCTGTACAACCCTTTATGTGTGTTTACTGTTAACAGCTCTTGACTTTGTTCTTCCACTAACAGTTGGGTATAAGCATCAGACAGATCTAAGACTAGAAACACTTCACCTCCTGCCATAGTAGCAAACACGTCTTCCGGCTTAGGAAGTGGATAACAGTCGACTTTTATATTCTGATTTACTGAACCGACTTAGGATGTGGATAACAGTCGACTTTTATATTCTGATTTACTGAACGTTCTTTGATGCGCCGCCGCCGCCACCGGCAATATTCGGGCGCACCAAAATACGCGCGCCAACGACCCTTTGACAGTGGTCACGGTCACTCACGGTCACGCCTGAGTCCTCCACACCTACCTCACCTTTCGAAGTTTCGAGTCGAGCGAACTAACTGTATTTAGTATTTTTTCTCACTCTCTCAGTTTGTGTTGAAGCTTCTAAGCGATCAGACGCAAGTAATTTTACTTCCTCGTTCGTGTATCTTAGTTACATAATGAGTACTGTAATAACAATTAACAACATTGTAAAGTTGTATCGCGAATTATTCCCAAACCGAAGAATTTATTTATTTATTTATTTATTTATTTATATTCCAAATTACGTCTAACATTACAGCTTATTAACTAATGCGTTAGAGTAATATACATACATTGAAACTAAATTAATAATAATAATATAAATTAAAATTAAAATATTATAGATAAAAATTCTTATAAATTACAATTCGATCAATTAATAATCGTCTTTCTAAAATAACATAAATCCATTAACAATGTCAAGAAACAATTCCATAATAAAAATAAATTATAAACATTAACAATTCCTAAGTATAATAATAAAATGGCTAAAACTGGTCAATAAATTAAAAAAATAATAAAATAACAATACATTAAAATTAAAATAATAAATTACATTGTGTTCAAATCAATCAATCGTCAAATTACATTATTATAGTTGTAGTATCAGTCCTGCGATTCTACAATATTACACACGGCCTTCCCGAACTCATTCAGTGTGCAACTGAACAGGTCAATACGTTTCGCCGCCGCGTTGAGATTGCGCAACGCTCGGGTGAGTGGCGCATCGCGCAGCAAGTTGGTGCGCGCGCGTGGTAACGCCAGCAAGGGCGGGAGCCGTCGTCGCTCTACGCTGTTGGACGGAGCGCACAATCTCAGCTCTTCTAAAATGGCTGGGCTGTCTCGTTCACCCCGCAGAACCATCAGTAGGTACTTGGCAAATGCGACTTCCCACCTGACCTCCAGTTTACTGTATCCCACCATGCCAAGAACGAACAAAGTGGGATACAGCAACGGATACCCCGGATATAACCCATACATTTTCATGTAGAGGTATCGAGCAAATTTATTTTGGATACGCTCCACCATTTGCTCAACTCAACTCAACTCAAATCATTTATTTCACGTAGGTATTTTGCATACACTTGTGAACGTCATTTTTTGCATTTACCACCGTTTCGCTAAAGTGCCTTTAAATTTTAAATCTTAGAGGAGAAAAAGAAACGGCGAAAGAAAACTCCTCGGCACATCTTTTAAAAATAGTGCTTAAAAACGAATTACAATATTTTTGCTAGGTACTACCATTATATACCTAAATACTAACTTGAGCGGAACTGGTTGCGGATGTCTATTACCAAGCATCCTTGTCATTAATATACTCATCAATAGTATAATAACTTTTCTCGATAAGCCGTGCTTTAACACGTTTCTTAAATATTTGTAAGGGGAGGTCAATGATTGATTTGGGCAATTTATTATAAAAGCGTACACCGAGCCCCACAAAAGATCGCTGAACCTTACGCAGGCGATATGAGGAGGTAACTAATTGGTGCATATGTCTAGTTTGCCGATTGGTAACATCGCATTTTTGTTTGTATAAACTCATATTTTTCCGAATAAACATCAAATTGCTATAAATGTATTGTGAAGCTACTGTTAGTACATCTATTTCTTTAAATTTGTCACGCAGTGATTCGCGTGTTTTTAATTTATAAACTGTCCTAATAGCTCTCTTCTGTAACACAAAAATTGTATCGATATCTGCCGATTTACCCCAAAGTAAAATACCATAGGACATAATGCTATGAAAGTAGGCAAAATAAACGAGCCTTGCTGTGTCAACGTCAGTAAATTGTCTTATTTTCCTTATAGCATAAACAGCCTTACTGAGTTTACCCGCAAGCGTCGCTATATGGGATCCCCACTGGAGCTTATAGTCTAAAGTTATTCCTAAAAATACTGTAGATCTTTCCATATTTAATATTTCGTTATTCAATTTAATAGCCGTATTTCCGCTTTTAACATTTGGCAAAACAAATTCTACACATTTAGTTTTATTTGCATTTAGAACCAAATTATTAATAGAAAACCAGTATGAGATATAGTTGAGAGTACTGTTTACATCGTCAAAGTTTATTTTATCTCTTTTTGTTTTAAATATAAGTGACGTATCATCTGCAAACAGTACTATATCAGCATACTTACTAATATGATATGGAAGATCGTTAATATATATTAAGAAAAGAAAAGGCCCTAAAATTGAGCCCTGAGGGACACCGATCAAAACCGGGGATCCTGAAGATTTAGCTCCGTTTATACAGACACTCTGAACTCTACGATTTAAATAAGCTGATACTAGATTAAGTGCCTTTTCGGTAAGGCCATAATGACCTAATTTGAGAAGTAATGTTTTATGTTCTACACAGTCAAACGCTTTCGAAAGATCACAAAATACACCTATAGCGTTCTGTGATGCTTCCCAGGCTTCATATATATGTTTTAAGAGCCTAGCACCTGCATCAACTGTACTACGACCTTTGATAAACCCATACTGCTCAGTATGAAGCAGATTATTGTCAGAGAAATGGGTAATCATTTGATTTAGCATTATTTTCTCAAAAACCTTACTGAGTGTTGGTAAAATTGCAATTGGTCTGTAATTGTTTATGTCTGTTTTATCTCCGGACTTAAAAAGAGGTATTATCTTGCTACATTTCATCAGATCGGGAAAAGTACCCAAATCTACACAATTATTAAAAATTACAGCTAGGTGAGGGGCTAAAACATCTATTATATTATTAATTATTTTTACTGATATTCCCCATAAATCACCTGTTCTTTTATTTTTTAAAGAATGGAAGGTTTTAATTATCTCTGTCGTCGTAGTATATTTAAATTCGAACAGAACACTACATTTATCGACGACCTCTTCTAAGAGAGTACATGCCGTTGCCGGAGAAGACCGAAGAGAGTTTGTTAAGGAAATTGGTATATTTCGGAAGTAATCTTCAAAAGCGCCTGCTACCTCCATATCAGAGGTGATTTTACTTTCGTTGATAATTAATTCATAATTACGGTCACGTGATTTAGTAGCACCGGTCTCATTGCTAATGACATCCCAAGTAGCTTTTATTGTATTAACAGAGTTTATAATTTTGTCTCTAATATATAGTGACTTTGCATGTATGCAAACGGCCCTAAATATTTTTGAATAATTTCGTACATGTTCGAGGAAATCCGCACTGTGATTGAATTGTTTTTGATCATACAGTTCATATAATTTGTTCCTACTTTTGAAAATGCCCTTAGTAGCCCAATCGCTAAATTTACTTTTAGTATTTTCGTGAGAAGACTTAAATTTAAAAACTGTATTAAACTCTTCATTAATATTTTTGAATAAAGCATTATAGTGATTTGAGGGATCACTTTGATTAAAAGCAGACGGATTAGCAATTTTGGAAGAGATTCTATCTTTAAATATTAACAGTTTATTATTAGTTATAGGTCTGTATTTTATTAATTTCTTATTTTTACTAATCTTATTGAAAACTGAAATTCTTTGCCCACAGTGATCAGACCTTAGATTGTTAAATATTTCTTTTTCTACAATTGAACAATTACAGAAAATGTTGTCTAAACAAGTAGCTGTTGTAGCAGTTATTCTAGTGGGCTCCGTGAAAAGTGGATTTAAATTAAAACATTTAAACAGTTCTAGCAACCTAACAGCTATTGATGTCTGTACAAGAATGTCTACATTAAAATCTCCACATACTATTAATTCTTTATTTGATATGCACAATTTCTTAAGTACATCCTCTAGCAAATCTTCGAAATAGTTAAAGTCACTAGACGGGGGCCGGTATACGCATACTATTATAAAACGTTCCAGTTCCACACAAGCCAGTTCCATGGTGCGTTCAACAGAAAGACTCACAATATCTTTTCGATTTTTACATAATACGTCTTTGTGCACCAATATGAGTGATCCACCGTGAATAGCTGTCCTTCTACAGAACGCACTTGATACAGTATGGTGACATAAATTAATATTATCCTGGGAAGTCGACAGCCAATGCTCGCTGATACATAAAATATGTATATTAAACTTTTTAATAAACAATTCTATTTCTAGTTCTTTGCCGGATAAGCCTTGTATATTTTGATGTACAATATTCATATTATGAGGCTTATCTGTTGTCTTTATTACTAGTTTAAATTATTAACTTTACTGGACCTAGTAAATGTGTCAACAATAGAAATAGTGGTACTAATACCACAATCAATAAATGAGTCAATAGACTTTGTTACCTCACATGTAACAGTATCATTTAAATTATAAGCTAACAATGTAGCTAAATGTCGTTGACACCTCATAGGTAAATACATGGTGTCCCTAGTCATCTTAAAGGATGAGGAGATAAATTTATTAATATCAAAGTAAAAAATTGCATCGCTATGATGGTTTGTCAGATTATATAAAGTTTGATTTAATTTATAAATATGATCATTTTCTTTGTAGCTCAGTTGCTTCGAATATGGGAAAGCACATAAAATAAATTTACATTTGGTGTTTTTATGTAACAACAGTAGTCTTTCAATACATTTAATAATATCCCTTTTTTTGATGTTTAGACTGTCACCGATCATAAGAATTAAGGAAGTATTACTATCTAAGTTATTGGAATTAATTTGGTTAATTAAATGCTCAAATGTGGCTCCCGGTGAGCACATGTTGATGACCGAGTGAGTCAGGTTACTACTCATAACGGACCCAAAGTTTTTACCTAGTTTGTCACTAATAATAATTGTTTTCTTTTTTGACTTAACTAGTGGTGAAGTATTAAGGGGGAAATTCTTTGTGACACTTTTACTCTGCACCGCTGTAGTGCACTGACAGCTTTTGCCCTGGTTAAGATGCATTTTATTGGACAGAGATTCAAATCTTTCCATGTTGTCATTGCAAGACTCAAGTAAGTTGTCAAAAGATTTGATATGCTCATCTATTTGAACTTGAGCTTTTGAGTATAAGCTAGTCATGTCCTTCAGAGACTTTTCTAAGCTGTCTATTTTACTTTGCAAGTGCAGGCATTCAGCATCATACAAAGACCTATTGTGCTCCAATTCTGATTGAATTGTATGAACTTTTTTGATTAATGTTAAACATTCTTTTTTACTTTGCCCTAGTTGTTGAATGCTATTTTTATGTTTAATTACTTTTTTAGTTTTATATATGAATCTTTTTATTTTAATATACTTCTTTAGTTTTTTACCACTATTGAAGTACACAGTTGGTTCCATTGTGCTATTGTTGGATGTTAAGTCAATAATACTGGGGGAATTTTTGATACAATAAGAATCACAGTCAACTAGCTCATTGAAAAGGCTCTGAGTAGCATCACATTCCCGAGATTCCTTCAGTAGTTCTAATTGAGATACCGTTTTGTTGGCCTCATGCAAACTAATCTCTAGCTCAGTGATGCGACTCAAGGCCCTTTCGTGCTCATTACTACAGTTGTTGAATGAATCTACAATGTCCTGGAGTTGGTCTCGTTGCTCCAAAGTGTCCATGTATTTAATGTGGAGCTCGGCAAGCTGATTCTTGTAACTGGTGTTTGAATCGATGATTTTCGTTATTTCAGCCTCGCTCTCTTCTCTCTCCTGTAGTAGCTGAGCATTGAGATCCTTAGAAATTTTTAGCTCCTGAAGAGCTAGCTTCAGTTTCGATTCCATATCTTTGTAGGCTAAGTGGCGGGTCATCATTTTTAAATTGTGTTGTTTCTGAAATGAAATAGCTTATGAGTTTTTCTTGTAAGAGTTGACAACTAGTAGTAATTCCTGACCTTAGATTGCACTCGTTATGTACATGTTAAAGTTATTAAGCTATTGTTTGAACAACAATCAAAGTAAGTATAAAAGTAATTAGGTAATTTAACTAAAAGTATCCTATTTAATAATAATAATAATACTGTTCTATCGTATATCTGTTGAGCAGTGTGAAGGAGTAATGTGTCTGGGGCAAAAAAAAGTACTTGTCATCAAATTATACTTCCACAGTAGTCAAGTAAAACGAGACAAATAAGTGCGCCGGTGTATAATTTGACGTGTCTCAAACTTTTGAGATGATGTGAAGAATGAGGTTTTATGTAAATACTTAATAGAGTAAGTATATTATGCGTTAGCAAGAAACAATACTCCCCAGGTTTAATTCCGTTGCAAATTCGAATATTGAGGATGACAGTTTCGACCGGCAACTGAGCGAGTGCAATAATCCAATGTGTTCGGTGCGCACGTCGTTAAAATCCTTATGTCACATATATTTATACAAATTAACACTCAGCAAATAATACTAATTACAACTTTAAAAAGTAATATAACACGCAAAATTTAAATAAATTGCAATTTTATTACAGGAGCTACTTAATAGACGTTTAGCTGGCAGTGTTGCCAGTATCTTGTATTTAATCTCCCTCGGAGCCCATATAGCCGAATTGTGTTCCAAGTTACTCTTTACCAAGGCCTCATATAGGGCTCGCAAAGCCTTCAGGTTAGTGAAGCCTTCCGACTGCCTCAATATGAAACCAAGACTTTGGTACGCTTTTTTGCACACTTCGACTACATGAGCCCGAAAACTGAGATCAGCGGTGAAGTGTACCCCAAGGTCCCTTACTTCCGTAACGCGCCGCAGGGGCTCGCCCTCGACGTGATACAGGTGGTGCTGTGGAGCGCGCGCGCGGCTGAACGACAGTACCGAGCACTTCGCAACATTAAACAGCAATTTGTTGTCGTGGCTCCATTTCACGACTCTGTTTATGTCCTCCTGTAGCCTTGCATGGTCCGAGATGTCGCCTATCTCGCGCACTAGTTTCAGGTCGTCAGCAAATAAAAGGCATGTGGAATTTAGAACCACCTCCGGAAGATCATTTATCATAATAAAATGGAGGGGCCCTAAATTACTGCCTTGGCTGACGCCTGATCTTGTCCAGTACGGGTCCGAACGGTGTCCGCCACAGTCGACATACTGGCGCCTATCCCGCAGGTAGCTGGCAAAAAAGGTCAGCGTGTGCGGCGTGCAGCCCACGCCGGCCAGCTTCGCCAGCAGGACGTCATTGTCGACCGTATCGAACGCCTTCCGGAAGTCGAAATAGGCGACATCTACCTGCCCCCCGGCATCCACTACGGAATATATACTCCTTACGTGATGCTCGCTACGCCTACGCCTTACGTGATGAATACCTATACCTTACGAGGAGCCGTGGCCGGCGCGCTGGTGAAGCAGCAAGGTCAAACAACTTGTGCAATAAGTACGTTACGGAGTACTCCAACAGGGACGAATTAAAGTGCAGAATAGTGATTGCTTTTCGCAAAGTTCATAGTGAATAGAAGTGATCCTTTCGTCTTAAATCGCGTGAAAGACAATTTGTGCAAAACATGTTGAATAATCGTGCATTGAGCGAGGTGCGCATTTTGAAGAATTGTTAAGGTTGGTGTAATTTTGTTATTAGGTTAAATTCTCCATCATCGTAAATAAAATTTATTATTACACATAACCCATGACCCGGGAACAAACATTTATTGTCACATTTTATAAACGTTTGCCCCGGCCGGTATCGAACCCGGGACCCCTCGTTTCGCAGGCAGGGTCACTTCCAACTAGGCTACGGGGTCGTCAAACTGAATATGATATGATGTATGATGAAAGTTGACAAGTTTACGGAGTTTGCATTAGTGACGTGATAAATTGACTAAATTGTAGAAATAACAGAATTTTAAAAATACTCTTTTAATCTTCTAACGTTTAACAGTGTTTATGTTAAAATATTTTTAAAATGGTAATTAAACAGTTATTTATAACTTTCAACGCCCACTACTGCTATCTTGTCCTTACAAGGTCACTAACCCCGTCTTGCCCCGTATGGCACCGCCGCGCCGGCCGCCCGCCGCCGCGCCGCGGCGCGCGGTGCAAGCGGCATCAGCTGTGATTTCGGGCGTTTCCATACGTTCCGAGTATTTTGAGATAATTTTGATTGCCATTTTTGAAATAATTAGTAGTGTAGAATTTTGACTTTATATTTTTGATCATTACCTATGTCCACGTTCTTTCATGTCCTCGAGTATGTCAACTGACTAAAAACTCACCCTGTATAATCTTCTTAGTTTTAATCGGACATAATCTAGATATCGCGAGATGAGGCCCACTACAATTTATACAGCTGATTTCTGTTGGTTTATCACATTCCTTATACAAGTGTTCACCTCCACAAATACTACATCTTTGTTTACCATTACAAATCTTTGCTGAATGATTAAATTTAAAACACCTATAGCACTGTAGTAATCGTGGAATGTATTCAAAAACTCTGTACGAGAATAGATCATATTGTACATTATTAGGCAGTACATTAGATAAGAAAGTGATGCTTACAGTCTGCAATGGAATGCGCTCTTGTCCTACTTTCTTTTGAAAACCTTCTTATTGCCACTATTTCATATGTTGAAGAAAGCCTTGTGTAAAGTTCTTTGTTAGATATACTCGTTGGAACAAATCTAATAATACCGGTTTTTTCAATTTGCGCTGCCGGTATGAACGCCTTCATGTCATATTTTATGAGGAATGTGGTGTTATTAATAAAGTTATTGGCCGTATTATATTGCTTGAAGATAACTGCTATTTTATTGGCATTCACCCTCTGAATACCCGTCACACCTTTAATGTCCATTGCGAAAATATGGTTTAAGTATGTAGGGCTCTTGTTGCCCAATCTGTCGTCTTTTGTGGATTCCACATACACTTTAAAGTCTGTGTTGGTTGAATTTACCGGATAGAGTCGTTTATAATTCGGTTTATAATAAGGCAGATACGCATCTCGCTCATCGCCACAGTCCGATTGTCCAGACCCAGAGCCTCCTCCTTCATCCGTAGGCCGTGGCCGTTTTATTGAGGCGGGCGGGTGAGACTCGCCCCCCTCGTTTACCTCCATTGCTATTGTGCTTTTCAGCAGCTAATAGCTATATCTAATTCACTTTAACTATTAAAAATTCACTATACACGGTGAGTTTTTAGTCAGTTGACATACTCGAGGACATGAAAGAACGTGGTCATAGGTAATGATCAAAAATATAAAGTCAAAAGTCTACACTACTAATTATTTCAAAAATGGCAATCAAAATTATCTCAAAATACTCGGAACGTATGGAAACGCCCGAAAACACAGCTGATGCCGCTTGCGCCGCACGCCGCGGCAAGATGGCGCGGCGCGCGGCGGTGCCGTACGGGGCGAGACGAGGTTAGTGACCTTGTAAGGACAAGATAGCAGTAGCGGGCGTTGAAAGTTATAAATAACTGTTTAATTACCATATTAAGAATAATTTAAAATAAACACTGTTAAACGTTAAAAGATTAAAAGAGTATTTTTAAAATTCTGTTATTTCTACAATTTAGTCAATTTATCACGTCACTAATTCAAACTCCGTAAACTTCTCAACTTTCATCATACATCATATCATATTCAGTTTGACGACCCCGTAGCCCAGTTGGAAGTGACCCTGCCTACGAAACGAGGGGTCCCGGGTTCGATACCCGGCCGGGGCAGACGTTTATAAAACGTGACAATAAATGTTTGTTCCCGGGTCATGGGCTATGTGTAATAATAAATTTTATTTACAATGATGGAGAATTTAACCTAATAACAAATTTACACCAACCTTAACAATTCTTCAAAATGCGCACCTTCTCGCTCAATGCACAATTCAGCATGTTTGCACAAATTGTCTTTCACGCGATTTAAGACGAAAGGATCACTTCTATTCACTGCGAACTTTGTCAAAAGCAGTCACTATTCTGCACTTTAATTCGTCCCCGTTGGAGTACTCCGTAACGTACACAAGTTGTTTGACCTTGCTGCTTCACCAGCGCGCCGGCCTCGGCACCTCGTAAGGTATAGGTATTCTTCATCACGTAAGGCGTAGGCGTAGGGAACATCACGTAAGGAGTAGGTATTCTTCGGTTTGGGAATAATTCGCGATACAACTTTACAATGTTGTTATTTGTTATTATTACAGTACTCATTATGTAACTAAGATACACGAACGAGGAAGTAAAATTACTTGCGTCTGATCGCTTAGAAGCTCAACACAAACTGAGATAAAATAGTAAAATACACAGTTAGTTCGCTCGAAATTTCGAAACTGTCGGGACTCAGCCGCGCGGGGAGTGACCGTGGCGGCACTGTCAAAGGGTCGTTGGCGCGTTGGCGCACGTATTTTGGTGCGCCCGAATATTGGCGGTGGCGGCGGCGGCGCATCAAAGAAAATACAAAAGGCCGGAAGTCTTTATGATTCACCGCGTTTTCGGCTGATTTTTATTTTTTTGATTTTTATTTTATTTATTATTTTTTTTAACCGTGTGCGCGGTATGCGTTAGGTTGTCCACGATTGGGTTGTTTAATGGATAATTAGGTGAAATTTTAAGCACCGTTTTTTATTACATATTTGGAACGAGAATCGAATACTGAGTACCCCCTATTCTAACTGATTTATATATATTCTAACTGACTAAAAACTCACCCTGTATAAAAGAAAATTTTAAAATTAAAGTAAAAAGACAACCGCGTTTTTTCAAGGTTCCCGCCAGAATCCCCTCAACTGATTCACAACCGACTCTTCTTGGAGAAATATAGTTTTCGCTTTTTCGTAGGTTAAGTTTGTGATAGATAGTAACTTTTTCCTTATATTTCCATCCCGAATTCCACATATGAGTTGATCACGACATGCATTCTCAGCGTGTGTACCAAAATTACACTTGGATGCCACTTCTTGAAGTGCGGCTATCTATTCGGTACCAGACTCGGATTCTATTTGCATTCGTCCGTAAAATATGTATTTATTTGTGGATGCCAAACCAGGGGAATCATATTTTTCCTTTAAAATTTTTGCCAACTCTTCAATAGATTTCTCGTTAGGTTTATTAGGCAGAAAAATACTGTGGAGTATATTATAGTGTTTTACGCCAATGTGACATAGAAATAAGGGCTTTCTGACTTTACTGGTAGCACTCTCCTTTGGGACCTGGTTTAGTGTGCAGTATTCCTCGAACAACTCCAACCAACTTTCAAAGCTTTGCTCGCTATTGTCGAAAATTGGTAAGTTCCCAATAAAATTACGATTGCCTTCCATTGATAAAACGTATAATGTATATAGAATCTATTTCACGTAGTTTTAAAATAAGCTTTTCATAAGCTGAATCTTTTATTACTCTATTATGATAATCCTTGCTCTTGATTTTCCATAACGAAGGCTCCGATTGGTATAGTAGTATAAACTCTTCCAGCCATTCGCGTTGAGCCATGGTCGATAAGTTTTCGCAAAGGCAGATAGCAAGGTCGATACGTGTTCACTTCACGCTCGCTGTGACAAAACTGACAAAACTGCGCAGTTTCGACTACACACTCTCAGTTTTAACTGTACAGTTCTATCTGTACAGATTTATCTATTCATATTTTGATTAGATTCAGTTAAAACTGTACAGTTCAACTGTTTGTTCTACACACCTAACGATTTAACTGTACAGTTCGACTGTACAGTTAAATCGCACAGTTAAAACTGAAGGTGTGTAGCCCGCATAAGACTGTAACTTTGTTTCCTAAGCCAAATATAATTATTTTATTTCAAAAAGTTTATACATTTGAACCCCTCTTTTATATTCGCTAACACTCATTGTTCTTTGTGAAGTGCTATTGATTCTTAACTACTTATAGAATAATCGCCCAAGCCCAATGTCAATTTAAAATGACATTGGCGTTTATTTTATTTCTTATTGACGTGACAACGTCTTATAATTCGGTGGCACGCATGAAAAAACATGACTCAGGCGTTACCGTCGTTACCGTTGGTGAATTATTATCCCCTACCAGCGCCATCTATGTATTGTGCAGTGAACAATTATTCATTAAGTTCGATTGGGTCCATTTATCGATGGGAGGAAGGCTGGCTGAGCTGGTAGTTCACTCGCAGTACACTAGATGGCGCTGAGTAGTGGGGGCGCTATAATTCTGATATATTGTCGAATAGGTATTCGTGCTTTCATCATTAAAATGAATAGCATCGGTCCGCTAGTGCAGCGATTGTAGGTTATGCTATAATTGACATTGACAAATCTATTAAACAAATGAAATTAAAATTTTCTTTTGAAAAATGCTACCATTCCATCAGTATTTTCTTAAGACGTTGTCACGTTCAACTATCGTCAGTAAACCGACTTTACAGACAACCATTTTTTTTTATGGTGTGGCATAAAATAATACCCATAATCTCAAATTTTCATTATCATACCAAATCAAATTTTAATCCCTCATTACAAGTTATAAGTAATCTATATGGCGGAACAACGTTCGCTGGGACAGCTAGTAAACAATATTATAAAGATGTTAAACATTACTGGTTTTGGTGTTTGAGCTGCCTGCACCGGCACTGTTGCCGATACACTTGTTAAATTTTGCATTGGATAACGTACCGATATGTATTTGTCAATCCACTTCTTTGCTCGAGCGTTACATCCTTTTCAAAGGCACAGACCTGCTAAGAGTACCTAATTTGTCAGGACTTTAAAATTTATAGATAGTTACTTACCCTATGTGCGTGATGTGCGTCCTCGTTAATTATGAGGAAAGACCCGTGCTCAGTGGGCCATTAATGGGTTGATGCGGAATTCTATGAGCTGAACAGATTTTCGCTAAAGGTACATTTTGTTGTTTTCGGTGAGTACGTATTCCAGTTAAGATTCCACTTTGTAACTATCTGTGGGCTAACTGGTTTACTTAATCAACTATTGTTAATATGAATCACGGTTACCATCGTAAGATATAGACAATCCTAGTGCAGCAGTATGGGGGGGGGGGGGGGTCCGGTGGTGCCAGAGAAAGTTGGTATCAGGTTCTTCCTTGGGAATTCCAGAATAAGTAGCCTGTACATTCCTCTATCTTCCAGTGAAAGTAGATAGTATTAGAATCGGTTCAGCCGTTCTAGAGATAAGCTCAACAGACAGATAATAGTGAAACAAATAGACAGACAAATTTCTTATTCAATCTTATTGAGACGTAGGTAATAATAAAACAATTCAACATGGAATTCAAGAAAATTTATTCGTATACCTATATCTAATTAGCTACGGCATAGTTGCCTACCTACCTACACCTATACTAATACCTACCTATACCTAATAATACCTAGTGGTATTATTTTCGTTACTTCTAATACATACCTACATTAAATAAATTTATATCGATACACATAGAATTCTCCAGTTAATTACAATAAGTGTTATAGGTATTTAAACTTATCCTGTATTTAAGAAAGTAGGTACCTACTTCTCAAACAACTTACAAGATTCTTTGTACAATATCGTTTACTGTAACTTCTAGAATTCATGATTTAAAGAAGGATGGCCAAATCGTACCAGACGACGAAACGATGGCGTCCCAATATGACATATATTTGAAAAATACCCTTATTTTTTAAGATTCTAAAAAACATAAGAAATATCTCTTTAAGTAGCCACAAAAAAAAGATATTCATTTATTTTTGTTTGTGTAACTTTTCTTGGACTAACTGGTCTTGTTCAACTGCGTACAACGGAACGTCATCGTGGTGATTAAGTACTCTGTGAACGTCATTTGGCATCGACCCATCGGGCCATCGATCCGACCCAGTGTTGCCAGATACCACATAATTACGGTAGGTCTACCGTAAACGATGTTTAGTGTTTTAGTACATTTTACCGTATTTTGACCCACACAAAAACTGATTGCAATAGGGAAAACCTCAAATCTCATACAATACACCGTATTTTGTAGAATTCACGGTATTTCTAGTTTTTGCATCTGGAAACACTGATGCGACCCGATTATTAGTTTACTATTAACCTCTTGCGCGCACGGCCGCGAAAAAAAAAAGTGCCTCTAAGTGTCGTTAGTGTTTACCTAAAAACAACAAAATTTCAACGAATTTTTGTGTTTTAGGTAAACCGTTATTATTGCTTAAAAATAATTAAATCTGCAATAAATTATATATCAATAGATTCGTTATTAGATGTACTATGATATTAGTCGTGTATTTTTTAGTTTTATTTTGTAGTTTTTATAAAATATACGCAGAAACATGAAAGTTTAGGTAATTTTTTGCTACTTACGAACTTTACGGCGTAATATCTTCAAAACACAAGACACATACACTTACACTATACTTTTATAGGATAACACAATTCACTCTAGCTTCATTCATATCATTTTTACACTTTACCGACTTTTATTTACTTCAAAATAAAATTATTTTCGCAATGAGGGGCCGCCGCGTCTGCCGAACTGACCGGACCGTACTGACCGCTATACTGACCGGCCAGTGACCGTTACTCTCAAAACGCGCTAGGGCTGTCATTCATCCAACGGAAACATTCATCCGTAATAGTAATGTTAGAAGTATGTACTCTTTTTGGTGAAAGTTTTTGGAATCTTATTCCAAAGTGTAATTTTGTACTTTTGTTTATAAAATAAATATTTACAATTATACATAAATATTCGTAAATATGTATCTGAATAATCAGATCAGATTTGATTCCAACTAGAATTTTCAAGGAAAATATAAATTTTGCTTCAATTGCAATAGCTGAATCAAATCTGATCTGATTTGATCCATTCTAGTTGGATCAGATCAGATTTGATTCCAACTAGAATTTTTATATTTTGCATGAAAATTCTAAGTAGAAGTATAAGTAGTAAAAATTAAAGTAGTGTTACGGGGGAGTATTTTTGAAATAAACAACACACATAAGTATAATATTAAATTTATAATAAAAAAATAATAAAGATAAATAGAAAGATAGAGAATACTCTTTATTGCACACACAAGTTAATATTTACATCAGCTTATATTAGACACAGTACAAAAGGCGGTCTTATCGCTAGACAGCGATTTCTTGCAGACAACTAAATTAATTTATAAAACTAAATTATAAAAATGTTTATGGTTACAGACACATACATAGTAACTTTAGAATAATGAGGAAATATATTTTTTTATTTATTTTTTATTTATCAATACAAACACAGAACACAGAAAATAGAGAACATCAAATAACATTTTTACATACAAACACAGAACACAGAAAATTGGAAGGTTCTACTTCAGATATGACGCTAATACCCGCTGGTGTTTCCAAGGGGGCAATCTCCCAATCCGACGTCGAGCTGGAAAGCTGCTGCGCTGGGTTCAGCCAGCGATGGACATGCCGAGGGTTACGGTCCAAAACCTCCTCCGCTTCCTCTTCGAACATGTCCATCAGCTCAGCCAACTCCTCAAGATTTTAGCTGAAAGAAAAACAATCTATTTGAGTAACCATCTACATAAACCATGGACGAAAATAACCTGTCATATAAAATTCAAGGGCTTACAAAATTGGGCGCCCCTGCACCATTCGCACCGAGCTGCTAGGGGTTTGGCAAAGCGGCACCGGTTCCCCCTTCGGCTTTATGGACCCCCCTGGAGTCACCAGCACCGGTAGTCCATAGCTTCTGCAAAAATTATATCGATCGAATGTACTAAAATTCGTGCAAAATTAAGTGTAAAGCCTTGCGTACAGTTAGTAAGACAATATTTACCGCGGTGGGCTCCTCTCCACTCTTGAGTCCATAGCCGGCAGCTCGGATGCGAGCCTCATGATGAGGTTTCGCCTCGCCGTCACATCCGGGTTAGAATCGATAGTACAATCGAATAGTGCTGATCGACCGGAGCCTGGCCTGTCGCCTAAAATAAAAATAAATACAAATAAAAAATAACGAACAGACTGACCCATCCTTTTTTCCTTCTCCCTTTCACCCTTCACTTCCACTCAAACAAAGCAAGTAAATTTATGTACAAAATATTATAAGAAAAATATTCTCGACTACACGAAAAAAAATCCGCTATTCCCTATACCACCACATTCCAACAATGCAGGATATTACGTACGCAATCAAAAAAATAGAAGTAAACAATTTCAATAATACCACCACCACCACCGAAAATATTTTTGTCACTAAAACTGCTCACCTACCAACCCTAGCACAATTATACGAAAAAAACAAAAGAACATGGCTGCTCGTCAGTATTGAGTAAAAATGTGTATAATGAGGTAAACGGTATAAATAATGATGTAAATGTAAACCTATTCACTAAATCTGTTTTGTGTATGATAATAAACTAACTATATTATCAGAAACCAATTGTTTCTTATTAGAAATCAATGTATTTACGTAATAATCGACGTAAAACATGACGCCATCTTAGTTGCGACAACGATGGTTCGTCACAAAAGAGGTGTTTTTGGTTACATATTTTGTTTATTTCTAATGAACAACACTTTACACACAATCTACAGTAAATTATCTACACTTATATGTATAAATCTTATAAGAATACTTACATTTTTCTAACACTCTTGGCGAAATAGCACACGACAACAAACACGGAACTTAGCGCGATCCGTCACTGAGAATATGTGTCAAATTTTATTTTTTTGTGGTTGCATCACCCACAGAAAATCACGTCCGAAAATCGTAAACGATAGCCAATTTTGTATACTCTGTGACTGTATTTAATTCCTGATTGGTCGGTTTATATGATTGGCCAAAAACAACTACCAATGAGTACCAACCACGGAGCGTTTAGTTGGGTCAACGTATGACCCAAATACATTTGAGCAGTGCTGCCATTTTAGCGCTTTCGGCGCTAGATCTAGCGCTTTTTTGATGAGCCTAGCGCAGAACTCAAAATTTTAGCGCCTAGCGGATAATTTAGCGCTTTATGATTACTATAATGTCAACACGTTTAAAAAGTGTTTTACGGACATATTTTACAATTCAAAAATATAATATATGATTCTTTATTTTCTGAAATGGCTACACATACTTACCTACTCAAGGGGAATTCCCTTTAGTTCTCAGATTTTCATTTGCGCCGAATTGCGACTTGGTTTTATTCATACCGGCAATGTCATTCTCTCCGAGTGGTTTGATTTATACGAGATTAATTTGTTATGTTATAGTTATGAGCTTTAATTAAATAAATATTCCGTTCTCTGAACAATTAAAGTTAAAGTGAAATCCGTTATTTTGTCGTGTCAACCAGTTGTGTGAATTTTGTATCTAGTATTTTTTGAAGACCGTTTAGTTTAGAAGATGGAAGTACCATTAGTTAAACAAACTGTGTATAAGCAAAGATATAAAGTTGAGTGGGAAAAAATACCGGAATTTAAACTGTGGCTGAAACCTGTGTCTGGGAACGACACAAAAGCTATGTGTACATTTTGCAAAAAGGAGTTTCTTGCAAAATTAAGCGACATACGAAGACATTGTGATTCGGCAAGTCACAAAAAACAGGCAAAACCTTTTTTGGACAAAAAACAAACACAGATTACATCCATGATACAAAAACCTATGGAAAAGACCTGCTTGGAAGCTGAAGGGGCTCTAGCAATGTACGTAGCTGAACATACGGCTATACAAGCAATCGATCATTTGACTGAATTATGTAAAAATAAATTTTCGGATTCAAAAGCTACTTTAGAAATGAAAATGCACCGCACTAAATGTACCGCTGTTATTCAGGAAGTATTGGCTCCCCATTTTGAAAAATCTCTAAGAACAGATATCGGATCTAATTCGTACAGCTTAATCTTAGATGAGTCTACTGATGTATCTGTTCGAAAATATCTCGGTGTTGTCATAAAATATTTCAGCAATATGCGCAGTGAAATAGTTTCAACATTCTTAGCGTTGGTTGAATTGGAATCGGCACATGCTGAAGGTATATTTACTGCAATAGTAGCCTTGATTGAAAAGTTTAACCTAGACAAACGCAAATTGATCGGAATCGGGACAGATAATGCCGCCGTAATGACTGGAGTAAACGCTGGTGTTTACAAATTGTTGCAAGAGAGGCTTTCTTTACCTAATCTTGTACTGATTAGATGTGTTTGCCATTCAATCCAGTTAGCAGTTTCTCACGCTTCCTGTGATACAATTCCAAGAAACATTGAATTTATGATTCGAGAAACTCATAATTGGTTTAAGCTCTCAGCGAAACGCCAAAGTGAATATAAACTATTATACGAAACCATAAACTGCGGAGAAGAGCCATTAAGGATACTTAAAACATGTGACACACGCTGGTTGTCAATAGAACCCGCTGTTACTAGAATCTTAAGCCAATGGATTGAACTAAAATTAAATTTTCAACTGATGAGAAATAAAGAAAACTGTTATCAGGCAGAATTACTTTATAAAATGTATGATGACGTAAGAAATAAAATTTACTTACATTTCCTTTGTGGAATATTAAATAGTGTACAGGGAGCAATAAAAATATTTGAAAGCAAAACTTCAGATCCCTGTTTGTTATATAATACGCTCTATGATTTAATAAAAAATTTGTGCACAAAAATTATTATAACTAAATCAGGGATGCAATTTGACAGTATCAATGTGAGAGAACATCTTTCTTTGAGCCCTTACCTCGGCTATGTATTTGAAAAGGAGCTGAACGAGTCCACGTTAGTTGAGGCAGAAAAAAAAGCAATCAAGAATAGGTGTGTCGAATTTATTATAAAATTAATAAATGAACTGCAACAAAGAATGCCAGAAAACTTAAAATTATTGAAAAACACTATGGCGCTATCTGTGTCAGTGATTTTAAAGCCAAATAGAAAAATTGATAATTTTGTACAAGTTCTAGAAAATATTGGATATAATAACAATATGGATGCCATTATTCAGCAGTGGCAAACTGTGATCCTGCAGGAGTGGGAGAATACTGAGGACACAGTAAAATTTTGGGTGGAGGTTCAGAAGTCAAAAGATGCAGCTGGTAATTGTCCATATAAGGAATTGTTTGATATCGCAACAAAAGTAATGAGCATACCTCATTCAAATGCTGATATCGAACGTGTATTCAGCTTAATGAATGCTGTCAAAACTAAGTTACGAAATTCAATACAACTAAAAACAATTAACGCCATTCTGCTGATAAGAACCGGGCTAACTGCTGTCAATAGCACCTGCTATGATTATCAGCTTCCAAGTGATGTCCTAAACATGATTGGAAAGTCAGCAAAATACAAACAAAAAAATGAAATAGACATTACTATTGATCAACCTGGCCCTTCGACTTCGCGTTCTGTTGAAGATAAAATATGATTTTTTTTAAATGAAAAGATATAATGTGAATGATGATTTAGTACGATAGTTATTATTTTTTTCATCTCGTGTTTTTATTTTTTACCATTAACGTTTAAATTTAGCGCGAAATCTAGCGCTTTTTAGATACACTGAATTTATAGAAATCTAGCGCTTTTTGAATCGCTGTTAGCGCTAAATGAGTATTTTGATCTGGCAGCACTGCATTTGAGCGCTTACTTTTTCATGGGTCATACGTTGACCCAAATACGCGCAAGGGGTTAAGGGGCCTACTCAAAGCACTGCCTGCAGGGCCTGCTTGCAGTTACTGCCGCAGAGGATGTTGCTCCACAAAGCACTGCAAATCATTTACGCGGCATACGTTGTTGTGTTCACTTTGTCCTTGCCTAAATTCGTCAGTTTTTATAAATGGCTCCTACATTATTCAAACACCAAAAAATAGCATTGGGTTTGACTGTATTGAGTACTTGTAGCGTTGAAAAGAAAAAAAGGAAGCACTGGTGTAAAAAATGGTTACTACTGCGTAAGACATTGAGTCACGCCAATTTATTGAAGGAATTAGAACCTGATGACTATAAAAACTATCTTAGAATAGATGAATCAGTCTTTGAAGATTTATTGCAAATGGTGACACCACTAATTGAAAAAAAAAGTATTTTGATGAGAGATACTGTAAGCGCAAGAGAAAGATTAATTGTTACTTTAAGATTTCTTGCTACTGGGGCCAGTTATGAAGACTTGAAATTTAGATCAATGATCTCTCCACAGTTACATTGTAAAATTATACCAGAAACGTGTTGGGCAATCTATGTCTCTTTAAAGAAATACATTATGGTAAGCAATAAAAGAATTATCATCATCAACAGCCATTTTAATGTTTATTTTAAAAAATAGGTACATAAAAATACAATTTGTATTAGTTTTTATAATGTAATTTTAACAAACGGTATGATATCCCACTTAATCATCTTAAAAACCTAATTCTCATGCTTTTTATTATACAATAAAAACTGTCCTAACTGACTTCCTTTTCCTTCATAAATAACTGAAGATTGTTTCTGATTAACATAATCAAGACTGTCATCTTGGGATATTGCACCTAAGCTATTATTTGTCATTTGTGGACTGTTTGCAAACGATGGTGAAACAACATATTGTTGAGATCCAATGGGAGTAGAGGTTTTAGGAGGGCGTTTTATAATAATCCTAGGATGGTTCAGGGAATTTTCATTATATTTGTATTGTGGAGATGTGAGAGGAAATGTAACTGAAGTGGGTGATGGTGAAGGAGAGGGAATAATTGAAGATGAGGGAATAGAGACGAATGAATTATTGGTTAGTTGCTCAGTACTGGCATAAAAAATTACATCTGAAATGAGTTTTCTTGCTATGATCTTCTGATTTGCAGTTAGATCTCTCAATTGTACTCCAATAGATCTACCTATAATTTCCCAATCATCCTCTTTAGCATTTAATATTTTATTTGTTGTGTCGAGCAGCCGTTCCTGCTTTTTTTGAAAACTTGAAAGTTTGTTTCTTTTTACAGCTGGTGGAGCCTCTGAATTACAATCCTGGAAAAAGTAAAGCTTGATATTAATATTGTTTCAGATGCCTACAACAGAAGTAGAATGGATAGAAACTGCAAGAGAGTTTGAAGAAAAATGGAATTTCCCTCATGTAATTGGAACTATAGATGGAAAACATGTACAAATTGAAAAACCATCAGATAGTGGCTCATTGTTTTATAACTACAAACACTTTTTTAGTATTATTTTGTTTGCAATGGTTAATGCCAATTACGAATTTATGTTTGTACATGTGGGAACAAATGGATGTGCTTCAGATGCAGCTATTTTAAAAAATACACAATTTTATAGAAATTTAGTAGAAGATAAATTGAATTTGCCACAACCGTGCCCCTCATCTAATGGCGATGTACCTGTGCCTTATGTTTGTTTGGGGGATAGTGCTTTTTCCCTAAACCGTCATATAATGAAACCGTTTCCATTCAAAAATATTAGCCATGAACAGAGAATATTTAATTACAGACTTTCACGTGCAAGACGAGTTGTCGAAAACGCTTTTGGCATACTGGTTACACGATTTAGAGTTCTGCGCCAAAGCATAAACGTTAAAGTGGAAAATATTGATTATATTGTCTTAGCATGTTGTGTTTTACACAATTTTTTGCTAAAAAAGTCACGTGCCAGATATTTTACTTCCAAAAGTGTGGACCGTGAAGATGTCAGAGGAATCAAATTTCAACCTGGTGAATGGCGGCGGTCTGAAGAATTAACTCCTCTCGAAAAATGTTCTACAAGACAAAAGAATGAAGAAGGAAACAACATTCGAAGTATTTTTACAGAGCATTTCAGTGGCCCTGGACGTGTACCATTTCAAGAACAAATGCTGAAAATTGTGAGATCGTCCGATGAATAGCCAATACATCATTGAGTTGTTATTTTTAATTGCTTTGTTTTTGGGTTGAGATGATGATTGATAATGAATAAAAAGGTACTTTTATTTTTAATGTATAAATTAAAACAAAAGTAATTTAAGAATCTGTGTTTGCTTAAATGACTCACATTAGCATGGGTAATAAATAAATAGTTAAACTTACCTCATCAGCAGATACTGCAGTATCCACACCAATTCGGGCAGCTATGTCCTTTTCATCCAAAAAAGTTAGTAGCTCGTAGTACCATAGCGTAGGCACATACACATCGTCAATACTGGCACCAGTCTGAGTAGAATTCATAACCTATAATAATTAGATGTGTCACATAAACAATAAGTTAAGAACTATCTATATGTTAGAGATATGCGAATAAAATAACGTACATTATATTGCCATTGTGTTATTTTATAATATGGTTTATAATGTGATTAATTTGTGTAATTCATTCATCCAATGTTACAAAATAAAAGTGCATAAGTAGGTACGTACCTTCTTTCTTTCTCTTCCATACGATGTCCTCATGTTTTCTAATTTTTTTTTGAAAACTGCTAATGTAGCATCTTTGTCAAAAGTTTTATATTTTTCATGTAAAAGCGATATGGCCTGCGACCGCATATCTTTGTTATGATAATGATCGTGGTTAGTTTTCCAAAGACATGGCAAATCCCTATACAATTCAAATACGTCCCTCCACACGTCTTTTTCTCGCTGGCTCATTAATTCTTGAAGAAAACAGAGCCAAACAAATAACAAATAATATAATAACACCAAACCAACTAACCACCAAACTAACTGATTAATTGATAAATGACAACCACTGACAAGACAAACCACAGATTACATAGAGTAGACAAACGTCGCAATGTACAGACGTAAACAAAATGGCGGCCTAAATCGGTCCGACCGAGCTACACATGTCCCTGATTGCAGTTTACGGAGTGGGGAGATCGTGTGTCGGGCTGGCAGAACGTCACTGCGGCCCTGCGACAGGGTGAACAATTAAAATATCGGCCCTGCATGCATACATACAATACGATCGGCAGTGGCACTGCAAGCAGGGCCCTGCAGGCAGTGCTTTGAGTAGGCCCCTTTAATTCGTTGCACAGAATACATGCGGAAATACGTACAGAGTAAACGATTGTTAGTGCTAGCACAGATCCAAAGAGGATATAAACACTATGGCACAGATCTACAATATTAAACTGCTATACATAATTCGGATCGGTCTTCAGAGTTGATAAGTGTGCGCCACTCCTTAAAAGCAGGACACGTGCTACCGACGATGTCCAGTTGTAGTCTACATAGCTGACTCTGACGTCTCTGAGTTTAAATGGCTCCAGCTACATTCGTGGAAGTATGAAACCTATGGAAACGACATGTCAACATAAAATGCGTGCCACTGTTACGTTATCGGGCCATGAAACATGGCGGCTTTAGTGCTGACCTATCACTCAACTACTCATGACCTGTAACTGCACATATGAACCTTGCTCACTATAATGTAAATCTTCCTTTATTTACCCGGCAACATTAACAATAACCAATATTTTTAATTTTATTTATAGCGTACCTATGTATGGTTAAAGATGGCTGATTTGAGTTTGACCACGACTTTGACAAGACAAGTACCGGCTGAACTGACTGACAATGTCATTTGGGTCGGTAAACATGGCGGATTTTCGGCCTCATTAAGTAGTTAGTAGTAGTAGTAGTAGTAGTAATACGTATAGAACAATATGTCGTGTCTCTACTATATTACGTCCATGGCTACATTATAGTGATCTGTTGACTCTGTCTTGTACGAAAATAAATTAATCTAATCCCTTCACTAATAAAATTTTAAATTTCTCTCGACAGCATGAAAAGAAGTGGAATATTTTATTTAATGTCTATAATTTTTTGTGTGTCATCAATATTAATCATGCATAGTTCTAAACCACGCTTGCTATGCACGCACATTGTATTTAATGTGTATACAGGGTGTAATCGTTAAGTGTGCACAGGCGATTATTCCGTAACTATTACAAATATCAAAAAGCTTTAAACTAATATCGAAAGCACTTTACCTAATGAGTAAAATTACAATAATAATTTATTAAAATAAAAACGAGAAATATCCAAAAAAATTACATTAAACTCTCCCATACATTTAGTATGAGATAGTAGAAAGGTTTTACTTTCTTTATTTAAAGTGGAGTAGTACCTACTCATTTTACCCTTATCATTTTATAATTATGTATAATATGATATTGATGAATTTCAATTAGATACACACGTGTAGATTAATTTTATCTTACCACTTCAAATTAATAATAAGCCTTGTTTCAATATCGTATTGATTTGAACTGGCTGAAAAGCAACTTAATAAATAAAAACAAAAAGAAAGATACTCTTTGGTGTTCGTTCTAAATTCAAATTCTTTATCGCGGGAGTAGGTACTATTCCACTTTAAATAAAGAAAGTAAAACCTTTCTACTATCTCATACTAAATGTATGGGAGAGATTAATGTAATTTTTTTGGATATTTCTCGTTTTATTTTTAATAAATTATTATTGTCATTTTACTCATTAGGTAAAGTGCTTTCGATATCAGTTTAAAGTTTTTTGATACCTGTAATAGTTACGGAATAATCGCCTGTGCACACTTAACGATTACACCCTGTATATTAAAAGCGCCATCTTTCGTATACCTCCTGCAAATTGTACGTTCAATTGTACTGCAGAAGTAGATTTCAGATTTGACTGTAGAGGTCGCTGTTATGAATATTATAAAAGGTAGAAAAGATTGACAGAATACTAGAATAGATGTTATTACTTACATAATTTAATTAATATACTTTTGTGTAGTTAAGGGTATCACATATAGGTTAAGGATAAATGGAGTAAAATAAATACAAACAAGTACATTATATACTTAAGTAAAAATTTAATAACAATTAATATGCATTTGTCTTTTTCATGTCTTTTCTTACGATTATATAAATACACTTCATTCATACATAACAACAACATTTAGTAGGTACCTATCTACTTACACCCAAATAAATAATTGTATACCTACAAACGTTTCGAACAAAGCAAAATAAATGGTTGTAACGAAATTATCTACTTATATTATAGATTCTAGAACCTAGAATTAAGGCAACACAACACAGATAATAAATAATGTTCTTTGGCGGGAGATGTTGGAAAACAATGCAGTTTTTTACGCCTAATTCCAAGTTTCCAACAAGAATTTGTAAATAATATTATAAATCTTATTTTTGAAGCTAAATCTTCTATAGGAATATAGAAAAACTTCCCGTCTTCAAGTTCAGCAGATTGTGACGTACTGCGCCGGACCGACGACGGCGACGACACGGTGCGGTCTGCACTTAAACTATACATTACAATGTACCTTAGAATAATGACACTAGTGTAGTTAGTGTAATTATTCTAACTAATGTATAGGTACTAACATACATTTGACAGTTTTGTTTGGCAGACACATTAGGCCGAACTACCACCTCCAAGATCTGGACTGAAAATCAGCGCTGCTAGGTCTACATGCTAGCAGCTCTATGCTGAGGTCAAATCTTTTTGTGGTGTGGTTCTACAACCTTAGAATAATAACACTATAGAAAGACAGTCTTCATACAAACGCTCTGTATAAAGTGAAGCACTAAACCGAAACTTTCCCGAAAGCGGGGAATGATTCGGCTGCGGATAATCATATTTTTTTAGCAATAATACTTAAATAGCTTTTCAGATATTTTGTGACACAATTTAACTGGACAAATCGTCATAATCCTTTTTTTCACGAGACACGTTTGGCGTGCATTGACATGAGCTGCCCGGTGTTTGGAGCCATTTCTGGCTCCAAACACCGGGCAGCCTACTAGTCTACAACATTATATTATTTTCAGTTTTTTTTTTATCTAAAGATAGTATTTCAAATACTGAGTCATATACATTATATTACATACAAATAAATATATTTATTTCTTTGTAAAAATAGAGTCCCATACGCCACATTGAATTACATAACATCGAAGTTCGTGACATGGACGTTACATCGACGTATGGGACCCGTAAATGACTTGCATTATTTTCTTATATCCTAAAAGTAAATAATATTTTTCTGTCTGCATAAAACCTTTGTACCTCTTTTTAAGAATAACGCATTTACGATTTAAATCTTTTTCATATAACAAATTGATCAAGTAACTTTCAGTTATTTAAAAAAATGTTACCTCAGCACATGCAACTTCCGTTCCACGCTCAAATAAATCAAACAATTGTACATACACATTTCGATATGCAATATTTATTTGTCCTTTTTTCAATTGTCCTGTTTATAAACATGTATACAAATGTGCAAAGTACGTTTGAGTGTGTTTTATGTACATCATTATATCATGTATGTATATCGTACAAACGTGTAGGTACATATTCGATGTATGATGTACGATGTAACATGTGCTCGGTATACTTGATTTACTTAGTACCTACACTGTACAATTGTACATTAAGTGTCCGATGTTTAAACGTATGGATTTATGTTTAAACTAGATAGAATCAATTACTATTTTCTATTAACTAGTACAATCCCCTTTATGTCTTTTATATTCGCTTGGGTTATAAATTACCTATGATTTTAAACTTACATCATCATCAAATTGTATTTAACGGATATTCATATTCACGAGAGGACATTATTGAATAAATAATTGAACTGGCAGTCTTGTACCGCAACGTCCGCAATTGGACGTACGTATTTCCTAAAAAACGTTCCAATCCACAAACATACCATTTTGAGAAAATCGAGATTAAATTTCAACTCATACTTCTTCATACAATGGGGGTTGGTGAACTACTAAGTTCTAAATGACAACAGGCTAGTTGACTAATTTTGAAAAACTAAATCATAGTTTGCCAAATGGTCTAATTTAACTGAAATATTAATATTTCAGTAACGTATTTTAATTTATATTTTCATGAACTATTTGACGTTTGCGTCAAAAAACGCGTCAAACTGTCATGGCGACTCGTGTGACGTCATATGTTGGAAAACGAAGAGCTGTTTGGTTGAGCGGAAAGACCAAAATCCTATGTCAAGTTTGTTTAGTTTTGCAACGTGTGACGTCACGCGTCGTATTGGCGTTCGCTGTCACGTGACTAGTGACTGTAATTTCGGGATTTTATTCCTCAAAAATATTAAATAATAATGATTTATTTAATCAATGAGATCGATTTTTTGCATTTGTAAATATTAAGCTACCGTAAAAAATAGAAATCTTCAAAATATTTTCTTACTGTCAACTACCCTATTATAGTGACAGTGGGTGACTTGTCAAATTTTGTGAGCTAGTGTTGCAATAAAATAAAGAAAGCGAATTTGCACAGATTATGGTATTGTAACAGCTAGTACCTAAATATGCATTACGTGATCAATTTTGTATTATTAACTTATTTTCGATACCTAGTGTGGGTGGGGACGTTTTCCAGAAACTACGTCCAATTATGGGTTGATATTGTAAACTGAACTAAATCTGTCCAACTACTGTTTTGGTCACTTACTCGCTTCATGGAGAATTTTAGTAATACAACAATTCCATGGATAAAAAAAATTAAGGCTGTCACAACACAATCAGCTTTCGTTATGCAGACCCGTTACCCGATGCGTGTATTTGCTTTTGCGACGATATTCACGTCGAACACGTGACGGATCAAAATATCGTCGGGACTACCGGGAAAACCGTTAAATACATTAAATTCACTCACTTATCACATGTCACGTCTGTCACGCAGCGCGGCCGGCGCATGGCGGTACGCGACGTGCTTGCGCAATGCGTCGCGTGACCGTGACACGTGGCTGCACGCGCGGCACGCATGCCGCCGCCCGGCGTGCGTCTCCATATGCACGCGCAAATTGTACTGGTTGCTGAGCCGTTTGTTGCATATCGTGCACACTGAGCTGTTTGTGCGCCATTTTCTGTCGTATGATTCTGTTATATCTGCGGAATGATATCACTTGGTTGGGTTTATTAACCAATTAATTGAACCAAGTATAGTAAGGCCGACGGTTCTAGGCCGCTCTGAAGTTAGGCTTTCGGATATAGTGCGCAGGTATTGTACTTTAGAGAGAGATAGCGACACGAACACTGAGCGTGTGACTGAAACAAACAATGCTCAAAGTGACACCCCGCGCGTCTTGCCACCGCTCCGACCCTGAAATTGACTTCTGCGCAGCGATCCGAACAAAGTTCAGAGCGGCCTAGAACCGCCGGCCGTACTTTAATTAATTGTATCTCGTCGTGTTAACTCTTTAAAAAAAAAGACAAAACGCTAACAGTCAATACCCCTTTTACGAGTATATCACGGCTTACCTTCGCCCGACTCAGTCGGAACCGCGCTCTCGTCGGCGACGGCTCTTGATAAAGGACCTCGGAA
The DNA here is from genome assembly GCA_905404295.2 of Ochlodes sylvanus. NCBI lineage: Eukaryota > Metazoa > Arthropoda > Insecta > Lepidoptera > Hesperiidae > Ochlodes > Ochlodes sylvanus. Next base: position 9,152,376 of record FR990144.1, read on the forward strand.
TGGTCCGAAACTAGTCGGGCGAAAGCCGTGATATACACGTAAAATGTATTCAGACACTCACGAATCGTTCAGTACTAAAATAGTCAATACCCTCAAACTGGGATTCCCCGTGTCGTACCTACGGCATGGAAAACACAAATAATCACACAAGCACCCATGACTCAATAGATATCTATCCCAGCCGGGAATCTATCCAACTAAGCTGCGTATGTATGGTGGCCGCGGCCGATCATCACAACCCATAACTGTCCCACTGCTGGGCACGGGTCGCCTCTCACAATGTGAGGAGTATAGGCCATAGTTCACCACGCTGGCCAAGTGCGGATTGGTGGACTTCACACACCTTTGAGAACATTATGGCGAACTGGGGCAATTACTGTTAGTGTCAGTTAGTCCTATTAGTTGTCGTTATTATAAGATAGTTATTCTGCATAATTAAACCTCAATTCTTACCTCCTAAGTTTTGGAACGACGAGGATACAGCGGCTGCAATGTTACTAATCTTATGAGTACTGTACAAATTCTGAACGATTTGGTCTAGTTTGCTCAGTCTGTCCTTTTCGATCCTCGTGTCGCTGTAGTCTGCTTCCTTCAGCTCTGTCTGGTTTTCAGGGTTCACGTCGCTGACCTCAGGTGGGAAGTCGGTATGGTCATCTTTGTCGTCAGGAGATTCGGGTGTTTCGGTCTGCTCCGGCTCAGTCGGGGTTAACGTCGAATTCTGAAAGAGGACATTTATAACATAGTTTGTTTAAAATATCGACTAAACGTTGTTTACATTTCGTATACAAAATGTGAAAAAATATTCAGACTCGCAATTTAAGCATTTTTAAATTAGCAAATATGGGCCCCTGTTTCTTATCGGCTATTTACATTAAATAAAAGGTATCCTAAAACATACGTCCGAAGTCCCTATGACATTAGTACGAAGTCCTAATTAAGCTATGACTTTAATACGAAGTCCTAATTAAGCTATGCCATGCCTAGCTACATAAGTCCCAAGTTCCAAGTAAGCTATAACATAACTACATAAGTACTAAGTCCTTGTTATGCTTTAACATTAGTACGAAGTCCTAATTAAGCTATGGCTTTAGTACGAAGTCGTAATTAAGCTATTACATACCTAGCTACATAAGTCCTAATTAAGGTATGACTTTGGTACGAAGTCGTAATTAAGCTATGACATACCTAGCTACATAAGTCCTAATTAAGCTATGACTTTAGTGCGAAGTTGTAATTAAGCTATGACATACCTAGCTACATAAGTCCTAATTAAGCTATGACTTTAGTGCGAAGTCGTAATTAAGCTATGACATACCTAGCTACATAAGTCCTAATTAAGCTATGACTTTAGTGCGAAGTCGTAATTAAGCTATGACATACCTAGCTACATAAGTCCTAATTAAGGTATGACTTTAGTACGAAGTCGTAATTAAGCTATGACATACCTAGCTACATAAGTCCTAATTAAGCTATGACTTTAGTGCGAAGTCGTAATTAAGCTATGACATACCTAGCTACATAAGTCCTAATTAAGCTATGACACACCTTGCTACTAGCTACATAAGTCCTAATAAGCAACGACGTATACGAATTCTACGATTTGATGTAAGTTCAAAATCATAACCTACTCACTGTGTCTGCATCGGTCAGTCCAGATACTTTGAGGGTCTGGGCAAGCCTTAGCAGCGGGGGCAGATTCTTCTTGGACGCGGTGACCTCCCCGGTGTACATGAAGGTCAGGAGTAGGTTCAGCTCCACGGGCTCGCAGCCCAGCACTATCACCAGGGTGTTGTTGTCTGCTTCGATTTCCTGTTGATAGTGATATTTTTTCATGTATAAATCAACTTAAAAAACAATAAGACAGTAATCTAAAATCCTTAGAATAATTACTATGGAAACGAAGTCCGCGCGGCCATTTTGAAGCACCTTAATTGGAGTCAGAAATGACTCCAAACACCGGGCAGCTCCGTAGTGTTCAGGTCAACGCACGCCAAACGTGTCTCGCGAAAAAAAAGAATTATGACAATTTGTCCAGTTAAATTGTGTCACAAAATATCTGAAAAGCTATTTATGTATTATTGCTAAAAACTTATGATTATCCGCAGCCGAAGTTCGGGAAAGTTTCGGTTTAGTGCTTCACTTTAGACAGAGCGCTTGTATGAAGACTGTCTTTCTATAGTGTTATTATTCTAAGTCTAAAATCATATTTTAACGTACCTATCGCACGTACCGCAAAGGACTGGAATAACTTGCCTGCGTCGGCGTTCCAGTTCGATTACAACGTGAGTACGGAACTCAAAATGTTGATGTTTCAAAATGTATGTATGTCTTTTTGCACCACAGTAAAAAATGGAGAAACACAATTAAAACAGAAAAAGGAGGTGGTTCTCAATGTTACCTCAGAACTTTCGACTGAATCGATTTTAATGATTCTTTTTTGACGTGACAACGTCTTATAATTCGGTGGCACGCATGAAAAAACATGACTCATGCGTTACCGTCGTTACCGTTGGTGAATTATTATACCAGCGCCATCTATGTATTGTGCAGTGAACAATATTCATTAAGTTCGATTGGGTCCATTTATCGATGGAGGAAGGCTGGCTGAGCTGGTAGTTCACTCGCAGTACACTAGATGGCGTTGAGTAGTGGGGCTATAATTCTGAATCACGATGTAGGATGTATAAGTATCCAGCATTCATTTTTAATAAATGACTTAACTTGTATTGAAAAAGTGTTCTTTTATTGTGCTTGCCTACTCATTCAAAGGAAATTATTTTCTTAAGACGTTGTCACGTTCAACTATCGTCAGTAAACCGACTTTACAGACAACCAATTTTTTTTTTTTTGAAAGCTGGTGCTTACCGTGTCGATTCGGTCTCGTTCTGACCAGGGGCGCCGGCTTTTAGAAAACCTCATGGGTGCTTATGCTCATTTGATGACTCGAAAACGTGGCGAAGTGCACATTGATCGACCGACAAATAAATAAATGCCCCACTTACATACTGCATAGATAATAATAATAGCGGTATGAAATAAAAATGATGTGTCGGTCAGCTCTTAGGTTGAACACAACAATTACTGATCTTTCAATTACTGTTTCTTGATCTATTCTCAGGGGTGCTCGGCACCCACTGTTTATTTCTCATGGGTGCTCGAGCAACCGAGCACCCACGGCGCCCCTGGTTCTGACAATGGCATACATGAGAAAACCATATAAGTCTTAAATTTGCATTATTTTGAAGTCGGTTTTTCACTTGTAAGATTATCTTTCGCTTATAGCGATTTGTTTTTATTTGTTTGACAACGTGGGAGTTCGTGCGTCGCGTATTCGTGGGTTGCAGTGAACTTTTATCACATACACTTTCTTTCAAAGCAAAGCTAGACACACGTGTACCTATCGTAGACGGAGAAGGGTATACTATGTATGTATGGATTACCTATGGATGTCATCTATCTCACTCAGACAAGAAAAGGAACAGACAGGAAAAAACGACACAGAATGACAATATCCTTTGTCTCACTCTGCGTGGCGGGTTTTTCAAGGAAAACACAGTTGCTTACAAGCAAAGACAGCTGACCGTCGAATTTTTCTTGTGCCACATACAGTTGTACTTTCTCGTGCTATCTCATGTTTGGGTACACTCACCAGATGTCTATATATTATGTAGTAGTAGTCTATGTCACTACAATACTACTAGCTTAATTACTTTGGCTCACCTTGAACAGCTGTGCGAAGTATTGACTGCAGGACGCTAGGACCAAGCGGTGTGCCTTCACGCAGGTACCGCTGGCGCTGAGCGTGACGTCACTGAGAGCGCCCGAACTCAGCATGCGACCCAAAGCACCAATCACGCTGCTCTGTTAACACATTTGTTTTGATTTAAATAAAAAAAAAAATATTATATACAAATAGGTACATGAAGGCCAAATAAAAGTTTTCACGTATAACTTTTAATATTAAATGACATAATATAAAGTACCTACATATGTATGTACATACGTACACAAAAAGAAGAATTCTATCACATTATAGAAAGAATAATAACACACATATATTTATATAGAATAACACATAGATATACATAGAATATTCTTTCTATATCTATGTGAATATTGGGTACATATCTACCTATACGAGTATGTATACATAGAGTGTCAGTGTATTGTATTGAAGAGTTGATTAAATATAATTCAATCAATAAATATACATTTAAGTATACACATTTGTAAGGTGAGTTCAGTAAATCAACATTCGTTATATCGGTAAGACGAGACATTTCGAAATTGAGGTGCAAATATGCGAGTATGTATTGATATTAAATCAGTATGTGTTAGTGAACTTAACTTGTGCCCGCGAATTTGTTTGCGTACCTATATCCATATTAATATTGTAAATAGTAACTCTGTCCGTATGTCTGGCTGTTATTCTTGCTGGTAGGTTATTTTATACGTAGTTTGAGAACCTGGAAACACTATTCCAACACACTGCTCCTTTTACTATCAACTTATAACGTCATTACGTCATTACACAATTTTGCAATGCATGCATACTATGCTAGTTAGGTAAAAGCATTTAAAATTACGTTTTTCTACATTCCATAATGTTATTGACAATATAATTGGAGTTCTCAGAGAATAGTTATGGTAGTGAAAATTTAGGAACAGTAATGGTAGATACGTAGTATTATTTCAATTGACATATTGGCTCATCACCAAAAGTTTTTGTCGTGTTTTGCTACGAATTCAATCGCAAACATGACTGTGTGATGACTAATTTGTAATTCGGTTGGTCATCTATCACACATTTTGTTAAATATGTATGTGACTTAAGCTAGATTAGTATAAAAAATGTGTAGTTTAAACAAAAATGCAAATACATAATAGTTGTAGTACATTTCGGCTCCACGCACGAGTCAAATAATAACGAGTCAGGATTACATTATAAATTGACTCACTTCACCAGTTATTCAGCAGTACAAAATTATTTACTGTACATTTTTTGAAGGCGAGACCGTGATCCATGCAATTGGGTTGAAATATCGGTATAAAAAATAAAAATCGTGTTTACCCGTTACACTGAAAATGTTTAATGTCCGCGATGATAAAAGTTTAAAATCATATTATTTACTGTCATTTTATTATTTGAGTATGCTCTAGGCCTCCTTAACAATGAGGAGAGAGTGTTCAAAAGTGGGCACTATAGCGAGCATGGCTACTGGCCGGAGTTCTGGAATAAAATGAAGTGCCATACTTAACCATTGACATACCTACTTAACTTATTAATTAGGCAATTTGAAACGTTTGGCCATTTACATTCGACGGTTTCACAGTGCCCAATAAATCGATTGCAGACGACACTCGTAGTAGAATTATTTATAGAACCGTTTGAGAGCTATTGTTAGTAAACCATTCGGTTACGGTCCAGTTTGTAACTAACCGACATGTGTTGCGTATTCAATATTGTATTAGAATTATGCCGTGCCTACACAATATTATCAGCTGGACCTGGATATTGTAGGCAAGATTTATTTTTTAAAAGTTAAGGCATAGATATTAGATTAGGCGCTTCGGGAGTTTTCAGACTAATTGGCCGAAACTCCTCTACATTATAAAAGATTCTTAAAAAAGTAAAACAGTACACCTGAGAGTTCTCAATAACTTTGGCCAGTGTTTCTTTATGTAAATCGCAAACAAACGAGCAGACCACCCACCTGAGGGTTAGAGGACGTCCAAGGTCATTAGTAGCACCAAAGAAATTCGTTATCAGCCAAGAAATAAGACAAAAGAACAAAGAACGAATGAAAGCACCATCTCAGTCCCCTGGCCTGAACACGGCTGCTTGGCAGCTGACTTAAATCTAGCCGACACGCTAGGACATACCCACCGACCACACAGCCAATAGACTCCTAATATCAGGCGAATGACTTCTGTCAACACGTCTGGCTTATAGTACCGATATAAATTCGTGCCGTCTCATTCTTTCCCGTTGCTTAAATTAATCAATTTCTTTCCAACGTTTTGTGTGGCCTTGAATTAGCCAATCACAGCGTTGAATTAGCCAGCCACCCCGCTTCGTCTTACCTCAGCTAGTTGACAGAATGCCTTCAATACGGAAAATCTAACATTAGGTGTCTATTGGCTGTGTGGTCGGTGGACACACCTAACAGGTGTACCTTTACAGGCAAACCTGTCAGGTACACCCTAAAGTGTATGGCTAGATTAAGCAAGATGGTGGCAGCTAGCCAGGCAGGCGTCACGGAATAATAAAATCTATGTAATGTAATTGGTCGCTATCTGTATATATAGGGTTTTCCATTAAGGGCGGGTCGATTTTAAAATTGAATAAAACAAGTTGTTTAAGAGATATCAATAAGATTTTATCTTTATTTGAGAGCCCTATTAAAGACATTTTGGGTGAATATAACATCGTTCAAATAGCTGCCGTGGCTTCGCTGGGTGGCGTGCATTCGAAAAGTCCAGTTTTCGATGACTTTGGCGTATAATTCAGGCCGAATTTGATCGATGGCATCGATTATGTTGTCTTTGAAGGCCGCGGTGGTTTGCGGCTTATTCCCATAGACCTGCGACTTAAGAGGAAATACCACGCGAACCCTTTTTCAAATTTGGGATTTTTTCGCTCAATATCTCTGTCGCGCTTGCGAGCGGCGTGTATGTCAGTGCGATAGGGACAACTGCAGCTGCGTGTAAAAACCCGAGGCAAAAATCATCAAAATCGAGGTTCCGTTCTCGACTAATCCCCCCGGAAAAACTAAAGCAATCTTAACGAAATTTTGGAAATTGAATAGGAAGGAGATATTCTGTGTCGGACCGTTTAGCTTTTTGTGCTAATTATTATACAATTTGTGTACTAGGCGTTTGTTTGCGGCATATTTATTTGGCCGTTTTAAGCGCTGTTTGAAGTAGCCTAAAACTTTTGAAAACAAAAATATCAAAAAAATCAAAACGTACCGACATAGATAATGATGATATTATTCTTGTGTGAAAAAATTATTGATCTAGAGTCAAAAACCAGCGAGGGATTAGTCGAGAACGTTTGTATGGAAAAATGACCCGTAGCATTTCCTCTTAAGAAAGCCCCACAAGAAAAGTCTAAAGGGGTTTAAGGGGTCAAATCACACGATCTTGGTGGCCAATTCACGTCGCCGCGGTGCGAGATAACCATGCCATGAAACCGCTGTGCAGAGTATCGATTATGTGAGCTGTGTGGCACGTAGCGCCATCCTGTTGGAACCATATGTCTTCGGTGTGAATAATCATCCAATTCAGGCCACAAGAAGTTTGTGATCGTTACGCGCAAACCACCGCGGCCCTCAAAGACAACATAATCGATGCCATCGGTCAAATTCGGCCTGAATTATACGCCAAAGTCATCGAAAACTGGACTTTTCGAATGCACGCCACCCAGCGAAGCCGCGGCAGCTATTCAAACGATGTTATATTCACCCAAAATGTCTTTAATAGGGCTCTCAAATAAAGATAAAACCTTATTGATATCTAACATACAACTTGTTTTATTCAATTTTAAAATCGACCCGTCCCTATTGGAAAACCCTATAGAAGATATATGTGAAATACTTCTACTGGGAGTCTTCGACGCATTCTACTGGGACGCATTGGAACCCAAAACAATGATTTTTAGAATGTTTGTCTGTTTGCATGTATTGTACTAATCCGCATGGCCAGCGTAGTGGACTATGGTTCGTGTCTTTTACATTGTGAGCTAAATCCGAGCCCAGCAGTGGGACAGTTATGGGTTGCGAACAAGAATGAGTTGTAAGCAATACATAAACCCCGCCGCACTAATAGGACTGCTAAAACGAAAATAAATTACTAGACATGAAAATAACATTCAAGCGTAACAATGTAATGTTTACGACATATTCATTGTTCATAGAAAGCTCGTTAACAACACAACAACGGGAAGTTTACAATAGTTCATTTTGATTTTATATATTAAAGGTAATGGATTCCTAATGGATGTATAATTTTGGATGTAGGAAACACTCGTGTAATCGATTTGGATATCAACTTCTGGTCACTCAAAGTTACACAGAGTAGTAAAATAAAATATATATCATTGACCTCCCTTTACAAATATTTAAGAAATGTGTTAAAACACTAAAACACGGCTTATAGAGTTATTATACTATCGATGAGTATATTAATGACAAGGATGCTTGGTAATGGACATCCGCATCCGGTTCCGCTCAAGTTAGTATTTAGGTATAAAATGGTAGTACCTAGCAAAAATATTGCAATTCGTTTTTAAGCACTATTTTAAAAGATGTGCCGAGGAGTTTTCTTTCGCCGTTTCTTTTTCCCCTCTAAGATTTAAAATTTAAAGGCACCTTAGCGAAACGGTGGTAAATGCAAAAAATGACGTTCACAAATGTATGCAAAATACCTACGTGAAATAAATGATTTGAGTTTGAGTTTGAATAAATAAACGCTCACACACTAAAGGAGTGCGCACAGTACAACGACTCCACAACCGACCGACGCCAACGCGACTAAAACCTTGACAAAGCTAACATTCAATTATGAGCCTTATATCTTTGATGGTAAGGTTGAATTTCGAACTTATACTTAAAATACCTATACGGCTCGCCCTACACCCATAGCCGTTCCGTTTCGAGACCAACGCGTCGACGACTCACCGTAGACGAGTAGTCCACGCGTCGACCGACACAATGACGTAATGTACCTAGAACGGAACGTCGGAGTTGAAACGGAGTGGAGACGGAGTCGAGTTGACGTCGATGAAGCGTTGATCGCGGAACGGAACGTCGGAGTTGAAACGGAGTGGAGTCGGAGTGGAGTTGACGTCGAGTTGGTGTAATGTGCGCACTCCTTTATACCCGGTAGAATTCCGTGCGTATGGCATGGATAACATAACATCATTAACACACGACCCGAGCAACAAACATTTATCTGTCATATAATATCTGCCCCGGCTGGGAATCTAACCAGGGACCCTTCGCCTCGCCGTCTACTAATAAGGTTGCGAGATTTGGTTTTTGAGAATTGGACTTGGAATCAGGTGAAATATCCAATCGGAGTATGCGAAGAATTGGCTGAGACAGCGTCCCGGAATTCGAACGGCATTCCGGGATCGGCGTTCAGGGCAGACTATATTTAAACAACTAAGCCATCTTCAGCCCACTAGAAGAATTAATAGCATTTTGTTCGATAGAAACTTATCGCTGACGTCATATCTATTTGTTTGATTGATAATAATCAAAATGCGTGCAATTCAAACGTGCTAGAAGTGAAACTAAAAAAATAGTTTGGTTAGATGTCATAACTATTGTTTTAGCGCTGCAGCGAATTTTAGTTCTAACTCTTGCTAATGTTCCTATCTCATTTTCTCCCACGCTAAAATGTGTCTGTCTTTTTAGTTTCCGTTTCGCGCTACGCCGCGCCGGGCTATGAGCGCGAAAGTTAGTTTGAACCTTCACCGATTTTAAAGTAGGCACTATGTACATTGCTATTTGTATAAACAAGAATGGCTTGTTTCAATGTTTTAAAAATTACCAATCCCTACCAAAATGACGCAATATCTAAGTATCATTTCTGACATCAAAAGGTTATTCTCTGTAGGTTTACACTGTGGTCATACCATTATTAGACACTGATATTGATTCAGGGTCTCCCCACACTTATAGATAGCAATAAAAGGGACAATTTCGCTCTTATTTCTCCAAGAACATGAAGCTTTCGTAACGGGCTTGAGTTCGATTGGATAAGTGTAGGAAGACCTTTCCCTGTCTAGGTGGGATCGTAGTGAAGTGCTAATTTATGCTAGCTATACATGCAACGGTGTACCTAATAGGTTTACCTGTTACCTGTGCCTTACAAGTTACAGTTGAACTGTAAAGGTGTACTGTACTGTAACTGTAAAGTAGTAATAAACTTGAGCGTGTATGTATGTATCGTTCATACGTACGTTCCACTTCGTACATTACCCATATAAGTTTAACTATACAGGCAAACGTGTCAGATAAACCCTAGCGTGTATGGCTAGCTTTATGCATTGTAAAAAAAACTAAAAATACATTCCAACTTTTATGAAACTGCCAACAACAAACCAATCCATAGAATTAAAGGTCTTCTTATATTGTTTTATAGCGCATATAAACAGATTCTAAAACAAATCAAGGTACAAGAAAGTTATATTTGATTAAAAAAGAACCAAATAAGCAGTGCGGCTGAAAAATCATAAATTCTATTTTTCAGCGCAGTCTGTTCTGATCGGCCAATTTTATCAGACAGCCATAATAAAAAAGTAATTGAAATGTTAAAATAAGAGCTTCGATAGTGTTCTAAATATAAAAATGTAGCTCAGTCGATAGAGCATGGCACAGATACTATTAATTGTTGATTGAAATAAAAATAAATATGGACGCAGTTTAAATGTCGACTGGTTTAAATATTATTATTTTTTATTAATAGCCGAAGAACGAACAGGCTTGCCATTTGATTATAACCGGTCACCCATGGACATTAATAACACTGGCACAGATGCGTTGCCGACCAAAAACAAGGAAAAAGAAAGGAAGGAAGTACGTCTAAATCATACATACAACGCTAACTTATCGATGTGCATAGCATTTTGAGCAAAACGATTAATGGGGGTATTTATTAAAGCAATAGATGCCATGACAATGATTTTTAGAATTGCTGTCTGTCCGTTTGTTCCACTAATCAGAAACGGCTAAACAATTTGAGGCGGTTTTCATTGACGTATTGTATTGAAACGAGCAGTATTTTTTCAGTTCAGTCACAAATAAAAAGGGTTATGACAATTTAGACTCTCCTCTAATCACTGTTCGTAATGGGTACAGCAGGTTTACTAAACGAAGCTAGTGTAATTACTTATTTCACACATTGATAGCTTATATAATTAGTGATATTGGTAAACTATGATTAATGATTTCAAAGGTCGGCCATTTACAACCAGGGAGTTGATTTTATCACTACATAGTATAAAACAAAGTCGCTTTCTCTGTCCCTATGTATGCTTAGATCTTTAAAACTACGCAACGGATTTTGATGCGGTTTTTTTAATAGATATAATGATTCAAGAGGAAAGTTTACATGTATAAAATATTAAAGTTTAGTGTAAATTGGTTTTCCCGAAGCGATGCGAGGGCGGGTTTACTAGTATTAAATAAGTGAATGCTTGACTACAATCCCACCTGATGGTAAGTGGCGATGAAGTCCAACGTGTTGAACGCACTTACTTATAAAAGCCTAATCACTCTTCTCTTAAAGACTCTTGTTTAAATGGCTTACAGACGAACAGAAGAGCCACCAGATTATGAATGGTCATTGACGACCATAGATCAGTAATACCAGAGCCATATAGGCTGAAGTGTCCCACACTGCTCCAGGCATGGGCAGATGGCAAGGAAGGATTTTGCTTATATTACAGGACCGATAACTTAATGTGCACTCCAAAGCACGGAAGCGCTCACGAAGTTATTGTAAGCAGTCTATTTGTGCTTGGAGTTCTGAAAGTCATGTGATAAATATTAGATATTTTTTCGTAAATAAAATATTTGGCACGTCTATTATGTCTGGTTCGGATTTTGATCTAACCGAGAAAGAGGGCGCTGTCTTGTGCTGTTTGTATGTGTGTACGTGTAGAAATATTTTGTTAAACACATCTTTTTTGTAAACAGAATTTAGATACATAATTCTGAAATATATAAATGAAGTAAAAGTAAAACAACATTAATTAGTAGGTACTGTAACTTTGACATTTACTCGGACTATCGTTTAGTTACCCCATGCTATCATATTTTAATTCACATATTTTTTTTTGTGAAGATTTTCTGGCCTCGTTCTAATTAAATTGTATTTGTACACCCCACCCCGCAGATTGTATTTCCACTCTATTAACTCTTTATCCTAAGGATGTCTGCAGCAAATAGCTTTTTAGGATATCTACGACTACTACGGTGTACAATAAAGCGTATTAATATCATTAAATGTTTAAATACATAATATAATCCTAGATAAACAATATTATTACAAGTAATAGATATAGAGTATTTATAAGTATAAGTATTAAATACTAAGGTCTAAACAATGTATTAGATAATACAACATTATAATGAAAAAATAACGCCACTAAAGTTAACTAATCTATATTAAAATTCTACGTTAAATTAACGAAAGTACTCCAATTACCACACACTTCAAGCGCTAAGTTATAAAAATCAATGTTAGCGTGTAGCGAATTTACATCGTGTTAAGCATGGGCGTGTTTAATAGTTGTATAATAGTGTACCTGTGCTCTCTGGGTGTCAATGAAAAATAACTACTTACCTACCTGATGGTTGTGCCAGCGCAACGAGAACTGCTGAACCTCATCATCATCCATTGTGGACACAAAAACAAAAACAATTCTCAAATATTTTTATGTTTTTTTTAACGAACGCGATCCAAGACTCACTGAGGCCGATGTCGCCCGCTCCGTTGGCCAAGACAATAATATTGTTAACCGAATCCAGGCTACTTTATTTTAGTCGGTACGCCTGGAAAACCTGTAGCCACCTATTTCTGGAGCTGATCGTATTTATAAATCCAATGACATTCAGTCAGTGACGCGACGACATACCAAAACCTCATCCAAAAACAGATTTAGTTCGCTCGCACAATGATTGGCATCATTGTTCGACTATTTGCACTGATTTATTGGTGCCGAACGGGTTTATTGCTGTTTCTCGATGGTCTACGTGCTTTTCGGCTGTTTCCCGCCAATTGCTTGCATCGATCGACCTGGGTCGACCTACTTCGATTAAAAAGTTACGTCCTCATTGCCGCCAAATTTTTAGTGACTACTTTTCAGTGTTGCAAGTGTATCTAAAAGTTTGAATAAGTTTGAATGATTTATTTAGAGTTAATAATGCACTATATTTACGCTTAATTAAATTAAACAGGATTAATAAGCATATTATCATTGCTTTTATCGTGCTTGGCATAATGCGGTTATAACATTACTTGTGATTAAGAAAAAAGTAATAGAACAAGCGCGGGAATTGAAAATTATATATTATTACAAGCACTTACTACCTACATCTTTCGATCACGTACCTATAGTATTTTGGTTTTAAAATGAATAAAACACATAATTTGTCTGAATATTTGGATGATCCAGATTTTTTTAACATGGCTAAAGAAGTAATAGAGAAGGAATTAGCGAATTTGAAAAAGATCGTTGATAAAGTAAATCAAATGCGAGGTTAGTTGTGAAATTAAAATGTTCTTTTATATATTCAACTCTGATAATATATGTAGTAATTTAGTTTACTTCCATTATTGATACAAGTCTTTTATTCATCAAAGGTATTATTATTTCCAAGTGGAAATACTTATAGACGTAGGTATGTATGTACATTAACAAAAATGTGACTTTTTAAATTGCTACATAACGCTTCACGCTATAGTATGGCCCCTGACCAGGGTCCCCTGTGTCATGGGTGCCTCATAACACACATAGAATCGAACCCATGACCTTTCACATGGTTTTCCGTCATGGTAGCCATCGCACCATTCAGGTCATCTTTGTTCTATACGAACCACATTTTAAATTTATCATCAAAAATTTTCAGTTGAATCCGCGTACTTGGAATCTGATTTGCTGGTCATCATAGATTCCAAGAGCTGGTTGGACATATCGGATTTCATAGGACATGCGCCATCTAATATAATGAATGTTACAATGAACAATGAATAAAATATTAGCGTTTTCATTTGCGTTTTTATTCCTGTTTTTAAATAATTATAATCAAAGCTGTTACATATACTAAGTACTTACCTAATTGTTTACTATAGAATCGATTATAACGAGAAAGTTTTGTATCGTAGACAATTGGTATTAGATACGATAAGATTAGATGCGTATTGATTTTTAAATCATTAATTTCAAGGTAATTATCGCAGGTACATAGTATTAATTAAGGTATGTTCCTACTACTAAAATTAAATTGTGTCGTGGGACACCAGGTAGGAACGAAGTTCCTTCGGCTACTGTCGCGCCTGCGCACGTCTCATTTAACGGTTTTATTCCACGCACTTTTTTCCACGCTTACGGTTTTACTATCACATATTTTTCAGTTCGGTCGCGCAGCAAAATCCCTATCCCCTCCAAGCCTGCCGTAAGGAACTTCGTTCCAATAATTAAGGCGCTAAAAAAAGATATGCACGGTTTTTGTAAACTTAGCTTTCGTGAAGTGCGAGTTCGAAAGACGAAATAAAATGATTTGAATTTTCCCAGGAAATCACGATCACACAAAGGTCACTTCATAATCTACAAACTTCCTCAATGTAAGTCATCATTTATGGGAAATCTAAACAATTATAACATTTGAAATGAAGTACTTGTAGGTACAGGTTAATACAGTATAGATGAATATTTATCAATGACAGGGACGAAATAAAAGTGCCGCGACCAGTTCCGCATACATTATAAGTTATTATTATGCTGAAAGATGTGCTGTGAAGTTTATTTCGCTATACTTTTCCTCGATAACATTTAATTTTGTAGCACCTTTGCATATCGGTGGAACGCTAAAAAAATGACGTGCATAAGCGTATTAATTAGTTTGAAACGTAAATTTTATTAGTGAGCGAATTCACTTACAGTCCCTGTCCCAGTCCTTATACTTAGGTACTTACGAACTGACCGACTGACGTTTTTAATCAACCATCCCAGTCCCTATATGAATGACTTGTTCTGTATCGTTCGCATTCGTCATAGGCTGGGGCAGCGGGTGCACTCGATTGCTATCTTTAATCCATGAAAAAAAAATTGAAGGTACTGAGAGTTAGAGCAGAATATTCCAAGTCAGGTGCTCGAAAATAAATGTATTCGTCGGAGTATTGTATCTAATCTAGACCAGGTGCCAGTGCCCTAACGAGGATCGAATACCCATTACGTGCGCGGAATACTTTCAATTCTGCGGCGTTATAAATTTCGCGTTATAACAGACTCCAACTTTGAAGTAAACATCGAGCTATTGTTCGCTAATTCGTTCACGCGTGGCCCAAGTGCAAGCGCAAGCGGGATAGATCTTATCCAATGATATTATAAGTAAAAAGAAGTAGATATGTCCTACTTTTCATGTAGCTATCTCTTTCCTTCTCATACGTTCCGTAATTATCTTTCACATTCATAGTTACAGTACGTAATATCATCGGAGCGGATCCAAAAGAATAGCTTGTGTCCGATGTCCGATGACATTGCTGTAGCTATAGATCCGAATGATAATTACGAAAAGTATGAGACAGAAAGAGACAGCTATATGAAAATTAAAATCAATTAGGGGAAATTTACTCCATCACTTTCACACGTGACATAGGTATCTACTTTTTATCATCATTGACATAGCCCGTAAACGAGATTACGAGCCTAATTAAACAAGGCGTCACCCATGCGATGTCTGATAAAAAATAATAAGTGTGTAAGCGTCTATTTTTTAAACGTTTATATAAACGTGTACGAGCTCTTGTTAACTCAATACATACAGGAGTAGAAAATAAGGCACTTGCTTATATATAAAAGTAGACTGTATTACTGTTAATCTTTGTAAATTTAATGGATTTACTGATATTAGCTGACCCCAGCAGATGCACGGTTACACCGTACGGCTTGTAAATTTCTTAGTAAACACGCTATAAGCTTACAGCTCGCTACACTACCCATACATGGTCGAGTCAGCGGCGCAAGCGGGCGTCGCAAACTCCGGCGTTTCCCAGCGTATTCCCGGTTCCCTGGAAAATTCCCGGGTAATCAGACGGTGGGTCTCCCGGGAAGTAAAGTTTATTTTTAAAAGCGTTCCAGTTCAGGTAATTGATGCTCCCTCCCTGATACTCTCAACTTTCAGATTTCACCCGCATTCAGTCCAAGTTTGCGAAGTGTGTTCACTCGTTTTGAGAGGTTAATTTATGTCCTGTTATTTAATAAGATGGAATCGACAAATAAATAATTATGTGGTAGTCACAAAAATATGACACATACTTGTTTGATCTCGAGTCATGCCAAGTGTTTGCGATATTATACTTATGTACATATGTCCATGTAAGGTCATGTGTGAAAATTCGTAATTAATTTAAGAAAACACTACATCAAATTTATGTTTATAAGGTACCCCGAGAATCGAACCCGGGACGCCTCGCTGTGCGCTTCGCTTTTTATGCGAAAAATAAGCCGAAATGTCTCGTCCAGAATTTTTAAAACGTGAATTCCCAAAAGACTACATGTTGTATTATGCCATTGACTTATTTATTAATAAGTCAATAAATTATGCCTTTACATTAAAGGGTGCGTTATAGTCTGTCATCTAAACAATAGTTGAACAACGGCTCCCGATTCCCTAATCTTGACTTAGATTACATATCAGAGATAATGACAGCCAAGTGATAGCTCCATTATCAGTGACATGGGTCTACTCGTACATGCCTCTATAATACACGTCGCATTACGCCAGGGTAAGTGTACTACTTATTAGTCTAAGTGCACTTGTACATTGCGAAGTAATTTCGTTAAGTCTATGGTTATTGATGACCCGCATGGCGCAATGGTTACCATGCGCGCCGTTCGAACGTTTCGGGTTCGATTTCGAGACGGAAATTTAAATGATGAATTTTCTCTTCTCGGTCCGGGTGTGTTCTTGTCTTGTGTGTTGTCCATACCACAATTACTACATCATCGCAACTCGTAACAGTCCCACTGCTGGGCACGGCTCTCCTGTCACAATGTGACAACCACGCTGGCCAACTGCGGATTGGCGGACACATACCTTTCAGAACATTATAGAACTCTCAGATGTGCAGGTTTTCTTACGATGTTTTCCTTCACCGAAGATAGTGATAGTATCAATACGCACATAATTTTTGAAAATAAGAGGTGTGTGCGGGATTCGAACCCGGGCCCCCGTTCGGGATTCCAATGCCCAAACCACTCGGCTATCACAGCTTTCGTGACGCTGCAGTGTGGCTATAGGTGATGTATTTTTTGTGTTGCCCATGATGTGTCCATGTGATGTCCACCCGAGACTCGGAGAACCTATCGGGGTATCAGTCTATAGCAGTTAATGCCGAATGTTTTTACTGTTGCTGGTGACAGTGGTGACCATGACGGAGGTGACCATCCACCGGTGGAGAGTCTGGTTGTTTATATTTACATAAAAAAAAGTATTGACAAATAGCAGGTGCCGAAGTTTGCCAATTTATAAATCCGACGCGACGCAATTGAGGCATTTTTAAATTAGCTACTGAGGCCCCAGGTGGTTTGTTTGTGTTGCAAGTATCAACCCGGTTAATACATACTTTAATAATATTAAACGCTAACACACTCATACCCCACTACGATTTATAGCACAGCCATCGCTTATCATTTTGTGTAGCCAAACCTTACCACTTACGTGATTATGCGCTCAGCTGCAGACGC
Organism: Ochlodes sylvanus; assembly: GCA_905404295.2. Lineage (NCBI taxonomy): Eukaryota > Metazoa > Arthropoda > Insecta > Lepidoptera > Hesperiidae > Ochlodes > Ochlodes sylvanus. The sequence goes on from FR990144.1 coordinate 9,169,858, forward strand.
GTCCAATGCATATTTTTACTCCGGAATCGAACCCAGAACTTAGTTCTGAATTTCAAATATTGTATTTGGCGCTCGGAGCCAATTAAACGTAGGCAAGTCTGTGCAGCCCTCGTGCGTTTAGGTGGCCAATATTAAAATGTTTATTCAAGTGATTTTAGTCAAATTGGTTGTTGATGATATTATGTAAAGGTTTTATTTTGAGTACTGCGGGCTTTAGGGTTCCGTACAGAAAGTAAGTAAACCTTCGTACTCGCGCGTCGGTCTCTCAGACCGAAAAATCAATCATTCGCTGTTTTTTCAAAAACTACTTACACTGCGATTTTGTGGTTCTTAATAGCTTCATTATTAGTCGTCCTCCATTGTTTAGTGCGGTATAAGTGCAGTTGTCAAGTTAACAAGTGTTATTTATTGCTATTTTCGGTCTGTGCGACCGACGCGAGTATAGGCGTAAGTATTTTAGGTAAGTAAAAAATATGTACAACTAGTAAACCCGCCCTCGCTTCGCTTTGGGAAAACCAATTTACACAAAACTTTAATATGTTATACATATAAACTTTCCTCTTATATCTATTAAAAAAAAACGCATCAAACTCCGTTGCGTAGTTTTAAAGATCTAAGCATACTTATGGACAGAGAAAGCGACTTTGTTTTATACTATGTAGTGATACGAGTATAACTTAATGAATTGTATTAATTGATTTTAGTGGTCCGACCCCAGGACTCTACGAGCGGCACTCGTAGGGTCCTGTGTTTGATTTCCAGCCAGGCAGAATTTGAATGATGAGTTTGAATTACTGTTCGTGATCTGGGTATATTATTATGTTGTCTTTCTGTGTTGTCCATGACACCCGAACAGGGTGTAGCAGTGTCTAGCGTGGGGCTATGAGTGTGCATTAAAGTAATCTCCCTTTCCCGACCCAAATATGTTCGTAAACATAATTTAATCATTCCGCTTCGAGGCAATCCATTTTAATTAAAGCAAACGAGCTGCATCGACGTCGGATTACCTGTGTGACCGACGCTATATTGTAACTATCGCACGAATAGGCTCTGTCTGTGGTGCTCAAACTTGGGATTAATATATCCATCAGGATATAATTATATGATATTAACTTTGTAACTCTGGTTAGTCGAGATCTCCCGCCAGGCAAGAAGTGTTGCCTGGGGAGCGGCCGAGCTCCGATTGACCGTATTTCAAACTTGTATTTATTAATTGACTTAATCCCAAATATAAGTACGAATGCGTTTCGTACAATGTAAACGGAATGCACAGTTTGCGAGATAATTTTGTAATAACAAGCATAAGTTACACTGTTATTGTCGAGACGAGCGATCCAGCGACACCGCAGCCAATGCCGACGACTAATGAAACCGTCTCGTACATTCCCGTTTGGACTCCAACTACAAGTATCAATTTATTTTCATAACAAATAAATTAATTAATTATTTGTCTCAGTGACAGGTCTAGAACCAAGTACAAGGCTCATGCGATTACCATTTTCCTATATTTAGCCACAAATTGACAGACGAGCCACCGGATACCAATTAAGGTCATCATTAACACCAGAAAAGAAAAAACTTACATTTATAGAAGAAGAAAGAAATTAATTAAGTATATAAAACATTAAAATAAAAGCGTGGATGATAAAGGACTATAAAAGACTGGCAAACAGCCGCTGATTTTCAGGGCGAGACCGACTTCACCGATGCGTTGACGAGTTGACGACCACGAAATATGATGATGATTATGATAGCGTTCAAGCCCCTCGCTAGACGTGACTCGTAAACGGTTTACGCAAGAGTGGCAATCAACCAGGCAAGATTCCTTGGCTTCAACCCCAATGTGCCCATTACTGAGCATGGGTCCTCTCACCACTTCATACCTGAGGAGGCGTAGAGATATCTCTACCATGCTGCTCCTGTTCGGAGGAAAGGGGTTAATTACCAACCCAACCCAAGTTTTTTTTTATAGCCTGAAGGGCTGACGAAAAAAGCAGACGAGCCACCTGATGGTAAGTGGTCATCGTCGCCTATGCACACGAGCAACACCAGGGGAGTCACCAGTTGCACTGGTGACTCCCCTGGTGTTGCGGTGTTGCGCCGGCCCTGAAGGAGAACTCTTTTTACACCATTTTTAAGAATCCCATGTCATAGCGCTCCAAGTGTCGAATGTTTTACAAAAATCGTCAGCTTTACGTGCCCTCCGAGCACGAATGCGCTTCAGAGTTTTTGCCAGCCCATGGCATCACCACTTTTGCCCATCGAACAACCAGCTACACTCGCCATCGTTGCCATCGGTCGACGCAAGTCGACGGGCTTCAAGCTCAAGGCAAGCTTTACAGAGCTTTACAGAGCTTTAAAGAGCTTTGGCTTCAACCCATTAATGGCCCACTACTGAGCACGGGTCTCTCCTCATACCTGAGGAGGCCTAGAGCATACTCCACCACGCTGCTCGAGGGCGGATTGGTGGAGGGGTTAGTGGCCAACCCATGTGTCGGAAATTTTTAAGCCGCCCGAAGGTACCCGACATGGCTTAACGACTGCTACCATATGATAACAACCGGGACCGACGGCTTTACGTGCCCTCCGAAGCACGGAAGCGCTCAAGAAATTTTTTGCCACTAGCGGTCACCTACACAGCTTTACTAAGCCGGTAATACAGGTAATAGGTAATGACTAATTAAATAATACGAGTCCCTGGCTTATTTTTTGGTAACGCAACTCGGTCAACGATCGACAGACGTAGAGCTAGTACGCTTCGCTTCGCTGAACCCTAAATATTCTCCGTAGTCGAGATAATTTAGTAGGGGTAATGGGGGAGTAAATTGTTTTGTCTAAATACCCTCAAAATAGGATTGTATTCGGTTCAAACTCGCCTCTTCGAATCTTTCATTTATATACAAACTTGCGGACTTTTAAATTACATAGATTGACAAAATTTTCAGAAGAGTCATGGGTTTGAAGTTGTTTTAGTTTACAATGTATATAGGTTTAAAGTGTGACACCGTGACAAAGGTTTCGATATATCTATCAACTAGTAAACCCGCCCTCGCTTCGCTTCGGGAAACCTGTCCCTTAGTACCCAAGTCCAAAATTGTTAAACGTAACAAGCGCACGAATTTTATTTCACGCGCGTTATTTTTCATTTTGTGAAAAACTTTAATATAGTATACATATAAACTTTCCTCTTGAATCATTCTATCTATTAAAAAAACCCCCATCAAAATCCGTTGCGTAGTTTTAAAGATCTAAGCATACATAGGGGCAGAGAAAGCGACTTTGTTTTATACTATGTATGTAGTGATGTAGCGGCCCACTAAAACGATTAGAATTATAAAAGCAAACATCAAAAGTTGTGACAAATCGGAGAATATTTCTTTGCCAGCTGCTTCAAGACACACAGAAACTGGCGCCGTCTACCGTCCGTTCCAGGAATGAAGTGCTTTGAACCGAATAATTCACGAATATAACCGACAAGTACAATAATGCGGTGTTAATAGACCTTATTTATAGGAGAGTAGAGTCGGGTTTTTCATGTTTGTGGGTCTTAAAGTTGTCCGAACGTTCGGGAAGCACCCGCATCGAAAATCCTTTAGAATCGAATCGTCTCTGAGCAAACACTTCGCTGATAAAACTTTATTATGATTTTTTTTATTTTCCGTTTGGAAATAAATGTTCTGAATAAGATCAGCGGGTTGTCATGCGTGTAAGGACTCTTGAGTTAACCTTATCAATTCTCTTTCTGGATAACGTTAAGGTTTGTTTAGTTTTTGATGTAGTTTAGTTGAACAATGTGGCATACCTAATCATAACGAGTTAATCCGTTCGGATCCCCTAACACTGATACCCAAAGGGATCAATTACAGTTTAAAATATTTTCAATTCCGGTCTGATCCCCGTAGAGATGATGATGACATTATAACTTTAAATTTAAACGCTAATTTTGAAGTACATTACGTTATTTCAATGTTAAAGGACGTTGAAAACCCTACGTCAAGCGAAAGGGAATACTGGAAACCCCGAGTCAGCTAGCAAACATTCTGCGTCTGATCAAGGCAGCTCGCTAAAGGATTAAGGTAAAGAGAGAAAAGATTTTATTGATATTTAAAATGGTTGGATTCTTTTTACAAGCTTTTATTTTACTTGCATGTTTATGTTCTGGTTAAATCTTGCAAGCTGAATTAAGGTCTGCGCACATTACACCAACTCGACGTCGACTCAACTCCGACTCCGATCATACATGGCATTAGTTCATGGGCGAGCGGCGAGTAGTACACATATTTCAAGTATACGTTCGAAATTCAATCTTGCTCAACAAAATATAAAGCTCATAATTGAGTTTTAGTTTTATCGAAGAGTCGGTGTCGGGTGGGAGTTGAGTGGGTCTAGTATGCGAAGTCCTTTAGACCTACTTCTTCTTATTCTACGGACTTGAAATTTTGCATATTACGTCAGTTCCGATGAGTGGCATGAGTGGATTTTAAGATCAGGATTTGCTCCAGGGCAGCAAGGGATCTTCTCAACTGTTAACAGCACAACGGCTAAAAGAGATCTATTTTTTACGGCGGGCCTTGGTACACTGTACAGTCCACCATAAAATAACACATACTAACATACATATATTACTTTATGTTCACACTAACACACACTAACATGCGTTAGACTTACTTGACACGACTTGAGTTGACATACTCGTAGGGTCAAAGTGTATCCTTTAACAGAATGAATTACGGTCGAATTTCCAGCGCATGGCAGGTCTATATAATTATGTACCTATAGGTATGTTAATTACACAGCCATCAAATCTCGTTCGGTCTCACAAAGGATCAATTAACATAAAGGACGAAACTAAACCGATTCCGATGAAAGACATGTTTAGGCGTTAAGATCAACCCGCACGCGCTCGGAGTTAATTTAACTTGTACGAGAATAGATCTGACATGTGCTTCGGAAAATATGGAATACTTGAAACTAGAAACGCTTATTGGATCAACCCCTTAATGACTGCTGAGCACGGGTCTCTTTGAGGATGCTTAGAGCATACTCCACGCAGCTCCAGTGTAGATTTGTGGAGGGTTCAGTGGCTAACCCAAGTATCAGATTTTTATGCCGGCTTTTGACGTCTCCTGGCTGATAGAACAACCGTGACCGACGGCTTTACGCGCCCTCCCAAGCTCGGACATTCTAAAAAAATAATTATCGTTGCTATAAACAATTGACACCACATTCACTTTTCACTGCACTTGATACTCGATCAAAACATATAAATGTACTATAGTATAGCAGCTGTCCACGCAGACGCATCGCTCACTCAAGTAGGAGAGAGACGGATGTCGGACGCTGCCGAACGCTGCAAACGCAAAGGCCGATTGCTACGCCGTTACGGTAACGACGCATGAGTCATGTTTTTTCATGCGTGCCACCGGCTCTATCGAATTATAAGACGTTGTCACGTCAAAATGCCACTAACGGTCACCCATCAGTTTACCGAGCGCTTAGGTTCAACGCAAGCCGCCGGGCTGTGAGCGCTTCAAACTTCTCTTACCTTAAGCAAGCGAGAAGTTTCCGCCCACTTATCAACTCGTGCTCCCGACTTCTTGGGATACGGATCGAGGTTAAATTTATTATAATTATCACAGTGCTCCAATTACTCTTTACAATCTTTTACGCAATGCGGATGTAGAGTAAAGTTCTTATTAGGTATTACTTATCCAAGTGTCATTAAAATTTAAATCCGTTCACAGACCTCGAACGAACGAGTCAGACAGGAAGATAATAATAAAAAAAGCCATACGTTTGACACGACATTTGAAATGTGTCATAGGGTCATCGTTCATAGAGTCAATGTTAAACCACACAATGAATTACGGTCGAATTTCGAGCGCAGCCGGCTCTCTAGTATATTTAAATATTATACCTACACATTGGTTTTAGAAGTGAAACCGACCTCAACATGATACCAATTACAGAGATAATGACAAACAAACAGGCGTGAAGCCGGGTCGTGGCTTATCTGAGCCGGGGGGGCTAATCGGGGATAGACCGGCCCGACTGCCGTAAATCATGTTGTTAATAAAATCTGCTATCGGCTGTTCCGCAATGTGGAGCCCCCTACACTTTTTAGTAATAATAAAAGTAAAACCATTATTCATATGAGATTAGTCGCCGAAACCCGGGATCGAACCAGGGACCTCTAGATCTTCAGTCTAACGCTCTCCCAACTGAGCTATTTCGGCTGATACTATTAATGTCAAAAAACATGATCCGATGAACGCCTCTTCCCTAATTCTCAGTACGTCTCATTCGTACTTTTTGGAATTCTATTTCAAATACATTTCCTAGTTTTCCAAATAAACAGAAGACGTTCACGCATGCGCAGTCATCTTTTCAGTTTTCGTGCACACCTATAGGTGGCAGGGCTGTCAAAAGATTCTGCTCAGCTGTACTTTAGACATACATATACGCGTATACACCTCCTTTATTTATTTAGCTTATACATATACCTGGGGTTATCTTTAAGAGCAATATCATCGCATAGGCGATGTACTTAGCCTTAGTACGTAACGTAAACACCTTTGTTTACGCTGTTTCAAATTGTATTAAGTATTTTAGAATAGTGCAATAGAGTTTTTGTATTGTATTGTTGTATCTGTGATCGCTAATGGCAAAAACTTCTTATGCGTTTCCGTGCTTCGGAGGACACGTAAAGCCGTCAGTCCCGGATGTTATCGTTAAATAGCTGTCGTTAAACCACGTCGGAGTCCTTCGATCGGCTTAAGAACTTCCTACACTTGCGTTGGCACTAAGCCCTCCACCAATCCGCACTGGATCAGCGTGGTGGACCCTCTAGGCATCTTCAGTTATGGGGAGAGACCATGTTGTGGGCTATTAATGGGTTTAGGCCATACATTTAGTTATTTTCAATCACTAAAGCGACTAGTGTTGGGGCAATCGCAATAACGATCCGTTGTATCCGCACGCTACCGCGGTGCCCCCGTAAACGGGTTTTTATCGCTCGTGGTAGGGTTACCACACTGGACCTTATAGTTTTGTTGACGGTTTCGTCAAAGGCTACGGACACAGTTACGGAGCTCTAGTCGTCGTCTCGGGTTCAATTCTCGGCCTAGGTAGACATTTATGTGACAGATAGATGTTTTCTCTCGAAGTGTAAGAGTTAGTTATGGCTATGAGCTGATGGCTAGAACAATAACAAGTTCGCAAATTATCATAATAAATATTAAAACTATTCTAAAAGCAGACGACGTATTTAATATAACACATTTTATATCATAGCACCTTCACACACAGACAATATAGGCCCACTATAAGCTGTTCAATGCTGCACTTTAAAATTAACCATTTCTCTGTTGTGAAGGCGGTTTTAACACTCCCTCTTCTCTCCACGTAATATCAACTGTTTGACGCATCTTTCTTCCATTCGCTCACTTCCGTTGCTGTTTAAATAATTATTCCATGGTGATTACGGCTAACATTACTTGACATTTGATGACATTAAATAAAATATTAATTAATATTTGTAGGTAAAACTTAAATGGGAACTCATGAACTTGTGACACTTATGATTAATGATGATGCTAATGTTGATTTTGTTCTTCATTTTCATTCCCAGTCGATGCAGACATGTGACAAAGAAATGTGCGCTAATGCTAGCTACTAGGTTAATGTGCAACAATTTTATTTGTCTTCATTCTTTCAAGCTGGGGCATCCGGGCTAAAGCCAACCGTTCGTCACCCTACAAGCTATACATTTTCTAGGATGAACACAATGGAGAATGTATCGGGGTTTAGAAGTGAATCGAATAGATGAGCGCTGTTTGTTCCACTTTGTTGTTTTGTTTATTGTTATAACCACAGATATTAAAACTATAGATACGTTACGTTAATACAACACAAGTTGCAGTTTTGGACCCGCTCCGATGACGTTTCCGTAACTTATGATTACGGAACGCATGAAACAGAAAGAGATAGCTACATGAAAAGTAGGACAATTAGCAAAGTTTGTCTGTCCGTTGTTTTTAATCGGTTTTTAAAATTCATACAAATAAATAAAATTGGAGTGTCTGTTAGTAATATTAAAATAACCGCTTTTTACTAAATGCATATGGATGTATACCTACACGGTGCATATACTAAAATAACATTTTTTACAATTTTTGTCTGTCTGTCTTTCTGTCTGTCTGTTTGTTTGAGCTAATCTCTGGAACGGCTGAACCGATTTTGACGGGACTTTCACTGGCAGATTGCTGATGTCATAACTTAGGAGTAACTGAGGCTACTTTTATTTTAGATTGTTTTTTGTTAAATTCCATGCGGAGGAAGTCGCGGGCACGGCTCTTAATAAAATAATTTATTTCAGGCTACCCAAGTTTAGATTAAAATGATAATGTATGTTTAAGTCAAGAATTCGTTTTTTAAAGTTAGCGCGCTTATCATCTAAGTAGCCACTTAACATCGTGGTATAGTAGTCAAGTACAAAACTATACAAGATAAAAAATAAAAATAATATTACTGTACTGTAAAGGTTAGCTTCAATCCACCACTGGTCCACAGGGGCACGTGTATCTCCTCAAAGAACTCAGGAAGCCCTCATAATTATAAAGGGCATATAAATAGATTCGTTTCAAAGAGTCTTTTGGAAAGTTGCATAGAAAGTATCGAATGCTTAGAGTATATACCTATATTTACTTTACTTTTTACTCTAAGATCGAATGCCTTTTGAAAGTTAGCGAGCAACGTGAATTTGTTTACTGTTTTGTACTCGTTATTACTGAATATTTATTGGGGTAAACAGGAAACTTATAAAATTTCCCCGATTACTGAAGTGAAACGAGGAAAATTTACTAGTATTTGTGTATTAAGTATTGTCAATAATCATTGCATCCAAGCCGACCTCCCTTGGTCGTGTTGCACTGTGCTGAACCACGGACAAGGTTACGAAACCCGGTCCCTCTTTTAAGAGGTCGATGGACTTGCTACCAAGTAGTTCAATCCTGAAGGTACTCTAGGCTTGGTGGTAAGCTTTACAGGTGTGCTGGCCAGCACACCCGACCCGAGAATAGACATATATCTGTCGATAAATGTCTGGTTGGGAATCAAACTCGGGACCGGGGACTCCCGGGATAAAGGCCGGGACCCCTCGCTTCGCCGGCAGGGTCACCACCGACTAGGCGACGGGGTCGTCATTTTAACTGAGTTTATATTAATTTATCAGGGTAAAGGCAAACAATTCTTTATAAATTACTTTTAGGGAACCCACACACTTAGAACGAGTCATACGAATTAATAAAATTAAAACTGAAATATTTTAATTATTACTATATAGTACTATATATTATTACTAGATAATATAATATATTGAAATTAAATTAAAACTCAGTCGGAACTTGTAATTAATTATTCCAAGAACCACTAACACGATGTTGCATTCATTCAGAGCACAGACGTTTAATCTACTTAAAAAGGAAGTTATTAAAACCCCTTTTTAACCGGAATACAATTGTTGTTAAAACAATTTTTTATACGGAATAAATGGTACTGGACGGTGGACTGGTGGACGAACTCTAGGCTCTACTACCTACACATTAAAGACTTTGTAAAGAAGAAGTTGGACAGTCACCATTTCTCTTCTCGTATGTATTTCTCTTCTCGTTGCCCAAAAGTATCTTCTGCAACGTGGGGAACTTGAAGGGTTTCTTGGTCGATATATTTTTGACGTGACAACGTCTTATAATTCGATAGAGCCGGTGGCACGCATGAAAAAACATGACTCATGCGTCGTTACCGTAACGGCATAGCAATCGGCCTTTGCGTTCGGCAGCGTTCGGCAGCGTCCGACATCCGTCTCTCTCCTACTTGAGTGAGCGATGCGTCTGCGTGGACAGCTGCTATACTATAGTACATTTATATGTTTTGATCGAGTATCAAGTGCAGTGAAAAGTGAATGTGGTGTCAGTTGTTTATAGCAACGATAATTACAGCGATAAAGGTAATGATTCTTTCGATATTAATTATATATTCAGTGATATATTGTCGAATAGGTATTCGTGCTTTTTTTCTTAAGACGTTGTCACGTTCAACTATCGTCAGTAAACCGACTTTACAGACAACCAATTTTTTTAATCAAATCAACTTCGATGTAGCATAAGTTGTTCCGCGCCCGTAATAAGGATTCGCTGATCCGAGCGGAGACAGAAACCTATTTGCAGTTCGTCTTACGAATTAAACGCTCGTGACGTCAGAACTTTGTAACAAGATAAGGCTTGATACACGTTTGGTAATTGTTTGTAAGTTCCGACGAGGTTCAGTATTTTCTTGCTTGTACCATTACTGGCTTGTATCATTACTGGCGCACTACTGAGCACGGGTCTCCTCCTGAGGAGGTCTATGCCTAGAACATAGACCTTCCGTAAGTTCTTCCAAGACTAGGTTTCCTTTCGAGGACCTTTCTTCCCCAACGGTTGTTGGTCCTTCGAGCTAGGTACAAGCTTATAACCACGTCAGAAATACGGAGCGTACTCGTATTTACGTATAGACGATTTAATAAAGTTTACACTGAAATAACTTATTTTACATAATATAATAAATCAAATTAGTCAGTCAACGTGGAGGCTATTTAATGTAGAGCATATAAAGTAATTTAAAATAAATTTCGTAATATTCACAATTCATATTTTAAATAACTGAAACAAACGTTCATTTCTGGAATCTCATTATAATGTATTAAAGGGTCGAGTGAACGCGAATCCAATTAAAGTGTATTTTTCATTTGATCTGTAGGTATATCGGGCCTGGAGGGTTGGTTAAGGTTTTTGGTGAGATGATGATCAGGGCGTTTTCTTTACTTAGATATCTCATCTCGTGGGTGGTAGTGGATCTGAGGATGCCCTAATACGTTCAAACATAATACGGTTTTTTTCAGTGTCTATGTTAAGATCAAATATCAATAAAGCAAGGGTTACTTTGAGATAAAAGACCAGCAGTGGGATAGTTATATGTTACAATGATGATTACAGGAGTGTTATGCCATAAATGTACTCATAACCGGTACATACTACCAGTATATGTAACCGATCGAATTGCCAAACTTCACTTGTTAACCTACAACGGTAACTTAGCGTAACAATACCTTGTTAGTTTGTTGAGAGCAATCAAAGAGTCCGTTTATAGAGTTGCCTAAAGACGTTTATAGAGATGCTTTGAAATCGCATATTTACGGACGAGGCTTGCTTGTGTGCGCTCTGTGGCGCCGCTATATACGATTACACAGTAGAACGCACACAGACGAATTTGTCACAGTCATTACTTAATCGCAGAAATAGCGTAAAGGATTTGGATGTGTTTTTCATAAGCTTTTGTTAATATATAGCGTTCGTTGAATTTTAAACTAAAAGACAATATTCCAATTTTATAATTCGGTGCAATTTCCGCTCTCTGTCTATGCAGAATACTTCAGTTTTTCGGAACATGCCCAGAAAAGACGGCCAGAACCTAGAACAACTTATGGTTACTGGCAAAGTTGACGGTAAACGACCAAGAGGCCGCAGTCCAAACTCCAACTAGGTCGACTGACCAATTTCATTCTAGTCTGGACACCAACCAACGCTACATGCTGCTAAAGACAGGGATAAATGGCTTAGAACTGTCAGACAGAAAATAATTCCACTATAAGGGGATCATGACCCTCGGTATTGAGGAAAACGACGCTAGGAGGAGGAATTCGGTACAATTATTTCGATGTATAATGCGCAGATGAATGATAATAATTTCCCAATTTGACCGCCATTTGTTTGACGTTCCGTTATCAGCATGGTGTAGTCTGGTACATAAACAATATGGCCGTGATAAAGTTGGGAAAATAAAGAAAAAATAAGTGTGGTGAGACAGGCCTCGGCTTCCCGTCCGCTCGTCTACACCAATCGCCGGAGATATTGTGAGATACGACTAACTTAGGGAATCCTTACACTTTATCGTAGAGAAACTTCTTTTGCCGCGCTGAGAATAAAAATTCAAGGTCGTGTCACACCAGTTAGGGCATTTAACTTCGCAACATTGACATAAATCGCAACGCTCAAAGCGGATTCTCCGCGGCAAGCATCAGCGTAGAGCGTAAAACAAACTTCTACCTTCAAATTCAAAATTCTACCTTCTATACCACGGAGTTGCTGCAAATTGTTGCGGTATTATTCGAATTTGTATGTGAACAGAAATAAACAGGTCGCTTAAAGCGTTTAAAAGCCTTTAGCGGCGCGGGGCGCGAGTTTCATGGCCCAGGGGGTGTTTTTATTGGTATTAAGATAGCAAAATACCAAGTTGTTGTTCATGGTGTGCTGATAAAATGTGAAAAATAAATAAACATTGATAATATTGTATAACAACAGCCGTCAGCGATCGAGTTATTTACTTGTTGTTATTTATTTTATTAATTGTTATTGAGCGCGTACAGATGACGTCACACCCTTCATCTACAAGGAGTACACACAACACAATGTTTGGAGCTCCCCTGGGAAGGAATAAACGATCCTTTATGTGACACACGTACGTTAAAAGTGGCAATCAAATTGAACATTTTTTCATTCACGTATATTTATTCTATTTAGTTTATATTATCTGTTAAGTTGTAAGCTGTTAACATAAATTGTCCGTGTGTTTGTTTTTTAGCTGTTTAAGAAAATAATTAATTTGGGATTCAGTCAGATTCAGATTTACATCACCGTCTTTGCGGCTCTGAGTAGACGATATATACGTCTACGAGAGAACTAATTATGCTTGATAACAATCCCACCTGATGGTAAGTGGCGACGAAGTCTAAGATGTTGGACGCACTTATTAAAAGCCTATTCAATTTCTTCATGAAGACTCCCACATCATACACAAGTGGGAGCATGCCATTGCCATGCCCATCGTTGCCAAATATACCTGTGTGTAGAAGTCAAATTTGAACTAGGATAAGAAAAAGTTACTGCGATCCTTTCACAAATAAACAAGACAAATCAATTAAAAATCCCTTTTAATTCTTTTTCGTGAGTAGTAAAACTTTGCCTACGCGAAGTACTGTTACTCTTCGTTTAACTGTCGCAATGCTTGAAGTTCTGTGAGCGTGAAGCATAATTGTGGTGTCCATAAGTCCATAAATAATGTAATTGGTTCTGGCCGCTTTAATTATAGTAAAATAAATAAATAAACAAAACCTTATAAAGTTGGCCATACAACACGACAGTATACCCCAAAAGCCACAATAACCAGTGCATACAACTCGCCACTCGGCATCGTGATGGACGTAATCTTGTAGTTATTACATGGCTGGATTTATGGGAGGCTGTAATTCCCATTCTTTACTTACACTTGATAAGACGAATGCTGTAAAACGAGATATTCCCAGGCGTACTGCTGGATTAACAAGGGTTTGTTCTATTTGCTTGACGACCCCGTAGCCTTGTGTACGTACGTCGTCAGTGGCCCTGCGAACCGATTCCGCGAAGCGAAGGTTCCGAGTGCGATTCACGGGTGCTTTATGTCAGATAAAAAAATGGTTGTCTGTAAAACCGATTTACGGACGAATTTTTACGTGATAACGTCATAAGGGAAGAGAGATAGATGCGTTGCAAGCCGAACGTTTAGGCCGATCGTGCCTCTCTATCGCTTGTTCCGCACTCCCGCTTGCACGCACAGGCTCAGGAGGAACGGGACGCTTTTTCGTGTGTGCTGCCGGTGTTCATCAATTTATATGACATTATCACTTCAATAAATAAAGTAACCTGACTTCCTCATTTATAAAGTTGAAGAGTATGTGACATCAAGTAAGTTATAATGAAAACAGTCGAAAATTTTAAATCTTTCCGTAAGAGGCTTATAGCGCTCCGCGAGTCGCGCTGCTTGGGCACCTGAAACGTTCAGGCCGAGAATTTATTGTTGGAAAATAAATTACAGAATGGAAATGAACCTGCAGAGATCTTATTGCTTACTCAGAAGTTTGGAGAATTCTGCTGAGGGAAGCAAGAGTCGATTCACGAACAGACGAGCCAACTGATGGCAAGTGGTCTCTGTCGCTATCGACATTAGTAACACCAAGGACATCACTAATATTTTTCTGACCAAGTAAGGAAAAACAAAGATATAAAGAACTGGCTCTCAAGCCCCCTGAACATGAACACGACGAGTCGTTTGGCGTCCGACTCAAGCAAGAGACGTAGCGAGGCAGCCAGGCTTTACCGAAAGATTATAATACTAATATGATATATACTGATAATACTCGTAATATTGATAACCTATATACCTACTGCCTAAGTAATTACAACAACTAACGTTCTAACGCCGACTGCTAACTGCACTAACCATTCTAGCCCGGATTTGAGTCTTGTTTTGTCGGTCGCAGTTGTCATGGGCAGCAGGGGAAGGGTGGTGCTGCATACTCGTAGGCTGTCTTTATTCCACGAATCCACGAATCGACGACAAGCAAGGGAGCCAGATTCCGTCACCTGTGACGAGACCCTGATCTCGGCTCTACCGGCATTATTGAAAGAAATATTGGTAAAATTAGTTTTCACGTCAAGAGCAGTTTCACATTCAAGTTACTTAAAGCACGGAAAATTCGGAATTGCAATAAATTAATAACCTAAGCCTTGTACGTGCAGGACCGTCGTCAACCTCCATCGAGGGTTGTAATTAGAAAATTTCCCACCAACGCGCCGGATTAAGAAAAATGGGTTTTCAGTATTCCGATTAATTAATAATTTACCAGCTCAGCCGGATCGGGTATGGCTGAAATTTTAATGAACCCGCGTCGGCATTCGCCGAATTCAACCGCATACGCTTTTTATAATGCCATTTTTTTCGGATCATGACGAGTCAGTTTTGGGTTAATATTCTCTTTATGAAGTGTCTGTCCGCTACAAACATATATTTCTGCACATTTAAAATGGATACGTCAATGCAAATTTAATGATCGGCATTTAAACGAATTTTTGCATCCACGATTGAATAAAACAAAAGGATGGAAGTATTCATCGGTGCAACGTAGTCAAAGAGACATTTTACTATGATGACGATATTTTGCATGCCGATAATATAATCACACTCCGGTGCAATAATTGTGGTCACGAGTAAAATGTTATGGTACAGAGACACTTTTGACAGGAAGACATTTTGGTAACCATAAATAACGCACAATTACCACATCTTACCGCAAAAAACATTTTTTTGGGACTTATCTAATCTAAATCACTTGGTTTTTGTTATTTCACATAATCCATCAGCCTTTACAAGTCCACTGCTATATATAGATTCCCCCATATACTGCGTCACTCTGATAGGTCCTCCTGTGATCAGGATAGGATAGGAGCTGTAGATAGGATAGGAGCCTTCTGAATTCAGAGGATGCCCGCTATCTTCTTCAGGTTGTCAATTCATCTGGTCGGGGGGTGCCCTAAGCTCCTTTTTCCAAGTCGTGTTCTCCATTCGAGGGCTCTTTAAGTAACATGCGCATATAAAAAAACACGAAAAATGAACATAATACATAATACGTGTAAGTACATATCAGGTCCTAAGATCACATGGCTTAAAATTAAATCATTGACTAAAATCGTTCGCCGTCACATGATTCCAAATTGTGTTTTCTGGCAAGTTTCCAGGAAGGTTTGCGAGGAGCTTTATAGAAGTGTGGAATAAGTAATATGGAATGGAACTCGTTTACTGAAAAATCTGGTTTTAGACTTAATACGATGTTGTCTGGCGACTATGAGCGATATTTTTAATCGAGTGTGAGTTCACATACTGTTTAAGTGAAACATAGTGTTCTGGTTAGTTTTTAAAAGAATTTGGTGAATACACTATGGATGCAGATGGTACAGAAAGAGAGAGAGAGCAATTCTTTTGAAGTTATAAGTCCTAAATGGGCTATTTTTATCTCATTCTCATTAAACCCTTAAAATACATTTTATAGTTGTCTCTTTTCATTACAATTCACACAGTCCCAAAATGAGTTTCAATTTAAAAAGAAAAAACAATTGTGTCTGTGAAATATCCCTAATTAATCTATAAACGTTTCATATTTAAAAATATATAAATCCGTTTCCCTCCAATTCTTGCGCGTATTGGCGTGTGTCAAACCTTTTGATTGGAGCTAGAACGGGTTCTGGCGTTAAGCGCTACGATATTTGAAGTTTTTGACACTTGGTCAAAGAATAACAAAATACATTGAATTTTCATGGAAGGATTTTTAATTTATTGGTGGTCAGATGGGTTGTCAGCTATTTGCACAAAAAGTTACTCCTTTTTCTGTTATACATAATAGGTTTATCCGTTTATTTGATGACCCGTATAGCGCAATGGTTCGCCTGTCGGACTCCCGCTCGAAGGATTCTGGGTTGAGGCGGAAAGTCGTATGATAAGTTTAAATTTCCGTTCTCGGTCTGGCCGTTTTTGTCTTGCGTGTTGTCAAAGGTACCCACGATACAGGGAATCCTAGTGTGGGGCTATGAGTGTGTAACGTTATATATTTACTTCTAAAATTATATTAAGTAATAAGGCTTTGTCCTAGTTTCAACGACCCCGTAGTCTAGTTGGTAGAGGCATCCGAAGTGATGGTCCCGGGCTCGATTCCCGGCCGAGGCTGATATTGATAACAGGTGAATGTTGGTTCACGGATCGTGGAGTTAGAAGCGTGTTATTTGTGTTGTCCACGCCACCCGCGACACAGGGAGTCCAAGTGCGGGGGTATGAGTGTGTTAGCGTGTGTTAGTGTATAATTCAATCCTTAACCGTTGGTAGCCATGGTGATCACTTATCATCAGGTGGGGATCGCTCGTTTGTCAACTGACATAAAAAAGGCTTAGTAACGGCTCCGGGAAAAACCTCGAAAAACCGTAGTCTGTTAGTAACACCTATTTATTTTCCTTATACTTTGGAATTGGAACAATGCGAGGCGCGTTTTTCTCACATTCTGCGACAAATTCTACGAACCTACTTACACTTTACACGTTTTCAAGAATATAACATAATTATACATAGGTATGTAGGTTTTTTACTACAAAGTTAAGCAACGAACAGACAAGCCAATTGATGCTAATCCCTATGCTATATCCGCAGATGGAATTAGGGCAAAACTGTTACGAAAGCAAAAGATTTCCTACGTATCCTGATACGCACAAACTCTGCAAAATTAGTTGTGCATTCGAATTCTGTGTGGGGCTGAGATAATCCAAAAGTTAGACAATGATCCAACTGACTTAACAACTTTTTTGTAAACTTAATACATCTAAACACTCAATTAAGAGCAGACGCTAGAAAACTTTCCTCCCACTTTCCCGAAGGTCCTAACAAAGCGATTGTAACTCTCAAATTGGGGCGAGTTACGCCAATTTGTTCTAAAATGGCTGAACGGAATTGTGTGCTCAAAAATTAGTTTCTTCGGAATCGTTCGCGGGATAGATCGGGAGCTTGGTGAGACAAATGCATGAGGAATTATGGTCACAAGGTCACCTTAATGTAATTTCTTATCATGCTCACATACACAAAGCCGAATTGAAAGTAGCTGGGCTCGTACATTGGGGCAATGCTTTAATACTTCATGCTCGAGTTTGTACTTTGTACCACCTCCCTGGATAAGACATTGTTCGAAATGTATTCCAAGGATTTCCATATATTTAGAGATATTAAAGGAAACATTCTATTTTGGATGTAGGTTTGTCATAGACATGCAACACAGCTCCGAACTGCATAACCCAATTTTGTTTAGATGTGTTTTATTTTCCTTCTTCTATTAATGCAATTTTAAAGACTACAATTAAAAATCTCACTAGTTCTGTCATACGGAACATTTGGCGTATACGGTTACCTCTTAGTCCAACTGTTGGTTCTCAAAGCGACGTTACACTGCAATTCACGCAGCATTTTTACCACGTTGCTCTCGATGCAAGCGACTCGGTCGTAGAAACTCAGGCTGATAAAACGAAGCTCGTCTCAAAGGCAAACTTTCGTAGATAGAGGCCAACTCGCTATCTGGAGACGCCCGCGGCTTATTCTGAATGCCGAGGCCTTGCTGGGCTCTGAACACATACTATGTAAAAAGTATGTGTTACCGAAACAGTTACTAGGAAAAAAATGCGTTCTGTTTATATTTAAATAATGTGGGGGTGGTTTCATCCATCTTGAAGTCCAAGCTTACTTCCTGCGGTAAATCCTTTAGAACCCCATTTTGTTGGTCGTTGGACTCTAAAACTAAGACCCCTAAGTATAATATTGACGAATGTATGTGTGATTTGTATTATGTTTTACAGAATGCAGTATAACTCTTCGACGGAATTAATTACGATCAAACTTCGGCAGAATGTTTCTCTATTAATAAAAAATGTTCAATGGATAAATTCTTCAATGGATTCACTTGAAACTTTGTAAGTATATAGGTTTCGAAATTGACGCAAGTGAGCACTAAGAAAGGATTTTTGGAAATTGGCGGCAAAGCCGCCGGGGAAAGCTAGTGTAATGTAAATAGAATAAAATTAAATACAAAATAATAACAGGAAGTTGAACAAACAAGGATGTTTTTGGCAGTATTAAGGCGACCTATTATACTGACCTCAGTAGCCGACGGACCAGCACATCGTAAAAGGCGACAGAATCCGGCCTTTGCCAAGTAGCAGGGCTGAAGCCTAATTACCACCTTGTCACTTGAGTCAGTCAAACGACTCATCACGTTCCCTCTGCGAGTTTAAGAGCCTGTACTTTCTTTCGCTCTTTTTCATTCTTTTTTGGCCGGCAACTCATCGGTAATGCTTTTTGCGTAGCTGATATGTAAGAGCGACGTTGACGACTTATCATTGGGTGTCTTTTTTGACGACATAAAACCTTTATTTCCACAGATAACAAATCTTTCTCAATCGTTCTTGGACTCAAAAAAGAGAATCTCTCATGACTCGTCCTAACAACGAAGTAGACGCTCCGATTGCTCGATCCATTAGCATTAATTAACCTGGCCTGTCAATAGCAGAGTTGGATTGCAGCGCGCATCAACTTCGCAGACCAGGACAAAGATCCCATTTGTATGCACTTTTATAAATATGTCAAGTGAGATTTCCAAGTAGTCAGTTGGAAATTTAACGCGTTCTTAAATTTATTTATTTATTTTACTATCTACATCTATCATTACAGGTTTCTACCCAATGCGACAGAGTTTCCTTAAACTAACCTTTACAAAAAAAATGCTTTAGTTCACTAATTAATTAATCACTAACCAGCTAATGTTCTAACACCGTCACCTAACCAGACAAATTTGAGTCTTATTCTAAGTCGGTCAGAGTAGTCATGGGCGGCAGCTGAAGGGTGGTACTGCATGCTCGTTTGCTACCTTAATTCCATAAAAATAAGTTATAAACAGTTTTCTGCTTATGGATTTAAGAATTATAATTAATGCAATAAACTTGATTGCAGCAATATTAAAAAATAAAATTTAGTCACTGTTGAGGAGTACCCTGGTCTGGAGCCAATCTTGAGGGTAGTTTTCGTGATGCTCGTCACAAAATCGCATTGCTATCGAATCAAAAGCAACATACAAAATTCCAAGTCCATGGAGTAATTGGAAGTAGATCCAATTCAGCTATCAAGATTTGACCCTAATAATGTTGTAAGTATGTAACTAATACGTAATTACCTTTTAAGTTATACCGTGCAAAACGAAAAGCGGGTGAAATATCTAAACGATCATGAAATATGCACTTGGAAACAATAAAAAATATATTTCCACGTTTCGCTAAGTGGCAATTAAAATACAATCCACAGTTGCCTTTGAAATAAAACCCGCTTTAGAAGTTAAGAAACGTCATAGACTTACTTTATGTGTTTAATTTTCTTGCAGCTGTTCGTAGCCGTCTATTGGTTTTTATGGGCGACGGAGTTTTAAAAAACGGCTAGATAGACGTTTGTGAAATTCCAAAAGCTGTGGCCAAAGGCAAAGCAAAAATCAATAAGCAGAGGGATGATGGTAACTGGTTTCATCAACCACCAACAATCCATCCAGAACTCGAATAATTTAGTGGCTTGATTGAATGTCTAGTGACTTTCTCTCTATCTTCCGATAAACGAACTTAGTAAGGTCGTGTCAATTAGGGTAAACCTAGCAAACTTCAAAGAGTGAAGTTATGGTCGTCGTTATCATTCAATTATAAAGTCCCAAGATTTCAATAATAAGCCGGGAATGGAAGATAAGCGGCCCGCATGCCACCATAGAGTGGTGCTCGTAATTAATCCTCAAGTTACCAGACAAAAGATAGTTCAACGTAACTTCGATCTGACTTCATCAGATAAAGATTTTAATTTAAGTTTGCTCCCACAGCTCTGTTAACCTATTGTTCGACTAAGAAAATTTGAATGTTGGTACGGCTCGAAGGACCAGAAATGTTTGCTTGTTATGATTTGGACGTAATCGTTTCGTCTTATCCAGTCCAGTTCAGTCTTATCCGTCCGTAAACTGATAATTTTACATTTTTTTAATACTGATAGTAATTTTATTCTCATTATAGTACGACATTATTGTTTAAATTAAACATTACGACATTAAACTTTAACTTATAACTAATTTATTTTAGTCTGTTGGCGTGACAATCCCTAATGGGTGTCAATTATGCTGATTCCCCGTGTCACGGTATAAAATATAGCAATGAAATATAATTTTTTTTATTAGTTAATGAATTTACAAGACGAAATTAATTCGTGAATACCTGTGAGCCGGTTCTTTGATCGGTTTTGTTGAAAAGCAGCTTGGGTCACAAGTCTTTGTAATTAAAATTTATAAATGATATTAATTTATGAACTGTTAAATAAGATTTAAGGCTTGAAGTAAATTTTAAGCTAATGAATTTGAATTGAATAAGCTCGCAGTGGATGGCCACAAGTCCCTTACATCTTGAGTCTTCAGCTATTCACTACAAATTTATTGAAAGTTACGTCGGCAAACAATCAAACATCAATCGTTCATACCCAAACTGCCATCTGCACCTCAAGGACCCGAGCCTCTCGCGTGATTGCCCCCAATTCCGACCCGAGTTATGAATACTTCAAACGTTCTTTATACACGCAATTGGAACAAAGCCATTACAACTTCAATCTCCTCTTAAAACCGGTGAACGATAAGTAGTCCACTCACGGTCGGTTCGTTGGAGCCACGAAAGAGCAATTAGAGAATCTGCAGAGCTAGGATATTGTGGAGTTTGGTGTTTTGGTGTTCAGCTTCGTCAGGTAATTGTTGTTCCTTAAAGGAAGTGAAAACGCTGGAACAAAGTATTCCAGACGGGGTTTAGGTCAGCGGAGCCGGTTACACTTTTTCAGGCGGTCACCTCAGTCCTCAAGGGTCTGTCCTCAAGTCCACATCTGTGACCGAATTAAAACGAGACTTATTAATATTTACTAATTGGACTATTAGGTAAGTATCAACAACAATAGCCTTGTGGTTTGAATGTTGGATTCCCGAATCGGGGGGCTCGGGTTCGAATCTGCACGCAACTTTAATGTTCAAAAAATATGTGCGTATTAGAATTTAATTATCACTAGCTTCGGTGAAGGAAAACATCGTGAGGAAACCTGCACACCAGAGAGTTCTCCATAATGTTTTCAAAGGACGGCGGTCTTCTACCAATCCGCCAATACATGGCCAGCGTGGTGGACTATGGCCTGTACCTCTCACATTATGCGAGGAGACTCTTGCCAGATTGTTGGATAGTTATGGGTTGCGATGATGATGATAACATACTTCGTGTGTAATTCCGACTCGCACATGGCTAAATTGACATCTCATTGAGACTGAAGTATCATTGTATACAGTGATGAACTAGTACAAACAAACATTAATTTACGTTCAAAACAATACACTAGGGTTGTTTGAGTAAGTAAATTATATTGTTTAGTAAAGAAAAACATAATTCCACGCAAGCAACGGCGCGTCGAATGTTGTCGGAACATGCTATTGTAGCGAGGGTAATATAAATTCCATCTTCAGTCAAAACAAGCTATATAGTTCAACTCATGGTTAGTTCTTTGTAACGACTAACGGTAAAGAACGGTTAAGAGGATGTCGGATATGGTCCAAAATGTTTATTCTAGGTAGTTTAGATCATAGACCGTCTGAGGTATCCCCGGAGCGCTATGACATGGGGTCCTTAAAACAAGGTGTATAAAGTTATCTTTTAGAGCGGCGTTGTATTGGTGATTCCTCTGGTGTTGCTCGTGTCCATAGGCGACGATGATTACAACCAGGTGGCTCGTCTGCTTCTACGTCAGCACTTTGGGCTATAAAAATAATAGCTAGGAATGAAATTTATTGGAAGTTGGTTTTGTACAAGCACTTTTCGAAAGTCAAACTACGCCATCGCTTCAACAAATGCCTACCACACAATAACAAAACTTTGGAACGAGAGGTGAGAAAAATGCAGGACTTAAAAAATATTTGGAACTAAGGAAATAAGAGAGATTATTGCAAAAAAATGGATAAAAAAAATGGAAAGAAATTTTTAGGGTCAGTGACAATACTGACAAAATTGTTGAGCGCTTCCGTACTTCGTTGGGCACGTATCTCAGTGGGTTCTTAGTTGTAACCAGTAGATAGCAGTCGTTTAGCTACGCCGGAGGCCTACGGGTGGTATAAAAATTTCCGACACTTTCATTGGCGATTAACCCTTCCACTAAACCCCTTTGACACAGCGTGGTGGAGTATCTAGGCTTCAATTATGACAGACCCTTGCTCACTGGCCATTAATGACTTGAAGCCAAAGATTTTCTACGAGTTATAAAACTTTCTAATGTACTTCTAGTGTTGTGTCTAATTTTAAAGTAAATGAACTGTAAGTAGTTCCCCCACGGTCCCTTCGCCGCGTCTCACAAGAACAATTAAAGAATCTGCAGAGTTAGGTTATTGCGGAGTCTGGTCTAGACAGGGATAGCTTCGTCGGCTAATTGGCGACTGTGTTCCTTGTTACACGAGTAAAAAGTCAAGTCAAGTAAAAGAATGTCCTGATAATTGAATAAAACCATCTCCGGACATTTTAATTTGCTCTGTTCAGCGACGTTGTCAGCTCTATTAAACTACTGACATCAAGGATATCTATTTGTTATAATAAAAATGTAACTAATCGCTGTCTGTACATGGATGATATATGAGAAAATCTTGTACTGGAGGTTTTATTAACGCAATAGACCACAAAACAATGTTTTTGACGTGACAACGTCTTATAATTCGGTGGCACGCATGAAAAAACATGACTCATGCGTTACCGTCGTTACCGTTGGTGAATTATTATACCAGCGCCATCTATGTATTGTGCAGTGAACAATTATTCATTAAGTTCGATTGGGTCCATTTATCGATGGAGGAAGGCTGGCTGAGCTGGTAGTTCACTCGCAGTACACTAGATGGCGTTGAGTAGTGGGGCGCTAATTCTGAATCACGATGTAGGATGTATAAGTATCCAGCATCCATTTTTAATAAATGACTTAACTTGTATTGAAAAAGTGTTCTTTTATTGTGCTTGCCTACTCATTCAAAGGAAATTATTTTCTTAAGACGTTGTCACGTTCAACTATCGTCAGTAAACCGACTTTACAGACAACCAATTTTTAGAATTTTTGTCTGTTTGCCTTTGTACTCGTTAATCTCAGAATTCTCAGACACGGCTTAACAAGTCTAAATGCGGCTTTTACTAACGTTTTGTGGTAAGCTAATAGTTAATTGTGGTAAGCTTCAATAGTTAATTGTTTGTTTTATATAAATCGGTTCACATAATTATAAAAAAGTTATGTCAAATTAAAGGATCACGTCTAACAGTTTTCGAGAGCTCATTTAGCCTAGCTAGCCTCTTGCTTGAGTTACGAAATACAGTCGATCTAAGTTTTCAAAAAGGAGGTTCTTAAAAACCTCCTTTTTGAAGTCGGTTAAAAATCATTTGATCCACTCATATCCAATGTTTGTCTAATTTTGAGCACAAAAATCAGCCCGGAATATATCAAAACATTTTACAAGCAAACTAGTTTACTTAACGAATCATTTTTAGTTCAATATTTATTTTAAATCTGCTCACGTAGACTGAACCACGGTTCGTTATTTTCTAGATTGGAAGTTTTATAATTGAGAATAAAATTGTACATACATACACTATCATCGTCCACGCTGTCCCATTGAATACTTGGTTTCTCGTACGGTTTAGTAGCAGGACCACTTTGTTTGGTATAATCCATCCATCTTTTGGGTTCTAAGGGCTCATTAAATCGTTAAGTCCAAGCCTACTTTCAATGCTTGTAGTGCGTCTGATCAACAACGGAAGGACGTTCCTGAGAGAGGTATTTTTACTACCCAGTGTAATATGATACGTATGCGCCTGACGCACTTGACTAGCAACTATTCTCCTTATATCAACCGTTTAAGAGTGTGTTTTAGAGTTCCGTACTCAAAAGGTGACAAAAAGAACCCTATATGCTCCGCTGTCTGTCTGTCTGTTTTTATATGGTTGCAATGTCGGAGAACTACGAGTAGTATAATGCAGGGTAGCCGTTTGTTCGTCACTATCATGTTGGTGACCGCTGACCGCTGACGTTGACCGCTTCGCTATCGAATAGACGTTTATATTTATGCATTTTTTTCAGATAATTTTTTCAAATTCAAAATCCGGTCAGAAAGCCAAAAGTCTGGACATGTCCGAACAAAACCAGAAAAATGGTAATCCTAAACACCGATGTCTTGTAATGAATACATGAGAAACAGGTTTTACGATTCCGAGTACATTTTACGGTGTTCTACGGGTTTTATTGATGTGGTTACAGGAGTCCATCTGGTGTTAAGGGTAGTTCAAACATCAGCATCAACATCATCTGCTACTGTCCCCCTGCTTCTCTTCTAACATTATGAGAAATTAAGGCCAAACTCCATTGGCCAAGCCAAGTGCATGGGTAGATTTTATATCTTTGGGAATGCAGGAATTGTTCTAAATAATTCTCCCATTCCCATTTCTCCTTACGTACAACCCGACGTACAGCGGATATCCATGTTTGCCTCGTCGTTGTGCACGCCACGAAGGAACGGAATAGATTCCCCGCGTCGCTGTGCCTACCTATGATGTGGAATTCTTAAAGAGGTGTGTGCATAGGCATAAAAGCGTGACTAAAGCTTAGTAAACTTAGGCAGTGCTCAACATCAAGATTTCAGCACCACTTACCATCAGGTAAAATTGTTGTCATGTTTTACGTAATAGGAATAAAACTTTAACTAAAAACATTATCTTTATTGGGGAACTCGATTGGAAAATACGTAAGTGGGAACTTGGTTTGCACACTCAGACTGACAAAAACAATTCGTTCTGGAGCAGCGTGGTGGAGTAGGCTCTAGTCCTCTTCAGTTATGAGAGACCCGTGCTCAGTTGTGGCCCATAAATGAGTTGAATCCAATCATATAGCCTTGAAGAAAATAAAATGAATTCAAAGAATCCCGTCTCAACATTTTGTCAAGAGTGGGTACTAAAGCATACGTTAGCCGAAACGAAGTGCAAGTTAGCAGTAAAATATAAAGATGTGTAAATTCTTTCACTGAGCAAATGAACGATAGAATTTCAAATACGTATGTCATGCGTAAAGAATATACGGAGCCGGGTTTACGAGCTCCAAGACATTTTACGACAAGGCCCCTGTTTAGTTGGGTCACGCGATTTACAACCTTATTGCTTTCGAATAAGAACTGTGGGTGTCTCGAAGTATTTTAGTAATAAATAAGGCGAAGGTTGTTAAGTGTAAGGTTCGTCCAGGCCCACCTCGTCCTAGCTCGCACAGTTAAAATTATCTTGAGTTAACAACACCAAAACTTAATAAACCTACATTGTTTTTTACGTTAATAGCCGAAAAACAAGTAGAGGAGCCGATTGGTATCAACATGGACATCGGGGAACCAAAAGTCATCACCGACCGGCCAGGAAACAAATGAAGAAGAAAATAAATTAAATGTGGCACTCGGAGACTGCCGCGGTAAACCTATTGCATAGCATTTTTTATCAACTTATGCAATTATAATTATTAGAAGTTATATCAGAACAGCGCCATCTAGTTTGTAGAAAACATACGTACCATACCTTAGTATTAAGGTACTAGATGGCGCTGATTGCGGGTGTTAGGTTTTTTTCGTTACGGAATTTCTGGATTCGGTCCCCACGCTCAAGGCCCGCGATAAAAGCTATGCAATAGCTTAAAAAGGTACTCTCTAGTCTCAAGGCTGAATGAAGCAAAAGGTTTTAGTTTTGAATTGTTACATTTGGGGTTGCGTTTGTTCGCGATGCAATTTTAGTAGATACCAAGAGGGGGTTATTGTAAGCTTGCTTTTTCCCCTACTAGCTTCTGTCTTCTACCAAAAGGTCGTCTGGAAGAGATCGTTACTTGAGCGATAAGACCGCCTTTTGTTACCGTTGTAATACATTCATGTCTTTACTTCTGTATGGTATACAATAAATAATACATAATAAAGGCGAGCGAAGCGAGCACTATGAAAGAATTTTTGGAAATTGGCCGGCGAAGCCGCGGGGAATGCTAGTCTTTGAGTCTAAAGACTTTGTCAGTTAAATAGAAGACTGAAGGTAAAAGTCATTGTTGACTGGAAATATAATTTACATTAATGAATACGCTAAAGTTTTTCAATTCCTTTAAAGAATGTACTACAGTATAGCGTAACCCCTATTTGCTTAGGACGGGTGGTTAAGCTGCGCATTCACCGAGCGAAGACGCCGGGAATAAATAATATTACCTATTACTACTTCTTAGTACCTAAGAATGTAGGTGTAGTCATATTTCGTAAGTTGTATGTCGTCCTAAATAAATTAATAATTGAAAAAACTAAAAACACGTTTTTGTAATACTGTAAATTTTAAATGCAAAGTAATTTTAGTCACCGTGTTGTTTACTCATTTATTGCACTATAATGTGCTTCATAATTTAATATGTTATATTGTAAACCTGTCAGCAAGTGACAATTTGGCACAAGCAGGGAATGTTTATAATTAAGGACTTATCACACTCCTCCCACCGCCATGTCATAACAATATTTAAGAACAAAAGCTTGATAGTTATTTATAGCGATGAATACGATTACTTAAGCTTAAATATAATTCTCACATTCGCTTCGTCTGGAATCGCGTTGTGAGTCTAAACCTTTACAAATACGAAATATAATACCCATTCAAAGTTTGTTTATTGGCAATGGATAAACAGGAATTTAATTGCGTTCCAAAGGTTTGTGGTAAATAACCTTTTGTAATCGAATACTTTATTTATGATATACCTTCTTGTACCTAATCTGTCTGTACTTAATGATATTTAATACTGTCCATGGTTGGACACCTTACGCTGGCTCATCTCCTCGTCAATAGTAAAATTCATTCAATGTAGCCAGGAGGGGCCAGAAGAATTATGACATATTTCAAAATTTAAGAAAAAAAATTGTTAAAAAATTTTATATGGTCCAAAAAATGCATGCATTTTTTTCGATGTAGTTCGATGTATTACTTAGAATCACGGTCCGAAAGCGTGGTTACAAGGTTTCTGTTTGAACCCCTAACACCCCGTATACCTGTAATTTTCAATGGTTATCCGTAGAATATAGACATAATTCCATTGCGGACTCTTCTGAAGATATTGTTGATGAACACAATTCATTTTGATTGATTTTTTTATATTTTCAGTAAATATTGTCACAACCGTGGGTCGGGGATGGGAAGAAATAAGGCCGGCTTCAAAAGATGATGTTTTATTTTCACTGTAAAAAGGTAACACACGCGACACGGTACTATACACTTTACTTCCCTTCACACTCCACTTCACACTCGCGACACTGTTCTGTGAAACGGCACTTCACTATTCCTATTTCTTCTTCCCACTGGCGCGCTTCCCGACTCGCTACCAAGACTCGACTGACTCTGCCTTGGCCGGAATCGCCTTATATACCACCAATTTCCAACATTCCAAATTCAAAGGTTTTCTTTTAATTTAGCGTCGAAAACATTTTATAAATTCTATTTTCAAATTTTCTTTTTCTTTTATTTTTAATTTACGCGAAAATATAATACTCCTCCTATTTATAATACCTACTATTCATCTGGAAGAAATCATTTGAATGATAGTGAAGACCGCATCAAAATCTGTTGTGTATCTAGTTTAAAAGGTCTAAGCGTGCAAACACGTCTTTGTTTTATACATACTTACTATACTATGTAAATATGTGTTAGTTATCTTGGTTTTAGATTAGACCGACTATTAATTTCGGGTGTAAAAACCACGAGTAGTTACGATGTAATAGTCCAGTTAGTAACTGTTAGTTAGAGTCTCTAAAAAGTGTAACCAGGTCCACAACATTTATCATATCTTCCATGAGAGTACAAACTCATTCGTCGCTAATACCATTATAATAATTCCGTTTGCAATTATACTTTCCATTAAGATTTTCCACTTTCGTTGTTCAGATAATGGATTCTGCGTTCAGTCCTTTCTTTGAAGCTCAACGTAATTACTACGTCCTATTGTCTTTACCTCTGGCTACTACTTTGACCGTAGACAGCGAAGAGTTTAGACCACAGAACATTTAAAAAGAGTTAGAATGGCGATCAGTCGAAGGTCGTATGAAAACTGGTGTCGCCAATTCCGACCCACCTT
This sequence comes from Ochlodes sylvanus, assembly GCA_905404295.2. Taxonomy (NCBI): domain Eukaryota; kingdom Metazoa; phylum Arthropoda; class Insecta; order Lepidoptera; family Hesperiidae; genus Ochlodes; species Ochlodes sylvanus. Next base: position 9,198,535 of record FR990144.1, read on the forward strand.
TCACCTCCAATACATCTGTACTTAAATAAATATGAAGGTTACCCACATTAACGCAATTGAAAATCTAGCCAATCGTAGCCCTGCGCAAAAATGACATTTCAAACGGAACGAATCACACGCATACACGTATACAGATGTACATTTTTAAAGCTTATTTGTGTGAGTTTTAGTAATGTAGTTACGTGTTGTTTAATATGCGCGTATGCTCAAAACACTTCACGCTCAAACACGTCATCCCCGCTCTCAACGCCTTTCTATTCTTTTTAAATGTTCTGTGCCTTTAGACCTATGGATGCCATCTATACCTGACACAAGAGAAGGACCAACTTACGCCAATGACACGAACGAAAGAATCGAGACAGAATGATACTATGCTTTGCCTCACTTTGCGTGGCGTATTTTTCAAGGAAAGCACAGTTGCTTACAAGCAAAGGCAGCTCACGTCGAATTTTTAATGTGCCACATGCTATTGAAGTTTCTCGTGCTATCTCATGTTGGCTCACCGGATGTCTATATCCTCCTCTGTCTACGACTTTGGCCCGGTGTTTGTCGCTGTTTCGCTGGAATCGCTTCGTTGGAAATGTTTGAGCGGCGGATCAGCTGGTCAAAGGGATATATACGCAGGACGCCTGAATATAACAGTGTCGCATTCAGTTCCACGTAGGTTTTAAGTCCATTCTACGATTTTATTACTACAAAATACGCGCTGAGAAGTTTCATGAAAGCGGTGGAAGACGAAAAAAATTAAGTTAATAATTGTTTGTGAATAATAATATTTGAATTTGATTTTAAATTAGGTATGTCCTAAGGCAATTAAATTAAGGCATAGGTTTTCCGAAGCGAAGCGAGGTCAGTTACCTACTAGTGATAGTATTTAATTTTATTATTAATTTCTACTAAAATGGATGTTAATTTTCAACATAGCTGATGTCGTTATTTAAGTTACGTCAAAAGCATTCTTATCAGGTTATTAGTTTAGCAAAGTGGACGACTAGATATGAGAAAATATATTATGTTAAAATTAAAATATATTATGTAAAAATTTAAATATATTATGTTAAAATTTTAGAGCCAGTTACTTGCATTTGATGTATCAGAATTAGTTAGTTTCTATATTTTGTATAACGGATAAAAATAAATTCTATTTGTATCTACTCCGTAATCTCTTAACTGAGTTAATTAATTTATTACTTAAAAGACGAATAAATAAATAATTAAATAAAATCATCTATTCTATAGTGTCTTCCTCTTGAACCTCCTTATATTAATATCTTTATGTGCTTTACCACCCATCACCTACATAATTTAACCGTATAATCTGCATGCTCATTTGTTCCTTAATTCCATAAAAAAGGCAACTCCTTCGAGTCCAGCACTCTTACAATCATATCACCCTGGTATCACGTATCATTTCCAACACGCACGCACCTTGTTTTATTGTATTACGTGAGTGTGGATATCGAAAAAAGAAATATTCCACGGGATATTATCACGTTCTGCTATCCAAAGGGTCAAGTTTTACGAGGTTGTGTTTATTGCGACTACGTTCACCATGCGTTGTGTGTAGAAGTAGTCCTGAGATCGGAGATCTTAACGTCAGGTCAGAGATATATTTTAGTCTGACTGTGTTGTGAATGTAAGTGGAAATATTTTACGTTGTGTGATAATTTTAATATTTTTGTGTTAGGTTTTCTATAAGCTGCGGATGAGGACTGATGTTTTCTATTCATTACTTAATTAAGGTTTGGCGATTCCTTTATAGCGATTTGGGAGTTAACAAATACGGTTCGAAAATTTTGGGGTACAAGGGGTGCACCCTGGTGAAAGCGTCAGGTCCTTCTTTTCAGAGGTAGCTGGATTCTGTACGTACCATCCACTTTAAACCCGAAGGTGCTTCAGGCTAAAATTAAGAATTTATAACAATGAATTATGGTCACACTACCTGCGACTAAGTTACGGATAATGTGGTTAATACTTTCATTTTACGATTTGGCGACTTACAGATTATGGCTTACTTAACATTTTAGTCATAAAACTTAAAACGAATTAAACATTAATTTGCATCAATAAAATGCTTAAGAGCCGTTTTTACTAATGTTTGTTTTGATATACTACAGTTACCGTGCTCTACCACCCAAAACTACATCACTCACCGTCTGGGATTACACTATCTATCATAAACTTTAGCTAAACATTACAAAATTATAAAAACTCCTGAATAAAAGGAGTCATAATTTCGGTGCGATCAGTTATTATTATAAACGTGAAAAGTTTGAACGCGCTTTATAGGACTACCAGAGTAGTAGAGATTGAAAAAATATTTTCGATAAACATTCCATGGAATTAAGTTAATACTTGACAATAATACCACCTGATGGTAAACGTGAAAAGTTTGAACGCGCTTTATAGAACTACCAGAGACGTAGAGATTGAAAAAATATTTTCGTTAAACATTCCATGGAATTAAGTTAATACTTGACAATAATACCACCTGATGGTAAACGTGAAAAGTTTGAACGCGCTTTATAGAACTACCAGAGTCGTAGAGATTGAAAAAATATTTTCGTTAAACATTCCATGGAATTAAGTTAATACTTGACAATAATACCACCTGATGGTAAACGTGTAAAGTTTGAACGCGCTTTATAGAACTACCAGAGTCGTAGAGATTGAAAAAATATTTTCGTTAAACATTCCATGGAATTAAGTTAATACTTGACAATAATACCACCTGATGGTAAACGTGAAAAGTTTGAACGCGCTTTATAGAACTACCAGAGTCGTAGAGATTGAAAAAATATTTTCGTTAAACATTTCATGGAATTAAGTTAATACTTGACAATAATACCACCTGATGGTAATTGGCGATGATGTCTAGATGGTTACGTTCAATTAGTAAAAGCCTATTCACTTTTTACTTGAAAACTCTTTCAAAGCGATAGAAAAGAGTTTCATAGCCCAACTCTGGAGAAATTTTAACATTAAAAGGTAGGGGAAAATCGTATGGGTTCGCGTCACTGACATGCTAAGACGTAGACTGCGCCGGACCGGTAATGCGCAGCGGTGTCCTTACTTACATGGCTAGGCTACAACCCATTAATGGCCCACTACTGAGCACGGGTCTCTCCTCATACCTGAGGAGGCCTAGAGCATACTCCACCACGCTGCTCCAGTGCGGATTGGTGGAGGGGTTAGTGGCCAACCCAAGTGTCGGAAATTTTAAGCCGCCCGAAGGTATCCGACATGGCTTAACGACTGCTACCAAATGATAACAACCGGGACCGACGGCTTTACGTGCCCTCCGAAGCACGGAAGCGCTCAAGAAATTTTTGCCACTAGCGGTCACCCATCCAACTACCGACCGCGCCCGCTGTTGCTTAACTTTGTCGATCACTTGAGATCAACGCAAGCCGCCGGGCTATGAGCGCTTCGTTACATACTATATTACTTACATACTATAGTAATATTAAGTTATTTTCTAAAGTTTTAAGTTTTAACTTCTGTCGGCAGCCCTGATGAGTGTCCAACGCGGCTCAAGAAGTTTTCACTTCAATAACATACATACATAGGTTTAATTTCAATTTTCGGGCTGGGTGTGTGTCCTTGTCTCTGTCAGTTCTCACCCAAGACAGAGGGAATCCTAGTGTGGGGCTATGAGTGAGTAGTGTTGTTAAGTTTGTGAATATGAATCATGTTTCGGAAGCACTTGTTCACGAAGTCAGGAAATCGTCATTTGAATGACATGAAGCTGATAACAGGGCCGTTATCAGCCGGAGGGATCAATCGCTCCTGACGTCCCGGCTCTATCTATAATAAGATCTTATTCGCAGCCAACCGCACAATGACTCCCGCTTTGTCCAAAGGTACCGCCGCTAAAATGCCGCCAGTCGCAGCGGTTAATAATAAATGCGGGTTTGACTTGGTTGCTGGTCTGGGTTTGATTTGTTTGTGGATTTAACATGGCCAACGAACATGCAGCACCACTCTTCAGCCGCCCATGATAACTGTGACCGACTCACAACAAGACTCAAATCGGGACTAGGATGATCAGTCCAGCAGAGGGTGTTATTAGGAACATTAGCTAGTCAGTTCGTTAGTAGGTTTGAACCGTTTGAAGACTAAGGCGGAGAGTGTACCTAAGTGATAGTTAGTCCTGTTAGTTGTTGTTAGTAATTGTTAGTATGCCTCGTCCTTTATCGGTCACCGATGATGCTTTGAGGACAAAAATGGACCTAAAGGTTAAGTGAAAGAAAATTCTTCTTTACATTTTATTTAAGTTACATTTTAGCGCCCCTCTCTGTTAAAATACAGATGCCGCTCATTAGCAATTTCACGTTGAACGCGAAGTCTGCTTCGGCGAAGTGTGGCGCGGCCTTAGTGCCAGCAGCGAGCTCTCAATTTAAACCTTTTATTAAGTTATTCTTCCTCTCTTTAAGCCAGAATGTAAAGATATTCCAATATGCTTCTAATCATTATAATTATACGCTATGAATCGAATATCGAATAGCTTGATATTACTTACTGCTATAATTATAATAAAGCTATAATTTATACCGAAAACTTGAGTGTTGTAGTATAGTTTTAAAGTTTGTAAATCTGGTTGAAAATAAAATACTTTTTTGACTTTAAAGTTTTAAATTGTTTTATTATCTCAAAGTTAAATATTTAGTTGCCTAGTTGGTAGAAGCCGTGCCTGCGAAGCGAGGGGTTCCAGGTTCGATTTCCAGTCGGGGCAGATATTATTCATGTGACAGATAAATGTTTTTCTGTGGTCATGGGTGTTAGTGATGTGATTTGTGACTTGTGATGTGATTTGTGTTGTCCATGCCATCCGCGACCCAGGGAATCCTAGTGCGGGGGTATGAGTGTGTTAACGTTTATTTATTATTTTTATTAGTTGTCTACAAAGTATTAAATTAGCACGTACACTGTAAGGAATCCCAATACTGCGCCTTTTAGTAAGTAAATTGTTCGGAATTTAAAAGTAGGACAACCTTAATTGGGTTCGACAGATTGATGTCACCAGAGGTTCGCCCGAGCTGGTCTCCCGTTTAGTGGTTCGCCTTTTAGAGGTCGCCGGGTTTTGTATCCAGCTTAATCCGACGGTAAATGTACATTGTGACATCCTGTTTTTGTTAGACGGAGCATTAAATAGGTTTGTATATTTATTTACTTAACAATTTATTAAGCAACAGAGCGACAGTTGGATGGGTGACCGCTAGTGGCAATAATTTCTTGAGCGTTTTCGGAGGACACGTTAAGCCGTCTGTCCCGGTTGTTATTATTAGATGAGCCATGTCGGAGGCCTATTGATTGGCCACTAACCCCTCCATTAATTCGCACTGGAGTAGTTTAATGGAGTATGTTCTAGGCCTCCTCTTTTAATATATAAATAATATGTATTACTATACATGTTTATCTATAACAGATAAACATGTAGCACAAAATCCGATTGAATAGCTACAGACCTTTTCCCTGCGACGTGCGCTCACACGGTTATTCAACGCAATGAATGTTACATCACTTGGGAACAACATCTGCCTATCCGATTGAAAATCTAAGTTACCGAACGTCTGAAACTATGAAATAGCTCTCATATAAAACTTTCCCCGCATTGTGAGCACTCGATTCAGTCCTAATAACAGAGGGGTCCGTAATGGCCTCGCAACTTATTTTTCCGTTTGTGTTTCAGTTATTCGACTACTGAGTACGAAGTTTGTTATCCATATTTTTATGGATTTTCTTTCTGGAATTAACCTTCGAAACTGGTTATGGTTAAAGTTTTATGGTTATAAATCGAAGTTTATCTTCTTCGCTAACCTCCTGCCCTCGGTTCTTTTCTCTTATTATTATGACCGATATAACTGGTACAGAGCAAAGTCCACCACGCTGGCCTAGTGAAGATTGGCAGACATTATGGTACCCTCATATGTGCAGGTTTCCTCACGATATTTCCTTCACCGAAGCAAGTGATTAATAATTCGTAATAAGTATTTTTTGAAAATAAGACGTGCGCGTAGGTATAAACCACAGGCCACCCTGTTCGGAAGTTCAATGATCAAACTACTTAGCTATTTCTGGTGATAAGTAATCTCTTTGTAAATCACTATTTCTATTTCATTCTTGCCTTTAACATAATGGAATTCCATAAGAAAATCGATTGTTGAATCGATTTTGTTTGTATTTGCTTTTAGCACAAATTTATTCGGTTCGCTTCGGTAAATTGTACCTTTTAGCCGCATCTGTAGCAATTGCTATTCATTTATTTCAGGCGTACATAAACGTTCACTACAATTATTCGATTTATTTGTCCCTTAATTAAATAACTTAAATTAATAAACACCACACAGTCATAGCACCATTTTATTGTAAAGTAAACTTTAAAAAAGAATCGAAGAACTATACGCCCTAAAATAAAAGTAAATTGTCTCATGAAAACAATTCTCTTTTTTGGAAGTTTATTTTCACAGCAATAAAATTCACATCAGAAGATTATTCCTTTAAAGGAAAATACGAGGAGACCAATAAAGAACAACTAAGAAAATAAAACAGGAAGAGCGAAAATAAAATAAGTCATCGGGATAGTTCCCTCCCGGGAGCTCCGGGTAATAGTCATACCGCAGAACACCGCTGTTTATTTGTACATATTGGGGGTAAATTTATACTGTAAAGCATTTTTATACTATAAAAATTTGTCAATACCAAAACTGTACTTTACACACACTCTGTATACGTTTATCTATACTGTACACTTGTATATATTTTTTGGATATAAGACAGCAAACGAGCATGCAGCACAACCGTTGACGACCCGGATGGCGCAATGGTCAACACGCCGGATCGCCGTTCCGAGGGTCCTGGGTTCGATTCCCAGCGAGACGGGGATGAATTTAAATTTCATCATCAATTGGTCTGGTTGTGTGTTGTCCATGGCACCCACGACACAGGGAATCCTAGTGTGGGGCTATGAGTGTGTAGCGTTATTTATTTATTTTAACCCTTCCTTTGCCGCCCATGACCACTGCGACCGACCTAGAACAAGACTCAAATCGGGATTAGGATTGTTAGCAGCCGACTGTTATTAAGACTGTTATTGATCAGTTCGTTTAGTATGTACGAGGCTACGAGGACTTCGATAAAATCAATAAAATTAAATATTGAAGCGTAATGCAAGATAGTCTAAGCCTACACCCGCGGCTTCGCCAGCAAATAAATCCCTAAATATTATAAAAGTTGATGAAATCAGAGAACTTTCATACTAACTATGCACCCCCGTTTTACCCCCTTAGGGGGTGAGTTTTCAAAAATCCTTTTAAGTGCTCCCCTACGTTATATAAGGAACCCATGTGCAAAATTTCAAGTTTCTAACTCTTATAGTTTAGGCCCTGCGTTGATATGTCAGTCAGTCAGTCAGCTTCTCCTTTTATATAGATATCATAATTTTTATCATACTCATAAGATTTTTTCAAATCTGACTGGCAGTTCCAGGGATTAGCGCGTTTATTCAAACAAAAACTATTCAGCTTCATAAATGAAATTATCATTCGAAGTTTAGCTTTAAAACTCGTTTCATTTTTCCAACTAAGAGCCATCTTGGAATATTGTATGCGATATAATAGCATAGATAGATATAATAGCAGTGATAGCCGTGTAATAGCAGTGATAGCCGTGTAATAGCAGTGATAGCCGTGTGGTTGAACGTTCGACTGCCGAACCGGAGGTTCCGGGTTCAAACCCCGCACGCACCACTAATTTTCAAAAATTATGTGCGTATTAAAATTTAATTATCACTTGCTTCGGTGAAGGAAAACATCCATCGTGAGGAAACCTGCACACCTGAGAGTTCTCCATAATGTTCTCAAAGGTGTGTGAAGTCCGCCAATCCGCACTTGGCCAGCGTGGTGGACTATGGCCTATACCCCTCTCACTGTGAGAGGAGACCCGTGCCCAGCAGTGGGACAGTTATGGGTTGTGATGATGATGATGATGCGATATTGAGGCCCGAATGTAATGAGGCTAATCCAAGGCGAATTTCCACCTGTCCATTGTAGTGGCGTAATTGAACTCGACCACACGTAGAACTTAATTGTATACGGAACCGTGAACAATGGCGCTAAGCCCATCGCTGTTAAGCAGTGTGCTGATAATCTGATTTGGTCCTTCGAGCCGGATAGTATTAACAAGTGTCATTTGGACCACTTTTGTTAGCGATATGATAACTAGAGTAGCCATGCGTTAGTAGGAATATTTTTGTTTTGTGGATATTACGAAATAACATGGTCACTTCGAGAACTGGAATTCACCACCAGTTATAATTAAAATGTATGTCTGTGATGATATGTGTTTAAATTATTTATTTATTCAATGCTTTATTGTATAAAATTAGTATAATGTGGCCTATTTGATGTGCGAAAAATATATGCGGGAAGGGTGGGGGACGGGCGGTTTGGTGTTATGGAAGGTATACTTATGAGGAAATGCTACGGGTCATTTTTCCATACAAACGTTCTCGACTAATCCCTCGCTGGTTTTTGACTCTAGATCAATAATTTTTTCACACAAGAATAATATCATTATTATCTATGTCGGTACGTTTTGATTTTTTTGATATTTTTGTTTTCAAAAGTTTTAGGCTACTTCAAACAGCGCTAAAAACGGCCAAATAAATATGCCGCAAACAAACGCCTAGTATACAAATTGTATAATAATTAGCACAAAAAGCTAAACGGTCCGACACAGAATATCTCCTTCCCATTCAATTTACAAAATTTCGTTAAGATTGCTTTAGTTTTGGCGGGGGGATTAGTCGAGAACGGAACCTCGATTTTGATGATTTTTGCCTCGGGTTTTTACACGCAGCTGCAGTTGTCTCTATCGCACTGACATACACGCCGCTCGCAAGCGCGACAGAGATATTGAGTGAAAAAATCCCAAATTTGAAAAAGGGTTCGCGTGGTATTTCCTCTTAATATATACGTGTATAGTATTTGTATACGTATATGTATTTTAGGTGTATTAAAACTGTGACTTGAATCAACGTATCGGTGACGTTCATCGGCAATCACTTACCATGTTATGTTGGTTTGCTTGTTGGCTTTACATTAAAAATAGACACTTGGAGGCATTGTCTGTCCAGACTAATGACATTATGCATTCATGTCATGCATACGGCTGCTATGATTATCGTATCGTAAACATGAGGTTGTCGTCTATACTACGCTATTGTGTAGGCACAATACAACCATCCATATCCATATCCATCCATCCTTAAGAACAAGTAACTGTCTTATCGTAAAGAATCTGTTACTACCCCATTACCTCCAAAAGTGTTAAACACTTAAAATAAATTCCTATTTTTACGCTGTCTGCACATTGTCTATTATCGTTCGAACAACTGGTAGCTTTAACGATTAAGTAGTAGCGAAGTGGACTCGTCAACCCGACGGTCCCGGTTATTATCGTCCGATAGCAATCGTTAAGACATATCGGAAGCCTGAAGCCTGGTGGCTAAACCTCGTCACCAATCCGTACTGGAGCAGCGTGGTGGTATGCTTATGCCTCTTCAGTTATCAGAAGACCCGAGTTTTGTATTGGATCATAAATGTATTGAAGTGATTGTATTGTATATTTTGTATTTGGTCACCCTATTTGTACCGTAGTTATCTCAATGCGCCGTTAACGAAGGATTAGGGGCTGACACCGTCGACGTTACGTAACGGTGGATATGTGTGCTATGTGCTCCTATAGTACAATTTATAATATCATAAAATTATCTATTAGTATTAGGATCTATACGTTAAAGAGAATAGATCTCAGAGACTCACTCATCTAAACATGAAATCTCAAAAGCTACTTGGTAGGGAGGTAGTTTTTAAGTAGATGTCAGCTAAGAACGGATTTTGTGATATTCTACCCCTAGAGAGAGGGAGGGGTGAGGTGGTAAATAGGGGTTGAAAGTTAAAAGTACTTCCGCGCGGGCTTCATGAAATTATCGACAGTTGAATTAAATGCACCAGAATCAGTCTTTATTTTAATTTATAAGATAACAAACATTGAAGAATAGATGTAGTTGTGAAACCCCCGTATTCTAGTTAGTGGTAACTCTGCCTGCGAAGCGTGGCATCCCAGGTTTGACTCCCGGCCGAGACAGATATTTATGTGACAGATACTCGTAAATGTTTGTTCTCGTGTCGTGGGTGTTAGTCCTGTCATTTGTGATGTCCATGCTATTCGCGACACCGGGAATTCCAGTGCTGGGATGTGTAGGGGCACAGCAATAAGCAGACGAAATAAGTAATAAATAAAATAAATAAACGCTAACACACTCATACCCCCGCACTAGGAGTCCCTGTGTCGCGGGCGGCATGGACAACACATAACACATCACTAACACCCACGATCCGAGAACAAACATTTATCTGTCACATAAACATCTGCTCCCGAGAATCGAACGCGGGACCCCTCGCTTCGCTGGCAGGGTCACCAACTAGGCTACGGGGTACCGGATACCGGATTGTAAGTGGTCCCTTCCACCAAAAGCAGCACCGATGCGGCCAATAAAAAAGAAATAAGCTTAACTAGTTTCCAAGTAAATACAATGCTACACACTCATAGCCCCGCACAAGGATTCCCTGTGTCGATGGTGCCATGGACAACACACAAGACAAGAACACACACACCCAGACCTAGAACAGATAATATAAACATGAACATAATTCAAATTTCTACATCGCCGGTAATCGAACGCAGGGTTTTTCGAACGGTGGAGGTGGTCCTAATTGTGCCATACGGGTTGTCAGATTCTTTCAAGTTATTAGTCATCTAAGGCTCGCTATCATAACATAGTTTGCGATTCACAGAAGCCACCAAGCAATGAGCATATCAATCAATAATGAACATGGCAAATTGCCGACAGATCCTAGTACTAGGTAGTCTGTTTGCTTTCTATAGTAATCAATCCCACACTTTATACCTACTAGCTAACCTACCGTAAGGCGTCACAGGTGTTAGATATTAAAGATCTATGGTGAAATGGTTCAAGACCGACGTTCAAAGGGTCCTAGGTTTGATTCCCAGCAAGGCGGAAATTTGAAGGCAGATGTGTTTCGAACGAAACAAACGAGTTTTTAACACCGAGGTGAAACGGCGAAAGAAACACACATACAATTATGAATCTTATAAATCTTATATTATATAAAATTCTCGTGTCACAATGTTAGTTACCATACTCCTCCGAAACGGCTCGACCGATTCTCATGAAATTTTGTGTGCATATCGAGTGGGTCTGAGAATCGGCCAACATTTATTTTTCATACCCCTAAGTGTTAAGGGTGGCTCGCCCTGAATTTTATTTCTTTTTTTAGACAATTTTTTTTGGTTATTTTTTTATGGTGTGGCATAAAAAAATACACATGATCCCAAATTTTCACTTCCCTATCCCCACCCATCAAATTTTAATCGTGCTTTAATCATTTACAACGTTCGCTGGGTCAGCTAGTAAATATATATAAATGTTCTAAGTTCATTACAGTTTTAATGTACCTCTGTTTATAACTGTCTCTGTGTTACCTCACCTTAGATTTTATCTGGCAATAATATATCTTTGATGGGCAATAATTAATGCAAATTGGTTCTCTGGAATCCAATTTAGAACGACACGTCTCGGTACAGTCGGTACATAATTAGATCGTTATTCGCGCGTACATTAAATACATGTATTGAACGGCGTGATACACATGTTGATGCACATACTACATAGCCAGTAGGTACTATCTTTCTTTTTCTTTTTTTTCTTGACTGGCAAACTACTGGTTATATCTCTGGTTACTGATGTCCATGGGTGATAGTGTCCATGGTATGGTCGCATACATGAAGAGGCCTAGAGCATACTCCACCACGCTGCTCCAGTGCGGATTGGTCGAGGGGTTAACCCAACGCAAGTGTCGGAAATTTTTATGCTGCCCGAAGGCATCTGACATAGCTTTAAGACTGCTACCAAATGGTAACAACGGGGACCGACGGCTTTACGTGCCCTCCGAAGCACGGAAGCGCCCAAGAAATTTTCACCACTAGCGGTCACCCATCCAACTACCGACCGCGCCCGCTGTTGCTTAACTTTGGCGATCACAAGATCGACGCAAGCCACTGGGCTATGAGCGCGATATGGTTAAGAGGTGTTATTAAAGACGTCGATTGGTGAGTTCTTTACTACTTAAGAGCACTGGGGCAGGGACTGTTCGTAATAGTTAGTCGTGTTAGTTGTTGTTAGTAATTAGCTTCCCACTCCAAACACTCCAGAGCCCAGCTTAAACTTAGAACATTTGTATTACCAGAACTTAAAACCAAAGAGTTAGTTGAAAAACTTCTAAGTACCAACTTGCCAAACATTTCTAGATTAAAGTAAGGATTTATTTGCCGTCGAATGTGAACAGCGCTGGGGCTGTCAATGCGGCGGGGTAATGAGAAAAGTTGCTCGGCCACTGTGTGCCCAATCATAACTTTGATCATCGTATCGCGAAGTTATCGATGTTCGTATCGCGAATAATTACATGTTTGTGTATGATTGATACAGATGAGATGGACTGAGACGATTGGTGTGAGCACATTTTTTGATTGAGTCAAATCGATTCAAATCCAAATACAAAATCATTTGATCTTTTCACTTTGTATACACTGCTAAACGTTTTTATTATTCTAAGTTTAAAATAAGTTTAAAACAGTGGTTTTATACAATAGTTTATAAACATAAGAAAACATAAGAAAACGCAAAATTAAAATACGTAGTTTCCTTAATTTCATTTTTTGCTTTACTCCGTACAAAATTTTATTGTAAGTAAAATAGAATTTACACTTTAATAAATGCACTACCAATTTTTACTTTTTATTTATTACTAACAACAACTAACAGAACTAACTATCACTAACACTGCCCAGTCCTCAAACCTACTAACGAACTGACCTAAAGATTTTAACAAAATCCTCTGCTAAATGGCGGCAGCGGAAGGGTGGTGCTGCATGCTCGAATGAAATAAAAGTAGGTTACTCCTTATTACATCAACTATCTGCCAGTGAAAGTCCCGCCAAATTCTGTCCAGCCGTTCCAGAGATTAGCCAGAACATACAGACAGACAGACAAAAATTGAAAAAATGTTATTTTGGTATATACATAGTTATACATCCTTTTACATTATCTTAATATCACAAACAGACACTCCGATTTTATTAAATTTATTTGTATAGATTTATCGTAATTTTACTCAAAACTTTTACATTTCCCGGAAAACAAGTGTTTCACAATATTCGGTCCAATCATAACAACCGCTGGGAGGGCCGTTAAAGTATTTCAAGGCATTTACGGCTTTATCGGAACTCCGGCGAGATTTACCACGCCGCCGATGGAACGTATCGGGGATCAGTGACATATTTCTGGGGAAAAATTCTTTAAAATGCCAAACGAATGTTTATTTTGTTACTTTGAAGGTACATTTATTTACATGTGCAACGAGTTAATTGAGTATCTGCGGCACGTAGGGACTCAGGTTCGATATTAGGCAGGTATCATAATTTATTTGTAGATAAATAAATAAACTTAACTCATCGCGGATTGTACACATTTTATTGAGACGGGTACTAACGATATGTATGTATTTCGACCGAGTTACACGGATCGTGGCCACGGCTGAACTGCGGTGGCATGGAAAAACTTGACACACATACAGACCGAGAATAGAAATTTAAATTTCCGTCTAGGTGGGAATCGAACCCACCAGGTTCGAAGAGTCGTCCCTTCGAACAACAGAAAGAACAGTAAAAAATCGTTGTAATTGCGTATTGCGGTGAAGGAAAACATCGTGAGGAAACCTGCACACCTGAGAGTTCTCCATAATGTTCTCAAAGGTGTGTGAAGTCCGCCAATCCGCACTTGGCCAGCGTGGTGGACTATGGCCTATGCCCCTCACACTGTGAGAGGAGACCCGTGCCCAGCAGTGGGACAGTTATGGGTTGTGAAGATGATGATGATGATTGCGTTTTTATCTTCAATATGAGCCACGATAATTTTCTATCTGTCTTAATTTTGTCTTACGTTGTTTATACGTTGTTACGGTGTTTCTCCATAATGAACACCCACAATCACAGTGTTTTTCAATAAATTCCATGTTATGCATCAAATTTAAAATAAAAAGCTTAAAATTAAACCAGTTTATTCTTTAAAAACCTTACTCCAATCGTCGTCAACACACACTACCGTACTATTTCGGTCACGTAGTACTAAAAACGCTTTATAGCGTGACTACACACAAACAAAGATAAGGAAGTGAAGTAGGAAGGTACACATACGGAACCAAACGGATGGCTGACGTGACACGAATACCCGAAGGTTATATGGTTCGCCTGAAAGGTGCGAACCGATGGGAGAGATCTATGCGTAAAACATCAGATAAGGATCCGTTGACGCGGTGCCTAGTTGGTGATGCAAGGCGAGAGGTCCCGGGTTCGATTCCCGGCCGGTGTAGATTTGTAGCCTTTTATGTGGCAGATGAATGTTTGTTTTCGTGTCGTGAGTGTGTGTTGAAGAGGGCACGTCCACTATTGTTTAATACTTGTTTCATTTATTGTCTACCGTAATTAATAATAATAGTTACAAGCTTTATTGAATTCTATGCAAAAATATTAATAAGATTAAATTAAAATGAAAGTTAAAATAAACATGCATATTCAAATCCAAAATTAGAATCATAATTAAAATCAAAATCGGAATCGAAATAAAAATGAAAAATTGAAAATCGAAGTCAAAATTAAAACAAAACTACAAGTTAAATAGGAGATCAGTAATTATTTAACATTATTTTGTATAGACCCCTTTAGGGCAAAAGCCTCCTCCAAGGTCTACCATTACTCTCTACTGTAAGTACCTACTGGTTCTTAATAGGCTTCGCAGGGAAATTTAGAACACGACGAGTCGATTGGTGGCTGATCTAGACCAGATAGTGGTAGCGACTGGCGAGTCAGACAGGGTTCACGGAGAGACTTTAACTCGTAATAATATTAAATATTAACTTAATATTAACATTGATATAATCCAAAACAAGTTCAGTTTATCACCGTTTACGATACCCCTGACTTAGGTATACTACAGGATGGAAATGGCGTCCGTATACTGAGCTGCCCAAATACGACTAATTTGGTTCTTAAATGGCTCCAAAACTTTCAAAGGGTTGGACATTATAGTTGTTGTTTGATAATGTTGTTGATGTACACAATGACACGGAACTACAGCAGGCCGCGTACGCCGCGCCGCGCTGCGTCATGCCGCGCCGCATCGGTACCGCGTCGCGCCGCGCATGTTAACTACGTGCGGACAAACACCCTGTCGAACATGCGGTAAAGATGCGATACGACTCGGTACAATAAGCGGTATAAACCAATGGTATTCTAAGTAAAATTGAAATAACTCAAACTCAAATCATTTATTCCATGTAGGTATTTAGAATACACTTATGAACGTCATTTTTTGCATTTACCACCGTTTCGCTACGGTGCCTTTAAATTTTAAATCTTACGAGGAGAAAAAGAAACGGCGAAAGAAAACTCCTCGGCACATCTTTTAAAAAAAATATATATAGTGCTTAGAAACTAATTACAATCTTTTTTGCTAGGTACTACCATTTTATACCTAAATACTAACTTGGGCGGAACCGGATGCGGATGTCTATTACCAAGCATCCTTGTCATTAATATACTCATCGATAGTATAATAACCTTTCTCTACAAGCCGTGTTTTAATACGTTTCTTAAATATTTGTATGGGGAGATCAGTGATTGACTTGGGCAATTTATTGTAAAAGCGTACACCGAGCCCCACAAAAGATCGCTGAACCTTACGCAGGCGATATGAGGAGGTAACTAACTGGTGCATATGTCTAGTTTGCCGATTGGTAACATCGCATTTTTGTTTGTATAAACTTACATTTTTGCGGATAAACATCAAATTACTATAAATGTATTGCGAAGCTACTGTTAGTACCTCTATTTCTTTAAATTTGTCACGCAGTGAATCGCGTGATTTTAATTTATAAACTGCCCTAATAGCTCTCTTCTGTAACACAAAAATTGTATCGATATCTGCCGATTTACCCCAAAGTAAAATACCATAGGACATAATACTATGAAAGTAGGCAAAGTAAACGAGCCTTGCTGTTTCCACATCAGTAAATTGTCTTATTTTCCTTATAGCATAAACAGCCTTACTAAGTTTACCCGCAAGCGTCACTATATGGGATCCCCACTGGAGCTTATAGTCCAAAGTTATTCCTAAAAATACTGTGGATCTTTCCATATTTAATATTTCGTTATTCAATTTAATAGCCGTATTTCCGCTTTTAACATTTGGCAAAACAAATTCTACGCATTTAGTTTTATTTGCATTAAGAACCAAATTATTAATAGAAAACCAGTATGAGATATAGTTGAGAGTACTGCTTACATCGTCAAAGTTTCTTTTATCTCTTTTAGTTTTAAATACAAGTGACGTATCATCTGCAAACAGTACAATATCAGCATATTTACTAATATGATATGGAAGATCGTTGATATATATTAAGAAAAGAAAAGGCCCTAAAATTGAGCCCTGAGGGACACCAATCAAAACCGGGGATCCTGACGACTTTGCTCCATTTATACAGACACTCTGAACTCTACGATTTAAGTAAGCTGATACTAGGTTAAGTGCCTTATTGGTAAGGCCATAATGACCTAATTTAAGAAGTAATGTTTTATGTTCTACACAGTCAAACGCTTTCGAAAGATCACAAAATACACCAATAGCGTTCTGTGATGCTTCCCAGGCTTCATATATATGTTTTAAGAGCCTAGCACCTGCATCAACTGTACTACGACCTTTGATAAACCCATACTGTTCAGTATGAAGCAGATTATTGTCAGAGAAATGAGTAATCATTTGATTTAGCATAATTTTCTCAAAAACCTTGCTAAGTGTTGGTAAAATTGCAACTGGTCTGTAATTGTTTATGTCTGTTTTATCTCCGGACTTAAAAAGAGGTATTATCTTACTACATTTCATAAGATCGGGAAAAGTACCCAAATCTACACAATTATTAAAAATTACAGCTAGGTGAGGGGCTAAAACATCTATTATATTATTAATTATTTTTACTGATATTCCCCATAAATCGCCTGTTCTTTTATTTTTCAAAGAATGGAAGGTTTTAATTATCTCTGTTGTCGTAGTATGTTTAAATTCGAACAGAACACTACATTTATCGACGACCTCTTCTAAGAGAGTACATGCTGTTGCCGGAGAAGAAGAAGCCGAAGCAGAATGCCGAAGAATAGATAATGTTACTAGTGTACTAAAAGTGGGACAGTCAAAGTTTGCTAATTGCCTTCTTTTCATGTAGCTATCTCGTTCTGTCTCATGCGTTCCGTAATTATCTGTCATATCCATAGTTATAGTAGTGTCATCGGGGCGGATCCAAAAGTGCAACTTGTGTTGTTTGAATGTAACGTATACAGGGTGTTAGGGGCTCAAACAGAAACCTTGTAACCACGCTTTCGGACCATTATTGTACGTAATACTACATCGAAAAAAAACTATTCGGTGCATTTTTTTGTACTAAGTCTATAAAAAAATATTTTTTCTTTCTCAAGTTTGAAATATGTCATAATTCTTCCGGCCCCTCCTCTAGCTACAGTGAATGAATTTTACTGTATTGTTACTGTACAGTGGAAACCGTACCAAAATCGGTTAAGCCGTTCCTGCGACTAAAGCGCACAAACGTTTATACAAACAGACAATAATTGTAACAGTAACATTGTTTTGGGGTTTATTGTGTTAATAAAGGCCTTCAATAATATATTTTCTCATATATCGTCTATGTACAGACAGAAACTAGTTATATTTTTATATTATAACATGTAAGCGGTTTTAATTATCAAACATCCATATAAATCTATAGAAAAACCCAATCAAAGTCACAAATATAAAAAGGAACATGTTTGTTACAAAGGCTGTGCGGGTTTATTGGATTTTTCGGCAAAAGATTTCGGATCTGAATGGACGTTATAAAATACTTGAATCATTCCACCAAAAATCCCTTTGGATTTTTTTTGTACTTCTGACTAATTACATCTCTTATATAAATGTCCAGGTCAGTTAAAATGAGTCTCTTTGCTTTCGCTTTTAAATATTATTCGTAATCAATTAAAGATTAGGAGTATAACCTTGGACTCCCGAGCGGGGGCCCGGGTTCAAACCCCTGCACGAATCTCGAATTTTCAAAAATGATATGCGTATTACAATTTAATTATCACTTGCTTCGGTGAAGGAAAACATCGTGAGGAAATCTGCACACCTGAGAGTTCTCCATAATGTTCTCAAAGGTGTGTGAAGTCCACCAATCCGCACTTGGCCAGCGAGGTGGATTATAGCCTGCTGTCAGCACCCTTGAATCATACCAGTATTATTCAATAATGCCATTTTCTTTGCTCAGAAACACGTCATCACGCTTCAGATTCACAATGAATCTTCACAGAAAATAATTAGAAAAAATGTATTAGTGTAGTTATATAAGTATTGTATATTAGTTAGTTGATATTACGAGTATAATGTGTAGATGCACGTAATCCTGACTGCGCCGTTGGCAGTCATTATCGCTACTTAAAACCAGCCCAGTTCAATGACTGCACGCAGCTTGAACTGGCAAAAACCGAGGAAGATATGAAGCTTTCCGATAGTTAAAGTTCAACTTTATCGTGATTTCATTGATTATAGTTAAAAGTTACAGGCGCTTAGGAAACGCAACATATTTTCTTTTTTTATCCTAATGATCCTAGTCAGGATATCCGAACGAAACTATGAAATATGTAATTGCACTGTCATTGATCATTGATCTCTGTGCAAATTCAGACTTATTGAAATTGGTGAAAATTATGGTGAAAATAAATATTCCGTTACACACATAAAAGTCAAGCTAATTTATGCGTGTCAAAATTGCCATAAACACACACGAGATTAAAAAAAATGCAACGGAATCAAATTCACCCATAAACAGTCAAACAACTACTTATCTGCAACGGATTGGCAAGACCAAGTCGAACAATACCGGTATGATGCAACGCAGTCATTACCGCGTTAACAAAAACAACCGCAGTTCAATGACTGCACGCAACTTGAACTAGCAGAGACTGAGACAGGTGTACTAAGCTGGGGCACACGATGTATCGGGTTTGTTGAGTTAACGTCTCAGGGTTGAACTTTGGAAACATAAGTTAGACAGTACACTTCACGCCGCACACTCATAGCAAAATGCAAACCAGAATGCCCTGTGTCGAGGTTACTATGAATAACATACAGACAAGAACTCTCACCTAGACCAAGAATATAAATTTAAATTAATCATGCAAATCGCCTAGCTGGGAATCGAACCCCGGACCCTTAGACCGGCGATCTGGTATGGTAACCATTGCGCGATACGGGGATATGAGATATGATAAGTAGAAGCTATAATTGAGCTTGATGTTTTAAAGTTATTTACTCCAATTACTTTTTATAAGTTACTTAAGCTAATTTCTCTTTTTTAATAATAATAATTTATATCTTTAATTATTCTAAAGAAGTACAGGGTTACACATTCGCTTAGAACTCATTATAGTATTAAGTAACTGCATTATAAATCGTCCGTTGCCTAAACTGGACAGAAACCTGTAATATGAACAACTAGACTAACATATTATCGAAGCCCATTCATTCTTGTTTTGAAGGCAATGAACTTTACCTTAAGTCTTCCGAAGCCATTTTCTGCAAATTTCCGCCAAACAATACGAAGTAGTTCATTATTCGTAATATGAGGGTACATAGAGAAGCTAAAATGAATTCTATTTATTTATTCTCATGTTCGTTAGTGATAGGAAGGGCCAAAGAATCAATGGATTCGACTTCATAATTATCGATATCGACAGCCCTGAATTCAACTTTAAGTTTTATTTCCTTCCTAACTCGTTTCTGAGTTGGCCAGTGCTATATGCGATTTCCGTCCCTGTTCTTATTGCAATGGTGCGGCTAACTTCACGTCGGCTGAGGCAGAATAAGTGTGGTGTTGTGCATAAAAAACATGCTTGGATATACTATTTTAGATTCGGAAGATTTGATATATTTATTTATTTAATTTGTAACACCTTAAAGTAAGTTATACGAGGGCAAACCCGTAATGACATTCTCTACCAAGTGTGCAAGTCAGTCCGGGGTGGATGTAGAATAGGCAGTACTACAGGGACCAAGCTATATACTTTTATTTTATTTTTATAATTTAACCCTCTGGTAGGTAGTACCCAAGTACCCACGATGGTGGCAGCATTTCCTCGCGGCATAGCAATGTGCCGCTGAATTGAACATTTCATCTTTTAAACTTCAACTTGTTTTTGTGATTCATGATTGAATCACTCTTGAATCCCTCGTCGTATGAACCGTGGAACAGCGACGCGTGCGCAATACTAATGGCTCGCCCTTGGGAGCTCCAACAGACAAACAGACCAACAGTTTAAGTTCCTGGGGCGCTATTGTAGTGACATCAGTGTCGGGAGGGCCGGCGCAGGCGCAGTGCGCGGGCAATAGGTGAATAGATCTTTACACTTAGAAAATTGTACTAACCCTTGGTGTGTTCATAGCTTTATTTAGGTCAAAATTATACATTCTTCTTATAGTTTGTTTTACTAGGCATTTCTAATGAGTATTTTCTGTTATTAGTGAAATAGTGACTTAGTGAGGTATTTGTGTCTTTTGTGAAAATTTTGACAGGTTTGCTTACGTCTTTTTCTTGCGGGTTGTGTGACTGTAGTGGTTTAAAATTTAACCTGTTTGGACCGGTTGTTCAGTTCGAATCTGGTTACGTACGATGATATCTATAATCAGGAAAATTATGTTACTGTCAATTGTAACCTAGCACACGAACGGTTAAGTTGAATCTTACGAGGTGTTAAAAAAAACAAAATTAGAATAATCACTCTTGACAGCCTGACAGGTATAAAATAAGTAAATTAGCTCTGTTAGTTGTTTTTAGTTATGTAAGAAACGTTTTGACACTTTTTTCATAGATTTACATGACTGAAATAATCAAATTCAAATTATAATTAAATAAAAGAAAAAAAAAAACATGTTGCGAATACTTCTATTAAAAGAATAGGTAACAGTGGTACAGGAAAAGTGTAATTGCAAGTCATGCAGTTTCTTTATAAGTATTGAGTTGTAGGTGAATTACGTGTCAATTCAAATTGCGAATACATGCGCCGCGCGTGGGAGATTATCTTGACAAGTTATTGTTATGTCAAACTGTCATTGTCATTGTTCACAATTTGAATTTCGAACGCAAAGGTAAAAACTATGCTGGCCATTATTTTTGCATTTTTTCATGTTTTGAGAATAGGGATTCAAAGGACCGTTGATTCGAAGCCGCGTAGGGTTGGCGCTACACTAGGTATAGTATACTATCAACTTGGAAATAAATACATAATAAATAAACGCGAACACAATCCAATCATACCATTGCTGTTATTGGGAAACGGGAATATTCTTGATTCATCACAGATGTAGACGATTTTATAAATTCCTTGTTTAAATATAAAATCAAAGTAATTCCTTTGTTTGTTATTCTATGTGTTGTTTTTCCTTGATGTTTGTAAACAAGGCATTACGCCGAGGATATTTTATATTCCCAGCGGACGATGTAATAACTTAGAGAATTATAGCGTGAAGCTTCTAAGGAATTTTAAAACAATCTGAGACAAACACGTGCGAAAGCAATTTTTGTTTTCTATTTTCTTGTAATAAGACGGTTTTAAATTTTTATTTGTTTTTACTTTTGTTATAAAGATTTTGGATTCTGGATTCGAATCCCGAAGGATAGATAATACTTAAATATACTAAACTTTATCGTAATATCACTTTTTTGTGAAGTAAATATCACCATACCAGTGTTTCCAGTACACTACACAGTACACTGCTTTCGAAGATGAGTTATTTTTATTTTTATTGATTTTTTAATGAAAACGAAGAAACTTGCCACCTGATGGTAAATAGTTACCATTATGATCATCATTGACTATGAAGACGAAACATTTTATAAACAAAACGAAGAATACATTTTAAACATAAATTACAAAATTTTGGTTACATAACAAACTTTAGAAGTCACTTAGCAAAGAGTGCGTTCGTGTTATCCAAAAATACGTTTTATTAAACATAAAATTACAATTAAAATTCTTAAGGACAGTTCGTTCAAGAATCCAAATTGAAATTCGAACTTCATTTAATTTTCACCGTTACATTTAACCGTTATGTGTCCCTTCGCGGATCAAGAGCACGAAGTTTATTTACAGAGATATCTGATTATTCGTAACTGAACTTTAAATCTAAAGCGTTAAGGTTGTGTTTAATTTTTATGTAGTAAAGCCTTTATAGGGTCTTCTGTGTAACAGGAAAAGCAACCTTATTCGTTTCAGCTTACGGCTGGGATTTAATATTGTATCATGGTTGTGCCAAGTGCATAAGCGTTCAATGATCTTAGATAAACATGAACATTGACCTCAAATAATTGAGAATTTGCATTTTATCCGTATTTGTAATCTGTACGACGTTATTGATTTGTTTTTATAAATTGAAATTAGAAGAAGGGATCTTTTTAATGTTCTGTTTTAGTAATGTTTTTTAAACGTTTAAGAATTTAAGGATTTTAAGATTTAATTTATTTTTAATATCTTTCGATTTGCTTTTTAATTTTTGATCAGTATCAAATCGTATTTTTACTTTAAACGTTATTTTAATTGGTTGCAAAATATTTTATCCTTTTAGACTTTTATATCAGATTGCAGAAGTTATGTTGTTTAAGATTATGTAATGTATAAGAAACACCCTAATTACCATTGTTATTAAATTGGTCAATACAGTAAACGGTCTCAATTAAAAGACTAGTAAAACCTACTAACATTTTTCTAGGTCACGAATGTCACGATGCCACAAATTTCGCGCCAAAACTCGGCCAGGACCATAAAGTATTGCATTTTTTTTACAAACAGCAACAGTTTATTGCCGTTCAGCCTATTGTTTATACCCATAGCATCCTATCAACTGCGATAGAATTTATTAAAGATTTATGTAGTTGGGACTATTGCCAATATTTTACGAAAATTTTGTGAATCATTATCGGGTTTCTGTATAGAATTGTGTATGTCTACTTTTTCTATACTAAAAATAACTATTTTAACATGCTTTGATTTGGGAATTTATCGATTTTATTTTTACGCACTTCTACCTGTCTGATTTGCTAAAAAACTGCGACCACCAGGATTAAGAAAAACTCAAAAATCTGAAAAGGAATTATGGTTATTTGCAAAACAAAAAACACTGTAATTGTAATCTGCACTAAAATCAGAAAATATATTCAAGTATTAATTAATTTTATTGTATTTTTTCACATTCTTATGATATGTATTAGAGCTGTTGAATTGTGGAATCATGAAAATGTTAAAAACAACGAATAAAGTTATTTTTGCAGTCCACATTAGCCCCTGTCAATGTACTCAATTAAAAAATAGACTATGGCCAAGGAGGCTCTGGATTTTATATGTATGTATGTGCTTTTATGACGAATACCAGTTAAAAACCTTTGTATTACTTTCAAAGGACCCAGTAACATGGAACCAATATTATTTATGTCAAGAGTGAAATTTTTATCGATGTAACATGAGCCCTTAAACCAAAAAAATCGGTGTCAAGTCAGGCATAAGGACTTTCACTTTTTTATTTGAAAAAAGATAAAGAAATAAATAACTGAGAATCGCGCATTCTGTATGCGCGATCAGATATTTATGTGACTTCTGCTTGTTTACGGGTCTTGTTTGAACATTTGTATTGTGTATGCTCATTGCCCAAAACACCTACGTCCAGGCTTCAGTGCTAGCAGCTCGTGCTGCAGCTCTAGTGCGGTTTAGTGGAAGGATTAGTGACCAACTCAAGAATCGGAAGTTTTATAAATTGTGTATTTCTTAACACTATTTTTTCGTTATATTAAGTAAATATGTAGGTATGTAACAAAACTTAAAATGAAGCCTATAGGGACAGTGTAGAGTGTGATCGTGACTGTTACGGTTGCCACAGGTTTGGGAATTTTCGGGATTCTCCCGACGTTTCTTAAGAAGTCCAGACTCCTAACAAAATTTCCCGACGGACTGCTTCTGCCAAAGAAAATGATCATTTCAAATAGCCGGTCACGTTCTCACATTCGCTTCTTCAAATCCAATGCCAGATACAAATACACAGGTTGGAACGCACAAAAAAGGATACTGAAATATTGATTAATGAAATGACTATAACTTTTTTGATTATGTAGATACGTTTTATATTCACATTATTTTTAATTACCTAAAACAAAAGTTTGAAAAGTAATTTATTTATTTATAAAGTAATGCTGATTATGTTTAGGTTTTCTTTTTTAATGTTCATAGCTGATAAACGAGCCCACAAACCAAAACAGAGATGACCATCAGCTGATGGTCATCTCTGTTTTATGTGGTTACCTTTTTAAGGTATTAACGTAGCAAACGAGTATGCACCCTTGACTACGACTAGTTACTCCGGTACAGTTCAGCAAGGCATCACCGATGCGTTGGCGGCCAAGAAAGAAAAAAAAATTAATCGGTTCTCGATCCTTTTCGATCCTTCTGTTCCAAAATACATACATATTTGATTTTTTGTGTATGTCCCTGTGTCACGCGATCATAAGATGAACAGAGTAATAGTATTAACACAATGTGACAGTTAGCAAAGCCGTTACGATTATAATAATCGCGATGTAACTGTTACCATGTGATCGATGCGCGCGCGCCGATCTAGTTCAATATGCAATGGTTGTATTATTAGGCCGCGGTCGTGTTGGTCATTGTGAGGAGAGATTTGTCATGAAATAATAAATACCCTTAATAAAATAATACTAAATATAAAAATAATAATATACTTAATACCCTTAACCTGTGTGGTTATTGCACCACCATGCTGGACCACCGTTGGTTATGGGCTCAGGGTACGGTCAAACAGCCGATGGGGCGGGACGGCGACGCGACGCTAGCGTCCCCGTTGTACTGCGCGCGACGTGACGCGACCCGCCGAGCGCGACGGCTCTGTGTGACATATTCCATACTTGCTCATACGTTACAACCTCTTCACGTCCCGCCAGCGTCGCGTCGCCGTCACGCCCCGTCGGCTGTTTGACAGTACCCTCAGTGTGTGTGTTCTTATCGTGTGTATGAAGCGTTATCTGTTTATACCTATGGTTCTTCTCAAATACCGACACACAATTATCAATTATAGTTTTACTATATCTATAGTTGAAACATAGATTAGATTATTGAAACACGGACTAGGATTCACTGACACTGCTAAATATTTCCTTTGATCTGGGAATAGAATCCTAGGGATCACTCGATAGCCACGGTCCAAATCACTGATATTTAATATTTAAAAACTACTCACGACGATTAAAAAAATAATAACCAATGAATCTCGCACGATTGAACTAAATAACATAGTACCATCGGTAATACTTGGTTTCGATTTACGCCAACACGGATTTAATTGGTGGTTGTTGTAATTAATATACTAATATGTTTTCATGTTTGAGCCTATAACCAATATGTAATAAATAATAAAACGATTGAATGAATGGTTTGATTGAACGGCTTTAAAATCTGAAAAAAATATTTTATTTTCTTTTTTGTCGATATACATAGATCGGTAGAGCAACTCCATTTTTAAGTTAATTTTAATAGAGATTGACCCTGTATTATATTAATGTTAACACCTGCTACGTAATCTTAACATCGCCCAGGATTTATTGGAAGGAAATGCTTATAGGTATTAAGTCTGCTCTTTGCAAACCTATGTAAATAAAAAATAAATAAAAAGAATAAAACTGCATCTGATTCAATGAGATTCCAATACAGCTAGCGATAAAAATACTGATAATATAATTCTTAGGCGATGCTGTACAACCGTACAACTGTACAACCGAGCTTTTGTCGCCTTCTGACACCCTGGTCTGTTATGGAATTGAGGATAGTATTCGCAGCCGCCACAATACGTCCTAAAATATTCAGTTTGGTTTCAAATACAGCCGGATGAGCTAGCATACGATATAATTTTCAATCCAATGCTATTACAAACACAGAATAGACAAATTGGATGCATAGTATGATATTGAATAACTGTGCGCCTAAGACAATGTACCCAAAGGCCAGCTCGCGACATTAAGTGGCATTTATACTTGTAATAAATTGAAATAGATATCCGTTTTAATCACGATTCCGTGAATTAAACACTCGTCAGTTTCATTATTCGCATTGTCATCGGTACGGGACGATTGTAAGTAGCTTGGAATTTGTGTAAGGTTATTAATAGGTATTAAATATAGGCGGGAATCCGTATAACTTTTATATGAAACCGAAATAATTCCGGGAATTTTCGTAAGGTGGCAATTACGACCGGGAATTTTTAATAAGTGGAGTTTTTAAGTTGTTTGTTTTGTCGCTTGTATCAATTGTAAATGCTGTAACAGTTTAAACTCCTGGTTTACGGTGCAAATAACCTCTTAACAGGTCAATAGATCGTCGTATCTAATGATAATAGTCGGGAAGGAGTCAACCGTAGGCGTGGAAACCATTATTGCCACTAACGTTCACCTACGCAATTCCTCATCTCATATTGCTTATCTTTGATAATTTGAGATTGTCACGAGTATGGCTAACTATTTCACATTTTTTTATTGTAAATAGGGAACAAACGAGCGGACTAGCCACTGGGGCCCATGTTTGCTAATTTATGAACGCTTCAATTGCGTATCAATTTGATCCTGTCAGAATAGTTTGATATATTGGAACGAAGTTCCTTACGGCAGGCTTGGAGGGGATAGGGATTTTGCTGCCCGACCGAACTGAAAAATATGCGATAGTAAAACCGTAAGCGTGGAAAAAAGTGCGTGGAATAAAACCGTTAAATGAGACGTGCGCAGGCGCGACAGTCGCATACACAAGCGAGTAGTGTATAATACTTTTCTCTTTCTCCCTCTTTCTTTTCGTTCGCCGTTGCCTTCATTAGCCGAAGGAACTTCGTTCCTACCTGGTGTCCCACGACACCACATTTCTTTTTTATATACCATTTTGTATACCTTTTTTTTAATTTATTTATCCAAAAAAAAATTTACACTTATTTTTATTCAATTACTGCCAAACTGTAGGCCAATTTGTCGGCAGTTCACATTGCAGTTCTCCATTCCATGTTTATCATACAAGGTGATTTTTTAGTCAGTTGATTCTGTCACGAAGCAATCGAAGCATTTATAAATTAGCAGACTTGGGCCCCTGATGATCACCGTTGATGGTCACCATTGCCTTAAGACATCAGTTACATGAAAGACTTGACTGATTTTACCGGCCAAATAAGCAGTTAAAAAGGAAGCGGAATACATAATTGAGATTCCAAATTGAAAAAAAAATCCAAATTTTTTGAACTAAAGCTTGACCAACATGGCCACGTCCTAACATTCGCCTTGCACCTCGGCCGACCTCGTTGGCCGGCCAACGACCCGAACTTGAATCGCCCACCGCTGGTATTGTATGTAAATCGCCAGCCCAGATACTTTCATATTGTCCCCTAATCGTTGTGGGATGACACATTCGCGGTTTTGCATCGCAATTTCGCATGATAAGTTGTTCATCATTTTTATTGTTTGGTTTGTTTACATCGTGTTTATGTTTTGCTTGTTGTTTGTAGGCCCTTATTTTGTTTGTCTTTATCTTCTGAAGGTACTCCGTCGACTGTCCGGTGAAAAGATTGTAGATTGACGATCCCGTAGCCTAGTTGGTAGTGGCTCTGCCTGCAAAGCGAGAGGTCCCGGGTTCGATTCCCGGCCAGGGCTGATATGTGGCAGATCAATGTTTGTTCTCGGGTCATGTTGTTAGTGATGTGATATTTGTATTGTCCATGCCGCCCGTGACACAGAGAATCCTGGTAGTGTACTTGAACATTGCGCTTTTTTGGGACAGAAGAATGCCTTTAAAATCCAGGGCTACTAGGAAAAAAAGCGGGGTTTGCCAATAAATCATAAGGTTTCAGGATATTTTTCTTTAAAAAACAAAATAAACCGACTTCATTTAAATAAAAGATGAGAACGTCATCAACGTAGTCGAAATCAATTAAATACGCTTTATTAGAGATAATAATAAACTCGTCAGTTCTCGCTCAAATTTAAATGAGATAACATGACAAGCACCACTTTCGAATATTAAAAAAAAAAAACAAAAAAATGGTTCACAAATCACAGAGAAATCGCTGGACGTACATAAAAAAATATAGGCGTCGAAAATAGGGGAGGACTTTCCTTGCCCAACAGTTATTGGTCCTTCGAGTTATGGCTAGCCCACTGCCACTTCAGCCGGCTAATTCTTTGATCACATTTTAACCCCGTTCGTCTACGGATTTCATCATTTCTGACGTGATCACGTAGAGAAATACCGAGCATAACGCTCTCCATAGCCCGCTGAGCGACTAAGAGCTTTGCATCAGGCCAATAGTGAAGTATCACGTCTCGGAGCCGTATGTGATCACTGGCAACACACTGCACGAACACCTTCGACTTCAGGTACTGAGGAACTATGTTGAGAATTTGAGATAACGATAAGATCCTATCAATGATACCGTGTCATCACTGTACGATTGTTATCGATCACTCATAAATTCTGATTAGTACCGCCACGACATACTTATACTAGTAATTAAAGTTACTTTTGAAATAATTTCGAGAATTGTTTACGACTGCAGACATGAAATCAATAATTAAATTGAAAAATATGATTCATTTAACTTTCTTTATAAATGTTTAGTATAAGGAAAATGGTGAAATCATTATATTTAGTCCGTTTGATCGTCATTAATGCAGATTGATTTTCGTCCACATATTATTATTTAAGGAACTGACCCATGTTATTTTCTTGACCAATTTATGAGATGTTCATGGCATATTTAATAGCGTCCCATAGTTTTTAGTAATTGTTAGGCAGCAAATTCAAATAACTGTAATGCATAATTTAATTGCTAATATTTTTTCAATACCCTGAAGAGCATTCCTTTTTTGCTTCTACCGTTTCGGAAATGCTTTAGCACTGAAAAGAAGCGGCGAAAGAAACTCCTTAGGAGTGGCAATTTGTAATGGCGTTTTTTTGTCTACTCGTTTACATGTATAGAAACCATTCGGGGGAAGGATTGAATGCAACAGACAAGGCACTTGATGGTAGAGATGTAGTCACCATTCACCCACACATACACACAGACACACACACACACACACACACACACACACACACCACATTGTCACCCGCTGGGCCGGCTAAGTAAAATCGCTTCCTCCGAATTTATTAGAAATTTAATAGCGCGTAGTTTTAAGACTTGCTGTTAATATTTAGTAGTAAACTAAATTTTTATGCGTTTAGTTTTAAAATTCTGCCCGTGTGTCGGTAGTGTCATAAAATAAAGATTCTAGTGTAGAGGGAAAGTGCTTGTGAACATGAAAATATTAATGGTCTATTGGACCGTATGATACCTATGTTATACTTGATAAATAAATAAACGCTAGCACACACAACCTATATAAAATTTCGAAGCCAGGACACTTCGCAAGGACTCTATCATGGTATCCATTGCGTATTACGTCGATTTCATAGATCTAGAACTATAGACGTAGTTATTATCCAGGTGTACTAGCTACCTAAGTCTACGTCTAGTTTTATACCAGCTGTAGTCGAACCTAATGGCATCTTGTCAATAATAATATTTCAATACATTCATACGTTCGTGCATCTCTTTTTTCTTGGATGGAAACGCATCGGTGATCTTATCACCGATAGGTGGAACATCATTATCATCAGTAGCAGTGGTCAACGTCACCCATAGACATCAATCTATGGGTAACATTGACCACTTACCTTCTGGTGGCTCGTTTCTCGGCTATTGACTCGTTTCTCGGCTATTGACATAAGAAGGTAAATTAAAATGAACACCCTAAATATAAATATATTGTGATCTGAAATTAAATGTAAACAAATGCATATAACAATTTGAACAGAAATAACCAGATGAAATTATAAGAGAATTTCAATTTTATTAATTTAAGACGTTTATGATCGCGTTCTAATTGATGGCGGTCGATTAAGAATTTAATTAGGATTCGATAAAAAAACGATGTCAACAGGAAATGTACTGGATTGAGAGAAATAAAATTGATCTAAACCTAAATAAATAAATTACTTACATATAATTAAAATAAAAGTTCCGCATGTGTGTACATCATTTTACAATATAATGTATTCGAATAATTGTTAGAGGACTGAGAGTATGTAGAGTTCGCAATAACACATTTGTTTACCATTTTTATCTAATTGTTTGTATATACATATATTATTATCTGAAACCGCTTCAACCCAAAACTACTACATTAAATTGAAGGAACATATATATGTTTGATGATGAATATTCATAGCCCGTAACTTGAACTACCATTTAGTCTATATATATTTTGAAGGATGTTATTAACAAACTAACAATTTTTTCCGTCATCTACGGGAAATCGCGAACGCTCGAATGTAATATATGCAAAGATTATTTTCTTTTTTGTTACCAGACCTAGAGGTCTGACTTCATACTATAAATGGCATTCTCGTCATTTAAATGATAGAAAATTCTAGATTATATTGGTATAGTTTGCTAACATTAGGAAATTTAGTTCGGAGATCGTGAGGTAAAATACAATAAATAGATGCGTTGTAGATTATTAGCACGCCCCTCGGAAAGATTTGCAAAATTACGTTAGGTATACGTATGTTATCGAGAGATATGATGCAGTTTTTTTCGCTATTTCTTCTTATTGTAAACTAAATCCAGTTTAGACATAAACCGGATTCAATGTAGCTTAAGTCCACGTTATAGGGATAGGCTTTTCAGAGATAACAGGCTTAGTCAACCTATATTAACGATACGATGTCCAAAACACATCATTAGTGACAATTACCGCTGTCACCTTGACATGTGAGATGTGACCGAGGCATTGAAACTGTGCTAACGATTTCATTACGCATCTTAAAAACGCGTCGACATTCCGAACAAACTCCCTCGTGTTAGCGGTTGGCCTACTATACCCCACGTATATAAAAGACATCTCAGAGGTACAAGTTTAGTTTTGTGTCAACGCTTAAATGAGGAGCTCGCTCAGTTAATATTTTTTCATTGCTTATAGAACCGGTATGAGGCAGCTAACGCTGGCGGTGCTCTTGGGGGCGGGGCTGATCGCTCTCGGTCAGTGCGGACCCCCTGGGAAACCCTCACTCGGATGGGGGGAAAGGACCTTCGCGATCGTTGAAGTCAACCAAGCAGCCACGGCGTACAATCAGCTCGTAACCAGGAAAGATGCAGCCGACGTCTCCGTCACGTGGAATGTATGGTCCGGGGATCCGGCTGACACCGCTAAGGTGCTCTTCGATGGCAATGAAGTCTGGTCCGGTGCCTCCAGCGCTTCGGGTTCAGCGACCTTCCCAGTGAAGAAGGGCGGCAGGTATCAAATGACAGTGCAGCTCTGCAACTCCGACGGATGCAGCTCCAGTGACCCAACTGAGATCGTCGTAGCTGACACCGATGGAAGCCACTTACCGCCTTTAGAATACTCCATGGGCGAAAAGAATAAGCCTTTCAAGCAAACGTCTGGAAAAGTTGTCGGTGCTTACTTCGTTGAATGGGGCGTGTATCCGAGGAAGTTCCCTGTGGACCGAATTCCCATTCCAAATCTTACGCATCTTCTATACGGGTTCATCCCAATTTGTGGTGGAGATGGCATTAACGACAGTTTGAAAGAAATCGAAGGCAGTTTCCAAGCTTTACAGCGGTCTTGCAGCGGTCGGGAAGACTTTAAGGTTTCCATCCATGATCCTTGGGCTGCTCTACAGAAACCACAGAAGGGATTGTCATCTTGGAATGAACCTTATAAGGGTAACTTCGGCCAGCTGATGTCTTTGAAGCAAGCGAAACCTGACTTGAAGATCTTGCCTTCTATTGGAGGTTGGACCCTTGCTGATCCGTTCTTCTTCTTCGACGATAAAGGGAAGAGAGATCGCTTCGTTCATTCAGTTAAGGAATTCCTCATGACATGGAAATTCTTCGATGGTGTTGATATCGATTGGGAATTCCCTGGAGGCAAAGGCGCTAACCCTAATCTTGGCGGACCAAGAGATGGTGAAACTTATGTGCTGCTGATGAAGGAACTTCGGGAGATGCTGAACGAATTATCCTCTGCCACTGGCAGGAAGTACGAACTGACTTCAGCTATCAGTGCCGGTTGGGACAAGATCCAAGTGGTCGACTACAACCGCGCCCAGAACTACATGGACCACATCTTCTTCATGAACTACGACTTCAAGGGTGCGTGGTCAAACGACACGTTGGGTCATCAGACTTCTCTCTACGCCCCAGCTTGGAACCCTAAAGAAACTTACACAACTGATTTCGGTGTAAAGTACTTGTTAGCTCAGGGGGTAAATCCTAAAAAGGTTGTGGTTGGAGTTGCCATGTACGGTCGCGGATGGACTGGTGTTCACGACTACAAGGACAACATTCCGTTTACGGGCAACGCTTCTGGTCCAGTCAAGGGTACATGGCAAGATGGTGTAGTGGATTACAGGGAGATTGCGAACGAAATTGCGCAGGGAAAATGGGACTTTCATTACGACAGCGTCGCCCAAGCACCGTATGTGTTCAGGCCTTCGACAGGTGATTTAATTACCTATGACAATGCGAGATCTGTTATCGAGAAAGGGAAATATGTCAGAAATAATAAGCTCGGAGGTCTTTTCGCGTGGGAGATCGATGCGGATAACGGGGACCTATTAAATGCTATGAACATGGGCCTTGGAAACAGTCCTGCTTGAAAATGGTATGTTTAGTGATTGTGATTATAATAAGATACTTGTTAAGAAAAGGTCTCAATAGAAACTAGATTGGTGAAGTGAAATGATTGTACAATTTAGTTTTACTAATTTATAATGCTCAACTTTAAGTTACGGCGAAGTTCAGTTTTTTCGTATGTTTATTTGTGTATGCACGCATCAAATGTTTTCCATACACTATATAATTGTGTTGTCATTGTAATTTCATCGGTAACAAACAATAATTTTATAATAGACTAATAGGTTAACGCTTATGTTACGACGCGAAGGAAGGGACGAGACTGAAAGTGTAAATAAAAATATATAAAAGTTATGTATTCGTTTTCATTTTGATACCCTTTTTTGTTTATTGAGTAATTAATTAGTTTAATAACGTACACAAAATATCTTCAACATTTTCTGATATACTCGTAATTATAGTTAGGTTAGGCTTGCGCAGTGGGTACTGCTCTTTTTTTTTACGTGATTGATGCCTTTGGTCATAGATTTTACACTTATATGAGACCTTTGGTGTTACTGATGTGACGGTGAACACTTGCCATACCACTTACCATCGGGTGGCTCGTCACACACAAAAAATGGCATAAATGTAGTCTGAACGTGTGTCATATGTTTGCTATAGTACAAGGCTAAAATTAATATCGCTTATTTCATAATTAAAGATAGCAGATAAGTATGTTATTTGTTCAATAAGCGATTGGTATATATTTGCTCAAGTGTACCATTTTCAATACAAGGACGGACAACTGAATATTATTTTGGGTAAATATATTGTCATGATACCGTATCGTTCATGAAACAAACAAGGTCAAATAGGGTTGTCCAATTTTATCTCATGTTTTAAATGAATCGAAATTGAAATAAATTGTTTTAAATAGTCAAAAACGTAGCACAAGTAGCCAAATCCTAATAAATATTAATTGCCTTTTGTGTTATCTTGCAAAGCAGAACTTAACAAATTGTCACGTTATTGAAGCATAGAAGCTATTTGTTATATTCAAACCACCGTTATTACTGCTCAACACAAATATTAGCTGCAAATCCCTTCCAACTTTAAATAGTAAATATTACGTTAACATTGAATGTATTGAAGTTCCTTGCTCCTCCCACGAGAGGTCGCCTCCGGGCTACTCGGACCTTCACCCCGAGGATGTAACCCGCTAGGATTGTAAAGTCAATGCCCTCGGAAACCAAATCTGGTTTGCACTAACTTAGATTGCATATGTAAATACTTAAGATAAAACTTGAAGTTCGATTACGTAAACCCGAGTGGTAAAAAGTATTGAACATTGAAGTGAGTATTGTTGATATGCAACTCAAATTGATTTAAATCCTAAATGATCGTATAGAGTTTAAGATTTAAAACTGATTATGGTCACAGAATAAGTAATGGTACTCACGTACGGTAGGTTTTTAAAAGGAGTTTTTAAACGGAGTATGGTTTTTAGGGTTCCGTACACAAAGAGTAAAAACGTAACCCTATATTATGTCTCCGCTGTCTGTAGGTAGGTAGGTAGTAATTTCCGTCATGTATGGACATCTATTAATAAGAGATTTTATATGTGTACTGTTCCACTGTTGGACCCGGAACTACTCTCATAATGTGAGGGGCCCAGGCCATTGGTAGACTTCCCACACCTTTAAGTATACTATGGGGAACACTCAAGTGTGCAAGTTTGCTCACAATGTTTTCCTTCAACGTAGCAAGAGATATTAAATTCTAATACACACATAATTTTTGAAATTAGAGATGCGTGCAGGATTTGAACCCAGATTCCTCTGTTCGCCACTTGGCTATCATTGCTTACTTATATGGTTCGTATTAGGTATGTATGTGTATATAATAAATTAAATGAAAAATTTACGATGCATCGACGATATAAATATGTAAATGATACACAATGTAGGTTGTTTACATATAGAATATCTTCCCCTTTCTTCACTCAAATATTTTGAAGCCATTAAGACAGCGAATTCACAAAATGAAATTTCTATAGCTAAATAGTCGCAAGAGGTGAAACAATTGCAACGTTTTCTTAAAACTAAAGTTGTTTTGTAACGTTTTTCGGTCACGGTTACATAAGTATACCGCAATAACAATAAATTAAGGTGGAGTGTAAATAAGTAGAGTTGAGTGGAGTGGAGTGGAGCTGGAGCTGAGGCCGAAGTTGAAGTCAAAGTCGGAGTCAAAGTTAAGAAAAAAACAGCTGTAAATTAATACGATATACAACACAGCAATAACTAAATAATGCGACTTAAAAACTATAGTTTTATTTACATAGGCAAGTAATAAATGAGGACATCATCAACGTAGTCGAAGTATAATTACGTAGAAGTATAATTACGGATAACTCAAAAATAATTCGACAAATTCCACTCAAATTTAAATAGGACCACATGACAAGCCCCAGATTTCGAATATAAAAAGTTAAAATCGGTACACTCATTCAAAAATACGAGGTAACACCATTATGATAATATCGTACATAGTATCTCAAGTGGTAAAATACACAAAAAAAATTAGAATTGAGAACCTCTTCCTTTTTTGAAGTCTGTTAAAACAGTTATCTCTTATAGATGTTTTACGTATGTTATAATACACACTTACTCGTTATATATATTTTAACTCTCTTGTCTACTGGCTCCACCGGTCGGTGCAACAAGTTTGCCGGCGACCGGACGCAGCCGTAACGGAATCCGATCGGTATTTGTTATGCATTCAGATTGGTGATAGCCTCCACTTGACACGGATTATTGTTGTTCTCTGGACTGTCGAATGGTGTGAATCCTCGCCAATTTATTTCTTAACTTCTGTCATCTCAGGCTTACCATCAGGTGGAATTTTTGTCAAGCATTAACTTATGTAAAAAAGAACCATTACAATATCTTCAATCGTATCTCTGACCGACCTTTTCAATCATTTTGTTACTTGTTTCATGTCGATTGGTAGGATGGATAATCTATCCTATTTAGTTACTTCAAAACAAAGACATTTTAAAGTAGATAGAACAGGCAATTATGAGTATCAACCTTCAACCACCGAAGATCACGAAGCGCGATATATTCATGTTATTAAAATAATTGTTATCTGTTGTGTAGGCTCAGTCGTGGTTGTGGCTCATTAGGGAAACAATTAAGTTTGAATAATCAAACTGATTGCCTGGTACTTTGTCCAGGAAAACATACATTGATTCCTTTTTGATATAATTACCCGACAATCAAGTAGACGCGCTCATAATAGACCACTTGCGTCGATACGTCCTAAGTGATCGACCGAAATAAGTAACAGCGGGCGGATAGGTGGATGGGTGACCGCTAATGGCTAAATTGCTTGAGCGCTTCCTGGCGTCGAAGGGTACGTAAAGCAGTCGATTGCGATAACAGTCGTCAAGCAATGTTAAAGGCCTTCGGGCGGCCTAAAAACTTCAGAATCTTGGGTCGACTACTAACCCCTCCACCAAGCCGGACTGGAGCAACGTGGAGTATGGTCTAGGCCTCCTCAGTTAAGGGGAGGGAACTTTGCCAGGGTTGAAGACAATATTTTTTATAAAGAACATGGCCGGATTTTGCGTAAAACTAATATACCTACATATACTAGTATAAGTGGAAAAATATGTTATAATAATTAAAAATATTAAGCATCAATTACATAATTATTCATCAAGAACTTCCGACAGAAAATTATTGGGCACAAAAATTTATGAGTATATTTTTATTGTGTTGGTCCGGTGTTTTAATTCTTTAATGTGACCTTTCTTTGTTAACCTGTGAATGTGACAGTTAATTTCAAAAAGTGAATTTGCATGCCGAGTTTGAACCCTAATCGAGAGGCAAAACCTCGAAACACTAAGCCATAAACCTTAAGAATGAATCAATAAATCTTGGTATTGCTGGTGATGGAAACTTGATAAAAACAATAACGCCATGGGAAATATTACTTTCGCGCGGCGTTGACGTTTCCGCGTTTTGTTATTTATTTCCTCCAACCGTCATCTGTCAACTGTCAAAACGAAAACTAATTCGATTGAACGCACACAGGAATCCAGTACGCATGGACAACTAATTGAAGTTGTTTTATATGGTTTGGTTTGAACCTATTAATGATTGACATACCGTAATTGGTGCCCTACAAGGCACGGATCCTTTTCATAAACGAGGGGACGTATTCCATCCGCTGCCCCAGTGTGGATCGGTGGAGGAGTTAGTGCCCAACCCAATTGTAGGAAGTTTTTAAGCCGCCGGAATGCCTGTGTTATGTCTTAACGACTGCTTTTTAAAGATAACGACAGGGACTGACGGCTTCTACCCTCCAGAGTACGAAAACGATCTAAAATGTTTGGCACTAGTGGTCACCCTACCAACCGCGTTTGTAGTTTATATAATAACAAGTGGACCCGCCCTCGCTTCGCTTCGGGAAACTTGTTCATTACGTTTACAAAATAAATGTTAAATATTTTCCCATTTTTGCAACGCTTTTCATTGATGCTTCGCTCCGACTGATCGTAGCGTAATTTTATATAGCCTTCCTCGGTAAATGGAAAATCCAACACAAAAGGATTTTTTCAATTCGAACCAGTATTTCCTGAGATTGTTTGTTTGTTTGATCAAGCTAATCAAACAAACAAACTCTTCAGCTGTTTAATATCAGTATAGAATATATTCTAATGAACAAAATAGTTATTAACTTTCATGCCCTATTCTGCGGGAACACATAAATTCTCCAGGATGAAATTTATTTAACACGACAAATGTCATATTTCCGCGTGATTTACGCACAGGACAAAGGTTTCGTAGATACAGATACAGATTCCGTCCTATTAAAATTATATTAAAAAAATTACTTAGGCTCACAGAGTATAATAAAACAAATAAGTTATCCTCAAAAAAATGTACTAACACAGCTTCTTAGTGTGCACGCCGCCGCTCTGTCATGTACCTATGCAATTTAGAACGCACACAAAGATTTTCGTTAGAGGCCTGAGGACGACTTTTCGTTCGTGTGCGTCAATATGGCATCAAATATATGAACTCAACGGACTCTTGTAAAATAAAATGTAATAAAAAACAAATTCAAGATGGCCGCCATCACAATATGGCGGTTCCATAGTTTGAACTACCCACCCAATATGGGTATCAAATGAAAAAGCTTAACTTGAAGAATACAATACAAACTAAAGCTTGATTTTAAAACCTTTTTTAAACTATTTATTACGTATGTAGGTACTGTCCGGACTCGTACCCTATTTCCATTAGGTATATAAAAACCACATGGTGTCAGCTCAACGGGAGGCGCTGCGGTCGTCGCATTTCATTCTAGCTGACGATTAAACCGCGCAAAACATTTGTTTTATTGCTATGCGCGCGTTGACGTGTAGTTTTTGCTCTTGCTGGTAATATTTGCAAGCGGGTGGATATTTGTACGGCCCGACATTGTTACGGCTGTCCTGCCGTGAAGATATTTTTGGGATGGTGTTCATTTATTTCCGTATTTTATTATTAAGTTGAAGTTTAAGGATTTCACATTAGGCATGTAGAGAAAACCATAACCTGCGTGTGGAATTATTAGGTATAAACTAATATTGTCGTGATCATTCGTAAAGTCCTATTTACCAATTTGATGGCGACAACATACGCTTAAGTTGACGCCATTAGTTTGGTTTGGTGATTGCGTTAGATATTTAGTTAACTTTGGCCAATGGGTAGTGTCATCCATGCATCACTGTTGGACATGGGCCTCCGCTAAGTTGCGCACACTCGGACTTTGGACTATCTGAATCCAGCCGATGTCTACTGTCTTCTTCAGGTCATCAATCCACCTAAATCGGGGATATACCTACGTTATATTCCGCAATGTTTTTTTTTAAATAAATAATAAATAAATAAATAAATAACGCTACACACTCATAGCCCCACACTAGGATTCCCTGTGTCGTGGGTGCCATGGACAACAGACAAGACATGAACACACACACCCAGACCAAGAACGGAAATTTAAATTTAATGTGGCTTCCATTAGTGGATTTTGCATGCGCCTTTTGATTTTCCTTTGCTTTAAATGGGCTCGACCGTTGAGCAAACAGATTTACCCATCTTCTAATTCTCTAGCAAGTTTAGTTAACTACGGGCCCTGTTTATAAACGTATAATTATACTCAAGAGAGGCTATCTCCTCCCGCACACCATGTTTGTGGCCGACGAAAAGTGTACGCGGGGGAATGTTTTAATTAGAACACGGAAGAAAGTTGGTTGTTCGCTCAGTTCAAGGAGTTTGAGGTGGCAACACTGTTCAAGTTTAGGTAAGCGAGGATTATAGATTTCATTTCCTGGCTCTTTTACTGCTTTTCGGGTTCCATATCCAAAAACAGTAAAGATATTATACTGGAACAAATTAATAATTGTCAGTATTTGAAACATACATACACACAACCAAGCGGCCAAGCTCCAAGTGATGTCGTTCGGAACTTGTATATGCAAGCGGAGAAGAAAACATCGATAGCGTGATTCAGGCTTCGTGACGTCACAGTGTGACGTGTGTGCGATGTTACCACAATATGAATAGAAGTTAGCCCATTATAAATTGGTCACGGCTGTGACAATTTAAAAAGTTTTATATAACCCTTCAAAATACTGATATCCAAGTAATTCTGTTTCACAAAGAGATTACGACTGCCATGATAACATGATAGCTTACTTTATTACGTGGTTATATAAAAGGAATTAAGGATATACATTGTCAAAATGTAATTACGACTTCTTATCACTTTTCCTTACTCTAGGCGTAAATAATTGTCCCCAGTTGTCTGATCTGATACACTAGGCTTGTGTCACTCCATTGTGCAATCCGCGGAGCAGCGTGGTCCATGTTACCATTCTCTTTACGACACCCGTGCCTGTTTTTGTAAGAAAGGCTGATGAAAAATCAAACAGCCCACCATCAGACTAGTGTGAAGCGAGCGAGGTGGTGAGTGGTCATCGCCGTCTGTGGAAACAAGCAAGGGGTCACCAGTGCCGGCCTTGAAAGAGAATTCTTTTAAGTCTTTTATTTATTGCAAAGTTTGTATGTATTTTAAGTATTTTATTTTATTTTTAGTTTTTTATTGTATTTTAAAGTTTGTATGGCTTTTTTATTAAAGACTAGTAAACCCGCCCTCGCTTCGCTTCGGGAAACCTGTCCCTTAGTACCCGTGGCCGAAATTGTTAAACGTAACCAGCGCACGAATTTATTTTCACGCGCGTTATTTTTCATTTTGCGAAAAACTTTAATATATTACACATATAAACTTTCCTCTTGAATCATTCTATCTCTTTAAAAAAAACCCATCAAAATCCGTTGCGTAGTTTTAAAGATCTAAGCATACATATCGATTCGTACCCAGGCCTTCTTGTTCGGGATGCCCACGTCCAAACAAATCGGCTATCACTACTCTGCACCAAAGATAACCTAACTGATAAAATATATTTTGCTAATGTGCTCTGGAATATTTTTCAACATTACTTTAACGACCACACCCTGAGAAGTAAAGTGATATTTAAGTTTTTAGTCAAAACAACACTTTCACAAACTCGTTCGATCTAAAATAGTCATTTTAATGGTTTGTCATTAGGAGATGTAAATAAAGCATCGGCGAATCGTTAATTGGCCACCGTTATTATTGAAACCGGTTTCTGTTCGACGAAAGGCATCGATACTACTCAGTGACCCATTGACCTTATTTTCCTGAACTTGTTGTATTGCTAGTTGGTGTGCGATAAGAGAAGTAAGTGTCATCAAGTTAAGAGTGAATAGGCTTCTGTTAATGCGCTTTACCACTCACGACTGCATCGCTGCACGGTCAGGTGGGCTTGTAGCCAAGCATTACCTTATACCATAAAATAAAATGAATGAAACGGAACCCTTTTTAACTACCTTACAATTCTGTGCTTGCATACTCATACCCTCATATTAAGGTTCCCAGGGTTAGAAACGGGACCCTATTTACAGAAACGGAAATAGGTAGATACCTGCTTTTTTACAGAATGCGTTAACACACACACACACACACACACACACACACACACACACACACGCACACATACAGTAACCTGTGTCTGATAACACAACAAATAATCAAAAATAGGTAAGATCCCAGAGAAAGTCCCCATACAAGTAACCTGACAAAAATTGCGATTTTCTGCTTTTTACCTTTTTGGAAAACGAATAAATACTCGTATAAATAATTACAGTTAATACCGTTCGGTGCTACGGAACTCTGTGTGCCAGTGGGACTCGCGCTTGGCTGTTTTTTATTTATGTTGCCAAAGGTTACTCACGAATCCTGCTCTTTCAAGCGATATCTCGTTAATCGTCTCTTGCGTACTGTGTGACAGGGCTGTTAACGAGGTTTGAAACTAAAAATTAATTGATTTTAATACCGGTAGCGACACAAACGGTGTTTTAGATATATAGCTATATATTTAAATGCATAGCAATACGAGTATGAGTGAAAAGTGGTTAATGCATGAAGATTTATCAAATCCATTATGATTCAAAACAGTCCTGTAGCTTAGTGAGGAAGGTTAGGGAAGAAATTTCGGTGAATTTAGAAGAAGATTGTTTATTACTTCGGAGAACATTATAGAAAACTTTTCGGTGATCAGATTTATAATGTGATACAAATATTTTGAAAAAATAGAGTTGTGTGCTGGACTCGAACCTTAGCCATGTGCGGGAAATCAGAAAAATATTTGAAACATTCCTTCACTAAAGGTATAAAATAAGAGGTAGAATTTTCCACTTTCTATTGAGGAATGAAATAAAAACATTTTTATATAGCAGTACACACACACACAACGGTAATAGACCTTTAAATATGTAAAAATATCTAATAATCACGACACAATGTGTACATAATATGTATCTCCTATGAGTGTGTAAAAAAAGTAAAAAAAAATTGAATGAATGTTTCGAGTTGACAGAGTCGACTGAATTCGAGTTTTCTCGATATATAAAAAGCGAGAAATTTCAACGCATTGTTGAATATAACAAAATTGCAAAGTCATTACAAAATTGTCTAACGGCTAGCTCTTTATGAATACACGCAGTTAAAAACTTCAAAGTGAATTTTTTTTTCTTGTTTTTTGTCCAGTGATGTTTTTAGTAAATAACATTTCCTCAAAGGGCAGGGCCGGTAATTTTCAGCAGAACATAATTAGATGTTTCAACCCTTTTATCTTTTAATTTTCCTCGTGTTTTTCCGGCGGCAACTTTTTATATTTATTACTGCGAAGAATCCGTTGGATTCGTGTATAAAAGACCTTCTATTCAGTTGATTAATTTTATTATTTGCTTCGATGAGTCGAAACATCGCGGCGTCGTGTGAAAATTCGTGTATCTAGGAGTAGGTACTGAGAGATATAGTTTCTATTATTACTAGTTTACCCCCGTGGCTTCGTCTGCCAATTTCCAAACATGCTTTCTTAGTGGACCCCTACACTCCCCAAGGAACATACATGATGTGTTCAGTATTTTCGGCTGTACGTTGTCTGTTAGTCACTCAGTAACGCAAGATAAAGCAGTAACGGAGGATAACGTACCACGTAATTTGAAGGACAATGTGACTGTTATAAAAATATTAACTAAGTAACAAAAAAAAATCAGCTGGTAATCATTTTTGATGATCTCGTTATCGATACATGTTGGAAGTGGGGGACTCTTCGATCAAACCATACATTTTGTAAGTCAAATATTTTTTCAAGTAATTTAGCTAAAGTAATTTAGTAATAAATTTTTAGAATCATCAAATCGACATATTTTATCCCTGCTACCCCTTTCGTTCAGAAATTATTGGGCGTCTAATCACTCTCATCAAAATTAAGCAACTCACGGAAAATTTGCTTGATAGTAATTATGTGGAATAAAATATACTGGGGATCCCGAACGAACCGATTTTATATTCTCCATTAAATTGTTATACAGTCCGCTAATAGTTTTATTGAAGACCAACAGTAGGTATTGAAAGAGACTCGAGCTACACTCTACTGTACTAAGCAATAAACCTTTGTGTTATCAGCATTTTTCCTTTAGCGTTTGCCTTCAAAGTAAATGGGTGTTTTTTTAAGTTTCTAATTACAGTTTCGGCTCGACATTAACGAACTTTCTGGAATAGAGTAAAGATAGGCGAGGTAGTATGGCTTCAATGAATAATTTATAGTGAGCCCTTCATTTTGAATAGAGAGCTTAGGGTGGAAATAAGATATTTATTGAACGATAAGCTTCGATAGGTTATTATTTTTTGAGCTTTATAAACCTAGAGCCTTTGTGTATATAATCAAAACCTAGAGCTTTTGAAAGGCTCGGCCAATGGAGATAATCATTCACACAATCTCCTTCGCATCCCAAAACTATGTGCTTGAAGGTATTCGATTGAAATTCAGAATGAAGGTATTTCATTGACAGTTATGAAACATGTATAAAATATTTTTTCCAAAATCATCCCTTAAGCGGTTAAAAGGGGGCGTAAAGTTAGTATGAAAGTTCTCTGATTTTATCAACTTTTATATATTTAGAGATTTTTGGCGGGCGAAGCTGCGGGTAGGCTTGTAAGATATAAAATGATTTACATATTTACTTTGCCTCTTTACCATCAATCATCAGATCGTGATTTGGTGGCAGTAGGACCAACTCGGAAGTACGTTCTTCCAAATAATAATAATCAAAATCGGTTTACAAATTACAGAGAAATCGCTTAAAATACATAAAAAAAATAGTCGTCGACCAATGTCCTCCTCCTCTGAAGTCGGTTACTAAAATAAACTGTTATTTCATCAAAAAACCTAGAACAATCTCAGTTCCAAGTATGGCCGGGTAATTTTTAACCGGCATACGTTAACTGGATAAGTTAAATCCGGAAATTTGTGGCTTTGCTCCGGAATCAATCACGCTTAAAAGGCTTTGGGGAGCGCTTTAAATGTACGTATTTTATAGTTTCTGTATGGTATTGTCTGTTTTTATGTAATTGGGATTACAACCGCGTCCATAATAATCCGATTGAGGATTTAATGTCGGCAAAGTTAAATATTTTAATAGTGCATTAATATCGAAATGGTCTGTATTAATTGGCCGTGTGAAGTTTTGGCAGTGTGAAGAACATCCAGACCGGGAACGGAAATTTAAACTCATCATTCAAATTTCCGGCTCGCTGGGAATCGAACCCAGGACCCTCGGAACGGCGATCAGGCATAGTAACTATTGCGCCATACGAGTCTTCGTTGTAAGTTGTTGTAAAATATGTTTATATTGCATTTAAACTTTAGGTAATTTGTATTGTTCTTCTACAAAGTTAAATTTATAGGTAATTCTTCACGTGATCTAGGATTCATAATATCTGGGCTTAACCCAACGGGGTACAGTGACACGGTGGTAAATTTAGCGATTAAAAGGTAATGGGTTTTACCTGCGCTCCGGTGATTTATCTTAATTCCACGAGAAACTGGAATGGGGCGAAGAGACTGTATACTTAATCGGCTGCTGATATCCAAAGGTTGTTTGGATATGAGTTTTTATTTAAATGACAAAGGTGCATGGACATTATCAGCTCAGCAATCATTGCCAAACAGGTAAGGGAACATCACTACATAGTATAAAACAAAGTCGCTTTCTCTGTCCCTATGTATGCTTAGATCTTTAAAA
Source organism: Ochlodes sylvanus (assembly GCA_905404295.2). Taxonomy (NCBI): domain Eukaryota; kingdom Metazoa; phylum Arthropoda; class Insecta; order Lepidoptera; family Hesperiidae; genus Ochlodes; species Ochlodes sylvanus. The sequence goes on from FR990144.1 coordinate 9,243,247, forward strand.
CTACGCAACGGATTTTGATGCGGTTTTTTTAATAGATATAATGATTCAAGACTTTCAAGACGAAAGTTTGTATGTATAATATTTTAAAGTTTTGTGTAAATTGGTTTTCCCGAAGCGAAGCGAGGGCGGGTTTACTAGTTTCTGTAATAAATATTTCCCTTTATAACATGTTTAAAAGAAGTTTATTTCGCCCTTTCTTCTGTATGTGAGTTCGTAATCGATTTTATTAACTAACTAAGCTGATCAAAAACAGTGAATCTGACGCCATTTTAACCCACGTTCCCATACTTTAATGATATTTGTCCTTTCAGGTCAATTGGTCAACGGGAACGGGTATTATTAGATTTATTAGATTTGAACAGCGAAAAATAATACCTAGAAGTGTAACTACCGATCAAAAGTGATGTAATGAATACTAGGCTGCAGCCTAGTAGGCAACGTCAGCCCATTCGTCGTTCCGCTTTTTGTTTTTACTGACATTGTAATTAGCCAATCACGGCTGGCCTTGTGTAATGCGGCATAAAATAAGAACCAATTGTGAACTTTCAGCGGTTTAAGTCACGTGAGTGATTTGGTACCATTTTCGAATGACTCTGTATGGAAGGGCGTCCTCTTTATACTTCGCTGGATTTGAACAACGAAGTCGGTAAATAAAACGGTTTAAAACAACTTATCAGTATTGATAAAAAAGCTCTACTATACAATAATCATTACCCTTCGCTGGGTTTACGATAAAATCCGACTTTCTTACACCGATTTCTTCCCAGTTATCCCTCTAAAGGGCCGATTTAGCGGTCCATCCCTTGAAACGAGCGCGTTATTAGTCTAACACGAATAAATGACGACTCGATAACAATTTATGGCCCACTAGCTCCATGCATTTAGTTTGGTCGTCGGGCCATGTTTTTGCTTACGTCATCAGAACCAACGAACGTCCCACTGCTGGGCTCAGCTTGATCATGTGTGTAAAGATAAACATGCTACGCTGGCTAGTGGCTAGTTCTTTTAACCTATCTTATTTCTTTTTAATTCCGATTAAGCTGACGACCGATTTGATGGTAAGTTCGCACATGTCCATGTCTATGTCCATAAATAACACTGAAGGTACCACCACCAACGCATCGTTGACGGTCAAGAAAGCAAGATGAGCTAACTGTGCTAACTCCAATAAGAGGATGGTTTGTTAACTTACATTATATTCGTTCTACTGTATAGCATATTATTACGAAACTCTATTGTGTGTAACTATATTTGTGGCGATACTAGCTATATCACTTTGGTACGGTGACAAAATGAACTCTATTTGCCTGCGGTGTCTGTCTGTCTGTCACAGGGCTATCTCGAAAACGGAAATTGAAACTTGATTTTTTTACAAAATGCGCGTTTCGGCCGTTGTCACTTGTCACAACAAAAAAAGATAAAAGTTAGATCCCAAAGTCGGTCCACATACGAGTATCCCTAAAAAATCTTATTTATATAACAAATAATTAAGTAATTACGCGGAAATGTGTCCGCACTTGAGCGATTTTTGATCTTATACCATCACTGCCCCTAATGCGGACACAAGTTACATTTAATATTCCCCTTGACAAGTTAAAATACTCAGAATAACACGACTTTACCCTTAAATTACTATTTGTATCCATTTGAAGTTTTGAAATAATAATTATGACCAGGATATTAAGGGGGACTTCCTTAATGATACCTACCTGTAATTACGGGTGTCGGCTTAGTATAGTGTTTATTTAGTTAATTACATGTGAACAAGCTTGTTCTCCCAACTTCACTCGCAGAAACGATGTTACTTCTGCAGTCTCTTTCGACGATCTTTATATTAAAAAGCGTTATAAAGTACCTTTGCGAAACGGCGGTAGAATTAAAACTGTTAGTCTGTTTAGTCGGTTTACGGACGATAATTTTACGTGATAACGTTATGAGAAAACATTGATGAAAAATTGCATTATATTTATGAATTGAATTCAATTATTATCACTGAATTATCATTATTTTAGTATATAAATAGTATAGTACAAAGAAGGAGTGATTTGAAAATTGCAAGCCGAACGCTTATATAGGTTGATCGTGCATGTACGCTTGTACAGCTCTCGCTTGCACGGTCGGCTCAGGAGGAACGTGACAATGACGTCATACTTTTGCGTGCGTGCAGCCGGCGTTTTTCGCTTACGAAAATGACGTTCGTAAGTGTATCAGTGATACCTATATGAATAAATGATTTTGAATTTTGAATTTGAATTACCTACATTTTTATGTCAATGGCCAGATACGGCTTATCTGATATTTTAACTATATACATAATTATATTCCATCAGTTGAGGTATTCAGTCAAAGTCCTGTGCTCCTTGTTGCCAGTTGGCCAAGCAGTGGCGCAAGATATGTATCTTTGATTGATAGATTAAAAATTCGTGAAGCTAAAACTTTGAGCAGCCCTGCGCTAGGGTTCACACCTCTCAGGCTAATCCCCGCGCTTTAATACTTGATAGGGTGTATCGTCTAGGTAAGTATCTAAAATCGTTTTACAATATGTACATTCTACGATTATAGATTAGCGCACATTACGTCCGACGACCGACGGCTTTACGATCTATGAAGCGAGGAGCGACTCTAGCACATGTAGCGCCCGTGTGCAATCATTGACCTGGCGCCCTTTTGTATCAAAATGCCCGGTCGAAATGGATTGGGTCTAGGTGTCGCGAGCGGCTCTCGGCGCCCCCTGACACTCGGCGCCCGGGTGCACCGCACCTCCTGCACTATAGGTAAAGCCGCCCCTGCTCCGAAGCACGGAACGCTGAAGAAACGACTTTTACCGCCCGCTGTTGCTTAATTCGATCGATCACTTACGATCGACTCAAGCTGCCGTATGAACGCTTCGATTATTTCATTTATATATTTAAAATTATGTCGTAAATAATAATAATAAATAATTCGATGACAATAAGAAGTAAATATTACGTATCTACGTAATACTATTTATTTAGCTAAGGCGCAAAATACCCAGTTTTATATTTTATATTATGTACAGATAAATGCTTTTAACCGAGTATATATAATTATTTAATTAGATTAGATTATGTTAATTTAATTATATTAGATTAGATTAGATTATGTGTTAGGATACATTTAATGTGGATTTATTCCCGCGGGATAGCATTATGAAGGTTAGTGTGGCGTTCTGTGAAAATGTTGGTACCTAATGTTTTATATCATTTGTGCAACTAAGGCAATAAAATAACATCTTTGTAATTTATACAACAATCAAAATTGTCCCTTCATCGATAAAATGTGGTGAACATGGAAATTAATAACGCCTGAAATAAATGAGTAGCAATAATTCGATTACGTGTAATTATAGGCACAGGTTTACCGAAGCGAAGCGCGAGTTAATTTTTATTATGATTGTGTGTGTGTGTGTTGATTTACATGAGTTATCCGTAAACCCAATAACAAATTGGACAAAACTCTATCCGAATTCACACAATTATTTCCGATACTTTTTAATAATATCCATTGGTATACGATACAAGGTATCAGCGGTGTACGTGTCGTGTAAAATTGAATTGTCGTCTCTCGGGACAGCTGTGTGATTGCTAAGATCCCCGGCCTTACACTGTCCCTCGTAATACCATTTGCAGACCGCTCACGTTTTTTATTTATTCTCATATCCACATCTATCCCCTTTATGGGCCTCTGGTATTAGGTGCGATTGGTTTTGCTTGTAAGCAGTATGTTATCGGGAATTAGTTGGAGTGGGACGAAATTATGTAGTAAATTGGGTTAGTCGAGCACTTGAAATCGACTGAATTATTTTCTATAAGGATTATGAACTCTAATGTACCAGTTTGTAAGTTGATATTTGAAATAATTTTGAATTAAATTCAGCTACAGCTATAGTCAGTCTTCAACATAATACATAAACTGAAGTTCGTGTTAAAAGGTTTTAAGAAAAAAGTTGATGAAGCATGTCGTTATAAGTACTAATGGACATGTTTTCTTCGAGGGCGGTTGTGCTAACTGAGGTTAATGAAAGGAAAGAAAATACCTAATACTGAAGCATCTCATTGCGTATTCTTTGCACATTAGATTGTATTGTCAAAAATATGAACGTTTGTATAATACTTAGTTTTAAATGCGTGGATCCTGAACGTACAGACCTACCACTAATTTTCAAATTCTTATGTGCGGATTAGAATTTAATTAACACTTGCTTTGGTAAAGGAAAACATCGTAAGGAACCTGCGAATCCTCTTTAATGTACTCACATGTGTGTGAAGTCCGCACATCCGCACTTAGCCAATGCAGCAGTGTGCTGAACTATGGCCTGTTCCAATTACATCGTGAGAGGACTCGTTTGCAGCAGTAGGTAAATGTTATGGGTCACGATGATTATGTTAGTCATTCAGTAAAAAATAGTTCAAAAATTCTCATTCTGTTCTTAGTGATTTGGGCAATTACCTTTTTTAAAACTTTAATAAAATGTACCTGCACTTTTATTTAGTATGTAGTAAGTCAGTAATAAGTAGTACCTACTACTACTAGTAGTAGTGAAAGCAGTACCTACCTATAAGTAATAAGCAGTAATAAGTAAAATACAAAATACAATTGTTTAAATAAAACAACAAGATAGAAATCAGAATTTTATTAAAGAATCAACATTTATTACAATATCGTAGAATTTACACTATCTATAGTTAACTATGATATAATTTAATTTATTTTCCATGAAAATGTATCATCAACAAATATTGTGTAGGAATAAATCCTATCCTATTAATATTAAGTATAAATGGAAAAGTTTGTATGGATGTATGAATGTTTGTTACTCTTTCACGCAAAAACTACGGAATGGATTTTGCTGAAACTTTACAATAATACTAGTTGTCCCGGCGTACTTCGTACCGCTTTATAATTAAAAAATGTTTTGGTGATATATCGACAGCGACGCCACCTATCGGGTCCAATTGTGAATCTAAACCATTCTCGGATCCACCTGAAGACACACAAAAAATTTCAACCAAATCGGTCAAGCCGTTTAGGAGGAGTTCAGTGACATACACACTCACACTCGAATTATATATATTAAGATAGCTTACACATCAGAATAATATATAGGCTATAAATTATGAAGATATAGTGTGAATTATCCAAAATATATTACTAAATCTTTGCAAACCGTAGGAATAAGTTCCCGAAGCGAAGCGAGGGCGGGATTCTCATTTAAAAAGCATTCAATTAAGTTCAACTAAACTATTAATTTTAACTAACAGAATTGACGTAACCATTTCATGAATGCAATTGCCAAAAATTTACAATAATTTATACAAGAGTTTGCAATTTTGGCAATAGAGGCGTCATAAGCATTACTTAATTTTCGTTTTTTCTTAACTTTTTTAGGATTCAACAAAAAGCGTTCATCTTTACAAGCGTTTAATAAACGTGCAATGTTCGTATGTAATTATGTACTCGTATATATGTACATGTATGTATGTTCGAACCAATTCTGTGGACAATACAATTTTATGAATCATGACCGGATACTACCCTCAGGATTGAGGAAACACTTTGACGGTTAACAGCACTAGGTCGCATAGTGCTTTGTATTTGTAATCCTTTTAGCATTATAAAAGCCTGTTTTTAGTTTAACTACTTTTTTTAAATCTTAAATTACATGCCAGTATAACGATCTATTCTTATACGTTCATTTATCCGTCGTAAATGATATATTAAGCATCAAATACATTGTCACCCTAACATAATGTCCTGTTGAAATTACCTAACACAATAACCCAGGGAACATAGCTTAGTCATGACAGTCTAAAGGAAAATTGATATTATAATAACAAAGATCTTCAAGTTTTTAGTTGTTTACATTAATCCAATCAAATAGAGAATAAAAGTTTTACCAATTACCAATGACAGCTCTTCAAATAGATAAAACGACGGAGGTACTTTCACAAGGATTTAATAAAACAGTAAACCTTAATAATAGGCTTTTAATTACCTACTGCGTTGTTGTCCAAGAGAGAAAAATAAAAGAAGGCATTGGCTACCTAAAATTAATAATCATTAATGATTAAAAAATGAAGCGCTCATAGCCCGGCGGCTTGCGTCGATCTCAAGTGATCGACAAAGTTAAGCAACAGCGGGCGCGGTCGGTAGTTGGATGGGTGACCGCTAGTGGCAAAAATTTCTTGAGCGCTTCCGTGCTTCGGAGGGCACGTAAAGCCGTCGGTCCCGGTTGTTACCATATGGTAGCAGTCGTTAAGCCATGTCGGATACCTTCGGGCGGCTTAAAAATATCCGACACTTGGGTTGGCCACTAACCCGTCCACCAATCCGCACTGGAGCAGCGTGGTGGAGTATGCTCTAGGCCTCCTCAGGTATGAGGAGAGACCCGTGCTCAGTAGTGGGCCATTAATGGGTTGAAGCCAATGATTAAAAACGATAACACTTAAATAATATTTATTCAATTAACTACGAGTGTGTTGACGATACATTTTCGTAACAATTATTATAAATAACTGATATGGAAGAATTCGTCTATAGTTATTCGTCTTACATAGAATCATTGGCAATCGATGGATTTACAATTACTTCATTTATTTTATATTTACACGAGGTAACTCTCGATCTCCGTATGCTATCTTTGCGGCATCTGTGGACAAAGATAACGTTCACTTTATTATTAGTTACTGGCTGGCCCGGCGAACTTCGTACCGCGCTATTATTAATAAATGTTTTGGTAACTTACTAGCTGAAACACTTGTTACACTATCGCGAATCAAAAACATAACAATCAAACTCAAAACTCAAACTCAAATCATTTATTTCGTGTAGGTATAAAACATACACTTATGAACGTAAATTTTTTGCATTTACCACCGTTTCGCTAAGGTGCCTTTAAATATTGATTTTTTAAATCTTTGAGGAGAAAAAGAAACGGCGAAAGAAACTCCTCGGCACATCTTTAAAAAAAAATGCTAGATTACAAATTTTATACCTACATACAGATACATACATACTAACATGAGTAGAACTGGTCGCGGATGTCAATGTCACGAAAACGAAAACATATCTATATTTCGACTCCACTGTGTTGATATGAACAATCAAAACTTTTTTTCCTTCACTTGTCAAATGTTTTAATATTCATTAACCTATTCCGGAGATAAATATTAAAACAGAAAGCTGACGTGAACGTCCTGTTCTTAGCTATAATTTATTTAGATCTGTTCAGGCGTTTGATGATTTTTTTATCAGCTCATTACAGATTTTTGGAATTACGGGTTTTTAAATTTTAAATTTATAGTTATTGATGGAATTAAGGTAGCAAACGAGCATGCAGCACCCTTCCGCTGCCGCCCATGACAACTGTGACCGACTTAGAACAAGACTCTTGGGGACTGGGATAGTTAGTCCGGTTAGGTGACGGTGTTAGAACGTTAGTTGGTTAGTTCGTAAGTATGAGGACTGGGACAGGACTGTTAGTGAATGTTAGTCCTGTTAGTTGTTGTTCCTCTATAAAATATTTACCATATCATCCTGAGGAGTTGGCGGAGTATAGGGTGTGGTCTTGGCTCCATTGGAAGCTTCCTTGATGGTGTAACTCTTGTTGTCGCTCGACTCCAGCACCACCCGGGGCGGCTCACTCTCCACTGGAACATGGTTTTATGCTCATCATTGCAACCCATTGCTGTCCCACTGCTGGGCACGTCTCCCACGATGTGAGTGGTACAGACCAAGTGCGGTCTGGCCACACACACATTTGAGAACATTATGGAGAACTCTTAGGCTGAGATCTATAGACGATACATAGCCTTAACTCAGACTTTACTTACGAAAAACTTTGCAGGTGTATTGCATGTAATGAAACCAATAGTGGCATTATGACATTAGCGGTCTTAGCTTATGCTGAGCACAATCTCAGCGTGACATATTTATAAATACCAAATCGCAGTCTTTGCTAAGCAAAGTTTTTCGTAAGTAAAGTCTGAGCTAAGGCTAAGTATCGTCTATAGATCTCAGTATCAGGTGTGCGGGTTTCTCACGATGTTTTCCTTAACCAAAGCAAGTGATAATTAAATTCTAATACGCACTTCATTTTTTTAAATTATACGTACTTGCAGGGTTCGAACCCGGGTCCCCGTTTCGGGAGTCCGACGTTCGAACCACTCGGCTACCACTGCTATATTGGTAAGTAAGTAAGGTTTTATGTCAGACATGTCAGTGTCTGACATAAAACCTTACTAAGTAAGTAAGTAAGTAAGTAAGGTTTTATGTCAGACATGTCAGACATGTCAGTGTCTGACATAAAACCTTACTTACTGTTGACCACCTTATGGTCACTGCCATTTAAATCTATGTATATTATAAACGCGAAAGTAACTCTGTCTGTCTGCTACATTTTCGCGCTTAAACCGCTGAACTAGTTATGGAGTTACTTTGAAACCGTGGAAAGGACATAGGATAGTTCTTATCCCGACAATACGTCTTGGGATAATTATAACGACATTTTGTCGTTTTTCGACTCCAAAGCGAGCAGAGCCGCGGGCAATAACCAGTTTAAAGTATGTTTTGTTGTGCTAAAGTCCTGGGTCGATAGTGATCACGATAGGGAGGTGGTAGGTGGTAACATGACCAGCGACCTTCAATAGGAGGTATCCGACTTCCTATCCTCGTCGTATAACCACAAACATTTATGTGTATCACTCACATAAATATCTACCGAGACTGAGCATCGAACCTGGGAACTCTCGCTGAAAGACAGGATCAATACCACCTGGGCTATTGCCAATGCTGACACGATAAAGCATTATGTCGTCTAATTGCGGTGAAACAAACTCCTCAGCTCACCCATCATGTCTGACCTCAACATTCCAAGGTTATCGGGTACCGCCGTGATAAACAGTACAATACTCACCAGCCTTAGGGTTCAGGATGTCAGGCTTGGTCTCCAACTTGTCGGCAGCGGGGTACGCGATGAGGTACCGCCTACCGTTCGCGTCAACCTGCACCACGCTCTGTGACGGTCGCTTGCTGGTCGTGGTGGTCTCGTTGCGCCTGCTGTAGGTTGCTTAGATTAGTGGAGTTAGGAGTATGGGTCATGTAAAGTTTTTAGCATCTACAAAGTATTTGGTATACAAGATGATTTTTAATTCACTTGCTATACTCGAGGACATGAAAGAACATGGTCATAGGTAATGATTAAAAATATAAAGTCAAAATTATCTAAATTATCTAAATCTAAAAATACGCGGAATGTATGGCGTACAGCTGTGTAGGTACTAAACCGGCCCGCCAGCGGCTCAGCGGCCGGGTTAATGACCTTGTTTATACCGCGCGGTCGAGTATGTCTACATTATCGGTTTGTAATGGATAATTACGTCAAAATTTAAGCACCATTTTTTATTACATATTTGGAACGAGAAACGAATACTAAGTATCCCCTATTAATATTCTAACTGACTAAAAAATCACCTTTAACACCCGATTTTTTATATAATTATTTAAGACCTATTTTGAAACCTATATTATTATGAATACGTATAGTGTACATACACTCATTTTCGTGTATACTCGTAAATTCATCAGCCTTTATGCGTCCACTGCTGGGCATAGACCTCCCCTACTGTCGCCACTTTGACCGGTCCTGAGCCTTCTGAATCCAGCGGTTGCCCGCTGTCTTCTTCAGGTCGTCAGTCCACCTGGTTGGGGGCCAACTATGCTTCTTTTTCCAGACGAGGTCTCCAGTTAAGGATCTTCCTTCCCCAACTGTTAAAGGTCCTAGGAGCTAAGTGGCCAAGCCCATTGGCACGTCTTGTATACTACATAGCTAATTTTTATACCTAAATGTACCCACTTTTACGTTTATGTATCGGGGGGTACAGAATACTTCACTGAAACGTGTTTTCCAAATAATTTCCAACATCATTTACAACACATTTTGGCTTTTCTGAGAAAACTAACACCCGGCCGAGAAAAGCCACCAACAGTTGTCAATAAAACACAATAAAGTCATTGTCTTATTTTTCACTAACAGAACACAATGGCCGCTACTTCGGAATACCCGCACTTTAAAAATAAAGAGTTGAAATGAAAGGCAAAATGAGAATATTAAGAAATTTATAACTTAACCACCCGGTTGTTTAAATTTGAATTCTCCTGCTACGAGATAAGGTTTTCTTACTTGCGAGTGTGTTAACCGTTTGTGTGCTGATGGAGAATTTTTGTTAAATGTTGGTTACCTAATTGTAGTTAAAAATTAATTTTAGTTTCATTTTAATTTTATAAATGAACGCTCATTAAGTAAGCTTCGTAGAAAATGACAACGGTCTCGAGTTCTAGACCTTTTCTACTTTATTTTAACATTATTACCAAAAAGAACGTTAAAACAAATATGATTCCTATTTATAAACCTAAACTATTAATTATTCACGATATTCTTTAAAATTCCCGTTCAAATTTCGAAAACCCAGTTACACTGACAGGGTTAATAAAATTAAGTGTGTTTGAACATGAACTTTATAACGAGGACATTGGACTTACTTTCGTATAGCGATCACAGCAACAGCCCCCCCGGCTGTCAGTACGACAGCCAAAGCTGCCAGGATAGCGGCGCCGGGGAACTTAGAAGTTGCTCGCGTTTCCTCTGTTCGAATATAATTCAAAATTACTATTCATAAATCATTCAAGAGAGAGAGAGAGAGAGAGAGAGAGAGAAAGAGACCCACTGATACTCTTACTTTCTTAGGTATTATAAGTTAATGCTGGTAATCTAGTTTTGGGTGGTGAAGCTCACTAACTTCACCAATTCACTCTTGACTTGAAAAGTGAAAACGTGGTAAGGGAACCCTCATATTAGTTCTCCATAATGTTCTCAGAGGTGTGTCAAGTCTCGCAATCCGCAGTTTACTAGCGTGGTGAAATAATGCCCTATATCCAGTACATCTTGAGACGAGTCCCGACTCCAGCATTAGTACTGAAGGTTGCGGAGATTATGATGATAATCTGCTAACTCAGACTCAAAGTCAAATCATTTATTTCAAGTAGGTATTTATAAATACACTTATAGACCTAAAATTTTCGTCGTTTCCACCCTTTCACTAAGGTGCCATAATAATATTGAATATTGAATTCTTAATATTGAAATAGAAGAAACGACGAAACAAACTCCTATGTTTTAAAAATAGTACTCACAATAAACCAACTATTTAGGAAACTAAGTAACTATTTACGAAAACCGTATAATAAGCAATGCATAATCATGGTATTGGGGCGACTTAAAACATAGTTAATCAGTTCAAAATATAATTAATCAAAGACTTGCCAGTTTGTTGAGCAGCATCTTTGTACACCAACTCCCTCAGCAGCACAGGATCTGACACCCCCTTGCTGTTGCGCGCGCTGACCGCGAGGGTCTCCTCCTCCGCCAGCGCGTCCACTAGCGACCAGCTCACGTTGAGCCACACCACCATGTCTAAGAACAGAGTTTATTGTACATTTGCTGTTTTATTTTATATTATACTAGCTTCCCCCCGCGGCTTCGCCCGCAAATTTGAAAAATTCCTTTCTTAGTGCTCACTTGCGTCAGTCGAGAAACCAATTTACGAAGTTCCAAGGGAATCCATTGAAGAAATAAAAAGTTTCAGTTTGTCCCCTTTTTTATCCCGTTAGGGGGGGAATTACCAAAAATCCTCTCTTAGTGCTCCCCTACACTCCCCAAGGAACATTCATGCCAAATTTCAGCTTCTTACGTTCAGTCGTTTCGGCTGTGCGTCGTGTGTCAGTCACTCAGTAACTAATACTCTAAATGACCTAGAACAAATTATCTTGATCACCCCATAAGTACTGGTGGAAAATGCCACTTGGCATTTCAAATATCCATTCAATCAAATGATCTTCTTGAAAGTACCTATTTACGTTCAATATACAAACTTACCAAGTTGACTAGCAGTGTTATTGGCCAAGACACGGCTGGTCTCCCCCAAGGCCTCCAGAGTGAAGTGCTGGCTGAGGCCTCCGTCGTAGCCTGCCACGCACTTCACTGTCAGGTAGGCCTCGCTGTTCTTGACCACTCGGTTCGCTGTGCAATTCCGTGGAGGAGACGGACGGGCTAGGTACAGAAATAAATAATGTTAGATATATGTAACTAGATCTTAAGTTACCTTAAAATCTGATGACGTAAAATTTGTAATTTGTAGTTATGTCATAAAAATCCTATAAGATTTAAAAATAATTATGACTTTATGTCCTCTAAGTTCTAATGTCTACTTATTTTCAAAATTATTATATGAGCGCATTACCGAAGTGCGTATGAAGTCCGTCAATTCGCACTTGGCCAGCGTAGTGGAGAATGGTCTGTCCATACCCCTCACATTGTGAGAGACCCGTGCCCAGCAGTGGGACAGTTATGGGTTGCGATGATGATGATAACAACTAGTGTCTACATCCCTATTATTATTATTTTTTAATAAATAAACATTTACACACTGATACCCCGCATTAGGATTCCCTGGGTCGCGGGTGGCATGTAAGTACAACACACATTACATTTCACGAACACCCATGACCCGAGAACAAAAATTTATAAATCTGTCACATAAACAGCTGCTCCGGCCGGGAATAGAACCCGGGACCCCTCGCCAACTAGGCTACGGGGGCGTCGAATTTCGACCGCAGAGCGGGCTCTTTATACGGTATGCTATGTTATGGTACGGGTTCTACGAGTATATAGGTATATATATGTTATATTTCTCATCATTCTGTATCGTTAACATAAACCACGTCGCCACCCTGGTACGGCGCCGGCACGGACCGCCTCATTTTATTTCACGCCAGCGAATCACAATATCATTTCGTGCCGGCGATTGTCAATTTTATTCGGAATTGCGAAATACTCGAAACTGTTTTAAAGCGCAGACCGGTGACAATTCAGAAAAATAAATTTAGGCTCTCTGTACGCTTGACGACACGAGGAAAGCTTGCGACTACAAACGCATCAGACACAAAAATTTCGCTAACACACTCATACACAAACACAAGGATTTTATGTGTCGCGGGCGGCAAGGATAACACAAGAATAACACAAATCATTAGCAACCACCACCGAGAAAAATATTTATATGTCACATAAATATCTTCCCTGGCGGGGAATCGAACCCGAGTCCCCCTTCGCAGGTAGGGTCACTAGCAATATACATAAATATAAATAAAATGTATTTTCTGCAATTATTATTCAGTTTTTTATTTATTAAATCTGAGGCGGTACGAAGTTTGCCGGATCAGTTAGTCTTTAATATTATATTATTATATCTTCAGGTAGCTCGTCCACTTAATTATTAATAATTGTTGCATAAATAATTGTTAATGTTAATAATAGTTAAACAAAAAATATCGTAATTTAAATGCATGTTTATTCGCAACTTTGTAGCACGCTTTAAAAGCGCAGGGTGTCATGAATCCGGAGCTTGTGGAATTTGAAAAATGTTTCGTCGAAAAACATTTCACGTGCAAAATGTGTCAAGTTACTTACGCTCTACTGTTTAAACTATAAATTGTCAAAAAAGTCGAAACAGGTGAACGTTACATTTTATGACGTAACATGTTTACACAAGGATACAAGGTAACATCATACGACATTTTTGTCTCCCTTCTACATTACTTTTAAGTGCACTTTCAGACTAGCGTTTTATACGTGTGTCGGTCGTTTCGTCGTGTAGGTTCGTCTACGCGCGCCTTTTGTCACACGCGCAACTCGTAAGAGTGTTACAGACGGACAGATATCTGGTCTTCCGTTCACCGTTGCGCTTTTTGCGTTGCGTGGAGAAGGGGTCTGCGAGTTTCAAAGCTCACCTTTTTACCAGGGCATGAACTCGGGAGAGCTAGTGTCGAGTAGTATGCACAGCTAATTGCCGCAGTCAGACGCCCCCATGACGGTTAAGGGGCTCGCCTGACTCTAAGAGCTCCTTCTGAAGCCGATAGCCTTCAGGCGGTCGTACGAGCGTTGACGCACTTATGTGCTCTTTTGTATAAGAGAAACCTCGCGCGCGGACAGTCTTGATACAATTATCGGTGACACCCAGCGTCTTTTTCGTCTTCTCAGTCGAAGGCGAAACGTAACACAAAAAGTAATGTTTTTCGTCAGAATCCATATTGCTACTGACACTTGCCACTACTTCGAATCGGAATAAACCCGTGTAAGCGCGTTCGGCTTGTTAAAGCGCGCGTGTAAGCGCGTTTACCAAAGCGACCGTACACGCGCAAGAAAAAGCTAGTCTGGAACTGCGCGACGCAAAGCCATCTTTGTGTTTATCAGTCTAGATTCTTACGACGTACGTCCTTTTCGTATTCCTTTATGACGCTCCAGAGACCAACAAACGCGTGGACCAATTTTGATGATTGTTATGTCAATTGTTTGTTGTCTTAATCTTACGAGCATCATTCGATTGTCAAGACATGACAGTGATAAGATTAAAGTTCTAATTAAAAATCATTGATCAATGTGGGTATTTTGTTGGTAGTGTTCACTAGTTACTGTAGTAAGCTGGAGGTAATATTTTGTTTGCTTTATTTCAAACAGTTCACGGACAAAAATAATTCTGTCTGAACGTTCGATACGAATATGTTTTTTTCTAAACGATATATTTTACAGCGTATAAGTAGGTACTATAAAAAATAAAAGGTAATGTACGTTACACAAGAGTAAATGGTGCATTTTATCAGTCCCCAGGCTCGTCGGATCTTGTTAGGCTGTTCCAATATTGTCTCGGTAGGAGCGCGGGGAATATTTCTGATTCCCTCTGTTACATAAAATAAAGGAAATCGTTTTAGGTTATAAATAAAACGGCTGAAAATCGCTCCGGGTATTCGTTACGAGTACATTTTTACGTTCCTTTGACTTTGTCTCAATAGAAAAAGGCGTCGAAATCTTTTATGATTTTTTTTTGAACTTGGGTTGTTGTTGGTCAATAAATTGTAATTGTGAGTATTCTCTCAATATTGTTATTATGTATTTATTAATACATGCTCCAAAATCGCGCGCTGCAACTTTGGATATTGTTTTGTTTTGGAAATTCGGCATTCTTACACTGCTTTTATTTGCTGACTCCACAAATGAGTAGATATTTTAATTTTTTCTCATTTCACGTACTTACTCTCAGATAGGTGGTCTCCAATTCCAGAATAAAATAAAGTTCAACTGTCGTTAATATTCGTAAATTCTGAGAAATAAATTGATTTTGTTTCTTGTATTCTATTTGATGAGGGCTGGTGAACAAAACAACTACTGGACGAATTTTGCAGATAACTTTAAAAACTTGCCTTTTAAAGCTGAAACTATCTGCACTCTTTTCTATGTAAACTTATACTACTTACAACAAACCGCGCGTGCGTTTCTTTTAAAATCTTTCTTCACGTATTAATATATTAATATTAATATATTAATACACCTAAACTTAGTGTATAACCCCTGGAAGGTTCTTCAAAGCGAGGGTTTAAGGCAGGATTCCATTCCACTAGGTGAACACGGGTTATCTTCCATCACATTTGATAACTTAACAAGTTAGTCTTTGTTGTTCTCCTGTCTGTAGCACTAATTTTACCAAGTTATGTATATGAGAAAGTTTATTCAAGTATTGGCAATGGTAGCTGCGTGGTTTAGACGTCGGAGTCTCCCGAACAGTGGGGCTGGTTTTCGACTCCTGAGACCACTACTTTTCAAAGATGATGTCCCATTATATGTGTGTTTAGTAGTTTCGGCTGTGCGTTGTGTGTCAGTCACTCAGTGACGGAAGAGTTTTATATGTGTGTCAGTCACTCAGTAACGGATGAGTTTTATATAGATGTATGAAGTACCAAACATACATTAATCAACCCTAAGACAAAAGGAATTACGGTCGAATTTCGACGGCAGACTCACTGGTTTAAATTATAACTAGTTTAGATACGAAATAGTTTACTATTAACTTTGTTGCTCCAAGCCGTCCCGGGAGAAGAAACGACAGAGAACTTCTAAAAGAATCATTTTTTAAAGTCAGTTCCAGAAAACAGTAACTTATTATATCAAACTTGTGTTCAAAAACTAGTCTCCCATTCCCCTTTTTTATTGTTACCATTAGTAAAACTGGATTCGATGTTTAAAAATAATCCAGTTTACTCAAAAACTTTGATTCTGTAACGTTAACTTCGGTTTGCAATACGAGTATCACCTATACCTATAAGTATAACAATTCATGAAAACTCAAACTCATCATTTATTTCGTGTCAGTCGATAAACTTATTTAATGTCAAATATTCTGCATCTATCACTGTTTCGCAAATAAAAAGAAATGCCGAAAGAAACTCCTCGCCACATCTTTTAAAACATCAACTACGCTAATTACAAACGTCATACTTACTGACTTCTGCGAAACCGGTTATCTTTTTCCAGTATTTTTATCTATTTCCATATTTTTTTATTTACATTTTTTAATGTACACAGTTTTCCTATTAATATACCTATTTGTAAGTAAAAATAGAGGAAAGTACTTAAATAACTAAACACAATAGCCAGCCAGCCGTCAGTACTCTTGAAATGAGCGCTACCTGTCAATGAATTTTCCATTCTCTCCACGGAATAACGAAAAAATGTGACGAAAAATCCTAGTGAAATAGCAAACGCTGAATCGACACGATGCCTTTGTCTGCAAGAAACGACTTTATTAAAAAGCAAACGTCAAAGTGTCTCGTTCGTTTGCGCGCGAACGAATGATTAAAGTAATTATTTGCTAGTTTTATTATGCAAACAATATAACTATAGATATATTATGTATGTTACTTTTTAAAACGCGAATTGCACCTTTGTGCCCGCTCCTATGACATTATTGTAACTAAGGATACGAAAGATAATTACGGATCAAATGAGATTGAAAGAGATAGCTATATGAAAAGGACGCCAATTGGCCGAATTTGCATCGAATCGAAAGCCGTTGGTCCCGGTTGTTTCCATCTGGTAGCAGTCGTTAAGCTACTGGAGCAGCGTGCTCGAGCGCGAGTATGCTCAGCCTCCTTAGGTGTGAGGAGAGACCCGTGCTCAGTAGTGGGCCATTAATGGGTTGAAGCGAATTGATTGAAGACAATACAAATAACTTTAAAAGTTATGTTGCATACAGTATTCGAACCGAGTCCTTCGGGTCCACCACTCGAAATCCCTAGGAATCTCCGCTAGGGTGTACGTCCCACTAGTAATTGTCAAAGTATCCGCCAGAGCGACGGGAACTTTTCTCGTTACTGCGCCGTATGCGTTGTGATTGCAGCGACAAGTTCGTATTGTGTTCCTAGCACTTTTAAATTTTAGTTCCACGCTCGACTCGAGTTACGGGTGTGTTTACGTTCCGATATTCGGGTGACATGGCGAATGGTTTCTTTAAACTTTTGAAATATTCGATCTAAACTGATATGAAGAAGTTCTGTGTGTGTTGTTTTGTTCAAACATGTTTTGGGAGTTTGGAGCACGTTCGATTAAAACATTTTTTTTTAATGTTATTTTTGTATTGTATCGTAAACGAAGAAATGTTACCGACACATCTCTCAGTTAGCCGGCTGAAGTGGCAATGGCAAGGACCGACTACCGATCAGGTGGAAAAGTAATCGAATGACGACCATGCCACGATAAAATTAGTCACCTCCATACCAAGCACTCATACAATGATAAACAACTAACAGGACAACTATCGCTAACAGTCCCTGCCCCGGTCCTCTTATCTACAAACGAACTAACCAACTAACGTTCTAACGTTTGCTAATTGCACTTAACCTAGTCCCAATTTGAGTCTTATTCTGTGTCGGTCACAGTTGTCATGGGCGGCAGCGGAAGGGTGGTGCTGCATGCTCGTTTGCTGCCTTAATTCCATAAAAACTTGTGATATTAGACTTCAAAATCCTACCTACCAAAATACTATTTAAAGGCCCACAGCATTCGAAGGCTATCCACTAATAACTAATAAATACTCGTTAACTGCTTCCCCGTCACCGAAATCAATATTGGCGAATCAGGAATGTTTTAATTAGGTAGGCGTTATTAATTTACAAATTACTGTCGATAGCGGTAATCTGTTGCCAAACAACTTTGATTTATGGCCTCCTGGCAAGTTTTTAATCGCTTGATTGCTGTTTGTGCGATTTCGTGGCGAAAATTCTCAGTTAGAGTTAAAACGCGTACATCTTTCAGTCTGTTAAAGTATCTTTTAATATTCCTATGGTAAATGGTCACCGTCGCCCATGGCCTTCACCAACACCAAACACATTAGTAGTACATAAGTAGGACGAAATGTAACATATAAGATTGTTAATAAAGGCTTTTATTATTATTAATATAAGTAAGAACTACATCTACATTACTATTTATTTTACTTTTTTTTTTGACTCAACAACCAAGTTGTAGAGTCCACATCACCTGATGATGCTCTGTTTTGGGGCGAAACACGTGTCGTGTAATATTGGAATAAGTTGTGATGGCATATACCTACCTGGAGATAAGGGAGGGTGGAGGGTCCTTACCAAAACGAGTTCCACGTGTGCGGATTGTTGCAAAGAAATATAAATGCAACTTAGATGCCATTGTTATTACTAATGTCTATGGGCGAGGGTCGCCATACCATCAGATGGGTCGTCTACCCTTTCGGCTGTCATAAAGACGAAACAAAATAAATGTTTTGGTTTCAGGCAACTTCTCATAAGCTTTAATCATTAGCAAAAGTGCAAAGGAAAATAAATTTGAAAGTAGAACGAAGCGAGCTTAGACAATAATATACCAACTTTACTTCCATTACAAGTACTAGGTTTTACGATAATTACTAACATAAAAATGCCTTTAGTTAGAAAAATTTTATGCGATTAACGCCGTGAGCCGTTTCAGCTTCCACCGTTATTGTCGAGGGCAATAAAATCTATCAAATTCTTTATTTTACGGCAGAGGCTGTACGCCGTGATGCCGTAAAGGATTAGTTTAAACAATAAATGTTTATTTATTGTACATCTGTTCGATTTTAGGATTAGTCAACGTTTTATAATTGTTTATAAGCGCTCATAGCTAGCTTACTCCGGCTTGCGTCGATCATAAGATATCAACCAAGTTTGATTTCTTTTTCTTGGAATTGAGGTAGCAAACGAGCACGAAGCAAAACCATGGCAGCTGTGACCGACCTAGAACAAGACTCAAATGGGGACTTGGATAGTTAGTCTGGTTAGGAAACGGTGTTAGAACATTCGTTGGTTAGTTTGTTGGTAAGCATGAGGACTGGGACATAGTCTGTTAGTGATAGTCCAGTAAGTAGAGTTGTTAGTAAGAGTCTTGTTCTAATTCGGCCCCGTACAGGGAATTCTGAGTGCAATTCCCGCACGCACCCAATTTTCAAAAATGTTGTGCGTATTAGATATTTAAAATTACTTTTATTTACTTGGGTGAAGGAAAGAAGGGTTCTCCATATGGCTTAACCACTGCCATCTAATAATAACGGGGACCGACTGTATGTGCCCTCCGCAGCACGCAAACGCTCAAGAAATTGGGCCACGAGCTGTCAAACTACCTACCGACCGCCCGGCTTCGCTTCCGACCAGCGCAGTCAATCACTTCTATGACTACGGGCACTTCGTAAGTTTCTAATAAATAGTATAAATTCTTAACGAAAAGAAAAAAAATTAAAACCTATAGCGGTCATAAGCCCTCGGAGCACTAAGTCGATAAATTTCCGAAGGTTTATTACATAATAACTCAAAGATTATGCAATAAATCTACAGATTATATTCCAGTCGATTTATAGTTTTCCGTTCAACGCGGAATGGCGAATAAAAACTTTTTCACTTAAAATTCAACCCACTTCACCCGGGTACGGGAACGAACGGTAGTGCATAAGCTATATACGATGAAGAATAAGTCGTCAGAACGAATGGTAATCGTGAAATTTGTAATAAAATTGTATATCTCTCGAAATATTATAGAATATAAATGCATTAAGCGCAACTTTTTTACGTTTTTTACATTAGACGAGCCTGAACGAAGAACGATGGTAAAGCTGGCGGTTCGCGGCCGAGACCGAGACAGGAGACCGAGACAGGCGACCGAGACAGGAGACCGCGACCGTCACTTTGTATGGGCGCGACAGAGTGTCTCGGTCTCGGTCGCGAGTTGTCGCCTATACATTGCCTATGGTCAAGTGCCGGTCGCGGTCTCCTGTCTCAGTCGCTTGTCTCGGTCTCGGCCGCAAACCGCCACCTTTAGCGGTCATCCCCGCCCTTGGATATCAGTTACACCAAATTCATCAATGATGCCTACCAAGAAAAAAGAGAGAATAAACGAAAAAGAATGTTACTAATAAAATGTACTGAAATAATTTTATTCACAGTATCTTCATCATCATCATCACAACCCATAACTTCTGGCTCATAAGCCCACTGCTGGGGTACGGGTAGGGGTACGGGCCATAGTCCACCACGCTGGCCAAGTGCGGATTGGCGGACTTCACACACCTTTGAGAACATTATGGAGAACTCTCAGGTGTGCAGGTTTCCTCGAGATGTTTTCCTTCACCGAAGCTATACGCACATAATTTTTGAAAATTAGAGGTGCGTACTGGGGTTTGAATCCGGGCCGCCCGGTTCGGGAGTCCAATATTTAACCACTCGGCTATTACTGCTATTTTTTTTGCACATGGTATCTTCGCACATGATAAATTATATATTTCAAAGTTACTCGCCGTCGGTTGTCTGATGGTTAACTCTTTGTATTTTTAATACTTCTCGTGAGCGTTGAGCGAACTTTATATTATTATCAAAGTGCCGTAATTGGAGTGTAAGTTCTTTGTAAGAATTAATAAAAACGTAATTGTTTGAACAGCAAAATAGTTCGTTTATTAATATTTCCCTCGCTTCTTCAAGAAACAATAAAATGTTGCTTTATTTCGGTTCATTGACGCGTAAAAATACAGAAGCGGACGTCTGGAAGCGAAGCTAGTGTGGATGAAGAGTAGAAAAATATTATCAAATGAGCAACACCAGCGGTCGCCAATGCAACGCCGGCCCTGAAGGAGAACTCTTTTTACTTCTTTATTGAAGATGCCCATGTCACAGCGTTCCAGGAACACCTCATAATATTATAATAACCACAAAAATAGGTTAAAAAAAGGATTGTGTGGTTTTATGATACCACGGTAAAAGTGAAACTTTTTTTCACGTTATAGACATTTTACTAAAAAAATTTAAAATAATATTCCATTAAGGGTATTAAAATCGCTTTATCAATCTTAATTTTATACTTGGAAAATTTGAATGATAATGGGAAATAATAAAAGTAGACTATTACATTAAACACTGAAAAAACAAACAAAATAGCGTGGAGCACTGGCACAAATGAGTAATAGTCTATACACTACACGGTCAGCTGCTGCGAACTATAGGCACCGCCATATTTGGCTGCTCTGACACTCTGACACTGCACTGCCTTTCACTTTATCCCTACTCCGCGGCCGACTGTCACGCGACATGCAACACACAGACGAAAAAATTTGAGACGATGTAATAAAAGTTTCTCTCTCATCAAATATTGATGTTTTGCTGATGATGCTTCCTATCTCATTTTCTCCCGCGTTAAAATGTGTCTGTCTCTTTTTCGTTACCGTTTAATTTCATTTGCGCGTCATTTCCGTGCCTTCAAATTGCAAATCACAACGATACTATAGAAGTTTTCACTTCAAAATTTCATAGTACCTATTATTTATGCCTGTACGTATTTTCTGAGGTACCTGCAGAACTTCCAAACATATTTCAACATAGTATGAGGTAATGTTAGAGCTGCCTTAATCATCCACCGGTTATAGTCTATATTGCGTCACAGTTAACTCAAAATGACGCCCGTTAGAGGACATTTCCTTCATAAAAAAAGGTCATGCTTGGGGTATCAAATAAAAGGTCGTAATTAGCAACCTATTTAGGTTTCATCTTTCAAAGGAGAGTGGGACTTTTGAGCCTGAAGAAACAAATTGAGTTATTTCAAGATAATAAAATGCGTTATTTAATTCTATTTTTAAAATACAAAAGAGAAGATTCGTCAGCAATTTGGGAAATGTGAAATAAGAACAGTATAATTTAAATCGAATATCGAGTTGTATATCAATTGCACATTTTGAAAGTTCAAGCAAATCGTCAATTTAATGATTAGACAAAGGCACTAAATACACAATCACAAAATTCCATTGCACTATATATTTAAATTGCAATCAATATTCTAATTAGTAAAAACATAGAAACAAAAACATTTTACGAATCGATTCGTAATAAAAAATCGACACATTCACCCCGCTAATGTTAACAGTCTGTGCAAAAGTTTAATGTATTATCTGTAATCTGAATCTAACAAATAATGAAACATCCCTCATTTATATCGTTTCGAGAAATAATAATACTCGCGCTGAAAGTGAGCCACTCAATTTCCCTAAATTATTCTCTATCTCTCTCATACGTTACGTAATTATCTTTCACATCGCTAGTTACAATGTTATCGGAGCGAATCAAAACGTGCTACTTACGTTGTATAAACGTAACGTTTGTGTAGTTATAATGACTTTGTTATTAGGGATGTATTTACATAAGTAATATAACTTCTGTTTTGCAAAGCAGCTTATTAAAATTTTAAATAAATGAAGAAGCTATTTGTCCAGTTTATCTTTGAAAGCTCTACAATCTATGCAGTGACTGCTTTTCAAAGCAAGTCGTTGATTAAATTCTTACATTAATAATATCATAGCCCCGTCCTCTTCTGTCACACTCAAAGAGAATTGCGTAAAACATTGTTACCGCATCGATGTCGCATCGGTACCGCATCGCTGCAGCATAGTTTTTAGCGTGGTCGTCTGCTATTTTGTTGGATTTTGACATAAAATGATCATAAAATCATAAAAGGTGACGCTTCGGGTATTCAATTAAATGACTTAATAATCGCATATGCTCGGGCCACACTAACGGGAAATGCCGTTAATTATCGCGATGATCGTAGGTGTAGCCACGCTCAACGGATAATTTCACAACGGAATTCACATTGCCATTTGCCGTTGACGTTGACGATTTCGTTAGTGTGGCCCGAGCAATAGAGATTTAAAGATTTTTAAAGATACAATTAGTAAATAATAAAAAATAACATCAAGTACATACTTAGTTTTCAGATGTTAATACGCAATGTTTTGCGTAGTGTAAGGTATCTTAATCTGCACTTGATCAACGTAGTAGATTATGAGTTAGAGTAGTAGACTATACCTACCGTAATAAGTTATAATGACCAAAATATATTCAATAACTAAACTTCCTTCAATAACACTTTAAATATAATATTATATTTCAATACGAAGATATGATGGGTAAAAAGCTTAACAAATATCAATACTTTACTAGCAGCGATACGTACACATAAATGTAAATGTCTAATTCGGAGATTATTTTTATAAACAAGACAGCAAAGGAGTACTAACTGTGTCCGACAGAGAACAAGACTCAAATCGGGACCACGATAGCTAGTTCAGATAACAGAGGTGTTCTTAAGAACTTTAGTTGGTCAGTTCGTTAGTAGGTATGAGGACTGGGGTAGTTAGTTAGTGTAAGTTAATCCTGTTATTGTTAGTAACTGTCCAGTTAGTGATTGTAACATACCAGCAGGAACGATCTGGAAGACGCACGGCTTCTTCTGTCGGCCGACGGAGTTAGTGGCGCGACACAGCAGCGCGCCGTAGTCGCGCTCGCTCGCCGCGCGGTATCGCAGCTCGCTTGCGGTGCCGCCCGTCGACACTGTACCCAATAATAACTTTTGTTTAGACAAGTTTTTGTAAACCCTTCAAATTATCACTTTGTTGTCAATATTTTAAGTTCGCCTTTTTCCTACTTTTATTCGGCTTTTGTCATGTGTCAAGTGTGAGGTTCTCGCTTCGCATTAGCGATGGGGTGCGTCACCATCATTCGAAAAAAATGTTTCGACGGGATTCTTTAAACTGACATAATTTTTTTTTGTAAAGCTATAAAATAACACAACTATAAATAAAATAAATCCATATGCATTTAGTAAAAAGTGAATATTTTAATATTAGTTAGGTACTAACAGACACTCAAATTTTATTTATTTATATATATAAATGCCTCGATAATAGTAATAAACATTATCTCAAATATTTTCCATGTACCAACAAACATCGTTCACTTACTGCTCACAGGTTTATTATATCTACGAGTATTGTATATTATACCTATAGTTAATAAAATATACATAAACTACTCTCAAAAATTAATGATCATGTTTAAATCCAAAAAGGATACTTACCATATCGAGCTGGTGACACCTGGAAGCTCTCACCGCTGTTGTTGAACTGCCAGTAGAAGGAGACGTCGGCGGGGTCAGCGCTGACGGTGCAGCGCACGCGCAGGGGCTCGTCCAGCCGCGCGCCGATTAATAGAGGTGTTTGTTGGGCACAAGTTGGAGCATCTGGGGACAAAGTTCAGATTTTGTTGGGCACAAGTTGGAGCAACTGGGGACAGAGTTTGGACTTTGTTAACTGACATCACTGACAGTTTAAAGGATCCTTAATACAAAGCATCTGAGTAGTTTTTTGATTCTAAAAAAATTCATTTTCATCTTTCAAGCAGCCTTCAATCATGATTAAAAGGTATATAGGTAAAAAATACAAAAATCTTTGCTACCCGCTAGGTACGGTACATAAGTAGGTAATTTAAACAAGGTGTTCATGATTATAAAACGTTTTAATGACTCGGTTCAAAGGTAATTCACTCCCCACAGCAATAGTCGAAAATGACCGGATTTTTTCCCCGAAAAGCTAACTTATCTATTAAAAGTTTACAACAACGTATAACAACTTACATTGCACCCTCAAAAACACAGTCTGACTGCTAGACTCGCCCATCTGGTTGGCAGCCCTGCAGGTGTACAGCCCACCGTCAAGTTTCGTCACCCGTTGCAGTACTAGTGACTTGGTGCTGATGAACACCCCCGATGATATGTTCTGTGTTACTAGTTGATCCTGCAGAAGGAAAGCAGTTTAGACTTTTTTACGGAATTAAGATAAATGACTGTAATCGACACAGAATAAGACAAAGATCGGGGCTAGGTTGATTAGATTAGTGTTACGTAACGTTAGTTGATTAGTTTGTTAGTAGATATGAGGACTGTGGCAGACTTTTAGTGATAATTATCTTCAAATAAGACACCAACACGATTTGCTTGTGTGCACACTGCTGTCCTGTCGTGTATCTACGCAGCTTAGAATGCACACAAAGATTTTAGAGCCCCTTACACACCTATTTTCTGCTTATCCCAACACAAACAAAGCAATTAAAAATATGTATTTTTTATTAAATAAAAATAAATATTCAATTGTTTCATGAACGCTGTTTCGTTCACACTGATCCATGCTACAAATTGGTGCTGGCATTTTTTTAATTTTATTTTACACATGCACTAAAGCACACACCAATTGAATGAAACGGCGCGGCCGAATAATTTGCATACATTTGTTAAGTTATAAGTACATTTATAACTGAATCTCGTGCGTAAAAACGAGTAGGTATTTTTGGACGGTGAGTTGTGATGCAATAAAACTTATTAATTGATGTACCTATAAGGGTTACGTTGCCACTTATCATCCGGTGGGATCGTAGTCAAGCGCTAATTTAAATATAAAATAAAACGTTTAAACATTTAACAGTTGATTCTATACAGAATAATTGTATTATACCTTACGTAGGAAATTGCAGGCATTGTTCAAACGAATCGTTAGCAATTAAATTATTATAAATTCAGAAATAGAATTTATTTTATTAAGTTAACATTGTTTTCGTAAAAAAACATGATCAAAGCGCGCGACAATTAATTTATTTGCGTAGCAATTTCGTGAGTTACAATACAAATTGACATTTCCTCTGCACAGTGATCCGTGTTTCAACAAATTGGCCCACGATTTTTATTATATTTTATTTCGTTTTATTTTATACCGGAAACTTGCGCACTGCAATTGAATAAAATGAGGGGCCGAATAATTTGCATGTATTTGTGAGCCGTGCACCGCGGCTGCTGGGCGACTGCCAATGTTTCATGGAAACGGAATTTAGGTTTGCAGAGAACTAGAGATAAGGTACGAGAGAAATAATACTACGTTAATCACGTTGAATCTAATATTAATACATGGGGAGAGTTTTGTAGCCATTTTTAATTATAATGATCGTTGGAATTGTAACTTTTGGAGTATGTTTTAGTTAAAATTTACATGGCGATCAAATGCACAAAGATTATGTGTAATTGATTAAAAAAAATTATCGTCAATGTAGAGTAAGTCTTCGAAAATTTTAACCGCAGAACGAAAGTCACTAGTGAACAAAAAATTGTTTGAAAAACTAAAAAGCATGATTTTATGATGCTGTAAATTTAAAATGTTGTTTTTGTATAAATTGTTGCTGTTTGTTGTTATTTTATAAAATGTTAACCGTTCAGGAGTCTCCTTCTGGAGCCAATCTTGAGCGTGGTATCTTCCGTCAGCTTGTCATAAAATTGAATAGTCATCGGAAGTGCTAAATTGTGCCGCTTCTTGGACAAGAAACTCCTAAGGATTTTTTCTACTCACAGTTACAGACAACACTTAATACTACATAAGGCTTATACTCGCATTTCAAACTCATAAACAGTTTCATTATTGAAGTCATCACTTTGTTCTAAGCTTAATTCACCTTTGAGAAAAAGCGCTGATAGTCAATCTCTACCCTATTCCAGGGCAAGGCCAACGCTGTAAATAAAGACATAGATCAAACTCACTCACGTTATGATACCAGCTGATCCTGTGCTCTTTGGGGTTCGCTCGGATGTTGCACTCGAAGTATACGTCGTCGCCCTCCTTGATGTCGTTTGGGTTCAGCGTGCTGCCCAGCGACATGGTCAGAACTGGCCTGTCTGTGGAGAGACAACCTTGATACAACAGCTTATCATCATCCTCAACACTTATATTGCTGGGCTCAAGGTTTAATGAAAAAGAAGCCGATCCTGTGTTCGATTCATCCCTGAACAGTTTTGATGTCCATGGAGTAATTTGTGAACACGACTTGCGGGGAACCGTTTTTATTTTATTTCTTACAATTGACAGAATATAATTATACAAGTAATAAAGACTATGCTATGTGACACACACTTGACTAGTTTTCATTGCTATGTATTCAGGCTTACACCAATCACGAGTCCAACGCATAAATTCCGCCAACAGTTTAAACTGAACAAACTTATTACAAATTTTCGATACATTAATTATTCAGCCCGTGTCAACTGCCAGACGAATCAATAATTTCAATTAGTGTTTGAGATAATTAGCTTCGTAGTTATATAACATGCACGTATGCAGTCTATTTTGGTATAATTATCACGGTAATGAAAAATTGCCAAGCCTACATCGGATTCTCATGGTGTATACATCGCACACGTTACACAATGACGTCACGACAAATCTGAATCACACTATCGAAATTTTCTACACCGCTCTCATATAAGCTCCTAACGTGATAACATCGAACGTTCGGAGCGCGGCCGGGGGTCAAGCATATCACTTTGCCTGTCGGGAGTTTCTCTTTTCTAAAATGAGAATAAATTTTTTCTTTGCAAAAGAATTTCAAACGTTTAAAGAAAATATTTATCAAGCTGTTAAAAAACAAACGCGAATTCCCAATTACAGAAAGGTAGGGTTGGCATAAAACGGTAAACATTGCGAGTTAGTACAGATAGCATCATAATTGGTTTAAACAAACCCTCAGTAACGGTACGTGGGTTCGTACCAATCACGGGCCAGATAATCTGACCCTTTGTACGATCATCGTCTTATAATGAACGCGAAAGTTCTGTTAATATCGGGTTTGGTCCGGTTATAACCGGATTGGTCCGGAGTCCGCCGTCTTTGATGTCGGGAAAACCCGTTGTTGTCTAAACATTACGTCACTGCAATGTTATCACAATGTTGTGGGTACTTGTTAAAACGTTAACTTTAGGGTTGTCACAGAGATTAATTTTTTTAAGAAGACAAACGGACACAGTCCACCCGATGGTGAGTGGTCACCGTCGCCAAAGCATTACCGATACGTTGCTTGCCAAGAAAGAAGGAAAAAGAAGAATAAAGAAGTGGCTCTCAAGCACCTAGCCGGTGTCTGTCAAGTCCTTTGGCAACTGACCCAAGTTAGAAGGTTGTAGCCGGCCGGGACTCAGCATACCCTGGTCTTAAGATTGTTGTCAGTAATATAGGCCGTTCCAATACGGTCAGCACATGCCATCCATGCATCTCTAGTTGGATGGTAGCTCGTCTTGCCACATGGTTATGAGCTTTATGAGAAAGACACAAAGCAGAGATTTGAGAGTTCTTCGGGAGAAACCCGGATGGGCGCTGAGCGGGTTAAACCCGACAAAGTCCGACATAACCCGGTTAATCCCTTAAAGACAGGCTTGTTTTGAAGATTAACTTACTTTACACCTATAACAAAAACGAACATTCCTCGATGCTTTTTTAGGGTTCTGTAGTAAAAACGGAACCTTTATAGTTTCTTCATATTTGTCCGTTCGCTCGTCCTTGATTCAGGCTAATAAGACTTACTACTAGAAAGCTGTGTTGTAATGTAAATAAAAATTTAAAATAAAATTAAGGTACCACTAAGAAAGAGACCATGAGAAAGACATTAAACATACTTGTGACTTCCCCGGGTCCAACCCGGATGGACGCTGAGCGGGTTAAACCCGAGAAAGTCCAACACAACCCGGTTAATCCCCACAAAGACGCTAGGCTTGTTTTGAAGATTAACTTACTATACACCGGTAACCAAAAAGAACAATCGTCGAACCCTTTTCATTCTTTGTAAACATCAAATAAAATTTTCCGCTTTTCTTTGAACAACATTGTTTTTTGATCGGAATATTTTTATCGGTTATTTCTTCTTTTTTTCATTATTAAACCTGGAATAAAAATAATAGGGATGGTTGCGCGCAAAATTCTCGTTTGAAATTTTAAATCATATTAAAAATATGTTTACAAAATAATAGTTATAATTTCAGTTATAGATTTCTAAAAAGGCTTCTGTGGAAATATTACCAGGGTTTCACGATGAACTTGTTACAAGCTTGCTGATGTCATAAGGAGTACCTTAGGCTACTTTTAATTTAGATATTTTTTGTTAAATTCCACGCGTAAGAAGTCGCGGGCACAGCTTGTTTAGATAATATAATAATAATGAACGGTAAAAAATATGTTGAGAAATGCCAATTTCTTTAGCGTCAGCGAAAATTTCAACCCGAAATAACTTAGACTGTTAAAATAGTGGACCGAAGTAAATAAGATTGTTCAAATAGTTCATCGAAATTTTTAATTTACTTTTAACAAACATTTTTATTTTTACAGGCAGACCAATCTTCTCGTTAGAGAGCCGGCTAATGGTCGTTTTATATGCTATATTTCAATAATCTCTGGTTAAGTTGGCATTTAAAGCAATACTTACCAAGTAACACTATAATATTGTGACTTTTTGATAGTTGCGTACACTGAGTTAAATATATATATGTTGCGTATGGATACAATACTGAGAAGGGCCGTTAATCGGTGAATCTTTTTTTTTCAGAAATTCAAATTTAGAACTGTACACTAATCTTACTAACTGTTATGAACTACAATATACACAATACAATCAGCCAGTTTTATAACGAGTTTCTTAGTAACGATACCCTACAATCCCGAATACCTTTCTCACTCGTTATACCAGGTAATAACTACAGCCCAAATACCGATAACATATATTATTTCAAATTGATATTACGCGAAACCCCTTGTTCCCGAATTTCCGTGAATAATAAAATGGAGGGAAAATGCAAATTTATTGATATCTGGAAAGTTGTCGCTATTGTGTAAAATTATGATTTATTTGACAACAGCGTTGTGTTGCTTTTGTGTTGTGTTGACATGTGGCTTATTGTAATGAGTGCCCGCACGGGGGACTTGTGTCTGCGTGACATAAAAGTTTTTGTCTTCGTCGCGTCGCGTTTCTAAAGTGGGGTGCGCTCATGAGGGCGACAGTGACAAAACTTTTTTGATATGGAAGCGTCAATGGAACGACGATCTGGCATGTTAACCATTGCGCCATCCGTATCGTCAATGTGAACGGAGAGTGACAATTTTGTCACCGACGCCGGTAGTGGACATAAAAGGCACTCAGTTGTCGCGTCGTAACGTGCGCGCGCCTCCATACATATCCAAGGACTTGATAAGAGCGACGAAACAGTCACGGCGACAAAAGTCTCCCGTGCGCGCACTCTCTAATAATATGTTTGTTGTCTTGTACGCGGTAACAGTGTCTGTCTTTCTGTCTGAACATAATATCATCATCACACACAAAGATATTATGATTATAGATACGTTGCGAATTGCATTTTCTGATTCACTCCGATGACATAACTGTAAATATGCGAAATATAATTACGGAACTCATGACACAGAACGAGCTAAATGAAAATTACATTTATCCGAATTTGAATGCCTCAGTTTTAGCGCGATACATCTCTACTTCTTTTTACTTATACCTAATATCATGGATAATATCATGGAGCATCCTGGAACGGCGTGGTGGAGCATGCTCTAGGTCTCCTCAGGTATGAGGAGAGACCCGTGCTCAGTAGTGGACCATTATTGGGATGAAGCCAAATAAATAAATAAATAACGCTAAACACTCATAGCCCCACACTAGGATTCCCTGTGTCGTGGGTGCCATGGACAACACACAAGACATGAACACACACACCCAGACCAAGAAGGGAAATTTACTCTAGGGAATCTATTACTGAAGGGAAACTCATCATTCAAATTTCCGCCTCGCCGGGAATCGAACCCAGGACCCTCGGAACGGCGATCCGGTGTGTTAAACATTGCGCCATCCGGGTCGTCAATATCTTATTAACGCAATAGAACCCTTATTATTATTTTTAGATTTTTTTCTGTTTCTTGGTCTGTCTGTGCGATTCATCCCGCTGTAAGTTACCATCGTAACATCAGTAACACCAAAGCATCACAGATGCGTTGCCGACCACGATAGAAGGAAACAAAAATTTCAATCGGTTCACGTTCACTATGATGTAAGGTGAATGAATAAATTATGTTGGGCACCCAGCTGTGTACGAAAAAGTAATAAAACGGGGGAAGTTCCTTCCTATTGCGGCTCCAAACCAAACTGTGTTTGAAAAATAAATGAAGCCATTATATTATTTAATCTCTGTGATTTTTTATGGATATAATATCAATCGAGCATGCAGCATCAGGCTTCCGCTGCCGCGCATGACAACTGAATGACACAGAGCAAGACTTAAATCGGGATTAGGATGTAAGTCCAGTCAGCAGAGGGTGTTGTTTATAACGTCAGTTGGTCAGTAGGGAATAAAGAAGGAATAAGACCGAGATTAAAGAAGATGGAATAAGGATTGGGATACTAATATTGATTACATTTACCTTTACATACATAAAATTTTAATTACGCAGCGCGCACGAAAAAGTGTCCCGTTCCGCCTGAGCCTGTGCGTGCAAGCGAGAGCGCGCAACAAGCGAGAGGCACGATCGGCCCAAGCGTTGGCTTGCAACGCATCTATGTATCTCTCTACCACTCCATCAAAGTATGCAATTTTATCAATGTTTTCTTATGACGTTATCACGTAAAATTATCGTCCCCGTAAACCTTACAGACAACCATTCTTGTCGTCCTATTGGCCATACTTTACAACTGCAAGATTTGCTTCCCGACTACATCAAGTACTTCGCTTTATAGACAGCCATTACATCGACATTTTAGTTAGCGCCTTCAATTTCTCGAAGTCATAGATTTATTCGCAGAACTTAAGCACAGTATCTGCCGATTTACCATTGGGCTAAACAGTATTTCACTGCCTCGGTTAGTGAAATAGGGGAGCAAACTACCCCATTAATCGTACCAAGAGCTGTCTCTTATCTCTGCATTAAATCTTTTGGGAACCACAGCCCTTATTGTAATTCTTAATGTTTTGACTTCTAATTCGATAAAGGAAATTTATGTTGTTTTGCAACAAGAGACTAACGAATTTCAGCCTATTTTTGATGATAAGGCTGTTCTATCCTCCAAATGGCCGTGGAAAGGCCAACCACAAAGAAGGAACCTATTTTCATTAGCATGGTAAGTAGAGGGACTTGTTTAACTGGTTAGAGCCACTTGACTGACTGACTTGTGTCAATCATGAGTTATTATACTATTGTATGTTAAGCTGTAAGTTTCCTTTAAAATAAATAAATAAAATAAATAAATAAATTATCTTGACCTACTGGAAGAATAGCATAGTTGAGTGTTATAATTTAACAAAACAAAAGACCGACTTCATAATCGAAAAGTAATAAAAAAAAATTTTCGTTTCCCTCGATTTTCCTGGGATTCCATCATCAGATCCTGACTTGGCGGCAGTGGTACCACCTCGGAAGAGCGTTCTTTCAAATAAATAAAAATCGGTTCAAAAATGACGGAGAAATCGCTGAACATACATAAAAAAATATAGCCGTCGAAAATATTTATCACCTCGTCCTTTTTTGAATTCGGTTAATAATCCCCTGGTAGGCAAATAGCTCGAGTGATCTCTTGTGTTTCGGAGGGCCACATCGTTGATCTTCATTATCACGTTAGACTGGCTTTAAACTCAATCTTTGGGAAATCTAGAATGTTCAGACACTTATATAGGCCACAACAATAACGCCAAAGTGCAACTTGCAAAAGAAAATGGAAGTGCGGACCCATTTTTCACCAACTCTTCGAGTTTTTAAAATAGGAATACCTCTTAAACAGCCCTTAAATATACTGCAGAATATTAAAAAAGTCTTACAAACAACACTCATCCTGAAGGAGTCTTCCAACGCGACCCTCAGCACAGGGTTGTCAGATCGGCATCTGATGATGGCACCATCGTCTTCCGGCTGCAGCAGCATCACCAGTCGGCTCACTGTTGACGTCTCGTTCGTGAACTCGCTATGCTGCAAACAACTAGGTGGGTCAATGCGTCATCATTACTGGTTCATGGGTATATTTTTATGGATTCCAGAGAGAAAACGAGCATGCAGTACCACCCTTCCGCTGCAGTTGGTAGACTTTTAGAGGGTTGGACTTGTATCATCGTAACCCAAAACCTCCACTGCTGGGTACGGATCTTCTTTCACAATGTGAGCGTTATAGGCCGTAGTACACCACGCTGTCCAAGTGCGGATTGGTGGACTTCACACACCTTTGTTAACATTATGGAGAACATTTATGTGTGCACGACTGCACGTTTCCTAGCAATCTTTTCTTTCACCGCAGCAAGTAATAATTCAAGTATAAAACGCACATGATTTTTTAAAATTAAGAAGTGATGCGTGCAGAATTCGGATGCAGTCCCCTGTTCGGGAGTCCAACGTTCAAACTATTGACTAGCACTGGTTGGCTCACAGGGCGAGATATGACCATCAATTCCATCCCAAAAGGTTCTTTCGGGGGAAAAATTCTGTTATATCGCCAGTAAACCCTTCACATTTTACTAGCACAGCAAGTGTCCAAACATCTAGACTATGCCTATGACAAAAATATTTTAAAACTTGCCACCGTTCGTTTCATCAAAGTAAGTTTAGTCATTGTACAGCTGATGTTTGGGTATGTCAGTTTACTTCTGGCCAGTTACTTAGAGCAAGCAATTGCTACGAGTTTCGTCTCTCAAAAGCAAAGTTGAACGTCTCGTCTTCCTACGTGTTGGATTTCGGTCAAAACTGTGCTGACATAAACTAAGTCATTTGTCCAGAAACTAGCTTCATTTTAGGGTAATTCTCGACTTTAAAACATTGACCAATAAATAAAGCAACACACTCGTAGCCTCTGTGTCGTGGGTGCCATTGACAACACACAGAACACATACACTTGGACAGAAACATAATCTATTAAACTCATCGTTATTAAACCTCGCTCAGAATCGAACCGTCCTGGGTTCGATTCTTCGAACGGCAGTCGGCTTCGAAAGGCTGGTAGCCATTGGATAAACATAGGCAATAGAAATATAGTAGACAAGAACTTCAAACATTAATATAAGATAAATTGACATACGGTCGGGAAACTATTATGGTCTACTGAGCTACGAGTCAAGTTAACAGAGTCGTTAAACACTGGCGCTGGCCAAGTGTATCTACTCACAGTATGTGTAACTTTTAACCACTAACTTGGGCAATAGTTCGTTTATCCATCCTATTAAATACGTCTAACATAATAATTAATGTGAAAGCAGTGATAGACGTGTGGTTGAACGTTGGACTGCCGAACTGGAGGTTCCGGGTTCAAACCCCGCACGCACCACTAATTTTCAAAAATTATGTGCGTATTAAAATTTAATTATCACTTGCTTCGGTGAAGGAAAACATCGTGAGGAAACCTGCACACCTGAGAGTTCTCCATAATGTTCTCAAAGGTGTGTGAAGTCCGCCAATCCGCACTTGGCCAGCGAGGTGGACTATGGCCTATACCCCTCTCATTGTGAGAGAAGACCCGTGCACAGCAGTGGGACAGTTATGGGTTGTGATGATGAATAATTAATGTATTAAAATTGAAACTGATCGACGTCTTTACATAATACCGGGGTAGTACTACTGCCCCCCCACAGTACTTAGTACCATTTTTATCGTGTAATAATTGTTTTAACAGCAATTATGTTACGGTTAGAAAGGTGTGAAGCCGGCTATACTTTTTAGAGGCGACCATCTCAGTCCACAAGGGTAGCAACGCATCTGTGACCGAATTAGAACAAGAAGGGCTATTACTAACAATAACTAACAGGACTATCACTAACAGTCCTGTCCCAGTCCTCATATTTACTAACAAACTAACCATCTAATGTTCTAACACCGTCTTCTAACCGGACTAATCATTCTAGTCCCCATTTGAGTTTGTTCTAGGTCGGTTACAGTTGTCATGGGCAGCCAAGTTAATAATAATTATAATATTATTATTCATTAATTATCACGAGCAGGCTAATTATTAAGTAACAGTAATCATACAATATGTAAACGATCACGTGAAAAGGTTACAATTTAATTATAAGGTCTTGAAATTCTGACCTGAAAGTCCCTTTTGTCCCGACAAAGTTCCGACCATAACGTAGGTCAATGAATAAACAAGTAAGATCTCAAAGAGTAAGTTCGGTGAACTAACAGCTGGAAGTCGGAGCCCCTTGTCGCCGGCAGCGGTTCACACTTAGCGAACTCGTATGAATTGTGCTCGTTCAGTTATGTATGTGCTAGTTCAATTTGTAATAACTAGTTCGTGCCTACGTACGTTGCGGCGTTCGGGACGTTTTTTACTACATTACAAAAGAGGGGTATCATAGGACATGTCTGATACATAGTTCTTTCACTGTGTTATATTTCAGGGTGCAAGGGACTCTCGGGGGCCATCGATTTACATCCAGCGAAAATTCCATCACATCATCATCATTAGAGTCCAAGCCGACTTCTCCTGCTCGAGCAGTTATTTGTCGACAAATGAGTAGAAGAGCCACCTGCCGCCTTGCAAGTGGTCACTGTTGCAGATGGACATCAGTAAAACCGAAGGCATCCCCACGCGTAGCCGGCCAAGAAAAAAGGAAGGATTAAGAAAGTAAATTCTAGCTCTTATGCTCCCAGCCGGAAAATGAAAAGTCGTTTGGCAGCTGACTCATGCTAGGGGGTGGTAGCCAGCCAGTCCGGCTTCCATTGCCTCTAACGCCACCTCTCTTCTCTCTTTCTTCTTCTCTCTCTCTCATTCTTTTCTCTGCTGGCATGAGATGAAGGTCAGTTTCCTAGGCTGCTCCAATACAGCCCAAAATGCTGCTTAGGTCTAAAGACCTTTTTTACGAAAGGATTAGGATTTGTTATCCTAACTATTTTACCTAAAATCTAAATATTAACGTCAGTTTTTCAGCAGTGGAGAATATCAAGCAATCAACAAATCAAGGTCTGGTAGTCAGTTTGATTTTTTCTCAAGGAATGCAGTAACCCCTTATTCCCCAAAACAATATTTCGCTCTATGCAATATAGTAAGCACTTGTAATACAAAGTTAAAAAGTTCGCACATTATACGACTTTCCCGTAAAACTGCGCCAAAGAGACCACAATCTTATTATAGCTGCATAGTTCCCGTAAGTCTGCTAAGTAGTGCCGCTCCGAACTTCCTCTATAAGGCCAGGGTCGCTTGTTCACTGGCTTCCCTAATGGTGATCGGAACTTTGTCGGCCCGACAAAGTCTTTGTCAATCTATAAGTTTAAACTCATACAAAAGGCGACCTTTTTATAAGAGAACCAAAACAGATTTTTTTATTAACGTGAATTCGATATGCAAAGACATTATTGAAATGGAATTAGCCAATAGGATATGGCCAGGCCAATAGGCTTCAGTGGTCGCTGGCTACCTCAAAGAGAACTACAGTTAGGGTTACCATTTCAATAGATGAGAAATCCGGACAATTAGCTGGATAATAGAAAAAATCCTAAATAAACATACTACATAAATCATAAATCTTAATTTATAATATACATAATTACATAAATCTTAATTTACCGATTAATCAATAGAATGAAACTTTTCACGTAAATATCTTTTTTTAAGATAAAAAATCATTTAATGCGTGCAGCGATTTGTGAAGTTATCACATTCAAACCGATCAACTTTGTTTTTACTAAACGCATAAATATTACGGAAAAGTACAATCCATACCTTGCCTTTGGTATATCTCCTGTTCTCTCTAAACCAGGTGATCTGAGCTGGAGGTCTGCTGCCATGTGAGACGCAGGTCAACGACACTTCAGTGTCAGCGGACAGCTGACCCGGCTTCTCAGTTATTGACACTGACGTTGGACGCACTGTTGGTAAAAAACAATATATTGAAAGACAATTTCATACATTCTGACACAAACCATGCATAGATTCTCATAGATGACAGAAACAAGAGAATACTGTAATATGTCTGGTCGTCAACCAAGCAGACCAACCACCACAGCAACCACCTGATGGTAAGTGGTTACCGCTATATTACACATAAAACATTTCATTAAAGATTTTAGAGAGACGGTGATAGGTAACCAAGCAAGAATACCATGGACATTAAACTCGTTACAGAACCCAGCAAATTACAGACACCCCAAATAGGAGGCAGCTGGTACCAGGTATTAATTCTACACAAAGGCGAATCGAAGCACAATAGGCTTGGACCTCATATTAGATAGACCTCAAATTCACTTCAAGGATATAATCTATTTCTCTTCCTGACACATAATCATAAAATTCGGCCCCATTGTGCAAAAAGTAGGACAACGCACTAATTATTTCTTCTACCCTAAGCCTAAGTTAATTGTTGAAATTATTTCGACTCGGGAAAGGTCACGAAGTAATAAGGAACGTCGAGCAAGAAGGAGGAAAATTACTACATCAAATTTTAGAGCCGAAAGTTTTGGACCGTCAATTTCCGTCCCACCTTTATGCAAGAATTACGAGATTTATAAGTTTTGTCCGTTAAGAATTCTAGGATAATTGTTATTTATATTATTTTGATCATAATATTTTCTTTTCTTGGTTGACTAGACCAACGTCGCTTGTTCGTCTTTAATTTTGAAAATTTTGATGCTGTATTTTTAATTTGAACTTTCATGATGAGTAGTCCCATCAGCATCCAGAAGATTAGGAATGTCATCAATGCATTGTCAATAAAAAAAGAAGCAGTGAACTTATATTTCACTGGTTATTTCACCGAAACACACTGAAAGAAGTTCCAGTAGATGTATTTATTTAAACTCTTTATTGAAATGCACAACGTATCATAGTCGTAGGTATCAGACACATTTTTAAATCAAAGGCACAGTACAATGGGCGGCCTTATCACTTACGAGCTATATCTTCCAGTCAACCCAACGGTATGACAAGGAACGGGTCTGGAAGAAATTATTTTAATTAGTTAAGAAACATTATCATCATACTCAAGCACTTTTCAAATGAATCTGGAATATATAATAAGCCACATTTAAGGGAAGGGTCCGGAATCTACAGTCTTATGGGCCGGCGAAAACGGATAGGACTCATGGAAGGGCAGAGCCCCTTATACCAACTGTAAATTACAGTTGGTCCTAGCTATCTTTTATGTCTAGGGACCATCTTTACTCCAGAAGAACTTGCGCTTTATGAATAAAAAAGAGAAATGTTTGCCATTTAGCCGGAGCAGTCTGGATATATTATTATACAGTTTTCTTGGCACTTGGCTTCATCGTTAACGCGTCTTGCAAATTTTATTAGCATCCTGAAATCAAATTGTTTCGAGTCAGTTCATCTCTTGGCGCAGTTCCCGGAAAGGCACTGTATGATTTAAAATAAAGATTTTATGTAATTTTAAATGCAATAGTACTTTTGTGCTAAATAGGTAATATTGCAAACTTAACTCGAAGTTCTGGATCTCAATTTTAGCAAGAAAAGCAGGATTTGGTATCTTGAAGAAAATCTTCCAAATTACCAGTCGGTATTTTGGAAGATTTCCTTTAGAGGAATCTGCCAATCAACAGGAATGACTGTGCGAAGAAATTCAGGGAATTATGTCGCGGAATACTTCTTCATTGCAGTGTCATGGACTTTGTAGAAAGTCATGAGTAGTTTTTACCCTTGAAAATTACTTTTACATTGCCCATCTTTAAATTGATCAGAATGGATTTGGGGATTAACTAGATTATGCGCTGGTGTAACAGATTTAATAATTCTACTTGTACTCACAATTCATTTCGACTCTTGCAGTTCGCTCGTGAGGACTCAAGAGGGGAGTATTGGTGGCCTGGCAGCGGATGCTCATATTCAGCCAGCTCCGCTCTGCGCCACCCACGCTGATACGGCTGATGATGATTTTCCCATCATTCTTCAAAACCATGTGGTCTTCCAACGGCTTGTTGTCAATCATCCAGGAAAGAGTTGGTTGTGGACGGCCTGTGAATAAGAATATGATGAAATTCTTGCTGTTGAAACTAGGGATGGAAGTTTGAGTTTTAAAGGCATCCATCTTTAAGGCCAATTTAACTTCCTCATCACCAACTCAGCCGTCAATATTTTGGAAAAGTGTATATTTTTTTAATTTCCAGTAGTTTAATTATTGCATAACATTACTAGCTTCAATCCATTAGGCGACTCGTTCATACATAGTACTTCAAAGATATGTCGAAACACCAAGTTACTAATAACTTCATGCATAACGCTCTCAAAGCGAAAAGCGCTCGCGTTCTTCTAAGTTTTAAGTTAGTGCAAATGTAGTTCACTTTACACGTACAAAAACTTCGATTTACTCCGAAAATGTTGTTCCAGCACACCAGCCATCGAAGTTTTCGGGGAGTATTAACATGTTCCCACTAACCCCCCTCCCCCCTTCATCACTCCGAAAACTCAGCACTTCACACTTCGTAGTTAGGTTTTCCGATGAAGTTTTTTAGTAGCTGGTTGAGTGATTTAATTTTAAAGTAGTCGTTTAACTAAAGCCAGTAAACAATTTTCCGTTTCCAAAGTTTATCTGATTAAAAAATGAGTAAGTTTTTATGTTAAACGATCGACCAGACCAGCTACGTAGTAAGCGTCATAGTCTATTCTTTTAACACGTCGTTTGTTATACCCACTCTAGTTTCCCGCGACTTCGTCCGCGTGGAATTTTAATTGTTACGGGGAAATTTCTAAAATAAAAGTAGCCAAGTTACTCCTTATTACATTAGATATCTGCCAGTGAAAGTCCCGTCAAAATCAGTCCAGCCGTTCCAAAGATTATCCAAAACAAACAGACAGACAAAAATTGAAAAATATGTTATTTTGGTATAATATGCACCGTGTATAGACACATACATCCATAATGCATTTATTTAAAAGCGGTTAATTTAATATAACAAACATGCACTCCAATTTTTATTTATTTGTATACATTATAAAATGCAGCTGATACCTAAATGGTTAACTCATTATCTTCTAATTGCAAACCTAGCGCGGTCGTGGGTGATGAGATATTTATACCCGACTAACATTAACCTCACTATGTCACCATCCACTTACCTCGTCTGCAGCTAATTGCAGCGCATTAAAATTCAATTTAAGTTTGTCTTCCGTACGTAGCCCGTGCATGCCTGCAGTGTTTGCGTCTTATGGTTTGAGACGATATTAAGATAATTATGTATATGAAGCAGTGATAGCCGTGTGGTTGAACGTTGGACTCTCGAACCAGGGGGCTCGGGTTTGAACCCCGTACGCACCTCTAATTTTCAAAAAATGTGTGTCAATTTTGTCGATCGTGGGTCGATTTTAATGATTCATTAGTTTTGATCTTGCGAGCATCATTTAATATATGTATAATACGACAGAAATCACAATTTAATGCGGCGGCAACCAGGCGCCTAATTGTAAAAAAATAAGGTCTATGAACTATCTCGAAATATGGATATAATTTTTAGTTTTCTCATATTATTTTTCATTTGGAATGACGATTTAAGCTTAGCAACTATTTTCACTGAAAGTTTCAATATTTCTATTTTAAAGTCGGTTAGAAACCATTCTCAATGCTTTTTACGTAGTAGAGTTTTAAGACTAACTTATTTTACGAAAGTGTATACCCACGATGTATATTAAAAAAAATATACGGGTTAAAGTTTCACTACTATAAACAAATGTATAACATATAAGAGCGAATAATAAAACTTTGTATTGTCTAAGATAACGGATCTAGGCGATTATCTTAAATCGATGTTATCACGTTTTGTTTCGGAACTCGTTCCAGTATTCGATTACAAAACTTTGATTACGTACACAGGTGGGCGATGTGTTATGAATTTATTACTTAATCATAAAACATACACAGTTTTATGATTCAGTAATAAAGCAAAAAAAATTCGACTACACTTTTTTAGCGGCGAACATAGTCCTCAAAGGTAGCAACATATCTGTAACCGAATTAGCACAAGACTCTTACTAACCACTCCTAACAGAACTAACATTCACTAACAGTCCCTGTCCCAGTCCTCCTTCGGACGGGACTTCCAACGAATCCGCACTGGCGCAGCATGGTGGACTAGGCCTACTCCGCCTACTCAATTATGGGCAGAGACCCGAACCCAGTAGGCTATTTAATGGCTTGAAGACAACACTTGTTTGAAAAACTTGTTGAAAAACTAGTTAGTGAACAAATTAGGAATATTGAACAGAACTAATGGACGTCAAAATAAATACTACATTCAGCCGATGTCAAAGTCTTTACAATGTTCTATTGTTAGTTTGTTTCAAAGGGAACAAAATTAGGCAAATCTTAGTATTAACCACTAAAGTAATTAATATCCCAGACAATAAGACCAAAGAAATCTCTTGGGATGTTCCTAAGATTAGGCTAAAATTGGAGAAGCTTCTGAATTATGGCTTTACAGAGTAATTCTAGATATCATCACTCATACTCAGTTAGTACGAACGTACCTATCTACTAAAATATGTTGAATTCTAAGCCTTTTTCATTCTTCTTTTTTGACTGTGTGTGATTATGTAGACTTTTTATTATGATACGGGTACTCACGATATGTATTTTGGTACACGGTTGGTGGTGGTGGTGGTGATATTTTGACGTACCAAAATACATTATCGTGAGTACCCGTATCATAATAGAATGTGTACAATCCGCGATGAGTTAAGTTTAAAATCTTATAACTCTGTATAGCCTTGCGGGCTAACCTCAACCGTTACGTACCCAAAGGGTGAGCGGAAGGGTGAACGGAACCCTTTTAATATTACTTCACTGTCTGTCTGTCACTGGACTCTATCCCTTACGAAAATAGGTGGACACCTGTAATTTTCACAAAATGCGACTTAAGTAAATAAAAATGTATTACTTTTTTAAGTAAGATCCCAAAGGGTTACAAGGCAAGCTATACAAGTAACTTTAACATAAATTAGA
Source organism: Ochlodes sylvanus (assembly GCA_905404295.2). Lineage (NCBI taxonomy): Eukaryota > Metazoa > Arthropoda > Insecta > Lepidoptera > Hesperiidae > Ochlodes > Ochlodes sylvanus. The sequence goes on from FR990144.1 coordinate 9,285,284, forward strand.
GTTAATATCGCTCGGTGGAGCGGAACACTACGTGTGCGAGTGAGATTCTATTATCATAATATATCGCACACGTAGGGTTATTTTTAACTTTGACATTGAATAAAAACGATCAAGAAAATATATCGGGATTTATTGAACTAAGTTCATCAGTCAGTATTCAGTAGAAAATATTGTCGATGCTGAATCTTTTTCTATACTTGACTCATTTTCGTATTTTTTGGAGATTATTTATTTATTTATTTAGGTATACCTTCATGCTGTGACATTGCACACACGTAACGTTAACACAAGCCTAAATCACGGTATCGAAGTTTTCTACACCGCTCATATATAACTATATACAAGCTCCGAACGAGATCAGTCGGAACTCGGCCGCTCCCCAGGCATGACGTCTTGCAGGAGTTATCCCTATGCCAAAGTGCGAAGCGGCGATACGTAAACTATGAACTTAAAGTAAGCGCTTTTTTGAGTTTAGTTAAGGAGTGGTTAATAATTCCAATTGTTCTAACGGTACAGGTGGAATATATATATTTAAACGAGTACGTTATCTTCAAACAAAGGTACCAACATAGCATCATAATGTGCACAGTGCTGTCCCGTAATTTAACTATGCAGCTTAAATAAAATAATAAATAACAATATTATATTATTTAAGCCTCGGCCCTAACGTGTGAAAATAGCCTACAGTTCTTTATGTACAATTACAGCGGCCATATACCGAGTATCCATCGCCGATTTCGTAAGGACCTCTCGAAGATTCAGATGGACGAAAAAGGAATAGAAGAAAATGTTAATAAAGAAAATCGTGGACGTGTTACACTTTATTAAAGGCAACCATCTTAGTCCTCAAGGCTAACAACACACCTGTTATCGAATTAGAACACGACTCTTACTAACAATTACTAATTGGACTAACAACAACTAACAGGAATAATATAATATAAATGATATAACCATTATAATGTCTTCAAGTCAAGAGTGAACCGGGTTTTTCTAAGTTAACGCGCTTCACCATCAAAGGCTACGTCGCCACTTACCATCAGGTGGAACCGTAGTCAAGCGGTAACTTATATTCAGTAAAAAAAAACTATCAATAACAGTCCTAGTCATCATACGTACGTAGTAACTAAGTAACATTCTTAATAACACCCTCTGCTAAGTAGACTAACCAATAACCATCCTAGTCCCGATTTGAGTCCTGTTCTGTGTCGGTCACAGTTGTCATAGGTGGCAGCGGAATGCTCGTTTTCTATCTTAAATCCATGAAAAAAGGAAACCCTCAAGTAATTTGTGCTAATATAACCTACACCGATATTACATAAGCCATGAGTTATATTATCTAATGATTGCATCGCGCGCTATTTTTTAGCAGACAGTACACGCCGTTGATTGTAGATAGGGCACGCATACCTGAATTGATGTAGATAGGTACCCTTCCTAAAATAACTGTAAATATTATAGCCTATGGCTTCAATCTGTTCATGGTCTTCTACCTACTATAGGTCACGGGTATTTACTTTAAACACATACGTATAGAAAACTAATATATCAGTTTGATTCCTTAAAAAACTTGTAAAGGTAATGTTTGGTCCGACAAAATTTATTGTGTACAAAGCCCGTCCGTTTTGATGAATGTTCTAATATACATATTTATGGGTACTTATATTCCTGTGAAGGTGAATCCGGTGGGTAATGTCGTGAGAAAACTTGCAAGGTCTTTTAAAGCTTTCAGCTCATGTTGAGTGTACCCCTTTTTATTAAAATTACTCGGGCGGCGGAGAATGAAATTTGGCACAATTAAAATTTATATAAAGGAGTGCAGAAAACAAATGTATTTTTAAAAAAACATCACTCTTGTGTGTTTATTATGACGATGCGGCTTCCTGGGTTTGATTCCCGGCCGGAGCAGACATTTAGGGAACAGATACCTAAATGTTTGTTCTCTGGTCATGGAATTTAGTCTACGCTACCGGCTACGCCTTGGGTATGTGCGAGTAAATGTATATTATTATTAACGAGTCATGCTAGATTTCTTTTAAACTTTGATAAATTCGGATTCAAAGCCCGTTGGAAACCAATGTTCAAAGCAAGCATTTTAATATCCACCCATTCCTTTCGATGTCCGTAGCACCAACTGTATTCAGTGAGCCGAATCAAAGCCACGTCATTGGAATTCGTCGCTTTCCCGAATTATTAGAGGATGATACAACACTAATTACTCGTAGCAAGAGCGTGGACATGTTGCAGGAAGATTGTGGAATTGTGTATTTCATGAAATTGTGGTTTTAGCACAATATGGTCAATACATGAATTGCCAAAAACATGAGTATCACGAGAATCTACAAAACTAGAATTGGCTTCCACCAGTTAATAGCACACTAGTGAGCCCAGGTCTCTCCTCATACCTGAAGAGGCCTAGAGCATACTGAACCACACTGCTCCAGTGCCGATTTGTAATTTATTTTGAAGTCGGGTAATTATGTATTCATGACAAGTGGACAGAAAATCGTGAAAATTGATATTTATATTATTTAAGACCTGAGAACGCTTATGTTTACTTGGCCCTTCACATCCCTACCGCCATATTTCAAAACATAATATTAACATAAGGAACAAGAGATACTTATCAGATCTCGGGATCCGTAAAGCCTCGAAAGCGCCCGAGTGTCTCACTGAACTTCAAAGTACTACGAGCCTGAGACGCATTCGCATGAATGAATAAAACAGGATTGAATGAGGAAATGGCGATACCTCAGTGGTATTAGAGTACCCTTTCACGGCGGGTTCAAATCCAATGCAGTCTTGTGTAAATATTGTTCAGTAGAAGCTTCGTACACGTCCGAAGCTTTAAAGCGCAAATCACCGATAATATTATCGAAAGCCGATAATATATCAGATGGTATGGACACATGAAAATATATGTTTTATACGTGGATGAGACCTAGACCTAGAGAGAGAGAGAGAGAGAGAAAGAGAAAAGTAGAGTTCACCTGGGACAGTACCACCACGCGCGCCACAGTACTTAGTACCATTTAGTATAAGAAATACATCAAATTATTAGACCAATATGTACGTAACTACAGCATACTACAATGCCGTTGACATCTTGACACCTTTGAAATGTGTACACGTTTATAGTGTTAATGTGGATTAACCCTTTGACAAAATGAATTACGGTCGAATGTCGAGTGTTAAATGATTTTGGTTTGCTTGTAGTTCGTTGAAGAGTTTTATATAGGTATGCTTATATCAATATATAAGACGGAATATTTTTATGTGATTTATTTCAGACTAGTACCCTCCGCTTTCGTAAACCTAAGTCAAATAAGTACACACATCCGAACATTGCTACGAGTACTAATTCATTCCCGACATGATATAAATATCACGTTAACTTCATTAGGGTTCCGTACCTACATAAAGGATGACTAACGAAACCCTAGCAATATTCATCTGCTGTCTGTCTATCACACGGCTCTATTCGTTGACATCTGAAAATTCCACAAAAAACGTAGTATCGAAGTATCTAACTCCCACAAAATACTGTGGCCGCTGTCTCCAACAAATCATCATCACAACCCATAACTGTCCCACTGCTGGGCACGGGTCTCCTCTCACAGTGTGAGGGGTATAGGCCATAGTCCACCACGCTGGCCAAGTGCGGATTGGTAGACTTCACACACCTTTGAGAACATTATGGAGAACTCTCAGGTGTGCAGGTTTCCTCACGGTGTTTTCCTTCACCGAAGCAAGTGATAATTAAATATTAATACGCACATAATTTTTGAAAATTAGTGGTGCGTTCGGGGTTTGAACCCAGACCCTCCGGTTCGGCAGTCCAACGTTCAACCACACGGCTATCACTGCTCGAACAAATAATTATACTAAAAAGGTAGACCCGAAAAGAGGTCCCTATAAGAGTTACCTTAAAAAATGGGATTGTTATACATTCTATTTTATTATTGCCCAAATAATTAGAATTTTTATCGATCGATGGTACGGAACCCTCCGAATGCTAGTCCTACTCACATTTGACCGCTTTTTTATTGGTAAACAGTATTTTTGTTTGTCTATATTATTGAAAAGACATTAATTCATTGCAGTAGTAATTGCACACAGCAAAACAGTAATTAGATACCAATTGGATACCAACCTTTTCACAGAACCTCCATGCTAACTTTTATATTATATCCCGCGGGAACAAATTCTGTATTCGCCCCAAAAACAAAGTTTTTACCTAAAATTAAAATCTACCCCATTCCTCATACGTACTAACGAACGGACACCTTTATACCACCCGTACTTGTTAATAACACCCTCCAGTAACTGGACTAACCATCCTAGTCCCGATTTGAGTCTTACGATATACGTAATAAAATTTAAAGACCAGGTGGGTGACAGTTCTTGTGAGCGGCAGCGGAAAGCCGGTGCTGCATACTCATTTGCTATCTTAAGTTCATAAATAAGCATTAAACGTTTCAGACGCGTTTCAGTGACAATATCAGATAATCAAAAACATTGCGAATCCTTCGCTACTTTTTCTACCGTCATCGCATCGTTGACTTGTATGTTACTGTTACTAAACGGTACGACGGTGACCATTTACCATCAGCTGACCATCAGCTGACCATCAGCTGTTAACATAAAATATAATAACCAAAACAAGACTCCACATTTACCATAAAAATACGAAAACCCAAAGTTATTTCTCAAAGCTTTTGTTAAAGAATTTGCGTCAACATTTTCCCTGATGAAATAAAAAGCATGACAAATCTTCTAACCGTCCGTGTCGCTATCTCCTTGAAAAATTACTCTTCACTTGTTGCATTTGAGGAAATACCTTAGCAAGCCATTTTGCACCTTGTGGCTTGTGGATTGGGTGTACCTGCCGTGAAACATTCGTATGAAGGATAAATGAGGATACTAGGGTTGTATATCATTTAAATCCATTAACCAACTCTGCACATTAAGTCTATTGTCCCGTTAATCTGTATGAATGAGCTCAGATAAGGAAGGGGGTACATACAGGGTGTATTAGTCAAATGACTAATTTCAGTGGTGCTTTGTTACCAACTGAATTTAAATAAAATTTACATTATGAACACGTGAGGAAAGGTTTGGAACACTTTGTAAGGCTTGTTCAAATATTCGCGGTATCCGATACCGTTGTAGGTGCGGTATCAGAGTGGGTAAGCGGTTTTCTAGAGTTTTTTCGCCACAACCTAACAGAAAGGCTTCTCTTGTAACCGACGGACGCTAAATTTTACTACTAGCAGTCATCCATTCGAATGCCGTTCAATTACGATCGACACAAACCGCGGGGCTATAACGCTTCGTTTCGCTAGGATACACTTACTTATTCGTTCATGTTGCTACGCGAGCGTATTGAATTGTAACTGAGTGAAGTCCTATTTTGCTGTATGATACCGTATAACAGAGAAACTCGTAAAAAATATAAGAAATAAATAACGCTACGCGCTCATAGTCCGTACAGGTTTCCAAACCACCCACGCCCACTGTTCGGGAGACAGCGTTCAAACCTTGGAATTAGTCAGCTATGGCTGCACTGTATGCGTAGAAATAAATATCTTTATCTTTCTCTCGTAACTATAATTTATTATTGTCTGTTGCAATTCACATCTGCCCTACGGTAGCCTGTCCTTCAGAACACCGTTGTCGGTTTCTTACCGTCATCAATCATTTCATTTATGATTGTTGGTTACGGGTTACCGCTTCTCCCAAAATGTCCCTTTTCCAGAAAATCGCTTACGTAGAAAGAGAGTACTTGTAATGACAGATTGTAATAGAAAATGGCCATTATTATTTTATTTTTAGTAAACGACCGATAAAGGAGTAGAAAATCCACCTAATGGTAGATCACCGTCGCACTAGGACATCAGGAACGCCGAAGGCAGAACTGAGACGTTGCGGCTAAGTAAGCACACTGGGATTCCTTTAGTCACGCGTGGGATGGCCAACAAACACATTACAAACACCTAAGACCCGAGAACAAACATTTATCTGTTACATATATATCTGCCCCGGCCGGGAATCGAACCCGGAACCCTGTCTTCACAGTCAGGGTCACTACTAACTAGGCCGGGTTGTCAAACGAGCAAATACGTAATAAAATTTGCTTGTATAGGACCTTCTTAAAACGCGCTTCTAAAGCCTAATTCCTACCAGGTGTTACTATATAAAATATAGACACGGCCACAATAGCGTATTTTAAGAGTACAATACGAAGAAGGGCATGTATATTTGTTCGCGGTGAAGATGCGGAAAGGAGGTACGTTTCCTTCGAATATGACATTAGTCAAAGTGACGACACACAAAGGGAGCACTCAGGGGCGGCTGTAGGCGAGCGATTCTATATAATATGCTACAATATTAAAAGTCTTGAAGGCCCAGACTTCAAGCGTTATATTTTAGATGTTTTTATCGAAATGACAAAGTATTTAACAGTTTTTGGAGTGTCGTATAATGGTTACATTAGGTTTTGAATAATACGGAGTAGATATATTCTAGTTGTGGTGCACGTTTATACAATACATTTATCCATATTTGACGACGATGCTGTCACGAATATATTTTTAGAACTTTTCATGACGTCCAATTCAGCTATAGTGTAATTATTTTATTAATTATTATTTTATTATTTTGTAATTATCCCTTGCCTAAAGGGACTCCTTTTAATAATATTTTTTAGTTATTATGATATTTTTTAACTTCTTAGTTTTAGGTTTTGTGTATATTATTTAAGTTTATTATGATTATAATATCAGTTGTCACATTATTTTATCAGAATAATATCTAGGTACTCCTAAGTATTACTAGGTACTCCTAAGTAAAAAAGCAGTGATAGCCGTGTGGTTGAACGTTGGACTGCCGAACCGGAGGGTCCGGGTTCAAACCCCGCACGCACCACTAATTTTCAAATATTTAATTATCACTTGCTTCGGTGAAGGAAAACATCGTGAGGAAACCTGCACACCTGAGAGTTCTCCATAATGTACTCAAAGGTGTGTGAAGTCCACCAATCCGCACTTGGCCAGCGTGGTGGACTATGGCCTATACCCCTCACACTGTGAGAGAAGACCCGTGCCCAGCAGTGGGACAGTTATGGGTTGTGATGATGATGACTCCTAAGTATAGCTATAGTACAGGGGCTTGTGTCGGTGGTGATCAACCGAGGAATGCACCAACCACCAACAACCAAAAATTATTGAGCGTCTGCATGCTTCGGTGGGCTCGTAAAGCTGTCGATCCTGGTTCTTTTCCTTAGTTAGCAGTGGTTAAGCAACATTGGAGGCCTACTATATAAAACTTGCGGCAGTTGGGTTGGTCTCTACCCCTACCAATCCACCTTGAAGCTGCGCGGTGGAGTAATGCGTTGCTTCTCTGGTAAGAAGAGTGTCTAGTGGTGTGTGGACTATTGGCTTGATGGATTGACAAGATCGACTCACCGCCTCGAAGCTCGCAGAGTAAGGTGAAGTTCCCGCCCTCCTCCAACGGCCCTACCACTCCTGCGACGTCCCTACCAGCTTCGTCGTACAGCAGAAGTTGATGTGGTGGTACTGTGGGGTAACAACAGTGAAAACATTATCAAGCGGTAGACAAAACATGAAGAAGTAATTGAAAAAAATGATTGTCCGTAAAGTCGATTTACGACGACAATTTTGCAGGATAACGTCATAAGAAAACATTGAAGAAAACCGAATGATTTGGCCGATAGTGTTTCTCTCTCGCTTGCACGCTCGGCTCAGGCGGAACGTGACAGTGACGTAGACGTTAATACTTTTTCGTGCATGCAGCCAGCGTTCATCGGTTTACAAGACGACAAAAAATGGAGAATTCTCAGTTGTGCAGGTTTGTTCGTAATACTTCACCGAAGCGAGTGATAATTCATTTCTAATACGCACATAAATTTTGAATTGCACATAATTACGGGTACATGCAGCAGTCGAACCTTAACCCCTCTGTTTGGGAGTAAAACGTCAAGTCACTTGAAAATTTTAGACACCTATTTATAATTCCGTAATATTAAGCATTTTTTAAAGTCGTCAACAAAAATCTTCAAAATGGCATAAAAAGTGCTTTCTTTTAGAACATCGGGCCTCATCATTCCAAGGGTACTGGCGGGAGGTGGGAGGTAGAAATTGATAGACGAGTTTTTTTTTATAACGCTACACACTCATAGCCCCACACTAGGATTCCCTTTGTCGTGGGTGCCATGGACAACACAAAGACAGGAACACACACCCAGACCAAGGACGGAAATTTAAATTCATCATCCAAATTTCCGCATCGCTGGGAATCGAACCCAGGACCCTCGGAACGGCGATCCGGCGTGTTAACCATTGCGCCGTCCGGGTCGTCATTTAATTTATTTTTTGTATATTTATTACTTATTTATTTATTTATTTAAATTTGTATACGGTCTGGATGTGTGTTCTTGTCTACGTGTTTTCCACGCCACCCACGACTCAGGGAATCCTAGTGTAGAGCTTGATTGTGTGACGTTATTTATTAATTTATAACTGTTTCGTGGAACATTAAAACATAAAGTGTGCTTAATCTGTGTGTCGTGCGATTGTGATTATATTTCGTGGTATTGTATTACATGTTGTAACGCGAAGTTGAACTTTATTCTCCTTGCCCAATTACCACGCTCGCCCAAGGTCAAAAAATGGATTTATATTTCCTCCTGCCTAATAAATTCACGCCATATTTTATTTGCATGTTGTAGATTTGTCTTTTTTACGGATTTAAGCAAACAAGCATGGCGCAGCATGGCGCAATGGTTAACATGCCGGATCGGCGTTCCAAGGGTCCTGGGTTCGATTCTTAGCGAGACGGAAGTTTTAATTGTTCTTGATCTGGGTGTGTGTGTTCTTGTCTTGTGTGTTGTCAATGGCACCCACGACGCAGGCAATCCTAGTGTGGAGCTATGAGTGTGTAGCGTTATTAATCTGATCACCCTTACCAACAACATTGAGTCGTATCTGAAAGTTCCTTGTCGGAGAGTTCTTGAAGTCCACCCTGCAACGGTAGACGCCCTCATCATCAAGCTGGACGGCGTCCACGGTGAGCGCTGAGGGTCTGGACATGGTGACGAAGTACGCCCGACGTCCGAAAGCCAGGGGATCCGACCAGTGCAGGGCTTTGTTGAAACTCCGGCCTCGGACGTCGAAACTGTGGACAATGTTTACTTTTAATCATAAAATAATTTTCACATAATTATGACAAATTAGTATACTCGTAGACTAGATTTCATACATTCTCATAAGTAAGACGGAACTCTTCTCGTTCTCGGAACCCTTCTAGGATCATTTTGTTGTCCGTCTGTCGGTCTATCTATCTGTTCGTGAGTCAAGTCCCCTTTTCTCAATGTATCAAGGTACCTAGAGGTATCAAGCCGAAATTTATATCAAAAAATCAAACTTCTAAGTCAACGCAATTAAAACTTCCCGTTGACCTAGAATTTGAAATTTGGAAAGAACGGAGAAGTTACAGTACGAATAAAGAAAAATCGAATATATCGCAGAAAAAAAAGCATTATAAACAAAATGAACTAATTACATTTCTATAAGTTACTACGGAAGCGCGAGTCCGACTCACTCTTAACCGGTATTTTACGAAGTAACACTTTACACTTGAATGCTCGTGTTTAAAATGCTCGTGCCAAAAGTGTGATATTAATTGATTCTAATAAAATTAGATTAGTGTAAAACTTCCAGGCGTTATAGAGATCTGGTTAGAAGTTGAGTGAACAAAACCGTATTATCCGCACCACTATAATTCAACTTCCTCTTGCAATGTACCAATTTCCCGGAGACAAAATAGGGGCCAAAGTTGACTGACAAACTTTGCCAAATTGTAACAAACTACCACCCAATGCTAACGTAACTTCGGCGTGCCTGTAACAAGACATTGTTGTGTCTACAAAGCAATGCGGCTTGCGGCTTGCGTTTGCGGTTTTCATTTGCGACATGCGATTGCGGCTTACAATACTTTGACAGAGAGTTACATTGCATTTTTTATTCTTTCTATGTAAATGCCTTACTTACAACATGTTCAGTATTGAGGAGGGTTTGGACGTCTAATCAATGTTGTTTAACAAAAACATTGGCTACAACCCATTAATGGCCCACTACTGAGCACGGGTCTCTCCTCATACCTGAGGAGGCCTAGAGCATACTCCACCACGCTGCTCCAGTGCGGATTGGTGGAGGGGTTAGTGGCCAACCCAAGTGTCGGAAATTTTAAGCCGCCCGAAGGTATCCGACATGGCTTAACGACTGCTACCAAATGATAACAACCGGGACCGACGGCTTTACGTGCCCTCCGAAGCACGGAAGCGCTCAAGAAATTTTGCCACTAGCGGTCACCCATCCAACTACCGACCGCGCCCGCTGTTGCTTAACTTTGTCGATCACTTGAGATCGACGCAAGCCGCCGGGCTATGAGCGCTTCACAAAAACATAGTACCTACGATACTTTGCCACATGCTAAGGTAGCAACCCTAACTTTAAGTAAACTAAATACTTATTTTAGGAAATCATACAACTCGAAGCAAACTAATTGCTTCGTAATATCTTACTGATGCAGTTAATAAAGTAGGTCGTAAATTTGCTCTGTTTGTGTAAATGTTTGGAGACAAATTAATTAACAGGATTTTTGTTTTACTAGTAACTGTTCTAGGTTCGCGTCAGGAAATCTGTGCATGGAAAGGGTCCTATTTTGGTCTTGAAAAAACGATTATCTAAATTTACGTGCCTTTTTTATTTGTGAAATTATTGATTGAAATAAAACATTTAATGTTAATCCAAGTTTACTTTTTTTATGGAATCAAATTACGATGAGCATGCTGCACCAGTGGACCACCCCTCCGCTGCCGCCCATGACAACTGTGACCGACCTAGAACTAGACTCAAATGGGGCCTAGGATAGTTAGTCCGGTTAGGATACGGTGTTAGAACATTAGTTGATTAGTTTGTTAGTAAGTAAGAGGACTGGGACAGTGACTGTTTTAGAAGTGGTACTAAGTACTGTGGCGGATGGTGGTACTACCCCGGGCGAACTTTAGGCTCTACCTAAATAATTTATCGTTTTAGATATCGATTTATCGTTATTTTTAATTTTCAACGATAGATGGTATCCCTTAATAATAATTAACTTGTTATCAATACATTCATCCTCGAGGTTTTACTCAAATCCGGTTTCAACCTTGTGATGCTAGTAGAAATCCTACATAAGACCGCTTTAGCAGAAAGAGATAAAATATATAGGATCTAGAATCGGTTTAAAGACGACCTAGATTCCAGATTTGAAACGATTTGATTCCAAGAAATATTTTTCCATTCACCGAAACGGTTAACCGGTTCCCGTCGGAGATCAAAGGAAAGAAAATTATCTTTTGGTTATAACCAGTAATAAAATGTATGTACTCGTATAAGCGTTTTTTATTGGTAAGCAGTTAACGCGGCTTGAAAATTTCGTATAAATCGGTTCATTACATCTGTGACCAAATTAGAACAAGAATCTTACCAACAACTACTAACAGATAGAATGAACTATCACTAACAGTCCTTGCCCCAGTCCTCTTACTTACTAATGAACTAACCCACTAACAGTCTTAATAACACCCTCTGCTAACTGTACTAACCATCCTCGTCCCGATGTGGGTCTTGTTGGGTCGGTCACAGTTGTCACGGGCGGCTGCGGAAGGTTAATATTGTATGGTATTGTATGGATTGCTATCTTCAATCTATAAAAAAATAACGAGACTCTTACTAACATTTACTAACTGGACTATTACTAACAATAACTAACAGGACTAACATTCAGTAACAGTCCCTGTCCCAGTCCTCATACTTACAAACTAACCAACTAATGTTCTAACACCGTCACCTAACGGGACTAACTATGCCAGTCCCCATATGAGTCTTGTTCTAAGTCAGTCACAGTAGTCATGGGCGGCAGCGGAAGGTGGTGCTGCATGCTCGTTTGCTACCTTAAATCAATAAAAAAAAACTTCGTCATCACAACCACACACACCACACACCTTTGAAAACACTATGAAAAACTCTCAGATGTGCGGGTTTCCTCACGATATTTTCCTTCATCGAAGCAAGTGTTAATTAAATAATAATTCTAGTACGCACATAATTAAAAAAATTAGAGATGAGTGCAGGATTCCTCCCAGGTCTCCCGGTTTGGGAGTCCAAAGTTCAAACAACTTGGAAATCCGCTCAAAAATACCTACGTGCACAGAAAGAACGACAGAATAAGAACTAACCTATCAGCACAATAGGTAATGTCTTTAAACAGACCATCTTCGACATTACATGAAACGTCGCGACACACGATCTCAGCAGAATAAAACCATATCGACGTAGCAATCAATGCTTTGCATAGCCAATCGTTTGCATCTCACGTCTGAACTGCACCCAAAGGATTTAATATTAAGTTGCCGATAGATTGCTCCAGCATCTATTCTATTTCCAGCAACATCCTGCTGTTTTCCTACGATTGGTAGTTCCAGTTAAGCGCGTCCAGAAAAACTCTTTATACCCTTTAATTTCCTGCATCAGGTTTTTTAAATTATAAGATTGCTGTCTAACTATAACACCCACAGCTTTACGTGTCCTCTGAAGCACAGAAACGCTCAAGAAATTTTAAATCCTAGCAGTCACCCGTCCATCTACCGACCACGCTAAGGCGATCACTTCGAATCGACAAGCCACGGAACCATGAGCGCTTGAACAATCTACTCTACTTTAATTACAAACAAAAGTAGCTGCACAGAAATAGTACTGTAAGTACACCAAAGTGAATCCCTCTCGCGTTCACGAAACGGAATTGGAGCGGTTTATGCAAAACGTTTAATTGGTTCGCCGATACCGTTTTACCCGACTAACGTGTCGGCTGACTAGCGACTGGCGATACTAGGCGGCCGGTGTACATAACCTATTTCTGTCAGGACCACGTTATATAGAGCCTACGAGGTGTGGAGTGTTATAAACTGAACTGTTTAAATTCTGCGTATTGTATTGCTGAGCATTTTTAGCTGAACGATGAAAATATTGAGTGATGAACAATTGAAATTATAGTTGAAATTAAAAACATGTTTTATTTTATTTACTTTGCAATTTTTTTAATATACTTATTTAATTTGTTGCACCAAAAAAATACAAAGAAGCATATTACGTTAATTCTTAAATCGAATCGCAATTGAATTCTAAAAATGTAATGTCCTTTGTGTTACCATTGTACATGAGAACTGTGACCTTAAATAAGGTAGCTTGTGGATTATTTGTCGGTTATTAACATAAGGAAGTATCGCATTAATAAGCGAAAATAACCGATCTTATTATCTTGATTTTCCGGTTCTCGTATCAGGTTAAGCCATGTTTATAATTTAATCTATTTATAAACGAAAGCGTGGGGCGCTTTTCCTTAAATCCCACTATAATTGTTAACAATTCTGAATCAAAATAATATTTGATAAACAGAATAAAATATAAAAATAACAAAATAACGCTGTTATAATTTATAAAATAATGAAAAAAATGTTTATTCGTAGTCTAAATTCTGCAGTTAAACATAATAAAGACAGTTAATATCCAACGTATACATACATATGTGATTACGCACAAACTTAGATTTTCTTTTGACTTGGTATAAGGTAGTGCTTGACAGCAACCCCAACTGATAGTAAGAGGCGATGAAGTCCTTGATGTTGAGCGCACTAACTTAGTAAAAATCCTATTCACTCTCATCCTGAAGACCCATAACATACGTAGGCGTATTATGAATTAACTAACTTAAAATTTTATAAGCATTATTAAAAAATATTCGAATCAATAGCGCTCCATTTTTGCAGTTTTAACAACTGCCAATAACATTTAGAATTCACAGTTAAATTAATAGTTTCGTTGACGACAAACGCTATTCATCGACGTTCCAAAATAGCTCTTCATACGAGAAGAATCAAACGTGGCGTTTGAAAAATAGGCCAGTTTATGCAAAACGTTTGATTGGTCCATAGATAACACTTTGTTTGAAAGCGTCGGCCTTCACTCGGCAATTCGTATGCTACTACGAGTATGTGTATCAAACGTTTTGAACATACGTGACGCAGTTCATGTGTAACTTGAATGTGTGAACGGCATGTCACATAGAGGAGTTTTAAGCAAAAGGAATGCAAGTTTAAAAGTGCTACTTGCACTTCGGTATGAGACTTGGCTTTCATGTCATTGAATTATTGTTGACTTTTTGATAGTTATTTGGTTTGTTGGACTCTTGAGGGCTAGGGTTCGAATTCTGCACCGATAATTTTCAAAAATTATGCGCGTATTTTTTTTTATTTTTATTTTTTTTATTTATTATGTGCGTATTAGCAATTTTGTATCACTTGCTTCGGTAAATAAATACGTTGTGGGATACGTGTACAGCGGAGAGCATAACTTTTACTTCATGCATTAAAATAATAATGCTGAAATAAATAAATATAGTATTTCAGTGTTTCAATATTCCTTAAATCTCTAAGGATAAACTATCGGAAAAAACTCTTTCTACCACAGAATATCTCATACACGAGTATGACCGTTGATTTTTTTAACACGCTTATATTAGCATGACCTATTATGTATGTTTGTATGTATGTAACGGAATCTTTCAGCATAATTTTCACCAATTTTCAGATGTCTATATTAAACTTGAAAATTTGCACAGAGGTTAAAGGTCGATGACCAAAAAAACTGTGGTGTTTGTGCTGTGGAATATTCGCTGAAAGGCATACCTCGAGTTGTTCGATGGACGAACGGCGATTCGGGAAGTATATCGTGCAATTCCTGAACACACCCTAAAATGTACCCTACCTAAGCTCAAAAGGCAGACAACCCTGCGCCTGTGTTCAAGACTTTATACTACAGCTTGGTTCTTCTTATCTGCGTCACCTATAAGCTTCTTTGCACGGTATATTCCATAAATAATTCATACAAAAATAAACAGACTTCAAAAATTGTTCATTTTACATTGACAAATAATAAAATGAGAACATCATCAATGTAGTCGAAGCCACTTAAATAAGTATAATTACGGATAACTCAAAAATAACCCGACAAATTTCGCTCAAATTTAAATAGGACTACATGACAAACACCAGCTTTCGACTATAAATAGAATCATCAAAATCGGTACACCCAGTAAAAAGTTATGATGTAACATACAAAAAAAAAACACTCGAATTGAGAACCTCCTCCTTTTTAAAGACGGTAATAAAGTGTAACGCGAAATCATCGCTTCAAGTTACTCGTTTATCGCCTAGAAGAACACAAGCTAAGTAACAAGTACTCACGTAAGTAGCTAAGTGCGTAAGAACATAGAGTACGGCTTCATGAGAAAATGGGAGCGAACGAAATGAGAAAATATGGTCTTCCAGTAATCGCCCTTCTGTAACCTATGCCTTAGTGCCTACACAAAAAAATGCTTAGACGGAATTTGTTGAATTGACATACCTTTTTTATTCATGAACCGAATAAAACCCAAGTGTAAGTCCAAGGTTACTTTAGGATATGATATATCAGTAACACCGCATCTGAATCGGTTTAGCCGTTTTTAAGTTAAGCGAAAACAATCGCACAGACAGACTGACATATCGACAAACTGACAAACCAACAAACTGACCTAAAATTATAAATATCATTGTAAGGGATCTGTTAATTAAATTATATACCTAAATTTTAAATACCTTTATATGAAAGGTATTTAAAATTTAGGTATGATGTCTGTAGGTACATACCTACAGACAACTATGATAACTACTGTAGGTATATACCTACAGACAACTATGATGTCTGTAGGTATATACCTACAGACATCATAGGTACTCGAACGCCATATAGAAACAAACATACATACTCGTACATTAACAGCTAAACATTACCCTTGGCGTCACAGTCAGAAAAAAAGTCCTTAATTGTGTAGTAACAAAAATCAGTGCACAACACCGGATAATTTATCCCGAAATAGTCAATGATCGTGTTCTATCCCGTTAAGCATTTGATTAGGATGTGACCCGGTTGCATTTGATTAAGCGGCCGTCCCCGCTCGCCCCGTCCGTCCCCACTCGACCCGCTCGGCCCGCTAACGAACCGACGCGAATGGTTCTTTTAACCAGTGTTTAACTACTTTAGGACATCGGTTTATTCGAACTTGGTAACTGATGCCGCTTTTTAACCGACTTCAATTAAAGAGTACTCAATTCGACTGTATTTTTCATGTATGTTACGTCATAAATTTTTACTGGATGTACCGATTTAGATTATTGTGACCACTTACCACAAGATGGATCGACAGCTCGTTTCGGTGTTCGTCGGCTATTAACATAAGTATTATAGTTAACAAAAAAAATCAAAATATGTGCGTACGTGCTTCTAAAAGTGTGAATACGTTCTAGAAGTGAAACTAAAAAAATAGTTTGGTTAGATATCATAACTATTGTTTTAGCGCTGCAGCGAACTTTAGTTCTAACTCTTGCTAATGTTAGGAACATTTCATCTCATTTTCTCCCACGTTAAAATGTATCTATGTCTTTTTCGTTTCCGTTTCGTTACATTTGCGCGTAATTTCCGTTTCATCGAAATCCAAATCACAACGATACTACAGAAGTTTTCACTTCAAAAACACAAAATAGTAGTAAGTTTTTAGTTTTAAATAGTTTTTGCTACAGCAATAGAAAGTCAAATAAATCAATAATTCATTCAATCATTCGTCAATGACTCATTAGTAGCAAAAGCAAATCAAAGTCCCATCTTCATAGAACGGAGGTTACAATCACTTGCTTATCACAACTCATTTTCATCATCATCATGATCATCAGATGATGAAAGTGGTAAGGAGGAATACATAAATGTTTTTGGTCGTTTCATGTTGAAGTAATCTCCTTTATATTTATGTTTTTTAAACATAATAATATATTTCAGTTGTGTTAAGAATGAGTTGTAATCCTCTTATACCACAGCACCGAGAGCTTTAACCGGACCAAATGTTTCCCTTTTGTTAATAAAGAATATTTAAAATCTAAAATGTTTTAACATGAAACGTTAGTGTAAAAATGATTTTTTTCTTTCATTTAATATATCGAAAAAAAAATGTCCGTTCTATATGTTCTAAAGCTGTCGATGTCACGACCTATCGATGTGATAAGGCTTCGATGTTATAAATTCGATTCAATGAGCTTTCGATTTTAAAAGCTTTCGATGTCACGACCATTCGATGTAATAAACATTCGATGTGATGATAGTTCGATATAATAAACTATCGATGTAACGTGTTCGATGTCATGATCTTCGATGTAATGGAATTCGATGTGGCGTATGGAACCCGCAAAAACAACCATTTAAAAATATAATTTATAACTTGATTTCTAGATAAATATACCAAGTTTCAACTCTTTGCTAATTTTCACACCATACAATGACACACAGGCACCGTCAGATGCCAACAGATGAATATAGCTGGTTGACCTCAACTTATTAATTACCCACTACTGAGCATAGGTCTACTGACCTGGCTCCTTTAGCAGCTATTAACATTAAAAACGCTTCTGGCCCTTTACAATAATATTATGAGTATAAATTTCCTATCCGCAACAATTAAGTTTCCCGGCAATACTCGCAATTAAACAGGCTTTGTTCAAACCCGCCGCAATTTCAATTTCCGCAACCGAATCGCACTCCCCCGCAACCGCAGCAATTATAACTAGATATCAGTCTCGTGGTATCGGTGTTTAAACGTAGCAAGTGCTACGCGCTACGACGTAACGACGCTACGTGGCTACGAATGTTTGTTCTACGACATATTAAGCCCTGTATGCATGTACGCTACATGTTGCTGAATTGGTACATGTTGATATTAGGAAAGTAAAGAAAACTGGCTTCAAGCCTTCAGTTGGGACACGACAAGTCGTTATTTACAAGACTGACCGGTGATGACAATACGGTATTTAATAAATTGAATAAAAATATCCACAGTGACTAAGACAGTGTGGACCAATGTGGGACACTGAAATCCATATTAAAAGTAACTTAGGTGATATCGTCATAATTGCTGTTTTATAATTTGGATAGATCGTTACAAGCAAATATTTCTTGCCCGTTTCCGTACTTAGGAGGGCTTATGACGCAAATGAAACCTCTTTTTATAGAAGTCAAGCCATGTCGAATCCTTCGAGCGATAAAAACTTCCGACACTAAGGTTGGCTGCCTCTCCACAAATCCTCACTGGAATAGCGTGGAGGAGTATGCCTTAGGCCTCCTCAGGTATGACGATAGATCCGTGCTCAATATTAGTGTATTACTCCATAAAGTGGTTGAGACTAAATAGACCAATTAAAGAAAACTATATCCACATAATTATAAGTATTTCAAATCAGTATTTGAACGACGTAGCAATAGCTACGCCGTAGTGCTACGCGCTACGATCTACGCGCTACGAGCTCCGAGCAGAGAAATCTTGTATTTGTCTTCGCTTCATTAAGCTGCGATGTACGATCTAAGTAGTATGCATATTAGTTTTTAGTTAAACTAGTTAAACTATGTGAATCGTATGGATTTCTCCATAACGTACTTGAATGTGTGTGAAGTCGTCCAAACTGCATTTTGGCAGCCTGACGGCGGTTATAATAATATAATTTAGGAATAAGTGTTGTCTGTATCAGTAAGTAACTACAATTTCGAAAAGTGTTTGTAAAAACCCATGGACATTAGTGACTCGAAATGCTTCGACGAAACGTTCGCTTCAACCCATTAATGTCCCACTACTGAGCACGGATCTCTCCTCATACCTGAGGAGGCCTAGAGCATACTCCACCACGCTGCTCCAGTGCGGATTGATGGAGGGGTTAGTGGCCAACCCAAGTGTCGGAATTTCTAAGCCGGTCCAAGGCCTCCGACATGGCTTAACGACTTCTACCAAATGATAACAACCCGGACGGACGGCTTTACGTGCCCTTCGAAGCTCGGAAGCGCCCAAGAATTTTTTACCACCAGCGGTCACCCATCCAACTACCGACCGCGCCCGCTGTTGCTTAACTTTGTCGATCACTTGAGATCGACGCAAGCCGCCGGGCTCATAGCTTCATGACCATGGCACCCTGGTTTGCCGCCCTAATTCGGCCAAAAAATATATTACTCATAAATAATAATAATTATCTCACACACAAATAAAACATTATGTATCGTCATTGTATGTACACCTTATACTTTCCCAAAACATTCGACGTGGGATTACAATTTGAACATTTATTTATGTGAGATTCGAATACCTGTTTATCAAAAGGCTTCATATGGATTCTTGCCAAAAACAATGTTTAATATTGAAAGTTCACACACGTACAATCTACGTGTGTCCTGCTTAAGCATTCTAAATAAATCACATTTTCAAATATGTTACAATTTATTGTTGGGCTCTAATTTGGAACGATCCAATTTGGTTACATCAGATAATATTGAATGTAGACTCGAATTTGCTTTAAAATGTTATAGATAAAACTTTGACGTTACGTATCAACACAATCTTCAACGGTACGTTACGAATCTTCAAAGAAACAACACCTCTTGACCGAATTATAACAGGGCAAGCTAAATAAAACCGTTTAATAAAAACAGTTTTTTTAATGTTCAAAAGAGCAACCGATTTTAAAGCACTTTGCGGCATTCGACGCCGTTTTTTAGCTTAAGAGCGAAGAGTAGAAAATCAAAACAAGATGTTTTAATTTCTTCTGGATTTTTCAAAAAATCTCATTTCAGTGGAACCCTTTGGAATGCCGTTAACCGCGTCTCGATCGGTCAATTCACTCACACATACATACCTACAGACACCATCGCGTGAATAGTCAAATAGCTTCCTAGAACCTCAAAACGTGAGATCTAATGAAAACTCGATTTTTAAAAATTGGGGGAAACAATAACCTGCCTATTTTTGAAAATTTTCATTTTTCTTAGCGAGATGTTAAATAAAATTATAGCCAGTAATATTTATATGTTAATAAATATTTATTTTGTCTAACCTACGTACCTACCGCATCGCCATTTTCTCTCAGTTAACTCATGGAAGTTGAACTGTACACGCGAGAGAAGTTGGGGGCAAAGCTAGTTAGCAAACAAATAACAACTGCATAATGTCGGAGGGATCCTATTTTATTGGATGTACGATGCTGGATTCTGTTCCAATTTCAAAGGTGCACAGCGTAATGTATGCATTGCGTTCGAATGTATCATTCGAATTCGATTCTATTTTTAAATCACTGAAATATTTTTAAATTCAATTCGAACGTATTATTGGTATTTTGTGCCTGTGTCACGAGCAATCGATCGTGTTAGTGAATTCCGAATGACAAACGGTAGTTTGTTTCGTGATTGATGGTAAAATTCTACAATGACAGGTTTAAACAGTAGGTTATCTTCACACTTGTTTATCGAAGCTTGATTGTGTGCGCGCCATGTATGTACACGCCGTGGTACGTGGTTCATACGTACGTGGTGTGTGAAGTCTGGCAATCCGCACTTGGCTATCGTGGGGGACTGTTGCCTGTCCCCCACACATTGAGAGTAGAGTTGACAGAGGAGTTGCGAGAGAACAAGAGTTGCAATTGTGATGTTGTTGAACTTTATTATTTAAGTAGAAGAATATATTAATGACAAAGATGCTTGGATATAGACATCCGCGACCAGTTCTGCTCATGTTAGTATGTATGTATCTGTATGTATGTATTTGTAATATAGCATTATTATTATTTTAAAAATGATGTGCCGAGGTGTTTCTTTCGCCGTTTCTTTTTCTCCTCAAAGATTTAAAAAATCAATATTTAAAGGCACCTTAGCGAAACGGTGGTAAATGCAAAAAATTTACGTTCATAAGTGTATGTATCATACCTACACGAAATAAATGATTTGAGTTTGAGTTTGAATTTCGATAACTTCACTTTGCTTCGGGAAACATGTTCCTTAGTACCCAAACTCGAAAATTGTTAGACGTGATTCATTATACTGTCATAACTTCTTATTCATCAATTGATTGAAATAACCAGGCTTAAATTTTAAGTGAAGATTGAAGAGAAGACAATACATGAGTAAAAACCGCACCCAAATCAGTTTAGCAGTTTCTAAGGTACAATTAAACAAACAACAATTCTGACATCAATTGTTTTGATTTGGGTTCTATTATATTAATTAAGGCCCTCAATAATAGTTTTTATAGTATTTATAAATAATTCGTCCATAAACAGACAGCGATCATTTATATTTTTATATGTATTGACTTTGTAACTAAGAGCGTACTTACGAGTAACTAACATAATCCTGAACGAGCCACAAGCACCACTATGCACAAAGCGACTCGCAGTCACGTTTATATGTCATTTTCGAATCCTATTCAACGTTCTTCGAAATCTTCACGTGAAATGCGTATTGAGTCGTTGACGTCACGAGCGCTGACATCATCGAAGGTACCGTTCGATTCAGTGCAACTTTGTTTCCTGTTCCTTTGAAATACTTCAACCTACTGTTGTATCGTTGGCGGTAGACGATAACATTGTTAGATTTGTTACGGACTAGCTATAAATATCGGTCGTCTAATAATAATAATATATTGTCACAGGAGTGGGTAACGGATAAAAAAGGAATAAGGCCGGTTTCATAAGATGGTGTTGTTATTCACACCACAGGATAACACTCGCGACACGACACCGTTCAATTCACTTCACTTTCCTGGTCTCATCTTTGTTTTTCTTCTTCAATTGTCCTCCTTCCGGATTCGCTTTCGAAACTGAACTGCCCATGCCGTGTTTCCGATCGCCTTATATACCCCTAATTTTGAACGCCAACATTCCAAATTTAAACATTTTTTTAAATTTCTTGTCTCGTTTCAACAAACAGACTTACATTCACATTTTATAGTAGGATTAGTATGGATTTATGTAGGCACATAACAAAACTTTATTGCCTTCAAAAATAGATAAATAATAAAATATATTTATTTCGCATCGTTCCTCGCTTGTGGTAAAACAGGCGACTAACGAACTGATTTTTCAACTGTCACGCAGTCGACAAAGCTACACACGGTACCAAGTTTGTATTAAATTTTATCGGCGAATACGTTTGTAGCGCGACATCATGTAGGGCGACTATCATTTTGAACACTAAAATAACAATATACAATTTCAAAAATGTTTTGAATTGACGTTTTTGGATGGAAATAAATATCATAATGACAATATTCTTTTTTTTTAAACGCAAACACTCGTACCTCTGCCGATATACCCTGGCCGAGATTCGAACCCGGTACGGTACGGTACCGGTAGGCTACCCGGTACGGTAGGCTACAGGGTCGTCTTATTTGACTTATTAGAAAAAAAAACTTTGTACTCCTTTTTAAGCATAATGCATGTGTGTAAAATTTGGCATATTTAGATTTACTCAGAGGAGGGCAGAAATTGATATATTTTTAAAGAAAATAAAAAAATCTGTCAATGTGAAGTGACACTTGACAAAACGAATTACGGTCGAATTTTGAATACAGCGGGTTTCAAGTTCTATGTTTAGACAAAGCTTCGTTATTCCTGTTTGTTCGCTTATTTGACGTAGATAAGTTTGTTTACGTTCACATACAGTGTAACATTCAGTAATTAAAGTGAAATTCAAATTGTATCAAAGTATACTCGTAGCAGCAGATAGTAGTTGTAGCATCTCATTCTATTATAAACTTTATTACTTAAACATATCGTTTATTTTACAATGACTCAGGTATCATTATTGTTTTACACCATTAGTATATTTGAAGTTTGTGTAAGTTAGTGACACGATACAAAGATTTATTTATATGTTTGTAAACTTATTGATTGATTGAAATACCATTAATAATTTATAGCATTACGTAAAGCTTACATCAGTAAAAATCACATCGCAATTGATAAAGCCCTTATTTAATTAGTGCCCTCTAGCTAGAGTCGACTGCCAAACGATTTGTGTTCCGGCCGGGGGCTGGGGAGCCAGTTTTTCTATCTTTCGTGGTCGGCAACGCATCGTCGATGCCTTTGGTTTTCCCGATGTCTATGAGCAAGGATGACTTACATCGAGGATCGTCTGCTCGTTCTAATGTATAGTGGTCGCAATATACAGACAATACTCTGTCCTTAGAATAATAACACTATATAAAGACAGTCTTCATACAAACGCTCTGTCTAAAGTGAAGCACTAAACCGAAACTTTCCCGAAAGCGGGGAATGATTCGGCTGCGGATAATCATATGTTTTTAGCAATAATACATAAATAGCTTTTCAGATATTTTGTGACACAATTCAACTGGACAAATCGTCATAATTCTTTTTTTTTCACGAGACACGTTTGGCGTGCGTTGACATGAGCTGCCCGGTGTTTGGAGTCATATCTGACTCCAAATAAGGTGCTTCAAAACGGCCGCGCGGACTTCGTTTCTAGAGTGTAATTATTCTAAGACTCTGTCCTTACATGAATTGAGTCATGGGACAATGCGTCGCGAAATATTCGAGGGTCTTCTATCTACAGGTACTAATAATAAATCTGTAACTGGTCGCTGTCTGTACATAGAAGATATATGAGAAAACCTTTTACTGGGGTCTTTATTATCGCAATAATATCGCAATAATTTTTGTCTGTGGTTTTGTACGCGCTAATCTCCAAAACGGCTTTTTTAATTTGGGTACGGTTTTCACTAGTATATTATGGTAAGCTTCACTTAACATTAAATGTTTGTTTCATTTCAATCAGTTGAGAAATAAAAAAGTTATATCAGTTTAAAGAATCACACCTAACAATTTCAGAATGTGCGTACTAAGGGTCATGTTTCCCGAAGCGAAGCGAGGGCGGGGCCCCTAGTTTCATATATTTCTCCGAACACGAACGAAGTACAAAAGTGTAATGGTTTTCGTCAAATACCTTTTCTTACTCCTTTCTTGTTTTTTATAACTGCTTTTTGACGCAATTACTACATTCAATTTTGGTATAATTTTTTGTACAGGTTTCCCATTCAACGAATATCTTTTATTTAAATCAAATTTGTTTTACAATATTACGATGTCTGATTGATAGAAATCAATTTCATTTTGAACAAAAGCTCTTTTGACGTGACAACGTCTTAAATTAGGTTAGCTGGGAGTCACTTATGAAAAATAGTAACGCTCGGTAACGTTACGATGAGTCACCGAACGAGAGAGAGGCCCGCCGAATGCCTTGCGTCTCTCTCCCACTCAACTATGATCGGTCTGTCGCGCGCGCAGCACTAGAGAATTAGGCGCATTGAATCGGCGCGTTAAGTTTAAGTTTACATGTACAATGTTTTAGTAAACAAAATATATTTCTATAGTTAAAATTTGTGCAATTCTTATTTTCATTCAATTCCTTGTTCCTATTGCGCAATTTAATTATATTCATATCAATAAATATTCTACCGAGAAAAAGACGTTGTCACGTAAAATCTTCGCCCGTAAAACCGACTTTACAGGCAACCATTTTTTTTATTATTTTTGACATTGTTTAATATTTTTTATTTTTTAAAAACCTTTTGTTACTACATAATACATTGAAATACAACAAAGACGCATTGAAAATGTTTTAGTATGTTTGAGTAAAACCAAATGCTTAGGTAACATAATGAAAATTAAATCTTAATCGTTATTGAAATCAAGAATATGTTTATATAAATATTTTTAATATCCCTTTCATATTTTAATAACAGCAACACTAACTAATATAACAGCAACCAACACAAAAATAAAACCATATACAAATATAGTGCTTTTTAGCTAATAGCCGTCGAACGATCATACGAACTGCCTAATGCTCAGTGGCCACATTAGCCCATGGGCATCAACACCAAAAGCACCACATTGGTTGCCAGTAAGAAAGAAGAGGAAAGAAAAAAATGGTCCTTCGAGTCAGACACATATTTTCAAAGTACCCACATTTGTTATATTGATCAGTAGAATGTAACCTTAGTACAAGCGTCACGTTCCGCCAAACCCAGTTAACGTTCACGTGTAGCTCGTCACGGTGTTTGTTTAAAAATACTGCCAAAGTGTATTGAAACGTGAGCCGAAGGGAGAGAACTCACCGTATTAGACTATCTCTTTCTGCCCTAGATAGGGCGAAAGTTGGCTGAATAACTTTGTTATTTTTAATGGAATTAAGGTAACAAACGGGCATGTAGCACCAACCTTCCGCTGCCGCGCATGACAACTGTGACCGACATAGAACAAGACTCAAATGGGGACTAGGATAGTTAGTCCGGTTAGACGGTGTAAGAACATTAGTTGGTTAGTTTGTTAGTAAGTATGAGGACTGCGACAGGGACTGTTGGTGACAGTTAATCCTATTAGTTGTTGTTAGTAATAGTCCAGTTAGTAATTGTTATTACGAGCCTCGTTCTAATTCGGTCACAGATGGGTTACGAGGAAATTGAGGAATGAGATGGTCGTGTTATATATGATTTTAATTAATTAATAACAAAAAAAAATTAAATGTGGCACTCGGAGACTGCCGCGGTAAAGCTATTGCATAGAATTTTTTATCAACTTATGCAATTATAATTATTAGAAGTTATATAGTTATATCAGAACAGCGCCATCTAGTTTGTAGAAAACATACGTACCATACCTTGGTATTAAGGTACTAGATGGCGCTGATTGGGGGTGTTAGGTTTTTTTCGTTACGGAATTTCTGGATTCGGTCCCCACGCTCAAGGCCCGCGATAAAAGCTATGCAATAGCTTAATATGGATAAACTTTCTCTTTCCCTTCATTTTCTCTTTACGAAGACTGACCATAACACTTGACGTAACACTCAGTACATTCAATTCCACAATATCACGCACTAAACGTTAAGGGCCTAGTTAAACTGGCGTTACAATGCGGAATCATTAGCATGCAAATTTTAGACATTTCACATGTCGGTCTGTAGTTGCTATTAATGCGCTTCGGTAACGTTCGTCACTCACTGTCCGTCGCGCACTGCAAGCTCAACTTGTGTATATTGCAAATTGTAATGGTTCATGGTGATACTGTGTAATAGGTAAGTTTGGTATTATCGGTCACCCAATAGCCTTAGCGCTGGAGCAGCGTGGTGGAGTATGCTCCAGGCCACCTCAGTTACGAGGAGAGACCCGTGCTCAGAAGTGGGCCATTAATGGGTTGAAGCCAAGCTAGGTCACCAATTCGTTAGGTATAACGCGGATAACTGGGATAACATTTTAGTGTTTGTTTAATTTCAATCGATTCATAAATTCTTAAAGTTGACAGTTGATGCCATATAAACATGTTTTCAAAATGTGGGTACTAATGACGTTTTCCGACTCCTAAGCAGGTAAAGCCGCGAGCAAAAACTAGTATATAATAAATACGATTTACTTAACGCTCTCATGGAGTATGCTGTAGGCCTCCTGAGCCGTAAGGAGAGACTCGTGCTCAGTAGTGGGCCATTAATGAGTTGAACCAAAACGCTCAAAAGCTCATACCATAGGTTTCCATGGTAACCGAGAAACGGCACACTACACTGTACCTAAACGGCTGTAATAACTTTAATATAGCGACAAATCCAATTCCTCCGCATTAAAACCGTAGTACGTGACGATCGCTACGTTTATACCGCGATAATGACAACACGAGCGCGTCGGGGAGACGAGGCTAATCTCTGTTCTGTAGGGCTGCCACCTGCACAAGACGCCCGGGGCCCGAGTCTGCATTTTATTTCTTTTTTTTTAGAGGTTTTTATATCATCATCACAACCCATAACTGTCCCACTGCTGGGCACGGGTCTCCTCTCACAGTGTGAGGGGTATAGGCCATAGTCCACCACGCTGGCCAAGTGCGGATTGGTGGACTTCACACACCTTTGAGAACATGATGGAGAACTCTCAGGTGTGCAGGTTTCCTCACGATGTTTTCCTTCACCGAAGCAAGTGATAATTAAATTTTAATACGCACATAATTTTTGAAAATTAGTGGTGCGTGCGGGGTTAGAACCCGGACCCTCCGGTTCGGCAGTCCAACGTTCAACCACACGGCTATCACGGTTTTTATATGTTGACATATAATTATGTCAACCCTATTGTTTTTTTACAAAAGATTTATACATCATACAAATAACATTAATCAATAATAGTCATACACGGATATTAAAACCGCTTAATGGAAGAGCTGCATCGGTGAAACGTAAACATGTTTTGCTCTTTAAGAGAGTTTTTAAATACTTCCGTTGCATCGTTTCGAAATTATTTGATATACGAAATGAATCAAACTGTGCAATTGAAGCTTTTACAAATTAGCAGACTTGGCATCCAGTTGATTGCTTGAAATAACGTTATTTTTTGTTTACAATCAGAACAAATCTTAGTATATTAAAGTGTGATTTATTGAAGGTAAAGGTCTGCGTACATTACATCAACTCAACTCCGACTAGGCTCCAAATGTTAATAATATTATTGAAAAGCATTGAAATACATACTCGTATTTCCAACCTCGGTTTGACAACCCTATTGCAACCCCTCGCGCCCACAGATGACAGATTTTACAAATTGTCGTGTAAGGGCGTTTGTTAATTACTTTAGCGGGGTTTATTAGTAGTGTAGCGGAGTGGGTTGGAGTAGCATTGATGGTACCGGGTTGGAATCCAGGTGTAGTTATGAGATTTGTTAGAGAAGAAATTAATTGAGCAAAATTTTCTGTCAATTTAAGCGTGAACAGGAGCAGACTGACAGAGTTTCTTCCACAATTAAATTATTATTTTATTATAGTTTTTAAGAGAAGAGAGAGTTATAATATCGATCTAACGGATCGATATTATAATATCAATCTAACGGATCGATATTATAGTTATAAAAAATATTTGTATGTTAAAGTAAATAAATAAAAAATAAAATATTCATTCGCAACCCATGTGAGGGGTACAGGCCAGTTTACCACGCTGGCCAAAAGCGGACTGGCGGACTTCACCCACTTTTGAGAACATTATGGAGAAATATCAGGTGTACACATTTCCTCACGACGTTTTCCTTCACCGCAAATGATAATTTAAGTTCTAAATACGTACATAATTCTTGAAAATTAGAGGTAGGTACCTACTCTTGAAAAGACCAATTTGCAACGACACTGTTATTCTACTCGAATACTTCGCGGTACGCGTAATAAACGACGAATACTATTATTTAACAATATAATATCATTCTTTATTAATATAATATCAATATTGGTCACATAGGGTCACATCACACAAATAAAATTAATTGTCATCAAACCGCCATCGCGATATGAATTCCTGATCAACGGTAATTAATTAACATACTTTGGTAAATTTATCATACTGTATAAATTCCTCTCCGAAAATAATTAGGTTTGCTTATTATTAATGCATTTGTAATTCATGATTATCAGTGAATTTGTTATATTGGGACGGGCTGCCGGCAAACCCGGGTGTCATAACCAGAGATGGTCAAAATATAATTATGACAAGTTTGCACCCCCGTTTTACCGCCTTAAGGGGGCGGTTCGCGGCCGAGACCGAGACAGGAGACCGAGACGGGAAACCGCGACCGTCACTTTGTATAGGCGCGACAGACTGTCTCGGTCTCGGTCGCGAGTTATCGCCTATACATTGCCTATGGTCAAGTGCCGGTCGCGGTCTCCGGTCTCGGTCTCCTGTCTCGGTCTCGGCCGCGAACCGCCACCTTTAGGGGGTGAATTTTCAAAAATCCTTTCTTAGTGCTCCCCTACGTTATATAAGGAAGCCCCGTGCAAAATTTCAAGTAGGTACCAACCCTTATAGTTTAGTCCCTGCGTTGATATGTGAGTCTTGATTGACCATTGGTCACATGGTCATAGCGAACACATTTTCTCACATTGAGTGAAAATTTGAGGTGTAAACCTATTTCCGTTCAAGAGATAGAAGCATATGACAGACAGAGATACAAAATTAAATACTACAATACAATAACTACAGCGGAGGAATTTTAATAGGGTTTCGTTAATACCACTTAGGTACGGAACTCTAAAAGTGTTATTTTATTTTCAGTAAATTACATTTTTAACAACAATGGGATTGATTGTGTGTCTTGGTGGTAAGTGGCGTCCAAGATGTAATAAAATTCAATTCTCTCTGTTCTCGAAGCCTTTAAAAAATAAACTATACTAAATCTTACTCCTACATTCTTTAAAAGGTGCACACAGTCTTCACATGTTAATAAATAGATTCTGTTATTGCCACTTAGTAGAACTCTGAAACACAAACAAAGTAATTTCAACTCTATTGCCAAGTTGAAAGTACAGATGGGCCTCCAAACTATAGTTATTAACGAACTATCAATTCAGTGATTGGATAATAGAACACCGTTGCAATAAAGTTGCCGAATTGCACCAAACTTTGGATAACGAAGTTGCCTCAAAATGCCGCAGTTACCGGCGATTAGACTAATTTGCCGTACTCGGCTTATTTATTACCCTGTACGTGACTTAGTTTGTGAGAGGCATGCGGGATAGTCGTAACTGCTTTGTATTATTTTATTATAGATAAAGACTACTAAAATTGATAACCTACAGATACAAATATTTATAGATAGATGAGTGCAACTACGTAACGAAATACCAACCGAAACATCTTAAAACCAAGTCATCACATCTATACAAATAAAATTGGAGTGTCTGTTTGTAATATTAAAGTAACCGCTTTTTACTAAAAACATATGGATGAATACACGATGCATATACCAAAATAACATTTTTTTACAATTTTTGTCTGTCTGTCAGTATGTTTCTTTGAGCTAATCTCTGGAACGGCTGGACAGATTTTGACGGGACTTTCACTGGCAGTTTGCTGATGTGATAAGGAGTAACTTAGGCTACTTTTATTTCAGATTTTTTTTTATTAAATTCCACGCGGACGAAGTCGCGGGCACGGCTCGTCTTCTATAATAAGACAAAATTACGGCGCAGTGTGAACTCCGTAGCTTCAACAAAATGAACATTCACCTTTATTTAGTTGCATAGTCATTCGGACGTAACTTCAAAGGGCTTCGTTCTATTTATATTGAATTAAGAGTAGGGTCACCATCACACAATTAAAAAAGTCCGGACTATGTAAAGCAATATAATGGCTAGATATTATTAAAAAACCTATAACAGTCCGAACTTTACGTTACTAAATAAAATATAGCAACTTTTTCCTTAAAATTAAGATTATTAAGTTGAATTAAAATTTACTAGTTAATTATAATTAACTAGTGTTATTTTAAAAATAATAATTTTTAAGATACATAAATTACTTACATACTGACATTTTTATACTTTAGTAAATAGTTATAATAGCTTATTTTCATATGCTGACTTCATTATAACTTTTTTTTTATTCAGTTTTAATTTTCAAGCCACACAAATCAAAATGACAGATAATTTAAAAAACCTGACAAAAAACCAGAACTCCGGGTATGTCCCGACAAATCCGCACGTCTGGTAACCCCTAAGGGGTAGAGGTATATCACTCGTGAGCCAATAAGCCAGCGGATTTATGCTAAATATCTGAATCTTGCAACATCCCTAATTAACCTAAAAACCGAGTAATCCACATGATCAAAGAAATACGTTTTATTGAATGTTTTAAAATGTCAATTAAATTGTGATATATTTTTCATCACTCAGTATTTTGAATGAGAGCAACTACTTGATTTTACCTATTCAAAAACCCCACATTACGCAACATACGTTTAAAAAAATCTCACATTACGCAACATCCGTTAAAAAAGCCCATATTATGCAACATCCTTACAATAATTACACTATAGAAACGAAGTCCGCGCGGCCGTTTTGAAACACCTTAATTGGAGTCAGAAATGACTCCAAACACCGGGCAGCTCATGTCAACGCACGCAAAAAAGGATTATGTCGATTTGTCCAGTTAAATTGTGTCACAAAATATCTGAAAAGCTATTTATATATTATTGCTAAAACATATGATATCCGCAGCCGAATCATTCCCCGCTTTCGGGAAAGTTTCGGTTTAGTGCTTCACTTTAGACAGTGCGCTTGTATGAAGACTGTCTTTCTATAGTGTTATTATTCTAAGGTCGGAATGTTCTTTGATAAGGAAGTTTCCTGCCAAACCCCTCACCTGTACAAGGGTTTCCCGCCAGCGTGTCTGAACCACAGCACCATGTAGACCCGGTCCTCGTGCGAGTCCGGCTCGATGTCGCAGGGCAGCGCGGCAGTGCGGCCCACGACCGCCTCCACGTCCGACGTCGACACTGGAACAAAGTCCACTACATCTTACTTCATATGACCTGTTCACGACGCTTAGCGGATTTAAATAATACACTATTCATATTTTTGAATGTAAACGGGTGCTCACGATTTTGGATGGTTTTACCGATATTTCGACCCAGTCTAGCATCTGGCTAAATACAGAAACAAAAAACTAAATCCCCTTTTTTTACGGAATTAAGGAATAGATATTCATTTATGATCCACTGATCATAAAGACACATCACATCATAGAGAATCACAAGACTTCTTCACAAGAATCTTGTCACATAAAATAGTCCTATTGTCCTATATTGTTTGACTGGAAGTGTTTATTATTAAGTTATGTACGTGAATATTATTATAAGACGGTGCCAACACGGTACCAACTGTCCCTCTTATCCCTAACTGCTAACAGATCACGCTATCGCACAATACACGCATAAACACTATTAATGTCCAATATAAGCTAAACCCTCGCTTTCAAACCTGACCCCCCGCGCTCAATGGACTCGCAGATACCATTGTCTCGCTCTAATTTATGTTGGCCTAACTACCGCTCATTGTTCAATGTCAGCATATTATCTAAGGGTCAACTCATACTGGCGCAGAGTCAAAGCGCAGCGAAGCGGATATCTACGTCCCGTTTAGACACGACGAGAAGACGCAAAAACGCGCGAATATGAGTATGTAAACGGCATTTTCGTGCATGTTCGCTATTCGCTACGTAGGCTGGGCGTATGCTGGAACGCAGGCGACGCAGGTCCACGCAGCGCAGAACTGAGCAGATTTTGTAAAGTATGGAACGTCATTGAGCTACGTATGCTGCGACGCAGGCACGTCAGACGTTGACATGTGTCAGTCCTGCTCTGCGTCCCGTTGTAGAGCCGGCACAGCGCGACGCGCGGCACAGTTTTGTTGCAATGACAGTCATGACAGAACGTTTAATAGAATCATTGTCAAACGTCTATTCTTTGTACTAGCTAAGATGCGAATGAGTTGCGTCGCAGCATACTCAACTGCCCTGAGGTGTACTGAACTGTGATTTGCTGTACTGCGTCGCCTGCATTCCAGCATACGCCCAGCCGTATTCTCGCTCGTTCTCTGTGTCGGTTCTTTGGCACGAATCAAAGGATTTCTCGTTTGAATTCGTGTGCGCGTCATTCTTGTGAGATATATGAAAAAGACGACCGTATGGCGCTATAGTTAACATGCCGGATCGCCGTTCCAAGGGTCATTGGTACGATTCCCAGTAAGGCAGAAATTTGAATGATGTGTTTAAATTTCTGTTCTCTGTCTGGGTGTGTGAGTTCTTGTCTTGTATGTTTTGTCCATGGCACTCACCGTACAGGGAATCCTAGTGTAGGGCTATGAGTGTCTAAGATCATTTTTATTTTTAAAGAGAAAGAGATCGAATGAAAAGTCACGAATACGTATACGGGTGTATTGTGGTCGTTTTCGTGCACGACTATTCGGCGAACAAGTAATCCGAATATTCGGCCAAGGATCTAAACGAGGCGTAAACGGTAAAAGGAACACGAATGTTATTTATAATGTGCCATGGTAACGTAAAGCTAGGGTTGAATATGTACACTAGGTGTTTTTGTAAATGTAGGGTTGCTATACATCTAAAGTAGGTAATAGGTCAACAGCTCATTTACTTTTGTTTATAAAAATAAATAAATGTTCAAATTTTCACTTTTTGTTTTTTTACGTAATTAGCTGTTCGCTTAAACTCTGCGTTTGGCGTTTGAAGCGCACAATTAGATCTTATATAGCTGTACACATGAGAACGCACGCTTTGCTCAGTTCTTTACACGCGGGTTATCAAAGCGCGCTCTTAAAACGCCAACTGCGTACAATGTATAACCCCTTATACACATTATTCGTTTTAAAATACTGCCGCCGCGCCGTTAGTTTTTATTACCTCAGGAACCTACTAAATTATCCAGATAGATTATTACAAACGGTTGTCAATGTTTCCTATCTAAAATTTTTGAGTTTGCCATTAGCTTCTAGAAGAGCTCGAACGTACTTGGTACTTGTCAGAAATCCGTGCCCAACCTTGCCCATATAGGCCCATTACAAAACCAACAATCAAATAGATATTTGCGTGTGATCGAAAATTGAACGATCTTGGAATAACAAACGTGAATGATTCTGTGGAGAAATGACGCATAATTTCCTCGAATGAATGAGCAAGTTTGATGAATGAATGGACGATCGCCTTAATGCTGATTAATCGACAGTGTTCTGCGCTGTATAATGAACGAATATATCTGATAACGAATGTAATAGAAAAAGTTAATTAACAGTGCATTATTTAGTTCAAGTTTAGTTAGTTTACTAGTTACGTAGTTACATATTTTTAGAGGCGACTATCTTAGTTCTCAAGGGTAGCAAAACATCTATGACCAAATAGGAACAAGATCTTTACTAAAAATTACTAGCTGAACACACTAACAAGTTTGTTTGAAGATAACCTACTTGTTCAACCATCAAGTACTCAAGTCATAACACTCATACGAACCTAACGTCTCAGCCAATTTATGATAGACAAGATAGCCAATTTTTTTTGGCTGTAAATTTTATAAGATATTTGTTGCATTTACTCCACTAAACATACCCTGGCACGCACGGTAGACTATGACCAGTAAATAGGTCTCCTTAATGATTAAGAGCAACCCGTGTTCAGTAACGGGTCCACAATGGCCACATTCCAATGAGTAAACTCCATTAATAAATGGTACCGCTGTTAATAATTAAAAGGTACCAAATGACTTCATTCCCCGGTAATACCAATTTCGTTTGCACCAGACAAGCAGTTCTTTGTTGACGCAAGCTGATTAAATGGTGGTATAATTGAACGTTTTATTTGCGATTCATTTCTATAGTTCCAGTGATTTCAGTCGTTTTCAACAGTCGGAGTCTCACACGTAGGGTTACGTCCCACCACGCGATATTAACTCTAATTTTGTTTATCCCGCTATATGTCCCACTGCTGGACATATAGCGCTATAGGTCCTCTCTCACAATGTGAGAGGCACATACCATAGTCCACCATTTCTCTCTACTCTATATCTGTCATGTGAAATCTATGGTTTTTATGATGTTGTAGCGACGGTGATCACATACCACGATGAAGACGACAATATTTATATTTTCAGTTTGACGACCTACTTTAATTATATGGTGCAATGGTTACGATACATGACTGCCTGAAGGGTTCTGGGTTTGATTCTCAACCAAGCTGAAACAACAAGTAACATTACTAACTATCACTAAGAGTCCCTGTCCCAGTCCTCATACTTACTAACAAACTAACTAATGAATGTTCTAACACCGTCTCCTAACCGGACTGACTATCCTAGTCCCCATTTGAGTCTTCTTCTAGATCGGTTACAGTAGTCATGGGCGGCAGCGGACGTGTGGTGCTGCATGCTCGTTTGCTACGTTAAATAAATAAAATAAATCTAGTTAACCCAGTTTAAGCCCGATAATCATCGGTATTAGAGAAAAATATTAAGAGCAAGGGAAAATATCTGTATTTTCATTATCTGGTAAATTCCAAGAAGCGTTGAGACCCTCTTTGTAATTATAGCTAATCCTTCCTTCGAACATCATAATAACGATAAAACATACATTTTTATTCCAACGATGAAATAAACCGATAGAATAAACTCAGTTCCGAGAACACAGGAATCCTTAGCAACTATCCAAAGGCTTAATTTAAAAAAAATAAGATAACCGTGTTTTTCACAGAACAGAGAGACAGTCTTCCGTGATCCTTTTTATAATAAAACAAGCCTATACCCGCGGCTTCGCCCGCCAAAGATCCCTAAATAAGGGGTTTTCCAATAAGGACTTGACAACTTTTTTTCAAAATAAAATGAAAACCATTTGAGATATTTCAAAAACTCTATTATCGGATTGAAGTAAATTCAAAACATTTATGAATGGAACTCGACTTCAGTCACATGGCCACCGCGGGCACGTTTGCAGCGGTCGAGTTGTGTTTTACCAAGAACAAAATATTTTGACCTAAACTTATAACTAATTAGCTTACCCCGCGAACGTTGTTCCGTCATATAAATATGTAGATACAAAAAGCGCGATTTAAATTTGATGGGTGGGGGTAGGGAAGTGAAAATTTAAGATTATATGTATGTTTTTAAGCTACACCATAAAAAATAACCAATAAAAAAATTGTCCAAAAAATGAAAAAAAAATTTTTAGGGCGAGCCACCCTTAACACTTAGGAGTATGAAAAATAGATGTTGGCCGATTCTCAGACCTACTCGATATGCACACAAAATTTCATGAGAATCGCTCAAGCCGTTTCGGAGGAGTATGGTAACTAACATTGTGACACGAGAATTTTATATATAAGAGATAATATGCTGAATACCGAACGTAACATTTCTTAAAATTGGTTCAAAGCCATTCACAAGCATCGATTGGTCATTTACAACCACACGTCAGGTAAGCAAATCGTTCGAGGTACTATGACAAAATCCTTTCCGTTTTATTGGAGAGCCCAAGGTATCAATATCTGTCCCAACACGATATTTTGCGACATAAGCCCATTGCCGTATCATTTGACGGCGATAAAAGATTTTTTGCGTTGTAAACTGCAAACTGGTGCGAACCGGTTATTCTCTCCTTATGTCTGTCAAGTTTCACACTTAATTTATGGTCGGTAACGCAACGATGACCCATTAGCGTAACTGATGTCTGTGGGCGACGCTGATCACTTCTTCTTCAGAACTTCAGGCGTTTAAATATAAAAAATAAAAAAGTAAGCTGAAGTTAAGCAGTTTTGGCGTGGATATTGAATGTTGGTACGGAACTATTCCTGTGTGAAACCGACTCGCACTTGACCAATTTCTTTAATCACATACGCACATATCGCTACAAACTTTTGTTCTATACAAGGCTTACAGAAGAAAAAGGGTATGCAACTAATATAATTACATATGTATATCTTATGTATTAAAAACGAAACGATACTCACTCATTGATTAAACAAAAATTTTCGGAAGCTAATTGACTTATGAGGTTAAAAAGGTAGTTTACGTTAGTTAATAACGGATTAACTGATA
This sequence comes from Ochlodes sylvanus, assembly GCA_905404295.2. Lineage (NCBI taxonomy): Eukaryota > Metazoa > Arthropoda > Insecta > Lepidoptera > Hesperiidae > Ochlodes > Ochlodes sylvanus. The sequence continues at coordinate 9,321,707 of FR990144.1, forward strand.
TTCCACCTGTTAAGATACCGGGGTTGAACGATTTCCAAAACTCAACCGTGAAATATTCTTTTTCAAGATTCGGTCGCAGTGTCAAAAAGTTAGAAAAAGTATTATTTGTTAGGCGTTCTACTTATAAGAATTTCTGGCATTGTACGCCTCAACCAAAGTTTCATCACAATCGGTTCAGTTGTATACGATAAAGACTTAGACACTTTCATTTACTTTATTTTCAAAATCTTAATTTTTATTTTATTTTTATTGGTGATCGATGCACGCTTGCAATGAAGCAATTACCTAACCCTCCCGCGACTACAATTTGTAAGTAATACAACAGTACAGCGGTTTCCATTTCCAAAGTGACAGATTTCGCTCCAAAATTTAATGTCGATTGCGGTGATCGAAAACAACCCTTAAGGGTAGGTGGTAGAGCTCAAAATAGACGCATTTGTAACCGAGGTGTCTACGTAGATGGAGGTGAAAGAATTTGTTACAAATATACACACGGGTAAGTTGGTTGTCTGACTGTGGGTCAAACTTATAAATATAGTCTTTGTGACGCTTATGTTACCAATTTAAAACAACTATGGTCGAATTGGGGCGGCCTAGAATGGCTATGGATTCAACTCATTAATGGCCCAATACTGAGCACGGGTCTCTCCTTATACCTGAGGAAACCTAAAGCATACTCCACCACGCGGCTCCAGTGCGGATCGGTGAAGGCTATTTGGTTAGCCACTAACCCCTTCACCGAAGGAAGTAAGGTAATTTACACCGTAAGGAAGTAAGGATCTATTGTTGAGGTCCAAATATGAAGTATAGAACTTCTTACGATAGCAGTGAATTAGTTCTAATCGATTTTAGAACCAGTCGTTATTTTTTATAGACATACATAATATTAACTGAACTTAAAAATACTGATAAAACAAAACACACAAAAAAACTGAAACAACAATAAAAAAATTACGCCAAAAATACTTATCTGGCTGTAATACAAATCTTTTGTATAATGTTTACAATCAAATTCTATACAAAAACTTGCTAACCATTCTCCGTGCCCGTGTGTGCGGTAAGGTTATCTCAATCGCAGTGAATCACCGAAGACGCCATTAGGCGGAGTGAAAGTGTAATTTGGTTTTAGGAGCTCACATTAGAACAGGTGAGGGTGACAACTGGAGCATGCTGCACCACTGCAAACCACTCAAGATTGGTATTAAGAAAGAAAGAATCAAAAAAGAATTGTGTGGTTTTATGAAACCACGGTAAAAGTGAAACTTTTTTTCACATTATAGACATTTAACTAAAAATTTATGGAATGATATTCCATTAAGGGTATAAAAATCGCTTTATCAATCTTAATTTTATACTTGGAAAATTGGAATGATAATGGGAAATAATAAAAGTAGACAGTTAGTAGTTACATTAAACACTGACAAAAACAAACAAAATAGCGTGGAGCACTGGCACAAATGAGTAATAGTCTATACACTACACGGTCAGCTGCTGCGAACTATAGGCGCCGCCATATTGGCCTTGGCTGCTCTGAGCGCCTTTCACTTTAGCACTACTCCGCGGTCGACCGTCACGCGACATGCAACACACAGACGAAAAAGTTTCACTTTAAAAAAGAAAAATGAAATCAAATATGAACATTTATTTCTCCATTTTACATAATAACAACAAGAACAAGGGTTTTGTATAAACTTACACGTAAAATAAACTCAAACTCAAATCATTTATTTCACGTAACGAACGTCAATTTTGTGCATTTACCAACGTTACGCTGTGCCTTTAAATATTGAATTTTAAATTATAAATCTTAGAGGAAAAAAAGAAATACAATACAATATTCCTAAATATACTTTATGCTATCACAATATACGTTGTTGTACCCAGGCATTCTGGGCTCGTTGATTTCGTGCATACTTACCATAATAGGCCCATTAAAAATCAATTTGTTATGTTATGTAACATCATAAGTGTATTATTTATAAATATAACTGTGCATCGACTACATCATAATTAAGAACAGTTAACTGTTGATGATACGAGTACAACGCGATTTACACTTTTGGATCTGCACCGATGACATTATTGTAACAATGGATGCGAAAAGTAACAGGACGAATGAGATAGAAACTACATTTTTCGCGCGTTAGAGACATTTATCTATTTTCTTTTTACATGTAAGTATAACGATATGATTGATTACATGACTTTAGTCTGTGATAATTAAATTCTATAAAGCACATTTTTTTTTAATTAAAGGTGCGTTCAGGATTCGAATGCAGGCAACGTACGGGAGTTGAACATTTAAAAGAATTAGCTACCAATGTATTCAAGTTCAAGCATAGTGTAGTATTCTTAAATCAAACCGTGAACTCTGCGTAGCAGGCACACTTTATTGAAATTGTTACCTCTAAACCCAGTGACCTGCATGACTACTTTCACTTAAAACTGGAAACAGTAGAAAATAATAAGCAGATCCACTTCAAAGACAGTGGAATTCAATGAACACCAACAACTTTGTGCCAATTCGCGCGCGGCCATTTTGTGTCGTAAAACGCAACGACTTCCGCACTGCTCCAAACGACTTCAACATTCGATAAAACTCTTTAGTGTGCACGCGGCTTAATATTGTTTTAAATGTTTAAAGGAGCTCTCTATTTTTTTTATTGAAAATGTGTGGAGTAAAACGCCTGATTTTTATCTCTATATTTTTATCGATTCATAAACATGACGGGTCCTTACCCTTTCTGCACTTCAAACACGACCGTAACTATTTTATCAAAGGATGTGAATAGAATATTTACACCATTCTATTATCAATATTTTCACAAAATACAAATAATAATAATAAATAGTGCTACACACTCACAGCCCCGCATTGGGATACGAAATTTAACGTTCATAATTACTTGTCATATACTCGTATGTAATTGCATTGGCGTAGGAACTGAATTTGTCCATAGAGTAAGAAGTAGTAGTATAATGTATAGTATAATTTACCTTGCAAGATTCGCGATACCCCTGAGTTACTTAGATATGTCCGTTGCTCGTCTGTCCTTTAATAGGCTATAATAATTATATAAAATCGTATGTAGATAATCTCCAAACCAACAACATTAATCTAAGAAGTTTCCAACATTCGAAGATAGTTTGAAGCCTGAATTTTGCAGACTTTAAATTTCGTCGTCGTAAGAGTTTGCCCAATAAATCATGTCGCAGCTTACGTCGGCAACGTTCTACATTCCGTCTCTTATCCGGCTTTGAAGGAACGTATAGACTTATTCTTCTATCGGATAAGAAATCAGTGTTCCGTTTAAAAAAACGCTTTAAATCCCGCCCTAGAAGTGCCTGCAGCGCTAAGTTTTATGTTTATAGCATTCGGGACTAAACTAAATTGTTTTTTATGCAATTAACATAGCAAAAGAGCATGCAGCACCACCTAATCCCACCACAAGCAGGGGTGTTTCGTTTGGAACTCCTTACACTTCAAAATGGTAAACTGTAAATATATGATGATGACTTCAATATGGGCCAATAACAGCCAAGTATAAATAATGTTACGCGAGTTCCCATCCAGCAATAATAACATGGGGCAAATTCCTAACGATCTAATTCAGTTAACGTCTCCCAGAAGGACCCTTTCATCTTCAGGTTTAGTTACATAACACCCATTGCGAGGGTTCTAATGGTCTGTTTAATATTAATGTACGTTTGTTTAGTTTGTAATGAGCTAAGAGTTTTTAGGAGGAACTTGTATTAGTGTTCGTATACTTAAATATTACTTAAATAAAAAAGAACAAAATGCGTGCAATTCACACATGCTTCAAAAAAAACGAATACCTTCAGTCCAAATATTGATGTTTTGCTTTGCTTACGTCAGCCGGCATTTTGCCAATGCTATATCCTGCCTATCTCAATTTCTCCCACGTTAAAATGTGTCTGACGTTGACGTTTCATTTCATTTGTGCGTCATTTCCGTTTCATCGGATTCCAAATCACAACGGTACTATAGAAGTAATCACTTCCAAACTAAAATAAAAGGCTTCCACACTCGTAACCCACACTAAGATTTCTTGTTTTGTCAGTAGCACGGACAACACATAACACATGACTAACACACACGACCCGAGAACAAACATTTATCTGTCACATAAACATCTGCCCCCGCCGGGAATCGTACCAGGACCCTTTGATCATCAGACAGGGTCACTACCAACTAGGCTACGAGGACTATAATCTACATATTATATCTCTATGAATTTCATATATAAGATTATTAATTTGTTATTTCCTATTAATGCACAGTAAAGAATTTTTCTATGCTATTCCATGGGCGCGCTCCATTAAGCGACCACAACGCTCAAAACGACTCTGTTTCTATAGAAAAATGAATTGTTTTGAACGTTTTGATCGCCTAGTGCAAGTAGTATATTATAGATGCTGTATATTATGCAATCGTACCAGATAATACATCACTGAGCATTTAGGCAACGATAACCAGTTACGTGGCATGATGCATGACGTGTCGTTAGAATGACGTAGATAACGTGTACATTAATATTGTAACGGAGTACTAAAGTACACTAATGGTTATTGTGTGTATTTATTTAGTTTAGTAAGGCTGATGGCAATTGACGTAATATAAATTACGTCTATGGAGATCGGAGACCGGAGACCGGAAGACCGTTTTTTTAATTCTAGTGTGGGCTATGAGTGTTAACACTCATAGCCCACACTAAAATCCACTACATAGCACACATGAGTGTTAACACTCATAGCCCACACTAGGATTCCCTGTGTTATGGGTGCCATGGACAACACGACTTTGAAATCCCTACTAATCCCTACTAATATTATAAATGCGAAAGTAACTCTGTCTGTCTGTCTGTCTGTCTGTCTGTGTCGCTTTCCCGCTTAAACCTCTCAACCGATTTTGATGAAATTTGACACAGACAATCTTTAGACCCTGAGAAAGGACATAGGCTACCTTTTATTGCGACAAAAAGGGATGAAGAGGTTGAAATAGAGGTTGAAAGTTTGTATGGGATTTCTTCGGGTTTTAAGCACATCGCCATCTAGGGGTGAACCTTCCTAACTTAAAGAATAAGAACGCCTAGCGCCATCTCTTAAAGAACCATGAAACTTTATATTTAAGCACTTGATAATAAGTTTCCCGAAGCGAAGCGAGGGCGGGTCGCTAGTTTATAATAATAATAATAATAAATCTTTATTTCAGACAATATACATACAAATACATGTATAATGTATGTACAGAGGTCCATATCATAAATACCTTACAGACTAACATACATATAACATTTTAATTTATATTTAATTTATATCCCATATTTTTTTATTTTGCTCTTAAAAACCGTTGCTTCACTAACTCTCATTTAAAAACCCATGATCGTGAACATCCCGAATAGTACATTAGGGAGTCGTAGAGGAAATGAGGGTTATAAGCATATAGTCAATGATAACATGGCGTGCTGGATGTGGCATTATCGTTTAGATAAGGTAACGAGCTCATGACTCGTCCGATCTAGTACGACTCTACTTGTATGTTCGGCTTCAGTTTCACTTTTTTAGAAGCGACCATCTCAGTCCTCCAGATGGCAACACATCGGTACACACATGGAATTAGAACGAGATCCTAACCATTACTAACTGGTCTATTACTAACAACAAAAATATCTATCACTCACAGTCCCTGTCCCTGGCCTCATACTTACTAACACCGTCTCTTGGAATAAGTACCCTAGTTCCGATTAGAGTCTAAAGGAGTGCGCACATTACACCAACTAGACGTCAACTCCACTCCGACTCCACTCCGTTTCAACTCCGACGTTCCGTTCCGCGATCAACGCTTCATCGACGTCAACTCGACTCCGTCTCCACTCCGTTTCAACTCCGACGTTCCGTTCTAGGTACATTACGTCATTGTGTCGGTCGACGCGTGGACTACTCGTCTACGGTGAGTCGTGAACGCAACGTCGACGCGTTGGTCTCGAAACGGAACGGCTATGGGTGTAGGGCGAGCCGTACAGGGCTTTTAAGTATAAGTTCGAAATCCAACCTTACCTTCAAAGATTTATGGCTCATAATTGAATGTTAGCTTTGTCAAGGTTTTAGTCGCGTTGGCGTCTGTCGGTCGTGGAGTCGTTGTACTGTGCGCACTCCTTTAGTCTAGTCTAGATCGTCACAGTTGTCATGAGCGGCAGCGGAAGGGTGGTGTGGTATGCTCGTTTACTACCTTAATTCCATAAAAATGCTCTTAATACAAAGATAAACCTAACCTTAACGGAACTGGTTACAGTACTGGTCATTCCCATGCGTCTTTGTTATTTAAAAACTCATTTTGCCGGTCATTCACGCCCTCTTGATGTTTGATGTCTCCCCTTTGATGTTTCAAATCAAATTCACGATCAAACAACTGATTGGCTCTCGATCATATTTATCACACAATTACACGATTTATCGGGTGGTGTTTAATTATGCCCTCAAATTTGATATCAATTAATTATGCGTGACAGTTTGCCGAAATCCGGTTTAAATATAGCACGTAACAGTGTGGTCGAACTGCGGTTTCCATGAGATTGATTGACATTAAAATTTTACCCGATTCAATACGGTTAGTTTCTAAAATAAAAGCAGTCTCCCGCTTCTTGGTGTGAGGTGTGACGATTAGAGGATATGACGCATCATGTAGAACTGGGCACGGGTCTCCTCTCACAATGTGCAAGGCCTTAGTCCATCATGCTGACCATGTGCGGATTGGCGTACAATTCACACATCTTTGAGAACTTTATGAAGAACTTTCAGGTTTGCAGGTTTCCTCCCGATGTTTTCCTTGAAATGATGAAAATTAGGCATTTGAAACACAAATGACGTCAGACCCACATAATTATGAACCGAGAATAGAGACACAGTCACAGTTATTGTGTACTTGTGCGCGAGATGCGACCGTATCTCCGGATGACAAGGATGCTTGGAAATAAATAAACATCCACGACCGGTTCTGCTCATGTTAGTATGTATGTATAAAAATTGTAATTACTTGTAAGCACTATTTTTAAAAAGATGTGCTTAAGAGATTTTTTTCCGTTTTTTTCTCCTCAAAGATTTAAAATTCTATATTTAAAGGCAACTCAGCGAAACGGTGGTAAATGCAAAAAATGACGTTCATAAGTGTATTTAAAAATACCTTTATGAAATAAATGATTGATTTGAGTTTCTAGTTTAAATCCATTTAGAAATAAAAAATTTAGGATAAAATTAAAATTATCGTTCTCTCAAAAGTCTATGTCAGCTTTTTTTTGTTTTTTATTTAAGTACCTACCCTTTCCAGCGATTTAGATCCGTGATCTGATGGCCAGTGTATTGAAGAGCTACGTTGGTAGGAATCAAGTACACCTTTGTGAAGCACTGCAACCAACTTGCGTATCTATTCCATAATAATAGAACCGCTTATCGCGTGCACTTACCCCGACAGTCAACAACGGAGACGACTAGCCACTTGCAAGTCTATTTCGAGATCTATAAAGGTGATTATTGCTTGCACTTGAGACCAATTTGAGTATAGGAGTTCAAACTGTATTACCCAGTTATTAGGGTTGAGTTTTAACTGTGTAGTAGTTAAAGGAAATTTTAGCTTACTAGTTTTCAAGAATCGACTCACTGATTGTACCAATTTTGTATTTTGTACATGTGAGGATAATAGCCACTCAGGACTTGAGAGTTTAGGAAAGTATAACATTTTCAATGCAAGACTGGCTGATTTCGTTCAGGACCAGAAATAAATAAAAACTGAATTGTTCCATATTCGAATTTAAAATTTTGCGTGGAATTCAGCTCCTATAGTTATTTTGTAATTTGGTTTAATATCAGATAGTTACTTCCTATTGGATAAAAATAGGAAGGACGTAATAAGTAGGTATGAGGACTGGGACACGGACTGTTAGTGATAGTTAGTCCTGATAGTTGTTGTTAGTAATAGTCCTGTGAAACTCCCGCTAGTGATGGGGTCAAATAGGCACAACCATAGTGTTGCGCATTAGATAGTTACGGTATTGAGTCTAACAGTGTATGTAGATATACAGACGATATTACATTTTTTTAAATGCATATATTATGTAATATACTTGTACATTTATAAGAACACTCACCGAATTAATTCCAATATGGATATTGAATTGAAAATCAATTCACCGAGCGTAACGGTCTTATAATTGACGAACATTTTCCAACCTTCCGAACTTTACAGACTTGTCTCACTGCTAACTAGCTCACGATGAGCGATAAAAGATATTTTCAAAAGTATCTCAAGGAAAATATTACTTGGCTTTGATTAAATTAATCTAATTGTTTGAAACTACATATGTACATTTATACCCTCGCAGTAAGATTCCCTGTATCGGGTGGCATGGGCAACACAAATAACACGACACTGATACCCACGCATCCCACGACCCGAGAACAAATTTTTGTGTTTATGTGTCTATCCCAGGCGGAAATCGAACCCGAGACCCTTCGCTTTGCAAGCATGATCACTACCAACTAGGCAACGGAGTCATCAATAAATCTAACCGATCAACATAATATTTTATGGACCGATGATAGCAAACGAGCTGTTAATGATAGTTAGTCCTGTAAGTTATTGTTAGTAATAGTACAGTTAGTAATTGCTAGTAAGAGTCTTGTTCTTATTCGGTCACAGATGTGTTGGTACCCTAGACTCTAGGGTACCAACACGTCCTCTAGATCCTAGAGGACTAAATTAGTCGACTGAAAAGTGTAACTGGATCAGTTATTACACGGTAGAAATGGTACCAGGTACCGTGGTGGGCGGTGGTACTACCCTGGGTAAACTCTAGGCTGTACCATATAAGATAATCATCATAAGTGCAAGTAATTGAAATAAATAAATAACATAGATCACAGTAGTCAATTGGTGGGTTATCGTTCGAGGACAGACAAATAATATTCACATACTTGTTTATTAAAGGCCCATTGAGTTGGTTTCTAATTTATTTGTTTGCCGCTCGCAGTACAACAATAACCTCACCAGGCTTTAGTCCGGCTTCGGTCGAACACGTAAACACGTTCATTTATTCATATCCTTGGCTTTGTTCGAAGCCAAAATAGAGCGGCATTAATGAAAAAAAACTCATAAAAAAATAACCACTGATACGTTATTTTGTATACGAAAATTGCCACCCCAGTACTTCGGAGTACATTGGCGACTTTACAAAACGTACCGCGTTTAAAAATATACTTTATCCCACCGCATTAAGGTAGATAGTTCAACGTTAATCGTTATATCGTACTGAACGCTTTGAGAATTTTAGCCACTCAAAATAAAATCTTCTCCCAAAAGTTTAAGATAGATTTTGGAGCGATAAATTTTATACATTTGTTGGACGCTTCGGATATAGAATGGAAGCCCATTTATAGAACCTTTTCAGGGTTTCGGGACTCAATAGGCAAATAAAAAAGGTCAAGTGTGAGCCGGACGTGGTCACGGGAGTGCGGGTTAATTACCCTATATCTCGGCTCATGATTTTCTGCAATTAGTGGAGTGTATGGATTTTATAGACCTTCGACGTCCATTGGTCTTGAGTGCTGTACTTAACCATATGAAGGTAATGACGGACTTAGAAATTTTAAGCCCTTTCTGAAGTCGCTGGGATCTTTAGTATATTCAAGTATTCTTGCCGCAGTTGGTCAGCGCGGATGTATGTAGGTACTTTTAACTGATTTTCAAACAAACTTTCAACCCCTATATACAACTCTTAGGGGTGAAATATCACATAACTGCTTTTACTGAGATTAATGGGTAAAAACTCACAAGCAGACAAAAACTTCAAAAAGCAAAATAAATGGAAAATATTTTTGTCAGGTTTTTGATAATTTCAATGTGACAATTACATTTAATTTGGCGTGTTGGATTCAGATGGGTTTGGTATAAGACGTACTATCAATACTTGGCACTGACGTCTAAACGAAATAGGTACCGGGTACTGTGGCCTCCCACGACACCTTGCTCTGCTGCCATAGAAATGGGGTTAGTATTCTAGGCCGGCCCAGTACGTCCATAGATTACTGATAAGTATTACATGCTTACGTGAAACCACATAATCCATAATTATACCCTCTATTGGTTTTCTGTATAATTCGAACTTTACTCCAATAATAAATAATTGATTCAAATTATTGTGAAAATACCTGTGATACTTAATACAATACATGTAATTTTAAAGGAAGTAAAAAAATAACATTCACGGAAAAAGTAAACCTGAATTTGGGCACATTACGACCAGTAATTACTTCTAAAGGCTGATAATACTTGATGATGATAAAAGATTAAGTAAACATATAGAAATCAATCACTAGCTAATTTCTTACTAAAAAATATGTACATACAATAACATAAAAAAACTACTGCTTAAATATTAAACCGAATGGTACTTGTATCACTTCCACCAACAATGAAGAACACAGGCCCCAAAGTGCTCCCCGCGGAACTCCAAAACCCATTATTCTGTTCAAAGCAACCATAACTTTCTCCTACACATAAAATTTGCACAAGCACGCTCTTTATCCGCCAGATTGGTTCAACTTAGGGTACGGGACAATGGAATACAAGAAAAGAGTTGAAACTTTCCCAGCTATTGTTTTCTGAATTACTTGTCCTAGCGACTTTGCTTAACATCGCTTCGGTGCCTTGTTAAGTCTGATAATATTTTCAATCAGTCCGTAAATTTTCCGTTTCGATGACCCCGTAGTCTAGTTGGTAGAACCCATAGACTGCAAAACGAGGAATCCTGGGTTCGATAAACGGCTGGGGCTAATTTATGTAATACGAGCTGTGCCCGCAACTTCGCCCGCGTGGAATTTAACAAAAAAATCTAAAATAAAAGTAGCCTAAGTTACTCCTTATGACATCAGCAATCCGCCAGTGAAAGTCCCATCAAAATCAGTCCAGTCGTTCCAGAGATTAGCCGGAACACACAGACAGACAGACAGACATACAAAAATGTGTTATTTTGATATATGTACCGTGTATACATCCATATGCATTTAGTAAAAAACGGTTATTTCAATATTACAAACAGACACTCCAATTTTATTTATTTGTATAGATAAAATGTTCAAAGGTATTGTGGCTGTTAGTGATGTCTCATTTATGTTGACTATGCCACCCACTACGCGGTATCCTAGGGTATGAGCGTTTAAGCGTCTATTCATTATGATGATGATAATGCAATGGCTACCATGCCGGACTGCCGACCAAATGGTCCTGGGTTCGATTACCAGCGAGGCGGAAAATTGGAATAATGAAATTAAATTTCTGTTCTGTCTGGTTCTTGTCTTTGTTGTTGAGCTGAGTATAGGCTTTTTTGCAAAAGACAATAGTCTTTAATTTTGCTAGTTCTTTATTCCAGGATAACAATACAAACGACTCCGTAGCGCACTGCCATTGGCTCCGGGTTCGATTTTTGACCGGGGAAATATTTATGTGTCAGAAAATCCTAGTGCAGGGGTATGAGTGTGTTAGCGTTTATTTATTACGATAGTCGTAGTTAATTCAAAACACTTCATTCATTAATTAAATCAATTCATTAATTATTCAACCGATTCATACATTGGCCACATTAAATTAGTCTATTCAATCAGTCATTCATGTGTTTTATTCAATCATCATTTTTTACTCGACAATGCATTCACTAAATTTGTCTAGCGATTTTCAAAACGAACTTATTTATTTAGTTGTGAACCCGCCCTCATTTCGCTTCGGGAACTTATTTTTTACGTTTACAAATATTAAGTATAATAATATTAAATATTAAGTATTGATGATATTATCTGTTTAATATTTAATCCACCCTACGTTTCTTTCCTCATCAATCTGTGTCAATTCGTAACCTGATGATTTTTCAGTCCAGAAACTAACCACAATATAACGACAAGGATTGTTACAATATCAGGCGTCACGATATGAAAATGACGGAGCTGTCAGTATGTAAATCGTACCACGTATTGCGGAGAGTCTGCAGGCGTAGATCCCGAGGGCCATTATTTATTTCGGTGTTGGGCCCTAGGCATAAGAGGCAGCGAGTTGAGATTTTGGTAGTCACTTGCTACAAGGGCCCACTGAAAATCAGCGCTGTTGCGAATGCTACGGCAAAACGCTGAGTGGGTACCATTCTCTGGCATGTGTTATACACATGCGAACATTATATAAAATGTGAATTAAACTGGAATACTTTATTTTTCGTTACGTATTATGAATTTTTTGTAATTTTGTGTTCTAGATACATAAGCCAGAAATAGACATTTTTATATTCTATTCTACTTTATTTTGTTTTTTAATCTTAAAAGGGATTAAGTATAAAGCTAGAAAAAACAAATTTCACCCGCGAGCCACGCGGGCAATCGTAACTGGTAAATGGAACAAAACATGCCAAAAACTAGAGCGAGGTGACAAAGACGATAAGCAGGAATGCAATAAGCGACAAATAAGTACATTTTATTTTAATTATTCCTAAATTATTCATTTGATTTTAAAATCGCTTGTTTAATCCTTTCATGATAATAATTAAAATTGCATATTAAAATTTAATGTCTAAAATATACACCATAATTGAAAATAGAGTTTATAACCTAACCAAAGTTTAGACATAAAATGTAATAGTGGTTAGTTAATTGTTGATTTACCGCTGCTCTATGTTACACATCGTACGCTCACATTACGTAAGATTCTTACATTAAAAACCCCACTAGGAATCTGTAATGGCCTGATGATCATCAATTATAGCCCGATCTTCATAAATTACAGCTAAGTACCACGTGGATCACGTCAGCTTTTAAACAAAGAAGCCGGATCGTATACGATCTGTTCGTTTCGGAGCCACGTTACCATAGACACACAGAGACGTCAAACGTATAACAACCTCTTTTTGCGTCGGGGGTTAAAAATAAATCGCTATCATCTCTTCACTTGTCCACAGCCGTGATAGGTCTGCAGCTCCCCGTTGATTTATGAACATAATTTACACTTAATGTGCACTTCCTCATTTCGGACATAAACGCATTATGGTTTTTATTGTGAATTAGCGTTTGTTTGCACAGTATTTTGTAGGCGAACACATGTTTAATGCAGTTGCTACACTTTTTTCTGCAGTACACAAATAGTTTTGTATCTTGTTTCTGCTGTTGTTTTAAGATGTTTTTTGTGATAACTTGTTTCATAGATTACAGTTGTTTTATAAAGTATTTTGACACAGTTATTTCGTAGATTACAGAGGTTTACTTTTTTACAGCACTTTACTAGAGGTTTACTTTTTTGAGCAGTGATAGCCGTGTGGTTGAACGTTGGACTGCCGAATCGGAGGGTCCGGGTTCAAACCCGCACGCACCACTAATTTTCAAAAATTATGTGCGTATTAAAATTTAATTATCACTTGCTTCGGTGAAGGAAAACATCGTGAGGAAACCTGCACACCAGAGAGTTCTCCAGAATGTTCTCAAAGGTGTGTGAAGTCCACCAATCCGCACTTGGCCAGCGTGGTGGACTATGGCCTATACCCCTCACACTGTGAGAGGAGACCCGTGCCCAGCAGTGGGACAGTTATGGGTTGTGATGATGATGATGATGATGACTTTTTTACAAGCTTTTATTTAACTTGCAATGTTACAAGTATTGCAACAAATTCAATCCTCTTCCTTAAGAACTACTTAAATATTAAAGTCTGTATTTAAGTTTTTAAATGAAATTAATTTATGCTTCGGGGCGTAATAAATCTTAACTAAGTTGCATCTCTGTTAGCGGGTTTAAAGAATTCGAACTCGAACCTCCGTTTGTTTCACTGAACTTTCACAGAACCTCAACGAAACTTTTGTTTTACGAGTGTTAGAAGATAGAGCGCCGCTGAAATGGTCCGTGAAGGAATAGAAACGTGATGCAATTTACGTCAGAGCGAACGCATCTGTGACGTGGCGCTGTACATTTTGGTTTCAGCTGACAAATTGTTTTATATAGCTTCTTAGAAACCAGTCTTTTAATTATTTCAATCATATGACGATCTGTGTTGCGCAACGGTTACGGTAATCCCGTGTTCGATTCCCAGCGAGGCGTTTTGAATGCTGAGATTAAATTTCGGTTCTAGGTCTGGATGTAAATGTCGTGTCAACTTGGCCACTAGGCAGTTGGGTTAGTACCCCACCACTAATCCGCACTGAAGCATCGTGGTGGAGTGTGCTCTAGGCCTCCGATACAAGGAAAGATCCGTGTTCAGTAGTGGGCTATTAATGGGTTGAAGCCAATGAATAAATCAGCATTTAAAAACAGTACCTAAATGTAAAATAATCACATTTATGACTCATTTTGAGAGTAGCCTAAATTTGAACGCCTGAAATGCATAAACAATGCATGCAAAACTTCGTTAGAACCCGCTTTTGATAGTCCGCCCCGAAACTTCATTACGAAATCCAGGCGACCTGACGTGACCTTTAATTTTCCTCAACTACCCTCCATTAACATTAACATGATCATATTTCTGGGTCATTTACAGTTCACATAAAACTGTTCATTAATTTAAAGCTTGCGTCGTAAACCCTCGGGTTAACGGAAGGGTATAGGAAGGTATTTTGTGAGTAGTAACTTTTCATTTACGTTATAGTAAACGTCCTTGTTTCGTTCCGGGAAACTATACCTTAGGACACGTAAAAGAAGTCTGTCTGTCTATACAGACATAACGCCGTCAGACCGTCGACGAAAATATTTGTGTGCGTTCTAAACTGCGTGTAAATTTTGGCCACGGCGCGCACATAATAAACCCTCGTTGTTACTTTGTATGAATAACCTACTTGTTTAAATATACTCTGGTAACAAATAGCTATTCAAATCGTGTCGTAAACCTGTCGTGTACTAGCCGTCACGGAGTCGTGACACGCAAATTATTTTATATTTATAGCGCAGACTGATTACAATCAAGACTAGAATTAACTTTAAAATTTAAACTATTGCTCGATTTGGTTACAGTTATTTATAAACATAATCATAATTTTAATCACCGTGAAATATTTACAACCTTTTAAACACATAAATGTTTTCAATTTAAGTGTTGATTTTATATGTTTGTGTTAAAATTATTAGCACTACCTATTCCAATTTAAACTCTATGTTCTTCTTTCTTTATTTCTTCTTTGTTTACCTGTCACATCCAATCCCAGTTTCCATAGTCACAATACACTGGAAGTTTTCCTTAACCAATGCGAGTACAGTTAGAAAAAGCGCATAGCCCCAAATGTAAAAATGACCTTTATATTTATATTATATAGTGGTTATGTAAATATCGGCCTCGGTCAGTCGATCGACCATGCCCGCTGTTGCTTTAGTTTGTCGATCACTTTACGCTAGCCGCCGGGCTATGAGCGCTTCTAAACACCTCGCTATTACATATTATTTTATGCAAACAAAGATTGATTGAGTGACCGAAGCCGTGAACATTATAATAAAAAACTATTTTTGTACATCAAACACTCGTAAGGAACAAATTACGCCATAATTCTGTCAGTCGAGAGTTCGAGACCATCTTCTCCGTAAAAAGACTGCTTTATTAATAAAAAGTGAATAAAAATAGAATGGACTTAGAATCGTGAGACGTCACTTTTAAAAGCTGGTATACATTTTGCATGGCCCAGCGGCTTGCATCGATCCTGTGACCGACTTAAGCAACGAACCCCTCCCAATCCACACTGGAGCAGCGTGGTGGAGTATGCTCTAGGCCTCCTTATGTATGAGAAGAGACCCGTGCTCAGTAGTGAACAAATAATATTTTACGAGGTTATCACGGCTTACCTCACGTTTTAATTGTCGGATTCGCCCGACTAGTTTCGGACCATTCCGACGTCCTTCATCAAGAGCCGTCGCCGACGAGAGCGCGGTTCCGACTGTCGGGCTAATCGGGCTAACTAGTCGGGCGAATCCGACAATTAAAACGTGAGGTAAGCCGTGATATACTCGTAAAATGTATTCAGACACTCACGAATCGTTCTGAACAAATAATAGATTGAAGTCAAGTGAGGTGCTATCATTGTGTGGTGGAGTAGTGTATCTAGACATAACATATCATAATAATGATGGCTTTACGTGCCTTCCGAAGCACAGAAGCGCTCAAGAAATGTTGCCACGAGCGGTCACCCATCTAACTACCGACCGCAACCGCCGGCTGTGAGCGCTTCAAATAAGTATACTACCACTGGGCTCCCCATAACTTAGGCGCTCTAGAGCATTCCCCACCACGTTGCTCCAGTGGGGAGGATTTTTGTTTGATTGTTGTGGAGGACATTTGGTGGAGAGTAAAACATTAATTAGTGTCAATGTGATCTAATCCTTTCACAAAAGGACGAAGACACTAGTCACTACTATTAAACTAACACAATTTATCATTATTCAGACCGGTCTTACCGAACGCGATGTGTGTTTACAAAAATCAACCATAATTGTATTTATTTTAACCAATAATTGTATTTCCACTGAAATTCGGAATGTTATTACGCAAGCGGCTTCACCGATTTACGTAAGTACCAATAAACCAATACCTTTCCCAGTAATAACTAATAGTACACCAGTAGTATAACAATTGACAATGGAGTGAAACACCCACAATGGAAACATTTGACAACTCCGTAGCCTAGTTGGTAGTGGCCCTACCTGCGAAGCATGGGTCTCGGGTTCGAGTCCCGGCCGGGGCAGGTGTTTATGTGACGGATAAATGTTTGTTCTCGGGTCGTGGGTATTAGGGCTATATTTCACCGGGACACCATGGCGGCGCAACCAGTTGCGCCACCGTGGTGTCCGTAAGCTACCAAACTAGACACCATACAGACACCAGAGTTGCCACACCACACAGAGACAGTATCAAAATGGACCTTGAAGACTGTCACTGGCGGCCGGACTGGCGGCCGAGTGAGTGAGGCACCATATAGCGCTATAGTAATTAGTGGTGGCGCGACCAGCGTGGCGGCGCAACCAGTAACATCTGTGCACGGGTCCGAGTTGGTCGCGCCGCCAAATTGGTTGCGCAACCAAACGGACACCAGGTGAGTAACGCTCTATAGAGCTGCATACATTTTATTGGTAGCGGCGACTGGTTGCGCCGCCATGATGTCCCGGTGAAATATAGCCCTTAGTGATGTGTTATTCGTGTTGTTCACGCAACCTGCTACACAAGGAATCCTAGTGCGGGGGTGTGAGGGTGTTAACGTTTAACGTTTTATTTGTCACCAAAAAACGATCTTTTTCATGTACCTTTATAATAAACATTTTTTTCCCGCGTGGGAGTCAGAAAACGACATAACACCGTATAAATATCCCAAGGGAACATATTATCCTATCCTATGTCCTTTCCAGTCGCATAATATTTTCCATTCCTTTCTCCAATGTAAATCGTATTATTTTTCAACATATTGGTCTTACGTTTCGATTATCCGACCATCTTAGTTTATCGCACGGACCAATGATCAGACGAAACTGCGATTGGGTTCCTTACGGATGACGAACCCTAAAAAGATGCAAGGAGCTCCCAATACGATGTGAATTGTGGTCCAAGTTATAGAAGTCGCGAGAGAGGATTACGAAAATACCAATTATCACTTGCTTCGGTGAATGTAAACACTGTATGTATGTTGTGTATTATGAGAATGTATATAATATATATTGTCACAGCCGTGGGTAGGGGATGGGAAGATATAAGGCCGGCTTCAATAGATGATCTTTTATTTCACTGTAAAAAGGTAACACACGCGACACGGTACTACACACTTTACTGTACACTTTACTTCCCTTCACACTTCACTTCACACTCGCGACACTGTACTGTGAAACGGCACTTCACTATTCCTATTTCTTCTTCCCACTGGCGCGCTTCCCGACTCGCTACCAAGACTCGACTGACTCTGCCTTGGCCGGAATCGCCTTATATACCACCAATTTCAATCATTCCAAATTCAAAGGTTTTCTTTTAATTTAGCGTCGAAAACATTTTATAAATTCTATTTTCAAATTTTCTTTTTCTTTTATTTTTAATTTACGCGACAATATATTTGCGTTTGCGTTTTTGTTGAATTTTGTGTTGTTAATATTATTCTATTTATAAGTTTCGTTGTCAATGTCATGTTTAAACACTAAATTTTGTTAAAAGAGTGTGAAGTCTACCAATTCGCACTCGGCCAACTGTTCTATGCTGTAGACCTCCTCGATGATAAGGAAAGACCCGTGCTTAGTGGTGAACACTGAGGAGAGAGAATAGGCTTTACCTAAGTTAGTGCGCTCAACATTTCAAGGAAATCACCACTTACTGTGGGATTGTTGTCAAGAACAACCTTATAAGAAGTAAAAAAAAGTAGGCCATTAATGGGTCGACGCCAATTTACTTCTTTCTAGATCCGTCGATTAGATCACGGGTCATGGATTGTACTGATGTCTGGCTTCTGGTGTCCGTGCCACCCGTCCCATGTTGTGACACAGAAATGCTACTTCAGAGATATGAGTCTGTAAGCGTTAATATTAGCTTTTTCTTAAAGTATCGATGACAATGCACTTTTATGAAAGCATGACCGGATACTACACTACGCAGAATTGGTTCCAGTCTAGGGAATTCCTCAACGGTCAACAGCACAGTATTTATTGCTCCGCATTAGTTAGTTTTTAGTTTTTGAAACTATTAATTAATTGTTGGAACCCGCTACAAGTCTATAACTTGTTCCCACAGCAATAAAGATGGGAATCAACGCCACACGTCACGTGACGCGCTCGGACTAAAATTCCCGGCATTATTTAAGTGCAGCGTCGGCCCACATCGGGCACAGTGGACATAAATGTCACAGATAAGCTGATACACTGGAATGTATAGAGGGTGTTCCTTGACGCGATTTACAGAGGGTGCTTACGTTAATGTTTTTTACTTATTATAAGTTACATGAAACATTGTATTGATGGTAAGATGGGTTCTTTGATAAACGATTCATAGTAAATAAGTTAAAAGTACCTACTCATTCTACTATGACTTAGTATTGCCTATTATCTATACGTATAAACTGTAACTGACCGATGTCTGTATATGTAAGATATTATTATAATATATTTTTTGTGTATTAATTAATGCAATATATATCCAGACTGATGTTTGGTATTTTGTCTGTTTTTGAATAGTTATTAGTACTTTACATACTACTAACTTTTTTTATAATGCTACACACTCATAGCCCTAGCATTGCCTGTGTCGTGGTTGCCATGGACAACAGACAATGACAATCACCCAGACCGAGAACAGAAATTTAAAGTCCCCCTGCAAATTCCCAGCGAGAATCGAACCCAGTACCCTTTGAGAGGCCGTCCGGCATGATGAAGATTGCGCTATACAGATTTTTTCAACTTTACCAGAGACTATGGATAGACAGAATACTGAGATATGCCTTATGCGAATAAACCTTAAACAGTTGGCAGTTAAACGCTGAAAAATTGACGGCTATTCATTCCCTGTAAACAGTCTGTTAACTGTGTAGGTTTTCACTGGCTCTAAGTTGTTTAAACATTTAGGACGCCCACTTTGTTCAAGCAGTTTTTAGCTTTAGTTTAGGGAATATGTATGAACTTGGTAAAACTTTAATGTAGAATGGGTAATACAATCGCCTGGGGCAGAACCACCCCCCGCCTCGGTATCTGGTATAATATAATATACTAGTTCTTATAATATCTGGTATAATCATTGTTTTGACAGGTATTGTGTTCCAGTTTGAAAGCTGTTGCCGATTGCACTTTTTTAGGCGACCATCTAAGTCCTAAAGGGACGAAAGATTCAAATATTTGCCTATCCTAGAATTTAGATAACGGAAGCCCAAGTCTATTAATTTGTAAAATCAAAGTATTCCAACACAACGCTATTCAAGCTTTTATAAATTAGCAGAATACGATACCAGTATTCAAGTGTACACTGGTCACAGTACAATAAAATCCATACACTGAACACGTAGAAAAGTGAGTAGCTTAATTAATTTGATACCAATCTATATTTCAAACACGAACGTCTAAATACTTCCGGTTGCTGGTCAGCGGTAATTTAATTATTTTTATGGGGCGAAGGTAGCTGAATACTGTGGACGTGATTGTAATGCGATTGTCCAGTTTTATAATTTAAGAATAAGAATTTTTCAAAATTATTCCTTCAGGAAATTTGACGACTCGTGGCGCAGTGGTTAACGTGACGGACTGCTGTTGGAAAGGCCTGACTTCGATTCTCAGCGATGCAAAATTTTGAATGGCTTCAACTCATTAATGACCCACTACTGAGCACGGGTCTCTTCTCATCATTAAAGTGGCCTAGAGTACAATCCAGTGCGAATTAGTGAAGTAAAATTTGAATAAGTTAAAATATCTGTTCTCGACATGGGTGTAGTGGCATCTACGACAGAGAATCCTAGCGTGGGAGTATAAGTGTGTAGCGGTTTTTTTTTCTTAAACAAGAATGACTGTCTGATATTGTAATTTCGCAGAGCCCCTATCAACTAGGCTATCGCCCTATCGGGAGTCGTCGATAATATGTCAATTTATTCAATTTAAACCGATTAAACTGTATAAATTTAATGTAATTAACCCCACTTGTTTAAAATAACGTCGCGTTAATGAAGCACATACAATCTTTTAACTTTAACGCAGTGTCGAGTGTGAAGTAGGGTTGCCTCTAATGAAATAGATGTATCAAATGTGTAGCTGCGTCCATTTGAACGTGAAAAGCAGTCAAGTATGCGAGCCTCGGTATGTTGTAGCCTTGTAGCTAGTGAGATAGGGTTGGCACTTATTTTTTACTGTTTCAAAAAAGTTTACTGTTTTTACAAGCTTTTTTGACGTGACAACGTCTTATAATACTGATAATTAAGTGATAATAATTCAATTCACAAAGGTATGCAATTTTTCAGCAATGTTTTCTACTTTGCGTTTCGTTCTAACAGCTATATTGGGTTGCCAAGAAGAAATCGCTTTAAATCAATGAGGCCGCCCACTGTTACGTAATCCTTCTAATGCTTTTATGCGTATTTTTGTGGTGTAGAAATAATAGCGTTGAATAAATAAAATTGCGTCGTGCCAACCCTAGGTGTGTAACAGCTTTCCGTCACCGGTTCGGCCGACGCACGGTCGCAAATAGCCAAGCTCAGTGACCTCTCAACTCCATAACGCGAGCACTGCGAGCTCTGAAACGTTTTAACAATTTTTTTTTCATGAATACCGTTGCCTGCAACATTCCTCATAAAAACTTTCGATAAACTCTTGCAAAGCTAGTTTTAGGTAGCAGTTTTGAATTTAGAAAATGATTTTAGTTTTCATATATCTACGGGTTTAAACCTAGTGCGCTGCGACAGCGACACGACAAAATGTCGCGCAGCAACGTTGCGGACGTCAATTAGTACGAAAATGCAGTTTCTAGTTTCATTCATACAGGCGACATTTTGCATTCCAAATGTGCGATGTTTGTGTCGCTGTGGCGTTGTTGTCGCGTCGTTGTTGCGGATTTGTCGCGTCGATGTCGCTCGTTTGAACAAGCAATGTCGCGTTTGTTGTCAATAATAATATTGAAAATCTTTACGCAAAACCCTACCACGAAACAGTCAACAGCTTCAGTCCACTTTTACGACACCATGGCCTGCTGGAATGGAATTAGTGTCAGTGTACTGGCCGCCCCAACACGGCCAAAACAATGATTTGGAGGGTAAATAAGTTTTATCGCGATAATCGCGATTAGCTGGACTTATCGGTGGTTAATTTTGGGAGTCTTCAAGATGCGATCGAATAGGCTTTTCATTAGTGCACTCAACATAATTATACATCGCCATTTCCGTCAAGAATTGTGGTCAAGCTTACCTACATTTATATAAAAATACAGACAAAATATTGCTCCTTAACTCGTTATGCACGCCTCGAAAGACTGGAATAGTTTGCCATCGTCGGTGTTCCCGCCTACTTATTATGTGGGAGTCTTCAAGAGGACAGTGGAAGGCTTTTAATTAGGGCGTTCAACATCTTCAATTTCATTGCTGCTTATTATCAGGTGAGATGTGAAGTATTACCTTATTATAATGTACAAAATACGGAAAATACATTACTCCTTCACAATGAGCCCATTCAATAGTAGGAGTTGAAGATTCAAAGACTTCCCTTTTAATTTTTTGAATGGCTTTTAACTAATGTGTTTTCAATTTCCTCGTTTTCAAAGAGCTGCTTTCAATAGTTGTGTATTGATTTTGTGTAGTTAAACGATTCGTCCATTATATATCAACTATAAACCATAGCTTTTTTACATTGGGCGCGCAAACGAAAAATAAGTCATTCTATGAAATAAATAAATATAAGTGAATGCTATCCACCACCAAATAATATTATGAACTAAGTTTAAGTTACTATATTAATGGGTGTGCATATGTGAGTAAAAAATATTTATAATTCTTCATAGTAATCTATAAATGAAAATTCAAATTTTTTTTATTCCTTGTAAGAATAGTAACTACAAATAGGTATATCATAGAAACTCAAGTGACCTACAATTTTTTGCTTCGTTTAATTAGAGGCTGCGAGAAGCATGGCTGAGACTGACCGCTGCGCTGTTTTTAGACGCGAGACAAATTGCGAAGTGCACGGATCGGTTGTTACTGGTAAGAACAATTGTATAGAATGTATGCATATAATAAAAATGTGATTCACGTCTGTACAAAGGAGATATTTAAGAAAAAACGTACGAAGGGTCTTCACGGGGCATAGAAATCAAAATATTATTTTTTGTAATTTTTTGGTCTGTCTGGTCAAAGTCAAATGACGTTTCTAACTTTTTAAATTCATTACTATACATAAAAGTTTTAGCCTACAATTACAAACGTAAAAACAATCATGTGGCCCATGTGGGACATGTTAATTTTACAATTGTCATACCTTTTCTGTACCTACTTTTAATTTCACGCAAACACTATCGTGGACGATGCATTTAACTACAATCAATTATAGGAAGTACCAGCGGTGTATAGATTTTGAACTTTTGAATGAATGACGCTCAAATTAGATGCTTTTAAATGTGAACGTGTTTTCAAAAGAATTTATTTATAGCCGTTTTAAACTAAATTCCGCTCTTACACAAAGCTGATTCGCGTACCTTAGAATTACTTTGAATACGTACCTTGAATGCGAAAGTTTGTGAGGATGTATGGATGTATGAATGTCTGTTTGTTACTCTTTCACGCAAAAACTACTGAATGGATTTTGATGAAACTTTACAATAATATATATTCTAAAACCCTAAGGTATAAAGTAGTAGGAGGGTGTCCTGAGCTATTATCAAACACACCCCTGTATTATAGGTACAAACGAACGATAAAACGTACCTATATCGGTACCTGTTATAGTTTACATATCAGAATATCACATAGGCTATAATTTATAAACATATTGTGGGTATTATCCAAATTATATAACTAAATTTTTTCAAACGCAAGGAATAAGTTTCTCGAAGCGAAGCGAGGGCAGGTCACTAGTTGATAATATTATTAAGGAATTTGATACTACAATGAAGCGCTCATAGCGCAGCGGCTTGCGTCGATCGTAAGTGACCGAGCGAGTTAAGCAACGCGGACGCGGTCGGTACGCGGATTGCTAGTGGCAAAAAATTCCTGAAGATTTCCGTGCTTCGGAGGGCACGTAAAGCCGTTGCGATTGTTAACGTTAGACAGCAGTTGTTAAGCCATGTCAGAGGCCTTCGGGCGATAACTTCTGATACCTTTGACCTCTAACCCCTCCACCCATTTAAAAAATCTATATCTTAATCTATGCCTCTACGAGTATTAAACTTACTCAAATTTTCCGCCTGGAAATCGAACCCAGATTCAAACGCAGTGCGGCACGGCCAAGCGCCATACCGGTCAATTAAAATAAAATATAAAACACACAGTCAATAATATTTACATACTTATCTAAACCGTAACCATAAAACGGAATACGTACTATAAAAAGCGAAATATAAACATCCACATACTGCCTCGGGAAAAGGCGCCTTTCAACTGAAAGGTCACAAATGTCCAAATGACTAAGGTCGTTTGGACATTTGCCTCGGGCTCAGGCAAGGCATAATCCCCAGCCCCCACTTTATGTAGCTACATTCAGTTTGATTAGCGATTTCCCTTTGATGTATCGTTACTGCTCAGACGTGCGACAGGGATGCGACTAAATTTGTATCCTCCTTTATAAGAATTTATGATAACAAACGAGTGCACTTCGAAGGACTGGAATAGCTTGCCTGCGTCGGTGTTCCCACCTGCGTATAATGTGGGAGTCTTCAAGAGATTTTGTTGAGTTGTCGACGTTGTCGTATCGTAGTCGCCTTGCTGCCGCCCGTGTGAACAGCGTCTTAATAGCTATAATAGCCATAGACCAAAATTCAGCACAGTAATAAACATTTGTAAGGGTAAATTAGGGTAAATGAAAGGTAACTTCCCCGCAGGTAAGGTAAGAAAGACTAAGGTATGTAACGTTTATTATTATTTACGTTAAGGTATGAAAAGTTATTACTGGTAAATGGTAAAGCGACATCAATCAGACAATGTTGTTAGTTTGTTAGTTATATACAACGAGTATAGCGCAATATTTATTTTATTTATTAATAATAATAATAATTTGTAATTATATGTAAAACAATCGATTAAACTACCGTTTATTTATTTATATTTACTTTATATTACTTTCAAACAGTTGGTGGTTCGTGGTAAAACAAATATTTTGTCAAATGGTCCCTCGTCCCTCGTCAAAGGTTAAGAACCACTCTGTGTTATAACCTCTGGTTTCAAAATGGTACCCAAGACTAGCCAACACAGCAACAGAATACAATGGACATAGTACCAACATCCGCTGTTCAAATCCAAGCCGGGTAAAGTTAATTAAAATCTGTTAATCAGCTGTCCGGTTAGTAAATAAACCGAATCAATGTAATTACATCGAATAATGATTCAAAATGTGTGTGCATGTTGACAATCCCTTGTAATACTAGGTGTTGTGAACTTCACTTCTCTATTCACTATACTGCTCTTCTGTCCTCCCTTCTTCTTTCTTCTTCTTCTTGTCGTCCTTCGTGATTCGCTTCCGAAACTGAAGTGCCCATGCCGTGTTTTGGATATTAACCTTATAGTTATACCCCTTATTTCGAATACCAACATTCCAAATTTAAACATTATTTCCGTCGAAAACAATCCATTTTTAAATTTCTTTTATCCCGCCATTAACTTAGTAATAATAAGTCAATGTATCCGTGACATACGCTTTGAATCTACGCGACAATAGTTTTTTTCTTATATCTTCCATGTGCAGACAGCGATCGGTTACAGATCTTTATATGTGTAGATAATAGACAAGTAAATCCGCTCTCAATTAGGGATTAAATAATTTCACATTGGATTAATTACAGGGCCTGAAAATAGATGAATAATTTTCAGTTTATAAAATATAAAAAAGAAGTTACTAAAAAATGCAGGTTCCACCGAGATTTGAACTCGGATCGCTGGATTCAGAGTCCAGAGTGCTAACCGTTACACCATGGAACCGCTCGTGAGCATCGACGGAAATATATCACAGTATTAAATAGGATTAGGCAATACATTGCAAGTCACTGTCGCCTCTTACCCTGATCTGCCGAGGTCAGGTTCTAAGACTTCAAACACGGCTAAAAGGCCATACATGTACCATATTAAAAACAGTCGTTTAATATGTTATACATTATATTAAATCAATAAAATTAAAAAAAAGTCGACTTACGTAATAATTTAACAAAATATTAAAAACCGACTTCAAAATCGACCATTTATATGATGAGAATATTATCAAAAGTCAATTAAATACGCATTATTAAGGATAAATCAAAAACTGATAATCAGATCTCGCTCAAATTGATACGGAACCACAAGACAAGCACCAGCTATCGAATACATTGAAAATCGGTTCACAAATGACGGAGAAATCGCTGGACATACATAAAAAACATAGCTGTCAAACATATAACCTCCTCTATAACTATTTATATATTATAACTATAACTATTTTTGAAGTCGGTTAAAACACGCCAACCTCTCAGCAAATAATATCCGCAAACAAACGTCGGACTGGTCGGACAGCATTACAAGGATTTTGGATGATAATGCATTTAATAATATGCAAATCGCAGCGGGCGGCGGTAACCGCTACCACCTACCACTGCAGCCACTTATGAACGAGAATACATTACCACTAAAATATTCAGCCGGAATATGTATGTTCACTTCACCGAGATCACTCGACTGTACCGCGTTCTATGTAGTACAAAATTATTTTGTAAATGATAGCGTTCGTTCTGCAGTGGGAAATGTTACTGAATGTTTATAAATATAAATATACAATTTATAAATAACTAGTAAACCCGCCCTCGCTTCGCTTCGGGAAACCTGTCCCTTAGTACCCAAGTCCAAAATTGTTAAACGTAACCAGCGCACGAATTTATTTTCACGCGCGTTATTTTTAATTTTGCGAAAAACTTTAATATATTATACATATAAACTTTCCACTTGAATAATTCTATCTATTAAAAAAACCCCATCAAAATCCGTTGCGTAGTTTTAAAGATCTAAGCATACATAGGGACACAGAAAGCGACTTTGTTTTATACTATGTAGTGCTACACACTCATGGCCCACATTAGGATTCCCTGTGTCGTGGGTGCCATGGACAACACACAAGACAATACACACACACCCAGACCAAGAACAGAAATTTAAACTCATCATTCAAATTTCCGGCAAAAACGCAAAGTTTCATATTAACTTTGCACCCCCGTTTTACCCCCTTGGAGGTGAATTTTCAAAAATCCTTTCTTAGTGCTCCCCTACGTTATAAAAGGAACCTCTATGCTAAATTTCAAACTTATAACCCCTATAGTTTAGGCCATGCGTTGATATGTCAGTCAGTCAGTCAGTCAGCTTCTCCTATTATATATACTTGATAGACTCAGCATAGTCGTACTTATTATCCATATACGAAACATAGAATTTCATGAATATTATGGACGTCACAGAGGCTTTAGATGAAAGCATAATTTCAGATGAATAGTGCATGAATTCGAATGACGAATTTTAAAAAGGATTTTGGGGAAATTAAAAATGTGAAAAGTGGACTGATACTGGTGCAATTTTAATTAAGTCACAAGACCTGACTCCTAACAGGTCTCTACTGAAACGATTTTCGTGAAATTTAGTGGAGGGGGGTTTCGGGGGCGATAGATCGATCTAGCTAGGTTTAAATATAAAAAAAACGTCGTTTTAATAGTGTTTTTAGTAAAAGAAAAGCTGTTACAATATCATTAGAATACGAAGGTTTGTTTCACCACCATCTATCTACAAGGTTATAATAACTCAGATGGGAAATCGGCCGGTCCCAAACCAGAGAACCCCGGTTTGAGTCCAGATGTAAGCTCGGTCATCCAGGTACTACTATATTTAAACAGTAACTTACTGATATCTGTAGTACATATTATTGAGGGTATTTATTAACGCTAGATTGCAATCATGCGAATGATCGCAATAGTATAATAAACGCAATGATTTTAAGAATTTTAGTCTATTTGTAAATTTGTTCCCGCTAATCTCAGAAATAATTTTTCTCTAAAACTATGAACAAAGAAATGCAAAGTAACTATTCGTAAGCAATATACAAGGTTGACATTGACAAACGACCCGAAAACTATGAATTTTAAATCAACTTAAATTGTGACAAAACAGAATTTAAATTTCATTGCACTTGCAATATCGCGATCAAAGGAATATTAATGCATAGGTAATCAATGCGATTAGTACCTAATTATCATACAATTATGTCCCAAAATTGCCAGCACACAACATTAATGACGTCTGATTTGACTGATCCATTTACTAAACTACCTGAAAGTTTCAACAATAAGATTGAAAACCGTCTACACTGGCATTGAAATATGAATTGAAATATTTAAAATACACATTATGCATTTTAAATTTAACTTTAAAATAATCTTATTAAGATCTAAAGTCGCTTACATTCGACATCCGTAGCGCAGGTGAACGTAAACGAGCGCGTTAACGTCGCCGTAATGACTTGACGCAAATGACTTACTCTCGTGACGCAAATGACGCAAAGACACAAATGACGTAAATGACGTTAGCGATTGTGACTTGAAATCTAGCTAATATAGCGACATATTCCGCTCGTAAAATTATGTTACAGCTTTTGTTATAACTTTTTATAGGGCTGGGTACTTACATATTATTTCCTACCTACGTTATTGCCAATTATTACAAAGTACAATGTTTCATGTAAGCATGTATGTCATACACACGTCATACAGTGATGTCATGACAAGCCTGAATCACGCTTTCGAAGTTTTCTACACCGCTAGCATCAGCTCCGACAACTCGTCAGTCGGGGCTTCACCGCCTCCCGGGCATGTCGTCTCGCCCGGCGGGAGATCTCCCTTTGCCAACTATGTATGTTCGTTGGGGTCAAATCTTGCAAGTTACATGGGTAATACAAGTGGCCGGTAAGAAAAGAACCGGAGTGCCCGAATTATTTCAGATTCTTTGACACTGGTCGAATGTAAAAAAAATTACGTCGATTTAAAAAAAAAGGTATAAGAGTACGTAAGAAGGATAGTTACGCCCCAAAGAATACATTCAGGTAGAGAAACTACCGGCAGGATGCAAAAACAATACAAGGAATAAATAAAGTAAGTAATCACAAATGGATACTAATTGGACGCAACATGCATAGCATCGCAAACTGCCAAGAAGACCAGCGAAAAATAATACCTAGAAATGCAACTACCGATCAAAAATAGAGTAATGTATACTAGGCTGTGGCCTAGTAGAAAACGTCAGCCCATTCGTCGTTCCGTTTTTCGTTTTTTACTGACACTGAAATTAGCCAATCACGGCTGGCCTTGTGTAAACTCTCTCTTATGCTCGGGCCACACTAACGGGAAATGCCGTTAATTATCGCGATGATCGTAGGTGTAGCCACGCTCAACGGATAATTTCACAACGGAATTCACATTGCCATTTGCCGTTGACGTTGACGATTTCGTTAGTGTGGCCCGAGCATTAAAATAAGAACCAATTGTGAACTTTTAGCGGTTTAAGTCGCGTGAGTGATTTGGTACTATACTATTTTCGAATGTCTGTTTGTATGGACGGGCGTCCTCTATACTTTATAGCTTGTTGGAGAAGACCCATTTTCTAGGTACATTTCAACAAAACCCAGGCATGCACGAACAGGTTATTCCCATTGTAACAATTTTTGATAGTGCAATCAATTGCTGTACTCTGTATACCTAGTACAGAGTAGGTACGTAACGTTACCTTTGTTTGCGAGCGGCGCGCGGCCACTTTGTCAACACTTCCGCTGTCGTGTTCCGGCTACTTTGTGAGCTAACGCCGCGGGCTTGGACTAGCGGAGCGGAAAGCGGGAGCGGTTCGGCATTTTTGATCTACTTTGGATGTCACTGTAATCTTTACTATAGCCGGCTACACTTTTTAGAGGCGCCCATCTCAGTCCTTAAGGGTAGCAACACATCTGTGACCGAATTATAACGAGACTCTTACTAACATTTACTGACTGGACTATTACTAACAACAACTAACAGGACTAACATTCACTAACAGTCCCTGTCCCAGTCCTCATACTTACAAACTAACCAACTAATGTTCTAACACCATCTCCTAACCGGACTAACTATCCCAGTCCCCATATGAGTCTTGTTCTAAGTCGGTCACAGTTGTCATGGGCGGCAGCGGAAGGTGGTGCTGCATGCTCGTTTGCTACCTTAAATCAATAAAAAAAAAGTTTTGGGTGTGTGTGTATGAAGCTGCGCCGCTCGCTGGTCTACGCGCAACTGACGGGCGCACTGAAACATCAGAGGCCGCCGTTATGCTCTGATATTCTGGGTGCGACCCTTTTCCATCAAGTTGATACTTCTGCAGCTGCAGCTTCGAATTCAAGCGAAATAAAATTGTCTGATACTATATTATGTAAACTCTGTCGAAGTGTCGAACTTACGGAATAAACGTTTCTTATTCTTATGAACTTAAGTACTAGGTAGGTTTACAGTAGAATGACTGTAGCGCGAAAATGTAGTGACACGGCAATAAGAAGAAGAAAAAAGGGAAGAGCAAAAGTGAATAGTAAAGTGAAGTGAACCGTGTCGTGTCGCAGCGTCAATGTCGCGAGTGTTATCCTGTGGCGTGAATAAATACACCACCTATTGGAACCGGCCTTATTCATTTCCCATCCCTGACCCACTCCTGTGACAATACATTTGTATACGTCGCTCCTCGCCTTAACCGTCGCCGACAGCAAAACGTAACATCCGGGCCGTAATAGCTGAAAGCGCTCGCACGCTATCGCTTCTCCCGTCACCACACAAAGGTCTCGTGAACTGGGAGCTCGAGCAACGTTTTGTGCTCCGAACCTGTCGGGGTCACACGAGCCCCCATTGTATTGTCAAAGCGCGTCTGGTGTTATAATTGAGATAGGTACATAGGTGCGCAGTGCTGCAATTAAGGGAGGGTTTAGCCGTACGCTAGCGTAATGCCAGTTAGTTGAGTGCGTGAGATTTGTAGCTTCTTGCTAGACGTCGTTGCGCTTTTCATTTACGGTTAGAAATTAAATAGTAAGTTAGGGATTAAGTCACAAATGTCACTAGATATTCAATTTGCTCTTCAGCTTTTTTAAACGTGACAACAACAATTTAGCAAATTTTATATAGTTTCGAAAAATTTTATAAACAGGAAAGATTTGAATTTGTAACCAACAATTTCTAGAACAATGAATCTATGTAATTTCAATCATTTTCTCACTATTAATAAGCTGCATAATTATTTAAAAGTTACCTAAGCTATTTCTCCTTTTTCGTAATAATAAGTTTCACTATGAAAACTTGTGTTTCTACTAACATAATGATACCTATCTGAGAATAAAAATGTGATTATTATAATATAAATCGACATTCAAACAAATTAAGCTTCAGACCATCGAGAACAGTCACGGAGATAGAGATCTTCAATATTCCAACAAGACAGCGAAAAGTAACAACCAACAAATAGAATAGAAATAGAATATTCTTCACTGTGCAATACAGGAAATTACAAATTTATAAGTAACTTATTGAGTACATATTACACAAAAGGCGGTCTTATCGCTTAACAGCGATCTCCTCCAGACAACCAACAAAAATGAACACCAAGTGACCTGTGTATTACACAGCTACAACGGTTCCCATACTAATTACCGACTCCACTATGGTATCTAAGTATATTCTGTGAGAATAGTAACGCGTTCCAAAAATATACGCATTACGTGTGTTAAAATCTTCAATAAATCACCAGAACGTTTGAAACATCTGACTCTCGTTCAAATAATAAACACATGAATGGCTCCTAAATATTTTTTTCCTCTTGTCTAAATTAATGTATTCCTTAATGATCATAGTTCGTAAATGATGACTACATTTTACATGAGTCATGGTCAAAGCGGGACCAGTAAAAACAATACAAAATCGTGAACACCCATTTGTATTTAAAGTTTTAAATATCCAATTGTATAATTTAAATTTCTAACCATCACACTAACTAATTAAATCTGGCATTAATATAAAAAGTCTTGATTCTTTAAATATTCACACAACAAACGACCTCACTAACTGTCATGTAAATCTGGCGCGTTATAAAATACAGAAAATACAATCGTGTGATATAAACAGCAGAACAAGCTCCCGGAGGGCACCGGAATAATTCGACTAAATCTCGCGCAGCGCGTCGAGGTGCTGCCACATCTTACGGACCCCACGAATCATCATTGTCTAAACGTAATGATATTTTATGTAAACAATAAGTTAGTAGAAGTAGATAATATGATTCTAAAGTGCACCTCGCGTGGTAGGAACGTAACCGTCTATAGTATTTTAATAATCAAAACAAAATTTTTGATGTCGCCAAGTACTGACTATATAAATTTTGATGCATTAAATGTAGCAAACGCGCATGCAGCCTCACCCATAGTTATGAGGGAGTATGTAGTAGTAAGTGCAATCTGTAGCTGTAAGAAAAGAAGCTCCTTGGGAGTTTCTTGTCGCATCTTCTTCCTAGACCAATCACGGTAGGGATTTGTTGAAGCGATTGCGTAGTTTGACTTTCGAAAAGTGTAAAAACCAACATCGAAGAAACTTCATTTCATTTCATATCACTTCGCCGTAGGTAAAAACTACATTGAACGCGGTCCGAATGAAACCAACACGATCGAGTGTAGAAGCGCCTTAAGAACACCCGATAATTCCCGGGGGCTCTCAAAAATTCATACACTGTTGCCAGATCTCACGCGGAATATAAAAATGGGAATATAAAAATCGCAGCATGAAATAATGAAGATATCGTCCCGGCATAAACTGCTTGGTATGTGATTCGCTTCGATGGCCGCACGTGGGGTCTCTTGAGCCCCCACGTCATCGTTGGTTAGTTTCCAAGCGTGTCGTGTGGATCTGTCGTGATACAAAGGGTGAATGTTTGATGGTGATGATGCATTAAATCCAAATCAATCAGTAAGTCCTTAGAATGTTAGATGTGTTTAGAACAAGGATATGTTATAATTTGTTATCCCAACGGAACCCCGTTGTGTGGGGTTCTTTTTTCTGCGTAACAAAATTCAACTCACTGCACTTATTTTCTACTAGTAAAACCCCCTCCGCCTCGCTTCGGGAAACTGGTGCCTTGATTACACTTAGACGAGATTCCTTAAACTGACATTACTTTTCATTTATTAATTGATTCACAAAATTTCTAAATAAAGATTACCACAATACATCAGTGAAAACCACACCCAAATCGTTAAAGCAGATTTGAAATTAGCACGTACAAATAGAAATAGACAACAATTGTAACAATCATTGTTTTGGGTTCCGTTTTTTTTTATGGCCTAAGCAGGCAAGCGAGCAGACGGGTCACCTGATGGTAAGTGATCACCGTCGCCCATGGACATTGGCAACACCAGGGGCGTCACCATCGCGTTGCCGGCCACGAAGGAAGCGAAAGACCCGCTTCTTGAAGGACCCCATGTCATAGCACTGTGGGAACACCGTTGTAGGAAGTTCGTTCCACAGTTTACACGTACGTGGCAGGAAGTGACGTGTGAACCGAACTGTGGACGAATGCCAGGTATCCAGGTGGTGCTGGTGGAACCTGACTTGCATTGTTGGTTTGCTTGACATCCGTTGCATTAATTAAGGCAATCAATAATAGTTTTTCTCATTTAATTTCCATATGCAGACAGCGATCAGATACATTCTTATTATAATGTATAAATGTCAACTTAAAATATGCTAAATTAACAAGTACAAAGTATTCTCTTTACGAATTAAGTAATATACATATTGCTACCTATTGGACCAAGTCGATAAGACTTCTCTCACCAAGTCTGGACGTGGTCATTACTGACCAAGTGAATCACCAAACTCCTCTCAGAAACTTATCAATGCCAAGTCACCAAACATTTCAGTCCAATTCCAAAGCGTTACACAACCAAGCTGTTGCCGAAAGTGCATTTAGAAAGTAGCAAGTAATTGTCGGCTCGGTGCAGCGCTCCAATCAAATGTTCGGGCCACTCACCGCGGTGTGACGGGTGGTTACTTCAACGAATTTCCGTTCAGCGAATACCTTGTTTCGAGTTAAAGCGGAATTAGGACATCGTTTTTTATGGATGTACGATAGGATTAATCCTATCTATAGTAGTATCTATCTGGTTATTAGTTATTTGTAATAGTACCGTTAGACCTATGGCGTTAAACCATTTTCCGTCTCTTTCCATTCTGCGACTCACGTTCCCTCACCGCAAACGTCGAAGTGCACTAAGAAGAATCACTCCCAATATCGAAAAGGAAATAGCAATCGTTCCGGGCGAATACATACAATGTACATAGTGCGGAAAGACTTCACACGCCTTTGGAAACACAAACAACATAGAACTCTCAGGTGTGCAGTTTCGTGATGATTTTTCTTTCCGATGTAAGTAGTAAGTAATTGATTTCTAATACGAACAAAATTTTTGAAAATTGTAGTTGCGTGCAAGATTCGAACTCAGGCCAACCTATTCGGAAGTCGAACGTTCGAAGCATTTGGCCATCACAGCTTACAGGTACTTAAACAATACAATCATAACCAACACACGCCAGTGCGGTTTAACACGTCGTTAAAACATTTTAATAACTGTATTCTGTTAGTTAAAAATACATTTGCTCGAATTTGAGTGCAACCGAGTTTCGGTACCTACTGATGACTGGTTTCAACGTTTTATTACCGCGGTCGCTGCCCGACACTAATTATTTATTTGTGACTAGTAAACCCGCCCTCGCTACGCTTCGGGAAACCTGTCCGTCCCTTAGTACCCAAGTCCAAAATTGTTAAACGTAACCAGCGCACGAATTTATTTTCACGCGCCTTATTTTTCATTTTGCGAAAAACTTTAATATATATTATGTATTATACATATAAACTTTCCTCTTGAATCATTATATCTATTAAAAAAACCGCATCAAAATCCGTTGCGTAGTTTTAAAGATCTAAGCATACATAGGGACAGAGAAAGCGACTTTGTTTTATACTATGTAGTGATTTGCGTTTCACTTCACATTACGTTATTTTATACGTTACGTATGTACAAGTATAATTGTGAGTCAAGTATATAGTTATGTATATTAAGTTTTCGAAAGTATATTACATAAGAGAAGAAGGAGAAACAAGAAGAGTGATGCTTCATGCTCGTTTGCTACCTTAATTCCATAAAAAACATACATACTGACTGAAACCATAACCCTCAATCGGATAAAAAAGTCATATTATTGCAACGTCAGCTTTGAAAATGGTCGCTCATTCGGAACGCATTATGTAAACTTGAGTTTACTGAACACTATTTCGATGTCAATTCAGGAATTTAACCTCTAATGAACGTGTTTCGGTAACGATTGCAACCCGGTGGGTTATTACGATAAGTACAGGGTTATTCTAATCATCTAGATTGTAATCATAAAGAAATGCTTACCACTTAAACTGGCTCGAAATATCGTGCATTAGAGTTTTGTGGTATATTACCTATTACAGGAAAATTGGTTACTCCTTTATCATAATTTTTTACTGGATATAATATTAGAAACGACTTTTTGGGTTCAAATTCAAACTCTTTTGTTCTATTAACTTCTTTATCACAACATATTGACAACCTCAGACACGCACCCTCCCGCTGCCGCCCATGACAAATGTGACAAACACAGAACAATTATTTTAATGTATACGGGTAGTCACGATTTTGAATCGGAATATTTAGTGTCCGCGATGATATCAGTTTAAAATAATATCTTAAAGAACAATTGATCTGGGTGTTCTTGTCCTTGCGTATTTATTCATGGCACCCACGACACAGGGAATCTTATTAAGTATAGGACTATGAGTTTGTGGCGTTTTTTTTTAAATGAAAAAAGAATACTTCGCAAATTATATCTTTGCACTTTAAAAAGGAGAGTAATTTTAAAGAATACGACCCACTTAGTTTAAATAGGTTCACAGTGATTGGCGCTGCGGTCGCCAAGACCGAGGGAAAATGACTGGTTAAGTGTTCCTGACGTCTCGTTACGATACCGCCATGTTTCGCAGTGTTTTGCCGCTGATATTCTTTGAAGGTACGGTGGGAAAAAAAATTGCGGCATTAAAATCTAGAACGGCTTCGCTTTACGATGGAAAATTGGGGACTAATTTATATTTAATTTTGCGTCTTGTCCCATGTTGAGTAATCAGACTTTACTTTTTGTAATGATTTTTTTTTCATTCTTACTTAAGATATTAATTCTTAACCTTTGATATTAATTTTTAATTATTAACCTTAATTACCTAACTTCAAAATAAAGGAGATTCTCAATTCGACTGCATTGGGTTGCCTATTACTGTGTCTAAGTCTAAGTCTAGTATTGTGCCTAATATAAGTTGAAGCAAATGTTCTTCTACCTAAAGAGTATTCTACCTATCTAATTGGACCGGGCTTTGAATAACGACAAATTACGTCATGTACCGTAGTATCGTTGTGCGGACGGCCCAACGCTCAGACACCTCGTTACGGTAACGCGCTTGCGTTTAGTTACTGAAACACTTTCTATGCTAATAAGTGGGTTTCGCTCCGGACTAGAGTGAAAATCTTTTCATACTGCGCCTTTATAATATGTTTCAAAGTTTTAATACGGACAGCGTACGTTATCAAAATCAAGTTATCAGTATAATATATTCTATCTGATAGCCAAGGGCTTTGAACATAAGACTCCCGAACAGAGGGGTCTGGGTTCGAATGCGCTCACTTAATTTTCGAATTACAAAATAATTATCACTTGCTTTGGTGAAGGAAATCATTGCGAAGAAACCTGCACACCCGAGAGTTCCCCATAATGTTTTTAAATGTGTGTGAAGTCTACCAAACCGCACTTGACTACTACGGCCTCTACCCGTCACTTTGTGAGGCTAAACCCGAGCCTGGGCCAGTTGTTGGTAATAAATAATAAATATATAAACGCTAACACACTCATACCGGGGGTATATAGGATTCCCTGTGTCGCGGGTGGCATAGCTATAATAAAGACGCGAGACTCAAAGGGACTAGACCATTGGAAACATCAATTAGACGTTTCTTATTGCCCGCTAGTAACTAGTTCCACTGACGACGAACATCTTGAGAAAAATCAAACAGCTTAAGCCTCTTTTATTCATTGAAAATACCCGAGCCTACTGAATGAGTGGAATAAAATGACTTACTCGAATAACGAGTCGACTCGTTATTCAACGTTAAGTCATTTTAACGAATTTAACGAAAATACCTAACTTATTACTTGTTTACTTATTTCACTTACAATACGTCAGTGCTTGACAACAAACCCACCTGATGGTAATTGACACCTATTGGTTCCAATTTTGAATTTCAGCCACCAGTTCCGTTTAACTACTCATGTGACCAGAGACCCACTCTAACACATAAAAATACATGTACATGTACGATAAACAATAAATGTACGAAGATTCAGACGGCTTCAATCTTGCCGGTAATAAGTTATTTTAAACAGTGTGGAACGTGCTTCGCTCACGGTTTAGATATTGAAATGTAATTTTGACTTATATTTATAGACTAGTGGACCCGCCCCCGTTTCGCTTAGGGAAGCTTGTCCACGTTTACAAAATATTAAACATTTATGCAACATTTTTCATTAATGCTCCGCTCGTATTGGTTGTAGTGTGAGGTTATTTAGCCTTCCTCGATAAATGGACCATTCCTGAGCCCGTTCAAAAAAACTCTTCAGCTTTATAATATTAGTATAGATTTAATTAAAACCTATTTATCCTAGTGTTTCCACAAACTTCCTAACATCCTTATCCTTGGGAATCTGGAACGATCTACGAATTTATTCCCAGACACTCGCGGTATATTCCCATATTCCCAGAGCGAAAGCTTATCTGCGCTATGTTTAACTTTATTTTTGCAATTTAAGGTTATCCTTGGTTATTTTACGTAAGTGAAAATACTGCTTAAGCTTTGTATCGTTAGCGATCGATAAGGCTTTACAACCCAAGAATAAGGTTAATCAAAGAAGAATAACTTCAATTAATAAGCGGCCAAGATTTCCAATTTTATTTTTTATATTTTTAGACGATATTATTAAACGAAAATTTTTTAGCGAATCACTTAACGGTTATTTGTGTCTAGAGTGTATGTAATGCTTTATTTATTAAGTTACTATATTTATATTATACAAAAATAATAGCTTTTTGCACTCCTTCTCTACATAAACTGTAACTGTGCCAAATGTCCTCCTCGGTCCGCGTAATAAATTATTACGGGTACAAAGTTTTAACTACAATTGACAGCGCTGATTCGTGGCCTTATAAGATCGAACACATACATTTGTTTATAATGTATTAAGTCCGTTAAACCATGCCATTTGTCGGTTTCGTAACGTTTGTTGTTTGGGGACGCCGAATGGGCGAAGACCGGTCGGGCGTCCCAAATACCGCTGGAAGGACGAAGCCATGAAGGACCTGCAGCGGCTGAGCATCCAAGACTGGCGGGAAGCTGCCCTAGAGAACGATGGCGCCTCCTTGTGTCGGAGGGAAAGACACATTTTGGGTCGCTGCGCCACAAGAGTTAGTATTTGCACAGCGAATTCGCTATGAGCATTACCTCAGATACTCGTATCCCTCGGTCTGACGGACCGAATTAATAAGGAAACGTTTACATAAAAAAATATTTACTAGTCTCGCTGGCTGCATAGCTAACGATCTCGGAGCCGCCTTTTTGTATAATTTTCCAGGAGCCTGTAAACTCCCTCAAAGATTTAATTTAATCTACCCATTAGGACAAACAGGGCTTATGTTGAAACATAATTGTGTAATTTTCTTTATGTTTATAATGCCATTATATTGAGACATTCATTTTAGATAACGACATTTTGAGTTAAGTTAAAATTTGCTTTTGGGACATGGGACATGGGAGTACCTACAATGTAACCAGCAAGCCTACAATGTAAGCAGTAATAAAATACTAATAAATTACTCTGTAACTGTGAGTAGGAAGAAACTGCTTGGGAGTTTTTGCCGCTTCTTCTTTCAAGACCACTCACGGTACGGATTTGTTGAAACGATGGCGTAGTTGACGAACGATGGCGAAGTTAGACGTGGTTCTAAGTACAAAGGGTACAACCGCATCAAAATCAGTTAAATCGTTTCTGCGGTTATTAGGAACAAATATACAGGCAAACAGACTAATAATCATGAGATCTTGTGTTAATAAATATGTAATAGGTTTCAATCAGTTTCAGTAATAATATTATTATATATAACATATTACTTTAACAAACACGGCTGGAAACTAGAACTCGCGGCTGCTCTAGATACCGGACCTGGTTTAATCAAATTTCCCTAAGTTGCAGCATATACATTTTCATTATTCTCATCTGGTATGCAGTTCGGCAAAGCAAAATTTGATAGTTACATTTTTGGCACTAATTTATGTTAGACGCAAAGTACCCACTATTTTAATTTTAATATAATTGTTAAGTGATAGCCGTGTGGTTGAACGTTGGACTGCCGAACCGGAGGGTCCGGGTTCAAACCCCGCACGCACCACTAATTTTCAAAAATTATTTAATTATCACTTTCTTCGGTGAAGAAAAACATCGTGAGGAAACCTGCACACCTGGGAGTTCTCCATAATGTTCTCAAAGGTGTGTGAAGTCCACCAATCCGCACATGGCCAGCGTGGTGGACTATGGCCTATACCCCTCACACTGTGAGAGGAGACCCGTGCCCAGCAGTGGGACACTTATGGGTTGTGATGATGATGATGATGATGATTTACTCACTTTGTCAACCCTAAACCCTAGCTGGATATACCAAGGTAAGGGCTCAAACACTAATACTTCTTGTTGTCTGTTTACAGTTTAGGTTACAGGGTCGTCAGTAAATAATGCTCTCAAAGGTGTGTGAAGTCAGCCAATCCGCACTTGGCCAGCGTGGTGAACTATTGCCTGTACCCCTCACATTGTGAAGGGACATCCGTGTCCAGCAGTGGGACAGTTATGGATGTGACGACGATCGTGACATAATACCTTCGCTTCACATCGGAAAACCTGCGTATTACCCACAATTATTAAAAAAATATTTGTCGCAAATAAAACTCATGTTTACGAGGGGGAAATATTCGAAAGATTCTCAAAACGTGAGGAAGCGAGCTATGTATGATTTCCACCCACAAATCACCCTCCGGTAGATAATTATGGGGAGGCACTGGGATGTCACGTGAACGCACCAGTGACCGCACCCCTAAAGGGGTGAAGAATATTAATAAAGTATATAGAATTTACTCATAAAAAAATTGTAATAATGGAATAAACGAAAAAGTTTGGAAAACTTGCCTTTTAAAAATTATGTAATATACTTGCAATTTAAAAACCCCCCCAATGAGACAATCTGTAACGAGCTGATAAATATCAAACGCCTGAACAAATCTTCATACTTAAGCTATAGCTAAGAACCATGTCGATCACGTCAGCTTGTCAAAAAAACGCATCTAATTCGGTCCATGCGTTTAGGAGCTACAATGCCACAGACAGACACAGACACGTCAAACTTATAACCTCTTTTGGAGGGTTAATAAAATGAATGCTAATCCTCGAACGATTAAACTCACAAAGAAAAGAGAGTGAGTTTGCAATCCAAACACAGGTGTCGTAAAAAAACACTCATAA
The DNA here is from genome assembly GCA_905404295.2 of Ochlodes sylvanus. NCBI lineage: Eukaryota > Metazoa > Arthropoda > Insecta > Lepidoptera > Hesperiidae > Ochlodes > Ochlodes sylvanus. The sequence continues at coordinate 9,362,104 of FR990144.1, forward strand.
TTATCTGAATTTGGCTCGTGGCGGTACGTGTAAATGTCTGACAGAGATTTCGTGTTTTAAAATTTTCGGCTTTCATATTTTCGTATTATTTTATTTCGGCTTTAAGTTTGAGCTGACAGGAATATGATCAATTTTAAAAGTTTAAGCATTTTTTTAAACTTTGTAATAAAAATGCGTTTCATGCACTATTTTGAGATTTCTCTTCATGATCTCTCTTCATGACCACGTACTTAGTTGATGGTAACTCTGTCTACAAAGCGAAGGGGTTTTTTACAAGAAGTTGATTCACCTAGGAGATAGATATTTTTATACAAATTCTTATCTTGATTATATTTGTGTTTGTGATTGTCAAACATTATTCAACTTTAAATTAAAAAAAATCTATCCCATTACCTATAACATAAACTATTGAATCAAGTACGTTATGTTCTAACAAAGGTACCGACACGGCTTGTTAGTGTGCACGCCGCTGTCCCGTCATGTACGTACGAAGCTTAGAACGCTCACAAAGATTTACATCGGGCGCATAAGGATGATACTGTTTGTTTGTGTGCGTTTCACTGTGCGTGCGTACATGGCGCATACAAGCCAACACCGTATGAAGATAACCTACTATTCTTTATGTAGCCTCTGCCCGTTTAGATAACTAAACCCAAGTAACAAAGTTCGACTTCAGCTTCCAGAGAGGCGATAAAACTCGGTTTCTTCATCAGTTATACGAAACCCTAATAAATATTGACAACTTTATCCCATATCGTTACTCACGTATCTTATCGTTAAAGTATAAAAATGGTTTTAATATATTTTTACCGCATATTAAGATATGGGACGCCATATTTTTACAAGCATTTATTTATCTTGCAATATTTGTATGTATGTTCGAGTCAAAACTTGCAAACTGAACCATTAGGTATTGTTTAATAAATAATTAATTAATTTCTTCCTACTCTACGGAATTAAAATTTAGCGTATTGCAATTAGCTCCGATGACAATGCAATTTTATGACATTGATTTTTATGGTGATAGATATAGGACGACTTTTATCCCTGAAAGACGTCCTCTTGGGATCATTTAAACATTATTATATCGTTTTCCGACTCCTTCGCGAGCGAAGCAGTGAGCTAAGTTAGTATTAACAAGAACAATTCACGAATAAACTTTAAAATCTTTTTTGTACACAATAGATTATACACAGTCACAAAAACACTCGCAGTTTCGTTGTATTAAGTAATATCTTGTTATCTTTGTAGGCCTTTAAAGTAACTTTATGTCGACAAACACAGGACACTTTGTTAGGAAAACGTTGACAAAAATCTACAAGAGTCACAAAGCTGAGCCCTTTATAAATTACGGCCTGAGCTTATTAAGTTTCACAGATTGCGAGAGATTAGTTGAGGCCTTTCTCTTTTTTGCATACTTAAGCTTCGGCTCAGTCTTAAATATTATACCTTTGTGACTCTCGAGGCAATTATAATAGCTTAAAAGGTGTATTATGAAAAAAACCTGAAAATTTACTACAGCGAAACAAGCACTATAATTTATTACTTTTAAAAGTTTAAAGTAGGCACTTAAGTATTTAAAATGTTTAAAATTGATATTACTGTGTATTATTACTAATTAGTTTCCTTGCACGCATACCTCACTAATAAGTCTAATAACCATTTTTAAATTTACAATTTTAATTAAATGTTCAGCAACAATCTTTTAATTAAATTTTAAATTTTAAACACGTTCACTGCGCACACAGTTATTATTATACTCAAGACACGAAAACTTTTTCAAAATGTAATTTTGGAATAGTACTAATAAAAGTTACGTATAATTGCTTAAACATTCCTGCTTATTAAGGGCTTCGTAATCAAAGCTAGCACCGGGACTCAATTACTAGACTTCACTGTCTGTGCGTTCGTCCGTTCATCACAAATATTATAATGGACCAGGCAAACGAATTTTTTTTACACGTCAAATAAATCTATAAAAAATTACAAGAAAAACTGTGTTTTTACTTTTTCCATATCTCAATAAATGGCTGAGATATTAACGATCAAAGTGCGTATTTACGGCCGTTGGTTTTTTTAAAAACGCAGGCGGGCGGTCACTACTCGATGACGTCATCTCTCAGTAGTCGCGCGTAGTTGATAGGGATTTTTGACCGAAATGTTAATTTAAACTCAAGTAAAGCCGCGAGCAAACCTTAGTTATCAATAATAAAATAACATATATAATTCACATACTATCTACTACATCTATGCAAAATTTCAAGTCTGTATCTATAGAAATAAAAAAGTTATAGATTTTTGAACTGCATAGACCCATATTTTCTATACTTCCGCCGTATCGTGCGTGCTCGCGGCCGAACTAACTCGTGACGTCATAGCGTAAGCGCGGAAATTCAAAAAAGGGCTTGAACTTCTCGTCTTTATAACTTCGGAAATACTGCATGTATTGAAGTGAAATAAAAAGTTATGTAATGTATATGACCTAAGCTCGGATTTTAGGTGTATTTGATAGTAATATTTTGACCCTTTTGCCTTCTCCATTGTATTATAAACAAATAGATACTCCAATGTCACTAGCGTGCAGAAAGTCAGGCAGTCATATTCCCCTAATTGATATGTTTGTTTAGCTTTCTCTTTCTCTACCATACGTTCCATAATTATCTACCGCATTTACAGTACAGTAATGTCATTTGATCTGATCCCGAATCAATTGATTTAAGATATATACAGATTTCATCATCACAACCCATAACTATTACAATATGAGAGGAATATCATAGTACAGCACACTGGCCAAGCTGGATTGGCGATCTACATACACCTTTGAAAACATTATGGAGAACTCTCACGATATTTTCCTTCATCGAAGCAAGTGATAATTAATTCCTAATAGGCACTAATTTTTTTAAAATTAGAGATGTGTGAAGTATTCTAACCCCGGCCCTATTCAGGAGTCCACTTCACATCGCTTACTCCTACCTATCACTACATGTATACCTATAACTTTAAAATCTTAAATTAGAAATGGTTGCAAGATTCGAACACATGCCCCCCGTTTCGGGCGTCCAAGTTCAAACCTCTCGGCTATCAGTGCTTATGTACACAGATTTAGATTTAAAATACGTTAAAAAATAAACAAATTTATTATACTGTCGATAAACCTGTCTTACCCGCAAAATAATGAGCAAAATACTTTAAGAGAGCCCTACATTATTTTTCGGGCGATTTCATTCCCTTGAGTTAGTATTCCTCGTATTTGAAATGCAAATATCCTCTCGACTTATAAATCGTGGGCAGGGTTTACAGTTCTTTTATGCAAATAGCCGACAAAGGAGCAGACGAGGCATCTGGTGGTGAATCACCGTCACCATCACCGAATTGCTGGTCACGAAAGAACAGAGAAGAAAGTACTTTCGGGCACAAGTAAGTTTTGATTGACAACCGATGACCAGTGTGGCGCAATGGTTGCCATGCCGTAGCGCCGTCATAAAGGTCCTGGGTTCGATTCCCAGCGAGTGAATGATTGTCGTATGTGTTGTCCAGGGCATCCACACAGGAAATACTACTGTGGGGCTATGAGTGTGTAGCGTTTTTTTTTATTATTTTTTATTATTTGAAGTCAAAAGTAGACTTCAACTTCAAACAAGATACTACTTGATCGAGGTGACAACCAAAAACAAAATCTTTACGAGCGTTTTATAATAATGAAACCATTATTACTAATTATTATTTATAATTTTGCCCTTCACTCTCTTAAGGGATAAATTCCAGTACAAAGCTATCTATATATCAAATATATCTATGTTATTTTCCAGGTCCTATGCTTCAAACTATCTCATCTAAATCGGTTCAGCCGATTAAGCGTCAAGAGGTACAAAGACAGACAGAGTAACTTTCTCATTTATAATATTAGTTTGGAGGTTACGGTCACCAACTATAATAGTTTTTATAATTTTCAACAAATTCCCCTTAACAAGACTTTAATATTTTGCTATAATTTTAGTTTTTAATCATCTTTTGTTCTAAAGCTTACGACCACCCGGCTTTGTTCGTTAATCTGAGCTGATGCAGCGACGTCAATAAATTGCTGCGATCGTTTCTTTATACTGCTTTCATTGTGATTTGAAACAAATACTATTTGGAGAGAGCATAATCCCCAAAGCATAATGAGCATTTTAATCTCGATTTTTAGGTTATTGTCAGCGTATTGTATAGGTCACTGGAAAACTAAAGCTCTATAGAAATGTCGTGTGCAAACATGGCCGTGTTGGAAGGAACTAGAATACTGATCCCAACCATGCTGGTAGTATCGTGGTAGAAGTAGCCCTGCTTGGTAGTAGGGTCTCGCGTAATAGTATTATGAGTAACTTACACAGCTGCGAGTTCTCCATAATATCTTGAACGTGTGAAGTTTGTCAACTCTTACTTGGACAGGACTTCAGCCCAAATCCTAATTATGAGAAGTCCAAGAAACACAAGGAAGGAAGACGTAAATAAACTAGTAAATAGGTAACTCTATACACTCATCACAAAACTTTATTAACTAAGTACACTTTTGTGTAAAAAGGTAAGGAAGAAAAACCAAAGGCATCCTGATTCACACAAAGGAATCTACGAAATTCGATAATTACAACAGAAATATTTCATCATCTATCAAACTTTAGTGTCAATAGGTAAAGAACAAAAAACCACACGCATCCTGACACAAAAGTTTCTACGAAATCCGATCATTAGACCAGAAAATATGAAAATATTTTCCCTACTCTACTTTTCTCCCCTTTTTTATTATATCCGCGCCCAATTTCCTATCCAGAGCTACAAAAGATTGAAAAGTTATGATGCCTGCGGATTTCGAGTCCCGAGGATATGAAAACTGCAACGCGGATTTAAATTCCCGGATTTAAATTTACATTTAATAATGTCATCTTGTGATGTTGCTGGTACTAGAGATTTCATCTGCTTCGGTCCCATGAGGTTTTGTGAATTTGAAACTAACTTATTGTCGTATGCATAGAACTGTATTTAAAGGGAAGTGATTTGCAATTCAATTAGTACTCAAAGCAATTGAATACATTAAATTAAGGTTTTTAATAACACTTTTTAAAAATCAATACGATAATTGGGGTACTCCTTGGGGTCATTTGCTTTATTCAACCTTATATAACCTACTAAAAGTGACTTTTACATAATCATTGATCTATCGTTTAAAATTCATTAGACTCGTACACAGTACAATTATAACCAGGATGTTTTAGCCTTAATTTAGTTAATACTTCATCCCAAATTAAAAACACTTTAATTAGTATCAAAAGCTATTAAAACCAAATCGTATCTCACCCAGATCCTCGTTGGTAAGAGTCCAGCTCTGGCAGACGACATTTGGCAGAACCACAAGTAGTAGTACACAAGCTTTCCCGCCAAAACCACCCGCCATCTTGGAATCACGTCATCTTATGGTCACGTTCATTTTAATTCTTCACATTGTGTTATGTGGCCATGTTTATATCTGCAATTAAAAAAAATTATCAATATTTAATTAAAAGCTAAAAATGATGAAGGACTTTCGTGATTAGATTAAGTATTCTGGATAATTGAAATGCATGAACGCATTGCAGTTTTAAATTTTACAACTTTAAACGGACGACCCATGTGGCGCAATGATTAGCATAGAGGACTGCCGTTCAAAGAGTCAATTGAGTCCTGGGTTCCATTCCCAGCGAGGTTGAAATTTGAATAAGAATTTTAAATTTCTGTTCTTGGTCTGGTTGTGTGTGTTCTTGTCTTGTGTGTTGTCCACCCACGACACAGGGAATCCTAGTGTATAGCGTTATTTTGTTTATTCAACAGATAGACGAAGTTTAAAGGAGGGCTATGATTTCAGCCCGGACGTATGTATGTTCTTCTGTTACCGACGTCCCCGTAGAACTTCTAAACTACTTATCAAAATTCGACTAATTAGATATCGAAAGAAGCGTCTTTACCTTCAGCTTAAGCTTATTACAGCTTTTACATACATGGCCTTACATTACTCGTTTCGTGCAAAACTTTGCCTCTTTTGTATCTAATATCTTCATGTAAATACTCTCAAACTCGATATGTGATTGTGCCCGTTATTTTACAAATGTTATGTAGCAAAAGCGACTTTCTTTCAACTTTGTATCATAACATCTCTTTTTCATTTATTGAAATCATTAACTTATTAATAATAAGTCAATGAGTGAAATACAAAAATGCCTCCCCCCGTGCCATCACTCCGTTCCACCATGTTCGGTAGGTACAACTAAGTAACTAAAAAATTTTAGGTTTTCCTTAATTATGTGTTGTTGGCCGTCCACTGTTATTGCTATTGCTATTAGCCACAGATATTGCTATTAGCTAGAGATAGCTAATAGCAATAGCTGTTGCTATTAGCTAGAGATAGCTAATAGCAATATCTGTGTTAATGTCAACCCTCAGTAAGCATAGCGTGTCAATGTTAACCCTCAGTAAGCATAGCATTATACTCATAGCTCAGTAAGTAATAGCATTATCTTTCATCAAATCAGAAACAGCCGTAAATAAATTGGAATCGAACGCGCTGACGTATATTCGCATTTCGGATTTTATTTAAACCATTTTTATAAAACAGTTAATAAATATTGGAAACTGAATTTCACCCACTACGTGCAACACGCATATGTTCAGCTTAAAATATAAATTACGCAGTTGAAAAATATTTTTATTATTATTTTATAAAACTGATACGGGTGACCTATTTACTGCGGTTTTTGTGAGACAAATCCTACCGAATTATATTGGGAAAATTATTGCTAGTTTCGTTACGTACGTATGTTTTTAGGTAAATATGTATAAGCGAAAAAGTAATGCGCTGAAACTGAACATTAAATATTATAGTTGATGACTTCATAGCCTAGTTGGTAAGCAATCTGCTTTGACGCCAGGGGTCCGAGCTACGATTCCCGTCCGGAGCAGGTATTGGTGTGTCGTGGATATTAGGTACATGATTACACATCACTAACACCCATGACCCGAGGACAAACAGTTATCTGCCCCGGCCGGGAATCTAACCCGGGCCCCCTCGCTTGTTAGGCAGGGCCACTAGCAACTAGGCTATCGGGTCAACAATTAGTGAAGACCATATCCAAATTAGCTAAGCCGCAACGATCTATAAATATAAAACTTAAAATTCTGTCACCATTCCAAACTCAGCTGATTCATTATGAATTTAAATAAATAAACAACGCTGCAAACTATAAATTATGCGTTGTGGGCAACACACGAAAACCAGAACCGAAATTTAGCTCATTAAAATTTCTGCCTCGCTAGGTATCCAATCAATCCGCGCTGGAGTAGCATGGTGGAGTACGCCAAGGTCTAGTAAGCTCTAGAGTCTAGGTGTCTTCAGGTATGAGGAGCGACCTGTGCTCGGTAGTGGCCCATTCATGGGTCGAAGGCAAGGAATAGAACCCAAGACCCTTCGAACAGCAGTTATTACTATAACTATTGCGCTATATAGCGCTCGTCAATTTAAACTGCATATTGCAATATAAAGCCACCTTTTTCGTGTACATTTAAAACAGACCAATATTTCCATATGGCGTCCATCCTAGTCAGATTAACGTGCGAGCAAACAGCGCGGGCAATGTATGTTAATACGTGCTATCTCTGTCCGACAGAGCGAGCTATTTGCATTGTATTGAATACGGTGCGTGGCGGCACTGTTGGCGGGTTGTAGAGCGGTTTTTGATACACTGCTTATAAAGGTATGCCCTCATTGCTAGAGAGTTGTTAATTCGTTTAATTAATTGTTGCCAATTGTACGGAAATACGAGTGAGATGAGCACACTTACGGCCATTCTTAATATCTATATCCTCAAGTTAGTTGTCCAGCAAATGTCAAATTACAACATTATAAGGTTAGTTCTTATTAGTTTAGCTAGCTACTTATCTTATTATGGTACGGATAGATTATTGAAAACGGCCATTAGTCCGTCTCATTGCTTTCAACATACTCGTATTAATGGCCCAATACTGAGCACGGGTCTCTACGATCAATTGAAGAGAAGAGTGGCTGTCTCGTGAGCAGAGCAGTCAAATAAAAACAATTTCCGAAAGTTGGAGAGACGCTACGCGATGGTGCATACACTCCGTATAGGTTCTATTCTCGATAAATAAACACAAATTCAAATAGCGAAGCCAATACATGCAATCTGTGTCGGACAGCCTAAGTTATTCGCATTGTATTGTAAAGTTAAGCCGCTGAGGATAGCCCCACTATTACTGCACTGAATAGAATGGTTTATCTAGTCATTTGAAACACCTGTCTGCTTCAGAGTTTTGTGCCAAAAATTTCTTTCAAGGTCTTCATAGTTTGGACCCTATCAGAAAATAAGATCATTGAAGGTTTAACGATCTACGTAGTCATTTATAGAATAACAGTTCGTCATTCAATTTTTTAGTGGATATGGAAAGAGCAAACAAAAGTGCTTTTCACTGTAACACCTTGCATATACTTATAATCAACATCAGTCACAGAAGGTGTGGTTGAAAGTTTGATCACCTAACTTTTTTGATCATTCCCACTAGTAGACTAATAAATTCAACCGTTGAATTCAGTGCTGCCAGCAACTTGCTTTCGACATAGTTCCATCAAAATTATTGCAGTACAAGGTAATATATGTATGTATGTAGGTACGAGATCTTGTGGCCCATGCGTTACAGACCAATTCCGGCCTGCCTTGGTAGGCTCCGTCCACGAATTCAAGAGCAATGGCGACTGGTTGGCAAGCATCCACTTATATATGACCATATACGCCCCCAAAAGTGTAGAGCCTTAGAGGAATCCAGGTAAAACTGAAATCTTCAAACATCGAAGAAACGTTTGAAAATGAAAACCAGAGCCATATTAAATTTTCTCTACGTCAAAGTTACAGGAATGATCCCGTCTCGGGTAAATCAAACAAAGGACTATAAGCAACCATGCTGCGTAGTACGCGCTCTATTTGTCTTTCTGTAGTCGCGTAGCTTGTCTTGTATCATTTTTACTGGTCTTACTACCAGCTTAGTACATGCTATGAACTCATGAACCATTGGAGAAATATTTTGTATTTTTAATTTGTATGTGACAAAGAAAGAGAGAGAAAGATAGGGAGCGAGAGAGAGTTTTGAAGTGAAAGCTTCTATAGTATCGTTGAGATTTGGAATTCGATGAAACGGAAATGACGCAAAAATGAAATGAAACGGAAACGAAAAAGACACAGACACATTTTAACGTGTGTAAGCAAAGCAATCCTCCACCAATCCGCACTGGAGCAGCGTGGTGGAGTATGCTCTGGGCCTCCTCAGCTATGAGGAGAGACCCGTGCTCAGTAGTGGGCTATCAATGGGTTGAAGCCAGGCAAAGCAAAACATCAATATTTGGACTGACAGTTCATTCGTTAGTTTTTTTAACTTTCACTTCTAGCACGTGTGAATTGCACACATTTTGATATTTTTTCAAATTTCAAACGACAACATGGATATATTAATAGCCGACAAATAAGCAGACGAGCCACCTGAGTAAGTGGTCACCGTCGCCTGATCATATTAACATCAGTAAGACTAGAGGCATCACCGATGCCGGCAAAGAAAAAAGAAAGAAGAAAGAAGAAAGAAGAAAGAAGAAAGAAGAAAGAAGAAAGAAGAAAGAAGAAAGAAAAAAGAAGAAATAAGAAAGAAGAAAGAGGAAATAAAGAAAGCATTTATGTTGTCGTTAAAGAGTTGACACAACACGATACGCCACAAAGTCCCTCAGATTTGACCCTATCCTTATGTTTCATTCTGAGAGTAGCAATTTCCGCAGCGGATTGGAGTTGATTGTTGATGTAAATATTTCAACAGCAATGTTTTCAAAGATGACACGACGTCTGTTATTATTGGGTGTAACGTCGCAGCGTAATATGTTAATTCTCGCTATCAATGTCCGCAGCGCGCAATATTTGCATTGTATTGAAGACGCGGTGGTGTACGGCCTCACTGCTAGCGGTAATAATCGCTGTTAGAATACCATGGCTTTAATCCATTATTTATGTTATTCAAAAGTTATTACGGATACTCTATGGAGGTACCTAGCAATAACATTTCTGTTACTGTTTAAAAATTTTTAATACAAACTTCCAATTACAAAAGTACAAATACAAAAGTCCAAAACTTTTAATACAAATAAATTACACTTTTGGCGTCTATAACGATAATAAAGCTTACCCACATAAAAATTCTCAAAAATATGAAATGTTTCGATTTAAACCCGTTCTAAATAAAGTAAATAATATGTGAATAAAGTAATATGTAAATAAAGTGTTATAACTAAAAGAGAAAATAGCTCAATAAAATAAAGTAGCGCTCATATAAGTAATCAAAAGAGTTAAGCAACAGCGGGCGCTATCGGTAGGTGGGTGACCGCTAGTAGCAAAATCTCTAGAGCGCTTCCGTGCTTTGGAAAGTACGTAAAGCTATCAATCACTCAGTCACGGTTATCATTAGGTTTTAAATTTTGTGGAGCGTAATAACAATGACTATAGGCGTAAACTACCGACCTTAGATCATATTTAACAGTCGTTAAACTATGTTGGAATTTTGGGTGGCATAAAATATCCAACACTTGGGTCGGCCACTAGCAACTCCACCAATTCCCACTGGAGCAGCGTGATGGAGCATGCTTCCTCAGTTATAAGGAGAGACCCGTGCTCAGTAGAGGGCCATTATTGGGTTGAAGCCAATAGAAAATATATAAAGCTGTTCAAATTTATCTGAAACCGATTTTTGTCGCATCCAACAGGCTGCGACACAAATTAGAGCGCCCTATATTGCTGGTCCTAACAATTGGAACGGGATGTCATAATTGATACAAATATCATAATTAATTTAAGAGCCAATTTCTCTTTTTATTATTAATAACAGCATTTTCAAACTGACTCAACTATTCTACAAGTTTTATTAAATTCAAACCCTGCATAATTATTCCTTGTGTCGTGGGTACCACGGACAACACACAAGACAAGCACACACACGCACTGAGAATAGAAATTTAAACTCATTATTCAATTTTCCGCCTCACTGGAATCTAACCTTTCGAACGATGGTCTAGCATGGTAACCACTACACCATACAGGTCGTCGAATATTTTACTACTGTAGTAATAAAAAGGTCACCTGTATTAATATTAGTCAAAACCATTTAATTCGGAACGAAGATCTACCCGTTTTATTATTGACGAAAATATCTACAAGTATATCCATACACTGAAAACCCTCAAATAAATGTCTTCATTGGGGTATATATTTAAGCTTTACCTAACCCTTTCGTTACATAACATACTTACGACCATAAATTCAGTTTGTAAGTACCGAATTAGTCAAGTATTAGGGCACCTATTTATATGCCAGGTTAAGTATTGTAGACCTGAGTCTATGTTATATTATTTTAACCGTGTGTAACATTTATAATTGTACTGGCTGACCTCGCAGACTCTGAAACATATTTTAAATTCAAATTATTATTTTGAGTACATTCTCATCAAATGCAAAAGCTTTTTGTACGGCAGCACTTCGATGCATTTGATATTTGTCTGATCTCTTAATAAATCTCGACAATGGTGCCATCTACAGATGCAACTGTCAATCTAAAACATTCCAGAGACCCACTCAAACACACAAAAAAAATCATCAAAATCACTCCAATCGTCTAGGTATCCAGATACATACACACGGACATAAGAATGATACACATATATAAAGATAATGCTGAACAAATGATGAGCAAATTCACTTTGAACGCTGCAGCTTGTGGCGCTTTGATTGGAAAGAGTCACTTTACACACTACGTTATGCAATTTCCTGACAAAATATGCTTTAAAAGTAAGTCGTGAGCTGCAAAACTTGACGTTGAGCAAAAACTCAATAGCTCAAGCCTGATCTGCATATTTGAACGGGTTCAGACCTAACACATTGGAGACCCTTTCTCCCCAAGAGGGTGCGATAAACCCGTAAAACAGGGGTCTGTAAATACTAGACGGGTTCTACGCTAATCATTTACAACGTAAGTTAATTTGTATTATTTCAATTACTACTGCCAACGCCACCAATTATCCCACGGTAAATTCCAGTCCCTTCAGACCTTAATATTTTAATGAAATTACCAATCTATTTACTAAGTTTCGTCAAGATTGGGTCCCTGCTTTGGGTTACTACACACATACACGTACGTACAATATATACAGGTGTATATTCCTACATACACCCGTATATTTATAATATACTAGCTGCCCCAGCGAACTTCGTACCGCTCTATAATTACCGGGTCCAATGGACCAGGCAAACGAATTTTTTTTTACACGTCAAATAAATCTATAAAAAATTACAAGAAAAACTGTGTTTTTACTTTTTCCATATCTCAATAAATGGCTGAGATATTAACGATCAAAGTGCGTATTTACGGCCGTTGGTTTTTTTAAAAACGCAGGCGGGCGGTCACTACTCGATGACGTCATCTCTCAGTAGTCGCGCGTAGTTGATAGGGATTTTTGACCGAAATGTTAATTTAAACTCAAGTAAAGCCGCGAGCAAACCTTAGTTATCAATAATAAAATAACATATATAATTCACATACTATCTACTACATCTATGCAAAATTTCAAGTCTGTATCTATAGAAATAAGAAAGTTATAGATTTTTGAACTGCATAGACCCATATTTTCTATACTTCCGCCGTATCGTGCGTGCTCGCGGCCGAACTAACTCGTGACGTCATAGCGTAAGCGCGGAAATTCAAAAAAGGGCTTGAACTTCTCGTCTTTATAACTTCGGAAATACTGCATGTATTGAAGTGAAATAAAAAGTTATGTAATGTATATGACCTAAGCTCGGATTTTAGGTGTATTTGATAGTAATATTTTGACCCTTTTGCCTTCTCCATTGTAAATCAAAACCATTCTTGGATCCACCTGAAGACACACAAAAAATTTCAACCGAATCGGTACAGCCGTTTTTGAGTTTTAGCGTGACTAACGCACAGCAATTCATTTTTATAATATATGATATAGCCTATGTCACCCGGGGATAGTGTAGCTTTCCAACAGTGAAAGAATTTTTCAAATCGGTTCAGTAGTTTTGAAGCCTATTCGATGCAAACAAACAATCAAATCTTTCCTCTTTATAATATTAGTATAGAAGTATAGATATAGATGTAATGTATCAAAAAAATATTCTTGGTTACATTAATACTAAGCGACCTGTGTTGCACAATGGTCCTGGGTTCCATTCCCAGTGAGGAAATTTGAATGATGAGTTTAAATTTGTTCTCGGTCTAGGTGTGTGTTCTTGTCTTGTCTGTTGTCCATGGCACCCACGACGCAGGGAATTCCAGTTTGGGGCTATGAGTGTGTAGTATGAGTATTATATCTTAAAACTTCTAAACGTAAAACTGAATTATGAGCTTTATATCTTATTGCGCAAGGTTGAACTTCGAACGTATACTTGAAAGAAGACTGTGTACTATTCGCCCATTGACTTTAGTAATTATAAGTCAATGTATTCGCCGCACACCCATGAAGGGAACGGTCGGAGTCGGAGTTGAGTCGACGTCGAGTTGGTGAAATGTGCGCAGTCCTATACTCTATGTCACGGGCGGCAGCGAAAGCGTGGTGCTGCATGCTCGTTTGCTATCTTAATTCAATTAAATGGCGCTGACTTTAGTCGCCTTTTAGAACACCCTGGTCTACCGACATAAGACTAAGACCAGTATTCTAGACTACCCCAATACGGCCTCTGCTTCCTTATCTCTAACGACACAACTCCACAGAACAACTTCATCAACTCGGCCACAAGATCGTGTCACTATCATTTAGTTACTCGTAGCTTTGAGGTTCTGAAAGTCACTAACTTAATAAAACCACGATCGAGATTCGTAAATAGCTCGCGATGGCAGAGTTAACTAAGTCGTAATTACATCTCGAAGCAGTTCGTCGAATCGGAAACGCTGGGATAAACTCGCTATGAATGGAACGTTAATTTAATTCATACAATTTGTTAATTATTAAAGGTTCATCTTGTTTGATCTACCATTATTATGTATGTATATTTGGGCAATGCTACTGAAATCATTACTCTATGCATATTAATTACCTGTGACTAACTCTTGTCAAGTTGACAATGTCAAGTTGGTGGATAATTTAATTAGAAATAGTTTTTAGCGCAAAAGAATTCATAATGATCTGGATAATAAGGCCTAGTTCATGTGGATTTCATTAGATCTCGTGACAAAGGAATGTAGTAACAATAGGAACGATTCATAGGTTAATATTAATTAACTTTAGATTAATAATAACTAATATAAGATTAATAAAACTGAAAATATGACATTTGTAAGTTCCTTTTTTTTATTGATCCAAGGCAGCAAACGAGCATGCAGCACCACCTTCCGCTGCCGCCCATGACAACTGTGACCGACTTAGAACAAGACTCATATATGGGGACTGGGATGTTTGAGGGGTTAGTGGCCAACCTAAGTATCAGAATGTTTTATGCCGCCCGAAAGCCTCTGACATGGCTACGCAGTTATCTAACGATAAAACCGACACACGCTCAAGAATTTTTTTCCACTGGCGGTCACCCATCCAACTAACGACCGCATCCGCTATTTTCCTTATGGTATTAAGTTAGCAAACGAGCACCACCACCTTCCGCTGCCGCCCATGACAACTGTGACCGACTTAGAATAAAGTTCTGCGCACATTAGACCCACTCAACTACCGACCGACGCCAACTCAACTAAAAGACTAGACAAAACTAAAATTCGATTATGAGCTTTATATATCTTAAAGTAAGGTTGAATTTGGAACGTATACTCGCCAGTACTCCCCTCCTACTCCGTAGTACGTAGTACACGTGTTTTAAGTATTCGTTCGAAGTTCAACCTTAAAATAGAAGATATAAAGATCATAATTTAATTTTAGCTTTGTCAATGCTTTTAGTTGCGTTGGCGTCGGTCAGTAGTTGGGTCGGTCTAATGTGCGCAGACCTTAAGACTCGAATGGGGACTGGGATAGTCCGGTTAGGAGACGGTGTTAGAACATTAGCTGGTTAGTTTGTAACTCGGCCGATCAAAGACATGCGGTGATGCGCCACCTGATCAGTGATCACTGTCGGTCAAGAACATTATAATACCAAAGGCATAGAAAAAAAGAAAAATATGTTATACATAAAATTCTCGTGTCACAGTATTAGTTACTATACTCCTCCGAAACGGCTTGACTGATTTTTATGAAATTTTATATGCATATTCAGTAAGATCGGCTACTATTTTTCATAACCTAAGTGATAAGGATTGTCTAACATTTATTTATTTATTTTTTGTAAAACATTTTTATTTTTTATTTATTAAGCATAAAAAATACACAGTCAAATTTTCACTACCTTACCCCAATCAAATTTCTATTACGCTTTTTGTATTATGTATTTGGCGGAACAACGTTCGCTGGGTCAACTAGTTTAAATAAAACAAGTAAAACAGTTCATCTGTTCTTCAATTTATGTTTGATTCAGTCAACCAAATTGTGAACTCTTTAAAATCTCCAAGTTCCTATCAAGGACGGAGCGCGACCAAACCGACACTCGCCTTTGCGAAGCTAAGCAGACTTTATGCACGCCTTTGATCGTTATCTCTATCGCTCAACTTACTGCCTCAAAAAGATCCATCTGCTAGATCTTTGCAGCCTTCAAGGAATATGCTGTGCGGAATGAGATTTTCATTTCGCAGCCGAATATTAAAATGAGAGTAGTTTAGAGGTCACTGGAAGAGGATTTTTACTATTTTATAACCCTGACCCGACAGACGAAGTTCTTCAACATATTTCATATTCTAACAGAGTTTATATGGTACGAGTAAATCTCGACAACGGCGCCACCTACCGGCGATTTATCAGGTACATGCCGGACTGCCGTTTGAGGGTCCTGGATTCGATTCCGAAATTTTTATAATGTGTTTTTTCCATCCTCGGTCAGATGTGTGTGTTCTTGTCTCTGTATGCTGTCCGTAGCACCCACGACACAAGGAATCTTAGTGTAGGGCTATGAGCGTGTGGCGGCAAAGAAGTATTATAATAAAAGATATTCGAAGGCCCTGTTGACCAATTGTAGCGACTTCCTGTGACGCTTGCTAGGAGTACTGGAGTTGATTCCATGGGCAGTTATTAATGTGACAAATAAATGTTTGTTCTCGTCCTTACGAGATCCTATTTTGCTGCATGGAATTGAGGTCAGTATTCTAGTTATTAAAGCAAAAAATATAATTACTGCATTATTTTCCAGAGTATGCCTTCAAAACGGCTTTGTCACTTGCATTATTTTTCCCGTATTTTAGTAAAACACCGCGTCCATTACGCTCCGCAGTTAGTATAATCGGCCGGTACTTTATTGTCCATTGGTGTAGGCTAATAAATTAAAATTTGTCACCCAACACTGATTAAACAAATGTTCAGATTAAAATGATTTATCAACTGCGGTAACGAGTTTACTGATGGTTCTGAAATTATTTTGGTGGAAGGGACGCGGATGCTGAATTGGTTGTACCAAGTACCTAAAACAAGGTATTTTTTATGGAATTAAAGTAGCACACGAGCATGCAGTATCTGATCGCCATTCCGCTGTCGCTCAAACAACTGTATTATAAATTGTGAGGAAACCTGCACATTTGGAAGAGCATCCGATTTCCCACATTTCAGAACTCTCAAATGTGCAGGTTTTTATCACGATATAGGTATTCCTTCAACGAACAAAGCAATAATTCTTTTCAAATACGCATAATTTTTGAATATTAGAGTTACGAGATTAGAACCCTAATCCCCTCCTAATTCGAGAGTCCAAGGTTCGAATCAATTAGCTAACACTGCTTACCTAATAACTCATGAATGTAATTAGCGTAGATCGATGACCCTTGGCCATTGAACCATAAGGCCTTAATTGTTGATACATACGGCATACCCCGAACCGTTGCTCGTAATTAAAATGATTTGCCGTACCGAGCCGGCTACAATGTCGTCGATCCAATTCGGGTTTCAATTATCGAAACTCGGTTCAATACATTTCCAAGATCTCTTATTTAGTTACAGGTAATTCGACGATAGGAATTAATTTTGACTCCATTTAATCAGATACATGAAACTTTGATTAAATTGGCAATTTTGTAATAATCGCTAGACAGGTAACTTTGTTACAAGGCCAGTATATTAGACTTTATAATGTAACATTGGTTTTTCAACTGTAATATTGTAAATTACAGGCCAGGCAACTTTTGAAAGGCTAATTGTAACTCCCGATGAAAGAAGTAATAGTGTTATAAGTTTTGTGTTTGTCTGTGTATCTGTTTGTCTGTTTGGGATCGTAGCTCCTAAACGAATGGACTGAATTATTTGATAGCTGACGGGATCAAGATGGTATTTAGTAATAATTTATGAAGATCTGTTCAGGCGTCTGTTATCATTTTGTTTGTTTAAAAATTTAATAATATAGATGAAAAGGGTAGTTTATAAATCTGATGTAAGTATACAAAACGTTTACTATTCACGTAGTTCAAAATAATTCAGTAAGTTTATAGTTACTGAATTTTGAGGTTATCCTCAAAAAGTGCTATTAAATTTACACGCTTGCTACATTAGCGCCTATATTTGGTACCTTTCGACGTCCTTTTAATGCACAGAGATTTTCCTTCTTACTTCCATGCTCCATGCTTTTTTGGCTATTTATATAAAAATACCCCCTAAAACAGCCGTAACTGAAGATATCCGTTCGATACAATGCGAATTGGATTCCAAACGATTCGTTCCCTCTCAAAGCTCGGATAGTTTAGTTTTAGGTAGGACATAATGGGCATAGAAAAGCGTTTGGATAACGACACAGTCCGGAGTGAGAGCTATGAAACCGCTATTAAAATAAAAGTTTTACAATTAAAACTGCGCTCGCGAGAATTTCCCTGTTCCAACTAGTTATGTGTCCCAACTTTGTTCATAGGAAAGTTGCGATTTTTATTGTTTTGCTTGCTGTTCAATTCGGAAGGGGATAAGTAGTTTACTAGACAGGCTATTTGACGGTAACTGAACCCTGGACTTTCTACACTTCAACGTGATGTCGATGAGCAGTGAGTTTCACCACTCCGGCCCAAGAATGAAGTTCCATCGACATCTTCGCAAGGCGGTATACCGTATTATACTGTCCTACAAAATTAAAAAATAACTTGCATGTTTTGAATTCTGCGCCACGGAAAAATTTACATCAGGAAGTGTAATTTTTTTTGTTTTGGGCATTCCTGTTAAATTTACAAATTTATTGAAATACACTAAACAAAAGCAGTGATAGCCGTGTGGTTGAACGTTGGACTGCCGAACCGGAGGGTCCGGGTTCAAACCCCGCACGCACCACTAATTTTCAAAAATTATGTGCGTATTAATATTTACTTATCACTTGCTTCGGTGAAGGAAAACATCGTGAGGAAACCTGCACACCTGGGAGTTCTCCATAATGTAATCAAAGATGTGTGAAGTCCACCAATCCGCACTTGGCCAGCGTGGTGGACTATGGCCTATACCCCTCACACTGTTAGAGACCCGTGCCCAACAGTGGGACAGTTATGGGTTGTGATGATGATGATGACTAAACAAATATAAAAATAAAGCTCAAGTCGTACGGCGTGTGAACGTTTATACTTCATTTAATCCTAACTGTAAGCAAATCGTCCCCAAGCCGTCTATATCAAGATCCCTCCGAAGACGGTCATTAATCATTTCAGTCTCTCGTTATGAACTGTAATTAATTAATTATAAACTAAATTGTTTTATCTCCAGAAATGTACACTGGTGAGAAGCAATATAAATTTTGAATATTAAAATTTTAATGTTTTGTAGGTTCTCAAATTAATTTTACAATAGATGAAAACAAATACATTAATAAAATTGATAGTTAAAAAACTAAAAACACGCTTTTATTTTGTTGTAAAGTTAAAATGCAAAGCAATAAATTTTGCCACTGCGCTATGTTGAGGAATTCCCTGGTCAGGAACCAAACCTGAGCATAGCATCCGGTCATGAACGTCAAATTACATTGTCATGTGGACTAAAGACGTATTCCAAATTTCAGCTCGATAGGACACTGAAAAGTGGGTCAGATTAAGCTCGCAAGATTCGACCCACACTAACAGGGCAAGTTAAATAAAAGCTTGTAATGACAGGGACGTCTGGAAGTAAATATGCCGCTACTCAATAACATAACTAAACCTTTCTGCACTATATTAACTACATCTTTCTGCTTTATAACGACGACCCCGTAGCCTAGCTGGTAGTGACCGTGACAGCGAAGCGAGGGGTCCCGGGTTCGATTCCCGAGGCAGATGTTTATGTGACAAATAAATGTTTGATCTCGGACCATGGGTGTTAGTGATGTGTAATTTGTGTTGTACATGCCACCCGCGACATGGAATCCTAGCGCGGGGATATGAGTGTGTTAATGATTATTATTATAGTTAGGCAAATGAATGAATACGTACGTGCGTACTAAGGGACATGTTTCCCGAAGCGAGGCGAGGGTTGGTTTACTAATCTATACAAATAAATAAAATTGGAGTGTCTGTTTGTAATATTAAATTAACCGCTTTTTACTAAGTGCACGGTATATACTATGTATACTAAAATAATATTTTTTACAATTTTTCTGTCTATCTAACTGTTTGTTTTGGCTAATCTCTGGACCAATTTTGACGGGACTTTCACTGGCAGATAGCTGATGTAAGGGACGAAGGTTTTCAGTTACATGTCGTAAACGTAACTTCATTGGTTTGTTCAATTTCAAACGGTTCGTGTAATTCCGTTTACTATTTTTTTCTAGTGTGGCTACTAAGGAATAGGTTAAGTTTCCCGAAGCGAAGCGAAGTTACTAATTACTACATTATTATAAAGAGCGCTATCAAAGCGATATCTTTACGAAACTCACTTTGGGAAACCCAGCGTTAAGATGCTGTACGATAAGAAAACCGTCACGGTAATGAAATAAAACGTGACGGTAATAAAAGGAGTAGAACGGTAGTAGTCGGTTGTTGGATGGATGACCGTTTGTGGCAAAAATTTCTTGAGCGCTTCCGTGCTTTGCAGGGCACAATAGACAAGTCCTTCAAAATTTTTCGAAACTTGGGTTGGCCACTAATACCTCCTCCAATCAGCACTGACAGCGTGGTGGAGTATGCTCTAGGCCTCCTCAGGTATGAGGAGACACCTGTGTCCTGTAGTGGACCATTAATGGGTGGCAGTCAATAAAACGATGTACCTGGTTTATTTATTGATTGCCTACTGGTTTGGATTCAATTAGTAACTCCCAGGGCACGAACCTCTTCGTCGTTAAATAGACCCTAGCGTATTCCACCATGCTGGTTCAATTCGTACTGGTGAAGGTCTCACCATCTTAACCACTGCTAATGCCAACAACCGTGATAGGTTAACGTGCCCTCCAGTGCACGGAAGTTACCCAACTCCAGGTTGACTGCATTGCATAAATCTGCATTGCATAAATCCTAAGTACTACTTAGGTTTATTATCACTTCTCGGTCAAAAAGCACTTCGGGCAACCAAATTTATAACCAAAATTAAATTGTGTAATAAAAATTTATACCTATCAACTTGAACTCAATGTATCAAAACTCACCGTTGCAAACTTAATTGTCACATAATAATAAAAACTAGAACAAACAAACACGAAACACAACAAAGTTTGTACCGATCGCGAGTTCTCCCGTGACGAGCGACACAACCTCGCTTCCCGACGTCAAAACGCGCACTGACTATAAAACACCGAAACTGGACTGAAAACTGAAACACCATTTCACTGTATCACCGTAGTATAACCCTGTTGAATTGAAAACTACGTTTCAAGGTACACAGACGAGGGAGGTAAGAGCTTTTCTATCTAGGCGGGTTGTACGTAATGTGCCCGCGATAAGATTGCTGGGGCAATGGAAGTTTTCCACCCGAAGCTCGTTAGTGCGGGGTAAACAGATGGAGAATTTATTCCAACACCTGGAAATTAAGGAGGTGAGGGAAACCGATGTAAGATGACTCAGTTATAGACATCCATGAATAGCCACAGACTCGCTATTATTGACAAGATTATGAATATTTTAACTTATGTGTTTGTAATGTTTTATTCATTCATTTAATGTATTTTTATGCATTATTTTTAAAAAATATTAGCATTCTGCACTCCTTCTCTATATAAACTACAAGTGTGCCAAATTTCATACTCCTCCGTCCGCGCAATATTCGTCAGACGAGTCATCTGATGGGAGGTGACCGTTGCCCACGTACATCGGTAATACGGAAGGTATCATACAGTATTGCATCTTCATAGAAACGGTCGGAACGCGAATCATACCTACGCGCCTCGGAGTTTAGTACACACTAAGTACACAACAGTCACAGAAGCGCCATAGGGACGATCGAATGTGGGTTTGTAATCAGGAAGCGTGTGTATTACCTACCCAATTACATTCACTACAACTAGAAAGAGGCGGCCCTAGCGCGCGGGGCTGTAGGCTTTATTTCAAGGACAGGGCCGAGTCACAATACTGTATGATACTATTACCGTGCCGTCGCCCACGTACATCGGTAATACCGAAGGCATTGATGCGTTGCCGTCTAAAAATAGAAGGAGACCCATATTACTTATGGCTCTCTGCTATTGTGACCGAAAAACGTAAAAAACATTTCACACTTACATAATAATTATGTATTAATATTCACAATCACAACATCAAAAAATTCCACCAACAAACATTTATGTGCCACATGGTTACCCGGGCCAGGAATCGAACCAAACTAACGCTCATCGACGACGATGACTAATGACAATGACGTTTTTTTCAGCCCCTGCTATAAATGTAAAACACGCACACAGATACACCCATACAAAGATTCCTTATGTTACGGATGACAAGGACAATTAAAAAAAAAATTATCATGTAGTAGTATCAATTTAAAAAAAATTATCATGTAGGTAACAATACATACAACACAACACTTATGAACGTCATTTTTAAGCTATTGCATAGCTTTTATCGCGGGCCTTGAGCGTGGGGACCGAATCCAGAAATTCCGTAACGAAAAAAACCTAACACCCCCTGCGCGCCATTTAAAAAACTTTGACAATTGAGTGTTCAGACCTCTCGTTTTTTTTAATCATCTCGTGAACGGTGAAACAGTGCCGTAATAATTTAAATATCCTTCTGTCATCAAATTACATCGTACGTATGTTTTCTACAAACTAGATGGCGCTGTTCTGATATAACTATATAACTTCTAATAATTATAATTGCATAAGTTGATAAAAAATGCTATGCAATAGCTTTACCGCGGCAGTGTCCGAGTGCCACATTTATTTATCCTACCACCGTTTCGCAAAGGTGCTTTATCACGCATGTGTTTCAGAGTAAGACCCGGCGAACAAACATTTACAGCACATCTTTTAAATAAAATATATTAAAACAATATGTAACCCATCACATAAATCCACATCCCGCAAACATGTAACAATCACTTTACCTCGGGAATCGAACCCGCAACCCAAGACGCGAACTACCATAGTGCGGGCTCCAGGGTGGGAAATAACCCGAAATACATCCTCGTAAAATGTAGGAGCCGTCTACTCTCAAGCCACAAATAGAAGCTTTATTCTTATTTCTGCCTATCTAGGCTACGACCTAACGAACGCCCCGAGACTCCTTCACAGCGCTAACGTTATTTGACTAGACTGCAAACAATCTAGATTCTAGACTAGGTTCTAGTCGATGGGCTAACAAACTTACTGTGTCTTTTATTAACATAGAAATTAATAAATACGAAACATCGAGATTATATCTCGATGATACGAAAGTAATTCTGTCTGTATGCTACCTTTAGTAGGTATCGATTTAGATGAACTTTTATTTTGATTTGAGAACCTGAATAACACAAGTGATGTGAATTCTTTTGCCACATGTAATTGTACTTTCTCGTATGTGTGCGACGTGGCCAACATGATGAAATCTAAAGATTCTGCGGTTTGTGTGTATGTGTACTTACATACTTGCGTTTCTTAAATACATTTTCTTGTAAAGACACACGTGTTTAACCTCTCCGGGCGCCGCAGTGGGTCTACGGCTTAATACTCAATAACATATCACTGAAACTTTCCAGACTTCTTGACAAACTTGTAACTTCCAAGAAGTTGCGAAACTCATTAGTCTTTTTACTTACCTATAAAATGACTTAGATTAGATATGTTTACGTACCTTAGTTTCCAACATAATAATATAATATTTGAAACAAAATTTAAGTACTTACCAAACTTACATCAAATAAAATCTGAACATTCATTAAAGACAAAAGACA
Organism: Ochlodes sylvanus; assembly: GCA_905404295.2. NCBI lineage: Eukaryota > Metazoa > Arthropoda > Insecta > Lepidoptera > Hesperiidae > Ochlodes > Ochlodes sylvanus. The sequence goes on from FR990144.1 coordinate 9,385,541, forward strand.
AACTTGTAGATTAAAAGGCGCCCTTGCTCGCCGAGAGGTCCCGGGTTCGATTTTTGACAGATATTTCGATAAATAAAGAGAAAAAGGTAAAGTAACGCTACACAGTCACAGCCCCACACTAGGATTCCCTGTGTCATGGCTGCTAAGCCGTAGATATCATCATCATCATCACAAACCATAACTGTCCCACTGCTGGGCACGGGTCTCCTCTCACAGTGTGAGGGGTATAGGCCATAGTCCACCACGCTGGCCAAGTGCGGATTGGTGGACTTCACACACCTTTGAGAACATTATGGAGAACTCTCAGGTGTGCAGGTTTCCTCACGATGTTTTCCTTCACCGAAGCAAGTGATAAGTAAATATTATTACGCACATAATTTTTGAAAATTAGTGGTGCGTGCGGAGTTTGATCCCTGACCATCCGGTTCGGCAGTCCAACGTTCAACACGGCTATCACTGCTTACCGCCCATGACAACTGTGACCGACACAAAACAACACTCAAATGGAGACTGGGATAGTTAGTATAGTTAGCAGATGGTGTTAGAACATTAGCTGGTTAGTATGTTAGTAAATATGAGGGCTGGGACAGGTACTCTTAGCGATAGTCCTGTTAGTTGTCTTAGTAATTATCCAGTTAGTAATTATTAGTAAGAGTTTACTTCTAATTAATTAAACATTCGACCTTAAAGCAGTTTACGCTTCTTCTGTTAACAGCCAAACAAATTCTTAGGGCCAGTTTCACCGGTTACGGATAAAGTTCCGGATAGCCCTAGGAATTTATCTGCCACTTAACAGTTGACGGAGCGGCAACGTCGCTTTTTTGCGTTTCGTTACTACTACGTAAATTATTGTCATTTGAAAATTATTTTGAAAACTTAATTAATAAAATACTTTTTGTTCAAAATAATCCAATTCGACTTTTTTAATATTTTCAAGTATCATTATAGAACGAAAATAGTAGGATTTATAATAATATTATGATTTACTACAGTTCAAAACTTCAAATTCCAAAATATGTGTTTATAGAAACGCCACTTGAAACATTTTTTATCCGTCAGATATCGCCTTTAACAGCCACTTGAACTGGCAGATACCTATCCAACACTTTATCTGTCACTTCTGTCAGATACCTATGAAGCCAAAAGTTGTAGTTTATCTGGGAGTTAAATTCCTAGGGCTATCCGAAACTTTATCCGGAACCGGTGAAACTGGCCCTTAGTGTCCTACAATTATGGTGTTAGAACATTAGCAGGTTAGTATGGTAGTAAATATGGGGACAGGGACTATTATTGAAAGTTAGTCCTGTTAGTTGGTATTAGTTATTCTAGTTAGTAAATCCAGTTAGTAATTATTAGTAAGAGTCTCCTTCTAATTCATTAAACATTCTACCTTAAAGCAGTTTACGCTCCATCAGTCAACAGTCAATCAAATTCTTAGTGCCCTACATGTAAGTCCTGTATAATTTCCTGCCTGTCCGTCACAATAGATGAGTTCTTTACTGAGCGCACGCGAACAAAACCGCAGGCAGGAGCTAGTTACGGCTTGAGAGACAAGTTAGTTATAGAGGAACGACTGAGCAAAAAGAAGGACTGGATTTTGATGAGCTGAAGGCTTTGCCAATGTTTCTCATGTCGTGCAGTTCAGTAGATTTTTTGTATTAACAGCCGTGGGTTGTATTGTTAGCTTTTCATTTTTAATCTTATTCGGAAAACCTTTAGACGTATACTTTTATCATAAAGTGCATACACCTATGTCATGTATCTTCTTAAGGTCTATGTGTAGGACTGAATAAGAATAGTAATGTCATAATTTAATATTAAAATAAGTTATATAACTTAATTTTATTCGATTATTTTTCGATAGGGAATTACTTAGAATCACGTACGTTAAAAGTTGGGTTCTGAATAAACCCCACACACCGTGACTGTATTTATCTGTAAAATAAATGTTTGCCTCGACCGGGTTCGAACCCAGGACCCCTCGCTTCGCAGGCAGCGTCACTACTATGATTTACGTCAATCCAGACCTCTTCAACTCAACTAAGCAGGCATTACCAAGTTTTTATATACCTTTTAAGCCTTCACTTCACATTCTAAGCTTGAAATTCCCGCAAGTGTAGGTATCATTTATTGAAAATTCTGTACCGAGGTTGTAAAACGAAAAATTCATGAGGACCGAGTATTTGGAGCATTTTGTTATTTTCGTATTTAATTTAAACACGGCGCCGTATTCGCATCGACAGTGTATACTTTGATTATAAAAATAATTATAAGTCAATATCGCAACCCGTAATTCTCTCACTGCTGGGCAAGGGTCTCACCACGTGAGAGGTATAGACCATAGAGGAGTGGCCATAGGTGAGAGCCTAGGGTTCGCTCGGGGTAGTACTACCGCCCGCCACGATACTTAGTACCATTTCTACAATGGGTAGTAGAGCCTAGAGAACTCTAGGCGCGACCTACCGGCGGCGGCGACGTGGCGGGCTTTCACCCGGGTAGTACCACCGCCTGCCACGTAGGTACCTAGTACCATTTCTACGTAATAATTGTTTTAAAAGCTATTGTGTTCCGAGTAGGTGAGCAGCCGGCTACACTTTTTTAGAGGCGACCACCTCAGTCCCCAAGTCCTCAGTTCTCGGCGTGTTATCATTCTGTCTCGTTTTTTTTCGTGTCATTGACATAAATTGTTCCTTTTCTTGTTTGAGTGCGTTAGATGGCATCCTTAGGTATATAGTCTTCTCCGGCTACGGATGATACCTTTGGTGTTACTGACGTCCATGGGTCCATTGCACCGACCACAGCCCACGTACGCCTCATAACAGGCGAATGTTCCTGTCAACACATCTGGCTTATAGTTCCGAAATAAATGTACTATTGTGCCGTCTCATTCTTTCCCGTTGCGTAAATTAATCTATTTGTTTCCAACGTTTCGTGTGGCCAATCACGGCGTTGCAAATAGTTGCCAGAATGTGTTCTATACGGAAAATCAAACACTAGGTGGTCCAAGGTGACTGACCACTTACGATCAAATTTTATTTTCCTTAATTTTTTTCATGTACAGACATCGATCAGTTATAATTTTATTATAATTATGTATATTCTAAATTAATCCGACATAATAAAAAAAGGTAAAAGATTTATATCGGATTAAAAATGCCTATAATGGCGTAAAACTTGAACTTCCTTAAGCTGACTCCCTTGTTGAGCTTAAATAAAACCTTTGTTCCATAGCACGGGGCTGCCCCGGCAAATGATTTTCATTATGGCCGCGGGACCGATTCTCGCAGCGCGAGCAATATATCTAGTTCGACTTTTATCGTACAATGTGACTTTTAAAAAAGGTCATGGTAAAAAATTAAAAACACACGGATGAATCAGTGAATATAAGATGTCAATGAATATAAGATAAAGTCTTAACATCACCTGGCTAAAGGAAATTTATTGTATAAACCCAAGAAAATAATGGCGGTTTTCAGTTTCAAATATAGCCATAGAGTAAAGTGTTATAAGACTCAAAGAGAAGCAGCAAATTATATCAAATAAAAATGATTTATTTTATTTCATTCATATTTTTGAAAATAATGTTTTTGAGAAGTACGGTATGAACCGATGGGTTCATTACTTCACCGCTGCGTTACTAGCGACCTCTAGAGGTGGATAGAGATAAAATTTTAGTAAACTCATGTTTCTTGCATGGAGGCTACCTGTAATTTTGAGTTACTTTTTATTTTTAGTATTTCTTGTGGTAGCGACTACATTGACACGCATTCCGTGAAAAAGCCGGTGTCTTCCTATTTACGTTCAAGCGAGAGAGACAGATAAGCAAACAGACATACAGAAGAGATATATTTGTCACCCTTTGGATACTTTGGTTACAAGAAATAGTGTGAAATAGTATCGAGAATCGCACCCCAAAACATAAAAAGTTACGTCGAAAGCAAATTACAGTTTCCTTCCCGCTGTCGCCACGAGCTGTGGGGTGTGTACCAGTTAACTTGAAGAATGCTTTTTACCTCGTTATTTATAATTGTTAGAACCGTGGTTCGACCGGGAGCTTTCGACGCCATTACAGACGTCAAGGCTTTGTTTCAGCGAGAGTTTAGTAACGTTTAGGGTGGACAATTCTTAAAATTATAAATTCAAATTTAATTTAAATTTGAAATCTTTTATTCATATAGGTACCACTGACACTTACGCATAATTTTTTTGAAATGAAACTTCTTTAGCCGCGCTGAGAGTAAAAGTTCTAGGTCGTAACACGGTATGGAGATAGTTTAAGACCCAGAAAAAGCCAAGATTATTTTATCCAGATAGTACGTTCCTTGATGATTTTTTTAAATTATCTTTTGTAGTTTCCCGACACCTATACGGGCGAAGCCGTGGATAAACACTAGTTTCATTATAAAAGGTAACGCATATTAAAGACACGTGACGTCACGGTTGACAGTCCTAATTGTGCTGGCTGAGTTGTTGGTAGTTGGCTACCATTAAATTAATTCAACCGTAAAACATTTTCTAATGTTTTCATTGCAGACTAGAGTCGGCTAGAATATTTCAATTTATAAACTGTCAAGCTTCGGCAGTAAAAATACAGCCATAAGTGACAAGTGATTCAAATGAGACTGCATCCATATTCATATTACATGGCGAGACCCGTAGGAACACGACGCATTGCACTTATGGTTTCGATTATACGGCTCGAGATAGAAGAGGCTGGCGATATATTTTCTTTCTTACTTCTTCCTTCTATCTTAGCCGGCAATGCGTCGCTGATATCTTATTTTAATAATAAACTCGTATAAAAATACTTTTAACTGTTACTACCCAAATAAACTGACCCGAGACCTGAACGTAACCCATCCAAAGTTTTAATATCTTTGGCTGGTGATATAGTTTTTTTAATCGATGCAATAACGTTTCAGCTTATTCGATTTATTACGCGAGTCTTTTCTCTATATGAATTAACGATAGGACTATGATTAGCCATTAAGATAAATGACTTTTGACGTGATAACATCGTATAAGTAAATCGATGAACGCCGGCCGCACGCACGAAAAAGTATGACGTCATTGTCACTTTCCGCCTGAGCGAACGTGCAAGCGAGAGCGTGGAACGAGCGATAGAGAGGCACGATCGGCCTAAGCGTCCGGTTTTCTTCAATGTTTTCTTATGACGTTATCACGTAAATTTATCGTCTGTAAACCTTTTACACCGACTTTACGGACAACCATTTGACCCACTGTGACCCACCTAGAACAAGATTTTAATGGAGACTAAGGTAGTTAAATAGGTCGGTTAGGAGACGGTGTTAGAACATTAATTGGTGACGCTCAACCAAGCAGCTCTTCGTTTGCAACATTTGACGTCACTCGAGTCGCCATGACAGTTTGACGCGTTTTTTGACGCAAACGTCAAATAGTTCATAAAAATATAAAATAAAATTAATATGTTACAGTGTGTATTTTACTGAAATATTAATATTTCAGTTAAATTAGACCGTTTGGTAAACTATGATTTAGTTTTTCAAAATTAGTCAACTAGCCTATTGTTCGTAAGAGTCTCGGTCTAATTCGGTCACAGATTTGTTGCAGAGGACTGAGATGGTCGCCTCTTAAAAAGTGTAACCGCTGTCATTCTGAGGTTTATTCCCCAACCGCTACCGCTTATGACTCACGCCACGCCAACGCAACTGGGGCGTGTAATCACGATCGCTGTTCGATCATCGCTCGTCCCGCGGGCTGTTTGCGAAATCATCGCTAATTGTCCAGCTTTTCAATCATTTTCAACTGTTTTAAAGCATTTCCGCTGACGTTTTAAATATTGGAGTTTTAATGGGGTTTCCGATGGGTTTTATTGGTTTATTTGTTAGCGATGTGTTTTTTTATTAAATTGATTTGTTTTGATTTCTGTTTTTTGTATGTATGTGTAATGGAAACTTGACCTTTTTAAGGTTCCGTAGCCAAAGGTTAAATAATGGAACCCTGTATTTTTGTTTTAGGGATATGAGGACCTCATAGCCCAGTTGGTAGTGACTCTGCCTGCGACACGAAGAGTCCCGGGTTCGATTCCCGGCCGGGGCAAATATTTATGTGACAGATAAATGTTTGTTCTTTGGTCGTGGGTGTTAGTGATGTGCTATTTGTGTTGTCAATGCCACCCACACGGAGTCCTAGTGCAGGGGTATGAGTGAAAAACTTAGATCCCAAAGGAACACCCCATACAAGTAACCATAAAAAATGGGGATACTACTACATATTGTTGTTGATCAAATAATTATAATAAAAGTCTTGAACGTAGCAACACAGGCGTGAACAGATCAAATAGGAAACATCAACGCATTTCAATTCTTATTTTAAAAATCCAGAAGTTCACACAAAAGCCAACAGGTGTTGCCTTTTCTGAGATGCTGCAGAGATTTGCCACCTGGATGAACTCTGCTCAGCGTGTACAGTCGAACACGACATTCTTGTTACACTTTCACTAACAAATTTAAAGCATAATTAATCATAGCATTCTAGTATTAAGCACAATTGTTACTAACACCTTACTAATAATATATGGACCCGACGTCCAACGTCCGACGTCCGTTCAACTCCGCCACCAAACACCCAACCCAATCGTGTCCGTCCGTTAATCGACCGTCTACGTTTGACACCGTTGGATGGTAACGGTAGACGGTCGGCAAATACATTAGTAGCATTAGCAGTTTCACAAGTTACCGTATATTTACTTAGGACCACTCGGAGTACAGCCAACATATTAACCAAATAAGTCTGTTTGGCTCTGGACTTGGTAACATTGCTCCTTCATTCAATATTGGGATATATTGACGACCTTAGCTTAGTTGGTAGTGACCCTGCCTGCGACGCGAGGGGTACCGGGTTCGATACCGGCCGGGGCAGATGTTTATGTAACAGATAAATGTTTGTTCTCGGCTGTTAGGGCATAAAGCACTTCCGACACTTGTGTTGGCCACTAACCCCTCCACCAATCCGCACTGGAGCAGCGTGGTGGAGTATGCTCAAGGCCTCAGGTATGTTGAGAGACCCGTGCTCAATAGTGGACCATTAATGGATTGAAGTCAATGCATTAAAGTAATCAATAAAACATTACATACACAATTATACTGTATGTATTCATTTATAGCGGCAAGCAGTGATAGCGGTGTGGTTGAACGTTGGACTGCCGAACCGGAGGTTCCGGGTTCAAACCCCGCACGCACCACTAATTTTCAAAAATTATGTGCGTATTAAAAATTTAATTATCACTTGCTTCGGTGAAGGAAAACATCGTGAGGAAACCTGCACACCTGAGAGTTCTCCATAATGTTCTCAAAGGTGTGTGAAGTCCACCAATCCGCACTTGGCCAGCGTGGTGGACTATGGCCCAGCAGTGGGACGGTTATGGGTTGTGATGATGATTCATTTATATGCAGTTGTATTACTCTTTTTTTTAATAATATGCACTACCATGTGTTTGACACTACGTAACATGACGTCAAATATGTGTACATTCATAATTAATGTGAAGTAACCCTTGGACAAAATAAATTACGGATTCCTAACGCAGACCGTTTCAAGTATTTACATACGTATAATAACATCGAAACAAACTTCAACACACACTTGGGAACTAATCCAAAGTTCGTTAAGAGTAATGCAACAGTTCAAAGGATGCCCTACAAACTGATTGCAAACATTAAAGAAATTTAAATTCGTTGAAGCGAACTTAATATCTTAAACAGATCACCTAGGTTTCCCGTTCCACGACTTGCGGGTTGCAGGAACTTCCTCGGATTAAGTTATTAAGCGAAGTTTTATCTCTAACTGGAAATTAGTCCTGACTGAGGGCAAGTTTTAAGCCACGGCAAGTTTCTTGGTTTACAATTATTTAAGGATTAATTTCTTAGGTTTTAGTTTTAAATTGTTTATAGACTTTTTAACGGCGTGGGTGACGCGTGGAGGATATAGTGTTTATCAGTGTTTTGGCTTCAACCCATTGATGGCCCACTACTGAGCACGGGTCTCTCCTCATACCTGAGGAGGCCTAGAGCATACTCCACCACGCTGCTCCAGTGCGGTTTGGTGGAGGGGTTAGTGGCCAACCCAAGTGTCGGATATTTTTAAGCCGCCCAAAGGTATCCGACATGGCTTAACGACTGCTACCATATGATAACAACCGGGACCGACGGCTTTACGTGCCCTCCGACGCACGGAAGCGCTCAAGAAATTTTACCACTAGCGGTTACCCATCCAACTACCGACCGTGCCCGCTGTTGCTTAACTTTGTCGATCACTTGAGATCGACGCAAGCCGCCGGGCTATGAGCGCCTCGTGATAGTGTTTATTATAATTTATTTGTTTACATTTTATGTATGAATGTTTGTTCTTTGAAGCGCTGTAAAGATGTTGCATCAATTGATTTGTAATCTTTGATGATTGATCTTAAGATTGTAATCTTGTGAAGATCATATACCCATAACATTCAAACCAACACAACACGAGCACAAAACTATGCTATACTTAACCTTTAATACTTAATAAACAGCTGTAAATGTAGGTGCCTTTTTTAAAAATTCATAAGCCTTTATACCATTTAATATAGTCAAAGTGGAGCTTGTGTAAGATTGTAAGAAATTTTACCTGCTTTTCTCCACTCTAGACTAAAATCAACCGTGAAATATCCTTCACAAAAAACCATTAGGCCTTTGCCTTATTTCTCTATTTAATATATTATCCATTTGCTTAATTAAATCCCCCCAATACTGTCAATAAAAATAAAGAAAGGAATACCCTGCGAAACCTCTGAAAAATCCCCTTTTAATAAAAAGAAGTCGTTCTAAACCTCATGGCTTGTTTACACCCAACTGGCCTATACTTGCTAATGACTGCGTAGTTCTTGCAATCGAATTATATTCGTTTTTCACATTTGGTCACCTGTAACACTGATAAACCTAATTAAGTACGAGGCTATCACTAAGTCTAGTTTAGTATGTTTAGATGGGGTTTGAGCACTTACACTGTTATGTAAGAAAATATACATATGTTTTCGTTTATTTTTGTTAAACGCCACGCTAGATTTTAGTAACAATTAGATAGATCGAGTTTTTTTTTAATATTAAGGCCTGTTCGAATATGTGTGGTATCCAAAGCCGCTGTGAGTAGCGTTATTCCTACTGGTCTTACCAAAGCGAATATCGCTACTGCTATGGGTAAGCTTAATTTTTTTAACCAGGTACGATGGGGAACTGTGGACGCTTACCTTTATTCCGCGCTGACTGGAGATAAAAATATCGCCAAGCCGTTATAGGAGGTATCGCAACGGCCACGGTTTCCGGTCCAGTATGTCGCGCGATATTTTTCGCTACCGGCAGCACTAGCACACCGCAAATATCTGAACAAGCCTTCAATCATGTAAAGAGACACACCACAGTGAGTGATGCAAAGTCTAGTAATCGTACACATCGCAAGAACACGCCATTGCTTCCTTTCTTTAACCGCAGACTGTAATTATTGTGACCGGAATATATTCCCAGAATACTCATAGAGAAAGTTTTTATGATTTAAAATTTTTATCATCGCGGACACTAAACATTTTAACGGAAACGGATACTCATGATTGTTAATAATAAAATTCGGTATAAATAATAAAAATCATGAGTACCCGTTATCTACAGTTAAAATGCTTTGTAACTAGTTACTTACCCTCCTACTGGCTTCCCCACTTGCTCAATGTAAACCATGCATCCGATATCCTTGTATCCCGAACCGAGTAAAAAATCCTATACGACCGAGCAAAATCCCTCCGGTTTTAGCCGAATTTATACACAAAAAGAGAATATTGACGTATATGGAAATGGTACAAACAAGGGTTAACAAAAGTATTCCAATCTCGCGCAGATCGCTAAATGCCCCGAGAGCCGCGCCGTTCCCTCCAAGCTGCCCTTTTCATTTCCTCGTCTAGAAGGTGTTGGGCTAGTAACAGCGGAGTAATTTATTTATTTTCATGCAATTAGCACTGCGTCGTAAGTTGATTTTTTTCCGACTGTGAAAACTAACCAATTTTTATACAATGGAAATTTGTTTTATAACTATTACCCACATGTTGTAAATCATGCCCAATTCATATAACAAACTAGTCGACTAGACCTTATACTAAGCAAATAAAGATTGATCGATTGATTGATACAGGCGTTACTTTGTAGATTATCCATTCATATGTTAGTATTAGTCTAATTTGTAACAATCCGCCACCACAATATATAATGGTACGAAACCATTATATGCATTTAGTATATTACCTACTTAAAATCCTGTGAGATTGTAGTTAAGAATTAACTATATTGAACAAAAATTATACATGTAAAATAATCCTGTGAGATCTTCCTTTGATGACTCGTCCGGCGGCAGCGCCATAGTTATCATTTCGGGCAGACGTCCAAAGAACTTTGGCTCGGAAACCTTGGTTCAAGCCCCACCGAGGTGAAAATTTTAATGAGTTTACATTTCTGGTCTCGGTGATGTTTTTTCATGTCTCTTAGTGTGCCCATGGCACACACGACACAGGAAGTCCTAGTGAGGAACTATAAGTTTGTAGCGGTATTTTATTTTTATTCTTGAGATCCGCTCCCGCTCCAACTAGCGCCCTACATCCATCTCCGAACCTTCAATTTCCTCCCGCAGTATATGATATTGAATTGGCTGGTGCCCACTATAATGGCACTTATTTCTCGTGTGAAATACTTGTAGCTAATATTGGATTTATGTTTATTGTATTGCCAATGCGGAGGATTCTCGCTGAGTAATAATAGGAAGTGTTTGAAGGGCTTATGTCAATCCTATGAAGTGCTGGATTCAATCCTTTAGAAGCGCACTCTACTATTGATGAAGATTTGAGGGTTAATGCCACTATGCCAATTCCTTAGGAAAGTTGTAATGCCTGCCTGGCCGAAAGCTTCACGGCTTCCAAACTAGCAGACGAGTATTTGAGAGTATTTGATTGTAAGTGGGTACAGCGATGTAAAATAATATCAAAGGCGGTCACCATCGCCTGAGGATGTTAGCAACAACGACAGGAGGTAATCTTAATATATTTGTTTTATTTAATAGGCGACAAACGACATACAAACGAGCAACCTGTTGCTGAAAACACACCAGCGCCGATGGACATCATTTCTATATTGTTATAAAGAATAGAAAGAAAAAAAATATGCACAAGAAAATTAAGTAAAAATAGGTAAATAAACTAAATAAAATCTCATAATTTTAATTTTAATTGAGTTGGAAACTCATAATGTTCGAGATTTGCACAAAACTCATAAATAAGAACAAGAGAAACAACACGAATAAACGCAAATAAAGTGAAGAATAACATCAGCGTCCCTCGAGAGTAACTTGGGACGTCCGGCGAACGATGTCACATCCCTAGTGAGGCCTTAGAACAGGCGATTTCTGAATCCAACACTAGCAACCCACACTGCGCTACCTATGCCTTAGTCGGGATTTCAAACTTGACAAAATATGTTTATGATTAAATCGATGGAAATAAAATAAACACTAAATATTACCCCAAGTTTGCTATTGTATATAATCAATTATTGAAAACCGAATCCAAATCGGGTTCTGAGGTAAGCGGAAACAAACTCACAGACAAATAGACAAAGCAACAAACAAACATTTTAATCATTGTTATAGGCTACATTTTGATAACATTATTACACATCATAATTATGCACGTAGAGACTCCTCGCACCAGCCTTAACCCCTATTGCATCCAGTCAAAAATACAAAGCTGGCCGATATCTATATATATAAAAGGAGAACCTGACTGGCTGACTGACTGACTGACTGACTGACTGACTGACTGACTGACTGACTGACTGACTGACTGACTGACTGACTGACTGACTGACTGACTGACTGACTGACTGACTGACTGACTGACTGACTGACTGACTGACTGACTGACTGACTGACTGACTGACTGACTGACTGACTGACTGACTGACTGACTGACTGACTGACTGACTGACTGACTGACTGACTGACTGACTGACTGACTGACTGACTGACTGACTGACTGACTGACTGACTGACATATCAACGCAGGGCCTAAACTATAAAGGTTAGAAACTTGAAATTTTGCACGGGGGTTCCTTTTATAACGTAGGGGAGCACTAAGAAAGGATTTTTGAAAATTCACCCCCTAAGGGAGTAAAACGGGGGTGCAAAGTTAGTATGAAACTTTGCCGTTTTTGAGGGTATTTGAATGAAATTCAGTATGAAGGTATTTCATTGAAAGTTATGAAACATGTTTAAAATTTTTTTTCGAAAACCATCCCTTAAGGAGGTAAAAGGGGGGTGCAAACTTAGTACGAAAGTTCTCTGATTTTAACAACTGTTATAGATTTAGGGATTTTTGGTAGGCGAAGCCGCAGGTATAGGCTTGTGCGTCATATATGTACCGACATATATTTATGTGACAGATTAATGTCTGTTCTCGGGTCTTGGGTGTTAGTCATGTGTTGTGTTGTTCATGCCGCCCGCGACACAAGGAATCCTAGTGGGTATGAGAGTGTTAGCGTTTTTTTTTTTAAACTAAGCATCTCGTAAATGCACTGTTCACGGTAACTTCTTCATGCACTGTTCGGCGCTTTTAATGGCCGCACGCGAAAATTAAAACTACATTTGTATTCAAGGGCGGTACATCAAGTTTTACAGCGCGCGCCAATTTAAATCAATTCCAAGGAAACTATAAAATCTCCGTTTTCCCTGAATTAAGTAAAGACTCGCTAAGCCTGTTGTGGTTTGCTAAAAACAGTGTGTACACTAGTGACGTCATAGCGAGGATACCAAGTTTTTTGTAGTTTGAGTTTCGTATAATTTTTAACTTTTATCGTCGTGAACTCGTGGATACTAAACATTTTAATGAAAATATATCGGTATATAACGTTACGTTTTGTATATTCTTGTGACATTTAAACAAAACCTGGAATTATCAACTAGCTGCTAATTTTATTGAAAAATGATTTTTCTGGAATAAAAACTAAATGAACTGAAGAAAATGTAATAAGAGATGAATTCAAACTTATTCTCCGATGATGTGGAGTAATGGAGACCACACACCACAACACACGTACCCAAGGGCGTCGCCAGCTGATGGCGCAGGGGGAGCAAGTTGACTTTACCTACTACAATTCATACTTACATAACAAACAAACTCTCTCATTCTCTATTCTCTATTTTCTCATTCTCTATGAATGAGTATGAAGCTTTTCACTTGTACTACGAGCCTTACATCTACAGCGATTGTAATAACAACAGTATCTTAGTACTATCTTAATATATATAAATTTCCTGTCACGATGTTTGTCCGCGATGGATTCCTAAACTACTTAACCGATTTTAAATTAAATTGGCACACCGTGAGCAGTCTGGTCCAACTTGAGAGATAGGATAGTTTTTTATTTATTTTTATTGGAAATTAAATGTTTATTAAACATTAATAATGTTCATTTATTGTTTAGTTCTATGGATTTCTCATAGATGGCGCTGTTGGTTGATTCGTCATCCAGAGCCACAGCAACGCGTGGTATGGTCAGCTAGTATACATATATATTCTGTGACAGTACAGAGTCCAATGTGTAAAGCTACACGAGCACGAGCTCTTGACTATGCAATAAAAAACTTGTAAGTAATAATCTCTAGGGGGGGCAGCTTCCCCGCCATGCTCCCCCTTGGCGACGCCCTTGCACGTACCGCTGCTTTTTTGCGAGTTTAATAACTAGTCTCAAATTATTGTAACAAATTATAATGTGGTCATTTAATTTACCCAAACACCTAACTTTTCGATAATAAAATACGTGATCAAATATACCAACACTCCGTTAACAGCGCAATTAATCGTGATAAACGGAACGATATTCCATTCCATAATTATACATTAATTCCCGTTATTGGAATGGAATTCCATGAAATTCCATATATAACTAGGTGTCTATTTCGAGCGGGCGTTTGAACAGGTGCTATTATCGTACGTTTGGACGCGAACCGCGTTGGGGATTCTGCTGTTACGCTATCGGCCAATTATATGGGATACCTAAAAATGGTCATGAGGTGTTTTCGACTATTTTAGGACATTATTGATTTGGAAAGCAGAATACGGAAAACATCACGATGATTCTTAACTGATGATGATTTGCGGACCAATGGTTACCGTGTCGCTCTGCCATTGTAAGGGTCCGGGGTTTGATTTCTAGCGACGTGGCAATCTGAATAATGACTTTTAATTTCTGTTCTCGCCGTGCGTGTGTGTATTCTTGTTTGCGTGCGTGTGTGTCTTGCTATGAGTGTATAGAGCCCCCTCATGCAGTAAACTATTCAAACCTCTAGGTCTAGGCTTACTCAGTACTCAGTACTTTCTAGTAACATTTACCCTGAACACGTAGCACCGCATTAGGGAATGCGGCGCCAACCGCACGCCGCATCTGCGCTCATTAAGACGGTCCAATTTAGGTGCCATTACCCGGGAATTGATTCAAAATGCCACGTTTCCTATCTTGATTATTTTAGTAAGAAGCTTTGAAGGAATCTATTGTTAAGACTGACATACACATAGTTCAGTTGGTAATTTTATGGAAACAGCTGGCATAGGAGCAGACGAACCAGTTGATGGTAAGTGATCGTCGAACGACGGAGCACAACAAATAAATAAATTATGTTTCGTTTGAAAGGTGTGGATTCGGTTGCACTTGTTTATAGGCGAAAATCTTAGCAATACATCTGTAACCAAATTAGAGCAAAACTCTTACTAACAACTACTAACTGGACTAATACCAATTACCAATAACAGGACCAAACTGTCCCTGGCCCAGTCCTCAGACCTACTAAGGAACTAACCGACTAACGTTCTAACAGCGTTTGCTAACTGACTAACCATCCTAGTCCCGATTTGAGTCTTATTTTGTCAGTCACAGTTGTCACAGGCTGCAGCGAAGGGGTGGTGCTCACGCTCGTAGCCTATCTCAAATCTATAAAAAACAATTAGGTACAAATGCGGTTTGACAGCTTCCTTGCGTTAGGTGTAATGATTTGAGTACACCTGCAGGCTGGTAAATTTATTTCTAGTACTATTGAAATATGTTGTTGTTGTTAAATACTGAATACTTCAGTCATTCGTCATACATTAAATACATTAAATAAACACTTTTGAACGCATGGAAGAAGTTCCAAGACCACACACAGCAGGCATTCGTTGAAGCGATGGCGTAGTTTAACTTTCGAAAGTGTTTGTAAAAAAACACATTCGATTAAAGTTCATTTACATGAAAAAAATGAAAAAATTTACATAGAATGTTCAGCGTGTGTGTGTGTGTGTGTGAATCCGACACTAGGGTTGGCCAGTAACCTCTCCACCAATCCGCACTGGTGCAGCGTGGTGCAGTATGCTCTAAGCCACCTCAGGTATTAGGAGAAACCCGTGCTCAGTACTGGGCCAAGGCCATTAGTGGGTTGAAGACATGAGTGGGCCAATAATATAGTTAACTGGTTGAATAACGCCAAAAACAGATTTCCTAAACGGGGTCTCCATAATAAATAAAACCTTTGTTTATGATATAGTAAGTAATAATACCTATCGGCTCTCACTGCCAAACATCTGAACGTTATAAAGCTAGGAACCGGAAATAACTGCAGTATTACTAAACCTTTCGTAGTGAGATCCTCAAGTCTCTAAAATAGTTACCTACTGCTTACAATATCCACTTGTGTTACAACGCAAAAAATAAGTTACATTTCTCAACAGGGAATAGAATCCGGATCCTCTGATCAGAATAATAAACTACTTTTGATTAGTTTTATCATACAAAGCAATCTAAATTTATTTGAAATCGATTTTAATTCAATTTTTTATCGATAGTAAAACGTTTATGTCTCCCAGTACAGTGTATTAAAAATCGATGTTTCATACAGCGTACGACGTTGGCAGCATTGCATTAAAACTTCATAGACAATGGGTCTCATAAGGTCAGGTTCCAATAAGTTGTTCGTCCGTACCGTAGCAGGTGTGCAGCTCCATGGTTTATTTATGTGGTGCGGCCGTATCGGCGCGCCAACGGTAAGTTCCGGACATAGACTAACTCCTATTAGTAACAGTATTTCGAGTACATACAACACAATTGACGGATTTGACGACACGTGTGGCGCAATGGTTACCATGCCTTGCCGGGCTGTAGTTCGAAGGGTGCTTAGGTTTTGTTCCCAGCGAGGCGGAAATTTAGTTATTAAATTTTAATTAATTTTTAGTTACTTAGTTTTAGTTAATTTAGTTAAATTTCGGTTCCCGGTCTCTGTGTAAGGTCCCATACACCGCAGTTATTTAACTCGATAATCTCGAAGATCGACACAAACTACCGTACTAAGAACGCTACCTTCAGAATCCTAAGGAGGTGCAAATAAGTATATAACCATTTTGATTTTAAATGTGACGTCATCATATAAAAACCTTTTGAATTCCTCCCATTTACGTATATACTTCATAGAACAATTCGATGACCCGTATGGCGCAATGGTTGCCATGCCGAACTGTCGCTTGAAGATCTCTCGGTTGCGTTGCCAGCGAGGCAAAGTTGAATGATATGTTTAAATTTCTGTATTCGGTCTTGGTGTGTGTTGTTTTCTTACGTCTTGTGTCATGTGCTTGGCACCCACGACACAGGGAATCCTGTGGGGCTATGAGTCTGTAGAGTAATTTATTAAATGAAAACACCTAAGAGTTAAGTTACCACTCACCATCGGATGGCGCGTTTGCTCTTTAATCAGCTTTTTATATACAAAAGTAATAAACAAAATGTTCGACATCAAAATCAAAAAAATTGTTATGTAGATGTCCAGTTGTTATGTACCTAAGTGCACTACTGTAAAGTAATTGTTCATCGCAACTTCAATGCTTCAGTGTATGTAGCCACTCATATCACTTCGCTTTGAAATGGACATTAAATATTTCCACTGTCTGAGGATATTTATTTAACTTCCCTACACACAACACTATCGTCTATAACTATACACGAAGCAGAGTTCGTTGAACTGTAAAATAATGAACCATTTTTAACCGACTTCAAAAAAGGATTATCAAAGGAGTATTATCAAATTTATAAAAGGTTGTTGAGATTTACGTGTGTAGATAAACAACTAAATCAAATTACTTCAAACTGAATGAATACAAGTACAGCTTGTATATCATGTAAATTGTCTAATGACGTTATAATTTCATAGTACTTAAAAGTGTTTAGGGAAAGTTAAATAATATATTAATACTAGCTGGTTTTTTAAAAAGTTTTTGCTTTTAATTTATTTAATTATTTTCATTACTATTATATTTATTAAACACCCGCCAGACTAACAGTTTGTTTGTCTTGTTTGTGTTTATATTTACCATCATCTGAAGTCCATGGGCGACGCGACGGTGCCCAAATGGACACCGTACCAATACCAAGGGCGTCACCGATGCGTTACCGGCCACGAACAGAACATAGAAAGTACTGGCTCTGAAATCCCAGGCCGTAACACGAAACGAAAATGTATTGTCATTTACATTATTCGGATGGCCCACTACTGACCACCGGTCTCACCTCATCATCGAGGAGAGGCTTGAGGCAATTTAGCCACTATAGGTCACCCATCAACCTACCGACCGCTCACGTGATCGTCGCAAGCCGCTGGGCTACGAGCGCTTCGCCCCCTTCCCATATCGTTGTCTAATCACACGTTGCTGTCCGTACGGCGCTCGGTCGTTACACGAATTTGGCGCGTAATAAAGAATATTTATGAAGGCACCTCCAAGAGTAATTACCGTTGTATTTCAACAATTTATATGTAAAACGGTTTGTAATTTTCAACGTAGTTTATTGGTATGGAACAAGGAGTGTGGAAGGATGCGATATCCTTTTTATCAAGCTGCTTAAAGAACAATATATTTTAAGTAATCCATTGATGATGCTGAAGGATGATGTGTATGTACACAGACAGATAAATTAACTATAAGTGATCATCATCATCATCACAACCCATAACTGTCCCACTGCTGGGCACGGGTCTCATCTCACAGTGTGAAGGGTATAGGCCATAGTCCACCACGCTGGCCAAGTACGGATTGGTGGACTATAAGTAATACGAAGTAAAAAACTGAAAATAAATTTTACTTATAATAAAATCAATAGCGTGATTTAAATACTTAAAACACGCTTTTATAATGCTATGTGAATACAAGGCAATAATGTAATAGTATTTTTGTCTGTCTGTATGTCGGTCTGTCTGTAACCGCTGGACCGATTTTGACGATACTTTCACTGGCAGATAGCTGATGTAATAAGGAGTCAGTTAAGCTGCTGTTATTTTAGAAGTTTTTAAAATTAAACTCCGCGCTGACGAAGTGGCGGGCACAGCTAGTAACTAAATAAAACCGACACAACTACACATTTACAAGCTCCATGTACCAGGCCTACACGTAGGAACTGCCTCATTACTTACTTTACATTTTACTCCTTTCGCCGAATTCAACTGCATTTTAAAACTATATGAAGACTAGTAGCCCACCCCGGCTTCGCACGGGTGGACATTTATTTTTTGACATTTGGTGTCATGTCGACAGCAGCGCCACCTACCGGGTCCAATTGTGAATCTAACCCATTCTAAGCTATCCTATCTCTCAAGTTGGACAAGACTACTCAAGGTGTGCCAATTTAATTTAAAATCGGTTAAGTAGTTTAGGAATCCATCGCGGACAAACATCGTGACAGGAGATTTATATATATTAAGATTATGCAGTGCGCTGTTTTTGGCCAGGTAATGACGTAAATAACAATTGTGTACACGAATGGGACATGAGACAGGTGTTTAACGACTCTTTGTTGCACGTTTACAGTGCTAACCAAATTACTTTTTTATGGTAATAGTCGGCCGAACAGACCACCTGATGGTAAGTGTCGCCTGTGGACATCTGATACAAAAGACTCTCCCAATCTCTGCTAACTGGACCAACCATTCTAGTCCTATGTGTCGGTCATAGTTGTCATGGGTGGTAGCGGAAAGATGGTGTTGCATGCTCGTTTGCTATCTTAAATCCATTAAAAAGGCTTGGTCATCCAGATAGCCAGCTGGGCTGCACGCCACCACCATTACACTACTAACTAACACAACTAACTACCCTAACTATCACTAACACGCCCTGTCCCAGTCCTTGTACAACTAACAAACTAACCATCTAATGTCCTTACACCGGCTGCTAACCGGACTAACCTATCCTATCCTAGTTCCCATGTGAGTCTTGTTCTAGATCGGTCCCAGTAGTCATGGGCGGTAGCAGGTGGTACCGCATGCTCGTTTGCTACCTTAGGGCGCGTTCACATAGGACGTCCGTTTTACTGGATCCGGAATACTGGATGCTAGTAGCGATTTCACACAGAATCCAGTATACCGGATCCAGTAAAAAATCCCACACACAACGGAAATACTGACCTGTTACAACAGATCCAGTAAAACGGACGTCCTATGTGAACGCGCCCTTAATTAGGCCGACATCTGGCGCCTCTACGACACCCTGCTCTGTGTTAGTTTCGTCAATGTCCTGTACCCTAAAGGTTGTCAGTTATAAATTGGTACTACAACGAAAAGACCCATTGTTCGATATAATTTGTACTGTTCTATGACATAATCATTATTATGTAAAGTATATTGCTATTGGCAAGTATACAAAATTATGTTTTTATTTTATACGTTTGATCATTTTTGTTGCAAATATTATATTTCCGGACAAATATTGAAATCTCCTTTTCCTTGAGTAATGAAATGTAAGGCATGATGTCTTAGGGTTCCGTGTGCTGGAAACCATAAACGCATTTCGCAATCTCTTGTAAGTTCCCAGACTATATTTAAAAGAAAATATCAAAGTTTATTCAACTACTAGCGACCCGCCCTCGCTTCGCTTCGGGAAACTTATTAGTTTCATGGTTCTTTAAGAGATGGCGCTAGGCGTTCTTATTCTTTAAGTTAGGAAGGTTCCCCCTAGATGGCGCTGTGCTTAAAATCCGAAGAAATCCCATACAAACTTTCAACCTTTATTTCAACCTCTTCATCCCTTTTTGTCGCAATAAAAGGTAGCCTATGTCCTTTCTCAGGGTCTAAAGATTGTCTGTGTCAAATTTCATCAAAATCGGTTGAGAGGTTTAAGCGGGAAAGCGACACAGACAGACAGACAGACAGACAGACAGACAGACAGACAGACAGAGTTACTTTCGCATTTATAATATTAGTAGGGATTCCGTAGTTGTCGCTACCCATAATTGGGATAATTATGCTGCTGGGCGTGGGTCTCCTCAGGCAATATGAGGAATACAGACCATAGTCAACCACGCTAGCCAAGCCAAGTGCAGATATCGCTAGCCAAGTGCAGATATTACACCTCTTTGATAACATTATGGAGAACACCCAGGCGTGCAGATTTCCTCGCGATGTTTTCCTTTACCGAAGCAAGTGATGATTGATTTTTAAAACTCATATCATTTTTAGGGATCCGTGCCTGAAGGTTGATAAACGTTATTAATAAGCCTACGCTTTCATAGGCAGACACTTGAAATGTTCACAGAATGTGTATTACTGTAAGTACTCGCTATCACAACAAATAATAAAATACAGATCGAAGTAACATTAAAATTTGGGGTTTTCCACTTTCTATCTTGTTATTGCGCCAAATAATTAAAGTTAACGTACGTTTCTCTTCTTTTATCTGTCAAATCTTGTTATTATAATTGAATTTAGTTTTAACTCAATAGCGATACGTAATATGGTAATATTTTTATTAAGCATGCTGTGGTTGCCTGTAATTGTGAGATCAGCTAAGCCAGTATCCTGTATTTAATATTAGGTATTATAAACATGTATTTGCTGTATCTTATGTTGGCAATCCAAATAAATAAATTAATTAATTAATTAAATAAATAAATAAATAAGTTAATATCGCTCCGTGGTACAGAACCCTACGAGTGCAAGACCGACTCGCACATAACCGGATTTTTTGAAAATTAGAGGTGCGTGCAAGATTCGAATTCAGACCTTCCTTTTCGGGAGAATAACGTTTACTTAACTATCACTGCTTTTATAGTTATTTTATTTAGTTACCAATCAACCTTTAAACTAGTCCAAATAGTATGTACCTTCCGAGTATTCCCCTTCCTATAATACTGTCAAGGACAAACGTTGTTTGTTTGGGGTATTTTTCTGGTTTATACCCTCTGTTTACACTTTGTCGGGTTGCTGAAAAAATTGCTTTGATGTAATAAAATCGTCTATTGTTCAACTCGCCTCGTTTTGTTTATATTTGATACGGGGTTTTACGTTTAAAATTAAAATCATTTATACGAAGAACTGTTTGGTTTCTGTTGGACGTGTAATAATTTATAACATAATCATAATAAAATTCAATAGCACACGGTTTGCTTCGAGCTTTGCTGTTAGCGAAAGACTAGGACGAATTGCTCGTTCGATAGATACTACGAATATCTTCACGTGGAAAGTGATTAGGTTTCTTCTAAGTTGGTGCGCTTTACCAACATCAGGTGAGATTATTGCCAGGAATTATCTTATAATCATTAATTATTTACTTCCACTATTCCACACTGGAACAGCGTGGTGGAGAATGCTGTAAGGCTGAGATCTATAGACGATACTTAGCCTTAGCTCAGACTTTACTTAAGAAAAACTTTGCAAGTGTATTGCATGTAATGAAACCAATAGTGGTATTATGACATTAGCGGTCTTAGCTTATGCTGAGCACAATCTCAGCGTGACATGTCTATAAACACCAAATCGCAGTCTTTGCAAAGCAAAGTTTTTCCTGAGTAAAGTCTGAGCTAAGGCTAAGTATCGTCTATAAATCTCAGCCTTAGACTCGTCGTAGTGGGCCATATTAGCTGGAAGCCATTAACTTATAAGTAAAGAAAGTTAACTGCATGGTTTAGGTTAGGCCGTTAGGGTATACATGATATTTTCATCATAAATACTGTTATTATTATTTCGGTCAAACGGAGGGATAATAATACCAGTAATAACATTAATACCGTCAAGAACACTGGCGTCTGTCGCCGGTTTGGTCAACCTGCTCTGCCAACTTGGAATTGTCAATATTCCAGGCCACAAGAGGATCAAGCATCTCAGCATCCCAGAGAAGGTAGGCAGACATCTTACAAACCTATACGGAATCATTAATGCGGTTTCCTCTCACACTTGACCATCTGATCAGGGATTTCTGTGTGACGGCAACAATGGTGGTACGCGTCGCTGCGGATTGAACGAATCAAACCATAATTACAGCTCGACCACCTGATCTTTTTAATACCATCCACGACGAAGTATGGAATATTACATCCGTACTCCGGAATTATTACTCTGTGGCTGTTTTGTCAAATAAATGAAGTATTCTATGCCGGTCTTTTGGTGACAATCTGTTTTTGAATTTCTTCAAACTTTTAACAACTCTGTGCTTCTAAGAGAGTGCGCACACGGGGGACTTTGGTCATCATGACTGTTTCGTCGCTCTTATGAAGTCCTTGGATATGTATGGAGGTGCGCGCACGTTACGACGTGACAACTGGGTGACTTTTATGTCCACCTACCGGCGTCGGTGACAAGATTGTCACTCTCCGTTCACATCGACGAGCCGGACGGCGCAATGGTTAACATGCCAGATCGTCGTTCCATTGACACTTCCATATCAAAAAAGTTTTGTCACTGTCGCCCTCGTGAGCGCACCCCATTTTAGAAACGCGACGCGACGAAGACAAAAACTTTTATGTCCCTTAGACGTAAGTCCCCCGTGCGCGCACTCTCTAAGGGCCTGAATACATATCGACATATAAAAGTCGTTTGGTCATATGAAGCGTCATATGAATATCCGCCAATTGGCTTGGCAAATAAGCTAATCTTAGAACCCAGCTAAACCCACTAAAGCTTCAGTCATCATTCATCCATCCATCATCCATCCATCAGCCTTTAGTAGTCCACTGCTGGACATAGGCCTCTCCTAACTTGCGCCACTCGGACCGGTCCTGAGCTTTCTGAATCCAGCGGTTGCCCGCTGTCCTCTTCAAGTCGTCAGTCCACCTGGTCGGGGGGCGGCCTATGCTCCTTTTTCCAAGACGTGGTCTCCATTCGACGACCTTTCTTCCCCAACGGTTATCGGTGCGTCGAACTATGTGGCCAGCCCATTGCCACTTCAGCCGGCTAATTCTCTGGGCTATGTCGGTTAACCTCGTAAAAGCTTCAGTACGAAGCACGAACTGTGGAGCAGTCGCAGTGTAGACGACTGTTATCTACTAACACTCGTCACCGCCCGCGGCGCAGGTGCGGCGCTGTAATGTGCTCGTTGCGGCAATCCCGACTACCGTAGGGTTGACAACATAACTTAGATATGTTCGTAATATTAACTGTTAAATCTATTTGTCTGTTTTAATAAAAATCTTAGTGGTTTACCAATGAGCCAGTATAAGCAATCGTTTTAGGTTTTTTTGTTTTCTGAATTTTTGTCCAGGCGTAAAATACATTTCGAAATTGTAGAGTAGATTTGCTAGATAGTTTCAGGGATGATAAAATTTCTGTAAGGTTTGAATACAATAATGTTATCTTTACATTGGGTACATACAGTGCAGTAGGCGCGTTACTTCTAAGATAACAACAGCATCTCTATATCTTGTGTTTTTATAACATTAACACGCATAGGCACATTATATAACGCTTACACATTGTTTCTATATAACCGGCTAACAAAGAAGACGAGCCATTTCATGGCGAGTGGTCATATGTTATATATTAATATATTGTTGTTTGTTAAATATTTTAATCATAAGTCCAATAATATGTTACGATTAAACCAACTAACTGTTCCCTAAAAAAATATTTATTTATGTTGTTACAGTGTTACACTGACACACTTACAAGTATCACCCAACACACACACAACTTATACATCAACAAACAAAATTTTCTTCGTTTAATTTCCTTGTAAAGTATGCCAACTCGTTCCTCAGAAGTGCCAGCCCTAGCGCGGGTAACCCATACACTGTTTACACAGACCCCGCGCGCTGTTCCGTCGATTGAGGCCGATACATCTCGGTGGGACTCAGTTTGCTCACCATTCACCACTCGCCGCGCGCCCCCGACCACTCACCACTCAATGACGGTAGCCGGAGGGCTCTGTTTACACCATTAGATTACTACATCGAAATAGTTTCACAGAACTGAGGTGAGAGAGAGGAGGTGGGCAAAATGGTAGGTACCTACGTCTTGGTAGGGGCCTTTTTGGGCCTCCAGTTGTCGTGGAACCGGCTACAGCGAACATCCTACGAACATCAAAGTCCGGAAGGGCGGTGCTGCATGCTCGTTTGCATCTTAATTCCATAACGCAATACGTATTACCTAAAAAGATAATTATTTACATACCCAATTCCGACGGATTTAATTTTATTATGATACGGGTACTCACGATATGACAGAACTTTTGACAGGTGACACTTGACACTAATACATTAGTCGTCGTCGTCGTTGTCACCTGTCAAAAGTTTCTCCGCGCCACCGCAGTTCAGCCGTGACCACGATCCATGCAACTGGGTCGAAATATCGACGTTTCAAAATACATATCGTGAGTACCCGTATCATAATAAAATGAGTACAATCCGCGATGAGTTAAGTTTAAAATCATCCGACGGATTTTCCCTTACCTTGATATTAAGTACAGCGGATCTAAATTTAATTGAATGCAGATAGATGATTTAAATGGCGTTCTGTAGGCGAATTCATTGCGGGCAGTTTTTCCTTTCATCCATTTACTTGGAGGTTCCTTGTGCAATCACGGAGAGAGAATAAATAGACACGTTATCTGCTTACTGCTAATTGGTAGACCGGGGTTTTGCTCGTGTTTATAATTCCGCAGGGTACTGGGTTAGAGCGGGGTTTATAATTCTCTTTATAAGAAAAGGTTCTGATGTTTTCTACATGTTAAGGGAACGTACCCATAGTGATTATTATAGATACAAATAAAGTAATAATAATATTTCTCATTATCTTAATATATATATTTCTTGTGTGCGTGTGTATGTGACTGAACTCCTCCTAAACGGCTTGACCGATTTGGTTGAAATTTTTTGTGTGTCTTCAGGTGGATCCGAGAATGGTTTAGATTCACAATTGGACCCGGTAGGTGGCGTTGCTGTCGATATATCACTAAAACATTTTTTAATTATAAAGCGGTACGAAGTACGCTGGGACCACTAGTATTATTATAATAAAGGAATAAATTATTTGAAAAGATTTTTATCTTGTTACGCCAAAGAAGTATAACTTCTAACGCGTGTACATAAGTACACACACACTTTTTTTATTTAAAAATAAACGTAGTATGGCTATGTTCACCGTGGTCACCGTTGCCCAGGGACATCACCAACACATCCAATATAGCGCAATGGTTATGCCAGACTGCCGTTCAAATAGACCTGGGTTCAATTTACAGTGAGGCCAAAATTGAACTGACTTTGAATTTCTGTTCACGGTGTGAATGTGTGTTCTTGTCTTTGTGTGTTGTCCAAGGCATCGACGACCCAAGGAATCCAATATGGTAAGTTAAATATTTGTATTTTTGTATGTATGTAAAGTAACCATGTTTTCGCAATTAATATATTTTCTTTCTTTATTTCCTTTTTTCTTTCTTTCTTTCTTTGTGGCTTTGAGTGTGTGTCGTTATTTACACAAAACATCGCAACACACAAAGGTAACCAATAACGCCGTGATAAATAGAAAGAAACAAATTCCCAGAACCCTTTGGTCGAGAGGAAATAAATAACGGTCCTTCGAGCAGCAGCGGGGAATGCGGGGATTTATTGTGGGCGGGGATATTGAGATCGTGTCATAAGCCGATAGGCCGCTCCCGGGGGATTTGTGGCCCGAGGTGTGCAGACGTTGCGGGGAACCGAGGATTTTCCTGTATTGCTTTGGGACGCTACAGATACTTGGCTTTTTTCAGACTGGTGCATATCCGTTACGGCAAATCTAGGACTTTCCTGTATTACTTTGGTACTCTACAGACATTTTTTGTAAGACTAGTGTATATCCATTGCAGGAAATGTAAGACTTCCATATATTATTTTGACTCTGCAGATATTTTTTGTAAATTAATGAATAATATGTTTATTTCTATTAAATAGGTGCCTCGCATGTACTATTTCTTAAGGCATGTAAAATTAATTAAGTTTATTATTAATTTATAGTTTAAGTTATTTATAAATGATAAATTGGTCGGAAAGTATTAAAACAACAATCAAATAAGATCAAATGTATTTAAATTACTATCCAAATTTTTATTAACACTAAAGAAGCACTTAAAGAGTAGCCACGTATATGATTATCTTTTACACTGCGTCAATATCTAGTTTTTGGAATCCTGTGGTAATTTATTAACATATTTATATCTTGACACACGTTTGGTATGCGTTTCGTAACCATGTTTAAGTGTGTATCCGTGGGAAATCTAAGCGTGTGAGACTGGTGTCCATCTTTGTGACGTCACAACGACCTTATGTCGAAGAAAACTCTACGATAACCTGATAATTTTTATTTTTAACTTAGGAGAACCGGGAAATTTCTTGTCAGACCACAACCCATGGTCACCGTATCTATTAGTAGCGTCAGCATCTGCCGCGGGTCGCTGACGGCACGCGGGGTCCGACGTGTGATGACTGGTGTCTGTGGCCGTGACGTCACAACGACCTTACGTGGGAGGAAACCCAACAAATAGGTCGTAGACGTGATAATTTATGTTTTGATTTCAGTACGTCTAGTGGTTTTGTTCTGCAAATTACATTTATATATGAATTATTTTGCTTAATCTGGAATCGACTAAGTTAAGCAACAGCGGGCGCGGTCGGTAGTTGGATGGGTGACCGCTCGTGGCAAAATTTCTTGGGCGCTTCCGTGCTTCGGAGGGCACATAAAGCCCCCCGATTGTTACATTTAAGATTCAGTCGTTAAACAACATCTGAGGCTTTCGATCGGAATAACACACACCAAAAATAGACATCAAAGTTGTAAAGTCCAATCATTGGATTGGACTTGTAATTCAAAGTTGTATTCCAAATACAAAATCCAATCGATTCAATAATAATTCGCAATCAGCAGATTAGAGAAACGGTCAAAGCAGTTGTTTTCAGGCATTTTCATTAGCAATTCTCCCGATAGGCGGGAAGACGCACAAAGGGTTCAAACAACATAAATAACAATTAATCGTAAAACGCGGTACTTGATCGATGCCGAACCGACGGCATTTCGTTTAAATATTCGACAACAAAGACGAATTGTCGCGCAGTTCGGTTGGCTAGTGATGGGACGTGCGCGGTATTAATCGATATTTTAATCTATTAGATACAATTATATATCCTAGTAATATTATAAATGTGTGTAAGTAAAACTAATAAAATAATATTTAGTTCACCGTATTTCCGAGCTACGCCGCTAACGGGTTCGTATTGAAAATCAGTAGCTGTCTCTCACTACCACAGCAAATACTGAGTGCGATCCCTTCCATACAGTGCTTACTATTACATAATGAGTTATTTATAAGTTAACCCACGTTTGTATATTTTTTTAATGTATGTGAAAGCATGTTTTTGGAATAAATATATTTTCTTCTTCTTCTTAAGTTTCTTAATAACGCTTTCACGCGAAAACTACTTGACGCATTGAATGATGTTAGGTACTCTAGTTGCCTGTTTTTCTTTTTTATTAAAAATTATTTAATGTTGTCAATAGCTAGTTTTAATTTCAAAGGTACGCCTTTGCCCTGGTATCTTACCTATGGGTATGTGGAGCTATGCGTTTGAACTCTGCTCTAACTTTACAAAAATACGACAGTCACTTGCGATAATTTCTATCGATATAACCATCAGCAGACGCCACATTACTATAGACCACATTGAAAACAATCCATTTACTGTAATTGATTTCAATATGAAGTTTGTATCGCTTTGTACTTTAAATAATTTATTATTCAGAATAAGTAAT
This sequence comes from Ochlodes sylvanus, assembly GCA_905404295.2. Classification (NCBI taxonomy): domain Eukaryota; kingdom Metazoa; phylum Arthropoda; class Insecta; order Lepidoptera; family Hesperiidae; genus Ochlodes; species Ochlodes sylvanus. Next base: position 9,413,636 of record FR990144.1, read on the forward strand.
TGTTGCGTACGAAATACACGAATGGTTTAAAATCATGGAAATTTAATTACAAGTACGTATGTCCTTGGAATGGTATTTACAGGCTTAGATACGTTACGACCATATTGAGGCGGTCTGGAATACGGACCCACATTAAATATAAAAATGATGTGGTGTCGTGGGACACCAGGTAGGAACGAAGTTCCTTCGGCTAATGAAGGCAACGGCGAACGAAAAGAAAGAGGGAGAAAGAGAAAGGTATTATACACCACTCGCTTGTGTATGTGACTGTCGCGCCTGCGCACGTCTCATTTAACGCTTTTATTCCACGCATTTTTTCTTACGGTTTTACTATCACATATTTTTCAGTTCGGTCGCCGCAGCAAAACCTATCCCCTCCAAGCCTGCCGTAAGGAACTTCGTTCCAATAATAAAATTATTAAATTAAATAACTCTACACACTCATAACCCCTCATTAGGATTCCGTGTCGTGGGTGTCATGGCCAACAACACACACCCAGACCGAGTTTAAACAGCCGCAATGTTATCCTTTACCAAACCAAGTGATAATTAAGTTATAATACGCACGTAATTCTTGATTTTACATAATATTTATAATAAGGCATATATGAACCCTGTTTGAGTTTGGATTGCACCGTATTGGAACCTTATTCGAACCCGGGCCCGTTGGTTCGGGGGTCCACCGTCCAACGTTTAAACCGCTCGGCTATTACCTGCGTAGTAATAATCAAATAATTAGGCAATTTTACTATACTAGTTCATTATTAAGATTTATTCTATGCTTCTGTATTTTAATAGCAATACCTTATTTTCATAGAAAGACAAAATTAGTAAGTTTCTACATCTTAATAATAATGAAATAAACATTAGACAGCTTTCTGAGAGGCGTAATAGCACAGGCCGGGACATAATTTTAGGTTCATTCCAGTATAGGGTTACCATCTCTAAGTAGGAAAAGTCGGACAGTAATAAAAATTTGGATAGTAAAAAATCCGGAGACTTTTAAAAAGACCGGACTTCTAACTTAAAAAGAAATAATTTGCAACTAATCGTTTTAAATCTAAATTCTAATATTTTTTTAATTGTACAGTTTTTTTTATACTGGGTAATTGTAAACGACTTCGTTTGTATTCAGGCCCTGCACCTGCCCTGCAGGCTTACTTACCCATGCACATGAATTCTATTCAGAATGGCTCAACGTTCTTTCTTCACGTTTATATATTATTCCGTTTTTTTCGCTCAAAACATGAAACTGGACAAAGCGAACAATCATACAAAAGTCGGGTAAAAGCCAACAGTCCGGACGTGTCCGAACAAATCCGGCCACCTGGTAACCCTATCCCAAAACAACTGAAGTAATAAACTTTGCCAGTTTATTACATAAACATTGAGAGGTATTGAAGCAACATTATGTTTTAGCTAACTTATTTACATACGTTTTACGAAACAACTGCATGCCTTCACTCATCTAACCCCGACCCTCGGTTAACAATTACGGTCATAACTCGAAGTTTATTTCGCTTCAGAGTCCGAACAGCTTTCAAATAAAATTTAATAAAACCACATGAAGATTCTCACACTGTAACGTGAGGCGTGAGATATGTCCGAGACGTGATCTCCGTCTGCACTAATAGAATAATAATACTTTTACGTATAGTAGTAAACTATTATTAAATACATAAGATAAACTATTTATAAACGGCACTAACTGTGCCGTCTTTGTCTGTATACTAAGTGAGCGCGCTCAACCACCCAAGACTACATTACTCGTACCATCAGGTGGAATCGTAGTCCAGCAATAGGTAACTTAAAAAAAATAAAAAAAATACTAAAGTATCCATCTCTTCGTCGAGATCATCCGTCAAGTAGGGACGTTACCCTTTGCATCGTCATTTACTAGGCTTAAGCAAAGGACTGGAACAAATTGCCTGCGAAGGTGTTCCCATTTGATTACAACGAGGTGTCTTCAAGTCAAGCGTGAATAGTCTTCTAAGTACGCTATACCACCCAAGACTACATCACCGTACACCACGGAATAGTTAAATCACCATCAGGTGAAGCATTAACTTATAAAATGTGAAAAAAAAACTACTCCACTCAACCCAAGAAATCTAACCAAGCCTGTCCAAAAGGAATTTTGCACCCGCAAAACAATTTCTCAGACGAATTATATCTCCTAACTCAATGTTTTTTGTATTCAAACAAGTAATGAAATTATTCTTTACTCTATAGAGGCTGACTCGAATTCCTTTCCCCAACTTTGTTTCTGCCCTTTCAACAAAGAGCAAAATAAATTATCATTAAAAGATCTCTTAAAAGGATGGCGCGCGATGACAGACTTCATTCGTTTAGCTGCTAAATGATTACAATTGTTTTTGTCGGTCGCTGTTCCTCGATATTAGGGTACTGCAGAGGGCTTAGGGAAGATTACAAAGGATATTATTACCCAGCTACTTGAGGACTCAGAAGTATTAATGAAATTCACGACTTAATTGCGTTCGATACTGAACTATGCACGTTTACAATTACTCCTGCAGAATTCTGCTTCGCAATTCGCCAAGGACGTAGGTAATCGTTGAATTAAAGTTAATGTTTGTTTGAACGAGAGACAAGAATAGTAATTAAGAATGGCTATTAGACACTTCATATCTATAAATACCTAACTTTTTTCTCAAAGCACTTAAGAAAATGCAGGATACTCAAAGTATGCCTAAAGTCGACTGGTTTTCTTCCTTATTGTTTTTTGGTTTATTTAAAAAATTACAAAATATAATGAGAGTTTTATATCTAGGTTACTCATTTTTTTTTATTGTTATTTTTATTTTTATTATTGTTTTATTGTAGATATTGTCGAAAGTAGGTACCCTTTACAAGTCGTCTAATTGAACTAGAAAAAAAAATATCTTATAAATACCTAAGTACCTATTTTATCATCGCACAAATTCTTGTTTTGTCCATTTTACTCATTGACATATTTTACTGATAGTATTGCAACAATCCAAATTCAAATTATTGTAAAAAAATCGTAAATAATAATTAGCACTCACTATTAGAGATAAAAATGTCATCTAAAAATTGTGCTTTGATTTGATCGCCCCTCGTATATTTAAATGACAGTAGCTTAACTCTCGTCTCGACAGCATAGGAACCCCATTTATAAATGTCGCTGTACTTAAACCAAAACACAAAGTTCGCATTCAACAACCAGGAAGTATTTGTTTGTAAATTTCAAAATGTTGAATGAAGATTTCAACACATTCAAAACAGCTATTAATCACCACAAAGTGAAATCGATCAAGTGTTTCACTTGATGTGCTTTTAATTGAACGTTTTAATGTTGGACAACAAACACTCGGTTCTCTTCATTTCTGAATTTCATTATGTTAAATTATTAACAGGTCTATTAACAGATTTATCCCTAAAAGAGGAAGAAAAGCTCCTAAGAACAGCGAGGAAAGTGCTCCGGAAAATCTGGGGTCCTGTGAAGATGAGTGATGGCAGCTGGAGGGTCCGGAAAAACCTAAATCGTGTCGGAGGCCAAGACTCACTTTGGGTCACTGCGCTAGAGGAGTAAGTAAGGAAGTATGAACAGGCCTATGACTTCAACTGCTTTTTTCTTCGCTGGCTTCAACTCTTTAATGGCTGACTACTGAGCACGGATCTCTATTCACAACTGAGGAGGCCTAGAGCATACGTCTCTATCCAAGTGTCGGAAGCTTTATGCCGCTAGAAAGCCTCCGGCTTAACGACTGTTAATTAATGACAACAAACGGGATCGACGGCTTCACGTGCCCTTCGAAACACGGAAGTGCATCAGAAATTTTTACCACTAGCGATCACCCATCCAACCAGCGACCGCGCCCGCTGTTGCTTAACTCAATCGATCACTTATGGTCGACGCAAGCCAACGGGCCACTTAACCTTATACTACCCGGCACGACAGGATATATGGGGTTGTCGCCACCCCACTGGAGCTAATGTTACCCCACACTAAAAACTGTTATTCAACATATTATTTACTTTATACGGAACACACAATCAAGAGACCCAAACACGAGAAAAAACCATGACAAAAACTTTGTTATCTCAGAAACTCATTTGTTTTACTCAGAAGACAGAATGTCGTTTGTAGTGAATTAACTATGGGCACTCAATAATATTGAAAGAGCAGTGTTAGTCCAGTGGCGTGACTGGATTGAAGTGATTGCGTGGGTTAGGTAATGTACGCAATACATAGGTCGTAAGTATATAATGTAAGAGCAGTGACCACCGAGCGGTCGTACGTTGGTCTCCCGAACCGGAGGGCCCTGGTTCAAACCCCGCACGCACCTCTAATTTTCTATAATTAAGTATGTGCGTATTATAACTTAATTAACTTTTTCTGCTTCTGTGAAGGAAAACATCGTGAGGAAACAGCACAACTGAGAGCTCTCTGTGCCGCTGTGTGAAGTCCGCCAATCCGCACTTGGCCAGCGTGGTGGCCTCACATTGTGACCAGCAGTGGGACAGTCAGGGGTGCAATGATGATGAAGTAAGTTGGAAGTGTGCGCAACGTCGGAAGTAGGTTGGCCGTACAACCACCAATACAAGCGATTCTTATTGGTCATACGAGGTGTGCGCTTAACTTCGTTCGCGTTGGAGTTTGTCCCGGTTAAATCCTATTCCCGTGGGAATATCGGGAAAAAATCTATCTTCCAGTAAAAGTCCCATTAAAATCGGAAAACCGCTTTCGTCATAATGTTTTGCTACTACTAAGCCAGTGATCTATTTTTTTTTTTCTAATACGCACATGTTTTTTGAAAGTTAGTGGTGCGTGCAGGTTTCGAACCCGGACTCGAAATCCCTGTTCGGGCGTCCAAGGTTCATACCACTTGGGAATCACTTATACTCATAAACTCATACTTATATTGACGAAATAAATATACAATTTTGCTTTTTTTCTCAAAAGAACACCCACACAATAACACTCAGTCTCGCGTTTATAAACTTCTCTCATTTTTCTAATCTGTATTCAAAGTATTCTCCAAGACGTTCGATCCTTTCAAATAGTTATATAATACATCAAAGAACAGTTTATAACAAAACCAACCCCGCACCCCCGAGGGATGTACCAACAAAACTACATAATGGTATTCAAATCCTTTGAGAGTGCATTTATGTTTTAAAAAATAAAACATGGCATCGCGTTCAACATTAGTTAGTGCTCTTTGTTTGAAAAAAGATCGATGTGAGTTTTTATTGAAAAGTAACTGCGTTCGCTTGCTGTGCAGTAACTAGCCTTAGTACACCGGAAAAAAATTAGACGGAACTTTTATAAAATTATTAATTAGAGAAAAAACATAGGTATCTCATTTTAATGTATACGGGGACTTACGATTGTTTTAAAAACAAAGCGAAAGTTGACAGCCTTTTCTGTCACTAGTCTATGTCAAGTGTCACCTGTCAAAGGTTTCTCCCCGTCACCGCAGTCTCGCCGTGACCATGATCGATGCCACCGGGTCGAAATATCGGTAAAACAATTCGAAATCGTGAGTACCCGTATATATCAAAATGTTTAGTGTCCGCGATGTTAGTTTAAAACATATCTCGTGTGCGTGTTTGAATAGGTTGACACGATTTTGCGACATTTGGTATAATTTAAGTTACAAAAAAATTATAAAGTTTTTGTTTTAAATGAATTATATTTAGGAAATAATAAGTTTTATGCTAATCGTTTTTGAGATGACAATAATTATTTATTCTTTTAATTCAAAAAAAAGATCAAAGCTTATGTAATGTTTACTAAGTTTTTCTTTTTTATTCAGCTTTTTTATATCCCGACGAATACCTTAGTACGTCCAAATATCCGGAAATATCCGGACATCTATAAATCCTCCTTTCATTGCACACTCTGGATATCTTTTAGAGCTGAACATAGAATTCCTCTTTGAACTTATAAGCTAATACTCAACTACAATTGATTCCTTTGTCTTGTTGTATAACTTCTGTACAAATAGTTCGACCGGAAGTAATGGACTGATTTGTCGCTGCCTCCCCCCGCCCCTGCCCCCCTCTCGACCTAACAGTCTTGCAGATACAACCGTTGTTTTTATCTAACTTCCAAAACAGTCATAGATCATGCTGCATCTTTCGGAGGGTACTTGTAAATACAGGATATTGAGTCTAGTGTAGACTAGTCTAGTCTGCAACGGTATGTGATACAATTGTACGATATTACTAGCTAACCCCGCGAACGTTGTTCCGCCATATAGATTACTTGTAGTGAACGATTTAAATTTGAGGAGTGGGGGTAGGGAAGTGAAAATTTGGGATTATGTGTATTTTTTTATGCCACACTATAAAAAAAATACCAAAAAAAATTGACCAAGAAATGAAAAAAAAAATCTAGGGTGGACAACCCTTAACAGTTAGGGGTATGAAAAATAGATGTTGGTCGATTCTCAAACCAACTCGAAATGCACAGAAAATTTCATGAGAATCGGTTGAGCCGTTTCGGAGGAGTATGGTAACTAACATCGTGACACGAGAATTTTATACATATAAGATGTGCCTTTAGACATGCGTCTTACCTCGATCCCTCCAAGAAAAAAGGCCATACTTCACCACGCTGGCCAACTGCGGATGCTAATCCGCACAAGTCCGCCAGGTCTTCACACACCTTTGAGATTTAGCAAGAATCCTTCACGAGTCCAATTTATGTGGATGAAACTTCAATCTTCGGCGAGTGGTGTATTGATGGAGAGGTGAAGTGGGCGTCAGGTCGAACAATTGCAATAAATATTAAAATTACCTTGCTTAATGTAATAATACAGTTAAATTTAGCCCTAATCTGTCTATTAATAGCGAATTAATAATAATAACTCACTGATTAAACACGAAATGTCTAAATATACACGAAGACGAAATTTATAAAAAGAAGGTCTTAGCTAAGGATTTTGTGATATTCCACCGGGTTGAAAATGTTAAAAATAAGACGTGCGAGATACCATGGGCTAATTAAAAATAAACGCGAAGTATTCATAATTATAACTCAAAATATGGGGTTTTGAATGAAACGCCATATCAGGTAAGGGCGGCAAAATCTTTTTTCTTTTTTTTTATATACACACTCTTAGCCCCACACTAGGATTCCCTGTGTCGTGGGTGCCATGGACAACACACAAGACAAGAACACACACACCAAACCAAGAACGGAAATTAAAACTCATCCAAATTTCTGCCTCGCTGGAAATCGAACCCAGGACCCTCGGCACGGCGATCCAGCGTGTTAACCATTGCACCATCCGAGTCGCCAAAAAATCTATTTCCCAACACCACGATTATTGATAACTTTACCTAGAATCAATGATTAGGGCTTAGTCAAAGCAATACTAATAATAAATCCGTAACTGGTCGCTGTCTGTACACAGAAGGTAAGTATATGATGAGAAAAACTTTTATTGCCGGACTTTATTAACCCAAAGAACCGAAAACAATGTTTTTTTAATTTTTTGTCTATTTGTCTATGCGTGCAATATTTTGTACCTGGCAACACTACACCGCGCTGGCCACACTGTCGGACGAGCGGGGTGCGGGGCGGGGGGCGCGCCCACCGTCACTAATGTCACTTCATAATTGTCATCGCTTCTTTTTTACGCGCTTAATTACATCACAAAATTACTGTAAAGCAAGGGAAATTCGCAAATACAAGTATCTTTGAACATCAAAATCGTTTTATTCAATCAATACGAAGAATCAACAACATGTCTGTGACTTTGTACACGGTAATCTCAAAGGGCTTATGCGATTTGAGTGCGGTTTGCACTCGTAGGTATATTAAGCTGAGCTTTATTTCAATCGGTTAAGAAATAAAAATGTATGTCTGTTTACAGAATCACGCCTTAGTACGACAATTCAAATAATTGAAATCCAATCAGTGTTTGAAAACTGACCGACATCGGTCTCATAAATCCAACGAACCAAATTACATCCACAATTTCAAACAAAAAACTCCCAATCCTTACCGATTACTCGCCCCTACAACGTGTAACCTCATAATTTTCCTAAAAGAACCGACGGGCTAAACCACTGGTTTTACTATCAACTAGTAACTAATCTTAATCGCTTTGGGAACGCGAGAAACACATCCGAAATAACAGCGATATAGAAAGAAAGGCAGATGGAGCGTGCAGAACAAAAAAGTGAAGCCACAAAAGCAAATACAAATTCAAAAGCGAATACAAACTCGCATTAGTGCTATTCAGACCGTCGTACTGTTTAGACGTCAGGCGTAATCACGCGTCACGCATTACTACAACTTAAAAATGCCGTCTTGTATATTTAAACATTGTAAAAGTTGTTCCCAAACACATAAAAACGAAGATGGGATATCTTTTCACAGATAACTATTTTTATTTCACTGTTTTGTTGTATATTTACCCATGTAAATAAATAAAGAAATAAATAAAATAAATAAATATTTTATAACCAAAAAGCTACTCAGTTACTTGGCAATAAGGTTCGTTTTAAGTTTTAAGTAGTAGTGCTACTTCCAGAACTTTCTATGCTACTCGTGAAGGAATGGGGTAAAAATTTATCGATATCGACAATTTTATTATGTTATTTCTAGTTAATAATTTTCAAATGAATAATTATGAGTCTTGTTCTAAGTCGGTCACAGTTGTCATGGGCGGCAGCGGAAGGTGGTGCTGCATGCTCGTTTGCTGCCTTAAATCAATAAAAAAAAACATGTGTATACAGTTCTGCTACATGGTGTGGAATAAAGAATAATTATTATATTTTGCCCTCTACACCAAGCTGTTCATCCAATTGTAATGAGATTTTGGTTAGTTGTTATGCGTAAGGGATGAAAATTTTTGACAAAATAAAATATTTTAGTTTTAAATAACGGGAACTTATTCAATACCTGGCAACATTACACGCACACAGAGATACATGTGTCCCTACAGTGGCATTCCTCGTTGTCACGCATACATACATCAATGCTAAAGTGGCCTATGTTCTGTCTATTGAATGTTATAATAATAACATAATATTATAAGTAATAGCACTAGGCTATTACTGCCTTTTATAATTATGATTAATATTATACGAGTAAACAATACAGTACCAGTTTCTATCGTTTTCATATAAAAAAGCAACATAATAATAATGTATTGTAGATCTAGTTCTAGACCATGCAACAATAAATTGTCGATAATTTTCGATAACGTGGCAAAAGCACCGGCACATCACTAAACCTAAACCGATAATGGTACTATGCCGGAAGCAGTTGTTAACCAAAAATGTAACTTAAGACTATATACGTAAGGTCAATCTGTTATAGATACCAGTCACGCCATCTAGCGTTCAATAGCGTTACATAAAATTCCATTGCCATCTAGCGGTGGATAGACAAACTTTATTACGTTTAGTACTTTATTACGTTCTTAATTGATGAAGATAAGAAGACACCAAATATGGCAAGGAAAAATAAAAATTAAGATAAAGGATTAAGGTGCATTTTCAACTATTAACAGCCGGTTTGATAGACTATTTGAAGTTGATAAGTACCGACCAATTAAAATGTAAGTTTCTTAGTGTGAATAATACGATTAGCGTTGTCACGCACACATAAATGCTAAAGTGGCCTATGTTATGTCTATTGAATGTTCCATCTAGTAAAATCTATGCGAAATAACATCAAATATTTTTAAACCACAGTCACTAGGTTGCTTTACCAAGCCGCCATAGACGGCTATAGATCGAACAGGACACTTTATAAATATATGTAAAATATAATAAATATTCATACCCTTGTCGGTATTGTGTTGTTGGTATGTCAGATGCCTCCGGGCGGTATAAAAAATGTGAGCCGTCACGTGACGGCTGGCAGATGTGACATCGAAACATCGAAAATTATTATTGTATAGGTAATATGATCTTAATTTTTATTTTTCCTTGCCATATTTGGTGTCTTCTTACCTTCATCAATTAAGTACATAATATTTATAAAGTTCGTCTATCCACCGCTAGATGGCAATGGAATTTTATGTAACGCTATTGAACGCTAGATGGCGTGACTGGTATCTATAACAGATTGACCTTACGCATATAGTCTTAAGTTACATTTTTGGTTAACAACTGCTTCAGTACCATTATCGGTTTAGGCTTAGTGATGTGCCGGTGTTTTTGCCACGTTATCGACAATTATCGACAGTTTATTGTTGCATGGTCTAGAACTAGATACATTATTATTATGTTGCTTTTTTATATGAAAACGATAGAAACTGGTACTGTATTGTTTACTCGTATAATATTTGTTAATCATAATTATAAAAGGCAGTAATAGCCTAGTGCTATTACTTATATTATTATAATATTATGTTATTTATTATAACATTCAATAGACAGAACATAGGCCACTTTAGCATTGATGTATGTATGCGTGACAACGAGGAATGCCACTGTAGGGACACGTGTATCTCTGAGTGCGTGTAATGTTGCTAGGTATTGAATAAGTTCCCGTTATTTAAAACTAAAATATTTTATTATTATAATTAAAATAAAAGATAAATAATATATTAATTCAATATAATATACATAATAAATAAATAAACTTTAATGAACGTTTTTTGAAAATATATTGTCCGTGGCGGGTTTTGAATCCGCCATCTTACGTGTAGTGACATGTCACGTTATTACTACAACAGACGGCCGTGATTACATTTTATGATAATATTGTGATATAATTAATTTATCACACACAGGGGTAATAACATATTCAGGTGTTTTGAATTTGAGAGACATAAATACGTAGGTAACTTAAAATATTTATTCAAATCACAGATAATTATAGGTATTAAATCTTAACCACCTTTATTTTGCATTTTCATCCCTTACGCATAACAACTAACCAAAATCTCATTACAATTGGATGAACAGCTTGGAGTGGTGTAGAGGGCAAAATATAATAATTATTTATTCCACACCATGTAGCAGAACTGTATACACATGTTTTTTTTAATTGATTTAAGGCAGCAAACGAGCATGCAGCACCACCTTCCGCTGCCGCCCATGACAACTGTGACCGACTTAGAACAAGACTCATAATTATTCATTTGAAAATTATTAACTAGAAATAACATAATAAAATTGTCGATATCGATAAATTTTTACCCCATTCCTTCACGAGTAGCATAGAAAGTTCTGGAAGTAGCACTACTACTTAAAACTTAAAACGAACCTTATTGCCAAGTAACTGAGTAGCTTTTTGGTTATAAAATATTTATTTATTTTATTTAGTTCTTTATTTATTTACATGGGTAAATATACAACAAAACAGTGAAATAAAAATAGTTATCTGTGAAAAGATATCCCATCTTCGTTTTTATGTGTTTGGGAACAACTTTTACAATGTTTAAATATACAAGACGGCATTTTTAAGTTGTAGTAATGCGTGACGCGTGATTACGCGTGACGTCTAAACAGTACGACGGTCTGAATAGCACTAATGCGAGTTTGTATTCGCTTTTGAATTTGTATTTGCTTTTGTGGCTTCACTTTTTTGTTCTGCACGCTCCATCTGCCTTTTTTTCTATATCGCTGGTAATATGCATAAAAGGATAGTTTACAAAAAAAATTAATAGGCTAGTTGACTAATTTTGAAAAACTAAATTATTTATTTATTTATTTATTTATTTATTTAATATTTACATAATCACTACATAAACTTTACAGATAATAAATCTAATGCGTTTATATAGTCTTAATTACTAATGTTTGAATATATCTGCTGGCCCTTCCGCGAAAAACAGCAGATGACGAGAAAAACAAATCTAGACTTGTATCCCACTCCAACACACCGTTAAGCAAAGTCAACGCGCGAATCAGTGGCGATTCCCGAACCTGTACTAACCTACATCTTGAAACCGAAAATAACTTTGGTTTTCGGGGCCTTTTCGAGATGGTAGGGACGTGCAACGGGATTAACTCTAGCACTGAAGGATTAGTCAAATCTCCTCGAATCAGGCGATAGAAGTAGTCCATCAGCGCGACTCCACGTCTCACCTCAAGGGAGTCATACCCCAACATTCCTTGCAAGAACAAGGTTGGGTATACATGAGGATAACCAACATAATAGCCGTACTGCTTGTGATACAGCCATCTTAAGAATTTTTTTTGGAGTTTCTCCAACATGAGCTTGTATTTTACTTCATGCGGACTCCAGATAACTGAGTTACTTTCTAATATGCTTCTCACAAAGCTATTATATAATAATCTAATCGCAGCGACACTTTCAAGGTCTCTGATTTGCCTTAATACAAATCCAAGTGATTTGTAGGCTTTAGCGGTGATCGCCCTAATGTGATCCACAAAGGTGAGATTGGAACACATCAAAACCCCTAAATCCTTCATGGTCGATCGTCTTTCCAGAACCCTACCCCCTAGCGTGTATGTAAATTCCAAAGGCTGGCGAGATCTTGTAAACGATACTACAGAGCACTTTGTTTCGTTAAACGTCAGCCTATTACGCTTACTCCACTCTGCAACATGGCGGATGTCCCTGTGCAACAGGTGACAATCTGATGGTTTTTCGATTTTTAAGAACAATTTCAAGTCATCTGCAAATAACAGACAATGAGCTGTACTAACAGCGTCAGGCAAGTCGTTAATGAAGATAGCAAACTCCAGGGGGCCCAGGTTCGATCCTTGGCTTATACCAGAAAACGTGTGATACGGCTTCGAGACGTGTCCATTATACTGCACATACTGCCTCCGATTGCGGAGGTAGCAGGAGAAGAATTTCAATAGAGAAGGAGTGAATCCGGCAGTTGCAAACTTACGGAGAAGTAGGTCATTATCTACCGTATCAAACGCCTTCCGGAAATCGAAGTATGCTGTGTCGACTTGATACCCACTGTCAAGTGCTTCCGCGGCATAAGCGTGAAAACATAATAGATTACTGGTAGTGGAATGACCAGTCCTGAAGCCATGCTGAGCATTTGAAAGTTGGCTTTCCACTTGACTGCTTATGTACTTGTGCATGATGTATTCAAACAACTTGCCAAACACTGATAGTATAGCTATCGGTCTAAAATTACTTACCTCTGACCTGGAATTGCTCTTAGGCACCGGGACAACCCGTGACAACTTCCACGCCTGAGGATAGTTTGCCAAATGGTCTAATTTAACTGAAATATTAATATTTCAGTTAAATACTAACTGTAACATATTTTAATTTATATTTTCATGAACTATTTGACGATTCCGTCAAAAAACGCGTCAAACTGTCATGGCGACTCGTGTGACGTCATATGTTGGAAAACGAAGAGCTGTTTGGTTGAGCGGAAAGACCAAAATGCTATGTCAAGTTTGTTTATGTTTGTTTATACGTTGTGACGTCACGTGTCGTATTGGCGTTCGCTGTCACGTGACTAGTGACTGTAATTTCGGGATTTTATTTCTCAAAAATATTAAATAATCATGATTTATTTAATCAATAAGATTGACGATTGAGAGAAGACGATTTTTCGCATTTGTAAATATTAAGCTACCATAAAAAATAGAAATCTTCAAAATATTTTCTTACTGTCAACTACCCTATTATCACTTGCTTCGGTGAAGGTAATCATCGTGAGGAAACCTGCACACCTGAGAGTTCTCCATAATGTTCTCAAAGGTGTGTGAAGTCCACCAATCCGCACTTGGCCAGCGTGGTGGACTATGGCCTAATACCTCTCACATTGTGAGAGGAGACCCGTGCCCAGCAGTGGGACAGTTATGGGTTGTGATGATGATAGTTTACGACAGCAAATAAATATGACAAAATGAATACAAATTTTTGAAGTAGGCATTTAATTTTTATTTGCTGCAGAACTTTCCTGAAATATAATTTATGTAGCTACTCTGCCACCTAGAGGACACGTACCTTAGCGAGGGTAGTAACAACTTGCCGCCAGATGCTGTGCGCCCCTCCAAATTTCCTTTGCGTTTTTGTTTTATTAAAAAAAAGTTCGCTCCGACCTGCGATTCCGAGAGTTCTCGCAACTCGAAGATATTTTATTTGCCCGCTCGCTCTAAGCGCACCGCTGATCTATTTATCAGTATTGAAGAACAGAATAAAATTGTCTGTGATTTCATTTACTCATGGCTTTATTTATTCCTTTACAGTTATGAATAATAACCATTTTTGTAATGTTTGCATAGGTTTTTTTACTTATAGAAAGTTGAGAGAAAGTTGAGAATCACATCTGATGCTAATTGATGGGGAAGTCTACTGAACATGGGTTTCTCCTCATAGCTGAGGAAGTTACAGCATACTCCATCAAGCTGCTGGTTAGCGGCCAAACCTTCATAATTAAGGGAGGATTATATCAGTGTTTTATTTATAGATAAACAGTTTCAGTGAAATTCTTAATTTCCAAAAATCTTTTCTTAGTGCTTCCCTACACCCCCCAAGGAACATTCATACATGCCAAATTTTAGCTGGTTGCGTTCAATTCTACTGCAAACGTTTTAGATTTTACGTCAAAAAAACCGTGCCGTATCATGCCGTGTGAAGGTAGCGTCAGGCCGTAAGGTAACTTACCAGTATTACCTTCAGAATGTACTCCTTATTGCCCTGTCCATCACCGTACAATAGCACTTTTCGAACGCATTCGCCGCGGCCCGAATACCCGAGAACGGAAATAATTAGCCGTTCTAGCCGTTTTAGCCATTCTTAGCCATTTTAGCAAGTTTATAGCCGGTGGCCGTTACCGTTTATGTGCACTTACCTACACGAAGGCCTCGCGAAATAGACATCCGCACTGACTACAAAATACCTATTGTAATGAACCTCAAGGAATATAAAGAAAAACATGATAAATTTACAACTACATTATACATGTTACGCACTAACTGTTACGTAGTCAAAGATTTTTATTTTATTTAGTTTTCGACACTGAGTTATTTTAAATAAAACAAGACATAATGTGGTAACATCATATACATCAATGGTTTTGGACGCGCAGACATTAGGTAAAAATATACCTAATAATATACAGTCCTCCCTCACTTCGACAGTCAATGCCACAATTTTCCAACTACACCCAGACATGGCAATACAGGTTTTATATTTTACGACCCGTGCAATATGTTTCACGCTAAAAATATCGTGTAACTCGACGCTGTAATTCGGGAAAAGTTAACGTTTGAAATGGCGATAACGTTGGCTGACACCTGCTGCCGGAAGACGGTATCGCTTCTGGATGAAAATTTAAGGAAATCTTATTTTAGGTGTAAAACGTGTTAAAGGCATGAACTTGGATCGGTTACAGGTCAGACATTAAACGTTATAGGAACGACTACTCACAAAATCACTACTTAATGAACTAAACTCGCCCACGCTTTGCTGTTGCAACAGTTACCATAGCGCGAAAGCTTATTTTAGGACTAAAATGTGTTCATAAAGACATGAACTAAAATCGTTTAGGCTGGGCGTATGCTGGAACGCAGGCGACGCAGTTCCACGCAGCGCAGAACTGAGCAGATTTTGTAAAGTATGGAACGTCAGTGAGCTACGTATGCTGCGACGCAGGCACGACAGACGTTGACATGTGTCAGTCCTGCTCTGCGTCCCGTTGTAGAGCCGGCACAGATTTCAGCGCGACGCGCGGCATAGTTTTGTTGCAATGACAGTCATGACAGAACGTTTAATAGAACAAACGTCAAACGTCTATTCTTTGTACTATAAGATGCGACTGGGTTGCGTCGCAGCATACGGAGGGGGCACATGTCTGCCTCAACTGCCCTGAGGTGTACAGATCTGTGATTTGCTGTACTGCGTCGCCTGCATTCCAGCATACGCCCAGCCTTACTGCTTGTCTCTCTGTTCTGTGGTTTACTGGACAAGCATGGAAAGTTGTAGGAACGTGTACCTTCGAAATCACTAGTTTTATGTCCAGCTAAATTCCACGCTTCGCTGTCCAACGGTTTCCATGGCAACGAAAGTACCAACTATGCGTCTAGGTACCTGCTATGAATGCGGATCCGATTACACTTTGTAGAGGCGATCATCTTAGTAGTCAAGGGTACCAACACATCTGTGACCGAATAGGAACGAGACTCTTAATAACAATTACTAACTGTACTATTAATAGCAACATCTAACAGGACTAATTATTATCACTAACAGTCCCTGCCCTAATCGATTTTTCGTACTGAGAAAAGCATCGACAACAGTATGAATAAATAAATTCGACGTCATGAAAAATGGCGCATATTTTTAAACCATACTCATATTCTAAATGCGAAAATAACTTTGTATATTCGTCTGTCCGCTAACTTTTCACATTTTATCTGCTGAACCGATATAGATCTTTAGTATGGAGATAATTTGAGACCCTCCAAAGGACAAAGAATATTTTTTATCCCGACCATAAGTTTCCCTTGGGATATTTTGAATGGTATTTTGTTCTTCCAACTCCCACGCCAACAAAGCCACGAGTGAAAACTAGTACCAAATGTTATAATACGCAAGTTAGCCAATAATCCTAAGCGAAGAAAGCGGTATACGTTATTGAACACGCCTACGAATGAATTGAAAAGGCACGAGAGTTCCAGTATCCCAACGAAAGGTATAACGGTCGATGTTGAAAGCCAAAATACATCGAGTTAATAATCTAGGAAAGGTGGGTAGATTGGATTGGGGAATGCCGTTATTTTTACCTTTTTCGCGTTTATTGCACCAATAAATAACATTAGCTTTATGAGCCATATAAAAACGTTCGCGTATGTCACGGGTTGAGTTTTAATTTTGGATGCCGTGAGGGTTAATCTAAGGAAAAGTGTGTACTACAGAACCTGTTTCGGTATTCCGTGGTGTTAATACATTGACTTATTATTACTATGGACGTCGGGTCCGCGCTGAAAAATGTCCGAGCCAAATGAGTAACAAAACGCAAGGAGAGAAACAATTCCGCGTTCACGACTGCAATCAAAATTAAACCGTGACACAATGATTTTAGTGTTTAAATTACCTTGTTAACTGCATGACATGACATGACATAACTGACTGGGACATTATTTTCGCGATTTTAATAGGAGACCCTATGTCTATAGTATTTATGTCAATGTGTTAATAGCTAAACTCATACCCTCACTAGGATTCCTTGTCGTGGGTAGCATGGACAACACAAACAAACGCTAACACCCATGACCCGGGAACAAACATTTATCTGTCCCATACATATCTGCCCCGGCCGGGACTCGAACCCGGGACCCCACGCTTGGCAGGTAGAGTCACTGCCAACTAGGCTCCCTAGGTCATCATAGACAAACCGTCGAATTTTAATATGATACGTTTTTTGTACGCCAATATTTCGACCCAGTTGCATGGATCGTTGTCATGATTAAATTTTGCCTAAGTTTAGTTTAGTTTAAACTAAGTTTAGCCAAGACCACGATTCGTGCAATGGCTTGAAATATCGGCGTACGAAAAACATATCGTGAGTACCCAAACCATAGAAAAATGTGCACAATCCGCGATAAGTTAACTTATACTAAGTTGCTACAATATCTAAAATCAGCGTATACCGTCAGCAAATACACCGGGTTGAGCTCATTGGAATGGACTAAAACTTAGAAATTAAGACTCTACATAGATTGGTTAACTTTATGAAGGGCTTTTCTTAGTGTGGGGTATTTTTATTTCAAACTAGCTGACCCGGCGAACTTCGTACCGCCTAACAGTCGATTCTTTAATTTTTTTTAAATATTAATTCTGCTATTCGGGACACCTTCCCGGAACCCCTCCACTAACACTTAATTGTATGGTATTAAAGTTCAAATTGACTTTTAAATATTATTACGAATCCTTTGTATGGGAATATAGAAAAGTGTTGCTTTTAGACTTTTTCAGGCAATTTTTTAAAATTTTCTTTTCGTAACAAACGTCCTCGTACTTTAGAGAATATTATAAAAAAGAATTAGCGAAATCGGTTCAGCTGTTCTCGAGATTTGCGCTTAGCAACAAAATCAGCGATTCATTTTTATATATAAGACGTATACTTTTTGTGTCATACGCCATCACCAATGCTACCAACTTCCGACCTTAACTATCGCATAAGTTTTTTAATTAATTCCGATTTACAAATACCGTCATGACTCTCTCTCCAAAATGAACAATTAACATTTAACCTGCCGTATGACCCACGTAAATCCTAATTCATGCATTCTTCCTTTTCGTGGTTTAATTCCTTTAGAGAGCCATTGAAAATAATAACCCCGGATAAGAAGGAAATCTCCGAATACCCCCTATTACCTCGCGACGATTATAATTCCCGTACAACTTCAGCGTACGTCTTGTAACACATTATGCCCGCGGAGCAGAGTCCATTTTGCGATGTTTGGAATGGAAACAAATTTGCAGGGCCTATAATTGACTCGTATAATTAAGTAGAACGAGTTTCGAAGTAGGTGAGCTTGCGGCCAGATGCGTAAAATCGTCCAATTAAAAGTGTTTAAGATCATTTGCATTTAGCCGTTTGTGTTGAAGACTTCGTTTTCAAACTTTATTTAATATGATAAGTTAATGCTGGACTTCCATCCCATATATGTTTGTAAGTGGTGATTTACTTGATTTAGTCTCGGGCGGTAAACTAAACCGCACTAACTTAGTAGAAGTCTATTCACTCTTGATTTGAAGACACCCACATTATTATCGATTTACCGACGCTATCATTTTAAATGTGGTGTTGGGAATGTGTTAAAAATAATGCACAAGTACCTAATATAACCCAATATGTTAAATATAATTTGTATTTATTATGCCAAAAACTCTAAATATCACGTTTTCAAAAATCCTTTTCCAATTTCGCTCAAAAATTTACATAGTCAAAGTTATGATTTTATTTAATACAGTGATTTGAACCTCTTTAGACAGAATCTCTGGATAGACGTAATCCTTTTTTGATCGGCAACGCGTCGCTTATGCCTTCAGAGTTATTGATGTCATTTACTACACAGTAATTGGGTATACATATTTCGGTCGGTATTTACATAAAAGGAACACAACAATTATTTAACGTTTAATGAAAACATTTAATGTAAATCTGTGCGTCGGTGATTACAAATTTCTGATGTGTAAACTTCGCTCACCCACATCTGAAATGGTTTGATAGAACCATGCAATTAAAATGTAGAGCAGGGTTACTCAATTCTCGCTCTAATAAATCTATCCATCAATCCATCGCACAAATAATAATTACTTACCAGAAATCTCAAAGGCTACGCTAAAGAATACGCGTCAAAACTTGGAATTTCTCAAGTAATGGAAGTCACTTCTGAAAATCGCGGCGAAGCTTAACTTAAGCCTGTAGCGCCATCGTTGGCTAGGAGAAATAATAAAATAATCTATATCTATATCTAGGTATGTACCTAATTAAATAAATAAACGCTCACACACAATTAATCACAGGATTCCCTATGATAAGAAAGTTTTATTGATATTAAACAGCACATAACCGACATTGATAAAAATCATTAAAAGTTGCACAACAACGCGAAGTAAGGCATTCACGCGCAATGACAAGTTATATTTGAATTAGAATTTATTAATACTATTTACTCTCATACATAAGCTTCCTCTAATTATTCTGCAATATTACCTACGTATACGTATTTTTAAAATCGATAACAGTAAAATTATTTTTAACAACAGGATTACATGTCATAAAGCCAATGTAAAACAATATTTTTGGATTGCTATTAAATTTTGAATGTACCTATTAGAAATATACTAACATGAGTATACCAACATGAGGTAGGTATACATGATTTTTCATAATTTATTGACATTGAAGAATCTACAAGAATCTCTAAACAACTTCTCGCCAATGATGTTTAGTTGCAACATCTTTGTTCTTCGCACACAAAACCCTTTCACCTTTGTTTATACGACAAGAACCTTCAAGAGATAACAAATCCAATAATATAAGGCTGTGCTTTTAAGAAATTTTCGTCAATTAAAAGCTTGTCTTTCGCACTTAACCGCCTTTAAACTCTTTGACAGGCGCCTTCATAATTCAGTTACTTGCGCTAAAATATCCGCCATCTTGGTGTTTGCGCGGGAAACTGGAAAGCACTTTCGACGAAGGCAAAGGTAATGCGGATTTTACAGCCTTGCCAATATTTATTACGCATCGCGTTTAAATGACCGTGTGGACAGGCTCACACTATATAATTTTTATTTTATCGTTTTATTTCAGAAACATAATTCTAACTACTTACATTTGAAATTATAGAAATATCAGAAGGTATAATAAATTGTACGATTGTTTAATCGAAATTTCAATATAAGTAATTCATCGAATTTACAGTAAGTACGAAAAATGATTTTAATGTTACCGATTTTATCATCATTCAGTCATTTCTCATTCAATAAAATAGCACTGGTTTGGACTCTACCAAAAATAGGGTATGTGCAATTTATTATCTAAACATAAAACAGATTTCATGAACCTAAGTGAGCTTTCATATTTGAGAACTAGTTTTATAGCAAAATTATCACTATTTTCTAGAACTAAATATAAGTACACACGGTGAGATGACCGTGGGTAAACCATCATTGTGTCATCATTGGATGGTTACTACCGCCCATGGACAGTGTAACACGACAACGATGATCACCAAGTTGACAATAGCAACCATTGCTTTAACAAATTTCCAAGCTACCCACTGTTATGGTAACCATGGCAACCTATTCGAAAACAAATCGATCCATTCCACACCTAAGCAGGACTTCACTCATTAAAGAAAAAGATAGAAAATATTCAAAACAAGATATTAAAATGCCAAAAAACAAGAAAGGAGAACTTTGGGAAGACAGAGAAGTCCTGTTTGACTTGCCGTTTGAGTGAGTACTTCAAATATATTTTACTAGCAACAACCGCTCGCGGCGACGCTTGTGTAGATTTGGATATTGCCACAATTTCCTTACGGAAAAATGCAACGTAAAGTAAAAATGTAAATCCTCTTTATTCCACTATGTTACGTGGAAATTGAAATTACGTATGTTTTAATGTACATCTAATGACCTTATAAGGCTTTTTTTACTATATACTACACATTTTAAATTGAAAATATACATAAATCGACTTAATTCGTTAAACCGAGTGAATTTCTAAATAAACTTTGAATTTTAAGAATTTCAAAAAAGCTTGTATATTCATGTAAACTTCGTAAGCATGGGGTCTAATTGAGATTTGGCAACCTGGAAATTTGACCGACTTAATCTGGCACTGCCCTGACCCGACAAATGTCGTAGATCAGGTAGTCTTCTAGATTTTATGTTAAATCAGTGAGCGAGTGAGTGTGTGAGTGTTCGCGTTTATAGTATACTAGCGACCCGCCCTCGCTTCGCTTCGGGAAACTTATTCCTTCGATTTGCAAAGATTTAGTAATATTTTGGATAATTCACACTATATCTTTATAATTTATAGCCTATGTGTTATTCTGATGTGTAAGCTACATTATTGTAAAGTTTCATCAAAATCCATTCGGTAGTTTTTGCGTGAAAGAGCCACAAACATTCATACATCCATACAAACTTTCGCATTTATAATATTAATAGGATAGGATACAGTATAGGTACCTATAGATTAAAATTGTTGTTAACCGAAATCGTCAAATTATACGCGGTCCCTTTGACGTGATCGGGTATGTGTGACAAACCACGCAACCCTTTCGCTATCCATCCAGAATGGGACTGGAAAAAGGACTCGAGATTTATTATGAACGCATCAATGTCTCTAAGTATTACTCTTGAGGCGATCTCTTTGGTATTCATTGAAGCGTTAAGCCTTACGAACCATGCGTCAATTGTAATCGGCCTGGTTATATCACAAGCGTCTGGAGTAGGATGGATGATCGTTAGTGGCATAGTGCATGTACCAGACAGTGTGCAGAGAAGTCGGTAGCTGTGCCCTTTGGCTGGACAGTCATTCGCAGCAATTTCTTTCATTTGATACCCATATTGTACGAATTGTATTGTGCGGGCATCTAAATATTAAATATTTAGAAGCCCGCCATTTTGGATTTAGAGTGACGTCACTTTTTTCGAGTTATTCTCAGCAAGCTCTTTCATTTGATACCCATATTGTAGGAAATATTGATGTATATGTAGTAGGAAAGCATTAAAAATAACTACTCCGCCATCTTGTTCCGCCATGTTGGATTTAGAATGACGTCACTGAGCTCATCATGCATTGTCATCTAAACTAAACGTGTGTACAAAATTACAGCTCAATCCGTTGACGATAACTGCCAGATTTCACCCAAACAAACAGTTACATACATTGCAATGTATATAAAAAAGCTTTTAAAAACATCATTCCCCTCGCTTTTTCATTCCTAAAATGGTCTCATTTCAATCGTGGTGAATTTCAAGTGTTCCGTAAGTGCACGGGGAATTCATTCATCTTTCAATCTATCTGTCAATTAACGTAAGTTGTTTAGGATTCTGATGAAATATATTTACATTTTATTGAAATCAAAAACACGCGGTATTTTCACAGATCTATAACAAAATGATGTAATTTAACGTTGTGTTGTGTGTGTAACGTTATTTACATATTCGTTTTAATTGAATTTAGCAAGCGACCATGCAGCACTCCCCTCCACTGCCGCTCATGACATCTGTGAAAAACCTAGAACAAGACTCATATGGGAACTAGGATAGTTAGTTTGTTAGTAAGTATGAGGACTGGGACATGGACCGTTAGTGATAGTTAGTCCTGTTATTTGCTGTTAATATAGTCCAGTTAATTAATAATTGTTAGTAAGAGTCTCGTTCTAATTCGATCACTGATGTGTTGATACCCTTGAGGACTGAGATAGTCGCCTCTAAAAAGTGTAACCGGCTCCACACCTTTCTAATCGGAACACAATTGCTGTTAAAACAATACATTACACGGTAGAAATGGTACTAAGTAACGTGGTGGGCGGTATAACTACCCCGGGCGAATTCTAGACACTACTATTAAATACAAAAAAAATTAAACATTTAAAACATAAAAAATGTATTGACATAATTACCTATAGTATAATGACCAGCTCAGTATTAGTACCTATTACCGTGGTATTGGTGCATCAGTTGGTATTAGTCGTGTCTGCGAAACGGTAGGTCGATTCAGGCAGGACGGGCGTTAAAGAGCGTGACTTTACTCTATTTCTGTCAAAAAAGGAATGTTTTGAACGTTCTGATTGCACCCAAACAGAGAGAGCAAGTAGGTAAGTGACTTTTCGCTACTTATCATCAGGTGGGATTGTTGTCAAGATTAACTAACTTATCTTATGTAAAAAAGAGTTGTGTCATTTTGTGTGACTGTCCATGTCATCCGGGACAGTAAATCATAATCCTGAGGGTGCGACTGTGTTTGTTTTTACAGCTACCTAAAACTGAGGGCGAATGAGAAGATATTCGACAGAATTGAGCCAATTGAAGATACGAAGGGCAACAGCGGTACCAAGGGTCGAATGGTTGTCACCAACCTGAGGATCATATGGCACTCCTTGAGCTCTCCGAGGATTAATTTGTGTAAGTCCAGTAAGATAGACATCTTTTTATTATGATACGGGTACTCACGATATGTATTTTGAAACGCCGATATTTGGACCCAGTAGCATGGATCGTGGTCACGGCTGAACTGCGGTGGCTAGTATTAGTGTCAAGTGTCACCTGTCAAAAATTTCTCCGCGCCACCGCATTTCGACAGTTCGAAAAGTTCTCTGATTTTATCAACTGTTATATATTTAGGGATTTTTGGCGGGCGAAGCCGCGGGTATAGGCTTGTATCTTATAAACTGTTACAGCTATAGGTCTGAACTGCATCGTCTCCACGAGCACTAAGGTGGTGAACTCTGGCCTCCGCGGGACCACGCAGGCGCTATACGTGCTGGCGGGCTTCAAAGCCAACAAATATGAGTTCATCTTCACCAACTTGGCTCCCAATTGCGTGCGTCATTATACCTCGGTTGCTGGTGTTCACAAGTACGTGTTGACACATAATAATATAACAACGACATTTTAATCCCAATTTTATTGTTTTCAGTCAAATGGTTTTAAGACAGAATACTTATACTTTAAAGAAAGAATACTAATTTATAGCAGCACATTAATATTGTATACTTTGTGTGATATTCCAGGGCATATGCAGCATCGAGAATGTACCGCGATTTAAAACTCAGAGGCGCGATTATACACAACAAGCAATTGAAAATATTGCCTCTTGAAAAAGTGAGTTTATTTTCTTATAAATCTAAATATTTTATTTTAAATAGATAAAAGCCAACAATCGGGCAAGAAGTTAACATTCCAAGTATTATAAATGTTGATTTTTAATAGCAGCGATTAACGTCTTAATTACCTGTCTAAATTCAAGTTTAGATAAGTAATTAAAGTACTGAGTTTTTGAAGTGAAAGCTTCTATAGTATCGTTGTGATTTGGAATTCGATGAAACGGAAATGACGCGCAAATGAAATGAAACGGAAACGAAAAAGAGACAGACACATTTTAACGTGGGAGAAAATGAGATATGAAGCATCGGCAAAATGGCGGCTTACGTAAGCAAAGCAAAACATCAATGTTTGGACTGACAGTATTCTGTTTTTTTAATTTTTTCATTTCTAGCCCGTGTGAATTGCACACATTATGTTTTTTTATTTTGTTTGGCAGAAAAAGTTAAGTAAGTTTACCTATCTAAACATCAAGTGCCCTTGCCTGAATATAAATTTATAATCTTTAAAACACGGCTGCAATTCAAGTTTCATCTCTACTCTTAGAATAATAACATTATAGAAAGACAGTCTTCATACAAGCGCTCTGTCTAAAGTGAAGCACTAAACCGAAACTTTCCCGAAAGCGGGGAATGATTCGGCTGCGGATATCATATGTTTTTAGCAATAATACATAAATAGCTTTTCAGATATTTTGTGACACAATTTACTGGACAAATCGTCATAATTCTTTTTTTTTTTCGCGAGACACGTTTGGCGCGCGTGACATGAGCTGCCCGGTGTTTGGAGTCATTTCTGACTCCAATTAAGGTGCTTCAAAACGGCCGCGCGGACTTCGTTTCTATAGTGTAATTATTCTAAGTCTCTACTGAATTGATAATCATAATACAATCAGATATGCTTGCAAGAGGAGGGCATCTGGAACCTGTCGAGCGAGTCCGGCACGCTTGGCGTGCTGTCAGCGAGCAACGTGCGACTGGTCTGGCGAGCTGATGTCAACGACGCGTTTAACGTCTCCATGCCGTACATTACCATTGATAGCGTAAGTAATAAATAAATTGATTTTTCGGGATTTCTGAGTCTTGTCTCATAAATCCCGATGGATAATTACAATATCTATTTGCTTAATCTTATTAAAGTGAAAACTTCTTTAGCATCGTTGTGATTTAAAATTCGATGAAACGGAAATGACGCCAAAAAGAGACAGACACTTTTTAACGTGGGAGAAAATGAGATACGAAGCATTATCCGCTTGCGTGCTCCAAGGTCGGGGTCCAAGAGCAATACCTTTTACGGTAAAATGGCGGCTTACGTAAGCAACGCAAAACATCAATATTTGGACTGACAGTATTCGTTTGCTTTTAAGTTTCACTTCTACCACGTGTGAATTGCACACATATTAGTTTTTAAGAAACTAAGAACCAATAGTGGATTAGTCATGATTAGTTCTGATGAGAGCTACCGGTCGCGCGTGGTGTAAAAGGAACGAGTAAATCAAAATTCGATAGGCAAACATGTGAGCATGCTTTTTATTTCCAGATATCTCTTCGTGACTCAAAATTCGGTGAAGCTCTGGTGGTCATGATCCGACCGTCCTCTGGTGGCTTCGTATTAGGTTTCAGAGCACAGCCTCAAGAAAGACTCCGCACCTTGTTAACTGAGCTGCAAACTCTACACGAGGCTTATACTGAAAGGCCTATATTTGGAGTGGAAATTAATTGGGGGAATGAGGTATAATATTTGCAAAGATTTAGCTTCAACTCAATTCATTATCGGTTTAATTTAATCTCAGTCGGGTGTCTTTTGAGGAGGCTACTCTATCCAGTTTGATGGCTTCTGCCTTACATCAGCCATCATAATCCAGTTACCAGAATCGACGGCTTAATTAGTTAACCAAAGTACCAAAGAGTTAAGAAATTTTACCACTCGCAGACAACCATTCAACTTCCAACTTTATGTTATACTGCTCCAGAGTCAGTCACTTCTTCATTTTTACTACAATGTCAGTCGTCAATAAACATAAATTTTACATTAGTAATATTTTGGTGATCACACTAAACCTAATAAGTTGTGTTTAAGCTGTAAATAATAGTAATAATTATTCACCTTAACTTCGTTTTCTCCATTAATTATAGTACCTATTTTAATTTTATCGCAATCGTTAGCAACAAATACGTAACTAGGTAATACGATTTCTATGTTTATAGCTCTGTTATAACTATTTAATTTTACCGAACTCATTTGCTATTTTCCAACTTCCAAGGTACACAAGCAGGAAAAAGACGACATAGAGGATTTAGAAGAACTAGGGGAGCCTCGTGGCGAGATGGGCCCCAGTATATATCTAGCTACCCAGCATCGTAAGGAGAGCGCTCCTCCAGTCTACAGTTCGTACCTGGGGCTCGCTATAGAACCTTTGCAAGATGGATTTACGTTAAAGAGCCTATTCGAAGTTCAAACTACGTCGTAATTTTGGAACGAAGTTAACGCGGCTAACGGGTAGTGCGATTTAGTAGAAATCGTCTCGAAACGCAATGCTGTATGCGTGTGTTTTTAATAGTGGTGTACGCCATCTACAGTATTACACATATTTATAGCACAGTACAGCGCTGCTTTACAATGTGCCTATATGACGTTGTTATAAAAAATCACTATAATTACGTTTATATACTGATATTCTAATTTCACTTCTATCGGATTGCGCATTATATTTTTTATCATATAGCCTCAATATAATTATATAAAAACTGTACAAGTACAGTTTTTAAGACGTACATTTTATGGAGTTGGAGAAAAAACGTAAGAACTTTGTTCCTGTCGTAGATCCGACTGACTGACACTTTTTATTTATTGTCTTAATAAATTTTATATCTTTAACTTGCTGACCTGTACGTTATTTTACTTGTAGAATAAATGTACCATTTTATGTACATTAATGTATTTTTATTTGTTTATTTAAAAAAACTACTCATTTAAATAAAAAATTGTATATCTACGTAAATGTCTTTTTGTTTAGAGATAATTATATTTTTAAACAAAAGTCATTTATTATTTATCTATGGCCCTCATTATCTTTGGCAATATCTCTTAATAGTCTGTCTGTTCAATATAGACTAGTATACTATGGTGACTCTGTGGTACGTGATCAGTGTGTGTCACTGTCAGTCTGTCACTATTTAATTGTGACTTTGCTTTGTCATTGTAACAGTGTCACTTTTGTCAGTTACTATCTAAATTGTCAGTTTGTGTTATGTTATGTTATTGTGAAACCTGTATCACCTGTATGTATGAATGTGAAACGATTGCCAGACAAAACAGTTGTTAAAATTAAAGTGAAGAAGGGATTATAGACGACTTATTTGTCGTTATAGCTTATTGAAATAATTCCCAACATATCCATCGATTTCGTAATGGTTAAGGGAATAGTTTCGAGTAAAAGTGCGGCAGGATCGGTAAGTAACTATACCCATGGATTTATTCACTATTTTTCCTCAATCCCTCTCAGCTCTCGTCTCCTCGTAATCTTATACTTATCACAAGCAGATAAACATTAATATATAAAACAGATTTTAATGGCAATTGGCATGAGTAATAAACGAATGTAATCCAGTAAATATAAATCAATTTGTGCGTGCGTAGAAATACAACCCGTATTTGGAACGTGGTATAACAAGTTGAAACATGTTTATGCTAATTTAAGTGTGAATATTTTGTTAACTTAGTTTTAAACTTTTAACACAAATTATTAAACATTGTTAAACATTAAATATAAAATAAATTACCTACATTATTTTTCCTTTTTCTACTTATTACAAGTTAATGCTCGACTACAATCCCCCTGATGATAAGTGGCGATGTCGTCTTACACTTGCTTAAGCTGCCAGATGACAAAATGAGCAGAAATTACAATAAATAAACATTCTCAAGCATTGTTACTCCCAGGGGATTTTAAAACCATATTTTCCCAATACACTAATATCTGGTAGTTTGGATACAGCACTTATCCCTTGTGATGCAGCACATCAACATAATTAAGTAATTGTAATTAATTCGCATTGTCATACTACTATGATTAAGTATGAGAAACGCCCATAAAAATAAGTTATGATATAAAGAGATGCATCCTATCGATTTTTGAGATACATTTACTTGTCAGAATAGAGCCTGTAAACAACCGAAATGGTTCAATGGTTACCCATTCCCAGCGAGGCAGAAAATTTCAATCATAAAAATAAACTCGGTGTGTTGTTCTCCTTGTGTGTTGTCCAAGGCACACAACACAGAGTATCCCAGTGAGTAGAGTATCCTCAATATGAATGTGTGGCATTATTTATTTATTTATAATACAGAACATTCATTAAAAGCATAACATTAAATTCCAGCGGCGCTCGGCAATAGCTGAACGGCTACGTCTCCGTGAGGAATGGTCCTCGCTGAAAGGGACTGATGACGAGAGTGAACCCTCGGCGAAGGTCAAAAAGAAGCAAACACGTGCATTCAGCAAGAATTTGCACAACATCAAGGAGACAAGCACGAAACCAAGCAATATGACCAGCTTGGACCATCGCTATAGGAATAAGGAAAATGTATGTATTTTTTAATATTTAGAGCTTGGATTTCGAAAGTCAGATGCAATCAGGCATGCTTGTCTGGACAATTCAGGAATATTGAATAATTATTGTATTGCATATGAAACACGGCCATTTCCTGAAATAGTCATTTTAATCTATTCTAATTCAGTCATTTTATTCTATTGATAAGTGTGATTTAAAAACAGGTTTTCGTTTTAAGAGATGTGCTGAGTTTCTTTTGCCGTTTCTTTTGCTCCATTATAAAGCATTTAAAAGCAACTTTGCACAACGAGGGTAGATTAAAAAAAATATATGTGCATAAGTGTATCAGTTATCAGTATCGTCACTGATACACTTACTTAGTACACCTAAACAAATCATCATTGTCTAAATCAAGAGTGACTAACATGACATCCACGCTTAAAAAAAATATGAATGTAGCTGATAGTTATAATTTATTAAAAGTCATTAATCATTGTTTTATTTATGAGAACTTTAGATTACCTAATCCCTGAATAGGTCCCCTGGGATCCCTATTTTTTTAACACTGTCAATTCATTGTTTTCTTCTCTTCTTTCAATCTTTTACTGAGATATATCTGCTCGATGTAGTAAATCGATTGATAGCCGATTTGTAACTTTCTGCAGTATACCAAAATACGAAATTTATATTCCAGGCTCGACCACAGTCGTCGAATGACGCGTTACGCGGGGTGGTGGCTCTGGTCGACATAGGGGCGGGGTCCCGCGCCCTGGCGCTGCGGGCTGCGTTGTCGGCGCTCGGTGCCACTGTGGTACCCACGTGGAGTCCCCTGGTCACGCATCTCGTCTGGTCACAAGGTAACCATCATTGACAGAAACCTCGTGATCTATTCAAAAATAACTTGGGTGGATCCAGTTATCCAGACCATCTTAGGCCTCAAGGGTAGCAACACATCTGACTGAATGAGGATGAGGACCTTACTAACTGAAATATTACAAACAACAACTAATAGGACTAACTATCCCTAATACTCCTTGCCCCAGTTCTCATACATACTAATAAACTGACCATCCAACATTTTTAACAACATCCCTTGCTAACTGGAATATCCATCCTAGTCCCGATTCGAGTTGCCATGGACGGAAGCGGACAGGTTGTACAATATTAATGATTAGCCGTGACCAGCCGTCCTTGCAGCTGGGTCGGTAAATATTTGTGTATCATAATAAAAATTTTGAAGGAAGACATAAAAGTAGGAAGGCAGAAACCAAAAGAGTATCAGAAACGTAATTTATATGTTATTGTATTATATGTCATTATTTATATGTTCCAGGTGGATGTCGAGACACGAGGGCTCGAGCTCGGGCCCTAGCCTGCAGGGTGGTGTCCCCTCTCTGGGTGGAGGCCTGTGCTGCATCAGCTCGGAGAATCTCGGAGAAAGTGTTCCCATCCACAGCGAGAGATTCAGACCTACCCTCGCCGGCTACCTTGTGCAAACTATTGGTATGGCTTTGACCTATTAATAACACATCACTAACACCCCATGACCCGAGAACAAATAATTATCTGTCACGTAAATATCACCACCAGCTGGGCTATGGGGCCGTCACTATTCGCAGACTTCACACACAGTTCAGAACATTATGGTGAACTTTGAGATATCATTCACTGAAGCAAGTGATAAATAAATTCAAATATTATTATATTCATTTGAAAATTTGAGAATTATTTTTGCGAGTCAGATGAAGACTAATGTTTAGACCTAGGCTATCACAGCTAGGCTATAACGTTACAATAACTGACAATAAGCAGTTGTGTCTATAACCAATGTTGTTGTCCATCCAGAAAACGGCGGAGAAGGAGAACTGGCTGGTACCACAGCAGCTGTCGGACAGCGAGGATGAGGGCAGGCAGGTCCGGTTGAGGATATCCAGTGACCAAGAAGACGACTCCAGAAGAAAGGGAGATTGTCACGCCACCAAGGAGTCTGTTGGTAAGTGATCACGTGGTTCATACTTCATACTTTTATTTTTGTAAGCAATAGAGGTCTGTATTGTTTACCATGCCGTTCAAAGATTCCAGGAGACTCGTGCCCAGCAAAATGGCATAGGTATGCTGCGATGATTTATGAGTATGTCTGCTCTAATTTCTGTAATCTGTTTCCAGATGTGGAAATCAGAGTGAATACGGCGCCGAGACGCGCCCTGCCCGTGTCGATATCCCCGCCGCCAGCCAACCCCAGGTCTAGGCGGAAGCTGTTCACGGCCAGACCTGATGGAGATGAGGACTCGGGTATGTCTTAGCACAGAGACTCGTTACGTAGTTTTGGAGAATCAGAACAACAACAAAATACCGATAAAGTATTCCAAGGGATTCCGGGATCAAAACTATCCTATGTCTTGAAACTTCAAACTATCTCCATACCTAATTTCATCCAAATCAGTTCAGCGGATTAGTATGAGTTTATTGATATCTAACTTTAAAAATACATATTATATTTCATTGGGTGTACTTGAATGAACCCTGTCAGGGTATTCCAATGTTAGGAAACGCGGATTTGTTTAAAAAATTAACAGCAAATAATAGTATATGTTTGTTCTAAATAATTTTATATTAAATTGAATAAAATTATAAACAAGGAGCCGCTGGTGTCATACACTCCCAATCCTTCGATTCCAGGGAGGCAATTGGCTTCCAATGATCCACAATAGATTGAAACCAAGCAGTATCAAGAGATCAAAAAATTTCAGATGCAGAGGCCACTCCAGCTCCTGACAGGAAAGCCAAAAGGCAACCAGAGAAGGGCACAACGAATCCTGATCCTCCAGAGAAGGCGCGGGCTCCCACAGAACGGGCCCCTGAGCGGCAGAAGAAAGTCAAGAGGTACAACCTCACACAGCAGCAGAAGAGAAACTTAGAGAACGCTGGACGCATAGCGAAGAGGTTGGCGGCTGAGCCAGCAAGGGTTAGAGGAGAAGAGAATACTCAGCGTAGAGCTTCTAATGTGCCTAGAATTGTAAGTATGATTATTATCCCCTAATTCATGACTCCATGGATCATCATCATCATCATCACAACCAAATGTCCCACTGCTGGGCACGGGTCTCCTCTCACAGTGTGAGGGGTATAGGCCATAGTCCACCACGCTGGCCAAGTGCGGATTGGTGGACTTCACACACCTTTGAGAACATTATGGAGAACTCTCAGGTGTGCAGGTTTCCTCACAATGTTTTCCTTCACCGAAGCAAGTGATAATTAAATATTAATACGCACATAATTTTTGAAAATTAGTGGTGCGTGCGGGGTTTGAACCTGGACCCTCCGGTTCGGCAGTCCAACGTTCAACCACACGGCTATCACTGCTTATATCTTATATATCTCCATGGATAACGATGAGCAATTTAATACATAACACATCAGTTCATTTGTCTGTCTTTACGTGTCGTTTTCTCATTACGGTCATGATTCCCCAACTGAGGGCTGTGCCTCCCTGTTCCGTCATTTTAATTTTAATTCTTACTTTACAGTATGTAGTTTGATTTGCTTTTGTCAACCTTAAAAAAATATCTCTAGAAAAAACTTGTATTTCGCCGTAAAGTACAAACGATGAAATGGAGGGTACTTTAACGAAACAATAGACCATACCTATATAATTTATATTTATACATATTATAAAGCTATGTTTACTTCACAGGTCCTTTCCGGCATGCCAAAGTCCCAATACGAAGCTGTTTTCACAGCGATACAGACCCTGAAAGGACTTGTTCAGAGAACAGTCGATCACCGAACCACACATGTACTCCTCGGCACTTGTAAGGAAGATACAAACAACCAGAACGCTGGGGATAACCCTCAAGAAAAACCCAACGATATGCCTCAACAAAGTAAATCTACAAACAGAACCCCAATCAAACCATTCTCTATCTGCAACAGATGCAACAGCCCAGAAGGTTTGGTGATGAAGATGTTTGAGTGTGACAATGTGGAGGTTACCGACCACTGCTCGAATCCAACGAGTGTCTGTGACAAGGATGTGACAGTTATATGCAGTACGGTGAACAGGAATGTGAATAATGGTGATGAAAATGTGATTAATGATGTGAATGTTGTGGATATTAGTGATGTGTGCAACGGTATAACGAATGATAAACGGTTAAGGACACTGAAGACGTTGCTCGGTGCCGCAAGGGGTTGCAGGGTTCTTCATGCTCAATGGGCGTTGGATTCCCTGAAGGAAAAGGCATGGCTGCCTCATATTGGATATGAGGTGACATATTTATTGAAGGTTGCACAGGTAAGAGAGATTCTTAACACTAACACACTGATTTCCTTTGCAAAGTTGTTTGACAAACATATTTCTTTGTTAAAAACAATTGGTAGGCTTACATTGCTATCTTTTTTATTTTGTTTTATTTAGTCATAAGGGAAGCTTTTCGATCTCGAAGCTTTTGTTCAAAATGTCAATAAACTTAGCATTGGGAGAAAATGAAAGAAATTAATCAGTAGGTATTTTTCAAATTTTTATTTCTCTCATAATTTATTCAAGTTCTATGTTGTTACAGAAAGCGCGTATTGAAAGATCTGCAATCGAAAAAATGCGTTCGGAGTACGGATATAATGTGTTTCGTGGGATTCGTGTTTGTGTGACAGAGATAGCAGATCACAGAGACGCTGCCATGCAATTATTGTCGCTTTGTGGTGCACAGATAGTCGGTGAAGCTGATGTGCAGAGAAACCAAAACAATAACGCATTAACTGGTGATAAAACTACACAAAATTGTGGACTTACACAAGATGGCGGCCGGACACAAAATGGCGGACTTACGCAATTTGGCGCCAATAGTGACTGTGATACTGTTGTTGTAGGGAAAGGTAGTGAGGAAGTTAGTTCTAAGTGGGTGTTTGACAGTGTGGCTGCTGGCAGGCCTCGGACTACACGGAGATATATAAATAAGAATATTGTTAATGTACAAGCCTAGTATAACTACAGATGTAAAGTCTGTCATAGTGTCGGAACCCAAGTGTCGGAATTTTTATGCCGCTCAAAGACCTACCAAATGACGATTGACGACTGCTACCAAATGGTAACAACCGCGACCGACGGCTTAACGTGCCCTGTGAAGCACGGAAGCGCCTAAGAAATTTTTGCCACTAGCGGTCACCCAACTATCGAGTTGTCTACCGATATTAGAATTATGTGCTCAATTAAATTAAGGTGGACGCTGCGCTTGTTTTATTATCAATTTATTATTATAAGGATAGATTTTATATTTTTAACCACTGTAGTTAAGCTGAATAAAAATTATAAATAATTAAAAAATATTTTTAGATGAAATTCATATAGCAATTTAGTTCATAAAAAATGCAGTAGCTATCATCATCAACGTCAATGCTCCATGCATTGACGTTTATGATGATAGCGCCATCTAGTGGCACAATAAGATGTTACAAATATTACGTTAGATGGCGTTCATTGTCATCATTCGAGCCTTCAAGCTCAAATAAAAACTTTTTCTTAGAACCTTTTCCAATTTTCATAATAATATATGCCTATGTATTTATTACCAACAAAGTACAATAATATGTAACTTGTTTAGTCATTTACTATTGAATAATTATTTTTTATTTATGATTTTAAATACGCTTCTTTACTTCAATAACGGACAAGTTGTAAAATTGTGCTTTTCAAGATAACACGTTATTGACGCAAAGGGTGAGAAGGAAGTACTTTCTTGTTGACTATTGTGTAAAATAAACTTTTTACATTTATATTGTGTATTACTCGTCATTAATAATCATCATCATCGCAACCCATAACTGTCCCATTGCTGGGCACGAGTCTCCTCATTAATATACTTTAGTACAATGCACAAAAAATTGTACCCTACAACCTCCTGAACTTACATGACAACAAAAGATATAATAAAATTGCATTCCCGTACAGACGACATCACGTAAACATTTACAGAATAATTATGAGTATTTGGCAGTATCGGCTCTGTACTGCAATAAAACAGACATGTAAGTGAAAATAAAACGAACTTGGGACATAATGGTTCGTTTCCTTCAGCAGAGGAGAGCGGACGGCGAACGTTTCATTAGGCTTCTTTCTTTTTTAATATTACTCAGTGCATTGCGTTCCCCATTCATGAATGACGTCAAATGTTAGGGGAAGGAGGGGATAAAGATAAACAAAGAGTGACATCGTGTTACAGTGGAGAAGTGTCACAACTGTCACATATTTAAACTTCAGCTATAAAAATCAAATGCAAAAAGTACATCTTTTACGACAGACAACAACTTTGTTCTTCACAATAGGAGAGAGAGGTGTCACACATTTGTGACTGCGTGTGACAGGTGGGACTCCAAAAATTGAGATTCGCAGGTAATTCAAAAGGGCCAGTCTAGTGTAAGTTATATTATAACCAAATGTCTGTTATCTTAAGCCAACAATCGAAATCATTTGGTCTAGGTATTTATCGTGCCGAGCGTTTAGTCTCAGAATGCACTCGGCATAGCTGAATTTTGTAGACCCTAGAGTCCCCAGATCAACAGTACGAATTTGGTTATGAGCTCTTTCAATATTTACCGATAGTCAAGAAATTTCACGATATATTTGTATACTTCTTACTGATAGTGTTAGGTAAAGGAAAGAAAACTCCGTAATATACTAAGGTATGCAGCATTATAAGAGATTTAGGCAATTAGGATGTCAATCACTCGAGGCATTCTCACGTCAAAGTCAACCTCCTCGCTGGTGCTTCCCCCTTCTGGACAATGGACTAAACTTAAGTGGTAGTTATATAAAATCGAAAGGATACACACTAACTGAACATGGAAAACAACTTCACTTAAGAAGATGAAATTTGAAAGGATTTATGAGTAGGAGGCGTCAGTTACGAATGGATTTTGTCATGTTCCGCCCCTGAGGAAGTAAATTTTGTTTCAATATCAGATAAAAATAGTTCCAAGCGTGACTGCGTGGGTACGCCTATGGTGTTGTCTGATGGACCACCACCATGATGGATGTCACCAATGGGTGACGGTACCCACATACCGTTGTCGGTTAATTACATAGTGTGGCAGGCCATAGCTACCAGGCATCGGTTGGGTCATATATATACCACTTAATTTAATCCTGATGGTCGGAAAAGTGGTAGGTAAAGTTGTATCTGATCTGTCTACCATTCTACCAGTCGGTTCCGCTGTCTACTTTCGCCTATCACGATAAAAGTTTCCATTTCGGCCACAACCGCTACAATATCATATTCAGATTCAGCCATAAAGCATTAATGTTATCGCTATAAATTATTTATTAAGTGTAAAGGAAAGAAAACACTAATAACTTATTTAACAATAAACAGCTTTTTATTGTCAACGTCAATTCAAATAAACTGGTCAAGTGGAGTCGGACTCGTACACGTAGGGTTCCATGCCATCTAGCGATATTAACTAATTTTTTTATAGCTTTAAGGGCTGTCGCAAAAGCAGACGAGCCACCTGATGGTAAGTGGTCATCGTCGCCTGGACACGAGCAACACCAGGGGAGCCGCCAGTGCAACGCCGGCCCTGAAGGAGAACTCTTTTTACACCTTTTTGAAGAACCCCATGTCATACCTGAGAAATTCAGACGTTAGAAAATTATTTGGTCAATAACAAGATAGAATGTAAAATACCCCATTTCTTTCTATCTAACCTTTTTATTATTTGTTGTGATAGAGGCCACAGTAACACGCATTATCTGATTAATTTGAGGTGTCTTCATTATGTATTTCCGTTCTAGATAAAGAACACCCTACGACAGACAGACATCTGAAACATTAATATGGTTCTTTTTTGCTTAGTAAGGTAGCGCTTAGCTACGACCCCACATGATCGTCAATGGCAATATTTGTCAGCCTTTGGTTACGGAACTCTAAAACTACAGAATGGACGAAGTGAATCAGTGTTAGAATATTATAAATAATTCAATCAGAGTGGCGTACCTATACGTAATTATCGTACACAATGATGTATTAACATAAACAATTGTAGCGAGCTAAATACAGGACAATTGCAACATTCACGGCATTCCTGTGTTAAAGTGTATCCTTATTGCTGCTAGACAGCACATTGTAAGGGTACTAAGGGTGTTTAATTTGACTTTAGCCTTGTCAGGTCATGTTTTTTCCGGGGTTCCTTCTCAGTGATGTATTTGCAGGGCCCTTGCTGATTTTTTTATGTTAAGATAGCAAATGAGCTTGCTCGCTGCCGCCCATGACAACTGTGACATACCCTGAACAAGGCTAGGATGGTAAGTCCAGTTAGAATTAAGAATGTTAGGAGATAAGTTCGTTAGTTCGTATGAGGGCTGGGCAGGGACTGTGACTGATAGTTTGCTCCGTTAGGTGTTGATAGGAATAGTCCAGTTAGTAGTATTATTAGTAGGAGTGTAAGTAATTCTAATTCGGTCAGACGTTGAGGACTCAAATGGTCGCCTCTACAAATGTAACCGCATCATGTAGCCTTATTGCTGCTGGTGATGTGTTAATGTGACTTGCCTTGTCGTTTCATGTCATGTTTCCGGACTTCCTTCACATTTCCTTCCTTCCTCAATTTGTAATGCATTTACATATGTAAATAAATACTACATACTCATAACCCCACTAGGATTGCCTGAGCCATGGGTGTCATGGACAACAGAGGATTCAAACTCATCATTCGAATTTCCGTATCGCTGGGATTCGAACCCAGGACACTACGAACGGCGGTCCGTTACTACTACACCACCCGGGTCGTCGAACACAGGAATTAGATAAATAAGAAAACTGTTATCATTTTACAAATAAGTACGTTTTATTTCTACACCAAAACAACATGAAAGAGATATACTTAGGTACTTTTAACGTGAGATTATAAAAGAGTTTACATTAACAATACATAATATGGCTTGTTGGTAAAATCGAGGTTTAAAATACTATATAGGTAGTCTTAAATTCGTATTGTTCACTTGACAAGCAGCGTAGCTGGCCATCATCACAACCAGGCCACTCGAGTGCCTGTCTACCTGAAAACAGAGACGAGCAAAATGTAATCCAAATTACGATTACACAGTGGCACGAAAATATACCTGTGAAGACTGCTCCACCACCTACCTTTTTACAAAACATTTCGTCAAAACCCTCCTAACTTAAGCCTGGATAATGCCAAAGGGGTTGAAATGTCCTGCACCCAAATATCAGCTTTCTAGGACTTCCGGAAGTACCCTAGTGGTTTTGACAGGTGAGTGAGTCAGTGAAAATTTTCGACATTGTTTATGTGATCGTCTTCGACATCTTCGTTTATGTGATCGACTTCGACATTGTTTATGTATCGTATTTATTCTGTTAAGTATAAATTATTCTCCCCTCTTTATCAGTCTGCTGGAAGATATTCCTGTGTGGAATAAGTTATTTAAGTATGAATTATTATCTCCTCTTTGCCGGTCTGCTGGAAGGGATTCCTGTGTGGAATAAGTTATTTAAGTATGAATTATTATCTCCTCTTTGCCTGTCTGCTGGAAGGGATTCCTGTGTGGAATAAGTTATTTAAGTATGAATCATTCTATCTTCTTGGCCGGTCTGCTGGAAGAGATTCCTGTATGGAATAAGTTATTTAAGTATGAATTATTATCTCCTCTTTGCCGGTCTGCTGGAAGGGATTCCTGTGTCGAATAAGTTATTTAAGCGTGAATTATTCTATCTTCTTGGCCGGTCTGCTGGAAGAGATTCCTGTATGGAATAAGTTATTTAAGTATGAATTATTATATCTTCTTGGCCGGTCTGCTGGAAGAGATTCCTGTATGGAATAAGTTATTTAAGTATGAATTATTATCTCCTCTTTGCCGGTTTGCTGAAAGGGATTCCTGTGTGGAATAAGTTATTTAAGCGTGAATTATTCTATCTTCTTGGC
Organism: Ochlodes sylvanus; assembly: GCA_905404295.2. Classification (NCBI taxonomy): domain Eukaryota; kingdom Metazoa; phylum Arthropoda; class Insecta; order Lepidoptera; family Hesperiidae; genus Ochlodes; species Ochlodes sylvanus. The sequence continues at coordinate 9,452,375 of FR990144.1, forward strand.
CGGTCTGCTGGAAGAGATTCCTGTATGGAATAAGTTATTTAAGTATGAATTATTATATCTTCTTGGCCGGTCTGCTGGAAGAGATTCCTGTATGGAATAAGTTATTTAAGTATGAATTATTATCTCCTCTTTGCCGGTTTGCTGAAAGGGATTCCTGTGTGGAATAAGTTATTTAAGCGTGAATTATTCTATCTTCTTGGCCGGTCTGCTGGAAGAGATTCCTGTATGGAATAAGTTATTTAAATATGAATTATTCTCTCCTCTTTGCCGGTCTGCTGGAAGATATTCCTGTATGAAATAAGTTATACTAGAACTTAATTTACATTTGATTATTACTTTGTAATTGTTTGTATGTACCTAACTAATCTATATTTTAATAATCTCACTATCCTTACTACAAGTGCGAAGTTTAACACAAGTAGGTACGGATTAACGTATTTAAATCACATTTGACACACAGTTAAATGATCAAATACACCTGGATCAAAATGATGATGAAAAAAATAAATTCAAACTCAAACTCAACATTTTAAATAAATAATAGATATGTAATATGTAAATGTATCGCTACACACTCACAACATTAGTTGGTTAGTTCGTTAGTTAGTATGAGGACTGGGACAGTATCTGTTAGTGATAGTTAGCCGTGTTAGTTATTGTTTATAATAAATAGTCCAATAATAAATACTTGATAAATTATGAATACTTCATACTGTGCAGCCAAAACTTCGCAACAGTGTAAGCGGTGTATGGGGATTGTTTGTATCCAATGAGGTAGCTCGTCTGCTCCTTGAACTGATATTTAAGAAAAAAAAAATTAGATCTTACATTTTCTAGAAGTTTCCACATTGAACTAACGCGATATGACAGAACAAAAGGACTAGCTTGTGATAAAAAGCGGGCCAGCGGCGCCGCGGCGTCTTCCGCGAATTTCTATCTCGATGATTTTGTTACAGACAAAGCAAATTGATGTATTGCTCTTATTAGGGTTCGGTAATTGTAATCCTTAGACCAATGGCAGAGCCATTAAATTAAACTTAAACTGGATTAAATTAAATTTAACTTAAACTTAAAGTTAAAACTGGATAAATTCCATTAACCAGAATAATTTTGATCATTAGCTTCAAAGAATCAGTATAAAATGGCTTCAGTGTCAGAAGTTTTTGCCACCGAACTTCGCTTCCAATTGACGAATACTATCACCGATAACAATCGAGACTGATGTTTTACCTCAGAAGTACATTTTTTAATAGTTGCACCAACAAAGTATGCACTGATACATTATATTTATGTGCTTCACAAACTAAAACATTCGGTAAGCGCCACCTTAATTATAGGTGCAAATGTCATGAGCATTGAGCGACTCGTAGGTCTGTACTATTACAATATAAAATTTAAATTAAAATGAACGAAACATTATAATACAAGCATTTTACAATTTATTTTGAAAAAAGGAAAAATAATTAAATAAGTTAAAACATTACCCACTATGGATTACCCGTCCATTCTATCATTCTTCATTTTGGCCGACAATGCATCTGTGACCCCTTGGTGTTACTGATGTCCATAATGGCCCCTTGGTATTACTGATGTCCATAATGACCACTTACTAACAGATAAGTTGTTTTGCTCGTTTGTCGACATTTGCAGAACATATAAAATAGTTTTTTAAACTAAAAATACGTTTTTAAATAATATGAATTTATCGGAAAGAAATTATCTGAATGATAAGGGAAACGACTTTGTTTTTACAAGCTTTTAATGTTTATGTAACTTGCAATATTTGAATGTATGTACGTCAAGTCTTGAATATTGAACTACTTTCTTTTACTTTTTAGGACTTACATTTGCGTATTTTAGTTCCGATGACAGTGCCATTTTATAACAGGTATGACCGGGTACTACACTCAAATTTAGCTGCAGACAAGGTAACTCCGAAGTAACTAAAATATTTTGAATTTATTTAAACTAAAACATTATAAAATCGTGTTTTATTTTCTCAAACTATTATTAACCTAGAGATAGTACAGATTCTATCAATACCTACCTACTTATATCATTGTATAGAGTGCTGTCAGCATTAAAACTATGAATGAAAATAATATGAATGCGTTCATTCATTCATTCATAGAAATAAGTGGACCATACAGTTATCACTCTTATTGAAATTAATCAATTATTCGCAGAACCAAACTAAAAATGTATTAATGTACACAAACACTGCGATAACACGGCGCGCTTCCAGAAATGGTTCCAAATTTCCAATAGCTCAATTAACGCTATAATATTATAAACTTGGCTAAAAGGTAAAATAAGATGGTATTTACATTACCGGATTTCCGTTAATGACTTTCTGATTTATGTTTCATAATAACTTCATAAAAAATAAAAATAATCTTGAAAACAGTGTACAATGGTTATGAATATAAAAATAAAACAATGTTTTAAATACCCGACTTTTTTTCTGTGTAATGAACTTTTTTTTATTGATTTAAGGCAGCAAACGAGCATGCAGCACCACCTTCCGCTGCCGCCCATGACAACTGCGACCGACTTAGAACAAGACTCATATATGGGGACTGGGATAGTTAGTCCGGTCAGGTGACGGTGTTAGAACATTAGTTGGTTAGTTTGTAAGTATGAGGACTGGGACAGGGACTGTTAGTGAATATTAGTCCTGTTAGTTATTGTTAGTAATAGTCCAGTTAGTAAATGTTAGTAAGAGTCTCGTTATAACTTCTCTGGTAGTGTATGATTTTAGACTGATATCATCGCAGACACTTAACATTTTAATGTGCATACATACATATACGGGTACTCTCGATTTCGAATTGTTTTACCGATATTTCAGTCTGTCAGAGTGTCAGTCAGCAGTCTCGCCGTGACCACGATCCATGCAACTGGGTCGTTTGCTCGCAAAAAGTTACGTGCTGAAAATTATTATTGTGAATGAACTGTATCACGTGATCTTTGTCGAGACCCCCCTCTCCCCCACGTTAAGATTGTGTCAGATTCGTCCCCCCCTAAATGCCTGACGTAATTAAAGGCCAGATGAGACACCCGCTTACCGAAAATCATTTTCCAAGCAAATAGGATCACTTGAAATGTTTTATTTACGTCTGTAACCGATACAAAATAAAAATCATCCAACTACAAAATATACGTGTACCTGAACATAAAAAGTTCATAATTTATAGCGTAACAACAACTTTTACTTGTTTTAACCGCCTGAAAAGCATCCAAAATGGCGGTTTACCGCGCACTTCCCGTGTCTGTCCCGCTCTAACTTGGCGTGTTCGTTCGCCGTTTCGCTCGCACTTTCGGCCGTCGGTATGCGGCCGTTACGTTAAGTTTTACGTTTTAATTAAACTCCACTTGCACACGTGTGACGTGAGACGAGACCGCAGATAATGAAATTAAAACTTAAAGAAAGAGCTTTATAATAGTACTACTTAGGGTTCCGTACATTATTATATGTAAATATGCCTTATAATTATGTAGCTGGAATGATATTTAGAAATTACGATTTGTGCAGATGTTTTAAATGTAGGTACTTTAATTATTCATTAATTATTATTTCAATTACCTACTTAGTAAGTAGAATCGATGGTGTTAGCAAAACCGCACTTTAAATGCAAAACCTTACATTTCAATTAAGTTTCATATTGTTAACTATTCAACCCTATCACAAAAGCATCTAAACATCTAATCCAACGATATTTTTCTGGCGCACCACTTTCAAGAGGACCCTAAAGTTACGATGTTGGCAGCGACGCAGACCTTGACACCGAATCACTGAACCGATAGAAATGTTACGCTGAGCTTAAAACGTACAGTCACGAGCAATAATATGTATACATTGTCACGTTTTCTAAAATATCTCAACTTGTACCAATCTAGAAAGAAGTGAACAACAATTCGTTCTAAATTAACTAACCATTAAACGATGTCAAAATAAGGTATAATATACAATTTAGAACGAATTTTTGATGTTGTTGTTCAAGTTAAGATAATTTAGAAAACGTGACAATGTATACATATTATTGCTCTTGACTGTACCTAGGCTTTCCGCTATAAAACGGACTGGTGACATATACTTGTCGAGATTAAGCCCTTTTTAATGTTTAATAACAAAAAAAAAACACTATTTTCAATTATTTGTGGATATATGAAAACCAAACGTAGACAAATAATTTTATTGAAAACGAGTCATATACAGGGTGTGATAGAAGAGGTATGAGTGATTAATTTTTTCTATACTTAGTTTCGAAAAAGTCACGTAATTTACTTATAAAGCAAAGTACCTTAAAAACAAAAATTGCTGAGCATTTTATTCCACAATAATTTTATACCTTATATATTTTTATTTTATACCTACAATACGAATAATAACATTTTAATCAATTTTGGACCTTATTTTTATTTGATTTGTTTTTTCATATTTAGACTTTAATTGATAGTTTTATTGAATAAATACCGGAAATCATCTTAAATTATTGAAAAATTTCGCCATAAAATCGTGAAAATTTGGAATTTTGACTTTGTAGGTACATCTTTCTAAGCAAAGCCAGAGAACAAACCCTGTACCTGAACTGATCGGTAACAGTTAGGCATCACATGAATAAACACGAATATATTACATCCCAGATCTGTCACAGTCGGTGAGTGAAAGTTATAAGATAAAAGATACTTAATTAAAATCAATGGCTTTGAATATAAATCGCCAAATTATCTTAAAGTGAGACTCATAATGAATCTTACCTACGTAACTAAATAACTATCATAAATAATATAAATTATTTGTTTTTTTTCTAAAACTTCAAAGAAATTCTGTCAGAAATATGTGTTTATTTTAATGTTATTATTGCTGCACATTCAACGTAAGTTTCAATTTTCCATTTATAAAATATTTTATTAGTAAGATTAGATTATAAAAAATTTAATACTATTTTTTGTATTTCTCCATATTACAACAGTGTTGTCCAACATTCTTATGTTATGAAATAAATAATTATTGTTTTCGCAGTCGTGCCTTTGTTTTCTAATAGGCAGCCTGTATCTAGTTTACACATTATTATAACATTTAATGTCCAATTAAATAATAATATAAAAACATGCAATTGTATTGCTACGTTCTAAATTTTACTTCATTTGACAAAACAACTTGAAGCAGGATTTAGCATAATTTGCCTATCATATTATCCCTACTAATATTATAAATGCGAAAGTAACTCTGTCTGTCTGTCTGTCTGTCTGTCTGTCTGTCTGTCTGTCTGTCTGTGTCGCTTTCCCGCTTAAACCTCTCAACCGATTTTGATGAAATTTGACACAGAAAATCTTTAGACCCTGAGAAAGGACATAGGCTACCTTTTATTGCGACAAAAAGGCATGAAGAGGTTGAAATAAAGGTTGAAAGTTTGTATGGGATTTCTTCGGGTTTTAAGCACAGCGCCATCTAGGGGTGAACCTTCCTAACTTAAAGAATAAGAACGCCTAGCGCCATCTCTTAAATAACCATGAAACTTTATATTTAAGCACTTGATAATAAGTTTCCCGAAGCGAAGCGAGGGCGGGTCGCTAGTAATAAATATACCTACTCGGCTCATAATTGCAGCGATCATTTTGTTCAAATGAGTAACTAAAATGTTAAATGTGCGGTAACCTCGTAACGTAAATTTGTAATAACACAAATCCAAATCGCTGTAGATTCTCTATTAGTCAATCTAGTCAACTATTATCTATACTTATATTAAAGAGGAAAGATTGATTGTTAGTTTATTTGCTTGCATTGAATAGGCTCCGAAACTACTGGACGTATTTTGAAAATTCTTTCGCCAATGGGTACAATGGAATCTTAGGAGTAACAGGCTATAAATTATCCCGGAAAATAAAAATGTTTTTACCTGGTAACCGAATTTGCGAAAAAAGGAGGTAGAAATTTACATTTTTTACTAACGCTACTTCAACGGTAACAGATACATGAATGAATACATAAGGCTTAAAATGCCAACATTTCTGCGACAGCATATTGTTATAACTAACTGTTATATTTACGCTGCAATAACGACTTTTGCCTTAAAAAGTTATTAAAAAAAATTAAAACATTAAAATTAAAAAGAAAGTAAAACAAAAAAAAATTAAAACTATTTTAGCGGTTTCATTTCTGGTGTATTTAACTTTCCATGTTACTTGCTACTGTTACGAGTATTGTTTAACAGTTAATGTTATTTACGCTACATACATATTTAAACCCTAAAAAGTGAGGTATTCTCGTGTCTGGAGGTGTACCAGACAGATACCATTTAAACTGTCACCTTGGAATCAACTGGGAGTTATTATGATCTGACGTCGGAAACAATTAGCGAGTTTGATTTGTGAGATTACAGAAGTACTGCGTTGAACAAAGATAACATTCGCAGCAAACTTCCTCATGTGACGTAGAATTTGTGCTTTTAAATCTACTCCTAACCCTGTTTTTAAAATTATTCTTTTTCATTATGGAGTTCTCCCTAAACCAGCTATTTGAAACGCAAGGTATTCCAATTTAAAACAAGCGTCAGGCACATCGCGTCTATGCCTAAACTATTTCTTGGAACTGTCCTGAGACAAGATTAAGTAGCTTTGTTCGCAACTGCAACATCGAACATAAAAATATTTGATTAGATGCATAAGATATAATTTTAAACTGATATTATCGTGGACACTAAACGTTTTAATGTATACGGGTACTCACGATATTTGATACTGTCACATACTGTCACTAGTTTATGTCAAGTGTCACCTGTCAAAAGTTTCTCCCCGTCCTTGCCGTGACCATGATTCATGCAACTGGATCGAAATATCGGAAAAACAATTCGAAATCGCGAGTACCCGTATACATTAAAAAAATACACGCATAAGCCTCATTTTAAGTCATAATTTCGTTGGAGAATCATGACAGAATAATCGTTTCTTCTTCTTAATAACCATAACCAAAGGGACCTTGTTTAAGATTACTTAAAATAAGTAATAGGCAACCTTGACTTCGTATTTGTAGCTTAAAGGAAGTGGCGGTGATGAAACGACTAGCGCTATAATTGGTGGACCGTGGTGAACATGCATTTCTGAGCTTCAAAGCATGCATAAGAAGCATGCTTTTGATAAGCATGTGTATCTGTACTTTAACAAGTTGACCACACATATTTCGAAAACATTAGTATTCTTATTCAGTGAGTACTGAAATCTTCCTTTCAAGACTTAATTCTAAACTACACGAGGAACATGCTGGTATACTTCCACTATTTATAGATTAGTTATTATGCTCAAATATGCATATTCTATTTTGGGTATAGTAATAAAAGTGAGAATTAATGCAAGCAATGAAACATCAAGAAGCCTAGCGACCTTTGCTCACACCTGCTTGTTATTTAAAGGCAATAATGCAAAATGCCTTAATGATACTCGTAATATTTAATAAGAATGTACGTACACGTAGCTTTAAGTAATGTGCGTTTTCTGCATTTATTTATATAGTAATAATAGTTTTGTAACCGGTTTTTTTAAATTATCTATCCGGTTTTTCAGCGCGAGTTCTTTTTTTAATTCAATCAGGGTGACCTCCGAGTATATTCCAATGATGACGATGTTATTGTTTATACAGATTATAAGTTACAAAATAATCCAACATTCGATTTTGACAGCAGAAAATGTAGCAATTGACAATGCAATCTGTGGATTTAAAACCTTTTGTCATTTGACACGACAGCATAGTTTGATTTTGTCATTCAAAATATAACCGGTTATCAAAGATATTAAAACTATAGATAGGTACGTTACGTTTATACAACACAAGTTGCACTTTTGGATCCGCTCCGATGAGATTTCTGTAACTATGGATGTTGTCACATCCGAGAGTGAGTGAGTTACGATAATTACGGAACGCATGAGACAGAGAGAGATAGCTACATGAAAAGTAAGACAATTAGCAAAGTTTGACTGGCGCAGTTTATTTTGAAGTGAAAACTTAGCATCATTGTGATTTGAAAGTCAATGAAACGAAAAGCGACACTAAAAAGAGACAGACACATTTTAACGTGGAAGAATTCCGCTTGCGTGCTCCACGGTCGGGGTCCGAGAGCAATACCTTCTACGGCAAAATGGCTTACGTAAGCAAAGCAAAACATCAATATTTGGACTGACAGTATTCTTTTTTTTTTTAGGTTTTTACTTGTACCACGTGCGAATTGCACACATATTATTGGAACGAAGTTCCTTACGGCAGGCTTGGAGGGGATAGGTTTTGCTGCGGCGACCGAACTGAAAAATATGTGATAGTAAAACCGTAAGAAAAAATGCGTGGAATTAAAGCGTTAAATGAGACGTACGCAGGCACGACAGTAGCCGAAAGAACTTCGTTCCTACCTGGTGTCCCACGACACCAAATCATTTTAGTTTTTTTTTTACTTATGACAACATTACCGGTTATAATAGTGAAGTGCAACCTATTGAACTATTTATAGAAAAATAACAGCACGATTCTCTTCAATACGTTTTCTATAGAAATATAGATATATCTCTGGTTGTCTGATAAAAACAAATGGTACAATAAAGCCAACACATTTTTATTGAATGATTTTATCTGGAACTTGATCTGCCTTTAACCTAATTGTTATGTAACTCCGGTTAGGCGTTTGGACGAGATTGTATCAAGCATCTATACTGGTATTATGAATGCGAAAGTAACTTTCGTCTGTCTTTCTGTTTCCTTTTCACGCTTAAGGTAGCATTCGGTTATAGACACATAGCTTCCTAACAAATAAAATTATGTCGATCTAGCTGCTGGCCCTTAAGTTAACCCTCTCAGGGGTTTACCAAAAACGTTGAAATAGGCGTTTCATTATTTGCAGGTAACCATAATACTGAATACCAATTTTCATAGTGTCTGCTCTAAAATCGACGAAATTTCAAATAAACTCTCAAGCCCTATTTTACCCCCATAGAGATGGATTGTGACAAAATTTGTTCTTAGCACACGTATACTAACTATAGACTACCTCCCTGCCAAATTTAATCTTTATACGTTGTAAAACCGCTTGGGTTTTCGATATTTCGTGATTATTGAATGACCTTTCGTTCGCTTTAATATATATTGAGATTAAGTAAGTACTATATTTATAACCTAAGTAAATTTCAATGTTAATTATTAATTTTTCGATTTGGCTTTGAATTTTTAAGACATATTATATTAAACATTAAACATAATAAATCACACACAGTTAAGGTACTATTTTTTATGTAAGTATATCGTTTTTATACTAAAATAGTTAAATCCAGTTGCAATGTAATTCAAACGTTAACAACACGAGACACCCTGTATACGGAAGCATAAAAACTAAAAAGTTAAAGTTAAGTTTCAAGCTTTTTAAAAATTATTCATGCCCTTAGTTTTGTTGGAAACAGTCTTTAGAATCTGTGAAAGAGGCCATAAAATAAAATAAAAAAGAGTCCAGACCGCAGGCTCAGACTCCTTTGTTTTTATAATTCTGCCATAGACTAAAACCATAAAATAGAGAGTCATGTTGTGTTATAATGAAGCAATAATATCGTCCCGTTAGTTAGGTTTTAAGCAATGGTTATTATTATTTATAGTTACATGCCTTTTTTTTCAAAGATTTATAAAAAATATTAAGAGGTGCAGGGTTTCGTTTATTACGACTAAAGAGGCGGAAATTAGATATCATAAAGTTTATCTTTACGAATGTTTATTGCTTAGGTTTTTAACATAAGTAGGTATAATGGAACTTTACCTACAAACCTTTAACTACAAAGGAATAAAAAAAGTATTCGCACGGTTCGATTCGAAATTCGATCGTTTCTAAGATTTATTTGGGACGTATCTCCTCTCCTCCGATCTCATCTTCCGTCAATTGAGTAAGTAGGTACCTATACCCAACTGTTTTTGTCGGTATGGTTCGCAAGAAGGGCTCTAAAAAAGCTAGATACCTAGTTAATTAAATCAACAATGAAGGTCCTTAAGGTTTAGTCAGTCACTTACGATTCAAGTTGAACTACTGCATTACCAAATACACGTTACACTGGCTGTTTATAAACTTACAAACCAAAACCTAAGTAAACACATGCAAGTAACTAAGAATAGCAAGTAGGTAACACAAATTTTGATTGTAATTCAAATATGGAACACCAAAAGCTATGTTGGTCACTCTGATTTGCCATCTGCATTTCTATTTATACACACAAAGCTAATAATAACCACGGACCTACTTCTCGCCTAATCTTAAATCAACAATTAATGTTATCGACAGGCTGTTGTCATATTTACTTTTTGTACAGATTACAAATTTTGAAATACAGAATTTCCATATTGAGAAGTTAAGTAGGTGTAACAATTTAAGTACGAAAAATATAATAACGGCATCACAAAATTTACCTGCCGCCGCGGCGTCATCAAAGACTGAAGTACACTAACTATTAAAACTGCGATAAAATCTATCAACACACTTACAAGTCATAAAATGAAATAATTTTATTTTGACGGCTTACGCGCCATTAGCGGTCAACGAGCCAGGCACCAGGCAGGTATGTACCTAGACTACCTAGTAGGTAGAGTAGAGGTACAGAGTACCGCAATTCGTGAATGCCCCATGACAGCTGTTGTAATTTAAATCATAACGGTTAAAACACGACTTCTTAACTTGCCCGGTGAATCATCTTTCCGCTTGATTCACGACCAATGCGTTCGTTAGTTCGTTATGTACGCTAATGTACCTACTATAGTGTAAACGCACGCATGCTAAAGTATACAATACATATTATGATTATTCAATGATTGTATACAAATTTACTTGGCAGAACAAAGAAACTCCTTTGTCAGTTTTGCAAATGAATAAAAACTAGCAAAAGGAAATCGCCATCAGCTGTTCTCAAACGCATGCGATATGCAAATCAATTACGTACGTCGCGTTATGAATACGAAGCTTTTGTAAAAGCGCACGGTGTCCTTCATTTTGGCGGTCTGTTACGAATAACTTATACTCGCGTTATATAGGTGTATGATACAATTTACGATGAAAACCGGTCTGCCTGCACGGTGCTCGGTGTCTACATCGATTCAGTCACCCCGGACCGAATGTTTCACACAAAATGAATCACGTTTCGCTCGAGTTCAACTTTCTACAGTGCGGATATCCACCGGGTTTTGTGACCCTACCCTCGATGTTTTTATCGTCGAAATGTCACTTACGAAACCCAGTCGAACGGTATCTTCTTTCTTCGGACCGAAGTCTCCACGTGCGAAGGAATCCCACGAACAGAGGGGCCGCATGCAGGCCGGGATTGGTGCAATGTGTTCGAAAAGGCACAACGTTTACACCGAATCACGTCCTATGCGTGGCCACCGCTGTGAACGACCGCCGCCGCGCCGGTAACGGGACTGCGCGCCGCGGATGCTGAGTAGCGGTCTCCGAAGGCCGGGCCCGGTTGGATAGGCCGGGACTGGTGCAATATTGAACCGAACAGAATATAGCGCCAGTCAAAGCCTCGCCACTCGGGCCTCTCGAACAAAGGTGCCGCTCCTGCGCCGCGCCCGCAGTCTGCAGCCAGTAACTTGCGATTAGTGAACTCGCGTACGGTGTGATCGGCGCGCTCGGAGCGCGCGCGTGCATCTCGGTCGGCGGCCGGCGCCGGAGTGCTGCGGTGCGGGGAGAGCGACGCGCGCGCAGCTGTCGCGCCGAGCGCCCTCCGTCCCCCTCCCCCGGGCCCTTTATCGTTCTGGGAAGTGGTTCCTAAACTTCCCGACCGCGGCACACGCGTCGATCCTCCCCGATGTATGGGAAACTGTCGAACCGATCTCGAAAGTTGTGATCCTTGACACGCAACGTTGCGACGTGTCGGCGGCTCGGCACCGCCGGCGCGGGCGCTCCACACGATGACGTGTGCTCACAAACGAGCTTTTCGCGTTGATCACCTCGACAATCGAGAAATAGTAGACCGCACGCGAGGCTATCAGTGAATGAACGACGATTAATTATACTAATATATTTTATTGGCTGCTTATGGAAAACTACCTACGCTGTCAACATTTATAAAATTATAATATTGAAACGATACATTAGAAAGATTTTTAAAGTCATTATAACTTGGATCTCCACCTAATCTTATAATTGCCTTAACAGTTTCTATAGCTTTATTAATATTCCTGTAGTGTATGCGTTAATAATAAGGAATGTGGGGTAATTATAAATGAAAAGGTGGCAACATCGCGATGTTCGACATTGAAGCCGTCCATCCCAACCGCTCCTACCTGCGCCTGCGCTGACCATAGATTACACAACCGGCAGAGGAAACGGGGATCCTTGCTGCGTCGTAAATAACACCCAAACAAGAGCCACGTGGTGATATTAGAATATTGACATAGATGACGTCACTCCGATCAGATAATGCTAATTTCACTCATTTGTATGCTAATCGAATGTTGCGAAGATCTTGTCAACAGGAAGACGGAGAAATTTACATTAATAAATATGCCTTTAAAATCAAGCGTGAAACTAACGGGTTAACTTTTTAGAAGACATAACAATTAATTATAAAATTAAAAAAAAAAATTATTTTGAGAACCCAATCTAACGGGGCAAATCACTCCTGTGACTTATCCATCCTTGTGTTTCCAGGGATATCCTTCCATCCTTCCATCCATCCGTGTGTATCCATCCTTGTGTGTTCAGGGATGCCAAGTTAGAAGAAGAAAAGCTTCGTTATCTATCTTCCCCGTCACACTCATATTTCTCCATTAAAACCAGATCCTGCCCATTAAATAACAAACAAAATACTGTTTATTACGGACATGTTTAAGGCTGAGATGTATAGACGATACTTAGCCTTAGCTCAGACTTTACTTACGAAAAACTTGACTTCGCAAAGACTGCGATTTGGTATGTATAGACATGTCACGCTGAGATTGTGCTCAGCATAAGCTAAGACCGCTAATGTCATAATACCACTATTGGTTTCATTACATGCAGTACACCTGCAGTTTTTCCTAAGTAAAGTCTGAGCTAAGGCTAAGTATCGTCTATAGATCTCAGCTTAAGACATGTTTAAGCTGAATAGTTTCTTTATCAATTTTTCATCTCAGTAAACCTCCACTTATTATCAGAGTGGGCTTGTAGTCAAATACCAACTTATCTCCTTGGCCTGTTGCTATATTCGAAAAACTATTCGTTTTGCCTACGGATAGTAGAACTATCTACGAGGCGTAATTAAAAGGTGATCCTATAAAACAGTGTTTGTTAACCTGTGGGGGGTCCGCGAATCTGTGCATGGGGGTCCGCCGATTGGAGATTACAACTAAGTACTAACATTAATCCAAATATTACTAACTAGTAACACCCGCCCTCGCTTCGCTCCGGGAAACCTGTCCCTCAGTACCCAAGTCCAAAATTGTTTGCGAAAAACTTTAATATATTATACATATAAACTTTCCTCTTGAATCTATCCATTAAAAAAACCCCATCAAAATCCGTTGCGTAGTTTTAAAGATCTAAGCATACAAAGGGACAGAGAAAGCGATTTTGTTTTATACTATGTAGTGATTTAGTTGCAGAAAAACAGTACCAACCTTCACACCACTGAGTACACTGGTACGATATTTTAAATTTTTATAAAAAAGTATTGTTTTGCAGTACTAAAATGAATTTTCTGAAATTTATTCCTGTGTTTTTAATAAGGCGGGTCGTTGAAATTGTGTTTATCTAGGGGTCCGTGGACTAAAAAGGTTAAGAAACGCTGCTATAAAAGATTATATGGAACCATTTTCACGACTCGTTACTAGTAGGTAACTCTGAAAACGATCGGTTTAACGATTGGTTAAATATAGGAACCAATAAAACGTTGATGGTAACCGACAGTCAAACAATGCACATCCTGGCCTAGTGGACCGAAGCGTGAAGATTTGGACAAGGGTACCTTATTGTAGGGGAGCACTAAGAAAGGCTTTTTCAAAGTTCATCCCTTAGAGAGGTCTGTATTAGTAAAAAAAATCGTCCTGTTTAATTTAAACTTCAAATATTATAACTACAAATACATTTAATGAGGTTGGAAAATTCATCCCCTAATGATAATGTGTCCAATGGCGTTAAGTGAGCAATATTTCCGCACACGAAGTGGCAGGTTTCAGCTAGTCTATTAATACAAGGTGGTATACAATACATGATATACAATAAATGGGTGACCGCTAGTGGCAAAAATTTCTTGAGCGCTTCCGTGTTTCGGAGGGCACGTAAAGCCGTCGGTCCCGGTTGTTATCATTTGGTAGCAGTCGTTAAGCCATGTCGGATACCTTCGGGCGGCTTAAAATTTCCGACACTTGGGTTGGCCAGTAACCCCTCCACCAATCCTCACTGGAGCTGCGTGGTGGAGTATGCTCTAGGCCTCCTCAGGTATGAGGAGAGACCCGTGCTCAGTAGTGGGCCATTAATGGGTTGAAGCCAAACGCCTGCTGCGCCCGGGAATCGAACCCGGGACCCGTCACTTCGCAGGCAGGGCTACAAACTAGTCTACGGATTGTAATAGGAATGTTACAAATAACACTTATTAACATAATAAAAAACATCGTATTTGAACTCGGAACTGCCTCACGGTCTCACGCGTGGCAGCTTTTCGGGTGAAAGTTCAGTTAAAGTACGTCCGATATTTAGAAAGTTATCCGCACCAAATGTATTCCAACCATTAAGTTTTGTAAGCCATACTGATATTGATATTAATAAGCTTGCATCAACATAGCTGTTTATTGGCTCAATAAATGGCTTTCCATAGCCGTCCTGTGAATTGGGTTTTGATGAAGGTTCGCCTGTACTGGCGACATTACCTGAATCTTTAATTTTATGTTAATAAGCGACTAATGAGTAGACAACATGATAACGAGCCATGATTAGCGGTCAATCGCAGTTATCGATCACATAATTAATACCGAAGGCATTACCGATGCTGGCCAAGAAGAAATGAAGAATAATCTTTAAGTAAAAAACCCGACATCAAAATAATGCCAAAAGACTTGTGGTTTTCTCATGGATGCCATTGTCAGAACTGGAGCGAATTTAAACGGGACCACACGGGAAGTACCAGCTTTCAAATAAAAAAGAAACTTCAAAATCGGTTCACTTCACCCAGTCTAACGTTCTGAGGTAACAAACATAAAAAAATACAGTCAAATTGAGAACCTATTCCTTTTTTAAAGTTGGTAAAAAAATAAAAAGTCATATAAAATTCCCTAACTAACACCCTTAAACAGACATTTTATCTGTCCCATAAATATCTGCCCCGGCCGGGAATCGAACCCAGAACCGCTTCGAAGGTAGGAAATAGTCGATGGTCATTGTCGGTGGTGGTAATACCATGCTCTAGATTCTGAGAGGAAATTTATAAGACTTGGACTGACCTCAGTACTATGCCGTTAGATTATTCTATATCCTCACTATGCTTTTATTTTTAAAACATTAGTTCGTAGTGTTATCAACAATACACATTATGACGTCAGAAGCTTAACGATGTTGCTGGCTGGTGAGAAGATGAGGTTAGGAGGTATACGCGTTAACGAACTAACCAACCAAAGTTCTAACTCTCTCACGAATTTCGTGAACGTTTTTAAATTCACAAAAAAAGCCTGAAAGCTAAGTCCAAAATCGAATAATTTGATAAGAGTATTTCAAAACTTAAGAATCATAATTATGTTTATACGTACATAACTAATAAAAGTTACAACAACGATGCGTACGCGCAGGTCAAATCATAACTGCATTTTCGTTACGTAGGTACCTACAGAGATTTCTACCGCGATACTGACGTACGTAGCGGGGTCGCCAACCTCGCCGATATGTAACTCATGCCTACAATAATGTCACGAAGTTATTGAGTTAATTAAAAATGAATTAAGTGCGACAAATTTATAGGCAGGTTTAATAAAACCTGCCTATAAAGATAACAAATATGTTATCTGTGTAATTTAAACGCGCCAAAATGTTAAATATGTCGCCGTTTTGTAGCTGTCAAAATTAGATGCGATAGGAATTATTGAATCTTTTGAATTTTGACATCCTAGTTTTTGCCACGGAAGATATGAAATTTTATTAAGGTTTTTAGAGGTAACAGGTGTATAACCTACATCTAATGAGATGTTCATGTAGGCTCTGGTATGGTTTACCATTGTAAACCATAGATAAGGAAGTCTTGCTTGAGTTACTTGAACTCGGTCGATCAATTCGTAACGTAACTTACAACTTACGATAGGGTCGATAGGTATGTACAAGTTTATGAGAACTTTTTGTTTCTTAAAATTAGTGATGTGGCTAACTGGCTACAGAATGCAAAATTTGTTCTGAAAAAGGTTCTTGAATCTTGATCCTTTACTTGGTTAAGTGGTCTGTGCTTACTAGTAAGTACCTACTTGTTGGTATCTAGTAAACAAAAAACGAACTGTTAAGTAACATAATAATATAGAAGTAGGTTGAAAAGTTGTGTGCAAAAATTTCAATGGCTGTTGTGTTCTCGGAAGCGCCCGCTTGGCCTCGGTGGCGACTAAACAATAAAATTTAAATCTTACTACAACTACTAAAGGTTGAATATGCAACAATTTCGTCAAGCCGCGGGATCCTTCCTTTTGTTCTAAACTGGGCGAATTTCGAATTTCGAGCGTTGTTCGATCGAAAAATCCCTTTGCGATTTCGCGACTTTTGTTATCTGCCGTAAATTTTGCAAGTTTCTGTTTGTTTTACTGACTTAGGTACTAGATAATACCTAGCAGGTAAGAACTTTCAAAATGGCTGTTTAATTTTAAAGCGTGGATACTGCGAACGTTAGTAAGTTCATTCTTACTTTTCATTGTTATTATGCAGGTAGGTACGCTGTTCTAGAACAATGCGGTACTTGTCCTTTCCAAACAGGTATTTGTAAAGCTTGTAATAATAATAACATTAGAATTCTTTGAATAGAAGATTTGTTACTAATACAACTAGTAGTAAACCGCCCTCGCTCCGCTTAGGTAAACTTTTTCGTTATTGTAATTTTTTTTCTGAACTGATAAAACAAAATAATTGTTGCCAAACTTACAATAACACTGCATCAGAATCGATTATGCCATTCCTGAGATGACCATGTAGTTGCCACGGTGTCTACTCGTAGTTCAGATTGACGAGAGCGCGATAAATAATCAAAAGATACCCAGCACGTAGGTATTAAAGGTAGGTATTCAAAAGGGCCATAATACTTCGCAGGGCGCAGCTATTTAAACTAGTGAACGTATGTGACCAATTCCCTGAAAACTGATCAAATCTACTCGTATATCTCTTGCAACACCAGTGATGCATTGGTGACGTAGGGTTGCACGTTTCCATTACCGACGGATGGTAATCACTTATTCCATCTGTTTTTTCGTCAGCTGTTTAGGCTATAAAAATATTTTATGAATCCGGGACCTGGGACAAATTTGTTCGTCGTCGATTAGCGTGATAGCGAACCTTTATTTTAGTGCTCAGTAATACAAGTAAGCGGTACAGCATTGCCGTGACCGCTGTTATCAGCTGTCAGTGACGTCAGTAAGCAGGATGTTTAGACTAGCTTCATCTCGCTGACAGTACGGCGAGGCGCGGCTTAATCGACACCTCGGCCACACCGTCGGGTGGCCGAGGTGTCGACACTGGAGTTGCTTTTAATTTTATTTAATTGTATTGGGGTGGACTAAAATACAACCGTAATCTGTGCTTTGCAGGGCCATGGGTGGAGGACGTTAGGCCATTTCGGGCGACATAAAAACTTTCGATGCTTGGGTTGGCCGCTAACCCATCCACCAATCCACACTGGAGCAGAGTATGCTCTAGGCCTTATTATGAGGAGAGACCTGGGTCACCTGGGCCCTGTGGCGGGCCCTGTGGCTAAGGCCAGACAATATCACACCTATACCGACAGACCAGGGCGTTGTAAGATTTTATAGATACTTGATTTTATAGATAGAGAGTTTATAGATACTTCTTTTCTCTTATCAACTTCACTTCGTTGTTCAGCAGAGCACCACAAGCATAAAATATTGAGCCACAAACATTGACATATGTAGTATTTATGTCAATGGCCACAAAGCTCACTTAACTTGGATTGGACTTAAGATAGATAAAATCATTACCTACACCCCAACCAGAAATAAATCAGTAAATGTAGTCGAACGTGTGAACGCGTGGTACATTAGAAAACAGTAACGAGAGCCGTGTAAGAGTTAGTGCTACAAGTACACGTTAAATTAAACTCGCAGGTTATAGTATCGTGTTGCACTACTTACATACATTGTGTATCCGAGGATCGGCAAATACCAAATCTATGTTACTAACGAATGGATGTGCGAATGGTAAGTGGTCATCACCACTTATAGAACAGTTAGTCTATGTGATGGTCAAGAGGTAACACCCTCATGTATGTACGTCAGTAAAGCACCCAACGCGTTACCAGTTACCAACGAAGTTGAATAAGAGATACTTTTTACCTGGGGCTCTATTTTTGAATTTCACTCGTATACGAAAATCTCGAAAACGTATACGAATTTCATATTTCCTTATTTTTGAAATTCGCATAGACGAGTTTGCTAACGAGTGGTCTTGACCATTCGAATTCATAATTCGCTCGATAGAATGTGTCAAACGTCATGTCACAATTTGAAATGAAATGTTAAATGTCAAGTCGTTATTTAACGTTCCGTTTCAGGCTAAGACACGTTATAGGTGTTTATTTCCATTACCGATTAGTACCTATTGACATTTCTTCTGCGTGAAACGATTAAAATATTACTCATTTCATTACTTCGCAACATAGTTTCGAATGGTTCAAAAATGCAGTAATTGTGACCACTCGCTACGAAAATCACAAGTGAAAAGGTTTCGTATACGAATATGATAAGTCATCGGTGAAATTCAAAAATAGAGCCCCTGGTCTGTTACTGCAACCGAAACTCGTAAAAAACATTTTACGGTAAACCTAGGAGGGTGGTAGTTAGCAACCCGGATGGCAATAAATATTTTGGGGGTGTAACCCACCCATGTAACGTGGTTGCGGTGGGTCCTGCTGAACAAGGGTTAAAGGGCTATGGCGCCATACCATGTTCGTCTTGTTGGAGGGCGCTGGTTCTGAACTGTTTAATCCCGAGTCCCGAAGGGGGCCGTTCAAGTATTACGTAAGCAGATTTTTGAAATTTTTAACCTGCCAGCTCGCCCTCGTCACCAAAAGTAAGCAAATCACTTACCCCTCCCCCCCATGCTTACGTAAACATTGGTACTTGTATTCAATGGTTTCTTTATTGATTCAAGAGAGTTTTGAGAAAATCTGCTGACGTAATCACAATCTAGACTCCCCCAACCCTCCATGTCATCAAAAATAAGCAAAGCAAAGACAATATTGTGCTTACGTAATACTTGAATGACCCCAAGGTACTCATCCCTACCACGCTGAACCTTCCTAGAGCATCGTTTCTTAAATAACCCGTGACATACTTTTTATTTGTTCTATGAGCTAGGAAGCCTAGGAAGGAATAACGTAGGTTCTACCACCGCCGCTACCGTTTTGGTTGGCAACGCGTCGGTGTTGTTACCGTGTAGTGTCAGTGTTAACTCATGTCTATGGATGGGTAACGGCGTCCACGTAACGTAACATCAAGTCGCTCGTCTTCTCGTTCGTAGGTCGGTTATTTCCATAAGAAAAAAAGATACCCAATCTACAAGATTCACTATTATGTATCATATATTAATCAAAAACAAGTTGCAAATCAACAAAGATGATTAATTTCAAATGCAATTCAAATATTTGCGTATAGTTCGAATTTATTTACCTAAAAGCTCGCGACTCAGGTATTCAACAGCGCGAAATGAAATAGAGTGAAATAGCAAATCTTTTCGAACAAAGCAACAAAGGTTAGATTGGAAAAAAGGCGGGAGTCGCCATGACAGCCCGCGCGTGCGCACAGCAGCTGCATCGAACATCTGCCGCCAACCTGTGTCCACAGTTCGAATTATCGTTAATATAGCTTTCGTATTCCTCGATTATGGATAACATGTTTGGATAATTTCTACACAGGAAAGAATTAAGATTCGATTGATGAATAATGCCGCCGGACGATTTATTTTGTTTTGATGTTTATCGTCAAAGATTGAGATTTTTTTAATTATATGTACCTAATTGGACAGTGTAAATTGTTACTTACTATAAACCGTATCTTCATAGTTAAAACTTCATTGTTATTCCAACTTGTATAACTTTTTTAGTTAAAATGCTAAAAAAACAACAATTTCTAAATGAAATATTAAATTTTAATGTTAAATACCTGCACTACAAGCAAAAAAAACGCATATTCACGAAAAAAGTTGAGCTATGTGGGGATCAATCCTCTCTCGAGTACAAAGCATGGGATCGGAGTCGTTCTAGCCCCAATACGGCCGAAAATACCACTATGGGAATTTGGGAATCATCAACAAATTGACGGTACCGTTGTGTACGGTGAACCATACGTGGTGGTCGGTACGGCTCGCGCGTGACGGCGCCGCCATCGACGCAAAGCTATTGTTACCTTATTCGAGGTCAAAAGTAAAACTTGTCATTGCCTCTCACCTTTGATGGTTTTTACCAAACGTAACTTTTAAATGATTCCGTTTGGGTAGGTCTGAGCTAGACTTTGCAAGCTCATCATCTGATTGTCTCAAGTGCGTGTTATCAGACTTCATGCTCATTCAACTTTCAAACTGTGAAGATCTGGTGCACGATGGTTTCCTTCGAAGTAATAATAAATTTCGATAACAGAGGAAACGTTAATTAATAAGTACTAAAATATTAAATTAATTTTCGTTCTATTTTGTTGTTGTGTAGTTATAGAGTAGATACATTATGATATCCATTTCAGATAAACATATTATAATTTTTGTAAACAGGATTCGAAGTTCGTACTAGGCCCGTTCCGGGAGATTGACAAGTTTAAAGTTTGGAATCAATAATATTCTGTTATTTTATTGGTAGAAGTTTCCTATAATAAGGTACAAAGGAAACTGTTACAATTTCCATATTCCAATAAAATTAATTTAAATGTAGAACTATACCAATGGTTTTGGTGCAATAATCTTACAAGTCTAGTCTTACATCTTTTTAAAAATAAACCGCGCTTCTACCCCTTGTATTTTGACGTTTAAAAGCGCGCGATTTGTGGATTTGTAAGAGAATTGACATTAACATGAAGCTTGTAGCAATAAGGTCTGTGCACCTTAGACCCACTCAACTCCCACGCGTCACCGACTGAACTAAAAGAATCGACAGAACTAAAATTTAATTATGACCTTTATATCTTGTTATGCAAGGTTGTTTGGCAATTTCAAACGTATAGTTGAAAGATGTGTACTACTCGCCGCACACCCATGAACGGAGCGAAACTGTCGGAGTCGGAGTTGAGTCGACGTCGAGTTGGTGTAATGTGCGCAGTCCTTTAAAAAGCCTAGGGCTAGTTTCATAAGCCAGCTGTAATGGCTACGTTATAATAAATCAATAGTGATGATTCACAGGTTGCTCGTCTGTGTTTAGATCTGCATTTAATTTTGTCAAATGTGCATTTGACACAAAGCTTCGATTTATAAAACTAGACCACAATATCGACTGTTCATTGCGCTCGCTAGAGATAGATCTGATCTGGAACGTCGTTTCTGGCAGGGTATGAGTACAGTAAATCGTCGCAGCCGGCCGCGGCGCTCGCAGTCAGCCGACGGCTCTGCAATCTGCCCGCGCAGCTGCAGCGACAGATGCGCGGCGGCCGGCCCGGCGCATCCCACATACATACATGTCTTTATAAATGCTTCGAAAACCTTCGGCTACGTCTAATATGTTGCGAAGCCGCCAGCAAAGTTTAGTTACCTAATAAATGTATAATACACCAACATTGATAATTTGCAGATATAATATTCTTACAAAGACAACAAAATAATATAATACGGTTGAATTGAGAAACCTCCTCCTTTCGTGGCGTCGGTTAAAGGCTCAAAATAACATATGGCCCGACCTCTACATAGCGATTTGTTCCAGCCATTTCAAAGGACCAATGAACCAATTTACCAAAGTTATGTTGAAAGAGTAAGGAGTAGACTACAATCCAACCTCATGATAAGTGGTGAATGTCGAATACGAAACATTTCAGCTCATTTTATCGTATATTCTTATAATTTAATAAACATTTTATGACATAATAAACATTTTATGTAACTAATAAACATTTTTGCCGAATATGCTGAAGGAGGTATGCTGTGTAACCATCACTAGAGCAAGTACCTTAAGCTTTCAGGCCTCTGCTAGCTGGTAGGCATGTATTTGGCGCGCGTATTTTTGAATTAAGAAAAACGCACTTCACTTGGTCACATTTATTAGGGCTCTTAATATCAATCCTTAACATAAACATAACATAAACATAAAATAATCAACTATGAATTAATTCAGCTGTTTTTGTGTTTTTAAATTACCATTAGTTTGAAAACCTAGTTGATTGAATCAAGCTTAAACTTAATAATTATATTCGTATGTTCAGTTGGACTCAGATTAAAAAAACTGTTGGCACCCGCACCCATTCTAATTTCAAATGAATTCGAAGTTCAAACTGTTGGATCAGGCCACGGCCGGGATAGGATAAGCTAGGCTCCATATCCTAGCGGCACATTTCGGCCGTCTCCGGCGGCGCGCCGACCGGTTCCAACCAGGCCGACCGTTAGCTTCGGCCCACGTGCGCCAGCCCGCACCGGCCACTGGCTCGCCACGCGGCGTTGCTTGCACCACCAAGGATGGACGAGCGGGTTGAACCTGGGACTCCCGAGCCCCCGGTCGAAGATCAAATCCTGCTCGCGTCTTTATTTTCAAAAATTATGTGCGTATTAGAATTTAATTATCACTTGGTACGGTGAAGGAAAACATCGTGAGGACACTTGCATACCTGAGAGTTTCCCATTGTTCTCTAAGGTGTGTGAAGTCCGCCAATCCGCACTTGGCCACCGTGGTGGACTATGGCCTATACCCCTCACATTGTGAGAGGAGACCCGTGCCCAGCAGTAGGACAGTGTTGGTTTGCGATGATGAAGGGTGAATTATTTTTGAAAATTAGAGGTGCATGCTGGGTTTAAACCCGGGCCCAACGTTTAACGTCTCGGCTATTACTGCTTGCTTCGGCTTTACTTACTTCACTACGGAACCCTTTAATCAAGTAGGGAGGTCGGGGTACGACTGGAATCAGTTTTTTAGGCAGCCCTAATATTGCAATATGTCTTTAATATAGTCGCTAATTGTATTTCGTTAATGGAATGTGAAATGAACTTCCTTCTGAGGTATTCAAGGAGGTATTCAAAAAAGGTGTAAAAAGGGTTCTCGTTCATGGCGTTGCATTGGTGACTCCGGGTGTTGCTCGTGTCCAAACGACGATGACCACTTAACATCAGGTGACTCGTCTGCTTTTACGTCAGCTCTTCAGGCAATTATTTTTTTTAATCAGCTGCACCTGCAATTTATAACAAACAAAAGAAAACTTGAAAATCTCGGGCTGTCAAATTAAATATTCCTTTTTTAAATATAACTTCGTAAAACATGATTTTATACATTAAAAGTGCCTGAACATCCCCGGAAGCGGCATTCAAAGAGACTTCAAATCACTATAATAGAGCTAAGGCAGGAGTTCTCAAATGTATATCACCCAACGCCTCCTTTAAAAACAATAGTCAATTGTCTGTAACGTCATTAAATGAAAATCGTTAAATTTCGGTTGAAACGAAATATCGTCAAAGGAATGTATAACCTAATAACCAATTAGGAGTTTAGTTCTAGTCAAAAGGTATTTTTTATTAAGTCTAAATCAAAAATACCTTTTGTCACCATATTTTACTTACTTAAATGTTCATCTTCGTCAAATAATTACGTCAAACGATAAAATTAATCTTATAATATATAAATATTATAACTAGCTGACCCGGTAAACTTCGTACCGCCTTAGAATCTTTTTATTTTTACTATATTCCAAGCATTTTGTCATATTTACTCACCTCTTAAACCTTCCCTGGACTTTGACAAATAATTCAAAACCAAAATTAGCCAAATCAATCCAGCCGTTCTCGAGTTTTAGCGAGACTCACGAACAGCAATTGATTTTTATATAATTATACAGATAAAAATAATTTTACTATCGCTTCATTTGTGTTTTTGCCAGCTGCCGCCACGTTTTCCCAATACCTACCTACAATCCTTTTATGACCGCATTAAACCCCCATTACTACGGGTGTCATCACTTTGAGAAACACTGATCTAAGGTATGCTTCTCGGAAGACGCCAGGTAGCGCCTATTGTAGCGCTCAGTATCGGTGCATTTACAAAGCTCAGGTTAATTTTTTGTTAGTTTTTATGATTTATACCCGCATTAAGAGGCGGGTGCAATTGATATTCAGCGGGGAAAGTCTAGAAACTTTTTGCGTACAATGGAGGTTTCGGAGAAACGCCTTTTGTTATCGAAATAGCTACAAGACAATTTGAATTTGGAACATTGTAGAAAATTCTTTATCTGTTGTAACACAGATTAGAAGATTACTAGAATGTGTTTGATTTTTTTTAATTACCTACTGGCAAAAGGAGCAGCCAGGTGATCGTAATTGGTCAAATTGATGGTTTACAGTAGAGTTAATTAAGTAAATAAATAATTAACGCTACACACTCATAGCCCCACACTAGGATTCCCTGTGTCGTGGGTGCCATGGACAACACACAAGACAAGAACACACACACCTAGACCAAGAACGGAAATTTAAATTCATAATTCAAATTTCTGCCTCGCTGGGAATCGAACCCAGGACCCTCGGAACGGCGAACCGGCGTGTTAACCATTGCGCCATCCGGGTCGTCAGGGTCAATTTAAAGCGAAGGACAAAAGTTCACGAAACAAGTTAAAAAATATTGTTTTGAATCCAAAAGATGGCGTTGTTAAAATTATTTAATTAATTAATTTAACTACTGGAAATGTTAAATGGAAGGTTAAATGAAAATGACATTAAAGTAGGAGTTATATAGAGTTATAGGAATTATAAGTTGATGATACCTAAGTCAATCCCACCACCCTGTGTTGCGGGTTGCACAGACACACAACACCTACGACATTTACATGTAGGTACTTACTTACCTACTTTTATCTGTTGCCCAGCCAAAAATCGAATCCGGGACTCCTCATTTCACAAGTAGTTTAGGTTTACAGTAGGTAAGTATCTTAAAATCCTCGACCAGCTTAGCATTTTAGACTGTTTTCAATCATCGACTAACACACCGCACGGCAGAAAATTATGATGGATGTCTTAATTTATAAGGTAAATATTCTCAAGATATCATTAATGATAGAATGATACCCTCGTCTGTTGGTAGTGAATGTTAATCACCTTATCATTATTTCATTAATTGGATCTTCCTTCGAATGAAGGTATCAACACATCATTTCTATTCAGTTTGTATTCAGTCAATAAATCTATTATGATTAGCGCCATCTATAAACTCAGCTATGTACTATTTTAAGACTGCCTAGAGCAGGGTTTCCCAACCTTTATTTCGCCATTTTTTCATGGCATAATGTAATAGCAAACGAGCATGCAACACCACCCTTGACCGCTGCCGCCCATGACAGCTGTGACCAATCCAGAACAAGAGGAAATTCGGATATGGGATCCGACTAGGATGGTTAGTCCAGATAGCAAACGGTGTTAGAAGGTTAGGTAGTTGGTTAGTTCGTTAGTAGGATTGGGGCAGAGACATTGTTAGTGATAAGCTTGATAAGTAGTTTGTTAGTGACAAGTAGTTAGAGTATTTTGTCGTCATCAGACGAGGCTAAAATGCTGTTAACACTCTATTATATATTATATAGCCTAACTATTTAATACTCAAGTCAAATTATGTAATGCCATTTATGTGGGTGACATAGACACTGCGAGACAAACCCCCTAGAAAGCAATAAAGATAATAAAAAAGTAGTTGTCATTACAAATAGTCCAGTTAGTAACAGTGTGGCACAACCCTTACCTGTACCAGCAGTAGTAGCAGCAGTAATTGGCACCGTTCTTCGATCTAGCCTCTCCTCACCTTTGACTCTCTCTCTCAGGGTTGTCGCGGTTCAACAATAACAGCTTGTGTGTTAGATTTTTGTCTATGATCTATATTTGTTAGTTACAAAGGGGGGACTTAGTATTAACTGATGTTGAAGTACTACAACTACACCATAGTCCTTAAGTAATAAATATGTCTATCCATCAAAATCTGTTCAGTTATTACCACGTGATACAAACAAAGGCTGACAAAGATTATAAATATTAATGTTGATCCATCCACCGACGAAATGTCGAAATCGGTGACGCTTTAGGACGACTTATCAAATAGTAGTCAAATTTTTGTTCTAACTTTATAAAACTGGGAAAAATAGGGTGCCGGCCGTCAATAGAGGTATATCTAGGCTAAAACAATGATTAGGGAGTGACAGCCCTACGCGAATCTTGCAGTTTCTGAACTAGTAATAAAACACATTTACCGATGTATAAATTTCTGTTAATTTTATTTACACCAAACAGTTGCTACGCGTTCCGTTTGTAATTAAATTATAACATTACCTTTGACTTTTGTAATATGTACTTAGTACATATAAGTACACCTAAACGTAATAATAGGAAGAATCAGCTGTGTGGTAGCGGCTGTCCACCGTCCACCGTCCACCGTCCTAACCCTCGAAACCGGAACTTTTTCACCGTTGTATAACGGATTCCGTGGGCGCCACTCGATACTGTCTTGGCTTGCCTCCGACTGCGCTGTGCGGAGATTGTGCCAGACTTGCACGAGGATTTTAGGGATAATCTATACCCACATAACGATGCAGACCCTCTTTATTGTACACCAAAACGATTTAGAGAAATAGTTAAGTAAATATAAAGATGTAAAGGTAATTACAAATATTACAATAGACAGTCTCATCACGTATTAGCGATCTCTTTCAGGCAAACTTCAGATATTTCGAAAAAATATAATTTGGGCAAAAGGTAGTAAGTAATAATAACTGTAACGTGATCGATAATATCTGTCTGTACATAAAAGTAAAACATATTTGTGGGACGACATACTTAGTCCCTATTTCTCAACATTTGGCTGCGAGTCTGCCTTTGTTGTGCAGTTCGGCTCACCCTAATATACATAAGTATACAGTTACAAGGATACAGTTTTCGCTAATTGTAAATAATTGATATATTTAATGTTTTTCTTATTTTACTAAAAAAAAGTCGTTATTTATATTGGAAATAAAATAATACGCTTCCTATAGCGAACCAAGAGCCGGTCAGTTCTTCATAAAATGGATTTGGATTTGACATGCAAGACCAAGGTTCAGCGAGCATGACAGTGAATTAAAAGATTGGTCTTTGTCTCACTGATTCACTAAGTACTTAATCATTAAAATAATTAG
Organism: Ochlodes sylvanus; assembly: GCA_905404295.2. Lineage (NCBI taxonomy): Eukaryota > Metazoa > Arthropoda > Insecta > Lepidoptera > Hesperiidae > Ochlodes > Ochlodes sylvanus. The sequence goes on from FR990144.1 coordinate 9,479,877, forward strand.
GTACCTACAAGTACTTACAATAAGTTATCTGGTAATAAGAATAATTTAATTACTCTTGGCGTCAACCCATAATGGCCCAGTACTGAGCGCAGGTATCTCCTTGTGCCTGAGGAGGGCTAGACCATACTCCATCACGCTGCTCCAGTGCGAATTGGTGGAGGGTCAACCCAAGTGTCGGAAGTCTTTACGCCGTAAGACCCCTGCATGGCTTAACGACTGCTATCAAACGATTACAACCAAGGCCGATGGGTTTACGTGCCCTCTGAAGCACGGAAATGCCCAAGAAAAAAAAACGGCCGATCAGTTAGGATCGACGGAAGCTTGTGAGTATGTTATACAAATTTGATAAAATTTAATGTAAGTTACTATTAATTTATTTATTGTTTATTGTTAATTAGAACGGTACATTAACCACTTACACTAATTAATATGTCAAGTGCTTATCATTATATCTAAGTTAAGAACATAGTTATTAAATACGGACTAAGTTATGTTAGATAGACTAAGATAGGTTAAGATATCATAAACCTACTAACCGTTTGTTACAGCAATACGTTAAAGACACTGTTACTTAAAATTACTCAAAATTTTCAAATAAAAGACAGCTTGAAGAAACATTTAAAGAGCGGCTGAACTACGGATAGCGTCACATTGAAAAAAATATAAAGCGTTCCAGCTAGACTCTTTAAATCCCCTTACAATCGGTCCAGTAGGTACATCCTCGAGTTTTTGCGCGCAGGTACATCACCAACGAGACAAATCTTTATCCCAGCTCCCTTTCTGTACTTCTTACGCTGTATTCAGTGATTGGGGTTAGGTAAAAAGTACTTTTGTGTGCGCGCACTGAATACCCCAGGTGCGCACTCTATTCATCCCGAACGCTCCTTTTCGCGGCCGCTTCCTATGCTTCATGCAGCTGTCGTAATCTTGAACGCTCCGTCCCGCCATGCGTGTACAATTCGCACTCGTAGTTAAGTCAAAATCCACATGGATAATCTAGTTTTAATACAGAATATTATGTTTTAAGTAACGAACATTAATCTTAATTTATTTTTTATTTGCTCCCAACTTAATAGCTCGCAACATAAAATTTGCATACCTCTGTAAAAAATTACAATTAATTCTTTTTTTTTTATTAGTTTGATCAATCATAGAGTAAATGCAATAATTCTTGGTAACTCCTACATACATCAAATTACAGTAAAAAAATTAATAAATTTATAACAAATCTGCAGTGTTTTCACGGAACTGGTTTGTATGTGCTGAGAGTTTTTCAAACCCTACAATAAGTAGGTACATAATTATTCAAAATAACATCGTGATCGTGAGACTCCATTTAAATTTTTTATTAGTGTGTAAACTAACAGCTGATGTATTTTTGCATTTATCTTATTTTTAATCGTAATTCAAGCACACCTCCTTTGTGCGATATTATAATCGCGTGACCTATTTTCGGCGATCATGGAACTTAAGTATAACCTGTTTGGCAACATTTGCCCACGAAGCCACAGCCCGTTTGAAGATAAATTCATTTTATATCTTTTCATTTTCAATAAAGCTTTTATAATGGAAACATCCCAGATGGTCACGTCTTGTTTAAAACGGACGTCGCTCTATTTAAAAGGTATAATTTGAGTTTATAATGTTGTTTATTGTACTGTTAAGGAACCGATATCCACACCACGCTTCGGCGGTTTAGTTATACTTAGGCAAGGTTAAGGGGTTGGGAAATGCTTTTTTAAGGTTTGAGCTCAGATTAGATGTTGCACTGCGTAAGTTATAGCATAAAGAGGTGTAAGAATTAAATTCTAAAATTATTCTTTTGGTATTATAATGTGTTCTGATTTCGAACATTTAACAATTAAATTAGGTAGGCATAGCAATGCGCATTTTTGCGACTTGGCCCCATTAGTTTGTGGTTTACCACATATGATAAATATGGCATTAATTAGTATGTCAAAGTATAACTGGAATAAGGGTGGCTTTTTTACTGATAATCATTGACTTATTATTTCTACTGATAATTATTATTTTAAATTGAAGGATATTTGATTAAGACAGAAAAATAACGGACCAGTCACATAGCAATTACATACCTTAATTTTAAAGTTGTTATTCGCATCGCTAGCTTTGACAACGCGAATCGCGACCCTACGAATGTTTAATCAGTATCCGTCAACCTATTGTACCGTCGCGAGGGCTGAATCTGTATTGTTCACGCTTGTTACCGTCACATTTGTTGGTAATTGGACCGTTAAGGTTTTGATATTCGCGGACACCTGAGGGCTGACCTTGGCGAGCTGCGGCGTCCTTGCGCCAGTTCTGCACAGTTCGGCCGTTAAACAAGTCTTGATTGGTCCGGAAACCTTCCCCCATGCCTCGCATTAAATTATAATACGCAATATGAGCGAATCGTTCGACGGTTTAACGATTTTTCTATTCGGACCCGGTTCTCGGTTCTTACATAATGCTCAAGGATGTGTATTGTGCGGATGCCTAGCCCTCTGCGCAGCTTTGCTCCGTTTTCTCAGCGTGTATTACGCTAAGTTTTTTACATTTTATTTCAATGTTTGTTACTTTGCGAATAGTCTTAGAACGGGGTCCATAATATTAAGAAATCTCGGTGTCATTATGTTGGTATATCCGGCGGGGAATAATTTGAAACATTTGAGTACTTACGTCTGTGATTTGTTTTTTTTTATTTGATTTTTTCAGAAAATAAGTAACTACATACTTAGTTTGTTAGTGGTTTTTACATAAAAAATAACTAATTAAACTTTGCGGTAGGTCTGCGATGCGAAACTTGCATTATTTTAATTGGTTTCAATAGGATTTTATAATTTTTCCTCTTTTTTCTGTTTGGGTATTGTTTCTTGTACTTCAGCATAGGTTTAAACTTTTGTAGCCCATGCCCTGACTGTTACGAGATTAAGTTTACAGAAACGACGTCAAATGGCTTCGACAAAATGATGGTACGGCTGTGCTTTTGTTTGTTTTGCTGAACTTGGTGCGGACACAGCCATGCCCCCAGCCTGAAATTACGGTATATTTCACTTTGTACTTCCGTTATAAGCAGTTCGTCTGTCGGTAGTTCGTGAAGCTATTAGGAAATATCGCTACCTATGTTCTCTTGGTCTCTAAAATCAGACGGTTGAACATAATTGTTTCGAAAGTACAGTAGAACTAATTACAAGAATAGGCAGGATCTTGCGTACAAAGATGGTGGATCTATATTAAGAGTGTAAGTAGCTCCATCTAGTTTAGTCTAAGCAAACCTCCAATAAATTAACAGACTTTGAAAATGACAAGTTTGGCTGCTCAGATTAAACAAAAAATTGGAGTTTCGCTCGATACTCCCCGCTACGTCAGGCTGCACCACGACACCTCAGCGGTTTTTTTTTTTAATTTAGGAACTAAATTTTAATACAGTTCTACTGGTAATAAAGTTTCGGAAAACCAAAGTATCCTATGTCCCAATCCATCTGCGTCTACCCGTGTGCCAAATAATATATTATAATCTCTTGATTGACAAAATGATTAATACAATTCTCCATACAAACTTCCACCAACCCCCCCCCCCCCTTAAGGGACGATTTCCGGAATAAAAACTATCATTATTTTGTCCTTTCCACTCTGCAAAAACTCTCAATCAAAACTATGTATATCCATGCCAAAATTTAAATCGGTTCAGTGGGTTATCATGAAAAGTTATAATATTAGTACCTAGTAGTCCACTCAATAATCTTCACATCACTGCAAACATCAATAGTTCTTGCCGATCCAAACAGATCTGGCGAGCAGTGTATAGCACCGAGCATCCCCCTGACCCTACGTTACACGAACCTGTTCAAACCTATTTAATGCATTACGTCAGCGCGGCGACAAAAAACAATCGATTTAACATTCTGGTTAACGAGCCAATTAATTACTATCATTACGCGGATGTCAATAAAAAGAGAGTTCATTGAAATTTGTTCTTAAATTGGGAAGCGAAGTTTTTGTACCAGTTCGGGAAAGGTTTGAGACTCAGACATGTCGTAATGCAACTAATTTTTTTTTGATAGGAGCTATACGTAACTACCTAAGCATCATTTGTACTGCCGTGGTAAGTATAGAATTTAAATTAGATCTTATTTTAGTCTAATAGGTAGTAGAGCCTGAGTTAGCCCGGTATTATTAGTCTTCAAGGGTAGCAACGCGTCTGAGACAGAATTAGAACAAGACTGACTTACAATTACTAACTTGACTATTACTAACAACTAACACGCCCTGTCCCAGTCCTCATACTTACTAACGAACTAACCAAATGTCACACCGTCTCCTAATCGGACTAGAATAGAATAGAAGTTCACCATAATAGTACCCATTTCGGTCTTATTCTTGGCCGATCAGTTATTGTGGGTGGCAGCGGAAGGGTTGTGCTGCATGCTCGTTAACTTAATTCCATAAAAAAGTGTGGGGCTATGAGTGTAGCGTTATTTATTTATTTATTACAACAATTCGTCGTCCTCGGAAGCTTGGTTTAGAGCAGCCATTATTTAGCACCAGTGTTTTCGTAATCAAACAGATGTAATATTTCACTATTTATTACTGTACTTATCCACTAACAATTCCTTTAAAACATTAAAACACGCAAATAGAATCTGTTCGTCTAAAATTATTGTGATTATCTACATCAAGTTATTATCTACTATTGAACAGCTAGTCACCAAATACACCAACAAAAGGGACTATCACAATAAAATGAAACAACGTCACTGTGTTGCCACATTTATTGAAATTTTCCTAAAAAAATTGAATAAAAAATATTGTATTTCATCAACATGTTACTTTAGAAATGAATAATATACAGGTGTAGAAAACCCGCGCGCGTCGCGTTCACTCGCCCTAACGGTTACACTAACTGACATCGTACACTATCGACATTATTATTTAATTTTATTATTATGTTATTATTGCGGGTGCGGCTCGCCGGATGGTGGCGCCGTCCGGTGGAGTCCGGGCCGGGTGATGGCGGGTGGTGGCGGATGGTGGCGTGTGGTCGCCGGTGGTGGTATATTATGCGTGGTGCGGACGGCGCGTGTCTTGTGTTCAGTCTCACTCGCTGCTCTTAAACTAATCTTCGTCTTCGCCGCTCTCAGACTCTGAAAACCGATAACATTATCATTAGCAAAGAAAATATAGACATTGATTTGGAAAAAATCGATCAAGATTAATTTTGCAGGGTTTTATTTAGTGTACTCTAAATGTACCCAAAAAATTCCCCGATTTCTTTATGTGATTTTTGTTAATCAAGACTAAACATAATGTAAAATGTAATATATAACATTAATTAATTTATATTATTTATATTAATTTATATTATATTAATTTATATTATTTAAAATATACATAGATTAGCCAAGGCTCGAACCTACCTAAATTTCAAAGTCAAAATCTACCGCAAGCACATCAAAATATTTCATCAAGTTTATGAATGATTGAGAGTGGGTTGTAATTACAATTAATTATTGTTATGATATACTTCAGTATATTATAGTAATATATATTTTAAACAATGTACCGCGGCCAGTGTATCGCGGCGGACACAGGTCCGCGGCGAGGATGTCCGCGGGTTCACTGTCGCACACTTCGACACCGCCTCCGGCAGTGCACCGGAGATGGTTCTAATCGTGTGCCAGTTTCAATTAACAAATCAGATAAATTTTGTTCAGACATCAACACAAGACAGTGTAACCGAGTTGGTTACGAGTGCATGCGATGCAAGGGATCCCAGAATCAACTGCCCGACAAGGAAGACATTAAAATTCTAATGACGTAAATATTTATTCTCACGTTGCAACGAAATACGATATTGGACGAGTGTCAATAATCCTACGTATACGTAGCAAAGCTCATCAAAGTTTTGGAGCTACCGTGTAGCTTAGTTGGCAGTGGACCTCGAGGAGTCCCGGGTACCAGACCAAGTTTTTGAAATATTGACTTACACTGAAATCAAATTATCACATGCACGTTGGCTTCACAATTTTTTGTTGGCAAAAACCTGCATCTTTGCCACAATCAGTTTGTTGATTCAAATCAAACGCCAAACTACATCTATGTGCGTGTAACAACTCACCCTCCTCCGCGCTCTGCAGCCACTCGACAAACTTCTTCATCTGGTCGAGGAACATGACCTTGCCCTTGCTGGAGTTGGGGTCGCGGTACCACTTGAGGATCACCTCCTCCGAGAGCACGTTGGTCTTGTACAGCATCAGCACCAGCTTGCTGAACGCCCGCATGAAGCTCATGTTCTCGTAGCAGTACTCTTGCACCTTAACAATTAGATAACAATACATACATTTAAACTCCAGTTAGTTACCAATACAAAATTGTAGGTCAAGTCCCATTTAGCTGAGAATATTAAACAGTAGATACAATACATTACACTTTATTGTGCAAACCAAATAGAACAAAAAAAATTACAAGTTACAAAGAGGTGTAGATATTTTATACTTCCAAGGAGAAAATAAATTGGTTAAATAATAATGATAGTGGATACAAAAGGGTCTACATTAAGCTTCTGATACGCAAATTAGGCTTACGTAGAAATATTGCAGACTTACGCGGATATAATTAAATCATAAAGTAGACGAGTTTATTGATGAATGGATGCTTAAATATACTTAGTAGATGGTAAATGAAATTACATCCTATATTTTCTTTTAACGCAAGCAATGTACCGCGGCCAGTGTATCGCGGCGGACACAGGTCCGCGGCGAGGATGTCCGCGGGTTCACTGTCGCACACTTCGACACCGCCTCCGGCAGTGCACCGGAGATGGTTCTAATCGTGTGCCAAATTAAAATACAAAAGAAACCTCCAAGACTGTTATACGACCGAATGCCGCGGCCCACTAGGGTCCGCGCACACTACATCAACACAACTTCAACTTGACTCGGACGCAACTCTTAGGAAAGCATTGAAATTATAAAAATAATCAAAATGTGTGCAATTCACACGTGCTAGAAGTTAAAATTCAAAACGACGAATACTGTCTCAGCCCAAATATTGATGTTTTCCTTTGCTTATGTAAGCCGCCATTTTGACTCTTTTTTGCGCGTTGTGCGCGTTATTTTTTTTCCAAATCACAACAATACTACAGAAGTTTTCACTTCAAAAGGCCAAGTTATACGCGCAGCTTTTAAAAACCATTCCCATGGGAACTCTTGCTTCTTTTCAAAAGACAAATCCCTGTGACAGACAGACACAGGACGAAGGAATAGCGAGCCCTAGTAACGGGGTCCCATTGTTATCCCTTTGGTTACGACACCCTGTATAGACGTCGCGCACGGCTCAAGAGAAAAGACCTCGGTTCGAAACTAGTCTGGCCAAGCCGACAATACTAATAATTAATACGCGAGTTAAGCCGCGATATACACGTACAACGTTGGAAAGCAGCGATAGCCGTGTGGTTGAACGTTGGACTGCCGAACCGGAGGGTCCGGGTTCAAACCCCGCACGCACCACTAATTTTCAAAAATTATGTGCGTATTAATATTGAATAATCACTTGCTACGGTGAAGGAAAACATCGCGAGGAAACCTGCACACCTGAGAGTTCTCGATAATGTTCTCAAAGGTGTGTGAAGTCCGCCAATCCGCACTTGGCGAGCGTGGTGGACTATGGCCTATACCCCTCACACTGTGAGTGCCCCGTGCCCAGCAGTGGGACAGTTATGGGTTGCGATGATGAAGGGTGAATTATTTTTGAAAATTAGAGGTGCCTGCTGGGTTTAAACCCGGGCCCAACCTTACCTTTAACCACTCGGCTACTTAAGATACTTAGATGGTTCCTTGTTTGTTATTTCTCCACACAATTCCATACCTTGGTGAGCAGCGCGACCTCGGCCTTGGCGGACTGCGCGAACGCGGCCAGCAGCGGCGTGTAGTGCCGCAGGTGCTTCGCCGCCTGCTCCGCGAGCAGTTCCTCCTTCTTGTTCCACTCGCCGCGCGACATCACGCACTGCCAGATCTACAACACACACACGGACACGCGTTAGCACCACACGTCGGTGTCGCACGCCAGTTGCGATCGTCACGTTTCCACGTTATATTGAACTGGACGAGAAAACTCACTCAATGGACAGAAGCGAAACTCTAACGAGCACAGAAAATGACTAGCAAGGCACCCATTGACGTCGCTCACGAAAATAGGAACAATTAGGAACAGTTGCGATGTGGGCACCTTCGGCGCACATACTCAACCTCCCCCAACACTCCACGGTTGAACCCGGAGCGCCGTGGAGTGTTAGTGCGTGTGTGTGTGTAATGTATATCAAAAACATAATACAATAGAAAGTGTATGTGATTGTTTACATTATAATAAACTACATTATACATATTGAGTATATGGGCCGAAGGTGCCAACAGCGATTTCCCCCGCTGTTGTCATCAATATCGTCTATCGATCTCTCACAGAAATGGAGCGACGACAAGAGGTTAACAGTTGATATAGCGGATGTTTAAATTCCACTTTCCCTCGCATTAAACGGTTTCGTTGTCACTACTCGCGCATCGTCTAGTTCAATACGTGTGGAGAGATCAGACTGCCATGTCGACACAGCAACGCGTCTGCGACGTCACCGGGCCGGACGCAGCCGAAGCACTCGGCCGCGACCAGCCGGCGACGTCTCGACGCGCCGCTCCGACTCGTCATCAAGTTTCATCATGTCATTTTGTAATATAACCAGTATAACATATTCCAGTCTTTATTTTCATCAAAAGGATAACTTCGTAATAAAATAAGGTGCCATCTATTAATTACGTCACACGTTAATTGCCAACGAAATGTGACACTGGGTGACAAAGGGGTCGAGGGGTCAAAAACTTTGTGACGTCACATAGAAATTCTAAAATATTAAAAGGCATAACCTTTCTTCAAATTAGTATCTTGTTTTGTAAAATATTTAAAAGAAAGGTTACGTTGATTTTACTAGATTGTTTATAATTAAAATTCAAAGAAATTTTGAAACTGCTGTTTTCACTTAATTACATATCTCGAAAAATAAAATTGAAAAATTACGACATCACACCAGGGAGGGATGGATTTATGGATGGCACCTAATAATGATCCCACTCAATATATTCAAAACGTCAACAATCCCGCCATCGTCCCTCCCATCCCCAATCGAACCCCCGGGGGTGCACGGTGTGTACTCACGATGGCGACCACCTCGTGGTCGGGGATGCGGTGCTTGACCGCCATGTCGCGCAGCTCGGCGATCAGGTCGCGCACGGGCCGCTCCTCCGCCAGCTGCTCCAGCAGCGCCGCCGTCAGCTCGCGCCGCGCCTCCTGCCACCGACAGACCCCCGATCATCTTTCGTGTCCCTCATATTACGTACCGGTAGTAAGTAAGGCGTAAGGCAACTCGCCCACGTCAGACTTTTTGTAGGACAGATAAATCGGGCCGATTTTTCCTCCGATGCTAAATGACCGTATTTCTGACCGATTTTTTGTAGGACGTGTGCGTTGCACTATTGCTATCGGTACGTTCTATTTTTCTCCTACAAAAAATCGGTCTCCTATTATCGGACGTGGGCAAGAAGCCTAAAGCTGTCTCCTGAGACACGGCGTATCGCGCATGCGGAATCCGCCGCGCACGAAACAAATACTGAAAACCGAAGCGCCGACACTGTTTCCAGCACCGGTCCCTGGTCCCGAGCTGGCGGTGGTCACCTGCGAGGCCTGCGCGCGGTGCAGCCGCAGCAGCTCGGCGAGCCCGCGCGACGCGAACGACGCCGCCAGCACGTCCTCGCTGCGACGGTTCAGCGGGAGGAAGTCCAGCAGCCTGCGAACGGACAGTTATTTTGTCACTCGGTTATAACACAACATTTCGACCGAGAACTTCTGACACCCAACTAACATTGTTTATAATTCAAAACTTAAAAATCCCCTTGGGAGTTTCTAGTCGCTTCTTTTGCAAGGCCATTCGCGGTAGGGATTTGTTGGAGCGATAGCGTAGTTTGATAAAATTCGAATAAAAATAAAATTTCATTTCATTACATATTTCGATGAAAAAATAAACATGTTACGCACCTACGAATAATAATAGTTTCGGGCGCCAAATTTATAAACGTGAACACCTTATGGCAAACATCGATGACGTTTCCGGCATGTACTCATGTACAATAGTATACTTCGTAGCAAAACTAGTACTACCACTGTCTGTAGTAAGTTACTACATGTACACTGTAGTAAGTACACAAATGTAGCGTCATAGATGACAACGCCGCCATCGCGGCGACGCTGGCAGTACATGACCCGTCGCTGTGGCCCGCGCGCGCCGACAACGTGTGCACTCGCAAACTTGTCATTGCATTGCAAACTAACGGGCGATACAATAAATAATAAATAACGCTACCCACTCACAGCCCCACACTAGGATTCCCTGTGTCGTGGATGCCATGGACAACAAATGACGACAAGACATGAACGCACACACCTAGATCGAGAACAGAAATTTATGTAGCAATGATAGCAAGCGTATTAACTTAGTAAAATCCTATTCACTTTTTAAACACTCGTACATCAGAAGCGGGCCGACGCGGTATGTTATACATATCAAAGAAGTACCGCCGAGATGTGCGCGGCAAATTTTCGTCGGAGGTCCGAGGTAGCGATTGCTCGTGTGCGTTCCACAGCGCGTACGTACAAGTATTCCGGATCCAGTAAAACGGACGTCCTATGTGAACGCGCCCCGTTGCATGTAGCGACCACATTGGGCCCAAGCCCGCTAATTAACGAATACAACATTTAAAACGTGTCAAACTATTCAACCGCGACTCAATCGAAGCACGTATAACCTCACCTGCCCTCGAGCTGGCCCCTCTTGAGCGCGGTGACGAGCGAGGCGACCCCGCGCTCCGCCTTCACGGTGGCGAACACCTCCAGCACGAAGTCCAGCGCCAGGTTGTCCTTCAGCAGGTGCTCGTTCACCAGCACCAGCAGCACCGACGGCGGCACGCACGCGTTGCCTGACAGACGTTATATGACATTATACTAGCTGACCCCTCGAACGTTGTTTCGCCATATAAATTACTAAAATGGCTATTAAAAAATAAGGGTTGATCGTAGAAGGGTGAAAATTGAGGATTGTATGTATTTATGTATGTTGTATCATAAAAAAATAGAAATTTTTGTCTAAAAATAAATAAAAAAAATTAGGGGTGGACTACCCCTAACATTTAGGGGGATGAAAAATAGATGTTGGCCGATTCTCATAGATACCGGATAAGCACAAAAAATTTCATCAAAATCGGTCAAGCCGTTTCGGAGGAGTATGGCAACGAAAACTGTGACACGAGAATTTTATATATTAGATTACAATATGACCATGAGAGTGTAGTTTAAATAGTTTACATGATGTAACAATGGTACAAGGGTACCGCTAATTTCTTATGAAGTCTTCCAATATACCTGAGACCCGAGAGTGGTGTAGCTAAATGGTAGTAAGGTCGTAATTTATTTATTTATTTATTCGACATCCAAATTTTACACAAAAAACCAATACACATACAGTAAATGTTATCCTGGTACGCTTGCGCTGAACGATGTACGCACGTATGATACGTGAGTACATCGTACGTACAAAATAATCGACAAAAGCGGAAACGTTCTAAACATTTAGAACGTTTCCGGCTTTTGTCGATTTTCTTTATCAATAGGTCAACTCACCAATCCATAGGGCAGTCATCCGCGCGAGCTTGATGCGCTGCTCCGGCTCGAAGCCCTTGATATACACCAGGACCTGCCGGAGACAGGGGCCACGATCAGCCAACATACGATTTACAACAGTTCCGTTGCAATCAACAACAACACATTGGGACACCTCGGAAACTTTCTACTCGGTAATGATAATGTATAATATGTCGTTCATGGGCGACCGTGAACGGTCATCACCAGGTGGCTCGTCTGCTGGCAAATAAAATTGTACGGTCGGGGGACCCCCGTCGAAGTTCCTTACGTTTACTCTTCAACTCCATAAATGTACTTAAGAATTGCACAACCTTGTGTTGAGGTTATATGATAAACTAGAATATCAGTATACATATAAACGTAATAGTGTTTTTTGTAACAGCGCCATCTAGGTACTCTCGTCTGACCTAATAAATACATTGTAAAGCAGCGCTGTACTGTGCTATCTAGGTCCAAAATAATAGTGTCGATGGCGTACACCACTATTAAAAACACACACACAGCATTTCGTTACGTGACGATTTCTACTAAATCGCAAAACCCGTAAGCCGCGTTAAGGAACTTCGTTCCAATATTATAAATAAAACAATAAATTTTATGATTTGTAGTCACGGGTTAATTACTTTTATGACATGTGTGTTCGCCGTTCTCAGCCGACGGTGATCGCTCACCACCAAGTTATACGTCCACTTATTGGCATAACATAAAGTACAGGTGATGTACGAGAAGCCATTACCTTTTTCATTTCCTCTTCAAACATCTTCTCCAGATATTTGTAGCGGCGCATCAGTTTCAAGAATACCTGAAACATGTCAACGCCACTCTGTAACGTATTGTCGTTAACATACCGAACATGCCGATACAAAATATATCGTCAGGTTATAAATGAACGAGAAAAGGTTTCTCAACACGAGGTTTTCAGGACTCTAGCCGATTTTTTCATCATTCCAATGTAGATAACATATCAATCATATTACAATGAAGTTATAATATAATATTCAATAAGTAATTAGAAAAATAAAATGTTCACAAACTCATACCTTCGCAGGAGAATTCCCTGTTTAGCAGATGGCATTGGACTACACAATTAAGACATCGCAAACACCCACAACCCGATAACAAACATTTATCTCTCACCATAGATTAACTAGATAGAACATTCAATAGACATAACATAGGCCACTTTAGCATTTATGTGTGCGTGACAACGCTAATAGTATTATTCACACTAAGAAACTTACATTTTAATTGGTCGGTACTTGTCAACTTCAAATAGTCTATCAAACCGGCTGTTATTAGTTGAAAATGCACCTTAACACTTTATCTTAATTTTTATTTTTCCTTGCCATATTTGGTGTCTTCTTACCTTCATCAATTAAGTACATAATATTTATAAAGTTCGTCTATCCACCGCTAGATGGCAATGGAATTTTATGTAACGCTATTGAACGCTAGATGGCGTGACTGGTATCTATAACAGATTGACCTTACGCATATAGTCTTAAGTTACATTTTTGGTTAACAACTGCTTCAGGCATAGTACCATTATCGGTTTAGGCTTAGTGATGTGCCGGTGTTTTTGCCACGTTATCGACAATTATCGACAGTTTATTGTTGAATGGTCTAGAACTAGATCTACAATACATTATTATTATGTTGCTTTTTTATATGAAAACGATAGAAACTGGTACTGTATTGTTTACTCGTATAATATTTGTTAATCATAATTATAAAAGGCAGTAATAGCCTAGTGCTATTACTTATATTATTATAATATTATGTTATTTATTATAACATTCAATAGACAGAACATAGGCCACTTTAGCATTGATGTATGTATGCGTGACAACGAGGAATGCCACTGTAGGGACACGTGTATCTCTGTGTGAGTGTAATGTTGCTAGGTATTGAATAAGTTCCCGTTATTTAAAACTAAAATATTTTATTATTATAATTAAAATAAAAGATAAATAATATATTAATTCAATATAATATACATAATAAATAAATAAACTTTAATGAACGTTTTTTGAAAATATATTGTCCGTGGCGGGTTTTGAATCCGCCATCTTACATGTAGTGACATGTCACGTTATTACTACAACAGACGGCCGTGATTACATTTTATGATAATATTGTGATATAATTAATTTATCACACACAGGGGTAATAACATATTAAGGTGTTTTAATTTGAGAGACATAAATACATAGGTAACTTAAAATATTTATTCAAATCACAGATAATTATAGGTATTAAATCTTAACCACCTTTATTTTGCATTTTCATCCCTTACGCATAACAACTAACCAAAATCTCATTACAATTGGATGAACAGCTTGGAGTGGTGTAGAGGGCAAAATATAATAATTATTTATTCCACACCATGTAGCAGAACTGTATACACATGTTTTTTTTATTGATTTAAGGCAGCAAACGAGCATGCAGCACCACCTTCCGCTGCCGCCCATGACAACTGTGACCGACTTAGAACAAGACTCATAATTATTCATTTGAAAATTATTAACTAGAAATAACATAATAAAATTGTCGATATCGATAAATTTTTACCCCATTCCTTCACGAGTAGCATAGAAAGTTCTGGAAGTAGCACTACTACTTAAAACGAACCTTATTGCCAAGTAACTGAGTAGCTTTTTGGTTATAAAATATTTATTTATTTTATTAATTTCTTTATTTATTTACATGGGTAAATATACAACAAAACAGTGAAATAAAAATAGTTATCTGTGAAAAGATATCCCATCTTCGTTTTTATGTGTTTGGGAACAACTTTTACAATGTTTAAATATACAAGACGGCATTTTTAAGTTGTAGTAATGCGTGACGCGTGATTACGCGTGACGTCTAAACAGTACGACGGTCTGAATAGCACTAATGCGAGTTTGTATTCGCTTTTGAATTTGTATTTGCTTTTGTGGCTTCACTTTTTTGTTCTGCACGCTCCATCTGCCTTTTTTTCTATATCGCTGTCTCTCACATAAATGTCTGTCCTGATCGGGTATCGAACCCATAACCCCTCACTTCACTATATGGAGCACAATCAATTTGATCGCGTCGGAAGAGTTAAACCCATTTGATATATCAAATGTGTGGGTCATTTATAATAGAGCAACCTTGGGACCATATTCACCTGGGCTCTTATATTCTACGAAGAGACAAGAGCCAACAGTAGTTCGGTCATGACACTGGTTTATAAACATGAAAAACTCTCACCTGTTCAAAGTTCCGCATACTCTCCATATCCTCGCTCGCGTTGAACACACAAGTGTTGGTCTTGGGGGTCTCCCCGTCCATCGACACCGAGCCGCCGGGCACTGCGGGCGTGACGGGGGCGTTAGCGTGACACGTGACACGCGCGACCGAGGGGACGGGACACACGCCGACGTCACGTCGGGTCACGCGTCAGAATAGAACGAACGGTCTCTCAACACAAGAGTTCAGGACTCTAGCCTAACTGTTTCATCATGCGAATAAAAATGCTGCGATCGGATCCCACAAACAGATACTACGTCTGTTAAGTGCTGATAAAAATCGGACGGTGAAACGTTATGGCAAGTGGTCACCAATGCTTAAAGGCATGGACAACTACGAAGTGAAGTGCAACACTGATTGTAGAATACAACTCGTGCACCTTGTTTGAAAAACTGCATATCGTTCCGGAAACACCTCAGAAGGAATCTCATACCATTGTTTGAGAATACCACGAAAGACACCAGAGGCTTTTATCCACAACAAACATTACAAATACAGCCACAATTTGCAGCGCAATTTCGTGGCCATTTAGGTAGAACACATAAATAAGGCTACACTCATTGATTCCCCAACACTCTTTGATTCCCCGTGTCGTGGATGCCATGGACAACACACAAGTCAAGACACACACAACCCAGACCGAGAATTGTTCATTTTCGCATCGCTGGGAATCGAACTCAGGAGTTTTTGAAATGCAATCCGGCATGTTAACACCACAAGGGTCGCCAAGTCGTCGTACATTTGTTTTAAACGCTCGACGCCGTCGCTCGCGGATCGAGGGTCGCGGCACACGTAGGTGCTGCTCTATGCTAGGCCAGGTCAGGGTGGGGTGTTGGTTACTCACGCAGCAGCCCCCCGGCGATGAGCACGTCGAAGATGACCTCGCCATACCGGCGGTAGTCGAGCTTGGAGCCGGCGGCGTCTAGGTACTTGTACGCCGCGTCGAGGTCGCCGCCGGCGCGCTCCAGCCCCTGCACGAGCGCGTCGCGGAACCCGTTCGGGTCGTACTTCTCTTTCTCATCTGGGGGGAGAGCGAGTTTTAAATATGTAATTACATTTGTACTACTGTATATGAACGTATAATACATCTCGCGCATGGGTAAAAATTTATAATAAGAGATTAGCCGAGAGAGAGAGAGAGAGAGATTAGCCGGAACGAACGTTCCAGATAAACTCTGGAACTCTGGAACAGCTGGACCAATTTTGATGGGACTTTCACTGTCAGATAGCTGATGTAATAACGAGTAACTTAACTAAGGCTACTTTTATTATAGATCAATAAATTTTCGTTAAATTCTTCGCGGACGAGGTCGCAGGCACAGCTAGTAATATCAATTAAGTAGCTATCACACTATTCCCCATAAATCGTATCATCGGAATCCTGTTAATTGTGTACCGACTACAGATAGAGATCGCGATCAAAGTACACTAGCAGCGCGTGGCGAGGTGGACCGTCGCCGCGTCGCGGGTGGTGACGCGGTGGGCGGTCACAGCCTAACGACAACGTAGACAACTACAGAAGACCAACGTAGACGTCGTCTAGTGGCATTATTAAATCCCAAAAATCCCTCCTACCACTTCGATTTAACTCTTATTAACAGGGACATCAAAAGATTATTATGTACACATTAGCATATCGCAATCGTCGCCTTTAAAAAACATGATGTATACGTGCTTAGCAGCTAATGTGTTAAATCCATTGAAAAGTTACATTTGGAGGTTGCGTTTGTCAGAGGACGCATTTTATTTTTTAGATATCAAGAGGGGGTTAGTTTAAAGTTAATTCCAGGTTTGTGGAGTCGCAACCCTTGTCCCGGGACCACCATCGTAGAAACAAGGGTGCATAATTATGGTTTTTATGGTTAATCTAGCAGCCTATTGGCCTCTACTAGTATACAAACTACTGCAAGTGAATACACTGTGGACGCCCCGAGACGCGACACAATCGTGTCAATAGTGTTTGTACAGCTCGAGACGTTTCCGAGCCTTTAATGGCTCGTAATTGTTACCGCGGCACGTGAGCCGTGGTCCGATCGATACAATAGCGCGCGTACGATCCACTACTTTATCTACATCTTTGCAACCTAAACCCATCCTTCCAGCTTCAACACATTAACTACTGAGCATGGGTATTGGGTATCTTTTGATAACTGAGAAGTCTCGAGTATGCGTGGCAAACTTTTTTTCCGTGTCATTGGCGTAATTTGTTCTTTTTCTTGTGTGAGTGAGCTAGATGGCATATATTGGTCTAGTATACTTTTCTCAAGTCTACGTTTCAAACGATTCGCGATATCTGACGACGCCACGCCCGGCAGCACGCTAATACAATTGTCACCACAATTTGTTCGCGTTATCAGTAGGAAGTGTCACAGCGTCACGGCTCAATGTCACTGCCGAAGAGCCGGGGCCGCCATCGGCCATCGGCGAATGTCGAATGGATCCCCCACTCGAATGGATCGTTTTCGTGTTACCAATAACAAACTCAAACTCAAACTCAAATCATTTATTTCATGTAGGTATTTTTTCAATACACTTATGAACGTCATTTTTTGCATTTACCACCGTTTCGCTAAGGTGCCTTTAAATTTTAAATCTTTAAGGAGAAGAAACGGCGAAAGAAACTCCTCGGCACATCTTTTGAAAAAACAAAGGAAATGCTTACAATTACTTAACTGATTTATACCTACATACAAATACATTCATACATACTAACATGAGCAGAACCGGTAGCGGATGTCTATTTCCAAGCATCTTTGTCATTAATATATTCATCGACTGTATAATACCCTTTCTCTATGAACAAGTGAACTCTATGAACAAGTCGTTAGAGTAGTTCGTTATAATATCCCTAATGCCTGAATAAGAAAAGATTATGAGAACTGATTTAACGACTCGGTACTGGTAACTCGAAAACGATCGGTTTAACGATTGGTTAAACATAGGAAACGGGATTTATATTTTATAGAAACAGTTTTTAGTTACGCCGCGTAGATCGTTCTACTATCCGTAAGCAAAACGAATCGTTTTTCGAATATAGAAACCGGGTAACGACAACAGAGTCAACAAGGTCGAGCGGGTTAAGGAAATAGTGTAAATACCAGTGGAATTCATTAGGAAATGCGATGGGTTTTACTGTACTAACCGAGCAAATGACGAAACGAGTGCAATCTTTTTGTTAGCACTTTTTAAAAACGAATTGAAAAGAGGTGTTTATAACCCAATAAACCGTAGATAATAACGTCCATATCTACAGACGATCAGTTTTCTATTTCCGCTGGGTGAAAAACATGTTTACACCCTGGAAGGGATGATTCTTTTATGGATTCAAGATAGCAAACAAGCATGCAGCCTTTCCGCTGTCGCCCATGACAAACTGTGACCGACTAGATTCTCATTCATCAAGACGAAGTAACACGCATTGTGAAATTTCAGCTATTACATTTTATACATACTATCTTGAGCGGAACTGGTTGCGGATGTCTATTTTCAAGCATCTAATTAATACACTTAGTCATCGATAGAATCCTTTCTCTATAGGTCGTGTTTTAACATGTTTTTTTATATTTGTATGGGGAGATCAAATTTATCGACTTCGGCACTTTATTATAAAATCCCACAAAAGATCGCTGAACCTTACGCAGGCGATGTAAGGGGGTAAATAAATGGTGCAATTTCTAGTTTTCCGATTGGTAAAATCACATTAAATGTGATTTTATTTTGTGTTTGTCAACTCAATTTTTTCGGAAATAAACATCAAATTGCTATAAATATATTGCGAAGCTACTGTCAGTATGTACCTACATCTATTTCTTTAAAGGAGACCTTCAGTTTTTGGCCCAAGTATGTACCGAGGTACAAGTTATACCAAAAAAATTCTTAAATTGTGTAGAAACGGAATCTATAATCTAAATATTTTAAATTGCATTTAAATCGTAAAAAAAAATATATTAAAATATCATAAACTGCGTTCAATAAAACGTGCGTTGTCCTGATTTGACAACTATCAAAGTGACAGTGACATATAGTGTTTTGTGACAGTGCATTGCAGAATGCAGGTTGTTTGTTTGCATTTCATAAAATGTACAAATATGAATAAATTACTATTTTATCATCTTTTATTTAATAAAATGATCTTTCCGTCGGCCAGCCGTATTGGTAATAATATAATTGGTATGAAATACGTAACATTTAAAGTATATTATTGCCATGAACAATAATTGTGTTGCCGCTTAATTATATCTTTGAACGATAATTTTGAGTGGTACAAAGGAATAATAAATTCTGATTAATTTTTTTTTGAATTCAGCGTATTTTTTTATACCAAAATACATCAAGGTACACAAGGTACATGTTTGGGCCACGGTTGTATGGAAGAAAAAATGGATCCTTTGTCACGTAGTGATTCGCGTGATTTTAATTTATATACTGAGCTGAGCCCTGATAGAACCCTGTTCGGACAGACCTCGGAGGCATATTAATATCCCTTTGGATACGACCCCAAAATCATATAAACAAATCTTTCGTGCATTTATTTTCTTTAGCGTAAACATTTCCAGTGTTTTATAATTAAAAGCAATTAACGGGATCTTAATGAGATTGTGGGCTGTGTCCGACTTCCATGAATGGGCTACTGACGGCTAAAAATAGCCTTAGTTTTATTAAGACCTCGCGCTTCGATCAATACCATCTCAAACTTACGTAATAGGGCTGCGTTCGTGTCTTTGACGTGAGATGCTTCGCGAATAGTCCTGCGCATTAATGATGACGCAACTAAGCAAGTAAGCATGACCCTATAGCTCACTTGATAGGTAAGTTGTTGCTGAACATACGCTTTCCGACCAGCAAGTTATTAACCATTAATTTAACAAATATGAACTCGGGCAGAAATCCCCCGTATAACTGATACAACAATAATGTTCCCGCGCCATCTTGGCTCACAATATTTATATCCTACCTTCAACGCCACTCACGATATAATCGGAAGTCAAGTAACGCTCTTATATTCTTAAACAATAATTCTACTTATTGATATACTTATTCGTATTGTATTTATTAATTATATATACATATTGGTAATTTATTCATTAAAATTAGGATTTTGGAGTATATTGGGGCGCCGGAAGTAAAAGTTGTAACAGATAGAACCTTATTATCTTTTCCTATTCACTTCCCATCGATGAGTCATTACGATTTATTTTAAAAAGGCGTCATCTCAGAAATTTAGCACAGGTATCTATCTCTAAACAGTTCCCTAAACGATCCGCACCCATCGATTAAGATACCCGTCAACAACACAATCATTTTGTCATGTTAATCATTAAACACTCCACTGACGTTCACGTAACTACACGTGATGATATTACAAAGTAAACTATCATACTGTACTGTAATAAATGTAATTAATAAATAAATGTAATTATTGTTCATTACAAAGAATGAAGAAGATACGCAATAAACAAATCAATTAACTTCTGACGCAAACTGACGCATACTCGTCATTCGAAATGCAAGTTTTGGTGATAACGAAATTCGGAATGTGACCAGACGTCATCGCACGTTCAACACATTATTTAGATAGAATTTCTCGTACGTTGTTACCTATATGATGAGTATGTCCATCTTGGGAAAAGATTTCTTAACTGGAGATGGATTACGTTCATACAACGCGAGTCGCATCTTGTGAAGGAGGCTATCAGTTCTTGGTGCACATATAAATTAAAATGTGTTTCTATTAGTGTAGTATAGTCTTTGCTTGCAATTGCGAATTTAATTTTTCTATTTATTTCGATTTCAAACCATGTAATGTGCGCAGACCTTTATCCTGATAATTCCTTAAGGTTTAATCAAAAATAATTTCTTGTCTGTGGTAAAAAATTATGTATATTTTACTGTACGTCGAGGCAATGGCAACGATACGGCCATATGGCCCCATCGTGAGGCAACAGACCGACGTGACTCAGCCGCACCTGGCGCTCGGCGCTCCGCAGCGCGGACCCACTGCCTACCAACTGACAGACATTAAATTTGTGCCAGCAAAATTATATGTATTTAATTGTGCAAATTCACAATTCGACAAACAAATTTAACATCTCAATGGACACAGATGTTGCCACAACCTATTGATTGCTCTTCATGTCACAATTTTAAAATGTAACACAATAAATGTATAAAAGTGTCAATAATAATTGAAACATATAATTATATATATTTCAATTATTATTGACACTTTTATAAACGTTTATCAAGACATGGCATCACTTAATTCGTCAAAATAGTTTGCCTAATTATAGATTAGATATGATAATTATAGTTCCCATATACCATTTTCCCATAGAATAGTCATAGTAGATGTCTCCTACACTATGTTACTATCAATTAGCTAAACTTTATTATTTATACAAACAGAATAAGACATGTTATTATTTATGATGAAGAACTTATTTGGATGAGACTCACAGATAACAAAAGATATGCATAATAAATAGTTATCAGTCTGTGATGTTGATCTTAAGAGCGCAAACAGTGACTACTGTCCTTGAATTTTTTACTTGTTCACATCGAGCTCCACGCAATACCAAACTAACCATATTTAGTAACCGTATTATAGGATTATTCTAGTGTTGTGAATAAGTTATGCGAGTACATATTTAAATCTCATTATAGTATGATACATGAACTATGGAATGACATAGAGCATTTTTTCTATAATTTAAATATTTTTTATAGAAAAACAGCTTGGAAACAAACATCTGCAACCAGTTCCACTTAATTAGGGTATTGTTTTAAGAAACGTGCCAGAGTTGCTTTGCTGTTTTATCTTTACAATTTAATGGAACCTTTTCGTTACAGTGCCGTATAAAAAATAATTGATGTTAATAAGTGTATTTATTATTAATACCTTCATAAAAAAAAAAATTCAGTTTGACTTTCTAACATTAATATAGAGTAAAATATGAATTAAGAATCAATTATGATGGTTTTCAAATTCAGAAACAGAATATAATATTTTGTTCAAATTGCTATGAGGTATTATTCATTAGGTTTTATTGTATGTTTTGTTTGTGTAGAGTAATTAATCTGGAATAAATCTTTTTTATTCTTGTTCTATTCACTTCTGCTTCCAATATTCAATCCAGCTCGATCAAATTTAATCTTCAACATTGAACCTACTGGAGTGAGATTTTTCTTTGAAAATAACCACATTGCATTTATTGCAGTAGGTCCATTCCTTAATTTACTTATATTCTTCAGTTATTTAACTGAAGTACTGAACTACTAAATAATTTACTACTAAATTCAATATAAAAAAACTCGACTAACAAATCATATGGGCATTTAAATTACTCTTATTTGGTGCAATTAAAAAATGATATACAAATCACAACTGGTGGAAAAATCCTTAACTTGAGAGTACTCCATCATTTCAAATATGTAACTAGTTTTCAACGTCACTCAATTAAAACAATATCATTATATACCGATTCTATTGTACTGATAAGAAACACCTATTATAGATCTAATATTTGATAAGCCATACCATATAGTATAATAAATGTAACTAATGAAAACTATTGGTTCTTGCTCGTAATATTACTAACTAATTACTTATTATAAAATTGAAATTGGTATAATTTTAGCTATGTAAGGTGCCATTTTTATTATTATTAATTTTAAAAAATATGACGCAAAAGTCTTTGTTCAGTTATTTAATTATAATTGCAAATTTTCAAGTATTAACATTATTTAACATAATAAACATTCACATTAAATAAAACAATGTACATAATATGTTTGCAATATATTGTGTAACTTAGGTTTTGCAATAATAATTTTTTTTTTTTTTTTTTAATTTAAACCTAGCTAACTTTACTTAATATTCCCCTAATACTGGATGCATTATACATCAAAGTTTTTTTTTTATTAAATCAGTTAAAAGAGCAACATCCATGTTTCAAGAAAATGGGACACTGTTACTTATTTATTAGTGTTTATGAGTAATAAATAACGGTCATCGCTTGGAGCTGTATATCAATTTCATAGCTTTTAGTCTTAACTTATTTGTTTATTGAAATGTAAAACTGGGGAAACAGCTAATACACTACTGTGTCCAAGAACAAGGTGCTGTTAGGTATTAGAACATACCTATGAACCTCAACTTTGTGCTCTAGGTATGAAGTAAACTAGGCACATCAATGAATATTAAACAACTGTAAACCAACAGTGTCCTTAACAAACAGGTAGTGATGGCCAAAGCAACGTAAACAAGTTATGCTTATTTCAAACTGAACAATATATTGTTTATTAACAATTTCCTTATTCTGATAAATCATGTCACATAAATATGCAGCATTATTGCATCCACGAGATTTGCTGTATGCTAAAAATTAAGACTGTAATGTTTGACTAACTAACATTAGGAAATCAAACATTTTTTGTCATATATAAATATGAAACTTAATTTTTCTGTTCTACTCTATGTAAACCTAACATGGCCAAATCTAACACCCCTTTGTTCGTGTTATGTTTTTGTAATACATAAATATGAAACTTATTTCAATTACTTATATTCAAAATATGAATATTATTTCTGTTCCACTCAGTTAGACCAAGTTAGTTCCATCAAGTTAAAGTGCTAAGAAAGACCGCTATGTCCGTTATTCTTTAAAAGGCGGTACAAGGGTTTCCTCTTGACATATTAATACATAGATATTTAAATTAAATTTGTGCATTCCTTGTTTACTTATTTTAGCATTTATTAGACGAAGTAATGAACAACCACAAATAAAAGTAAATATTATTTAAAAAATGTATAAATACACTTATAATATTAATGTGTTTTTTTGTTTTACATTGTTTTGTTCTTTTAAAATTGTTTAATATTATATTGTCACACTTCAGCACCACTCAACATCATAAACAAGGGTTATCGATTTGGAACAGCATAGTTTTTTTAAGTTGTAGATGTTCTCTCAAGAATGTAATGAATAAATAATGGGTACGAGACTGCGAGGACATTGAACTGACAACAAGGAAACGTGATTCATTATCCGGCCTCGCCAAATTGCATTGTACTCGCTATTGCAAAGTACCATCGGTAAGTCTCCACCGAAACTAATAAAAACGTGTGTTTAGCATTATTCATATATTCCAATGGAAAATTTATCTGCTACTTGCGCTGAATCGATGCGAGCAGCAATGGATGTCACGCGATGTCTTCAACTTCAATCACCTAAATTTTAAATGAAAAACATGAAATAAACTCACCTCTTTTTCTGGTCTTGATCCGTTGACCCGATAATACTGGTTTTTCTATTTTTTGACTCATACAATTTATTGCTGAAACAAATACACGTGGCAATTAGACGGCGCTCGAAGGTAGGGCCCGTTACATGTCAAAGATGCTAAGTTCATCGCCCGCGCCATTCGACATTTCGACACCTCCCATTACACACATATTATATGTTTCTAATATATACTATCTCAATTTCGTTATGGCGTCACCTACTTACTCAAAGGGCAACGGAGCCGTCGAGAGGACACGGGCAGAACACGGGAACGGGAGAAAGTACTAGAATTACTAGATAACAAGTTCACGTATGACTCAGCAAGGATTCCGTAAATTTTCCGGAGTTTTTAAATTTATAACAATTTCTGCGCGTAAAAAACAAAGGCGATGCGCAATCTCCTTGTGTGTATCGATACTCACGTAGTGACAGGTTATGTAGGAGCCTTTTACTCCTTTTGCGGGTTCTCTCGGACTGCGCCTGTTCAGAAAAGAAAGAAACGCTGCGACGATCTCTATTCCCCCGAGAACTAGAGACAACGTGTGTGGAGTCGCCGGATATCCGGAAATGGAGGTCTCAATTATTGATTCAAATCTCTCGTGCCAAATTTTCTCCTCGTCTCTTATGAAAAATTTTGAATGCTTTCGTTGCACAAATCTATTTGGAATACTATATAGAGAAAACAAAAACGTAAATGAACAATATTTTTCTCAATTTCGAACGTGAACAAAAACTAGGTCAAAGTGTAATAAAAATATATCGTCAGAAAATCCACAAACTACCGAACATAAATTCAAAAACAGTATTTTTAGAGACGACACAGCAATTTTATAAATTTTGTATTACAATATTATAAAATCTTAAATTGAAAGGAAAACATATGACTAAAAATGGCCGATGTTCATATCATAGACAATATTATTATTTACTACAGATAAAAACTTTAAGTAGAAATATAAAAAAAATGGTTTTGATTTTCTTTAATCTATGTTTTGAATATGTCATTATTTATTTATTTTATACTAACATCTATGATAGATGTTATATTCTATCTTTGTTTTTTGGAATGGTAAGTGTGTTTTAATTTATTTTGCTGATTTTATAATATAGCTAACTCCAGGAACACAACCAGGAACCATAAACTAACTCCAACAAAATAAAATATCTCATATTTTTATAATTTAATCTTGGGTGTTGCGTTTGCGTGTTGCATGGTAGCATAACAAATTAATAACTTTTAATTATTTTGAATTACAAATTAAATCATTTTCAAAAACTAATGGGACTAAGTGACAATTAACGACTGATGTGAATTAGCAAGACGTAAGCGCGGCAACGTCCCGGCACCATTTTTAAAAAGATGTGCCTATGCGTTTTCTTTTCGCCTTTTCTTTTTCTCCTCCAGAATTTAAAATCTGAAGTTCAATATCTAAAGACAAATGAGAAAAATGACATTCATAAGTGTAGTGCATTTAAAAATACCTTCAGTCATTACATAAATGATTTGCGTTTGAGTTTGTCCCACGCCCACCGATTACTCTCAAACTGTCGAGGCAATGACGACAGTGCACATCGTCATTGAATCATTTCTGACTGAGTTGATAGAAGTTTCGCCAACCCTAATTGTATTACCTATGTTTATTTGTCGTACAATCGATGAATCGACGTTTGTCTTTGGCTGTGCTGAGCGTAGGTATTTACGCCAACCACATATTGAGGAAAAAAACTATGGGTTATGAAAAGAAAGAAAAGAACAAGAACATGTCATTTTGACTTAAAGTTGTCAATGTCAAATTCGTCGAAAATAATATAGGTTATATTTTTCGAGTCGTATAATAAGATAAAATGAATTTAGTTTCAATTTATTTGAATTAAGGATAACATTTGGCATGGACTAGACACTGATATCAACAGTTAAATTGCACACAACCATATTAATAAATCACAAAAATGGCTCATTCTATCTTGACTAAGGTTAGTTTTAACATTTTCATATACTAAATTTAATTAATAACTTAGCTTACTAAAATATTTGATTACATATAAATTGTAAGGTTACTAATTTCTGGAACTTGACCCAGCTTGAAGATTAGTTAGTGACTTCATTTTTGTACTGGAATTCTTGGAGATTATTTATTTTAATTACCTTTCCTTCTTACTACTTTCCTTACTTCTACCAAAAGGGCTCCCTGATACATTTTATTTATTAAAATTTTCATGTGCACCTTAAACTACAGAGGAAACAATATAGGTAATATTGTACATTTTGTTATAAAATAATGTGATACAAGTAATTGTAATAACATTAGAAGTTTTCTTTTTCTTTCAGTTTTATTGTTTGCGTATAGCCCCAGCCACAGTTGTTATACCATGTCGGACCACCACCAGTAAACACTGGAACCCCAAGTTCAAGAAGCTGCGAGCTCAGAAAGTGTTGAAGGTAGATTTGCCAGACCTAAATGAGGAATATGAATCCTTGTCCCCCTTCAAACAGAGACAGAAAATGAAGGAGCGAGGAGTTTTGCCTCCCCGGCCGTGGATGGAGCGGCCTTTTTACATCTCTGCTACAGGTATGGTCGTATGGTAAATCACCTGATGTTTGAGACTCTATTGTAAATTTAATTTTGTTCTTTACTTATCTGTGAATCACTTATGAGCAGGTTGCACAAACATTTGATACAGACGACAAGCTGCATGGTGCAACCGTGACCATGCTAGACTGTCATTCGAAAGTAAAAGGCGGAAATTTGAATGATGAGTCTGATTGTGGTCTGGGTGTGTGGGTATTGTGTATTGTCCATGGCACCCACGGCATCCTATTGTTTGGCTATGAGTGTGTGGCATTATATTTTTCATCACATTTATTGTTTTTTTCTGGTTGTGTGAAAGACTGGAGAAGGTGAGAGATCTTATAATATTCACACCTAAGCTAGAACGTCAGGTGGAAAGCAAATTTATTTCCTTCCTACTATTAGTTCCTATTATTTCCTACTATTATTTATTACTACAAATACCAACCACTTGATTCACATTAAAATACTTGCTGTACAAAGCTGTGCATATTTTGCCAAATTAATGTTATACAATTAATTAATATATAGTTGCTTTCATCTAAATGACCTCCAATTGTCAGATTTACAGATGCTTATATATACATACATACCTTATAAAATACAAAACCCTAACATAAGCTAACCTGTAACAAACCTACAAATTATCATTTGAATAAAATTTACAGTGCATCTTAACTAGAGGGTGTCGCTAGAGATACAGCACAGTGTGGTGCACATGAGTTACAGAAGGCCAAGAACTCTGATATTCTGTAAATATTCACACACTTCAGTTCACGAATTTCGGAGGAAGGCGCACTAGTCTCCTACAACTGAGGCTTCGAGCAGGACCAAAGTCTTATTGATTGATTACCATTCCAGGTGGAGTCTTTGAAGGTTACATTCCACCAGAAGGCGACGGCAAAGCATCGCTGGTGTCGACAACGCGGGCCAAGCAAACAGTTCAGTTACTTGAGAAGAAGTCCAAATCTATGATGGCGATCCGTAAAATCAAGTCGTATGACGAGGATTTCGATACCAACGAGTTTGTAGGCAAGGCCCAGGATATCTACATTAAAGCTCACGAGAGCCTGGCTAACAATGACAAGAGGGCGCTGCGGTTGTATGTGACGGAGAAGGCGTACCCTGAGTTTAGGCACAATTCACAAATGAAGACCATCAGGTGGAAGTTTCTGGAGTCTTTGGAGCCGCCGCGGGTTGTGCACGCGCGGTGTACTGATGTTGTTAGCAAGGAGAATATATTTGGCCAGGTATGTATCTCGGGTTGTATGTAGGTGACTCCAACCGTGTCTCCCACTCCTTGAGGCAGTCCCTACTGACCAATTGCATGGGCAATAGTGCCAAATCGCTTTTAAGCACTTCAGCTCTTTATAACAGGAAATAACATAAAAATGATGTGGTGTCGTGGGACACCAGGTAGGAACGAAGTTCCTTCGGCTAATGAAGGCAACGGCGAACGAAAAGAAAGAGGGAGAAAGAGAAAGGTATTATACACTACTCGCTTGTGTATGCGACTGTCGCGCCTGCGCACGTCTCATTTAACGCTTTTATTCCACGCATTTTTTCTTACGGTTTTACTATCACATATTTTTCAGTTCGGTCGCCGCAGCAAAACCTATCCCCTCCAAGCCTGCCGTAAGGAACTTCGTTCCAAAATTTTCCGACATACTTATGGGTTGGCCACTAACCCCTTCACCAATCCGCACTGGAGTGGCGTGGTGGAGTATGTTCTAGGTCTTCTCAGTTATGTAGAGAAACTTAGCAGTGGGCCATTATGGGCTGAAGGCAAATGGTATAAAAAAGGGCGAGCTATAGTTTAGTTCAGTTGTCAACTCCAGTGAGGGTCGTGAGTGTCGCGACCCCCTCAACGGATTACTTTATCCTGGACTGTATTGCCAACGGTGCCAGTTCTCTGCATTGTGGATGGCGTCGTACACTTTACTGGCGAGTGGGGTGGATTTGATCCGACCAACGCGTCGGACCTGCCTCGCAATCTCCTCCCCTGGACCTTGTTGTCAACTGGCCTTATTCCAGGTGACGGTCCGCTTCCACACGCGGCAGCAGCTCGCCGTATACGATCGGTTCGGTCGTCTGCTGCACGGCAGCGAGATCCTCGCGAAAGACGTCCTGGAGTACATCGTGTTCGAGAAGCATCTGTCGAACGTGTACGGCACGTGGCGCGTGCACGACAAGATCATTCCGGACTGGGCGCCGCCGAAGGACCCCTCGACGCTGACGCGGGTCATGCCGCCGCCGGTGCCCGAGCCGGAGCCGGAGGCCGACGCCAAGGACAAGGAAGTGCCTGCTGTAGCTGATAAGTAGTTTGTATCTGAGTTTTATTAAAGTTGTTAGAGTGTTTAGTTTTTGTTTTTTAGAATTTCCTTCCTAGTTATTACGACAGTCTCCTAATTTTGAAAATAAACTCGAGTTTGCACATTTCTTTATGAAGGATATTTCGTAGTAAGGATTGTAGTCTTATTTATTTTAAACTGAATTGCAAGTTTGAAAAATATTTTGTAAAAGATGTTTTAAGATTTAAATGTATTAGAATTAATGTTAAGACATTAATTCTAATACAACTAAGGTTGTCGTAGTTATTTACAAATGATATGATAAACACCGCAGTTCTAAAATTTATCTTTCTTTATAGCACTTAAAATTGGAACTGCTCACGGGGCCACCGTCACCAATCCCGATTTCAGAGTTTTTTGTATCGATATGAGCCCAGAGATTTTTCTACAATCAGTACATTTGATTTGATTTTTAAAGTAATTAACAGGTTATCCAAGTAAATAAAAGTCATTTATAAAGTTACCATGTTTATTGACTATCTTGACAATGTGTTTAATTAATAGTCTGTGTTACAATAAATTAAAATAACCTCACCAGTTACATAAAAAAATCACGGACTATCGACTCAAATAAGTAGAATTCACAATAAAAGTTCTTCAGTGCTACGTGGATGTAAGTGCTGTAAAAATGCAGTATAAAATACATTAATTACAAATTTATCCTAAAGTATTTAACGTATTTCATTGATCCTATACCACACAACACACAGCTCTGCTAACTAAAAATACATTGAAGTCTTATGATATACAACCATATATTAGATCCATATATTATTATTTATGTAAACACCAGGCATACTTTTTGTACAATTTTTAATATATATTTGTACAAGTTAGGTCCTTCACAGATGTCACGATTTAATGACCAATTTTTTTTTTCGAATATTACAATAGGATTTTTTAACAACATATTGAAGTTAAAAACCAAAATTAACAGATTTTTATCGCTGGAAATGTATGCGGAAATCTTTGAACATAGACGCTCAGGATTTCCTTAAAATTTTCTAAATATAAGGTTGCCAATTGGACGTAACGTTGTCTGAAAGGACCGTAAGTTTACAATACAATTATCGTATAATCGAATATACAAACATCTTTTATGTTACTGAATTAATAATGTTTAGCATCCAATCAATCAATATTCATACAAACTGGAATGGTTTCTAGTTAAAATATTGTAGGAAATTAATGAGATTTCGTAAATTTTTGAGCGACGAATGTGGTTAATTTTCAGATGATTGAAATATAACATTTTGATCGAGAATAACATTATTGAAACATTTTCAATTTCATAATAAAGTCTTTACCAGATCTTTGTCAGAGAAAATGCAAAATCACCAAATATAACACATCTACATTGTGGCAAAGTGAATAACTAATTTTGCCCCAAACTATATGTTTAATGATTTTAACAATTGAAAATATGACACTTGTAAACAGAAATTTTATTTCATAATCGCCGGCACAACAGAACACATAGAATTTAAAATAAATTTATTATTTACAGAGGTACATCATTTAAACTGACCGAATAAAGATAAATTATACAAAATATAAAATCGATTTCTTTCGATGCAGCTATCTTATCTTGCAGCATTCGTCACACGCCTGTATCTACAATCGAGAAAGCTACATTTTAAGTTTATTTGACCACATCTCGCGTTTCTTCGGTAAATCTATAACTATAAGTACTCGCACTAGGGACAGACCTACGATACAAGACCATAGCAAATATTTAAATCACCGTTTTGGTGATCAAAATCGACTCCGTTACAATTTTATTATTAGTACAGATCTCCAGATCGTTTCCCAGCGTCTCTCGACTATAGACACGACTCTCGGCGCGAGGTCGGCGGCGGCGTCAACCCTTGTCTCGATCCCACGCGTGGGCGGCGCGCGGTGACGTCACACGAGGGTGGGCGCGGCGCGCGGCGCCGGCTTGGGCGGCAGCGGCGGCGGCGTGCGCGGCGGGACCCTCTGCCGCTGGCTCTCGCGGAGGTTTTCCAAGAATTCTGTAATAAATTTACAAACTATATTATAAAAGAAACAACTAAATCATCTCATGTCAAATGGGATTTTGGACACTTCGAAAACATTAATTACGGCTGAATTTCGACTGCAACGCAGGGAGTCCGGTTTTGATACAATTATATCAAAAAAACATATCCATACATCCATTAATCCATCCTTTAATAGTCCACAAAAACAAATAATGTATATTAAATTAATGCTGTCCTTCAGAGTCAACTTGGTCACTTATTACTCACAGGGGGTTACCTGCATAGTTGCATACCTTACCGTTATCCATAGTGTTCACAAAGGTGTATGCAGTAATCGGCACTTGACCAGCGTTGGGATAGTTATAGATATAGGTTAAGAAGATTAATCACTACTGGGCACTATAGTGTGGATCGACCATTACCCCTTTTCATAAGGTCTGTGCACATTACATCAACTCGGCTCCGATTCAACTCACAGGAAATCATTGAAATGTGAGTTTTATTTCGTAATCTTTACATTTGAATTTTAACATTTACTTGTTGCCTTAAACTCGACGTGCCAACGCGCGTGACACGATTCACGTACATACGACCTATTAGTTCATGAAATTGACGTCAGCACTAACCGTGTACGAGGGGCTGTAGTGAAGATACGAGACATTTCCAACAAGACGATATAAAACTAACCGGGCGGGTGGTGGTGCAGCGGCGGGCCGGGGCGGAGCGCCGCGCGCACCCGGCCCGCGCCCCCCGCGCCCGCGCCGCAGTCCCCGGCGGTCGGGCCCGCGCCCCCCGCGCCGGAGCCCGCGCCCGCGCCCGCCAGGCTGCCCGTGGAGCCGCTCAGGTCGGTGCCGCAGCTCGATATACTCGCTGTCATGTATTCCACGCTCTGGGAATGCAACGTTTAATATTAGGACGAGTCTTAAAGAAGAAAGTGAATAGGTATTCACTTAGTTAATGCGCTTACCATCATTGGACATCATCGCCACTTAAGTGGCATTGATTTCAAGGATTAACTTAAAATTAAGGATTAAAGTTAACAAATCCCATTGACCGTCCAGGCCATCCCTTGAAACTTCCCGCTACAATGACATGTCACGGAATCTCGAGGTCATCGCACCGCCTTCGCGGGAACAGTGGGAATAGTTTGTTAGGACCTCAAACCGTGGAGATCTAATGAAAACTCGATTTTTGAAAATTCTATTTCATTCAATTTTAATTTTTTTAGCGGGTAGTTATAAAAATAATTAAATGTGTGCAATTCACATGTGCTAGAAGTGAAAATAGTTTGGTTAGATGTCATAACTACTGTTTTAGCGCTGCAGCGAACTTTAGTTCCAACTCTTGCTAATGTTCCTATCTCATTTTCTCCCACGTTAAAATGTGTCTGTGTCCTTTTCGTTTCCGTTTCGTTTCATGTGCGCGTCATTTCCGTTTCATCGAATTCCAAATCACAACGATACTATAGAAGTTTTCACTACAAAAAGGCAGTCTGAAAGCGGTGTTACCTGCGCGTCGTCGCGGTCGTCCCGCTCGTCGGGCAGCACGAGCGCGCCGCCCGCCCCCGCGCCCGCCGCGCCGCCCGCGCCCTCCGCCACCTCCACCACCTGCAGCCGGCAGCCGTCCAGCTCCTGGCGACCATCACCACACTCTTAGTCATTGCTACCTTGTACTGGAGATCACTTATAAAACCTATTGCTCTAAATATGAATGGTCGACTTTAACAGTGAATCTGTTTTAAATATCTAGACCAGTTGTCGAGAACTTACATCTGCATTTCTGCATTTATTACTTACAATTACTAACCGGAATATTACTAACAACAACTAACAGGACTAACTATCACTAACAGTCCTTGCCCAAGTCTTTATATCTATTGACAAACCAAATGATGATCTAACACCGTCTACTAACGAGTCTTGTTCTGTGTCGGTCACAGTTGTGATGGGCGGCAGCGGAAGGTGGTGCTGCACGCTCGTTTGCTACCTTGATACCATAAGTTCATCAAGTTTCAGGCGGAACTCGTCTATCCACTAGCAGAACACACACAATATCATTGGAACGATGTTCCTTAACGCGGTTTGTGTGTAGTAAAAATTGTCACGTAACGAAATGCCGTATGCTGTGTATGTGTGTGTGTGCGCTTTCCCGTCAAAACTCCGCCGTTATTTTTTATTTTTGCGTTAAGTTCTGTTGCAGTGATGTTAACTCTTTGGTTTTCTAACAGATGGCGTTAGTAGTACAGTAACATTCTATTCAATGAATACAAAATTGTTTATGTTAATTTTTCTTCATAGTTAAAATATAAAATTATATATTTTTTTTTGACAGATAACACATCTAGATATGAAGTTAAATTACTATGTTAAACCACAAATCTATAGGCGCGATAGTTTTTCAGTAAAGTGTACCAAACGTTCAGGTAGTAGTAGATCACCTGCACGAGCGTGTCCGGGTGCACGGGCGCGCCGTCCCGCAGCACGGCGCGCGCGCGCGGCGCGGCCGGCGCGTCGGGCGCGGCGTACCGGCGCAGCAGCGGGCGCAGCACGTGGCGCAGGCGGCGCGCGGGCCGGCAGCGCACGCACACCGCGCGCGCGCCCAGCTGCACGCGCAGCACGGCGCGCCGCTCCACCGCCACGCAGCGCCCGCCGAGCACCGACGACGGCAGCGACGGCTCCACCACGTGGCTCGCGCCCTGCCCGACACGGAACTTGGTGTTAGCAGCGGCCCGGCTTTTTACAGAAAGTGGGAAAATCATTTTGTACTTTATGCACTTATGGATAAAATTCAAATTTGTTTGTAAACTGTTTATCGAGCGTTTTTGCATCGCAGACCATCTTACCCGTTACCGATAGTCGCTCATACAATAGTACCTGTTCGTCGCGCAGCATGACGTCCCAGGCGCTGCAGCGCAGGTTGCGGCGCTGCAGCAGGCGCTCCACGAGCGCGCGCACGGGCTCCGCGCGCAGCCCCACCACCGTGCTCGCGCCGTCCGGCAGCGCCACGCGGCACAGCGCCGCCGGCTGCGACTGCACCACCTGTTGGTCGCCACCATTCTAATTTATATATGTACTAGTGGTCCCAGCGTACTTCGTACCGCTTTATAATTAAAAAATGTTTTAGTGATATATCGACAGCAACGCCACCTACCGGGTCCAATTGTGAATCTAAACCATTCTCGGATCCACCTGAAGACACACAAAAAATTTCAACCAAATCGGTCAAGCCGTTTAGGAGGAGTTCAGTCACATACACACGCACACAAGAAATATATATATTAAGATAATTTATATATGTATAAAGCTATTTAATATTATGTGCGTGCTCTCCGAAGCACGGTAGCGGTTATTACGATTTAGATGAATATGTAGGAGGACTAGAACGTGTTTACGTACTGCGTGGCACCGCGGGGCTGTACGCATTTATTTCAAGGACAGGACCGAGTCGAAATACTCTATAGATATCATTACCGTGCCACTCACTGTACGTACACATTGGAAAAAGATTTCTCACTAAACGCACGATCGCATCTCAATAACCAGTGCAAACTGGACCAGATCCCCACCAGCGGTCACCAGCTCACGCCCCCCCATACACAGCTACGGACGGTAGCGCCGCCGCTATCTCTCAGTAACGTAATTTTCCTATCATCGGTAACCGTCACCTGTCCACGCGACAGCGCCGCCCTATTTATAGACCGAGATTAGAGATACACTCAAAGACAAGCAGTTTTATCTAAAATATACACAATGAATACTTATAATCATCGGAACATATCTTTGGTTAAAATATTCTTAGTAAGCATTTTATGCCAAGTTTTTATTTACGGAATCTTCCGCTGCCGCTCATGAAAACTGTGACTGACACAGAATAAGACTCAAATCGCCTTCTAACAATTTGAATTAATTTAGTTATGAAGTCTTTCGACAAGGTAAGCTGTGTATGAATAACTCCGAAGCACTCCGAAGCACGGCAGTGAAATTATTGTATTCTCGTCCAGGTGTAATGTGAAGGTCACAGGTGTAATGTGAAGTGAATTGAACTCACGTCGGTGACGGCGGGCGGGTCCTCGGGGGCGCAGTCCCGCTCGCGCGACGCCGTGCGCTTCCACGGGAGCAGGGAGCCCCCGCTGCGGCGGCGTTCAGACGCGTTCGATGCCGACTTCTTCAACTGGAACGATATTATACAATAAAAATTTGACCATTTCGGGGACAGCTTAGAATACTAAATACTGGACAGTATTTCATGTCGAAAGACCAGTGTGTCGTGAGAAACGACAGAAATCGACTCCTGTTTGGTGGTGGGACGCGTAAGGATTATACATATTATCAATTTTATTATCAAGCCAGCTTTAGTGGTGGTCAGCGGTGGGATCAAGTTGACCGATCGTCGCTGGCCGGCGCGGTGGGACTCCGGTTGTTAGTCGGCAACGTCGGCGGCTACTCGCTTTAAAAACAAACATTTCCAAACACATAAAGCACGGCAACACGGCAAGGTCGAAGGCTCATGTATGTTAGAGTAAGACACGTGTGTCCAGTACCTTGGTGGGCGTGGCGGCGGCGGCGGCGGCGGCGGCGGGCGGCGCGTACGGCGGCGGCAGGCCGCGCAGGTCGGCGCGCGCGCACTCCGCGTGCACGCCCGAGCGCAGGAAGCGCGGGTAGCTGTCGAACTTCATCACGTTGAAGATCTGCTTCTGCGCCTGCCGGCCACAACAACACAACCTTGTTACCAGTGCACGCCGTCGCCGATACACGCTTGTTGGTTTGAAGATATGTCGTGCGTAATCTATACTCTTAAAACTCAGTTACTGAGTGACTGACTGACGAAGCACAGCCGAAACTACTGAACGCAACAGGCTGAAATTTGGCATGTATGCTCGTTGGGAAGAGTAGGGGAGCACTAAGAGAGGATTTTTGGAAATTCCCCCCCTAACGGGATAAAAAAGGGGATAAACTGATCTTTTGGAAATTGGCGGGCGTAGCCGCGGGGGAATGCTCGTGTATTATATAAAATACCTGCACGATGAAATAATTTTTGAACTTCAATTTGACATCTTGACAGTTTCCAGGCACTCGCTCAACTCTCGCAACCATCCTCGCAACTACCCTCGAACTCCCACTTTGTAAACCAAACGAACACGTAGCGGAAACGCGGCGTGTGCGCAGCAGTTGATCCGCAGCTTAACTAGGTCACGGTAATAATATCATACAGTAGTGTGACTCGGCCCTGTCCTTGAAATAAATGCCTACTGCCCCGCGCGCTAGGGCCGCCTCTTTCTAGTTGTAGTGAATGTAAGTGGGTAAAATACGCACGCTCCCTGATTACAAACCCACACGTTCCATCGTCCCTATAGCACTTCTGTGGCTATTGTATACTTAATGTGTACCAAACGCCGAAGCGGGTAGGTATGATTCGCGTTCCGACCGTTTGTATGTAGATGGAATACTGTATGATACTATTACCGCGAGTGGGTCGATCAGTATGGCGGCGGGCCTCACCTGCAGGAACAGGTCGTCGGGCGGCGGGCGCAGGTGCAGCCGCAGCTGGGCCGCGCGCCGCGCCGCCGCGTCCACGTTGACGGGCTCGGGCGCGCCCTCCGCCAGGTGGCGCTGCCAGATCTCGCCGGCGAGCGCCGCCTCCGCGCGCGACCGGTACTGCTCGCACGACCACCAGAAACTGGGGACACGGCGCTCCGTTATAATCGTACCTACCGATACAGCGCTCGTACAGATTTGAACGGTGGACTACCAAATCCTGCTAATTACTCTTATTATACAAATCGTGCGTATTATAAATATAGGTGGTTTTACAGTCACGCTTACGCCAACGCGGTTGGTAAGCGCGCGGGCCACGAGCTTTGCGTCTCTTGGATCGTTACATAGTCGCGCCGTTCGCCCGCGCTGACGGCAATTCGGCAATCAGCGCGACTATGTAACGATAACGGCCCGCGCGCTTACCAACCGCGCTGGCGTAAGCGTGATTGTAAAACCAGTCATATTATCACTTGTTTCGGTGAAGGGGAACATAATGTTCTCAAAGGTGTACAGTTCAGCAATCATCAATCAATCAACTAATCACTCGGCCAGCGTATTTGAATAATGGCCTGCGCCCCTCGCCTTATAAATAACGGGGCGAGCAGTGTGGCAGTTGTGGGTTGCGAAGATCTGTTTTGTATGTTTGTCATATAAAACTCACTTGATGTTCTCAGCGGCGAACTCCTTGTGCAGGAAGTGCGCGAAGGCCGCAGCGCCCGCCGGGTCGGCCAGCAACTGCTCGAGCCCCAGCGACCAGCGCGCGACGCCGCCGCCCCCCGCGCCCGCAGCGCCCGCCGCGCCGCCGCCCTCGCTCACTTGCTGGCGACAACCAAACGAAACCTTCAATTACACGTTGGTACTAGCCAACACTATGATTATGAATATGCGGCGGAAATATGCACCGGTTTGATTTAGGTTTATTAAATTAAATCAGTGTTTGTATTTAATGGAATTTGGAAAAAATCAAATAAAATCCCCTCCACCAATCCGCACTGGAGCAGCGTGGTGAAGTATGTTCTAGGCCTCTTCAGGTATGAGGAGAGACCCATGCTCAGTAGTGGGCCATTAATGAACTGAAGCCACAAATAAAGTCGGAGCTCGGTCGCTCCCCAGGACGCCTCGCCTACCCGAAAATCTCCCTTTGCCAAATTCATATAACAGCTCGCTCTGCCAGCTTCACCCCAGTCTCATGTGGTGCTTGGTGGCGTCTCACCTTGCTGTACATGTTGCGGTGGTCGTGGTGGCGGTACGAGCTGCCCGCGCCGTTGCCGGTGGTCCAGCGGCGGAATGGTGACGACTGCTCGCTCTGTGGACAAGGAGAACGATACTTTAAAAAACATAGAAATAAAAATTTCGTATACAATGATCTGTAAGTTAAAGAAAAATTTATGTTCGTTTCGTCAAAATCTCAAATATTCCTAAGTAATTCGTTTTGAAATTTTTATACAAGTAGTATTTTAATAGAAGAGTGTTTTAAAATACATACTGTTATTTCATGGAATTAAGACAACAACAGTATAATTACATTATTTTTCATTGAAAAAGAAAACGTATATTTTTCGTCGTCAATTGTTAAGACATTACCACGCCCTACCAGGGTTCACGCCTAGACTTATAAACCTTTAAAATTCTTTAAAGAGCAATTAGAGCATGATGCAATATAATTATATTATGATTAATTAAACTAATAAAATTTCCGCACAAGACATAAAGAAGCAAGATAAGTAGACAAAATAATAACAACATGACATATTGTCATGCAAAATTAAAAGTGTATAATATTTGTGAAGGAACGCGTGATGCCGTGACATCGGCACAGAGACAATAGTAACCCATAAGGACGCCTCCACACTGACACCACGACTTTACGACTTGGCGACACGACTGGATTCAGGCAACAAGCTCTCTTTTAAATATACATAAGTATTATGTATTTTCAAAGAAATTTAATATGTCTAGCTAGACTACTTTTGCTCGTTATAAGTTTAGAAAACTTGGCAGTCATCCCTCCGGGATACAATCTGGCACATATACATATTTATGACAGGTCACGGTTATAAATTATAAATATCTAAATGTAAATAATACAAAATACAGTCGTTGTTTACCCAACTGCGGCTCAATCTAAAAGCGAGGATATTGTGTTTGTTTACATTTTTGTTTTTATGTAATAGATATAGATTTAATCATCATACCAAATGATATTAAATAGATACA
Organism: Ochlodes sylvanus; assembly: GCA_905404295.2. Classification (NCBI taxonomy): domain Eukaryota; kingdom Metazoa; phylum Arthropoda; class Insecta; order Lepidoptera; family Hesperiidae; genus Ochlodes; species Ochlodes sylvanus. Next base: position 9,518,845 of record FR990144.1, read on the forward strand.
GTACCTCAGATCATTTCAGATACAGAAGAGCCAGTATAAAAAAATCAAGTAAATGTTCACATACACACACACACACAGACACCAATGCCGCGTACGCGGGGTCACCGCGCGATCTAGCCCCGGTCCGTACCGAGGATGTAAGCACGGTAATATATTATGATACTATTACCGTGGTGTATGCACCTCAACAACCGTTGTACCAGTTGCGAGTTATCAGATAACAACGAGCGGGGAAACCGCCGACGGCGCCGGCGTCAACACACAAACAGATCTCCATATCAAACTATTGGTTTTCCTTGTAATAATTTATGCATAATCATTTAAGCGTACATCAATGATTGTGTCGCGGGCTCGCGGGTGGCATGGACACCAATTACACATCACTAACACCCATAACTTGAGAACAAACATTTATCTGTCACATAAACACTTGCCCCGGCCGGGAATCGAACCCGGGACCATACCACTACCAACTCGGGGTTGTCATATGTCGGGGGTCTGTGTGTCCCTCTTGGTTATTTCTAGCATTACATGCACCGTTGTGCCGTAATTGTTTAATTGTCGTCAGTAAAGTTTAAATCAATTAAATAATTACGTTTTATTATTTAATAACGTGAACACCACTTTACTAATTCACTATAACAACCGAATGCAGTAGCGATAGACTTGTAATTTAAACGGTGGTCCAAGCACGAGAGGCCCCGGTTCGAATCCTGCAGGTGTTTTTTGTAATTACATACCAACGTACTAGGAAATATAATTTATATAAACGATTGCTTGTGTCACGGATGGCTTTGACATACAAAAAATAACATAACTAATATAACACTCACAACCCGAGCACGAACATATTATATCTGTTACCTTTCTGCCACAGTACGAATCAAACCTAGAACCCCTCGCATCGCAGGCAGGGGTTTCCGTAATATCTCCTAAAATGTGCGTGGTTTTCCGTATTTCGGTTACATTACGTATTAAGCATAGTATTAGTGTATAATGTATGATCAGAGGCGGCAGTGACCACTTGCTACCGGGTAGGCCTTTTGTCGATAATTATTTATTTAACCTCTATTGACCCCTAGAACGAGTGGTATTGTTAGTGATATTGGTATTGTGAAAAACGTAAAAATGTCTCTCTGTTGTTTCCTTCCATTTCCTACTACTAAATACCAAGTTGTGGGAGGACAGTTAGGACACCCAAACCGCATAGCGAGTAGTGGTAGGTTGTAGTGATAATAGCAACGAAATTACTATGTTACAGTCGCAATCGCCATAGGGGATTCCCCAAAACCAATAATTCTATTAATTTACCTCAATTTTCCAATCAGTGACGTACCATACAACCATTTTTAAAGACACCAACGAAGAAACTGAATTATGTCCAAATACGGATACAGAGTGTATTAGAAATCTATTTAACCCTATAAAACTTAATTAGAATAAGCGTTAAACGTGTAACACTATTATTAATTTGTCACTAATTCACTGATCCAAATCGAAACCTCATTGCTCGTAACACTAAACATCACATCACTTAAACACGACCTTACAACTGACTTAATGTTAACAAAATCCCGATATATCCAGTATACTCTGGATAATTCCGGTTGGGTGGATGCGGCGCGGCGGCCGGTAGGGCTGCGGCCGGCCAGGGGACTGCGGGGTGCGCAGTAAACGCATCGTCCTCACTCCTCGCCGGCGACTCGGGCGCGAGCGCGAAATTACAATGACAATCACAGCGAATCAACTGTCCCGTTTCCGGCGAACTGCGTCCCAAGTTGGAGGATGAGGCGGGTCCCGATGGTTTATAGAAGGATATGTCTATTTAATAAAACTGTAGCGGTAACTACATGGGACATATTTGAGAAAAAATGTATGAAGGGTCTTCATCAGTCCAATAGAAGATAAAAAATATAATTTTTAGAATTTTTACAATTTTTGTCTGTATGCTTGACGGTCCCTTACGCTAAAACCTAAAGGAAATTTGATGCGGTTTTCGCAGTTGTATTGCTGGAGATGTAACAAGTTTATAAATATCTTTCTAAAAGCAGGGATTGCTAGGGGGTTTCTTGGACTCTTGAACAGGGGTTGAATGGTTTATGGGGTGCGGTGAAGTCTTCTTTAAATTATTATTCTAGAATATTGTACGATAAGGTGGCGCGGATTTGGGCTTGGGTCCATCATCAATCGCTATTTTCCGTTCTACGAGAAAACGATATTTTTAGATTACTTCGCAGAATTCCAATGTCATTTAAATTTGAATAATGTGTTTATTTTGCAACAATTCCCGAGGGTATGTAAGAGGGTAACTTGCGCGTATAGACAGGCTTCTTCTTCCTTCGGCTTCAACAGAACATGCACGTATAATATAAAAAAGTATAACAATGGTTGGTCCCGAAACGATGCATATAATAATGGCAAGTGTATTCTAATGCTAATCCCAAAGATACTATCACTTTGTTAAATCTAACAATACCTAATATCTTGTTCCTTAACTCTAGAGTACTAAAGAACACAACACTTCTCGACTAAGAAAAGCTATAGCTAATAACTCGACCTCAAATGCAGGAACTGGTATCAAATATCTCGATTCTATATTCGATACGACTGTCAAGACATAGGGAGCAAGGTTGAGGACAGATTGAGCAACGTCACACGCGTCGTACGAATCAGTTACGGCCGATGGCAACAGATTACTGGAGCAAGGCCTCCGCAAGGGCACGGATGAACCCGTGGCCTATTTACTCGGCCGACAGCGTAGGAACATACAGTAGTCCACCGCGTTTAATATCGGTGTATAATTATGCAAGATACTTTCATTTAAAACCCCTCGACTAAGAAAACAGACCAACACGGCTTGCTTGTAGACACGTCTTTGTCCCGTCATGAACCAACGCAGCTTATAACGCACAAAGATTTTCGTTGTAAGCCTGATGACGATATTCAAACATGAGGACGATACTATTTATTAGTGTGCGTTTCACATGGCGCGTACTCAAGCTTCGTCCCCAACGAATATTAACCTACTGTGCTAAACGTTGGCTCGGAGCTCCACATCGCCAATGGCCAGATCAAACGACATTACGACACTGCCCAGGGTCGAACCGCTAGATCCAGGACACATATTGCGTGGATTCACGCCCGCGAATATTACCACGTCAACGCACGGTTTGGTTATTAACATTAAGGTTACGTTTGATCGTTGTAACGTAAATAAGGCGGAAGGCCGATTATAAATAATAAGTGAAATGGCACAGTTGGATTCTGTTTCAGACGGAGATTCGTCTATGACTGAATGAAAATGTTGTAATTTATTCCGCAGTATCCGCCGGAATGGGAACTTTCGTTGTTGGAATACTATTTTGGACTAGTTGCTGCCTCCGTTTCCATGGCTACCGTTGCCACAACAGCCAACGCAACATGGGCAATTTAACTAGCATTCTTAAACATTCAAACCGCTCTCCGTCCCAGTTTACACCGTATCCTTGACGCAATTGGTTATGAACAGGAGGCAACCATCACTGCTGGCTACCGTCCAGACCCACAACCTCTAAACAAGGTCCAATGACGTACACAATAAGGTCCATAAAAGTAATCGCTACCAGCATGTCAACATGAATGGTTGGACTTGTCAATTGTTCGTCGTACATGGAATTGCTTTTATAACTGCGCGGTGTTTAAAATTTATTTTGTAGACTGAAGCATAGGGTTGAAATTGAAATGAAATGAATGTTGAATGTTTATAGAACAATAGCGGTGATGGTAGAGAGGATAGTTCCTAATACATTATTGTTTAAATGAATTATCATATCATGTACAGAGTAAAATCGCGTGATTCATAGTAGTACGAAGGCAGGATGTTTATATTTAGTCGTTTGGCGAAACGTAATGAACAATCGTGAATGAGTTCTTACGAAATGTTACTGATTCTTTATTTAATTTCAAGAACTCTGGAATTAAGCGGAATAAACAATTAAAATGAAACTTTCAAATAAAAATGATGAAGTCATTAATAAAATGGTTCGGTTTTAACGATCCTGTAGCATAGTTAGTAATTGATGGCCCGGGTTCGATTCCCGGGTGGTGCTGAAAACTATAGAAGCGTTTTATGAATATGCTCCGGACATATTCATAAAACGCAGGGATTCACTGTGATGCGGGCGGCCAATGCGACGATACACATCACCAACACCCAGGACGCCATAACCAATATTCATGTGTCAGATAAATGTGTATCCCGGCCGGGAATCGTACCAAAGTCAGGGTACCAAAGGGTCAGTACAGCTAAAGAAGACCAATAATATGTCATCATCAATAATAAACAAATACAAAATCGAGGTAATTAGTCAACACGGCATGATAATAAAATTGCGGATACAACAGTCCCGAGATATGTATAATGTACATATAATTTTACACAATGACACACAGGACCCCGGCAATGTGTCAGAATGTTAATTAATTATTGAACAAATCAGTGATAACCAGGACGTCTGTGTAGGGCTGCCAGACCTTCGGTTTTATCTCGAAGCCTACCGGTTTGAATGCATACCCGTGCTACGGGTTTGACACCGATATATCTCGGTGGCGAGCTGAACTACAAATTGGCAAAAAGTATAAAATATTGTGAGGGGATTATTTTATAGAATTAAGGTAGAAAACGAGTATGCAGCACCACCCTGCCTGTACCGCCCATGACAACTGTGACACTAGAACAAGACTCAAATGGGGACTAGGACAGTTAGTGTTAGAACATTGGTTGGTTAGTTTGTTAGTAAGTATGAGAACAGGGGAAGGGACTGTTAGTGATTGACCTGTTAGTTGTTGAAGTCCAGTTAGTAATTGTTCGTAAGAGTATCGTTTCAATTCGGTCACAGGTGTGTTGCCGAGGACTGAGATGGTCTAGAAGCGACCATCATCAAAAAGCTGCTCCAGTGCGGATTGATAGGCCAAAATAACAAAGTGACGCTTATTATAAAACCAGCTGTCCGATATACTGGTACTTACTATTTGATTGAACAGGCGGCGTAACCCGCACTACCGATCGATCGGTAAATAATTTCCATGACGTGCTAAACAAAAGTAAATTAATGGTAATAACAATTTACTCACGATTCTACTGAACGTCTCCAGGAACCTCTCGATGATGAGCGTAGGCATCTCACAGATGATGACTTCCCCAAATCTTCGGGGGATGATTAACAAGTCTAATTTCTAAGACAAAGACTAATTTCGAATACTTCAACCGTTCGCCACTTGTACGACTTAAGTTTGTAACTACAGATGAAATGTTCACTCTCCACTAGGGTTGAAACACAATAAAAGTAAAGATAAATGAAAAGTAATGTTTCTTAATACGTAGAACTTATTAAATGTTGTCCTTTAATTAATTAAATCTTCTAACAATGAAATTTACGCGATAATAACGATAAAGTACAATAACACTAACAAGTTTTGGCTATGCGATCACAAATAATACATTATTATTATTTAATTGTTAAACCTGAACAAGCGAATGAGGTAAACCGTGAGGACGTGCGCTCAGTACGGGCGCTGCGTCTACACTGAACCGAAGCCTCGAGCGACCCGTGCCTGAACAATAGATAATAGAATACTCTCGCAATGGCAACAGGTGCCATCTCATTAATTACATTATCAACGCGCTATCACACCACGCTAGGGCTGCAGTGAACGCCTATACTTACTAGAAACATATCTTTGTTAGTAACGTCGCGTCGGCCTGATTTGACCACATGCGTTATATTTCTCCAAGAACAACTACTTGAGTACGAGGCAGCTTTCAGTCAGCTTCTCAATTCAATTGTATTTTTTTATGTTTATTACTTCAGAACTTTCGACTGGGTGAACCGGTTTTGATGATTCTTTTTTAATTTGAAAGCTGGTGCTGTGGTCCCATTTCAATTTGATTCAATTCTAGTTCTGACAGTGGCATCCATGAGCAAACCATATAATATAAGTCTTAAATTTGCATTATTTTGAAGCTGGTTTATTTACTTGTAAGATTAGTCTTGCTTCTAATTTACATTTATTTCGTTCAAACCTTTTTTCTTGGCTGACCACGCATCGGCGACACCTTTGTTAATGATGTTCATGGTCAACTTATGATCTACGATCACTTACTATCAGAAGAATCACGTGACTCGCCTGCTTGCAGCCTTTTACATTAAAAAATCATCGTACCGCTGCTAAAAACCACATCATGAGCAACAGGAGGTGACAATAGGTGACACCCCTACAGGCACGCGTGGCCCGCGTGCGTGCCATGACGCTGGTGAAATGACCCTTATCCTAACACCTTCGTAAGCACATTACAAAACAACTTTTTTCATTACTTTCATGACATCATTATTATTACTTTTAGTTTATCTATTAATTAGTCACTTGTCGGTTTGACTCGCACTAGGTACTATTTATTTAATAATAATAAATTGGTGAGTTATTAATGCGGGTTTCCCGGTTCCTTCTCATCTATCCACGCAATTATGCCTATGGTTACGGACCCATGGGAGGAAATTACCACTTGCCAATGAAAGTTAGCTCGATTTTCGGCTAATGACTTTAAAAAAACGAAAAACCTTAGGTCACACGGCACAACGTGCGAGTAGCCTATACATTGCCGGTGTCGAACTGTACGCGACTTTGACCTACATTCGTAAAAATTAAACTATCACATCCTTAGAGTAAGATCACATCCAATAATCCTAGAATAAATTAGTAGATTAATTTTTTTATGGCGCTAAGTACCCGACTTATAAGATAACATTTGAATACACAACGAGTGTCTGTAAACAATGATACGCAACTTTACTCAACACCTACGAGGTAATTAGCATTGTTAACCTTTCTTTAATAAAGACCCAAAGTACGTGACTTGCCCGTAGAATCGTTCAAGAAACCTAAAAGCGCATCTCGTGGGCAACGGTTATAGTGTATGAGTGCTTAAAATTAAATGACAAAGATGCATGGGAATGATCATCTCTGCAACCAATTCTGCTCAGATAAGAGTAAGTATATAAATAATATTGAACTTCATTACTTCTAACCACAAAGCCAAATAGAACGTGCTTCAAACAAAGAATCAACCTATATATTTTAAGTATTTAACCCCCTTACAGTTGGTATATCAATCTAATCCTTCCCTATCAAGTGTCTACGGCATAACAAGAAATTATGAATTATATTGAAGCTCTGGGATCAGTCAGTCAGTCAATCGGGACACTCAGAACCTCAGGACAAACAGTTTCACACATAAAAATTCCTTTCTAATCGGATTGCTTACCACAGAAATGGTTAACGCACCGAGTATCAACAAACAATCTTATCAAATCTAACAAGTTGATTTATGGAGAAAATAACAAGGAATAATATTTTTATAGCTTTATAGTCTTTATACTTAGCGTACAATTGTTTATAGCCCCAATCGAGAATCCAGCTCGCTAGCCAACACCAACCGAACATTTATTGTCGTAATGTAAAACATTTGTCAGTTCTATCTATTGTATGGTTGGTTTATCTGCACATAAAACTTTTATTATTGAAATAAAAATTGACGATTTTTGTAACGTAACCCTAACTCTCTCTCACGTGTCTCCCCGTCTCTCTGTCCGCCCATCTGACACTACTTTCTAATCATGTAAAACCGGAAGAAGTTATATTCCATTACACATTTATAAAGCGCAGGCAAAATTAATTACATACTTACAAAATCAATGGTGGATATATTAATTACCCAATATGTAGATCGATGTTAGGTTATTCCAAGCAATTAGAAAACCAACTCTTAGCGTGTTGACCCGAGCCAATTTAAGTCTCATGAAATCCGTATAATCAATGGCTAATAATGAGTAACAATAAAATTATTTTGGACCCTCGTATTCTATGAAGGCTCTAGATTCTACAAGGAAAAGATTTCCTAAAACAAAGCGAAGATGCATTGTCGAATTAATAAACCAATAAGAGAATATAAAAGTATGCAAGTTTTATCAGTGCAGACTGCAGACATGGAACACACCGTTGTTATTATTTACGTTCGCCATGGTTATTGAATGGCAGGTAGTCGACCGAATTTGACGTCATCTCTGATAACATCTGAATGAGTTAACGAGTTATCCGCGTATACGCGCATTCATTGCCACTAATTTGCCCTTTCCTTCATAATAAAGCACCTTTTCAAAACGATAGCAGAAGCACAATAATAAATTAAAACATTCTGTTCACAGGAAATAATCTGTAACATTATCGCGGTAGAAACAATCGCTGATAGTTATCAAGTTATTGGTATATCAATAACTAATTTCAATAATTATATTTTAATATGATTTGCACGTTACGTTAAACCCGAAGTAAGTAGTATAATAAAAGAGATTTCGGTGCTTAAATTATTAAATTAAGCTATTCATGACGATGTTTTCCCAAGATCGTAACTGGTATAACTGAGTGGTTTTCCAAGTCACATTTATGGTCGCCATTTAGACACTCTTAATAAGATAGCTAGAACAAAAACCCATCAAAATAGTAAAATATTATCACTAGGAAAACAAAAGCATTTCTCGTTAATGCCCAACATAACACGGATTTAACAATACCTCGAAAAGGATTGTTGCTGAGATAAAATTGCTGCAGGAGATAACTCCAAAAATACACTTCAGAAAAAAGAAAAACAAGTACAAAGAGATAAACATTTAGAACATGTTAAAAATACTTTCATATTAATAGTCTATAACATAAACCCACCAACAAACAAGATAACAGAATCTGATAAGTATAAAGATTTATTCTTAATGCAATACATTATTTGCATAAACTGTATTATTTGAAGAACGATGACGAAGTAGAAGGTGTCGTCAAGGATTTGATATTATCTCTTTTAAAAATAGTACAGATTAAAGCAGTGCTGTTGAATCATATTCTGGTTTTACCAACAACGGAAATAATGTTTTATTCATGTACACGTTTGATAAAATACGGATGTTTTGTTACGTAAAAGTTCAAAATTAGTCTCAAATAAAATGAAATTTTGTCCAGAGTTATAAAAATGCCCTTTATTATTATTATGACGAACCCGTGGCCTAGTTGGTGGTGACCCTGCCTGCGAAGCGTGGGGTCCCGGGTTTGATTCCCGGAGCAGATATTTCTGTTACAGATGTATGTTTTCTTTTCATTGGTATCAGTTGCGTGTTGTGTTGTCCATGCCTCTGACACATGGGACCCTAGTGCGGAGGAAGAACGTGTCAGAGTTCGTGATGTGTTATTGAGAAACGGCAATTTTGGAAGAAGTTCAATTAAACGATATTTCGATTGAAGAATATTACTAGTGGTTTTAGTATAACGATTGGAAGCTTGAAGTCTACCAACGATGACAGCATATTCTATAATGGACGCATCTATCAAGCGTTCAATGAAAGTGACCTCAGTAACCACAATACTTGAGAAACAAGGTCTTATAACAAACAATACCCAGTTGAAACATGACCTATCTAACAACAACAACTGAACTATTACTAACAATAACTAATAGGACTAACTTTAATTAACAGTCCCTGTCCCAGTCCTCATACCTACTAACAAAGTAACTAGCTAATGTTCTAACACCGTCTCCTAACCGTACCTAATAACTATCCCAGTCCCGATTTGAGTCTTGTTCCAATTCGGTCATAGTTGTCATGGGCCGCAGTGGAAGGTGGTGCTGCAGTGTCGCTAGCTACCTTAATTCCATTAAAAAAAATCGATCAACACAAAAATAGCATTAGATCTATGTATTATATCACTGTTAATACTCGGTATATTGAAAACGAAAGCAAACAAAACAATTCTCAATAAATTCTATTGAATTACAACAAATTGAAACATTTCTAACATGGGAATAAAATACTAAGACAATTTGAAATTTCCCATTGTTACAAAGATGACTTGCTTATCATCAAATTGTTTATAGACCATATTCTTAAAGTGTTAAAGTTCACTTACCTTCGTTGCAGCTTTTACCAGCAAAGAAAAGGTTAAAACTTTCACTGGAGGTAAACGTCAAACTGCTGACGATGACACTGTCTGATCGCTATCACAACGCTACAAGGCGCACAGTTGCTTAACAGAAAGTCCAACGACGACATTCAGTATGTTTTCGACATGGCAGAGTCACCCGGAGGTGGCTGCGTTCAATCAACAACTGAGTGCTTTGGTCTGAGTTCTGATACCGAGGTACCGAGGTGTTCCCACACAATTCACACCGAACAATACGACGACTCGGCAATTAAACACAAATAGATTTACAGAAAAAAATCTAGTGTGTAATCACGGTACGAGAAACAGGAATCCTGTTTCGATGTGAGGAATTTCTTAAGACTTAACATAATAAGACCGCTTCAACAATTTACTTCGAAATCTTGGAGTATTTAACCTCAAACTGGTTTACGAAATGCCAATATTATACATTACACTCATAGTTTAATTACAAGAAAAGTCAACGGTACTACCCATTTGTATTATAATTTATAACACAAACCATATCAAGACATGAATATTCACGTTTTTTAATATAAAACAATATATTTACAACACAATTTTAAACTATGCATTGAGCACAACAATTATGTTGTGTGTGTGTGTCTATCGTGAAAGTTAGTTATAACAATATTCCGACAGTAAATCTTACCTACAGCAGGTTCTACAACGTAATCATAGACAGAAAATAACTACGATTACAAATGGTGGATTCAGACTTCAGCCAGAAAAATTCTGGATAATTAATTTAAGATAACTAATTATTAGTAATATTACTTAATTACATTACTTATAGGACACTACTTAAAGGAATTATTTCCTTCTTATCTGTCATTTAAAATTCTGATGTTTTCTTCAAACTTGCAATCTAAAATAACACAATAAAAGTGTTTATGTTCACGACTTCAATAATCCTGGTGAGTACGCCGGCCAATATTAATAACAATGGATATCAATAGCACTGTTTGTTTAGCTGTGCACGTCTAGCACGCGACGTCCAAACGAAGCGCACAAACACGTCAACAAACATTTGTTCAAACAACTGTTCGCAGGTACGGTATCACAAATGAATTGAAGGTAAAGACAAAAAGCTATCAATCGAATTGAGCACTTACCCCATCTTAATAGATACGAGAACTGAGTGAAGCTTTAGCAAATTATAGACAAACTAGAGATAGACTGTAACAGGGTCAAGCAGAACAAAGTCAAGGAGCCGATTGAATAGTTGGATTCGATTTGAGTTGAAAGTAGAATGTAAATACATACAGGCAAGATAATGCTCGGTTTAATATACAGTACATTAAAATAGAAACAACTATTAAAATCAACTATACAATCTTGAATAATGTCGATTCAATGTGAACTTTATCCCACATGGTACACTTAACTATTACACTAAAAACTGCATTCTGTTAAATGTTTATTAGGAATAATTAAAAATTGTATTTCCAAATCCATCTTTCATCAAATAAAACTTCTCAACATCAAGTAAGCGAAGTTACTCGAGGTTCGAATGGTCTGTGAATTTATTAGTGTAAGAATACCATTCAAAATATGCCTTTTATACACCGTTTGAATTAACGACTACTACATTGTGACATTTATAACTGCATATCATTTAATATTTCGTTTGAGTAACTTTTAGTTCTCATTAGAAAACATGTCTCATAAGTTTTAATGATTGGAGTACTTTGCCGGCTGTTGTAAGAAAAAAGATGAACTTGTGTTGCGTCGTATTACAAGGGAAAATAGGTATCAGAAGTAATTAATGTATCCTAATGGCTATGTCAAACAATGGTCGTTACGTCAATGCTATTTGTTAGGTAATAACTGAGAGCATTGCGAATACGAGAACATTATAAAAAAGATGTATCCATTGCCACAAATGACGACAAAGATACGTAACTGTCTATTACACGCAGACTTTACGTTAAACATTGTTTTTCTTTATAATTACAACAGAAAAAACATTTATTGTATGTTAATAACAAACGATTGAAATGCAAGTACGTGCATTTAGCAAAAACATTCAACATGCCGATACAGAGAATTAAGAAATTATTTTCTATATTTAGCACACATAAATTCGATGCCCGATAATATGCATATCAATTTGTTTTATTTCAGCTCAGATTGAAATTTTATTTCCTTCAAAATGTGGTCATAAACCACATTTAAACTCCTACTTCATATTTATCGTCACATAAACATCTACCGCGTCCGGGAATCGAATCTGAAACCCCTCGGTTCGCAGGCACGGCCACCACAAACTAGGCTCCGGGGTCGTCAATCGTCGATGTGAAATTGCTTAATATTTATTGTTGTAATTTCATTTATGATTCTTATTTTATTTGGAAGCTGGTGCTTCCCGTGTGGTCCCCTTTCAATTTGGTCCAATCCTGACATTGGCATCCATGAGAAAATCTAGTCTTAAATTTGTATTATTTTGAAGTTTTTTTTACTAGTAAAAATTATATATTATTCCCGGAACCATTTATCTACTTAGAATTTTCTTTACATTAGTATTATTTATGTTTATAGCTGGGCGCAAATACTTCTAACCATAGTCTGCTAGCCGTCGGTTGTCACGTAACGGTGGTGTCGTCGAAGGCATTTGAAACGGTGGTATTGTACCGTACGGCATTCCTGTTAGCACTTGGACTGACAATGACATCTACACTTTTGGTTATTAGGGTTTACCAGTTGGGACACATTTAAGCAGAAATAGACTAAACAAGTGTGGTGTAAGCCAAACCTAGAATCGTCACTTAAGTAAAGGTGGACATCGTTACTTAAGTAAAGGTTGACATCGTTACAGAAGTAAAGGTGGACGGACATCGTTACTTAGGTAAAGGTGGACTTCCGATACTTCCATATCAGAAGAGACCTTTGAGATCCATTCTAATTCAAAATTTCTACGTTAATAATAGCATCCCATGTTAGACGAAGAATATTTCACGAAGCCAACATGTTTACATGATAATCTCTATCGGACATTGATCCTGAGACAGATCCGACGTGTACTCGAATGTCGCGACACCATGTTCTAAATTTGTTAACCCGTGCCTCAGTTACATCATCGCTAATGTCAGTACACATATTTAATACCTCCACCTCCAACATATGTAGAATATAATCTCGGTCTGATTTAGTTCTAGTTTTCTTTATGGTAAATAGGTGACCCGGTCCGACTGCAACTTCGGCTGTGCGATTAGATTCACAAATAGATAACGAGCTCTTAAGTTTATTCTTTATACTTCGCTCTTTATTTCACCTATTTATTTGTTGTTTGATGCATACTAAAATTATACAAAAAAAAAACATTCAGCTGAATGTCGATGTTTAATGTTTCTTTGTTTCGATGACCTAGGTCAGTATTCTGTAATTTTGTAGTGTTGTACATGCATGTTTTAATTATTAGGGCTAGTTTCATTATATTATCCACCGACGGACGATCAAAACGTGATTTTTTAAACATATCAAGAAGAAAAGAAAAAAATATAATTTTAAGCGGCATAAACCACCACGTTTAGATAAATATGTAATATGATATTTACACTTCACACCGCATTTGTGTTACTACTCTTATCGCCACCGCTGACATAACAGTAACAGACATAACGCTCTGTTCATTCCACGACCGCATCTTCAACATCAATTTAAACCCACATCAGTCAGAGCCATGTGCATTTACAGCGAGTACGCTGACGTTGAAATCACTGAATTTTGAATCTCATTATCTACATAATTAAGACTACTTGTCGCGCTTTCGTGGACTGTAAAGCACTGAAGTTGAGGCGATGTGAAGTATAATGTATGTCACATTATGTGTTGCTTTCATTAACGATATGTTGAGTGAAATGCAAAGTTTACATAAATGTGTACACTGATAACGTTGAATTTTCAATAGATTCAGTATGTTATCTTCCCATACAAAATCCAAGTAGATGACTATTTGAAATAAGCAAATGGACGCCGACCTACGTAGGTACACCGACACCATATATTTGAGCGTAACGAGATTACTGATGAGGTTTACATTTGACGACACGAGGGCTTGTCTGAGGCACGTCACGAACGCAACAGACCGGAGGATTAACCAGTTGTCACGGATGGAGGAGCCGTTGACGAAACAATAGATACGCACGTCATATTCATGGGATTGTAGGGCATTAACATAACGATGCAAACAATGCCGCGAGTTAAGCAATTTTCAGTGATGTCAGTCAGATGCCAGTGACGTGTGTGTGAAGTGATATGGATGGGCGATCGCTAGTAAATTTTCTTGAGCACGAAAGCGTGTTTCAGAAGACACGTCAAACTTGTATAGACGTAGATGATAGAAATAGTGAAGCTATTCCACATGCATCGTCTAAGAATACTTGAAGCATGGATTACCTGATTCACTCTGAATCAGTATGGTGTTAAATCAAGATCCTTCTGAAATACGAGAGGAATCCGTTGACGTTGAAATGCAATGCAAAGCAAAGTTGGAATGAGTATCTGCACAGTGGACGAATTCATGTTATCCTTTATTTGGTTGTTTAATTATATGCTACATAATGGGCCATTGAAAAAAATATTTTTGATCTGTAGTTCTGTAGTATAAAAACATGCACACTAACGTTGCAAAATTTCCCGTTCATCCTTATTTACACACAATCCAACAGTAATACGAAATTTATCAAATCATAACAAAAGTTTCTGCGAATAATATTTTAATGAATCAGATTTAATTATAAGCACATCGGTGCACAAGTCCTCGTGAAGTGATAGAATTACGCCGAAGCCAATTACATTGCAACAAAATGAGGAAAACTGTTAAATACTAGAACTCTTATTCTCAGTCATAACAATTAAGACATGTTACTAAAATTGCATAACTAAAACTAAATGACTAAAATTTTAAACAAACTGTTAAAAACCAGTAAAACAGGTGAAAGAAAGGAATAAAATCAACAAGAGGACGGACTAGAAACGAGTTATTTGGGATAGCTCAAAATTTTATAGCGTTTAGATATAAAACGCGTTACTGCTAAGACCGTCGTCCAATGATACCGTTCGTCCGCTCGGCCACAAAAATATTTTATTACCCATAACAAATCTTTTAGCAGCGTCTAAAATAAGACTGTGAACCTTGAAAACCTTTGGTAGGTGTATAAGGAGAAACAAAAATAAAAAGGATCAAGATTCAATTTATTGTTAAGGTTATAAAATACAATTTTAAAGTAATCTTATTATAACATACGCGCTTAAGGCTAAATATTTAAAAGCAAATTTAAAACTGCAAAATGCCATAAAAATATTTTTAACTAATGACCATGGTAAGTTTCATATTCAAATTGGTTCTCTCTCATTCAGACTGACAACTTTCCAAGGTTTAATACGGCCAGACACTGGAACGTGAAACTCTAGTTCTCCGAATCGACAGTCGAGAGTGATTTGCAAAAGTAATTTATTCAATTTAACGTGACAATGAAATAGTCGAATGGTAATCTTGACGTGCCTATGCAATGCATGTCCAATTGTTATTAACGTGTCGCATCGTGACATTCAAAAGATAGACAAATTTAACAAAAATGTTGTTTAAACGTTTTTCTGCTGGCAGTGTTAAATAAAAATTATTGCTGATATTACTTTGCACATTCTATTAGACACTATATTAACTCAAAAGTTATATGTAACATAATCATCTCATTTCATTTCTACTCTATTATTAGAAGACGAATATTAAAGCTCAGGATTAATCGTAGTAATTTAACACACATCTTCCCCCATAAAATCTATTGAATAGTTATTTTCTTTGAAAATCTGACAGTCGACATCACCTCGCCAGTCAGCACTCGGCGATAGAACATTTTCCTTACGTCAGGCAATTTCAGTTCTCTTGTCTGATTATCATCAACGATGTCGCGGTTAGTATCAACCGCACGTAATCAACCAAATTGTTCACGTCCATTGTACGACGCAATTTGACTAACGACCCACGTGCGGTCACGGTAATTGGTGTAATTTTAATCTGAGCGAGATACAATTTCGACAGTAGAATTTGTTTTACCCCTCAATTTACTTTGATTGTTGTAGTCATCTATCACAAAAGTTATACGTAACTAGAAACATAGGGACATGGGAAATCTAGTAGAAATTATCAAGAGACATCGAGGTTGCTTATTGATCGTTCAAAAACTAGGTTTTTATGGAATAAATATAATTTGAAATATAAATAAAATATGGCGCGATAAGAACGAGGCATATTAGAAAAAACTTGATTATTCATTGAAAAGTATCTTGCCTTTGATTTCAGTTTCTGGTCCCCAAACCCAAATTTTTTATTACTTATACATACATCTTCAAATATTCTTTTCAGATGTTTTAAGATTACAATATCGCTCAACAAAGCCTCGCGGCACGCGCGTATCATGCATTGTAAAACAATTGCATGACAATAAACAGATAGCGCTAACAACTTAAATTTTGCAATCGTTTATATGTAAATAAGTCAAAAACGTACGTGTTAGAAATTTGAAAATAAACATAGCATAATAACAGCGAACAACGTAAGGACAGCAGTTTGCTTCAGCATACAAATAAGTTTCATCATTACAATTGTAACAATGATCCAAAAGCGATATTTTAAATACATTTGCAATTTGAGACAAAGTATTTTAAAGACAACAGTGTCGTGTACAAAAAGGTATAAATTCCTTCCACTTTAGCAGGCTCGTGCAAATTGTACCAATCAGCAATTCAACGACCATTGAACTACGGAGCAGCAAGAATTCGCTTTAAATACGAGATAATTACTGCATTCGTTGTTAAACAAGAATATGATAGCTTATACACTGCTTTCATCGAATACAATAAAGCGTTTCTATTCCGGACTAACAATATCGATATCAATTGTTATATCACTGATATTCAATGTGAAACTACATTTATCTGTAAAATTTTAAGAACTAAGCCGAAATTTGATAATCTATTGATAGAAACACCTTTCAATTGGACGGACAAGAACGTTTTTGTCATGCATATTTATTAAATGTTATTAAACTATTGAGATTGCGCAAAAATGTAGCAAAATTAACAGATTTGGATCATGCATTCGACATTTAATGGATTAAGATACGACAATACTCTTGCATATTATCAAATGTACATATTTGATTTCACTGCAATTATCCAATTGTGGCAATTAAGTCATGAAGTATTCAATTAAAGTGTAATTAGAGAAAAGTAGTAAACCTGTTTGCCGGTAAGTTGCAGTTTCTGTGGATACATCTCCTGAAGCCGTTGACAAAGTTGAACCGCACTGCTCGCTAAACGAGCCATTGTTATTTATTTTCTTCTCAAAAACTATATTGTTCTTATCACTTTACAGATCCTAGTCGAACCTTCTATCACTCAAGTTTTCAAAGACTTATTTAGTACCTATACGTCTTAGCCATATTCAACATAATTATACAGCTTTCACCACAGCACTTTCATATAAATTAGAACAAGCCAAAATTTTATATGCACAAAAAACAAAAATCTTTTATATTGTTGATCAATTTCTAAAACAATGTAAAATTACAGTTACACAATCATTAACTTTTAACTACATTTTTTTCGACGGATTTTTTTTGACAAAATTGTTGATTTTTCGCGCAGACTTATTGTCAATGTCGGAACGCGTGTAGTGTCCACGAGTCGAGGAATAAGACTGACTGCCGGACGCCGGCCCTCGAGCCTCTAGTATGATAATGTTTGTATGTATCCCGTGCGATACTTCAATGCGTTATCGACAGAAAATTATAACCTGTTCTAAATCGATTTTCCACGAAACTTTTGGTAATTTCGGGATTTAGTTAAACTTGAACCGTTTAGTGGAATCAAATGTTATTGATTAGTAGCATCTGTTGTTTGAGAGCAAAATTGTTGTAATGCTTATGTATTAAACTGAAGAGTTGTATTTGAATAAACGTAAATGCCAGTCTCGCCGACCGATATTTGATTAGCTAACAATGATCACCGATCGCCATGGAGGCACGGATGCATAATAAGCATATAATTGCAGCAACGTTCGTAACTAGGAATAACAATAGCATAGGAAAACGTGGAATTAGTTTTACTGAATTAATTACATTTATCTGAAACTGAAAATGGTTTAGCTGCAAGCTAAAAGTTATAACATTCTAACATTTCTATAAGTATTATAATGTAAAATTCCTCAAAGTAATTGACGTAAGAAACCTTACCTAACTTAGGTATCCTAGATTCTAAAACTGGCAGGCCATTGTTTAAATATACTTGTGGTTATTATACCCAACCAATATGGTCAACAATGCCAAATGTTACTGGCTCGTGACGGCATACATTGCGATGAGAAATCAGATATCAATGTAGAAACAAAGAAAACTCGTAGGTCTAATATATACAAAGCAATGCCCAATTTATATTTCCCTATAGTCAACCACAGTCAACCAATTTTAAAACAAAATCTCTTATGATGCGTTCCACAAGGCTCCTTTTCGGGGGCAAAAATCATGCGACTGGACAGCGCATACGTATGTTGGACATATCAATTGGACGTTACATGTATATTATGTTAACTTGTTTATATTTTTTCAATAGATTAACGTTGATTAACTTTATTTTTGATACTTGTAGATAAATTTGTAGACTCGTTTACACTTAATTATATAATAAACATTTTATTAAAATATCGTTAAAAATTCACGTTCATAATTTCTGAGCAACCAAGTTGCAAAACTATCAAACAAAAAAACAAATATCGGCATTAAAGCTTCAAAAAACCCATAATTCATGCCGATTTAATGTAGCGATGGATTCAATCATCATTCGAGTTAAATTTTAAAGAATTATTTGCGGAATGTATTACGGAAGTTCCACGACCTACAGTGATTATTTATTATCCAAGATGGTCGAAAGAATACAAATAATAAAGTTCATGTTAAATATAAACAAGTATTGCGCCAAGAGTGAACGTGGCTCGCGCAGTGATGTTCCGTGGGTGGTGGTCGTTCGTCGTAAAAATAATACCTATATCTTTTAATACTGATGATATTTCAAATGAATATAAGAAATATTGGGGCAAAAGACAATTAAAAATGATATCTAGAGGAATTTCTTTCACTAATTGTTCTCTTTGTGCTAACGGTATCGATTTGTAAAGATAATAAAACATTCCTTATTGTGCTAACAATTGTATCGTGATTAACATGTGTAAAAATTTGAGATTTCATTCTAGGATAAACCAAAAACGTGGGAGATTACATAAATGAAGTTCATTTTACGTAGAGAACCCTAAATCGCAATGACACCAAACGGTGCAGTCATAATATGAAGTGTACACGGAAATCCATCTGGTTCCTGTTTTGCTGGAAAAAGGACGTTCTTTGATCTCGTTATCGTACATCCGTTAGATGCCCGTCAGTAAAATCCTATCTCAAGTTATGTTTTAGCTTCAAAATTATTGTGAAAAAATCCCACCATCTATTTTAGCAGATTTGTTGTTGTAAGGCTTGTTATACTGATGCATTAAATATGAAAATCATGAAAACTTTTTCAATACATATTATGGAATCGTATCGATCTGAGAGATGAAAACAAGAATTAAACCTGACCATACCATAGGTCCTTACCCAACGCCGTAGGATTTAAATTTTTTATCAACTAAAATATCATCTAAATTCCTGTAGATTTTCAGACTGTAAGGAAAATTCTTCATGAACCAGTTACGAGCGACGCACTTGAAATTAGAACGTTGACGCCAATCGGGGCGTCCGTCGTGATGGAGAGTCACGAGCTCCCGCCCGGTTAGCACCTGCTCAAAGTACCTGGCTGTTTACTGCGAGATAACAAAGTAGCAAAATTGTTGACTAACCTTGGGCCGTGATTGTCTGATACGCGTGCGGTCAGAGTTCACACCTACGACACTACTGTAGGGTAATGAGAAGATAATGAAGAATAAGGGTTAGTACAGGACGTAAACTAGATTTTGATATGCATAGTGCACTCCTTGTCTTAGGATAAATCTTAGAGACGATTTTACATTTTGCAAAATTTTAATAACACTGCCGAGTTTTCAATCTTTCTACACGACACGAATGTGGAACTGAATTCGACCAAATTTGAATTCGTGAAATTTCTTGTAATTTAATAAATCCATGTGCGACTATAAAGGTCGAAGAACCAGTAAAGACCGTTCCATAGCTCTTGTTAGGCGAGCAAAGCGTCGGTAAAACCATTTAGTGTTATTATTGTCAATGGGTGACCACTTACAACTAAATGGCTTCATTGTTTGTTTGTCGGTTATTTACATACAAAAGTGGAGATTTTTGTGTTATTTACTGGTCTCCACCATAATTAGACCTTTATAATTCGTCTAACCTTGCAGAACATCACGTGCTGTCATCCCATCTTTTACACACACACACTTCTGTTTCGTTCACTCGTAAACAACCATGAGTGTTATCAAGTCGAGACGGCCTTGTTGGAAAACGAATATCTCGTGTTGGGTTAAACATATTATCTGCGTATTGAGGCTATTGAATAACTTGTCAAACATAAGCTATTCTGTTTGCCTTTATTTAAGGATATAAAAGAATACAATCGACCGATGCGGCGATAGATCGCGAAGGATTCCGTAGTCGGGATAGATAGATTCATTTCAGGGGGAAGGTTACTTCGAATTGGCATCATATTCATACACCTTCATAAATTGACGCCGTTGTCTCGTGTTGCTAAGTGTAAGATGTACCGCGAATAAATGATGTTAGCTTGGACTCAAAGATGGTATGAGATGGTCATATCCCTTGAAGCAGCTCCAATAAAGATGTTTATGCTGGTCTTGCTCGTCGGAAACTGTAGAAATATTCGGAGAGTAAGATCTGTAGACTTTACCTTTAGTTTTCGGACGACTGGCCTACGTGCCACGTGTCACCTAGCTAGTACATCCATATATGTAAAACCATTTCGAACGACCCATTGTGGTCCGACCGTCCTTCGTCACAATCGCCGCCGTCGCGTGTCGTCATCACTAGCACACTACGAGGGCTTAAAAGATATTTCCAATTGAAGTCAATGCTTCAATCTCATACTACTTAGTGAGAGATGTCTCATGTTATGAGAGGAGACCCGTGCCAAGAAGTGGGACAGTTATTGGTTGTGATGATGTACTAACTTAGTGAACGCCTATTCACTCTTAATTTACACATACATTACAATTGACTCAGGATCAGGTATAATTTATATGTTCAAAAAGTTACGACATTCTTTTCAATAGCTATAAATACTCATGACAGACACATTTACAAATTACTCGATTTTCTTCACACGAGCGTAAACTTTTTGTCTCGCTAAAATAATATAATTCTCCATTTCTGTACGGCATTATCACGGTCATCTTTTTATATTTTGGCGTATTCTAATTTAGATTCTGACACAATTACATAGCATCATTTCTGTGGACTTAAAACGCAATCGTCAGCCAGTACATACACATATTTGCCATATCAATTTATGTAGTTAGTATACAGAGGGATCAGATCTAAGAGTGCAAGAGAATGTGGAATGTTGACATTATCCAACTGCAACACTAAACAACATTGACGAAGTTCGTTGACATATCAGTGCTGATAAGATAAGCATCGAAGTTGTTTTATATTCTGATATTATTAATGGGAGATATAAATTGGTTCTTGCAAAGCCGAACTACCTACTTTACATGAGTCAAACGACTTTTCAAATCGCCGAAAGTAGCATAAGCAATTCATACCAATTAGCCCTTTGGCGACTACGGGGAAAAATGTGTCCCTAGCCAATAATTAAAAAAATATTAGTACCTAATTAAGAAGCAAATACCTATTTTTTTTAAATTTTTATTTGAACGCATCTTTATTTTTTATTTTTTTCAAACCTCTGGGACTGAATATGGATTAGGTGAATCGGTAGTACTTCAACTTACAAAAAAGTAGGATGTGAAATTTACATCGACAATTTTTTCAATTCATCGATGTTGCAGCATAAATTGATTGATCAGAATACCAAGGCATGCGGAACCGTTCGAACAACCCGAAAACATCTTCCCAAAACCTCACCAGTGGACAAAAAAATGACGAGAGGAGACATATACACCACAAGTTTTCAGGGTATATCATATGTGAAGTGGATGGATAACAAAGCAGTACACATGTTGACCAACTTTCTGTCACCTTTAGAAACTGACGTCGTAAAACGACGTAAAGCTGGATCAGCAGAAAAAATTGATGTCAAGTGCCCAAAAATTGTATCATTCTATAACAAAAACATGGGAGTAGTAGATCTTATGGATCAACGTAAAGTGTGCTATGAAATCGATCGTAGATCGAAAATAAAATACTACCTTCGATTGTTTTTTGATCTCTTTCATATTTCAGTGAATAAAGCACATACTATCTATGCAAAGTTTCACAATCAAAAACAAATGGAAGGAGGTCGGTTGTCTAGCTTGCAGTTCAGACAAGTCGTTGCTCGGAGCTTGATAAACGGTTTCTCTGCCAGGCAGCGAGACATTCCCACTTCAAAATCCAGCTCAGTGCGCAGATCAGTAAAACGTCAGTTACCCACTCACCCCATGAAAAAATCAAACATCAGGAAGAGATGTGCCCACTGTGCCAAATATAAGATAGAAAACCAAACAAACAATACTTGTGTTGTATGTAATGTTCATCTATGTTACACTAATGAACGAAACTGTTTCGCTGAGTACCATAAGTGATTATTTTATATTTTTCATATACAGCCTGGCCCAAAAGTTGTACGACAACCTGAAATGGGAGATAGCTTGAGGATGGACCTATCAGATGTCAAAAAATCACCTTAGTAAAAGTGGCACCGTTTTCGAGATATTGACGTTTGTTCTGTTTTTCGAAAATTGGGCACTCTTATCCTACTTTTATTTGCCGAGTCCACAAATGAGCAGATATTTCAATGAATTTTTTTTTCTCGTACTCTCAGATAGTTGGTCTACAATTTCGGAATATAATTTATTTAAAAATGTTAGAAAATACTGAGAAACTAGGTTCTGTTTTGAACTTTTCATGTTTTTGATTTTCTTTTATTCAGTTTCGACAAACAAATGTGGAAAAAAATGTACTGGACCAACAGTGCAGATTACTTTAAAAACTTGGCTGTTAAAAGGAGATCTCAAAAAGGTAAAACACTTGCTACTTTAAAGGGAAACTTTTAACGCTATAGCTATTTCAGTGTTGAAGGGTATTAATTTGCAGCTAATGTGTAATATTTTATGTTTTAATGCTTTTGAGTGATAATTTTATATTTTTTTGTTATAAATTGGACTTAAAACATTTTATTTAGTCATATTTTATAAGTATTCAAACTGTCTCTTTTCTATTGTAACACATAATTGACACTCATTAAAAATTAATTTTCTAAAGATCCTGTACCACTTGTGCTACGCATTTAAAACATGTTTTTATGTTAAAATCATAATTAATTTATTTTTAATCACATAAATAATAACAAACTCATTATTCTTTATAAGTATCTACCAAATTGCAATTTTTGATACAATATTTTTGCAAAAAATAGAATGAACCAGACCAGAAGAATTTCAGTATAGTTTCTCAGTCAGACCCTGACGCTTTATATACGTAGAAAATATAGACTGTAGCACAATTTCATTTGCTTAAAAGCAGCTAAATGATTATCAACCACGTCACGATTACAAAGAACTGTTGACACTTACAATATTATTTTTGGTGGTTTGCCTAATAAAGGGACTGCCTAATAAATAAGGAATTCAGAGCTCCAGCAGGTTTTCATCGCGCACGATGGACGGCAAAAGCAATTTATGATGACGAAGTTTCTATTGAACGCAAACAATAAATGGTGATTGTACTGAATGAGGAAGGTTTAGATATAGCCTTGGATCTAAGTAACATCGAAGAAAAAAATATTGAGGATTTTGTGACCAACAACACCTTAAGATTTTTAGCATCCTAGGAATTCCGTATGCATGTCTGCTGCAAAAAGAACCTCGCCTTTGGGAAGAAGATGAAGACTACAAAGCTTCCAGAGAAATTGTACGTTCAATGAGAGTGGTGAACGACATTGCAGAACGCGGTGTAGCATTGTTTGAAGAATTTAATAAATTAATCAATTTAATGGACGTGTCTTGGAGACACGTCCATTAAATTGATTGACGCAAAATATAAATGACAGAGCTTAGAACAAATTACTCACGCGACTGAACAATCGAAAAACATAATTACAATCACTGTAATTTATAAAATTCCCATCAGCTCAAGGATTGTTCTAATTCTTATGAAAAGTGTAATTAAAGATTCTTCACAGGGATTAAAGGATAATTCACTAGCTTCCTCGAAGTAGTTAGTCTGATAATATTATAATTTTAAGCAGGATCCTAAACAAACCTTCGAGAATATGTAACAATCTTAACACTGAAGGCCGGGAATCAAACCCAAAGATCACTAGCAACAGTCGCTCCCTACGTTAATTTCCTGCTGTATGATATCGCTTCAATCATCTGATTATCGTAATCTTTGAATGATTACAAACCGCATAAATCCGGTTTAACATTATCCGCACGGATCAAAAATGGCCGTTGAATATTATCGGTCCCAGGAAATATACGAAACTATTTCTGGTATCCGCGGACATTCCAAATAGAGAACAACCGATTAACAAACTAGAGCGGCGATCACGGCCGGGACTGAATTCGTTTCTAGTTTAACACGTGTTCTAATATTCTTTATAATTTTCACATAAACTTTTGTTTTATCGTTTTTCTGTACGCCTTCTTCCGTATTGGTTACTGCGAACAAAAACTATATATTATGTAAACATTAATGACTTTTATCATATCATAAATTATCGTTAACTGTAATCTTTTTATTATTTTAATACTTTATAGGAAACTTCTCGTGTCTTTCTGTCTGTTGGTCTGTCGCACTTCATTTTTTAACAAACTTTAAAAAAAGAGGAGGTTCTCAATTCGACTGTATTTTTTTATGTTTGTTACCTCAGAACTTTCGACTGAGTGAACCGATTTTGATGATTCTTTTTTAATTTGACAGCTGGTGCTGTGGTCCCATTTCAATTTGGTCTAGTTCTGACAATGGCATCCGTGAGAAAGCCATATAAGTCTTAAATTTGCGTTATTTTGAAGTCGTTTTTTTTACTTGTAATTTACTCTGGATCTAATGAACAACGTACACCGGATACATTGAAAAAAACTTGTCAAATGTATGCGACGTATCAGAAGTTGTTACATAAGAAGCGGAATAGTCATTAAACTTGGCCATTAAGACTAACTGTTAGAATATAATATTGGAATACTAGAAATAACGAAGCATAAAGGAATGTTGAATAATGAATATACATATCTAATCAGAAGATCTGTCAGACTATCAGTCCAATTTAAATAATCATGATAAAAATAAAAAGAGTAATGACCAGAGAGAGAGGCATCTAATAGATAACACAGGAAGTAATCTAGTATTCAACGTTATCCGCCACTTCTAAAGATACGCTCCTCTCAATCCAATTAACGCAGGATAAGTCTATTGTAATTTTAAAATATCTAACAAAATAAACAAAATGAAAGAAATAAGTGAGAGAATCACTTAAGCTGTAATTAGGTATTATTTGTAATACAAAAAAAGCTTTCCGAATCAAAAGTGAAAATCTAAATCCTGTACGATGTCTAAATGAGGGTATCTTTAATTTATTTCCATGGCCAAATTTGACTATGGACTATCAGGTGGGTCTTCTGTATCAGCTATTTACAAAAAATGTAACTTAATAAACAGAAATAACTTTGAAAATAATATGTAAAATTCATATAAACAAATTTGAATGCAAATGTTAATGGCAGACAATTTTGCGATGGATAATCTATCATGCGACACAATAAAAATAGACTACCTAGTTCGTAGACCAGGAAAAGAAGAGTACTTAATACTAGAATTTAAATCGCGGCTTCATCGTGATGTTACGAGTATCCTTGACTCATACCTTGTGATTGAACTTGTGATGCCGAATCCGAGATCACCTACCAACTGAATCGACGTTTCCTCTTGGCAACCGGAGATAATTCTTTTTTTATAATATGTTAGATGTAAATATGATAAAGCAACATGGAAATGTTTGTGATTTCAAGTTCTGGCACATAGATACAAGATTATTTTGATCGATGAAGTTTTAAGAATGAAATCGAAGACTCTATTACATATTTATGCAAATCTAGTAACTCCCTCGCTTCCCTTCAGTATAATCAATATTGAAGGCTAAATAAAAATTGTAACGTTATAAACCGTAAAATTACCTACAACAGTATAGCCTTCCTCATCAATGAGGCTATTATACATATATATTTTTTCAAATCCTACAGACAGAAGCGCGTTCAAACAACCAAAAGAAAAGAAAAAAATCTATTAATAAATAAGTCCCTAAAATATTTGTGCACCATGGTCTTGTAATGTCCTCCAAATGGGAGCCTTAAATAAAATGTAATTGTAATTAAGCTTAGCCCGGTTCCCAATACCTGATATATAACTTAAATTTATTGCATGGTACGGACATCAAATTAAGCATTTGTTCAAGAATTTCGTCCTGACTCACACGCCTCTGTTTGGAGTATCTGAATTTGGAGAGCTGAGTAAGACACAGTTGAATGTAAACAAAGCCAGTTATATTAGTAAACAATGTCTGGACTTCAAATTTATTTCTTCAATAAACGACCTAATTACATAGACCCATTTGAAGTTCTGAAGGTATATTACATTTTGGAAATAAACCGTTGTTCCACCTCGAACTCTGGTTCAGCTTACACATTATGAAACGGATTAAATCAACAAATAATGTTGTTTAGAATTAAATAAATAAACACTGACACACTCATACCCCGCGCTAGGATTCATTGTCGAGGGTAGTGTTGACAACACAAATAACAATATCACTAACACCCACGACTGAGTACAAATATTTTAGTGCACAAGAATTAACTTGTAAAAAAAACATAAATCCCTGTCGGAAATCGAACTTCAGGCGTAGGCAGCGCCACTAACAATATACAGTTAGTATCAATAGTTTTTTTCCTCCTATTCTCTCCTTTCTTTTTATCGTAATAAAATCCTATATATGCGTTTGTAAAACCCTACTCAATGTTGTAACGTGAAATCTTTTTGAGATTTTCCCCATCGTCATCAATGGACTAACGACGTGCTGCTAACCACATAGTAATGGACGATGCTAACACCGAGCGCACGTTCAGCCAAATTTTCGCCAGACTCCGACATAATTCGATTAGGATCACGTTGACGCTCCACGTGCTGCGGTGGGGTGTGTCGCTATTATCATATCTTCCTCGAAAACCCTAAATGTTTCCTTCCTTCCTAACGTCTTCTCCGAGTAGGTAAGACTAACGTCCAATTTGTACAATCTCTACCTATACATCTTAATTTCTATAAGAGGTCATAGTATAGGAAGAGAGTTTATACTATCGGAAAAAGAGGCATAGGATGCCTCTCGACTAGATGAACTGACCACCTGATTAAGACAGTGAGCAACCACTGGATTCAGAAGGGTAAGGACCGGTTAGAGTGGGGCAAGTTAGGGGAGTTATGTCCGACAGTGGACCTGCAAAGGTTGATGAATGGATAGATGGATGGTCATACTATAGAAACTATAAACGTATTTTCATATTTCCATAAACAAAGACACATTTTCAGCACATGAAGTTGATCTATAATTCTGAGGGTCTATTATCTATAAATTTTACACGACGGTCATATTTGCATGTGTTTACAATATTTCATTTCGAGATTGTTGAGATGTTGCGTGGTCTGGAGCTCATCCTGAGCTAAGTATCAGGTCAAAAGTGATAAATAAGTTCAATTAAAGTAAAAAAAAACAGATAATCATTTTCTAAATATTATTATACAAACCGATCGCAAGAAAGTAGTTTTTCTTCACTCAACGTCCATGCTACATGATCAATCACCATTTAAAGCTCCCGAGTCATTACCATAATGTACCACATCCGTCCCCGGAGCGGATATCTGATGAATAAGCTCGGTCATTGAGATTTTACTCACATTTCCTCTTGGAAGGAAATTAAGAAGTGTGATTGTAATGTTTAAAACACATCTGGCTAAATATAGTCTCGGGACGCGTGCGCTGCCGCTGTCGCATACTGATGAATTTATCACTTGCGTAATTGCCTTAGGTATTCTTGTATGATTGACATGATTCAAAAGTAACAGCTCAGAATGAGCTCCTAGAGACTTTGTTGTCCTTCCTTCTTCAATAACAAATACGACTTCACAGTGCAAATCAAGAATGCACTTTCAAACACGTTTCAATTTAAAAACAGACACGCCCAATGAATATAATATCTAGCAACAGGTCCTTTCGATGATGCAATCATGATAAATATCGAAGTGATAATAGAATCATGAAACCACAATGACCTCAGTCAAAGTCATCATGGACAAAATGCCAAGATCTACAAGTTTCTAAGCCACATTTTCAAAGAATTGCGTTTTTGGAATTACTGACAAAAGCGTAATAAAAAATATTAAAGAGTTGTCTTCGCTTTGCTTTAAAGAAAGAAATCCTGTCGGAAGAAGACAACAAAGGAAGTTCCGTGATAAATAAGGCCTGCCTATAAAGAAATAAAAACCAAAAGAACGGACACTCATTCATTCAATTGATATCTGCTGTTCAAAGGCCCGGAATTCAAAAAGAACTGTTTTCAGCCGTTTTGCAAGACGTACAATAGGTACCGTGGGAGGTATCAAATTACTTGAACACCTGACCAGCTTTGCATTTTCAAGAAATATGAGAGAAGCAAAATTAATATGAATTTTTGAATCCCTGCTCTCGCTTCGCGTCGAGAACACTATACCTCAGTACTCGCATCAGCAAAAATCGCTATCTAGGATAATACAGACTACTATCTTTAATTCAAATCAATATTTATAATCTTGATTAAGATTGACAATGACAGTATTAAGAAGTGATTGTCGTAATATCTACAATCAATATTACGAGACTGCTTCAATACGAAGTCTTTACGTAACGAGCCATGTTTGTAAACGTAAAGGTTAGCCTTACGATTAGAATGTCCTTTGAAGTGTCTGTGCCTTGGACAGCCCCAGAGTTAGCGGTACTTGAGATAACTGTAGACCTCCCACAAGGACAAGGCTACCTATTAACAACAAGTAGGAGTATATGCATAAACAACTGAAGCAAGGAACACGGTAGTATCTTACGCCTCATTGAGATCCTCAGCCAAATATTCCGTCTACTTTCTCGCTGAATATTCGTGCACGAGTAAAACCGCGAATACATATTACATATTACGTTTACATATTCATGATTAGTCATATCATCTCTTTATCTCTCTCATAGATTTGTTAAATAAGCAGTGGAATACTGACTGGAAATCCTTTGATTCGCGCCAAAATACCAACGATCCGTGAACGACCGAATACTCGTAGCGAATACCGAAGATTACCGAATAGGCCGCTTACATACGTTTACATACGCGCTTTTTTGGCCTTTCTCGCCGAGTATCTAATCGGGTATCGACGATATGTGTAGCATGGCATTGGTAATGTCAAATCAGAAGATTCCGCTATTATTATCCCGGAAGTTTAATGCTCACCCGGCTTCTATTCTAACAATTAGATAAAATAATATGAACGGAAAAATTCCTCATTCAAATCTCTCGTAACACTAAAAGCGGTAGTGTTCCTATCTTTTTGTTCTGTGACCGTAACAGTTGGTAAACTGTACGTAATTCCTGTAACAAGTTCTCGGCGTGTACAAAAAGCGGCAAGTTCCCAGCAGTGATAGCGGAGGGTGAGCAGGTGCCGTGACGCGCAGGTGTCACGCCACCTGACCTCGTCTTGTAACGGTCGGGCTGTACACCTCAACTGTATTGTTCCCAGTTCGGGTAAGAAAAATGTGAAAATTAATAGAAATTACCTTAATGGACGCTGATCTGACAAATATTATGGCTTAGTCAGAATTATAACCATTGTATGGGTCATACTGGCCTAAATGTATATGAACTCACGATGTGATCCCTTTGCGAGACCGTGCTCATATAGGATTTTAAGATAAGGTAATTTTGTTGAAGAGCTTTGGGCGAGATCGGAAGAGACAGATTGCAGACTGCAGAAATTTTTCACGGTCCATATAGGAGATCTAGAGCATAGCTCACCTAATCCGGATAATCACCAAGAAAAGTAAGAAAGATTATTTCTCCACGTTTCAAATCAGTACTATGATTATGCACACATGAACATTGTGTACAATCAGAACCAGAGCATCTATTGTAGCTGTGCTGTAACATCGATATTTTGTATGTCATGGTGTTTCGTCACGCGGTTACAGCTGTTACTTCCCTGTTCAACGTATTTACATAATCCCTTTGTTTTCGTTGTTTACTAGTTGTTTAGATGCCTCTAGAAGAATCCCTTCTATTGCACGTGAACATGGCCTTTGAATGATTACTGCCTTATTCACTTCCTAGTTTATGCTTATTCTGTGATTGCTTTTGTAATTGTAAAATTTGTAAAACTCAAGAAGATTCTGTACTCAGAATCTTCTGAAATATCTTCATGTATGATATAACTATTATGTCAAAATATCGACGTAAAAATATCGTGAGTACCGGCAACATACAATTTGAACAGTAAATGAAAATTTAATTTAAAATCATTTCTTTAGCACTCGTCCAAGATGCCTTCCTTCATATTTTCTTAAAAGTTTTGAACTTATGTGTGCAGTATGATGAGATCGCTCATCAATTCTTTTTATATTTCTATTTATGTATTTTACGTAAAGTTAGTTACCTCCTAGTTATCTTTTGTTGCATCTTGGACAAACTTTAGAAATGATATTGTAGTAATATTTTGAATCTCTAGATTTGCTTTAAGCTGTCCATGTAGGCCTTCGCTGTTAGTTTTAGTTAGAGCGGCGGTGAACAATGGACCAGGCAAACGAATTTTTTTTACACGTCAAATAAATCTATAAAAAATTACAAGAAAAACTGTGTTTTTACTTTTTCCATATCTCAATAAATGGCTGAGATATTAACGATCAAAGTGCGTATTTACGGCCGTTGGTTTTTTTAAAAACGCAGACGAGCGGTCACTACTCGATGACGTCATCTCTCAGTAGTCGCGCGTAGTTGATAGGGATTTTTGACCGAAATGTTAATTTAAACTCAAGTAAAGCCGCGAGCAAACCTTAGTTATCAATAATAAAATAACATATATAATTCACATACTATCTACTACATCTATGCAAAATTTCAAGTCTGTATCTATAGAAATAAGAAAGTTATAGATTTTTGAACTGCATAGACCCATATTTTCTATAGTTGCGCCGTCGCTCGCTCGCGGCCGAACTAACTCGTGACGTCATAGCGTAAGCGCGGAAATTCAAAAAAGGGCTTGAACTTCTCGTCTTTATAACTTCGGAAATACTGCATGTATTGAAGTGAAATAAAAAGTTATGTAATGTATATGACCTAAGCTCGGATTTTAGGTGTATTTGATAGTAATATTTTGACCCTTTTGCCTTCTCCATTACCATCAGTCAGCTCATCTGCTTTTGTGTTGACGTTTTACAGAAACATATCGTTAAATCATGTTTCTCTTTCAAGAACACTAGCGCACAAACACAGCCATGGGCTATCCGATCTGAGAGACAATCAATCATCACAATGCCACAGCATCCGTCTGACGCTCAATGTCAGGTCATTCGGCTTAATCTTTGCAAACACGATCACGCTTATACTAAACAGTCACAAACTAACACACCCGCTTAAGATTCAGTTAGGTTATAGTGTATTTTGTATATTTTGATAATCTGTATTTTGTATTATTTTATTACGACTAACAGATGTTTCGTCTGTGCTAGCTGTGGTGTGCTTAGTTATCTATGGAATCGAAAATAACTCGTCTTTTGAAAATATATAGTATTAATGCTAGTTAGTCAACTTTGACAGTTCAATACTAGCGCTCGTCACAGCTCCATTGCCACACAGGATACACAAGAGCCTTTTATTTCTTCGTCGTTTCGGGAATCAGAAAACGGATGATCATAACTAGCCATCGATTCTTCACAGCTACTATAAACAAAAACCCAAAACCTACACTAAAGAGACCTGGTCTATCAACAACACTTTATCCCAGATGACTTAAAGAGAAGATGAAAATATGACGTAAAACAGATGCGTATCAAATGTTTTACTGCAGAAGTAAATTAACCTAATTATTCTAAGGACATACAATTAAACACTGACATGACTGATGTACCGTCATTAGTCACACGACACTTTAACTCAGTCAATTCAATTCTGAACTGTATGTCTGACGACAAAGGCGTTGATATCCTTTGTGAAGAGGAACAGGAAAACTTGAGAGACCTCTGAAATACGGGAGTCGAAGCTACAATGGATCACGTGTAAAGGCACATTCCATTATTCGTTCAGAGGGCTAAATGTCTTGAAAAATTTGTTAAACAAACGCTTACGCTTGTTTATTTAATCCTATAATTGATTGCAGAGCCCAAAACGAAAGTACATAAAGGTAAGGTAAGTGATAATAAGTTTGATAGACATTAAACGATCTTATCACGTACAAGAAAGTTATTTCAGGCAAGACAATCCAAAATATCTGGGTAACAGAGGAAAAGTAACAATATCGAAATCCAAAGTAAGCGGAAATCTAGCTTTTACAGTTTTAATTAGTATAGGGTAAAAGGAAGTAGAAATGATAATTGAAATTAGCAAAAACCGATGAAGTAAGGAGTAAATAGTTGCTAGGCGAGGTTAGTAAAGATTGTATGAGTGATAATTTCAACTCGCAAATAATCTCCAAATCAAAGTAGCTTACAAACGTAGCCTAGGCAACCAAGAGGACTAACACAAAATCAAACAAACGACAAACCAGAGGAGAGCAAATTTCAAACTATCAAACTATAACTCCTTCCAAATCCAAAATACTAATTAGACTATACAATTATGTAATTACCGACACAATTGGGATGACTTGCAAAATCAAATGGGATTGACTTAGCAAATAGCGTGTGGCGTTGCATTAGCAAACACAGGAGATAATGAGGCGAGTACTTCCACGAACAAACAATGACCAAGCGGTACTGGTTACGTCACTCGACCACCTCGAGCACCCTGCGCGATGTGACGTCATTAACGTCTTCGTGTCATGGCGGCTATGCAATGACCACCGAGTTGTTAGTAACCCTGCTAGCCGACCGCTTCCCGGGTTTGATACCGACAACAGATTTGTTATAGAAGGTTTTAAAAAGTGTTAAAATTAATGAAACCCGTTATAAAAATTCTCCAGGTTTCATGGTCGGAAAGCTTAATATTCTTAGGTTGAAACTGTCCCTGTAACCTGACAGGGCACAAATGGGCATCCTTATTATTCCGTTCAGATTAAAAAAGACCGATGAATTAATGTTCTAACTAGCATTCATACATGTACTGATCTTGAAGTTCCCCAAACGATGTTGGTGAACCCGCTTATTAACTGCCTATCAAACACTAAAACTGGACAAAGAATATCAACATTAAAAAACGCTCACACTTCCGAATGAAGATTGCTTGTGTCGTTTACTGCACGGACGTCTCATTATTATAACTATGTTCTATAATAACATTACAGACTGTCCCGTAAACAACTGCCGGGTCGCGAATCGAGATCAGTCACTCCATACGCAGTGTCACCACAAACAGGCTTGTCTACTGAATAGTATACTGAAGAAACACACTAGTCATATACCTAGAAACATACCAGTATGGTGGTTGGCTGGGGCTTGCGCGCTCTCAGCGACATGTACGCTCGGTCCATGGCCGCCACTGCGCCGCCGGAGCCGCACAGCATGCCGCGCCGTCCACGCTGTCCACACAACACTACCAACCAAACGGCCGCACTACCGCGAAGTGTTCGTCAACAGATGACTAATGACGACCACACGGACCACAAAGATGTCCAAATCTATCGACCGATTTCGTTATTATACTGGAAATTTACCCTTATTCTCTTGCACAGAACACAGGGGAACTTCCAAATTTTAAAATGATTCAGCAATTGCACTTACAATGAGAAATCACCAAAAGTATTCTGCATTGTACAGGACAAATGAACACCAGAGTCCATTCCTTACTATCAAATAACTCTATTAAAATCGACCAAGTCAATATTGACCTCACACGTACAGTTCACGGCGCTAATAAATCAATAAAAATATCAAAGGTCGTTAGAGTTCAATTCACAGTGACACGTGGTGTGTGAGACGTGTGCGCGTACCGTGCGCGCGCGTATGTGCGACTGAGGGCCAGAGCGTGCGCAGGCCCTTCCCCTCCACACTATTTTCGGCCCTGGTTTAGCCCCTATTTCGCGGGTTCATCCCTACTCGTGCAGCAACAGATTTTATTTGACAAACAATGTTTAGCACTACTAATACCTGGAACAGCGTGGTGGTGAACGTTTGCATACTGTATTACGAAGCCTGCTGCGTTCTGCAGCGTGTAGTACGTCGCAATGTAAGTAAGTCGAATAAGCAATCTGATTCCTATTCGTACAAAATTAAAATGAAAAAATATTATTTATACATGATTCGTTTCTATTCTAATAGGTTGAAAAAGTACATAGAAGATTCGTACCGGACTCTTATCGACGTGAATAAAAAGTAGCCAACAAGAACCGAATTTAAAAAACAATTCAATTGTTCATGATAATATGTTTCGACTAACATCTAATAAACGTTGTTTATCTCTTGTCGACACTATATTCATTACAAAGTAAGTACATATTTCCATCCTACATATACCTATTAACATCCGCCACAGAATAAATTTATAAGTGAACGGCGTATCCATTTACTTCATATAATATAATTAACGACGGTTTAATTAAGCTGTACCGAAACAGAACCACGCCACGTTATTACAATTACGGCATATGTGTTGTGACTCCCCTGCCTGGGCAGTAGCATGAATTATGGAGTTAGTCATACCGCGCTAAGAATACCCATTTTTTACCTAAAGACGACAAACATACGAGCGAGAATCACTTGACATGGTATTTTGTGTTGTTGTACACTGTAGCTAAGCGCATTTTTTATAACTAGCACAGGCCATTGTAATCCTTATTGGTGGGTATACATGAGCTGTATTTAAATGTACATGCTAAAAGTACTTGTAGAGTCTAGGTTTCCATTGAATTAGAAGCAATTTATGAGTCAGCTACGAGCGTATACCATGGTCTATTTTGGTCAGACCCTTTAAAATACCCTAAATGGATGTCCACAGTTGGTT
This sequence comes from Ochlodes sylvanus, assembly GCA_905404295.2. NCBI lineage: Eukaryota > Metazoa > Arthropoda > Insecta > Lepidoptera > Hesperiidae > Ochlodes > Ochlodes sylvanus. The sequence goes on from FR990144.1 coordinate 9,554,252, forward strand.
AATAGTTAAGCAACTTGGGTGCAATGGCAGGAAAAGTTGCTGATAGAATTTTCCTGTCAGAAAAAATTGTTACGTCCCCAGATGAAAGCGAGGATGTCAAGGTGCAATGAGTAGTTGAAAGAATACCATTTTGAGAACATTTTCTCCTAAACTTAATTTTTTATTATTATTTAATTTAATTGCACCTATTAATAAGAACCATTGTTCTTATTAATAGGTGCAATTTAAAGGGAAAACAAGCATTCGATTATAATATAAGAATAAACGTGCAGGTTTCAAATTTTGAGGACCCTGAAAATGTATGAAATATTGACGAAAGTAGAGTTTTAAGGAGGTGTGCCGAGGAGTTTTTTCCACCGTTTCTACTCCACTTTAAAATTTAAATTTTTAATTGTGTCACTTTTGCGAAACGGTGGCAGATCAGATATATTTGACGTTCATAAGTGTTTTGATAAACTTAACTGAAATAAATGATATAAGTTTGAACTTGATACTGAACCATGCATGAAAATTGATAAGGAGTACATGATTTTACCCGGTCTATACACTCTGAGGGAAAGGGAAGGGTCAGTATTAGTAATTAGACTGAGTAACGAACGATTTAAATTACCAGCAGACATGGTATTTGCAAGAGCAACCGTCATATCAAACGTCACTCCAGTCACGCAGTTAACACCGTACAAAAAGAATAATGCTAATATCCTACACGTATAATATAATAACACTGACAACTATATAAAAGTCGTTAAATTATAATGGATGATATAATTTGGCGCAGCAGAACCGCCAGAAATTGCTCGCTTTAAATTCAATGAAATAAATTAATTTAATTACCATCGAGAGGGGTTCGCTTTCTCATTGGACGAATTAGGCAAGAAATCATTAGGAGAAGCACATCCAATTAGAAGATAGTACACCAGTAACGTATCGTTTACCACTGTGTGAACGTCATAAAGTTAAGAACATAAATGAATTATTGTGAAAGGCACCTTATCGAAACGGTGGTAAATGCAAAAAATTGACGTTCATAAGTGTATGTATCATACCTACATGAAATAAATGATTTGAGTTTGAGTTTGAGTTTGTCTAATGGAATAACACAGGAATCGACATCGGAATATTTTATGGATATAAGGTAGAAAACGATCACTCAGAACGACCCTTCCGACATGACAACTGTGACCGACACAGAATAAGGATGCTTTTTCACCAGAGAAGGGTTATGCAGATACGATGCGAGGATGCTAAGTTACGAATCAAAAGACTGTTAAACAAAATTACCCAATGACATTAATTGATGACCAAATAGACAATCAGAACAAGTGTACTCTAGTACTTTGGACCTTGCATCCGGCTATCACCAGGTTCGCGTAGCCGGTGGTTCTAAACATTTGACTTTGTGACACCTGCTACGATAATAACACTTCTATCGTTTGACCAGAATCTAGACGGAACAAAAACACAGAGATATGACATAACGTACCCTCCGAATTACGGAAGAGGACTAAAATAACTTTTAACAAAAAAAACCGAGTTCAACATCCACAAGTAAAAAAATGAGAAGATCGTCAACGTAGTCGAAGTCAATTGGGCTTCAACCCATTAATGGCCCACTATTAAATACGTATTATTAGGGACAGCTCAATAACAACTTGTCAAATCTCGCTCAAATTTCAGCACCAGCTCAAATATAAAAATCAGTTAAAAAAACACAATCGAATCGAGAACCTCCTACTTTTCTTGAAGTCGGTTAATAAAAAGAAAGTGCACAATCCATTACTACGAAGCATGTCGCAAAGGCAAGTCGTGAATCAATTACCAAGCTCACATAGCATCCTATAGTCGGACGTGAACAGCAACGCGTGGCAACTCCATTGCTAACGACTTCCTGGTCGCCTGGTAGCCTAGTACAATCCTCCAATTAGAACGCGCATTAAACGTTTAATCGCGCACTGTCACAGATAGACGCGACTCTACTCTCTAAACGCGGAACATTAATTCTGTTACATTCTATTTTTAAAGTTCATCGGATATTCCTTCCGATTATTCGGGTTAGAATTTTATATTATGTAATAAAAGAGAAAATGTAGACATTGAAACTGTGAAAGAACTAGCTACCGACTATACATTATTATTAGATAACACTCAAGTTTCTGTCATTGTAAATGAATATCGGCTGCGGATGGTGAAGTGGCAGGCGTGGCAGCGGAGCCAGGACATAGGACGTTTTCTCTATAAAGAACCCTCATAAATATTTTTTAATAAAATTTATCCCAATGTACAGACATAGATTTGTTATATTTTTACTACACGTAATCTGAAGCGAGAACCCAAGCCATATACGATCCGACCTCAAGCCTCATCATCGAACTCAACTTTCTCCACCTTATCCAGCGATTCGTGTTACTCCAGTGCTCATATTGCGTGAGAAACGCCGACAACGATTTCTAAGTACTGCGAACTTGATCCCATACCTACGAGTATATTTTTCTGCTTTCTGCTGATAAGTGCTACATAACACACAGGGAATCCTAGAATAGGGCTATGAGTGTACGTTTATTTATTTCTCAGTCACATAAACCACCTCGTTTCGCAAGCAGGACCAGCTAGCAACTAAGCCAATGGGTCGTCACCGTTTATTCACTGCTATAACCGTTACCAAGTTTAAAATTCTAATCTCCAGCACCCGCCTGCTGTCTCCGCTACTGTTTACCGCTGCAACCGGGCCATGTGGTTAACATCATCTATCCCAACCGACCAATAAAACATGACCACTGACACTTCAGAATCACGCTTCGGTTTCCGATGTTTATGTTAACACTACTATTTGAGAATCACTCGACCAATCCTTGAAATACATGAGAAAATACTTTGTAATAAACAAGTACTATACAACAATGAAGACCCAATGGCGCAATGGCTGTCGGACTGCGGTTCAATTTCGGGCTCCGTCCCGTGAATTTTAGATCTTCAACACCGATTTTGTGAGTATTTAGAAATGACCAAGGTAAGACAGTTCTTAGATAATTTTACTATGATACCTACTAGGTACCTACGTCTTTTGTATTAGTTACGTCCATTACTCGTGAACCTAACTTATATTTAACGTAGAAACCCATTTAAACAATATTAGATGAAGGGAAATCTAAACAAAATCCACTTAAAATATCAGTTATCCGATGTTAGATAATAGGTTACTGTTAATGTAAATCATTATCCCTGTAAAAGGGGGTTACGTACGTCGCGTTGTTCGTTTGCCTACCTTTTGTAAACACATTCACTGCGGAGTATCTATACGTCGAGTTTTTTCCATACATTACGACCACCGCAGCAAACTTTTTATGATCAACTTAACCACTGGAATAAAACACCCAACATCATACTCGAACTGACCGGTCAATCACTTGTATTAACGAACTATGTGAACTAACCCAAATAAGAAAAACAAGGTGTTACAAATCACTTAACATCCAGCAATGTACGAGAGTTGTTCTCTCCGTCCACAATGGTCGATTGGCAACGCCAACGATCACACAATGGGTCTAACAGGCGAGACGAAGGCATAAACCACTTATTGTTCTCATAATGGATGTGAGCGGGGAAGTCAACGGTTTAGAAAAGTTTTTAGACAAAACATAGCTATAATTAGTCATAAAAAAATCTTTAGTAATATTCTCCCTTTCATAAATGATAATAATTATTATTTGTAAGTTACTTAGAACGCTACAACTAGTAATTACTAGATTACCACTACTGATTAAGTTGACGCTATTATAAAGATTATGCAAGTAATGATAGAGGTACATTTTGTGCTAATAAATTTTCACACGTTCGACTTGCACTACTGGGATACAACCGTAATACCGTTCTTGATTCTTGATGGATGTTTGTAGTTACATAAGCACATTTGATGTCGTATTTATGTTTAGTGTATACTGTATGTTGAGTATGTACTGTAGGTGTAGTATATTAACTGTGTTTATCATGTCAGCTACGGCTTTGAGACTGCGAATAAACATTTTCTTTCCTTGTTTACATACTCATAACTCCACATTAAAATTGACATGGACAAAAGACTAGACGAGAACACACACCCAGACCAAGAATAGAGATTTAAACTCAAACTCAAAGCTGGGGTATGGAACCCAGGACCCTTAGAAATATGTACGCCAGATAGCGAACAAGACCCTACTAGAATTTGGGTCCCAAGTCTAAGCAACTAGGCTATAAGTTCCTCCAAATATGCAACATAATTATAGAATATGGAACAACAAAAGCCAATTGTTTTGATAGCGGATGTCTTCGCGACTGCACGCAAGGCCGGTCAAGCGGGAAGCCCCTTACTTTTAATCTGACACAGTTCACTGCGGCTGCAAATTGACGTTTGCACAACTCTTTACAATGCCCTAAAAGTGACCCGTCACAGGAAGTGTCACTTTTTATATTAATCACGGCAATTTAGACCTTATTATAATTTATAATAGCTTCGATAACAGTTCACAGTCAAAAAGGTGTGTAAATCTTCTGAAAGATGACCTTAGATCAGCGGCAGAGCCAATTTATAATAATCGGGAGACCGACGAGCTTTTACTGAAATATTGCGAAATTATTTTATGTTTAATTCCAAGATTTTTTTTAACAAAATTCTCAATATAATTACGAAGGCTTCCGAACGAACGAACCACTCCGCTTCAACATCAATCTCAGAAGGACAACAGAAGTTGTTAGATCTACCAATAAAACCAAAACTAATTAACGAGCTTTCCGAAACGGAAGCGCTCGTAAAATTGCTCAGAGAGTTGTTACAAACGGTCAAATTACGAATTTGGAACCATATTTTTCTACTAAATGCTGGACGTAAAAGTAAAGCTCTCCTCGTTATCAGTCTACATTCGGCTAAGACTGATTAAAAAGCTTCATGTCATTAAGGACGAAAAGGACATCGCTCTGACAGACCGCGTCACCTGCAATGCTTGATACGCTGTATCGGTCACTGCTCTACGACAAAAACATCGTTGTGAACACAACACTAACCCATCCTTGTCATACATTTATGGCACCCGAACAGAATACAATGCAGGATGCTCAGCAGTCTTACGACAGCTATTCTGATTTTCGAATAGAAACAGTATACATATACCTACTTACGTAATTCGAACTAGATTTCAAACACCTTAAATCCCAATTCTTCATCGATCGGTGATCTCCACCACCGATTACTCATACGAGTAAACCTACATTCTTTTTTTTCCTATTTTCTACTTTTTCTACAGAGACCTAATTTTTTTTAAAAACGTGTTCATGTCATAACTCCCCAGGCGCCACTCCACCCCACCTCAAATAGTCTATACTTCATCACTTTCCTCGAAACACACCCACACCTCAAATCCATACGAATACAATGTGTACATACCAATCGACCACGTGATTCATTCGTCCACTTATAGCCCTTTTGCCAGCGGCCTAACTCCACAATGAGCGGCTCGACGGCGACGGTCGGTTCCAAAACAATTAACCGCGAGTGAGTCGGTCGCTCCGTGGGAACACTGGGAGAACATAATACACTGATAGTGAAAACTCACATTGTTCTTCGTCCTGTTGCCCTATTACACAATTTTATCTCATAATTACCGGGTATCGACATTTTAGAATCGATGGACATCGTAATCTCGCGTTGTATCATCATACCACAGGACCATAGGGTCGTCGTTTTAAGGTGGTTAAACGGAATAACGGGGACAATCACGACTACAGGGAAGAGAACAATCCGATATCCTACTTACAGGATATCAGAACCATGTTAGCAGAACCATGGATATATTAATAAAAGGTAGATGTCGCAATAATTCGACAACTGCACTGGGGCGATGACATATTGCGATCTGCTGACAGGTAGTCGTAGTTCCAATGGTAGAATAAGTGGACATTACCATGGGTTTTACACGAGTAACTTGTACATATAAACTATCATATACTTTAACTCTAGTCTGGCCATGTGCACGTGCACATGGCCAGACGGATTCACGACGAGGTGGGCGGGGCACGCGATGAATGGACCGCCGGGCCACGGTACTAGCGCCATTCACACGTACATGCGCACACGCATTCCAGACGTTACACTAATAATGACCGCACCTCTGACTGCGAGAACTTCAAATAAACTGATGTCTAATTCTAGCAAAATATTTATACCTCGGTCAATGAAACACATAAATTGTTGGTGATAAAAGTATTTAGGTAGTTCATCTTACTTTGATGTTATTGTCGGCTTTTGAAATTAATTATGATTGTTTGTTTACTTAAATTATTTCAAGCTAAGTAACAGTAGCCCTAAAGGTTGCTAATCATAGTGATAAAGATGTGTTATTTATAGAATAAAATTGTCTTTGATAAATCTTATAAAAATAGATTTTGTTTGACAAAAATAAAAAAGAAGTAAATATCACATCATCATTTTGAATCGAACGAAGAAGATTTGATTCGATTTAGCAAACGATTGAAGAAGACTGCTATACCCACACTTCACCTCACTGCAACAATTACAAGATTTTGGTAAAGCTACTGTAATGATCATGTTACTCTAGTTAAGTCCATTGAATATGTTACTAATTGAATTTAAATATTACTTTCAGTCATTGACATATTTCAGTTCAAATTGAACCTTTGCCGTCAAAAAGTGCACATTCAGCATTTGATATCTGTGGTAAATGTTTATGTGTCTAATAACATTCAAATGTATTCATAATATAAACGTTAAAAATCAGTTATGCATAACATATTCTATTTTGATGAGTTCTATTTTGTAAATACATATAATACACAAGGGCAAGCTGTGATTGAAGCATCGACAAATAAATTTGCACGGCATTTCAAGAAAGAAAATAAATAAATTTCTATGGTTGTTTCTCAATAGAAATTTGTGCATTGCGTTGTATACATTGGATACGCTGAGGGGTTCTTTTGATTTGAAATAAGTTAAAAATAACGATTATTCATCAATGAAGTGTTAAATATCAAAAATCAATCTGCTCCTGTCGCGTGCGGTTTCATTACAGAAAATCCCTTTGAGCTTCAAAATCTAAATAAGTCACAAACACCGGCGACAACATTTTTCCTGTCCCATTTGCATGATATCAATGGAAGGCTGAAGATGTCATTGACTCCAATTGGGCAATGTTCTGGATCCGAAACCTCGGTAAGTGGATCACAAACAATGAAACTGGATGATAGATTCAGTTAATATAAAATACAATGGGAACAACAAAATTTATAAACAGTTCGGGCGATCGACAACAAAATATTCCACTTGCTCCATTTCGAAGGTTTTATGACTTCACAAATTTCACAATACTTATTTACAACATCACAGAAAGTAGATCGCGATGATATTTACGTACAGTTTACATACATAATGTAATTTGATCCAAAACGTAATGTTATTCAGATGCGGTGATCTCAACAGATCCTGCAAATACAATTAGCATGCATCTAATTTAGAGCATGTTCTAACCTATCAGCAGAAGATTTCGACGGTACAACAGCTGCTATATTTTAATAAACATGAAACAAGAACATGTCAAATGAAAATATAAGTATTTGATACTTCTAAAGGTCCAAAGCAGAAAACCAATTAAGTGTTCACAGTCGGTCGATTGATTCTATATCAAACTAAGAACTGAGTAAAAGAAGTTAAGTTGTTTATTTTAAAAAAAAACGGGTGTAATTCATACTATCACATACATAGATCCCATCACCTTATTTTGAAACGTTGCCATAGATGTTCGGAAGACAAATTCATGACTGGAAGCGATCGGACTAGGGCCAATTAAGGTGAGCCACAAACTCTTTTAGCCACTTAATTTGCACAAGGCCAATTTCAATTGGTAATTGCCAAGATTATTGACGTTAATTGAGGAGATGGCCTGGTACTGACGTCATGACGGCAGGGGACCAGAGTCCGAGTCAGAGAGTCTAAACATGCCTGGTTTTAAAAATTACGGACGATGAAAAAATAAGAATGTTCAGTTGTTACAATGTGAAGTTCTATTGAAGGTCCTTAAGGTAAACTTTTAAATTGGCAGGATTTTTAATGCAAACGAGTATAAGAGTCATCTGATGGTGAGTGGTCTACGTCACCAAAGAAGGCCACCTTCCCCGGGGCAAGTGATAATTTTACGTGCATTTGAAAAATTTGTACTGCGTGCAAGATTCGCACCGGTGTAGTCAGTGAAGGAACCCAACTTTAAAAGCCTAGACCATCATCTATCTAGGCCAAAGCCTGCTTACTTGCTTCTAGGTATCTTGTGGGTACCACTTAATTCACACCGGGCCATAATTCTTCATAATTCCTGAAGACTGAGGCCTGATTAATGCATTACGACTTACTACAACGATGATGTATTTAAGGTTAATCATCAACACGCTTCTGTCTACGAGATGTAAGCAAACCACTGCGTAATCATCAAAGTACATAACAATCCCCGAGCGGAACGATGATGCGCAAAATTTTTCCGTGAAATTTAATACCACGCAAATTTCATCGGACAGCCAAGTACCGGTTACAGGCGTCATTACGTATTTTCACGGTTTATTTTCGCGTTACAACAACTGTTTATGAGAGGCTGCGTGTACACGACGCGTTTTATTGAAGAAACTTTTCTTTCGGTACAGAACATGAAACGGTTGAACGATAATAGATTTCAAACTTTCAGCTCCAGTAGTAGACAAGTTAACTGTAATAGTGGACACTGTGGCCCATGGACGCTGCCACCGAAACACGTGTTTCACGATTGGATATAGAAGGGTGCTATCTTTTATTAATGGATTTATGAGAGCATGCTGCACCGACCTCCCGCTGCCGCCCATGACAACTGTGTAGCTTGCGTGCTTGTTTGTATATTGCGGCCTTTGTGTGAGTACCATAGGCATACCATGTGTGACCACATAGTTAGGACACACGAGGGACTTTCAGGCATGTCCAGGTAAAAAGGTGACCCTTGGGATCCCTCACCAAAGACCCCACAAAGAGGATGGGATGAAACACTTCACTTCTTCATAGTTTACTACAATATCTTCCACAAATACACGATACAGCGTTTTACAAAAATCCCAGTTAGAAATCACCCTTAGAATACTTCCCTAGACACCGCTAGACAAGAAACTGTAACGCACGTGTCGAGTGCAAAGCCCCTGCAAATGTGCATTAGAACGAGAAGGTAATACAAATATCCACACGTTTGAGCGAGACGGCCATATGTTTGTATACAGCTGCACACCTGTCGTGTGTAAACAGACGTCTTGTTTGGGACGACAAGCCTTAAGGTCCAATCAACTCGGTAACGGTAGTCACGACGTTTAAGTCATTTTGTTGATCTACAAGATAAATAAACTCAAACTTGTTTTTGTTATGACTACAATATAAATAAAGACATGGCTTAATAAACAAAAATTATAATTAGAACGAGACTCTTACTAACAAATACTAACTGGACTATTACTAACAACAACTAAGCCTTGTTAATCAACATGGTTAGTCAACTATCACTAACAGTCCGTGTCCCAGTCCTCATACTTATTATTATTAACAAACTAACCAACTAATGTTGTAAAACCTCCTAACCGGACTAATTAACCTAGTGCCCATTTGAGTCTTGTTCTAGGTCGGTCACAGTTGTCATGGGCGGCAGCGGAAGGGAGGTGCTGTATGCCCGTTTGCTACCTTAATTCCATAAAAACGTTAAAACTATCACTCTGTGCTAAGTTTCATAACAATCGGTTTAGTACCACTTTTTTTATGAATAAAAAGATTTCTCAAGATGTATAACTAATCCATCCATCCATCCATCCATCAGCCTTTTGTCGTCCACTGTTGGACATAGGCCTCCCCTAACTTTCGCCACTCTGACCGGTCCTGTGCCTTCTGAATCCAACGGTTGCCCGCTGTCTTCTTCAGGTCATCAGTCCACCTGGTCGGGGGGCGTCCTATACTCCTTTTTCCGAGTATAACTAATACGGGATACAAAAGATTGTGCCATTCACGCTACTTGTGTGCACGTGATGTTTTGCCGGCGCGCGGCGGTACCATGGAAGCGTCTAGAACGTGTGTCTATTGTCTACAGCTAAATGGGATGTGTTGAACAACAACTGTTTCCGCCAGAGTTTTCCTCATACTAATCTTTTTATAGGCCTACTTTCGTAGCGTCGCCTGAGCTGTATCTATATGTCATGCGCCGATTGAAAATATCTTATAACGATCGATCAGTTTAAGAAAAGCTTACAACAAGCTTATGACAAGTGGGCTTTGAAAATGTGTTATGCCGAGGGGTTTCACCGTTTCTTTTCGACGATAATAATATAGAGCACCTATGAAACAGCTGTAGACTCAAAAAAATGACTTGCATATTGCATTGGTTATTCCCAAAATACCTACGTGAACAAAGAATCTGAATTTGAAAACATTTTTGAGTCACTTATGATGTTGCCGATTACTTTTGACCATATGAGATGCGGGTGGCATCATGCACAACGGTATGGCACGGTTATAAAATATTCAGGCTTGCTCACGAAACACGTTAGCGTCATGTCAACTTCAATGTTAATTCACATACAAATTGAAATAATATCGCTACAGTTTGTAGCGCAATTCCGTGGTCGTATAAAGCCGAACACATAATGTACATTGGCCCAACAATACAAGCGGCTCCGGATACCGAGCTAAAGCCACTTTTATACGATCGTTTTACCCAGGAACCATCGGCAAGCACTGTAACTAAAGGCCAACCATCTTCATCAACGTCACCAATCAAAACAGCCAGTCTTTTCTCTTCTTGGCCCGCAGCAATCATTTCTTCTAAGGCGCATTCTTCGATGGTTGGTGCCAAGGATTGCTCTATTTTTCTATAAGTTGTTGGACTCATGTTCGGCATATTCATCGCAGCACAAATTTCGTTAAGCTGAGAATATCCATTTCCTGTGCACATTACTCCTTCTACGACAGCAGTGTTTATGCACATTTTTTTGTTCAAAAACTGGCAAGATAGCGCCAACGCCATGGAAGCCGATATAATTGCAGATGGCTTCGCAAGAAGCATGAATATGCATGGAGTAAAATTTAATAGATTGGTGGGAGATGGCGACTCTAGTATAATGAAAAAACTCATGCTAAAAAAGCCTTATGGTCTAATGTTCAAATAAAGAAAATCGAGTGTAAAAATCACTTACTCCGCAATTTTTGTAATAAAATGAAAGCTTTGGCGAAAAAAAACAATAATAGCAAAGTTTATGTACCCGTGGATTTAAGGAAAAAGGTGTCATCCAACGTTCTGCGTTTAAGAGGGGGTATAAAGCAAAATTGGCAATCGTAGATTCAATTTTTACAGTAGTAGATCAAGTTTCTAGAACCTGAATAAGAACATAGTTATACTTCATTATATAATTGAGTGAATGTAAGAAGCAAAAACATAAAAAAATTAAATTTTCTCGATAGAAAAAAATCACAAAGTTAGGTCTAATTTTCAACCGAAATCAATTTATTTTCAATATGGTGCATATTTTTGAGTCAATATTTTAATATATTATGCTAATTAGTATCACGGAGGGATTTGTAGATCGATTTCTAAATCAAATCTATAATTTACGAATTATTTAAATAAAATACATTTGTAGGATTTTGACATGCTCTGTTTCATTAATCAGTCGCCATTGCTCCATTGAGACGCGAAGACTGTGTCAGTCTACTCGACATGTGAAAAATATTTCGTGGTGTACATTTGTGACTGAGAGCGTAGTTTTTATTACAAAAACAATAATTGTGTGTGTGTGAACTAAAGTTAAAAGACACTAGATCCAACATGGGTAACAAACGAAATAAAATCAACATTAAAAAAGGGAACACCGAAAGCTGAAAATTCAAGTCATGGCTAGTTGTCAGAGGTAAGTTGACAAGTACACTATTTCATATTCAAAATTAGACCTTATTGTTTTAACTTTTGTGCTCACAATACAATGTTGATGTTGATGTTTGATCGCTGAAGCAGCATAGTATATACGAAAAATTCAGATTGTATGTATTATTAATATTTAGTATAGGTATGTACTTTCAAACAAAATTATTCATAAACATAATTATAAAAATAGAAATAGTGTTGAATGATCAATAAAGTAAGTAAATGTTTTTTTGACATGAAGGAGTAGGCAGAGGTATGCAGTACGCCCACTCCTCACTAGTTATGTCTAGATTTCATGTAATACGTGTATTCAATGCTATGTGGGCTTAGTTAGAAAACTTTGTCACAAATTAAGGTTGAGGCCTAAAGTGGAAGAGAGAGGCATGAACCCGCCTATACAGCTTTATCCAAAAGCAAATTTAATTTTGAGTTAATTATTTCCTCTTTGCCCCATAATTTTGTTTTTAAAGCAACACCTATATTTCTGGTAAGTAGTCAATTTTATCAATCCCTACAGTAGTTGTTACTTGTGTGTGTTTGAAACTATTATTGTATTTTCATTTCAGAAGAAGATTTAATCAAGAAAATATTCCAAAATCTATTGATGATGACGGGAACATTACACCAGAGAAGTGCGTATAAATTCATCTGTCTATGTATTGTCTACGAATCTACAAAATAACACATAAACTAAACTTTTTTTATACTATACTACATACATGCATAGTTAGGCAAAATTACTTTAACAAAAACATAAAATTTTGTATAAATGCATTTTTAAAGCGACTTTTTTATTTACTTCTTAATTGCTAATTGTCTTTTCTTAAAGAAAAAAATATATATTTTCAGGCTTACTAAGTATTACGCTTTTACAAAATGTAGAAATTTTAGAACATACAGATCCAAATGCAGACGAATTTATTGCACCGGAACGGTTGGCATTAAAATAAAGTATTTATGTAATTTAGTCCTATCTAAAACTTTTAACCGATTATAAATGGCGCAAAGTGATACCTGACATCATCAGTTTCAATGTTATGAATTATAATAGTGTTTGACTTTTTTATTTTATTTCAGTAACATCAAGCCTCGTGTTTATGAACGGGTCAAGACAAATATAAAGACTAACGACGATACTAAATACACATGTGATACAAGTCAACGACTTATAATAGACAAGATATATTTTTTGAACAATTACAACTTCCAACCATGTTTTGGCATTTTATTTTTTCTAGACGGATTTTGGAGTTAGTGAATTAAACTTGATTTCGAATAAATTCATTTTGGTTTTAAGTAAGCTTTGTTCGATTTTATGCTTATTTTTAATCTTCAAAAAATTGTTTAGTTTCATGACTTATGTGTTCTTACCATAACTTAAATATTTTTACTACCCATTAAACATTTTTCCTGTCCTCACGCATAATTATATCATCACGCATCATACTTCACACACTGTTTTTTTCCTATATTTTTAAAGCTAACAATTGTCGCTCAAGAAGTTAGTGATTGTCATCTTTTTTATGATATTATTGTCATTTAATTAGTTTCCTTATAATAACGGCAGTGGCATTTGTAATTTTTCTGTTTTCTGGCGAAGGATTTCTTTCGATTTAAATAAATTTAAAGGATAACTTACTTTATCTTTTTGTAGCGAAAAAATGAAAACAATGTTATCTATAATAAATAAATGTCTGAAAAACATTGTACGTGTTATTTATTTACATGTTATACGGCATACACGTTTCATCACGTAAAAATAGAGCAGATATTCTGCTTTGCGAGAATTTAAATGATTTAATGGTCACACCAGTACGAACATTATACTGCCTTTCTTGTCATAAAAGTGATTCAATCGCTCCCTACACTAGGTTTCCAGCGCTATGGTTACATGATGCGACCGACACTACCTATAAATGTTATTAGTTTCAGAAATACAGATAGTTACAGCGAGAAGAATTGCTTTAGATTGATAGATACCTACATAATAATATATTCAAAATTATGAATGACACCTAATTATGTGTTATCTGCCATTCACTGGCTCTCTAGCTATTAATATTGTATAAAAATCTAACCCTATCTATTATAGAAAAAACAGCTTGCCATTTTTGAGGTAGATGATTCTACATTTACTGAGCCGAAATTTGTCTTATTTTTACATTATACTGTGCCGTATTCTTGACTGATGCCATGTTATATAATAGCGGCTGTACACTCTCGTGCGAGAGTACTCGCTATGTCTCGTGACGCCTCGGCCGAGACGTCATGGGAGCGAGAGCAGGCGAGACTCCCCGAGACATCACGAGGCGAGGCGAGCGCTACCAAGTACATTTTCATACGAGTGCACTCGTTTAGAAGTCTCGCGAGAGTGTACAGCCGCTGATAAAGTCAGATGCAACCGGACGCGCAACTGCTGCGGCGCATCTACACTCAGCGGCACGGAATCTTGGCCAAACTCATAGCAGACTACAACATTTTTTTAAGTGTGTGTAACTTTGTTCTTAATGTATAATTGGGTGGAAATAATGTTTACGTTAATCCTAAGAGGCTAATTAACTAAGTTGAAGTGCATTTTGATTTGATTTCTGAAGTTTAGTTGAACCGTGTCATTTATCCGACGAAGTCTACGTTTTGAATTGTGTTCTGGAATTTGCAAGCGTTAAGTTGTCGAAGTTCTTTGGTTTTATTGGGATCAATAAACATCTAAAGGCGCCTTAGGATCCATAAAAATGCCTCTATCACCAAGTCAGATAGCACAAGCAATGGCATTAGTCGAACTAGGGATGACCCATCGTGAAGTGGCTACTATCCTTAACGTACCGGGTTCTTCGATGCAATATGCACTAAAACGGTACCAAGAGACTGGCCTCTGCACACGCAGACCAGGTAGTGGCGGTGTACGTTGCACGTCAGCTCGTGACGACCACTTTATTGTGTTAGAGATTTTAAGAAATCGCTTCCTTACTGATGTCGAGATCCGGCAGCGGCTTCAAATCTCCAGGAATGTAAATGTTAGTGAGCGTACGGTGAGAAGACGTATGGAGGAAGTTTTTAAGATCAAGAAGACCAGCCCGTGGCCCACAGCTTCTCCCACAGCATAGAGCAGCGCGATTTCAATTTGCCCGTGAACATGCTAACTGGTCTCATGAACAATGGGAAAGGGTTTTGTTTACGGACGAGTGCAGGATTGCTTTAAATGCACCTGATGGTCGACAACGTGTCTGGAGAAGGAATGGTGAACGATATCTGGTGATTACTACAACTCCCACAGTGAGTTTTGGTGGAGGCTCTATAATCGTATGGGGTGGCGTTAGTTCTGATGCACGTACAGAATTGGTCATCGTCAATAACTCTCTAACTGCAACACGATACGTAGAGGATATCCTCCAAGAACATGTTGTACCCTTTGGAGGGTTTATTGGATATGACCGATTCATTTTAATGCATGATAATGCACGACCATACGTCGCTCATATCGTAAATGAGTACCGTCAAGAGGTTGGTATTCAAAAATTGCAGTGGCCAGCTCGCAACCCCGACTTAAACCCAATAGAGCACATTTGGGATAAGCTAAAAACGACAATTAAAACAGCATCGAACCTACCACAAACCCTTAGCCAGCTTCGAGATGCTGCACTGACTGCGTGGCGCGACTTATCGCAAGTGGACATCAAGAATGTCATCCAAAGCATGCCAGACCGAATGCAGGCGGTCATAAGGGCTAGAGGAGGAAACACGCGATATTAAAAAGTACAAAATGTTGTCAAAGATCAAACAGTTTTTAATTCCTAGTGCTCAAAACTGCAGTGTTTAATTTTGTGTAAATGTGATTTTGCGCTTAAACTTCATTAAAAACTTAAAAAGACGTTATTTATGAGTAAAAATGATTAAAGACGTTAAGTGGATGAATAACGATTAAATTCGCCTAAATTAGAAGTGTACAAACTGAAAAAAACTGAAGTTATCACAAATTTTGTAGGTGGCCAAGTTTCCGTGCCGGTCAGTATATTTGACGGGCGGGGCGGGGCGCGCGGGTGAAATTTGATTTTTTCCTAGCTTTATACCCCCTCTTAAGAAAAGCGGTGGTTGGCGCTGTGAACCACAGAAAGGAAGAACAAAATACATCGCACAGTGACAAAGTAAAAAACTTGAAGCGGGATATCATGAACGCCGCCAACCACGTTTTCGGTGATCATGCGAATTGTGCGTCATATTTTTGCAAACTGGAAAAACGCATGAACGACGAAAATCAAGTTCCTGCTTTACACGAAAATAATAAAACAATGTTAACCAGAGCACGGGTCAGCACGGTAATGAAATGAATGAGCTGCGTATACGCGCAGCCCGCATCGCATGTCAATGTGTGAGCGCCACCCACACATAGGACAAGGCCGCGCCCCTCGTAGCGCGACAGAGATATAGACTGAAAAATCCCAAATTTGAAAAAGGGTTCGCGTGGTATTTCCTCTTAACGCTCTACCCTAACGCTTGCAGCAGAGCGAAACTTTGAGCGTTGTGACTCGCGGCCGTCGAGTTGGTTACAACATATTTATAACCGTGAGCAATAAATTACGTTTGTTAAAAATAGATAAACATAACACATTAACTAACAAACTTAGCCTCGGTTAACGTTAAATGCGGTAACCTCATTACTTAGGAAGCTTCGTGGAAATACGAGGCGGCCATTAAATTACACGTTTCTAGGTAGCAGCTCCACCAGTTTATATTTTCCTTTGATTACACGCCCGTCAATCAGTCACAACATCCTTTGGAAACTAGTGGCCGAGGTGATTAATAAATCAACTTTCACCGACTAGTTTAATAGATCCTTCGCGTGTTCTGCAGCTGATACCCAAAGCATTTGGATCGAAAGGTCAGCGAGGCTCATTTAAAAACCGTGTATCGGAGACACAATATGCATACACACTAGGGTGTCCCAAAAAAATCAAAGTGTTTTTCTTTCAACGCATACCCTCTTATTTTGTTAGAATAGTGTCAAAACAGTTGTTAATAAAATTTTAGGTACTTATGAGCACGGCAAGGCGTGCCGACTTGCATCGAAACATCTCGGTACTCGCGTATTATGGCGGGCGAAGAGTGACGTTTATTATTGCTTATTTGTTTTATCATAACGCACTTTATTTAGTTCAGTTAACATATCAGCTGAGTTACGCAGTTCTAAAAAGCCAATTTTTTTAATAGGAGACGTAAAACACCAAATTACCGGTTCAAAGCTTCCTTCAAACGGTCAGGTACTGTCAGTGTTGTTCTTCATTCATCAATTCAAAATTGGTGGCAGCGTTAGATCGGTGTCAATTAAGTATGAGAAATTCTGTATTTATTATTGAAGCAACTATTGAGGCACTTGGGCATAACATTGATGAATTTCCTATAAGTCCTCCATACAAAGAATTCGCACTGAAAAGCGAAAAGAGCGCGCAGAGCCTATAAAAATCGATTTCCAAAACGAGGTGCCAGATACTGTAACTATTTATGGTAAGTTGTTGCCAGCTTTAGATGCACGCAAATCTAAAGAAGAACGCCTTCCAATAGTTATTTCTTATGATAACAAAGAGCAACTTATTTCTATGCCAAAATTGGACAACTCTTCAGGAAGGAAACAGGCACAGGCAGTTTGGAACGCTATTATAAACTGGAATCTTGAAGATAGAGAGCAAATTCTGTGTTGTGGCATAACTGCTTCAAATACAGGCCGTATAAATGGTGCGTGTGCGCTGCTAGAACAAAAACTGAATAGTGAAATACTTATTTTTGCTTGCCGCCACCACATCTACGAACTGGTTTTAAAAGGCGTGTTTGAGGCCAAAATTAGCCAAGTTACTTGGGACACTGCAGCTCTGTTAGACGTCTGTCTATTCCTCTTAAATCCTTTGCCAAGCCTTGGCTTCAATGCATTATAGTGGTAAAAGCACTTTAGAAGGATCTGTGCTTTTTGAAATCAATGAAAGCTTAAGAAACTATCGACTAGAGCATCTCAAAAGCATCTTTAGAAAAAAAATTCCAGCATTTATGGTATTTGCTAGATGAAATATCTATCTTGTCTCTATTTGACGATGATGTTGACCAAGAATCAAAAGTAAAAATGGTCGCTAATTTAGCCAAAGAAAATCTATCAGCCCACAGTAAGCGCTACATCCCATCGAAAAAAGAGCTTTTTGGCTCACTTTATGGTTAGTCTGATTAGTAACATTTTGTTCTACTTTATGCACTTTGAATTCTTTGATATTACTTATATTAATTGTTTTCTTTCCTATATTATTTATAGAGAGGAACAAAAGCAATTTTTGTTGCGTACAAGATTGCGTATACGTTGCGTACAAGAGCACAGACAGGTTTATCCTGACTGTAAAAAGCAAACCCTGAAAAGAAAATTTGTTAAGTGAGTTCGTTTGAAAAATAATAATTACGATATTTTAATATCCTTTTCATAATAATTAGGTACTCGATAAATATAAATTACAGATGAAATTGTGTATTATTAGCTCAATGAA
The DNA here is from genome assembly GCA_905404295.2 of Ochlodes sylvanus. Lineage (NCBI taxonomy): Eukaryota > Metazoa > Arthropoda > Insecta > Lepidoptera > Hesperiidae > Ochlodes > Ochlodes sylvanus. The sequence continues at coordinate 9,572,712 of FR990144.1, forward strand.
CACTAGTCCTAAAATCTACTAATTAAATCTCATACAAATTTTACGTTAAAAGTTTGACGACGAGTCGGCACGGGTTGCCGTTATCCGATTGCAATAATATTTCATATTCTGGTTATTAGGATCAAATATAAAAAAAACAGAGGGTATGCGTATGTGAATTCGAAAAAAAAAATTTCGCCCTTATAGCCTGGGACACCCTAATACACACGTCTAAGAAATGAAACTTTTTTACTTTGCATAAACACTTTATATAGTCCTCTATATTAACTCGACTAATTCTTCTTACTCCTAACATTATACTAAATAATTAAACATATATGTACTTCCAATATATAAATGCAGTAGGTGGCCTAATTATAAAGGCCAGCATACATTTTACATTACTTTCAATTTAATTTACCTCAAAAAACATTTGATTTTTATGAATTTATTTTAATGGTATTTAACCAGTGTGCAATTCATCATTACTGTTTTTTTTATTAGTGAAAATATCTATGTTCTGTGCCAAGTGCAATTAAACCCGACAATATAAATATATAAAACAAGTAAGTAAAGTGATCGACAAAGTTAAGCAAAAGCGGGTGCGGTCGGTAGTTGCATTCAACTATTCAGTATTAAGGGCACGTAGCCCTTCGAAGCACGAAGCGCCTAATAAATTTTGCCACTAACCCCTCCACCAATCCGCACTGGCGCAGCGTGGTTGAGTATGCTCTAGGCCTCCTCAGGTATGAGGAGAACCCCAAGTTAAACACAATTTAGTCACCAATGGTAACAATAGTGTTAAACTATAATTAGGTATATTCATGACCACAACAGGTAATGCGTTTTTTTTCGCAACCAGACAAGCAACACGCACTTCTCAATTGTAAACCCACAGTCAGCGTCCGTATTAAACGAATTGAAATCGCAAATTTCAACACCCCCTGAGGAACCTGAAGCCTGCGGAAACATAATTTGAGATGAGATGAGGTAACCAGAAACCAACCTTACCTAAACTGTAAAAAGGTCTTAGGGCCGTCGCCTCGTCAATTAGACAGAAGGGAGATTGGCAAGGACTGACAAGGTTCCAGACAGCATGACGACGATGCCACAACTTTGGGCCAACATTGCCACAAGCCACGTATTCCATCAACTTCCAGGTACTAGAATCAAAATTCACCAAACGATCACGCATCTTGCCTCCATGCACTTGCTGAACAAAGCGTAAAACTACGTCCAAACACTCGTCGCTCTTCGCGCTCGTCGCTATTCGCAGTCGTATATTTCTAACGATGGTGTTACACGTTTTATAACTTAGATAATTTTAAAATGTCTGGTGGAAAGTTAGTTTGTGTCATTTACAAAAACACGGTGCTAAAGTGTTAAGAGAATGTGGCAAACCGAACTCCTTTATATTTTTATACTTTTTTTACTTTTAAGAATTACATGTCAATTTATTTTAAAAAATCATTGTCTTAGTTTTAAAAGTCAGTTGAGAAATTATTGTAAAACATGTTTCATTAAACATAGCAAATTCATTTATCTGGTCTAAATTCTAGTTTTAAACCCTCTGATCCCTCGCCGTCCGTCATATTTAAAGCTTTTGTGGAGAAACTTAAAAAAAGTCATGAAGTGTTAGAATCATCCTTGGAAATATGGATCATCTCCAAAGCGATGAGCTCAACATTTTTATGGAGTATGGCACTGGGAACTCTAAAAGTTACATCAATGTAACAAAATTACACATGGAATTAGGGACATCTTTATGTACCAGTTTACCTGGTTTTGGACCTCATCAAATAGAACAGATCAATATTTATTGGAGAAACGTGCAAAACTTATCCTTGAAGACCTGCTATTCAATAATACTTAATAATGATATTACCACGTCTATATAACAACTTATAAAAGATATAAGATAAGTACATACATAAGATTGGTAATGGTTAGGTGTTGGGAAATAAGAACGCAGACATAATATTAATTGTAAGTTGGCAACATTTTTGATCTGTCTAAAATCGGCCATTTGCATTGACTAGTCACGTAATGTGTAATATAATGTGTGCTAACAAAATATAAGTTCGTTGCATTTACATAATCTTTTTATTTCCACCAAAATATCAACATGGTAGCAGAGCGTGGTTGATTGCTACTCGTGGAAATAAAAGAAATAAAGTAAACCGGCCGGCGTGTTTTGTCCGTCGTACACATTGAGGTTAACCGGGGCGGCGTGCTCGGTCAGAATTCACGAAAAAACTGTAAATACGCATAGAAGATGTCGAATTCAGGTTACAATCCATTTCATATCAACATTAGGCACTCACTATTTATGTTTTTGACGTGACAACGTCTTATAATTCGGTGGCACGCATGAAAAAACATGACTCATGCGTTACCGTCGTTACCGTAACGGCGTAGCAATCGGCCTTTGCGTTCGGCAGCGTTCGGCAGCGTTCGGCAGCGTCCGACATCCGTCTCTCTCCTACTTGAGTGAGCGATGCGTCTGCGTGGACAGCTGCTATAATATAGTACATTTATATGTTTTGATCGAGTATCAAGTGCAGTGAAAAGTGAATGTGGTGTCAATTGTTTATAGCAACGATAATTACAGCGATAAAGGTAATGATTCTTTCGATATTAATTATATATTCAGTGATATATTGTCGAATAGGTATTCGTGCTTTCATCATTAAAATGAATAGCATCGGTCCGCTAGTGCAGCGATTGTAGGTTATGCTATAATTGACATTGACAAATCTATTAAACAAATGAAATTAAAATTTTCTTTTGAAAAATGCTACCATTCCATCAGTATTTTCTTAAGACGTTGTCACGTTCAACTATCGTCAGTAAACCGACTTTACAGACAACCAATTTTTTAAACAGAAACTTCGACAAGATTACATAGATATGCCCACGGTATTAAATCAAAAAATCCTGAAAATGTTCTTGTTACACGTTCGCGATGGCACCCCTCGCGTTGTTTCGGCGGCGCCTTAATGCATTCCGTCTGTATATAGGGGCTCTCATTTACTCGTTATTTCGGGACACAAATACCGTTTACAGAGACTTATTCGCGCGATGATTCAGACTATAATCCCAATTCACGGTATATTTATGTAGTCGTTCCAGTCCGGAAACCGACTTCCCTGAGTTTAAGTAACGCAGTTAGTTAGTTCAAACAGTTTTCACAGTAATTCTGTCGCTAGAAAGTAAATTAATCATAAATTTTTCTTGCACATTTGTGAACCTAACCCGCTAGGCTGACACTTTACTTCTAACCGTTCAAGAGTAGACGCTAGGACCGTTCAATGCAACCATCCGGCATCGCGTCCTTCAACCTCGTAAAAATCTGTTTTGCATATAGAATCCTATTTATAGTATCGTTGAAAGCCACGTCGGTGTGTACCGTCACATCCTTGTTTATAAATACAGCGGTGCGATGCTCAGGCGCCGGTGACAATTGCATTGTGGGCTTGCGCGGAACGGCGCGCTCCTAATCCGTTGACAAACAAGCAAACACGGGTATTCTCGTACCTAACAACGGGGTAATGGTAGTTTCCTATCGACTACATAATTATATTTAATTAGCAAAACGCAGTAACTTCAAACAGACGATACCTAAATGTTAGAAAATATGTAATTTTTTCTCAAGTTGCGAAAGATATGACAACAGTCTTTATTTCGTAAGCACATACATATTTTTTCTTTCTCTTTTTGTAATGTTGTATACATTACAAATAATATGAAAAATTGTAGGGACTTGTAGGGACTTGTAGGGAATTGTAGGGACACTTATGTTTGAACCTACATATACTTATACTCGTATGCATGTACGTTGCACTAAACGCACCGCACCGCTAGTCTCGGGATTGTCGGGCTACGGACGGTCGCGTGCTGGATGTAAACTGGACAATAAATATTATATCGCATATCCGCTTTTAATTACCGACTCCCGACCCTCAACAAAATAATACAAAAATAAATTATTATTTTTACAATAACGGGTCGGTCTGAAACTCAGGTGACTGAAACAACAATTTGCTGAGTCTCATAATTATGTTGTATGGACGCATTCAGCAAAATGTCGTGTCAGTCAAGGCTAATTCGTCAACTCGGACTTGAGAAACTCGCCCGCGCGGCCGAGTTGGGAAGATTTAATTATACCTATTATTTTATTATACATCTCGGCCGTAGGCTTAATTACTATGCGGGCGAGTCAATACAATTCATTTTTGTGAATTTGTTTATTCGTCATCTCGGCCGAATACAAGAAGTACATTCACGTTATAAAATATTTAAAACAAACAATTATTTTTTTAGCCAGAATAAGTTGAACGCTGATTGAGTAAAGTGTTTAGTACGTTTTTCTTCAAATGTACCGCAATAAAATGCTCATGCTCTGAGTGTGTAATACAGCGTATCGATGAAAAACGTCAAACCAATGTCAAACAGACAGGGTTACTGTAATTAACCTATCAAGATCACGCGTCACAAAATGTATGTATGCCGACGCTGCGCCAAAGTAACCGGTTTCTATAAGGGCGTTAATAATCAGTATTATTATTGTGATAAGGAAGACGAGAGGTTTGGTGTGCAATGTTGTAAGGCTTAAATTAAAAATTCAGTTTAATTAATTATTTACAAAAAATATTGAGAGAAACTCCTACCTGCAGAAACTGTTTTCATATCATATGAAATTACTACATTGTAATTTCTAAAATTGACAAAACTGAGGTCTTCGTCATTCGCCTTTAATTTTTCTTGAACGAGACATCAAATTTTCATTCTTTCAATATACTTGTACACTTGGTTAGCTTTTCTTTTTTAAAACCAATAATCTACTACCATAAAACCGATCTACGCCTAATATTTGTCGAAATTTATTACTTTTATCCCCATTTGTCTTGAAAGATATTAATTTATTCCCTCATATATAATTATTTTAAATAGGCAAGTATTTAATTTTCCTAGCTGGCAACTTAATCACCACACCCAACATCAAAGTGAATAACGGAAATTAAACCTTCGTGCCTTAAGATTCAGTACATATTCGCATGTGGTATATTTTATATATTGCGCCCGCGTCAATGATCCATGTCACTTTTACTCATCAGGCCGCCATCTTAAAGGCTGCCACAGAGCTTGTGTTGTGTTAAGTGAAAATTGTGAAGTTTTATAAAGGTAAGTAAGCCAAATCATACTATTTTATAATATTAATTTTATAGCAATATTCCATTATAGCTAAGTATCTATTTTTTTTCATACTCCTGTTAACCACGATCGTATTTTTTGGTAATCCTAACTAATAAACAGTAATTTTGAATAGCAGATGGCCGCCATTTTGACTGCTTTGTTGTAACGGCGTCTGTTTTAATTTAAACTAAAATACTCTCTTGATTTCTATACAACTTATCTAAAACAAAATGTATAGTGTATCCAATTTTTTTTACAGCTAATGCAACCAGTCTTCTGATTTTTATTAAGTAGCAAATATTATAAACACAATGAATGCAGGTGAGAACAATAAAAAATTAAGTTTAGCGAATTTACGCTAGGGTTTATTAACCATCCACGTTGCATTTGTCTCTAACACTTTTTGTTTGCTATTTAAGGCTCCGTCCTAAAAAATCTCATATTAGCAACAAGTTTGTGCTTTTTTGTGTGAGGAAAAGAAAAATGTATTTTAAGCAATCACGTATGACTTTAGTACCTAGATATATATATATATTTTCATATTAACTCGAAATTTGAGCGGTTCAAACCATGACGGTCCCTTAAATGCTTGCTTATGATTAAAATATAAAAGAATGTGCTTTATTTTGTTCATGCAGTAATAGTTTGCGTATAATAATCTGTGGCAAAAATTAAATATCATGCTAAAATCTCATGTAATGTAATTACTTTTCATTGTAATTGAAAATAATGCTATTTTGCTTAAGAAATTTCTATAATTAATTACTTTTGTATTACAGGCGATGAATCACAACCAGGGCCATCTGGCTTACAAAATCAACCCCAATTACAAATATTGACATCACAAAGGGGTAAGCGATTGCTTCTTCGCGCGGGGCATAAATACAACGAAAAAAGAAATAATAAAGATGGTACTACCACTTGGTACTGTATAAAAAGGACCACGTGCAAGGCGGCACTAGTTACTTCTACTGACAACTCAATTAAAAGAGAGGATATACACAATTGTGAGCCTGATTTCGCATCCAACGAATTAGAAATACAACTTGGAAAGTGTATTGATAAAATTACATCGGACTATACTATTCCAGTGCCGAGTGCTTATAGAGAAACTGTATCAAAACTTAAAGACAGTGGAATTAATTTGATTAAAAAAATACCTGACTTTGTGAATGTTAAAAATAAGCTTTATAAAAAGAGAAATAAATCATTGGACGTCCCAAAAGTCTGTTTTAAATCCCCAAGTGAAATTATTGTTTCTGAAAAATTTAAAAATTTTGTATTAGCTGATTATAATTATAAATCAAACAGAATTCTAGTTTTTGCTAATGAAAATTGTAGAACAATATTATCTCGCTCAAATTTGACTATTTTATGTGATGGAACCTTCAAATGTTGTTTAAGGCCTTTTCAACAATTGTACACCGTGCATGTTGATTTAGGAAGCAATGAGATGTATAACAATATTATGCCAGTGGTATATGCCTTGCTGCCAAGTAAAACAAAAAATATCTATAACACTTTGTTTAACCTTATCAAAAGCCAAATCCCTCAATTTAATCCAAAATTATTTGTACTAGACTTTGAGCAAGCAGCAATGTCCGCAATTACAGAAACATTCCCTGAAACACAAATAAGTGGTTGTCATTTTCATTTTTCGAAAAGTTTGTGGCAAAGAGCTGACAATTTAGGCCTAACCAAATTTAAATTAGCCAGAAAACATATAAAACGTTGCTCTGTTTTGGCGCATCTACCTAAAGAAGATGTAGAAAGTGGTTGGTTGTATATAATGTCACAATGTCCAAGAACTCCAAATATAGTCTCATTCAATGATTATTTTGTAGAAACGTGGTTAAGTGAAGAATCATTTTTTTTTAATAAATGGAACTGCTACAATACACAACATCGTACAACCAATATGATTGAAAGTTGGCATTCTACTATTAACAAAAAAATACCAGCCAAACCCAAAAGTATAGCACAATTTTTAACAATATTACAAAAAGAAGATGATTATTTTAATGTATTATACCAAAAAGGGTCTAACATAACAAAAAAACTTAAAGAAACACAAGAAATTGATGAAAATATATATACTACCATTAATGAATATAAACAAGGGAAAATAAATATAGATCTCTGTATCGAACGACTTGTTTTATAATTTTGTTATTTATCTATTGCATAATTATGACAAATAATACTAGTCAGTTGATTGTAGTGATTTTTCAAAAAAGTAAGTTTTTAATTAATCTGTGATGTTTAAAATGATCTGTGATTTTTTAAGTGATTTATATGATAGTATAAATATTAGTGTGTAAGTTAAATGATTTATGTGATAATAAAAACATTAGTGTGTCTGTCAAACATGTACTTTAATAATTGTCCATACCGATTGTTGAATCCTATTAGACTAAGCTTATTTTTTTATACATCTATGTTGATTTTTTAAATATATACATGTTTTTATATTTTTAAGCTTGTTTTATTTTACCTATAGAAAAATATATTTAAAATCGAACCACTTTTGTACTTGACTGTACAATAATGCTTTTTATTTTCATTGACGGCCGAGTTGACGAATACAATATACGAAAAAATTACTTCGGCAACTCGACCGCGTGGCGCGGCCGAGTCTCAGTCAACACTTGATTTTCAGGGCGATCCATAATTGTAATGGGTAGTTCGGGCTACTGATCCACAATTACGATAAATTAGATAATTTACTTCATTTCATCCGATATTGACTACAATTATAATCTGATCATTTCGATTTTGCAAAAGAGACTGTTGATTGGACAGCCAGAGTGGCTAACAAAATAGTCGAAAGCTCATTGGCCCTTCGAATTACGAAGTATCCTAACTGCATTTTGATAGAATGAACTCTCACACAGTCATAGCATTGCACAACATTACGATGCCGTATACTTAATCCACCTGAGTACACAGACGTTAATTAAATAAGACATCACAATGGAAAGGATGTCTATAAAGGAAGCCAACGTGAGCAAGCAATCAGGATTGTAAGCAAATAAATTCATAGTAGAAACACTCTAAAAACAAAACTTTAAATGTATAGTCAATTTTATGTTCCTCCTGTTGACAGTTAAGGAGATTTCTCGTATGGAGCCCTCTGGTCGCGGTGGCCCTGTTATCATGGACGATTTGATGCGTGTAAAAAATTGTTGTCTACGCCGTTGAGGCGCTTATAAGATTGGACCCGTACGTACTAAACAAGTTAAATAAACGCCTTTAATAAAAGAACATTCACATACCTACATACATACGTAGGTACACATCCCCGCACAATATTTTTATGCCAATGGCGGACAAACCAACAGATACGCCACCTGATAGTAGTGTTAGTGCAGTGTTAATCGACGCCCATGAACATCAGCAACATCAGAATGAATCTCCGATGCGTTGCCGGCAGTAAACTTTATACCACTAACCGTCATCCATTCAAATCCCGATCGCGTCCGTTATTCAAATTTGTCGATAGTTTACGATTACGACCAAAACTAGCCGTTGGGCTACGGGCGTTTTAATACATCAAAATCTTTTACCACAGTCTGAGCACGTTCCAAAGCCCACGATCCATCAGTCGTGTCGTGATCGTCAAGTACAAATCGAGCGTGTAAAAGTTATCACACTCACATCGCCATTTAAAACAAAACCGCCTGATTAACACGCTTGGTATTCAGTGACGCGACAGCCCGACGACTTGTGTCAAACGATCGACCGAGTTAAGAAACTTTGCGGTTTTAGTTGGATTGGTGGCTGGTAGCTGCATGTGTGTCAAGCGCCGATTCAGGATATAACGAGCCATCTGTTGGTAAGAGGTCAACTTTGCCCATGAATATCAGTACCTAACACTAAACGCATCACTGTCACCACCTGCATTTTTTCTGATTGTCCGACACTACTACCGGACTCCTATAGGAGGAACCTAGCGCCATAATATCACTTCAGGATACACCAAGATCAGGGGAGTCAGCTTCGGCTCACGGTTGGACGGGGACCCTTACACCCTTATAATCTTAAATAATATAATAAAAAATCACCTAAAGAAAGATCTAGTTAAAGATCCATTTTCCTTTCCCACAACCAATACGACTTTCAGGCTAGGCAATTAATTACTCCTCGTTACAACGTTGCAGTTTAATGGTTAATCGCATAACCATAGCGTAATGTCGTACCTATAACCTGCCGCGTGTTGAGACTTCGCAACTGTTGAAGGAAAGTTGGGCAGCGGGAAAGTAGCTACCTCCATAGATTCGTGTTTAGGTTTCTCTTGTCAAGAAGCCAAGTGCTTGCTTTCAAGTGGCTTACTTTCTTTAAGTACTCGATGTTGCTTTGAACATTACTCGTAGCTTTATAAAAGCTTTTATTTAGTACCACCTGTCTATATAATATCTGCCTGCCTCCAATAAAATCTTATAAGTTGAACATACATTCCCGGTGTTAGATTCAGCTGATATTTTGTAACTATTACGTACATCGGATATATAGCTGATCAGATGATGGATTCATCACGTGGCCATAATAAGACTGAAATTAGACGACGCAACTCTGTCGTGTTTGGGCTCGTTGGATTCTCAACAACTAAGTTGTGGTTGTTGTTGTTGACAGACACCCCATATATATCCCTATTACCCACAATCCCGGAACACTGATGCAAACTTAGAAGTTAAGCAATAAAGCTGGTACCCTATTGATCTACAACGCGTTAAATGCAACTAAAGGAGTGCGCACAGTACAACGACGCCACGACCGACAGACGCCAACGCGACTAAAACCTTGACAAAGATAACATTCAATTATGAGCCTTATATCTTTGAAGCTAAGGTTGAATTTCGAACTTATACTTAAAAGCCCTGTACGGCCCCTCCCCGCCCTACACCCATAGCCGTTCCGTTTCGAGACCAACGCGTCGACGTTGCGTTGACGACTCACCGTAGACGAGTAGTCCACGCGTCGACCGACACAATGACGTAATGTACCTAGAACGGAACGTCGGAGTTGAAACGGAGTGGAGACGGAGTCGAGTTTACGTCGATGAAGCGTTGATCGCGGAACAGAACGTCGGAGTTGAAACGGAGTGGAGTCGGAGTGGAGTTGACGTCGAGTTGGTGTAATGTGCGCACTCCTTAACTGTGATACGTGTGTGTTTCACGTGACATGTGTGACACGTTGAACATGTCGGTGATCACTTACAATCAAGCGGCTCTTCGTGACCATTACAGAACAATCAGTTTTGAAGGTTTTACACTACATTATAAAGTACACTACCCGAACAAGGAAAACGTCCATTAGGTACCTACTTAATTGCTATCATCCGAAACCCCAGTTAACCAACCGTTATATATTAACCCATTGTTTATTGTTATACCGGCTCCCATCCCACACTTAACAAATAGAATAGCTGTTCGATTAACTATCTACTACATGGATCGATAGGTACAAAGTACTAAGAATACATAAATTCTCATGTTCCTATTATAGATATGGAAATTGTGAGGTACCACCGTATCATAGTGTTGTCTAGACTTGTCCCCTGGTATTTAGAGGAGAGTATGTTTTCAGAACTGTAGTAAATGGATATAGTCCAGTCCTCTTACAAATAGAAAATCCTTCTCAAGGACTAGGAACACATAATTTTCAAATAACTCGAACAGTTTGTTTGAACAACCTTTGATGCATTTATTAATTAAGATTAATGCACATTGCATTGACATATTTGAACTATTCGTCGCGAAAGTAACAACTCTAAACTATGTTAGTCAACCAAACTACCCCCTACTTTAATATAACCCAACTACTACATACCCCAAAACTTTTCCAAGATTTTAATAATTATCGAATAACGCTTAACTTTACTTACCATCAAATTGTCGACGGAATTGTATCCGCATATGACGTATCCCATAACTTTGCCAGCCATTTTGTCAAACTCGTCTCCACTTCACTTTTGTACACTTCAATGAAACACTTTAATTCACTTCAACTCATCAAGAACATCCCCTGGTCAGCTCAGACGCATGCATCCCACAAAAATCCGTAAAGCACTATCGCCGTCCCTTTCGCGCTTCATCGTAACGAAAGAGTGCGACGTCCTTATCAATTAGCCGTTAACACTTCAAATTCACGAGCTCTATTCCAGGTTTGAAACAGTACAGAAATAACAACTTTATTGGGTTGTAATAAGATAGTATTTATGTATTACCGATTGCACCTTGATAACCTCGAGATTGCGTCTAAAATGTACGCAGCAGGTTTAAAATAACATTTTTATTAATATAAGTCAGTTTAAATTGCCAAAAAATAAATTAAAAATGGCATTTACCACATCGGCGTCCATCCGGGACGGTGGTGCGTGTGAGACTGATTGATTGTTGAACAGAGCAGCACTGTCTGTACCAACACTGCGTCCCCATAGTACTACAGACATGTATTATGGGAAGAGGTTCGTAAACACAGTGTGTATGAATGGGCTGAATAGGAAACACAGAGGCCAATAGCAGTCACAGCTGTATATAGAAGGTAGCTATCGCGATGGACATGACTAGAAATCATCTTATATCTTATTGAAAATCAATGGAAAATGTCGCGTTTAACATAGTTCAAGTCAAAATGCTGGTATAAATCGATTTATCCCTGTTTACTCTACATAATTCATAAACAGTAATTGACTAGCATTTCTTATAGCGAATAAAGATATATTTTAACTATAGGTACTACATACCTAACACATTCATAAGCATAAAAAAGTCCAATATTGAAATGTCACTACAAAATCCGGAAAATTCGATTATTGCAATAGCGGTGTATGTTTAAGTAACTTCACACAACTTTATGTATATTTTTTCCTCAAGTATTTTCCCTGGTATTGCAGTGATAGCCGTTTGGCTTGAACGTTCGACGTCCGACCAGGGGGGCTCTGGGTTCGTATCCTGAACGAACGTTAATTTTCAAAAATTAAGTGCATATTTAAATTTAATTATCACTTGCTCCGGTGAAGGAAAACATCATAAGGAAGTCTGCACACCTTTCTCTTGTTCTCCATAATGTTCTCAAAGGTGTGTGACAGCGATTAGATTTTTACATGGGTAGGAAATCCACTTAAGGAAAAAACTTTTCCAGACTCTTCGTACATACAATCCCAACAATGGCTTAGAAATTCATTTCAACACATAGTTTACGGTAAGTTCATAACATAGTGATGAAGTCATCATCAACCTAAACTTACCAGGCTACCACCATGCTAGTCCTACGGGTAAATAAATAAATGAATCATTCTTTCAGGTAACATAAACACAGTCCGCGGGGTGATAGAAGACCAATTATAATTAATTGAGTACTTGGAACTGGACGTATCGTACGGGGAAAAACGAAAATAGGACGCCTTCAATTAGCAGACGGCGGCCGCTGATAACTCCAACAGTCCAGACAACTTGTTATGCAACGATAACCCATATGATGGAACGGTTACACGAGGATTAAAAATAATGAGCCAAGAATAGGACGATTTCTCATCATCACAATAATGTCTTCATTATCAGGTTGTGCCGACCAGTTGTCATCGGGAGATATTTATTTATATACTAGTGGACCCGCCCTCGCTTCGGAAACATGTACTTTAGTACGCATATCATATAAAAACGTGGAATGCGTAGAAAAAGACCCGTGTAGCATGCAGCTGTTAGATTCAAACCGACCCATCTGATCAGCAACTCACCGCAATCAACTAATCATTTGAATCACTGCAAACTCGACTCACAAGTGCACATGCTCCAAATTTACCCAGTCAATTGGGCATATTCAGTCCAATAAAATCGGTTTCGTTCAATCAGACGCCAAGATAAAAGATCGCCACTTGACCCCGTCGAAACCGGGTCGTAATCCTGAACAACCGTCCAACCGAAGAGGACCAATTTATCTACGCCAATGATTGACAGACAAACCTTGACAAATTAGCCGGGTTATCGAAGTATTCGTAATCGGTGGTGTCCCCGATGATAGACATATCAGCATTCAATGCGAATTGAATGAGTCTAATTGTACTCAAGAATGGAGACAATGCAGGAATGTTTGTAAATGAAGCTGATAGGAATGTGGGCATGGTATGCAGGAATCAAATTGCAGTGAAAATTTACGACCACCGGCGCTGGTAACAGTTCGGAAGAAATAGTTTTAACTGCGCGCCCAATTGAACAATTTAATTGCAATATCAGAATCATAATTATATTATATGTTTTGGCTACAAAAGTTACGTAATAAGTATATTAACAATAAAACCAGTTATACATAATTTATACCACTCTCTTCTTCGCTTCTTCGCCATAACTTTCAAAATAAATACCAAAACGGCGGGAGGAACTATGAAAGCCCCCATAGAACATTTTCGAATCCCTTTAATAGACCCCTATATTAATTAACTCCGCTTTATAAATAAATTACACTATCTAGGAAACTTTGTAGCCCATGGATAGGGTGCGGGTTGAATTCATTATTTCGCTTTATATAAATTTGAATTTAATCTTAGTATACTGCGTAACGTAAACGTAACGTAACGTAAGCGAACGTGCGTTCGGGAAGTTGCGTCACATCTTGTCGTCCAAAATACCTCAGTGCCTGAAGTCGAAGATGTTCGAGCACTGTGTGTTGCCAGTGATGACTTACGGCTCCGAGACGTTGGCCTAATGCACAAGTTCAAAGTCGCTCAGCGGGCTATGGAGCGGGCTATGCTCGGTATTTCTCTACGTGATCGCATTAGAAATGATGAAATCCGTAGACGAACGAGGTTAACCAACATAGCCCAGAGAATTAGCCGGCTGAAGTGGCAATGGGCTGGCCACATAGTTCGACGCACCGATAACCGTTGGGGAAGAAAGGTCGTCGAATGGAGACCACGTCTTGGAAAAAGGAGCATAGGCCGCCCCCCGACCAGGTGGACTGACGACTTGAAGAGGACAGCGGGCAACCGCTGGATTCAGAAAGCTCAGGACCGGTCCGAGTGGCGCAAGTTAGGAGAGGCCTATGTCCAGCAGTGGACTACTAAAGGCTGATGGATGGATGGATGGATACTGCGTAACGTTGAGTATTCTCGGTAACATTTATGCTGAACAGCCGGTATACGTTGCTTTAAAGAGCTTGACTCTTGACTCTTAGAGGGGCTTATGAAGAATCTTTAAGTTTGAAAATCTTTTCTTTCTCTGTTTTGAAGAATCTTCAAAAGCCTCTGTAAGGAGTTAGCGGGGGCAGGGGGAGGGGTTTGTTAGGAGTCTATCAAATGTCACTCAAAGACAATCTCGCTCGCTGGCGTCATAGAAGCTTTGTATAAGGCGGCCAATTTACCCAACTTTTTTCTCAGTTGTAAAAGTCAGACGAAACTAGTTTATATACGGTCTACAGATAATAAAAAGCTATTGAATCTATTTCAGACTGACATAATCTGGGTCACCGGGCGTCCTCGATACACTGAGACTGAATCAATCAGTGGCGCAGCGGACCAAAATCTCGACATATGCGATGAGCGACGAGAAACATTACCGAGATAACTATATGACTTTCTTCGATATGAAGTTTGATGTGCGCTATAAATGCGATCGTCTGTTTAATAAATCGGGTCTGTCTCTGGACCGATTGGGAATGTTGTGGTGGGAACGCTTTGTTCACAACCCAACCCAAAACCTACTGTGCCAAACCTGTCAACAGAACTGAGCGCAGGCTTCCTCTCATGATAATGTGAATCTAAAAACTTATAGCCGATGGACAACATATCTAAAAATCTGGTTACAATTTCTTAAAGGCGACCATCTCAGTCCTTAAGGGTAGCAACACATCTGTGACCGAATTATGTAGAACGAGAGTATTACTAACTTGACTATTACTAACAACAACTAATCTGATGTTCAGGCTATTTTCATCTAGTTAATTTTGACTTAATAATAATAAACCATGCCTGGAACAAGCCTATGTGGTGAAAGTACATCTTTATTGCTCTCGTCGTAGAGCGCTTTTAACATTAAATTAATCGTAATTAACACATAGCTACGCCTCGTTCAGATACACCGCAAATACTTCGCTCGCCGAATATTCGTGCAGGATTATACTCGTTTACAAAAAAGTGACTATTCGTTTTTATTCTGTGATCATAGATCTTTCAAACATAGATGACGTAGGAACTTACAGTCACAGTTTTACAGATGTGTATTTTATGTATATCGACTCAGAATAGATTTTTATTCTCTTTTACTGTACATAATAATTGTCATGAGATATGTTATTTATCTTTGTAGAAACAATGTTTATCTACGATTCATTGCAAAAATACCCTATAAGTCAATTGAACAATGAGGATCATGTAAACGCACACAAATACACAAAAAACAATCCATTGATCCGCGCCAAAATACCGCCACCGAGCCCAGAACGGGCGAACACTCGTAGCGAGAAACGAATATCAACGAATAGGTACTCGCGCTGGCGGGTATCCACCTATTGACGACGCTTATTGACGACCACGTAGCGTAGTTGGTATAACCCTGCCTGCGAAGCGAGAGGTCCCGAGTTCGATTCCATGCCGGGGCAGATATTTATGTATTAATAATAATAATAAATTCATTTATTGCCAATAACTAATACATATAAATGTGACAGATAAATGTTCGTTCTAGGGTCATGATTATTAGTGATGTGTAATGAGTAGGTAATCTGTGTTGCCTATGCCACCCGCGACACAGAGAATCCTAGCACGGGGAAATGAGTGTGCTAGCGTTAATTTATTGATGTTTTTCTCGCCGTGCATCTAAACGATTCGTTACATTGTAGACGGAAACCGCAGAGCATTACTTTCGTACATGCCGCACGTAATTTTATTAGCCCATTTCCAATCCATCGCGCCCGTATTTAGTTACGTATTAGTTGATGGCGCCATCATTCGCGTCTGTTCCGGAAGCCATTTATTTATGTTGTAACTGTAATGCTCTTCGGGTTTTGATGTAAGTGTAACTGCTTAGTACTTACCTTGTAATTAAAGTCAAAATTATTCAATTGAAAAATGTAAAACAATTTAAAATAAAAACAAGTTAAACAACATTACACCTATTACATATTTTTGTATAATTATCTTCCCTTTACATGCTGAAATCTGTCTACTTTGTTGGCTCCCATTTGTCGTATACCTTCAATAGGCTCGTTGAGGTCTTGACATAATTATATTACAAAAGGTCGAAAGGTCATAAAGGACAAGGAAACAAACAAGTAGTCTAACGCTTGATAAATTTCAATATGGTTATATAAATAAATATTTGTTAGGAAAATTTGTTGTAAAATCTTTTATTAAATCCGCAAATCAATTTAACTGGCCTTTTTCGATACTTTATCCCTCCGATCCCTCGCTCTCAGTTTTATTTTTTGAGAACGCACCTCATACCTATACACTAAACATAAACACTACACACAGTAATCTGTGATAATTGATTAAAAACTTCAAATGTATCAAAATAGACATACGGAAAAACGGGTTAGCAAAGAGTACAAGAAATACGGAAAAAGAAAGAAAGATAACGACATAGGGATGAGAATAAAGATAGTGACATAACCTCACCATACTCGCAAGTAAATTGAACTGGCAGTTCTGGCAAACAGTGTCGCAACATGTTTGGTGTGGTGTACTAGTGCGCATTGGAGCACATGTCACAGATGGCCGGCCACGGACTGGGACCAATTACAGCTGGCGCGTGCTATATTGGTACACCATTACACCAATCATCACTATTCATACGCATCAATATACATCAATATAAAATATTTGGCTGGCATTATAAACCGAATATGAGCGTACCTAATTATCATCGACATAATTATAGGTAATAAATTGCGTGCGTGTGTGCTAACTTTGCGTTAACTTTTTTTTAAACAACCGGCAAACGAGCTGACCGTCCAGCTGGTGGTAGTGGTGGTAAGTGGTCACTATCTAAAGATGGGAAGATTGTAATCATGATTACAAATTACAATTAGATCCGGAAGCCCGGAAATGCCCCCGCGGGCCACTTTGGAAAAATGGTTGTTAGAGCGCAGCGTTCTTGGCGGAGATATAATAGCTCCTTGGCGGAACAAAACAACCCGTTTGGCGGCCAACTCATCACTCAAGTAAGAGGGTGGTGCAACATACCACCAAGCAATTTATTTACATATGATGATGATGACAGTGAAAGGATGCTGGTGGACTAGCTTTTTATGCTACTCATTTCACGTCAAAATATATAATGACAAAATGAAAGCGACACGTTGAAAAACGGTCATCATCATCACAACCCATAACTGTCCCACTGCTGGGCACGGGTCTCCTCTCACAGTGTGAGGGGTATAGGCCATAGTCCACCACGCTGGCCAAGTGCGGATTGGTGGACTTCACACACCTTTGAGAACATTATGGGGAACTCTCAGGTGTGCAGGTTTCCTCACGATGTTTTCCTTCACCGAAGCAAGTGATAATTAAATTTTAATACGCACATAATTTTTGAAAATTAGTGGTGCGTGCGGGGTTTGAACCGTCCGGGTTCAAACCCCTCCGGTTCGGCAGTCCAACGTTCAACCACACGGCTATCACTGCTGAAAAACGGTACCTAAATATATTGTTAATAGTACCAAAGTATACTGCGTAACAAAGTCACACCTGCATTTAAACAATGTGTATGTTCATTACATATCGGCAAACATACGCGGCCTCCACACATCTATATTTAGCCACCCTTGGCGATAAGACGATAAGGGCGAGCGAACACCGAGTGACTAGATTGATCTGATAGCTTGCTCTTGGAAATATTTTGTGAATGTACAGTGAGATGATACACATCTTTGCATTGATAAAATTAAGGTTATAACCTTAACACTTTGAATCCTAGTGTATTAATTGTTTTTATGTCACTTTTTTAACTTATATTTAGTACCAACCTATTAGATCGTAATAAACAAACATTTTTAACGTAAACGAAATTATAACATCACTATTTTATTAGTCGTTTCAATATCCAAATGTAAGTGGATAATACCAATATTTTTACGTTTGATATGCGTGGCGAAAGATTTTAGTACTCTAATTATTAGTAAAATTTGCCGTGCATATAATGCAATCTAGTTCAATATTCAATTGGTATACATAAATATAATATTCAATATTCTATATTAGCACGGGAATAAGCATTCATAATATAATGTCACCAGCATTAGCTCCGTTCCGTACACGACCACCCTAACCAGCTATAAATAGGTCGTGGTGTTAATTTAAGTAAGGAAAGTAAACATACGGTTTCCCCACACAATAACCAAACATTTGATTTCTCGGATGTGTTTACTATAATTCCATCGCAATCTAAAACCACATTTAGGGCGACCAAAACAATTATTTCCGCCGTTTATTGAGTTACTCGGATATAATTTAAACCAAATTTTATCACGAAGATTATAATATTGTTATATTGTTGTTTTATTTCTTTATTTGCGCTTCACCATCTAAAGGCTACGTCGCCACTTACCATCAGATGGGATCGTAGTCAAGAGGTAACTTATATTCAATAAATAAATAAATTATAATACTCGTATCATCACTATATAAGTATTATTATTGAGACAACTGTCTTGCTTAGTTGTTCTACCTTTTTGCTTGAGTCAGCCGTAGACTCGTGTCCCAGCCGGGAGTTCAGAGACAGTATAGTCTTTCATTTCTCTTTATTATTTTCGGGCCGACAACGCATCGTTCATTATTTCGAATATGTACTGTGGTGTACACAGTATCCGAATCTATTAATATGTCACGTAACTAAAAAATCACCTTGTATTAGGTACTTGAATCACCCATGCGTTCGACTGATCAAATAAAATGCGGTGGGTGGCCCTAGTGTACATGACTGCACTAGGTTAACATCCAAGAAAGACTAAGAAGATTCGCCAAAACTAAATATAACACTTCTGCTTAGAATAATTACACTATAGAAACGAAGTCCGCGCGCCCGTTTTGAAGTCACAAAATATCTGAAAAGCTATTTATGTATTATTGCTAAAAACATATGATTATCCGCAGCCGAATCATTCCCCGCTTTCGGTTTAGTGCTTCACTTTAGACAGAGCGCTTGTATGAAGACTGTCTTTCTATAGTGTTATTATTCTAAGACTTCTGCTTTAAATCAATGTCATTAAAAATGTAGAAAATCGCAATTTTTCCAGCAGTTTCATTAAATCATTCAAAACACGACACAATATCTTCATCGTCCAAAAGATTAACAGCTCCCCACAGAATATTCCACCGCAGTAAACCATCCCCTTTGATCTTGAGAATAACTGATTTATCATGATAAACAAACATTTAATTACGGTAACTTGTTTCATCTAGTCCGGTTAACTAAAATATTAACACACACAACAGATACATACTGTTATAAATTAACCGAAATGTTGCAACTCTGTTGGAAAAAATAGGCTGACGGGTGAAGGATGTTTTTACTTCATTGAAGATTTTTTTAAACTTGGTAATGATTTATTATCAAAACTAAATAACATACACAAAAATACATATTTAAATAACACAAAAAAATTAATGATACAAGGCTTCGTTTGTTACCTTAGGAGTGAAAAAGAATCGAATGATACGTCACCCCATTCGAGACTTATTTATATATTTCAGATTGTTATGTATATACTTATATACATCAGACCAGTGGTTCCATTTTGTCCCAGTATTGTCATTGGCCCCAAAGCACGCATAGCGTGGCGGCGAGTGCCAATCCAACATCGAGCGAGTAAAACAACTGCAGACGGTCAGTGGGTAGAAGGGTGACCACTAGCGGCAAAATTTCTTAAGCGTTTCTGTGCTTCGCAGGGCACGTAAAGCCATCGGTCCTGATATATTTATCGTTAGATAACAGGCATAAAGCGATATCAGAGGATTTCGGGGGGCATAGAAACTTCCTCTCTCTACTCTACTCTCTACAGTCTAGGCCTCGTCAATGACAACAACCCGTGCTAGTGGGCCATTACTGGGTTGGAGCCCTACACAGCGACGTACCTGCGCGTCCCTGAGGTCGGGCTCGCTGGCGGCGTTGGGCAGCGCGGCGGCGCGCGCGTCCCCCGCCACGTCGCCCGCGCTCGCGCTGAGCGCGCGCCCGCGCCGCTCCTTGCCCGACAGCATGTGCTTCGTCTTCGACAGCAGGTTCAGGGGCTTCATTGACTTGCGCACCTGCAATGGAGGATTGTTTAACGCACACTAGTTTATCTATTAATAGCTGTGACGGCCGAGTGATTTGAACGTTAGTTGAACACCTCTAATTTTCAACAATGATGTGCGTATTATAATTTAATTATCACTTGCTTTGGTGAAGATTATACCGAATGCCGATGGAAATACCGATGGAAAATACCGTGAGCATAGACGGCCATGAAAAAGAAAGAAAGTACTGGCTCTTGACTATAGCTGTTGACTCAGCAAAGTCAAACACCATTTTAAATTGAGACTATAGTTTATTTGATAGGTTGTCCCAAAGTGATACTAATCGACGTTGTGATGAGTTGGTTTCAGTACATTATTGTGATCAAATCTATGTTTTCTTTATTTCAAAAAGGAAACCCAAGGACTACCGTTACGATGAACTGAAGTTAGGTTAACAAAATACCATAGTATGCATCGAGGTTAAATACGGATTTACAATTCCTCTTAAAAAAACACTGTCGAAACATAATGCTTAAGGCGCACAAATTAGGTATAGTCACAAATAAAACCTGGTAATTCTAAGACAAGTGTTAGACCCTCAATAATCATGTTTAGAGTATTATTTTTCAAGATTCTAAGATCTATCCAAAGCGGGATAATTTATAATACTAAGCATTAAGTGGTTATGGTTATGGTTATGGTTATGTAAGAAGGCAATACAAACTTTGCATTTGACGCTCGCAGGATGGACAAACTTCCCCTCGTCCTTATCTTCTGACTGCGGTGGATCTCGGAGTCCCAGCACGAGCATGTCATCGAGGGAGGCCTGCAGGTGCTTCCGCCGGGACGGCCTCGCCTCCTCGTGACTGCGCGAAGAGTACACAGATACTGAGTCCGCGCTAGCTTTACTCGTCCCGGAAATCACTGTTACGTTCTCCACAGATTCGTTCGACTGGTACTCCGACAGCCTCGCTCTCTCCTCATAGATCTCGACAGAATTGAACGTCTCCGCCACTCGGTCGATATCATCCATTTCCAGGTGCGAAGGCAATAACTCGTAATGCCCCTCGTTTTCAGTATACACCTGATCGTAGACCGCGCCGTTGAAGCTTCTAGAACAAGACGGAAGGTTCCCGTAGACATTGTTGTAGTTGTAGCTGTCGTCTTCCCGAGGGTTCACGTGACGCGGCAGCTCGTTAGCGTTGAGGATGACATCGTCCAAGTTCAAAGGTCTCCCTTGCCCCCCGAATCCGTCGACCACCGGGGTTGTGTTTGACAAGAATGAGCCGTCAGCGTCGAAGCTGCTGCAGCCGACCAAGCCCACTGGCCTCGGCGGCATGTCTTGCCGAAAGCGATTAGGCTGATGTTGAGGTTGTCCTTGCCCAGCAAAATCGACTACGAGAATCCTATCAGCGATATTTCTACCATCGTTATGGAAACCAATGCCAGAATCGCTGTTACTCGAAGTCGTGGTCACCTCGCTATGATTACTCGGCTGAGGAGAGTTTGCCACGAACTCTGGCGCGTCAATCCTTGCGTCTTGATGTCTACACGGCCTGCGATCTCGCGGTGCTCGAAACACTGGCCTATTGCACCTTGAAAAGTTTCCTAAAGCGGGGCTGTCACCTTTAACAGCCAACTTCGATATCTGTTGTAACGCAGGACTTACACACTCCTCCGCCGGCAAAGAGTACATTCCTCGTATTACTCCGACAACGTATTCCGCAGATGGGGGGAATTCTAAACATCTTTCCGCGACAGGGTCTCTTGTGCAAACTATTTGGAATTCCCTTGCTCTAATGACGTGAGCTTCGTGCTCGGCCATTCTGGGGTCTACGGCAAAAACGTGGCAGCTGTGAGAAGCCTCTGCCTCTATATCGGAGAGTTCTGCTGCTGTCACTAGCCCAAAGAATCGTCGATCGGCGTCGGAGCCGCAACCGGCGTAAACTATTCTCTCGCGTTGATATTGAGCGAGAACTTGGCCGCTAGGTCGTCGCAGTAGAAGTGCGTTCGGTAGTACAGAGAGCAAAACAGGTGCTGCAGATCGTCTCTCTTGTCTGAGCTTGCGCACGGCAGTGCGGACGTTGTTTGGCGCGGCAGCGGCTGATGACTGCGGCGTTTCTATAGTGCCCAGGTAGCCGACCACCGCTCGACATTCGAGCCGAGCTACATGGTTTGGTATCAACTGTGCTCTAGTCAGATTCTGGAGGATTTCGTTAACACCAGACGTACTGGGTGCTGCATGGCATCCTGAAAAATATAAACAAAAAACATCTTAGTAAATAATATTCCATTCTTATGACAGAAATCCAGAGTGCAATAGTGATTTAGTGGCCTTAAAAGGTCAAACTCATACATATTTTGAATGCTCAATGCTGATACTTGCAGCTCAGGGTGATTTTGTTTTAAGCATTGTTGAGGCTTGTGGTCCTCAACTATTTGTACGTTTTTTGATTGCCCATTGCCCAATTTACTATCAGCAGTGGAGCAACTTAATGAAGTACAAGGCCGAACCAATGTTGATACCATCAGCAAATTGCTAGTGAGTAAATTATATGTACTACACAGATATGGTGCATTATGGTGGTAAACCGCATCTTCTATTCCATGACAATGTTTGCTAGTGAAGTTCTACAAAACCAATAAAATAATTAGTGACAAGTCCAAGGATTTATATATATTACGAATAAAGCATGCTACATACATAAAGCCCGAAGCCACCAATGTTGTGTTAAACAAAAGATACAACAAAAACAAATACTAGTTAGTATGATAGAATATGATACAAGTGATAAACAAATGTTATCATGACATGATACAATTGAGAAAGGGGCACTATACATTTCCACTATGCACAAAGCTGATACTAATTGCAATTACAAAAAAAATGTTTCTATGGACTTAAGATAGCATTTGAGCATGCAGCAACGCCTTTCCTCTGCCGCCTAAGATAACTATGATCGGCCCAGAACCAGACTCAAATCAGGACTAGGATGGTTCGATCAGTTAGTCATCATCATCATCATCATCATCATCACAACCCATAACTGTCCCACTGCTGGGCACGGGTCTCCTCTCACAGTGTGAGGGGTATAGGCCATAGTCCACCACGCTGGCCAAGTGCGGATTGGTGGACTTCACACACCTTTGAGAACATTATGGAGAACTCTCAGGTGTGCAGGTTTCATCACGATGTTTTCCTTCACCAAAGCAAGTGATAATTAAATATTAATCAGTTCAGTAGTTCAGTATCAGTTCGATCAGTTAGTAGAGGGTGTTATTAAGAATGTTAGTTGGTCGATTTGTTAGTAGGTATGAAGACTGAGGCTAGCGTGTTGTGTACAGTGACAGAATAATATGTAGACAATACAGTGCCACTCAATGGTAGTACAAATTAAGTAACAAGACAACAGACAGTGATCAAGTGATACACATGTGCACATTGATATGACGTTCTGCACATACCTGTATCTTAACTGAGGGTTTATCTGTAAATAACAAGTTTAACATTACAGTTTATTATGTTTATTGATTCTACATTACATACTAGCTTTCATAATAATGAAAGGAACAGTAACTAGTTGCATATGAGCAGTCATAGTTACCCACTTTGGTACTTTTTATTATATTGTAAGCTACTTTTCCTGGCTACAGTTCCTGGCTAAATAAAACATTACATTATGTATTGTTTTATTATGAGACTGAAACATAATACATACATTCATGAATCATGACATTCATATCTATTTTCCCTTTATATCTTTTATCTTCCCTACCTACCTTCCCTACCTTTTATATCTTCTAATACGCAAACAAGTTAATAAAGCTTATATAAATTAAAATATGGCTTTTATTTTACTGTTCATTAGTTAAAATCCATCACCAGGCTTATAACTTAAACCATTATGTTTACCTACTGTAGTCATTAGAGAACTCTCTGAGAACCCTTATTGATTTCCAACAATCATCAATTTATTTTCTAGTAAGAGCAATCAAATAAATAGCGAAGCCTTATGATGGTATGGTCAGTGTCGCCGAATGTACGTGTGGCGCCACCAGGAGCGTCATTGATGTATTGCCGGATGAGAAGGAATCAACTTAAATAAACCTGATTGATAACCAACTTTAACATCAAATATACCAACCTGGATGATGAGTCATAGCTGGCTGCGGCCTTCTCCTCGGCGGAGGGTACCTGCGCCTAGTCCTGGCCCTCTCTTCCGGCTCCGTGTCTTCGGTGTCCGTTGGGGGAGATTCTCTCGGCGCCACGCTCAAGGATATCGCTCCGGGCGCCGCCGCAACCAGCCGCGCGACTGACGCATGCGGCACTCGAGCTACGTTGGCACCATCGACGGCCAATAATGCGTCTCCAGCTCGCAAGCCCGCTCTCTCGGCCGGACCGCCCGCGGCCACAGCAGATACTACGCAAGGCCTCTGCCCTGCTATCGTAAACCCGAAACCTCCGGCGCCTCGTGCCACCACAACCCTCCTCTCAGCTGTACGCGACAGCGCAGCCCTTCGCCGCCTTCTCCTTTGCTGCTGAGGCACCATCGTAAAACTTCACTCAAACACGTCAAACTACCATTAAAAATCTAGTTTTATCCACCACAAAAGTAACACATATTTTTCTAATAAGTATAAGATAACTTGAGCAAGTAGCTGCACCGTCGCATAACTTTCTGTATTTAGAAAACTAGAAAAACAAGATTTTAAAAGTTTACAAGAAACTTTCAAAGCTTTTGTAACTGAATTGACGTTTAGTTTAGAAAGTGTAATGCGTTCAAAAACGGGGTGTCAAAACCTGATTTTTACGTTTCACGCATGTCATCTGCGATCACAGAAAATCTAATATTTCTTTATACTAAATACCCCCTTAAAAACTGCAGTAAATTGATAAACAAGATGGAAATTATAATTATATTATATGCATTAATAAACTTAAGTTATATTTTATACAGTGCCATGCAAAATAATTATATCAATAAAAGTACTTTCAGCAATCCAAAAGGTTGTATACTCATACTCAAAATGAACTTTTGTATTTGTCACTTGCTAAAAAAACTCATCTGTCGTTGTCAAAGTCAAATGGTTGTCAATCGGTCAATTGTCAATTTGTCTTTGTGTTTGTGTCAATATTTTTGATTAAATAAATTGATAGATGTCTTGAACTGGACTGGACTGGACCCACGTTGTGTTTACTTACAATTTGAAATTTTATTAAAAAATATTTTTAAATCGCTAAGAAATTCTTCAAAATGGCTGTAAGCATTAACATAAAATTCAATATTTGACTTGTCCCTTATAATTATAGTTATAGTACCTCAATACTTATACGGGTAATTCATATTGCAGAAAAAAGGAAAAGCGAAGATAAGTAAAACGAAGAGAAACAATCAAACTACAAACAAGATGCGGAAGGCGGGCAAGCTGAAGCTGCAGAGGCACAAGCCCAAGGTCCAGAAACAGCACGTCCAGACCAAGACCCAGCAACCTGAGTACAGCAGTGACAGTGAAGCATCCGGCGACGAATGGGCCGACATGCTGGATGATGAGGAGCAGAAGTATATCCTGACGAGGATCGCAAAGCAACCACAGTTATTGTCCGATGTGCCAGAGAAAGACCCCACAGAGAACAAGTAAGTATCCAGTTTATTAAGATCCACCACCTCATACCTTGCTTCTTTCAAAATCTTGCCGAAATCTTACAAGTTTAAAACTTTTGAATCTGAATATTAAGTGGTTTGTGTTAAGTTCCAGACGTGGTACAAAACGTAAGAAGAAGGAACGAATGCCCAAACCTGCGTCGCGCGGCAGTGACAGTGGCGCGGAGACAGACACCGACAGCAATAGTGATATGGAGGAGAAGTATGAGAAAGAAATGGCAGATAGACCGGCAAAGAAAATGAGACCATTACTGCCCATAAAAACTAAGGAGGGAGTTTTAGAACGGGCTGAGGAATGTGATGGTGGGTTTGGTATTCATTTTGAATATAAACAAGTTTTGAAAGTAAAATATTGGGTGTCCAGCCTAGCTACCTTTACTGTATCTTGTTAAAAATAAAGTATTTATGTAATTCAGGATGTACCTTGCTAAATGTTATAGAAACAGAATCGGAACCAGAAGACGAGACTAAACCCCAAGTGCCTGGACTGCTAAAACATGACTCGGCATCCGATTCGGAAGCAGATTCTGGCCTAGAAGGGACCGCAGAAGAGGGCGAAGCTCCCGAGGGCGTCATCACCACGGTGGACCTCATGGCGGCTCGGCGAGACAAATTGAACAATGACAAATTGAGGATAGGAGCACTTTGCTCTTCGTTACTAGAGAGTCCAGAGAAGAAGGTAAATCCTATCTTTCCCTCAATATTGCTGTTGGAGAATTCTAAGCACATAGCAGCATATAAATATTTATTCAGTGTATAAACGGACATAGATTTGTACATACATATTGACTAAAATTTGTGCTGTATTATAGTGTATTATTATACTTGTATTGTATTGTTTGAAGTTAGTTCCGAAAAGCTTTCCGTGCAATAACTTTATTTTTGCTCTCTTATCTTGTTATTTAAATGAGTTACCTCAACAAGACGGAAGTTACTTTACATACCTTCACATCCCTGTTCTGACTGAAATGTTATTAAAACGAACGTGGTCTCTACGTAACTATTCCAGCTGAAGAACCTGTTCCCCATCCTGTACCTGATGGAGGAGCGGCTCAAGGACGGGGCCGCGAACCTGGTGTCGGTGCGCAAGCTGGCCACGCTGTCCGCCGCGGAGGTGTTCCGCGACATCCTGCCCGACTACTGCATCCGACACCAGGACTACTCCAACGTCAAGTGTGAGTGTTGACTAACTATGGGTTATCTGTGTATATCGGTGCATGTGGTGTACTTATAGCGTACGTTATTAGGTGCAGGGTGTTTAAGGGGGTTGGTTACTAAAAAGGTAAAGGTCTTGTTTACAACTGTGACGTGTCACTCAGCTAACGTCACTGCGGGGCCGTTCAAGTATAACATAAGCAGATTTTTTGCAATTTTTATCACAAGATATATGTTTACATAAGTAAAGCACAAAAATAATTGAGAAAAATATTGTTTCGGACAGTGAAGAAGGACACGCTGGCATTGTACAAGTACGAGAAGGAGTTGTTGGAGTTCTACAAGCGGTACCTGCAGCGGCTGGAGCGGGGCTTCGCCGTGCTGCGCGCGAGGAAGGGGGACAACAGGTGCGTGGGGATGGTGCATATAACAGTATCCTAATTTTTTGCTATAATTTATAACCCCCTGGTTTAGGGATTATAAAGGGAAATTACAAAATGTTGTAGAGGAATATACGCAGAGAAATGATGTCTTACACATCGCATCACGCGCCACTGTTGACGTGATAACGTCTTATAAATTGATTAGCTTTCCCCCGCGATTTCATCCGCCAAAAATCCCTAAACATAATAAAAGTTGATAAAATCAGAGAACTTTCATACTAACTTTGTACCCCTGTTTTACCCCCTTAGGGTGAGAATTTTCAAAAATCCTTAGTGCCTGCCTACTTTATAAAAGGAACCCCTGTGCAAAATTTCAAATTTCTAACCCTTATAGTTTAGGCCCTGCGTTGATATGTCGGTCAGTCAGTCAGCTGCTGACTGACTATGATATATAGATGAACACCGGCAGCGCGCACGAGAAAGTGTCCCGTTCCGCCTGAGCCTGTGCGTGCAAGTTAGAGCGCGGAACAAGCGATAGAGAGGCACGATCGGCCAAATAGTTCGCCGATCTCTCTTCCATTATGACGTTATCACGTAAAACTATCGTCCGTAAACCGACTTTACAGACAACCATTTTTCTACTCAGGAGCCTGGACGACGCGACGAAGAGCCTCGCGCTGGTGTCCCTGAAGAGCATGGTGAGCCTGCTGGTGGCGCGGCCGCAGTTCAACTACAGCGGCAACATCGCGCAGAGCGTGGTCCCGCTGCTGGCGTGCCGCGAGCCCGCCGCGCGGGACCTCGTCACGCGGGGGCTGGTCAGCGTGTTCGCCGACGACAAGAGGGGGGAGATCACGCTCACTGTGAGTACTTGCCCTCGGTCGGAGGTCACTAGTTCATCTGGTGCGTTCTGCCCGAAATGTATCCACTGTGAGCACTTTAGCCTCAGAGATAGGTGAAGTGTAATCATGGTTATAAATTACAATTTCGTCGTGGGCGTTTGCCCCTGCGAGCGCTTTTCAAGAAACGGTAGTTCTTGAAGAGGGCATTTCCGTTCCGTGCCTCCAGATGTAATCGTAATCCGTAATCATGATTACGATTTCGGCTGTGCGTTGTCTGTCAGTCACTCAGTAACGCAAGAGTTTTATATTTATTGACCCCGCGAACGATGTTCGGCCATACATATTCTTCATATAAACAAAAACACGAAAAGCGCGATTTAAATTTGTTGGGCGGGGGTAGGGAAATGAAAATTTGGAATCATGTATATTTTTTAATGCCACACCGTAAAAAAATAACCATAAAAAAAAAATTAAAAAAATAATAGATGTTGGCCGATTCTCAGACCTACTCGATATGCACACAAAATTTCATGAGAATCGGTCTAACCGTTTCAGAGGAGTATGGTAACTAACATTGTGACACGAGAATTTTATATACCTATATTAAGATTGATATGGCGACGGGTGTGAACAGATAGTCCGGCTGATCAACCAGCTGGTGAAGAAGCGCGGCGAGCGGCTGCCGCCGGCCGCGCTGGACTGCCTGCTCACCCTCAACATCAGCGACGTGGACCTGGACCGCGAGGCCGAGCTGCAGCACAAGAAGCGGCAGGAGGAGAAGCATCGGAAACGGATCGTCAACTTGTCTAAGAAGGAGAAGAAGGTTCGTCTATCGTTGCTATCTATCTATACAAATAAATAAAATTGGAGTGTCTGTAATATTAAAATAACCGCTTTTACTTAAATGCATATGGATGTATAAACGGTGCATATACCAAATTAACATTTTTTACGACTTTTGCCTGTCTGTCTGTTTGTTTGAGCTAATCTCTGGAACGGCTGGATCTATTTTGATGGGTCTTTCACTGCAGATTGCTGATGCAAACGAGCATGCAGCACCACCTTCCGCTGTCGCCCATGACAACTGTGACCGACACAGAACAAGACTCACATGAGGACTGGGATGGTTAGTCCGGTTAGCAGATGGTGTTAGACACGTTAGTTGGTCACTTGGCTAGTTTATTAGTGAGTATTATTTTGCCCCCCCGGGGGGGCGCGCTACACTCGAATGGTTGATACAATGGTGTGTTCGCGAGCAGCGCGCCAAGAAGCTGAAGGAGGTGGAGCGCGAGCTGCTGGAGACGGAGGCGCAGGAGAGCGCGGCGGCGCGGCGGCGGCTGCTGACGGAGGTCACCAAGACCGTGTTCCACATCTACTTCCGGCTGCTCAAGGCCGCGCCGCACTCCGCCCTCATGCCCGCCGCGCTCAACGGGATCGCCAAGTTAGTGACGTGTGATCACTACATAGTATAAAACAAAGTCGATTTCTCCGTCCCTATGTATGCTTAGATCTTTAAAACTACGCAACGGATTTTGATGCGGTTTTTTTAACAATAATAATAATAAATAACGTTACACACTCATAGCCCCACATTGGCCACACTAGGATTCCTTGTGTCGTGGGTGCCATGGACAACACACAACACAAGAACAAACACACCCAGACCAAGAACGGAAATTTAAATTCATCATTCAAATTTCCGCCTCGATGGGAATCGAACCCAGGACCCTCGGAACGGCGATCCGGCGTGTTAACCATTACGCCATCCGGGTCGTCAAATAGTCAATAGATAGAACGATTCAAGAGGAAAGTTTATGTGTTTAATATATTAAAGTTTTGTGTAAATTGCTTTTCCCGAAGCGAAGCGAGGGCGGTGAGAGTATTTTAGTTAGATTTTAGTTCGGCCGTCAGTTGTCGGTTTTGAAGTAAAAGCTTCTATAGTATCGTTGTGATTTGGAAACCGATGAAACGGAAATGACGCGCAAATGAATGATACGGAAACGAAAACGAGACAGACACATTTTAACGTGGGAGAAAATGAGATAGGAAGCACCGGCAAAATGGCGGCTTACGTAAGCAAAGCAAAACATCAATATTTGGACTAACAGGTCCAAATATTGATGTTTTGCTTTCCTTTCTATTCTATTTGTTTCTGTTCCTTTCGTTTCGTTCCTTGTTATTCGTTTTTTTTGACGTTTCACTTCTAGCACGTGTAAATTGCAGACATTTTGTTTTTTTTCACGGATCAATGTCTAATCTCACTATCGCGCCGGTCCAGGTTCACCCACGTGATCAACCTGGAGTACTACACGGACCTGGTGGCGATCCTGTCGCGCGCGCTCCGTGACGGCGGGCTGGCGGCGCGCGCGCGGCTGCAGTGTGTGCGCGCCGTGCTGGCCGTGCTCGCGGCCGCCGGGGACGCGCTCAACGTCGACCCCGCCCACTTCCACGCGCAGCTGTACGCCGACGCGTTGTCGGTGCACGCTGGTGAGGACGGCTTTTGAACTTACTATATTTTTTTAAGTGCATACAAAAAGTGAAGTTTGTAATTTTGGACGTTGGTTACAGTCACTATGAAATGGCTTATAAATTTACGAGAAAGTTGAAATGACTAGAAATGGATCGGTTTTCCCGGGGAAAAGAGATATAATAATTTTTATGAAGGTTGGCTTCAACCCATTAATGGCATTTCCTGAGGAGTCCTAGAGTACACACCGACACGCTGTCGGACAGGTATAATAGGGAATTTTAGTAGGTATCTGTGTTAGTTTTTATTTAATTTTTTTGTACGTCAATCAGGCGGCACGCACTCGGACGCGCCGCTGGTGCTGCAGGCGGTGGGCGTGGTGTGCGCGCGCGCGCGGGCCGTCTCCCCCGCGGTGCTGCGCGCGCTCGCCAAGCGGCTGGCCACGCTCGCGCTGCAGCTGCTGCACAACGGCGCGCTGGCCGCACTCGTGCTGCTGCACCAGCTCGCGCAGGTGAGCACCCCGAGCACGATGCATAGGGTCGGTCGACGTGCTCTACAGGAGCTTGAGCCAGTACTATTTTTCTTTTTGAAGTGAAAGCTTCTATAGTATTGGTTATGATTTGGAATCTGATGAAACGGAAATGACGCGCAAATGAAATGAAACGGAAACGAAAAAGAGACCGACACATTTTAACGTGTAAATGAGATAGGAAGCATCGGCAAATATGGCGGCTTACGTAAGCAAAACATCAATATTTCAATCAATATCAATACTTGGACTGTATTCGTTTTTTTTATGTTTTCACTTGTAACACGTGTGAATTGCAGACATTTTGTTTTTGTTTGTCGTATTGCCGTTGTAACCCGTGACTTACATACAAACCGTCCGGCAGCACAAGCCGGTGGCGTCCCTGCTGGAGGGCGGCGCGGGCGAGGAGCGCGCGGGCTCGGGCCGCTTCGACCCGCTGCTGCCGTCGCCGGAGCACTGCGGCGCGCACGCGGCCGCCGCGCACGAGCTGTGCGCGCTGCGCCGCCACCACCACGCGCCCGTGCGCGCCGCCGCCGCCGCGCTGCTCGCGCGCGCGCCGCCCCCGCCGGAGCTCGCCAAGCTGTGAGTCGCTCAACTTGTTCTACGTTAAACTCGTTCAACGGCTGGGGTTAATGACCTTTAAGTGGAGTAGTTTATACCGCGCGCTCACTATATCCACATCAAATTTTACACACCATATACCACATTTAGAATTTTAATTAGATATTTGGAATGAGAATCGAATACTGAGTACCCCCTATTAATATCTCAAGTGTCTTACGAATCACCTAGTATTTGCAACGTTAAGAAATCTTGGGTATTGTCATCCATTGAAGTGATTAATGATAATTTCCAGATCACCTGTGAAGATATTCGAGCTGTACGACGGGTCGCAGATGTCGTTCAAGCCGGCCGTGCCGCCGCCGCGCGCGCGCCCGGCGCAGGCCCCGCCCAGCAGGACCAAGCCCGCCCACGTGTGGGCACAGGATGACTTCAGGAGACATTGCGAGACCGTGGCCGACAGCGTACAAATACAATTCAGTGAAGCTATCGTCAAATGAGTTGTAGAAATAAAATAAGTCATATTTAAGTTAATTGTTTTATTTAAAAATTTATTGTTTATAACAATTATTGGTTATTCAAGAAATATTAGACACAGGTGGACCAACTTAGCCCTTTGATCGTAAGAAATATTTATATTATGAAAGACCTTTACATTGTCGCTTTACGAATGAGCCTGTGACAATTATGTTAAGCTATTACAAAAATGTACTAAAAAAATATTAACATTTTATATAATCTAAGAGTTACGAATATACCAAGTGTTAAATGTACCAAATCGACGCAAAAAATCGTAACCGACACCTGTTATTTTTCTAATGCACATTTAGAATCAGATAAATCTGCATCAAATGGTTCAACTCTCGTAACTCTAGGACCAATAGAAAATTTTGTAAAGCGTTGAAATTAACTCTATTTTATTTAACCTCATTTTCGGCTTTTAGTTTCTACACCGACCACACAGCCACTAGACTCCTAATGTTTGATTTTCCGTATGGAGAACATTCAGATCACTAGCTGAGGTAAGACGAGCGGGGGCACTGGCTAATTCAACGCTGTGATTGGCTAATTCAAGGCCACACGAAACGTTGGAAAGAAACAGATTAATTTAAGAAACGGGAAAGAACGAGACGGCACGAATTTATATCGGTACTATAATACTGATGTGTTGTTTGAAACCATTCGCCTGTTATTAGGAGTCTAGTGGCTGTGTGGTCGGTGAGTTCCTAACATTGACTTATTATGGTTTTTAATGAACATTTTCTATTTTGTGTGGGAAAGCGTTTCCACTTCTTGCGTCGATATGTAGTAACGGTCACTGTGCAATCTTAGCGTTCCACAGCCCGATGTTGTGCACCAACAGCCGCAGCCGCTTGTCCCGGCCTTCAGCCAGGAGCCGCTGCGACTCTTCCTTCTTCACCTGGACGTACTCCTGCAAAGCTGACAGCTTGGTGCGCCACCTACAGGTCAATGTCAATTTTAGTGAAAATTACACGTTAAGTTCCTCGACATTTGCTAGGGATCATTAATGTATTGTTATTAACGCAACGCAATTTTTTAAAATATCGCAACGTAACTCCCACTGCTGGGCACGGGTCTTCTCTGACACTGTGAGGGGCACAGGGCATAGTCCACCACGCTGGCCAAGTGCGGATTGGAGGATTTCGCACATCTCCATAATGTTCTCAAACACTATGGAGTACTCTCAGGTGTAAAGGTTTTCTCACGAAGTTTTTCTTCTACAATCCAACATCATATTCGCTAGTAAAATATTGCGTCTACAAGTCTAAGTCTGAGATGTATAGACGATACTTAGACTTAGCTCAGACTATACTCAGACTTAAGACAGCGTTCGTGTTTATAAAGTGATCTTTGACTTGGCTGAGTACGAGCTGAGCAAAGTCTAATAAGTTCATGAAATAGACGACTTACGAAAAACTTTGGCCATTATACGAACAAAAGTAATGGTTCCAAATGAACCTTGATATTAAATTTTTCGTATTAACAAAAAGATAGATGGCAGCAATCAATTATGACATTAGCGGTCTTAGCTCAATCTCAGCGTTACATGTCTATAAATACCAAATCGCAGTCTTTGCAAAGTCAAGTTTTTCGTAAGTACCGTCTATACATCTCAGCCTAAGTAGTTCAACGGCGAGCCACTCACGCGAGGTCCTGGTGCTGCCAGAAGTCCCCGTCGGCGTCCACGCGGGCGTAGTCCTCCTGCCGCGCGCGCAGGGCCTCCAGCCGCGCGCGCGCCTCGGCCTCCTCGGCGGCCCAGCCCGCGGCCTCCGCCCCCTCCCGGCCCAGCTCCGCGTCCAGCGACTGCTGCTCCCGTTGGATCGCAGATTTCAGCTCGGCGATTTTCGCTCGGCTTTCGTCCTGTGGAAACGAGACTATTTTACGTGCTTGACGTGGCGACGCGTCGTAACGCTGCATGATAGTATGTATGTAGTCTGTATGTATACATATAAGTAGTACGAAATAATTAAAAAAAAATGTAATTAATGTTTATTAAATAAAGTCATATATTTTTTTTTTCTTAATATTTTATTCTTCATTTTGTCATATTTATTTGCTGTCGTAAACTATCCTGTGATGCATAATTATTACCTGTACAACGAGTGGAATTTTATAATAAATTTTACACTATCCTTCCGACAAGTTTTAATTTTAAACATGTTAAAATTTCGGATGACAAAAACATCTCTCTCTTCTGGTGTCACTAATATCCATCAGCGAAGACGACCACTTACCATCTGGGGCCTAATTCTGCTAATTTTTAATTATAAATATTTATTTATTTATTTATTGATAACCATAAAAGTACACATATGACCTTATAATAATCTGCCAAACTGTAAAGCAGTTAGTGGGCAGAAGCTCCCGTGGATCTAATTTAAATTCGTGTTTGAATAGTCTCAAGCTATTCCGACACGTTCCACTAGTGTCACTATCGTGTGCCGTGATCGCAACGAGCGTGCAGCGTGTACTGACGAGCTTGGCGGCGCGGCGGCGGGCGAGCGCGGCGCGGCTGCGCGCGGTGTCGGCGCGGCGCGCGCCCAGCAGCGCGGCCTGCGCGCGGAGCGCCTCCAGCGCGCGGCCCACCGTCGCCGCGCACTCCGCCTCCATCAGGTCCCTGGACAACACCATTCATATTTACTATAAGCGTTCTATCGGGTCTAGTATAGTACGGCCGGCGGTTCTAGGCCGCTCTGAACTTTGTTCGGATCGTTGCGCATAAGTCAATTTTAGGGTCGCAATGGTGGCGAGACGCGCGCGGTGTCACTTTGAGCGTTGTTTGTTTCAGTCACACGCTCAGTGTTCGTGTCGCTATCTCTCTCTAAAGTACAATGCCTGCGCACTATATCCGAAAGCCTAACTTCAGAGCGGCCTAGAACCGTCGGCCGTACTATACAGGTGCCGATTGAAAAATACGCCGTTTTGTGAACACGAGTTTATTGCCACTAAAGTACTGCACATACACACAGCAAATTCACATAAAAAAAACACGTGTAAATTGGTAGCGAGTGACACGGTGTCTCCTCGAGCTCGGTTGGCGGCATACTAGTTTTAAGCAGTCCGTAATTTGTAACGCTATTAGCAAAATCGCGCGGGAAGCTACACAATAACCTTGAGAGTACGCTAGTGGCTCGAGGAGGCAGAGTTGCTATTACTTATTAAAACTTTAACTTATGCATGTTAATCTTAAAATATTTGCGCGTCGCTAACACTTACTATTGACCGTTTTCAACAAGATACAATATTGAAAACTTCAGTACTAAATTACTAAGGGGCGAGTGTTGTTATTACAACGCAATATAGCGTGTAGTGTAACGTTAGGTCGAAGAAATAACTTAAGTCCAAAACCGTTCAACTTGGGCTTCGGTCGTGGTCGCTGGCGTGACGTGGAGAGTTGTAACGTATTAACAAGTATGGAATATGTCACACAGAGCCGTCGCGCTCGGCGGGTCGCGTCACGTCGCGCGCAGTACAACGGGGCGCTAGCGTCGCGTCGCCGTCTCGCCCCGTCGGCTGTTTGACCATACCCTTAGGGTTCAACGAGAGACTTAAAGATGGAACAGTTACTTTTTGTAAATCTTGAGTTATGCCACTTAAATTCTATAGGTGCTGATATACGAGTACAAAAATGCGTATACTTCTCGTCGACGGCGAGCCGCGCGAGGTGCGGGCACGGCGCCGCCAGGTGGATCAGCAGCTGCTTGTACTCCACGCAGCTGTCCAGCGAGCGCTTCTGCCACAGCGCCAGCTCCGTCTCCTTGCCCACCACCATCTGACGACAAACTAATAAACGTTAACACACCCATACAGTCGCAATGAGGCCGAGATGTATAGACGATACTTAGCCTTAGCTCAGACTTTACTCTAACTTAAGACAGCGTTCGTATTTATAAAGCGATCTTTGACTTGGCTGAGTACGAGCTGAGCAAAGTTCATGAACAAGGAGCGTGCAACAAGCGACAGAGAGGCACGATCGACCCAAACGTTGGCTTGCAACGCATCTATGTATCTCTCTTCCACTCCGTCAAAGTATGCAATTTGTCATCAATGTTTTCTTATGACATTATCACGTAAAATTATCGTCCGTAAATTAATCATATTTAAGTAATCTCTCATTCCTTGCCCCAGTCCTAACACCCACCTACAATCGACCTGAACACCGTCTGTTAATTGGACTATCTGTCGCAGTTGTCACGTTAGCGGAAGGGTGCCGCGTGTTCTTAATTCTAAGGAACCGGGTGGTGGTCCAGGGAGGCGACCTTGGCGATCTGGTCGGCGAGCGCGCGCTTGGAGTCGTGCACGCGCTGAAGGTAGTCCACCTCGTCCAGCAGCCGCGCGCGCTCCGCCACCGACATGGGCTGCTCCTCCACCTCGCCGCGGAGCCGCTCCAGCTCGCAGCTGCGGTCAGAACACCATTCATACAAGTTGATTTTTTAGTCAGTTGACATATTAATAGGGAGTACTTAGTATTCGATTGTCGTTCCAAATATGTAATTAAAAAGGGGTCTTAAAATGTGACTCACGCGCATATAGGTCACTAACCCCGCCGATTGTTTGTAAACTGTGTATATACTTCCTGAGGATTTTTAGATATCTTTGAGTACCATTTTTTAAATATTTATCGCACAAAATTTTGATTTTATATTTTTAAACATTTCATATGACCATGTACTTTCATGTCCTCGAGTATAACAAGTGAAAAAAACTCACCCTGTATAGCGCGCACTCAACGACACGAGATAGTAATATTTAAAAAACCTTGTATTTAAAAAATCGTATTGTATTTTAATAATTAGGTCTTTTCATTAGATACCCATATGAGTTGTATTATATAAAAATATGCACATAATTATATTGTCCACCATGTTATTTTCCGGTAACAAATAGTCACCTGCCGCGCTCGATGTCCACGTCGAGCGCGGCGAGCAGCTGCGCGCGGTCGTGGCGCAGCGCGCGCTGCGCGGCGGCGTCCCCGGCGACGGAGCGGCGCGCCGCGCGCACGCCGCGCACGCCCGCCACCAGCGCGTCGCGCCGCGCGCGCGCCCGCGCCTCCTCCGCGCGCGCCGCCGCACCCGCCCCGTCCTCCAGCTTCTCCTCCAACTCTACGCACATAGCCAGACAATATGTATAGTCACGAGCAATAATAATATGTATACATTGTCATACATAACTAACCATTAAACAATGTCAAAATAAGGTATAATACACAATTTAGACCAAATTGTTGTTGTTCAAATTAAGATATTTTAGAAAACGTGACAATGATACATATTATTGCTCGTGACTATACTTGTTACATACATGGACATGGTATTAAGGTAGTAAACGAGCATGTATGGACTTACCATCCTAGTCCCCATCTCAATGGGGTTAGTCCTGTTAGCAGACGTGATTACGTTATTTATTTTTCACACAAACATTTGAAAATTACCATTTCTGCTGCCAAACGTCGAATACAAATAGAATTTGATCACATTGAGCACAGTAAACTCACCTTTCATGTGCTGCTGCAACTTGTCAATCTTCTCCTCGTCGTTCCCCAGCAGCAGCGTCAGCTGCGCCAGGTGCTCCTCATTCAGGTCCTCGAACTGATGCTCCGGCTCCTGGAACCTGCTCAATGAACAACAAGACATTACGACTGGCTGGCTTCAACCCATTAATGGCCCACTACTGAGCACGGGTCTCTCCTCATAGCTGAGAAGACCTAGTGCATACTCCACCACGCTGCTCCAGTGCGGATTGGTGAAGGGATAGTGGCCACCGTGGAAGTTTTTATGCCTCCGAAATGGCTTAACGTTTGGTATCTAAAGATTCATTTTTATTTTTATTTTATCTATTTAAGATAACATTTAAGATAACAACCGAGATGGCTTAACGTGCCATCCGAAGCTCGGACACGCTCAAGAAATGTTGCCACTTGCGGTCACCCAACTACCGACTACTACTACTGTTACTTAACTAGGTCGATCACTTAGGACGGATGCAAGCCGCCGGGCTACGAGCGCTTCAACATTAAGATTACACTTAACTAATAACTATGATAATTCTTCTCTCCTACCGCAAGGGTTGACTGGTAGAGAATGCCTTTAGGCATTAAGTTCGCCTTTTGTATTGTATTGAGTTGTAGACGAGTAGGTTTAGTATTAAGATTAGGACCTCATCCAACACTTGTAGAGGTAGTCCCTGCGCAAGGCCGCCAGCTCGCTCTTGTCCACGTACAGCCATTCGTCCAGCACTGGCATTTCCTGAACACAATCACATGGACAATCAAACATTTGTGAACAGAAATTCTTTTACGCGAACTTCGGTAGGAATTAACTGGTAGAAATGGTATATTCTCTATGGACTATGTGGGCCAAAAGATGTTAATTCTATCTTCATTCTTTATAAACAGTAATTGCACCTAAAATAACAATTATTAATATCAACAGACATTCTTAAAATATTATTGCAGACAAAATCACATCACAGTTAATGTGCCGCAGACTGACGATTGATTTCTCAAAGGTCTCCATTGTTGAGCCCGCAGCAACATAGGGTAGATTTGCTAACATCAAGATTGTGGCGATGGGAGTCAACTCGTTGGTTGCTAGTTCTGTAAGGTGCTAAGGGTACTAATGACCTGTTGAGAATTTCGAGCGGTTAGCAGTGCGGAGGGCACAAACGATACTTAGAATCATGTGGAGGAGGTAGCGGTGCGGAGGGTACTCACGATGTGGTTGAGCATGTCGAGCAGGTAGCCGATGAAGGCGAGAGCGTGCGGGAAGGCGTGCAACGTGTTGACGGTGCGCAGCCAGGACTTGGACACCGTGCCCGGGTACAGTAGACGCTTGGACAGGTGCGGCAGCTGGGGGGGGACACGTCTTTGAAGAAATAATGTCCTCAAACTTAAGGCCTATTCACCTCCCCTCGTGTGAGGAGAAGCGAACCCAGCAGTGGGACAATTCTAGGTCGCGAAGAAGAGTTCATCGATGGCCACTAGACTATATCATATTAGTATATTTGTTAGTAGTATAATTATTTAAACTTTATTGTCCACAATCAAATATTTAGGTGCATTTGGCGAACTTATGCGCACCACCGGCATGGGCATACCCAGCTCCTAGTCCAGGAGGGCGCAAATCGGAATTTCAAGGCAGATTTTTAGAGGAAGACACAACCATAGGCACTTCTTCCGAGGTCGAAGAGGGTGAAACTGCCCCGCCCTGCCCTATCTGGTTACGCCCATGCACCGGGTCTTCTGATCTCCTCGGAAAGCGGGTTCCAATACCTTAATATTTAATAGAAGCCAGTAGCCAGTAGTTCACCTTAGTGACGTAATTGTCAGTGTTCAGCTTGGCGTCCTTGTTGATGGCGGTGAGCAGCGTGCCGGTGATCTCGACGAACCTCGCGATGGTGAGCGGTCGGATGAGCGCCAGCGGGCCCGCCTCCCCGCGCGCCGCCAGCAGCTCCGTCACCCGCGCGTACTCCGCACGCTGCCATGCCACGTTTGATATTGGCCTGTAATGTACAAAACTTAGAATAATTATACTATAGAAACGAAGTCCGCGCGGCCGTTTTGAAGCACCTTAATTGGAGTCAGAAATGGCTCCAAACACCGGGCGGCTCATGTCAACGCGCGCCAAACGTGTCTCGCGAAAAAAAAGAATTATGACGATTTGTCCAGTTAAAGTTGTGTCACAAAATATCTGAAAAGCTACTACTGTATAATTGCTAAAAACATATGATTATCCGCAGCCGAATCATTCCCCGCTTTCGGGAAAGTTTCGGTTTAGTGCTTCACTTTATACAGAGCACTTGTATGAAAACTGTCTTTCTATAGTGTTATTATTCTAAGGTACAAAAATAAATTAGCTAACGTCCAACTCGCAACTCGCGGGTGTTAGTGATGTGTTATTTGTGTGTCCATGCCAGCTGCGACATGGGGAATTCAGGGTGGGGGTAGGAGTGAGTAAAATTTTTTTTAGTGTTCATTCCTAGCCTCGGCGTACCGAAATCTGTAGCACGGCATGACGAAGTATACCGCAGCTTTGTTTTTTAACATAATATACATTTCTATACATTGCATTATAATCATTTAATGGTATTATACGGCTGCTGTTATTTGTTGTAAACAACCTTCTAAACAACGTTCAGTCATATTTGAATTCATGTTCTGTGTCTAACAAAAATTTACATCCAAAAATTTGTATATATAAATTATAATGAATATAACATTTGGTAACAATAAAATACCTTTGATCCTTAATAGTAACAAATGCCAGAGCTCTTTCTAGCGATGTCTCCCAGGAACGGTTGCGGTCCTCTGATGGGGTCCGCTGTAAAAATATTATTTAATTTAATTTCTCTTATGACATGATGATCATTTGCTCCCCAGAATTTAGATAAACAAGAATTACCACTGGAGTAGTTGTCGGCCTGGAGTAGTGACTGCTCCTTTGGGGGGTCGTTGTTGGGTTAGAATTGGAGATTGGGCCGTACTTCGGCTCGACAGTTTGAGAGCGGGACCTCTGCAATCATTAATTTATATTTGACATGATTTTAATAAATACTGGCTGCACCCAGGACAACGTTCGCGTGGGAGATTTTCTGGTGTAAATCCCAATCCCATAGGAAGTCAGAGATAGTAAGTAGCTTTTATGTCGCCCAACAACCTCATCTATTTTCCAGAGCAAGTCCCATTAAAATCGGTAACGCTATTCTTGAGCAGCAGATAGACAAGACAAAAATTGCTAAAATGGTAAAATTTGTCAGTGAATTATGAAATTTGAAACAAAAATGAATATACAGACTTTAGTTTAATCAATAATACTGTCAATAATACATCAACGTTATAGGTAATGTCCTCAATTCACTATGTCACTTACTAGTTAACAGGTTTCAATATGTGAGTGTCTCTCCAAAAAACATAGATAACTCACTTTAGTGGAGGGGACCTGACTTGCTCATTACACTGCTACAATAAGTAGTTTATTGTGCCACACAAAGTCTCTTAAATGTATTAATGTGCCCCCATAAATTGCCATGTAAACCATCTTCAACACAGTGCTTACATAAACCAATTAGACAAACTAAAGTAAAATAAACTCATTACAATTAAATTACCCCATTCAATGGTATCTTAGTCGCGGAAGCCTCCCTGCTAAGTCTTCCAGCCCCAAACGTGCCTCGGGATGGCTCGGCACTGCTAGATCTGTGACTGGCTATACTGGGCCGAGGATGGTCTGTGGACAGCCTGTCGGTAGAGCCTGGGCGTCGCGGCTTCGGGAGCAGAGATGGTTTACCCTCTAGTCTAAAAATATTACACATAATATATTAGGTTATGCGGGTTGGGTTTACAATATGGTAGGAGTGCATGCGACGACGACTAGGTCTTCGTCGCATGAACTCCTGCTACCATATTCTACGACGTCGTACCATATTCTATGTCGACATTGGGAGATTTCCCTTTGCCAAACTGGTGACTCCCGGACAAGAACACGTCCCTTCTGAGCACCGGTAGCCATTCACAGCTCATCTCTCACCTCACCTCACCGCTCACACTTGACGCACACATGCGTCGTCTCCTCGACATTCAGTCAAGCTCGCCGAGTACATCGCAGCGTATGACGAAGGCGCTTCCTGTTCCCGTGCAAGCTACGTTGCATACACGACTCCACGGACGGCTCGAGTATACTTTACTCGCCCTCCGCATCGGCGGCATCGGTCGTCTCACTAAAGAGTGGTAGAGGTTCTTGAGCTGATACAATCGTATCGAACCTCCCACAATCTCGCCCCTATCCTCTACCACCTCCATCGCCGCCTGCTATCGTATTCTAAACTTTACTTTAATCGTTGGTTATTGCTACTGTTAACTAAGGAC
This sequence comes from Ochlodes sylvanus, assembly GCA_905404295.2. Classification (NCBI taxonomy): domain Eukaryota; kingdom Metazoa; phylum Arthropoda; class Insecta; order Lepidoptera; family Hesperiidae; genus Ochlodes; species Ochlodes sylvanus. The sequence goes on from FR990144.1 coordinate 9,615,076, forward strand.
TACAGTGGAGTTCTTACTATAAGTTAAGAAATAGTAGAAATCAAAGTCATATCTAGAAGCTGGAATCCATTTCCTCAAATAAGTTGTTTGAAGAAACTCCCGTGGAGCCGCTTAGTACTTTTAGTAAGTATATGGGTCTAAATAAGGATCTGCGGTAATGTAATAACCGTTTTTTATTAACGTTATTGGAATCAACTGATTCTTACCTCGATTTTCGTATAGCGGACGTCTGTCCCGCCCCAAATCTTGAAGGCAACATTGTTAGGTAATATTTAACTATTACCTAAACAATAAACTATTATTCTGAATTAATAATAGTAGGTAATCTATGAAAAGTTTCGCATACAATTTTATTTACAAACGTATAGTCGTTACTTTGAATGAAGTTTGATTTGAATTCAATTTTGAAATAGAGATCGACTTCATAGACTAGACGTCAATGCCATAGACCGGTAGACGCATAGATTATACAGTTATATAGACGTGTATCGCAGCCACAGGCACAGATCACTACCATGTATAATCTATGATCACTACTCTAGTCGCAGCTCGCAATTTTGCCAACTTTATTTTTTGGAGGATCGTGTGTACTGCGTACCGTGTATAAAAATAATAGAATAGACTAGAAAAGATCATATTTTGCCAACATTCTAAGATTTTCAAGGAATAAAATAGTACGTCAATAAAACAACAAAACAAACAACGTAAATACATAGTTTTAAAACGGAATGTAATTATAATTTTGAATCAATATTTATTATTTAAGGAACAAGGCTTAAGGGGGTCTAGGCATGAGACTTCACCTCGTGAGTTCCACCCACATATTAACCAATGTAGAAGGCTAGTCACATTAGGCGCACAGTCTAGGATCTGTGACTGATACTACTTCGTCTGTGGACTGGACATCCTACCGTAATTTTAACAGCTGACATCAAGCCAGGCAGGATTGAATTTGACATGACATATTTGACATCAGTCAGGCAGAAAATCAACTCAACTCAAACTCAAGATTGTCAAAGTTAACTATTTAAATTAATAAATTAATTTAATATTAAATATACATAGGAAATCTAATCTTGATTGTGGTTACTGCCGTGGTTATGTTGTTATCAACAAATTATGAAGTTAAGAAGAAATAACTCTTAACCATTTATTTTAAGTAATATTCCATTATAAGTTTATCATTATTATAATGGCAGGGACTTACTATTTTGTTATAGTAGGTCATTCTGATAATCCAATATTTGAAATGGATTTCATTCCAGTTACAAAAGAAATAAAGGTAAAAAGATGAACATAATAAGAAAGCAAATTAATAAAGAGTTCTCCTTCCGAGGTGGCATTATATTCAAGCGATGGCTACTTCCATAGTTAAGATAATTATCACTTTCAGTATTAATTAAAGCTAGTCATACATGCTAGGGCGTATCTGAGTGGCTTGCTTGTGTAGTACAGAAACTTATCAGGTAAACTTGCACTATGTAGTGGACATACATGATTACATGCACAGCTAGGCAACATCCACGGTCAGTTTACCTGTTACACTCTACAGTGTATGGCTAGCTTAACTCGTTTAATATTTCATGATATTAGACAAGTCTTATTATTTTATTTTTTAAATACTTAGAGCTATTTTGACGCGTAGAACATTTTGAATAATATATATGTATGACTTTCAGAAAGAGGACAATAGACATTTGAACCAGTTCATTGCTCATGCTGCCTTGGACCTGGTAGACGAGCACATGTGGAAAGTGACCAACACATACCTTAAGTCTGTTGATAAGTTCAACCAGTGGTTTGTGTCCGCCTTCGTCACGGCAAGCCAGGTATAAGGCTGGTTTTATAGTCACGCTTACCGCCAGCGCGGTTGTTTAGCGCGCGGGCCACGAGCTTTGCGTCTCTTGGATCGTTTTGCGGGTTTCGTAAGGTTTTTTAATGAAATTCACAAAGATTGATGTTTCAGATGAGATTCATCATGGTGCATGATGCCCGTAACGAGGATGGCATAAAGAACTTCTTCACAGATGTGTATGAAGCATACATAAAGCTCATGCTTAACCCCTTCTACAAGGAAGACACACTCATCACATTACCAGCATTTGAGAAAAAGGTGCAATTCTTAGGCAAGAAGTATTTAACATAGTAATTAAACATAATAAATGGCTGACATTAAATGTATTTAAAAAAGGCAGATGCTTCACTTGTACTCTGTTCACCTTTATAGATAAAAAGATGTGTTAAATATTGCCTAGTACATCATAAAAAATAATATAAAAGTTGTAAATTATTGTTAATTTTTACATGTTAAGGTAGTCACATATTAATAAGATAAAAAAGATACTTTGAGCTGTATTATTTAATTTAATCAACTTATATAACAAAAATACTTAACTACTATGTTCAATATGAGCACATATTATGCTAAGGTTATTGAAATACCTAAATTAAAATACATTGTGAGAGAGGCGGAACATGATAATTTTATTTTGTACATTTTTTTTTTAATTATAAGTAAATGCTTGACCATAATCCCACCTGATGGTTAGTAAAGATTTGGTCTTGGGTGGCAATAATTCAGTAGCAGCCTATGAACTCTTGATTTGATGACAATCATATTATAATTGGCTGGGAACAATAATAAATATGAGAGAATATAAATTAAACAAAATTTTAAATAAAATAACGTTAAATTTTTATTTGTCAATAGCCAAAGTCAAAGATATTTATTGTATCCCCATACTAGTAAATAAAATGTTGGCTCTGATACTTTTATCTATACTATAGTAAGCAATAAATTTATTATGCTGACCAGAATAAATTTCAATGAATTAAATAAACACACAATAAACTAAGTTTTACATGTAACTGCATTTTAAATTCTTTGTTAGTAGGAAAAAAAAATGTATATTCAATGTGAATCAAAATGAATGACATTCACATTTCTTAACTACAAAATAATACTAATCAGTTGTATCACACTTTTTTAGAAAAAGCTTAACAACCCACAGGGCTATTGTCAGAATTCAGAAATATTCATAAGCACACATTCTTTTCAATATATTTCGGGAAGACCCAAATCATCTTCAGGAATACTGTCAGTAGAAAAGTCATCTGCAACAAATAAATATATTGAAAGTGAGCATGTATGATTACCATTTTGTAACTCTTTTACTTCGTATTATGCCATCCTTAAATTAACACAGCTGAAGTCATTTTTACAAACTTTATGTTTAAAAACTAAGCAGTATTGGAACACAACACAAACCGACCTGCATGCTGTCACAATTTTTTGAATATTGGTCACTAATTAGGTTTGGTCAACTTTGGGAACCACTGGACTAAAGTTATGCCCATGACTACTGGTCTGCTGGTTTCTTTATATTAAAGCTCAGTCCAGATGCCTTTGCTTCAAATTGGGTAAATTTAGGATGTTAAACGGTTAATAACAAAATACCTGTGAAAAATTCATCTTCATATGAGTAGTTAAACTCAATGCTGTGCCTTTTTATGGCTGGCGGCGGGGTCTTAATCTCAGGTTCCTCTGGGATAGGGGGCTCCGGTACCGGTAAGTAATCCAGCAGATCCTTGTGGTAATTGTCTGTAAATCACATAATTTTAAAACTAAAACAAAATTCTGAGTACAATATTTATTAATTTATAGACAGCTATATACATATATGTACCTATATTACATGCATTTGCATATTAAAACCATATTCAGTGGTCATTGCACTGCAGATATATTTTATCTAAGATTTGGTGATGATGCATATTCTTGCTATATTTACAAATAAATTACGATACCCTACCCTACTTAAAAACTAATTAAAGAATATTCATGCATATATTAAGTATTTTATGTTGCATATAATCCGGTCTCTACTTAGTTACATCCTTAAAAAGGTCTGTAGGCATAATTATGTATTCCAGGTACTATAGAAAAAAAAATATACCGTATTTATAAGTAGGTTTTGTGAACTCCAATTCCTCTTTGTAGTAAGCCGTTGTGTTCTCAGCATCACTGTATATCAGAGAACCCACATTTATCGCTCGCGGCGTGAACGCCTGTCTCGCTGGCGTGCTTTGGAGAGCTTTGCCAGAGTTTGCAAGAAATGACTTCTTCGGCTCAACTCCTTTCTTTACGGGTTCATTAGGTTTTATGGGCCCGGTTAATACACTTTTGCCCATGTTCTCTAAAATATACAAGCATGACTGTTGTATGAGATGAGATGATATACATGCACAAATAAAAGTAGCTACTAATCGTCATTTTTACTTTCTTACCGATATTACACAAGGGTTGGCGGGACACATGTTTACCGGCCTGTCTCGTTAAATGGTCGCCGAATATATCAAACAGCGAATCAGCCATCTCGTCTAGATTTTGGTTATAATTAGAAGGAAATTAATAACGGAGAATGTTCAATATATTCAATGAAATAATAGCACAGCGTCCGTTACTCCGGTATACTACTTACAAATTATTTAAATTAACCGTTCGTTTTTCAATTCAATCTGTGCGTTTGCGTTTGACGGTTTGACCCACAGACTAGGGCTAGGCTAGGGTTACCTAATGTGTCAAATGTCAAAGTCATTCATGTCACGTCCAAAGACAAAGAGTACAACACTACGTTCTAGCACAGACTATATATTTTGGTGGTTCTAGTCACGTGAAACCATTGACACAAATACTATAGACATAGGGTCTCCTACTAAAATCGTGAAAATAATGTCGCAGTTTGACATTACAAGAATAAGAAAATGTTTACAAGGTAATTTAAACACTAATATCATTAAATCACGGTTTATTTCGATTGCAACAAACACATACGTCAATGGCACCTTATGACACAACGATTACACTACACGCCATAATGACAAGCAAAATAATTTAAACAAAAGTAACGGATATATTTATCTCTTTCTGACTACAGTCTGTATAGCGAGAAGACAAAGACAAAGATATATTTTGATTCTTTTGAGTGATTCTGAGATTTATTTACGAAATTAATTCGATTTAAAGTAAAATAGTGTGTATTCGTAGCAAACTAATACTTTATAAGATAAAACAATGTTTTACTTACCGAAAATATGATATACCATCGGCTTATTTCACTTTACTTGCGTAGTTTTTACACGATTTCAAAATACAATACGGCATCGTTGATATCTAGTTGTCAGCACGGTCAAAAAGTGACGAACGCGGCATTGTTGCTCTTCTTGCATTTTGTTGTTGAGTTGGCTCGGACATTTTTTAGCGCGGACCCTACGTCCATAGTAATATCATATGTCAATGCGTGAAACGGTCAAACTCCTAATGAGGTAGTTTAATTTTTAATTTAATATGTTTTCTAATATGTAAATCGTTAGGTTCAGACGATTAATATGTACTTTGTCAAAATTAGGTAGTTTTTGTATTTGTCTTCATTCTTAAATCTTAATAGATGACATCACATATATATGGTAATCGGATCATTCGGATCATCGCGATTATTTGTTTTATTGTAATAATTACACTGTTCGTTAGGACACATTGATTAAACGTAGTGTACTCCACAGACTATGGATAGTGTACAGTATACTGTAATCTATGGACGTATCCAGTGTTGCCAACCCAAATTTTAGAAAAGTGGTAGATAGACAGCAAAAAATCGGTAGAATTAGGTAGATCTACCTATTTTATACCGATTTTTACCTAAGTAGGTATTCGGGGCCGCCTCTACCCGTATTATTAGTTATTAGCACCCGCGTGCAATAACTTTTTGCACCCAAGGCTCAGTCGGCCACTCGTTCATTCGAATTAGTGGCAAGTTTCTTACTATAATACTCGTATGTCGATACACTGGAGGACGTATCGATCGGTTTGTTCAGTTCAATTCAATGTCCTATAGTCTGTCAATTTCTGTCTGACTGACTGACCAGCTGACCACCTAGACCTAGTTGTGGAAGTGTGGAATACAAAGTACTCTGTGTGTGGAACTGTGGACTGAGTGGACTGGACTGACCATCCATAATCCTGATCCATACCATATCCATAACATACCATGAGCTGACTTCCAACTTGCCAAGTGCCAACTGAACTGATGAACTGACTGCCAAGGTGCCAAGTGCCACTGCCTGAAGTGCCTGACTTGGCTGACTTTGATTTGATTGTTTGTTAGGATCCTGATAGTATTTATGTCAATGGATCCTGACCATAAGCTCAAGTGAATTTATTTCAAACCTGAATTGATAGATATTTCTTTACTGAATCTGAAAGAGCACGCTTTAAAATGTCGGATAAACCTGATAAGCCGGACAAGGCTACTACCAATGGCGTGGTGTCGGATCCCCTCAAAAGACTGGCGTCCATCAAGCCCCCAAGAGATCTTTCATTGGGCGGCGGGAAGACTACTAAAAAAACATTTACTCCTAATGTAAATGTTACAAGAAATAAGACTAAAGGGTATGTATTTGAATTCTTTAATTAATACAATTATTGTTCTTTCTATATATTAAATACGATTTAACCGGGATTATACAAATTACATTTTTTTTACTATTTTGATGTTAATATCACTATTTGATCAATATTTGATGTTCTAACACTGTTGTGCAAAGTTGTTCACAAATGAGAAGAAACGTAAAAAAACTCGTCAGCAAATCTTTTTAAACAAAGAACCAAAAATTATTTATTTATTGAATTAATTAGAACGTGTTACATACCAATTACACTAATTAAATATGTAACATAATAATATTAAAATCACAATCATACATGCTGGTTATATTAAAACCAACCTTATGTTACCCGGGTTTGGAATATATTACCATTTAATTATTCAAATAAATTAACCCAATGAATGCTTTCATTTTGCAAGTTTTCTTTAAAATGTACTGTCTCAATTCCCCCAGACCAAGCCTTAATCTGCGCGACTTTAAAAAGGAGGACAAGATAAAGAAAGAACGCAGGAGTGAACGCCTTAAGAATGTCAGAAATGGATCAAACATAATTAAATCTAGCGGAGTGTTTTCTGAAGGTAAATGTGCATTACATTGTAAACATTTTGTCCTGGTTTGGAAGTAGAAGAATCCTATCCTGGATAGGATATTTCTCGTGGTATGCAAATATGGGCCCTATGTTCCTTATCTTTTGCTTTCATCTTCATCAACAACAACAACAAACAATGATTTTTAGAATTTTTGTCTGTTTGTGGTTTTGTACGCGCTAATCGCCGAAACGGCTTATTCGATTTGGGTGCGGTTCCACTAATATATTGTGGTAAGCTTCACTTAAAGTATAGTGTTTGTTTTATTTCAATCAGTTCATAAATATAAAAATTATGCCAGTTTAAAGAATCACGCCTAACAATTTTCGAATGTTCATACTAAGGGACATGTTTCCCGTGGGTCCACTAGTATAAAAATATATCTGATGATGTTACTGATGTCCAAGTTTGATGGTGACCACTTGTCTACTTCACTTGTTTTCTATTTATATAAAAAATACTGTTATCAGGGCTTGCCGCTGCAGAGAAACAGTCCAGTCGATCTTCCTACTATAGCAGGGGTGAGGGCGAACCCGGCCCATCCCTGCAAAAACCTACAATAAGAGTCAAAGATGTTATTAAGGTATGTATAGTATTATAGCATACATTGTGTTTCTGCACTAACATTCCAAAGAGCTAAAGTTTGTATGTTTGTTTATAGGAATTATCTGGAACTGCATAGCCTAGTAGGTAGTAGCCCTGAATGCCAAGCGAGGTGGTTTCGATTCCCGTCCTGGGCAAATATTTATGTGACAAATAAATGTTTATTTTTGGGTCATGGGTGTTATATGATTTACATTAACTAGTTTAAATCCTGAATACCCTTATTAAAACCAAAATCAAGCGGTCATTTTTATGACTTTGTTTAAGTTATGAGACATACAACATATATTGTAATATGTTGCTCCTTGTGGCAATAGTCCCAAATTAATGGGGACAGGAACACCTTTTAAGTTCTTAATCCACCTTTTTTTCAAGATTGACAAGGAACTGGAGGATCAGAAGATCAGAGAGGCGGTTGACCTGCAGGGAGGCTCCGAGCTGGAGTCAGAGGACTTCAAGCATGTGCTGGATGTGGATGCTCCGGTCAAGTTGCCCATGGATGATGGAGGTATGTTCCTTGTCTATATAGGAAAGTTTTTATCTTCTCTTTCTCTTCTTCTGTCCTTGACAACATTCTTACGCTTGGTTCACCATGATGAAGTAGAGATGAAGAATGGTATTGGGTTCCTTTTGGAAGTTGTCTTATATCTTTTGGTAACAGTGCATAGTGGTGAGCGTTTATGCCCATCTGACAAGCTACCATTCTTGTGAAAATCAACTGTGAAATGTTTTATCTGTTTCAGTTGTAATATTTCCGCATCCATGCTTGTAAAAGATCCAAATGGTTGCAATTTTGGACGTGGACCCTTTTGTATTTTAGGGATGTTCGGAAGCCAAGACAAGTTTAACACAGTTGAAGTTTAACAGTTAAGCATTGATGGACATCAAGTTAATATTTATTCTTAAAATTTGTTGGTTCATCTTACAAGAATAAAAAACGTGACAAGATGTCCAAGATATCAAGATTTGTTTTTTTTAGTTAAAGAATTATTGAGCAGCCATTTGTTGGTATTTTATTTTAATTTTATTTTACAATTTTATTTAATTTTATCGAAGGTACCTCGCAGTTGATTTGTCTGACTGGTGGACTGGTAATAGTTGGATTTGTTTATAGGCTGGGCCCATGGCCAATCGAAGGTACCGTTGAAGATCAAACAGGAAGTGATCGTGAAGCAGGAACCGGCTGATGATGTAGACTGCCCCAGTAAGCTATACACCCTTGCAATCATGGCCGGCCCGGTGAACTATTTTGCTGAGGCTAATTTGTATTGCCACACTGGAAATGTATAAAAAGCTTTATTGAGCTGCAGGTTTCGATGTCTTCGGAATGCTGTTGCGTATTCGCTCATTATTATTTTGGGCATGGGATGCATTTTTAATTGTAATACTAAATTCGTAAGCTTGTTCAACATAGTACGGTTAGTGGTGCCAGAGCTAAGGGGAGGAAATGCTTCCAGCTGTAACGTGCAGATTTTGGGGAATTATTAGCACAAATTCGCTGGTTTCTTTTGTTAATTGACATAATTTAGGTGATCAGTGATAACTTATAATCATATCATTTCTTGCATAGTATTTATTAGAGTACTTTGACTGTTTTATGCGGAGTTAATAAGATGTAAAACTAGTTACAGTTCAAATTTTTATATAAGCATTTGTGAAATATAATCAATAATAAGATTTGCTTCGATTAAGTTCTTAAATTTTTCATTAAAAAACATCAGTAGTTAGGTACTTTAATATAAATTTATTTATAGGAACTAGTTGTTTTTGTGTTGACGTCGCTGCAATATTCATGGTCAGATTTGTTTAGTTGTAGAACCGGTGTTGGGAGAATCGAAGCCGGACGTGAAGGACGTGTTTGAAGACACCAGTGTCGTTCATTTACTCGGCAGCGACAACCCCACGCTCATACTGTTACAGGTAACGAATGATGAGCGCACGTGGTCCGGCTATTAATTTTATTCATCTACTAGTTACTACTAAACCTGTCCCTTAGTATCCTCAGTCCAAAATTATTAAACATAGTCCGCGCACTAATTTATTTCGGATCGGGAAATAAATTAGTGCGCGGGATTCCGGATTCCAGATTCAGCATTCCGGATCGCGGAGATAGACACATTGTAGACCTATAAAAAAGGGATATTTCACCCCTACATTGTTTGTTTTGTTATGTGTATCTCAAAGGGATTGAGCACACTTGTAGCTACCTGTTTGTCTGTTTATTCGCGAGAAACTCAAGAACTACTGTTGGATACGTGGCTCTGCACATAGCTGCACATAGCTCTAGCGAGCGTCCACAGCACGCATTCATAGCCCATAGCACACATCCAACCATATATGATACATATTACAACCAAGACTCCCTCCCCTCCTGGCTCAGCTGGGTACGCCCAAAACTGCATGTGTATGTTGATTTCCATTTTATTTATTTATTTATTTATTATTATTTTAGGACACCCAACACAGGTAATGTTTGTATGACTCCAGTTGCCGGACACCCTGCCCGGGCGCGGCGGCGGCGACGAGGAGCCGCGCCGCAAGCCCGCCGGCCACAACGACCCCTCCACCTCCAGCGCCGCCGACCCGACAGACGATAAGGTAAGCCATCATCACCACCATTTATTACATCGCATGTTTTGTTGTTGGCACATATTTTGATCATGCGTGCATGATGAAAAATTAATGGAATTGTCAATCAACTGCCAGCACGTAGTTGGCATGTCATTCGCATCAATCAATACAATCAAACTGTCATGCACGCATGACAGCACGTAAGGCATGTCATGCCGCATGACCGTCTAGGGTCCGCTTCTAGTTTGTCGTACATGTGACACTTGTAGATAGACTTGTAGATTATTTGTTGTACAGCCCGACAACAGATGCCGACTGGCCGACCTGGAGGAGGGCCGCATCGGGAAGCTGTTGGTGCGGCGCTCGGGAAAGGTGACCTTCGCGCTCGGGGACACGATGTTTGAGGTGAGGTGTACAATACAATCATTTTATTGTACACCGCATTAAACATATTACGATGATACTTATATTACTTGCGGAATCGGCTCAATGCTCGCCTTTGGGTGGTCGATCTGTTTGAGAAGCAGTAACAGCTTTTCACGAACTCTTAAGGACTGCGCACATTACACCAACTCGACGTCGACTCAACTCCGACTCCGATCGTTCATTTCATGGGTGTGCGGCTAGTAGTAGTGCATCTTTCAGGTGTACGTTCGAAATTCAACCTTGCGCAACAAGATATGAAGCTCATAATTGAGTTTTAGTTTCGTCGAAGAGTCGGTGACGGGTGGGAGCTGAGTGGGTCTAATGTGCGAAGTGTTTGTGCTGTCTACGTTTTTTGTGTAATTGACGAACGTCTAGCCACGTCATGGAATGTGGTCAACTTAAAAGGATGTGTCGTATTAATTTGACATCACCCCACAGGTGTGTTCAGGTACCAAGGCGGCGTTCCACCAGGAGGTGGTGTCGGTAGCGGTCGACGAGGCCTCCCGGTCCGCCAACCTGATTGCCCTCGGCCCTCTCCAACACAAGCTGAACATCACCCCGGACTGGGAGAGCATGTTCAGCAATATGGCCGTATAGCATACGGAGAAACCGGAACCGGAGATAATCGATCTCCCAGATACTGAACACTTCAAAAGTGACAGTGAGGTTCAAAAGTGTAAAAAGTGTGACGTAAAGAAGAGACCCGAGCAGAAGAAACGCGTAACACCGGCGGCCAAGCCTAGGGCTCCGGTGATCAGGAAAGGTCCCACCCACGTTTGCTCCAAACGACGGGGTGTAAGCGTGATCAGTTGCCCAGCTTTCAGAACGAAGCGTCACAGAATGCCTCGACTACGTCACAGAATGACTAGACCATCCAAGGACACCGTCCCCACAGTTTCTGATGACGGCGATTCGGACACATCAATTGACATAGCAGAATACGACGCACTAATTAACTTGGCGTACGATGATTGGGAGGTTGACGAAGACATGCTAATTGATATTATGCTTGATGACAACATACCTATGGCTTTGATGTATGCTACTTCCATACCAAGTGATTTAACGGGGGACGACAAGGAACTAATTGATTTACCAGATGAATACGACGTCGATCTACCCAGACCTAGTCCGTCAGTTATATGTTGTCCCGCACCCCATATATGTTCACCATCCACCCACCATCCATCCACCAATTTACATACAGAATCGAGAGTTCAGGTCAATGATTGCTGTGGTACTTTCAAGTCTGTGATTGTTTCTGCTCCGGAACAACCAAAACAACTGGAAAAACTAGAACAACAGGAACGGCCGGGACAAGAGGAACAACCGGGACAAGAGGAACAACCGGGACAAGAGGAACAACCGGGACAAGAGGAACAACCGGGACAAGAGGAACAACCGGGACAAGAGGAACAACCGGGACAAGAGGAACAACCGGGACAAGAGAATCAACCGGGACAAGAGGAACAACCGGGACAAGAGGAACAACCGGGACAAGAGGAACAACCGGGACAAGAGAATCAACCGGGACAAGAGGAACAACCGGGACAAGAGAATCAACCGGGACAAGAGGAACAACCGGGACAAGAGGAACAACCGGGACAAGAGAATCAACCGGGACTAGAGGAACAACCGGGACAAGAGGAACAACCGGGACAAGAGGAACAACCGGGACAAGAGGAACAACCGGGACAAGAGGAACAACCCGGACAAGAGGAACAACCGGGACAAGAGGATCAACCGGGACAAGAGAATCAACCGGGACAAGAGGAACAACCGGGAGAACCAGAACAATCCACCAACAGTTACTACCGATAGTTAAACTACATTCTGAAATGCTATTTCTGATTTATTGCACTATTATCGGATTTATTTGCATGATTTAATTAGTGCATTTCATAATAGTACAGAATCTTATATTAAGAAATTCGCGTAAGAGTTATTTTTAGTAGGTCTCTTTAAATATTAAGTAGCATATCTTTAGATTTTAGTGTGTACTTCATCTGAATATACTATAATATTCAATACGATCACTATTTCTAACTCTTGATGACTTAAAGATCATGAATATGTAACATGAAGACATCATTAGAAATATATTATAAAACTTATTTTAAAAACTATGTAAGTAGTAAAAAATATAATTATAATCATGTACGCAGTAGATTTTTAACTGATGTATGATTGATTGTGCATACGAATTTTGAGCAAGTACGGATTTTTTGATCATGATTATGGTTTACGGAGTGTAGTACTGTACTAAGGAGCAGAATCGAAAAGTATTGAATAAGGTTGACACTGCTGTAGCAAGAGGGTGAATTTAACAGCAGCTCTTTGGAGGTGATATTTACTGACTTATTTATAATTATATTACTTGAATAATAGAGGTTCCGAAGAGCATTCATTCATACAGCAGTCTCATTAAGTACCCTTCACTCACACCCACACTTCAATCCGTGTACAACTGCTAAGTTATGTATGTATTGTATACATGCTGTTCATACCTTAGCTACTCTAGTGTCGTTTTGGTGGAATTTTGAACTAATTACTAATCGCTACTTGACACTTTTTCAACTTGTCATAATATAATTATGAGATTGAGATGATGCTCCTGTCAATGTCGTATAATTGTGTTGCATATTCACTCAGTGCCAAACACTGAGAATCTGTTTCGTAAACTTCTATATAGACTTACAGCTGTAAGCAGAGGTGGATTAAATGTCGAGAGCGCTCTAAGCAAATGCCTCATCAGCGCCCCTTCATAAAGTGTATATAAGATAATGTGGGAAACCAATGATCTCTATGAAACACATTAAAAAAAATATTTTTTTATTTTATGTTAAATACTTTCTTCGTTTAATTTATCTACGCGCGCCCCTAGGGACGTGCCTAGTTTGCCTTAGGGATAATCCACCACTCGCTGTAAGAACTTTGGAATAAAATTGCTTAATTATGTACTTGTGTTTATATTTACAACTTGTAAACCCGCCCTCATTTAATAGTACCTATATTATCTATCTCAATCTAAAAATTAATTGTTTATAATCTATCTTTATTTCCACTGTACAACTTTGAAAAATTTATATTGAAATAAATCCTGCAAAACATTTTTGCAATTTGCCAAAAACCACTTAAATATTGAATGATGCACATTATAATACAATATAATATAAAGTTAGGTCAAAGTACTTCAAAATTCACTCAATTTTTTATTTTTTATTTATTACTAATATGTGTATACTATACATCTAAGTTTTACTGTGCAACAGCCTCAGCCTTTTCCACTTCAGGAGGCTTTATAGGAGTGTCCCGACCAGGGAATCTGTTGCCTTTCAAGTCAATAGCATAGTTGTAGTCCACGGGGTTTGCAAGGGCATGCTCTATCGCTTCATCCAGACTTTCTTTTGTGATAAATGTTTTACAGAATTCCTGGAAGTAAAATGTAATACATTTTTATAGTAATTTAGTTTATTGATAAATGGGAAGGTACAATTGTTTTGTCATTTCATTTGAACCTAACACATTTTTTTTGAAGAAATATTTTTTTACATTTTTTATATTAACACCACGAGGGTCTTAATCACTCTCATTTAATTTTCAAATAAGACGTGAAAGCCAGTGATAATAATTTAATTATGACTTGCTTTAGTGCGCTTGCTAATACGCAAATAATTTTTAAAAATTAGTGGTGCATGCATTTTAACCCGAGCCCCTCAGTTCAGGAGTCCAATATTCACACCATTAGGCTATTACTACTATGTACATATAAAAAAATTACCTTCTCCTTTTTAATCACTTCCGAAGCTCTCGATAGGCGCACTTGGAGTTCATTATCTTTCTGTTCCATTCGTGCGAGCGCATACTCCTCCATTGATAGGAGTTCCTGCTTCCGACGCTCGTCGCGCTCCGCCGCAACCTGAGCATTCCACATATCGTTGAGTTGCACGCAACGTTCCCATTCCTCGGCCTCTAGTTTCAGAGACATCTCCGAGCTAGCGCTCTCCAGCGATGACTTTTCTTTTATCATTTCCTCATAGAAAAAACGCCGAATAGCTCGCATTTGAGTCTTGTAATTATTATTTATCCTCAATAACTCGACCCTTTCCTCCTCGCTGACTACTGGCCGTTTCGGAATACGATAAATTTTGCTCTTGGCTACTGGTACCCATCTCGGTTTACGATGCGCCTGTGCATATTGAGCGATCACTGGCCATGTACGTTTTAGCAAACATTTGTTGGTTATCATTTTTGTGGTTTGGTTTATTGATTTACTCTTAGGATTTACTATATATTACCGAATTGAAATTAAACTTAAAAATAAAACATAACCTTTTATTTCGTTCGTCAAAATTGATTGACAATGACATAATGACAACACAACACAACACTCAACAGTGACAAATTGACAATTTTCTAACACAACTTTAAAATCTATGACTCCATGGAGTATAGATGTAAGAAGCGCAATCTCATTTTTTTACGACTGAGATAAAACTAAATATGAATTTATAAAATTGTTCAAGAACGAAATGAAATTAATTACGAAATAATCAAGAATCACCGTTCGCGTAATGCTAGCAACTGACTTGAGTACTGACTGTCTTAGATAATTTAGATATACATCATTATTATATCATGTACTGATTATGAGAGGGAGAGAGAAAAAAAATGTGTGCTCGCACCACTCTCTTGCCAGTACAGTAATATACGAAATGAAACGCAACTCTCTCTCTTTCTATCTCCACTAACTTATATCTCCCTCTCAAGGTCCGCTCGCCTCGCCTCGGTTACGCGCAGTAAATAATAGTTGAAAAACCTTTCAAAACAGCGCTATAGTAGCTAAAGTGTATTTTGTGAACTTTAGCAGTTATAGACTGAGTGAATTGTGCTCTGTTAGTTAAACAATTTAATATTGATTAACAGGCTATTATTACCTGGGTAGTTACCAAAACTTGTGTTTGCAAATCCTATATTAATCATGTATTTCAGACTAAGTCTGTAAATGGCGTCAACCCATTAATGGTCCACTACTGAGCTGAGTATAATCCACCACGTCGCTCCAGTGCAGATTGGTGGAGGGGCTACTGGCCAACCCAAGTGTCCAGTGTGCGATTATCAAGCATGCTATTTGCGTCGCGGGTGGAAGAGGGCGCAGTACAGAAACAGTGGAAGCGGCCGTGCTTTGAGCATGTCGCCATATAAATAAATCCTAGTCGTGTTGTCTACGAGAATGCTTATTGCAAGCAAATGTATACAGGCCAAAAGGCATACTAATTTAATGCATGCTCATAAGCATACTTTTTAAAGGCATGTCTGAAATGATTTTGGATTCTATTCTATTCTAGCCATGTTAACAAATAGGGTAGTTGACACTAAGAAAATATTATGAAGATTTCTATTTTTTATGGTAGCTTAATATTTACAAATGCGAAAAATCGATCTTATTGATTAAATAAATCATGATTATTTAATATTTTTGAGAAATAAAATCCCGAAATTACAGTCACTAGTCACGTGACAGCGAACGCCAATTCGACGCGTGACGTCACACGTTGCAAAACTAAACAAACTTGACATAGCATTTTGGTCTTTCCGCTCAACCAAACAGCGCTTCGTTTTCCAACATATGACGTCACACGAGTCGCCATGGCAGTTTGACGCGTTTTTTGACGGAAACGTCAAATAGTTTATGAAAATATAAATTAAAATATGTTACAGTTAGTATTTAACTGAAATATTAATATTTCAGTTAAATTAGACCATTTGGCAAACTATGATTAAGTTTTTCAAAATTAGTCAACTAGCCTATTACGTAGTCTTGCTTCAGTTAGGTACTTCCGATCAATCCCAATCTCAATCTTTCAGTATTTTTGGCTTGTCTGTGAATTATACATCTATGGTCATAGAGTAGAGACAGTGCACCACAGAAAACTATGTACTTAATGTGCTTATTTATCTGAATTTTTTGTTTTTGATACCTACCTTGAATTGAAGTTATTGAAGTAAGAATTGAAATGATTGAAATTGATTGATTGTCTTGTCTCTTGTCATTGTCATTCTCATCTCATTATTGATTTGGTTGTTGTTTATACGTAACTCGTACGTAAGTCAGTATTTAAGGATATTTTGATAACTACATCCTCAAACCTTTTAATAAATGTGAAGTTAATAACGAATGAGATTATATATAATAATTATATACAATTGAGTCTCTAATCAGAAAACAGCGTCCGCTTTTTTTCGGGAACAATCTTATTATATCTAACACCCGGCTCCGCCTCCAGCTTAAAGGATTATAAAGGTTAAACTTGAAACACTTCAAAGCAAAAACCATGAGCGTGTTGGCCAACACCAGTTAAAGTGATCTTCGACTTCATATCGTGCAATTTAATGTGACTGTTTAATCTTCAAGATGATAAAATTATCAGCATTAAATGTTAAATCAGATGAAGAAAGTGGTTCTGAGGAGCTGGTGGCGCGGGAGGGTCTGGATGAGATTGCGTCACAGCAGTATGCAAAGGCATTGGATCTGCAGAGAAAAGGCAATTTGCCAGATGCAATACAACTTCTTAAGGACTTGCTAGATACACAGTTACTGTATGATGTCAAGAAACCAGCGCCAAATGAAAAGGTACAGGGGCCTTTGTTTATTTTAAAATATTTATGTTATAAGAACTTAGCGGCTATGCTAAGTACTTCTGGGGAAGTGGAAGCTGCAATTGATGCATACTGTTTGGCCTCAGAGCTTGATGATACTGATGTCACCCTGTGGCACCGCTTAGGACTCCTTTTCATACAAGGAAAATGCTATGAACGTGCACTGGCTGCCTTCAGATGTGGATTGAAATGCAATCCACGGCACTGGCCTTGTCTTGATAGGGTGGTTACATTATTACTGGGCTTGGATTTAAGGCAAGAATGCATTGCCGTTATTTATGATTGTCTGCAATTAGATCCTGGCTACTTAAGGGGCTTAGTATATAGAAGACATATCTATACGGTCTACAAATTTGAAAGAGATTATTTACAATATGTTAACCCAATATATAAATGGAATGAAGATGATGATGAGTCAATTCATGAGGAAAGAGCTAACAAATTAATTAAGGAAGCTGAGGAAATTAGACAAACATTTATTGAACAACAGCGTGCACAAAAATTTAAATACATATTACCTCATTTAAAACTGAAAAAACCAGTAACTCAGTTGTCTTGGAAGTCCGTTGGAGATGCTTTAGTTGATATGCATCATTATATGAAAGAAAAATGTTTCAGCCATGCATGTCCACTAGAAATTATGTATAAGATGGAAAAGCAGGAAGAAGCTATGGAGGTTTGTGATGAAGAACCTAAAGAACCAAATTTAGTAGACAGGAAAGTTGAAGAACATTTTACAGATACTGAAAAAAATATGGATATTGTTTCAGAGAATGATAATAATGATATGTCAGACAAAGATAAACCTGTAACAGATACAGAAAGGATAGAAAGTGATAATGAGTCTACACCAGAACCTAAAACACAAAAGAAAAAATCAGGCAGACGCCGTGGAAGTGATCTTAGTTACTTACAACAATGGGAGTGGTGTACCCGTCGTTCAGGCCGTAAAAATCCAACAACCTCCACAACCTACAAAAAAGACGAATCAATTTATGATACATTAAGAAGGATGATCCCTGTTGGTTTAGTACCTAAAATGGTACATAAAAAAGAAAACGAAGATAAAGAAGCAGCTCTCGACCCCACAGACTTAAGCCAGCTTTTTAAAGAGAAACAAGAAGATACAAAGCTGAAAACAGAACATAGGTATTTTGACTCTGAAAATGAAGAAAAAGATGTAAGATTATTCATTACTATACATACAGAGAAAAAGCATGATATAATTGATATACTACATGATTATTTGGCTATTCTTGCTGGAAAGTGGAGATTAAAATGGCCTAAGGGGCTTGTGAAAGTATTTATTGAAGCTAATGATTGTTACAACGAACATATTGAAATTCCAGCTTGCACAGATGACAATAAACTAGAACTTATCCATTACACATCAGTAAATTTGCTAGCACAAGAGTTAATTATAAATGAAAAATTAATTTCTAATGTAAATGACGAGAACAAACATGATCTTAGTGTAATTGAACCCATTGGGGTTATCTTATCTCTAAAACCTCATATATTTTCAAGCACTGATTGTTTAGAGTATATTTTACGTCAGCTCTGGGTGAAATTACATGTACACAAAATAAGCAACTCTGAAGTGCTTGAATTAGAGTGCTTACGTGGACTTCTTTATGAATTAAATGCTTTAGGGGAACATCGAGAGTTTTACAGGCTGCATGTTATTAATTTCACATTTAGGCCAGAAATACATATTAAAGAAGTCATTGATTCTATTACTTTTATAGAAAGAAACATGAAGTTGAAAGCAATACAAAATCTGTTTATAAAAGGTGACTATGAGGAAGTTTTAGCTATTGTAACTGATTGTTTTGAACATTTTAAAACTCTTCCTAAAGAACATGAAGATAGATTATCAATAGATTTTGCTGTGTATTTAATAATTATATTAGATACTTATTGGGCACTTGGTAAAGTAAAAGATTGTTTTAAGTCATGTTTCACATGTTTACATGAATCGTTAAAACATTATTTTCATTATACTTCTGGTTCTGCTGATTATAAGAAATGGACTCGGACTGTTCTCAAAATATTATGTAGTATCGAGCACATATTAAGCACTGAAGGTTTAAATTGTTTGGATGCATTGTCAGAAAACGACCTTAGTCAGGGGCTTGAAGATCTCATTAGGATCATTGGTCATCAGGTTGAGACCAATGCTGCTGAAATGCCTTTTGACACTGTTGCACCATGGATAATCATATATTATATTTTACAACGAGAGGAGGATCAGGGTAGATCTACTGATTATTCATTATTTGACTATGTTCCTTACCCACTAATGGTATTATTTATTGGACATGAGAAGTTAGGCAAGAGAGAATGGTGTTCTAAATCTGATGGTAAACTTCTATATTTCATTCTAGACACGGTTGTACCTCGACTGCGATCGCCGTCTCTGTCCAAGTGCTTAGAATTAATTTGTCAACATATGGAGCAATGTGTTTCTTGTCTATTTGGTTATCATGGACGGAAATACAGATATTTGGCAGACCATAAAGCTACGCCAAAAGATTTAGATTGGCAGAGAGCACAGCAACTGTATGACATTTTCCGTCCGTCGGAGCTTCCTGGATTAGAAGGTACAGTGTCTGCTATTTCTGCAGATACCGAGAGTTTGTTTCGTCGAATATTAGAATTTTTACCCCCAGAATGCAATCCAGAAAAGTATGTACCTGAAATAGAAAAGTATATGAAAGGAATTGAAGAAAAATTACCTGTATTTCCACCACTTTTACCTTACAAAATGAAAGATATTTATTTTCTTTTAGGAGATTATAATTTCAAAAAAGACAAAATGGGTATAACATATAATACCCTTGACGTCATTATAAATATTGATCGGTTTGAATCTTGGGCTCAGATATCTCTAGCTAAAGCTGTACAACTTGAAAATTTGTTAAATTCTTGTGACAATCTCAGAAATGACAAAGAATTTCTGGATCCTGCAACTGCTACAATTTGTTGTTTTAAGCGTTCGGTACACTTGGATCCTACTCGGCATGATATGTGGATTGAATATGGAAATTTTGTATACGCCGTACACTCATTTTGTTCGAGATTATTAAAACAAGCAAGTGAGTCACTAAGCATGGAAGACTTTGAGTCTCTGGAAAAACACAAAGAAGACATGTTAGATACAACACAGAAATGTTTTAACACAGTACTTGGGGATTTTAATAGTAGTAATAGCAGTGATAAATCGATTGAAGAGACTTGGCAAATTTATTATATGTTAGGTAAAGTAGCTGAAAAAAGAAATAAGCCACCATCTGTATATTTAAGTTATTATATGCAAGGAATAAAAAGCTTATTTGAAATCGAAGCAACCTATCCTGCAAAAATTAATTATAGTTCTCCCACCAAACTATGCATAGAAGTCTTAGAGTTACACTATAGAGTTCATGCTTCAATTCTTAAATATATTGAACAACATGAGAATAAACCGATACCAGAATCTGTTGGAAAAGTGTTTGCGTCATGTATTGCAGAATGGCTTCAAGGGCCATTTGCAAGGAAAAAGAAACAAGATGGCAGTATGGAGACAGATAGGGAAAACAAAATGGATGAACCAATTCAGGCTGCAAATATCCTTAAAAGATCTGTTAGCGATGCCGGCGAGGAAGATACATATGAAGCAAAAAGACTTAAAACGGAATCAGCTGCTGCTAAAGTAAGAAGATCCGCATCTTATGACACTGAGAGATTTGTAATTAAAGAAATCCCAGCATCAAATGAAGCTCAAGACAATGAATCAAATATTATCGAAAAACCAGCTGAAGTTAGAGACATTCAAGGAACCAAGAATTTAAATGAAAGTCAATGTGTCCAAAGTGCAGACGCTACGTGTGAGAAACCTGATGCAGAAACTTCAGTAGAAAATGAAATTTCCATACCAGAGAAGAAAGTAGATAGTTCAAGCTCTACTACATCGACATCTTCATCAGATTCGAGTACAAGTGACTCTACATCTGATAGTAGTAGTGATTCGGTTAGAGACAGCGACACATCGAGCAAGTCGTCGCACGAGTCAAAACCTTTAACAGAAGATGAGATTATGAAAATTGTATCCGCTTGCTTAGATGCTTTAGAAGACTGTGCGAGCCGCTTTCCACAACATTACAAGGCGATATATCGTCTTGCTCATTATCACTTCTATTATAAAAAGGGCAGAGATATTGAAAGATGTAGAGATCTCATGTTGTCTACATTCACATCCAGATTTGGGCAAAAACTTGGTGGCTTATTTAGCGAGCGAAATAATAAAAATTTTTTCAATAACGTTTGGAAAATACCTTCACGTGAAGTGGACAGAGGAGGCAGTTTCCCTTTTCACATGAACAGGTCTGTGTTACTTACATTGGAGATACTTAAAGAAATCGATGACCACAAAACTCTACTAGACCTAAGCTTGCACTTGCAGAAGACTCCGGACCGTGGCAAAAAATACTTACGCGATTCCGATAGGGTAGAATTAGCTCAACAAGCATTTTCTTTATGTGTTCAGTCATTAAAAGGTCAGGTTATTAGGTTCAGTCAGCAGGCTGATTTAAAAAGCAATGAAATTGAACAACAAGCACTAAAAAGTTTAATGGTAGACATCTATAACGCATATCAACGAGTTCAGAAGCAACCAAATTCAAAGCAATTTACAAACTTGCTTATAGATGGGTACAAACTGCTCAGTACCGGGCCGTTTGAAAATAAGAATTTGGTTGACCTCAGTATGAAGTATTGTCAATCTTTGAAACAAGCTACCCAAAATACTAATGTAGAGAAGAGTAGAAATATGCAGAAAAAAGTGACTACCAAAGCTGCGGAGATCGTCAAAGCTGTAACATCTAACCCAACAAAGTCAGATACTAAAGTGCCTGTCTCATCATCATCGTCATCATCAACGTCCGTGTTGCCAAAGTTATCAGCGCACGAAATGGCTGCGGCGTTCCAAAGTTACGTTCCCATGGCAAGCGATCTATTAGCTCAACAAACGGCCGCAGCTCTGTCCTATTTGAGCAATTTCAGCACAATGGCCCTACAATCGTCATTGCAATACCCTTACCAGAATTCCTTCCAAGCTGAATTTTTTCGCCAATGTGTCGGACAACCATATTCGCCATTTAGTCTTCCGCCTCCCAAGAAACCAAAACGTGCGCCAAAGGCTAGTTCAACGACCAGACCGCCAGTTAGTACTTCTCAGGTGAAGCTTTCTAAGCCTACTACATCCCAGAGTACCTCGGTCGTTAAAGCGATCCCAACACCCGTCATCACCAATCAGAAGTCTTCAACATCTCTGGCGCCCAGCATGGGTACAGTATTACCAACATTACCCCCGTCGATGACCGCGAATTTGTCTGCTTTTGGAAGTTCGTCTCATTCGCATTCCAGCAATCATAGTTCGGTGCCAGCACAGGCGCATATGTCGACTACTTCGACGGTCAACACTGCCATGCATACGAAGCCACCTATGCCGCACCAACAAGTCAGTCCTGGTAAAACGTTGCAGGAAAAGTTGGCTGAACGACAGAAGAGTTTACCGTCCGCATCTAAAGCACCGTCACATGACAATGTATCGAGAGAAATAAACCAGTCCATTAGTCGGTTGCCTTCCTCGTTGACCATTACAAAGACGTCAGCGCCAAAACAACCACTCGTGACTGGCAAAAGACCTGAAGCAAAGAAATCACTGCCATTTTCCGAGTCGGAACCGCGACCCAAGCCAATTACGTCTGATGAAATTATAATTCTTGATGATGATTAGTGTTACATGTATTTTTAATCTTGTATATTGAACGTGTTCAAATGATAATCTTACGGTAACTTTATAAGTTTGTAATAAATAAAAACAATTTATAATTATATTAACAATGTTTTATTTACAAATCACTTATCGCGTTTTTACAAGATAATATGAATAGTATCTGTGTTAAAATTTATTTTTTATATTATTACTGCATAATACATTTCAAGATTTCAAATTTATGAAATTGCTGAATTTATATAATTTGTATAAATTTCAATAATAAGTTACACAAGCAAATAAGCATTACAATTAAAACCATATATTGCAATTTCCTGGTATGAACGTATAGGTTTTCCTCTTACAATTGCCAGTCCCTGTATTGTTATTAATGTTTATGAGGCCATACAGAAAC
Source organism: Ochlodes sylvanus (assembly GCA_905404295.2). Lineage (NCBI taxonomy): Eukaryota > Metazoa > Arthropoda > Insecta > Lepidoptera > Hesperiidae > Ochlodes > Ochlodes sylvanus. The sequence continues at coordinate 9,638,540 of FR990144.1, forward strand.
TAACTACGGATTACCGAATAAAGTTTAGGAAAACTTATAAATTATGCATTTTTTTTTAAAGTACAAGTAATGTATAGGAAAATACGATAAACAAAAATATATTAATTAGAATAAATCTAGGCTTTACACTAGTACAAATGTGTTGTACATAGATACTATGTAGTGTACACTTCAAATGAGGAATTTAACACTAGATAGAAGCGATACTTAAGTCTTTATTTATCACTACTTTATCGAGTTTTCACATAACATCACAAGCGTAATCAGCTAATCAGCACATTGCTTACATGTGAATTCCAAAATTCTCTGTTTCCAAGTTCTTGGTTCCAGTTTACAGTTCAGGCTTATCCTCACATTTTGTTCATAAAACGGGTAAGACTATAGTACTCGGTAGTGGTAGAAGTCCATGAGCATGTGGCTGAGGTTCCAGCCCGCCACGAGGGTGGCCAGGTAGCCCACTACCAGCAACGGCAGCGGAAGAAGGAATATCCTGGTGTTCTGCAGCATCGGTAGATCTGGAATAAGATAAGTAATGACTAAAAAAAACAAAAAACAACTGCCCTGCTAAAAATGCTTTTGATGTTTAGCCAACTAAAATAGAGAGATAAGAGAAATGTGCTCAAAAAATGTCACTTGGAATTTTGTATAAACCTTAGTGTACGATAAAAATAAGCGTACGATAAAAATAAGTGTACGATAAAAATAAGTGTACGATAATAAAAGTGTACAGTACGGATTTCGCCGAAACCGGTTAACTGGGACCTTCTAGCGTGTGCCACTCATATAGGGGTTGGTCGCCAGCCTCCCGTGCTGCTATAGGATGCATTTTGGAGTGTGCGCAGGAATTGTTCGAGGTAAATCCCACATCCCTGTTTCTATATCGAAAACCCCGTCTTACGGCGACGGCAAGCATTAACTTATTTCATATAAAAAAGTACGAACGATAACCACAGTGTCAGTGTCACAGTTCAATAGGTTGTTCCTATCATGTCCGAAGATAAGTCGATCGTGTGTTTTTGTGTCGTTTGCGAACTACAATTTTGTTGGCAACTACAGCACAAGACTAAACTTCGATAAGCTTGCGATGAAAAATAAAATTTTAATAAAAATAAAAATAGAAAACACTATCTTGCTCATAATTTTATTATCATATCCAATATTTTTCTTATAGTTTGATAAACACTTGTAACAGGTTTGATATATTCGTCACATTCATTCAAGCAGTCGTGGCCGAGCGGTTAAGGCGTCTGACTAGAAATCAGATTCCCTCTGGGAGCGTAGGTTCGAATCCTACCGACTGCGATCGGGTATTTCATCCAGATTTTTTTGTATATATTATGTAAAAACACGACAATTAGTATTCTAATACATTTATGTTTATTTATATATTGACTTAATATATTTTTGTGTTTATTTACGATGTTATATATAATTATTTTTAATTTTTAGTTCATACTCAAAAATGTGTAAAGATTATTTTTTTAACTACATAATTATATTATATTATTTAATGTTTTGATAATTTCTTTTTTTTTCATGTTGTCAAGAGTATTGTGTTTTCAAACTTTCAAAACTGGTAATTTATAGTTATTTCACAAAAAAAACATTACAAACGGAACGAACTAATTAATTTTTTAATCACTACATAGTATAAAACAAAATCGGTTTCTCTGTCCCTATGTATGCTTAGATCTTTAAAACTACGCACCGGATTTTGATGCGGTTTTTTTTAATAGATATAATGATTCAAAAGGAAAGTTTTGTATATGTATAATATATTAAAGTTTTTCGCAAAATTAAAAATAACGCGCGTAAAAATTCGTGCGCTGGTTACGTTTAACAATTTTGGACTTGGATACTAAGACTACTAAGGGACAGGTTTCCCGAAGCGAAGCGAGGGCGGGTTTACTAGTTAATTATAAGTACATACGAAACCCTCGGTGTGCGAGTCTGAATTTCATTTGACCGGTATTTTTATATGAATAGCCGACGCAGAGTCATCATACCCATGGACTTTACACCCAAAGGTATCGATCACCTTAGATATATTATATCAGTGTATATTATATTATATCAAAAATAATACCTAGAAATGTAACTACCGATCAAAAATAGCGTAATAAATACTAGGCTGCGGCCTGGTAGGCAACGTCAGCCCATTCGTCGTTCCATTTTTTATTTTTTACTGTTTATTATTATTATTTGTTTTGTTTTCTCTGACATTTTAATTAGCCAATCACGGCTGGTCTTGTGTAAGGCGGCATAAAATAAGAACCAACTGTGAACTTTTAGCGGTTTAGTCACTCACGTGACTTACACGTGAGTGATTTGGTACTATACTATTGTCGAATGACTGTTTGTATGGAAGGCGTCCTCTATACTTTGTAGGTGGTTGATCAGTATATTAACTCACTGCTGTAGCCCAGGAAGCTGATGTAGAGGTAGTAGACGATGGACGCCAGCCAGAAGCTGTTGCTCACGAAGCAGGACAGGAACCCGCCGTTCATCAGCAGGTCTGAGGAACATTTCACCGTTCATTTAGAATTATACGGACACATGACATGACATACATCGTGCATGTTGTTACACGAAATATAGAAATTACATTAAACATTCAACTACACGCAACCTTTAATAGTCAAACAAAAAAACAAAAATGTGTGCAATACACACATGGTAGAAGTGACACTTAAAAAAAACGAATACGAATACCCTTAAGAACTAAGATGGTCGCCTCTATAAAAGTGAAACCGGTTCCAACGTGATTAACGTTCAACGCTGACGCTTTAAGCGCAGAGCGTATACGTTTTCCAGCGATACGGCCCGTAGTCCTTGGGTAGCGGTTTATATGCGGTCTGATGACAGCTACTTACTGCTAAACAGCACGATCTGGAAGCAGTGCAGCAAGGACAGCGGCGGGAAGAACGCGTTGATGTGCACGTCGAAGGCGTAGCCCCACTCCACGTCGGGGGCTTCCGGCTCGCGGCGCAGGTAGTGGTTGCCCACGTACCTGAAAACATAATAGTGGCCTCTTCACTGGTGTATAATACAAATCAGGGATGTTAGGGATATGAAAGTTCAGATCTGGATATAAATAAATAAATAACGCTACACACTCATAGCCCCACACTAGGATTCCCTGTGTCGTGGGTGCCATGGACAACATACAAGGCAATAACACACACACCCAGACCGAGACCGACAGAACAGAAATTTAGACTCTTCATTCAAATTTCCACCTCGCTGGGAATCGAAAACAGGACCCTTGGAACGGCTATCCGGCGTGTTAACCATTGCGCCACACGGGTCGTCAATGATAGAAATAATATTATACCGGTTTCAGATACAGTTACAGATATGTAATTATAACGGATTATCCGTTACTTTCGGATGGTTTCGGTTACGGATGTTAGAAATAGTTAAGTTGATATAAATATATTTTTGTGTTTTAAATGTTTTGGTAAACTGTATTTGTTTAGGTTTAAATCTATAAAGTAATATAAAAAAATGTATATTCACCAAAATATAGTGGAGACTAGTATCCCGGCTCCAATGAAGTCGACAAACACCACAAACAACACAAATAGGAAGAGCTGACTCCACGTCAGGCCCATCTGCAGTGCGAAGCATACTGATGATACTGGAATGAAAGAATATTAAACACTATTAAATTTTGACCCGGGCAGTCTAGGTTCCTGACCACAATTCCATGCTAGCAGATCAGGGTTTTGTTAGAGGTGATAGAAACCGGGGCCCCTTCTTTCTGATAAGCAGATAAAAAGAGTTCATAAGTGATGGTAAATATCACATAACTTCAGAAAATTTTGTATTGTATTTAAAAGGTCAATGTTACTTTCCGTACCCTTGGTAGTACTGATAAATATGCCAAGTTTTATTGAAATTTATCCAGTAGTTTTTGCACGATGCCTGTTCAAAGACAGACAATAACTCTAAAAATATATATTTTGGCCTCTATATTGATAAGAATGCATACCTACATTTATTTTCCAAAAACTATTCAGTATACAGTTTGACCAGATTTATGATTAGTATAGATGTTACTTACAAAAGAGCCAAACGCTTAATAACACCAAGAAGGCTGGGTCGTCCCTGGCAAACTGTGACTTAGTATCTGAAATGTATTTAAATTTATAAGTTAGTGTAATTTAATTTAAATAATAGTAGTGACTGCCCCATTTTTCACACAATAATAAACTAACCAATTAACATTCTTAATAACTCCTCTACTCAGTGGCGTAGCGTGGAGTAATATAGACGTGGGCAAAGTCGAATCAGCGAGGCCCCATTTCTTTCGCTCCCAAAATCTGACATCGCATAAAGAGGCCTCGCGAGGCCCCTTCAGGTGCGAGGCCGTGGGCGAGGGTCCACTTCGCCCACGCCTAGCTACGCCACTGCCTCTACTAACTGGACTAACCAGCCTATAAAATAGTCCCAATTTAAGTCTTGTCCTGGGTCAGTCACAGTTGTCATGGGTAGCAGTGAAAGGGTGGCGCTGCATGCTTCTGTGCTATCCAGTCAATAAAAATAAGTGACTCCTAGTCTGTAATTGAAATTTGGCCATAATGTATGTTGTCAAAGTAACCCTTTGACAAGATGCATTATGATGACTTTGAAACATATTTAGGCTTCTGCATTTCTTCTTCATGGAAACTTTAACTATGCCAATTCTCATACTCCTATGTGTGTCCATTATTCCTAAAATGAGGTACAAAGTTTCTCTTTGCCTATTATTATATTTATACAAGGGTAAAGTAACTTACGTTTCCTATAATTAAAGTTTCTGAAAACCTTTTGTGGTGCAAGAAACAAGTAGACCATCTGCCAAGCCGCAAACTCAAAGTCCATTTGATTGAATTTGAACAGCCTCCGCAAGTACTTGTATCTCTTCACAGCTGCGCTGGCAGTGGTCGGTTGGTAGTTGGCTGGAGCTGGCAACGGAGACGTACTCCTGGGGTAGTTTGTGGTAGGGGTGGGTGATGTAGAATATTTCATCATTATTTAGATTGTCACTTAATTTATATTAAACGGATAATAAGTAGGAAACTAAAATACACTGATAATGTTTCTTTGCGTTGGAACTTTATAATAGTATTTTAAAAGGATTTTATATACAAAACACTTTTTAAACAAATTATGATTCACTCGACGTCATGATTCTGTTGGGTTGTTAATGTTGATGTTGACATGATTGACGTTGACATTGACGCCCTGTTAGTGACATAAGACGGGCGATGTCTTATTGACGTTTTATGGTACGTTTAGAAAGTGAATTTTATTCCGGTACCAATATACCGGTTATTTGCCAACAAATGTTACGGTTTTTACTATTTCGATGCCGTATGTAAGTATTACCTATTTTAAAGAAGATCAGTCGCGAATCAGGATATTTGCATTTTTCCACAATTTTTAGCTAGTTATGTTTAATGTAAGTAAAGTCGAGAATGGGTTTTTTTAGATTATGTATTTACTTATAATTATTATATTATAGCAGCACAAACGAAGGCCAGGTGAAATAACAGTGGTAAAAATATTTTGTAATCCAAAATGAAATTATTGCTGTTTTCCAATAAAATGTGATATTAATGAATTTACATAGTTATTGGAACGAAGTTCCTTACGGCAGGCTTGGAGGGGATAGGTTTTGCTGCGGCGACCGAACTGAAAAATATGTGATAGTAAAACCGTAAGAAAAAATGCGTGGAATAAAAGCGTTAAATGAGACATGCGCAGGCGCGACAGTCGCATACACAAGCGAGTGGTGTATAATACCTTTCTCTTTCTCCCTCTTTCTTTTCGTTCGCCGTTGCCTTCATTAGCCGAAGGAACTTCGTGCCTACCTGGTGTCCCACGACACCACATCATTTTATTTACTCACTTTGTTAATTGTTACGTTACAGCCCATTATAACAACAGTTTAACTGTCTCTCGACTATTCAGCCACGTACCTTACATCGGTAGGTTAAAGTAGATATATTGCCCACGGCATACAGAAATTAGAATTCGGTGGTATTGCCTATCCTGGTATTGTTCATCATAATACTTAGAGATTGACCGCGGTTTCCTTATGCGCGCAGATATAATTACAGGATGGTTTGAAATAAAACAATGTGAGTTGGCATCAAAATAATTTATAAGTAATTAAAAAAAAAATATGTATTTACCAAAATACGAAATAATTAAGGCGGTATTGGTAAACTATTTTATAATATTGCCTATGATATTCGACTTTTTACGTACAATTCCTTTTGCGATAAGGAATTGGCAATGTGCAACTTCTGTAGGCGCAATGGGTTGTTGTTTAAATACTGTTAAATTATTCTAGTAATTTTTCTTATCTATATCACTGTAAAAAGTAAGAATAATTAAAGTAATTCATTGAACTGATTATAGTTTAGAAAGTTTTATTCAGAATTGTTATGTAACATACATTTAATGTTATTTTTCTGTCAATCATTCACAAAGGTATCTCTGAAGTTAACTATGAATAAAACACATTTTGTTAGATACTATTATCACAAATATTAGTTATACATACTGCGAGTTACTTCTTCAAAACAATATGAAACACACTTTAAAGACGTTATACAGTTTTAAGATTGCCTTAACAATAAGTTCACAAAATAAATTAATGTCATAAACAAAGAATTTTAATAAAATTTATGGCCGACCTACCCACCCTATCAACGTCGTTTCAAGTTTGGTAGAAAACTTAACTTGACCTAACATAGAAATTCTATTTTATTTGGGTTCTTTACATAACAAGTCTGACTGTTGGGATCATAGTCCATATTCTTTATCAGTAAAAATAGATGAAATTGTAGTATGACTAGGATATTCGATTCAACTTTTTTATTTGTCACTGTTTCTACTGCTTTACCGGTGTAATACCGGTATTAACCGGTTAATACCGGTTATAGGTAGGTAATATTATTTACCGTTCAGCAATTGTTATGAAATTTAGTTGTAACAAGTTCAAGGATTTTTTGCAAAGGTTTTTGAAGTGAAACTTTTTTAGAATTGGCTGGCCTATCTGGGCAATTCTAAAAAAGTTGCGTTGTTACAAACATTAGGTACTGTGTTACGATTACGACGTTATGTTGATGAAACTGTAGTTTCTAAGTTTCACTTCTATTGTGTGTGAATTGCATACACACACTTTTAATACTCAATATATCAAAATCTACCTATATTATATTTAATTAAATTACAACTTATAAAAATATCTTACTTAACTAATGAGTTTTTCATGAATGTCATGATACTTATAATGACGGTACGTTATAGAGGCGTTAATGTCATTATTGTTTATTAATTTACAATATTATCTAAGCTAAACTCTGTTGCAGCCAGTTCAGGTAGTGAGTGACCCTGGTATAAACGCCGGGGTACCCCGGTTCCCCACACTTGTTGCCGAAAGAAACCACGCCGATTTGAGTCCAGCGGCCGTTTGCTTGGAGCATGAGAGGACCGCCGGAGTCACCCTGAAAAAAAAATGATTTTGACAGAACGGTTACAATGAATCGCTGCCGCCCGCCACGGTAATTAGTACCATTTCTACCGTGTAATAGTTGTTTTAACGGCAATTGTGTTCCGTTTAGGAATGTGTAGAGCCAGCTTATCTTTTTAGAGGCTACCATCTCAGTCCTCAAGGGTAGCAACACATCTGTGACCGAATTAGAACGATACTCTTACTACCAATTACTGACTGGACTATTATTAACAACAACTAACAGGACTAATGATCACTAACAGTCCCTGTCCTAGTCCTCATACTTACTAACAAACTAACCAATTCAAATGTTCTAACACCGTCTCCTAACCGGACTAACCATCCTAGTCCCATTTGAGTCTTGTTCTGTGTCGGTCACAGTCGTCACGGGCGGCAGCGGAAGGGTGGTGCTGCATACTTGTTTGCTACTTTAATTCCATAAAAAGACTATTCTTGAGACAAGGTTACACAAAACTCGGTCTTATCGTTAAACTGATGTTAACCAGAAAATCGACAATAGGTAGTAATTCTCGCTATTGAAATAACCATAATAAATATTTTCGACTTATTATTAATAAATTAGCTATTGCAGTGGATCTTGGACCTTAATAAAATTGTTTTAATATCATATTGTTACCTGACAAGCATCTACGCCACCGCGCGCATATCCAGCGCACAAGAAGGTCTCTGTGATAGGTTGGAAGTATGCCCTGTCACAGTCTTCGTTTCTCCACACGGGCAGTTTGGCTTCCAACTGCCTGGAACTCTCTCCTCCTCCGTATCTAGTGGTGCCCCAGCCCACGACGGTAGCCATCGCACCATCAAAAGTTTGCCGCGAGAGGTCGCCATTGGGCAGGCAAATTGGAATAACGTATTTTGATTTCTGAACGTTTTCTGCGAATAAGGACAACAATACTTTTTATTATCTGCGTAAAAAATAGGTAAAAATAGGTATGTGAAAAAATTATAAAAGATATCCGTATTTTAAGTCAGGGAAGTTAGTTTATTATTTAAAAATATTTACCTACATAAATACAAATCTTTTCTCTTTATAATATTAGTAGATATTATTATATTATAAAATAATATACGTATTAATAAAAATTAAAATATGGCAGCAATAATACGAAGTACATACACGAAAAAATTCAAATTTTATTTTTATTAAAGTTTAAAAAAGGTAATGTCTTAATTCTGGTATTTTCGTCTTCATTACAACTATACTCGTGAATAGAATTTGTGTCTAAAACCGGCATCACTCACCAGAGAGCACCAGCATAGCGATGTCATTGTAGAAGCCGACCCTCGAGAACTGGTCGTGCGCTTTGACAGCTGTCACTCGCAGCGTGACCGGCCGCGAGGGCTCGTCCTCCCGCGCCAGGTCCACGTCGCCCAAACGCACGCTGAACTGACGAGCGGGGAACCTGGATATTGCCAACACATTACATGGACATCATAATTACAAACTGCCACTTTGTTTTTTAATGGAATTAAGGTAGCAAACGAGCATACAGCACCACCGGACTCAAACGGAAGCTATTAGGATTGTTAATCCTGTTAGGAGACGAAGTTAGAACATAAGTTGATTACTTTGTTAGTAAGTATGAGGACTGTAACTGTACAACTGTTGAGCTGGGGTCTCGCACAATAAGGGTACAACAGTATAGGCCATAGTCAATCACAGGGAATCAAAGGGAATCCTAGCGTAGGACCAACAATCCTTGTTTTTCAATGCATGTATTTTATGTAACTGTAGTAATAAATAATAAGTAGTAATCGTTTAACATTCCAATTCGCCAGGCTCCAGGCCATAACTTACGGCCTCTGCTTGGAGTCCCTGGTGCAGTGAGCGGCAGTGAGCACATGCCGCTTGCCAACCAGGGTCCCTCCGCACCAGAACTCGCGGCGCTTGCTGCCGTGCAGGTAGATCGCCGCCATCCACGGCCAGGCACCAGGTTTGGACTCCGTGCCGCCTACGATGCGACCACCTTCGTCTTCTCGCTGGCCGCAGTCTGCAAAGTATTTTGGTTTTGATTATTAATGAGTTTCTTGACTTTCTGATGATCCTGGAAGTAATAAAATCTATAATCATAAGAAAGCTCTGATATTGATCGGTTTCTTTGGCCTACTGAGTAGCTACCTATATAAGAGACTGAGCTAATAGCACTAAATTGTTTGAACGACTATCTAAATATTTTAAATGCTAAATAGTTAGCAGCCAGCTATAAAACGACAAAACTAGACTTACAATAATTATGCCATGAATCATCATGCAATAAGAATATTCATCCTCAAGATCACGTTTCATCCTCACAGTTATTCATACATCACACAAGGTGCATTGTCTTGAGAGATCATTACAACAATAGTTTATACCTATAATCATCAACATTTATATATTGAACAAGAAAACTACATACCATTTACGTCCACGATGTTTGAGTAGTTGGTTATGATAGGCGGCGCCACAGTGTAAAACGAAGTGGTCGATGGCGGTCTAGGCGTGGTCAACACCGTCACGGTAGTCGTAACGGGCCTGCTCGTAGTCGGTGCTGGAGTAGGAACGGGTCTCTTTGTAGTCAATACCAGAATAGCGGAAGGTTTCTTCGTAGTCGGCTTAGGAATTGGTCTTTGAGTTGAGACTGGGATTAAGTAGGTAGGTTTGCTTGTCGTGGCTACCACGGGTTTTTCAATTGCTGGCGTGGAAGGTACGACTGCATCTCGAGGACAACAGACGCCGGGCACAAACAGATCTTTGAAGCATAACGATTCTCGGAGAGCCACCAAGTTCAAGAGCAATTGGGGACAGTTGCTCAAATCCTCACATATACCTTCATCACCTTCTGGCGTTGTGCAATATCTCGCGTCGTTCTGTTGACTTAAATCTCCTGTAGCTATTTTAGTGATTGGCGCATCTGGTAACACTTTCGGTAACGCTTTCTTCACTATCGGTGCGATTTTATCAGTAACGTTTCTGCCTAAGACGTTTTTGCTGATCGTATAAAGAGCCTGAGGCAGTTGTTGCAGATTGGGATCTGATTCGTCTCGCTCGTTTTCATTTACCATATCGACAAGATAGTGTCCGACTGTGTTGATCGCTCCTAAAGTTTCTGATATCCTAGTAAATGCTGACTGCGACAGTAGTCTTCCATCGTTGCGAGTTTCCGAATTGACTAAGTCAACTGATGCTCTGCTGTCGTAGTTATATGGAGAACTGTGATAATTTCCATAATCTTGTCTTGTCAATGGATTTGGGTTGTACGATACTGGATAGTTGTTGTACTGCTCATTGTAATATGGATGTGCTTGGAGAGCATCCGGTGATCTCTTTCTTGGCGTCGAAAACTGATGCCAAGGTGGATTGCTTCGTTGGATGTATGGATTTCCTAAGTTACCCGTTGTCCTTATGAACGACACTGGAATATTAGGGCATAAATGAGAAAATGTTTGGAGCTTTAATATAAATGAATGTCATTATAAGTTTTGATGCATACCTACCCGGGTGGAGGACTTGCTGTTGACATCTTATGCTGGCAGCCAATATTACGGAACCTGGAAAGAGAAACAGTCACAGCAGTTAGGAATACGTGATTGGATGTTGTAGGGAATGCAAAGAAAATGTGTAGGTACTAAGTAGGAACGTGTTTGCATGTAACGCGCGGGTCGCCTACAGATGTAAAAGCTAACCTAGGTGTTGCGGCTGTATACGTGCCCTAAGTAGCCAAATATTTCTTACTAAAATGAAATGACCACAAATGAAAAATAACCAAGTCAGTTTGTAAGATAATTACCGAATATGGACAAAACAAATGTTTCAAATTATTTTTGAACAAATTTTGACCCATGAATTCGGGGCCTTTTCGCAGCTAATAGTCGGAGTCACATTTAGTAAGTCTAATACGTCTAAAATCCACGATATAAAATACATTGAATGTAAAACTTTACTGTCTATTAAGAAATAATTTTCAACGTGTTTTACATAATAGTATAAAATAATAATACTAATATCGTGTGTCTGAACTAACAGGAAAAAAATCCAAAAATCCTCTTGATTATTTAAATAAATCTTCTTATTAGGGAGGTATCTAGTTACACTTTTTTTCATTTCTTTGAAAAAACTCATAGATGTAGTGAAACTATCGTGATAAAAAACAAATTAATGGTTATTCAAATTTAATAAGTATCATTTTTCAAATTAGTTACAGTAGCAGTTAGTAGTAAATAATATAAGAAAGCAAAATATAATTATTGGCCAGAGGATCCATTAGAAATATGTAAGTACATAATTATGGCTAGGAGCCTTGGGACATTAATTTAATACAAGTCAGTTTGGTTTTTGCTCAATACAAATATTTTTATCCATAGTTCGTACTTCGTAGTTTAATCGCTACCGGTATCTCTTGTGCCGTAAACCGGTTATTATCATTTCAAGAGAAACAGTCGCGCAGTACATTTGTTTTATTTTTAAATCCGTTATGTAACTGGTTGGTTGTAATTTATGTTCAAGTTAAATCGGATGCTCATTACTGTTTAACTGTTGTGTGATATATTACGATGGAAATCTGGGACACTGTAATAAATAAGTTTTTGCTGGAATAAAGAGCTTTAAACGATGTCAGGTTTCTTATTGACAAGTTATCCGCTCTCGCTGTACTTTATTAAACATGTGCCTGTACTTTTAAGTTGATACACGTATCCAAGCTATTGCTAGTCATTTATTTCAGGCATTGTTTTTATTTCATGTATTTATTAAAAATATAACAAAACCATTAACAAGGTACTTAACTTTTCAAAGAACCTCAACTAATACATAATAATGTACACCTATTTTCCGGGTTGAAAAGCATCCTACAGCCAGACAATTTAAATTACAAAAAAAATACAATTTCGCGGATAAATAATGGGGCCGCCGTCGTTAATAGTATATCAAGATAATTTATAATCAAATAAGCTAAAACATAAGAAAAATACAAAGAACACATATAATAATGTTAACATATTGTGATTTCGTTTGACATAAGTAACAGTTATTATTTTGATTGCATGTCGCGAATGGTCTAATTGGAACGTTTTCCCAATAGGGTATTTGACACCTTTTAGAAAATTTTGCTTAATTCTTTGTAAATATCTCTATTTTCTATGAAAATCACCATCAAAGTTTAAATGAACAAAAAAGCCGCAAATTAATTCGGTACGCACCTAAACTAATTAGTCTGTAGAGATATTTGAGTTGTTGAGATAGTTGAGTTTTGATTGGGTTGAGGTTTAGATCAGTAGTTTAGGCTCCTGTTTGCAGTGTTTGCTGACCCATGAGTCTGGAGCTAGCGTCCAGCGTAATAGTCCAGTTCGGGTTATTGACAAGGCGTGTTGTCTAGACTCTAGACGATACCCTTGTGACTAACTTATAGATTAATGTAGCTGTTGGCACGACACCTCAGGGGCAATTTTTTTTGTATAATTACTTTTTATTATAGTAGGTGTGTGTACGGAAAATTTTGGAGTAAAGCTGATGTCTTATCTAAATAAATAATTGTCTAGCATTTCATTTGGCTAACACTTTTGATGTTTAACATTGATGTCCACCGATATTTAAAGTCGGGCTTTGATCAAAATAATGTCGCGTGAGAGTATTGACAGGATCGCGTGTGTTAAGATTTATTACATATTTTCGAGGTCAGCCACCCTGATCAAATCATTACATTACATTGTCAGAAAAGTGATTTGATAAGAAATACACATAATTTTGGTACGTCTTCGTAGAGGCAGAGTAAATATTACCAGAATCAGAAAATAATAACCAAAATAAATATTAGCCCGCTCAACCAATCAAAATCTTCAGCTTTATAATATTAGTATATTGTAGGTATTTAATATAATATATGTATCGTCGTTGAATAGAGTCAGTACGACGAGTAACGTATTGGTAAGTAGTATGAGATTTACGATTATTAATTAATTATTGGAACGAAGTTCCTTACGGCAGGCTTGGAGGGGATAGGTATTGCTGCGGCGACCGAACCGAAAAATATGTGATAGTAAAACCGTAAGAAAAAATGCGTGGAATAAAAGCGTTAAATGAGACGTGCGCAGGCGCGACAGTAGCCGAAGGAACTTCGTTCCTGCCTGGTGTCCCACGACACCAAATCATTTAGTTTTATTTTAATCATCATCATCTTCCTGCCCATTTCCCAATTTTATTTGGGGTCGGCGCAATATGTTCTTATTAATTATTATTTTAATACTAATAAGCAAATATCTACTTAACTAACCTACACCTACAATACGATCTGAGTATTATGGATATGGTTCACAAACGCTTGAAAACATTACGGAGAACTCTCAAGTGTGCAGGTGTCCTCACGATGTTTTCCTTCACTGAAGCAAGTGATAATTAAATTCTAATACGCACATATTTTTTGAAAACTAGAGGTGCGTGCGGGAATTGTACCCGGGCACCCGTTCGGGAGACCAACGTTCAACCACACGGCTATCACTGCTCAAGTAGCAGCTTAGGCCTCATAAATTATGTATAACCTATGAGTCATATTTTAATATGAATATTAATATGTGTATAAATTACACGGTTGACAGGATTGAGGCGCGTCAGAAAGTGTAACATATTGTGACCAAAATTTGATTTTACAATTTAACGTGCAACTTGAATTTTGTGTTGCTAGTTGGGAAACATAAGGCGCTGTAAGGAAAATTGTGAGTGTGTGAGTGTGTGTGTGTGCGAAGGGGTTAACGATTAAAAAAGTGTGTGTCTACGCGTATTAGTGCTGTATAAGACTGAAAATAATAGGATGACCCAGTACCGTTTTAGCGACATTGCGAGCCGTTTTCCAGGTTTGATCTACTTACGTTTCTATAATTTCTTTGAGCGCACCACCAGATCACATCTGCGCTCATTGTGCGCGAGAAAGCCATGCGTGTGCGCAGCTGTGGATCGTCTACTGTCGCGTTGCGTAATCATACTACGAGTATATAATAATACTCTGATCGATGAGTGTACATGGAAGATATTGAAGAATATATTGTTTGGGTATTTTTAACGCAATAGATTGTATTATTGACAATTTGTTTGTATGCTTGCGTGTATGTTACCGCTATTCTTAGAAAAGGAGAGTATAGAATCAACTTCCTTTAGTTTACGCCTACATATCTGGGGGCACGGCAGTGCCCTCGCCAAGTTTATCGGTCTGAATAATGCTGATAATTAGGAACCTTTGTTAAATGACGTTTAAATGCGACTACAAATGCTTAAATTTACTACAGTATTTTAAAGTACTAGTACAGAATAAATTAATCATTGGAACTGGCCGTAACTAAAGTGTCATATAAAATGGCAAACAAATTGTTAGTAACTACCTAATAAATTGTTAAATTAATATAAAAATAATTTATTACATCATACTTTAATTTTTTAATTTATTACATTATTTATTACATAACTACATCCACTTATTGCTCTACTGGGCATTAGTATAAGCCGCCACAATAAACGCCGACCACAACCTACCACCGCAGGCCTGATACAGCGCCGTGGAACGGTCACTAAGTTTCCTTTTTTTGGGAAAAGTAAAAGCTAATCAACTCTCGGCCGTTTTAAGGTAAACGCGCCAAGTTTCTCTAAATGGGTGAAAGAGAAATTAAGAAATGTTTCCGAGTGCCAGTATAACTTCACTACCTTAATTAAGCTTTTTTAATACGTTTTCTCAGCGGTATTTTTGTTTTTTATTTGTCATGGCATAGACATGTCCAATCTGTGCCGTGATCTGTGATCTTTCCCCTTTATTTTGGTGTGACAAATATGATCGTAGATCAATACCGAAATCCCTTTTTATATACTAAATTAAATTTAAACATGTTGACGCTGTTGCATTTAAGGAAACAAGCGAGTTAACATATCATGTCACAATTTTGATCCTATTTGGATGGATAGCTATTTGGCTATCGGTCAATACATGATTGAAATTGACGACTCCGTAGCCTAGTAGGTAGTGACCGTGCTTGCAAAGCGAGATGTCCCAGGTTCCCGGCCGGGGCAGATGTTTATATGACAGATAAATATTTGTTAGTGAGTTTAGTGACGTGTAATTTGTCTTGTCCATGCCACCCGCGGCACAGGGAATCCTAGTGAAGGGGTATGAGTAACGTGCTAACGTAACTAACGTAAAAACAAACCTTAAAACTATGCATTAATTTGAGGTTCTCAAACTCAAATCAAACCGATATCTACACGGTTACCTTGAATGCCTTAACTGGGGCAGTAATCGGAGGATTTTATAATTATGCGAGTAATTGGCACCCGTTTGAAAGTATTAGAAACTGCATTAGTGTGCAACTATTAGGTATTGTATGATGCATTATATTATTATGGCGAACTATGGCTCTACTTCATGGTCATTAGGTATATGTACCGATCTGTGTGGTCGGTGGAATACACATACATACTCGTACCTATATCATCCGAATCAAAAAATTACTGCTGTTCAGTGAAACTACACAATTCTCCATGTATTTTATGTTCCAACCAGATTACCTTAAGGACCTTAATGTCATTACCATGCCATCCATCAATTTGCCGTTGTTACGGCGGGTTTATCCAACATGTAAGCAGGTCAATGTAAGAACCACACACTATCCTCAACGCCCGCGCCCCAGGGATTCCACGAACACAATGCAATATTGGACACTGCATATCGCACGACGATTTCATAACGCACCGACGGCCGGTGGAAAATACGCCTGACTAACTATTTCATAACTACATCCACTTATTGCTCTACTGGGCATTATATTAGTGGCGGCTCATACTAACAAATTAACTTACTAATGTTCCAACACCGTCTGCTAACCGGCCTAACCATCCTGGTCCCCATTTGAGTCTTGTTCTAGGTTGGTCACAGTTGTCATGGGCGGCAGCGGAAGGGTAGTGCTGTATGACGTTTGCTATCTCAATACCATAAAGTGTTATTATAGTGCGATGCCGGCTACATTTTTGAGCCGGCTACACTTTTTAGAGGCGACCATCTCAGTCCTCAAGGGTAACAACACATCTGTGACCGAATTATAACGAGACTCTTACTAACATTTACTAACTGGACTATTACTAACAATAACTAACAGGATTAACATTCACTAACAGTCCTTGTCCCAGTCCTCATACTTACAAACTAACCAACTAATGTTCTAACACCGTCACCTAACCGGAGTAACTATCCCAGTCCCCATTTGAGTCTTGTTCTAAGTCGGTCACAGTTGTCATTGGCGGCAGCGGAAGGCGATCAATAAAAAAAAATGTGCGATTCTAGTTTCTTTATCTATTAAATAAGTATAAAGTCAACAATAGGTACTTGTAATACGAGTACCTATAAGTTTCTTTTACCAATTTGCTATCGTGTGTATCGTTTCGTTATCGTAAAAATAGTTATCATTTGCATGGAATTTCCATACTAGTTCGTTATTATGTCAGTAGTATCTAGAAGGCAGCTGCCTCCTTGACTCATTGACCGCCATCCGTAACAGTGAAAGTGCGTGATGTCACCGCGAACTGAGTTGGACCGATCGCGAGCTTGAAAAGAGTTCTTGTTGTTTTGAGCAAGGATAACATTAACTTCAGATTGAATGTCCTGTTGCGTTTTGGAGATAGATACCTCAATTTACTAATTTGTAACTTTTCTTCTATTCGTCTGAGCTCGTGTTTGTCTATTAGGCGAGTGATTTAGGTCAAAAATAACGCTAATAACTAACGCTACCACTCATAGCCCCACACTAGGATTCCCTGTGTCGTGGGTGCCATGCACAACACACAAGACAAGAACACACACACCCAGACCAAGAACGGAAATTTAAATTCATCATTCAAATTTCCGCCTCGCTGGGAATCGAACCCAGGACTCTCGGAACGGCGATCCGGCGTGTTAACCATTGCGCCATCCGGGTCGTCAAAGTCCATCACTATAGCCAAGTGTGAATTGTTGAATTTTGCACTATTAAACTCTGCTGCTGTACTCTTCTCTCCAAGGTGTAGGTTGTTTATGGTCTTCACAGGAATATATACAAAGTTTTCTGTGAGGAATATCAGTGTACATATGACTGAGTCTTGACTCTCTTGATAGTGACAGAGTGTGTGTGCATCCCACTCGCAATATCGAGAGTTCTAGAAACGCGTGTGAAGTCTATGAACAATTTCAATTAATTTCAAATCGTAAGGTCAACGGTGTCAGGCGTGAAATGTGATGTAAATCAATAGGTACCATTGTTTTCATGGAGATGGTATTTCAATAAGAACAGGGCGTCGACATCCGAGCGAGCTATCGACTCACCCGGACGCATTTCTATTACACAACCGTAGCCGGAGACTTGCAACACACAGTCATGCTTCCCAACGCATCTTATGTAAGAGATGACAATGTACTGACTCGTTGCAATAATAATATTTGATAACTTAGTCATTGATATCCCTATGTTGTTTTACAGATTCTCCAGGTTTTACCCAGCTTTAGGGAATATTACGGAGAACTATAAGGATTGCTATTGTTTTCTTTTCAATTAAAGCACTTGATTCATTATCCCGTCGCGTGGCCTTAGGTCAAAGCCTGTATTCAATTATGGAGGAAATAATCGAGGGAACAATGGGATTAAAATGCGTATTAGAAATAATTCTTTGCTTCGGTAAAGGAAAACATCGTGAGGATATCTGCACACCCGAAAGTTCTATAAGATGTTCTCAAAGATTTGCGAATTGCCAATCCGCACTCGACCAGCGTGGTGAGAGGAGTCCCGAGCCCAACAGTGGGACAGTTATGGGTTGTGACGGTGATAAATATTTGTGTTTATAAACACGAATATTATGATGAGTACTAAGTATCGACTAATCGTTGTTGCCGTCGGAGTCAAACTCCGCTAAAAGGGTCAGCAACCATTACCGGTGGTCGGTCGGTCGGTCACGGCGCATTGCACAGGATCCGTTTCGGTTATGTATTACTTAATAATTGGCGGTGATGCAACTGGTTTCAAAGAGAATGACTCATTAATAAGTAAGTCGCTTTCAACAATCCGAGCTGTAGAAGCGTGGAAATACATTCTGTTCCTCAATAAGAAGATCCGTGTCCAGTGGGCCACTAATGGTTTGAAGCCATTGGGCTTTACTTAGAGAGTGAGATTTTGTACGGTTGATGGATAGATAATACAGTAATATATTCTATACTTATGTACCTTCAATAAAATAGTACTTAGTTTAATAAAACTGATCAATCACAAATGAAATATTTAAAGTTTTTGAATTTGATTTTTCATAGGTACATCAAGGAAAGTTAGTAAAGTCAAGTTTTTCATACATCAAAATAAACAGCTAAAGTTTAAAAAGTTACAATATTGCAACAATACTGGCAGCAATCCCTACTAATCCCTACTAATATTATAAATGCGAAAGTAACTCTGTCTGTCTGTCTGTCTGTCTGTCTGTCTGTCTGTCTGTGTCGCTTTCCCGCTTAAACCTCTCAACCGATTTTGATGAAATTTGACACAGACAATCTTTAGACCCTGAGAAAGGACATAGGCTACCTTTTATTGCGACAAAAAGGGATGAAGAGGTTGAAATAAAGGTTGAAAGTTTGTATGGGATTTCTTCGGGTTTTAAGCACAGCGCCATCTAGGGGTGAACCTTCCTAACTTAAAGAATAAGAACGCCTAGCGCCATCTCTTAAAGAACCATGAAACTTTATATTTAAGCACTTGATAATAAGTTTCCCGAAGCGAAGCGAGGGCGGGTCGCTAGTTTCTAATAAAGGACACTCGAAGAGGTACTTCTTGAGACATTTTGTAGATGGCGCGAATTGCTAGGTGGTGGGACGGTTCCCATCGCAAATTTTATTGGCCTTTAAAATGTTTCACACCATGTTGTCGCTTACGTTAAGTGTTCTAGTGAAGCGGTCATTCGTGACTGAACATCCTTTACGCATTTTAATTAGTTTCCGGACTTGAAATGGCATACAGCGTAGCTTTGCACCAGATTCGAATTCCACAAACATCGGTTCGATGTAGGCGCTATCTGGGTCTTTTTTAAATCCACGAACATTACAAAATTAATCTTGCCAAACTATACACACATCTTCGGAACAATTTGTTTGTATGTAGGTTTCCAAACAATGTTTTCCTTTACCAAACTCCGTAGCCAAATTGCTATCAACTTGGCTGTAGGCTTGGCTGTAGGGTGGCTTGTTGGAGTAGTGACTTTGCCTGCAAAGCGTAGGGTCCCGTAGGTTTTCGATTCCCGGCCGGGGCACATTTTGTGTCAGATAAATGTTTGTTCCCGGGTCATGGGTGGTAGTGACGTGTTATTCGTGTTGTCCATGCCGCCCTCAACAGGGAATCCTAGTGCGGGGGTGTGAGTGTGTTAGCGTTTATTTATATATTCAACCTAGTGTGAATGTTTCAATTCCTCCAGTAACAAGGTTTTAAGTAAAAGCCGTCATCGACACCATTTAAGCCATTAATAATGGTAATACCATTTAACTAATCATTGCGCCTATACTTCGGCCACGCTCGGAAAAGAAACTATGTAAACAAACCGATATTAGGGTCATCAAAATTCTGGCACTGTGAAATCTACTAATTTTCGTGTTTTCAACATCATTTCTAAGAATAACATGCAATTTGTATACTATCGCTTATTTATATGGCACAATACACTCTAATCACTTCCAAAACGTTTATATTATTGCGTCTATACAAAATTTCATAAAATATCCTTATCAGTTAGTAACTCACAGCCCTTAAAGTAAGCTAAATTCAGGTCTTTATAACATTTTGTCTGATTTTGCCAAGTTAAGAGAATCTAGCAATCTTACCGATTTGCACCATACAAACCGCGACGATCTCTAAAAAGAGACCGGGCGCCGTAACTTCGTTATTTGTTCAGCAGTCTCAGCCTCAGTTGAGACCTGTGCCCTACAGTGGATAGCAGTGAACATTCATTGATGGTATTGGATGCTTAGATTACAATACGCAACTATCAGACTAAAAGTAAATTAAACATACGCTACTTGCGCGCTACGGTAAATCAAGTAATTTATAATATAATCGTGATTATATTTATAGGTTATGTTGGACACCTAAAGAAATACTCAAACTTGCTATTTGTTATTTCCATAAATAGATTTCTACGTAACATTACAACGCGTAGTCAGTAAAAATTACTCATCCATGTAATTTTTACTAACTACGCGTTAAAGTGCAATTTAGAATTATATTTTGCAAGGTCAATTAAACCCTAAAACAAAAACAAAGTCAAGGACCAATATAGATTCACAAAACTTAATTTAAAGAAGTAAAAGAATTATACATAGAAAATAATTTATTTTAAAACGTTCATAAATGTGCTGACGAAAAAAAGGTTATTCGCATCTGCCTGTTATCGGTTGCTAGGCAACAACTGTTGGTAAACATTCTTTACGGAGGACGGCCGAAGTATAAGTATTATGTTGTCAGTTATTTCACTTGTTATAAAGAAGCGGGTACATATTCACTGTCGCCGCTAAATGTAGAGTTGTCACGCGAGAGGCGCTAATAAGATTAATTTAATGCAACGATGGTCAACTAATTGAAAGATCATTGCTCTATCTTGTAGAGTTTTTGTCCAGCTCTGAGATCGATACTATCGAACGGGTTCCTTTAATAACATATTCGCTCTGGAAAATTGACAGGCATGGTCACAATGACTGTGACTTTGTTAACCCCCGACCACCCCCCGACGCACAATGAGGGGTGTTATAAATTTGACGTGTGTGTGTGTATCTGTTTGTGGCATTGTCCTAAAGTAATGAATCGAATTAGATGAATTTATTTGTTTGAAAGCTGACGTGATCGACATGCTTCCTAGCTATAATACATGAAGATCTGTTCAGGCGTTTAATGATCATCAGCTAAATGCAGCTACAATGACAGCCAAGGCGCAAAGAACGTGAAAATAAAGAGTTACTGCCATTATGAGTTATGGCTATAATTCGCAATATTCATCGTGTTATCATCGTAATACAGACAGCGACCAGTTACGGATTTATTATTAGTATGTATATAGATTTATAGATATAGATAACTAAAATATATTTTGTTGTACGTCCACATTGAAAATCATGTAGGTATGCTAAAAGCATTGTTTAGGTTTAAAATACGACCTATATAATGTAATGTAGGTACGAATAAGATCGTATGTTTGGGTAAACTGAACCCTAAATATTTGAACCTGAGTGCTTCGCCCGCATCGTGCGTCGCTCGAACTAGCACGAGACACGTCGTCAGACCAATGTGTCTGTTATGTCACATATACACTTATACACATATACACTTTTACGTGATATGGACCTACAATAATATAGCAACAACAACGTGTCTTGTTTTACGATTAAGCCTATTTGTTTGACACGAAATAATTGATGAAATAAGTTACGAAAAAATTGGCATTGCACGTTCTATAGCAAAGCTTTTCATTAGGCAATCTGTCAGATTATCGCTTATTAAAAAAAATCGAATCCTTAAAAAACACGTTTGTGATAAAAACACCACAACTTTGATAGCTAGTAGGTACTTGTACTATTTGTTTCAATAACCTACGTCAGTTGATTTCTTATGTAAATAGCTGAGAAGCGTGCAGAGGAGAGGACCCACCTGACGATATGTGTTCACCGTCGCCCATGGACTTTAACGACATGAAAAGTATTACCGGTGCTCCCTACATACTGCATACTGTTCTCAGTTGAACAGGTAGGTGGCCATCCTTAACGAGCAAAGAGTTACATACATATAATCACGCCTCTTTCCCGTAGGGGTAAGTAGGGACCATTTCTTTCCACTTGCTACGATCCTTACATACTTGTTTCGCTTCGTCCACTTTCACGAGATTTGAATTTCGTTTAGGATAGATCTTTTCTTCAACTGCCACGTAGTTCTTTTTTACATTTATAAACTTATTGTTACTGATATGTAACATTTGTGCCAAATGCTACAAGCAACATTCCCAAAGCGTACTCAACTACAAATATGTATGTATTTGTTGCCATTTTTAAATGGCACACTGAAATATCTGAATTATAACAGTACATAGCATTTTCAGCCGATGCTGAGCTAAAAGCTTTTAAATTTGCAGCGGAGTGTCGGCGTAATCGAATGACGGAGCCGCCTACGCGCCTCCTGTAACGTCATTAATCTGGTTATGTTGATATGGACTGAAACACGGTTAAATCTATAATGCCACTTTACTAACAATCTTGTAGTTAATGTCAACGGTGAAACTGCGCTGTAACTAACATTTTAAAGTTAAAATACAAAATTTAAAGGATAATTGATTTTGAATTTGTAGGAAACATCGAATAAGGGCGTATGTTTTACAGAAGTGAATATAGGAAATAGTTAAAGTCAGAAAAAATATGTACAAAGATATTAATCTTGATGTATAAAACTCTTGCGTTACTGAGGGATCTTCTCTTCCGTCAAAGAGATTCTTAAAATTTCACTTCGGCATACCGTGTAGTGTACGCAGTGTTTTATTTGACTGTTCATAAAATCATTTACATCGGCTAATAAGCATCGCGACCGGTTCCCAGCTGTCAGAGCGCAGCGGTGTAAGGGTGTTCCCGCACTGTGCCGACTTCATTGCGCTTACATAACGTTTTTGTTTTTTGGAAAGAAAACAGTCGATGAATTAGGTCGTCCAAACTCTATTTAGTTGGTCTTAAATACAGCAATACTGTAGGCAACGAAAAATTTGTAGTGGGGTTGTTTTTATCTAAATAACCGGCAAACGAGTAGACGAGCCATTTGACGGTAAGTTGCTATAGACAGCGGACTTCACCCTCCTTTTAAAATCGACCGTGAAATGTTTTATAAATGTTTGGCTGTAGCAACGTAGAACCAGCAATGTGGGTCCAATTGCTTTCCGAACTGCAGCTACGTTACTGATGTGAATTGGCGACGGTGATAACTTACCATCAGGTGCTTTGGCTCGTGGTCACAAAGATGCAGACAAGTGTAAACGCACCCTAACGGGTCAATAAACGTAACCAAATCTTGCCGGGCGATCGCTTAGTGCGTATTGGAATTTAAACGTGCGGTTTTGACGTTCCGTTTTACGAGGGTAACACGAATTCCTCGTGTTTTTGCGTTGTTCATGCATGTGTGTGGTTACTTAGCTTGACTGTGTGTCCCTTCCAGATGTCCAAATAAATTAATATTATTCCCATGTATTAAAATAATAATGTGGCTGTCTTTAAGGTCATAATGTTCTGATTTTCCTCCTACAGACTTTCTTTTCATGCCAAGAAGGTCTCAAAATTGCAAAGTTCTAAAACTGCGTAATTTCTTTTTTTTATAATATTTTCGCAATGTCATACATATCGCACAATATAGATTTTTAAATTAAAAATTACAATTCAACAATTTAATTTTTAAAATATCGTCAATTTATTAGTGACAGATCCTTAGAATAATTACACTATAGAAACGAAGTCCGCGCGGCCGTTTTGAAGCACATTATTTGTTACAGTTTTTAACAAATAAGGTCCTTAAAACGGCCTTATTTGTTAAAGTTAAAGTTTTTTTGAGTTTTTTTTATGACGATTTGTCCAGTTAAATTGTGTCACAAAATATCTGAAAAGCTATTTACGTATTATTGCTAAAAACATATGATTATCCGCAGCCGAATCATTCCCCGCTTTCGTGAAAGTTTCGGTTTAGTGCTTCACTTTAGACAGAGCGTTTGTATGAAGACTGTCTTTCTATAGTGTTATTATTCTAAGGACAGATCCTTGTTTTACTATCGGACCAATAAATAATAGTAGCGCTATCATGCGGGATCTCAGGATATCTATCTATAATTCATTGTATAACACTGTTCTACTCGTAATAACAAAGTTAAGTCTATCACTTCCTTAGAATAATTACACTATTATTTTAAGATCACTTCTCTAAATTCCAAAATGATGTAATTAGTACTAAATGGCGCGAATTATTGGTCATAAGAATACAGATAATCAAAATAGAAAACACGTTTGTTTGTAGTGATCGGTGACAGAAGCAATAAAGTTTATTGAATGAAATGGCTGAAGTTTAATAAATAGTAAATGATAGCGATAGCAAAAAGTGTTCTCAATAAGATTACACGCGGCACTCGTCAATGCTTCCCCGCAAAAACTGTCACTTCCTCATTTTACGGTCTGCAACGACGAGCAAGTAGGTTGCACTAAATTAAGAATAAATACGTTCTTTTACATTTTCCTTTTTTAAATATAAATTTCATGGCGCGTTTCGGGAAACAGATCAGCGTATTTTTGGAGCGGCACAGAAGTAGCGCACGACGTAATACAATATTTATTATTCATAAATACTTCTGACTGACTGAGTTTTTTTCGACATTTGAACATTTGCAAGGTAATTTTGTGTAATTTTCGTAAGTAACTTCTTACGGACGTAAATAGGAGCACATTCGTATAATTTTACCAAATTATTGTTATAAATCATTTATTGAGACCTACCCACGACCGGTTTGAAGCTATGAGTTATATTATAAATAATCAAAGGAGTTATATTTAAGACTAGTGGACCCGCCCTCGCTTCGTTTCGGGAAATATACAATGTCCCTTACTACCTACCTACCTACGCACTTGTATGGCGTAATTCTTTAAACTGGCATAACTATTCTCAACCGATTGAAATAAAACAAACATTAAATGTTAAGTGAAGCTTACAACATTAGGATATAAAACTGAACCCAAATTGGATAAGCCTTTTGGAGATTAGCGCGTACAAAACCACAGACAAACGGAAAAAATTCTAAAAATCATTGTTTTGGATTTTATTATTATTGCGTTAAAAAAGACCTCTAGTAAAAGTTTTTTTCATATATTTTCTATGTACAGACAGCGACCAGTTACAGATTTATTATAAGGTCGGTACTTACTTGTACATATTTTAACTATAACTGGTTTCATAAACGATCACAAAAGCGCTAAACGCGAAATCTAACCTCCCTTATGCATAATCAACTAAATACAAAAAGACATCAACGCGTAATGACTTAACTTCCAACTTCTTATCATATCTACAGGTCTACATTGCCTTGATGATCTCAGCTTGTCAATAGACGTTCGTTAACTTTTTAATATTACGCTCATTACATCTCCTTACATAATAGAAAGCTTCAAATAACCAAATTACACGCCTAATTATAGTGTAATCTGAAACGTTAATCTACGTGAATAGACTTCTTACTCTGTAATTTGCATTCCTAAACAATTTCACGAAGTTTAATTTCCGCGATTCGCATATGAAGAAAATGTTTTTATAATCTGTTGATCTCACGCACGACTACCTCATCTGTGCATAAGCTTCCCATGATGCGTATGTTTTTCGGATAGTCCGGTAAGTAAAAGGCCAGGAATTTCGATACTCTGTGGTGGATAGATCGAGTTGTAGTCTGAGCACAGACGCCGCAGAAAGACAGATTGCAATGTGGCGGGAAACAGTATGGCGGGAAAGAGTTGTCATTATATTTTGCAAAAAAGGACAGTTGTAATTAGGTATAATAGCGGAAAGTTTTCCACACGAGCCTAATAATAATTATCAGCGTTAAGATTTCCTTTATATTATTTGTTCTTGTTTGTTTTCTCATATTCAGTATTATGTCTATTCTATTGTGATGTGGGAAACCTTGCTTATCTACCAGTTTTCCACGAGTGTTTCTAAGTGACAATTCGTATTTAATCAGCATGGATATTATATTTTTTACAACGTTCACTCAAAATACTTAATAATATATCCCTTTCATGAGTCGAAAATATCGCTCAAATAACGTTACAAAGCTCATAACATTGTAAAACTATAAAGAATAACACATTTTCTCCATGGGTAAATTTAGCGTATTAAGTTATTTTTTAGTGTATTAATTTAGCGACTGCCTACATATTATTTATTAATCATCGAAATAAGTGTAGATGTTGACACATTCACGTTACTGTTTTGCAAGTCGGTAAAAGAGTTTTGTTATTATGTGACAGTACGGCGCCGTCTTCCTCCAAGAAACAAATGCTTATGAATTCGCTACTAACGATCACCTGTCTACCTTCCGACTACGCGTTCACTAAATCTATCACTAACGAACGAAGCCAGATGCTCCTGACCTGGATACGTCAAAACTGACGTTTCAAATCAATTAGTTCCATTGACTCACGACTCGTGTCCGATAGTTTGTCTGACTGAAGGCCACCATGGCTGTCATCAACAATTTTCTTTCTTAAGCGAA
This sequence comes from Ochlodes sylvanus, assembly GCA_905404295.2. Lineage (NCBI taxonomy): Eukaryota > Metazoa > Arthropoda > Insecta > Lepidoptera > Hesperiidae > Ochlodes > Ochlodes sylvanus. Next base: position 9,665,347 of record FR990144.1, read on the forward strand.
ACCGAGAGAAAGCGGGTACTTTTTGCATTTCATTAAACAAATAAGTCGAGGCGACTCCGGCGAGAGCAGATTATGATCTCACAGCTGACTGTCACACTGTTCTTAATTTGAATTCCGGAAACCGCAAGACTTAAGAATAGTAGGTTATATTCTTCACAGATAATATAACCTACTATTCATAATTTCGTAATACGACTTCGTGGGTCAGTTGTCAGTGTCTGTGTGATTGCGAAAGGGTCCTAGGCATTTACTTGTGAACGAATTGAAATAAATCAACCACTAAATGTTTCAGCTTACTAAATATGAATACTAGTACAAAGCCTCATCTAAATCTGTTAAGCCGTTTCCGTGATGAGCGGAAACAAAAGCACAGGTAGACTGTCAAAGAGAAAAATAGAGTGATGGGATCTAATGCACCTTACTAATAGTTTTCTTTAATATCTTCTTGTAAAGACATCGTTCAGTTATATTTTTTTATAATGTAACACAATGTTAATACACTCATAATCCCGCGACACGGGGGATTCCTACCATGTGTCGCGGGTGGCATGGACAACACAAATTACACGTCACTAACACCCACTTCAGAAAAAACATTTATCTGTCACATAAATATCTACCCCAGACGGGAATCGAACCCGGGACCCCTCGCTTCGAAGGCAGGGTACTACGAACTAGGTACTGGGTCGGCTAGTTTAAAACATAATCATAATAAACGTTAGTTCGTGGATGAACCTAACTAATTTTATTTAACATATTACTTGTACGACGAGAACACTATGAGATCTTTATCGCACACCAAGAAAGGAACAAAATAAATAAAATAATCATGTAGCTATTTCCAAATGCCAGTATTACGCAGTGCTAGTGTTCATTAGTTTCCTCCACAGAACCTCCACAGACCAGATATCAACAATTTCCATGTAAAGACATCGATTAGTAAAAATGTTATTATAGTTACGGGTATGCATGTTTGTATGTATATTGTATTAAATGTATGTATACAATACAATATACATGCATACATACAACATACAATATTCATTTATAACCATCAAATGTGCTAGTTATTCCAACGCAAGATTAGGTACTTATTAGGTATAAAGTTAAGTTTAGTGTTCATTTATAGGTACTGAAATGAATAAAAAAATAATGATGCGAAGTAATAAAATGATATACCGATTATGTAACTCTTCTGGTGTTGTAACGACTACTTTTACTGAAAGTATTTAGAGGTAGCAGATTTATCTGCAGAAAAAAAACACTTACGTTTAGTTTTTCGTTTTTAACTTGTATTTCATTTACCGCTAATAGACTGATAAAATCGAACAATTGAAACAATAATAAGCTTTCCAATTACAAATCAAGGCAACACTCACCGATAACAAAATGTATGGAGAAGCACTTCCTTATACGGCTAGTGTCCGCCATAGTACGGGATTCTAATGTAACGCTTACGTCACTGCACTTTCACTGCGCCCGATACAGTAACATGGTATAATCACTTATGAAACGGCAGAGGACGCTGCACTCCAAGTTCAATGCACTTCGAAAAAGTAAATAAAAAAGTAAAAAACAAGATGGCGGATAAGGGTTTTCGGTTGAGCTGTCAGTGCGTGTTTTTGGCGGGAGATTTTTTCCTAAAAAACGCGTCGCGCACGCTCACTTTCGGAGCGCACAGTGAGACGCAGAGGTTTGGCTGCGTGCTTTTACTTTCCTACAATTCGGTAAACACAGTGGGGAGCGACTAATTCGTAGCGGATCTTGGTCACCATTGTTATTGATGGGTTGCTTAAGAAGTCCGGACTCCAGCGGTGAAAAAAATCTGTGGAATAAGAACCTCGTATCACGTTCCTGCCAGCATTTTAATAACACATTAGTGTACTTACTTAATTCGTTAAATTTAAGATCTATACCTATCAGATTGTCTTATAAGATGGTTTTTATCATTATAAAAACGGATAACGTTATTAGATTTCCAGATTCAGCTCATTAATACAACATTATTCCAGAAAACATTATTCCAGAATACACTATAGTATGATGTATATAATTATGTAGATTTATCTAGTAGGTACTTATGTTAAGGTAAAATTCATTAAATACTTAATTCGATCGATCATTTAGGATCGACGTTGGTCGCCGGGCTATGATGAGCGCTTCCAAGTTAAGTTTAATCCGTCATAAATGCATATTTTAAATTAAACTATTGTCAGGAAAATGCAATAACAGGTAAAAGTTTGTGCACAGTTAATCAAACTTAGATATATCAAACAAAACTCAACATCCAATTTAAGTCTTCCTGCGAGTAGCACGAAGAATACCTATTCACAAAATTCTACACCAATGTTAAACTTTGAATAAGTTGGGGCGCGCTAGCTTGATTTCTAGTTTGTTCCGCGCCCGCAGCCGCTGCGAAACTTTAAAATCACCCTTTTCTACTCATAAACTTTTATGATACGTAAGAAATCAACTTTCCTCGGTTCGACATTTGATTTACAATGCCACATCAGTTTGAAACCGCACATAAAAGGTTGGAAGGTTAATCCTTAGACACGCTATGGCAATTGTAAATTGGTTGTTATTTCAAACCATACGCGATCTACTTAGGTTTACGGGTCTCTGCTAGTAATTGAGAGTTGAAACTCTCAAGTGTTCCAGTGCGGATTGGTAGAAGCGTTATATTTCTTTCCTATGCAATTATATTAATTATGAACATAATTTTTAGCTTCAACTGACGTCTAATGACTTTGGTTTAAGAAGAATAAACGGTAAAATAAACTACGCTGCAGATCTTTTGATGTGCACTATCTTTTGGGGTGCAAGGGGCACCATCCATCTTTGAGTCCAAGTCGATTTCTCCGGCTCGTGGTGTCTGCTGCTGTGAGTCAGCTGACAAGCGACTTGCGGTGCTCTGGCTGGGGACCTTCCTTTCCTTCCATCTTTCTTGATCGACGCGAGGTGGCGCCTTTGGCATTACTGTTGTCTTTTGGCAACGGTGACCACTTACCATCAGGTGGCTCGGCAGCTCGTTTCCATTCGAGTAAAAACAAAAAATGAGTATAAAAGTGTTTAAAGTCCATAGACAAACGTTATAATTATCATGTGCATCAACGACCTATTCCTGGCCCGTAATTAAACAGAGGATTCTCTTGCCTTTCCTTTTCTACCGAAACTCCGTGGATATTTAAGAGTAGATTTCAGGAAGGCCTTTCCAGAAATAGGATCATACACATTACTCGCTACCACCATGTAGGTGTATACTATAATTAATTGTATACCGCGGAATCCATCAGAATCCGGCAACCTCCGCTTGGTCATACGGTTTCGAGTATTGAATGGGATATCAATATTACAATTATGTCATATTTATTTTTGTCATTAAGTAATATTTAGGTTTGGTGAAAATTACATAAAAAACAGAACAGGAATTCCAAATAAAGCGCTGGTCTGTCCTGCCTGGTTTCCCTTTTATTGTTAAATGTCAGTTATTTATAGAACGGGATGGTGCTAGAGAACATGGACGCATTGTTAAATTGATGTCAGTTTTCATTTAAGGCGGTAAATATTGAATTAGAAGCACCGGTTTGTTCGCACGTGCGACAAAACGTCGCACAGCAAAATGCGTACAATGCACACGGCCGCTTGAGAGCCTCATTTCGTTGCTCTTGTTACGTTCCTGGCCGGCAACGCGTCGCTGATGCTTTTGCTTTTTATGTCCATTGGCGTCTGTTACGTCCGTCATTCGCACATTTGTCGGGTAACACAAAAAAGTAGTGTTGAAACATAATTTTATATCGCGGTCTCATCAACGAAACTTGTGTACTTCAAGGCCTCTAATTAGATTACTATACTGCTATTCCTTTTATATTCCTCTATCTGAAGAATCTATATGTAATAAGAAAATACTTCCCATAAAGCCATTGAAGTACGAAGCGGTCTACCTCAATATGGAATTGGGTTGTATTGAGGCCTGCCATTGTGCAGCTCATCTGAATTCAGGGCGAGCGCTGGACCGACACTTGAATACCTTTCATCTATATTGAAACGGTATAGATGCTGGTTCGTCTGTTAGTCGAACAGGTTTTTTTATATATAAGTTGCAAACAAACCAACTGATGGTAAGTATGGTAAGTAAGGAAGATGAGAGGAATAGAAGAAAGAAGTGGTTCTCGATCGTCCAGTAAGAAGACGAGTCGTGTCGCGGCCGACCTAAGTAGAGGGTGGTCTAGTCAAGTTATATTAAAAAAAAATATAGTTATATTAAAAATATTATTAAAAATATTAAATTGATAATAATCTAATCACTTATGAAGCTCCACAGCCAAGCAAACTACTATTTAATAGGTTAGTGTATCAGGTCACATATTGAGTGCGCGTTTCGATGGATTCCAGAAATGGAAAAATATTAGGTCGGATCTAAGTATATGAATATCCTAGGTCTATTGCTCTTGTACAAAAGAGAGATCTCGCGCTAGGCTAGGTGATCATGCCTCGAGAGTGGCCGTGCTCAGATTGTTCTTCTAGATTGATCGGAACTTGTATTTATGCCAGTGTTGCAGAAAATTTCAATAGCGTGTTTCAGGTTGGGCATGACGTCACTGGACGACCAACGTACAATGCAAAGCCACATTTCCGTTTCGGTCAGCTATTTATAGCCCAGTGATTTAGCCCAAAGTTCAATTAAGTACTGTATAATTGTATAACGTAATGACTTTGAAGTCCAATCATGTGTGTCACAAATGTGGTTCCATGAATTACATGCGAGGCTTATCAGAATTTAATTAAGTTTCGAATATAGATACAATGTCGGATCTAGGTCGCATTGGATTGACGTCACGCGAAACACTGGAACTATCACAGGCTCAACAAGGAACAGACAGCGCTATCAAACAAATTAGTATTCATTTTGAACTCAAACTGAAGGTCTGTGTTATATAGTAGACTTGTAAAAGCTGATGGATGGAACTGAAACTCAAATTATTTAATTCATGTTGATATTTATCAACATCTTGAATCTATCACCGTTTCGGAAAGGTGCCATACTAAGGAGGTGAAGAAAGAACGAAAAAAAAACATAAATTAAACAGACGAACATAGAACCTGCTCCTTTTTTGAAGTCGGTTAATTAACGTTACAATAAGAAGTAATTAAAATCAAATAAACAAATTGAATGCAGTGAATCTAATGTAATTTATTCCTAACCAATGAAGACACGTCAAATTTCTCAGACTCACTTTGAAATCAGAGACGCTGTCAGAATGTCAGACCTGGATGTCTAGTCCTGGATTTTTAGCAGTTTAAGACTAATCTAGATGCAGTAACGAGGTAACGATTATAAACGATGTTGCCAAGACATAATACCAAGATATATTACCAAGACATATTACCAAGACAGGTCTACGAGATACATAGCGCAGGGTAATAATGTAGGTCGTGCAGGGATCAGCTAACACGGTATTCCCGGATGTATCGATCCCATAGCCCTTTATTCTCCGAGATGAGAGGCTGTTGTTAACTCCGGTTGCACCCTGAAATATAAATATGAATTTAATACTGCTTCTATATGTTTAGGTACTATATTGTCTGGGGTAACGTGACTTACCTGTGGAACGGTACCTTCAACGTGTATTAGCTCTAAATAATTAACATAAATTTATTAAAAAATAATGATTGAGGCAAACCAGGATAGCAAGTTGTATCAAACTTCGTATGTATAATTCGCTCACGCCTCCTTTGGAGCGAGCGCCTGCCATTTCACTACTAGCAATATTCTATTCTCACAGCTTTATATCTGCTATGTAGGCGCTAAACCTTTCATAATTCCATATATTATGATTTGTATGCCTAAACTTCTCCCTCCTGGGGCATTCCTCACGAATTTATTGGATTTCCATGATGTGCTTTCACGAAATTGGTTTTGGATCGTAATATCGGCCACCTTCGACGTTCCTTTTAAGCCTGCAGCTGTTTGATATTGATTGATGTGTTTCGTGGTTTGTAAGCTTGACACAGCAGGTATTAAATAAAATATAACATAAATTAACTCTATCTCACTCACACGTCTACACCTTTGCTATTATATACACAAAACAACAGCCACACAGACACACATCACGAGTTTCCAAGACCCAAATAAATGTTTACTCAGGTATTATTTTTGTCGCATAAAATGGCAATAGCCGTAAAATTTGGGTTTTATTTATGACATAAAATGCATTAATTTAATTTTTTACATGTTGGGTGTACTTAGTCGTAAAATATAATTCGATTTATTGTCAGTTATGATGAGTAAAACTTGGTTAAAAAGGAGCATGGACTACAAAAATAATACATGTCTACCCCGGTTGGGGATCAAACCCGGGACGCTTCGTCTCGCAGCTAGTGTCTGCATCACAGAGGGTTGTTAAAATAATAAAAAAAAAAATTTCTTCATCTCATATCATTCATAGCCAATCTTCTGATGTACTTTGTTAATATCACAGAACAATTTTAAGTGTTCTGTGGTTAATATGCGAGGGACTACCTTACCATAAAATGTCCCGCATGCATTTTTCACTGCTCCAAGGATACTATAATTAAAATTGTAGTAAATCACTTCCTATTTAAGTAGTTATTACCGTTGTGAAGTGACTTCCGAAACGTTCTAATTCCATTTCAAGCAATATTTCTGGCCCCAAGAAGCATTTTTGGGCCAACCGGTATACAATTAAGTCCTCGGCCCAATTTTTAACAAAAGTTGCTTCCGTTTCATTGTTTGCAACCGTTTACTGAGACGGAACTTGAACTACATGCAAGACGTACGTTTATTTTTAGTAAATTAGTTGGTAGTTAGCGTTTAGTGAACTTGTAGCGGGAAACAAAAGGATTTTTATGCTAATAGCCGGCAAATGAGCGAGCTACCTGATAGTAAGTGGTCACTTTAGCCCCGAAGGTACTTTATGCTTGGAAGGCCAGAAGTCCGGCTAGCTGGCCACCACCCCTGATGCTAGTTTCCTTATTTCTTGATGAGAACGTATCCAGGATGCCTTTGGCGTTGCTGACGGTCATGGACGACGGGAATTACCATCAGGTGGTTCGACTGCTTGCTTTTTTTTATACGAGTATATTAGATAAGTTAATGCTTGACTACAATCCCACCTGATGGTAAGTGGCGATGAAGTCCAAGGTGTTGAACGCACTTACTTATAACAGCCTATTCACTCTCCTCTTGAAGACTCCCACATCATACACAGGTGGAAACACCGACGCAGGCAAACTATTCCAGTCCTTCGCAGTACGCACCATGAACGACGACGCAAACCTTTTCGTCCGTATTGGCGGAATGTTCACGAATGCTTGCCGGCTATAAACAAAAAGGTCCGTGGTAATCCTGTCTGGGCGCAAGACGTCAGTGTAGTCTCTGGTGTTATTGAGGTCCATGTGGAACTTGACCACTTACCAAGCCTGTCTCCTCGTTTGTTGGCTATTTAAGTTGGTACTTAACTAGATGATTTAGTAGTAGTTGAGTAGATACTTTATTTACAGATATAACTTTAACAATGTGTGGTAAGAATATTTCGGAAGACTATGACGAGATAGGTACGAAGGAGGGAACCGCTCGCGTGCCCATTGAGGGGTCGAGCTGGGAGCGGTGAGGGTGGTGACTGTGAGTGAGTGCTGTGAGTAGTGACGTGACGAGTTTGACGCGGCTCCGCTATTTGTTGGCTGGCCCAAGCGGAAGATAACTGTTTAATTGAAGTAAAAACTTCTATAGTATCGTTGTGATTTGGAATTCGATGAAACGGAAATGATACAAAAATGGAACGAAACGGAAACGACGACAGACACATTTAAACGTGGGAGAAAATGAGATACCAAAGCAAAACACAAATATTTGGACTGACAGTATTCGTTTTTTTAAGTGTTCAGTTTGCACACATTTTGTTTTTTTTTAACGATAACCGAGTGTCGAGTCACCTGATGGTAGGTGATCAGTGATCTCCGTCGCACACAAACACGACACCATGCGTCACCGATGCGTTGCCGGCCAAGAAATAAGAAAGAGGAAGGTAAGGACGTACTCTTAATTTAAAAAAATATGAAAGACGTTTGGAGAATATACGAGTACCTCGTCTATGTCAGGATAATCCAGTCAATCGTTACAAATATTATGTTTACAGTTAATATAACATAAATTAAATACGAGGCTGAACGAAATTAATCACTGTGAGTCTGTCTGTGGACTTATATAAGCTATAAAAAATCTGTAATCTCATAAATCAAAGAACATTGTAAACCCCACGAAAAACAGAGGCAGGACTGACTTGTGTCTCTGTTCTGTGGTAAACCACGCAGAACGATCTTATCATCAATGTTAATTTTATAATTAATTGTTTTGAAATAAACCCTTATAATTTACCGTTGCTTACATTTTAAACTTATTATTGAATATAACAAACTCGCTGCAATAACTGCAATAAAACAATAATAATATAGTTTTTTTTAGTTATTTCAAGGGCAGAATTTATTGCGCCGTACATTTCTTTTCCATCGCTTTAGAAAGATTACAGGAATTTGTCCTGAAAAGTTAATGGTGTCACTTGTCAGTATTTGTTTAGCAATTTATAGGTTTCAAAATAATCATTATTAGTTATTACTTACACTGACTGCGAAGCGAGGAGTCGCGGGTTCGATTCCCGGCCAGGCCAAATATTTATGTGACTTATAAATGTTTGTTCTCGGGTCATAGGTGTGATAAGGTGTGAGTGATGTCTTATTTGTGTTGCCCATGCTACCCGCGATACAGTGAATCCTATTGCGGGGGTATAAGTGTGTTAGCGTTTATTAGTGTTTAATTGTTTAGATACCCTATTAATTAAATATTAATGATAGGCATTTTGTAACGACTTATGTAAGATTTCGTGTTCCGCCGCACGCGTTACGTTCGAGCCACACAACCACAAACCCGATCCAATTGCCGCCAGCGCTCCATATTGGTTGGAATTCTTCGACGGCCTGTCTTCTGGCGAGGTGCTGCCTGTCGACTGGTGACTTGCTTCGTACGTAATAGCTTCGATGATTGACATATTCCTTATTTGACCGCAACGGAGTACGTCCGCTTCTTTCTTTAACTTTCTATGTAACATAATTATATATTTGGGTAACATAAATAACTTAAACATACTAGTAACAAATTTATACATAATAATGAAAATTTAATTAAACGCTGTCTGTAAATATTTGAGATAAACTATTACCGGGTATATTATGTGTAAATATGTTTGTAATCTGTTTTGTGTTTGCATACAAAGCCTTGCGCCGCATTTTGGCTTTGACGGTGAACATTTACCATAAGATGTCTGATTAGCGGCTGTTTATATAAAAAAGTATAAGTATTCTTTAACATGGACTATAATTTGAAGCCGACTAGCTCAGTTAGAGTGGATAATAGTTACAGTTATCAGTTGAAGGATGTTACCGGGTACAAAGACCGCTAGATTCATGAAGCAATTTTTCAATTGGCAACAATCGTCTTACACGTGAAGCATTTTTAACCGATTCAAGGTGTCATATATTAAGGTCAAGCTTCGCGTGGTGTTATATGGTCACTTACACAGCGTGAAGTATCTTTGTATGTACAAAATTGCATGAATATTGTTAAAATGTATCGGTGAAATTATTGCTGGTGCAACATTTAAATAAAATAAAATAACCGAAAAGTTAGAGACGTAGGATTAGAATCTGGGTCATCGGAGTAGACGACCGACATTCTAAATAGGCTATCACTACTCATACCGTTTAAAATTCCGCAATTAATATTAATTAGCTACAAGTTTTAATTCCAGCAGCAACTTCACCTGTGAGAAACTTCAAATAATTGCCAGCACTGTCCGAAACAAAGCAATTACCGAAAGGTATTTCAATCGTATCTGATTGGCAGATAGCGGTGGCTCTCTTGAATTCGTCTGCCAATATCGGGGCTACGATCCGCTCCGTAATGCACTTTAGACCTAGATGCTTTGGTATTCCACTGCTGAGCTATTGTTATCGGGCAGCCGACTGAAGGAGGCTTGATAGCTGACCTAGTAACAGGTAGATATTACGATGTGTACTGTACGATGCAAAATAAATAGGTTTCTTCACTCATCTATAACTTGAGGAACCTGTATACAAAGTTTCAAGTGAATTCATTGAAGAAATAAAAAGTTTCAGCTTATCCCATTAGGAGGGAAATTTTCTAAAATCCTTTTCAGCTTGTTGCGTTCAGTAGTTTAGGCTGTGCGTTGTCTTCCAGTCACCCAATAACGCAAGAGTTTTAATATTGATTATGAATCACTTAACAGTACAAAAGATGAACATGACTTGGTTTAGCGACGCGTTCTAAAAATAACTGTCTATAAATAACCGGTTATAAATAGGTTTTAATGACCTTGCACGAGCCGCAGGGCTGTAGCGATTATGCAGCAGTGTGTCGCAGTATCTCAGATATTTATATGGGGAGCCAGCTGGGTGGCGGAGGGTTGCATTATACACAGGTGTCCGGCCAACTTACATCATTTTATAAGTAACACGCCCTCGCTTGCTTGGACTTAGTGTTGCCCTGTTTTTATCGTAAATCTTTACGTTTAATGATGTTTGACAACGTTCGACTCTATTTTTTTATGTATGTCCAGCGATTTCTCCGTTATTTGTGAACCAATTTTATTTTGATTATTATTATTTTTTAAAGGACGTACTTCCGAGGTGGTCCTTCTGCTAACAAGTTAGGATCTGATGATGGAATTTCAGGGAAATCGAGGGAAACCTGGCAAAACGGCCAAAACTAACAGCCCTATGGAAAAAATATTAATGAAGTTTTTTTTAAAGATAAAAAAAAATCAAAAACTTGTTGTTTTGCTGGAAATCGAGATAAACAGTTTTATACCCTTAAATTATTAAGCTTTTAAATAGAGATTATTCAGACTCACTTGCGTGCTACCGTGGTAACGAAGGATCTAATAAGTTCAATTTAATATCATGTTATTGTACAATGAACCCTAGAACTCTAGCCTCTAGGGTCTATCTGATCTTACACTCCAATAACACTACATCCAATCAAACTAAAGCCTCCATAGTAGGCGTGCTCTGCTGTTGTTTTGCTATTTAAATAGTCGAGAATAGTTTAAGAAGTCGAGGGTAACGGGTCAGATGACAGTATTATTCCCATTTCCCCCGTTGACGGGTCAATGCCACCGGGCAGAGGTGGGCAATTGTAAAATAATTATGTACGATTACATCTTTACATCTGGAGGCACAGTAATGCCCCCGCCAAGAACACTCTTACTACCTTTTCTTTATTTTTTCTTTTTTTTACCTATTTTTTCGCGGGGCAATTCTGGGCCTGCAGATGTAATTGTAATCTGTAATCATGATTACCTTTTGCCTACCCCTGCCATGGGGTAGACGTGACTAACCCCTGTATTCATAGACAATAATTAAACCAAATCCACTACTACTCCGCCCACACTACGGTGCCCGGCCAGAGGTCGCTGGACTTAGTCGGTAATAAGTCCAGCGACCTCTGGTCGGGCGCCGGGTCCAGTTTAATCCCGGAGGTAATGTTCCGGCCGTCCAGAGGTTTCCACTTCAAAAGAACGGAATATGTTGTAGAAACGTTTAATCTTTACGTAATTAAATCTGTAACTGAGCGTTATCTTTACATGGAAGATATTTAATAACGTAATATAGCACCCAAAACAGTGATTTTTAGAATTTTTTTCTGTCTGTGGTTTTGTACCCGCTAATCTCAGAAACAATTAAAGATTCTATGCTTTTTAATTATTTTTCGCATCCATAGTAACACAAAAGTCATCAGCGGAACAAAAAGTGCGATTCGCGTTGTATGAACGCATCTATAGTCAAAATATCTTTGGTTTTAAAGCTACACCACCCTTTAATCAGCACTTGTCCATCCTACCACCAGTTTTGAGAGTACACTGGTACAGAGCCTAGAGACCATTTTATGGAATGGAGGTAGTTAACGAGCATGCAGCACCGCCCTCCCGCTGCTGCCCGTGACAACTGTGACCGACACAGAACAAGACTCATATGGGAACTAGGATAGTTAGTCCGGTAAGGGGAGGGTGTTAGAACACTAGTCAATTAATTTACTAGTAATTATGAGGATTGTGACATGGTCCGTTAGTGATAGTTAGTTCTGTTAGTTGATGTTAGTAATAGTCCAGTTAGTAATTATTAGTAACAGTCTCGATGTGTTGCTACCCTTGAGGACTGAGATGGTCGCCTCTAAAAAAGTGTATCCGGCTCCACACCTTTCTAACCGGAAAACAAGTGCTGTTAAAACAATTATTACACGGTAGAAATGGTACTAAGTACCGGGGCGGGCGGTAGTACTACCCCTATTTTATAATAGGGGGAGCTTATGCTCTACCTAACTCTAGGCTCTACTAGGTACCTATTAAAACTTAAAAACTCCAATAATAGGTTCTGGTGCCATTGCGTCTGTTTTTCAGCAGAGTACCAGGAATGGGATAGGTTCAAACTCACGGATGGATTCCCTAGCCTCGTTCCCTTTCAATACCATCAGGTAGAACCTTGGTTGATGTATGGACGCGTACACCTCAAAGTTTAGTTATATTTATAGTAATGTAGTGAAATAAACAGTAAATGGCAGGTATTTAAGTCCTTCGGGTCTGAAACGAGGTGGCCGCCCCGTTCGCGGTGCATGTGGTTGTTTCTAAATGATTGTAGTACATTGCGCGGTATGTTAGGATATCGATCTGTTTAGTGGACTAGTATATAGATCGTGGTTATATTTCAGGAGACGTGATTCTGAATTTAGTTCCATTCGTAACATTTTTTAAAACTCTTTTTTTAATAATAACGCTACACACTCATAGCCCCACACAAGAATTCTCTGTACCGTGGGTGCCATGGACAACACAACAAAGACAAGGACACACACCCAGACCGAGAACAGATTAAATTTTCGCCGCTGAGAATCGAACCCAGGGCCAGCATCTTAACCATTGCGCCATACGGGTCGTGAACAATTCATGCTATTTTTGAGATTATTGTACTGAAAGACAAAGGAATGTTTAATAATAGATAGTAATTACCAGTTGTATAGCAAGCAGACGTAACAATTATCTGAGTTCATTGGCATTTAATTTATTAATCTATCAAAATGGAAAGCTGAATGGATAGACAGAATAATACGGTGCTCCTCATTCAATTTACTACTCGTTAATAATCTTTAAACAAATAAAATAAGTATCCTGTTCATTTTCAACTACATCGTCATAAATTACTGTCATCAAAACGTCTAAAGTAATCAGTATTAATATAAATTCTCACGCGCTCGTAGAGATATTTCCAGCGTGTGTACTCGCGGTGTATTCATCATGTTTTTATAAACAGACATATCAATTAATGTCGCCATAAATCTTCAGGTAGCAAATATTTTGGCATGTTATGAATTTTCAGAAAATTAAGTAATAGTTTCTGAGGTATTTTACTCTGAAACAATATACTGGGGAAGATACAGTTTTTTGTTAATGGAAGTGTATAATTAATATGCTCTTTGTTGTGCAGTGCAATGTCCAATGTACCCAACGTCAGGGGCCCATGGCTGCTTATATAGTTTGACACATTTTTTACTCATTTCATTATAAATTAGCAGAATGGGCCCCAGGTGGGTCGTTTGGTCACGTTTGATTCACGCTACCCTATCTATCTTTAAAATTATTATTAAAATGTGTTGTGTTTTTAGACTTGTCCTATAACATTTTCCTATAATATTAATTATAATGGAAATAAATATTCATATAACAAAATAATAAGTACTTGTATAGGTACATAATATGAAAACGTATAATAAAAGTAAAAGATAACAACGAATAAGGGCGCGTTCACATAGAACGTCCGTTTTACTGGATCCGTTTTAACGGGTCAGTATTTCCGTTGTGTGTGGAATTTTTTACTGGATCCGGTATACTGGATTCTGTGTGAAATCGCTCATACAACTACATACGCTACTAGCATCCAGTATTCCGGATCCAGTAAAACGGACGTTCTATGTGAACGCGCCGTAATAAGGGTGTGTCGAGCGTCGGACACAAAACAATGAAAACGAGCAATGTAAAACAGCCCGTGAGAGCGGCCCGGCGAGCTCCCGCGAAGCCCCGGCTCCGGAGGCTGCGCGGCATCCCGATCAATAGAGATGCCCCCGTCCCCCGCGCCCCGCTCGCCCCACCCCGCCCGGGGCAGTTTCGCGCTCGACGTCGTACTGCGAACCTTTTCTAACGCGTTTTTTACAGTTTTTTTTAATCTAACGCAAATTTTTTAGTCAATACCTTTTCTACGGCCGTTTTCCTACCCACACCGCGCTCCGGGATATTCTGGAGATGGGATTTTGCTGAAGGTGAGTGGTAGATGGTCTTTTGTGCCGGTGGTTGACCTTTGGTATTCGATTGCTGGCCCCGATAGATTGAAGTGATTTTATTGTAGACTTATTGCAACTGGGACGGCTATTTTTAATTTGTTGGTTCGGAATGCGAGGTGAACATATAAAGTTCAAAGTTTATGTAATAGTTTCCGCATTTGTGTCGAGGAGTCTACGTCACACCTAGTAAGTTGATTTAGTAACGTTTTAGTGAAATTAAACATTCATCTTAAGTTCCGTTTGGTCATTTAAAGATATTTAATTGTTATATATCATTCAAAAACTTAACTGTTTATAAACGTTTCTAAAGCGTTTTGGGATGTGAAAATGAGTCCAAAAATATAAAATTTGACGTTGTAAAATTGTATTGTCAGTTGTGTCTTGAATGCAGATAGTAAGGTCAGCAAACTTGGCCTTCTGGTGAGCTTTTCAATGGAGCTTTTCGTCAGTACGTATGGCCAACTCGACTGGGGTTTACGGAGGTCAAGTTGAGACTCTTGGGGAAAAATAGAATTATCTAGTGTCAAGGTAAGGCCATTTGGAAGGCATCCGAGGGCGCGTTAAATTAAAAAAAATACAATTACTGGACGAGGGGCAGTTGCAACTGGGAATTGCAAATGGCGGACTTGACCAATCGTTAAACGCTTTCTGATTTCATGGGCTATTATGTTATTTTACCTGTTGTTATTGTTGGATATGTAGTGAAGTGGTAGTCTTACACTGCTCATTGAAAGTTCCCAGAATTTTTTCGTATTGCTTTCACTAAACATACCGTATTATAAAAATGAAGGAGTATTATGAATAAATATATAATTACATCAAAAATAATTCTTGTAGTATCTAAAGTGTATCTATAACTTATTAACAATATGTTAAAATAATGATTAAATTCAGTGATGGAAAAGATTTTAGAGGATTATGAAATTTCATAATATGCAAATGGCGGTGCATTTAAAGCGTTCACCTGGTTTTCGACATTCGACACTAGATGGAGTGCTTAACCTAGCTGTTCCGTAGAACTTCGTGACTATAATCTATAGCGCTGTAAGGATTTTTTTAATACATTGACAATGAAAATAAGCGGCCAGTCCTAATTGGATTTGGAATATAATACTCATTACACTGACTTTATATTTTTATATTGAGTATCTACATCTAGGTACTATATTGACCTGTTGAATTAGTTTGAGATTTAAAAAAAAAAACAAGTGTGCGTGCTGCTATAAAGTGACCACAAGTTTAAAGAAATAAAAACTTTGAGGTCGATCAAAAATATAAATCTACTCCTAAGGCCCGAGTTATTTAAATTAAACTGGTCTGTCCTGCCCACATCTTCCGTGGCACGGCCACAATGTCTCGTTGTAGTAGCATGAATTTATAGACAGAAAGAGAATCGCGAAGGTTCATTAAATATATGCTGGCAAAAAAGGAGAGAGAAGAAAAAAACAAATGAACGCTTAAGCCACTTGTCAATTGGCTCACCAACGCTTCAAGTGAAATATATTATAGTAGTTAATAATATATTTCAGTGGAACACGTAAAATCATTTCTCTGTAAATATTATAAAAACAAGTCAGGAAAAAATCAAGAAAAAAAATTGGTTGTCTGTAAAGTCGGTTTACTGACGATAGTTGAACGTAACAACGTCTTAAGAAAATACTGATGGAATGGTAGCATTTTTCAAAAGAAAATTTTAATTTCATTTGTTTAATAGATTTGTCAATGTCAATTATAGCATAACCTACAATCGCTGCACTAGCGGACCGATGCTATTCATTTTAATGATGAAAGCACGAATACCTATTCGACAATATATCACTGAATATATAATTAATATCGAAAGAATCATTACCTTTATCGCTGTAATTATCGTTGCTATAAACAATTGACACCACATTCACTTTTCACTGCACTTGATACTCGATCAAAACATATAAATGTACTATAGTATAGCAGCTGTCCACGCAGACGCATCGCTCACTCAAGTAGGAGAGAGACGGATGTCGGACGCTGCCGAACGCTGCCGAACGCAAAGGCCGATTGCTACGCCGTTACGGTAACGACGGTAACGCATGAGTCATGTTTTTTCATGCGTGCCACCGAATTATAAGACGTTGTCACGTCAAAAAGTAAACGTTATTATGGGAGGAAGCTAGAAAGAAATCTAAATAATACGTTTTGTACCGTCAATATTAGATTTGAGACCTAAATAGGTGTATGGATCA
Organism: Ochlodes sylvanus; assembly: GCA_905404295.2. Taxonomy (NCBI): domain Eukaryota; kingdom Metazoa; phylum Arthropoda; class Insecta; order Lepidoptera; family Hesperiidae; genus Ochlodes; species Ochlodes sylvanus. The sequence continues at coordinate 9,681,997 of FR990144.1, forward strand.
GAGGCAGAAGAATTGTTCCTGTTCTTTATAGTAGTGCTAGTGACGACCCGTACGGCGCAATGGTTAACATGCCGGATCGCCGTTCCGAGGGGCCTGGGTTCGATTCCCAGCGTAGCGGAAATTTCTGTTCTCGGTCTGAGGGTGTGTTCTTGCCTTGTGTGTTGTCCAAAGTACCCACGACACATGGAATCCTAATATGAGGCTATGAGTGTGTGGCGTTTTTTATTTATCAATACACCTCATTTTAATCTTCCTTCAGTTTTTAATCACTGATGATTTTTTTATAAAACAATAAAAAATGCAGTGAATGTGCTGGTTCACAGTTGAGGTTCCTGTCTGGAACACAAAAAAAAATCTGCGTAGAATGGTCCAAGCTTTGGCTCTATGACCAATATAAATTTCGTACAATAATAATATATAAAAGGAGAAGCTGTCTGACTGACTGACTGACTGACTGACTGACTGACATATCAACGCAGGGCCTAAACTATAAGGGTTAGAAACTTGAAATTTTGCACGGGGGTTCCTTTTATAACGTAGAGGAACACTAAGAAAGGATTTTTGAAATATCACCCCCTAAGGGGGTAAAACGGGGGTGCAAAGTTAGTATGAAACTTTGCTGTTTTTGAGGGTATTTGAATGAATTTCAGTATTTCATTGAAAGTTATGAAACATGTTTAATTTTTTTTTCGGAAATCATCCCTTAAGGAGGTAAAAGGGGGGCGCAAGCTTAGTACGAAAGTTCTCTGATTTTATCAACTGTTATATATTTAGGAATTTTTGGCGGGCGAAGCCGCGGGTATAGGCTTGTTTAATATAAATTTTATACAGCGTTAAAATAAACCCTATTTATTTTTCATACATTAAGTTCTACAATCTCAAAATTATATCGGCTCAAGAACAAAACTGGTGTAACTTTTCTATTTTGTGATTTACAGCATTTTCGCTTTATAGCATCGAAATGGGGATATAAAATTTCGTATCAACACTGTTAACCGCTGCGGAGATTTCTCGCGAGGAGCCATCTCTGGGTGGGAAAATCCGGGTATAATTGAATTTTATGTGCCATGACAATTGAATACGTAAATAAAATTTAATGACTGTGAAGTTAACCGTTGAGGAGTTGCCCCGTCTGGAGCCACTTATAGTCAGTAGTATCAGATCATGCTTAACTTATTAAGCTATGTAATGTTTTCGGAATTAATGCAATATAATTTATACTTCTTTTTAATCAATCCGTAGTTCTAATTCAGCTAGAAAGCTTTATCCGAAAACCATTTCGGATAAAAATACCGTGTAATATTTGTTTTAACAACAATTATGTTCCGGTAAGAAAGGTGGGGATCCGGCTACACGTTTTGTAGTAATATATCTGTGACCGAATTAGAACAAGACACTTACTAACCGCTCCTAACTGGACTATTACTAACATCTACTTAGAGACTAACTATCTAACTATCACCAACAGCCCCTGTCCCAGTCCTCATACCTACTATAGTACTAACTAAATAACGTTCTAACACCGATTGCTAACACGACTCTAGTCCCGATTTGAGCCTTATTCTGACACATTTGTCATGGGCGGCAGCGGAAGGGTGGTGCTGCACGCTCGTTTGCTATCTTAATTCCATAAAAAAATTAAGAAACATTTCAAGCTTTGCGAATTTATCTAAAATAAAATGCTTTGAATTGTCATCAGTAGCAAAAAAACTCATGATGTTTATGTATATCGATGTTGTTATAATATATGTTTTTAAATAACAATACAACAAAAAAAATCGTAGGTACACATAATATGTACTTAACGACGACACTACGATAAAAAATTTCAGTCAAAATTTGAAAATTTGCAAAACATACATATTATTGGGTCCTAATACTCTATTATTAGCCAATCTATAATAATAATTGTAGCATCCAAGAATTCGTATTATTCTTTTCCATAACTGAGATAATACACACATTACCTCCAATACAGAGAGGTAGAATATGTAGATACGCCCTGCCAAAAACTGCCCACGTCTTAACGTAACGTAGAGCGTAACGTGAGACAACGCGCACGTTGACGACAAAAAATTGACACAGTGATATCTCGCTTCCGCGTACTTAATCGTTCGTACATACTCACATGCAAACAGATAATCAGACAAAGAACCATTGTTTTGGCTTCTATTGCGTTATTAAATACCCCCAATAAAAGTTTTTCGCATATCTATTCCATGTACAGACAGCGATTAGTAACAGATTTATTATATATGTAAGTAGATTTTATTCTTTTCTCTGTTTAGTGCTGAGTTTTACACTTACATTTGCGTGGGCTATACAACAAATGTTGTTGAGTAATCTTATCATTATCGTCTTAATCGTATCTAAGTAATCGATCAGACAGTTGTGGTAGGACAGATAATCGGGCCGATTTTTCTTCCGATGCTAAATGACCGTATTTCTGACCGACTTTTTGTAGGACGTGTGCGTTGCACTATTACTATCAGTAGGTTCTATTTTTCTTCTATAATAAATCGGTCACCTATTATCGGACGTGGGCGAGAGGCCTTACGCAACAGGAGGTCGGTAGTTGGATAAGTGACCGTTAATGACAAAAATTTTTGAGCGTTAGTTAGTGTACGGTACCACTAATAGAGGATTTTTGCAAATCCCCCCCCCCCCCCCAAGGGGATAAATCATTATGAATAAACCTAAAACTAAAAAAACCTTAAAAAATATAATTAAATAACTAAAATACATTATTAAAACGAGAACCTTTAGGCAAGGTTCCGAAGATACTGGCAGCGTTCCCCCTTTGAATAGCAAGACTAATTCTTTGTCCGAGGTAGCTGCCAGCTCTTCGGTCTCCTGTGATGTCGACTAACCTTTTTGCTATTTCCTTAAAAAGCCTAATAGCGTTAGGAAAGTGTGAAATAAAATTTTCAAATCACAGCGAGCGATCACATCTCGTAAACATTCTCGATAACACACGTCCCATAAACGCATCCTATATCACATCGATCAATACTGCAGCCCGGGAAATCTGGGGAAGTGCTCCCGCCCTACCACGGCGGGCGGGGCCGGCCCTAATATCTAATTGCTTTTCACCGTCCGAAGGTAGGTATAGGACGTCGGGAGTGCGTTAACGACGCACCGCGCAGTGCAACGCCTCGACGCCATACAGTATCCGTCACGGCGTCGTGAGGGGTGGACGTATGCGGGTGCGTTAAAAGTTTGTGAACCGTTAAACATTTGTGGTTTAAATAATTAGTGCAGTTCGCTACCGGTATGCGTTTGGGATATTTATAGAGGCGAGTGGCCGGCGAATTTTTTTTCGAACGTGGACTTAGTTTGAGGTGGGTTTTCTTGATTATATTTATGTTTTTTAATAAATTTTTTTATAAAATAGTTCTTATTTGAAAACACATTTATCAAACTGTAAGGCGACAAGGGCTGCACTGAAAATCAGTATTGTAGTACCTGACTATGAATACTCAGTCATAACAAAGACAATGAACTTCGATTACTTTCATTGCAATCCTGAAGTACAGAATTCGTTTTTTTCATTAGCTCTTCTGGTGGTAGAATAAAGATCATAATGACGTGCATTGCATTGGAAATATCTATAAAGGTAAACGATTTTGTATTCGAATTTATTCTGAAAAAACATGCTTCAAAGATTTAATAAAAACGTGCACACGCTCTTAAAATATAAATTAAATATTTTAATTGAAAGTCCGGTTTGACTTTTTTTGTGCAAATTTTGTTCGTTTGGGTGTTGTAAATATTTATAATTTAGAGTTTTACTAAAACCGTTCACGGTCGATTTTATAACAGCAGTACTACCACCACACAATTGAGTACCATTGGGATTAAACTGGGTGGCACAGGGTCCAACAATCTCCAACAGTAGTTAGTGTTCAGTATGGTGTAATATGATAAGGCCGCCTATTGTATTGTGCCTTTCATTCAATCATTACCTATGTCTATGTTATCAATAAATAAATAAATAATACGATCAGGGCAGGTTAGTGCAGATTCGAAATAGGCAGGGAGGTGAACCAAAGCCTTCGATAATTTAAAACAGTACAATATACATTTCGTTACTTCAATACGTTCGTTCTGATGCTGATAATGAAGATTTAAGACCAGCAGACGATCCACCAGATGGTAGGTGGTCATTGTTGCCGATGGACCCCAGGAACACCAAAGGCACGGATGCGTTGCCGTTCAAGTAAAAAAAGTACCGGGTGTCAAGCCCAGATGATAAAATCTCCGGTTTTACTCAGTTAAAACCGGTACACTATGTAATTAGTAGTGATGTTTATTTTTGTAAACGTGCCACCTTACTTTACGGTTTATTAACTACACCAACGGCGACTGGCGGATGTCCAAATGAACATTTTGTTGTTATTTGGCTTACGGGCATGCTGTTAAAGAAAACTAAAAAAATAAGTTTTATGAAGGAACTTCTTTTTCCTGGAGCTTTCTCCAAAACAAGGATTGTTTTTTATTTATTGTCACAAAATCATAACTATAAAAACACTTAATGCCAATTACGAATTTACGTTATTTAAACAATTTATTTATCCTTTTACGAATTAAACGATTGCCACTAAGTTTTGCATCGTTTTACGGTTTGTTTGCGGAAATCGTGCGCGTGTGTGTGTGCTTTTTTGTTACTTAAAGTAAATATAGCATAAAATTTGCTGACGTTCTTTGAAAGGTTTTTGTAATTTAAACTTTAAATCTTAAAATCATAATTATAATCCAACATCAGGAACAACCAAGATGCCCAGTTAATAAGGCTCCGCCCTGGCTAGCTTGAAGTCCAAGATTCGTTGCTCGCTCTAGGCAGAGACGAATGACCGACCGTGTGTTAGCCATCCCCAGTAAGGTTGTGTAAAACGCAGGACAACTAAAGTTAGTAGTTATTAGTAAAACAAAATTTCTACACTATTACTTTTAAACTTAAATATTTTTTTCATAATTTCATTACAATGGTGGTTACCAACCAACCGATTCTTTTTCAAACTCAAACTCAAATCATTTATTTCACGTAGGTATTTTTAATTACACTTATGAACGTCATTTTTTGCATTTACCGCCGTTTCGCTAAGGTGCCTTTAAATTTTAAATCTTAGAGGAGAAAAAGAAAAGGCGAAGGAAAACTCCTCGGCACATCTTTTAAAATTGTGCTTAAAAACTAATTACAATATTTTTGCTAGGTTATGCCATTTTATACCTAAATACTAACTTGAGCGGAACTGGTTGTGGATGTCTATTACCAAGCATCCTTGTCATTAAATACTCATTTTTCATTGTAACCCAAAAATTATCAGCCCGACAGCATTGAATTAATATTTTCTTTGATTCAAAAAAGTAATATCCAAAGCCTGTTCCCCATTTTATTCCTTTCAAACATTGTTGAGCTGTCGTGTCACTCCTTTGGCTGAATCAACAGACGCCTTTGTTGCCGCCTTGTTTCAACTAATTAAAACTATGAATGAAAAATTTAAATGGTTCAGTAGGACAGTGATTAAATATATGGTATGTTTGAAAAACCGGGTCATATCTAAATATCTTTTTATTATTTTAAAGGACAATGACCATTAAAGTATGGAGAAATGGCCCAAAATGGCTTCATAATTACTTAATTTGATCAGCTTAGCAAATAAAATTGATTACCAAGTCACGTAAGTATTTTTCAAATGTAAACCGGGGTTAAAAATGTATTTATGTTATTTAAAGTTCAACATACCTTCTCGACATAGATGACAACTTAATTAATTATACTCATAAAAACCATGATTTTACATCTAAATCACGTGCTGCATCAAAAACATATTTCACTTATACCATAATATTATGTTTTAATTTTTTTATAATATTTCTTACTTATTATATATTTAAAAAAAATCCCCTGTACTACTACTGTAAAATACTGATTCTAATACTTAGACGACGGGTAAATTAAAAACTAATTATTTATGGTTCTGGAGTTCACCTGAAGTGCGAGAAAATTGCCGGCAAAAATAATCATTCTCCTTTAATAATATTTTAAATAATAATTTAAATTTCATAAACGTTTTGAAAGTTTATTTAATTTTTAAGAAGTTACTCTTAATAAACATCAGTACTATATCGTAAAAAAGGCTAAGAGAAAACAGTTAAGACTCCTTCTCCTCTGTTTTTTCTTTCTTTTGTCAAAAAAGTCTTCAAGAACTTGCTTATTTTTGAAAGTTTTCAAGTTTATTAGCGGGAAGTTAAAAATGATTTTTGTTTTATTAAGTAATGATATTGAACTTTTCTGTCTGGAGTATAAAAAATGTTCGAAATATGTATGCATATAAACCTACATACACCATGTTTCCTTAATTTTTTATTTTTTCACTACAATTATATATGTACTACTATTCACGGCCAGGACGCAGGTCACACCTTAAATTAATGATGCGGATATGTTGAAATGAAGTATTGTGACCCTAAGCACCCCCTTCACCATTTACCTATAATATTATTTAAATTGATGTGAAATAAATAAGAAATAAACGTTTTTCTATTTCTATGTTTATCTTAATATATATATTTCTTGTGTGCGTGTGTATGTGACTGAACTCCTCCTAAACGGCTTGACCGATTTGGTTGAAATTTTTTGTGTGTCTTCAGGTGGATCCGAGAATGGTTTAGATTCACAATTGGACCCGGTAGGTGGCGTTGCTGTCGATATATCACTAAAACATTTTTTAATTATAAAGCGGTACGAAGTACGCTGGGACCACTAGTTTTATATAATAATACTTATATTTATTTATCGAATAAAATTATAAAACTACTAAAATTATTCAAAAAGCATTGATAAATTATTGGAGTATCGCTGAAATGTTTAATTTGAACAAAGTATCTCGTTTAATTTGGCACCGGTTCTATTTGCGAGCACTCATTTCATTAATGGTTTCCGATATCTGGCGGACAGGCTATTATTACAATCACTTTGAAGTGTCACTTTACGGAAATAGATTGGTGATATAGTAAGTTCTACTAAGTAGTAAAGATTTATAATACAATAATATAATAATAAATATAAAAAAAAAATGTTTTAATCCTTCTTTCGTTGGTTTCATCAGTTACTGATGGTGAAACTGATGTTCATGAGCGAGGGACTTACCAACAGGTGTTTATCGCCTATTACCAAAACACATTAAAATAACACTGGCTACAAGTCATTCATGACCCACTATGAACACTGGTCCCTCACGACAAAGGAACTCCTACAGCATACTGCACCACGCTGGTCCAATGCGAATCTGTGGAGGGTTTAGTGGCCAACCGAAGTTCCGATTTTTAAGCCATCCGAAGGCCCCAATGCCTGAGAAGTTTTGACACAATTCAACTAACCATCGCGCTCGCTGTTGTTTTAAGGTGGAGGTTCGCGGCCGAGACCGAGACAGGAGACCGCGACTGTCACTTGACGATAGGCAATGTATAGGCGACAACTCGCGACCGAGACCGAGACGGTCTCGCGCGCCTATACAAAGTGACGGTCGCGGTCTCCGGTCTCGGTCTCCTGTTTCGGTCTCGGCCGCGAACCTCTACCTTTACTCGTACAACCACTTAGGATCGAACAGGCCGCCGAGATATGAGTAAAAAAAGCACATTGACAAGTTGACAACCCCGTAGCCTAGTTGATAGTGATTGCCTGCGATGCTAGGGGTCTCAGGTTCGATTCCTGGCCGCAGCAGGTGTTTATGTGACAGATAAATATCTGTTTTCGGGTCGTGGATGTTAGTGATTGTATTTGTGTTAGCGTTTAAGCGTTTGTATATTATACATCCATCGTATTCGTATCACAACATCATCGTTCTCGTGTTTCCATTAAAACATGAACTAATAGTTATTTGACAAGTCTGACAAAGCTTTTACGAAGTCCCCGCGCTAGCAAGCGACGCGCTTGTTTACTTCCGGTTCCGTTTCCAACATGGCGGTTGCGGGAGGTAATTCAATGATTGCGTGCTTCCTCAAGGTGAGTTTTGTGAGAAATTGTCAAGTAATTCTGCTTTTTCCGGTTCCTCACTTTCTTCTTGGCTGACGATCGGTAGTTACGGACGGCAATGGTATTATTGTATAGGTGATGGGTTAATCAATTGTCTGCCAAAATAAAAAAGTTTTAGCTCGGGCACCAAGCTATGCATTTTTTGATTTAAGAGAGAGAGCAATCCTCTTAATTAATCCGTTCCTACTTGAGTCAGCGACTCATACTCTCATACAAACATCGTCACAAGTTGCAAGTCAAGAATAACAAGAACTGCAACTGAGGATATTTAACTGGATGACAGGTGTACAAACGCCTATCGTGAGTACCTATACCATGGTATTTTATTATATTTAATAACTTTTGTCAATCAATCATCTATTCTTTTTATATACACGTTTACTAGTACACACCTGACAGTGTTATTTAAAGTTACAGTGTAAAAGCTATTTCAGCGTGCAAATATCCATTTTTTATACTTAAAAGAATTCATAGATATCAATTAATGTATAAATAAAATAGTATTAGAATATTATATACGATTGTCATGTAATATAAAAAAACAAATGACTTGATTCGGTTATTGCGTGCGGTATTAACGGGAGCAAAATTTGCTTAAAAAATTGGACGTGTAATTTTGGAAATAGCATCATATTTGAGGAAAACGGGCCACTGAATAATTTGTTAATTAAGCTTTGTGGCGTTCGTGGTTACCTTACAGTTCTTATCATACTCTAATCTGACATTTTAACAACCGACTATGATTAGGCTATTTGAGAACAGGATATTGAAGTTGAATTATTACTTGCTAGGTTCGTTTGAGTCTATAATGTTTACGAAGAAAAATATTTTAGTAACATATTTTTATATTTTTAATCTAAGAAACGACACAACCCCTCCCTAAAAATAATTTAACTAACGTTTGACAACATCCGAGACAGCTCTAATATTTAAAAGTCGATGGACTCTTAAATCATCCATTTATAATGCCAAAGTTCTTTCACAAAGAAAATATCATTATTATCGATAACGCGCTCTGAACTCGGACCGTCTAGACTTCAGGACATTTTATCAAACGCGTCTAGACTTATAAATTGTAAGGAAATGTTAAGCAAGACAATCTCAAACGCGAAGGAATTCAAATTGGATTTCGTGTACAGCAACTAGCATCGAGTTCAGTTATACGGCTTAATCATACTTTTAGAAAGTTTTGTTGAGTTACCTCATCGTAGCATTGATTAGGGCAATCCGAGGTTTTGCATTCTTTACGATTCCATACCCAAAAGGGTAATAGACGGAATCCCGCTATGCCTCTGTTGTATTTCTACCACAGGGCTTATATTGGAACGGAAATAGGTAGACCCCTGAAACTTTCATAGAGTGCGTATTGCTGTGGTAGTTATCACAACAGATAATAAAAAGTTAGATTTCAACATGATTTCAACATATACGTGTATGTAAATGATACTAGTAAGGCTACGTAGCGCCTCTACGTAAGGCAACTGTCTACGCGAAGTTGTGTGCTACGCAAGGCAGCGTGCTACGAAATAAAGCGCTACGCAAGTCATTGTGCTACGCAGTACAATACTCTCTACACGCTAGCCTTCCAATCAAAGTGATATTACAAATTAATTTCCTATACACCAATGTTTTACAACCCTTACGGCATAATGGTCGCCATGCCGGAGTGCCGTCCAATAGGTCCTAGATTCGAGCGAGGCAAAAGATATATATATGCTGGAGTCGATCTTGAGTAACTAGTGCCGAAGATTGAGCTTCGAACTTGCTCATCATTGCTTCGGCAATTTATCCGATAATTCATCTATTTCGATATCGATATTTTTTATGCCACACCATAAAAAAATAACCAATAAAAAATTTGTCCAAAAAATGCAAAAATTTTTTTAGGGCCAGTCACCCTTAACACTTAGGGGTATGAAAAATAGATGTTGGCCGATTCTCAGACCTACTCGATATTCACACAAAATTTCATGAGAATCGGTCGAGCCGTTTCCAAGGAGTATGGTAACTAACATTGTGACACGAGAATTTTATATATAAGATAATCACTGCTCACTACACGCATGTTATATACAACTAATTAGTATGTATAACTAGTATAATATACCTACAATTAGTATAATATGCCTGTTTGTTTCAGAGAGAGGATGGAAACCACTCGGCCATCATGTGCCATGTTCCTGCTAGCTGCTTGCGCCCTGGCTCTCCTCGTGCGGTGAGTATTTTGTTTCAAACTCAAACTCAGGCGTGAATAAATTGATAAGTCGACTTGCATATATTTTTTTACATCGGACTTGGCATTAGAATTGTTTGCTTTATAGGCTGAATAAATCAGTAAGTCGATAGGTCTTTTATAATAGCACACACCAGTCTTGTGAAAAACTTCGCTCACTAAGTAGAGGTTTGCTATCAAATTGAATATTATACTTATTAACTTATTACTTATTATTACTTACAAAATTTTGTGAAAAAGTAATAGCTACTGACAGCTATTCTACATAAAAAACAGGACGTAAGGAAGAAATTAAAGGGCTTCGTCGAACAAATTCCTGGCAAACTCACATGCGTTCAAACTTGCAACGACGTCGGATTTTAGCATCTGTGATTTTACTGACAGAGATGGATAATAACAGCGCAGAAATCTGAAAATTCCTCCATCTTAATTTACCTAGGAGCTATTTATCTATTCTGCTATAACTCCCGAACGTGCTAAAAGCGTCACCATAGTTATTTCTCTACATCCATCATCCGATTTTAAGAGAAAAATACTGGAACCGCGAGATATTCACGTCAGTGAATAGAGATTTATCATTTTATTACGTTAGATGTTAGCTTCGGCTGGGTTTACGTGTATTCTATTATTTATTTATGCTCTGTTCTATACTAACACTTGAAATATCAGCTGGAAATATTATTTTTAAATATGTGTTGATAGCTTCTTTCAGTTTTTCTCTTCCACTGTCATTTTCCATAATAATAATGGATCTTTAATAAAAGCACCGTTGCAAAACGGTGGAAGAATAAAAAAATCAAAATGCGTGCAATTCACACGTGCTAGAAGTGAAACTTCATAACAACGAATACTGTCAGGCCAAATATTGATGTTTTGCTTTGCTTACGTCGGTCCCCATTTTGCCGATGCTTCATTCGCGTCATTTCCGTTTCAACGAATTCCAAATCACAACGATACTAAAGAAGTGTTCACTTCAAAAACCAATACGAGACGGACTCGCGCACCGAGGGTTCCGTAATAACTAGATTTTTTCTCTGCTCCCTGGGATTGCAGACCTGAATATTTGATTGAGGCTTGATACCTCCACGCGGCACTGAGAAAAAAGGTCTTGATAAACAGACAGACAGACGACCAACAAAGTGGTCCTATAAGAGTTCCGTTTTTTCTTTTGAGGTACGGAGCCCTTAAATTGCATGCATAAGTGTATGAGTGATATTTATAATAATATGAATAAATGATTTGAATTTGAATTACCTAAACCAGGCGTCCCAACCGGTGGGGCACGCCCCCCTTGGGCGGCGCAGAGAAATTTCAGGAGGGGGATACTAGGTACGGTGTTACCATTTCCGAAAAAAAATCTATTTAACGCGTATGTAAATTAAGGCGCAAGGGGGGCGTGAAAATATTATTTTTGGTTCGGGGAGGCTCGGCGAAAATAAGGTTGGGAAACCCTGATCTAAACTATAAAACACAAAAAGTGGAAAAAAAATTAACTTAATTGTTTAATCTATTTTGTTCAACATTATACTAAAAAAGTAATAAAAAGTTGTTCCTAAAAATGGAATAAACCCGCCACTCACAAAACATGTAACTTTAAAATCTTAAACTGAATGAATCTTTTCACAACCGTCGAAAGCAATTTCCTTTTCTCGTCACAACTTCCATTTTAAAAGCAAAAATATGATGAAATAGAAATACTGAATTGAGTCAGGATATTGGCGCAGACAGAAATAGGAAATTAGATTTCTATTTTTGCCTTCATAATACTCAAACGTGAGAAAATTCTTTGATTTATTTTTGTGTATTTTTACACGGCTCATGTATATTTTTGCAGTTTGTAAATGAAGATTTTTAATTAACAGAGGTCTTCAATTTAAGAAGTTACTTGTTCGCTTGTATTATTGAAATTATCTCGACGTTTGGATACACAAGGAATATAGAAAATTATAACAACTTTAAGCTGCGTTAATATTTTTAAATTTAACTTTTTTATTCATAAAAGCTTTGTCGCTCCTGCGATTGTGTCATTTTGGTAATAGAAATACAATAACTCTACACATTGACATGATAGATTCCACCCTATTAGTCTGAAACATTATGAAGAACTCTCAGGTTTTCTTACGATAATTTGCTTCACCGAAGCAAGTGCACCGAGCACGCGTGCTGAATTCGAACCCAGGCCCTCTGTTCGGGAGTCCAACATTCAAACTGATTTTAAGCATTGACCATAAAAACAGATACAGATAAAGTAATAACAAACAACACTATAACTTATGTGACTTCACGACAGTTACTAGTGAAGTTACTGAGGATTATGAACACATATAATATTGCAACTGGCCATCAATCACCGGCTCTGTTCGTTTTACGAGATTGCGGAGTTACCGCGCTAGAATTAGGTGCTCTTAACGTTTGGCTAATACCGCAAAGCTTCCCACGGCGCAGTGTCTTGGCTCTTGGCATGAGGGCCGGATGCGAAGAATGCACGCTCATTATCGTGTTCACAGCAGCTACGTAATGCTGTGCACGTGTTTCACCACGAGGATATTTCGATGTAGTCGTAGTTATGTGTGCAAATATTTGGAATTCAATTGCAAAGGTCGTAGTTTCACACACACGAACAACACTCGAAAAATGGTTAGACGAGATTTTTAAAGACGCAAATTTTTCTATTTGTTAACTTTTTGCACTAAAACAAACTGCAAATATGACTGCAAGCCTTATATTACATCAGTGAAAACCACATCCAAAACACGTAAACCGTTTGTGGGAAACTGGAAGTCACAGGCAAAATATAGGTAAGACGAAAAATCTAAGAAGCATTAGTATTTGATCTAATGAACTAAAAAACACCTACTACGAAATTTTCTTAAATATAATCCATGTGTGTTGTATTGTTTAATGCAATTATTAAGTGATATCATCTAATGCAATTTAGGACGGTGACCTATAGCGCGCTATGACCCTACCTACTGATCCAAGGGTCCCAAGTTCGATTGAAGCCAACACTCCGTGTCAAGGAACGATAACGTGGTGTGAGTGTATAATTAATGGTCGTGTAAACGTTACAGAAATGTGTTTAAGTACTTAGTTTTCAGTGTAAATCATATTATATAAATAAACAAATACACAGCTGTCATCGTGGAAGCTTGGTTCAAACAGCAATTTGTCAGATGTAATCTGGCGCTAGTCTTGGCCACTGACTGGCGTCGCCACGTCGTACAGCAGGTGTTGACACTTTGTCAGAATGTCTCATTACTCTCATTCCAATGTTCCGTGCGGTAATCAGTTCACCATTACCTTCTTTGGCAACGCTTCGGTTATTGGTCGTAACTTATTGTCAGCTGGATCCATCTTTACCACCTGTTGAAATGACCTATATGTATGTGTCTACACATGTAATAAAACTGTAATCAATGTCTGCACATAGAAAATATTTGCGTGTATTTTAATAACTCTACACGCTAGTGTACACACGCACAGGTATACACTTTATTTTTCACTTGTACAATTATTGAACAGCAAGAATGCCTGCTACATCAATTGCATTTACTTTTATCCTCCGAACAGTAGCGCCATCCATGTCATTCCCAAAAGTATGACATGAAGTCAATAGCACAACTGAATTACTTACAAACATTTAATATTCAGATCAGCATCTGCTATTAGCTTAAATAACTAAAATACCAGAACAATATATATCGGGTTTATTTTATTTTATGGAACTAACACTAGGTTTTCCTTGTGGGTGCCATGGACAACACACAAATACTTTAATAATTATTTTTAATGTGTTATTTGTGTTATTCATACCACCATCGACGCAGGCAATCCTAGTGTGGGTTTATGAGTGTAGCAGCGTTTATTTATTTTTATTAAATTACAGCCATTACAGACAAACAATAAAGTGAATCTTAACTTCAATCCCAATCTGTTTATTCCATTAAGATTGCCTTGTTGCATTCTAAAGAGTAAAACCTCAAAGCTTTAGACGGATTCCAGAACTTAATAATTCGTATAAAAGATTTTCTGTACCGCATCTTAATGAGCTTGCAAATGCTTGTAATGAACAGAGCGATAAGCAAGAGCATTATCGTTCTTTATCCAGATCCAATAACTCTTGGAACTTGGATATTCAGTCGAGGATGGCGCGGAATTGAATTAGCTATTTAGTTTTTTATGGACTTAAGATAGTAAAAGCACACCACGATTCCGCTGACGCCAACGACAACTGTTACCGAAACAGAATAAGACTGAATTCGGGACTAGAATTGTTAGTACAGTTAGTATGAGTCTCGTTCTAATTCTGTTTCATTTATTCAGTTTTTTTGTAAGAAAAAATTGTTGGAAGTCTTTGTGAAGCGCTGAGAAATCTGCTAATTTATTAATGATTTTAAAGCAAAAGCAGTCGAAGCATTTGTAAATTAGCAGACTTCGGCCCCCGGTAGCCTGTGTTGATATTGATCGTCCGAGTTGGGCAACAGAGGGCACGGTCGAGGAGTTTATGACTGTTAATGGCAAAAATTTCTTAAGCACTTCCGTGCTTTGAAGGACACGTATTGTTGATCACGATTGTCATCGTTAGCTGTCGTTAAGATATTGGCCTTCGGGGCACAAAAACATCCGATTATGGTTGGTTATTTATCCGCTGTACCAATCGGCATTAGAGCAGCGCCAGCGTGGTAGAGTATGCTCCAGGCCAATTCAAAAATTGGCTCTGATTGATAACCACAACAATGGAAATTCCTGTTTCTTATGTTAACAGACGAGCGTCCTGATGGTGAGTGGTCACCGTCTCCCATGGTCATCAGTAACTCCAAAGGCCTCGGCACAGGGTTACCGGCCAAGAAAGTGAGAGAAAGAGTAAAGAAAGAAAACCTGGCTTCTAAGCCAGTTTATTACTAGCTTTAAAAGACAAGAGGCAGCCCTGTTAAAGTTTTATTATTTGAAAATGATTGAAATGTTTTCTAACCGCGATATTCTTTGATTCCCGGGAATTAATCAAAACAACCAATCAATTGTAACGCGGCGAGGGCGAATTATTGAACGTATTGTTCTTTACGTTTCCAATTTGAAGCCCTCTTTAAAAAGGGAGCCCATTTCATTCCTTTCATTATTGTTATAATTACTCTGTTGTATTATTTAAGTTGTGTATGGTTCAGGAGTTCAATTAGGGTCGCGAATTCCGAATTCGTTTTATTCAATTCGAATGTTATGTATTTAATAAAATAAAAAGTAACACATTCATTCCCGCACTAGGATTTTCTGTGTCGCGGGGAATTCGTGATTTTCCAATACAATTTCGTCAATAATAAGTAATTCCTGTTACACCATGTCATGTTCAATGCCTAATGCTGACTCTACTCCTAGGGGCCTGGACGCGAAGATCAACTTCCGAGAGAAAGAGAAGCAAATCCTCGACCAGATCCTCGGGCCCGGCCGCTACGACGCCAGGATCCGACCTTCGGGCATCAACGGCACTGGTGAGTACCGACGCTGATTACATTGGTCAAATGCACCATCGGCACTATTGTTTTAACTGAATCAATGAATCTAAATTCTATATAAATCTAATATTGTTACGTCATAGTCTGTCCAGTTTTGGTTTCGGATCTATTCGAGGTTTTGCAAAAGCTGTTCGCGTTATGCGCTGTGATGAGGAATAGCTCACTGTTTGCGGAAAATAATTGGATAGGTCCGAAATAAGTTAGGGTATCCAAAAGCTTTGACAAAATTAAGCCGTAACAGCAATAACATCGAACTTTAAGATATAACTGACCCAATATGGTCTTATATATCTTATCATAATGGGAGAAATTTTAAAAAGAAACCTTCTATAATAGAAGGAAATCTTATATGGCAACTTATCGAACTGATAGTGCATATTTACGGCTGAGCTACGACCAAGTAGCACAAAAATTGGCTAATAAAATATCGAATTCAGCTGCAAGTTACACTATAGTAGTATTAAGTCTTGCAATCTCTTAATTAACCGTTTTCAGCAGCTGTTATTCAGTATTAATACACGTAAAAAGATTAGTGAACATATCAAAAGCCAAAGGACTATAGGTGCAATCGTCGCTGTCCCTTGCATGACCAAATTCAGTACCTGTTATACATATTATTATGTATAGCAGTTTGTATAGTATATTATTATGTATTTGGTTGCTGAATAACAGCTGCTGAAAGTGGTCAATTAAGAACCCTTTAATACCTCTATAGTGGAACTAGTAGCTTAAAATGATAAATATATTGTTTAACAGCGTTCGTGGTACTTGAAATAATGATAGGTACCTATTAATAAAATCAATAAACGTAAAATTGTTCACTCTCACCGAAAAGACTCGTCTTAGACTGTAATTATTGCAAATAATGCTTTTTAGCGAGAACCTTACACCTAAAGTGGGTTTCAAAAACTGGTACCTACATATCACCTGTGCCCTCTCTTGGATAGATTGGGACGCACATTAGTTTTGCACAGAGTATTGTAACCTACATCAGGCACCTGCGAATTTAACGTGATTTTTTTAATATATTGTAGCATTACTCATACAAAGTTCGACAGGACATTGGATTTATATTTCTGCCACTGTCTGTCTATTTGTATCTTTATGCAGGATAGATTCCAAGATATTATAAGGGTAACTAAATATTATAATTTTCGGTATTAGAATGTAGTAATTAATAGATTAAACCCGAATGGATAAATAATTTATCCAGATTAGGGTTTTCGTAGTTTGTATTTTTAATACAAGTATTTAAAATAGTTCACTTCTATAAATAAAATATAAAAAAAACTTAAGTCCTGTAAAATGATTACTTATGAATGTAACCGTAAGTTTATTACCTCTAAGTTTTCTGTAAAAAGTATGTCAGGCAATGAAAACAAAAGATACTAAGGCCTATTAAAGGCCTATTAAAAGGCCCACATCTCCTAATGAGAAGGGAATTATGAATATGAAGCAAGGTGTGGTGTACGGATGAGAATGGCGAAGTTTGTGTCGTTTATTTTTTAATTCAGATTGCGAACGCTAGCGTACACTGTGGTTGGTAATTCATATTTCACAACTGCATGCTCTGAAAGTAGGACGTGCTTAATTCGAAATACAGAATATAAATACTAACTATCTTAATTTAGGGATGACAGCAACTTGACAGTAAAGATTTGGTACAGCCTAACGAACCGTAGAAAAAGAAGAGTATAGACCCATAGATGCCATCTATCGCACTCATACAAGAAAAGGAACAACTTAGGCCAATGACACAAAAAAAACGAGACGGAATAATACTAGGTTTTGTCTCACGTTTGCGTGCCGGTTTTTTCATCGAAAGCACAGTTGCTTATAAGCAAATTTAACAGCTGACCGTTGAATTTTTGTTGCGCCATATACAATTATAGTTTCTCGTGCTACGAGTATCTCATGTTGGCCACGTTCACCAGATTTCTATACTTCGCTGTCTACGTAACGAACACTGCAGTCCTCCAACAGACTCGTGTTGATAAGGTGATCTTTCGGAACGTTAGGACACTTTTTGTGAAAGAATAAAGTATTTTTTTCTAGAAATTGCAAAATTCAGAAAAAATTCAGAAAAAAAATCAGTACTCATTTATTTTTTAATCAATTTAATTTTCATTAATAATTTAAATTAATTTATTTAGGTACATACTTATTTAATTATATTTTTTTTCTATTTTGTCTGACATATTTATTTAATTGCACGTTTACTGAGCGCATTAAACATGCCAAACACGTAGTTTGTTAATCAAACACGTCAATAATCATTCTTCCAAATTTAATTTAAATTCCAAATATAAATAGTCATTCTTCCAAATTGTCAAAAGCTGAGGATACAATCATAATTATCTCAAAATACTAGAATCATGTGCGTGTATTATCTATTAATCATTTTGTTTTGTCGTGTGTCAATTAACATTGAAACGCGAAACGATTTTGAAAGCTAGTTTAAAATAGGTTATTGAGGGAAACGAGGTGAAATATGTCCGCGAGATTTTTATCACCTCAGCCCACATTGTTTAGCGAGATGTGTAAAAGAAAACAAATGGTTTCTTGGTGAATTCTTGTTGTGTTTAGTTTCTTGTACACGTGAGATGTAAATAAACTCTAAACAATTTCTGGGGATAAGAGTGATTGGTTTGTAAAAGTAATTTATTTTAGGCCAATAGATGTATTAAAGGTGTAATGCTATGGAAAAGTATAAAAGATGAGTGCGTATGTGTGATTAAACTTAGGTATGCATAATACCTACAAAATCATTATTTATCAATAATATAGCAATCAATATTTTAGCATTTTTTTGTTTTTTTTTCGCCCATAGTCCAATGAATATTATATTATTGTCATATAGGTAGATATTGTTATTATTAATACATGTAAATAGTTTTAAAAATCCACATTTTGAAGTCCATAATGATGTAACTTAATTTGTCTCGGATTTTTATTTATTTTGTAAATTTGGTACCTTTGCCATTTTTTTTATTTTTTTACAAAAACTCTTCTCTCACTGCGAGTATTACGTTTAATTGACAGTCGATACTCAATTTAATATTTATTTTTTGTAACTTAAAAATGCAATTTAATGTCTGATCATCAATGAGGTCATAAGCACAATAATTCAGTGTCAACAATGGAAACGTCGTAATATTGCTTTTTATTTTCGTCTGCGTGCCACACGACATCGCACACCACAAGGTTGAATTACAAACGTCAATATTCAAACGTTTATTTATTTTTGATGACCTAAAATTATATTTACGGTCTAAATTTTCTAACAATTTACCGATTTTACATCGATTTATCTGTAATCGCATATAGTCCATTGAAAAGTTACATTTGCTTTTATCATTATTAATTACAAATTAAATTCTCTACATGTTTGGTTAATTAAAATCAACCTTGTCGTCAACCTTGAAATGTATTTTTCGAGTTTCCCGAAGAATATTTTACCTGGCAAGAAAGATACCCTCGTTAACGGTTTATGTAGAACACGGATTAGGAACACTCGTAATATTTCAACGGACGTAAAAGGAAATATTTTTCTACTAAAATGATTTTGGTCCTTCAAAGAAGTTGTCATTATATTTAATGGATTGTCGTGATAGGGCGTTGTCGTGTCGACGGCGTGTAGCTGACGGAGTTGGTTAAAAGTGTATATTGGAATGGAGAAACAACAAAATAATAAGTCGATTTCATTAAACAAAAAAAATAATTATGCAATACAATAGTTATGTATTAAATGTAACGAATAATGTACGGGTTTACATCTACTGCAATGATTTGAAGAAGACTCTACTTCCTTTTGATATATTTAGTAGGTACATTAAACTTTATTGTAAATTATTGTCTAATATTTAGATTTTGAGTGTAAATGTGAGCAAAATATCAAAACTACTCTGCTGCGTTGTATGTACATAGAAAACAATAGGGAAATTATTTTGCTAAAATATGTGAATGCAATAAAAAGTAAAATTATCAATATAATGTAGGCTTATAATATTACCCATGATGTGGACACGGTATTATTTCAGCGTTGTCAAAAAGTAACTACATGTGATAACATTTTTCAGATGTTACATTGTCACTGATCCCGCTGACACATTGGATACATGCCAGTCACTCTCGATAACTACAATGGTCTAGACGTATATTTTTAACCCATTACATTAAATACTAGTAGCCATCTTCCTATCGTAAACTTGCTCTTACTTTCACATTAAGAAATCACTTTAGAACAAATTGTTAATTATTTTTATCGAGCGTGTAGACATTTTCGTGTCTCCTCCAAATACTCTAAAAAATATCGGCATGAGTCACTTTATTAGTGAAATGAAATCAGCTTGAAAATTGGTTTATACGTTTTTGTAACCGTTGCGCTTAAAATTGCGAAAATATAAAGCGATTAAAATTTTGTAACAATTCATACAATAACGAGTTTGATTAGGTTTAGTAAAGATTTAAACAAGAAAACAATTTGGCGAGTAAGTGAGACCTTAATAATACAGGTAGTCTGCTATTGTAATGTGTCGTTGATCCTTTGGTGTTCTGATATCTATGGGTGGCGATGACTATAAATTAGGAGATTTACTGAATAGGATGAATCTCAATTAGATAAGGTATATATTTTTTCGTCTCGACTCCATCACTACATCGCCTCACTCACAATCAGGTGGGGGTTGTATTCAAGCATAGATTCTTATTAGCTAAACAACGATTATATCTGTAGGTATGTTTTATCTTTTTCTTTTAAGTCAAACTAAGTATTTTTCTAACAGAAACGATAAATTTGCGATTTCGTTATCGATACAACAAGTGCGTTACGTTCCCGCTGCAATCCGTCCATTTATCAAGCTTTGGGAACAATATAATAAAATTGTTCCATTCATTCATTATTTTACTATAGTCTAATGAATTCCGTCCTTAATATTCTGAAATACGTAAAAATGTTCTTTAGTTTTAATGTCATATTAAAATAATTAGTTTGCGATACTCATAAGTTATAATGTTCTAAATTTTTTATGTAAAATAAGTACCTAGTTGATAATTTAGCAGACGGGCACCCTGATTACAGTCGCCCATGGACACCGCAAAAATTGGAAACCAAAAAAAAACGAATCGAATTTCCAGACATTTTGTATTCGATTCCATTGAATATTAAAGCTTTCCAAGTAAATTCATTCAAATATTACAGTCAGGTAACAGGCCTTATGCAAATTGGTGACATTAACGGTAATCATAATAAACAGCAATAAATTCAATGACATTAACTCTATATGTACAGAAATATTAATGCTCTAAAATATTAAAGAGTGGCGTGCTTAGTGCAAATTAACACGAAGTTCGACTCAAACAAAAATGTAAAAAAATGTGTTTTTAATTTTCCTATTGTTCACTATATGGTAGAAAATTATTACCTGTGTATGGCAACATTAACGAGTATAAAGGTATGCTTGCACGGTTCGGTTGACACTTCACAATAGAAAGAATGGAATGAACGTGGAATGGAGATTCAATTAATTAGAGTAGGTATAAAAGTTGTTGTGGATTGTTCTAGGAACACGATGTCAAAGACTGTCTGTATTATTATTATTAATATGGGACATGACAATGTGTATTTAATTTTATTTATTTTAGTCTATACGTAGACTTCTTTCTTTTGGATTTTTGGTATGGTAAACTTAAGACTTCTCTCATTTCCTAAAACTTGATCGGAGTTAAATGTGTTCATAAAAGTTTTAATTTGATTTTTTTTGTCAGGTATGGTGTCACACGACAATCACTAAACAGAATAAGCCAAAACTAAGCTTACCTATTTGTATTTTGTACTGATTTATCCCAATAGTTTAGAGATAAACTATCTAGGGCGCACTGTTTGGATATAATTAAATAACGTTATTGTGATTACCTACTGCAATAAAAATATGTAATAAGAGCTGCGACATTTAAAAATTACATAAATGGTTAAACGTGACCTACGATAATTTTATAACAACAACGCGAGACGAAAACTAACATGAACGTTACTATTATTTGTTATTTTTCTCGAAGCGAAGTGAGCGTGGATTATGTTTCAAGTTTAAAAGTCAAGGACTAAGTAGTGGAATTTAGATATGGTTTAACGGAATCTGTGCCATCATGCTTGTTTGATTGTCATCGGAAAAGTTTTCAGTTATACTAATTACATTTATTTTATAACTAGCTCAGAAGGTTTTAACTCTTAGTCACAAAATTATTATCTAGAAACTCAAATTCTGATGTTTCCGACCACATATTTCTGATATTTTTAACGACTGTCTAAACTTTGATATTTATTTACTTTATTGCGAATTTATTGTAATGAAGCTAGTAACTTAGCAATCATTTTAATTCAATTATTAATTAACTGGTACGAATAATTAGGTTTATTTGAATTTATCAATTAGAGGCTACATTTAAATTTAATATTTCATAAATTGGGTTCCATAATTATGGTCGTTGGGTTTAAAATAATTTCCTCGAAGCTGCTCCTATGTACTTATAGACAACTATATTGCAATTTTATAGGAACAAACCGGTATGTATAATATAGAAGCATTTGTACACATTATGGTTGTACTTTGCCAATACATACAACATAAACCCTGTGTAACTTCTTTGCTACTTTCTATTCTGTATACTGGTGGTTAAATTATGATATTTCGACAGATGGTCCTGCGATAGTTAATATTAACCTGTTCGTCCGAAGTATTACCACCATAAGCGACATTAAGATGGTTAGTAACGAAAGTAAAGTGATGTTCGAGCGTAGCTTGCAGCGCTACACTAAGCACGATATTTCATCTGAAATAAACTACATAAAATTCTAAGACAACGGAATCTGATTGAACATATCTCTAAGGCTAGAAATGTACAAATATTTAATTAAAATGTGTAATAAATAATCCATTAGTTGAAATATCGTGCTACGTAAAGCGTGACCCCTTTTCTTTTTGTGTTGCAGTTATTAACAATAGTAAATGGACAGTGACAAATCGAAATGAAAAAAAATATATAACAAAGAAAGTATTGTATTGGACACTCACCTATATCAAATGTTATTATACTTGGAACAAAATCGTACACGTCTCCTGTGGTTATTGAGAATTAAAGCAAAAGGAAAAATGCTATAATGTGTTTATAATTTGGTTACTATTGTTGATAACTAACTCGACTATGGGACTACTAATAGATCTTTCTGTGTTTCAAATATTTTATAAAGCGAAGTAAATCATCTTTCTAGGCATAAATTAGTAACTATTCTTTGTGTTCTAAACACTGAGAATTTACATAAAATTATGTCTCGAAAGTGGTTAAGTGTCTAAGGGTGAGTTCTCACAGCATGAACTCGAGAGGATTTTTTTATTCTTCTTGTTGGCCGCATGAGTGCGGGCGTTACGTTAAAACGAATGATTAAAATGTAGCAATTTCCGAACCGAATATGACTATGGCTTTCTACCAAATAATTAAACTAGGTTAATGGCAACACTAAAAATGGCACCAAAATAAATTCTAAATCTAAATAGGTACATGCATATTTCTCAATTCACTAAATATTTTATTTACGTAAAACTTAAAATATAACTTAGAAATTGTAATACAAAACATAGAAAAACTAAATCGTTTTAAGAAACGTGTTATGTTACGGTATTACTAATACAACAATGTAATAGTAATTTAGTGTAGCTGGTTTAAAATGTATTTCTAATAATAATAGCACGTATACACGCGAAATAAATCTAAAAAAGTATAATAGGTTTTTAGGTACATTGTGTGTAGAAATATTTTTATCCTATTTCATTTTTTTTTTCTTTTTTGAGTGGGCAGTGTTACAAAAAAATATATAAAACTGAATTAAAATCCAATTAATTTAACACAAAGGAAGATATTTTTTGTTTATATTTTATTACTTAAATAATTTGTGATGAATATAAGTGCAAGTTAAATATGACTTATATTTCTGTCAGTTCTGTAAATACACCTATTAGTCTTCATTATTAAACCAATTGTACCGACTGAGGTGTGTTTAATCATACTAAGTCACCATTAAATATTAGCGACTGGTAGTTCAAATACTTCACTGTAAGAACTGCCATTCATTTTATTATAGTCAATTTATACAGTTAATGACAACTTAAGTTTTAATAACCAAAAGGATTTAGCGAATTTCCCGTTATTTGAGTCAAATCCTGGCACGAATCAATACGAGTAGACAAGACGTTAATTAATTCATTTAAAAATCCCCTACTAAGTACAATGAAATTGCTACAAGATTCGCCGACCGATTTATGTAAAAATTTTGTTCTTAGACGCCCTATTTAAATTTTCTGTATCATACACGAACACAAATTCCTATAAACAAGCCAAATTAGACACTGTTCTCCCTTCAGAGTTAATTTTTAGTTATCTTCCGTTAGTTTAAACCTTAGCAAATTAGTTTTATATTTAGACTCCGTAGCAGTAAACCTTGACCGATTCCACAGCTAAATATAAGATTTTCAGGTGAAAAGGTGAGTGGCCAAGTACTAACCGAAAGTCCACACGCTCTAGGGCCTAGTCCACGATATTTTGTGATTTATTATCAACCGTATATTTTGCTTGGTACTTAGATGGGCCAGCGGTAGTGAGTGTGAACATATTTGTCCGAAGTATATCAAAAATCGATGACGTCACCATGGTAAGTTCATTGACCGACTGGACCGTGCATCTAGCCTAAGTTAAAGTATGAGTTTTTGTTTTTCCTACTATAAAACGGTTACACGACTCTTTCCAACAAGTCAAATGAATGGGCAATTCTCTCCACTTGCGAAGGAGCGGTTTACCCAACACGTGTAATGTTTAATTTTTTACGATTTCTTTTTTCAATTTTTCCCTTTGGTGTTGACGACCAAAATCGTTTTTAGTGCGCTCAATTCTTCATAATATTAAAGAGCCGAATTTATTTTAAACGAATCGGAAATATAAGACTAAACGTGTCTTCTTCAAAATTGTTAGGTGTTTTTTATTGTTTCTTCTTTCTTAGAACTCGACAAATATTTATTTAACTGGCCTAGCGACCTCATGTTCAGGGACATCAGCTTCAAGTAATGAACTGGAATTTCAAATTCTTTTTCCAAACAGTTCCATTTCATTAACGAACCTAACATTCGCATATTCCATTAATTTTCGCGTATCATGACTGATTTCTAAGAGACGTGTAATCACGTAGCAGGTCGGTCGCAAAACTGTCGATGGTTTTGGAAACAAATTAACATTCTAAATGTTTTTTCCTCATAAAGGCGATGCGCCAACGTTAGTACGCGTCAACCTGTACCTCCGTTCCATCAGCAAAATAGATGATTACAAGATGGTGAGTTTCAACACATGACCAATTAATAAAACGATGTAATCAATATTCGATGACACTTTTATTATAAAGCAAAGTTTTAAATTATTATAATGTTCGTTCAATTGGAAAACTGCCGTAAAACTTTGTTTATAATAAAATTGGCCATAATCAAATGGATATTTAGCAATGTTCGCACTCTGCTAAACATTCTCAAGCTATCGTATATTGGACATGTGTATGTGGTTTTTTACTTTTTTATTTTCCTTTTGTTAATTTTTGTTTTATTTTTGTTTATTATTTTGCACTGTTTTCCCCTTGTTCAATTAACACACTCATTTATATGTACAGCCCCTTTGTAATACTGAATAACTACAGTACTAAGATGTGCGGTGCGGAACCACGTAGCACAACTTTCTTGATCTGTCAAAAAGATTAATTAAAATCCTCTTTGAAAATTTAACCTTCAGTTACTTTTTACGTTTTGAATTTTATTTAAAGCGCTTCATTTATTTTTATTTATTATTTAGAGGGCACGCTCCGGTCGTTACTGTAAAAACACGATGGACATCGGCAATCAATGTAGTAAGCACAAAATTTACGAGCTTAAAAGAACGCACCTAATCCTACAGACGATTTGATCAATTGGTAACGAGACGAACAATGTTGAATCGTATGATCGCAATTCGCTTCTAGTCAGGCCACAGGGTATCGCGGCCCGCACCTACACTTCACTCATACTTAACATTTATTTTCTGTATATTTCTTTTGTCAATCATGCTTCTTTTATTGTCATGCTGTATTATTTTATGAAGATATTATAAACATAAAAACTATTTTGGTCGTGTAAGTTGACTGTAATTAACATTGTCGATATTGTCTTGTTCATGTGAATTTGTGTTGTGTACAAATTACTATTGTATCGGGACTTCGTCGCGCCCGCACTCGGCTTGGTGCTTCTGAACGGTGGCTGATCACCCGACCGCAATATGTGACCCCCGCTCCGAAGCTAGACGTTATATTTCGTAGCTCTAGTTGTACAGGTTTTTAAGCCTGCATGCAGGTAAAATCAAGCATTCCTTTAACGAGTGCTCCAGACGGTGAGTTCGTTTCAAGCTGTGCTTGACACCAGGTAGTTAGGATGCACGGTGTGATTTTTCTGCTTTGTAT
The DNA here is from genome assembly GCA_905404295.2 of Ochlodes sylvanus. Classification (NCBI taxonomy): domain Eukaryota; kingdom Metazoa; phylum Arthropoda; class Insecta; order Lepidoptera; family Hesperiidae; genus Ochlodes; species Ochlodes sylvanus. The sequence continues at coordinate 9,708,294 of FR990144.1, forward strand.
AGAATTTTATATCGATATAAAAAGTACTAAATAAATCCTTAAGTAACAGAAAAATTGTTTGTGATCGATTCACAAAATAATAGATTATTTTACTTAAAAAATTCACACACGGCTAAATAAATAACAAATAAGGTTTTTTGTGTTTCTAACGATTTATATCGATATATTAATAAGTTAGCTTTTGGATAGATAATTTCAACACAATATATTTGACAGTAGGATTTTGTAAGGAGTGAAAGCTTTTTACTTCAGTCGTGGTATTTTCCATCAAATCAAAACGAAACTCGCTTAGCTCTTTTAAGCTAGTCTATCATTATATTTCAAGTTCTTTGTACATAAATTAGCACTTGAAATTTTGTTTAGTTACTAAGTAACTCTCTGAGTGTTTAATTATCAAGTTTGTGTACATATGTTTTCGTAGTTTTTATCGTAACTATCTCTTGTAATATTTAATAGTGATGTAACGATCCATACTACCTTTATCGAGTAATCAGTTTTCAGTCGAGTCTGGCGTTGTGCCAATATTTTAAGTAAGCGATTCATTCATAACAAGCTTTCCCGCATCCATCACTGTCCAACATTCAGTCTACGTAACACGATAATTACTACAAGTAATATCAACTTTATGATCATCTTTACGAAATTAACATTTCCTATTTCTATCTTTAACGAATTGTGTTTCGCTTTCCCAACAGTATTTGATTTTAAGGTGTTCAAATTTAACCTGTATAACATATTTTATTATGCCTTTAAAAAATTTAAAACTGAAGTTGTTTCACTTTGTACAAAGTATCAAGCTAAAGGCTTAATTCCTTAATTTTGAAACTTCGTTTGGTCAATACTATAGCGATATGTTAATAAATTAACTATGACTTAACTGTTCTTCATAACAATCGCGATTTGCAGCGAATCACCGTTCCAAAAGCTAACTTTACCAGCATGCCTAAAACTTTATTGCATCTGAAAGCTTTATCTGTTTACGATAATTCATTTGACTTGCTCCTGATGTCGAGGGATCGATTGAGTTAAATAAATTGTTAATTGATTTAAATTATTAACGAAGAACCTTCGACACCACTCTTTTATGTTATGTAATCGAGTGTGGAATTTTAGTAGTAAAATAGATAAGAATAATTGGCGATTCCCTTAAGGAAATATTGGCGTGTACATTCTTGTAAAATTGTGAAATAGATGTACTTTTGAATCCTTCGCTTGAAATATTGATACATGTTGTATTAAAATACGAGGTCTTTTATGATAATCTAATAAGAAATTTCTCATTACAATTCTGAAGGTATTTTACGCTACTCCGTTGTGGCTGTCTCTGTTTTGACTATTCTATCATCTAGTACGTTTATCATAGTATCAAATAGTTCTAATTTTATACCACCAATACATTATATTGATGTAGTTATAATCATCTTCACCTTAAACATTAATAAAGTAGGTATTGATACTCACAGCATTTCTTGGTAAGAATTTTCACTATTATTTTTTGAGCAACCTATTACTTTAAAGACATTGTACTCCGTACTATACGTAGACTTTAAATTCTCACTGTAATTTGTTCACGATTAGGTTATGTTAGTTTAGTACAAACGAAAAGAAAAGCGCTCGGGGTAACGTAAAATACCTATGCCTCATTATGAAGTGATAAAATTAGCACCAAAACACGAATGTTCTCATTCAAGTCTACATGTAGTTTTTGAATAGACTCTAAGCGAAGGGGCCTTGAAGCTTCTAGTATTTCAACAACGCCTCCATAAATATTGAAATCTGTAAATTCAGCATTGATAGTTTCCAATAACTTTGGAATATTATTAAGGTAGCCACCACATTACGTGGTTTGCGTTGCTTTGATAGAAATCCAAAGTTTTCCAACCTTATAGATGGAGTGCTAAAGACTGTTGTAATATTACAGGAATACTCTGTTCAGTTGACGTTCAGAGAACAATGGTTAGATGAGAGGCTCAAATTCAATAACCAGGGAGGTGAGTGACACTGCATTTATCTAAAAATATGTTGTCGTTTCAAGCATTTAAAATAAACGTTATTTCATTATTGTTACACACTGGTATTTTTTACACTATATTTCAAACGGAAGCAGTTAATATTGAATTTTTATGAATTGTGACGTTATTTGGTCATGTGTAGTTTTAAAAGTACCTAATACGTAAATCTACAGTTGTAGTCTGGTTTTGATGGGAAGTATCAAGAAAATAAGTTTTAATTATTCAGCTTTGAAATAAGAATATTTTCTATTTAGTCGACTTACAAAATCCCTTTTACTAAATTTCTATGTCCTACTAGGTCGTCTCAAGTACCTGACGCTGACAGAAGCCAACCGTGTCTGGATGCCGGATCTCTTCTTCTCCAACGAGAAGGAGGGCCACTTCCACAACATCATCATGCCCAACGTGTACATTCGGATCTTCCCCAACGGCAACGTGCTCTACAGCATCCGAATCTCGCTGACGCTCTCCTGCCCCATGAACCTGAAACTCTACCCTCTCGATAAGCAGACTTGTTCGCTGAGGATGGCTAGCTGTGAGTAATATTATATCGTCGCAAAGTTTGAAAGTATTAAAATTGAATCTAAAGACTGTATTTAGGGAATCTCTTCAAATGGATCTCCTTTCTCCATTCTTCATCTACATATCTACTTTTTCTTTTTAGCAACTTATTTGTTCAAAACAAATATATCTTATTATATTTCTACGTATTCGGATCACGCATACGCCGTATTTTTTACGAACGTGTTCATTAACACCTGCTTTATCTTTATTTATAAATATTCGATATCGCCACAAATTCAAAACTTCCTGTAAAATGTTGGAAGTAGGTAGCATTGAGATCGATTGCATGATTCGTAGTAAAGATGTTAAAATATAATATGGTAAAAAGTTAAAGATATGAACAGTCGCAAATAATAAAAATAAAATTATGCATATCATACATTTTATTATTATGACTATTTCATTTCAAAATTTCATAATGCGTACATACAACACAAAGGCACATTGCGTAAACACTAGTCGCCGTGGAGTAATTTAAACATTGTTTCCTAACATTGCGCGTCTATTTCATTATTTTTAGCTTTTAATTTGCCTCTGATGAAATGTTGATTTAAAACATGTTTGAAACGAATTTGAGCAACATATTCGTGGTGATAACGTTATCTAAAAGCTATAGTCATGAGTTTTAGAACAAATTAAGGGGAATTTGAAGCTCGCTAAACACACGAGAACTATGCGGCTGATCTTCAACAATGAGTATTTATAACATCCATCCCATATTTATATTTTAAATAGTTAAGCCTGGTAATGATACATTGAAATCTCTACATACTAAAATGGGGTTCAGTCGTAGCTGAAATCTACCAATCACTTTTAGGTGCACTATAATAATATCATGAATTAATTATTATATTATATTACTTAATAGAAATAAATAATTTTGATGACATTCAGAATCTACTTAAGATTTTGTTAGAATCTTAAAATATTAAAATATTTATTTTCTCATCTATCGTTTTAGCAAAATAATTGTGCAACTTTTATTGTATTTTTATACTTGGGAACCTACTCAGTACTTCATAACATGCATTGATTTATGACCCCAGTTACTATTTTGGGTATTGTTGTTATTTGCAATGTTTTATCAATCCACAATGGAGCAGCGTGGTGGAGTATGCTGTAGGCCTCCTCAGCTATGAGGAGAGACCCGTACCCTGTAGCGGGCCATTAATGGGTAGAAGCCATGAACGTCATAATACGCCAATGCTTTATAAGTCCTTTATTTTTATTGTAAAAGAAGCAAGCAATTTTAAAGACTATACTACTACAATATTATTCAATTGGAACGGAACCTGGTATCGTACTATTTTTTACAATGAAGAGTGTCGAATTTTTCTTAGGTTCCATTCAGTTGATATTTGACTAAGTTTAGCATCCTGAAACAGATGGTTGGACGACGGATGACCTTGTGTTCCTGTGGAAGGAAGGAGACCCTGTCCAGGTTGTGAAGAATCTACACCTGCCTCGCTTTACTCTCGAGAAGTTCCTCACTGATTACTGCAACAGCAAGACTAATACCGGTAGGTGTTCAATAAGATTATAATTATGCATTATGTTAGTAATTTAGTAATTTAGTTTCCTTTTCAAATTCAAAGTCATTAATTTGGGTTATTATTATTAATTATGTCAATAATACATTTATATACGTCGCGTCTCATTGTAGCTCAATTTCAAAAGGTGCTTTATGATTTAGGAGAAAAAAACGAATAGCACATTTTTTAAATTAATAATTAATTACAAAATAAACTTCTAAGCATAGCCGAACTGGAGGCGATACTGTTATTATCAGGCACCCTTGTATACGACTCTACTATATTCATCGCAACACTTATACTGTTATATCTTGTTCTCCAGGTGAATACAGTTGCCTGAAGGTGGACTTGTTGTTCAAGCGCGAGTTCAGTTACTACCTGATCCAGATCTACATCCCCTGCTGCATGTTGGTCATCGTGTCGTGGGTGTCATTTTGGCTCGACCAGGGTGCTGTGCCTGCCAGAGTATCGTTGGGTAGGTTTATTTCTGTAAAATATCTTAGTTTATTTGGATGCTGTAAAGTTCATAGCGGTCCTAAACTGCTTCCCTGTTAAACGCCATTCTATAATATGGGACATCGTACCGATGAAAAAAGTTTTTACATCAAGAATAATTTATTTTATAATTATAATTTAAGAATATTATTTTTTACTAACTATTGTCATTACAAAATTTAAGCGATAAAAAAATATTGACTAAAAAAACCAAAAATTAAAAGTCAAAAGCTATTGCCAAATCAACTTAACTGCTAATCGTTATGACTGTGATAATATGAGATCACCACAAGTTATTAAATCATCAATAATAATAATTCCAGGAGTGACCACGCTGCTGACCATGGCTACTCAATCATCTGGAATCAACGCCTCTCTGCCTCCCGTCTCGTACACCAAGGCCATTGATGTTTGGACTGGCGTGTGCCTGACATTCGTATTCGGCGCTTTACTAGAGTTCGCGCTTGTCAACTACGCGTCTCGTTCGGACATGCACCGCGAAAACATGAAGAAGAAGAGGCAAGAGATGGAGGCGGCAGCAAGCATGGATGCGGCTTCGGATCTGCTGGATACTGATAGCAATGCCACCTTTGCAATGGTGAGCTTGGGATTATAATAATTATTTTTGACTGTAATTGTAACTGCAATTTATATTACATACCTCCATTTGAATGGCGCTGGTATTGTTATAGCTTCAAAGAATTCAGAAGTATTAATTAAATTTTTATTGCGTTCCTTTTTATTGTTTGTGGTCTCATTTGAGGTGTACCATAGTTATAACGAATGAAGGAAATGGTCGTAGATCCAGTTCGAATTAAATGTTGAACTTTAGGAACTTTTTACATAAGTACTTAAAAAATTTAAGTGTGAAAGAATAACAAACATGTAACAAGCGTCTTCTATGCCAAAAAAATTGGTAAATCGAACCGCGATTGCAGAATTCAGATGAAATATTTATTATGTATAACCAAGATACTTTAAATTAGAATTCCACACTTTGGTTGTGCGGAATAAGCTAGTGAGTGTTCTTGTCGTCCCTGACTGGTCTGCAACCAACAGAAACCGCTGATGCGGGGCGGCGGGGACAAGATGCGGCAGTGCGAGATCCACCTGAACCCGCCGCGGAAGAACTGCTGCCGCCTGTGGATGTCCAAGTTCCCCACCCGCTCCAAGAGGATCGACGTCATCTCGCGCATCACCTTCCCCCTCGTCTTCGCGCTCTTCAACTTGGCCTATTGGTGAGATCCTGAGCTTATCTGCTTGTCGCTTATTTATTTGTAGCTTATAGCAATACTGAATCTAAAAAACTCTATCTTTCTTTTCGTCTGGAATAATAGTAGAATCAGAACTATTTTCAATACAATGTAGGTTATTTGAATACCAATTATTAATATCATACTACCAATTATTAATATTAATATTCACCGGAACACCCTTTTCATTAATGCTCCCCATAAAGAGACTTGTATTTCAGACAGCTTTATACCGTCAAGATTTCATCACAGTACAATGTTTCCAGGTCGACCTACCTATTTCGCGACGAGGACGAGGAGAAGTGATTCGAGAGCGAGACGGGCGGCGCCGCAGACTTGGCGCGGCTGTACATCGCGGTGCTTGCGCCTTATGCGTTCTTCGTCGGCGCCTACTGCCTCTGCCTCGCCCGCCGCCCGGACGAGCCCCGCGGCCACCCCGCCGTCGCCCCCCGCTCCCCCCGCACCAGACCCCTACGACTCCAAGTATAGCAAAGCGCCGCATGCGTCCCTAAACGCGGCTACAATACGAACGACCGGCCTGCCAATGTACGAAACGACGCCTGTATATGCAATCAAAGGCTGACCGAAGGTCGTATTAACGTCGACCAGCCCATCGATTACGATCGAATTGACATATGCACATGCAATCGAAGGCCGACCGAAGGTCGTGTGAACAGCGATCAGCCTATCGATTATGATCAAAGCGACGCCTGTACGGGCAATCGAAGGCCAACAAAAATTCGTATCAACGTTGACCGGCCTACCGAATACGATCGTAGCAACGGCTGCGCGTGTAATCGCTTGCCGAACGAAGATCGCTGCTCCCAATTCGGAGCCGGCCAACGTGCTGAGAGTCCTATTTACGGGTATTTCGCTGGTTTCAATAGCCCGCCGTACCGGAGGGCGCGCCGTACTAGAGACGTAGAGAATGAGATCGAAGAGATTCCCGTTAGGCGCACCAGTAGCAGTTGTTGTTGCATACCAAGGTCTCGTTGCCTTCGACATCGTCCTAGTAGATCAAGACGTCACCCGTATATCGTTGAAGGTGAACAGGTACCCAGAAGACCTAGTAGAATGCAACAGTTTATGGAAGAAACGATGCGAATAGACACTGACAGTTGTCTCCGTAATCGTAGACGCAGTCGTTCTCCGATTAAACATCTGAATGTGGCTTATTATCGGGTACCTGATCTTCTTTGGCACAAATGTATTAGGCCTAAAGTCGTTCCGGATTACTGTCGTAGGTTTAGAATTGTAAGTTTTCGTGACGAACTTCTCAAAGAAATTACTTATACTCGTAGAAGCTGCGGTATGAATATTCGTATTAAAAGTCGCAATGGGATGCATGCTAAAGCTATACAAAGTAGTTATAGGCGCCATATTAGACGTACGAATCAAACGCGAAACGAATATGGACGTTCGCATAAAAGTAATCAATATATACAGTTTGCGATGGTTATAAGACGTATAAAGTCGTGTGGCGAGATAGACAGTCGACATACTCTTGCTTTGATACCGGTAATTAAGAAAATTCGAGTCAGATATGTCACTGAAAATATTCATATGCCAACCATCCGGCATATCCGATTCGCAAGCGTCTATCTTCAACCACGTGTGTCGGCTTTATCAAGAAACCGAAGTATGTGCGATATGGGATATGATGCGTGCGATATGGGATATAATGCACGCGATATGGGATATGATGCATGCGATATGGTACATGACACGAGCAGTATATCAGATGAGTGTTCAAATGTTGCGTGCAATATGCCAGATTTGTTTGTAAATAATATGTGCGACATGTCGGATATGCGCGGTGACAGGTATACACAGTATCCTTAGATTACTTATATTGAAAATATTTTAATGTAATTCTGTGGAGTAGTGATCGCAGTATGCTCTACGAATATTATTGTGATTTAGGGTTAAATTTATGTTTATTATGGTTGTAATGTATTGATGTTATATTTTTGATATTTTTAGAGCTGAAGAATGTCTTGGGCTCTAAAAATGTAGTTTATTAGTGATAGTTTTGTAAATGGGCATACGAATATTCACACACGAGATAATATGCGTAGATTAGATGTTGCGGGGCGCGTAGGCGGCTTTAGGAATCTTAATAGATTAGAATAAATTAGGAGAGTACTTTTGGTTCACAAGTTTTTGATCGTTTTACCTAAAGGCGATATCCTATAGTAAGCGAGGTTGGGTTGCTAGGTAATGCATTAAAATATTTTATTTATATTTTTATCTACTCTACATTTTGTAGCGGTTACTCTACAGCTGTATTATTTTGTTTATTTAGAGTGAAGAATAATATTTATGTAGGTAATTTTTAAAACATTATCTGTGACTCAACCTAATAGACGTAAGTTCAGAATATATGGATCGAGTATCCGACACCATCTTTAACAGTATTAAAGCCTATCGATTACGATCGAGTCTAAAGACTTAGATTAGTGTCTGAGACTTACCCTTTACGGTGTTTAAATCATAGTAAGAATAGTTACTACGTAATTAGTGTTATAACTATTGTACTGTACTCTGTCTAGACGTTACGGTACTTGACGTTCCTTAATATGGCTCCGAACAGGAAAGTGACAGTGACAGTGTGGATGACATTTGACATTTAGTGCTTAATGATTCCACAAACGATAAGAGTACATTTTAAAACTGTTAGATACTATTAAAGTAGTCACAATTACCTTATAAATAATAAGGTTGCATAAAGATTGAACAAAATGATTGGGAGCTGTCGTTTGATTATAAACTTTATTAATTCAGGGTAAGGTATAAAATGTGTATTAGATGGCATGGATGATTTTTTGAAATTTGAACATTGCTATGGTTATATAAATTTAAATAGACTTGCCTTGAATCTATGAAAGGTTTCAAACAGACTAGTTCCCAACGTCATGTAAAGTTCTTTCTATCTTTAGTATATCTTATCCCCTAGCGTAGGGTATATTTTATTTTAACCATTTTTAGGATATACTCGTCTTTGAGACAAAAAAAGGAATTTATCTTAAAAAAACTATATGTGTAGCTTAGAATAATCTATTTAACGTTTCACGTTATAAACGATACAGGCCGATATCTCTTACTAGAAAAAAACATTTTTTATGATGGCAACTTCATTATAAAAGCTGATATGACAAAACATATTATTTTCGGCAAAATAAGAATTACAGCAACATAATTATTGATAAAAAAACTACAATATATAAATTTATTAAAATTGATAACATTGTTTTTAACGTGGAACACAAGTAAATATGTCTTGAAATTGTAAATATTCGGGCCTACTCTACACCTGTGTCGCTCACTGTACAGTTACCTATATTATATTTAATGGATTTTAAGATTTTATCGACGTACATTTATCATTATCCACTATTAAACATAATCTGTATATATTATCGATGTCATTAAAAACTGGTAACATTGAGGCATCTCTTTGAAGTTGTCAAACTGACATTTGAACGAAGGAAAGAAAGAAAAAGATGAGATGTGATTTATGATGTAGGACTATGTGATGAGATGAGGCTGTATTTCTGTATCTGGTAGTAAGACTCAAAATTGAGATTAATTGTAAATACGATAAGTTTTATAAATGTCATAACATCGAGCTATTTACAAATTATTCAATGGCTATAAAGTTTGATACAATCAGGGATAATCAAGGGAATTATTGAGAGGAAGATAAGACTAAATGTTAATGTTAATACATTTATATAATGAATGTAGATTTGAAAATTGCTTCAACGGGGAAATTGAAATTATTTCGTTACCCATAGGGATATGTTAGCCTCCGATAACATCACTATAATAATATCTCCATGATTGTCCAAATAAAGAAGGAAAGAGTTGCCTTAATGTTCGACATTAATAAAATATTTTAATGTATCGATGTATTATATCATTATTAACTATTTAGAAATGTATTAGAAACATTACGCCACAACTACTAAGCACAATGCTGTACTGTCGGTTAAGTCTTCCTTTCTCGCTCATTTTATATTTCCGTCCTTATTTTTGACGTTAACTTTCTTTAAAGACTGTTCGACGAAAGTTGAAAACAACCAAAATAAAAGTACATATAAGCTCAATGGTCGTTACAAATTACGGGACGTTATTATTTTGAGTGCCGATTGATGGCTTGCTTGCGCGGCCTCGCGGTTGGCAATATCAAAAAGATGATTTTTTTTTAATAACAATGGGGTTATGGATTATAAGCGGGTGTTTCTATTACGAGACGTTTCATACTTGTCAAGTCTCGTCGAACAGACTAGATTTGGTTGTGTTGTGCACTTTGAGCAATGAAACTGTCGACAGATGTCGCTACTGAGAAGTAATTGTTTACAATGATACTTTACAATGTGTACTCCACCTCCTCAATGATTAGTATACCGTTGCTGTGAGTTCAGTATTTTGATATAAATAATGCAGTGTTAGAATAATTCAGTGTCAGTCTCAATGTTATGATGATTATGGATTCCCATATTTATTAGTGCGGAATCAAAATTGTTTTGGATTAGGATGGATGGATGATGGATTAGCAGTTATATATAGCTGTCGGGTAATTCAGCACTGATAGATATGAAGTCTCAACTATGTTAACTGTCTATGATATCGGTCAAAACTCTCGGTCTTAGGATGGATGTTGTCACTCTGTATTACAAGTATATGGTGAGGGTCGCCATATTTAACAGCATGAATATCAATGGATGGAAACTGACAGTTCAAAATATGGAACTGGATAATTCAAATACTGAATGTAACGGAAATATAGTAAAAAAGGTTCGAGTATTAAAAACGAATGTCAAAGCATAGTGAATTATTTTACGACAATTTAAATATGGCGATCTTATTCAATAATCGATATAATAATGTGAAATAGTTATTATTGGGATACGTCAGAGACAGTTTCGCTACCAGTGAACTATTAGTCTTTCTTTAATTTAAAGAGAATCCCATTCCTTTAAAATTAACGTCTTTCCTTATTTTGTACTGTTACGAAAACATTTATCAAACATTGGAATTCATTTTAGATATGTCCTTATCAGATATTCTTGGGCTGTGATCAAGCATGTTGTGTAAATCTTAAAAAACATTTCGGTAATTCGCTCTAATAAAACTTTAATGATATTTCACTACACACAACACATATTTGATACTGGCAATACAAAATCATGGGTACAATCTTCCTGTGCGAATGTTGAGAAGCGAGCATCTGAAAATAATGAGGTCAATTAAATCATTTGTTAAAATAATCGAGTCATCGACATATCGATGTTTGTTGAAACGAATTTAGGTATCGATTGAGCTCGGAACCATTGAGTATTGTCGATTCATGTTATGACTTTTAATCGTTTTAAAAATGTGAATGTCAAGATGGGTAAGCGCGGCAACACACTTTTTCTTTCTTTTTAAGATAATTGTGATACTGTAAATAATGCCAGGTTCTGGCATAAACTAAAAAAAAATTATTCAAAATAAAATTCAGGTATCAAATAGAAAGAAAATTATTGTTGTATTTTTTTCAACACATACTCGTAGTTATTATTAAATAAGCATGTGTTGCCAACTTGCAAGTCAAGTTAACCTCAAAAAATATAATGTGTGAGTGTGTTTGAACGCGTGTATCAGAATTTTTCAAAATTGTATAACTCGGAAGTGTGTCAGAACCACTGTAGAATATCATTCCCATTTATTTACCTATATCTAAATGGACTGTCGTATTATGATATGTCACTGGACGGGATTTTAATAAACGTATACCCATATTACCTTTGTTTCTTATTAAAACTTCACCTTATAGACTTCCATGGTTGGTGGCGACGCAGGTGAGCACTTACCATCACGTGGCATTGTTTTTATCACTCTTATGACTCAGATTGTTCAGTGGCACCAAGTTCTTCTGATGAAGGTCGCTAGCCCCTTTATCTGTACTCACCACTGTACTCTTTGTGGTGGTAGTGTTTCATACCCGCTCAGCTAGCTAACACCTCCCTTCTAAATTGAGCATTAAATTTTACGTGGTTTAGTCGCAGTGTCTAATAATGCGGGTTCACTGCTTCCCTTTCCCGGGGCCACATTGGCTTTTGGATGCTGATTTCAATGTGCTATGAAGATCAATTACCATCATGACCATAATATCTTCGTTTGACGGCACAACAAAAAACAGTGACCACATTTTATCATCCAGTGTGGACAATCAATAACGCGACCACTTGTGACAAACGCTGTCGGCATTATACGCGAGTACATCGCAAAGAAATACAATTTGTAGTTACACTTACCACAACACAATGACATGAAAGCGCCACTTTAACAGATAACCACAGCTTGCCGAGATTGGTGGTACTGGTCAATTAATGGATGGATGGATTGGTGTAACTGCCCCCGCCGGGACTCGTACCCGAAACCCTTAGCTTCGCAGGCAAGGTCACTTCACTACCAACTAGGCTATGTAGTCGAACCTTTGTAAGCTCTTACCTGAAGCAAGAATTAAGCAGATACCGTAGTAGTGGGAGACCATTCTTCTAGTTTTCATCAAGATTGTCCAGATTGATGGATATAGCCTCGTCTGCCGCTCTCTTGCCCCATCCAGAAGAGAAGGTCAACTGACCATTTGTTGCAGCAAACAGGTTTGCCATGGCCAAGCAAAAGAACAACGCCGTTCTTTTCACCAAACGCATGATTTCTGCCATAATCAATATAATGTAGACTTTTTCAGAAGAAATAAATTATCAGAATGGTGTGCGAAATCGAAGGCTGCCTTTTATATCGTACTGCGATTGTAAAGCTTTGGTCACGATGCAGGCGATGCAATGACGAAAGACGAAAAAAGGGTATGAGATATGAGAAGTTTTCATATAACATAAAAGGTAAATTACATTTAAAAAGGTGTAAAAGGTAAATTTTATTTAAAAAGGTATATAATATTTTAAAAAGACAAAATCTTACGGAAAATGATGTATAAAGGTAGACAGAAAATCTTTTCGAGAGCATTGTTAGGTATATTAGATAGGCAAGTTTTCAACGGATACTGCGACACTAACACGGTTTAGATGATTGTAATACCTAATACCAATACAAGTGAAATATTACGGTTAGTAAAATGGCCATTGTTGTAAATTAGACTCAAATAAATGATTGCAGTGTGAACTAGGTCTAAGATAAGATACCAAGTTTACTGAACAACCGAACTAAATCATGGAAATGTAGAGTTTAAGGCAAATGAAATAAAAGCTGAAATCGCGTAAGCTTTCAGGCAGTGAACATGTTTTGCTGTCCGTACAAATCTTGTATGGATGCCTCAATCAAGTGAAACCTAAAGAAAAACAATCATAATGAATACACAAACGTCCACACTTCCATAAAAATATAAGTAATTAATTAGAAAAAACCACTTACAAAAACGAAGATAAATCAACTGTATTCTCAGTTTGGTGATCTTCCATTTAATTTTCTCCAACTTATAATTGTTCAGAGACAAATTAAAATAAGACTTCTCGTATTTCTGCGTCAGCGTTAGATGTATAAATGGTCTGCGTCCCTTCAGAAAGCGTCACTTACATCTAAGCATTTACCGCGAAAACATCTACGCACAGAACAGGCATTAGAAATCAAACGCCATGTTCAAGATATATTTCTTATTCTTCCTCGTTGTCTGCATGTTCCTCGCCACTGAGGCACAGTTGACCTTCACATCGAGCTGGGGTGGCAAGCGATCGATGACACCGGTGCCGTGCAGAAACGATGAAGCGATCTCCAATATTTACAAGATGATTCAGGTGCGTTGCAAAATTGAAAAGGTTACGACAATCAACTATTTATTTTAAAGTTCATCATCGTCTTCACTCATCATCTTGAATTTATGTTAACGTTCATTTGTCAAAGTGTGTACTATGTGTTAACTCAGTTAATGAACTTTTGTTTCAAACTTCTTCACTGTTTCTTTACTTCTCTTCTCACGTGGCCTTAAGTTCGTGATAAATAGATAATCTTTTTGTTGCATTATTTTAGTTTCTTATTACTTCTCCATTAATATTGGCAATGTCTTCATCTAATCTACTACCATTAAACATTTTAGGACAAAGGGATAATTGAATGAGTTTAACTTTTTTCTTAGTTAGGGCGTTACCATCTTCACCATCTAAGAACTACTTCACCACTTACTATCAGGTGGGATCGTAGTCAAGCGCTCCCTTATTCAATGTAAAAAAACAGTTACTCTAGGTGTGTATATTCTAATCTGTGTGTTGGGTGCCCCACGACACGGAATCTTATGTGTGTGTAGCGTTATTTTTTTTATTGATTGCAAAATCTTTGCCATTTATTTCTTTTTAATTTTACATGGCCCCTTTTTCTTTTTCAGCATGAAGCCGAACGACTACTTCTCTGCCAAAAAGTCTGAAGACGTTTCAATTTTCGTTCTCCGTTACGACACTTGCGACACTATTTGTATATTATGGATACATTACTAAGTAACTTCATAACTTAAACCTAAGCTGTATAAACATGTATTACCAATAATAAATAATTTTGATTAAGTATTCAAAGTTTTATTTCACTTATATCATGAAGTAAATTATCTAATTAATCTCAGTTACACAACGCACTAAAGTAAAATATCAGAGCTAAACGTCTCGTGATTAATTTAAACATACCAACATGGGGCTATAATACAAACATGCGACCCCGCTCGGGGTCTACTCTGCTGAAGAAGCCATGGTGCAAGGGTCCGTCTGTTAGACGTCGCTAGACTCTATTCCACCCTGTAATCCGAATGATACTTGTGCTTGCTAGTAATATTTCTACTTGCCATGATGAGGCACGCACTTTCATATACCTACTTTGTGAAAAACTAAAGACACACGTTTATAATTCTAAGTAAGTAAACACAAATGCAAGGCAAAAAAAGGAGTTCTCTTGTCTGGAGTTGGCTTCAGGAATACTACTCTAGGTTTGGACCTAGAGTCGTAGGTATTCGCTCATTCTTGTCATAAAATTGTCTTCGGCAGTAAAACAATATCCAAAAGTCCGTAGAGTAAGTGGAAGTTATTCTAAATTAGCTTTCAAGATTTAGCTCGAACATAGGTACCTACAAACAGCGACTGAATTAAAGCTTGTAAAAACTGACTTATCTGTTTCCTTGTTGGTCGACGAAGTCGTCGCGTTGAAAATTCCTTTGGTAGATATATTACTATCCATGGCCCATCCATGTTTATTTATCATCTCATTTTAAGTATACTGTCTATATATTGTCTGTATAATACTGGCACAGCTTAAGGTAAGTAAGTAGATACTGAAGAATATAATTGCATAATTATGCATGGAAAGTCCTACAAAATAATAATTATAATTTCTAGCAGAAAAATAATTTCCATGTAATTCTGACCTAATCTGGGCCATGGTTTTTAATATAACGTTACTTTAAGTAAGTCCTTCAGATTGTAGTGTTAAATTGCTGTCGTTTATTGTACGACTTTGGTCAGTTAATATTTGTTTGAATACAAAAAATATTCTCTTAATCGAGGGGGTACGGACGTGCCTCTGCCAAGATTTCATGGAGCTATTTGCGAGCTATTGGCGATTTCATGGCACTTCAGACAATCTCATTTCATAAGCTCATGACGTTGCAATCCCTCTACAACGTCTGGGTAACGGCGCAACCTTCCATATTGCCCAAGAGCTTTAAGTAAGGCTGCTAACCTTATATAATTAGTTAAGACTGTTATGTTTTATGAACTTAAGATAGCAAACGAGCATGTAGCACCACCCTATCACTGCCGCCCTTGACAACTTGCGACCAACACAGAACAAGGCGACGAGTTTTATCGTTTGCTAATTTTATACCATAAAAAAATCTTAATAACAATTAAGAATTTAAATTTCCGTTCTTGGTCTGGGTGTGTGTGTTCTTGTCTTGTGTGTTGGACAACAGTCCATGGCACCCACGACACAGGGAATCCTAGTGTGGGGCTATGAGTGTGTAGCGTTATTAAGCTATTGCATAGCTTTTATCGCGGGCCGTGAGCGTGGGGACCGAATCCAGAAATTCCGTAACGAAAAAAACCTAACACCCCCTGAATAAATTACCGACCACTCGGCGGTCCCAAGAGTAGTTTCGTTGAACGAGTAGGCAAGCACAATAAAGAAACACTTCTTCAGTACAATTCAAGTCATTTATTGAATGTTATGCTGGATACTTATAAATATTACAAAAAACCTCAACAGCGTGATTCAGCATAACAGCGTTTTACTACTCAACGCCATCTAGTATACTGCGAGTGAACTACCAGCTCAGCCAGCCTTCCTCCATCGATAAATGGACCCATCTAACTTAATGAATAATTGTTCACTGCACAATACATAGATGGCGCTGATAGGGGATAATAATGCACCACGTACGTATGTTTTCTACAAACTAGATGGCGCTGTTCTGATATAACTTCTTATAATTATAATTGCATAAGTTGATAAAAAATGCTATGCAATAGCTTTACCGCGGCAGTCTCCGAGTGCCACATTTAATTTTTATTTATTTATTTAATGTTAGTTGGTCAGTTCGTTAGTAGGTATGTATGTGGGCAGGGGCTGCTAGACTAAGATGGTCGCCTCTTTAAAGTGTCACCGGATCCACATCTTTCAAACTGAAACACAATTGCTGTTAAGACAATTATTGAACTACTTACAAACCCACGACTTCGCCCGCGTGAGAATCGGTTACCTATATCGCTACTTTTAATTAACTCGACAGCGCTTTTTCTTCTGACATGTTTTACAAATACCATAATTTCCAAAAAATATTTCTGCTAACTTGGGTCACTTGAGGAACCCACACAAGTTGATTATTTAGTCACTTGACAATGACATATTAATAGGGGGTACTCAGTATTCGATTCTCATTCCAAATATATAATTAAAAAGGGTGCTTAAAATTTGACGTACCTAAGTAATTATCCATTACAAACCCACGGTGCGGAGAAACTGAGCGCACGCGGTTTAAAGTTTAAACTACTCCACTAAAGGTCATTATCCCGGCCGTACCGCAACAAGCTGCGTTTCGGGCGTTTGCACACTGTGTCCATACATTCCTAGTATTTTTAGATAATTTTGTTTGCCGTTTTTGAAAGATTTATCGTGTAGAATTTTGACATTTTGGAACGAAGTTCCTTACGGCAGGCTTGGAGGGGATAGGTTTTGCTGCGGCGACCGAACTGAAAAATATGTGATACTAAAACCGTAAGAAAAAATGCGTGGAATAAAAGCGTTAAATGAGACGTGCGCAGGCGCGACAGTAGCCGAAGGAACTTCGTTCCTACCTGGTGTCCTACGACACC
Source organism: Ochlodes sylvanus (assembly GCA_905404295.2). Lineage (NCBI taxonomy): Eukaryota > Metazoa > Arthropoda > Insecta > Lepidoptera > Hesperiidae > Ochlodes > Ochlodes sylvanus. The sequence continues at coordinate 9,725,501 of FR990144.1, forward strand.
AAATCATTTTTAATCTAATAACTTATATGACCATGTTCTTTCATGTCCTCGAGTATGTCAAGTGAAAAAACATCACCCAGTATATTTATTGTACAGTTGTTTAAAGGTATTGGACTAGTAAAACCATACCTATTACTTAGGTACGGAGAAAAATAAATTAAATTCGTCATCGCTACTCACAACTGTCCCACTGCTGGGCACTGGTCCCCTCTCGTAATATGAGGGCCTGAGGGGTACCGACCATAGTTCAACACTTCTTCAGATACCTTTGAGAACATTATAGGAACTCTCAGGTGTGCAGGTTTCTTCACGGAAATTAAATTTAATACGCACATAATTTTTGAAAATTATAGATCCGTGTAAGATTTGAACCAAGACTCCCTGTTCAAAACAATTTGGCTATCACTGCTAATGTGAAATCGAACCCGGGACCCCTCGGGGAGGCTCGTTACCCACTAGACTATGAGGTATGTGCTAAGGTTTACTGGCAGGGAATGTTTCTGGCATTAAGTTAGCCTTTTGTATCCTGTGTATTTATAAGGTCAAATAAAGTTTAAATAACTATCACCAACAGCTAAAAATTCTTCCTAAGTCTTCAGGAAGAGTCAATCAAAATAAGGATTAATTTTCCGTTAACGGTGTACAGAAAACTATATTATCTACAAATAACTATCTAATCAAGACCATACGGCTTCTCAATCGCAGATAGCGTAGGATCTCATCGAGATCATCTGGAATATAAACCGTCAGTTTAATTATCGTACGAGTAAATTAAATCTGGGGCTTCGTCGCGTCAATTACCACTATAAAACCTTAGTCAGCAAAGGATTGAGCACATTCGATCTTCTATCGTCCAGAAGTCACCATGCTTAAAGTGTGTTTGTTGTTCGTTCTGCTGGCCTGCGTGTGCCTGGTGACCGAGGCCCAGCTGACGTTCACCTCGAGCTGGGGTGGGAAGCGGTCTGTAGCAGCCATGGGGTCGATGGGACCCATACCTCCTTGCAAGAACGACGACGCTATGGCGGCCATTTTTAAAATGATACAGGTAATTTTTTATGTAATTTTTATACTTGTAGATGTCCTCAATATTTACGGTCTAAGGTCTAAGGAGTTATGGTATGAGAAACAATACCGCAATGCAGAGTTAACAGAGAGATTGTGGTGGCGTGGCGGGGTGGAATTTTTGGCCCTGAACCTGTTACATTGAGTCTCGGGATTTGCGTTTGTTGTATAACACTAGGAACATTAAAACTATCATGACTTTTTTGTTACTTTGTATACCTACCTAAGTGAGCGCTTGACTATGATCCCTGATGGTATCATGCCTGATGGATGGATCATCTGATGGTAAGTGGGATCGTAATGTTTAGATCGTTAAGCACGCTAACTTAGACAAAACCTAATTCACTTTCCTGCGAATACATTGTGCTCGAAGGGGGACACCTACGTCGGCAAGTTATCCGATCATAAAGATTAAACAAAGCGAGTCTCCGTCCCGGAGGGATGTTCACGACTAAAGGATGGATACTCGCCGTGCGCCGGCTTGTTCGATGATAGAAAGAAGATGGGGGAATTACTTATATCATGTAGTTAATGTTTCGGTAGTCGGTAGCAGTGTCGGAGAGCCAGATATAGTGCTGGTCCTCTGCTTCATTTAAGGTTAATGGCATCTGAATGCCTATGGTGTTATAGATTTCCATGAGTTTCGATCACCGCCTAACATCAGGTAGTCCGTGGCCTGGGCATTGTTTTCATGATGCTTGGAGGAGTCAGACTGGGAACGACCTTAAATCTGTCCTTTTTTTTAAACGATTAAGCATAACATGTTTAACTTGAAACATAAGTTTTAGGTATATATCCTATTTAAGATTTAAACACTGTAAGTAGCTGACAAGTGGAATTTAGGCAAAATAATAAAAAATGTGTCTTTATTCCAGAATGAAGCCCAAAGATTGATCCTGTGTCAGAAGTCCTGAAGATAAAGTGGATATTCATCATTTGACGACACCGGCTGATATGTATTCGTAATATTTTTATGTATTCTAATTTATTTCGTTATAATAATATGGCTATTAAAATAAAATACATTGTTCAATAAAGACCTTGATCTTATTGTATCTTGTATTATTTCTACTTTTATTTCTTGTTATTTTTTGCGTTCTCAAAAATCCCAAAAGGGAAATAAATCAATTCTACCATTATTAGGTAATAGGTACTTACATATTTTTTAATAATCGCTAATACTCTCTCTTACCTCCGCATTAGGATTCTCTGTATCGCGGGAAGCATTGAAAACTCACCATTAACACCCACCGCACACCACAGAGTACTTACTTTGTAACCCACGATCCGAGAAGAAACATAACATTTTATCTGTCACATAAATATACATATTAATCTATGACATAAATACCTGCTCGGGTCGGAAATTGAACCCGGGACCCCTCGATTCGCAGGTAGGGCTACTGGCTCGTCGTGTTGTGCATATTAGAAATTAATTTTGTTTCCTTCGGTTGAAGGAGGAAATCTGCTCTCCTGAAAGTTGTCGATCAGTCAGAGAAGATCTGAGAGAATCGAGTTATGATGATCGTGACTGAGGTTGAGCTGAATTTTATCCACCAATATCCATGGCAGTCTTTTGGGAGCACAAACATAAAAACGCAACACAGGACACATTTTTCGTCTTATCAAGATTTGCAAGATGAACAGAGTTCCAGAATTTGAAACCAACGAAATAATAGAGTTTATGGGTTTAGTGTTTAAAAAGCTAGAAAAATACCTAAAACTTAGCTGTTTATTGAGACCATTACAATAAGCTCAAAGATTGTCGAGGATTTCAATGTTGATTCCAGATGTGGCTGCAACATCAGGTCAGGGTTACAAGTTATAGTAATGTGATGATCACCTAGCTTGGTGGATTATCCCATTGCTAAACTAACAGACGATTTAGATTCTAAACGATCAACCGAGTTAAACAACAGCGGCAGCGGGCGCGATCGGTAGGTGAGTGACCGCTCGTGCCAAAATTTTTTGAGCGCTTCTGTGCTTCGGAGGGCACAGAAAGTCGTAGATCCTGGTCTTTATCGTTAGGTCGGAGACCATCGGCGGCGGCGCTCCGGTTGGCCACTAACCCCTCTACCAATCCGCACTGGAGCAACGTGGTGGAGTATACTCTAGGCCTCCTCAGTTAAGAGTAGAGACCCGTGGTAAGTAGTGGGCCATTAATGGATTGAAGCCAAAATTGACAAGTGGCTTATACTTACTATAGTCAAATAAATTTAAGATTTAGGTCCAAATTAAAAAGCAATTGAATTCACTTTTTTATTTCATTATGAATAAACAAATTATATAACTTTAAATCAATCTGTCAAAATATTTTAAATCTATGATGCTGATGGAGACAGCACTTGGCTGACTCCACTGGTATCCAGGGACATTCGGCTGGGGCCAGTGTGTGGAATATCATCCTCGTCAAGTAGTTCTCTCATTCGTCGTTTATATATCTCACTGTCTGGATTATTTTCTTGATTCCTACATCTGTCAAGCTTCTTCTCAATTATTCTTACTCTTTCTCTAGCTGGGCTTTCCACCATCTTCACCAATGACCGTATCTTACGCACGGCTTCAATCAGAACAGCCAATTTGTCTGAACCAGCATCTCTGAACAGCATATCAGTGACATAACTGTCCAAATTCTCTTGCTCCTTGCTTGCCGCATGAAGCACAGCAGCTAATGCTATCTGAGATGGAGCATATAGTAGGCAAGCATCAGTCAAGAACACTTTTTCAAGAAATTCGTCAATACCAGTTCTCAAGCGTTCTGGATTGGCCAGTGAGCATCTTGTTTTAATGTCAATTAGAAAGCCTTCAACTGGACGGAAAGGGTTGTGGATTGTCAAGTGATAGTTCAGTTGCTGCATCAGTAGTAACTCATTATTTAGAATTATGTCAGAAGCTTTGTCACGGTCACCCTTAATATTTGCCACAAACTGACCTATGGACACATTGAATTCTTCAACTTTGCAAGCTAAGTACACACAAGTCGCTAAAATCTCCTTTGGATGGTAGTCCATAGTCGAGTTGTATAGATAAAACCGTTTAAAATAGTGAAATGCGGTACCAACGACCCCTTTAGGCATCGGTGGGAGAAACCGTTTACAAAATTCCTTTAGATGGAGCTCGTACTGTTTGAGCAATAGTTTTTCTTCTTCTGGCGATAGAAAAAAATTGTACCTTTGATACTCGTCAATGTTCTGTCCATGTTTTGCGATGTACTCCAAATTGTGCTTCTCCCTAAGTCTGGCCAGCTCACCTTCGTCGCTAAATGTCCAGAATTTCTTCTGGGAGCTTGTTGAAAACATATTCTACTGATGTTTAATTTAATAATTATATAGTTATTATTTTACGGAAATTAACTATCACCATGCATTCTGTTCAGTATTTGATTATATTTTAGCCTTTTATGCGTCAAAATATTTGAATTAAGTCGAGTACAGAACAAGCAATTTGTCCTTTCCTTGCGCTTTGTGCAGTCTGACTGACACTGACACTTGACTAACTCTGACAGCTGACCTGAGTCTGACTGACATTATTAAACCCTTTTAGATCTACAGATAAAACAAAGAGCACTGTTTCACATCACCTAAAATTTAACTCAGCTGAGCATTTTTTCCTTCATACGCAAATCTAGTAAATGTCAAAACCTTAGAATATAATTTAAGATAATAATTCATAAAAATTAATGCTAACATTACCAACTGAAGTCAATTTCACTGTCTTAAATTAATAAATTACCCATTTATTATTGTGTGTAGTCGTATTTTCAAGAAAATTGGCCATCCGAACCGAACTATGTTCTTTTTGTACATTCTATTCTGTTGCCTTGCGTCAAACAAGCGTCAAACGAAACGTTCCCATTGAATCATCCGTGACCATCACTGAATTAGTAAAATAGTAATTGTTCTAATATTCTATTTATTTATCGAAATCTGGTGATTTTATATTCTTAATAAAATGTCACGACCTGGCGATAGACCAAACCAAGCGCAAACCTACAAACTTGTCGTGGTCGGCGGCGGTGGAGTCGGGAAGAGCGCTATAACTATTCAGTTTATACAAGTGAGTGTACTATAATTCCCTATTTGGATTCTTGTGTGCTTACGCAGATGTTTTTGCATTTCAGTTAAATGTATATTAGTACTATGGAGAGCTTTAGATGATAACGCTAAGATACGGTCTGTTTTGATAATCTCAACTATATCATATTTATAAATAGTATTCTTAGAAGATTGGTCTGTCAAGGCCTGTCGAGACGCCGCCCACTTGTCATCGCCCGCGGAATTCCTTGTACCTTATGTGGTGACATTAATATTTCCCTTCCTGTTATGTGCCTAGAATATTAAGGAAAAAAATTGAAACACTGAATATGCCTAAACTTGATGATTCACCTTTTTTATGTCCGAAAGTTTCTATAATAATAATTGTTTTGTGGCAAATAGTAGGAACTTCATCTTTGAGAATTAATGGTACACATGGTGTCTGGCCATTCTAACGTCTGCAATCTGGGAGGTTGAAAAAGTATCAATTAGTTAAATGTTAAAACCATAATTTCATACTCAGGCCGCCATTTCGTTGGTTGACTGGGAGAGAATGCTTTTGGCATTAAGTCCGCCTTTATCTTCATACTTTTGTATGGTGCATAAAGTTTAAATAAATAAATAAAACCATAATTCATCAAGTCATATGTCATAGAGAATACTTTATTTGAACCCCGATGATAACATTTTACTAAAAAAGTAATTGAAAACAAATATTTAGTGCAGTGCAGTGTAACTTGCTCTAAGATGACCCCCGAATTAAAATTTGTCAGGTGTCTTTGCTGCAACATTTACAAATCTTCACTTTTACCTTTCGAGAGCCTAGTAGCCTGTTAAGACTCATATAACTAATTTGGCCGATACAACTCTAACCCCCTCCTGTTTGGTATGATTGAATCACAACAACCACTTCTGGAATCAAAATCTATGATTTGAGTGTGTAGCATTATAAAAAAAAAAAATTATTATATAAACATAGCGATCATTGAAATATATTTGTCAATACAAATAAAGAATTCTTGAAATTGATACAAAGTCACTTTTATACACTGTCCTACTTCGTGCAGATGCATTATGTTGTATATGGAATAATGTGTAGTACTTCTTTGCCTTATTTAAGTAATGAGTTATGAATGAAGTAATGAATGGTAGTGCTATATGAGGATAGGCAATGTAGGTAGATTTGTATTCTGTCACTTATGGCTACCTAGCACATTAAACTAAATTACGTAACTGCCAGAATTACTCTGGCAGTGTTAACAATCACATTACATTATATTGATGTTATTTGTATATTTTATGACTTAGCCAATATACATTTTATCAGTAATGGCTAAATTAAAACTACACAAGGTATGACTTTTATTATTTGTATGTATTGGAACAAACTGTATTTAACACTCCCTCTGTCAATATTCCAGAGCTACTTTGTCACCGACTATGACCCCACCATCGAGGACAGTTACACGAAGCAGTGTGTGATTGATGACATTGCAGCAAAGCTTGACAGTAAGTTATGTTTAAAAATATATCCTATTTGACACATACCTATCATTAACAGTCCCAGCCCCAGTCCTCATACATACTAACAAACTGACCAACTAACTCAAACTCAAATCATTTATTTCATGTAGGTATGATACATACACTTATGAACGTCAATTTTTTGCATTTACCACCGTTTCGCTAAGGTGCCTTTAAATATTGATTTTTTAAAGCTTTGAGAAGAAAAAGAAACGGCGAAAGAAACTCCTCGGCACATTTCAAAAAAAAAATGCTACATTACAAATTCTATACCTACATACAGATACATACATACTAACATGAGCAGAACTTGTCGCGGATGTCTATATCCAAGCATCTTTGTCATTAATATATTGTTCTACCTTTCTCTATTAGTCGTGTTTTTACATGTTTCTTAAATATTTGTATGAGCAAATCAATAATAGAGTTTGGTAACTTATTAAAAAAGCGTACACCGAGCCTCACAAATGACCGCTGGACGCAGAGTTGCACGCACGGGCGGCAGCGGAAGGGTACTGCATAATCATATTCAATCTTAAGTCCACTTAAGTCTAGGATTCACCCAAGTCCAGAATAGTTACAGTCCTGACGCTTATACTTGTGTCCCCAGTTCTGGACACGGCCGGTCAAGAGGAGTTCAGCGCGATGCGAGAGCAGTACATGCGGTCGGGGGAGGGGTTCCTGCTGGTGTTCTCGGTGGCGGACCGCGCCAGCTTCGACGAGCTCTACAAGTTCCACAAGCAGATCCTCAGGGTCAAGGATCGGGATGAGTTCCCAATGCTTATGGTGGGGAATAAAGCTGATCTGGAGAGCCAGAGGATGGTTGGTTCATGTTATGTTACTGTATTACCGGTTTCGTAAATTTATTCTAATTCAAATTCGGAATCATTTATTTGTGAAGGCCTGATACACTTGCACGTTATTTGTTTTTATTCTATCACCTTTTCGCATGGATGTTTTATAAGGGAATAGAAAATTTTCTATTTTCTTAGCGGCAATAAAAAAGCGAAGTACCCGCGTCATTGCTGCAACCGTGCAGTATGCAATACAGATATCCCCATTTACAGATATCCCTAGAAACTGCGCAAGCTCTCTCCAGACAACTGAAGATTCCGTACATCGAGTGCAGCGCCAAAGCTCGCACCAACGTGGACCAGGCCTTCCATGAGCTGGTGCGCTTGGTGAGGAGGTTCCAGGAAGCTGAGAGGATCAACACCAAGATGGACAGCAGAAGTGGTAAGAACAAGAAGAAGTGCACCATCCTCTAACTGAAGACTGCAACGGTGAGTTTTGATCGTTGACTGTCAGGGAACCGATTCTGACGCGGTAGATATTCTCTAATGCGATATGTTTCGAATGATTTTTTTTTATACTGATTTTGTATTTGGTGTTGACAAATTGTAACGGTAAGTCGACGAGGAGAAATATTATGTATGTGTTTTATATACATATTATATATTAAATGTGTTGCAGCGATATGTTTACGCGATAGTTAAATGCATAAACGTCTGTTAAGTGTAGAGAACACGTATTTTTTAAATTATCATACATAAGTAATCTGTGTAATTGAAAATATTCTAAACGCAACATGTTAACTATGTATGTAAAAAAAGTTGTTTTTGGAAAAGGTGTGTAATTATATTTTGTATTATTTTTATAACAACGGTGACGTTTTTCTGTAACACAAACCATGTAATTCGACTCCGTCGCATTAGAGAATTATAAATAAGGTCAAATTACGGTACCCAGATTCGATATCAGATACTGTGGGGTTAGTTGTAAGAGGTGTTTTGTTAAACTTATACTAAAGACAGGTGGCGCCCTAATGGACAGAAATGGTTCATTGTGTACATGTGTGTGTTGTTTCCACGAAACAATTAGAAGAAGTGAAAAGATAATGAATTACATTTTGATTCTTATGATAAACGAGCAGTGCCCGCGACTTCGCCTGCGCGGAATTTAACGATAAAAAATTAATATAAAAGTAGCCTAAGTTACTCCTTATGACATCAGTAATCTCCCAGTGAAAGTCCCGTCAAAATCGGTCCAGCCGTTCCAGAGATCAAACAAACAGACAGACAGACAAAAATTGTAAAAAATGTTATTTTGGTGTAGGCACCGTGTATACATCCATATGCATTTAATAAGAAGTGAATCTCACAGAATAAAATCACTTTACTGAAGTAGAATTTTCCTGGAGAATTGGCTTCAACCCATTGATGGCCCACTACTGAGCACGGGTCTCTCCTCATACTTGAGGAGGCCTAGAGCATACTCCACCACGCTGCTCCAGTGCGGATTGGTGGAGGGGTTAGTGGCCAACCCAAGTGTCAGAAATTTTTAAGCCACCCGAAGGTATCCGACATGGCTTAACGACTGCTACCATATGGTAACAATCGGGACCGACGGCTTTACGTGTCCTGGAGAATTACTGTTGCAATTCTCACAAACGCTAAATAGGATACAGTACATTCAGTAGGTATCTGTATTTGTGTGCGTTAAGTGTACTGTAGTGATAAACTACATATTATCATCAGCAAATTCTGTGACGAAGGCTAGCGGCCTAAATTTGATTTGAGGGTAGTTTGAGAAAGCAAAGCTTGCAAGGTCATTCGGTATTCAAGGTATTTCGGTGTAGACAACACATTTATAATCTACTGCAGATAGGTCTGGAGTCTAATATTGGTTACAGGTTACAATATTGGGAAAAGATTTTATGGCGAGATGATATGTGTGCACTGACCCATAGTGGGATTAGTCAGACTACAGTATACACTTAATATATGTATGGCTGTACATCACTTTCATATCAATAATACGCAAGTTTAACAAAACACCATCTTTTTTATACAAAACTTTTTGATAGTGCTTTGTGGCATGTTTTGTGAATTCATTTACGTTCACCGTATCAAGTAGTGTAGTTTACAGTAAGCAGTTGATATTTTTGTACAATTTTTATACTTGTAATTATGTCTGTAAGGTCGAAACTCGGCATCACGTGATTTCTAAATAGGATTCTCTATCAACATTGTGTCTTAGTGAAAAAAAAAATGATTTTTGCTTAAAAACATGACTTTAATAAAAACTATAGAAATATGAGTGATCTAAAACTACACTCACAAAAATTTAAAAAGCTTCTCGATCATTCGAGATTCGAATCGACTAATGAATATTATGAAGTTGAATCGGCTTTTGGCCTTGTCATTTGCAATAATAATATAACGACCTCGTATCCGAGCAGGTTGGGCCTCCGACGCGAGTCCCGGGTTCGATTCCCGGGCGGACAGATACTTGCGACAGTACGTACTTGTTCTCGGGTCATGGGTGTTTTATGTGTAATTTGTGTTGTCCGTGCCACGTGACACAGGGGGTCCTAGTGCGGGGGTATGAGTGTGTTTGCAAACGGAAATCACTGTTATTGAGTAACCTGTTTCTAGATTATAATTACTATTTATTTATTGCTTAAGCTATTTGTGAATTATTTAGCGACAGTATTTTTTATTTTTTGGTCAAGCTGTATATAATAAAGAGGTTACAGCCACTCAGAATCCGGGGCACCTTAGTATGGGTGAAACATTCTAGTATGTCTGTTTTATTAATACCTCTCTTACTTTCTAAACTTGCTATCCAGCACTAATCGAAAGATTTTCATCGTGGTAGCAAGTGTTGTTGGTAAAGAACGGTGTAGTCCTACAATTCATTTTTAATTCAAAAATATTTTTCTCAAACCAATCAGTATATAAAGTAAAAAATCGAGGGATATTAATAAGATGGATGCACTGTACAATACCGTAATATAGTACCTTTCGATACCATAACCAACGTGTTCTTTATTTACATAAAGAAGAGTAGATTATCACTCTCGTTGGCAACGAAGTTTGTATGTGTGCGTTGCCATGTCGCCACACACCAACAAACGAAAGGGTTCAATAAAAATCTTTTTGTGCGTTCCACGTTGCTGCGTATGTAGATGGCGGCTTGGGGCGCGCACACAAACAAGCCTCGTTGGCGCCTTTGTTTAAAGATAAATTTGTTAAACATTTGTTTTGATAAACATTACCAAACAATGTATATAAAGTACCTTCATTACACTTAACTCAAGGTGTTATTGTGTACAATGTAATATACGAGTATACCAGTATGTGTATCAGTAGATGTTAATGTACATTATGTCGCGGAGGATATTAAAATCAGTCGTAGTGTGAAATGCCCAGTCGAATGCATGCACATATATTTGATATCAATATATTATTATATAACACTCTTCCGTTACTGAGTGACTGACAGACAACGCACAGCCGAAACTACTGAACGCAACAAGCTGAAATTCGGCTTGTATGTTCCTTGGGGTGTGTAGGGGAGCACTAAGAGAGGGTTTTTGGAAATTCCCCCCCTACCAAAATGTCAGTTAGAGTAGTCAATTGTAAAGTCTAAACAGTTGGTGCTGTATTTTTGTAGGTTTTGATGACAAGTTCAGCTTTTAGGCACAAATATGGTGCTTGGTGCGTAATATCATCACAATTATGTGATAGTTTTTTGTAATCTTTTGTAAAAAATATATAATTATTGATTTTTTTACTATCAATAATAATATAATGTTGTAAATTGTTGCATTCGAACCCTAGTAGCTTGCGTGCCACTACAATTCAACACACAAAATAATAAATATAATGTGCATAAATCTATATACCAGTGTACACATAATTGTGTTAATAACGTTACACAAAATTGTCATAATCGGCCTAATTTCTGCGCTACATAAATATACCGGTGTACTTTTTGTTTACATACAATATGTACATTCCAAGTTTAGAATCGTGTACACATAAATATATCATAAGTTAATACTTTTTGTATATTTTTCTACGATTTTTTATGTGATGAAACTTCGCACAAACTTTTTAAACTTTTACTATTCTCAAAGCATGTTACGCAAAGTACAATTGTTTAGAAACGTAATTTTGACGTTCGAAAATTAAATTAACCCCTAATACTTTAATGGCGTAAAATAGAAAAATGTAATATTGCATGTTGATATGTTTTATGGTTAGGTCTCGAAACCAAATACTAATCGTACGATTATTTTGTTAAAAGTTTTTGTAATTAATTTAGATTTAGCGCTAGTGTCTTTTACGTCATGCTTTACTTCGATGAATTTTGTTATAAAAATACAAATTATACAATTTGTACAAAAAGTCTTTCTAGCTTTGTAAAAACTTGTTTAAAGTTATTTTCCAACAACTACACCCATAGTAATTAAAATCAATTTAAATTTAAGCAATTTTCAAATTGATTTCTACCTAAATGGATCAGTTTTATGATTGGGCACAGAGAAGAGTTTCTGAGGGATTTTTTTTCAAACACTTATACCACAATTAAAGTTTGATACTCGACGTTATCTTACTGTGGTGTGTCGACCCATCTATTTGGAAACTCTGACAAAAGAACAATTAAAATATGGAGATTATTACTAAATAATGATATATTTTGCTTTCCTTCAACGACACTTCTATAAATCAATTGTTTTACCATTCTTCACTTTAGTAAAACAGTTGCCGTCAAATAGGTTTTATCAGTAAGTTATTTTAAAGCCCAGGATTTAATCAGATGCAACAGTTAAGTCTGTGGCATTTTAAATAATAAGCGATGTTTTTATTTGGTGACCGTAATATTTTCTTTTTCTGTTGAGAATCCAATAAGTTATTTTTAGAAGGCATATAATTATAGACTATATATTTTTATAATGTATTATTATCGGTTTGTACGCATTTTTTGCTAAGCGAAAATATTTATTGTTAAGCGCAATTTTGATACTATTTTTACAGTAGCATTTTAGCTTGTAACGTCGGCAATTTATATTCATTCATTATTTTGTAACCTCTTCGTTGTTCGGGATGTAGATTCGAACAAATTAATTTAAATGTGGAGTCGGTGTGGTACGAGTTTGCTCGAGACATAAATTTTCTTTTTATCCAACGAAACATAGAGTAGGTATTCAGTGTTAGACCACGACTAAAATAAGGAAACTAAAATATTGCTTTACTTAATTTTATTCCCTATATTATTACACACTTTTAGAACGACTTAGAAATAAATTGGTTATTATTAAACTAGTATTACGTCATAATATTACACAGTAGATTTCTCATTTCAATTTTAATTTTGTTCGTGTCTACATTAATATTGTTGTATTTAGCGTACATTTAAGTACGGTCCATGGTTCGAATTGAGTCAAAACGTTACAAATTACCTATATAAACTGACGTACCTACGCCGCTCTCCCACAAAGTCATATCAATGATATCTAATATCACGATGTAAATGATAATAGTTTTGTACTAATGACAATTACCCTAATTTACGAGTAAAAAGGCGAAGGCCCTCTTACTCGACTGCTACACCTACGTTAACGTCAGTCAATTACATCCCAATTAGCGGATTAAAGTGGTGACCACTTCTGTTATTTATGTTTTCAATATGAACGCGTTAGAACGCAAATCGCACCCGTTGTATAATACTGGCGCTCAGTAATAAATGTTTATTAGTTATGTTATAAGATATAAGATGGCATTTTATATGAAAAATAAGCTGAAATGTCTCGTCCAGAATCTTTGAAACGTGAGCTCCAAAAAACTACTTTTTAATTAGGCCATTACCTTAGAATAATTAAACTATAGAAACGAAGTCCGCGCGGCCGTTTTGAAGCACCTTATTTGGAGCCATTTCCGGCTCCAAACACCGGGCAGCTTATGTCAACGCGCGCCAAACGTGTCTCGTGAAAAAAAAGGATTATGACGATTTGTCCAGTTAAATTGTGTCACAAAATATCTGAAAAGCTATTTATGTATTATTGCTAAAAACATATGATTATCCGCAGCCGAATCATTCCCCGCTTTCGGGAAAGTTTCGGTTTAGTGATTCACTTTAGACAGAGCGTTTGTATGAAGAGTGTCTTTCTATAGTGTTATTATTCTAAGGCCATTACATTACTGAGGGTGCGAAATGTAGTTGTAACATTACACATTTTTTAATGAAGATAATATGAATTGTAAACTCCCCGAATCCTGGCGTTTAAAAGCCCAGGATTTTCAATTCTAAACATGGGTTGTATTCAATTATAGTATTTCATGTTGTGTTGTGAACGTTTGTAATGTTATTTGTAGTCAATTTTATCTGTACATCGGGGGAAATATTATACATAAGTCTTGAAACAGTTCGTAAATTTCAAATTGTGATCATTGGGTAAACTTGTAAGTCCATTCTAATTTCGACTTCATCGACATAAATATTTTTCGAAGTGATTGTATTGAATATTGAGAAATAATTAGGTATATAATTGATGTCGAGCGTAACTATGTAAAATAAATAAATTGTTCATTTTTTTTTTCAAAATTACCTATCGTCCACGTAAATACATAGATCAATTACAGTTTTACTTTATGCACAGATAGTCTAATAAGTTAGCATATCCTCCGATATACAGATGAATAAACATAGCAAAAATAATTTGTAACAGGCCTCTTGTGCAATAAAGTGTGATTGCGGACACAGAACGATAATTCAATGGAACTAGAGTCCCGGGTTCGGGTCCCGGCCGAGGCAGACATGTTTGTTCTCGGCTAATGGGTGTTTGTGATGTTATTTGGGTAGTGTTCTGTGGTTGCGATTATTAACTGTGTTATTTATTACTGATTATTCCGTTAAGGTTTTATCAGTTACCCTAGAAAATTATCGTTTGTGTGACCGACAGTAAATACGAAGTAGACAAAAAAGTTTTTTTTTTTACTTTTTTGATAACATTTTGTCAGTGTATATCTACGCTCCGAGTTCAGAACCAGTATTTGATGTGTCTGTACTTTAAGTAAAAAATATCGTGCTACATTGTCTACGAAATATCGATACAATCAGAAAACCTATTAAATTTTTTATTCATGTCCCGGAGAGAAATCGAACTACCTTGCATTAGCGTTGATGTTTTTAACTTCACTGGAAATTTTAAATTTGGAACAATTCTCATAAATTAGATAATTAAATATGTCAGCCATGAAACATCATATAAAATAGTTTTGTATTATATTGATGAATTTTCATCGGATTTTCAAACCAATTAGAGCAATGTAGCTCGATTCAAGTATTCGGAAATGTATTAAAACTAATGCTTTGGGTATTGATCACTGCCAACAACATTACAGCACAAAACATTTATAATAAAATTGTTAATCTGTAAATTGATTAGCTGCGGCCCACAGACTAACATCGATAAAGCCAACACGTGTTTAGGTGGAAGGAAGTAGGAGCGTTGATTACGGAAGAAAATACGAAAAAATAACGACCAGTCTTCGTAATTCGGAACGATAGTCGTAATTGGAACGTAATTCGTAATCGGAACGGTAATCGTAGTCTGAACATAATTTGTAATTGGAACGATTAGTTGTCGTAATTAATTTGTACCTAAATACCTCGACTTAGATACTTATTTGGTGTCTTTAAATATTGCAATATCTTTCTATGAGACTAAGAACTAAACAAAGTGTTTGACTTGCAATATTGCAAATGTCTCATTGACTGAGAATATTGTTAATATATCGGTAACTAAAGTCCTTTTTACAGTGACTTATACATTTTTGTACGCGTATATATTTACTACAATGTATTATAAATAATGTTAGATATAATTCAGACTTTAGTTACCGAATGTTCATCCTTCCGATTATTATTATTATGGTATCGCCGACGTGTTCCAAACTCGCTTATCGCTGGTAGTGAGACGCGGGTCGTAGTACAGATGTGTGGTTCATTTCGTTAGGCGTCGTCCTAATTGGCAGCGATCGTACGATGGCGCGATGCGTTCTCGTCGCGCGATGGGTTCAAACATACTGTTTCATTGCAATTACTTGCGAGATTAAAATAGGACACTGATGAAATCTGTATGTTTGAACCCATCGCACGACCGTCATTGTACGATCGCTGCCAATTAGGACGACGCCTTATTGTATAGGACAAGCTTTAACTCGGGCGACGCGCGCGCGCCCCTAACATACTAAACTATGTTCTCCACGTATTATCGTATTGTGTAATAAATTAAATAACCAACTCTTGTAACGCATTTTCTTTTACTCAATCTCCTTACGTATTACTAATAAATACAAATAAATAAAGAAAACAACGTGAGATTAAAATTAAATTAAAATTACTGTATTAGTTTACAACCGTTCTTAGAAGCTAGTTTTTAATAATATTTTTTATGATAAGTTACCATAAGTTACTTTGCTTATTATTGAATGGTTTACAATTCATGAAGTTTGCATATTTACAATTGTACATTTTGTCTTTTTGTTCAACTCCTCAAAGAGTAGGTCTATCGTTGTTTATCTAATTTATCTATACTCTATACATACATGTTTACAAATAAAATGATATTGTCTGTCTGTGGTTTCTCAAGTGCTAATAGTTATTAACACAATTCACGCGGTAATAATTCTTACGCGAACGAAGTGTACGTGAACACAGTCTGTACCTAAAAATGTTGACTTTTTCAATAGATAAGGCAAGCCCTGCTTGGGCGCCAAATTCGAAAAATTAAAGTTCGTCATATTTGTTGAATCATCTGCAAGTGTCAAAACTATCACATCCTGGTGACCCGTAATTTGTTTCTCGCGGTGATGATGAAGCAGATGTAGGTGATGAGGCAGATGACGGCTGCGGTGAAGGCCAGCGCTGCGGCTGTAACCCCCACCAGGTGGGGAAACTGCTCGCTGTTCATGTGACAGTATTTGGAAGAATCAGCGAACCAGACACACGTCGCTTCTGGAAACAAATAAATTGTTTATCTTTTCATTATTACAATAATACAAGATAGTAGTAGGTACAGTAACGTGCTTGTGTGTGCATGTAGAATAGAAATAGAATAGAAATATTCTTTATTGTGCAATACAGGAATTACAAATTTGTAGGTATCTTATTGAGTATATATTACACAAAAGGCGGTCTTATCGCTTAACAGCGATCTCTTCCAAACAACCTTTACGTACGTACGTGTATCTAAGTGTGTTTATTTTACTGAGCATTTTTTTTACTGAGTATGAGTTACCGCTTGCCTACGGTCCCACCTGATGGTAAGTGGCGACGTAACCCTTAGATGGTAAAGCGCGTTAACTTAGAAAAAACCTGGAAAAACCTATTCACTCTTGACTTAAAGGTAAGCCACATTATAAAGCCAACAAACGAGCGGGCTACTCATCTGATGGTGGTTCTTTATTGACCGAAAACGCATCGTCGATGCCTTCGGTGTGATTTATATAAATACGCGATGGTGCTCACTTACCATGAAGCGCCAAGCCTGCTTATGTATCGGCTATTAACATAAGTCATCATCATCATCATCACAACCCATAACTGTCCCACTGCTGGGCACGGGTCTCCTCTCACAATGAGAGGGGTATAGACCATAGTCCACCACGCTGGCCAAGTGCGGATTGGCGGACTTCACACACCTTTGAGAACATTATGGAGAACTCTCAGGTGTGCAGGTTTCCTCGCGATGTTTTCCTTCACCGAAGCAAGTGATAATTAAATTTTAATACGCACATAATTTTTGAAAATTAGTGGTGCGTGCGGGGTTTGAACCCGGAACCTCCGGTTCGGCAGTCCAACGTTCAACCACACGGCTATCACTGCTTTAACATAAGTACCTAGATATATTTGATTTCATAGTTCCGTCTACCACAATCTATCGTACCATTGCAATTGGCTTCATTGGCCCATTAATGTTCCACCCACTACTGGTCACGAGTCTGTTAACTAAGAATGCCTGGAGTATACTGCGAATTGTTGGAGGGGTTAGTGGCCAACCCGTGTGTTGAATTTTTATGCCACTCGAAGGCCACCGGCTTAACGATTGCTATCTAAAGATAAAATCAAAATGTGTGCAATTTATACGTGCTAGAATTGAAGCTTCATAACAACGAATACTGTCAGTCCAAATATTGATGTTTTGCTTTGCTTACGTCAGCCGCCATTTTGCCGATGCTTCATTCGCGTCATTTCCGTTTCAACGAATTCCAAATCACGACGATACTAAAGAAGTATTCACTTGTAAAACGCCGTCACCCACCGAACCTGGAACCCTGGACTCTGTTAATCAGTATAATCGACGCAAGCACCATACCATTAATGCTGTTGAAAGCCAGATGTCCTATGACGAACGCGGTGATAGCCACTGCGGAGCCGGCCAGGCCCATCACTACCGACTTGTCGCGCGCGTCCACCGTCTTCAGCAGCAATACGCCGTGCGATTGGAATGCCAGCACTGGAACAATAACTTGTAAATTTGTCACTAAAGTAAGCATGTATAATGTAATTCGGTGAAGAATAACGTCGTGCGGAAATTACAGCCGAGGTTTTAAACTGCATTTTAAAATAAATAGGTTCAAAGTCCATACCGCTGAAGGTGAGCAACAATATGTACAGAACCCGGTGGAGGTCGCGCGCGGGCCTACAGCCCGGCTCGCTGCACGCGCCCGCCGCGGCGAACGAGCGCGGCGCGCACGAACAGTTGCTGTACACCCTGCACACAACACTACCTGTCTAAGTAATATTCTTTAGATGTTTACGAATTAATAGGAGTGTAGCATTGATAGCCTATTGGGTTGACCGTTGGTCTCCCGGACTGGACGGCCTGGGTTCGAATGATGTACGCACTTTTCAAATTTTACAGTTTTCAAATTATGTGCGTATAAGAATTTAATAATCAATTGCTACGGTGAAAACATCGTGAGGCAACCTGCACACCTGAGAGTTCTCCATAATATTCTCAAAGGTGTGTGAACTCCCTATATCCGCACTGTAGTTTGTGTCGAAGCGAGGTTACTAAACTGGTGACGAAACTAAAACATACGAGTAACTCACATCAATCCGCCCCGGTACTCTGTCCCCTCACAGCCAGCCTGGCAGGGGGACAGGTAGGTGGTCATATCGTCCACTACACACACCGGCGAGAACTCCATCCACCCACTTGTACACCTAAAGCATTAAGTAGAGAGTCAAAACAATGCTAAAGGTGCGATTCCGCAGAACGCGACAGACTTACAGCAGCGGCAGACAGGTGACAATGCAGCAGACATCACTTTGCAATATAATTTGTATGGGATGCCGTGGTTAGTTTTATCCTGGAGTCGGTCTCATACAAATTAGTTATTACTGTTTGCCGCCTCGGCACATTTTATCGCTACGTGCTGCTGGTGCTGACGTGTGCCGTCTATCGCATGCTACAAAATAGCACCTTTCTACTTATAATTACTTAAAGAGGGTATGGTAAGTTGGTCCATACATCCCTTCATCGACCCAAGTCCATTGCTAGATATGGGCCTAGGATAACATACGCGAGTCTGGCCGGTCTTGAGCATTCTTAGGTTGTGTTAGTCTATTTTGCAGATATACCCACTACAATTACAGTGTAACAGTCAGTGCGCTTACTGAGTACTTAACTAACATTCTTAAGAGGGGGTATAAAGCTAGGAAAAAATCAAATTCAACGGTACTGATAAATGGAACAGAGCATGTCAAAATCCTAGAGCTATAAAGACAATTAATGTATTTTATTTAAATAATTCGTAAATTATAGATTTGATTTAGAAATCGATCTACAAATCCCTCCGTGATACTAATTAGCGTAACATATTAAAATATTGACTCAAAAACATGCACCATATTGAAAAAAAATTGATTTTAGTTGAAAATTAGACCTAACTTTGTGATTTTTTTCTATCGAGAAAATTTAATTTTTTTATGTTTTTGATTCTTACATTCACTCAATAATATAATGAAGTTTATCTATGTCCTTATTCAGCTTCTAGAAACTTGATCTACTACTGTAAAAATTGAATCTACGATTGCCAATTTTGCTTTATACCCCCTCTTAATAACACTCTGCTAACTAAAGTAACCCTCCTAGTTCCGTACGTATTTGAGTCTTATTCTGGGTGAGTCACAATTGTCATTGACGGCAGCGCAAGGGTTGCATGCTCGTTTGCTGTCTTATATCTATAAAAAAGTAATGCGTTCATAAAGCACAGGCAGCTACTTCAGCAAAAACTAGGGATGTACGTAAATGTTTTCCAGCTGATGAAATCTTCTGTATTTCGGAACATTCCTCACCCACAATGAGCGCTGCAGCCAGGATTGGAGTACACGACATCGGCCAGCCCCGCGACCCGGCCGCGCTCGCAGGTCACGGTCACTGTCATCACCGTCAGCAGGACCCCCACCAGGGTGCACATCTTCACCGAATGTTTCATCGCCCGCAGCTTGCAGAACTCTACCTGGAGTGGTTCTGACCAACGGAGACCGATGTACTGTAAAAAATTAATTTTGTACACCAACCACACAGCCAGACTTCTAATAACAGGCGAATGGCTACTGTCAACACATCTGGCTTATAGTACCGATATAAATTCGTGCCGTCTCATTCTTTCCCGTTACTTAAATTAATCTATATCTTTCCAACGTTTCGTGTGACCTTGAATTAGCCAATCACAGCGTTGAATTAGCTAGTCACCCCGCTTCGTCTTACCTCAGCTAGTTGCCAGAATGCATTCAATACGGAAAATCAAACATTAGGTGTCTATTGGCTGTGTGTATGAAGTAGCTCACCAAAACTGCCATCAAGATGCCGTAGTACTGGAAAACTTCCGTGAAGAACTCCATTGTGGTGCTCTTTTGGTGAATTAGATATTTAGTCTGGAATATTGACAGATATTATGAGAGGCGGTACTTGAATCAGGTGTAGGTACACTTTACACTTAGGTACTATAATTATGTTACCGACTTCAAAAAAGAGGTTATCAATTGGACATGCATGGATGTATGTAGGTACTCGTATGTACCTAATATTTAATATTAAAGAATAGGAAGAGAGTACACCTGATTGTATAAATATGGATTGCTCCGAAACTAGTACCAGTACAACTTAGGGAAAGTACTTAGGTAAAGCTTTTATAAATCGCTGTAGTAAATAATTTCTAGGCCGACTAAATTCTTTTAAATTACATTTTATAACTACAGATATACCCTTATAATGTCGGAGCTATGGTAACCAAATCCCCACACGGCTGCAGCCAGCAACCCGAGGGATACCATCTGCGTCAGCGCCACTGGGTTGCATAGCACTCGCCAAATGCTTACGAAGAAATCTGCAACGAAAATACTTAATATTAGAGTACTTATTTCATAACTGTAGGTACTTCATTCGGTCAATTTATTGAAAACTGATGATGATTTATTTTAGAATTGAAAGATAATTAGCACATTTAAAATATACCCGTAATCATTTTGTTTAGGTAGGTACTTACACCTACGTTTTGGGGTACGAATTTTTGATAGTCAGGGGCCCCAGTTGACATATTTCGTGATTCATTATGCCTTCAACGCTTTGACTCTGTCATATAAATTCTCCAAAAAACAAACTACTAACTTCTGTCCTCTGTACGCTGTTTCAGTGTCTCCCGCCCTTGCGATGTCATGGTGGGCATGAAATACAGCATCTGTAATATCTGGATGATGAAGTTGATGATGAAGCCGATGATCTGCGAGGTCTTCACCACCACACCGATCATGTGGTAGTCGATTGACAAGGAAAACGTCCGCATGAATATAAGGACACCTGTAAATGAAAACGATTTAAAAGCTGTAAAGAAAACTCATTGTCTTGGGGCATAAGGAGATTCATCCACCTCGAGTCCAAGCTGACCCCTGCTCGTCGTACGCTCTGCCGAAGAACGGACGAGGGACAACGGTCTACTCTGAAGGACGTTGGGCTCAGTCACCCAGTTTGATCCGGAACTAGCATGGTGGCAGGGTATTTCTCCCACGTGACCAGTAACCAGTTATGAACGCCTTTCTAAAACCAACCTTGAAATGCTTTACAGACCAGGTGTAAGGACCGTAGTGTCGCTGTGTCGGTGATACCTTTAATGTTTCTTGTGTGCGTCAGTGATGATCGTGACGGTAACCGATCACCGTCAAGTGGCTCGTCTACTCGTTTGTTGGGAGACATTAATGACATCACGAACTTGGTGACGACAAGAAAATTTTGATTTGATTTTGAAAAGTTACTGTCTACTGGCAGCAAGCATAGCCGGATTCCGGAGTCGTAAAACTCGTAAAAGTGCTCTGACTGCGCAGAAAACCTTGTAAGTTTCCTAAAATGCTGAACTAGGGAACACCAGAAAAAGCTCATATTTCAATCGTTTCCTATGATTTGAGTTGGAGTAGAGTCAGTCTTATCTAATTTTAAGGTTGATCTAAAGGCGTGTGTGAGTGTAATACCTACCCAAATGTACGCTGACCCTCTCAGGGGCATGCTCTTCGATGTACGCGAATCCGTGGCACCACACAGCCACCCTGGCCAGCAGGAACAGCACGCAGCTGCTGATCGCGAAGGCCAGCCTTATGGCCGACGACTGGGACATCCCCTGCGTCACGTGACCGATATTGCCGTGACAGAATTCTGGTAAGAAAGTAAGAGAAAAGAAAACTTTCAACACCCACTTTACGCCCTTAGGTGTGGAATAACACAAAAGCTGCGAAGCAAGCGGATTAGGGGTTTGATTTCCGGTGGGGTAGACGGTAGACATTGTGTCAGATACTTAAATGTTTGTTCTCTGGTCGTGGGTGTTTCAGGTATTTGTGATGTCATTTGTGTGACTAGTTTCACTAAAATCTATAATCTTAGTTGTAAGTTTAATATTGTATCATGTCATTGCCTGAAAATAAATGATAAAAAATGCCTGACACACCGAGAGTCCTACTACAGGGGTACCTAAGCGTTTGTTGTATGTTTGTTCAAGCAAAGTAAAATCGTGTAACTGTAAGCTTTGTCAAGTGTAACTGACGAAATTAACGTTTCTTCTTCTTCTTCTACCTGATTCCAGTCCTTGCGTCACATCCGGCAGGAACAGCCAGGAGACCGTGCTCAAGACCAGGAGCGGCATCACCACCACCATGACGGTGCGGCGTCGCCAGTAGCCGAACCACGCAACGAACGGTGACGCCATGGCTTCCAGCAACGCCATCGCTACTATCATCAGATCTGGGGAACACAATATACGTATGACATACTTATATAACTTACGATTCCCGTGATTCCCCATAAAATACAGACTGGATCTTTGTTCAGCCATCTACTTACATAGTTCATACATAAAGGTTAGATAATACGCTGCTAAATTGTAGTTGTTGTTAATAAACTATTATTATTATTAATCTATGTTAAATTCGTAACCACCCTCGTTTTGGGCAACTATTCCTTGGTACACGCACTCGTAAAAATATTTTGACGGGATTCTTTATTAATATAGGTATATTTTTATTACTGAACCGATTGAAATAAAACAACTAGATTCTACTCCAATGCTTACAATACTTTAGTCAAAACCGCATCCAAATCGGTTGTAACCCAAGCGGTTAAACGCAGGAAAGTAAGTAAAAAACGTTTCATTTTTCATTTAAGCTTGACTTCTATTGTTCGTAGCGTGATGTTATATAGCGTATAGCCTTCCTCGATAAATGGACTATCCAACTCAAAAAGATTTTTTCAATTCGAACCAGTAGTTCCCGAGATTAACTCGTTCAAACAAACAATCAAACAAGCTTTATAATGTTCAGTATAGATTGGTACCTATTCTGTGCAATTTTACCAGGCACGTGCGGAGGCAGGTCTCCATGTCTGACGATGCTTTGCAGCATCCTGTAGCAGGCCACCTCACACAGCACGATAGTCATGATAAACCCCACGAGGACCCCTCGCAACTTGTGAGGCCTGAACGTCCGCTTGTCCAGCCAGCATCGGAACCGGGCCATGACAGCTGGAATATGACAGTCGTTACTTTCCACCACATTTCATGGCACCAAGTCTTAAAAATATGCGCAATAGCCAATTATGGGGCGCCAATAATTACGTGAGGTGATTTTGGCAATGTTTCGAATAATAATGCTGTTGTCTTTAAATCAAGAGTGAATAGGCTGGTAATAAGTACCAACTAAGACTATTTCACCTCACCGACTTACATCAGGTGGGATTGTAGCCAAGCAAAACTCTGTACAAGATAATGAGGCTGTTGCTAATGTTTATAAAAAATATTCGAAGTAGTTACAGTTATGAGTGATTCATCTATTCATCTTAACTGTAATTGACATAGTGCCCGTTTTTTCACAATAAAGATTTTGATTGATTGATCTTAATATTTTCAGGTAGGTATGATGTGTACCTACTCAAACTTGAAACAATAGTTAGCTACTCATAAAATAGCTAACTAAAACTGACAGCACTGAAATCGCAAGTTTGCCACATGATTAAACATAATTTTTTTTAACCACTAGTTTTGGATCGCGGCTTCGCCCGCGTGGGTATTGGAAAACGACAAAATTCCGATTAAATTTTCCCAAGGGAACGTGTTATCGGATTAAAAACTAACCGTTCCCGGGACTCTAACTATCTCCATACGAAATTTTCATCTAAGGCTGCGCGCCAATTGGCCTCCGACCACAGCCACCGGAACTTTTGGAAGCGCGACACAGCCGCTCGCTCTCTGCTTTGTAATTATATTATTAGCAAGGATTATAATGAAAAAGTTTGGGGGGTAGTTATATTCACCATCCTTGTAGTCTGGAATTTTCACTCTGAGATTATTCATTGCTGCTTCCAATTACTTCACTTTTCTGTATTTCTATAAATTAATTAATCACGCAGTTGAAGCTTCCTTTCTTTACTACATATATCTGCAATATAATACTTATTTACATAAGTAACTATGTAAACGGTAAATGTTCTAACCTGCAGAGATTTAAAAGTAGGTAGGTAACTTCCTCCCACCAAAACCTAAATAGTTAATAGTTATAAGTTTGGTGGACACCAAAGATGCTCATCAAGGGCTAGGGCAGACGCTGCGTGGGTCAGTGGAGTCCCTCAGTTTACTTGGCATTCTGTATTAGTTGTACCTAAGTATATGTTGAAAAACTTAATTGGGGATAGCCATGTTAATTTAAAGTCGTTCATTAACCAATATCAAAAGAGATTGTCTGAAACAAGATTACAATGTTATCTCTGAGCACCGCGATTAACGAATGAGTGGCCACTCTTGCTCAAATGATCATCATTTAAAATGAAACACCTTGATAAACTCACATTTATATTTCTTAATCACAATATTTCGCACTTAGGTATTACAACTATAACTCGCACAACTGTTGTTACAATATAATTATTCTCACAGTAATGGTTCCAGGAGGGGGACAACCTCTCGGTTCTAACGCTCCAATCTAAGTGACCAGACTAAAAGAACTTAACTCCACGTGAACTCTTAATTCTTTTTGAACAATATCCAACATCCGTTTCCGTTGATATTTATTTTCCGCCAAGTTTAATGACAATTGTCGTCAGAAGTCAAATCAGATACTTGTTAAATAATAAATTAATTTTGAAAATCATGACATTCGGCCATCCGACAGTGTGTTGCCTCCTGGCACACACTACAAACATAATTTTTGTATAATATAATACTTTATTAGACTTAGAAAAGGTAAAAACAAAAATAAATTATAACTTAATTTACTTATAATAATTAACACTTGATTAATATACGAGAATTACAACTTCTTTTATATCTGTATAAAAAATGTATTCCACAAAATCATGACATTATTATTGTGATGATAGGTATATTGTATATAATAAAAAATATATAAAATTTTGTTGCTTTAAAAAAAAAAAATCAAACAATCCATTTAAATATTCTAAACAATATAATAATTTATATTTACTAACTAAGTTACTGTTACGGTATAATCTAATAGATGCATTGGCTATTCAGAATTGCTATCGTCAGAGCTGCTTTTATCGGAGTTATGGAGTTCCAAAGCTTTTATGTGAATCCAAGGTCGCATTCTGTCAGCTGCAATAACAGTTTTATATGATTTTCCTTTCTTTGAAAAACCTGGGACATCCGTTATTCTATAGCGGTCATTTCCTAGAATCTCTGTAACTTTGTATGGACCTATGAATTTAGATAAAAGCTTAGTACTTTTCTTATTGTTATCAAAATTATTCCGAGAAATTTTAACCAAATCACCAATATTATATTTTACCGCAGGAATGCGATTCGCGTCATGTCTCTCTTTCTGTTTGGATTGTTCTTTTTCTATATTATTACTTATTTGTTTCCTAACTACTTCTAAATCTACATTACTACAGACATCTTCGACATTGAGCTTATTCGACATATCATCCCGTAACTTAATACCAAACATAGCTTCCGTGGCGGCTTTATGCGTTGAGCTATTAACGGTGTTGTTAATGCCCCATTGAATTTTACCCAGACACTTGTCCCAGTCACGCTCATGGCCAGAAGAGTTTTGAGTCGCTAATGAACTTAAAATGGTCTGATTAAATCTTTCGGCTTGACCGTTAGCTCTGGGACAAGCTACTGCGTTAAGGACATGTTTTATACCATGTGTATTACAGAAGGTCTGAAAAGCCGTTGACGTAAAACTAGTGCCACGATCGGACACAATTCTAGCAGGGACACCAAAATCATAAAATATCTTCTCCAATAATTTTACAGTGTTCTTTGTTTTAAGATCTTTTACAGCTCTTACGAAGACATATTTGGTGAAAGCATCGACTACAGTAAGGATATAGGTATTACCATCCTTACTTCTAACAAAAGGCCCAAGGTGGTCTATGTGAACTGTATGGAAGGGTATAGGTACTTTTTCTATTGGATACAAGTGACCTGATTTTTGTTTTGACGTGTTATCCTTATTGTAGGCACACTCTAAACAAGCAGCGACATACTTTTTTATGAATTTTCTATGCTTCGGAAACCAATATAGTTGCTGTATCCTTTCTAAGGTTTTTGCGTACCCTAAATGCCCTATGTCGTCGTGATTGGCTCGGCATATTTGCCAACGGGCGCTTCGTGGCACAACTAAACATAATCTGTCATCTACTCTTTTATACACTGTATGGTCTTTAACAACGTAGTTTTTACGAATTTCTTTACATTCTATGTCATCTTCGGGTTTTAGAATTTTAAATATACGGGATATATCGGGATCTGCTAACTGCAGCGAAAGAAGCCAGTTTTCGCGTTCTATAGTATACACACTAACGGAAAGACTATTATCTGGCCCCGCAGGCAGTTTAGTGTTCCTGCTTAATGCATCTACATGCGACATTTGTACCCCGGGTCTATATTCAATATCAAATGTGAATTCGCATATTTGCAGCCACCACCTCGCTATCCGCGGGACCAGATCCCTCTTTGTTAGTGTAGTGCGCAGTGCAGCGCAATCGGTATAGACTTTAAAGTGGATGCCCAAAAGATATACTCTAAATTTTTTTAAGGAACATACAACAGCTAGTGTCTCTAGTTCATAAGAGTGTAAATGCTTTTCTTCAGGGGTAGTCTGTCGGCTAAAATAAGCAACAGGCTTTATGACTCTCGAATCTTTTTGCCACTGCATAAGTATACCCCCTACACCTAGTGAACTAGCATCCGTGTGAAGTTCCGTTTCGAGAGTGGGATCATAAAGGGCCAATAAAGGTCTATCGATAAGCCTATTTTTTAACATTTGAAAGGCCTGGTCCTCTATGTCAGTCCACCGCCATGTGGCGTCTTTTCTTAATAATGACGTTAAAGGTCTAGCAATTTCCCCATACCCCTGAATAAACTTCCTAAAATAGCCAGTTAAACCGAGAAATTGGCGGACTTCATGGATGTTGCGTGGTTTCGGAAATTCCTTAACCGCTATAATTTTACCTTCACTAGGCTGAATGCCTTGTGAAGAGATCTCGTATCCTAAATAGCTGACAGAACAATCAAAAAATCTACATTTAGCCAATTTCAAAGTCAAACCATATTGCCTAAATAGCTTTAGTACGTCTTCTAGACGTTGAAACATCTCGTCTACGCTCTTTGATGGAATTAGAACGTCATCTAAATAAGCCAAAGCATATTCAAACCGCCTATTTCCAAGTATTTTGTTAACGAGTCTCTGGAATACGGCTGGTGCATTTGTTAGGCCGAAGGGCATTCTTTTGAACTCAAAATGGCCATCAGGAGTGACAAAAGCCGTGAGGTGTTGACTCTCTTTGGCCATAGGAATCTGATAATACCCCGAAGCGAGGTCGAGGGTCGTGAAGAGACTGTTGCCACTAAGGTTAGATATCTGGTCTTCGATAAGTGGAAGCGGGAACCGATCTTTAATGGTTTTATTATTCAAGGCTCGAAAGTCGACACAAAGTCGTTGTTCTCCCGTTTTCTTTTTAACCATTAAAATCGGACTAGCATAGTCTGACCTCGACTCTTGAATAATATCATTCTGAAGTAAATCCTGAATAGTTTCTTGGACTCTTTCGCGTTCGCAATGTGACAACCGATAGGGTCGATAGACAATGGGCTTATTATCGGTCAAGTCAATTTTCATCTCTACATCAACTGCACACCCAATTTCACTAAGACTTGTTGCAAAACAATCTCTATAGTTTTGTAATAACCCATACAATCTATCTATATTATCATTACTCAAACCGGGTCCACATTTAATGTCATCTTTGTTGAGGGGTTCCACGGTAGAGAGATCTTTGATTATTCTATTCACATGACTTATCTTATGTTCGGTAAACGGTATGGCTCTAGCTATCAAAACGTTTGGTTGTAATTTGATTACGTAAGGCGACAAATTTGTGACAATGACATGGCCCTTGCCGTTGGATATACTATATGCACCCTTACTCAGACAATATTCCCTACCAGTTTCGACAGAGTTATATCCCTCAATAAATACATCTCCCGTAAAATCTACATTAGCGTGGACTGAGACATTACTTGTTCCAGAAATCTCTGTCAGATTAGTAACATATAATTCTAGTACACAAATTTGTTCCTTACATGGGGCCAAACTGTGACTCTTGTAGAACGTGAGCTTGGAACTATCCTTCAAAACAAAAATGATAGGCAATTCCGTAAAATTTTGCCCAATTATTAACGCTGTCTGCATGTAAACATCATCAATAACGAGGACATCGATTTCGGCCTCAATTTCGTCAATGGTCACATAGACACGTGACTTATAATGAGGTACCACTGTTGACTGGCCAAAACCTCTAACAATGGGAATATTATCAATAATTTTAACTAATTTTAACATATCTGCCTCGGATTTACGTAAAAGAGTGCATTCGCTGCCAAAATCAATGTACGCCTTAAATGTCTGATCGTCGATTATTACAGGCTTGAAATACTTAGAATTAGTCTCACTGGAAAAGTTAATCAGTAGTGTATCTTTCCTTTCAGTCGTATTTTCTAAATAGTTAGTCTTAGACCTCGAAACAAAAGGCTCCATTGTGCATCCCTCCCTATCGTGTCCGATGCGTTTGCATTGTCGACATTTTATAAGTGGCTTTGGGCACTTGAAATACGGATGCCCCTTTGATTGACAATTGTAACACGTAATTGCGCTGTTGTTCAAGGTATTTACATTTGTAACTGAATTACTAGAATTAGGCTTTTGGGTTGACCGCTCACGCAATTTAGTATTAGCTAATGGCTGAGACTTCTGTGATGATAGAAAATTTAATAAATCGTCAGGTTCCGAACTATTTAAAGCCTGAGCGCCATTTCTAATTGATCTGTCACTGATGCCATATATAATGCAGTCTACAGCTTTTTTTCCGCTAATTTCACAACGATTCAATAACCCTAACTTATCATAAAAATATTCGCGAAGGCTTTCTTCGCCACGTGAAGTGCGACCTAACATTTCTTCCAAAAGACGTCCGTAGTTCTCTTCGCTAGGGAAGGCCCTTTTAAGCTTCACCTGCCATTCCTCCCACGTGAAAACAACTGTCGGTAAGGCCTCAAACCATTTCTTTGCTAACCCGGATAATTTTTGTAGCGAGAAATGAACAACCTGTTTCTCATTCCACCCATATAAACGGCACATTCGTTAACTTTGTTCAACCAGCATTCAATAGTTTGGGATCTGTTCGATGGGTCAAATTCCGGGATAACATTGTTGAAATTACTATTGTTCCATGAGTTGTTAGATGAGTCCTTAGATATATGCTTGAATAGGTTTAGTAAATCCTTGGTAGAAAACTTTTTTATAAGCTTACGCATCTTTCGAGGGTTGACTTCATCATCCGAGCTGGAAGTGGGACTCTCCCGTCTGGCCCTTTTTGACCTCGTCGAGCGCCTCGGAGGTGTACCAGGTGGAGTACAGGATTCATCACTGGATGCCATCACGCCTCACTGAAACATGTGGGTTATCGAGACATAATCCGTTCTTCTTTTGAACAACTATCTATTATACAATTTGATAATCTTTTAGCAAAGCATATGCGGAATAAACAGACTTAAAAAAAAATAGTAACTAATTTGTAAAAAAAAATAATTCTTAATAAAATATCAGCTCTTGAATTTCATCGTGGGTTTTATTTTATGTTTTCCTATATGCCTAAAAGTAGATTAAACTCGTCTTGCAATCCTTCATATTCATGCATCATTTTTAACAGGAATCCATCACTACTCATACATCCGAAAAATAGAGCGAGAAACATACTCGTTCATTAATATCAACATACATCAACAGAAAGTATCCCAGTACCATTAAGAGCCCGATAGACAAGCATAGTCTACCAGTCTCCTTGCATTAACCCGGTGATCAACCATAGTTCACCAACTTTATCCTAACCCGGTGTACAAGCATAGTCCACCGGTTTCCATAAACTAGCCCGGTCAACAAACATAGCTAACCGGTTCTCCTACTCCAACCCCATGTACAAACATAGTACACCGGGCTCCTCTCACTAAATCAGTGAACAAACATATTTTACCCATAATTATTTTGGTTTGGGGCATCAATTTTGTATTCATAAACACGGTTAGAATATATATTGTATACGTATATTATTATCCAACAGTTGACTATTCAATTCCATATCCATCTCAAAAATAGTGTGGGTGCATGATTTGTCTATTATTTACCAATTCTGGAGCATATGGACACTTTAAGAGGAAAACCAAATATACAATATGAATACGGTAATATTTTACCGAGAAATAATATTAACCCATACGTATCTTGTGCTATCAGAGAGTAACCCTGACCAAACACTCGATAAGCACGGTTGGGGTGTACATCAATGCACGCCGTGGCACCACCAGGGAGTAGCCCCGGCCATGTGGTCAAGCGCACATTACACGTCACCCATGCAACACATACTTAAATATTTCTTTATGGCGCCCGCGGCATGGCCGGCATGTGTTTAAAAAAAAATGCATTATATTCTTTTTAAGTTATTAAATCCAATTATAGTATCCACATGCATTCCAGTCGCTTTATTTAGGTATTAAATCATTTACTCATGATCAATGTTAGCAATAATGCCGTAGAGCTTAAGTAGTTCGATGTATTAAAACAGTTCAAATTAACATACCTTTTAATGGTTCTTGCCACTTCTGAAGTAAAATGAAACACCTTGATAAACTCACATTTATATTTCTTAATCACAATATTTCGCACTTAGGTATTACAACTATAACTCGCACAACTGTTGTTACAATATAATTATTCTCACAGTAATGGTTCCAGGAGGGGGACAACCTCTCGGTTCTAACGCTCCAATCTAAGTGACCAGACTAAAAGAACTTAACTCCACGTGAACTCTTAATTCTTTTTGAACAATATCCAACATCCGTTTCCGTTGATATTTATTTTCCGCCAAGTTTAATGACAATTGTCGTCAGAAGTCAAATCAGATACTTGTTAAATAATAAATTAATTTTGAAAATCATGACACATTAGGCAATAGGACAGTTTTATTGGAATTTTCGATGTCCGTCAGGATGTTGCGTTGTACAATGGGATGCAGGTTTAGCAAAGGGAGATTTCCCGCCAAGCGAGTTGTCACGCCTGGGGACCGCGCTCGTCCGCGGCGCGCGTCCAATGGTGTCCACGGCGGCGGCGTCTAGCGGTGTAGAAAACTTCGATAGCGTGATTCAGTCTTGATATGAAGTCACCGTGTGACGTGTGTGCGTTAACGCAACACAGGGTTTATCTATCAAACGATTAATTGAGAATGGTTTGGGAAATGAAAAATGGTTTTACGAACCTTAATATAATTTATTACCTAATATCTTTAGACACCCCGCACGTATAGGTTTGATGTTTTTTTTTAAATTTCAGTTTTATGTATTAGGAGCACCCTTAATTTTTTTATTTAAGTATAAAAATCGTGAAGCGGTTCACAAAATACATCTACCGACCAAGTTTCAACTATGTAGTTTCGGAATAAAGTAGCTGTGACATACGGACGAACAGACAGACATGACGATTTTATATGAGTTTCGTTTCTTGACCGACACCTAGATAACCTTACTTGTAGTGCCTAAAAAGTATACAAAACCGATTTGCAACTTTCTTCAATCAACTTTATCGAAGTAGGTAATTCCATAACGGAGATTTGGATCAAAATGTTTGCAAGAAATAATAAGATTGAGTGGCCGTGCTGTGAGTGACAGTATGGATAACAATAAAGATAAAATATTGAATCATACCAAGACATACTTAAAAATTTATGATAAATAATTCATTAATACGCTTACTTACTCATCACAATCATCCGACTTAATATTATAGTACTGATAGGTATCTGTGATAACGTTTTGTTTAAAAATGCTCACCATTCAGATTTGCTCTGGTTTTTTAATACGCTTTTAATTTCTAATCATAATGTAATTATTTATTATACTCGTAGTACTCAACGAATCTATATATAGGTACCTACTTATATAAAAATAAATCCCTATTTCCCTTGGTCACGGCATCACGCGTGAACGACTGGACTAATTTCGCTTATTCTTTTTGACGTGATAACGTCTTATAAATTGATGAACACTGGCAGCGCGCACGAAAGTTACTCGTTCCGCTGCGTCAAAGCGTGACGTAAGACCGTGACGTCAGAGCTAGCAGTTAGAATAGTTCTGCTACTGAAACGCCGCCACGCGAGCTTCTTCGAGAACTTTTGCAATAACCCCCGCCCACCTCGACGGAAGCTATTACATATTTATAATAAATGTTGAATACGCGACGTGTTTTCATCAACGTTTCTTATGACGTTATCACGTAAAACTATCGTCCGTAAACCGACTTTACATTTACAGACCACCGATTTTTTTCTCAGAATGCAAAATAAAGATTCGATTTTCGATCAAACTTTGAGCCGTTGCCGTAGCCGCAGTATATTAAAGACTAAGAAACAAAACTATGCCCTGCATCAATCTTATAACAGACAGTCATGGCACCCTATAATTATGGGTACACTAATATAATTATTATTCTCTAGCATTATGTTCTATAATTGTGTATAAGTGTAATCTGTGTTGGGTGTCCTATAAATAAATAAATATATATATAAATACTTATTACACTTTTCTACTTTTTCAACCAACGTTTTAAAACTATTCTCAAAGTAGGAAATGCCATAATAAGACGGAAAATTGTACATTACTGTACTTAAGTAGGTATAAATCTCAGAAAGTACGTACTTACATAAAATTGCCATCAGCTTGCTCCGTTCTTATTTGACGTAGTAAATTAGCAATTTATAATCAAAGGAAATCTTGCTTGCCGCTGGTTTTCTATTCCATCTGAGCCACAATGTGTAATATCAAAAAAGAAATTGAACTTGAACTATTGAACTCGTTTAAATATCATATAATTTCTTCAAACAAGTAGCCCGTACCTAACACATTCTGAGATGGCCGCAAAAATTATTCGCTATTTACTGTTCACCTTCACAGGTGTTTTAACCGACTGATGATAAGCATCTCCTATTGCATGTGGTGTGAATCACTGTGTATTTCTTAAGTATCTCTTAAATAGATATGTACCTACTTCATTGTTCGCAGAATTACCTCTTAACTAACTGATATTCGGTATAAAAATTAAAGTAGGCATACTTAACCTATATCTACTTCAATTTTTATAACGAGTACGTCCCTAAAATTATTACTAAGATTGCTCGGTCGCGGGTGGCACGAACAATAGAAGTAACACATTACCAACACCCATGGTCTTTGCCGGCCGGGAATCGAATCCGGGACCCCTTGCTTCGCAGGCAGGGTCACTACCAACTAGGCGGCGGGGTCGTCAATAATACTTTAATTACCATGTTTTGTATTTTTTCTATTAGTGAATTTGTAATTAGGTAATATGTATTTTGAGAAAATAAATGTAAACTTTAACCGTACGTATTATTGCAAAAATTTTAATTAGGACTCCCTTTTTTAGGTAGGTACATGTCTATCGCGTCTTTTCTATTTAAGCTTGGATTTAGGAAAACGACTTGTAGCATGTAATTTATTCTGATAATGGAGATAAATCTCCATAACTTCGTACTCTTTGGAACACACCTAACTATTATTTATTTTAATACTAGCGACCCGCCCTCGCTTCGCTTCGGGAAACTTATTCCTTCGGTTTGCAAAGATTTAGTTATATATTTTGGATAACTCACAGGATATCTTTATAAATTATATCCTATGTGTTACGCTGATGTGTAAGTTATATTATTGTAAAGTTTCAGCAAAATCCATTCAGTAGTTTTTGCGTGAAAGAGTAACATACATCCATACAAACTTTCGCATTTATAATATTAATAGGATAATATAACCGGAGGTATCGTACGAGTCATCCAATATTTGTTTCGCCTCGGCACTGTTTGCTTTTATTAATCTTTTCCCAACATTCAGATATCTTAATAATCGGGACACTTCTATATCTCGGCTAACTATCAACTATGTAAATTAACGAAAGGTCCTTCGCTTCTGTTTAAGCCCGCAACGCAACGGTGATTTAAGTGTTTGGTTTAATTAGACAATATCCGCAAGAAGCGGTCTTTAACAGGTATGGCATGGTATGGTACAGGTATTAATAACAGATCTTAACATAATAAATACCTATTCTTAATTCTGGAATTTCGTAAAATTAAAATAAGACATTATTTACAAGTCGATATACTGTCCCCCGAGATACTCTTTAAAACAGGAAGAATACATCAGCTTCTTTACACAACTGGGGAAAAGATTTATCTTAGGCGGTGATTTCAATGCAAAAAACACGTACTGGGGATCCCGTCTAACTACCACAAAAGGACGAGAATTATTACACGCACTAAAAAAGATGAAGTGTGATGTAATATCTACGGGAAAACCGACTTATTGGCCTACTGATTCCAACAAAATTCCTGACTTAATTGACTTCTTCATTTACAAAAATTTACCAGAAAATCATATACACATAGAAGACTTCACTGATCTCCATTCAGACCATTCTTCAATAATGTTAACGATAAACAGTCACATTAAAAATAAAACTAATACAATTCACTTAGTTAACAAGTATACAGATTGGGATAGCTTTAAATTATATCTTGATAATAGTTTAGATCTAAAAACTCCATTAAAAACTACAGAACAACTAGATAGAGAAGTTCAAAACTTTGTCCAAAATATACAAAAATCAGCATGGGAAAATACACCCCAAATCAAGAGAAGATCAAACCGTACTTGCTACCCACGCGAAATTTTAGAACTAATAGCCGATAAGAGGAAACAAAGGAACAGGTGGCATCAGAGTAGATCTCCAGAAGATAAAAGAAAATTTAATACACTAACTAAAAAACTCCGAAGAACAATTAAGAAATTCAATGATGAAAGCATCAACGTCCATCTTGCAGAATTATCAAATGATCGAAACACAGAATACTCGCTATGGAAAGCAACAAAAAGTCTTAAACGTCCAACCACACAAATTCCGCCAATCAAAGAAGATAATGGGACATGGGCCATTAAAGACAAAGAAAAAGCATCAATATTTGCCCGTCATTTGGAAAACACTTTTCAACCAAATGAAGGAGAAATATTAAGAAACAATAAGTACAATAATGAACACATTAAACATAATATCATACCTGTAACACCTAAAGAGGTAGCACAAGAAATAAAAATTAATATAAAACCAAAGAAAGCACCTGGCTATGATCTAATTACTGGTGAAGTATTGAGAAATCTATCTAGTAAAGCTATTCTAAAATTAACAGCCATTATTAATGCTTCATTTAGGCTACGATATGTACCAAACTTGTGGAAAGTAGCAGAAGTCATTATGATACCAAAACCAGGAAAGCCGTTGCATGAAGCCAATTCGTACAGGCCTATCTCCTTGTTACCCATTATGTCAAAAGTATTCGAGAAACTTTTCTTAAAAAGATTAAAACCCATTTTAGAAGACAATAAACTTATCCCAGACCATCAATTTGGTTTTAGGGAAAAACATTCTACAATAGATCAAGTTCACAGAATCGTTAACGTTATTGAAACAGCACTAGAAGAGAAAAAAATCTGTACTGCAGTATTCTTAGATGTGGCTCAAGCCTTTGATAAAGTATGGCATGAAGGGCTGATTCATAAACTTCGCCAAATGTTGCCCAAACAGTTTTCCGATTTATTGGAATCATATATTTCTAACAGAGGGTTTAGGGTAAGACACGGTGAAGCTTATTCAGATCTAAAGGAAATAAAAGCTGGTGTACCACAAGGAAGTGTATTAGGTCCGGTCCTGTATCTCTTATACACCTGTGATATTCCAGAAACAGAAAACACTATAACAGCGACTTTTGCGGATGATACTGCCATCATAGCACTAGGAAATAGTCAAAGAGAATCTGTAACTAAAACGCAGTATGCCGTGAATAAAGTGTTCAACTGGACAAAATTGTGGCGTATGAAACTCAACGAAAACAAGTCTGTTCACATCGACTTCACTAATAAGAACAAAGTTCATCACCCTTTATATATTAACAATATACAGGTACCATATGTGAACACTGCCAAATATCTCGGCATGACTCTTGATGTGAGGCTGCGCTGGAAAGCCCACGTCAAAAAGAAACGGGAAGAGCTTGAAATCAAATATAAAAAGTTGCATTGGTTATTGAACCGAAATTCTGCACTGTCGATGCACAATAAAATATTAATATATAAACAGGTCCTAATGCCCGTATGGACGTATGGTATACAGCTTTGGGGCTGTACCAAACAAAGCAATGTACAAGTCATACAACGGTTCCAAAATAAAGTACTGAGGGAGATCGCAAATGCACCTTGGTATATAAGAAATGAGGATCTACATCGGGACCTAAAGGTAGACCTCGTCAAAAACGTAATTAAGAAGTACGCAGAAGCCCACCATCAAAGGCTTCATCAACATGTGAATGTCGAGGCTATCCAGCTCCTCGATACCACGGAGTTAGTGAGACGACTCAAAAGGACAAAACCATTTGACTTGACTATATGACTCAGTGTTAGTGAGTGTTAGTTAGTGACAGTGCTTAAGTGATTGAAAGAACACAAGAACAATGTGTCTATACCTTTAGAATTAAGAAGTGCTGTGTCAGTGGATACGCTCTTTAACTTTAGTGTACCGTAGCAGTTTAAGTGAACATTAAATTACTTATTAGTCTTTTAAATTCAATAAGGCTAGATCGTAATATTTATAAAGTATTTGTGAATACTTTATATACATAAAAAAAAAAAAAAAAAAAATTTACAAGTCAACAAATTAACACTTAGTAACAGTTGTGTTCCGGATAGAAAGGTGTGGAGCCGGCTACTTTTTAGAGGCGACCATCTCAGTCCTCAAGGGTAGCAACACATCTGTGACCGAATTATAACGAGACTCTTACTAACATTTACTAACTGGACTATTACTAACAATAACTAACAGGACTAACATTCACTAACACTCCCTGTCCCAGTCCACATACAAACTAACCAACTAATGTTCTAACACCGTCACCTAACCGGACTAACTATCCCAGTCCCCGTTGAGTCTTGTTCTAAGTCGGTCGCACAGTTGTCATGGGCGGTAGCGGAAGGTGGTGCTGCATGCTCGTTTGCTACCTTAAATCAATTTTAAAAAAAAGTAGTAGATTGCACTGTCTGTAAATCGAAATGATCGAGATTTGACTCTCGGTTGTACCAGATGTTTAAGTTACAGATAAAATCACATAATTATGTCCTCAGGTCATGGTTATCTTTAAGGTGTTAATTTTGTATATCTAAAAGGGTTGGCGCACACATATCACCTCGTTAATTGTTAGAGTCTGAAAGTGTGAATGTGTGAACATTTATTTTTAAAATGATTTGTTTTTTATAAATAAAAGGGCTTAAAATATGCCGATATTCATTATATATTTTGATACATTTAACATTATAAGACAACTAGTAAAAATATTTTATGGTGTAAACATTCATTATTATTAGCAAATATAATATTAAAAGTAACTATTGAAGATTTACCTACACACCGAATAACATTTCAAATTCTTTGAATACATAAGACTGTTTTAAGGCTTGCCTATATATTACTACTAATTCATTTGATAATATTAACTCGTGATTTCTACACAATGAGCACATGTAGAGCACATGTAGTCGAGATGGTAGGTACAATTTTTAAATCATATAGTCACGAAGGGCTAAAAATTGGCGTGTGTTTTTGACAATTAGTGAAGAAAAAAACACTAATTACTGATACCAGAATGTTCCACATCCCTGCCTTTTAGTTTACAATACACTACAATATGTTTACAGTACACTATAATATGTTTACAATACAATATAACACACTTTTCAACTTCTCAGAATACAGATAAAATTACAATCACAATGCACCAAAGAGCACTGAGTAAAAAAAATGGAATAACAAACTGACAATATAGTTTTAATAAATAATATTTTATATTTTATACAGACTCTAAACATAAAAAAAATTGTCGCTAAGTAATATGAGATCTCTAAGGTACGTGCAGTTAGAAGTACACAAAGATATACAAAACATTTGCAGGCAGTGTGAGTTATTGTGCCAAATTAAGCCATCACAACACACAGTGTGTCTATCAAAGACCTTCTTTCTATTTCATGGAACAAACACTTGCGCATTAAGGATTATAAAGCATCTACTATAACAAACACTTGCGCATTATGGATTATAAAGCATCTACTATAACAAACACTTGCGCATTATGGATTATAAAGCATCTACTGTAACAAACACTTGCGCATTAAGGATTATAAAGCATCTACTATTTTAAATTCTGTCTATTTTACTACAAAATTTTAAATTACAAAAAGGTTTTGATGCGCTTTTCGGCATAGTGTAGGGCAGGGCTACTCAAAGTTTAAGCTTCACAAACTTTTTTATTATTCAAAAAAATTGCAAGCTTTTTGGTCTAACGAATTCTCGATAAACTATACTTTGAATAGTTACCCTTCCTTACAGTACTGCCTATGGAGGGTTTCATGTATTTTACATTACATTTTATTGTAAGAAAAATAGTTGAGAAATTTCCATCTTACGTCCAGTGCGGTGAGCACATAATGTTAAGTAATTAATAAATTAGAGTACAAATATAAATATTCATATTTTAATAATGCACATAATATACAAATAATTAAATTACGAAACGACAATACAATAAAAGCACTCTTAAATAAAT
The DNA here is from genome assembly GCA_905404295.2 of Ochlodes sylvanus. Lineage (NCBI taxonomy): Eukaryota > Metazoa > Arthropoda > Insecta > Lepidoptera > Hesperiidae > Ochlodes > Ochlodes sylvanus. The sequence continues at coordinate 9,764,741 of FR990144.1, forward strand.
AAAATTCGTAAAAGTTATAAAGCTAGAAAAGGGCTGTCATAACATAAAATCATTTATCTTTTTAGTCTAATTACCAAAAAACTAAAAGATAAGACTTACAATCCCAGAGCTGGCAGTTTTCTCGCTCAGTCCAGTGTATTACCTTTGCTATACAGCAAGGAAATAAAGCCAGCACCTTGGATACTGCACTGCAGGAACCTAGTTTTATAAATTTATTTGAATTTACCTTATTTACTGTTTATTTATATCTATTGTATTTGATCTGGTGTAAATATCTTTTAATAAATTGAAACACTTTATGAACTAATTAACATTGTTATAAAGCAATACTGCTATACAATAATTATTAGAAAAATTCCATTATACATTTACTTTACAATATAAAAGCTGGAAAGTATAAACGCTGTAACCCCGAAAGTAATACTTTGAGGGTTACAGCATTTATGCATATATGTGGCCAGCATTTATACATATATGTGGTCAAAGTCTGCTAATTTATAAAAGTTTGGTATACAAAATGTGTACTAATACTATTCCAACACAACGCGATTGAATCTTTTATAAATTAGAATATTTGAGTCCCTGCTAGAGACTATATAGACATGCCCTTAAAACTTTTAACAGAATTGGTAGCAAGTGCACACAAACGTTTATAACACACAATACATTGCACACAAGAAAAGTTACATATATTGTTCTGAATATGCTGCAAGTGTGTGGATATACGTGTGTCAGTTTTTATATTTATACTTCTCCTTCTTGCTGGGGTCTGGCGGGGTCTCGACTGGCTGACTGGACGCGCCAGTCGCCCTGTCTCAATCAGACGTCCACTAGAATTTATAAACAAAGTAGTTGTATTATTTTTTCTCCCAGTTTTTCACTGATTATCATTATAAGCATACTTTTGAACTGTGTCATCCAACACATGTTTGGAAAATGTATGTTCTCTGAATTTCCCAACCTTAACCTACTAGAAACAAATTGCAGACAAGTATGTAAACCTCTGTTATGGCATGCCTTGACCTAAACCTGCTCCTCACGCCATGCTTTTCCATTGCTAAACTAGTCCATTATTTCATGGTGCTAAATTGAAAAAGATACTAACTTCACACTGTTCACAGATGATTAAAACAAAACAGAGTTGTGAAGAGCGAGTCACACCCTTAATTATTTCTTAACAACATTGCAGATTTTAGAGAGAGTATGCCATCTGCGATATAATGCTAATCTTATTGCTAAGAACAGCAATGGCATCCTGAAGATGATTGCTGCCAGGCCGGATGACTCCATCCAGAGGCAGTGGGTGGGAGTTAGTCTTAGGAAGTATAAAATAAGACTTAGATTTTAGATTAATTATGTTGTAATAGTTTATACTAACACTACTAACATAGTTTAAAGCACAATTGTTACTAACACCTTACTAATAATAAATATATAGACCTCCACATCCGAAAAAAGATTTATTATTATTTTTATTTCAAACATACCCTCAAGTTAGCACCCCCTTCCTTGGTGAGCTCTTGTTCACGGCGCTCCATCTCTTCAGCGCGTTGCTGCATTCTCTTCACTCGCTCCGGGTCTTTCACTCCCCGAGCCGCCTCCTCTGCTCGGCGTTTCTCAGCTGCCTCCACTTGTTGACGACGCCTGGTCTCCTGTTTACAAATAAAATTGTTGGAAACTTTGAATTTAAAGTTGGGGCACTTAAATAGTTGAGAGAATCTTAGGTAGGGGCCTAGACAAATACTTTTACGTTTCCTATTACGATATAAATGAAATTGACTTAAAGTAAGTTAATTGCACAATAAGTTTTTTGGTACCATTTTCATTACTCTATCTATACCATTTTTGAATATCCATATGCTGTAAAAAAATTGAAAAATTTCATTTGCGTCTTTATTTTACCTACTATGTAAAGTTGCAGTAAACAAAGGAAAAAGTTCCAGATATTATATTAATTATAATTAGGACCTGTTGACTTCTAAAAATTTGCTTTTCATATCGTGATTCTAAAGTTATTTAAAGATTTCCAGAGGACTTACAGCATCTGGTGTTAAGAGGTCGGACGCCGAAGGCTTACAGCAGGACGTAAATATTCCCATTTTGTATCAAAAGCTCGGTAATTACTATTTACTAGCGAAGTTAACACCATCACATCAAGTCTTATCAACAAAACACATGTCAAAAATTTGTTAAATCTGACAAAGATTTGACAATTATTTAATGACAGCGAGTTGGTACAATTTTACGTTCAAAAATGTATAACAAAAATGCAAACTATTTACATTGTTTAGAAATCGATGATAAATATTGATAGTATATAATGTGTGTGTTTTTTTTATTTAAAGTTATAGTTACATAAAGCTTTGCAGCATACGGAAATCTTGGAAAAGTCGTGTACTGCGTAGTTTATTGATTTTGCGCGCTTATTTTAGAGTAACGTTTTCATACTTTAGAATTTAGTACAGTAACTAATGTAGCAATAGAAGTGGACCAACCATTCTTCTCCAAAGAGTGTTTATGTTAGCCATATTCACAAATGAAAAACAAATTTCAATAAACTTTACAACAAAATAATGTTACTGCTTTAGGTCGTAATTCACAAATTGAAAGCAAAACAGAAAACGATACAGTTATGTATAATATCTCTATACTAGAGCATAAGATCAATACTTCTGGCTTAATACCAACTACTGAAAAATAGGTCACAATCAAATTTCCACAACTTTACAAATAGGTATTATGATATAGAGGCAAAAAAACCTAAACACACTATTCATTGTATTCGTAATTATTTTTATAATCAACATAACGTAATATTTTACCCTAGTGTTTTATTTTTAAATCCTCTATTTTAAAATATTTCCAAAAAAATATCGATTTCTTTAAAGTGACATTCCGTTATAATTATTCTGTTAACGTTATCGTTATAACGAGTAATAACGATAGTTACATCGTTCGTTTTTGTCTATGCGATGGTCGGTTAACGAACAACACTAGCGCAAAGTAGATAATTTCGAGGTGGTGTCGAAAAAAATTAAAATAAATCTGATTATTACGTTATAAAAATGTTATCTCGTGTAGCTTTGCGTTCAGGTTTGTATTATTTATTTCATTATTTCGTAATTTTCGTCAAATTCATGTAAATACATGCTAACCTTCATGTTTAAAGGTTTATGTAATCAGGTTGACAGGTACAGAATACAGTAAGTAGTCTTCTAATTTCAAAAGTATTTTTGTTATTTTAAATATTGTCATCTATTGGTATTAATATTGTACATTGAATTTGAACAGTCACTTGTTAAAATTTAATTGTATTTCAACAAATACTTTCCCATAATAATAACCAAACTTTTCATCAGCTGATACTCATTCTTAATTTTTAGGCAATATACCTAAGTTTAGGTTGAATTCCCCCACTCCCCAAGTCAAGCGTGCGAAAAGAAGTTTTACTTCAAAAAAACTGTTTTATTATGAACTGTTACCTCTATTTTATATACATCAATATTGAGTTAGCCACAGACTTACTGAGTAATCTTTATAAATTTTTCAGCCCTTCGACAGCCCACCTCAACTGCACTGGTGGCCCGAGGCTCTGCCAGCGATGCATGTGGAGTCCGAGATGAGAAGAATTTCCCCAGGCCAGTGCGAGGCGAGCCTGGTAAAGTGAGACTAGGATTTGTGCCAGAAGAATGGTAAGAACAAAGTCTTCTTATAAGAATGTAGTCATTGATCTTTTTTTGTGGAATTAAGGCAGCACACGAGTACCACCCTTCCATAGTGAGCACTAAGAATCAAAACTGCTTTTAGTTTTCATAAGAGCAATATAAAAACCATCACACTCTTTTAATTTTTTCCAGGTTCCAGTTCTTTCACTCGAAGACTGGTGTAACTGGCCCCTATGCCTTTGGTGTGGGTCTCGCCACCTACCTGTGCAGCAAGGAAATCTATGTGATGGAGCACGAGTACTACACCGGGCTCTCTCTGTTTGTCATGGTCTACTTCGCTGCCACAAGATTCGGCCCAAAACTGGGTGCTTACTTGGATAAGGAAGTTGAAGTTAGTACTACACTTGTTACTATTGTAGTGATATGTGCTTGGACAATATAATTATTTAAGTATATCTCATGAGAAAATTGTGTATATTGAGTCTCGGTGTAGGGGGGTAAGGATGATATGAATAATTGTAGACAGATGGGTATAGAATAGAATATATTGACTGACTCCAAACACACTCCAAACACACTAATACAATATATATATAAATGGAAAAGATACACTAAATATTGCAAGATCCTTAGGACACAGGAAAGGATATATAAATTGATTGAATAAATATGTGGACCTAACGCATGTGTGTACCCGTGCCTTGTATAACCGAGACTGCCTGTGCGGGGGGCTACCGGCGCTAGGCAGTGCCTAATGCCGAGTCAGCTCCTACAGTGTACAATCTTACTATATATCGAGGTACTCGTGGGAAATTTTATTGAGGGTAAAACGAAAAAATTCATCAATTGAAAGGGAAGTGACATAATACGTTTTCATAAACAGGAAGTTCTGTACTGTGTATAATATATGTATGTTCTCTTTTTTTAAATCATCGCTTTGTTTGAAAATATATGATATGATAAGCACTGAGAAAGGATAGAAGTTTGTATGATATCTCATATCGTTCTTGATTTATCAATCACAAGCTAATAATAAATTAAATTTAACATAACTTTGCAGGCAGTAGAAAAGGAGTGGAACGAGGGCAGGGTGCAATCCATCAAGGAACTCGAAGAGGCTATCGAGGCTGAGAAGGATGCCCAGTGGCGCGCTCAGGGCCAAGAACTGCTCATCGAAGCCAAGAAGGAAAATGTTCTGTTACAGCTCGAAGCCGCTTACAGGGAACGCATGATGAACGCTTACAATGAGGTTTGTTAATAAGGACTTTTATGCAAAGTAATGAAACCCGCTCTGCGATTGAAATTAGATCATAACTCCTTTTATTTAAGGGTTAATTCACATTGACAGTAACTATTTTTATAGTGAAACTTCTTTAGCAGTGCTGATAGTAAAAATTAAAGGTCCGTGACACACGAGTACCTCTCGAGTTTTCTCTTTTCCTGAGACAATCCATAACTCTATGCGGGAATTACTAAACCGACATGGATGTTGGGGCAATTGAGTCTTATACAGCATGTTATCTCGCCTGTGTAATATTTATTTAATACTGTTGTGTTTAATTGTAATGTAAAATATGAAAAAAGTGAAAAAATTATAGTATTTTGAACTACATACATATCACTAACCCCATCTGGTTGGGAGCGATAGCAAATTTAGAGCAACTTAAATAAAATTCTGGAGATAAAATACTTTTTAACATTTATAAAATAATATATTTTATTGTTACAAAAACATTTTATTTTTTAAATTATATTAAAATATTTTATCGTATAAAAAAATAAAAACTACAATAAATTATTTTCCTATTCATTAGTTCATACCGGTATTCTACCAAATAAATTAACTGCAAATTAATAATAAAAACGTTTCTAAACAGGTGAAGCGCCGTCTGGACTACCAACTGGAGAAATCCAACTTGGAGCGCCGCATCGCCCAGAAACACATGGTTGAATGGATAGTGTCCAACGTGACCAAGGCCATCACCCCCGACCAGGAGAAGCAAGCCCTGGACCGCTGCATCGCCGACCTCGCGGGCTTGGCCAGGAAGTAACTCCGTAGTTTATGTATAGTTATTTATCAAGGATAATAAAGTGAGATCGTAATCAGTTGGTTTAGAGTTTTTTTTCGCTTTAAGATCATATTCAGATGGCATTTACATTGTGATCAAGTCAAGTCAGTGGTAGGTATACGAGTGGTTTTAATCGAATCCCTCATACCTCTAATTTTTTAAAAGTATGTGCGTATTGGAATTTAATTATCACTTGCTTCGGTAAGGAAATAAATAAATAAAAACTTAAATCTTCACAATACACGCATGTAAGTTACGTATAGCTGTGTTCAAGATATAGGGAACCTAATGACTACAACCCATTAATGGCCCACTACTGAGCACGGGTCTCTCCTCGTACCTGAGGAGGCCTAGAGCATACTCCACCACGCTGCTCCAGTGCGGATTGGCGGAGGGGTTAGTGGCCAACCCAAGTGTCGGAAATTTTAAGCCGCCCGAAGGTATCCGACATGGCTTAACGACTGCTACCAAATGATAACAACCGGGACCGACGGCTTTACGTGCCCTCCGAAGCACGGAAGCGCTCAAGAAATTTTTGCCACTAGCGGTCACCCATCCAACTACCGACCGCGCCCGCTGTTGCTTAACTTTGTCGATCACTTGAGATCGACGCAAGACGCCGGGCTATGAGGGCTTCTAGGAACCTAATATTCTCCACTAAAAGAGGAAATCTATATGTACCTACCCTTATTAAAATTATCTATTATATTATATACTAGCGACCCGCCCTCGCTTCGCTTCGGGAAACTTATTATCAAGTGCTTAAATATAAAGTTTCATGGTTCTTTAAGAGATGGCGCTAGGCGTTCTTATTCTTTAAGTTAGGAAGGTTCACCCCTAGATGGCGCTGTGCTTAAAACCCGAAGAAATCCCATACAAACTTTCAACCTTTATTTCAACCTCTTCATCCCTTTTTGTCGCAATAAAAGGTAGCCTATGTCCTTTCTCAGGGTCTAAAGATTGTCTGTGTCAAATTTCATCAAAATCGGTTGAGAGGTTTAAGCGGGAAAGCGACAAAGACAGACAGACAGACAGACAGACAGACAGAGTTACTTTCGCATTTATAATATTAGTAGGGATTATATTACGCTTCGATCAACAATACTAACTAGATGTTAGATGTCAGCTCAGCGCACGAAAACCATCTAAGTACATACAAAATTTACAGCGCGTTTGAAATGTGAGATCTTATTTTGTTAAGTTCGCTCGGAACACAGCCAATGTTAAGACTTATCACAATGTAAAAATAACGCCCGAAAAAGCAATGTAACAACCGGGGTGAATTGTATAATTATGTACTTTCGGTAAGTACATGCACAATTAGTATTATATTATGCTTTAAACAAAATAATATTAAATTTTGAACCGATACATAATGAGTATTTATTTATTGCTTTGCTCGTTTATTGTGACAAATGGTCGTAAGTACAAAATAATATTTGATGATTTGTGACTCTATTGCGAGTTTACATGGTTGTTATTAGGTTGAAAGTAAAACTTTAGTTCGTTAATAAAGAAATAAAACTGTAATATATATTCACGCGGACGGTTTTTAGCGTGGATTTTCTATGTGAGCCGTTATCTAGTTGGTATTGTTGATCGAAGATCTTACGCCACTATTCAATAATCAATAATGAACTTTCAATATTCAATAATGAACTTTCTTGATTATAATGGCGAAAGTGAACACTTGGTATGGTATTCTCAAGGCTGAAATACATGTATGTATGTTATGTATGTGCCCATTCTAACATTAGCTGATCCTAATCTATCACTTATATTTACTTTAATCTACTTAACTACGTGATACGCAAAAAGTTTATATTATATTTATTACGCTGATATTGTAATAAATCCGTTCTTTGTTAGATAGGTAATAGATATAAATATTTGGTGATGAAATTAACGGTGGGTGATCTAGTGGTTCCATGTTTCGACCTAAAACAGAGAATTTTATGGTCCTTCGAGTCGAGCTACACAGAATATTTTATGGTAAGTATCAGATACCGTCCAATAAAGATAATTTTATTGTTTAAACGCTTATTCCTGTAAATCATAGTTTTACGGGTACAGAATTATAATACAAGTACTATACAATATACAAACAGATTTAACACACATTCGACAGGTAGGCGTGATAGTTTATAGCCGTGATATTATAAATTTACAGAAAAGTCATAGGACTGTTAAATAAGGATAGCTTACCACACCCATTATAACTAAAAAAATGGTATTAATCCATAACGACTTAAATAATTTAGACACCTTAAGCATTTCAGGCACATTGTTATAATCCTTTACACCTTACTCGTATAATTTAAATGAATATTTTAAGTCGTCGCAAAATGAAAATTAACGCGCGCGAAACTGAGCGCAGGCTTCACAATACATGCTACCCTACCCGTGCGAAACCGGGGCGGGTCGCTAGTTAGAATAAACATCAAACATTAATTTCCCAATACAAAAAAGAGATAAGACAATAAAATTGTAACTGTCTGGTGTAATTTTTATACTTGTAGGTAATAAAATTATAATGATAAAATCTTACCATTTAATTGATATAATTATAATCTTTATCTGTGCTGTGCATTTATGATAATTTAACAGAAACCAATGATTTTAAAAAAAGAAACATTAAGTAGTTATTCAAAAACCAAACTCAACATGACATTCGAAATCACCTGATTGTCATCTGTCATCTACATAAAAGACAAGAGCCAAATCAAAAATCAAATCAAAAGTCAAATTCCGGCGTCTCTCTACCACACGAGTGTTGATAAAAAAGTAGTTCGCAATTCGCATTACGAATTTACTGGATAACGCAACGCAATGGCCGATACGCGAGAAGCGAAGGTAAGTTATCTTGTGTTATCACGCGGCTGTCTAGTTCATTCAGAGTTCTTGTTGATAATAAACATCGATAACAGAGATATCTCTGACCTCTAGCTGTAAAGGTCGCGCAGGTCCATTAAGTTAATCTAATGATTTATCTATTAAAAATATACAATTAGGTAAAGATACTGAGAGGTTTACATAATTGGACAAAAACGTTGCTTATAGCGTAACTCTGCGTGACATTCTGTAATAGTTCTATGCCAGTTGAAAATATGCCAAAAACTTAAAATTAATAGCTTGATGTTTGTCTACCTACATGTTTGTATTGAATATTTATTTATTCAACTATTTTATGATATAATCACCGTTAGCAACATATTGCCAAATAAGTTAGGAATTGTATATGCCTAAATTTATCTTTTGTAATAGAAACGTAACTATGAGTTTTTATATTATGACTTCTAACAGGTAAAGTTTCATAAAAACTATTCAGAGTAATTAGCCTGTAACTTCAGAGGTTATTATTTTATATTATTTTGAATATAAATAAAGCAATTTTTACTATCCACTCTAAAATACAAGGATTTAAAGAAATTATAATAATGAATGATGTATGATGGTGTTGTAATCAAAGTCAAGTCTGCTACTAAAATGGGATAGCTGCAATATACTTATAGTTGTGCATCTTCTAAAGCTAATTAATTAAATAAACCACTTCTCATAACCAATGCGTGCATGCTCTAAATCCCAATTAATGGATGATAAATTAAAAATTACAAATTACAGGCTGATGACAACAGATTGAAACCCGCGGTAAGCTGGCATGAGGAATGTACTCTAAATTATTTTTATTGGCTAACACTAGTGTTTTAATTTGCACTCCAAAAAGTTTATATAACATTTTACCATTGTTTCCAATTCCATTGTTTACTTGCTGAACTTTTATGATGATATTAGTAAGTAATAATGCAAAAGAATCACTTAAATTTATTGGTTTGCTGGACATCGTTTATCTAATTACTTAAGTTTTGTAGCATAATATCCTATGTTGCTCTTAAATAGATTTATTTTATGTAAATAATTACTCACCCTGTAATAATGACTTTCTAATGATAGGAAGTAGTTTGGGAAATTTTGTTCATATGCATTCATTCATTAAATTCTTCTTGAATTTTGTTTTTAATATTCTGGTAACAATAAAGACATAACTATTTGGTGAAAGATGCAAAAACGCATGAATCCATCCAACCTTTGAGTCTCAGCGGCAGCTAATGGTGGTGCTGCGTGCTTGTTTCAAAAATCCATTAAAAACTCAAGTAATAAGGTCAATAAAAGTAGTTGTTGGAAAAATCTATGACACAATTATTTTTATTTAATTATATTTCTTCCTCTTAATATATTTTGTCGTGGACCAAATAAATAATTAGATCATATTATTCTTTTGTACTTCGAAAATACTGTAAGTATTTTTTACATTATAAAGAAAAACAGGATCAAATCTGTATAAAATTACTAGCGATTGTAATGTTATTCCTAACAAGGAAGTAGTTAATTCTAATTGTTTATATAATATAATTATTATTTGCAACACCTGTTTTAATAACAGTGGAAATAATAGCACATGGCATGGCTAGTTACCATAATTTAAAATTTAATTGTGAAAAATCTTAACATGGTTGAGATGCAGTTAAATAATAATTTTATCACTTCCTTCTTACTGGGAGTGATGTCTGTGAATAACACATATTTATGCTAACTGTGTATAATGAGCCAATCTGCTTCATTATGGCTTATTAAAAATACTTTATCCCTGTTTCCTTCGTGGTATTACCTAAATATTTTTAGTAACATGCATGTGAATGTTTATTCAGTTTATTCATGTAAATTTTATTCACAACATTACTTTTCTATATACATGAGTCCTTAAATATTCAAGTAAAAAATATTATTTATGTGTAAATTTCATTTACAATATTCCTTTTTTTTTATGCTATATAAGAAAATTAATTTATTCTTGTATGTGTCAGATTATTTTATGGATTAGAATCTCAAGGAAAAAAATGGTTGTCTGTAAATAACGTCATAACAAAACATTGAAGAAAACCGAACGCTTAGGCCGATCGTGCCTCTCTGTTGCTTGTTCCGCGCTCTCGCTTGCACGCTCGGCCTGAACGTGACAATGACGTCATACTTTTTCTTGCGTGCAGCCGGACGTTATAAGACGTTATCACGTCAAAAATATATCTACGAATTGTGATAACCATAAACCATTAATTATTAGTCGTTAAGGACGAAACTCATGTTTGTGTAAGTCATCGTGAATTTTATTTAAAACATTGCATGCTAAAAGTTACTTATGTCATCATTATTTACAAAAATGCTCGTAAAATTATCTTGCCACTCACGTTCCAGTTGTAGGGTATACGACAATAATATTTACGAGTGAAGTGTTATCTGTCGTGAGGAAACATTTGATATTTTAGAATACTCTGAAATATCATAAGTGTTGCTACCCATAATGTTGTGGACTTTAATTATGTTACGAGTTGTACAGTGGGGTTTTGGTCTTCTTTCAAAATGGCCACTCTAAGGCCATTAAATACATTTTGGGTTGTTTGCCGTTCTTGCGTCTAAACCTCATTGTGTCTTTGTGTCCTCATCACCATGAGGAGGTGGTCATAGTCATAGTAGGCGACAGGGTGCACCCACCTGGTGAACTACAGGCAATGTTGTTACGCTAGGCAGGATAATCCCGTTGTCACTGGGCTGCCCTATCACCTATTTAGAGGTGCCGAGGTGCGTTAGGCTTCACGTCTACCTAGGTTGCCCAAGCGTAGAATTAACGAGCAATTTTGATTATGTAACTAACAAGATAATATTCCATAATTATACCAACGCACACACGTTATTACTGAAGTAGGTACCTATCTATTTTGCAAAGTCATTCTGATGTCGCATGACTTCTATTCTGTTTAAGCAGTTATTATCATAATATGTTATAGGTAGGTATTCATAATTATGTATTTAAGCTGCTGTTTAGCAACAGCTAAGTATCAACATTGTAAAATCAAAAAATACCGTGAGTTTAATTGGGTGCTTACTCGTATGATCGTATCGCAGGTCTGTAAGATGTTACGTAATTTAAAATTTATATTTGCATTAAAATAATATATTCTTATTCATCCAATTCATCCACAAAATAGAAAATGTTCACCAGAGCTAATAAACTTTTGAGATGTCAGATGATAATGCATAAAAATAGGGTCAAATTCTACGTTCAAAAAAAATACTATTGGTCTTTGAGACTTGAACCATTCGATTCGACGCAGATTTTTTTCGGATTCCGAATCTGCAATAAAAAAATTGTCATAGGTGTGAGTTACAACGTTTCCGCTTTTTTGCGTCGATATACATGGTATTAAGAATAATTTGTAAATATACATTAAATTCCACTTACCTTCTATCGCGCCAAAACCTCGCGGCTTTTCCTCAGAAAATCCCGATCCCGTGTGAATACCGGGATAAAAATTAACCTACATGTTGTCCTATAACTATCTTCCTCTGAAAGCCCTGTTAAAATCGGTTGTGCTGTTCCAGACATTAGCCCGGACAAACAAGGAGCCAGACAAAAAAAGTTTAGAGTTTTTGTAAAAAACTGTATGCAGAGAAAACTCAGTTATGTATTTTGAAATTATAGAGACATTTAAATTTTATTCATATGTATAGATTACCCTCAGTCAGTGAGCCGAGTGATATATTAATATCAGGTTATTCTTAATGTTAATGGGGTTATAAGATATTGATAAGTTTTATAGTGATATGACCAACGTACGAGTATTACCTACACTCAATGATATATTACACTAGATACGCCACCAAGGCTCCTAACGCGTGCAGTGGAAACGACCCTACGTGTGACCGTTTCAATCGGTCGAGCTGTCGGCTGTCATTGTGAGCGCACGATACTAAAAAAGGTAAAATGCCTGCTTGTGCATTTCGAAAGTGCAACAATGGAGAAGGCAAAAGGGTCAAAATATTACTATCAAATACACCTAAAATCCGAGCTTAGGTCATATACATTACATAACTTTTTATTTCACTTCAATACATGCAGTATTTCCGAAGTTATAAAGACGAGAAGTTCAAGCCCTTTTTTGAATTTCCGCGCTTACGCTATGACGTCACGACGTGGCTCGGCCGCGAGCATGATACGGCGCAAGTATAGAAAATATGGGTCTATGCAGTTCAAAAATCTATAACTTGCTTATTTCTATAGATACAGACTTGAAATTTTGCATAGATGTAGTAGATAGTATGTGAATTATATATGTTATTTTATTATTGATAACTAAGGTTTGCTCGCGGCTTTACTTGAGTTTAAATTAACATTTCGGTCAAAAATCCCTATCAACTACGCGCGACTACTGAGAGATGACGTCATCGAGTAGTGACCGCCCGCCTGCGTTTTTAAAAAAACCAACGTCCGTAAATACGCACTTTGATCGTTAATATCTCAGCCATTTATTGAGATATGGAAAAAGTAAAAACACAGTTTTTCTTGTAATTTTTTATAGATTTATTTGACGTGTAAAAAAAAATTCGTTTGCCTGGTCCATTATGATAGAAAGGTGAAGAAAGAGGACGGTATATCATATCACAGGTAAATGTATAAAAATATTGAAATTTTAAATAGATTAATTTATAATTTGTAATTTTAATGAATCACAGCTTGTTTCCAAACGATAAAAGAGACAGAACATTGCTTCACTCACAGGTGTAACAAAGATAGCACAAACGCTAAGATCATAGATTAGAGGCAACAATGCAGACAGTAGGTACAATAGGTAGACAAGAAATTGTTAGTATAACGATGAGATTTTTTTATGAATTTAGGCTGAATCATAATTTTTTTTTCATTATATTATTGCGTATTTATTATATTTACAGAGAAATGATATAAAACTAGAATAATGAACCTTAAACTAAACCTTAAAAAATATAGTAAAACAACTAAAATATATTATTAAAAGGACTCCCTTTAGGCAAGGTTCCGAAGATACTTTTAGCGTTCCCCCTTTGAATAGCTATACTAATTATTTGTCCAAGGTAGCTACCAGATCTTCGGTCTCCTGTGCCGTCGACTAACATTTTTGTTATTTCCTTAAAAAGCTAATTCATAATTATATGTATCCTACATGAAATAAATGATTTAAGTTTGAGTTTATGAAATTGCTGTTTTACTCTCTCGCAGTAATTAGTTTCTAATTTAATTTAATTTTTTTGTTTAATGTAAATTAAATTTAATGTTCTTTTTTGGTTATGATCCTTAATTAAAATTAAATGTTAATAATATGTACTTCCAAGAGTCATAGCAGTTTTAGGCATAAATCATTCTAAGAATAAATGTCTCGTCTGTAACATTTATCTATGACACTTATGGTTAACGTCAATAGACGTCAGTGCAATATTTCGGATCGTTTGTCAGGTTCAATTTTCATATAAGTAACATGTCTACCTCTTTTTACTTATAATGTCATTGCCTACACTAGACAATAAGTGCGTACTGCGTACTCAGCGCAATGTGTGACAGACATCTAGTCTATGAAGGGTTCTGGGAAGAGGCTGTCGTATTATATAAATATTCAGATCTTAGTTTATTTATATTAATCTTATTTATATATATATTTTAATTGTGAACTTACTCATGGATATTTTAAGGCAGGTAAGAAATAACTTTAAATAATATTCATTGATTTCAGAATATTGAAAGTTTTATCTTATTGAGAATATAATACCTATATTTTTGTTTGAAAACTACTTAAATGTTATTCGTATAGTATCAGATTCTGCATTTTAACTGAGTCTTCTGACTAGAGGGCATAGCATAGGTATAACATAATATGTATAGAAAATCATAGGTTGGTATAAGAAAAGATTAGACAAATCAAATACTGCTATCTTTATAAGCACAATCAAGCCGGGTTACTTTGAATTTAAAAAAATAGACAATTGTTGATATCGCGTAATTAAGGAGCTGGTATGGTCTACTTAATTAACATCACTGATATCAAAAATATCTGTGCAAACTATAAACCGATGTGTATTTTTGCAACACATAAAAATGTAACAAATTAATTGTTTCTTAATCAATAGTACACCTACCTATCTATGGTAACAATAACATAAACTAAATAATCGGAAACATATTTTAATTGCGAACTTTTTACTTAGGTACTTACAGTTTCATTCTTCTTCAACGAAGTACAAAATACCTAAAGTCGTAGTACCACCTATTTAATTGGATATTTTCAGTTATTTACTGTTATGACAGTAGTATTTACTGATATGCCAAGTTATCTTTGTGACCGGTCATGTAATGATAACTATATAATTGTTAAAACACCTATAAGTAAACTATACAGTATAGTTAGCGTCGTACGACAACGACATTAGTTTAGTACTGCCAGTGCCAGGGTGTTGTGTACGTCGGATTGTGTCGCCGGCAGCATCAGTATTTTGCCGCGCTTACGTTGTTGACAGTTCCCTTTTTTTTATTCATTCGTGTCTATGGTGTTTGTTTCTCATTACAAAGTGCCAGTAGTTTTATAATTTTTTCCATGGATTTATTGAGCAAGGTATTTTAATTCGAATTGACGTCGTTATTTTGTATAATACAGACTATTTCCGTATTTCGTACACGAAGCAAAATCTGTTTATTGATATTAGCCTTCAGAATATTTTAGGAGTAATTAGTTATAGAACTTACCAGTTAAAAGACGATTGAAGTCGTATTTAATTTTGATTTTGCTGCTGTTTTAATTAAGGTCCGTCTCCGCCACAATTGACAGATATTTCATAGTGTCCTTCTGCACTTATGTATGACTACTAAATGTAATTTATATCTCTCAAATAGTTATAAAACTATTTGCCACAAGTCTAGCTAAAAATTCGTACGGTAACTGATAATATTCACTTGAGCCAATAACACCGTAATCTATTTGTTTTAACAAGTAGATTATGGTTTTGTTTGAACATATGATATTAATATGTTGTAATCAACGAGCAAAACTTCGCTGGTTGTGATAGATATGAAAATATATTTGTATATGTTGAAACAATAACATAAACTGGTATTGGGAAATATTGAACAAGTTAATAAAATGTTGTTTTCAATCAATGTAAACCTAATATTTACAATACATTTTTAATAATACATAATTAACACAAATGACGGAAAAATCGCTGCACATACCTACATAAAAATATATAGGCACCGTAGATGAACCTTCTTGTTTTTTGAAGTCGGTTAATTAATATGAAATGTAATACCAAGGCTGCAAGTGTGTATACGTAACCATATTAATGATTTAAATCCAATTAATTACTCATTGTAATTCAAATCCAATTAATTACTACCTACTGCCTGACGCGTCAATAGGCAGGATTAAAGATGCCATAATTAATAATTAAATTATGAGACTTATTAAGAATTCCGAGTTATGCCCTATCCACTCAAGAAAACGTTTAAGTATAAATTATTATATCCATATTTTTTTTTATTTGTGAATCGATTAAAATAAAATAAATAAGTAATATACGTAATAGCTTAAGCTTTCGACAATATAATGTATATAATTAACGAAAATCACGCACACATTTTTTAAGAAATTTCAGAGATTAATGAGGACAAAAAAATATTGTTAATGGATCTATTGTGTTAATAAATATCTCCAATAATAGTTTTTTCAGACATCTCCCATGCACAGACATCGACAAATTAGTTATTTACATAATATAATATATTTGTAATAAATACACCCACTCATATCAGGGAATCGTAGTGCGGGGGGCACTATGATTGCGGATCGCATAGACAACACACACACTAACGCACACGCGCACGTCCACGCACTCACGCACGCACACGCGCACGTACACGCACGCACGCACGCACACGCACGCACGCACGCACGCACGCACGCATGCACGCACGCACGCGCACACACACACACACACACACACACACACACACACACACACACACACACACACACCCACGACCCAAGAACAAACACTTTACCTATCTGAAACGTTAATATCTGCCCCGGCCGGGAATCGAACCCGGGACACTACCACAGGCAAACTAGGCTACGAGATCTTATAGAAAATAATTATGAATAATATTGCTCAAAGAAATTTAAATAAATATTATCACGCGTATAATTAAAAATGACTCAGCGTTTACGTTCTGTCTTCAACTTTATGGCATTGATTAATCTGTAATCAAGTACCGAGTGCCTAATCTTGGTGAAGTTACCAATTTTTCACGCGTGTTGATAACAATTCTCTATCATAAACACCACGTAGTCAGTACTCAGTTGTCTGCTGTGCGTCGGGCCTCGCGCACAAGCCGGTAGTTGAAAAGTCGAACTATAAATAGTAATAGTCGACTTTTAGTTGATTAGTTTTGCGACAATAGTTATTAATTGAATTGTATCGCAGTTATTTGCAAGCAAGAGTTACTGTTGACTGTTAAAATGCCTAGCCAGGATATGTTTCGGTCGTGGGTGCGTATTTTTCATTGCATCGTTTTGAATAAGAAAACTTATCTTGTTAGTCGATTAAGAAATTGCACTGTGTAGGTGTGCCTAAAACATAGGCACTGGTACATGTCTATTGCTGTCGTGTTGCGGCTGAAGGCTTGAGAGCCAATACCTTCTTTCTTATTTGACGACCCCTTAGCCTAGTTGGTAGTGGCCCTGCAAAGCGAGTGGTCCCGGGTTCGATTCCCGGCCGGGGCAGATGTTTATGTGACAGATAAATGTTTGTTCTCGGGTCATGGGTGTTAGGGATGTGTTGTGTGTTGTCCATGCCGCCCGCGACACAGGGAATCCTAGTGCGGGGGTGTGAGTGTGTTAACGTTTAACGTTTCCTCTCTTCTTTCTTGGTCCACAACATATAACCATGATGCCTTTTGTGTTGTTGTTGTCCACGGGCGGTAACAACAACATCAGGTTGCCTATCAGCTAATTTGTTTGTTATTTTGTTTAAAAAAATCATGTATAATTGATGCAAGACGTAATAACAGACGGACGTACCTGGGCGTTGTAGAGGGTAGTTTTAAAGACGTAGAATTATGTATATATTTTTTTGTTTCGTTGTAATTAAATTTGTATTCGTACACCCCGCTCCGTAGATTGTATTCCTACTCTTCCAACTCTTCCCTTCTAAATCTTCTTACCCTGGGTTGTCTGGAAGAAATCCGCCTGTTGTGTTACTTTTTGTACAAATGTCATTTTAGTTTTTTTCTTGCTATGGTTTACATTAAAGCGTATTACATATTATTACATTTGATACGAACAGTTGCATCGAGTAATCATTGCAGCGATATTTTTAGTTCGCTATCATAAGATCGTGTATCTCATAATAAACGTGTTCACTGAGGACATACACGTGTAACGTGGATTACATATTAATTGTTTATACATGCTAGGATCACTTGGACACATAATTATGTAAGCAATGATATTTTAAGTAAAAAATGAGTAGATATGTCATTAGTGTGCGAAGAGGGGAGCAGTCAAATTCGGCCAATTGTCGTACTTTTCTTCATCTCTTTCTGTCTCACACGGTCGGTATTCTCTTTCGCTCTTCTTTCAAAAGTGCAACTCAAACTTAACGCTTGGGTTGGCCCCAAACTTGAGTGGACCCACTTCACAAATCACACAGTGTCACCAATTTACATTGGAGCAGCGTGAGAGTATGCTCTAGACCCGGTTATGAGGAAAGACTCCTGCCCTGTAGTGGGTCATCTATGATGCTCTGAGAGTTAAGCCATCATGTCTTAATCCAATCTAATGTTCAGAAACGATTATTTCGCGCTGTCCAATTATTTTTCGGCCTTGTGTCGTGCGCTAATGGGATGACGACGGTCGGTGTCGAAGTTTAGCAAGGTAATGTTTTTTGTCCGCCACGCCAATGTTTGTGGACGACGGCTTTACTATTTGTTTAGAGCGAATGCTGAGTATATTTTACGATCCAGTACACCTGGTCCTTGACTGCCAATTAAGGTTCCGAGTTCGATTTTCTTGACGATATTTGTGACAGATAAGTCTATGTGTGTGCTTACTTATTTATTACCCAGTACTCAAGTTCTACTGAGCAACGAGATACATATTTTTGGGATTTTTAAATTAGCCGATTCGGTAATAAATTCGGTTTATTTTCCGTTGTTCAGTAGATTTTGTCGAGCAAGGATGTCGCTTGCTCTCAAGAATGTATTAAACTCAAAGAAATCTTTAAATACATCTTACAAAATATAAACTACGTAGGTATTTATTATAAACTACGAATTAAGTAACTACGAATTAAGTAGATACGAATTAAGTATAAACTACGGCAAAAGGATGCAGCTCAGCTTTTGCTGACGCGGTAGTAGGTATCAGCCCAGTCGTGCGCTCAATCAGCTGCGATGATAATAATGTTGATGAACCAATAACAGACGTAATCGTCGAACTTATGTCCGTACACGACCACACAGCCAGGAAGCGACCAAATAGATTTGTGCTCGCTAGGGTTACTCTACTCATGACTTCCTTTTCGTATGTTGTACACTATTGTTTATCTACCCAAACGAACATTGAAACTGATTACGTAACTCATCGTACTGCGTCGCTGAGGGTCAAATCGGTTTTCCTCCATTAAGAATGACCGCTGGCAGTTCGCATTAATGGACGAAGACTAGATATAGAAAAGTTTAAAGGTCAATATGTCATCAGAGTTGCTGGCGTCGTTGACGTTTTTGGTGGTACTCTTCAGTAACTTTGTTCTTTATGACAACTGGGATGAGAAGATTTTAAAAAGAGAATTTCTGGTTGAGAGTCGAGGCGAGAGATCCATGACCACTTTAGCTGCTTAAGCGCACGTTAATTTCTCGTGTTGTTTCATAGCCTTTTCAAAATCTTAGTTTCGTCTCAGATACACTTTTTGCATGAAGGTATTCATCGTAATATGTTATTTCTTTCCTTTCCTTCATTCAATTTTTCTTTCCTTATTTCTTTGTTATATGCTTTCTGTAAATACTTAGTACATTGGTAGAGACTTTTAAAATTTAAACAATAAAAAAAAAAAAAAAAATTTAATTTTTTTTTAATGGATTGTAGTGATATAAAACCTGAACGGTAGGTATTACTCGTAAGTATACTCGTAAAACATTACATACGCAAACCAAACATAGACAACTAATAGAAAAGACAATCAGAACAGGATTTTCTTACCTCATTCTGTATCTTTTGAAACTTGTAACTTTTACAATCAAATGTAATCAAAGCCTTACAGTAGTTTCGAACGCCCCAATCGACCCGTTACAAGGAGTAACAATGACAAGAATCTGTACGTATCGTGTCAAAGGGTTCTTCTGATGTTTTCTATGCTAGTACCTACTGAAGGAAGATGTGTTTGGCAGCCGACAAAGTCTACGCTTCTTTGTACAGCAGGTGGTAATTTATGGGTGGCAAGATACACATCTATCACTAAGTCCAAACATATTTAACACACAATGATCATCATTGCCATTACATGATTCTCGACTCACTTAGATTTGGTCATTTTTTTTTCGTTGCTGATCGTATTATTTGGCCTGTTGATCTCATTGAGTTAACGAGGCGATCCTTGGTTTCCAGATCAGAAGTCACCAGAGGACTCCCTCGGGGTCCAGGGACTTCAAGGAGGCCACCAAGCGGGATGCCCTCGCGCGGCTTGAGGTGGAATTGGAGCGGCTGGTGGCAACTCTCCCGGAGCCCAAACGAGCGTCAGTGGAAAAGGAATTCCAAGGATTCAAGAATCTCTTCCGCCGGTTCTTGGCTGAACGTGAGTATCGTAAACAGACTTATGGCCAATACTAGTAGCACAGCCTAAATATGTAAGCCTAGGTATGTAAAGTAAAAAGAAAATCGTAGTGTAGAATATAATACGAGTACGTGTGGGGTATATTTTTAGTAATAGTGTTGTGTTATCACGTTTTTATGGTAACAATAACTAAATCGATATCTAATCGAGAAATACTACTCCGATAACACAGATACGGTCTAGTATACCTAATGTTTTATGCGTATTAGTAATTGTTATAACTTGATATCTAAATTCCTAAAAAAAATTATACGAGATTTGTTGCATGTTAGACATTTCTGTACTAGATTAGTTTTTTCAAGAAATAACCGTTACGACGTTGACTTGTTTATGACTAAGGAATATATTAATATTAACTAGTGGTACAATGAGGAGGAACACGTCTAGTAACTGGCACAATTGCCAATTGCATGATACGCGATGCCTTTAGATGAGGTTATGGTTTGAAATAATTAATTTGAATATTACGTACTGTAGCTGCTATCACGAATTTATCCGATCTTTATTATTTTGTGTTAGCGTTCATTGCTTTATAAAAATATCTTTACAATCATTATACTGATGTTTATTTTGTAGAATGTTTCTCATAATGTAACCTTACAGTATAATAAAAAGCGATGGGACTTTAGGAATAGGTACGTTTCCATAAATAAGGGTTTTTTCTGTTAGTAAAACAATCAACTTCCGAAATCCCAAACTACTATACTGCCACTGAACATTATCTGACTACATTATCTGAACATTACCTACTGAGAAAACTGCATAATTTATAAATTTTAGTTATAAATTTCCATCCAAATGTTTTTGACCTTTTCCCTTACTAATGTTAAATATTATTAAGGAAGGGTACAAGAAGAGATTATCCGCATCTCATTGAATCTTACGACGTGAACTGTCATTTACTTACACAAAACAATAAAGGGCCCAGAATACCTCCCTGAGAGACACCGTAACAAAACTGCTATTCTTCTTCATTATTCAACAGAGGGCCCATCAGTAACATGGGAGAAGATCGACAAACTCCCGGACGGTGCCGTTATAGACTACTCAACTCTGGCCATACCGACCACGGATAACGTGCACCACATGCTGGATAAGCTGGTAGTGGTGAAACTGAACGGTGGTCTGGGGACGTCTATGGGTTGTAAGGGCCCGAAGTCTGTGATCCAAGTCAGGAACGAACTCACGTTTTTGGATTTGACTGTACAGCAAATTGAGGTATGTTGACTTGAAAATATCATTAACCTGTCCCTTAGTACCCAAGTCCAAAATTGTTTGCGATAATCATCGAGCAACATTAGGTACTTATGCATGGTTCCAAATGCTTTACCAATGATGACATCCCATTTCAGAAACTATAATTGTTTGTTGACAAAACCCTCGTCTTTCAGCACCTGAACAAAACGTACAAATGCAACGTCCCCCTGGTGCTGATGAACTCGTTCAACACCGACGAGGACACGCAGAAGGTGATCCGTAAATACAAGGGTCTGAAGCTGGACATCCACACCTTCAACCAGTCCTGCCACCCGCGCATCAACCGCGAGTCGCTCCTGCCAGTACCTAAGAACTCTGACGTGCACGCTGATATTGAGGCGTGAGTACGCACACACACACGCACGCGCGCACACACACACACACACACACACACACACACACACTCACACACAAACAAACAAATACATTATAACTATATATCCGTTTAAGTTAGTATAAGTCTTCAAAACTTCGCGAGCACAATTTGTGATGGTATAAGTTTTAGATATGTGTGCAACGTAAATCCCTCAAAGGAAACTTGTACTTACAATAAATAAAAGTATACTATTTAAAGTATTTAGTGTACATATGAAAAAGAGAGAAACTGACTTTAAGCCACAAAACATAAAAAAATATTTTGGATTTTATAGCCATTTTGTCATTATTAAATGAAGAAGTAAATAAATTCATGAATTTCTTTTACGTAAAATTAAACGAAGATAAATCCAATTCCAGATGGTACCCTCCCGGGCACGGCGACTTCTACGAGTCCTTCCATAACTCTGGCCTCCTGGAGAAGTTCATCAAGGAAGGCCGCACGTACTGCTTCATCAGCAACATCGACAATTTAGGAGCCACCGTCGACCTGAACATCCTTAACCTCCTCCTCAACCCAACCGAGAGCAAGTGCTCCGAATTCGTCATGGAGGTCACTGACAAGACCAGAGCCGACGTCAAAGGTGGAACGCTGATCCATTATGAGGACAAACTCCGCTTACTGGAGATAGCCCAAGTGCCCAAAGAACACGTTGATGACTTCAAATCCGTGAGCCAGTTCAAGTTCTTCAACACCAACAATTTATGGGCCAAGTTGGATGCGATCAAACGCGTTGTCGACCAGGGATCGCTGAACATGGAAATTATCGTCAACAACAAACATTTGGCTGATGGCATGAACGTGATTCAGCTGGAGACAGCCGTAGGAGCAGCCATGAAGTGCTTCGAAGGAGGTATCGGAGTGAATGTCCCGAGAAGTCGATTCTTGCCTGTCAAAAAGACATCGGACTTGTTGCTAGTGATGTCTAACCTGTATTCGCTGTCCCATGGGTCGCTGGTGATGTCCCCGCAAAGGATGTTCCCGTCGACACCGTTGGTCAAGTTAGGGGATAACCACTTCGCGAAGGTCAAGGAGTTCCTGAACCGGTTCGCAACGATCCCGGATCTGATTGAGCTGGATCATTTGACGGTTTCCGGAGACGTTACGTTTGGTAGAGGCGTGTCATTGAAGGTTAGTATGTTGACAATACTTTCGATATTATCGTGAAAGTAGAATGCAAACGTACCACCCGATTGTAGTTCGTTTATGTTGTCATCCGGAGGAAAAAGATCATTACCAGGGCGTTGTTAGCAAATAAGTATGGGGGAGGGCTGGTTCTCTGACATTGCAATGGAACATCGAACATGTAACCTATATTAGTTAGTTAGAAAACAAATTCCGCCAAAGCCATGCTACGCTCTGATTGGCCGACTCAAGGTCAAGTCAATAAAATGAGATGGCTGTATATAGGTTGTACCTAGGTAAGAGCAAGACGCATTGTTGTAGTGCGGGCGGTAATTGCTATTTATCAGTGAAAAATCACTGATCAGTTTCGGAATTGGCTCACGTTACTACTCTTATCTGGTTATACGCTCAATGCAACCGAAACTCGTAACACAATTTTTAGTTAATTCTTTCTGTAAGGAAGGTGGGATATACTCAATAAGGACGCGTCCACCCAATCCAATCCAATCCTCGTCCATTCAGCGACGAGGACTCAACTTCTCTCAACAGAAAAGTTGGTGTAGACTCTGGTTAGATGGAGCCACTTACACCCAAAATACAAATAGTAAATTGCATACCTTAATTATAATTTTAAGCTAGGTTTTTAATAAATCTATGTATTAAAATATATTTGTGTTATTTCAGGGCACAGTGATAATAATAGCGAACCACGGAGACAGAATCGACATCCCGTCGGGCGCGCTGCTCGAGAATAAAATAGTATCGGGTAATTTACGTATATTGGATCATTAGATTTAATTTATAACCTAAAAAGATTTTTAGTATTTTTTTTCGAAAGCTATTAAAAAAAAATCTAAAAAAATATTCGAAAATCGTGCGTGTTAAGCATGCCATTCATATTCGAAGCATGCAACAAAATGTCATCGCAAGGTAGGACACGACTGGTCGTTTTCTAGTAATTTGTAGTAGTTACGTCACATTAGTAATAGGCATTAGTGGCATTTGTATTTGTAGTAAGGAGGCTTGGTTGCTTCTTGGGTTATCATTTGTAAGTAACGAATGATTACAGTACAATATTGAATGTAATATTTGTGTTTAAGAAATTCGAATTTCTAATTTTCTTATTTTGAATTATACCAAAAAAATGTCAAAAATATTAATTCATGTAAGTTATATTATTTATTACATTAAAATAGCCCGTGAAATTAGTTAAAACAAATTATTATATAATTATCTATTGTAATATAAAACAGCTGATATTTTATTATAGTCAATTAATATACTCAAGAATAAGTACAAGATGTCTGTTTGTATGTATATTAGGGGTAAGCGGTCTCAGTAGTTGAATGGTGTTTAATTTATATTTAAATCATATTTACAATAATTTGTTGTAAATAATTTTATATGAACATATTTTTTAATATATTTTCTTGAATAATGTACACAGAGGGTTGGGCTTAGGGCATGGCCACATATAACGGACAATTGTTTTATTATTTTACAACACTGGATTACACACCAATTTTATTTATGTATTGAAACATTAATCAGGACGAATAGGAAAGCGGCTTACAACTTACGCGCGTTATCCAATTACAGACATCGTTTCCGTGACGTTTGTCAGTGAAGTCTGTCAAAAAATGAGTGTTAAATGTACACAGTACACTGCGTTTTATTCCAAGATGTTTATTAAATGCGGGCTGCCACTAAACATGTACTTAAGTAAATGAGTTTATGAGTTTATATGGTTATATACCAAGTCAAGGTACAGCTTACAGTTCGAAAAAAAATAACACAACGTTAACATACAGTTTTTTTCTAATAGTTGCTGTTGGCTCTAGCGGCCTTCACAGCTTCACCATACCGTGAGCTCTTTAACAACATCATTGTGGAGGAGTATTTTATGCTATACCAGCTACTTTTATAGCAAATTGTTTTTATGCGCTATGTTAATAGCTTTGACAAATTGTCAAGCAGATCTGTCAAATCTCTGTCACATCTATGTATAAGCAGTCAGCAATAGTTTCAACACGAACAGTGAATCGGTGCTATTTTATCGTACAAAGAATATATTTTATGTTTACAAGTATTACACACTACTTATCAAAAGCTACTTATTACTACCGCACAAATATTTTTGTATAAATAAAATATCACTTTTTGTCACAGTTGTTAATCAGTGCATTGTGGCTATGCCCTTATGTTATTTTAGACACCAGTGAGTACTTTAAGGTACTAGAGAATTGGTTGTTGGAATTTAAATTTTATATTGTTGTGCCATTAGGTTGAAACCAAATTAATAAATAATTATTTTAAAAGTTTTGTTTTTTTTCTCCCCACAAACTACTTTATAGTTGTTTGTACTTGTTTTGTTTCACGTGAGCAAAGTTCCAGGTTCAATCCTCGTGGAGGTGTGACACGAATTCTCAGTAATTTATACTCGTTATTCGCGTATGATATGCAACTAGATCTACTGAGGACATTTTTCCAATATTTATATAGACGACATTCATTAATATTTTTTAAACTTACGTAAAATTGAGAAACAAAGAGAAGTATCATGTACAAAATTTCTTTAATTTCTGTTTTAGAAATACGTTGTATGTATGTGTACATAAATTATTAATCCTTCTTTTCCTATACATGCGAAAGTAACTCTCTATCTGTCCGTCTGTTGGTACTTTTTCACGCTTCAGCTCCTTAGATTTAGATGAAGATGAAGTTTGATATGGACATTTTTGTCGTTTTCCGATTCCCACGCGGGCGAAGTCGCGAGCAAAAACTTATCAGGGCGAGCGAAGCGAGCCCTATCACTATCCCACAATCTGAGACATTTTTTGGTACAGTTTACTGAAAAACTATCACGCCTATAGATTTGTGCTTTAACATAGTAAATTTTACTTCACAATTAGATGCGTTATCTGTCAAAAAATACAATTTTATAACCATTAAAAAAAAATAACATTTGGTAAGTAACAATTTTGTATTCATTGGATATAATGTTATTGTACTAGTAACGCTATCTGTTAGAGAAACAAAGAGTTAACATCCCTTCAACAGAACTAAACCCAATACTCAAATAATTATGTCCATCGTAGTTAGGTACTAGATGACACCACTAGAATCAGGTTGTAAAATAACAGCGCAGTTTTAGCGGGAAAGCGACAATGTCACATACCCTTAAAATATTACCCGTTAGAAAAACTACGCGAGCCGTCGCAAAGCTCACCTTTTCCTAGTATTAAATAAAATTAGCGTCCGTTTTTAATTATTTCAATAACGAGTATTATTGGCACTGTCTGCTCTGGACGGCTTGGCGATGACGCTGACGACGATGCTGACCGCAGCCGACAGCAGAGTCAGCAGCACGCTGGCCAGCCCCAGGGTCCACAGCGTAGAGTGATGGAGGATGCACACCCCTCTGCTCTTGTAGGCGCATGTCGCATCTGAAACATTTTAGGGAATTTGAGCGCTTGTCATTATCATAGCAACCCGTTGACGGGAAAGAGTAGAGTCATGGATGCTATCCATCGGCTTAGTTACTCCTTATTACATCAGCTATCTGCCAGTGAAAGTCCCATCAAAATCGGTCCAGCCGTTCTAGAGATTAGCTCAAACAAACAGACAAAAATTGTAAAAAATGTTATTTTGGTATATGTACCTACCGTGTATACATCCCATAATATGCATTTAGTAGAAAGCTGTTATTTTAATATTACAAACAGACATTCCAATTTTATTTATTTGTATAGATAAATGTCTGTTCTCGGGTCGTAAGTGTTGTTGATGTGTTATAAGCGTTGTACATGCCGCCCACGACACAGGGGATCCTAGTGCGGGGGTATGGGTCAGCGTTTATGTGGTACTCGAACGTACTGCTTATCGTCATGTAGAGCAGATGCCCCAACACTTGGGACAGTATGGCCACTACTGCGAAGGACGTGCCCATCGCGATGGGTTTCTGGCGCCGCTTCACCGACCGCAGGATCACCATCCCTTGCATCAGGCAAGAGGCGCCTGGAAATAAATATTATGTAAAAGGGCAAATTAATAGACGAGCTCCATTTTACCATACATTTCTATTCAATGACAATATTGACATCATTCCTTTGTTCTTCTTAATCATCTCTTTATTCTTGTAGATGGCCTGTTCGCCGGCCATTAACTATTTGCTAGAATACCTGAAACCTATGAAAGACTACCAACTGAATATCTCTCCTCTCCGCTCCTCAATCTACTCTCCACTCCTCAAGCCTGCTCCTCAGCACTCCACACCTCGCCTCACCAGCTCACCACACCTCACCTCACGTCCCGACACCTCATATGACCATTTCCTGCTGATCCTGCTCCTCGCAGTTGTTCTAGTAGAGGTACAAAATTCCTCCGTTACAGTCGGCCATCCTGAAACAATTGCGGCCCGCAATTGGCACGCATACAAAAGTATCAACACTCATGAAAATCGAAATCAAATTGTACACTGTAATTACACGTCAAGGTATACATCACCCTATTTATGCCGAAATATACTCCTCCTTTATATCTCCTCTACATCATTTTACAACTCAGAAAACATGCACTTATATCTGCTTATATTTTACATCTCTTAAATCAGATTCGTATAAATTCCAGTTTATTTTAATAGAGGCTCCACAAAATATTCTTCCAGAAAATGCCAATTTTATTACAATAAAAACAATCTGCACTCATCGTCTATTCTTCATTTGTTTTACGTCTTTTGTCTTTCCCACTGACACGTTTATCTGACATTTTGTAATATTTTCTGCATCACAAAATATTGTTATTTCTTTGCTTTACATCATAATCTCCAGTGCGAAACTCTTTCTAAAGCGGAATGATACACCCTTCCCGGCCAATAATATAACACGAGCGCCACTAAGAACTTGTCATATATTTCATCGGAACTCATGAACTCTTAATTACAACGGCACAATTCACATCTTTCTGAACTCTTCATCAAATTGCTAAATCCACATTTTATCTTTTTATATCGAGAGAACATTCAGTTCTAATGCATCTGACACATAGCCATAATGTCACATCTTATTTGAAATCTTACTCCTTTTTATCGAGAAAACTTTCAATTCCGGCAATTACTTTTTATTCTTTCCATTCTTAGCACGTAGGTATTATGTTCTACAACATAAACATCCCACTTCTGAATGTAAAAGGGCAAATTAATAGACGAGCTCCATTTTACCATACATTTCTATTCAATGACAATATTGACATCATTCCTTTGTTCTTCTTAATCATCTCTTTATTCTTGTAGATGGCCTGTTCGCCGGCCATTAACTATTTGCTAGAATACCTGAAACCTATGAAAGACTACCAACTGAATATCTCTCCTCTCCGCTCCTCAATCTACTCTCCACTCCTCAAGCCTGCTCCTCAGCACTCCACACCTCGCCTCACCAGCTCACCACACCTCACCTCACGTCCCGACACCTCATATGACCATTTCCTGCTGATCCTGCTCCTCGCAGTTGTTCTAGTAGAGGTACAAAATTCCTCCGTTACAATTAATAATCGGAGATATATTTACTTTTAATGTAGATAGACGAGCCACGTAAGGTACATAAGTGGTCAACGTCGCCCATAGCATACATATCAGTTACATAGAGGCATGATCGATGCGTTGCTGTATTTGCCGGTCTAGGAATCAGAAAGAATTAAGAAAGAAGGATAGTGAAGACATTACATTCCATTTCTTTTAATTTCTCGCTTTTTTAATTTTCTTAAAAATTGAAAATGTTCAAAAACAGGGAAGTCATTGGTTTCACCCCGTTTTTCGAAATTCGGGTTTTTATCAGATCTCTACGTTTTGGTCCTAGGAAGCTATCCTGAATTCCTGACTTCCCGCGATGGTTTCTGTTGGTCTGTATGTATATTTATCTGGAACTGGTTCCCACGACCTGCCGTTAGAATGAACCATAAGACGTCCTTGGATTCTAATTCCCTGGTTTGATCAGGTCTCACTGTCACCCCCAATGTTAAAAACTTAGAATTTAATTTTTAAGATTCAGATCAGATAAGAAACGTCAGAACTCACCAGAAACAGCAAGAACGAGAGTGAAGAACAGCAGATAAAAGGAGAACGCGCTCTGGCAGCCGGTCAGGCCGCAGCTGCCTCTGATCGCCCGCTGAGTGTCCGCCCCGCATGTACAGTTGCCCAGTAACCTGCAACCAATTTTGAAATGGATCCCACATTTTTTTATTATAATAGTCGACTAACGAGCAGATTCCGGTTAGTGGAACGTTGTAACCGCAGCCATGGACATCGATAACACCAAAGACATCCCTGATGCGTTGTCGGCCAAGAAGAAGGGAGGAGAAAGAAAGTCATGGCTCTAAGGTCTCACTCTAGCTGAAACACCCGACGTTTTTCGGCTACAAATCGTTTGGGGACTAACTGAAGCAAGAGAGTGGTAGGTAAAGCTAGGCTAACTTCACGGAAAGATGTGGAAGAAGATGCCAATAAAGTGCTCATGCTCTCGCCTGTACCTAATAATGATACTACACTTACAAGAATCCATTGAAGTCTTCGTACTGGTTACATCCAGCGTGACACGGCGAGAAGAATGTGGTGTTCGTATCCAGCATGCACACTGGGCTGAACCCATAGTTTTCAGAATTGCAGCTGAAAATGCATTCTCCATATTATTATGACCACCCGCAGTCAATGTGAAATAGACCTTCAGAGATTCAGAGAGATAGAGAACTGATGTACGAAAGGAATTGCTGAAGAAAACCTTTTCAGAAGTAAGTATTCCACATTTTGAACATAATACATTATGTATTTCACTATCATGGATTATTAGGAATAGAGGATAATATCCCGACTCGCGATAGGTTATGCAACTTCTTAATAATGGAAAAGGAAGCTTAAAAAATTCGGGTAATTACGATCAGTGCGACACGGGCAACCTACCCGCAACCAATGCTACAGTCAGGCTGAGTGTATTCCCCGTTGACGCCGGCAATGGTATCCAGCTGACACCCGAGGCTGGTGAGGACTGAGAAGAAGACGGCAGCAAAGATGGCGACCACGCCGCCGACCCGGGACGCCGTGTTGGCCTTCACGCCGTCACTGCGACGCACCGAAAAACGCATTCTGAAAATCTAGAACGTTCTTTCTTATAGTATTTGAATGAATCCTATGAGTTGACAAGGCTCAAAGCCTGCACGTACGAGTACATTTAACTTTTCAAACGATTTATCTAACGATTACATGCATTGTTGAATCAAAATCATCGTGAGTTTACTTGATTACAATTTGACTTCTGCATGTTGGCCTGTCAGATTTAACGGATGAATGGAAACAGCCACGAGAGAAATATATGCCTGTTCTTCGCGGCATCCATATCAGTTCTTCCTAATGTTCGCAAAGTCTGCATGATGACTTTGGAAGATGAAGTTGTATCGACGTTAACTATGTATTTAAAGTAGCTTCATCCGTCCTTGAACCAAGTCAATCTTATGTACCACGTTATAAAGCGGTTGACTAGTCTTGTATACCTACCTTCTTGCTGGAGGTAGCTGCACCAGCTTCGCATGAAAAGCTGTCAATGCCGTCCGTTTTTAGAGTGTGACAGAATTTATGTAGTTTTGTTGGACTTCATTACTAAACATACGTT
The DNA here is from genome assembly GCA_905404295.2 of Ochlodes sylvanus. NCBI lineage: Eukaryota > Metazoa > Arthropoda > Insecta > Lepidoptera > Hesperiidae > Ochlodes > Ochlodes sylvanus. The sequence goes on from FR990144.1 coordinate 9,795,630, forward strand.
TTTACTTTTTAATAAACTTATAACTCTATCCAACCCTAGATGTCGCTAGTAGTAGCGTAACACTGCTATCAAGTAATGAACCCAACGGTACTTACGAACTATTTCAAAAAATGTGTAAAATATAAATTGCACTGTGGTACGGAAATCTTCGTGTGCAAGACTGACACGCAGTTGGACGATTTTTCATAATCTCATATTTTAATTTTGGGATCTTACCGTAACGAAAAAAATAATGACAAGAGAGCGGAATATATCGTTGATGGCGCGCGACGTTCGCGGGTCTTCTCGCAGGGCCTCCACGTGGAATCGGGCCTGAAACATGTTTGAATGGTTTGATGTAAATTAAGTGTTAGGTCGTAGGAATTGTTGGGAGTACGAGAACTTGGTCCCAGCCCATTACGCTTTTGAAGAGAAATGAACTTACAGATGCTTGAGCCACTTAATTGGGAGCCTGATTATTATTTCCACAGAGCATGAACTTTGTCAATGTCTCTCAAACATATTCTGGGACCATTAGTCACTTTCCCGTGGACATAAATAACGCCAAAGACATCACCGATCGTCGCCCAAGAAAGACGAGAGAAGAAATAAAGTACTGGCTCAATGGAGTTGTCGTTTTACCTGAACGAACTCGTCATCAAAGTGTATGAACCCGAAGAGCGCGGTGTACAGCAGAGCGAGCGCCAGGGTCTGCAGCATATACACTTTGTTGCGGCACAGCTGCAGCAAGGTTGCTAGCAGACCTGATTCAGACATAAGCGATTAATTCTGTCTTTCAAACACTAAGCACACTTTTACCATACTTTTATCTTGATTGTGAACTGATTTCAAACAATCAAATCAACGCAACTTAAATAGGTATTCTTAAAAAGACCAGTTAAAGATTGAAATTCCTCTTAATCTTGATTGATGACCAGAATCAGCAGAATCAGAGCAGGATGAAAAGAAGTCTGTAAGTTACCTGGATGAACTGATTGTCACCAAATTCTTTGAGCCGATTTGGACGTCATCGACTTACAAACATCCAAACAAAATAATGTTAGTAGGATGACAGTTACCTACAATTTAGGCCCTGAACCAAGACAGAACAAGAAGAACATTGCAGCAGTAAGAAAACAGTATCAAAACATACAGTACTCTTCCTCCTTAATGTGCGGTTTATAATCCGGCATCCTCGTAGGGAACAGTGTGAACAGGATCGCGAACATGAGGGTGAGCATCCCCAGGGACAGATGCGCCTCCCACCAGTCCTCGCGCATGGAGCCCGGCTGCAGCCACGACCAGCCGTTCAGGCCCAAGGATAGCTGGATAGAGATCAGGATGCCTGGTGAAGAATTTTTGTTACAATAGCTATAGCCAATGGGAATACAGCTGCAGCAAATACTTTCGAAGGCAGGAGAAGTTTTTTGGCAAAAATATTATTGCCATCTTTTAAAATAATAGGTACCCCAAATAAAATTCATGGATCTCTTTTATCTGATGATTTCGCTTCGAGAAATTACAGTAAAGCGAACGGAAAGTATTCTCATTGATTCTCTTGTGTCTCTTCTTACCATAAAAATAAGGTCCGTTTTGTGGTTCATGATCATCCAAGTACGTGAGTCCGTGTGCCCACACGCTGATTTTGCTGAGAGAGCAGAGGACCACGGTGATGATGAGGAACGCCGTCCGGGGGATGAGGTTGGGGTCCACCTCCGATGTCATCACACTTGACTTGTATGCTGAGATGCTGTTGCCGCCACACAGTTCTGACAGAATAACATTAGGTTATACATAGTTTCGGCGATTTAGTACGGTCTGATAACGCTCTATTGCCTTTATGAGACTACTACGAATCAACGAAAGCTCTAGCATTACTTTGAAAAAAGAATCAGACCTCCCAGTGTACCCAATAGACAATTAATTCTCATTGGCGCGCTGTTTATTAATGACTTGGTCAACGTGGTGGACTATAGCAATACCACTTTAGGTAACACGACGAACATTAGCACAACTGTGTTGTCAGTTGTGAAGAACTGTTGAAATTATGGCAGATTAAACACTAATATTTATTTATTAGGAACTAACATAACCGGTTGCCCTTATATGTTTAGCATTGTGTTGTAATTTATGACTAAGACAAATATAATGATAAAAAATTCACGTCTTTTTCGCGTTATTTTTATTCACGTCTAAATAATTTAATTTAAAATTACGACCAATCAACTCAAAACTAATAATACGATGACTAACGACACAACAAAGTCAAATAAATAAATTATTATACCAATTAAACAATAATATTAAAATATGTCGCTTATGAAAATACATAGCAAAATAATTATGAACACAAAGTATCGTAAACCGACCAATGATTGGCACTTTAAGGGTGAGCTACGTGTCAGTCTGAAATTTAATTACCATAAAATCTTATTTGCAAAAGCTAGTAGACAAAACCTGTGACAGAATCAAAGAAAATACTTTAATCTTTGTTTTTATAATCATTTTTATGTGATTGAATAGTATTAAATAAATATTTTATACTTAAATCCGAAAAACTACAGAAAGTCCTATTATTGGCACACAAATTCCTAATATTGGCATTAACTAGTCCAATTATTGGCACCTACCTACCATTCCTACCTACTTTACTTAGGGTATAATTAAAACACTGTTTTACACGGTGTGCTTTTATTTTGGTATGTTATATAAATTAAAGTATTTAAAGTTTTCAAAAATATACTAGCTGACCCTGCGGACGTTGTTCCGCCATATAGATTGTGAATGATTAAAGCGAGATTTAAATTTGAGGGGCGGGGGAAGGGAAGTAAAAATTTGGGATTATGTGTATTTTTTATGCTACACCATAAAAAAATAACCAAAAAAAAATTTGTTCAGAAATTGAAAAATTTTTTTTTAGGGTGAACAACCCTTAACATTTAGGGGTATGAAAAATAGATGATGGTCGATTCTCATACCTACTCGATAAGCACACAAAATTTCATGAGAATCGGTCGAGCCGTTTCGGAGGAGTATGGTAACTAACATTGTGACACGAGAATTTTATAAGAGATTAAAAATAAACTTATACCTAGGTACATATCATAAAATCGCTTTTTAATTTTAGGTACCTATTCGTTTTGGTACTTTCACCTTATGAATACTTTAATGATCTTTGAGATCTTTCAACTTTAATAGATTCATATAGGTAGGCTATATGAATCTAACTACTTATCTATATATGAATAAAAAACATACACATCGGTTATTAGCACTCCATATTCTATTATGGGCACCACTGCCAATAATTAGTTTTTGCTATTAGCACTGTGGGCCAATATTTGGAAATTAATACTTAAGAAAAAAATATTGATGGATAAACAATAATTTAATTATAACCTTTACAAAATAGATCATAAACTCGCTTGTTGATAATAAAATAAATAGTGCCAATAATAGGATTTTGATGAATTTATTGGTCCGTATGTTGGCACACGAAATAAATAAAATGTGATAAACAAAATAAAAAAATTATCTTTGAATCTACTGCTTAGATGTGTAATTAAGTATATTCAATTATTTTGAAAGTATCAATAAGCCGAATAGCTGCGATATACTATGATTAATAAAGCTCTCATCTTAAGAAGAAACCAAAAAAACTACTCCAAATGACTAGCACAAAATGTCAGTTGTTATTTCTAAATCGCCGTATTGGTTATTGGAACAGCTTTGCCAATTTGTAACAGAAAAATAACACTATTTTACGTTTTTATGCATACCGAACTTGAATAATCTATAGTTTCCTTGTATTTTTTAACTAAACTCTAAAGTGCCAATAATTGGACGAGTGCCAATAATTGGTCGGTTTACCCTAATATAATTACCAACTGAAGGAGGATTCGTCTCGGCGAACGGGAAGGCGAGGATTAGTAAGCTGGAGAAAGCCGTGATGGCCAGCCATGCTGACATGGCGAGCTGCCGTCTGCTGCTGCCGAGCCACGCCACCACGCCACCCAACAGGAACTGCGCACCTCCAGCTCCGATTATCACCCAGTCTAGAAGAAATGTTGAAGTGTTGTCGCAATGCCGTCGATAAAACCCGATAGAGATATTGCGTTAACCCGCAATCTTCAAGGACAATAATGATATACCACCAACATCGTCACTCCTATCGTCTATACACAACGACCACTTTGTGAAGAGTGTACCTACGACTGAGGAGAAGGATAAGAAAAATAGTCATTCTAATCTAGGTCACGGGATATTACCTTTTAAATCAATAGATTTAAAAAGTACCTAATATCCCGTGACCTAGATTAGAATGACTATTTTTCTTATAAATAATTATTTCTGTGTTTAATAAAATACTGAAATAATTCCGGTCCGGAAAGTTTCAGAAAATGGACAGTAAATAATAGAATTCTTTTATTTATTTAGTGCGTCATTCCCACTTACCATCAGGTTGGACTTATATTAAGTAAAAAAACAATCTTGGGTTGTTGGCAGAGCGTGTGGAGGATGCGTTCGATTGTGTGATACCCATCCATCCATCAATATTACGTGATCTTCAGCCCTGAAACCAGTAATATTGTCTACCCTGCCTACTAAAAAGCCGTACACTAATAAAACACAAAATTAGATCCAAAGTTTCATAGAAAGACAAACTCTAATTTAACTTTCAACTTCTTTTTAATAGCCAGTAAATTAGCTAAGGTACCTACGATGAAATGTAGCATAGGAGTGATTAAGACGGAACATTATTACTTCCATGATGGTCCATCGCTTTGAATGATGGTTTCCCAAAGAGGGGTCTGTATTCAAAACCTGCACGCAACTCTAACTTTGAAAGTTATATCTGTACCTATTAAAATTAAATTATTAGTTGGTTAATTGAAGGAAACCGTGAGGAAACCTACCTTCTGAAATAGATCGGATATAGCCGCTGTTGTCGTTCCTCCTGATAAGTAGAAGCACGTTGGTCTCCAGCAGGGTGACGATGAGCAGGGTGCCCTGCAGGAACAGGTCGAACCGTGGGATCGTCAGGACGTACTTCCGCAGCAGGTACCATGGCTTCTCTAAAACTAATATTTTAATAGTTTAGTGTCAGTTTTGTATATGTAGGCTATGTAGCTTAGTGGTTTGAACTCTGGACTGCCGAACTGGGGGAAATAAAGTATAGACAAATAACGGTGGCAAACACAGTTCAACTTGAAACAATTCGGCATAGATTCGCCTCGTCATAGGTTTACCGAAGCGAAGCGAGAACGTGTGGATTTCGTCGTCTTTCGATAATACTTAAAAAATGTAAGTAGCTGTTAAAAATCGTAGTACTATAAAATTGTTTCATAAATATCTAGTTATTATGTTCGTTAATTATTTTTAAATTGAATTTAATCTGCTTGCTGTCGTTTCTGTGTTGTAGGTCCCTGAAGGTTATACCACCTAAACCCTTTCGATAATGTCCGAGATAAATTACCTAAATGATTTATCAGTAGCCCAGCATTTGAGTGAAATTATCAATGACATTTTCTTTAATTACCGTTACTTATCATATTTTATTGCGTTAGATACCAGAGTACCAGTGTAATTCCTACATAGATAAAATATACAAATAATACAAACTTCGATTTGGCGATAGAACCCACAAGAATGTTTGAAGTTCCTAGTTTTTTTAACTAGTGACCCCAGAGGGACCCTCGCTTGCCTTTATTAATGGTCGACATGTAACACCAATGGGCAGCCGTGTAAGAAATAAAGAAGAAGAGAAAATAAAATTCTGGCTCTTAGGCTGAGATGTATAGACGATACTTAGGCTTAGCTCTTAGCTTTAGCTTTACTCTGACTTAAGACAGCGTTCGTATTTATAAAGCGATCTTTGACTTGGCTGAGTACGAGCTGAGAAAAGTCTAATAAGTTCATGAAATAGACGACTTACCAAAAACTTTGGCCATTATCCGAACAGAATTAATGGTCCCAAAAGAACCTTGATATTGGTCGGTTTCTAAGACATTTAAATTTTTCGTATTAAAAAACAGATAGATGGCAGCAATCAATTAGGACAGCTTATGCTGAGCACAATCTCAGCGTGACATGTCTATTAAATCTATTAATACCACAAATCGCAGTCTTTGCAAATATATTGCATAATAATTGTATTAATGAATTTATAAATTCATCAGTCCATTGCTTTGAGTATTTATTCAACTTGAATAGTCTCATCCCCATATTCACTCATTCTAGAGCTTTTAGTGCTAAGCTCTAGAAAACGTTTAAATCATTTTGGATATGAAATATGTCAAACTTTATGTTCAAATTGCACGCAATTGCAGCGTTTATAAATTAGCAGACTTCGCCCCTGGTCTATGTTATGAAATATTTTAAAATAATATACGATATTAATATAATTTTTTGTCTACCTATACAGAACCTAATTGACAAATGATATTTAAAATTGACGTCGCATGGTAGATGTAAATGGATCCTAGAAATATTGGAAAACAGCAAATATCTATGACAGATTATCTATTGTTTATGTTATTGCCTGATGGTGTGTGGTCGCCGATGCTGGTGGATATCAGTAACACCGAAGGCATCACCAACGCGTTGCCGACCAAGAAAAATGGAAGAGTAAAGAAGGAAAATACTGGCTCTCAAGCCCTGAGGAGGAACTGGACGAGTCTTTTGTCGGATGACTCCAGCAAAAAGGTGCTGACCAGCCTGGCTTCAGCCCTACCCCGAAGCATTGATAGCACAATATGTATGTGTGTATAATGTATAAATGTATAAGTTACTATCTGACCCAGCGAACGTTGCTCCGCCATATTTTCATGCAAAAATACAAAGAGCGCGATTTAAATTCCAAGGGTGGGGGTAGGGAAGTGAAAATTTGGGATTATGTGAATTTTTTATGCCACACCAAAAAAAAATTCCATATACTTAATAAAAAATAAATGTTAGGGGTGGACAACCGTTATCACTTAGGGGTATGAAAAATAGATGTTGGTCGATTCTCAGACCTACTCGATATGCACACAAAATTTCATGAGAATCGGTCGAGCCGTTTCGGAGGAGTATGGTAACTAACATTGTGACACGAGAATTTTGTATACTCGTATAAGATTACAGTTAGTGTATAATGTATGTGTATAAGTTATTACAATAAATTAAAAACTGCAAAACTCACCGGTATTCTCTAAAAAAGTCATTTTCTTATAAAAATATCTTAGCACAACACAAAACACAGATCAGTATTTTTTTTTAATTAAACCAATTTAACAGTAACGAATACAATGTCCACATTATGAAACCATCAAGGACATCCGCGTCCTTTGACAGACCCGGGTTCACTAATTCGCGATAGGCCGCTATCGAAACTTATCGATATAAATTACTTTTGTGCGTACTAACGAGATAAATTTAATGCTAGGATTGATAATGGATTATGGGTGGTAGAAAAGTTGTCAGTGACGCGTGGACTAAATAGTTGTCACTATTGTTTTATAGTAGTAGCTGTGGTTGGAACGTCGCCCGAACAAGGGGACCTAGGTTCGAATCCTGTAAGCACTTTTCGAAAATTATTTATTTATTTTTTATTTATTTTATTTTATTTAATATATATAAATTATGTATATATATATAAATTATAATATATATAAATTATATAAATTATGTATGTATTACAAAAAGATATCACTTTTTTGGTGGTAAGAAATAAAGAAGAGTTCTCCATAATGTTCTCAAAGGTGTGTGAAGTCCGCCACGCACTTGGCCAGCGTGGTGGATCATGGCCTGCACGTCTTACGTGTAGGTACTCTGTTGAACAATGGAAGAATAGCAGTGTGTTTCATCTTCATCTTTGTAGAATCAATTGAGTATAGTACGGCCGACGGTTTTAGGCCGCTCTGAAGTTAGGCTTTCGGATATAATGCGCAGGTATTGTTGTACTTTAGAGAGAGATAGCGACACGAACACTGAGCGTGTGACTGAAACAAACAATGCTCAAAGTGACACCCCGCGCGTCTTGCCACCATTTCGACCCTAAAATTGACTTTTGCGCAGCGATCCAAACAAAGATCAGAGCGGCCTAGAACCGCCGGCCGTACTATAGTTTTGAACGTTAAGATTCAATTTAAAGTTTATTTACTACTAGTGGACCCGCTCGCTTCGCTTCGGGAAGCATGTCCCTTAGTCGTAGTAACATTCGGTAGTTATTAGGAGTGATTTCTTCAATTGACATAACTTTTAAAGTTCTCAACCGATTGAAATAAAACATTCACTAAATGTTAAGTGAAGCGTACCACAATATATAAGTGAAAACCGCAGACAAACAGACAAAAATTCTAAACATCATTGTCTTGGGTTCTATTGCGTTAATAAAGACCCCAGTAAAAGTTTTTCTCATATATCTTCTATGTACAGACAGCGGCCAGTTACAGATTTAGATATTATTATTATAGAATAGATTAGGTACATGGATAACACAATATGTACCTACATGTTACCCTGTAGAGTTATAGCCAAGCTTGTGGTGATTAAACCAGCTTAAAGTAATTTACCTTTATGTTAATTTTGGTTATATTAAAAGGACATTTTTTATGCAATAAAAACAAATTATGTTAATAAAACAATTTAATACAAAGAAGCAAATGGAAAATATACACACGAGCCTATAAGTTGCAGAGGAAATGTAAAGCTTTTTTTAAAATACGCAATTAAATCAATTACTAAATATGTACCTACAGGTTTCGAAGATTTATTTTTTAATAAAAAATGCCAATGTAAGTTAATACTGTGTAGATAAAATATGTTTTTATAATCTGGTAATAACATGACCGTAGCTAACTTAACCTAACTCATCATCCATTCATCAAGATCTGATCCTCTGGGGTATCCGACTCCTCGATCCTTTCCTTCCTCTCGTCCCGCATCATGGCGACCCAGGTGGCGACGCTGATGGCGACGGAGATGACCACCATGACCGCGCTGGTCGAGCCGATGTACGCCGGAAACGAGTGGCGGTGAAGATGGCAACGGCCACCTTCGAACCATCTGCAGCTTGCCGCTGAAAGTAATTGCATTTATGGTCTGAAATATTCGTGTGACTCTCTTACATTTGACGATTACGGCGCAATGGTTACCATGCCGAATCGCTGTTTCAAGAGTCCTGGGTTCGAATCCCAGCGAGACGGAAATTTGTATGAAGAGTCAAACTTTTCTCGGTCTGTGTGTATGTGATCGAGACCGCTGTTGCTTAACTTTGTCGATCACTAAGATCGACGCAAGCCACCGGGCTATGAGTGCTACAAGGACTACTTACCGCTAATACCCAGGAATATGAGGTGTCCACAACCGAATGTGATGCTGGCCACGACGGCGCCGGCCACGCCCAGCGCAAGAGACCGGTCGGGGACGTCCACAGCTCGCAGCAACAGCATGCCTTGCGCTTGGAACGCTAATACTGGTGACAATATTTACCGGGCTTAATTATTTTTTATGAAATCACCTGTTTCCAGTACCTACTTATTTTGTGGCCTGTACCCCTCGTGAGAGGAGACCCGTGCCCAGCAGTGGGACAGTTATGGGTTGTGATGATGATGGTTGGGTTGTGATGGTAACACTAGATAATGATTCCGATCTTTGTTTTTAATTTATTCTTCTACCTTCTTCTGTCTAGTCTTATTACTGTCCATGCTAATGTAACACAGTGACTCGGACACCAAAGTACTCACCCGTGGTCAAGACTACCATGACGAACAAGGTGTGATGGAGGTCGTAGGCTGCGGAGCAGTTGTCCAGACTGCACGCGCCTATCGACGCTCGTCCGCTATTCGGAGCGCATGTGCAGTTTGTGAATACTCTGTGGGACAACAGATAATCAATATCTTCTGGCTAAACTAAACCATTGTTTAATCTATAGCTAAGTAAGTAATCAGGTAGTCTCTGCTGTATCTACCGTTTTGAATTTCAGAGAAAGATAATTTGGAGAAGATGGCTGAAAAACAGCTTTACATGGGACCATGCAGGTGCTGTGCTCATTTTGTCCATTTTTTCTTTATTATAAGTAATATGTTTTATGCAGATGTTCATTTTTATTTGTGGCAATTAAAATAATTTAGTAATGTAGGAGCTAAGGAAAGATTTTTGTACATTCATCCCCTAAATGGGTGAAATGGGGGTAAAAATGTGTCAGAATATAATCCGATTCCGATGTATATGTAAAGATACTTTCTGTATGCGATGAAATTCTAAGCTAACTTATCGTATGGTCACATTTACCGAATGTTGTTTATAATTTCAGATCCGGAACAGCCCGCATGGCAAGGAGACAAGTATGTCGATACTGAGTCCACGACACACACGGGAGAGAACTCACGCCATCTTGGAACGCACCTGGAAAAAATATTAGAATATGGTATCCAGTATTAAATTTAACGGAATTCCAGTAAAATGTCACAAGTTAAGAGCAACTGTCAAATGTCAACTGCCAAGTCATAATGCCGTGATCACAGTGTGCGACGGTATCAAATTATATTGTTTAATGCGATCGAACTTCGACTGTAATTCATAAAATGGAGACATTGTCCCCGGGACCTATATTATATGAAGATCAGCATCGAACTTCTAGACTCACCCGCAACCGAGACTGCATTCTGGAAACGTGTACTGGTTTTTCCCGAGTCCAGCAACAAATCCCAGGTCGCAGCCACCCACGGCTGTGATCAGGATATACATCACGAATGCTAGGATGCTCATGAAAATGGCTTGTTTGACGCCTCGGAACCGACAGAACTCTGACATAATCGGCGGGGAGAACTTTACGCCAATGTACTAAAAACAATCATTTTCGAATTGGACTATTGTTACGTACATAATTATATTTAAACAAGTACTTAAATATTTCCATAATAGTACAAACAAGGCTTATTCTTGAGCCTGTTTTGTGATTGCGTTTCATAGAACACACACAGAGATGTGAACCGGAGACGATACGTAGGTACCTATGTTTATCTCGTCTCGTTGGTAATTTTATTTAAAGTTGGTAGGATTTTTGATGCTATGTCACTACGTCTCCGAAATGATGCCACTGACTTTTTTCTATTCTTTTTACTAAATACTCACCGCAACAGACATGATCACAACGAGATACCGTAGTATTAGCTTCAGGTTGGCTCCTAAACCGTGCTCGTTGACTATATCCAGATGAAATTTGGCCTGAAGTAGAAGATACAAATGAAAATTTGTTATAGGTAAGTATTTGCGTGTGATTAGGGGTAGTGTGATATGTGGAACACGGAGAGTTTAAACCATAGAGCGTATAGGCGTTCAAATTATCATTTAAAATTATTTAATATTTTAGATATTTCTTAGTCTTTTAATTTAGCTTCTGTAATTTGGAATGGAGCATTGTCATTGAGAAGAAGCGATTAGCGAGTTAATTTATTAAATGTTATACAAATAAACGCCTTCACATTCGCATTATATCGGTGTATTAAGTAAGAAACCGTCTGTAGAGTCCAACCTTTATTACGTCGCTCTCATGATACGCAAAGCCCCATAACGCAGCTGCAAGCAACCCGATCCCCACCATTTGGGTCAACGCGAGGGTATTCTTGAGCACGCGACCAATGCTCGGTATAAAACCTAAAAATAATAATGACAGTTTAAATTTTCAACACTTAAATTTCCTTTCGTCTTTAAGTACCAACTCAGTCCTAATGCTACAGAAGCAATGCACTATACTTAGTGTTAAATAAATTATCGATTTTGAATTAGTTTTGTGGTTGCCAGCCAGAAATAGATACACCTGAGCCTATATACATAAATAAAAGAAGACAAGCAAATAACATTAACATAAATTCACTAAGCACTCAGTAAATAATCGCCGACGTAATAAAGTGACCCGATTAATGGGTACTTCGGTCTACTGGTTCTACATTTTTAGTGAATTTGATAATCTTTTACAACAAAATTATTTATCCACCTACGTACCACCTACTACGTAGAGAACTTTCGTACTAAGTTTTAGCCCCCCCTTTTACCTCCTTAAGGGATGATTTTCGAAAAAAATATTTAAACTTGTTTGATAACTTTCAATGAAATACCTTCATACTGAATTTCATTCAAATACCCTCAAAAACGGCAAAGTTTCATACTAACTTTGCACCCCCGTTTTACCCCCTTAGGGGGTTAATTTTCAAAAATCCTTTCTTAGTGCTCCCCTACGTTATACAAGGAACCCCCGTGCAAAATTTCAAGTTTCTAACCCTTACCTATAGCCCTATGGCCTACCTATGGCCCTGCGTTGATATGTCAGTCAGTCAGTCAGTCAGTCAGCTTCTCCTTTTATATATATAGATATATCTTACTTCTGTTTACCCATGGTGCATCCAGGTCTTCTTCAATAGGGATGTGTTTCCTGGGCATAAAGATAAGCACTTGTACGACGTTGCCGATAGTGCTGCCAGCTACCGCGAACACTTGCATATTTATACTTTGACCACTCGGGATTATCCTGTGGAACACTGTCAAAGCCACAACTCGAAAAGCCACCAAAACACCTGGAAATTAACAAATACTTTTTGGCTTTTAAAGTGTTAAAGTGTCACTCATATTCCTTTGGGTAGGTCGAGAAGCGCTCACAGCCCGGCGGCTTGCATCGATCTCAAGTGATCGACAAAGTTAAGCAACAGCGGGCGCGGTCGGTAGTTGGATGGGTGACCGCTAGTGGCAAAAATTTCTTGAGCGCTTCCGTGCTTCGGAGGGCACGTAAAGCCGTCGGTCCCGGGTGTTATCATTTGGTAGCAGTCGTTAAGCCATGTCGGATACCTTCGGGCGGCTTCAAAAATTTCCGACACTTTTGTTGGCCACTAACCCCTCCACCAATCCGCACTGGAGCAGCGTGGTGGAGTATGCTCTAGGCCTCCTAAGGTACGAGGAGAGACCCGTGCTCAGTAGTGGGCCATTAATGGGTTGTAGCCAGTAGCCAGGTCGAGAAGATCTTAAGAAACCTGAATACTTGGAGTTTTTGTAATATTCTCTAAGGCTCATAATAATGGCTGTTTGAAAGCCTTGGCCGAGATAGGTTTAGTTAAACTTCAGAGTCATCATCATCATCATTATCGCAAACTATAACTGTCCCACTGCTGGGTACGTGTTTCCTCTCACAATGCGAGGGGTGCCCATACTCCTCCACACTGGCCAAGTGCGGAATTTAGAGTAACTTACCAAAATGCATGGTGGTCCTTTCCGGCGAATGCTCCTCTATGTACGCGATGCCGTGGGACCAGGTAGCCACTCGTGTCAAGCAGAAGACAACACAAGATATGATTACCAAGGTCAGTCTGACTGCAGCGCGAGGGTTGGTACTGATGTTGCGAATGACAGTATTATTGTTGTGACAGTATTCTGCAAAGTTAATAGAGTAATTATAATACATAAATAATGTTTAATAAATTAGGCTACATAATTATCGTACCGGCTACCTTGCGACAGTTTTAATACTAATGCTTATCTAATGCTAATGTAATAAAAATTTAGACTCTTTATTATAGAAAGCAATAACAAAATAAATATAAAAATGCGATCAGCGACATCTATTTAGTTCTTACATTAACTTACACAAATCAAATGCGATCAGCGACATCTATTTAGTTGTAGTCACTTTCAGCGCCACCTCCATTACATAAACTAAATGATTTGGTGTCGTGGGATACCAGGTAGGAACGAAGTTCCTTCGGCTACTGTCGCACCTGCGCACGTCTCATTTAACGCTTTTATTCCACGCATTTTTTCTTACGGTTTTACTATCACATATTTTTCAGTTCGGTCGCCGCAGCAAAACCTATCCCCTCCAAGCCTGCCGTAAGGAACTTCGTTCCAAAAACTCACCAACTAAACTAGAAATAAACAAACAGCAGAAACGCGGAAAAACAGGGCAGAAAACCCTTAGAGCCAAAAAAACAAAATATTCAAACGAATCCACCGACCACACAGCCCATATACCTAATAACAGGCGAATGTTCCTGTCAACACATCTGGCTTATGGTTCCGAAATAAATGTCAAACTATCGTGCTGTCTCATTCTTTCCCGTTGCGTAAATTAATCTGTTTGTTTCCAACGTTTCGTGTGGCCAATCATGGCGTTGCAAATAGTTGCCAGAATGTATTCAATACGGAAAATCAAATGTTAGGCGTCTATCGGCTGTGTGGCATCCGAATCCTTACCTGATTCCACTAGCTCCGCAAACTCAGGCATGGCCAGCCACAACAGAGCCACTACTGCTGGGGCAATGTTCCACCCCAGCATCAGCACTCGTCTGTTGTTGTACCCTAACCAGGATATGAAGGGGCCCACCAGCACTTCAAGGAGTGATATGCCCATTATGATGAAGTCTGGAAATGCAATTCAATTAAACATCCAGGTTGTAAGGGCCTCAATCCATTTTTGGGTTCAAAACTATGAGATACTTTCTTTCATATCAGTAATTAAAGAGGTAAACACTTAATAAACAAATAGTGAAATCCCTTTGGAAAATGATGTTGATGCAGCGATTAGGATTACCTATTTCGTTTTGTAAATGAATGGCCAAATAATAAAAAATGTGCAGAAATTCTTCCTTCTTAAATAAGGAGATGATTGAGAGTAGCTTAGTTGGTATTGGCACTGTCAGCGAAGCGAGGGGTCCCGGGTTCGATTCCCGACCGGGGGAGATGTTTATGTGATAGATAAATGTTTGTTCTCGGGTCATGGGTGATAAATGTGTGTGTAATTTGTGTCGTCCATGCCGCCCGCGACACAGGGAATCCTAGTGCGGAGGTATGAGTGTGTTAACGTTTATTTATTCATACAAGAGAAAGAAATATACTTACCAAGTGTAAAGATGTTCAGTTCACTCGCAATAATATCCTGTTCAATGATCCTGTAGGCGGATAACTCGCCGATGATAATAGTCGCGAAGGTCCCAAGAAGGAGCGACCTTATCAGACGTCCATCCACTGTGTCCCGGTTGAACCATGACTTCACCTTTTTTATACCTGGAAGACAAATAAACTAATATTGTAAATGCGAAAGAAACTGTTAGCTTTACTGCTGAACCGATTTAGATGAAATTTAGTATGGAGATAGTTAAAGACCTGGGAAATAATAAAGGATTTATCTTTACTCAGATTTAACGACTCCGAAGTAACACTAAACTGTGAATAAGGAAGGTAGAGTTAGAAACACTGTTAAAATAATAATTGGAATTTACTATTCACTTAAAATAGTTAAAAAATTGTTATATGTAAACCATATGATTCTTACTGACCTCTGTCGCAAAACGGTATTCTTTCTAAGTGGTTCATGATGACTGGAATTTATTTTTATGAGATTCAACAATTCGTTTTTATGATTAACTGCATAGCCTCTTAATCACAATTTATCTTGTACTTTGTTGCATTCTGCTTACTTTATTTTTACATTAAGTTAAACGTGATTATCTGAAAACAAATAAAGATTAAAAGATCTACCATTCATAATACAGAGAAGATTAAAATTTTAAGCCAGTTAACTAAGTCACGTGTTATTATTTGTGCTAAAATCTATTTTTATGAATAACTACTTCGACTTCAAAGGGATAAAATCTTATATATAGTACCTCCGTGTGTTTTAAGCTCACCATTTATATCGTAATATTTATTTTAGTCAATAAAGCTTAAATAATTAGAATAAAATAGTCATATGTCTAAAAATAGTTCAACATTCACCATTAATCTAAATTTATCTAAGCGAATGAATTTAGCTATAAATTTTATTACATTCCATTTAAGTAACAATACGAAGTATTATCTATTCTGCCTGATTTTATCTTTTATCGTAAAACGTTCAAAGGACAATGATGACCATGGATTAAAATGGCGTCAGAATTACTTTTTTGATCAGTTTAGGTAATGAAATCGATTAACAGGTTAGTATTTTTCAAAGGTACACCGGGGTTAGAAATATATGTATTTATGTTATTAATGATAACTATTTACAGTTCAACATACGTTCTCGTCACAGATGTCAATTCATTCGTTATGCTCTTGATTACAATGATTTTAAATCTGAAGAGAATTTTTCTAGGGGGTAATCAAAAAGCTCGTCAATTTTATATTGAAAAGGAAGTTGCGCAAAAATTACAGGAAGTTGTGAACAGAATATACTCGGACGTTTCTTATTTTAAACCATCACGACTACTTATAGAAATTACAACTTAAAACAAATTAGTTACTGTAAGTGGGTATGGTGTGTGTTGGAAGTTTGATTGAAGTTAAAGTCAAAGTTAAAAATTAAAATAATACAGCTTTAAATTACCACGAGAAGACCAAATGTGTGTACAGAAGTTTCATTTTGTACGAGTTTACACAAATACGCAGATATTATGAGAGAGAATAAACTATGGATCATCGTGTTTGTTCAGTAATGTCCTTTTATGTATAACAATCTCAGAGAAGCTTATAATACTTAATCACACATTTTATTTACATGAGAAGCACATCCCAAAGTATAGATACTTAAAAAAATAATACCTTTATTTTATTGGTTTTCAAATTGAATACTGTTTCATTAAAAATATTAACGTTAAGTATGCTTTCAACAAATATTATAAGTGTTTTATAGGGGAGAATAATGGGTCTGAATCTTTTCTACACTCAAGTGAAAGGCGTGTAGGCAAAAATTCATATTCCGCCGTGCACTTTTAACGAATCGAAAGTCGTTAAGTTATAATTATGAAATTTTTGTAATTAAATATACCTAAATATACTTAATTTTGATAACCCATCAGTAGGTAACTAACGTGAAATAGATAATATCGAATTTTCATTATCTGACAATTCATTTTAATCCATTGAATATTTTATATCATCGATAAACTGTCTACACTTCTCGTACATTTTAATTAATTACGTACTGTGATAACATTTAATTTATACTTAACTAGTTTTCGATTCAATTCGGGAGATATAATACTCTTATTTTAATCTTCTAATTTACTGTCAATATAGTATCCTTCTCAATATTTTTAATACTGAATAAAATTAAACTAAATAATAAAAACAGTTCACTTACCGTAACTTTGTAAACATTTCTAAAACTAATTTCACACTTAAAGAAAGCAATTAGCGGAAAGATAACTACTTAATTGACTTTTCCAGAAAACTGGAAACCAATTTGAGCTTCAAAATAAACCTCTCAATAACACTCACTGTACCGATTGAACGATGTGTCCCGATAAATGTTAACACCTAAATGATTATCTGAAATCCGTTATCTTTGAAGCGATACAGGTGAATATTATCTGAAACATAAGTATGACTTACCCAAAATATGACCTAATTCTACAGATACACAATGCTAAGGTTTACGTCACTTAGTGTTGTGATTTCAACCATTATTGGCATACCCACTGCAGGCCTGGGGCCTCATCTTTCAGCTGAGGATGCCTCACGCTACTCCATTAAATTTTTTTTAATGGTATTAGTCAGGCTTGACAACAATCCCTCTTGTTGGTAAGTGGCTATGAATTCTTTAACGTGTTTAAGGGGATAATTGCCAACCCGCGTTACGGTAGTTATTGTCACTCGAAGGCTTCCGACTGACTTAACATCTTCTATTTTTAACGATAACCAGATCCAACGGCTTAAAATAAAATTGTTACAATATGTCATCTGCACGGTGTACAGAGAAGTTACAAAATATTTTAAAACGTAGTATCTTTGTTATTGACCGTTACGGAGCTGACCGACAGGCAGCGCACAGCTGAAACTACTGAACGCAAAAATCTGATATTAGGCATGGATGTTCTTTGGGAGGAGGTATGATAAACAATGGCGCCAAATTGTCTACTATCACGTTAGATTTAATAAAACATTGCAAGAAGCTTGTTACAATTTTAAGATTCAGTTCCAAGCACATGCTTCTGTATCCACGGAATAAACTCTGCGACCCGGACGTTCACTCCGGGGAAGCCCTTCGTTCCGCATTTCATTCCAAAGGAAATTATCCCGGTCTGGTAGAAGTATGTTGTAAAGTTTTTAGGGTCCCACTGAAAGAAGACACATTTTGAGTTGTTATTCGACAACTATGAAAAAAATTAATCAATTAATAAGATTAAATGTTATTCTGTTCATAATTAAATAAAGGCTCATACTCTCATGGACAACGGAGTCTTTGAGTAATATTGTCCCGGTGGTATCTTTTGGTTCATCATCATCACAACCCATAACTGTCCCACCGCTGAGCACGGGTCTCCTCTCACAATGTTAGGGGTACAGGCCATAGTCCACCACACTGGCCAAGTGCGGATTGGCGGACTTCACACACCTTTGAGAATATTATGGAGAACTCTCGGGTATGCAGGTTTCCTCACGATGTTTTCCTTGCGTGCGGGTTTGAACCCGGACCCTCCGGTTCGGGATTCCAACGTTCAACCACACGGCTATCACTATCTTTTGGTTACGGAACCCTAAAGCGGTTATATTCACACTCCTTGGTATCGAGGCTTGATTGCCTGCGCGCCATACGTAAGCACGGTAGAATGAACAATAACAATATCGCCCTCGGGACTCCAACAAAATCTTTGTGTGCGTTCTAAGCTGCGTTGGTACATGACGTAACACCAGCGTGCACGTTAACAAGCCGTGTTGGTACCTTTGTTTGAAGATAACCTACTCGTTCAAATGCACTCTGGTAAGAACTTACAATGGGCTGCATAAGCGGCCCTCCGCTGTCTCCATGGCAGGCGTCCTTACCACCCATGCCGCCCGCACATATGTTTCTTTCGTCAATGACCAAAAACGGTAGATTGACGTAGGCTTCTCTGCAGCTCTCCAGGGTCACAACTGGTAGCTGTAGCATTTGGAGATGGGTGGCAGCTGGTCCTTCTGAGGTCAAAGTGATAGACATTTAGGAGGACATAGTAACTGCCGTTCTTTAAACATCGTAAATGTTAAAATATCCGCATGTTATTTTTTTTATAATGTAAAGCGGTATTAGTCCTTGCTTCTTTCTTTATAATTACGAAGAAGAATTTGTGGCTAACTGAAGCAAGAAGGTGGTAACTGCCTTTATAATGAGGTGGGGGAGGGGGAAAAGGTAGGTGACAAGGCAACGAGTCACATTCCCCGCAACCATCACCCCGCACGCACCCTCAAATGTACCAGATAATACAGCACAAATCTAAGCGGCCATAAAGTTTGGCTTGAGATTGTAAAGAACCCAAGAAATTAGCGTTTCTGGCCAAATTAAAAGCGCCTGACATTCTGTAAAAAATGTTTAATTTTCGGAGGTAAGCTGGGCTCAGCGACTTCCACCACACATAGTGGACTCCAGCATACTGGATCCACCTGGCACCATAGCCTCGACCGTTGCTTAGAAGGAAGCTACGAGGAACTTCTCCTCGCTAGAGATAGAGACATTCTTGAATGGAGATAGTCTTACACTCTATTATTAGCAGTTCGTGAAATGCTTACGGTAGCGAGTGCGACCCCATCCAGCGACGAATGGACGGTAGTCGACGAAGTCCTTTTTTCGGAGTTCTTCGCTCAGTGGCAGGCAAATGGGTCTGATTAAGTCTGCAATGGGTACAAGAAGTCAATGTACCTATTGACGACTCAAACACCAAAAGGGAATAGTCTTAACTCGAAGAAAGCGAAGGAAAACGATGGTTGAACTGTTGTACTTAAGTGTAGGTCTAGACAGTATTTATATCCAAAATCTGTCTAAGTTAGTTTTTTTTTGTAAGTTTCTCCAGTAGTTTAGAAATCTCTAACGAATACTGAATATCTACACCATTGAAATAGTTTGATAATCTATAATACAAAATCCACTATTTATACATTTATATCGATTATTAATGTGAAAAATGATAAATCACTCCGTTGAGCACTGTGATGATAAACCAAGAGCCCAGTTAAGTATTAATATTGCGTAACGACGTACCTGTGAAGATAACTCTTCTAGACAGGACCAGAATTCCGATGTCGTTGGCCATATTATTCGGCTCGTATTCCTCATGAACAATCATGGTCTTCACAAGGGCGTCCACGGGCCGGTTCTGACTGTGATCGGTGACATCTAACTCTCCTAGACGGACGAAGTATCTGTAAAAAATTACCACGTAAGACAGAGACAGAGTAACAGTGTTAATTACGACCAAACGTAATATGTTTATTTACGACGCGGCGACGGAATTGAAGCAATCTTAGCCCGATGGAGTTAGAGTGTAAAAGTCGAACTGGTATCATGTTGTACAATATTCAAGTTAGACCATCATTCTGAATGATGAGGACGTTAAGTTGTACACTTCCTTCGTATTCTTATTGAGAGGAATACAGAATTGTTTGGCAGACAAGGTAAGTAGATTACGTAAAAGACTTACATTAAATCCTCTAATCCGACAATACAATGAGCAGCAGTCAGAGTGTGCTGCGATGTGATGAGACTCGCTCCACAATTGAAGACGAAGCCACCTTTGGTACGGTGCGCAACCGCTGCTATCCAGGGAAAGTCACCTGTGTATTACATGACAGAAATTAACGACCAAAACATAAACTTTATGACTACAGTACTATTACTACGACTCACTCGTAAATTATCGTCATGACGAAACAAACCTGTGTTGTGAATTCGAATTCAATAGTTATGATAGGTTACATCAAGAACAAACACATTAATTATATATTACATAATTATACATCATTATAATTAATTAATTATACATATTTGAAAATATAAGAAAATACCTTGTAATTTGTCTTCTGTCAATGGCTGTAACTTTTATGATATGATATATTTTTTAATCTTAGTACAAAGTCCTGCTTACCTAAACTGGCATTGTTTCCGTCGACGACTCTGCTAAATGACCCTTGGCTAACTCCACAGACTGGAGGCACAGGAAAAGCATTTGCATAGTCACTCTCTACATCTTCAGGACTTGATATATACCGTGAAACATTGGACGTTGTCGGAAATTCAGTAGAAGATTCGACACTTGCATTTGGTGGTGATGAGGATGATGATATATCAGAAGAAGAATATTCAAAAGAACGTTTATGTCTGACTAAATCTATAAAATAGTTAGACATTGATTCAGCAGCAGAAGAGGATAGTGTATCTCTTACGTTTATTGCAGAAGAAACTGATGAAGGATAAGCAGTACCTGCACGCACTAGCCTTTGATAAAGCCATCTTCTAGTAATATGACAGCATACCTGTAAATGTTTATAAATGTTTAAGGGTTTCTTTATAATATTACTAATATATCTCACGTTTGCGTGACATTTTTATTTAAATAAGTACTAGTTTAAGTTTAGTAAGTTGTACAGATTAGTAATCAGTGTAATCAGACAGATACCCTGATGGTTTATAGTTTTAATCAAAGCGATGACACATTTACAATGCCTATTGAAACCATAAAATCCGATTTTATAATTGTTTTTGTACCACATCATATATTATGATCAGGGTTTCTATCACCTTATGTTATGTTGGTTAGCGGTCATTGCCCCACAAAATATATTTAACTGCATTTTTGCTTTTAATACCCATAAAATGTCTTGTACATGTTTATATAATAGAATCTACATGTTTATACAATAGATATTTATTTAAGTCAAGCAACGCATTTTTTATAAAAACTTCTTTACGTTTAGCGAATTGTAGAATTCTGAAAAGAACTTAAAAATTTAAACCAAGACACTCTCATTCCAAGAATCCATCGATTAAACTTTTAAAGCAAAAGAAAAAAGTAGAAAACCAAATCCTTCAGGTTATAGAAATTGGCATAGGAAATTGGCCAATGAATTTTTGACCTTTTATCTGGTATAAACTTACTGTGGGTATGCCGTTAACTGTTTTGCAATATCCAGATATATAATTTGATTTGCCATTTAACACGTGTCTTTCACAACTCCCTGGTGGTAAGCATATCCCTCTCTTGCCATTCGGAGTCACGCAACTTCTTTCTAAAAAGATTTAAATAATAAAACATCTATCTAGAGGATCTACATCGGGATGTAAAGGTAGACCTCATCAAGAATGTAATTAAGAAGTACGCAGAAACCCACCATCAAAGGCTTCATCAACATGTGAATGTCGAGGCTATCCAGCTCCTCGATACCACGGAGTTAGTAAGATGACTCAAAAGGACAAAACCATTTGACTTGACTATATGAGTCAGTGTTAGTGAGTGTTAGTTAGTGACAGTGCTTAAGTGACTGATAGAACACAAGAATAATGTGTCTATACCTTTAGAATTAAGAAGTGCTGTAGTGAAGAAGTAGTGAAGAGTGAAGAAGTATTCATTAATGCTTTAGGTATACATAAAAAAATAAAACGCTTGGAAAATAACAATGCAAGACTGCAAATTAATCTTAATGTCTTGGAGTTAATTATGCTGTATACAAGTTTTATAAGAGCGCAATCAGATATTTTGCGGAGTCTTTTGAATATATGGATACATTAGTTTTCTTATTCTTACTGTAATTAACTGAATATTGTGATGCGCGTCAATTATCACACCAAAATATTTTACACTTTGTTCTTACAATAGTTGGGCAATGACAGTTCTGTAAATGTTTGAGAGTTGATTGTGATCGTATAAATTTATTAGGATATGGTTGTATAATATTTATCTTAACAAAACTAAAACAAGGTAAAATTCAGACTGCCTGTAGGTAATTGGAGATACCTATAGTAACTGTAATTAAACTTTCCTTGATTAAAACTGGTTGTGAACAATGTCGTGTACCTACTTTTATTTCCACTGAAGTATTAAAATTTAAAGACGTATGTATCCGAATACTTACTTCGATGTTCTAGTCTAGACATTTGTTTTAAACCCCCCGCTTCCGCACTTTTTGTTTGTTTTTTTCTTATTCTAGTTGGTACAAAACTTGTCTTGTGAATATCGTTTTATACTCTTTTTTACACTTTTTAATCCCCGACGCAAAGAGGGGTATTATAAATTGACGTCGATATCTGTCTGTGGCACCGTAGCACTCAAACGGATAGACCGATTTCGATGCGGTTTTTTCATTTGAAAGCCAGTTTCCTTGCGGTGGTTCCTAGCTATGTTTGGTTAATATAGATGCAGCAGTTTAAGAGTATCAGCTCTTTTCCAAAATTAAGTAAGGCATTTTTGGTGTATTTTTACCTACTCCATGAAGTGCTTCACGCGTGTCATTAAAAACGTTTTACTTTCCTTATTTTTTATGCTTAGGGTATTCTAATTTTTTTAAATTTATAGTTATTATGATACAAACGAGCAAACGAGCCACTTGATGGTAAGAAGTCAACGTCGCCCTCGTACATCAGTACCACCAAAGCCATCACTAATGCTTTGCCAGGCCGCGAAAGACGGAAGAAGAACGAAAGAAAGAAAATACTGTCTCTCAACCTCCCAAGACGGTGGTAGCTGGCCAGTCGAGCTCCAGATCTACCACCAACCAGAAGCCAGTATGTATCGCGTCTTACGGCCAGTCGGCCGGCATGGGAATCGGGTCAGTACCTATTCTTGGTTGCCCCAATACGCCAACACCACTAATCTGGTGGTCGAAGGCCTACTTCTGCTTCTTACGATACCCTGGTCTACCTAACTCCTGCTAATAAACATCTGGAATACCTACCTCTACGGAAGTTCCTCAAATGTTTGTAAATGTCTCCAACTTCACCACAAACAACTATTGGTACCATAATAATGGTAACGCACCACAAAAGCTTCATACTGCTTGGGAATACCTCGCGGTACTACTGTGCTGAGCATCGATAGTCATGAAATTACACCATTTCATGTTGGTGGTAGGTATAGTAGGGTTACCATATTTCCAGATTTGTTCGTACTTATCCGGATTATTGATATTCTGATCTTTTGAATCTGTCTAATTTTTGAAGTGAAACTTCAATATAGGCGCCCCCCGTCTATTTACCCGGGTTTATTAGGGTGGTTTTATTAGGGTTTTTCTGTCACGAAAAAGCATTATGGCCGCGATGTTTGCGATAAACTCAAAAACTACTGAACGTATTTTCAAGTGGTTTTCACCAATAGACATAAGGATTCGTGAGGAAGGTTTAGGTATATAATGATTATATTAAAGATTTGTGTAAATTGATTGAAACCCACCCTAAATTTTTTTTTTCATTTTTTGAACAATTTTTTTTCTGCTTATTTTTTTATGGTGTGGCATAAAAAATTTTGATAATTGATCCCAAATTTTCACTTCCCTACCCCGTCCCCTCAAATTTAAACCACCCTTTTTGTATTCATTCACTACAAGTAATCTATATACCTACTCGTATGGCGGAACAACGTTCGCGGGGTCAGCTTGTATGACTATAAACTGGTAAAAATTCAGACCGCCTAGCTAGGAACTTTCAGCGACAATACTGCCCAATTCCTTTGAGATATAACAAAACAATGTATGGGTTGAGTATTCCTCTTTAATAGGTCTACAAAAAGTCCGCGATGGCATTATATGTTATAAGGCAAAGATGCTTGGCAATAGACATCCGCGACCGGTTCTGCTCATATTAGTATGTATGAATGTATGTAGGTATAAAATCAGTAAAGTAATTGTAAGCATATCTTTTTTTTTTCAAAAGATGTGCCGAGGAGTTTCTCTCGCCGTTTCTTCTCCTTAAAGATTTAAAATGTAAAGCAACTTAGCGAAACGGTGGTAAATGCAAAAAAATGACGTTCATAAGTGTATTGAAAAAATACCTACATGAAATAAATGATTTGAGTTTGAGTTTGAAAAAAAAGGATAACTTACTATACCTATTCTAAGTCTTAATAAAATGTATAAGTACAATACGGTAATTGGAAAGCTATTCAGAGGGATACAGTATTAATCCTTATCGACTTAAATAAGTTAGTCACACACACAGCATGATAAGCCTTTACACGATATAATTTAAATGGGTATCGCAGGGGTTATCGCCAAATGAAAACTAACGGAAGTTAGCGTTTATTTTATATTATTTTTTGCGTTTTGAATTGACCTTTAAAAAAATCACTTGAAATAGAAAAAAACAATAGATAAGATAATATCCTGTATATTATCTTATCTATTGTTGTCCCGTAAGTATACTTAGTACTTATTATCTAACAAAAATACTAAAATTTATAGTCCTAGGCCTTGTAGTTCTTGAGTTATGCTTTTTTTCAAAATGTGGTGAAAATATCATCCACGTAAGCTAAATATTAAATTTTACCATATCTGTTTTTTATTTTATTGTTATTTTTTGTTCAAGGTAGTTAAGAATACATAAGTCTTCCTAATTAAAATGATACTCAAGCATAATTAACAACAACAAGAAAATTTGACCAAAAAATGGGTACAAATTTTACGTTTAAAAGTTTACGAACTGAAGTTTGAACAAAGCCTGTGTAAAAAAAATGTATGGTAAAAAACAGATATGGTAAAACTGCATAAAAGACGATGCCTACCTTGCTCATTTTCCGTGCTCCATGCTCTTTTTCGTTCCTACCTTCTTCGAGATCACAGGTCTTGTTATTAGGGGGTTACTCTATGCATTTCGTTTTTTATTGTTACTGAGTAATTTTTGTCAGTTTTGGTTAATAAAAATTGTTTTTAAAAAACTCACTTCTGATCTCATTTCTAAGATCAAAAGTGGGATTCACTCCCGATGTCGCCCACATTGACTGTTCTATTTGTATCGTTTGTTTAAAATTTGCCTTTAACAAATTAATGCGGCTCTGTGAACTTGGCACCCGACATTGGAAAATCGAACTATTTTTTTTGATTTTTATAGACTTTCGTTTGTACTTGTTTATACTAACTTTTTTTTGTTTGTAGTAACTCGGAAAAAAATAAAGGATCGTTTGTAGTTGATTGTACTAAAAAAATGTTTGTGTGTAGTTAAAAAACAAGAAAAAAAATTTTTGTTTTTCAAATTGGCAAATCGAAATTAAACGTTCTTTTTTCTTTCTTACATTAGATTATAGATTGTAGTTAAGAGTTGATTCATTTTTTTGTTTTAAATAGCCAAATAAATAAGAGGAATTTAAAGAACGTTATAAAATTAGTACGAGATTCGATTTTCCAATGTCGGGTGACAAGTTCACAGAGCCTATGCTGTTTACTTGTTTTCGTCCGAATAATTGGCGATAGTTGGCGAGTAATTTTGTTGATTTATTTAGACAAGCAGTGTTCTGTTGAGATATTTAGCTCTAATACTGTGTGTTGTATGTATAGTGATTTTCTCATTCTACCCTCATAGTTTCTTAGTATCTACCTTCATTTCATTTCGTACGTAATTGGTTTAAACTTTGATTTTTGTTTAACTTAGTTAACAATGTCGAATCACGATCGTGATCGTAGTGCCTCGACCGGTGAACATCGTACGTATCATACATACTCTGTATCTAATCTTTAAATTAAATTATAAAAAAACCTAATCAGTGTCATCGCAAAAATATTCGACTCGTAACTTTTAATTAAAACATACTTAATTAAAAACAAAAACTACAATTATTTAGGAACTAAAATATATTTAAATTTTGTAATGTCCGAACTTCTCA
This sequence comes from Ochlodes sylvanus, assembly GCA_905404295.2. Taxonomy (NCBI): domain Eukaryota; kingdom Metazoa; phylum Arthropoda; class Insecta; order Lepidoptera; family Hesperiidae; genus Ochlodes; species Ochlodes sylvanus. The sequence continues at coordinate 9,822,170 of FR990144.1, forward strand.
AAAGACATGGTTACTATAGCGTAGGTAGGATAAGTATTATTTAGCATTGCGTCTGAAGTAGACTAGGTGTTTTAAATTAAAGACGTTATTGCATTGATAATGCATCATTTGTAGATGGAATAGTACACCAAGGTCGAACGCCACAGATAGTGAGTACTATAAGGTAAAGGCGCTTGTCACCCGACGGCTTATGGCAATCATTAGAAATTGATGATGAGGAAACTTTCGGTGATGAAGGAAGCGAAACGAGGGCGGGTTTACTATTAAATAATTTAAAGTTTACTGAAGCGAAGCGAGGAGTTTAGTGTCCGAGGATTTACATGGTATTCCTACGCAGCATTGAGATAACTCATTGGCCCGCTAGTACACAGCTACAGCAGACGTCTACCCGCGCTCGTGTCCGTCACAAGACTGCCGATAGACACTAGCTACCCCCGGTACTCGTGTATATGAGATTCTATATTTTCTTTCCATTTCCTGCCTGTGATGCTTTTTCTGTGCCTGATGTCTACTGGCGATAGTGCCCACCAGGTCGTCTGCTCGTTTGCCGGATATTATCATAAAAAAACTAGTGGCGTGGAGGACTATTATTCAATAAAACGCAGAAACAATATTAAGTAAAAAGTATATTGTAATAAAAGAAGTAAAAATACTTAATAAATAAATTGACATTCGAGTGCTGGTGATGTACGATATTAATTAACTATTTTCTTAAAGCTGAGTCAACACAAAGGAATGGGAACATCATTGACTTTAAAAATAAAATGTTTATAAATTATCGACTGTAGCCTAGTTGATGGACTTGCCCGTCCAATGAGTGGTCGCAGGTTCGTATCCGCCAGGGCAGTTTATCTAACAGATAAATGTTTATTCATGGGTGTGTTATGTGTTACATTGTGTGTCCTTGTTACCCGAAACATAAGGAATGTGTGTGAGTAATTATTTTTTATGTCATAAAAAGATCGAAAATATGGACGGATTTACATTACTGTCTTATTATTATAATAAATAAAATATTAGGTCTCACGCATCGCCCTTTCATGCGTGGGACCAACACAACAGATAAATTAATTAAAAAGTAATAAAGTATATTAATATTATTAAAATCGCAATACTAAGAATATTCCAATTATTACAATATTTTTACATGCTCACATTAAATGCCAAAATAAAAAATTAATGACTAAAATTGAGATACTTCCGGATATACAACCGTATGTACGTTCTGCTTTTTTTCTGCATTAAAAAAATACTCAACAGAAATCCCGTGTGGTAGTGTGACATATTACTGACAGGTTAACAATTTAATAAAAAAAAACAATCAGTTTATACTGATTGCTATTTTTTATTTATTGTTATTTATATATAAAATATATTTTCCATTAACTCTCTAGATATTTCATCTCCCATTAAAGAAATATAATTGTAAAATCTTGGAAGTATCTTCAATTTAGAAACTGAGCTATCTACGGGGAGGTTAATAATAATAAAACGTAATAAAGTAAAAGTTTAAATAAACAGCTCAGCCAGCCTTCCTCCATCGATAAATGGACCCAATCGAACTTAATGAATAATTGTTCACTGCAAAATACATAGATGGCGCTGGTATAATAATTCACCAACGGTAACGACGGTAACGCATGAGTCATGTTTTTTCATGCGTGCCACCGAATTATAAGACGTTGTCACGTCAAAATATGTAAAATTGTAAACAATGAGTAACTTATAATAATACAGGTAACATTCAAAACAATACAATGTTCAACGAACTGAATGAGACAAAACAATGGTCTGCAATACTTTAAACACACTTAAACATAAATAATTGTATATTATCACATGGTTCTCTTGAGAGCTTGTATACTTTAATTAAACTACGAAATGTAAAAGCACTACAATACAAACACAGTGGTTAAAAATGTACAATAAATTAGTGTTTCGACTTTTCATTAACATTGAGCTGGAAAAATCGGAAAAAGAATGTGAAGTTTCGACAAATTCAGATAGTTAAATATTTTAACCCCATTTCCATAACTTTAATCATCCAATGGCCATCCAGAATAGGGACACAAAAAATCGCACGGTTTTTATTAATAATATTTACTACATTTGTATATGAAACATATAAAATAAATTAAGTTCTTAGTTTCACGTTTGTACATTGGTTATTTTTTATTTAAAGGCAAGCTTTATTAATAAAAAAGACGTATATATAAACTTATAAAAAATTTCAACTTCTTGTACGTTGAATTGTCTGTCTGTATGTCAACACGGAAACCGCTGAACTTATACTTCTACGTCAGGAATAAAGCTGTGTAAGTCACCTTGGTTCAGGAATAATTGTATTTCTTCTGAACCAAAGTACAAAGTAGAGATTTAAAAAACCCCGACAAATGAAATGGTAGCAAAATTCAATTCAAAAGGCAGCTGTCAATAACGTAATGGTGTCCCTAGACGATCATGCGGCATGTCATGCCTTGCGTGCTGTCATGCATGCATGCGTTTGACATGCCAATTCGCATCAATACAATTAAACGTTCATGCATACATGACAGCACGTAAGGCATGTCATGCCGCATGATCGTCTAGGGACACCATAACGGGGTCCGGGGAACGTTCAAGCGGACCCCAGCATGACCTTCTGGATCCAGGGAACGAACTCGGTGACCCTGGTGTAGACCCCCGGGAAGCCGGCCTCGGCGCAGCGCTTGCCGTACGACACCACGCCGATCTGGTAGAAGTACGTCTTGTACGTCTCCGAGTTCCACTGGAAAGAGAACGTGAGGTTATTAAAGCTTCTATAGTATCGTTGTGATTTGGAATTCGATGAAACGGAAATGACGCGCAAATGAAATGAAACGGAAACGAGTAAGACACAGACACGTTTTAACGAATTTTAAGAAAATGAGATAGGAAGCATCGGTAAAGTCGGCGGCTTACGTAAGCAAAGCAAAACATCAATATATGGACTGACAGTATTCGTTGTTATGAAGTTTCACTTCTAGCACGTGTGAATTGCACACATTTTGTTTTTCTTTCTTTCTTTCTTTCTTTCTTTCTTTCTTTCTTTCTTTCTTTCTAAAACGAACATTCCAAGGGTACTCACAATAGGCTGCATGAGCGGGCCGCCGCTGTCGCCCTGGCAGGCGTCCTTGCCGCCCTTCTTGAAGCCGGCGCACAGCACGCGCTGGTCGATGACCTGCGCCGAGTACTGGGCGTACGCCTGCGCGCAGAACTCGTTGCTCACCACCGGCAGCTGCAGCACCTGCAGCAGGCTGGCCGACGGGCCGCCTGGAACAACATTCACCAGGTTTTTTAAGGCAGAATAAATGTAATTTGAATTAATGTCCAGTGATAGCCGAGTGGTTTGATCGATGGACTCCCGAACTGGGGCCCGGCTTCAAATACAGCACACACCTCTAATTTTTAAAAATTGTGCACGTATTACAATTTAATTATCCCTTGCTTCGGTGAAGAAAAACATTGTGAGGAAACCTGAACACCTGAGTTCTCTAGATTGTTCTTAAAGGTGGGTGAAGTCCGCCAATCCGCATTTGGCCAGCGTGGTGGACTATGGCCTGTACCCATCACATTATGAGGTGGTACCTGAGCTCAGAAGTAGGACAGTTATGTGTTGCGATGATGATGATGAGTTATGAATGGCTACTTACGGAACTCAGTGTCTCCCCATCCAGCGATCATAGGGTTGTAGTCCACGAAGTTCCTCGCTCTGAGCTCTGGGCTCCTTGGGATACAGATCGGCTTTATCAAATCTGTGGACGGAATTTCATTGAATACAAGTTGCACATCTGATGCTGATGATGCTGACGATCTGATGATTTTTTTTATTACATGTCGATTTTGAAGTCGGTTTAATTATGATGTGCTTATTTTCAAGGGTGATGGCCAATTTGTCTGTTTGGCCTTCAACGGAAACTTACATCCTTTTGTCATTGTGAGTGTTTGACTTTCCGTGTTGTTGACCTTAGGCGCATATTCCATGGTAACCACGTACCATCAAGTATATCCGGTTATCAAGATTAAATAAACAGCCCAAATATAAAACATACCTGTGTACGGCACGTCTCTGTCCAGCAGCAAGACTCCGATGTCGTTCATGAAGGACTTGGGGTCGTAACCTTCGTGCTTGACCTTGGTCTTGATGATCACGTCTATTGGAGTCGCACCCTCGTCGTCCCGCGCCAGATCAAGCTCTCCCAGACGGACCAGGTAGCTGGAGCCAAGAATTGTCATATTAGGAAAGAGCTTTCTCCTGTAGTAATAATAGCCTAAAAAAATGAAACCTCAACAACTATGTTAAGATTCAATACGATTTTTTTTATTGATTTAAGGCAGCAAACGAGCATGCAGCACCATCTTCCGCTGCCGCCCATGACAACTGTGACCGACTTAGAACAAAACTCATATGGGGACTATACTAGTCCTAGACTATAATAGTCCAGTTAGTAAATGTTAGTAAGAGTCTCGTTATAATTCGGTCACAGATGTGTTGCTATCCTTGAGGACTGAGATGGTCTCCAGTAAATTACAATACATTTTTATTTGCTTAAATAATAAAATATGAAAAATAGTAGACGTCATTAGCGCACGGAAAGCGGTACAGTCAAATTTGGCTAATTGGCTTACTTTGTTGCTCTCTCATACGGTTCGTAATTATCTTTTGCATGCATATTGACATACAAACGTCATCGGAGTACATCCATAAGTACAACTCGCGTTGTATGAACGTAATTAACTCTCTACGGAGTCTATGGTTTTAATATCTTTGCCGTGCAATAATGTCCGTGTGCTGACGATTAGGGCCATAATAATTGTAAAGTAATGTTTTAGCCTCTATATCGATAGCAAAAACCTACACTAAAATTAATATAACAGCATGTTTAATACCCCCGTTTCGATTTTGTTGTTTTATGTAATTTTTGTACCTGATATTCATCATCCAAACGTATCTTTGACCTTGGCCTTAAGCACCACTAACCTAACCTTTCGCTACGGTTCCTAATTATTCAAATTATAAGTCGTAAATGTTATTAGTATATTTTGTATAGACTAATAGATTATAATAATAAGATTATTTGAATTGCATGGTTCACACATCAATTTTAACGCGATTTTAGTGCGAGTCGCACTTTTTGGTCCGCTCTGATGACATAACTGTAATTATGGATGCGAAAGTGATTTTCGGAACGTATAAGACCGAGAGAGCTAAATAAGAATTACATTAATTAGGGGAATTTGACTGTCTCACTTGCGGAGCGCTAGAGACATACATACCTATCTACGTTTATAATAATATCATTGGTTGCGAGTGGTATCGCTATGGTACTCAACATTACTACGAAGTATGTTATGAAGTGCTTCCCATACTATCCATACTATATACGATCCCCAGACTAAATAATTTTATTGCAAAAAGAATCATTGATATCATGAACATTTGTAAGCGCGAATGTTGCAACGATAGGTGTCGTCAACCTTTATATACCTTTGTTAACTACTTGACTACAATAACGACAATGATTAATGGTGGATAATGATACGTTATTACCGTAGATCATTTTGTATCGTATTTTTCTACCACAACGCATGTTGGTTACATGACATGGTAATCAACGATCCTACTTAATTGCAACAGGAAGAAGAACTATTTAGTGTATTTGGTAGAAGATAGGAACGACCCAATGGCACAATGGTTGCCCTGCCGGACCGCCATTGGAGGGACCCTGGGTTCGATTTCTAGCGAGACTGAAAGTGGAAGACGAGCTCCAATTTCTGCTCTCGGTTTGGTCTGAAATAAGGCACGTTCAAGAAAATGTCACTTACAGGTCCTCCTCATGGTTGTGGATGCAGTGGGCGGCAGTGAGGACGTGGCGCGAGCTGACCAGGGAGCCCCCGCACAGCCAGCGGGTGGTGCCGTCTCGCTTGCTCTTGTACCCCAGCAACGCCATCCACGGGAAGTCACCTGTTGGTTTATATATTTATTTATTTATTCATTCATTCATTCGTTCATTAGTTCATTCATTCATTCATTCATTCGTTCATTAGTTCATTCATTCATTCATTCATTCGTTCGTTCGTTCATTCATTCATTCATTCATTCATTATTCCATCCATCCATCCATCCATTCATTCATTCATTCATTTATTTATTTATTTATGACAACCAACAAAACTAAACTTACACTAATACATGTACATTGGAGAATTATCATAATTATAAGCTAAGTGTAGTCTTAATAATAGGTTGCCACGGCATGCATCGTGGACGAGTGTATTTTTAAAACTTAAAGTTAAAATTAATATTAGAATTTATACATAAAAATTATTACTACATAAACAGATTTTCAAACAGGAATAAAATTAAGGATTAATTTATTAATTATTTGTGTTACTAAATAAATGTAGTTACGTGTGATGGCTGATTCGACACCACATTCAAATTTTACTCGATTTTGGCGAGATGAATTCGTCGGCGTTCCAGAATATTGTCGTTGGCAGTTTAATGTGATTATCGTGACCTGCCAGAGACTCCATATTCGTTATATACTTAAATAGATTTACGAGCGGTGTAAATAATCTTTCATAGCGTGATTCTGGTTTGCTGTGACATCACTGATCGACGTGTAGTGCGATGTGAGTGATGATGATGATCGTGACCTTTTGACAGGAAACTGATCTGAGGACTGTAGTTGGATAGAATATCGAGAACGGTTGTTATCCTTACCCAGGGTTGCGTTAATCCCACCGACCACTCTGCTGAAAGAGGCGCTACTGACCCCACACAATGGGGGTTCTGGGAAGCCGGTCAGGAAATCCCCCACGTTCTTTGTGGACGCGGTGGGGGTCGGCTGCGGCTGCTGTGGTTGAGGCTGCGGTGTTACCTCGGAAATATCTTGCCGAGGACAGCATACCTGACATTTTAAATTATTAGGAAAGTAGGTAATAATAATAAATAATAAATAACGCTACACATTTATAGCATTCATAGCCCCTCACTAGGATTCCCTGTGTCGTGAGTGACATGGACAACACACACACCCAGACCAAGAACGGAAATTTAAATTCATCATTCAAATTTCCGCCTCGCTGGGAATCGAACCCAGGACCCTACGGCGATCCGGCGTGTTAACCATTGCGCCATCCGGGTTGTCAAAACGGTAAAAAACTTAATTCATTTTTTTTATTTATTTAATGGCTATGAATACATGGGTTCAGTTCAGACAATTTACAATATCTAATATATAAATTCTCGTGTCACAGTTAGTGTTTATGCTCCTCCGAAACGGCTTGACCGATTTTGATGAAATTTTATATGTATATTCAGTACGTATGAGAATAGGTTTATAGCTAATTTTTATTTTTTTGTAAGGTGACAACAACTGTGTTGTTAAGTGTTGATGAGTAGGTAGTGTAGGTACCTTAGGGAAATTGCCTTCGAAGCCGCAGTGAGCATTCCTCAGCACCCTTACTGCTTGAGGGTTGCTCTGCGACTGCTGCAGGAGTTTCAAATAAGGTCCGCAGGAACGAATGGAAATGCAGGAGCCTGCATAGCCGTCTACAGTCTGGCAGGTCTCACCTGGAAAATATAATAATAGATTAACATTTTTTCACAATTCCCGTGGATATGGATAGATACCAAACAGCAAGACCCGAATACAGAGTTTGTGTCACAATGTCTGCTTCGACCGGGAATCGAACCCAGGCACCCCACTTAGTAGGCAAGGTCGCTACCCACAGATCATTGGAGGTTTATTCTTAGTGGTTCTGTTGAAATACCTGGTAGCATTGTTTTCACACCAAATTATGATGTTACCAAATTCATTAAAATAATAAATTAGGTCCGAAGAATCTGTATTAATTTGATAACTGGTCATTAGTCTTATTTATATTCGAGTAAGTATAATTATATTTAAACACAAAAAGCCCACAAAAAGTGTTACACAATGTTAAACCGTAAACTTATTCGCCAACTACTGATATTAGCAACAAAATGCAATACATGATTAGTTCTAAGATACATAGCAACCACATAATTATATTCTAAGTATTTTATTGTATCGTAGATAACCCGGGGAATTTGGGAGTTGATGAAATTTGGTACCATTGATACCTGGGGAACATGGGTTCGTTTTTATCCCGATAATGCATGTATTAGGGATAATCTAACCGTAGGTTGTCAGTTTGTAATCCCACGCGGGCGAAGCTGCGAGCAATAACGAATTACATAAAGAGCAAAGACGTAACATAAAAATTTCTACTTAATTTGTATATATAGATTGTAATGGATTCTCTTATAAACGTTTATCACGTTACGTGCTTGGACGTAATAAAAAGTGCCAAACAATGCAGCATCCGTACTGATTGTCTCAAGATAATGCAAATGAGGCGATTTCATCACCGTTCAACCTTTGACGAGCCACGGACAGAGAACTTGTGCAGTTGCATGCTAAGTGACTTGTCACTTATATTTCTGGAGGATTTAGAATCATTTAGCTGCATTGAACGTATCTAAAGAATCTGCGTCCGGTCTAAAACACATTTTTATGTAAATTGTCGGCAAACGAACAGACGAGCCGCCTGATGTCACCATCAGTCTCCACCTGATCATCACCTGATGTCAGCTAATGGTCACCGTCGCCCGTGGACATCGGCAAGCAGCAGCAACTGCGTTGCCAGCGATTAAAGAAGTAATGAAAGAAAGAAAAGGCTCTTAAGCTCGCAGCCAACCCGACGATTCGTTTGGTGCGGATGGGTGTGCTGCAAGAGGGTGGTAGCTTACCAGACGGGTTCCAGCCCTACCATCAAGTAAATCATCTTAATCTATACATCTATAAGTGTCTGTCTGTTTTATAATAACTGTGTTTTCTCAAGTGCTTATTGTTACTAACACGATACTAAAACACATTTTTTTAATTTTTGTCACTCTGTCTTTCTGTTTGTCGGGCTTAATCTCTAGAACGGATGAATTGATTGTAATGGGAATTTCACTGGAAGATAGAGGAGGTTATAGCGAAACATATAGGCTACTTTATATCCCTAAATTCCCACGGGATCAGGATTTAAGTGGGAAATACTCTCAGGCGAACGAAGTCGATATCACAGCCAGTAAGATACAAAGCCTAAGGTCTCTAGTACCAAGACAGGCTATTAATAATATGCTAGGCCACAGTCTAGTAAAACGCCGATATTTTTTGCGTGATAATTAATCAACGTGACAAAGAGATTTCAGTATTTTATAGTCGGCGAAGTAAACGCAAAAACTTTTAGTCCATAGACTGTTTGCTATACCTACATACCTACTTGTTCAGTACAAAGTATTAGTTTCATTTTTATCCTACATTTTATACCAATTTACTTTATTTGGGAGCATTTCCTATTGCTTATTTAATTTGTAAGCAATCTTTATTTCCTCCGCTAAATATTCCCAAAATAAGAAAATTACAAAAACGTTTTAAGTGGACTAATAAACAAAAGGCCTCTTTCAACTTTTCAAACTATTAATTTATTTACGTATTAAATCTATACACGTATACTCTATACAAATAAATAAAATTGAAGTGTCTGTTTGTAATATTTGAATAACCGCTTTATACTAAATGCATAATTATTGATGTATACACGGCACATATACCCAAACAATATTTTTTACAATTTTTGTCGGTCTGTCCGTCGGTCTGTCTGTCTTTCAGTTTGTCTGTTTGTTTTTTTTTTTTGCTAATCTCTGGAACACCTAGACCGATTTTGACGCGACTTTCACTAGCAGATAGCTAATGTCATAAGGACTAATTACTTTTATTTTAGAAATTTCTCCATCACAATTAAAACTCCACGCGGACGAAGTTGCGGGCACAGCTAGTATTTAAATTAAAAAGCAAAATGGTAAGACTTAGATACCAGGGTTATATTCTACAAATTGTAATATTGGCATTGTTTAGGTACCACTTTACTAGTCTGTATGAACTTGCGTGACCACACGCTTAACCTTGGTCGGATGTTGACCAACGTTGGACGTCTCAATAACGCATCGCGTGTGCTATTGGATATCAGTTTATATTGTGTGTAAATATGGTGCAATTTGGAAGTTACCATTACTTTTTATGTGATATAAAACGTAGATAATTAATATTTGATGAGTTTATAAGTTTTTGTTATTTACGTGGAAGTATTTAACAGACTTATAACTTGAATAAAACTGCAGCCCTACATTAAAACTATGGTAGCTGAACTTGAGGCTTGAGGATTTAAAAAAAGGACCTATCGGGAGTTTTTATACTCCGATTTTTTTTCCCCGGGCTTTCCCCAACTTACTTGTACATAGTACATAGTTACATATATATGGGTATAGTGCATATGTACATATTTATGGGCCTCTGGTCTGAAATAAAGATTTATTATTATTATTAAAGTATTGTACACATAGACATATTGTAGGTATATATTGACATATTGTATACATAGTCTTATTGTGTAGTTTTTTAATAAAGTCGATGATAAGATAAGAGTAGGTATTGTCTATCGAGATTAGGTGTAACCATAAGATTAGCCACTGATTTCTAAATTAGTCATTAATTTAAAGGTATAGTTATTATTTTTGTAAACTGGTAATTTTAACTTTGGTAAATTTTGACCTTACTTAGTTTCCAGTCCCTAAGACGAAATAAATAATTTGAATTTTTAAAGCTATATTAGTACCTACTTAGCTAGGTAATTATTCAATAAATCTTACTCAAACAAATGTTTTTTTTTGTTAAAACCTTCGGTTAAATAGTTTATTATCAGTATAAAAAATATCCGAATAATATAGTAAACGAAGTGTTTTTATCTAAATAAAATAAACAGCTTGTTTGTGTGTTTGGATTTTAAATGCCTTTATATTTTCTTACAACCCTTTCAATGTACGAGTACCTACCTATTCACATCGACAATACCGACTGTAATCCTATTCATATATCTTACACAATAGTTACTTACAGTAGTCATAATAAGCTCATGTTATTACAAATTAGGTGACGTCAGTTAATTTGCAGCTACACTAGACGAGCAAATATTGGCTCCATCAAGGTGGAGTATTAAAGGAATGAACGTACGAGAAGGGTTGGCGCACACATATCACATAGTCATAGTTAATATAAGAATAATATAAATATTGTTGTTGTTTTTGTATACAAATTATGTTTTTGTGTTGATCTAGACACCAACACCGTTCAATCGAAAGGTGAATAGAAGCGACGCAGTTTATAAAACTGTATGTTCGCTGTCTGTATATAAAGTTTTATATAAATACTTAACGCCTCGAGGCTCGAGGCAAGGCGATGCCGAATCGTTTTCGAGTTGATAACTGTGCGCCAACCTTAAGGTAAACTATAATCGTATGCCAGTTCTTGAAGATCGTCTTAAAACTCATTACAACACAAGTACAACATTACTGGTAGTTTATTGATTTACTCAACATTAAATATATTTACCCAGACCTCGAGCTTCGTTTGCTTGGTCCCGTTATATTATGAGACACATAAATTAAGAGCTAAGTGATGTTTTTAATGTAATAGCCCACAAACTGACGAGTCACCGGATGATCACAGTCGCCCATGGACGTCAGTAACACGAAACGCATTACCGATGTCGAGCAAAGAAGGAACGGGAGAGAAATAAAGTACTGGCTCTCGAACTTTCAGCCGGAACAACTGGAACATGAGTCATCTGGCGTCTGGCTCAAGCTATAGGGTGGTAGCCAGCCGGGCTTCAGCTCTACCACCAAACTGGGGCTCCTGTTGCTTTACGAGACCCTAATCTGCTGGCACGTGATTGGTTCAGTATTCTAAGCCGCCCAATACGGCACAAAATCGAATGAAACTGTGTCATAATTTAAATCCTCACAAAATGAAAATGAATGAATGTCATCGACAAAATTTAATCTGTTTTATTCTAATCAAATAGCAAACCCGGGCATTGTTGATTATGAAAAAAGCTATTCTAACCAAACAGTAGACCTTAACCAAGCGTTGCATACGAATTGAAGCTGACGTCACAACCGGACCTCGTTAAATTTACCAAACACGTAGCAATCGATTGATAAATGGATCGAACTGATTTTTTGTCGTGAATAGGTAAATTTAATCTTGGTTCCTATTTCTTTACTATTGCGAAGAAGCTTATTAGTTACTTACTACTAACTATCCTCGCTTCGTTTTGGGAAAGTCCCATTGGAAATATTTAGACTGGATTTTTTCTTAATTGATTTAATCTATTTTTTGTGAAGTTAAACATTGAATGTTACCCCTAACTCCACCAGCAATCCACACTTGATCTTAAGTGGACTAAGGGTCTTCTTAATTATGAAAAAACTTGTGTATTTTAGATCGAACAGGTTGAAATCATTTACGACTAGCTCGCTTAAATTCTGTCAAATTTACAATTGACTTTGTCTTTAAACCACCATGTTTAAATTTACTTCATTACCTTACCGAATTCAACTTTGAATTTGCAGAAGTTGCAGAAGTTGCAGAAGAACCACGCTATAATTATGTCATCCAAGAAATTTGTTATCAGATTATCGTTAGCTTACATTATCTTATTAGGATTAGTGACTAATAAACCCGTTAAAATCATTAAAAGTTAATCACAATTTTCATAACTTATAACATTTATAACATATTATGTTTACCCAGCGTGCAACATATACCCAAATTGTCAATTGTTAACACATAATTGCACTACATTTGAAATTGTTATATTAGTAAGTTAAACATAAATATTAATCCCAATAAAAAGTATGTATATCATTACTGAATGCACCTTCGCCGCCAAAGCTCAAATTGTTCTTCGGTCCATTATCTGGTTCTTCCTCACCAGTCCTATCACCAAAACTTAGGCCACTGGCATCATCTACAACCACCACGGGCGTAGGTGGTTCTTGCTTTCCATCATCATAACTTGAAATAGCTCCGCCATCTTCGATTTCAACAAAAGTTGGCCTTTTTTCCTTGTATTCAGAAGATCCATCATTGTCTGTATCGGAATTAAGACCTTCTTTATTGTTATCGAAAACAGGCTGTCCGTTATTACTTCCAGAGATAAGGCCACCACTATTACTACCGAAAACTGGCTGTCCGTTATTAATTCCAGAAATAAGGCCACCATTATTGTTATCGAAAACTGGTTGCCCATTATTACTTCCAGAAATAAGGCCACCATTATTACTATCAAAAACTGGTTGCCCGTTATTACTTCCAGAAATAAGGCCACCATTATTACTATCGAAAACTGGTTGTCCGTTATTACTTCCAGAGATAAGGCCACCATTATTACTATCGAAAACTGGTTGTCCGTTATTACTTCCAGAGATAAGGCCACCACTATTACTACCGAAAACTGGTTGTCCGTTATTACTTCCAGAAATAAGGCCACCATTATTACTATCGAAAACTGGTTGCCCATTATTACTTCCAGAAGTAAGGCCACCATTATTACTGTCGAAAACTGGTTGCCCATTATTACTTCCAGAAATAAGGCCACCATTGTTATTATCAAAAACAGGACCATTATTAGTTCCAGAAACTAGTCCATTATTTTCATTATTTAAGCCATTACTGTCATTGCCAGAAATCAGCCCTCCGTTACTATTAAATTCTGGATTAGATGGTTCAAAGTTTACAGGATCATTTGGAATATCACGCCCACTGTCGGGAAATCTGACATTATTCGGATGATAGTTTGGCTCGGGTGGGTATTGGTCGTAAGTAGGTCGACTGTTACTTATTCCCGGTATATTGTTGAATGGATTTTGTTGGTTGCCATTTTGGTCCCCTGGTCGGAAATGCAGTATGCTCGCTAAGTTTTGGGTAATTCTTCTCGGGTTGGGGAAGAAGTTATCCCCGAAGCCGTATTGTCTTCGCGTTTCTCGTTGAGGGAAGAACCCTGAATGATAATAATATGACAATGAATGACAATAAAGTACATATATTTTTATGAACAACATAATTGTTTTATAGTCGTTAATTACAATTATTTCCTTGTAATTAAATAAATTTCAAGGTGATAAATCAGTTTGACATTAACCTTTAATTACAGTTCGTTATAAATCCATACTAATATGTATTATAAATGCGAAAGTAACTCTGTCTGTCTGTCTGTTGCCTTTCACGATTAATCCGCTGAAACGATTTGATAGGGAGATAACTACTTAGTTTGCGACACAGAAAAGGAAATATGAGCGAGAGTCGGAACTCCTACGCGGGCGAGGCAGGTAGCAAAAACGATTAACAAGTATTTTTTACGAGTATATCACGGCTTAACTCAGGTATTATACTTGTCGGATTAGCCCGACTAGTTTCGGACCATTCCGAGGTCCTTTGGCTACAACCGTCGACGACGAGAGCTCGCTTTCGGCTAAGGCATCGGAAGCGTGCTCTCGTCGGCGTCCCTGTCGAGCTGACCCGTCAAAATTTGGATATTTTTTAATCTTTATTGTGGGGGCCCTCTTGTAGAGGCCCCGGGGCAGTAGCCCCGCCTGCCCTCCCCTAAATCCAGATCTGCAGCTTACATTGATGAAGGGTATTCGCTTTTTACTTTAAACAAATACCGGTACATAGAGGGCGGTAAGCAGGTAACAAACCCTATCAGCTATAAGCACCATCGAGAATTCCGAGTCGGGATTAGACTATGGTAATAGTTCCTGGCTACGGTGAATCCCCGCCAAATTATTTGCACGTATAATTTAGCTAATAATTGGCCAATGACGTCAGACTTGTCAGTCAACAACAGATTTTTTTTACAACCGGAATCGCGGGAAAACGAGTAAAGTACAATGACATAATAATATAAGCACAGTATATGTTAGTGTAATTTATTACATACCAAAACTGTTTGTTTAATGGAAAAATTAGATTTGGGAATTCACTGCTGTATAAATGTAACTTGTAAAATGAAACATTCAGTTTATAGTTAATAATATCAATATATCAAAATGTCTCTTATCAAATTAGTTAAGTTTAAAATCATCAAATGCGTCGATTGCTTATAAAGTACGTTCGTAATGATACTAATGATCAATGCAACCCACCGTTAATGAGCTAAGGTACATCTCTCTAAGGTAAAACTCTCAGGTGTGCAGGTTTCCTCATGATGTTTTCCTTCACCAAAGCAAGTGATAATTAAATTTTAATGCGCACATATTTTTTGAAATCTAGAGGTGCGTGCGGGCTTTGAACCAGGGCCCTCCGGTTCGGAAGTAAGTACAACGTTCAACCACACGGCCATCACTGCTCATAAGCTAAAGTACGTATAGTTTAAATACTAATCCTTGTATCCTTTAGGTGTCTACGCAACCGGTCTATTTACAACCGGTCTATTTAAAGTATGTTGACAAACTAGCTTAAATTGGCATCATAACCTTATAAAAATTCATCAATAAATTAACAAATTAAATGCATAATGAAGCTTCTCGCAGATAAATGACGCATGACAATATTAACAACTAATAAGTTTTTATTTCCTTAATATAACTAAGACGTTTAGTTATCTCTCTCTCTCTCTCGCTCTCACATTCGACAAAATATGTCGAATTTAGTCTTAGTTTCTTACAATTAATGTTTAGTAACTTAAGACTAGTCGACCTGAACAATAATATTAGTGCGGAATTACGGATAGCTATTAAATATTCATAGCTTTACAATGATTTTAACTGATTGATTTTCGTCATGAATTAAAGTTGTTATTATATCTTTCCTATAGATGTAAACCAAAGTGTATTATATGTAACAACAGACTTATTTATAGATGGTGCACATATTTTATTCGAATTCGTTGATAAAGAATCAAGTGAGATATATGGCATTGCCACAAAAAACAATTTCAGGAAATACGTAATCCATACTAATATTTTATCTTAAAGTGTTTCTTTGTCCGGCCTTCTTACACACAGTGGAGCAACGGATCGATGTGTTTTTGGACTACTTTTTACGCGGTTTTAATCCAATTTAATAAGTTGGTGTTACAGGCGCAATAATACCAAAATATTTGTAAACGTGAGGAGTAGGTATCCCGAATCGCAGACGGTTACTAATATAATAATAATGAGAATGTGTTGTCCTCGAAGCGAATCCCGCGGCGAAAGGCTTACGATAACCGCGTGCCCTAAATATTGGCAGATAAAGGTTCATTGCTAGTGACCCGAACGGCCTTGCAACGTGTTCAAGGCAGTTTACTGTGTAAAACTAATTAACTTGATAATATCGGTAATTTAGACGCCATTGATCGCAGGAAATACTTACATAAAGAAAAGCAGGTTATTTTCACACTTTGGTGCCCAGGCTTGTGTGCGTGCCGTGTACGCACACATCGTGGAACGCATACAAACGAACAGTGTCATCTTTATCCGCCCAGCGAAATTCTTTGTGTGCGTTCTAGCTGCGTCAGTATACATGATGGGACAGCACCGTGCACACTAACAAGCTGAGTTGGTACCTTTGTTTGAAGATAGCCCACTAGTTTAATATACTCTGCCGGCGCATTTAAATTGTAAGTCTGTATGTATGTATGTAATTATATTTCGCTACAATTTTACTACAGCAAAGATATAGATTATATTATTTTAACAATTACAAAATATTTATATTATTTTAAGAAACATAGAAGTTACATTTACAAATCATTTCCGCGCCAAAACATCGCTATACATTGTCTAGAAAACTTTTTTATTTTTTGAAAAATAATATACTTCATTATAATTATCAAGTAGGTACCAATCGATCAATGTATATTGCAAATCAGTGGAAGTTTTAAAAATAGGTCTGTTACAAAGTTAGAAGCCATGTCTAAAAATAAATACCGGTACACACTCATAGCCCCACAATAGGATTATCTGTGTCGTGGGTGCCATGGACAACACATCGAGAACAAAAATTTAAAATGATTCAAATTTCCGCTGCACTGGAATTGAACCCAGGACCCTTGGAACCACACGACCGACGGGCATGGTATCCATTGCGATATTCTGGCCGTCATTTTACTACATACAAATTAAAAAATTTCGCATTCACATCGATTTGTCTATGATAAATATTAATCTTACAATATATGTTAATTTAAATATTAGATAGGGGCGTAGTTCTATCATATAATCTGCGGTTTGTGGTATTATAACCTTGAGTATTCTACGCCATTTAGCTGCTAATTTGAAGTTATCAAAATGATTATCCGGAAGGCGAATATTCAAATAATATGGCGGTTACTTCCTTACGACAATTACAAACGCTTAACAAGCGATATCGGTATGTATGTAGACATTATAGGTACAAAATATTATTCATTTGCTTAGCTTTGTCATTAATGCGGATGGCGAATGTTTGGAATTAATTGCCCGCGTCGGTGGATGCGTTCGATTCAACTCAAGAGTTTACATCTTAGTTATTTAGTAACTTACTGTCTTAGCTACTTAGTGCGCTGTATTACCACTAGAATAGATTAAAAAGTTGTTGCAATGAAGCTGCTAGTCGTCGTAAAAATAAATTGCTAAGTACTTAACGTTCAGAAAAAACGTTAGTTAAAAACGAGCAAAAAATTTAACTTTTAACCGTAGTTCCTCTGTAATGTGTAGCGTTATACGATAAAGTGTCAAATGTCTGTCTGCCTGTCACAAATAATTACTTTATTTATGAGTTAAAAATTGTGTAAAATCCAAGATAACTTGAATTTACAATATTTATTTACAATAATAATATAAAACAGCGACTTTAAATATGATAACTTGTATTTGATGAGAAGGGTTTAGTGTCAGTGCCAGCGGTTTAAATGAAAAAAATACAAAAACGAGTAGTAATTCGGGTGTGTTCAATATTTTGAGAACTTAAGGATCATTACTCCCGGTGAAAGCTTCAATAGATACATCGAAGTAATTTGTTCAATTTAAAGCGATCTTTATATGTAAAACTAGAAATTGGTATTTTGGTAACTTAAACATTGGTAAATTGATATTATAATTATGATTTTAATCACATTGGTACGTAAAAGTTTTTTATCAATCTGCTAAAGTTATACAATAAAATTTAAGTTACAAATAAAGCAACACAATATTTTCATAGTTTTCTTAAAGTAAAATAAATAACATTTCACATAACAATTACGTAAATTAAGTGCATAACATACAACTTATTTGTAGCTTAAACAAAAATGGCAACAAGGAGTCGTTAGTACTTGGTTAAAATAATATTATAAAACTTACCGAACTGAGATAAAACTGACACTACATGGAAGCACAGACAGGCACATAATAGTGCCAAACGAGCAGCCGACATGTTTGCGAACGGCGTCTACACTGAGGGCAACAAATATTACGAAATACTGACTAAAATAGCCCGTCGTTTTGGAAAAACTGAAACTTTAGTCTATGATCTACACATTTATAGTCTGGAAAAAAATAAAAAATCCAAGATATTAATAACGATTACACAAATACGAAAACACACATAAATAACACGAGTTAGACGGATAATAACACTTCAATATGTACTAACTTTGCTATGAAAAAACGCTAATTGCTACCACGATTTTCCCGCGAAAATATGCTAACGCCAAACAATATTATTGCTTTTTTTTGCTTTCGTTACAAATATTGTATCTTACTCTGTAATACTGACATTTAACAGATTTTATATTTAAATTTAATCGCCAAAGCATGAGTTTTAATGTGAAGGTTACCGCGCAAGTCCGCGCGGTGTATGACGGTTAACTATACTAACTGAGACTTGACCAGTTGGTTGTTTAAGAGTGTTGTCCGAGGCAATCAATGACGTCACACACATACATAATACATAGCCTTAATTTGACCGCGATAATCTCAGATGCACGGATTTTCATGCGGTTTTACCAAAAGATAGAAGTGATTCATGAAGGGCACCATGGGATAAATATGAGAAAATTTAAAACTTCTCATAATTAAGTAGGTAAAATACTAGTAACTATGTTTGAACGTAGTATTGCCGAACAGAGGGACCTGGGTTCGAATTCTGCACGCACCTCTAATTTTCAAGATTTGTGTGCGTTTTAGAAATTAATTAGCAATAGTTTCTGATAATAGAAAACATTGTGAGGAAACCTTTGACCAGCGCAGCGTGGCGGCTATGTACCCGTCACTTTGTAAGAAGAGACTCGAGCTCCGCAGTGGGATAGTTATAGGTTGCGATGATGATAG
Source organism: Ochlodes sylvanus (assembly GCA_905404295.2). Lineage (NCBI taxonomy): Eukaryota > Metazoa > Arthropoda > Insecta > Lepidoptera > Hesperiidae > Ochlodes > Ochlodes sylvanus. Next base: position 9,841,380 of record FR990144.1, read on the forward strand.
CGTAATTTTTTTTTATAGCCTGAGCAGGCAAACGAGCAGACGGGTCACCTGACGTTAAGTGATCACCGTCGCCCACGGACATTAGCAACACTAGGGGCATCACCAACGCGTTGCCGGCCACGAAGGAAGTGATGGACCCGCTTCTTGAAGGACCAATGAATGATGAATTTGTCATCTTGTTATCAATTTGAAGGTTCCGTAGCCTAGTTGGTAGTGACCCTGCCTGCGAAACGAGGATCCGGGAGATCGATACCCGGTCGGAGCAGGATGTACATATATGTGACAAATCATTTTTTTCTGCTCACGGGTGTCAGTGGTGGATCTTGTGGTCCATATCCCCCGCGACACAGGTAATGCTAGAGGTGTTTGAGTGTTTATTTATTTATTTAATATTAGTACAGCATGTAATGTTGGCGCGTGGTACATGCAGTTTAAGGTCTGGCTAGTTCTTATGTAGAGCAAGTACAAGCAAGCAAGTTTTAAAATACCTGACCAAATACGATATCTAAACCGGAGATTACATTTAAAATTACTATAACTACTTTAAGATTTCGTTGATTTTATTCAAATTGAAAATCATTTATTAATCATCAATCACGTACTGTCTCCTTATAGTTACGCACGTATATTTTTACTGTACCTCTATCTACAGCCTACGGAGTTACGGACATCAATAACATCAAAAGTGTGGACCATTTCATTTAATAGGTAAGTACCGTTATCTTCAGGATTAACCCGTAGGTTCCGGTTAATCCTGAAGGTAGGTACCAGTAAGTACCGGGTAATCGTGAAGATAATTATGACGAAACATAAAGATGCTTTCGGCTTTTGTTACGACATCAAAGGCGATGTACAATCATAAAAGTATATTAATGAATGATAATTACATCAATTAATTACCTACCTACATGTGTATTTTATGTAATTGTTGTGGCAACGGTGAGCGACAGAGATCGCGACGCGTGATTCGTTAGACCCGCGCTCGCACTCGAATTTATTTACACGCGCGTTAGCGTTAATATTGCGATAATTCCTAAGATATTAATTTAAATGATATGGTGTTAAGCATTATCATAATGTGCCTGAAATGCTTAAGGTGACCAACGTATTTAATTCGATAAGGATTAATACTTTATCCGTATAAATATCTTTCCAATTACCGCATTGTACGTGACCATTTTTTAGAAGTTAGAATGAATATAGTAAGCTATTCTTAACAGATAGACATATTGTTATGTCATCGCGGACTTTTCTATAGACCTATAAAAGAGAAATATTACACCCATACATTGTTTTGTTATCCTTACTAATATTATAAATGTGAAAGTAACTCTGTCTGTCTGTTACCTTTTCACGCAAAAACTACCGAATGGATTTTGCTGAAACTTTACAACAATATAGCTTACACATCAGATTAACACATAGGATATAAATTATAAAGATATAGTGTGAATTATCCAAAATATATAAGTAAATCTTTGGAAACTGAAGGAATAAGTTTCCCGAAGCGAAGCGAATGCGGGTCGCTAGTATATCATAAAGGAATTAGGCATCGTTTTCGACGAAAGCTCCCAGGCGGCCTGACTTTTTCCGACATTCTCAACAGTTATCGTCATATTTCATCCAAACTTTATTATATATACTTTATTATTTAATTTGTATCTGTTTAAAATAAATGACACACAACTTTATCGAAGCAAAACGAGGTTATTAGTGTGCCGAATAAACCCGGATCATATCCGGGAAAATGTAAACTTCTAGATGTTCTGGAAATACATACTATGTTAACGTATTATTCATTAAGTAAATATTTATATTTTCCTACGGTGGTATTCTAGTGAATGGCTAATTAACACCTCAAGTGTGTAAGTGATGTTCCTTATTACACATGTTTTATACTTTTTAAAACTAACAACACTAACTTACTTACCAACAATCTAACCAACTAATATTATTAACTATTCTAACACCATCTGCTAACTGGACTAACCATCCTAGTCCCCATGTGAATCTTGTCCTGTGTCGGTCACAGTTGTCATGGGCGGCAGCGGAAGGGTTGCGCTGCATGCTCGTTTGCTAACTTAAATTCCCTAAAATTCCTTTCCTTGAAAAAACCGTCACGCAATGTGAGACAAAACGTCGTATCATTTTGTCTCGTTTTTTCGTGTCATCGGCGTAAGTCGTTCCTTTTCTTGTGTGAGTGAGATCGATGATTCCTGCTCAGTTTACAACTTCGTCGACACTCTTGATATTGCGGATGTGTAATGCGATAGTCTTTCCAATATTTCCTATCAAAAACACCGGTCTTATTATTACACAATACAAGAACTCAGTGTTACAGGAAAATAGTGATTCAACAAATGTATCACTTCAAGGTTAACCTCTTATTTATAACAATTAATTTAATTTTTTATTTAATATTATAAGTACAGGAAGTATTTATTAACTTTATTATTGTTTTCATTAAAACATTTCCCAGACTTAAGCATTCATAAATACGGGACATAACCTATTCCGCACATATTTATGATTTAAATTAATTACTTAGTCGATTTGTCATCTTAATAATTTCACTGCGACTTACGACTACTTAGACTGCGAATAAACATTTATCTTTCTTTCTTTCATTCTTTCAACTTGTGGCTAGTCTGCTCACTTGTCGGTTATTAACATAAGTAATAATATATTGTTCACAGATAATGCTCACGCTTTGTTACTTTGTTTTGACTCCGTTACTTGACCGTGCTTGTTAATGAAAAAATTAAAATGGCACTCGGAGACTGCCGCGGTAAAGCTATTGCATAGCATTTTTTATCAACTTATGCAATTATAATTATTAGAAGTTATATCAGAACAGCGTCATCTAGTTTGGAGAAAACATACGTACCATACCTTAGTATTAAGGTACTAGATGGCGCTGATTGGGGGTGTTAGGTTTTTTCGTTACGGAATTTCTGGATTCGGTCCCCACGCTCAAGGCCCGCGAAAAAAGCTATGCAATAGCTTAAAACAAAACAAAACAAAATATACTCACGTTGTAGTTTTTCCGACCGCTTCCTTCCCCGCCCGCGGCTGCCATTCTTCAACACCACCACTTTGTACTTGTGTTTCGTGTTAGTAACATGATTCGGGGCGTATTTGGGAACATACGTCACATTGTATATGTTTGCTTTCTTTGACCCGGTATAAGGGTACCCGTGGGTGTAGGTAACGCTTGACCCGTGGGGATAGGAGTACTCGGTCTCGTATAAAACCGGGTGAGAAGGCTCCGTCGGTGTATTGCAGGGCTTGTAATACGTGTAATCCTGTGCCCATTTCTTCCCGTAGCCGTATGAATTGCCCCCGTATTCTGGGTAACTGTGGTCGCAGTTGTGGGCAAATAATGATTGGATCAGGGCATCATATGCGGCGTAGTATTCCGGGCTGTGTGTTGGACTCGGCGGTGAGTATATCAACGGTGTTGTCAAACACCTGTTATTCTTTTGGGCCATTATTAAAAGCACAGGGAAGCTCTGTATTATGCTGCATACTGTGTTCTTGTTTATTGTCATTTTATACCTTTGGGGATTTTGTATCAAACTTTTATCGCAATTGTTTTCAATGGGTTTTTTGATAACAGCAAGGGACTCTACATAAATTACGTCATACACATTTTAGGATTTTATCCCAAAGTCCTGTTAATAAAGACACAAAATATTAAATTTTCTATGTAACGTTACAATTTTTGAAGTGAAAACTTCCTCGGCATCGTTGTGATTTGAAAGTCGATGAAACGGAAATGACGCGCAAATGAAACGAAACGGAAACGAAAAAGAGACAGTCACATTTTAACGTGGGAGAAAATGAGATAGGAAGCATCGGCAAAATGGCGGCTTACTTAAGCAAAGCAAAATATCAATATTTGAACTGACAGTCGTTTTTTGAAGTTTCACTTCTAGCACGTGTAAATTGCACACATTTTTTAATCCTAATGCCTATTGTCACTTTACGTTGACCCCTCCCCTTTATATGTGACGTAATTTATAGATTGCCCCCAATATAAGTAACATGTATAGTGTCATGAAAATTGAACTGCATTCTAATGTTCCGTAATTAAATAATAAAAAATATAAGTACCTTTAATTTTATTTTAGTAGCGTAACCTAGACTGATGTGAGGGTAATCAATTTTACAGTTATTTGAGCATAAAATATAAATAATGAAGCAATTACTTTGAATTTCAAGTTTTTTATTATTTAACGGTATTTAAAAACGCTTTTTCATGGAATTAAGATAGCAAACGTGCATTCAGTACCACGCTTCCGTTGACATGACAACGGTGACCAACACAGAATAAGACTAATCGGGACTAGGACGGCTAATTCGTAAACGGTGTTAGAATGTTAGTTAGTTAGTTCGTTGGTAGGTATGAGGACTGCGGCAGGGATTGTTAAAGATGGTTCTGTTGTTAACAGCACTAGTACCTAATAGTCAAGATAGAAGTTGTTAGTAATCAGTTGTTAGTAATAAATTAGTCTTGTTCTAATTCGGTCACTTGAAGCGCTCATAGCCCGGCGGCTTGCGTCGATCTCAAGTGATCGACAAAGTTAAGCAACAGCGGGCGCGGTCGGTAGTTGGATGGGTGACCGCTAGTGGCAAAAATTTCTTGAGCGCTTCCGTGCTTCGGAGGGCACGTAAAGCCGTCGGTCCCGGTTGTTATCATTTGGTAGCAGTCGTTAAGCCATGTCGGATACCTTCGGGCGGCTTAAAATTTCCGACACTTGGGTTGGCCACTAACCCCTCCACCAATCCGCACTGGAGCAGCGTGGTGGAGTATGCTCTAGACCTCCTCAGGTACGAGGAGAGACCCGTGCTCAGTAGTGGGCCATTAATGGGTTGTAGCCAATTCGGTCACAGATGTGTTTCTACCTTTGAGAACTGAGATTTTCACCTCTTAAAAAGTTTAATTGAGCTTCTCTGATCAATATTCATTTAAAATTTTGTGCATCCCCAACTATATTATTAAGAATAAATGGGTAGGTACATAAAATTTTCTAAAGATGATAAAATTCAATTACGAGACATGGAATTTTCCTTTAGTCAAACTTGTTTGTGATGATGTTTTAATTTAACAAAATACACGAGTTTATCTCACTAACATCCAAATTATGCACGGTTTTAATAATTCAACTTGTTGGTATTTTATAAAACATATTAAAACCTGATTTTAGTTGAATGTGTTTTGTAACTAATTTTAAAATGTATGACATCTATACAACACGTAGGTTATTTAATTTATTAAAGAATGTGTTATACCAGAAAGAGTTTTTGATACCGAGTGAAAACTCTGCGTGTCACAAAAATACTGATCGAGTTATTTGGTTTGGACAATAGGTTTAGATTGTGAAAGGGACATTAAAAAAATTGGGTTATCTGTCCATCTATTGCGTGGAACTTGGTATAGATCATAAGATAAATCCTATCAATAAATATTCACAATGCACTGCTTTTTCAACACAAAGGAAATAATTTGGGATCTTTTTCGAAATATCGACTATTATATCGAACTACTCACACAGGTTTCATATAATTATTTATAACTATTAGTAATAATGTGTTTTAATTGATTTGTTATTGAATGCATTCTGGCAACTAGCTGAGGTAAGACGAAGCGGGGTTGCAACGCTGTGATTGGCTAATTCAAGGCTACACGAAACGTTGGAAAGAAATAAATTAATTTACGCAACGGGAAAGAATGAGACGACACGATAATTTGAGTTCCGCGCAGACATTTATATCGGTACTATAAGCCAGATGGCAGGAGCCATTCGCCTGGTATTTGGCGTCTATGGGCTGTGTGGTCGGTGCAATGAAATCATCACCATTTCCTTGTCTTGGTAGCTGGTAGCTTGGTAGCTTACTTCAATAGTCAAGTACACACAGCCCAGGGATCTCCACCACGGACCCGGTACAGGGTTCTAGCGCAATAGGTATAAAATCTGTAATCTGTAATGTAATTGTAAGCATTTCCTTTTTTTTACAAAAATGCCGAGGAGTTTCTTTCGCCGTTTCTTCTCCTCAAAGATTTAAAATTTAAAGGCACCTTAGCGAAACGGTGGTAAATGCAAAAATGATGTTCATAAGTGTGTTGAAAATATCTAAATGAAATAAATTATTTGAGTTTGAATTTGAATAGTCTTGTAATGTTCGGGTCAGAAGGGGCATTGGAATAACGAGACGTTGAATTGTCAAGACGAAGTTCTGACCAACATTACAGTCTCATCAAATCTTCAGAAGTTTTAGATGGATGGAGTTTTCCTATGGGTACTATAGTTTTCCTTATTCACTTTGGCGACAGTGGCGCACAATAATTGAGATATCTACTATATATGCTGCTGTGGTCACCTACCATCAGGTAGTAAGCAGTAAGTAGACGGCTACTCGTTTAACGACCATTACCTACCCATAAAAATAAATTTTTGATTGCTTATCCTATCTACTAAAAATTAATATAGTCGATCCGCTGTCACTTATAAATAAAAGACGTAAGTAAGTGTGATTCTGACGAATTTATACAAGAAAGGGACGTTAAAACAAAAAAAGGAATCGTACAAAAAAGCCAGCTAAGTATTTATTATTCAAAGTTAACTTGTTCTTTCTTTAGGTTGACGTCATCACGATCGTAACTTATCGCACGTCAGATCGTAAAGAGCTCTTGAATATTTCACATTAACATTGACCGTGAGTATTTTAGGATAAAACCGGTAGAACGGTCACAGAGTAGTTAAAATTTTTTAACTACTCTGTGGAACGGTTGAGTAAGAGCGCGTTGTGATGTGGTTGCAAGAACACGGACCTTACATTGAAGAAATTATATCCAGTCGGATCACATGGGAGACGGAGAGCCGGATTTCCGTCAATTTGTCGTTATAGACTTTTTTATAAGTTGAAGAAGATCTACCACCTAACATCTGCCTTTTCTACATCCTGCCTTTTCTACATCCACCCAGGGCTGACTGGTAGAGAATTAGGCATTAAGTTTTTGCACTTGTATACCCTAGTTTAAGGTTTTACAAAGTAAAATGCAGATGTTGGTTGCATGAATTTATCCAATCTTCAATTGGCCACCGTGGTAGACTGTACCGATGCACCTCAAATTGTGAGACAGGATCTGAGCCCAGCATTGGAACAGTCATGGGTTGTGATGACATATTACAGTAAACTATGATATGATTTGTGACACAATAAGAATTCAATTACTTTGAATTTCAAGTTTTTTATTATTTAACGGTATTTAAAAACGCTTTTTCATGGAATTAAGATAGCAAACGTGCATTCAGTACCACGCTTCCGTTGACATGACAACGGTGACCAACACAGAATAAGACTAATCGGGACTAGGACGGCTAATTCGTAAACGGTGTTAGAATGTTAGTTAGTTAGTTCGTTGGTAGGTATGAGGACTGCGGCAGGGATTGTTAAAGATGGTTCTGTTGTTAACAGCACTAGTACCTAATAGTCAAGATAGAAGTTGTTAGTAATCAGTTGTTAGTAATAAATTAGTCTTGTTCTAATTCGGTCACTTGAAGCGCTCATAGCCCGGCGGCTTGCGTCGATCTCAAGTGATCGACAAAGTTAAGCAACAGCGGGCGCGGTCGGTAGTTGGATGGGTGACCGCTAGTGGCAAAAATTTCTTGAGCGCTTCCGTGCTTCGGAGGGCACGTAAAGCCGTCGGTCCCGGTTGTTATCATTTGGTAGCAGTCGTTAAGCCATGTCGGATACCTTCGGGCGGCTTAAAATTTCCGACACTTGGGTTGGCCACTAACCCCTCCACCAATCCGCACTGGAGCAGCGTGGTGGAGTATGCTCTAGACCTCCTCAGGTACGAGGAGAGACCCGTGCTCAGTAGTGGGCCATTAATGGGTTGTAGCCAATTCGGTCACAGATGTGTTTCTACCTTTGAGAACTGAGATTTTCACCTCTTAAAAAGTTTAATTGAGCTTCTCTGATCAATATTCATTTAAAATTTTGTGCATCCCCAACTATATTATTAAGAATAAATGGGTAGGTACATAAAATTTTCTAAAGATGATAAAATTCAATTACGAGACATGGAATTTTCCTTTAGTCAAACTTGTTTGTGATGATGTTTTAATTTAACAAAATACACGAGTTTATCTCACTAACATCCAAATTATGCACGGTTTTAATAATTCAACTTGTTGGTATTTTATAAAACATATTAAAACCTGATTTTAGTTGAATGTGTTTTGTAACTAATTTTAAAATGTATGACATCTATACAACACGTAGGTTATTTAATTTATTAAAGAATGTGTTATACCAGAAAGAGTTTTTGATACCGAGTGAAAACTCTGCGTGTCACAAAAATACTGATCGAGTTATTTGGTTTGGACAATAGGTTTAGATTGTGAAAGGGACATTAAAAAAATTGGGTTATCTGTCCATCTATTGCGTGGAACTTGGTATAGATCATAAGATAAATCCTATCAATAAATATTCACAATGCACTGCTTTTTCAACACAAAGGAAATAATTTGGGATCTTTTTCGAAATATCGACTATTATATCGAACTACTCACACAGGTTTCATATAATTATTTATAACTATTAGTAATAATGTGTTTTAATTGATTTGTTATTGAATGCATTCTGGCAACTAGCTGAGGTAAGACGAAGCGGGGTTGCAACGCTGTGATTGGCTAATTCAAGGCTACACGAAACGTTGGAAAGAAATAAATTAATTTACGCAACGGGAAAGAATGAGACGACACGATAATTTGAGTTCCGCGCAGACATTTATATCGGTACTATAAGCCAGATGGCAGGAGCCATTCGCCTGGTATTTGGCGTCTATGGGCTGTGTGGTCGGTGCAATGAAATCATCACCATTTCCTTGTCTTGGTAGCTGGTAGCTTGGTAGCTTACTTCAATAGTCAAGTACACACAGCCCAGGGATCTCCACCACGGACCCGGTACAGGGTTCTAGCGCAATAGGTATAAAATCTGTAATCTGTAATGTAATTGTAAGCATTTCCTTTTTTTTACAAAAATGCCGAGGAGTTTCTTTCGCCGTTTCTTCTCCTCAAAGATTTAAAATTTAAAGGCACCTTAGCGAAACGGTGGTAAATGCAAAAATGATGTTCATAAGTGTGTTGAAAATATCTAAATGAAATAAATTATTTGAGTTTGAATTTGAATAGTCTTGTAATGTTCGGGTCAGAAGGGGCATTGGAATAACGAGACGTTGAATTGTCAAGACGAAGTTCTGACCAACATTACAGTCTCATCAAATCTTCAGAAGTTTTAGATGGATGGAGTTTTCCTATGGGTACTATAGTTTTCCTTATTCACTTTGGCGACAGTGGCGCACAATAATTGAGATATCTACTATATATGCTGCTGTGGTCACCTACCATCAGGTAGTAAGCAGTAAGTAGACGGCTACTCGTTTAACGACCATTACCTACCCATAAAAATAAATTTTTGATTGCTTATCCTATCTACTAAAAATTAATATAGTCGATCCGCTGTCACTTATAAATAAAAGACGTAAGTAAGTGTGATTCTGACGAATTTATACAAGAAAGGGACGTTAAAACAAAAAAAGGAATCGTACAAAAAAGCCAGCTAAGTATTTATTATTCAAAGTTAACTTGTTCTTTCTTTAGGTTGACGTCATCACGATCGTAACTTATCGCACGTCAGATCGTAAAGAGCTCTTGAATATTTCACATTAACATTGACCGTGAGTATTTTAGGATAAAACCGGTAGAACGGTCACAGAGTAGTTAAAATTTTTTAACTACTCTGTGGAACGGTTGAGTAAGAGCGCGTTGTGATGTGGTTGCAAGAACACGGACCTTACATTGAAGAAATTATATCCAGTCGGATCACATGGGAGACGGAGAGCCGGATTTCCGTCAATTTGTCGTTATAGACTTTTTTATAAGTTGAAGAAGATCTACCACCTAACATCTGCCTTTTCTACATCCTGCCTTTTCTACATCCACCCAGGGCTGACTGGTAGAGAATTAGGCATTAAGTTTTTGCACTTGTATACCCTAGTTTAAGGTTTTACAAAGTAAAATGCAGATGTTGGTTGCATGAATTTATCCAATCTTCAATTGGCCACCGTGGTAGACTGTACCGATGCACCTCAAATTGTGAGACAGGATCTGAGCCCAGCATTGGAACAGTCATGGGTTGTGATGACATATTACAGTAAACTATGATATGATTTGTGACACAATAAGAATTATAAACTCAAACTCAAACTCAAATCATTTATTTCATGTAGGTATGATGCATACACTTATGAACGTCAATTTTTTGCATTTACCACCGTTTCGCTAAGGTGCCTTAAAATATTGATTTTTTGAATCTTTGAGGAGAAAAAGAAACGGCGAAAGAAACTCCTCGGCACATCTTTTAAAAAAATAAAATAATAAACGCTAATGACCCCAGAACAAACGTTTATCTATTACAGAAATATCTGCCACGGTCAGGCATCGAACCCGGGCCCTCTCGTTTCGCAGGCTGGGTCACTACCTGTAGTACCGACTAGGCTACAAGGTCGACAAAGCTACTAAAAAGTAAGTAAATAATGAAGTAGTTTCATAATATTGAGCCATATTCAAAGTTCGATGACACATCAAGGCGATGTTGGAATACGATAATTATGATAATGTAAACTTTCCACCTATATTACACGTTAAGTACCCAGACATTTATGTTGTACATTATCTCTGAGTAACATACATAGGTTATATTTATCATTATATCCGTGTGAAGTCGGGGCGGCGCGCTATTTTAATATCCTAATGATAGCAATGATAGCCGTGTTGAACTCTCGAACGGCGGAACCTGGATTCGTATCCCAATTATGTGCATAAGTGAAACTAATTATCACGGGCTTTGGTGAAGGAAAACACCGCGAGGAAACATGCACTCCTGAGAGTTCTCCATTGTGCTCTCAAAGGTGTTGAAATCCGCCAATCCGCTTGGCCTGTGTGGTGGACTACTTGTCTGTAGACCTTGCATTGTGAGAGGAGACCCGTGGCCAAAAGTGAGACAGTTATGGGTTGCGATGATGATGACTAGCAACTGGTTTCGCTTCGTTTCGGATACCCTATGCCCAAGTACCCACACTCGATAATATTTACACATTAATCTTTAAATTGGCATCCCTATCTTTTATTAGCTGAACTGATTGAAATAAAACAATGTAAAACATTCCTACTGCAATACATCAGTGAACACCGCATCCAAAACGGTTAAGTCGTTTCTGTGTTTCGCGGTAACGAACGCATAGATCGACTAACAAACAGGCAATCAGACAAATTCTAAAAATTATAGTATCTATCTAAAAACTTCAGTGGATCTCTTATTCATTAGTAAATATACTTAATAAGAGTTTATCTCAAATATTTACTACGGACAGACAGCAATCAGTTACAATATTATTGTGTATATTATAATGTACGTACTATAAAATATATTACCTATGAAAGGCCAGCGGCCTTCCTCTCTTATACTCATCAAAGAACACAACCTTGCTGTTACTGAGAACGTTGTTTAGGGGAAATATTTTATAATTTCCGATATATTACTCACGTAAGAAATCCTTGATATGTGTGAATAACTGGACATTGGTATTCACAACAGTAGTTATGTGTCACAACGCAAAGTATAATGAATTACTTGTTACATGGCCTTAATACATAATGAAGTTTTAATGAAGTTTTGTGGGCGTATCCGGTATCTTGTTTGGCTTCAATATTACGGAGCACGGATCCATTCATAAACAAGTAGGTATAGAGTAATAGAAATATAACTAATTTTCAATCTCTACCACTCTGTTCCAGTGCGCTGGTGAAGGGGTTAGTGGCCAATCCGTGTCGAAAGATTTTCTGCCGCCCGAAGAACTCCGACATGGTACGACTGCTATTTAATTTTAAAGATAGAAGAAGATGTAAGGGTTCCGCCTCGCCTCTCCAGGCGAGGTCGTCCCAGATGAAGGCTTTAAGGCCGTATGGCCAAAGCCATTATCAGGTGGTGTTAAGTAGGTACGCACGTAGACTAACCTCGTGGGGCCCACTTAACCAACGCAGCATTCACCACCTCCCTCCCGCGCTTGCCAGAGGGTGTCCATTCCAATTTGCCGGGACGCAAAAAACGTAACGTAAGGTTTTACGTGCCCCTTGAAGCACGGAAACGCTAAAGAAATGTTTGGCACCATAGATTATACCCTTGTATCTATATGTTCGCCACTAGCGGTCACCCATCCATCATTTAAAAATGTATAAAATGTAAATTTTTAAATAATGGTTCTTTATGACCTAAGAATATTTTTTCAAGTTGAAAACAACATGGCAGATTTGGTCGAGAATGTATTCGTACTAATCCTACTATACATTTTAAGTGATAGGTATAGGCCTGTCGAAAATTGAATCCAAAACCCTATAACTGCTATTAGGATCATTAACTAAACAGTCGTAAGAGTGATTCACATCAAAAACCATCTATTTTTATGTAGGGTTAACGATTTGATCACTGACATTCAGCGAAACACGGATTTATTTGCCTTGAATCATTTTACACACACATGAACGTCATGACGACAATGGCCACAAGGTATGGTCAGCATGGTCAGTATGGCCCTATAACGGAACTGATTAATTATTAATATAATTTATTATTTCCTATGAACTGACGGATATGTACTGTGTATAATTATGTACTATCTATAAATATGAATGTATGTGTCACTGCTATAGTTTTGCCGGTAGTAACCGGAATTCACCGAGACAATAATGCAGGCCCGCGTTTTCTTTTTGGTCGGCAACTCGTTTGATGCTTGTGGTGTTTCAGCGTTTACTCATTGATGTTAGCTGCGAATATAATGTATTTATCAGCCTTTTGATGATCTTTACTGGACATGTTTGTTTTGGTGTTCCTTGCGACCGGGTTGGCCCTTACCTCCTCCCAACGACCACATAGCCCATATACGTCTAATGTTTGATTTTCCGTATTGAATGCATCCTGGCAACTAGCTGAGGTAACACGAAGCGGGGTTGCAACGCTGTGATTGACTAATTCAAGGCCACACGAAATGTTGGAAAGAAATAGATTAATTAACACAACGGGAAAGATTGAGATGGCATGATAATTTGAGTTCCGCGCGGACATTTATATCAATACTATAAGCTAGATGCGATGACAGAAGCCATTCGCCTGTTATTAGGCGTCTGTCTATGGGCTGTGTGGTCGGTGCCTCCTCCTCCACCAATCCGCATTGGAGTAGCGTGGTGGAGTATGCTCTAGGCTTCGCTGGCCATTAATATATTATTGGACCTAGGCCCCCTAATTGGCATTGGCATAAGTTATCCGATAACCATCTTATGTAGGTTAAACTCATGTCTAATCATGTGTCTGAAACAATTATCCGGTTTATAGTAAACTTTCCTTATTAGGATGTCTTTGACACGAACTTTGAATTTACAATGTGGCCGTTCATTGACATTCTTGGTACGAGATCCGGCATAAGAAATATATACCCTCATCCGTTATTTACTTGTGATAAGAAATAAATGATAGAGAATATTCACATTGACTCATTGCAAATAGGTTGCCTAGTTAAATCGCGACCGGATAATATTATATAATTAAATTTTTAATTAAAAATATTTCATAAATTTCCCTCATCCGTTATTTAAAAAAATTGTACACTAGTGGATAGAATACACGTAATGGATACGAAAACGCAAGGGTTGCCTACTATCACCATGGCGCAACCATAGGGTTGCCGCGTATAAACAGGTGAGTAAATGTTGATTAAATACCCTCATTTGTTATTTGGTCGAAAATAATGTCAAATGAAAGCTTATTTTATTCTTAATTTAACTGTATTAGGTTGCCTAATTAAAAACTGGGTCTAGTCCATGGTTGCCTAGATTTTGTATGTCAAAAATATAATAATATTTAATCTTTTCTATGCAATGGAATTGACCTACTGGTCTATGCTATTGCGTCGAGATATAACAATATGTCTATGCTATTCTTATGCTATTACACCTACTTGTCGTGCAATGGACCAGGCAAACGAATTTTTTTTTACACGTCAAATAAATCTATAAAAAATTACAAGAAAAACTGTGTTTTTACTTTTTCCATATCTCAATAAATGGCTGAGATATTAACGATCAAAGTGCGTATTTACGGCCGCTGGTTTTTTTAATAACGCAGGCGGGCGGTCACTACTCGATGACGTCATCTCTCGGTAGTCGCGCGTAGTTGATAGGGATTTTTGACCGAAATGTTAATTTAAACTCAAGTAAAGCCGCGAGCAAACCTTAGTTATCAATAATAAAATAACATATATAATTCACATACTATCTACTACATCTATGCAAAATTTCAAGTCTGTATCTATAGAAATAAGAAAGTTATAGATTTTTGAACTGCATAGACCCATATTTTCTATAGTTGCGCCGTCGCTCGCTCGCGGCCGAGCCACGTCGTGACGTCATAGCGTAAGCGCGGAAATTCAAAAAAGGGCTTGAACTTCTCGTCTTTATAACTTCGGAAATACTGCATGTATTGAAGTGAAATAAAAAGTTATGTAATGTATATGACCTAAGCTCGGATTTTAGGTGTATTTGATAGTAATATTTTGACCCTTTTGCCTTCTCCATTGGTTGTCACTTAATACAACAAAAAGTACATGCACTATTTGTATTTTTTTTTAATTGATTTAAGGTAGCAAACGAGCATGCAGCACCACCTTCACGTCATTAATACTAGGAACAAGGCTAAACTGACTGTACCAAACTTCAGACTTTGTAAAACTGGAGGCTCGTTCATGGGTAGTTGTATTAAAATCTATAATAAAATTCCGTTCGAATTGACGGAAATGCCATACTGTAAATTTAAAAATCATGTCAAAGGCATTCTTATGACGAAAGGTTATTACAAACTTGATGATTATTTTAAAGATAAAAATGCTTGGACATGAGTTTGATATTCTAACTAGTAAGTAGTAGTAAGTGCTATCTGTAATGTGAGTAGCAAAAAAAGCTTCTTGGAAGTTTCTTGCCGCTTCTTCTTCCAAGACTACTCACGGTAGGGATTTGTCGAAGCGATGGCGTAGATTGACTTTCGAAAAGTGTTTGTAAAAAACCAACTTCGAATAAATTTCATTTCATTTCATTTCCTTCCTCTGTCGCCCATCACAACTCTGACTGACTGACGAACTGTGTTAGAACAAGACTCATATGGGGACTGGGATAGTTAGTCCGGTTAGGTGACGGTGTTAGAAAATTAGTTGGTTAGTTTGTAAGTATGGGGACTGGGATAGGGACTGTTAGTGAATGTTAGTCCTTTTAGTTGTTGTTAATAATAGTCCAGTTAGTAAATGTTAGTAAGAGTCTGGTTATAATTCAGTCACAGATGTGTTGCTACCCTTGAGGACTGAGATGGTCGCCTCTAAAAAGTGTAGCCGGCTCCACACCTTTCTATCCGGAACACAATTGCTGTTAAAACAAATTATTACACGATAGAAATGTGGCGGGCGGTAGTTCTACCCCGGGCTAACTCTAGGCTCTACTAACTACGTAAAACAATTAAAATTATTTATTTTACATAGGTAGTAGCCAAAATGTAATTATGTCGTTTTTAATAAATAAATGCGTGTGAAAATAATTTGATATTATTGTTAATATTTAATTCAGTATTGATTTCAGTATTTTCTATATTACGCGCTTATGATATTATTATTTAACTAGTTGGCCCAGCGAACGTTGTTCCGCCATATAGATTGTAAATGATTAAAGCGCGATTTAAATTTGAGGGGCGTGGTAGGGAAGTGAAAATTTTGGGATAATGTGTATTTATTTATACCACTCCATAAAAAAATAACCTTAAAAAAACTGTCCAAAAATTGAAAAAAAAAATTAGGGTGGACAACCCTTAACATTTAAGGGTATGAAAAATAGACGTTGGTCGATTCACAGACCTACTCGATATGCACACAAAATTTCATGAGAATCGGTCGAGCCGTTTCGGAGGCGTATGGTGACACGAGAATTTTATAATTATATAATTTTATGATATAAAATGTTCATCAATCAAAACTCGCTCTATCATGCTCTGTCACATGAAGTTGCGCCCGCAACGCATCTTTGTCAATCGGCAATCGCATTTAAAATTTACATACAAAATCTAGGCAACCATGGACTAGATCCAGTTTTTAATTAGGCAACCTAATACAGTTAAATTAAGAATAAAATAAGCTTTCATTTGACATTATTTTCGACCAAATAACAGATGAGGGTATTTAATCAACATTTATTCACCTGTTTATACGCGGCAACCCTATAGTTGCGCCATGGTGATAGT
The DNA here is from genome assembly GCA_905404295.2 of Ochlodes sylvanus. Classification (NCBI taxonomy): domain Eukaryota; kingdom Metazoa; phylum Arthropoda; class Insecta; order Lepidoptera; family Hesperiidae; genus Ochlodes; species Ochlodes sylvanus. The sequence continues at coordinate 9,857,778 of FR990144.1, forward strand.
AGGCAACCCTTGCGTTTTCGTATCTGGTAGGTGTATTCTATCCACTAGTGTACAATTTTTTTAAATAACCGATGAGGGAAATTTATGAAATATTTTTAATTAAAAATTTAATTATTTAATATTAACCGGTCGCGATTTAACTAGGCAACCTATTTGCAATAAGTCAATGTGAATATTCTCTATCATTTATTTCTTATCACAAGTAAATAACGGATGAGGGTATACAGGGTGTAATCGTTAAGTGTGCACAGGCGATTATTCCGTAACTATTACAGATATCAAAAAGCTTTAAACTGATATCGAAAGTACTTTACCTAATGAGTAAAATGACAATAATAATTTATTAAAAATAAAACGAGAAATATCCAAAAAAATTACATTAAACTCTCCCATACATTTAGTATGAGATAGTAGAAAGGTTTTACTTTCTTTATTTAAAGTGGAATAGTACCTACTCCCGCGATAAAGAATTTGAATTTAGAACGAACACCAAAGAGTATCTTTCTTTTTGTTTTTATTTAGTATGTTGCTTTTCAGCCAGTTCAAATCAATACGATATTGAAACAAGGTTTATTATTAATTTGAAGTGGTAAGATAATAAAATCTACACGTGTGTATCTACTTGAAATTCATCAATATCATATCATACATAATTATAAAATGATAAGGGTAAAATGAGTAGGTACTATTCCACTTTAAATAAAGAAAGTAAAACCATTCTACTATCTCATACTAAATGTATGGGAGAGTTTAATGTAATTTTTTTGGATATTTCTCGTGTTTATTTTAATAAATTATTATTGTAATTTTACTCATTAGGTAAAGTGCTTTCGATATCAGTTTAAAGCTTTTTGATATCTGTAATAGTTACGGAATAATCGCCTGTGCACACTTAACGATTACACCCTGTATATTCCTTATAACGGATCTTAGACCATCTACACATGAAAACGTCTGTATTACTCTACATTAAAATATACTTTATAGTTATTGTTGTTTATAAGTCAGGAATATTTGATTTGATTTTGATATCTTTTAATATCTATTATTAAGTTATTATTTTAGTCCACAAAAATTGAATTAACATTAATATAATAAAAATTGAATTAAAATAAATTGAAATAAAGAAAACGACATGAGACTCAAATTTCACCGCCTTTCTGAGTTGAATCGGAGTCAACTAGAATTGATGTAAAGTGTGCAGACCTTAAAATGCTTCGTTATGAGTAATAGCAATACTATTCGATTTGAGGAAAATCTCCAATAATCTTTCACAACATTACTCCATTATGTCATGTTATATCGAACTACTTTTCGATGACTAGCGCAGTTCGTCCCCGTTGTTTGGCCTTCTGACCTTTCACTTCATATTTCCTTCTCTAATGATTCCCTTCTATGACTTTATATTACCTACTAGTACCAGGGTTGCTACCTTTCGAAGAAGAAAAATTGCCACAATTGCTCAACGGCTTTGGTATTAGACTGGATTTATTAAATTGACATAACTTGTTTATAGACTAAGAAAACCGATAAAAATAAAATAGGTACTAAAATGTTACCCCAAGCTTACTAAGTTAAACAGAAATCGCATCAAAATCAGTTCAACATGAGCTGTTCCTGAAATTATCTGAAACAGACAACAAAATTAATAAATAAACAAAATTATAAATATAATTATTGTTCTCGGATATATAATGTTGTTGTTCTAACAAACACCCCTCATGATTATTATTTTTAAATATTTTCCTTGTAAATACATCGATCAATTAGTTTTATTATAATGTAAGGCAGCTTTCACACCAATACCGCATTACCGCAAGGTTGCCGTGAGCTGGGTAATGACACCCTAATGACCATTTCTCCACATGATGAAACATACGGGTTTCCCCATTGTTCTAGTTATGAATAACTTTGGATTTATTAAATTGCAGTCACAGCCGATTGGTTTGAAGCTTGGACTCCCGAACCGTTGGGCCCGGGTTCAAATCCTGCACACACCTCTAATTTTCAAAAAAATTGTGCGTATTAGAATTTCATTATTACTTTACTACCATACCACGCATTGGTTATGCCGGAGCCTCGTTCCGAGAGTCCTGGGTTGGATTCCCAGCGAGGCGGAAACTTGAATGGGTTTAAATATCTGTTCTTGGTCTGGGTGTGTGTTTCCTAACCGGACTATCCCAATCCCCATCCACAATCCCCCAGTCTTGTTCTAAGTTGGTCGCAGTTGTCATGGCCGGCAGCGGAAGGTTGGTGCTGCATGCTCGTTTGCCATCTTAGATCCATAAAAATGCTTATTCCGTAATATTCGCTTGACAAGTTAAAAAAGTATCCTCTTCAAGCAATGACTGTCTTAAGCATTTAAGCAATAAAATACTTTGTAATTATTCCATCTAATGACTTCTTGGTACAACGTTAAATGGTTATATAAATGTGATCTTGTCAGTATCCGGATGTAGCAGGTAATGAACCGGTTGGAAACAAAACATGGCCACGTAAAATGGTAAACAAATTATACATACCTACTTATATACTTGTAAACTTAGAATAATAACACTATAGAAAGACAGTCTTCATACAAACGCTCTGTCTAAAGTGAAGCACTAAACCGAAACTTCCCCGAAAGCGGGGAATGATTCGGCTGCGGATAATCATATGTTTTGAGCAATAATACAAATAGCTTTTCAGATATTTTGTGACACAATTTAACTGGACAAATCGTCATAATCCTTTTTTTTCGCGAGACACGTTTGGCGTGCGTTGACATGAGCTGCCCGGTGTTTGGAGCCATTTCTGGCTCCAAATAAGGTGCTTCAAACCGGCCGCGCGGACTTTGTTTCTATAGTGTAATTATTCTAAGCTTGTAAATATGTACCTACGCTTGAATGATGCTTACTGACTAAGGAAGGTGATTTCTACATTACTTCACTACATCAGTGTGATTTCCAAGCCATAATATGTTTTTTAATCTATCGAAGGGAATTTGTCTTTGGGCAACCACATCATCCCGTATAGAAAAAAAAACATAACTACTACAACATAATCGTAACCAAACCAAATTCTAAATTTTCGCAAGGCCGAAAACAAACAACCTACAGCATCTTGAAATAACGTAACACCATAACATATAATCATAATCATAACATCTTTTTAAACTTAGCCGTAATTATATGCCAGCGTTTACCGAATGTCAGTTAGTTAGTGCGCTATTGAAATCTCCAGGACAAACCTACCCTAGGTTTGTGCGAGAGTGCGAGAGGCTGGATAAGTTATTAAACTCAAAACTCAAACTCAAATCTTTTTTTTTTTTAATTTTTTCATTTACCACCGTTTCGCTTAGGTGCCTATAAATGAAATATTAAAATTTAAATTTTGTGTCGCTTTGGGTCATAAGTGGCAAAGGGCGAGAAAAGATTGTGTGGGCGCCAATAATGAGACGTTATCACGTCAAAATAACAGCGAACATCGACGAAAAGGCGAGATAAAGGAAGTAATCTGACTTCTTTAGTAAATCTGGTAAAAAGAAACGCATGGATGCGCATGCTTTGGAAAGGCTTGGATATTGGATTTGTACACACTCAAGGAGTGTGAGACCTCATTTACGACGCGATAGCTTTCGCGCGGCGGCCGCGGTACGATGCGTGTCGTATAGACCCGCCCTGAAGGTTGCGCGATGGAAACCCAAATAAGGTTGAGGGCCAGATAGTTTCTTTATTGACAGTATGTACCTAGTGGTAAACAGATGTATCCCACACATAATGTTTAAATGGGATGTAATATCAACCACTTAACATATAAAGTAAACTCATTAATCATTAATGTAGCTGTCAGAGGATCACACAATATATATGCTAATTCAGTAAATAACAGAACATCATATTTGCAAAGTGTATGCCATACTATGTTATAACTACCAAAACAGCTTGCAGATTATTCACGTACCTATCTGGCTGTACATACATAGTTACCCCTGGACTAGTTTTAGTAAAATTTTGAAAAATAACTGAATTTTAACAGTTTTAACTAACATAAATTATACAGTCAGTGATGACCAACTGTCATCACTAACTTCACAAATTCAAATTTACACAATGCAAACGAGACAAAAAAAATACTCATGGCTCAAAGGGAACAAGCCCGGTAAAAAAATTCTACCACCGTGCAATTATCGTCGCAAATAAGATGGATAAGTAGATAATTAATATAAAGTAGGTATCATCTGTAATCATCATTGACTTATTATAATTAATAAGTCAATTCTAATCATGATTAAATTTTGCCCATCTGTCTGCCTGTCTGTTCAGTAGGGTGCTCTACGAACAATAAAATTGAGGATGGTGCCGACGTAGGTGGATGGAGCCCCACCACGCATATACACAGGGACGAATAACTTCCTACAAAATTAGGAATTAAAAAAATATAATAGTGCTAATTGTATTTATTCTTATTGTTTTACACGTAAAATACAGGACTAAAACATTTTAAATGGATCGGGTGGTAACATTTTTTTAACAATATTTCACACGATACATTTAAAATGTTTAGTGTCGATGAAGACAGTTTTAAAATCATAATATTAGGTAACATGTAACAAACACATCTTTAATCCAATATATTGTATGTATTAATTTATATATTTTAGTTGACGACCCCGTAGCCTAGTTGGTAGTGACCCTGCCTGAGAGGCGAGGGGTCCCGGGTTCGATTCCCGGGAGGGGCAAGTTTTTATGTGACAGTCAAATGTTCGTTCTCGGGTCATGGTTGTTAGTGATGTGTAATTTGTGTTGTTCATGGTACCCGCGACACAGAGAATCCTAGTGCGGGGGTTATGAGTGTGTAAACGTATATTTTATTTTTTTATTTAGGTATATAAATTATGATATTGTATTTAAAGTGCTTCACAAATATACAGTTTCTAGTGGTTTAAGTGGAAAGTAGTCGAATTGTACCCTAATATCATAATGACTAAGGCAATTTATGGCTTTACTTAACTTAAACTAACATACAAATTATGTACATTTTACTTATATTATTTGGTGGAATGTTGTAATTTCTTTCGTTGCTCTTTGATTCTTAAACTACTTACATGTAAAACTATATTACAATAACCGATACAGCTTCGCAGCTGTCGTATGAATAATTACAGTAAGAAATGACAGATGGCGCTGGTAATTTTTATATAAACCGAATGGATAGCGTCGTTGTTTCATAGTTTTCGCTTTGCGTTAACAGGTGGCGTTAATAGTAAATAAAAATAAACTTTGTCAATTAAAATATAATAAAAATGCTATGCGGCTCCAAATATATTGTACTGCTGAAGATATTATACGCTCCAAAATTTAAAACCAAGTATATATCCTTTTTTGAATGATATAATAATATCACACAATAGTTTTCGCTACACACAGTGGCACCTGACCAAGTCTTTACTTTACATATTATTATAGCTAGATGTCGCTTGTAATCACAAATAGGAGTGAACGTTATCATTTTCCACTAGTCGATCGCTAGATGTCGCTGTTATTCACCAGTCAGTAGGAATGGTCTTTATTTTACATTTAGTTACCACTAGATGTCGCTTTTATTGACCAATCGGAGTGAATTCTACAATTACGCCAGTCGACCGCTAGATGGCGCTGTGTCAGTTGGAGTGGTTCCTGGCGGGGTGCGGCGGCGGCTGCAGCGCGGGGTTGGCCACGGCGATTATACTGTCGCCCCTCGCAGCCACCACCTGGGGTCTTGACTCGTCGTTATCCTGGGAAAATAAATAAACTTCAACTTCAAACTTCAAATTCAATATAACTTTGAAAACCAAAGACAATAAAATTTCCAAATGACGTACGACGAAACCGATACATCATTTTTTACAATGAAATGGCAAGTGCAGGGGCCATTATTGTTTAGATTTTTAGATAAGGCTGGAAACTGTAGTAGGTACTGGAAAGTAAAAACTTGGAAACAAATGAAGCTTACAGGTGGCGGAGTGCTGGTGCTGGAATAGGAACACCTGGAGTCCGCATCGTCGCTCTCGGTCTTCATGCCCCACCAGCTGCAACAAAATAATAATATTACTTGTAACAAATTAAACATTTTAATTACATGTAAATGGTCAGCAATGGCCAAGTGATTCCATTATCTATAGTAAGAAACTTTCGCACCAGAGAGTTAGCCCTAGTTTTTTCGAAGGTATGTGAAGTTTAGAAATCCGAACTAAAAGCGTGGTCAACAGTCAACAGCACTCACCACTGTGAGAGGACAATAGATGCAGACGAAGTGTATGAAATTGGTAATTCCAAAAAATAAGAATAGGCATAGTAGAACTTTCCCTTTGAAACAAATACGTTCCATTTATCGTAATCAAAAAACATATTATTGTAATCTTTTATGAAATAACAAATATACATAATTATTAACATAGTATAACACAATGATAACACATGAAAATAGTATTTTAGACTTATCTTACCTGTGATTTGAAGTAGCTCTTGCCGTGTCAGGGCTGGCCCGAACACCGTTGTCTTCCATGTCCTATAAATATGTATATCCCAATCTTAATATCATTTCGTTTAAAGTTATTCTTACACGCAATATCTGAGTATTTACAAAGAATTCACTCGTTACTTTATTTTTAAATTTAATTGATCTTTAATATTTAATTGTTAAGGTTATTTAGCAACCCTGGTTATCACTTAACACGTTCGCTGCGGAGCACGTATACGTCGTGTTTTTTCCATAGAAAATACGATCGCCGAAGCGAACGCGTTAAATTAACAAGCCCCATGACTAAAGTTAAATTTGGCACTTTTATTGTGGCTGAAATATTAAACTGTTAAAAACATGCGGGTATTAATACTGAACATAAAGTGTAAATAAAAGGTTTCTACTTACCAATAGAAGAAGCCATACCCGTAATTCTAGTAAAAATAGACTACAGCGTAAGATATGGCAAATAAAAGACTTATATAAAGCGTTTGACATAACATGCTCACCTTTACTGCAGCAAAAGAAAGTAAATCTAAAAAAGATTTGGGAATAGTGGTGTAATAGTTACTTAAGGCTGTAAAGCAAAATCACAAATAATAAGTTATTTGAATTTCGAGGTTTTTCAATATTTGGAGTTGCTCAAGGAATAACTTTTGGTCCCTTTACTTTTAAATTAAATTATAATTCATTTCCGCTACCTTGCAAAAGGATCTAACATAAAAGATTTTGATCAAAACTCTCTTAATTTATGTGTCCACTATAAATTTATATTTACAACTTAAATAAATAATTTTTATATAAATTAGATTAAATAATCCATTTTAGCCTAACTTATATTTCTTTCTTAGCTACGAAACCAATTGGATTTACTTCTAATAGATAGTTAGTGCGAATAAATTAGATCTTAGTGCCACTATTTGTGTTAGATTCTTATTAGATTAATCTAATCAACAATCTTAGATTGTTGGTTTAGTTTTGTATGCCAACTAGCAAAACAGTATCTGTAGCCATAGTAGCCTCATCAGCTATAAATGTTTAAGGACATGGTGCATTAGATACATCTACGACTACCGCCCCGTTAGACCGTACACCAGCTCTAGCAGGACAGCTCTAATCTGTTAGGTCTACGTGAGCGGTTGCGACCTGCCGCGATCGTTTGCTGGGCGTTTCGTCCTCGTCCCGCTCCCGCTCGTCAGCTGACGTCGTTGGTGGGAGACTGGAAATTAAATTAAATTTTACATTACATTTTAGTGATCTGAAGACACCGTCTATTTCAGTTAAATCTCGGCCTATTCGAGTTCAGACTATCCTTCCTTGTTCTAGTGCCATATCCTGCATAATTGGCAAAGGAAATTCCCTCCTTTACTTTGGCAAACATTAACGTACTTAATTTGTTTTGTGGGGCACATCGTAGGGCGGTTCCTTATCTTGTCTAGCTAGTGAACTTCCTGTCATTGTCAAAAGCATTAGTGAACACTTACATCACATGACCCATCTGATTGTTTATCGCTTATTGACACTAAATACAATGCTATCTGTAGAACTGCAATAGTTGTACAATTGTAATTAGTAAATTGGATTGTAACTTCGATGTAATGAAATTCGATGTGGCGTATAGAACCCGTAGGAATAAGCGTCATGTTAGTTCTAATAAGAAATCAAAAATATGAATAATCTAATAAGTTTCGTTGGTCCAGATGAGAATATCTTAATAGAAAAATAAATTATTTCTAAGCGAATATTACTTTGTACGGTTTGCTTTGTTGGCGATGCCGAACGCTAACAGCCGAATCTGTTACTGTCGATAACACTAGATTTTTGGGCTTCAAATGGACCCAAAGAAATTGATAAGTTAATATTTAATTAAGATAAATACTACTTTGAGCTACGACAAATCAAATTTAGCTCCTTACCCATGCTTAGAGTAGTGTAACCCAGCTCGCCTCACAAGCTGACGTGCCAGCGGGAACAGCTCGTCGCGTCGGGTCAGTAAAGCTGGCACACAGCGGCACATTTGAGCTGCGGCCTCGTTCACCATCACCTGGAACCAGGGGCCGACTGCCTGAGACCATAAACCAACGTGATCTTGATGCTCATTCGTGTAATATTATTTCGTTAGCACTGCTCTTCGTAAGTCAGATCTGTTGGTGTTGGTGACTATTGAGTCAGATTGAGATTGGCAAGACATAAATGTGCTTCATTCTAATACGGTGCTGACTTCCTTGCCCTCCTCTTGAACCCAAAAGTGTAAATTCGGACATTCATTTATAAAAGTTGCAATCGCTGTCATTTGAAAAAAAAATCCTGTATTTATAAGCAATCGTGTTAAATAAGTCTCTTTCAAAATCCAAATACTCTCGGTAACGTAACCTAACAGCTACCTATATCTTTTTTCGACACTGAATTGTTACCTTCTTTCAAAATCATAACTAAGGAAATAGAATTACTTACTTTCTTTTATTTAATATTATTACCTCATGTAACGTTAACGGCTTTTCTGGTTTTCTTTTACAGTCGAATCTGCCGTAAATCGCCGCGTACTTTCGTATCTCCTCCATTCTCCTCGGATCTGACTCCGGCATCATCATCACCAGTTCCAGGTCCTTGCACATCTTTTTCTTCGTGTTCTGCGGCTTTGGTTCCAACTGGGGCAAATGCTTGCTCAACTTCTCCGCCGCTGCCGCCAACTTCTGCACGTGAATATCTAGAAGAACTGGGGTTAACTGGACTGGAGACGTGACTGAACTTGGACTAGAGCCAGAGGAGGCTGGGGGACAAGCGCTTTGAGGGGAGAATGATCTCGCGGTAGATGTGACTGGTGTGGCTGGCACCGGGGACGAAGGTAACACTATTTTGGTGAAGGTAGCTTGACTATGTACAGGACTTGCGTTTGGAGCTGAGGCATTAGACCCACAACTGTTTTCCGGCGCACCTGGAGATGGACTGTACATTGGTCTATTATTATCTGGAGAAGCTACAGTTCGAGGTAAGACGGTAGGTATTGAAGGGGGCATATTGAGGAGTCTTTGGTTACATTGAATAAAGGGATTCTCGGTGGGGCAGATGTTGGGAACGATGGGGATTTGGAAGAGAGCTGGGTTGTTGACCCATTCTTGAAGCGCCTTTTGCAGCCGTCGGACGTGAAGGGGTTTTGACGCCATGCCCACCAGAGCCATGATTTCTAGGAACTCTTCTTCACCGGCATCGCATAACTGTTGTACGTCATCGCCGCCTGGAATAATCGTCATCGCCGCATGAGCACAGGCATAAACTATAATTAGGCACAAATGTATGTGGCCAGATTTATATAGTTTCTACTAAAACATATTTAATACCCCTACTTAAATACTTTTTCTCAAATATCTTCCATGTAAATAGTACTAAGTACTTAGATCAGTTAAAAATTCATTATAATGTATTGTTTGGGCTTGCAGTTCAGTGATTTCATACCACAGATTAATTAACCCTACAGTCCTTCATCATAAAATCCACATACCTATTATTATTCTGAATCCCAAGACAGACATCGATTAAACCACTAAACAAAGAGCTCATAGGAACGCTGAAAAAAACTCTTTCTCATCATCTCAGAAGCGAGACCAAAAAGTATTTCCATACGGGAAAAAACGCGAGGCGTCCCATGCAAATTCGTTTTTTTTCCATTTTTACTTTTTAATTCTGGCAATTACTCGAAGGGTTTGGCCGGTCTTATTCCTTTGTTTTTTTTTTTCGGAGCCCCTTCGCAAAATGGTCACGTAATCATTTGCATATTCGCCTAAATTAAGTGCGAGTGTGAGCTGATAGTTTTTTGCAGCATCACACGTTTTTGTTGTAATCAAGAATTTTCGCTCTACCAGATGACGATTTAGCATAACCATACCTAGCGGAAATAAAAATTAAGAAAATGTTAATTGGATCAATTTAGATTTTTAATCTACTGATTAAAAAAGCGTGTTAAAATCAAAAGTAACGTATTTAACGATTTATTAAAAAAATTAAATCTCATTGAGAAAGCAAAATGGCGTGATTTTTCTTTTTTATAACATTTAGTTGCATTACAAGAACGATTTCTTCAAATCAAATTTTTAATATTATTGTTTTAATTATTATTGTAACAATTTAAATTATGTACTAATTTAAAATGATTTCTGATTAAATGAGAAAATTGTTGCAGAATTATAACATTTGAAAACGTTTTATTAATAAAAAAAAAACTTAAAAGCTTCATGGTTGGTAAAAGGAATTTATGTAGAACCTATTAGTGTTAACAATGTAAGCATATTTTTTTATTTCATATTGCCCCTTTACAAACAATGTTATGTATATTTGCATATTCACAATTTTTTACCCATGTACCTTATTTAAGTACATTCATTCTCACGATTTCTGACAATGCTAGAGAAACGAACTTGACAAGCAAGTTTCCTCAATTATTAAGTGATTATTGTTGTGAAAGCTAATAAACGATAAAATAATAATATTAAAATTGGACATAATACAAATACTCAAAGTTACAAATAGTGTGAGCAGTTATAGCCGAGGTTAAACGTTGTACTCCCGAACCGCGGGGCCGGGGTTTGAACCCCGCACGCACCTCTTATTTTTAAAAATCCACACTTGGCCAGCATTGGACCCCTGCCTTGGACAGCCTGTACCCCTCACATTGTGAGGAGACCCATGCCCAGCAGTGGGACAGTTATGGGATGTAATGATGTAAATACTGGATAGTCCAACTGACCCATTTCGAGCAGAGTGTCGTAGTAGGCCAGCAGGCTGGCGCGCTGCATCACTCGGTACAGCTGTAATTCTGCCTCATTCGACGGCGCTGACGTCACCACCACTGCAACCACAGACAATACCATGTTAAACTTGCACAATGCAAAGGATAGGTGTAGCATGCAGCCTCGAGGCCTCGACAATATACACTACTTGCCATTTCTTAACGCTTATATAATATCATAACCCCACAGTAGGATTCCGTGTCATGGGTGCCATGGAAGACTCACAAAGACAAAAGAAACACCCATCTGGGTGTGTCTGCAAGAACTGAAATTAAACTCATTATACAAATTTCCGCCGCGTCGGGAATTGAACTCATGATCTTCGAACAGCGATCCGGAAGGTAATCATTGCGCCGTACGCGTCGTAGACACAGTTCATCATCTTTATGTGTCGTAGGTAGATGAGATTTGGTGGCGAGACCTTCCATCATTTTAACGATCGAAGGGCAGAACAGATAAGTAATCCGTAACTACGCGAGCGATACAGACTGATTTCTTACTAAGTAGTAGATAATAAATAAAATAATATTAACCTAGGTACCTAATAAATAAGAATAAAAAGAAATACGTAAACTACGTATTTCATTAAATACACCTACGTTTTTTATTTTGTCAAGTTTGCGAAGAAAATTTATAAATGCCACTTCTATTTATTCTAAACTTTTCAAAATTTCCGCTTCGCCCGAAACAATCTGGCAACGCTGGTTGAAATCCATTTCGAATAACTTCGTACTGCCCGCCTCGCCTCGAGCAAGAGAGTGGCCCGCCTCGCCTCACCCCTACCAACAAGCAGGACCCAGCTTGTGTCGCCTCTCATGGCATCCTGGCTTGTCGGCAGAAATCTAGGCCGCCCCAATAGAACCACTCTAAATCTAAACTTTTACATCTAAGCTGTATATCCCTACGTTCGACCTAAGATATAGAGTAAAAAAACTTTAATATAACAGTATATAAGACTCCATAAAAACCGAGCGCAGGACCGGTTCCCGCGAGCTAAATAGTATGGCAACTATGACACCTGCTAATGAGTTGACTTCATAAAAATTTTACGCCATTTCATTCCTTACAAAATAATTAGTCTGGCATTTGAAACATTTGTGAGAGACTCGAAGCACGCCGGCAAGCCTTCTTTGGTGCCGTGGAGAAATCTTGGGAAGATCACTCTTTTTGGATACGGAGATTTCTAGTTACTAGTGAATAAAGTTTTTAAAACAAAATCTTTAACTACTCTGAGAGTGAGAGCGAATAAATGAATGTATTTAATAATAACTCTTTATAAGTAATAATAATAGTAGATACCTTAGCGAGTAGGTATTAGCAGATAACATTTTATAGCTTAGCTAACATTACTTTGATAATGATTTTAACTAATTAGTTTAATTAATACCTTTAACTAAACAAGGTAAGTAGGTACGACATGTAATATCCAGTACCTATAGGATATAAGTAAATAATTAATATTTTCAAATACTTTTTCATTTAAAAATCTTAAGATTTAGGTTTAGGTTTTTACAAAATAGACGATGAAGATTACACTTTCCCAAATTATTATCCGATGCTTAATTCCTAAACATGGAGCTCGCAGACTTGCGTGCCGCCAACAATTTCGTCCAAACTGGCGTGTAGAGAGACGTTCACAAAAAACAATCCCTTTTAATAGCAACCCTACTTATTACCGAAAAGAATCGTTCCGACCGTTACTGGAGAAAAAAATGGATGAATAAAATTTTACATAAAAGGGGTCCGTCTTTTGTTCGAAACGGAACGGGTTGATAGCGCGCCAATGCGATCTGCGCGCGGGAAAAATATTGATCTGTGACGCTCGTAAAAAATGTTGCCACCCTCGTAACGCAGCCCTAGACGCCATTGGTTTTTGTAATTAAAAAAAACGTGGGGTGGGTCGACTCCACCCTTGGCGCAGGTAAAAAAGCACATGTTAGAAAAAATTACAAATGTCTCTATTATTTATTTTGTTCGCGTCCGTAAATGGTTTGTTACATAGGTTTGGGATAAATAGGTCTTTGTGCAAGGGTACAGAATTCTTTGTTTTAATAATTATACCCTCAATTATACCTAATTTGCCTTATTTGTTTTATTTTTTTAAAAGAAATGTGTTGTTTGCTAAATAATAAAACTGGCATTTTCATCTAATTTTTGTTTTGAAAAATATTTTATCATGGAGATTCAAGTAAATAAGTTTAAGTTGCAAAATAATTGCGAAATCACCGTGAATACTAATGCCCTAGACTATGAAATTCTAAAAAATACACCGTTTATACCAGCAGTAATATTAATTTTTAAATTAAGAACGTACCTACTACGCAACGTTAGCCTTCATTTTATTTACTATTTTTGAGATTGGCAAAAATCTCACAAAAAATGGCATCAAATTTTATTCCACAAAAAATCCTACCATTTTTTTAACAACATGAAAGTCATTCTCGTCACTTTCTCAGGAGAAAAAAGCATCTTAAAAAAGATTTAAAAAGTTGTTCCTTCGTACGATGACCAAAAAACACATTTGCATAATCTGTGGAAGTAAAAAATCGCCATAGCGTATGCAAATCGCGCGAACTAGTTAGAAGGGTTGGAGCCAATGGTCTAAAAAAACAAAGAATGGTAATGTATTTTTGTCTTACGTTTTTAAAAAATGGTCACGTACGTATAGACACAATTATTGGAATCAGTGAGTTTAATTATAAATGCGAGTCTCACGATGTCTTCAGTTTTTTTTGCATGTCAAGCTTTTTTGTTTTGAGAACATTTGTGTAGTCAGTTCTGTATGGTTTGCATACACATGCATTTTTTTATTAAATATTTTTATAACATAGAAAATAGTTTTCTTTTTTATGTACAGCGTGTAAATGTCGCTTGTGGAATACATTTCAATAGGTAGTAGAGCCTAGAGTTCGCCCGGGAAAGTACTACTGCCCGCCACGGTGCTTAGTTTCATTTCTAACGTGTAACAATTGTTTTAACGGAAATTGTGTTCCGCCCTGTGTGGAACTGATCTCAGTCCTGAAGGGTAGCAATTCATCTGTGTACAAATTAGAACGAGACTGTTACTAACAATTGCTAACTGGACTATTACAAAGTCGTTCCCGGGTCCTACATATCGGATATGTTCAAATCAATAAGCTTTCAAATGTCAATTAATCGTCTGAGGGCCCGTTTCACCGGTTACGGATAAAGTTCCGGATAGCCCTAGGAACTCAACTCCCATATAAACTACATTTTTTGGCTTCTCAGATAATCTGATAGAAGTGACAGAGAAAAGTGTTGGTTAAGCTATCTGCCAGTTCAAGTGGCTGTTAGGCGTTATCTGACGGATAAAAAATGTTTCAAGTGGCGTTTCTATAACACATTTGGAATTTGAACTGTAGTACATCATATTATTATAAATCCTACTATTTTCGTTCTATAATGATAAAATTATACTGGAAAATATTAAAAAAGTCGAATTGGATTATTTTGAACAAAAAGTGTTTTATTAATTAAGTTTTCAAAATAATTTTCAAAAGACAATAATTTACGTAGTAGTAACGAAACGCAAAAAGCGACGTTGCCCCTCCGTCAACTGTTAAGTGGCAGATAAATTCCTAGGGCTATCCGGAACTTTATCCGGAACCGGTGAAACTGGCCCTTAATTTTTTTCCTTAACTTCAAGATTTGAAATAGTAGACATAATTATATTATTATTATGTGTTAGTTATTTTAATTATCAAAAAATAAGCAGTTCACATTTTTTATTTCGCGAGTTCATGAATCATGATGCAACTATATATCAAGCAACAATTCCCATGACAAAAATGAAACCCGTAATTAACTAACTACATCTACCACAGAGGTAGGTACAACACGTGCATCGCGCGGTTCTCAATTTGAATTTAAATGCAATTCGACTGTAATTAGCGTACTCGCTTCAAATTCCAAACACATCTTTAAATTCTCCCCTAGGCGTAATTTGAATGCATAATCCGGATACTACAATAAAATCTTAGCGGATAAACAAAAACACGCCTTTATCTTGCTAAAATTTGAATAAGATTAAAAAAATATTCCCAGCGAAAAGGCGCTAATGACATAGACAGCACAGACTATGCAAGACAATATGTCGGAGTACCGCCGCGCAACCGATTAGCTCTTTCACGGTGATTGATATGCGTAATACAGTGTTAGTTTATGAATATTAATGGGTCCTTTGTACAGGTATGAAGATTTTAGTTTTTTAGAGGTGCAACATCCGTGCGAAGTTCGTGACTATGCGTCTTGGGAGCTGATTTAAAAAATACTTGATCAAGGGTTGAGGAGCCACAAGGTCAGAAAACAGTGTCATCTCAGATAAAAAATGTCTCACTCCTTTGTTGTCAAAATATTAATAAGTTATCTATGACTCGATCAATATTATCATTGCAATATGAGTTTCTGATGGTGATGGTGAGGAGTTTTTTTCGCTGTTTCTTCCATGTGTAAAGCACTAGTTCAAAGTGGTGCTAAAATAAAATAAATACATAGATTATTCACAACTCCACGTCACACTAATCATTAGTGTATCAGTGATAATTATATAAATAAACGATTTAAAATTTGAATATATTTTGCGTCGACGTTTAATAAAAAAATAATTTGGCGCCAAAACGTCACAACGCCGACAGCCTAAAACGAAATGTAGATTAAAAAATCTCAATCCCGCACTTCCGTCGAGTTTTTACAACCAAAGACAATGACTGGTCGATTTACATACGAGATTAAGGTCTAAAAAACTTCGGTATGCTTTTTAGAGGTTTTTTCGACAAATTGAAAGCGAGATTCGAGGCAGGTGGCTGCCCAAACACTTTTTCTAGTAATTAATCAGGCTTGCATCTGTTTCGTAATTACTGGCCGGTTTGAAGGGTTAATCAAATATAATAAAGAAATTACCTTGAGATTTGACGGACATGTGTTTTAGAATATCTTTGATTTTGTAATTTGGATTAGTCATCACCTGGTAATTAAAGATACGTATCGATTTTTTATCGACTTTTTATAATATAACTACTAATACTAGCTACAGCGACTAATGGGACGTATAGTGTTACCTGGTACCTATACTACTAGGTTCCATTTTCAAAATACGTCATAAAAGTGTAAAGACTGGATACTTTTTTTATTATATTTTGAAACGAAATGGTGCGAAAAACTAACCTACCTTAAGATGTTACGTTCAAAATGATACGGTTATACAAGCATCAATTTATTTCTTAAATCGATACTAATATAGTTTGATGATATTCGCACTATCTTTCTTTTGAAACCACATCTCGAGACAGTGCCAGACCCGTCAGCGATACAAGAATGAATGAGTTAATAAAGAAATTATCGAATAACGCAAATTAGTGTTTCGATAGGACCAATAAAATGTTTTATAACAATCGTATACAGGCCAGCAATTATGCATAATATTGACATATTAAATTAAAATCTGATTGCTATGAATTATCGCGATCTGTGTAGGTAGATATGATTAAATAAATAAACGCTTACTTACACACTCATACCCCTGCAGTAGGGGATTCCCGGTTGTGGGTGACATAGAAAATACAAATCACACGTCACAAACACTCACGACCCAAGAACATGTCAGTCACATGTCTGTCCTGACCAAGAATCGAACCCGGAACCCCGTGGTCTATATTATGAACTGGGCTCCAGGGTTGCCATAATAAATATCTACAGATAGTTTTAGAAATATATGATAAGTGCACTTTTAATTCACAAATCATCAATGTGTATGCATTCCAATATTTCCAATCCATCCATTACGCACTGATGGTAACACTTTTAACATATTCATTCAATAAAAAGTGAGTATGTGAGTGTGTCAGTGTGTCACACAAAGTAAACAGTCCGTCAGTACGTTAGCTCAACCCTTCCGCCGTCTTCCGCTCCCCGACAGATGGCCCGAGCTCTAGGGTTGACGCTCACAGTTTTTTATTTATTTTTACACAATAGATACTTCCTTTGCTACTTGTTAGTAATATTTATTTATCATTATTATTTTCAATATTACCAATTAATTTAATGAGTATCATGTTTATTAATATATTTTTTATTGTTCCTAAATATTTTACGACTCGTAATAATGTTAAGAAATACATTTTCGATGGAATAGAAGAAATTTGGATATTTGCTCTTCAGAAATTTGTGAAAATGTTATAAGAAAAGAATAGAGAGAGTATCTTGGAGCTGTTCGTTGAAGTTTAGCGAAAGAGATACCTGTTATGACAACCGTGAATTTTTATACGTCCATAACTATCTCTGGCTACAGCTGATCAAATTTGGTCTCAAGGCACGTCCACACAACAAATAACAATACAGAGCATCAATTGAGTGACAATAATAATACAAAAGCAGTGAATAACTGAGTGGTTGGACGTTGGACTCTCGAACCAGCCTGTACCCCTCACATTGTGAGAGGTACAGGCCATCACCCGGGCCCAGCAGTGGGACAGTTATGGGTTATGATGATGATGAATAATACAAAATATATCAGTTTTAAACATGATTACTAAAATAATGTTAAGCTCAGTTCTATGTGCTAAAAATTGTAACCGACATTGATATGGAAATGGTAAAAATAATATCAATTTTATACACAAAATAAAAACTGTGACAGCCCTAACCCGCCAACCCTCAACTGCGGCCGAGGGTGGTCAGAGCCGGAGTAGTAATTTTGTTTTTTGTCAATATTCTACAAAAACGTAGGTGAGGTGCTAACGAACCCTCCCTGAGGTGGTAATTAGTCCGTAATGAAAACATGTGTAAACCCTCTAAGTGGCGCCCTCGGCTAAAAGCGTTGTGGCTTTTTCAGTTATCAACTTTTACTGGAAATAAATTGATTGCATCTATTACATTTATTGAAAAATTGGGTTTGTAGATGAACGTGGCGTAGTTTTCAACCCTCGTTTATATTTTGGGTAATTTTTCCTATAATTGCTAAGGGAAGACTAGGATTCATGTCCACATCTCATCAGGCGGGATTTTGACATTAAAGTCAGAAAATATAAAAAGCATAATGTTTGAGCCTCTTGGTGAGCTCAATGGAAATCAAAACCGTTTGATCTCAATAAAAAAACTGTTTAAGTACCTACTACTTATGTATGAAATAAAACTATTTTAAAGAATATCTCGAAATAAACCCAAACATCTTTTGTTCCTTTTTGAACAATTCGTTATTCACCATTAACGTCTGTCTCTACACAAAGGTGTAAAACTGGGCAATCCGAAAAGTAAAATGGTAATTTTTAAATATTAAAACACCACTCCATTCGCAGCGGTACCATTACGTCAATAACCCAATCTCCCATAACTCTGAACACAAAGTACCCTCATATGACCCCAAGTAAACCAACACGCATGGTCCAGTCTTTTTATCACAACCTCTCATTTAAACATCTTCCCGGAAGTTAAAAAATCATTCCGAGGGGTCATTTATTCCCACAGCGCACCTTACGGCCAGCGAAAACAAACTAATAATTTTAATACTGGCAACCCTTCCGTATTTTTTTAAAAAGTCGTAGCTATAGTCCATTCAGCCTCTTCCGTGAGAACGTCAAACAGATAACACAAAAACTGTACAGACGTTTAAAAAAGGAATGGGGGCGCGAATGGACAGTTGTCTTCAAGGGTTATTGCTTAGGAATGAATATTAAATAGGGCTCTAAATAATTTCGATTAAAATCAAATGCCGACATGTTACTTTAATTTAAATTACTTTAATAGCGGCTCCAAAGTTTTTACGAGAACGTAAAGATTGTGGTTTAAAGTTTTACGAGCGATTTCCATTTTGAAGTTTATGTTTCCCGTTATCTCATGGACTCTGAAAGGTTATTGAACGTAGATTTTATATTCCCAGTATATCAGACGGGATTATGTTAAAGTCCGTAAATAATCTTTTATTTTATTTTATTTGATATTATGGAATCATTTACGTCATTAAGCACCCGCAATCAAAGCTACAGTTTTTTTCAAAATGTTCAATAATGTACAGATATCGATTAGTCGGTTTATTACAGACGGTCCGTCAAATATTTTATTAATTATGATATTGTATGATTAAATATGTTTCTGTACAAATGTGTATGGTCGGAATTCAGTGCGTGCTTTTATTTTGTAATATGAAATAAGGCTGATATTCTCTTTCTACTTATAAGTAATTGTCAGTATGTGAAACCTGTGAAATATTAATAAAAATTTTGTGTAATTTATAAATTTAACCATAGCCTAAACGGTATATGCAATCGGGACGAAATATTGACTTAAAAAGTACATGATCGTGAGTACCCAACGATAGTAATGTGCTTAATCCACGATGACTTGTGTTCATAATCACTCATTAATACTTATTATTACGTTCCTCACAAAAATTTATTCACAACGTCAGTTTTTTATGTAAATAAAAAACGAAAGATTGGCTAAACCATTTCATTCCCACGTTAGAATCATTAGGCATCTCGTATTTTTATATTTTTTACGTCCTCCAAGCCCTCTCGCCTCAGCCGCCTCACCCTCGGCTACAGGTGAGGTTTAAAAAACGAAGTCTATGTCAGTAAGGTTCCCACATTTCCAGCGCTTTTTGTAACCTCTCAAACCATTGACTCAACATTCGTAACGTTTTATTTGATATACTTATGATTCAATTGAACTAATCTAACTCGCTTTACGTTCCATCGATGTTATTGACAGCGATTAAAGATTACTTGTTATTTATGGATGTTATTTATAAGTATGTATTATGATGTAGATCATATTAAATCAACCAAAGTTACTGGGGAATCCTACTTCATGTGACATATCTAGTATGTCACATCTTTATCCTAACTTTACAACGTTGATTTATTTATTTGTCGCCTATACCCTTAAACCGAAATAAATTAGTGAACCTTTTATTCTTGGGTTTATTGACGTAGAATTAGTATGGTGGTTGCGTTCATAAATTCAGTTAGTACTTACTCATGAGGACTCACAAGAGTCTGAACCCCACCGATCAGAAGCTCTCTGTTGGACATAGACCTACTAATTGTTTGGTGCTAGTAAAACCTCTTACCTGGACTTTTAAACCTCCAATGAATCCTAACTTAAGGTTAAAGTACCAGATATTTTTAAACATGGATTCCATTTGATGTTATTTCTTACTATCGATTATATCCAAAATAAATGATTCGAAAGATTCGATCTTTCGAATATTGACAAATTGTCTGCCTATTAACTGGCCTGAATCATTGATAAAATTATAACCTTTAACTCAACTCACAATCATTAATAATACCTACCTAGGTAGCTACTATCTGTAAAACCTGTGTCTATCATGCTCTATTATTTTACGCCAATGTTACCAGATTACTAGCCAGATGTCTACAAAATTATCACAGTGCATAGCAAAAACTTAATTCTGCTTTTTGTGATACCGAATCAAAAGCTAAACCTCCGAATGCGCTCGATAAAATTAAATTTAATGACGATTGAAACCGAGATGACACATGTTACTTCCGATACATCGGCCGCGGCCGCGCCGTCAAAATCAGTTAACCCTTGGACGCAAAAAACACATCCTTGGCCCCGGAGCCGACAATTAAAAAGAAATAAAACATACAGAACAGTTGTTTTACTCGGTTTTTAGCGAGAAAAATGTCCTTTATAATATGCGGTTACAGAAGTATTTTAAGAACACTGACCTCCCCTTACAAATATTTAAGAAACGTGTTAAAGCACGGCTTATCGAGAAAAGTTATTATACTATTGATGAGTATATTAATGACAAGGATGCTTGGTAATAGACATCCGCAACCAGTTCCGCTCAAGTTAGTATTTAGGTATAAAATGGTAGTACCTAGCAAAAATATTGTAATTCGTTTTTTAAGCACTATTTTTAAAAGATGTGCCGAGGAGTTTTCTTTCGCCGTTTCTTTTTCTCCTCTAAGATTTAAAATTTAAAGGCACCTTAGCGAAACGGTGGTAAATGCAAAAAATGACGTTCACAAGTGTATGCAAAATACCTACGTGAAATAAATGATTTGAGTTTGAGTTTCAGTTTGAGTTTGAACTTTTGTTTGTTTAATTTGTACATTTAATAACGTTATAAATAGGCTAGGTTCTGAATTATTTCGTGTGAACCTTTAGCAAAAAAACACAAAAGATTCGATTAAAAAGAAAATAAGACTAATACAAATCTCGGAACTGTCAATGTCGGACAAGGCGGGAAGAACGACTGACGCTGCTTTTTTAAATATCCAACAGGTGGCAAAGGGTTAAACTATTGACTAATGGATTCAATGCGAGTAGCTTCACCATAAGCGAGTAAATGATAATTCTACATTTAACATAAAATCAAAATAAAATACCAGATTTCCTGTGTCGCGGGCGGCATGGACAACACTAATAACACATCACCAACACCCATGACCCGAAAACAAACAGTTATCTGTCACATAAATATCTGCGGCTCTCTGCCCAGGCTGTGAATCAAACGCTACGAATAGCCTATACTATATTACTATATAGCTATAGCTATATCTATAACTAAGAAAAGCTAGTTATAGCTAGCTAGCTTTTCTTTTTACAAAAAAAAATACAGTAAATATTATTAAACCACGAAGCATGTGCAATTGTAGAGCCCATATACATATCTATTACCCGCATGCTTCAAACAGTTCGCTTCTCGTCATCGGTGTAACCAGTACCTCACCGTACTCAGAGAAAGCGTGTCGAAAGGCCAGTCTAAACATGTGCTGGGATCGTTAATTAATTAGCTGAGAAATTGAAAGTTAACCCTCTAGCCGCAATAATTCTTAGAAACTTTTTTAACACGTTTTTATATCGCCTTTAGCTAAAGAAAACTTGGCTCTATTTCCTTTTATTGAATTAAAATTGAAAACAATTAATTGGTTTTGATGTTTAGATGTTTTCGAACAGTTGGACTTTTTACTTTATAACACCATTGAGTTTGATGTATAAATGTTATATGTAGTTTAAGACAGCCTGGCGACCCCAGAGCTGGCAGTTTTCTCGCTCGGCGTATTAGCATTGCTGTACAGCGAGGAAATGCTGCCAGCATCTTGGATACTACACCGCAGGGGCCCAGCTTTATAAATTTACTAGCTGACCCCGCGAACGTTGTTTCGCCATATACATAATTATGTTTGTAGATACAAAAAGCGCGATTTAAATTTGATGGGTGGGGGTAGGGAAGTGAAAATTTAATATTATGTGATTTTTTATGCCACACCATAAAAAATTACCAATAAAAAATTTGTTCAAAAAATGAAAAAAAAAAATTTAGGGCGACCCCACCCTTAACACTTAGGGGTATGAAAAATAGATGTTGGCCGATTCTCAGACCTACTCGATATGCACACAAAAATTTCATGAGAATCGGTCGACCCGTTTCGGAGGAGTACGGTAACTAGCATTGTGACACGAGAATTTTATATATAAGATTTTAATTTTATTCTAATTTATAAGTTAGTTTAAAAAATTTTAAATCACTTTAATAATAAACTACATGTACCTACGGTATACCATATTTTATTTTATATCAATAGGTGACAAATGATAACACCGCTGTCGATGCTTCTCATCGAACAGGAAGCGGAAAACATCTGAATCTGATGTTATATTGGCAAAGTTTCTTATCATCATCGCAATCCATAACTGTCCCACTGCTGGGCACGGGTCTCCTCTCAAAAAGTGGGGGGTATAGGCCATAGTCCACCACGCTGGCCAAGTGCGGATTGGTGGACTTCACACACCTTTGAGAACATTATCTAGAACTCTCAGGTGTGCAGCTTTCCTCTCGATGTTTTCCTTCACCGAAGCTAGTGATAATTAAATTTTAATACGCATATTATTTTTGAAAATTAGTGGTGCGTGCGGGGTTTGAACCCGGATCCCCGGACCCCTCGGTTCGGGAGTCCAACGTTCAACCACACAGCTATCATTGCTCACCAGTTTCTTATGACGACCAGCAACTCCCAACCAACAATACCTACCAACCTACCCTACCTATGTAATTAACTACCCACTCAATTACGTAAGATACGTACGTACGAAAGATAGGTATGCACTCGACTCCATAGTTTAGTTGGTAGGGGCCCTGCCTGCGAAGCTAAGGGTCCCGGGTTCGATTTCCGACCGGGGCAGATATTTATATGTCAGATATATGTTTGTTTTCGGGTCATGGGTGTTAGTGATGGGTTATTTGTGTTGTCCATGCTACTCGCGACATTATTTTTATTTATTGTAGATACGACTAAATTATGTGTTCAGTGTTCTTAGGTAGGTCAAAGATAACATTACGAGATATTCACGAGTACCAAGAAAGTCAGAAATTTATGTAAAAATAAAAATGAATGAGGCCTTGGTTGCCTGAAACATTCGTGAATATCCATATGCTCAACTATTAAATGGCTTATTTATTTACGTAAGGTTCAAGAAATTAACACATACGGGCGTTAAACGTTAAATATGATTGTGCAGTGCGTAATAAATAAGCAGTTTTAATTGTTATCATCGGGGTCAGTCGACAGCTGTGGTCCGTGTTTTTTTTTAATTTTATAGCCCAACTTTGTCTTGACGGCTCGCTTTTCGGCCCACAGATAAACTACAAGTATTCGTACATGTACCTACATTATATTAATATTATCTGTATTCTTCAATAATTACATTGTAAAGTAATCTGTAAAAAAAATGTAAATCCATGTTTTATTTAGTAATCATAAAAGGAAAACGCGGCTTTTTAATTTTTTTAAGTTACTTTTATTATCTACTTTAAGTTACTTATTAACTTTAAGTTTATATTATGAAATCCTCAGATTAAGGTAAATTCTACAAATTTTAACACAATCAACTCATTTGATTATAAAGTGTTTCATGTAAAAACATTGGCAATGTGATATTGTGCCTCCAAACATTTTTTTAAACGCATAATACATGGTTTACGACTTTAGTCGGTGATATTAAATATTTTAGAAGAATTTAAATATAATCGATATAAAGATCGCTACTTTACGCTTTATAAAAAAAATTACATATAAAAAATTACAAAAAAAATGTATTTCAAAGGGATGATTCCATTAATACTGTGCTGGTAACCTAACCTAACAGATGCATTCCCGCGGGATATAAACTATGCATTAATATGAATGTTCTCATATGAGATAAGAAACAATATCCTAAGTGGTTTCCTTTTGTAATCATTTCATTTGAAACGTAAAGTAAAATCCGTCACCTAAAATAATTAACTGTGGCATGAAGCACCTCACTAAATGTTTTGATGTATGTAACTTATGTATGTAAGTATGTAAACGTTGTTACGTTTACATACTTACATACATAAGTTCGATCATCATAAGTTCATCGATAAGTTCGATCGAGAAGCATAGTTGTTACTATGCTTCTCGGAGCGGGAGCAGGTTATTAGTATGTTATAAACGCGTGAGATATCTTAAGCATCGGAGAAAAAGTTGTTTGCGCTTGTGCTTATCGTAAATCGAGAAGTTGATTGAATTATACCGGCCAATATTTCGTGTATCGCTAATAAGGTACACGGCACAGTTACTGGCATATGTCTGATAATATTTTTAAATTAATATCCCACCCTCGTTTTTTACCGAAACATTATCCTTATATTTGGGTACACATAGAAACCACTATGTTAACCGTTGTTATTAAATATTACTCGTGATCGTGAATCAAATCGATTTCAGTATCTTCTGCAACAAACCGCACCAATAGATACAACAGTGTTTTAGATAAAGATATTAATATATTTTTTTAATTGTTTCGTAATCTTATAAAAAATGATAAAATTAAACATGAAAAAGATTATTGAGAGACAAAGAGAGACATTAATAAAATAGACCTACCTATATTCATTTCTATAAATTATTTGACGCATAGTGTATACATAATAATTATTGGCATTGTAAATAAAGAACAGTTTCGAAAACCTGTCAACATTGACAGCGGACACCACCTGTCAAAAGTAAACAATCAATAAAATCAATCCAATTCGATGCAAGGTCTTTGACCTTTCACCTAACTTATCGTGTCAATCGAATGTGAAATTTATCTATGAAGTAGTAAAATAAAACTTTGTATGATTTTTTAAATATACACACCATAGCCTTCACAGAAAACCGGTGCAATGAAAAATATGTTTAATTCCGTGGATTTAACGTCCGTTCTTGAATATGCAACGGTATACACTTACGTGTTTTTGTCCAGAACTGCGTACATCTGCCGGGCAGCTGCTCTGTAGAGATTAGATCGGTCTTGTCCATTCTAAATTCAAATCAGTTGAAGGGTTAATAATTCTTCTATCTTGCAAGGCTGGCATTTAATTCGAGCGACTTGTAGGTACCTACTTTTTATAATTGCTTAGATAGGCCTATTGTTAGGGTTTGAAGATTAAATATTAAAAAAAATACATACATAGTTTTATTCATTTATATGTGCTTTCAAGTCAATAAACTTAAGAAGTTTTGTTTTCGATTGTTAAGCTTTTAAAGATCAAATGGCCTACTTAATACATGGAACATGCCAAAACACCGATAAAGAATTCGGCCGTATTTGAGCGGCTGTCGATAAATGAAATGCTTTTAAAAACCAATAAACGGCGTTCAGAAACGATAATCGATTTCACTGAAAAACAAAACTCATCTTAAAACAGTTTTACGAGGTTCGGCAACAAATTTGCTACATAAGGCTTTCAATGCAAAAAGCAAGATTGCAATTTGCGCTATAACACCACAGGCTCCACAGAGCAATCATTAAAAAGAAATGCCTTTCATTTTTGACCATTGATAACCGTAAATCCAAGTCGATTCAGTACTTACATCATGGTTAAAGTTCCATAGTTCTGTAAGCAAAGTTACTTGTTGAGTATTATTGAGTTCACTTCAAATTTTATGTTGTTTTTTAAACCAAGTGTCGCACCACTCGCACCTTAATTGGTGGACTCATGACGTAACAATGCGTTTGCTTTCCAATGCATTTCCGATATAATTTTACCGCATCTCTAATAGACTACACAACTGATGTTTTACTTTGCAGAACTACTATCCGAAGTAGTAATGCTTGAATAACATCTACATATAAAATATGATTATTCACTGGAAAAATTCCTGTAAATGTTTTTTCTAAACCGACTGCATAATATATCTTGACAGAACTTATCCTAATCAATAAAAACTAAACGGATGACAGCGCGCGAAAATGTCGCAGAAAACATTGCAGATGCGGCAAACATGGCGGACGCAATTCGGCGCTAGCCTATTATAAATAATTAATGATTCCGTCCGCTCTTATGCACGATAAAATGCCATTACGGTTTTCATCGGGGATTTGTAAAAAACATCGAAAACCGCCGTCGCCCAAACCCGTCCGGGCAAAAAACATGCTTAAAAGACTGCGCAGGCATCGCTGAAATTCCCGCGATTTCTTACTGCCCGTTCATTTGACTCCGGCCATTATCTGCGGAATTAACAACGGTAAAAAAACACACATTCGATAAAGGTATATATTCGCTCGTTCGCGGTGTCGGGGACAGTTTTTGTGACATAAATAAGGAGCACGGAAAGGGCGCGACGGCAGCGCCATCGCGGCTCGGCGGGTAATTGCGGCAACTCTATAAATATTGCGCTCATGAAAATTCAGCGGAGCGTTTAATCTGAAAAACGCAGTCTCCACGCCTCAAGCGACATTTCATTACACTCGGCATACAACTAAGTCGATCAAAAAAGTCATATCCTACGGTGTGGTGCAAGAACAGTAATTATGTGTTAGTTTTTATTTGACTCGAGCACTCGGCGTTGCGGAATCATTGCAACCATTGACAGTAAATTGTGTTCCAAGTATAATATTCTTTGGTAATAATACTCCTTAAAAGGTAAAATAATGAGAGTCGCACCATAGTAATCACAAGAGCACAAGTCTCTTCGTAATTGAGAATGCTTGCAGCATAGTTTACCTCTTCAATGTGGTTTGACGAAGGAAATGTAAATGACCTTTAATAAAAATACATTAAAGGTACTTGCTATTCAGTAATTCTGGGTAACTTTGAACACGATAGTTTCTATGGCGGAAGCTTTGCCTCAAGAAAAATACCTTGTGCATACAGGTTAGATTAGGTTGACTTATTTAAAAAAAATGAAACAAATAAAAATCTTAAGTCACCTGGATTGACTGTACGTAATATAGGTTATACACCTACTTTACTACTTATCCAAGTATTTCTATTAATCACATAAATAACCCCATCGCATTCGCAATGTGTTCCTTTGCCTTAAAAAATTGAGTTTGTCTATGCCAAAAAAAACAATCATTATCTCTGAGTTCCTTTCGAATTTAGAATGTGGCAAGCAGAGCGGTATAATATCAGAAATGACAGATGCCTCACTGCCTCAAAACGCTCGGACAACATCAAACAAAGCAAAAAACACACCACAATTAAACAAGATTTGCATATTCACACACGGCTATTGTGGAATAAGCTAACCCAAGAAAGGAGTACGAATGAAAGGATCGTAAAAACGTAAAAAAAACACCATTTCGCTGTTTTTGTACGCATCTTTGCGTAACGACCGAGTTCGTTATTTGAATTGAATGGAACGGTATTGTCCGGTTGATAAAAATATGCTTTTGTCTATGATGAGATAGCATTTTTTATGTTGATACACTCTTACATTTTGTCTCCTATAGGGCTGGCGGTTACTTTAAAACTTTGTCACGCAAATACACCAACGAACAAATGTGTTGCTTGCCGTATAGAAAACTGATAATTGCCATGCATACATAATTCATATATTTTATCGAAAAAATAATAATGTAAATATAATATAATATTATATTACGCAAAATAATTTTACCAATGTCACACGTAGGACCTACTGTATTCTTACCAAATTTTCCTAAAAGTATATTTATTCCGATTGTATCAAAAGAACGTAATTTTCTCTCAAAAAAATGTAGCAACCCTAGTCACTTAAAATTTTCACAGAGCGTGTATTAAGGCTATATGTGTATAATGAGCGGCTCGCAAATATTGCGAAAAATTATCAGGCAAGTGCAATGTTATTGTTTCCGGAATAGGTTACAGGAACGGAATTTACGTTTGATTTCCGGAGCAGGCACTTGTGTGACAACTTATTTTTAACGTAATGTTAATTAAGTTAAATAAGTTTGAGCTAATATAATAATATAATATAAGCTTAAGATGTCAACAATCTCACTTGACAAGGTTTGAGGTGAACTAAAGTATGTATAAGTAATGTAAAATATAAAATAATAATGTACCTACATATAAGTAGAGTAAATTTTTTACTAAAAATTTTTAGTCAAACCATAAATACAAAAATGGATAAGTTTTTAAAATCGCAAAAACTTTAAATGTTAAAGTTGGACATCCGCGCCGGACGTGACGTGTACGGCGGGATGTTCTCGTTACCGACAAGATATGATGTGTACAGTCACGAGCAATAGGTAATATGTATACATTGTCACGTTTTCTAAAATATCTTAACTTGAACAACAACAACAACAATTCGTTATAAATTGTATATTATACCTTATTTTGACATCGTTTAATGGTTAGTTAATTTAGAACGAATTGTTCACTTCTTTCTAGATTGGTACAAGTTGAGATATTTTAGAAAACGTGACAATGTATACATATTATTGCTCGTGACTGTACCTACACTGCACTGCACACCAGCCGGCCTGTATGAAAATTGCTAAAAATCTACATATTATGCTGATTTAACCTCGCCAAACGTTCAGGAGACATGAACATCTTCACTTCGAAAAAAAATCGCATTTTTAACGACCAAATAAATTTTACTAAGTGCCATATCCAGTTCCGCGTACGAAATATTTGGTAAAATGTTCTGTGGAGTTTTTTTCGCCGTTTCCTCTTCTTGACACCCGTAACGGTAGACAAAATGTAACTAAACAGTTGTCAAGGTAAAACAAATATATTTATTTTTACTATTATCAAATTGTCATAGATATTCCTCGCAAACAAATAACAATATGTACTTTTATTATTATACAAATATTATTAGTTTTGGTTTTGACTTTAGACTCGTTTTTATTGCAGTATGTATATTTGTTATTTATTTATAAATATTATTATTTCGGAATACGGTATATGGTTTATGATTAATGATTAATTGGAACGAAGTTCCTTACGGCAGGCTTGGAGGGGATAGGTTTTGCTACGGCGACCGAACTGAAAAATATATGATAGTAAAACCGTAAGGAAGAATGCGTGGAATAATGAGACGTGCGCATGCGCGACAGTCGCGAGCGAGTAGTGTATATTACCTTTCTCTTTCTCCCTGTTTCATTTCGTTCGCCGTTGCCTTAATTAGTTTTCATATCATATAATTTCATAAACTAATAATAAAATATAGTAATATAAAATAATAATATAGTAAATAAATATAGTAAAAGAAAATGGCAAGTGAAAGTGACAGTGCTAATAGTGGGAAATTATTACTATATTTATTCAGTGCAAAAGAATTAAATACGTAAGTATTAGTTTATTCTTTATTAATAAATATATATTTATATTATAAATATAATATATTTTACATTGGTTAAGTAAGTGGAGTTTGCGAGATCTGTCAGAAAACGGAGATTATGATTATGTTGAGTTCCCGCGGAAAAACTTATCAAAGTTGTCTTAAGCCGCGGAGTCTCTTAAAGTTGTTGATGAAGTTATAATAAAATGTGATATCGCGGATAGAGCGAGTGGTTAAAAGTGTTAAAACGTTTAAATCAATATTCGCGAGTTTCGCGTAAATAACCAAAGTAAGAGCGTTTATACGGGACAGTAATCAGAGAATAAATGGTTCTTCATGTGTTGGTCCCGAATCCTGTATTTTATTTGAAATCCTAAGCTGAAGTCCTGACATGAAATAAGCCCACAACGGAGGTTATGTGAAGAATACCTACTTTCATGAAAATACATGCTAAACAGAGTAGAATCGACTGGAAAACCATACAAACACCCACACCCGGCCTACCTGACGCCGATATCAGAAGCTGGGATAAAGAATCCGTAAGAAACTAGCTACTGAGAAAGCTTGGATGTCAATATGAACTGGCAAGCAAGGCTGCGATGCTTTGAGATGACTATAAGTACAAGATGTCATCTGGATATCATGGTATACCTACAAGTATTGAGTGAGGATGTTACATGAGGCCAAAGAGAGCTGCTTATCTGAGAGTTACATTAGTCTGGATCACCTGTATCCAGGAGTCGCTATCCACAAGTCCACGCTGAAGGATTTGTCAGGTATGACCAAGTACTTCTTGAGTTTGAGTTGTTATTCATTAGTTATGAAATAGAATAACATCAAAATAATAAAATGATAATCTAGACACAATGGAACTAAATTATCAAGAAAATGAGTTTTTGAAGTTAAATATTGAGTTCTAATTATGACATTGATAAAGTTAATAACTTTTTGGTAATTTTGTGGTAATATGGTATTAGGAGTATAACATTTGAAGTACCTACCCATCTTTGGTTTTATCACACAGGGTTTACTGGTGATATAGGTAGCAGATTAGTCTGATACTTAGAGACGGTCACATAATTAATTATTGACAGTTACAGTTAAATGGTTAGTTAATAGTTAAAAAGAAAATGGGGTTGTAACATATGGAGTTATTTATGATATGGCTTAGTAAGTTAGCCAGACTGATTGATGATTGATTCACTTTAATGAGATTTCTTTTGTTTTTGAAAATTTAATAAAATTCAGCCATCTTGTCGAACATAACTCATTTTGAAATTATTATTTGATCATTGTTATTTTTGTACAATGCATAGCCCTGATAAGACACTAGAGAGAGGTGTTCAGTTCTGTTATTGGAGAGTGCCAATGGACAGTTGTATCGGGATGGACGATACATATGAGAGCTATGTATACAGGTTAGATGTAATTATTCTTAGTCTTGTTTTAAGAGACATTTAATTGAGTGACGTTCGATGAGACTATTCGTTTTGGAAAAGTTTACTCATTTTGAGAAAAGCCAACTTGTTTGAGAAAAGCTAACTTATTTTGAGAATAAATTAGTTGTTTTGGAAAAAACTTAATTAAACATTATTTGAGTAAAATTGTTAAAAAATAGAACAATCAGATAGTGATACATCTTATACTCCCTCTGTAACTTTCACAGAATCATCAATATCTTTTCAAATGGAGTCTTCTTCAGATTGTAGTGATGATACAGGATGACAAAAGACGAGAAAATTTAAATGCCTTAGAGTGTACCTTAAATAAAATTAAAAAAAGCCCCCGTTCTTATATTGGCAATCCTTTAACTTGTTATTATTTAGTTAACTTGATTCAAGAACAGACAAATATACCATTTAACCATATTTTTACTATAGCTTGAGGTTTGATTAATATACAAGATTCTCTAATTAAATAAAACACAAATGAAATTTATGCATTTTTATTTTCTATTCTATACTTTTATATAACAATGGATACACATGGGTTTTCCAAAATTTAATAACACAATCATGGCATTCAATTGATATCACTTTTTCTTCATCTTAATCAACCATCAATGTAACAGCATATAGTTTTGAGTGAACTTTGTTATTTCTATTTTTCTATTTCTATGTAATTTTATGTTGTCAAACAAAAATAAAGAGACATATTTTGTTATTTTAGTTGATAATTTGAATTACGATGTTTTTTTATTTTAAGTAATTTATTATTTCCTAAAATACTGAATTTCCTAAATACTTTCTTGTACTTAAATAAAAACTAATCAGCAAAATTTAAGAGAAAAATCAAGAAAACCTACGTAAAATTGAGCACGATTTTTTTGCAATTTGTGTCGATTCTACATTAGCCGAAGGAACTTCGTTCCTACCTGGTGTCCCACGACACCACATCATTTTTTTTTAACAAAAACAAATACTAAAACCACGAACGCCAGTGTGTGAACGTTTATATATTTTTTATTATCTTACGTAAATTAATATGTTTAACAGACAGACAATCAGACATATTAATAAGTTATATAGCCGGACATAATGTATACCGACAGACAATATCCTACCGCGAGGCGCGGCTCCAGCCCGTCTGCAGAAAAACTAAAATAAAAGTTCCTACTTTGTATGCCAACCGTACAGTTCTTCAGTCGATAATAACAGTGTACAGTTGATGAGTATTACGTAAGGTTAGTGTATAGTATTATTTTGCAGCAATTCACAAAAAAATACGGTAGATGTAGTTAGGAGCTTATACATCTAGCATTGACCGCGGCTTCGCCCAAATTTCGGTCGGAAAAAGAACAAAATAGGTACTTACTGTTAAAAATATCCCAGTGGAAAGTATTTCCGGGATTAAAACTATCCATACCCGGGTCTCATATTATCTCCATATCTAAAATAATCTAAATCACTTCAGTGGATAAGGCGTTAAAATGTAGCAGAGAGGTAAGTAGTGTCCTGAATTGACCTACGATATTGATGTTTGAGTTTTGAAAATTATTAAGTAGACTCACGAGAGACCGTGGTAACTCCCAATACGCGCTATAAACGTACGATTTCCGAAGATTTAAATACGAACCTATAAATTCACCGTAAGATCAACTAAGATCCCAAACAGATCCCGTATTTATTTACCATTTCCCCATCCATACTAATACTAATATTATAAATTCGAAAAATTCGAATTCCTGTCCGTCTGTCACTCTTATTTAATGCGCCTAACTGATTTGGTATGGAGATAGTTTGAGACCTGCGAAAGGATATACTTAGGATAGTTTCTATCCCGATAATACGTCCCATTTTAAAGGGATTTTATCGTTTTCTGACTTCCACGCGGGCAAAGCCGCGAGCAAAAACTAGCGATATATAAAATCAGTATTTACCGAAACTTTTCTATGGCAGTATTCGTTTCGTTTAAAGTTTTTCGTGCTCCGCCATAGAAAATACTTTATTATCGCACTAACACCAAAGATCTGTTTTTGCTACGTGCATTTTTATGCCTTTATTTACATAATGGCCCTTTTCGTTAGCCGGGTCAGTTCGTGCTAGGGTTGGCGCATGAATGATTTGTTTAATTAAAGGAAAATTAAATAAAACCCAAGGATTACAAGTAGCAGGTTATCGAAAGTTATTGCGATTAAGTGGGCATTGAGTTCCAGCTTTAAATGTTCTTTAAAGCGAGGGTAGGAATTAGCTAAAGAAAAATTATCAAAGTTATGTCAAAATCTAGTAAGAAGCAAATTAAAAAAAACTAGAAAAATGATAAGGTTTATATAGTTTATACTCATATTTTAAAACCGTGTAACACATTTCTCTTACGATATCAAAATAAGATATTTAAAATGAGGATTCATTTCATATTAAAATTATCCGCATAACAACGTGAACTCTACAAAACTTCAGTGGTTTAAGCACAGCACCAAAATAAATATCGCCTCAATTATGAATGCTATCAACGTTTCAAGACATCAGAAATAATATTTATAAAAACAATATTTATAAATAATTTTCAAAATATAGTTTCACGACACTAGTTACAAAACTTAACATAAATGTCATTTTACAGACATCCAACTTAATGTTTTCCTTAAGGTGACAACCCTACGCGATCGCAAGAACTTATGCACTTACGAAATATATAAAAGCTGTGTAAGCACTTTTTGAAATTCATGAAAGAAATGGCGTTACTTTACTGAATTTGTATACTAAATTATTTATGAACAACACGCCTAAATGTTTTTAAAACTTATGCATAAGTATGAGGGGAAGGCTGCGCGGTTGGATAAAACTTTTGTTTGAAATTTATTGGTTGTAAGTGTTCATAGCAGTTTGGCAAACCGAGATCTCCCGCCGGACGAAGCGACATGCCCGGGAGGCTATTAAGCCCCAGCTGATCTCTGTTGGAACTTGTACGAGTATATACGCGAGCGGTGTAGAAAACTTCGACAGCGTGATTCAGGCTTCGTGACGTCCGCGTGTGACGATGCGATGTCGCCACAGTAGCCCAGCCGACATACGAGTGGACCAGGCAGCCAAGCCACAGACTTACACAAAAATTAAAAAAATATTGATATGGATATATTGCGATAGTAAATAGATACCTCTCTACCACTGACCACTAGGCACTAATAGAAATTTTTCATGTACAGACAAACATCAGGTACAGTTTTATATATATAGATATCACAGAAGAACATCTGCCAGACCGCTACGAACATAAAAACTGATTCACCTTCATACTGTGAAAGGCAAATATGCTTATAGTGGAGAAAATTAGTACAAAAACGCAAAGCGCGCTACAAAATTACTCTGAACAGTTCGTAATAAGACCAATTTCCGAGTACACAGTTTTTGTGGGAGTAAGGGCAGTTTCCTTGGCCCGAGCTTTTGCTACTAAATGTATATTTTTTATCATGTAAAATCGACGTACAAAATACATATCGTGAGTACCCACGATATGTATTTTGTACGTCGAGCGGTGACCACGATACATGCATTTGAGTCAAAATATCAACGTAATAATTATGTGTATAATCCGCGATAAGTTAAGTTTAAAGTCATAAAATGTCTATTGTGTAGGTATGTGTGAGCAGTGATCACCAACAGGTTTGAATTTTACTCTCGAAAAGTGGCGCCTGAGTTCAAATCCTGCGCGCATCCCTAATTTGCCAAAAATAATTTCGTGATCTGGAAATAACGTGAGGAAAGAAAGGTAAATCTTATATAATTATAAAACTCTCGTGTCACAACGTTAGTTACCATACTCTTCCGAAACGGCTTGACTGATTTTTATGAAAGTTTATATGTATATTCAGTAGGTAGGTCTGAGAATCAGCTACTATCTATTTTTCATAGCCCTAATGTTAAGGGTGGCTCATCCTAAAAAAAATTTTTTCATTTCTTGGACAAATTTTTTTTGGTTATTTTTTTATGGTGTGTAAGATATAGATAGTTATTGTTCTAAACGGTGTGTGAATTATCTCCGGCCGAATATCGAACCCAGCGCCACTCGCTTCGAGGCAGGGTCACTACCAACTAGTCAAAATCATTCCCATAGTAATGAGTGTAATGACTGATAAACTTATGCACGTCATTTTGTTTATTTTACTCTCTGTTAGTAAACAATATTTCATCTACATTCTATTTTGTTCCATTGTAGAGAGCAGGAAAACGTCAGAGCATTCCTCTCGTTCTGCAATAAGATTCGTTTCGGAGCGCACCAGTTCTTGCCGTCGCATGTGAGCGCAGTTTTTCCGACATTTCCACGGTTTTTCCAGCTCTGTGTAGATGTAGACTGCCGTTTTTGCCGGCCCTACTGTGTCTGTGTCGCGATCGTTCGGTTTTGATACTTTTCCCTCGTTGCCTTTGTCTGCAATTTCCTTGTTTGATGCTGTTATGATTTATTTATGGTAATGAATTGGAATCTTATCGGGAATTACTTAGTTATTATTATTACAGTATTAACAAAAACATACATTTGTTATTTTGTCATAATAACAAGTAGGTTAGGTGCAATAGGGTGCACTTTATTTTTTATTATATAGCTGTTTACCGCAATATTTAGTGATATGACCATATATTACTGTATTATTTTTATTTCATACTCTTTCGCTAGGGCATTGTCCTAGTCTCTATTTTAGTAACAGTGCAATTTATAATTATACTCAATAAATTATAGTTAATTTTAACTATTATGATCATACCTTAGTAAACCGTAGATTATAATTTTCATACCACCCATTTCTATTCGCGAATGTTCAACATCGATTACAATTTTGCGACTTGGAAACTTTTTGTCCAGCGGACATAATTAGCACCAAAAAACCACCCTCATTCATTTCCACTGTCTCGTCCTGTCATTTGCAAATATAATAGACAAATTATTTAAAGAAACCCAGCTCTGTATAGCATTAATATTAATTTAATGTCAAGGAATGTGTCGCAAAAAATTGCAAACGTCTCTGTCCTACATGCGGAGACAAAAACTTTCGTTTATTTCTGTATACGCATAAAATTGAATTATTCAATTTATGTGTACAAAGTTTTAACATACGTACGGACAAAAAGTGCTTAATGTGATACTTTGTAACACCAGACGATATCATCCTCACAACCTGCAGCTAACTATAAAAAATGATTTATATTATTTCACACTAATTATACTTTAAAATTTATGTCATTATAACACGAAATGGTCGTAACAAAGAATGTTAATATATTAGTAATTAATAGATAAGTGATATTGAAAAACTTTTATTAATATTGTAACGACAATTAATACCTCATTTGATATTCTTGGCTGGTATATGTATTTTTTTAATTTCAGTTATATTCTGTTACAGATAAAGGTGTGACTTTGCCACTTGGTTGTGTTAATTTTAATTAAATTCGTTATTCACTGCTAAAATTTTGTGTACCTAATTATTGTAATTTCATCATACCATTTAAAATTTGACTGCCTATGAATAATTGTTAGTTAACGTAAATGATTTATCCGTATTAATTAACTAAATAAATTAATAGTTTCTACGTAATTTAAACATTAAAACGTCATAACACAAAGAAATGTTATTAAACAACGGTTTCTCAGATAGACCACAACCTCTATAGTAGGTACATACTCGTATAAAATAAAAAGCGTACATTCGATGATATGTACAAAACGATACGTCAACACGTCCGGCGGCTGGCGGCTCAAGACCGATGGTTCCCGCTACAGCATTAAGAAGCGGACCCAGCAAAAACCATCTCCGGAGACAAAGCGCGCGCCAGAAAAACGTAAATTACCAGCCACGGCGCAATCCACGCCATGGGAGTGTTCCTCGTCGCCAGGCCAACGTGGCAGACACCTGGGCTACACACTCTGTGTGGAGCCGACGATTACTTCGTGGTTTGGGTAGGAGTTAACGTCATAGATTTGTGAGTTGGAGAGAAGAGTGAGTATGAGTAAGAATGAGAAGAGAATGTGGAGAAGAATGAGATTAGGGAAAAGCTTGTATGTCAATAGTTTTTTTTATGGCTTAAGCAGGCAGACGAGCAGACGGGTCACCCGATGGTAAGTGATCACCGTCGCTCATGACATTGGCAACACCAGGGGCGTTACCAACGCGTTGCCGGCCACGAAGGAAGCGAAAGACCCGCTTCTTGAAGGACCCCAAAATAGTTTACAAACTAACAGAAGAAAAAACTTGGTAAGCGGTCACTGTCGCCAATGGACCATGGATGGATGGATGCATGCATGGATGGATGGATGGATGGCGTCATGGACGCGTTCCAAGGTATGAGTATTTATATTTATGTATGACTGTAGTCAAGCATTACCTTATACTCGTAACAAAAAAAAAATAAGAATACAATGTAAGTAAAGCCAGTTCATATCCTCGCTACATAGCCAATTCGCTGAGGAAAGCTCTCGTAAGTTAGTTACATGGTACTTCGCTGTTGTTTTTTCCAAATTACTTTGAATAGATAATGTGTACTGGCACCCAGCGGGGTTGACTTCGAAACTTTTGAATAAATAACTGAACCCAAGACTGCGGTAGGGACACCGCTTTCTTTATGTGTGTGCTGTTAAATTTAATATTCAGCAATAAACTTATTTTGTGAGATTATAATTATACATTTTGAATATGACTAGACATATTTTTTTCGGAATTGTTTAACACGAGTAAGTAACATTGTCTGGTCTCACCTTCATTGGCCCACTACTGAGCACGAAGCATTGTCCACTCGCTGCTCCCGCACGTTTGTTGGTGTTATATTATGATTTTAAATCAAAAATAGGTACTCACTATTTTGAATTTTGAAACAATTCAAAATTTTGAGTAAGTACATGCGTTTAAAATTTTTAGTGTCCGTGGTGACGTTAGTTTAAAATCATATGTTACGGAGTAACATTGTCTTAATAGTTCTGTTTTCATAAATATCAATTACAATACATACAATATGTAATGGTTTCCATGCTGGGTTACAGTTTACCGACACGGATATAGAACTTATAAGTTTAAACATCCTCGGTTTCAGACTGAAATCTGAATTTTGCTACAGCACCAGGTATATTTTTTTAATGCGCCAGATTAAAAAATCCTTCATCCAATCCGACTGAAATTCATACAAAGATACATTAATAAGTAATCATTAAAAAATCTGCATTCTCTGTCTCGAGAGTGAGTCGCAAAAACACAAATTACTCGACCGGGTTCGAATCCATACGATGTGAATTTTCTTTGAAACGAGATGTTTTTGCGTCGAGTTTATCATTCGGAATTATGATCGGTAAAAAGTCGATTGTAGTTGGAAATGCAATAAAAAGCGGTCGTTACTATTGTTGCAATCAAGTCGTGGGATGAGGTTACGCGCGGGTTCGCTCGCGTGTAGCTGGATTATACTAATGTAAAGGAGGACAGTTATACATACTTCTAATAGAACAATAGTGAGGAGCATGATCTGCAGGAAGTGCTGAGATGAGGTGTGGTGAGGCGAGGTGAGAAGTGGAGAGGTGAGGTGAGGAGAGAAAGGAGAAGAGAGGAGAGAGAAAAACCAAGAGACAGGTTGATGTTGTCAATATCTACACATAAACTATGTTATTACTTAAGGTTTCATAACGTTGTAATTGGGTGAAATAAATATTTCTTTCTTTCTTTCCATATTGTCGTTGAAAAAAAAGGTTAGAAGACGGTGCACGAATACGAATGAAAGTTAAGGTTAAGTTAAGAGTCTACTTACCCTGATAATACCTGGTTATGAGACCAATATAATGTTGAGAGTAAAGTAATATTCGGAGAGTATAATAATATTCGGCCGAGCATCTAAACGAGACTTGATTTGCCATGGAGAAATTTCAATATTCTTCAAATCAAAAAAATATACTATTTTTTTTATTGATTTGAAGAGAACATTGTCATCATTATATAGTTCAAAAATATACTGTATCTATTAAAGTTTTTTTATCCATATCTAAGTACAATTATAAAATTAAATCTAAAGCTTTTTTGGTTGATTGAACGGGCTGATCTCTGCAACTGGAAGTCTTATTTGAAAAAATAATCGTGTACGATAAATGTTATTTGTTATTATTTATTATTGACGACCCCGTAGCCTAGTTGGTAGCGAGTCAGCGACCCAGGCTGCGAAGCGAAGAGTCCTGGATTCGATTTCCGGCCGAGCACATATTTATGTGAATGATAATTTAATGTTCTCAAGTCAAGGATGTTAGTGATGGGTTGTGTCGACTTACACCCAGAACACGAGAACAAATATTATCTGCCACAGTATGCCTGGGCCGGGGAGCGAACCCGGGACCCTCGCTTCGCTGGCAGGGTGACTACGCGAATCGGTTTTTGCTCTCTAAGTATGTAAAATTAAAAAAAACGCATTAAAAAAAATTTATATCACTCAATATGTTCCCCTATTTTATTGCGTTTTAAATTAGCTTTACCTAATTATTATGCACATCAACATTGCGTATGTTGGTGTAAAAAAGTTTAATGTAATAGGATCCTGCCTGCTTGACATTGTTCATAGATCTTACAACAGTTCCATTTATGTTTTTAACATCAAGAAAATGGGAATTAGTATTCATTTTATGATGTTTGTAAACTGAAATTGACATAATATTACCATTACTTAGTATAATTAGATACAAAGTTTTAATTAGGTATTTATTTATTTATTTATTTTTATTTAGTACTTAAATTTTAAAAATTCGGTAATCTTTTTTTTATTAGGCAATCAGAAACATTTTCTCTCTTTAAGCTTTTATTTCAAATGGTTTTAAAGGAACACATTTATTGTACCTACCTGAACTTTATTCTCAAAAATAACTAGACTTTTCTGCTACCAACTTATACGTCCCATATTATATACGTTCGAAATTTAAAAATTCCCGCGTATAGCTCAAGATCATATATCAATAGGTACATCCCACTAAAGACTAATCCGAGTAAATGCGTTGAAGCCTTAAAAACCACGTGTCAGAGTAACCGATTGGGTCAGGAGTTCTTTAAATTGTCCTATTTTTTAGTTTTTTCTAAATCGGCGCGCAACCTTGTAAAACTAAATTGTATGTGACTTACTGGTCCCATTCACGTTCCTTCCGATGATCTTATTGGAGCCGTTCGGCGCCACGGGGGTGTGCGGGGGGGCGCTCCGTCCCGCATCTTCCCCAGGACTCTCCATATCACCCCTCTCGCTCGCACACATCAACCCGCCAATTCAAAAACTTCACAACTCGTCAACTCATACGAACATGAATTAATTATTTAACTATGTCAATAATATACACAATCTAAAAATACAGAGAAAGCAATGACAGGCCGTCACGTCAAATTCAAGTTCGGAATTCGCGCGCTCGAAACGTCACTCGTACGGATAGTCGCAGTGACGCTGTCCGTAAGGAGCGCGGGTCGCGACTGAGTGGCCCGCGGCCGCGTGCGAAGCCCTAACTGCAGATGCTGCACGCCCCGCCCAGCACCCCACGGTACCAGGCTACCCCTCTTCCTGGCCCCACGCTTTCCTCGCCTACATAAAAAATAATATAAACACGGCAACGTCCGCCGATGTGTGGGTAGCCGTCTTGTTATATTATTAGGGGAAAGGGTCTTGAGGGTCGACGCGCATTCCAATTTTAAAATCGCTTTAGTCTTTATAGATTCCATGAAGTTTTGTTTTCGGCCTGCTTCGTAAATAAAAGCGATGTTTACATATTGTTGTATCTGATCATGGTTTTTGGGCTGTTAACAAAAAAAAATCCAAAGGCCAGTCTGTACGAAATGTAATGTAGGGTAACTGGTTCGATTCCGATCAACAAATAAGTTGAACCATAGGTCCCAAAACGATGGGTGATAACGAACTGGGTTACGGGCCTGACCTGAGCGTGGTGTTCCACACTTACCCAGGTTCAGGTTACCAGACTACATAGGTATACGGTGGTGGTAAGTGGTAAAATTATAAAACTATCAGGTTTCGTCAGCCAATAACATTTAAAACTTATTAATGCGTCCTGGATTCGAACCCAGGCCCTCCGCCCAGCAACCTGTGTTCAAGCCACTATATTATGACTCATACCGTCAGTATATAAGTATGTATGTACATAATATGTATATCATACTCAAGTATTTACACTGGTCATTATAACGTCATTAATACTCATGGGAACTTCTGAACTGAATTACTTTACATAAAACCAGGGCGATATTTTTACTGTAGGAAGCTGTTTACTAGTGTAAGTGGATATTGCAGTGCAGCCAATATATATTATATTATTAAATAAATAACGCTATACACTCATAGCCCCACACTAGGATTCCCTGTGTCGTGGGTGCCATGGACAACACACAGACCGTGAACAGAAATTTAAACTCATCATTCAAATTTCGGTCTCGCTGACGATCGAACCCAGGACCTGTCGAACGGCAGTCCGGTATGCTAACCATTGCGCCATACGCGCCCTCAGTATCCATCTGACGACCCTGTAGCCTGGTTGATAGTGGAGCGACCACTGAGGAGTTACTCCTCAGTCAAACTAACCCTCCACCAACCCGCGCTGGAGCAGCGGGGTGGTCAAGCTTCCAGCCGAAACATTATAAGTCAAAAAAACCTCAAAAACCGTCATATAAACCCATTTATGTCAATGTGTAAACCGTAATAATTCCTGGATTTACTTACTAACGATTTTTAATTAATAAAAAAAGTCAGTCAGATATCATACTAAAAATATGAAATACTTAAAATCCAAATATCCATAGCCGACAGATCTTTAATATAATAAGGATTTTAAGCTTAGTATGGATTTTATGAATAATATATTCGTAAAAATTTCATTTTATCTTTTAATGTGCAGTTTTATAAGGCCGACTTGAGATTATAGTCATAGGCATTTAAATTACACAGAGTAATACCTCATTTATTTTCTTTTTTATTGTTAATTTAATCGTTTTCACCAACCACCTTCCACATTACACTGCAGCGAGAATCTCATTGCTTTCATCAAAGGATATTTACAATAAAACGAGAAATATATCGTTTTTACAGTAGTCGGAAAGTATTCGTGCCGTAATTAAATTGGCTAAAGAAAGCTGAGGGCTCGTAACCTATATTTGTGTTCAGACGTGGGTAGTTTTTTTGCAAATCATCCGGTACCGTTGTCGGCGGCCATTTTGTTTTTTTTTAACACCGTTTCCGAGAAGCCGCCCGCTTTCGACGCAATGCGAATTAAGCTTTTGCAACTGATTATCATTTTTAATTTTATTTCGGCACGGATCGGAGGCGATTTAGTTTTTGCGCGGGATTTTTTGTGTCAGTTCTAGATAAAGTTAGGTTTAGTTTTGGAACAATGTACTTACTAAAATAATTATAAGTGCGATAAGACTGCCTATTTTTGTTCGTAATTATTTGCACCGTTCTGTATACAATTCTTAGTGTGCACAACAAAGTAGGTATCTTAAATTGTATTGTAAAACGATCAATAACCGAAATGTGTTCAAATATCCCATTGAATGATTGAATCTAGTGTTGGATTGAAATCCAATTAAATCAATCTATTTGCTTGTCTATTTCATTATTTTTTCATTAAAGAATCATTGAATAATTTATTTATTTCTCTTTATTACCAATTGTCCCCACTAAACGTTCCAAGTTAAGCACGAACTCCAAATATCTAAGACCAAACACCAAAACAAGCAAGTTATCCAAAGCTCCGCGTACGCTTGACACAATAATGACGTAGCAAAGCGTGTCGTTTACGACTACGAGTTTTACTACGAAGGGATTGATACTCATATTACGTAATTGTTCTATGGTGGAAAGGAAATAGGAGAATTAAGTCATGTAATTCTTGCGCACACTTTCCAAATATCTATAAAATGGCATGAGACCGGCTACTCTGTGCCTTTTTTGTCATGTTGCTTAACAATATCCATTTATTATTATTTATTTTATTTGATTGTTTATTTTAGCGACACTTTGTTTACTTAATTCTTAACACCGGCTGTAGGTACTCGTTGTGGTAGGTAAACCTATGTACCTACATATTGATTGGATTAATAATAAGAAATAATTATAAGGGAAATTAAAGGACCCAAAATGTTTTCAAAATCCAATCAAATTAATTTCAGTAGCGTAGCGACCTCTAGCGGGCGTTAGCGTCACGAGGGCACAAGGCTCGTTAACGAACCAGACAAAAACTTCACCTTTGAATATGCAGTGATGCAAACGACATCCTCTATATAG
Organism: Ochlodes sylvanus; assembly: GCA_905404295.2. Lineage (NCBI taxonomy): Eukaryota > Metazoa > Arthropoda > Insecta > Lepidoptera > Hesperiidae > Ochlodes > Ochlodes sylvanus. The sequence goes on from FR990144.1 coordinate 9,901,326, forward strand.
ACCGCGAGCTACATGGAAATGGGTACAGCACACGCTTTTTTTTACCAGGGTTCTGCAAACAATGACAGACGGAGGCGTAGAAATACGAGTGTCTTTTTCCGTTTGCCTATTTTCTAACTACTAAAGAGAGCGTTAGTTGATTTACATATACTAGCAAACAGTTGGTTTTGAAACATGTTTGAAATGTTATAAATTAAATGTAATTTTGACGAAAAAATATGGGTTAAAAATTAATCCTAAAATTACAACTAATTCACTCACTGAAAATTTTCGGGTTTTTCAATAAACTATCATAAGTTATGTTAATAAAGTAGGTAAGATTTTAAATTACGATTGATTGACTTATTAAGTATTTCATTATACCTACTTACACATAATTAAAAAAAACTGCCTTATATTAGATAGGTTGTCTTTTTTCAGTTATAAAACAAAATAAATATATTTATGGACATTAATGTATTACCTATATAATAAAAAAAATATTTTATACGGGACCCTAGTCATGCCAAACAAAATGGCCGCTATTTAGCACTCTTATACACCTGTTCTGGCCTTGACCACTCTCTATGAACAAAAAGTTGTAAATTTAAAACATTTTTTGTTATTTAAATTTTTGTATAACGGAGCAATAGCGAAGTGGCTTCGAGTTCAGCTCTGCAATTTGCCTGATCCGGGTTCATTATGTGAAATTATCCAAAACAAACAGATAGACAGACAGACAGACAAAATGTTATTTTGGTAAATGTAGGTACCGTGTATGCATTTAGTAAAAAGCTATTATTTTAATACTACAAACAGACACTCCAATTTTATTTATTTGTATAGATGTATAGATAAAAACGCTACACAACAAATTAATATCGGCAAAGTAATTTAAATAGATCGTCCTATGAAAACGATACCACCTGCTGTTGTGCGTACTCTACCTACCAGCTGGTTAAACGCCATTGTAGTCAATTGACCATTTCAAATAAGTCGTTTCAAGAGCTACGTTCACATTTAGTGACAGCGAAAATTATATTGTTATTAGCTGACCCCGCGAACGTTTTTCCGCCATATTTTCATACAAAATAAAGAGTGCGATTTGAGTGCGAGGAGTGGGGGTAGGGAAATGAAAATTTGGGATTACATGTGTTTTTTTATGCAATACCATAAAAAATAACCATAAAAAATTTGTCCAAAAAATGAAAAAAAAATTAGGGTGGACAATCCCTAACATTTAGGGGTATGAAAAATAGATGTTTCCTCGATTCTCCTACCGAGTAGGTATGAGAATCGAGCACTAAATTATACATAATATGCACACAAAATTTCATGAGAATCGGTCAAGCCGTTTCGCAGGAGTATGGTAACTAACATTGTGACACGAGAACTTTATATATATGTATAGAGATATCTTTGAAATAAGGCTCTATGGAAAGCTAACACAGCCTACAAGTGACCTCCACACCGAAGCTTCCTGATTTTGATTTCCCGCCCGCCCGCGCCCGCTCGCCCGTTCGCCGGGAAACTCGGTTCAATCGCGTTTTTCCGCAGAATTTCACAAAAAGCTGACATCAGAGCGTTCCCACAGTACAGGTACCGTTGTACCATCATATTTCTAGCTAGCCAGCGCTGCAACCTTTCACCGGCTTGAGGAAAAACCTACACTGCCTTAACAGTCCGCTGGATATTATTAACAGAAAAACTGAGGCCACGAACTCAGCGGACGATGTCATGTGAATTTGTGAAAGGAAAATCGTTCTTCGTTTATCATTATTAGAACAAGGCTTCTTATTCATCATCATCATCATCATCATCACAACCCATAACTGTCCCACTGCTGGGCACGGGTCTCCTCTCACAGTGTGAGGGGTATAGGCCATAGTCCACCACGCTGGCCAAGTGCGGATTGGTGGACTTCACACACCTTTGAGAACATTATGGAGAACTCTCAGTTGTGCAGGTTTCCTCACGATGTTTTCCTTCACCGAAGCAAGTGATAATTAAATTTTAATACGCACATAATTTTTGAAAATTAGTGGTGCGTGCGGGGTTTGAACCCGGAACCTCCGGTTCGGCAGTCCAACGTTCAACCACACCGCTATCACTATCGGCTTCTTATTAACAATGCCTAACTAACGACCTAGGACAAAATTATTATGATTACTAACAACAACTAACAGAACTAAGTATAATTAACAGATATAATAATTATATATCCAACTAATATTATAAATGAGAAAGTTTGTATGGATGAATGAATGTTTGTTGCTCTTACACGCAAAAACTAACGAATGGATTTTGCTGAAACTTTACAATAATATGTATGTATATATGCACATCAGAATAACACATAGGCTATAATTTATAAAGATATAGTGGGAATTATCCAAAATATATAACTAAATCTTTGCAAACCGAAGTAAGTTTCCCGAAGCGAAGCGAGGGCGGGTCGCTAGTAGGTAATTATAGATATACCTGCCCCAGTCCTTAGGTATACGAGTACCTGAGTATATGAGTACCCGTATAATAAGCTATTTTATTTTATTTTGTTTTGCTTTATTTGGGAAACATACAGTGATATATTATCTATAAACAATTTACAAAGTTTGTATCTATATACCATTTACAAGTTTCCGCATATAAATGACTAAAAATTGTTTGCTCAATACTATGTTATAATTATTACACAAACCGCCCGCCGCATAGCCCTACAGCAGAGACACACTCTCGAATCAGTATTTTCTCACGCTCGCCGCCTCGCCCAGCCTCGCTCAGAACACATCGCGACATTTTCATTGCTAATCTCACCTCCGACTCGTTCAGGGCGTGTAAATACCAGGGATGTATATGAAATTTCGGATCTGGATACGGATATATATTATACCGGTTTCAGGTACGGTTACAGATATATACTGGAATTATTTCGGATTATCGGTAACTTTCGGTTACGGATATTAAATATAGTTATGACTAATCAATAAAAACAAAAAAAACTATGCAAGTGTTGTTGTGTAGTAAACTAGTAGTAGTAGGCAAGTATCAGCTAGGCTGGGCAGAAACAAAAACCTGTCATAACATGTGCCATTTAGTTCTGCCCTTATCCGAAATGAACCGAAATGTTATAACGGATTTGGTGACGGTTACGAATAGATTTTTATTTCGGATATCCGATACTTTCGGTTACGGTTACGGAGCTCCATAACATCCCTGGTAAATATCTCGGACAAAGTATCCAATATCAATTGCTTACTGCTCACGTCTAAACGTCGCCATTAATACTGTGACCTATAACATTTGTATACATTTTATTGAACGGACCGTATCTGTAATTATATCAAATATTAAATGTTATTAATATTAAATAACGTAATGTTGCCCGATAGGTTTAATTTCACTCATTTTAGGGATGTGAACTTGTCGTATCTGTTCACGGTTCTTATAAAGATACGGATAAATATATTTGATTCAAACGATCTTTACACGTTTTAAAGGCTTTGTTTTTTTTTTGGAACGAAGTTCCTTACGGCAGGCTTGGAGGGGATAGGGATTTTGCTGCGCGACCGAACTGAAAAATATGTGATAGTAAAACCGTAAGCGTGGAAAAAAGGTGAGCGTGGAATAAAAGCGTTAAATGAGACGTGCGCAGGCGCGACAGTCGCATACACAAGCGAGTAGTGTATAATACCTTTCTCTTTCTCCCTCTTTCTTTTCGTTCGCCGTTGCCTTCATTAGCCGAAGGAACTTCGTTCCTACCTGGTGTCCCACGACAATTAGTTTTTATTTTTTTAGGTTTCATTGAAAATCGAAGAGCAATACACATGCAATATAGATGAGCATACACTGGCAATTCAACATTTTTTATGGATCTCAGATAGCAAACGAGCATGGAGTACGACCCTTCCGCTGCCGCCCATGACAACTGTCTGACCTAGAACAAGATTCAAATGGGGACTAGGTTGGTTAGTCCTGTTAGCCGAGGGTGTTATTAAAAACGTTAGTTTATCAGTTCGTTACTAGGTAAAAAAAAAACGCTACACACTCATAGCCCCACACTAGGATTCCCTGTGTCGTGGGTGCCATGGACAACACACAAGACAAGAACACACACAACCAGACCAAGAACGGAAATTTAAATTCATCATTCATATTTCCGCCTCGCTGGGAACCGAACCCAGGACCCTCGGAACGGCGATCCAGCGTGTTCACCATTGCGCCATCCGGGTCGTCTAAAAGGACTGGTGCAGGGACTGTTACTAGTTAGTTCTGTTTGTCGTTGTGAATAATAGTCCAGTTAGTAATTGTTAGTAGAAGTCTTGTTCTAATTCGGTCACAGATTTGATAGTAGATATGCTTGAGGACTGAGATGGTCGCCTCTAAAAAAGTGTAACCGGCTCCACGCCTTCCTAACTGGAACAATTGCTGTAAAAATAATTATTACACGGTATAAATGGTACTAAGTACCGTACGCCAACTGTCATAATTAATACTATCATTTACAGGGCACAATCTATCATAATATTATGACGTTAGTAAATCTGAATTAAATACTATGTTACAATTCCTATAAAAAAGTGCTGTAGAACGCCGCATGGGGTCTATCTAATAGCGACACGTTACGTTACCCGTTCGTATCCAACATAACTAATATGGAGCTATTAAGATATTTATATTCATAATAACAAACCGTGCTGTCAGGGGCAATATAAAAACATTAATTAAGATTTCTCCGACGTCGAGATCTTCATAGAGGCTACAAATGGCTGTAAGCTCCCATTCTTTGGTCTAAGTCAATGTTACTCGTGCTGCACGATCCAAAACGGATGAGGCATGCCATTCTCATTGGAAGTGCTGGACTGGACCACCTAGTTTAATCCCGACAGAAGGTACTTGAGGAGGTAGGAATATGGACTACCTGGCTTTATCTTATTAGAGTAAGTTGCCACAAGTGTGCGCAGTCCCGTTAATTTAACAAAACAAAAAACTTCCATTTTGAATTCGGTTCACAAGTAATTCGACCCGATATTTACGACGATTGTATTTTGAGGTTTTCTGTACTAGGTGGTTTTCATCCGCATTGAGAATCCGCACAAAATTTATTAATTTTCAAAGAGTAAGATAACGTTGTATAATATATATTTCGATGTATTTTACGTGCTACGGCTACAGTCGCGAAAGATAGAAGCGTTCTCGCTTCGCAAACGGTAAAGCGTTGGTAAGTTTAGTGTTGTTTTGATCCGAAACAAGCCTAAGGTGACTATAAGATTCTTGTAAGAAACTGCAAATGTTAAGTCATTATTGGAAAATTATTCATCTCTAACGTCAATACACTTCCAAAAAGTTATGAATTTCATTGAGTTTACCTACTCATACATTTTCAACAAACGGACAATATGCCTGTCTGAACGAGTTTCTACGTGTATACAATATGAGTATATGTATATATAATATAGGTAAGTAATTTCAGCAACTTTTTAACTACCTACCGCGATATATTTTGACGACCCCGTACCCCAGTTGGTAGTGACTCTGTCTGCGATGTGAGGGGTGCCGAGTTCGATTCTCGGCTGGGGCAGATTTTTATGTGAGTTATAAATATTTGTACTCGGGTCATGGGTGTTCGTGATGTGTAATTTGTGTTTTCCATGCCGCCCGCGACACAGGGAATCCTAGTGCGGGGGTATGAGTTTGTAACATTTTCAGCAGATAAAATCGTCTTGTCCGCAAATGTTTTGCGTGAAAAATAATAATAGGTAACTATGCTTATTGTTATTAATCATAATATTATTACCATGCTAAAATGTATTCAAATCGTTATGACCAAGTTTAAAAATCATATAATTACTTATATTCAGAGAACCTGCATTTTTATAGACACAAAAAATTGTAGAGCGTCGCCTTCTGAATTAAACCTTAAACCATTAAATTATGTCGAGGGGTTGATAAGAGATTTCATTATAATTTATTTATACTCATTCGGCAAGAAGAATTCCATCAGCTTCGTTTTTACCGGTTGGCAATTTTCGGAACTCGCGATCATCATTTCGAGTTCGAGTCGTGGCGGGAAAAACTCCAAGATGGCGGGCGAGCGGCCGATGCAAATAGCGCGCGGAAAAAGCTCCCGTGCCGTAAAAACTCAAAGGAACTCATAGTATTTCATCGACGTCGCCAGTTATTGAGCGGAGTTGGTGTTTTTGCGCAGATTCCCGCGTTCGCGGCACGGCTGCTTTTTGCCAGCCGCCGGAGTCTGAGAAGCGCGTCTCCGCAACTCTCGTCCCGTGCAAAAAGCGAACGATCCCGCCATAACGCGGGCTAACCGACGCAAAAACGTTGCGACATACGGATAGAATTAATGCGGCGACTCTTTAATTTTCTTCAAGAAAGCGCGGGAGGAAATGGTGTAATGAGTGTTGCCAGACGCAAAAACTATCTGTATAATGACGTTGCTCATTTATCCAGTTTTATATCTCTGTTCTTGTACGATGCCGCAAAAACAGGGAATTTTAAAAGTGAATACCTACCACACGCAATTAGCGGTTACTTGTTACTTTAATTACAACGTTTACAATGTCAGATTTACGATATACAAAAACAATTTGAGTTTGTACATGTAGGTACAATAAAGAAAAGTTATGATGAAATTGTACGTACATAATGTACCTAGATAGTTAGGAACTTAGGATGTACGCTAACAGCACTTAGGTACAGTCAAAGCTGCGCCAATTCCTGACTCGACCCGACTACGAGGCTACGAGTACCTACTACATACTACCTACCTACTTATTTATTTTATTTTATTGTATTTGATTCGCCTTGGTGAGTTATTCAAATTGCAAATAAGATTTTATTTTATTTTGTCAGTAGTTACACACATCATTATGCAGGTAATTCTTTGCGTATAGGTAGGTACAACCGTTTCGGAAAGAAGTTTTATCAATAAGTCAATAGTATGAAAGTGGTAAACAAGTTTGCTATTTCCCTTTTAGGTGAGTGAAAGTGAACAAAAGTGTATTGCTTTTTTATACCGATACGAGTACGACGATAGATTAGGTTACAGTAGACACAATTTAACTACTATTACGATCCAAAATAACATTTTAATTCAATGGTTTTAGTTTTCCATAATTATGTAGAGCTCCAAAAAAAAGTTATAAAAGCCTACCTAATAATAAGAGCATTAAGAGCAATAGTTATTTCGAGTGCAATTGCTGTAAATAAATATATGAAGATGGCATTAAACCTTATGGTCAACATTGATAACGTCGACTCTTTCTCTTACACGCTGACATCGACGCAGTAGCATTTTCTGTCTCACATGTGTCAGAGACAAAAACACGTCACTAACATCCACGACCCGAGAAAAACACATAAGTCACCTCACCTGTCTGCCTCGGCTGGGAATAGAACCCGGGCCCCTCGCTTCGCAGGCAAGGTCTCTGTGGGATTGTGTTTGCTTTACGTCTCCAACTCTCCATGTCAATAGATACTGAATATATGATTTTTAATAGTTAAGTACTACCGCAGGTCTCATTATGGAACTTATGACTACTATGTCACCTTTAAAACCAGCGAAAAATGTAAATATTTGAAGTAATTGTTTCGAAAGAAGACATTAATTTGTAAACGTAATAGTTATATGCCCCCCTTACCGAACAAAGTCCTTGTTTCTTGTAGCAGTTTTGTAGTAAACTATACCATCATGACGTGTTCACGGACGGAGGACATGGACATCGCAATACTAACTTGAACAACAGATGGACAGCACCAAAAAACGGCCTATGAACCAATTTTTTTACAAAAATCCTAACCTGAGCAACCAAATAATCATTATACCTCCCTGCCATTTTTTTTAATAAGTAATACTTACCAATAAATAAGAAAGATAGCTTCATTACCTTTGCCGCAAATGAAGCAGCCATCAGCGCCATCTTAAAAATGTCTATCATAACTATAAAGATAACGCCAGGCAACATTTTTATATCGTACCACTAGATGGCATTGTACTGTTTACAGAGGTTACTGCAATAATAATAAAATTATGCTAGTTGAAAGGAACTTGCACATACGCAATACAAAGTAAGCAAATAATTAAAAAACTTTAAAGTTAACTTTCATACAAATATCTTGATTTATTGATAATTTAAACAATTTCAAGATATTGCGCTTTTCACCCAAGAAACCAACACAACTTTATGAGTACTCTGTTGCGATACCGAATCGCGATGAGTAAAATGTTCTCTATGGAAGTATGAACACCCTACAAAAACTATAGACAAAAACAGATATGGCAACATCATTGATTGCATATTTCTATGGGCAACACAAACAAACCAAACTTCAAATTTGAATTTTGTTTGAACGATTTATTGTAACGTCCGTTAGCCAAACACTGATTGAGAAAACTAATGAGAAGTTTACATTTTTGACAATATTTTCCAAAGTTTTGTGTTACAAACAGTACAGTAACCGTGAATAATCGTAGTGTGAAATATTTTATGTGTGTTGCGTCGATATGACGACTATGCCGCCCGAAAAAGGATGCAGGAAGGACAAGAATCAAAACATCCAAGTTTTCGTGCGGCTGAGGTAACGCCTTGCTCTTTGATTACAAAATAATTATTTGCGAACATTACTTCGGTGAACCATCAAAAGTTTTACACATACATTTATCAAATAACTTAAGCAGCAAGTTATGGTCATGGCTTTGTAGATTCTGTTATGAGACCAAGTCTTCTTCTGTTCTCTTCCATATCCTTCCTGGTATTTATTTCCAAAACTGGGTGATCTAGCGAAGATAAGTTTTCATTCTCTATATAAATATGTTTTGTATTAAGATTGATTTGTGTTAAGATTAATGGATGGCTTCAACCCATTAATGGCCCATTACTGAACAGGAGTCTCTCCTCTTACCTGCTCCAGTGCGGATTTGTGTAGTAGCTGTTACTGCAAATAATCACTTAAAATACATTACATCTTGTTAATGACCAAATAATTACAGTTTAGCAACATTTGCTTTAAATATTGGTGATAAGGATTTACGGAACCTCTATTGAACAAGTCAAACTTGCACTTGGCTGGTTCTTTTTTTGAGTGTTAGGCATATGTTTTTAGAAGGCCTCCAAAGTTAGGTGGGAGTGGTTATAAGTGATTCATTTAATATATATTTCTCATGACTACTGTATTGATAACATAATAAGTGTATTCAGGCCTGATATTGGTACTTTATACCAGGACCTTATTATTACTGTTAGTTATTGTTTCCTGTGTTGATTTCAATGCTTCAAGAATAACCATGACTGCATTTTAAAATGTTGATATGTATTGATATAAACATAAATATCATTTAAATTCCTAGAATTTCCTTTTTTTTATCACAATGTTGTAAATATTTGAATTTTTATTTAGATGTCATATAAATGGCTTTTCGGATACAGTGTTGTTGAATGGGAGAAGTCGGGAAGAACCAAATTAATAAATTATTGAATAATGCTTCCAGGCCACTAAACCAACGAGAGCGAGACATAAAGTCGCTGGGTGTGGTGGAAGTGGTGAACGGGCGCGAGGTGGTAGTGCGCCAGTCGCAGCAGACATGCCTCACGAAGAGGTTTACCTTTGATCGAGCTTTTCCACCCGCTGCTAAACAGGTAAGAGAATACTCAAGAAAGAAACACATGTCTTCATGCAGGTTGTGGGTTATGTGGGATTTGTGTCCAGTAAAACTCCCTCGGCGGCCGTCCGACGCAGGCAGGGAGGTACCAGGAAGGATCTCGTTTGAACACACCGGTGCCTCCCCTAACATATCTTAACCCTGCTTTCTGCATCCTGCCTCGTGTCTAAATTTATGTATAGCTATTTAGCTTAATAGGCTGTCCGAAAGAGATTGCTAATTAAGTGATATGACCACCTGTACTAATTTCTGTGACATAACGTATCATATTCATATAACATTTTGGTGTACAATAAAGAGGATTTTGTTGTTATTGTCATTTTTATGATGTCCCTTTACTGCATATACTTCCGGTTCATACGTCGCTTGTCCGGCAGAATACAGTATTAAGTCAAAATTTGGCACTAACTGACTTAATGATACAGTTCATATAAAAAAAGTACGTTCTACCTTTTGAATGAGGTCGAAAATCGTTTGCTCCCTGAATTAGCAAATTACGAAAGTTGTGTCAATATCCCTCTCGTAAGAAAGTACCACAATATTTGTAGTTAAAAGCTTTGATCGCTTCTCATGAAAAAGTAAGTTTTTAGAGTTAATACAGTATTCTTGCGGGCAAGCGACCTGTTCTTTGAGGGAGGGATTCTGGATTCCCTGCTGGAGTAGATATTTATGTGACACATAAATGATTGTACTCTGGTTGCGTTGTTTTGGTGTTAACTCATGCCATCTGGATATCAGAGTAGGGATATGAATGTTAAAATTGTAAATTGCTAGCCAACAAGTTGATGTTTTACTATTGGAAAATGAGCATTTAATACTAGGTTAGTCAAATGACCCATCATTAAAATGGAAATAGTAAACCTGTATTCATTCAGAAGGCTCAGGACCGGTCAGTGTGGCACCAGTTTGGGGAGGCCTATGTCCAACAGTGGACATGTAGAGGCCTTGTCGTGTAAATGGATGGATGGATGAATGATACCTGTTTGTTATTTGACTTTCTAAAATAGCATCTTAAACCTGCAATAACTAATCAGTACTATCTAATCAGGTAAAAGAATGATAATTTGAGCACAATCCGAATAATTTTATAATAACTTTTATTCCAGGTGGAAGTGTACCAGGAAGTAGTGAGCCCGTTGATAGAGGAGGTGCTTAATGGGTACAACTGCACCGTGTTTGCGTACGGGCAGACCGGCACCGGCAAGACCCACACCATGGTGGGGGAGAACTCGGGGAATGAGACTACTTGGCAGAGTGTAAGTTGAAAACTATAATAAATATTTATTTGTTATTTTCTATTTATTAAATATTTTCTTTACTGTGGGAGCCATTAAACGTCTTGACGCACGGCGGGTATGTTCATCCCTACGTCGTAAACATCCCTCCGGTACCCACGACGAACTTTGTTTCGTCATATATACTGTGATGGACTGGAATAAATTTCTTGCGTCCATAATCCTGCTTGACTCTAATGTGGATGTCTATAAGTCAAGAGTGAATAGGCTTCTAATAAATTAGTGCGCTGTACAACCCTGAAATACGTCGGAACATATTATAAAGATATTTTGTACCCCTAGGATCCCCTAGCAGGTATCATACCCCGAGCCCTGAGCCAGCTGTTCGATGAACTCCGCATATCCAATACGGAGTACACGGTGCGTGTGTCTTACCTCGAGCTGTATAATGAGGAGCTATTTGACCTGCTCTCCTCGTCTGAAGACAACTCCAAGCTGAGGATCTACGAGGATGTCACCAGGAAGGGATCCAACATTGTCAATGGGTTGGAGGAAATCACGGTTAGTAATAGCTTTGTTTTAAATTAGGTAATTCTTTCAATGTGTAAAGATTAGTTGACAAGTGCTTCAAATGAGTGCCGATAGGTGGTCAATTAGGTAGCGAAATTAGGATTGTCTCACATTTTATTATGATACAATAGTCTCCAATAATAGGACTAAGCTTAGCTATTTGATTAAAATTGCTGCCTTATTTGATATGTTATAATGGTTTGTACATTTGACTGTTTGATGATTGAAATAAATGATTTTTTGTAGGTATACAATAAAACGGAGGTGTACAAGATAATGGCACAGGGACAAGAACGGAAGAGAGTGGCCTCCACTCTCATGAACGCACAGTCGAGGTGGGTTTTAAATGTGATTTATTTATTTAGGTTCATCTACAAAATTTCATTGCATTTTGAGTTACTGGCTGTCTTATATTTAGACATATTATGCATAATTATAGCACATACTCGTATTAAATGTACAACCAACAGCATATTTTACGAAAAAATAAATTGAAATGTGAATTATTGGAGTTTGGTTGAAGAATTTCATGGGTGTAAAGAGCCATAGGTTATAACCAATATGTACATAAATTAAAACATCCGCTTGCATCATACATAGCATAGCCATTCCATACACAAAATTAACATAAAGTGAACTATGTACATAAAAAATATATATTTTATAATAATTATAGACTAATACTTCTAAAAGTAATTTAACATTGCAGCGACCAAGTGTTTGACAAGCTAAAATATACTTTGTAAGTCTCTTTATTAAATTACAGTTGTTGTAATTGTTATTATTTTATTTATGTTTCCTCATAATACAGAAATATGACATAACTATTTTTTTTAAGTTTACCACTTTATTGGTGTTCGTAGCTACTGGTCGATCTGGATTCAATTCCCTATCAGATTATGATTTTTAATCAGGGTTTAAATTTTTGTTTCTTTTTTATTTATTGGCTTGTCAAAGACTTGTTTCTTGCAATATTACATTGAGGAAACATAAAATATGCGAACTATGTCACTGTAGCTGCAGATAATTACAATAAGGTTTCAATAGGATTATGGTAAATTAGGTGTAATTAGTAAACAGTATGGTGCAATTAAAAGTAATATAGATGAGTATTAGTAGAATTATTTTCACATCAGTGTGTATGTGTATAGATATAATGTACTAAGAGGTATTAATATATGTAAGAGATATGTAAGAGAGTTGTAGTTTATTCCTGAATAAATGTTTTACTTACTTACTTACTTACTAGATTATCGTTTCTATTATTATTATCTGCATTAATTAGTATCATAGATGTTTTTTTGTAAACTATCCAATTTAATAAATAGCTCAAAATTAAGTATATATTTTACACCTTTTATATAATGATAATAACCGAGACCGACTGCTTAACGTGCCCTCCGAGGCACGGAAACGCTAAGATTTTTTTTCCATCAGCGGTCACCCATCAATCTATTTTATGCCTATTAAATGTACGTTTTAAATTTCCAGCCGTTCGCACACAGTGTTCACGATCGTGGTGCACATGAAGGAGAACAGTCCGGAGGGCGAGGAGCTGGTGAAGATCGGCAAGCTGAACCTGGTGGACCTGGCCGGCTCGGAGAACATCAGCAAGGCGGGCAGCGACAACCCGGCGAAGCGGGAGCGCGCCCGCGAGTGCGTCAACATCAACCAGTCGCTGCTCACGCTCGGCAGGGTGATCACGGCGCTGGTTGAGAGACACCCGCACATACCCTACAGGTGAGATCCGTGAGATACTCTAACAGTCATTCGGTTCACTCATTCTACATAATATATTCTTACTAGCGACCCGCCGTCGCTTCGCTTCGGGAAACTTATTCCCTCGGTTTGTAAAGATTTATTTATATATTTTGTATAATTCACACTATATCTTTATAAATTATAGTATGTGTTATTCTCATGTGTAAGCTATATTATTGTTAAGTTTCAGCAAAATCCATTCGGTAGTTTTTGCGTGTAAGAGCAACAAACATACATTCATACATCCATACAAACTTTCGCCTTTATAATATTAATAGGATTATGTAGAATGAGTGAATGAATATTTTATTTGCTGAAATCTTGGTTGCAAAAGATGTTAGTATAAGCAATGCTCACAATTTACCATAATATTCCTCACGAATACCTCTATATATTGGTGAAAACCGCATGAAAATCGGTTCAGTATTTTTTGAGTTTATCGTGAACAGACAGGAACACGGCAGGGGACTTTGTTTTATAATAAGTTAAGATACATTAAACTTAATGAAATTCAACAACTATTGTTACTTTTTGTCTCTTTCTATCTATGACTTTTTCTCACATTCGCAGAGAGTCCAAACTCACCCGCATACTACAAGAGTCCCTCGGGGGCCGGACGAAGACCTCAATAATCGCGACCATATCCCCCGGGCACAAGGACCTAGAGGAGACCATGAGCACCCTAGAGTACGCCAACAGAGCGAAGAACATTCAGAACAAGCCGGAGATCAACCAGAAGATGACCAAGAAGGCAATACTGAAGGAGTACGCCGAAGAGATTGACAGATTGAAGCGGGATTTGCAGGCTGCTCGGGACAAAAATGGTATGTCTTGTCAATTGTCTGTACTGTGTCATCATCGTCACAACCCATAACTGTCCCACTGCTGAGCTCGGGTCGTCTCTCAAAGTGTGAGGGGTACAGGGGGAAGCGCAAATAGGCCGGGCTGTGTGCACTTAAATTTTTGAGTCTTCGCAACAAAAGACTACCCTAGGACCCTATGGCTACAGTCGATCAGGTTTTATTACACTGGCCATTGGATAAGTAACCTTTACCCAAACTAAATATAATATATTGTTCGATCAGGCGTGTTCCTCGCAAACGAAACCTTCGCCGAGATAACGTTGAAACAAGAGGAGCAGCGTAAGGAGATCCAGGAGTTGCTGCTGAAGAAGAGAGCGATGGAGGAGGAGCGAGACAGGATGCAGGCCGTGTTTGGCGAGCTCGGCCAGCAGTTGAGACAGCGGGAGGAACAGCTGGCCAGTACCGCGGACCAGCTGGCGGCCACCAGGACTCGCCTGGCTAACACCTGCAATGTGAGTTGACCATGATAATTATGTCTCGTTTGACAATGTTCCCTAATTTACATTCCCTGAGCAATGAGCATGCTAATGATGACAAATAAAATAGAAATGTGTGCAATTCACAGGTGCTAGAAGTGAAACTTAAAAAATAGTTTGGTTAGATGTTATAACTATTGTTTTAGCGCTGTAGCGAACTTTATTCTAACTCTTGCTAACGTTCCTATCTCATTTTCTCCCACGTTAAAATGTGTCTGTGTCTTTTTCGTTTCCGTTTCGTTTCATTTGCGCGTCATTTCCGTTTCATCGAATACTACAGAAGTTTTCACTTCAATGTTTTCTAAGGGTTGTCTGCAGTCCCGATGACTGTGTATGTAAACATGTTTAGCAAATTAATATTCGACATCACAGGAGACCGAAGAGCTGGCAGTTACCTCGGACAAAGAATTAGTCTAGCTATTGCTAAGGGGGAACGCTGCCAGTATCTTCGGAACCTTGTCTAAAGGGACTCCTTATAGGTTCATTATTCTGGTAATCTATAATATCATTTGTCTGTAAATAATTTATTATATTTGGACGGTGTCGATGTCAGATGCTGCAGAGCACGAAGCTCCAGTACGAGGAGAGCCAGCACCTGGTCGGCCAGCAGGCGGCTGCGGAGCGCGCGCTGGCGGCGCAGGCGCGCGCGCTGCTCGAGGCCGCCGACACTGCCGCGGGGGACGCCGCGCGGCTGCACGACACCGTCGACAGGCGCAGGTCGGGCGACTTTGTCATTTTACAGATAATATTTAGTTGAAGAGTACCCTAAACCGAAGAGCATGTATGAAGGGAATAATTAAAGTGGACGAAGCGAAACAAGTATGTAAGGATCGTGGCAAGTGGAAACAAATAATGTCTGCCTACCCCTGGGAAAGAGGCGTGATTACATGTATGCTATGTATGTAAATTTGGTTGTATTTTTGTACTCCGCTAGTTAACCATGCTATTTTTTCTTCATTCGGATTAAACCCGAAGGAGATCCACAATTGAATAGATCAACAAGAAGTATTGTGACGGAGGAAACCAATTTTTCATTTATTAACATAATTGCAGGAGCGTAGAGTCAACTAACCTGGAGATGACGCGGAGGTACCGCGACGTGTCCGCGCAGCACCGCGACACCATCACCAACGGGCTGGACGACTACGCGGCGGCGCTCACCCGCTCCGTTGGTGACATACAGACGACGCTAGGTGAGCTATCGTGTGATGTATATTACTCGTTTTCCGCGGCTTCACCTGTTTGAGGCGGAAATTTGACATAAGACATCCACAGACCTGTAATTCCAAAATAATATCAATTTGGGTTCGATAACAAATTTAAATAAACCAAATGTACAATCTATAAAATAAGTAAATCATATTTGCAGATAGTTTTACAAGTGACAGCTCACAGACTTGCGCAGAAAACAAACAGAGACTTGACCAGTTGGCGCAGGCCGCAATGGACATGATGAATAAGGTATGTAAACATTAATTAACACATCGCAACCCTAAACTGTCCCACTGCTGGGATCGGGTCTCCTCTCACGAAGTGAGGGGTACAAGTTCCGACAGTGAAAAGTCGGAGCTCGGCCGTTCCCCAGGTATGATGCGTCGCATGGCAGGAGATCTTCCTTTACCAAAAAAATATTATAATACGTTATTTGGAATATTCATTTTTTCACTATAATTATGTATACGGGATGTTCAATTCACAGATATCAGAGGTAAGAACAGACGCTGTAACCAAGTTGGCGGGCGAGGTGGAGCACCAGAAGCGCTCGATCCAGGCGGCGCTGCAGCAGCGCGCGGACGGCGTGCACGCGTCCCTGGGCGCGTTCGTCGAGTGCGTGCGCGCGTGCGTGCGGCGCGGGCGCGACGCGGACGTGCGCGCCGACCTTGAGCGGTTGTTGGTGTCGTGGGTAAATGTCGTGATACCGTTTTTCTATTTATTTGGCTTCAACCCATGATGGCCCACTACAGGGCATGAGTTATAACGTCGCAGATCATAACGCGGGTTGCATAACTGAAGGTTGCATAACAGATCACCACGTCGTTTCCGCTGTTTCCTAACTCGATCGACCACTTATGATCGACGCAAGCTGCCGGCCCATGAGCGTTATTTTCTGATTATTATTATTTTAATTTGCTTATATCCAATGTTCTAAGAGTTGTTTTGAGTAACAAATATTATTTTATTTTATGCATATTCTCATGTAAGTGTCGATATTATTTATTGTCTGTATGAGAAAATAAAGTTCTTTTTAATACGCTTTTATTAGCTTGAGACGTATGTTTGTATGTAACTGTCAGTGGTAAGAATCAACTACAATTTTTTGAGATTAGTGTGGTGTGCAAAGTAGGATAAATGATTTTATAATATGTACAGAGTAAAGACTCCAAATTATGATGTGAATTATATATTTTATAAGAAAATGTACAAAGGAAAAGAATATTCATCAATGAATGATAGTGTAGGGTTGTTGCTCTAGCCCTAAGCGTATTTTTAGTTTTTTTTAACTATATTTTATTTAATTGTACAGCACACAGAGATATCGTCGAAGCTGTGCGCGCTGCGCGCGGCGCACGCGGCGCTCGGCTCGCAGCTGCGGGCGGCGGGCGCGCGGCGGGAGGACGGCGCGCGCCGCCAGTGCGCCGCCGCGCGGGCGCGCTGCGAGCGGCACCGCCTCGACGTCAACGAGAAGATTAACGTGAGTTATTAACGTTACAACTAGTAACTAGAATGCTACGTTGGTACTACCAGAAAGGAACGTACTCATACTACGTTACGCCTTTAAAACAAAAAATTAACGCCTTCTTTCCCCTCGAGTTTTCACGTAGTAATTCATAAATACAGTTTTAAGTAATTTCAAATAAATATTAACCGAACATTATTGTACCAGTAAGAACTACAAAATATTTTAGGTTCACTTGGCAACTTCACTGCACTTTAAAATGCATGAGATTTCTTAAGTCATAGCATTGTGGGGAATCATGATGGAATAAATTTTTGTTCTTCTTGTTCTTCTACTACGTAATAGGTATATTATAATATTGATGACCCAGTAGCCTAGTTGATAATGACTCTGCCTACGTAGCGAGGGCTGCCAGGTTCCAATGTGACCGATAAATGTTGTTCTAGACTTGTGGATGTTAGTGATGTGATAATTGTGTTGCGCTTATGTCCTGTCTAATTATAATCATATATAATCAATTAATCATATCATAACTTCATTTACAGTTAATAAAAGCTGACAAAGAGGACACTGATAGACGTCTTGCGCAAGAAATACAGGAAATAGAATTGGATAGAGCAGAAACTGAGAGAAGATTAGAGGAATGGGTCGCGGAAGAGAGGAGGCTGTTGGAAGAGCGGATAGAACGACATGTTAAATCAGAGCGGAAACTGCTAGAAGACAAGTTGAAGAAAAGGATGGAGAAGGTGGAAGAACAGAGAAAGTTGTTCGAGGATAGGACGACGAAGCAGTTGGAGTGGTTCGAGTCTCTGCTGAGGGAGAGTGAGTTGAGCTCGCAAGTTGCGGAAGAGGATTTGCAGCAGAATATCAAAGAAGTAGAAGATGGGATGATAGATGTCAAGCAGATTGCAGAAAAGTGTGAGATAGGTGAGATATTTATATTGTAAACGTGGCTTTAACTTGACAATATTGTATGACCTTGTAGTGTAGTTGGTGGTGACCCTATCTGCAAAGAGGCCCGGGTTAGATCCCGGCAGGGGCAGATATTTATGAGATATGTATACAAATGTTTGTTCTTCGGTTGTGTCACACCCTGCACTAGGACTATAATAATGGCATCAACTTTTTTTTATTGTAACATTTAACAATTAAAAAAATGTATAATTGTGTATGTATGTTCCAGGTTGCAATGAGATATCCACCGATGTGAATGGCCTCAGTGAAAACGCTTTGCGAGTTGTGGAACTTGTAAAGAGTAACCTCTTGAATGAACTCGAACAGACTGAGAAGCATGTTGAGGTATGTTGTGGGAACAGTTTATAGTGTTTAGTTATTCAATTAATTATGAATATTATAAACTTACTAATAACAACACAATTCACATACTCATTAGAAATTGAAGCTTTAACAATAAACAAAAAGAGATAAGATCAAAAAGAACTAAAATAAAAATAAATTAGTTTTACAAACAATAATAAAAATATTTTTTATGTAACATATTAGTCACTGCTTAAAATTGAAATAAGTAATACAATGTATATGTCAAAAAATTGATCCATAATAGTAAAGTACATTGATATTAACTAATTAAGAAACATTTCAGGTATATTAAAATGGCTTTGTCTGAGTCTATTTTAATACAACTCTTTAGATTCGTTGGTGACCTTGCTTATCAAGCGGGTTGGTTATGGCAGTTAGATTTTTGTTAGTTAGAATTTTACTGACAACCCCGTAGCCTAATTGGTGCTTGCCCTGCCTGTGAAGCGTCAGGTCCCGGGAGTCCCGGATTCCGGAATTCCGGGATTTCCGGCCGGGACAGATATTTATATGACAGATAAATATTTGTACTCGGGTTATGGGTGTCAGTGATGTCTTCTGTGTTGCCCATGCCACCCGCGACACAGGCAATCCTGGTGTGGGGGTATGAGTGTGTTAACGTTTATTCGTTTATTACAGGAGCAAAGCAGTATGTTGATCAACACGAACACGGAGGAGATGAAACAGTTGGCGGGCAACGTGGAGACGTTGCTGGCTGCCCTCGTGCTACACTGCGAGAACACAGTGGACGTCGTTGTTGGTCACGTTAATGTGAGTGCCTCAAATCATACTACTAGGACTTCATATCGCATAATACTTACAATAACAAGTTATAGCTCGGCACACTTTGGATCGACTCGAATCCAACTGGACTCCCATACAACTAAGAAATACAAAATATGAAAGCATTAAGATGTGAGCTTTATTTCTTGTTCTTTACGGTTAATTTCCGGTTTCCGGCGCCCGACCGGCGGGGGTTAATGACTTTTAGTGGAGTAGTTTTTACCGCGTGCGCTCAGTTTGTCCACATTATGGGTTTGTAATGGGTCAAATTTACATTGAGTAAATTACGTCAAATTTTAAGCACACTTTTTAATTACATATTTGGAATGACAATCGAATACTGAGTACCGCCTATCAATATGTCAAGTGACTAAAAAATACAACTATATGGGGATGTGGTAAATTAGTCTTATTAACCATTGCACATTATCGGCAGGAAACCAGCACGTCATCAATCCAAAACCTATCCTCCCTGTCATCGAGCACATCGACTCTGGCCTCTGCTGTCACTGCTCACCAGCAAGGCCAGATGGAGATGCTGGCAAGCACTCAACGGGACCTCCAGGTGTTGTACAATGGCATCCGATCAGAGGTGGCCCAGTTGGCCGAGATGGAGGGGCGGTGCTTGAGCCAGGAGTATGCTGTGTACTCTCCCACGGGTATGTTGTTGGTGTATTTTACTGATATAGACGTAGAGATATAGAGATGCTTTGGTCATTTATTAACTCCACCGTGAAGTGGGTTTTCATAGTGTTTGCAAGAGCAAAAATACCGGACTGCTGTTCAAAGCGGTTTGATCCCCAGCGAGGGGGATATTGGAATGTTGAGCTTATATTATTCTATTACTTATATTTTTATTCAAATTTCAGTTTATCGCCTTAGGGGCAGGGACCATGAAACTTTTTATTTCTTCAATGGATTAACTTAAAACTTTGTGTATAGGGTCCTCAAGTGACGCAAGTGAGCACTAAGGCTGAGATGTATAGACGATACTTAAACTTAGCTCAGACTTTACTCTGACTTAAGCCAGCGTTCGTATTTATAAAGCGATCTTTGACTTGGCTGATTATGAGCTGAGCAAAGTTTAATAAGTTCATGAAATAGACGACTTACCAAAAACTTTGGCTATGATCCGAACAAAAATAATGGTCCCAAATGAACCTTGATATTAGTAGTTTGTAAGACATTTAAATTTTTCGTATTAACAAACAGATAGATGACAGCAATCAATTATGACATTAGCGGGCTGAGCACAATCTCAGCGTGACATGTCTATAAATACCAAATCGCAGTCTTTGCCAAGTCAAGTTTTTCGTAAGTAAAGTCTGAGCTAAGGCTAAGTATCGTCTATACATCTCAGCCTTAGAAAGGATTTCTGGAAATTAATAACTTCACGCGGGCAAAGCCGCGAGCGGAAAACTAGTATTCAATATCAATAAAAATTAATTAATTATATAAAAGTGTATATAATAATGTTTGTGTCCAGGTAAAACCCCGGTGCGCACGCAGTACCGCTACCCGCGCGCGCTCGTGGCCACCTCCCCGCACGAGAGGATCCTCGCGCGGTTCCGCGCCATGCGCCACAACTCCAACGATGATGTGAGTCACATTTTTATGTGTCAACGAGCTGTGCCCGCGACATCGTTCGCGTGGCATTTAACAAAAAAAAAAGTAGCCAAGTACTCCTTATGAAATCAGCAATCTGCCAGTGAAAGTCCCGTCAAAATCGGTCCAGCCGTCCAAGAGATTAGCTCAAACACACTGACAGACAGAAAAAATTGTAAAAAATGTTATTTTGGCATGTGCACTGTGTTATATAATTATATGCATTTAGTAAAAAACGGTTATTTTAATATTGCAAACAGACACTCCAATTGTAACTCAAGAACCGGACAGTGACTGAATCTCTTAGTAAATTAATCATTATAATTAATAAGTAGGACTTGAAATGCATAACAGAAGGAGTTGTCATTAAATCAATATTATCTGAATGCAGAAGACCAGACCACTGCTATTAAGACATTTTAAATAATATAATGGTTTACGAGTATGAAACTACGGCCTGAATATTAATCTTGGTAGCTCTGTTACAATTACTATCTTTTAATTTATGAAATTAAGATAGCAATCGAGCATACCCCACAATCCTTCCTCTGCCGCCCATGATAACTGTGACTGACACAGAGTACGACTCAGATCCGGACTAGTAAGTGAAGTAACCCATTGACAAAATGAATTACGGTCGAAATTCGACCGCATAGCACGACGAGAACGCATCGTACGATCGCTGCCAATTAGGACGACGCCTCATTCCAAATATGTAATTAAAGTGTGCTTAAAATTTGACGTAATTATCCATTACAAATAAACAAAAAAGGCCCTATTAATTGTCAACTGATTAAAAATTCACCTTGCATACTATTCGGTGTACCAGGACTGCATAGTGGTGGAGGGCGACACCGAGTCGCGCGCGAGCGACACCGACTCGTCCGCGTCGGACGACTCGGCGGTGGCGTTCGCCGCGCCCTCGCCGCCCGCCGCCGCGCAGCCGCCCATCGTCAAGTGCACCAGCGAGACCGACATATACCACCGCCGGGTGAGTTGGGATGGCCTGAACTTTTTTTTTATTAACGAGTGGAAAAAACTTGAGACGTGTCAAAGGAAACCCGGATGGAACGAAGTTCCTTCCGGTTAATTAGTGAAGGAATTGTAATAAAATTTTATTTTTTTTAAGTTATAATAATATTTTTTTTATTATTAACAAATATAATGTAAAATAAACTAAAATAATAATAATACTAATAATATAATAAATGCTTAATATAAACTTTCTATAAGAGAGAGAGAGACAGACAGAGAAACATGTTCACGCCGCACGGCTTAAAATAGCTTACTATAGCAAAAAGTGTCGTTACAACTTTTCGTCTTAATTTTTTCCGTCTAGCCCCCTGTCGCAACGCGCGATAAGGAACTTCGTTCCAAAAACTCGGGTGCTTCTTCCAAGATCACTCATAATAGGGATTTGTAGAAGCGCTGGCGAAGTTTGGACTTGTGTTTGTAAATACCATCGTCGAATAAAGTCATTTCATTTTAGTACTGAAAGATTCGTGACTATCTGAATACATTTAACGAGTATATCACGCCATTCATTCATTCACGTCATTTCATTTCATAATACATCGATTGTAGTGTATGGTATTGTGTTGTTACAGCGCCAACAAGACCAGCAAGGTAAAGAGAACGTGAATAGATCGATGTCGTTCAAGAAACCTTCGAAGCTGCCCGCCCCCGCCCCCGCCTCCACCAAGAAACCGCTCATAGTCAGAAACGACAACTGACAGCAACTCCACACCCCACAGCACTAATTATAGATATAATACAGAATTATATAAATTAAGTTTACCTGAAATTTTTATGGGTATGAATACGATACAGTTGGACGTGATAACGTCTTATAAATTGATGAACACTAGCAGCGCGCACGAAAAAGTGTCCCGTTCCGCCTGAGCGTGACGTCAGAGCTTAGTTAGAATAGTTCTGCTACTGGAACGCCGCCACGCGAGCTTCTTCGAGAACTCTTACAATTACCGCCCACCTCGACGGAAGCCGTTATTCATAACAAAATTATGTTGAATACGCGACAACGTGTTTTCATCAATGTTACTTAATGACGTTATCGCGTAAAACAGATTTTTCAATGTATTGGACATTGGACGCTAGAAGTCATTTTGAGAGTTATTATGTTGCATGTGTTAAGTTTTGTTCATCATGGCTTTGATCCTGGTACTCATGATATTTTATAAAATGTCTTCGCAAGAGTCATCTGGACACAAGCACCTCCATCAAGGGCTCCGGCAGCGGGGTGCAAGGGGGTGCACTTGCACCCCTCTGTCAGTAATGAAAGTACATATAAAAACTACATGTGCATTACAATTCTATATCTTGTCGTATCTCGAATAAATGCAACTTTACACCAGAGCCTAAAAACTATTTCAAAAATTCAACCCTTGTATACTAGAAGACGTATATATCATTTTTATAGCAATTTAATTATACACTAAAATCTTTTTGCAATGAATGTCATCTGTGCAAATGCAGATGCACCTCCCCTGATAGTGATCCTGGGACGCCCTTGACTTCCATTCTTTTGCGTCATCTTAATTACATCCATCAAAACTCAATATTGTGGGGCAAGATAAGGGTTAGAGTAATATGGTTACAATTTAATTATCACTTGCTTCGGTGAAGGAAAACATCGTGAGGAAACCTGCACACCCGAGAGTTCTCCATAATGTTCTCAAAGGTGTGTGAAGTCCACCAATCCGCACTTGGCCAGCGTGGTGGACTAAGGCCTATACCCCTCACATTGTGAGAGGAGACCCGTGCCCAACAGTGGGACAGTTATGGGTTGTGATGATGATGATGAATATGGTTACAAATCAATAAATACTAATCAGAGAGAAATATAATTATATAGGAATATAATTATATAAAGAGAGTCGAGAGTTGATTCCAATGAAATTTTGCCGTGGCCGTGATTCACGCAAGTGGATCGAAATAACCTGTCGTGAGTACCCCTGTCGTGAGTACCCGGATCATAGTAAAAAGTCGTCTGTGTTAAGAACAATTTATTGGAATGTATAGGAATATAATATAGACCTTATTCTTTTGACTTGAAATTATATTATGTGAAAATCTACGACGTCGGCGTTCATGACCGATTGCGAGTATCGCAAACGTTATGAATCTGTCCACTTCATAGGATAACTTAAATCTTATCAAGCTTTATTTTTGACTAAATATTGTCTGTAAAAAAAGTTATATTTCCAGTACTGAATGTTTGATAATTATATTTAACATTATGTATGGATAGAGTAGTTCTGTTTAGATTGTATGTGCACTGTGTTGTGTGCCGAATATTTAACACGATTATAATTTGTCATTAGTAATAAACTTATATAGGACATATATTGTTTTATTTATTGCCAAAATAGGTGGAAGTGATCCATCTGTTAGTCAAAGCCGACCCTACTAGGGGCGCATTGCTGAACAATTAGCAGAGGTTTTTATTATTATTATTAATTAAGGTAAAAAAAACGAGCACGCAGCACCACCTTCCGCTGCCGCCCATGACAACTGTGACCGACACAGAACAAGACTCAAATGGGGACTAGGATGGGAGTTACTAGTATAGGTAGGACTGGGGTTAGTCTGGGTGGGGACGGTGTTAGAACATTAGTTGGTTAGTTTGTAAGTATGAGGACTGGGACAGGGACTGTTAGTGATAGTCAGTCCTATTAGTTGTTGTAAGTGTCGTTCCAATTAGGCTTTACTATCTATTAACGTAACTGACCCTCGTCAGAGGTCGCTGGAATTTTCACCTTTCAGTATACTCCCGAAGGTACTCTGTGCTCGGTACTGAAGCCCAGCTAGCCAACCAACCTCTTGCGTAAGTCACCCGCCGAACTTTTTCGAATCATGGTTGACAGTCGATTAATCCCG
This sequence comes from Ochlodes sylvanus, assembly GCA_905404295.2. NCBI lineage: Eukaryota > Metazoa > Arthropoda > Insecta > Lepidoptera > Hesperiidae > Ochlodes > Ochlodes sylvanus. The sequence goes on from FR990144.1 coordinate 9,926,159, forward strand.
GGTTTTAATTTTAAGAAAAATAGGTAACGCCATCTGTTGAGTGATGTTTAAAGTGTTAACTAAAAGGCCGGGTCACCTCTGGAACGGCTGGACCGATTTTGACGGGACTTTCACTGGCAGATAGCTGATGTAATAAGGAGTAACTAAGCTACTTTTATTTTAGAAATTTAATAACTTTTTGTTATTATTCTACGTGGACGAAGTCGTGGGCACAGCTAGTATATGATATTTACAATTACATATTGGATTATGGTAACTAAATCAACGCAACCGTACTGTACCATTCCATTCCCGTGATTTACGTTCCCCCACCACAATAGCGTTAAACATTTAATGCAACCATCTTCTCCACTAAGAAGCTTCACTTCAAATAAGAGAAAAAAGAAATAAAGTAAAGTATAAGTGTAATCGATTTATAAATCTAACACAATAGACCAAGTACTTCCCATACGTCACTCGCACGGCGTCGGAGCGCAGAACGCGAGGCTTTCTGTGAGTAAGGCACTAGGGCACGCCGTGGCACGTTGGTTTCATTCACCGGACGGTGAAGGGGCGAGGGGGGAGGTACTGTCGGGTACCGGACGGGTGTTGGAGCCGCGATGGTTGCCGTTAACGTCGTCGCAGAGCGCAAGCGGCCGTGCAGAGGTTCGGTTAGGCAGTAACGCGACGCGCTCGTTGGCTAGTTGGGAAGTATGGTGTAGTTGTTGAGTTGACGGCTGGCCTTCCACTTGGATCACTGCCTTTTCTCTTCTTGGCTTGGCATTGGTGATGCCTTTGTTACTTATGTCCGTGGGTGACAGATCACCAATAATAGGTGGTTCGTCTCTAACTTACAACTTTAGAACATTATGATGAACTCTTAGGTGTGCAGGTTTACTGCAGAAGTCCATGCCGCCGCCATGCGGCACAGGGAATCCTAGTGCGTGGGGAGGGCCGGGGGGGTATGACTGTGTAAGCTGACGTCATAATGCAGACGTCATAATGTCTCCTGTTGATAACCCTAAACGTTGTAAGGCAGTATCAATCAAAGCGGTTGTCCAGTCTGCGTGACGACAGTCTTATATCATCTGTGGCGCCGGACAGCGCCTTTCTTCTTTCACTGCGGTTAGTAAGATCTGCCGCCAGTCCGCGAGCGGTCGCCGCTATGCGCATAGACCTGTAGCGCCCGCGCCCGTGCAGTGACCAGTGCCCAGTGTCAGTGGCCAGCGCCATGCGCCCCCTCGCCCTGCTGCTGCTGCTGGCGGCGCTCCCCGCCCGAGGCCAGGAGGAGTCCTTCGCCAGCTCGTTCCTCTCAGGTCAGTCCAGCTCCACACTTTCTACCCCACTTGCATATATTACTGTAGAAACTGAATGTTCGCTGAATTGAAATAAGTACCAACTTATTCGGATGCGGAATTCGAAACCGCTAGTGACGGGTAATTAGCACGTAGAGGTTCCGGATTCAATGTCCGGCGAGACAGTGTTTGGACAGGCGCGGGCTTTTGGGAAAGTTTCTCTAACTGTTTCTATAAGTGATAAATGTTTTTTATGTAACATCAAACGATTTTGATGTTTGATTTGATTAAGATTTTTTTTACGATTACGAAGGTTATTATCAATTTGTATTGATAATAAATAACCTTGAGAGCTAGTACTACGGAAAATATTAAATAACAACCCATGGTTGGACGCACTAACTTATAAAAGCCTATTCACACTCCTCTTGAAGACTCGCACATCATACACAGGCGGAACACCGACGCAGGCAAACTATTCCAATCCTTCGCAGCGTGCATAATGAGCGACGATACAAACAGCGTTGTTCGTATCGGTGGGATGTTCAAGGCGAAAGGGCAAATACGCCGAACATCGGGTTGTACGATGGAAGAATGGGGATGAGGGTATCGAATAATTCCTGCGCATCATCTCCAAAATGTACCCTATAGAAGCGAGACAGGCTAGCAACTCTGTACTATAAAACACGACACTGACGTCAGTATAAAACACGAAAGTAAAAAGGTTGGAAAAGCTAGTAGGGAGCCGGCTGACGGCGGGTGAATGAGATGGTGGATGCTGAGCTGATAAGATATAATGAGATAGAATCCCACTGCATACAGTTTACTTGTACTGTAGTTTAATGTAACCGAATATAATCAAAAATATTTTATTTATGCACAACGTTTTAACATTTGATGAAATCGCTGTTTTCATAATTTCCCTGCGACATAATAATATTCCAACACATAAAACGTAAACGTTAACTCATATCCCGCACTAGGATTCCCCATGTCGCGGGCGGCATCGACAACATGAATTAGACATCACTAACATCCGAGAACAAACATTCATCTATCACTTAATCATCAGCCCCGGCTGGGAATCGAACCCAGAACCCCCCGCTTTGCAGGCAGGGCCACTATCAAGGCTACGCGGTCGTCACTTTATCATTTACTTCGTCAAACTTTCATCTACACATTCAAAACGGTTTTCTTGCCTATCTATACATAACATTGACAATAGTGATTAGTAAATTAAAAACACTATTTTCTGGTAAACAGCTGACAAATGAGTATGTATTTTATGTGAATAAGCTTATGAGGTACTCCTAGATACGACAGGGTAAAACAGAATAAGCAAATCACTTCAACAACAGAACGCTTTGATCACTCCGCTTTGTACGCAACTGCTAAGCGAGCGCCTCCTAAACGCTGACCGTCTAACAGTACAAGATCCTTCATACGCCTCAAGTTATTATACGCCCGTGTTCGTACTGACGTATCGACGTACTGGCGTACCGACGTAACGACGCAGCTTCGCGGCCGCGACTTGAACAATAACACAAATGAAACTGCAAATGTAGGTTTCGAGATGCGATCATATCGGTTGGACACAGGGTTGCCACGTGTTTTTGAAGAAAAACGATAATTAGAATTAGGTGAGGCTCTTACTAACGTTAACTAACTGCACGATTACTAACAACAACTAACAAGACTTACTATTACTAACAGTCCCTACCCTAGTTCTCATATCTATTAACGAACTAACCAAGTAACATTAACAACACCGTTATTATAACACCGCCTGCTAAGTGGACAATATGATTGAATTGAATATTATTGCGTTAAACCAAATATAAATAAAACATCCTTATCACTTCGTAAGTGATAGCCCTTAAAGTCACCTATTAACTCTTATTGTTCTCTCGCTCTAACTCTCAAAAGCCTATACCTACTCAGGTTTTTAGAATATTATCTCGAATTTTGTTCATAACATTGTTTGTTACTCTAACTAGGTGACTATACATAAATAATATACTTATAGGTAAAAAGCGCGACAGTTGTGTGGGAACCTTCGCCCCACATACGCAATATGTATAATTATGTAGTTTATTATATATCACACATGTACAGAGTGCGTAATTAATGACGAATAGTATGTTGTGTAATAATTTTTCTATAATATATTGCATATAACGAACTACGATACAATTGCCAGTACAATTGCCTTTAGCAAACTACGATACTATAATAATATATGTAGTAGGTAGAGGAGGTAGCCCTAGCGGCGGCGCGCGGCGTGGCTTACCGCGTACAGCGATTGTTTTACTTTCTAAACACCATGCCGATACAGCGCGCCCGCCCGGCGTCGCTTAATATATTTATTTCAACTAGAAAACTACGGCTCCGACTGACATCGCTGAAAAATTTAATAAGTGGAATTTTATAGTTCATAGTTCATACTTTGTGCAGAACTATCATCCCCCAGCCAGCTTTCAGATGGGAAGTAGGTATTAATTAACTCAAGGACACGGGGCTATAGATATACCTGTAAAGAAACGAATGCCTGCATTATATTACATCCTACTACACAAAATTAATACATACAGATACATAAATAAATATCTCCTAACATATGTTTATGTGTTGACTGGGTTAATCTAAGTTTAAATATCTATTTACCAGAGGAAAAACAGAAAATAAATGGTAAATGAATTACAATACAATACGAGTAGAATTTAGTAAATTGAAAGATGTGTGTTCTAAGATATTTGTCATAACAGCGATGTTAAACGAAAACTCGAAATTTCCTTCTGGCCTTGCACAAAGTACATAAGGGGTTAGAGATATGCCAACAGTGGACCAAACTTAATACACATGCAAGTGACAATTTCTAATATCCGAGAGACCGAAGTTTAATCTAAACTAGCTCAGTGTGATTCGCGCAACCCCAGGGGATCGCCAATATAAGGGATCGCCAATAAGGAGCATCACGCTGCCGAAATGGTCAGACTGTCAGTAAGTCAGTACGTTCTTCCTTTATTTTTCTCCATGTGTCCACGGGCGAAGGTGGCCAGTTAGTCTCGACTTGTCCCGAACCCAAAATCCATCAAATCGCGCACTGTCGGCCAACAGTCACCATATCATTGTTAATCATCATTATAAGTTAAAGGTGCCAAAAGATTTTATCTGTTATAAAAGAAAACACCTTAGCCATTCTATCAGATAACAACCTAAGAACAGGTCGTCAATCTAATCAGTCTAATGAAACAATCGAGGTGCCCGCGCGCAGGTGCGGGCGTGCGCCGCTCGCCGTGCGCCGGTGCGCGCTATATGGAGCGCAGTACCGTTCGCGCCGTTAATTATGCGGCTTGGCTTGGCGATACAGTTTAGGCAATCATCGCTACGACCATCACGCCATCTGGTGTCTGAGGTCGAACTGTTTAGGTTAAGCCGGCAAACAAGCCGACGACGATCTGATGGTAACATAATGGCACCGTGCGTCGCCGCGTCGCCCGCGGACATCGGCGACATTAAATGTATCGAAGCGTTGTCGGCAAGAAAGGAGGCAATGGAAATGGAAAGAAAGATGATTGGTGATTGAATTGGTGAAACGATTAAGATAGAGCTATTTTGCGAATTTATCTTTACGCAGTCCTAATAAACATACATACATACATACATATAATCACGCCTCTTTCCCGTAGCGGTAGGCAGAGACCACTTCTTTCCACTTGCTACGATCCTTACATACTTATTTCGCTTCGTCCACTTTCATTATTACCTTCATACATGCTCTTCAGTTTAAGGTACTTTTGACCTGGCCTTTTTTCAAGACGTCCCTGAATTGATCTCGAAACGTCCGCCTAGGTCTACCCCTTCCAACACTTTCATTCACACTCGCCTTACACACACATTACACTTTTTTCGTGAAACCGTACAGCCGGTGTACTCGTATCTATATAAAAGACATCAACGCATTCTACGGTAAGGTCTCGATAAGTTGCATTCTAATTTTAGTTGACTTTGAATACATTATCACATTTTGTAATGTCGTAGAGACGAGAGTATAATAATAATAAGTATTTTAGCTCTTAGTTATCGAGTTATTGTATAGAGGTGTCTTAGTTATATTATTGTTACTTTCTGCAATCCAAAATCAATAGGTACGCGAAGAGAAAACTTGTTGTACCTTTTTGTGTACCTAAAGGAGTGCGCACATTACACCAACTCGACGTCAACTCCACTCCGACTCCACTCCGTTTCAACTCCGACGTTCCGTTCCCCGATCAACGCTTCATCGACGTCAACTCGACTCCGTCTCCACTCCGTTTCAACTCCGACGCTATTTACATTACGTCATTGTGTCGGTCGACGCGTGGACTACTCGTCTACGGTGAGTCGTCAACGCAACGTCGACGCGTTGGTCTCGAAACGGAACGGCTATGGGTGTAGGGCGAGCCGTACAGGGCTTTAAGTATAAGTTCGAAATTCAACCTTACCTTCAAAGATATAAGGCTCATAATTGAATGTTAGCTTTGTCAAGGTTTTAGTCGCGTTGGCGTCGGTCGGTCGTGGAGTCGTTGTACTGTGCGCACTCCTTAATGCATGCTTAGGTGCTTAGGTTAGATTTGGTACACTTAAGTACTTAAAGTTTGGAGAAGTGCAAAAAGATAAATTGTCTTACAATGTTTTTGTAAGACATTCATTTATTACAAAAATTCTTCATTACAGAAAATGAAACATTAATCATCATCATCAATGTGGAATAATTCTCTATCAAAATGAATTACGGTCGAATTTCGAGCGCAGAGCAGTTACTAGTTTAAATAGATAAAGTTTTGCGTCAACACTTTGCCGGAGCGACTCAAACAGCTTTCAAACTAATTTTTATTTACAAACAGATTACCCAACGTATTACCGCGTGTAATCTTGCTGCACCAGTGCAAGCGCGGTTCAAGGGGGGTCCAACGGCAGGGGCTTGGGGGGTCCAGGGGCGAGGGGGTGGGGCGTCCAAAGAGGGGGCTTGCGGAGAAAGTCCTGCAGACGCTCGGACGCCGCGTGCTCCCATTCAGCTGCTGCGAGTACATTCGGTTGTTTCAAGTTCATTGACGGTTCACTGAAAGTTAGCCGCCGGCCGGCCGGGTTACGCCAGCTGATAGTTTAGCCATAAACTTTATTACGACGACGTCACGGAGTAGACTTTCTTCTCGGGACGTATGATTATATTATAGCATAGTTATAGTTAGTTCGTCGCATTAAATTGATTCATTTTATGAGGTAAAATAGACATTAACAAAATGGTATTGACAACAGTTCAATAGCATTACTTAGACTTTGACCAAATGTTTTTTTTTTGTGGTCATTGACCCTGTCTGGGTCCTCCGTGCTATTGACGAACTTTAGTTATTTATTACTTTGTCAAAAATTACAAATTTTTGGAAACCGATTCCGATCCGATATTCCACAAAAATGGGAGATTTTACTTTCTGGATTGACTTATACCTAACTTGTTATGGTAACCGCTGCCACAGCGAAGCGTGGACCGGTTTATCTATTTCAGTTCGATTTATCTATTTTTGTAATAAAGTAACGTTATCTACCACCTAAAAACACATTATTATTATGATTAGTGACCCTGTCAGTCCCAAGTTGGGTCGCAACAAACATTATTTGGTACATTTAAGTGTTATGTGTGAAACTTTATAAATGAAATGCAGCAGATTGCATATTATTTAACGTCGCGAATGACTCAACCAATTGAGACGAGAGAAATCATTTTTTAAGACGCTACGAACGCTGAAAGTGAATTTAAATTGCATCAGAATTGGCGTGAGTTAAGTTCAGACATACTTAAAATTCATAGCTTCTGTATAGAGTTCACCCGGTAGTAACACCGCCCGCCACGGTATATGGTACCATTTCTACGGTGTAATAATTGTTTGATCAGCAATTGTGTTCCGGAGAGGAAGGTGTGGAGCCGGTTACACTTTAAGGGTCATCCAACTGGTAACAATTACTAACAGGACTATTATTAACAACTAACAGAACTAATTTTACTGTCCATGGGTACTCAATCACTTACCATCAGCTGGTCGGCAGGTTTGTGGACTATTTACATAAAAAATCATAGGCAGTCTTATAAGTTTTTTGATCGTTACAAACTCTTGTACTGCAAGCGATTCTGCAATTTGTTATCAGACCACTGCGCGTCTTCCACCCGGAGCACTACGTCACAGCATGTTGCTGACGCGAACACAAAAGATTTTTTCCTACAAAATCGTCTAACGCGCCTCTAGAAGTTTTCACTTCCAAACCAAATGTTCCCAGAACCTTTCTAATACATATACATACGAGTATGTACGAGTATATATACGAAAAGAATTAAATTGCAAAAATGTGCGTGTGTTTATGTCCTAATGTATGTGTGTGTGTGTGTGTGTGCAAACCTGTTAAAGTACTAACTAAACAAAACAGCAAATACATATAAAATACCGTTGAGTATCGTCGACCAACCCCGAGTGTCACGCCACCGGCGCGGCGGCCGACGACCCGCGTGAAAGCCAGCTCCGATAACACGACGGTACGACCGTCGGTCGCACACGTCACTTGTTATAATGGTGACGTAACCACTGGGGCCCGTGACAGTGACCCAGACGGTCGGTCCCGGGTTTGATACCCGGAGATATTCGGTTTCTGCTAAATGTACTTTCAACATAAAGGTGAAGGATATCTTTACCTACCTACCTATCAATCGGTAGATATTCCAATTGAATAGTTAAGGCGCGAATTGATCTGAACTGAACTATATTTATGAAAATGAAATAAATTGAGAAAAATTCACTGCAATTTTTAAACATATCTAGGTTGAAAAAAGGTATACCTACTACCCTAGAGGTAGGTACGTTATTTTAAAAATATCTACGGTTCATGCCGGCTTTAAAGATAAATTAATATGACCAGGGTTGACTAGTTAATAAACTGCAACAAGCGACTAAAATAATGTTCGTGTGCGAATATCAATAAAACCAAACGGCGACATTATGGACAAGTTATTTATTCTATGATGATGAAATTACAATAATTTGAGTTAACAAGTTATTCAATCAAAGATGACCACACTCGCCGGCTTATAACTTCTGTAACACACCTTTCACATCTCACCACATCGTCTCCGCTACTCTCCTTCCTCCACATATTATCTTAAATATTTGCTTGTTTAAAACAAAAAAATCCCATTACAATATACAGAAAAAGTTTAGATAACAAAACTGTTTTAGTGTAACAAGATATCTTTTGTACAAATACATTATTCAACTTTTATTCTATGATTTAAGATGTCATAAATAAATATCAAGACGAGCTGTTAATGTATACCCTCTTCAGCTAAACAAGTAAGATATAATCTATTGTACACGGATCCACTGAGACGCATCGACTGGTGTACAGTTAGGGTTGCCAACCGGAGCATATTACACAGCTTCATTCTTAGTGATTTAATAACGTGTAGTTTTTTCAAACTAGAATGCATAGCATATACCTATAGCAGTACTGTCTGCTGCCATAAGCCCCTATCCTGCTCGATGTTTGAGACAATATCTCATGAATTGACTCATTTCAGTCGTGTATTGTCAACGTTGGACCACACCACTGGGGTGTCGTTTACAATTTTTTTTTGTAACCACACCACTGCCTACGCATAATAAACAATTGTAAAAAAATATTGTTAATGATTGTAATTAATTTGCTCATTCGATTCTATTTATACGCTAGTCAAGAAAAACATATTTATGTATCGTTACTTGTTAAAGGCTGAAAAATGTACTGTTGTAAAACAACTACTTATCACCTATTCTAATTTCTATACATAATATAATTAAATGGTGTCGTGGGACACCAGGTAGGAACGAAGTTCCTTCGGCTAATGAAGGCAACGGCGAACGAAAAGAAAGAGGGAGAAAGAGAAAGGTATTATACACTACTCGCTTGTGTATGCGACTGTCGCGCCTGCGCACGTCTCATTTAACGGTTTTATTCCACGGATTTTTTCTTACGGTTTTACTATCACATATTTTTCAGTTCGGTCGCGCAGCAAAATCCCTATCCCCTCCAAGCCTGCCGTAAGGAACTTCGTTCCAATATCTGGATACCTGAGTCCAGCAGTGGGACAGCTATTAGTAGCGATGACGATCTATTTCAATAGGCTATTTTAGAAATCACAATATTTTGCGGGGGAACCGTTGACAACCCTAGGCAGTGTACAGTGTATAATAGATGGCGAGTGATAATTTCGTATCGTATGTACTTTCGTTTTCGGGCACCGCTCGGCGCGGCGCGGCGCGGCGTGCGGCGCGCGGCGTGCGGCGGCGATTTCTCCGCTGCGTTAGGTCATCGGGTAACGGTTGTACGGCACTGACCCGAGGCACGAGCGTGAGCGGGAACCGAACTACTGACAATTTTTATGTTAATAACCGACAAACATCAGGTTTGTCATTTTAAGTTAAGTGGTCATCGTCGAGTATGGACATCCGTAACACCAGTGACTCAAGTAAGGGCTTGCAGTCCTCGATGTTAAACAAATACTGTAGGGATAGTAAAACACCTACTGTAACCAATAATAACTAAGTGGCTTGTGACGCACCAGCCGCAATGCAATGAAAGACTCGACTTTCTATCCTACACGCACCGTTACACCACTAGTTTTAGAGTTCCGTACCCAAAGGCGGAGCCTTTTATACGTGTAATATGTTTCCGCTTTAACACTTAATCCTTCTAAAGATTACTGTAGAAGGCATTAAAAATGACTAGCGTCCCCGGGTTTAAGGTAATAAATCCACCGCTGTCGCTCGCAACTCGGACCGGACGTTTTCCTTTCATTAGCCGATAACGTGGCAACATTGGCGAGTAGGCCGCCGGGATTAACGGCACTCGCCCGCCCCGGGAATGTCGCCCGGCGACTTTGGGCTAGGATCACGCCAGGTGACAGGTATGAGGTATGGCCGGTGTTACACGTCACTCTATTGACGTGGCTCTGGCATTTGGCTAAGAATTATTGTTGATTTTGGAGAACTGTGTGTAGATTTCTTCACCATGTTTCCTTCACCGAAAACAGTACCGAATAGTTATCTCATTGGAAAAATGTTTTGTAGAAATTAAACTTGTTTTGTGTTCGTCAGTTACTTAATTAACTTTGTCCGAGGTAGCTGCCAGCTCTTCGGTCTCCTGTGATGTCGACTAACCTTTTTGCTATTTCCTTAAAAAGCTTAATAGCACTAGGACCCCACGGACCAAGGGTCTCTTGGAGACCGAAGAGCTGGCAGCTACCTCGGACAAAGAATTAGCCTAGCTATTCAAAGGGGGAACGCTGCCAGTATCTTCGGAACCTTGCCTAAAGGGACTCCTTTTAATAATATTTTTTAGTTATTATGTTATTTTTTAACTTTTTAGTTTTAGGTTTTGTGTATATTATTTAAGTTTATCTAATTAAAATTAACATACAGTATTAGTCTATAAAAAAAAAATTAACTTTTAAAAATAATATTAATGTAGCAAACGAGCTTGCAGCATCGCCCTTCCGCTGCCGCCTATGACTACTGTGACCGACCTAGAACAAGACTCAAATGGGGACTGGGATGGTTAGTCCAGTTATGTATCATGGAAACACATAGATCTCACAAACACTTACGACATAACAACAACCATATATCTGATCTGTCACAGAAATAAATAGGGTTGAATTGTTAACGACTTTAAAGTTAATCCATTTGAGACATGGTCAACCTCGGCTCCGCCTGAGTCGCTCAGGTTCACCAACGGCTTGCGACGATTATTTTTAAGTCGAATCTAGACCTCCTCAACTACGGAGGTTCCCATGCTCTATAGTGGCCGGTAATGGATTGAAGCCAATGAACCTTTAAAATGGTAAAATATTATTTTAAAAAGGTACCTTGGTTCCCTAGATTACCCTTCAAACATATACAAACTTAAAAAATTCACTTAATATATTAATAGACCAAAATTAGAGCCGAACAAAACGTATAAGGATAATTCATAATGGTTATGTGGTCGCATCAAGGTCGGGCCGATAACGGCACTCGGCCGCGGAATGCGGCCCGGGCGGTTTTAGGATAACCACTTAACCGGGAGGATACTGGCCCACGATACCCGGGGTATCAGTCATGCAGCCCTGATTCCTCTCAGTTGCGTGCACAGTACACTCAATGAAAATATAATGGACTTACTACTCGTAACAATACAAAAGAGATAATGGTCTTACGAAACAAAAAAACTGAGTGTCTCTAGATTGTTTTTGTTTAACAAATAATTTATTTGACGGAGGTAGTTTTAAATACACTGTTGAACGTCAAATATTTTACATGTACCCCCGTTACGCAAAGGTACCATATTGAAGTGGTATATTAAAGAGGAGAAGAAAGGAACTCTTCGGCACATCTTTTAAAAACAATACTAATCTTATTAATTCCAAAGTATTGGTGTACATAGACAAAAGTACAAACACAAGTAGTAGATACTAATAAAATTGTGCTACGGTGTAGGTTTGTTGCTCTATAACTTAATGCTAACATCATTTTTTTTACCACACTAACGGCAAAATGAAAAAGAAGGGTTATACTTATGACTGAGGTCCATATTATATATTTTTTTATGTATGTATGTTCACCTATACCCGCAGAACCTCCTAACTACGAGTAGACGTTTATTATAATTAGTGAAATACGGTAATTATCGTTAATATTATAAAGTTGTACATCTTTTGTTTGATCGCTTCTGATGAGCTTTATGTTAATATTTAACAGCTATGAGTAACTTCAAGCGTTAGGATTAACTTTGGCATAATTCCTACTTTCGTTACTATGACAACCGTTATCATAGCGTAGCATCACATTTTAACTACTCATGTGGTAGCGTGGCTGGATTTAGCCACAGAACTACGTTTATTATTTTGCTTCTCTTTTTCGAATAAAACGTAAGTAAAGTTACAATTCGTAACATTTGATACAGACATGGTCGTCAGTGAAATCTATTTCAGTTCCACGAATTGGTTCTCTAACGAGCGTGTTCGCGCCAGTGGCGCCTCTAGCGGCGCGCGCGAGAACCACTCTAGTATGGGAACTGGGAAAGTTGAAACAGGTTCCGCACACAACATACACACGTGGACACAATATATTTATCATGTTTTTTATTGTTATGTTTATCGACGTTAGACTCCAGGTTTATAACTTTTTACTATGTTCTTACTGTTGTATAATATTTCTGCTAGCTAGCTAGTTAGTACGATAAGTTATTTTTTGTTTAATGTACCTACTTATGTCGTTTTTTGGTCAAATTATAATTCTGTACGGCAGAAAAAATATTTTTGTTTCGAAAATTATATGGCTCACATTTAATATTAGTGACATAAACACTTTTCGTCGTACCTATTATGGGAAATCATTTTTTACTTCATATTATAACTATCTAAACTAATGTATTAAAGTTTATGGGTTTGTTAGTTTTTTTAACGCTGTAATCTCTGGAACCGATTTACTCAAGCGAAGTTAAAAGATATTCTTTTTTTGGACGTCCAAATATATTTTAAGCGAAACGGAACCCAAACAGCATTCGGCGAGGCAGCAGTCGCCACTGCTGACTCGTGTATTCGAGGCATGCGCCGCGACGGACGCCGGCTGCACATGAATAGCTCGCGAAATAGTTAAGCAAGTAAAAGTGCGCATTCCGAGACCGGCCATCGAAACACACGACACTCGCTCACTACTGACTCATTTGTGTTAATTAGCAGAATAACACAGATGACACATTACAGGATAAATACATGTCTCCACTAGAGCTCAAGTCGCAAAACGTGTCTCGAGACTTGTATAAGGCACATTTATCTGAGACATTAAGATGGAGGAGTGGTGTAAATGGCCGTCTTGGTTTGTCTAGGAGCTGAGCGCTCCCAAAAGAGGTCCCAGGTTGGGAGTGTGGTGTGTGTGGGAGAGAGTGAGTGGAATTTGATGCAATTTACGTGTTAGATCATTTACATTATTACATATACGTATCGGCTTTGCGATACAAATGCACGCTACGGACGAGGCTTTACATCTTGTTTTCTGGTTGTAAAAATGTTATAACATTTTAGTTTACACTTTAATATTGTTTATTGCAATAGCAAATTAAAAACTTTTCAATCATTTTTTAAGACGTATTACTTTTTATTCGAACTCACTTTTTCAATTAACAAAACAACTTATTGTTGTTACATTAAAATTAATCAACAATTATTTTGTACAGATTATGTCACATTATTTTTATTATATTTATATATTGTATTGTCTCCAGGTCTCCTGGACACGCTGGACACGCAGGTGGACGACAAGAACTGCCCCGGCGTGTGCATGCACGCGCTGGCCTCGCTCATCTGCTCCAACGTGCTGGAGGAGGTGGACTGCCCCAACCCCTCAATGAAGTGCTGCGTCGACGAGCCCCTCGGTCAGAACACGTTCAATCTCGCATTTGTTTTCAAATTAGAGGTGCACGTTAGGTCTGGACCGGTTCGATGCTTGACTGACCCCAAGTTCGGGAGTCAAAATTTCAAACTTAAACTTCAAACTGATAAGTTTCTATCACTGCACTAAATCTATACATATGAAACAGTAACCCATGACGATACAAAGTTGAAAGGAGAATGATTACTTTTGCCTACACTTTTCTCATGCGTCAAAAGTTCTCCAGAATCATAATTATTAACTTTTAATCTAACCGTTGTCTAGGCATTAGAATCAGTATTTTTAACAACGAATTGTCTAGCATGGTTTTAAGGCTGGATTTTCGGATGTACCTATGTTTAATATTAAATGAAATCGTAAACCCCCTCTTGGGTTCGTCATTGTCACGATATTGAGTTTACCACGCGTGTACCTACTGACAATAAATGAGTTTTTGTATTTGATAACACTCGTAATGTTTGTTATCTCCGAACATATAGGTAAATGCCGGTGCCTTGGCACAGGGTATCCTAATGCGTTGTATGAATATTTATTTGTTTAACTCGTTCCCAGGCAACGACACGTCGGTGACCACCCGGCGACCGTTCACCACGCGGTACACCACCACCGAGGAGTCGGAGGAGGAGGAGGAGCTGACCACGCCCGCGCCGCACGACCGTTACAAAGACAGGGGTAATTATTAGGTACATCATTACCTATTAGGATTACACTTACTAATACTCACTATATGAATGTATATTTAGGATAGTAGGATTAAAATCATTGATCATCACTCCCCTAGCAAGTGCCGATGTAAGGGCCACTGACACCCCGGGCAAAAATATTGTGACGCCCTCTTAAGAGATGCACCACGGGAGACAGGAGACTCCAGCGCCAGACCTCGGCGGCTCCTAAATTTGTCGGCCTGCACCATCCGTCGTCCATCCATCATCCTTTGTGCGTCCACTGTTGGGCCTCCCCTAAAAGCTTTCTCTGAGCTGCCTCTTCTTCAGATCGTCAGTCCACCTGGTCGGGGAAGACCTATATATATACTCCTTTTTTTCCCCTTACCGGTTCATTAATTACCCGTATTCATTCCAGGTAACATCGCGTGTCCCGGCGTGTGCGTGGAGTCCAGGCTGACGCAGTACTGCGAGGCCTACCTCAACTCGCAGGAGCTGTGCGTCCCGGGGAAGATGTGCTGCGTGTCCCGGGACGGGTACGGGGACAGGCCTCCGTCCGACCTCATCGTACCCAACGAGAAGAAACATTCTACTAAGAGACCTACAACCGCTGTGAGTAATTGTTTTTAATTTTTTTCAAGTTTCGGCAATGATTTTTTATGGATTTTGTGAAAACTCTTTAGGCAATGTTCGATATTTGAATATTTTCTTTGTATGATATGACTGTGTCATTAATGTGTAATATATAAAGAATTTTCCTTTCCAAAGAACCGTTTTTACTTTTATCCTAGTTTTCTAGAATCACTGCATCATTTTATTATCAAGAGGTTTTAAACGCAAACAAGCATGCAGTACCATCCTTATCCAACTGCCCATGACAATTGTAACCGACCTAGAAGTAGATTCCAATGGGAACTAGCTTTATTTTTATTTGTTTTTTTTATTTTGACAATCCACTTTGTTTGAACACTATAACAAAATGAATTATAAGACCAAAAACGAATTCCTTATACAGGTAAACGGTTGAATTTGTTTATCAGATCAAATTTTGTATTGTATGTGCGTGTGTGCGCATGTGTAGGTTTGTATGTGCATGAATAAATTTGATTAATTTTAATTTTTTCGTTTTTATGCTATGATTATTAAATGATTAATGTATTGTTGCGATTGCATTTAAATTAATTTATTTTATTTCAATTTAATATTGCCAAACTGTTGCATGTCGATATCGGCCAAATATGTTTGAACTACCAAAAAATTCTACCATCCTGTACGAGTATGTTTACGATATGAAAGCGTGTTCTTAATTTATCAAACTATTAATAGTATTAATATACTCTAGTTATATTTTAAAACTATAAATTCTAGCTAACAACAACGGCCCCCGCGAAGTACAAGCCGGGTCGCAAGTGCCGCGGCGACTGCATCAACGGGCTGTTCGCGCTGCTCTGCGACCACGTCGACGAGGACGCCGTCTGTCCCTCGGAGGGCACGTGCTGCCTCACCGAGTCCAAGAACCCGGAGACCACCACGCGGCGGCCTACCACTTCACCACGGCCCACCACGCCGGTAAGTTCAACATATTTACTGCTACCCTGCTATCCCACTTCTGGATTCGGACCTCCTGTCATTAATATACTAGAAGTAAGTAACGTAAGTTAGCATTGTAACCGGTATACATTATTATGTTAAGAAATAAGCTAATTTATCATGCAAATACTCCTGTCAGGGAAAATTTATTGATATTACTGCGTATCTGTATGACTGCTTAGTGGCAAAATTTCTTGAAAGCTTCCGTACTCCGGAGCGCACGTAAAACAGTTTATCAGTGAACATTTAAAATGACACACGATGACAACACGATGACCATAAGGGACATGTTAACGGAGCGGCCGAGCTCCAACTGTTCACGTTCCGTACTTAAACATATTCGTGCGGTGTAGAAAACTTCGATAGCGTGATTCAGGCCTGTGACGTGTGTGCGATTCATAATTAATTTCAATTGGGTATCTTATAAATGCGTTGGTACCGTTGGTACCGTCCGCAGCCCCCGCTGCCGCGCTGCCCGGGCTACTGCTTGCTGAACATCATGGCGGCCTTCTGCGAGCGGCCGGCCGTGCTGCTGGCCAGCACGCACTGCAAGCTCAGCGGCTCCGTCTGCTGCGACAACACCAGGTACACCGCCCACCTGCGGCAACGTACAGTTCCTTTTCGACGGTATAGTACGGCCGGCGGTTCTAGGCCGCTCTGAACTTTGTTCGGATCGCTGCGCAGAAGTCAATTTTAGGATCGAAATAGTGGCAAGACGCGCGGGGTGTCACTTTGAGCATTGTTTGTTGCAGTCACACGCTCAGTGTTCGTGTCGCTATCTCTCTCTAAAGTAGTGTACCTGCGCACCATCTCCGAAAGCCTAACTTCAGACCGGCCTAGAACCGTCGAACGTACTTGGTTCTTATTGCAAGTAGCCACATTGCTTCGATTCGGCAGTCGGTCTCTGCAAGCCACGGCGGTCAGTCGTCGGTTACGTTCCGGTGAAGTAGGATATAATTAAATAAATCAAATGAATACTAACCCACGACCCGATAACAAACATTTATTTGTTACATATAGGTACACAAACAAGCTTACAAGTGTCGTATTCGCTGAAGATTATTGTGGATTGGATTTGTAATAAAACAGCATAGGTCCTTATACAAGCAGCCGACATATTCTTTTTTATTGATTTCCCATAGACTACGCATACATAGACATGAATGACATATGTCACAGAGTATAATATTAATAAACACCACAACAAGCTACCGATGTTAAGCGGTCACCGTCCCTCATGAACATCGGTAACACCGATACGTTGCCAGCCGAGTTAGAGAGAAGTAAATAAAGACATTTCTTTCTCTCTCAAACCCCCAGCCAGGACATAACGGTTATTTTATCGAATGATTCGAACAAGGGAAAGATAGCTAGCCAAGGTCTACCACCACACATTGGTGCCGCGATCAGAGGAGATTCCATAAATAACAATGGGCTCGTCTACCATCGGATGCTGCTCAGCATGGTGTACCTTGAGTAAAGTTGGCTTAGACTCGAGGATGGACAGCGCCCTCGAGGACGTAAGGCTAGAGTCGAG
Source organism: Ochlodes sylvanus (assembly GCA_905404295.2). NCBI lineage: Eukaryota > Metazoa > Arthropoda > Insecta > Lepidoptera > Hesperiidae > Ochlodes > Ochlodes sylvanus. The sequence continues at coordinate 9,943,713 of FR990144.1, forward strand.
GATGGAAGGCCATACTCCATAGTGACTCGTCCTGTGCAGGGTCCCGCCGCGCACCACGCCGCGGCCGACCACCACCACCACGACGACCACGACCACGCCCGCGCCGACCGACCCCCGCCCCGACTGTCCCGGCTCCTGCATCGTCTCTCTGCTCTCCTTCACCTGTTTCCGTGAGTGTTGTTTATTTATTTATTTAAGCTTTTTTGATCACCATGAGGCAAATATTAGGGTACAAATGGCGAGATTACCTAAAGTTAGTGGTTTATTGTTATTGAAGTTTTATGTATAATTGTATTTAAAGTAAGATAGCCAAGTAAAGCAGTGATAGTGAAGTAGTTCTGGGATCGAATCCTGTAAACTCTTCTAATTTAAAAAAATCGTACGCGCATCAGAAATTATCACGTTTCGGTGAAAACATCGTGAGAAAGCCCTGCACACCTGAGAGTTCTTCATAATGTTCTCAAGTGTGCTAATCCACGTTTGACTAGCGTGGTGTGCTATGGCCTGTATCCCTGACAATGTGAGATGAAACCCGTGCCCAGCAGTGGGACAGTTATGGGTTGCGATGATGATGATGTTTTGTCGCAAAGATAACTGATAATAATAACGGGGAGCACAGGAAATAGATAAGCTTTTCAGCATTCAGTTAATATATCAGAAAACTATAATTATGAATGTTGAGATAACTGGAGGGAAAACTTAACGCACAATAATATTATCTAATTTTTATTCAGTAATTTGTAATGGTAACGGCACCTATTACTATAATTATCTTCACCGCTCGCCGACGCTCGTACAACCTTCATGATCTTGCCCAGGCAACGCCGAAATGACGGACGTGTTCAAGTGCAAAAAGGCGGGCACCCAGTGCTGCGCGCCCAAGTCCAAGGTGCAGGAGGCGGTCGGGGTGCAGCGGAACGACAGCTTCCCGCTGGCCACCCCCGCCTACACCGCCTACACGCCACACCCCCACACCGTCGCGCACAACGCTGTCGCACTCACCACCCTGCCGCGTAAGTACCAAACGAAGGAGGGAAATAAATGTTGAGACTTATTATCAAGGATGAGATAAATATTGCGTAAATAAGAAACGACAGTAAAAACTAAAGAATTGGTTATTTAATCGTATTGTCAATATTATGATAAATAGTTAACAAATATACATAGAAGGGGAGTATAGCTACAAGATAATAAGTAAGTCAAAAGAGTTCACGCCCAGCATGGTCGCGGGAACGCCACGGCCGCTGGTTTTAGAGCGACCTACAAGTCGTGCAGTTCTGATAAATGAAGAAACTTCTTATTAAATGGGAAAACAAAGTGTAATTAACCAGGAAACATCGTAGTAAATTACGTAATACATGAATATTTTGCAATTTTGTACAAATAAATGGACGGCTCATTCTGCTCGAAGGACCAGTCTTTTAAAGCTTAGTTATTATTGTTAGTTTTTTTTATTATAACTAAGTTTTATGTTAACTTTCTTTCAGCTCCATATGAGCCCAACTATGGATCGACGTTGCGAGCCCCCGAGAAATACAACAAATATGTCTGCGGAGTTAAAGGTTAGTACATTATAGTTCCTCGTCATTTATACCACGCACTGCGTCGATCCTCTGCCCCGGCTAGGAAAGGACGCTGGCATCCGAGCAGCTAGCGGCTCAGCGAAATTTTAACGGGGTGTGTGCGTAAACATCAACGTAACCACGTATACATATAATTATTGTATACCGATAGTAAGAATTTCGGTGTAACACAAAAATGTTATATCAATAATTTATGTATGTTGTTATTTTTTTAACAACATACCATTATATTCACGATCTTTGTATTGTATATCGAAACAAATACGAGACCATGATGTGTAGGTAAAATAGTAAAACGATGAATACCCTTTACCGATACTTCGATCGAATTACATAAACGTAACGACGATGTGCAAAACTTGTCAGTAGGTACTTACCCTTCACCGGTACAGTTTTGTTTTAAAAATCGTGCCCTTCACAAATATAATGTCGTGTTGCCCGGGCGGCCAGGCACCTCCGGGCGCGGCGGGCGCGTGATGGGCGGCGAGGACGGCGAGCGCGGCGAGTGGTGCTGGCAGGTGGCGCTCATCAACTCGCTCAACCAGTACCTGTGCGGCGCCGCGCTCGTCGGCACGCAGTGGGTGCTCACCGCCGCGCACTGCGTCACCAAGTGAGCTCCGACAGTTGTCTTTTTTCTTTTCTTTTACTACCCTCTGGATACCTGATGTGCAGGATACCAACACCTGCTGGATATTCAGGACACCAAGATATCCAGGATTTTTAATGAAATTAAGGCAGCAAACGAGCATGCTGCACCTCCCTTGCGCTGACTTCCATTAAAACTGTGACCGCATAAGACTCACATAGGGACTAGAATGGTTATAGTCCGGTTAGCAGACGGTGTTAGAACATTAGTTGGTTAGTTTGTGAGTAAGTACGAGGGCTGAAACAGGGACAGATAGTGATGGTTAGTCCTGTTAGTAATTGTTAGTAAGAGTTTGGTTGTAACCGAGATATTCGAAATACCAACATATCAAGGATAACTAGCATACAGACATATCCAGGATACCAAAATCACTTGCATTGGTTTCTTTTTATTTCAAATATAAGAAATCTGACCGAAATGCCGCTTAAATACCTTTATTAAATTTCCAGCATCGTCCGATCGGGTGACGCGATCTACGTGCGCGTGGGCGACCACGACCTGACGCGCAAGTACGGCTCCCCGGGGGCGCAGACCCTGCGCGTCGCCACCACCTACATCCACCACAACCACAACAGCCAGACGCTCGATAACGACATCGCGCTGCTGAAACTGCACGGGAAGGCCGAGCTCAAAGAAGGTTGGTCTCACCACGGTGTTAATAACACCTATCACCACACTCTCCATTTTGTTCCTCTCAATCGTGTTGAGGTATAAAATACCTTCATCACAATTGTACTAATGATGTGTACCCTTTTGCAGGGGTGTGTTTGGTGTGCCTGCCGGCGCGGGGGGTGAGCCATGCGGCGGGCAAGCGCTGCACCGTCACCGGCTACGGATACATGGGGGAGAGTAAGTTCTTGTGTACTGCTACATTAAATTTAAAGATAGGTTACAGTATTGTATATAGTAGATAGCTATACAGGATATATAGACTACTATGGACCAGGAGAAAAATTAACACTTCATGCGCATAAAATTTTGTTTTTAGTACTACCTATTTCTTTCTTTTTATACCGCCTTTGATTCCTTAGTACAGTATTATAATAAAGTGTATTCTATTCTATATTATAATTCTACTAGTAGCAGTGCTTGCCGGGTGGGTTGAACATTGGTCTCCCGAACCGGGGGATCCGGCTTCAAACCCCGCGCGCACCTTTAGTTTTCAAAAATTATGTGCATATTACAATTACAATTTAATTACCACTTGCTTCCGGTGAAGGAAAACATCGTGAGGAAACCTGCACACCTTAGAGTTATCCATAATGTTCTCAAAGGTGTGTGAAGTCCGCCAATCCGCACTTGGCCAGCGTGGTGGACTACGGCCTGTGCCCCTTACATTGCGAGAAGAGACCCGCGTCCAGCAGTGGGACTGTTATGGTCGCAATGATGTATTCCATTCTATCCCCAGCCGGGCCGATCCCGCTGCGCGTGCGCGAGGCGGAGCTGCCGATCGTGAGCGACGCGGAGTGCATCCGCAAGGTGAACGCCGTCACCGAGAAGATCTTCATCCTGCCCGCCAGCTCCTTCTGCGCCGGCGGGGAGGAGGGCAACGACGCTTGTCAGGTACCACCAGGTCGAGCTGGGGCCACCCGCCGAACGACTCGTGCCGGCTGGGAACTTAGAGCCAGTTCATTTGTTTCTTCTTCATTCTTTCTTGGCCGGCAGCGGTAATGGATTCGGTGTTCATTTTACGGTGACAATTTACCATCAACTGACTCTTCTGATTTGTCGGCTATTCACATAAAAAATATTACGTGTCCAGAGCGTTCAGGCTCAAGAATAGAAGTAATTAACACCAGGTACTTATTGATTTAGAGAGCAACAAAAATTAAAAAAACAATTAGGGTGCTTTTGTTGTTGGTTAATAGCAACAGGCTATGAATAAATAAAGGTTTATATTACACAGTTACATCTCCGCACCAGGATTCCCTGAATTGTGAGCGGCATTAGGCACAACACAACTTACGATCCAGGAACAAACATTTTGTCACACGTCTCGGGAGCACCCGGGACCCCGTCCCTTGCAGGCGTAGGCACCACTCACCAACAAACACGGGTTGTTAGTGATTGACAACAACCGATTTGAGGTCTTGTGACAAATAAATGCACAAATTTTGCTTTCGGATTTTAATACCCATACTCGAATGTAATGTGAATTGTATTTTTTATTAATCTACCGATTGAAAACACCTCAGCTAACCGATTTTCTCAAATATTTTCCATGTACAAATCTCGATGACACAACTGTTTTATTATCTTTATATTAATGACTGTTTTTTCCAGGGTGACGGAGGGGGGCCTCTGGTGTGCCAGGACGACGGTTTCTACGAGCTGGTGGGGCTCGTGTCGTGGGGCTTCGGCTGCGGCCGCAAGGACGTGCCCGGGGTCTACGTCAAGGTCTCCTCCTTCATCGGCTGGATCAACCAGATCATCTCAGTCAACAATCTATAGCATCCATAGATACTTAACTGGAAATGATAGTGGCAAAAAATCCGAATGTATATTTTAAGATATCGTTTTGTGTCGTGATTTCATTGACAGAGGATACTATAGAGGAATTGTAACACGCGGAACATTGTAACATTTTCACCTTGTTTGTACATTGTAACCCAGAAGTGATTCGGGATTCCCCTTACAATATGATTTGAGAATATTATGTAAAACTCTCAAGGGTACATACAGGTTTAACCTCAGACACACACACGAAAGAAGTAGGGAAGAAATCCTATTAATATTATAATGATGATGTATGAATGTTTGTTGCTCTTTCACGCAAAAACTACCGAATGGATTTTGCTGAAACTTTACAATAGTAAAGCTTACACATCAGAATAACACATAGGATATAATTTATAAAGCTATAGTGTGAATTATCCAATGTACATAACTAAATCTTTGCAAACCGAAAGAATAACCGAAGCGAAGCGATGGCGGGTCGCTTGTAATGAAATAAATTTACATACATGGAGAAAAAAAAAACAAAATGCATTAATATAATATTGAACTTAGTTACGTACTTAGCTTCGATTAAAAACATAAAAAATCACCCTTATTTATAAATGTTTACAATAAAGATTAAATAAATAAATAAATATTTAACACAAGTAGGCACTATAAGTAGTAATAAAAATTGTAATTTTTTGTCTCGTGTGTCCATAATCAGTCGTGTATAGTGTTCTCTGTCATTTTTATTTTAAATTCGACATTTATGTACTTTTAATTTGATCGTTGTCAAAGGTCAAAGTGCACAACTTGAACCGTAGCCAGATGAATCTAGTTCTTATTAACTGTACGTATTATTTTAGAAATAATACAGACGTACAGTTTTGTTTGCATAATTAAATATGGTATTATCAAATCAAGTTATTGTGTTCATAATGAAATAATGTACTTTTCGTCAGATAAATGTTATTTTGACATTATACAAAATTTGAATCTATAAAATGTATTCAGATAGGTACCCAGTATTTTTACAAGCATTTATTTTAATTTCCATTAGATTTTTCTAAGGAAAATGTAAATATGTTATCGCTTCTAGTTGTAGTTATAATAAGTAATTTATTTTAGTATAATATTAGCAATTATAATTTGATGGCATTTAAGCTCCCACCACATAATTATTCACATTTCCTTATCTTACGAGTGAAAGTTTGAAATCTAAATTATGTATTTAAATACGATATAGGAACATGGCACTGCAAAAAGACATCAGAGCGATAGTATTAATTAAAATAATTTTACGAAAAATACTACTGAATTATAAATTGAATATGTAGAGTCACTTTTTGTAATTATTATTTACTTTCTTTATAATTATTTCATTGGCGCTAAAAGTGAATATTTTTTTTCTATAATGCCGTATATTTTGAAAATTACGTTTTTCTATTTGTAATCATACAACTAAATGAATTCTAAATTCCTATGATTTAAAAATCAAACTGTATTTTAACTACCCTACTACCAGCATTTTATTACTTTAGAATTATGAAATGTTCATTTTGTTCGTTCAAGTAAAATTTCATTATAATTAGTTTTAGTGTGAAAGCCAAACAATACTAATTTTAAACAATACTAACGATTTACATAAAAACTCATTGTATTTTAGTTGTTTTACATAATAAAAAAAGGCATCGGTGATGACGGTACCGGCCATACATTGAACTACGTCGGGAGATATTTTTAAGGTTTATTTAGAGAACTTGTAAATAGTCTAGCTATAGCAGATGTTTCATGTGAAACCATGTGGCCCCATGGTCATGGAGTGTACGGTCGAAAGTATTTTCCACCATTAATATACAGGGTGAATGTTCAGTGGCATGGATAACCAAAGCGAAACTATACTAAAAAATAAGGGACCAATTCTTACAGAAACTAGCTTTTTTATTATTTCATTGATCAATCAAATCTAATAGTGGCAGTACTAAAAATAAACCGTTTAATTTTAAAGTAAAGCTAAAATTAAATAATATTGGTATACCTACTAATAACTACATAAACACTATAATAAAAGATAGGATTACAACTGTTAGAACACCTTTTACAGTTAAATTAATTTTTGAATAATTTCGAATACTTTGCTGTTACACATATTTGCTGTTACCATGGACACGAGGCAAATTCACCCTGCATATATTGTGCTATACATGAGACGGACTGCGCCTAGCTTAAGTACCTTGTACTGTTCTGTCCGCTATTAAATGACGATAATCATTTTGGCTTTCCATTGTGACCCTGAATAACCTTATCTGTAGCGATAGTTTCCGAGTGTAAGTGGGTCGTTCCCAGTTTGTCGCGGAGTGAAATAGTTTACCTGCGTCAGTGTTTCCGCAGAGTGCGAGAGTGAATAGGCTTTATTGCGTTAGTGCGCTCTACATTTCAAAGACTTCATCGCCACTTACGATCAGGTGGGATTGTTGTCAATCACTACCTTATAAGTAAAAAAAGTTCCAAAGTCCCGCCAGTTCAACGGTTGAACTAAACACCGTTGAACCAAGCAGTTAATCAGTTGAACAGGAAACAACAGTTGACAGTAATTTCGGCTCTCCTTGGTGGTGACCGCTTACCATAGGATGGCGGTCAGCGCGTTTGCCGATTATTTAAAGTGGTGGGTCCTAAATCGAAGAAAGGTATGGACTTATTTAAAATTACAAATAAAAAAAACTATTTGAAAAGTCGAAGTAAGTTTATTTTGAACAGTTGACTTTATCACATCATCGCTGTATTCATACCTCGGTTATGGTTATAAAAATAAATCATTCAATGATACAACTAGCACGATAACTAAGCTAACAGTCTATAGCAAAGCTAACGAAACGAAATAAAAAAGCTGACGAGATTTAAAACATTTTTTCATAAAAATCATCTACAAAAAGTCTGAATCGTTCACATTTATTGCAAAACTATCTAATGTTATTTATTTTTTATGTTGAATTATGCTCATATTTGTTCTGTCTTAAAAATAATAAAAATAATCATTATTCATTACCTACCATCATTAATAGAACAAAAAATAACAATTTATAAAATAAAACAAACCGACAAAACTGACGTGAACAAACTTTGGAATATTAAACAGTGAACCGCAAGGTGGGCACACCTTTGAGCCGAGTGTGCCTTCAGACCAATAGTCCAAGAGCCCAGAGCGATCTGACATAACTTATTTTCACATGGATGAAACCTTAATTTCCCAGTACCGCCCATGTTCTTTGAGTACCCTGCGTGCTTGTGGAAGCTCACCAGGTGACACCTGGGCAGGTACCAGGTAAGAAAGGCAGGTAAAAATAAGAGCTACATCCGTTATTTTCACATGGCTGATTTTTATATATGTTTTGTAGAATATTATTCTTAAATAATATCCATAAGTGTCAGACACTTTCCATGGGCCAAAACTTTTGTCAGACGCTTTAAAGCTCGTGGTGAGTGGAGCTTTATACAACATTATAAAAATCAACCATGTGAAAATAACTGATGTAGCTCCTATTTTTACCTGCCTTTCTTACCTGGTACCTGTCCAGGTGTCACCTGGTGAGCTTCCACAAGCACGCAGGGTATTCAAAGAACATGGGCGCTACTGGGAAATTAAGGTCTCATCCATGTGAAAATAAGTTATGTCAGATCGCTCTGGGCTCTCTCTGTAAGGATTGTCTACAATTTAAATTTGACAATTATCTTCGATATCAAATTGCATTTGTTATACGCAAGAGTAAAGGACCGGGATACTAATCAAATGTTGTCGTAAGTTACCCGAGTACAGGGCAATTTTTATCTCGTCTTGTTGGCTTTACTATATACTTATACAAAGACGCTTTAGGCCTTAGCACGGTAATGGCATCTATGCAGTATTCAATCTTCATACAAACGGTCGGAACGCGAATCATACCTACGCGCCTCGGAGTTCGGTACACCCTCGGTACACAACAGCCGCAGATGCGCCGTAGTGACGAACGAATAGCGTGCGATTTACCTACCTACTTACATATTGTGCTGTTTATGGTTGGTTGACCCAGAGAAAATACTGAAGGCGGGCAGCCCTAGTGTGTGTTTACGTACTGCGTGGCCACGCCCGGCTTTAGGCATTTATTTCAAGGACACGGCCGAGTCGCAGAACTGCATAGATATCATTACCGTGGTATTAGGGCCATCACTCGCTATAGCCATCGCTCCGGCACAGTAAACAAAATTCTAATGTTAAACATCTTATAAACTATTAAAATGACACCAAATCACATTTTCTAGTAACTGTCTATTTCTATTAGTTAACAGATAATACTATTTTTTTTTATTTCAGTCTAAAGCCAGTATAATGGGCGGACATAGAGCTTAACGCGTTTATTAACTGAATTAATTAAGTTTAACATGAGTTTAACTGAATTTAAATTTAATACACAAAATTAAATGCACTTTTTTATGTTTCTCTACACATAGAAATGATCTAGTTTCGTGGGTCTATCGTTTGATTAAGCAAATTGGTACAAAAATAACGTAAACATGAAACGAAATTTTGAAAATGGCAGTAGGTAAGTTTTCTTTACCACCCAGGATGGGAGTGTACCAAAACACGTACTTAAAAGAAAAAATCAACCTTATCAAGCAGGTAATACACAATCATCATTTTCCCCGCATGATCGTTATTTAGCGACAACGTTAGAACTAGACGGATCCAAGTGATTTTTTTTTATAAAGATAATATGTAATGTACCTATATGTATGATTTGATTCAGTGTGTGTTGTGGGTAGTTATAGGGTAGTCAATGAGTTTTCATATCTACAACACATCATCTATACAAATAAATAAAATTGGAGTGTCTGTTTGTAATATCAAAATAACCGCTTTTTACTAAATGCATAATGGTGCATATACCAAAATAACTAAATAAATAGATTCATAATTGGACCCGGTAGGTGGCGCCAGAACTTAGCTTACACAATTGTTACAGGTCAGGAGCGGTGGTGTCTATAATGAGCAATAACCTTTATCTTCGAGCAGAAAAAGTAAAAAAATAATCTAATAAAAAAAAATTAACAACAATGTTTTGACTGGTTTACAAAATTTTCAAAGTAAAAACTTCGTAATGTTCTCTTAGCAGGAGGCCTACTACGAAAAACGAAAGTCGACGTTTCGGACGACGGATCGTACTTTTTCTTACTGTTACATGTTTCTTTTCCTATTCAAATAAATTTATATACGAAAATCGCATTGAGTTTTCTTTAAAAAAAATGCCATATGTTCACACGAAACATAATTTGGCGACCGTGACTGGCAGGAAAAAGTACGATCCGTTGTCCAAAACGTCAACTTTCGTTTTTCGCAGTAGGCCTCCAGTACAGTGATTAAACGTTGCATGTTGCCCACATCCTACCTAGATTTATTACTATAATTACGATATTACTACAATGTGCAGACTAATTTTATCTTCAAACAAAAATCGCACTAATTTTAGTCTTAAGTTTAAAGCACTATTTTACTATGTCATGAATAAATAAATATTCAGTAACGATAAGTTCAAACGTTGGTGAGGAAGAACAGCACAAACGACGTATGCCTTGATGTGCCGTAACAACAATACTCCCCTTACTTAAAAGATAGTTTTGAATATATTTGTGATTCCCATGACCGGTTCCTTCGCTCAACCCAAAATCTACGTCTGAAAACACCTGTCCACACTTCTTCCTTCTTCCATAAATCCTTCTCTGCTACTGCTGTCCGTCTATGGAACGCTCTTCCTCTACCTATTCGTCGCTCGGAATCACTAGAGATCTTTAAAAAACGAGTAAAAAGTTATTATTTGAATCTGTAGCTCCACTTCCCCCTACTGTTCTTGGTATCTAAAGTATTAATCTGTATGTATGTTTGTATGTTATTTTAATTATCCCATTTAATTGATTTTATGTCCTTTTTTTAACTGCACCCCTCCATGTTTTTCTTTTCTTTTCATCTGTCCTTTGCCCAAAGGTTGTCTGGAAGAAATCGCTGTCTAGCGATAAGACCGCCTTTTGTACTGTACTTTTTCAAGCTGATATAAATGTTTTTCTTGTGTGTGCAATAAAGTGTATTCTATCTATCTATCTATCTAACTAATGAGGTATTACATGACAATCTTACGCACAAAACAAGCAAGTCAACTTAATAAAAAAAGGTCCATAATAAAGGTTAATTCAACCAAATAATTTGACGTATAAAGTTGAATGCAAACCGCAAACATTAAACTTTGATCAATAAGTAATATATTTAAATGCAAGACAGATATAAATTTTGACCGAGGCTTTTTGCAATAATACGATCATGTACATACCAAAAACACGTCTTCTGAGCTACATCATTTCTAATTTTCATGAAATAACTACCATTCAACTGTGATTCATTTGGCATACATATTGAGATGCGAGGTAATCCAAATAAATCACTAATTTAACCGATTAATAACGTGAACCTTAGATACTACCGCGATTGAAGTTGATTTGTCTGTTTACTAGTAAAAATTAAAAGATGTAAGGGCGTGAGGCTGGCAATAGACGTCCGATTTTTCTCTCCGATTGTCAGATCCGATAATCCACGTTCACCAATCACCATCCACTCAAGACTAGAGGATCAGAAAATTGGAGAGAAAAATCGGACGTCTATTGCCAGCCTAAGAATTTGAAATGTTGTAATAGAACAAATATGAAACAAACATATTCCACTCTCCGTGGTGTTCATACAAGTACTGTTAAACCGAAATATAATCTAATTAAATATACATTTAAATGATACAGACAGTCATATTACCTCAGGAAATATTAGTAATCACGTCTCTGAAAATACTTTAACAAACCTAAAAACAAACAATGTCCACCTAAACTTAGCCTAAAAATACAGTGGTATTACAATGAAATATAATTATACATATGAGAAAACAATAAATTTTGAAAACATCTATAATATATTTTTACACTCTGCAGAGTGTATTTTCAATCCAGGATTCTACTAATATGATTATTCAATGTAACCTTCCGAACGCGAGCCACATTGCAACCTTACAACACACACAGTGTGACAAGGAACAAATTATACTGCACTAACAATTTGGCGGCGTACAAGAAGCGTGTACTTTAAACCTACACAATAGAAGTGCTATGCATAATAATATACCACACATAATGTTTCCAAACTCAAATATTTATAATAACCATAATGATTTAATCAGCGAAAAATACTCCATATCTCGTTGGCTTTAATGGCTACATATTAGAATTGTAATCTAAATCGTTCATAAGAAAGCGTACTTTTGCGGCCTTATATCACCTTGATTATGTACCATAAAAATTAAAGTATACCTCTTTAAATGATCCGTGGGCTAAACATTATTGGAACAAATAATATTTAAATGTACCTACTTCATAACGAAATATAATGACAACTAGTCTTTAATCAAATTAAAGATCACTATTAGATGCTATGGTCACTTGAACGATGATTGCTAAATAATGTTTGTTTTTCTTTATTATTGTCACAAAGTTATTACTTTATTTAATTGTTATTTAATTTTTCGTACACCCTATCAAAAATCTTTGTCCTTTATAGATTATTCTGGAAGAAATTGCTGCTTAGCAATAAGACCGCCGATTGTTTTCGTATTTTTATCGTATCTTGCCACATTTAATTTTGTCAAAATTGGTGAACCAGAAAGAGTATGTTTTACGTCCTATATTTAAAAGTAAGGTTTATCAAAGCGAATCGAAGGTGGGTAAGTAGAATAACGTAAACACTACAATTGACCTTACAACTAACTTACTTAGAGATAAAGCTCCATTTTCAAAGCTACTTATAGTCGTACTTTTTTACCAAAGTCTTCATTCGTGGTTGGCTAAAATATTAATGTCAAAAAAATCAAACTAATTATGACAGTCAAATACCAAGAGTCTAACCAATTCACAATTCCACATTTCATTCAAAGTCCATCGTGGCTCCTTTGAGCATATATTGCTCTAGTTCCTTATCCAGAGCGAACTGAGACGACGCCATATATTCGTCCAGTTGAGCGTCGAGTTCCTCCTTAGTCGGCAAAGGCTTCGATTGTTGGTTGCGATTTCCAGGTTGGGGACCACCAGCCTGCTGGCTGCGGTTTTGCTGGCCACGGGCTACGCCACCTGCGGTGAAAGTGAAGAAGGTTACGAAACTTTTTTAGAGGAAGACGAATTCGTCGATCGCAGTACAACAAAACCGACTTATTAAAGATGGAACTAATAGCCCAAGATCCCACGACGGCCAGACATTCGTTATTTTATAAAAGTTGAAAGTTTTTCTGTGTATGTCTCCAACAGAGATAAGAACCACCCGCGACTATAGTTTCGATTGTGGTTACCTGCGCAGGTAACAGGTAGTAGGTATAGGTTTATAAAATAGTACCTTAAATTCTTTAAAGTATAAAGTTAAAATTTTTTATATTTTCTTCAGAGTATCTTTAGAAATCACCCCTAAACTTTAATAAATTTTAATTATACTTTCGTTGCAGTATAAAAGCTGAATTTTATATAATATGTTACTTGGGGACCTATAAAAATATGTTACCCCAATGGCCAGACAGTTTTAATGGTTTTTACATCTGATCATGATGGAGATGCCTAACATTAATACCTTTGTTAACGTTGTAACTTTAAAAATGCTTTGATTGAGACTGATAAAGAAGATGTAAACTGTGGTGAAGATCAGATCGATTTCATCGAATAGCACATAATAATTACGTTTTTACTACTTTTGCTTATAAGTTTAAGGTTAAGTTTTACGTTTTGTTCTGAACCACGTCACATTAAATTTTTGTTATAACTTAGTCGAAGTATGCACAATATAAGCAATAACAATCCAACTTGATTTATAATTTAAAAAAGTCTTGTTTAAGTATGTGAAATTACAATTTATTTTAAATTCATCTGTCCTTTTAAACAAAATTACCTTGTTGTTCACGCAAATTCACATGTATTCATTACTCTTTAAACGAGATTGTTTATCAGTAAAAAAATCAGTACGAAGCCGTAATAATCTATGCTAATTGTTCAGTGTTTTATAATTACTCTGTGTTCTCTGCTCTGCTCAAGCGACTCTCACGCCGAACAGCCGCCTTTTAATCTAATAAGTTCAGTAAACTGTAAATTGTAATATAATTTGAAGAATTACAAGTGTTCAGTACTTCAGAAATCAGTGTATTATTCATCAGTCCCGCTGTGATGCGATCTATCCGAGCCCGTCTGGTGGCCCATGAAAACTTCAGTTCAGTTTAATTCAGATTCAGAAACCACGATCAGCCCACCATTTTGGTGCACATGTTTAGTATTAGTAGCCCATGAGGGGACGAACATAAAGCCAACATTTTTGGTGGCCCATGAGGGGAAAGAGCTAGCACGATTCAGTACTACGAACAATCAAATCAGTGAAATCAGTCAACCTAAGTGAAAAATAAAAATCAGTTTATTCAGTCAAGAATTAGCACGATCCAGCTCTGCGAATAATCAAGTCAGTCAAGCTAAGTGGAAAGCCATAAATCAGAAAATTCGTTGATTCAGTCAAGAACATAATTTATCGACGTGTTCGGCAACATTACATCGCAGCGCACGCGCCGCCCTCAAGGACGAAGCGGTCAAACCGGGACACGGCCGGCCGGCGTTCGGCTCATCGGCTCCCGGCCTAGCCACGGGGATCGGCGCACTGTATTTCGAGTCGAACAAGCTAGCTAGACAAAAGTCATTGTTGAATTTCCCGGAATTTTATATCTGAGCCCCTAACCAATACCCCAACTATCCCAAATCCAAGAATTATTTTGCCCTAATGTCAACCACTAATTAGATAATTAGGGCAGTATACAAAGAAACGGTGAAAAAGTTACAAATCAGTTGCATTTTTGCGATTACCGAAGTAACATTAATGTCAGTGATTTTTAAGTTTTTTGAATAATATTAGTGATGGATCTTCAAGTTAAAGGTACATATGTACTTTTTATTTATAAGTAATATATAAATATATTTATCCCCAGTTTTTTTATAACACCTCAACTTTAAAAAGATATGCAGTTTTTTGACGGTTATTTGTTTTCATTGGACTAGAAAGTACTTGTACCCTCTTGTACCCGGGCTGGAAATTATATATGTCATAGCCATATATGTTAGCTTTCAATTGATGCCCATTTTAGCTTGCACACTCGAGTACAACTTTGTTTTTTTTGTCTGTTTTCGAATTTGAATTCTCGGTTTCGTAAGCCGAGTTTTTCTATGAATGGCAGAAACATAACCGTATTAGTAGACTTTATGACTTTCTATCAATGAAAAATGATTTTGGAAATATTACGGATGAATCTGCGAGAGAAATTAAAATAAAAATTTCAAAAATATCATCCATTTTAGTAGAAAAATGGCAAAATTCTGCGAGGAAACGCGATCGCTTCCTGACTAAGAACTCTGAGTTGTTGGCTGGTTATTTTACGTTCAAAGTATCCGTCCACTACTCAGTACCATCAACATTAGGAAGAGCTTCGATTCCTGGGCGTCCATCAAAGGATATGATAGGATGAGGCTGGTGACAAAACGAAAAGGAGGCGCGTGGATGACGTTCACGGGATGTTAACCAGTTGGTCAATGTTTATGATGTTAAGCAGCTGAATTATCGGCGCGATTGTTCGGACATCGGAACTTGGCTTCAGTGATCAGTGAAGCCAGTCAGTGTCAAGTGATCACTAGAAGTGTCGGTGTTCACGAAAAACCAAGATGTTTGTCAAAAGAGGAGGCTTTAGCGTAATATGTAGACGCCAAATCTACAAGCCTCTCTTATAAACAAGAAAATGGAGCATCAAAGATTCCGAGAGCACAATACTCGAAAACACTCACGTACTGCCACGAATAGAGATTTACTTAATAAATTACTTACTAATCACGTCTGATCCTGTAATTAATAGTATGGAGAATCTCCCAAACAGCCTATGAGTAAACTTCCTTCTGAAGTTTTAGAATTAATAATTCCCCCTACTGTAAATATAAAGTCTAGTGTAAGTGTTAGTTGCCAAAATGTCAGTTTTTCAAATGATGTACAAGATTCATCAGACGAAGAATTTAGTGAGGTAGGATAAATAAGAGCTGTAAATATGTTGAACTAATTTACCTATTTCTAAGCTGTGTATCATACTAACTTTATTATAAGTTGTAAATATAAGAATTTGGTAAATATTAAGTAAGTTTTGTCTCCTTGTTATTTAAGTAAGAAAACATTGTTAACAGGTAAATAATGATGTCCCACTGTGAATTCGTAGCTACGTCATTAGTTTTAAAGTATTTTATGACTGTTGTTAATCTTTTTCTATTGTTATTTTTTTAAGTATCTCAATTATAAAAAATATCTATTGTTAATTTTTATTTTCTTGGAACCCGTGATCCTACCGTCCTTTTTTTAGTTTATTTTGCACTTAAACTTACATAAAACATCATCAGAAAGCCGTACCAAGCAAATAAACCCAATAAATAATTTTGTCTAGCTAGCTTGTTCTATTCGAACCACTGTGCGGCGGTGCGAACGGCGAAGCGTCTGGCGACGCGACCATTCGCGCGGCACCGTTTGCAGGCCACGGGCAGACGCGTTCGCCGCCGCGACCGGTAAGGAAGTCCGACAGCGAAATGTCGTTATCGAAATTTTCTCGGTATTGCTTAGAAAGTAATATGTTTTTGGTTCAAGACCTAATATTTGGAAGAGATTGTGGACTACATAATTTGAATAAGAATCGGGGTAAAGATGGAGAATTCCACAAAAAGTACGAGAAATACAGATTAAATCCAGAAAAAAAAATTCGAATATACCAGAATGAGTATTGAAACCTTCGATTATATTCTTATGCATACTCATTAAATAAATAAAATACATTAACTCATTAAATACTTATTAAACATTTGATACACTCTTTAATTACTTTGAAGCAATCTTAATATTGCGATTATCCACTAGTGAATATAATAATTATTAATTATATAAATCTAATATTTAATCATTGCTATCAATCTTAAGTAATGGAAACGGAACTTGTACATTTTTCGCGGCGAAAAAAACTAAACTCATTTGATCACTGCACTATTCGCCGCGACTGCCGCTGGACTCCGTGGCTTGCGCCGTACTTATTCATAGCTTTGTTTAGCTTGCCCGCCGCGCCGCAAGACGCCTGCGCGATTCGCACGCGAGTCGCTTCGCCGGTCGCCGTTGCGCGTGGCTTGATACTTACATTGCTATGTGTTTGTTTCACTCGCAAGACGCTTCGCCGGTCGCACCGCGCGAAAATTCGCATCGGCGAATGTCCCGTAGCCCTGCGGTCAAGTCACCGAAACGACGACGGCGTAACACATCAGTGAATCAGTGTTATACGTAATACGTATCTAATAATATTTTCATTTGTATCAGTGATTTATCGTGTAATTTGTAAAATTCAGTTCATTACATTGTAGTGCTAGTCAGTTCTATCAGTCAGTCATTAATAAGTTATACCAATAATAATATTCATTATTACTAGATCAGTAGGCATTTATCAGTTATCAGTTTAAATTGATTAATTAATTAACAATGTCTTCTAAGGGGGTATTGAAGGCTAAGGCCCAGTTTCAGTCGCGTTACGCGATACTGACTACCGCGTTTAATTCAGTCCAGGATGTCAAACCGTCATCATCCACAGCCGCAGCCCAGCGGCAGTTCAGTACTTACTTCCCTCAAATGTTGGAGTGTTATGAGGTAATTATGACGAACAAGGCGGAGTTCAACGAGCCTGAGCTTGCAGCGGAGCTGGAGGCTATTCAAGTTCAGTTCAGCGAGGTGAGTGCAATGTCATTTAAAATAGATGAATTATTGCTTTCACCAGCCTCACCGATGCGTGCATCCATTTCAGACCAGCTGAAAGTCCAGCTGCCAGCCATTAAATTGCCTGAGTTCAGTGGCAATAGCCTTGAATGGCTTAGTTTCAGAGACCTGTTTCAGTCGTTGGTGGACAGTTAGCCAACATTATCAGAATTTGAAAAACATTATTACCTCCGGACCTCACTCCGAGGTGAGGCGTTGATGGTAATTGGTGGACTATGGACGGCAGCAATTATCAGGTTGCCTGACTCAAGGCCAGGTACGACAACTCACGGGCGCTCACGGATACCTACCTGGAGCGCGTAATCAGTTTGCCTTCAGTCACACCTGCTTCAGACCTCAGAAGGGATCTATATGACCCACTCAGTGAAAGTATTCAGGCCCTCACTCAGTTGGCACTGCCAGTTATTCAGTGGTCATATCTTTTAGTCTGCATTGTACTAAAAAAAATTGCCATTTAGGTTGCGTCAGACGTTCGAAGAGCGGTATGGCGGGGCGCAGGACGGCCTGCCCACCTTCGAGCGATGCGATTATGCGAATTATGCCTCCGGTCACACCCAGGGAAGAGCTGTTCACACAAGGGTTGGTGTAAATATTGCAACACCGAGACACACAATACCTTGTTGTGTTTCCAAGACTCACCAAAGAAAGGTCAGTCCAGTAGCGGCCAGAACCGGTTCTATCAGTCCCGGAAGACTACTGGTAATACTCAGTCAATCAGTCACGAGGATCAGACCCAAGCCACACCTCCAAGGGTTTGTGGTTCGCCAGCGGGTGCGTTTAGCCAACGCTATGTATGAGGAATTGCGGTTTGGCAAGCGGACATCACCCCCACGTTCAGAATGAGATACGGCGACTGTCGATACTAGTCGTGTATTTATTACTCTTTAAACGAAATTGTTTATCTGTATAAAAATCAGTACGAAGCCGTAATAATCTATACTAATTGTGCAGTGTTTTATAATTACCCTGTGTTCTCTGCTCTGCTCAAGCGACTCTCAGGCCGAACAGCCGCCTTTTAATCTAATATGGTCTAAGATCCGAGCCTACATCGACCTTCACCGGGTTGATAATAGAATCAAACTTATTTTATAATAAATTTCGTATATTAGAAAATATATAAAAAATGGGTTGACAAAAAAATCCTGGACAGAATATTTTTAATTATTTTTTTAAAAATGATTTTTCATTAAATGTTGCAACATGAAGATAATAATAAAATTTTATACTGGACTTAAAGTATAAAACATATAGAATGTGCAGACGTATAGTTGACTATTTTTACCTGGACAAACTACTGGGTTTACAGGTATAAACAGGTATGTCAATACTAGTTACTTTCACTTGATTGGATAATAGAAGAAAAATTATATCAGCATAAGCGCTGTTTTATTCTGAACACGATGATATAGGGTTGACTGCAAAAAATTCGGTCCTAATAGGGGTTTACAGATTTTAAAGATTCAAATTTGAACGCGTGTGGAAATTAGTGACAGAGAGATCCGAGGTAAGTATACCGTGTGATAATAAAGGACCGAACATTGCAGTTGTGTCTGATGGGATCGTGAATATAAGAAAGTGCGCATGCTCGGTATGTAAACTATATGGAGATTAGAGGTACCCTCCATATAGTAAAGAGTACACGTTATTTTGGAGCAACTGACATTTGAATTCAGTATGCGTTATTTCGGAGCAACTGAAAATATGTTGCAAACAAATTAATTAATTAAATAAGAGTTTACAGCACAAATGTATGGCGTAAAGCACTGTCAATCAGTTAATGATGCGAGAGTTTGTATTTTTATGAAGAAGTACGGCGCAAAAGAAGACAACGAACAATTTTTAAACAAAATTAAAAGTTTTGACTCCAACTTTATACCGCCTTGTTGGATTTCCCTACTACAAAAAATTGTAAGAGCAATTTATGTAAATTCTATGGGGCTTAATGCAACTGATTCTATATGTGAGAAGTTAAACCCTGTAAACTACGGTTGGCATTTAGATGGTTTTTTTTTAAAACCAACAGGTTTTATCGGAGATCAAACTCGTTTAAAAATCCAGGATATTATTGAAATGGAAGTTAACGAGAAAGAACTTGATGAGTCAGATGAATTCGAGAGTCGTAATTTAAGTTCAGATGAATCAGACATTGAATAGAAAATATTTATTTTAATTTTTTTTCATTAATATTATTTTTGTACTTTTGCTGTTCTGTAATTAAATTTTTAAATATCATACAAGATCTTTAGACTATCTTTTTGTTATTTTTTTATTTGAATTTTCGGCAGTCAACTTTGTTTCCCTTTCATTTTTTTCAGAAAGAGCAAACAAATTTAAAATTAATTAATATTTTCATTAATTACGTTATCATCATTTAAAAAAAAAATTAAAAATATTCTGTCCAGGATTTTTTTTTGTCAACCCATTTTTAATATATTTTCTAATATACAAAATTTATTATAAAATAAGTTTGATTCTATTATCAACCCGGTGAAGGTCGATGTAGGCTCGGATCTTCTACCATAAGTTCAGTAAACTGTAAATTGTAATATAATTTGAAGAATTACAAGTGTTCAGTACTTCAGAAATCAGTGTATTATTCATCAGTCCCGCTGTGATGCGATCTGGCCGAGTCCGTCTGGTGGCCCATGAAAACTTCAGTTCAGTTTAATTCAGATTCAGAAACCACGATCAGCCCACCATTTTGGTGCACATGTTTAGTATTAGTAGCCCATGAGGGGACGAACATAAAGCCAACACTTGTGAAATACAATTGACGATCCCTTTCCGAGTTGATGTGTGCTATGACCTTAAGAGATTTTTAGAGTTACGTATTATAATATATAATTATATTAATTAATTATATAATATTTCGCCATAAAACAGCGCCACCTATGCTCAATGCATCAGAACTTTCAGTTCTTTCTTCTGTGTATTAGTCTTAAGACCACTTCAAGCTGCTACTAAAGAAGTTTCTGGGGACAGATACTGCACAATCAACAAGGTGATTACGTTAGTTCATTGCCTAGTTTTAAAAATACAACCTCTCCAATTAGAAGACTCGCTTGCTAAAGAATTGAAATCGTTTGTGCTTAATGAAATTGAAAAAAGAATGGGCGCTACAGAGAGAGTAACTGCTACGTCATTGCTATGGCGGGTGGAGTTACTGGATCGTACTGTATTGGATCCCGGGCATAAAAACATTCACTTCAGAGATGCACTAGCTTGCTCTACAGCAGTCGCAAAAATTAAAGACTTCATGGCCTACACAAAATATTGAAATGTCTGAATCAGATTCTGATCAATCTGAAAAACAAGAAGAGAGCTTTTCCTTACGCTCGGGCCACACTAACGAAAACGTCAACGTCAACGTCAATGCCGAACATCGCGATAATTATTGCGATAAAATTAACGCGTTAAGTGAGTGGCTACACTTGACAGTCAAACGTGAATGCCCATCGGCGATACAATTGGCGTTTACGTTCAAGCAAGATGGAGGTTGACGATGCTCTGTTCTTGATGAGTGTAAATTTTTATTACATGAATTTAATTTATCATTACCGAAAGAAGAAAAAAAGAACACAAAGAAAAAGAAGATGGTGGCTGCTACAAATACATAGGAAACGTACACTGTAAGTCTGCTAATGTTTATTTTTTTTTATTTACCCGCACAAATGAGTTTTCAGAGGCATTTAGAATGGCTTGATATATGGCGCTGAACCGAACGCAAAACACTTATTCGTCTATGATTTCGTTTTACATTATGAAGTAATTAAAGTAATTTGCGGTCTTAAACTTCCGTTGCCATCTTAGGCCAGTCATAATCCTTCACTAGCTCGGGATTTAACCCTTTATAGGACGGCTCATACAAAGTGGCCAGTAAACTGGACAGTCACTTTAAGGTCGTTATCTCATAGATTTTTATTTATACATTGAACCTTATGAATATACAGGGTGAGTTTTTAGTCAGTTAGAATATTAATAGGGGGTACTCAGTATTCGATTCTCGTTCCAAATATGTAATAAAAAACGGTGCTTAAAATTTCACCTAATTATCCATTAAACAACCCAATCGTGGACAATCTAACGCGCACCGCGCACACGATTTTAAGTAAATAAAAATCAGCCGAAAACGCGGTGAATCATAAAGACTTCCGGCCTTTTGTATTTTCTTTGATGCGCCGCCGTCGCCACCGCCAATATTCGGGCGCACCAAAATACGCGCGCCAACGACCCTTTGAGAGTGCCGCCACGGTCACTCCCCGCTCACCTGAGTCCCGACACCTACCTCGCCTTTCGAAGTTTCGAGCGAACTAACTGTATATTTTACTATTTTCTCTGTTTGTGTTGAGCTTCTAAGCGACGAGCTCAGACGCAAGTAATTTTACTTCCTCGTTCGTGTATCTTAGTTACATAATGAGTACTGTAATAATAACAAATAACAACATTGTAAAGTTGTATCGCGAATTATTCCCAAACCGAAGAATATACAACAATTTTTTACAATCTTCTTCAGATGTTTGGTTCGTTTTTTGTTGTTTATTGTTTGTTGTTTCTTGTTCTTATGTAACGAGTTCTATTACCTAGTTACGAAGTGTAGAGATATCTCCAATCATGACACCGCTGTTGTCATTGTTGATGTTGTATTGCAGTATGTTACATACGCATGTGGAAGCTATGGTAGCTTATGACTGCGCTTCTGCAGACATGAATGTTACTTCCATATCACTATTAGATGTCGCAAGTTGTGCAAACTATATAAAAGAGCGTGTAGAGGACAATATTGAAATACAAGTACTGCAAGAGAAAGAGACCTACTCACTAACCATATATCAATGTCTGATAGAAGTGGTTTACCATGTTACCTACTGTGGGATGCATAGCCATGCGTCTGAGGTAGGGAATGGTTGGGGTACATACCTATGGCCGTTAACTGCTGACGAATAAGTCGATTCATAGGAATCGAGAAGTGATAGTATTCGGTAAACGATAACTGGGCTTAAGAGTAATACTACAATTACAAACACGATAACTTTGGCTGGATGGGTTAACAACGAAGGTAGTTGTGAGGGGGGCAGTATAACTATAGGACAACACTCATGGCCCAAAGTATTGGCAGTAGGGAAAGTAACTATCACATTGCAAGATCATATGGGAGTGTTCAGAATTGATGAAGGAGTGGTTGCATTAAGATCAGGTATCACTTGTAAATATACAGACGGCTACTGTATAGATGCTAACGAAGGTTATATTACATGGTCTGATGTAGAAGCTGAGAGTTGTTCAAGAACTTCTTACCAGGTGTTATACAGAGGTTATGTGTCTAAAGTTTATGTTCATTCAGAAGTCATTAAAGAAGAAGCTTACACCTTGTACTCTATCAAAGATGATAAATCCTTAGCTACATTACTATATAATGGCGAGAAAAAGATATGTGGAATTCCTACAGTAATCACAGATCATCCAAAATTGCTCATCCAAGAGATAAGAAACGGTATGACTTATTTTGAACAATCTAGGATCGAGACAAATAACATGGACATCTTCTTATACGTCAATGCAAAATTCACCCATTTAGAACAACATATGCGTCGTGAGTTGTCAAGAATGTATGAAGTTATAGTTAAAGAACAATGTGAGACTAAAAGACAACTCCTAAAGACACAGCTCTCCTTAGCCTCAATAGATCCAGTAGAGTTTGCTTATGTCTTCACAGGGAAACCTGGTTACACTGGTGTTACAATCGGAGAACAAGTTCATGTGATACAGTGCAAGCTAGTACATGTGGTGTCAATGAAAGTAGATGGATGTTTCAATGAAATGCCAGTCAATTATTCAGGTTCCATTATGTAATGGGTCCTAAGAATCATATACTACAACGTACACCTACCCCTTTATCATGCTCGGTGTTGATCAAACCTTCGTTTTACTTGTCAGGGCAGTGGTTTGCTTCACATTCGGGGTTGGTACATACACAAGCACCTACAATAATGTCAACAGGATCTTCTTCAAAGTGGGTATACAAATGCTGGAGAATTGGCTACACAAGGGATCTACTCTTCAGATGATCTCAGTAAACTCAGAAGTCAATTAATGTATCCATCAGAACGTAAAGCCATTTCTCAATCTATATCCTCCGCTATAAATGAAGATGCATCATTTACAGACACTACTATGTTTAAGAACTTATTATCTAAGAAGATGGTAGAAGATACTGTCAACAATTTCTTTGAAAGTATGTGGTCAAAGTTTCTGATATTTGGCAATCTCTTCTCTGGAATCTTTGGACTCCTATTAGTCTTTAAGATAATCAAGTGGGCGTTTGATACCATAATGCATTCTTATGGTATGGTGCAGCCCTATTATAAATTGCATTGTATGTAAGGTACGAGGGGCGGTCAAAAAGTTCGCGGAATGGCGGGGTTGGCGGGGGTGAGGTAGCTCGTCCAGGTAGCCGCTACTTGAGTAACTCATAATTACTATATATGCCAATTTCTAGCCTAATTGGGTCATTAGCTTTCGAGTTACAAACGAGTGAACAAGTAAATCGGGAACAAACTAGCCACTATGGAGAAAATTGAACATCGCGCCGTCGTAAAGTTCCTCACCAAACAAGGAAAAACGCCTCAAACTATTTTGCAAGAGATGTTAGCTGTTTACGGAGACTCTGCTCCTGGTAAAACCATGATTTACAAATGGCACGGCCTTTTCAAGCAAGGAAGGGAGTCAATTGAAGATGATCCTCGACCTGGACGGCCCATTGAGGCCACTACGCCGGAAATCATTGAAAAAGTTGAAAAACTTGTATTGGAAGACGGAAGGTTGAAGAAGAAACAACTTGCAGCATCAGTTGGAGTATCAGAAACCACAATTTTAAATATTCTTCATCAACATCTTGGCATGAGTAAAGTGTGTTCAAGGTGGGTCCCGAGAATGCTCACGCCGCTGCAAAAACGTGAGCGCGTCAACTGTTCCCGCGAGTTTTTGGACCGCTGTGGAGAAGATAGGGAAGAAATTATGGCCCGAATTGTAACCGGTGATGAAACTTGGGTTCACCACTATGAGCCTGAGTCAAAGCAGGAGTCGATGCAGTGGCACAAAAAAGGCACACCACCCCCAAAAAAATTTAAAGTGTCGCAATCGGCCGGAAAGATCATGGCGACTATTTTTTGGGATACTGAAGGTATTCTTTTGATCGATTATAAAGAACGTGGTGTTTCTATAACGGGAGAGTACTACGCTTCCCTATTGGACCGATTAAAAGAAGCTATTAAAGAAAAAAGAAGAGGAAAACTGACAAAAGGTGTACTCCTTTTGCACGACAACGCGCCCGTTCACACGAGTCATGTTGCGACAGCTGCCATTCATCGATGCGGTTTTGAACAACTACGCCATCCACCCTACAGTCCAGACCTGGCCCCTAGCGATTTTTATTTATTCCCAAAGATGAAGAAAGAGCTGCGTGGAAAAAAATTTAGAGACGATGATGAAGTCAAGTCGGCGATTTCGGCGTATTTTGACGCCCAAGACAAAACCTATTTTTTCGACGGTATTAATAAGTTATATGCCAGATCCGAAAAATGTATTCGTGTTAAGGGGGAATATATTGAAAAGGAAAAATAACATAATGTATCATTTCATCTTTTTTCCCAGTCATTCCGCGAACTTTTTGACCTCCCCTCGTACATTTAGTAATATAAGTTCCTAATACGATTATGTAAAAGAGAGTATTAAACGGGGTTTTGTCAGAGATGCACGCGTTTGAATTTGCTCCCTAACGACAACATCATATGGCGACCCTGCCTATGCAACATTGCATCACGCCACCGCGTAACCCGAGTCGATGCAGGTGCACTATTCGCAGTGTCAGCTACTTCGCGTGAACTGGACTGATAATTCGTGTCTCTGTGCATCGTTTTATGTCGTTTATAATTATGAGTTATAAAACGAGTCGTCGTTTGTCCTTGCAACAGCGCAGTTACTCACAATCGGTATTTTCGTGTGCGGATTGTCTTCGATCAAGATGGGGAACAATCAAGCAGTAGAAAAAGAAGAAGTTGTTTTGGCACAGACGGCAGCCGGTGCTGGAACAAACTCGGCGACCGTTGACCAGCTTCGCGACCACACCGCTACCACAAACTACATTCTTGCTGCAATTTGTACCTTGATGGGTGCAGGGGTACTGATCGTCTTATATAAAATGTACCGCAAATGCCATCGTGATTGGATGGACCAACATCTACGTGAGTTCGCCTTGAAGCGGTCTGCGAGCTATTTTAAAAAACTGCAGCACAAGCCAACAAGCGAAGAAACTGTTTAAAAAAAAAAAAAAAAATTTTTTGTTTTTCGCCGTCGGTCGTCTTCTAAAAAGTGTTGTGTAGTGTAAAAAAGTTATAAAAAAAAAAAAAAAAGTGCGTGATTGTGATGTGAGCCGGCTAGATAAATAATAATATCATAAAATTCGAATGCGCGTATATAAAAAAAAAATGGTGATTTGAAGAAAACTTGACCTCGGGCCGACAGTGGTATCGATTTTTTTTTTCTTTTTCTATATTTCTCCCTCTTATTATATTTTCTTAAGCAAAACCCCTAAGTTAGTTTTTGAATTAATGTAAGGTAATAACCATTCAGGGAGATAGATATTATTTTTTTTATTGGAATAAGTAATTGTGTTGCTGTATTGCGTTGAGCACATAAATGGAAGATGAGCTCATAGCATTACTTGAAAAGTTCAAGTATATTAAAGATTACTTAACTAAATTAGGTCCAAGTAGAAGAACAGCTAAAGTAAAGAAAGAAAAGTGTATTGAGTTAGAAAAGTTGAAAAATCAATTTAATTTTGTATTGGATAATGTTACATTTTTGTCAGAATCGAAAAAATTAGATAAGTTAGAAGTAGAAAAATTAGAACGTTTATGTGATAAGATAAGTGGATATTACATTAAAATAAGAAATTTGTGTACTGAAACAGATTGTGTTTCTGAGGGGACAGTATCAAATAAATTAATAAAAATGGAAAAATTTAATCTTAAGACTGCTATTAGTCTTTTACCGGTTATGGATAAAACCGAATCGGTTACGAAACAATTAATTTCTAATATAGAAATGTACTCCGATATGTTGGAAATCGAGGAGCAGAAAAAACTAATAACTTTTGTTTTAAGGTCAAGGTTGTCTGAAGGAGCAAAATTACGCTTGCACGATACTTATAGTACAATTCCAGATCTGGTGAAAGACATGAGGAATCGACTACTCAGTAAGAAGTCGGACACAGCGTTGCAACAGCAGCTGCAATGTGCTAAGCAGAATAGTAAAAGTATAGAAGATTTCGGTAAGCAAGTTGAACAATTATTTGTTGATTTAACTATTTCTCAGGCGGATGGAGATTCAAAAAAGCATGACGTTTTAAAATCTGTGAATGAAAAGAATGCCATTAAACGTTTTGCCGAAGGTCTGAGAAATAGTCGAATTAGCACCATTATAGCAGCGAGAAACTACAGTTCTTTAAATGATGCAATTCGCGCCGCATTGGATGAAGAATTATCGTCACCAACGGAGTCAGGAGCCAGGGTGATGAATTTTTACCAATACAGAGGTAGGTCAAATAATTTCACCCCTCGTAACTATTATCGTGGTCGATTTAATTCGAACAGAGGACAGCGTAATTATCATAACGCTCAAAACTATCGAGCTAGTAGCGCCAGGCTACAAAATAATAATTTTAGATTCAGAGGCCGACAGTCATATAACAATACGACCCGTGGTACCCGTGGTCATCGTGTTAATATGACGCAAACGAACAGCGATACGAATCAAACGGATTCGGCAATTCCGAATTATTTTTTTCGATCCTAATAATTTAATTTGTTATTACAGTAATATAAATTCAGTCACATTCAACATTCATGATGTTAGTTATTCGTTCCTACTCGACACAGGCGCCTCGTTGTCTCTTGTTACATACGAAGCAATTATCAGGGATCAGATTCCTTATCACACTGAGAAAATGAAAATCAAAGGTATAGGAGGTGATGTGGTATCAGAAGGATTTGTATTTTTAGATCTTTGTTATAAAAGAGAAAGATTGCGACACAAAGGAGACGGGGACTTTTGGGCCCAATTGGTAATAAGTTGAAATATAGCTTAAAAAACGCGTTATTTTTTTCTATTATAATTTTTAAAAAATCAGCTTAATTCACAATCTGGAAGATGAAAAATCTAAAAAATAAGTTAGGATCAAAAATAGAATAGGTAATCGATAATTATAATCGATTATATTAAGAATGTGTGCAAACAATTATATAAAAATATAAAAAGGCTTTTCATGAGATGTTATTTTCAATCATTAAGAATAATTAAAACTATTACAAATAAATTAATTTACTGTGAAACAAGACATTTATCTATGTAATAAAGTGAAATCTCAAAATCAATTTTCGACCGAACAATCGATCATTAATCGATTTTGTAAATGAAAATCGATGTTCATCACTGCTCATTTTTGTCTATGTTGACACTTGACAATAATGACAATGAATCCCCGTCTAAAATCAATCGACACCGTCTTACACTTAAACGTCTGACTTTGGCTCGTTATTTTGGATTTATTGGCCGGCTTATCGATTGGATATTGACACCATGGATCATTGTGTGAACTGTGGTATAGTAATACTATCAACGAGCTTTAGATGATGAAATGAATTTGTCAGTGATTCGTCGATGGCGTGCACCACAGCCTGTAAGTACTCACTTATTTATTAGCTAACTGGCACCTACCATGCTAGCCTATAGGATTCCTTATATTGTTTATTATCAACCATATGCTTAAAAGTGAATTATACTTTTTGAAAAGGTAGATAAAGATTGTTAACATTTAACTAAATACCGAAATCGATTGAGTAGCATCATCAGCCTATTAACATCCAACTGCTGGACGCAGGCCTCCTCTCTAGCAGAGAGGGATTCCGAGCAAAGACCCACAAAACTGCTCCAATGTGGTTTGGCGAAAGTATATTTTTCAGTAGTCTTGATTTCATGAAATAAAAAACTTCATATTTCAGGTAAACAACTGTGACCATGTTTGTCAAGCTTTCTGGGACTTGCCACAGAGACCAACAGCTGTTGATCAACCAAGACAACTTGGCCACCGTAATGTTTGCTTCCGCTGTGGTCGCTCTCATCATGAGTCAGTCATCTGCTTGACACTGGCTCAACTCATGAACTGAGAATATATAATGTAATACAAGAGTGGATTATACCTTGAACTGTAAGTTAAATGAATGTTCATTGTTACTTATGCATGCCACATAGATTACTATGTCCTGGGTTCAAGTCATGGGTTGGGCTGTGAAATGATACCTACTGAGTTTTTCTTTCTTCCAAGAATTTATCTATATGTAACAGTGTTGTATGTATATACATAAATATATGTATATATTTATATTCTTATAGCTATTTGTGTATTATTAGTATTGTAAAACAGAATGTAGATTGTTAAGTAAGTTTATTTGCCGCACCAACCTGTGCTATTTTAATATTTCCTTTTTGCAAAGGTTATCTGGGAGACATCACTGTGGTGGTAAGACCGACTTATTCATAAGGTTCTTTTCTTATTTTACTTTGTATTTTTGTTTTATAAGGGTGTGCAATAAAGTGTTTTAAATAAATAGAATAAGAAAAGAACCTTACTCTTACCCTGGAATTGAGTTGTTTTATATTCCTGTGCCTCAGAGAGCATGTTAAGCTGTCAGTCTCAGTCATTATTACTAACATCTGATAGTGACCATTAAGTAATCAAATATTATTGCCTTAAGCCCACCAACCCGCATTGAAGCAGTGCAGTGGGTCTAAGCTCCATATAGGGGATCTATATAGAGGTTAGACTACTATAAGGAGGGTGGTCTGGCCCTGTAGTGGGCTGTCAATAGGTTGATAATGATGAGGTATGTTTATTGCAGATAGAACAACCGAGTCACAACAAGTGAGTGAACTAATTCTTATCTCATTAGGTATATATCAAATAAAGCACAATCTTATTATGGCGAGCATGTAAGGGGTAACAATGGCTATGTAATAGAAGTGTCCAGGGAGGTCAGCAGTAGCCTACTTCGAGAGCTGTCAGCTTCAAATACCTTGTGGTTACTTCGGGGACGCATACAATCAAGACATACATTCTTAGACAATATTTTAATTATAATTGAGAGGAATAAAAATCAATAAAAAAAGTGTTTTTTATTTTACCACTTCTTTACCCTTACTTATGATCTCATCAGTCATTTATGTTTTATCATCCTCCCATTCTAAAAGTTTTTTTTTATTTACTACAAGTTAGTCGACACCAAGTGTGCTTGCAGTCAACACCTAATGGTAAGTGATGATGCAATCTAAGATGGAAGGGGGCTAACTTGTTAGGCGTAGGATAAAATCGCCCTTTAGGTTTCTGCCCGACGCCATACCAGGTAAAAAATCTCAATCGGCCCAGCCGGGAATCGCACCCAGAAACTCCGTCTTATAAATCCACCGCGCATACCGCTGCGCCACGGACGCCGTCAAAATATTAATGTTTTATGTATAAGAATAAAATACTCGATCTTCAAAAATCAGCTGTTCAGTATATAGGTAGTCTCATATTATAACCTCACTTTTACTAAATCTCGTTTATCACTACTCCCAGATTGACAAATTCCGTTTTATTTTCAATTAAAGGTTAATAATATAATAGCTATTAATTGGCACTACTTTCATCTTTTTACAATCCAGGCCCAAGATTGTATGAAAGCGTACCAGTCTCCTTTTATGTGTTCAAAAATTTACCGTGCCGTTCAGATGGAATTTTAGGTCAAGACTTTATTAGTAAATTTAATTGTATATTAAACTTTGAAAAGAATATTTTAACAGTAAACCATGATAAACCATTTGCATTGCCATTACAAATGGGACAAATAGGCCATAATAATTATATTACTTTACAGCCTAGGTGTGAATCAATTCATTTTATCGATTTAAATATTAATCAGGAGTGTATAATCGCCCCCAGTGAATTATGTGAAGGAGTGTTTCTTGCTAGTGTACTAGTAAGCCCACGTGAAGGAAAAATACCTATTAAAATTTTAAATACTAGAGATGAAGAAGTTCGACTTAGTTATTTTATTCCAGAATTATTAAATTTAAATGATTACTCGGTATGTAATTTTGAAAAAGAATTAGGAAGTTCGGAAAGGGTTAAGAAACTGTTTTCCATGCTAAATTTGGGTCATTTAAATTCCGAGGAACAGATATCTATAGAGAATATTTGTGCAAAATATTCAGACGTATTTTTGTTGCCTAACGATAAATTGAGTGTTACAAACTTGTATCAGCAAAAAATTCATTTAAGGGAAAATGTTACCCCCTCGTATGTTAAACCGTATAGATTACCTAGATCACAAAAACAGGAAATAGAAAGACAAATACAGCAAATGTTGACAGATGATATTATAGAAGAGAGTCAGAGTGAATGGTGTAGTCCTATTTTGCTTGTACCAAAAAAGAGCGAAGATTCTGGTAAAAAATGGCGTTTAGTAATAGACTATCGAAAATTGAATGAAAGAATTATGGATGATAAATTTCCTCTTCCGAACATAACCGAAATTTTAGATTCCCTCTCTGGCGCAATTTATTTTAGTCATTTAGATTTATCACAATCATACTATCAGTTATTATTAGAGCCTGAAAGCAGAAAATACACAGCTTTTATAACTGATAAACAATATCAACTGAAAAGATTACCTATGGGTCTAAAAATTAGTCAAAGCGCTTTTAGCCGCCTAATGACAGTCGCTATGGCTGGTTTGAACTATGAAAAAGCTTTAATCTATTTAGATGATTTGATTTGTTTTGGGAGAAGCCTTGATATTCATAACAAAAACCTAATAGATATATTTGAGAGGTTAAGAAAAGTAAATTTAAAAGTTAACCCTAGTAAATGTCAATTTTTAAAAAAATAATTACTATATTTAGGACATTTGGTATCATCAAAGGGTGTTCAACCAGATCCAGAGAAGACAAAAGTTATAAAAAGTTACCCAAAACCTCAGTCTAGTGATGAAGTTAAACGTTTTGTCGCTTTTGCCAATTATTACAGAAAATTTGTACCAAATTTTGCCGAAATAACAATACCACTCAATAAATTATGTCGGAAAGGAGTTAAATTTGAATGGACGAATGAATGTGAAAATGCCTTTAAACATCTTAAAAAATTACTATGTAACCCCCCTATACTTCAATATCCTGATTTTTCAACGGAAAGTGAATTTATTTTGCGTACTGATGCGTCTGGCAAAGCTATCGGTGCCGTGTTATGTAATAAAGATGATTTACCGATTGCATATGCAAGTCGTACCTTATACAAGGTGTCTCAAAAGTAAGTTCACATTTGCTTATCTTATTACGCGAAAGCAACTATTCTGAGGGGCGCGGGGGGTATGTCAGTCGGTAGTCTGGCTCTTGGGAATTTAGTCGCTATGGAGCGTTTCTCTGGTGCGGACCGTGCGTTGTGCGTACGTGAGTTTTACAAAAACGGTAATTCGGCGACTGTAGCGCGTAGAAAATTCTGCAGTATTCGACATATTCGTCACTTAAATGATGCGCCTAGCACTCGTCTCATTGCAAAATGGGTTGAGAAGTTTGAAGAGACTGGGTCAACTCTGGAGAAACCAAAATCTGGGCGACCAAGAACATCAAGAACAGCCGAAAACGTGGACAGTGTTACTCAGTCTATTCGAGATGATCCAAACCTCTCGATTCGGAAGCGTGCTGTTGCTTTAAATGTGCACAGATCTTCATTATGCCGCATTTTACACAAAGATTTAAAGCTGCACCCGTACAAAATTCAGTTAGTGCAAGAACTGAAGCCTCAAGATGCTGGTCAGAGGCTTGCCTTTGTAAATCAGATGATTGAGCGCTTTCCAACGTTCACCAACATCTTGTTTTCCGATGAAGCCCATTTTCACCTGAATGGGCATGTAAACAAGCAAAATTGTCGTTACTGGAGTGCAACCAACCCAAAACAAAAACATCAGAAACCGCTACATTCACCCAAAGTCACCGTATGGGCAGCGATGTCGGCGCGAGGAATTATCGGCCCTTACTTTTTTGAAGATGGAAGGGGACGCACACTCACAGTGAATTCAGAGCGTTATGTGGAGATGTTAGACGAGTTTTTCGTACCCCAACTGCAAAACTTTCCTAGTTACAACCAAAGAACATGGTTCCAGCAGGATGGAGCAACTTCACACACGTCCAACAGATCTCTGCCTCGAGTTCGAGAAATTTTTCCGAACAAATTAATCTCCAGGCGAGGTGACATAAATTGGCCTCCACGGAGTCCCGATTTAACGCCTATGGATTTTTTCCTGTGGGGTTATGTCAAATCAAAAGTTTACGCTAATAAACCGACTTCCCTGGCACAATTAAAAGAAAATATCCGTCATGAAATGGCAGCCATCACGGAGACTACCTGCCGAGCTGTCATAGGCAATTTTAGTGCCCGACTAAATGAATGCCGAGAGCGCAACGGTTTACATTTGGACGATGTTATTTTTAAAAAATAAATTCCCAAACAGTGTACTTCAATATAAAATAAACATTTTTTCAATAAAGCTAAGACTTTTCTTTTAAAAAAAGATTTAAATGTGAACTTTCTTTTGAGACACCTTGTATAAAGCAGAAGTGAACTACCCTACTATAGAAAAAGAACTTTTGGCTATAGTATGGGCAGTACGATATTTTCGTCCATATTTATATGGAAAACATTTCAAAATATTTACAGATCATAAACCACTTGTATATTTATTTTCTATGAGTAATCCCTCCAGTAGACTTTTAAAATTTAGATTGACTTTAGAGGAGTATAACTATACAATTGAGTATGTTAGAGGTACGAGCAATGTAGCAGCTGATGCATTATCTCGTATAATTATTTCGTCAGACGATCTAAAAGACATGGGTGTGCAATCTGTAAATGTGATGACTAGAAGTATGACAAGAAAATTGAATGAAGTTATGAGTGACAATTCCTTGGTTGATAAGGTTTCTACCGACAGTCGGACTGATCACCCAGATGTCGTAGAAATGCTTAAAAAACCAAAAAATTGTATAGAACTTGTAGTAAAAGAGAATTTGAAAGGAAATTTTGTTTATTTTAAAGAAAAATGTATTATAGGCCTGAATCCTAATTCTCGATCATGTCAAACGCGAGACGTTTTCGTGAGAGATTTTGGATTATTTTGTAATAAAAATAATATTGAAGAAGTTTACGTATTAAAAAATAATGAGACAATGAAGTATATTAAATGGTTAACCAATATTAATAAACAGTGGTCCGGACCACGAATTTGTATTGTAAAAGGAGCGATGAGTATAAATAATGACCATGACAAACTAGTAATCCTCAATGATTTTCATTTGTTACCGACAAGCGGTCATGCCGGCATAAGACGAATGATAAATAATATTAAAAAATATTATTTCTGGCCAAATATGGAGGAAGATGTTAAAAGGTACGTAAAGAAATGTGTTAAATGTCAGACACAAAAACATTCCTTGCCTACCAAACAGCCTATGGAGATTTCAACCACTGCGCAGTTAGCTTTAGATAAGATTTATTTAGATATAGTTGGGCCCTTAAGTAAGGATTATTATAATTATTCATATATACTCACTATCCAGTGTGAGCTGAGTAAGTATATAGAAGCTTATCCTTTAGAAAACAAGGATAGCGTTAGTGTGGCAAAGGCTTTTGTAGATAATTTCATTTTAAGGTATGGTATACCTCGAGAAATAGCATCGGATCGTGGGACCGAGTTTATGTCAACAACCATGAAAGAGGTATGTAAATTATTAAATATAACCCAAATTTCTTCCACAGCATATCACCATCAATCAATTGGCGCTTTAGAGAATTCGCATAAGTCATTGAATGCGTATTTAAGAATCCAAACTGATAATAATCCTAGATATTGGAGTACATGGTTACAATATTTTTGCTTTTCCTATAACACCACTGTCCACTCTGAAACAAAGTACACACCATTTGAACTTGTATTTGGTAAAAAATGTAATATACCTAGCAATTTGAGATCAGGAATAGTAGAACCTTTATATAATGATGATGATTATGTGAAGCAATTGAGATATAGATTACAGGTTTCTCAAAATGACGCAAAATGTAATTTAATTGAAAGAAAAATGAAACGGAAGTCTGTTTATGATATGTATACAAAACCAGTTAGATATAAAATTGGCGATATGTTGTTAGTAAGAAGTGAAAAAGATAATAAATTTGAACCGTTGTATTTAGGACCTTTTAAAGTTATTGAAGATTTGAATTGTAATGTAAAGATTGAACGGAATGGAAAAACTGAAATTATTCACAAAAATCGTACAAAGCTGTTTCATTGTTAGTAAAAAAAAAAAAAAATATTTGTATTCTTATTTTTTTTTTTCTTCTTTTGCGAAGGGCATATGGTATGGTGCAGCCCTATTATAAATTGCATTGTATGTAAGGTACATTTAGTAATATAAGTTCCTAATACGATTATGTAAAAGAGAGTATTAAACGGGGTTTTGTCAGAGATGCACGCGTTTGAATTTGCTCCCTAACGACAACATCATATTCTAAAGGTCTATGAGGTCTACGGATGTGGATGGAAACTAGTAGCTTCTTTCTGGGATGCAGCCACTACATATTTACTATCACCACGTAATGTATCTCGATATGGAAACAGTTATCAATCTCCACAACCTCAAGAAAAAGAAATGACATAGCTTGAAATTGCTACTGCATCCCCAGAATTATACCCTGACTTAAAGGCCCCGACTAAGCCCTCACCTTCAGCACCTTCATTATCTTCTGTTAAGTCTAAAACATTAAAACAACCTTACATACCAAAGTAATATTATGATTTACAGATAGTTTGAACAATCCTCAGATTTCATCCGCCTATTTGATATGATCTATATGCTTAGTATTAAGAATTATCATTATTGTACACTAGATTTAGATCATTTGTAATTTTCTATGATCAAGATTTGTCAATCTTCATTCTTCATGTCTGAAATACGATACGATAGGTGTTAGGAATAGATCCAAGGTACTATGATATAATACCTACTCCTTACGTGATGTTCCCTACGCCTACGCCTTACGTGATGAAGAATACCTATACCTTACGAGATGCCGTGGCCGGCGCGCTGGTGAAGCAGCAAGGTCAAACAACTTGTGTACGTTACGGAGTACTCCAACGGGGACGAATTAAAGTGCAGAATAGTGACTGCTTTTGACAAAGTTCGTAGTGAATAGAAGTGATCCTTTCGTCTTAAATCGCGTGAAAGACAATTTGTGCAAACATGCTGAATTGTGCATTGAGCGAGAAGGTGCGCATTTTGAAGAATTGTTAAGGTTGGTGTAAATTTGTTATTAGGTTAATTTCTCCATCAATTACACATAACCCATGGCGCGGGAACAAACATTTATTGTCACGTTTTATAAACGTCTGCCCCGGCCGGGTATCGAACCCGGGACCCTCGTTTCGTAGGCAGGGTCACTTCCAACTGGGCTACGGGGTCGTCAAACTGAATAAGATATGATGTATGATGAAAGTTGAGAAGTTTACGGAGTTTGCATTAGTGACGTGATAAATTGACTAAATTGTAGAAATAACAGAATTTTAAAAATACTCTTTTAATCTTTTACTAGGTTAATCAAGAATTAACTAGTCAAAGTGTAGATTCGGATGACGCTTGGAGTAAGCGATTTTTATTAATAAGGCTGTTAATGTTTAACAGTGTTTATTTTAAATTATTTTTAATATGGTAATTAAACAGTTATTTATAACTTTCAACGCCCGCTACTGCTATCTTGTCCTTACAAGGTCACTAACCTCGTCTCGCCCCGTACGGCACCGCCGCGCCATCGCGCCGCGCCGCGCCGCGGCGTGCGGCGCAAGCGGCATCAGTTGTGTTTTCGGGCGTTTCCATACGTTTCGAGTATTTTGAGACAATTTTGATTGCCATTTTTGAAATAATTAGTAGTGTAGAATTTTGACTTTATATTTTTGATCATTACCTATGACCACGTTCTTTCATGTCTTCGAGTATGTCAACTGACTAAAAACTCACCCTATATACGGCCCGTGTTAGAGCACACTGGCCTGTCAACAATCCAGCGGTCAAATTCGCCGCACGACGTTTCAAATTCGCGCCTTTTTTCAAGATGGCCTGTTAACTGGCCACCGTGCACCCGCGCAGCAACATTTGGTGTCATGGCGTGTGTGCGTTACGTGTTTACAAGTTTTATGGTAATGAAAAATCATGTCTTCTTAGAATAGGTAAGTGAAACTATTCTTTTATAGTTATACTTTTATACAGGGTGTAATCGTTAAGTGTGCACAGGCGATTATTCCGTAACTATTACAGATATCAAAAAGCTTTAAACTGATATCGAAAGCTCTTTACCTAATGAGTAAAATTACAATAATAATTTATTGAAATAAAAACGAGAAATATCCAAAAAAAAATTACATTAAACTCTCCCATACATTTAGTATGAGATAGTAGAAAGGTTTTACTTTCTTTATTTAAAGTCGAATAGTACCTACTCATTTTACCCTTATCATTTTATAATTATGTATGATATGATATTGATGAATTTCAAGTAGATACACACGTGTAGATTAATTATCTTACCACTTCAAATTAATAATAAACCTTGTTTCAATATCGTATTGATTTGAACTGGCTGAAAAGCAACATACTAAATTAAAAAAAAAAAGATACTGTTTGGTGTTCGTTCTAAATTCAAATTCTTTATCGCGGGAGTAGGTACTATTCCACTTTAAATAAAGAAAGTAAAACCCTTAGGTAAAACCTTTCTACTATCTCATACTAAATGTATGGGAGGGTTTAATGTAATTTTTTTGGATATTTCTCGTTTTATTTTTAATAAATTATTATTGTCATTTTACTCATTAGGTAAAGTGCTTTCGATATCAGTTTAAAGTTTTTTGATATCTGTAATAGTTACGGAATAATCACCTGTGCACACTTAACGATTACACCCTGTATACTTCGATGTTATGTGCAAATGTAATCGAGGATAATAAAAAAACATATATCATTTGCAATTGTATACAAACCGGTGTGTTGAAAAATTATAACCTAAAAATTGCCTAACTAACTTTGAAATGTTGCATTGAGTATTTATTTTCGAGTAATCCCTATGAACCATATCGTTTTATAGCAAGTATTTAAGCATGTATTATGATATAATAATAGGAGACTGGCGGGTTTTCTAGGAGTGTTCGGCCTGGTCACCCACATGGATAATTTTTATGTATTCTCGTATCGTATTTTAATAGAAACTAATTGATATTTGTAATTCCTTTAAAGCAGTTGTCTGTGTAGCTGAAATAATTATTTAAACTTACGTGTTTCATTTGACAGTTGATACCAAACTGAGTAGGTAAACTGAGGTTTTTTTTGATTAACACGAAACTAATGGTTATTGGAAGGAATTAAGTTAAATCATTTTCTTATTTTTAATTTAAAAGCCAAAGTCTAAAACAGAATCCACGGAAAAGCACTAGAAAACACTAAAAAATATCCACGAAGTAACAGAAGCAACAACTGAATGACAGCTTTTCGTTTCGTTCGTCACACAGAGTACTTTTGGTTCGTCAGTCAGCTGTCATAACACACCATAATACGCGATGTCAAATCAAACCACAGACACGATATGACATTTACGCATCGATCTTTTTGATCGATTATTCGTCATCGTCATAATTACAAAAAAATGGATATTGCTCAGTTCGTACTCAATAAAGCTGATTTTATCGAGTAATAAGCTATGAATCAAACAGAAAGTACGATAAAAATCACTGTGATTTAATGGTGATAAATAACCGGGTTAAAACACCACGAGTTTGTATATAAGTCGATTTACGAAATATATCGATTTACTAAAATTAAAAACAATGTTTTCTGCAAGTCGACAAGTTCTACGAAAATGCGCATATGACATTTTAAACTAGAAAAAAAATGTGTATTTTTAAACCTATATGTTGTTTTTGTAGGGCTTGGGGCCGAAAACCGCCAGTCTCCTTTGCGATAAACACTCTTGTTCGGTTGTTATAACCTATTATTATGAACGTTTGGGTTTTTTTTGCCGTTATTTTGCAGGTGTGTAGGTACTTGTGAAAATCGTAAAGTAATAGTTTTGAATTATAGTTTTTTCATTGTTTTAGACACACATACAGTTATCGGGAGTTGGAGTCACTAGACGAGGACCAATGGAATGACTTCATGGGTATTACTGATGACCAGGCCACGCAATCAGACATTGGTGGTGATTCTGATGCTGATGATTGTTTCGACGAAAGTTTTAGTACTAGAACCCTGAGCACACGTAGTCGAAATCAAAGTTTATGTTCTGGAACTTCGTCTTCATCACAACCACCACAGGAGTTTTTGTTATTACAACCACCTATAGCACCATCGCCACCTCCACAAACGCAGCCACCTCCACTGCCACAGACGCTTTTACCAAACCCGACCAGATATCACGAGATAATTTCTCCCGAAGACGCAGGTCCTCGAGACAATATAATACACGAAGATCTTAGTAAGTGGAGTAATAAAAGATTTCGAGAACCACCGGTGTTCAAGAATAGTACATTCAATAATTACGTGGGCATAAAAACTGAAGTAGATCTAAATTCACCGTTGAAAATATTAACCCTATTTTTGACACCTTTTTTTTCAATCTCATGATTACAGAAAGTAACAGATACGCCACACAGTGCCAGCAGACTCTAAATATAACTGAAGAGGAGCTAAGATCTTTTATAGGAATTCTGATAATCTGATATCGAAGCGCTCATAGCCCGGCGGCTTGCGTCGATCTCAAGTGATCGACAAAGTTAAGCAACAGCGGTCGGTAGTTGGATGGGTGACCGCTAGTGGCAAAAATTTCTTGAGCGCTTCCGTGCTTCGGAGGGCACGTAAAGCCGTCGGTCCCGGTTGTTATCATTTGGTAGCAGTCGTTAAGCCATGTCGGATACCTTCGGGCGGCTTAAAATTTCCGACACTTGGGTTGGCCACTAACCCCTCCACCAATCCGCACTGGAGCAGCGTGGTGGAGTATGCTCTAGGCCTCCTCAGGTACGAGGAGAGACCCGTGCTCAGTAGTGGGCCATTAATGGGTTGTAGCCATTCTGCCCTCACCGGCAATTGTGTATTGACGAAAGTATGATAGCTTTCAAAGGACGATCAACTTTGAAACAATATATGCCACTCAAACCGATAAAACGCGGTTTCAAAGTATGGGTTATATGCTGCGCTGTAACAGGATATATGTTGAATTTCGATGTATACGAAGGAAAACTGCAGGTAGGTGAGAGAGAAAAGAGTTTGGGCGAGACAGTTGTTTTGAAATTGGCTGGAATGTTTGAGCATATGGGCTATTGCTTATTTTTTGACCGCTTTTTTACTTCTCTGCCTTTACTAGTGAAGCTGTTGAATAAGAAACTTTTTGGTGTTGGTACTATTATGCCAACAAGAAGATTTTTCCCTTCTAACAAACTTCCACGAGATAGAACTATGGCTTTGGGGGAACGTGCTTGTGCAATGACTAACTCTAATATTTCTATTTCGAAATGGAGAGACAGAGGAAAAAAAGCTGTTTGTGTTGCTTCAAATATGCACAATCCAAGCAAAAAAGGATTTGTGAGTCGTACTAATAGTCGGGGTGATAAAGAACAAATTGCATGTCCAAATTCTATAATTGATTATAATAAATACATGGGAGGAGTAGACAAAGGACAATGTCCACTTTGTATGAACATTTGGCTATCCGTGAACACCACATTTGAACATAAATATTATATAGGCTTAATACCTTTACTCAGTTTAAAAAAGAAAATAATAATTGTTTTGTGACCAGATCTTATTTACACTGTTTATTTGACAGAAATATTTTGTAGGTATTTTAAAGAAAACGCACAATCTCCTTGACATATTTTGTAATTGTGATTCATAATGTAATTAATATATTGTCCAAGACCTAAGTAGGTGCATTTATATCATCTCTGTACCTTGCCCAGCTCAGAAACCAAATAACGGTCATTACATGAGCACAGCAACCAACCATTCTCCGGTCCACAATCCAGATGCAACAACATTGTTTTATATCATCTCTGCCATGTCTTTCATTTTCATGCAATATATAAATATACAATATATAAATACAATATATAAATACACCTTTCTGTTTACTGTATTCTGACTTTGGATTTTTGCTCGCAATAATCTGCAATATGTGACCAATAAAAATCCTTCAAGTAGGTTGCTGGCGACCTCCCTGCACACTTCTATTATGCAGGACCTATCATTACCTACATGTTCCCCATAGTATGACCAAGCCTGTTTCAATTGGAAAGTACAACAAGTTATTAATATTAGCTCATTGTAATCTAATCTAGGAAAGGATACACTGTTTATGTTAGTCAATTGTAAGAAACTGTCTGCCTTCTATTAAAATTATTTGTTGTAATAAAGTCAGCAAGATCATTTGTATACAAATTCAATCTTATTATGTCAAGAATATGATCTGCATCTGCCGTCTGTTACCCTCTGGTGAAACTTATTTATCAACGCTGCAGCAACACGGAAAACTGTCATACCGTGTTTGGAAAAAAGTGAACACAAATAATTCTCCAATGGCCACTAGTTGAGGGCTGTTCATAACTGAATTCTCGATTGGTAATATTTACATCACTATTCACTACCCAGCAAGAATGACATAACCATATCACCATGTCCAATCTTTAACCAAAAGAATACAATTAATATTTAATAGAAGTTATCAAGACAGTAATTATAACTATTGGAACTGTAAGTATATTAAATACGTACCACTTGCGGAGCGACCCTCTGTGCTATAACAAATCTAAGGTCAAGCTGGTCAAGACAAGGGCTTCTTCTTTGCGTGATATCAGTACCACAGTTCAAACAATGTACTGTTTGCACGGTTTCCTCTGAAGACAATATGTCGTGTCCTCCGTGTCGATCGTGTCCCTGCGCAAGTGATGCACAATATCCATATTCAAGCCGGTAAGCGTACCAAGGTCAACGAGAGAAGTAGAGTCCAAATCCATTTTCGTACGCCAAATGTCGTAATAATGTAATGATGAAAAACACAGGCGACTGTATCCACGATCCACGATGCGAAAAAAACAAAACAAATACAATACGACTACAGTTCAATAGGAGACTTGAGATGAAATGAAAGTTGATTGAACTTGAACTTACATAGGTTACTTTACTATGTCCACCGATTGACATTTGACAGTTGGGAGTTCATCAATTCGAAAATATCGATTCGAGCATTTCATTCGATTGATCGATTTTCATTATCATGAATTATTTTAATAGCAACGTACATAAAATAATTAGTATGTTATTCTAGTAAAAATCATACGTTATTTATATTGCTGTTTATACGTGTATACTACATAGTACTACACTTAAGTTTTGTCGTGAGAATTAATACTTCGAAATAACATCGATATATTGTTATAGCAAATATACATCAGAAAATATTAAGAATTCATAAAAAGGCTAGGGTGTGCGTTAAAGGGTTAAACTAGGCAATTACAACAAAGTGCAAGAGCAGTGATAGCCGTGTGGTTGAACGTTGGACTGCCGAACCGGAGGTTCCGGGTTCAAACCCCGCACGCACCACTAATTTTCAAAAATTATGTGAGTATTAAAATTTAATTATCACTTGCTTCGGTGAAGGAAAACATCGTGAGGAAACCTGCACACCTGAGAGTTCTCCATAATGTTCTCAAAGGTGTGTGAAGTCCACCAATCCGCACTTGGCCAGCGTGGTGGACTATGGCTCACTCTCATTGTGAGAGGAGACCCGTGCCCAGCAGTGGGACAGTTATGGGTTGTGATGATGATGATGATGAATCACAACAAAAACCAACTTTCCCATCTTATTGAACAAATAACTATTGTTTATTAAATTGTATCCTCCTGTGCCAACCCTACCAAAATAGGTATAAATTTTCCTCGCTTCTTTCTCTTGTGGTGTGGCCGCTTCAACGCATTAACCAACGGCAAACGGCAATGTGAATGCCGTTGTGAACTTATCGCGTTGAGTCACCTACGATCATCGCGATAATTAACGGCGTTTCCCGTTAGTGTGGCCCGAGCATTACTGGATAATCATCACAAGCTAGTAAGCAAGAGTTGGAAATCATCACAATCAGATGATGCAATTTCTGATGAATTATCAATCTACTTGCATAGTCCAGTAGTAGGCAGGCTCAATGAGAAATCCTTTAGAGATTTGGCAAGATCTAAAAATTCAATTTACTAAGCTTTATAAGATTGCCTTCAAATATTTACCTATTGTCGGAACGTCTGTTCCGATCCGAGAGATTGAGGTGCAAAAGCCATCTAAATCTGTCCATCAAGCGTTAACATGGTCGAACTACAAAAAAGCCAATACCATTAAATATTTAATATCTTGTACATCAAATGGGTTAGTCAATTATATATCACCTGGATTTGGAGGAAGAATCACAGACACATGCTTGGTCGAAGTGTGTGATTTTATTCACACTTTAGAAAAAAGGTATGTGTGTAATGGCAGATAGAAGGTTTAAACATGTTGAACAACTTTTATTAAAGTCTGGGGTTCAATTAGTTCGAACTGTATGTAACTAACCTAAGTTCTTTCTTTCTTTCTTAACGGTCGCAGAAAAGCGAAACATTAATTATGTTGACAAAAATCTTATGACGAAAAATTAGACATAGCTAATAAGTTTGGGATTCCCGCAAGTACATTGGCTAGTTAAAGATAAAAAAAATGTGTTATCATTTATTAGTAGAAGTTGTTCGCTATAATAGAATGAGTACGTAATGTTGAAGTGAATAAAACTATTTTACTCAACATAATAAATCTCAGTTCAACGAATTACTTGATATAACGAATATTTACTTGTTCCCTTCAGATTTGTTATATCGAGGTTGCACTTTGCAATTGATTTAGAAAAGGTTATCTCCTAATGTTACCTCGCATGGAAGAATTTAAAACGGTAATGTTTTGTCTAAGCCTTATCGTTTTCAATCAGAATTTTGTTCCTGTAGGTGATAAAAGGTTACATGGAGTCGGTAAAACACTGGGAGTCTTATGACACGAAGCTATTGCAGAGAGAAAAAGGAAGACATATTTAGCTGCTTTCAAT
The DNA here is from genome assembly GCA_905404295.2 of Ochlodes sylvanus. Taxonomy (NCBI): domain Eukaryota; kingdom Metazoa; phylum Arthropoda; class Insecta; order Lepidoptera; family Hesperiidae; genus Ochlodes; species Ochlodes sylvanus. The sequence goes on from FR990144.1 coordinate 9,987,588, forward strand.
CATTTTTCCTTGAAAACCGGCACTGCAAAAATGTGATTTTGTGGTTGGATAACTGCGCGGCCCATAACAAAAATTGATGCCTTTTTTCTACTTAGTATATTTAATCAATTCCAAGGGTGTTAATATTGAAAGTGTTGTGCTGCGTTATCTGGAAATTGATCATACTTTTATGGCTGCTGATGAATTTCACAATAGAGTGGAGCAATCACTTAACCCTTCTTTGCATGATGATGGAAATTTCAATCATAATATTTAGTCAACAAAAAAAGGTACTCAAAACCCTTGTACTGTAATTTGTTGTTGCTGGCAACTTTTTAAGCGACTATTGCGTGCAACAAAACGCAGTTGTCAAAAAATAGCAAACGTCCCTGTGAATTACCAGGCCTAGAACTTGTCATTCCGCTGTTTGTTGTGATGGAAGAAAGGAGCGAGATTTTAAATTTTTTTATGGAAATAAACGGAGATATAAAATACAATAAAAGTGAAAATGCGTGGAAAAAAGGTTTGTTTTCAAGTTTTAGTTATTTTATGTAAAATTTATATCAAAACACTGTGAATAAATTTCTCAAAATTATGTGATGAAAATTTACATCACTATGCAGTAACTTTACTTGTAATGTATGGCAAAATTCATCTCTTGAATTTTATATTTACAAAAAAAAACAAATTATAGTCTTAGTCTTCTTCCAGTTAAATTTCCTTTAAACAATATTTAAAGTACTTGCCGTCTACGTGTACGTGTACGTGGCATAGCCGTAAAACTTATGTACGCAATTTTTCTAATGCGTGACCAATTGAAATTTCTTTATTTACAAGTTCTAATTGCACGCTGGTTATGAAATAGTCATTAATAATTTGATCCTTTCTTCTCTTTTTTGGAACCATCTCCATCGTATGAATGTTTTCCAGAACTTTGAGTAATCTCATAATTGTCACAGTATTTTTGTTGATGCGCTTATTAATTTTGGAGTGAAACGTCTCGAGAACGTTGGTGGTTCTGTGGCGTTCGCCAAATATTTATCACAGTACACGAATGCATTTTAAACCAAAAATTTTCTAAGTATTTAATAAACCTTTCCATTTGCACCAAGTCATTGGATTCGGATTTTACATACTGCAAGCCATTTTGAATCTCGTTGTCAGGGAGAAGTGGCAATGCACTCGCCAGTGCCACTGTTCTTCGTCCCGGTTTATTTCTTGTGCATCCAAAACTTTCTCCTTTTGTTTACTATTCGTAAAGGTTTCATACATTTCAAATCTCCCGCCAATTTAATCTAAGTAGACTATGGTTCGGGGATTATCCAATCGCAAAGCGCGGTCGCCGGACCAATGGGAGTCGACGAAAACACGAGAAAAATACGTGAACGCCGGGCGCGAGTAAATTCGTTAAATATTCCAAACTTCCTTTAAAACTACCGAAATACGCAAAATCAGTGTCTTTCTGAACCACAATTGTAACCTACGTTCAACACGGGATCCCGCGGGAGTGTTAACTTACCGAGAACTCTAAATTCTACCAAGTGTGTGGTGTGAAGTTTCCTACCTACCGGCCAGCGTGTCCTCATCACCGAAAACCGACCGAAGAAGAGCCCTCGAGCACTACCAGGCTGAAGGAAGGTACCGTGCAACCCTTTGCTTGGCATACGACGGTTCCCGAACCATATACGATTATTTCCTTCTATCGGCGGGATTCTTCATTCTATCCAAAACGCGTATCCCGACCCAGAGTGTCGTCAAGGGCCCCCCATCCGCAGGGCCGCGTCGTTACACCTTTCTTCCAAATATTTTTTTTCCAATGATAAATCTATATATATAAAAGAAAGTCGTGTTAGTTACACCACTTATAACTCAAGAACGGCAGAACAGATTTGGGTGAAAATTGGTAGGGACCTCCCTACGCCGCTTAGAGCCAGGAGACGGACATAAGATACTTTTTATCCCGTTCGACAGCGTTCCCGTGTGACTTGACATGAAACGTCAGTCACTATAAAACGTGGTATAACAAAAAAGAATCAGACTTGGAATAACAAAACGCAAATGACAGCTATGTAATTGACGTATAATGACAGCTATGTAATGACGTATAGATGACTATTTGATATTTGTAAGAAATCAATATTCAAACTATTTCTATTAAATAAATAATTAACAATTATAATGTAATGATAGTGCCATTGCCCATTCGTATAAACAGTGAAGTGAACTATAAAACTCGGTATGGTTGAAAATTTGAGTTTTGAAATAAATTTTTAGGTGAATTGAAGTGAAGTGAAGTTTAATTAATAATGCCGCGAGCAAGACGATCGAATCTTTCCCGACAAAGCCGTAATGCAAGAAGAATACGAAATACTGCAAATGAAAGGACTGAAGAAGAACAAGAAATTGCACGTGAACAGCGCCGCGATAGTATGGCTCGACTTCGTGCTTCTCAATCACGAGAGCAAAGTGAAGCAGCCCGTGAAACAGCTCGGTTGGCAATGCGGAATCGTCGAGCGAACAACAGAGGTCAACAAATAGATAATTTGCGACACAGAACAAGATATTTATCAAGTGCTGATTTGAATCGAGCAGCGTTTCGATACGATTGCAGCAATGATTACAGCTTGCATCCTAGCGTTTGCATTGGGCAAATGGACGTTGTTTGTGAGTATTGTGGTGAATTAAAGTTTTCCGGAGAAACGGCTGGATTATGCTGCCTTAATGGTAAAGTGAAATTGCCGTTGTTGACTCTGCCACATGAGCCATTGTATTCATTGCTTGGTGGCGAAACACAAGCATCACGCCACTTTCTTGCAAACACTCAAAAATACAATGGTTGTTTCCAAATGACGTCATTTGGGGCAGATATTACAATACAATACAAATGCAATACATTACATTACTTTTACCTGTAATCCAAAATGGATAGAAATTACTCAATTGCTGCTTCCCGGACAAACATCAAGTGATAGACACGACATCACAGCACGTATATTCAGGCAAAAAATTCGGTCCCTGATGAACTTTATTGTTAAACAACGCGTCTTTGGAGATACTCGATGCTGGATGTATTCAATCGAATGGCAAAAGCGAGGCCTGCCGCACGCACACATTCTTATTTGGTTAGTGGAAAGAATTCAGCCTGACCAAATAGATGATATCATATGTGCCGAGATTCCTGATCATGAAGTCGATCCAGACCTACATGATGTTGTTACTACTAATATGATTCATGGACCGTGTGGTGCCATCAATCCCCAATCACCTTGCATGGTCGATGGAAAGTGCTCTAAACGATATCCACGGAAATTTACGGCGGAGACTGTCACTGGCAACGATGGTTATCCGCTGTATCGGCGTCGATCACCAGATGACAACGGTCGAACTGTCACAACGAAAGTGAAAAGAATGGATTTCGTTGTCGACAACAGTTGGATTGTTCCATATTCGCCACTTATTTCTAAAACGTTCAAGACACATTGCAACGTTGAATACTGCAATTCAGTTAAGTCCATAAAATATATTTGCAAATACACTCGGGTGCAATGAAATCGCACATTTGATTTTTTTCTGCAAAATACAAATTATTTTTTTTTCTGAAAGATACATATATATTTTTTTAATATGGAATTAAAGCTGGTTTCATTACCTATCCAACGATACCATACAAGCCGTTATTACTTTACCCTACGGCCAAGAATTAATGACAACAAAAAAACCCTAAAATTAACTCCCTTAGGTTACCGTAGTTTGCCAGACTAATGCAGGTATAAAAAGGCATGTTTTGAGTAAAATGTCATCAGTTGCATTTCAACGCTCAAACTGAAAGGACGTCCAGTGACTACAGCTGCAATAGTTATCGAAGAAAATGGATACTACGCCAGAAAAAGCCGCTCAAGTCGTTGCTCTAATTGAAGCAGGCCAGAACCAGAGTGCTGTAGCTCGACAGCTGAATATCAGTCGATATTCAGTTCGTCGTGTATACCAGCGCTATCGGGAGACTGGTGGCTATGAACGACGACGAGGATCTGGTCGAGCTAGAGCTACAACTCAGCGCGACAACCGATTTCTCGTAACGACGGCTTTGCGAAATCGTCGCCTGACAACCGTTGATCTTGCACATCATCTCCAAGAGGTGCGTGAAGTGGAAGTCAGTCGGTGGACGGTCAGAAGGAGACTTGCTGAAGGCGGCCTAACAGCGCATAGGCCAGCAAACGGCCCTAAATTGGCGCCAGCTCACCGCCAAGCCCGTCTTCGATTTGCACAGGAACATGTGAACTGGACAGTCGACCAATGGCGAACAGTTCTGTTCTCAGACGAGTCTAGGATGTGTCTCCATGGCAATGATGGACGAGGGCGGGTCTATAGAAGGCCTACAGAGAGATTTGCCCCGTGTTGCATCACGGAACGCGTTGCATATGGCGGTGGTTCGTGTATGTTCTGGGGTGGAATCTCTTTGGAAGCCAAAACTGAGCTTGTCTTCCTCACTGGGGCCAATATAAGGCGTCCAACAAGGGGACTAACTGCTCGGAGGTACGTCGAAGAAGTTCTCCAGGAACATGTCGTACCATTTAGCGGTTTCATTGGAGAGAACTTTCTCTTTATGCATGACAATGCAAGACCCCATACCGCTCAAATTGTAACGCAGTACCTTCAAGAGGTGAATATCAAAACAATGGTGTGGCCAGCTCGGAGTCCGGACCTTAATCCGATCGAACACGTCTGGGACAATTTAAAAAGGAAAATAAGAGACCGAAATATTGCTCCAGCTAATCTCCAGGAGCTGCAAACTGCGCTCAAGGAGGAATGGGACGCTATCCCACAAGACTCTATCAATCACTTGATAGAGTCGATGGGAAACCGGTGTCGAGCGGTAATTCAAGTAAGAGGGGGTAACACTTCGTATTAATAAAGGTATTTTTGTAAGAAAAGGGTGTTTTTTTTTTAAGCCTTCATTTCCCACACAGTTTTGTCAAGGAAACTTCTTTTAATAAAGGATGAATTTGTAATTGGTGTTTTTTTTTGGCAGTAGGATAAAGTAATAACGGCTTGTATGGTATCGTTGGATAGGTAATGAAACCAGCTTTAATTCCATATTAAAAAAATATATATGTATCTTTCAGAAAAAAAAAAAATTTGTATTTTGCAGAAAAAAATCAAATGTGCGATTTCATTGCACCCGAGTGTATGTCACGAAAGGCAGTGATATGGCGGTTTTTGGATTGCAATCCTCGAATACCAACGATGAAATTTGACGCTATCAAGTTGGTCGTTATGTGAACTGTAATGAAGCGATTTGGCGTATATTCGCATTTCCCATTGACGAACGTCATCCTACTGTTATGCATTTGGCGGTGCATCTGGAGAATGGTCAACGAGTATATTTCACGGCTTCGAATGCTACGCAACGTGCTGAAACACCTCCAGCAACTACATTAACCAGTTTTTTTGCAATCTGCCAAAGCGATCAGTTTGCACGAACTTTGCTTTACTCGGAGATGCCACATTATTATACTTGGAATGCTTCATCGAAGAATTTTCAAAGACGGAAGCAAGGCGATGCGGTTCCTGGGTATTCAGATGTGCGTTCTACTGATGCTCTTGGTCATATGTATACAGTTCATCCAAAGAATGATGAATGTTTCTATTTGCGGTTGTTGCTGGTAAATGTGCGTGGGCCAACGTCATTTGAGACACTACGAACTGTTAATGGTGTAATTTTCCCAACATATCGTGCTGCATGTGAAGAATTGAACTTATTAGAAAACGATACCCATTGGGATACGACAATCGCTGAAGCCCTTATCTCTACATCTCCAAGTCAGATACGCACATTATTCGCTATCATAATTTCGACATGTTTTCCATCAAACCCATGTAACCTGTGGCACAAATACAAGGATAATATGTCAGAAGATATTTTACATCAAATTCGTGTCAGTTCCAGAAATCACAATATTGAGATGAATGAGGAGATACATAATCGTGCTTTACTCTTGATCGAAGATATGTGTTACCTCATGTGCGGTAATTTATTAATCAGGTTAGGAATGCCAGCGCCATATCGTGAAATGTATGACGCATTTAATCGAGAATTGGAACGGGAACGTGAATATGATCACCAGGAATTAGATTTAGTAGTTCAAACGAATGTACCCCTGTTGAATTACCAACAAAAGGAAGTTTATGATACTTGGATGATGAAAATGGTGGTTTATATTTCCTAGATGCCCCTGGTGGAACTGGCAAGACATTCCTCATGTCATTAGTTTTAGCAACTGTTCGGGCGAGATCCAACATAGCGGTTCCAGTTGCTTCTTCTGGAATAGCAGCCACATTGTTAGAAGGATGCCGTACGGCTCATTCAGCATTAAAATTACCGTTAAATCTTCAAACTATTGAAGAACCAACGTGTAATATTGCAAAACACTCAGCAATGGCCAAAGTTTTAGCGGCATCGAAAATCATCATCTGGGACGAATGCACAATGGCGCATAAACGTGCATTAGAAGCACTTAACCGAACATTAAAAGATTTACGCAATGACTCGAGATGTTTTGGAGGAGCAATGATTTTACTGTCTGGCGATTTCCGCCAAATACTGCCAGTAATTCCAAGATCTACGGCTACCGACGAAATAAACGCTTGCCTCAAATCGCCAAATCTATGGCCCTATGTGAAGAAACTGCAGCTGACAACAAACATGAGAGTTACATTGCTTAATGATATATCTGCCGAAGATTTCTCGGAGCAATTGCTGACTATTGGTAATGGTCAAGTACCTGTCGATGAATCGAGCGGATTAATATCATTTCCAAATAATTTCTGTAATTTTGTCTCATCAAAAGACGAACTTATCAACAATGTATTTCCAAACATTATTTCTAAGTACAAAAATAATGAATGGTTGAGTGAGCGAGCAATTTTAGCGGCTAAGAATAAAGATGTAGATGACCTGAACTACATAATTCAAAATAAGATCATTGGAACAATGCATTCATTCAATTCTATTGACTGCAATTGAGTGAAAGTGTCACAAAGAATTTTAGTACTTCACCAATAAATAAGTCAAAAAAGAAAATTGGAGAAATTATTCTAAAATATTTAAAGCCGTTTTTGCATACATGCAAAGTTGCTATACTGGGTTATTTTTAATTCACTTGACATACTTGAGGACATGAAAGAACATGGTCATAGATAATGATTAAAAATATAAAGCCAAAATACTACAAGATAATAATTTAAAAAATTGCAATCAAAATTATCTAAAAGCACTCGGAATGTATGGGCAACAGCTGTCTGCCTTAACGCGGGCCCGAGCGGCGGGGGTTAATGACCCCAATTAATGGAGTAGTTTATAACGCGCGCTCAATATGTCCACATTATGGGTTTGCAATGGATAATTACATCAAATTTTAAGCACCCTTTGGAATTAGAATCGAATACTGAGTACCCCTTATTAATATCGCAAGTGTCTTACGAATCACCTTGTATATGCGTGTGCCTCCCGCAATGGTGTGAAACCCGAGGCAGAGATGCGGGCATTCCTTTTTTTTTGCCAAAGACTCAACTATTGCATATATCATTTATATAATTATTGTATTCAAATTTGACGAAATTTAAAAATTCATTAATTATGTTCGTCTTTTAGATAAGAAAATAATTCCAAGAGATAGCAGGGATAGCGCAAGTTCACTGCTGTTAATGGACAACATATTTAACTCCCTTAATGGCAGTCAGAAAAAAACGGTAATGCTAAACCACTGCTTAAACCAGCCACCCCAGCTTCCGAAGGCGTAAAAGTTTTTAAAAGTATGAAATTTATAAATGCTTCAGGTAAAGAAGAAAATATACCTTCTGGAAACAATTGGGTGTGGACACTGGAAGCTGTAGTATCATTAAAAAAAATAGAATATGGTATTAATTCGGTTTGGATGTGGCACCTGAATCAAGACATTCTTAAGAAAATTTCTTTGAGTCTATAAGAAGTCATGGTGCCGCAATAATGATCCAACATGCGATCAGTTCCAGTCAGCTTTCGCTAGTTTATTAATAAGTAATTAAGACAGTGCCATAATGTTATGATATACTCATATTATGTATTGATGTCATTTTATTTCAAATAACTGCGTCCCCCGTCCCCCCTTACAACTCTTAGAAAATATTAAAAGGCTTAAAATTGGAGTACACTGCACAATACATCGCACTTGCTTCTTGTACGACTTAATATATTTCAATTATTAGATACCAACCTTACAATGGCTGAATATATTAATTGCCATATCATTCTACGACCTAACCACCAGAGGGACGAATACCATGCTGTGGACTTCAGAGAAGACTTTGTCGCAATAATTGAAGAATGGTGTGGTCGTAAGGTAGTTTTTTTTTGTTTTCGTCTTTTTTGCCAATTAAAACAATTCGTCATTACAACAATCTATAAGTATTGAGATGATTATTGTTAGCTACGCGCAAAATATTTTAAAATAAATATGTTTAAGTTTAAGTTTTTTAAAATGTAAGTCTTGGCAACACTGCCTCCTCGAGCCACTAGCGCCCTCTCAGGGTTATTGGTAGCTTTCCGCGAGATCTTTCTAGTAACGTTACAAAACAGACCGCCTAAAGACAGACTGCCGCCAACCGAACTCGAGGAGACACCGTGTTTTCTTTATGTGCATTTACTGTGTATATGTGCAGTACTTCAGTGGCAATAAAACTCGTGTTCAAAAGGACGGCATGTTTTTCATCGACCACTACCAGACTGTTGTCACGTTTTATAATTATTAAGCCTATTAAGTATGTCATATAGATCACAATACATGTTTTATTGTTTCAGATTTCTGATAATGATCAGTTCTGCCAAGAGTGTGTGAACCTGGTAAATCAAGACGCCAACAACCGCATTGAAGATCCTCATCGTACATCAAACAAACAACTAGGACATACAAATGTATGCATATCTTGTGGCATTTCTCTATCAAGACATACAGGAAGACGTCGAGGACAGACAGACTGCGAGAAAATTGTGTGGAAAGAAACTATTTAGAAAATCAAATATTTCCACGGGCGGTAATAAATTATGAATTGCCATAAACTATATTATAGAGTAGTAAAATAAATTACTAAAGAATTAGTAACTTAAATCATGATAATTTATATTTTTCTGACTAATTGAGAAGACTATGTAACTAAGATACACGAACGTGGGGTAGGTGTCGGGCGGGCGGGGAGCGGCCGCTTTGGTGGCAATCTCAAATGCCGGAAGTCTTTTTGATACATCGCGTTTTCGGCCGATTTTTATTTACCTTAAACCACGTGCGCTTAGGTTGTCCACAATTTTGATTGTTTATTGGATAATTAGGTGAAATTTTTAGCACCCTTTTTAATTACATATTTGGAACGAGAATCGAATACTGAGTACCCCCTATAGTGTAACGACTAAAAACATACCCTGTATAATTTTAATATTGTAATTATCAGATTCCAAATGAAGCTTAGGCATGTTATACTTGTTGGATGAGAGCTCACCGAAATGCACCCCAGCCTCTGCCATTGGAACATGGTACAACTACAGAACCTGCTGAATTAGAGGGTCTAATTGATGCCCACGAACTCAATGAATCCACTTTGGAATCAACACGTACTTCAAGCTCGGTGACTATCCCGAGCTCTGAAACAAATTCTTGGACTGATCAAGTGCCTAACAGTCAAGGTTCAGCGAGAGCAAGAGAAACTATAACCTTAACCGATTTCACTCGCACTCCGGATACACCAAATCATTGTTTTGTGTCAGACTGTATGGCAGAGCGCCTACGAATGCCAAACTATATTAAAAGAACTATCCTATCTCAGCAAAAAATATATGTTACTCAAAGTGCTAGAGTTTGTCAAGAACATTTCATGAGGCTCAGCGCAGACATAACGGAGCGCAGCAGAGAGAATTTTAACGCACTTGAAAATAAACTTTAAAATGATTACAAAAGTGCATAAATGCTTGAACCTGACAAAAAATGCTCGCGCGTCCTCGAAGATACGCGGGAATCCCCGCGCGGCGTCGAATCGGCGCTCGGGTCGTATGCGTACTTTCAGTATTGTCACTGAGTTTGAAAGAGGGCTTCATATTTTTAGATTTTTAATTCGAAGTACATACATAACGAACAGTAAATTAATATGTTTAGTGTAGGGACATGTTGACATGTCCCTACACACACATTTTGCCTTTTTGAAATCTCCTTTTAACAGCCAAGTTTTTAAAGTTATCTCACTGTTGGTCCAGTAAAATTTTTTTCCACATTTGTTTGTCGAAACTGAATATAAGAAACACAAAAACATAAAAAGTTCAAAACAGTACCTAGTTTCTCAGTATTTTCCAATATTTTAAAATAAATAATTTTCCGAAATTGTAGACCAACTATCTGAGAGTACGTGAAAAAAAATTCATTAAAATATCTGCTCATTTGTGGACTCAGCAAATAAAAGTAGGGTAAGAGTGCCCAATTTTCGAAAAACAGAACAAAGGTCAATCTCGAAAACGGTGCCACTTTTACTGAAGTGATTTTTTGACATCTGATAGGTCCATGCTCAAGCTATCTCCCATTTCAATAGGCCTCCAATATTATTATAAGGATACTTTTAGTAACCAATTAAACTTTTCATTTAATATAAGTATGCAATACTATTAGTATATCCCGGTTTAATTACTTAAACTTAGGTCAAGTTTTAAAAAGTTACGATAATTATTTTATTTCAGTGAATATACATATATTACTAAAATCCCAAATATAAATGGAGTCAAAACTTAAGCTGGCTCTTAAAGAGCTTAAAATCTCTAAGGACATCAATGCTCAGTTATTACAAGAGAGGGAAGACGGTGAAGCGGAAATCACTAAGATTATTAAATCCAACACCGAGTACAAGAAGCAGCTCTCTGACCTTCACAATGAATATACAGGGTTACTGGTAAGTAGACCTGATCCTTTCAGGAGGTGATAGTAGGGGTCAGTACAAACAAATTTTACTATTAGGTTCCATGTGTAAATGTTAACCCATTTCGAGTTATGCTACTCTTAAGGTTTTTGTTAAAAAAAGTCACCTTGGGATCGATATTTATTTATTTTTTCTTTATGTAGGTCTTTCTTGTAGATTTCTCTGTAGTTTTAGGTAGAAAATTAATCATTTCAGATAAATAACATTTAAACCGACCGAAAAAATGGAAAATATTCAAGTAAAATATTTTTAAATCAAAATTTTAATTTTAATTTTGGCGAAGTTTCATTTATAATTAATATTTTCACAAAAAAATCTCCCTACATTCTTATGTGCAGATTATTTTAAAAACATCTACATTTAACTAGCTATCCCAAAAAGGTACAACATTTAGGCTAACTGAACATTCTTATAAAAAAATCGACGACGAACGGGCCAAGGTAGTCGATACCAAAGTAACGGTAATTCAAAGTAAGGGTAAAAAAAGTCCTCATTACAAAAAAATAATATGTTTATTGAAGATGTGCACGATTTTTTAATTCATTTTCTATGTGGCCACCTCTATTCCTAACGCAGACCCTCATCCTGCGTCGCAGACCACTCTTCACCACCCTACTTGTTAATTGAAGCCTAATTACGTCTGCTGCATCAATAATTCGTTGTTGAAGAATTTCAACAGTAGGTACGGGGTGGCCATCTTGGTACACAATACTTTTCATGTGTCCCCACACATAAAAATCCATTGGAGTTAAGTCCGGGCTTCTTGCTGGCCATGGCAGGGGACCACCTCTACCAATCCATTTATTTGGATAATTTTCATTTAACCAATCACGTACACCTCGTCGGTAATGTGCAGGGCAGCCATCATGTTGATACCACATGTTCTTTCTTACAGAAAGTGGTAAGTCCTCCATAAGAATAAATAATTCCTCACGGAGAAATTCTTCATAACATTCGCCATTTAAATTCTGCGGCATGAAGTATGGCCCAATCAAATGGTTATCAATAATGCCCATCCAAACATTTAAACTAAATCTCCTTTGTGAGCCTTTCACTCTTTTTTTATTGGGATTTCCATCTTCTTTAGGTGTCCAAAAATGGGCGTTGTGGTAATTTGTTATGCCATCCTTGTCAAATTTCGATTCGTCAGTCCATAAAATTTTTTTAAGAAATTGTGGATCCTCAATGTCAGCGTTCAACAAAAACCGGCAGAAATCTAGTCTTCTTAGCGAATCTCCTTCCTCAATCGCGTGCACCGGAGTGTAATGATATGGGTAGTAACCTGCAGTGTTCATTGTAAACCACACTTTCCATTGCGAAATGCCTAGAAGTTTCGCAACAACATTCGTAGACGTGGTTGGGTCTTCTATGAAGAGTCGTCGTATTTCATCTTCATCTTCTACGCGATAGCGGTGAGGTCTACCCATGTCTGACGTGCGTCTTCGGAAGGAACCAGTTTCTCTCAACCGGCGATAAACACCATCGAATACGCCTAAATCTGGCAATCGGCGCCCTGGGTAACGCAACGCGTATTCTGCTCGGGCATGTGTAGAAACTCCCTGACAAAATCCATAGCACATGATCATGTCAGCGTATTCTTCATTAGAATACATTGCCATGGTGACAAACACAATCGCACAATCCAACTCACGAGAAAATATCAAAGTCCAAGATTCACAGCCGTGTCAAATAAATAAAGAGCAGATACAGAGTCCAATTTACAAAGCCAAAGTCGATATCACAAAAAATTGTAGAGAAAACGCATGTACTACGTACGAATGACAGAAGCACACTACCGAAAGGGACAAGGGGATCATAACTAACTAATAAGATAACATTGTTTTGTTTGACGGACCAATCACACGCGTCAGGCTTCCTTGGAGTGGGGGCAGCGGTATTTTACCTGAATTACCGTTGCCAAGGGTATCGACTACCTGGGACCTTTGTTAATAATTTTCAAAAGTATGTTTAGAGTTATACTGACTAGCGTACCATTTTGGATAGCTAGTTAAATGTAGATGTTTTTAAAATAATCTGCACATAAGAATGTAGGGAGATTTTTTTGTGAAAATATTAATTATAAATGAAACTTCGCCAAAATTAAAATTAAAATTTTGATTTAAAAATATTTTACTTGAATATTTTCCATTTTTTCGGTCGGTTTAAATGTTATTTATCTGAAATGATTAATTTTCTACCTAAAACTACAGAGAAATCTACAAGAAAGACCTACATAAAGAAAAAATAAATAAATATCGATCCCAAGGTGACTTTTTTTAACAAAAACCTTAAGAGTAGCATAACTCGAAATGGGTTAACATTTACACATGGAACCTAATAGTAAAATTTGTTTGTACTGACCCCTACTATCACCTCCTGAAAGGATCAGGTCTACTTACCAGTAACCCGTATGGACATCTTGGAGCAAAAAAATAAACTACAATACATTGTTGACTCCTTCACCCAATGTAATTATGAGCATGAGAAGGCTTTGAATCGCATCACATCACAGAGCTTGAGATAAGTCTACATGAGGCTAATAAGACCATGACTCAATTAGAGCAATTAAAGGAATCTCAGGAATGTGATGCTACTCAGAGCCTCTTTAGCGAACTTGTTGACTGCGGTTCCTATCCTAAAGCAACCTCACCCTCTGTTATTGACTTAACTTCAAGTGACAACTCATTAGAACCTATTGTTAAACCTGCTGTACTCTTTAATAGTCATAAAAAATTAAAAAAAGTATATTAAAATTAAGAATTTTGTGTGTAATACTCCTTCTCTAGACGTAAAGAAAAACTTATTAAATAAATTGTTTTCGGAATTCACTGCAGAAAAATGGCAGAGATGTGATGACCATGTCCAGAAAAATGAAAATAATTACTGGGATCGTGATAGTAGGTTCGATAATATTATCGATCCATTTATAATAAAATGGCAAGACTGATTCAAGTTCCGATATGGAGGACGAAGTTGATGGCGAAATGGAAGGCTGGCTGGCTGGCTGGAATGCCTGAATTCCTCAGAAAAACACACACGTACGGACACGCACGGAGCACACGTACGAAAGAACATACTTTTTTTTAATAACGAACCACCTACTGTTGAAGAAGTTTTAAAGGCAGTGAACGAGGCCGATAGTCTACCGAATTTCAAAAGGACCAATTTTAAAAGGACCACATTTCAAAAAGTTTTAGTCAAGTAAAATTGATGCCATATTATGTAAACTCTGTCGAAGTGTCAAACTTATGGAATAAACGTTTTTTTCTTTCTTTCTATTTTATTTCCTTTAACATCTCTGAATTTCTCTTTATACATATTAAAGACTACTTCAATTTTTGAATTATCAAAATCATTAAACATAATATCACTTTTATTCCAATACTGTCACTAAATGCAATTCTTTATAAAATTGTTTTTAACTCAATCTATTTGCTGAGCGCTGAATTTACATATTAGATATTGGTTATGGACACTAAACGAAACCTCCCCCGCCCTTAATTCCTACAACGTCAGTTAACAATCGAGTACGTCCCGTCGTCGACAAAATTATATTATTTCGTGTGAAAAACCGTCATTTTAATTTTAATGTCAGCTTTCTAATACAAGTAGTCTGATGGGGATCATCATCGTGTAGCTCAAGCTCTTCGAGCTCCAGTTCTTCCATTTCTAGTTCAAGCTCGTCACTATCTAATGGAAACGATCCTTGTGTAGCACATAATACTCTGCAAGATCAAGTGATTCAAATTTCCAATCAAAACGATGTTTATAATATTCCGCATTCATCGTTACTTAGGCACGAGTCATTATCATCAGTGTCAGTGATTTCAAACTCGATTATTGAATCGCCCATTGGAACTCGTATTGAGAATTTGGACGTTGTTCAAAACCTCCATGTAGAACACTCAGTTGTTGAAAGCCGATCGCCTTCCTTATCAGGCATAGCATCACAAACAGGTTATTTTTGACCTGAAATCAAACATAATTTATTTGCAAAGCTACATACTATTGTAGTGAAGCTGAGCCGAGTGGCTAATTTACAATCAAGTTAATTTAACAGTGTACTTTTCAACCAATATAAACAATAGAAAAATACTTTGAGCTGTTATGAAAAACTATTAAAATTTTGTAATAATATACTATTATTGTTCCAGGAAATGAAGATGGATTTGTTGAAAATGGAGCGTTAATTTTTGAAAGCAAGAAAGGTGACGGTGATTATCACCAGGAAATGAATTCCAAAGTATTTGATGAGTGGTTCTCCAAGATCCTTGAAAAATTAGAAAATAATTCAATAATTGTCATGGACAACGCCGCATATCATTCTCGTCGCTTGGAACGAGTACCAACTATGAATTGGCTGAAAAAAGACATTAAAAATTGGTTAATAGAAAAAGGTATCTCGTTCCAAGTAGAGATGGTAATAACACAATTGATGGACTTAGTAAAACCTGAAAAACATTAATATTCCTCGTATGTGTGTGATACAATGGCGAAGCACCATAATATTGAAGTGCTTCGTTTACCACCATATCACTGCGAGTTGAATCCCATCGAGATGATATGGGGACAAGTAAAAGGCTATGTCGCAGCAAAAAACAAAACATTAAAAATGATTGATTTAAAAAATATATTAAATGAATCAATCAGTATAATAACTGCTGCGGCACGCATACCGCGGCTAATTTAACAGTGTACATGTCAACCAATAAAAACAATAGAAAATTACTTTGAGCTATTATGAAAAATTATTAAAATTTTGTTATATACTATTACTGTTCCAGGAAATGAAGATGGATTTGTCAAAAATGCAGAATTAATTTTCGAATGTAAGAAAGGTAACGGCGATTATCATCAAGAGATGAATTCCAAGGTATTTGAAAAAGAAAAACCCTTGAAAAATTAGGAAACAATTCAATAATTGTCATGGACAACGCCCCATATCATGCTCGTCGCTTGAAACGAGTACCAACTATGAATTGGCTTAAGAAAGATATTCACAGTTGGTTAACAGGAAAAGGTATCCATCGTATCGTTCCAGTAGAGACGGTAAAAACACAATTGATGGATTTAGTTAAACCTGAAACCATAAAATATAACATAAATGCTCCTCATACGTATACGATACAATGGCGAAGCACCATAATAATGATGTACTTCTAATACCATTACCTCTACCTCTACCAAGCCACGCCCTCAGTTCAAGAGGCCAGGACCCTGATTCTCAATTCGTAGAGATGCATCTCTATCAGAGATATCTCTGAAAAACATGGCGGATCTCTAATGAAACCCAATTTCCTTATTCTCGGGATGTCACATTAGAGATATCTCTGAGCCTTTTCTTTCGACATGCAACGTGTGGTCCGCAGCGTTCGAGATTGAAATGTCTTGCATTTTGACCAATCACTGTACAAGTTGTACAGTTGTCGTTCGAGATTGAAATGTGAAATGTTGATGTTCACAAAATGACAATTTTATTGACAGTTCGTTTTCGTCTTTAAGACTTTGATTTATAATGAAAGGTTTTCGTATTGGTTCTCTCAGTGATAAATTGATAATGGATACATTTTTTCTCCTATTAAATTAGAAAACTTGTTTATAAAACGTATGTTCATGTCCTTGGCCCAAAGGTGTTTGTCAAATTGCGATGTAGTGGGTACTGCAGCGGACACAGCCGCAGCCGCTGTTATGGGCTTAAAACAACTAGAACAAACTCAAAAATCTATGCAAACAGCAAAGCAAACATGTATATAAGTCAAAATGAATATTATTTATAATATAAACATTAAATTCATCAATATCAAATTAATAAACAAACATTCGCTTGACAAGTTGACATTGACATGACAGAATGCAGAGATGCCTAAATGCGGCAGATGCCACAGATAGCTAAACATACTACTGCCATGAATGTTTCGTTATACGGTATACGACGCTTAGTCTTTTTGTTATAATGGTTTTTAACTGCAATATCAAAGTAAATAAATTATAACTATTCAAAGATAGTTTAGAATGAATAATATAGTGATTGTTGTATACTTTTATATGATTTGAGTACTGTAAAACCTTTTTTTACGTGTAGTCGTGTTTTGTTGACTTGGCGTCGCTGTAGTCTAGAAAACGGAACGTAAATTTCATATGTCTAATGGTAATGTCGAAAGATAAAATCTCTATTGTGGCCCAGAATGACGTTTTTGGATACAATAGAGATTTTGCCAACATGTCTCGTAGAGATTGACACAGTAGAGATATGGCAAACTTAGAGATTATCTCTACAAAATGAGAATCGGGGTCCAGATCATCTGCATTCGACTTTAGACTAATGCAGATGATTAACAACATCTGTCAGGGGCGGGAGGAAATGCGCCAGAAACAGGAGGAAATGCGCCAGGGGCAGAACGAAATGCGTTAAGGGCAAAAAGAAATGCAAGATGACATTCAACGGGCATTGCGACAAGGGCAAAAATAAATACGAGATGAAATTTAACGGTAAATATGCCAGGGCCAGGAGGAAATACGACAAGAAAACCAAGAGTACTGCTTGCCTTAGGGTCAGTGGGTAATATGGTGCAAAACCTACAGAAGAAAGTTGAACTGGTAAAAGAAAGGGTCACCAATCTAGAGACCAAAATAGACAGCATGAAAATTAGCTTCGCTGGGCTGCAAAAAAAGGTTCTGCGCCTGGAAATTGTAGGACCCGCCGCGTCGAGTGACTTTGTACAAGCCTACGGCATAAACAGGGTGCGGGACGAAGAGAGGAGTCACCGGCGGCAGACGGATCGGCTGCCGCGCCCGCGCTCCGCGTGCCACCCCGCTGCCCCCAATCGGAACCTACTTGGATGGCGACGAGCTGAAAAGCTCACTGATGACCAAGAAGCAGCACTTGAGTCAACAGGCGTTAACACTGCGCGAGCAGTAGACCTACCCATGACATTCGTCGATGTTGGCGGAAACCCCGTCAAAAAACCACTTTATGTGGCAGGGGTTTTAAAACTCAAAGCGTCGGGCGGTTGCACTATTTAACGAGTCAACCAGGGGCAGTCTTGCGCAATCTGCATTCTCCACGAGGATTACATCAGATGTTGAGACCAATGGTATGTCCACAGCCGTTAAAGCAGCTACCACAACAGCCACACCCGAACGACTACGCGCGTAGCATGTGCAGCGGCTATATGCCGTTATAGGATTAATTGACGAGATGGTCAGGAGACCACCTAAGTATAGGAAACCACCTAAGCTCCGACGGCACATACACTCGGCGTCACAAAAATCGCACCTTTATGTTTTTTTCAGTAAATCGCTCCTAGAATCTAGCACATGAATACCACGTGTGAAAAAAATATATCATTGCAAAGTGCACTTCAATACCTTTACATTAATTACCTGTATCATTAAAAAACAATTACCATTTCTAACCAGGGACCAATCAATAAGATGTTGGAAAAATAGCTCACTTAAGGAGCGCTAGTTGAGCTACCTGAAAAGGGTATAAAAAGTCATGTCCAGGTAAAAAACGGGTCATTCGCTACTCAGACTTTAGAGTGAACACACCGGAACAACATACGCAAAAGAACAATACCTGAAGATGGATACAACCTCTGAAGAAGCGGCTCAAATCATTGCGCTATTGCAAACAGGACTGCGACAGGTTGACGTTGCTCGACAGTTGAACCTTAGCCGATTCTCAGTTCGACGAGTATACCAACGGTTCCGTGAGACTGGTGGCTATACCCGAAGACGTGGATCCGGAAGAAAACGCTGCACATCAGAAAGAGACGACCGCTTCATTGTGTCCACGTCGTTGCGCCACCGCTTCAGCAATGCTGTTGAGGTGCAACAAGAGCTCCGATCAGCTCGCAGAACGTCTGTGAGTGTCTCTACGATTAGAAGAAGACTGAAAGAAAAGGAATTAAGAGCTCACAGACCTGCTAAGGGCCCAAAATTGTCCGTGCAGCATCGAAGAGAGCGGTTGCAATTTGCACAGGAGCATGCCAACTGGACGCTTGACCAGTGGAGGGCCGTTCTCTTCACCGATGAGACACGAGTATGTCTATTCTGCAACGACAGACGCAGAAGAGTATACCGAAGAAGAGGAGAGCGTTTTATCCAGGCTTGCATAGAGGAATCCGTCGAATACGGAGGTGGTTCCTGTATGTTCTGGGGTGGCATATCCGTCGAAGGGAAAACGGAGCTTGTGTGCGTCTCTCGGACTGGCGGTGGTCGCGGGCAAGGGTCGCTGAATGCTGGGCGGTACATAACGGAGATCTTACAAGACCATGTGGTCCCGTATGCCGGTTTTGTTGGCGATGGGTTCATGTTAATGCATGATAACGCCCGTTGCCACACTGCGTTTGCTGTGCGGGACTACTTGGAGGAGGTTCAGATCCCTGTTATGCAGTGGCCAGCACGAAGCCCAGACCTGAACCCGATCGAGCATTTCTGGGACGATGTAAAGAGGCACGTACGAGCACGAGATCCTGCTCCCACCACTCTCCAAGAGCTCCAGGATGCCATGACAGAAGAATGGGAGAACATACCCCAAGAGAGAGTGGTGACCCTCGTGACGTCCATGAAAGATCGGATGGAAGCTGTCATCAAAGCAAGAGGAGGAAACACTAGATTTTAAGGACTTATTTGTAATTATTTTTAATGTTTTTAATTTTATTTTTTGTAACTTTGCCCCTTTTTAAGTTTTTTTTAATTTAAAGATTTAAAACACATACAAAAGTTTTTAAATTTCCAATAGGCAATTAAATTAACATTTCAATGATATCCTACAACCATACCCTTACTATTGACAAAGTTTGAGTAAAAGTATTTTAAAGTTGCTTTTTTAAAAGGTGCGATTTTTGTGACGCCGAGTGTAGTACAAATACGTAAACCATTTTCTCAATATCAGTTGCTAGGTACACTTGTGATACATCAAAATCTTCGTCTTCGCGTGCTCTACACACCCCTGTTAATAGTTTTTAGATTTCATTAAATTAATTTCGTAATTCCATAGTAAATAACATTTTTATTAAATTAAATAGTTTAAAAATTCATAACTTCTTCAAATTTTCTTTCACATACCTCTGAACACTTTCAGAAAGTGCGTAATTTTTGGACGCTCCCTTCTGGACGCGCCATAGTTCAAATCTCTCAATATTTAGACTAAATTTTTGGGTAAAACCCTAAAAATACCGTTTTTTCAAAATTAATATTTCAATTTTTAACCTTTTTCAAAAAAATTAATCTCGTTGTGTAGCCCCCGTCGAGCCCTATCCATAGACACCTCGCGCGTCCCGATCGGACGACGGGAACACCAAAAAAAAGATTTTTTAATTTCGTTCATAAACACATTACCTGTGGAACCTAGCACTAACCATGTCGACTGAAACTGCAACTTCGCGCAATTTAGAGCATCGCGCAGTGATTAAATTCCTTGTAAAAAAAAGGAAAAAGCCGAAAGAAATTTTTGAAGAGATGTCATCAGTTCTCCAGGATTCTGCTCCTCCATATACGATGGTAAAAAAATGGGCTCGACTATTTCAACAAGGTAGAGAGACCTGTGAAGATGACCCTCGCCCGGGCCGTCCAGTGACAGTCACGACCGAAGAAAATGTCGAAAAAGTTGAAAAGTTAGTACTGGCTGATCAAAGAATAAAATTGTGGCAGATAGCAGAAGAGATACAAATTAGTAAAGAGCGAGTCCACCAATCCGCACTTGGCCAGCGTGGTGGACTATGGCCTATACCCCTCACACTGTGAGAGGAGACCCATGCCCAACAGTGGGACAGTTATGGGTTGTGATGATGATGATGATGATGAAAGAGCGAGTTGGAAAATTATGCATAAACATTTAAATATGAAAAAAATTAGTGCGCATTGGGTACCGCTAATGCTCACACCGCTTTTTTAGAGTTGATATTTTACTGTTGTGTCAGCCTGATTTAGATGAAATTTGCAATCGTATTGTGACCGTTGATGAAACGTGGATCCGTCAGTACGATCCTGAGTCCAAACAAGAATCAATGCAATGGATAAAAAAGGGTGAAAAGCCACCAAAAAAATTCAAAGTGGAAAAGTCGGCATCGAAGCTTATGGCTACCATTTTCTGGGATAGCGAGGGAGTTTTATTAATTGATTATTTGCCTAAAGGAACTACAATGAATGGCCAGTATTACGCAAATTTATTGGGGCAGGCACGTGAGGCAGTCGTGCAGAAGAGACGAGGCAAGTTGGCACGCGTTGTGCTTTTTCTTCAAGACAATGCGCCCGTTCACAAGGCTCGGGTTGCAAGGGATGCTCTAAAATCTACGGGATTTTCTGAAATTGACCACCCACCCTATAGCCCAGACCTGGCTCTAAGTAACTTTTTCTTTTTTCAAATTTAAAAAAGGAGCTACGGAGACGAAGATTTATGGATGACAATGAGATGAAGGCGGCCGTAGAAAGCCATTTTGAAGAGAAAACTTCTGAATATTTTTTTGGTGGAATCAAAAGCGTTATTTTCACGATGTGAAAAGTGTATTTCCATTGAAAAATAAAAAATATAAAACTTTACATTTGTTTCGTTAAGTACCTTTGTGGGACCTATCCCATCCTACTACTTAGCCGACCAGAACAAGTGTACGAATTCGGCGCTGGGAAACTGCTTTGGAACCTACTTGAATCAGAGTTACTGAACAAAATGGTTTAGGACTACTAGAAAGTCTAGCATCTAGGGTACAAAAAAAGATCGCCCACTCTTAAAGAGCGAATAGCTTTGGAACGTTTCCCCCCGGTTAACAAACAGTTATTAAACACACAATATTTGAGCAAATACATCATCGGCAGAAAGCTCGTGCTTCGTACTGACCTAGCTCCTGAAATGGCTGCTTCAATTCAAGAGCCCTGAGGGCCAATAAACAGAAATAATATTTTAAGGAACGAACCGCCTCGCATCGTAGACTTTGTTGTTCATGGTCTGTGGTTGACATAGATCCATGATTTTATGTATTTCGATCAACTCCGTACCGATCACGGGACTTCCCCGATAACTAAGCTTAATAGATCGTTGGTTATACGGCATATTTTGAAAAGTTAAATTTTAAATACAAATTGCTTGTTATCACGGGGTTCTCAAGTCATTGCACTTTGTTCAGTTAGCTTATAAGCTAGTCTGTTTTCAAACGTGTGTGACGTGTGTGTTTTTACAACTGTAACTGTGACTAACTACCTCCGTGAAATATAAATAAAATGTCATTCGAAAGCGCTGGACCCAGTGCTCCGTAGAAGACTTGTAAACATCGGGCTCAAAAGTATAGGTGTGATTGGGAGAAATTAGATGTATTTAAAGGATGGCTTCAGCACGGGAAGAATAAATTTAAAGCCAAAAGTACTGTGTGTGACGTGGAATATTATCAGAAATCAACGTTCTAAGAACACATGCTAGTCGCCAGAAACATAAAAAGCTCTAGGGTTGGCACAAAGTACTTCAAAACAACGGAGCCTTATGACAAGTTCTGTTACCAAAAATACTCCCAAAAATAAAGTCGTAATGGCAACGGAAATAAAAATAGGTGGATTTCTAGCGAAACATAATTTGGCTTTTGTGTCTTCAGATCATCTGTCAGATCTCATAAATAGCATATTGGAAGATTTCGGAGTGGCCCATAAGATTGTCAAACCTCACAAAATATTACATCCATCTCAAACGTCATTAAATGCAGTCGTGGAACGATTGCTAGAACATTGCAATGCATTAAAGTTGTTTTTCACCAATTGTTCGCTTCACAAACAACTTGTATCAACATAATTGACATTTAACAGTTTAAATGACCCATTAATAAAAATGTGTTTCATGTTTTCTTCACTACTACTACTTCGATCTGAAAAAGTTGTTATTCTAAGTCTTAATGAAAAGATACGGGAAGTGTAGAAGGACATATTATTGTGTTTCTTGAAACGGGAATATGTTAATAGGACTGAATTATCCGCTGTTGATGTTGACTGCAAAGAGCAATGAAGAGAATGAGATGCAAAAAAATTATGATGAATGGCGAAATCTGCCAAATATAATAAATAAATAAATCAATTTGACAACAAATTAGGTTTGGAGACAAGACACGAAGTGATTCGCTCACGACCTTACCATTGCCAATATAACCCAATTGAGTTGGTATGAGCTCAAGCAAAAAATGATGTTGCCACCAAAAGCAGCTTTTTAACCGATTCAATGCGGATGGCTCCGCAGAGGCGCCATGTGTATCTTTTGTGTATGGCGGGTGGCGCCCGAGAGGAGCCAAAATGTTTTCCTGTAAAACTCCGCTAAAAAAGCTTTATTCAGAGGCTAGCCCTAAATGAAAGTTTCCTTATTTGTCACGTAGATTACGATACTAGTATTAGTTTCAAGATATAGCGTGAAAAAAGACATTTCAGATGTTGTAAACCTTTTCAATAGAAACAATAATTATGAAAGGTAACTTTTGTGCATGGCGGGTGGCACCCCAGAGGAGCCAATATTTGAAACCAAAAAACTGACTAATTTAAATTTATCAATAGTACATATTTCAGTGTTCTAAAAATATTAGTGTCTTTATTTATCACGTAGATCCTTTCCAGAGAAATCGCTTTAAGGTGTAGCGTGATTTCACACTCTTCGGGGATGGTAAACCATTTTAAGCGTTATTTAAATGTTATTTAATATTAAGGGTTACAAACGAATAGCACTAATCATGACAGTTAAATATTTAAAAAATATCTGTTTTCACTTTTTTTGCTTTGTGGATATGCTCTTTTGCAAGTTTATGGTAATAACTAGGTAGTTTCTCGAAGTATGTCCAAATTTAACCGGACTAGTAATTGCATTCCTTAGGTATCAAGACAATGTACTTAGTTTATTTTTGGTGAGAAACAACAACAAAAACGATTCTCAGAAAAGCACTATCTTTTGTTGTTATGCTATGCAGTCATATCAAAGATGTTTTAAAGATTTTTAAGCTTTTTATTGCCCTACTGCTTATTGTTAATATGCCGTGCCGACCGACCCTTTTTATTGATGGGCTAGGGAAAGATGTTATTTAACTAAAAACAAAAGAAGTCGGTGCCATAAATCACTTAACAAGGTTTCTCACGCGCAAATTACTTAACTATCGATGATGTTTTTTCGTTTACTTCTGTTTTGCTATTTATGGTGATCAGACGTAAGCACGTTGTGACCGTTTAATGCTCGCTTCTGAAGTCTCTTAGTTTGCCTTTTAACAACTGTGGACTGTGTATCTGGACTTCGAGATTTTGCTTCAGTGACTACCCCGGCTAGTAATTTGGACTCTGTTTTGATTCTTGACTTTACAAGGTGAGTTTTTTTAACAATGTTCTTTTTTTCTTTTCTAGTCTTTTCAATCATTGAAATTTAACATGAGCTTTTTGAAATTTAACATGAGGGACAGAGTGATTCCATGTTAGAGGAAAACCTAGATAGGGCATGTAGCACAGGTCTCGTGCTACAACTTTTGTAGGAACACTCATATGCCAAAATAAATCAGTCTTGAGTTATTGAACATTTTATGGTTTTTGGAAAAAATCCCATTTCGTGACCAGTGTTCAGAACTAAAAAAAATACAAAATTTTCTAAATTGTTCGTTTATTATTCTGTCTTTAACTACACAATGTTAAGTAAGAGGTAAAACACTTAAAATTCTACGTTAAGCGGAAAGATAGGTACCCTATGTAAGGTGTTCTCTTGAAACAAATGAACAGACAAACACCCCCAGACTCATACATAGACACACAAACACCACATACACACACATAAGCGCTTAAATACATAACATTCGACGAAACAGATAAACACTTACACTCATACACACTCACATGTACAAACACTGTGTGAGTGTGTATGTGTGTGTGCTTGTGTATGACAGTGAATGTGAGAATGTATATCTGTGTGAGAGAGTGTGTGTGTGTTTGTGTGTGTGTTCGTCTGTGTTACAACACCTTTATAACGTATAAAATAAAGTGTGTTGACTGCTAGATAACTTATTCTACTATTTTTTTCAGTTGCTAACCAAAATGGCTACTCCTCCATCCCCTGAACCTGGCCCGTCAAATTGGGATCTCATATCTATGGAGTTATCCGGAATGATGTCTCCCAGCCATATAAACTTATCAGACATGCCATGCATTGATGCTATTATAAGTGATGCAGAATTGTATGGGATTTTGGCACAGGATGTGGATAACTTTCTGGAAGATTTGGTAAATGAAAACACAGAAGATGAAGAAGCCGTTTGTGCTGAAGATCAGTTAGAACAGGACGTTGAAAATACAACTGAGGAAGCCCCTACTACCGATTGGTTCAATGGAAACCCCTCGAATATGGCCGAGATTCCTTTTACGGGCACACCTGGTTTATTACCGCCTCATAACATGAGTGGAAAAACACCGATAGATTTTTTCTTTTTATTTTTCAATAGTCGTATCATTGATTTAATTTTAAACTGTACAAACAAGTGCGGCAATGAATTGAAGATTGCAGCACGCACCGCACAAGCTCGTTTTACAAAATGGAAGGAGATAAGTCTTGAGGAGTTCACGGTATTTATTGGCATAATTTTATTTATGGGTACCGTGAAAGTTAATAGAATGGCCGAATATTGGTCTCGACATTATTTAATGCGCCTAAGCCCACATTCATTTATGGCTAGGGACAGGTTTTATTTAATATTAAGAGCATTAAATGTCCAAGATGAAATGAGGCCGGAAAGTATTTTTAAAGTAAAGTCGTTAATAGATATGTTCAACGAAACAATGTCCACAACTTATTACCCATCCAATAATGTTGCAATAGATGAATCCTTGATTTTGTGGAAAGGACGTCTTTCTTTCCGCCAGTATTTAAAAGGGAAAGTCCATCGTTATGGAATTAAATTATATATGTTAGCTGACATGAATGGCCTAGTAATAAAAATTCATTTATATGCTGGTTCTGGGGATCAATTGGTAGGTGGAAAAAATCATGTAAAAAAAGTAGTAATGTTGTTAATAGAAAAATATTTAAATAAAGGCCATTCACTTTATATTGATAATTATTATAGCAGCGTTGGTTTAGCAGAGGAGCTTTTAGATAAAAACACGTACGTAACAGGTACACTACGAGCAAAGCGCGCTGGTAATCCCACTTTAATTAATATAAAATTAAACACCGGTGAATCTTGTATTGTTCACAATTCCAAAAAAATTGTTGTTACCAAATGGCAGGATAAACGCGAAGTGCTGCTTTTGAGCTCGCAGCATAAAAGCATTTACAAAGGGACTAATAGTCGCCGAATACGCACTATAAAGTATAAGCCTGATGTACTAATTCAGTACAATAAATACATGAGAGCAATTGATAGGCACGACCAGCTTTTAAGTTATTATTCCTGCAAACACAAAACCTTACGTTGGTATAAAAAAGTTATAATCCATTTAATCCAAATATGTTTGGTGAATAGCTTTCTTTTATATCGAGAAATAAGCAAATCGAATATAGAATTATATGATTTTAGAAAAAGTGTATTAGAAAATTTATTAAAGCCACCAACCGTGCCACAACGATCCCTTGTTGAAAGAAAAATACATTTACCTAGTACTTTTACTAAGAGTGGTGGAAGGACAATGAGAAAGCGATGCAGAGTATGCTATAGCAAAACTAAAAAAAGAAACTTGGTTATGTATGGTTGTTCTGATTGCCCAGAATTCCCAGGGTTATGTCTCACCCCATGCTTCCGAGAATATCATAAATATTAACAAATGTATTAGAAATTTTTAATATTTATGATATTTTTAGCTTGCAGGTATTTCATGATTTCAATTAATACACACACTATATGTTATAATTTGTTTAATTGAAGATTTTTAAATACTTATAACAAACAATTCTCATTAGTAATTACTAAATCAGTCTTTTTAATGATTATAGTAAAAATCTACCTTATAAATAAGTACAATTATGTAATATTATTGCACAATGTTAATAAATAAACCTTAATATTATGTAAAACCGATGCTTTTCATTTAACTCGCCTCTCTCTCTTCATCTAAAACTCTTTTCATTTAAAACTTATGGTTTATTAATAAAATTATTTTTTTAGCGTTTCTATAATTTTTTGCATTATAATATATCTCTCATTAATACTAAAACGTAGTAACTCGTTAGATACGAATTTCCCAAAATATTTACAGGCGTGAATATCCACGACGGTTGTACTCGTAAATTGTTCTTTATCTTCTACCATTATATTTTCAGTAAACGTTGAAATATCTTTGGTGGATATTTCTGTGTACGTTGCACAATCTTTCGTAGGTTTTTTTGTACCTTCCGCCGCAGAATTTATTTCATCTTCATTTTCTTGACCAGGTTCCCAGTCATCATAAGTCTGGGAATTTTGTTCTAAATAAGCCTGTTCGACAAACTCGTAGTCAGTGTCACATTGCGTTTCCAGTTGTGATTCTGGGATATATTTTCTTTTTTTTGGTAATTCTAGAACAAAAAAGAATATATGTTTATATCAAGCAAAAAAAAAACTTGCTGTGAGCATTACGACGAATTTTTCTGTAACTACTTTTTGTTTAAAATAAAAAGTGCGTAAACTGAATTGTAAATCTTTTAAATTTATGTAAATAAATGTAATTAAATAAAAAATCTATCATGAATTTAAATTTTGTCGACAGACTAGAAAAGAAATAAGTATAGTTTTATAAATTCAATGAAAACTACAAAAAGGTTTACAACACCTTACATAAATGAGTCACTTACCTTCCATTTCCATTAATACACGTAGATAATCACTTTTTTATACACTAAACGAACAATAAAACCGCTTACGTTCGATTTTGGTTGGCGACTAAACTTACAGCAAGTGGAAACAACAAAAAAAGCGATACATTACAATACATGGCGGAAGGCGCCTTAGGGGAGCCATCAAAGTGCCTGGCGTTGGGCGCCCCAGAGGAGCCACGAAACATTTGTTCGTAGCCAGGCATGAAAGTTTGTCAAATAGTCCACCGCATTGAATCGGTTAAAGATGCATGCGGTAAAAATCCAAGAGGAAGACTTGAAGAAATCTCATCTGGCAGAAGAATTCTTAATTCATGTGGATGACGATGACTCTGATGATTCTGATGTAAATATGTATAGATTTAATTTTAGATATAAATTATTATCTTTCTTTTCTATTCATTGTAAACTTAGGTACAAGTATTTATATTTATTTTTATCATAACTTGTTAAATTTTTTAATACGTAGATAACCCACTTAATGACAAAACTAAATACACTATCGATAACGCTTATCGACAACAATACGCAACTATGCCCGCCCATAAGGGGAGAGAGAGCAAAATACTCCGGTGATTTATGACCCAAACTGAAGGTTACCAAGACCTGTTAACACAAGATCGGTTGACAACGTTGACAAGCTTATTAGATCTTATGATGTATCAAGAAACTGCCGAAGATGGCCGCTCACGCTATTCTTCTGGTTGCGGAACTCTTCATAAAAATAAATGTTTAGTGAGTTCGTGAAGTTCAAGACTTTCATTTGCGCTCCATCCACAATAACCACCAGCAAACTACAGTCCTACCTAACAGCCCTTGGGAAGTATCCATATTTTTGAGACACCCTGGCCTTCTTCTCATACATGATTACCTACTAATTTTAGTTCTAGCCAAATAACAATTTATGGGAGCCTCTAAACAGCTTCTTTATTAGCTTTTTTATTAGAAAATAACGAAAAAAAAACTTAAAAATAAAAATGACACCAAACAAAAAAGATAAAAAGCAAGCACACCCTTTTTTATCTCTTTTCGTTTTTTCACTTTGTGGTTTGGTATTAATTCAGAAGGATGTGCTTGCTTTCTGAGCATAGTTTCTCAAAACGAGGCGCAAGTTTTGAAATTTCCACTCTCGTCTCTAAATTTATATTCCATCTGTACTAAACTTGTTCTCTCTACTCGGTCACTTGTTCTACTCGGTCGCATCGACGCAGACAGCCAACCTATTTAGATCGCCTCACGACGCCCCTGGGATAATACCACGGAGCCCCAGGGCGTGGCGACGCACAGTTAGGGAAGCCCTAGTTTACATCATAAATAATTTGTAATAATCTACTACTGATAATGAAGTAAATTTTATTTTCTGTGACAGATGCCTCCCAGCTCCGCCGATCGGAAAAAACGACACCGCCAAATTTTAAGGATAAACCCAGAGGAAAACAAAGAAGCCAGAAGCCAGCAATGGGTCGAGGGAAAAAAAATTATAAGACAAAGTGAACGCAACAAATTAAGACTGGAGCTCACTACATTGACAGAGACAGAAAAAAGAAATACTGAAGAAATATTGCAACTTACAAAACGAAATGCAATACTTAAACGACAAAACATAAATTTGCAGAGAAGATTACAAACCATCAAAAAAAATTGCTTTTGTTAAAGTCAAAATCTTCAAATTTTTTTAATGTATGTCTAAACGCTCTGTGGTTGGTAGTTGTTTTTGGCCAATCATATAAACCGACCAATCAGAAATTAAATACAGTCACAGAGTATACAAAATTGGCTATCGTTTACGATTTTCGGACGTGATTTTCTGTGGGTGATGCAACCACAAAAAAATAAAATTTGACACATATTCTCAGTGACGGATCGCGCGAAGTGACGTGTTTCTTGTAGTGTGCTATTTCGCCATGAGTGTTAGAAAAATGTAAGTATTCTTATAAGATTTATACATATAAGTGTAGATAATTTACTGTAGATTGTGTGTAAAGTGTTGTTCATTAGAAAAAAAGAAAATATGTAACCAAAAACATCTCATTTGTGACGAACCATCGTTGTCGCAACTAAGATGGCGTAATATTTTACGTCGATTATGATGTAAATACATTGATTTCTAATAAGAAACAATTGGTTTCTGATAATATAGTTAGTTTATTATCATACACAAAACAGATTTAGTGAATAGGTTCACATTTACATCATTATTTATACCGTTTACCTGATTGTAAGCATTTTGACTCAATACTGACGAGCAGCCATGTCGTTTTCGTTTTTTTCGTATAATTGTGCTAGGGTTGGTAGGTGAGCAGTTTTAGTGACAAAAATATTTTCGGTGATATTATTGAGATTGTTTAATTCTATTTATTTGATTGCGTACGTAATATCCTGCATTGTTGGAATGTGATGGTATAGGGAATAGCGGATTTTTTTTCGTGTAGTTGAGAATGTTTTTGTTATAATTTTTTTTGTACATAAATTTACTTGCTTTGTTGGAGTGGAAGTGAAGGGTTCGTTATTTTTTATTTGTATTTATTTTTATTTTAGGCGACAGGTCGACCAGCACTGATCGATCGGATGCCGAGGAAGGTTCCAACCCGGGTGGGACGGCGAGGCGAAACCTTATTATGAGGCGCGCATCCGAGCTGCCGGCCAAGAGTGGAGAGGAGCACACCGCGGTAAATATTGTCTTACTAACTGTACGCAAGGCTTTACACTTAATTTTGCACGAATTTTAGTACATTCAATCTATATAATTTTTGCAGAAGCTTTGGGCTACCGGTGCTGGTGACTCCAGGGGGGTCCATAAAGCCGAAGGGGGAACCGGTGCCGCTCTGCCAAACCCCCAGCGGCTCGGTGCGAATTGTGCAGGGGCGCCAAATTTTGTAATCCTTGAATTTTATATGACAGGTTATTTTCATACATGGTTTATGTAGGTGGTTACTCGACAAGATTTTTTTTTCTTTCAGGCAAAATCTGGAAGAGTTGGCTGAGCTGATGGACATGTCCGAAGAGGAAGCGGAGGAGGTTTTGGACCGGAACCCTCGGCATGTCCATCGCTGGCTGAACTCAGCGCAGCCGCTCGCCAGCTCGACGTCGGATTGGGAGATTGCCCCCTTGGACACACCAGCGGGTATTAGCGTCGTATCTGAAGTAGAACCTTGCCCTTCTACCTCAGGTACGCCTCAGGTACGCGTACAATGCCTAAGCCGGGGCCCAGGAGCCCAATTCTCGTTTTGTAGAGATAATCTCTAAGTTTGCCATATCTCTACTGTTCAATCTCTACGAGACATGTTGGCAAAATCTCTATTGTATCCAAAAACGTAATTCTGGGCCACAATAGAGATTTTATCTTTCGACATTACCATTAGACATATGAAATATACGTTCCGTTTTCTAGACTACAGCGACGCCAAGTCAACAAAACACGACTACACGTAAAAAAAGGTTTTACAGTACTCAAATCATATAAAAGTATAAAACAATCACTATAGTATTCATTCTAAACTATCTATGAATAGTTATAACTTATTATCTGTGATATTGCAGTTAAAACCATTGTAACATATTTTAACAAAAAGACTAGCCGTCGCATACCGTGTAAAGAAACATTCAGATTTGACATCACAATCAGACATCAGTCTATGAATCTAATTTTGTTTTGACTTTTTTCTTACATGTTTATGTTGCCGTTGCCGTTGGTTTTGCAATTTAATAATTTAGATTAAAAATGGAGCATAAAAAAATATATCCGTCGGCTTCGCAAAAGCGGAGACTGTACGCAACAATAGAAGCTGACGAGGAATTGCGCTCCGGTAAATTTTCCTCGTCGTTCACCAAAAAAAAGAAGCCGAACGCCGCACAGTGGGACGAAAATCGGTTCTATATAGACTTAGGGTTCTTATGTTATAAATTTTTGATTTTCCTTCGGAAAGTAACGTAGAATCGTAGAGAAGGCAACAACATCATCATATTTACGCATCTATGGCGATAATAACACAATTTTAATTTTTTTTATTAAATTTGTTTGGAACAAAACAGAAAAATCCAATTTATTCGAGACTCGAGAGAGTGCCCGTTATTTCCTCTCGTACGATTATTGCCACTATTTTTCTCCATTTTTTGACATATCGCACATAGCAGGCACTGGTGCGACTTCAGGTGAAAAAAAATGAAATACGTTTTTGAATTAAATTTGTATGGAACAAAACAGAAAAAGCCATTTTATTCGAGACTCGAGAGAGGTTCGTTATTTCCTCTCGTACGATTATTGGCACTATTTTTTTTGACATATCGCACATTGCGCACACTCGATGAACTTCGGGTAAAAAAAACTTGAATGTGTTTTTTATTATTATTTCATTCTGTGCACATTATTTTTGATGCGTAAACCCTTTTAAAAGGTACTTGCCACTCTGAAGGCTATCTTAAATAGTTTAATTAGTATTGTTAATAACATAATTATTTAATCACTTACTAATGACGATACCTGAGTTCATCAATTTAGTTAATGAGTTCGACAAATGTTATCTGTATTCGGCTTATTATTGTTTTAAATTTAATTATTATTGCACTTCACAACCCTTCCCCCTCCTAGTCCTATTTACATTATGATGGGTAAAGTAAATATAAATACAATGAGCGCTGTATATGTACTTCAGTTAAATTTTAACTACTCTCTGTAAAACACTGTGCCAGTAATCATTGTGAAAATGGAAAATTCTCCTTTAATAACAAAGGGGCATGCCCATTTTCGGCTCGAAAACGCACACAAATAAAACTATGTGGGAAAAGAAGCATTAAAAAAGTGGTAATTTACCTATACTACATTTTAGTAATATAAGTTTGCATTCAATGCATTTTAATAAAAAGTTGTGAAAATAATATTATCTCTACATCCGTATTCTCCAATATTGTTGTTTATTGCCATAAGTAAAAAGATTCAATCAGGATCCACAATCGATTTTTCACTATCGAGTAATTTTATAGTTCAAAAATCACAACACATTGTGAAAAAAACATAGTACATTCAAATGTCAATAAAAATAAAAAGCTTACATAATAGGTATGTTTATTCACATATAATACACACGTTATATTTCAAACCCTAATAGCATATTAATAATCAAGTATATTATTATTGAGATGCATTTGTTGGACAAAAAGTCGACAGGCTCTTTAAATCGAACCATTATCGATTTTAGTGTATTATGGCAACATTGAGTGGAGCCGGGGACGTTTGACATATTGTCGAATTCTAATAATTCTATCAATTTCAATTTCTATCATTAGCACATAGATTAACTAGATGGAACATTCAATAGACATAACATAGGCCACTTTAGCATTTATGTGTGCGTGACAACGCTAATAGTATTATTCACACTAAGAAACTTACATTTTAATTGGTCGGTACTTGTCAACTTCAAATAGTCTATCAAACCGGCTGTTATTAGTTGAAAATGCACCTTAACACTTTATCTTAATTTTTATTTTTCCTTGCCATATTTGGTGTCTTCTTACCTTCATCAATTAAGTACATAATATTTATAAAGTTCGTCTATCCACCGCTAGATGGCAATGGAATTTTATGTAACGCTATTGAACGCTAGATGGCGTGACTGGTATCTATAACAGATTGACCTTACGCATATAGTCTTAAGTTACATTTTTGGTTAACAACTGCTTCAGGCATAGTACCATTATCGGTTTAGGCTTAGTGATGTGCCGGTGTTTTTGCCACGTTATCGACAATTATCGACAGTTTATTGTTGCATGGTCTAGAACTAGATCTACAATACATTATTATGATGTTGCTTTTTTATATGAAAACGATAGAAACTGGTACTGTATTGTTTACTCGTATAATATTTGTTAATCATAATTATGAAAGGCAGTAATAGCCTAGTGCTATTACTTATATTATTATAATATTATGTTATTTATTATAACATTCAATAGACAGAACATAGGCCACTTTAGCATTGATGTATGTATGCGTGACAACGAGGAATGCCACTGTAGGGACACGTGTATCTCTGTGTGCGTGTAATGTTGCTAGGTATTGAATAAGTTCCCGTTATTTAAAACTAAAATATTTTATTATTATAATTAAAATAAAAGATAAATAATATATTAATTCAATATAATATACATAATAAATAAATAAACTTTAATGAACGTTTTTTGAAAATATATTGTCCGTGGCGGGTTTTGAATCCGCCATCTTACGTGTAGTGACATGTCACGTTATTACTACAACAGACGGCCGTGATTACATTTTATGATAATATTGTGATATAATTAATTTATCACACACAGGGATAATAACATATTAAGGTGTTTTGAATTTGAGAGACATAAATACGTAGGTAACTTAAAATATTTATTCAAATCACAGATAATTATAGGTATTAAATCTTAACCACCTTTATTTTGCATTTTCATCCCTTACGCATAACAACTAACCAAAATCTCATTACAATTGGATGAACAGCTTGGAGTGGTGTAGAGGGCAAAATATAATAATTATTTATTCCACACCATGTAGCAGAACTGTATACACATGTTTTTTTTATTGATTTAAGGCAGCAAACGAGCATGCAGCACCACCTTCCGCTGCCGCCCATGACAACTGTGACCGACTTAGAACAAGACTCATAATTATTCATTTGAAAATTATTAACTAGAAATAACATAATAAAATTGTCGATATCGATACATTTTTACCCCATTCCTTCACGAGTAGCATAGAAAGTTCTGGAAGTAGCACTACTACTTAAAACTTAAAACGAACCTTATTGCCAAGTAACTGAGTAGCTTTTTGGTTATAAAATATTTATTTATTTTATTTATTTCTTTATTTATTTACATGGGTAAATATACAACAAAACGGTGAAATAAAAATAGTTATCTGTGAAAAGATATCCCTTCTTCGTTTTTATGTGTTTGGGAACAACTTTTACAATGTTTAAATACAATGTCGCCCATCGGCAAGTGACCGCCCGGGATATTCTGCATGTACATGAAAAATTATCGGTAAAAAACCTAAAAAGGGGGGGTCTATCTTAAATACTTTTTAAGTTATTGAATTTTTAATTTTTTGAATGATGTTGGTCACCTTGTTCCACACTTTTTGCTCTAGCTCCAATGCTACGGGCACGATTTCGATTCTGTTTTCTTATTTCATCAGGTTAATAAGTTGTTTTGTTGGATTACGTAACATTTTTAGTTAAAATAAGGCGAATCATAAAAATAAACGTAGACAAAGACATTTTTTCTAAGCAAAAAAGTGATATTTATTTACAAAAACACGTGTAAGTACATAAAATGCCCCCTTAACATGGGCTTTTTACTCATTATTAATAATCTAGAGCATAACTACTACACATTTACAATACACTATCAATATCTATCTCTTAAAATTTTTTAATAACAGCGTGTCAAAAATTTGCTCCATATCAAGCAAAAAAAAGGTCATCCAGGTAGAAACCGGTTCTTAGAGACCGCTAGATAACGCACGTGCGCACTCTTCTCGGTTGGTTGTTTGTGCATCATTCAGTCGCTCGATTACTGATCCCGGGACGTTACGTGTTTTTTAATTTGTGCGCTATTTATCTTTTCGAGGACCATTCCTGTGCGTTTCAAGCATCGTAATGCTACGATTGCGTGATTTACCGCCTTCTCACGTAGCTGATATGCATTTTGTATACGGTTTTTGTGATGGGAATGCACGTCCTGCTGTCGAAGAGTACAAACGTCGTTATCCAGGTAGGCCAGTACTTGGGTACCGGTCCTTCATTGCTGTGCATCGTCGTTTTTGTGAGCAAGGACTTCCACGACAAAATGAGCCTGGCGTGGCACTTCACGTGGACATGGAAGAGGAAGTGTTAAGATTAGTGCGCGCTGACCCTATGACAAGCATTCGTCTCTTGTCAATAAGACTGAATGTACCAAGAATAACAATCTGGAGAATTCTTAAGAAAGAAGGCCTCCATCCTTATCACTTCCGGCGTGCTCAACATTTGGAAGATGTGGATTACCGTGCGAGATCTGTGTTTTGTAGCTGGATTTTATCGCAACAAAGAACCAATCCTGAGTTTCTAAAGAAGATTTTGTGGACGGACGAGAGTACATTCACAAGGGCGGGTATTACAAACCACCGAAATCTTCATGTCTGGGCCGCTGAAAACCCACACGTCAGAAGAAAAACATCTTTTCAGAAAGAATTTTCTGTTAATGTATGGGCTGGAATAATTGACAATATGCTCATTGGCCCTTACGTATTGCCTCACAGGCTAGATCAACACGCATATTTAGATTTTCTCCAAAATACGTTGCCCTCACTTTTGGATGAAGTGCCGCTGGCAACGAGAAGAAGAATGCATCTGCAACTAGACGGAGCCCCAGCACATTTCGCACGACTAGTGCGAAATTATCTGAATGAAAATTATCCGCGATGGATCGGTCGAGGAGGCTCCGTTGCTTGGCCGCCGAGATCGCCCGACCTGACACCCTTAGATTTTTATTTATGGGGATTCATGAAACAGAAGGTGTATGCCGCGCGCATTGAAAGCCGCGAACAATTAACGGCTAGGATTTTTGCTGCCGCAGAGGAAATTAAAGAAAATCCTGCAGAACTACTGCGAACAACCAATAGTGTAGCCACGAGGGCTTTTATTTGCTTACAGGAGGGTGGGGGCCATTTTGAAAACTTAATTAATTAAAATTGTTGTTTTTTTTAATCATGCCTGTTATTTTTATTATAAATAGGCATTTCTGCATTAATAGTTTTAACTCTATGTCGCCATGTCGTCCGCATCAATTATTTAAAGGGTGCGCACGTGCGTTATCTATCTACCGGTTTCTAGGAACCGCTCTCTACCTGGATGACGATGATGCACAGCAAGGAGGGACCCGTTTTTGACACGCTGTTATTAAAAAATTTTAAGAGATAGATATTGATAGTGTATTGTAAATGTGTAGTAGTTATGCTCTAGATTATTAATAATGAGTAAAAAGCCCATGTTAAGGGGGCATTTTATGTACTTACACGTGTTTTTGTAAATAAATATCACTTTTTTGCTTAGAAAAAATGTCTTTGTCTACGTTTATTTTTATGATTCGCCTTATTTTAACTAAAAATGTTACGTAATCCAACAAAACAACTTATTAACCTGATGAAATAAGAAAACAGAATCGAAATCGTGCCCGTAGCATTGGAGCTAGAGCAAAAAGTGTGGAACAAGGTGACCAACATCATTCAAAAAATTAAAAATTCAATAACTTAAAAAGTATTTAAGATAGACCCCCCCTTTTTAGGTTTTTTACCGATAATTTTTCATGTACATGCAGAATATCCCGGGCGGTCACTTGCCGATGGGCGACATTGTATACAAGACGGCATTTTTAAGTTGTAGTAATGCGTGACGCGTGATTACGCGTGACGTCTAAACAGTACGACGCACAGTGGGACGAAAATCAGCTTTCATAGACATAGGAATGTTAATTCATAAATATCGCTGTTTTTGTTGGATATGGCTTTTGTTTACAGTAACTAAGCCTACATATGTAAAAAAAAGTAATTGGGCATTTATGCGAATGATTTATATTGTTTTCGAGAAAAAATTGTATGGAGCTTTCTTGAAAAATCCGATTTTCTACGGACCTGCAAGTCAAACCGTAATATCCTTCTAGGGAGTGTTACTACTAATTATTTGTAATTTTTTGACATATCACATACAACGGTTACTTCTGCAGAATTTTTTTTAAAAATCGATATGTGTGATCCTTTTTTTATTTAATTTTATTGCATTGAGTTTTTTAAACACTAAGTACTAATTACATTTTATTACCTTTCTGGTGTGAATAAGTGATATTAACTAAGTAAACAATTATATTTTCTAATAGAACATACCAAAAAAAATTGTTATTGTTATTTTATTCTGAAAAGTGATTAGGTAATTAGGTAGGTTATTCTGAAAAGTGATTGGCTAATTAGGAATGAATTCTAGTAATAATAAAGAAGTAAAGATATGAGCACTAATTAACTATTATTAAAGAGAGTAATTAAGAAATCGTCAATTTGCTAATCATTTAAAATCAGTCCTATAACAACTATAAATGAACAATATTTTTAACACATAATTCAGTTTATTTCAAACTTTTGTGCTGTTAACATTAAATCGTAATCCCGAACTGTGAAATATTTAAAATGGAAAGTCTGCGTACCAATTTAGACTTGTTTGTTGTGCTGAGAAGGGAAGGTACTTCATTCGATTATGAAGTATTGTTTAGTGCAGTTGTAAATCGACTTGGTGATAGCATTTCGGACGAAGATCGGGTGACACTTAAGGAATTTTGTCGAAGATTCACACGTGCTGCATCACAAAGATGGCAGAAATCTCACCGCATTCTGGATACATTCAGAAAGCAGTACGAAAATTGGCTTCAGTCTAATGTCGATTGGCCAAGTTGCGTGCCAATCAGTATGGTCATGCCACAATCCAGTGAAGAAGAACAGCCAGGACCTAGTGCACTTTCAATCTGTCCAGGACCATCGACATCATCTATTGGGACAATGACAAAAACATCAAGGAAAGCATTTGAAGATCTTGGAAGCAAACAAAAGAAGAGAAGGTCTGATGATCACAAAAATGAAAATCCAAATGAATTGGCATATTCCGCTGCAGTTCTTTTAAAGGAAGAAGGTCGTGAAGATATCGCATCTGTTATCGAATATATGTTGAAGAATCCAGAAGCAGCAACAAAATTTAACGAAATGATTAACAAACCAGTTAAAAAAGTTATCTTTACTCCAGAAAAAGCACTAGGATTGCTTCTTTCGCTGAAATTGTCAAAGTGGCAATATATGACGCTGAGAGAGACTACCATCCGAGAGGGTGCAACTGACATTTATCCGTCATATTATAAAGTACAGCAAGTAAAAAAACAGTGTTACCCTAGTAAGCAATCAGTGACTGTAACGGATTCATCAGCAAGAATTACGCTTCAAGCATTGCTTGACATCACAGTGAAGAGGATCCTGGAAAGTCTTCCTGAAAGTGTGCAAAATAAGGACTTAAAGTTAATATCCAAGTGGGGCTTTGATGGTGCTTCGAACCAAAGTCGTTATAAACAGAAAATGGATGGACAACAAGAAGATTCAAGCATATTTATGACGTCCTTGGTGCCATTAAGCCTGACTGATGGAGACGAAATTTTGTGGTTGAATCCCAAGCCATGCTCAGCGTTATATTGTCGTCCAGTGCAGTTCACATTTATTAAGGAAAGTGAAGAAGTGGTCATCAGTCACAAAAAGCAAATGGACGACGAAATTAAGTTGCTTATCCCCACTGATTGCAACAGAAACAAGGTGAGCCAT
Organism: Ochlodes sylvanus; assembly: GCA_905404295.2. NCBI lineage: Eukaryota > Metazoa > Arthropoda > Insecta > Lepidoptera > Hesperiidae > Ochlodes > Ochlodes sylvanus. The sequence goes on from FR990144.1 coordinate 10,026,710, forward strand.
CAACTTAAGATGACAATGATTGATGCTAAAATTTGTACGTATCTTTCGGAAGCCAGATCGAATGCATCGTGTTATCTCTGCTTAGCTAAGCCTACAGAGATGAACCGCTTGGATATTGCAACGTCAAAAACAGTGAACAGTGATGTATACGAATTTGGACTATCATCGTTACACGCTCGTATAAATACGATGGAATGCCTTTTACATATTGCATACAGACTGGACTTCAAAAAGTGGGCTGCACGAGGACAAGAGCACAAGGATTTGCTAGAGAATCGAAAAAGAATAATTCAAAATAAATTCAAAGATGAACTCAATCTATTGATTGATATTGTGAAACAAGGCTCAGGGACAACAAATGACGGGAATACAGCAAGAAGGTTCTTCGAGTTCCCCGATATAACTGCAGCCATCACTGGGTTGGATGAAGAGCTAGTCAGAAGATTTGCTGTTATTCTTCAAGCAATAACATCTGGAGAGGTAATTGAGCTAATGAAATTTAAAGAATATGCACGTAAAACTGCAGAAAGATACGTGGAGTTATATGATTGGTACCATATGTCATCGACCGTTCATAAGCTGCTGATACATGGTGCAGACATAATCGCCAATAATAACATTGTTCCGATAGGTAAGCTTTCAGAAGAAGCCTCAGAGGCCCGCAACAAAGACTTTAGGAGATTTCGGGAACATAATTCGCGAAAAATGTCCAGGCAAGCTTCAAATGCCGATATATTAAATATGCTGATTCTTTCGTCTGATCCATTAATCTCTTCTCAAAGACCGAAATTGGAAACTAAGAAAGGTAAGGATTTCTTCGCTGAAACTTTAGAATTGATCAAGTTTCCAGAATCTCCATTTGAAGTTGTAGATATGTCCAATTTGGAACCTGATTCTGAATTGGGATCAGATGAAAGCGATTTTGATTAATTAGTAGATAAGTGCTTGTTGTATTTTTATTTTATTTTTTATACATTTTTTTATCATTTAAGGAATTTTTTTATTGCCCTGTACAAATTTTTCTGATCACAAAACATGGGGTCTGTTGACTTGCATCAGCTCCCCTCCCACAAACTTTAGTTAGTAATGTTATTTTTTTCTTTTGTAACTCTAGTCTTTAAGAGGCCTTGTTTGTAGAGATAAATAGACATTTTTATTTATTTATTTCTTGTATTGTTTTGTATAGTATTATCATACATAAGTAGTGTGTAGTAGGAGAGTTTAATTTTTTATTAATAGTTCTTTATTTTTATTTGAATATTATATAGGAAAATGTTATATAGTATACATTTTTTCATTTTTTTAATCAAGTGTTTTTGATATTTTTTGTCATAGTATTTGATATTTAAGCTCATTTAAATAATTTAATAAGCTAGCAACAATAAATATATGATATTTATAAATGAACAAAAGTATAATTATTTACTGCCCTCACTTCTCATAACTTATTAACTCTACAACGTGTCTGGGTTGCATGCTCTTACAAAATGATAATACACAATTTTTATCACTCATTTAGAGAATATTTAGAGTGGATGCCGAAAAATTAAGCTTTAAACTAAATAAAAAATGTACATTATACTTAACGATTTTTAAAAAAAATTCTGCAGCTGTAACCGTTGTATGTGATATGTCAAAAAATTACAAATAATTAGTAGTAACACTCCCTAGAAGGATATTACGGTTTGACTTGCAGGTCCGTAGAAAATCGGATTTTTCAAGAAAGCTCTATACAATTTTTTCTCGAAAACAATATAAATCATTCGCATAAATGCCCAATTACTTTTTTTTACATATGTAGGCTTAGTTACTGTAAACAAAAGCCATATCCAACAGAAACAGCGATATTTAAGAATTAACATTCCTATGTCTATGAAAGCTGATTTTCGTCCCACTGTGCGACGGTCTGAATAGCACTAATGCGAGTTTGTATTCGCTTTTGAATTTGTATTTGCTTTTGTGGCTTCACTTTTTTGTTCTGCACGCTCCATCTGCCTTTTTTTCTATATCGCTGCATTAGCATTACTTTGTTTGCCTGTGTATCATATCATAGTAAGCGCCCGAGTTCTTTTCTGTGTTGTGAATTACGAATATTACGCATTTTTTACGGACACCGACGATTCTTCCTTATATCTGACCACGGCTTTTAAAATGGATTCTGCTATCGCTTCACACGACGACCCCGGCACGAACTTGGACTTGACATCGGCACATTCTAATGATAACCCCAGCAACACCACCGGACCGACTTCTTCCCAGGCTACTTCCCATAGTTCAAACCCACATTTACGATGTGTAAATTGCAATTTAAACATTTCGAGAATTCGGAGACATTCACTACAAATTGCAGAAGTACGAAACATTATACAACGTTGGATCGAACCTCGACAGGTAATATTACTATTATGTACTCTGAATCCTAATTTGAGTGGCATTAATTATTATTGAAGTAGTACATTTTTTTGTCAGGTATCACTTTCAAGTATGGTGTGTAATACTTGTTGGTCTGCTGCCTGGAATGAGATTAGACAACCCAGAAGTGAAGAAAATGTTTTACTCGATAGACATAGACATGTGTGCATCAGCTGTGGCAAGTCACTTCTTAGGATAAGGTCTCATTTATTGAATGTGAACACTCCTCGTGAAAATGATATAAAAAATGTTATTGCCCGTCAAATTGCACCACAGGAGGTAAGTTTGAATACCTACATCACAGTTACAATAAACTGACTTTTCACATCTATATTAATATTATAAAGAGGTAATCTTGCTTCACTAAGAGACTTTCCTGCTTTGAAAGCTTTCAAAATAGTATCATACCTTTTATTAAACCCTTTAAAATATCAATAAAACAACTATTTTTATCAGGCAGATATATGTAGATGTGATGATAGTACAAGAGTTTTTCACAATTAGCAGTAATATGACAATAAAATCTTATCTTTGTTACAGTTGACAACATCATCACATGTTTGTCATACTTGTTGGCGAAGAAGTGACAGACAGGCCTCACATTCAAATTCTGTAATGGCTGCTGATGTAGTAAGGCGCCCTTCAATTGAATTGGAAGAAACAGTTGACATTCCAGCCAACATTGTGTTACCCAACTATGCCCGAGCACCAAATACACAAAGTCACTGCTTCTTCCCTGGCTGTACTAATTCTGACCGCCTTGTAGTTCCATTGGCACTACGAGTGAGCCTTTTTTGTGACTACAACTACTATGTTCCTGAAGATTGTAGAATTTGTTTATATCATTTAAGAAGTAATTTATGGGATTTACTTGATTCTTTGGAAAATCCAGTAAGAACATTTAATGCAGAGCAAATTGAAGATTTTGCTTCTTTATTGAAAAATAGTATGCATAATCATTTGGATTTTGAAAATATAAATAATTTGTCAGAGCATATTGTGCATTATTATCTTGGCATGTCAAAGGAGCAGTTCCAGCAATTACTATCCAGTGTTCCTCGTTTGTCAAACAAACGTAGAGGTTCACTGGCACTTGCAGGTTATTTGATAAAATTAAGAACAGGAGACAGTGATGAACGCCTTTCAGCATTATTGCAAGTGCCACGGAGTACACTCGAGCGCCTCATGAATCAAGCTCGTGATGTGTTGAAGCAAGATTTTGTGCCCAGACATCTCGGATTTAACCATGTTACAAGAGAAGAAATAGCACAAAGAAACTTAACAATTCCAAATGGACTTTTTGGAGGAGAGGATCAGAGGCCTATTATAATAGCCGATGGTACATACATTCATATTGAAAAAAGTTCAAATTATCTGTACCAAAAAAAGACATATTCGCTGCACAAATACCGCAACCTGGTAAAACCATTTTTATTTGTGTGCAGTGATGGCTACATAATTGACATACTTGGCCCTTATCCTGCTACTACTTCAGATTCGGACATTATTAAAAATGGATTCCGAAATGAAAACAGTCCATGTAGACAGTATTTTCAGCCCGGAGATGTTTTTATTTTAGATAGGGGTTTCAGAGATTCCTTAGGCCTGAAACTGCGTTAAGCGTGCGCCCGCGCGGTTTCATACAAAAGTGATCCGTGGCGGGGACCTGCGCGGGCGTCCGTCACGGGGAGGCGCGCCCCGCACCCACGCAACGGGGCCCGCCTCCGTGCGACGGAACCCGTCGCGGGGGCACGCGCGGTGCCCGCCAGCGGTAACACGCACGGGCTTGTTCAGTTAATAACGCTAGGTGATACGGGTCGCACGCACGCTCGGAGAAAATCAAGGACAATGTCTTTCGATACAGAAAGGGTAATTGTGGAAGTGCAGTGTCACCCTGCCATATGGGACCAGGGGAATGAACTGTATAAAGACCGCGATGCACGAACAGCGGCATGGGTAGAAATTTGCAAAGAATTGTTTGAAAATTTTGAAAATTTCAGCGAGGCGGAAAAAAAAACAACAGGTAAACATTTTTTACTAAGTAATATATTTTAGGTAAGTAGGTACTTACATACTATTTGTGTTCTCAATGTGTAATTATAATAAATCTACGGGTACGTATTGATACTTATTATACAAGGTTACTTTAGACCAAGCTAGAATTATATTAATTATTATTGTGTCGTGTCTCGATACCTATCATCCCTATTTAGTTTTGTCCACTAATATACCTAAAGTAAAGTATGGATGAACAAGTGTGCCTTTACTTCATACAGTGAGGCTCGAGGACATCTCAAAAAATACTACGATCTTGCCACGACACCTTACCATCTGTGACGAAATAATCAGCGAATTTATCGCGTATTGTATACGCATCTCTTTGGGTGTTCCCAAACCCATAGTCGACGTCCCGAATATGGCGTGGTGTAATGACAACATCGTCGACATTATTGTCATCTTGCTTAGATCTAATAAAATTATGCAGAATACATATCGCTTTAACAAAACAAATGGCGTTCTCTTTTGAAACGTTTAAAGGACGATGAAGTATTCGAAATTTATTAGCCATGATACCAAAAGTTGATTCAATATAACGTCGCGCTCTTGTTAACCTATAATTAAATATTTTTTTCTTATGGTCCAAATTGAGAGCTCGAGCATATGGCCGCATGACATAGCTAGACAACCCAAATGCTTCATCTCCTACAACAACGTAGGGCATTGGTACGGTTGCTGCAGTGTTGGTTGATTTATTGTTGTGTAGCACAGGTAACGCTTTAGCAGGAGGTATATCCAATAAGTTATCATTCATTTGTTGGAACAAGCGGCTTTGGGTGAAAATTGCAGAATCAGATTCTTTACCCTGTACCCCCACATTTATGTAGGTAAATTCATAATTTGCGTTACACATTGCAAGTAGAACAATGGAATAATAATGCTTATAATTGTAGTAAAGTGAACCGCTGTGAGGAGGTCTTATAATACGTATATGTTTCCCGTCTATTGCACCAATACAGTTGGGAAAATTAGCTTGCGTCAAAAAACCATCTGCTATCTCTTCCCATCGCGCACGGGAAAACAATGGCATGCAGTCTTCCTTCAGCCTTTCATTTATAATTTGACAGACTTCTTTCACAATTTTTCTGATTGTGGTTATTCCTGCCTGATACGCCAGATGTAGGTCCACGAAAGTATGTCCGCTTGTTACGTACCTGTAATTTTTTTTTATGTTTCAGTCACAAAAGTGCAATCACGATGGAAAACTGCAAGGGACACATACATGAAAGTGAAAGCAAGTAAAAAAAAACTGAAATCAGGTTCAGGTGCTAAAACAGGCAAGAAATACATTTATTTTGAAATGTTAACATTTTTAGATTCGAACTCAAGTAATGAAGCAGATGAATCTATAGAAAATCAGAGTGAAGATCAAGACTCATCAACAAATGCAAATAATAACATCTCAGTACCCAGCACCAGTACCGAAAATTCAAATCTTGAACGTGCAAATAATAATACACAGCCAGAATCATCACGAAAACGTAAACACCAATCACCAACTCCTTTTGAAAAAGAATTGTTGCAATGTGTAAAACAAAACAATGTTGATGCTGATGACGAAGACTTGAACTTTTTTAAATCTTTAATTCCAACAGTCAAAAAATTTAATACATTTAAAAAATTATTATTTCGAACCAAAGTGTTAGAAGCTTTGATTGACATCGAAAAAGAAACAGTTATTACTCTGGATGATTTACCATCAATTAATATAGGTTTATCAGAAACGCAAAATACAATTAGCACGATTGATTTAAGATCACTTAATATCAGAACAGAAACTCAAAACACAGACACAACAGAAGATTAATTAGAATTATATGAGAATGATGAAGACTTCAAGAATATTATTAAGACTGCTCTAGACTGCTTTAGTAAGTATACTGCTTTAGTAAGGATACTGGTATTAATAATAAATAATACCTTTCAAGAATGTCTCATTGATGGTGGGTAATGTTAATCGAAACTGGATACTTTTTGAGACAAATACATTTTTTGTCTAAATTTTATGATACTTTAGAAAATGTGTTTACCTCATTAAGTCATTAAGTAAAAGAAAATTATCATCTTTCAATGCGACACCCTGAATAAGTAAAAAGAATATATGATTCGGTATGATTGTGATTCGGTATACACTATCGTTATAGAAAAAATGATGATAAGATGATGATAATAATTAGTATTGTAGTAAAAAAATATGTTATTTTGATTCATAAGAAAAGAAATAATGTTAATTAGTAATAATGTACGAGTAAAAAGCTGTGATTATAAAAGTGATTTAAGAGCAAAGAAATACTTAATGTTAATTAGTAATAATAATATTAAGAATGTACGAGTAAAAAACTGTGATTAATGACCAAAGAAATAATGTTAATTAGTAATAATAATATTAAGAATGTACGAGTAAAAAACTGTGATTAATGAGCAAAGAAATAATGTTAATTAGTATAAGCAAAAATAAAGATGATGAAGAACAAATTATAAAGTAATAATAATATTAAGAATGTACGAGTAAAAAACTGTGATTAATGAGCAAAGAAATAATGTTAATTAGTATAAGCAAAAATAAAGATGATGAAGAACAAATTATAATTGTTTACTTACCGCAATGTTATTGCCAGCCTTTCCATTGGTGATATGACTGATAAAGATTTTACTTTTATATTGTTGATCTTCAAATATGGTTCCAGTTTCGAAAATAATTCGTCATAGACCTGTACCGAAACTTTAAAATATTTGTAAAATGAGTTATCATTTTCTCTTAATTTACTGAACTTTACAACAAATTCCCCGCACAGCAACCTAGATTCAATAAACGGGCTTACTGGCTGCCGTTTTTTTTTTTCTAGTCGTCGTTTTGCTACGTAATAATATATTAAGTTCTCCATCGACACGACTATACATGCACACCGTTAAAATTGAACTAGCGGCACTGCGTAAATAAAATAATCCGGTCTCCGCGACGGGGACCCGTCGCGTTCCCACGGAGCCCACCCGCGTGTACACGCGCGTAGACACGCGACGGTTGCCCGTCGCGGGCGCCCGCTTAACGCAGTTTAAGGCCTTAGAATTACTTCGGTCTTGCGGATATAGTGTGCATGTGCCATTGTCTTTAGAAAGTGGTGAATCACAAATGACAACAAGAAATGCAAATAGATCCAGAGCAGTCACATTATGTCGGTGGGTAGTGGAGGTGGTGAATGGAATTTTTAAAACGAATTTTAAAATATTTCGCCAAAATTATTTTAATAGGGCATCCACTTATCTCATGACAGATTTTTCTATTGCTGGAGCATTAATTAATAAGTTCCATACAAAAATAACTGACAGGGAGGATGCTACTGAAATACTCCAAATAGTTAATCAAAATATGGAGTTAAATAATGATTTGGCTGACTATGTATTGCAACACAACCTGAACAGAGTTAGGGCTAATTTCGTTAGTATAAATGTACAATTGGAGAATATTACAGAATTTCCAACACTTACATATAGTGACCTAGTACTAATTGCATGCGGAACGTACCAAACAAAACAAGCACGTTCATATTATGGTGAGCATATAAGACGCAATGGGTATTATCAAGTTGAAGTATGTACAGATGCAAGACTAGATTTTGGCTCTAACAGTTCTTTGCTAAGGGCAAGAATTTCAAGTCGGCACATAAGCCGTAAAGTATATTTTGTATATATACTACTAAACAATAATAATTCAGGTCGTGCTGCAATATTGAAGTATTGTTGCAATTGCATAGTCGGCCGTCGAACGGTAGGATGCTGTGCCCACATAATGACTGTTATATGGTATTTAGGATGGGCACGGCATCAAAATAATATTGCTCCTCCTGCTCAATTTCTGGATGATGTTCTCCTAGTGTATGATGAATAATTATTAATATATTGTTAATTTCAAGTTGTTTGTTAAATATTGAAGAAATTAATAAAATATGTTTATTACAGACTAATGACAAACAATATGTATTAAGTTAATTTATGAAAAAATAAAAACATACATATCTTCGAAACCCCATCTTTTTTTCAATTACCCTCTTCACAACATAATGTTGGGAATTGTGTACTACCATTTCAGTACCTTTTTTCTGATGTGCGCTTCAGGCCAAAGTGTTTATACAAAGTGGGCATTCCCCTTTGCGCTGTACAGTACAACGCAAATTTACTCCTTTTTTGGGGTGTACATGCTTATGGGTATTGATGCAAGGAATTCACTCCATGAATATTGGAAGGGGAGCTTGTTGGGCATGCCCGAATTCAGGTCGATTATGTCCTATAATCGATACATTCTGCTGAACAAGTTCCTTCATTTTGTACAAAATGATGGAACTTCTTCAGTAGATTCAGGTATGTCCAACAAGCTTGAGAAGCTTGCACCAATACTACGGCACCTACAAGTAAAGTTTGGTTCCGTATATAATATGAGACGCGACATATCAATCGACGAGTCTTTGACCTTATTCAAGGGCCGCTTGTCCTGGGTACAAGCAATAAGGTCAAAGGCTGCGCGATTTGGTATTAAATCCTACGAGCTGTGCGAATCCAACATCGGCTATATGAGCAGATTCCAAATTTACACAGGTAAGAGCGATACTTTTACCAATACAAATATTTCTGTTGGTGCCGATTTAGGGGGTAAGACTACCAAAGTCGTCCTCGAGATTTTACAGGGTCTTGAAAATCGAGGTCATTGCGTAACGATGGATAATTTTTACAATTGTCCAGCATTAGCGCGATACCTAAAGAGCTTTGACTGGTTGGGGACGCTGCGGGTAAGTCGCCGGAACGTGCCTAACGACATATAGAAAGTCCCGAAAAACGTGGCTAAGGGGACTATAGTAGCTCGTCACAGTGGTGATCTTTGCATGGAAAGACACCAAGGTGGTGACTTACCACGATGCCGGGACTTACGTAGGGTCGAAGGCCGGGAAGGCGCTAGTCAAGCCCGTGTGTGTGAGGGATTATAACAATACCAGGGGCGGTGTTGATCTCAAGGATCAAAAGCTGTCCATGTATTTGATGGAAAAAAAGAGAGGAATGAAATGGTACATGAAGATGTTTAAAAGAATGATGAATGTGAGTGTACACAATGCGTTTGTGATGTATGTGAAGTCTTTGGAGCGGCGTGGAATACCGCCGATTACTCATCGTGAGTTTCGCTGTCAGCTTGCTCAATCTCTTGTTGACAAGCATCGCGCTAGTCAACCAGAGATTGTCAGGCCGGCAGCTGATATTCACGTTAGATTGAAGCAGGATATTTTACACCCTCCAAAGATGGTGAAAGGTGCGAAAGCAAGAAGGAGATGTCAGGTTTGTTATAAAATTGCTTGAAAATTCTAGTTGGAATCAAATCTGATCAAATCAGATCAGATTTGATTCAGCAATTGCAATTGAAGCAAAATTTATATTTTGCTTTGAAAATTCTAGTTGGAATCAAATCTGATCTGATCTGATTATTCAGATACATATTTACGAATATTTATATATAATTGTAAATATTTATTTTATAAACAAAAGTACAAAATTACACTTTGGAATAAGATTCCAAAAACTTTCACCAAAAAAAAGTACATACCTACTTCTTACATTAGTTACTATTACGGATGAATATGACAGCCCTAGCGCGTTTTGTGAGTAGCGCGACTAGCGCGTCAGTATAGCGGTCAGTACGGTCAGGTCAGTTCGGCAGACGCGGCGGCAGTTTACGGCCATCATTGCGAAAATAATTTTATTGTGAAGTGAATAAAGTCGGTAGAAGTGTAAAAATGATGTGAATAAAGCTAGAGTGAATTGTGTTATCCTATAAAAGTATAGTGTAAGTGTATGTCTTGCGTTTTGAAGATATTACGCCGTAAAGTTCGTAAGTAGCAAAAAATAACCTAAAATTTTATGTTTCTGCGTATATTTTATAAAAACTACAAATCTAAACTGAAAAATACACTACTATCATAGTACATCTAATAACGAAACTATTGATATATAATTTATTCCATATTTCATTGTTATATAGCAACAGTAACGGTTTACCTAAAACATAAAAATTCGTTGAAATATTGTTGTTTTAGGTAAACACTCGAGGTACTTTTTTTCTCGCGGCCGTGCGCTCAAGAGAATAAAATAAAAGTACAAAATACTTCTATTAAGATAACACATGAATATAATGATTATCTTGCTTATTAGCCACTATAACATGATCTCGAATATGAGAGATGGTGTTATCTGGACTTGGGAATTTGTCGGCCCGCCTAAGATTTGTCGATTGAAGATTTGGCTTCCTATTACCTTTTGTTCCTTTAAATTGATCCATTTTTGATTTATTACGCTCACTGCTGTCGAGTATTCATAAGATTAACTATTTTAATAAAATTGTCAAAAATGTTCAGTGAAATCAGTTCACGGTGCACCTTAGACAAACTTGAGCGACTCCAAAACGTCTGTATAAGGTTCATATTTGGTCTAAAGAAATATGATCACGTATCTCAATTTCGAACTTCACTCCTTCGCTCATCTCAAAACCTCCGTCTCCGTACACCTGTCCACACTTCTTCTTTCTTCCGTAAATCCTTTGCTGCTACTGCTGTCCGTCTATGGAATTCTCTACCCCTATCTATCCGAAGCTCTGAATCACTGGACATTTTAAAAAAAAGAGTTAAATGTTAATATTTAGAGATGTAACTCCTGCTATTCTGTTTTGGTATTTATTTTAGTAGTTTTATGTATGTGTATGTATGTATTTGTAATGTTCTTGTAATTGCTGTTTATGTGTATATAATATTGTTAAACATGTATTTTGTTCATTAATTGTACACCCCTCTATTTTTCTTTCTTTCTATAAACCTGTCCTCTGCCCAAAGGTTGTCTGGAAGAAATCGCTGTCTAGCGATAAGACCGCCTTTTGTACTGTACTTATAGCAAGTTGATGTTATGTTATTATGTTGTGTGTGCAATAAAGAGTATTCTATCTATCTATCTATCTATCTTATTTGGATTGCGCTGGGCGGTGCCCATTTTTTACATCACAGAGAGCCAGAGGTCTCTATGGTGTCGAGAATTTCTGGCTTGTTTGGACGCGCCCCTTTTTACTTTTTTTCTGTATTATAACCAATTTGTTTTTATTTTATTGTATTTTATTTTTAGTGTTTGTCTGTTTTTTTTTTGTTTACCTGTACTTAATTAAATTTTTGTGTCCTATTTTTATGTACTATATTTTCATTACCAGAAATTAGTAATTTGACATTCACACCTTGATCTTCAATTACAGTATATGGTCCTGAATATACTGGATCCATGTTATCTCTATTCTCTTTTTTGATTAATACTAAATCTCCTATCTTATAATCTATTGGGTTAGTGCACCCTCAGCGCCAGACCCCAAGTGACCATTTAAAAAAATATTAAAATTCTTTTTTTGTTCGAAAGTATTTAAAACTACATAATAATCACATATTGTTTTTCACCCCCCTTTTCCCCCCTTTTTTCTTGGATTTTTATCCGTGTGACATTTAGATACACGTGGCCTGGGAAATAGTTCGTTTGAAATTCATACCTCCCAGGCCATGTGTATCCGAAAAGATACACAGGTAAAAACCTTTTTTTTGTTCCAGGACTCAAGAACACGTTTTGGAAGAAAATATAAGAAAATACATGAATTCATACTTTCATGTTTTTTCTTATATTTTTTATCTATTGTTGCAGTATAAGTGTTGAAACGTTCAAATAAGTGATTTGCTATGGAGTATTCAAGTGATGATTCCGTTCAGGATGCTTTTATGCCCGATTTACGCCCGATGAAGAGTTAGTGACACAAGTACAAGTGACGACAATGACAGTCAGATTTGGAACCCTCCTAGGCTTTCAAGGCGTTTGTCAACATTTTCGGATAGTGATATACCTCCATTGCCTGAAATAGAACGGCGTAGGTCATCAAGGACAGCTCCTGTCGATTTAGAACTCCAGTCACCAAACGAGCCAAGTACTTCTGGTACTACTGATGCTCAAATTTCTGAACAAGAGTAGATGGAACAAAAACTGTCTAACATACAATGGGAAATGCCAAGTCATGATGATCCTCCTGCCATAGATTATACTGTACCAAGTTCTGGTATGAAGGATATTAATGTCGGATTATTAGCTAATGCGAATCCAATAGACTACTATGACTTGTTTCTTACTCCTAACATTCTAGAATATATCACAGAACAAACCAACTTATACGCAACACAGTGTCTCTTATCTTCAGATTCTTCCGCTGGATCAAGAAACCACCTATGGACTCCAGTAACCAGAGACGATATGTTGTTTTTGGCTCTAGTTGGATGGATGGGTTTGGTGAAATTACCAAGTATCAAAGATTACTGGAGAAACCACAAACTCTATGGTATACCCCTAGCTCGTACTGTTATGCCTAGGAATAGATTCGAGCTGATTCTGAAATTTGTTCATTTCGCCAACAACCAAACTGCTGATACTGATGACAGACTGTATAAAATAAAAGACGTAGGTACTCAATATGTTTATAAAAAACTATTAATGTCTACACACCAATGATATATCTTGTCGAAAACTGTTGTTGCCGTACTAGTAATACATAGCGGCTGCTTAGGTAATATTTTTATGAAACTTTTGTTTCTGGCATGTGACACAATTACATATTTACAAATTGTAAATGTCATTATTCATGCCTGGCCGCCAATAGTAATAACGTTTTATGTTATTGGTCATTCTTCGAATGCCTGCGTGGCCACTAGTAGGTAATAAATGAAAATCATTCAATTACACCTTTAACTATACATAATCGCGGTGCGGACCGAGAAGTATATTTATTATTAATTGAGCTAGCTCCTCTATAATACGAGCAGTGTCATCATTTTGTAGTATGCATACCTCGTTTATTTGTTGTGTCTTACAAAACGTATCTAATTCTCTCGCGAAGAAATCTCGTTCCGTACACGATCGAGAACTAGGGTTGAGACATATTAAATAATAATATCCATTTTCTTTGTCTTAATACAGGCCACACACACGTCACACATCACAGGAAGCTTCGCAGGCAGCGTCACTACCAAATGGACTAAGGGGTTAAACCTTTTTATACAGCCATTCCTACTGAAGCCACTTGAGAGCGCTAGGAGGCACACCTCACAAAATCTATCGGATGGAGGCATCCAGTCCACAATGCTGACGGAGTCCCTAGAGTACATTTCCGAAGCTCAAAAACGCGCTAAATGGCCGACTCCATCTAAGCCACTGGAAATCGACTCGTTGGTTCCCTAAAAAGACGACAATTTACCGACGCTGGTGTGGAAAGTGGCAACTCGGTCGGACTCGGCGGTTTATCCTGGTCCAGATAATAATAAATGATTTAATTGATATTATATCGTCCCCGTAGAGCGAAAACTAACTAACCAACAAAAAGCTACTTCTGAGATTACTTACTACTGACTTACGTTTAAAGTTTAAAAAAAAAGAAAAAATCATAACTTTTAAAATTGATACGATATTAAAAACATTAAATTCAAATAGAGTCGTAAATACCTTTCTAATATTGATAAAAATTTTTAAATAACTTATTTCTCTATTTTATCCCACATGTACTAACTAAGATCACTTAATCAATTTCTGCTTTAAATATCAAATAATTTGTTATTAATAAATTTTTAAGTAATAACTAATTATGTACGCTTAAGTATTCTCCTGGGTAAGAGCAGTTCATATTAAAAATCACTAAGATATTTAATTTCATTTATCCCTCATACTTGTAGTACATTATTGCATTTTAAATATTTTTGACATAACCTAACTTTGTAATTACTAGTAATAGAATTATGGCGGTTAGATAGGAAAAAAAAATCCTTATTAGCATGGTGTTAATATCTCATTTTACCTAAAGTTGTCACTTAGTTAGTTTTCGCTCTACGGGGACGATATATAAACATGCTCCTACCTCGACCCCTACCCCTGGCGCGGCCGGCGGCGGCCCCCCTGGCCGGCACGGCCGCCGCGCGCCCAGGCTGCTGCCGCAACTGTCCCAACTGCTTCCGACCGCGACCCCTGTTCACCAACAACGGGTTAAATATGGGTCGACTGGTAGAGAATGCCACCACTGCCACCAGGCATTAAGTCCGCCCTTTGTAAAAAACCTGACTTCAGGTCTTACAAAAAAAAAACAATAACACTGATTCAACTAAAGATATAACTGTAGATTATCAACCACTCCGATGACATTGTAACTGAGGATGCGAAAGATAATTACGGATCATATTGCCAGCTGGCAACGTATTGGCGATGCTTTTGGTGTTACTTATGTCAATGGGCGACGGTGACCGTTTACCATCGGGTGGTTCGGCTGTTCGTTGTTTGGTCATCGGAAAAATAAATGTGGCAAACATCATTTGGTCGTAGTTTTAGAAAAACTTTCCAACTCACACTCACGCTGGAATAGCCCTATTAATACCAAAATGATCGTGTGATGCATATTTATTAGCTAACGAAATTTGAAATGAAATGAATTGAAATTTAATTCGAAGTTGGTTTTTTACAAACACTTTTCGAAAGTCAATCTACGCCATCGCTTCAACAAATCCCTACCGTGAGTAGTCTTGGAAGGAGAAGCGGCAAGAAACTTCCAAGAAGCTTTTTTTGCTACTCACATTGCAGATAGCACTTACTACTACTTACTAGCTAGAATATCAAACTCATGTCCAAGCATTTTTATCTTTAAAATAATCATCAAGTTTGTATTTATTTGACAACTCTACTGTCACTTTAATTGTCATTTATGACTTAGTAGCCAACCCACATTATATGGAGAATAGAATAATTATGGGTTGAACATAAATCTCAATTTTCTCAGAATGAATGAGAATGACATTACCACCTGTCAGTTTAATCCAGTGAATTAAGAATTCGACTAGATAGCTAAACAATAAATCATAACATTTACCTCCTGTTCCCTCGAAGCGAGCCCATCCTTCTGCCACGTGTATATTTGCCGTCGCTGTTCCACGAGGCCTGCGAGACGTCGCTGGCGGAACCAGCTCGGCTGTCAACATACGAAACCATAATAAAACTCTAACTAATCAATGTGTTTACACTGAACATGTTTCAGAAAAGCTATTGTGCTAATGCAATATACATATCAGTATATTTATCAACGAATTATGGAACGCAGCCCTATGAAGATCGTTGACTCCTTACACGTGCCTCACTTGGATTAGGATTCATCTCTTTTAGTTATAGTCAATTAATGTAATTTTTCATTTGAATTAAATTAATTTAAAGTAATTTTAGTTTTTATTTGGAGTCTCCGACCGCAGCAAACATAATTAACGCAATATGGCTACAACCCATTAATGGCCCACTACTGAGCACGGGTCTCTCCTCGTACCTGAGGAGGCCTAGAGCATACTCCACCACGCTGCTCCAGTGCGGATTGGTGGAGGGGTTAATGGCCAACCCAAGTGTCGGAAATTTTAAGCCGCCCGAAGGTATCCGACATGGCTTAACGACTGCTACCAAATGATAACAACCGGGACCGACGGCTTTACGTGCCCTCCGAAGCACGGAAGCGCTCAAGAAATTTTTGCCACTAGCGGTCACCCATCCAACTACCGACCGCGCCCGCTGTTGCTTAACTTTGTCGATCACTTGAGATCGACGCAAGCCGCCGAACGCAATATATTGCACAACAATTATTCCCACTAATCTCAGAAATTATTGCAGTAAGCTTGAAGTAACATTTAGCATGATTTAATTTTATCACTTCACAAACAAAAAAAATATGGCAATGTAAATAATCCTCTGTAAACGAGTTATGGAAGTGTGGGTTCCAAATCTTAGGTAATATCCTAAGTTGATACGATATAGAAGTAATATAGGAGATTTCGTTGCACACAAATGTAAGGCTTGATATTAATGCCTATTTTAGACACTTGATCAAATACCTTAAGTGGCACAAATATATAAAATTGTCACATCTGTCAAATGAAGGAAAGATATAAAGCCAATGGTCCCGGTTGTTATCATTCGGTGGCAGTCGTTAAGCCATGTCCAAGCTTACGGGCGGCAACCCCACCACCAATTTGCACTCCAGCAGTGTAGTGGAGGATGCTCTAGGTCTCCTCGGGTATGAGGAGAGACCTGTGCTCAGTAGTAAACCTTTTAAAGAGTTAACCCTTAATTAGGCGCATGGGGTCAGGACAGTTTGAAGTTGAAAAAAAATTATGTTAAAGTGATTGGAAAGCGAACGCGCTCTTTCTAGCTTCCTAACTCCCCACGGGGTATGCAAATCAGTCTGGGTCGGAAACCAAACGCGTACACATTTGTCGCTGCTCTCTTAGGTGCTGACCCCATGCGACCAATTACGTAACAATTTTTGGCAAAAGGTAAGTTCTCATTTTTATGTTTTTACATATATCCATTTTAAATAAATGGATATATCTTAACTTGTATTCGTGTAATATTTAATTTATATACTCTTGTCTTTATTTTTGTAATGTTTTCTTTTTTCTTTTAATTTAAATTTCAATATGAATAAAGAAAATCAGTTACAGAAATAGCTGGAAGATTTATCCGATGATGAGGAAGACGTCGCTGGTTCTTCTTAGGATAGTGAAATTGCGGAAGATAATAATACTCCTATACTTAGTGCTCATGACTCGGAAAGTGTATTTGAAGAGTCCGAAGATGTAAAAATGTCCCTGAATCATCGGAGGGTACTATTTTCTATCTAGACAATCTATGTGACAATAAAGAGAAAAACGACAACAAACGAACGAAAAAAAAGTGCCAAATAAATGCCATAAGTGTGGTAAATTTGTTTGTCAGCAACACTTCAGGACTTACAGCATTGAATGCAGAATAGAAGAATCTGTTGATGAATATGAATTACATATATTTTTTAATTGATCTCGGCTATATCAAAAATAAGTAGTTTAAGAGATGTTAGAAGTTGATTTTGTTTAAAGTCAAAGTTATTATTTTATGCATATATTTAATGCTTTATTATAATTATAATAAAGCATTTAAGTATTTTTAATAACACATACTTTGTTTTATTAATTTCTTCCACTCCATTTTTATATATTTGTTTGGGGTCAGTAGTGACCCCATGCGACTATTTGTGTGATTTTCTTAATGCGCCTAATTAAGGGTTAAAGCAAATATAGACTGTAACAAAAGCAGGGGAGGCAGACTCAAATTGAGGGTTGAAAACAACTCTTTGCACCCAAAACTATCTTCTTCAACTAGCTTTTCCCATTCTCAGTCAAAAGTATGAAAAGTAAGAGCAAGAAGATGTGAGAACCTACAAGAAGTAAGTGAATAGGCTTTTATAAAGTTACCATGCTCGTCTACTTGCATTAAGGAACCATTGCCAAGCGTTAAATCTTCAGACTGATCAACATTTTCAGTACTGACCTCAAGTTGCCATTGGACTGTCTCCACGGGATCCTATTCCTGAACTGATTGAAACTGCCAAAGCTGTTGGATCTCTTCAAGCCGGGCAGGTTGCCGTCGCTCCCGAACCGTCTCAGCTCTGGCATGCCGAGACGTTGCTGTATTGGGGGCTGCTAGAAAAGACAAATTAATTTTATTTTATACAGGTAGTCCACTTTTAAATAAAATAAAGTTTGTTTGAAGCTGCTTGTTAAAAACACTTTTCGAAATTGCCTCAACAAATTCCTCTCATGAGTGGACTTGAGACAAGCGGAAGGAGTTTTTTTTGCCACTCACAGTCACATATTGCACTTACTACTACTAGTTATGGCTAAATATCAAACTCATGTCCATTACTGCTAGTTTAAGGTTTGAGAGCAGGAACGTCGTGGAGTTTAATCACAACCAGAACTTGTCAGTTGTTCAGGACAGAACGCGTCGTTGATAATGAATCCAATGTTCAATAGGTAACTAAATTTAGTCGTAAATGTTGCATACAGCTGCAACTATTAATTTTTCATGTTAACACATCATAAAAACTTCAAAGTTCGTAAACGTTGGTATTCAGAAAAATAATTTTGTTTCTTACCCGATACTGCTTTATCATTGATGGTTGCCGCTGTGGTATATTAGTAAAGCCGGGCTTAATGCTCCGCAACGGCATATTCTGGAGGTAAGCAGCTCTTCGGTGAAGCCGCAGAATTCGCGCGCGGTGTTCTGCCATTATCAGTGCAAATCGCTCGCCAAGAGGTATACCTGTGCATTGCAAGCCATGCACTCTTTCGATTACCATTTCGCCGGGTATCATTTTCGATCTTCAGCACACCTTACCCAAAGCGATTTACAAAAGTTTGTAGATCCTAACCCTTTTTCTACAAGAATCTTTAATGAAATGCTGAGTAAGCTAAGCTGGTAATTTCTAGCGGCAATAAATGAACAAAATGGAGAGAATTAACGTTGTCGCTTTGCTTTTCTTTTCTTTTCTTTTCACACAGTACACACACAGTACAAGGCAAGCTACCAGCCAGTACCACAGAATAGACAGCCGCCATAGAGCCGCACAGACAGATTATAGAACATTAGAACAGGCAATAGAAATAGAAATGCGTGGTATAAAAGCAAACCGAACAGAGCCACAGAGTGAATAGTAGATATTAGGGAACTGAACCGTTCCCTAATATCTATGTTCATTTCATAATGTTCTGTCTGATAGCTGACTGAACATATTGATTGTGTGTGACTGATAGTGATAGATAGAATGACATCAAAAAGTACTCTGTGATGACATCTGACATGACAGTGACCACAGTGACGTGCGTGACAAGACGTGCGTGACATTATGACATAAGTCATAAGTTTAACGAAAAGGAAAGGAAAGATACATTTATTTCGGCTTGTGAGTTTATGATGATTTCATCATGTTTTTGAATGAAAATGTGAAATAAAAGTACATTTACAGGACCTATGACTAAGTGGAGTCGATTCCAGTCAGATTCGTTTCGACCGTAGTGTGGTTAACCTGAATAACATTTTAGTTTGAACCTAGTTAAGAACTCACTTCATGATGCTCGCTTGCCATATAAATAGGGTTGATTTGGGTGGCGGGAGGCTCATTTCGATCCAACCGACGATGTCGGAGGTTGCTAACGGCTCCCCAGTCTACGAAGATTGTTTGTTCGATATGGACGCGTGCTACGAAACCTTTGATAAAGATGGGTATGTGAAGTATTTTCTAAGAAAAGTTATTATGACACTGTATATGAAAACTTCACTTAGAAGTAGATCTGTTATTATTTAAAAATCTATTAACCTTTTCATTCATTTTCCACCAAAGTTAGTACAAAAGCAAACTTGTTACGGAAGTTTTAAGAGTGTTGTAAAGGAATAAACAATTTAGCATTATTGAACTGTCAATGTTGAAGAAATATATCATAATAAAACAATATACCTTCATCTACAACCAGTCATATAATTTTTGTAATTCAGAATAAATATTTTTGGAAATCTTGTGTGAAATCTCTGGTTGAGTAGGGATCGCATTGTAACAGTAATAGTTATCCTATATGTTTAGTAGTAATTTAATCAATCTTCATCATAGCCATGCATGTATTACATGGTGATCCATAGCCTTAAACTCACATACACTAAAACATCCTTAATTTTTCAAAAATTAATCAAGATTAAGATTTTTTATATGGGTTTTGCTTTAAAGTATAAAAGAGGATCTTTATTGACAGTTCCTATTTATAATATTTTGGCTAAGTAGATTTGAGAATTAATGTATATAATGTATTGGTACTTTTTCTTTAAGTAGTATATTTTAAAGTGAGTATTTTTGTAAATTTAAATAAATAATGCTATACACTCAAAGCCTCACACTAGGATTCCCTCTGTTGTCTGTCCATGGATAACACACAAGACAAGAACACACCCATTTCCAGAAGAGAAATATAATCTCATTCAAAATTTCACCTCACCGGGAATCAAACCCTTTGAACAGCAGTCTCGTATGATAACCATTGCGCCATTCAGGTCATGAAGTCTTTTTACTAATTTATACTTTTTCTCTCATGCAACTTGGATTTTATATATCAATATATTAGTAAATTCAAGATATACATTTATCCTGTTCCCCCATAAGAGTTAAATTCCCTTGCTATTTTTATACAAGGAAAAAATGCTTACCACAACCATAATTTCTTTGCAAATGACCAATACAATGATTCAATAGTTATGTACAGTTTACATATATATGTAAGTGTTTATCTGATGAAATGATGACTCAAAATAACTATTAGCAGTACGTATTAGCATGTACATATACATATGATGTGGTTATTTCCTTTAATAACTCATGCCTATTCTCTTGTCAATTGACTGGCCCAATACTTATGAGTTAACAGGGTTAATATGTAAGTAAATAGGTTGGTTGAACACAATAGAATTTATGACTTGGCATTCCTACTGCCGGGATTTCACCATAGCTGCACTTTTTCGATTTTCCTTACCAATTCGATGCCTGATAAAAAATTTAGCTATCCAGACAATTTCATAAAAAATTAGATTTTTGACATAAGCATGCATTGAACCATTTGATGCTAAATATTTTTCTGAGTCTATACATCTAAACAAATAAATAAAATAGGGAGTGGCAATTTTAGAAATTTCTCCGTAACAATTACCATTCCACGCGGACGATGTCGCGGGCACAGCTAGTCAGCAATAAAAAGGAATGTCGATATGGAATAATGTGTGGGTTGCGGTGATGACGGTGTACCATGCACAGGGATGGGAAGCTGAACCTGGAGGAGTTCCGGCTGATCTGCAAGGCGCTGTTCCGCAACCACCGCGGGCACATCTACCCGCTGCCCGAGGAGCGCGCGCGACACGTCTTCCAAGTGTTCGACAAGAACGGGGACGGCTACATAGACAAGGAGGAGTTCACCTTCTGCTGGAACCATTGGATTAAAGTGGTAAGGCTCGATTATTTAAAATTGTTATTTCAATTTTACCGACTTAACTTAAAATTACATAATTATGTAAGATACTTACATCAAAAACCCCCCAATAAGAAAATCTAGAACGAACTGATGATCAAACTCCTGAATAGATCTTAATAAATTGTAGCAAACAACAAATTCAAACAAAAAACTACATCTCATTTTGTTCATTCGTTCAGGAGCTACGATGCGGGGGGATACTACGGGGTCGTCAAATTGTAAATTATATAGAATGTTAAGAAGACCCATAAGGCAGTGATGTGTTATGACTTGTGATGATGAGCCAGCTCCTCCGTCGCAGATCGTGCGGCCGGTGAGCGCCTTCCTGATAGTGGACGTGCAGAACGACTTCATCTCCGGCACCCTCAACATCAGCAAGTGCACCGCGCAGCAAGACGGCGGCGAGGTGAGTCACCGACCAACACACTGCCCCCGTAGACAGAGGACATATAGTGACATATAGTGAGCGTGACCAACATAAGGTAGCACGAGAAAGTACGATTGTATGTGGCACAAGAACAATTCGATGGTCAGCTGTCAAATTTAATAGCTTATAGCTACACACTCATAGCCCCACACTAGGATTCCCTGTGTCGTGGGCGCCATGGACAACGCACAAGACAAGAAACACGCACCCAGACCAAGAACGGAAATTTAAATTCATTATTCAAATCTCCGCCTCGCTGGGAATCGAACCTAGGACGTCGGCACGGCGATCCGGCGTGTTAACTATTGCGCCATCCGGGTCGTCGATATTTGCTTGTAAGCAACTGTGATTCCCTTGTAAAAGCCGGCACGCAATGTGAGACAAAACATTCATTGTCTAGTTTTTTTTTTCATGTAATTGGAGTAAGTTGTACTTTTTTTGTTACCATTATCAATATTAATATTGAATCATTAATATTGTTACTGTTTTTAATGTATTTTCATTAAGATTTTTGGCAACCGACAACGCATCGGTGATTATTATAGGTGTATGGACGACGATGGGAGATTTTATTAATAAACAAACATCCTATTTGTTTATTGTGAACACTAATTATTTTACAAGTTTAAAGGTGTAATATACATTTATGTAAAACTAAACATTACTGTAAACGTTAATACATACTAAAAATAATTCTAAAAACGCTCAGGGCCTTTTGGAGATAGTAAATAATGTCAAGTATCAATAAAAAACAAGTACCTATTCCGTGTTGCGTAGGGACGCGAATTACAGCAAACCCTTCAGTTCCAACTTCCAGTCCTCGATGTGCGGAATTCGTAGCGATATGGAGTCATAACACGAACGTTTCAGTTCGGTTCTAACGTCACATTGTAGTAAATTATGAACTTTTTATTAATTTATCTAACCCGCAATGCACGATTAGAACTAAACAGAAAGTTTTACTTAAATCGGGCATTCTCAAAGTTATTATATATAATTTGTGGGCGCTAAAGACCTTTAGGGGCCGCCAGGCGTAGGCGGTAGAAGTCATAGATACCATATGGAGATGTTGAGTTGGGAAACACCAAAACCTACTTCATAGACTAAGTCTCACGTTCTTTAAAAATCGTCCTCAGTATAAGTCTATATGCTCATCCAGATACATAGTAAAATACTCTAGAATAATTTCAAGGAATAAAAAGTGATCATCTTCATAAAAGTCTTTTTTTTAACTGAATATAAGTTACCGCTTGGCTACGGTCCCACCTGATGGTAAGTGGCGACGTAGCCTTTAGATGGTGAAGCGCGCTAACTTAGAAAAACCCTATTCACTCTTGAAGACATCCACATTATAATTGACTGGGAATACCGACGCACGCAACTTATTCCTTATTAGTTCTTCCTCATTAGCCGTCTAAAGGAAATGTACATTTGAAAATGTTCACACTCTTTACGCGATTTCTTTACCAGGGACTCTCATTGTTACGATGAATAAGCTTGTTTATGAATGTAACCGCCTACCCGTCAGCGACCTACTAGATATACCCGTTACATACAATAGAATAGGTAAACCACTATAAACTTGACCTTCGCAATAGTTTGCGGGATGCAGGGCGAAAGTTAAGTACGTCTATCTATACACGTGCAAAATAAACGCGTCTAACTATGAAAATGAACAGGGGTGGTTTGAACGGAAATATTTTCCCACTAGTACATCCAAATGCAACAATAATATTATGCAAATGTAGTTGTACTAATAACAATACGCATTTAGCAATAAAATGTCTTCTCAATACATGGAATATGAAATGGCTATAAAAAGCCGGAGTTGACGGGAAATTGTCAGGATAAAAGTGGCCAACGACTGTAGACGGCATTTCGAGACTGTTATTATAACTTTGTTATTTTCATAGGACGTCATATCAACTTTCATCTTGTACTTCAATCATGACTGTAACATAAGTGTTTACGATATTTTCATAGCACGTGAAAACTTGGCACACAGGGACAATTCACGCACACTCATGCAAAGCACACACATAGTCGTAACGTACGTATAGGTACGTGTATACAAGACATGTACGCACACGGGCGTCGGCCACAACAATGGGGCTCGCATGTACGTAGGTAATCAAGGGGGAGTTCGTTTGATCGATGACTGTTGCAGATATCGTATCACCATTAACTAGCTGATTCATTTGACGTTTTCAAAATTTATACCGTTTTTGTTAAATGTTGCTGGTGTCTTAACGACAGCCAGACGCTAAGCTGATCTAAATCCTAAATTGTCTTTCCATGAAGTTTGACTACGTACGGTACCTCTTGCTTGAAACAGCCGCCGAACTTTTCATAGTATTTCGACTGGGGACCTGCTAACAGTACTTTCTTCCTTCTGTCCTTGTTCTTAGCCGGCAACGCAAAGATGATGATGTTACTGACGACTATCGGTAACGGTGACCACTTACCATCAGGTGTCTTGTGGGCTTATTTGTGTTATATTATTATGTTCATGTAGGAAATGTTTTGTAGGTACTGGTGGTATTTTTAAATTGAACAACTCGATTGGTTGGTATTGATGATAGATGTTAAATTACCTATGCCAGTAGTATAGAAAACTTCGATAGTGTGATTCAGGCTTGACGTGACGTCACCGTGTGACGTCTGTATGATGTCGCCTCAAATGTTATAAAGGTTAAATTTGGTAGTAATTTCGATTCATTTGATATGTCTATTGAAATAACCTTTTCACGTCAATACAAAAGAAAAATTACAAGTATTTCGAATGAACTATGTAATAAGCTTCGTATGCTATTCCGGCCTCAGCAGTATGCTGAATAACTATTGTTGCGGGTTTTCCGATAGGAGATAACCTTACATTTTTTTCATAATTAAGTACTTATAAAATAAATACATAGGGATTTGCCTGAAGATAAGAAACAAATCGAAACGACAGTATGATTACAATAATTGTTGCCGCTGTAGTTTAGGTATTATAGCAATTAAAATCTTCGTCAAGGCAAAATAAAACCACCACACAGTTCACGGTAAAGAGTTGTAATGTAATATTCATTAATGTCGGTAAGAACATACACGGTACTTAATGCTAATTGTTCGCCGAGTACGATGCGACGCGTAAACATAAAGATGCCATTAAGATGCATCAGGCGCTGAGTAAAATAACCAAAATTTTAAAAATGATAAAATAAGTAACGTAATAATATACTTAATAACTAATAGGCGATACTATACTAAACATGCCCCCGGGCGTTGAAAGCCTCGCTTTCAACCCAAATCATCAATTTCAGGTAGGGGACAAATCTTGCTAAATGATCTCCGAAGTACACCATTCGAAGTCTTCACATCCGCAACCCTGGTGATGCTATCCGTGCCCGGGTACACCGCAATGATCCGACCCAACTTCCACTTCAATGGTGGCACATTTTCTTCTTTTAGAAGAACTAAAGCATTTAGCTTCAATGTTGCACCTTTGCTGGAGCGCCATTTCGTGCGTACTTGGAGTTCTGACACATACTCCTTGCTCCACCGGATCCAAAAGTGCTGGCGTAACTGTTCAATACGCTGGAACCTGGTCAACATGCTTGTGGAGCGGTCGAGATAGTCCGGTGCAGGCAGAGAGGTCAATGGACGTCCAATTATAAAATGTCCAGGAGTCAAGGGCATCAAATCTTCAGGGTCTGAAGAGAGAGGCGTTAGTGGCCGGGAGTTCAATATGGCCTCGATTTGAACTAGCGTTGTGGAAAGTTCCTCGTACGTTAAATGACAATTGCCCAACACTCTAACTAAATGATACTTTGTTGACTTCACACCAGCCTCCGCAAGACCAGCCAAATGAGGAGAATATGCTGGTATAAAATGAAATTTAATACCGTCATTAGCCATACCTTCAGTAAACGAATCGCAGTTGTTCTTTAAAAATTTGGAAATATCGTTATACGCGCCAACGAATGAGGTACCGTTGTCGGAATAAATGTTTGTAGGTTTTCCTCTGCGTGATATAAATCTACGCAATGCCATTAAGAAGGTGTTACTCGTTAAGTCGCCTACCAATTCCAAATGAATGGCCTTTGTTGCGAAGCACACAAAAATGGCGATATAGACTTTAACTAATTTACACCCACGACCTTGGTGGGAAGCAGACTGAATAGGGCCTGCATAGTCTAACCCGATATTTTGGAAAGGAAAACCTGCTAGAAGGCGATGCTGCGGCAAGTTACCCATAATAGGTGATACAGTTTGCCCTTTCATTCGGCAACACTTGATGCAAAGTCGACAGCAATGCCTTGCTAAATTGCGACCTCTGATCGGCCAATACGTTTCTCTAATGGAAGACAATAATAATTGTGGCCCGGCGTGCAGTAACCGTCGGTGTTCATAATCAAATAATAATTTAGTGAACTTATGAGTGGACTGTAATAAAATTGGATGTTTCTTTTCATATAAATAGTCAGAATTAGACAAACGGCCTCCCACACGCATTATTTTATTGTCATCCAGGAAAACATTAAATTTCAATAAAGGACTTTTCTTAGGTAATTCTTTATTATTAATGAGTAGTTTATACTCAGGAAAAGTTTCGTATTGTGATTGCCTGATAATTACATTTAATGCAGATTGCAGTTCGTCGGTACACAGAGGACCAGAACAGGACTGCTTTCTACAACGTTTAATAAACCTTAATATAAATGCCACAGTACGATTGAGCCTTAAGAAATTTGAAAATCTATTAAAATCAATGAATTCATTATTATAAATTTTATTATTAGCTATATCACTATATAAAGAAATATTACTAGACTTCAATTCTGGTAAGGTGTCGTTATTAATAGATAAATGATTCGATGGCCATAGTGAGGCGTCCTCATAAAGAAAAGATGGACCTGACCACCACTTGTTTAAAGTCGCTATAGATTTTATATCTACTCCGCGGGAAATGTAATCTGCAGGATTGTCTTTGGTACCTACGTGCCTCCACTGACAGTTAGATGTCTTGTCTAAAATGTCTGCCACCCTGTTACGAACAAAGGGTTGCAACTTACTAGGCAACGTTCTCAACCACCCTAAGACAATAGTAGAATCCGTCCAGAATACAGTGCGAACATTCTCCAGCCGTAATGAGGCGATAGCCTTTTTATAAAGACGGGTACCTATTAACGCGCTACACAATTCGAGTCTCGGTATAGTGGTTGACCTAAGTGGAGTTACACGACTCTTAGCAAGTAGCAGGCGCACTACCACCTCACCATCATCGTTGACACTACGAACATATAGACATGCGCCATACGCACGTTCAGATGCGTCAGAAAAAATATGGAATTCAACGGATTTCGGTGAGTCGCAAATAACACGCCGCGGGGCATAAATATCATTTAAACAAGGTAGATTTACGACTATCTCAACCCACAATTTATTTATTTCAGGTGGTAGTTGTTCATCCCAGGACAACTTTTCCAACCAAAGTTGTTGAAGCAACATCTTCATAACAATAACACAAGGAGCTAGCAAACCAAGCGGGTCAAAAATCTGTGCGATTACTGACAAAATATCGCGTTTAGTGTTTCCACCGGCCACCAAGCCACTTGGAAAACACAACTGATCAGAATTTGGTAACCACCCAAGTCCTAACGTTTTACTAGGCTCGGAAGTGCCGATGTTTAAATTCACTGATGACTGTGGAGATTCAGGCTTAGGAAGTACCCGAGGCTCGTTAGACTTCCACTTTCTCAAATTCATTTGAGCAGAAGCTAATGTGGAAGTGACCCCGTCACGTAAATTAATGACTTCTTCTAAGTCGTCCCCACCAGTTAACAAATCGTCAACATAACAGTCATGGATAATAGCATCGGCAACTTTCTTGTCGGAAGCCTCCAGTCCTAGCTGCTTCATACATCTTGTTGCTAGATACGGAGCGCTTGCCGTACCGTAAGTGACGGTGTTAAGCTGTTAAGCTTGAAGAGGATCCGACGGACTATGGCGCCAGATAATTTGTTGTAGTTTTCGATCATCTGGATGAACGTACACCTGACGATACATTTTTTCCACGTCTGCTGCGATAACATATTTGTGTTGTCTGAACCGCAGCAGAATGGATAGCAAGTCGTCTTGCACCACTGGCCCAACCATTTGGATTTGGTTGAACGAAACGCCAGTGGTAGTACGACTGCTTGCGTTAAAAACTACTCGCAGCTTTGTAGTGGAACTACATTCACGTAAAACCCCGTGATGAGGAATGTAATGCACATTAGGGTTCGAAATAATGCTATGACATTGAGTCATATGACCTAAGGATTCATATTCCAACATGAAATCCTTGTACATCTCCAAGAGTTTAGGCTTTGCGTTAAGTTTTCTCTCTAGGGAAAGAAAACACTGCTTCGCTCGTGACAAAGAATCCCCTAGTAACTCAGGTGACTGCTTGAGTGGGATTCTAACACAAAATCGACCATTATCTAAGCGAGTGGTGTTTTTTATAAAATGGTTTTCACAAGCCCTTTCCTCCGGAGAGTACTTAAAGTCTGTACTTACCTCCTCGAGCTGCCAAAATTTTGTTAATTGGTTTTGAATGTCATGAACATCCTCATCACACTGGACATTTAACTTCGCAAAGTTACACAAGGCTTGAGACGATGATACATGGCCACCTTTAATGGGACCTGATACGAGCCAACCCAGTTTCGTATCACAGAGTATCGGTAGTCCGTCTCCTAACGTAAGCCTTTGAGTACCTAAAATGTCCCAAAATACGTCCGCGCCGATCAATATATCGATAGCGGCCGGCATATGAAAGTGTGGATCCGCAAGACACATATCAGACGGAATGTTTATAACAGACAAATCTATCTGTTTGCATGGTGTATTATTGGTAATTGAAGGCAAAATAAAACAATGTATATTCGTCGAATAACTGTCGTCTAACGATTTTATTTGTAAGCGACATGATTTATTAATTTGTGACGTAATATTATTGATCCCTAAGATGGAGTTATTTATCCTATTAATAGGCAGCCCTAGTTTCTCATGCAGTGCCTCGGTCATTAAACACGTCGTACTACCGTTGTCTAACAACGCACGAGCGACATGTTGTTTACCGTTCTTATCGAATACTTTAATTAACGCAGTGGACAATAACACATCTCCGTTTTGAGTGTGCGGCAGCGCAGCGACACTTGCCGACAGTGATAAGCGAGCACTCGACTCGGGCGGCTGCTGTGTCGGTAGCTGCGTATGCGCAATGGGATGCATGATGTTGTTATTATCCGAGTTATGATGTGTCGCACCCTTAATCGCAGAAACCGGTTTGTTATTACGATCCAAGACATGCACCAGTGTATTGTGTTTACGCCGACAAACCTTGCAGCCTGGCTTCTTGCAATTATTAGCGTAATGTCCGGACTGTAAGCAGTTAAAACACACCTTGTACTCGGGCAGTAATTTTAGTCGCGATTCATTAGTGAGCGATAAGAAATGAGGGCAATTAATTAATTTATGATCATTATTACACTTAGGACAACGTTTAGAAAATGAACTATTTTTATTACTGCAATTATTATCAGAAACAGAAACCAAAGTTTTTATCTTATTGGTAGACTTGTTGATGTTAGGTGAACATAAATTATTATGACTTTTATTTGAAGATGTAGACAATTCTATGGTTTCTAATAAGTCAGCCCTATTTTTAATAAATGACAGAAATATGTTAAATGTTATTTTTCTATCTTGCTTTATAGACTGCTCCCATTCCCGATATGTCTTGCTGTCAAGTTTGTGTGTAATTATATAAATGAGAAGCGTGTCCCAGTGTTTAGTTGGTTCTCCTAGGGATTCTAAAGCTCGTAAGTGTTTATTAGTTTGATCTAAAAGGCGTTTTAAATTAGCTGACGACTCTCTTGTGATGACATCTAAATTAAATATAGCAGAGACGTGATTGTGAATTAACAGTCTTTTGTTTTCATAGCGATCGCATAGTATCTGCCAGGCTAATGAATAGTTGGCAGATGAGAACTCAATGGATTGAATAACTACCGCAGCAGATCCCTCCAACGAAGCCCTCAAATAATGGAATTTATTAATATTGTCTATATCGTCATTATCGTGAATGAGGCTGGAAAAGGTGTCATGAAACTCCAACCAGTTGTCGTAGGAGCCGCTAAATTTTGGCAATTGAATGGTAGGCAACTTAATGTTGTTGTGGGCGCACGAGCGACGTACACTTACCTCAGTCGCAACACTCTCGGCCCTCCTACAATCATTGAGAATTTTACGTGCTTGTGAAAGTAATTTATAATATAATTTTTCAAATTCCCTACGCTCTAGTAGGTGAGATTCAGCCTCATCTACTAGGCACTCTAAAGACAACTGTACCTCTTCAAAACGATCAAACATTTTTTCCATCCGCGCGATACGTAACTGCAACTCGTCAACTTCGAAGGTGTTTAGAGAAGCAGCATCCAAGTCATCGATGTAACTTGAAAATGACGTTAATTGTCCCTTGTAGGCTGCACGTTGACGAATAAGTTTTACCTCTTGCGTCATCTTGCGAGGCTGGTATGTAATCAACCTGGAATTGATGTAATAATAGCTAGTTTATAAAAACGTCTTAATGTGTGTTTAACAATGATGTTCCTATGTACTGTAATACTTAAGTACGAATAATAAAAATTAGAAACAACAATGTAATTTCAATTTATGACCAAACTTTAATAATCTAATTATGATTTTAACACTTACTTGAACTATTTTTACACAATGTTATTAAGAAATTGAATAAATTATGATTTGAATGCTAACTTAACAATCTTTACAAATTAATTAAAGAAACTGTGTAGATAATTATTAAAGGCAATATTTACTTGAAAGTAACTAACTAAATTATTAATTACTAATCACTTCTAACTTTTACAATAAATTAACTGATCATGACTAATAGTTAAAAGTAATCAAAGTAAGTATTCACCAACCTTGTTCACAATCGAAGCTTTTATACTTACAAAATACTTATAATACCATAACAGAGTGTTGGGTGGAAATCAATGGAACACTAGTACCATAATAAGTTCAACTTTTTGGCCTTTTCTTCAAATTTATCTTCTTCCATCCACGCGGTTAACCTTCCAATGACCTCTAGTTAAACTTTAACTTCCAGATTTATTAATCCAACACGCGAATAATTTATCACCACAAATTATTCGTAAATAATCCAGCCGAAGTGACCAATGTTGCCGCTGTAGTTTAGGTATTATAGCAATTAAAATCTTCGTCAAGGCAAAATAAAACCACCACACAGTTCACGGTAAAGAGTTGTAATGTAATATTCATTAATGTCGGTAAGAACATACACGGTACTTAATGCTAATTGTTCGCCGAGTACGATGCGACGCGTAAACATAAAGATGCCATTAAGATGCATCAGGCGCTGAGTAAAATAACCAAAATTTTAAAAATGATAAAATAAGTAACGTAATAATATACTTAATAACTAATAGGCGATACTATACTAAACAATAATACATAGGTCCTACATACTCATACCTAAGTACCTACCTGTTGAGTTCAGGTGGAGTAATTACCTGCTAAAGTGATTCACTCGCATAATGAACATGTGCATTTACAATGACTGCGCCACACTTGATAACAATTGTAAATCATACAGGGAATAAGTTTAAAAAAGAAAACTCGTAACTACTGAAAACATGAAACGAGAAAATATTCTCATTTTTTTGTATGTTAAATTTAAAAGTATATTGCAGAACAATGTCTGCGAGTTCAGCTTAAGTAGGTACGTATGTAAGTAATACATTTTAGAACTGACTGAACTGACGGTAAAATAAACTTATTTGTATAAAACAAATCTTTATTGTACACCAATGAGGTACAGAGAATCAATAAATATAACAGGAGGCGGTTCTTTAGACGTAACATTGTACAGAGAATTGTATTTACGGTGTATTCGCAATAGTTGGAAACGTAAACGGAGTCACGGTTGGGTAGTTAATCATGGAGCGGCATCACAACCTATTTACTGAATAAAGTATCGGCTCTGTATTATTATCCAAGACCTTGGGGATAGCCGCCTGTTGTATCTATGGAACGATGCGAGGAAATGTGCAAGCGGATCGAGGCGAATGAAAAATAACTTAGCACGAGAAAGGGCGAAGTCTTGACTTTATTTTTTACTTTAACGTATCACGTGTAGTAGACAGGAATGTAAATATCTCAACTACATAAGCAAGAGATAAATCGAAAAATTCAGTCAAAACACCTCTATTTTGACTGAATTTTTCGATTTATCTCAACGTGTCTCAATCAGTTTATGACTGTTTTAGAAACAAAGTTTGCTTTCTAGCATTCTTTGGAGTCGCATCCAGTCCGTCGATATACAGAGGTAATGTTCAGCCAAGAAATAAGTGCCTCCAATCGTAAACATAAAAGAGCCAATCTGTAGTAATCAAATATTTACGTCCGAATTTTACTGTACATTGTACTGGTCTGTTATGTAATTACTAAAATTGTTCCTAAAACTGTCTAAATTGTAATTGTGACATTGATTATCACTTAGTCGCTGTGGTTATACTGTCATTCCATCTATTGTCTTCTTCTTTTATCGATTTTCGGTCTCTAGACACTTCTGGGTGTGCAGGCGAATATATTCTAACATTCTAGTCGTTTATCGGTTATTGCGTCACAATACAACGAGTGCTCATTATTAATCTTAAAAAGCACGAAAAGTTCAGTTTGTACCTCCGCCCCGGCTAAACAAAGACACATTTCAGCATTGCATGTCGGTAATGAACTAAAAACCTGCAACGAAAGTCCGGATTGACTTGAATTATTATTAGTATTGGATGGCTTCCAACTAAATATTGATTTACATAATTAGGTAACTATTTAAAAACGCCTAAACGCCACTCTAGAATACTTGCTTTAATCATAATCACAATCTATTACCGTCCTTATGCTGCAAGATTTCCTTAGGACGATAGACCGGATATTCCATAATATACAGAATGCAGAATGCTGATTACATTATGGAGAACTTTCAGGAATGCAGGTTTCATCACGATGTTTTTCTTTACGACAATAAGTGATGATTAATTTCATACATCGTAATGTATGTGGGTATGCACCCACGTTATGTTGTGTCCGACATTTTAAAAATTAGAGGTTTGTGCAGGATTCGAACCTGATTACCCTGCTACAACACAACATAATTTTTGTAGGAAACTGTTACTGGAAACATAAAAAACTTGCTATTGAATTGAATCCGGTTTTCTTTGAATAAATTATAACTTTAGCATAAGATCCAGATAAAATAGTCCTTCTCAAATTTATTAGACAAAATAGTTCGAAGCTCTTTCGAAATTATTAAAAAAATATATCACATCCCAACAACATTATTGGAGCTTTCAAGACTTGGAATTAATGATACGAAAGTTTTGCTAAAATCGAGGTAAACGATTCAAACTCTCGAAACACAAATCATTTTAAGCAGCACCGACGTAGTTCAAAACATTACCGACGTGTTTCAAACATTTCGCCAAACGGAGGGCCCTGACAGCTCGGAATGAATTTTCGCCACAATCGACGTTGTTTGGAATGGATTAACATTACTGCTTCGCGCTTCGCTTAATAGGCCATCGGGTCTTATCGTGCCAAGCGCCGATATAGGGCTCCGTTTTCCAAATTTAAATTTACTGCAGCACTACCGTTCATGACGATATTTGACGTCGCTTGATATAGAAGTAGGAAATGAACAAGTACCCACCTGTTTAGATCCTAAATTGTCTTTTTTACATAAACATATCAGGCCAGCTGTTAGCAACTATGTGGCCAATGGATAACAGCATCAACAGATGCATCACCGATGCGTTGCTGGCCAAGAAAGAAGAGAGAAAAAGAAAGAAAGTACTGGTTGCAAGCTTGATATTGTCAGCTGTACCTAACCCCAGACCCACGACGCGAGAGTTAGATTATCCGTTGGGATGATGAGTCATTTCTTAAAACCTGTCCAGCCAACCTTGTAATATTAATCTTACACTCCTAATCCTAATGTGTACAAGACGCACACGACTCTCAACCTGCTTGCATTGTTAAAAAACAAAGCTCTAAACTGATGTAGAAATAGCTAGATGTGGTGTCGTGCACAGCGGTGGATATTTATTCACTGTGAAATGTGTGAAATTCAACTTTTGAGTCTTATGACGGAAGGACTTCAGGAACTTATTACAGACTAGATGATTAAGTTTAAGCACAAAGCTTACACAAGAGTTTAATATATGACCATAACTAGCATGTGTGTCTAGGAAGTATGAAGACTGCCTAGGAAAAAAATCCTATAGGGTTTATTGTCGTTTCTTCCAAGACCACTCAAAGAGATTTGTTGAAGCGAAGGCTTACTTTGACTTCACGTCCTCATTTCTCTCGGATCTTTAAATCTCACACAGGCATGGCAGGCAACTCCCAAATTGGTGGTTTCGTAATTATTCCGGTTAATTGTTAGATAACCCATCAATTTGCCGCCAAAGATTTTTCACTTATCTGCAAAAATTACGGCATCGAGACGACCGTGCCAGGCTCAAGCATTCGAACTGTTTGATAGCACGTTTCCGATTTTTAATAGACTTTGAGATTTCTTTCGACAACTTTTCATGAATTCGTGAATCGAATCAAGTACGGTTAAAAATAACCTTAGATTCACACCCACTCGTATTGTCTGCCACTGCAGTAATTTGATTTAAACTTGCCGTACCAGGCGCCGTTGGAATGCCTCTAGGCCATTGATGGAGAATATCCGATATTTACTTGTGATTAGACTCTTTTAGGCATTTTTGAATTTATGTTTCGATTACATGAGTTGACCAAAAATTAGTTGAAATTGTTTACTTTCATTGAATTAGAAACCAAAAAGGCGATGAAACAAAGAGGACTAAACCGAAAAAAGAAGTCCTTAAGTCTGCTCGGTTGCGGGTATGTTTTCCCACTTTGATCCTGGAAAATGTTCTCCGTAAACCTCATTTCCTGAATTATGTTTTTCACGGATTAAGAGTTCTATTGCGATGATCTTCAGGGTTCCAGAACCAAAGTGCTCCAACCCGACCCGATTGTTGCACTGTCTGTCTATTGAACTAATAGGTAGAGACTTGAAATACTTTATACCTGAAATACTACTTTTTACAAAGTTTGTACTACTATTACGGTTATAAGCACAGTAAAATTAACAATGATCGTAAAATAAATTGAAAAATTAAAGGGTACATACAAATACCATTTTTTCTGAGTAAATATAGCCCGGTGCTAATGAACTATTGGGAGTCATTAAACCACTTGGCCGGGTTTTATTTAAAATTTTCAAATGGATGAAAGTATTCTTTTCATTGTTGTTTGAAAGTAACCTTTCTTTTTGGAGTGCGATTTATACACGCCGATATCAACACCTACTTGCAGTTTTCAGCAGTTTGTGAGTTGAGCTATCGTGCGCGGCGGCGGCGGCGCGATTTAACAGCTGTTTCGCAGCTCGTTAAAGTTTGTTGTTTACTACTTTATTGTTTCTAAAAGTTCAATCTTTTCAATCGTTATTCTTGAAAAGTATATGTTCAAAACATGTCAGCTTTCGTTGTTTCTAGCGCTACCCGCCTGGTATTTCAGTTTCGGAGTCGTGGTCTTAAATGCGTGTTTTTATTATGAATAGCTACATAAGAAGCAGTTATTTGATGATGAAGACTGCAACAGACTTCTGTCACATCAAAAGGTCACCGTTGTAACCGTTTTTTGAATCCAGTTCACGTATAGAGCTCCGTGACTTTCTACATGGTTTCATTGCTTCGTCTATTGTTCAACTAGGTGTACGGGATGCTCCCCTACCCAGCTATCCTGATTCCTGCGAACAGGTTTCCTGATCTTTACGAGTAGTAACATCTATTCCGGCTTTCTTACGGACTAATTGTTATTTTTATGTCCTACTTCCTATTTAATATAATGGAAAAGCGGCCTCTTGCTAAATACATATCAATGAGTTATTGATCGTGTAGTCGTGGAATGTTTATTTGTAGTTATAAACACCTATGAACGCTTATAATGTTACAAACTAAAAATTGCGGATTGTTGCAAAGTAGATTGATTTTTTGTTTGTAATAATGGAGTTCTCCAAAGTAACGCCGAATACAATTAATTAGCATACATAAAATGTTGTTTTTATGCCAATAATACAGCAGTCAACAAGCAATCTTGTCCTGATGGTAAGTGACAGCGACCTATTCATATTCATATTGCAGGCTTCTACCAAAGCAAAACCAACCTTCCTCGTATTTCGCTAACGTGAATTTTGACTTACAATCAGTCCAAAATATTGATGGGTCCGGGCTACGGCCTGGCACCATCGGCGCCGCTACGATTGTGACCTTTGCTACTGCGTCCATATGCACGTCGTGTTTTCCCCTTTTGAAGATCAAAGGTGAAGATGAGAACGGCGTTTCTAATTAAACAACTTTGCTACAGAAACTCTTCTACTGTGTTTGACTTTGACTTGAAAACATGTTTTTAATTTATATATTTTATTAATAATATTTTAATACTTCTTCTCTCGATATGTAGGTATATGAGGCATAATAATCATAAGTTCCGCCCATTACAACAACCATATAAATCGTACGACGAATAAGTGGATTAGCTTGCCTGTTTCGGCATTCCCGTCCGTCTATGTAAGTCTTTAAGTAATCAGTGAAATGGCTACTATTAACATATTGCGCTTACCTTCCTGCACTTTTCATCCCTACTTACCATCAGGTAGGATTGTAGTCAAGCATCAACTTCATCAACTTAAAAAAATATAATCCACCGGGTAGTACAAAAGCGTGTTTTGAGTTTTTCAAAATATTAAATTGTTCTCTTACAAAGTGTTCCAAAAATTATTTCATAATTTTTCGCCATGCACCCATGTAAAGAACCTCTGAACAAAACTTCATGCTTCAGTATCCAGTGATTGAGGCTATGCGGTGCTTGTCAGCTATAGTTAGCCTTCTATTAACAAGACAACAACAAATATTGTATTGTTTATATGACATACGATCCTAATTTACCCAATGTGGTTGTTATCATTAGCTACACGGGTTACGCCAGCATTTGTGGATTGCACAATGGGCGTCCCCTGACCCTAGTGTCGAGTAATGGTATCACTTCACCTTTTATAGTGTATTAAAACACCAAATTACCGCACAATAACATTGAATTAGCCACGTTTGGCAAATCACTCGTGTTCAATAGAAATGTACTGAACGTAATATTAACTTCCAAAAATACTTCCATCAATCAGCTAAAAGAGTTCCCTGGACTTGTCATTATACAGTGTTTTTTTACTAAAAATACCTAATTGTTATTCTTTGTTATTGAATTTGTCAATTCAACTATTATTTAAATGTCGTCGCCCCCGATTCCGTTGAAATTTAATTACTAATTGAACATACACTTAATCATTATATTGAATCGTACCTATACAATACTCAGCAATGACATTGTATTCCTGAATCTTTCAGGGGATACCTTTTCCATCAATTTAATTTATAGAAATGACAAGCTGAGTCGGTAGGTAGACATTATTTTGCAATATTTTAATATGAATCAGTCCATTCAATAAATACAGCTATTTTCATAACTAATATAGCGCTGCCTGGCGGATCTTATTGTATTCTTTGAAAGGCAATAACAGGAACTTTTCAAAACATAACAAACTAACGTAGGTACTGTAGACTAATGTAGGAACCTTATGTACCTATAGTACATGATCAACGACTACCTACCAAAGGCTGTATACATTATAAAGGTTTTAAATGATTAAAATGACTGGCATGCCTTAAAGTCATTGATACTAATAAGAGCTGTAAAATCAAACAATATTCATACTAAATGGTAGATTTAGCGCATTTGAATAATGAGGCTGCTCTCATTATTGATACGTATAGTTGAGGCACGTATTGGGGCGTGTCTTGGGGTATTGGTTCGCCAAATTCAACAATAAATACTCGTTCGGCAACCATTTATTCCAGCTACGGTACTGACGGGTCGGTCAAGGTCGGAGTTCAAACGTCGTATTGTACTATCGGGACACGTTATGGTTGCTCATCATCGAGGACATGTTATAATTCTTGTTCATATCGACTAACTCAGCAGTACAATGCGGAACCGAAAGCTACGAGATTTGCTAGGATTTGTTTTATTAAAATATAAAAGAGGAAAGCTGTGCTCAGCTGTGGGGTTTATAGGGGGCGATGGTGTTGGTGATGAATTACTCCGTAACCCGCCCTCGCTTAGTTTCTGGACACAATTTATTACTTTTAAAAATAATACCCCACCCAGTATATTTTAAACAACATTTATTTGCCGTATCGTCATGGTAGGGGAGCCCGTGGTGCTAAATGGGGATTTACTCGAGCGTCACAGAGACCTATTGGGTTGCAAAGCTTAGATGATAAGAAGAAAAAAATGTTATATGATATATACCTTTTCATCGGTGAGGGAAGCGGCTATAGATTTTTAAATATGTAAAAAAAAACTGATGCATGGACATCCTCGAGCGCGTCAGATATTGATAGCATCAATGCCCTACGTATTTTTAATAATGTACGTATGTTAATCTGACCGTTTGCATGGTGGGGGTGGTTGTATGTAAGGGTTGAAAATGAAAAAAAAAAAATTTAATCGAGCGCGTCAGATTTTCTAAGGGAGTG
The DNA here is from genome assembly GCA_905404295.2 of Ochlodes sylvanus. Classification (NCBI taxonomy): domain Eukaryota; kingdom Metazoa; phylum Arthropoda; class Insecta; order Lepidoptera; family Hesperiidae; genus Ochlodes; species Ochlodes sylvanus. The sequence goes on from FR990144.1 coordinate 10,065,283, forward strand.
TTAAGTGCACCAAAAATAAGCTCTCATTCACTAATCTGACGATTTCGATGGGACGCAAACTCGTGGCCATTCTCATAATATGCAAAAAAAATTCGCCATTTTGACATACTCAAGCGCGTCAGATTAAGATATATATGGTTCATCTTTATGTTCTAAACGTACTGTCTCATAATCTGACGATTATCTAGAGGGATTCGCCTAATCTGACAAAAAAACGGTTCACCCTAAAGGCCATCCCTGCAATTTCCCGCTAATTCCATTCCTGGGCGCTTAAAATTGTACTTATGACATTTATTTTGAGCTCGCGGAGTTCAAAGAAATAATATTTCTATGCATTTGAGCTCTCCCAGCTCAAAAGTCTGATAGAAGTTTCATAGAACACTATTTTTGGAATTTTCAAACCGCAATAACTTTTGAATGGATCAACCAATTTTCACGCGGTTGGTGGCATTCGACGCAGTTTTATCATCCTCATAAGTAATTTAAAAGCTTTAATTGATCGAACCAAAAATTTCGGAGTAATCCCGAAAAAACACTTTTTCGGGTTTCTTTCGTTCACGATATCTCTCGAATGAATCAACCGATTTTGACCAACTTGGTGGCGATCGACGTGGTTTTTCAAGCTCAAGGGCAGATTAGTTTTTGAAGTTGATCGATAAAGCCGTTTAAAAGTTATTCCAAAAAAACCACTTTCAAAAAAATTTTTGCTGGAATATGGTGATGGCGTCATGACAGCAGAAACTGGAGTGGGGACGGAGTGAGAGAGTAATAGATAGAGAAAGAGTGAGAGAGGAATAGAAACGCGGAGAAGGAAATATAGGCATCACGCAGCTGCATGCATTTAACTTTATCGACGATTTTTTTGTTATTTCGGCTTGCGGAAATCGTCAGATTATATATTTTTCGTTATTCTTGAATTATTTCCTTCAAAATAAAAAAAAAATTAACTACGCTCGAGAATGTCAAGATGACGTTTTTTTTTTACAACTTTGCTGCCCTCCCCTTTCTTTACGTCACTCTCAAATTGTCAGATTAGTGGAATATACACTTTTTAGGAGGTAATTAACTCACCCTACCTTAATCTGACGCGCTCGAGAATGTCTGATGATCAATTTTTTTTTACTAATCTGATCCTGTATCCTTCACGGGCGGCCTTATATATGAGGCTCATTTTTGGTGGAGTTACTTAACCGGGTACAGGGTATCGCCCTGTATATTAATCTGCCGCGCTTCTGTAAATCCCGAAATCCCCTCTTGGGCTCCCCTACCATCAGTTGTTTTATATTTAAAATTGACCCCATTTTATCGGTTTAGCGCTTCCTTTTATTTATCATTTAAGGAGATCCGAACCAAGCAAATCAAGAATGATAGCTGTTATCCTGAAGAATCCTGTTTCCAGGTGGTCGAGCCGATCAATCGTCTGCTGGAGACGGTGCCGTTCGACAGCGTGTTCTACTCGCTGGACTGGCACCCCCCGGACCACGTCTCTTTCATCGACAACGTGCACATGCGGGAGCTGCACCCCTCCAGCCCGGTGAGCTTGGCAGCTGGCGCTTTGTTAGCGTGTTCTGCTTATTTCGGTCGTATACGACATGATGACATACGAATCAGAACGAAAAGATACCAAATTAATACTGCTGACAAATTAATAACTTAGAGCAAGAAAACGTGAGGAAATTGCACAATTGTGTTCTTAATATACGCAAATATGGCCGTAATCCACACCTGGCCAGCTGGTGCCTGTTGGACTTAAGCCACTTACATTAGAAGACCTGAGCAGCCGGATATTGAGAAGTAATGACTGTAATGATCAGTTAGGGACACTGAACCGAACTACTGTGCTTCACGCATTTGAACAAAAACTCTTTCTATGTTTGATGCAGGTTTCAGCAGACAAGGCACAAGCTTACGACACGGTGATCTTCGCGGGCCCCCCGCCCATGAAGCAGCGCCTGTGGCCGCGCCACTGCGTGCAGGACACCTGGGGAGCTGAGCTGCATAAAGATCTTAAGGTCACCTTCGTTTTTTTTCGTTTCTGATGATAGCATCGATTTTTCGTGTGACATTTCATTATAATGCAGTTGACTTCCAAAGTTATCTTCTGGGTAAACAGAACTTAAGACCGATGTTACTGTATATTATTACGGTACTTTAGAAGATGTTTGTTGAACTAGTGTGATAATAATTAAGTCCTGTCCTCAGACAGTTTTGCGACTTCAATTTCCATTAGAAGACTAGTTTGCGGTGAATGTTAATGTATGGCGATATGTTGGAACCGTGTGCGATCTAAATGTGTTACCATCGAGTGACTGAGTGATTTTTCCGTCGCAGTGATAGCCCATTGGTTAGCTCCATACGGGGTCTGTTGTAGAATCTTGCATTTCAAAAACGCTGTGCATATTATTAATTCGTTCTCCGTAATATTATCAAGGGTGTGCGAAGTCTGCCAATCCGCACTCGGCCAGCGTGGTAATTTGGCATGTACCCTTAGAATAATTACACTATAGAAACGAAGTCCGCGCGGCCGTTCTGAAGCACCTTAATTGGAGTCAGAAATGGCTCCAAACACCGGGCAGCTCATGTCAACGCGCGTCAAACGTGTCTCGCGAAAAAAAAGAATTATGACGATTTGTCCAGTTAAATTGTGTCACAAAATATCTGAAAAGCTATTTATGTTTTATTGCTAAAAACATATGATTATCCGCAGCCGAATCATTCCCCGCTTTCGGGAAAGTTTCGGTTTAGTGCTTCACTTTAGACAGAGCGCTTGTATGAAGACTGTCTTTCTATAGTGTTATTATTCTAAGCATGTACCCTACAGACAGTGAGAGTAGAGCCTCGCCTCGCAGAGGGTTGGCTATGGGCTGTGCTGATGATGATGATGATGACGTTGAGTGGCTGGGCGGCAGGTGGTGGAGGGCGCGGTGAAGGTGTACAAGGGCACGAACCCCGAGGTGGACTCGTACTCGGTGTTCTGGGACAACAAGAAGCTGACGGACACGAGCCTGAGCTCGCAGCTGCGCGCGCGCGCCGCCACCGACATCTTCATCTGCGGCCTCGCGTACGACGTGTGCGTGGGTGAGCTGGGGTTTTGTTATTTATTTATTTTTATTGTGTTGCATGTCGCGTGACGGTCTGCCGCGGAGTAGGGATAAAGTGAAAGGCGCTCGTCAGAGCAGCCAAGGCCAATATGGCGGCGCCTATAGTTCGCAGCAGCTGACCGTGTAGTGTAGTAGACTATTACTCATTTGTGCCAGAGATTGATAAAGCGATTTTTATACCCAAAATGGAATATTATTCCAAAAATGTTTAGTTAAATGTCTATAATGTGAAAAAAAGTTTCACTTTTACCGTGGTTTCATAAAACCACACAATCCTTTTTTATTTATTTATTAAATTTACCAATGGTTGATACATTAGGATAGAACACAATTGATATATCTTAGAAGAAAACAATAAATGCACTTCCAATTAAAGGTAAACGTCACTTCCTAAAGCAAAAAAGACATTACAAAAACCGCATTGTAATACACTAATAGTGATACATTTACAAGTGTAGGCGTTACATAAATACTTTATACATATACGTTATACTGGGTTCCTTTATATAATGGCTATAAAAATGATTTTTTTATTATGTTTTTTGTCGATTAACACCAATCTAGCTTCTATCATATTGTTATGTGCACTTTAAATTAACGTAAATAATTGCAATAGCTCTCATGCTATTGCGTTTATTTACGTTAATTTAAAGCACCTCCGCACTTTGACTCCTTGTGTCGACTTGATAACATACATTTATTTGTCACATAAATTTCTACCTCGACCTGGAATCGAACCCGGGACCCCTCGCTTCGCAAGCTGGATTAAAAATGTACCATGTACCTACATATATAGGCTATACGGTCTTCATTTAATTTCGAATGAATAAGACTCACCCTGTATAAATTGCCGACAAATTCGCAGACGAGCCACCGTATCACCGATGTATATCCGACCGATGTATGTGGGTATCACCGATGCGTTGCCGCCCAAGAGAAAAGAGGCTCTCAAGCGTAGCAATTTTTGTTATTGGCCGAGAAATACTCGGAGCCACCCGGTCGGTGTCTGATGACACAAATAATTAATAAATGAATCCTCAATTCTCAATTTTATTCCTGATTGACAGTCTGTCTATGTAGTAATAATTTTATGTATAAATTCTAGTATTAATTAACTAATATTAATTTTAACTTTAAGTTTTTAATAAACACTCGTCCACGATGCATGCCGTGGCAACCTATTATTAAGACTACACTTAGCTTATAATTATGATAATTCTCCAATGTACATGTACCTATTAGTGTAAGTTTTGTTGGTTGTCCTAAATAAATAAATAAATAAAAATGACGCAACGCATCGCGGTCGGCAGGCGCGACGATCGCGGACGCGTTGGCGATCGGTTACCGCGCGGTGCTGGTGGAGGACGCCAGCCGCGGCGTGGACCTCGCCGACATCGAGCGCACCAAGACCACCATCCTCAACAACAACGGCGTCATCGTCAACTCCGACGAGGTACCACCACAGTGACGACAGTGCCTTACATTATAGCTCACTAGCGCGGGTCGCTAACTTATTCCGTCGGTTTGCAAACATTTAGTTATATATTTTGGATAATTCGCACAATATCTTTACAAATTATATCCTATGTGTTATTCTGATGTGTAAGCTATATTATTGTAAAGTTTCAGCAAAATCCATTCGGTAGTTTTTGCGTGAAAAAGCAACAAACATTCATACATCCATACAAACTTTCGCATGTAAGAGTAAGATGCACCATCTTACTAACCAACACGAGAGGCTATAGTGTCAGGCCCTTGTTTAACACGTTCGCTGCGGAGTACGTGTACGTCGTGTTTTTTTTTTCGATAGAAAATTACGATCGCCGCAGCGGAAGTGTTAATGTCACTGTGCATTATTCCATTCAGCGGGATTCCGACGATAGTCATACGTGGTGGCAGGTGGTTTCTAGCATCGCACGTTACATGATTCTACCTATTTCGGTCGCAGGGTCATAGAGCAGAGATCATGGGAGTCCCCACTTCTGCTGCGGTAATGCCTTTGGTGTTGCAGATCGCCAATGGCATCGTTGACCACTTACCACGTGTCGGCTGCTCGTATCTCCGATATTTATTAAAAAAAAATGTCAATCTGATGTCTGCAGGTGTTAGCGATGGTGGAGGGCCGCGACCGGCGACCGGAGCTGGGCTATAAGCTGGCCATGGAACTGAAGAACGCCATGGAAGACCCGCAGTAGACCAACCTAAACCACCAGTAGACCACAGAAGATTAACAGTAGGCCGTAGTAGACCACAGAAAATTATCAGTAGACCGCAATAGAATTTCAGTAGACCTCAGTAGAACGCAAAAGACCTGTAGTAGACCACGTTAGACTATCATTAGATTATAGTAGATCACAGTTAACAACCAAAAGACCAGTGATAACTGAGGAATATAAGGTGCCTCATGCGTAGTATACTACAGTTTCCGTACTTCGCAGAATTGTACAGTGAAGTTTATCGTATTTAAACTTAATTAATCAACAAAATATAAAGGTAAGTACAAATGACGAGCTTAATGTTCACAACATTCTCTAGTTACGCATTCGTTTATACAAATATACGCAAGACAGGTTTGACCGATCAATAGGATTGATGTTGTCGTGGTCTTATCCTGGAATCGAGTCATGTAATGATTGGTTATTTCAGGATTTGATAATTCCTAGTTAATCATTGATGACAAAGTACATCGTGACCGAATTAGAACGAGACTCTCACTAACAGGACTATCACTAACAGTACCAGTCCTCGTACTTACTAACAAACTAACCAACCAATGTTCTAACACCGTCACCGGACTAACTATTCCAGTCCCCATATGAGTCTTGTTCTAAGTCGGTCACAGTAGTCATGGGCGGCAGCGGAAGGCGGTGCTGCATGCTCGTTTGCTACCTTCATACCATAAAAAAAGTCGTTAAACGTTATAACAAGGTTTTATATTGTCATATAAATACATGACAATATATGGACCTGGCTATAAGTTATCAGTATAAGTCAAGTTATCAGTGTATGACAACTGATCTTTTCATATAAGTTTACCATTTCATGTAAGTACAAATATGTCTCGTAGGAATAACATGGTTGTGGTATAATGGAGAAGGGTGGTTAAGAGTTTTGTTTAGTTTAATTTGGGAACATATTTTAGTTATTTTCTATATTGTAATTTGACTTGTTTTTATTAGACAGTAAGACGGGACTGACGTTGTTCCTAAAAGAGTCACAAAAATAACCGTAAAGAGTAATAAAAGGAACTCACATATTCCTTATTACATAGACTGAACGAATATTTCATATAATATAATTAATTCGCTTAAACAAAGTTACCCCGAAAACTTACTTTTAATATAACATTGTATAGTTAAAAACAAAACGTCTGGAACGATGTAACGATGTAACTGCTTTTCAGTGCGGCCCGTGTCGTCACATGCGAATGATGAGTAAATTAAAACACAAAAACTGGAAAAACTAACACGTCCTACTCTAGACTAGCTCATTACCTCATTTATTTATTTATTTACTAATTTTACTTACCATTAACAAACTCACAGAGGTCGGTGAGTGCCAGTGTTCCTGCTTAAAGATCTTGTCTTCCCAGGGAAGTAAAATATTTATGTAGATTTAAACCAGTTGTTAAGTTTAACCATAGGATAGACACAGACACATTGTAGACAAATATACAGTAGTTTTAGTGGACAGTTAATAGAGTCTGGCTACTGAAAGATGAGACTGGCTTTTTATTCCGAAATTTTATTATGGCAACAGCAAACTGTCATTTTAAGCTGAGTTGATCGTCAAAGTGAAAAATATTTATGCCAGTTAAGTGATTTTTTCATTGAAAACCTGACAAAAACACTGAAAAGCGATTCCGAAAGATTCTTTTTACAATGATTAGTAAATTAAAAGAAAAACGAGTAGAATGAGATGCAACAACAAAAGTGTTTTCGTGAAATATCTCAGTCCTTTGGTTAGTGTGACTTGAAGATTTTGATACTGTGTACATTGTGATTGCACATTCCATTTCATTTTGCAGGAGTCAATTTGTCTTAAATTTTATTCACTTGCAGGAAATATAGATGACGCAAGTGATAGACTTTCAGAAAACATAAAAGCAACAATAAAAAAAATTTAATGATTTGATCCAAAAGCAATATTTAAAAACACAAAACGAGTCTGATTTTGACTATACAGATTAGAAATAAAAAGTTGTATCTTGATTGCGATGTTTTTTTCTTTCTTGTTGTTTTTGGAATCTATTTACTACTATTTAGTGAAATATTATACTATTATTATTTTGACCTAAATTTAATAAAGTATCAAAGCTATTTTTTCAACTATAATCAGTGTTGCCATGCGTCGTTTTTTTGAATTGACGCCTTTTTGCAGTCTCATCTTTCAGTAGCCAGAGTCTAACATAGTATGTAATTGAATGAGTTGACTTCTTTAGAGTTCCTCACATTCCATATATGGAATTTTAGTTTAATATTTATTCTAGGTTTACGGAATTATTATTAGAAAAAGTATGTCTATGTATCATAAAAAAAATTAAAAACATTCGCGAAAAACTATGCACAAAACAATGTTTCAATCCCGCATGAAAATTTCCTCGAATTTGATTTATATTATATCATTATTTATTTACTTCCGCGTGACATGAAAATCCCTGAATGTAGTTTAATTAATTATAAGATAAATACATAATTATGAAAAATTATGATAATATTTATTATTTGACAACTAATGTGAAGTATTGTTTCTTTTTATTGATTTATTTTTTTATTATTGTTTTAAACAATGACTATTTATATTATAACTTGTATTTTTTATAAAAAGATCTTTGAAGAGATAGAGAAAATGTATTATGAAGATTATACGCCATGTATATGTTATCATGTACTTAATATAATAATGTGTATGTAGTTATAGGTACTTAATAGTATATCATAGTAGGTATCACATACATACTGCACTGGATCTGTAGACATTCCTGTTGACTAGTTAGTTATTTATTGGACGGTCAGTCTGTACCTACCCGAGTAGGTCGCTTTATACTTGTAAGACGCATTTTGTTCCTTATGGTAATGGAAATAGACACTATAGTTGGAGGGCGTCAGGGCATGATGTGGAAGGTCATTGAGTTACGGTTGATAACTACAGTGTCCATATTTTCAACAAGGGTCACTACTGGTTACAAGTGTTTAGTAGTAAAATACTTGACATCTGCAGTGTTACTACAAATGTCTGCCATTAAAGTACACATCATCTCCTAAGGCGTTCTCTGACTAATGTGTCTTTAGTTGTATAACGAAAATTATAAAAATTGACGTAGTAATGTGGTAAATTATAATGAATAACCTATTTATTATGTGTGCACGGGTTTATTATAATAAACGTGCACCTAAATAATGGAAATGAACTTCCAAACACTGAAATCCCACAGGTACCTAAATGATTAGTGTGACCAGAATTAAGAGTACATATTTTTGAAAGCAAAATATTGCATATACAGCTGTTTACTATTTAAATGTGAAGCTGTAATTAATTAAAATTGCGATAAAATAATATTCTATTTCACTTGTGCGAGTAAGAGAGATAATATTTTCGAAATTCAATTCCTTCCATCGAGGTATTTGATAGCTATAAATATACATATGTACTAAACAATTAGCTAGTGAATGCTAATAATATTGTAATTTATAAAAGTTGGTACAAAGAGTCAAAAGTCGAATTATATGGATAAATATTTAAAATATTGAAGGTATCTAAAACTAGTGGTAACATTGTAGCATCCTAGATGTAATAGCTCGCGATGTTCCTCTGTAATGATCTATCAAATAAATCATGACAACACTTCTATGGCTTTTCTTACCTCGAATACTAACCTCATACACCTAATATTCATAATAATATAAATATTGACAACAATATTGTGTCTAAGTATAGGTACACTGAAAATCGAACTACCCTCGCACCGATTATTGAATGACTGCTGATTTAACTCAAAGAGTAACACAACGAAATTTAAATGTTACATGTGTGTAATAGTTAACGCATGATTTTATCAGACACATATTAGGTAAGCTTATTGAAACACGGATATACATTAAAATATTTATTATTTACATGATCATGTAAATCACGAACTCTGAGCAATTTCCACTAACACCATTGTTTATGTGATATGTCTAGATATTAGGAACTACATGACTGCAACACCAATGAAAGAAAATGACAACGAAGACGAAATACAATACATAATACCTAACTATTTTAATAAAATACAATTTCAATTAATTCCAATTAATTTAAATTAAATTGTAGTTAAACTACGTTTACAGTTACAAAATATTAATTTCATTTGAGCAGTACTAACCTGGACGGTTGAGATTACTTTATCACAACTTTCACTAAGCTAATATAAAGTTAAGTAAGGGTGGGTAGTGCTGTGAGACAGAGAGAGGTGTGAGAATGAGACAGAGAGAGGTTGAAAGATAGTTTGTGTATTGGTGAGGGTTTGGTGGAATACCTCTTTAATAAGTGGTACCTATACCTACATCTACCCTTCAGATAGAGCACAAGCTTGGTAGACGCAACCAATGAATTTTAATCAAATTTTCCTAACTAACCCAACATCCGCAGCCAATAAAAATAATTTCACAACTGACCTTGAGATTTGCTGCTACGTCACAACAACACCAAGTTGTTTAAATATAGAACACTTCAAAGTCAAGTTCAGCGCCATCTATGATCATTGAGGTGAAACTCATCGAAGTTACGCAGGGCTAGCGGTGATGCTGGAGAATACCTCGCGGCCTAACTTGTGGGCGATGAAGTCCAGGATCGTGAGGACGAGCTCCCGGCGGCTGGCCGCGCACGCCATCAGGATGTCGAAGGCGCGGGCGTAGTCGGTGTGGTCCAGCCTCCTCAGGTAATTAAAAACGATAAACAGGAGCTCCTTCAGCTTTTCTTTGACTGTCTCCCAGATCTCACGGAGGGACACTACGGCTGGAATAAAATCACAATATACATAAATTAGGTGATTTCAAAAGCACTTAAATGATAACGCAATTATTAATACGTAAGTACATAAATATGAAATGTTTTATTCAGGGATGTCACAAAACATACAGTCATGGTGATAGCGCTACCTTATGGTCATGGGAGTACCCAGCTCCTGATCCAGGGGGGCAAGTCAGATTTCCGAGGCAGACTTTTTAAGGGTTTAACAACCGCAACATCCAAGGTGACCGAGGCAGCCACCCCCCTCTAGACCTACCTGGTTACGCCCATGCTTATGGTTAAACCCCCTTCAAACCCTTTGTATGCCAATGAGAAAAAAAAATCTACGCTCTCAAAGCGATCTGGAATCTTCCCTTAACCCTTAATTAGGCGCATGGGGTCAGGACAGTTTGAAGTTGAAAAAAAATTATGTTAAAGTGATTGGAAAGCGAACGCGCTCTTTCTAGCTTCCTAACTCCCCACGGGGTATGCAAATCAGTCTGGGTCGGAAACCTAACTTGTACACATTTGTCGCTGCTCTCTTAGGTGCTGACCCCATGCGACCAATTACGTAACAATTTTTGGCAAAAGGTAAGTTCTCATTTTTATGTTTTTACATATATCCATTTTAAATAAATGGATATATCTTAACTTGTATTCGTGTAATATTTAATTTATATACTCTTGTCTTTATTTTTGTAATGTTTTCTTTCTTCTTTTAATTTAAATTTCAATATGAATAAAGAAAATCAGTTACAGAAATAGCTGGAAGATTTATCCGATGATGAGGAAGACGTCGCTGGTTCTACTTAGGATAGTGAAATTGCGGAAGATAATAATACTCCTATACTTAGTGCTCATGACTCGGAAAGTGTATTTGAAGAGTCCGAAGATGTAAAAATGTCCCTGAATCATCGGAGGGTACTATTTTTTATCTAGACAATCTATGTGACAATAAAGAGAAAAACGACAACAAACGAACGAAAAAAAAGTGCCAAATAAATGCCATAAGTGTGGTAAATTTGTTTGTCAGCAACACTTCAGGACTTACAGCATTGAATGCAGAATAGAAGAATCTGTTGATGAATATGAATTACATATATTTTTTAATTGATCTCGGCTATATCAAAAATAAGTAGTTTAAGAGATGTTAGAAGTTGATTTTGTTTAAAGTCAAAGTTATTATTTTATGCATATATTTAATGCTTTATTATAATTATTATAAAGCATTTAAGTATTTTTAATAACACATACTTTGTTTTATTAATTTCTTCCACTCCATTTTTATATATTTGTTTGGGGTCAGTAGTGACCCCATGCGACTATTTGTGTGATTTTCTTAATGCGCCTAATTAAGGGTTAACACACTCAAAGACTACCAGCCAGACATCAAAACATTGGCTCGTCAGACAGAGAAACCTGCTCATGTTATAGGAAACTCACTAGACACGCCGAGTCCCGCCGCGCCCCCGATACCCGCACCGAGCGCAGCCCCCATTCGCCCTCCAGCATAGCCCCCGACCAGCCCGCCGGCCACTGCAAACACCCCAGTCAAGAAGGCAGTCTCCGAGTCCCATACTATGCGGATATCGAAGGCATCCGCTGTAGGAAATAGAAAATTTAATCACAAAATTATACTTTTTCAATTTTTATTTTACAAATGATCGACCTATATTTACCGACCTAGCGACCAATATTTTAAGTAGCAGTAGTTTAATAATATGTATAATTACTTATTTATTTCACTTGTCTTTTTCTCTACCACTCAATTCTTGAAGCTGGTGAGATATTGAGATGTTCAATATAAGTATGTACCTACATATAATATAAAAAATACATACAATCTAATAAAATTGATTAATAATACATATACATGTTAATAATACTAAATTGATTATGATAATGACAAATAAGAATTTTATGAATACTGCTAGCTTCATAATTCTAATTTTTTTTTGTGTAATTTAATTTAACACAAAGCTAAAAGCTGTAAATCGTTCTCAAGTCACCGATGGGAATTATGAACAAACAAGTAATAAATAAGCAAATAAACGATGTTTGGAAATGTATACAATACCCACTCGACTAACCAGTTTTTGGTTGCAAAAAATCAAACAATACAAAGTACGCAATTGAAGCATTTATACATCCTTGGTAATGTAAGTAACGAAATGAAATACGTACCGAGATTAAGTATAATGCGTTCAATCCAGTTTCGATCGAAGTTTATTTCGTTTCGCATGTATGGTTCTATTTGTAAAGCCATTCTGTTCTGTTCTGTCTGGCGGCACCAGTCACCAGTAGCTGTATTGAATCACACTTTGCTTTTCTTTCTTTCAGCTGTTGTCTGTTAGTTTTGGGCAGCGATCCAATTTTATTTAGATCTACAAACTAAACTAATGTATTCATGCGAATTTCCCAAATTCCCAAATATAGTTGGATAACTGGTTTCGCGATTCGTCTATTTGATTTTGAAATATGTTTCAAATACAAAATACAAATACAAACGTCATAATAATAAACAGCTGAGCTGCACAGCACGACACACCGACACAGACATAGAAGTAGAACGAAATCGAATCACATTCACCACAAATACCACAACAGCCATAGAACAGAGACAGACACAGGCAGCAACTTTAATCTATGACAGGCAGGTTGACAGGTTGTCAGTTACATACATGAACTGCAATGATCAATGAATGAATGATTGATTTCATTTGAGGCTGAAATGAATGAGCTTATGAAAAATAAAAGTTGACCTAAAGGTTTTAAATACCAGGTCATAAAATCCCAAAAAAAAAATAATCATCCACTATAATGTTAATGAAACTTGATCTCACAACACTTGACACAGTTAGAAAACAATTATATTTACAATGTTGGCTGTTACAGAGTCACTGAAATGAACTATCTTCTGCACTGCAACTAACTGCACAATATACAAAAAAAACGTGCCGTGCGGTGCGTATTGCCGTATTTGATATGCATGACATGACATGTCGTCTTTGAAACATAGAGATGTAGGGTTAAGTGGTCTGTGAGATGTAGGTACCTATAACAACTGTATTAATTATTGCATTTGTATGAAGAACGGAGCCCGGCGGTCGCTAGTTGGATGGGTGGCCGCTAGTGGCAAAATTTCTTGGGCGCTTTCGTGCTTCGGAGGTCACGTAAAGCCGTCGGTCCCGGTTGTTACTATTTTGTTAAGTCATGTCGTGCCTTCGGGCGGTATAAAAAAAATTGGGTTTTCCTCTAACCCCTCCCCACAAATCCGCACTGGAGCAGCGTGGTGGAGTATGTTCTAGACTTCCTCAGGCAAGAGGAGGGAGGGACCCGTGCTCAGTAGTGGGCCATTAGTGGGTTGACGCCACATTGTTGATGTTCTATTCTGTGCCAGCTGCGCCCTTACATAAGTAAATCGTCATGATTATTTTAATATGATGCCTGGAAATGAGTAGTGTAGTGTATGGATTAAATATTATTATGCATTACTAATAATTATCAAATTTATTTATAAATTGTCGTATTCCAATAAAAACACATCAATCATTATTCATTAAAAAGTACCTACAAACTACTAATTATATAAATCAACCAGCATAAGAGCTCTGCATCAGTTATTAGTTAAATCAGTTATCCATACTTTGGCCAGCAAAAACAATTTTAAAGTCACGAAAATACACACAAATACACAAAATAAATTATAAAGTCCATGATTACAAAAGTCCAATTTCCATAAATTAACAATAATACAATTCACTAATCCTAAATCACTAGCATACTCGTATTTTTAAGGCGTGTCGTATTTTTTAAGCTGGGCCAGTAACAAGACTGGAGAGAACTTTTTTCCCCAACACGTCAGAAGTGATTTGCATTATGACCATCGCCAGCTGAGTGCTGTCGGTGCTGTGCTGCGTGAGGAACTTGGCCGCTTTTTTGTAGTCATCGAGTCCGAGACCGGCCAAGTAGTCGTAAACTATTTCAAGCAGCTCATTCAGTTTTGATTTTATGTCTTCCCAGATGTCCCTCATCGACACAGCTGGAACAAAGATAAAAAAGATTGTAAAATTATTTTTTATACTTACTTTGCGGAATAGAGGGTAGAAGTATTAAAACCTGCACTTTAAAATATGATTATACTTACTAGCTGACTGACCAACCAACTATAGTAACGTGTGGATTGCGGAATGCGATCTTCCTACCTCCTTACCGCCTCAAAAACCACGTTTCCTTTAGTAGTGTACAAATGTACTTCGTACATGTAATTATGTACTTCGCATGTTCGCAAGATTGATTCTTTCACACTTTTTACCCTTACGCTGTTATAATTTTGTTTTATAACTCCGATTATACGTATTTGGACAACGATGTTGCAGTCAAAGAACATTTTTGTAGTAATACCGACATTTTCTAGTCTCGAAATAAAAATATGAAAATGATTTTTGTTTCACCCAAAGCTAATTTTTTGTATGAAAGGACATTTAGTTACAAGGTTTGGAACTCTATGAGCTTTATAGTTATTTTACAATAAGATAGCTTACCAACAATACCTAGCCCACAGACGCCGCCGACCGCACCTCCAACCGCCGCTCCAATTTTTCCTCCGTAGTGCTTCCCAATCAAAGATCCCGCCAAGGTGAGTCCCGTAGTCACCAGCAACGCGTTCTTCGCTCTTCCATCGCTTAATACCACGCGGAAGTCGAACTGGTCGCTTATGGACAAGATAACGTTTTCGAGAGATGTCGGGTCGAACGGTAGGGAAATCGAATCCGCTCGTGCCATACAGTTATCGAAGTCGCACTCATATTCGGAAGATACTGAATCGAAACTCATTTTTAAACCTTCAACTATAAAATCAAAGCGATCAGTAATCAAGAGCAACGAAAGTCTTTCAGACACTCAATGTTTTAAGACGTTGGAAGTTCAAAGCCAATTGTAAAACTACCCTCATATTAACTAGAAATATAACTTCGTTCAAATTTGTAACTTGTAATGACAGTCATGTTACATGTGTTTAATAAACTGTGCACATTAGATTATAAACTTACGAATAATTTTGTAAATCATTATTTTCAGGCTAAATGTGATAATTTTTTAAGTTTAAATTGAAATGATTAACCAATATTTCAAAAATTTTATCTGAATGTTGCCAGCTCTGTCAATTTTGGCATACTAAGGTGTTGTACTTGTTTGTACTTATAACTGCCTTCCTGCGCCGTCACACTTTTTGCGGGGATTATAGCGAGGGATCAGCGGGTTCCAAGGGTTTGCTTTTTACCCGGACATGAACTCGGGAGAACGAGTGTCTCCCGGTGGAGGGGCAGGACCCCGCTGTGGAGCGGGTCCTTTCATTCCGATAAGCAGGCAGGTCGTAGTCAGAGACGCCCCGGATGGTCGGGGTCTCGCCTGACTTAAGAGCTCCCGCGGAAGCGGTAAGCCTTCGGGAGCCCAAGCGTGGAGGGGTGCGATACCCTTGAGTGTATCGTTTGGTCCGAGATCGGCGCGGACATGGTCCGCCAACCGAACCACAAATACTTTACTGTCAGATCGCACGCCACCAAGTCGTTCCTCACGTAGCGTGATTCTCCCGCGATAACCCTCAAAGTCATCCTTTTCCTTTGCTGCTGCTGCAGTCTCTTACACCGACACTTGCGCGCCAGAGCGTACCTGCCAAGCCGGCGCGGCATAGGCCAGTTGTGACCGACCGGACGTATTAAAGATGTAATACACCGTCCGTTTAGATAAATTGTAATGGTATGTAACCGGGATGTAAACACCGGTCGGAGAATAGGGCGCGCGGCTTTTGTTTGCCTTTGCCTGCAGGAGGGACAGTGTATAATCTATGGTACTCTGTGTAGAGCACGAAGTGTACTCTGTGTGAAAATCAATAATTTATGACCTTGCTTTTTACTTTGACGTTTAAGTTTTGAGTTTTGACTTTTGGTTTCATCATTTTCAATTTCATTCATTGGTGATTGTGGTTTGTTTGTGGTAGGTACCGGGTACCGGCTTGCTGACTGTTTACGTTTAGTGGTAGGCACCTAACTACCTATTATACAATGTCGCCCATCGGCAAGTGACCGCCCGGGATATTCTGCATGTACATGAAAAATTATCGGTAAAAAACCTAAAAAGGGGGGGTCTATCTTAAATACTTTTTAAGTTATTGAATTTTTAATTTTTTGAATGATGTTGGTCACCTTGTTCCACACTTTTTGCTCTAGCTCCAATGCTACGGGCACGATTTCGATTCTGTTTTCTTATTTCATCAGGTTAATAAGTTGTTTTGTTGGATTACGTAACATTTTTAGTTAAAATAAGGCGAATCATAAAAATAAACGTAGACAAAGACATTTTTTCTAAGCAAAAAAGTGATATTTATTTACAAAAACACGTGTAAGTACATAAAATGCCCCCTTAACATGGGCTTTTTACTCATTATTAATAATCTAGAGCATAACTACTACACATTTACAATACACTATCAATATCTATCTCTTAAAATTTTTTAATAACAGCGTGTCAAAAACGGGTCCCTCCTTGCTGTGCATCATCGTCATCCAGGTAGAGAGCGGTTCCTAGAAACCGGTAGATAGATAACGCACGTGCGCACCCTTTAAATAATTGATGCGGACGACATGGCGACATAGAGTTAAAACTATTAATGCAGAAATGCCTATTTATAATAAAAATAACAGGCATGATTAAAAAAAACAACAATTTTAATTAATTAAGTTTTCAAAATGGCCCCCACCCTCCTGTAAGCAAATAAAAGCCCTCGTGGCTACACTATTGGTTGTTCGCAGTAGTTCTGCAGGATTTTCTTTAATTTCCTCTGCGGCAGCAAAAATCCTAGCCGTTAATTGTTCGCGGCTTTCAATGCGCGCGGCATACACCTTCTGTTTCATGAATCCCCATAAATAAAAATCTAAGGGTGTCAGGTCGGGCGATCTCGGCGGCCAAGCAACGGAGCCTCCTCGACCGATCCATCGCGGATAATTTTCATTCAGATAATTTCGCACTAGTCGTGCGAAATGTGCTGGGGCTCCGTCTAGTTGCAGATGCATTCTTCTTCTCGTTGCCAGCGGCACTTCATCCAAAAGTGAGGGCAACGTATTTTGGAGAAAATCTAAATATGCGTGTTGATCTAGCCTGTGAGGCAATACGTAAGGGCCAATGAGCATATTGTCAATTATTCCAGCCCATACATTAACAGAAAATTCTTTCTGAAAAGATGTTTTTCTTCTGACGTGTGGGTTTTCAGCGGCCCAGACATGAAGATTTCGGTGGTTTGTAATACCCGCCCTTGTGAATGTACTCTCGTCCGTCCACAAAATCTTCTTTAGAAACTCAGGATTGGTTCTTTGTTGCGATAAAATCCAGCTACAAAACACAGATCTCGCACGGTAATCCACATCTTCCAAATGTTGAGCACGCCGGAAGTGATAAGGATGGAGGCCTTCTTTCTTAAGAATTCTCCAGATTGTTATTCTTGGTACATTCAGTCTTATTGACAAGAGACGAATGCTTGTCATAGGGTCAGCGCGCACTAATCTTAACACTTCCTCTTCCATGTCCACGTGAAGTGCCACGCCAGGCTCATTTTGTCGTGGAAGTCCTTGCTCACAAAAACGACGATGCACAGCAATGAAGGACCGGTACCCAAGTACTGGCCTACCTGGATAACGACGTTTGTACTCTTCGACAGCAGGACGTGCATTCCCATCACAAAAACCGTATACAAAATGCATATCAGCTACGTGAGAAGGCGGTAAATCACGCAATCGTAGCATTACGATGCTTGAAACGCACAGGAATGGTCCTCGAAAAGATAAATAGCGCACAAATTAAAAAACACGTAACGTCCCGGGATCAGTAATCGAGCGACTGAATGATGCACAAACAACCAACCGAGAAGAGTGCGCACGTGCGTTATCTAGCGGTCTCTAAGAACCGGTTTCTACCTGGATGACCTTTTTTTTGCTTGATATGGAGCAAATTTTTGACACGCTGTTATTAAAAAATTTTAAGAGATAGATATTGATAGTGTATTGTAAATGTGTAGTAGTTATGCTCTAGATTATTAATAATGAGTAAAAAGCCCATGTTAAGGGGGCATTTTATGTACTTACACGTGTTTTTGTAAATAAATATCACTTTTTTGCTTAGAAAAAATGTCTTTGTCTACGTTTATTTTTATGATTCGCCTTATTTTAACTAAAAATGTTACGTAATCCAACAAAACAACTTATTAACCTGATGAAATAAGAAAACAGAATCGAAATCGTGCCCGTAGCATTGGAGCTAGAGCAAAAAGTGTGGAACAAGGTGACCAACATCATTCAAAAAATTAAAAATTCAATAACTTAAAAAGTATTTAAGATAGACCCCCCCTTTTTAGGTTTTTTACCGATAATTTTTCATGTACATGCAGAATATCCCGGGCGGTCACTTGCCGATGGGCGACATTGTATATACGATTTACTTTTATTCCTGTGTCTTATTCTGTGCATATAAGGTGGTTAGTCCGTCAGTTTAGGTCAAAATGTGCCAAAGATCAGTATTTTCGCGGTCTGCCAGCCGCCTCGCCGAGGAGGTGCAGCTTCAGGCCGAGTTGGAGTTCATGGTGGAAGCATTAAAAATGATCAAGCAGCAACGCAACTGTTTGCAGGTTTGATACATTTAGTTTTCTCTTTTATAATAAATAAAATTTAAAACTTGAGAGGTGTCAAGGGACACCCGGATGGAACGAAGTTTCTTTCGATTAATTAGTGAAGAAATTTAAAAAAAATATATAATATTTAGATTATGTATATAAATACACATACATATATATATAACTATTATATATGTTATACTAATAATATAAACCTTGCCCACGCCGCACGGCTTACAATAGCTTACTATAGCAAAAAGTGTCGTGACAACTTTTCGTAAGAATTTTTTCCTTCTAGCCCCCTTTCACAACGCGCGATAAGGAACTTCGTTCCAATAACTCCTTGATTGAAAGCAACTCTCTGTTAACAGTACGCCTTGAAATGCCTTTCTGCAACTTAATGTATTTATTTTGGGGAAAAATCTTATACAAGGTATAACGAAATCCCCACTACATAACAGGTAGTCAGGTAATAGTAATAAATGAATGTGTTTATTTATGTCAGATCGAAAGGCTTCACTTGGAGAGTCTGAAGCAGAAGCTCATGAACCCGATAGACTCTAGTGAAGAGGCCGAGCAAGCCGCAGTGCCGGGCCCCAGCAAGGAGGCTGCCAATCCGGCTCAGTCCAAGCCAACGGAGCTGATGTCGGCAGTGGATATGATGAGCATGGGGAGTAAGAAGCTCAAGGAGCAGGACATCAGGATGGATGAAGACATGCAGTGCAACAATCAGGAACTGAACCTGAACCTCACTCCTAACATCTCATGTTCCAGTGAGTCTAATATAACAGTCAGTTGTCAATTTGTGCATGTGTTGTTTGCTTTACTTGGTTTTTCATATACAAAAATATTTTTTACAGCACCTTCAACGGCCAGATACAGTCAATTTGACTACAACTCGGACGACGATGGCTCATCCTCAGATGCTTCAGACGGAGACGATGTGATGATAGACATCAATATGCTTATGAACGGCACAAATTAAATTAGGGCATTATTTAATTTTAAACTATTTAAATGTAGTTTTGTGTACCTTTATATTTATTTTTATAAGAATCTTAATATCTTAATATATCATTCATAACATGTAACATTCCCAAACACTTAAATCAATTATTATCAGTATTTATATTATAACAGTTTTTGGATTCTGTTAGTACCGCCTGTTGGATAGGCACAGAATGTTCCCGCGCCACACAGAAATATTAAGCCATGTGTCCAAAATAGAAGTATGGTAAGAGTAAACCACAACAGCATCCTTAACAAGAAGTAGAGTAGATACTACATTATGTATTTGGTGGTATAGCAAATGGCTACAATTTCGTTGATACTTGATCATCTACACATTGAGCTGTTTAATCTATGCCTACTTAAAACTATTCTTTTCTACTAGTAATAATAAGTGAATGTTTCTACTGCTAGAAATAAGAATTGTATTACTCACCGAAGGGACTGTGTGAAATAAAGTAACAAAATATATGGAAGTCTTTAATATAAATAGCCCTTGAACCAGCCTGTAAACAAAATGTGGCGACAGGGTCACAGGGTGTTTAACGAAGTGATGTCTTCAACAGTTATTATAATGACTATGATCTAGATTCATAAGACCAAGGACTTTCTTGCCCTATCTTCCAAGACTATTCACTGTAACGATTAGTATGGGACTATGGGGAAACATTTATGTAATAAAACAAAACACTATATTAACAAAGAATTTAATAAAGTTTTCTTATTTAGATTTACACATTTTTAGTCAATTTAAGTATCCTATGTACAGTATGATATATCATACAAAATAGAAAAGAAATCATTTTATCACTTGCGATTCAAACAAAATTTCATGGAGCGAATGGCACAAGTGGATACGCAAGTCTGCGGCTGGCGGCTGACCGACGGGCGCGGGCGCTCGGCTCTTACTAGATGGCGCTGCTGAAGTTTGAGGCAATCATTTATAGCCTTTATTCTTCGGTAGCGCGATTTGTTTCAAGACATTCCCACTGCTCTTTTAGTTGTAGGTTATTTGGAAAGGGGCCGTTCAAGTATTATGTAAGCAGATTTTTTGCAATTTTTAATCCCCCCGTCCCCCTTGTCAGCAAAAGTAAGCAAATCTCTTACCGCCTCCCCCCATGCTTACGTAAACATTAGTACTTGCATTCAATGGTTTCTTTATTGATCCAAGAGAATTTTGAAAAAAAAAATGGTGGGAAAACTAAAAAAGTGAAAAAAAATATTTATACTGCTGACGTAATCACCATCTAGACTCCCCCACCCCCATGTCATCAAAAATAAGCAAAGCAAAGACCCCCCGCCCCCCTGTTGTGCTTACGTAATACTTGAATGACCCCATACAAGTGAAATCCTATAATATATTCTTACATGAAAAACTGACCACAAATGGTGTGTTCCTAATGGAAATCAATATAGTGTAAGACATTGGCACAAACCTCAGTAGCGCCCCCTAGTGGCAAGCTGTCAGCCGCCGGCCCCATTACCTACTCCATGTTGGAGGACCGGTCAAACTATACAAATAGCTACGACATTTCAAGGGCTCTTAATGTCGGGAGTACCTTCTAGATGCTTCTACACCAGTTCGAAAACTGTATCGATCGACGGTCGATTGGGAAATTATGCCGGCCGTACATATTCGACGAGTACACGAGTAGCATTTTTTACTATACATTTTTAAATGATTAAAATAGCTAAGACAAAAAGCAGGAACAATTTCCAGGAGTGAGCTGACCAATACGATATTATACAACGAGTGTGTACAGGCGGCATTATATTGGAGGGCCTTGAAGATGCTTCTTAATCGATAGATTCGATTCCAACGGAGAAGTAGCCTTTCCATTAACCATTAGCTATTCCATAGCAATCTGCAATAGATCGAACCGATGAAACATTTATAATAAGATTAATGACAGATTGTTTGAGCGCAGCAGCAATGCTTCAATCTCATCGATGGACAGATATCGATTAGTTATCAACAATCGAGATCAATCGACAAGTGTAGAAGCACCTTTAAGTACACTCCGTGACTACTTTATCGATACACCAGACGAAATATATAATTTACACAAGGAGCAAAATTAAAATAGCTTTCCTACAGTTTAGTTGTAGAGAACATTACATTTTAAATAACAACACATTTTTTGAACTATTGTAATCTCACTATTCTAATATAATATAAACTTGAGAACTAATGTTCGCGAAGTGTTTAAAGTAATATGTACGTTTTTCGAATTCTATATCTAATACAATAACATAATTCATTAATTAAAAGGTAAGTATCCTTTGAGTATGTTAACTCCACGTTGTCACTTTCGACATTTTAATTTCAAATATACAAAGCCTTACATACACATACAGATTACATTTAGAACAATGAATATTATCATGACATACACTTTTTTAAATTTCCAAAACATGTGTTGAAATATTTTATGTTTGTTTCAAATAAATACACTAATATTATAAGTTTCGCTTGAGGCAATGTTTTTACACAAATATAACCGTCCCTTTCAGTCTTGCTCTGACAAACCCGCATATTCACATATAAAACTTACACTACAACACAAAAAACAAATTAATAAGTTAATAAATTACAAATTATTCTTCGCGTCAATTCAAAGCGCTTCACGGCCAACATCGAAGGCTTATGTTTTAAAATGAGTTATTACCTGAGAATATAATACAGCAGTTATTTGATAAATTACATTCAATTTGAACGGCGAATGTTCGTGGGGGTAACATATATTATTATATTACACAAAAATAGCCTAAATTACTTTTCGTGTTCTAACGGCACCAGTACGATTGGTCGCAGTCACACCAAAACATACAACATTCAAGAACATCCCGACCTGTCCGTGGAACAAAGTTACATCTGCAAAATCATTGTTCGAGAACGATTTCTGGATTGTGTGCAATATCAATCAACATTCTGAAAGTATCCTTCTCTTGGTAATAGATAAGAGTGTATATAAGACAATTTATTCTATTTATGATATTATATTATATATTATATTATATATTATATTATATATATATAATATATTGCTTGTCATTTTACATATAATGTTATGCGGTTGCCCGTTAAATTGCAAATTGACACGTAAAGTTAGCTCTCATTAGAAAATACAAATATCTGAAGTACCGCAAAAAAGGATAATTTCTTAAATACACACACATGGACTTTTTATAGTTAATTCTATAGAAATATGCGTTTAGTTTTAACAACTATAGATTTATATATTGATGATGTTCACGAAACATATATTTGTAAACCATTGGATTGCATGACGTGCAGCCGTAGCTTCATTCTACGTCCAAGTCGGCACACGGCACGATTAGCTAGAGTTATATTTAATTTACACCAATACCAATAATACGATTATCGTTTTAAAATATTAGTGCACTGTTTCCACATCGAGTAACCAATACATGGAGTGGTCAGGTCAACAATCCGACATTAACATGACACAATTAAAAGTTCAAGTGCAATAGTAACGAATATTATAGACACATATTATAATAAATTACAGGATTCCGATTTCTATGCATCTGTACATCTAAGTATGGTGTTACAATATGTGTAGGAGTCGCAAGTCATGATAATTATATTATCAAAACGCTGATAATTTTTCTCTACACCACTAGATATAGGAAGATAATGGTGGCCCATCAGCAAGCTGGAGACTACGAGTCCCACTACAGGACACCAGATCCGGGCTGATAAATGGAGTCAAAAGCTGAGCATATTACATCACCTCGATGCCAACATCACTTCGACTCAACTCATAGGGAAGCACTGAAATATGAACTTTACCGATCGGACCGCGGCGAGCCAATCGCGCGCGGTTGTATTTCTTCAAGTATTGAAATTTCAACCGTAAGGACCAAGATATAAAGCCCATATTCCATTATAACTTTCTTCGGTGAAGGAAAACATTCTAAGCCAACCTGTTCACCTAAGAGTTCTCCATAATGTTGTCAAAGGTGTGTGAAGTCTTCCAGTAAGTTTTCCAGCTTCCTAGACTGTGTGACTCCTAACACAGGGGGAAGAGTCCAGAGTCCAGCAGGGGAACAGTTATGGGTTACGGAGCAGGGAGAGCATCACTCATACTCCATTGAGCATCGGAACCGTTTTTAGTCAGTGGCAAGCCACACAATGGTGAGGACAACACTCACCATCCCAACGTACAATATGTACGCTGTCATCTTGCCCGCCTCCTTCTTCCTCAGCTTCTCCACCCTCCTGCTTCTCTTGCCTGTCTTCAGTGCTTTCGGAACAGTTTTATCACGTCTGGCCTTCATATTGAGCTTGGTACTCCTACAGTGACACTTCGAGTCTCTCTTCGGTTGATTGCTGATCAGAGGCTGTTTAGTAACGACATGATGCTGACAGGCATTGGAACTACACAGGCAACCTTTAGAGAACATTGAATCAGATTGTTCGGATTGACACACCGAGTTCAAATCCAACGAGTAACATTTAGTGTCCGGGGAGTTGCTGGCGTTGAGGTCACTATGTTTGGTGCTCGAGTCTGGGCTGTGACACGAACGGTGATCCAAGCTGGCGGGGGGCGGGCGGCCCAGGGTGGCCCACGGCGGCTAGTCGCATCACGAGCGCGCTATCGACGTGTAGAACAGGATGTACGCGGCGCTCGACTTCACCTCGCTGGCCGAGATCTCGGTCACCACGTGGTCGTCGTACTTGTACCACCTGGGAACGGACACTGTCTCAGTGATAATTACCAGCAAATTTTGACTGACGGCCGTTTTCAATAATCTATCTATGTATCTGGATGAGGTAGTAGGTAATATAGTAACAACTATCACTGTAATGTTGTGATGTTTTAACAGCGGTTAGGTAACTTACTGATAATTAAGGAAATGATGAATGTTGGAGCTGAAAGGTACCTATTCATATTGAAGTAGCCTGAAGTAGACAGCTAGCCAAGGCTTTAGCTCTAGCGCCAAGCATATGGTTAGGGTTAGTGTTTAAGGCCGTCCCGATAAGAGTCATATTGGTAACTGACCTAACTAACTAACGTGACCTAACTGAGTACTGTGTCCACACTCGCCACTTGTATAAACACAAGGGGTGTAGAAAATTTCGTTAGCGTGATGCAGGATTCAAGCCAAGAGTGAATAGGGTTTTGCCACTGACAACACAGCCATTAGACACCTAATGTTTGTTTTTCCGTATCGAATGCATTCTGGCAACTAGCTGAGGTAACAGGAAGCGGTGGGACTGGCTAATTAAACGCTGTGATTGACTAAATCAAGGCCACACGAAACGTTGGAAAGAAATAGATTAATTTAAGCAACGGGAAAGAATGAGACGGCACGAATTTATTCATCATCATCATCATCCCACTGCTGGGCACGGGTCTCCTCTTACAATGAGAGGGGTATAGGCCATAGTCCACCACGCTGGCCAAGTGCGGATTGGCGGACTTCACACACCTTTGAGAACATTATGGAGAACTCTCAGGTGTGCAGGTTTCCTCACGATGTTTTCCTTCACCGAAGCAAGTGATAATTAAATTTTAATACGCACATAATTTTTGAAAATTAGTGGTGCGTGCGGGGTTTGAACCCGGACCCTCCGGTTCGGCAGTCCAACGTTCAACCACACGGCTATCACTGCTTATACGAATTTATTACGGTACTATAAGCCAGATGTGTTGACAGAAGCCATTCGCCTGTTATTAGGAGTCTATTGGCTGGTGTGGTCGGTGTGGGTTTTTCTAAGTTAACGCGCATCACCATCTAAAGACTATCATCTAGAATACCATCAGGTGGGACGGTGGCCAAGCGGGTATCTGACACTCACTTCCCGTAGACGCTGCTCTTGCAGTAGGCGGTGTAGTGGCCGCCCTCCATGGAGCCGTAGTGGTTGGACACGGCGTACAGGCTGTACGCGGGCGCTGCGCCCCCGCCGCCGGGCGCCGCCAGCGCGAACTGCCGCATGTCCAGCTGCTCCAGCGGGAACTCGATGTACGTCTGCTTCTTGCGGCACGCGCTGCTCGAGTACTGCTTCGGCTCCACGTAGAACCTGCGCACCCCGGATATATTTCTAGACAGTTCTAGGACGAACGAACATGTTACAATCATTCACGCATCTATATTTGTTTATTTAATAGTTTCAATTACTTGCAGTGCTTACAGCTCATACTAAAGCGCACTGCAAGCTATATATTAAATAATTATGAACAAATGGACTATTATTTCAACATAATTATTTACATACATATTCTAATTCATATTATAATATTTTATAAATTCTAATAATAATAATAATAAATAAATAAATTAATTAATTTTAATAATTATATGTATGTACGTATTAGCAGTAAAACTGTCCAATGCCCTAAGTCCCTAACTACCCAGGAACCAGCCGTGAACATAATTTGTATGCCATCGTCTCACTTCCTTATTCATTACATAAAATTCATTTGCACAAATTTTATGTAAATTGAAAAATTAGAAAGAAAGTCGTCTTTCTTCGAAAGTCTTTCTTCTGTCGAAAGAAGTCTTTCTTTCTTTCTTTAAATTGAAAAATTAGAAATGAATCATCACTTGCGGCTTATTAACGTTGTTTCAACATAAAATAGAGGGTACCTCTTGAAGTGTATGACGAGCACGGGCGGCAGCCGCGAGATGTCGAGCTTCTTGACCGCGTCGCGCTTCTCCTTGCAGCCGGGGCAGTTCCAGCCGGGGACCGTCTCCCCGTTCAGGTACAGCTTCAGGCAGTCCTGCGGACACACACACGCCACCCTCCATTCAACTTGCAACGCTTATACATATATAATCTCGCATCTCCCTTTCTAAAATCTATCTCTAAGGCCCGATTTCACCAACATTGAATTTACACTAAAGTAGCTATCCCAGTAAAACTTGACTCTGTCAATTTATGCGATGGTTAACTTCAAATTCGTTTCACCACGTTATCTTACACTCGCATAGTTACTCTGCGACTTTGAACGAATGAATAGAATGAATGCGTAATGCACCCAAGTAAATTAGACAGTTTGACGTATACTTCCGCAATAGCGCTGCGTATTCTTTTATTTATTCTAATAATACGTAGCTAACAGTTGAATTGACCGTGACTAGTAGCAGAGACAGTGACACTACTTATCTACGAATAGCAGCTTACTCGGCCGAAATCCGCGGTATATGATTTTACTCTAGTATACTTTAATATAGAGATTTTATATGTTGGTGAAACGTAAAATGGGCTTGCTCGGGAATCCGGGAAACTACTTATCCCGGGAATAAGACTATTGGACATTTTTGGAACAAGACTATTATCGACATTGGTGAAATCGGCTCTTAATCTAATCTAGCAAGTTGAATTTTAAAGCAATAATCATCAATCGATGAAATTTCGTAAACACTTTTAGTTTGGATGACGATGTATCGGTAGCTACGCAACGTAATTTCACATCCAATATGGCGGGCGGCACAAGATGGCACGCCAGGTTTTTTTATGTACTTCCATGATATGGGTAACAATGTTACAGTCATTAAAGGCCCATTACTGAGCAGGAATCTCTCCTCGTTACTGAGGAAGCATAGAGCATACCCCACCACGCGGTTCCAACGCGAATTTGTGCAGCGGAGAAGAAAGAATACGCAAACTAAATCAAAATCGAACATGGCCGACGACCCAAGATGGCGGTCTAAATATTTTTTGTACGCGTCCATAATATGCGCAATCAAGAATCAGGAATACTACTACTGAAATGAACATTTTAATGTATACGGGTACTCACGATTTCGAATCGTTTCACGGTAAATACGGCACAGTATACATTACGGTCGAAATGTCGATAAAACGATTCTAAATCGTGAGTACCCGTATACATTGAAATGTTGATTCATACGGGTACTCACGATTTGGAGTCGTTTCACGGTAAACGCGACACGTACCGTATACCGATTCCAAATCGTGAGTACCCGTACACATCGAAACGTTCAGTTGTCGCGCACTCACGGCGAGCGTGCAGCGCGCGGCGTGCGGCGGCAGCTCGAGCGACAGGTTGGAGAAGGAGTCGTATGTGGCGGAGCTGGCGCCGCACGTGGCGCAGCGCACCGTCGACCGGATCTGCCCGTAGAACAGCTGCAGCACGAGGCTCTCGCGGCACCGCGTGTACTCCGCCCACGCGCGCTCGCTCGCGCACAGGCCCTCCTGCCGACCGTTACATTAATTAACAAAACCATAATATGTCACGCTGTATTTCCTAATCTTAATATATATAAATCTCCTGTCACGATGTTTGTCCGCGATGGATTCCTAAATTACTTAACCGATTTTAAATTAAATTGTCACACCGTGAGCAGTCTGGTCCAACTTGAAAGATAGGATAGCTTAGAATGGGTTAGATTCACAATTGGACCCAAATTGTCAATTGTCAATTGTCAAAAAATAAATGTCCACCCGTGCGAAGCCGGGGTGGGCTACTAGTAGTGTTATAAAAATCTCTGTAAAATTCATAGGCTTGGTCACGTGCGTTTTTTGTGTTGCTTTTTAACGACCCCGTAGCTTAGTCGATTGTGGCCCTGCCTGTAAAGCGTGGGATCCCGGGTTCGATTCCCGGCCGGGGAAGATATTTGTGTGACAGATAAATATTTGTTCTCGGGTCACGGGTATTAGTGACGTGATATTTGTGTTGAGGTAACAACCCGCAACACAGGGAATCCTAGCGCAAAAAGGTATAAGCGTGTTAACGTTACGTAACACACAGATGTTAACTCGTAATCGAGCTATACGAGTTAACATCTGTGGGAATGTGTGCGCGTGTTTGTGTGTGAGTATCCGTGTGTGTGTCCGTGTGTGTGTGTGTGTATGTCACCTTGTGCGGCGGCTTGATGGCGAACTGCAGGTCGAGGTGCAGCCAGTCCATGAGGATGGTGAGGAACTCGTGCGAGTCCTGCTGCTCCGAGCCGCGGAACGCGCGCTGGTGCTTGCCCACCTCGTTCTGCAACACAACACCACACCACACCGCATTAACCTTCGTCATAACTGCTACCGTCACAACGCTATTCTTCATAGCAACAATCTTATATACATAATATATAAAACTCTTCCGTTACTGAGTGACTGACAGACAACGCACAGCCGAAACTACTTGACTCGCAACTCGGAAGGGAGACGTACCCTCAGATCCTTGGTGGCGATGAACCGGTACTGCCCCGACCACAGCGCGCGCACCACCGCCGCCAGCTCCTCTGCTATCGCACCGCGCGTGCTGTGAGACCTGTGTACACCGCTCATGTAATGCTCACGCACACACACATGTCCATGCTAATTTGTATGTACTAGTAATATTACATGGTAAATAACCGTTAACACAAACTTAATTTTAATATTAGCTAAGTTTTTACGAAACATTATTCTAGACTATTTTGAATTGTTTTGGACACGATTTTGACTAAAACGTGAACAAGGTTTTTCTAAGCCACCTGGCGGCGAGTGGACACTCTCACCTGTGGACATCAGTAAAACTAAAGGCATAGCCGGTGTGAGCATGAGAAGGCATTCCGTCCAAGGAAGAACGAAAAGAAAGCGCTGATTCTCAAGCCCCCAACCGGAACACGACTCGTTTGACGGCAGCCTCCAGTGAGAGGGCGGTGGCCAGCCCTACCACCATGCCAAGGCAGCGGGACTGCAGACCGTATACTGATGTATAGTACGGCCGGCGGTTCTAGGCCGCCCTGAACTTTGTTCGGATCGCTGTGCAGAAGTCAATTTTAGGGTAGAAATGGTAGCAAGACGCGCGGGGTGTCACTTTGAGCATTGTTTGTTTCAGTCACACGCTTAGTGTTCGAGTCGCTATCTCTCTCTAAAGTACAATACCTGCGCACTATATCCGAAAGCTTAACTTCAGAGCGGCCTACAACCGTCGGCCGTACTATAACGTCACTCACCTATTGACGTGCTCCAAATACTGTCCGTTGCAGAAGTAGGTGACGAGGATGGCGGTGTTGTTCAGGCACTGGATGATCGAGTTCATGTAGCACGTGTTGCCCAGGTTCTTCAGCCCGGTGAGCCCGTGCCCCTGGAACAGCGAGGCCAGCTGCGTGAGACACCGCCAACGTTAGCCGCCCGCCCCGATACGGCTCGACCGAACACACGCTACACGCTTAACGCTACGAGCGTCATGTCAGTGTCAATGTCGATTCGCCAACAATTTTATATTTATTTCAATGGAATTATGATAGCCAACGACAACTGTGACCAACACAGAACAAGACTCAAATAGGGACGAGAATTATTTGGTCAGTTAATAAGCAGTACTACCTTAGTTGGTTAGTTCTTTAGTAGGTATGAGGACTGGGACTGTTAGTGATAGTCTCATAGTCCAGTTAGTACTTGTTAGTAAGTTTTGTTCTAATTCGGTCACAGATGTGTTGCTAGCTTTGAGGACAAAGTTGTTCGCCTCTATAAAAGTGTAACCGAAACAATTGTTTTATCAATTCAATAAAATATCGCTACAATTTACTTATAACACTGGACGCTGACGCTTGCAGCGGAGAACCAATTTGCTTCGAGCGTTGCGGCTTAGGGCGATAGCACTCGGCGATTTTTTGTAGCGCGACACACTTGTGATATGATCTGAGTCTAACCAAGTAAAAGTCTGTGAACATTACATCAACTCAACTGCTTCTCGACTCAACTCATAGGCAAGAATTTTTGAACATTTACTTCAAGAACTGATCCTCGCGCGAATTAGGCATTATATACTTACTTTCAATTCCGCTTCGATCGAAATTTAAACCGTAAGAGATACGAAATAAAGCTCAAATTTCAATGCTTTCTTACAAAATTTAGAGAGGTTTAACCTGAGACGAGTTGGAGTTGCAAATGCGACTAATCGCTGATAGTAGCGATGTTGTCGCACGTTCAGTAATCGCGTCACTGTATCGACCTACCTTCAATACTAGCCCAACCGAACTACGACACCCTACTATAGCCCCTGTACGAGTGTTAACTGGACTACACCAGTTATAATTAATATCGTATCAATTCCAATCCAACCCCAATTATAGTAGTAGTAGTTACTTAACATTACTGGACGCGTATTGTCGCTGACGCGGGATTTAGGATACCTACATAAATAATTTTATTTCAAAGTCACTTTTATGCATTTACTTTTCATTGAAAAAAGTTTTTTTAATTAATTATGTGTATTAAAGCTCACATATGGCCACCAGATGGAAGGTGACAAGTATTGACACCCGTAACATCAGAAACATCACGAACTCGTTGTCGACGAGAACGCACCTATACATTTATACTATTTATACATATTATACTTTATCTTTATGCTGAACTAATAAAACAATCGATTAATTAAAACGATACTCACTCGGCGGAACAGCCAGACGATGTGTTTGTGCGAGTACTTGAGTCGAACCTTGACCTTCAGCACCATGTTAGCTGCGCCCAGCGCTGGGCATGTGGTACTATCGATTACCAACCGGTTAGCACTAACCCTTCTCTTTAAAGGTTTATACTTCAATCATACTTATTGTCCAATACAATTGACACTGATTGTGATAACATCAATCTTTTTTTAATTTCAAAAACTTTCTTAGGTTTAAAGGTTTAATAAGCCGATGAAATACTGTATTTTTCAAGTTTTGTAACTAAATTTTCAATCAATTTCTCAAAATTTTCTTTACCAGTATTTTTTGTTTATTTAATATTTTCAATATTAATTTCAACAATTAATTAAGTAATAATCACAAACTGAACTTCTTTAAAACAAGTAATAGTGTCAATCTTCTTTCTTAGGATTTATAACAAAATTCCTGGTTAAATCCTTGATAAAATTAATGATATTCTAATTTCAAATTTTGCTTCAATGCAACGTCACAACCTGTTAGCTCAAGCCACTATTGTGTCCATGACAGCAGTCTTGGTAATCTTTGTGTCATTCGTACATATATTTTTAGCAGTTGTCTTTGAAGAGCACAACACAGAGTCAAGGGCGACAAACGAAAATTCTTATTGTTTACACACGTCTTCCGCGCCACAAACAAGGCTGTAAAATAGTTTCAGTTCTACGTCTTACTTAGACTTTTATTATACTAAAAAATATTTTTCCATGGCCGCATATTTTACAGATATTAAAAACTCCGTTATTTTTCAAAACGAAAACATTCTGTCTTTCGTGTACTTAGACATCGGAAAAATCAAGAGCAGCAACACTATTAGATACAGCATAAACAAAGTGGCTATCAACGACGGAAACATTTGTCAACGCGACTGTACATTACAATAATGACACTTTTCACTTGACTATTATTCTCTTAAACCTCAAGTCACTATTGGTAAAGGTACACTTTTGCAATTAATATCGATTGTAGATGTGTTGTCTGTTACATAAACGGTGTTGGAATGGGGTGTTTTTTTTCGTTACTTTGTATATATTTTGTCTCCTGCTACACCGTTGGCAAGCGTGAAGCCTTGGGCATGTTTGTGATTGAACTAACGCACGTGGCACGCGGAGGGTGGCTCGACAAAGACTTCGCCCCCTTCGGTGGGGTTAGGAGCTGCGGGGGTGTAGGGAGCACATTGTTTTGTTTCTTTAAATATTTTTCAAGAAAATCTTTTTTTTCTCGTAAATCGATTCAAAGAAGCATTGCAAAATCGTTTAACTCTTTATAAAACTTTCGTACGATACGGCTTGACCGAAACCACATTAAAACGTGTTATTTTTGCGATGTGATTCAGTTTCACATGTAAACATTCCACAAGAAGTTCTTTGGAAAAACCTCCCGCATATCACAACTAAAACACTTTCGGATATAAACATTGTCTGTTTGCATATCTACAAAACTCCCGAAGATGTCGACCCGCGCGGCCACCCTACACGGTGGCGCGCAGGTGGCGACCATCCCAGCCACCGAGGTGGTATGATTGATCGTTCACCACCACGCTGTGTCAAGATCATGTTTACATGCACCAATACGCCATGTTTACTAACCGTTCACAGTACGAAATTGATATAAACGCGGGCAAAAACGCCAATTAAGAAGGTTAAAAGAAAGAAATAAAACTATTATGAAGTATGAACGTATAGGTATTGAAGATATAGGGTATTTTCCAATGTTAAATAAATGAAGGTACTCACTCACAGCTCCTTACTAGGATCCCTGTGAGCTTCAGAACCAAAATGAAACATTGAAATATGCAATACTATAACGGTATGTATATGCCACTATAACATATAACGTAACATGTTGAAAATAACATAAAAATGATTTTTATTTAAATTTACCGCCATGGACCGAAGCGACCAATTTAAAGCGAAAATCTTTACACGATTATCCGAGTTTTTGCGTGACCACACTTCAGTTTAGTGTAAAGACATATAACGTGATCCTATAGCGATACATTAGATACCTAAATCCTTAAGCGAAGTGAGTGACTCACTATTTATTTAGTATAAACTACGATGCACATTGCACACGCTATATAGATATAAATACCATGCATGTAGGCATTGACAATTAGATTAATCGCGTAGACTTTGTAATTGTGATAGGCTGTAATACTACGCAACGGATTGCAGCTGCCCAGCTTCAATCAGCTTATTGCTAAATAATACTGGTCAGGGTCAAGGCGATGAGCCCCACACAGACTATCCCATGCAGTGGCTGCAGAACATTTAAGTAACGAATTGACTGTAAGCCAGGCAGGCATATTGGCGAGTTTCTTTATTGCTTCACCTTTGAAAAAGCATTGAAATGGTTAAATTATTTTGACTTAGTATATGAATTTTAATAATTATTATAATAAGTACCAAGCTTTTATTTAACTTTACTTTGTATGCAATTTTATGACAAGCACGACCGAATATTACGCTCAGAATTTGCTCCTAACTTACCTAACTAACTAACTAACTTGCCAACGGTTAACAGCACAGTGGCTAAATTAAACGCTTTGCGTTTATAATTCATTTAAAGCGTGTTTTTAGTTTTTCGAACTATGTATTCATTTATTTTTACTATAGTCGCAAATAAAAACATAAACCGTCACTGTTAGTGACAGTTAGTCCTGCTTGTTGTTACATAATTACAGATAATATATAATCACGCCTCTTTCCCGTAGGGGTAGGCAGAGACCACTTCTTTACACTTGCCACGATCATTACATACTTGTTTCGCTTCGTCCACTTTCATTATTCCCTTCATACATTCGGTTTAGGGTACTCTTGACCTGGCCTTTTTTCAAGACGTCCCTGGTTTGATCTCGTAACGTCCGCCTAGGTCTACCCCTTCCAACATTTTTGTTATTATTAGTAATAATTGTTGCAAGACCGTGCTATCCCTTACGCAACACGGAGCCCTCGCCCCTGACCTTCCCACCCTATAAATACCCGCGGCGGCGCGGCGGCGGTCGGCCGGACGCTAACCAAGTACGTAATTATACGCAGGAAACCCGCCCGAACGTATCGCGTGCGAGACGCCGCCAATTGCTCTGGGAAGTGCTTTCGTAGAGGTGCACAGACACTCGACCGTGTGGTTACGAGCCGCAACGCTCAGAGCGAATTCTCTATAGCTCCGAACGTGAAAAAATTATATTACCATTATATTGAACGGACGCTTTAGCGTTGAAAAGTGGCAAGTGTGACGTGTTTTGTGAACAAGCGATAAGGTGATGGCATCGAGTGCATACTTCTAAGTAGCTTGCATATTAGGTACTAAGTTGCTTAATATGATCCCACCACATTGTTAGAGGCGCGTAATCTTTGAGATTTTTTCACACTTGACTTGAACATACACATTATGCATATACGGGTACTCACGATATGTAGTACGCCGATAGTTCAGCCGTGACCACGATACATGCAACTGCGTCGAAATATCGGCGTACAAGATTCTAAGTTGTTACTTTAGTCTGTAGGCACCCTTATAAGTAAGAACCTAATGTTTTAACTTTTAACATTTCACGGTACAAAAATAACAGCACAGAAATTTGTAATTCTGCCCGAATTAGTGTAGATGAAGTATTACGGTGGTAACATTAACATTTTCTCTGACGGTAACAAATGAACAGCGGAAGTTGTAGCGGAAGTCCATTATTTGACATTGCTTTTTACACGAACTAGATTGTGCTTCGCGACTTCATCCGTTTTTCTCAAATTTATCCGTGACACAGACATCGATTAGTTAATTTTGTTATATGTATAAATTAAAATATTGGCGAAGTTCGGAGTCCATTGATTTCTGATGGTCACTTGTACATAAAGATCAGTAGCTTATTTTCGCGCTCGTTGGTAATGAGGCTTGTTTATGTGCGCGCCGCCATGCACGTACGTGGAACGCACAAATTTGAACGGTAGCGTCCTCAGTGTGACTCAGCGCGCCTGTCAAAATCTATGTGAGCGTTCCGAGCTGCATACCTAGCGGCGCGCACATAAACAAGCCTAGTTGAAGATAGCCGATCGCCCAACTTTAGACTACTTGTTTTACTATACTCTGGTACAGTCCACCACCGCCGCCGACGCTCGAAGCCAGACCGCTGCACGGCCGCGCGTCACGCCGGGTCGTGACGTCACGCGACAGTGCACGACCGTGACGTTTGTTGTTTTTATACGATGCTAAGGCAATCCTTGACAACAATCCCACCTGATGTTAAGTGGCGATGATGTCCAAAGATGGTAAGCGTATTAACTTAGTAAATACCTATTCACCTACTCATAAAAACTCCCACATCAAAAGCAGACATACACATATGACGATATCTTACTTAAAAGCTATCGCGTCGTCTAACTGGCGCCTAAATATATTTAATAGCAATAACTGTCTGTATTATTCATAGCTACGTATTACCCACTTATACAGTCTCGGGCGAAACATTTAAATTGTACGCTAAAATCAGGACGTCTGGCACCGCTGGCACGGATTAATACAAAGTTCAAGCCAAGTATAAACGTAGCTATAACAGCAGTGTATTGCGTCATTAACGGTGGCCATTGTAGGCCTCAAGTGGCAAAATAGCTGACCGATCACTTGGCGAGCGCTCGCCCACTCGCCGCGAGAGCCCCCCGCTCCCCCACCCCTACGAGCGCTCGACCTTCAAAACAACTGCTTTACGTCGCCAATAAAAAAATACTGTTTTCATTGGTTTTTTACTCTGTTATTCTTAACTACAGATTAACCCGTCAATAATTTTTTTAACGTTTTTTTGTCTGTGAATTATAATCGTATTCATATATTGCCACAGATGCAGACAGTCATGCACAACTGTTAATTACGCTATAAGCTAAACGTTCATATTAACATTTTTTTATATTTCGCACTAACAGATCTATTTGCCTCAATGGAAAAGATCTTAAATAACCTTAATGTTTCTGCACACCAATAGACAAAAATTCGGTTGAGATAAGTTTTAAAATAGCGTGGTATCTATTAATATTTCATACATTATTTGTTAACGAACGGACAAACAGATAGACAATTAACATAATTATAAATATTAATTCTTTTCATTTTATCAGTCCGCCTAATTCCATTACACTTTGTAAGCTACAAAAGTCACGTTCGTGAGGTATTAGTCGTGTAATGAAATAAAGCGAATATTTCTAATCCGTCCAATTCGGCGATCGCATTAGGACAACCTGCGTCTGTACGCTCGCGGGCGCTGTTGTGGACGCGGGCGCGGGTACGTCCGCGATCAGCTATAATAACACACGCGTACCTATAGCTCTATTAGGGTTACCCAATGTCCGGATTTTTCGACATGTCCGGTCTTATTGTACGTTTTATGAGCGAGAAAATAGCCGATACTATAGCACGATAGTTACTCGCTCACTCGCCGGCGAAGGGAGAACTGCCCGAGTGATTGTTAAATAATTTTGTTAGGTTTTTGGGCTATAGCGCGTATCCCACGATACTAACAGCATTAACGGGCCCGGCCCGCCGGCCGGCTGCTACCGAACGTGCAACAAGTGCCGTGTGTTTCGGCGGGCACGTGTCTGCGCACGTGCGTCGCGCGGGGACCAGCCACTAACGGGATTGCCGGCCCACCCCTACTCGCCGTGGTGACCATTACAACGCATTTTGACGTGATAACGTCTTATAATTCGATGAACGCCGTCGTTCGACGAACGTCTTCAAGTGGTATTGTAGTCAAGCATCACTACATAGTATAAAACAAAGTCGCTTTCTCTGTCCCTATGTATGGTTAGATCTTTAAAACTACGCAACGGATTTTGATGGGGTTTTTAATAGATAGAATGATTCAAGAGGAAAGTTTATAATTATGTATAAAATATTAAAGTTTTTCGCGAAATGAAAAATAACGCGCGTGAAAATAAATTCGTGCGCTGGTTACGTTTAACAATTTTGGACTTGGGTACTAAGGGGCAGGTTTCCCGAAGCGAAGCGAGGGCGGGTTAACTAGTTAGCTTATAAAATAATGTTGCTAAGACATGTTGGATATGGATTGGAATATTATACGGTCCGAGTTGATGTTGAATCGGAATTATTGTTGTGGAGCCCAGCCCACTCGGTGCGTGGGTAATGCAATTATC
This sequence comes from Ochlodes sylvanus, assembly GCA_905404295.2. Taxonomy (NCBI): domain Eukaryota; kingdom Metazoa; phylum Arthropoda; class Insecta; order Lepidoptera; family Hesperiidae; genus Ochlodes; species Ochlodes sylvanus. The sequence continues at coordinate 10,102,593 of FR990144.1, forward strand.
ACCTAAACGGCTGTTGTCGCGCGCCCGCCACGTGTACGATCACACGCCGTAGAGCCGTACGCGGCATACTCGACACAGTTGTATACTTTACCTTACAATTGAAAGCAATACATATAACGATAGTCCACTTCTTTTCATTTAAAAAATTACTTTTAGTATTTACGAATCATACATTACGACATAATGCATTTATTGGATTATTTTGATCTTTATGTATATAACCGAGCCATCCGGTCAATGGCCACCGTTGCTTAGAAACATCAGCAACCCAAAAGACCAAAGAAGAAAGAAAGTATATAACAAAATGCTTTGTAGATTCGATGGTCGCATTTTACTTTTGAGTACCCGTATGTACTCACGATATGTATTTTGTACGCCTATATTTCGACCCAACCCAAAGCACGCAGTATCGCGGTCACGATACATGCAGCATCGTGGTCACTGCTGAACTGCGGTGGCGAGAAAATTTAACAGCACGACAACAAAATACATATCGCGAAGCGGAGCTTCTTGGAAGTTTCTTGCCGCTTCTTCTTCCAAGACTACTCACGGTAGGGATTTGTCGAAGCGATGGCGTAGATTGACTTTCGAAAAGTGTTTGTAAAAAACCAACTTCGAATAAATTTCATTTCATTTCATTGCGAGCACCCGCATCATAACAAGATGTGTACAATCAGCGATGAATCGAGTTGAAGCCACGCGACGGTCGTGTTGTGCACTCACCACGTTCCCCCAGACGGGCTCGAAGTCCCGCTGGTGCAGGTCGCTGGAGGGCGCCAGCTTGCCGCCGGGCTTCGTGCTGCGGTCGAACACAGGCAGCGGCGGCTCCTCCTCGTCCGACGACACCTGCCGCCAGAACGGACGCCGTCGACATTATAAACATCACCTCCAAGGATCAGTATCGGTCATTAGTGCAACAATTTACCATTTGAATTAATTTTTTGTTGTGATAAATGGAAAGATCATAATATAAATTTTATAATTTTATACGAAAATAAAAATTATGTTATGAATCCAGTATCGAAGACACGCCGACAGAAAAAACTCGAGCGTGTGTGACGTCATAATGTTAGTTTTCATTGTAGTTTATATTGTGACTTGTCAATATTATTGACAAGCATTAACGCTGTACTGTTATTAAATAGCTATAACATTATGACGTCACAACTACAGTTACCAATTGTGGCACGTTCATAGTCACGTGATTCTTTTTTAAAAAATTCAAAATTTTCGCATTAAATATCAATATTATTAATAATAAAGTATTAAAATAAATAAAAAAAATCAATGTTTTTTTCAAACTCCCAATTGCATTACCTTGGCAATGTTGGGCGAGGACTGCGAGCGGTTGAGGCCGGCCGCGCCGGGGCTCTCCGACGGGGACACCATGTACACGTCCCCCTCCTCCTCCTGCGACAATCGTACGTCATCGTGTAACAAGTATTTGGTGGTAGGTGGTCATGAGTGACCAAAAAAATACTGGCTCTCAAGCTCCGTGCCCAAACACGAGTCATTTGGCGACCCACTCAAATAAGGGAGCGTTAACTAGTCGGACAGGTTTAACATCAAGTTTATACTAGTTATTATATTTATAACTCATTACGCGAAGCCGTACCACCAAAGGGTAGCAGCCTTTTACCACCTTTTCTCTTACGGCAGCCTGTTCTGCGATCTGGTATTCTGGCTCGCCAAAATACAGGCAATAACGAGTATAAAACGCCACACGATGTTCACCAGTCATCCACTAGATGTCGCTAGCCGTCGGTACCCTAACCAGTATAAGCTTCACCCGATATTCACCAGTAGTCCGCTAGATGTCGCTAGCAGTCGGTACCCTAATCATTATAAGCTTCACCCGCTATTCACCAGTCGTCCACTAGATGTGGCTAGCAGTCGGTACCCTAACCAGTAGAAGCGTCACCCGCCATTCACCAGTCGTCCGCTAGATGTCGCCGGCCGTACCTTGTCCCCGGGCTTCCGCTTCTCGCGCGCCTCGGCCAGCCGGCGGCGGCGTTGCAGCTCCATGGCCTCGCGCCGCTTGTCCAGCTGGCGGCGGTGCGCCATCACCGCCTCGATGCGCGCGCGCTTGGCCGCCACGTCGCGCGCCGCCGCCGCCGCGCGCTGCTTCTCCGCCGCGCCTGCACACACATCTGTATATATGAAAGCGGATTATACTCACTCACTCATTCATTCATTCATTCACGCGAAATTTCGACCATTGTAAATACGAGTCAAAAGTTTGAAAATCAATTAAAAGCACATCCGCGTGGGAAAAGCTATGTACAATAGCTAATCACCTATATAAAAGTTCTAATAATAATAGCACAATTGTATTTGATCACTGCATTATTTAAATTTGGCACGACACGAAAATTTTATCTTAATATATATAATTCGAGTGTGAGTGTGTATGTCACTGAACTCCTCCTAAACGGCTTGACCGATTTGGTTGAAATTTTTTGTGTGTCTTCAGGTGGATCCGAGAATTATTTAGATTCACAATTGGACCCGGTAGGTGGCGTTGCTGTCGATATATCACCAAAACATTTTTTAACGACTGGACCGATTTGGATGAAATTTTTTGTGTGTGTTCAAGGGGATCTGGGAATGGTTTAGATTCACAATTGGACCCGATAGGTGGCGTTGCTGTCGATATATCACCAAAACATTTTTTAATTATAAAGCGGTACGAAGTACGCCGGGACAACTTGTATGATTATATAAGTAACTAGCTGCCCCAGCGAACTTCGTACCGCTCTATAATTAATAAACAAATAATAATATGGTGACATATCGACAGCAGCGCCACCTACCGGGTCCAATTGTAAATCAAAACCATTCTTGGATACACCTGAAGACACACAAAAAATTTCAACCGAATCGGTACAGCCGTTTTTGAGTTTTAGAGTGACTAACGCACAGCAATTCATTTTTATAATATATGATATAGCCTAAGTCACCCGGGGATAGTGTAGCTTTCCAACAGTGAAAGAATTTTTCAAATCGGTTCAGTAGTTTTGAAGCCTATTCGATGCAAACAAACAAACAAACAATCAAATCTTTCCTCTTTATAATATTAGTATAGACAAGACAAGACGTTTACCAGCTTCAGCGCTGCCCGCCTGGTCCTTGGCGATGGCATCGGCCAGGCGCTCCGCCTCCTCGCGCTCGCGCCGCTGGTACTCCTCCAGCTGCTCGCGGAGGCTCTGGTTCTCTTGCTCCTGCACGGGACGGACATTAACACTGTACCGTGGGTATCGCACGCGTCAGCCAAATATCACTGAACTTATAAAGTGTACAATGTGTATTGTTAAAGTCAGTAATAAACCGAATCGAACAAAGTGCAGTCGTGTTCTACTTCTATCTTATCGCTTTTCCTCCCCGCCTCGGACTCCACCTCACACAAACGTAATGCCCTAGTATCAATAATGGCCAACAACAGGGCACGGGTCCCTTGCCAGATGACGTTATAATCGGGTTTTCCGTTAATACACCTTAAGACAGCTCCCTAAGTTCGATACTCTGCAACGTGTCCACCTTTCGACCATTCCGGGGTGGCTGTTTTAAGGTAACGGAATAACCCATCACAGCGAAGACATATTTGGCGCAAACGTCACCAACCATAGCGCTGCCGTTCTAAGGGTAAAGGTAGGTAAGGGTAGGTAAGGGTATGTAAAGGGTAGGGTACGATACGGCGAGGTGTTATTATCGTGTGTTGTCGTCAGTGTCACTGTGTGTGTGCAGTGTGACTGACCATGTCGAACTGCTTGTTCTCGAGCTGCATCAGCTGCGAGATGATCTCCTGCTCGCGCAGCTGGTACACGGAGCGCAGCTCGTCGCGCTGCTCGCCCGCGCGCTGCGTCTGCAGCTTCTCCCAGTCCTGGGGGGCATTTATACATTATACAAATAAAGGGAAAATACGAAAATCGGTGATTTATAGTTACATTACTGAAAAAAACCATTATAAACGGATCATACTAATTACTTATCTGTAAGTTAGTACAGAACAATTTTTTTAATTGTTTTTCATGGTATTAAGGTAGCAAAAGAGTATGCAGCACCACCCTTCCGCTGATGCCTGTGACAGCTGTGTCCGACACAGAACAAGACTCAATGGGGACTAGGATGGTTAGTCCGGATAGGGGACGGGGTTAGAACATTGGTTGGTTAGTTTGTTAATAAGAATCAGGACTAGGAAGGGGACTTTTAGTAATTGTTAGTCCTGCTAGTTGTTGATAGTAATAGTCCAGTTAGTAATTGTTAGTAACAGTTTTGTTCTAATTCGGTCACAGAAGCGTCCCCTACCCTTGAGGACTGAAATGGTCGCCTCTAAAAGGTGTAGCCGGCTCCACACCTTTTCAATCGGAACACAATTGCTGTTAAAACAATTATGACACGGTAGAAATGGTACCAAGTATCGTGGCGGGCGGTAGTACCCCGGGCGAACTCTAGGATCCACCACCAATTAAAACGCAATGGTCCAAGTACCCAGGGCCACCAGACGTCATGTATTTTCTGATGGACGAAATGTGGACGATTGGGTAGTGTGATCACCTGACACCTGGAAATTGGCCGTTTGACCAAGCTAGCAGGTAGGCATACGATCGTAGTACACACTAACACTACCCAATCGTCCACATTTCGACCGTTTGGTGGCCTTGGGATCTTGCACTACAATCATCAATCAAAATCCCAACTGGTGTGTAAACCGTTCAAATTAATTCAATAAACAAACAAATGTACCGACCTGCTCGGCCTCGATCCGCTGCATCTCGAGCGTCAGCGACGTGTCGGCGATGCGTTCCTGCTGCTCGAGGATGAGCTGCATGTTCCGCGCGCGCTCCTCGTACAGCTGCACCGCCGCCATCTGACGCCGAACGACAACGTGAGTGTTTAGTCACTTCACGTCATAGATATACAATAGACATAGATTGGGTATAACAGTAAAAGAGAGCTACCGAAGCTTACGGTACTTTAATGTGTTAGAAAGAGAGAGACCTTAATTTATTTGATCAGTGGCCTAACTGTCAATTTGTGTTGTGGACACATACATTATTTGGCTAATATTAATGAAAAATTAAAGTGTTTTTATAACATTATTAGAATGGTTACTTGGAGTTTTAGGTATAAAAGTGAAGTTAAACTAATTTACTTAAGCAATTAAAACCAATTTCGATGCACACATGAATAATTGAACAATTAAATTGAATGAACAATTAAAATTTGAAGAAATCATTCATTACAAACCCATAATGTGAACGAATTGTGCGCGCGGTATAAACTACTCCACTAAGGGCCAGTTTCACCGGTTACGGATAAAGTTCCGGATAGCCCTAGGAATTTATCTGCCACTTAGTGACTTAACAGTTGACGGAGCGGCAACGTCGCTTTTTTGCGTTTCGTTACTACTACGTAAATTATTGTCATTTGAAAATTATTTTGAAAACTTAATTAATAAAATACTTTTTGTTCAAAATAATCCAATTAGACTTTTTTTAATATTTTCAAGTATAATTTTATCATTATAGAACGAAAATAGTAGGATTCATAATAATATGATTTATTACAGATCAAATTCCTAATGTGTTATAGAAACGCCACTTGAAACATTTTTTTATCCGTCAAATAACGCCTAACAGCCACTTGAACTGGCAGATACCATAACCAACACTTTTCTCTGTCACTTCTATCAGATTACCTGAGATGCCAAAAGTTGTAGTTTATCTGGGAGTTGAGTTCCTAGGGCTATCCGGAACTTTATCCGGAACCGGTGAAACTGGCCCTTAAGGTCGTTAACCACTCTTGGCATCTAAAAAAAAGTCCTCTGACAAATGCACGTTAAACTATAAAAAACGTAATATTACGGACTATAGCTGTTGTCTATCTTGTATAGCCAGCACATATAAATGTAATACAATCGGTCGACAACTGGTTGCGGTCGCAATACCTTGCTGGTGCGGTCGACGACCGGCTCCCCGGGCTTGGCGCGCGCGGCGGCCGGCGGCGGGGGGCTCGCGTCCCAGCTCGGGTACTCTATCTCACCTGCGAACACCACGACAACGTCATCGTATACACGTTTTAGAGGCAACCATTACAGTCTTCAAGGGAAGCAACACATCTATGACCGACTAAGAACAAGACTCTTACTAACCGGACTGTTTCTAACAACAATTAACAGGTCTAATTATCACTAACAGTCCCTGTCCCAGTCCTCATACTTATTAACCAACTAACCATCTAATGTTATAACACCGTCTTCTAAACAGACTAACCGCTAACCTAGTCCCCATATCAGTCTTATTCTAAGTCGGTCACAGTTGTCACGGGTGGCAGCGGAAGGTGGTGCCGCATGCACGTTTGCTACCTTAATACCATGAACAAAAATTCAACACAAAATATAAACTGCAATGGCCAATGCGGCTTACATTTTCGGAATAGGCCGCATCTGGCACGGTATTTAATACTACTAGTGAGTATTAAGCGTCCACTCACTGAGCATGTCGTCCAGCTGCGACTCCTGGCTGGGCGGCTTCACCTGCGGGTTGGTCGTGAACGACGGGTACCGCAGCAGCCAGTCCTCGTAGCCGCCGGTCAGCGCGAGCGGCGGCCGCGAGTAGTGCACCTTCACGTCCCACTGTCGACACATCGACGAGAGTTACAACACCACCCACATTAGACCGACTCAACTACCGACCGACGCCAACGCAACTGAAGGCCTTGACAAAGCTAAAATTGAATTGCTTTATATCTTCTATCGTAAGGTTGAATTTCGAACGTAAAATATATAAAATTCACAATTGAATTTTAGTTTTGCATAGTCTTTTAGTTGAGTTGACGTCGGTCGGTAGTTTAGTGGGTCAAATGCGCGCAGACCTTTATTATGGGTACTCACGATATGTATGGTACGCCGATATTTCGACCCAGTCGCATGGATCGCGGTCACGGCTGGACTGCGGTGGCGCGGAGAAACTTTTGACAGGTGACACTTGACACTAATACATTGGTCTATCTACCAGACGTCTATTTCGTTTTTGCGCCACCACACTGACCACATCCTACCGCTCAACAGTTGTAACTTTTTCGGACTTACATAGACCTCTCAGCGCGTTACACCGACTCCACCCAAAATCAATTCAAGAGGGAAATCATTGAACAATACCCCCTCTACAATACAACCCTGTAGCCCAGTTGGTAGTGGGCCTGCTTGCGAAGCGATGGGTCCTGGGTTCGATTCCCGGCCGCGGCGGATGTTAATGTGACAGATAATTGTTTATTCTCGGGTCGTGTGTGTTAGGGATGTGTTGTGTGTGTTGTCCACGCCACCCGCGACACAGGGAATCCTAGTGCGGGGGGTATGAGTGTGTTAACGTTTACTATTATTATTATTAATGAACTTTATTGCTACCCTTGAGGACTAGGATGTTCGCATCTGGAAAAGTGAAACCGGTCCAAGGTAATCCAAGATGGTGCGATAATTCAAGTGATTGTTCACTTCTTATATGAAAAAGAGCCGACGAACGAGCAGACACCCAAATGGTGGGTGGTCAACGTCGCCCACGGACGTCAGTAACGGCGAGGGCGACCGATATGTACTCGGTATTATGTAGTGATGGCGTTCGTATTGTTTAGTGTACAATTATGTCACTAAGGTGCGAAGTGGGGGAAAATTCGGTCAATAGGCGTACTCTTCATACAGCTATCCCTTTCTATCTAACAAGTTCCGTAATTGACCTTGAGCAGGATGGTCTTGAGCAGGTAGAGCGTCTTCCCGGGGATGACGGCGCTGCTGTTCCAGTCCAGCATCACGATGAGCTGCATGCTCGCGCGCTCGGCCCACACGCGCCGCGACTCCGCCGGCAGGTTCTGCTCCAGCACGTTCGCCGATTGCCTGCCGCCACCCACCGGCATCGTCAGCGCAACCCATGGACTGTCCCACTGGCCACTGGTCTCCTCTCATACCGGCCCATAGTCCGCCATTCCGGCCAAGTGCGGATTGGCGGACTTAACACTCTCAAGTGTGCAGGTTTCCTCACGATGTTATCCTTCACCGAAGCAAGCGATAATGAAATTGTTATACACACATAATTTTTCAAAAATTAAAGTTGCGTACAGGGTTTGTACCCTGGCCCCGTGGTTCCAGAGTCTGATATCAATGACAACAAAAATGATCCGCTTGTCTGCAAAATGGCTTAACCAATTTGAATGCGGTTTGCATTGATGTATGCAAGCTTGGAGTAACATTAAGTTTCTTATTTCAATCGGTTCACAAACAGGATATGACTATTTAAGAAATCCCATTCAAACAATTTGTCGGTGCAGGAACAAAGGCAAAATTTTGTTCAAATCTGCATATTCATGTTAATGCCCTATGCCAGCCCGGTGTTTTCATCATGAAATCGCTAGATTACTCATGGTTAATGAGCCACACATCAGCAAAAAGGAATAGAACCTTTTAGATTGCAATACACTTGGATACCCTCAATATACCCTCACATTGCGCTTTGCTCGAAACTTGCTCAAATGGTGATGGGAATGGCTGATCGTGTGATGGGATGTGTGATGGCAACTTTAATTAGTGTTAAGTACCCCGGGGAGATAACTTCCTCGGGCACACTGATGCAGGCGGGGTAGATGATGTGGGACTCCACATAGTCCCGATGAGGCCTTGTGTCTAGGAGCATTACCTGAAATAGACAACATATGGGGTGTGACATCTAATACAGATTCAAAGTTGATACACAACTTGACAGTGAAAATTCGATAAAATGCCTAATGCAGGTTTATGTTACTTAGCATAGACGAGTGTTTAAATGACACTTTTGATTGGATGAATGACTGTTATTAAAAGATGTGTCGAGAGGCTTATTCCGCCTCTTTAAAATTCAATATGTAATATAACACCTTTGTGAAACGGTGATAAATGCAAAAAAAAATGATGTAAAAAACAAAAAAAAACTGTCCATATTTCATTGCAGATTATAACTTATGTAGTTTATGTCAACTAACCTTCAGCTTCCCACTCTTGAGAATAGCATACAGCTGTTCGCTCTTGATCATCACTTCGTCTGGACCTGGACAAAAAATACATTATTAGCAGTCATACAAAATCCAATAGCCATAATTTTGACAAACAATACCTTTCTCATTTTTTTGAAGTGAATACTTCTTTAGTGTCGTTGTAATTTGGAATTCGTTGAAACGGAAATTACGCGAATGAAGCATCGGCAAAATGGCGACTAACGTAAGCAAAGCGTAACATCAATATTTGGACTGACAGTATTCGTTGTTACGAAGTTTCACTTCTAGCACGTGTGTATTGCACACATTTAGATTTTTTTATTTAAACAACCGATTAATAACAGGCAAGACACCTGATGTTAACTGATCACTGTTGCCTGTGGACATAATTATTACATAAATTGATATAAAAAATTATATAAACTATAAAAAAAATTAAATAACTGTGATGAATCATGTTACCTGGGAGGCCAGCGGGTTGCGGTGGATCGTGCACGGCCACAGCTTCCACGGCCTTCTTCCTGTTCTCCTCCATCTTCTGTTTCACCAGCTCATTCTCCTTGATGTCATTTAGTCGCTGTGCTTGTTGCTCTTTAGCATATCTGGAGTTAAATTGTTTTATGTATTTTACTAAACTGCGGCCATCAACACTAGATAAAAACTGACCCGTACTCAAGTAACATATTACGACAACATTTAGTTGAGTTTTGTTGACAAGTACATTTGGTAGCTGTGCACAAGTTAAAAAAAATCGTCATGGGAATTCAAGTTCAATATTACTAATATTATAAGTTTGTATGTGCATATCTTAGTTTGTTGTTTTATTTTAAAATCCTTGCTTTGTTAGTGATTATTGTCATAATTCTCATTATTTTGCAAAATAGAACAAAATATATTTATTAAGCGTTGACTGGTAGAGAATGCCATAGGCATTAAATCCGCCCATTGTAATTCCTAGCTTTAGGTTTTCAATAAAGAGTGAAATAAATAAACATACATAAATCTTTTCTTATTTAAAACAGCTTTTAATTAACGCTACACACTCACAGCCCCACACTAGGGTTCCTTGTGTAATGGGTGCCATGGACAAAAAGTTACACCCAGACCAAGAACTGAAATATAAACTCATAATTCAAATTTCCACCTTGCTGGGCATCTATCCCAGGTCTTTGAACGGCGATCCGGTATGGTAACCATTACGCTACACTGGTAAACATAAAGAATAAATAAGTTGAAATGCAACAGGCAGTTTTGGAATTTTACTTATCTATTACAGATGTTGATGACTGATTTTATTAGATAATATAGATAATAAATGCTTGAAACCTTTTTTTACGATATTCATCTTATTACATTACCCAGTTTGTATGAGACTAGATATTGAAACAAAGAAAATTTTACTTATTGATCTCCAGTGTATTAAAACAGATGTTGTAACTTTCCTGTATTCCAGCATATTTAAGATTTCTGCATTAACACTAAATGATTTTTTTTATTTAATATCCATATTATATTAAGCATATGCTGTGCCAGTGACTTCCTCCGCATGGAATTTTAATTATAATGGGGAAATTTTTAAAATAAAGTAGCCTAAATTACTCCTTATTACGTCAGCTATCTGCCAGTGAAAGTCCCATCAAAATCTGTCCAGCCCTGGAATGGCTGGATCAATTTTGACAGGACTGATTAACCGGAACAAACAGACAGACAAAAATTGTAAAAAATGTTATTTTGGTGTATATACCGCTTACATAATACTATGTAATTTGAGCCACGGAGTTTATTCCCCACTTACTTATATATGTGTATTGTGAATAATTACATATTTTCATTAGTAAATATTTTTTTCACTAATGGCATTGAAGATTTTTCAACTCGTAACTGAGTAATTACAAAATGAAGTAAATTACTAGAAGGATATCTGATATCCCGGCGTGGTCTACTCCACTTTTTTATTGTAGTTTATTTGTGAGATAGTTACAGCTTCCAAAAATAGTATGCACAATATCATTCATGTTAAACATTTCTAATAAGTATCAACTATGTATATTATGACCTAGCATTTGAAAGTAAATAATATGCATAACTACAGTATAAAAAGCGTACCTGTCAATGAGGCTGATTTTCAGCTTTTCGGCAGCGTCTATGGCTTTACTGGGGTTCTTCGCCCCTAGCATGTTGCTGAAGTAGGTCTTGTCCTTCAAATAGTCCTTATCTTTACTGATATATGCTATAACCCTCAGGTACTTCATGTAGTATACGTAGGAGTACTCCTCATCCCCCTTCTCCCGAGCCTCTTCAGCGCTCTCGAATAGCTTTACGGCTGTTTTGCATAACCTGCAAAGTAATATCTCACTTAGCAAATTACAGATCATTGAAATGGTTTCCATCATACAATTTTACGTAAAAAGATACTCACATCGTTGCCCTTTTCGACTTCAAATCAGGTACATTGTGCAGTTTGTCTAAATCTTCTATACATTGCCCCAAATGGAGTTGTATTCGACGCGTATCCGTCATGATGGATTTTGTAACTCTCACGACGCAGAGATAGAATTGAAGTGTTTATATAAGAATATAAACTATTAGGTATCACATTTGTCATAAATAACACTCAGATTTTCGAAAAATTTCATGAGTAGAAACAATAAAATACACAGATTTTAAGTAAATATCGGAATCAGAAAAGTTGAGACAAAAACGTCACAAATGTCAATCCTTCATTTTATTTTCATTGCATCACTTTGTCAAGTTTTTTTTTAATAGCAACATGCCTGTGGCATATTAAGCCAATGAGAAAAATACCTATTCCTTTTCCGTATTATGTAATACTGTACTTCACTCTGCTTTTATTGTAACGAATTATTTAACTTTGAAAATCGTGGATATTATTATAACAATATCCATGGGTATTCGTGGTATATCCGTGTAAAAACTCCTAATGAAGGTTTTTAATTAAAAACATTGACGAAAATACTTCATGTTAGACAATTAAAATTGGAATATGAATTTGCATTTTGCATTCTGGTTAAAATGTTCTCAATAATTTGTTAGTATTTTTCTATAAGGGTGCCCCAAATAGTTGTAGGTTTTCGTAAAATGGAACGTTCATTGATTGCTCCCCTGCCCTCAGTTCCCTCCCCCCTAGAGCACCATTGTGTTTGTGTTATGACGTTTTGCTTCTGTGTATAGCCGTTTTCTGTTCGTTTCCCGAAAACCGAAAAGCCGAGGCCGAGATAGCGCAGCGAAGTGCGCAAGTTTTCCTGCGCAATGTAATGTTTCTCGTTCCCACTGGTCGATTGCGGTGTTCCATTTAGTTTTTCAGCTGATCACGCTTTCCACGGGCGTTTCGCAGACGGCGCGTGTGTCATGTGCGAGACTGTTGCGGCGTAGCGACGTAGCGAGACGAGTGTTCGTGTTCTGTGTAGTAGCTAGTGTCAGTGAAAATGTTTTCAGGGCTCACCAATCAGGTCAGTAAGGTCAGCTCGTGGATGGGGGCCGCGAAGGGCGAACCTCAGGAAGAGGAAGTGCCCACCCCGACCAAGGAAGCGACGGGCGAGGCGTCCGCCGCAGAGGGCGAGAAACAGAGGTACGTAATTCTTTGTTTACGTTTTTCATGCACTCCTTTTCCATTCAGAGTAATGTCGCGGGTTTAAAAATCAGAATATTGGATCGATAGCAGCACGGAATTGGGTCACGAGCGACGTTTAATGGATGCGTCCCATTGTCCGCATTAATGAGGTAAAAATCTGGTTCCATATGATATGTCTCAGACTATCAAACCTATCGAGTTATTTGATCTGCAGTGCAGTATTCTTCAGGTCTACGGAAAGTCTTGTGATTTTTCATCTGATTGCATAACATTATTGATCCAGGAGGACTGGTATGGTGAGCACAGGTTCTGTAGGACTTATAAAACATGAAGAAATGCTTCATCATCATTCATTTGAATGTTACAAGTAGCAATAAGTGATATTAAACAGGCAATATTGCTTGATAATGGATAATAGTTGATTTGTACACCAATTGCTACATTCTTATTAGAAGCTGATGATAATTCATTTGTTAGTGTTATAACTGTATAACAGCATAATGAAGGATCGAATCATTGAAATATCAGCCATTTCAAATATAACTGAAGTCTTTCCTAATGAGGGAAGAGGGTCTTTTTATGCAAAAGAGAATATCCATTGCTAAGTGGCCACACCAGCCAATAGATGGAAGAATGATGGGAAAGAAAGAAAGAAGTGAAGAAATAACTTTTTTTCTTTTGAATGATAGGACTAACTACATCCCATTCGAAATTGATCTCAGTTTTATGGTGACATCTAGAGATTAAAGAGAGTTTCTTTTTTCTCAACTACTACAACTGTATCTAAATGTTAAGTAGTTTCAAGCAGTTAATTTATTTCAAGTACCTAGAGTAATTTTATTCATTATAGACCAATATTTTCAGCTAACTTAACATGCCTTGAATGGTAAAAAATATTTTTTTGCATCTAAAATACATAACCGTACAGATCTGCCTTCTTTGTGTATAAAATCTCTCACCTGCACAAGCAGTAGTAACTGACAAGTTATATAAAAGTAGGTTTTCTTTTTTATAGCAATTTATTTTTTGGCTGTCTGCCAGAAGGATCGGTCTTAGGTCATTGGGGCCAGTACTTAGAATAGGTGTCCTGTAGTGGGCCATTACTGGGTTGAAGCCAATTGATCTGTGTGGGGATTGGATCCAACCTCTAGTGATCGGAATGTATGTGACAAGAATGGAATTAGTTCCAGTATAGAAGTAACATTTTACAAAAGCTGTTCAATATTTTCTATGGTCTGGTTATTACTTTGGTGTTATAAATGTCCTTTGGGCGAACAGCGGGTGGCACGTTTGCTCCTTCATTGGCTTAAAATAATTCTAAGTGCAATTTGAAGTTAGCAATTTGCACATGTCCAGTTAACTAACAAATGCTTACCTTTCTCCAACCATTCTTTAACACTATATCCACATCTTGTTCTTTATTCTCACTTTTATGGAATATTTTCTATATTCTCTTTATAGTCACCGTCGTTCATGGTCGCGTGCAGTTACACGCCACAAGTTATGCGCACCGAGAATCGTTAAATTTATTGACGACCAGATTCTTGCGGGTGGGTGGGAACTTCTGTCTGCAATATAGACGTCCGTCTGCAATATTGGATGCTATTATCAGTCATCACTTAATTTAAAACAACTGTTTGTTTGCAGCCCAACTAAAGGGGGTAGCAAGCTGGACCTGATCACCAACGTCAAGTCGCAGATGACCGGCTGGCTGGGCTCCGGCATCCAGATCCCGGGGCTGAAGAAAAACGAGGTCCCGCCGACGGAAGTGACCGAAGCGCCCCCGCCGGAGCCCGAGGCGGAGCCCAAGCCGGAGGGCAAGGACGATGATGATAACTCTAGGTATAATAGGTACGAGGGGCGGGCGGATAAATGAGTTTAATTTTCTGTTAATCATCTTGCTTTCGTCTCGTGTTTCTGGACTGGTAATTTGACAAGATGATGGAGCTTGCATGCTGAATTTTTGCGGACGATATTAGTTTTTATTAAATTTGTGTAAAATTTCGGAATCCTTAATTTTTAGATCCTTTTGGGGATTATTAATCCAGTGCCGTCAGTTTCCATTGTAAATCATTAAAAAAAATTAAAGGGATTATTTATCTATGTGAACAGACATTCTAAGTATACTACATTTTACAATTGTGGAATATTTTTGGAAGAAACATTGATTTGAAGAAAGAGTTAACTCTATAAAACTTTATTGGACAATATTGCAGACCATCTTATTAGAATATCATTACATGGGCACCTAAAAAATAAGAAAGATCACAGGACTTTAATTTTCTGGCTATGTGCAGAGGTCAAGGATAGAATTAAAGCGCAATCTGTCTAAAAAGAAAAAGATCTCGAATGACGATAGTTCAGTAAGTTTTGTACGCAAGCTCCTGCATCATAATTTATTATTATGTAACCTAAGTTCAATTCATTCATCAGAAATATTTCGCCGCGCAATCAGTGATACAAAATTGACGATGTAAAACTGAGTATTGGTTCTAAAGTATTACCTCATAAGAACTCACATGCTTTGCAAGCTCGCGGCACTCGCTCATATCATAGTTTGAATAGTTTTGCTATAATTGGAATGCTTTTTGGATAATCTTATGATTTTTCAGCTTCCTGCACTCAATATTGGTGTATTATTCTCAAAGCACATCTATTTATTGGTCTAAATTTTATTTACTGCACATTATTGGACGAAATTGAAAATATCGCGTGGAAATTTTAGGTATGTTCAGAATTTCTACAAAGCGGAGGATCACTTCGACAGCAGGACGAAGCACGCAAATTACAAATTATGTAATCCTCTTCAAAATTATGTTTAAAAATACTCCAGCATTAAAAAAGACATTGCAACATTAAAAAAACATCATCCATAGTGTTCATTTACATTTTTAATTTCCGTTCCAATTTAAAAAAATGAATAACATTCGTACGTAGTACCTACGTGACTCGATAGTAATTACTCGAGATTTCGGGGAGTCAGTTCAGTCTATGAAATGAAGTACGAACTAGGGCCCATTCATTTCAGAATTTACGTTTAAAATTTAATTTAATATTCAATGTTATGTCTAAACTCATTTATTCTGCTCGAACCTCATTTTTTCTTAATTTTGTACCTTTTAGTCCATGAGTCTTAAAATTTTCGTTTTAGATTAGTTTTCTTTACTGTTTAATGAAGAACGAACAGAAATTGATAAGTAACTAGGTAACTAGTTAGATATAAATCTTTTTTAATCAACAGTCATGACAGTTAACCAGAATTAATTTCTCATTTCAGAAATTAGAAATTCTCATTGCTGCATACGAATAAAATGGACAACAAACTAGTATTGCGTCAAATTAAAAGTATACTCTATATTGACCAATTCCTCTCGCTATAACTTTTCATGAGCAAACTTGAGCATATATGTCTCCGCTGTCTGTCTGCCCCAGGTCCATTCTATCTCTTGAACGAAAATAGGTAACCATCTGGTTTTTTCACAAAATGCGTGTTACCGTGGCCGCTAAAAAAATAGGAGTTTTCTATGTTTTGTCCAGTTATTGACCAAATAATTAGAGTTATATCGCTTGGCGGTACGGAACCCTACGCGCGAGAGTCAGACTCGCACTTTACCAGTTTTTTGTGTGATAAGTGCCGTCACTTATTTCTCACCGGATCATAGATACCAGGTATCATGAGTCTTTGTTCAGCGGTTGCGCATTGACGTTCCACGTCGTTTAGACTTAGCCCGATGCTAAACTAATCAATAAGACGTTGGCCTCGTTCTCTTTCGATACCAGTTATAAATTTAAAAAAGAAAGTTTGCTGGTATTTATCGGTATGTATTATTAACATCGAAACTGTTAAAGTTAGTGTGCTCTACCACCCAAGACCTCATCTCCACTTACCGTCAGATGGGATTGTGGTCAAGCATTAACTTATAATTTATATAAAAAAAACTGTTTACAGACATCCAATACAATTTCTCGATTTCATATTTTGTGTCTCTTCGAGATCTAAAGAGGTTTTAGACACGTATGAGATCAGAATATTCATACTTTAAACCCCCAATTCACATCTAAACAATAAAATAATAGACCTAAATAGACTTTCTTTGTGCTTCAATAGAACTTCTGTGCAAAAAAACATGCTTAAATAAGTTCAAGCACTGTGTTGTCCGTCTGTCTGTCTGTTAGAGTTAACAGTTTTATTAATTTTACATGATTACTTTCAACTCTGTCATTCCAATGTGGAATTTGTTCTAATATTTGGTGACAACTGAATTATAATCCTTATTCAATTTATCCTTTCATAAATAAGTAGCAGTAGGTAATTTGCGTTGAGAGTTCCTATATCATGTCACCGTTAATGGCTATTCGTTTCGTATTATTAGTTAATGTAACAAGGATCTTATTTCCATTGTCGTTGTATTGCGACCCATTTGTCTCCGTCAGGGCGTTACGAAATTTTCATTCCTCGTATTTCCACCTTTTCGGGCTAAATAAATTAAAGTCTGGTCCAATTACAGCTCCCTGAGGAATGCCATTAGTAAATGTATTGTTTCACGAAGAGGAAACAAGATTTACTTGGTTTCTCTAGAAGAGAGTCTTGTTTGCTGGCAGTGTTGCTGTATTTGGACTAACAGCGAAAAGGATGCTCTGGATCTACCGCAAAATGGCCAAATAGCGCCTAAAACTTCTGTAACGCCTCTGGCACTTAACATCATATGGTTCTACTCGCCTGTCGGCTGTTATTAAAAAAAGGGAATAGGGCAATAAATCTTGTTTAAAAACACAATAACAAAGTAAAAACATTAATGTAAATCAAAAATATAACGTGGGTAATACCTACACATTCACACTTCCGAAACCGGAAATTGAGTTGGCATAATACAATCGAAACCCATTGGGATAGTTATTTTCAATGTATAGCGGAGCAGAGAAGCGGAGGTTCGTTATTTATTCAATATATTCACTTTGAAATAAAATATGCTCGGTAGCAGCGTAGATATGGAAAATAGTGGTTCTCTCGCCAACTCTGTTACTTTTGAAAGGATTCGTTGAATTTTAAAAGATATTCTATTTCGTTTAGGTACTGAATTTATTCTGATTTCTTGTATCATTATAGAGTGTTGTCTAAGTAGCGAACGTGCTTGTTGAAAGTGCGATTACGCCTTTGATTATACCGCTAGGGATAAAATAACGTAGTTATATCAGCCTGTCGCGTCACTCAAGTTCGTTTTTCACTCTTGAATATCTGCACTGGAATATTGTAGAGTTCGTTTTGGTTTTCAGGACAGACCCGTAACTTATTGAGTACCGACTAACATTCTTCCTCACGAAACTTATAAAAGTTTAATTTAAATAAACGACTATCGCTTACTGTGTTTCTTAGTTTCGAAGCAGCTTTGAGTAACATAAATGAAATTTTTAAAATAAAAATTGATGACATGTACCATTTACTTATTCAGTTTCTTTTTATCTACTACAAATAATCTATCAGTTGCATTAAGATCTTTGTTTAATCTCTTCGCTCTTTGCGTAGTAAACTCTTTGTGTACTTTTAATTTATACGATCTTGTGACAGCGCGACTGGCGGAGCCGACAGCAGGCCAGCTTCTACTGGCGGCACCCCGACGGAGGAGCAGCCAGGCGGCGTGGGCAATGGTAAGGCTTCGAATATACGAGTAGTTAAGAGTTTATTCAGTAGTTGATAGCTAGTTGACGGCGAACAGTACAGTGGGACAAGACTATATGCATACTAATTTCAAACTTTGATCATGAAATAGTAAAACTTTTCGGGAAGTTGATTATGAATAAGATGTTGTGGGGAGCTTAGAGTTGGTTAAGTATTGTCTGAACTGTCTCAGACTTGCCTTTGAGAAAGATTCAATTAACTTTTGCTTATTGTTATAAGGCGTCATTGACAAGATTCCATAGTTATACAGCTAATATAATATATAACATCAATAACAGTGATACGATTATAGTCTTTTGATTGTTTCGATGATTATAACCATCTTAATAGTTATCTATGGTTATGCATTATATAACGTCACCATAGTATACCTTGTAATACTCGTACAATAGTTGTCATACAGAGCTTGATGTATGACAGCATTGACAGCTCCCCATATCTGTTACATTACCTTATTGATGACGCCTATAGTAATGCCCCTTTATGAATTCCCTTATATCCTTGTCTTGTCGTACACATTATGCTACGACGAATTACTTGCACAATGGTCCCACTGTAATTTGATCCTTAGTAGTAGAAAAGTAGAAAAAAGAGCAAATGTTCAAAATAATAAGCACTTTACAACATTCATTTCAATTACTATGTCGTAAATTGTAGATAACTTTTTTTTCATCATGACGTTTTGTCATTATCATGTTTTTTTTGTTTGTAGATGCTATTTTTACTATAATTTCCCATTCGCACAGTTCCAGATACCCAGAGTAGAAAGTTTTTCTCGGTTGATGCTATTGAAGTTCCTGATATGCAAGAGCGTTAGTATTTTTTTGTTTTATTATTTGTAACAGATTTGTCGAGATGTCAGTATCGGTATTTACTTTTATATTTTAATAATACTTAATGTTTATCGAATCGTTTTTTGGTTTTAACACATTTCGACAGATCTGTAATTTTGTTTTGTTTGCGCATGCGATTTCTAATCAGAAGTTTTACTAACTTAATAGTTACTTTACCATCTAAGACTTCATCGCCACTTATCCTCAGGTAGGATTATAGTCAACATTTATAACAAGCATTAAAATAACATAATTATAATTACTCCATGGACTATAAGAAGCTAAAGAGATGCGATTGAAAAAGTGTTGCTTTTTATCTAAGTTTCTAAGGCTTTAGTGATATTGCTGACGTACCTAATACGCATAAATGTTTAATCTCTAAAGACTTCTATGTACGCACTTATCCAATTGACCGGTGAAAACGTCGATCAGTAATGTACCAGCTAGCTCGTTAATTTCTTTATCAAACTTGAACATTTCTGAATCACTGATATCTGCAATACATTGTGTGGGTAATATGTCACAACAATGAACAGTTTTACTTCTTTATCATACGTTGCAGCTTCATCCTGTACGTTCTCTTAATAATCAAATGTTGGTTCATTTATTTTACTTTGTTTTATCACTGTTTTAGAACCAGTGTTAGTTTCAACACCTTAAATCTCGTTACTATAACATGATGCTATCAGCGCCCAAAGAACAAAGATATAAAAGTGTTCAGTATTCGGAATGAACGTTTAGTTCTTTTCTACTGGCATCGTTGCTGCTTTCGATATCTGTCTCATTTGTGGTTAGCAGTTTACCTTCACGCTTTGTTCCTTTACCTCGTTATAGTCGTTAACATGGTCGTTTCTCGTTCAACACAGTTCAGTGGCTTGCAGCGCAATGCGTTTAAAAATAATTGTATATTTCCATTCTGGTCTTTTTAAATAGAAACGACATTTCAACGCAATTAGTTTTATTTTTAATGTTTCATTTTTTCTTTTTTTTTCTTTTCATTCTTCTTAGTTTCTGAAGTCTAAACTAACGATTAAGATTAACTTAATACGTAATTTGGCAACTATTTCATTTGCAGTACCTATTATTAATGGGCAAATTGAACCTTATTTACCCGGATGTTATATATTACACACTTACGTATCTACTGTAAATGTGTAATGCACTTTCGTCCGTCCGTAACAGCAACACAAATTTTAAGACATGCTTGCAATATAAACAATACATAGAACTGGAGTGTGAAAATGAAATATAGGTTGCGAGTTTTACAACGTCCAATGTAAAAAGGAGACTAGGATGAGTAGAAATACCTCGAGCCGTGGTTTTGTAATGACAATGCCTCAGCATAATTTAGTAGCGTAGTTTTTCCTGAACAAAGAAAATACCATCGTCATATAGGCAGCCGCGTTGTGTAAACGCACGTGTTTGCACGGTTTACATGCAAATAGAGTTCAGTACCTGTCGCCCGAGGTGGAGGTGGTGTGGACTCCTCAATATGGAGATCGATTCTGTTTGAGATTGAAATATATCCGATACGTACACAGTACACTTGTATGGTACGATGTCACCTGGCTTGGTATTCACGTTTTATTGGGTTTTGGTTCATTCACTTGCGTTCAAGTCCCGTACGATGAAATGTAATATCTGTAGTCAATTCAATATAATTTAGGACCTCTTAGGGCCGTTTTCCATAAGTTATGTTTGCATCTCTGGATAAGTTAGTTAGATACTAATCCGAGACTAAATCACCATTTACCATATGGGGGGATTAAAGTCAATTAACTTTTACTTAATACTAATAAATAAATTAACACTTTAATCAGAATACATTTGTATCTAAATACGCAGCTAAGAAAGCACACAAAGATTTTTGTTGAACGCTTAAAAACGATAGACCCTATTCAGTTGTGTGCGTTCTCCGGTGCGTACAAATGTAGCGCGCACACAGATTTAGGCCTCACCAACTAGGGTGAAGATAACCTTCTGTTCTTTATACATGCTGGTATAATGTTTTAAATTATTGGAGAATGTATTGAAAAAAAATGCGACAATTGAATGCCTTGATAAATGTTCTATCTAATCCCACTATAAATTGATCACCAGTGACAACCAAGGCGGTCGCTGGGGCGAAGTCCCTGGGCAACTTCCTGTACTCGGCGGTGAACAAGGCCGGCGCCAAGGTCAGCGAGGCCGGCGCCAAGATCAAGAAGACCGTTGAGGAGAACGTGAGTACTGTAGCGGTGACTGTGTGAGTGTGGCAATGTGTGCGCGTGCGTGTGTGTGAGTGCGGGTAGGTATTTTGTGTGTGTGTGTGTGAGAGTGGATGCGAGTGATCGATAGATGTACGTAGATAGAATTTAGAGTAATAAGTGAGTTTCGATTTTATATTTTTGCGGTAAGTTAATAATCAAAATTTTCAGGTGATTACACGGTACAAAACTGTTATTAAGAGTCGTGTAGAGACTCGTTCGCGTTTTATTGTTCTATTCCCTATACCTTATTTTCTAGGGCCTATAATCTATAATCTAGCCTACATAGGAATGTAGTTTGAATACATCGTAGAAGAAGCCTCGATACTCGCAGCCTTGATACTCATATATTTCCCGTGTCGTCTTCTTACTAGTTTATTTCTTGGTTTGTTAGGTTTAACTTTTAATTTGATTGACAATTTACTTAGTTTTCGCTGTACTATGTTTAATTTTCCCGACGGAGAGCTATGCCATATACTTTTATAACTACGGGGTAATCACTCCTTTTAAGCTACGATTACCTACATATCTTCGTATACGTCTGCCTCGGCCGGGATCGAAACTGGAATTGCTCTCTTGGCAAACGGGGACAGCTTTTTTTATGGCCAGAAGAGCTGACGAAAAGCAGACTAGCCGATTGGGTCCCAAGTCTGGTAATTTTTAAATACTTCAATTGCGTCGTATTTGAATAGATTGACCATTTTGTAATCAAATGGGTACGTAACTATTCCGATACGACGCAATTCAAGCGTTAATTTGTATTAATTCACAGTATAAGGCAACATAATAATGTTATTTAAATTAATGAAATAATAATCATATTATTTAAATTAATGAAACTACATAAATAAAAAGTGTGTGCAAATCACATGTTGTTAAAAGGCTCGAGTCTCCCGAGTGTTCGACTCATTCAAGACTCGAGCCTCCTGTGAGAGCTCGAGCTTTAGCCTCGAGCCTTATTACCAAGGCTCGATTCGCAACTCGAGGTTTGTTTTAGAAGAACACAACACATCGGCCTAATAATATTTGATAAGATTTATTTTTTAATTTTGTATGGTAGGTACATATAAAATAAAAAAAACTGATCGAAATCAGAAAAAAATAATTCTACAATTAATTATTACAAAACAAAATTGGAAAAATGTAATTATTCTATCTTTAACCACGAAGACAAGCACATGAGGCCTTGATGTTTTTGTTGCTCAGCCTGTTTCTTTTTTTTGTAATTAAATTTATTACCAGACTTCGAGAAAGCCTGTTCACTAGGAACGCTAGTCGCTGGTATTGACAAAACTTCAATGCAATTTGAGCCGGGGTTGACACAGACATTTCTTTTTGTTTTTTCCACCATATTAATACATTTGTGTTCTCAGGCTCAATAGGCATATTTATGTACATATCTACTTCATCTGCAATATTTAAGGCATCCGGCATACAAACAATTACTATGATACGTTTATGTACGTTATGTACGTTTATGATCGCTCTGGAAACACCTCAGAAGAACATTCATTCCAGTTTGCTGTGGTAAATAACATCTCGAGAATCGGACTGTACATGTTCGTCACGAGGCCAATTGATGCGGATGAACCTCCAATCTTCGGCGAGGGGTGTGGTGTTATCCAGCTTGAGTTGGATAAAGTTTTTAATAACGAACCTCTCGAGTTTCTCGAAGGATTGTTATCAAAGATATATTCTTTGGAAAGTTGTTTGCTCAAGTCGTAAGTTTCACGTGCGAGAAGACTAAACTTCCTCTAAGCTACTTAACTATTTTCTTATTCAGTTTCAAGTTTTGTTCATGTAGATAGGAACTTGCAGAATATAACCAACTCTTGAGCACGCTGCTGTCTGAAATAATAGATTTGTATGATGCGGAACTAGGACGTTCTGGCGTTAACTATGTATAATCATTTTCAAATAGGAATACTGTTCCTATACCTATAGTGTCTATATCTAGTATCTATACCTATACTGTTATCTATACATATCATGAAACTGTCACTGTTACGTGTCTGTACATGGAAGATATTTGAGAACAATTATTGATAGTATTTATTCAACAACAGATTCCATGACAATGATTTTTAGAATTTTTGTCTGTTTGCATGTGTGTTTATTTCGGATAATGTCAAAAACGGCATAAAAATTTGGATGCGCCTTTCTTAAATCCTTTTCAAGAAGTTTGAAGTATGTGCAGGTTTTCTCACAATATTTTCCTTCTGCAAACCAAGTGATAATTCATTTCTAATAGGCGCATAGCTTTGAAAACAGAGTTTATGCCTTTGAAATCAGAGGCATAAACTCGAACCCAGACCCTGCATGAGTGCATGAGCCTGAGTTCAAATTTATCGTGGAAACCACTACGCCATCACTTCAGCATTTGCTAATGTCTACAATACATGGAATTCTAGTCCTAGATGTTTTAGAGTTAGTGTGCAGTTAGATCTTCGAAACGCCTTCGCGTGTATACTTCAGTTTTTCAAGAAATTCAATACGGAAAGCAATTTGCTGCTGCGTTGTGGTTGGGAATTCCTTGTACAGTTTCCCGAGCCGTCTGCGCTCGTGTTTCTACAATGTTACTTGTTATTTCTCTGAAGCAATTTCCCTCCGTCGTGAATACTGGTGTGGAATTTTCTCGAAGGTTCTCGCAGCGCTTTCATTGTTAACGCTAGGCAAGTGTTTGTTTACCGCTGTTTGTATTAACCCCTGGAGTGTCGAGACCCCCGAATGTAAAACATGGCCAACGTGTCACGCCTATTCGTAACTCGCGCGATCTTGTCGCTAGGTCATCGTAAAAATGAATTGTACGGGATTATGTTATAATTATATCACATAAATTATACATCATTGTTATCACAACGAAATTGCCTAACACCTAAAACAATTAAATTAAAGCAAAAAAACTTACCTATGTAAGAAATTATTCAATTTCTTTTCAACTTCGAAATTTTCAAACACAATGGAGACACATTTTTTCACATTTCACAACTCACAGTGCACATTAATCAAAACTAACACTATCACTACTTAGTATACATATTTACGCATCGATATAATATATTATTTCATTTGGAAACACAGTAATTACGCGGTAAAAGAAGTTAGAAAACTAACACGAAAACGGTGCCAATAGCGGCATATTTATAGCGAGCCGCTTAGCGGCCGAAGTTATTTTATTTTTGGTCAATTTTGTGGTAAATATTGTTATCAATATGTTGCTAGATTAATTTGTAATACTATAAAACCAAACAAAATCAAACTCGCTGTACCTATATTTATAATGAAAATATACACAGCTTGTCGACTTCAACGACACTGTAACTATGTTGTTCAAAAGTTATTCACTTTTTTCACCAACTTTTATATCACCATTTACAAAACTAGCACTTTACACGTAATCTGCACAACTTTTCCAGTAATAATAAGTAAAAATCTCATCAGTTAATTCACCGTTTCCTTCTCGAAAACTATTTTATAAAATCTTGTGAACTCAAATGACGCGAAACGAGCGTAGCGACCGTACTGTACAACTTTCAAATAAATATTTTCCTGTTTATCATTCGACTTTGCAGCCAATCACAGTCGGTATTTCGTAGCTAATGAACGTAGGTTCAATTTGAATCCAACCAATGAAATCAAAATATTATGAAATAGACAATAATCGTCCTTCAATACGATTGTATTTAGTTTGCCCCTCCGTCGGGGGTGCACTTCACGTTGGCCTAGAAAAATTTTTGCCCCGACGGAGGGGACAACTACACTCGAGGGGTTAATGGTTACTTTATTATTGCTAATAATTAAACAGGTATGTCATAGGACAAAATTATGAATTAATAAGTAACGCCACTTCTCATAGCCCCACACTAGGATTCCTTGTGTCGTGGGTGCCATGGATTACTCACAAAGACAAGAAGACACTCAACAGAAATTTAAACTCATCGTTTAAATTTGCTTGGATTCATAACCTGTAGCCCAATTTGATTAAATTTACCGAATTATTTATTTGAGTACAGCTCCGTGTAACAAATAACTTCATTAGAAAAGGCACTCAGCGGAGCATTATCGATCTGAGATTTTATTATTGGCCTCGGCGACGCTGACTAATAGGCTATGCGAAACTGAAAGCTTTGGCTCTCTCTTGTTCTCCTATAATGTTTTCAGCGTAACCTTCATAATTCAATTATTGGAAATTGTTTTTCCGAATTTCGTTGAAAGGTAAATTAGTTAGAAAACGTTTGACAATGGATACAATGAACGCCTGATTGTACAAAACTTTGTGTAGTGTAAATTGTAATTCATGGGACAGATTGATTAGGTAAAGGTATGAAATGTATTAAATTTGTTTTGGAGAAATGATACGGCCTAGGGATGGTCGATGTTACAAAAATGTCGATGTTGGCATCGGTGTTCGATATTTATCGCATACTAAACATCGATGTTGTTCAGGCTGTTAGTTTTAATGCGCAAAATGCGCGTTAATGTAATGATTTTGCAATTGGCTATATCTCTTTTTTTCTACATACTTCCCTATTAGTAACCCCTAGTAGAACTTCACAGAGTAGACCACGCAGGCTTCATGTATTATTATGGCATCCTGGTGAAATACGCCTTACATTTCAGATATTGAGTACATAATTATTATTGAGCACGCATCTCTCCTCATCATGACTAAGACCTAAAGATTACTCCACCACGCTGCTCCAGTGTGGATTTCACTTCGAAACTTTGTAAGTGTCGTAAAAATTATGATGGTTTACGATCACCTATCTCGTCATGCATAAATAGTTGTTGCACATTTTTATTTTAGATACGGAAATACGTCTTATTAACTCATTTTTCAGCTTTTCGTACTTGCCTGTCTCCGGTAGTGAAGAAATTATGTCCTGTACCTTAACTGCATATTGATGATTGAGTTGCACTGTAACGTAGTAAAATACTCGTTATATTTTCTAATATAAATTGCTCTTCAATCTGAGCGAACCAAAGACTGGGGTCATTTGGCTAAAATGATCGTAGGCTGTTCTACAGAATCTGGTATTTTATCCAAGTGTGGTCACATTTTCGATATTGTTTCTATTGAATTAAAAGATGCAGCTAAGGTTTTAATCACTATTTATTTAGTAATTACGGAAAATTAACAATGTAATATACCGGTCGCTTGATGTTACAGAGTAGAGAGAGACAGCAATATATTAGAGCGCGCAAATAGATGCACAAATAGGCGCGAAATTCAAACATAGAACATTATGTTCAACAGTTTCCATGCCAAATGTAGAGCGCCAAGACCCAGCAGCATACAAATCAACAGCAGAATGATAATCACCCCGAAATATGATTTTTCAGCTCTTCAAATGCGCATTATTCTCATCGGCCGAATTCTGATTTAAGAACACTGTTTCCTTTTCCACGTTTGAGTGACACATTTTACGGGTTAGGTTTTTTTTACCAGAAAATTCTAATAAGTAGTTCGATATATTTCACCAAACGGTAATGCACGAATGAATATTTAATTATTGAGTTCATGATTAATTTTACTCAGTTCTATTGGAGCCGTAACACTACACCGAGATGAAATCGCGTCACGCGCCCCAAATACGGCAAGGGTCGCCGTGTGGGGAAGTTGTATTATTGAAAGACTGTATTTTTTTAAACTCGATCAATTATCTTTTATTATTGCATAAGCAATACAATAGGATGAGCTTATATAGGTCTTACACATTGTACACCTCATAGCAATGGCGATGAAGCTCTTGCGGGTGATTCCGTAGTTGGTTTATTTAAATCATCTAGTTCTTGATTTGATGGATTTGATATGTACGAGTAAACAAAAGCTACGAAATTTCTGTCACACGTCCATAATCCGGTTGCTTTAAAACCATTTAGCGCTATATCCATACGCACCGGGTACAGGGTATGTTTTTCCAAGCAGCTCTGCAACGTTTGCTTGTTTTATGACATTACCGGGATTTCAGCGTAGCTACGAAGATGTTGTTTCATTGTAACAGATTTTCAATTATTTAAACCCCTGATGACTTTAAGAAACCCTGGAAATTACCATAGGATAGTCGACTCGAAAATACATTGAGATAATTTTTGATTTATCGTTTTTATCCTTTACCGGCTCCCAAAGCAAATACTAATACAGTATAAATATTGCCAACAGGAAATAAAACGTTGAAAGTGTTGAAACGGAGCGGAGGCATGTCGCTATGTGACCCCATTCTTTCTGTTCGCTATCGCTGTGATTAGCCGGCCAGACCTCGTAGCCTTGCCGACCTGCAGATGGAAAATATCCAATTCTGTTTGCGCTAGTGTTAGGACACGTCCAATGTTGGATTGTCGTTGGATCGGTTTCTAATTGGGAATATAGAAGTTTTAGTGGGTGGGATTTGATAATGATTGGTAGGGTTTATGGAGAATGTTATGCTGTGGTTTAAGTGAAATCATACGATACATTTAAGAAACGATAAACCGATGTTGAGTGGGGTCGACGTAAATGTGTTCAGCGAGGGGCTACAGCTACGATGGTAATAGTATTGTCACGTAGACAAAAGGAAGCAAAAGTTATAAGTGCGATCGAGTATTAATATCTCGACCGAACCTCCGTAAGAGAGCCTGCGCCCAAAACTTTCAGGACTCGTTATCGCCTTCATCAGTTTAGGCGCTACCGCGCTACGCTCGATGGTTTTTGCTTTTACGATGTCATTTCTTCTTCCGAACTTGGCTACATCGATGCGTCGAATGTTGGATTGGTGCGGTCATATTTTTGGTTGACGTTTCGTGTACTATATACTCGTTCCAATGCAGGCAAGCCCATGGATGTATTGGGCGGTCTTGATCATCTGCGAACTCAGATCTTATAGCTCGATAGCAAAGTACTCTTGCTAGGGTGACAAAACGTAATTACATTGAATGGAATGATAGTAGCAATAAATTGCTCATTTCTGTCAATCACTGGACTGGCTTGGCCATCACATAAATTGTGCTGATTTACAGGTTCAATAACCGAATCGGAGTGTTCGGGAAAGTGGTAGAATTTTTCGGAGTACGCCTTAGCCAAGTCACCGCTTGGCAACGGGCCAACATTAGAATTTGGGGCGGTCCGTAATGCGGGGAAACTACGTGGAAACCGCTTTGTGGTTCGTCGAGAATCACTCTTTACCACATGTCAGGATTGCTCGGATTTCAAAATGTCGGAATGGATGTTCTAGGGTCAAAGGGCTATTATTGATGATATAAATCTCAATACGCAAGAGATCTCTTCTGATGAATTCGCTAAATACTCAGTAGAATTATGGCTTCTGTAGAAACATCAAAGCTATAAACTTCAATGCTTTAAAATGTCTTAAGGATTATTACTGTTTTACATAGGACTTAAATTTGGTTTTAGCTGTTGATTTTAATTGCTGTGGATACTTTCCAAACTTAGTTTACTTCAATAACCTATTAAAATTCAAAACATGCCGTCAGATATCGGTTTCGTTTGCCATTTAGATCGTTAGCGTGAACGATGACAACGACAAAATCTCTTTTATTGTGTAGCATTTTACTGCTTTTTTTTAATTTATTTATCCAAAAGTTTTTACATTTAATACTTATTTTAATTTCTGTAAAACTGTAGCGCAGTTTGTCGGCAGTTCACATTGCAGTTCTCCATTCCATGTTTATATTATATCTAGACTTTGCTTGCAGCTTCGCCCTCGCGGGAGGCGGAAAACGACAGTTACACTTATAATATCATAACATTTTGGATATAGCGGCTTTAACATAAAAGGCACATAATTATATGCTGTATCGGACCCCTTCAAACAAACAATCGTATGATACATTATCTTCGTATCGAGAAGCTACAGCTACATTTGCACAGTCATGCTGGTCCACTTGCAGAAAATTAAAAATTGCCACGATGGTAAGTTGCGAGACATGCAGACGTAACAGCGAATCATAAATATTTTTAGATGAAATTCCTTTTTATAAACGAGTAATAATCCTTCACTTTTCCGGAGTGAGTCCCTGGTTCCTTGTTACACTCGAATTGGTTCAACTCGTGTAGGTGGTTGTTTTCAGAGTTGTCGTAAAGTGTGACGACAGCATATTGAATTTCTTATGACCTTACCGACATCGAAAGTACGCGGTGGGCGTATTAATATGGAAATGTCAAGGGCCACGCTCCAGAAAGTAGAGACATTAGCATATTGTTATTAATACGAGGACTTTGTAAGTTGCGAATGGCAGAGTGCGGCATTGGGTTGTAATTTCACAGACGGTGGAGAGTTTCTTCGGTTACTAAGTTTATATTGGATCGCATTAACATTTATTGCCTCTCATTTAGCTTTATGGCTTAATATACATCATATGCAGGAGCATATTCGTTGACTTCACAACTTCATATTCAACAATGGGGGTTGGTTTTCCTGATCTGTCATTTGCGGCGTTACTGTAAACACGTAAGGTTCAATATTGACCATCTCACTTTTACCTGCGCCTTGCTGAAATGTTTATATGTATAATTGACTATTACAGACAGATAGTCATGAGGATATGATTGTATTTTTTTATTTTAATACTGATTAATCGATCAAAGGCACTTGATGATGAGTACCTTTGGTATAACTGACGCGATAAATGTCAAGAACGGTACCAGTTTATTGACGCTGTTATGATTTATGATGATAAAAATAAACGCTGATATAATCAAAATTTAAACAAAACATACACCGACTTCTCCCTTCTTAGAGACGTTTACCTCAAATTGAAATCTGACCAAACGGGAAATGTAAATCCGGGATATGTAAATCCTTTCAACCAAAAAAGAATATTTGTGATCGGAATAAATGGCGGAGTTCTGACGTAACAAACATAAGAAAAAAGCGAGCTGAGAACCACTTCCTTTTTATGAAGTCGGTTAAAAATAGGAGAGTTATAATTATGTGGTACGTTGTGCGTGTTGTGTTGAGATCACAAATAAAGTTTATTAGCTCAAAAATACTTTATTTAATTGACGATTACAGTTACGTAGGTGATAAGTTGTAGCTTAAAATATACTTTAAAAGAAAAATTACGAAAAATTATACGTTTATGATACTAGGGGTGTTCGCTCGGTCCGAAGTGAGGTAATCGAGAGGCAGTTTTATTCACAAGTGGAATAATTTAAATTGATGTTTTGAAATGCTGTACTGACTTGACTGGTAGCTCAGTAAGTATATTATAGGGAAAAAATAAGAAGACGCACGAGTATGGTCAGGATAAATCTGGATGATGTAGAACTCGGCGATCTTCAGTTACAAATTGTGTACTCACTCAACGGCTCTTCCCCTTTCACGTGCACGTTTAAATTGGACCGAACTAAAGTCCATTACACTTTGTATCTCATACCAACATCCAGTTTGCTAGTTCCACAAAGAGGGGCTAAATCCAATAACCACGGCTTTGCAATAGTGCTAAAACCTACTGAGGGCCGTCAAACAAAATCGAACTTTATTTCCCCGTGTTACGGTACACTTCAGTTGGCAACGCCTGACCCCGTGTGGAGCAACTGATTAGCTCACAACACGCGCCTAATGGACCTCTCTATGGAGTTCTCTGCGTGCTGAGAAGCTATTACTGAAGTTATGTTGTCGCGTGATGAATTTTTAGAGTTAGGTATAAATGTCCAGTTAGTGTTTAAAATGTTGTTTCCTGAGTCGGAAATGGGTCAAACTTTTTACAACACCCGTACAAGTGCCCCCTCATTTTGGGGTGTAAGCGGTGTAGTTGAGTTCAAGTCTCACCATGCTTAGTACAATGCATGCATTAGTACGCGCAATGCCTTATAATCTCATACTGTTTTGCTCTCTACAGTTTCTTCTAATGTTTTTGGCGATGAAGATATATTTTTTTCTTGTATATATTATGCTGGTTGTTACAATTCCAGCTGAAAATATCGCTCAGGATATTATCTCTGATCGGTCCAAATTCACAGTTACGACTGATATTCATTAAGTCTGTCACGTCACTTAATCGTTTCTTCTGGAGACTTCTTGCGATTAAACAATTTGTGTCTCTCCATTTTCTTCTGGAGACTTCTTGCGATTAAACAGTTTGTGTTTCTCCATGGTTATGTTGACTTTTGGTGTAAAATATGTCTTGAATTTCTTACAAAGTTTGTACCAACACTGAATGTTGTATCAACACTGAATGTTGATGATAGTCTTAATAAAGTTAAGGTATATCAGTTTATTATCAATGCTTATAGTTAGTTAACGTGGGTTTCGTTATGATATAAAGTGCGTGCGTAGGGACGGGGTGTACGTGATCTTTTTAATGTTTCTCGCTCCGCGGCCGTAGGCTCACTCTCGCGAGCGTATGATCACTATGATCCGCTGGCCAGCTAGCGGCGCGCGTCATGAGCAGGAACCACTAGACGGGCTGTCTCTTCGTCGTCCACTTCGGGTCCATACCGGTATTAAACTCCATCGGATATGGTGGAACCGCGGTCAGGCCATCTCATATACAGATTTTATTGTCCCTATACGTTACCATACCGATTACGACGACCAACCGATCACTTTCACTCACAACACTTTGAGATGTAGTAGTTCTCTGGATATACTGGGACCGAGATTAGGTGTTTTGCGCTCTTCTCGGCGACGAAGAAGACTGCCGAACCTCGTCAAAATGCCGTTGGTCATCTCCTGCTGCACCATCTCACCATGCCACCGTCTGTTCATGCGCAGTAGCACTATTGCACCTCCAACGATTCGTTGTCGCCCGCTGCAGCGTTCTTCACGATAATGTTTTCTCGTTTAGATTGACTGCCTCGCATTGTTGCTAAACACCAGTATACCCGACAAAACTGACAAGTTAGTGTATCGGCATCCGTATTCCACAATGTCACTCCACATTATGAATACCTTTGTTCTTTGGATACATAAACTATTAATTTGTCCACACTTAAATAGATATTATAGAGAAATTATATCTAAAATATCTTCCAAGTCAGGATATTTCGTTGAAGGATTTTCGAAAAATTTCAATTTGTACCTCGGGTCGATTATCGTTGCTGTAGCGGATCTGTTGTTTTCCAAGTGAGAAAATCCGCAACTCATTTTTTGTTTCAAAACGAGAAAAGTATTCCCAATGCATTCTTCAGGATCAAGTTCATCAATCACCTATTTCAGGGTGGTCAGTAACGGAATCTCAGATGATATATATGTATGTATGTATGTGGGTAACGCGCGTATTGAGTGTATGGATGCGAATGAAAAAGTTATTGCGTTGCACAGTTCAAATTGGTTATTTACCAAAATGGAATTTTACGTTGAGAGATATGGGTTATAGGCCATAGCCCGTAGCGTCTAACTTTATTTTAAAGAGTATTGCGAGCGCCGCCGAGATGTCTATTTCAATAAACGGCTGCATCCCTGACCCGGGCGTTGCATTGACCCAGTTCCCCCTCGCCTGTAGTCCCCGCCGACCCCGACGTCCCCCGACGTCCCCTGTAGGCCCTGGTAACTGAAAATGTCATTTTGGTTTGGATGACGTCTTGTCGGTCTTAATATTTTATAGGACTAAAATATGCGATAAGTAAAAGATTTAAAACAGAACTTTCTGCTTAATGGTTGTCGGTTGTGTTGGTTGATTCTATCTTAAAACCACGGTTTTATATGATTTAGAAGATGTGCTCCTACTTGAAATGTGTTTATCTTTTCATACGAGTGAAAAAAATTATAAAAATTAATTATCATCCCATATACAGGGTGTTAGGGTTAAGACCAGAAACCTCGTAACCACGCTTTCGGACCGTGAAGTTAAGTCGTATGGCATACAAAGTATATTTATTAATACATTAATTTGCCCACAATTTACAAATTTCATTTTAATTCAAAAATAAATGCAAATGAACTTATAACAGTATGCCACTGGAACCTCCACTACGCTAGTACTATAATTACTATAAACGCGCGCCGCGTACGCCGTTATTCATTACGAAAATGGCCATGTGTGCGTAGCGTCCGGCTACACTACTACATCCAAGCGAGCGACCTAGCAATGGCGGCAATCGTTTACTACCAGTACAGTTATAGTAAATTAATCACCTTTTTATTTTATGTAATTTTGTTTGGTTTCAAGATATAATACTATTTATGTAACGGCATTAGCTTATTAATAAAAGCTACCGATGTCATAACAAAAGGAAAAAATACGACTCAATAGGTAATATCACATCCTAGATACCTATCTAGGATGTGATATTATTGAGTATTGTAATTGTACCTACAAGTACAACATACTAAAGGTAGGAATGGTTAGTATAGGTAAGTGATTCCTATTCAAACATTTGATGTTGTAATAGGTCCTTTGTTTTAGGACATTTTGTATTAATTTATTAAACGAAATATCTACTAAATTTACTTTTATAAAGCATCACATACCTAAGTAGTTACATAATAATAAAATTACTTACCGAGCAGGGTGCATTTAATGTGATTCAATCCACAGCACTTCAATTACACTAAACACACTTTACTAATAAAGCAAAGTCGCCAGTATGCGGACCATGTCCGTAAACTCGATGGAACTAAACGTGGACATATTGATAAAATAACTAAATGACTAACTAAATTCACAGAATCACAATTCACATCCATATCCGACCTGCGAAACCAAGCAACTGGTATGTCTTAGTTTAAGTTAGCGAAAATATTATTAAGTAGGTAAATAACACAGAGTCGGTCAATTTGAAAGACTTCCGATTGCACAAATACGGGATCTATGAACCTCCGTAACCGTAACCGAAAGTATCGGATATCCGAAATAAAAATTGTATCTGTCCAATTTTCGGTTAATTTCGAATAGGGGCGACATCTAAATGAGACATGTAATGACAGGTTTTTCTGTCTGCCGGCTGAGCAGAGAAGCATACACTAGCCGCGCGCGAATCTTGCACAGTTTTATTATTTCTATTGTTTAGTCAAAATTATATCTAATATCCGTAACCGACTACTACTAGACCTATCTGAAACTATCGGATAATGCGGAATAATTACATATTCGTAACCGTATCTAAAACCGGTATAATATTATTCCTATATCCGTATCCAGATCCGAAATTTCATATCCATAACATCCCTGGTACACATGCCGCGCATCTTTCAATGTTTTGCCGCCAAACGTGGCCAATGGAAACCGCCAAAAGAATGCGAAGCCGCTCAAGGCGCGGCGCGACGAGGCTCCGTAATCATAGAGCAGTTCTATCGATTTGAATTATTTTAATAGAAGAATCGATTATTTTCCTTTAATAAATCTGTTTAGCAAACCAAATAAACCTACTTACATTTATTATTTTATTTAGATAAAGATAACTTCAAGTATTTGTGTAACGTTAATTGATTAGGTAACGATTACAGTTAAGAAGAAGGTACAATTTCAAAGATATCTTTGCAAAATCGATTTATTCGAGTGATTCGTGACACAAGGCATATTATTTATTTATCTTTTTTACATTATCATATTTCACAATTGAAATGTAAGTTAAATTTTATTATTTAGAATTAATGATATTATTTAACAATTCGTCTTAATTGAATAATCGACCAGTTTTTAATTTTTTATTTCTACATACAGTACGCGCTAAGTAGATAGGCGGAATCGTTTTTATTCTAATTATTTATTTATTTATTTACTCATAATGCCGACCATTATTAATAATTAATTGACTGTTTATCTATGTTGGATAATAAATACATACGTAATTTTCATGTTAACACACATCGATTAATATACGATTAATCGATCGCATTCTCAACAGTGAAATATCAATTTTTCAATAACAACAAATGCTCGAAAACTGGGAAGCGCCTGAATGGCCTGACAGCCTGATAGGTACCTAACGTTGCAAACTATTAGTGTGCGTTTCTGCGTTGTGTCTGTGTGGGTTTATGACTTTGAAGATTTTATTTTTGAATTTGTACCGCGACCAAACGATTTTAATATTGTAAGCAGTGTAAGATTACCTAGTTTGTATTTTATGAGTACAGCTACGTAGGTGTTATTTTTAAAGTGAAACTTTTATTGATTTCTAATGCTTTAGATAAGTATTGACAAATTCCTTATTAATGACGTTTTTTAATTATGTATTTTCTCTTTTCAATGTAGGTATGTTAAGTTAGATAATTCGGTATTGGTAGGTAAATTATTCTTTAATAGTGTTGTTATTGCCAAGCCACATTCTAACAGTGTAGAATTCAGATTAATTTGTTGTCAGAGTACATTTGAGCTGGGCAGTGTGTTTCGTTAGGTATCAAATTCTACCATAACTTTCGTTTAATCATTTTAAGGTTGTAGGTATAACATTTATCGTAATGTTCACTACGAAGATATTTATGTACCTAAGATACATTAAATAATTCTAATATTTTCATCGCAGAATAAGATTGATTTAAAATCAAGT
Organism: Ochlodes sylvanus; assembly: GCA_905404295.2. Taxonomy (NCBI): domain Eukaryota; kingdom Metazoa; phylum Arthropoda; class Insecta; order Lepidoptera; family Hesperiidae; genus Ochlodes; species Ochlodes sylvanus. The sequence continues at coordinate 10,138,390 of FR990144.1, forward strand.
ACCAAGATCATTCGAACCGTGACAAATTAGAGCGCTACCTTGAGGTTTACACGTGTAGAACTGAATGGGAATAGTAATTTTCATTCACTGTATAGCTCGGATGGGCCGCAAGAATAGTGTCATATTTCAATATTTCAGAAAAAAATAATGTTATTTAATTTTATATGGAATAAAAAAAGGGCACTGACATTTTTTTTCTCTATGTAGTATTACTTAGAATCATGGTCCGAAAGCGTGGTTACGAGGTTTCTGGTCTTAACCCTAACACCCTGTATAACCCATACTTCTATTGATCCTGTAGTAAAATGTATGTGACCTAATTTGTAGTAAATTCAGGTGTAGAAATTGTAGATATATTATAAATTGTTTACGAGATAAAAACTGAAAATGGGACCTTCCTCCCCCTTTGCCATTTATTTCATTAAAAACAAAAAGAGTAGCCTTATCAAACGTTATTACGTGGTGTTAAAATCGTGGCGAACGAAGTCACGGGCACAGCTCGTACTTATGTATATTAATACCATAGAACAAATAATAAATAAGCTGTAATAGAATAAGAAAAAAATAGCACTTAGGGCTGCCGTGTTCGGCTTGACCCCATCGAACTGACACATCTGACCCAATTACAGCCAGCGAGATCGGTTGCGCGACCCTACATGAAAACGGGATATTAATACATCCCTGTAAATGGAAAACTCATAGCCCGGCGTTTCGCGTCTATCCCAAGCGATTGATCGAGTTAGCAGTTAGCGAAAATTACTTGAGCAGTTGCATTCTTCGTCCCAGTTGTCATCGTTAGATAGCAATCGTTAACCCAAGTCAGAGGTCTTCGGGCGGCATGAAAACTTCCGACATAACCATATGGTTGGTGTTGGGATCAGCAATTTAAAGACTGATGACTTGTAACTTTTTTACTGTAATAGGCTAATAGGTACAGTATAGCACATAAGAACACACTTTTAGCAAAGATTGACGCGTCTTGCTCGATAGGGGTCGTTATTGCGGAGTGGCGGTGCGCGGGCGCGGCAGCCGATCCGTCCGCCGCCGGTCGCCCCCCTCTTCGTCCCGCGCCCCGCTCATGCCGTAGGCTTGTACAGTTGGTACATATGGTTGGATGGTACATTTATTATCTTCTATGTTAAAATCTCCTGCTGTTCTAGTAATAAGGGCTAAGTGTTTTATTGATGACTTGTCGGTACTTTCATCGACAATCAAAGAAAACTTTTCAACTTTTAAACTGTTAACTATATCCCTATGGGCCAATTTTCCAACCATGTACATTTGTTATGATTTTTTGTGCTTTAGTTTTCTCAAATGTTAGCTCTTTTGCTATTGCTGAATCATGGCACACATTTTGAATCAATGTCTTTAGGTCACCTGATAAATATTTAATATTTGAATATTTGAACTTATTTTTTTCTAATCAAAATCAAGAATTTACAGGTGTGTAAATTCTAATTCTAGCTTTCATATACTTACCAGCAATTCTTAAAGGTAGATTGTTTTTTGCCAAAAAGCACGCCAGCCAATTATTTCTCCAAATTTGATTTTTTCTTGTATTGACATTTCTGAGTGTGCTTTAATAAACTTTGTAATGGATTTAAAAGCTTTTTTTGATTAAATATAATTATACCACTCGGTTAGGTTACTTAGGTTAGGTTAGGTTATGTTTAAACTATGGAAAATAAATTAAATATAGCGAAACGATAGAAATAATTCCTATCAAAAATTAAAATAATCTTGCATCCTGTCCTGTGTGGTTGATCTTGATCGCGCAGGCTCCTTCCAGACCCGCGGCGTGGTAGGGAGTCAAAACTGTTGAACGTCGCCGTGTTCTCTTCGTTGTTGTTTAATCGAATGCTAATGCTAGTGATGCTTGACGATGCTGGTAGTAAGCCGATGACGGTGAACGTATGAACCAATGAGTGCAACTTGGGATTGGATGAATCGGGCTCTCAGCGGCTGGTCGTTGGTGTTTTGTAGGTGTCGGGCTGGTCGTCTTCGGTCAACCTTTCCTGATAGATAGCTTTGCCGAAGATTATACGATGAAGCTGAGCGACGAAGTACCACGTTTGTACCACTCACGTCGAAGGTCACCACTTTGGAGGTTGGTAATAATCGTTGTGGAACTTCGTGTATGCTGTTCAATTAAACACACAGTTGTATTTGTGTGTATTGTTTTACACAATCAGAAAGGGAGAGACATATTTATTAGATGTTCGTCTTTTAACTAACGTTAGCTTTCTAGGGTTAAGAACGGTTTACCACTGATAAACTTAGGCACGTCTAAGTTGCCTGACGCTTAAATATATATTCCGTTTTATTTGTGCTGTACCTCCGGTTTTTATGTTATGCTCATTACATCTTGCATCAACGCTTGCAGATCATGGTATCTCCCTCTGATTGTTGCGAAGGTTTTCTTATCCTTCCAAAGTACGTTAAGAGAAAAGTCGTCCTGGGTAATACGCACTGCGCCGGCCCAAATCGTACTTTTATAGAAACTCGTAGCTCCGTCGTAGCGCGAGCGCTACGTGTAGAATAGATCTTAGGATTCGTAGCTGATCGTAGCATTCACCGCGTATTCGTAGCTTGTCATCCAAGATTTATTTACAAAACTTGATTTAAATCAAGATCAGAAGGTTGACCTACGGATACTACAGGGCACTGGTCTTTTCTCATAATTGGACAGCCTTGAGCATACTACACGCTGCCAACGTGCTGATTTGTCGAAGTTGATATAGTTAATATTGAGATATAACATAAGCTCCACTTTCTGTCTTGAATATCTAGGCTCGTTGAAATTATGAACTACAATACATATTAGGATAGTTCATAAGTCAATCATCTTCAGTAGTTACATAAGTCAATTTATTCCAGTAGGCTTATAGTGAGCCCATTGAAGCCATTTGGGCCCGCACTTCCGTTCAAAAGTTCATCTTTCATCCAGTCTGGTGTGGTGACCCCGGTTCCTTTAGTTAGCCCTAAGAATCCGCTCGTTGCTATTTTTTCGCCTTGATATCCTTTCTGCCAAAATGAATTGCTCAATTCCAACTCTTGGTTTAACGTCAATAATTTTGGTTTTCTTTCATATATTTTTGTTGCTTATTTCGCACCAGCTGCGTTATATTTTATTATTATTGTTGCTAAACAGCAGTGATAGCCAAATGGTTTTACCCTGTAAGTTGGACTCCCGAACAATGGGGCCTGGGTTCCATTTGATTCCACCTCTGATTTTCAGAAATATCGAGTGGAAACCGGCACACCTGAGGATCCTTCATAATGTTCTCAAAAGTGTTTAAAGTCTACCAATACCCAATTGACCAGCGTGGTGGATTATGACCAATACCCCTCACATAGTGAGAGGAGACGCAACCCCAGCAGCGGGATAATTATGGGTTGTGAAGAAGACTGCTAAATAATGAATATAGTATATTTTCATATCTACTCTTCGTACAATGAAACTCATACATCACTTTGTATTAGTGCTCTATTTACTTACAAAACAATTTACTACTTTGATTGATGCCTTATCTAACGCTCGCAGCCGAGGCGGCGTCGGTCTTAACTAAGTCGATCGTTCTATTCCAAGTCTTGCTGATTACAGAATAAAGTTCACTTTCGACGTGTTTGTGTGAGTTGTATAGAGCGCTCTATGAAGCATAAGAGCAATCATTGACTGTGAAGATAGCCAGAAAATATGTTGGTCTAATGATTATAGTGATGAAGTTTATTGTGAGTGTTGTAATTTAATCAGTAAGTTATTTATATACCATTCATTGGGATTTGTTCTTAAATTAGCCGGTTTTCCACTCATGCTAGCTAGAATGCTAACTGTAGTTAGTTGATAATGTATATTAAACGATGATAATAATATGTTGATAAAAACCTGTACCTACTTAACTAAAACTTATTGATAATGACATAATAAGTGTAAACACAGTACACTCATTGTTATACACACATTATCCTAACGCTACGATATTGATCGACGAAATTGGGTTTCAAATATATTCTTATTTGCGGGGTAGGGCTTCCGAAATAGGGTTAAGTGTATCGTAAGCTTCGCTCCATCCACGCGTTGACAATAGATGGAGTATTCCTTTTAAGGTGCAAAACTAGGCAAGGAAGCACTTGTATTCTTTGGTAAAAGCTTCTGAGAAAGTTCTTTTTACGTTTTGTTCTCGTAAAATTGTATGAAGAATTTTACAAATAAAATATTTTGTAATATTAATGAAAGCATAATTATTATTATCATAATTAAATTTGTAGCTGCGTGCTGTTGCAGCTGCTGGGTGGTAGTATTGACACCACCGGTCCCCGAATTTTGGGCTAGCACCACCTCTTCCTTTGTTTGAGAGCTTTGTTTGAATTAGTAATAATTTTTTCCATCGCGACAAGACAAAAGATTTAGTGAAAAACGTATAATAAGATAAGGCTTAGGCGTCGTCCTAATTGGCAGCGATCGTACGAGCAAACGATGCGATTTAGTCGCACGACGAAATTAAACACACACACTTAATAAGTGTGTCCTAATTAAAGCTCGCAAGTCATCGCACGAGCATAATAAATGTTTATAACGATCGTACGATGGGTTTAATCTTGCGATCGTGCAATCAAAGCTACAAATCTCTTTTGAGTGTCCTAATTGGTAACCGCGTCATCGCGCGAGCACAACTACCCGAGGGACCGTCATGGACAAATCGTAAAAGCCTTCTTCATTATTCCGTACATCAAAATAACGATTGAAAAATTCACCGCGGTGACTTCTGGATCTATAAAGTATATTATGTGGTCTACGTTTTCTTTCTTCAATGTCACTTGCAAGTTTCAAAGCAATATTGCCTGACAGCAAAAACTGTGCATCTCTGTAGACAGCTATTGATAAATAAAATAAGGCGGCGCCTTGTAAGCCCATCGCGCGATTAGCATCGCATACCTATTAGGACACTTTTGGACCATCGCACGATCATTTTCATCGCACTAAGTCAATCAATAAAACTTCACATAATTTAAGAGTTTCGCTTATTTGGGTAATAACTATAAATTCTTATTTTAGACTATGTATTTTCAACTCTTTGTAGGAATACTCGTTTCAGTTTTTTTTAATCACAACACTAATTTAAGTTTCATGACCTTTTCTTCGCTTTTTGGTAAATCTAAATGTTTCAGTATAAATGCTTCGCGGATAAATTCGTTACGTGTGATAGCACGAATCGAAATACCGTCTTGAACAGCCAAACGAGTTACAATTTCGGATATTTTACGAGTCGGTCGGAAAAGTGTCGAGCTCGTATTGTATTGTACACTCACCACAAACTTCTGAGTCTTTTGTAGTTACATTTTACTCTTAAGCGTTGAGTACCTAGACGTCTTATCCTATTATTACGTTGATGGGAATTGTGCAACATTGGTTTTGTCGATTACAATGCTGGTACCAAATATTTATTTTTATAATCGATTACATATCAATTGTATTTTTTGACAACCTGATTTTCGACCGCAATGACTTTTAGTGTAATAGGAATTCGTTTTTCCTTTAATTTCTGACTATTATCCTTTATCAAGTTTCTCGAGCTACGATGTAGGAAATTGTGATTACCCATCGTAAATAATATTAAACGAAAACAGAACAACCAAGTAAATGTTCTGCAAAAGTATCCATTTGCAATTTATATTGTGACCCTCGCCAAGATCCAAGTTCATTGCCCAACATAAGCAACTTGCTCAGAACGTTTCTTTATCTCCGGCCGTTAGGGGCTTCCGGAGATGAATTATTAAAGAGCCGGCCAAAGCGAGGCAATGTGGTAATTGCCTTATTATTTTAATTTCCGCACCACTCGCGCTGCGGCCGAAGTCGTTATTTCTCGTAATGCGAGGGTAAAACAAATGTCTCCGGGCGTATCGTTTACAGTGCTGAATATTAATGTATTGCGTAATTTTGCTCAAGGCACAACACCGTTGATTAGATTTGCTTTGATTGCTTTGAAACGTAAACTGTTGTTGTTACTCCAATTCGTCTAATTGTCATTGCTAATTCCTTGGTTTATGCCCGTGTTCGTCTGCTATTGTCTTAAGTATTTGATCTGTTCTTTGCGCACTAAGCTTGCGTGACATGCCAATACAAAGTTTATTGTAGTAAATTTCTATAATTTTCATTTCATAACACACTAAGGAAGCGGGTGTTATTTCCATTGAGGTTTCACTATGACAATTTTCCTTGTTACGCAGTCCCTCAAAATACTTTTCAATGCTTCGATGCAACTATTATTTCTTTTCAGCTGTTTTCTATACTTCTTGATTTTTATTTGAAATTTGAATCTTATGTTACTTTACTTATTACTTCCTCTTATGTTTACCCATTTTAGTAGCCGATGTTTACAATACTTTAAACCAATTGTTTTTCATTAGGTAACATGTAAAGTTATAATTTATAACATTTGTAATAACATTGTTAGGAAGTAATTGTCTTCTCAATTTTCCAAATTTGTATCAGTTAAAAGTCAATAAAAATCACAACATGGAATAAGCTCACCCAATTTTTTGTGCACTCCAAGATGCCATGCACATGAAGTATAAGCCAAATAACTTAGACACTGTCCTTTTATCATCACAAGCAAAGTATTTGCTTTGTACACAACACACATCACACTAAAGGAACTTGTTGAAACTTTTCAAAGATTGTATAAAGTTAAAACTCCATGCAAGGTAACATATATGTAGTACATGCACTAAGTAAAGTTAATCATCCACATGTAAAGACATTTACGTTGTCTTAAACACTTACTACTCTTACTACTTAAAATAATGTACTCGTATATTAAAAACTTTGTAAGCGTCTATTCCGCAGTTGAAGTTAGGTTAATACGTCTGAAAATTATCACAAATTTTAAGTTTTTCATATCGTCAGGCTTTACGTTACATTTATGCACGTGAGAATCCACTTCTGAAACTAATAGAGACAAAATATCTTGGTTAAATACTTATTTTATTCTTATCCACATCTTTTCGCTTCATCCAAGAGCGCGGTAAGAGAGCTGTCAAACTCGCGCTAGTGATCGGGTCACATCGGCGCGGCCATAGTGTTGCCAATATCCCTTGTTCCGATATTTCATCTAACAGTACGTATAAAGAAGGGTCGATAGTCATTAACTTCGCTTTCGTCTTTGCGTCTGCAGTGTCACCTGAATCACCTCCATCTTTCTCTTGCTTGATACAACTTTGTAAGCCTTCTAAAATGAAGGAATTTTCTGCCGTGAACGCCCACTCATCATAATTTTCGCGACGACGCAACTTAGGAACGTTAACTAGCAAATTCATAGTCATTTTTATGCACCACAAAAGTTATTTTTGGAATTATTAACTGGGCCCATAACCTATAATGAAACAACACTTTTGGGTAATCTGCACAGACTGGCTTCTTTAATTGTCATAAACAAAGAAATAAAATTTTGACAGATAACATAAAATATTCACCGCTAAACTTATAAACTACACAGATAATATATTTCGATACATATTGTAACTATATTAAATGCTAGTCTCGACAGCTTCTTTACTGCAGGTACAATAGAGTCCGTTGGCATTGTCAATGCGTATTCCGGTGTCGCTTAAACGGCTTACCGGCTTAGTGGAGCGTTGTGACGGATTCAATTAGAAGGTCGGGGTTATTGTCTAAGGTGTATAAATAAGTCTATTGGGTGTAACAAATGAGGCAAGCGGTGTTAAATCTTAAAAGGGTATAGCCGGATAGCCATGGGAAATGTGCCCCCAAAGCCTGGGGTTCGAAACTATGTCCAAATGATACTTTATATAGAGATAACATGATGTACAAAATTCCACCCCACCACTACCCCTCAGGGGGCTACGGCACCCAGTTAAACGGAAACTGTTTTATTTTTTTTCTCCAAATCTATGTAACTGACGCAAATCAAATTTTGCACAAATATTGTTATAACTTAAAGTAATAATACAAAAAATCAAGAGCTCTCTAAGTACTCCCTATATTGAAAAAAAAATATAAAAAATTGTAACATACTGTATAATGATTTCCTTTGGTGGTACAAACACCGTTTTTTTAAAAATATGTACCAATGTCCAAACTACATAATACCCAAGTTTCGTTTGTCTAGCAAAGGTGGAACACTAATAAATAAATTATACAGAATGTAATAATACTGCAATAAGCTTCGACAATGCAAGGTCTCGTCGTTTGTAGAAATTCCCAAATGTTTTTAACCGAATATTTCTTATAAGGATCATATTTAAATTTTGTCAGAGCTCCTAAACTATTTAACTTAGAGTTACCACTTTGGTGTCTATTTGTAGAAAATATTAATTGAATTTTTTTTCTCTCCTTTATTGATACTTTTTGGACAATTTGAGTGAATATTGCGGCGTGCTCCGCCCCTGGCCGCTCCGGCATGCTGTAAGCGGCCTCCACTGCCGCCCGCTCCGGCATAAGGTGCGCGTGCAGCGCGTGCTACGCTCCCGCCCGCACCGGCGTACTGTGCGCGCGCTCCTCCCGCGCGCGTCCCCTTCGCTTGCATGGTATGCAGGTCCCTGACGCTCCTCGCTGCCTCCCGCACGCCCCGTGCTTCCACCGCAGCCGCGTCCCGCTCCGCCGCCTCCAGCGATGTTGCTATTTTAACGGCATTTATAAAGTTAAGCTTCTCATCCTCAGCAAATAATCGCTGACGCATAACGTCATTCCTCAGACCGCACACAAATTGGTCTCGTAAGTTCTCCGACAATTGATTATTGAAATTGCAGTAACGCGCCAACCTTTTCAAATCCGCAACATAGTCACTGACACTCTGCTCCGGCCCTTGCCTGCTCTGACGAAAACGATATCTTTCTGCGAGTACCGACGGTGCGGGTTGCAAGTGTTGACGCAATATTTCCGACGCCTCACCGTACGTTAACTCCGACGGTTTTTTGGGACTTGCAAGGTTAACTAGCAGCTCGTATGCTTCATCCCCCATCACCGATATCAGCGTTGGCAATTTTATATCCTCCTCAATCTTGTTAACCTTGAAGTACATTTCAAGGCGATCCGCGTAGCACGACCACGCCCCATTTTTTACTTGAAACTCTGATATTTTTCCGATCGACATTTTTCCTCACACTCACGTTTCCTCGTTTCCTCGTCGCCAATGTAAAATTCCCAAAGAACCAAATAAAAAATAAATAAAATAAACCGTTGGTCTTGACAATAATCGTTTTATATTTTTTCCTTCTGACAGTTCCAGAATCGCCATAGACTAAATATACTACAAATGTTTTAACGGTAATTAGTTGCCTACGTCTTATCTACGAATTAAGACCTTTTAGTGTTTTTAGGACCACCAAATGTTAAGTTATGACTAAATTAACTCACGCGCCCTTTTTTTGGTACACAAAAATTAAAAAGGCTGCCATTTCATTATGGTTGGAGTAAAATGACATAATATGAGGGGTGATTTGTCGATAAAATCGATCGTATTTTATACCATTAAAGGCTCCGACACCGATCACCGGACATTGTATATACAAATAACTTAAAAGAAACTTAAATCCTCCTATTAATCGTCATCACTTTTTTCGTTAATAACCGTAGAAACATCTATGTTATAATCAAATATATTTGTCAGAATTTCTGCAGGTTTTATAATTCTGGAAATATATCTGGCATGAGATAAATAATCAATTACTGTAGCAATGTGAGAGCAACAACCGGCAGTGCGATTTCCATTGGGGCATGTGCAGTAGTGGCTTTTGATACCTCTGTAATTATTCTGATTGGGTTCATAAATAAGGAAAATATGATAACTCTTTTTACTTATGTGTCGAGACTGGATATGAATTCTTAAAAGCTCATCGTCGAACTTATATCTTCGTTTTTCTTTCGTTAATTTTCAGATTCTTCTTAGATTCCCCTCATGGGCCACCGTGTTACGACTTTGGTAGACGTATAGGTGCAATTAAACGCAAGAAAACTTGATAAACTGCGTATATTACACACTGAAATTTTTACAGATTTATTAGATGCTAGCGGTCGAACTGTCAAATTGCGAGCGAGTGAACACAGAGTACCTTTTACATTATGAGTGAACACTGAATCACTGAACTACTACGCTTGGTAAGAAAACCTTTTGACGCAGTTGCTATTTAATTTGTCCAGGCGTTCAAAGGAACACTATGAGCCTGGACAATCGGTACTACAAATCCAGACTGAAAACAGATTTTTTAACTCATTCAAATTTTCGCTGGGAATCGAACCTGGAACCCTCCAATTCCTGTCCGGCATGGTAATCTATGTGCCATACGGTGTATCAACGTAAGGAATATATTAAAAAATAAAAATACATTAGAATTACCTAAATTAAATCCTATAGATAAAGTAGGCAGTGAAGGATTTGGATTTGCAGGCTATATTAAGCTGCGAACGTAAATGATATTAATATTCGTTGGAGCACAGGAGAAAGCTTTTTCCATATGCTCGCGTTGTATAATATCTCCTGAGACCTAAATTTATTAAATTTTCAGCAACAAGGTTTCATGAATTTTAATCATGAGGGATTTGTGCTGTGAAAATTAGGTTGCTTGGTGAAAATTAGGATTGTATGATGACGTAAGCTTTGGGGAGGGGGGAAATAAGGTATACCAACAGTGACTTTTCAATAAATTTAAAGAATTAGTTACTATTTAAAAGTTTCTTTATTTACTCGTTTTATGTGAACGTGACGATTTCCTAATAATAAATAATTGTTTAGTATTAATTGAGTAAGTTTTTCCTTCATTTGTATATTTTCATTGAATTCATAATGTATACAGATCCAGACACCCTTAGGAATTAATTGTTATACTAATTAAATATCAACCAGCCTTTGTTCCTCGGAGTTTAAATAATTTCTCGTACGTGTGAAATTAATTTTTTACACTGTTTTATTTTATCGTATGAAAATGAGGTTTAATGACACTTAATCTTTTCTAATGACCCTCGAGTTTTAAAGCGCTCGCTTTTTAAGTATATGGTTCGTTGTAGGGAGATTAGTTCGTGTCTTCCTAACACTAAATTTGTTAAAATGCAGAATTTCCTTCCTAGCTCAAAATTACTGCTAGCAACAAATTGTGTTACATCGTGAGGAACACACAGTAGAACGAAATCATTCTCAAAGAATTCTGAAATATCCCACAGGAAGTTTAATTTGTAGCAGTTTCAATTTGTTTGCGGAACAAATTGACGAAAATTCGTGTTCGAAGAAAAATATTTTGATGTGCCTAATATTTAGGTACAAGGTCGTCTACGTCTCAGAGTGGTTTTGTCTGTTCCTCTGAGTTGTTTACTTTCGAATTCAACAATATTTGCCTTAAATTATGTCTAAAAATAATTTCTAAAACATCAAATTCCTTACGCCTCTTTATATAATTTCATAAGTAACCCGCCCTCGCTTCGCTTCGATAAAATCAATATTTCAGGCTAAATATAAATTGTAGCCTATTATGCCTTCCTCACCTCATCCATATGGCTATCATACACATTTTTTCAAATCAGACTAACAAGTCCAGAGATTAGCGCGTTCAAACAAACAAAAAAGTTCAGCTTTATTATATTACAATAGACACATTGATTAGGCACGTTATATAATAAATAATAATAAATAAATAACGCTACACACTCATAGTCCCACACTAGGATTCCCTGTGTCGTGGGTGCCATGGACAACACAAGACAAGAACATACTTTTATCAAATTAATTAGTAGGTACACCTATAAGTTTTTTCATTGTACTGTTAATGTAGATGTATTTATCTATTATGTAACCACGTACGCCATGCGCCATGAGGATGAATGTTCACATCATCGCGAACAATAGCACGATGCTCTTAGACGGAGATGCAGCTTAAGGTTATTTTCACTTGATTTGGGAGCATTCACGTTCCATTACCGCCACGGCTATAACTTGCCGGGGCGAGATTTTACTCGAGAATGCGATATGGGTCGCTACCGGAGTATATTACCGTTGTCGGGTTTTATGGAACCATGTTCTGGAAATCTTTGCGTTGGTTTATAATAAATCTTGTTTGTTCAATATTATTTCTAAAATAAAACAACGTATTCGCATTGACGAGTGGCACACACTAAATTTTATTTAAAACCTTAGAACCAACAAACATATCTACCGACAATTCACGACAGATGGCAGCACTAGTAACATATTGTGTAGATATTAAACCTTTAATAATTTATTTACTTTTTATGGTTTTATTTATGGTCAATTGGACATGTCATGCATTTGTTGTCGTTATAGTTTTAGGTACTTGATTTAAATTACTTTACTGGCGAAAAAGAACGATAATGTTGATTTATTCTAAGGATCTTTCTTGGAATGTCCCATTATTCCCCTACGTCAATTTACTTGCTTCGTAATAGTCTTTTAATTGCTCGTGAAATATGCTAATGTAAATTTGTTCGTGAAGTAGTTTCCAAACTGCCTCTTTAATAACATCGCAAGTAAACAGTGACAAAGTATTGACGCCGTCTCTGAAATTGTAAATTTGGCACACAATTTCCATGAACTGCGCCAAACTCAATCATCGGGCCGAGCTCATGTTGATGTATTGCTTCTAATGAATATTAAATTCCGTAGCTTGTTTTTATTGGAAGTCGAAAAGGGAGAAAAATACGGTATGACTACCATTTTTAGGCGCGGCATCAATAAACATTCATAAGGACACACAGTTAATAATACTACGAGTACTTAAGGAGGTTTCTAAAGCTTATTCTTTTTCTTGTATCCTATGTCCGTTGTAATCATTGGAACTTTTCGAACTATAGTTTCGGCTTTGTCAGTGGTTCAGATTCCAGGTATTATCCTGACCATTTTAAACCGTTTGAGGAATTATTAAGCCGTGTTGGAGGTTTTGCGGTCGACATAAAAACTTTCTACTCAGGTTGGCCAGCAAACACCTCCTACATCAATCCGCATTAGAGCAGTCTAAGTCCTACTTCCATTTGTGTTGAGCCATTGGGTTGAAGCCAAGGAAAAAATTTCGCTCAGAACAAAGTAGGCGTAATGGATTGAGCGTAAGAATCTCTTAAAATCTCGTCCCAAGTAATATTGTCTTCGAGGGTCGGTGAGAAATCGAGATGCAATAAGCAATCAAAACAAATTGCCGTGTGTAACGGTCCATGATATTCTATTGTCACTGGTTATGAAGCCGGCGGAAGACCTCGATTTAAAATCGCAGCTTTTCGGACTATTGATTGACCTGATTTTAAATGTGGGTTTCCCAGTGGATTGTGGAGTTTTACATTCGAATGAACTGTTCACGTATTGAGAATGTTTTGCATTATTTCACTACTTATTATAATATTATATAACTTTATCTTCCTACATCGCATTAGGTATACTTGGGTGGGGATGGCATAAACATACATACATAAATGAAGTTTAATCTTGTGGACTGCTTTTAAAAGCATCTTCCAAGTATCAAGAAATAATGTGCTATCAAAAATTGCTGAAACCAAAAAAAGTTCGTACATACATTTATTATATAGTTGATAGATTCTTAATGCGATTGCTTTGGGGCGGGATCAAACACTACCTACCTGACGAACCTGAAAAGTGGCTGTTCTTCTTATTCGTTCGATACGAATTATACCAAATTGGATCATGAGTTCGTATGTACGTACCTATATAAATGAAATGATGAATATAAACTAATGGATGATTGTGGATTTCCGCCAAGTAATCCTGAGACTATTAACAGTGAATAATGAATTGTCATGCCAGCAACTAGTCACATCGAGTCATAGATGCCAACGATATTAATTATGACGGCCATTAGCAGCGGTTTTAGCTATTCTGTACAATTAATGCTCGATTTGATTGGGAGTTATGTGCTTATTGTTTAGGCCTTAGGGGATTAGGAACATTGCAGCGGAGGCTGATAAGTCAATTATAATGGCGATGATTATAAGAATTAGGTAATAATTACAATAAAAGGTCATATCGTCGCTCTAGAACTATCGTGTTGTGGTAGTGGTAAATGTAATGAGGTTTGACAAACACATCGGCTTCGCTCAGCGTAGTAGAAAAAAGTGAAAGAAAAGTATTTATTTCGGAGAATATCTCCCGAAATGGGCAAGACTCTTCGGTTAAACCGGTTTTCTGCTTTGAGTAAGGCGATTAGAAAATTGTTTTAAAGGTCGAGGTTAGCTCAAAGGTTTGAAATAAAGCCAGTGTAGTCAAGGGTTCTATGTGCAAATTTATTATCACTGACCACGACCGAAAAATGACCCTCCACGAATCCACCAGAAGCAATTTCATTTACATACGTCGTGTCCCAATCGATCGGCGAGTTCCCAAGGACCAATATTGGAACCGTTCCGATATTGGATGTCCGAATCGAATAGCTCCAGGAGATCTAAAGATAGCCTTTTCGTGTACTTGGGTTTATTGACAGTAGCCCGACGGTCCCTTTTTTGGCTTGGTGACATTTCTTTTAAAGTTTGATTCTTTATGTTCAGCAACGTTGTATGCGAAATAGCACTAACTTCACACAAGTTTGAGGTTTTACTTTAAATCGCGCAGCACTATATTGATTTTTTAAATTATGTATAAGGATGTATTGTGAAAAAAATTACCGTTTAAAAGATTGAAAAATTCAAAAACTCCGAATGAGACAGTAGCGAATCCGCACGTAAAAGCTAGTATCCCATATAAGGTATTTAAATCCCAAAATAAAAAAGTTAACATTTATTTACGTTGGTGCTTTATGTTGTAGCTCATTAAATTCGGGTCATGCTCGTTTCGAAACCCGTGTCATCTCCAAGGGCAATCCTTTTGGACAAGGGTGGGTGGATGATACTGGGCCGCCGCTATTTCACATACCGCTGTTACATTTGGATTTTTACTTAAATTGTTAAGTCAAGCTAAAAATTACTTCAAGTATGAGATGTGTTGGTGTTATATAAAGCTTTAAACATGAGATATGTATGTCAATCTTGATGACAGGTAACTGAATTTTATTACAAACGTTTTTTGCGATAGTCGTCAGATCTTTATTTTCTGATACTTCCTTTGGGATATTACGCAATTTCACCGTTGACGCACGAGAACTTCTCGCAAGACGTTTGATTTTGGGGTTCCAGAGATTTAATTTTCTTTTTGTAGAATAAATTCCCACTTTGTGCGCACTTAATGTTTTCAAACAATCCGTCATTTTTTGTAAAAAGGAAATTAACATTGTCTTTCAGGTTTGCATTTTTTTCTATAATTATATTTCCCAAAGCAATGCATATGGAGGTTGTTGTTGTGCTTCTTATTAAGCGCTTGCAATAGCAATTTCATGTCTGTCAGGGAGACAATAGGGTAGTTGACAGTAAGAAAATATTTTGAAGATTTCTATTTTTTATGGTAGCTTAATATTTACGAATGCGAAAAATCGATCTTATTGACTAAATAAATCATGATTATTTGATATTTTTGAGAAATAAAATCCCGAAATTACAGTCACTAGTCACGTGACAGCGAACGCAAAGTACGACGCGTGACGTCACACGTTGCAAAACTAAACAAACTTGCCATAGCATTTTGGTCTTTCCGCCTAACCAAAAAGCTCTTCGTTTTCCAACATATGACGTCACACGAGTCGCCATGACAGTTTGACGCGTTTTTTGACGGAAACGTCAAATAGTTCATGAAAATATAAATTAAAATATGTTACAGTTAGTATTTTACTGAAATATTAATATTTCAGTTAAATTAGACCATTTGGCAAACTATGATTTAGTTTTTCGAAATTAGTCAACTAGCCTATTACCGGTGAGTGCTCTAAGATGTCGAGTTTAAATGAGTTTCTGTGATATTACAGATTAGAAATGTCCAAAGCAAAAATATCTAGATGGTTTTTTCATCACACGCATATATAAAGTTTTTATATTATAGATTTGGGTTTGAAGTTCTTGCGTAGCTATGGTATCCGATATCCGATATCATCTTATGGAATAAATTGAGTTCTAAAAAACCCATAAAGATCATGTTAAGATCCCTAATCCTCTCACGTCCAAGTCATAATAATAAAGAAACCTCCCGCAAAAATAAAGGTCAAATGTATCAGTCGTATCTTCAATTCTTCATCTATTTATATATATGTAATGTATGTTAGTAAAAAAGAGGATTTAGCTTGAGTCAACCATCGACGGCAGATCAAACTTTTTAGCAAATTTCTTATAAAAAGCAACGAGCGTCTTACAAAAGCCACAATGGACAGTTGGCGCCAAAGGAATACGCGGATGACAAACACGCGCGTCGATGCTTGTGCGTGTAAAACGTAACTCTGTACGTAATGATTGACGAATCCGCGACGCGCCAGCTCCAAATGGCTATCAAATTAAAATTAAATCGTGCGCTCCGATTGGTCGAGGTGCAGGGGTGGGGCCAGCGCGCGGGGTGGCAGCGTCCGCGATCAATACTAGACGTTACGTAACGTTCGCTAGTCGTCGCCTTTCCAGTTGACGCGTATCTAACTGAATTTGGCTTTGCCTTGTCTAATTACTTCCTTCATCAGATTCGGTGAAAGATTCCCACCTACTGCTTGACTCGGTACGATTGTGGTTGACGAATCGGGTTTAATGATGGGCTTTCAAAAGTAATCTAAGATCGTGTAAGGGCTTAGGTTAGGTTTTGTAAAGAGGGGTGACACGACGCATCACCCTCAATTAGGAAGCTAAATCGGAAATATGTAGTTTTGGGAAAGTCTGATTGTGGGTAACCAATAAGGTTTATTTTGAACACACAATATTTAAAATATTCTAGGAATCAAAAGATTTCGTTACTGAAAGTTTTATTATAGTAGAACTTTCGTGTCTAGTTACAAGACTGTCACAAAAGCTTAACGGCTTCACATATAATCTAGAACTGACGTGGTGAAAATACTTTGTCACATTCCATGCCAGCGTTGCGTGGGAATAGAAGGCAAGAATTTTGCTGAAATAATTCTATCTGTGCAGATTGCCAGTTTTATGTATTTACCTAAGCGTATATGTAACTTCTCTATTTAATGTATCTTCTCCTGCTTCTTTATGTAACACTGCTCCACTGTTCCTTATAAATACCTTTTTCGATTGTTAAGTGTCGTCAGGGACAGCCATTGTGCCAGCGGCCATGTACTCAAACGGAACGATTTATTCGACCGTAAAGATCGCGAGTGGGATATTCCCTTATATCAGCATGGGTTAGAAAGAGTAATAAATATATAAATAAGAGTAATTGATGGCGTTTTGTTATACGCCCTTTAACCTATTATTGCTGCTTACTTTTATTTACAGATTTTAGAATTTAAGAATTAGAATTTTACAACTATGTTCAGAAATAACAAATACTTAACAGTATTGTATAAATTACTACGAAATGAATATCTAACGCGCATGTTAACGCTTCCATTGCGCATGATACACTCGTAATATTCTCTATGCAAATAATAATGTCCGCATTTCAAATATTAATTCCATTTATCGTGTAGCGAACAGATTCCCCGCTGCAGAATGTTCTGTTTTGCAAGGAGTGAACGTTAATGGAATTATGTATGCGTAGGAGAGTTTTCACAATTCCGTTATAAATTGTAATGTACAAGTGATTTATGGATTTAATTTGAAATGATACTACGTACTACGTTACGTAATAAATCTGGTAACATTATATTCAAATAACAACTATATTAACATTCAAATAGCATAGCGCGCCTAACTTCGGGCAGTGAAATGAATCTCTTTCTGCCTCACACGTTCCGTAATTATCTTTTGCATTCGTAGTGTATCAACGTAACGCACCTGTAGTTTTCTATTAGTATTAGTATCTTTGAGATTATGTACATTATTAATTGCTTAATTAAAATCAATTCTACTCTACTCTCCTCCACCTTTCTCAAGTGCCCTTCACTCCCCCATCACTCTTTTCGTCTACTCTTTACCTCATCTAGTCTAACCTGATTCTTCACGGATATAATTTTTCCTAGTATACAGGGTGGATTTTTGAGACGGGTCAGTAAGGGCAGGTACCTTAACCGTTATAGTTACAGGAAAACGTTCCTAGGAGACCATCCATAACTTTTTAAGATATTCTGAACTGCATTCACAGATTTTTGAGAAAATGTACGGTCAGCAAAATAAGTGCTGAAATCCAAAATATTTTTTTTTATGCCTATCGATCCTATTTCGTATGGGGAGCAAAATACTCTATGGGACCATTTAAGGTATGAGTACTAGAAATGTCAGAAAACGCTAAAAACATTTTCCATACATTTTGTACTGAAAAACGATAAATCAACTCGTAATATTCTTTATTGCCAAACAATCCTATTTCTTACTGCGATTAAAAGATTCTTTAAGGCCTACTGAAATTTAAATACAAAAACTACGGTAAGACACAACATACACACACACATCACACAAACTTAAAAATAGGTTATCTACGAAATAAATTGTTCAAAATGATCGCCGTTTTCACGAATACATAAGTTCACTCACAAGATTTTAGCACTTATTTCGCTGACCGTACATTTTCTCAAAAATCTGTGAATGCAGTTCAGAATATCTTAAAAAGTTATGGATGGTCTCCTAGGAACGTTTTCCTGTAACTATAACGGTTAAGGTACCTGCCCTTACTGACCCGTCTCAAAAATCCACCCTGTATGTTACTACATTCGTGAAAATTATGGGTTTCGGCATCAACTGTTCGTTGTCTCATCGTTGTGTTACCTAGGATATTCAAAATACATATATTCAAAACAATGACAGTACGGAAAAGGAATGAGATAAAGGGAAATTTCGATAGAAGTAACAGAAATATTATTTCCATATTTACCGAGTACAGAATCAAGCTTTGTAAATGGGTAAAATATTACAATATTGCTTCCCTCTGGTTTAATACCCGTAGGAGTTGAATGTTACATATACATTTTACAAACTATATGTGTACTACATGGATTGCTCATACTACTTACGTAATAGTTATTTATTTCTTCTCTCTCTTTTCTTCTCGGCCGATATGTATCGGTAATACCTTAGATGTTACCAATGTTCATGGGCGACGTTGACCACTTACCATTTACATGTAATAAATCTGTACTGAAAGATATTTCAGAAAAACAATAAGTACGGGTATTTATTAGTGTAAAAGATTCCATAACAATTATTTGAAAAATAATTGTTTGTTGATCGATTTGTCTGTGTTTTTTGTTCCCGTCAATTTCAGAAATGGCTGAAGCCATTTGATTGGCTATTTCAACTGATGTATTGTAGTAAGCTTGGGTTAAAATAGTGTTTTCTTTATTCCAATCGGTTCATAAATAAAAATCATAGGGGGAAGGTATTTTTTAATTAGCTCTTTTTTCTTTTCTTTTGGTAAGCCATTCTTGATGGCATTTGTCCACCTCAGTGCCAGCTCCTTATGAATAGGAGGCCCATAAGAGTGTTCGTCTGGAGCATCACCCAGTATATCGATGATTTCATCGTCAAGGGTGTCCTCTGTATAATTACAAAATAATTGGATGAGTAAATTTATTCACTGGTAAATTACTAAATAGTAGGTGACCTTGTGTCTACTTAATAGTAGAAAATATTTGGACTAATTAGTTATTTTTAAGACATTACTAGTAAGTAGTATATTATTATACACTACTGCTTAACGAACAATTATCAATCGGCTATCATACTTTTATCCCCGTAACGCCTACTTTTACAGTAGAACTGTGTCATGTGGGTGAATACCCACTAACTTTTGCTAGTTTTACCACTAACGGTAAAGCCAAATCACCTAAATAGGTGACAAGCGTACAAGTCGTACACCCGACTTGCGTCGCTGCATATTGACATAACCTAAAGATGTCGAGATTATAAAATAGAATCGGAATTAAAATGCAATCATGTACCTGTGTTATCCTCGTTATGTATTTCAGGCGGTTCCGCAATTAAGTTGTTTTCCTTGTCATGAGGTGATGGAGAATTTTCGGCGAAGTCATCTTTAGGCGAACTTTCTCGCGTGGGCGCCGGCGATGGCGACCTTTGTCTTGAGCGCGCTTTTTCTAACTTATGCTCGTATTTTCTTGTTTTCCTTTGTACTCTCTCCTCACTAGACTCCCTTATGCGTCTTTTATGTCCCGACATGATTTAAATAACTAAATGTATTAGAAATTAAGGACTTCTGGAAAAAAGACCGTGACGCGGGCTGCACGAAAAACGATAATGACGTTGACCGATAGGTGGCGACACTAGGAGGAGAAGCTAACTTTTTTATTGATTTGGATTCAGGGTTTTTAGCTCTGAATACTCGTGACATTAAGGGCTGGCGGATGCGGTTACTACAGGTCTATATTATCATTGAATAGACTATGCAGTGAAGTACAATGATGCAAAGTATCCCGTTAAAAATAATTTCGAGTGCGGGTACTAAGGCATAGGTTTCCCGAAGCGAAGCTAGGGCAGGCACTGGAAGGTACCTATTGGATATAAATAAGTATTGTATTTCCTTTCAATAATGTTGCGTGTTTCTAGGAACCACCTCGTGACCCCATGTTATAAATAACACGGATACCACATCCGTGTTGTTTATAAGATGGGGTCATGGCACCGTATGAAAATGAACTGTGATTATGTTTTTGGGACGTGATCGTATTAACTTGGGCATGATTAATTTAATATGAAAATTATATTAGAAAAGGCTGCTTAGGTTTTTCGTTGTTAGTTGTTTGTTTTTTAGGTCAATCACCGACAAACGAGCAGGATACTAACCCTATTCCCGTGCTGGCCAGCCAGTGACGTACGAGGCGACACAAGCTCCTACATGGTGCTAGGACTGAAGTCCGACTGGCTAGATACCACCATATCTCTTTGGTCAACCGCAAAACGTCTTGTCGTGTTATATTTGTCCGTTTATGAGCGTTCCACGGTGTGTTCGTACATGGGGCGTAAACAGTCGTGTCTCAGTAGTCACCAACGTCTGTAGATAAAATGTTATATTATGTACGTTGGTTTAGTTTTCCATTGACTCAGATTTCCTGTTCTGTCCATGTCTGTTCTCTATTATACTGTTTAATGTTAATAACGCTCCTTTCGTAGCCGGTATTTATGGGTCGTCGTGTTATTTATTATCATTGCTAGCGGGGCCGCGTTACTTTGTTATAAAGTTGTTGCTCACACAGCGTTCGCCGCTCGAATTTATAGCTTCAGCACTAGAGTTTCAGGATTATTAGCTTTAATAATTTGATCTTTGTGAGCACTGGAAAGACAGCATTGCGGAGGATTGCAAGATATTGTAATGTAGTATAAATGAAAGGTTTTATTTCTTGTCTAGTAAGATTCTCATATTTTCACGAAATTTTGGAGCATAAATCATATAAAGCAGTTCCTACCTGTATGTTGATTCTTAAAATACATCTTCCCTGCTACAAAATTTTATTCTCTACGAATAGCAATCGATTACAAATTTATAGATATCGTTTTAGAATATAGTAGGTACACACAGTACAACATCTCCACCACGACTCACTCATTCGTCCTTCCATTTCATACAAAACCGTCATTCAATCAAATCATCTGATTTACTCGCTACGTTTCCTTCCACGCATCTAACTTTCTAGTTAATACTGCATTTGTTCGATTAAGATGCATTCTCAATCCTTCATATTCAAATCATATGTTTATAAACTTGGCAGACGTATTAAACATTATTGCCAGCCCCTAGAACAACGATTCGGTAGTAAAGTCAATAAAAGGACCTGCATTCACGAGTACATTTTTGTACGTGCCAAGATGAATAATTTGGTGGGGATCCAAAAAATCCGGAGGAAGTATTACGCCGCACTTGGACGTAATGCTTAATGGGTTTGCGCCGTTTTGCCGAAACTTTGCCAACGATCGTGCATGAGGCTGGGGCCTGGGACAGTTACTATACATCATCCAAGTTTTAACATCTTGTTTGCTAAAGTGCTTCGTCTGTGTCATCTCACAAATATTCTCCTGGCATTAATGCTTTGCGTAAAAGGCTTTTGAGCTACCTGCATGAGTTATTAGTCATCGTTTTGGGATTTCTATTATTGAAAAACTTGAAGAAAAGATATTTGGTTTTTCATTTGAACTTGTTGTCTGTTAACGCATAGTGTCTGCCTGCTATTGGAGCGACTCTTACCGGCGCACTTCCCGATTGAGTTGATTGATTTCCCTAGGTAGCTCCAAGCGGATTAAAGCACAGACAGGCGAAGATATTTTTCCCTGCAGTCAACGGGAATGTCGAGAGATTTGTACTGCTACTACAGTTCAGTTCTGAAAATTATAGCCGTAGCATACAAGAGCGAATTCAATTTGTTAAGATTTCAAAAATCTTTTATTTAATCATCTTATGTAATTGTCAGTCCACAAACGTGATTTTTTTTCTGAACTAGCAATTTGTTATAATTTTTGTATTTTACCCAATCGATATTTCGGTTATATCCGCTAAAATCCATTCTAAAGACATTTCCCCTTTTCACTTGACGTGTATTATTAAACAGCAAAAAATAAAGGCCGAGTTAGAATTCTCTAAGAGCGGTTTAGAAAATAAGGAAAAATGAGGAGTAATATTGTGGTATTAAGATTGATAGCAGATAATGTTTCTCATTTAGCACACGCCGTGTGCCCGACGTTAGCGGCGTTGTATTCAAATGGACAATTTATCCTAGCATAGTCATGCTGATGTTTTTATTATGATTCCCCTTTCCGCTTCCTTCGTTATGTTCGCCGTTGTTTGTTAAAGTTAAGTAATGAATGTTTCGAGCTAAATAATGTATGTAATTATTACTTATAGCACTTATATAACTTATGTCGATTTTGTAAAAATATTTATACAACAAACTGTACAAACTAACAATTTGGGAGTTACGTACGAGCTAAAAATTTTTTTGTTTTGTACAGGTACTCGGCCTCATTTAGCTTCGTTTCGGTAATTTCGTGAAATCCACGTACAAACATTGATCAGTTTCAGTTATATTATAATTATAAAATAATATAATTATGTTCTTATAGCGTTAATTATGATACTTAAGCCGTTACCGTTACTCATTGAACTTGTGAAATGACTGGAAATTAGTTCTTTTCTATAAGTATTAGGAAATGGAAAATATTTTTCATTGGTTTAAATAATGTTGATTTCGTAAAATCAACGACACGCAATAAAAGGAATTGAGTACCTGTGATATCGTCATTACAGATGGAACATTACATATGGAAAGGAATGTGGAAATTTTTAGATGCAACTGCATCTAATCCAAGAACTATTATAGTATGATCGTAATGGTGTATCAAAGTTTTGCTCGTTTGCTTGTCATTGTAACTAAAGTGGACATTTATGCTATGGTAATGGATATCGCTGAGAAACTTTAATAATCCTGTTTGCTCAAATTTCGTTGTAGCTTGTTTCTTCGCAAAGCAAAGTTAAGCGGGCTTAGTGTAATGGATTTTATATAGCGTCAGTTAAGATTAAATGTTTATACAGTGCCGTCTGATTAACGTTCCTTAGCACTTAATCCTCTTTTCATCGTTGGTTATGGATATTGTATTATTAGATTGATGGGGAATATAATATGATAAAGTTCAATGACTAGTTAGGCCTGTAAAATGTTTAAAATGTAATGTTCAAATTGCTTCAACAAGTTTAGCTTCACTATTTAGTGCTCTGTTTAGGTTACAATTTGAATGTTTGTTAGTTTTTCCTGCATCTGGACGTTCATCTAATTCCATTAAAGGGGTTGAACTATTATATATTCATCAAAACGAGTATTAATTCGTCAAGTTCGTCGTATGTATTACTAATTTCCTTAGTTTTGAATATATTTCTGGTAGTATTTTGCAAATTTGTCCTGTAGTTTAGATGCTTACATGTAAGCCGTCGTACATAAGTAAGATAAATGTAAATTATGAAGTAGGTAGGTTATAAATAATTTAGAATTTACGTTGCGATTTTAAATTTCTCTAATAATACGATTATCACATTTATTTGCCAGACTTTATGTAAGATAAAATAAACAGCAATACAACACGACAGTCTAAAACATTGCGTGTGTTACGAGTATAGTGTTTTAATAGATCCATCGCCACGCTGCGCTGCCACAATTTCATTTTCCTCTCGAACATAGTAATTGCTTTCGACACTGTTACTTCGCTCGGTCCCAACTTGTTATTTTAACATTTTCATATCAATTCTAACACAAAGTTAAACATTTGCTGGCGGAATTTTCGTGTTCCATGTGCCTGTTCCAGATCTCTGTGATTAATCTGAAATGCATTTGCTCCTATTTGCCGATCTAAATGATACCCTTCAATCCTCTTCAACCCTCAATATCTGCACAAAGGCCATGGATGTGTTTGCTAATGAGACATTTACCCTATGACTGGCAAGGGTACCTTTTGAATGGAATTATTACAGGGATGTGCCGTTTACAAAGACTTGAACTTGTACCGTTAAATGAATTGTGTCTGAGCGTCCCTCTTTGTCAGGTTTAGACAATTGCTATATAAATCAACGTTTGTTTGTCGTGCGAAGGTTGTTTAGGGCGAATTAATTTGAATTATTTTAGAGCTCAACTTTGATTTGATTGTGTTATATTCAATTGACAATTTACAAGATTTAACTAATCTACATATTTTCAACGCCATGTCTAATTGCTCAATATGAATATTTAAATAAATCACTCGTAATAGTTATCAGGTACGTTAAGTATTTCAGCTAAACGATAAAACTGTGAGACAAGATAAAAGTGCAGTTATAGCCTTAGTCCACTGAATGTGCAATAAACAAGTTATCGACATTTTGATGGACTTTTTAATGTCATCGAGCTGGAAACCTATTAAAACTGGAGATTTAAGCTCAGAGCAATCCAGGCGTTTTATTGCAGTTGTTGGATGCCATCCAAGGAATTGCGGATCGATTTTATTGGATCGCTTATAAGGCACAGTCACCTTTGACATCATTTCTTTTAAACTCCAAACAGACCTCATTGAGTTTTGTTGCTACCATGGCTGAGTACCATGCCAGACGTGCCTTAATTTAGTCGAACGGCAAAAGCTGTTCTCCGGTTATTGAACTTTGTAGGAAAACATTGTTTGGCTACAGACTTTTACAATGGCGATTTTATTATCTTTGCGGGTATCGGCAACGGTCTTATTGTCGGTCGAATTTTTTGGGTGATATCCAGGGAAAATATTCGCTTTGCCATATTATACGAGTAATTTCAATGTATTGTAATTTGTAATCAATAAGCTCATACCGATTTGGTAAAATTAAAATCCGATGTGTATCTAAATGTGCGCATTATGTCACAACAAATGAAATACGACAGTTTTCCATTCATTTTTTTGTTCAAAGTACAATGAATACGCTTAGCCTAATACTAGGCATGCAAATATTTAGTAAATAGGTGCTTCGGCCTACCTATTGAGGTTATTTAGCTTTTTCTTATTATACTTTAATCTAAGGTTTAATTAATTCCATTCTCTAAAACAAAAATGACTCGTTGCCCTTAAATTTTTAGAAAGCGATAAGCGTGTCCATAATACACGTAATTATTATATCGACGATGGTGGATGGCAGTCTTATGACTGTTGCTAGTATCAACGAGTTTTACGATGGTGCTGACGGCGCTTCGTCTCGTTTCATAGCCCATTAATGGTTAAGTGCTCTTTACGCGTGCACTCATGTAAAGTATGTTATGTAAAGTCGGCACATACAACTCTGTTTCTCGACTGGTGGCATTGATTCCAACAGGATTCGATTATACAACAAACAGGCCTATTATTAAGTATTCCCATGTAATAATACTGGATAGGCATAATTATAATTTTAAAAGTGGGTTGAAGTTTGAGTTGTGAGGTTGCAAAGACAAAATGATGACATTATTTTCAGTTCCGTACTGTAAAGCTGGATAATATTTGTGGCTTTCATGATTGTCCAGAAGTAAAATAACTTTTTTGTCTGTTTTCGGACGTACGTGGCTAACAAAAAATTTAAGGCAATCCAAAAATATTTCTCAATTTATCTATCCCGAAGCTGAACAACTTCCTCGTGTTTCTGGAAGAGAACCATCTAAAAGACGATCTTGCATCCTTTAACGCGCAAATATGATAAGCGGTGGAACGAATGACCCAGAAGCGTTGCAGCTACACACGACTGTCGTAGTTTGTCCACGTTCAGTGCTGGAAATGACTCCAACTTGCTTCTTACCTTTAACTGAAGGAACCTTGGGTGTTTTACTTGCCTTTGAAATCGTTTATCGGTCTGTTTACGTAGATACTTTTCCGAGCGTGGCGCAAGTGGAATCGGATCTTACCGGCACATAATTTTACTGGCATCCAATTCATCCACCCAGTCGCTTTAGGCCAATCTGTCTTTATATTTGCATTTTTAGGAAATCTACTAATGTAAGTAATATTTATTAGGGATACTGGTAAAAATTATAAAATTGGTACTCGTAAAAGTTATCGATATCGATAAGTTTGGACCCAATCCCTATCCGACTAGCAGAGAATTTTCGCGCATAAGTATTCGAGCAGCATTACCAATAAAATTTAAAATGAATCTTATTGTAAAGAGATTAACTGAAGAGACTTCATGATAACATAGTAAGAAGTAAAAGCAACTTTTATTCTTTTTCGATGACACTTGAACAATCCATTAGTTACTCAAATACATCTTACGTTTCGCTGTCAAACTGTTTCAGTTCGTTACCTAAGGACATTATGAATTTTTACTTAGTTTTTCGATAAGATATAACTTCAGCCTGAACCTCGTCGCTTTATCTTCTGGATCTTTCGAAATGACACGCGATCTGGTACGGTCCACTTCGGAAGGAAGGATTTGCTGAAGGCAGCGTTTTCCAAATATTGTGGGTATAGTAAACGTTATTATTATAAAAGTGCATTGAAAGTTAAACCTCTGTAAGCTTACTTAAAACTTCAATTGCGTTTGTTGAAGTGAATAAACTTCTTTCCATCAAAGCTGAGTAAACTGAATTTTAGCTTACTCAGCAACCAGCAATATAAGTTATCACATTCAAAATGAATTACCTCGCAGAGGTCTCGTAGGAGGCGTTTATCTGCGGGCGTCGAGCCCCGGAGGTGTAACGTTGCGGGCTCCAATCCTAATGGGGCCGGAAAGCGGATTAGTCAGGTGAGACGGGTAGATTAGTTTTCACATCATTAACGATGCTCGTGTTAATATTGTTTCGGCTGTCAATTTTATGTAAAAATTACATTATGTAAAAAAAATAACAGAATATTTTTTTATAGTTTTTTATAATAATCGTCACCGTGAAACAAAAATCCCCGTAAAATCTTAAGGCGCCATAAGTGATGAAAAGCCTCACAGACTTGCAGACGAAACGGATTAAAGTAATTAAAACTTTGTTTGTATCCCAAAAGTCTTCTTTTAAAAAGTCTCTTCTCCGGTTGAACGAAAAATAAATTCGCTGTACGATTTTCCATTAACTCGATTTCACTGAGGAGCGACTCAATCCGATCGGCTTTTTGAGTTATTACTTAAAGTGGAATTCTGATTAGATCACCCCTCGTGATAACAGTATGTCTGGGATTGAAAGCATATTTCTCGAGGATATCTCTATCACATTTTGATATTCATTTAACTTGTCAATCTACATTTTAATTCGAAAGCGCGTCTACTAAAGACTACTTTATAGTCATTGAATTTTTCACGTGATTGCTCCCAACGTATAGCCCTTTTGTTCGTTTATGGATATCCAAGGTTTTTGTCTCGACTTGTGTAAGTGATCGTCTTAGCAATGTAATGTTTCGTGTTTCAGGAGTTCCATTGGTGAGCATAACCAATATTTCATGAGGGCGTACGTTTTTTGTTTTTACTCGTATGAAGGCATCAAGTCTTCTTGTTCCATTCGCTGTTCCACACTACTGCGCGGCTAATCCTTATGATTGATGACATCGGTTTCGAAGCGCCGCTCCTCTGACGCTAGTTTATGATATGTTTTGTTCAGAGCAATATCAATATTTATTACCTACATTGACAGTTTCCTTTTATGATGTATTTTTAGACTGCTCCCGTTGGTTTGAAAGAGGGTGTTTAAATAAACCCTGCAGTGAAGACTTTTTAAAAGCAGAAGCTGAGAAATGAACCTTCAATATAACAACTCGCCCAACCAGTATTACACGGCCTGAAAAAGAGTTGTAAACCATTTCAGGTTATAGCGGCAGTTTATAGAAGGCTATTTACATAAAGTTATTTTTAGAACCACTCGCGACAATGTTTCGTCCATTTTTAGGGTTTCGTTATCAATTAAAAACCTTTACAGTTTCGCCATGTCCGTTTTTCCGCTGCTTAGTAATTTAACAAGGGTGTAGGTAGCTACTATATATGTACATGCCGTATCTCCCTCACACGTACAATGAAGATGATTCTTTTTTCGTTATTCGTTTTTCGTTATTCCACGGTGTGTCCGAAGTGAAGCTTGCAAATTTTGCTTCGTAGTAATAAATAGATACATATATCGTAGTAATAGATTCGTTAATAGTACACAATGTTCAAAGGAAAATTATTACGTCTGGGTAGGACAAGTTCACGAGTAATTGAGGCCCTACAGAACCCTATTATGCGCGTGGCCCGGCACGCACTTGGTAGGGTTTAAAAGTATCTTCTCTCGCCGCCTTATCTATTATGTAGCGGCGCGTGTCCTGCGTTGTCCCTCGTCAGTGAGGGTCGGTGGGAGAGCTTGTGTGATTGTAGTGTGTATTTGTAATAATGTGTTCTTTACCTTGTAACGATTTAATTTTCGTTGCAACCGTTGCTAGCTACCCCAGCAGATGTTCTGCTACTTATTTTACATCCTAATTGAGGTACCTTCCCTTTTTATAGGCATTTAGGATATGCTCATGCAATGCAATAATTTTTTCTATGAGAGTGTCAAGTTTCAGTTTTGAAATAAGTTAAAACAAACGCACAGAGAAGCATCCAAAAATTCTAAAAATATTCTATTGCGTTGAAATAGCCTTCCAGTAATACTTATCTTAAATATCTTCCTTAAACGGACATTAATCACTTAGAAATTTATTATAGGTATGTACGATTAAGATTATTTTCCTTCATAGTAATTTGTAGAAGTAAGTTAACATTTTTTTAGGGTGGTACTCTTTTCCCTCTACATAAAAGCGTTTTGTACTGAGGTCCTGTATGCGAAATGGAAGGGGTTTCTTTTACGAAATAAAAATAAAGCATTCTAAGTTCAATATTGTTTATAATTTCTTGTTTCGATAAAGTATTTGAAGGATTTCAGGTGACGATTCATCAACTTTACTTTGAATGTTAATTTAAATGTTTGTTTGGAATCGAGTTGCCCGTTCAAAGGCTTCAGTTACAAACTGCTTTGTATGGCGCGGAGGACGATTGTACAAAAGTACTTTCGGTGGGTTCTTTTTTATTGTTTTCAAATTTATTGGCAGGAGTCGGCAGCCGTGAACGTTACGTATAGCTGTACTGTGGATGTGTTCCGATATGCACTGCGAGCACTGTCCAGTGCTCTTACTGGTGAGAAGAACAATAATTTAAATGTATGATCTCTGAACGTAGTTACATTCAAACAATAATTTGACATTAATTTTAATTTGGATGACAGTATACTGGACTGCGCTTCGCAGTATACTAAATTGACGTCACACCTTACAGTGCTCGCAGTGTATACCTATCGGAACATACCCTGTATTTCGTGGCTTATTCAAATTAACTTTCCCTAAGTATACTTTATCAACACATTGTGAAACGGCAATTGGAATTTTCCTTTCAACTTCTTTTCTGTTTCTTTTCATTTTCTTTTCCTTTGTTTGTTTTTCGTTTGTTTAATTTCAACAGGTAGGAAGTTTTCAATTGAATTGGTGTATGGGTAGAGGTTGTTAGAATCCAACGATTTAAACGACCTAGAAACCCGGACCTTCTAGGACCTAGTCTTACACGGATCGTTAATTTTTCATAGTAATGTACGTTTAAAATTATTTATGTAAGGTTAATTATACACTTTTAGCAATTATGTCTTGCTTAAGTTCTCCATAAAGTCCAATAAATTGAACATTAGGTGTAACGAAAATTTCGTACTCAGGTAATAAAATGTGCAGTCTAAAATGATCCATACCATTGTAGTGTAAAAGAGAGAAATATTTGCAGCAATTTCTATTTAAGGCTTTAATTTCAACGACGTCATCATATTATGTTTTGTATATAAAATATTCGAAAGAAGGCAAAGCGGCTAGCCTGTGGCTGGCTTATAACGACGTCTCCCCCACCGTCAGGCTGCGACGGCTCGCTTTCCTTTCGCGATAACATAAAAACTATCCGTGCCTAATTTTATCCTCTTCCGTCGGTGTTTTGTAAAAAGTTTTTCCTTCACGTATTAATGTATAGGACTACACTGGGATGCACATTAGGTATATTTCGCTCTAGGAAGATAGAAAGAAGAATAAACAATGACATTTCCTCTGAACTTACTTAGTCTTATCTATTATAGCGTAGGTATGAGGAAAATCCCCATTATTCCCCTTTATGTGTGGGCTTAGCGCTGGGAGAAAAAATACGAAGGGACGCTGCCGACCTCTCCGGTTTTGTGTGTTGGTGCTGTAGATCGTAAGTTACTGATTGTAGCTTGAAATAAATTCAAAGACGAACTGGATTACATTCGCGTATTTATTTTTACGTTCAACAACAACCGAATTGTCGAATGTGTCGTGATACTCGTAGCTTGAATAAAGCGCTATCGGGATCTAATATGATATGAATATGAAATTAGTCTTTCTCACATTTATATAAGGATTACATATATAGTGTGTATATGAACATGTCTGTTTTTGCGTCTTCTCCCACGCTAACACCGCCGGCTCGTCGCGGCGGATTTGCTCAAACGGTCCGATGAATATTTTAGTATGCTGGTAATCCTATTATCTGTACTACTCTGGACGGTCCAACGAAACCTTTTGAGATAATTATGAGAGTCTCTGGTGAAGATTAGAAAGCACGGTGTGGCTGTGTCGTAGACAGGGCCGTGTGTTTATGGTGAATACGTGTACGTAACGGCTAATATTGACAATATTGTCATTTGAACGCAGTCATTTGAACGCAAAATGGCGGCGTTGCACCCGTCCGGCGTGTGTCATGTACAGGCGTCACAAAACGTAGCAAATTCCCATCGAGATATAAGTACTAACGTACAAATACCTTGATCTTTTAACTATCGATTAGTGTAATTAAATATTGGATGTAATCTCCATATCTCTCGAGTTGTATATACAACTCTGGAAGCAAATTTAAATATGTTTTAACGCCAAAAACTTAGCGGTCACGCTACGTTTCAATCGCAGAAAAAGGAATGGAGACCCTTAATATTATTCGATAATTAAAATGGACGGGATTAAAGAACTTAATATTTTATAGGCCATTCGCTGAGATTATTACGACGGGTTTTAGCAAATTATCATTAGGACGGCCACGTAATAGTCCCAGAAGTGACTGGAACCCATTGACATTCAAAGGTCATTATAGAAGCGGGTCAAACCTAATTATAAGTTTGAGCCGTCGGACTGTATAAATAGGTAATGATATCCGGATTAAATTTTTATTTTTACTTGATTACGACGAGCCCAAAAATGAGGATTATTATTTCAACTTGTATGAAAGTAGGATTTATATGTATGTATATATGTAAGTATATATGTGTGTATGTTCATCTGTTCCCGCAGAACTTCCACACTAATTTATTGATCGTCTATCAATAAATTGACAACACTATCGTGAATACGAAATCTAGTCATAATATCATAAAAAAGGATGTAACTGGAATGGGCTTACTGGAAGAGATTTCTTATTAGTAATAAGTAATGCCCGTGTACAAACTGTTACATACATTTTTAATTCCTGTTAATATTTGTGTGCACAAAATAAATAAAAAAAACACTGTACTCTAAATAAAAAATACTGACCCAGTTTTTACTGCAACAGTTGTCAATACTAACGATATTTCCAATACCCCCATTTTCATGATT
Source organism: Ochlodes sylvanus (assembly GCA_905404295.2). Classification (NCBI taxonomy): domain Eukaryota; kingdom Metazoa; phylum Arthropoda; class Insecta; order Lepidoptera; family Hesperiidae; genus Ochlodes; species Ochlodes sylvanus. The sequence continues at coordinate 10,170,449 of FR990144.1, forward strand.
GTGTGTAGATAGTATGACGAATGTGAGCAATTGTCAATCTTGTTGACAGAGCATCCTGGGTGAGCTGAACCGTGAGCAGGACGCCTTCATCAAGGGCCAGGGAGGCCCGGGCGCCGCAGCCGTGGCCCCGTGGGTCGGAGCGCCCAACGAGGCTTCGCTCAAGGAGGAGTGCCTCTCACTGTCCACGGTAAACAACACTTCTTATTGAAAAATGGTTACCATGCCGAATTGATCTTTAATGGGATCTGGTTTTGGTTGAAATTTAACTTGATAATAATGATTTTAAATTTTTATCCTCCGTCTATTTATTGTTTGTCTTGTGTGTTGTCCAAGGCACTCACGACACAAGGAATCCTAGCGCGGCGTTTGATGATCATGAGCTCATTACAAATTGTCTTTATTCAGGGGGGTTTTTTAATTTAAATTTTATAATCGTACCTTATCCGCTGAACGAGTGCGTCGACTTGCAGGACCGGCGGAACTTCGTGCGCGCGCCGCCCGCCGGCGTCGAGTTCGAGTTCGACTACGACAAGATGTACCCGGTGGCCGTGGCCATCATGGCCGAGGACTCCAACCTCTCCAAGATGCGCTTCGACCTCGTGCCCAAAGTGTAAGTCCAATCACATTGCATTACATTTCATGTATTGGAAGTTGGTTTTACAAACACTTTTCGAAAGACAAACGTCGCAACATATTCCTACCGTGAGAGGTCGTGGAAGAAGTAGCGGCAAGTAACTCCTAAGGAGTTTTTTTTAATAAAAGTAATGGTCTGTTACTGTCCAAACACGTTTAACTTTTAAATGATTATCGAGTTTGTCAAAACTGTTTTGATTGCAAAATATTCTTGAGAGTTTCCATGCTTCTTAAGGCACTTTGGTATGATTAAATAGCAGCCGTTAAGCCATGTCAATGACCTTCGAGGGGCATATAAACTTTCGACACTTGGTTATCCAATCAATGTACCAACCCGCGCTGGAGTAGCGTGGCTTTCGGATATAGTGCGTAGGTATTGTACTTTAGAGAAAGATAGCGACACGAACACTGAGCGTGCGACTGAAACAAACAATGCTCAAAGTGACACCCCGCGCGTTTTGCCACCATTTCGACCCTAAAATTGACTTCGGCGCGGCGATCCGAACAAAGTTCTGACCGGCCTAGAACCGCCGGCCGTACTATACCTATGCGTCTAACGACGGCCGTGGCCCCCAGTATTACAGAGGAGAACTTCTGGCGGAACTACTTCTACCGCATGTCGCTGATCTGCCAGGCCAACGAGGCCGACGCGGCCGCCGCCAGCCGCCAGGCCAGCGCCGACGACTCCCAGGGTACGTACGGTAGGGGTCCCCACGCTCGTCATTATGACAAACGTCGTCCTAATTGGCAGCGGTCGTACGACGGCGCGATGCGTTCTCGTCGTGCGATTGGTTCAAACATACAGATTTCATCAGAGTGTCCTATTTTAACCTCGCAAGTAATTGAAATCAAACAGTATGTTTGAACCCATCGCACGACGAGAACGCATCGCGCCATCATACGATCGCCGCCAATTAGGACGACGCCTTACACACCCACCTCATGCATTACCTGCCTCGGAACAACACTAATAACACATCGATAACACCCGAGAATCAATCCGAGAATAAATATTTGTCTATCACATAAATGTTTACCCCGGCTGGGATAAATACCTGGGACCCTCCGTCCCAGGCAGGGTCCCTGACACCTGCTACGGGCCCGTAAGTCATGTATGTGTTTGAGATTTTCAAACAAATTTTCCAATGAAGTAATAGGTCATATATCACTGATCCTATTATACTTACTCGACTTAACCTTGTAAGGTTAGTTATGTGTGACCAAGGTTAAGTAATAACTTGACCGATGAAGTTTAACTATTTATAAATACTAACCAAAATGAGGTGGGCAAAATTCATGCTACTCATTATTTTTGGATTTTTTGATTTCTTTTCAATTTCACAGCAAAGTTCACAAACAGTTGATTATATTTTTCTTAACCCAAATAGAACATTAAAGTTAATTACCAATGGATATGTAGATTGATGATATACTTGTTATAATATGATGCATGTATACTAGTAATATTCTTCGGAGTTCAGGTAAGTGTGTTGACATGTACAGGGCTAGTTGTATCACTACGGAGTGCCTAAATTATTGCTTACGTCATCCATTTGTTTCATGCCATTTAGTTTTTTTTATTTCGTTTTACAATTTATGTTTTTCCCTCAACCCGACCTCGACAGATGAAAAGTCCTCGGACGAGAGCCTAAATGCTAAAGAGAAATCGTCGCAGCAGAATATAGACGACGCTAAGAAACGCATTAAGTCGTTGAAAGTCGATAGGGAGAATGATGATGGTAAGGATTTTAATGTATCTATACATCATGCTTTGACGGTACATGGGCTTTGGTGGCAACGACCGTCAACTGTTGCGGATGGTACGCGATCTATCGCTGAAACTGATAATGTTTGCAATATATTACAATTAACAGTATAACTGTTTCAAGGAATGAAAAATGCCTTGACTGATCCTTAAAATTAATTCTATGGGTTGGAAAAAAATCCTTATCTAACGACTGCAATACTAAAATTTCCTATTAATAACAAAATTCCGTTACACATATTTTATTTAGCTACTATCATTTCATTGGGTTCACATACGACGGTTTCATTTATCACTAAGCGGTCTCTATTGTTTTTGGTTTTTCTATTAACCAATAACCAACTTTGAGAAATATAGCACGATACCAGCATGCTTACACTTTAATTATTCATTAACCGATTATATTCATCTTTTTACACTAGATCTTTCTTTTTATCTTTTGTTTCATACATCACGCTATTCATTTGTAATTATTGCGAATAATTAACATCACATAATCATGATAAATGCATCGATTAAGTAAATATATTACTTACTGTTTTGACTTTAATATCCACACTTATTGGAGCATACATACATCATCTTTTATCTACGAGTTAAAGATTAATGTCAAAAGTTTGAAGTCATGTTTTAAGTTTATTGGTTACATTTTCAGTCAGTTTCTTAGCTATAAGGAATACTAAATTACAGTCTCATTGCACAATATCGACATACTTACTACATCGATCATGTGTAATACAATATTTTTCTAAACTTATCTTTTTTTCCATCCTTGGAATGCAGCTTAAGCAAGACACACGGACAAGCGAGGAGCATCCGCAATCACTATACGACGTAACATCTTGGACGATCAGTATATGGTCCATATATATCTACTTGTATCTCTTTAAGCGTATCGGTTGCTAGTATGTTTGTGAGATCTGCTGGTTCTATCAAACTTGTATTATTTACTTAGTTTTCAATTAAAAAACCTCTGATATTTAAATTTTCGAGTTCATTGGCCGTATCGCGTGTTTCATCATTTAAATCCTCGCAGTGTATGGATCGTATATTCGCTGGTCCAAATTCTTCAAGATGCTTGCGTTAAGCTGAATGTATTATGTTAGAAGTTCTTCTCGTGTGAAAATACTACGACCTTGACAAAATAATGCCACAATAGTATTTAACTTGTTGATGTATCACGAGTAGGATTGTCCGCACGTAGTGACGGATGCGTACATTGACCTAGCGGAGCAAATTGAAAAATATATTGCAATCGGACGGTGCAATATATGAAACTAATAAAAAAAATATATGAATTAAATTTTAGTGCTCAATATGTTCGGCTCACCACACGATAGCTTGTACCTCGATACGATTGTTCTCGATGTTGTCGACTAACTGTTTGTCTGTGTATTCTGGCATTATTGTCTCAAGTTGTATCGCTGTATCACTGTTAATCCCCTCACTAACCTTTATATTGTTTGGACGTTATATATGTATAGAATTTACAAGTGTTCTCGACTTATTGTTTCACGTGTATCTTGAAAGTTTATACTCTATCACTGTACTATCATATATTATCCTCATATTCGTTATATCATGTGTCGTTTATGGATGTTACAATGAAGACAATATAGCTTCTAATATTTACATATACATACATACTATACGAGATGCATCAAAATTTACATTATGTTAACTCTTCTATCGCTGATTAAATTTTCGATATCTATTTTCAGAGCGACGTCTTTATCAGGTATAGAGGAATATAAATATATTACTCTTATAGCTTCGTTGTTAATTATATAGAAGTATATTTATTAGCCACGACCTTTTGAATAGATATATACGAGTATATTTATTTATACTTTACCTGTTGCTTAGGTTACTTCACCGTAATTGAATTCTAACTCGACATGGATTATAATTCTCAGTGGATCTTACTTCATGTAAACTGAATGTTATATATATGTATAAGTAATTAAGGTCATATTTAATATAGTGTCACTCACATTGTATCTCTGTTTCGTAGTGTTGAACTGTTTGTATGTATCTCCTGAGGTTTGAACATTGCTACTTTACGACGCGCCCTGTGTCTCCGCTCTGTGTTATATTATTACGCTTGGCTGTGCTGTTTCGCTGGTTTTCTTAAGCTTTTTATATTTCTCAAAGTTGGTTTCGTTTGACGGCGTGCAATTCGTTTTATAATTTTGTTTGAATATTGGCCGCGTAGCAATGTTGAAACTGTCTTTGTATATAAATACCGTGTTGTCAGGATCACCGTTATCTCTCATATGATGTTTGATGATCACCAGATATCGCTTGGCATTTTGTTTGATAAAAACTTTTTTGAAGACTTACTAAATTGGTCATTGATATTCTTAACCAATCTGAATGGAAATTGGAATCCTCTGTATAATTGAAAAGAGAACAAGTTGAAGTTGGTTCGTGAAAGCAAATAGTCCAACGGCTGACAGAAGTTCGTCTTCGACAAAGATTTTGATGTTGAAAGTTTAGAGATTTTAATGAATACCAAATCTTGAATAAATTGTTTTAAATATATAATATGTATTCGTAACTCTATAGCCGCGACATATCACTTATGGGTGACAGTCAATTAAACATTCTCACACTGACCGCTTCCATCGAAGTCCCCCGTCGTCACGCGCTGACAACACTCTTCACCCGCGATTCGTTTTATAATTGTTTACAACCGTTACAACTTCTACTATATAATAATTGGTATAATCTGGTGTTTATAACGTTGTGTAGACTTAGTTGGTTGAGGCGTTCGTCCGGTCGGACGTCCATCGGCAGGTGATAAAGTACAGGCCTACGATACTGTCGCTTTCATCCCTTTTGTAGCTTCAATGTATTCGTAGCAATATTCATATGTGTGATCGGTTCGCAGAACAGATATTTCTGCAATGTATTATAATATTCGTCGGTGTCATAGTGGTCGTTAAGAATTATTGTATGCCGGTTACTCGATCGGTATTTTTGATCTCCCTGTCTACTATACTAACCTGTCTCTAATAGTGTTGCCAAAGATCTATCGGAACTTCGCTCTGGCGTAGATAATTCATTTGACGAAACTGTACACGTCGCTCGTTAAGTTGCGCCGTTGTTCCCAGCGTGACAAAGGAAACTTGTATCAGTACTTGTGAGTGCGTTCGTTTAATGAACTATCTTGGCGTGGAGTGAAGCTGAAACGTCTTCGTTATCGACTCTCTCTCTCTCTTCCGTCTATAATTTCCCAACTCCGCGGTTCCTTACGTAACGTTTGATCAGTAATGACATTTAACATAACGCGTTAGTGGTTGTTTAGTTGAAATACCCCTGTACTTTACTGTAGCGACAGAATAAAAATTTCTATTGTCAATACTAATTGAAAATTGTTTAGTGACTTACGACATTATAGTTAATAACTGGCATTTATAGTTAGTTATTATGAATTGAAATAATTATATTATTCTAAAATAATTATTGGTCTTGTTATTTGCTATCGTTTAATTTGAATTTTATTTTATTTCGACCACTCACATTATATTATTTCATATTATTATTGTATGTAGTTATTGTTGTAACTTACTGTGATATGCCTACCAGCGTACATAAACTTATTAACAGGTACATATATTTCAATAAATACTAAAACCTATTAAAATGTAACTTATGTACGGTTTTCTATATAATATTTAAAACTTTGCAGAGCAATGGGAAAAAGAGTTAGAAGCCGAACTGAAGGATTACGAGGTCGTCGCGGAGAAGGCTGGTGACGACAAGTGGGAGAAGGAATGCGAAGACCTCCTGGGCGATGATGTGGACCTCAAGTAGACCGAACAATAAAACTATACCTATCAAAAGACCGGAGTAGACCGGAATAAAATCGAGTAGACCTGAGTAGACCAAGTCGAAACGAGATAGATTTCCGTAAAATTATTACAATTTTAGGCAAATTAAGTTGTAAAATGCTTTTAATGTAATAATTAACAGTAATTTACTAGTTGAAAAGGTCGAATATTTAGTAGACGTAGCTTTATGTATCATTCCTCTCTTTCTGATTATATTAAGATAAGTTTAGGCTTAGCGTAGCTTCAGTATTTGGCTGTGGATTGTATACTAGCGTAGTATTAGCAGCTTAATAGGAAAATAAACTTGGATTGCATCACAACCAACTGCGTGAGATCTGCAAAGACTAACGAAACAGCTATAAAAGTTCGGTAATATTTATTGTAATGTACACACACCACTCTACTCCACACTACTCCACACTAGGATTCCGTGGGTGCCCTCGCTAGGCATCAAACCCAGGACCCTACGACCGGCGACCCGGCATGGTAACCATTGCGCCGTACAGGTCAATGTACAAATTAAGCTTAAATAATAAGAAATTCTTGTCTACAATATTTTTCTCTACTTACATCTTTTTTATTCATCGTAATTATCTTTACACTTCGTCTTCTGATAGATGTTTAATGAATTAAATTAAGATATATACATTTATTAATGGTTAGGTTAAGTTTTGTAAAAAACAATTGTTGTCAATTAAGTTGTATAATGTTATGTTGTTACGTTTTCAAATTTATTTAAGTATCTACATGTAAAATTGTTTTATTAAGATATAGTTCGTTTAGGTTATGAGTGTATGGTAATTAATTTGTGCGCAATGTCTTTAATTACAAACAGACACTTGTGATGAATTTACCGTTGGTTTGTTTGTTTGTATTTAAAAAAATCTGATTGTTTCATGCTGTCTGTTATGTTAATATTTACATTTATAATTATATGGATTGTGTGTTGTACTTAGTTTTTAACAATCGTACGTACAGTTGGGGAGAATGAGCTGTGGTTTGTCAATTGTGTTCAAGATTCTTCAGTCCATAATTTCGTTCGTGTGTTTTCAAATTTACAAACATTCCTTATGTGTAATGAATAAATTGTGTTGTTTAAATTTTTTTGGTTTTATTTCACTTCCGTCCTAATACTATTTATGCGCGGTTGCGAGCTAAACTTTGCCGTTTGAATTGCCGTAACTTGTGACGGAAATAAGGCAATTTGAATGAAAACATATAAATCCTCCTTACTTCCTCTCGCATGGGAATTTGTAATATCGTGTAGTTAAGAATAATGGGAGAATAAGAATTGTAATAACCTAATTACGTGCCCAGTTTAGACAGATATTTTATCGTTACGTAAAATTTAAAAGCAAAAAATAAATAGGTAAACTCTTATTTAACTACACAACTATCTAACTCTTGTAATTTAGTCACAAGTCTTTGCGTTTCCAACCATAGCCGACACGCCGCCATCTGTACGCCGCCAGTCGTACGGCGAGGCTTACTATTATAATTCCTACAAGTAATTATTTGAGCGTAAGTACAAGATACAAGGTAGTGGTTTACAATCGATCGTCACCCGACTTAACAAGGCTTTAATAGATAGTAATTCTATGTACTTAACATTAATAAGGTCAACTACTTCGTTAACCTTCCGATTTATAAGTAGTTAGGTATTACTAGTAAACCTGTCCCTTAGTACGCAAGTACAAAATTGTTTGCGAAAAACTTTAATATATTATACATATAAACTTTCCTCTTGAATCATTCTATCTATTAAAAAAAACCCCATCAAAATCCGTTGCGTAGTTTTAAAGATCTAAGCATACATAGGGACAGAAAGAGACTTTATTTTATACTATGTAGTGATTATAACGTTCTGTTTCGTACTCCACGGGTAATAAACAGAACCCTGTTGATATTGATATATACCTCCATATATAAATATGTGATAAGGATTGTTAATGGTGGCAGCCCTACATAGCTGACCCAAGCCCGAGGCATTCCGCTGGTGTCGGCCTCGCCCGCCGTCGGTTACTTTACTCGCCGATATGTGTACAACACGATATTCTCAATATTTGTCATGCAAACATTCAACATTACTTATTTTGGATACATTTAAGCCTTGACGAGTGAGGTTGTCCGTAGAATATAGTTGCACCTACAAAGTCTTTCAATGTAAGAAATTGTCGTGCGCTATTTTCCCTTTCATCTTTGGTTACAATATCAAATAACAGAAATTTTGAAAGGAAGCCGATCGTCGTTGTATGGGCATGTGATGAGGCGAGAGGAAACGCATGTGACGAGAAGAGTGATTGATGTGAATGTGGATGGATGAAGGGGACGAGGACGGCTAAAGAAAAATGGATGGATAGAGCGAGAGAGGATATGAAAGATAAGGGAGTCAGTGTAGAAGTGACAGCCAATAGGGAAGAATGGAAAAGAAGAACGTACTGCGCCGACCCCAAATAAATTTGGGAAATGGGCAGGAATAAAATAAACATTAGGTACCTACTTGCTTTCCTCCATAAATTAAGTCGTCATTAAGTTTTAGTTTCAATAATTACGATGACAGCAAAGTAAGTATTTCAAAATACTTACATAGTTTCATTGCATACAATTAGGTACGTACCTAATACTTCCTGCTACTTACTATAAAATAATAATCAGTAGTTACGGTTATTAGGTAATACCCGAGGCGAAGGTTAAGACTAAGTACCTAATTAGGTAATTAATTTAATGAATATTTATGAATGGACGATCATTTAATAAAGTAATTGTGGCGCCACAAATCTGATGATAATATCCGTCTTTTATACTCATAAATACTTCCACAACCCATGATTTTGCTATTGCTGAGTTCAGTCAGAGTGGGAAGAAATATTACAGATCAAAGGTTACTTCTCACAATGTTTTCGATCACTGGAGGGATAATTAATTCTAATATGCATGTAAATTAAAATGCTATTCAAACCTAGACCCGCAGTGCATTCGGTTCTTTGTGTATTTTAAGAGACATCTGTGAACCAAAGAAGAGAACTACTTAATTGTGAATTAATTGAACGTAGATTTCTGGTCGAAGCCGATTACACTGTCGGCAATCGCCACCGACCACACAGCCAAGTGGTCGGTGGCAATCGCCATAACCTTTGCAACCCTAAGAAATTCGGTTGAAGATTGACTGAAAGTGCATAATATGATTACTTTTTTGGAACGTAGAGTCCCCTACTACAAAACTTGCCAGAAACGCCTAGTTTTTTATCCAATTTTAAAACTAACCTCAATAGTGCGACCACAAAATCCAAATGCCGGGAACGTAGAAAAAAGTAAAGAGTCCGTATTTTGGTCGAAGCCGCAAGCTTGGCCAAAAGTAACCGAAGATTCAATGAAACACTGAAACCATTGACAATTTTAAAAAGATAAAACACAAAATTTTATAATTACGATGGATTATGCTTACACCCCATGGTGTATGACGTAAGTACCTACAGTAAGTGGTACAAAACAATTGAATATCCAAGTTAGGTACCGAGATTCAGTTAGACCTTGGTCTTGAGCGGAGCCGTTAGGTACAATACCCGGCTACCCGCCAGTCGGTCCGACGCGTCGAGTGAGAACGAGTATTTTAAATTACTTCATCCGTAGAAAATCAAAATATATCGCGTTTTGTAGTAAAGTGTGGGGATTTAGAACTTTACGTGAAGGGATATATTAAAATAATCAACGTCATTATCCGAGATGTGCAAATTAGTTCCAACAAATGTTTTCAGTACCTATTATGTGTAACGAAGAAAAATTAAAACACAGCACTTGTTCCGAATGTCTGCAGTATTAAAAAATATTTTTACTATTTACACTACGTACTATTTACATTACGTAAATAAAACTCACTCAGTAGGTAGGTAGGTACATCAGTGACAAAACTATATTTTTTACATTAAAATTACAAACCACAGTTTAATATTAGTTCTTTGTAATACTTACTTAACTATCAATTATTTTAATGACTGTAGATTATTGGACAGTTATAAACTGTTATTAAACAAATAGTACTGGGGCATATCTACCTCTAGGACGGGACAATTAAGTTTAGCAAATGTTTCAATATTCGCGTTAATAAGTATAAAAGTGTGTTATATAGATAAAGTATTATTTATTCCAAAATATTCAAGTGATAATTTCACGTAACAGTGTAATAAGAGGAACAAGTGTGACTAAAATGTGTGCGAATTTTTGTGTGTTTGTATTGCTGTCACTTGTCACTGGTTTGTATCTGAATGTCATTTAACTTACTACATTTAACGGATGACGCTTCGTATCTGCGGAGAGCTCAAGACCCAAGGAGGCCTATAACCACACCGCTCCATTGTGGATAGGTGGAGGTACCTAGTGTTTATTAATATTGAGGAAGAAACGGGTGGTAGGTTCAATTGCAAAGATTGAAGTTCTAAGAACAGCTTTTTTAAATGTAAATAGCTCGACAAACGACCACAGGAGCCGCCTGGTTTTTGTCGCGAGATTTAGGTATCTATGTAAATAAACAAGTAAATTAAATAACTTAATATGATTGATTTTAAAATTTTCAAACTAAGTGAATACGAGTTCCTACTTAAATCTCGTGACAAGCTCTTATGTCACAAAAATAAAAGAAACATGGTTTTTAAAATGTTTTAAAAGCAACATTTTTAACTGGCAATGTCAAGTCTAGGGCCAGTTTCACCGGTTCCGGATAAAGTTCCGGATAGCCCTAGGAACTCAACTCCCAGATAAACTACAACTTTTGGCATCTCAGGTAATCTGATAGAAGTGACAGAGAAAAGTGTTGGTTATGGTATCTGCCAGTTCAAGTGGCTGTTAGGCGTTATTTGACGGATAAAAAAATGTTTCAAGTGGCGTTTCTATAACACATTAGGAATTTGAACTGTAATAAATCATATTATTATGAATCCTACTATTTTCGTTCTATAATGATAAAATTATACTTGAAAATATTAAAAAAAGTCTAATTGGATTATTTTGAACAAAAATTATTTTATTAATTAAGTTTTCAAAATAATTTTCAAATGACAATAATTTACGTAGTAGTAACGAAACGCAAAAAAGCGACGTTGCCGCTCCGTCAACTGTTAAGTCACTAAGTGGCAGATAAATTCCTAGGGCTATCCGGAACTTTATCCGTAACCGGTGAAACTGGCCCTAAGTTTAATATACTTACTTGATACTGCCAGATAAAGATTTTTTTAAATTTGCGCACTTTCTTTTGTGCCAAAATTCGCTAGCCAAGGTTTATTTTTTTGTTTCACGCTTAGAATAGATAAAAGTGCATACAGAATTCGAACCCGACTCTCCGGAATATTTAAACCACTACGCTATCGCCACTTGCGTCTCATACAGTGTACAAACATGTAAATCCTCTGGGTCACTCATTGTTACAGCAAGTACATATTATTACAAAATTGTTCAGCCTTCTACAATACCAAATTACAGTGCTTATGATTTCGAAAAACTAGTTGTACGAACACGCAAATACCGGTCCCAGTTAAATTTTATTGCGCAAACAAGTTGGTCAAGAGCACAATTAAATCTACGGCATCATAATAGACGTTGAAGATGTGACGTATGTCGACATTTTTTTTGCATACGCCAGACGCTACAATTATTTCAGATCGTATTCGGAGATAGTGCAATGATCGCAAGATTCGTAATACAGATTTATTGTCATCTAAAAGGTTCAGTTTACTAAACATATTCACTTATAATGCATAATACATAGTTGTATTCTACATACATATACATACATACATAACATACATAAAGAAACAGAACATAAATGACATTTAGGTAACTGAAACGATTCAACATCGAAGTTATGTGAAAATTATGTGCGTATTAGAGCTTAATCATCACTTGCTATTGTTCTCAAAGGTGTGTGAAGTCCGCCAATCCGCACTTGGCCAGCGTGGTGGACTCTGGCCTGTACCCCTCATGGTGTGAGAGGAGACCCGTGCCCAGCAGTCTGACAGTTATGAATGTATTGTGATGATGATGATGATGATGAGGTAACTTACTGAAGTTTACGGATAGATTGAATATTGGGATAAGTCTTTGGTATAGCACTTTGCAGGAGTACCTGCGACCTGGAAACGAGCGACAACGCGAGATATTTGTCGCCCTAAGGTCCTCCGTTGCTTAATAATGAATTTTGAACATTTTTTTTGTCTGTTTATGGCAGCGTGTACTGCGCAGAGAGATGTGTCGTTGCCTTTTTCTGCGGATAGCTTCCAACAGATATTTCGGACTTTCAAGCCAGGTAAATATAATTTAGTTTCTTTTAAAACCCAAATTCTGAAAATTTGTTTGTTTGTACGAATATTTCCCGCAAATAACATTTATACGTATCTACTGGACAGATCCAAGTAGATGACACTTGGCATATTATGACGGGGAAATATCATACCTACTTAGGTACGCGTGCGCTTCCAAACATTTTACTCAATTAAAACATTATGGAAGAGGGCTCTTCCATTGTTTTTATTATAAAAGAAATACCTAATTATTGGAAAAAACAATTCCAATGATATATTTTGGGACTCGCAAAACTTACGGTAAGTAGGTACATATAATATGTAGGTATACTTTGCTAAAAGGATATCATTATATCTTTCACAAGACGTCAAAGTTCATTTTCGATTCGAGGGTAAAGTTCAGAGTCAGCGAAGGATTATATTTATTAAATAATGATTCTAAGTAGAATCCTCAGCATTCAAAGGCACAAGAGACAAAACTTCTTTAATTCGGTGTGATTTTTATGATGTAGGTACCTACATTATATTTTTTACCTTGAAATTTTAATGAAATGATAACATATTTTAATTAAAATTATAATCTATAGGTATCACGATGTGAATTTATTTTTCCTCGCTAAGGTTGTGCAATGTTATTTGATATTCTTAAATTTTTGCGTAATATTATAATTTTATTACACACCTATTATTATATTTTTCAGTGCCCGAAGGGAGGTCAGCGGACTTATCTGACGTTAGAATAAGGTTTTACGGGTATGTGCATACCATTTTTTTAATTAATAAGTTCTTATTGATATTATTACGATTATTTTCTGCCGTCTTATTGACAATGGAAAATTAGGAACACTAATATTATTAGATACGACGTAAGATTGCTAATTTTTTAGGCAAAGCTGGATTTAAAATCCAGCTTGTTTGATTAAAGAAATGCGTCACACCAACTAGCGACCGCCCGCTGTTGCTTAACTTTGTCGATCACTTAAGATCGACGCAAGCCGCCGGGCTATGAGCACTTGTAACCACTAATGATGAACATTTCAGAACAAACGCAACTAAGCCGACCGCCTATCGGCTAGGGGACGCCAAGCGGCTGCTGTCTGACCCGCAGTTCGACGGGGAGAGACCGACCACCCTTTATATACACGGGTAACTTTTTTTTTATTGAAAACCATATTGGAGTACCTACACATATTAGCTTATCTAATAGTCTGCCAAACTGTAAAGCAGATTGTCGGCAGAAGCTCTCGTGGATCTGATCACCTCACTTCAACAGATCTGACATTACTTACCTATACTGAGGAGTTCCTTTCCTCCATAACAATAATAACTTAAATGTATCACCTTTGCGGAACGGTGGTAGACTCAAAATAATGACATCCATGTATTGATAAAACAGCTTGACATCCAGTACATTAATCATTCAGTGTTGATTCTGACATCCAGTACATGATTCCAGGTACGTGGAGCTGTGGAGTGACCCGAGCGTGGCCAGCGTGGCGCGCGCGTACCGCCGCCGCGGGCACAACCTGCTCGTGCTGGACTGGGGGAACCTCGGCTTCGGGAACTACGTCGCGGTGGCGCTCAGGGTGGAGCCGGTGGGTGGCACTAGCGTCTGCTTAACACGACCATTGTATCATTTTCACTGGTTCTATCCGTGGTTCTAACCGCTGTTGTACAAGGGCCCAAGTCTGCTAATATTAATGCTTCAATTGTGTTGTGTTGGAATAGTTTTACACATTTTTGACACGTTCGGTATACGAAATTTGGTAAATTGTGTGGTAAAATGTGGTTAACTGTGAAACGTGCATGTATTAACATCTTTCTTTTAAGTAAGTACTTGGTAGTGTTTGGGTTAAACAGGATACCGTATTAAGTAGATAGAATAGGTATGTGTATTCCGCCGAAGATGAATGGGTAGCCACTTGAGCTTAGTTAATTAGTAGTAAGAGATACGAGTATGTTCATATTTCCGAATGCCATTTTCTATATTTCCATATTTCTAAGCCAGTAGTGGGTTGAAACCAATAAGTCTGGTGGTGTAGGTAGGTCTGCAGGCGGGCAAGGCGATGTGGAAACTGCTGAAGAGCGGGCTGGCGTTACCCAGGCTGCACGTCGTGGGGCACTCCATGGGCGTCGGCATCGCCGGCGTCATCTGCCGCTACCTGGCTTCCAAGGGATACGTGGTTCCGAGGTAAATTCACTGTTAGCTCCTGAATACAAGGCGCCAGATTCCCGTACGAGGTCGATAGCTTCCCAACGGGTATTTATGGATAGTTACGTACTTTTACTCAACTATCTCCTTTTTCTGCTATTCGCATAATTTTTTTTAATAATACCAGCCGGCTTTGGGGATTTGCTAATCCAAATATTATACATACATCGCCTGTGTATGTATTGACGTAGCTCGCGCTAGCGCGGGTGATCAGGGCGGTTATACACAATGCGAAACAACAATAATAATTTATAAATGTATCATTTTCCCGTATTTGCTTAATTTTTTTGGTGATATAAATTAAAAAATTATATGTGAACATAGAACGAAAGGAAACAATAGTGCCTCGACTTTACGACAGCCACTTACGAGTATAATAGAATAGAATAGAATAGTACCTAACCGTGTTTAAAAAATCAAACGCTTGACTACGATCCGACTTGATGGTAAGTGGCAACGTAGCCCTTAGATGGTGAAGCGCGTTAACTTAGAAAAAACTATTCACCTTGTTGTTTGACTGACTGTACTGCCTATAAAACATTATCATGACCGTCAGGTTAACAGGGCTCGACCCGGCATACCCGGGGTTCTACCCGGCGCTGCTCGCGCCGCCCGCGCGGCCCGGGGACGCGGCCTTCGTGGCCATGGTGCACACCGACGGCGGCGGGTTCGGCGCGCCCGTGCGCACCGGCCACGCCGACTTCTGGCCCAACGCCGGCGCCGCCAAGCAGCCCGGCTGCCCGCCGCTCACGCTGCCCTTGACCGCTGAAGGTTTGCTTCACTGCCCCACGGGTGGGCTCTCTAACCTCTAACACACTCACACCGCCGCTTTCGGATGTCATGACGCGTGACGCGGATGGCGCGGACATTCTATTTTTTTATAAACAATATTGGTCTTTGTGTTAATAAGTTAGTGTAATTGGTTATGACACCATGTTCGTCTCAGCCAAGACTTGCCTCCTAGGGACTACCACTAGGCTAAAAAATCGTCAAGATTCGATCGTAAAAAATCAGCCCAACACCTTGACCGTTTCGGGGCGGTCTAGTATGACACCAATCCCACGTCGTCAGCCTAGGCCACGGTGTCGTAAGCGGCGGCAGAATCCGGTCCCAACCTGGGGGCAGGTCTGGAGCAGCTCCCACCCTCTTGCCTGAGTCACCGACTTGTCGTGTCCCGACGAAGCCTGAGAGCCAACACTTTTCGTTTCTTTCTTCTTGGCCAGTAACACATTGACCACGGGCGACAATGACCACTTACCACCAGACGGTCTACTCATTCGTCGGTTATTTACAAACCCTCAGATTTCTGCAGCCACTGGCGCTCGTGGCAGTACTGGGCGGAGGCGGTGGCCGGCGGCGGGGCGGCGTTCCTCGCCCGCCGCTGCAGCGACTACGACACCTTCCTGCGCGGGGCGTGCCGCGGCGCGCCACTAGTTGTGCTGGGGCTGGATACCGACCCGACGTAAGTTATACCTCCACTTTACTCCGGTACAGTTATAATGCCCACACATTGTAAGATACAGTCCATACGGTCAGGCCATAAGGCTACATTTAAAAAGTTTATAGTGCCAAAAGCGCTAAAGTTACAATAGAAAATCATTAGAAATTTTAATAGAGTGATTAAGTATTTTTGAATTTTCTAATTTTCCGCGCATTTATCTTAATTTTTTCTTTTATATTCTTCTTCTCCTGACAATAGCAAACACAAAAAAATGTGAAATCTGTCCAGCCTTTCACGTGTAAATCCGTGACCAAGGGAAATAGGGATTCTTTTTTATAGTACCTATATAGATTAAGACTATACATAGTATTTCGTTTCAAAATAATATGTTGAAATTTTTGATTTAGTTTATGGAATAATATAGTCCATTTGATATTCTTAAATTATATGTATCGCAGGATCCGCGGTAACTTCTACCTCCGCACGGCGGCGCGCGAGCCGTTCGCGCTGGGCGCGCGCGGCGCCGACTGATCGACCGCCTCTTGCTGACGGGATCAACTACAGATGTGGGGACGGTGACCGTTTACCATTACATGGGCTTATGCCTGTTTACCTACATTAAAAACTTTAACCAAAGGAGTTAGGTGTTAAGATTGTTGAAGAATTATGATAAATGTTAGTCTCATGTTCTCGTTGTCAAATCACAATTGAGCCCATACTCCCAACCAACCAGCCGTAGGTCTAAGTATCAAGGGTGTTGTTAACTACTTATTAATTATCTTGTTATTCTCTTACCAATTATTAAGGTTAAAAAATTGAGCAACAAAAATTTTGAAGTAAAAATATTTTTTATAAATTGTTATATTATTTTTCTTAATACCTACACTTATCCTAGTTAAAATAACAACTTAAATTACATACTGCACTAAAATCACAGTAAGTATCAGCTTGCATTTTTGACATCCTCCATACT
The DNA here is from genome assembly GCA_905404295.2 of Ochlodes sylvanus. Taxonomy (NCBI): domain Eukaryota; kingdom Metazoa; phylum Arthropoda; class Insecta; order Lepidoptera; family Hesperiidae; genus Ochlodes; species Ochlodes sylvanus. The sequence continues at coordinate 10,187,599 of FR990144.1, forward strand.
GTCGGGCAATATTGTACCCTTGGTCTCTGGTAATAAGAAACACACTGCCCCGGCCGCGATTGGAGCGACTCCGAATATTACAGTCGGCAGCCAAGGTATCGTCAGCGACAAGTTGGAAATAAACGGCGCTATCATCGAACCTACTCGCATGGATGTAGACGCGACGCCCAAACTCATATTCCGAATCACTGTTGGGAACATTTCTGATGTGAAAATGTAGATGGAGGTCGCTACGACAGACGCGCAACTGACCCCCAGAGTACCCAAAGCGAGGGTTGTCCAGAAGGAGGGCGGAACGCACCCGAGGATGACCACACACACGCCGCCCAGCACGAAGAATGTGGCGGTCGTCAGCTTCCGCCCAAAGTGCTTTATCAGCCACATGGTCGCCAGTATTGATGGGATCTGAAATGATAGATGATCCTTTAAGTAATGAGTGTGTGTTATTGTTTTTTTGGTTATTTTAGGTCTAAAAAAAAGAATAAGCCTAAGGCTTAAGGTTCCTAATATTATTTGTCTTGTGGGGCATCACGCGAAAACCACTGAACAGATTCAAATAACACTTGGTATGTTTGTGAAACATGACAGCCGTGATGGGTCCATGGGATACTTTTCATCCCGCGATATACAATGTACCACAAATGTTTGACAGCATTGCTAGTTTATAAACTAGATATTAATGAAGTAAATATGGGTATAGCGCCTATACGAAATTGGTAGCAAGGTCTTTGATGTGTGTAATACTAGGTACAGATTTAACGAATGAAGCGAGGGCGGATTATAAGTATAATATTAATCTGACGTCTGATGATATGATGTTTAGTTTTAAATGCAAGGATTCATCGTATTTATCATAATTATGGCCCTCCATAGTATATTATCATATCTCTCCTCATAACTGGAATTATGGTAGCAAACGAGCATGCAGCACCACGCTTCCGCTGCCGCCCATGACAACTGCGACCGACCCAGACAAGACTCAAATGGGGACTAGGATAGTTGGTCCGTTAAAGTTTCACTTCAAAAACAAGAAGCCACCTGTATGGCCCCAGCAGCGGCCACGCTGACGAACGGGTTGGGGCTGGTTTGGCTGATGTACTGGTTGAAGCCGAAGAAGGTGAGGCCGGCGACCAGCCACAGCGCGCAGCACGCTACCGTCTGCGTGCGCAGCGCGCGCTGCAGCAGCAACGGGTAGCTGGCCCGCGGCTGCTGCGAGCGCTGGATCTCTGCTGACATGTTCTGTAAGGTTTCATGTATTTTTGCCGTAGGGAGGCCGTTCCTGGAATCGGATAATAATAATATATTCATTAATTCGCTCTCGGATTCATAATAGATAACGCTACACACTTATCGCCCCACACTAGGATCCCTGGGTGTCATGGGTTTCATGAACCTACACCGAAAACAGTATTTTAACACGGTCGTACCTAATCCTCTATGGAAAACAAATACGACGGAAACGTGCTTAGCAGCCAAACTCGTCATTCAAATTTGCACCTCGCTGGGAATCGAAACCAGAACCCTCCGAATCGCAGACCAGCATGGTTACCATTGAGCAGGTAAAGACTCGCCGTATTTGAAGACCAACTTACATTTCAGCAGCCTTCGTCACGATCTTCGTTGCCTCATCGACCCGCCCGACGCTAACCAGCCACCGGGGAGACTCGTTGAGTGTGAAGTAGTATCCCAGATATATCAGAGGTGGTATCGCCAGCGCCAGGGAGTACCCGTCCCACGTCCTGAGGTAGTACGCGAACAGCGGCACCGACATGTGCCCGACGATGAAGGGGAGCTGATACAGACACCCCATGATCTCCCTGTACTCGGCGCCCACTGTCTCCATGAGGAGAACGAAAGAGATGACCATAGTTCCCGCTGTCGCCACTCCCAAGAAGAATCTGGCGGTCGTGAACAGGACGTAGTTAGGCGAGAACGGGACGGCGAACCCCAAAACTATGACCGCTGTGGTGGAGATGAGGAACGTTATCTTTCTTCCGTATCTGTAACAGAATAATAATATATATAACCGTATTGGTTTAACGTAGAATGACCCCACGTCTATGCCGGCAGACCCGGGTCGTATGCGGCGACCCCAGCTTGGTGGTCAGGCTGAAGACCGGCTGCCTAGCCACGGTGACCACTTACCATTAGATTGCTCGTCACCTCGTTTCTTAGCTACTAAAAACAGTTATGTTTAAGCAATGAGTGATTAGTAGCCAAGTTAGAAGATGACATTTCTAAGGCCTCCGAACCTTCCTTTGGCGAACTGATATGTTTCCTCTTTATAATGCACTAGGACCATGAGTGAAGTGATAATTGAGTAGCTTGAAAATTGGCTAGGGACTTGGGTTCAAATCCTGCACGCACATCTAATTTTTACTAATTATGTGCGTCTTATTTAATTATTATTTGCTTCCGTAAAGGAAAACATTGTAACACCTGAGAGTTCTCCATAATGTTCTCAAAGGTGGGTGAAGTCCGCCAATCCGCACTTGGCCAACGTGGACTCCCGAGCCAGCAGTGGGACAGTTATGAGTTGCGATGATGATGACTACGGATGGAATAATATATTTTAACTTATTAAGTAAAAACTTGGAATATCCGGCCGTCTTTCGTCGTGATAATTGTATCAGGAATCATATGTTTATAACTAAATGACTTTTTGCATTTCTCAACACAAGACTACATGATGGGCATGGCAAGCTGAGGATGCCCTCATTTAAATATTTGTGATTTCAAGCGGTATATTCAAGAAGAAGTCCTCAAATACGCTATTAGTATTGAAAACCTCGTTAATGACCTTTCAAGCAAAACCATGATCATTCGTATCTTTACTTGTTTTATTTTATTACCGATAAAAATCGATTTTGCTTTGCACAAACTGGTTTAAAAGTCGCTAAATAATGTTTGGACGTCATTTAAATATTTCGGGTCTATGGAAGTTTAAGTATGTTTCCGTGTAGAGTTCAAAAAGATTTGTTTTAATGCCCAGCCACTACGGTCTGTAATTCTGGATTTAGAACCCAATAGGTAAGTATCTTTAAAAATATTTTGCAAAACAAAGTCTACAAGGACAGATAGTTTTGTTTTTTAAGTCTTAATTGATAATTGACTTGAAGAAACAATTTAATTGAACTTAGACCGACGTCTAAGTTCAATTAAATTGTTGCATAAAATGCAAAACCAAAATGAATTTATATATTTAATAATTTAAGGCTAACCTACCTACATCAAATAGGTATTTTAGTGGATATCGTCGTACCTACTTACAATCAGGTTTTTGTCTCCAACTGTGACTTTACAACAACAATGTTGCAGAAAAAATTAAGGAAGACACTCGCCATTTGACTAAAAAATATTTGAAGACGAACCGTCTCAAACTTTACAGTTTTTGTTGATGTTTTTATTGAATTGGAATTAATCTGTTGTATCTAATAATTTATTTAAATTGGATTGCGTTTCATTTTTGGTTAAACCCATTTTTTATCTTTAAAGTAAAAATCTACTCGTGGCTACAATTATAAATTTGCCAATGTAAGTAATATAAGGTTTTTCCCGCTTGTTGACCAATGTCTGTATATTTTTTTCGTGATGGATGCTATTGCGTTTGGATCGAAGGATCTTTTTGTAAAGTTTATATCCAACATTCGATATCCCGATGAGAAAAATCGGATTCTATAATCCTCCGTCGCGTCGAGACAAATCGATAAAGCCAACATTTAGAAACAAAGTAATTAATTGTTATAAAAAATATGAGCATCCAATACCTACCTATGCCCCTTTTTAAATAAAATAAGTTAATGCTTAACAAAAATCTTACCTGATGCTAAGTGGCGATGAAGTGTACTTAATTAAAGTGTCGCTTATGTTATAATATTAATTTATTACTACGTGTCACGTATTATTTTTGCTCTACGATCAGTAAAAGTAGTGTTGATGATATTCAATTGTTTTAACACAATTTACGAACTCGAGATAGTGATGTATGTACCTAAGCTATACCTAGTATCTACAAGTATAGCTAAGTAGTTATAGTCTGTCACATATAAAGAGTAGCGAATCCAGTGTATGAAGATGTCACAATAAAACAGATATTATGAGGTAGGTACACAAATGCGCCAGTTTTTTTAACGCGATGTATCGTTGAGAAGGAAAGATGTTGTTACATTATGTATAGTCACGCCGATTCCTTGAGAGTTTTCCGCTCACGTAAGATATGCGAATGCTTGAGAATACGAATAAGATTTATCTTTAAAAGTGATAAATAGATTGACCCGGCGAGGTTACTACAAGGTTGAAGAAGGAACGTTCTTCACGGGGAATTATACATATTATACCTAATATGCAATAATTATTTTAATGGTCGCCTTTAAAAAAGAGTAACCAGATCCACGCAAAACATCGTAAGACACCATTGAACCCCGACCTGTCTGATAGGAATCCGAACAGTATACTGCCGACGAGGATCCCCAGCTGCAGCATGGTCTGCGTGAAGCTGGCCAGCCAGCTCCGCTCGCACACCAGGTCCCACTCGGAGATGATGGTGTTCTCGAACGGACTCGTGTCGTAGCCGTACCTCACGCAGTCGTGGTAGCATGTTGAGTTCTCCGCGACCTAAAACAGACATGGCATTATCATGACGCCTACTATACGAGGGTCTTGCCGCACATTGAATGCGTCCTTGCATGCGTGCTTTAACCCTTGGGCACAGAGTCCAAATTGTGATGACGAAAGTTAGGCTCTACATTGACATCAAAGAGATAAGGATAGATACAAATATATCCTTCTCTCTTTGTCTTCGCCGTCAATGCATCGGTGGTGCTCCGCCTTAAGAGAAGCCTTGTCGGTTCATATATTCGCTGATGAACATTAAAAAAATATTTTGTCGGCACTATCCCGAGCCAATCGATTTTACTCATATAAACATATTAAAATCTGCTTTAAATCGAAAATAAATCTCATAACGTTGGCGGTAAGTAACCAACACCATAAAGAATATATAAGCAGATGACTTCCAACTAGTGACTACTAGACAGACCTGGCACTGCTCCTCAGCAGGGAACTGCTTCAGTGTTGTTTCATGTAGTTCAAGAAATTGAGTAAAACCTGTGTGGAATTCGGTCCGAACTCTTCGCACCAGAAGACGAGCTTGGGGGTGAGGAAGAGAATGGCCATCTGCACCCAGCCCGAGGACAGCTTGATGAGGGAGACGGTGGCGCAGACCAGCAGCTGCCACCTTCCGAAGTGGCCCACCAGGTTCGCGAGACCATCCTCCCGCTGTTTGGAAGTGGTCGCCATCTGTGCAATTACTCTTTGGACCATCTTGGATTCGATATATTGGTTTTCATTTCTTGTCGATTGCGTTGGTTCTGTAAAATTAATTAATTTATGGTCAAATTTTTTTATATTTACTACAGTAGATAATGTATGAAAAAAATAAGTACCTATGTTCAGTTTTCAATTTCCGGGAATTCCCCTAATAATAGTTACGGATAACTTAACATATGTATACGTACGTCATTGTAAGCCATAAAAAGGGAGATACTATTACCAAAATATTTTGCGAAAGAGAATTTTATTTTCGTGGGCAGCGATTTAAAAGATGCGTCGCAGCCTGCACGCGGACTGCCCAAAAAACAAATAAAAAAATTAAAGAAATCGATGTAGGTTCTTACACATATAAAACGGTATCGAATCTTTATGTTTATGAACATGTTATGTCTGACATTTATCCTGTTTTAAAATTACTGTGCTATATCTAATTTAAAATGAACAAATCCTTTTAGTTTTTAAACCAAATAAAACAAGATAAACACATCTCAAGGCTAACATGAATAAAAAATACAATATTAATTGGATTGGATCAAAATAACAATTGGATTATAACTGAAGATAAAGGATTATAAAAACGTACGCACGTATGGTAAACTGAAATAAAAGCTTACACAGCGTGACGCTAATTAAATTGGTAATTTTATGTAAATCACGGGAGCGCACGAGCGAGGCGTTTTGTTTCGTTAACTCTGTGGTTTCGTTTGGCGCGTTTTCCACGTTTTAATTTTGTGGTGTGCCTCCAAAAATTTTCGTTTTCCTAGATGTACTTAACTTGAACACAAAAAGTTTGCGGAACACTGACCTAGCCTACATTGATCTTACTTTGGTAAAATTCTTAGGATTGAGATAACAGTCCGTTTGTGTTCAATCATTTGATCAAAAATAACTTTTGTAGAAATAATAGTTGCCCCTTTTTGTCTTTGGACTCTTGGGATAACTTGTGTTATCTATATCTATACTAATATTATAAAGAGGAAAGATTTGATTGTTTGTTTGCATCGAATAGGCTTCAAAACTACTGAACCGATTTGAAAAATTCTTTCACTGTTGGAAAGGTACACTATCCCCGGGTGACATAGGCTATATCATATATTATAAAAATGAATTGCTGTGCGTTAGTCACGCTAAAACTCAAAAACGGCTGTACCGATTCGGTTGAAATTTTTTGTGTGTCTTCAGGTGTATCCAAGAATGGTTTTGATTTACAATTGGACCCGGTAGGTGGCGCTGCTGTCGATATGTCACCATATTATTATTTGTTTATTAATTATAGAGCGGTACGAAGTTCGCTGGGGCAGCTAGTAACAATAGAAATGTATTCAGCGTGTGATCGCCCAAAGATCATTGATCTTCAACAGTTTATAAAATAATTAACTATTCACATAACACGAAACGTCATGTGAATAACGTGATCGGGTGCTTCAGATAAGTAGGTACCTAGATCATGATATGTGCAATTTTTTTGTTGAACTTTTTATCATTTAAACTGAAGCCCCTTCTTTATAACCGTTTGGCAGTGCCCAAGTAGACACTTAATATCTACCTAACCCACCTGTAGTAGTACTGTAGTAGTTAGTACTTAGTGAATATTGTACCTACTTTGTGATTGTACCAACAAATTAAAAAAAAATGCTCAATCGCTACGAGTACGATAAAGAGCGTACTCGGCGTGTGTTCTGACCTCCAAGCGAGCATCGCTAAGCGAGTATTACATTAATAGCTCTTGTCGCTCAGTGACAAACTAGAGGAGCGAGTCCTCGGCGGCAGTGTGAACAGTCAGCGATCAACTATTGATATATAGGTACATCTCTTGTTTACACTGAATGTACTCGTATAAATCTTATTGTACGTTTCTGGAGCGAGATAATCGCCGATAGTACTCGCTTACTCGCCGGCGGTGGGACAACTTATATATACTATAATTAACAAATAAAGCCTACAACGTTGTTACAAACCCACAAGAAGTGTTACACACTTAATCAGTACGTACCGAACAAGGAGTGAAAAATTGCGCACGTCCACTCCATATTTATTTGACAGTTAAAAGAAGTGATGAAACTTACCAAATTAGCAAATTCTAAATCGACTTCGAAAGGATGAGGTTCTCAATAGTTTTTATGGTTCCGTACCCAAAGGGTTTAAAACGGAACCTTATTGACGTTCCTCCGCTGTCTGTCTGTTTGTCTGCCACAAGAAGCCTACTACGAAAAACAAAAGTCGACGTTTCGGACGACGGATCGTACTTTTTCCTACGAGTCACGGTCGCCAAATTATGTTTCGTGTGAACATATGGCATTTTTTTAAAGAAAACTCAATGCGATTTTCGTATATAAATCTATTTTAATAGGAAAAGAAACATGTAACAGTAAGAAAAAGTACGATCCGTCGTCCGAAACGTCGACTTTCGTTTGTCGTAGTAGGCCTCCAGGGCTCTATCTCTTGGACGGAAATAAACACCTGAAATTATCACACAATACCTACGTGTGACTGTTGTCGCTATCACAACAAATAATAAAAAAGTATGATCCCGAAAAAGGTCCCCACACGACTAAATGTGTTTTGCAGTGAATACTTCTTTAGTATCGTTGTGATTTGGAATTCGTTGAAACGGAAATGACGCGAATGAAGCATCGGCAAATGGCGGCTGTAATAAGCAAAGCAAAACATCAATATTTGGACTGACAGTATTCGTTGTTATAAAGTTTCACTTCTAGCACGTGTGAATTGCACACATTTTGATTTTTTTTCATTCCACCTTTTGTACTGATCAAATAAAGAGTAAATATCGCTCGACGGTACCTACGGAACGCCATGTGTGCGATACCGACTCACACTTGGACGGTTTTTAAATTTTATTACATAATTATGTTAAAATATAATTCATACGTGCTTTAATAATGGTGTTGTAACAACACAGCCATGTTCATTCACAGCTGGTGTGGATCTCCTTATAAGAGTGACATCTATCGGCTCGCCTTGAACCGCTTAAGGCAGTTGTCCCACTGCCCGCAACTAGCGAGTAGAGCTGGAAACTGAAAGCGAGTTGGCGAGCAAGTGTGTAGCTCCGACAGTTTTGTCCCTGGGCTATCGGCGAATGACAGATTACGACGGGCGATTACACTCTAATATATGCATCTATAGGTAGATACTAGATAGTAAGATCTATAGGTAGGTAGTAGGTGGTAAACTGGTCAGTATGAGTCCTGATGAGTGTAAAAGGATGGAACAACGTGGACTCCACGTTGTTACTGACATGTTATCCACACTATTAGGTAGGATTGAAGTTTCAAAAAGATGTTGATACGAATTTAAATATATCGTTTTAATCGCGTCGTGGTTGCTAAGTACTTAACTCAGCTGTTGCTTTTAAATTATAATAACCGCACCTGAAGTTTGCGTTTTAATAAACAATGTTACATACGCAATGCACAGATCGTTAACCTCAGTAAGGGATAGATATGTTATAGTAACAAGTCGTAAGTATCAGAACTGTTGTAATAAATAATTTGTTACTTTGTTTATGTTAAAAGAAATAATAAAAAAATACTTAATAAGTTAATTTATGTGATGAAGTTAATAAATAATTATATTAATGTACCTACTCACTGCAGAAAAAAACACCGTTCACACAACACACTGTAGAGCAACAACAGACAAATCGTACCTCACTGACTCCACACCGAACTCTACTGAGAGGAAAACGGTCGACTCTACGGCACGCGGCACGTGAATTTGCGATGCTCGTAGAGTTTAGAATCGAGTTTTGTAGAGTACCTATCTGATATTTTATTGTATTGATGTAAACAAATCAACGAGATCAAAGTATATCGTATTGTACTATAAAAGATAGTCATCGCGGAGATTAATAATAAGCAGATATAATTTAAGTAGTCACTAATGGTGAATTTTGAAAAACAGTGAAATAGTTCTACTTACGAGAAAAATATATATAATTGTGCATCTAGTTATGGTCAATGTGGGCTAAATTACGAGAAAAATTAATTAAGGAGAGAAATAATTCGTTATCGTGACCCTGCTTGCGAACTGAAGCTAAGGTCTCGGGTTCGATTCAAAGTCGGGGCAGGCATTTATGTGACAGATAAACTTTTTTTGAAGTTAAACTTCTAGAGGCGCGTTAGACGATTTTTGGTAATTAAATTTAATTGTCAGATTAATGTTAATAATTTTGATTCAAAAATTATGAAGTTTTAATTTTTAATATTACAATCAGTTTGAAAATTATAAATACAGGTTTAAATTTTCACTTCTGTCGGTAGTCTCATGACCCTCCGAATTTTTTTTATTACTTAATTCTTGACCAAAATTAAGGCAACGCACCACACGATGCCACAAAACCTATAGCGCCATCTGGTAGCAATGTTCGGCAGCCGCCTTCATTAGGAGGCAGAGATTAGCTTATTAAGTACTAACATTATCATAAAAGCCTGTCTGGTAATTTTATTGCGTAGGTAGTCTAAGTTAGTATTTGCTAGGATTACTCCGTCAAACACTTATGTAGGTTACACACTGATAAATAATCTGTGAGTGCTGATAGCAGCTCAGCAGTCTTTTGTTATCAAACATTGTAAAGGTTACCCACATTAACATTATCGAGGTTGGGAGGATATGTAGTAGACAATGTAAGTGCATGTAGGTCTTTAAAATGCGACTTAAGGTAATATAGGAAGGTACTTATCTATTCGGCCGCCTGATATTTGAAAAAAGTGAAAATTATAATAAGCTAAGACGCTTTGGTTTTTGTCTCAACCTTTTAAAAAGGAAGGTACTACTATTAACAAATTAAATAGGTACCTACTAAGATATATTATACTTTATATATATGTCGGAGATGGTAAATCGATGGTACGAATTAATCTGTGATACGCGTGAAACGATGGTATTGTTTATCTGTGGTTCCGTAGAGATCGCTAGATTTGTCATACCCACTTGCATGGAAATACATAAGTACTGCACAGAGTAGAATTGTGTGTAAAACCGTACAAACGCCCACACCCGGCCTACCTGACGCCGACATTATTACTATTCTGACTCACCAGCGCTCAGCTGGGTGAACTTCGAACGTTTTTGTCCGATAGCTCTTTATGTGGGTAAATAGTTTAAGCAGTTAACGCTAGATGGCGCTTATCAGTCATTTGCAAATAAAGTTGCATTGTTATCAAGAAATATTTACTGATAATAATTTATGTATTAAATTATTAAGTTAGCTACAACTAAGCCCTGGCCCCAAGTCCCCAGCAGCTCTGCTAAGTATTCCTGGTTATGGTGCGGAAAACCAATGACTTCTGCACCTGGCAATATAAAGGTACCGAACACAAGGACACTGAGACAACAACAAGGTTAAAGAGCTGCAAGGAGAAATAGACAAGTTCAATTGAGTATTGTGGGTTAACCGAATTCTGATGACAGGGGGAGGACATTACTAAGTAAATCCAGAAACTTGTTGTAGCGAGTGTACCTAAGTTAAGTAGCTTGTAGCTAGTGATTAATTAATTAATAAAACGCACATAATTTTTAAAAATTGGAAGCGCGTCTAGTATTCTAATCTAGGCTTCCCTACTCAGCAGTCCAACGTACAAACCAGTTGGCTATTACTGGCAACCTATTAATACTTTTTACAAAAGTGCGGTCTGGTTTCCCTGCACGCACCTTTAATTTGTATAAGTTATGTGCGTATCAGAAATAAATTGTCTTTTGCTTCGGTAAGGCACAACTCACTCACTTCGTGAGAAAACTTGCACACCTGAGAGTTTTCCATTGTTCTCAAAGGTGCGTAAGTCCGCCAAACCGCAGTTTGCCAGCGTGGTGGATTATGGCCTGCACCCGTCACATTGTGTGAGGAGACCCGTGCCCAGCAGTGGTACATGGGATGCGATGATGATGAGGAATTATAAATAAATACAATTAATTTTGTGTTACTGCGCGCGCAACCCACGTCACACGCTTAAAATCACCCTGATCCGTCTCCGCAAACACGCCATAAGAATAGCTGATAGGTCAACAATACATCAGTATTCTTATAACTCGACAGCCAAACAAAGGTACTAGATACTTATCACCACTGTTATAAACTAATGTTCACCAGCCTACGCGAAACGTGACCACCTATACAAACGACCCTCGTTGACACCAGCGCAGCATCAGGTAAAAGTAGTTTAGCTTAAGCCGAGAGTGACAAACGCTTTAGCGGTAATCGTTCGTGCATCTGTCTCCCCTAGATACCTCGCCGCACGTCACTAGCTCGCGCGTATTGGCTAATCCCTAACCTAGGGTTGGCGATGCTACGTTTATTTAATACGTCATAATTGGTTTAATGAGCTGTTAGTTTCTAAAAGGAAATAAATGATTTGAATTTCAACTAATTGAAAATATTGACAAGATCAAGCTGTGTTCCATTATTTTTCTTTATCAATCTATCTATTACCAAGATGGTTTCGCAGTAACATTTTGCTGGTTACCGGCCAGTAACATTTGGAAGACTCATCATCCTACACACACAGCCTTATCTCACCTTGCCACATCTCAATTTACTTACTCCTGCACGTCTGTTATTTTTAGTTTTACATTACATTGAAATAAAATTAAACTTTTAAACCCTTATTTCTTGTAAGAAATTATTTTAGAAGACATGGCTTCGCATACTGTGAAAGATTTTCTTTTTACATTTTTATATGCCCTTCACACACCTTTGCGAACTTACACAAGGATTCACGTTGTCGAGTCAAAATATTTGCCTTAACCGAAGCAAGTGATACGTAATCTATTCCTAGCAATTATCGTTAACTGGAAGTCAAGGTATGAACACAGTAACCCATACCAGACGCTTAAATAAAAAAGTCGATTATTGCCACACCCATTAAACAAATAAAAACACGAAATGTAGCGAAATAAAAAAATCGAAGGAAAAAACTTAGCGTTGTTCGGGACTAAGATAGTAAAAGTACCAAGTACCCTAGTTTTCTCTGCCACTTATTGTGTAGTTAAACCAATTATCAATTAAATAATTTGATTTAACTTTCTACATAATATAAATAACTAGTTGTCCCAGCGTACTTCGTACCGCATTATGATTAAAAAATGTTTTAGTGATATATCGACAGCAACGCCACCTACCGGGTAAAATTATGAATCTAAACCATTCTCGGATCCACCTGAAGACACACAAAAATTTCAACCAAATCGGTCAAGCCGTTTAGGAGGAGTTCAGTGACTTAAGGTTTAAGAATCTTTATTTCTCAGAACATACACACTCTCATACACACTCACACTCGAATTATATATATTAAGATATATTTAATCAAATGTTAAAACGTCCTTCACTCGTACGTATCATGTTGCCGTACAATGAAATAAATCTTTTATCTTTAACAAGACAGTTAAATTTGTTTACATCTTTTCATTTTATTTAATAAGCCGTTATTGGCCAAGCAATTAATTAGGCTGCCAATCACATGTCAGCCCTACTATTTGGGCTGTCAAACGATCAATAGTGTTGCGCCACGGTAATAGGTTAAGATTGAAAAACCGGTATTCGCTCAGTGATGAAATGGATCAATGCAAGGTCAATGTGAAGCTTTGTACCCATTTAGTTGTATTGTTTCAAAGTCACGACTGTCGCTTGACTTTTTGTGCGTCTGGCGCCTCACATGTGTTTTATTAATGGATGGCTCGCGACGCGAGACATTAGCAATCACTTTAAAATAAAAACTACGTCCATTTTTTAAGTCGTATTTTTATACGAATAAATAAATTAAATAGCTGTCAATGTAGGCAGACGCAGACATCTGCTGGTAAGTGGCCGCCGTGACCAATGGTCTTAAGTAACACCAAATGCATCACTAACGCGTTGCCGGCAATAAAGGAAGTGAGGTAACCCGCATTACACATTCATCGAAGGGTAAACCCAACTACACTACACATACCCACTACACTACATTCGAGTATCGTCGTAACCAAAGTAGGAGGAACTTAGGTACATAGCCCAGCGATTTTCATCAGATACTTGTTACCAGAGTTTCATCAATCGTTCAGTAAGTACCTACAGTGCACGACCAATTGCAAAGTTCAATATTGAACTTACACCCTTTTTACAGTCAATCAACTCCTTTACTCCTTTTGAAGACTATCCAGAGCAAAATATGAGTAAGAGACACAAACCTATTGTTATTATAAAAGTGAAAAACATTATCTAACACCAGGATACGCCGTGGGAGGGCCGTTGGCGTCACCCAGCCATGTAGGGGTTACACATGGAAATGTGTGAAATCACACGACTTTCTACAACGGATCCGAGTTAAACTGTGGCAGTTGTGGACGTGTATTGTGCGAAAAAACACACATTTTGTGATATTTAAATATTTGTGTACCAGGCAAGTTGAAAAACATTTTCCTATCTAATTTTCTATTTACCCTTAACTGGATTGGAGGGCAAACATAATACCTATTGGCATTCTCTTCCAGTTTATTTAGTAGGAAGAGATTGAAAAGTGTCTTTGTTGATTGTAAATGACCCATTACTGTTACATAATTAAACAAATATTATCCAAATACAAAAAAGCTTTACGTCAATAATCTACCAGTCAATAGGCAGCTGTTTTTTAGTGGTAACCGATGTCCACAAACGTAACTTCAAAGGCATCAGCAACGCGTTGCTAGCTCTGCTCTAGCCATACATTCTACGATGTACCCGACAGGTTTGCCTGTACAGTTAAACTTATCACGTAAAACTTATAAGCGGTATGACATGGGGTTCTTCAAAAAAAGTGTAAAAAGAGTTCTCCTTCAGGGCCGGCGTTGCACTGGCGACTCCCCTGGTGTTGCTTGCGTCCATAGGCGACGATGACCACTTACCATCAGGTGGCTCGTCTGCTTTTATGTTAGCCCTTCAGGATATAAAACAAATAGAAGCTCAAGTTTAACTGTACAGGTAAACCGGTCAGGTATACCATGGCGTGTATGGCCGGCTTTATTATTTCACTTCTAGTTGTTAAGAATCATTGTTATGATACGAAGCTGGTTGGCCATGACCCGGTTGTCTGAAGGGCGTCAAGTGAAGGCTCCTATGTTCTTCAATGACGCCCTCTAGATCAAGTTAATATAGTTATACTACATGATTGCTACAATTGTCCCTAACGATGATTTCTTTCACCAAAGAGTGTCAATTAATTTTATATACTTACGTAAGTACATCATTATTACTCCCTTTTTACGTTTCTAGTACACGTCTAATATAATTAGTTAGAAGTTAGAGTACCTACAGAATCACAAATAAACGTTTGAAGTTGGTTGCAGGTAACTGCTATAGGATAATAGTTACGTAAATTGGATGATGGTTATATCATTATATGCATTGTAACGACAGGACTTGAGAACATATCAGCCAATAATTTGGTCATTTATTTCCAGTAAAACGTTTCAAACCTTGTGTTTTCTTTTCCAGATTCCAGTTACGCCACGATGTTCCGCGAAGTTACTGTTGTCGTTTTGCTTTGTTTGTGTGTGAATGGACAAGGGAATCCTGGCAACAACTCAACCATCGGTTATGATGCTGAGGAGCTATTGTCGTGAGTGATACATTTTTTATCCCAAATGAGGGTTCTAAACCCCGCCTCTGTCTCTCTGAACGCAATAATTATGAAGTTTTTTACATGGTTAACGTTATTGCTTCACAGCAATCGCACCGGATGTTACTTAAGTAATGATTTTCATGTGGCATTTACCAATATATAGTGTGATTAGCGATTTTAAAACTTAAAATATTACACTAACGTTAAATTTGTTATCTTTCGTTGTTCTGTCAAAAGCTCAGTTATAGTCAAAGTTGGATTTATTACAGTTATTAAAAAGGAATGATAAAAAGTTCTCAATTATTTCAGTAAAATATTCTCCGGCAACGTCACCCAACCGAGAAGACTTATAAAATATGAAGATCAACTTGAATCAAATCACGTATCATTCGATGATCAAACCGTACCAACTGGGACACCGGTTAAATTCGAAGTTGATTACGAAACTAACAAGCCAGTTGATTCTAACAAAGATCACGGGCTAACGAATATTGAATTTGATCAATTTGGTCAAGACATAGCAGAAAGCGGAATAAACCCGTTAGGTAATCGACTTCAACCTAATAATGGAAAGAAGAAGCGAAGAAGACGCAAACCTAAACAGCGGTTACCAGGTCAACAAGGTTTCATTAATCCAGGATATCCGGGACAGAACGGACCAGCATCTTTACCTGGTCAGAGTTTTGGTCCAGCCCCTCTACCGGGCCAGAGTTATGGATTAGCTAGGCCTGGACAAAATTTTGAGTTTGCTCACAGACCGGGTCAAAATTTTGAACCTAATCGCTTTCAACCTGAATTTCATGGACAGTTCTACAGTAAGTCATGTAATATTCTGTCTTACAAACATTATTTTATTTACTAAACTTACTGTTTACCATCTGATAATATAATAGATCTTCCATGTATTTATTCCATTCCATTCATGTATTCCATTCCATGGACAGTTGGCAGCAAATTAGAAATTTGAACACCAATTTTGGGGCGAAAGGTATAAGGTCCTTTTTCTCGCCGAAGAAGACATTTATGTGACAATGAAAGAATATGCTTTCGGGACTTCATTGTAATTTAATGATAATAAAATAGATCACATTCTTTGTCTTATTCATTGTCTAGGACCACCACGCCGACGTCCCCAACCCTCGCTGGCATCGGATGCTCTAGAAGCCGTCACGAGAGCCCTAACCTCCATCGCTCATAACGACGACTATCAGTGTGTGGCTCGCCTGCTGTGTGAGGCAGCCGCCGGTGGAGCCCTAGGTGCTTCGAGTCTTCTGGATTCCGTTTCGGGCTTGCAGCCTTTGTTGAAGTAAGTGATGTAATTTTCTATTAAAAATTAAGCCCGTAAAGGAAAAGCCGAAGACAGACAAATAGACAGACAGAGTTACCTACTTTTGCATTTAAAATATGTCTGTGGATAAAAACCGTGTCAGAAATGCAGTAGAACTGTAAATAAATCTTATTCTTAGAATTGGGTTGCTATGATTTTGATTTCGTATCTTACAGTATCTTCACATACATATATTTTTATTACTATTAAATTGTCGAAGGGACAAAGACTGAGAAATAATTTGTGATTTCTCCTTCGTGTGTGTTGAAACACTTGAAAGACAGCTAATCCTAGTGCTAGAGATTGAGTGAAAAAAAAACGCTTAAACATGTATATCAACTTCATATATCTTAATTTAATTGTAACTTTAATTTTACAGCTTGCTGTCTGCCTATAATGGGATCAGCTCAAATCCTCTTTTCGTGTTCGGTCGAGCTGCATTCTTAGGTATGTCATCCAAGGGCAACCCCGGATCGTGCCGTTACGCATATCCACTGTGTCCTACAGACCCTGAACAGTTGGTGCATTACTTGAACAACCACAATGGAGGATTCTTCAGATTCTTCAATGCGCCTCAAACTGGACAACAGAATCTCGAGCAGTTCTACAATCAACTTTCCCAAAATTATGGACTTTACCAACCCAGTTCAGGAAATAACCAAGAAAATTATGGACTTTTCAATCCAGGACTGTCTCAAAGTCCTAACCAACCAAATCTGTATCCTAACAGTTATGGTTATGACCAAAATTATGGGTTTGCTTACCCTCACAACCAAAATTATAACAGTGGTAATGGAATTCGATTTAAAAATCACATAGAATTTAATGACAATGATAATAAAGTAAGAGATAGTACCAATGGAAATAAAATTGAAAAGAGAATACAGAATAAGCCTGTACAAAGTTATTTTTATGATAATACTGTTACAACGAGTTCGAAATGGTTATTTCCCGGTGAAGATGATGATATTATGGAAGAAAGTCAGGTTGGTGTACAATATATTAATGCAGATGAATTTGGACTGACAGACAACAGAAAAGATAGAAAGCTTAAGTTCCCTGATGATGATTCTACTTATAATAACAATAATGAGCAAGAATACCATAAGAATCCAAACGATTTGTATACAAATGGATTAGTAAGAACGCCAAAAGGAATATCTTTTCCAGAAAATCAAAACAGTAACGAATACTCATACAACAGGAATGAGTATTATAATCCCGTGTATCCAAATGGCTTTAATCATCAATTCAATAATGAAAACAGAGATATCCTCGATATTTTTAAAAGGATGAATAATCACAATAATTATAAGGATTACCAGGATGAACCAGGGGTTACAACAGTGTATGTAGTTAGGGGTAACGGTGATCCAAGTAAACCTGAAATAGTTAAGTTACGTCCGGGACAATCTTTGTAAGTTTAGACATTTTGAATTAGGTATAAGTAACAAGCAGAAAAAGCAATAAGCAGTTTTAATTAATATATTTCATGTAAAATGAACATTGATGAGTGAAAAATTGATAAAATCGATACCTAGGAACTTAATGCAGTCAGTAAGTTAAATGATGCTCGTAAATATTTTTATTAAAAGTCATACTTAATCTTATGCAAGAAATATGGGCAATCCGTAAAATTAGTGTGAAAAATAAGACTGCTTTTCAACTACAGATAGTGTTCAAATTAATAAAAAGATACTATGCACCAACCACACTGTGGTCGGTGATACTATGTATGTTTTCTCGTTAATGTTCAAAGATTAAGAGATGCACATAATTATATACCGACAACAATAACAGCACTATACTATAGTAAGTTTTACTTAAAATGTATTTGGTCGCGATAGAAAACATTTATTAAATACTAGCGACCCGCCCTCGCTTCGCTTCGGGAAACTTATTAGTTTCATGGTTCTTTAAGAGATGGCGCTAGGCGTTCTTATTCTTTAAGTTAGGAAGGTTCACCCCTAGATGGCGCTGTGCTTAAAATCCGAAGAAATCCCATACAAACTTTCAACCTTTATTTCAACCTCTTCATCCCTTTTTGTCGCAATAAAAGGTAGCCTATGTCCTTTCTCAGGGTCTAAAGATTGTCTGTGTCAAATTTCATCAAAATCGGTTGAGAGGTTTAAGCGGGAAAGCGACACAGACAGACAGACAGACAGACAGACAGACAGACAGACAGACAGACAGAGTTACTTTCGCATTTATAATATTAGTAGGGATTTTTCCAAATTCAACAGCTCTGTCACGGCAATATTATCATAACCACGGAATACAGAGATCATAACCGTGGCTCTGTTCTGTTCAAAATGCCTACATTTTGTTTAGAATGTTGTAATTACATATCGTCCAAAACATTTTTCGTTTTGTTAATCTGCCAATACATTTTTTAACAACTTTCACAGTATTTTTCATAGCTTCATGTATTTATTGCTGCAATAATTTAATATTCTGTGACCAAGTTAAGTTTAATGGCTACTTGTTTTATTGCATGTTAACTATCTTCTTTGCCACTTTAATGATTTGTGTTACCACATGGAATATATTCAATGTGATCACATTGTAGGCGAACGTGACACGAATAAACAGACCGATTAAAAACCACCTAAAATTATTATTAATGGTCAGCCTTAACTTTATTTTTACACCTATAGGCTCGTTCACCCTTTGGTAGAGGTAAACCAGTACCACTTACTACTAACGACACGACTGCGACTACGACAGCGACACAATTTGCTTGTTTTCTTTTCCTAGCGTTCTCAAAATGGTACTTTCTTTCTTTCTCCTTTCTCCTTTCTTCTTTCTTGGCCGACAACGCATCGGTGGTACCTTTGGTGTTACTGATGGTCTGATGCCCATGGGAGATTAACTATTTACCGTCAGATTGGTCGTCTGCTTATACTCGTATGTAAGTTATTTACATAAAAATACCTGGTATTTCGTCTCGCTGTTTCAGTGCAATCAATCTGGATTCTTCTATTCTTTTAAAATCGCTGGCGCAGCCAGCTTAACGGCCGCTATTACTAAAACTGGCTGGTAGCTTGGGGTTCCCACTGAAGCACAGAAGTACTTAAGGATACCGTATCATTAACCCCATTCTTAACCCGATCGTGCATGCATTACTTAAATATTCTTGAACGCGTGTTAAGAAATTTTTAATAATTTGTTAAATACAAGCTGGTGCTCTACTAAATGATTATCAAATAAAATTTATAGTTATTTAAAAATACTTTAAAGTGATTTATATTTTCAATCTTATTTGTATTCATATATTATCGCTAATGGAGCGAAAATTAATTGATCATTAATTTATTAGATATTCCGATTACATAGCTCTTACGAAACCTCAATTAGCGAAGAATGATCTAAATTTTATATCTGTTATAAAACAAAGCTTTCATCGATCGAATATTGATTAGCGTGAAATACTTAATTAACACCAAAGCCATATATTATTCAATAAATTAGTTTTGAAAGTATATGCATTTCAATAAAATTTTAATAAATTATAAACAATTAGATTTCGGTAGTAGGTTGCCTAGTTTCACATGGGTTGTGTTGTTAGTGTTTATTTTACTGAATATAAGTTAGCGCTTGACTACGATCTCACCTGATTTTAAGTGCGACATAGCCCTTAGAGGCTTAGATGGTGAAGCGCGTTTACTTGGAAAAAACACCTAACTGTTAACTTTCCTTGGGGTGTAACATTTTCCCAGATCGTAGTTGTAACAGGAGAAGTGATTTCTTCTCCAGAACTTGATTTCACCGTCTGTAACACTCACGGTCCTATTCAATCTACGACCAGTGACTTACCATCACCTTTTTAAATAAAATGAGTTAATGCAAGACTTTAGTTACACCTTATGGTAAGTGGCAATGTAATACTTGATGTTGAGCGCACTAACTTAGCAATAGCCTATTACTATACTATCTTCTTGATGTCTCCCACGTCATACGTAGGCAGATACACCGACGCAGGCGAGCTATTCCAATCTATCACAGCACGCTCAGCGGATGACGAGGCAAACCTCGTCGTTCGGACTGGTAGGATATTAACGAAATAAGGATGTATACCGACCGACCGTCGAGTTGAACGATGATGTTATGTCGTACGGAATTATTATATTTCCGAACAATTCCTATGCACATTCGCCAACATGAAGCCTATAGGAAACCGACAGGCTGGCTTTGTAGATTGGTTTTAAGTAGCTCAGGATGCCAATAAGCCCCTTTCCAAGGCCAATAAGTCCCATTTTGCTTCACCATCCCAGTTTGGCCGCCCTTACTTTCGCCTTTTTCTTACTAGTGCCATATCTTCGTGTATAATATCATTTGACGTGGGTATATTTTTAAAAAGATCGCCGCAACTAAACGTCCTATTTCACCTCGTTCATGACATTTGCCGTTTTGGGGAAACCGAGAAGGTTTCGCGCCTTGACCCCGCCGGAGGTAGTTCCCTTGAGGCCGCAAGTAATACTCCCTTGACAACCATAACCGACAGTGGACAGCCGAGGCATTCACTCACTCGTATAGTAATTACATTCCTATAATCAGAGGCAGTTATGAATAACTCGTATGAATACAGGCTTAATTGAGGATTAATTTTCGATTTACTTACTTACTTTTTTTTATTATTAATTATAAGTTAATGTTGGAGCACAATCTCACCTGATGGTAAGTGATGTGGTAAAGGGTGCAGGAAGGAATTTTAAAAATGTATCCTTTAAAGGAGTAAAGGGAAAGGAGGGGTAAATGTTTGTCAAATGCTATACAATCATCTTCCGTTAAATTTGAAACTTCATTTCCATCGAGGTGGTTTAGGTACACTGTTCTCGGTATGGATGAGTGTCTTTGATGTTTTCCGTGGCACCCACAATGGCAACAGGGAAACCTAGTGTGGGGCTATTAGTGTGTATTGTTATTAAATAAATAAAAAAATAAAGAACCCAGATATATTTTCCAGTAGTAATTAAGAGTATAGTTCAGTAAAGAAGTACACCCATCAATCAAGGTAGAATAATAAGCGCGTATAAAACATTAGGTATTTAGATGTTAATGTATGTATTTAAGCGTAACAGGAGGAAAACATCAGATAATATCGTTAGGTAACAAGCCGTATCGGTAGGTATTAGGTATTGTTCGAGACAGGTGTTCTGAGAAGTACTAGTGCCGCAAGCGGTGCTTGTAATGAACCTTTTAGATGGAAATCTTGTTATTTAAGAAAATATCACAGTTTAGTTTGAACTTAAGTCTCTTGCTTGTAGATTTAGGTTCGAATCGTTCACAATTTTATTTCTAAATTATTTTCCAATTTACTGGCCTTTGCTCAAAAACATGAAACCTAAGCGTTAGTACCTAGACTTGAAAATAAATTCATTAAATTGACATATATTTTTTATTTTTTAATCAATTCAAATAAAAAAATACACCAAATGTTACTTACAGCTTTTTACAATGAATGAAATCGGTCAAGCCATTTCTGAAATTAGTGTGAAAAAACGCCCAAACAGATATGTACCTAATAATTCAAATAATTTTGTTACCGGATCTGTTACTGTAACAAATATCCCCACCCTCGCCATCAATAGTTTTTCCAAATCTTCCATATAGGTACAGATATCCCGCTTGGAAGAAATCGCTATGTAACGATAAGGCCGCCTTTTGTCTTGTAATATTGTTTAATCATACATATTTTGGTATACAAACAATAAAGTGAATAAATAAATATTGTTACATATAGATAGCTAAATCTCGGGGCACGGGAATCAACCCACGATTCTTGCCCAAGATGGCGGATTCGTAGAGTTAAGGTTGGTAGAGCTACGCCTTGTAGAGTCAATGGGTTGGCTCTTCGTGCGATTTGATAGCGTTATTCGTTTCGTTATTACAGCCTATTTTACATGAAACACTTTTGGTGGGATACAGATGACTCTACTTATCAATAAAAGCCGTGTGATTTGAAGCCTGGTCTCTCGTGTGGGAAGGGCGAGTTCGTATTTAGCACTGATGTAAAGTAATGTAAGAGTCTGATTGTTAAGAGGTCCCAATAGATAGAATAGATAGAAAGGGAGCGAAGTGGTTTTGAAAGTCGCACACCCCAACATTGAAGCCTATGTTCGTATCCTGCGCATACCTATAATTTTCAAAACATATGTGCCTAATAAAAATCACTTATCACTTGCTTCGGTGAAGGAAAACATCGTAGGGAAACCTGCACACCTGAGAATTCTCCATAATGTTCTCAAAGGTGTGCGAAGTCTACCAATCCGCAGCGTGGATTGTGGCCTGTAGCCCTCATTGGGAGCAAGCCCGAGCCCAGCAGTGGGACCAGTTATGGGTTGTGGAGAAGAATAGACACAAAAATCGGATACCTTCATGAAAATAAATCCAGGAACCACCTTAATCCTTAAACAGTTGTTATTGTAAGCTAAGTTTGCCTCGAGACTGTAATATGAGCGCATTATCTTTGCCAGTGAAAGTCCACGCGAAGGACGTGCGGGTTTCAGTCTATAACCGACCTACGAAGCGTGCGCACGTGCGCGCGCCTATCGAAAAACGCGATTCGCGCCTAACAGTTAAAAGAAGCGTAAAGAAGCTCTGATTTAAGTATGTCACTTTTGTTTACAATTATTTACGTGAATATATATTTTTTATTTTTTATTAGTTAATAATCTAATCGTGAGTACCGGTTTAAAAGTTTTAAGTCAATTGTTGTTAAATATTACGTGATGTGAACACGGAAGTTAACTAACCATCTTTAGTTTAACCGTTGACCGTCGCGAATCTGGTTACGCGCGTGCATAAATTAGTTTTCTGTTTTCGGCACCAAAACAATATCTAACAATTACCTTGACGGATGTGCGTCGTTACAGTAAGTCAGAAGTGTCTTATTATACAACTCATTCGACATCGGGTAGTTATTTTTAATATTAATTCATGAAAGCCTCAAGCCTAAGGCCTAACTTTGTTTGGGCTGTACGCAGCGAGTAATAGCCGCGCAATTTACTGTTTTCCCAGCTGCTGCTGTGAGTAATAATGTTTGTCAAATATTATTTACGCAGAAAATACAATAGATTTTAATTCTGATTAATTAACCTTAAGTTATTGAAGTATTTTTAACAAAATGCGGGTTTTTGTCATGAACGTTTTGTTGTCATGAATCATGAAAAAAGTAATTTTGAAAGTAATTTAATTAAATTTGTTTAAAATAATATGTGCATACTATGCTAGTTTTTATTACTTAATTACGTATTTTATTTCGTTGTCTAAAATATTTAATGAAGTATAATTTTTTAATGAACATAATCTTGTGTATTACTTCTTTATTTATTTATCAAATATTAATTAATTTATTTATAAAATTATTCAATTTTTATAATAAGTATATTATTCCATCAGCTGTCACAAAAAATAGAAAAAATTAAAAGTAAATGACAGGAATCGCGTTCCGAGATAATAGCAAAAATTATCGATAAATATTGAGATAATCGATGCTGTTACGTTCCATATCGTTAGATACATTATCTTTTTATATTTACGATACATTCCCACTATAAGGGATTATCTAGTACGTGTGGTTAGTAACAATGTCTCACGTAGCCAGTCTCCGCGGCATTGGACGATTATGGGCATCGCCTTTTGCACTCGGCGTTGCTTGTTGATAGCGGCCGTGTGGGACTCGGTCGGTAGCTCTCAAGCTTCTGTTTTGAAGGGATTTTATGTATACAACACAACATAGTTATAAAATACCCGGGGATCCTTGAACTTCCCTGCCCTCATCCCTGACTTTGAACGGAAACAACTTCTCGAAATAAGGAGTATTTTTGGTATACGAAATGTGTCAAATTATTCCGACAGGATGCTATTGAAGCATTATAAACTAGCAGATTTGGGATCCAGGTAGACTGATTTGAAGAAAATATCGGGTACCCGCTGAATTCAGAAGGCTCAGAACCGGGCAGCATGGTGGAAGTTAGGGGAGGTCTGTGTCCAGCAGTGGACATGGATGGAGCCCAGTTAGTAATGAGCGTATGTGACGATTGGTGCCAGTGTCGAATGCCCGCCGAAGCAGTATAACAAGTTCGAGTAGCGTGTAGGAACCGTGGGTGTTTGTGATATCTCATTTCTGCATGTCCATGATGCTAGCAAAGAACTGTGCGTCGGTGTGAGACCTTCAGACTACTCGAAAAATACTTATCTCTAATGAATATCAAGATGGATTAAGTGTACTTTCGAGTAGACTTGAGCACATCATCAAATTTAAAATCATTTAATATTTTTACAATACATATAATAAGTATATGTGCTACATGACTCAGTTTTTCTGTACAATTTGACAAACACATGGTTATCTGTAAGAAGGTCATAAGAACAATATAGCCTAAGAAGGCATGAGACCTTTCTTTCTTAAATACTTAGATGGCCGTGAAACTCTTCCTGAAGACTGTTTAGGCAATCCGGAAGTAGAGCTCACTACAAAAGTATAGAGCGGATAGGACGGAAGTGACGTGAGAGTAGAGACAGTTTATCCACCATGAAAGAGTGATACTCGGTACATTAAAGTACATACTACAGTCATAAATAATATGGCATCAACCCATTAATGACCTCATCATTGCGTAGACCTGAAGCATACTTTCCCACCTTGCTCGCAGCAATCCAGCGCGGATTGGATGAGGGGTTAACATAATTATCGGAAGTATTTATGCCATCCGAAAACCTCCGACATCGCTAAACGACTGCTGTCTAACTATAAAAACCGGGAACGACGTGCTGGCTTAACATTTCCCCTGAAACACACAAACTATAAAGACACAAGCCGCCGAAGTATAAGCGATTTTTGTTAAAACATAATAACAATTTAATTGATGTGTTAATTAAATGAAGCATTCCATCATCAGTGTCGTACAAAACTATTGTAACAACAGCTCGAGCATATAGACAACAATTCGAAGCTTGTTGTGCATTTCAATTGAATAATTGTCGTTGAATAATGTAATACTCAGTAACAATTGAATAAATACGTAGATACAACATGGTACGTATCGGTAGTACCATCGGTCTTAACAAAGTATTAAAGTACTCTACGTTATTTTGCGATGTCTTCTGACGTAGTCATAGAAGTCTATACCTACCTGCTTAGCCTATGTTTGTCGGAAATCGAATCCAGGACCCCTGGCTTCGCAGCGCAGGTCACCAACTGACCTACAGGGTCGAAAAGTCTAGATTGTCCAATTTGTTTACAGGGTCTCAACCCGGGCCCTTCGTGTGGAGACATCATTCAAACCACTTGACAATCACTGATTGTTAAGCTTATTAAGAGCCAATCATGATCACCTTATAATAACATAATTATATCGTGTTTCAATTAACCATTACATCAAGTCCTGTATATTGTAACGCGTAAAATCAGCCGTCCGTATCACTCTGCTCATAACGCACGACCAGAAATAGATTGAGATAAACTGATTGACTTTATCTTAATTAATGCATGCATTAAGCACGATGGAGTATCCACTTACCACCAGAGCATATTTATGATTATATACTCATATCGTCGCGGAAATTTAAAATGCAAACGGGTACTCACGATTGTGAATTGTTAATACCGATGTTTCGACCCAGGGATCATAGTGGGAATTAAGGAAAGAGAGTTAGCGTTTATTGAATTTCAAGCCCAGTCAATTTATGACCTTATTTTTGGGTTTTTGGGTTCTAATGGGTTAACCCAATAATGGCCTTGACTGCATAGGTCTCTCTCCTCATAACTGAGAAGGCCTAGAACATGCTCCACTACACTGCTCCAGTGCGGATCGATGGAGGTTTTTGTAATTGAACAAAGGTCAATAAAATATTTATTCGATTTTTTGTCTGTCTAATTATTCCAGTATCAATAAGCTGGTTAAGATGATAGTTTACATATTTGTACTTATAGTCACAACTACTTCCGTCATTATTGGCCACTAATCCGCGAAATAGCGTGGTAGGTTACGCTTAAGGCTTCCTACAGGACCTTTGCCCTGCAATGAGCTACTGGGCAGAAACCAATTACTCTGATGCTGTTAATCTCAATGAATGAACATTGCGATCTTCCGAGACCCATTAACTTGAGATACGTCTCTAGGAAGAGCGTTAAGCGCAGATTAAGTGGTTACAAGTAACGCGCAATTAGATGTAACATGTTGTAACATTAATTTGTTTTATTGCGCTCAGCAACTATTAGGGCTTGTTTGTGAAGATACCAAGTATTGTATAGCACTGGATTAATAGGTGTTAAGAATAGAAGGATTATATTAAGCGTACTCTCAGGTTAAGCATAGAGTAACTTATATATAGGGTACCTCCTCATATCGCCTGCGTAAGGTTCAGCGATCTTATGTGGGGCTCGGTGTACGCTTTTATAATAAATTGCCCAAGTCAATCATTGACCTCCCCTTACAAATATTTAAGAAACGTGTTAAAACACGGCTTATAGAGAAAAGCTATTATACTATCGATGAGTATATTAATGACAAGGATGCTTGGTAATAGACATCCGCAACCAGTTTCTTTCTTTTTTTTCTTTTTCTCCTCTAAGATTTAAAATTTAAAGGCACCTTAGCGAAACGGTGGTAAATGCAAAAAATGACGTTCACAAGTGTATGCAAAATACCTACGTGAAATAAATGATTTGAGTTTGAGTTTGAAAAGTTAAGTATGCATGATTGTTTTTTTTTAGAATATGCAGTTGGTATACTGTGTCGAAGTCATTTACGATGCTTTGGCGGTAAGGATTGTTCGCTGTTGAAATCCGTAAATTTTTATTTTTAACTGAATTGTGTGACACATTGACAATAAAGCCATTTTGATACAAATAGTCAGTTCAAAAGTTACATTTGGGGTAGCGTCAGTCAGAGGACGCGATTTTATTTTTTATACAGGGGGTTAGTGTTAAGTTGAATCCGAGTTTGTGAGGTCGCAACTACAGTACCAGTACAGTGTGTGTTTAAACCTGCACCAAAAGTGTAGAAGCTTGATTTTAAAGCAATATATAATCCGGATAACTATATTATTTTTTACATAAGTTAATGCTTGACAACAATCCTACCTGATGGTAAGTGGCGATGAAGTCGAGGATGTTGGACGCACTAACTTATTAAAAGCCTATTCACTCTCCTTTTGAAGACTCCCACATTATACGCATAATACATGACGTTTTTAATCGAAAATGAAGGGCAAGTCTGTAGTTAGAGGACAATTTAATTCACTATCTGCAAGAGATCTCGTGTCTGGTAATAGAGGGTTTAGTATGTGGTGTTATCGCGCGCCGTGCGTGGCGCCGACCAGATTCAAATGGACTCTTATCTGATGATAAGGGTTAATTAAATTTCCCAAACCGTTATAGATAGTGCTGTGCTGTTCGTTGCGCGCGGAAAATCTTTCATCGATTTAACTATTTTTGAACTGAGTGTCATTAAACTGACGTGTTTTTCACGATAGTGTTTATGTTTTTAACACGCTATAACTCGTATTAGATTCGCCTGTATCTATGTAAGGAGACTTTCAACCTTAATTATGCCCACTTCTTGCATTCCGGTTTGCTTGATTTGCACGAGTGCGACTCTGATGACAATACAATACTTAATTTCATAGTTTCCAACAAAACTGTATCAGGTAGATACGTACTATTATTGGTGCCTTTTACTATGTACAAGATTCGATTTCATGTGTCGGTTCGATCTCAAAAACACCCCACGATTTTTATAATAAAACTAATTATTATTTTAAATTATTTTCTACTATTTAGTTCAGTTAATTTGCCACTAGCGTTCATATGTCCTGCTGCGGGCTGAACTCACGCACTCGAACCTTATTCGGAGGTCCTTAAATTAACAAGCTAAGTAGTAATTAATATTATTACTAGTATTATTTAACTTTCCACGGAACCCGGCTGACTACCTTCCACTCTCATACCTTGAGTGTTGCCAAAGACTTTCCTTCCTTCTTTCCTTATCGACCGCACCAGTGATGCCTGTCGCCTATGCCTATAGTGCCTATGCATATGTGCATATGCCTATGCCTATAGTGATGTCCATGGGTGAAGGTGACCACTTACCATAAGTTGACTCGTCTGCCCCTTGCGTATTGTCATAAAAAGCTGGCGGGGTTAATAGATAATTTTAAAGTAATGCGCACACTTGTAAACCATTCCGGCAATTTCTCTCGCATCCTGTTAGTCAGTTTCCTCTGACTAGTGTGCGGGGATCGGACGTGACGAATCCATTCTGAACAGTTGTCCTTATTTATATTGTCATTCGTTACTACCCTCTCGCCCTTACGTTCACCCTGATTTCAACAACGAAAGTAATGAATATCAATAAACTAGTGAGTCCCCACAAAGTGCATAAACGGTAATGAGGGAACCTAGACAGGGTTTTATCGACAAACTGTAGTAATATTTCTATATTCACTTATTTTTTGTATTAATAAGAAACTGACTGCTGCGATAATAATAATGATGGCAGTAATGGCCAATTACTTCTTGTTTTTCTTGCAAAAAATTGACAGTTTAAAAAAATATTCTAAGAAAAAACAGGTTTACTTTCTAAAATGCATTTTTTTAATAAAAGGCTTTTTATTTATTTAACATTTGTTTTTAACGCGCCACGCTGACGCTTGCAGCGCAGAGCAAATCGCTTTGAACGTTGGCCCTCGGGTTACATTAGAAACAGCTGTAAATCAAAACCTTCAAAAACCAATACTTATGTTAGTCACTGCCGTAGTGTAATTGTACTGTAAGTAACCGAACCGTTCGGCAGTAATAAAGTAATTAAAGGGCTTTGGTTAGTTTAGTGATTAACTACAGTGTGGGCTGTTGGCCGACGCGGTAGTCAATGCCGTGTTATTACCTGTCTCCGGCCCACGCGTGGGCGCTGTTTTAGGGTGCTGTCGCACAAGTTGATCAGCAAAAACTATAGTATATACTTGGGTAGCTGAGTTTAATAATATTATCCTGAAGCCACTTGGCAGTTTATTCTCGAAACTCGTGCAGTTTTTGTCTAATCCAAAAGTCCAAAACGTTTGTTATAGGTATTCAATTGGTCCGTTTTTGATTTTTTTGATTTATTTAAAGTTAAAAAAAAAACGCAATTAGGTACCACAAAAACAAAAAGAACGTTGGTTTGTATATTCAGAATAACTTTTATTTTTTATCTCGGGAAAACAGATCACAAATCCACTTACTACTCATAAAGTTTATTGTTTTAACAGCTTTGACACAGATTCAATCAGCGATATATGATTTTATTACAATAACGACGTATGGAAATGAAGGGACCATTTCCGAAATTAAGAGAAATCTAAGGTCAACCGGTGAGGCGCGCTTGTGGGGAAAAAGGCGACGCGGCGTTTGACACTAGTCTCGTGTGGAACGCGGCAATCGACGTACCGACATACATTGAGGCATTTTATGGTTATTGT
The DNA here is from genome assembly GCA_905404295.2 of Ochlodes sylvanus. NCBI lineage: Eukaryota > Metazoa > Arthropoda > Insecta > Lepidoptera > Hesperiidae > Ochlodes > Ochlodes sylvanus. Next base: position 10,217,305 of record FR990144.1, read on the forward strand.
ACGAAAAACGGCGCGTTTTGCTTACGGATAGTATAACTATCTACGAGGCGTAACTAAAAAGTGTTCTTTTATGAAAATAATATAACGAACGACTCGAAAACGATTGGTTTAACAATTGGTTTAATATAGGACGAACATGAACCGACTTCCATGCATAGACGTTTTATATCTACTAATTTATACAAAAGTTATATTAAAGCAAAAAGTTAGGTACCAGGCTTTTTGATAATATTACAGTAAAATAATAATGAATAATATGTGGTTATTAAAATAAACAATTTTTTTATGTCATTCGGTCAAAATTTAAAATTTCTATGTTTGAAAAAAGTAACGTCCCGGATATAAAAAATAAGTAATGTTGAAATTGCGGCTAACGATGCTTTGATTTAAAAAACATTGCAGCATGATAAAATTTATTAGTAAATGATAAACTTACACATTTCTATTGCACTCGTATGTATATCTATATGTAGGTACTTAATTTAATTGGTACTAGCGATTATTTCATTTGTAGATCGCTGTACTTACTTCAGTGTATAATTACTGATGCACGCATATTGATTGATTTCTGTTGAAATAAAACCGGTCAATTGCGACTCGTACTCGCACACGTAGGGTTCCGTACCACCGAGCTATATTAACGGAGTTATTTCATAAATTACCAGAAAATGACAAATGAATGTCAGTCGTGGCCCGGTGGCTTGTTCTATGGACGCCTAATCAGGAGAGCGTGAGTTGGAACCCCGGAAATATATTTATTAATTTCATTTTTTTTGGTATTAATAATTCATGACCACTGATTTTCAGCCAACCCATCCAGTTACTTGGACGGCGAAGTCTACTTTCAATAGGGTATTTGTAGAATCGTCGTACAAATCCGAAGCTTGTTAAAATTCCTCCGGAGAATAGAAATATGTGTCGAAACACCGGAAGCGGACACCTCGTTGGGTTTCGCGACGCCGCTTAAAAATAACGGGTCGCGCTTCCTAGTTAGGGTGGCCGTTTGTTGTGGCTTATCAGGACACTGGTTTTGACGTGAAAATCTATTGGTGCACCTCCGAAGAATGCAGCAGACGGCGCGACATCATGTAGCAATGTGACCGACAGCATCGATCATTATCATTGCAAGCCATTAACTGTCCCACTGCTGGGCACGGGTCTCTTCTATTGTCGTGATAGGTACAGGCCATAGTCCACCACGCTGGCCAAGTGCGGATTGGCGACCTTAACACGCCATAGAAGGACAATATACAAAATGATAATTTACAAAATTACTTTAACCATCGAATACTTAATCGCAGTAGGTATTCAATGACATTGGTAGGTATTATAAAAAGCTCTCGGTGTTTGTGGCATTTGAAGTAGGTTTAAATAATGGTTTTATATTAGATACAACAACCATTTCTAAAAGTCAGTCTATACATATAATAAATCTGTAACTGAACGCTGTCTGCACATGGAAAAGACAGCGCGAAGGAAGGGCAGGTTTACTAGTAGTAAATAATAACAGGGAAAAACACATGTTGGATCCCAAGCGACTGTAACTTCATGGTCACCGTATTCACAGTAGAAAATAGATCAAATAGCGCGCTAGAGCCGCCGGAGCGATATCGCTCGATAATTCGGTAATAACTTTAATTGCGAGATAATGTTGCGCGGTGGCGCCGGCCGCGCTGCGGGCTGTGGTGTCTTTGATGGCGGTGATGACTGCCAATGGCTGTTTACTGCCGGGCGGATGTCTGAGGTTCGACTCTTGCAGAGATAGGCAAATGTTATGAATGAATGAATGCATAAATGAATGAATGAATGCATGAATGAATGAATGAATGAATTCAAATGTTATCATGATTACCATGCCTCCGGAAGCGCCTTTCGAGAAAAGATAGAACGTACTTGGTGGGGGCATTACCGTGCCTCCAGATGTAATTGTAATCCGTAAACATGATTACATTTTTCCCATTTCTGGACTCGTGTATTTGTTATAATCATAGCTTATTCGTAGCTTTTATTAGCATAGCCCTGCGTGTTATGCGAGGGCCTGGGTTCGATTCCCTGCCGGGTCAGGTATTTATGTGACTGATGAATGTTTGTTCTCGGGTCATGGGTGTCAGTGTTATTTATTTATTAATTTACTTGTAAACGCGCCCTCTTTTCTTTATCTTTGAGGAAGCGTGAGTCTGTGAACTCCACTGTCCAGACTGACAGATGTTTACATTGTCCAACCAACGCCCTGAAACCGAAGTGTTTTTGTGTCCCTCGAGGCACGGAAACAACACAATTATAGGGTCCATAGTAATTCACATTACATCACATTATTTACGTCTTGGTCAGACTTCAGGAGTTATTTATAATTTAATGGTTATTAGCCCCAAGTCACAGGAAGAAGTTAGTAAATAATAACGTATGGACAATCTTACAAACGAACTGCGGACGATAATTAATAATATTCTTATTCTGTCACAGACCCCCGCCTAATATGGAAGCGCCATTATGGGTGCTACATTCAACACAATCGAAAGTAAACCTTAAATCGGAAACAATAGAATTTAAAATCTAATTACGGTCTTAATAAGAGCTTTGATCAGCCATATTATAAATTCGAATGAGTTTTGATTCAATATCGATAGTGCATCGTATTGCTAGGGAACAAGGTTGAGTTTAACGCGAATGAACTATGTTAACGGTGCGCTAGGGTTGTATTAGGAACGGATACGCTTTAGTTCACGTGTTGCGGGTTTTAATTAGTTTTTTATTGGAATGAGTCATGTGTCGATTGAGGCGATGTGGACGGATTGTATTACATTTTTTATATTAGTAACCGATAGGCTATAAGGCTACGGAAGAAAATTTGGTGAAAGAAAATATTGCTGGGAAACACACACTTTATTGTTGTTAGTAGAATCGGGCTGACGAGCCGCCTGGGCCCAAGTCTGCTAAATGATAAAAGCTTCAATTACGTCGTATCGGTATTCGGTAAATATTCATCATCATTACCATAATGTCAACTGTCCCACTGCTGGGCACGGGTCCCACAATGTGAGGGCCGTACAGGCCGTAGTCCAAATCACAAGTGATGACAAAGTGAACTGTGCTGGCATGCTCGTTTGCTACTTCAGTAGGGCATTTGACAGATTTTAGAAAAATATCTCAAATTGTTCAATATAACATAAAACATTATGCAGTTTGCTTAATTCATTGTAAATATCTCTATTTTCTATGTAAATCACCATCAAAGTTTAAATGAACAAAAAAGCCGCCAAAACGCTAATACGCCATTTTAAACAGGTCATGACGTCACCTGCTTAAATAAACAAACAAAGCTGTCAATGCCGCCATTGCTCCTGTTCTATGGTCATTGCTGTCAAACCGTACAACACTTCAATTACTATAAGCACGTGACGCCATTCAGCCAAACCGCATGTTTTGGGTCACGTGATCACACATGAAAATTTAATTATTTTATTATAGATTTTTAATAAAAATCCTAATAATTTTAAAATAATGTGTTGGCTAAATTGGTTTAAAAAAATATATACTTTTACTTCTAACAACAGTTTGATCTATATTTTCATTGTAGTCAAATATCCTATTCCATAAAAAACCTAGTGACAACTGTATAGTAACGCTAGCGACGTGCCGCGGGCGCGCTCGTCCACAGAGAAACCCGCGCCAACTCCGATAATTGGTGTTTATTGTATTTCGCACTTTCGATGGTTTCTTCCCGCTTTGTGGCTCTCGTCCACGATACACCTTGATTAGCGCTACTAGTCACACAACAGTCGTTATTTAACAAAAAAGGGTTCCTAACTACCAATTATGACTGGTTTGGGTATAAGACTTTGAGACGACCTGATTGGCACAGTGGCGGACTGCCGTTCCAAGGGTCCTGGGTTCGATTCCCAACGAGGAGAAAATTTGCTGCTTAACATTGATACCTGTAGCTTTTATTGTTATCAGAACATAATTTATATAACAATAATTTTATTTTTGTTTATCGGTTATACGTTATCTATCTTTTGTTTATCGGACGATTGGAAAATCTCAGCGCGTGTGTGAGGCAATAAAACATTTTTTTTATCAGATATCTTATAAAACAGATAATGAATTATGTGTCGCATAATATGTTTTAATTATATTTTTTAATTATATATTTAAGCGTATTAGCAATAATATGACACATACTCGTACATAAATATACTGTTAAATTATTTTAACAGCCAAGACGTAGACGAGGCGCACACAATACTCATGGCATTGGATAAAATATTGTCGAATAGACCTACCTTCGAAATATTTTCGACATTTTTCACATCCCAAGTTTGTCTCTCGTAGACGATGCGCATGGTTTGTTTAAGTTGGAGTACCATAGCCCTTAACCAGGTCATTGGAAGAATTCTTGTCGAACAAGATATTTTCTCATTTCCCTTTCGTTACGTGTTGTATGGGAAAAGTGAATCCACGCTGTTGTCGACTACGGTACCGTAACGTCTGGTAGTAAGTGGGCATGCGATCCTAGGTACTTGCGAAATTGTATAACGATATATATTTTTTTGCCTTTTGTGCTATTCTCCCGTAGAGATACTGATTATTCCTGTGTAGGGTTATCAGCATTTGTGCGTAGTAGACGTGTTTTACGCACGGGGTTCCGTAGTCAATAACCCATATAATTTCGCCATGTCCATTTCGCAAATATTTGCCAGTGAAGGAAAGTCTAAATTAAATTTATTTGGTGTTAAGAACTACCGACTCACTCGCCGAATGTCAAAATTTACCAACATTTTGAACAATTGAAATATAATCCTATTTTTTTATGGAAGTTAGATAGTAAACGAGCACAACACCATGTCGGCTGTCACTGACACAGAATAAGACTAAAATGGGGTTAGGATAGGATGGTTAGTCAAGTTACCAGCGGGTGGTATTATTGTTCCTTAGTACTCGTACGTAGAAGGACCGGGGAAGGTGCTGTTAGTATTACACGACCCTATTGTTTGCCTTAATTTTTTCTAATACTAATACTATTTACTGATCAAATCAAGATTTTCTCCCCTCCATCGCTGTACTACAAACATCGTGAGTACATTTACGGTACTTACTATGCTACAAATGAATAATTTGAACAAACGACAGAAACTTTCACTAATAAATTGACTGACTAAACGCTTCGATAACATTATCACTCTACTTTTCCCACATAGCTAAGTAATGGTTAAAAAAAGTTCAAAACATCTCGCGGCAAGTTAACCAAACGTGTTTAACATCTGATTAGCATACAAATTAACCGTTATATTCACTTTGAACTTCAATACAGAATGGATAACTTTCCAAAGACATTAGAAGTTAGTTAAAACGTGGTGCTCTACTGAATAGTTAGTTTTATATATGGCCTTATTACATTAGATAGAGGCCAATCAACTTAAATAAAGAACCGAAGGTTATCATCAAAAAAGTTAATGAGCCTTGTTTGTGTGCGTGCCGCTGCGCCGCCATGTATATTGAAAAATGAAGTTGATGAAGAGCCTTATGGACGAAATCAATGAGTGATTCATTCATACATTCATACATAAGTACACAATCATAAAAATACAATTTTGATTATTCATCTAAACTCGAAGTAAATTGTTTTTATTCCATTCGATTTTATTACGGGTACTCACGATTCTCATGGTCGCATTCGTAGTCATGTCTTACTACGCCAGTCGATGCGATTGTTCCTCTTGTTTCTTGTGCAGCAACCTATGAATGATGCCTCGGTGTCATATATGATGATATGTTTTTAACTACGTAATTTTGAATTCAGAAGTTTTAATATTTAACCGTTTGTTTCAGGTTTCCAACAAGAACATAACTTAAATACAGTGAATGAACGTCGTTCTGTGAAATGTGATGTAGGTACCAGCTGCATAGATATAGCCAGTGTATGTGTGTGTTGTGTGACAATGGTGACTTCGACATAGTGTGCAGGTGTTCAAGTGGGGGATTTTTGATTTGGTGAGTACTTAGATAAGCCTCTTTATTTGCCTGGCTTCGAGGTGTTAATGGCCAGACCAACCATGAATTATAATTCAAATAATATTTTAATATTAATTTACATATTAACCAAAAATATACACATAATACCTAATATCCAAAAGTCCCAATTGGATATTGGGCATTGTGCCAAGATGCAGAAAAAATTACCCCGCTATAGCACTAATAAATCAAACTACGAGTAACTCAAACTAATTCAATAAACAACATAATACCGTATTATCCGATCAATCAGCTTATAATCCGATCGGAACAAATCGCCTGTTGACGTTATTTGCTTTTGCTGTTCACGGTTCGTGGGGTGTCGAATGGTCATCACTTATCACACTCGTTGGTAACGAGGCTAGTTTCTGCGCGCGCCGCTGCACCGCTATGCTATGTAGATGCACGTAAACGAGGATTCTTCAGGATGCTGACGTAATGTATGCAAGGTACGAAAGGCGGCGCAGTGGCACGCATACAAACGAGCCTTATTGGTGACTTTGTTGATGATAACCTGCTGTTTTTGATGTAAGAGTCGTAACGCGGCTCGTACTTGACTGCGCCGGACCGGCTTTGACCCGGAATGGGTCCGGTACCTGCTCCCAATGGCAAAAAATGTTGTTAGGCTGGTTGGTGGAGAATACCTGTTCATCGGGATCGCATTATTGAAATTAGAAATGTTTTTTATGTTGTTATGGTGAAAAATGATTTGTAGACTTTATTTAATTCTTTTAGTTTAAAATATAAGTTATAAACATGTACTTATAAACGCTTACATTACCGCACTAGCATTCTCTTTGTGAGACATTAGATTTTAGCGACGACTAGGTTTTAAACCCGGTGTCCACTCGGCACGCAGAGCCATTACCCACTGGGCTACTGCGATTTAGCTAACCTCATGTTATCCAAATTATTTTTGTATCTATACGAGATTTTATGATAATAGTAGTTATACAAACAAGCATACGACCCACCTGGTGTTAAGAGGTCACCTTCGCCCATGGTCATCAACGATGCGTTGCCGACTGTGAAAGAAAGAACGATTTTAACATAATTTAGCATTGATATCTTTTAGGCTTTCATAAAATGTCAGTTTTCATCCTATCGCTCCGACATAAAGCAAAAGATTTTAAAATTCAATTAGACACTGACTTTAAGAATCATTGATAAAATGTGTACTGTTTTTATTTGACCCATTTTAAGACAATTGACTGAATTGTTATTAATGTGTCAAGTTTGTCGCACCGTCCGTTTGTTCGACGGCCGACGGTCGCACTTTACCACTTGAGTTTGTTTGACCAGCCACCACCAAGATATAGGCGGAAGCGTGTAAAATGTTTAAATTAGATATTTATGTTTAAATTGCAAAATTGAAGCCTAATTATTTGGCTACGTCGCAAACACGTCACAATGTGACGTCACGTTAAGCCTATGATGGTATGAAGTTTTTTACACCGCTCACATACATAATATATACAATGTCCGAACGTGAACAGTGGGACATATCTGCCATTGCAAAAATTATTTATTAATTCTTCCGTCGTGATGGCCTAGTTGTTTGGACGTTGGTCCCCGCACAGAATGGTCTGGGGTCGAATTCTTTACACACCTCTTATTTTTTATTTGTTTGCATAACAAAATTACTACTTGCTTCGGGTAAGGAAACATAGGGAAACATTATAATTATGGAAAAATCCGCACCTGAGTGTTCTTTATCATGGTGTCTGAAGTCTGGCAACCCGCACGTGGCCAGTGGTGAATTACATTACGGGTTCGATTCTCAACTGTGGATTCGATTCAATTCGTGTGTTTAAACACTTATGATGTTTTGTTTTTGACCGACATAGAATAAGAATGTGTTTGTGTGTTACTTTGTAAACGCGACCTGCGACGCTGGGAATCCTAGTACAAGGATACGAGCATTAAAACGTTTATTAAATGAAAGCCTCTCACCGCTCGTCACTTCACCCACGCCGATAACAACAGTAATCGATGGAGTGGAGAACAGCTGTCCAATGCGGCGGCAAGGACGTACCGACTCGTAGTCGCAACGCTAACATTTGCGATGTGTGGGTACAATGTTTTTATGGAAACCTTGCGCGCGCGCACGCGAGCGGAATCCACACGCTGAGCGGAATTTATGATCGATTGTCGTGATTATCTGATCGAAGAGCAAACTGGGAGTTGGGCAAACGTGTGGGGGATATTGTACGGGTTATAATAAGAATATGTGCACCATATCTTGGGATTAAAAGGTAACAATTAGAATAGAAACGATTAAAAAAAAGAAAATACAAATATACCCCACACTCAAAAATAGTTAGACGTGATTCTTTAAACTGGTTTTTTTGGACTGATTGAAATAAAACAAACATTTAATTTTAAGTGAAGCTTACCGCTATATATTAGTGAAAACTGCACTCAAATCGGTTTAGCAGTCTCTGAGATTCACGTCATAAACAAACAGTTTATCATAAATAAAGATATAGACATTTATAGATAGGTAGGTCTGGGTCGTATCTTACGGTATCCGGTGCAGCACGCAAGTGCATTGAAATCAGGTGTTAAGTGATGCACCATGGACGCCGAGCCCGGAACTGCAGCGGACTCCCCTGCCAGCTCGCAGGTAGGCAGCAACCTTCTAGAACATCTGTTCACGGGAATGTTAAGGTGGGATTTCGCAACCGCTATATATGGCCAAACGGGTCATTGCTAGCCGAACTCGACCTTAAGCGCACATGCGTGCGGTACTCGGCACTGGCGTGTAGGGTTGCCACTTGTTAAACCTTATAAACGTTTTCCGTAATTCCTTGTGATAACATATGTACATATCTCAGATGTTAAGTCGATGTTAACATTTTTATATTTATTTTATACTACTGAAACCTCTTTACACTTCACGAAAGTTATGCGTTAGGTTTTGTAAAAAATTCTTTGATTTGATATTACTATTGTTAATATCTCGTTTAAAAACGAGACCTCCAACAATACAACTGTGAAAACCGCATCAAGTTTTTGAATTAAATTTTAAAAGTAATCAATATTCTCCTATGCCTTTATACATTTTTTTTCCTTGTCTCAAGTCATATCACAAAATTATTTGCAAATTATTATGTACCTGTAATTCAATTTATTTGTTAATAAACGAAGAAATAATAAGTTTTTCGTGGCTATTTCCACGAGTCACAATCATCAGCTAGTACCGGATGTAATAACTACCTATCTACCCTCATGCAGGTGACAACCCTAGGCGTGGCGCCGGCGCACACGACGCGCCCTCCCATCGATTCAGTTTACTTATTTTCGACACTTGCTCCTTTTCTGACTGTGTGTCTGTCTGTACATGATTCTGATGAGGTCATTGAAATCACTCTATATAGCGTATGTAGACTATGAAGCACTTTTAAGTGTTTAAATTCAAGTTACTATACAAATAAAATCATTATAGATATGCCATACTTTTTTCCTTTCTTCTTTATTCTTTATTCGTTCCTTATTTCTTCTCTATTCTTCTTCACCTGTACATGCCACGGTGTAGACAAAACTTATAGTTAGTATTGCATTAGTAAATAAATGTATACTACATTTTTCTTCTTATTCGTTTACTCTTGAGTTCTTGACAGAGCAGTCGTGATCATGCGTGTTGTACGGGGCGTTGTCATGTACTGTCGCGTTGGACAGCGTCTTGATCTGTCGGTCCAATATTCCTCGAGGTCTAGTTCAATCACCTAAATATTCTAACAGTCTTTCTTAAATATCTTCCCTTTACACCCATCGACCAGTTACAACTCTACGATACCTACTTATAGGTACATTTATCGTAACTTGCCGGCGTCGCTATTCCCATCCGATTATAATGTGGGTGTCTTCAAATCAAGAGTGAATAGGCTGCTACTAAGTTAGTGCGCTCTACATCCCAAGACCACATCTCCACTCACCATCAGGTGGGATTGTGGTCAAGCATTAACTTATGATTAATAAAAAAATAAATGTGGCACTCGGAGACTGCCGCGGTAAAGCTATTGCATAGCATTTTTTATCAACTTATGCAATTATAATTATTAGAAGTTATATAGTTATATCAGAACAGCGCCATCTAGTTTGTAGAAAACATACGTACCATACCTTAGTATTAAGGTACTAGATGGCGCTGATTGGGGGTGTTAGGTTTTTTTCGTTACGGAATTTCTGGATTCGGTCCCCACGCTAAAGGCCCGCGATAAAAGCTATGCAATAGCTTAAAAACTTGTAATTGTATTGTTCGTTCACCAAAATCAATTACATTAGCTCGGGACAGTACAAAAGCTGTTGTTATGATTCCAGTAAGCTTATCGTCGAGAAATGCTGCTCTCCTTGACCTGCAGCGATGACTCTACCGAATACTGCCGACCTCGGAACCTATTGTTTGAGGAAAAAACATTATTACACGCGCAATTTTATGTACAGGGATTATATGTAATTTATTATTAGTTAGAATTATGTGTATTACGTCATCGTTTATTTATAGTAGATGTATAATGTTAATGACGTAGGTAATTAGACCTCGTCATAAATTACTGGCTGCTCTGATCTGGTTTCCTCTTAATAATGAAAATAATGAATGAATACAAATAAAATTAGGATAGGATATCCCATATTGCGGCGGATAGAGATTAGTTTGTTTTTAGGATTATGTGTCTCTGAATAATGTCAGGTTCTATGTTAGAAAAACGATCCGTTTTGCTTACGGACACTAGAACTATTTACGAGGCGTAACTAAAAAGTGTTCAAGATAATATTATAAGGAACGACTGTAACGACTCGTTACTGGTAACTAGAAAACGATCGATTTAACGATTGGTTAAATATTGGATCAGGGCATAAATCTGAAACCTTCATTGAAACACGTACGTTTGTATTAGACAGATTAAGTTGAAATAAAAATGTTACATAAACGTCTACCACAACTGACAAACGAACGAACCCTTCGCTCATCAGCCTACCAACTAAGTTACAAACACCAAATAGAGTCTTTAAGTTCGGGACTCGAACTCCAAACCATTGTCAGTGCCGTGTGGTCGAATGGTATGACTGTCGCATGAGTATGGTCATGGAATTTATGAGTCAGCCAGCCCACGCGGAGCGATGCTTAATTGCGACTAAAAATAGTCAAGCAGCTTCAGAGAACTATTTGTCATGACAGTGTCATGTTAAAGGTCTGCGCGTGCGCACATTACAGCAATTCCACTCCGATTCAACTCATAGGACTGCACCGTGCTTAAAACTAAGCTAATGGTGTCCCTATATAATATATAATTCACGTAACATACATGTCATGCCGCATGATCGTCTAGGGACCCCATACACACAACTCACATCACACACAATTCGCTTTTCACGTCATTCCCTCCCACGTACGTGTAAACTGTGGAATGAACTTCCTGCATCGGCGTCCCGTTTTCCCACAGTGTTATGAGATGGGGTCCTTCAAGAATCGGGTCAATCGCTTCCTTCTTGACCAGCATCGCGTTGGTAACGCCCCTTGTGTTGCCGAGGTGTATGGGCGACGGCGATAAGTTACAACCAGGAGACCCGGCTGCTCTCTTGCCTGCTTAGGCCATAAAAACGCCTCGATCACATACGCAGGGTAGCCAGCGTCTCGGTTCCCTATAGGGTACGCTTTGAATTGCGCAGAATAGCACGATTTAATTCCCCTTCCATCATCATCATCGTATCGAACTTCCGACACTTAGGTTGGCCGCTAACCCCTGGAGCCTGTTTAATTAACTTCGAAAAAAGGAGGTCTTAAATTCGACTGCATTTTTTTCACCGTGCACCGATTTTGATGATTCTTTTTATATGATTTTTATGATGACTTTTATCATCGCGGGCACTAAACATTTTAACTGTAACGGGTTCTCACGATCTTTATTATTTATACCCACGAACCTATGGTCCGTGTTTATACCGATATTTCGACCCCATTGCATGGATCATGGTCACAGCGAGACTATTTTTATATTCGAAAGTGTGGTCCCATTTAAATTTAAGCAACACCTGACGTGTAGTTTTAGAGTTATCCCTAATACTACTTATTTAATTGACTACGACTACGTTGATGATATTCTCATTTTTGTCGATGTAAAATGAACGATTTTTGAAGTCGGTTTTTTGTGTGCCATTAATGATTGAAGGTAAACTTATTGGCTCAGAAATACAGAATTTAGACGTAAACCGTTAAGTGATGTGCAACATTCATTTGTTGGTAATGCAGTATTATTAAGACTATAATATTGTGGCCCACGCGCTCTGCTAATGGCGCGCTCAATCATAACTTATTTGATGGGAACAGTTGAATTAGCTTGTTCATACATTTATTGTGCAGAGCTAACTACGTATAGAAATGCCGCGCTGTTACGATGTAATGACTAAGGACAACACATTTAAAATCAATGAATGTGGGTATTTTTACAATACTCGTTTCGCAAAGGTGCTTCATCATTGAATTTTATGTAATGTTTTATGTAAGTATGTTGTAACTATTTGTTTCTGAAAACATTTAGGTATATTATTGCAGTACATCATTATTTTTAAATATAATTAAGTAAATAAAATTAAGTATCTTCCATCACTTAAATCATTCTTTATGTTACATTAATAGGTCAATTAATTCTAAAAATATAAAGTAGTAACAACAATTTTAAATTGGTATAATTAAATTAACAACTATCTGTCAACTAAAACATCACAAGAAGAAAGAGCTGAGAATAACAGACCTGATCAATTCCAACTGAGCTATAGGTTTATTATAAAATATCGGAGTAATTGAAAGTAGATAGTTTTCAAGTTTTTATATATTTTTAGGTGTAGGTATATGTATTTTTATATGGTATAATCGACAAACGAGTAGACGAGCCACCCGAATTCACCTGATGTTAAGTGGTCACCAAGTTGCCCATGAAAAACACTATACTAACTCCAAAATCATCAGCGATGCGTTGCTGGCCAAGAAAAGAAGATAGAAATCTCTGGTTTTCAAGCTCCAGACAGCGACAAGTCGCTGTTGGTAGCCGAGTCAAGCAGGAGGCCACCATCATCCCATCACCGCCATTTCTTAAATTTTTATCGTAAAACATTGCTTTAGGCTAGTCATTTCTATGAGCGTTGAAGTCTGCGTGATCGCGGTAATGAGAATTACCTACGTACCGCGCCGGCGCCACTCAAATGCCCCTATAGACACAAGTGCTTCATATAATTTAAGTATCAATTGATTAGAGAATTGCAATACATAAATAAATATTTAATTAATCGAGTACCTACTCATTCTCTACAAATCTTGATACTTCACAGGTAATGTTGACTATACACTTAGAATAATTACACTATAGAAACGAAGTCCGCGCGGCCGTTTTGAAGCACCTTATTTGGAGCCAGAAATGGCTCCAAACACCGGGCAGCTAATGTCAACGCACGCCAAACGTGTCTCGCGAAAAAAAAAGAATTATGACGATTTGTCCAGTTAAATTGTGTTACAAAATATCTGAAAAGCTATTTATGTATTATTGCTAAAAACATATGATTATCCGCAACCGAATCATTCCCCGCTTTCGGGAAAGTTTCGGTTTAGTGCTTCACTTTAAACAGAGCGTTTGTATGAAGACTGTCTTTCTATAGTGTTATTATTCTAAGACTATACATGAAATCAGTATTTAAAATGTCAATCAATAATAATAATTAGCGTTAGGCGAAATAAATTACTTAAAGTTAAAAATAGTATCAGATTAGCGTCGTTAATATGTTATTTTCATCGTAGGTATATCATACATATCTTTAATCGTAATATCGTATTTTGATAATAATAATCTAAGCTATCGAATTATTAATATAAATGCATAATAGAATTATAAAGCTATTATTAGGTTTGCTTTTAAAGGCATTGCATAATTATATTTATATTATTCTTTTTCCTTAAATAAATTTGTATGATATTTTGTGGTGGTTAATCGAGTTTCATAACCGTAGTCAGCATTTCTTTTCAATTTCCACCCATTCAGAAGTATTCAGTACAGAACAGGCAAAATAAATAAATGTTTAATTGGCCTCTATATGAAAAACAGCACAACCTAAGAGTATATCTCCATTAAATCTGGCATGAACTCGTTTATAAATAAAACATTAAAAAAGACCTTTGACATCTGTGGTTTACATTCGGCGCCAGTTTTTCCCGCCAACATAAGTCATAAAAAGACGATGTAGCATGCCGTGCAATTCAATACAACGTCTATTAAGTAAAGTTTTTATTACATCGAAAAGCTATTTATAGTCTTGACACGCTTATGATTTATTCCGCGCCTTGAATTAGATGGCACAAAAACGACACGAGTCTGAACAAAAACCGTGATAGGCATCAAACGCCGTAATATCGATTCTGATAAATTAAATTAAGGCATTCTTTTTTTAAAATTAGGTATTGACCCTGCCTGCGAAGCGCGGCGTCCTGGGTTCGATTCCCGGCCGGGGCAGATGTTTATGTGATGAATAAAATGTTTGTTCTCGGGTCGGTCACAGGGAATCCTAGTGGGGGATATGAGTGTGTTAACGTTAATTTAATTAATATATTCGTTTATAAAGAAGTGTTTATGATCATGAAGATTATGAAGATGAAGGATTAAAGTTGAAATTGATCATAACACTTCTTTACAAACCAAAAATAATTCAAAAATCTCAGTATTACATATAATATGTATGTATAACGTGGAAAGCGTTCGGTGACGATGACGCGATTTTCATGATTTTTTTGTTCACCCAAAAAGTGCTCAACGCGCCTAAAAAAGTTTTCACTTCAAAAAAGTATGGTTATTCGGTAACAGCTAAAACCAATTTATTTTTATCTGCATTTGTCCACCTGTGACATCTCGTTTCCGACTGTACATTCGACCTATAAATACACCCGGACCTACCCCAACCTCCTGTTTTCAATAAAGGGGATTAAACGGAAATTTAAACTTTACATAATGACAGGGTGGGCTTAAGTTAAAACGAGATGGATGAATGACTTAGTTATAGTGAGACAGGGATGGAAGATTGAGACTAATTCAGCAATTTATTGTTATTTTGTAAGGTTCGTTCTCTTCAAATTATTGTATCGAAACTGTATTGGTACGGTGTAGAATTTTACCAAATGTTATTGTGATTATGTAAATCTGCGGGTGCGAGTTCGATTCCTATCACTATATTAGACTAATATTTTTGTTCTCGTGCCGTAGTGTTTGTCTCATTGCTTGATTTAATCAAGGCATACCTTCGATCATTAAATAAACCCGACTTAAGGGTTTTTAACTATTAATTAATAGTTAAAACCCCTTTTTGTTTAAAATAATATGGGGGTATGAAATTGGTATTAGATAGTAGGTATACTACGTACTATCCTACTACCAGATACTAATTTAATACTTCCGTATTATTTTCATATTAGATCACTATTTTATTCCTCAGTGACTGTTATAGATTTAGTAAATTAGTACTACATAGGTCCGCATTTGACCAGCATGGTGGAAAACGGCCTGTGCCCCTCACACAGTGAGAGGAGTCCCAAGCAGTGGGACAGTTATGGGTACCGATGATGAGGATGACATAGGTTGTCATTGTCAGTGCTGCCTAAACATTTCACTCAATCTAAACAATAGGAGCGCTCATAGCCCGGCGGCTTGCGTTGATCTCAAGTGATCGACAAAGTTAAGCAACAGCGGGCGTGGTCGGTAGTTGGATGGGTGACCGCTAGTGGCAACAATTTCTTGAGCGCTTCCGTGCTTCGGAGGGCACGTAAAGCCGTCGGTCCCGGTTGTTATCATTTGGTAGCAGTCGTTAACCCATGTCGGATACCTTCGGGCGGCTTAAAATTTCCGACACTTGGGTTGGCCACTAACCCCTCCACCAATCCGCACTGGAGCAGCGTGGTGGAGTATGCTCTAGGCCTCCTCAGGTATGAGGAGAGACCCGTGCTCAGTAGTGGGCCATTAATGAGTTGTAGCCAAACAATAGTATCCTGTACAACAAGACCGTCTATTTAATTTCATATAATGTACATAGGTATTATCTGTTGTTCTCTTGGATATCAAAATCTGGAATCTGTCTGTCCAAAGCGACTTATAAGTCATTCGATAAATGCAATAGTAGATGCCTACTTGCTTGGTTTTATTGATCGAATACTTCGAACAAATGTTACCAATGGAATTCTTTTCCGTTTACTAATTTGTATTCTTGTTATACGGGCGTGGCCGACGTTATACGAATAATTAGTTAGAAGCCGTTTAAATAATACATTAAACGTCTCATTGAGGCAATTAAATCGTTGAACAAGTGAAACGAATCGATTTTATTGTTGATTTTTTTTTTAATATTTCTTGTTTATGGTCGCGGGCGTCGCGGCTGTGCTAGTTTCCCCGCCAAATTACTTGTCAAAAAGGGTTTGTCACTGAATTTGATAGATTTGGTTTGTACAAAGAAAGTTTATTAGACTCGTATATTATATTTAAAATCCACCGGTACAGTTTTTTACGATATTTTTACTATTTACTTCCGGAAATCTTACATTACTTGTAATTAATTCATGGTGCTTGATGGTTGTTGGTACTAGGTGCCTTTTGGTACTTACAGGAAGCCTGTAAAAATTCTCAAACAAATGTTAACATTTTAAAACAAAGTCGAAGGAACCTTGTTGCGCAGGGTTCCAATTTATGTTTAACTTAATTTAACTTTATTAAGTATTTCATCATTTCTTCGTTTTCATCAATTCCGTGCGACATCTAAGTACAACGATGACACCAAAGTCACGTGTCAAGTTTGCCAACATAACTGGAGTGACGTCATGGGATTCTTGCAGGATCGGGCAACGTGACATACATGTCAGTAATGTTGGCTAAAATAATTCATCTTCCATTTGGCTACAGTGAGCCATTATACCTAAAAATTGTAGGAATTTCCTTGTATAATTATGTGAAAAGTATTTTGAACTGTTTTTATGCAGTTTACACGAGGAGAAGTTTGAGATTTGGCATAAAGTTTACACGGTTAAGTAATATCGGATCTCACATTTAAATATATTATTTTGGCAAAGAGTTATTTAGGTCTTAAATTAGTAGTTGTAAGTATATATTTGAAGCGCTCATAGCCCAGCGGCTTGCGTCGATCTCAAGTGATCGACAAAGTTAAGCAACAGCGGGCGCGGTCGGTAGTTGGATGGGTGACCGCTAGTGGCAAAATTTCTTGAGCGCTTCCGTGCGTCGGAGGGCACGTAAAGCCGTCGGTCCCGGTTGTTATCATTTGGTAGCAGTCGTTAAGCCATGTCGGATACCTTCGGGCGGCTTAAAATTTCCGACACTTGGGTTGGCCACTAACCCCTCCACCAATCCGCACTGGAGCAGCGTGGTGGAGTATGCTCTAGGCCTCCTCAGGTATGAGGAGAGACCCGTGCTCAGTAGTGGGCCATTAATGGGTTGTAGCCAAGTATATATTTGACACAAGTAATTTTTGAATAATAGAGAACACGTCTTTTTTCTTCTCTAAATGGGAAGTTCTCTTGCTTCTTTTTCGGTCTGCAACGGATCGTTGACGCCTTTGGTATTAGGCCCTGCTGTCATTGGACGATATTGACATTACCAAGGCATTACCATCAAATGGCTTGTCTGCTCGTTTGCCGATTTAAAAAAAATACACAGTCTACTGATATTAGATAAATAATGATAGAACAAAGAATATCAATAGTTAGTATGTATGAGAGTAGAGTAGACTACGTACAATCAAACAAGTGTCAGAGCGAACTTATTATGCAGGTTCCAGCTCGCGATCATATATCTCCGCGGAGCTTGTAGTCGTGATTCGCCAATAACTAGGGTCGCCACTTCGGTTTTTATTATCTACCACCGCAAAAATGTTCTTTTCTGGTTGTTTTATGATAGAGACGGAACATAATTACTTTTTAGTTTTAGGTTTTGTGTATATTATTTAAGTTTATTATGATTATGTTATGTTATGATATTGCATGTACATACTTCCAACAACATTACGAAAATAAGAGTAAAAAATTGGTTGTCTGTAAAGTCGGTTTACTGACGATAGTTGAACGTGACAACGTCTTAAGAAAATAATTTCCTTTGTATGAGTAGGCAAGCACAATAAAAGAACACTTTTTCAATACAAGTTAAGTCATTTATTAAAAATGAATGCTGGATACTTATACATCCTACATAAACCCTTACTAGCGTGATTCAGAATTATAGCGCCCCACTACTCAACGCCATCTAGTGTACTGCGAGTGAACTACCAGCTCAGCCAGCCTTCCTCCATCGATAAATTTACCCAATCGAACTTAATGAATAATTGTTCACTGCACGATACACAGATGGCGCTGGTATAATAATTCACCAACGGTAACGACGGTAACGCATGAGTCATGTTTTTTCATGCGTGCCACCGAATTATAAGACGTTGTCACGTCAAAATATGAATAGATACTAGTCGGGCGAATTTGACTAATAATCGTGGTAGGTCGCGATGTACACTGAAAGTATAAAATGTGTTGTTAACTTGTTACTATAATTCTGATTATTGAGTCTGATTCTGGTGGTTTTCATTTTTTTAATCTTTGATAAAAAACATTTAATCGCGTAGACAACCCGCCTTATGGTAAGTGATCACCATCGGCTATGGACACCAGTAAATCTATCAGTAGGTACCTAAATTTGCAGCATAATTGGGTCGCTGACAATCTATCACAGTGTCACCGAAACATCTAGAAAACATTTCACAGTCGATGTTAGCCGGTAGATGATCGCTGCCCAAGTGGGTAAAATGCCCTACTTATCGTACATTGTACGTAGGAGTACCGTCCTGATTAATTGGGTGTTACATATCCTAGGGTCCTCCAACAATAAGAAATTGAGGCCATAGCCTCGTCCGTTTTGCAACACGGTATACCACAAGCAGTGGTGGTTGGCTTGGAATCTTGGATGGATGGAGCCCTTTAGAGTGGTCTAAAGGGCATTAATTAAACATCTAATTTAAATAAATAAATAACGGTATTTATTTTCATTAATTAACAGATATTTGTGTAATATAACTTCGTGCGTTTATGTCCGGTATAATCTTAGTAAACAACTTAAAAAAAAGTAGCTTGTTTCACGGCAGAAACAGATGTATGTTATCGTCGTTGAACAACCACGCTAATAGGGATTATTTTCTACGAAGTATAATTATTTCTAATAACAATTTATTATAATATTAACATAATAATGTGGGTGTAGTCAAGGCAAGACTAGACAAGCTTTTAGTACGCTTCACTATTTAAGATTAATCACCACTTACTATCATAATTTGTGCTTGCTGTGTAAAAGAGTGGTAACTGGTAACCCTGTGTATAACAAATGTCGGTAACGTTTCAATGTGTCGCTAGCAGGCAGGCGTCCTTGGTTCGATTCCTAGAACGGACAATAGATTAATAATACGCACCGTGCTGACATCTTGATGCTGTTTCTGTCTCACAATATAACAGATACTGTGCTTAAGTCTTAGTTTATTCGGTTAAATGGTCGATTTGTTATTTATCAGTAGGTATTAGTCGTTAGAACTAGGAAATGGTGAATGATTGTACACTCATTAAATTACATCAGCACCTTGTAAATTTGTTTTTTGCTGTTCTGTTTGGGTAATATAATTCAAATTAGATGTCAGATAATTAGACAGGTACAAGTCAATATAAGACATTATTTGTATTTGGTACGAATAAAAGAAACGGCCAAGAATTGCTCCTTGTGGGAGACCGTTGGAAAAAAATACCAATTATACTTAGCAACTATCAGAGAATAATTCTAACCAAAATATCAATTCGATGTCAAATGTTATGAACAGTTGCGTGTAAGATTCATTAGTAGGTATCTGTATTTTGTAACAAAAATAACATCATACTCGTATCAAACGTTAATGAGACCTCTATGACGCAATATTCACTCTGCTTTCTTTGTTTATGTGAAATCAATTATGAAATCTATGTTTGATTTATGATTGCCTGTTGACGGGTTTGACCTGCATATGTAAATAGCTAGTACGTGACTACGATAGGACCACTATGCGAGTTAATTCAATATCATATCATTTTTAATTAAACAGAACCTGTGTCAGTTTCGACAATAATATTTGGAATGTAGGTACCGGCGCACCCAACTGGTAGGAGTAGTTTTTATTTTTAACAAGGTGTCAGCAAAGTAGTATTATGTTTAGATCGCTATAAGTGGCTAAGCTGCATGAGAACTTTTTCAAGTTGGCTGTTATCAAGCTGTTGCATTGAGAACATTAATTACCTACGCTATATTTTCTCACGTCATACATCGATAGTAATTAGGCTAGCAACAAACGTTTTATTTTTAATGAACTTTATATTTTTATGGGAAGTTGTCTCCGTCATTCCCGTCGTTTGGTCACCCCAATTCGGCGCAGTAACATTGTAAGATTTATATTGGTTCTGCCCAAGACAAGCCTATTAGATTACCTACCGATTTAGCTAGATTTTCTTGTAAAGTTGCAATCTTTATTATAAATAGTAAGTACCCTGTACATATGTCCACTACACAAAAGCAATGTTTTTATTATTCTTAGGCGTATACTATACACGAAGCGTGTAATTCAGCGCCACGACTCTCGGGTGAAGGTGAACCGCTAATGGTCGTCGATGCACAATACATTGCACTTCTAATTATCTAATAACATGATGACGACATTGTGTTTATCTTCGATTTGTTTACGTACAAAAGACGATATGCATTTGTTATTTTTATCTGTGTTTCTTGTTTAGAATCTGCGGCCAATTCTTAAAGCGTTAATTCAATGTTTTTTGCAACTTTATCGATGATTAGTCAAAAGGATTTACTTGTGTTGTATTGTAAAAAGCGTTAATTATCATTTAATTAAGCATACTGGTTTTCCTTACAATATATAAGCGACTAATAATTTGTGATGGCCTTAATTTAACAGTTAAATATGCTTGCTAAAGTTCAAAATTCGAATTATATTGTATCTGAATTTGTATTCGGTCGTGTGTCATGCCAAATTCTTAAATCACTGGACTATTACTCCTGATTCGCTCGCAAATGCGAATTTTACGACAGGTCGTCGTCCTTAACGGCGTTGTTATAGCATTATGCGACGGATTATGTGAATATTAGCACATTTACAACAAGTTTTAGGCAATGTATAGCCTGATTAGCGAAGACATAAAATTATTAAATGGAAATAACCACTCAGAATATATCTACTAAAATACTTAGCAGTTATGCAAATCACAATTAAACAAACTAATCATCTAAACGTTTGCCCCAACATTCCAGTGACAAAAGCGTCAAGCTTGATCGGGGGCAAGTGTCACTGGCTGAATGGGTGGCGGTTATATTCGTCTGAAAAAAGAACAAGTTCGGAAATAGTTGCGCGCTGCGTGCCGCGCGTGGCGACGTTTTTGAGCGCGCACCTGTCAAGCGCCATTTTAATGTTGCGTTTTGGCGGCAAAAAATGAACCCTTTGTGATTTATTGATGGGCTCATTTTTTGTGCTTGACCAGTGAGTAAAAGTTATCAAGAAGTGCGTGTTTTACGTTTTTCGTATTAACCCGAGTGTTTATAACATTCATGTGAAATAATTTGTTTAATTTAATATAGGTACGTTTGAAAAATAGTAAGGAATCAAGTTCTATTGAAATAAAATTATCTGGATTAGAATTAGAAAAGCTTTTAATTAATTACCAAAGTTTAGAAAACTACAAACCAAAAAGTATGTTTGAAGTAAATGAACATTGAATTCATTCAAATAACTCTTTAGTTAGATCGGGAATTTAAAAGTTCGGTATCCTGATGAAAAATAAAGTTAATCTTATTACAAAAAATTAAATTTCGGTGTTGATATAATATTAAAAAAAAATCTCAAACATCAGTAGGTCATAATGTTTCGGTGACACTGTCATAATGCTTGACATTACCTTAGTATTGTTGTCTGTAACCATCGCGTTAATATATTACGGGTGTGATATATCAAGCGCGTTTTTGTGTGGCCATTGTATACGAACCACGGCCTGCTCGGCAGCGCCGATAACCGAACGTTGACAAATTGCATTTGTGTCCTTTTGCCATCCATTCGACATATGGAACCGGTTCACAGCTGTCACACATGCGATTGAGAAATAAACGATTTTATCATTGAAATCATGTTTAACGTGACATTTTAATATTTTTCTCATACATTTACACTACGGCGTTAGTTCGACCTCGAACAACCAATATCCGAGTACAAAGTTGTAAAATGTTTGTGATTGTGAGCAAATTACTTTTTCTGGTAGACAGCGTATGGTACAACCAAGTCATTAGATTATCATGTTATGAAGTGTTAACGAACTTTTGTCAAACTTTTCTCTATTCGTTTAAAAACTGTATCTTTCTTTTCTCTTTTTTCCTTAGCCGATAACACATCGGTGATTCTTTTGGTGTTGATGTCGATAGGCAACGGTGACCACTTACCGTCTGGTGTTCATCAGTTCTTTTTTCAATAATTTCTCATGACCTTCTGGTTTCTCCGCGGCACTTAGCAATCTTGGTAATATTTAAATAAAATGCGTTATTGCGAGTACCCCTTACCAAAAGGACACAAACGATGAAAATAATGAGTTGAATATCAAATTGACCATTTAAACTGGCTCCTTAACAGCGGGGTAGACATTACAGCCAGTAAACAATATAATACCAGTAACGGGCAGTCCTTAACTATCCCCGTTTATACAATTTCAGGGCCACCGACTATGGGAAAGGGCATTACCCTATTAGGCTGATATTGATTGAGATTTATATGACAAGCCCGTCTCTACTGCAGGCGGGCAATTGGATAATGTGCCGGCCGGACACGATAGATTATTATACAGTTTTGCAATCGATATGCTACTTGGCTGCTACCCTATTGGCAAAGTACACAATGTAAATGTAAATAAACCTTTGTTTTGGAAACGTTTTTAAAAGGGTTTCGCATTGAAGCATCTTTGAGTAGGGTCACTATCAACTCAGATGTCATAGTAGCGATAGCCATATCAAATGACAGGTGAGAATTACTCTCATCTTAATTGTAAACAAATTCAAATTATGATTTGTAATAGAAAATATAAATCAACATCGAGATTGAAGATAAAAGCAAGTACTCTCAAAGTACTTGTGAGTCACACGTGAAGTCATGCCTGTCTATCATTGGGGTTGGTAGCTGTATTCTAAGAAATCAAAATCGGCTATCGGCAGTCACATGCTGCCATTCAATTAATCTGTTTCATTTCTTCAACTGCTATTTACTGTCTCTTTCGCACAGGTCGGCCTTTCAAGTATTCTTCATTGGGCACTTTTATAACATCTCCATTATTTTTCCTTGCAATTGGGTTTTACGCGTTTTCACAGTGCACAATGTTTTTTCTTCATATTGTTGCTGTTAAATCTCTTTCTGTTCACCACTTTCATTCTTCATCTTCAATGGCCAAAAGCCATTCTGAGAAAACTTTCATTTTCGGCATAACGACGACAATTACCTACCTGTAGGTATTTTATTGAAAAAGCGTTGTGTTCTCGTAACACTTTACTGTGTTCATTCCTTAAGTCGTAATGAAAACTATTCTTAATTAATATCAAGGCTCATTTAGGTAGCTATTTAATTCAAAATACGTCCAATGTTTGGAGTTTACAAAATTAATTTACTAGTTTAAATATCAAACACGATCTGAGGGACAAGTTTTCCACCTGAACCACGTGTAGTTCAGTTAATAGCTCCAAATTCCAAACTTTGTCACGAATTGTCCGTTCAATACAAGTTGCACATACTTGGAATACTTTGGTATTTGAGATACAATTGGTTCTCAAGCAGGAAGGCTTATTAAATTTTAATGGACTTAAGTAATTGATTTTAGTATTTTGTATGCTTTCGCGACAAAATACAGGTATTATCAAAAATTTAATATAAAAGTTTTATAAATTGTTTGGCAATCTGACGGTTCTTTTGAGTAGACATTTCTTTGTGTCCAACAATAAATTGGTAAGTGCTATGCGACACAACTTCTTATCATAATTGTAGATTATTCTTGAATTAAATAATGTTTTTTTAAACTACGAACTTCCGTACCAAAAGGCAGATGAATAATACAATGAATAAGCAATAAATTTAACGGTCAAAAGTGACCCACTTGTTGAACTGTCCGGTGAACGCTCCAGGATTTGCGAACGACAACATCCTGATTAGTTTTGTAGGTTAACTGTGTCTGGCCGAGTCGCGGATCAGGTTCGTTTGATTGAAGACAATCTAAACACAATTGTGGGTCAGGTGGAGCGAAAGCTAAAATAGAGGCACTGACGCTGACGGGAAATTGTAGATTGGTGCTCTGACGACTACTCTGCTACTGAAAGTCACATCGCCTAAGGATATAAGCGGACCTCCATTAGTCAAGATCCGGGTGAGTACGAGTGAATCGATTTTTAAATTTTTAACATTTGAAATTCGAGTGTTACAGAATAAAATTAAACACTTTCGCACTCATTCCAGAGTTCTATAGTAGTCAGCATCGTTTAAAATAGGTTAGAAAATTTCTGTTTGTTCGATAGACCTGCAGTGTACCTGTATTGCGGTGCAAGGGTGCAATGAACTCGTATCACGCGACCTCTACCTAACAGTATTTAGTAGTAACTAAATTAAAGTATATTGGACTATTTCTAACTCAGTAATTTAGTTCAGTATTTCATCAATCCACACTGTCTGTCTGTGATAGATCTTGCCTTAGGTGTATCCAAGTGGCCTTTTACTGAATCTTGAGCTTTTGGACTACACTTAAATTGTACGAGTAGATCAATACAACCTTTAGTATCTAAAAGACAATTTTCACGAACTTTAAGCCAGAAATAGTAAAAAATTTATCAATTCAGTCCTCTCAAATTTTAATTACTTGAATGAATGATTAATTACTTGAATTTTTTGTTGTGTTTTGGGCATTTTTAAAAGCTTATATTTAACTCGCAATGTTTCCACGTATATTCGGGTCAAATCTTGCAAGCTGAATTAGAACTACATATTTCCTCTGCTTTGGATTCGATGACAATGAAATTTTATGACAAGAGTGAATAGGTTTTTTCTAAGTTACCATCAGGTGTCACTTACAATCAGGTGAGATTGTAGTAGGGTCATTAGTTTAGTAAACCACTGCCCTCGGAACATCAAGTAATAAGTTCTTCACGGCTCCATCACATTGAACTTGCATGCTTACCAGGAAGTCATTATAAATTCGCGTCAAATCAGCGCTCGCCACGGTAAATTGCGCCAAACGGCTGTGGCAATTAAGGTCAAATTGGCCTTAATCAATTCGACCGAAACATGTGGTGCATGTTGGTCTAAATGCGCTTTATGTACAGAATCCATCACAAGTGGGCAAAGATCAACCTGAGTGCAGAGGAGCCATGCTTGAAGATACTAAATCCTAACTTAAGCTTTGTTTATTGTATTTTCTGTTCTTATGATATTTGATGATCTTAAATTTTTTTTTAATATTTTAATAAAAATAAAATAATATTTTTTCTTTTGACGATGTCAGAATAAAACAGTAGGTAATATAATAAACAAATAATAATGAAATCGTAAATCATAAGGCTTCTCGCCCATGTGAGACTTTTTTTAGGACAGATAAATCGGGCCGATTTTTCCTCCGATGCTAAATGACCGTATTTCTGACCGACGTTTTGTAGGACGTGTGCGTTGCACTATTGCTATCAGTACGTTCTATTTTTCTTCTACAAAAATGGACAAATGAATTGTAAATGGTGTATCGGATATTTAACTCTACCTACATTTACAAAACCATTCCTAAGCTCATCATCTCATTTATTTTATGTCTCTTCTTTCCTAGCCGGCAACCCATCAGTGGTGCCTTAGTTAATTACTAACCTCCATGCTCCATGGGTGGCTGTGACCACTAACTCGTCTGCTCGTTTGTCGACACTTACATACAAAAAAGGTCAAAACATTTGAATTAATGTGTCACTTCTGCGCTACTCTAGTCTATGTCTAAATTTAGAGGAGTTAATATGTATGAGTAATGTCGATCATAATAGTATGACGAATTGTATTGGAGCCGGTAATCCGATAGAGCTTTAAGTGGGCACGATGGCCGCCGGGAGCAGTGCAGGGGTTTTTGTGGCGATGGATCGGGATTTATGACGCGTGGGATGCTTCAATCAAGTTTTGAAGTTATTTCAAAGTTAATAGCTGTCCATAAAAAGTTACGTAATAGGTGATCGTTTATAATTTTTTTTATATTATTGAACTAGTGAACCAGGCCTCGCTTTGCATCGGGAACTTCGTTTGAAAAGATTTATTACCTACTAGTTTCTGCTCGTTTCCACCGCGTTGGAGTTCGGCGGCAAAGTTCCGATAAAATGATTCCACAAAATACCAACGTATTTCCGGGATAAAAAGCTTCCGATGTCGTTTCCAGGCTTTCAAACTATCTTCATACCAAAATCTAGATCGTTTCAGCGGATTAAGCGTAAAACAGAACACCAGAAACATTTACTTTCGCATTTATAACACTTATAGATTCAGAATCACATGTACAGTTATTGCGCCCGTAACGCCATCTACAGCATTTATTTTATTAAAACATGGAGAGCGCCTATGTCACTCTCCAGTCCTCCAACTGTCTCCATACCCAAAGTCCCTTCTATGCGTTGCTTCGTTTTGACGCGAAAAAAGGACAGACAAACAAAAAAAACACTTACAATGTTGGTTTGGACTTTGGATGTGTGTTAATGATCGGCCATTGATTGGATAAAAGCTTCAACGGCAATTGAAATACACTTCAGTTCTTGAACCTCTTACTTGTCTGCAATTATATTGTCTGTAACACCCTTCACACAGCCTTACCACTTTCGCGCGTATCTTGTCATTATAAAAGAATGACAAGCCTTTCATTATATCTTGTCGATTATATTATCAACAATAATATAATACTAATGAATTATTAAATTATATCTGCTACTATTTGCAAATCTTGTCCATTGCTATTTATCGCGAATCCCTGCATCATTAGAACCCCTAGGGGTTTCTGGAGCACACCTAGAGTAGCCCTGGCCGTGGCCTGGCCTAGAACGAGTCTACCACGGCCCACGCCAGAGTAAGTTAATTGGTGTTAATATGTTGTGTCATACCAATTTGAGATTCGAAATAGTCTCCACGCTTCATAACTCAATCGATGCACGTGGGCCAATGACCCTGGATGCCTGATGCCCGTACGATTGGTTATTCGTACACATTTGGGTCGTACTCCTATTGCATTGATTCAGTGCTCCCTCATTTTTCGCTTGAGTACCCTTCGAGGGTACATATATGACTTTATTGTTACTAGTAGCTTGGGGTTCTGTAATGGTTATTTAATCTTTGTGTAGTTTATTGTTACTAGATATTATTTAACCAATTTTCTAGTTCCTAATTATGTAATTTCAATATCGTAAGAAGCTTAGCACAGCTAATTATACTTTTGATAATGATATCTATCAATATCTGGCAATGATATTGCAAGATGTACTTTTTTATTTATTTATTATGTCCACACGTAAATTGTTAGCAAAAAAGGAACAAAAGTTTTTACTACTTATTTTACTTATTATTATTAGTCTTATAGTTCACGGGTCCTAGATGTAAGTGGACCCGGTCATTTGGAAGGCGTGCGTGGGGACACGGGTCCAACACGTAGAGGCCCCTCTGAGACTCTTTAATGTTGTGTAGTTAGTAATACTACGTATACATTTCTCCGTTTCATTTTATTATTCCTTCTTTTTAACTTCTTTGTTTCTTGTTTACACCTCTTTCTTGTTTGGGCCCGCCCTCGCTTCGTTTCGGGAAACATGTCCCTTAGTACGCACATACAAAATTGTTAGGCGTGATTCTTTAGAGTAACATAACTTTTTTATTTCTCAACCGATTGAAATAAATAAACACTAAATGTTAAGTTAAAGCTTACCAGTGGCTCGAGTGTGAGTTTCAAACATAAAACAGCCAAACGCAACTAACGCGTTAATCGAGAAAACTCATACATTTTAGTACACGTTTAATGTGCGAGTGTAAGTTCCATAAACGTCAACGAAAAAGTTAATCGTTTGCTCACTTCGTTAAAAGTATGTTGTGTTCCTCATGTTGCCGACTTGAGCGAAAGGTCAGATATCGTCCCTACAACTCAACCTATTTTAAAAGTTCACTATTTCTAAGCATCCACTTAGACTAATGGTGAAACTTATTTTAAGCGCATTATATTTTTTATGAATGAGCTATCGCTGTTCCGCTTTTACCTATAAGAACTAATGAGATAAAACTATAGCATCATGTTGCTATGACGCCAAGCAAACATTTGATTTGACGCTTGTCGCCATTGATAGGTATCCTAATTCCTATTAATATGATAAATGCGAAAGTTTGTATGGATGTATGAATGTTTGTTACTCTTTCATGCAAAAACTACCGAATGGATTTTGCTGAATCTTTACAATAATATAGCTTACACATCAGAATAACACATCATCATCATCACAACCCATAACTGTCCCACTGCTGGGCACGGGTTTCCCCTCACAGTGTGAGAGGTATAGGCCATAGTCCCCCACGCTGGCCAAGTGCGGATTGGTGGACTTCACACACCTTTGAGAACATTATGGAGAACTCCCAGGTGTGCAGGTTTCCTCACGATGTTTTCCTTCATCGAAGCAAGTGATAATTAAATATCAGAACACTTTCTCCGGTCTGATGAAGAGTGGAGAAAGTTTCTGATAAAGAAACATGACGACGAGTGCAGGATAAGGGAGATGGAATTGCAGACAGAGCAAAGATGGCAGGATATTTCTATGCTGGCTGTGGATGCAATTCAAGAAGTAGTCAACAAATTTTGTAAAGATTAATATGTATTACAATATCATTTTATTCTATAAAGCAATAAATAAGTTTTTTGTATTGTATGTTGTAATATTTTTATTATATTGTTAGATTATTTAGTAAACAAAGAGTTTGTTGTCAGAAAAGAAAGAACGCATAAGCAACGCCAACGATTTTTGAGTCTCCCAAAAGTATTTTCAATAAGGACCCTTGCTGTACTATGTTTCTTAATAAAAAATACTTCGGGAGAGTTATCATTGATATTTAAAAATGGTATCTTCAGCCACGGACGCAGTGGATATCCAGAGTCCCCTGTAATAAAAGAAAAAAATAAATGGTCAATCTATAGGATATTATTTTTCATATTATACTTAATTGATTACTATCAATGATATGAAGTGGATGTCACATTGATTTAATATTTATGGAATATGAGTACCACCGTACCATTTGGACATTTATTGAATGATAATGTTTCCTACAGTAGTAGAGGTGTTCCTCATCACTTGGTGGTCCAAATATGCGAAAATGGCTACCACCAATACAACCAAATGATCAATATACAAAACAATGTTATTTAATACTTGCCTTTGTTTGAACATCAATGCGCTGCGTAGGCTTTAAATTACTCAATTGTTCAAGCTCTTCACATAAAGATATGAAAGCTTCCTTGCTCAGGCGATATCTATTTCAGTTTCACTTAAGTCATCTATTGCATTAAAAGAGGCTCGGAATATAGCCCGTTGTTTCCGCTGATGGTTACGCATATCTTCAGCCTGGGCTTCCGCCATCATCCTCCAAGCAAAGTAATTACGCGCTGCTCCATGCCACATACTTACTGCATGCTCAATTTTCACGTAATAAGAATAACAACAAATAAACTAATAACTAAAATGCGTTTCACATGTCAAACATCAAGTGAGTCACTCTACTACTGCGTTTGCGTAAGTTTTCAATAGTTTACTACCAAATGGCAACTTACACTCGCGCACACGTCAAAAATGTCAAAATACTTCCACTCGAACGTTAAATTACATGCAAGGTTGACGAAAAAGTTAACGTAAACGATATTTTGAAACTTACACTCGCAGTATTAGTTGTCTTAACCATCCGCTAGAGGCGCTGACAATAACTCTATACATTTTGATAGTTTAAACGCAAACGCGTTGGTGAAGTAAATCCTTGCAAAAACTCACACTCGAGCTACAGAACGTTAGTGAAACCACCGCACTCAAATAGAATAAAACGCTTCGCAGATTAGCGCGTACAAAACCACAGACAAACAGAAAATAATTAAAAATCATTGTTTTGGGTTCTATTGCGTTAATAAAGACCCCGAGGAAAAGTTTTTCTCATAATATATCTTCTATGTACAGACAGCGACCGGTTATATGTAGATTTATTATTACACTAGCTGCCCCAGCGAACTTCGTACCGCTCTATAATTAATAAACAAATAATAATATGGTGACATATCGACAGCAGCGCCACCTACCGGGTCCAATTGTAAATCAAAACCATTCTTGGATACACCTGAAGACACACAAAAAATTTCAACCGAATCGGTACAGCCGTTTTTGAGTTTTAGCGTGACTAACGCACAGCAATTCATTTTTATAATATATGATATAGCCTATGTCACCCGGGGATAGTGTAGCTTTCCAACAGTGAAAGAATTTTTCAAATCGGTTCAGTAGTTTTGAAGCCTATTCGATGCAAACAAACAAACAATCAAATCTTTCCTCTTTATAATATTAGTAGGTATAGATATAGATATAGATGAAAATGTACTTTGATCGTTACAATGGGACTTCGACCATATTTTTAATAAAGAAAAAGTTGTTAACAAATTGTTTTAATCGATCGATAGCGCAGATAATGTAATATAAACACGGCTCGGATATGAACGAGGAATGCGCAGAAGGTCGTTCACTATCAAATTATCTTTAATTTATCGCGACGTAACTCATTTTTGTATCGCCTAGACGTCACGTAGTACATTTACCGGGAAATACTTTCATAAACATGTTGGGGCTGTTGTAGGTATGTAACATGTATTAGACACATTGTGATGACACATTGTGTGAAAATGTAATTAAATTCTCATTTTCATCTTAAGGAAATCTCATAGTACCCTATTGATAGCACCTTACAACAATATGGCGCATGTATTGTGGCATAGAATTCCATAGAATCATTAACAATCGATATCTGCCAGATAACAACGTGCTCTAACATAAATGTTGGACACAAGGATGGTTGCATCAGTTGGATGTCTTTCTGCCTTGTCGTGGATACGTTTCAGCTCATCATCTTTGAGAATATTGAATTTACAATTATTCTCTTACTCCGATTCTCTTACTTACCGACCCTTTGTTCTGTGAATTGTCTTAATAGGTGTGCCTGTTGTTTTACGGGCAATCATAGGTAAGTCCAATATAACACGCAATCAGCGTACGGTGTTCAAAAAACTCAAAATATTGTTAATATTTGGGTATATATTGGTTATTGGAACGATGTTCCTTAACGCAGCTTGCGATAGATGTTAACTGATAGGAAATGTTGCGTTATATGTGTATGTACTGGTGTAATGTGGTCATTACACCAACTCATCATCCACTAATAAATGTCATTATAAACATAAGCCAAATTACATTAAGCTTCGATTATTTTTATAACAATACCCAATGAACTTCGATCCCAAACAACCTTTGGTAGTTTTCAAAACAAACTCGGAAGCCTCGGAACTGTGGCGATAAACAGTCGTTTGACCAGCGTTAAATGAGTTCCACAGCTGCGTGGTGGCACCGCTCGGGTGACTAACTGACTAATCACTGCAATAACAAGTGATTCAAACTTATCGGCGTCCGTATCGATTTATAACATGATTCTCACTAATGACTAACAAGATAAATACTGCGATAGTTTAAAAACTCCTAAATCTTTTTTCGTGGTTTTGCAACATGGCCTTGCACGAACAATTAACTACAGAAACAGATAATATTAGATACTTCAATGATGTAGGCTGCTAGTAGATAAAAGTTATCTTTTCCCGATAAATTGATCACATAAGTGCTGCCCTCTTGATTGGTCCCTCTGAAAACCAGTATTACGAATATTGAAAGGTCCGATAAATCTCGAGCATTGTATATTTAGATTTTTGTGATATATTAATTTGTATTTCTTTTTAAAAAAACTTGGGTTGCCTGGAAGAAGTCGCTATGTAGCGATAAGGCTGCCTTTTGTGTTGTCTTTCCTATTCTCAATTGTTTTTATGCATACATGTTTTGGTGTACAAACAATAAAGTGAATAAATAATAAATATTTTGGCTTCATTATTATCTTTAATGATCTTGTGCTACAGAATGAACTACTACGGTGGTATTCAAATGTAATTTTGCCAACTTATAATAAAATTACACTTTGACCGTAATTATGCTCAAAATGTATAAAAACATAAAATCGCAGCATACTTCCGTAGTAGACCCTGTGGTAGACCCTTGCGAGACACCGAAATGTTTTAATGTATGTACAAGTTAATTCAGCTGCAACGTCCGAGGCAGAATGTAATCTATCTCACATTATAATTAGCTATCACGAAATGTCAAAATATATCTTACATTTATCGAATGCGATAAATCAATTGAATAATTTGGTATCAAAAGCTTGCGATAAATCTTTGACGCAAGCTATTCCAATTTCTTTGTTGATAGTATAGTCCGATTGTATTTACTGTGAATGTTCTTATAATATCTTTTTGTTCATCATTCAGTTAGGAAGTAATTACTACGGATTCTAACATGTCTATACGGCGTTTAGCGGTGAAGTTAAAATGGTCTTCAATGTGAACTTAGTAAGTATTGTGTTTGATAGAATATTGAAGGCGAGAAAAAACCTCTTATGTTATTAAATGAATGAAAAGGCAAAACCAGTGCGTCAAATGCTGAGTGAGTTTCATTTGCAGCGCACAATATGTATCAATTTTAATATTTTTTTCGTATTCTGCTATGATTCATTTAACTTTTAATTCTTAAACAGTTAAGCAATGAAATCAAAGTTAATCTTTTTAAATATTGAAGTAAAATTTCTTCTAAGTCGAGTTGTGTGTGGGGCTGTAACTGTAGTATTGAGTAAAATTTCTTCTAAGTTGCGTTGTGTGCGGGGCTGTAACTGTAGTATCGAATATTATTTTCGAGATACTTATTTTTGTTGTTCACAAGAGCACGAACTTCTGAAGAGTAAAAATCGTTTCTCGTCCAACAGCTCATGGTAGGACAAGCGTGTAGAGAAATTTCTCAACCAATGACATCCATACAGTTCGTAACTCGTAGCATTCTCTTAACATACATAACAAGGAGCAATCCCCGGAAACTCTGCTATATCGTGACCCACGTGCTGGCTTTACTAAATTCCATGAAATTATTCTCCTTGCATAATATCCCAAAACCAATTTAACAAGATCCCCGCCTTCCAAACAATTTGTTTCACATAACACTCACACAAAAGCTCCAATCAAGCTGGTTAACAACCATCTTAAGTTGGCCCGTAGCGATTTACAATTTGCTTTAAATTAGAGTCGTTTTAAAGGTCTATGTAATTTGGTTATACGTCCAGAGTAATCAGATCTGTTTGCTGTAAAAGCTTCGTTTGAGAATGAAGAGCCGTTACGGGTCCGATTGTATTGGTTTCAAATAAGACCGTCGAGGAGGAGTAATTTCAAAAGCATTATTAATATGCATAATATGCATGTCCATATGCATGTATTTGTAATAAACAAATCACATTGTGAATAAATATTTGTTTTTAGACTCATATTCCGGCAGTTTGTCACGCATATAAATGAACTAAAAACTGTTACAGGTGTCATCAAATATTATAAATGACATCGGTACATACTTTTTGGCATCGTATATTTATATTTATGCATGATAAGGCGTTATTGGATTCTGGCAGACAAATTCATTGGAAAGATTTTGATTATGGCTTTCTAATCTAAATGTATTTTTTTAAGTATAAAGGTGCTCCCACACCGAGAACATTCGCCTGTAACGTAAGAACCCCAGATTTGAGCTCAACCTCACGTTACAAGCTACAACTCCCACTGACTGACGAGTATTTGCGCATAATGTGGCGTGGTGGTATTCGAGCTGGAAGCCACAGAGGCAGTAATTTCTTCCTTGCCCCTTCCTCCTGCCAGCAACGTATTGTTGACTGGGTTACTGATGTCCCTCACTGATGTAATATTCGAATTAACGACCCCGTAGCCCAGTTGGTGGTGGCCCTGCCTGCAAAGCGACGGGTACGATTCCCGGTTAGGACAGACATTTATGTGACAGATCATATTTGTCCTCGATTTGTGGGTGTTTGTGATGTGTTATTTGCACCGACCGCACGGCCAATAGACTCCTTATAACAGGCGAATAGCTTCTGTCAACACATCTGGCTTATAGTAACGATATGAATTCGTGCCGTCTCATTCTTTCCCGTTGCGTAAATTAATCTATTTCTTTCCAACGTTTCGTGTGGCCTTGAATAAGCCAATCACAGCGTTGAATTAGCCAGTCACACCGCTTCGTCTTACCTCAGCTAGTTGCCAGAATGTATTGAATACGGAAAATCAAACATTAGGTGTCTATTGGCTGGGTCGGTGGTTATTTGGAATTGACCATGCCAGTCGCGACACGGAATTCTTAGCGGAATATAAACGATTATTTCATGAGAGCTGTAACGCTACAGACGGATGCTCTCAGTGAGAAAGCGCCCTTACGGCTAGCTCGTTTGTGTGTTGCCATATAAAGAATCACTAATAATTACAATGAAAATTCCTGCAAGTAAATAATAGACATTGATAATGATGTTATAATTGTGATGTTGCGCTTTCGTTAGAGTGATGTACTTGTAACATGTCCATATAGGTTGTAATCGCGTCGACCGATAAAATTTCAACGGATGCGGGTTTAGACTAACTATTCGCGGTTGTTTTAATTCTTTTAACGTATACATATATTTAACAACATAACAATATACGGAATAACAAGATAATATGTACATAAGTTTACAGTTTAACCGTCTACGACTGAGGTAAAAATCACGACCTGAAATATAAATAATATACTAGTGGTCCCAGCGTACTTCGTACCGCAAAAAATGTTTTGGTGATATATCGACAGCAACGCCACCTACCGGGTCCAATTGTGAATCTAAACCATTCTCGGATCCACCTGAAGACACACAAAAAATTTCAACCAAATCGGTCAAGCCGTTTAGGAGGAGTTCAGTCACATACACACGAACACAAGAAATATATATATTAAGATGTATAAGTGATGCCCTTTATTTTGTTGCCCAACGTTACAATTTTAAGCTATTGCATAGCTTTTATCGCGGGCTTTGAGCGTGGGGACCGAATCCAGAAATTCCGTAACGAAAAAAACCGATCACCCCCTGAATAAATTACCGACCACTCGGCGGTCCCAAGAGTAGTTTCGTTGAACGAGTAGGCAAGCACAATAAAGATTAAAGAAACACTTCTTCAGTACAAGTCAAGTCAAGTCATTTATTGAATGTTAATGCTGGATACTTATTTTTCTTCCTTCTTTCGTGACCACCGAGTCGCCAACGCATCGGTGATGGATGTGATACGTTTGATGTTGTTTATATCCGCGGGCGAGTGACCACTCGACATCGATTTGCTAGTTTGTCTGTTAATATGTCTTAGATTCACAAACAAAATAATTATTCGGGTATAATTTGAACTAAACTTTATTGAATGAGTTAAATATAACCATATTTAATTTAAAATTCTCACTTTTTGTCCCAGGTACGTGTCAGTTCGGAGATGGGTAATAGGTTAGCATCCAAATTGGATGCGAAGGATTTCTATTGTATTTTTTATGGATATACTGATTTATTCATTTTTTGCTGATTAGTCTTACAATGAGATTAAAGTCTTCAAAAAGGATTCTGTCAATCATTAATGATCGACAAGTTAAACATGCGCTTGTCATTACTAATGATTATCGCATCACGTCCACCAAGAAGACTCTGTTGATCAATTGGTTGTGGTCTTGGGATTCGTGTTTGATTCCCGGCGGGGCAATTATTTATGTGTCAGATATAAGATGAGATAAAGATTAGGTTCACACTCATTCATATCGCGGTAGGATTCTTTTTTGTCACGGGCGGCATAGACTACACATGTAACATCACGTACCGTGCGGTCACCCGTCGGCACTTTTGCCCTAAGCAAAAAAACACCCACGATCCGAGAACAAACATTTATTTAATATATAGTGCTATATTAGATACTATATAATATATTTATTTTACATATCATCATCATCTATCATTGCGAAAAACGTAACGATCGATTATTGTAATAAATACTCATTGAACATTGCGTTACTAAACCAATTCCCGTGTTACTGGCGACCCGAGTGCAGTCTCAAGAGTATATTTCGATATTATTCGTGAAGCACTTCGCACTCGACTGTACATTACACATTAACTACACACTACACAGCACACTACACGTCAATAAACGTGTAAAATTACACTTCAAACACTTGACGGCCGCAGCGAAAGTGATTAAAAAATTAAACACTTTTGAATTTGCACAATTTTAATTCTAAAGGTTGTGTTTGTGTTGTTTTCGTTATGCGTGACTCTTTACAAATGTAATCGATTTGTAAATAGATATGAAGTTATGAGCTTGATAAGTCACTATTGCCGAAGATGAATAACATCTAAAGCTGGCGGTTCGCGGCCGAGACCAAGACAAGCGACCGAGACAGGAGACCGAGACAGGAGACCGCGACCGGCACTTAACCATAGGCAATGTATAGGCGACAACTCGCGACCGAGACTGAGACAGTCTGTCGCGCCTATATAAAGTGACGGTCGCGGTCTCCTGTCTCGGTCTCGGCCGCAAACCGCCACTTTTAGATAACCGACGCGTTGTCGATCAAAGAAGCTGGCAATGTCGCATAATAATATGTCGGCATATGTCGCGGGTGACTTGAACAACACAAATAACTACTCTCACTAACACCCACGACCGATTTATTCTCGATAAACATTTATCTGTCACTACCAAGTTTGCGGGGTTGTCAATATTATCAATATTAGTAATAATATCTCGTGTGTAAAAAATTACAGATCGGACCTACGAGTATCAGTCGACCGAAACCATAGTCAGGCCATCTCTACTGAAAACTTATATAAAGCATTAACTTTCTTTTCTTTAGAGCCGTTAATTAGTAAAATTTAGTCAGCGAACATACAAACCTACACATCGTTATGTCAACATTGATGTAGACCCCAGTAGAAAGTATCTGTGATTGCTTGTCTGGGTGTCTGTTGCCGATGCCGACTGGTGACCCCGACTGGTGACTGTTTTCTGGCACGCAGAAATGGTGGTTGTGGGGAAGAGGTGAAGGATTCGCTAACAATTATAACTATAATAACAATTACATACAATTAAAATTGAAGCGTCTGACTGTGATTTCAAAATAATTGTGTTTTCTCAAGTGCTTATCGTTATTTAAGTGATACTAAAACACAAACTTTTTTAAAAAAAATTGTCCGTTTGTTTGTGCCAATCTCTGGAACGTCTGAACCGATATTAGCGGGACTTTCACTGGAAGATAGGCGTTATAAGGCAACACTTAGGTTACTTTTTATCTCGGAATCCAGGCGGGTTCAGGAATTATGCGGGAAAACCTCTTACGCGAACGAAGTCCCGAGAAGAGCTATTTTAAACTATGATTCATAACAACAAGTAAAAAGGAAGCTGTCGTTTAATAATAATTATGAAAATTGAAACCGTGTTTGGTAAGATAACATGCGACAACCCCGTATCTCAACTGGTAGTAACTCTACTTGCAAAAGCGAGGGGTGGGTACCGGGTTCGATTCCCGGCCGAGCCTGACATTTCCCGAGTCACAGATTATATGAACGGTCTCGGCTAGCGTTTATTATGTTTACTTGATATAAGTATTATTGAAGTTTGCCACATTTATTGGGACAAAAATAATGTTGTTCATGATATTATTATTTAAATCCTTTCTCTTTGTTTTTTTGTTAATTCAGTAGACGGTAGGAAGAACTATACAGAAAATTTAAAGAAAATCGATTAAAGAATGATATGCCCAATTCGGCGTTCTAGTCGATTACCTCAAGGCACTGTGAGTTAAATAATTTACAAACATCTGAAAAAATATGCGAAGTCTCCCGACCACAACTGGCGTCTGTCGGCGTCGGATGGCGTCGCGACGCCTTGGCGCCCGCGTCGCCGGCCCTCCTTGCCTAATTATACTTGTAATTCGTGAACAGTATGTTTATCTATAACGCTGCGCTGCCAACTTGTAAAGCATGCACTAAGGGCAAAGGGTTATCAAGTAGGATACATATAGCAACGGGTTTTCGGCTGGGGCTATACCGGGGCTGAAGTACGGCTCGCTTGCTCTTGCTCTCTCAGCTCTCCTGCTTGAGATAGCCGCCAAACAAGTTGTCGGGTTCCATCAGGGAGCTTGGGAGCGAGGATTGTCTTGATTGATCATTCTTCCCACTTCTCGGTCCGCAACGCATCGATGATGATGATGCAAAGCTCATATCATATACATTTTGTAATGACGTTGTCAGTTAATAGTAAAAGTTTTAAAGGAAATGTTTTATTGTTTAGAGTGCATTTAAATAAAAGCTTGTATTTAAAAAAGTTTTTTTTTACTTTGAAGTTATTTTAATTCCGGTCCTGTCTGTGGTGATCCACTAAAAGCTTTAAAGGTCTGATCCCCTATTTTTTAATGCATAAGCATTTACGGGGTCTTAACGGAGTAAAAAATATTTTAAACTTATAAATGATTTGGGTATCCGTTTTAGGGATCAAAACGGAATAACTTAAACTTTAAACATTCGAGTACTTATCAGGATATTAAAAATTAAATAAAAAAGACAAAGTACTCCGCATAGTCGAGTTCTTTACAAACATAAGGAGACTTGTCATAGCTTTGATAACATAGTAGAGAATAGGTGTGTTAGTTTCTTCAGAATGTTTTCATTTAGTGAAGCAAGTACAACGACTGATGAACAGCGTTGTTCGCGCCGATGTATTGTAGTACCCACCTGTACTTGAATAACATGTAATGTTTGTTTTGTTTCAATCTGTTCAAATAATCCTGTCCAAACATTTATTGAAAAAAAATGTCATCAAGTTGATTTGCTTCAAACAATTAATATTTGTAAATTCATATGACCCCGCCAAGAACGTTCTAGCTACCTATTCTTGAAAGGCGCAAGGCAAATCATGATTAAATTTTGCCCATTTCTGCTTGTGGGCAGTCTCGTACCACTATGATATTATAACGCAAACAGTATCCGTTGCGATGCACACAGCAAGTTAATGTCTATTGCATGAGCGGAGAAAGCTGGTTACTTTGTAATGGATACCATTGTCGTA
The DNA here is from genome assembly GCA_905404295.2 of Ochlodes sylvanus. Lineage (NCBI taxonomy): Eukaryota > Metazoa > Arthropoda > Insecta > Lepidoptera > Hesperiidae > Ochlodes > Ochlodes sylvanus. The sequence goes on from FR990144.1 coordinate 10,256,717, forward strand.
TGGCGTAGTACCCATCGGTATTATGCACCTTACATTCACATAGACGATGGTTTCTTTATGGTGATATATGGATAATTGGGTGCCGTACAGGCTTGCTTGGGTAGCCACACCACTCGTGTTCGTTCTTTCGTTCGTTAGTTTCGTTTCTGATTCATAATTATGTAAAAATATTAGGTTTTCGTACTCCTTCTCCATAAAAACTAGCTTTGCCAAATTTCATACTCCTCCGTCCGCGTAATTTTCGTAAAAAGTAGTACAAAGTTTTGAATGCTTCACGTATAACAGATTATATTACTTTATACCATTCTGTGAATCTTTAGTAACTCCAATAATATATATAGGTACCTTAATATCTGGAGCCGTCATGATTTTTCATCATAGATCATGGCTGTCATTTGATTCTACCATTAATACATAACAGGCGTATTGTGTTATGTATTAGTATTCATGGAGCCGTTATGTGGTACACCATGAGACATACATGGCGATGTGACGATAACATAGAAACCTGCGTGACTGTGTGCAACGCATCGCACATCATTGATTGTGATGCGTTTTTAAGTTGCGGTGTGCGTTCGGCTTTATGTAGGGCTGCCAAAACATTAAAAACAAATGACGTTCAATAATAAACAGAGTTATTACCGAGAATTAGTCCTCAATGTGTTGCTCTTGTCACTGTGATGATACTTTAATGTGTGAAAATTACTTACTGACTATATATTATCTATAAGTAGTAGGTACGTATACAGTGATTCGACCTCATTAATTAACTTGTTGAGTGGAATAAATTTTTTGTAAAATTAACGGCTACACGTAGGTGTAAGGAAATGAATTTATAGCATGGAATATAATGTATAGGTTAAAGGTAGAGTAGAATTATAGAAGAGTTAAAATAGATAGTCTACCAGCCAAGAGCAAAGTCAATCGAAAAATAAACTTGTGTATTGCCTGGAAATTTAGTTAAACACGACAATTTAAATCTATGTATCTACATTGTGAGCTTAACAGAAAATTAAAACAATCATTGCAACCGTTGTGCCAACTCTATTACACTAAGGCGTGACGGTCAACAGCGACAATGGCTACTGTACAAGGTCTGTAACGCATTAGTATCACGATCGACACTGTTATTGATTATCGCAACCTATAACTGTCCCACCGCTGGGCTCCAATCTTTCAATAAATACAAAAGGGTCGGACTATGGACATGCGACCTTTGTATGCTAAAAAAATTAAATTCAATAGAGACACTGACTTGTAGGTACACAAATATTTAAATGTTTAACCCTTTCCCCTTTGCCCACAAACTCTTTTAAAAAGCCGTTATTAGCTGCTTGCCAATCGTTCCGCATTAACTCACTTCGACTGATGTTCATATCCCTCAAATCGGGGACGGCTTCCCCAGAATGTGGGAGCTATCATCAGATCATCTCTCAAAATGCCCAGTAATACAGTGTGATAGCGGTAGAGAGTTAAAACCCTCAAACCAGTACAGAACTTCAGCATCCTGGTGACGTCAGGGTGGACTCGGAATACAGGAAAGCAAAAGTACGGCCGGCGGTTCTTGGCCGCTCTGAACTTTGCTCGGATCGCTGCGCATAAGTCAATTTTAGGGTCGACGCGCGGGGTGTCACTTTGAGCATTGTTTGTTTCAGTCACACGCTTAGTGTTCGTGTCGCTATCTCTCTCTAGAGTACAATACCTGCGCACTATATCCGAAAGCCTAACTTCAGAGCGGTCTAGAACCGTCAGCAGTACTTTAATAGTACAGCTTTAATAGTAGTTCAGCTTTACTTTAATAGTACTAATTTAGTTGCCAACTTAATAGTATCACTTGCCTGACCATTGACAAGTGCCAAATTCGCGCTAAAACCGCGCGACGCAATTTGCATATTAATTGTTAACACAATTGGCTGTCTGACTGTCTGTCTGTATTCGGCCGGCGATGTTATTGTGTGCTAATTCGACGACTCTTTTTGTAGGCGACTGAAGGCTGTTAAACCCACGGGTGTAATGCGATATTTTATGTAATACTTTAATTGTCCGCTTTCGTTTGGTTTCATGGGCAACGAAGTATGTAGGTACTCACGAATTTGGTTTATTGACAGTGGCTGTGTGCTAAACGAAGCAGCGAAGGGTTTCGATTTGGGTGATGCAAATATAGTAGCAATAATAGTATGTGACAATAAAAGGTGTCCATTGTAGGTTTTTAGGATAATATACGAGTAAAGTAATAATACCTATATTTCAATAAATTTATGTAATCTCAATTAGTGTTTGTTCCTGTACTAAGTGTAAGCCAAGCCCGTAAAACAACGCCTGTAATTACATTTTTCACTGTTAAGCATAAATCGATATCCGTCAATTTGTCTAAACGCGACTATCTCCGAAAACATGGGCATAGTAAGCATGGATTTGCACGCGATTTTACGTGAGAAAGTAACAAATAAAAGAGAATAAAAAATTAAACGCTTAGTACACATTTCCAAACCTCCACAGTAAGATTTCCTGTGTCTGCTATTAGCTCATAAATATTTGCATTGGTCGGGAATCGAACCTGGGAATCTTCATTTCGTAGGTAGTATCACCAACAAAACTATGAAGTTGTCAGTCATAAAAAATATGAGCTGGCAAAGTAAACATAATAATTATAACAGCAAGTTTACCCTCGTCCTTGGAGTCATTGCGTGTCGCTACAATAGCTCCCCCGGTGTCAACAAAGCAGGTGTAACGTATTTCCCGCTGGGGGATCGATGCGACCCCCCACCCTCACCGGCGGCCCTACGTGCTGGTAGCGAAGATTACCATCTAACCTTGACAATAAAACATTTTGTGTTGAAGACTGGGCTTACACTAAAATTGTAGTTGAAAATATTAAACCGACTTCATCCCATCCATCCATCCATCAGCCTTTAGTAGTCCACTGCTGGACATAGGCCTCTCCTAACTTGCGCCACTCGGACCGGTCCTGAGCTTTCTGAATCCAGCGGTTGCCCGCTGTCCTCTTCAAGTCGTCAGTCCACCTGGTCGGGGGGCGGCCTATGCTCCTCTTTCCAAGACGTGGTCTCCATTCGACGACCTTTCTTCCCCAACGGTTATCGGTGCGTCGAACTATGTGGCCAGCCCATTGCCACTTCAGTCGGCTAATTCTCTGGGCTATGTCGGTTAACCTCGTTCTTCTACGGATTTCATCATTTTTAATGCGATCACGTAGAGAAATACCGAGCATAGCCCGCTCCATAGCCCGCTGAGCGACTTTGAACTTGTGCATTAGGCCAATAGTGAAGCACCACGTCTCGGAGCCGTAAGTCATCACTGGCAACACACACTGCTCGAACATCTTCGACTTCAGGCACTGAGGTATTTTGGACGACAAGATGTGACGCAACTTCCCGAACGCAGCCCATCCGAGTTGGATTCTACGAGTGACTTCTTTCTCGAAGTTGGACTTACCCATTTGGATCACTTGTCCCAGGTAAATATATTCGTCTACAACTTCGAGAGCAGCGCCATCAACAACAACCGGTACAGGTGTGACATGGACATTTGACATGATTTTTGTCTTATCCATGTTCATCTTAAGACCTACCCGTTGTGAGGCGCTGTTCAAGTCCCCGAGCATAGTACCAAGTTCCTCCATGGAACTCGCCATGATGACTATGTCTTCGGCATATCGCAGGTGTGTAATGTATTCGCCATTGATGTTTATGCCACGTCTTTTCCACTCCATCAGCTTGAACACGTCCTCCAACGCAGCGGTGAACAGTTTTGGGGAAACGACATCCCCTTGCCTGACACCTCTCTGCAATTGGATGGGGTTCGTAGCTGTGTTGTGTACTCTGACGGACATTTCAACACCTCGATATACCGATAGTCGATCCGGCACCGCTGAAGAGAATTTAGTACCGCCCAGGTCTCGATAGAATCAAAGGCTTTCTCATAGTCCACATAGGCAACACATAGCGGCAGATTATACTCCTCGGTCTTCTGTATAATCTGCCGCAGTGTGTGTATGTGGTCTATGGTACTGTAACCTTTTCGGAATTCTGCTTGTTCGGGGGGCTGGAAGTCGTCAAGCCTGCGTGCAATGCGGTTAGTGAGCACCCTTGAAAACAGCTTATAAACGTGGCTCAGAAGTGCAATGGGTCTGTAGTTCTTCAGAAGAGCCTTATCACCCTTCTTAAAGAACAGGGTCACCACACTTCTGCTCCACGCTTCCGGGGTATTCCCAGTACTGATAACGGAATCGAACAACTTCTGGAGCGCCACTAGGAGGGGTTTCCCCCCTGCTCTTAGCAGCTCGGTTGTGATTCCGTCATCTCCCGGTGCCTTGTTGTTTTTAAGCTGTTTAAGAGCCTCTCTAATCTCATACAGGCTGACGTCCGGGATATCTTCGGTGTAATGTCGGGTCAGTTTAGCTCGCTTGTCACACTCCTTGTGGGGACTTGGAGCTTGAGAGGAGGCATACAACCGTCCGTAGTATCTCTCCGTTTCTCTCAGAACTTCGGGTTTTGACGAGACTATGGTACCGGACTCGGTCTTCAACCTCGTCAGCTGACTTCGCCCAATACACAGATCTCCGGCGAACACTTTGGAGCCCTGGTTTCGCTCAATTGTGTTTTTTACACGATTTGCGTTCTGTTTCCGCAAATCGCGTCGCCTGCCCTTTGAGATCTGCTTATTGAGTCGACTATACTCTGCCATAGAGGCCGGAGACTGCACACATAGTTCCCGTCGTTCCCTAATGAGACCGAGAGTATGTTCTGAGAGAACCTGAGATCTACCACTGGGGTGGGTCTTAAAGTACTTTGACCCTACCTCGTGGATAGTTGTTGCCATCCTGGTGTTATACTCGTCCACTGAATTACACGATTCCAGGCACGCGAAACGATTTTGCAGTTCGAGTTGAAAGTTTTCGGAACCCTGGATTTGAACAGGTGTTGGGCGGAGCGTAGACTTCATAAGGCGTGACCGTTCCAGCTTTACGTTGATATTCAATGTGCCTCTCACAAGGCGGTGATCGCTTCCGGTTTTAAACCTGCTGATCACAGAGACATCATTGAATATGTGCCGCTTGTCTGCCAATATGAAGTCTATCTCGCTTTTCGTGGAACCGTCCGGGCTTATCCAAGTCCACTTGCGCTGGGGCTTCTTCTTGAAGAAGGAGTTCATCATAAATAAGTCCTCCCTCTCCAAAAAGTTTGCCAGCAAGTGTCCTCGGTGGTTCCGTCGTCCAATTCCGAAGGGTCCCACCTTCATCTCGTCGCCATTTCGCGTGCCTAGTCTTGCGTTAAAGTCCCCCATCACAACTGTGAAATGAGATTTTGAGGTATGTATGGCCCTACTAATGTCCTCATACATGACCTCAATCTCGTCGTCGGGATGTGTCGAAGTCGGCGCATATACCTGTATGACCTTCAGCGAATACCGTTTAGATATTCTGAGTATAAGGTACGCTACCCTTGCCGACACGCTCCCGGTTTCCACAATGTTATTGACGAGGGACTTGTGGACGAGGAACCCGACACCACCTTGGGACAGGTGTTCGCCCTCCCGGTGATAGAACAAGTTTCCGGATTTGAGTATTATCGAGTCCTCCCCCTGTCTTCGGACTTCAGATAAACCCACAATACTCCAGTTTAACTTGTCTATCTCTTCTTCCAGCTCTTTTATCTTGTCGTCGGTCCTCAGTGTCCTGGTGTTATATGTTGCCAGGTGCAGAAGTCGTCGGTTTTGGTAGCCCGATCTCTGCCGGAGATTCTTAGCACCCACTGCTCCGCCGTTACCATGGCCGCTACCATAACCAGGAATAGCGGAGCTGCCGGGGACTGGGGGCCGGGGCTTGGTTGTGGCTACCATAGGAGGTTTAGCCGGATAATCACCGCGCTTGGCTGATGCCAAAATCGACTTCAAAAAAGTAAAATTAAATGATTATTTAAGGGCCTACAATTTGTTCCTCAATGTAGGATGTTCTTTATTCATATGGAATATTTAGCAGTTTGGACAATTTTGGACGAGTATTTTGTTTTGATTGATACGCTTCGAAATGAATAATACTCCAGTAAAGACTTCAGTTGGTATAATTAGACAAGACTTCGAGGCACCTATATAAAGTTTACTATTAAATTATTCACAGTACCTAAGTACCTCTGCATCCGAAATTCATGTCCACTTGGACATGAATTTCGGATGCACTTTGTTTTTGTCAGACTTAGTAACAATGTACTCGTCCCCTTCCTACAGTCATGAGCTTTAAATACCTAATACGTTAAAGTCATACATATTATATTTGGTGTGTACTATACACACGATACCACTTCTGACCTTAACAGATAACGGCAGCCAGTGGGTCAGCCTCTCCAAACACGAGATTTCTCTGTGTGGGCGCAGTGTGTTTGCTATGCGTGTCCTAGTAGGCTAGTTATATTTGCCATCCGTAGATTCTGAATATATTTATAGCTTAGATAAAGATGGGTACTTCATCTTGCTTTAAGCTTCAACCCAATAATAGCCCATTATTGAGCACGAGGTTTTCATCTTCGAGAAGACCTGGACTATATTCCTCCACGCTGCGCCTAAGTTAATATTAATTATAATAAGTTAATTATATTGATATCATAATCCTTACGCAAAGCCTTACTACCAGTCATCTGTCTATGACAATCACAAGGCTCTATCTCTTTAACGGAAACAGGTAGACAGCTAAAATTTTCACAGGAAATTATTGTGGCCGCCATCATAAAAAATTATAAAAAAAAGATAGACCCCCATAGAAGTAACCTTAACCATAGACCAAATATTAGAGTTATTATTGCTCAGTGGTACGGAACCGACCGAGTGCGAGTCCGACTCGCACTTGAACGGCTTTTTTAAGTTTCCCCCAGATAACAATACGGGCTATCGCAGTTTAAACATTGCACAGCCGTAAGTCATAAGCATAACGAAGCCTTGTTGCCGGATGTTGAACAAAACAATGGCTGGGAATGTTGTGCCGGATTTGTCGTGTTGGAGATCGATGTTGTTGTTAATTCTTTCATATCACTTTGTGATCGTTTATATGAGGCAGTGATAATATGGTATTAACTGTCCTAGTGTTAGGCACTCACTCTCTTCTCGCAATGTAAGAGGTACAGGCCATAGTCCACCACACGGGCCACGTGCGGATTGCCGGAATTCACACACCTTTGAGAACATTAAGGTAAACTCTTAGGTATGTTTAAAATATTTTCCTTCACCGAAGCTAACATTCAATATAATTTGATACGCAATGCTGACCATTAAATAGATAGATATAAGCGTATAATTTTTAAAAATTAGTGGTTCGTGCGGGATTCGGTCCCAGGCGTCCCTGTTCTTCCAATTTTCAAACCACTTGGCCATCACTGCTATCGCCATGAAAATTCTGGGAATTGAATTTGGGACCCTTCCCCCAGTCGAGTCATGTTCCTCTACTGAGATACTATCTGGGTCTGCAGCACCGTCCCCAGTTACATCACAGGTTCAGTGACCTGTTATCGCTATCGCTCTGATAGCGGCCAGATTGCGACACGCTCATCAACTATCTCCCGAGAACAATCGTCTGTTCCCTCACTTGTTTAAACTGTCAGGTGGGACGCTTCCGCGTCTGATACTACGCCAATGAAATATTATTTCATGTTATGAGTTTATGAGTTGCTTTACTCTGAAAATCATACGGGTCGATCGATGTGGTGTGCGGGTTTGATTTAATTTGGAGACAATAATTTGTGGTAGAGACTATAAGAGATGTCGTTGCAGATTGGTGTTAAAGCATTTATCATTTTATTAGATTAATAAAATCATAAAAATCTATTTTCAGGATTTTCTAAATTCTCACGGGATAGAGAATAAATATAATATAGAATAGAGTAACAAAAAGAAACTATTGTTGTTAGTAAGGAGGCACTAAAACTAATTTCAGGATTCTTTGATATAAATATGGAAGTCATTAAATAACTATAGAAAATTACTTTAATTATATTTTTATTTCCCTACTACATACGTAATAAATTATATTCGCTTTAAGTGTGCCATATATTGCAAATTATAATTATTTTTGAAATAATAAAATGTATTTACATTTTGCAGTTAAAAGTCCCAACAATTTTCAGTTACCTAACTTCAGTTAAATTACTAGAACTATTAAGATACCCGGCACGCAAGGTCTCCGTCACCTTGAAGGAGGAAGGCTGGTTTAATCGATAAACTTAAAATATATTGCCTACTTTGTTTTAAACTAATGATTTCCACCTTATAGTAGATACTCGCGTTGCTATTTAGTATGTATAAAATTAGTGAGGTAGTGTGATATTCCATTTTTAGGTCCTATTACATTAAAATTGCGGCAATAGATTACACTTTTGAAAATCGATTTGTCACGTCGAAAAATCCCGAACCGATAGCACAGCCGAAAGCCACATGTACGAGTACGTTAGGTTCTTACTTTTTAAGATGAGGCTTTCCTGACAAATTCACGTTCGGAACTTTTAACTTTTGTGTATGCAAGCGGCGTAGAAAATTTCGATAGCGTGATTCAGGCTTGATGTGACGTGTGTGCGATGTCGCCACACGTAGCTATCATCCATCAAATAGGTAGGTACCTCTATCTACGGGACTGCAGTCAACATTGCAAAACGTTATCGATTTCTTCGGACCACGAGCTAAGAGTGCTTCAGTCCACACGTTTTCATAACATCGCGAACGATCACATGACATACGAATGTCTACAATAACATTACAATAGCTGCAGCCCCAGCGACCCTGAGTGAGTGTTTTTGACCCACTTGGACACATATGTCTCCTTCGTGTAAGGTACTGTCGCCACTGCGTTGCGATAATATAATGGTTAAATGTGATGGTGGGTCTGTATCCGGTGGCCTGGTTGAAACTTAAATTTTGACAAATATTTCTCAAGATTTAAACTTTAAAATTTAAAAAAAAACAAATAAATTGTTAAGCTTTCAAATACACAATTTGATTGCGTAATTTACTCGGGCGTAGTTTCTTTATGAAGAGACCGGAGCGATTCGCAAACTTGTCAGTCGTTGGTTATTAAGAAGCATGGGCTGATAACTGTACAATTTAAGCACATTATTTAATAAACAAAAATAAATGTGGCACTCGGAGACTGCCGCGGTAAAGCTATTGCATAGCATTTTTTATCAACTTATGCAATTATAATTATTAGAATTTATATAGTTATATCAGAACAGCGCCATCTAGTTTGTAGAAAACATACGTACCATACCTTAGTATTAAGGTACTAGATGGCGCTGATTGGGGGTGTTAGGTTTTTTTCGTTACGGAATTTCTGGATTCGGTCCCCACGCTCAAGGCCCGCGATAAAAGCTATGCAATAGCTTAAAACATCACAAACGAGAAAGAAATGAGAACAAATATTAATCCTGTTCCATAAATGTCCCGACCATGAATCGAATCTGGAACTTTGCTCATCGCTCAGCAGTGTCGACTGCCGCTACAAAGTGTAACACCTTTTTTTTGGTAGTATCCGTTTAGGTGACCTAGAGTCCCTAAATAGGCTAAATTGATATTAAATGTGAGCTGAAAATCAAACACCAGAAGTCATCAAATTAAAATTGTGATATCTTCTTCTAGACGGCTGGAATTGCCTTGGTTTCTTGTATACACTAGGGTCACTGTTTTACAGTACCGTTTATCACAAAACATACTTAAAATTATAACTTAATATCTTATAAACTTACTATTTTTCACTAAAGTAATAACCTGAAACTTCATTGTAAACATTGAAATATAGACAATATCGATCTAGCTGCCTGTCAGTGTCAAATCGATTTGATTTCCCTTTCTAGCCGCTGGGTGGCGCTAGGGCTCATCGAGTCTATGCCCATCTATTTAACGATTAGAATGGAATTAACTAAATTAAATTATAAATCTTTCTGGATATATTATACTCCTCGGAGACACTAATTTTAATAATCTTTTTTAATTAATTTACTTACTATTTGTGACCGGCGATTTTCATTCGATAGCCATAATTTAATATCTGTGAGTGAAGTTGCATTCATTCCAACAGACTATATTTGGTTGAATTCCGTTTCTCGCAGAATTGGCCTTGTGAGCGACGTTAGGTATTGTCAAAATAAATCCAAAAATGTTAGGATCTAGGTCTTATGACGTCTCTAGACTTCATAATATGATTACTAACCTCTAAGTATTAAACGTACAATGTTATTGTTGTGCGATTTCAGGATTCAAAATTCGGGATGTTTCTTATGTATGGTAAATGGTGCTGATTGATAGTCGATCGCCTAAAACGGAATTTATCGATCCGGTCTTTGTTTTTTTTATCGTTCCTCGTACGGCGAGTCCCGGAACTCAGTCTTTTCTCGTTTCGGCGCTGGCGACGGTCGGACCGTCTCCTGCGATCCAGAAAACACATAAAGAAGTCCCTGCACGTGGTGGCGTGGCAGCGAGCTGCGTTGAAGTTGAAGAGTACTGGGCCTGGGAGTGTTCCGTTGAACACAGTACAGAACACAGTAGTAGTTGAGCGTGCGCGGTGTGGCATCGGCGTCGGCGCGTGTGAGGCCGCGTGTCACGACACTCGTATCAACGACTGATCCAGTTCTCGTACGTACGTGGGGTTGTACGAGGTTTCCACGTGTACGTCTCCCTCCGACTAGACGGGCACAGCCAACTATGCCGGCTGGCTACGGTATGGCTGTCCGGGCACAAACTATGTACGGAGACGCTCCCGTGGGCCGCCTCAAACCACCCTATGCCCTCATTGGTCCCGCTCCTGGCCACAGGATAGCGATGCCTTTGAGGTGTCTGGTGGAGGCCAGATTTGCGGCTGTGTCTAGTGGAGGCTACTGTCTGGTGGGGGGCTGAGTGAGCCTTCCCGTCCAGTCTGCGGTGGAAGGGTGGAGGCTGAGTGTGCCGTCCCAGCCCTGGTGGGGAGTTCGAGGGTGTGCTGACTCCGGCTCCGCGGACTGGCTATATTTCCCTTTTCTTTTATTTACTTTTATTTTGGTAGCGGAGTGGCCCGGGGACTGGCTGCCACCTTTGTTTTTTTTTATATTTACTTTTAATTTACGTTTTGGGTAGCCAGAGTACAGCACAGCACCCTCCACTGCAATTCCATTTGGTACCTTGAGCGAGTTCCACTTGGCTCTCGCTACTAAGTTCTTCAAATTAGTACAACAGAATAGTTCGGATTCCTAGTTTCCCACTGACACCTAATACATACCCCTTAGTCTCCTACTGACACGTAATACCTACGCCTCCGTTGCTTACTTACCCCTAACCCTGTCCCTCGCTTCCTAGCCTCATCTTAGTGCTTGGAGAACGGTTCCCAATATTATTACTCAACTTTTTAAATAAGAGCGGACTTCCGTTAGGAATATCCGGAAAGCCAGACAAACGACCAACAACCTCATTATTATTTTTTATCATATCTAGGTGAACTGTTTGTCCCTAACTTAATAATTTAATTACCAATTAGAACATTGCTTATCATAACTAATTATTAATTATATTAGAACATAAAATATTATCTCATTTGTTGTACCAAAAGGCGAATTAAAGTATTGAAACTATATCTCTTTTTTTATTTTCTCACTAGAGTACCTACCCAAGGGAAGACCTCTTCCCCTGGGAAAATCTCATTACAAAAGTCCTAGTAAATAAAATTATAGCTTAGAATAGCATTCACTACACACTGAAACGTTACCTTTAAGCTCATATTGTAACAAAGCCTAACTGTTTGACAATTTGCTTTGTGTTTAGACAGTGCGCGAGGATTAGTGTTCACGACTTTTACGCATTTCTTACTCAATGGGCTGTTAGAACTGAACAGGTGTGAAATAGCTGCGGTGAGTGCTAACCATATCGAATACTCTTATATTTCTCGAAAATCAATAATATATTTTTATAAGAACAGGAATTGGAATGTAAATGAAATAAAGAATTTTGATGTATAGAAAATACCGTAGCGGCAACAGCGGGAGTGGTCGGTAGGTGGGTGGAGAAAAGTTCGCATCGGAGCAGCGTGGTAGAGCGCTCTACACCTCAGTTTTTAATAATAACCGCGTGCCCTGCAGTGGACAGTAAATTAAGCGTTGAAACAGCCGTAGCGACAACTTTTGCGCAATAGTTAATGCATATATAATTAGTACAAATAAATTAGTTTGTGCCTATAATGCCTAACCATACTTATCCTGCGAGTATCTTAAACTCTTAATGAAGAGGAAGTGTTTCCCCACGGAAGGGAGACTTGGTTTGCCCAGTTTCCAGACACAAACTTATCCAAATAGCGGAGTGGAAAACCGCCGACGGAACTTGCTCACCACTTCACGTGTCCGTGGCAGGAAGAGCCCCGTAAACCACAGTTAAGGAGTGCGCACATTACACCAACTCGACGTCAACTCCACTCCGACTCCACTCCGTTTCAACTCCGACGTTCCGTTCCGCGATCAACGCTTCATCGACGTCAACTCGACTCCGTCTCCACTCCGTTTCAACTCCGACGCTATTTACATTACGTCATTGTGTCGGTCGACGCGTGGACTACTCGTCTACGGTGAGTCGTCAACGCAACGTCGACGCGTTGGTCTCGAAACGGAACGGCTATGGGTGTAGGGCGAGCCGTACAGGGCTTTTAAGTATAAGTTCGAAATTCAACCTTACCTTCAAAGATATAAGGCTCATAATTGAATGTTAGCTTTGTCAAGGTTTTAGTCGCGTTGGCGTCGGTCGGTCGTGGAGTCGTTATAATGTGCGCACTCCTTTAAACGTTAACCTAATAACACGAATATTTGTAAGGATGTTTGTACATGGTCAATTGGCGATTACTCATCGAACTTAAATCTTATTGCTTAAAAAGGACCTGCTTGTCATGGTGGCTTCACGGATTCTTTGAAATTGGAGGGAGACTAGTTGAGGGTTTTGCTTCGTCTTACGTCGCGCGTACCGCGAAGTCCTGGATTAATTTGCCTGCGTCGGTGAGATCCATCCACATTGTAATCATCATTCGATTATTTTAAGTCAAGTTGTTGTATTATGTGATATGTGGTATACCTTAAGTGGTATCCATCCATACCACTCGCAACACAGGAAATCATTGTACAGGGGTATGAGTGTTTAAAGTTGTTCCGTTATATATCTTCGCTGGTCTTCGGTAGTGTGTAATTGTTTATGAAAGTGTAATACAGTCGAATGTGGTCAAGTGTGGTCGAGAGAAGTTGTGTAAGTTACACTGAGTACACATTACTCGGCCTTGACTTTTTGTATTGTTTATGGTAGTTGTACTTATGTCAAGTGGTACGTCGTCCATTTTGTAATATAATTTGTTTAAATCTGCACTCTGAAGTATTTAATTCAAACACATTTAAGTATGTTATGAAAGGACACTTTAGTAATACTTGAATGGTTGAAAAAAGGAGTAAGTTTAGAATAGGTTTATTTTGTTAATTATTTTTAATAATTTTGCTTTGTTGAAGTAATGTGATTATTAAAGTAAGGAGTTTTAAAAAAGGCGTAAAGTAATATTGACCAACGTTGTGATGACTTGATTTTGAATTACTGATCAATTAATTGAATTATGACGGAATATGAATTATTACTGAATAATAAATGTATTTATTATTTTTAATTATTACAACCAAATTATAGGTATTTGAGCAATTTTGTCATTCAAGTTCTCCTAATTCATCAGTAAATCGATATAAAAATATGACACTTCTTCCAAGCTCACTCACGGTAGGGATTGACTAGTTTGACTTTCATAAAGTGTTTGTAAAAAACAAATTCGAATAAAATCAATTTTATTTAATTTCATAACGTTAAAGAAAGATACGGTTACACTCATTCGTTATCAGTTTATCAATATTTGAATTTTAAGTGTATTATTTGTAGTTGCTTAATTTATTATTGTTATTAAATAAAATAAATACAATTAACTTCACACTTTCGTTAGGCGTTTCTATTCCCCCCACATTTCCGCAAGTTTAATCAACTTAAGAACGTAACCGGAAGTGTTCACTAATATTATTGTAGTGCCCTGACTCCGCGCTAGTCTCACGAAGGTCGACCTCCGCATCAGTAATTCACTACTCAATGTCGTCATCACGCTGTCGTCTGAACCAGTTAGTGATGGACAATGTCAATGATCAAATTACTAACGCACTTGAAATGGTTCCATTAACTTCGTACTAGGCGGAGAATGTACTTTTTCCGTGCTCCGTGCATTGTAAACTACTGAATAGCTGTTCCACTGCTGTGGTAGGATCTCACTGTAATCTCAAATTGTGGATTTTCAGACTTCACTTTTGAGAACATTATGGAGAACTCTCGGATACGCAGGTTTCCTCCCGATGTTTTCCTTCACCGAAGCCTGTGATAATTATTATTACTACTCCAATAAAATCGATATAAATTAGCTATTAGTCGGCTAAACACAAGATATAAAAGAAAGTGGTTTGAATGTGATTGTGCAACATTTCTCCAGTTAATCTCAAAACACTCGCTGGCACGACTCCAAGATGTCCATAAAACATACGCGTTACCGTTATTGATTGCACCATGGGCTATTAACACTGTATTAACTTTATGTGGAGCCGACGGTACAATGACACATATCAACCAACGATCAGTAAGTACATTTAATTGTTAAACTAGTAACCCTAATGACTGGGAAAAGAAAATTATTCAATGACAGAATTGTTTGGACGAGATTGTTTTGTATTTGTACATTTACAAATTCTACTTCGGTGTAGCTTCTGTATGTGAATGTTACGAAACACCAATTTGGGTCCGTGTGACCCCAGTAAGTGGTGCGATAAGGAACACCATTCAGACGTTAAACGGTTGATAGTAGACCTCTGGTTTTACTTAGCTTTATCGCGTCGAAGTTATTTACTGAATGACTGTAAATTATTTCAATAAGTTTGGTGGACGTAATAGAGTTAAGCAACATCGCTCGGTAGGTTAACCGTTAACGGATTACCGCTGCTGGTAAAGTTGAGCGTTTCCGTGCTTCATCACACACATAGGCACATCATCATCATCATCATCATTATCAGTCCCGGATTTTTCAGCTTCCAACGCGTGACTTGGTCACTAACCCGTCCACAAATATGTACTGCGGTGGAATATGCTTCAGGCCTTAGTAATAAAGAGAGACCCGATTCTTCTAATGGTCTATTAGCGGTTGAAGACAAGTTTTACTACTTTAATTATAACACGAGTACTCACGATATGTATTTTGTACATATCGTGAGTACCCGTTAAGTTTACCAGTTAAGTTAAAAATCATAAGTTTCACTAAAGCATCGCTTTAGGAATACGGTTTTTTATTTCTAATATAATAATTAATATGTTTAGAGGTTGACATATCGATGATGATGATTTACAAAAATAAAACGTTAAATATTACGTGAATAATAATTCGTATTATATTATCTTATCTAGACGCACCAATTACGTTTTTGTCACTGAGTCATGGATGGAAACACTTGTAAGGAACTCGAAAATAATGTATTCTAGGTCAGACTGCAGTGTTTCCAACTATCTTTTAGATTTATGACGACTTTAGATTTGGAAATGAGTCAAACGATTACCATAGTTATTTGAAGTAACTCTTTCAAGAAATTTACAATTTTGCACACACGTAAATTATTTTTTAAGTCTGTGTTGTAAATCATTTATAATTTTCAAGGTAAGTACATAAACAACACGTTTGCTTAGAAATGGTCTCGAAGGAAATAACAATAATATAAGATTTACACAGACAGTATTCGTTGTTTTTTTTGAAGTTTCACTTCTAGCACGTATGAATTGCATACAATTTGTTTTTGTGTATTATGTTAATTATATTTTGATTTATATTTCGTTTTCTTCGTCCACAGATGTCCCGATGTTACTCCCTCGCGGATAACTGTAAGTATTAATTCGCATACCTATAGCTCCAGCTCATACCGACCTCTCCCTGGTTATATTACCTATAAGGTATTAAGCATTAAGCACAACCTATTACCTTGTTATTACCTCGTTCCCACTCTATAACCAACCAAGTGGCGGACAAATAATATTTAGGAATGCGGTTCCTCGACGTATAATGTCGTATAACATTTCATGCTAAATCAGTTTACATATTGATTTACAAAAATTAATTTCAACAAAACCATCATCGCTTCAAATAAACAAACATTTTTCCTTTTTTTCTTCTTCTTTCATGGCCGGCAACGCATCGGTGATGCCTTGGTTACTGATATCCAGAGGCAACGGAGACCAAATGGTCACACGAGCAGAAGAACCACCTTAACCACCAGCTTTGTCAGTTAATACTTATAAGAAACAAACAAAATATTGAGATACTTATTGGGTAGGTTGTTCAAAAATTGCATACACAACACAACTATTATATTGTGAATAAATAAATGTAATAATATAAATAAATGAACAATCAATAAATATTAAATAATTCCTGTTCAGAAAATAATTTACCATCAAACAATGTAGCAACTATTCGCAACGAGCACTTGAATTAAAATATTTCCCATTAAGGTCTCGCCACATAAGTTCCGTCAAGGTTCCTGCTCCGGTAATGGGTTTAGGTTCCATATATGGCCGCCATAACGCTTCCTACTAGATCTAGATCGAACAAAGGCCGGCCTTTGACGACAATCCACCATCTGGACACCATCGAAAAAGGGCAATGTGCAAAATTACCGCCAAACCGGGTCACGACGTATATGAATATTTGCTCCGGTCATTTGTTTTTGGCTGCTAAATACATTTATTTGGCCCGTAATGACATCAGATGATAGTTCAGATGCTAGATACATTCTTTTATACACAACTTTTGTGCTTGAGAGACAAACTAAACCATCACTTTGACTATTATGTAATCTACTTGGTAGTATGTAGTAAGTAACCCTTTCGATCATGATGAGATGTTCCAGTTCTCGATTAGAGCAAACATTCATAAATTATGACATCTATGTTTTTGGAACGAAGTTCCTTACGGCAGGCTTGGAGGGGATAGGTTTTGCTGCGGCGACCGAACTGAAAAATATGTGATAGTAAAACCGTAAGAAAAAATGCGTGGAATAAAAGCGTTAAATGAGACGTGCGCAGGCGCGACAGTAGCCGAAGGAACTTCGTTCCTACCTGGTGTCACACGACACCAAATCATTAATTTAATAAATTAAATAAATGTCACCAACACAACACCACCAACAGCACCACCACCTCCAACACCAACACCAACACCTCCAACACCAACACCTCAAACACCAACACATCCAACACCAACACCAACACATCCAACACCAACACCAACACCTCCAACACCTCCAACACCAACACCTCCAACACCTCCATGGTTAGTATGGTCCAAGAGCTACTGCCAATTTTTATTTATTTAAACCTGTCCTCGCCTCGCGAAACTAAACTTATGCGTTTACAGATTTATTACCTATTCAGAATCACGCGTCATGCCTACCGTTATTGCGCCTGTAACGCTTATTTGATTAAGTTTTTTCGTGGAAATGAGATATTTTATAGCGAAAACTGTGGCCTACATCACTTTCTAGCCCTTATATTAAATTTCTATATTCTTATAGTTGCTATACGTGAATGAAGGACAAACAATCACACTATCGCATTTATAAACTACATACATAGTTATAAATTAATGAGAGTTCAATCTTGATAATCGATAAGAACTTTGTTTATCACGAGTACTATCGCGCATTGATACGCTAACTGATTCGACTGTGACCATTCTACGTATATATCGTATACGCGTGCTCGACAGGATTTTGAATTTGAATGAATATCCCTTCAGCCTTGTAAGTCGTAACAAAACTCTGGTTAGCATATCCGGCGCGGGGCTTACGTCTGCGATGGACGTCTTACGACGTCGGACGTCTAATACCGTGGGGCCAAGCGGCGTCTTCCGGGCACTTGGGTGGTTCAATAAATTAAACTGTGATAAATAGAGCCAGTGTGACCAACGCGCGGCCGCCCAATGATTGATGGACGGCATTGAGCGCGACCACTCAAAACAGTTGAAAAACTTGTCTAAGGCCAAGTTCAGGCTGGTGTTCGGTTTTATTTTAATGTGGTTACTTAACGTAATGTTTGAGATATATGACAACTGTGACCGATGCAGGACAAGACTAAACTTACCACGAGCGGCCCCATGCTTGTTTGACGACTATTTACGTAAACAACACAATGTCATGATGTTAAGCGGACATAAAGTCCAGTGAGTGCACTTTCTTTTGATATGTCTGCAAAATAAAATGTTTGTTTTGATTTTTTAAATTGTAGCTGTTGTTTCCGTTGTATGTTGACAAAGTACAATTCACGACTACTATAGAATTGTGTTGTCCCTGTGTATACGACACGTATATGTACGTTCCTAGTTATCGAGGTAACCTGCATACCATCGCGATCAACTTGTCACCGCCAACCCTAATCCGCACCATCTTCCGTCACATAACATGGGTATGACGTCATCCACGGTCAAGGATTAGGGATGTCATAAAAATAATATCACATTTCTTAAAAAAATTTAGTAACCGACTTCGTTTTGTTTCTCAAAACTTACACCTTACGGGATTCTTTTAACTGAAATTTTATCTTTATTGTTTGTTAACCGATTGAAATAAAACAAATCAACAAACAACATCGAAATTGTAATGTGTTCGAACCCTTATATGTATCGAGTGTAATGTATAATTAAGCAAAATCACGAAACGATGAAATTTGGCTCGGAGGTAGTTTATGAACAGAAGACGAGACGTCAGCTAACAACAGATTTCGTAGGGGTCTAAGAGCCTATGCACACCACGTTTTTTAAACGCGCCGTCGACGCGCGTTTGTAGCGATACAGACGCGATACGCACGCGACAGACGCAGCCTGTAAACCTTTGCACACCTGTATCAATTCAAACACGCGTTTGAATCGATACAGACGCGCGTGTGTAGCGATACAGGCGCGATGCAAGCGCGCGTGTGATCGCTGCAAACGCGATGCAAACGCGCGTGTGCAGCGATACAGACGCGATGCAAACGCGAGTGTGTCGCCTCTTTAGGATAATAGCGCGCCGTCGACGCGCGTATCTAAAACGCGCGTCGACGGCGCGTTTAAAAAACGTGGTGTGCACAGGCCCTAAATAGGTCTTAGTTATAAGTTATAAGTACTAGCGCGCAGGATATACTGCGGCCAACAGCTACGTTATACCTCCACAAAACAAGTGAATATCAATCAGGTCAACGTCAGACCAGATCCGAGATAATTGACGGATGGTAGCCCTGTATAACAATAGGTCGTCGTGTCCAAAAGCAACGCCATGCCACCCCAATTCGGCCGCCGCGTACGTCATTTGATTTAGGGCTTAGACAACGCTAATTTGGCAAGCTTGGCAGTATTAAATAATCTTTGTATGTATAGATGACGCAATAAAAATGTATGGTTACCCTTACTTTGCTTCGGGAAACCCATGCCTGCTGTGCCATGGGTACCTAATATCCACGCTCAAAAAATGTTTGGACGAGATTATTTAAATTGGCATATCTATATAGTGATTATAGTGTTAGTTCAAGCTTTGGTACTAAAATATATCAATGTAAACCACATCCACATCGACTAAGCCGTTTAGGCGATCAGCGCAGAGAAAAAGTGACAAACCGAGGGAATATTTTGTTCTGAACGTGAACTTGACTTATACATAGTACTTTAGAAGATGAGCTGAGGAGTTCCTTTCGCCAATCCTTGTCCTCAATGATAAAGCACTAATTCTCTTCAAGCTCCTCTGTCTATAAAACCGGAAAAAAGGAAAACATAATAGTTACTTCTAACTTACCCAAAAATCATTAGCTGCCGGTGACCTTATTTCGCGTGTGAACACGTGACGTCACAGTCAGTACCGAGTCACGAAATAAGTTTACAAACAAACGGACAAGGTGTTAAGGCCGCGTCGGACAGCTATAAATAAAGACTTCCGGTGGTCGCGGTGACATCGACCTTCATGTTACGCAACCGTAATCCGCGCGCATGTTGCTCTTGAAGGTTTTGACTACCGTGGTCTGTGTAGCCCATCGTTATATGAATTGGCAGTAGTTGTGAAACTACTGATTTCCGCTGAACATTTATTTCAACACCTCCTGAAACAAACATACATTGCTAGGATCTCATTAGATCTCTAGATCTCATTGCATTTAATGAGATCCTAGGAATGTATGTAATTCATTCCTATTCCATTCTCCACCAAAAAAATATTATGGACCACTGTAAATGCGTCACTGTTTTCTGCTTAGTCGGAAACATATTGTTTCGGCAGCGGTCAGTTACCACCATTTGCCACCTGATGGAAAATGGTCACTGATGGTGATGGATATGAGCAACACCAGAAGCCAGAAGCCAGTGGCCAATGCAACGCGGGCCTTGTAGGAGAACTTTTTCGAATAATTCCATGTGCGCTCCGAGCACAGAAGCTCATTGCACAATTTGTATGTTTTTAAAAAGTGTCACCTTCGCATTGAAAGAGAGTCTACGACAGAATTATGGGACCATAATACAACAGATTGTGACGAAGAAGATGAATTTCGTTTAATTGTGAAAGAGCACTAACTCGGGGGATGAGACAGTGATGGGTTACGACGATGAATCCTGACTGCATGTGATTCATGAAGGAGATTCACCGGAGTAATGCACTCGGGACTTGTAAAGTCCCGTCTGTCTGCCCACTGCCTCAGTGCTGTTCCGTTAGCAGAGGAAGTGACTCGTTGGTCCGGCTGTCCGGCTGACAGCTGCCGGCGGTTAGCGACGGAAGGGTCTGTCGGGAGGAACTGCGGATTGTTATGGAGTGGACTACACCAACTGATCGCCGGGAGATGAGACTGATGTGCGGAGGAGCAGAGCATTGACACCATCGTGTACCAATCTTTAGACAGCCGATGACTATTTATCCCTTGGTGTGGTTGGTACATTTAAGCGTAATTTACATCTAATAACAATCTCGTGTTACGGTGTTCGTGGTCAAACTCCTCCGAAACGGCTTGACCGATTTTTATGATTTTTATTGTACTTTTGATAGGTATGAGATTAGGTCGTAAAGTATATTTCATACAACTATGTAGTTGATTAAGTTCCTATGCAGATTATTATTTTTCTATTTTTCTATTTTTCTGACGAAGTTTTTCTTTTTTAAGCTTAGTGTCGATAATATCGTTTCGTCAATAATAAATAATAATTATATTTTATACGAACTCATTCCCATTTATATTGTTTTCTTTAATTGACTATACCAAGCAGAATATAAAGGATTTTCAAGATAAATTAGAATTCGACACTTACTCCAAATATATATATTTACACGTAAGTATCCATATTAAGTTTGCTAACCATCTCAATCAGCGGTATGTCTCTATATAAAAGAGTCACTGGCCAGACAGCGGGATAGTTATGAGTATGACAGTAATCCGTTGTGATAACAATGTCGATAGTACCCGCATTTCCTGCTTCACCACATCACTTCTACTGAATTCCAATTCCAAGGATTCCCATTCCATGAAGCTCCGTGTGCCGGAAATGAGTATGAAACAAAATCATCAATAATGCAATTTGATACTGTCAGTGTTACTGATACGAGTTGAACGCTCCGGCCAGTTGGACAAAAACTGACAATGAGGTCTAGTGTATCGGCTGCAGGTCAACGCTCTCTAGGTCCTTGGGGTCAGCCTTATGGTCTAAAGATCAGGGTCAACGGACCGAGGAACTAATACAATTATTGATGGACATTTTTTTTACGTGAGAATAAATGACGTCTGGAGGCAGTGTGTCTGTTATTGGTAACGGGATTCATTTCGGGAAACTCGTAAACCGTTGGTGGTGTGGGATACCGAATTCTATATTTTGGTCTAAGAATCATAATCGTAATTTCCATAAATGCCGTCTACTTAGCTTTTGTTCTTTTTTGTTTGATTCCTTGTTTTCAGTACACTCTGATTCATCGCTTCGTTCTTGGCTGGTATTGTAGTGAACTATCTATTGAGAATAAGTTAAAGTCGTGTAATATTTTTGTTTACAACCTAATTTTGTCCATTTCTTATTTCTAGGTCTCCTCTAGCAAAGATAAATTTCGCGTACTACGCACATGTTTGAGGACAGACCTTGTAGAGGAATACAATATGAATATAGGTAGGTACATAATTATACACACGCCTACCTACCTACTACCATGTTTAAGATCTTAGGAATAACATGTAAAATACCAATTTTATAACCTAACAGATGAGACTAGACGAGAAAAACAGGAGATAATCCTAGTATGGGGCTAGAGGCTTAGTACTTATTTAAAGAACTAGTTTTTGCATTTGTGTGTTTCCAATAAATAACATTTCGTTTATTTCCAATATATGTATAAATTTGCATTTGAAATGAAGGCATGTATCTGTATTTAGCATAATGTTCAATAAACAAAAGATTTAAACACCTACAGCATCCGTAATCATAAAAAAAATCTTTTTGGAACGAAGTTCCTTACGGCAGGCTTGGAGGGGATAGGTTTTGCTACGGCGACCGAACTGAAAAATATATGATAGTAAAACCGTAAGGAAAAATGCGTGGAATAATGAGACGTGCGCATGCGCGACAGTCGCATACACAAGCGAGTAGTGTATATTACCTTTCTCTTTCTCCCTGTTTCATTTCGTTCGCCGTTGCCTTAATTAGTTTTCATATCATATAATTTCATAAACTAATAATATAATATAGTAATATAAAATAATAATATAGTAAATAAATATAGTAATATAGTAAAAGAAAATGGCAAGTGAAAGTGACAGTGCTAATAGTGGGAAATTATTACTATATTTATTCAGTGCAAAAGAATTAAATACGTAAGTATTAGTTTATTCTTTATTAATAAATATATATTTATATTATAAATATAATATATTTTACATTGGTTATGTAAGTGGAGTTTGCGAGATCTGTCAGAAAACGGAGAATATGATTATGTTGAGTTCCCGCGGAAAAAGTTATGAAAGTTGTCATTATGTCGCGGAGTCTCTTAAAGTTGTTGATGAAGTTATAATAAAATGTGATATCGCGGATAGAGCGAGTGGTTAAAACGTTTAAATCAATATTGAGAATCGCTGAATAAGCCCACAACGGAGGTTATGTGAAGAATACCTACTTTCATGAAAATACATGCTAAACAGAGTAGAATCGACTGAAAAACCATACAAACACCCACACCCGGCCTACCTGACGCCGATATCAGAAGCTGGGATAAAGAATCCGTAAGAAACTAGCTACTGAGAAAGCTTGGATGTCAATATGAACTGGCAAGCAAGGCTGCGATGCTTTGAGATGACTATGAAGTACAAGATGTCATCTGGATATCATGGTATACAAGTATTGAGTGAGGATGTTACATGAGGTCAAAGAGAGCTGCAGTCTGCATCACCTGTATCCAGGAGTCGCTATCCACAAGTCCACGCTGAAGGATTTGTCAGGTATGACCAAGTACTTTTTGAGTTTGAGTTGTTATTCATTAGTTATGAAATAGAATAACATCAAAATAATAAAATGATAATCTAGACACAATGGAACTAAATTATCAAGAAAATGAGTTTTTGAAGTTAAATATTGAGTTCTAATTATGACATTGATAAAGTTAATAACTTTTTGGTAATTTTGTGGTAATATGGTATTAGGAGTATAACATTTGAAGTACCTACCCATCTTTGGTTTTATCACACAGGGTTTACTGGTGATATAGGTAGCAGATTTTGAAGTTAAATATTGAGTTCTAATTATGACATTGATAAAGTTAATAAGTTTTTGGTAATTTTGTGGTAATATGGTATTAGGAGTATAACATTTGAAGTACCTACCCATCTTTGGTTTTATCACACAGGGTTTACTGGTGATATAGGTAGCAGATTAGTCTGATACTTAGAGACGGTCACATATTCACTGTAATGAGATTTCTTTTCTTTTTGAAAATTTAATAAAATTCAGCCATCTTGTCGAACATAACTCATTTTGAAATTATTTTTGTACAATGCATAGCCCTTATAAGACACTAGAGAGAGGTGTTCAGTTCTGTTATTGGAGAGTGCCAATGGACAGTTGTATCGGGATGGACGATACATATGAGAGCTATGTATACAGGTTAGATGTAATTATTCTTAGTCTTGTTTTAAGAGACATTTAATTGAGTGACGTTCGATGAGCCTATTCGTTTTGGAAAAGTTTACTCATTTTGAGAAAAGCCAACTTGTTTGAGAAAAGCTAACTTATTTTGAGAATAAATTAGTTGTTTTGGAAAAACTTAATTAAACATTATTTGAGTAAAATTGTTAAAAAATAGAACAATCAGATAGTGATACATCTTATACTCCCTCTGTAACTTTCACAGAATCATCAATATCTTTTCAAATGGAGTCTTCTTCAGATTGTAGTGATGATACAGGATGACAAAAGACGAGAAAATTTAAATGCCTTAGAGTGCACCTTGAATAAAATTAAAAAAAGCCCCCGTTCTTATATTGGCAATCCTTTAACTTGTTATTATTTAGTTAACTTGATTCAAGAACAGACAAATATACCATTTAACCATATTTTTACTATAGCTTGTGTTTTGATTAATATACAAGATTCTGTAATTAAATAAAACACAAATGAAATTTATGCATTTTTATTTTCTATTCTACACTTTTATATAACAATGGATACACATGGGTTTTATATTATTGTTTTATATATTATATTTTATATTATTTTATATTATTTCCTAAAATACTGAATTTTCTAAATACTTTCTTGTACTTAAATAAAAACTAATCAGCAAAATTTAAGAGAAAAATCAAGAAAACCTACATAAAATTGAGCACGATTTTTTTTGCAATTTGTGTCGATTCTACATTAGCCGAAGGAACTTCGTTCCTACCTGGTGTCCCACGACACCACATCATTTTTCTACAAACAAGTTGGCGTAACAATAGCTTTTCACCGTCCATAACGAAACACGTAAAATACCTTGCGAATTGCAAAAACGTAACTTTCTCACCACAATAGTCGGACCTAGTTTGACCATACTGGGTGGTCGTAAAGGTGGCGGAGACCAGATATTACACAATTTGCCTGATATGTAGATAAGCACCAGGTTTGGGTACTTTCGGAACAATTTCTCAGTGTTTACGAGCATGCTCCAACAAGTCCATGAAGGATAGGTCATGTGTAGATAAATGATCAAAAAAGCGTACTGAACAATTACATCACAATTTTGCGGTGTAGGGGTACTCGGTAAAAATACCATCATTTACAAGTTTCGTATGGCTAACAATGACAATGGGGGACAAAGACTTGTCTTGTCCAATTGTCAGTAGAGTGCGCTACGTACTAGATTTGTTTGTAGTTACCATGGACAGTCCATGACTATCCCAATTAAGTTTTCCCTTAATGAGAGGAACAGCCTTCATACACTTTTGATGACCTTATGGAGAACTCTCAAATGTTTAATATGCATTACATTTGAACATATTAGACTGTGCGGGATTTGAACTCCAGTCAGCAAATTCAACCCTATGTCAGTGTTTGCGTCACAATAACACTCGATATCATTCTCTCCTAACCCTTAAACCTTAACCATAGTTCTTAACTGTCAAAGACGGTATGTCCAAAAATACACGAAATTCAAAACTAGAGTTTCGTTTTAATCATGTGCGAGGCGAAAGTGGTCGCGCGGCTCCGTGGCCTCTCGTGGCTAAAGGGCGAGGACATTAGCGCGACACGCGTGTACTTCTAATAGTTTTGTTGGTCAACAACTCACCACAACTGACAACAAACAATTTTTGTATAAAACATCGGGTCCGGACAGGTGTTACTTATTAAACATCTATAGAAAGTCGTGTTACTTATTTATTTCTCTCTTCATTGAAAACCTAAAGCTAGGAATTACAATGGGCAGACTTAATGCCTAATGGCATTTTCTACCAGTCAACCCTTGGAGAAGTTGAGTTGAGTAACACTATTTATAACTCAAGAATAACTGGACCAATTTTTATGATTTTTGTGTTTTTGGATTTGACTTAGTCCGGAATAGGATAATAAATATTAAATCATTAGAAAAGTTAAAGTAAAATACTTTTTTGTTTTGTCGTGACAGTGTATTGTTTTTGTTTCGTTATACTCGTAGTAACAAGTGTAACAAGTGTTTCAGCTAATATGTTACCTTGGGGTATTAATTATTTATAGGGCGGTACGAAGTTCGTTGGGACACCTACTTTTTTTATTAAATAAAATAAATGTTATAAACAACATAGATACCTGATCCTAATCTTGTCCTATTAAACATTACGATAGTTCCGAGCAGAACTCGACCAACCAGATATTATACTCGTAGTGACACATTACAGAATTCTACGAATTACAAATACCTCGAGCCTTACCAAACCATATCAATGGGCAGCGCCGCCCACGCTCGGCTATACCTATTAATTTCAACAAGTGCATTTAATTATGCATTACCGCGCCGGTGGCTATACATGGTAGTAATTGCTGGTAATGCGTCATTTAGCATCAAAACATCGTATACATGCAAATAACATGCAAGTCCTCTTAAGGGAGACCGAACTCGATAAGGAAGTGGAACGCGGACAAAATTAAAATTCTGTTAGATGATCTGTTCGGAAAATATTCCAGATGAGTTTCCCAGGTGCTGCACTCTCGGGGCACTCTTGTGTTCACTACCATGTCGATAGTTACCCACGATTGGCGTCACACACACTCACGGGCTCACACGTATTGAGAATACATAATATTTGTTTTTTAATGCAATATTTTTTAAAGAGCCGTAGGGTTTGTTTATGGAAATACTTTAAGAGCTTGCGCAACACGATCACAGAAAAACCAAAGACTGTTAACTAGTTCTCCAACATTACAACGGAAACAGTTAAAAATTATTTCGTAGTAAATCGAAGAATAGCGGCAGTTAGGCAGGCAGGTAATAATAACCGTACCACTTGCACAAGCATCGTCGGGATTGAATTAGGATAGGACCCTGTAGTCCAGCGACCTCCAGGACGACGAGGAGGCACCTGGCGCCATAGCTTCGTCAGTAATCTGTAAACGTGATTACATTTTGTCCATATCTGACTATGAGCAAAGATGACTGGATATATCTCGAGGACGCAGTTTATACACGATTATGTAAAATATACAATAAATAATACATAATCTTGTTTCTTAATGGCAAGTTTCTTTATCAATGACCACTGTTATGTATTTGCGCAATTACGATGTAGTTCTATTGGACAATTATAAATAGTTTAAGATTAAGTCGAACAAGTAATTATACCATCGTGTCTCATAGTTTCGGCGCCACCGTCGGTGTAGGCGACGTAATGCCAAGGCTGCGGGTAATGGTGTTCGGCCAATTTATATCATATTACCACCTGCTTCGTAGGTGTCGATTATTCACTACGCGGTTCTTGTAAGGCGGGTTGCACACTGTTAAACAGACAACCAATATTTGCTCAGGAGACAATGTAGCATTGAGGTTGCACACTGTAAAACAGACTACCATGTTAAGGTTTCCTAAACAAAGTTACATTGAAACAGACGCCCGTTTTAAAATAATTGCTGATCTAAGTCAGCACAACTCCAGAATGTAGCTTTTTATGACCACCACATTGGACATATTAAAAGGATCGCAAACAGGAGAATACAGAATTTGTCCCCTCGACTTACAAATTCCGTAACTAAGATAGTCAGCTAAGACGTATCCAGGCAAAAGCATGGAGCGAGTAGAAATAACCACAGGATGATTAAGTTTAGGATTACGTTTAGTTACGGCATTGGTATAACAGAGATCTTTCAAAACCAGAATCAGAATGTTTTATTGTTAGTATTCCCTGCTTATTGGACAAAAATACGTCTACGTCATCATTAACAGCGTTCTTGTTACGTCTGCGAATTGAAAAATTATTTAAGCACAGCAGATTTTTTAAAATTGTTAGTAGGTACTCCATGGACAACTAGACGTCTGCGTCAGCAACCAGTATCCTTGTCACGTCAACCATGTGCACTAGCCCTAAGATCGTAGTGAGCGATTAGCTGGGAACGACATTGAATATGCCTATTGTTGCATCTCCAGATACGACGTTCCAATATCGTGGCGAAGTGATTTACAATGTCAGTTTTTTGGTTGTCCTATGTCGAACAACTTTTTGTGCTGACGTTATGTTGCTGACGTTGAATCCAATGATTTATGAGTAAAAAGAAAGATGTCACTAGCGTGCGAAGAGTGGGACTGTCAAACTTTGCTAATTGTCCTACTTTTAATGTAGCTATCTCATTCTGTGTTATACGTTCCGTAATTATCTATCTCGTCCATAGTTACATACAAAATGTCATCGTAGTAGATCCAAACGCTCGCATTGTATGAACGGAACGCATCTTTAGTTTTAATATCTTTGGTTGAATCGATGTAATTTGTTAATCAAATTTTACAGTAATCATCCAGCAGTTCCACAGTAAATTACGTTTTATTAGTCCAGGAATTTTGGTACCAGTTTCACCATCTTTGATGTGGCATCTCTTATGTAGCTGACTAGTAATTTTACCTCGTATGTAGATTAACGGTGTTGACTACCTAAACTAACGAATAATGACTTATAACACTAGCA
Organism: Ochlodes sylvanus; assembly: GCA_905404295.2. Lineage (NCBI taxonomy): Eukaryota > Metazoa > Arthropoda > Insecta > Lepidoptera > Hesperiidae > Ochlodes > Ochlodes sylvanus. The sequence continues at coordinate 10,285,424 of FR990144.1, forward strand.
TACTAGCCTTTTATATCATTACCTGGATTTGAATAACAATGTAATCTATTTTGAGGTATGTTTTATGGACTTGAAACAGGATTTTAAGTTCACTGTAATTTATTACACAAAAGTTTTGTGATTTTTATTACTATATATTTGCTAACTTTTCTACCGATAAAATCGTCAAAAATCACCCGTTAAAGCCTTCAATGTGTCAGTCTTTAAATACCGCTTATTGTTATCTAATAACAGCTTCTGTGAAATTGTCATCAGCAGATCAGCGAGTGGTCAGAATAACAACGGTGTGGCGTGGTGGTGACAGTCAGCCGCGCTGTTCTGAGAAGTTAATCTCTCAGCTGCCATCCGTCAGCGTCGCTTGAATCACAAACACTATCTGCATCTCTGCATTGTGAAGCGGATATTTAAAAGTTCTTCTCCTTTGGATTAGTAGCGTAGGCGGGTTTCGTTTAAACTCATACTTGAAATGTTGATTTTATGTACCTACGTATTTATCCAAATACTTTGGTCGTATTCAGGGGGTCTAGAATTTCCATGCCGGCAAATCTCGTGCTTGATTCAGCGCAAACCCAAACAAGTTATAGAGTTCTGGAGTTTGATAGTAATTGTTTTTCTTGGACAACGCATTGGTGATTCGTTTGGTGTTATTTTTGTGCATGAGCGACGGTGATCACTTGCCTTCGGGTGGCACGTCTGTTTGCTTGTCGGCTAAGAACGTAAAAAAACTGTGGCAATGCATTATTTTGTGAATTCGTATTGGTAAAAGTAATGTGAAAATACTGCAGTGAATATTGAGATCATCGCATTCAGACAGTCGTATCTAGTTACATACAAACAGTAGTAATAGTAAATCTAAAGAGACGTAGCTTACAAGCCGAGCTTTTTTTATTGTCTTTTGCTACCATCTATGACAACTATAACCTGTAAGCGTCACAAAACAACACTCAAGTTGGGACTAAGGGTTATTCCAGTTAATAACGACTGGGTCAGGGACTGTTAGTGATAGTTGGTCCTGGTAGTTGTTGTTAGTAAAAGTCCAATTAGCTATAAATAAAAGTGTCTAGTTCTTATTCGATCACAAAATTGTGTTGCTATTATTATTAAAAATCACATTAATCCACAGCAATATTTCTAACAAAGTTACATATAAATTCCATATGTAAACCGCGATTCATCTCCAGTTATTTATAGCTCGATGAGTCGGTATCTCAAAGATAAATGAATTAACTTATTCACTAAGCGTTGTAGATGGTTATCCCAATTTCTGGAACTGAGCGGTTACGAATGTTCAAGCATTCGAGGCGAGGACGCGTGGGCTGGCATCTGCATGCTCTGAGAGCGGGGTTGGCGCAAGGGAGATCGGCCAGCGATTTAAGGTTTTACGTGGTGTAAGTTAGTGCTTGACTACAATTTTTACGTGGATAGCCGACAAACGAGCGTTTAAGCCAAGTGATGGTAAGTTATCTGCGCCCATGGACATCCAAAAGCTCTAATGATGCGTGGTGGAAAAGCAAGAGACAAATTTGAATAGTATTCATTAATAAGTTTGCAATTTAATGAAACTGAGTGTACCAAATCGTCAATGAAGGAGTATAACTGACAGAAGTTACAGATGAGGCATAAACGTTTAAATATAAACAGCAATATGACAAGCTTGGTTACAGAACTGACAAATATTCATAGTTTATAACTAGCCAATGAATACTGGATGAATAGAGTCGATCTGAAACGTTTCAGTAACTGGTGCAAGATGGATAAGAACGGAACGGACAAGTTCTCGTGTCTTGCACCAAGCACGGTTGGCCTATTATGTTGATCGCAATGAGCGGTAAGGACAACCGGTGATAAAGGTGTAGGTATATAATGAAATTTTAGAAATTCTCGCCGGTGTAGCGATGCTGAGTACGGTGGAGAACGGAGCGGAGTGCGGAGAACGGAGCGGAGTGCGGAGAGCGGAGCGGAGTGCGGAGAGCGGAGCGGAGTGCGGAGAGCGGTGTGCCAACAGGAAACAAGTAGCATTGTCAACTTGTCTCAATCAGACCGGAGCAGTTTCCATAACACTGCTTAGCGAATATTAGTAGCGAGCAAATGATAAATTTAATTTCGATATGCATTTGGTTATTTGTAGTGTCTGCCTGATTTTTATCTAAATAAATTGGATTAAAAGCATCATGCTATAAATTACTCTCTGTCAACATTGTTTCCATTGATAACACGAGGTAATAAAATTCCATAATTATAACTTCCGTATAGGTATTCTTAAACTGGAATTCCATTTCCTTTTTAGTAAATTTAAGATTTTATTTTTAGTCCCTTAATTAAAATTTTATGTATGAGAAATAAATGACCTTATAATTTAAACTATGTTTTTGACTTGCATTAAAGTATCAAATCGTTGAAATACTTGGCTTAGTTAATTAATTTCCATGACGGAGTCTCGTTAATGTATTTCTTTATATATTTTCTCTTGGTTCTTGATCACCGCATCGATGGTGGTTTTTGGTTTCTTCACGTTCATGTGCGATTGTGACCACTGAACCTTAGATGGTTCGTCGGGTTTGGCAATGTAAATGAATTTCATTATTACATGATAATTAATGGAAACCGACGTATCAAACCAAGGGTAGAACGAAATCTCCTGAGAAGCTGCTAGCGAAAATATGATTTAAAATTTATTCTAGTCTTTGTTACGAAATATAAGTAAACCAAGCGCTTCTGATTTTAATCGTTATTATGTCGAAAGCTTTTGATGGATATGGATTCGACGCTTGGGTTTGACACAAATTTAGATTTTCACAGTCCCCGTATAAGCAGCATGGTTGATTACGCTCCAATCGTTATATTGCAGCTTAATCTTCTAATTAGTCACAAATACATTGTATTGCAGGCTTGCAGCCAGGTATATCCGTATACAAAAAGGGATAAATCCTTTAACTGCCGCGCTAAATCGTCATTAGCATCAAACCTAAAGGTCCATCGTTTAATACACGTGAGAATACGGCGCGTGATCTCGCCTCGCTTGTGCGGATTATGTACTAAACCGGGTTTTGTAATGACGACTCCGGTTCAAAGTTTGAAGCGGAACCGAATTCGTTGATCACTTGTCTGATCAAAAAGTCCTTTATGATTGAATTTATTGATCAATTGTTTCGTAATTTTTTTTTTCGATTGTAGCCGAATAAAAATACTGACAATTATAAAATTACTAACTGTCCCGGCAAACTTTGTACCGCACTATCTATATCTATGTATCTTCTATATCTATACTAATAATAAATCTGTAACTGGTCGCTGTCTGCACATAGAAGATATATGAGAACGACTGTATTGAATAAATGAATAAATGTAAGATACATAAACTAAGGTAAACAAAAATAAACACAGTCACGAAAGAAAACACTGTCGTTAATAATTCGACTCAATTATATTGCTATGGATAATATTTTTTTCTTTAATATTATTATCCTATTCCGGACGAAATCTAAAAACACAAAATCATAAAATTGGTCCAGCCGTTCTTGAGTGATATGTATCGTAATTAACACGACTTTTTTTATATATATAAAGCATATTTTATCCCCCTTCTATTTCTGTATGTTGCAGTTTACATTTTATTACATTATTTATTCTTTCTTGTCTCTTTTTTGTTGGTTAGCATGGTGCCTTTAGTGTTACTAACATAGATGCCGTCCGTGATCAATGTCTACTAAACTTGTTCGACTATTTTATTTACATAAAAAATAATAAGTACAAATTGTCTCAACGTTTCTTTAACCAAAGATAACAAAGTAGCTTTCATCCCAAACACTTGAGACCTTTCTAAAATTAAAAACGGACGTTTAAATTCTAAATACTGCTACTAGGTAAAGGCTTTTGCAACATGCAATTTAACTCACGCACATCCTTGATATCGGATGTTTCAAAACTTGGTATTTAAATTCTGATAAATACTTAAAGTCAGTAATTAAATGTAAATTATTATTTAAAGAGCAACTTAGAATGTTTAAACAAATTATCTGCTCAATCATTCGGTATTTAAGACTATGTCGTCACAATGTTTTGAAATATCTTTTTAAAATAAATCACTGAATAAATAAATCGTTAAAAGATTATAATTATTGCGAAATATTTGTCGGTGTTTCCTTCCACTTTAACACAACTATCTTCAAGAACAGTGAATAGGCATTAGTTACTAATTTATGTGCGCTTTCAAATCGGACTTCATTGCCAGTTGCCACTTAACCACCAGCCCCACGCCCAGATGGTCTGTTGTCAAACATTAATACATTAAATTTTGAGTAAAATAGTGGTTAAAATAAAATAGCGGAAGCGCTCATAGCCAGGCGGCTTGCGGTCGGTAGTTGGATGGGAGACCGATAGTGGCTATTCTTGGGCGCTTCCGTGCTTCGGAGGACACGTAAAGACGTTGTTACCATTTGTTAGCGGTCATTAAGCCTTCGGGCGGCATAAAAATTTCCGACACTTGGGTTGGGCGCTGACCCCTCCAATCCGCACGCGGAGCAGCGTTAGAGTATGCTCTAGGCCTCCTACGATGTGAGGAGAGACCCGTGCTCAGTAGTGGCCTAGTGGGCCATTGATGGGTTGAAGCTAAGTGGTAAATTAAACATCAATCTAGAACGGAGCACAGTGCAAACTATATTTATGCTATGATCATTTTGGTTTCTTACGGAAAACAGAATAATGTTGTCATATCAGATCTATTCTGATTGTTGTTTCTACTTTCCAATCAAAACAAAAACGGTACCAATATCGATTGCAATAATTAATGTTTGAATCTAAGGTTAAATTAATTTGGTCTTTAAGGATTACAACAATAAAATACAAAAATGGTGACGTCAAAGCTTGTTGTGATATTGACATATGCATTCGATATTTTTAAATTGACGTCATCAAAGGACGCGTACCTACTTTAGAACCTGATTGTGACGCCTCTAACCAAAGATTAAGATATGATAGCTATATCATTGCCTTTAACTTAAAACCTGAATCACAGTGGGCATCGTTTCTAGCAAGCATGGTTTCTACCCAAGCAGGCTTTACAACAGAGATAGCCGCCAAACTATTCGTCATAGCTGGGATCTTGAGTCTTTTTTTTCCCTTTTTTTTCTTTACCGGCGACGCATCGGTGATCCCTTTGGTAATACTGACATCGTCTGGTCTACAGGCAACGCTGACCGATTACTACAAGGTGGCGCGTCTGCTCGGTTTTCGATTATTAACCCAATTTCTTCACTGATTTAGGTACTAACTATAATGTCATCAGATATGTTATCAGCAAACAAAGAGCATTGGTAATTAGTTACATTTGCAGTTAATTGGTATGTCATTAATATAAATAATGAATAGAAGCGGCTCTTAAACACTTCCTTGCGGAATATAAATCAACTAAATAATTAATAAACATTGTAACTGTTACGGGTTGCAAAGATGATGGTGATGATGATAAATAAAAATGTATAATTGTTACAGAGGCAAGATGGAGAGTAGAGTGGGGTTGGACTACATAGTAGAACACGCCGAGTACGCCGGCAAGCTCGCCGCAGCCCTCACCTCCCCCACTGCTGCTGTTAAAAAACAAGTAAGTCATGATACTCTCGCTTAAACTTTTTATAGTTTCTGTGTCGTATAGTTGTGGTACGTCATATAAGCCTTTTGAAAGCCTTTTTAATTAGAGAGGTTACTCTTAAAAAAATATTAGTCCCCTTTTCGGCCCCATCCTCAGCCCGGATTTAACACGTTCGCTGCGGAGCTCGTATAGGTATGTACGTCATGTTTGTTCCATAGGAAATTACGATCGCCGCAGCGGATGTGTTACTATAATTACTCTTCCCAGATATGCTTTGATTCCCTGTTTCTTTAGCCACTCCACTTCAATTGTTTATATCTGCGGGAAATTTCAGCTACCGTAGTTTGTCTACGGATTTGGCCATTGTGTCTCCATTAGGACAGCTGGATAGCATCATAGCATCTAATCAGCATTATTATTTCCCAGGTGTTCGAACTCCTGTCCGCACTATGTGTCTACAACGCGGATGGGTACGCGAGAGCAGTGGACACGCTCGACCGGTACAAGGTAACTTTACTTTTGTTGTTAATTGTATTTGTATTAGGAGTTACATTGAAGAAGTCCATTGTTATTGGGTTTATAATTATTAGTCTATCTAGCGACCGCGACTAGAATGTATGATGGGAAGACATGCGTGGAACGTCTTGCATGATAATTCTTCCATCCTTTGTTATTCAGTCAAAGCAGTAGTTTCTTCTTTATTTCGTGAGTTAGTACATGGTTCTTTAGCCTGTCCTACATTTTGCAGGTACTTTGCCACTAACACTATCATCAGTATCCTCTTCATCTGGTATTTCCCCAGGCCTTGAAGGGCGACCGCTACCGGCTGCGGGTGGTGGTGGAGGAGCTTAAGAACGCCTCCACTATCGACTACAAGACCGCGCTCGTCGCCTTCATCAACTGCCTCATCATCTCCGCTCCTCGTCTGCCTGACAGGATACACGTCAGGAATGAGTTCATTGGTAAGGCCATTTTGTATTTTACCTTGCATAATAAATACAATGCTTAACTTATGTACCTACCTGTAATTATGATTTTGAACAAAAATCTTTAAGTCTTTCTTTTTGAACAAAAGTTTTAAATTTAAGTAAAAAATTTGGAGGAAAACCTAATTATGAAATTTGGGTAACCTACTTTTGGAGCATAAAAACTTATTGATTTTGTATTAGAAGATAGAATAACCACTGATATGGTTGTAATACTTACATAAGTGTGTGATTCTTTATTGCCTTTACTTGATTTCTTTCTCTGAGGTATACTTAACAAGATTTTCTTATATGTTACAGGCTTAGGACTTCTACCAACACTAAGCAACTTAAGGTAAGCGAACTATATTTAATATTTTCTGGATTAAGAGCTTGCAACTGACATAAATTAGATGAATTTAGGGATTAGTTTATTAAAACAGAGACAATTGCAAGAGAGACGTCATTAACAAGACGTGTAATCATTTCTCCAAAATGAAAAGTAAATTATTATAACACACCCAGTAGAACTTCTATTCACTGAGCGTTCTTCTCTATAAACTTATCGTACTCGTCTTTAATGAGGATTACTGCTTCCGAATTTTGGGCATATTTTGCATCAACTTTACGGCAAATATTTTTTCTATTAGAATACATTTTAAAATTACCAAACGATTTATATCATCAAAGTTGTCGACCTCTCAGTTTGCAGTCAATGTTATACATCTCATCTCCCAGTAATCCGGCGAACAATCAAGCATGACGTAGGCTAACGATCCCACGATGTCAGATTGACCGACAGCAGACAGAGACCGAACCAACCTGCGCCCGCTCAGGCGGAACGACAACAATTTGTCATTGCTAATGTATGTCTGGCGATATAGAGTGATCTGAACACGGATTAGGATACTATGTATGTCTAAGCGTCGATGAATACATATAAAAAATATGGACTCTTACTAACAATTACTAACCGGACTATTACTAACAACAACTAACAGGATTAACATTCACTAAAAGTCCCTGTCCCAGGCCTCATGCTTACAAACTAACCAGCTAATGTTCTAACACCGTCACCTAACCGGACTAACTGTCCCAGTCCCCATATGAGTCTTGTTCTAAGTCGATCACAATTGTGATGGGCGGCAAGCGGAAGGTGGCTGCATGCTCGTTTGCTACCTTAATTCCATAAAAAAATAGTAACAAACTAAGGCCTGATAAGCAAAAAGCAAATTAATGTCGTGTAGGTTTTGATTTTGTAAAATTTCATATGATAGAGCAAGTTTAAATCCGGTTGGATTTAGAAATTGGCTTAACATTGTTAATCCAATATTATTCATTAGCAAACATTACTGACAAATTAATCTCGTAATATAAATAAATAATTATAACAAACAGCTACACGGCGTTGTCAATGTTGTCATTCATTAATCCGTATCCTATGAGTGTTGGGGTAAACCGGTTCCGATAGCGGACAGTAGATACAGGAAACAATAAATATATGCAAATGAAACCAACTGTCGAATTTTTAGAAAAGGCCAAACGCGTTTTAAACGTTTAACAGTTTTGTAACTTAGAAACCGGTTTGGGGTTGATAAAGCTATAAACTGCACATGTAGGCACGGCTTTATCCTATCCATGGTAAGCTGGTATCCTCCTCTCAGGGTGCGTTGCAGGTCAAATGACAAAACTTCGAGCTTTTTTGGATGTCATTGTTAAATTTTTTAATGTAAATAGTTGATGACAACGAGCACGTGGGCCTCCTGATGATGAATGGCCGAAGCTGTCCATGGTCATAATTAATTCTAAATCAAATGATCATCATCGATGTATTGCAGGATTTGCAGGAGGAGAGATCCTCATTACTATTATTGATCATTATCAGGGCATTTTTTTATAATAAAATAGATGCAAACAGGTCTACCGTCCATCTGATGGTGAGTGTCGCTGTCGTCTATGCATAGCATCAAAGGAGCTGCAGATACGATGCCGGCCTTGAACTAAAGCTACTCCCCGAGCTACCAATATTCTTCCAAAACCTATTCAGGAGTTGAGATATCAACGATCTGGTATACAATAGGTTGTTTAGCCTTGAACGGTTGTTGATATTTACGACATACGCTGATCATACGAACGTAGCGACGAAGACCAAAACAACAGGCATGCACCGGTGTTGCTAACCGGCTATCAACATAAAAGAATATTATGTTGGATCAGTCTTTCAACAAATAAACTAAACATTTAAAATGTTAACAGACCTGTTTCTAAGTTACCGGGAAAAACACAAAAACGGCGGGTCGCGTGGGAGAACCGCTTTGGCTAAATATGGCACGGGGCCCGCGATTATGTATAATATTACAAGACCCAATAGGGCTTACACATCATACGGGTTAATTGGCTACAATCACGATCAGTGGATTAATAGAAAATAAGTTTTCAGAAGTTTTTAGAACTACAAAGGGATCTAACTAACATAATTTTTATTACTATTTAATTAGAAAGGTAAGCCAATCGAATTAAATTTAAAGAACATAAGATAAACATTATCAATGTAAATATCAACAATATCAACAACAACAAACAAAAAGAAAACAACTTGAGTGCCTGAGCAGTGATAACAGATGGGACTGGTTTAACCAATAAAATTTAATAAAGTTACAGTAGTCCCCAAAGTAGAACTTAATATCTTATAATCTACAATATTAGGATAGGTACCCTAAGCCCACGCACATCTTTAAGCAATCTTTGAGATTAAAGCCGTGAAATCCTTTCCAGTTACTTGAGTTTGCAATTTGCAAGATCCGGAAACTAGAACTAACGCAGCGATGTGAAATTGGATATCTTTTCTAGCAACACATTTCCTAAATACGTCAAACGAAGGCTAGGTAGGTTCTGCTTAACCTTAATATTTGCTCTCGAACTTTAAAGATGGGTGTTATGGTAATTTTACATAAATGTGTGTATGCTCTATAATATGCAATAGTTCCAAAAAATTGCCAACCCTATTGAACTGACCACTCGCATCCGTTTCACTTCGACGCTCTTTTATACGAAACTTTACGAACGACGACTTTTTGAACTGCCCGTGTACCGGTGAGAGTGGGCGTGTGTTTCTATTAAGCAATTAATATCACATAAATATTTATAATGAACAACGCGTTTCTCCATATCCTCTGTAAGTAATCGTTCATGGTCAATATGACATATGATTTCGAAATTTTCCCGTATGTAGTACCTACTGAATGGAAGAGAAATCGAAAAACTTTAATATTAATAGTAAATACATCTAAATTTCTTGTTTTCTTCTTAACTTGCCTATATTTCGAAGATTTGACATTAAATATTATATCATACTTTAGGATAAGTTGACCATGACTGATTCCTTTCATAATTATTGTTAAAACAAAAATAAAATAGAGAATTTACGTTTAAAACTGGTTAGAACCCATAAAGAGTTCTTTTCTCTTCTCTATTTCCAAAAAAAAACAATTAGGTACCTATTAAGTACCATAAGAATAATAAAAAACATTTTATTTTTTTATATTCGTAATTCAAAAATAAAATTTCTTATTTATAGTATTCAAAAGCCTCTAAAATTATCACTTCTTCCAGACATGAAGCCGCAAGCCATCCAGATCTTGGAGTCCAGCTCGATGTGTTTGAGGAGCAGCGGGAGAGCGATGAGGCACAGGGTCCCGGCGGCATCAACCTCAACTCTCATCTTGATGTCTTCTACGCTATTCTTAAGCAGGTAACCAAGAAGAAGAGAGGGAGAAGGGAGAACTATACGCTAGAATATCCTTGATAATGGGACCACATTAATTTGCGTGGCGTTTAATATTCGGTTTCTATTTACATCGAAGGTTGTTTTAAAATGGTTATTGGGCAGACCATAACCAATATGTTCACGTTCAAGATCTTTAGATGTTACCTTGGTAAGTCTATAATATTGTGAGCCTCGAGATTATTAGGTCTTCCATAAATAACTATAAAGCCGGATAAAATAATAAAATCGTTGAAGAAAAAGGTGGATAAACTTAGGAAAGTGAGATTCCCTTCTTTACAGGTACATAATATACGTAAAATATTTATTTCCAGGTGGCAGACACGCCCCAAGAAATTCCATTCCTCAGTATTCTGCAGCACTTACTCAGAATAGACCCAAAAGAAGCAGTCAGTGACATCGTGTGGGACACGGCCGAGACCCTGGTCCATCGCGCCACGCTCCTGGAGACGAGAGAAGATGCTGCTAAGTTACTTCGGGCTCCAAGTGTCCAAGTTAGTCGAGATGATTTAAATTTTAAAGGAATTATGTAACTTATTATCTTGTTTATTCGAGGAGCACTAATTGCTATAAGTTACTGCTAAGAAAATTATTTCGGGTAAGTAATAAATGAGTAGCTGTCTTAGATAAATTCATTAAATTTATTCTATCGAATTTCTTATTTATAATTTCAAAACCGTAGCTTTTGCACGTTTTATTAAATAAGACATATTTAATAAGAGTGGATTCGTCAAATGCTTTAGATAACTGAAGTATACAAATTACAGGCAAAAATGGGCTGTACATGCCAACACAGAGAGACGTCTGGAGCAGCCAGGAAACAGAGCTTGCAGAGGGCCTTGTCCCCCCCTCCACCCCCACCAGCACCGGCGCCACCACCTGGTAAACACCACAGTATCATTTTTTATTTGGCATACCTCAGGGCTGATGTTTTGGTCTTGTTAATTCACCATTATTACCAGATTTTATAATTATTTGTCACATTTTATACTGACAAACGTTTATAATTCAAGGGTGTAATTGGGGGCAAATATGGTAGTGTTCGCCAGTGAGCTGGGGTGCTCAGAGTTACCAAAAGTTTGCAATGAACTAAAACTCGCTAGTTCAAGACATACACGTCAAACGTATCCGTTTCCAGCTATGCCGCCGCCCCCGGCGCCGCCCGCTCCCCCCGCGCCCCCGCCGCCCGGCGCGCGCGGCCCGCCGCCGCCCCCTCCCCCCGCGGCGCCCTCCCCGCCGCCCGTGCCCGCGCTCGACATCAAGCTGCCGCAGCAGGAGACCCCGCTGCCTAAGACAAAGATGAAAACCATAAACTGGAACAAGATCCCTAACAATAAAGTAAGTTATGCACCTTAAACGTGTATGCATTTTCATCGTCATCAATAAATGATAAATCATACTATCACTAGGACTTTTTCACCAGTACAATGAAGTTTGGTGCTCTATTACTGATCTTGAGTGCTTCATTGTGGGATGGCAAATTTCAGACAGTTCAAACTTTATCAAGAAGAATAAAATTTTCTTTTGAAGAAATTATCTGCGCTCAAAAAAAACATGATTTTTAAGTACAAACATTAACAAACAAACGGGGAATGGGTGATTTCGATAGTAAAATCTTAGGTAGGTATTATTTTTTCTTTCTGATAAAAGATGCTACTGACTAAGTAAGCGGTTAACCCATCCATTATTTACTAACCAGAATCAGTTATATCTGTACCTAATAACAGTTGTTCATCTGATTCCAGGTAATAGGCCAAAACAACATCTGGTCCATAGTGGCGTCCAGCCACAAACACTCCCCCAAGACTGAGCTCGATTGGAGCGAGATCGAGGGACTGTTTTGTCAACAGGTAAATAATACTTGGCTTCTTTTTTATTTCAGTCGCGACTTCGGCTGGGAGGAGCAATTGTTGAACCGGATTTACGGGAATAAAAAGTAAACTAAATAATGTGCACACACTACTCTAATAATTATGTAGGTATAACGTTTCGTCTAAATCTTAAATCTCTAGCCTTGTTTTTGGAATTGGGTAATAAATTTTCAAACATACAATTTTTTTTATGGTTTGCCATAAAAAATTACAGTAAGTCATAACCCAGCAGTAGGATCCCCTATTTTTTCCAAGAACAAACATGTTTCCGCCACATAAATGGGATTCGATCGGAATCTCTCGCTTCGCAGGGTCTCTACCAAAGTCATCCACTCGTCATCATGGTCTGATGATCTGTTCAAAATTTCCCCAGATCCAACCACCTGGTTCCGCGGGCTCGTCACCTCGTCTCGGCAGAAGCCCCATCTGCGACAGCTCCGGCGAACGGAAGCCCAGGAAGGAGTCGTCAGAGATCACCTTACTGGACGGCAAGCGGAGTTTGAATGTCAACATCTTTTTGAAGCAATTCCGAAGGTATTCATTGATTTTTTTACCCGAATTTGTCCTTTGTGTATTATTTATGTTCAATTTTTTATGAATGAACCACAACATAATCCGGGTCTTTCCTCGGGTAATTAAAGTTGGTTCAGTGTCACCTGAAGCACGAAAACGGTTAAGAAGTTCTTGACACAGATAAATCCACGGTCCAAAAGCAATCAATTATTTGACAAATACTCTGGTATACAACTCGGCACGCTTAGATTTCGCCTGGCATTCAGGGTCACTGCCAACTGGACAAGATCAACAAATTAAATATTATACACAATAACATCTATCTAAGCTAAACATTACCTAAGATAAGCTTTAAGGTTTTTATCATTATTGATGTAAAACTGTCTGGTCGTGGTCAGCTCCAACGAAGATATAATCCAGCTGATCCGCGAGGGCGCGCACGACGACATCGGCGCGGAGAAGCTGCGCGGGCTGCTCAAGATCCTGCCCGAGCTGGACGAGGGCGAGATGCTGCGCGCCTTCAGCGGGGACGTCTCCAAGCTGGGGAACGCTGAGAAGTTTCTGCTGCAGCTCATACAGCTACCGAAGTTAGTAATTTATTAAATTCGAAACCATTATAAATAATAATAAATCATAAATAACGCTACACACTCATACCCCTTTAGGATTCCCTGTGCCGTGGATGCCATGGACATCACACAGGACAGAAACAAACACCCAGACCAAGAACGGAAATTTAAATTCATCATTCTTTCCGCCTCGCTGGGAATCGAACCCAGGACCCTCGGAACGGCGATCTGGCGTGTTAACTGGATGCACTGTTACTCTTATGCACTTCGTTTTGCGATGTTCTCCAAACGTTTCGGGAAAATTTAAAAAGGAACGATGATAAGAAACTTCTCGACATATCTATTTAAAAAATATGCACCATGTATCCTGTTAAAACTCGTTACCTTCCGCTTTTTTGCGGGCATCGTTTGGAGATAGATACCTTTGGTGTTATTAATTTCCATGGTCACAATGGCCATCATGAGACTCGTCTGCCGGCAATGCATTAAACACATAAAAACGCTATTTTTCTTTCAAAAACAGTAAATGTTACTGAATATGTTGAAGTATTTTTCTACTATAATGTAATATCTGTTCGTTTTAGTTACAAACTGCGCATCGAATGCATGCTGCTGAAGGAGGAGTGGGCGTCGACGGCGGGCTACCTGGAGAGCGCCATCAACGCCATCCTGGTCGCTGGGGACGACCTCATGTCTTCCAGAGCCATTCAGGTAATTAATAACTGAATAATAATAATTAGATTACATTGTGCTGTCGTTACATATATTATGTAAATAATTAAATATATTTACATTATTTGTTGCATTGAGTGTTTGAATCGAATTCCTATGAAAATTTTCATTTTTCTCTTGGTAATTATATTTTTATTCTTAATTTTTTTCGGTTTCTAAAATATATCATTTTATACAGCACTCTTTCCACTATCCACCTTTTAACCTTTCTTTTTACTTTTCTTTGTTTTACTTTTTTCTTTAGTCTTTATTTTTCTTGTACTTGTAATAAGCCATTTTTCATTATCTAATACAATGTAACACATGCAATTCTGTTTTATTTTCCATTTTCACCGATCATTACGGTGGTGTATTGACTGCGCCCCCCGTGTGTGCAGGAGGTGCTCTACATCGCGCTGATCGCGGGCAACTTCCTGAACGCGGGCGGGTACGCGGGCGGCGCGGCCGGCGTCAAGCTGCCCTCGCTGCAGAAGCTGTCCGACATCCGCGCCAACAAGCCCGGCATGAACCTGATGCACTACGTCGCCATGGTAACCGGCTTACTTCAATACTAGTCCATTAGCAAGTAGACGAGCCACCTGATGGTAAGTGGTGACGTCGTCCATCGATATCAGTTACACCAGAGGCATTGCAGGATGCTTTGCGCCGAGAAAGAAGACACAAGCTCCCAGGAACACGCCAAGTAACTTGACAGATTCACTATCGACAGGAGTTTAGGCAACATTTACAGCTACAATCTATCCGATAACATTTGAAGCACTCATATCCCGGCGGCTTGCGTCGGTCCTAAGTGATCTAGGTAGTTGGATGGTGATCGCTAGTGGCAAAATTTCTTGAGCGCTTTCATGCTTCGGAGGGCACGTTATGCCGTTCGTCCCGGTTGTTACCATTAGGTAGCAGTCCTTAAGCCATGACGTTCTTTGCTCATGGATGACGTTGTATTGTTTGTTGGCCAGCAAGCGGAGCGCAAGAACAAGGAGCTGGTGCACTTCGCGGACGACACCCGGGTGCTGGAGGAGGCGGCGCGCGCCAGCGTGGAGCAGCTGCACAACGAGATCAACACGCTCGGGCTGCGCATCGCCGCGCTCAAGAAGGAGATCCAGTGCACCGCGCAGCAGGACATCAAGGACCAGATGGGAGACTTCCTTCAGGTAATCTCAATATAAAAGGAGAAGCTGACTGACTGACTGACATAACCCTTATAGCTTAGGCCCTGCGTTTATATTATAAACGCAGGGCCTTATAGCTTAGGCCCTGCGTTTATATTATAAACGCAGGGCCTAAGCTATAAGGGTTGGAAACTTGAAATTTTGCACACGGGTTCCTTTTATAACGTAGGGGAGCAATAAGAAAGGATTTTTGAAAATTCACCCCCTAACGGGGTAAAACGGGGGTGCAAAGTTAGTATGAAACTTTGCCGTTTTTGAAGTTATTCTAATGAAATTCAGTATGAAAGTTTTTCATTCCAAGCCATGATACATAAATATAAAATATTTTTTCGAAAATCATCCCTTAAGCGAGTAAAAGGGGGGTGCAAATTTAGTATGAAAGTTCTCTGATTTTATCAACTTTTCTATATTTTCTATATTTTGATTTTTGGCGGGCGAAGCCGCGGGGAAAAGCTTGTCTAAATATTATATAAATCATAAGTGATCATGAGTGATCAAAAATTGGTTTAGACAGACGCACAGACCCGTTAAACTTATAACACCCTTATTTTTGTATGTAATAAAGACTGGTACTGCGCAGGTGGCGGAGCGGGAAATATCGGCCCTGAACAAAGACATGGAGGAAGTGGAGAGCCTGCGCAAGCAACTGGCCGAGTTCTTCTGCGAGGACCCCGTCGCCTTCAAACTGGAGGAATGCTTTAAGGTTGTTTATATTTTATTGACTAAATCATTACTGCAAAATATTGAAGTGTATATATTTTAAGCTGTTAAAATTTGCTATTGATTGATGAATCTTAGAACATTCGATTTATTTGTTTAAAGTAAACAAACAGGTTAGCAATTGATTTAGTTTGATTAGATTGGCACAAGATGGCGCTGTCACCCTGTTATTTTTTTTATGAGCAATAATATTGTACGTTGTAGATCTTCGTGTCGTTCTGCACGAAGTTCAAGTCGGCGGTGAGCGACAACGAGCGGCGCCGCGCCAACGAGGAGCAGGCGGCGGCGCGGCGCCGCGCGCGGGACGCCGCCGCCGCCAAGGCCAGGCCTGGTGAGTGCTGGCTTGGACCAGCGAACCTTCGCTGGGGCCTCGCGAGTGTATTGTGATCAGTAACGTAGCCTAGTTGTTAGTGAGCCGGTCTGCGCAGGGGTCGGTTTCCGGCAGGCGCAGATATTATGTAACATAATGTCATCATCATTGGTGGTCTTTAGTTGTTTACAAAAAATACCTCAATGTGCTTTGTTGTGTGTTGCATGACACGGCCGAGAGGAAAATATCATACCTAATTAAGATTCAAACGATCATCTGAAAATACGTACAGATACATACCACGTAATACCACGTAAATAATTATGTACTACGTAACAGTGGTGTCAGAAGTGGGATGCGAACCCACGCCGACACATATTTGCACGGTGCTTCCACCGGTGGAACTAACTTCTGTGTCGTGAATTAGTGAAGGTCGTTGGGACATGCAACGCTTTCTATAGCATCATTGTAACAAAGTATCTCAATTTTTTTATCAATTACATGTTAATGCTCGACCACCATCCCACCTGATGGTAAGTGGTGATGTAGTGTAGATGGTACAGCGCACTAACTTAATAAAAGCCTATTCATTGTTGATGTGAAGACACCAACATTATAATCTAATGGGACCACCGACGCTGGCAATTCATCCCACTCTTCCGCCGTCCGCATAATAAATGACGAACGAAAGCGCGCCGTCCGTCCCGGTGGGATGTTAAAGACGAACAACGAAACAACGATACTGTAAAACATCTTATCTTAGACCTCAGTGGAAAAAACCACTTAGGACGACCCCAACCCTCACTCATGAGGAAACGCCGTAGTAGAAGAGGGTATGACCCCGTGGTATGTCACCAGGCGGCAGCATGTGCAGCACGCCGGTGTCGGAGTGCGAGTCGCTGATGGAGTCGCTGCTGCTGGACATCCGCAACGGGCTGGGCCGGCGCTCGCTGCGACGGCGCGAGCCCTCGCCCTCGCCCGACGTGACGCCCACGGGCAGCCTGCGCCGCCGCAGCCGCGCCAGCCCCGCCCACGACGAGGAGGGGCTGCTCGAGTTCCTGCGGCACTCCTCGCCCGCCGCCAACGACTTGCGCGAGCGTAGCGCCTGGGGGAGTCTGGGTAAGGCGATTGGGATATTTGCTGAATGAGGGTACCCACAATTTGATAACGATTTTTTACCAAAGCGGGGTTATGTAGTGGTTTGATACACACAAACACACGTACCTGATAGTGAGTATATTCTATGTATATAGAGTATTTCTAGGCAGTAAAAAGGAGTGTCGTTGCAAAAGCGAATGGAAACACTGATTCCAGCAGATGATCAGAGTTAGGTCCCCATTAGAGTTTCAAAATCAACCGTTGATCAAGCATGGCCTAAGAAGTCTAATAATGTAGATTGCATTTATCAGAGCATCCGACTGTCCACTTCAGAACTATAGGTATTCTCCAAGGTAAATTCTTTTTTGTATTGACCAGATCGGTCCTGGTCCCGACGTGGACCAACGCGCCCCAAGCTGGAGGTTCCCGAACGGGAACGCGGCGCAGAACCTCGCGCGGAACAAGATCAGAACACCGACGCTAACAGTAAACCTAAGTAAGTATCCGGTTATTGACGAAGTTGTAATTGTAGTTTCCTTATGCCCAAGAGGGCTCCGTCTTAGGTATAATATTATGGATTATACAGGTTTCAGTAACCCACATTGGGATTGGTATTGCTATGGATGTCAGTGATAAGAGAACATACCCATATTACGTACCCCATTTCTCCCTACCCGTCCCAGTCCTTCCAACGAAACCAACTAACGTTCTTGATAAAACCCTATGCTAACTGGACTAAAAATCCTAGTCCCGTGAGTCTTATTCTACGTCGATCAAAATCATAGGCGGCAGCGGAAGGGTGGTCCCGCGTGCTCGTCTGCTATCGTAGATCCATAAACACTAATGTGTGTATGTGTGTGTGTGTGTGTGTGTGTGTGCAGGGAGTGGAGACAGAAGATCGAGTGCTGGCTGCGCGCCAACAGCCAGGAGGAGAAGCGAGACGCGGAGCTGCGCGAGCGCGCGCGCCGCCTGCAGGCCAACCGGCGCTCCTTGGAAAACGACTCCGGTAACGCCCCAACACCCACAACTATCCCCTTCCGGGCACGCGTCTCCTTTCACAACGTGAGGGGCATGGCCTAAAGTCTCCCACGTTGGCTAAGTGCGGATTGGTAGATTAGACCTTAGAACGTTATGTTAAACCAATGTTCCAATGTTCACCTTCCACTTGGCTGTCACTTCAAACTTCGATAACACACCTTAATCTAGCATTGTGTTCTAATAAACCGAGCTAGTTACTTATGGCAAATATACTATACAATGAGGGCTAGGTCGAAAAAATTGTAAGGTTTTGACGGTGCCAAAATAAATAAAAATAACCGCTTGCATAATAATATACAAATTCCGACCGTGAACAGTCAGGGATCGGCCGCTCCCCAGGTGGACACCTCGTCTGGCGAGAGATCTCCCTTTGCTAAATATTGATGATAGATTATTTATTTTGTGTGTGTTGTCCAGAGAGCGAACGAAGCACGACCCTGGAGCCACTGCCCGAGGCGCGCGGCGAGTGGCGGCCCGCCGTGCTGCCCGACAGCGACGTCGTCAAGGCCATCGAGACCGTCGAAGGTACCGCCGCCTCCACCACATACTGCTTTACCAATATACCATACGTCATCATCATCATCATCATCACACCCCATATCTGTCCCACTGCTGGGTACGGATCTCCTCTCACAAAGTACGGGGTACAGGCCATAGTTCACCACGCTGGCCAAGTGCGGATTGGCAAACTTCACACAGCTTTAAGAACATTATGGAAAACTCATGATTTAATTCTAATATGCACATAAGTTTTTAAAATTAAAGGTCCGTGAGGGCGGGAGGTATTTTACATATTTTACAGATTATCAACAATAATTATTTTGTTTTCAGATGTTCAACCGCAAAAGAAAGACAGCAGGCTGCCGTGGCGGAAGACGGAGGAGAATGAAGAAATGAGAAGACTCAGGAGACAGCGGTCGCGGCAGCAGATAGAGTCCCCGCAACCGCTGGTCTCCATCACTGAGGAGGAGAAGCGGAAGCTGCCCGACATCACCGTCACTAGAGCTAAGGAAATTAGACTGGAGAAGACCGACAGGGGCGAAATAGATGCTGACAACGTGGAGACACCTCCAGTGCAGAGGAAAATGTTCAACCCTCCACCGGAAAGAGAACCCTGTAGGAAGTTCCAATCGACGGTGCCCAGTAAGCCGGTAAGTGATAAGGCCACCGCAGAAATGAAAGATCTCTGCCAGGAGATCCTGGGAGACGGCCAATTCGACAGGTTTTCAGCTGCGAGAAGAACGAGAAGATACAAGAGAAACGCCGAGTTAAGTTCTCCCGAGGAAGAGAAGAAGCCGGACAGTCCTTCAGAACTACTCGCAGAAACCCAGGTCATCAGGCCGTCGAAGTTGGAAGTCCAGGCTTCGTACCCGGTCGAAGCGCCCAAGGAGGTGGCAGTGGCCAAACCGATAGACGAAGTGGTGAAGGATGAAAAGGAGAACCGATTGAGGCGCTGGCAAGACAGGCTAAAGAACCAAAGCACAGATAATAAAACGCCAACCAAAGATAATAAATCCGTTCCGTACTCCAGGATGCGGAGACAGACTTCGATCAACCAGGAGGACGTGCAGAAGGCGATAAGAGAACTAAAGTCGCCCACGGAGACCCCGACCGGCGTCTGGTCGAGGAACGCGTATAGGAAATCGATGACTGCGAAGATTGAAAAGTCCACTCCGACCCCCACGGAGAGGACGACGTCGCCGCGAATACCCAAGGTGAAGAGCGAGCACGAGCTGAACGACGAAGGGTTCGAGGAGACGCAGAGCCTGAACTCGGAGAGCGCGTCCCAAGGAGCCTCTTCAGGCTGCAACGTCGATTGTGAGTCGCCCGTTCCGAAGAAATCTCCAGATATTCCAAAGAAAGCAACCAAAGAGACGAAGCCGCCACTCCGGACGCCGGTAGATCCGAAGCGGTCTTTTGGGAAGCGGGCGAGCTCGTTGCGAGTAGAGAGATCAGCTTCCAGAGCCTCCCTTCGTAGCTCCAGGAGTTCCCTGAACAGCTCGGCGTCCATCGCCACAGTCAAGCGGGCCCCGGCTCCCGTGAAGCCAGCACCGAAACCGGTTCCGAAGCCAGTGGTCAGGACCCCAGCCTCCAGGTCCTCCTCCAGTGGAAGTTCCATCGGGACCTCCCGGCCGCCGGTCAACCTGAAGTCGACCAACAAAACCTCAGGGTTCATGAGGCCCACGCAGGCCTCCAAAGGAAGAGGCAGCATCACCCCCCAGACCCCAGTACGAGCCAGTGTGAAATGAACCAAATATTGAGCTGACGCGCTCCACCGCCATACTTTCACAGATAAGAGATATTATTTAAGCCCCGGCAGTCTGTAATGCTGGTGATTTAGTGGTTATTACGAAAATTTATTATTAACCAGTGAAAAAAATTATTGGAACCTTCAGATGCAATAGGTGCTAGAATCTCATCGGAAAATCTGAAGTTTTCAATGACTGATTATTTTTTAATCTAAGTTATTAAAATTTTAGATCTGTCTGCGTTAAGATAATTCTGATTGCATTATGGTCATGATTCGACCCGTACGTAACTTTTACGATTGTTTTTTTATTATTTTGTGCCACGATTAAGTACGGGTATTTATTTTATACAATGTATACCAGTGTTTGTAACGAGTGGTGCATTCTGGGTCGCTACATGTCTTTTTATATCGCTGTAACATAACTAGTCTATTTCATTATCTATATATTTAAGAATCAAATACAAAAAGTTTTCAAAATTATCCGTCCAGGTTTGAGAACATTTCTTTTTGTCTTTTTTAAGAATTTGATAGCAAAAAACAGCACTTTTTACATCCCGGATTAGCACATAACACAAGAATTTGTAAGCAACATACTAATATATAATTCATAGTGTATTAGCCGTAAGTAATAATTATAATAGAACATTCTTAAATGATCTGATTTTGATACGTAATACGTTACACATAATTTTATAGATCTTGAACATTGTACGGTCACAAAGTGTATACCCACAGAGTATAATATTGTAAGTTTAACAACGACGTTTTATTGTATGTTTGTTACTAAACTAAATACAATAAACTATATACCACAAATGGCATTTTAATTTATTAAAGTTATGTTATTTAAGTAAAACTTCAAGTCAACGTAGGTAGTTAGGTACCTCCTCGCGAAAAATTATCATCATCGCAACTTTGCAACCCATCTGTCTCACTGTCAATTCTAACGGAATTTTATTATAGATTTTAATACATCTACCCATGAACCAGTCACCAATTTTGCTGAGTCTGAAATTTGGTACAATCAGTTTAGACTTGTTCCTAGTACTAATCATGTGAAGATCAATCTTCTTAAGGAAACTATTTTCGAAGTGATAACTTCTATAGTATCGTTGTGATTTGGAATTCGATGAAACGGAAATTACGCGCAAATGGAATGAACCGGAAACGAAAAAGAGACAGACACATTTTAACGTGGGAGAAAATAAGATAGGAACCATCGGAAAAATGGTGGCTTAAATAAGCGAAGCAAAAATACTGTCAGTCAATATTAATTTGGACTGACAGTATAATTGAACAGGTCGTCGTCGTTGACATGCAGCAGGAATAGAGTTGCGGAGAGAACGGTCCCCTGAGGAACTCTATTGGTTGTCCGGCATATTATGGAGATGATAATTGGAATATTTTCTAGTCTTCTCTTCTGACTTCGTAAAGCGATTTTAATACATTAATTTCTCAAACGAATAACTCGCTCACGTTTACGTAAAATTTATTTCGCAATAACAACAATAACAAAACAGTACATAGAGCAACACAACAACAATTACAGTAACCCAGCATCGACGAGTTCCCTGACCAGATCCGCCATCTTCTTCCTGCACGCCGAGTTGGTCGTGACCACCGGTTTGACGTTGGTCCCGTCGTGCGACTCCGGCTCCTCGCTTTCCTGAAACATGAGTACATAATTCTGCAACCTGTAAAGTATTGAGCATTGTGCCAGATTTAAATTAAATTCGGTTACACTTGTTTAGAGGCCAACATCTCAGTCCTTAAAGGTAGCAACACCCACTAACAACAACTAACACTAACAGGACTATCACTATTATGATAAGTCCATGCCCCAGTCCTTATACCTATTAACAAACTAACCAACTAACGTTATAACACCCTTTGCTGACTGGACTAACCATCCTAGTTCCGATTTGAGTCTTGTTCTGGGTCGGACACAATTGGCTTGGACGGTAGCAGAAGAGTGGTGCTGCACGTCACTCTTTTGCTATCTTAATTCCATAAAAAAAACAATTGCAACACATTATACGGCCCAATGATAAGTAAGTAAAGTTCTGCTCCAGCCAGAAATCAAACTTAGAACCTCTCGCTGGGCCAGGTCAGTACCAGCTAGGCTACGGGATCGTCAAATGCTGTGGTTGCAGTATCTGATCTTCGAGGGTGTCAGCCACATAGAAACGCGAAACTTTATGATGGAAAAATCCGGTTCCTTATAAAAACTGCTATTTTAGTAGTTTCTCAAATAGGAATGAAAATGAGCTCACTTCTTCTGATTGATACAGATTGGGTGCTTCGTCGCTGTCACATGTCATGATGGGGTACATGTCTAGAGCGATGCCAAGTCCGAAGTTACTGCTGCGTCTGAACTCTTCTTGTAACCTGGAATGGTTAAAATTGGTCCTCCGTTGATTAACTCCACTAGTTTAGTTCGTACCATGAAAGGGAAGCTTTAGCCCTATTAGATCGGACTAAAATACTGACCCACAATATCCTGCCGGCAGACCAGAGTGCCGTAAGAGGCGGCCTAAGCTTAGCTACTACCATCTTGCTTTAGTCAGTCAACAAACGATTCAAATGGTGAAATACCCGTAAGCTGATCGTCACTTTCATAAAAATAGATATGAGGAGGTACATATTTTGTCTTGATGTAAGTAGATGCAGTTAACGATATGATTTTACGTAGCAACCGGGGATTAAACCCGACCCGAGTCAAACCCTATTAAGTAAGTAGCGGTTACAAATACTTATTTCACTTACATTGTATTCAAGGCTTCCTTATCCAAATATCCGCTGATCGTCCCATCACTCATCTCCACTAACCGCCTATGGAGTTCCTCTCCGTAGTACTCCAGGAGTGATGTCATGTGTTCGGCTCTCTGGTCGCGTCCGAGGCAAATGTACATAATGTACGCCAGGTCCAGAGCTGGCGACGCGTAGCGAGCCACTTGGAAGTCGACCATGTACATCTGAGGATAAATATTTGGAGAATCTCATTATCTTGGGCTCCCCTGCTAGGTTCAGGTCCACTGTGATAATAAGTGACGATATAGTATTAAGTAGTATATAGTTTTAAACCCCTATTAGACTTTTTTTAGACACACTGACATTACAATCCATGAATCCAACGGAAACTGAAGAAGAACCAAAAGTAAAAATGAAAGATTATATTTATGTATTACTTATCCTGAAAACATGATGCAAATACCTCAGCAATGTCACCATCTGCATATCTGAATAGGAAGTTGTTTGTCCAGCAATCTCCGTGGCAGATGACGGCTAACGGTTCTCTGGGCGCTACAAGCTCCATCATGGTCTGAAAGAATGTCTCCAAGTTGCAGAAGTTACGTAACTTGTCCAGGTACAATTCCTTGTCTTCTGTATCTTTCAACTCTTCTTCCACCAAAGCTATCGCGTTTTGAGTCGCTTCGCTATAGTAAGTCTTGTAGTAGTCCACGTTCTCTGGTAAAAAAAATACTGCAAACATATCATAAGTAGTATTATGTCAATAATTCTAGTAATATTATGATCACAATCCTATGACCGTAGGTCATTATGATCGTCACCGATTACCGGTTAGATACCGCAAAATTCGGCGTATGATGGCAGACATAATATTAACACGTCATATCTGTTGTTGTACATTTTTTCTTCCTCTTCCTTCTTTCTAGGTTGACAACACGTTGGTGATGTCTTTGGTATTACTGATGTCTATAGGCGACGGTAAACCATTTACAATCAGGAAGCTCGTCTGCCCATTTGCTCGCTATTGACAAAAAAAATAGCTGTCTTGTCTAGTCTAAAAGTAAAACAGTCCAAGTGAGAGTTATATGACAGACGGATGAATGGACAGCAGCCTTAGTAATAGTCTTAGTAATAGTCACTTGGCATAGGACCTCTCGGCTATAGAATTCTTGAATGGTGGAATTCACGCTGCATCATGTTTGACTGATCAGCTACGTTGGTTACGAGACTTACCCTCAGATACTCCATCTTCCAACAATTCATAAAACGCCTCAGGATCATAGCACTTCATTGCCAACGACAGTGCATGGAAATGGGACAAGTTCTTCAAGGCGAAATAGCACTGCTCCGTACTCAAACCCTGTCTCCTGTCCGGCATCACGAAACCTAGCTGCTTTAAATCCTTTAAAATCACCGCATCGCTCTGTGCCAAGTAACACTTGGGTATAGACTTGAATGGATGGGTCACTGTATTCCATTGTGCTTGGAACTTTTCGAGTGCTGGCCAGATTTTGGTGTAAAAGGCCACTTCGTTACAGAATAACTCGTCGCTTTTAAATGCTTCTCGTCGCAAGATGCTTTCTGGAAGACATTTGTAGATGAGAGACCCCTTCCAAGGCTCCTCGGTTTCAGTCAAACCCTCGGATTCTGGAATTTTCCGGACCCCTTTGAGGGTTATACGATATACCATAGACGTGTAGTTATCACCTCTTTTTGACCCGGGTGCTCCCTGAAATTTATTGTGGCATTTTAGAAGGCACCTGAAAATTATATTAAACACATGGAAATTGTTTTACAGAAAGGTTTTTCTGGTGCCAAAAGAAGAATACTACGAATACTAAATTACGAAGATCAGCCAAGCGCTTTGTCACTGAGGCAATGTTAAATAATCATCATTACTTTCGTCTTTTGCATGCCTGGCCCGAATTTATATAAAGACGTGCTCTTTTTTAACGATAAAGCATAGATGACAACGTGGTTTGAACGTTAGATTCCCGAACAAGGGGACCTGGGTTCGAATATTGTACGCACCTCCAATTTTCAAAAAATATGTATAATAGAAATAAATTTTCACTTGTTTCGGTGAAGGACAGTACCTAACTATTGTGACAATCTGTGTGTAAACCTAAGAACCAGCGTGTTGGCCAGTTTGGCTAGGGTGGATGGCCTGTACCCCTCACATTGTGAGACCCGATTTCAGAAGAGGGACAGGTTGCGAAGAACAAGAAGATACTTATAAGAGTCGCGGAGGATTTTAGGTGCGTCAAAAGTTTCGACACTTCAGGTGTAAAACTTTCGACTCAAACTTCAAAGGGTTGAAACTTATAAATTTTTCATTTAAAATAATTTTCTTCCAATTTAATTTATTAAAAAGTTAAAAATCGGCCGACACTAAACTTATGCCATTAAACACCCTGAGAACCATGATAATAGAGATATGATAGAAGTAAAAATAACGAACCTCAAACTCTTGGATGGTGACATCAGGGTAGTCATCCTTCAGCAGGTCCTGCAGGAACTCCAATGTGAGTGTCGTCATGGCAAGTTGGCGGGCTAGCGGCGCGGCAACGAATGCGCCGCCTCCATTGCCATCGGGACAACCGCGGGTTAGCTACTGCAACCATGAATATTGGAAACGCATCCTGCCCTAGGACATCGTATAAAATTATAAATTATTTATTCAGGTATTAAGCCAATACATAAGCGGGTCAGTTTCAGCAGCGGCGCTTTAACTTTATTTAACGTTATTTCATGGTAGGAAAAAGTCATTGCGAATATCCTGGACATGAATGATATGAATAATTTTATTTAATTATTCAAATGACATGTTCAGGATATTCGTAATGACTTTCTCTTTGTCTGCGTATCAGAACTACATAAGTAGTTCAGTAAATTTAAAACGCGTTAATAAAGCAACGTAATATTTTGCACCTAATTTACTATTTTGGGATGACACGTGCTTTTTACTGATTGATTCTGAATTTGCAGTATCATTTGACTGTTTTTTTTTAATTGAAATTTAATTTGTAGCTTAACAGTATTATAGTTGCGCGATATCAATTCTCTGTATCCGCACAAAACCCTAGTCACCCTAGGCACGGGGCCCGTAATTGAATTGCTCCAGAGGGTCCTGCGATTGGATAATGTGCCAGTTCTCTCATCTGTGAATGTTTTCGCCCTTCCGCCTTGCGCAATATCGTTCCTGTATTACTATTGCAAGTGACCTGCGTCATTATTGCAATTGAAAATGATTTTGTGAGAATGTTAGTCACCGGTGAACGGGGCTTACAGTAAATCTATATCTATACTAAGTAGTAATAAAACTGTAATTGGTCGCTGTCTGTAGGTACATAGGAGGTATTAAAAAACTTTTACTGAGGGTCTTTATTAACACAATAGAACCCAAAACAATGATTTTTGAAATTTTCTTTTATTTGTCTGTGGTTTGGACGCGCTAATCTCCAAAACGGCTCATCCGATTTGGGTGCGCTTTTCACTAATAATTATATTTTGTGTCAGCTTGCTGCGGATAGAAGCGAATGACACAATCAGCTAAGAGAGGGGGGGGGGGGGAACACCATGACAGGGTATGAATGAATGAATGAATGAATGAAAGTATGGTTTCAGTTGCTGGCAGACAGGAGACGCACGAAACACACCGGTACTTCAAGACCATCAAAGACTCGTCTCTCCCGTCGCTATTGCGGAAGGGCATATCGTTCCCGGATTGGCCTGCACGTCCACTTTACTTATCTACTTTGTGACATCCACGAAAAACGAGTTCGCACATAGAAGCTGACTGAATCATCTAACAAAGACGGATTTGGATTTTGTGATTGTTTTAATTTAACAACATTTAAGTGTTTGTTTTATTTCATGACACCCGACGGAGAAAAGAAATAACCTACTCACAGAAACCTAAAACCTTATTACAAATAAAAGTTACAAATCGATGGATCGATAAATCTATGAGAAGAACTGATCCGAGCGCAACTGAAGCATTCCGTGTCCTGTCCGTGTCCTGTCTTCCGTGAACGCATCGTATGATGTTGGGCAGTTGAGTTGAGTTGAGTTGAGTGGGCCGGCGATAGTGATTAGTGACCACTGACCAATTTTTAGTACATAGCGGATATTAACATAAAAAAATATACCTACCGTTCTTGTTTTGTCTATAGTATGCTTTGCCGTCATTGGGTATGTCACTGTCAAGTGTCACTAGTTGTCTTGTCAAGTTGTCAGAATTGTCAGTTATTCATTTCCAGTTTTTCAATTTGCGCTGCTGTTTTGTGAATGAAATCGAATTTGTGTTTGATTTTTTGTAAGCAATAGAATATAAAATAAGTTCGTTGTTAAATTAAATTTCCCTGAGAGGTCTCAGTAACTGCAATTTATACTCATAAAATATGCCCGTCGACCAAATACAGTATTCTGAAAGGTACAGCGATGACGTATATGAATACAGGTAAGGGAAAAGGGTGCCTACTATTTTGAAATACGCGTTATTTTGTAATGTACTTACTTTATAAAAGGTCTTCTATTTTAATTAATAGTACTGTGGCCGAGCATTTATTCATTACATTAAGCTACCACTAAGCAGTGATGCTTAGTGGTAGCTTAATGTAATGAATAAATGTAACATTTGTTATATATCTGGAAGTATCTTATCTTATCTTGGGTCAGTACCAAATATCTCGTGCTTTCTTACCTTCTTCTCTCTTGGCCGGCAACGCATCGGGGATGCCTTAGTTACTAATGTCCAGGAGCGAAGGTGACCAATTACCATTAGGTGGCCTGCCTGTTTCTGTGTCGAATATTGACCAAAAAAAAGAAAGTTATGAATAGGAATACATTTAGGAATTAGTTTCTCATGTAATCTTTAATGTCTCTTAAGAGAACGCATCAAAATTTTATACTATAATAAATATTTCAGGCACGTTATCCTGCCTCCGGACATTGCAAGGCTAGTTCCCAAGTCCCATTTAATGACGGAGACTGAGTGGAGAAACCTTGGTGTGCAGCAGAGCCCTGGCTGGCTGCACTTCATGGTGCACAATCCGGAGCCCCATGTCCTGCTGTTCCGAAGACCTCGAACCCCCCAACCTGCCACCAGCAGTGTTCCTACTAAAACAACATCAACCATGAAAGTATGAGACTGGTTTGAGCGTTATAAGCTTGGTGCTTAGGGAATATATTCTGTTAATATTTAGAAACATATTTATTGCTTGTTATATTGTGCCTTGTCTACATGAAGTTATTAAGTTTTCGTTTCAGCATTGTGCAAAATTTTAAGTTTGTAAAGTAAGAGGAAGTTGTTCTAATTCAACTTGCATGATATGACCTGACATACACATTGCAAGTTAAAAGTGTAAAAAGCTAATTAATCAAACAATAATTTTACTACTTTTATGAAGTCAGATATAACACTGCTGATTATCCATTCAAGAGTCCCATCTTGTATAATTGTCTTCAGTATTTTCAATTTATAATTATGATTTTGATGTCTCTTTGATTTAGGCTATATCACTGCCAATGACATTGTCAAAGTGTAAAAATAATTATTATTATCATTGAATTATTATCACTAATAATAATAAGTCAATGATTATCATACAAGAAAAATTATAATAGGTAATATCATCAATACATGTAAAACTCTTCCGTTACCGAGTGACTGACAGACAATGTACAGCCGAAACTACTGAGCGCAAAAAGCTCCATGCGGAGGGGAGCACTAAGAGAGGATTTTTGGAAATCGGACACGGTGGTGTGGTGTGGTGCTCTTGTGGTGTGGTGGTGGCACGTACACTTCACAATGTGTGAGGAGATCTGTGCCCAGTAGTGGGACAGTTATGGGTTGAGATAATTATATGACAAATATTAGTTGTCATATGAGAGTTATAACTTGTCCTAATGATATTAAGTTTATGTAATGCATTGTTTACATTGTACATCTGTTTTAAAGTCACATTAACATACATTTTTGTATTCCAGAACATTTTGTTACATTAAATTTCTTTATTATAATAATTATACTGAATATACATTATGAAACACTTGATAATTATATTTCTGTAACTGTAAGGTGATCTACAAATTTAAAATAAATCGTTCCTATTGTAAAAGCACTGGATTTGAAAACGGGGTATAGTTAACTGAGGTAACTTATATTACTTAGTGATAGTACTATAAAAAAAGTGACAGATATGTCTATCTATCTCAACTATACCAGTTATACCAGTTATACCAGTTATACCAGTAGTTATACCAGTTAGAGTTAGAGGTTGTTGCATTATAAGATTATAGTTTTTAGTATTTATAGTTCGAATAATATCCAAAAATATGTAGTTTAAACATACCTTAAAATGATTGTATTATTTATAAGTTAGATATTAGTTTTTTAATGCTACTGGACATGATTGATTAATTTTCTATATTCCGTACATGTTATATTGAATGTAGTTAGCTTTTATTGACTGACTACCAGACCCAGTAAATGGTAAAAGTATGTGCTTATTTCTGTATTTAATTATTTTCGTATTAGAATTATAGCTGCCAGATCTGCATTATACCTAACCCTTTCGATGCCTTCAATATCGATCCTTTCAATTAACTATATTGTTAAATAAATGTTTATTAACATTTTCAATACTTGTTTTTGTGAAAACTTCCTTCGTACATGGTCATCATTGTGCGAACAATCCAAAAATCATACAAATCGGTCCAGCCATTCTCGAGATATACTTATAGTTAAATGGTGCGGCTACGGATACTCCTTCCTAAAACCCACTAAAGAGGAGGTGATAGTAAACGTGTTCTGATGTTGAATGTGCCGCTTGACGGTGCTATATTAATGTGGGGTATAATAAAATACAATTTACTATGCTGAATGTTTATTTGGATTTAACTTCTAAAACATTATAAACACAGTAAAATATACAAATAAATGCGGAAGTAGTATATTTTTAACATAATTATAAACATGCCAATACGCATCAAAAGTAATATCGAAACAAACTATTCGTACTACGAGTTAAACAAATACAATAAAATTATTAACAATATATTAGTGTTCGTTTTAATAATATTTTTCATTCGTTAATTAATAAAATTGTGCTTTTTCTTTACTTATATCTATATTAGCCAAATTAAAAATAGTAACGAACCGTCGTAGAACGGAACGGGAATAACAACGCGTTGCCATACTAAAAAATAGTTACCGCAATCGAAATGGTAGATTATATTCTACCATGCAATAAAACCTACCGAAATTACGTATTGAACGTTACGTCCTGAAGCTAGGACTTGACATCAGTTTGAATACATGAACGACAGTAAATTTTATTAGAATGGTAGCATTCGCAGTTTCGGCAAACGACGAAGAAAAAAGTTAAAATAACCTCGATATGGTTAAATCGGAAGTCCATAATGTAAAAAGTTAGCGTCAACAGTTCACTTAACATTCGTATAAAAGTCATCTCTCCAATATAATCTTATCTAAAAAGGTAGGCGTCATCTTACAGTAGACACACGATACAAAATGTCCGAACAAACGAACGGGACATAAAAACTGTCACATTCAATATAAATACTAGAAGAAAGGTGTCATGCCGTTGTAATAGTGAAAAAGTTTTGGATACATGTTTTATAGTCGCTACGAAGAGTTTCTACCTCCGACCTCGATACGTCGCTACATCGCGTAGAAGCTGGATTATTCATATATTTTCATCTAACGATACAATTTTTGATAACTCGATATAAATATATGCAACATACACAAATATGCACATAAGTAACATGCTCGATATTCATTTGGCTACTTCTAATAACTACTTGCAATAACCGTTTAACGAATCTTTAACTACGGCCATTCGGCATAATATTGAACGATGAAAATCTGGATATCCTTTAACTAAGTTAACAATACACTTTCCACTAGAACGTAGGCCCTCGCAGGATCGCCTCGCGCGTCGTACCTCCCGAATTCGCGGACAGGCGGACAGATATACAGACGCCGTCGTGTCTCAACGCACCTAACAACTAAATATACACTTTGAAAGCTAAAGTAACAGATTTCACAAACTGAATTATTTTACACGATATGCAACACTTTAGGGACCGGCGGTTTTAAAAATTAGCAGGATTGAAGTTAAAAGCGGGCGCCCGAACCTACTCGAAGCTGCCCGCGGCTAGTAACCATACGTCGTCATTTAACATTCAAAACTTGTCTCAAAACAGGATACTTTAAAGCTAACATTGTGATATTATTAAAGCTCATAGCTTTTATTCCAAGCTGTCTTAACGATCGATTATCGATAATAATAAAGATGACACTGCGCTCCGTTTTACGTGACATTTTATACACGTGCCTGTTTTATACAGCATAAAATGATATGGCAATTTACAAGAAGTGATATGATAGGATAATGGAGATTGTACTAATAGATATGTACTTAAACGATTAATAAATTTAAGTCAAGTATAGAATTTGGTACATTTTAAAGAATAAATGCTCGTTACATTGTCTTTTTAGTTGGTCGCTTCGCGCTGGCAGCACGGTCCGTCACCGTAAGGGGTACAAAACGTTCGGGAACAAGAGGAAATTAAAGTAGAAATGACTCAATCACGATACGTACTGCAACAATGGCATGCCCTTATCAATACAATAAGCGTTGCATACGATTATCGTCTGTCGAACCCGTAGCTACTGCTACTGAACTAGAATAGAAATAACAAATCGTAAGTACCAAATAGTATTGTAAGTACCTTCGAACAATCACAAATAGGTTATTCAACAAAAAGTGGAATTTTTATATCATTTAGATTTTAACAACCGTTGGTTAGAGGTAGATTTAAAGTTGTGTTATGTTTTTTTTAAACAGGTAGATACCTACTAGTAATGTGTTCAAAATGAGAGACTAGTTCAGTCGTCCATAGCTACTGTGGCTTCAATCCTTATATACGTTGAATATGCAAGGATTAAATTCCCATTTGTCGAGTTGTCGCAAAGGTCAAGTGAAGCCTGGTTCGTTAGTAATGTAATGAAGTCTTAGAGCATCTATTTAACGTAGGATGAATATTCAGTAGTAGGAAATAAACTTACAGTCTCAACTTTGCTAATATCGGGTATAAGATAAAAGTTTCATTACTAAGTTGGAACCGGCAAGATGAAAAAATGTTACAAAGTTTGTGAACCCTAAATGCTCTAAGTATGAAGTGATTAGTGCTCTTGTATTACAGGCAGAGTTCAGCTTGTGCAGGTTTTGTTAGTGATGAGTCGAAAGTTAGTACAACACAGTGGGGGCTAGCGTTACTTGAACTATTATGGTTTGTATTTTGATGTCAGAGATAAAAATGTCGTTACTGATAATTTGATATCAATAAACATTTATCTGATATTAAAGTAACTAATTTCATCAGATTACGTTTGGATAGTACATTCATTTTGCTACAATCAAGTAACGCTCTAGCTATATAACAATATAACGACCGTTTCCATACGAAACATTTATAGAAACGGCTTTGGCATGGAAACCAAAAAGCAATACCATTGCAGCATCAGTTGGGACCTGTGTTGCCAGCGCGTGCTGTCGCGGGCCTGAGCTACCGTAGATAATATATTTAAACATTTAAGTACTGGTAACACAGCGTTTCCCGCGCTTTTTCAGAATTTTGAGCGACGCGACGTGCGACTAGCTGCGTCACTGCGAAGTCGTATATCTTTAAAAGTCGACTTTTAATTGTCGCAAACGGCAATCACGATGTAAAATACTATATTTTTAAGTAAATAGCTGACGCATTGCTACCAAAAAGGAGCAGAGAACTATACTATGTTAGTTTCGTGGCGTTAGTTAGTCGCAGGTCGCGTCTCTTAAAAATCATCTGCAGCACCATAAGCGCGTGTCGCGGCCGACTACTGTGCCCCGTCGGGCACGCCGGGCGCGTCGGTCTTCCCGTTGGTGTACTGCGGGGGCTCGGCGGGCGGCTGCTCCTCGGTCATCACTGATACTAACTCTTCAACTGCTCGCCCTAGGTCATCTAGAAAAAAATGGATGGTGTATTCAGTAAATTTGAAATAAATTTCATGATGATGGTCAGTTAGTTGCCTTGAATGTGTCACGCGATAAGTAGCTAATCACCACCGACTCTGAAGAGGAGGTCAACAAAACGTCTTTTTGAAGACTAAAAATCGGTTGTCTGTAAAGTCGGTTTTCGGACGATAGTTTTACGTGATAACGCCATGAAACATTGATGAAAACACGTTGTCACGTATTCAACATATGTTTTAAATAATGGCTTCCGTCGAGGTAGGCGGGGGATATTGTAAAAGTTCTCGAAGAAGCTAGCGTGGCGGCGTTCCAGTAGCAGAACTATTCTAACTGCTAGCTATGACGTCAGCGGAACGGTAAGCATTTTCGTGCGCGCAGCCCATAAATTCATAAGACGTTATGACGTCAAAAGGCATTCCTATGTTGTAGTAATATGGATGCGGTAGATGCCGTAATTGACATCGGTTTTATTGACACGATGTTCCAAACTTCTCGTGACATGAGATTCAGGGGTGGGTCCCACAGTGTCCACAGAAAAGCTCATACTTTCTTACGGTTAAGTTTATAACAGTGATCGAATGTATTTTCTTTATAATAATTAAAATAAGTCGATTACCTCACGGTATACGTCCTGTTAGGTAGGCATTAACAGATAAAACAAATATATTAAAATTAATGTCACCTATATTAAGTTGTCAACAAAACAACTAACATGCGAATCTCATGCAAGGCCGAGTTATGAAAAAACAACCAACTTAAAAAAAAACAAATTTCCTTAAAGCGAAAAAACAGAACGACTTTAAACTGGCAAATGACTTAAAACTGGCGAAACTAAACATAATAATGGCGAAAAAATGAAAATTCGAGTTCGAAATGAAAGAGTTAAAACAGAGAATACAACGAAATCTCAAACTAGAGCCAAACACACGACACTCACTGTCAGGGGGCGTAGCTAGCGGTAGGTTTTCGTAAAGGGAATTTAAAATTTTGGACAAGAGAGTACGATGTTAACACATTCGCTGCAGCGATCGTAATTTACTATGGAAAAGCCTGACGTACTACTTAAACGTAGGTACTCAGCGGCTAACGTAAACCACGGATTCCGTGCAAGTCGAATTGTAATCATGGCAAGGTACTGTGATACTCTTTGCACATGGTTTTAATTAACCTTTAAATAATTGGAGACGGTACGATCCATGCAATATTTGTCACTTGCATACAAATAGTACCTATGCGATAGTAAAACTGACCCAGGACTCATTGTTACACTCACTTTATTGTAAATTCAATGTTTCCTAGTGTCCCTCAAATGGCAGCGTTAGATATTTTAAATGTTTGACAGTATCCCCGCCCTACCGGGAGCTACGCCCTCGTCGAGCCGAGCTCGCAGTACCTGCGCAGTGCATGAGCGAGTGCACAGCGTGCGGCGGCGGCGGCGGCCGCTCCGCCTCCCGCTCCGACCGCCCGCCATCTTGAGCAACACACACGCGTCAAAATGGCTGACTCTTGCACGAATTATCAGTCTTAGAATAATAACACTATAGAAAGACAGTCTTCATACAAGCGCTCTGTCTAAAGTGGAGCACTAAACCGAAACTTTCCCGAACTTCGGCTGCGGATAATCATATGTTTTTAGCATTAATACATAAATAGCTTTTCAGACATTTTGTGACACAATTTAACTGGAAAAATCGTCATAATTCTTTTTTTTCGCGAGACACGTTTGGCGTGCGTTGACATGAGCCGCGCGGACTTCGTTTCTATAGTGTAATTATTCTAAGCTATCAGTACTCTAAGTCCATATTTTGCTTCCTACTTCCACGTTCAGCTTCCTGAGGTAATTCCTACGTGCTAGGTTTCAGGGATCGTATACTGGTTTTCGGATGGTATGTTAGATACTTGGATTGGACGGTAGTTAGTTACATGACAGGCAGGTATAACTTAGGTATACTCGATACATTTCCAACTTGCATTCTAACACCGCAGTAGAGTCTGGAGATCCTTCAGATGTTTGTATCAAACGTAAATGATGTGAAACAACTTGACTAATAGCCGACATTGTCCAGGAGAATCAGTTAACGAAGGCATACTTACTGGTGTGCCCGTCGTGGTAGAGGCCGTTGTGCATCTTGGCCGGGGAGTCGGTGGCCAGCTGCGAGGCCGTCACCGAGCGGGTCTGCAGCGTGCCCGTGGTGGCGCCCGCGCGCGCCGGCGGGGAGCCCTGCGCCGGCTGGGACAACGTGGACGCTCATCAAATATATACACGGGTCTTGATCAATTGGACGCAAAGGTTCTGATCAATGTATTAGAAATATTGTCAGATTCGATTTTAATTGGTTTCAAATCAGATGGGGGATTAGGACAGTTTTATTGAAGGTCTTTCGAATAACTACCATAGTCTACATTTTTAAGCATTTCTAGATTAGTAAGTTTTCTTCAGAGCAAGAAATAAACATAACATTTATTTCTTTTAAAGGTTATTGAGCGAATCAAAGTTTCTGCCGCCTGATCTCGCACGACTCTGATTAGCCATATCCTCCAGTAACAGTAACACACACGTTTAGCGGCGAGGTTTGGATAATCATTCGCCACCATCCATTCAAAGATGCGAGACTATTCATTTTGTTCTCACTTACGAGAACCCTGGCGTGTCCTTGTACAGCCGTGAGTGCATCGACAATGGTCGTCATACCTCATCGAGCAGCCGCCGGAGCCGCTGCAGCTGCGCCTCGAGCTGCCGGTTGTGCTCCTCCAGGATCTGCATGCGCGCCTCCAGCCGCCCCTTGTGCTGCCGCAGCAGCCGCGCCTCCGCCATCATGTCCTGACAATGTCCAAACGTCAATCGGTTTATGGGCATTAACACTAGCTGCCGATAAAACCTAAAATTCATTCATCCATTCTAACTTGTTCAGATGGCGCTGGATTACATAGGTTGAACACTTATAGGCATTATATGGAATAAGAAAAAAAACCACACTTCTTCAAGTTACTGGAAGATGTAAACGTTGCTCTTTCTATTTTTTAATCTTACGAATAAAGGCACCCAACACCAATGTCAGCTCCACGCCAACTCAAGTCAGTACAAAAACTTCATATCGTTCGCCAATAGCGTTAGGTGTATCATGATCCTTACGATCGAATTTTCTACTCGAAAGCAGGGGGCCACGTGCAGTTAACGTGTCGTGGCCTTATACTGAAATTCCAATCGTAAAGAACGCGACAGAAAGCTCTTATTTCAAAGTTTGAGTAAAGTGAACCTGGAGTAGGCGTCGAGGTGGAGTTATGTTCGGAGACCTATAACATGGAGCAATGTACTTTTTTTTCTTTTTATTGATTTAAGGCAGCAAACGAGCATGCAGCATCACCTTCCGCTGCCGCCCATGGAACTGTACTGACAAAAATATCTATATACCTGGTCAACGGGGGCGTTTCTGTTGTCAGCGGCGAGCTGCTCCTCGGGCGTGGAGCCCGGCGTCTGCTTGGCCTTCAGCCGTTCGTACTCCGCCTGCAGGCTCGCGTTCTCCTCCTCCAGCTCCCTGCGCAGTCAGATTACACATGAGTGACCTTTGCTACGGTCGTGTGGAGTGGAGGCTATAGGTATTGGTGGCTGGTTGACAGTTAAAGGATTCACAGTAAGTCTGTGGTAGGACGTGACAATCCAATAATCCGAACTGGAGTAGCGTGGTGGAGTATGCTCCGGGCCTCAGTGATGAGAAGAGACTTGTGCTCAGTAGTGGGTCATTAATGGGTTGTAATAAATCAACATGTTTTAATGAAATGAAACTTTTCAGTTTACACTTATTGACAGTTTGTGTTAAAGATCGTAACTTTGGTATATGCCCCAGAAATTTGTCAAAAGTTACTGAATAAAGTGCATTATTTTTACGTGTATCGCGTCTAAGATTAATCGCCCAGGGACATTGGCAACACCGGGGGCGTCACCGCTGTGGGAACCGATGCAGGAAGTTCGCTCCACAGTTTACACGTACGTGGGAGGGAATGACGCGAAACCGAACTGTGGACGAAAGCCAGGTGTCCAGGTGGTGTTGGGGAACTTGGCCTCGTAATATGTTGTGGCGATGTCTTTCCTCTGTCTCTGTCTGCCTCATAATATGCTGTGGCGATGTCTCTGTCTGTCTGTCTGTCTGTCTGTGTCTCGTCTCCCCCGGCCGCACCTGATCATGGCCTCGAGCTCGTGTCGCTGCTCGCGGTGGATGCCGGAGACGACGTGCACGGGCGAGCGCGGCGCGTCCTCCGCCTCGGGCCCGCCGCCGCCGTTCAGCGACGCGCAGTACTGCGCTATCAGCGCGTGCTCCTCGTCGCTGGAAACAAACCATTTATTGAAGTTATACTTCTTTTGGCGCGTTTTGGAAAAATGATGAGAGCAAATTTTTACGATGCGTCACGAAAAACCGACAACCCGAAGTTAGCTCGACACCCTGAAGTTAGCTGTAGTCAACATTTTAGTTTTTGTTATTTATTTATTATTATACTTTGATTAACACGCTATATCTAGATACATTAATTAAATAAACAACACAGTCATACTTCACGCTCACAGAACTCCAAGCGTACTAAAAATACGTTGATGTGTCAATGAATTACATAGTCGTGTTTTGGTCATTAAAGGACTACTATGGAATGAAATAAAATGATATTAATATCAGTTAACTAATGATTAAAACATTTACAGATCAGTGGCCTCCCGCACAGGGTGCCCTGGTTGAAATCCCGCTTGCGCGCCGAATAAAAAAAAAAGTGTGCAATTCACACATGTTAAAAGTGAAACTTAAAAAAAAGACTAAGCGGCACATACCGTATTACGAAACATTCATGGTAGTAGTATCTTTATATATCTGTGCATTGACATTGTGACTTGACATTGACATGACATAATAATTATGTCAATGTCAAGGTTCCTTTTTCGTTTCCGTTTCAT
The DNA here is from genome assembly GCA_905404295.2 of Ochlodes sylvanus. Classification (NCBI taxonomy): domain Eukaryota; kingdom Metazoa; phylum Arthropoda; class Insecta; order Lepidoptera; family Hesperiidae; genus Ochlodes; species Ochlodes sylvanus. Next base: position 10,323,767 of record FR990144.1, read on the forward strand.
TTCATTTGCGTGTCATTTCCGTTTTATCGAATTCCAAATCATAACAATAATGGAAGCTTTCACTTCAAAAATATGTGCCGTCCAACAAAAGACGGTAGACAAAAGAAAGCGTTTCATTTCATTTGCGCGTCATTTCCGTTTCATCGAATTCCAAATCACAACGATAATAGAAGCTTTCACTTAAAAAATATGTGCCGTCCAACGAAAGAAGGAAGAAATTGCACCGGCGCGCTCACCTGTCGGGCGTGTCGCCGGCGCGCGCGCCCAGCTCCACCTGCGCGAGCCGCGACGCGTACAGCTCGAGCCGCGAGTGCATGTCGTCCGCCGCGCCCGCGCCCGCCGCGTGCTGCGGCGACGGCGCCGGGGACTCCAGCGCGTCGCCTGCGGGATCGCCGTCGGGCATTACATACCAATAGGGTATTTGACAGATTTTCGAAAAATATCTCAAATTTTTCAATATAACATAATTATGCAGTTTGCTTAATTGTATTTAAATTTCTCTATTTTCTATGAAAATCACCATCAAAGTTTAAATGAACAAAAAAGCCGCCATAACGCTAAACCATAATTATTAAGCAGGTCATGACGTCATCTGCTTATATGAATAAACTTAGCTGTCAATGCTGTCATTGCGTATAGTGTTCCTGTTCTATGGTCGTTGCTGTCAAACCGTACAATACTTCATTGACTATAAGCAGGTGACGTCATTCAGCCAATCGTGTGTTTTCGATCACGTGATCAAACATGAAAATTTAGTTATTTTATTAGCGATTTTTAATAAAAATCCAAATGATTTTAAAATAATGTGTTGGCTAATTTGTTTTAAAAGATTTTACTTTTTAAGATTTTTTCAAGATTTACTTGAAGCTAACAACAGTTTGATCTATATTTTCATCGTTGTCAAATACCCTATTGGCATTTGTGACAAGGGGCAATTGCCATAATTAATTGTCATTATCCATACCTTCGAGCACAGTCTGCACGGGCAGGTAGCCGACCCTGGGGTGCTTCTTGAAGTAGCGCGCCGACTTGAACTTGTTGCGCAGCGCGCGCGTAAAGTCGCGCACGTCCTCGCCCGACGTCGTCTGTGATGGCAACGGTGGCAATATAGTGAGCTTTCATCATACTGATGAAGAGTAACAATGAGTAACTACTACTACAATTAATTAGTTACTATTTAATTCCATCCCAAGGTCGCTAACTTCTTATTCGCAAATTTCTATACCAAATTTCATCTAAATCGATGAAGATCGAGTATGAAGAGATATCAGACAGAAAGAGTAGCTATGTACGGAAGTTGTCTGGTGGGGAACGCTCTCGTACTAAACTTCCTCGATGACCAGCAAGTACGGTCCCGTGGGTTCCTGGTCTAAAGCCAGAATGTGTAATAACTGAAGGTACTCACAGCCGTGCAGTACTCCTGCATGGGATGAGTCAGCTTGTGGTTCTTTGCCTTGCGGCCGCTGAAGAAGCACTTCTGGCACATGTCGAAGTTGAAGCACTTCAGACACCGGTACCTGCAAAGGGAAAGTTGATAATCGTACACAACTTAGCCCAGTTACAAATGAAAATCAGTTAAAAGTTTTCACATTTTGCCAGAACCTGATTATATTCAATATTCGTTCCATCAGTAATTTAGTGTAAGGAGTGTATTCCATCCCATGTCCATACATCTTTGAGTCCAAGCTAACCTCCCGTGCCCGTGATGCACCTTTCTGGACCATACATGAGGTTACGGCTCCCGGCCCTCAGAACTTGAGGTCGGATCCAGTTCGATCCCGAGGCTAAGTAGGAGGACAGCCGAGCCCTACCTGAAGCCAACGATAGGGTACTCCTTGCAGATGTTGCACTTGGCCTGGTGGCGCGCGCTCTCGGCGGCGGCCAGACGGTGCAGCACGGGCAGCCACACCATGGACTGCGGCTCCCGCTGCAGCCACTGCAGGAAGTGGAACGCCTCGATGTACTGGAGCTGGCCGTCCGCATCCCGCTCGAGGGTCTTCTCTTTGCTGTCCTCCTTCTCTTTCTCTTTTTCTGTGGAGATTGGGAATAGAATTGAAATGGAATTTGGGCATTGAGGGTTGGTGGGGATTTTTTGGAAAGTACATTATATTCAAGTCTTCGTTGTCAAGTTGTCGTTCAAGTGTTCTCTGTGTACAAACGGTTCTGTTGTTACATTTCTGTGAGCAACACAACAGGAGCCAAAAATATACAGATAAAACAAAAATTGACCAAGGCCAATAAAAAAATAGATGCATTGTGTCATTAAAATTTTATTATTATATTTTTTATTTTAACAGTATTTTGTCTAACAGTACTGATATAAAAGCAAAGGCAATTTAAACAAAACTCATAAAAAATATGCATGAATATGTCGTAACTCAATTTTTTTCTGGAATTTTATCTTTTTTCACTTTTCAAAATCAGCATTTAAAATACGAAGCATATTATTAAAGACTAGAGAACAATGAATACCCGGTTTTCTATCCAGAGTGCCACCTTTGTTGCCCTCTTTGGTCGCGGCGGAGGCCTGCTCGAAGCAGCTCCTCACCGAGGGCTCGATGTTGGATCCACCGAATGCAGCCACCTCGCCGAGTTGTCTGGGCACCTGTGGATACCAACACGATTAGTATGTTTTTTGGTTTTGGTTTCAGACTTCCACCTGATTTTTATTTAGTGCCAATTTCTAGCAACTTAACCATCTTGACGAATATTTTGAGCGCTTCTGTGCTTCGGAAGGCACGTTAAGCAGTCGATCTCGGTTGTTTTCATTACTTAGCAGTTGTTAAGCCATGTCGGAGACCTTCGGCCCGACACTTGAGTTGGTCACTAACCCCTTCAGTAATGGACTGGAGCAGCGTGGTGGAGTATGCTCTATGCTTCCTAAATTATGAGGAGAAACCCGTGCTCAGTAGTGGTGGAGGCCACAATTCTGGTTGCAACACTTGACCATAAGAAACAATAAAGATGACCATAACTTACTTGTATACAATCATGCAACAGTAGTCCCAGTTTTCTTTGGTCCGCTCGACACGATGGGTCTGCGATCAGTCGGAACAAGTACCTGGAATGTTTAAAATAAAGTTACCAACGTACCAGAAGGTATTTTGGGTTACGGTCATTATTTTCCATTACCCATTTTATCCACGAATTTTTTCATTGAACTTGCAATAATTGGTCTCCCCATTAGGGACAGAGATACTCGTAGCCTGGTTGATGACACTCACTTTCTTAACCAGGTGTCAAAAGACCTAGTTCTCCTGCTAGACTCTCTTTCTCAGACAGACCAGATGTTACAGGTCTTTCTTCGGTCTTTGTTGGCTGGAAATGCATCACCTTTAGTGTAACTGTGGTCCATAGCACAGTGACCACTTACCATCAGGTCCGCTTGTGGGTCTACTAACAGACTCACTGTCCCAACGATATTTCATACCCAGTTCTAGCTACAGTAACTGCTCTAAAAGTCAATCTCACCTATACTTCTCCTCGAGATGGCCCTTGCACAGCAGTACGAGCCCGACCTTGAAGCTGAGCACCCGGATTTGGCCGGTGCGCTGGCTGTCGTACACGTTCAGCAGCCAGTTGATGGACAGGTCCAGGCAGAGGGGCACGTTCACCAGACTGGGGTTCTCCGCTGCTATCACCTGTTCAATGAACGTTTAGGTTACAAAACTTGAGCCAAGCTGTAGAATGGACTGGAATGACTTTTAAAGTAAGAAAAGTAAGATGCGTCGGAGTTTAAACACCGTGTAGTCTTTTCAAATTTCACACAGTCTGCCACAGACATCTGACGTCAGACGCACTCTAGGCGGGCACCTCAAAATTTTAGACTATTGTCTTTTCACACTTGCTAAAAGGATGCGTCAAAATCAGATAGACGCCAGAATCGTGGCCGTTACGACAGCACAGTTTTAAATATCGCAGTGAAACTTCGCACGTGCAACGTCGTTGTCATCGTCTCTGTCAACGGCCAACTGACCTCATACAGCGAAGTGAGAACGGTGATCATATCGGGGATGTCGATGAGACGGTCGTTCTGCGCACGAAGACCATGCGAGTCGAAGGCCTCCAGCGCCGCGGGCAGCTGTAGCATGTGCACTGGGGAACAAAGTTTTAAGTTTTTAAACATCACAAATACCAAAGGCATTACCGATGAACAAAGAAGAGATTAGAAAGACAGATTATATTTTACCAATTTTTATAGTTCAAATCTTGGAGTAATTAGATCAGAAAATTCTTTTCTTTAGGAAAATAGGTAGGCCGTAACAGCAAATAAGGTCATATTTCGGCATAGGTACGTAAAATCTCTTATCTGGGATAATACAACCGAAAAAAATAATAAAGTAGCAAACTCGAATCATCTTCCCCGACTCAGTACCCTAAGCCTGGAGTAGCCGCTGCTGATACTCACTGCAAAGAGCCTTCTGCACCGTGCGCAGCTTGAGCGCGGTCCGGTAGGCGGAGAAGCGGACCTCGTTCAGGTCCGCCAGCGAGTTCATCAGCTCGATCATCTTCGGGTGGTCCCAATGCGTCGTTTCTAGCTCGTGGCTGCGGACACCACAAACATTCTCGTTCTATATATATATTTACTATATTTATATATTATTATATAATTTACTACAAGGTTTTTAAAGTTATGAATATTATACCTACCAGATGCAAGGATGTCGATTATCGTCATGACGCGTACAGCACACACTTTGTCCTCATAAACCTATCTCAAAGTTACATAGCTCATGCCATGACCAGTAACAGCTTAGTGATCTAGTAGTAATTATATTCAATTGACTGGAACAAGTAACAAACAACCGTTGAAATAACCCCAGAAGCTCCAGTGAATAAATAGGTACAACGAAAGCTTAGGTACCTACATTTAAAACTGTGAACACAAGGGAATAACGATGCATTGTTCTAAGTTAATACTTGGTAAAAATCATTAAAGCTAAGATAAGATTTTGGAATATAGTTGTGAACATAAACCCACTTGATATAATAGGGCACGTTGGCGGGCGTGACCGCGCGCTCCCAGGGCGGGCGCACGGAGCCCGCGAGGAAGCCCTGCGCGGCGCCTGCGCCCCCGTCCCGCGCGACCCCCGCTAGCTGCCTCGCGCGCTCCTCGCCGCCCGCGCTCAGCCCCGTCACCCTGGAACCATGATTCAACGGTATAGCAGGGGAACGATTTTCGAAAGAGAACTTCGAAAGAATGATCTTTTCACAGACGCTGGATGTAACTGATGATCTGTTATAATTGAGTTCTCAGTAGGTGTATCATTGACAATGAAAATAGTCTATTAATAATTATGGAAACATAGATAATTGTATAAAGACAATTGATAATGGCAGAGTAGGCACATTCATTTAATGTTACAGAAAAGACCCAGGAAACGGTGCAAAGACTGTGTAGAAGAAGATCTCTGGATGATGGGCAAGCAGATCGCTGAAGGCGGGAGGTTGAAGATAATGCATTGGTAACACTGATGTGCTACTATGGCGACGGTGATCACTTACCAGCAGGTTGCTCGTCTAGTTTACCGGCTATTAGCATAAATAAGAACTCGTATTAACATCTTAAAGTCATAAAACATTATTACACAAACCTCGTATTGAGGTCCTCCAGCCTCGCAATTAGATGTTCGGGTAGTTGCACATTGTCGCGCGTCATCGCTTGCGCCTGGCCGCGCAGCTCGTCGACCAGGCGCCGCAGCGGCGGCAGCTGCGCGCGCGCACGCGACACCGCGTCGAGCTGCGCGCGCGCGTCGCGAGCGTCGCCGGGCGCGCGCCATGACGCGCGCGCCGCCTCGGCGGTCTGCACGCGCGACGCGAGCTCGTCGAGGGAGGTCGTGAAAGAGCGCACGCGCTGGAAAGATGAATCTTCTGTTAGCATTTGTCAGTTCCAACAATCGCAAATAGGAGAATAGACATCAAATGCGAAGGATGTCGCCCAAAATTTGTCAAAATGATCACACCTTCCTAAATATTTAAGATTTTTCCATAATGTTCTCAATTTGTGTGAAGTTTGACAACCATTAACCTCGTCCTCACTACGGGAAAATATATGAATCTCGTTGTGGGCTTGTACCTTGGGTAGGCTTATGGAAGTTCAACCAAATTTCAAAATAATTATGTCTTCAGATTGCACTTTATTTTTATTGTATTCGTTACAAAAATAACTTTAAAAACATTATCCCTTATCTTTGTCTTGGGGATCAGATTTAGAAATGATGCGTCTAGCTAAATCAAATTTCATCATAGTGGGCCTTAAATCTACCCTACCCCACAAAATCTCCGTGGCTTACAAGATACTAATTAATCCATTCAACAATGCCATTGTTACTAGGAAGCTGTATCAAAACCTGACTGTTCCTAACCTTGCGTTGACAACAATACTCCATAGCGCCATCTTCGCACCTGACCTTCCCGGGGCACGTGTCATCTGACCGAAACCTGACTGCACATTGCCAACAATACAGCCTCGAGTCTCCCCGCCCGGCAGTGACCTTGCCTTGCCGTGAGGCTGCCTTGGAGACGCGGCTAGCGTTACCTAGGCTTAGTATAGACAATGCAAGCGTAAGGATAACAGGATGTACTAAAACCGGAATGCCGAGTAACGGGTCGGTTCGGGGTTAAGGAGTTGGCGGAAGATTTTGACGTGAAACTTTAAATTGACAATTCTGTTCCTGGTTTTCACTATATAGATAAATTTATAACTGGATGCCGGTACAGTATATTGGTACAGAAATGTTTAGAGCGATAAGACCAAAGCAATAGGTTGCTAAGATTATTTTGTTGTTTGAATCTTGAAGTAGAGAATATGAAGTTTGAAATTATCTCAGTTGTAAAATGCAGCTTTTTCCCCACAGAAGTTAATGGATGCAATGGATGTAATCGAATTGAAACGCTCTGGAGGGTAGAAGAGTTATGATTGGCGCAAGTAATGCCTACTTCTAGTAAAAAAGTGGACCAAATTAAACTGCTGCTTAAAGTACAAGAGTATACCAATCCTGACTTATCCAGCTTCCACTGGAAAAAGGCATAGCTTTACGGTCCCGGCTGTGTCTGCAATATTAATATCCCAGTACCGTAATATTAAGCTAAATAAAAACAATACTATAGGCATGGAGATGATTTATGATCAATGAAATGTTTTAATTACAACGATAAATTAAGCACCCTTCAACAAATCACGGTAACAGCTGCTCACCATTCCGGGCATGGCGCGAGCCCATGGGTTTGCATATCACGTATTACTTAAGCGGTAATCGACACATGCTTGGCATCCCTCTGAAGTCTAAACAATACCAAGATACTAGAAATGTTTACTAGATACGAAGAATTTGGCGCCAAAATGATGGAACCTTCTTTAAATGAAATTTTTAATGTCAAATAGTCAGTTAGAATAGATAACGATTTTTTTTATATAGTAACCAGCCAGTAACTTATTGCCGCTCTCTAAAATTAATTATTTTGTTAAATCGTAACAGTTTAGTAAATCAATCAAGCAATTAAGAATCCTATTTTTTTCTGTACGGGTTTTAGATTTCCGTTCATCACCCTTTCGGTGTGGAACTTTAAAAACGAAAAAGTAATCGGAAAGAACACGTAACTTGCCAAACTACATTGACCATGTGTTGTGTTGTGTTTGTATACATTATGTTTAAACAACTAAACTAAACTGCATTGCAACCCATTTGATAAATATTGAATGTTAATCTAACCTACGTACAACAATAACGATGTCTCGATCAGAGTTCGTGAACTTTATTAGCGTAGGGCCTTGCATTCCTCGCAACTAGCAGTCTAGTACAAGGTTAGAATGCCTAGATTAGTGCACTGCCGCTTCAATAGCACTGGATTAAAATAATTGACTGTTAGGCCTATTTCATATAGGTACTAGTGGTACTCATTGCCGGGTTCTGATGTCATATTAACAGATAAAAATTATTTACTTAAATAGTACATATTTTTATACACAAGTCTGATTTATAGTAACAATAAATAAATTAACGCTACACACTCATAGGCTCAGCCCCACACTAGGATTCCCAGTGGGACCATCCCGTGCCCTAAATGCTTGTCAAACACACACCACACTAGAAATCCTTGTATTGTGTCAAGGACAACACAAACCCAGACCAAGAGCAGAAATTTCAACTTATTACTCAAATCCACCTCGCTGGGAATCGCACCTAGGACCCTTCGAACGGCAGTTCGGCGGTAACCGTTGAGCCTTAGGGGTGGTGTTGTGTGCGAGTCATATTTATAAACTAGCTGTGCCCGCCACGTCGTCCGCGTGGAATTTAATTTTAAACATCTAAAATAAAATTAGCCTAATTTAGTCCTTATTACATCAGCTATTTGCCGGTGAAAATCGGGCAAGCGGTTCCAAAGATTAGCCCAAACAAACAGGTAGACAGACCGACAGACAGACAAAAATTGTAAAAATATTATTTTGGTATTATTTTAATATTACAAACGGACACTCCAATTTTATCTATTTGTATAGATTACATAATTATTTAAAGTAAAATTTGTAAAGCTCAGTCACCAAAATCTAAAGTAAAACAAGAATCTCTTCTAGAGATTTTAAGGCGACGTCAACTTCTTTTGAATTCAAAGGTGGGCCGATCGTAACGTGTTACAAGTTTACAACTACGCAGAGTACCTACTCTTATTCACAAGTAATAAGGGCCATTTTCGAACGATAATAATACCTTAAGCTAAATAAATTTCCCAGGAGCCGCCACGAATTCCAGTGTTCCCCGGGGATGGGAAAACGTTGTTTCAGGAAATAGGAATTTCAACGAATTGATTTATTGGTGACAGCGCAAAATTCTAATGTGTTTTTGTTTTTCAAATTTTTTCAAAAACAAAAGCATTCTTACGAAAAATCAATAGTACATTTCTGACACACCTATGGCGCAATATACTATTCCGGACTATCAGTTCGAAGGGTCGTAGGTTCGAAAATTCAATTCTTCGAATAGAAAATATTTCCCTTACAACACCAATAAATTAGTAATCTCTAATGAAATTGATATGTCCTGAAAGCCGAATCAAGTTAATTGAATGATTGTCCTTGTGTTGAGGAAACGGCGAGGCAGAGGTCCGTCGTCCCTCTTAATAAAATCATTAATGAAAACAGACAACTTAATGAAAAGGGGCCGAATGACGACAAACTGTTATTTTGCTGTTAATGTGTACCTACAACCTCACTATGCACTCCTATTGATAGTAGACTGTATACCCTAGGCGAAAGGTTTTAAACAGATTAATTATAATAATAGTACTTTAATAATAGTTATTAATTAATGATGACTTTGGATACTGCTGTCAATGGACGACAGTGGTCACTCATCAGGTGGTTCGTTTGGGCTACCACCTTATAAAAAAAATTGGTTGTCTGTAAAGTCGGTTTACTGACGATAGTTGAACGTGACAACGTCTTAAGAAAATAATTTCCTTTGAATGAGTAGGCAAGCACAATAAAAGAACACTTTTTCAATACAAGTTAAGTCATTTATTAAAAATGAATGCTGGATACTTATACATCCTACATCGTGATTCAGAATTATAGCGCCCCACTACTCAACGCCATCTAGTGTACTGCGAGTGAACTACCAGCTCAGCCAGCCTTCCTCCATCGATAAATGGACCCAATCGAACTTAATGAATAATTGTTCACTGCACAATACATAGATGGCGCTGGTATAATAATTCACCAACGGTAACGACGGTAACGCATGAGTCATGTTTTTTCATGCGTGCCACCGAATTATAAGACGTTGTCACGTCAATAATGTAACATTTAAATGTGTACCTACTGGAGTCATTGGCTTGTTATTACTATGGACGTCGGGGCTCATACTAAAATCGCGAAAAAAATGTCCCAGTCATCCAGCCATCACGACAATAGAAATGTTAACAAGGTAATTTAAACACTAAAATCATCACGGTTTAATTTCGATTGCATTCGATTGTAGCTGTTTTTGCGTTTAGAGCTCATTTGGCTCGGTCATTTTTTAGCGCGGACCCGACGTCAATACGAGTAGTAATAATAAATCAATGACTGGAGTGTATACTGTTCCAAATCGGATTCTAAAACCTAACACATTTGAAAACCCTAAGTTTAGGCATGGTCCCAAAGGAACACGCACACGCATAAAGAGGATCGCTAATACATCCCTGCTCCGGAAAGTAAACCCTTTTTACGCCTCTCTTGAAGATTCTCCTCTATAATCCCGGAAGTACATTCCACAAGCACATTCTACGCGTACCTACGCTCCAACAAAAACATTTCATTTATTTATCATCCTTTTGCTTTGCGCTATTAAACTTTTCAACCCATTCCCCGAACCATAAAATGTGTCAATAAATCAGAGCAGTCTTTAGTACCGAAAATAATTTAACGTTTCCAGCTATTCACAGAAACTATTACCAAGTTAGTTCCATGTTTTGATACTTTAGGCACAAAACAAACGAGAGAAGTCGGTGACAACATCAATGTTGACAGACTTTGGAAACTGTTAAATTCTATCGAGTAAGTTATATCAATTTTTCTGAAAGGCGTGTATAATTTAAATTTGAAATTGAGTGTTTTATACATAAACAGTTGGGTAACAGTTATAGCATCCATTTAACATATATAAGAAACTAAAGATTACAACATGCCTCAGAAGAAATTAAATTCGCAATTCGGACCACTCATGGCAAATGTTCGACCGTTTCCTTCATCGTCAGAACATTTAAAGTCCGTCACTAAAACAGAGCCTTAGAAATGTGTTATTTTTAGTTAGTGCAGTGATCCACGAGTGAGATAGCAGACCACACAGCTAGCTACATCTTGTAAGTCACGAAACGGGTCATAGAAACTTGTCGGAATGAATAATTCCCCGATAAACACCGCTGTTAAAGGATTGGATCGGCTTAATGGAGGAAACCGTTACTACAGACAAGCGGTTACATGGTATTATTGCTTATTTGCTAGTCAACGATATTAGATAAATCTCACTCATATTGCGTCCACTTCAGTCAATAATTAAACAAATAGGTTATCTCCAAGCAAAGGTACCAACGTACGCATGTACCTACGCAGCTTTGAATGGCGTACTGTTATGCACACATAACTTATATTTACAAGTACCTACTTCAGAGTACATAAAAAGTACCTACATACTACATCCAGTGGTAAAATACACAACGAACAACACAATAACTATCACGGTAACTTCTGGTTGAAGTTTCAAGCAAAAATAACTCTGATTTAAAGTAGAAGTCAAGTTTACAACTCAAGAGACCAACAGTACGCGGCAGGAGTAAAGTTTACACAACTGGCGAACTTTGGAGAACTTCTTAATCATTGTCGAAGAATAGATATCGGAGAAGCTACGGAACATACCGGGGAAACTTTGTCACGTACTATTAGTGGTAAAAGAAGTAATATTTAGCGTCTACCTAATGTCTGGCTCCTTTATTACGGCCACTGAGCTTTGTCCGGAGCTTTTGAGATTTTTTCTGGCTTTTGAATGTCTCCGGCTTCTTGATTTGTCCGGTTATTAAAAAACTGAATAAACGCAAAAAAGAAGAAAAAAGTGTGTGCGTGCTCATACGTACGAAATGAAAATTCTTCACGACACCGTATTTTTAGCTTTGACTTAGATTCGTAATTTAAAACGAAATATTGCTAAATAATTCGTGACTAAAATGTTTGCATTACTTGGCCGGACCTTTTTTTTACATGAGATAAGTTAATGCTTGACAACTTTCCACCCCAGCTCACTGTACTTTACTGCCATTCAGGGATCTGAAGTAGAGATGTGTATTGGTACAACTGTTTATCTTGTAATTAATAGATTATTTTGTACCACCAACGTCTTCGTGACCCCACGGTCATTGGATACCATGAACGTCCATCGACAGAGGCCTAGTATTTTTAAACTGGAGAAGCGGAGATTCTCTCGGAAATCTCTTATCGGTCCAGTTTTATCACCCTGGACATGACCAGAGATTCTCTCGAAGATCTCTCATGTCTCTTGTTCAGCCCACATTCCTCAATCGGGACACCGCACCCTCTACAGTCTCTCGCCACCCACACCCGTGTTGATGGATGTCTCACCTAAATACAGGTTTAATCACTTTCACTGCTGAGCCCAACGGCCTGTATCCTTAAGCACAGTAATTAATTTGCGTTCGCTTACGTCACCGCTTGATAATCCAAGTTTTGTTTCGTGCTGTACTAGAGCAGGGTCACACGCCGAGCGTTTAAACTTTAAAGACGACCGACTTGGTGAATGCCGGTCTGCCGTTCGATTTTGATTTCCAGTGAAGCAGTAGTTTGAATGATGAGGTTTGATTTCCGTTTTCGATCTGGATGTCTGATCTTCTTCATTTATTAATTATTTATTTATTTAACAATAAATAAGATGATAATTAAAAAAAACCAATTACATTAAGTATAGACACCACAGTTACTGATTAGTTTCTCGGTTACAAAACTTCAAGCATACAATATTTTCAACCGTTCTTTCTTCTTTGAACCGTTTTAAAATGACAGAAATACCAGGTACTAATGTAATCGTTGTGATAACCCTTATACTTGAACATTGATTCACACGATATATTTCCCTTATTAGGACATTTGTAATTAAAATGTCGGATCCCTTAGATGGCGATATAGTGGGGTTATTAAAAAATTCTGTAGGTTTATGTAAATGGTAGAACGATTTATATCAGGGTTTTAGAGAAGATAATGACCCTGCGTAGCGAGTGGTCCGAAGTTCGCTTCCCTGTCGGGGTAGATAATGTTGGTCTCGTTTCATGAGTATTAATGAAGTCTCATTTTACACAAATGAGACTTTCATTAATGTACGAGTGTAAGATTCTTGGGAGACAGAGAATCCTATTGAGAGAATATTTCTGTGTGTGAGTTTATACTACTACCTAACCCGTCAATGCTTCACTTGGAGGAAAAAACGCATCCAACCACATCCAAATCGATAAAGCTGTTTCTGAACAAACGCACAAACAAACATTCTAAAATCTATATGCGTTAAAATAGTTTTCTCAAATATCTTCACGTACAAACACCGATCACTTACAGTTTCGTTGATGAAGGACTGGATTATTGGAGTGTTCTGTATTAACATACAGCACCGCGGCGGTGTGCCCGCGATTGTTGTGGCTGTCGATAAATCACGTCGAGTCGTTGCGCAACGTCAGCAAGCCACGTGCAATTGTGCGTTGACATTTCGCAATGTTGCCCGCCGTGGTTCACACTGACGACGGTTGACAAGCTTCGTCGGTGCGTTTGAAGGTTTTTATATCCATTTTATTACTTAAGTAATAGAATTCCATGCCATCATTTGAGTGTAGAGCAATTTGCTCTTTATTCAAATGATGGCACGTTTTATAAAAAACCACTACATTTAGACAAAATTTCATTAGTCGCTTTTGCCCCACAGTTGCATTTGCCCCGGGTGACCTTATATCAAATTTTAATCAGTTTAAATCAAAAAAGTAGAATCACGTCCAAATTTTCAGGTGTGGGTACTGAGAGACAGCGAGTCGAGGGTTGGTTGACTAGTAAAGAATATTTGTGTTGCATTACCCCATACAACTAACTGACCGGTAATTATTGGTCGTGTTCCCGAGCCCACGCGACCACACCCGCAGTCCCCGGTCTCCCCGCCGGTATGTAACTAAGCCACCGATGCCCTTAAGGCAAACAAACGGCGCGCCCTGATAAGGGCTATCGGGAAGCGATTATTGTATCTAGGTTGTGCACTTGTGCCGTACTTAACTGTACATAGCGCTTTATGTACCTACATTATCTTACAAACCAATAGAAGATAAATAAACGGATATACTACTAAGTTATGTTTCAATTGTATTCTTAAATAAATTACTAATCCCACTAACAAAAACAATTTATGTAAAGTAAGCCAAGACCTGTATGCTCATAACGCATTTACTGGTAAAAAGTTATCAGTGCTCATGAAAAGTCAACAGCCCTAGATTCTACAGGGCATGATTCTAGTTACCTTAACTTTAGTCAAGATATAGGGTTTGTATATATACAAACCCAAGATATAGGGTTTGTATATATATTTGTATATATACGAATATGGGTTTAGGTTTGTATATATACAAATATATATACAAACCCTAATGTATATACAAACCCTATATCTTGGGTAAAATGTAAGGCTTAGATGTTTCGCGGCCGCCGCACAGAGATTCTCATGTCGTGAGTTTATGATAAAAATATGTCTTCCGTGTCACGCAATAGCTCTATGAAACGGCCAAGCCAAACACACTCACCAGCAAAAACAAATCGAACTGTCTATTCGACAATCGTATATATTTTTTATTCGTACGACTAACCGTATGATTATAAACAGCCAAAATAAATATCTGTCACATAAATATCTACTCGGGCCAGAAATCAAACCCTGGACACCTCACTTCGCAGGCAGGGTCACTACTAACTGCCAGGATCTTCAATCATAACGATGTCATATTTTTCTAAAAATTATCCGTGTTAAATGTTCTGTTATTTTTTATTACCTACCTATACTCAGCTCTAACACCTAGTACATAACTATAATTATGTATTACTTATCAGTTGAACTCCGTTAATAGTTAATACTGCATCCAGGTATCGTCGCTACGAGGATGCAACCAGTTTTTGTATCTGCACATAACCAGTGCTAAGTAGGGAGGCAGCCCTAGCCAAATCTATATGGAGATTAGCGCGGTACTTAAGGATGGCACCCGACGCTAACGGAACAACTCGGGCAAACAAACACGAGTGTCGGCTTTCATAAACCACATCAATCAATTATAATTGTCTACTACTAATGAATTAATTGTCGCTGCAATACACATCAGTGTTCGAAGAGTGTTGTAACAAAACTACTTCATCAACATCGTCATCGCAATCTATAGGTCCCAATGCTGGGCACGGGTCTCCCTAAGTGCATTGCGGATACGCACCTTTCAGAACATTTTAGAGAACTTTCAAGTGTGCAGATGTTTTACCTACTAAGTTTATAATAATTAATTACCAGTTTAAAACTCAACCGTGTTTTATAGCAAAATATTTTAAACGCTTAATTATTTCTATGTTTGGTTGAATGACACCTAAATTACGCTATTTAAATTCATTTAGATATTTCACACCATATTAAATTACATAATTATTGTTGTAAAATCAGACACCACATTTTTGGTGTAAATGGAATTCATTTAGGGTTTGACCCAGATAAGTAAAATTAAATGTTATTCTCCTGACCAACCCTATTAATCCGATTACATAAAGACTGGTTCGCCTGCTCGTCCCACACATTCCACAGCCCACGCGTGGGCTCGCAATTAGAGGAACATGTTCTCCTGTGTTCGATCTTTAGTTCTCTGTTCCTTGCAATGTTATCTCTAGGTAGGCTTAGCTAGTGTTATCTCTAGGTAGGCTAGGTAGGCTTAGAATATTCTAAGGTAGGGTAGGGTAAGGTAGGATTGTGACAATGGTTAGAGGAAAATATATTGCCAAACATCCAATCTTGCAATACAACTGATTCCCAATGTTTTTTACTTTCCGTAAACAAATCCGAAAAGAAAATCCTTATTTCATTTGCCCAACCGGTTCCGGCCGGTAATATCCGGCTTTATTCGGGCGGCCATGTTTGCTGTTTATGAGGTTTTGGGTTAGGGCTGTCAATAACAGGATTGAGTTCTGGATTTTTGTATGTTGTAAATGTAATATAGTTCTAATGATTTGATTTTAGTAACGTAAGATTTATAACAATGTTTTTTCCACACAACAACATCACGACCGACGGCGGAAACAGAAATGTTTATGTTTGTTCCAAAACAAAGTGTTAAGTTATTAACTGAATTAGAGTAATATAGTGTCTTGCCGGCAACGCGTTGGTGACGCCCCTGGTGTTGGTAATGTCCATGGGCGACGGTAATCACCATCAGGTGACCCCCTGATGAACAGGTGAACCCTAGTTTCAGTTACCATGGCATCATTAATAACACGACTGTCATTCATCATCTATTATTTAATTACCAAAGAGAATATAACCACATTACCACTGACAGATTAAAGAGAACCTTATTACAAATGAATGGAGTATCTTTTGGATAGTAAATTTTCAATTTGTTACATACCAACATACATCTTCAAGCTAATAAAAGCGTATTAAAAAGCTGAACGTAAATGTGTGTATTAAGTAGTAACATATAATATGAAGTAGAGATGTTCAGCTTGCGCCAGCCCTAGGTATAAGGCAGGATATTAGAGAAGAAATAACAATGTAGCCAAGACAAATGTGAAGACGCAGGAATTCGTTTCACACATGAAAAACCTGAAATATTGTGGCCGCGCGAACATACATTGGGACAAGATTTATTTTTACACTAGAGCCTTTGCCCGCGGCTTCGCCCGCGTGGAATTTGGTCTGTCACACAATGTCCAATCTTATTGTGATAACTATGTTACTTATACCTCCAAGAATATGTGTACAAAGTTTCATGATAATCGATTAAGTAGTTTTCGCGTGGAAGAGTAACAATTTTTTTTATATAAAAAGTATTCTAAGTACCTATATTACTTCTAAATTTCTAATACCTCCAAGAATATGTCGCACCCTTAGTAATATAATGGCCTTATTAAAAAAGTAGTTTTTTGAGAGCTCACGTTTCAAAGATTCTGGACGAGACATTTCAGCTTATTTTTCGTTTATTAATGTAATATCACGTAAAAAGTGCAACTCGGAATGTATGGAAGTAACGCATCTTTAATTAGAATATCTTTGGTGGTCGTACATACTGATGTATTTTGGTGATCCAAAATATGTGTTCCAATTTGATAAGACTGTCTTTACGTCGTGTACTTTAAATCCCTTATTTATTTTAATACAACAATATTCCGTTCAAACAAAAGATATGCGTTCAAAGCTTAGTTCATTATGTACTAACAATTAATCGCACAAAGGATTTATTGAACGCATTTAAAATACAACAATACTCTTATAAAAATATGGTTCAATTTCCTGCACTATTAAATTTACTTAAGTCTTTCTTTAACACAGTCCTTTTATGGATTCAGATACTTAGCTGTTATCAATCAATGAAGTGTATTCCTTTGTAATAGGGTTTATTTTCCTTTGTTTTTTTTAATGTAATTATGTCAACCATATGGTTGGATGAGTCAGGTATTTACGGTAAGAGGTACGTGTGCGATAATGAGGTAGATTTTGTATGGATTTATTTCCTTTACAATCCGTGTGTTGCAACAGACGCGACATCTGGTGTGTAAGTATAGGATGTTGATATTGATTAGGTAATTTGATCTAGTGTTCAGTCTAATATCCTGGAAGGAATCACAGGAACGATCAATAACACCATACAAAATTTTATTGATAGTGAATTTGCAATATAGAACGTTAAAAAAATGTTCCATAAATTAATTTATTAATTAGATTTTTTTTATTAACATTTTAGGAAAGTATGCTATGGTTTTAGCGAGAAATTAGCAATCTCAGTGAAAAAGTATCATGTTAAAAATCCAGTAAAGAGGATAAGATGCTTCTTAACTCTTTTAGCATTTACTGATTCTCTCTCTTTTAGCATTTGATTACTTTTAGTAATCAAAACTATCTGGCTAGCTTAGTAAGTAACAAACAACTATTTACAACAATAAATAGTAAAAAAACACTATAAATCGAAAAGTCTGTAATGACGAACTGAAAGTAAAATCGAAACGTCTGAATGAGTCTTTCTTATTGTAAATACCTATTTACTTGAACAATATCAGATATTAAGCACTGCTATGTTGCGTAATCTTTTTTAAAAGCACCGATGGTAGTTGACAGTTTGACATTTAAAACATTACAATACAAAGGTCAAAATCGATTTAAGTTAAACTGACAAGTGATGTTTGACAGCGATGATAAAGTCAAGGTGTGATTAAAATAGGGTTGACAACCCTACTCCAGTCTGTTTTTAATCCCGTAATTTGACATTTTGTGTTGAAAGTTTTTGCTATTGTTTAAATAGTGATGTGATGTACGACAATCAAATATAAGTAAATAATATTTTCTGATTTGTGAGTTATAAATTAATATTTGTGGTTATTAAAAATTAAGGGAAAATTATTTTGTAAGATCCACTTTATTCAGACCCAGACTTTATGTCAGAATTATTAGAATCGCCACTAACTTGTATTGTATACTTTTTAACGAATATAATTATGTAGTTAAAAAAACTGGATAATTAATTGAACTTATGGTTGCCATTAAGCAATATTTTCCCTTGCGTGGCTATCTTCCACTTTTCTTCATAAATCGATCGTGAAATGATTGTGATGTGTTACCAATAAAAAGAAATATTATTCGATGTCAGTTTTTACAAATTTTTCAAAATTTAAACTACTCAATCACTTCAACAAATCATAAGACAAGTACTCCCGCAAAAAGAAGCGACAAGAAACTCCCAAGGAGATTTTTATAATTATTATAAAAGTTTACATACAAAGATGAATATAATTTAGACTTAGGTTTCCATAAAAGTGACAGACATACACAAACACGAATAATTCGACATCAATCTTCGATATTCGACGAACGGAAAACAAAATCCTATCATAATCACAGGATAAATAAATTCCAGTTCCTCAGTCCATAACTCGCAGCCAACAATATCAAGATAAGAGTAATTTACAGATAAGTGAGGTGCAGCTATCGCAGATAGCCGGGGATGACGGCCGATGGCTTGCCGTGGCGTTTGTGTGCTTTTAGTGTTACTTACTAGTAGTTAAGTACCCTGGGTCTAGTAACCGATTCAACCTTGCCGTTGGTTATAAAATATAATAGCTATAAAATATTATTCGATGAATATCTGTTAGGTACTATAGATATTTGAAAAAATCTATGACTGGTAAGTAGTTCAAATTACGGCGATGGTAATCGAATCCTAGACCCTTCGAACGGCGAACTGGCGGCAACCATTGCGTATTGCGTCATACAGGTTGTCAATTGTCGGTTTGTGATAGTATTTACTATATACCTAAGTTCTAGATAAAGACTAATATAACTAAGTTGTAGTTCGGAATGCGCAAGTCTAATTTAAGTTAGGAATGCTTAGAGCCGTGAATAGTACCTAGGTTCAAGGACCTACCAACATACAGGGTGTCTCATTTATGTTGACTTATTTAATTGAAGGTTTTTTGTCCCCTTTTGTTAAAGTGGTAAGAAAGATTAAAATGATAACTTACCAGCACCGAATCATAATCATTAATAGCATGCATAATAATTGTTAAAATTAAACTAGGTTATTTGATGATGACTGGATTTAAACCTAGACCTAATAGGTGAATGAATTTCAAATTATATTGTATTATATTATGTATAATGTAACTGTCAAACGTTTTTTACGAGGTGCTAATACATATGGGTTTCAGTTATATATCTATTTTTGTTTGTGTTACATTACTATCCAAATCAGAACACGCTGTATATCGAGCTGCGCCAGCGTCGGTAGTTCACTGCGATCATTAAGTTGGAAACTGGATCGAAATATCAGATCATATGGTCGGCGTGAGACCGTTACCCGGTACCCAACTAGTTTGAGAGCCTGTTCCGCATATGCAAATTCTTTACAGGCAGGACCACTCAAATCCAGCACCGTGTGGTTCGTGATTTGTTCTGTCGAGTTAATCTGATTCAGATCCAACGAATATCATCATAAGCAGTGATAGCTGTGTGGTTGAACGTTGGACTCGCGAACCGGGGGGTCCGGGTTCAAACCACGCATGTACCTCTAATTTTCAAAAATTATGTGCGTATTATAATTTAATTATCACTTTCTTCGGTGAAGGAAAACATCGTGAGGAAACCTGCACACCTGAGAGTTTTCCATAATGTTCTCAAAGGTGTGTGAAGTCCACCAATCCGCACTTGGCCAGCGTGGTGGACTATGGCCTAATACCCGTCACATTGTGAGAGGAGACCCGTGCCCAGCAGCAACCCATAACTGTCCCAAGTTATGGGTTGTGCTGATGAATATCATCATCATAATTATATTATCGTCATCATACATATAACGAAATTCTAACTGATCCATGTCTGTTCATGGAAGATATATTATGTGAGAAAAAATATGATTAACGGTTATTATTAAAACAACAGGTCCCGTAACGATCACTTTTGTTTGTTCATGTATAGACATAATCATGGGAATTTTATTATATCCAATATTTTACAATAAAAAATGAAGTTTTGGACAAATGTGAATTTGTGAAGGCTATTTAGCTTTGATAGTTCTCCTTTTACCTTCATTATACGACTGGCGTAATTTTTTACATATACTTACCGGATCGATGTAAACGTTGATGTTTGAATGAAAGTTCTAATTTTTACCTGCAACAAAGAATTTACTCGTTAAAATATGTACTTGTGATACAACATAAAATATTATGGTTTCACTAAATATGTATATTTCATATTATTTAAAAAGAAAATATAACCGCTAACAAAACAATTACTCAATCACTTAATTGATAAAAAATAACAATTACATACATATCATCACCTGTCGGGGATAGAATCTGGGACTCCTTCCTTCCCATGCAAGGTTACCAACTCAACTATAGGGTCGGAAAATACGCCAATGGCCAAATTGACATATACACAAATAAAAGTAAACAAACGTTTTTTAAAAAACCAGCTTTTGTACGCAAAACAAAACAAAATGAACTTTTCCTTTTTTTAAAGTCGCAACAAGTTTAAAAAAAAAACTGAAACTTTTGTTGGATGATAAGGAAAACAACCAAAATCTACCAGATGTCAAATAAAAAATAACGTGAGATTATTCAAGAACATAACCTTAAAATTATGAATACTTATGAAATAAAGCTAAAAATATCTCGCCAGTTAACCGGGCGGCCAAGAGAATTATTTATTGAACCCATTAGTCTTAACTTTTCACTTAGCACGAACGAACGGACAGACTCGCCTGTCGACAGCTTTATATACTTATTCAACGGTGTTAGAGACTTCAATTTAATAACCCCAAAGCCGCTTATTTCTTGTAACTTTGTTCGTATCGTCTAAAAATCATTCTTCTCACAGTGGAGAGGATTCTGTTCCAGAAATGTTCTGGGCCAGATAGGTAATGCCTGCGGGGTCTATGCTCGACGGTGACCACTTACCATCAGTGTGGTCGGCGTGGTCAGTGTGGTCAGTGTAGTCAGTGTGGTCAGTCAGTGTCAGCGTGGTTCGTCACCTCGTTGGCTGTCTATTCACGTAGAAAACACGAATACATTTAGAACGAATACTAATTCAACGCTGTGATTGGCTAATTCAAGGCCACACGAAACGTTAGAAAGAAATAGATTAATTTTAACAACGGGAAAGAATGAGACGGCACGAATTTATATCGGTACTATATGCCAGATGTGTTGTCAGAAGCCATTAGTCTGTCATTACGAGTCTATTGGCTGTGTGGTCGGTGTAAGGTAAGTAGGCCGTAGTAACATCTGCATGTAAATATACCACCCTCGTAGAATGTAATATCTTTTTGTGTTTTTACGTGTGCCGATTGCAGTGTCATTAGCAGTCGGCATATTTACTGTTCGTAACGCGTTGGCGATGCTTCTAAAGTAACGGACGGTGACGGTCGCTGGTGACGACCATCATGTGGGCCGTCAGATCGCTTGTCGGTTTGCGTCTTAATCGCGTACCGTTACCTTGTAACGTGTCAATATTCCCCACATGTCCATGTGCAGCAAAAAACTTATTAAAATATTGTCGTGACTAACTGTATTCAAATATAGTAAGTATCAGTGGCCACTGGCCATTTATCGCCAGTTGGACTGTATGCTTGGCTTTTACGAGTATCTATTCATAAATAGAAAAAAATGTGTTGATGAAGAAATTCTACATTGTTTCTGCAATTAAATAATTTTGTCCATGATTAACTATAAAGAAGATCATCTCAGTTTTGAGTTGATAAAAATGGTTTAAAAAAGTTTTTGAATCAAATTGGGATTCATGAAGTGGAATTAAAGAAAATATCGATTTTCGAAAGAAAACATGGTTTGTTTCATTCAATTTTTAGCTTCAAACCTCGGATAAAAGTTATTTTGAAGAGATTTCTTGAAAATAAGTTCTCAATCCCAAGTTTTAAAAATATTTGTAACAGGAAAAAAATAAAAACGTGAACCAAAGCTACAAAGAGCTTTATATAAACTTAATAATTAATAATTTATAATTTTTGAGCTCAGTACTAACAAATTTTTTACCAGTCCTAAATAATGTTTCTTTCCGCTCATAAACTTTAAAAATACTGTCAACATAATTCTGTTTATCTCCACAAACAACGGGAAAAAATCATCCAATCTACTTTGAAGATTAGAATATCGCGCGCTGCTCTGTCAATGTCATACGTCAATGTCAAAAGGAACGCCAAATTTGAAATTGCCATTCTTTTTTTGCGCGGGAACATCGACCGGATATTGTTTCGCATGCAAATATATTTAGAATACACGATTTGTTATGATGATAATTATGTTAATTTATTACACGTTATGGTAGGACGAGTAGTGTGGCCGTGAGGTGGTCGTCAATCGTCATTCATTGAAATTGGCTCACAGGATTTATAAGGATCATTAATAGATCCTTTTATTGAAATAGATACTATTAAAAACATTGTATTATCAAATATCGTTTAAGTTTAGTTACATGAGGGACCAATGACCGTTCACATCAAATGAAAGGAATGTCCGTTTGTGTTTCACTGCATAAAAAAGTGACAAATTCTAATTTAAGCGGTCACTTAGCATAATGTAAATATGCTTCGTTCATCTGTCATGTCAGTGACGTGGAAAACTAGGGTTGACAGGTTTGAGTCGAATCTGACCATTAGGGATCCCATTAGAGATTTAAAAAGAACACTGACTCGTTTACTAAATTTTTGACTTTTTTAGGAGGCAGGATAAGTGCTTGTTATCTAGACCTCCGATATGCTCGTCGTCGTTGTCTCAAGCCTTCGTTATGCTCTCCACTACCATAAGGTTGAAATGCAGAAAAATTCAATGGTTTTAGCAATAACTCGGTTTCTTGTTCTGTTACTTACAAAAATAAATTAATAAACATTAAGATAAGTCACATCAATCCTTGTAAACAATAAAAAACATACTATTATAATTCGGGTGACAGCCCTGTGTAAACGTGATCGAATGAGTGATCGCGAAAACATGCGAGTCTCGTTCACAAGCGCCAGTGAACAGTGAGCACTGAGCAGTGACTCAGTGAGTCATCGCTCGCCGACATCGACACTATCTGTAGCGTGAGCGGAATGTATTCCAGTATGAAAGCTTGTCGGAACACTAGCTCATTTGGCATAGGGTATATTGCTCAATTTAAAAAAATTTAGTACCTAGTACTTTTGGGGAATTCAAGAAAAATAATAATACACATTTTTAATTTTTATACCTTAAAAAAATAAAGAAGTTTATTTTATTTGCTAATTTATTGTTCAACGCAATTGTCATCTAGGTACAATAAATTATCTTTTGAGAATATTACAAAGAAAGTAAATTAATACAGAAGATACACAATAGACGACCTTATCGGAAAAAGGGCGCTAATTTACTTTTATTTGCAGAACGAAGAGGCTTCTTCATATTATAGTACTACTTTGATACTTTGTAATATCGATAGACTTGAGGCTATAAAATATCTTGATAGGTTGATTGTTTGTTTTTAATTCGGTTTAAGTCCGTTTAATTAAAAAAGGGGTAAACGCCCACCCGCGGCAGGCCACCGAGTATCTACATACATGCTTATTATAAAGCCGAAGAGTTTGCTCGAACGAGCTAATCTCAGGAACTACTGGTTCGAATTCAAAAAATCATTTTGTGTTAGATTGTCAATTTATTGAGGAAGGCTATAATGAAGTCGATCTTTTGTTTTGTTAAAGTTATTTTCCGTAGATAGTACCTAACTGTAAATGATCATTAAAATCCAATACATCCAATACAATGTTCAGTGATGAGATTGTAAAAACATAACTATTATTATACAATGTAATATTTAATACCATAACGTAACAGCCAACCATTTTATAGCAAATTTACCATCAGGTAGGTGGTATAGTCGTTGGTCGGCTATTAACATAACAAGGCTATTAAAATAACATACTCATAACTATAACAATAGTTATGAAGCGAAAACTTAATACCAGTTAGTAAGAGTTAATTTCTTCCTACTTTCGAACAATAATGTTCGGCAACGCATCATGACGCCCCTAGCGTAACACCAAGGGCGTCATCGATAATGGTGACGGTAATACCACCAGGGCTCGGCTGCCCTTTGTCGGCTACTAGGGTTTCCCGCGGCTTCGCCCGCATGGTTGCAAGAAACGAAAAAATATCGTTAAAGTTATCCCCAGGGAACAAATCGCCGAGGTAATAACTATCACAACAAACACCCAAATCGGTTCAGCAAATTAAGCGTGAAAAAAAACGTTGCAGACAGACAAAATAATACTAGTATGTAGTATGGAAGTATGGAATTGCTTAAAACAATAGGATGGGAATTTTAACAATGAAGATGAACTTAACATTCTTCAAAAGCTGTACAAAGGAGCTAAATTAATATAACATTTTTTGCATAAAACATAAATCTTCCAGTTTTGTCTATTTTTATCTCCGTATAAACATAGTCGTGGGAACGCCATGGGTAATCCGATATGGCGGATGTTTACACAAAGGAGTGGAGAGGGGTAAAAAAAATATTTTTGATGTAAAGTAGGTTAATTATATCAGTGACTTCTGATGTGTAGCGGTGAAAAGCATGATGATGATTTTCATGGGACTGAGCAAGCCACATCCGTTGCCACCATGCTGCTCCAGTGTGAATTATTGGGTTAGTGGTGATCCCAAGGGTTTTATGCTAAGGTTCTTATAGCTCAGTTTGTTCGCACTAAGGGTTTGTAATGGACAATTACGTCAAGTTTTAAGCACCATTTTTAATTACATATTTGGAATGAGAATCTAATACTGAGTAATATTAATACCCCCCTTTAATATGTCAAATGACTAAAAAATCACCTTGTATATTCTAGTTACCTAGCAAGTCTCGAAGTATTAAAACAATTTTAAATTAAATTTTGAAACACACATTTAAAATTGTAATTGAAACTTTTTATCTTAGATGAGACCGACTTGATCATTACATCTAAATTACCTATGTATACTCGTACGAGTATCAATCAAAAGTTCGGGTCTATTAGTATTGATCAAAGTCAGAAATAGCAAACCACAGCCAAAGGTTTACCCCAAACTATGAGCATGTTCGTCGGAGTAGAGAAACACAAACAGACAAGCGGTTTCATGTGTTGATATTCGATGATATTGCAATGGTTTTTCAATTGAAGATAATGGCCGTTCTCATTATCCATGAGGAATATGGATAATTCCTCAAGTTGGTTATCTAGCAACCGTCAAAAAGTCATAAGATTATGGTATGTACTATTTAATTGTAGCGAAGGAATTTTATAGTCGTCTACGAGGAGTAGGATCAGTAGGAAATGGTGAAATGAGGAGTGGTGAGCTGGTGAAGCGAGGTGTGGAGTGGTGAGGTGCGGTGAGGAGAGAGAAGAGAGGAGATATGTCATGAGGAGAGAGAGAGAGGAGAAGAAAAGTTAGCTTAAGGTTTTTCATTGAAGAAAAAAAAATCTCGTATGCCTAGTCAATGGATTTCGACGACTATTTAAACCCAAGCAGGCTTGCTGACAAAGAATCGAGGTACAATTCCTCTCCAGCATTACAAGGGTTACTTTCGCAAGCTTTACACGCAAAATATTGAACAAATTAATCGGTAATTTTGCGTGCACGTACAAAACTGTACTTTATGAGCACTTATTGAAGAGGTGCTTAAATAAGAAGTTCTTGTAGCTAGCGGGCCTCTTAACGACCCCTAGTTCATAAAAACATTTAAACAGTATTACCATAAATACCCAATATGTCAGTCTTAACGTGCAAAGTATTTCAACGGTATATTTCATTCGGTATTAACATTGATTATCATAAGTTATCCGCAAAATTCCTTTACTCAAATGTGTGTCTCATTTTAAATATCGTATTATTAATAGTGGTGATAATCGTAGGTGGGTCAAACAATTTACAATGTCAGTATCATCCTAACCAATTAATTAAAAGAAAAGATAAAAAATTCAAGATTATTGTCACTTACCAGTGGAATATTATACTTAACCATTAATTTATAACTAATAAAAAAGTTCACTCGGGTGCCCGTCCGTCCGTCAGCCCGCGCCCGTAGGCATGTATAATCCACAAAGTTATTTATTTCTCATAAATATAAAAATATAATTTATAATTAGAACCGGTAGATGGCGCTGTTGTTGAGATCTACCAAAAGATCAGCCCAACTATTGGAGACATGCCATAGAAAAAGTTATTGCATTTGATGAGCATTTCACAAAATTATATAAAAAATTATAGAATATTTACTATGTTGCAGAACAACGTCTGCCAGGTCAGCTAGTTATTTTGATATCTTCCGACAATATTCGCGAATATAATTTATGAACAATATAATTCGTCAAATTGACGCATCATTAGAAGAGTCTATGATAAATACGAGTAGGTACTTTACATTCATTTGTTACCTTTGCACTTGTATTTACAAACAACACGAACGAGCATTACCTGCAATCATATACTTTTACCTTACATGTGACCATTACATACCTTTTCCTCTTCCTCGAGAGCCCTAATGAGCTCATAGTACAACATCTCCGCCTCCTCAGATATCTGCACTTTCTCCCCATCGCAGTTCTTATAAGTGATGTCGCACGCTAAATCCGTCGCGAGATGCATTTTGAATTACACAAAGTTTGACTAATGCCGACTAATCGCACTCCTGTTACACCAATTACGACTAATCGCTATCCTGTTATTGACCAATTACGACTGATCGAAATCCTGTTGTTGGCCAATTACGACTAATAGTTATCCTGTTACTTCCGCGCATTCACTTAATCCCAAAACACTGCAAATCCTTTTCACTTTGTTTTTATTATTATCTTTTGAGTGTACACTGTTAATTGATTCCATGCCGACTGGCCGAGTAGCACTTTAAGTCCTTTTGTACTCTCGTTCTTGGCTTATCTTGTTAAAATTACACGACTTTCTTAAAGGCTTGTTTAAATATTTTCGTAATTACTGTTTCGTAACCGTTGTGGATTGGTGGCATATCTTGTTTAAAAATTAATTATTGTAAAAAGATCAAGTGCGTGTTAATTTAAGCATAGTGAAGGGAAAAAATTAAGTTTAGTAAGAAAAACAAAATTACTTTAAAAGCGTAACGAAATGAAACAACCTAGAATAGTCGTATTACATAATGTCATAAACTAAAAAGACCATTGCAAGTTTTGTTAATTAATTAATTCTAAAGAATACTTATAAATATCGATTCGTTAGCAGCCGCCAGTAAAGTGGGAGTCTCTACCATTGACTTATAAGCGTACTATGGTTAGTTTAATAGTGGGAGGGTGAGTCGATCAGGGTGAAATAAATTTGAAGTAAGCCCTTCAAATGGGACGAGAAGTTCCAAAGCATCGGGCAGTTCAACGTCCCCTCCAGAGCACGAAATCTATATATTCGTTGCTCAACTAGTAACGACACTATTGATATAAGCTATAGAGATGGAAGGCTTCTACATACATGTACATACACATTATTTTACATAAATACCTATGAACTATAAGAAACGAAGATAAAAACAGACACGATATTAGTATCGATTCTAGAGTTCATTACTCCGATCTAAGTTTAATTCTAATCCTCGCAATAACCAACACCACAAGAACATAAAGTACCGTTTGAAGCGACATAGCCCAAACTAATGAGGCAGCGGTTAATTCAAGGAGCCGTAACTACTGCGTTAGGGTTCCGTATGCAAAATAACCCCGACGGCCGGCGGATGGCGGATGGCTGTATTTCTTGTTTTGTTACTGCAGTTCGCAAATAGCATTCGGGTGAGGACGCTGTGGGGGAGCGAGCGATTTCTTATCCAGTTGTAGCATTGGCAGCGAGTCCGAGGTTCGACTTTCGACTTTGAGATGTGTGTAATTATAATGACTTCAACCTATGAATGACCCACTACAGGGCAAGGGTCTCTTCTCATAGCTGAGGAGACCTACAACATACTTCACCACGCTTTTTAGTGCGAATTGGCGGAGGGTTTAGTGGCCAACCCACATTTCGGAAACTTTTATGACGTCCAAACGTCTTTGGCATGACCTAAAGACTGCTATCTAACGGTTATACACATAATTACGAACAAAATTATGAACATCAATGATACAATATAAAGAGCATCGTATATACGTGTTTGTAAGCGTGATTTGTCTATTTCCTTTAATTTATTTACAAGTTTTAATTTAATTTTTATTATTATTTAAAAATAAATAAATTATTCGAATCGCAACAGCTTTATTTTGAGTACAAAGTTTATACGGTTCTCCAAACCTTAATACAATTTATCTTTCCTACTTGACCCAGAAAGCAAAACGCTTATCGACCGCAACGTGACTCCACCTTATTCCAGTACACCGGGTGCAATTTAAAATCAACTCTATCGTTCATATTTGGAGCATAATATCCAATAATCAGCTCTCCAGGGCTGTGAAATGAAACGTGTCCAAATTGCGAGTGCGTTTCGAGATTGTTTATTGCATTGCAGTTCCGGGATTTGGAGTGGTGAATAAGGTACGCTTCCTAGCTGTGCGGCTTGCGATTGCTTGAGATGCAACAATATTTACAGCGACAGAAAAGAGATTCACAACTTTCTATCACTATGACGTAAAAAAGGATGGTAAAATTATTGTACGATTTTTTCGCTTCGTCTGGAGTCTTTTTGGTAGGTCCATCAGCTTTTCTGGCGAGCAATCAACACAAGCATTGTAGAAGGCTATGTGCACAAAGGACGCTCATTAAATCACGCATTAAATTGTTTATCTCACTCTCAGATTTCAATAAAACCATCGTTCTCTAACTAATCTAAAAAGCAGTTATGAGCCCCGATGTCGCATGTCGTCGCCGCGTGTCGCAGCCGCAATCGCATCGGAGAAAGCGCTCAATAAGGCAGCATTGGACACGGTTCATTAATAAATGTACAGTGTTTGAAGCTAAGACTTGGACTTCCTACTGCCATATATCTCGTGTATTTATTTTCTCTGCTAGTGCTTTACTGTACGTTAAATTGTTGAGATCGTGTTACGTTTGAAGTACACTGAGACGGAAACTACAGATAAGAAGAGAAAAAAGCTCAAACACGACTCGCAAGACGCACGGATTAAAAACACTTATTACAACTGTAACTGACCAATAATACCTTGCAAATGTTTGAGAAAATTAGGTCAGGTCATTGTGAGAGGACAATAGTGACCACCCGTACTCGTGGCCAGCAGTGGAACAGATATGGGTTGCGCTGGGGATGATTTTTTAGGGTATTTCCGCTTTTGGTCGCGCCAATCTCAAAACCAGCTGATCGGATCTGGATACGGATTTCACTGATATATTGTGATACCGCTTGGAGTACTTTTGTGTTTATTTTATTTCAATAGATTCACTAAAAGGATAATGACGAATTAAAATGCTCGCCCTTTTCCGTTGTATTAAGGTCTAGGTTCCCCAATGCGAAGCGAGGGCGGTTTGTCTATATCTATACTCTATACTAATATTATAAAGAGGAAAGATTTGATTGTTTGTTTGTTTGCATCGAATAGGCTTCAAAACTACTGAACCGATTTGAAAAATTCTTTCACTGTTGGAAAGCTACACTATCCCCGGGTGACATAGGCTATATCATATATTATAAAAATGAATTGCTGTGCGTTAGTCACGCTAAAACTCAAAAACGGCTGTACCGATTCGGTTGAAATTTTTTGTGTGTCTTCAGGTGTATCCAAGAATGGTTTTGATTTACAATTGGACCCGGTAGGTGGCGCTGCTGTCGATATGTCACCATATTATTAGAGCGGTACGAAGTTCGCTGGGGCAGCTAGTATAGTATAAAATAATGAGGGTCAGGATTGTAACTTTATTAACCTGCTGAGATAACTCTACCAGCTGCGAGCACTACATGATAGCGTGTCTTGCGTCGTTATCTCAAAAACTGACCGCTAACTAACTGGACTTTTGATAAACATCTATTAAAAATTTTAATTAACTGAACTTTTTGTGTCGGCCATTTTCGAACAAATTTATACTTGAGATTATTTAAAGAGTATTTTTAAGAATAATTATGCGATCGTTAAATCTACGTTACTTTTTACCCAGTAGACATTAAAAAATCATTTTCAAAGGAGCCGTTTCTCTGAGTTCATCGTCCTAAAATAATACCATAAGCTCAATTAACACTACAAAGGGTAACTTTTTATTTTAGAAACTGGCAACAACTCCGGCTTTAAGTATGATTGAGTGGTTTAATTGATGGTTCAGGGTGGTTCAGGCGTAAAGTTTTGTAATGGTTTAAAAAATATAAATATAATTCTGTAAGTAGATGTTGAAGGCAAACTATTGAATTTTTCAAAATCAAAATTTAGTTCATAGTGAAACTAAATAAGAATGAAAAAAGCGGCATTATTAGGAAATTACTTTTCTTGAAAAAAAATGTCAAGGCCGATGGACCGGTGTCTATGGCAGTCAAATATTCTCTAAAAAGTAGGTAAGTTTGTCACAGTTTACTCGTATCACCTGTAGTATCATAGTCGAATTGAATTTAATAAAAGTCTGTAAAAATGATACTCGTATTAAGTATTTTTCCAATTGAAATTATATCAAACAGAACAAAAGTTACGAAAAAAGGATTTAACTTCTAATACGGACGGAAGTTACCCCGAAGGCAAACGGGTCCCAAAATAAACCGATGCAAATAGAATTTTTCCGAAGACATTTGATTCATTACGCGAGGCATTTTCGATTTCTTTCGACGGCTTCGAGTTTCAAGTAAACTGAGCGGAAAGTGAAATTCACTTGAAATAGGAGTGAAAATAAATCGGCAGACATTTGAGAGGCGCCTGCTCTGAATAAAGATCGCTGTCACTTGGTATGCGGACTGGCAACATTGCCGCAGCGCGGGAAAAGTGATAATCGATTTGTGCTTTTTAATCTGTACATTTGACAGCTTCGTTGCGTGTTCCGTAGTGATGTCGAGGTGATTTTGAAATGGGAATTTTTCGGAAAGGAATTAGTGTTAGACGGGGAACTGGTCTACAACTTGATTTCTAGTGGTAACACGTGTCTCTCTTTATTTAAGTTTATTTAAGTTATGAATTCCTGTTTGTACTTCACCTTATTCTTCGGGTTTAATGGGAAAAATGAATATATATTGACTCTAGTTTCCTTTGACAGTGCTATCGTGTACCTACTTTATGTTATAATTGAATGTAAAATGCAACTTCTTAATCATATATAAAAAAGAGATTTTCAATAAAATCATATTACAAAAAAATTACTACACGATTATTATTAACTTCATTTATATTTTAATTACACTTTTTATAATGAGTTCTCTAACAACTACTGTATCACCGAAGCGCTCATGAGAGCATCCCTCTGCTATGCCTAGTCTCCTACGTACAACCCGTCAGGCTACAAGAAATGCTACTGTCACAAATTATTCAGCGCCTGTCTGGTCCCAGGGTTCGTTACCACATCACAATGGGTCGTGACCCGCTGACTCACGTGCACTTCCGGCCTGCAGCGCCGTCGGGCCGCACGTGTCGACGTGTGATAAACAGAGGCCATTGTAACACCTAAACATAGTTTTTGTCGTCGCGCAAGCTTTACACTCACGAACTCCGGTTGTCATCGGAAGGGATTTTTACTTCCTGAGTTCTGTTTTATCGTCTACGTATAATAAAATTGTAATTGATTGATGTCTGTGACATGGATGATATTAGAGACGAACTTTTAGTAGGGCTATGATCGCATTTAACCTTTCCTCATCTAATATTATGAGGGACTCCGATCACTAAATTAGTGATCACTTAATGAATGATCGAAGAGGAGATTACGTTCGAACGTTAGACTTCTGAACAGGGTGCCTGGGTTCGAAACCTGTACCTACTTATTTCTGATTTTCAAAAATATATGTAATTTAATTATTATTTGCTTGGGTGAAGGAAAACATCGTGAGGAAAGTTGCAACGAGCTCTCCATAATGTCCTCAAAGCTATGTGAAGTCCATCAATCCGCTCTCGCCAGAGTGGTGTATACTGGTAGTATACCATACCTGTACCAATGGGACAGTTATGGGTTGCGATGATGATGAAGACGATGATGAGACTATCCAGTAACAGAAACTGAGCACACGTCAAGTTTCCAACAATTTTCCAAACTTATCACTGCACTGCGCGCGCCGCTACCCGTAGGTAACTCTACACCCGCCGACGTCACTTGATAACAGAGTTGGAAATCTGATCGGACGTCGGATCGGATGGACATAATCAGCCATCTGTAGTGTACGTGTGTCATTCGGATCGCAAGTGCGTTATTATGGAGAAATCGTAGGCACTCGGTATGTTATTGCGAATTTCTACTGCTTTAATTGATGGCGACTTTTACGGCAATGGTTACCCTGACCAACGGGTCTTGTATTCGATTCCCAGTGAAGTCTGATATGTTCTTGTCTCTGTGTGATCCCTGGCACCAAAGAAACAGGGAATCCTGGTGTGATAGTGAGTGTGTAACTTGATTTAATTACCTGACTACGACGAAGACAAAGGGGATTATGATTTCAACCCATTATGTTAATTGGTTCCCGCAAAACGTCTAATTCGTCCGCTGGTTATAGGGAATGAGTGACATCATATCAAATTGAAAATTACACCCTTCACAGAACAGTCATTTAAAAAATAAGGTTTTACAAACACAATACATACCTACATGTATGGGATGGGATCTCACATTGAATTTTAGAACTTTCGTGTGTTTACCTGTCTGTTTACTTCCGCTGATCCCAGAAACGACTTGACTGCGGTTTGTTGAACCGGATTTAAATGCGGTTTTCTCTGATGTGTTGGAGTTAAATTGGGATAACATGAAGTGTTTGTTTTTTATAGGATTATAGGAACCAATTTTTTCCAGTGCATGAACTACGGCATATGTTTACCGAAGCGAAGTGCGGCCAGTTACTAATAAATCATAAAGCTCATGCAGTTAAATAAAGTTAAAGTGTGTAATCCTACTCTACTCAACAGCTTATCTCCTACACAAGCCATTATGAGTCAGATATCGTAGAGCTCACTCCGTGATTAAACATTAAAACAGACAACAAGCGTGTGTTTACAAGTACCTACTTGGCCAGAACAAATATTTGCCATGATCGGGAATCGAAGTTGCCTTACAAAGCAACTGTATGAACATAGTAAAACGTGAACCGTATGAACACAAACAGACAAAGTAAACACTCTATTGTTTAAGCAAATATTTAACTTCACCGGGAACCGAACCTGAACTAAGAATGTTACGGTTCCGAGTAGGTACTATTGTGTAAGGATTTACGTTTTGAACATTTGCTTGTCATTTACGTATCATGGTAAAGGTATACAATTAGATTTATTAGCTAACGAATAACGTATAACATCTATTAGTCAAAATGTTGCTACAACGATATGCCCTCCGTTTCGCTTACATCTCTATGTAAACTTGTCGCAAAAAAGTACCTTATTAGTATTTAAACAATACATAAAAGTACCTACAAATAATTCATTTGTAATTTATTCACGAGATATACCTCCCATCCCACTCGGTCACAGGTTGCTATGTATAGCTTTGCACCCTATCATTCAGCCATAATTGCGAGGAACAAAAAACCGCAAACCGAATTGGAATGCAAATAAACCACCAACCAACACGGGAATTATAAAAAACACCGACAAATTCCACTTTCATACACATCACTATTTACTTCATTATAATGTTCTGTTTTTGAATATCAACACACGCAAAATTTGAGTGTCACAGATTAAATTTTGTATCTGTCAAAATTATTTTTTAAAATGGCGGCGAGCGCGCGGGCGCCTGTCTGCCGGCCGCCATCACACTGCCGCGCCGCGTCAAAATGCAAAAGCTAGCCCTGCGCCGGCGCATGTATTTACATAATCATTATTATACTCCGTCCTGCGATGCGTGATCTCACGGGCAGGAGGCGAGGGTTGTGGAAGGTTACATCGATCGTGTTATTTCAAGCACATAACGTAGCGAAAGCAGTGTATTAAATTAGTGCTTTCAAGTTCAGATAGAAAGCTTATGATATGAACATTCTTTAACGATATTTCTAGGTCGCATTTAATTATAAAATATGAAACTTAAGCGAATTCGGTAGGACATTAAAGAATCAGACAAAAAATACAAACAATAGATATTATGTAAATTAGTAGGTAACTATACGATATGATAAGTATAACCTGCTTACCAAGTGAAGAGAGTCCTGGTTCGACTGCAATTAATTAAAAAATATAAATGCTTATTCGTGTTTATGATATCTCATTTGTGTATGTCTATATCACGCGCAAAATAGCTAAGCTGCGAATGGAAGTGGGATATTTAAATTATCACGTAAATAAAAGTCTTGCTAACTCCTGATTCGGCATATAGGTAGTTTTGTTTATCGACATTGAAGGCACATCACTAAACCAAAGTGCACGCAGGAGTGGAACGGTGATTCCGCAACATGCAGGGCGCGGTGCGTGCGCGGTACGGGACCGATGCGGGAGTGATGCGGGACCGGTGCGGGCCCCGCGCGGGCGTCGACCGCTACCCTGCCTAGCTGCCTACCCGCTGATTGATCAGTTCACTTGTAATTAACTGGTTTGACCGCCAACACGTCGATAACTGGACCGAACTGTACATTGAGGATGTTTCGATGACTGATTTGCATAATTGACATGGACAAATGAATTCGCTTTGAATTTGTGATTAGACACAGGTAGGTAAGTACCTAAAAAAATAAAAGTTTTTATTATTTTAACAACTAATAACTACTTGACACGCCCCCTGTGTTAGGTCGTTGCCCTTTATTATTGGTTTGAACTATTTCGATCTGGTCCATTTTAAGGTTAGTATAATTCAAAATTTTGTTTATTCATAAAAATAAAGGAATATCTATAGGTACATATCATAAAATTGTATCTGATCGATGTCTGTTCATGCAAACTATTTAAGAACAACTTCTAGCAGGATTTATTAACGCAATAACAATGTTTTTAAAACTTTATCGGTCAGCTTGCATGTTTTTTCTGCTAATCTCAAATACTTACGGTTTAGTTTAGTTGATTTGAATGTTGTTTTTACTAAACTTTGGTTAAATTGTTTTGGATATTGGTGGGATTTGACGTAAGGAATTAGTTTTCCGAACCGAGACTTTACTGAACGAGAGATTTCCAGAATAGTTTTACCACAATCGAGGGTACCGGCGTCATTTAGGCCTCTTCTAAGTTCCGCTATAATACTGCACCGATAACTTACAATGTTTGTAAACTCGTCCATTTCCTCACAGGCATCAAACTCCACAGATGTCGTTTGTGTTGCACGTTGTTTCCTTACTGAGAGCACACAGGATGTCGCTAAACAGTTCTCGCAGGGTACCGGGTTTGGTTCCCGGTTCTACGACCGCGTCTTAATAGTGGTAATTGTGCAGTAACTGGTGATTTTAGTGCTTGCTTAAGGAAGAGTCACGAATTCAAGTAGTTTGCGAATGTTCACTAATTAGAATGTCTGAAATTCGATTGTTTCTCTTCTTTTACCCATAAATGTCCCACTGCTGGGCACGGGTCTCCTCTCACTATGTGAGGGGTACAGGCCATAGTCCACCACGCTGGCCAAGTGGGGATTGGCGGACTTCACACACCTTTGAGAACAATATGGAGAACTCTCAGGCGTGCACATTTCCTCACGATATTTTCCTTCACCGAAGCAAGTGGTCATGAAATTCTATAACGCACATAAGTTTTAAAAATTAGTGGTGCGGGGAGGATTGGAACACAGGGCCCCTGTTTGAGAGTCCAAGGTAAAAACCACTTGGCTAGCACTGGTAAACAAACAAACACATTTAAAACCAGCCCCGCATCACACGCGTTTAATCAAACCGACCGTAACAACTCGTCAGAAAAGCATACAGCCAAAAGAAATATAATACTCGTGAGCAGAAAATCAACAATAAAAAATTATGCTTCATTGGTTTCATAATACATATTATATTTTAATAAAATAATAAAATATTTACATCGGTTCACCTTATGTTTCTAGTTACGTTACGATGCGAATCAACAGCACTGTATGAACAATACTCGACTATCTATGTTTGTACAGTTATATTAATATTATAAACTTAGAGATCATTTGTTTGTTTCTTTGAACACGCTGGATCTGCATTACTTTTTCTGTTAACTATATAAATAACATTGGTGAACTTAAATGTAAAACTATAACCTCGTATATTATTAATTTCAACTTTATTATACTTTTGTACAACACCAAAGGCCGACTTAATGCTACTAAAGCATTCTCTACCACAAACTAAAGACTATCTACTTTGCAACTATGTATGATGGTGTATATACTTTCATGCAGCAGCACCCCCCTGCCACATAGGAGCGTGCAATGAGATAAGGAATAAAAATAAACACCAACATTATACACCAACACTAACATGTATACCCCAAAACAAGGCATCATCAGGATAAGTATGTTCTACAGTGGTTTATCGCAAAGTAAAGACTTTGCGATCATGTTATCATTGGACCAAGTCGACAGTAAAATCTAGTGAAGCCACAACGGATACGCGGATACGGTACCGGTCCACACCACTCGGACGGGACGATGACACCGCGGATATTT
The DNA here is from genome assembly GCA_905404295.2 of Ochlodes sylvanus. Lineage (NCBI taxonomy): Eukaryota > Metazoa > Arthropoda > Insecta > Lepidoptera > Hesperiidae > Ochlodes > Ochlodes sylvanus. Next base: position 10,360,695 of record FR990144.1, read on the forward strand.
TTTAACCACCTGATGGTGGGTGGTCATGACCACTCATGACATCAGGCGCGTTTCGTTAGTTGTGACATGGCCAGGCCACATCAAGAGAATCATGGCGTGAATAAGAAGTAAGTTATACACTATGAAAATAAAGTTATTTAACCAAAGTCACTTCAACTTCAATACATGAGTGAAAACCGCACTGAAATCGGTAAAGCCGTTTTTAAGATTATCGGGAACCAACGTACCTAAAGACAGACAAACCGACAAAGAGACAAACAGACAATGCTCATATATATGTTGCACGTACAGACAGCGATAAGTAGCAGTTTTATTATGTGTATGAATAAATAATCCTTGAAAACCTCCTAGTAATAATGCGTTTAGAACAAAGATTATAATCCTAGATGCCTGCGCCTTACAGTTAACTCAAACAAGCCGAGCGCAGCCTCTTAACGGTGATGGTAACTGACAAAGTTTAAACCCTTTACAACTAGTATATTAATTAATATGGATATTGTTACTAACACAGTGTTCGGGATTTTAGGAACGATATTCGCGATAAACGACAACTGACGGGATATGATTTTAAACATAACTCATCGCGGATTGTACTCATTTTATTATGATACGGGTACTCACGATATGTATTTTGAAACCATGATCCATGCAACTGGGTCGAAATATCGGCGTTTCAAAATACATATCGTGAGTACCCGTATCATAATAAAATAAGTGACGGGATTTTCGCCAACGTGTAGTTCATTGGAAATGTCTTAGTTTATTGTTACATATTATGTGACGACTTTATTACCCTATTATGTACATACCTACCTATATCGCATATTTATCTGTACTCGGAAGATATTTAAGAAAAACAATTGTAAAGTAAATTTCATAATGTAGTAAATTTAAAACATATAGTAGTAGTAGTAGTAGTAGTAGTAGTAGTAGTAGAAGTAGTAGTAGTAGAAGTAGTAGTAGTAGAAGTAGTAGTAGTAGAAGTAGTAGTAGTAGAAGTAGTAGTAGTAGAAGTAGTAGTAGTAGAAGTAGTAGTAGTAGTAGTAGTAGTAGTAGTAGTAGTAGTAGTAGTAGTGGTAGTACGTAGTACATGATACTACTACCGTGGTAAAACCTACCTACCTACCTACTTTAACTAATTAATGATCTACTACTGAGCACCTCTTCATTGAGGAGGCATATTCAGGAGCGCTTACTAGCACTGAAGCTGAATGAAACGCGATTGCAAGTATGAAACCAACTATGGCCACTACCGTATATATCAGGCTATCAGGTTCACATAATAAATTATTAATCGTTAATTAAATATAGTCATGAAACTGTAATTACGTCGTTAGCGTTCAAGCTGCATAACAAAGCCGGGTTAATGCTATAACGTCGAATCTAAATTTTAATTAAATTCTGGAATCAATTTTACGCACATCGATATTAGGGAGTAATGTGTGAAATTACGTGACTAAGGGTATCCCCATATTTATCGACATGGATTTGAATGCGTGAGTATCGTCGGAAATTAACTGGATGTTGCAGAGCTCAGCGACATTCAGTACAGACCTAGTGCCATATCCTCATCTATACTCTAGGCCTCAAGTATGAGACCTTAGAATAATTACTATAGAAACCAAGTCCGCGCGGCCATTTTGAAGCACCTTAATTGGAGTCAGAAATGACTCCCTAACACCGGGCAGCTCCGTAGTGTTCAATGTCAACGCACGCCAAACGTGTCTCGCGAAAAAAAAAAGAATTATGATGATTTGTCCAGTTAAATTGTGTCACAAAATGTCTGAAAAGCCATTTATGTATTATTGCTAAAAACATAATTATGATTATCCGCAGCCGAAGTTCGAGAAAGTTTCGGTTTAGTGCTTCACTTTAGACAGAGCGCTTGTATGAAGACTGTCTTTCTATAGTGCAATTATTCTAAGGGAGAGACCCGTGCTCAGTAGTGGGCCATTAATGGGTTGAAGCCAACGTACTTGGCGTTTTTTAACCGTATTTAGGTACTATTTTTCGAATTAAACTAGCAACTTCAGTAAATGCCCTCCAAGAAGCGCAGCCGGAGCCACCTAGACACGACGGAGCCCGGCACAACTCAAACAGGGAGAGGAAAAATTAAATAAAATCCCAAGTAACGAGCGAAAGCCGTAGTTCGCTATTTAATTATCAATTTATGAGCAGCGGGCAAAATGTAAACCGAGGCGGGTTGAGGTGCGGGCTGAGAGCCGAAGGCGGAAGCGGAAACGGTAGCGGGTAACGTATTTTTTATATACATAACTGAAAATATGAGATGAGCTATGTTATGGCAAGCGGTCATCGTCACCCGTGAACACCAAAGGCATCAGCGAAAAGATGAAAGAAATGAAAGAAAGAAAAAAAGGCTCTTAAGCTGCAAATCGGGAAACGGCAAGTCGTTTTACGGCTGACTCAAGCAACAGAGTGGTAGATAGCCGGGGTTCAGCTCCACCACCAAACCGAGTAATGTATCTGATATAAAAGTGGGATAAATGTTAACTTATGAAAGGGTTCAAAGTATTTTTTTCATCAAGTCAATAGTGCCTTCTAAGAAGTAAGTGCCTTCTACCGTCCAAAACAACATGGTCACTTACCATCAGATATTAAATTCTTGAATACATAATATGTATTCATACATATTACATAAATGTATTCAAGAATTAACTTATAATAATTATTATGAAAAAGTTCGACATGAAATAACACCAAAAAAATACGTCAAAATTTTGCGTTTCAGTCCAACAGTGTCGACTAAAATCCGCTATCCGCTCCCCGCTGCCGCTCACCACAGCGCCATCACCCAGCTCACTGCAGCTCTCACAGTTTCTGGTTAATTAAGACACTGTTTTGAGTGGCACTTACTGCGAACTAAATAAATAATGGTATCAGCGCCGGGGCGGGCGCCGTGAATGATGGAGTGGCTTCAATAAATGATGAAGCACCACAAGACCCGGTTTGGAGACGATGCCGACACTGGGTTCTATGCGGTTTCTATGACGGGATTCAGGGTATTCTATTTTACTCCGTATTGTAGCAGTGTTAGATAACATTAAAGAACAAATATGCGAAATTCATTATCATCATCAACCCAAACTGTCTCACTGTTAGACACCTCAGTGTGAGGGGTTCAAGCCATAGTCCACGTTGGCCAAGTGCGGATTGGCGGACTTCACACATCGTTGAGAACATTATAGAGAACTCTCAGGTGTGCAAGTGTCGGCCTACATGCGCTTTGATGGAGAAACTTAAACTAATAGACATACATACATATTATTATACTGTTATTAAAAACATTACCCAATAATGAAACGTAAATAATTGACCGGGTTTGTCGCGAAGATACCTAGTTGAATGAGGTCAGTGTAAGGTACACAGTCAGTTTATCGCTAAACAGAAGTCGCTCTGACTACACTAGTCCGCACTGGAGTAGACTGGCCAGCAAGTGGTCACCTCGGCTCCATGTCAAAACACAGCAAGGAACAATTTTTGGAAAAATCATTTTTTTACATAATCATTCATAACATTAAGTCCCATCAAATGGTGAAGACACCGGTGTATATCAAAAATTTACGAAATAATGGATATTTAAACACCTATAAACCTAGTAAGTGCACCACATATTCTCTAAGAACCAGAGAAAAACCTAGTAAGTCACTTTCACCATTTCTAGACCGGCACTATAAATAATCATTGCGTCATACGGAACTAGCTTACCTATGAAAAGCTAAAGATATGCCTATAGTTTAAACCAATAACCTAACCCCTAATTCATATCATAACCGATAAATTACGTTATAGTACAACCAAAATTGTGGCAACATAAACAGACAGTAATTAAATTAATCCATTAATAAGGTGCTATTGACGAGCAACAAGCAACACATCGTCTGCATACACATTAATTACGCTGAAACCGATCCTGTACAACAAGCAATAGGGTTAAATTTTCAATGAGTCTAGTTTCGATAGGGGCGCGAACTGTGCGGTTGGGTGTACATATTAATTTGAGGTTGTAATCCGAACAGCAGTTTACGTGGCAACTTCGATTAAAGTGCGTTAACGTAAATTAAATAGTGCGGTTAGTTACCGTCGCGACCCGAGACGGCTTTGGCTTTCATTATTATTCAAGTGTTGATATACCTACGAATATGACATGGATTGGCGGCTGAGGAAGTACAAAAGCGAACTGAATACTGGCTACTGAGCACGGGTCTCTCAGTAATGAGAGAGAGAGAGAGAGAGAGAGAGAGAGAGAGAGAGAGAGAGGGGGGGATGAGTGGAGGCCTAGATCCACCGACCACACAGCCAATAGATCTAATGTTTGATATTCCGTATTGAATGCATTCTGGCAACTAGCTGAGGTAGACGAAGCGGGGCGAATGGCAAATTCAACGCTGTGATTGGCTAATTCAAGGCCACACGAAACGTTGGAAAGAAATAGATTAATTTAAGCAACAGGAAAGAATGAGACGGCACGAATTTATATCGGTACTATAAGCCAGATGTGTTGACAGGAGCAATTCGCCTGTTATTAGGAGTATATTGGCTGTGTGGTCAGTGCCTAGATCAAAGTCAACCACGCTGCTCGAACGTGTATTTATTTATGTGTATTCGTGAATGTGCATCAGTGTGAAAAAGGGTAGTGTCGGAAGTTTTATTGTCATTCGAAGGCCTCCGACATGCCATAACGATTCCTATGTAATGATGACAACTGGGAGCGACGATTCAACGTGCCCTCCGAAGCACGGAATCGATCAAGAAATTTAACGACATGAAAGAAACGACTTATAACGTAAAAAAGATTAGTAGATCCTTGAAAATCAGCGTGTCTGGCCATATCGGGACATTTAGCAACGCTGTTACATGGGAATTACACAAAGGACATAGATTAAAGTCAAATCAAATATTTTTACTATCCGTTGACCTGTTTCCACAGAACAATAACAGTCGTGTCTAAAATTTGTATACCGCCGGCACGTCAGCTGATTTCCTGTTTAATTTATTGCTTAATAAATCCACATTAAACGGTCCAGCGTACGATTTGAAACAACAATGGCACAATAAAAGGGAAAGGAGCTAATGGAGCGAATGAAATTACTTTGTTTGAAATATCACGTTTCCATTAACCTTGTCTGTATGTGTATTATAGTATTGTGTGTTATGAGAGTTTTGTACACGGAAGACAGAGACGTAAGATTCCCGAACAGCAGGGCTGAATTTTGCACGCACTACTAATTTTAGATACTGTTATGCATATTAGAATTTTATTATCGATTTTAGTTATCGATGTTAGAGGTTAGTTCATTTTCACCTAAAATTCTATTATCATTGTACATATTCATAGTTTCAGTGATTATTTTGTTATTATTTTATTTTTATGGCAAGGAAATCGCTTCCAATTGATATGTCATTGGATTAATTTGTGGTTTTATTTCTCGGTATTTAAATTTAGTATAATTCTAAGTCAATCAAGGATGCTTATGATTAGATGGATAAGGTTATGTTGGCAAGTTTACGTATAAGTTGGCAGCAAAGTCCATCGAAATGATTTCAGAATAAAAATTAAACATGTAATAACATTTTTTTAAATTCAATTTATATATGCATAACGAAACGATGGTAAAGGCAAAAAAATACGTTCATAAGAAGAGTATTTACAAGTACCCACAAATGAAATAAATGTTTTGAATCTGAGTTTATATAATTGAATTGTTGAATTTTATATAACCTTCTTCATAATAGATCTTTCCTGTCCTATCTCGGTATTACATATAGTTCGGTATCAGTTAGAAATAAACCGACGATCATTATGCCGTGTCGCTCGTACAATGGAGACGCGCAATCCCATGCAGTGCATGCACTACTAATGACACCGGAACTTGTTAATTACTGTGTTCGGTGACCCTTTCAGTTTCGCGTAACTTTATGCTTAGCAAGCTTTCAGAACAGTCATCTATAATTTTATTATCCATACATAAATACCAATATGTCTCATGCTTCTAATAACATTTCGGAGATTAATCATGGGGATGAAACGATCAAAACTCCTCAGTACATCTCTCAATTTGTCTTTATAGTTACCAGTGAAGACAATCATCGCTTACCATTCATACATGTGCACAACAAAAGGGGCACCAAGCGGATCACGAACGAAGCAACATCCCCTGCTCGTGAAGCACAACAGATGAGGCTATGACGCCAGGACCTGCCTGTTGAACATCGCTAGGCTCTAAACAGTAGTACCACTAAGTTTAATCGTGATGGTACCCAAGCATGATGTTTTTTTATTTCCCAAGACCAGACCAGACCGGTCACCTGATGGTAACCTGATGGTAACCGATCACCGTCGCCTGCAGACATTAGCAACACCGGGGGCGTGCCGACGCGTTGCCGGCTAAGAATGAAGCGATGGCCCCGCTTCTTGGAGGGCCCTATGCCAAGCATATTTGTGTTTCTTACCCAAGTTGCCAGCCACTACTCTCAATGTTAAATCCAAAATTTTATTGTCCAACAATTTCCAACAATTTTTTACCCTACAATATCATTTGCTCGATGGTACGAGTACATCCAGTTTTTTCTTGGTAACATATCACAGAGTTATAAATCACGTCCACACATCTGCTTAATGCTTTAAATGCGAGTCACACAATATATCACCGGGGACTGTTAACACATACGTAAATTGATCGGGTGCACTTGTCGTCGATGGCAAAAATGCATTTGGCGCGTTTCCAGAATACTGCACTTATAAATTATCAGATTCATTACGGTTTCGGAAGTAATTTATATTTCGGTTGTTGTTGGTGGTGTCCTACGGCTATCAGGCGTAGAGGTGACGTGAAATGGGTCGAATGCGAGACCGATGATGGGGGATGATATTAGTTTAATTGGTTTTGTTGGTAGTGTATTTGTAAGTAGAGGAAAGGGCGTCTCTAAGCATATGGACTTATGACCTGAAGATTTAGAAGGCGAAGCCGGTCAGTGGGCGCAAGTTAGGGGGCCTATATCCAGCATTGGACTTGTAAAGGCTGATGAATAGTTGGATGACGTTCTATTTTACTCCAAAAATGAACGAATCCCATGAAAAATATAAAATGTGGTAAACGGAATTCACCGTGAAAACTTGTGAGATTTCATGTAAAATCAAGTCAGTTATTTTCTACTACTAGCCAACTTCGCGACATACAGATCGTTGGCTGGGTATGAGTGTGACCCTTTATTTATTTTAATCATAATATAAGTTTATATTTGAAATCCTTTAAAAACAATAATGTTACTTTCAGCTTCTACTTCGTATGACGTGAGCTGTTAACGTATTTAAAAACGACGATTCGACAGAGTGGAAGAATGGTGTTCAATATACCTGACACGTGGGTACTCCAGGGCATACGACGCTAGGGATACTTTAGGGTACAGGAAACCAGGGTGTGCGCCAGGCGACACGATACTAGTATATAGACTATTACAGACACAGCAATACAATTAGTCTGTATACAACAAAAAGCATACACACCAGTAATCTGGCGCGCTTCCAGGTTATTACCATATCGATCAATGAATTATTAGTCTGTTTCATTGTTCCAATGGTGTTGGGTTGCATTGACAATATTGAGATACAAGTTGGTATAATGTATCTGACTAGTAAAAATTGTTAGTAGACGTTTCACAGTATAAGCTTTGATCATCACGTTTCAATATGATCCGAGTATCTTGGTCACGGTTAAACCTGATGATTTTGCTGAGGAGTTTCTTTCGTGCTTTCTTCTCAGTGATAAAACAGTAAGTAATGTATTAAATATTTAGGTAATATATATTATATAAAGGTCTTATATACTGAAAATATCTATTTAATTATCAATGAATCTATCTATGAATATGAATCTGAATACTGAGTGACCAGTGCGCCATACGGATCATCTTATTTTCATTTATTGGGAGATGTAAAGAAATTAATGACAGAGTTCAAAAAGCCTAATCAGTAAAACAGTCGCAGGCCAGGCCCATGTGGCACATGTGACCCCAATCCGGCCCTGGCTCCAGCCGCCAGCCTGCCACAGTGCTATCTGTGACATGATACGTGATCTGTAACGCACGTCTATGGCTCACAGATTATAACTCGCGTGAGATCCGTGCGAACCGACACGACTAGCCTCGCGCGTGTCGTAGAGCGGGTAGCGGGTTTTCTAGTAAGAGACTTTTTTAGACACACGACAATATCATACTATTAATATGAATAACTATGTATGTTACAGGGTTACGATTGATATGGGTTTTTTTTGTGAATAGCTTATGATTATAAACAAGACAATATCTATAAACATCATCTTTTTATTGCATCTATTGTCCAGTATAAATAATTTTGTTTAGCTTCTGTTAACTGTTAGGTATCTATGTATTTATACTTTTTAATAAAGGTAGATCTCCTGGCAGGCGCGGTGGATCCGCGCCTGGATCGCGGCCGAGCTCCAACTGTTCATGTTTGGAATTTGTATACCTACTTGTAAGAGCGGTGTAGAAAATTTCGATAGCGTGATTAAGGTTTTGTCGTGACGTCACCGTGTGACGTCAGTGCGATGTCGCGACGATAGTAACTGGATATGCAGTTCGAAGTTAGTAAATGCCAATTCAAATATGCCTTGTGTACATTAACATTACTACCAGTTTCAACATATTTTCAAGAGATTCCTAAATCGCTACTGTCCAATGCTGTTAAGGACATAAATCGCTCTTCTTTTAACGGATCTCCATCCAACACAACGTATGCTTCATTATGTATACCATACCAGCATCGTTGATTAGCTCCCGCGATGCACGGACACGACCCGCCATTGCACTACAGATTACAATACATTAACGACTTTGTGTGTGTATAATAAAACTGTTTCTTTGTAACGCCGCATGAGACGCTAAACGTTGAATTTTAATCGTTTCAAAGTATGTATACTTAACTTAATGATGAGAGCCCTTGCAGAGGGGTGCAGAATTGTGGATAGGTTGTAAACTTTGTTGCGTCTGGGGCGATAAAGTTAGTATAAGTAAATCGTTATTACTTAATGAATTGATGTGATTAGGTAAATATTAATAGGTACTAATGCCGTCGTTAGGGTGAGGAGTTGTCAAGCGATCGCTAAGGGGCGCCCGTAACAAGGGGGCCCCGTAGATCTAGTCAGAAGACTCCCATTCATATCTGTCCGTTGTGCTAATGTTAAATTAACTAACGCTAAGCAGCACAAAGTAAGATGACCTCCGATCAGGTGATCCGTTACCTAATTACCGTGTTTTGGTTATTGGCATAAAAAAAGAAAAAACAGTGAGTATACAGTTTGACAGTACGTGACCACTCGTTAACTTTAATTATTCACTTTCATTAACAAGCGCCAGTCAATGCCATGATATGCGTAATGCCGGCCCCAAAATGAGAAACCGAGAGGTCAGTGAAACTGAGTTAAACGGGTTTTTGGGTTAAAATTTAATATTGTCAAGAAATGAATAAGTAATAAACACTTACCTACATTATTTTTCTTTTTATATAAACAGCTCCATAAGGCTTACCTGAAATAAATAAAAACCATACTAAACTTTTTTTAAATATAAAATACAAAACGACTCCGTAGCCTTGTGGTGTGGTAGTGACCTACCTGCGAAGCCAAGGGTCTCGGGTTCGATTCCCAGGTGCAGATATTTATATGACAGATAATTTTTTGTAACAATGTCATAAGTTGCCCGTGGACATCAGTAATACAAAAGGATCTCAAGCCCCAAAGAGGAAGAAGAGAGGAGAACCCGTTGTCTCAAGCAAGCTAGCACACGTCACGGAAAGACCACAATACCATTATTTACGATTACTTATATGTATTAACGTCTGATGTCTTCAGTTTAGTCTAAACAACCGCAAACACTAGTTATGAATGCGTGTTCGTTTAACTTGTATAACCCTAAAATGTACATCCAATTACGTGTAAACGCCATTCATTCGACGATTTGCTGTAAGCGACCATGTACACATCTCGTATAGGTAGTACAGGAATAACGTGAGTACTGTAGTGCTCAATTTAGACGGTGCAAGATCGAGATACTGAAATTGACAGATATATGGGAGCGTCGGCGCCGGCGCACATTCCACACGAGGAAGGAGAGGGGAGGAGAGGGGGGAGAGGAGGGAGGAGAGTAGAGGGAAGGAGACGGCGGGGGGGAAAAAAGAGCAGAGGACAGGGTAGTCTACATAAAATTGTCAATAACGAAAAATTGTGTCAATTGTTGTTTAAAGACCCTGTGGCCAATTTGGTGTTTGATCCTGCATGTTGATGGTGGTTGATTGTGAATAAGTTTTGTTTCAACATGACGTCCATGGGGGATGGTTACCATTCCGATCCACCACCCACGGTCAGATGCCCCGTTCGCTCGTTTGTTGAATAATGACATTAAAAATGTCCATGAAAAAACAGAACGGCGAATACAGATTCAGTGAAGATATTTTTTCTTAGCGCAAAGTTAAGTAAGTTGGTTATATCCATACAAAATGGTGCACGTTCTCCCGTAGAATTGCTTCTGAAAGCCACAACTAATATTTATACGAACGCAAATCCCACTAGCTTTCACGGGATTATCGCAATCCGCTAAATGTAGCGCGCGTGTGGAAATACACTTTAATTTTATATTTTATTGAAAATGTACGATGGAAAATCTCTGTTGATATTTCATATCACTGTCAAAGTGGGTGGGGAAGACGCTTTGTATCTGGTACCCATAACTGTCCCATTGCTGGGATCTTCTCCCACAATGTGGGAAATACAGGCCGTGGTCCAGCACTCTGGCCTAATGCGGGTTGGTATGCATCACACACACACCTTTGAGAACATTAAGTTATTTATCATCATGATGTTATTTTTTCACCAAAGCAAACGACAATTCATTTCTAAATAAATTAAATTTTATTTTTTAATCACGAAAATTTTTTTTGATGATAAGGAAATCGGGAAATGTCAGTCAATCAGTTTTTATTAATTGAAGTTATACTTTAAAATGACTGAACTGATCAATTCTCAAACCCAAACAGTACTTTCCAGCCCAGCCATAAACTACTACCCGGAAAAAGGAGAATTTTTCAACACAATCTTCAAACGACGGTACACACGTCAACTCATCAACGACTAGCAAGCGAAGCGCGTCCTCAATGTATGCGGGGACATGTGCGGCCGTGTGTACGCCGCCACTCATCCGTCGAGGAATATTCATCGTGTATCCTTTGGTGGACTTTTTCACAAGTTTTCACATCCACTACGCTTGGAACAAACGAACGTACAGGGGTTTGATCGCGGTTGGTGTTGAGTGGTGAATTTAGACGATTTGTAGTAACCGCCTGTTAGGGTTCGCAGGTTCGAGTGTTGGCATGGGCAGATATTTATGTACGTGCATCAATCAAAATCTACCCCAGCCGGGAAACAAACTTGGGACCCGTCGCTTTGTTGACAGGATCAACCAACTGTTCCATGAGGTCACTTACGTTATTCTGCGCCATGAAGAATTTCAGTTCACAAATAAAATGTTCAATATGTTAATGTTAAGAGCCGACCAGCAAGCAGACTCACCACCAAATAGTTACTGGCTACCGTCGCCCTCGGAAATCAGTGACACCAACGGCTGATTTACTTATTAGTAATAATACTCGTAAGTCAATGGAAAAATCCAGAGAGAAAGATAAAAACCATAATTATTCATAGGTACAACCACTTAATCTATAAATGCCGACTGTTCGGGTTAAACACGTTAGTTAGTCCGTATTGTGGTGATACAAAGATACAGCTCGTAGCGGTTATGTTCATTGCAGCGGCCGCATAGTACGGTATGACCCGCGAACCGACCAATCGCATTTCACTTAATTCTTTAAGTACACCGATCCCAACATTCCCCACTCTCATCCGGACCGACCGACACCGGATTAAAATGGATTTTGGGGAACGCATCCAACGGGTTCATTTAGAATTATTTTAGATAGCCTTTTTTTCGATTTGAGCACCTGTTACCGTAAAGCGATTTGCATCAAAATGTGTATTTCAGTGTTGAGTTCAGCAAGATTCATTTAAATTTATGTTTGTTTGTTATGTTATGTTTACAGCAAGCTGATCGCCTTAAGCTAGCCATAGACGCTTGGTGGCTGGATGTACCTGACAGGTTTAACTGTGTAGGTAAACTTGACGGTGTACATTACACAACTGTGTGTAGGGAAAATAAATGTCAGTAATTTTTATAATGCATAAATATTATAATACTCCAGTTCAAAGTTATGTCGTTCATTGGGACAACCTGTCAGTGACGTATTCTTGACCGTACTGTAGTAACGTTTAATCCGTTTTGTTGTTGGTACGGCCGGCGGTTCTAGGCCGCTCTGAACTTTGTTCGGATCGCTGCGCAGAAGTCAATTTTAGGGTCGAAATGGTGGCAAGACGCGCGGGGTGTCACTTTGAGCATTGTTTGTTTCAGTCACACGCTCAGTGTTCGTGTCGCTATCTCTCTCTAAAGTACAATACCTGCGCACTATATCCGAAAGCCTAACTTCAGAGCGGCCTAGAACCGTCGGCCGTACTATAACTGACATAAAAAGCCTCGTTGTAGTGGATCATTAATAGGTTGTAACCACAGGACTCATAAAAACACCACAAACTGTTCACAAGCTACTAAAGATAGGTATCCCTAAAATCCCATAACGCATGTGCAGCCGGCGAACACTAACGAGCCCAGACTCCAGCCGATATCCTCGATATCTCGAGCCCTCAGTCTCGCCGCTAACGAGCACCAATACGAGACCGCCTTTGTTGTAACAATATTGTTATTCTACATTTTGTTATTATGAAATACAGCCAACCGTTTTGATATTTTTGGCTAGCTTTTACCGAATTATTCTCCTGTTGAGCAAAGGATACGTTTTAGACGTCTGTATTATTTTTATGCTGTTTCTTATTTGAGATATATCTACCTAATGCCCGCAAAACATGCCGACGAGCCACCTGATGGTGTTCACCGTCGCCCGAAACATCAGTAACAGTCACACTAACACAAAGACATTATCTATGCATTGTTGGACGAGAAAGGAGAAAGGAAAATAAAGATCTATAGAGGGCTGATCTGAACTGAAGATCTGAAACCTTTGGAAGACTCTCTGCTCACGATACATATCTCTCCTCTCCTCAAACTCCTCTCCCCTCCTCAAACCCGCACGCCATCACTCCACACCGCGCATAACCAACTCACCAGATCTCACTTCGCTTGACCACACCTCATATCACCATTTCCTGCTCATCTTGCAATTCGCAGTTGTTTTCATCATCACAACCCATAACTGTCCCACTCCTGGGTACGGGTCTCCTCTCACAATGTACAGGCCATAGTCCACCACGCTGGCCAAGTGCGGATTGGCGGACTTTACACACCGTTGAGAACTATGGAGAACTCTCAGGTGTGCAGCTTTCCTCACGGTTTGAACGCGGGCCCGTGCAGTTGTTTTAGTAGAGGTAAAATTCCTTCGTTACAGATCTTTTAAATTGTCGCACACTTAATTGCTGGCAAATTTTAATTAATTAAATAAATACGGACACACCAACAAACAATACTTAACTTATTGCAACAATTAAGTGCTACAATTCATGTTTAAAAATCGGAAGCGATTTGGATGGTACGCCGTATCTTGATGTATGAACGGATCGTACAATGATGTGCAGTGCACCGCGCAAGTTGCGATTATGCGTCTAACAAGCTACAATGTCTCTTATTGCATTGTTTTAGGATGTGTTTCAGGTTGGAGGTGCGTCAGGGTACTTGGAAAGGCATTCAGCATGGCACAGCGAAGCCCTTTGTGAATGCTCAGTGCCTGTGACGAGAGCTGTACGGTTCCGTCGCAGCCATTGTTATGGATATAGCGAAAGGTGAATTGTAATTGCATATAAATGTTGTGACGAGAGTGTGTTGAGCTGGTGGACTGGTGAGCCACCAAATGTTACTGTCTTACTGTGGCATAGTCAAACAACAATAAAAAAATATATCCATGTGTGTTACCTACCCATGAAATAGCGAGCACGAGAGGCACGCACTGCGGTCAGTTTAATGATCGAAGTGCGTGCAAGATTTGAACTCGGGCCCTTCAGCTCGGGAGTCCAACGTTAAACCACTGGGCTATCACTGCACATAAGCTTTACCAATCACTATCAGCATAAATCGTTACATTTCCTTCAAACCATAAACCCATGCAATTTGCAGTCAATTATCAGGCGCGGCGCGGGCGACACAATAGACAATGCTATTAATTTCGACGGCTGTACCTATTCTGATTTCACAAGATATGTTGCTATGTTACAATGGAAGGGACTTAACATATTACATAATATTATGTCGTGAGCGCACTTGGTATAAAACACGAGCGCACTTTAAACTTTGATAAGACCATTAACATATTTAATTTTATTTATGTCACTTTTCGAACATGCATTCAAGGTTTGAAATTGCATTTAGGGGTATTTTTGTTTAGATTAGACGATGAAATGAGTGAATGGAATGTATATTATTCGAAGTTAATTTTTACAAACATTTTTCGAAAGTCAAACTACGCCATCGCTTCAACATATCTATATATATAATATATAAAAGGAGAAGCTGACTGACTGACTGACTGACATATCAACGCAGGGCCTAAACTATAAGGGTTAGAAACTTGAAATTTTGCACAGGGGTTCCTTAGATAACGTAGGGGAGCACTAAGAAAGGATTTTTGAAAACTCACCCCCTTAAGGGGACAAAACGGGGGTGCAAAGTTAGTATGAAAGTTCTCTGATTTCATCGACTTTTATAATATTTAGGGATTTTTTGCGGGCGAAGTCATAGTAGCGTCTATGGACGGAGCGCGCGCTTGCACATATTCCTGCTCTACCACAGTTTTAACATTTGGTTGGTTTAATATCCAGTAAACTTTAATTATTATGCAATGCAATCTGCGTGAAATTCAGAACTGAAAAAGTTTAATGAAATTAAATAATTTTCTCTGCTCTGCTATCGCAACCAGATATTTCCTTGACTTTAATGAATTGTTGACTCTAATTTAACCACGGAAGGAACAAAGAAAACACAAGTAGAACAAATGAATATTTCAATGACAAAGGGCTGGATATAACGAGCATCGCAGCCGGTTCCTCCTAAATTAGAAATAGATCATTTTTACTGTACTTTTAGGTATATAACTCATTTTAAGAAAGGGTTGAAATTAACATAGTTCCCCTGCCACCCATGACAATTGTGACAGATCCAAAACCAATTAGTGATGTGCAATTGTCCAGTTAGCAGAGGGTGTTTTTAAGATCGTTTTTGGTAAGTTTTCCCTTCGGTTTTATCAGGGACTCTGCAGCGTACTCCACCTCGCTTTAACCACATGAGTAGTTAAATGGTACTATAACCGCCTCGAGTATGTCTCTAAATGTTATTATAATTAGGTACTTGTAGAGTCTATTGGTAGGTAATTACAGCAAGATTAATCTTTTATTTTTTGGTCATTCATAAATACTAATAATAAATTTATAGAAATAAAAGCAAACATAGATTGCCATTATAATAAATCACCATTGCAACCAGCATCAGCGAATTACCATAATTTCAAGCGAACAAATGAATAATCCAATAGATTACTGCTATTAAACTCTTTCAAAGCAACGGCACCTCTGCGTATTGATCTATGGCAACGAGCAAAGTAGGAACGACCCGGCCAAATCACGGCCACGTCGGGATGACCATTGATATTGTAATGTTGGACGATTGGGCACAGGATGTCCGGGATATACATGACGTTCTTAAGAGGAAGACTTTAGCGGCGACCACGATCTAGGCCAATGAGTCGGTGTGCAATACAATAAAAATTAAAAAATAATGCTACACACTTAGAATAATGACATATTATTCTAAGGCTACACACCACTTATAGCGGCACAGTAGCGTACCGTAGCACGGCACATAATGGTCAGTGGGTTATAGGTGGTGTTGTGTTACATTACAACTTACAATTACTAAGTATCTACTATTCATACGTTACGCCGTAAAAACAATATACCGATCTTACCTTAATAAACAGGCTGTATAATAATACCATACTTAGAAAGAAATATAATTTGGGCAAAAAACTTAATATTTCAAGCAAGGAATATAAATGGGCAAAATAAATCAGAGTATGTTTCGAAATTCTGCAACACAATACAAGTGCCCGTTTGTAATCTGAAGAACATTAATTTGCTCTATTATACAATGTTGGCTATAACAATATAATTTAGAGTGCCCAGGTGGCGAGGTGCACTAAACTTGATATTTTACCGAAACATTACTAGTGCCATCTGTGTGTTTAATGATGAACTAAACAGAACCGGAGAGCGCTACGTATCGAGGCGCACGGGAACTTCCTACGATGATTAACAGATGGCGCTCAACAGCATCTTTATTATGCCTCATTTAGATTACACTGGGCTGATACAACTGTTTGTTTTGTGCTTTTTTTGTTTTTTTTGGGATACCAAGAGCATGCAGCAGAATAATTTATTTTATAGTGTTTGTTTATACATATTATTATCTTAATCTTGAAATAGTTAAGTCACTTATTCAATTCTTTAATTATTCTCTTTACGAGACCTGTGAATCGTATAGATACGAATAGGCTTCTTGCGCCATCTGTACTATTTCATCATTAACTAAAAACCCGGAGAAGCGATACTAATCAAAAAAATTATAAACATTTCTTTGATAGGGTCACATACACGCATTAAACAGACCGCAAATGCCATGAAACTATCAATCAACATACCTGTACAGCATCATCCAAGCACCGTCCCCAGGCGTCGCTGCGGTCCACCAGGGAGTTCCACTTGTCCGCCAGCTTGGCCACCTCGCGGCGGATGGAGCGCGCCAGCTCGCGGGCCTGCTCCTCCGCCGACCGGTACCCTCGAGAGTCGCCTTCATTGTCGCGAGATACTAGGAACACAAGAGAGAACAGGGGCTTACTTTATGCACATATAACACATATTAAACTTGCAGGAGTTGCGTAATGCTCTATGCAAGATCTCGTTGGTTAGAGGAAACATAATGACTTAATGTGAAGGCCATTCACGATTTTTGTATTTTATTCTAGTTTCGATTCAATTGTATAATTGCGGTCACGACAGACTATCAGACTTATCGTTATGAAATTTTAAATCCCCTTAAATACATTATTTTAATGTAAAATGAACCAAGAATTATAAGCTCACAACGGTTACACTGTTATAAAATTATCAGATCTCATGAAGAGTCTAGCCTTTAATTCTACAAGGCATAATTCTACTAGCGTAATCTCTACGAACTCTACTTATATCTTGGGCAAACAGTAAGGCTTGGCTTTTCGCGCATCCTGTACATAATTAGGTTATGTTCCGTTTTGCTAATACAAAACTTACAATATAGAAATGCAAACTTTTCTGTAAAGATATTAGCTTATTATATTTTAGTGTCTCGCTACAGAGCCAAGATTGTTAATACATTCAACTGAGGCATTACATTTCTGTTCTCGTTAGTAGGAAACAATATAGCAGCCGTCGTCGTTATAGCAGCCTGTTATTCCTCTATTCGCTTTTTCGATCTCTGTATCACCATTTTCGTTTTTATTGGGAAATGGATCCGTTAGAACGACATCCCTTTGTTAGAAATTAATAAAGCTTATTAAGATCGGCTCGATTTGTTTCGTTGGCTATGATTATCTTGAAATTCCAATATAAGAAAGCCGCTGTCTCGGCGCTTCGCCGCACCGTGAAATGCGTCTTGCAGTTAATATTTCGCGTTCATAAAAATGAGGAATTTAATAATTTCGTCATACTTCCGCTTCGAAGCGACCTACGGAATTTTAACGGCTCGACTGTACTTTCATAATATTTTAATTAATAGAAGCCCGTGCCGATTTGAAGCTTGCAGGTTTAAATGGCTATAATTTTTAACACGATATTACTGAAAGGTTGCTTGTAATACAGAAATAACTACTTGACCAGTATTTTTAATAGGTTGTTTCTGGCTGGGATTAGTTGCAGGTGATGGGTTATTATTTGCGCCAAATTTTATGGCTTCTCTGAAGCAAACTGTACAGTGAGTAATTTAAGCGTACCTGCTGCTGAAACGAGCTGGTGGAGGAAAGCCCACAAGTGCGTTTTAAACCGCATGAAACATGTGTGAGATCTAATTAGGGTATAGTCAGATATATCATATAGTTTTGATTGATACCTACTTTTAAATTATCTTGTTGGTTACCATCTTAATAAGTAATCGACCTATTGCTTACTCGTATTCAAAGACCTGTGATATTACGATGCGTAGGCCGTTTTCAGTACACAGACGAAATACAGATTGACAGATTTTACAAATGTCTCACAACAACATCGAAAACTTTCAGGTATTATTTCCTCGCGAAGTTACAAAAACTGAGAGACAATTCAGGTGCCATTTGTAACGGAATTTCCGACAGGTTTCATCACATTGTCTCGTTAACTCCGAGTAAGTTAAAAAGTTTTGAAGTGTCATTTAAAATTCGTTGTTCTCTCTGTACTCCTGATTTATATTGATTTGTAGCGATTGTTTCTTGTTATTAAATCTCTTTTGAAAAAGCGATTTTGTGTTGTGTATTACACAATCCCAAACCACACTGGGTCATTATTTGCAGGTGTTGTAATAGATAAAACTTTCATTATGAGGTATTTCATATCAGTATTCAGATCATACGTGTGTACTGTAAGAAGCAATACGCCTGTGCGTTCGTACAATTTTTCTATTTTAATTATGACGATTAGTTAAAATCCTAACATCTAAAGAGAGAAATCCAGAGCTCAGCAGTCTGACGATTATAATTGAAACGTTGAAAGAACTTTTATTTCCGATTTAAAATAAACATTAACCTATCCGTTTCACAAACGGGGAGCACGCTGGTAATTACCAAGCAAATGCATTTTAAAGTAGCTAATTAAAACGCACAAGTTGCTTGCAGTCCTCCTCACTCCAATACATTGCTGTGCGGTATTTTTATCATTGTTATTAATTCCGGCAAGCAAGCACACTAGTGGGTAATAAAGCCACTTGAGCGAGTAGTCGAATGCAGCGTGAACGAGGCATCCATTGCGAAATGCTTTTTCGCGTATTTTTTTAAAATTTTCACTATTTACAAGCTTTGAGGAAACTCTACTTAGACGAAATATTTTATTTTAATCAGTTCGTACGTTACTTCCTTTATTAGTTCGATGAAAGGCGGATTCAAAAAGTTACATTAATGAAAATTTAAACATATTTTGCAGATCCCGATGAGTTTTTGTAACTTCGGAATTGAGCAAATTTACGTTAGATTAAAGACTAAAGAAATGGTTGGTAGAGGATTTTTTATGTCTGTATAGCTGTAATTGACGTTGAGAGTGACAACAGCAAACTCAAACTTACATTAACCTCACAGGCAATTAATTGCGCTAACTTAATAACTGAGGAGCTAACTTAATAATACGAAACATTTTAATGAGCATTAAAATGCCTTACTGTTAGAATGACTAATATTTACTCTTGTTTGCAAACTAAATTTATTATTTTAGTTTATTACTCTGTAGAACGCTAAAGAATCAGCAAAGGCAAACGACGCGATCAGTTTCCGTAGAACGTAGCGTTCCGGCTGCGATCGTCATAAATTTGCAAATGGCGCCACTTCCCGCGTCCGATGGCGGGAAACTGGGGGGATTTGAAAAACGATCGACGACGTTCGACGTTCGAATCACATTTCAAGACGATAAGAATTGTCGGGAACAGACTGACACGAATAGTCTGTGCAAAATCCTATTCTACGTTTTGTCAGATACAAATATTACTAATCAATTGTTTAGTTGTATGGAAGTAATACTATAGAAATAAAATAGCAGTGTCCAAGAGCTAATAAACTCTCTGACTCTGACTCTCTCTGGCTCTTCTGAATGATGTTCCTTTAGCCAAAGACACTTATAATTCAAATAAAGTACAACCCGATTGGGTTGTACTTTACTCGCTTACCATCATCGAGTTTAAATTTAACATTGAATATCTTGGAATGAAATATAAATATTTTTTCAAATCCCACATGAGAACGCGGAACATTCGCAGAGAAACATTGAAATTACAAGTGTAGCTTTGAATGTTTCCAAAAAACATGAGACGAGCGTATCTTCGCGAGCAGAACCTTTGAAACAGGTTGCTTTAATTAAACATTTTCTGTGCATCCTTTGGCGCGTTTTAGGGTTGCCAAAAGAATTTATTTTTGTACACCTATTTCGAAACTTGAAATTCCACTGGGTTCGTGGATTACGCACGAGGAATGTTGCATGGATTACGCTGAATGCGATTGTGTTGAAAGAAATAAATTTTATTTTATCTCTGACCAAACTTTTTTTTACTTAAGTACAACGACTCGGCTCGGAAATTATCCTTATATTTATGAATTAATCACATTCGATACAGTCTTGTCCTCATTGATTCACCGCTGAATGTTCTTTACCTTTATAATCCTGCGAGTATCTCCTTCCCTGTTCTGATCACAAACGAAATGATAAGTTCATCATCATACATTTTGTATTCTGCACGTTTGTTTACGCTAATCTCAGAATGTTTTAACTGATTTTAGTGCGATTCTTACGACTGCTAACTGCTTGAAGTAACTGCTTAAAGTGGAATTTATTATATGTTTTTTGTTTCATATTGGCAAATAAAAAAGATGCGTCAACAAAAGAATTCCGTCTAAACTGAACTTTAGTTTATTTGTAAACGTATTTGCCCAAAGAGAGGGCGGAACTTTACTATTTTCTAAATATCTCATAAACTGCCAACCCTTCGGAAATCTTAATTACATTCAGATAAAATTTCGGATTCGTTTCCTCCTGGAGTACATACCTATCGTAATAATCAAATGGATATCTGTACGACCCTCCGATTCTGACGGAGCCTTACCTTTGGGCTTTTCATATCAAGGGATAATTAGATAAAACTCGCATAAATTATAATTAGTTGATGGCAGGTCCTTTGGCATACAGATATCTGACTGGCTTCCCCGGGGATCTCCCAAAATAAACCAGCTCGGAATATTATCACTAAGTCCAAATGTTAAAACTAAAGATGCGCTTGGTTCGTATGACAATCTATGGCATATGGATCGGAAAGATAATTAGATTATTAACCAAACGTATGAAGAGAAAAAGATAGAAGAAAGATAGAAGATTAACCAAACGTATGAACAGAAAAAGATAGCTACATGAAAAGTAAGCCAATTGGCCAAATTTGACTGTACCGCTTTTCACACGCTAATGACATTATTTACATCTTTTTGTATTGTAATATCACTAGCTTTCCCCCACGGCTTCGCCCGCCAATTTCCAAAAATCCTTTCTTAGTGCTCACTTGCGTCACTTTAGGAACCTACATAATATACCTATATACAATGTTTCAAGTGAATTCATTGAAGAAATAAAAAGTTTCAGTTACCAGCCAAGAATAAAGAGAGAACTTGAGAAGAAATAAATAATACATCAACGAGGCTTCACAAAACGCCCCACTGTAATTTACGAGAATGATGTTTCTGCTTTTGATTATCCAGTTAAACACACCATCCAATTCTATCCAATCGCTAACGTCACTATAATATCCAAGGGAACATCGAGCTGAATTAGTTATGCGCATATTATTATATCGACGAGCGGCTAACGAACTGCCGGTATACAGATAATGCCGCTGCATTGTTTGTTTTGTGACGTAATCCTTGATCAGCCGAGAGTGAAACGTCCCATTTGAATACCAAACTGTTCTAGACAGCTAGACTCCTAACCAATATCTTGTAAGCCCAGTTCTGGATTGTAATGCAGTCAGCATTACAATTCATAACTGTACCACTGCTCAGGTCTTGGCTTGCAATGTGAGGGCTGACGCTGGCCAAGTGCAGATCGGCAGACTTCACACACCTTTGAGAACATTATGAACAATTGTCACGAGTGTAATTGAACCCAGGCTCCCATGTTCGGCAGTCCAACAATAGCTGTTACCGCCGAATGAATTACCTTTATCGATTGTTTATACATTCAATAGGTTGTCAATACTATCGGAACCTCAAAAATTAGTCTTAATAGATGGGGCTATCGATAGTATCGATATTTCATGATGCGAGAGAATACCCGCTTCTTGTACAGTCGGGAACAGATCTGCAATGCCTATGGAATTTTAAGGCCAAGGGCGACGATGACCAGTTATCATCAGGCGGCTTATCGGCACTTTTGTCGGTTTCTGACCTAAGATAATATCCAAAATATGAACATAAACGATATGCGCTCCTCATTGTTTTACGTTCATTGATGAAAAACGCCGTGAGTAGAAGTTGACGTGTCTGTTCAGTTGCATTCGAATTAGCTGTACCAAATTGCTTCCTCGTTTTATTTTTGACTGTAATGCGCCAATCCTGACATTCCTGACGGTAAATTTTGCACAATTATCGTCAGATTAAATTGAATGCTTAAAGCCTTAGAGACAGTGTTCGCCATCGGTTGGCTTAGATTTTAATTTCACATAAAAGTCCAAACAGAATGTCAACAAAAAGCGGATAACTATCATCGATCCAAACGAGAATACTCATGGCTACTCAATAATTCAAAAGCACTGCTCTAGTTTAAAATAGTTTGCAGACTGAACTAAATGTAATTAAAAACAAACGCACTAACCTAGCTTTGCAAGCAGCGCATGCAAAGCGAATGTATTACCGGCATCGTATTGACCAATGAACGAAGATATCGCGTCATTTTCCAGCTCGCTGATTGGCAGTTACGATTCAATTACAATCTCCTTGTGCATATCGACGATTCTGATTGGTTCGCGTCCATCAGTGCCCGGAATTCGCAATTAGCAATGGGGCCAGTTGTAATTGCACTATCCCTTTGTTTTAAGTTGCAAGGTTCCTGAACTTTGTACCTTGGAGGGAAATTTGTATATCCTGTCACCATTGTTGCCAACTTAACGGCTCTTGTTCTTGTTCTCGGCCATTTTGAATGGCTATTCATTGTTATACGGACACTGTAATTAATTGTAAGTATCTTACCAATTTTTCTTCTGTTCCTATTGTTGTTAGGAATTATCGAGATAGTTCCATAACATAATATATTAGGTTATTCAGACCAACAGTAACTAGTTATATAGAATATACTACCTAATAAAATTATTGTGTTCAGATATAACCGTCACCGTAATTAACAACTTTATGGATTGACATGAGCTTCAATATTCTATCACCAGAGTTGGGTTTACACGTAGTATTAATGAGTCTCAGACAACGTATTTTACTTTTAACTTTGTAACTTGAGCGATTGATTGAAATTGATCGAAAGTTGTTCGTATCTATCTGTGACAAGCCTAAACCCGCGGCTTCGCCCGCCAAAAATCCCTAAATATATAAAAGTTGATAAAATCAGAAAACTTTCAAACTAACTTTGCGCCCCCTTTTACCCGCTTAAGGGATGATTTTCGAAAAAATATTTTTCACGTGTTTCATAACTTTCAACGAAATACCTACATTCTGAATTTCCTTCAAATACCGTCATAAACGCCAAAGTTTCATACTAACTTTGCACCCCCATTTTACCTCCTTAGGGGGTGAATTTTCAAAAATTCTTTTTCAGTGCTCCCCTAAGTTATATAAGGAACCCCTGTGCAAGATTTCAAGTTTCTAACCCTTATAGTTTAGGCCCTGCGTTGATATGTCAGCCAGTCAGTCAGTCAGCTTCTCGTTATATATACAGGGTGTAATCGTTAAGTGTGCACAGGCGATTATTCCGTAACTATTACAGATATCAAAAAGCTTTAAACTGATATCGAAAGCACATTACCTAATGAGTAAAATTACAATAATAATTTATTGAAATAAAAACGAGAAATATCCAAAAAAATTACATTAAACTCTCCCATACATTTAGTATGAGATAGTAGAAAGGTTTTACTTTCTTTATTTAAAGTGGAATAGTACCTACTCATTTTAGCCTTATCATTTTATAATTATGTATGATATGATATTGATGAATTTCAAGTAGATATACACGTGTAGATTAATTATCTTACCACTTCAAATTAATAATAAACCTTGTTTCAATATCGTATTGATTTGAACTGGCTGACAAGCAACATACTAAATAAAAACAAAAAGAAAGATACTTTTTGGTGTTCTAAATTCAAATTCTTTATCGCGGGAGTAGGTACTATTCCACTTTAAATAAAGAAAGTAAAACCCTTAGGTAAAACCTTTCTACTATCTCATACTAAATGTATGGGAGAGTTTAATGTAATTTTTTTGGATATTTCTCGTTTTTATTTCAATAAATTATTATTGTAATTTTATTCATTAGGTAAAGAGCTTTCGATATCAGTTTAAAGCTTTTTGATAACTGTAATAGTTACGGAATAATCGCCTGTGCACACTTAACGATTACACCCTGTATAGATAGATGAGAGATACTCACGTTCAGTGTCGCTGGTGTCAGAGAGCGGCGGCTCGTTGGCGATGTACTGCCTCCCGCTGAGCAGGTTGCTCTCCACCACTGGCCGCTTGTCTTCCAGCTGCCTCCTGAACGCGCGGTGGTCATCCTGAAAACACGAACCGTATTCAATATTCTTACATTGAAGAGCAGAAGAACTATCTGGTGGCAAGGATGAATAAAGGAAGAAAATGTTGCCACCTGCGAGCACTGGTGGTAATGGTATAGTAGGGCATTACCACCAGACAATACAACTCCCCCGCCCCACCCACAGGGTTGGCGCCCCGTGGAAGTCGAGCTATGAGAGAGCGATGATTTAAATGGAGATTATTACACCTAGTGACCTCCAACTGAAAATGACCGGACGAATTGAAACAGAGACGGACAGAAATTGAACGATGATGGCGCGGTAAGGGGATACGTTGGCCAACATTTGCTAACACCGGAAACCAGAACTGAGGCAGCTTACGCCCTGCATAAATGAAGTACTAACAATTTATGCTTCTTTAGGACATTAGATAAATCTGGTACGCGAGTACCCTCCAGAGGCTTACTAACTCACGGAGCCCCGGGCTTCGGTTCCGGCGGCCGTTACTTATCATTTCCGTTCCGCCTTTGCGATTTATTGCGTCGGCGCGAAATGGTGTGAGTCGGCCTTTGCGTTTATCATAATCGTATTTGATTTCTTACTGGCTCTCAATATGCTTCAACGCAGGACATAATTTTGTTTTATGTACTCCTGGCGTCATGACGGACCCTATTAATGATTTATCTTCTTATACCATTATAGATAGTTTGAACAAATCATGTTGATATATCCTACTATTGTTATAAATTACTATAGCCTAGTTGGTAGTGGCCTTGCCTGCAAAGCGAGGGTTCCCGGGTTTGATTCCCGACCACGGCAGATATTTATGTGACAGAAAAATGTTTGTTCTTCGGTAATGGATGTTAGTAATGTGTTATTTGTGTTGTCCAAATGTCCATGCCACCCGGAACATTAGTGCGGGGGTATGAGTGTGTTAGCGTTTTATTTTATACGAGGCTATGGTGACAGGAGTCTACTGTTGGAGGTCTCTGAGCTCCGTACCCAGTTTAATCCTGACGGTACTCTTATGGCAGTGGTATATTAACCGCTTGGCTCGCTACTACTCTCCTTCTAAATTGGCAATGACATATTTCAAAGGTATTTCGGTTGCAGTGTCGATGAGCTAGTTATAATACGGGTTCTGTCTTTACTGTCGGCAATGCGTTGATGATATCTTTAGTGTTACTCATTTTCATGGAAGTTTATCGATTAATTACTTAAAAAAACAAATACTTATTGTAAGTAAGGCAGTTATGTAAGTAACCAAGCAAACAGCACATGCAACCAGACGAATTACAAATATTTTGAAGTCAAACAGGAACTCGTACTGAAATCCGTTCGCAAATAAACACAAATCATAATTAACCTTAATGGCGGTATTTCCCGCGCGAATTGCGGCGGCCATTTTGCGGTAGCGTTAAACCAAAATGGCGTTTGACCGTTTGATTTGGGAACGGCGGCTGATTTAACGCGTGTTGACGCGAGGATTACGCTGACGCACAGAATTATGTATAGCTGACCGACTGATTTATTGCCTTCGTCAACGTTCGTCCTTGACTCTGGGTTACTGACCAGTTCGGAAAGGGTTGGGTTCTGGAAATGGTTGTTGACTTTTATGCCAATTTTAATTCATTGTATGCCATCAAAATCCCACCCGAAGACCTTCAAGATAGTGTAATGTTAGTTTCTACCTAAACATAATAACTGGAACTGGGACATTATAGCCTCCGAAGCACTGAAGTGCTAAAAATTTTTTGTCACTAGCGGTCACCTATTCAACAACCGACCGTGACCGGCCGTTGCTGAATTCGGTGGATCGCTTAGGACCGATACAAGACTACGAACTTTTCATTAATGATCCTGTCATGTCATCCATCCATCAATCATCATTTACCAGTTGGTAACTACTACAAACTAGTCGCAAGCATCAGCTATCATCGGCTCACCTGTTGTTTAAGCAGCGCGGGTAAGTCCCCTCTAGGGGGCGCCAGGGCGTTGAGCTCCGTCTCCTTCCTGATCACCCACTCGGTGAGCTCCCGCAGCGAGAGCAGCAGCGCCGACCAGTGCTCGGCGTTGCTCTCCAGCCGGTTCCTGGGAATCAAGGTTGTGCGTTAGTTCTAGTGGTGTTAGACTCGCTTAGATTATTGAGAATAATGTGAATGTTGACAATATTGTTATTCTGTGTGTGGGCCGTTTCGTCGTGTCTACTGGTGAATATTATTATCAATAATATTGTAGGTTTGTGTCTAATGTAAACAAGTATTCCATTTTTTTTTAATTGATTAAAAATAATTGGAGTTCGTTTCCGTTTAGAGTAGGTACTTATTGAAAAACATCGCACGTGATTAATTGAAATTTGGCGCAATGGTTACCGTATCGGATCACCGTTCCAAGTGTCATGGGTTCGATTACCAGCGAGGCGGAATTTTAAATGATGAGTTTACTACTCTCGGTCTGCGTATGTGCGTGTTCTTGTGTGTTGACCATGGCACCCACGACTCAGGGAATCCTAGTGTAGGGCTGTGAGTGTGTAGCGTTATGTCCTTATTTTAAATCTTTATTAAATAATAATATCAAATGAAGGCTGAATTTAAAATACAATGGATAATAATATACCTAAATAATAAAGGTAACCCTGAAATAATATAAATTTAATTAAGGATACTCAAGTAGCTCTTGCGAACGGAAACTTTAACAAAAGAAAGTTGTCGGCAACAGCACACGATACCTTTTCACTTCCAGTTCCAGAGGCTATATTTCTAGAGCTTGGCTCTAGTTCAAAGTGGCTACAGTAGTCTTTTGAGCTATAGTTCTCAAGTTATTATAAGGATGCGCTCACTTGTGTAGCCTACTTGAAAATCATATCACACCCTTAG
The DNA here is from genome assembly GCA_905404295.2 of Ochlodes sylvanus. Taxonomy (NCBI): domain Eukaryota; kingdom Metazoa; phylum Arthropoda; class Insecta; order Lepidoptera; family Hesperiidae; genus Ochlodes; species Ochlodes sylvanus. The sequence continues at coordinate 10,388,216 of FR990144.1, forward strand.
TAATATAATGGGCTTATTCAAAAAAGCAGTTTTTTGGGAGCCAACGTTTTAAAGGTATAAGATGACATTTTGATGACATTTTAATCGAAAAATAAGCCGAAATGTCTCGCCCAGAATCTATAAAACGTTTTGCTTACTCGTATTGCTTAGGGTGCGATATATACCTACTTATATACTTAATACAATACAACTATGATCGATATCTGTCCATGTAAGACATTCTAGAAACTCTGTCTGTGAAATTGTTTTCACTAATTTCGAAAACCGTTGATCCAATTTGTTTATAAATTCGGTTAAATATTGTAATAAGTTTGTTTCAATCGGTTTATAAATAAAAAATATAATTGTGTCAATTTAAATAATCACATCTAACATTTTTTCGAGTGCAGGTACTAAGGTAAAAGTTGCCTGAAGTGAAGATAGGCAGCACAGTACTTATAGATTTGAGAAGCAGGTCTACATAACTAAGAGAATAAGGTCTGTTGTCATTCTCAGAAGTTTCATGTCATTCGACCTGGTTCCCACACGAAATTCCCCAAGTTGAGCGACGAATATAGTAAAAGATAAAGATTTAGAACGAGATATCCTGACAATATTTCAGAAGCTTGGCTCAGGACGCGAGATGACTACAATTGTTGAAATTTGGCTGCCGCGCCGCACCGCCCTAATATGTTTAAAGCGGTTGAGTTGCGTTCTGCTAGGGATGTACCCAACATATTATATTTTTTTACAAATAGTTCTTTACCCTTTCGTAATTGCACGGGTCTTTTCTCTTCATTGTAGAGACTTGAAACGTATTTGAGACATGCTGCTTCGATGCAAATTTTTTGAAAGTTAATGGCCAATCTAAAGCCTAAAATCTAAAGACCAATCTGCCGTACGAAGTCCTCTGTCGTAGTAAAGTTAATCAGTATATTAATTGTACGGTCTTTTATATAATTAGAAAACATATGTTATGGCACTGCCACATTGTATATTTAAAATTCTTATAGTGAAAAATTATTTTAATCTGAACTAATATTTTAAAAACAAGTTTTTTGGACACCAGTACGATCTATCTATGAGTTAGAAAATATTCTGTTTATGAAATTTTGGCGATTTCTTTCTAGGTACCAATGATAGGGATTTACTAAAGCAATAGCGTAATTAACTGCCGTATTTGTTTGAATACCAACCTGGAGCAAAAATTTGATATACCATTTGTAAAGGTTGGCAGGAGGGTCTTATTTCCATTTAAGTTTTTTATTACATTCCACTGGCAATATTTCTTAATTAGCACTATAATAAAAGGGATTAATATCAATAAGAAAATAATAAACTATTTTTACTCAATCAAAAGAAACAACTTACAATGTTAAGCTGCAATGTGAAGATATTCTTATTTTCATCGGTATAGACGAGGCTTAGACATCATTAAGGCTGGATTACGTGTTTCGCTACAGTTAATCTATGATAAAAAATGTCGATAGCGCGCGAATTCACTTCCCATCCCTATAAGAAATTGTATAAATCTGAGCGCTTGCTAAGAATTTTATACTCGCTCCGTTCTCTTCAACTTTTGAAAGGGGTTGTATGTGTAATTCATTTAGTTCTTATTGCAACGCACTTAAGTCCAAATTGCAGCTGCTGTCGAAATGACAACTTCAAGAAATCAAATTAGGATTTAAAACGAATCTTAACGTCGAGTGATAAGGGGTGTTTTTCAGAGACGAAGTGTTTCTTTGTGCTTAATTATGAATGACATTTGACGATTAAGAAATTTGGAATGAAGATTAATAACGTTCTATTTGAGCTTTAAGGCGTTTTAAAGCAGAAATTATATAACATTTTCACTAAATACTTTTCAGTTTCTTGATAGCGTCATTAGACATTTATTAAGGGTAAACTTGTTAATGAATAATCTTAATGTTATTAAGAAGGGTCAGGACCGGATCGGGGACAATTAGTACGGGTCTGTATCGGGCAAAGGACTTTAGAAGGGTCTGTTCGCTTATTTTGTCGTCTGTAGCCTTTGATCGATATTGTCAACAACCCTTGGACATAATAATAACAAAAAGAACTGGTACGTGGAGTTATTATAAGTTAATGTTTGACTTCATTCCCACCTGACAGTAAGCAGCAATGTAGTCATGAGCTGGAAAGAGAGGTTGGCACCCACGGCACAGGGAATATTATTTAATGATTTAAACATTATTTTATTTATTTATTCATGTTTATAAACAATAACCGAACCAAAATAATAATAATTTATTTCTCAAATTTTCACAATAAACTTACAATTAACAGTGGGTAACGAACGTTGAAACATGTAGTATGTTAGTGTAAATTTAATCTCAAATATTTGCAGAATACAAAAAGGGCGGTCGCCGAGGGTACGCGGGGGTACGCGCGGGTACACGGGGGTAGCGGGGGTAGATACATCAAAGCGGAGGGTCTAACCGCCGCACCTGAGTCCGCCGACGTTTACCAACTAAACACACAACCTATTTACTTGTCCTGTGTGTATGTGTACCAGTGTACGAGTATAACAGGCCGAACCTGTGTGAGATATGTATTAGGCCTTACCATCGACCACACAGCCACTAGACTCCTAATAACAGGCGAATGGTTTCAAACAACACATCAGTATTATAGTACCGATATAAATTCGTGCCGTCTCATTCTTTCCCGTTGCTTGAATTAATCTATTTCTTTCCAACGTTTCGTGTGGCCTTGAATTAGCCAATCACAGCGTTGAATTAGCCAGTCCCCCCGCTTGCATCGTTTCGTAGGTAGGTACCCGCAATAAAAGAAATGTTTAGACGTGATTATTTTTAACGTAATTGTTATTTTAAATTGTGACATTTGAGTCTTATTCTGTATCGGTCACAGTAGTCGTGGGCAACAGCCGACAGCGGAAGGGTTCATTCACAAATCCATAAAAAAAACAATAAAACAACATTATGCAATAAAATGAAACATCGCGACAGGTACAGTAATATTGTTTTATTATCAAATTGCAAGTATCAATATTTCCTAATAATAATAAAAATGGAATAAAACTTGTATAAATAAATATATACCTAAATAAACAAATAAAATAATATAAAAGCGTTATGAGTACGTACATAAACATTTAATAACGTCGTCCGCGTCATAAAACGGCTGTAAACATACGTATCACAACTCGGTTTATTTTACTGTGGCGTCGCTAACGGGCGGTTATGGAGCTGCGTATGCAAAACGAAGGGCACGGTCTGAGTGTCAGCGGGTTACGGCGAAGGTTTCCGTTACCCGTAAATCTTGTCGCAGTACGAGCGGGCGACGTGGCGCATAACGAAAAAAATGTGAATTAAATGTGGATGAATTTTTAAACATTCATATACAAATTTTCAAGGGTTTCCTTGGCTTCTATACGTACAACATTTATTCTAGTCAAGTGGCCAAAGCACTAGATCATAGTTATATGATCATCTTGCATCATACATGAAAGAGAAACACCATTTATCCGGAAACCCTCGTTCTCACAAGTGTCTGACATAAAATATAAAAAACGGTTTTGCTGCTATACTATCTTTTCTATATCGCTCCAACATTAAAATAGTGTGACAATTATTGATTTTTCTATATTTATATACAAGAACAGGAAACCAACAACACGGTTGTAGAGACACAAATTTTTCCACAAAATATTTCTGTGTCTCTATATTACAATTTAACCGCAATAAAGCCTTAACATCCTCGCAATACTTACATAACTTATTGTCCAGAGATATATCGCAATGCCTTGGCTCGCCTGTTTAATGGCCACAATGAGGGAAAATGGGTAGTAAAACACTATTGAGTTCTGCTGTTGTTAATTGCTTCTGTGTGCGATAGTCATTGTTAAACAATTATTTCGTTGGGCAGTTTCCTTGTGTTCCTAGTGTAGGGCTATGAATGCATAGCGTTATTTATTGTTATTATTATCAAAAGTAAATTTTAAACGGAAGCAAGCAAATTCTCTTTACGAGCAATTGCCCTACAGTCCCCTAAATCCCAACTCTTTCAAGCTTACAAAGCGCCTTCAACCCAAGTGTTCGTTTTAATATTGAGTTCGTCGTGTAGTTCCTAAAATGGCAAGCCATTTTTCAACATCACGCCGTGTTCGAGAAACGTGACAATATTAATAACACAGAAAGGATGTTGACTTCATATTTCTACACAGTCTACGGCAAGTTACCAGCTGGTGTAGCATTTTAAGATAATATACTGCTCTTCTCGACTGGCATCATCATCATCATCATTACGAAAGAGTTCTGCTCTTAGAGTATATTTATATATACTCTAAGGTTCTGCTGATCTTGAGTAGTTATACTGTGAGCAGTTAAGGTCGTAGTTGACCACGCTAGCTAAATATGGATAGGTAATCTTCACATAATTTAGAAAATATTATGCAGTTAATTTGATATTACCTTTAAAATTGTGATTTGACAGTATTATTAAACTGGTTACAAGATTTAGCGACTTGATCTGAAATTACCCCTTAAACAAATTTAACAATTTCAATAGGTACATTGCATGTTGTAAACAGCCAAATATGTTTCAACTTGTTCGTGTGAATTTTAACATCTTTATGAACCATATTTGTGCAATAAAAGAATCGAGCTTCGTCATAACTTGAATAATATTTTAGGTTTGCTGTACGTGTGTGATAGTAAATCCGAACTAGTTTTCCAATCCATTGCTTTGTTACTTCCAAACATGGGCTTATACTCGTAGTTTCCGAGAAGTGACCCGAAATATTTTCCCCTATACCGTAATAAGTTTCCCAAGAATTTGGCGTTCAAGTAAGCATGCGCGATACCGTAATGCCGTCCACGTCTCACCCTGCATCAGGTTTGGTATGCCAACGTCGCAGCACAAAGGTCCGAGACGTTAAGTTTAAGTTTCGGTCACATTCCGGTTTACTGTCGCTTTGTTGACATCTTGTATTCGTAGTTCGGGGACATGTCGTGGCCCTTCTCTGAAGTGTTCATTAGATTCTCCAAGGAACCAAAACTTAGATTGCCAAGTGTGGGAACGAGAACTTGGCTTCAAATTTCTTGTACAGACACCTGCGTACCACTTTGTATATTAGACACTTCGAATAGTTTTTCAACAGAAAATGGCCAGTTTTTTTCATCTTCATCTTATACTTTTGACGTCCCCATAGCCTAGTAGTGATCCTTACTGCGAAGCCACGGGTCCCGGGCTTGATTCTCGGGCGGGGCAGATATTTATGTGATAGATAAAGAAATTTTTTAAAATTTAGATTTAACAAATTGTTCATGACTTTCTTTTTCCGATGGCAGACCTTCCAGAAGCAAAGTTTGATTCCAGAGTCCCTTATTTTTCTAATAGAATAAAGAAGAAAGATTAGATGCAATTCGTAACTACATAGTAGCGGGGGTCTCAATAAAGATAATAGATGCGAAATAAATTAGGGTCTGCGGACATTACAGCGTCCACCGCGGTTTACGACTAGCTTGGATGTCGCGGCAACAAAGATTTACGGCATATCGTTAACTTTCTATGGAATTATTCATTTAATTAAGGGATTTAACTTTGACGTCAGCGATTGATATGATGGCAATTTAACGTTAGTTAACTTTGTCAAGTTATAGAAGAGACTTATCGTTACGATAATTATAAAGACATTAATTATAAATTCATAACTGACATAACTTTTTATTTATTAATCGATTGAAATAAAACAACACTAAATATGTATTAAGTGGAGTTTACTACAATACATTAGGGAAAATCGCACCCAAATCGGTCAAGCCCTATGTGAGATTAGCGCGCACAAAGTCACATACAAACAGTAAAAAAGGCAAAATTCGTAAAAATCATTGTTACGGGATCTATTGGGTTGATAAAAGCCTCCAATAATATTTCTTCCATGTTCAGACATTGAAACGGCATGGTCTGTTATTAATTTACTATAATATTTTTAGCATTTTTATAACAATACAATTCACAAAACAGTTTGAACTTTGTAAATAAATTCTAAAACCAACAAAATAGCTGAATACCCAGTGTCTAAAAACAGAAATAGCAACCGGACCATTGAATGATCGTTAGGAGGGAAATTAAATTTCAATAGAATATTTATCACTCCAACTGTCATAGCGTCGGAGCTCCAGAGGATTCGATCAGCGAAGATAAGTAGGGTATCGGTACTGTTTACGAGCCAACGATTACCTCCTGGAAACTACTGAGAAATTGAAGATAACTTCAGTTCTTAACTTTGCAAAGAGAGAAAGAATTAATAGATAATTGATACACTCATGCTCGTGTCCCTTTTTTGTATAGGATGCATTTTTTATATTGTGGGTGCAGAAAAGTTGAAAGTTGATTTTTTTTTTCGTTGTCTTCTTTTTACAACAACACTTTAGTGATGGGTTTGGTGTTCTCCATGGGCGACTGTGACAAAAATGTGACTTATATTGGATGGCTGGGCTGCTCGTTAATCGGATTTTTACGTAAAAACGTGAATGACGTTTTTATACGTATATATATCTTTCTTATTACTTTAAATGAGCAATTATTGTATAATTATATATAATTGGAATCTCGGAATCGGGTCCAACGATTTTCATGAAATTTAGTATATGGGGGGTTTCGGGGGCGATAAATCGATCTAGCTAGGAATCATTTATATAAAATGTCATTTTATTCGTGTTTTTGTAGTCCCAATTTAAACTGAAAAATATGACTCTTCCTGACATCTATTGGCGAATAATAATACTTTTTTGTGAGCAACTAATTGCTTTAACGACACAACAGCAGATGGCGTTGTTAAGTAACACGAAGTCAATGAGTGTTTGCTTTGAGGTTAGACTAAGAAAATCAATTGTTTTATATTATTTATGTCTTCTTAATATTATTATTCGTACTTAAATATAATTTCCAAAAAACACAATTCATAAAAAAAAACCGAGCGAAGCTCGGTCATCCATCTAGTACGTTATTAAACGTCAAAAGTTTGTTTAAACAACCATTTTTGCAATCGTATAATTATAATTTATACGTATACTCCCCAGCAAATATCTTAAAAACGATGTGTGTAAAAATTTCTCTTAAAAATAGATAAAACCAAAAAAGCGTGTATGTGTGAGCGTTTATTATTATACAATATCTTTAAGTTACTTTAAATGAAAGCGGTCAAATCGCTCGTCTAGCGGCCGCTCACAGTACAAGCAGAACAGTAAGAATGACCGAGAGGAAATTAAATTTCAGCGGATATTTATTGACCTGTCATTGGATCCGTTCCGCTGATAAATCGGCTAATTTTGTACTGTTAATTAAAAAGTTACAAATGACACTGGCGGTGATGAAAGATGGCGGTCAAAAATTTTAATGTTTCTACGTCTGTTTAAATCGTGGAAGTTACTGTTCAGATTTTTTGGTTTCGTATTACTGAACAGTGAAAGGTCCTTTTCATTACCACTCAGATCTGATTGTAATAATGGACAGTGTTGTTATATTATAATTATTTATGAGTTCAGCTAAACTGATTGTTTAATTTCAGGATATATAAAACTCGTGGCTTGTTCATAATTAGAGCACTTACCTTAGGGATTTGTTGAAGCGATGACACAGTTTGTTCTTAAAAGTGTTTTTAAAAACAAATTTTGTTAATGAAGATTTTAATTTAATTCCATTGTAACAACCATGTACATCTATTACGGGCACTTGGACACGGACACATACGCATACACTGAGAAATCCCAAGGTGCACCAAGAGTAGGAAGTTGGTGCGGATTCAAGATAGACCCTTTACGCCCCATATTTTGAACAACGAAATTGATATATTTATCATTTAGTTAATTAGTTTATTTGGAACTAATATAGATAGTTGCAAGGATTGAAACCGATAATCGCCATTAAAATACAGTAATCTAGAATATTCTAAACAATCCAATTAAGCATCCAATTATGGATTCCCATATAGGACGCTAATACAATCCGGCCGATTTCCGATCAACCGGACAATTGCATGCATCTGCGCGCTAATTGGTGCGCGGAGCTGTAATGTGCAGAATTGAATCCAGGTGTTATTCATGTTGGATGTTGGAGCGTCCAGGTTCGAAAATGAGCAGCGCTTTACGGTCTGATGACGAGGGATGAGGAACACGTAGTTATTCATTGCGGGCGATATTATGTTGTACGACATTAGCCGTAGTTGACCAATTTATATTTCATTTTAACCGATTTCAAAAAAGGAGGAGCTTATAATGTTCGATATCTATATTTTTTTATGTACATATGTCCAGGGATTTCTCCGTCATTTGTGTACTGATTTTTTTTTATTTAATTTCAAAGAACGTAGTTCCGAGATGGTCCCACTGCCACCAAGTCAGGATGTGATGATTTAATGGAAATTGAGGGAAACCCCCAAATTTTTTTATTACTTATCGATTTTGAAGTCGGTTTTTGTTTTGTTAAATGATCTCATTATGTTAGTCTACACTACATTATAGTGGTATCGTACCCTTACTAAATGATGTAAGTCTTTCTTTTAATAAATTTTATTTGTCAATACTTTTACGTTTTGATTATAGTAAATACTATAATTAAATTTGTATCATATTGTTTAAATTGTTATTGTTTTGGTGGATTTAGACTTTTGTTAAATGAGCCGTAAGTTAATAAGATGAAACAAATGATTTGGTCTTGAATTTTTAAATGTAATGTAATGTGAGTAATGTGACCGATATTTTTTCTTTTTGCGCAATTACACAATTGATAATGTTTTTACTTAGAATTTTGTTTCGTTCTAAATAGACGTAAAAGCTAAATGACGTCAAGCACAGGTACGGCATAACACTGTTTATGCCTTTGCTCTGCCGATAAAAACTAACACATGACAACATCGTCGCGTTGTTAACATCGTTTTGTTAGCAATAAAATGTCACTTGTGAAAATGTCAGTGTCTTAATTAAGTGTACTTGAGCAATGCAAAGACAACTTCGACATACAGCCTAAGTTAATCACACATTTTTAGATGAATTAAAAAATGTATATTCATTAATGAAAAAAGGCAAGTAAACTATTGCAATAAAAAGGCATGTAAAATTTAAACACATTAAACGTTTTATTATTGAGACAAAATCAAATTAAACAAAATGAATCTACAAACAAGTTCTCACGCTTGAATCTTGAAATTCTTCGATCTTGATTAGTTAATCAAGAACTAATCAAAAGTCAGAACGAATCGAACATCAAAATCAAGTTTGAATCGGTTTCGGCTAAGCCGGCTATTCACTGATCTCTTAACTATACAATTGACAGTTTTATGATTACATTTACATCAAAAGTGTGTATAGAGAAGTGATACACTAAACATTTTTGTTGGAACGAAGTTCCTAACGGCAGGCTTGGAGGGGATAGGTTTTGCTGCGGCGACCGAACTGAAAAATATGTGATAGTAAAACCGTAATAAAAAATGCGTGGAATAAAAGCGTTAAAGTAGTGTATAATACCTTTCTCTTTCTCCCTCTTTCTTTTCGTTCGCCGTTGCCTTCATTAGCCGAAGGAACTTCGTTCCTACCTGGTGTCCCACGACACCACATTTTCTATTCTCATTAAAATTTACATTTGTATGAAGCAATGGTTATTATAGTTTTAAGAGTCCTACGTTCGATTCCCAGCGAGGAAATTTTAATGAGTTTATATTTCTGTTCTCGGTTTGGGTGTGTTCTTGTCTTTGTGTTGGCCCACGACAATTTTTATTTCATTAAATGACCATTTAAAGTGATCAATTAGGTTTGGTTACAAGTGCAATACATTACTAATATGATATTAAGGTTCAAATAGATTGGTGCATTCCTGAGAACATCGCCAGCTCAATTACATAGGGATTTGACGCGGTCGTCTCAGACAATTACGTTATTAGTGACACTAATTAATGAGGGAAGTCGAGTGCCAGTGTTAGTAGCGGCGTTGCGAGTTACGTGAGGATGATCAAGGGTTTAGATAACTGAATGAACATCTTATCACGTTTTGATATTGCTCAACAGTTATTGAAAAACAAAAAAATTTTTTGTCGTTGTGAAAGGGTTATGATGAAAACGTACGGGAGTTTTCAATTTGACTTAATTACCAGATTAATTATTTTGTATTTAATTTTTACCTACTTCAAAGGTGGTTTGAAATTTGTCACACAAATACCTATATTTGTCGCCAACGTGTCGGTGATGCAGCGGGTCTATGTTGACATATAAAATGTAACATACTTCATCGAATAAAACGAGTAAGAAATCTGGATATATAAAGTTAATAGCGCGTCTGATAAACGCAGGTGCCAGCCCAGACTCTTAAACTAAGCAAAAAATAAAAGCATCCCTGACATGAACGAAATATTCAAACGAGCTCTCAATATGAATAACACGCGTAACTGGCTTGTTACACGAAAAAAGCAAACAGAAAAACAAAATGGCCGACGTTTGCGTTTTTCCCGCCAACGCGCAATCTGTCATTTCGACTGTGACATTTAAAAATGCGTTCGGATATATCGGTGTGTATTTAATCAACGCTGTTTGGACGTTTCTGTTTGAATTAAACTGAAACTATTTTGGTGAAAATGTAATGGTGAGAATATTTTAATTTAAGCGTGATCATCAATTACATCCTTACGTCCGCCAATCGTGGTCGGGAATGAAATTCAGGGTACGCAACCGCTTAATTAAATAGTTTCTAATAAAGTTAACCTCTCAAGATATTTATTTATTAGAAACAATTCCAATTTCGTCTATATTGACGACCTCGTAGCCTATTTGGTAGAGGCCCTGCAAAATGAGGGGTTCGATTCCAGATCGAAGCTGACATTTATGACATTTATTAGTTTATCTTAAATTAGTGTTGTTAATGCCGCTCGCGACACAAATTATCCTAGTGCGGAGGGAGGTATGCGTAAGTGTTTATTTTCCCGAATATTTTGGTTAATATCGCTCGGTGCTACGGAACGCTACGTATAGTATTCGACGCGCATTTGAACGGATTTTTATGTTTCGGTCGCAGAGTCTGACCACCAAAAATAATGCGGATTCGTTGTTTATTTTTTGGCCCGCAATACATCTGCGATACCTTCGGTGTTCTGATGTTCTGTGTCGACGGTGACTTTTTACCGCCAGGTGGTTTATCTAAACATTGACTGCTAATTTTGGGTACTTATTGTTCAATGTCTTTTAAAAATATATGGCCTAAACAGATTTATGGTCCAGTACAGGGCACAGGTCTTTCTTTGTAACCACGGCGCTGCTCTAGTGCGGTTTATGGAGGGGTTGGAGGCCAACCCAAATATCGGAAATCTAATTTATTTTTAACTAGCGACCCGCCCTCGCTTCGCTTCGGGAAACTTATTCCTTCGGTTTGCAAAGATTTAGTAATATATTTTGGATAATCCACACTATATCAATTATATCCTATATGTTATTCTGATGTGTAAGCTATATTATTGTAAAGTTTCAGCAAAATCCATTCGGTAGTTTTTGCGTGAAAGAGCCACAAACATTCATACATCCATACAAACTTTCGCATTTATAATATTAATAGGATAGGATAGGAGCTCAGTTCAATCATTAATATAATTTGATGTTAAACATAAACCAACTTTGAAAACCGTTTTTAGTTCTACCCCGTCTCTATATCAGATTAACGGTTGCGGTATGAAATGTAATCGGTAATTAGCTCCTGCACCTCCTCTCCAATCAGCGCTCCCGGAACGACACCGCCAACGGTGGCGGCCGCAGACTAAATCAATTGCTACTCCCGGCTGTAATTAGTTCCATTAACGAGTAATAGGATGATCAGTTCACACGCAGTGAATTACGGATTCAGGTATCCATATTTTGCTCACCGATACCGGTAATGATATCGGTATTTAGTTTATTTCTGACGACTTACGTTAAATAAGTCGCAAACAAATGGGTCATCGGGGTCATCTTAAATGTTTATTAGGCGGCGTTTATCATTTAACATTATGACGGTCTGTTCGTTGATTAAAGACATAAAAAACTAATCATATACTAGACATCAACAAAAACTTACAGGACTATCACTAACAGCCCCGGCCCAAATCGACGAACTGACCTAATGAGGTTCTTAATAACATCGTCTGCTAACTAACCATCCCAGTGCGATTTGAGTCTTGTCCTAGGTCGGTCATAGTTGTCATGGGCGGCAGCGGAAGGGTGGTGCTGCATGCTCGTTTGCTATCTTAGGTATTAGAATAAAAATAAAAAAAAATCTGTAATATACATTGACTTATTATTACTATGGACTAGTCTCATACTAAAATCGCGATAAAAATGTCCCAGTCAGTTATGTCATGTCATGTCATGCAGTTAACAAGGTAATTTAAACACTAAAATCATTTTGTCACGGTTTAATTTCGATTGCAGTCGTGAACGCCAGCCATTGCAAGAATAGAAATGTTAACAAGGTAATTTAAGCACTAAAATCATTATATCACGGTTTAATTTTGATTGCAGTCGTGAACGCGGAATTGTTTCTCTCCTTGCGTTTTGTTACTCATTTGGCTCGGACATTTTTCAGCGCGGACCCGACGTCCATAGTAATAATAAGTCAATGGTAATATAACATTAAAATGCCCCGGCCAGGAATCAGGTTCGATTTCATCATCGACATCATTATCGAGTCATGCTTACGAGCATCAAAACCTAATCATCAAACAAAACTAGATTTCAAACATTTGTGTAGCTTTACCATAAAAATATACATACAAGGTAACTTTAATAATCTGCCAGCCATAAAATAAAGTGCTTCTAAAATTTTCAAAACTGTTCCTCTCCCATCAAATTTTCCACCTGCCGCCGCGGGGACGGCGCCGCCGCCTGGCCGCTGGCGTTTTGGGTTTTTGCTAACACTAGTTCTAATCTAGTTTGATATATGGAGGCTTTTAGTGGGATAACGTTCGATACGTAGATACGACGTGTGACGAATGCTGCGTTAATCGCATCGATTGATCGTGTAAGTAACACGCGTAAGGTGATGTAGAAAAATCGTGTGAATGAACCTCGCGTTGAATGAAGTTGCCTACAATGTATGGGATGTTTTTGGAATGGTTGTTTTTTTAATATACCTAATATTAAAAAACAATCATTCCAAAAATAGTATGTCAAAATATAATACGTTTATTTTTTGTATATTCAGCAAACAGTAATATGCAGTAATTTTCATAATGCTTATAATTTTCATAATGGTTGTAAGTGTACATGCAAGTGAGTTAGACAATGTGACGGTTTAGAATTCCACGTAGATCTTTCTCCTACTTAATTTATAGCCTGAGATATTCGATATGAGTAGGTTAATTAATATTAAATGAAAATTACAACTCCCTTAATTGAATTTTGAGAAGTAAGTCACAAAATGTGCATACTTAACTAAAGATTTTTAGTCCTATACTGAAAAAGAAACTATGTGCGTTAGAGCAAACTTCTCCTGACAGGATATGAAGCCGAGCAGTCACCAGCCCGATACTTTATTAACATTAAACTGAACTTTAAATCTGTCCTGTGTCCAATGGTTGTCTGGAAGAAATCACTGTCTAGCGATAAGACCGATTTGTACTGAACTTAATGCAAGCTGATGTAAACGTTATCTGTCTATTTGAGCTACTATGCCATCCATTTCCAATAGTACTCTATCCCTTACCTGATCGCCATGCTCTTGGCCTTAAGGTGGTGCCAGCGCTGGTTCATCTCGTCCAGTCGCCGCTGCAGCATGACCGCGTCCTCCTGAGAGGACAGCGACCCCAGCAGCCGGCGACCCGTGCCCGTGAGGGACGCGTACACATCGCGGTGCGTCTCGATCTCCGACTGTAGGTCCTGGAACAAGAGGAGACGGTTGTTGTAGTTACCAATTGCCCAGGCGGGAAGAACGGCGCAATTTCTGAGATGTTTAAAATACACGTCGTAAACAGAGATGTAGAATACGTAGATACGGCCTGCGTTTTCAAAAGCTGTCCACGTCTTATCCCTGTGTGCGTAACGTGAGACATCACGCACACAACGCAGCGCGCCCGTCTTTGGTATTAATCAATTTGATGACAAAAAAATGATATCTCGCTTCCGCGTACTGTAAACTCAAACTCAAATATTTTTTGTATTAATCATCGTTTTGCTGAAATGCTTTCAAGTATTAATTTTTTTTAAATCTTAGAGGAAAAAAGAAACGGCGAAAGAAACTCCTAGGCACGTCTTTGTAATTGTAATCGCTCGCTCTCTGTCATACGTGCCGGACACCATTTTAACAGAGTCATTGTTTTAGATATGGTGAAATTAATGAATACCTTGTTGACTCGGCCGGGTGTCAAAACCTGAACTTCCTGCTTCGCAGACAGGCACTAACAACTAAGCTACTAATAAGAATAAATAAGTCCTCCGAAATAATATAACCACAGAAAACAAAACAAAACCAGGTACCGTAATGCGATCACAATTTACCCATCGGTGACATATTGAGCACAATAATACCGCGATTGAGTTACCTATAGCCGTTTGTAAATCTCTAGAGATCTGATAAGAGAGACAATCCATTTGCCGGAGCCGCGGGTAACGTAGTTTCGTTTGTGGAAGCGAGATGGCGCGTAAGTGCACTATTTATCAGGCCCACTAGAGATCACGAGACTAATGTAATGCTGTCTCTGTTTGCTAGTTTGTAAAGTGGCATTTCATTTACTACTTACCGGCTTGCAGTTACTGTCACAGGTATGTCACTATGAAATATGAACTTAAAAAACTAAAAAAAAAAGATTTCAACATCAAGAAGTAATAAGGGACCACATGAAAACAAAAAAGAATGGGTTCATACATGACGGAGAAATCGCTGGACATACATAAAAAATATACTTAGGCTTGGAATATATGTAGAACCTCCTCCTTTTTTGAAGTCGGTAAAAAACCTTCAAATCTAAGTGGATCAAAATACACAATGACAACGTGGAAATGGAATAATTCTGTACAGAACAACTTAGAATAATTATACTATAGAAACGAAGTCCGCGCGGCCGTTTTGAAGCACCTTATTTGAAGCCAGAAATGGCTCCAAGCACCGGGCAGCTCATGTCAACGCACGCCAAACGTGTCTCGCGAAAAAAAAGGATTATGACGATTTGTCCAGTTAAATTGTGTCACAAAATATCTGAAAAGCTATTTATGTATTATTGCTAAAAAAATAATATATGATTATCCGCAGCCGAATCATTCCCCGCTTTCGGAAAAGTTTCGGTTTAGTGCTTCACTTTAGACTGAGCGTTTGTATGAAGACAGGCTTTCTATTTAAGGCTTATTATTCTAAGCTTAACCATAATCCTAAGTGTAAACCATATTTGATTGTAAGCAACCTTCCATGACTCTTTTTACTTATATTTTGATCAAAATCATTGTATACATGCTTCCAATGCTTCGTGATAAAGGAAAATCTTTTTATGAATCTACCCTTATATTATCTCTACGGCATATAAGTCATAAGATACCACAAAAGCCTTAAAAATCGCTAAAGATATACGACATATACATTAAAAATCCCATTGTGTCAGTTTATACCGGTAGGTGTATCATCTCCATAAAATAGTTAGAGCGCGGTGAACGACACAGTCTGATCCGAGTCTTTGGCGGAATACACTTTTATTCGCCCGTAAAATGTATACGGCCTATTACAACAAATGTATGGAGGATACGCCGTCTATGTCATTTGTTTAGGAATCTATTCTCCTTATTACTTTGGAAGAACTCGTGTTATGTCCACATTATGACAATGGTTGTAAATATATTTACTTATTTTAATTTATTTTAATTTAAGACATGCGGTGGTAAGTAAAGATGTAGTTTTAAATGGTGAAGCGTAGGTACGTTTCTCTGATAGCATGGTCGGCAATCGGCTTCACTACCAATGGAAAACAGAAAACATAATTTTATAGGAACTCATACTACTCATAAAAACTTTTACTACATACATACATTTTATCCCTTCAAGGGAAGCATTTTCAAAGATCGTAAGTGTAATGTATATTTATCAACAAAGTAAAAATGTATAAAAGTACGTTTTGAGTTCCGATATTTCAGACGATTTTTAAATGTAATTAAAGGACAGACGATCACTCAAGTCATCTGATCATCACCAGGGTATCAGGGACTCTAAAGGCACCGATGCGGCCAAAATGAAAGGCAGGACTCGCATTTTTAGGAGAGTTTCCCTTGACCCTACTATTTTGTTCTACTTGTACGATTAAAATGTAATGTAATGTATGTATATACTAAGTAAGTACTTCCCATGGTTCTAATGTTCAATTTCCATAAAATGTCTTACTCTTTAAACTTTAATCTTTAAACTAAAATCTGTATAAATTACATAAATTGAGAGTACCCGTACCATAATAAAATGTCAAGGGCCCACAATGAATTGACTTTAAGTACCTACTTATCAACTTTCCTATTTTTTTTATATCCTTCCGACCGACGATGAGATAGCATATAAACCATAAAATGTACAGTAAAGTTTGTCAACAAGTTCCCGTCCGCAAATATTTGGATTAAATTAGTTTCAAACGAAATCACTTCAATTCATCTAGGTCAGAGTTCACGGGACATTTAGAAGTTGCGTTCTCGTAAAATTAGCTACTAAAAGCACTCTTTACAAATAGTCGGCTTTTATATTTGAAAGGAAAAATTGCCTTATGAGCACAGCTTTATATCGTGCGAGGCAATTCGCGGAGAATCTTGTGACACAGCGCTGCGAGTCACGAATGGGACCCCATTCATGGTATACCAAATTCAGAGCTTTATAATATAAATGTTGGGGATTTCCTTTCAAAAACCATACTTTAGAAATCTGTAAGTTATAAAACTCAGCTACAGAATCTCAATGTTGTATAACGACTTACGTGTCCTTGAAGGTTTTAGATTAATGCGAACATGGCTCGACGAATAAAAGTATTTTTACGTAATTCAGAATATTTACAGCATCGAAAATACGTAAGAATAACAAGGCTTCAACAATTCTACCTATACGTACCTACATATTATAATAAAATTAGAACCAATCGATGTCTGGACTCTGGAATAGCAGATATTTGAGAAAAATATTATTAAGACATTTATTGGCGCAAAAGATCCCGCAACAATGATTCTTAGAAATAGAATAGAAATATTCTTTATTGTGCACTAACAAGAGATAACAAATTAATAATAAAACGAAATTTCACAAAACGCGGTCTTATCGCTAAACAGCGATCTCTTCCAGACAACCTTTGAGTAGGAATTTAAAAGTAGCGCAAATTAGGTATCTCTAAAGACTTTATTAGGTATGTTAATTAGAGTCTTACAACATCTTTGTATGCCGGTATAATTTGGTTTCAGTATGTAGGAGAGGACGGTATCCTTACATCCTAAAAACTTGCACAAACAGTAAATAGGTATAACACGGTTAATTGTTTTAAATGGGGCAAGTCGTGTCTCACCGCGCGGGATAGCAAAGTATTAAGTTAGTTGTAGGAGTTTTATCATTAAAGTTAGCGACAGAATAACAATGGCTGACAGTAGACGTTTCTGCGTTGGAAAAACTAAGTGTAGCTTAACGAAATGATGACGGAAATATTTTCTTACTCAGTCAGAATAACCTGGTCTCTTATTAAATGGGAAATGATTTTATCAGAATTACAACAAAATAATGACCCGAAACTGCCCGTAAGGCGGAATTGTTAGGATGCCAGAGTGGTGTTGGAAGGGTATTGGGTAATATGGGTTCGATTACCAGTTAGGGTGATGGCTTTAAATTTCTGTTCTTGGTCTGGGTGTGTGTGTTATCGTGATTGTGATGTTCAGGGCACCCACGACATAGGGAATCCTGTTGTGGGGGGATATGTGTGTAGCAATATTTATAAAAAAAAATCGCGCATCTTGAACTTCTAAATCTTACTTAACGGGACATTTTTTGCCAGTTAGGGTATCCCTCCGCGATGCCCCATAAGGATCTTCGTTCCAAAAAAATACTAAGCTGATTTCACACACAATTGAAAACATTCTTTACTGACTTCACAAGCAACTGATAAGTACTTTTTATAGCTTTTATATATTTAGAAGTAGGTATTATATTATTACGATGTTGCATAATTCTAAAGTAATTTCTTAAGACTTAGTCCAAACAGAAACAACCTTATTTTTAAGTTAGTTATAGACGATATTGCATAGCGCGCCCGATAGCCACTTCGAAATATAAACGACAAGATTGGGGCCCAGCGGACGATATTAATAAGTCCCTGCGGAGAAACTCGGCGTGATATTTATTTATAATACCGCAGTAATTGGCATAAAACCTTTGAGATAGAATTTAATGAATTGGCTATTGTCTACACCGTCGACAGTATTATGACCATGTACTGACCCGTGTACAGAGAAGAGTACAGACTCATGGATGCCATCTATCTCACTCACACAAAAAAGGGAACAACTTACGCCTATGCCACGAAAATAAACGAGACAGAATGATACGATGTTTTGTCTCACATTGCGTGACGGTTTTTCAAGTAGAGCACAGTTACATACAAAGACAGCTGATGTCGAATTTTTCTTGTGCCACATAAAATTGTAGTTTCTCGTGCTACCTCATGTTGGCCACTCCCACCAGATGAATATATCCTTCTCTATTACACAAATACTTAATTAGAATGTTTTGTATGTATAAACCTTCGGCAATAAATTGTCTAAATAACAGTGAAAACTGCATCGAAATCCATTTCGTGGTTAAAACGAAGAAAGCTTAGAAACTGACAGAGGCGGAGAGCGACTTTGTTTTATACTATGTAGGGATAGTGACGACGAGAGAGTCACCTGTCTCTTAGCAGTATTACCGTAAACCAAGTGACAATATTAGTTCTATTATGGTGTAGGTAATAAGTGAATATTAAAGTTAGGTACCTACTGTTGTGTTCAGCCTCTTTGTAAATATAGTAAAGATTCGCAGCGGGCGCGAAGAATACCGGTGTAACTCTCGCGCGACAACTTTTTAATTAAATTTCATCATAAACACTTGGCTGCGAGTGCCGGATTCTTGTTTAATAACTACAGATTATAACTTTTAAGTTTGCGAACGGAGTTTGTTCGACAAACATTATTTTATGATCAATACTTAGGTACTCGTACATTAACTTTACTGCTTGGTAAATACGCGCAATTATTATTATATCAGGTACATAATATGTATATATGAGTTCACAAACAGTTTAAAATAATTCAGTGCCATTCTGAAGCCGTTATTTAAGCGTTAAAAGTTCAAGCTTTTCAAACCATCCGTGTTTTTTAATCGAACGTTCAAAATCAGCAAATATTTTTCCCAGGCACACCGTCACAATGAATACTTTTCCTTAGTGTTGCCGACAGCAATGAAAAATCACTTCTCGTACTATAAAAGCAATCTTGCTTTATACTTCGGTTTAAACCCGAGACGTCACGTCCGCCAGTGCAGCGACTAAGTCGCGTTAGTGGTGTGGTACATTGAGATGGGCATTTAATCAGATTACAGATTACGATTTCTTCTGGGCCAAGGGAATGGTGAAGCCAAGAACGAACGCTCTAACTACCTTATTTCTAAACATTATGTTTTTTATAATCTGATGTGGTTAGCAGACAGCAGTTAACGGTGAGTTTCATTAGCTATTATAATTTGAATTACATTATATATGTTTTGTATTGATTATGTTGAAGAAATTACGTTTTGATTTTTCTGTACGGGATGATGTGGTCGCCTAGCGACAAATTCCCTTCAAAACAAAAAAAAAATATTAACACCAAAATATGTCCAAAGTTGTCACTGACTTGATTCACCTAAACAAACTCCTAAGGTAGTTTCCTAAGTTCTAGAAACTTGAGATTATCCAGGTCATTATGAGGCCTTAAATTATTGCAGGACAACGTCTGCCGGGTCATCTAGCAAACAATAAACAAACGATGAGACTGAGAAAGAGAATAAGATGGAGCTAGAGACAGATAGAGATGGAAATATATTTAAGAAGGAAATTTGAAATAAGCTGAAAATCATTGATACTTTTATACCGTCAGCCATCAGATATTCCCGACTGATCGCCAATTTACAGAACAGTGCCGACGAAGTGAGTTTCCATGTAGCGTTTCACAGGTTTGCTGCTTGTGACCACACTTGTGCACCTACCAGGACACCAGACATTTACTTTAAGAGTACTTTTGAAGTGGGTCTGAAATGGTTTGATCTTGAGAACTCAGGTGAAACTCTTCAATATAACGTAACTTCTGCAAAGCTCTTCTTACTAATGAAATCTTGAAGATTATTGAAGAATAACCAGGTTATCAATAAAACTGGATTGATTAGAGTCAAGGAGAAGTTCACCTCTACAAACCACCTTTGCGCCCTTACAACGTCATTATCATTATCATTACACATCATCACATCATCATCATTACTTTTTTGAACATACAAATTTCTAGAATACACTATAAGCTCATTTGTCAACTATCACTATGTTTTATGTAGTGCTAAGTCCATTTTACTAAGTGAGTTTCTTTAAGTCATGGGAAGTCAAGTCAAACGTTTATTTAATACTAGTGGTTCCTCGCGGCTTAGTCCGCGCGGGAATCGGAAAACGACAAAATACCATTAAAACGATCCCAAGGCAACGTATTATCAGGATAAAAACTATCCTGTGTTCTTTCCCGGATCTCTAACTATTTCCATAACTAATTTCATCTAAATTGGTTCAGCAGCTTAAGCGTGAAAAGGTAACAGAAAGACAGAGAGAGATAATTTTGCATTAATTTATAACATTAGTAAGAAATATGTCCTAGACATTCCACCACGGGTGGCCACCCGATCGCCCAATCAACACGGCGCGCGGCGACGGCTTCCGATTGTATTTTTAATTAATACCGGCCATTGTGTTCATTTCAACTATCTGTTTGGGTAATTTATGGATGTTGGGATGTTTGTGGTGAGTTTTTGTTACTTGCATCGTGTTACTGAGCACAAGGCCTGGTCATTAAGGAGACCTAGAGTGTACTCTACCAGTGGTCACACGACCAACTACCAACCCTGCTATTGCTTAACCCAATCGATCACTTAGGATCGAACAAGCCATCGGGCTATGAGCGCTTCTATAAATCCTATCCTTAAAATACATAAAATGTAGTGACGCTCTCCTCACAATTATTTAATTACGTAACTAAAACGTATACTCAGTAAACGCAGTTGTCCTAAACATTTTATGGACAAGTCAAAGATAAAAGAAGTTCTCCCTACCCGATAACTCCACCACAAAAGATAGAGTCAGAATAAAGAAAGTAAAATTGTGTTTTTATTATCTTTATCCCTACCTAAACAACGGAGCCAAGACTTGTGTACCCGAGTATATCGCGCGGACTGCGTGCTCCCTATCTTTAGTGATGTTCTCGTGTGGACAGGGGATATATCGATAGTTTATTTTTTACTGCAACTTTATACGAGATGTATTACGATATAATACGAGAGTATATCACAACATACTGAATGGAAGCCAGTCTGTCACTGTAATGGATTAGTAGAAGAATCAAATGGCAAAGGTGTAAAAATGTTCAATAAGTTAGTTCGGAGGCTACAAAAAAGTAATTATTGCCATCGTACGGCAAAATTGGGGAAAAACTATTCAATATAAAAACATTTTCCTTCTTCTTCTGTCCTTCAAACTTTGAAGCCATCCCATTATCGCTTCCATTGCATTATTCTGCGAGTTCGATAGCATTCTAATTAAATAATTCCTGATATATTCCATCCCACGTCAGACCCGTTACATGGCTGACAGGTGATGATATCAGATAATTGATGTTGTTTGTTTACGGAATCCGGAACATGCAATGAATTCATTATAATATCATTACGTGACTGTAAATAATGCGATTTATTTATCTTGCGTTTATTAATTTTGTGATAAAGCACCGCTCGATTATGAATAATATATTTTGTGGGATATTTATTCATTTTATAGAATTTTCTGCTACCTGCGGAATAATGAATAAATATTGTATTGTTAGTGTATTTAATTTCGGCTCACGCTCTTTTTTGTTTAATTATTGTTGTTCATGCAATTTTATTTTAAAATTATTTTGAATAAATAAACATACTGAACTGCTTATAGACAATTGCTTTTTCTTTTTATTTTACATGTTTTATGGCACCTATTTTCTATCACGAAGTACTTCGCTGTATTCTGTTTCACTTTTACAGCAATTCAATTTCTGGTGACGGTTTTAAAATCTATATTTATACATTGACAGTATGGACTTCACACAGTATATCGACATATGTCTACACATGAATGTGCATCATGTATGCACTATTACACTGAACTATTATTAGCCACAGCTTTGTCGGGCTAGCGATGGCCGACCACGTATGTTATTAAATATATTCTTCATTAAGCATGTTAACACTTACAACCGCCATTTATTTACCCAGCCATAGAGTCATCAAAACATGCTAAGAATTGTGTTTTAGGGACTTATCGATAGAAGAAACGTCACTAACGCCGCAGACAGCGGTATATTGATGTTGTTTGCCCCCGCTATCGGCGACGCGACAGCCTTATAATATTACTGCTCTCCACCAGATTGCGCTACGTATCATTTTGTAACACTTTGCAACATATGAGCTCGCCGCTGGCGCTAGGGGTTGGTGGCCATTGACCATATTAACTGCTTTATTAAACATATCAGTGTCAAACGAAGACGTTTGTTGTTATATCTTGAAATAGAAAAGTATAATGTGGTATAGTCCGAGATTCTAGAATCCCCATACTTAGGTAATTTCAGCAAAGTATCCGCCAACTGGGCTAACATCCGAACTACTGCGATTTGCAAGTACTCCTACGCCTAAACTCTTGAGGATTTATAGTTTACTGCAAAATACTGTATGTACACTCACTACCTTGAAATCGATGGCCTTTTGAAGATGTACCCTAAAGGACCCTAGAAATTGGGCTCATTCACGACATAATCGCAAAAGTTGGTTTTTCCGTATGTTTTATGGACAACTAGACAACCCGCCCTCGCTTCGCTTCGGGAAGCTTATTCCTTCGATTTGCAAAGATTTATTTAAATATTTTGGATAATTCACACTATATCTTTATAATTTATATCCTATGTGTTATTCTGAAGTGTAAGCTAAATTATTGTAAAGTTTCAGCAAAATCCATTCGTTAGTTTTTGCGTGAAAGAGCAACAAACATTCATACATCCATACAAACTTTCGCATTTATAATATCAATAGGATTGTCAAAATCCAATAATCATTACTACTACTTTCCGTACTTAGGGCCTACCTTCAGCCAGTTCCTGGAGAAGGAGGTAAATAACATCAAAGTGGCACGCCTAAAAAGCAGCTTGAATTTTATATTTATGTAAGTTGTTCCGCGTATTTCAAGACCCTTTGAAAGCCAAACCAATCCGTTTATGTACAGAAAATGTAATCCATTTTTGGATCCGTGCAAAAACAGCGGGGGCTCTGGCGGCGGGTACATATTAACTGAAAAGCGGTAAACAGACCGCAGCCCTAAGTCCCCGAGCCGGACTGAGCCCCCGCATCAATATCGATACAACACACCTGCGCCCTATTGCGCTCAAAGACTATTTACTGCAGAACCGACTAATATAATAATCGATTTGTATCAGACAATTTTCGTATTGTGCAAGTTACAATTTATCTGACATACTTTGAAAAGTAAGACTATAACATAACTTAAATCATATATAAATAAATAACGCTACACACTCATAGCCCCACACTAGGATTCCCTGTGTCGTGGGTGCCATAAACAACACACAAATAACCGGACAAATAACCGGACCGAGAACAGAAATTCAAACTCATCGTTCTTTCCGACTCACGGGTAATCGAACTCAGGACCGTTTGAACGGCAGTCCGGCGTGGTAACCTTTTCATCATACATTAAAAGAAGAAAATATATTCATTAAAAGTTTTAGTCATCTGTGATATTGCACAGTTTTTTATATCTACATCGACTCCAAATTAAACTTTAAATTTGTTTTGTCAATAAATTCAAGTTCAATTTAAAAATATTCATTTTAAAACAATTAAATTGTTATAAGGTGAATTCTGTACATTAGATATTTTTTCGTAATTTTAATGTAGGCAGCCATAATATTCCTGACTCCAACGCGATCAATGAAAATATATGTGCAAAAATGCACAAATGATAGGCAAATTGACTTAATAAGTCAATGGATAGGCTCTAAAATGCCTAAAGAGAATGTTCTGCAACTTATTCATTGGCAAGAATGCTCGGTATAAAAACGGGGAGGCAGGTAAACAGTGCATAATAAATCTTTGCGAGGACCCGACGACGGAAGACGAATCGACCATGTTCCTTAGGGTAGCCAATGCCTACCAAATTATGTGGATTTAATGGTTTCGGTTTATTATTGTACAAGCTTTCTCCCGCGGCTTCGCCCGCCGAAAACCCTTAATATATAAAAGTTGATAAAATCAGAGAAGTTTCATAATAACTTTGCACCCCTCTTTTAAGGGATGATTTTCGAAAAAATATTTTATACGTGTTTCATGACTTTCAATGAAAAACCTTCATACTGAATTTCATTCGAATAACTTCAAAAATGGAAAATTTTCATACTAACTTTGCACCCCCGTTTTACCCCCTTGGAGGGTGAATTTTCAAAAAAACTTTTCTTATTGCTTTCCTACGTTATAAAAGGAACCCCTGTGCAAAATTTCAAGTTTCTAACCCTTATAGTTTAGGCCCTGCTAAAAATGTAAAAGGCAAAGGGTGGAATGAATACTTGAATACTCTAGGAATTTAAGATAAATTTCAGTTCCATGTAAAGACAACCGACAACAGTATCAGAGTCGCAGTGTCAGTATGTCATTTGCAAATGTCGGCAGATAAGGCTAACGACATGTTGCAGGCACCAAAATATTCCTTTAAGCATTAAATCCAGCGTAACCAGCACTAACTATAACTGAGCAATAAAACACAAACAGCTATGTAGTTTGAGTTGCAAACAGTTATTAGTTTCCAGCGCTGTTTGTTCAGCGATTTAAGTGGAACGAACGTATAGTTTTTCTTACTGACGGCCGCTCTGCTGTGAATTATTACTAAGTTTCCCCAACTATAGTAAATGAAAGAGAAAACTGGACCCCGCTGCGATTAAGCGCTGTTAAGTTGTGGAGCTCAATGAAACAGTTGAATTAATATTGTGGGTTAAATTTTGTTATAACGTTTTTAAAACTGAGAGAGGTTTGGAATTGGTTAGGTGACTGCAGTGAAAAGACCAGATAAAAGGAATATCTTCCAAATGTTTTATTCTCCCCAACAGTTGGGGAGAATAACGTTTACTTCTTTTACACTAAGCAACTTCTTTTTTCTTCTTTCTTTCTTCTCTCTTATTTGTTGGCCGGTAACTCATCAGTGATGCCTTTGGTGTTACAGTTGTCCATGGGAAATGGCGACAACTCCGCATACTTGGCCCGTCTATCTCTTTGTCGGTAATAAACCATGCAAAGACTTTATGGATTCAAGTACATAGTTTGTGTATGCGATCGCTCCTGTATCACAGGTGCCCGGAGTATATCCGCTTCGAGCCGGTTAAATCCGGTTACGATGCGGTATACTGAGATACCCTTCATATCCGTTTTCACTTTTATTGTAACAAGTTGATACCTTGTATATACTATGTGATTGTAAACAAGTATCAACTGTATGTTCTACTTTAATATACTAACTCTACATGATAAAAAATTTCGTGAGATAGATCCCTACTAATATTATAACCTACTAATATTATAAATGCGAAAGTAACTCTGTCTGTCTGTCTGTCTGTCTGTCTGTCTGTCTGTCTGTCTTTGTCGCTTTCCCGCTTAAACCTCTCAACCGATTTTGATGAAATTTGACACAGACAATCTTTAGACCCTGAGAAAGGACATAGGCTACCTTTTATTGCGACAAAAAGGGATGAAGAGGTTGAAATAGAGGTTGAAAGTTTGTATGGGATTTCTTCGGGTTTTAAGCACAGCGCCATCTAGGGGTGAACCTTCCTAACTTAAAGAATAAGAACGCCTAGCGCCATCTCTTAAAGAACCATGAAACTTTATATTTAAGCACTTGATAATAAGTTTCCCGAAGCGAAGCGAGGGCGGGTCGCTAGTAGTAAATAAACGATAGGATTATAGAAGACCCACAAATTCATTTAAGAGGGTGAGCCGAATCGTATATTGAAATTCATTCGCATAATTTTCTATAACCGTATAATGATGAGATCCAAAACTTGAGGTGAATATAAAAATTCATCCGGCGTTCGCTCACATTACAGTCAATTTGGGGATTCTTTGAGCAAGTCGGAAATGTCGTGATAAAATTATGCAAATCTCGGAAACCGGGCGAAATGACAGATGTCCGTAGCGGAATTAGCCGGACATTTGTCAAACGCCGTGAGAAGGATTCCGCCGTGCGTAGAATAGACAATGAACAAGATAACACCGGCTCGAACCGGACATTACTGGACTTTTAAATGGTTATTAAATCCAATTGTATTGATTTCAATATTTGCTTTTCATAAGTTACGTGCGTATTAGAATTTCATCACAACTTGCATTGTGAGGAAACGTGTACACTTGAAATTTCACATAATGTTCTCAAAGGTATATGAATTCCGCCAATCGGTACTTAGCCAGCGTGGTGGACTATTGCTTGTACCCCTCACACTGGGAGAGACTCGTGCCCCAGGACAGTTATGGATTGCAATGATGATGACACATAAGTAGATACTTACGAAACATTTACTTAACTTCATTTTCAACTAACGAACCAGAGGAAACCCTTCGTGAATTACAAAATCAGAAGCATCCACAAAAAACGATCCGAAGTGTATAAATCAGTTACAACCGAGCACGGAACCGGATCACCCGTTAATCCTGCGAAGTAACCGCGGTAACCGGATCGAGCCGGCTCCGGCCGGTTATACCCGGCCCCTGCACCTGCGATAACGCTGCGGTTGGGCGGAGCTTACTTGCGTACGGTTAAGGATTTCCTTAACTCCTTCGTGCGGTTATATTGTGGATATCATTGAGGATTGAGCTATGTATATTCATTTTGAAATAAGCTCAATTTTGCATTTACTAAACATCGTTTAATTCTCTTCGATAATAATGTGTATGTAGGTATATAGATTCTTAGCGAAACGGTTGTAGGCTCAAAAAATGACGTGCAAACAAACGTATTTTGTTACGTGCATTGACAAAATACGTAGTTAGTTTTGTTTTTTTATTTTGAACAAGGTAAGAAAATTAAAAAACACGACTACGTAGTGTTGAAAACGCTCTCTGCGGAAATGATAAAAATTGAAAATGATAAAAGAAACCTAAAGACGATTTATATTCATACCTCACTTAACATAAATATAGTTGTAAACTTAATTTTTATTCCTTCATGTTCATTTTTAATTAGTGTTATATTTATATAATGTAAAACATAGTTTACATTAGAACGAAACTACATAAATCACGTTTGTATCCACACAGTAATGCTATTAGCGATGATAAATTCAGTAATAGCCGTCGTTTTAGTAATTAAACGCAAAACCACAATTAATATGGGTGCCCATGTACAGAATTTCAAAACCGAATTAATATTTAATTGCAACGTTTCAATTTATTAAATATTACTTTAGAGCACAGAGGTATCTGAAGCTGATAGTTTAACTGCGTTTTAGTAATCAGTCACCATTATCATCACAGCCCATAATCTCACAGCTGGGCTCTCCTCTCACAATGACTCCTCATAGGTTCCACCACGCTGGCCAAGTGCGGATTGGCAGACTCTATACACCTTTGAGAACATTATGGAATAGGTACCTACTCTCAGATGTGCAGGTTTCCTCACGATATTTTCCTTCACAACCAAGTAATACACACAATTTTTGACAACAAAAGCGGAAGGTTTCGAACCCAGGCCTTCCATTTTGGGATCCCAACGTTCAATTCAAACTATATCTCGATATATATCTATCTATCTATATATTGAGTCTGAGTCTGACTATCTGAGTTTTAGGGTGTAAAGAACCCCATATCACGGAGTCCAAGTTAACCTATTTCATTTTATATAGCACCCTGCATGATCATGTATCCCGAAACAGATGTGTCGGAACGAATACAAGGAAGAGTATTGGAATTTAGGAAGCATTTGGTATAATTTTCCGGTATTTTGGGAACATGTTTGGTATTCTGGTCGCTGCAGAACAGGATGCAGCGTTACAAGGCACGTCGCGCAGCACGTGACAATAGCGCTGCAGAAACCGGCCGAAACCGGCGCAAACCGGATTTTGGCAGGTAACACTGGTTATTGATAGAATGCGCGACATTTTCCACATATCTGCCGATTTGCAAATTGTGTTCTTTATCATAAATATTACTTTTTATGATTTTTGTTTTACTATAAAACTTATACCGGTTTGCTTCTAGAAACAAAATCGTTGCTTTTACTACTAATAATAATTGCACACTGCACAACCCCAAAATATATTACAACTTTTGTTGTATTCCTTGCTAACCGTTTTAATATACATAATATGTATATCAATTTTATTTTTAATAGTATCAGTTATTGAAGATAACTGTTTATTAATTGTCATAACTATAATTAGAAACACAGTGCAAGGAACACTAAAATTCCCTGTGTCGTCGGTCGAACAATACACAAGACAAGAACACACACACCGAGACCTTTAAACTCATCATTCAAATTTTCATCTCGCTGGGAATCGACCTCTCTTATGACGGTCCGATACTGACCATTGCGCTGTACGCGTGGTCAAGAAGAAAAATGAGAAAATCATGTATAAATATGAAATAATCTTTGAACAGGACTTCTATTCTAGCTTAGTTATCCCGCGGGAACAGGTCTATTTTCCAGGATAAAGTATTCCTAGATATTGGTCCTCGATAATAATGTTGGACCACTCGAGACTACATCACCATATTTTATCATAAAAGATTGAATTTTATTCAAGCACTACATTGTACATAAATTTATACTAATATTATAAAGCTGAAGAGTTTGTTTGTTTGTTTGGTTTAACGGGCTTATCTCAGTACTGGTTCGAATTGAAACTTTTTGTGTTGGACAGTCCAATTATCGGAGAAGGCTATAGGCTATACAGCCTATGAGACTCTTCGAAGGATATATTTTTTGTTTTTAATATTTTAATGTCATTATAAATGTCACGATCAATATATATCCTGACATCTAAAAATCCTTGCTATTAAACCACACACGCCGTTTTCAAAACACGAGTATTGCGACTCAAATCACAACTCAAAAACCGCCCTTGGTTTAACGAGTAGAAAAAATCCGCCGACTCTTCGCATCCACGGGCGCCTCAAAACGCCTCTAATTGATCACCGACCGTACCACTAACGCAGTTACTGCAATCGAGTTGTCACACCCCGCTTCCACCCTACCACCTACCACCTACCACCCGGCGACCCAACCCTCAGGGTTCTCGTTTGATGACTAGGTTCCCTCCAATTAAGACCCGCGATATGAAATAATTCTGTAACGGCTGTAGGTCTTGATTACGCCAATTTTTGAGAGATGGCATTGTTGTTATATAATTGATTAAATGATTAAATTGTTAATAGCGGCATTTGTTTTTATGGAGTGTACAGGTTTAAATTGTTTTATACTGACAATGTAATTTAAAGATGTTAATTCGTGGAGTTAAATGTATCCGAATTAGTTGCTAGTATTGATTTTAATTTAAATAAATCTAATGCGATGACTAGTCGATTAGTTGATCAACTTCCAACGTTGCTAACTGTTTTCGATTTTCGATCATTGCAAGTCTTTGTGATACTTACGATACGACGAATTACATACACGAGAATATTTACCTGAAGATTGACGTAACTTTTAGGAGTTTTAATGACTTCCAAATAACTCATATGATCAAAGAAGTGCGTACAAGAAATCCTTTGAACTCGCTTGACGTAGCTATTCATCATAAATTGGCAGAACATAGTGTAGGGTGTCAAGTTTTGGAACTGAATGTTTAAATAATCGGGACTTTAATTATCAAATCGGGGTAGCCCACTATGCCACTAAAAGCTTTTCTTCTTTCTTGGTTGGCAACGCATCAGTGATGTCTAAAGTAGGTAATGTTCATCTGCTAGTTGGACGGGCTATTAAATTTTATTTAAAAATATCTGCATAATTTTTTTTTGACAAATAAGTATTCATTTAGTTTTCTGTTAAAATTATAGATGAAAATACTGTCTAAAGAAGTTTGTGAAAAATCGGGAAAATCCGTGTCCCAATCAAGGGCAAATCGGAACGTGCTAACAGACTGAAAATCGGGACGTCCCGCGCAAATCGGGCCACCTGGCAACAGTAGTACATCAAGTTCCCATATTAATATTCATGGAACCAGGGGATCGTGTCACAAGACGTTAAATTAATTTCGTCGAGGGAGCCGCTTGTCATGTCTGTTGCATTGACATTTGTTGCCTTTCCGAGTTTCTATTTGTCAATATTTATTCAGAAAGGCAATTTATTTTGGCCTCGAAGTCGCCAATTTCTTCTCGTGGCGCACCTCGCTAAACAAAAGCGGTACTGATGGATCCCTCCTGTTAACAATCCCAGAGGTACGGATCCTTTCTGGTACGGATTCATCTACCTGGGAGGCTCCTGTCTACCTTCTTGAAGGACAAGTGAAATATTTCTGCTGTGGTTTGGTTGACTGGAGAGATAGGAACAAGCGAGCTCTCAGAATTTGGACGCTGATGTTATAATGTTACCGGCCGATGGCAATGACGACCACTTACCACCAGGCGGATCAGCTGCTGAAATGCCAGTCATTTACATAAACTTGATCGTAACGCTTGTGTGTCACAAGGCTTCGCGTCTTCGATTTTACTTGCAGTAACATTTTAGACCTTCGCTATACGCAAAAGTATTCTCGACGATTTTGCATAAGGATATATGTAAAATATACCAAAATAATTAGACTAACGTTTCACATAACGAGTAAGTAAACTTCAAAAAAATATACGATCCCCGATAGTAACCCTGCCCAGCCGAGCGAAGTGCAGGGTTCAGTTTCCGTCCAGCGAAACATCACAATTTTTGTGACAAATGTTGCATTCCAGTTCCCTTGTTTCCGACGTAACCCAGCACGACCTTTTATAGAATTTAATTGAATTTTATTTCAGAAAAAACGTCTAGTACTTACAGCTTTGTTTAAAACAGTAGCTTTACAGAACCTACAACAAGGCAGTTGTTTTCACAATTTGGCACGCATTGCTCCGTTGCAGGCTAAATTACAACTATTGTATGAAAGATAGCGTGTGCCGCGTTTTTGCATACATTTGCAACTTAAATCCTGATACTTCATCAAGCCGGTAGTGGATGTGATTTAACAATGATCGAGCAAACATCGAATACTCTTTGTTCCAACTATTGTAACAATGTCGGCTAGTATGCGCTAATTAATATAACTTTTTTTAATATTGTCACTGGGATTACCTCTGTCGTGGGTCCCATGGATTACGAGTGCATAATATAAAGACAATAACACCCACCCAGATCTATATCAGAAATTTAAACTCATTATTCAAATTTCCATAGAATCAAGGGAATCGAACCCAGGGCAGTGCGGAGCTCCGTCATGGTAGCCATTGCACTATTTATTTATTTAGACTTTTTTGTACCATACAAAGTATAAGAACAAAAGGGGGACTTAATGCTAAAAGCATTCTCTGCCAGTCAACCTTTGGGCATTGGGGAAACAACGAAGGCAATAAAAACAAAACAAAACAACACTATATGGGTAAATATGGATTAAGAATATTCTGGAACTACAAAACTGCTTCGGTATGCATAAAAACCTACCCTTAATTTATTTTAGACAACAATTTTTTGCGACCCGATAAAATAAAACAATCACAAGCTAACATGATACATCAGTGATAACCTTATTCAGGTTGGTTAAGCTGTTTCTGAGCATTTCGGGCACAACAACAAAAAAAATCGGGCATAAACTCACAAATAAACTTACAAAACAACAATTTGATGAAGATTATCTAGTTTCCTGCTGAAAGAGCTTCAGAGTTAAGCTGGCGAATACACCCGATGGTAACACCGAAAATGTGTCAACACAGGAATCAACTCATTTAAGGCTCAATGGAACAGAGGATGTGCCTGACACACTTCCCGCAACACACGACGGGATTACTGAGCCTGCTTTTACCTTGTGAAGTTAATTAATGAGTAAACACCTTGCTCTCTAGCATTCAAGCGTTATGGTGTCAAGCATTGAATTCCAGCGTCTGTAATTACCGCTGGTGAGGAAGAAATAAAAAACAACTCTATCCTCGGCAAATAAAGTACAAATTCCAACCACTTTGCCGTTCGACATAATTCAGATTTTAGTAAAGTAATAACAGAAGTTATTAATGAAGTTAATAGTACTAACGACGGCGCTTTAAAAGTAACTTTTGAGAGTATTACCTTGAGAATCTTAAAGTTGATCAACTAATGCTAAAGCGTCTTAATGATTCACAATTCTGCGCAGTAACATAGTTTATATTGAAAGATTTTCACAAAGACAAAACAAAGACAAAGCTATAACATATAAATTTGTTATTTGATTAACTATTTATCTCGGCCAAGAATCGAATCTGGCTTAATCGAAGCATACACTGGCTCCATATTTAGCTACACCCTTCTTATACCAAACCCAGATACCTATGAATATTTAATTTATTTGCAATAGAAACTTTGGAATCTAAAGGTAAATTTTAATCCACTAGACTCACAGATATTAAGTAGCCCATAATTGCATACTGAAAATCACCATGGTCCAGAAAATTATTACATAAGTAGGACATAATTGTCTTACCTTTTCAAAATGCTTCACTTCAGCCAACAGCACGAAATTGATGTGAAGAAATCTCGCATCTTCGCACGATCTGGCTTTGATCCTGTAGCCTGGTCTCTTGTGATAATACTTGTAACCCGTATACTCCGAACTATTAACGTCCACTTTAAGCGCACCTTTGAATTCATAGTCCCCACCGCAACCATAACACAGGCCTTTGGTCACAAACCTCTCCCAAGCTTGTGTCCAATCTGGCAGGCCGGGTCTTTGGCTCGCCCCCGCAAAACCATTGCGAGGGCGGCCTGGCCATGTGCCCGAGTTTCTTTCAGGCCTATGGCCTCGTGAGGTCCTTTGCAGCTTCCACTCTTCGCAACTCCTTCTATCAGCTGCGGGTCTCCATCTCCATTTCGAGATCACTGAGTCTTTATCGTGACTTTCGGCTAGTCCATATATTTCACCATTATGCTCCTTCGTTTGTTATTTATTGGACTTTGATTTTTTAGAAACTGCATTTAGAACTAGAGACTAATATTTTTTTAGGAAACTTCGCTATCGTATCAGTAAAGATGTGTCAATGGAAATAGTTTACTCGTATAAATTGGCCGCATCCCATAAATAAATAATAAGAGAGGAATATAACAGAAACGAACTTAATTAAATTCATGAAGATTTACAACAAAATGGAAATAAGAGTTTGTTTTGAGACTATTTTAATTTAAAATATTACAATAATAATAATTCAGACCGTAGAAGGATCCGGTTTAAAACAATGAAGTTGAAGAATAACTAAGTTGGAGCACATCATAACAAGAGCTTCCATTAAAACCTGGAAATAAGTTGCTTAAAACTTTCTGAATCAGAGAATGAGTTCAAAAACTTGACTCTTTTCCACTTATTAATTAGAAGTAGACGATGAAAACCGAAACTGTTGAGAAACTTGCTTCGAGCGAAACTCTAAATCATCGTGTTTCTCTCCCTTCGAAGCCTCCGTGGCATCGGAGACCTATTAATCAAATACACT
Source organism: Ochlodes sylvanus (assembly GCA_905404295.2). Taxonomy (NCBI): domain Eukaryota; kingdom Metazoa; phylum Arthropoda; class Insecta; order Lepidoptera; family Hesperiidae; genus Ochlodes; species Ochlodes sylvanus. The sequence goes on from FR990144.1 coordinate 10,422,167, forward strand.
CTTGTGATTAATTAGAAAATCAGCAATTAGGAAGGAATCGTGAAATGAGGGCGGCGCGAACATCAACACCGAAATGTACACTTTTTAGAGGAGGTAATATTTATAATAGAAAATATGTTTATTCTATAGAATGGAAATCAGTTTATTGAATAAAAAAATAATCAATTAAAAAATCTAAAGTCATGAGAAAATGAGATTAAGTGTCCTAAGAATATTAAAAATGTCTTTGGTAGGAAATATGTGATAAAATACGTAATGGTACTGTAGTAATTTGTTAATCTTCACAAGGATTTTTGTAATCAAGTCGTATGAAATAAGAGTCATTTTACTAAAACTGGCACATCCAAAGTGATCCAAACACGAAACACAATTCGCGCTCAAAATTTCGTAGCAAATCATTTTGATGCCCTAATCCGACCGCGGGATTAATTTATTGTACCGGGACTTTATCGGAGTAATGATCGAAATAATAATAAATGAAGATAATAATAAATGGTCTCAACGTCCCGGGATGAGATGATTACCTTTTATTATAGATTATTCTGACTTAAACATCTTAGTTCATATTAAGAATTTTTCCGAGATAAAATGAAGTATTTTGAGAGATATTGCGTTTTATGAACACTTCGGTTGTTGGGGGTAAAGAATTTGTCTACGATTTAAGAGATTGGTGACTGTCTTAGAAGTATTTAATCTCATATGAAGTACATGTTCAGCCATTACTGTTGTAACATTTTTTATCGTGGTGCCAAATATCAACGCATAAAATTGATGAGGGAGGCGCGATTTGGTCCTCAGACCAAATGTTGTCAACCACAGAGTAGCAGTAGCGTTGCGCGGTATACTGCCGGATACATTCATATTGCAGAAAATGCGTAGGAATTGTTTCCCCCTTTCCACAATCAAACGTGCCAAAGCACGGCAAACGTTCATGCCTTCGTCTAATGCGTTTCGCATTGTTTCGTTAATTTTTTCTGCATTCCACAGAGGACTGGAATAATTTGCCCGCATCAGTTTTACCGTTCAGTTTAAATGAGGGTGTCTTCAGATCTAATAAACCAGGCAGAATTGTAGTAAAGCATAAAGACATATTATGTTTGCTAGGGAGTAGAGTTCGCCCGAGGTAGTACTACCGCCCGCCACGGTACTTAGTAGGTAACAATTCTACCGTGTATTATTTAGTTTAGTGTAAATGTAAATTAATTTACTGCGCAAACTTACATTTGTTAAATTATTACATAATATCTACATTTTTGCATTATGCGAGTAAAATAAAACAACATTCTATCAAAATACAAAAAGTCTCAAATGACAAATACTTAAAACGTTTGGAGTAAATAAAGTCCAATTAAAAAAATATAAAAATAATAGTGCAATTCAACAAAACAGAGAATCAGTGGATATCACACAGCTATCGCATTAGGTATCCTAATCAAATTCCATTCGGCCGAGCGCTGTATAGCGGTAAAATGAATAATCGTATCAGCATTAATTACACAAAACGCAATGAAGAGTGGTTCACATTATGCAATTAAGCAGATTTCTTCGAAACATACAATTAGAGTAAAGACCGAAACAATTGTTTCATAGAAATGAAACTCGAGGGCAATTATGCAGATTTTGGAACACGGCCAACTGTACTGGTACACTTAAAATTCTAGAAGCGGAATATGGTAATTTAAGATTCAATTTTCCAATTTCTCCTTTTAAGTATTTGGACAATGTTTTTAATTAGCCAGAACTAACCAATTTGCCGTTTGCGCATGGAATCGGAAACTGGGAAATAGTTTTAAGATCCAACGATTGTCGAAGTTTAATGAACTAGTATTTAGTTGTGTTGTTTTAAAATACTGTCGAATCCCATTAATTTCAACGGTAACAGAATAGTTCGCAGAATGTGTATTATTTGTAAGAATAATATGGATTGTTTTTAAAACAAACAGAACTTTCTACACAAATTTAAATGGTTACTGAATTTATTCGTATCAATATTAGACCACAAAACTGGTGTGGATGTTAAAACCACAAAACTAGAAAGCTCTAAACAAAAAGGATAAATCCCATCATGCAGATAAAGCAGTTGAATCAAATAACTGAACAGTTCCAACTCCGAGATATAAACTTTTTGGGTTAGACTACGTACCCAACCGACCGCTATAGCCGGAAATCTGAGCTTTATAAAAAAACTACTTTATACCAGATTCATCCGTACAAATCCTGCCTTTGCCAGATTTTCCTTCGGGAACGTTCACCCTTTATCTACTTTATGAGAAGCAAATTTCCTGAAGTCTAACTTATTACGGACCCTACGAAAAGATGATGTCAGATATAAAAGAAGATATCAGTAGAAATTCACATATACATACTTTGCGTAATATAATGTATGTAACGGTCTCCATGTCGTTATTTAAAGACATTAAGACATCCAATATTTTCAATTTCAGTTCGTTCAAAACATTTATCTGTGAATGTGTTTATATAACAAGAAGTTTAATGTTTAAATGGAAAATGCTCGATGCTCAAGCGAATCCAATTATAGTTGTTTTAGAGAATAAAAACGAATCTGTCCATTAGATGGTCCGTCGGAACAAAATGCATAAAGATTTACAAAGCATATTCATTTTAATCGTGTCATGAATTATAGTCGCAGTTAGTTTTAGTTTATTATTTATAACTGGATGAAGCAACATAATGTAACATAACTAATCAATTCAATCAATTTATACTAGATAGAGGATCATAGTCTTGTGACAAAAACAATCAAGAGACTTGACAATAAAAAAGTATCAAATATTTGGTAATTTTTGTTCTTTAAAATAGGATTCATCTTTTTTATCTGAGCTGTTTTCATCACCTTGTCTTGAAATAACGTTGATTTAAGTATCGCATCGCATGGACGAATTGAGACTCCGTTATCTGTTTTTGCTACAAGGTTGTTCTCTCTGACTAAACGAACCTAACAGAGAAGTGTATTACAACTTCAGAGCGTTTAGGATCTGCGGAAATGAAGAAATCCGGTGCGGGCTGGCAGAATTAATGGAATCATGTACAGAGCGCCCAGCGCTGAAAAATGCCTCGGGAGGCTATTTTCGCGGTAAATTTATATCAAATAACTCTGGAATTTCTCAAGATTACGTTTTATTAAACACCCCTCCCAGATTATTAAGATTTTCAACTAAATCTCCGTCGGACAAGATATGAATGTTTTGATGGAAATTACGTTCTTGAAAGTCTGTTTATTTCATAATAAAAATGCCTTAAATTCTTATTAGGGTTCGGAGAACATTGGACCTTATACATATTATACGTGAAGCGTTGGCTGAGAAATAGTACAGACTTTTGTACTTCGCGTACCGTTTCTACAGTCTGCTTCCGTGTAAATGTAGCAGAGAATAACCTACGTTTAACCGATTTTAGCCCATGTATTTAGGATCAGTCACTGCCCTTGTTTCGCTTCGGAAAACTAATTCCTTATTACTCGAAAATATGTTAAGACGGAATTTCTTACATTGAAATAGTAAAGACATACATATGTATATTATCTTGTCATTGAATTGGTTCTGATTGGTTAATCTTTTCTCTTAACTGTTCCCTTAACAAACAAACTGACAAACGTCGGTTTGTCAGTTCCTACATAAAATCTAAACGTTTATTTAGGGAACTATTGCGTTTATCAAGACTTCACTAATATTTTTTCTCAAATATCTTCCATGTAAGTATCCAATCAGTTTTCATTATTTCATTTCATTAAAGTTCAAATTGTAAATTGATAATAAAGATTCCTATTTTTTTAATGTTTTAATATGCAATATTTGAATTTTATTTCTAGCATTATTGAGTGCGATGCAGCACTATAGAATATCTAACTGAGTTAAATTGCATAAGCCATAAGAGAATTATATTCAAAATATTTAAAGTAGTATATCATTAGGAAAGATGGTAACTATTCTTAGAAAATCTTTTGCTAAAAGAGAATTTTCTTCTCGTGGTGGAGCTAAAATTTATTCCCCTCATTTGGAAAACACACTCTGCAACTTTGGAGGATTCTTTCCTGTCCAGACAAAACTTTTGCAGCGGAATTATTATTTATTCTAGTTTAGCTTTTATAATTCAAACGTTATTTTGTAGTTTCGAAATGTTCCTAAACTTTATTAATGTGTTATCGGGAAAACATCGTGGAATAATTACAGTACAATTTCCAGTTATTATGATGGTGATGATGAAATGTTTTTGAAAATTTGGGAAGATAAAATCGTATTAAAAAGTTAGTGTAGTGTCCATGGGAGACAGCGACCACTTACCATCTAGGTGGTTCTGCTCGTTAGTCAACTTTTTGGGCAAAAACACTTACACTTTTAAAAGACATTACAATTCAATGGATCATCATTAGAATTTAAAGTGTTTGCGTGTCGTATATTTAACTTTTAACTAAATTACAGAATAACAATAAGTATCAATTACTTAAGAGTATTCTAATTAATGCGGGTCAGTTAGTTTTGAAGCCGGTTCTGCGATAAAGTATTTAAACAGGGCATAAATTTTAACTTCGGTTTACAATCCGTCTTCGGGAAGTTTGCGATTTACGATTGAGCCGAGACTTAATTCCAAAGCACGGGCTAGAGTTATTGGAAGTGGCGTTGAGCGCGGTGTTCGAGTACAGTTTAACGTTGTTAAGTATTGGATACGACTTCTATTAATGGTTTTAAGTTGCAAGTTTTCATCAAACAACAAAAAATGACGTTTGTTGTTAACCTTTTTAAAAGATTTTAACTACAATTCTAAGAGAGAATACAAAAACAAAATTTTAATGTAAAATGATAGACCCAGAACTGCTAGTCGGATTTAAAAAAAAAAATATTGTATGTAATGCAGACAAATTCATTAGCAATTCTTATACTGTGGTGGTTTAGGTTGTCTAGCTTATCGGAAGTCCCCATTTGAGTCTTGTTCTGTGTCGGTGACAGTTGTCATGAGCGGCAGCAGAAGGATGCATGCTCGTTTGCTACCTTAATTCCTTAATAAAAATTAAAAACATTACCCTAAATTTCTAAGTTAGCCTTAAATATTGATTACTAATGATATCATATTAATTAAGCACTTAAAGTACAGCTAGTAGCACCACCAATTACAATACGGTAGTTAATCCGTATAAACTGCAGTTATCGGAGTATAACTTACAAACTGCACTGAACATTTTGTAATTAAATTCCTTTACCTTTGGCGAATTAATTGGAATTCAAACTTGAGATAAGATTTCGTGGATATTTGCTTTTTATTTTATTTTTTTGTTTACAACGCAGTCACGAGGATTATAATTTCAGCCCGTACCTATGTCTGTATGTTCATCTTTTCCCAGTACTTCTTAACAGAGTAACTACAGAGTAAGTAATTAGTTTTGAAAATGTATAAGTTGTGAAATGCAATTAAATTGTTATAACATACTGATTAACGCCGGTGTTTGGTACCGGAATGTAAATATTGCAAAATTTGCACGAGCGAAGGATGAGCTCTTTAAAACTTTCGGAATGTAGGGTAAACACTGCAAATCTTGCATGAATATGGGGTAAATACTATAAATCTCGCACGAGGGCGAGTAAAGTACAACATAACTCGGATTTTATTTCTGGATAAAATGTACCTACCGATAGTAAAAAGTTAGTTGTAAAACCCTGGTCTATAAAATCACCATGAATGGTAAATTCCCATCCGAGTTAATCTATAGGTCCGTAAAAAAACGAACTGATTGATGTCTGTATATTATCAGATATTTGATCGAATAATTTTTTTTGAGTAGGCAGCTGGTACCCTGACACCATTCATAAGTACCGTCGGGATTGAATTGAGTGGCCCCTGATGACATGTTTCCGGAGGGAACTTATACCATGGATTCGTTCGTTGGTCAGCAAGGTACTCCACGACCAGAGGAGGTTGGTTTGGACTCAAACCTTACACCTTTTACACCCTGTTACTCACTCTTACACCTAGAATTAAGCCTAATTTGAGCAGTACGCGTATTTCAACAAATATTTCAAAGTTGTCAAAATTTCGTCATGCGGCTTAATTTCACACGTTTAAAAGGTACTAGGGGCTATTTTGGAATATAATAATAATATGTAGGAGGTTTAATAGGTAGTAGAGCCTAGAGTTCGCCCGGGGTAGTACTACCGCCCGCCGCGGTACTTAGTTCCATTTCTACCGAGTAATAATAATTGTTGTTCCGGTTAGAAAGGTGTCGAGCCGATGCGCTACGATGCTTTGATTATATGACGTGTATATAATCAAAGCTACGATGCTACGAGCTACGATGCCTTTGACAGACACGCGTAAAACTTATAACAGTCCTCTATTTGCGTTGGAGGTTAAAACAAGCGTACACGAATCGAACTCCCCGGTGGGATGCCAATATTAAAACCACTAGCCTATTACCGTTTAAAGATAAATAATAAAGTATTGTTTACGATGTTCCTATATTGTATCGAGCGAGGCCGTGACGATGGCTTCTCATTCTTCTCTTTATAATATTTGCGCAGTACCTGAAACAAATAATTTTTTTTCGTTAGTGCGGTTGAAATGACGGGATGAAAGGGTAGCTTAGAAAATATTAATGAGTTATTAATAAAAAAAATGAACACTTTTCACATTTAAATTGAATATTTTTTTTCTCGTTTAGTTAAATAATATTAAGAGGGTGAGAACTCTAAACATAATATACCTATAGTTTAATAATAATTCTGATTTTGGCCCACTTTCGATGCTGTATGTCTGTATTGCGTCGAAGGGACCGCACAAAATGTGTACACACATAATATAATATCTTAAAGATTAACAGACTATAACATATTCATAAAGATTTGTTCTTTTGTACTTTACATTTCAAAAATTGTACATTCTTTATTCCAATAAACCAATCCCGTAATCGTTCAATTGGATTAATTCCCGGCAGCGATTACGCACTAATTCCCGGCTGATCCCGCGAGGCTGTCTAAATTGTTCTATTTTTATACTTAATTTCCCTGGGACATTGCCGCTACAGCGAAGTGATCATTGTTTTGGACCGCTGAGACAGTTACTAGTTAGAATATAATCATAATTTCATTTACGTAAAATTTTAAATATCATCAGTTTAACAATATTTATCTAGTGAAAACGCACTTGTACCCTGTCCGCACGTGTGTCTATGAAGTACGGTATTTGAAAAAATATAATATAATCATCGTGGGTGGTGTTGAATGTTCATTTATTTGTCTTAAATCCACAAAAAAACGACGCATACATATAGCTCCATTGACAAACATTATCATTGTATGGCTCAGTATGTATGTAGGTATCTATACGTCAATTTTGCATTATAGTCTATCGCACTGAAGTATTGTATATGAATTCGGATGTACAGTAACTCAAACATCTGCACAGCGTACATATTTACGAATGTTTCACCAAACATTTGATTACAAATGCCCATCCAGGAATTTGGATCTGTATAAAAGGTAGTCGTTTTGCAGAGCAAGTGAACCGCGAAGCTCCCCATAGCCGAGTATTGCCCATTACACGGCTCGTTGGCAATCCAACGTCGGTATTCCATTAAAACTTACCTTCACGGGAACAAACCTTGTAATGGAGTACTGATGAGGAATGATAGCGGAAGACAAATCGTACAAGAAATAGTGTGTGTCAGATGAAGGAGGTTATTCCTTTGCATTTTTTTTATAAAATATGTAAGTATTCTCCACGTGATTCATGAATGAGGTACAACTACCTTTTTTCGAGGGGAGAGTCTTCAAAACAAGACAGTAAGGGAACCTTATGGGATCACTTTGTTGTCTGTCTTTCTCTCTGTCAAGACCCTTTTTCGCAGAACGCGTGGAGTATTAAGCTGAAATGAATCTTAAAAAAAAAAAATCTTTTAAGTCGACTCAATCAAAAGATACGGCCGTTTATGCTTCGTTTTCGCCGCATATTTGATGCACACAATCAGTAAGGCGCTTCGTTGACTTAAAATCATGAAATTCAGCAAGCAATGAGAACTTACAATACAATAAAAAAGGAAAAAATTGGTAATTTATAGTTATATCCTAGAAAAATCCATTGCAAATGGAATAAACTAATCACTTATCTACTACTTAATACGGAACCTTCGACGCACGAGTCCGTTACGCACTTGACCGGTTTTTTGTTATCAGACCAAATAAGCCAAGCCAAGCGGTCATGTGACGACTTATTTGACACGACACGTCGGTCGTCATCATGAAACCCAACTAACCCGTGAGAGCATAATCCAACGTTGTTTTTCTACATCATTAAAAAAACAATAATTATTTGTTTACTCGTATTAATAATTAATACCAGCCACAATGGATTTCTACTCAATTATAATCTGAACCCTATTAAGTATTGCATACAAAGGATATAACAAGGACAACTAAAGCAGCACCATTCACCATCCGTAATGGCAGGTTGTTGGCATACACACGCGATCCGATATCCGGCGACCGGCGACCGGCGACCGGCATTACAATACAGCCGCTAAAGGTCTATACACATTACATTGACTCCGCGGTTTTTTTGAAAGAAAGAAAGAAAGAAAGAAAAAATATTTATTCGCCGTTGAAGCCGCAGCTGACATGGATTTCTGGCCTAAGCAGGCAAACGAGCACACGGGTCACCTAATGGTAAGTGATCACCGTCGCCCATGGATATTGGCAACACCAGGGGCGTCACCAACGCGTTGCCGGCCACGAAGGAAGCGAAAGACCCGCTTCTTGAAGGACCCCATGTCATAGCACTGTGGGAACACTGTTGTAGGAAGTTCGTTCCACAGTTTACACGTACGTGGCAGGAAGTGACGTGTGTACCAAACTGTGGACGAACGCCAGGTATCCAGGTGGTGTTGGTGGAACCTGACTTAATTTCGTGATATGCGATGACGAAAGTTAACCGCAGGAAAAAAACTTTATATTTTTTTGTTAAGAAGAAATTATTATTATGTTTTTGGGAAGGAATTGGTTATCCACAACACGGACCTCTAGTGTGGGATCAACAATCTTTGTTATTCATTTGAAAATAAGGCAAGTAAGGCACACAATATAAATATCATTTTGAGTAGAAGTCTAGTTGGTATAATGTGCGCAGACCTTAACCTGGAACCGTGATTGAGATGCCCAAGTTTCTTGTTCTGTACATCGCTGAACAGCTGTCGATTGGGTGATTTCACTTTGGCTTCCGGAAGTACTGAAAGCTTCAAATACTTCACTAAAGTACTGATCATTAATTCTTAATGACTGATTAAGAATTATAAACAACTAGCGACCCGGCCTCGCTTCGCTTATATATTTTGGATAATTCACAGCATATCTTTATAAATTATATCCTATGTGTTATTCTGATGTGTAAGCTATATTATTGTAAAGTTTCATCAAAATCCATTCGGTAGCTTTTGCGTGAAAGAGTAACAAACAGATATTCATACGTCCATATTAGTAGGATAAGTTATATATTTTGGATAATTCACATCATATCTTTATAATTTATAGCCTTTGTGTTATTCTGATGTATAAGTTATATTAATGTAAAGTTTCAGCAAAATCCATTTGGTAGTTTTTGCATGAAAGAGCCACAAACACTCGTACATCCATACAAACTTTCGCATTTATACTATTAATAGGATAGTATTAAATGGATTTCTTATTATACAAGAACAAATGTTTTGTTGTTTTTTTTTGTTAACAAAATGGCGTTTACCCCAATTTTCATTTTATGTTATATCTGTGATAAGGAGGTCAAATACTTTATTATACCAAATTTCAGATCGATCAGTGATATGCGATTTCGGAAGTTTATCCAAACTCCTCAATAACTCATTATCACAAACATAGTAAGTACTTAAAATATAGCGACCATAAATTTTCAAGTACGATCGGTATTCGTATAATTTGTTTCTCAAAAGAATGTTATCCTATCAACAGTATCAACACAGTATCCGAGCTCGGGGAAAACCCGCAAATAGTTTACGACACAATACAAGCGGCAACAATTTAGAGGGATGGCAAAATAGTTGCCGCGTCAGGCGTGTCGCGGGTACCAGGGAATCAGAGGTTGGCGAGTGTGGCTAGTGTTAATATAAAATTAGAATTTCACTTTACAGCCGCAGGCTTTATTGCAGCGTTATGGCTTCTTATATAGCAGCAAAATTATATTACATGTCATACTATGTAACATTAGGTTCCTTACAGTGGATATGAATCAACTTCGTCAACACGCACATCTGACCCACGAAATGACTAGTGATCACCGCCAACCAACTGTTGATACCTTTTAAACCTTAGATGAAATCTAAGAAGGTTATTATAAATCTATTACTTAATAGTTATTAGTATGTTATTAATATTATTGAATTAGGTACCTATTAATTTATCAGCCAACAATATAATTCCAATGAGGCTTCACTTAATGAGTAATTCTGAACGCAATGTGGACTGGGCTGACCAAGCCATCTTCTAACCAAGTAAAACTAAGCGTCCAAAAGTCTGAAATTAAACAAAAATAACTAACGGCTTAACACTAAACTTAATCACTAACTTACTAAATCGAAGCACTTAAAAAATATTCTAAACACATTAAATTTTGTGACTATCCGCTAATTCGGTTTTCCTGTTCCGGATCCATTAAAATTCTACAAACCATTGTCTTTTTAAACTTGAGCCGCAAGATAAATGGGAAATAGCCGAGAACTGGATGGAAATAAGAGCTAAACGCTGCGAAGACAGATTTGTTTTATTCAGCATCCGGGCGAAACACTTACGTACGCGGTTTTAGATATCACGAGACACCTCGCTATTCGAAGCTTTCCAGATTTTAGAATTTTTCTCTACGATGTGCTTGGTATTCGTTTTGAAGTTATTCTGAATCTATTTTGGACCAAAGTTGCAACCAATGTTTGGATTACCTTCGCAGTAATAGTAGATTTTATACGAAAGACCGCAGACGAAAGTCGTCACAATTGTAATGTAGTGAAACTATTCAGCATGTATTGTAATGAAACTATTCAGCAATTTCAAAGTTACAGGACTCTGGTAAATACTAAACGCTTTAATTAATTCCTGTTAACTGGCAGCACAGGACACATTGGGATAAAGTTATTAACTTAATAATAATCATCCTTTGTGTGAGGTCCGCGTATTGTAACGTAATTACCAATGCGCTTTCAAATGATATAAATATTTATTTATTTAAACTCTTTATTAAAGTGAAACTTTTATTACATCGTCTCAAACTTTTTCGTCTGTGTGTTGCATGTCGCGTGACGGTCGGCCGCGGAGTAGGGATAAAGTGAAAGGCGCTCGTCAGACCAGCCAAAGCCAATATGGCGGCGCCTATAGTTCGCAGCAGCTGACCGTGTAGTATATAGACTATTACTCATTTGTGCTAGTGCTCCACGCTATTTTGTTTGTTTTTGTCAGTGTTTAATGTTTAAGCAAAGCAGTTTAAGAGTATATCACGGCTTACCTCTATTATTATACTTGTCGGATTCGCCCGACTAGTTCCGAAACTAGTCGGGCGAACCAAACAGTTTCTATACTAAAGTATCGAAACGATACGTAAGACCCACATCGATTGTAACAACTCGATGTCGCATCGCGATGTCGTATCGGTGGATCGCGTGTAGCCGCCTAACGAGCGCCACTCCACTACACTCGGCCGTTAGCTGCAGACGCCCGGTTATTCTTCTGATCAAAGACGTGTACCTCTATTATTTGCCTCCCACTCCTCCTCACTACTCCATTTACCAGGATATTATTTGTGCATTTCTATCTTGCTATGAGGTAAACTTTAATAGTAATTGTTTTATGCTTGGTTGCGTTCGATTGTTACAAAGAGATTTGGTCAAGTGAGGCTGAGCTAAGCTTACAGTTCTAATGAGATAAAGAGAATTAAGAGTGAATAGGCATCAGCCTTAATGCTAGTTTTAATGTTATGGACATCACGTTTCATTAGAAAACTATAAGTACGTTTTATCGTACATAGTGTTATCTAAAATGTATTTACATTCTTTAAATAGATGTCTAAGCAAGTCCATAGGTCTGAGGATGTAAATTGCGCGTAGGTACGTACTTACAACAATTACATCCAAGACACCAGGATGTCAAAAGTTAAAGTCGAAGTATTAGTCTATCACTACTTTCGCAATACTCAAAGGAATATAGAACCATCTTAATACTTACCGTAACAATGTCTTACGAGGCCTCGGCTCCCGAACTATGGACAAGTTCATCTTGTTATCGGACTTCGACCGTGGCCAACAATGTTCGAAACAATACCGAGGCCAGCACTCGGTGCGGTCCAGTTAAGTAACTCGAGGAATATCAACGCATTTTATCAGATTGCGTGTGTTTTGTATGTAGTCGACCTACGACAGGGTGAGTCACAAGGTAATGGTCATCGTCTCCTAGGGACATCAGAAATACCAAAGTCGGTAATATGTTGTCAGCCAAGAAAGGAGAGAGAAGAAAGAAAGAGAAGCCGTCAACTTCTACGTTAGTAACCAGCTTAGTTGGCAGTGGCCTTGCCTGAGAAGCGAGAGGTCTCGGGGTCGAAACCCGGCCCGGGCAGATATTTATGAGATAGATAAATGATTGTTCCCGGGTCATGGGTGCTAGTAATGTGTGCTTCTTTGTGTTTCCCATGCCATCAGTGACACAGGAAATTCTTGCGGGGGTAGGATTTTAAAAATAATAGTAGAAGTATTTCATTGTACTGATTCAGTGCTGATTTCTGGAGCCAAAGAAATCAGCCATTGTGCATCCACTATTAGACACGGGCCTCCCCTAACTATCCCCTATCGCCATTATGACTGGTTCTGAGCCTTCTGTATCCAGTGGGTGCTCACCGTCATCTATTTTCAACTTATTTTCTCCATTTGAGTAAGTATCTTTATTCTCGAACGGTTATCGATCCTTCGAACGATATGGCCAGATCAAGCCATGCTACTTGAGCCGACTAATTCTCGTAATCAACGTATCAAAATGTTATTCAAATGAGTTGAGAATTACTCTGAACTTGTTTGAGAATTACTCTGAAGACCTGTTTTAATTAAAAGCGGGCTCAAAACAAAAACGAATTCGGTCCAAATAATTTCCTGTATCCAACGGAATCAAACTGCCATTTCTCAGAACACAAAAAAATAACCAAGCATGGGTCGTCAATAACGCATTGGGTTCCGTCTGCACATAATTCACGGTCCATTGCGATCGGACACTGTTTTGTGCGTTTAATAGTTCCTTTAGGCTGCAGATACAGGAACGCTTTGTTGGGAGACATTTCAATTCCTCGAGGTTATGTGACCTGATTCTATGCTCAAAAGATACGCAATGTAATATATGCTTTAGGCCCCTCACCCTACGGTTACAGACTAATTTTAAACGTTTAGAAAGTCTTTGGCTTCTGAGTCCTGATAAAATGAAACATATTTTATCAGGACGTGGGAAATTGCCTAATTTTTTTTTTATCAATTGCTTATAAATGAAAAGCTTCAATAAGCCATTTATTATCATCCCCTTTCCCCTCATCAAAGCTAGATCAAAGCGCTTATTAGAAATTAAGCAATTTGTAAAAAGCGGCTCATTTTGAAAAAATTAAGTGCCTGGTGGTCATCACACCACTAGAGTTAAGGCCACTTTCAATGAGTAAAGTAAAGTTGTGATCTTTTAACAGTTCCTTAGCAACTTACTTGAGGACTATGGATAGATTAATGAGACTATGGATAGATATATATTGAGACCAGCAGAGACTATTGCTACTACTGTAAGGCTTTTGTATCGTAACTCCAAAACTGAACAACTTTTACAATAAAAACACGTCCCAAAATCGGAACATAAAAACTACAGTGCTCTAATCTCATACACATAAAAATTTATATTCTATCATAAAAATAGCCACACAACCTACAACAAATCCATCGCTCGTGTAAAATAATGTGTACTCCTGTATTTCGACCACAACCAGTGCAGATAAATTGTCGACGGAGCCGGGATTTTCGGCCATATTCTAATTTAACTACTGACGCGTCAAATGTAACAATAAATTTAATTACTGATGCAAACTAAATTCACGCCCATCTAGATCAAAAGCGCACGGTTTGAGCAGCGATTATTAAATAATGTTTCAAATAAATATGCGAGGAGCCTCGTAAATTTTTACGATTGAAATCAATAATTGAACCAATGTACGCTGCTCCACAATGTTGAAAAGTTAAATTATCGCAATGCAGTAAAATTCAAGTCGTTTGCTGTTTGCTGTCGGTATGATACAGCATCTAAGGATTTTCCTGAAGGAGTTGTTACCGAAGGGGGTCGTATTCCGCAAGTTCAGTGGATTCCGATAATCACGGACCGTCATCGAGATGCCTGGCCCCTCACCTCATTTCGGCGGAAATAATTTTTATTGTTACAAGTTTATACATTAATCGCCGATTGACACCTTACACCTAAGGCATCACCAATCGTTGCCGGTCAAAAAGAAGAGGGGACCCCGTAATATTTCCGGCTTTCTGATACAGCATCCAAGATAAGTTAGGAGATTATGTTGATAGCTAATCAATTGGCGAGTAAAATCAGTCGGGATCAAACTGGTATAGAGCTCATTGAACCCTAACAGTAAACACTTGTCTTGTCACCATAGACTCGTCCGCTGTTCAGCATGGTGCATCAAGAGCAGGGATGATTGGCCTGAACTAAAAGACGATACAGCCCTTACCATCCAAACGACAGAAAAAACAATCGTAAGCGTAGCACGAAATAAATCCTGAACAATAAATACATCCCTTTATCACAGTTAATAATCAGGGTTGTCAAAACATTTATAGAAGAAGGGCAAAATCGAAAAACCCATTATTCCCTTTCAAAGGAGCAAGGGAGAACAACTGTTGGTGATGACCTTCGCATAACTGTCAACGGGGACGAGGGTCGGAATAATTCCGGGAAAATCGGACTATTCCCAATTCGGAACCAACGCGAGTGTGCGGTGTTGCTTGATTAACTGATTTTTTCTTGTTTTGCGTCGCTCGTTCACCAAACGTGACCGTAGTCTTACTAAACGTTGAGTTGCCTACCGCTATTTTCAAAAGGTTTAACACGGTAATACCGTGGGTTTAACAGAAAGAAATGTTGTGCTTGATAAATTGAACGATTATCCTGAAAGCTAAAATATGATTTTTGGAAATCAAGTTTTTGGAAGACTTTATGTTTATAGAAAAGCTTGACAACTAGTAAATAAGTAACGGCCCTCGCTCTGCTTCGGAAAATCTTGCCTTAGTAGTACCTAATCCCTTCGGTACAATATCTAGGAGTATTTCTGCCTTTAATCTGAAATATTAAAGATTTTATTTTGGAACCAATTGAAGTAAATCACTGAATTTTACTCCCGACTGCGCCCTCTTTCATTACTTTATCAATCGCTTACATAGTTATGTATGTAGTACCACACAGTATATCGTGATAGTGAGTTATAGCAACCCCAGCCGAAGACATTGGGCGACAAGGGTCAGTCATCCATCGCGCGGGCCCTGTGATTTGTCAGCGGATACCTTTAGCGGTACAGGGATCTGTAATGTACTGCCCGATGAGACACATAGACACTTCTAATAGACTACGTGTCATTGCAAATACTTGTTAACATATTCGCCACCTAATTAAGGTTAGGTAAAAGTTAGGTTAGGCAATAGTTTAAAAAACTAAAAACAAACTTTTATTATGCTAAGTGAATTGCAAGCAATAAATTTAGTACACGTGTTGTAAACCATTGAAGAGTTTCCTCATGCATGATCATAGAGACATGTGAAAAACGGGCGATGGTTAGAATATAAAACGTAGTTAAACGAGTGATACAAACATTGCGCGGCATGAACCAACAGGCGCGGCAACACATTTTTTAAAGATTACAATTTAATGCGATACAATGACATTTATACTTTGTTATTAATACGTAGAGCTAAAAATACGCCGAGTAAACCCCAACAGACTCAGACAGATAAGAGAAGATACCGGGCGTGAGATTAGGCGGTGATCCGATACAGGGTTTAATGGCGGGTCTGTTGGACCCCGCATTTGCACCTAATAGTGTCCATCTGTTGTTTAGGGGTTGGACAGTACATACATTATTTTCGCAGAGAATTAGAAATGGAATGGAGAACACGCACGCGACCTGTAATTAGACCCTGTTAATGTTATAGTTTAAATCGAATCGAGATATAGGTTATCTTTGTCGCATGATAAAATGAAGTAGGACTTTCTAGTCCTATTTAATATTCTAGTAAATATAATTATTTACAACAGTTTCTACTGTACGCTTGCGTCAATTTGGAAGTTAATCAATAACAAATAAACGCATATAGGTATTCGTTTGCATTAAAAATGTATGTGCATTAAGGAATTTTGTAATAATACAAAATATCCCCAAAATATAATGTTATACTTCAAAATTTAAATAATAGTTTAGTAATAACGGTATGAATATCGGGAACCCATTACGAATTTGCTTAGTTCTGCATATTGAAGGTTATTCGGGACACGGCCGCTTATCTGCAGTTTAGAATAACATTTCGGTGTTGCCATTCGGTTGCCCTGTTTTGCCGTTACGGGAAATAACTTAGATATGCTTGGTCGGCAGATTACTTATAACCTAAAGAAAGGCATTTACTAAATTCTATTCCGTACTAGCTTTTGCTCGCGATTTCGCCCGCATGGGAGTCACAAAACAGTATCCTATGTCTCAGACCAGATCAGTCCACCCGGGAGCTAAATATTATCGCAATCTGCTAATATTCTTCATAACTTCCGCCCCCATTTTCAACAAACAACAAAAAAATCCTATGTCCCCTTTTCAGGGTCTCAAACCATCTTCATACCAAACATGTTACCGGGTTAAGCGTACCTTAGCGTAGTAAGCGTAGCAGCTAACCCCTCCACCAATCCGCGCTGCAGCAGCGTGGTGGGGAATCTAGGGTTCAGTTATGCCTTAGCCCTTAGATGAATGGTTGAATCTAATTGAACCATTCTATCCAGGGTTCAATTATACTGCAGAGCTCAGTGGCTACTACGAATTGTGTAAGCAATGTGTACAAATGCTATCCATCCATCCCCGTCTCGTGCCTCGTGCCTCGGCCGCGGCAAGGAGCCGTTTGCGGCAGGGCATCGTCAATCATTTGATTGCGGGATACCACCGAGATTGTTCCCAACCGGATTATTGTGCACGATAATTTTATATGTTTAATACAACGTCGGATTAAATTGGCTTTGTCCAAGTCAGAATAGTTTAGTTATTTTATATTTTGTTTAAGTAGGTATCATATTGAATTTGAATACTTAGTTAAAAAATAAAGTAAATAAAAATGAACGGATTCATTCACTCAGATGTTTGGCAAAGAGGTAGTTTACGAGTAAAAGTCAGTTGTTAATAACGGATTTTGTTATATTTCCTAAAGGGGTATATATATCGTATATCGAATAGGGGTTGAAAGTAAAAATAACTTTCGGGCGAGCAACAGCTACAATAGGTAAAATTGGCAAAACTGGGCTAACCCTTACCTAATACTCCACCACGCTGCTCCAGCGCAGAACAGTGGAGGGGTTAGGAACCAACCTATTTGTGTTGAAATGTGTCGAAAAAGTTACGAGTAAGTATGTGCTTATTACAAATTATTTAGGTTTAAAGTTGCTTCGGTGAAGGAAAATATTGTGAGGAAGAGGAACCTTAGAGTTCTACATACTGTTCTCAAATATGTGTGTAGTCCGCCATTACGCCTATGGCTGTGGACTATGGCCAGTACTACCAGAGCCCAGCAGTGGGACAAGATTGCTAAGAGCAATTAACCGCGATCCCATCAATGTTACAATAAACTCTGTAGGTATTAATGACGATGCACAGATGGTTAATTATAGTTAATTTAACTGCAGCACCAAAACCACAACTAACTAAACAGCCGCCGCTACGCTTCAGGCCGAATATTGTTTAGATTTCACCAACTAGTTCAAGCTTAACTGAGGTTTATACGCTCAGTTAACTAAGCGCTAAACTAAATATGTACTTTTATGTTTATGCGGGCCTGAGATTAGAATAGGGATTTGTCTGGGGATATCTCAGCTAAATTAGACAGTGCGTAACAATTGTAATTAAAATTCTGTTCACGTAGGTATTTTGTCCACACACTTAAGCACCTCATTTTTGAGTCTGCGTGTATTTCCCAAAAGAGTACATTATCCCAGATAAGCCTACTGTCCTATATTTAGGACAGTAGAAATAAAAAAAATATCAGAATACCCTCTTTATCTAAGATTATTTAGTCTTATGATTTGCAGTAAGAAACGTGTCAGCTTTATTAGAAAAAATAAAAAGACAGTTATTTTAACAGTTTTTACCTTATATTTTACCTTATAAGTGTGTAATAAAAGTGCGTTGCAGACATGGCAAAGGACAGGTATGTATAAAAAGTTATATTTTACTCGTGAGTTGTTTTTTTCTGTGTTAATATCTAGTTGATAACCTTAACTTTTGTACTAAATAAATATTCTAGCAAAATAATATAAATAAATTACGTATAACTTGTTACAAATACTAGCGTACTATATATAGGACAGTAGGATAATATACATGATTTTAGTACAATAATACAACTTTTTCTTTACAGACCGTTAGCTGCGCATGAAATTTTAGATGCTTTAGAAAATGTTTCTGATAATGAAGAAGATTATAGAGAACGACTGATATGTATTCTACCTCCTCCTGTTGATCCTGACTGTCTCACTGACGAAGATTCGGGTGAAGAAGATAATGTAACTTTGAATAATTTGCCACGAAACATTCTGCTTCAACCGGCTGAAGTAATGATTCAAGGGCAGATTATGGTGAGTGATACAGAAGAAGAACCTTCTGATTCTACAGGTCGAACTAAACGTAGGCGTACCTACGCATGGAGAAAACGGGACTTGGCAAAAAATCCCGTGAATTGGCCAGATGTTCAAGGCGCTTGCCAAGATAAGCGCCCAATTGAGTGGTTTGAAAACTTCTTAGATGAAGATGTTATTTCGTTGTTGGTGTCAGAGAGCAATAAATATGCTGTCAAAAAGAATTTGCCTGGAGACATAACCACTGAAGATATGAAATGTTTCATCGGCATATTGTTGGTTAGTGGTTATTCATGGCTCCCCCGTAGAAGAATGTATTGGGAAAACTCCCCTGATACAAAGAATGAATTGATCAGCTCGGCTATGACTAGGGATAGATTTGACTTTATTTTTCGCCACCTTCATGTCAATGATAATCTGGATTTGCAAGACAAATACACAAAAGTACGCCCCCTAGTTACACTTCTAAATAAAAGATTCTTAGAGTTTTCTCCTCTTGAAGAGCATTACAGTGTAGATGAGGCCATGATCCCCTACTATGGTAGACATGGCTGCAAACAGCACATAAAAGGTAAACCTATTAGGTACGGGTTCAAAGCTTGGGTTGGTGCTACACGGTTAGGGTATGTTTTATGGATGGAACCATACCAAGGTGCTACAACTATGTGCAATCCAATATATAAAGAATTGGGGCTGGGTGCAAGCGTTGTTCTCACTTTTTGCGATGTGCTGATTTCACGTGGCTTCGACCTTCCTTACCACGTAGTTTTTGATAATTTTTTTACTGGGACGCCCTTGCTGGAAGAGATAACAAAGAAAGGCCTTCGTTGCACTGGGACAGTTCGAGAAAACAGGACATCTAGTTGTCCTCTGATTTCATCGAAGTTACTGAAAAAAAAGGAACGTGGTGCTGTCGATTACAGAACGACACATGACAACACGTTCATTATTGCTAAATGGCATGACAATAATATATTCAGTATTGCTTCTAATGCTGTAGGAATAAATCCTAAACAATCTGCCAAACGCTTCTCACAAAGTGAAAAGAGAAACATTGTCATAGAAGAACCACATATGGTGTCCATCTATAACAAATATATGGGAGGAGTGGATCGGTCTGATGAAAATATTTCACATTACCGAATTGGTATACGAGGTAAGAAATGGTACATGCCGTTGCTCACACACATGATTGATCTTGCCGAACATAATGCATGGCAGTTATATAAAATAAATCATGGAAAACTGGATCATCTTGGCTTTCGCAGAAGGGTAGCAATTGCTTTGATTGAATCAAACAGAAAAAATGCCAAAAGAGGGCCTAGCCGACCCTCCCATCATGAACATGCTGATAGTCGTAAAGACCAAATGAATCATCTGGTTATTCCTCAATCGAAGCAAACACACTGTCGTCAATGTCACAAAAAATGTTTGACACGTTGCAAGAAATGTGATGTTGGAGTGTGTGTCAAGTGTTTTGAAACATATCATTCATAAATAGTGTTAATCTAGTAAATTACATATAACAATGGGTAATATAATCAATAGTTATCTAATAAACTACACTTTTTGATTACATTCTGTTTTGTCATAAATGGTCTTTTATTTCCTCTTATTATCCTACTGTCCTACATATAGGACGGCTGTTTCCCTGAAAGCCTTACACTTAATTTTTTTTTCATAATTTTTTTTATGTTGCATAAGATCTAATAAACTAAATAATGTAACTTTTTTCAAAATTTTCAGAAAATTTTAGTTTCAGGCTTATCTGGGTTATATTATGTAGTATTCAATGATACTCCACCCGCTGATTTCAATACTTTCTTTTCCACAACACACAGCTAAATTTAGAATTTTGCCTACTGTCACGTCAGTCTTGTCGTTAGTATTCACGGAATACAGAAAGAAGTGGAAATGGTACAAGTGTTGATTAATAAGAAAACCACGGTAGCAAAATAAACACAAGTAAATCCCTAATCGTATTATTCACACTAAGAAACTTACATTTTTATTGGTTGGTACTTGTCAACTTCAAATAGTCTATCAAACCGGCTCATTATAGTTGAAAATGCACCTTAACGATTTATCTTAATTTTTATTTTTCTTGCCATATTTGGTGTCTTGTTACCTTTATCAATTAAGAACATAACAGTTGTAAAGATTTTCTTTCCACCGCTAGATGTCAAAATTTTACGTAACAACTAATTTTATATACTTAAAACTGTAAGAAATAAAGTTGACATTGTGTTGTCTGGCAAATACGCGGAGCTCCGCGCAACCTTAGTCCGTGTGCCACGCCTACTTCCCACTTCCACTTCTTTCTGTATTCCGTGTTAGTAATACTCGGATAATCAAAACCAAATCGAATGACTTAGAATCAATGATATATTACACTAGATACGCCACCAACGCTCCTAACGCGTGCAGTGGAAACGACCCTACGTGAGACCGTTGCAATCAGTCGAGCTGTCGGCTGTCATTGTGAGCGCACGTGTCGACTACATACTAAAAAAAGGTAAAATGCCTTCTTGTGCATTTCGAAAGTGCAACAATTATGATAGAAAGGTAAAGAATGAGGACGGTATATCAGGACGGTATATGACAGGTAAATGTATAAAAATATTGAAATTTTAAATAGATTAATTTATAATTTGTAATTTTAATGAATCACAGCTTGTTTCCAAACGATAAAAGAGATAGAACATTGCTTCAGTCACAGGTGTAACAAAGATAGCACATACGCTAAGATCATAGATTAGAGGCAACAATGCAGACAGTAGGTACAATAGGTAA
This sequence comes from Ochlodes sylvanus, assembly GCA_905404295.2. NCBI lineage: Eukaryota > Metazoa > Arthropoda > Insecta > Lepidoptera > Hesperiidae > Ochlodes > Ochlodes sylvanus. The sequence continues at coordinate 10,443,853 of FR990144.1, forward strand.
ACAAGAAATTGTTAGTGTAACGATGAGATTTTTTTATGAATTTAGGCTGAATTCTTTTGTTTCTACGTTACCTACCTATACTAATTCTTTGTCCAAGGTAGCTGCCAGATCTTCGGTCTCCTGTGACGTCGACTAACCTTTTTGTTATTTCCTTAAAAAGCTATTTCATAATTGTATGTATCCTACATGAAATAAATGATTTGAGTTTGAGTTTATGAAATTGCTGTTTTTCTCTCTCGCAGTAATTACTTTCTTACTTAATTTAATTTGTTTTTATTTAATTTATTGTTTAATGTAAATTTAATTTAATGTTCTTTTTTGCTTATGATCCTTAATCTTAAATGTTAATATTATGTACTTCCAAGAGTCATAGCAGTTTTAGGCATAAATCATTTTAAGAATAAATGTCTCGTCTGTTACATTTATCTATGACACTTATGGTTAACGTCAATAGATGTCAGTGCAATATTTCGGTTGCGTTTGTCAGGTTCATTTTTCATATAAGTAACATGTCTACCTCTTTTTACTTAAAATGTCATTGCTTAGAATCATCAAATTCGGCTCATGCTTTTAGTCTCTCGTCACCACAAAGGAAAAAACATAGGTACATAGACTGTTAAACACATTACCCTCCCATGCGTCACGCAGTCGGGCACTAAGTTTGAGGCAACGTGTTTCAATCTCCAGTTTCAATAGTAAACAAACAGGCGCCACAGTAGAACAATTAATGTCTTCCGTCACAAAAAACCGTCGGACTAAATATAAGGCCGTCTACATGGGAATTCATTGAGATTATATCAGAATTTACGACCAATATATCCCGACGAGGTCCATCGGTGATTTAGTACGGGCCGAAATTGGCGCATAAGTTAGCATCGCGCAATGGACGCGGACGGTTGACGTACCGTCGAATTGGATGGAATGATAACAGTTATTTTAGTTGTTATAGTGATGTGCGTTGTCGTGCGTCGATATAACGGCGAGTGTACCTATTGTCGATATATATTTCTGTATCATTGTTCTGGCAGTCGTAGTTTTATTAGTAACGGTTCTCGCTTCGGTAAATCTAGGTATGCCTTAGTACCAAAACTGGAAAAAATGTTTTGATAACTAACACTAAATGTTACCCAAAGCTAACCACAAAAGTGGGATCATACACAAATTTTTTATTTTTTTTAATCAATCGGCGACAAACAAGCATACGAGCCGATTGTATGTATATAGTCACCGCCAATCGATAATACAATACCAACGGCATCATCTATGCGTTGTGGGGCAAGAAAGAAAAATGAAGAGGGTATTTAAACTCATTTAACAATGAATATCTTTATTAACCTGAACTGTTTAGCCTGTTCCGCCATGTCTAAGTTCGCAACATTGACTTAGACATGGCGGAATCTGGATGAAAGTCTCAGATGCGGGCTTTAATATACCGCTTGTGCGCAGGTGCATCGGGATAAATAGTTTTTGTTCGTAATTGCACTGTCTCTGGCTAGGGGGCGCCGCTGGACGTTGCTCGGAGTAATTGAAAACTTGTAGCATTGCTTTTTATTCTGATTCCTATATTAACGGCAGAACTGCTTTTGATATAAATAAACGATTACATGCGCCCGTCCCCGCACAAGGATTCATTGTGTTGCGGGTGGCTAAGACTAAATAAAGAGGTCTAACTTACACGACATTCATATAAATGCCTGGTAACCGAAATCGAACCCGGGACCTCCCGCTTCACAGCCTCACAGGCAGGGTTACTACTTGGGCTATAGGGTGTCAATATATAGTTTGTATATAAAGCATTTATCAATTGAAGGGCACAGCTTTTCCTTTCAAATTAATGTACATTATGAGTGTTTCTGGTCATAAGTATAAATAATAATTTAAAGAAAGTTATATCACGGTAAACTGGTTACTGATTTAGGTTTAAAAATATAATTTTTACGCGCAAAACTTTAATGAGAATAGATACATAATGATCAATGACGTACAAACCCTTGCACACTTCAAGCGTTTCAAAACGCGCGTTTTAAAATCTAAGAGGTTCTTATTTATCCAGAATTATATACATATTTTGTCAATACACTTATCTTTTTCGAGTCAGTACCTATGTAGGTACGTATGTATATATCTAACGCGCTTTTGCATCTGGTGACTTAAATAGGACCTTTCTGATTTTGTAACGCGCGTTATCAAAGCGCGCGCTTAAATGCGCTTCGTAGTATCAGAACTCCTCAAAGTAAACTTTAAATCGCATTCCTGTAAAGACAGAATGATGTAACTTTGTTCTAAAGTCAATCTTACCGCAGTCGTCTGAATTTGATGTAACGTAATTTGATGACATACCTGGAACAAAAACAAATTGGTTAGATAATACAGTCTTCATTTCGTGGTCTTACAAGAAATCACAATTGAACTAACTGAAATCAAAATTTGGGCTCTATCTGTGGTCTGTCTAAGAAAATACACAAAAAATAACGTATTAATTTAGCGTAATTATTTAAGGTAACAGACAGACAAAAATTATATTTTATGGGAATTAATACCTCCAATAATAGTATTTTTTATATCTTTCATATACAGACATTGATCAGTTATAAATGTATGATTTTATTAGTATATTGTAAAAGATAATATCTTCCAAGATCATAAGTAAACAATTTAAAATAGTACCACATCCCTTGAAACGTATTGAAATTTTCAATACACACATCAGTTATGTTTGTTCATCGATAAAGTAATTTAGAAACCATTGATTGATTTCCCCTCAACAAATAACAATTAGCTATCATACAACAAAATTACGAACGAGAATCACATCGCTGTTGCAATAACACGAGCATTGTATGACGAATGTAGCAATGAAAGTAACAAGAACTTCAAACAACAGTAAGACAAACATTTCCAACTAATAGAAATACCGAGCGAACGCCCCGCGGGCAACATCATAATGCTATCGCTAGTGATGTACACCGTGTAATAAGTATCGACAATAAGAAATTGAAGAAGAAAATCCTTAAACTCCAAAGATATTATACGTAAAAAAGTAGAAGGTAATTGGCATAAAAATGGCCAATTGGCTTGCTTTTCTTGCATCTCTTTCTGTCTCATACGTTTCATAATTATCTTTCTCCTCCATAGTGATATGTGACAAATGACATCGGAGCGGATCCAAGCTCTTCATTCAACTTAAACTTAACGACTTAAGGAGTATAATGACTTAACTTGTTTATCTTTTAAAGATTTTTACTGGAATAGTGTCACAGAATCTTTAAATAATAAGAGATACATAATTATCTATGGCCCTTTAATTTTCGGAGATCGAAAGATCAAAGTACCAATTCAGAACCAACCACTGCAAACATAAAAATATGTTCACTTTTTTTACTAACAATAGTATGCCGCTGTAAAATGTGGTCAATATTAATGAACACTGAATTGGATTGTAAGTTTACACAAATACGTATTTGAGTAAACGACAAATAAAATACAATAAAAAGTACTAAATTTTTTTTACTTGTTTTACTTAGGTATACGGAGCTTCCTTAATAGTAAAAATCTTTAAACCTTTTATTTTATTCTACTTCTTTTAACCTGCCAACGAGGGTCATTTCTCAGCTGTATTAGACAACTAGTGCTAATTAAAAAGACTAGTCCTATTCAAAATAAGTACGAGTATATGACACTTGAAAGTTGGACAAAAATTCATTTCTAATAGACTGTAGCGGTTGTACGCTTTCCAACAGTTCCAATCCAAGGCTATTTAATAAGCCATTTCACTCCAAATTCGCACCGAAACAATGCATAGGGGATGCGTTTTAACACAGTCGATATTCAACTAGAGCGATGTGTCACGAATGTTAGCGGTTATCGTAACAGCTGGGCAACGGAGCGGCTCGCTCCCACCGATTTATCGATAGTTGCCAGCCTAACGACTCTTTGTGGGTTTGCACTATTGAGTTTTCATACACATTAAAATGTCGCAACGATCCATGATGCAAACAAAATTATTTTTGAGTGTTTCGTTACGACACTTTTTTGTTGACTTTGTTTGGTTCTAAAATAATGTTTTTCATTAAAACACACACGTGTCTTATTTCATTACACATCCAATTAGACTTATTTATAGTAATAGTCGTTAATCGAGAAGACGATACACCTGGTTGTAGTATTTACCCCCGCCCACGGACATCACCATCACCAACGGTATCACCGATGCGTTGCCAGCATAGAAAGAAGGAAAAAAGGAATTAGCCAATACTTTCTTCAAGCTCCAAGCATAAACACTCTCGCCTCTCACGACACCCTGGTCTGCTGGCAAGGGATAGGTGTCCGTATTTTAAGCCACATTAATACGGCCTTTCTATCACTGATGTTATCCGAGACGTTTCAAGTTCATCACTTTCACCGATTGAATTAAAATGAAACAACAAACGTACTCTAATAGGTTGTCTTAATTAATTTTAAACATTTAATATATAGTAAAGCACGGAGCCATAAAACTGGGCTGTCTCCTTCATCGATACAATTATTGGTCATAACGCACCACCCTAGCCAATCGCGATCAATTAGTCGATAAGCTTTGTGTGCTTTCTAAGGAATGCCGAAGCTAGTCGTGCGTTGAATAGTTGGCTTTAGGCTGTAGAACGTACGCTCCGCCCCCTCGATATTTATCAAGTGTTCGTACTAGTCCTTGTACTGATGACTAAATAAACATTATTCATTAATTTAAGTTATTAGATTTTATAACTTTATTTTTTAATTCGCTATCTTAGCTTCTATCTTGACAGAATGCTTGTAGGACTATTTGTTTTTTATTTCATTCCAATTATTCAAAAGTAATCCGTAAAATTAATAAACCTATTTTAAAACCTTATTATTTTTGTAAAAACAATTTTTTAAAGTAAATCTGAATTGGGTACAATTTATTATTGGAAAATAAAGATTTTCTTTATTTCTTTACTCTCACTTTTCAATATTCCTATTACGCAGTCGGGTTTGAAGTTGTTTAGAAAACCTCTGATTATTTTCCTGCATGTCGCAATGTATGGCGCACTGTAAATAGGTGGCTTTATCGCCAAGACACTGACAAGTCTCAATAGTAATTGTGTTCGGGAAGTGGTTGTGTAAGCCGCTTCAGCGATTGTTCGTATCTTCTAGTATCAATTGTTCCGCTGTACCGTGTAATGTAGATATCGAATTAGTTCGTGTGGATTGGGTTCTACTTTGGTCAACGTATGTCTAAGACTCAGTGGGGACTAGGATAGTTAGTCCGGTTATGAGACGGTGTTAAAACATTAGCTGGTTAGTTTGTTAGTAAGTATGAGGACTGAGCCTGGGACAAGGACTGTTAGTGAAGGTTAGTCCTGTTAGTTATTGTTAGTAAGAGTATAAGACAGGCACTGCTCGGATATTTTTTACAAATAACGCTACACACTCATAGCCTCACACTAGGATTCCCTGTGTCGTGGGTGTCATTGACAACACACAGGAACACACACACACAAACCAAGAACAGAAATTTAAACCCATGAACGGCCATTAGCAGGATAAATAACGTGATACGTCGTCAATTAAATGGTACAGCTTTATAATTTTACATAAAAAAGTAAAATTTATCGTCGAAATTTATTAGTATTCTTAAGACTTTCATACGAACCTAATCTTCAAATAAGTTCAATTTTGTGAACTCTTAAAGAACGTCGGCTGTTTGTTAAGCCGCGCGGATCCGGGATTAGCGGCGTTAGTCAGCGCGATACAGTTCCTTCTCCGCGGCTAATATCCGGATTTTATTGCCTTTTACCAACATCTTTCATTTCTTATCCGTACGTTTCAAATATAGAACTCCATTTTGTCATTTGGTGGACTTGACAAAGTATGGATTATTGTTTTTGGAATATTAAATCCAAGTTGAAATGATTCGATTTTTTGGTTGGAATCTTATAGCAATTTGAGATGAGTGTGTAAACACATTCTAACGCTTAAGCACATAGTTATACACTAGGATTACCTATGTCGCGGGTGGCATGGACCTGGGGACAAACATTTAACTGTCACACAATTATCCGCAACAATCTCGAGTGGGTACCAAGGCTAGGTTTTCCGAAGCGAAGTGAGAACCCGCTGGTAAGAAATACAATCAGACTTATGGTCCTCTCAATGGATCCAAACATCAACTACCATACTTTAGATATTACCACGTCATTATTTTCATATTTGTGCATTAAGATAATCTTTCAACAGGCTCAGAGCAAAGTCGCAGCGCTACAGCGGATAATACCGGATTACGAGGAGGGTAACAACATGAGTTTCTTATTTCCTCGCGAAACACGGAAACCGAGGGTCCGGACGCACACATAAGAAGAAATCTATGTATTTATGTATGTATATAAAACTATTCCGTTACTCAGTGACTGACAGACAACGCACAGTCGAAACTGCTGAACGAAAGAAGCTGAAATTTGGCATGTACGAGTATGTTCCTTGGGGAGTGTTAGGGAGTGGACCAAAAATACTCTTTTGGAACTTCTCCCCCTAACAGGATAAAAAAGGAGCTAAAGTGAAACTTTTTATTTACTGCTTGCATTTATAATTCACATTGCATTACAAAAGCGTGATTTTAGTTTGTCAAACTCTCCCCGACTTCGTAGCCTAGTTGGTAGCGACCCCGCAGGCGAAGCGAGGGATCCCGGGTTCGATTCCCAGCCGGGGCAGATGTTTATGACAGATAAATGTTTTTTGTGTCCATGCCACTAGCGACACAGGGAATCCTAGTGCGGGGGTATGAGTGTGTTAACGTTTATTTATAATTAATTTATAATTATATGCCTAGTCTAGTCTCGTATATGTTCTCAACATCAAAGGCATCATCGGTGAGTTTCCGGCCACGAAAGAAGGAAGAAGAAAAAAGAAATTTCTGCCTCTGAATTATCAACAAATTTTGTACTCCATGTGTCGAAATTTCGGAGAATGTTAAGAGATGTATTTTTAAATATTGGTCCTTTGAGCCGGATATTAAACTTTAAAGCCTGCCAGAGGCTAAGCAAATCGTTTTCCATAAAGATCTTCCTTGAAATGGATATTCCTTCAACTTCAATAAACCTTACAAACACTTTGCCTACAATGTTAGATAAGAAACTTTGTAAGAGTTCAGCTCAATACTACTGCTGTCATCGAAATCCTGAACACTGTAAAGGCGGGTCTGTAATCCTAGTACTTGCTTAAATTATAGGTTCCGAGTAAATGCGAAGATGTGTAAGGTGAAAGTTTTATTTTCGATTTCTCAGGTTCAATTCCATTAAACAGAGGTGGTGCTCAGTTTTATCACGTGGATTAAAGTGACCAAACTATGCCTGTTGAATTCACGCTGAAGAGTTTCACACTTACTTATTGACCGGCAACAGTATATATGATGCCTTGATGATGATTCAGGTGGCGTTTTTCAGTTATGGCTCAATGGTACCGGACTACCGTTCTAATGGTCCTGGGTTCTATTCCCAGCGACGCGGAAATTTGAATGATCATTAAAAATTTCGGTGAATGTCTTGTCTTTGTGTATTGTAAATGGCAATCATAGGGAATCATAGCGTGGGGCTATGTGTGTGTAGCGTTACTTATTTATTCTTCGAAGTTTCTTCCGCCTGGTAAATAGTTCCTACTTGACATAATTGCGCCGGGAATTAGAAATACTTTAATCGCAAGACATTAGCGGCGGAGAAAGATAATCCCGGCAAGTCGCGCAGTCTTCCCGGGGATTATGGCATCGCGAATGTTCCGGGCCAATTCCCAAAATGGAACGGATAATTATTTATGAGCTTTTTCGTCAACTGAATGTCTAGATATATTTGTGGTCCCGCGGGTCACACGCGTTGATGATTGATGTATGTGACACTATTTTGTCACACAATCACTTCCATTCACCTGCCACGCTGGCCAAGTGCAGATTGATAGACTTCACAATTATGACAACGTTATGGAGAAGGGAGAACTCTCAGGTGTGTAGTTTCCTCACATTTGATCAAGATTACCGGATCAAGCGACAATTAATTTTCAATACATACATAATTTTCGAATTTTGAATTATTAGAGCTGCATGCAGGATCCGAGCTTAGACCCCCCTGTTCGGGAGTCGGACGTTCAAACTGGGCTATCTCTACTTCCCAGAAAGTTGTCAACGAAATTTGTATTCATGGAGTATGCCGATAGAATGATACTCTTGATATGATAATGTGATGTTAATCAATCACCAGTAATGTCTGGTTTGCGTTAAATTAACATAATTTTCTCATTTTCATTATCTTTCTATCTTGAAACCACAGCCCGCTTTGGGCGTTTAAAACAGCATATTAGAATTTACTTTCCAATATTTATATTATCTGATGTGGTTGTTAAGTTACCGTATCTACAAATGGCGATTTAAAATAGGGGTTTTTCAAAATAGTCTACTAATTCATTTATAAAGTAAAATGTGTAATAATGTTAAGGTTAATAAAAAACGTTATTAAAACTCATCCCGCATTAGACATGTACAGAGAAATTGAAACTAAAAAAATGTATTCGAGTTACTAAAGACGAGAGATAAAGAGTATATTATTTCCAAAACTCATGTTTATATACCCATGTCCTTTGGTCTAACGTTTATTGACAGTCGACACTCATGGCCAAGCGTGTTTAAGCTCCACTGATCCGTGTAACAAAGCACCAAGCTCGACAGCAAATAACTTTAATTTGAACCGAATGGGAATCAAATAAAATTCTAATATATTTTGTGTCCGCGAACCATTTACACGCGCGCCAGGCCGATCAATCACTTTCAAAACGTTATCTAAAAAACAAACAATCGTACGAGAGATTTATTCAGGCGAATACGGAGAGGGCCACCTCGTTGTCAGCCCTAACTACGATGTGCTTCAGGGCTGCCAGTGATGCGAACAAAAATAATGTTTTTGCAAACTGCAACTTTATTTATTTATTTATTTTACCAAAAGAGCAAAAAATAATAACAATTAAAACAATACATGTACCAAAATTCTAATTATATAAAAAATAAAAGTTTGCGGAATTGTTTTTGAATAAATTCCCTAACTATACACAAAAAACTAAAAGTATTGATTGAAAAACCTGTACGCTACGAAGCTTTGAAATTTACCTGGTTCAATGTGAGACACCCGACGCTATACGTTTTTTAATTAAAATGTATCGTACTGATTATAAAAATGTCTGCCTTACATATTACATAGGTAAACGTCGACAACCCTAGCGAAATGATACTTAAGGTCGACGATCAATCAGGGCTGTCCGACAAACGTGACTGACTGAGCGGTATTTTATTTTATTTTGTAACGATTCCAGCAAGGATTTGTTCGAGGCTTCGGACATGATGAGAACTGAGATACAATTACAGATAAAACGGACCCAATAGAGAAAACATTACGGTAGCGATTTTTTTTTGTTATTAACGGAATCCATGGATCCGCGCGTTCATCTTGTGTTTGGCCGCGTAGCCCGTGACTTCACTTATAACAGAATTATGTAGACTCACAAATTTCGATGAGCTTTTGTATCGACGGTTACTCATTTGGTGTTTTAAGCGCTCGTTTTGATAACGTTCGTCTTAAAAGATCCAACCAAGAGTTATCGATAAAAAAAATGGAACCTAATTAAAGAAACAATGAAACATTATCCTCAAATTTGCAATAACAACTACGACTACGGCTATGCTCAAATGTCGACTACTAGACGGAGACTGGTTTGATAATAAAATTAGCCTGCTTTCAATATATCCATACTAATATAAATATGTATGAAATAAATTTGAAAGTGTGTATGTTTGTATTGTCGTGTTGTAATGTCGAAACATTTCGGAGCTATCGATGTGATTCTTAATATGGAGATAGCTTAAGGACTGGAAAATGTCATAGGCTATTTTTTCCCCCGGAAAAATATCTAATTTCTACAGGAAAACACGTTGCAATCAATACTTAATACTTTTAAAAGTAAAGAATACATAAGTTTGCCGAAGCGATGGCGGGTTCACTTAAATACTTTGTATAATCTTTCATGTGTAAATAAACAGTTTAAAATACAATTATTTTCATTTCTTATTAAACTTTCAAGACCCGCGGCGTCGAGTTTGATTTTAATGTTCTCGCAGTATTTGTATAAATTGTATTTTCGCGTGCGTTGAACAGGAATACAACAAATTTATAAAGTGTGCGCTATAACTAGGACATCCATTTTGCTCCTGAGTTACATAAATTCAGCGGGCGACTGCATAAAAATATGCTTTAAATAAAATTGCTTCCCACTACTGCGATGTTAAATTGAAAATTTATTTCATTCGTTTCATTTAAACTTTGCTGCACCTTACAAATTATAGAAATTAAATAATATTTTAACTGCTATAGAGATTCTAACGCTCCACACGCACAGCCCCACTAGGATTCCCTGTGTCGTGGGTGACATGGACAACACACAAGACAAAAACATATACCCAGACCAAGAAAAAAAGTCATAGTGTATCTGGGCTAAGGTTGTAACAAGATGAAAATATTACTTCAAAATACATTTCCATGCTGGTTCTCAATCCGCGGTTGATGCAGTAGATTTTAATCTATAGTCGTATTGAATACAACGGTCTTTGGCGTAAAAGAGTAAACAATTTGGAGTATTTCACAACTTAATACAATTTAACACCAAAATAACACTCTCCATTAAACTCATCATTAAAACTTCCACCTTGCTGGGAATCACACCATTTACCCTTTGAAAGGCGATCTGCCGTGGTATCCATTGCATCATAAAAGTCGTTATTAAACAGCTTACATTGAAATAAATAAAATAAAAAACGACTAATAATAATAATAAAAAATATAACAACACACTTACAAGCTCATAAGCCTACAAACTACGCAAAGTTCATTCGCAGTTCTGGCATAGCAAAAGTCAGATTCAGGATTTTCCAAAACGCAGCAAAGCTCCTGAAAATTCGCTTCGGAACGTCACAAAGTAACTACCGTCGCGCCCCATTATCACCCCCGGGGGGTGGGTGGCACCCCCACTCAGCCCTGAGTGCTTCCCCAGTAAAATTATGAATAAAGAGGAGCTATTCAGTCCATACTGCGACTTGCAGTAAAATATAAGAGTTGAACAATCCGGCTGAGGAATTCATTTTAGCTCGTGAAGAATTACGGGGAGCTTGACCGCTCTTGGAAAACTTTGTGATATGGTGAAGCTTGGGTACCATGTAATGGCTTCTTATGGCTCCCGTCTTCCCACCACCTTCTTCAGGAATGTGGGGGACTTTTGTAACATTCATATCTAAATAGGAATACTCGTACAAATTAAACGGTTCACATTTAACTAGCTGTGCCAGCGAACTTCGTACCGCTCTATAATTAATAAACAAATTTGGTGGCATATCAACAGCAGCGCCACCTACCAGATCCGATTCTGAATCTAAATCATTCTCAGATCCACCTGAAGACAAAAAATTTCAACCAAATCGGTACAGCCATTTAGGATGAGCTCGATTACATACCCACGCACGATGTTACCAATGTTCTACAATTCCATTTTTATTAATTTGAACAGCCAAACGAAAAACCAATTTAAAATACTGAAACAAAAAGAAAATTTAATTTATTTGATAATTATTGTAAATTTACCTCATAATATACGCAGTTCACAAATAATGATAATTTGCGGCTTGCAAAATTTCCCTGGGCGCCCATCATTACGGATGTGGGGTTCAGATAACGTATGACACTCGTGATTGCCTGGCGCACGGAGGATCACGGAAAAATGGCACATAGCCCCCGAACATATATCTTATATATCATATATACCTATCTCCTGGTAACAGCACCTTATAACATGATTCAAGAGCTAGGACCCTACTAGAAATGTCTTCTAACTTCGTAACTTACTTCAATTAATGGAGCGGGTGAAATAACTTTATTAGATTGATTCACAATTGAAAATCCTGGACTATCTGCATCAGAACCCTTCGACTTTCATATATTTCTTTGGACTGTAGTGTTTACTCTTGAGCAACATGGCTTATTTCTTATACCGGTGTAAATATTTTTTAAACATTTGACAGTCGATCTAATGATGCTATTAATAAGAATTAAAAAAAAAATAATTGGTTGTCTGTAAAGTCGGTTTACTGACGATAGTTGAACTTGAAACGTCTTAAGAAAATACTGATGGAATGGTAGCATTTTTCAAAAGAAAATTTTAATTTCATTTGTTTAATAGATTTGTCAATGTCAATTATAGCATAACATACAATCGCTGCACTAGCGGACCGATGCTATTCATTTTAATGATGAAAGCACGAATACCTATTCGACAATATATCACTGAATATATAATTAATATCGAAAGAATCATTACCTTTATCGCTGTAATTATCGTTGCTATAAACAATTGACACCACATTCACTTTTCACTGCACTTGATACTCGATCAAAACATATAAATGTACTATAGTATAGCAGCTGTCCACGCAGACGCATCGCTCACTCAAGTAGGAGAGAGACGGATGTCGGACGCTGCCGAACGCTGCCGAACGCAAAGGCCGATTGCTACGCCGTTACGGTAACGCATGAGTCATGTTTTTTCATGCGTGCCACCGAATTATAAGACGTTGTCACGTCAAAAAAGTTTAGAATAGTACTTTAGAATGAATGAAGAAAAGAATAGCTATTTTAACGGTTGATACGATACTGGCAGTTATTACTAAGATAACTAAATTAAAAATTAAAGAGAAATAAAAAATAATCTACAGTAAAAAAATACATAATTTGTTATATTATAACAAAAACCAACTTTACATCTTTGACGTAAGTCATGAACCACAACACTTGGTGGACTCACGTCTCTAAAAGGTTGGCGGACGTTTGAAGAATTTTGATGAAGGGCATACGAAGTGCGTAATGTACGTATTCTTCGCTTTTTAGGCCTTGAAATAAATAATATGATCCTTTTGTAAGTGGCGCCCGATTTTATTGAAATCAGGAAAAGGGTATATTTAGGTCCCGTATATTTTTATTAATGTATGGCACCCCACGACTTCGTATGCGTGAATTATTGCTTTCACTGTGATATTATGTAGTAGCTGTTTCCCGCTGTTTCGCCTGCGTGTACACTTCTTGCTTACAGCTTTAATGAATACAATATCATGTAATGGTAAACGACCTAATTATGGGCGGTAAAGCGCACTAATTTACTAAACTATCCACTTAAAGACACATTTATTTGAACGAAACACCGACGCAGGCAATTAATTTCATTTGTTCGCGGTACGCATAAAATCGACGAAGCAAAGTGCGTGCGCGTCCCGGATGTTAACGATGCTATTATTAATTGAAGAAATTTAAAGATACTGGCAATTCAAACTGGCATAAAGGATATATTTCGCGCACATTATCCGCTAGCGGCTAACTGCGAAAAACGTTCCCAACTACGTATTTTCTGCACTCATTTAATTTTTACCGCAGCCATTATGAAGTGCGCAGTAATTCCGCAGGTGACCTGAAATATAATTAGGGATCCGTAACGGAATATGAAACGTGCATTTGCCGCGATAATAACGATTGAGTACGTTAATTATGGCTTCGTACAATCCGTATCCACATAAATATTATATAAATGTGAAAGTAAATCTGTTATGATCTGAATAGTTTGAGAGCCATAAAAGGACAGAGGATAGTTAATATCCCAAAAATCGGTCCCTTCAGGAGGTGAAAAGGGGGAATAAAGTTCTAAACTTAGAATAATAACACTATAGAAAGACAGTCTTCATACAGATGCTCTGTCTAAAGTGAAGCACTAAACCGAAACTTTCCCGAAAGCGGGGAATGATTCGGCTGCGGATAATCATATGTTTATAGCAATAATTCATTTTACTTTTCAGATATTTTGTGACACGATTTAACTGGACCAATCGTCATAATTCTTTTTTTTCGCGTAACACGTTTGGCGTGCGTTGACATGAGCTGCCCGGTGTTTGGAGCCATTTCTGGCTCCAAATAAGGTGCTTCAAAACGGCCGCGCGGACTTCGTTTCTACTAAAGTAAGGGGTATAAAACTCATCACTATCCCATAATCTGGACTGGGACATCAGACACTAGATTCCCTTGGGATAATTGTACGCTATTTTGTTATTTTTTGACTTCCACGAGGGCGAAGCCGCGAGCAAAATCCAGTTACCTAAATTTTTATATCATAAAGGGTGAAAAAACTAGATTGTCATATTATAAGAGTAGGATTTTCTTTGTTATTATTATTGAATACATCGCATTAAATAAACATATTTTCTATTCAATGGCGGTAAACGCTGAACAGTTCTGACTCTGAACACAACCACCTTTATTCGTCAGCCAGTTCCAATTTTATTACATCATCACAACCCATAACTGTCCCACTGCTGGGCACGGGACTCCTCTCACAGTGTTAGGGGGTATAGGCCATAGTCCACCACGCTGGCCAAGTGCGGATTGGTGGACTTCACACACCTTTGAGAACATTCTGGAGAACTCTCAGGTGTGCAGGTTTCCTCACGATATTTTCCATCACCGAAGCAAGTGATAATTACGTTTTTAATACGCACATAATTTTTGAAAATTAGTGGTGCGTGCGGGGTTTGAACCCGGACCCTCCGATTCGGCAGTCCAACGTTCAACCACACGGCTATCACTGCTTACCATTACCACACGGCTATCACTGCTCAATTTTATTACATGTGCAATTAATTGCACATCATTTCATTAAAAACGTTGAATACCTAATGTTACGGAACCCTTGTCTATCGCCCAATTCGCGCTTGAGTAATAATTATATAATATAAAGAGCACTTTAGAACCAAACCCGTGTTCTATCTCCGGCTCATCTGTGAGCGGTTCTCGGGGTGAAATTTGCTTCAAGTTTTTTCCCTAAGTAGAGGTTTTATGCCTATGTAAGGCTTATCTACTGGCCTTAGGTGATGTTAATCTCGATAGACGCTCATGCCATGCTTCTGTCGAGGTTTCAAGGGAGCTTTTAAAAGCTTTTAAGGGTTAATAAAGCTATCTCCCCTTTAGAGTTGAAGGCTGTTTGGAGGCTTTATTTATTTTATTAATATTCTTATAAGGGGAATATTTATCTGTTGTTTTTGGGTAGAAAAAACTGTATTATGTTTAGGTATGTTTCGAAGGAAAAATTTGGGGTTTGATATTGTGGTAATCGTGATACCACTCTTGTAAAGTTCAAATTATTTTTGGAATGAAATAGATTTTAAATTAAAGCCAAATCATTTATTTATTTCATGAAGGTTCTTATCACCTACCTGTATGAACGCCGAGCATTTTCCACCTAGAAAAACAAAAACCCCCTAACATAACCCTTTCAAGACAAATCAAACAAGTTAAAATTCGATAGGGTCCGTTTTGCCATTTCAAAGTACATATCTCCCGGTGCTATCATCAGACCAGTCTCATGTCCAGACCAGTTCAGACCAGTCTCAATGACGTCATTGTATTATACTGCCCTGATTTACAATGTATGACAACATTTCATCTCAATACAACACAGTAAAGAATGTAGGTCAAATTGAACATGCAAGATTGGATGACACACAGACAGTTTCGATGAATTCGAACCCAAGTAGTAACCCAAGTATAGTTGACAGATATATTTTCAGACCACGAAACTACTGGAAATAGCATTATTTATTTATTTATTTGTGGTATTTATAGTACTTATCACAATCATGTATTATTCAATGAAAACATTCTTATTTTTTTTATATCTGTTCGCTTGCCGACTTGTAAAATGTTAAACAAATAGCGGACAACAATAAGCCCGTTAGCACGATATACGCTAACCGGAGGTTAATCCGACATCAATTCCAGTTAATCGCCCGATAATTGAAATCGTCAATTTGCTGACCTTATGACGCGAATCGCGCACGTGTTTAAAGCTGTTTTGCTTTTTATACGCAGTTACAACAAATACATACATACTGACTATTTGCTTTAGCTGTGTTAAAGTTGGCGTTTATACTAAATGTCACTTCTTAGAACTATTATAATCATATCGACATATAAATAAAAGTGAGATAGATCTATTGTTTTTTATTATTTTATTATGTATAGAAATAAATAAATTTCGTTTTAATTTTGCCAGCTGCACGGAACTTTTCTCTATATTTCATATATTATATGGCATATATGTATGGTAGGTATACCGCGGTAAATTACATGGGATGGGCTGCAGTTGTTTATGTGATATAATTTACAATTAAATAATAAGCATACTGTCTCTCAGCACTCATTTCGGCAGTTTGAGACATTTTGCTATTATTGAGGTAAATAGACATACTTTTTACATTTTGACCGAATATCAAATTTATATTTTGTGTGCACCCGCATTTATATTGTAGCACACTCAACGTATTCTGGCTACTAGTACTTTAAACCCCGCAACAAGTACAACGTGACCGAAACTAAAATTCGAACACAAAGCGACTTTTGCAAACCAATATTTCAGTCGTAAACAATATTTCAGAAGTCCCATTTCGAAGTTGACAGCGAACATTACAATAGTAAAAAGGCAGGTGGAACACAAATTTCGCAACAAAGCACACATTCTAACATCAAATTTCCGACGTAAAATTTGTAACTCGTAACATTCCCCTTGGAGAGACAGAATTCTCCGAGGGTTTCGCGCCTGTTCCACCGATGAAGGTGAACGACAGTCTTTAAAAACAAAAGTTAAATCATGAAATGAAATATCAGCAAGAATAACGACATTGTATTTTGTATGCTGATATTTCTGCTCAATTACTGAAAAAATTAGCCGTGACTACGATTCATATAACTGGGTTGAAATATAGGCGTACTATATGTATATCGTGTATACCCTCTACATACGTACGTAAGTACGTAAGGGTGGAGGATAGTTTTTTATGCTTGAGGAAACCTCACCTGATGATAAGAGGCAACACAGAATTCCCTCATCATTTTATTCTTCTTAACATCGAATAATCTCCAGTAGGTATGATTTTAAAGTCTTTTATGATAAATAAAAAAAACTTAAGTTCATTTCTTTAAGTAAGTATTATTAGTTTAAACGTTTGATATAATAACTGTAGTCAATTCATAAATATTATGATCCCAGTACCTCTCCTTCACACAACACAACTAACAGCTCCGAGCTGCTAGGCAGACACCCACTTGCCTCATGCCTGCGCTAGGAAGGTAAACACTGGGACATTATTTGCACCAAAACGTCTCAAGATCTCAAAGTAAAATATGAAGCATTTCGCTCATATTATTACGTTCTGCTTCTTTCCGCAAACAGAGCATTCCCATTAAATCTCAATTTAATTGTGACGTGATGTGCAAGTATGTGATTTTACGACGCTTATTAACAGCACGTAGTTACGTATTTTAGTCTTTATTTGCTGTACGACAATCATAAGGTTTAGAAATGTTACGAACAAGTTACATAAGCGGTAATACTGTTGAAGTAACAGAGAAAAAGTTTTTAAAAGAAACTTTTTGGAATAAAATGGATACAAAAGAGTAACTATCATACACACTAATGAGATCGTTATATGAAAATGTACTGGTAACAAAAAAGGATGAGACAGAATATAATTAAATGTAAGCCTGCAAAATAGAAAAATAAAAAAATGTTTCTGAATTGTGTTAATGTAATAAGTTAGTAAAGTAGTGATAACCAAAAGGTTTCAACGTTGGACTCCGACGGGACCTGGGTTCAAATCCTTCCTGTACCTCTACTTTTCAAAAAATATTTGCGTATTAGAGTTTAATTCTTACTTGCTTCGGTGAAGAAAAATATCGTGAAGAAGCCTGCATACTTGAAAGTTGCCCATAATGTTCTCAAAGGTGTGTGAAGTCCGCCAATCAACGATATGTACTATGGCCTAAGCCTCTCACATTATGGTCTGCACGACCAGTGCCCCACAGTGGGACTAATAATGATGATGATGAATAATTATTATTATTGCAAAAAAATGTATATTTTTCAAGAGGTTTTGAATTTAGGATATCATCTGTACCTTTTGTCCTTTGTGGAACAAGGGATAGTCAAAGATAAAAAAATCTTTAAGGATCCATTTTATAGAATTCAGTGAAAAGGTGTAAAAAGGAATGATTACACTAAAAGCGTAGCTAAATTTTAGTCCATCGCTAACGATACACTTGTCCCGCGCCGCCTGTCCCGCGTCACCCCGGAAATCCCGGCTGAGGACAGTTTGATCCGAACAGCGTGCACACGCTAACCCCTGTCTATTACTCTTATTTATTACACGGGAGCGGTTTAAAACGGGTCATATGTATTAGTAGCGGTACAAAATACAAAAGATTACAATTTCAATTTTACTTCATCATCATCATCTCAACCCATAACTGTCCCACTGCTGGGACGGGTCTCCTCTCACAGTGTGAGGGGGTATAGGCCATAGTCCTCCACGCTGGCCAAGTGCGGATTGGTGGACTTCACACACCTTTGAGAACATTATGGAAAACTCCCAGGTGTGCAGGTTTCCTCACGATGTTTTGCTTCACCAAAGCAAGTGATAATTAAATATTAATACGCACATAATTTTTGAAAATTAGTGGTGCGTGCGGAGTTTGAACCCGGACTCTCCGGTTCGGCAGTCTAACGTTCAACCACACGGCTATCACTACTTTAACTTATTTAATACTAAATATTAATAAGTCAACACTACACACCCCGTCTGGGAACAAAAATTTAAACCATCATTCAAATTTCCGCCTCGTTGGGAATCACACCCAGAATAATACTTATAGCAATTAAACAGTGCAATGCCGGCAACAAGAAATTTTTTTATTTAGGTTTACCAAATTTAATTTTTTGTTATTTGTTAAGATGACCTTAATTAGGTCTAAAGAAAGAATTGAATAACGCTATTAAAATCACATCACATACAACTATAGGACCACCATGAACAATGAATCTTCAATAATGTAACCAAAATTGTGCTGCCGATGCCGGACTAATGATACCGGTTACACTCGATTATCGTTACCACCGACCGCGATTGACGTTGCCGCTACCGGTTGTTAATCCGCGATTAACGGATCGCCACACCCGGTCCTTTTAGTTAATACTTTGTTGATATAAAGTACTAGGGGTTGCCTGTGAACTCACCCGCGTGCAAGTACTTTGATTGCACCCTTATGACCAGAATGTTTTCAACAGGAATGTATACCTATCTAATCGTATCTATTATATTTATTTTTCTTGAAGTTAGTTATAGTGGTAGAATTATAGAAGAGTTAAAATACATAATAATTATGTAAGTGGGTATTAAAGTAATGTGGAGAGCGGGACTGTAGTACAAAAATAAACAGCACCAGTACCTAGTTACACTAGTAACAGTACTATGTGTAATAGTTTTATGTGTATTGGAACGAAGTTCCTTACGGCAGGCTTGGAGGGGATAGGGATTTTGCTGCGCGACCGAACTGAAAAATATGTGATAGTAAAACCATAAGCGTGGAAAAAAAAGTGCGTGGAATAAAAGCGTTAAATGAGACGTGCGCAGGCGCGACAGTCGCATACACAAGCGAGTAGTGTATAATACCTTTCTCTTTCTCCCTCTTTCTTTTCGTTCGCCGTTGCCTTCATTAGCCGAAGGAACTTCGTTCCTACCTGGTGTCCCACGACACAATTAGTTTTTTTGTTACTTTATTATTTCGGCCAAGAAATTGAAATATCATTAATCTAATCTCTGTTATCAATAACCATTAAGATTAATTATCATGTTGTCATCAAGTCGTATTAAACAATATTAAACACCTTTTACAAAATAAAATACATTATGTTCATTGTAGTCCAATTACAAAATTGAATCTGAACTGAATCGAAAAGTTCCATCGGAAAATGTGAATTTCATATGCTTATCAGCCCGGTCGGGAATTAATTGAAACTGGCGATCGATTATTTGGCAGGATCGGCCCTCCAACGCCCGTGCCTCCAATGATTAATCAATTCACTCATTTATCCGCCGCGCAATGTAAATAAAACCGTTTAAACCGCCGCGGAATTGCGATTTTATTAACGATCGCGGATTCGGGTGGGAACTGGGGCCGATTTCGGAAATGAAATTGAATTCATTGGTCGCTGTTGTATTGTTGTACAGTGTGAGGAGTTTCAGGTACCTACGTCATTGCAATATTTTATCGTCTGTTTGGGATACCGTAACTACATTAAGAACCAATTAATTATTGCAAATAGCCGCCAAAGAGAGAACGAGCTAGCTGATGGTAACCGTAGCCCATGGACATCAGAATATCAGCAATACCAACGGTATCACCAATGTGTATTATGCATTATAGTATATTATTTATACATATTCGAAATTTAGAAAGAAGAAGAAAAAAGAGAGTCGTTTGCTCGATAAATACAACAGCTACTATCAAAACACCTTTAGAAAGTAATATTTTCGTCTAAACCCCGCGTATTCTTAAGAAATTAATTAAGGTTCAACACTGAAAGTTAATTTAGAACAGCCCTTAAGTATCCCGCGTGAAACATGCCAAAGACTCGCAATTCCTCCACAATGTGTCGCGTGAGCAAATGTTTGCGCTGAAGTTAATTTGAACGAGGTTCTAACACGGGGATACGAACCTATGTACGTACATGCTTATAATAAATGGGGGATTAGTTGGATTCTGATATCATCCGGTGCAAGTAACAGGAGGATGGTTGATCATTTCGAAATCAAATAAATACATTTTTTGGTTCTTTGGCGTAAACACAAAAATTGTTTAGTTAACGCCCCACAGACGAAAGTAAATATAAAAAATAACACAGATCATCAAGCTTTTTCACACGGCCGCTCAAAAAAACGTGTGTGAATAGAGTGTGTGGTGGTGTGGATATATGTGTGTGTGTGTGTGTGTGGGACTGCGGGTGGTATTTATATTCTACCGTGACTTCAAAATTCCTGAAAATATTGAAATGTTTGGGAAATCATTAGAATCCTTACATCATCATCCCGAGACAGTGGCTATAATTTTAGAAAAAAAAAATATTCAGTTGTATTGCATTTTCTAATAGTGATTTTTATACGTAGGGGAAAATATTATTAAATCTTAATATTTAACGAAAGCAGTAAATAATAATTAATGTTGGGCCAATGGGCCAAGTGTATTAAAATTCAATCTCAAAATTCAAAAACAATTCAAGTTCACAGTACACAGTGCAAGTTCAAATTTCACAGTGCAAAAAGCATCCGCTTTTCACTTGCCCCAAAATCTCACCTAAGGTTCGCGGTGTAAATGGTTCCGTTAATTAATTTAATTAAATCGAGTGCCCCACGCCGCCCCACGTCACTCCACGTGGCCCCAAGCCGCGGATTTATCAAAGCTGAGTGTATGCTGGGTAAACGCTCGTGTATTCATTGGCTCATAAATTCATTGTTCACACCGTAGTTAGCGGAGAAAGGTTAGCGTAGATCATTCGCACCCTTAACTATCCCATGGCTGCGTGCACAACTTGAAAGTTACAGGCATTGACAAAAGGAAATAAAGGAAGGAAAGAAACTGGCTCTCAAGCCTGTACCCGAAACAAGAAGAGTCGTTTTATTGACTCAAGCAAGAGCGTGCTGGCAATCAGCGAACTTGTAAAACTAGAAATACCTACATGTAAAATTCAAACTGACAGCCAGTGAAGGTAGTGTTAGCCCAGTGGTTTCAACATAGGACCTCCGAACAAGAGAGTCTGGGTGCGAATCTTGCATGTATCTCTAATTTTCAAAAATTATATGCGAATTAGAAAATAACTTTAACTTGCTGCGACGAAGGAAAACAGGCGGAACCCTGCTTACCTATGAGTTCTCCATAACGTTCTCAAAGGTGCGTGACCTCGGACTCGGCCAGCGTTGTGGACTATGGCCTGTACCGATCACATCAGACAGAAGAACCGAGCTTAGCAATAGAAGGTTATGGGTTGTGAAGAGCAGATTTCAAAGTTAAGCCACCTCAATGTGAGAAATTTCAATCCAATAGGGTGCTGTAACAAAAATGGCAAGAGCGCCATTGTAGCTAAAATCCGGTCCGCTAAACGTTTTTATACCAAATACCTGCTCAAAAGAATTCCTAGTATCCGCTTTGTATCCGCTCAGTTTAATATTCGCGGCCGCGGTTTTAATAATGCGTTGTTTGGAACAATGCGGATTTTGCGGATTTAATTGTGGCACGTTGTGGATGTGTTCCATCCTCAAGTTCGTGTTATTGAAGCTCAAGATTTGACTTTAGCCAAGTCAAATATTTTGTTAACATGAGCTTTTTAAACAAAAAAAGAGTTTTAGAAGAGTCACACTAACATTAAAAATACATGAAGAGGATAAGTTGATTAGTCAAATCAATTCTTCAATTGGATTACTAACTGAAGTAAAAATGAAATTTAAGTTTTTTTAAATAATAATAATAAATATACGTTTACACACTCAAAGCTCCTCTGTGCTCAAAGCCCTGCACTAGGATTCCCTGTGTCGCGGGTGGCATTTACAACACAAATAACACATAACACTAACACCCACGACTCGAATAATAATTGAACTGTCACATAACTGTTTACACCCAACCCGGGACCCCGTGCTTCGCAAGCAAGGCCGCTACGAACTAGGCTACGAGTTAAATAGGTCGAGTCGAGTCGTTAAATATACGGATGATCCAACATAATCATCAAAATTTCCTCTTTTTCCTTGCCGCCACTCTCCCAGGGTAGCCAACCCGTCGCGAGCGAAATTCCATTTGGAGCGAGCAGGATAAAGATATCGTGTTCAATTTCCGATAGCAGTATTTATGGGGCTGGTGATGTTTCGGTCTCGCTCTGTCGAAGCTGATTTATGCGAAGCAGATCAGCGATACCAATATCCTGTCGGTGCGTTATTTAGAGTCAACCATTGTAGTCTTGTAGTAAGTCTATACGTTACTAGTTAATACTAGGTTATTTACTCTGTTTCTTCTTCTTTCTTGAACGGCAACATCTGTACGCCTTAGGTGCAACTGATTTCCATGGGAAACGGTGACCCGTTACCATTGGATGGCTCGTGTGCATAGAATATAATATAAGAAAAGTTATAATAATTTAAAATATGTATCTACTTACTTATAAAAACACATAAGGATAAGTTAGTTTATCTTTATACAAGTAACGATAAAAATTTAGTAATTTTTCAGTTATTTAAATCTAAATAATTCGGGTTAGGTAATTTCGCTCGGTTGTACGGAACCCTACGTTTGCGAGTCCGACTCGCTCTTGAACGGCTTTTATCTTCCGCTAATTAATATATTTATGAAGTAGTATTAGTTTACCTATTTTACAACTGTATTATCTACTTGGGAGTAATCGAACCTGAAACCACTTATCCCCATGATCCCCACTAACAGCGCTACAGAGTTAACATTCCCGTAGTTTCTATCTATTATTCAACCTTATTACCGAGCAATAAAGCCCACAACAGTCAGTGAACCTATTAATCATCGTAGTGAGTGATTAGTGCGTCAAACGCCCAAGGTATCGGATATGAAATTGGGGCCCAAAGGGTATTGTGCTACATGATTGACGTTCTCAAGTTTACCTATTATGAGAGTAGTTAATAACTAAGGGTGTTCTATTGTTCGAAGGGTCAATATTCACTTATCATGTGATGAGTAATGTTACGTCACGCCTCATTTTAGTGTTAGTATGCTGGAATATATTTGACACTTGGGAACAGAGCCGATTAAGATTAGAGTAAGAGCCCAGAGCGATCTGACATAAAACTTTTGTCAGACGCTTTAAAGTTCCATTCACCACGAACTTTAAAGCATCTGACAAAAGTTTTGGCCCATGGAAAGTGTCTGACAGTTATGGATACTATTTAAGAGTAATATTCTACAAAACATATATGTATAAAAATCAGCCATGTGAAAATAACTGAAGTAGCTTTTACTTTTACCTGCCTTTCTTATTGGTACCTGCCCAGGTGTCACGAGGTGAGCTTCCACAAGCACGCAGGGTATTCAAAGAACATGGACGCTACTGAGAAATTAAGGTTTCATCCATGTAAAAATAAGTTATGTCTTAGTTATGAAGTGAGATCAGTGCCCAAAGGCCATTTATGGGTTGAAGCCATATTTCATGATACAAACATGGATCAGTAACAGTTGAATTACATATATTACATAGTAGATATATTTACCTAATGAAACAAAGAATCCATTCGCATCTCGTAAGACCAGATGCAGAAACAAAAATGGCCGCCCAAACGTAACCTAATCTCCGGGGCAATTACAAAAATTAACACAATTCCCGCAATCTCGCAAATGATTCCGGACCTCCTTATTGGATTCCCGGGGGCGTGGCAGCTATTGTTAATCACGCCGGGATTACCGATGTCCCGGGATGGCCGCGGGATTATATGGGATGACGTCTTGTTTATTTAGTTGCGCAATTTTTCCTCTCCCGTTGAGTGGAGGCATGATGAGAGATTGATTCCCTCGGGGAACTGTTTTTACGCTCGTCAAGATGGGTTACGGGGTTTATTGCGGTGGGGTTTGTGGGTTTTTCGGACTTGGATGTTTTCTTGAGGCGTTCTGATGAAAAATTCCTTGAAGTTCTACCTTAAGTGAATTGCATCAAGTACCTAAACTGTAATAGAGGTACGAAATAGAAATCCTATTTGATTGTAATTACTTTTTGTGCCTAATTAAAAAAAATATTAGCATTTTGCAAGTCATTTCTATATCCCTACTAATATTTTAAATGCGAAATGTAACTCTGTCTGTCTGTCTGTTACGCTGTCCCGCTTAAACTTCTCAACCGATTTTGATGAAATTTGGCACAGACAATCTTTAGACCCTGAGAAAGGACATAGGCTACCATTTATTGTGAAAAAAGGGATGAAGAGCTTGAAATAGAGGTTGAAAGTTTGTATGGCATTTCTTAATTTTAAAATATAAAACCATGAAACCTTATATTTAAGCACTTGATAAGACGCATTTATAATATTAGTAGGGATTAGTAGGGATAGTGTGAATTATCCAAAATATATAACTAAATCTTTGCAAACCGAAGGAATAAGTTTCCCGAAGCGAAGCGAGGGCGGGTCGCTAGGAAACTATAAGTGGGCAAAATTTCATACGCCATCGTTCACCGTCCACCGTCGCGCATTTGTTGTTGTTGTGCGTTGTTCATTTTCAACCCTAAACATATCCACAGACCTCATCGCAGTACCTAACAAACTAAAAAGAGCTAAATGTTCTCTGAACTACGACGTCAGCGCCCGTTCGAAACAGCTGACATCTGAACCAACTTGCACTGTCGCTGGCATCGCGACCTCAACAAAATACTCATACTATTGTGTATGCAGTTCCTTTTTACGTAAATATAGTCGACAATACGTAGTAGTTGTCACAGTCACCATGGATATAATGTTAGTCATACCACTGGATCACTGATGGTCCGGCCAGGAAATAATAAATATAAAATAATAAAGTAACGCTGCACACTCAAACATCAGTCAAGAATAGAACCCGGTACCACACAAAAGCCGTGGCCACAACTAGACGTATTTGTAACGAACGGCGCGTGTATCTGAAATTATTTGCCATTTTTAATTACATGAAACCGCACACCGCATCGCAGTATCGGAAACGGGGAGAAATGAACTCGGCGGTCGAGACAACCGCACCAGTTCGGGAACAGCTGACGGGAAGCACACACTCATACGGTGAGTGATATTACATGTTATCCTCATATTATATCTATTCAAATTATAATTTAAACTAATAAATCCGCTTTCCCTTCGGAAATACTTATAGTTTACGTATAGGCAAGAATATTAAGTGTTGATTGAAACGTGTTTTCCTGTGAAAATGAGATATTTTTTTTATAAGTATCACTCCAGCCCTTCACCTAATGTCATCGAACCGCAATTGGAGCAACTCCAAAGCAGGACAAACAAACAAACAAACAAACACACTTTCGCATTAATTATATTCGTATGGATTGTAACTAATAAGACATTTAAGAAACATATCTTCCAGTGGTAACTATTTATTAACGCAATAGATTCCATGTCAACGATTATAACACTTTTTATTTCTTCGTTTCTCTCGATAATTTCAGAAACTGCTTAAACGATTTGAATGCCGTTTACACTGACATTGTACCTATTAAGCTTAAGATAACATTTTTAATGTTTGTTTTATTTCAATTTGTTTACCACAACATACGAAACGAATAGTCTAAAACAAAAAGATTTATACTAATTGAAAAATAACAACATTTTTCGAGTGTGCTGTGGTGTCCGTATAAGGTACCGAAGCGGCGCGCACACAAACAAACATGTTTAAAGATTATATAATGACCTGTATCTAGACAGACCGTCACCGACGAATAGAACATCGTCATAGTTTCTATTTATATCAGTAGATATTCGCAATCCACAGTTCGGCTTTGACTCAAAGCAACTTCCGTCAAGCGTGAAACGAGATCCACTGCGTCTGTCCGTCCGTAGCCCCACAATACGTGGATTGATTGAGATTGAAATACGACACGAGTGGTCAGACCGCGAGATGGTAATATACCACCGACTAATAATAAAAATTAAATTGAATAATTAACGCTTACACACTCATACCACATACCCACACTAACCTAACCTACCCCACTAGGATCCCTGTGTCGCGGGCGGCATGGAAAACTCAAATAACCCATCACTAACACCCATGTCCCCAACAAATATTTATCACATTTGCCACGGCCGGGAATCGAATCTATTTATCTGTACGTTTGTCACGGAACTTATCCCAGAATCGTGTCCGATTTGGGTGCAGTCTTCGCTATTGTGGTAAGCTTCACGTACACGTCACGTACACAGTCACGCACACTTCACGCACGAAGTCGCGGGCACAGCTAGTTCTAATAAATTTGATTGCTTTACATGTCTTATATGCGTAACAACGTGAGTAAACTTTACAAATAAATACCATGTTTGTCCAACTGTCCAACAAACCCGCATGGGCTTTAGCTGTGAAATGCTACACACTCCTACCTACAATACGTACGGTTGGCAACAGCGGTTTTGGTTAACAGTCCAGCCGTGCAAAAAAGATAAATATAAGTAAAAACTTAAAACCCAACTACTTTGTACTAATATGAATACTGAAAATTTACATGAGCATAGTTGGTAAAGCCGTCGGTTCTGGTTTTTATCGTCAGATAGCAGGTTTTAAGCAATGTCAGATGATCTTATTGGCCTTCACGCGGTATAAAAACTTCCTACACTGGGGTTGGCCACTAACCCCTCCACTAAACCGCATTGGAGCAGAGTGGTAAAATATGCTCTAGGCCTCCTCAAAGGGAGCCATTAATGGGTCGAAGCCAAGCCATTAAACACATTACCCTAGTTTGCGTTGCACAGTCAAAAACAGACATGTTACAGTAACGCAATGGCATTGCAAAGTGGACCACAGCTGGCCACTACATTCTTTCTATCAGACCTATTATCTAATCTGCGGTGTAGTTGAGACCCAGTCTAAACTTATCAGTTTACAGGCAGTACTGCGCCGTGGCTCCGGTTACGGGAATCGAACCCGCATACCGCACTAACCACTTACTAACTAACGCTTCCTGGTCGCACGCTGCGTGTGAACGAGACTACCAACAATACTACCGATACGACAGTGTGATTTTTATTATTATAGTAATTTTTATTTGTCAATACACGGAGACAGATGGGTTTGTAATGATGTGAAATGAAGTTTATTCAAAGTGTTCTTTTACAAACACTTTTCGAAAATCAAACTACGCCATCGGTTTTACAGATCCCTACTGTGAGTGGTCTTGGAAGAACAAGCGGCAAAAAGCTCCCAAGGAGTTTTTTCTACTCACCAATAGTAGTGTTTCGTCTACGGAATAATTAAGATTTACTTGCTGCACTTTGGTAAAATCAATACTTAA
The DNA here is from genome assembly GCA_905404295.2 of Ochlodes sylvanus. Lineage (NCBI taxonomy): Eukaryota > Metazoa > Arthropoda > Insecta > Lepidoptera > Hesperiidae > Ochlodes > Ochlodes sylvanus. The sequence continues at coordinate 10,471,840 of FR990144.1, forward strand.
GCCTAACTTAAAAATTGTAGCCTTCATCAATGAGACTATCATACAAAAAAATAGTTTTCAAGTTCCAGAAATTACCGCATACAAACAAAAAGAACTTTATTATATTAGTTAAGGTATACGTAAAACTGTCGATCACATTTGATATCGTTCGATAGCAGTCGTTAAACCACGTCAGAAGCCTTCGGCTGGCATAAAACCTTCCAAAGGGGTTGGCCATTTAATGCAAATTTTACTCAGTGAGACAGTTTTTTTGCTGTCAGTGTCTTGCTTGAAAAACTAAGAAGCTTTTGAAGCAAGAACGACAAATGTTACACCCGAAATAGCACAAATATATAAGGAAAAGTATATTAAAATTCCTACCATATGTAACCAGAAGTGATACCGAGTGAGACATAAATAAAATAGAAGCGGAAACAGTACCGGGGTTTACGATGCAAATTCTGTTCAAAGGAAGTGTATGAATTTAGTTTTAGTACTTTTTAATTGCGGAACTTGATAACTACTAATAATTTTAATGATTTATGAGAATTACTTTTGATTTTGGTCCATAAATTAATGGCTTGTAATACTGATTCAATTGGTAATTTTTTATTATGTAAATGTGATATTTACTGATTTATAGATCTGTATTTATAGATCATTATGATGATCATTATATTTATAATGTGTCGAAAAAAGCTGAGAGCTAAGCTTACGAATTCAATAAATATTGAGTTTGAATTTATGTAAATTCAATAGCAATTGCCTCGAACCATCTTAGGGGATTAATCTTAATCAATAAACAGTACAAGCCGACAGAATTAAGGTTAAATAATCTTATTGAAACGATATAACTAATAAGTCCCGTAATCTCCCTGCATTCAGGCCACGCCGCCGGCTCACGGCGACAGGAGCAAAGGTACTTACCGTAAATGGTGAGGGCCGAGGAATCTTGGTTTCAAGATGGCGCCCCAAATATGGTGCCGCGAAATGGCGGACGCACGTGCGTTCCAATTCCCCTTACGGGATGCGTCGCTTTGTTGATTAGGCGGGATATTTAATGGATGGGGTTTTGGAAGAAAGCGTATTGAATGACATTAACGTATAGTATTGTTTGCATTGTATTTGAAGACCCCGTAACCTAGTTGGTAGTCCTGCGAAGCGAGGGTTACCGGGTTCGATGTGTTATGGATTTGTAAAGGAATAAAGAACACTGATCTTTATAAACAGTTCGCTGTTGATTCCAGTATAAATCTTTACCACCATCTTCTGAATAAAAATGAGCGGTACAGAGTGGAAGCCTGTAAATACATTAATACCAAGCTTCAATTTAAGGGTAGATAAAGTCCCGTATCCCCTTAAATTTTAATCAATGTCAGATTGGTTTTAAATAATGTCTTATGCAGCAGCAAGAAACTCTTATGTGACGTGTCAAAGAACATACGCTGTAGGTATAAAATGAAAAATAAACGCGTCGTGGCGGAGAGACAGGATGGTAAACTAACGGTCTTGACCATCTATCCTGTCAGTTAAAAATCAAAGAGGTTACCGACGTAAAAATATTAGTAGAATTTCAAAACTGTGCACGAAAACAAAAGATTTTTCATAAATAAAACCTACTCGTAAATGTATGCATGGAAGTTGCGAGTTGCCTACAGGTATTACATAAACTATAATTATGGTGTAGTCTTGACAATAGTTCCACAGACAAGTTTAGTACAAGCAGTTGGAGAAACTACGCCTACAGCGTAATCCCACCCGATCCTCTTATATTGAAAAGCTTACGGATACTCTTCAAAGTCTTAAAACGGCAATTAAATCTTTTTACGAGCAATCAAGGCGTACTTTTCTTACTTTGTTGTTTGCCCCAAGTAAAGAGAAAAATCTGTCTATTTTTATAAAAAAACAGTGTGTTTTAAATTGTAGGGTAGGTACAGTCACGAGCAATAATATATACATTGTCACGTTTTCTTTAAAATATCTTAACTTGTACCAATCTAGAAAGAAGTGAACACAATCTTTCTAAATTAACTAACCATTAAACGATGTCGTTGTTGTTGTTCAAGTTAAGATAGATAGATAGATAGATAGATAGATAGAATTAATAATTAAGACGGATAACAATCCGTTCCTATAGGTTTACCCAACTAACATAATACTTACTTTTGTTTAATAACGATATTAAGTTCTATGTATTTCATGGATTAAGCAGTTATAGCTACTTATTAAATTATACTAAAACTACTCGTCAGATCTCACTGAAATTTAAATGGGACCATATGACAAGCACCAGCTTTCGTTGATAAAGAGAATCATCAAAATCGGTATACCCAGTAAAAAGTAGTGAGATAACACACATAAAAAAAAATGTCGAATTGAGATCCTCCGCTTTTTTGAAGTCTGTTAAAACCGGCAGCAGTGTGTGACACGTAACTCATATCGTATCGTTGTCCGGATCCGTTATTTTTGTAACGTCAAGTAGTTACTTGTACCGCATGACAAGGTTTTACGACGCCATTGTATTTCAACTACAGGCTGGCTGCTGCTGCGACCTACATGTTTGCCATAGATAACATATTGTTTGCACACGTGATTCGGTGAGGACGGGCGTTGACATAGTTAACCATCATTACAGGTTATAAAGAAGTAATCTAAGACTAACAAAACGCTTTCTATTGGACTAAAACGTTAGAAAAATAAAATTTGTTCAGCAGTATTAGCTTTGTTCAAAATTTTTTTTGTTCTTATTGTTGGTTGAGCAGAGACTTCTTGATGGTAAGTGGTCGTCGTCACCAATGGACATACTATTTGGTCTTTAAGTCTCTAGTCTATCTGTTATTAAGGCCTTCTGGGCCTAATGGCTTCTAAGTGCCAATTTATCTATACCCTTCGAAGGTCATGAAGCCGCTAAATAAGATAAGATACACCAGACCTAAGTAACATACTTGGAATTTTTCGCGTCATATAGTCGCTGCTAATGTGCGGACTCCATTAGGCATCTCGTATAAATCGCCGGCGAGACGCCGTAACTTAGAGCTAAGTGCACGGCCAATTTTTCAAGTAAATCTACCTGGAAACCCATGTGTGTTACTAGCGTTGTAGCTAAGAAATCTACAACTCATCTTGCTGAGTAACTATGGAGTAATAATGAAAATATTTTCTGCATCGGAAATCCCATGGAACATTGTTCTGTGGGAAAACCTGCCTCTTAGAATTTTCCAGTGTGAATAACACTCGAAAATTGTTAGACGTGATTAATTAAACTGAGATTTTTGTATGTTCCCTGATTGAATACTAATGAAAACCGCACCCAAATCAGTTAAGCCGTTTCTGAGATTAGCGCGCACAAAGATACCGAGAAACAGACAAGACTTGATCAAATTAGCAAGCACAATTTCTTACCTAACTCATATTACAAATGCGAAAGTCAGTTCGTTACGATTTCGCGCCTTAACCACTAATTTTATCGATCTTAAATTTCGCTTATTCTGAAAAGCCCAGAGAAAGACATGGAGTAACTTTCACCCGTTTAACACGAGCAGGACCGCGGGTAAAAGCTAGTGACGATATAATCCAAACATAAGTATCTACTCATCACAAGTGATGATCTCATAGTGATATTTATAAATCGATCATCACACAAACAATCGTAAACTGAGCGTAAACACATCGATACACCGCGTAAACATTATCGCTCGTTACTAACCGCGGTACTGACGAGGTACGAGTACCGTCCTTTGATACCGCAGTAGAGAACTGTTCACTTTGAAGTATTTAATAAATTTTTTATGTGGAATCAGATTGAGCACTACCGTGCAGTTAGCTCGGAAAAGACGTTTGTAACATTTGTCACAATGTCGAAGAATATATTTAGGTATAAACAATGTGGTCAACAAAATTCACTAATTACTTTCGTGATGTTCTGTGATGAACTCTCATAAAAGTAAATAAATAAATTATAAATGAGCGTACACGTTCATACCCCCGCACGTGTCTGTCACATATATATCTGCGCCGGGAATCGAACCAAGAACCCTTTTCAGCCAGGGTCAAGTGACACTGCAGGTACCAACTAGACTACGGGGCCGTCAAAGGAAGTCGAAGAAAGCTCCTTCTCTTAAATCAAGTTCGACTCCCACATGTAAACATCTATTCATCTTTGATCAATCGTTATTATAAACACATCGTTTATGATCGATGTGTGAACGAAACGCTCATAGCCTGGGGGCGTAAGTAACAGCGGGCGCGATTAGTAGCGATGAACGCTACTAGTACGGAGTACTATTACTTAATCTGTGCTAGTAGTAAAATTTTTTGAGCGCTTCCGTGAAGGCGTTCCGTATTCGGGTGGCTTAAAAGTTTTGACACTGGGGTTGGCCACTACCCTCCACTAATTCACACTGTAGCATCGTGGGGAAGCATGCTCTAGGCCTCTTCAGTTTGGCGATTAATGGGTTGAAGCCATGTGTGAAGTCGTCACACAAATAAAAACCTATTACCTGCGTAAATAACTGTCCCGATAGAATAAAATAGTGGATACAAAAAAAAAACAGTAAAAGACATTGCGTGAATCCAGTCCGTCTAAATAATTCAATGTATTATTCAGACAACATATTTCTCATGGTGTACCGTAATCCCTGGAGTCAGTTTCTAGGTATGGTCAGACGGTCGGTCGGTGCCGAGTCCGGTTCAATCGATCCGTCCTGATTGGTCATCGAGTTACGTTAATAGATCTTAGAAGCGGGCATGAATCAGAACGTATTTTTTCGACAAGCAGGAAATAATTCATATAGATGCCATAATTGGATGCCTATAAAGGAGGATCTTATGTGCTTAAGTAAATAAGTACGTTTTCGAAAACTTTCGCAGGCGACGACCAAGTTGAAATGGAACGATATGCTTAACTGCTGGTGTGTCTGGAGTCTTGGGGATCGGAGTCACTCGAGAGATCTTCCATTGCCAAAAACTTATAAAATAAATTTATAACAAACGTTGTTTCAACTGGGCAACCGCAGTTTCTATGCCGATCCATGGTTATATTAAAAACATGTCATTAGTGCGTCCAACATCCTCGACTTCATCGCTACTGACCATCAGGTGGGAGCGTAGACAAGTATTGACTTATCTTATGTAAAAAAATTTGATACAGTTAACGATAAGCCTCAACTTAAATTATGTAAAAAAAAAATAACTTTGAACTCTACTTCATTACAATCATGTAAAGATTAAACTGTGTTTAAAAGTTTATAAAATTTCGTAGCATATGGCGCTAAATGAACTCCACACAAAAGTCTTTATTAGTGAAGATGAACAGGTATAATTCCGAAGGTTGTGACTCATTTAATGGTTATTTTATTACTTTTGAAATCATCATTTAACAGGCGTTGTGACGTGAATTATTATAAATTCTTCGAGTCTCCATAGAAAAGGAATGTAAAACATTTTAATGGAGTTATATAAGTTGTTTAAAAATAAAATTACTTCTGTGTTCGAAGATTATGGCGATATTCTAGCGGAGATATTCTTAAATCATAAAACTTTATTTACTTACTTTATTAAGTCATTAATATTACAACTGGTGTTTTATCTTTCTGTGAAGCCCGTTTGGCTACCTACTGCCTGCCTGATTTAGCTGCTAAACGACTTTTCGTTTTCTGGACTTGAGAGGTAGCATTCTCTTATCTCCTTCTTGCCTGACGCCGAGTCGGTGATGCCTTTGGTGGTGTGATCACTTACCATCGTGTGAATGAATTTTGCTACGTACAAGCAAATTGTGGAATGAGCTTTCTTCTGAGCTATTCCCGGAGCGCTATGGGCTGGTGTTGCACTGGCAACTCCTCTGGTGTTGCTCGTGTCCATAGGCGATGATGACCACTTACTATCAGGTGGCTCGTCTGCTATTCGCCAAATAAAACTCGCCGAATAAATCGCACACGAAATTAATCGTCTATATAATGACCCATTTTCATTTTCGCGGCGGCTGAAACACCCAAATATTTCGCTTACATACTCGTATTAGTCTGTATGTTAACAGAACGTTAGTAAAACACAAAGTTCCTCAGAGAATCTAATTTCACGGGACAAATAGCATGATGGAGGTAAAACTGATCATCTGGGATCTGTCAAATTTATTTCAAGTACAGGATTAAGGACTGGATCCTAATCCTAACTTCAGGCGAAATTGATTTCGAAGCTGAGTTTATCTCTACACTAATTGCAAAAATTTGATGAAATAAATTGATTTGTTCTACCAATCTACATATATATCGGTGTACAGAGTACATACTGTGTATACATAATATCTATTCTTATATAATAACTAGTAACAACCTCGCTTCGCTTCGGGAAACCTGTCCCTTAGAACCCAAGTCCAAAATTGTTAAACGTAACCAGCGCACGAATTTATTTTCACGCGCGTTATTTTTCATTTTGCGAAAAACTTTAATATATTATACATATAAACTTTCCTCTTGAATCATTCTATCTATTAAAAAAAACCCCACCAAAATCCGTTGCGTAGTTTTAAAGATCTAAGCATACATAGGGACAGAGAAAGCGACTTTGTTTTATACTATGTAGTGATACCAAAATATTTCAAATAGGTTATAATTATAACTGTCTTGTTGAATTAGTGTCTCCCTTCACAATTTTCAATATTCCGGCCAAATGTGTAATGACAGACTTCACACACCTTTAAAATCCCTACCTTGAAGTTCTAAATAATGTATACCTCAGGCCATAATTACTGGTATTATAACATTTCCGTGAGCCTGCCTGGTAAGCTTTGCTTCAATCTTTCCTCTAGCACGAATAACCCGCTAAAAGACTTATCATGTTCCGACTAGGGGCTCAAGAGCTAGTAGGTACTTTCTTATATCTTCTCTCGTCTGGGAAGGCATCGGTGATAAATTCGGTGTTAGCAATGAATTTTCAAAAAGCAATACCTATTAACGTTATCTTTGGTGTTACTGACATCCATAAATACCGGTGAACACTTGCCATCAAGCAGCCGATCTGGTCTGTCTGCAATTAGTTGAGGAACAATCCAAGGCTAGGTAACCAGGAGCTCATAAATTATGCAGCCTTGTTGTTTCTACAGCTTGTGGTAAACATCATACTAAAATGTTCTCAGACAATTTTTCCACAACAAAACACAACGAGCAGGTGTGACGGTAATTTTAGCACTCGGCAGTAAATCTAGGCCGAAGTAGGTCATGCTTAGAGTGGCTAGCTTAACAAAAGGCACTTGGTTGTGTCTCAGCAATTACTGCCCACGCGGGGCCACGCGGTGGTACGTTGCGACACGCAACAACAACAACACTGGTTACCATTTACGTCAACTGACCGTCAAGAGGAAAGGTTTTAACTGTCAATCGTTGGAGGTTTTAATGGCGCTTAAATGATAGTACGAGTATGAACGCGGTTATGCGTAAGAAGACTTTTGGATGATAAACAAATAACGCGGCACACTCATAGCCCCACACTACGATACCCTATGGGGTATTATAGTATGCATGCACTCACGACATATCGTGGGTGCATGAACTACACACAAAGAAATACACCCACCCAGACCGGGAACAGAGATTTAAACTCATCATTCAAATTTCCGCCTCGCTAGGAATCGAAACCAGGAGTCTTTTCGAGCCCTTTGAATGGCAGTTCGAAATGGTAACCATTGTGCCGATAATAAAACTCATTTTATCTGTGTATGGCTGAGTGTGTGTGTGTGTGTGTGTGTGTGTGTAAGTCACGTTAGGTGGTTTACGAAAATAAGTCCTCTTCAAGATGTATTTTCAATTCAAAGAGTAAAGATATAATTATGTGGAAAGAAAGCTTATATTAGCTCACCACACCTTATAATAAAAGCTTACACAAATGCGCAGCTCTCAAGTAGACACTTGACATGAATTATTTGGAAATCAGGAATGTCGACAGGCTGCTAAATGTCAACAGTTCTATTGTGAATTATAGTGGTAGAGTATGCTAGGCCTCCAAAGTTCTCAGGAGATACCCGCGCTCAGTAGAGGGCCATTAATAGGTTGAAGCCAGGAATAACGTTCCTTTAGGCTTTACGATAGTCGGCGAATAAAAAAAACAATTCAATTACATTGTTTAGGTAAACAAAAGCGTCTATATTATCCCTAGTGAATGGCGACCGTCGCCCGACCACAGCACGACCGCCTCGCCGAACGGTCGCGAGCAATAAATCTATTAGTTTTGACTGGATCGCTCAGCTACAGGATGCTCCGAGGCCGAAACAGTTCACAGATACAGGATGTTTATATTACTGTTCACGGACAATTCGTCGGTTTGGGCTTGTTGGCCCATTCCGTTGATTAGAAAATTGGTGATGATTTGATCCTGTCGGTGCTGAAGTGAAGCTTGAGATCTGGTTCCAGAGTTAGGTATTTAATGAGGCCTATGAGAGTTTTTGTGAGCGTTAGTTTAAATTTTATTTGAACTGTTAGTCAAAGTAATTGATGAACAACTTATACTAATTATCTAAACACCTACTTACATTAGGTATGAAAAATTGATCTTAGTAAAATATAAAAATCAGAAAACAATTTAAGTTTGACAGTACAACAATTGGTTAATATGTACTAAAACTCAGATTTGATAAAAGAAAGAACTGAAAGAAGCCTAGGCTGTCTAATCCTTATAATTAGGGACCTAAAATCTGGTTCCAAACTTTTAGAATCCATTTGAATTCGTAAAAGTGAGTCAGTGCAGCTTAAAAACCAGATTCAATCCATTCTACACTCTATTCCAAGTCCATAGAACACAGAATCGAAGCACAAGCACAATAAGCTCTGAAAAATATTTCGGTACAAACGCATCCCTCAGTAACTGTTCTATAAACTAAAACTACAACTCGTAGACGATTTAAATCTCTATCCGTACGAATCAAAGTCGACATTCGAATGAAGTGTTAAAAGCAAATACAGCGTGATTCGAACGGTTGCTGCAAATAAGATAATAGAATGCCGGAAATTGTTTGACAGGCCAAAATTGAATTCTATTGCTCTTTGCTTTATGGTGCCATGTAGAATGACTGTGCACGGGTTCTGTATTATTTTAGTTTGAGGGTTGCTTCGAAAGACAAAATTTAATTTTCTTAGAGAATATGATTCGTATTAAGAGTCTTCAGATGTAAATGAAACTGAATGTCTGTCTGTGATTTCGAACTAACTGTTTCCTCAAGTGCTCATAGATATTTACACGGTACTAAAACACAAACAGACTTTTATTTATTTTTTGTTTGTCTGTATTACTGTGTGTCCGGACAAATGTTTGAAACGGCTGAACCGACTTTAACAGAACTTTTACTGGATGGATTTTTATCCTCACGACGTTGATATTTATGTTTTTTTATATGTGTTGTCCGTGCCAACCCCGACACAGGGGAGTCGGTAGGAATGAGCGTGTCAGCGATTATTTATTTATCCGCCCGAAAACAATACCAGCGCTAGACAGGCATGAATATAAAAGTACACTTGCGCACACAAAGATAAAAATTTGTCGACGCACGATACCGCACTTACATCACAAAAAACATTTTAAATAAAAAATCCGCCCAAACCGTGAAACCACAACTTTATTTCACATCAAACTCCGCGGCGCACAGTCGCGTACAAAAGTACAAATTACACAGCACTCGGCCAGTCGGAACATGAACGCAATAATTGTTGCGTCAAATATTTCGTTTGAGTTTTTTTTTTCAACGAAATTTCGAATTTCGACTTTTATCGCGAATATTTTGTGACATTCGAAAATATGTACAGTCACGTACGGAATGCGTTGGAGATTAATATGAGTAACTATGTTATGTGAGCGGTGACAAAGACTATAAACGAATTTTTATTACAAATTATTTCGCGTTGAATAAGTTATTTGTTCAACATGGTTGCCTATATTATATTGTCCTTTATTTTTTTTATTTTACAAGTGAAACCTTTGCATTATCTTTCGGCTAGTTAGTGTAATGAGTTTAACTAAATTAGTACTTTACGATCAATATTAATGTTTACCGCAAAAAACGTTTTTTCCTATCGTCTCTCGTATCAATGTCACTTACACCAAACCCTTACCCATTTCTAGAGAACGATTGCTGAACCAATAAAGCTTCGATGTGAACATACCTGCAACAAAAAATACAAAGTCAGACAAACGAATACAAGTCTTAAACGACCGGATTCTTGAAATCACTTATCAGAGAATTAGCCAGGCTCGTTATTACATATAACGAGGGCCGATCAAAAGCAATTGAGAATTTCCGCTCCCGAAACTCTCACAGCGTCCTTACGACCTTTTCATTACCGTAACGAGGTATTAAGTAGGTACCTGCACTGTCTCCGCACAAAGTGTGTCTGATACTCGGTGTCATTAGCGTGATGCTCGCGTATTGGGGGCTGGGATCTAATTTATTACACCAGATCGTTTCGACTGATACGATTTTGTGATTTTTTGCTATAAATTTTAACCTAACCTAACCGGACTAAGTAAATTAATAGTTTACTTAGTCCGGTTAGGTGACGGTGTTAGAACATTAGTTGGTTAGTTTGTAAGTATGAGGACTGGGACAGGGACTGTTAGTGAATGTTGTTGTTAGTAATAGTCCAGTTAGTAAATGTTAGTAAGAGTCTCGTTATAATTCGGTCACAGATGTGTTGCTACCCTTGAGGACTGAGATGGTCGCCTCTAAAAAGTAATTACTAGACTAGGTAGAGCCTAGGTTCTACTACCAAGTAATTGTTGACAAATGATCAATTACATTACTGTTAGTGATTATCGCGGGACACTTCCGTGTTGTACTGTTTTTTTATTGTTTTGACTTTACTTTTCACATTTTATTTTCCGCTTTGCTTTTCAAAACCCTAAAATACTTTTCTCTTTTTTACGTGGCAAATAACGTTAAACATAACAGTTTACATTGCGTAGTATTGAGTAAGAGTGTGCACAACTTTTTCCCACGAAAAGTAAACAAAAACGTAAAGACCAGCGCCAGGGACGTGCATCAGTCAGCAGGGCGGTAACATTAGTCACGGTGACAAGTCGCAAGTCAGCGCTGGTCTGTTCCGGCCCATTTTTTGCGTCGCTCTCAGCTGCGTGGAGGCGAATTTGTCATCGACGTCAGCACTCGCCGGCCGGTGCAACGACCTCTCAACTATCGTGTTTTCATTGTTCACGCAGAATCGTTGCGGAGATTTTTGTGATATTAAAAGAGAACTGGGGTTCTGTTGGAGATAATCTTTATACGGATTATAAAATGTGGCCATATCTGAGCTTTAAATGGTTTGCAGCTGAAGTAAGAACATTGTATTGTGGGAAACTTAAATTCATTTTGTTTTATATATCTGTCATCTATGTATGTTATCTGATTTGATAATTAATAAATGCTGCTTACAGAATACCGAACTTAAGTAGGTATTCGTGAGCTTGTAGATATTTATTTATTTTAAGCGGATGGCCTGTGTGGCTCAGTGGTTACCATGCCGGATCGCCATTTCGAGGGTCCTAGATTCAATTCCCAGAGAGGCGGAAATTTCAATGAGTTTAAATTTTCGTTCTTGGTCTGTGTGAGTTCTTGTCTTTTTTATTGTCCATGGTACCCACGACGCATGGAATCCTAGTGTGGGCTGTGAGTGCGGAGCGTTATTTATTAAGTGACTTAGCAAAGGTAATTTCTTTCTTCTTATTTTCAAAATACAAGCGTATCGAGTGCTCAAGAGGTCGAGCTTAAACGCCTTATTTGAAGCAATAACAAAATTCACTAAAGGCTGTGTCCATCGTACGGCGCGTTAAAAGAGCGGGACAACAATTCTCTGCACTCCCGCGTTACGAGTGTAAGGTACACGTAAGGACAACGCTACTTACGCAACGTTACGCACAAAAGGCGAATTTGTCGTAAACGTGAAGCGCAACGACCCCGTTTGTTCCCAGTTTTTGCGCGACCGAATTCCGTCCAAGATCTAAGGGTTAACAATATAGTTTGGTGAGAACTATCCAAACAGTACACACTGCATTATCACAATCAACTATTATTGTCCTATTCTTGGGCTTTGGTCCACGCTGACTTTTGAAGTCTTAGGCATTAGTCCATCATTTCAGTCGACCAAGCGTGTATGGGATTGAAATTGAGTTATGTATGTCTTAACACTGGCAAACAAAAAAACTTCGTATACACCGTCTAATTCTGAATGTGCCGACTACTAAACCCGGAAATCCTCATTCAGTAGAAAAAAATATTCAACTAAGCTATGAGATCGTGTCAATGTCGTATTAGCTAATTCTTTGCCTTTCCGCTTTTGATGTCAGATAAAAAACATAGGCCTTTTTATAGTTAAGCAGGGAATTATAATGATAATGACATACATAAACAATAACAAGACAACATTCTGGACAATAAAAACGAAAAAAAAACAATCAGTAAATCCAATTTCATCGCCTGTACGGAGAGTAAAAACAAATTCTACACAACTCGTTATTGGCTAAACGTAATCAACTATTGCCTTTCAAAGAACTTTATGAGTACAAGTCTTTTTGTGTCTGTTTTTATACCTTTTTACTACCTCCAAATCGAGAGGCGTGTCCATTGTATAAGTTTAACGGCTTTTAGTGTTAGTAAAAAACTCCGTAATACGCTGTAACAACATCAATTAAGAGTTTTAATTACATTTCACTTTCGCGTTGGGATTGGGTCGTTATTTTAATTGTATTGTAATTATTTTACGATGTAAGTGCGCGTGCTTTTGAAGTGCTAACGGTAACGTGATGCGGAGACTGGAGATGGCTGTATAATTATCTCGTTGTTATTTCAAATGTAACAGAGATCTGACTGCAATAATATTCCTAAAGAATAAAGTCGTTAAATTTTTACAACTAAATTACATTACAATAGGTACAAGAATGTAGATAAATTTAAATCTTATTGGTAAATGGTTATTGGGTATTGTATTCGGATAACTAGTTAATTTTCTTTCTGGATAGTTTAAAAGTAAAATATTATAATTTCAAGCTAAATGTGAAAAACGGTCAAAGAAAACCACGTGATTAAATATTGACAAATATTTTCAATATTTGATAACCTACAAGGTAGGTACCGTTGACAGTGACTTTTTATTTCAAAACACATTCAAAATATTGAAGGTCTTAAATTCATCGACTTTTAGTATACTCCTGTGTGTACGGAAAATAGGAGTTGTAATTTTTTTTATAAAATCTGTACAAAATCCCTAAAAACTGCGTATGAATGCAACACAAAAACTAGTGTACCGGCAGCCCTACTCAGCGCAATACCTACATGAAGCCGCTGTCAACGTTTCATTGCGCACTTGAACTTGCTTTAATTGGCACTCGATTTCCGAGCGCGAGTGTACCTTGACTCTCGACGAGCGCATGGGAACAACTCGGTCAATGATTGTACATTTTGTTAATAGCTTTTTTCTACTCGATATTACCTAACAAGCCATTAGTACCCACAGCTAGGCAGATGTTAAGTTAGAGACAGGTCCGAGTAAAGGTCACGTCGGATGAATATTGCAACAATAGCCCAGTCAAAGCTGGCCCCTTTAAAATAACTAGTCTCATACCTTTAAAGCCCCATAACTGGGTTTCAACTTTTGCATGTAGGTGTATACACAAACTTTAACAGTAGCAGTAATAGCCCAGTGGTTCCAACGTTGGACTTCCTACATCATAGGGGTCGAGTTCAAATCCCGTACGCAAGTTACGCAACCGTAATTTCAAAAAATATATGCGTAAGAGAAATTAATTATTACTTGCGGTGAAGGAAAACATCTTGACAAAACCTGCGCACCTGAGAGTGTGGCGGCTGCCGATCTTGAGCGCTTCCGTGCTTCGGAGGGCACGTAAAACCGCAGATCCCGATTGTAATAGCTAATTGCAGTCGTTAAACCATGTCCGAGGCGTACCGATAAGTGGGATGACCTGACTAATGGGATGAAGCCAATATTTGAGTTTCGTTATTAGCTCGTCTCCAATTCATATTCATCGTATTTCTGGATAAATGAAAATACAACATGTTTGTAGGCGCAGGAAGTCAATTAAAACAAACTATATTAACTATTTAAAAAGTCATGTTACTTAATTAAGTAATTCCAATTAATTGGTAGAAAACCAACTGCCGAATATTCTGATATTTATATCTGTCGAAGTCATTAGAATTCATCATGATACGTTTAAGCTATCTTCGATCTTACACTGCCAGCATATGGTCCATTTTGTACTATCATTTGCATTTCCATCTCGATATTTAACCTCAGCAGTCATTTAAAAGTTAATTTTGGAAAAACGTTTACCCTAACGTATTCGAGGGGAAGTTTTTTTGACTGTGTGATTGCTGGTAGACACGCGAGGCCTAAATGACCCGAAGCTGTTCGGTCATTGTACTTTTAAATATTTCTTTTATTTTGTTCTTAAAATATTTTTAGTGTATGTTTCATATTTATTTAGAAAATGGTACATATTAAATACGTTTATAAAACAGTTTTTTGGGTTGTTACTAACACAAATTTATTCATTTTTTTTAATAAATTTAAATAATAAAATAAAGAAGGCGGAGGAAAGAGATACGAATATAATATATTTTAACAAACAGCTTGTCTAGATCCCCAAGAATCTCGTGTCCATAAGACTAAGTAGAGTCCAATAGACGCCGCTATAAATATTCAACAGATTCTGATGAAGTTGTAACGAGAACTTATACTTTCTCACAACTCCATATTATGGGTAATTAAACAGAAAATTATGTCTGCTAATGATCCTAAATTAGAAATCACGACAAATAGATGTTTGCACCAGTATTAATAGCTGAGCTAATAAGTATTTTTTTGGTATTAATTTAGCACACGAGCATGGCTGTAACTGTTTCAATTTTTATACCTAAAAGATAATTAAGAAATACTATTAGCCGTCTAACGAATTGTCATGCCGATTGAGAGCAAGCTGTTACTACCTACCCCGTAGTAGTTGGTAGTGACTAGTGACCCTGCCTGCGAAGCGAGGGGTCCCGGGTTCGATATTCCCGGCCGCGGCAGATGTTTAAGCGACAGATAAATGTTTGTTCTCGGGTCATGGGTGTAGTGATGTGTTATTAGTGATGTCCATGCCGACCGCGACACATCCTTGATCCTAGTGCGACGATCCTAATGCGGGGGTATGAGTGTGTTCGCGTTTATTTATTTATTTTCTTTCTTTCTCGGTCAGCAACGCATCTGTGATGCTGATGCTAACGTCCGGGCGACGGTGACCAAAGAAAGGAAGAATGGAAATATTATTTAATCCAAAAATTGCTTACTTTACATACATAAAAAAATACAAACATAGGGTAACTGATATATAACTGTGGTAGCGAGCCACAGCTACTGATTTTCAGTACGAACCCGTTCGCGGCGCAGCTCGCCACCAGCGTCCCAGCGTGCGGCTCATAAATGTGTGTAATTCACACATGCTAGAAGTGAAACTTAAAAAAAACGAATACTGTCAGTCCAAATGTTGATGTTTTGCTTTGCTTACGTATGCCGCCATTTGGCCGATGCTTTCTATCTCATTAACTCCCATCGCGTCATTTCCGTTTCATCGAATTCCGAATCACAACGATACTATAGAAGTATTTACTTCAAAAATCTGACTGATTCGTTTTGTGTACATCTGATATCCAACCCGTATTTAAATGTGTATGCAAATACCACTTAATTGTAATCGGAAACACGAATGAGTAATTGTAGGTTAGACTGTTTGTGTATTAATAATTTATATCCAGCTGAACTGATTGGTTTAACCTATTTCCAGCCAGATGTTTTGCGGTAATGCAACTGTTTTAATGTTAACGTTAGCTGACCCGCGTTAAAATTAGCCGGTAATATGGTCGGTGGTTGCATGAAATATGGCCTGGTGGTAGAAGTGGTAGCCATGATCCCACTCAACGTTATCGCAGATGGTAGTAATAATGACGGTGAGCGCATTTAACGTGTCCTTGATTCTTAATTCTTCGTGTGTTTGTCTGTCTGTAGGTAAGTATAAGAATGTAACTGATCTATCTTTGCATCAAAGATAAATGACTGCTTTTCAGAGACTTCATGTAAAAAATAAGTCAATATAGTAATGTCACGATAATGTTATTAACGCAATAGATCTCATAATAATGAGTTTTAGAAGTTTTGGTCATCGGTTTATCAGTTTATCGGGAATAAAATATAAGAAACAGTAGTAAACCAGATTGAAACGCGATTTTCATCGAAGTTTTGAAGTAAGCCTGGTGTACCTAATATTATTAAAATAAAAAATCCTGTGTAAACTTTTTTCAATGTGTTATAGTCAAATTATGTAAAAATTAACTTTACCGAATTAGGGTTTGAATAAAACTACCTACATAGTTACACCCAAAGCATCATCGTTAGCCACTTAAAACCTAATAATGAAAAAACCCAAAGTGATTCATTTCAACTTAGGTTGCCTTCATCTCAAAAGATATCTGGGTATGAATCATTTTAATGTGACGTTAACAGCCCTGAGATATGAACGCACGTAGATAAATACTATAAAAGTTGAAAGCCTGAATGGGCCTGACCGCCCGTGCCGGCGAACATCATAATGCCTTTTAATAGTGGATCTACGAGCCTCAAATATGGTCCTTTCAACGCGTGAGGTACATTCATGTACAGTATCTATAAATTGTTTTTTTATTGTAAGCCTGTGCAAGAAGCAGTGATAGCGGTGTGGTTGAACGTTGGACTGCCGAACCGGAGGTGCCGGGATCAAACCCCGCACGCACCACTAATTTTCAAAAATTATGTGCGTATTAAAATTTAATTATCACTTGCTTCGGTGAAGGAAAACATCGTGAGGAAACCTGCACACCCGAGAGTTCTCCATAATGTTCTCAAAGGTGTGTGAAGTCCACCAATCCGCACTTGGCCAGCTTGGTGGACTATGGCCTATACCCCTCACACTGTGAGTGGAGACCCGTGCCCAGCAGTGGGACAGTTATGAGTTGTGATGATGATGATGATGATGATTGTAAGCCTACTTACTTCACCTCATGAAATGTCTGTGTGGCCGTGTCTGTTACTTCTTTTATTCTTTCTCCAATACGTTATTATAGTCTAATAATTATTCATATGAAGTTGACACGCTCAAAGTCCGGCGGCTTGCGTCCTAACTAATCTATAAAGTGTAGTTGGATGGGTGACCGCTAGTGACAAAATTTCTTGAACATGTCCGTGCTTTAGAAGGCCGTAAAGCCTTCGGTTCCAGTTGTTAACATTAGGTAGAAGTCATTAAGCTATGTCGGATGCCTTCGGGCGGCACGAAAAATTCTGTCACTTGGGTTGGCCAATAAACCCTCTACCAATCCACATTGCAGCAGCGAGGTGGAGTTTGCTGTAGGCCTCCTCAATGATGAGAGACTCGTGGTCAGGAGTGGAAATGTTGCGAGAAAATTGCTAGCTCTAGAGCCGCACGTGTTATCTTTTAATTTTCGGTTTATCATAGTCTCGGTAAGGGGTCATTCAAGTATTACGTAAGCACAACAGGGGGGGCGGGGGGTCTTTGCTTTGCTTATTTTTGATGACATGGAGGGTGGGGGAGTCTAGATGGTGATTACGTCAGCAGAATAAATATTTTTTTTTTCACTTATTCGGATTATCCACAATTTTATTTCTCACAATTCTCTTGAATCAATAAAGAAACCATTGAATGCAAGTACTAATGTTTACGTAAGCATGGGGGGAGGGGGTAAGAGATTTGCTTACCTTTGCTGACGAGTGGGACTAGGGGTTAAAAATTGCAAAAAATCTGCTCACGTTATACTTGAACGGCCCCTATGTATGATCCATGAATGATTGATATTAGTAGCGTTTCTTGCCGCCTGCCCAGGTCAAAGTCCTGCATTGTATGGTAATACGGCGACGGTAAGCACTGAGCAGGTAGGATCTGGCCGATATATCGCGCAAAAACTATGTTGAAATTTATCTGAATTTCGCGCTGATACAGAAAAACGGAATCCGCATTGAATGGATGCGGAAATAAGCATTGATGGCGTTTCATGTGAGCATGAAAGGACAGGCTTCAATCACATAATTTTTAAGTTTATTTTTTGATACGACCAACACTATTAACAAATGAGGTTGTAAATGTTACGTGTACTTAGTCAAGGAGCTGGTCTGATGATGGAGACAGAACCTTCTGTCTCTATCACAAAAGAGTATATAATTATGATAACCAGGGACCGATATGATATAGGGGGATAATAACCATTGGAACCGGAAGGCGGTTACGACGCAAAGGAGGGCAATGTCTTTTAATAGTTTATGTATGTATGTATATTTTGTTTCTTTGTGGCGATATAGAGACGATTTTGATGATTTTTATGTCAATCAAATTGTTTTAATTTTGACACTATATCTACTATTTGACAGTATTTAAAATTTACTATAGCGACAATCAAACATCATATTGTTATTGTTAAATGGCAAATTTTATCATTGTAAATTTTAAAAAGTTTTAAAATTGCAATGAACATTTAAGATCTAACACTATTTTTATTTAGAAACAACGATTTTCATTTAATTTTAGACATTCAATACATCTTTTACGTGGTCGAGTTTTGAGTTAAACATTATTATTATTAGTTTTTAAACTAACATTTTCTTATGTACAACAGATGTAATACAATAGGTACATTGAGACCTATTAGACGTTTCTGTACATAACGTGATGTAGTCTACCAATTTGCATGTCCATTACATGAATATGGGCAACACTGAACAAGAAAATGTTGTTTTAAATAAACACAGTGGCGGGTATTTACATTGAAGTCACGTATTTCAATTTGCTTGTAGGATTTTCAAGGAAAATATGTGGCAAGCTGAGGGAAATAGAGAGAAAATCGTACAGATGGGAAATGTTAATGGTACCTACCATTTGTTACTTGTGAATTACCTTCTACAGATTGTCTACAAGAGTCTATCAAGCTCCTGAACTTAGAAAGTGTTCGATACTCCATAGCAAATCCTTAGCCAAGCGAGGTTTAGGATTTGCTAAAATATATGTATGTATATCATTCAATAATAATACATAATTCATAATTAGGTACCTTCCATATATTCCCTATCCCAGGATAAAACATTAAAACTAAAAGTAATCAGTAAAACTTTTTTTTGTGGACGTAAGCATCCACTACAAAAAGTTTTAATAAAGAAGCCATTTACCAATATTCATGTGTTTACGTTTCTTCAGGCTTTGCAACGAACGTACCAGTTAGTAAGTTAGGATAAACTGTTTTACATATTAGACAAGAATTATAACTACACGAGACTACTTTTACTCTACCGATGCAGGACTAACCCCACGCGTGGGAAACAATTAGTATAATTACATATCAAAATTGTCATTAAGCAAAACCCGTATCGAATGCGGCTGGTTTGAAGACAATGGCCTCTAATCACGACATTGAATCAACACTATAAAAACGAATCCGTACAATATATAGGTACCTACTACTACCGACGTAGGTACATTGGGTTCGATGTACGTATTTACTTTTAAACGCTTGTACTTTTCCGATATTTAACTCAGATTGTTTTATTACCTAGATACAATCAGAAAAGTTATAAAAGGGACGATATCAACAAACTTTCGTAAATTAAATATGACTTCCTAGTCGTATTTAATGTAGCTAAATCATATGAACGAGAAAATTTAATATATGTTAAAAGTTCTTAATTTGTCATGTTACGTTTTGATATTTGATTTTCAGTATTTGTATTGCCATTAAAGATAAAAAAACTGTTCGTTGTACAAAATTAGGTAGGCGAGTACCTACCGGTTTAGAAATGAGTTATGTAAACTGTTTTGATAAGGAAAACTTGTTAAACGAGTACGATCTTTGCTCACTTCGGTAATAGTCATTATGGTCACTGCTTGTTGAATTAATTCCGGTTCGATTCCGGAATTAATTACTGTAAGTACCTTACTGTAATTATCATTATCATTATTAATTTTTTCATCATTATTAATCTTAATTGGCTCCTATCTTATTTTCTCTCCTGCACTCAAGGCTGACTGGTAGAGATGACATTATTGCGTTAATTGTTAGGTATAATTTAAACTAGGTACTAAGCTATTCAGAGATTTTTGGAACGAAGTTCCTTACGGCAGGCTTGGAGGGGATAGGGATTTTGCTGCGCGACCGAACTGAAAAATATGTGATAGAAAAACCGTAAGCGTGGAAAAAGTGCGTGGAATAAAAGCGTTAAATGAGACGTGCGCAGGCGCGACAGTAGCCGAAGGAACTTCGTTCCTACCTGGTGTCCCACGACACAATATATTCAGAGATTTAGTATAAATAGATAATTGGAAATGGTCATTGGTCTCAAAGAATAATTGAGTCCTGTACAAACGTCACATTCACGTAGCTCCGTAAGAATATAAAGGCAGATCTATTAGGCAGGTTTCGCTCCCTTATACCTAAATAAGTAGTACCTACGCGTGTTTAAACGATTTTCGCTGGATAACAAAAAAAAAATGTCTGTTTAATCTACTTTAGAAGATCTGCTCAAGTTAAAATTTAATGTCCGATACGTTAAAACTGCGCACTGAAACGTAATTGAAATGAGTTACTCGTAATTAAACCGTAATGAAATGTCCAATACGGCACCCTTAAGGGAGTTAGTGGGCCGTCATAGTCTATAACCAGCGCATGATCACGACGCGACGCTTAGTATGAAACTTCATTTGTGGAATTATGTGCAGTTTAGAATTTCTGCGAGAACAGACGAACAATACATACATACGGGCTGAAATAAAACTCCTTTTGGCTTCGTCGAAATCATTGAAATCTGTATTTTATTTAACTGATCGAATCCTAGAAGATGTACCATGTCGTTCAGTTAAAAAAGATGCTTGGTTAAACGCATGAAGTCACAACATTAATTATAACACTTGTGTCATGTTACACGAATCCTTAGAAATAGATACGTGCTGAAATCACGCATGACATAAGTCCTTAGCAAAATTCAAGGTAAGGTTACCAACCAGCTGATCACAAATAGTAACATGCTTGCTTACCTAACAGCCCGCTTTTATGAATGAACGAAAGCCGTACGCGAGCGTAAATCCATTGACACATCTCTGACTCTGAATCATTCGATAGACGAATTCGAAAAACGAACACTTTATACAACACTTCACATCACTAAACACTGGCACAAAACAAAAAAATTAAATTCGAATTTCAAATTCCATTGACTCACAAAAGCGCGTGAAAATTTGAATCCCTCCAAAACTTTCCCGCCTTTATTTTATCTGTAACTTTTTTTATTATTTAATCTGTGAAAAGCAAGTGATCACGCGCGGGCGGCGACATTGACTGAGTGAGTAACTGTTCGGACCATGCTTCCCGCTCTAGCCTTGCGTAATGTTAACGGGGCATAGAGTAGCGAGTAATGCGTAGAATTGAACCTTATTCGGTGGATCAACAAAATGTTGGTCAATATAGTTCTGTGACAATCAAACATTGGTCGAACTAAACGGTTTCAGTGAGCGAGTAAGCTAAAATTTTGGACCTTGGTAGGTACCAAAAATATTAACTTACAGATAGGTAACTTATAGAGACGCGTTAAACGTAACGCCGTTACGTTCATTTAACGCGAGTTGCACTTTTTGATAAGCTCCGATGACAATTTTGTAATTATGAATGCAAAAGATAATTACGGAACGTATGCGACTGTAAGAGATAGCTAATTAAATTTAAAAAAATATTCATACAGGTCCTAATTAACGTTATATAATTTTGTCATCCCAAACAATTTTAAGACATTACAGTAACAAATTAGCAAAATTATTTTATTAATTAACTTTTATCAAATCTATTAATCAAAATTATGCTTTATAGGTAAGTCGATACAATTTGAGCATAAATAAGCAATTATTTCACAAGTTCCTCAAGCAAATCTTTGACTCCAGAAGAACCGGCATGAAACTACAATGACAATGTTGTACTTCTCATAGATGTCACTT
The DNA here is from genome assembly GCA_905404295.2 of Ochlodes sylvanus. NCBI lineage: Eukaryota > Metazoa > Arthropoda > Insecta > Lepidoptera > Hesperiidae > Ochlodes > Ochlodes sylvanus. The sequence continues at coordinate 10,493,863 of FR990144.1, forward strand.
CTATTCTACCACATGTATATGTACATAGTTATAATGGCATTATGTATTTACTTATGATTGAGTGTCTTTGAAATAATAATCCAGTTAATTGATCTGCACTTGAGCTGGGTATTGGAACTCTTCCTTATTTGGTGACTGGATTTGCGACCAGGGGCAGCTTTATCCATAGAACAAGAGGTGCGGTGCACCCGGGCACCGGTTGTTTGGGGCGCCGAAATCGTCTCACACACCGAGCCTTAAGTTAAACTCCATCCTGCGCGCTCGATCAAAGCACACAGACATCACTTACATGCGTACTAATAGAGACAAACATATCTTGCTTAAATACTTATTTTATTCTTATGCCACATCTTTTCACTTCGACCAAGGGCGCGGTAAGAGAGCTGTCAAACTCCCGCTAGTGATGGAGTTACATCGGCGCGACCATTATCCTCTGTTCCGGTATTTCATCTAACAGTACGGACATGAAAACTTATGATTTAATTTTTAATACGTGCTTATATCTCATTTGATGGTAAGTGGCTGTATACGGCAGTAAAGCACAGCATTAAACATACCTACATTATAAATCATCCGCAACAATGATACTGGCAACCAATTACATTGCTTCACAGTATTTTTTTACATAAACGGCTGAATTACCAGCTATTTCACTTAATGGCAGGTTATCACTATCGTCCAAAGACAAATCAGCAACACCAAAGGTGTCACCAATAATAGTCAATGATGAAAGAAAGAAACTATTTGCTCTCAAGAGTCAAGCCCCAGCTCAGAACACGACGCGACCAGTCCTTTGGCGGGTTGGCTCAAGCATTATACTGCATTTAAGGCCTCCTATACCAAAATGATATAAGTATGAAATCATAAATAATGTGTATTGTGGAGGTAAAACAAATGAACAGGAAGCAAACCGTTTTGACCCGACGTGGGCGACGCCGCGCGCCGAGCTAGTTCTACAACGGCGACTGACATGCCATGTGGGTGTTATAGAATGTGCATAGATTAAAAATAATTACAGAGAACTCATGTATAACTTGGGTCAGAAAAGAGCGTACTGTAAATTGGATACAGACGTTAAAAACAAGGCTCATTCATAAATAACATGATTTTGTTACATTTTTTTATTTAAAAGATACAATAAAGTACACTTGTGAAAAAAAATCTAGTATATGGTCATAAAAAAGGAAAATATTTTACATGTTTGTACAATAAATTCTCGCACAATTCGCATGGAAACAGCAGAATGGCCTGAACTCGGGTATTGAGAGCGTAGTCTTTGATAAGGTAACAGGTTGCAGCTAATAAAAAACTAAAATAAATATTCAAAAAACCTCACAATATAGCGTCCGGTTGTCGCCACATTAAATTTTGACGCCTGTCATCTCTTTAGCGACACTTGGAAGAATGACAAATCGATTGACGTGAGAATCATCAAAATCGGTCCACGCGAGAGACCAAACCTCTCGGGATCGGAACATGGGAAAAAACATACATAGATTGGTAAAAATATAACCCGCCTCCTTTGTATTGTGCAGTAGGGTAGAAATTATGCCAGAGAAAATGTAACGACCAGTAAATTAATTTCAAAAAACTTGTTCAACCCGATCGTCATATTCAGATCCATTTTTTCAAATTCAGGTAACCACTCCGTCTACAGAGGGCATTCAACTTTAATTGAGGATTTAATTTGTAATTAAGGTTAATTTTAAACAGACCGGTGCAACAGCGGTTGTTCATTTTTAATTTAATTAAAAAGTAATTACTGCATTTTGGTAATAAAGGCTTCTGTTTTATTGTGATAGCGGTCACAGTATCACACTATTCTCTGCAAATTTCAGGTGTCAACCTATTTCCGTTAAAGAGATAGAGCCTTGTGACAGACAGACAGACAGCAGAGGCATATTATTATTAATAGGGTTCGGTTTGTCACCCTTTAGGTCATCATCATCATCATCACAACCCATAACTGTCCCACTGCTGGGCACGGGTCTCCTCTCACATTGTGAGGGGTATAGGCACATAGTCCACCACGCTGGCCAAGTGCGGATTGGTGGACTTCACACACCTTTGAGAACATTATGGAGAACTCTCAAGTGTGCAGGTTTCCTCACGATGTTTTCCTTCACCGAAGCAAGTGATAATTAAATATTAATACGCACATAATTTTTGAAAATTAGTGGTGCGTGCGGGGTTTGAACCCGGACCCTCCGGTTCGGCAGTCCAACGTTCAACCACACGGCTATCACTGCTATCCCTTTAGGTACGGAACCCTAATAACTGTGCACACTCATAGCCACACACATATAAGAAAGAAAGAACTTTGACTGTGAATCTATTGTAAAATGGTTGCCGCCGAAACTTCACGAGTAAAAGCAATTTTTTTCTCAAAGGCCATTCCACTCCGATAAGTGCCGTCGAGGGTGGTAATTGCCATTTGTAATCACCCTGTAACTACTGACCTGAACTAATCTGTAAAGAGGATTCCGTCTTTTGATTTTAAACACCGCTTTAGTATTCATTATCGTTAATTACCTTCATAAGAACTTACAAGATATTTTTTTCTATTCTCATATTTAATATTAATTTATCAAACCAAAGATTATTAGATTATTTAACTGTTTGGCTGTGTGTTTGTTACCACTAATCTCAGAAATGGCTTCACTGTTTTGGATGTGGTTTTTACTGTATTGTTGTATTATTTATTTAATTAGTAAAAATATGAAAAGATACTAAGAACTCCGTCTAAATTAAAGGTTAAAGTGGCTTGTATCGTGGTCTCCATGGTGGTCTGGAACACCGACGCCGGAGACGACGAAAAAGCTACGAAAACAATGTGAATTGGAATCCGGACCCTGTGACGTAAACCTTCGAAGAATTCACTAGGCTCACTGCCATTCAGTCTATAATCTTCTCACGAAATAAAAATAACAATATCAAAACTACGTGTTTACGAATCCATACAATAGTATCAAGCGCATTAAGTCAAACTACACGGCGCACAATGGCGAGGTAGTTAGACAACTAATTTAGGCCATTAGTGTTCTAACATGAACACGATAGAGTATAAAATGGCGTGAGGTAACCACACGGGGTGGTCGACCTTGTAGTGGTAAAGGTTAACTTTTTGCTAATCACAGCTGATTCAAGGCTCGCTATGGTTGACCTCGGTTCAACCTGACGTACGTACCGCGCAATGTAATGTCATTAAAAAAACACAAGACTAATTGAATATAATTATATGCAAAGCAATAAATTTATTCACTGTGCTGTTAATCGTTGAAGAGTTCCCTGGTCCAGATCCCAAAGCGTAGTGTCCTACTTGTCGGGTCATACTTGTCATAAAATTCTATTGTCGTTGGGACTTAAGCAATATTCTTTCACTAGTTAACCCGCCCCGCTTCGCTTCGGGAAACCTGTCCCTTAGTACCCAAGTCCAAAATTGTTAAACGTAACCAGCGCACGAATTTATTTTCACGCGCGTTATTTTTTATTTTGCGAAAAACTTTAATATATTATACATATAAACTTTCCTCTTGAATCATTCTATCTATTAAAAAAACCCCATCAAAATCCGTTGCGTAGTTTTAAAGATCTAAGCATACATAGGGACAGAGAAATCGACTTTGTTTTATACTATGTAGTGAAGTCCGTAGAGTAAGTATAGTATAAGTAGTTCAAATTCAGCTTGCAAGATTTGACCCGAATATACACAGGTATACATTCTTACATACAATGTAACGGCCCGGTACCCTGGTTGGTAGTGGACCAGTCTGGGGTCCCGAGTTCGATTCCCGGCCGGGGAAGATATATGTGACAAATAATGGTTTGTTATCGGGTCATGGGTGTCAGTGATGTCTTATTTGTATTATCCATTCCACCCGCGACACAGGGAATCCTAATGAGTGTCTAAGCATTATGTATAGCTTAAGCTTTATTCAACTGGGGGATGGTAATCTTTTTCTGCTGGAGATGTGCGTTATGAAAAACGTTTTCCTCCACATTGACCCTTATTCGAAGAGCGTGGGTGGGGCTTCGTGACTGGCTCACAGCACGCAACAGGTCCAGTGAATTCCGGCGCCGAATTGCTTGTAGAACGCTTCACAATCTGAATGATACATTCATATTGAACTTTCTTAATTTTTTTTAAAGGTTAAGATTATATTAATGTATAACAATTTTCGAAATAACTAGCTACAAGGAAGCAATACTAAATAACATTAGTAAAGTAGTTTTCTAAGTATCAAGTAACTATTCATCAGGGGCTTGTCTGCTCGTTTTTGGCTTTACGTAGATAAAATGTTTTGTGCATTTTGAAAAATATCACAATTTTCTTTGAAAGGTGGCATTGCTGCCCGTTACCCGTGCCATGTTGACCAGCTTATTAGAAAAACTGAACTTAACTATGAACCGCAGTGAATACTCATTAACTCCAAGTTTGAGATAGAAAAATTATATCTCTTCTCTTCTTCTTCTCTCTCTTCTCTTCTTCTTGGAAGTTTCTTGCCGCTTCTTCTTCCAAGACTACTCACGGTATAGGGATTTGTCGAAGCGATGGCGTAGATTGACTTTCGAAAAGTGTTTGTAAAAAACCAACTTCGAATAAATTTCATTTCATTTCATTTCATACTTCATTTTAAATAGGTACCTAATACGAATACCAGTTTTATAAATATATTTTTTCTCCTGATACGAGAGCCCGGTATTAGTTTGCCGTCATTAAATTTTATATTATGAAGATTAGTATGAGATTAATCAAATTGAGCGTAAAATCTAAGCTACTTCAATTATTTAATTTCAATTTTATTAAACGTATATTCAATATTAATCTGCAGAAAAGTAACGTACCTATTCGTAAAATATAATTACAATTGTACATTTTGTTTACTGTAAATTATTTACTGTAGCTAAAAGCATTGAACTTTTGAAATAATTCCATTAACAAATTTAATTATTGAAAATTCTCCAAAACTCCTCAAACCGCTGAACAACGCAGAGATGGGGTTTAGCGAATTGTTCCGACATCTCGGTGGGAACAACCGCAGTTTAGACAAAACTCTAGCAAGATATCCTGTTAAAAGCTTTAATTTCACTAAAAGCTCTGTCTTTCGTATAAAAATGCGTAATTTTTTTCCACGGCTGAGTTTAAAACAAGATATAAATATTAGGTTAAGGAACGGTGAGCGAATGAATGTTTTTCTTTATTTCATTGTTAATGGAATTGTGGCGAAGATTCATGTCGGGTCCCCACGTTAATGTGATTGTCTTAAGGAAATATTTTTAGCCGACGATACAACAGAACGATGTTAGACTACTGTTAAACTACTATAGAGCATTAAATAAATAGATTATCTTCAAACAAAGGTACCAACACGGCATGTCTGTGTGCACGTCGCTGTCCCATTATGTACGTACGCAGCTTAGAACGCACACAAAGATACTCGGAAGAAGCCTGAGGACGATAACGTTCGTTTGTGTGTTCCTCGGCCCCAACGAGTGTGAAGATAATCAGTTCTTTAAGTACCTACGTCGGTGTGATTGTGTACACGTTTAATCACAAACAAGATCCATTAGCGCGGAATGGCCACCTCGTTTCTCCGATCGGCTAATGGTGGCCCCAATCGGCACTCCCGGGCCGTAATCGGTGAGTGCGATTACAACCTGTTTCTAGTATTGTTTGCCCATGACGTGGCTACTTGTCATTACCAGTACAGGTCTTGTGGCTATCGACGTTGAGTGACGTTGAGCTATGGATTGGAAGTTGGAGGTATAGCAAAACGAAAATTCACAAATCAAACTCTTGGGAAAATCGTTATAAATAAAAGCAAAAGGAAACTCACTCATTCTCTCATTCACATAAATTATTTAACAATATGTAACTTTGTTTTATTAATGGCCAGCGTTACAATGGTAAATGTAATCAATGCATCAAGCAATTACCCCACATACCGACCCGTGGCCGAGTCGCTGTGGCGTGGGCGTGGGCGGTCGTGGTACGTCGTGGGGCGATGGCGAAACTATCAATGGGTGATGGTATCCAAGATAAGAAAGTCTCTTCTACTGTTGGTTTTCGAAATATTTCTTTTGGTGATCGAGTTACGTTCGAGTTGACTTAAGCCCCATTCTATATACGAAAAACGATTCGTTTTACCTACGGATAGGAGAACTATCTACGAGGCGTAGTTAACTAACAAGAGTTCCAATAAGAAAAAATATTAAGGAATGACATTAACGACTCGTAAATGGCAACTCAAAATCGATTGATTAAACGATTGGTGAAATATAGGAATCGAACATAAATATGCACTAATAATAATCCTAGTCAAGTTTGTGTATTGGATCTGTTAAGACAGGCTTTGGCATTGCTGTAAAGCAAAATATTTTTTCAGAAATATTTTCTATCAGCCTGTCTGTTCGAGTATGACGCGGTAACAATTAAACAAATTTAGATGATACTTTGCTAGTTTGTAGCGTATGATGGTCAGGCCGTAGGATATTTATTCGCGGAAAATGAATTTGTTCCCGAGATATTTAAATTTAGTCAGAGTAAAAATTTAGTATAGGTTCTGCAAAAAGTTTAGGTTAATGTTTTGGCATTTTTATTTTGTTTCACTACATTACACTTTTATTGTTTACAAACTAAATTAGAATGTAAAGAGCGCTCAAAGTCGATCGCCGGGACTTCTGTTTCTTTCCAAGTGGTATTCGGAAAGCTCGACACGTACAGTGTACTAAAGTTGGATTAAAACTTTGCAATGGACGGCTGTCCGATCCTAGAACATCAAACACCAGTACGATTGGTAAGTATATAAATTTTTATTGAGAGGAATTATTGTTGGTGATGAATACTTTGGGTTTGTATTAATAACTTAATTTTTTACGCTTTGGATTAATAAAATTTAAAATCTGCATGAAACTGCCTTTTCTGAGACTTTTTTATTGAGACAGTTGGAATAATATAATATATTATGGAATCATCATAATCTGACACTCATAAACTGTCAAAGAATTCACGAAGTGTTCTTGATTCATGATGTGAAACGACCAATAAAATTGTCTTATGATTTTTAAAGGTACTAATACTAAGCTACCATACCCCATTCATTCATTCATTAATTCATACCCCGCACTAGGATTTTCTGATGATGGGTAGTATCAGCGGAAGGGTGGTGCTGCATGCTCGTTTGCTACCTACAATACATAAAAAAGTATGGACAAGGACAAGACAAATAAGCCGTCACTTAACTTAAACCCAAATACAAAACAAATATTTCATCTGTCTCATAAATACGTACCCCGGCAGTTTCCAACCAGAGACTCCTGCAAGGTTGCTACCAACGAGGCTACTATCGAAGACTTTGGAATTATAATTATAAAGCATATAATCACGTAATTTAATGAGCAAAACTTTCTTTGTGTCTAAATATCGTGTTCAAATCAGTTTAAACTACAACCGAGCGAGTTATCGTAGTAGCAGCACCTGATCTTCATTCACAAAATGATGAAATCCGTGTGGGCGGTTCCGTTAAACGTCTTTTTAAACGAGCGTTGTTTGTTTCTCGGCTTGGCTTTCACACCGACCTGCGATATTGGTTCTCCACACAGATTGATCAATCGATCATCGACCTTAACAGGTTACTGATAAGAGTAAATACAAAATGGAGAGGGCTCAATGAGTTATTCAATGATGAAACTACAGATTTTTAGGACCAAAATGTCGTTTCTTGTTTGTATGCGATGAATTAATGTTTTATGTCCATACTGCTAATGATACAGTCAATCTTATTATGTTAGAATGAGTGGTAAGCATTTATTAAATGTTACTATAATTCCATGTGTCGTGAGCGTCATGAACAAAACAGAAAAGTGCACATGTGCACGGAAATTTAAATTCATTCTTCAAATTTCCGCCCCTCTCGGACTCGAACCGAGGACCCTTCGAAAGGCCAGGCTTGGTAACCATTGTGCCTTACAGATCGGTTATGGACATACTTATTTATAATAATGACGATTCAATCACATTATCCGAAACAACACTAAGCAATATATCCGAAATCCGTATCCGAACATGACAAAACAAGGAGCGAAGCAATTTGTTCCGTCGAAAAAACTTTTCCAGAAATAACAAGAGTTTCCCCGAAACTCTAATGATGGCAATACTGTTTTTGTGGCGGAACGAGACAGGGCGATCTTTTATTAGAGAGCAACAGAGATGGGGATAGGGAAAAATTGGGGATATGGAAAAGCGAATAAGATGGCTTGTGTGAGGGATTAGCGTTGTATTGTTAATGAGAGCGCTTGAATGCTACCACGGTGGGACACAAAGGCCGAAATTCCCTTTCAAATGTCAAAATGGCAGTCTAAATTTAATTTGTACAATCTATATTTGTATATCCAAGGATGTGGAGGTCCTTGAGGGGTCGTTGCTGACCTGCAAGGGGTCCATGTCAGCGGAAAAAATAATAGGGGTTCATAATAGTGGATCTCAATATAATAAGTAGGTCGTGATTTCGATTTTGGGTTTTCATGAATTGCATAATCCATACATACATTATACACAGATAAATAAGTGTCTATTAACTTACATAATTTGCTATAAATTTATAAAGAAACAAATATTATGTGTATAATATATACAGGGTGTCCCATAAGTTGTACAACAAATTGAAGGGGAAGAAAGCTTTTGGGTGGACCTAACAGATGTCAAAAAAAACACTTGTAAAAGTATCACTATTTTTGAGTCGATTATATTTTTTTTTAACGCTACACACTCATAGCCCCACACTAGGATTCCCTGTGTCGTGGGTGCCAAGGACAACACACAAGACAAGAACACACACACCCGGACCAAGAACAGAAATTTACTCGCTGGGAATCGAACCCAGGACCCATGGAACGGCGATCCGGCGTGTTGACCATTGCGCCATCCGGCTCGTCAAATATTATATTTGAACGATTTAAGTTATTTTAATCTTAAAATTTAATTATCATCACCTGAGCGTGATAACTGCCGCAGCTAATATTAAAGGAGTTTCCGGAGCAGCTACCCTGACCTATGCAAATGGCGTGAAACCCGTCGGTGGTAGGCGCGCGGCCGCAGTGCGCAGATAAATCCGTTGATTGCATTCCCACGTGGCCGGCTACTCTTGTGTCGGATCGTATGCATACCGGTTGTAGGGCGACCATTTATCGCTAAACGGTTGAGTTTTTTCCCGATTTATTTCAATTATTTCTGATATATTGGAATGATAACAGTAGTTCGTCCATATAGGAATGTTACTTCTCTTTTAACATGGTAGATATCGTACCTACCTACGTATGCAAATTATGTATGCAGATAATTACGGAACATATGAGACAGAAAGAGATAAATGAAAATTACGACAATTAGCTGAATTCGACTGCCTCCAATTTGGCGCGCTTGTGACATAATATCTATTTTTTTCTATCATTATCATTAGCATAATATCATTGCCTTTCAGCACATTTATTAATTTTTTCAATCAATTTGCTGAAAAAAATGAGAAAACGGGTGACAAAAAAATTTCGTGAAAACCGGACTGTTAAAAAAAGAATATTGAAGGATTTAAGCTAGGGTGCCCCGCGTTGACTTTCTATCATCGCCGGACGTATATCTCGCAGCTCTCGCAATATCCCCCGATGGATAACACCGCGGTTCGTTTGATATATTTTATTCATTTGTATAAAGGAAACAATATTGTTGTAGTCCTAATATATTCTTAGTTACCGGTAAAGTATGGTCAGCGCAGCATCTCCTACTGCGAGCCGAATCGAGGGCACTTTAAGTGTTCCTCTCGAGCCTCGCCCAGAACAGGGCAGTTAATTGAGATTGAGTGGGACCTTGGGGGTTGAATGGCTTCTTGACATACCCTATTGGATACTAATAAACTTAATAAATCTCCCTCTCTTTTTTGGTAATAACACTTGGGGTAAATATTTAGATTTTCTTCCAAGTTGCATACGACGCAAAGGAGCGGAAACGTTGAAAGTGTTGAAACCCACACCTATGACACTTTTTTGCAGATTCAGAATCTCAAAACAATTCTGCGTCGAATGGCCCAAGTCTCGTGACTCTACGACCAATAGAGATGAAAAATAAGATAAGAAAGAATTAAGGGGTAAGGTAGGCACTACAAAGAATTGAAAATCAGTCTTCGAAAATTTCATTAAAGTATTTTTAGGCTTGATCTAAAAACACCACTGTACCTAAATGATAGAATCAAATTGATTCGTTGGACAACAATTTTTCACAATACGTACATTATTGAAGCAACACGGGGATGCTAATTTATCTTGATTCCGTGTCGGTGCCAACTGATTGGAGCTCTCTGTTTACTGCTGCCGTAACCGAGACTTACGACCATTCCCAATATCTGACCATTATCTCTGGATAAGTTAGTGGGTAAGGTGTACAACTAACTCGCTATTGTAGGTGTGTGACATTATGGCAGTTGCTACGTAACTTATTGAAGATTAGACATATTATGTAGATATAATATTGGGAACGGCCGATATAGGATTTGAAGTTATTAACATGCATTAAAAGGTTACCTTAAAACCGGTAACCTATTATCTCTTACAATTACCTAAAAAGCGTATCAATCTTGCTTCAAAAGATCAAACAAATCAACAAATCCAAAAAAGTGAAAAACAAATTCAAATCCACATCCAAATCTGTTAGATTAGCGGAAACAAAGACAAACTAAAAAATCAACAAACATCATTGTTAAGTAATCATACTATATTAACATAATGAAACCATAACTGAGTGATGTTTGGCAGAAGATATTGAGAAAGACGATCATGAACGATATTATAGCTTCAAATCGTAACGTCACAACCGCGCCTGCTAATAACATACCTATTAATATTTATAGGAAGGATAGGGACCCTATCCTTGGACGCATTATTAAATTACCACCCCAACCCTTCCAAGTCTTTAAACATTAAGGGTATGTCACGCCTTTTAAGATGGGAATGATGTTTTACTGGCCTAACTGATCTGATGGTAAAATTGGTGTGTGGTTAGGAACTTTCCGATGTATTAAACCGTCCAAAAATGGAGTTTTTACAAGTCTGGTAAGCGACACCCATGGATATCAATATCAGCGGCAGTCAATGTTGCCCATGGAAATCGGAGCACTAACGGAATCAGCGACGCATTGCCGACCGTAAAGGACTATTACCTACTGATGCTCCGACACTTCGACCGAAACAGTCCGAAACACGCATAAAACTTTTGACAGTCGATTTTTGAAGAAGGGTAGTGTGATTTATGCCATTTGCTTAACCATTAAATTCCTAATTAAATAATATAGGCAGGTACCTACATTATTTCTACAAGGTAGTAGAAAAAACGTGCGTAACTTTAAAACGAAATCCCGAAAACATGCACACGGCATATTTCCCTGCTCCCCGTCCCCCAGAAGAGTGCGATTGCTATCAATAGGAAACCAATCAGGTAAGTGGATCGTATTTCACGGGATTTGCGGGCCGCGCCGGGCCGCGTTGCTTGTTCCTACATTTTTCCAATACATTAAAAGTCGAGTGCTCAAGTTGAAATACATATGTTTCGCGTGAAACATTCGACGATCCTGTAAGTGGGGAATCGCCGTGCTTTTTAACCCACTGCATAAGGAGGCTTTAAATTCGCCTTGTTTTATATTCGCGTGTTGTATAAGCCTGCAGGTTTAAATGGGAGACTCTTAGAAATATTAATTGTACATGTATATTGTATAACAATTGATCGTCAATTAAAATATGTACGTACCTATTTATAAGTACTTAGTATTAGACACTTGACGTATGTACATTTTTGTGTTTCCTACGAAATTGTTCTCGTTGTGGCAACCTATAATAATGATATATAATCTACGTTATAGTATAAGTTTAAGTAGGTATAACTGAACATTAATCCAATAGGAAACATGAAAAATAATTAACCGAAGTTATTTTAAGTGTCAAAGAAAGCACCTATATCATCGATCGCTCAGGTGAATAAAACAGTTTTAAATTCAAACTATCCAACCATTTAGTACATACATATCTGCTCGAGAACTACCAGGTGTTGTGCCTCAGGAGAAATCAGTTAACTGAAGCGCTATCGCTGCAATAGTTTGTGAACTGAACATCGCTCGGACATTCTGTCAGGCGCATTGAGGAACTCTTTTATTTCTTGTAATAATATTTCTTGTATTTTTAAATGTATCTAGGGTTATATCTGACTATCTATTAAAGTTCTGAAGTAACTGTACATTTTTAAAGACTTGCTGCATTGATAGATACCTAGATGACTTGTCTTTTACTAACTTAAGCATTATTTATTAGTGTAGAAAGTTCTACGAAGGTTTGCAAGAGATTTAAAATAGATTTAGGGTACTAATTCATTCAGCTGAACGAACAACTGAACGAAGGACAGTCCCGACACCAGCTGTTACCACCGTCTACCGACGGCCGTCCACCGTCGCAGGTGCCGACGTAGTTCACGGACAGTTAGCACATTATAATATTACATCTCGAAAACGGAATATTTAATCCGCTTTGAACATCATCGTTCAAATTCAAAAGTATTTTCAGAACTTTTAGAACTTTTCTACAGTAGGTAAATTCACATCTGTTCCCAAGTGAAGTTACTCTTCAAACCATTCTGTTTTATGGATGGTAGCTGATTGAACGAACTGATAGTGACTGTCGTACGAGTTTTAACGATAGCAGTGAAAATACGCAGCCGGAGTTCAATCCTGCATGCAGTAGATTTTCAAATTATGCAAGTTTTTAACCGATTACAGCCAAGCCTAAACTAGGGTTATGATTATGTATACTTAGATAATGTATGGTTTTATTACATTTCACAGTTTAGTGCATAATGTAACATTGTGACGTCGACGTTAATATTATTACAATTATTAGTAAGTAGCAGATGTAGCAGTGATAGGCAAGTTTTATGAACCCTGGACTCCCGGACAGGAGTCTAGGTTCAATTCCTGCACGCAACACCAATTTTTAAAAATTATGTGCGAATTAGAATTTAATTACCACTTCCTTTGGTGAAACATCGTGATGAAATCTGCACACTTGATAGTTCTGCATATTGTTCTCAAATATGTAATGTAGCCCGACAATTTGACTTGGCTTGCGAGGCGTGGTGGACTATGGCCAGTACCACTCACATTGCGAGAGGCGACCCGTGCCCAGCAGTGGGACAGTTATGGGTTGCGATAATGAAGTAAACAGCAAACCTTGTTCACAAAATTTCATTAAAATTTGTCTTTAAACCGAAGTTAAATTGTGAAATTTAAACCAAGTTACTAAATACCTTAAGAAACTACCGGTATTTACGTGAAAACAGCAAAATATACGTTTTGAGCGGCGTCGGCCTCGAGCACTGCTAATGCCTCATTAAAACTTGCTCGGTTAAACTTAACTAATAACTCTGCTACATAACTTATAATTTGACGGATCTTTATTCCTGGGAACAGTTACCTACTAATACGCACTAAGAAAATAACCAGTGGCGACGAAATTAATGGTCGCTGCTGTTGTAGTCGGCAATGCGTCTGTGAAGTTTAGTCTTGGTGATGTCTATTGTCGACAGTGACCACTTAAGTACTACGTTTTTCGGCCTATCAGCAGGTACCTACAGTTGAAAAAGCAAAAGGTGTGCATATATTATTAAATTTGACAAAGAATGATGGTTTTATTGTTTTTTTTAACTTTAAATGATGTTTGTAGACTGTAAGTAATTGAAAAAAACTTTTGACTTTACCATGCCAGTAAAAAAAACACAACTAGTAAGTTTGATTTTTATGAACTATTGGCCTTAAAATCAAAGTGTATAAAAATCACAATTTTATCATCATATAAATAAATGACCTAATTAACAGATAGGGCTGTCACATACACAACAACATTAACTGTTTTAGTTAGTAATATGTAATACAGAGCTGTTTGTGTCAGATTATTATCATCCTCGTAACATTAGGGGCATAAACTTCACGTGAGGTACGTGTCATCATAAATCTTTGCCGAAATGATAAGCAAGGTCAATTTTGAACCTTCCTGCAAACGCCTACCGCTCATTTAGTTTAAATTAATTGAATATTCGCAATGTCGAGGCAAATTCATACTTAGTATCTCAGCTTTAAGGTGCATTATCGCTAGCGTTGGAATTTCAAATCTGAGCATGTTTGTTATCAGCCCTATGCTTTTAAAACGCAGCAAATAACAAGAAATAATACTTAACACGAAACGTTAAGGTCTAAAATAGTTTGGTATCGTACTGGCATTTTTTTTTGATAACCCATTATGGACCTTATTCACGATGAGTGTAAAGCGTGCCATCTTGTAAGTGGTTGCAGCGTTTTAGGTTTAAAATGCATTGTGGTTACGACATGAACGTACCTTTCTTGTGTTACATTACAGATTATATTAAATTCGCTTTGAACGGCTACTACCATTGGTTTAATTAAGTATTTGCTATGTGAATATTGTGAATTTTCTTTGTGAGTCGTGGTCGCTTCGACTTATTAATAGTATACTTACAGGCGTGGGTCCCTCCCCGTAACTGGAGGAGTAGAGGGGTTAGTTGCCAACCCAATTTCTTAAAGAGTGATACATAAAATGACTATCGAGTTTCTTTAATCTTCGTTGAAATCTGTGTAACGGTTTTTTTAAATTTTGATTGTAAAGCCTCAACATTGTTTAATAAATTGAAACTCCAACAAAAAAATACACCCAATATTAATATCCCGATTGAATTTTCCATGCCCCATGCCTTTTGCAAGCGACTCTAAAGTGATTATTTTTAACTATGAAATATTTATGAATTTATGTATACCTACTGTAAAAATAATATTATTAAAATCTCCTTGTGGATCATCTTTTAAATAATAAAATATTAAACCGTTGGTTCTTTTTCGCAAATTTAGTATTAGACTACAACCCTTCAATATCACTTTTATCTCGTTTCGAAATCGAATGTCGGGAAACTGAGAAACGGTGGTAGTGTTACATTTAGTGCTGGCCGTAATGGACAGACGGCGCGATGGTCACTTTACTGTTTTAGTTGGAGACAATTAAGGACAACATTTTTAATGTCCCGTGACATTCATGTTCTGAAACTCCACGCCAGGTCCACGGCGCAATGCAAGGGATTGCGGCCATTCTGAACCTACGCTGGACCTGTGGATCTTTTTATACCTATGTCAGCTCGCTTGGCCAGCGCGGTGGACAATGGCCTGTACCTCTCACATTATGAGGAGACCGGCATCTATTAACTAAAATAATGCACACCAAGTTACTCCAATTTTTTTTCCATTCTTATCGAGTTTTTTATTGTTCTGAAACGTTTCAACAACGTGGTTGTTTATTAATTTAATTATTTTTGTACTGACTATTTTGTGTAATTGGCGCGTCACTTTTGTGGGATTATATTTATTTTGTACAAATACCTATATATTAGCTGAACACTGAGATCATCCGCATACGCGTACCTAAATTTCTTAAACCACGTAATTATGCAGATTACATTGCTGGTTGTATTTGCAGACATGTCTCTCGAGCCTAAACTTGGACAGACATGTACCGCTAACGACACTGGCTCCCGCGAGGCCTCGTGTTGCCTCGTTAGGTAAGTCAGTAAAAGTTTCGCCGATTGAATTGAGGTGAATCTGGGGCTGAAACTTCCTTTCCAGGTCCCCGAACAGCCATGAGGCGCTATAGAATCTTGTGAACTTGTGACATTAGGGTATCATTTATCTTGTTTTTTGTGACAATAACCGACAGACGATATGTGTTCACTGTCGCCTACGAACATCAGTTACATCACCTATGTGTTGCTGGCTAAAGCAGCAGGAAGAAAAATCAAAATGTATGCAATTCACACGTGCTTGAAGTGAAAACTTAAAAAAATAGTAGTAGGTACAAAAGGTGTGTCACTTCTGCGGTGTAAAATCGCCGTAAGTAAGTGCCACGAAAACCCTGGCGCTTATAACGTTTTGGTCGCGAGTAAACTATACCCTATAAGCGACCTTGCCCTGCATGTTTTAATAGTTTGGTTAGATGTCATACTCATAACTATTGTTTTAGCGCTGCAGCGAACTTTAGTTCTATTGAGTTTCCCGTTTCCGTTTCAACGACATTCAAATCATAACGATGCTAAAGAAGTTTTCACTTCAAAAAGAAAGTACTGTTTCTCAATCTCCCACCCGGAAACAACCCAAAAATTCCTCTGCTCGATGTGCTCCTGAACAAAGGACTATGGCGCCTGATCCCTTCTGTTGGAGATCACTTTGCTTTGCACCACCCACTTTAATCTTGGCGGTATTAGCGCGGCGATGGGGTATTTCGACCGTCCAGCTACTACCCCTCGGAAACCTACTGTGCAACATTTTATACGTTTTTCAGTCGCAGTGACAGAAAGCCAGTGATAATGCAGGACCCTCGCTTTTAGGATCAGGTGGCACGTCTTCTTTTTGGCTACAACCCCATTAATGGCCCACTACTGAGCACGGGTCTCTCCTCGTACCTGAGGAGGCCTAGAGCATACTCCACCACGCTGCTCCAGTGCGGATTGGTGGAGGGGTTAGTGGCCAACCCAAGTGTCGGAAATTTTAAGCCGCCCGAAGGTATCCGACATGGCTTAACGACTGCTACCAAATGATAACAACCGGGACCGACGGCTTTACGTGCCCTCCGAAGCACGGAAGCTTTTTAGCCACTAATCAAATGGATTATAACCATCCTAGTCCATGTGAGTCTTGTTCTGGGTTAACAGTTGTCCACGGTAACAGGCAACGGCAAGGCGGTGCTGCTTGCTCGTTACCTCAAATCCATAATAAAGCAAGGTCGCCTGGCCGATCATTAGTGGATTGAAGCCGAGACAATACTCGAAAATATTCTTACTGTAAGTATAATTATGTATTTACCAGGTACATACAGACCGAGAATGTAACAACTCAATCCGGGCGGAATTACATGGCAGCTGGGCGTAATGATCAACAATTTCACTGGATTTTTACCTGAAACAACAAACATAACATTAGAAGTGATGATGAAGGCATTAAAGTATTTGTTTGCTAATAATTACTAATGATAAATGAGAACGCGGGTTGAAATACCGGCGTACAAAACAGATATAGTGAGTACCCATTTCAAAATAAAAGTGTACAGTACACGATGAATTTAGTTTAAAATCATAAAGAAACAAATCATTCGTTCATCGCAGTCAGTAGCAATCGTTCGGTCCCGGTCCGCCGCTTCTTGGACCGAACCGATTCAATTAATCACGACACGTCAAACGGGACTCATTCGTTCATATGAGTATTTGTTCACAGTTCATTTGTTCGTTTTTTATACGCATTTGGGAAAAGAACGTTTCATTTTCAGGGAACATAACAGTAATTGATTTGAAACAAATATTTATCAAACCGATTACGTCATTGATTAGGACGGTTAAAATGTTTTATAGTTTAAATTAAGGGTTACATTTTTAAATTGCTATAATCATGACCAAGTAACTTTATGGCTGACCGCCTTCTGAACTGTTGGGCTGCACTGAAAATCAGTGTAGATAATGCGGCATTATTGACACGTCAGTGTTGCCTGCGTATAACGTGGGAGTATTCAAAATGAGAATGATTAAGCTTTTATAAGTTAGTGCGTCCAACATCTTATCCTTCACCTACACTTACCATCAGGCGGGATTGTTGTCAAACATTAACTTATGTTAGGTATAAAAACCATATCTATATCAGTCTAGCCGTCTTAGAGATACATGGGAACATTCGTGTGCATAGACATCCTTTTACGGTAAACGCATACACCCCGCCCTCGAGGGTAGTAAAGAACATTGTAGGGTTAAATGGCCACAGCCATTTCTAGTAAGGGTATATATGTATGTAGATGCTGCTTCACATACAGATTAGAAACGCCTCATATCATAAAATTTGATGAAAACTCAATAAGCACTTTATTTTTATGCCAAACTAGCCGATTAAAGCCGATGTTCTAGATGCGTTAGTCGGATCGTATCTGCGTTAGGTACTTGCGGTACTAACTATCGCCTTCTCAAAACTGTATTGTGTGAATATAGATGAATATATTAGATTGCCCGTTTGGTTACCACTTCTCTCTGTATTCTGTGGGTTACCAAGCCTGACCGCTGTTACAACGGTCCTGGGTTCGATTTCTAGGCGGAAATTTGAATGAGTTTAAATTTCTGTTGTCGGTCTACGTGCCTGTTTGTCGTTGTTTCTCGTTGGCTCAACATCGCAACCTACAATGTCCCACCGCTGGGCCTGAGTTTCCTCTCACAATGTGTCATACTCCATCTTGCTAGCTTAATGCGATAAATCTTCGAGAACATCATGGAGAAATGTCAGGTGTGCAGGTTTTTCCACGGTGTTTGTTTTTATTAAAGTAAGTGAAAATTGATAATTGGATTTGCAGGATTCGAACTTCGATCTCTCTATTCTGGTGTCGACATGCGAATCAGTGATTATTTTGTCTAATAATTACATAAATAAATAAAAGCTTATACGTTCATATCGACGCTCTAGAATGAACTACGTCGCGGGTGGACTAACACAAAATAATACATTTACACCCATGACCCCAGAGTAAAGTAAGAGTAGTTATCTATCACATAAATGTGAGTTCCAACGATGACAATCGAACCCGGGACCCTCGCTTCGCAGGCAGGGTCACAATCAATAAAACTACAGGGTCGTCAACCTGCTCCATCCGTCAGACACTATCATCACAACCCATAACTGTCCCACTGCTGGGCACGGGTCTCTTCTCACAGTGTGAGGGGTATAGGCCATAGTCCACCACGCTGGCCAAGTGCGGATTGGAGGACTTCACACACCTTTGAGAACATTATGGAGAACTCCCAGGTGTGCAGGTTTCCTCACGATGTTTTCCTTCACCGAAGCAAGTAATAATTAAATATTAATACGCACATAATTTTTGAAAATTAGTGGTACGTGCGGGGTTTGAACCCGGACCCTCCGGTTCGGCAGTCCAACGTTCAACCACGCGGCTATCACTGCCGCGTCAGACACCAAAGGCATCCCAATAAAACCCGCAAAACAAAAACTGTTCACATCGCAATCTTTTTATTTCCCGTGAAATCGAAACAGGGTAGATGGCGCTGCGAGTCATTAGTGGGTCGAACTTCCGCCCGCCGCAGGTACGCCGCTTCCGGCCCGAGCGAGGCCTCCATTGTGAAGCTTTGCTTGTTTTTTCGTTTGTTTTCGTTTACAGTCGCGTACAATAAACGTCTTAATGTATGACGTGAATGGTAAAAACTAGAGGTCACCTACCCTCACTTATTGTGTTGGAGAAAAGAAAATCTCTTTTATTCAGACCTTTCTTTCTTTCGCGACCGCTTTGGACGTTGGCCGTGTAATAAATGACGTTATTAAATGGTTTTTTGATACTTTAACAATGCGTATTACGTACTTAAGTTCGACTACAAAGCTTTAATTGGGTGGCAATAACAGCAATTATTATACACTACACTCATCTTAATATATATATTTCTTCTGTTCGTGTGTATGTGACTGAACTCCTCCTAAACGGCTTGACCGATTTGGTTGAAATTTTTTGTGTGTCTTCAGGTGGATCCGAGAATGGTTTAGATTCACAATTGGACCCGGTAGGTGGCGTTGCTGTCGATATATCACCAAAACATTTTTTGCGGTACGAAGTACGCTGGGACCACTAGTATAATCGTAAAGATCTAAACAGCGGTGTTTAAAACATTTGGGGATTTTCAAGAACCGGGATCATTCTTCTCACGGTTTCATTCACCGAAGCAACTGATAATTTTTTTGAAGTCAATACTTCTTGAAGTGAAGTGAAACGGAAATGACGCGAATGAAGAATCGAAAATAAGCAAAGCAAAACATCAATATTTGGAGTGACAGTATTCGTTGTTATGAAGTTTCACTTCTAGCACGTGTGAATTACACACATTTTGAATTTTTTTAAGCACACTATTTAAAAAATTAGATGTGCCTGAAGTCGATTCTAAGTCCTAGGGCTCCTCGTTTGCTCACTACCGCTATTCCGTCGACGTCAGAATTCATTAACACCATAATCTCATTAACGCGTTGCCAATCTCCTTTCCGGCTTGTTACCTTTATTGACACGTTACCAACATTTCTAAATTAAATATTTTAATAAGTGAATTGATTGGACAGGCCTTTCAACGCGTTCACGGTTAGCGGTTTAAATAGAGCCGTTGGGTCTGAACTCAGCATCTTCAGTGAGCTACTCTACTGCTCACTGGGTCCGTTGTCAAGGAAATTGAAAATGAAGACCATGAAAATCTTACTGGTCTGCTGCTGTTTGGCTGTGAACATCTTGGCCGGAGGTAAGTGTGTTTTAATATTATTTTTGATTTTATTATAAAATTAAGGTAGCAATCGAGCATGCAGCACCACCCTTCTGATGCCGCCCATGACAACTGTGACCGACCAAGAACAAGACTCATGATTTGGATTTTGATAGTCGGTTAGGAGACAGTGTGAGTGCATTAAAAGGTTAGTTTGTTAGTAACGAGGACTGGGACTCTTAGTGATAGTTAGTCCTGTTAGTTGTTGTTAGTAACAGAAAAATGTGTAATTGTTAATAATAGTCTCGTTCTAATTCTGTCATACATGTATTGGTATACTTGAGGACTGAGATGATCGCCTCTTAAAAGTGTAACTGGTTTCACATGTGTTACCATAAATCTTCGTTTACAGAAGGTTCTGAATTCAATTTTAGTTGAGCGATGGTTAGCTTATTGAAATGTACTATTGGTTCTGAAACATGTTTTACTTGACAGCTGAGGAGAGGCAAGCCGTAGCTGAAGCTTCCGCATCAGCTGAAGCCCAGGCTCGCTTCTTCTCGCCCAATGAACTGCTGCTGAACATCCCCGGATTAGGTATCGTATATGTTATGTATATCGTATAGGTACGGCAAACGAATCGTCTGATGGCAACGTTCACCATTTTTGTAAGCCATGCCTGACTATTTTTATATCGTGGAACATTGAGCTTGACGGTAAGCAGTCACAATCATCTATTACACCAAGCACGTCGATGCAGACCTCCAAACAAGAAGAGATAGGAAAACATAAACCTCTTATTAAATTGGGACATTGTTTGGCAAGTTGACGGTCATTTCAGGTCTGCCACGATGCGGCTCAGTGGGCGACATGTACCAGATCACGACCGGCGGCTGCTACATCTGTGCTTGCTTCACGTCACCCTTCGGAGCCATCCACCCCAAGTGTGCTCCATGCAATAACGGATGCAGTAAGTGTCACTGTCACAATCTTTTGGTTACATAAACCCCTCTTTGTGTTTTTCTGTTGGGTTAGTGGTTGCGTTGGGGCTGTGGAGCGAGAATAGCACGGCACCGTGTGGTTTTAGTGGGTTCAAGTCCCACATATCTGTCCGGTTTCCCGTGGCCGGATGGACGAGACGAAGGTCGTTAGCTGGTAGAGAATGAACCTAGCATTAAGCACGCCATTTAGACCGTAATTTTTTTTATTGTGACAATAAAATTAAAAAATATATATATTATCCCAACATTATGAAAACCAGCCCGCTTCATTGAAATTAATATACTCGTAACTAACTAAAAACAGTATCATAATGCTAGATAGCCTAGTCTTCTTCTTGAATGGCTATAATACACAGTTTTTTTTAATTGGCTCTAGCATTCGTGTCATTTGAAATTATTCAACATTCATACAATATTTTAGAAGCAAAATGATGATACAATTCACTTTGTTTTCAGCGCCCGATCCAGTGCCTGTCATCCCAGATTGTAAGTATGGGTTTGGAGCCACCTGGTGGTGGAAATATGTACTATTATTTACCCTCTCAGATTTAGAAAATTATCTATTTGTGGTAAATCAAGCAGTTTATCTCAATAAACAGAAACTAAGACTATTACTGTAGATTATTTAAGTCCAGTTTATAAGGAGAATTGGGTAATGTATGAATATAAAACATTTCGATATACAGGTAACCCGCCCGTAGTACCGGGTCCACCCCGTCCGTACCCCGTGCCAGTACCGGTACCGGTACCGGTACACAGTAAACCGGTAGTAGTCCCCGTACCCGTACCGGTTCCAGTACCCTCCCCACCCGAAAAGATTTACGTGCCGGGCCCCGTGATCCCCGTCCCCGTGCCGGTACCCAGACCCGTCCCGATCCCGTACCCGGTTAACCGCCCGTACCCGGTTATAACTCCGCCGAGGATAATTAGAGTGCCCGTTCCTATTCCCGAGCTGATACCGGGACCGGATAGGCCTGTGCCAGTCCCGGTGCCGATACCGAGTAGGCCAGTGGGCGTGCCCATTCCTGTTCCTGTCCCGGGACCGACTAGGGACGTGGCAGTCCCGGTGCCCGTGCCCTCCCCGCCAATACCCGTTCCCGTCCCAGTGAACCGGTACATCGTCACTCCGGGCAGAGATAGGCTCATTCCGGTACCAGTGCCCTATAGCGGTGAGTTATATTTTTGTTACTTTAATTCTCATATATATACATATTATTTACTATTATAACATTTAAATAATTAATGTTACATTTTCTAATATTGCAGACACCAAGTTTTATCCCGTGCCAGTAATCATCTATGTATGTAAGTACAACTTGTTTAAATCATCCATTAATAATAAAATTCATCTCAATTTATTAGGCTATTGTAAACCTTCCTCAGACTTGACGATAATCTATAATTTAGATGAAATAGCATACATTCAACATTGTTAGTATTATCATTCCTAATCCAATATCTCTAATATTTCTTCCCCAGCACCAATCTGCCGAAGATATCAGCCTCTAGTGCCGTTCTATATTCCCGGACAGGATTGCCACACCCATGTCTGCAAGATCAAATACAACTTCGTCTACCTGGAATCCACCATGAACAAGCAGTGCTGTAAGGATCCTTCAACAATTTGTTATATTTCCTAGCCCTGCTGAGATACCAAGGCTTACTGGTTTCCTTGCTTCGAACAAAGTAACTTCTCCGAGTGCGTCAAGCATTAACAATGCGGGAAATGTTTGAGCATTGTTATCATCAGGTAATTCATTAATGTCATCTATCACAATGTCATCAACGACATAAAAGTCATCAAAGGCATCGATTTCTACAATATTGTTGGTAAATATATTAAATTTAACAACAATATATCCTTCATTAACAACAGTATCAGTAACGAATTCATTCATAATATCATCATCACCATCATATTTAGCATATTATTTTTATAGTCTTAGTTTCTATAAGAGATTTAACGAAAAAAATAAGAAACTGCTTGATCTGCCTCTAAGAAAATAAATGTAACTTGGTCAAATTACACCTGGTAATAGTTATTAAGATAATGATAATAGTTCTCCTAGCAGAAGAAATATCGTCCGAATCTAGGTAAGTATAACAGTATACCCACTATATAATTTTCATAAATTCAATGAATAATGTTTAAATGAAGGTAGATACTCCTTAAGAGCTACGCCCAGCAGTGGGTCAGTTATGGGTTGTGGTGATGATGATGATGATTGTTAAAATACATTTTCATTATGATATTGACATTAAGCACGTTAATTTTTTTTTGTATAATAAGAAGTTACATTTAAATTCGTTTATTTAATAGCCTTAATCGACTCAGGGCCTACGCCTACTGGATTACATAATTATATACAAACATGTTGAAAAAAAATATTAAAACTTACTACAAAATTATCTTACTGAATACTTTCTGAACTGAAGTTTTTTTGTTACAGCATATGGCCCAATTGGTAAGTATTTTAATGCGATTTATTACTAGATTGCAATATGACAGTTCGCAGAGTCTTAACCGAGGTATTTTTCAGGCTGGGGGGGATCTTCTGCCTCCGCTAATGCCAACGCTCAAGCGAACGCCGGTGGTTGGGGAGGTTGGAACTCCGCCAGCGCCAACGCCAATGCGGTCGCCAACTCCATGGGCGGAGGATACGGCGGCCTAGGAGGAGGCTATTACAACGGTGGAAGTTACTCTAATGCCGAAGCAAATGCTGTAGCCAACGCCGGCTCTGGTCTATTGGGATATGGTGGTCTCGGAGGTCTTGGAGGTCTTGGCGGTCTCGGAGGTCTCGGGGGTCTGGGAGGCCTTGGAGGTGGATGGTCGGACGCTCAAGCCAATGCCAATGCTAATGCTGTGAGTGGCGGATTAGGTGGATGGTCGGATGCTTCAGCCAATGCCAATGCTAATGCCGCCTCTGGAGGATTAGGAGGATTAGGTGGATTAGGCGGATTAGGTGGTCTGGGTGGATTAGGTGGCCTGGGTGGTTACTATCCTGGAGGAAGCTACTCTAACGCCGAAGCGAATGCTAACGCGAACGCTTATGGCGGCCTCGGCCAGTCATCTGCACTGGCATCCGCCCTGGCCAGCGCTGGTGCTGGTGGCTACAAGAGCGGCGAAGCAGAATAATAAGAAGGTACTTTTATAATAATAATATAATGATTTTTTATTACAAATATTAAAATGGCACAACTTAAAATAAATAATATCTCACTTTGACACCGGACAAATGGACCTAATTAGACCATGTACCAATTAAGACCATAGTGCATCAGGCTGGGTTCATGTGGATAGATAAGACTTGTCCACGTCTTTGAGAATATTATGAATTAAATTTAGGTAGTTGATATTTTAACAAATCAAATAGTAAACTTCTAATAACTCAAACCAAAACCACAAAAAGGAGAAGCCTTCATTTCAAAATTCTAGCTATCACTGTAACCTGATTATCATTAGATCATTAAATGTTTCTCAATGTTTACAGATAATAACATCAACCAACTCAACACCGATCTCGTGACCAACTCTCGTTCATCGGACCCGATTTAGATAAGATCAGCATGTAAAAGACAATAACACACGCTTCACACTCGCAAATAAATTAGTGGGATTAAAACAGCCTTTTATTTGTCCAAACAAGAATTTTATATGTCACTTCACTAAAACACCACAGGAATAAAGATGAGTAATTTAGATAAAAGTTCTCATGCATCTATCTCGCTTAACTGCAACCTTTTAACAAAATTAATTTAGTGCAAACTCTGGGCTTGTAAAGTGGTCTTGCGTTTTAGGAGATAATAAAACATGAAATTTTAGTTGCTTTGAAAATGTTATCCCAGTTTCAGGAAATACCTAAATTACAATAAGAAATACAATTATAATATGCCTCTCAGTTTAATGGCGAAAGTCACCTTATAAATGCAGTAATTATTCAATAAGAAACTGAATAACATGCATTGTCTATCATACAAATCTTTTTTAATTAAAATATTTTTGGAAAATAATGCGAATCGATTTCGGATAACGTGAATCTTTTGGTAATAAATGTTATTTTTAAAAATATTTCTAACATCTACAAAACTAAAACAATGAATCAGTCATTCTAAACACGCACCATAGGAAAATAAGAGATGAGTCAAAAACTAAAACCATTAGACATGGCACAAATACCCTACATTATGCTGATATGGCAGTATCTGTACTGCACGAAGTTGTGTCTCTGACTGAATCAGAATTCTCAGTTTATATGATTTTAATTTGTTATAAAAATAAGTGACATCCGTAACGAAACACGCTGTTAAAACGAATCAGTTCAAGTGTATCAAATCAGACTTCTGTATTCTGATTGCCCATAAATCTAAATGCCAAGTGATATTCACGGGAAATTAGGAAACCTATATAAATATGGAATGCGAAGTTTAATCGACTCTAATAACATCATTTGGCATATTATCGTGGATATAAAACTGGAGTGAAGACATAAACTTGAAGCAATAAGATGCAGAGGGTCGTGCTCGGAAGCATTTGCTTCCTGGCCTTCCTGCTATCTTTTGGTGTGGCCCAAAACTCACAAGAATTCCAGTCAAGTAAGTATCCATCATCTTCCTATTAACAATTATAATCAATATGTTTTAAATGTTTACTGCTCCAAACTCAAACGAAACGGATCCTTTCCATGATAAACATTTGTAATTCACTTTTTTTTTATAAAATATAAAAATAAAAAAACATCTTTTATTGTCATCTCCAGATATGTACATGTAGAAGTGGTTCAGTCTATAAAGTGCATTTGGTGTATGATAAACAGGGTGTTCTCAAATTACAGTAGGAATGTTGTTTATTATCTTATTATTATATTATAAAATATTATTTATGTATTAATCGATAAAAAATCACTGTAATTATAATAGTTATGAGTTTGAAACTAAAATTAACAGCACACAGCCCTGACAAGGCTTAAAAGAAATCAATCAATTAGTAGAGTTGGGGATGCTTTTAAAAATTGTTTTTACTGACAAATAATTTAAATATTTTACAGATTTACAAAATCAAGACTTAAATGGTGAATCTTACAATGGAGGATATCAGTTGGAAAAAACACAGCAAGATGAATCTGACGAAAGATCTGCTTTTAGTCCATACTCGGGCATAACTCAAGGATTGGTTCCTAATTATGGATCAAGTCTGTTGGGAGGTTCAAGTCCATACAATCCATTTGATCCCTATAGTCCAGGCCTTGGATCAAGTTATGCATCAGCAGATGCAAATGCTCAAGCACTTTCATCAGGTCTAGGAGGTTATGGAGGTTATGGCTTACTCGGATCAAATTCAATCGCACAAGCTCAGGCTGATGCTCAAGCCCAGGCGATTGGTTTAGGATCTGGATCAGCCTTCTCTTCAGCGGTTGCAGATGCCCAAGCACAAGCTCTTGCATCAGGCTTAGGCGGCTATGGAGGTTATGGCTCACTTGGGTCAAATTCATTTGCACAAGCTCAGGCTGATGTTCAAGCCCAGGCATTGAGTTTAGGATCTGGGTCAGCCTTCTCTTCAGCGTTTGCAGATGCCCAAGCGCAAGCACTTTCATCAGGCTTTGGCGGTTATGGAGGCTATGGTTCGCTTGGATCAAATTCATTTGCACAAGCTCAGGCTGATGCTGAAGCTCAGGCACTTAGTTTAGGATCTGGCTCAGTCTTCTCCTCAGCGTCAGCAGATGCCCAAGCGCAAGCTCTTGCTTCCGGGGGGTTAGGATTAGGTTTTGGTAGTCCGTTCGGCCCAGGGAATATGGGTTTGGGATATTCATCAGCGGAAGCTGACGCCCAAGCAATAGGGTCCAGCATTGGATCCGGATCAAGCTTTGCAAGTGCAAATGCTAATGCTCAAGCTTTGGGTGGAGGTTACGGTCCATTTGGTTCTGGTTTTGGATCTAGTTTTGCAGATGCACAAGCGAACGCTTTTGCTAGTGGAGGAAGTAAGTTAATAAGATCATTAAGTTTTAATTTAAAGTGCTGATCATCTTTACTCACATTAAGTTTTGATTACAAATATGAATAATTTTCAGGTGCATTCTCATCAGCCAACGCATTTGCTGGTAAGTTATAAAGGCAGTATTTGCCATGAATAAAAGTGAATATAAATAATATTTTACTTTGATTTAAATAATACGAATTGTTTCAGGTGCCACCGTAACACCAATTTCATTTAATCAGTATATATGGCCACATATGTTTCCTGGTAAGAATAAGTAAAGTTTATAATACAATTATTATTGATTTATACACAAGACAACATTTATTTGAGCTTAATGACACTTTATATCAATAATTAATCATAATATCTATATTACAGGCGGAGAAAACATCATCACGTGCTCAGAGCCAGGCGGATTTTATAATGTGTGGTCAATGTCATACGATTGTTTGATTTGTACTTGTACAAATCATTTTGGAATTCCCCGAGCGATCTGCATGACGTGCGATCTTTGTTCCGCGCCGAATCCCTACAATCCGTTACCTAATCCTCTTCCTATTCCTGTACCACCACTGCCTCAACCTATACCGGATAATGAAGGTATGAATCTATACACTTTTAGACATATTAATGTACTTGGAAATTACTTTACAACCTACTATTATGAATTTATGTACACTAGTTTATGAACGTGAATAAGTTTAATCGTATCATCGCTTATTTCATTAAGTTATACATCATTCTTTAAATCTTGCAAAACGAAGCCGTTTTTATGTGGCCCCTAAATAACGTATCACGCAGTGAAATATAAGATGTCATGCACATGATTGCTCCCGGACTTTGAAATTCAAATATCTTTGTCGGGCTTTACGTCTTTTGTGTTAACTCATGTGTACGCATGATAAATGCGAAGCCTTATCTGTCAGTTGGCTGTCGCTGAAACAATATTGAAATGTCTGTTTTCATTACTTCCATTTATGTTCATGTAAACACATAATACCTTATTTCGTTGAATCACAATAACTATAATTTTCTATCCAAGAATCAGAAATTTATCAAAATTTTATTCGCAGCGCAAGAAGGTTCGTATCTTATAATTTTTCAACTATCAGTAATTTATAACAAATCATAATTTTGGATGTAATTATTTTTCAAATATCTTGTGATGAACTAAATCTTATTAATATTTACTATGTAAGCGTTTATCTTAAATACATCATAATTCATAGTGTACACTGTAGTATGTAGTCTTTGACAACCGGTTTAGCATAATGCCTTCTTGTGAGCCCGGCGAGCACATTTAGATGAGGATGCTCCTCATTTAAAGCGCTTGCACAGCCGGTTGGTGCTATAAATTACTTTTAACGTTAATAATCGCATTATCGTGTTCACAGTGAGTTGTGATCCGCTCCCCACGAATACTCCATTCCAAAACCCATTGAACCCCTGCCAAATATGCATATGCCAGTATACCCTCGGTCAGAACACCGACGTGAAAATAACGTGCGAGGACGACCAATCTTGCGGTAAATTATATACTTTTATCTTGTTCCAAATTTAAACTTATCTAAAACCGTACACGTAATTACAAAAGCCAAATTACAAAGCTAAGAACCAATTAACAGACATTGTGGAATCCTTTATTACGTAAGTCTTAAGGCGTAAGCCAAACCGACAACTGTTTTAAAAATAGAATTTTGCGAGGTACCGTCCGTCCCAATATTTTGTAGAAAACCAATTAAGTATTAAAATGTTTTAATTTCAGTATTGCCGTCAGATTTAGTTACTATACGTAAGTTATGTTTTACTTGTAAATTGTTGTAATTATAAATAATAATCATAGTTCGATTAATATATTTTAAATTGGGTTACAATTTTTTATGTTAAGTAATAATAACAATTTTGTTTTTTACTGAATATAAGTTACCGCTTGACTATTACTCGACTTCACTATTGATGTATTGTTTAAAAATCTATACAATAATATAAAAATCTAAATCGTTTTCGTATCGCATAAAACACCAAAACTGAGTTTATTATGTCTATCGACTTATAAATAACGCATCATGGTCCTTATGGAAATAAAAGACGTAAAATCAATAGTTAAAAACTTAATGATTGGTATTTTCATACCTCCAGCGCCGATACCAGACCCACCGGCTCCCGTCGAAAGTAAGTCTATTGTTTCGCAGTTTCGTAAAAATTGCATCTGTCGTATTTATTAATTACTATTCAGTAATTAGTATTAAGTAATTAGATACTATAATATTAATCATGTTATCATTAGTCAAGGATACATTATTCATGAATGGTAATTTAATTACCAATTGTAGTTATGTACTAGTTTACTTATATTTCACTGCGTGATAAATTTAGTTATGTTTTGGTGAGATCATGTTCATCAGGAAAGTTATAACGTTACTATTTATAAATAGCCGACCTCATTTCACCACGGGACATATTATATGCCTTAGCATCCACACTCCAATAAATGTTTAGACGGAATTCTTTAAATTGACACAATTAAATCGATTGAAATAAAACAAACACTAAATGGTACGTAAAAATTTTCAATTAGACTAGTAAAAATCGCATACACATCGAAAAAAACAGATAAACAGACAATCCGACGAACCATAATTTTAAATTCAAATTTAATAGATTTATTATAATAAATCTATGATTATAATCATGGAAGACAGAGCTGTTTTGTGGTTATAATAGATCTTGAACATTCGTGTCGAAAAGTAGCAAATTTGTTGCTGGATTTGTTGAAAATTGCAATGGGTCGAGATCACATGTGCGGAAATTTAAACTTAGACGTATGTCATAACGATGATCTAAATTAGACGGATCAGAGTCACCTTTATATTAGAAACAACTCTAAGCTAAATTATACCTCTCTCGAGTTCAGGAGTTTGATGAAGAATATGGTTTGGATTATCGGAACTTCATTGGAAAGTTCAGAAACAAGTTGATATTATTGAAAATCGCTCATTGTCACAATGTTATCCCACACCTAAAGTTTTGTGAAGTACAGTCTAGTATTTTAAATAATTTATGTGCTGTCTTTATATTTGTAGCAATATGACATCTTGTTTGCTTCAGTGTCAATGTGCCAGATGTACCCATCGAACGTGCCATTCCCGCATCCGTTCGACTCTTGCCAGGTTTGCGAATGTTTGGCCGTGTCGACATTTGTGCAAAACCAACTCATCTGCTACCCTTCGCAGGATTGTCGTAAGTATCATAAGTTTCTCAACTAGCGATGTGCGAGAAAATTAAACTTCTATTGAACGGTTTCTAATGAAAACAAATACATTGATCTCCAATAACAATCTTGTATATTACGATATGATGATAACATTATGATTCAATTTGATTACGAGGGTTTAGTGGGACCAGGAGGTGGAACAGAAGAGATCTTCAACAGTTATTAGAAACTTCCCCGAACTTGGAATCAGTTGCTTGGTTTTTACGAATTCCATGGAATATACTTGGTGACAAAGGTCTTCTTTTAGTACACTTCTACTGATAAAAGTAAGCAATTGGGTTGTTATTATTAAATTATCATTTACTTTTTCTTCAGAACCAATACCACTTCCGACACCTTTGCCACAACCTCAACCGGGACCATGTAAGTTAATAGCTTCTTGTTTTTAACTGTTATCAAAATGACACCGTGTCGTAGAGTCAGATCGGGTCCAGAATTTTTTCTGATACAAACACACCTTAACTCTCAATGTTTTCTTAGTAGTACATGATTTAGATGTTTTAGGTGTATGGGATTATTAAAAATCTAATAATCTAATAATCCCTACTAATATTATAAATGCGAAAGTAACTCTGTCTGTCTGTCTGTCTGTCTTTGTCGCTTTCCCGCTTAAACCTCTCAACCGATTTTGATGAAATTTGACACAGACAATCTTTAGACCCTGAGAAAGGACATAGGCTACCTTTTATTGCGACAAAAAGGGATGAAGAGGTTGAAATAGAGGTTGAAAGTTTGTATGGGATTTCTTCGGGTTTTAAGCACAGCGCCATCTAGGGGTGAACCTTCCTAACTTAAAGAATAAGAACGCCTAGCGCCATCTCTTAAAGAACCATGAAACTTTATATTTAAGCACTTGATAATAAGTTTCCCGAAGCGAAGCGAGGGCGGGTCGCTAGTGTCTAAATAAAAGGTGTATTCTTAGTACACTATGACTTTCTAATCATCTAATGTAATGAAACGCGGGCATTGTTTTAATTTTTATTTACTACGCTATAACTATCATTTCTAGTATCACGCAAACTATATTTTTATAATCTGTATACTTTTTGAAATTATCTGTATTTGCATAAAATGCTACGAAAATAATGGGCAGTTAGCAAATAAATTGTACTCCTGAGTATGCTAGACCTCGTTAGATATAAGGAGAGACCCGTGCTTAGTAGTGGGCCATTAATGGGTTGCAGCCATTTAAATATATTTAAAAAATACGAAATACCAATTTAACATTGAATGAAAACAATCAAATACTGTGTTATGACATCTTAGATTTATTTTCAGTGCCATGGCCTCCGCAGCCAGTGCCACCCAGTCCTCTCCCTGGACCATTGCCGCGTAAGTTTCTTTGTTAAAGCCATCAGTTTCATCAGAAGCATTTTCGTTATTACAAATGTCTATTAAATTCATCATATGTTCTCCAAGTTGATTGAAGCAGTCACTCAAGCAATTCCAATTGTTTCGTTCTCCAGAACTACTTTTAAAAGTATTAAAGTATTTTAAGTTAGAAAATTATTCAAATTATTTAATGTAAAAACTCAGATTGTAAGTTATTTTTTGTAACTATTTCTGTTGTGTTATGTTGTTTCTTAAACACAGAAAATATAATACGTCTCTTTTAATATTTTGTGCAAAATAGAAATCGTGCTTTACGAAATTAGTATAAATTTTCGAAGTAATTTTTATGGATCAAACTTTTATTTTGTATAAATCAACGCCAGTATAAAAGTGTAAAATTTAATGAACTTAAAAGCCCCTTTAAATGTTTCCAAGTTATTACAGTTTAAAATCTTGTGCTTTAAGTTGCCAACAATAAACAATTTAATTAGTTTCGCTGCACCATATTTCCAGACCAATCTTGCGCGCCGTATCCGCCCAACCAGCAATTCCAGCATCCATGGGACGAGTGCCAGATCTGCGTTTGCAATGAATTTTATTCTATCGGCATCGTAAACATTGAAGTTAACTGCTTCACTAGTCCCACGTGTTGTGAGTATCCCATTATTATTGATATTCACAGCTACGAGTATATTACAAATGAATTGCTCAACATCATTAAACTTGTCAATTATTTCATCTTTCAATTTTTCTGCTAGCATCACATTGTAATAGCTAATAACTGTAACTTTTGCCTTAATAACTAATTCAGATTCGGCCTTAGTTTAAAATCACCCAAAATCCCTATTTTGAAACATTGTAGGTACTGTATAAAGTAGGTACTTGGTTAAAGAAACTATGAACACAATTAGTTAAATTAAATTTAAAAGCCAAGCCCTCAAAACTGACCGAACTAAATTTGTCAGCAATAAGTGAGTTAGCGTTGCCGTCCACGAGTACTTCCTCAGTGGGCACAAATTCAATCGCAACACCAGCAACTAATTCGATAAATTATTCAGTAGAATAAACACAAACACGCCACAGTCGTCAACTTGGAGTTGCCGGTAAATGTAGCCGACATTTGCTCGCAACTCCAGAATATTTGAAGAAACTTTAATCAGCGTTCTAATTAAGGTATCATTAGAATCAGTAATTTTGTTCACTAAATGAATTTAAAATTATTTATTGACAAACATGGTTAATGGCAACATCATGAAAAAACTTACTAGTAGCTGGCTGAGTACATTTTTATATTCTGTATCGATAAGTAAAAAAAGGATTTTTTAATTCATATTAATTACTGTTTATTTGTTTTAGGTGTCGAAATACCAGGTAAGCTATTGCGACATTATTTTAATCTGCTGAATGTTATGTTAAAAAAAATAGGTCATTGTTATTATTATATTCCATTCTTTTTATTACAGTGCCGCGACCACGACCGTTACCTCCTCCCGTACCCGTTCCAGTACCGGTTCCAGTAGTGGTTCCAGAGAGAATACCGGTACCGGTGCCTGTAGAAGTAGATCGACCTGTTCCAGTTCCTAGTCCCTACCCGGTTCCTGTTGAAGTAATCAGACCTGTCCCCGTACCACAACCAGTACCTGTACCGCAACCGGTTCCTGTACCCGAACCTGTACCAGTGCCCGTGCCCGAGCCAGTGCCTGTGGTGGTCGACCGGCCAGTGCCCGTTCTGGAACCGTACCCCGTAGACAGACCGGTCCCAGTCCCGGAACCTGTACCTCAACCCTACCCCGTTCCGGTACCCAGGCCGGTGCCTGTCATAAGACCAGTGCCCCAACCAGTACCGGTACCGGTACCTGAACCGGTGCCAGTCCCAGTCCCCCGACCCGTACCGCAGCCGGTGCCGGTCCCACAACCCGTGCCCGTGCCACAACCGGTACCGGTCGACAGGCCTGTGCCCGTCCCGCAACCCGTGCCGGTACCACAACCTATGCCCATCCCGGAACCGGTACCCGTACCCGTGCCACAACCGGTACCAGTTTTGATACGTGAGTATTGTGGGAATTTGTTTTATTTTTATTTAAAAGTGCTTTAGTTAAAATACATTATAATCAAATTATTTAACAAATAATTGTAACAAACTCTTTTATTTTCAGCCCAGCCACCTAAATATTTGGGTAAATATTTTTTAATAATCAAACTTTCTTACATTTCACATTAAATACTTTAAATTAGCTTCTTTTAAAAATTATTATTATACTTTTAAAAACTATTTTATTGGGCTTCAGAAAAAAAACTATGTTAGAAGATAAAACGTCAAAGATTGTAAATTGTACAATTACAAAGATCCAAATAGAGTCAGAAATAAAAAAAAATCATAATTATGAACTTCGGATTCCGCAACAATTTTTGTAACTGTCTGTGTTTGGCCACTTTATAATACTATACAAATCATCACTTGGTAGATTCTGTACACCAATAAAACTAGAAGACCTTAACGAAATAGATTTCCAAAAGGACTACAGCAACATTTAAAATATGATTCTTAAAATGTTTTCTCGTTTCAGACATCGTATGTATGTATCAGGAAATTGGGCTCGAGTTTCTGTATACCACGTGTAGAATCTGTACCTGCCAATCGTTTAACGGACTGATCGTGCCAGTTTGTAGGCGGCCTCCCACACCTGACTGTGAGTTCCTATTTTATTTATTATACGGATACAGAAATTCAATCCAGTACATTTTCAACCATGGTAAACAGTTTTATAAGCATGGGTTTATATTCAGTTAAATTATTTCATTTCATCTTACAATAAGAAGTTAGTAATAAGTATTATAACAAATGGAATTAACAATTTAATTATTAACTTGATTATTAATTTTGTTAGAACAACAAATAACATAGTAGTATTTTAAAAACCCGTTAATAATAAAATAGTCAATAATAAAGTCGTGAAATAAATTATGTCGACAGTAACAATTTCTATCTCGGAACCTAAAGTAATAAGAAATTTAATGAAACCTAACAATATCCAATAAATTGCACTGAATTAATTTCTACATCTTGAAACAGATGTCACGGCAATTAAAACACAAATTAATACATCTTATGAGAGATTTAAAGAAAACAACCAAATCGTACACAGCCTGACTCCAAAGCCGACGGCCCATGCTAATGAAGCAATAACAAAACTTCAAACAATAAACGACACCGTGGAGCCGAAATAAAAGTGTTTATCGGCCGACCGGCAAAAGGTCGTATCGTTAAAACAAGGGAACGAATAAAGTAAAAATTTACGGCGCACCGAACGACACGGCCCGTCAGAATTGACAAACGCGCAAAAACCGGGGGCTGTACACAAATTGCCACAGGTGTTGTTAAAAGTGGGAACACGGATGCGAAATTTGGCAGGTGGTAACCTTGTGAGCTTTAAATCGAGCTTCGGAGGTGCCACTCGATGTTGTTCAACTTCACGCGTGGATATACGGATTTCCGAATAAATTAACAACTTTTGTTACAAACCTCTTGTTTGGTTCGTTTGATCATCTACATTTTTGATTTTTATTATAACTTCTACTCGGTCTACAAATCAAATATCAATTTTATTTTTTACAGTACATAAATATTGTATGATTACAATTAACAAATGCAACATAATTATATAATTTCATAATATTATTATGAAAGCATATTGCCAACCGCATATTGTCAAACTTTCAGGCTGTAAAAATTAGTCATAACAAGCACAGCCACTCATTCGACAACATGTGCGGTACATCAAACTAAATTGTCGTTAACTTACTGTTATGTATCAGAAGTAAACATATACACCTAAGCAGATTATCCTTCACGTAGTTCAAAAAATCTACGATTTCATGTATCAAGTTTCACCAATGTGACATCTTTGTTCCAGGTGGTGTCATGCCCGGTAAGAGCCTTAACGTCAATCATGGTAAATTGGGTGTTTTTATTATCGCCATTTGACGCCTCGTTTCGTTTTAGCCCCTGTCCCCATCACGAACATAGTGTACATCGGTGAGTTATCGAATTTATTTGACGAAGTCGTTTGGTAAGAATATTTTGATGAAATTTTCCTATTGTTTTTTTCTGATGATCTTCTAGTAAATCTTTCTATTTCATATTGTCTAAGCATCAATCATTTATTATTTACAAAAAATCTGTGTTATTATCATCATCTATAATTTTATTAATACAGCTATTTTTTATATTCTATTTTTTCTTCTAATCACATTAAATTGTTATATAACAGTACACTAAAACATCATTGTTCAATAGAACCTAGATGTCGGTACCGACCTCCAATGCAAGTATTTTACTCTGGCTGCCAGAGCTGCGTGTGCCAGTGCGTCTTCAGTTTTGTCGTGGCCCAGTGTAATCCCTCGCCTGGATGTGGTAAGATTCATAATACACAATAAAATTCT
This sequence comes from Ochlodes sylvanus, assembly GCA_905404295.2. Classification (NCBI taxonomy): domain Eukaryota; kingdom Metazoa; phylum Arthropoda; class Insecta; order Lepidoptera; family Hesperiidae; genus Ochlodes; species Ochlodes sylvanus. Next base: position 10,530,243 of record FR990144.1, read on the forward strand.
TTTATGATGCTTATTTACAAGTACATGAATTTGGATGTTAGTTACTTCGTAATTCAGGTTTTTATGATTTTCCTACTAAATTTCCAAAGACGTCTAACATGCTGTACGTTTTTATTCAATCCAAGTTTGAATATAGAACAAATTTTTCTTTACATTGAAAATCTAATTTATATGGAGTCATTAAGAACTTTATCGTATGTTTTGTAGAAAATTTATTTACTATTTATTTTATTGGTTTAGGTCCATACTTGGGATCAAGTAGCCTAGCAGAAGCTTCAGCCTCTGCTCAAGCAGGCTCCTCATCACTTGGCTTCTCTTACGACTTTGGAGGATCACAATCGTTTTCCGAGGCTAGTGCAATAGCATCCGCAGGCTCATCGGGATACGGAGGATTTCCGTTTGGTGGCTTAGGTGGATCGTCCGCGGTTGCAGACGCTAATGCCAATGCCATAGCCTTGTCAGGACAAGCAGGGTTCGGTGGAGGGTTTGGTTTAGGTGGATCGTCCGCTTACGTAGATGCCCAGGCTAATGCAGCTGCATTTGGAAGCTTAACAGGACAAGGAGGTTACTCTGGATCAAGTGGATCATCAGCATTCGCGGACGCTTCAGCTTCAGCTAATGCCCTATCCGGTCTTTCACCATTCAGTAACTCCTACCCATATTCTGGTAGCCAGGCGCAAGCGAGTGCATCAGCAGATGCCCAGGCTGCTTCCAGTTTATACCCAAGTTTATACCCGAGACCCTATGGTTCGTTGACGCCATTATACCAGCCCGGTGGAGGTGGACTCGGAAGTGTCGCAGAAGCTATGGCTGATGCCAGTAAGTAATCTGTATGTTATGAAGTTACACGTACGGAACTTGCTTTTAGAATTCAGATCGATCGTTTTTCGGTACTCTCTGTTGCGCCAATCGTTTATTATAGGCTCTTTGATACTACAACCGAAACACTTAAGATTTAGCGGTTCATTTGAGAACACTCGAAATTATAATTATGTAGATAGATTTTTATTTAATAAATTCGAGATTGTTTATTTGAAAAACATCGATATCATTCTTCATAAACATTAATATTATTGTGATTTCTAAACGCTTACTCACTCCGTATACAATCTTTACCCGACGGGCGGTACTCCTAGCCACAAATTCAGCCAAATGTGGGAATTTCATTACTGAAATATAATATCAGCCGAGCCATTGGGAAATGAGCGTCAAAATCATATGATAGGATTGGTTTACGTATTTCTTGCTGTTTTCATGAGCCCTGGTACATGCTACTTTTTGCAGGAAATATAAATCATTTCAGTTATGAAACAGTTTAATAAAATAGTCGATTGCAATTTATATTGTGCCTGCTAATTTAATGCCTGCCAAAAATATCTTCAGATATTTTTAACTTAAATTCAAAATTTTGAAACGAACAAGATAAATAAATAATTCTTTATGTACCTTTTCAATATGACAATATCTTTTACCCGCGACATTTTTATTTACACTACCGTTTTATAAAAATGCCATAGCAGATATCCATGGGCGAAGGTGACACAGGTACATACTTATATTATGTACCTTCAGGGGTAATAGTTTAATCTGTCTGCTATTTACTTAGTAAAGATAGTTATATTGTAACTTGAGCCAAAACGGTAGCGACGCGATTATATAAAGGCCTCAAACAACAAAACTAGTTTAATTAGTTAAATAAGTGATATTTTCGCAGGTGCCCTAAGCTTCTCTCAAGGATCGCAATTTTTAGGAGGAAGACCCTTCATAAGAGCCGGTAAGTTATTCCTTTCATGTAAAACATGTTTAAAACTCGCCAAATTCGTCAAATATTCACATTCTCGAGAAAGATTGAGCAGAGGACGTTGTTTGCGAAGGAAATTATATGACCGAAGTTGCGTAAAATTTTAAACAAGCGTATCTCGGTAACAGCCTCGCGGGTCTGACAACTTTTGGGGTATAAATTAAAAATATATTACAAGAGCAGATGGTGTGCGGGCCTCATGTAAATTCTATTTAATCAAACTTCCCCAGATCCCCTTGGATGGAGCTTACTACTTATTGAATTTTTTCCTACACAACCTACTATGTCAGGAAATTGTTTTACAGTATAGTATTCAGAATAGAATGTCAAGTCATTATTGTATACTTGTTAGTGATAATTATATGTATTTGATAGTAGCAGAGATAAGAAATAAGAGAGATCATAAGTCATGTGTGAATAAATTAAATAATTTGGGAGATCATGGTAAAACATTAATGCTATGATCTAAGGGTGATTATGAAACAATATTTTTAGGGTTCCACGGCCCTCTACACAAAGGGTGCTTTTTAAAGTATGAAGCCTTCCCTCTGTGCCCGTTCGTCTGTCATAATATCTTTTGAACTGTAATTGCCAGGACATTTAGAATTTTTACACTTTGCTCATCGCGGACTGTACACATTTTATTGTGATACGGGTTCTCACGATATTATACTTTAATGTCAGACAATTCAGCAAAAAATATCTTAGTAGCGACCTCGGCTAGTTCATATTTTTTTCATTACACCACTAGAGGGCCTTTAATACGCCCCAAATGAAATCTGGCTAAGGGTCATGCTATTAAGTCAGATAACGCTATTATGAGATATTATGAAACCGGTACCGTGAAGGACGTTGGAAAACAGAATAACTTGAACAAAATAAATATAGCGTAGTGTGTTATTAAAAATGTTTCTTAAGTGAAATACGCTCAAGAAAGGAACATGGATATTTGGGTAACTTTAATAACTTTTCGTGACCACAATAGTAAAGGAAGTAAATCAAAATTACATTACACTTACACTTTACTAATATAATGTGTTCGGTATTGGTCAAAGAAGCAATATTTTTGTTAGCTACACTGCGTATTACACAATTTAAAAGAAGTCATTGTTATTACCTAAATTATGGATACACCATCTAGAGTAGGGACACTAAGAAATAATAGACTTAAAATTTTAACTTGTAGTAAGTATACTTACAGTGCTAAATTAGATTGCCTAATTTAAACAACTCAAAGAGATACCTCGCCAAACCGATCCGATCGACCGACGTCGAAAGAATTCTCCAAACAAAATCATGAAACTCAATTCTAAGGCTTACGAATTCTAAATTCAACTTTCCTTTGACCGATCACAAAAATTACGGGCCAGAAATTGATCAAAGTTTGCTCTTACTGTCTCTTGTACTTTAGATTTAACATAGCCATTTGCTTGACGAGCGGGGACTGTTAACATAGAAGGATAAATAAGGGTGCTTCATAAATCAGCCCTAGGAGATTAGGCGACACTTGTAGCCCGCTGGTGACTTTCTACTGACCGAGGGGTTCTGGGTTCGGTTTGTACCTAATTTAGATTTAAGTGCGTGATTAATGTTTGTTAGTGGACCATGCATATAGATGATTCATTTGTATGTGTGCAACAGGGAAACGAAGTATGGACATGAGACCATTTTGTTGTGTAATTTTTAAATATAAATTCCTATGTAATCGCCAGTGTTGTTGATTCGGGTTTGAATCCTGCTCTTAAAATATGACTGGTACTTCTTTCTCTTTGTCAAGGTAAAATATCATGAGGAAATCTGCATTGATTATACTCCCATAATATTCTCAAAAGAGTAAGTCTGCTAAGCTGCAATTTTGAACATATCCGTGACCAAATAATAAGATATAGGCAAAATGATTAAATTTTGACGGCCCAGAGTTAAAGTAAAATTTCTAGAACGTGTCTCGTTGCATCAAATACCACGATGTCTAGCCCATACGTCTTATTGCATTTGACATGAAAAAAAGAGAAAAATTCCCGTAGGACCTGGGTTGTGCGAGTATGTGGGTGACAAGTACCACCACGCGTGCCAAGCTTGCTACTGCCTTGCCGATGACGACGGAAAGCTCTATAGCATATGTTTGGGCACTCCTTGCGTTTAAGGTGAAGTTACTAACAAATATTTTAACTTTGACATCCGCACAATTAACAAAATGCTTTATTTCATTACAAAAACCTAGAAGAATTATATTTACACTAAACCTGTTAAATTATTATGTGATGTTCATATTTGAAGTGTAAATTTACAATCTTGTAATTAACTAGTAATCTACGAAAGAGTCAATTACTAACTTGTAAGTCTTGTAACACATCTCTTATGAAGAGGAATGAATGACAATAAGAACATGCATTAAAGAAGAGAGGACATTGGCAAATTAATAAAAATATGCACCAATATAACATTTGTTCCAGGTGATGAGGGCGAGGATACAGAAGAATAAAGAAGATCCTGGGACTGGGTGAAAGAGATACACGACACATGCAATGATTACGGATAACTGTTAAACGTAGATTTACTTGTGTGCCAGCAGAGACAGAACACGCTTTACACTTATTAAATACAAATGAGCAATTTGACTAGTTGTTTTAATTATAATAAACTAGCTGCCCCAGCGAACTTCGTACCGCTCTGTAATTAATGAACAAATATGGTGACATATCGACAGCAGCGCCACCTACCGGGTCCAATTGTTAATCTAAACCATTCTTGGATCAACCTGAAGACACACAAAAAATTACAACTGAATCGGTACAGCCGTTTAGGAGGAGTTCATTAACAACGAAAAGTGGCATCAGTTCCTTGAGTTCAAACTTCTTTCACCAAAGCGTAGCAAGAGAAGAATACCTTATAGAATTCTGTTCTTCAAATACAAAAGTAGATAACATAAATCGCGGTTACTTTTATGGGTTCCGTACCAAAATGATAAAAAATGGAACTGTCAGTCTGTAACAACGGTCTGTCGATGTTTCAAAACATGTACTGTATTTGAACCTTTTTGTTCCCACCTGCGTATAATGGGAGTCTTCAAGAGGAGAGTGAACAGGCTTTTAATAAGTTAGTGCGCCCAACATATTGGACTTCATCGCCACTTACCATCAGGTTGGATTGTAGTCAAGCATTAACTTATCTCGTGTAAAAAAGACCCTGAATATTAAATGTGATTAGTTAGCTTCACAACATCATGGCTGGCTTCAACCCATTAATGGCCCACTTCTGAGCACGGGTCTCTCCTCATACCTGAGGAGGCCTAGAGCATACTCCACCACGCTGCTCCAGTGCGGATTGGTGGAGGGGTTAGTGGCCAACCCAAGTGTCGGAAATTTTAAGCCACCCGAAGGTATCCGACATGGCTTAACGACTGCTACCAAATGATAACAACCAGGACCGACGGCTTTGCGTGCCCTCCGAAGCACGGAAGCGCTCAAGAATTTTTTTGCCACTAGCGGTCACCCATCCAACTACCGACCGCGCCCGCTGTTGCTTAACTTTGTTGATCACTTGAGATCGACGCAAGTCGCCGGGCTATGAGCGCTTCACATCATGGCTATGACAAGTGTAATACTGAAGTAAAAATAACGATAACTTAAGACCGCGGCAGTAAGTACACGTCGCCGCAACAAAATTGAAAACATAAATTCGTGCAGTCTAGTTATTTCAAAACCAACATCAATTTCAGTAATAACCCGAGAAACAGCGGTGAACAATTTTCAAATAATCTTTTCTACTGTAAAACTAAATAATGTGATGTGTTTGTGCGTCTACATTTCTATTGTAATTTAAAATGTTTGATACCAATGTAGTGAGGAATAGTCCAGTGCCTGGTAAATTAAATGATCTTATTAAATGTGAACGGGTACTCACGATTTTTAACTACTATGCCACCGCAGTCTCGCCATGCCCGTGATCCATGCAGTGGGTTCAACATATTGGTATAACAATTAAAAATCGTGAGCACCCATAATTATGTGTTTAACCCCTGGAGTGTCGAGACCCCCGAATGTAAAACATGGCCAACGTGTCACGCCTATTCGTAACTCGCGCGATCATGTCGCTAGGTCATCGTAAAAATGAATTGTACGGGATTATGTTATAATTATATCACATAAATTATACATCATTGTTATCACAACGAAATTGCCTAACACCTAAAACAATTAAATTAAAGCAAAAAAACTTACCTGCGTAAGAAATTATTCAATTTCTTTTCAACTTCGAAATTTTCAAACACAATGGAGACACATTTTTCCACATTTCACTAACTCACAATGTACATTAATCAAAACTAACACTATCACTACTTAGTATACATATTTACGCATCGATATAATACATTATTTCATTTGGAAACACAGTAATTACGCGGTAAAAGAAGTTAGAAAACTAACACGAAAACGGTGCGAATACCGGCATATTTTTAGCGAGCCGCTTAGCGGCCGAAGTTATTTTATTTTTGGTCTATTTTGTGGTAAATATTGTTATCAATATGTTGCTAGATTAATAAGCTAAGAATTTGTAATACTATAAAACCAAACAAAATCAAACTCGCTGTACCTATATTTATATGAAAATATACACAGCTTGTCGACTTCAACGACACTGTAACTATGTTGTTCAAAAGTTATTTACTTTTTTCACCAACTTTTATATCACCATTTACAAAACTAGCACTTTACACGTAATCTGCACAACTTTTCCAGTAATAATAAGTAAAAATCTCATCAGTTAATTCACCGTTTCCTTCTCGAAAACTATTTTATAAAATCTTGCGAACTCAAATGACGCGAAACGAGCTTAGCGACCGTACTGTACAACTTTCAAATAAATATTTTCCTGTTTATCATTCGACTTTGCAGCCAATCACAGTCGGTATTTCGTAGCTAATGAACGTAGGTTCAATTTGAATCCAACCAATGAAATCAAAATATTATGAAATAGACAATAATCGTCCTCCAATACGATTGTATTTAGTTTGCCCCTCCGTCGGGGGTGCACTTCATGTTGGCCTAGAAAAAATTTTGCCCCGACGGAGGGGACAACTACACTCGAGGGGTTAAACGGTTTGGTATCCGCCATGGATATAAAATAAAAAAATTGTTATATACATATATTATAATACAAAAACAATAATTAATATATGTATGTTACATATCTTAATATATATATTTCTTGTGTGCGTGTGTATGTGACTGAACTCCTCCTAAACGGCTTGACCGATTTGGTTGAAATTTTTTGTGTGTCTTCAGGTGGATCCGAGAATGGTTTAGATTCACAATTGGACCCGGTAGGTGGCGTTGCTGTCGATATATCACTAAAACATTTTTAATTATAAAGCGGTACGAAGTACGCAATATATGTATATTACATATTATACATATAAAACTCTTCCGTTATCAGTGACTGACAAACAGTCAGACAACGCACAGCCGAAACTACTGAACGCAAGAGGCTGAAATTTGGTCTCCTTGGGGAGTATAGGGGAGAGCACTAAGAGAGGATTTTTGGAAATCATCCCCCCCCCCCCTCTAGCTTTAAAAAATCGGTAAGTATCTATCCATAGTAAGTACTAAGGGACTGTTTCCCGAAGCAAAGCGAGGGTGGATTTACTAGTCGTACATAATTTGAACTGACGTCAACGATTTGGCATATCATGAAGATTTACCGAGCATTATGAGCGAGCGTGAGTGTCTATGTATTAATATGTAGAAAACGAATGGTTCTTAATATCCTTCTTAATAGATATCGGGCCTGTTGAAAAGATTTAGCTGAGTAAAAATTTATTGAATGAAGAGACTTAGATAAAGATTTTAAGATATCGTCGCGTCGGTCCCACAGTCAAATTCAGTATATTTGTACCAGAGATAGTTTGAATATATTTTCATTCTTTTTAAAATACATCCGCCTAAAACCTATCTACCACTGTGCTTCAGACCGGAGCGGTGATTGTAAGCTGTCAACACCAATATTTATTGCTATAGTTGGGCCAAATTAAACAGAATTGAGTGATTCTTCGAAAAGTTTCTCATGAATCACTGTAGGAGCATATACACCGTAGGTTTTAAAATAATTACATTCAGACGAACCACGGACAGACAATGCTATGTAGTGATAAGTAGAAATTATAAAGCGGCAAAACTACATACGTTTACTAATTATAGCAGTAGGAGAATGGGATATAAATCGAAAAAAAGGAAGTGTAAAATGATGAAACATTTGCACATATAACCGCAGACAGCGTAGGGAGTGTCGAGTTAGTAGGCCATCAAACCATATTGCACCACGTTTTATATTCCATTCATATTTCACCGAGAAAGGAAAGATGTGACTGTAATAGAACGAAAGAAAGAAAACCTTTCTTTATCACTGAAAGAGCGTCGGATAATAATGGCGGCCTGGATTATAGCTATGCTCTTAATTAGTGGTGAGCTCACCGTCTGTTCTCTTACGTTACGAGGGCTTGTCATAAGTATTTCTATACATTTGAAATTAAACTTTTAGACGGGATTTAAATTTAAGTGGTAACAAGCGGATGGATGTCTATAATAGTCAGAAACTTCGATGGTGCCACTAATGATGCTGTGCTCCTGGATGGTGGTGACCACTTACCTTTTGCCATTTTGTGGGTCGTCTACATATTTGTTGGCTAATACCGTTAAAAGTAAAGATTTACTAAAAATAAAATGTCATCGCTCACTGACCTCATTGAAAGGGTAGAGAAAGAGGAAGAACCTGGCGCATTTGTTTGGTCCGATGTTCAGATGAGTGGCTCAGACAGGAGAGTGACTCGGACCCAGGATGGATAGAGACCCTTGCAGTCCTAGATTCCCTAAGTTCCACTTTATAATGCTATTTTGTTTGAAATTGAAATTTTACTTAATAGAGAGGTGCAAAGAATATTTATTTAAGAATATTTTTAGTTTCACTAATCTAACTTAGATTAGTGAAACTAAAAATATTACGAATCGAAAAAGTGGAGTCCAGTTGGGTCTATAGTTCCTCATTTTTCACTAAAAGACCAAGTAGAACTACTTTTTTATAGTTGAACGAAAAATTAATTCCGAAATTACGAGAAACTTTTTCCACTGTATTTCTAATTGCTCTCAGTACGTTCCGGTGCTCCGTTTCGGGTTCCGCCCTCCGAGATAGGATTTTAATAATTTCCAGCAGTGGTACAACGTTGAAGTAACTAAATTTTATGTGCATATTCCAGCATTCTTGGTTGAACTCGGATTTAAATGCAAATGTATGTGGGAAGTGTCTCGTTCTGTGCGATTTGCTAATGCGGCTGCAGCAGACGATTTGAGACGGGCCGTGGAATCATCGGGGATTTCATTTTGAATATTTTGCTTCGGTTCTATCGGTCACTCGTCTATTTCTATAAATTTTGTGTTACGGCAAAGTTCTTCCAAAATGCTTCTAATTATAATTTTAGTTCCATCTGTTTTAAAGGAAGTTCACTTCGGGCGGCACTAAATCTAACCGACACATACTCCTCCACCAAATCGCACAACGGTGTGCTCCGTCTCTAGGTCTCGTAAATTTCGAGAAGAGATCCGTGTTCTATTAGATCGCTAATGGGTTGTTACTAGTCACGACAGTCAAGGACATGGACATATAGCATTACTTCACTCCACTTCTACAGTATTGTGTGCGTGAACTAGTCCATCCATGCTAATGAAATACTTGTGGTTCCAACCCATTAATGGCCCACTACTGATCACGGGTCTCTCGTAAGTGAGGAGGCCTAAATCATACTCTACCACGCTGCTCCATAGCGGAATGATGGAGGGGTTAGTGGTCAACCTATGTCTGAAGTTTTTATGCCGCCTGAAGGCCTCTGACATGGCTTATCGATTGTTATGTAACTATTACCACTGAGACCGACGGCTTAACTTGCCCTACGAAGCACGTAAACGCTCAAGGATTTATGCCACTAGCAGTCATCCATCAAACCACTGACCGCGCCCGCTGTTACTTAATTCAGTCGATCACTTACTATAGAATCGACGCAAGCCGGGCTATGAGCGCTTCTTAGATACGCAATACTCTAAGAGAGGCACAAAATTTATCGTTAAGAGCACATCGCGAGCATTCAGGGGTATAGTGACCTATTGAAGCTTGAAGAAGGTACTGCAAAATAATATGTAACAAGGAGATATTACAATGAATTCTAGGCTAGCTGTTTTAATATACACTGTTCAATATACGTATATGCAGCTTCCTAACGTACATCCGGTCGGGCGAGCGAAGGAATTCAGATATTAAATTCAATGGAAATGCCCCGAGATTTATTCCCGCATATCTGTACCAGCTCGGTTAAGCTTTGAATAACTAAATCATAGGAAGGTCAGGTCAGGTTAAATATTCAGCCACTGCTTCGTCTCTTTGGTTATGCAGTCCTTAAATTAACTGAATTTAAGGGCTGACAAGAATGGAACCGATTGCGCAAAGAAAACAGGACACTAATACCGTCTCCTATGGTTGTTTTTGCATTGTACTGCTAATTTGAACTGCACCGAGACAACCAACGTCCCTCACTTGTGATTCTTGATGACAAAGGGAGGCAACAGTGTCAAGCTTATTTTCCTCGATATTATTTTCTCTGTTAACATCCGTAACAACCGTAACATCCGTAACAACCCAGGCGCTGTCCAGTTTATTCACAAAGTTCTTTATCTGCCATTAACAGAACTGTGACTGTCCATAAGCAATCAACCGTGGTATTTTAAACCTGTTTCACTGCGATTTGAGCCCCTCAGTGCATCAGTAACTACCCAGGTTGTACAAATGCGCATGCAATAGACCAGGTGTCACGAAGCCCAGTACGATTGCCGGATATGTTTGATATTGAACATCTTATACCTATATAAAATTCTCGTGTCACAATGTTAGTTACCACACGCCTCCGAAACGGCTTGACCGATTTTTATTAAATTGTATATGCATATTCATTCAGTAGGTCTGAGAATTGGATGCTATCTATTTTTTATACCCCTAAGTAATAAGGGTTGTCCACCCCTAACATTTTATTTTTATTTTTTGGACAAATTATTTTTGGTTATTTTTATGGTGTTGCTTAATAATCTAATTTAAATCGTTCACCACAAGTAGTCTATATGGCGGAACAACGTTCGCTGGGTCAGCTAGTAGAAGATAATAATTAGGTTCATAAAATTATAATTGCAGAGATATCCTGCGACGACCGATATGGACTGACCACAACTGATATGATGTACCTCGGGGAGATCAAGAATGTTGCAGGATTTGGCGATACAGAACAGAGGGGGCCCGATTGGTACCAATATACCTCAATGTCGTCCAATGAAGAATCTCTGAGTGACCTGAAGAGCGGAGTTATATCGACTTCACAGTATTGACTTTTTATAAAACTAAAGGAAGTAACTGATTGGGAAAATTACCTGGTGTTAAGTGACCATTCACTACATATTTCACTAATAGACACTAATTGGTATATTGTGGTAACCTTCGCTTAACATTTAATGTTTATTTTTACACCGAACAATTTCCGAATGTGCATACTAGGGACATGTTCTCCGAAGCGAAGCAAGGTGTTTTATAACAAAAACAGTAATAATACCGGTCCATCTATAAGCAGCACCATCACCAACCTAATTTTCAGTTGTCGTGATAGTCTGAACGGCATCAACACGCTACTCCATTGCTCACAACTACTTAGTCTCTCAAAATGTCACCGGAATACCCCTCCTAACGCCTTAAATTCTTGGTTTAAGTTAGATAGGGTCCACCTTTGGAAGTGACATCAGATTTTGCATCGGATTGATTGATTCTTTCATTTTGTATATAATACTCAACTCATTGTATTTCACAGAACAATTGACCCTGCTTCCAAAGTCGCAATCTTGTGTCATAACGCCAACTTTTCAAATTACCGGACCCACTTACATACGTGAAACTTAATTTGCACATAAATCTAATGGGTGTATTTCTTAAATATCTAAAGTCCTATTTAAAATCCATCCTAAATACACCTGAACATCTGTCAGTCCAATTTCTTTATCTTAGAACTTCTCCACATACCTTTTATTCCTGCAACCATCTAAAAATAAAGAATTGGAAACTACACTGATCTCTTGACAATTATTTCAATACAATCATGAGCAATACATTGCTCATGATTGTATTGAAATATTTTTCTTACGGCTGTCTTTTGCGGCTGAACGAAATAAATTGTTGCTGCGAAGTCGCTCTTAAAACATCTTGAGAAATGAGGCTCGACTTGAGAAAATACGATGTCATTGCTACTGACATCTTAAGTAAACTGCCGTGCGGGGTTACCTGCACCTAGAAATACTTTAATAACACTCTCTTTAAAATATAGGAGAATTATTACTGTCCCCCGTAAATAAAGTCGTGCTTCGGAAATGGCAAATGCTGCTTCGGATTTTTAATAAATGGGACCGCGGAACAATCTCCAATCTATACTAATAATAAATCTGTAATAGGGCGCTGTCCGTGCATAGAAGATATATGAGAAAAACTTTTACAGGGGGACTTTAGTAACGCAATACAACACAATACAATGATTTTTAGAACTTTTGTCTGTTTATCTGTGGTTTTGTACGCGCTACATATATATATTTTGTCGGTCACTTACATATTTTGGTAAGCTTCACTTAACATTTAGTGTTAGTTTTATTTCAACCGGTTGAGAAATAAAAAAGTTATGTCAGTTTAAAGAATCACGCTTAACAATTTCCGAATGTGAGTGTAAGCGTATTGAGGGAGATGTTTCCCGATGCGAAACGAGGCCAATAGTATCCAATATTTGTGTTTAATCATAAAAGACTGAATATTCAGGATTGCCTAAAGCCATAGTGTTAGATCGTCTGCCGAATTATATAGTAGACCCAGCAGGAGAAAATTAAATGTAACAAGAATGTTGCATAATATTTAAAAATGTATTAAAAAATAATCTTATTAATAGATGTAACTGTTTTAGATCAATATCGACAGAAGACAGCACATCGTCTGAAAGGTCGTCATCAGAAGCTTCATCAATAGAAACCAGGGAGATAAGGAAGGCGTAAGTTTTTCATTTTAATAATTGGCTAGTGGTTTCCAGAACGTACTATGGTACTATTGCTTTTGATATAACCTTTATAAATGACATTGTACAGCACAATAAAAGATAGCACTTAGATGGCCGTATAAATATTTGTTAACCATTTTCCATCTCAGAACCCGGGTGTTTCGAACCTGCACCCCCTGCCCCCACGACATGCTGAAGCAGTACAAGAACCTCGGCATCAATTGGATCTGTGGTGGCTACCAGCGCGCGCGCCGCTCCTTCAAGAGCGAGTGCATGATGCGGTACAGGAATTGCCAAGATGGCACCAGTGAGTCACCACGATTTTTTAAACACCTTCCTATTTAATGTAAGAACTACGAAGCAATCTGTGTTTTTGGTGTATTTACTCTGCGACTAATAAGTACTGGCCCTGAGTTGTAGAGAATATCAACGAAAAATGTTCCCACATATTTTATGTGAGGCCAATAGTTTGCCAGATAAGTCATAAATCTATCTGCACCCTTGTTTCCACGATGGCGGCCGCAAGCCAAGTGTTACGACCCCACAAACTTGGATTTACATTAATCCCCGCTTGACATCTAAAAGATAAAAATTGTGTCCTCTAAAAAATGCACACTAAGCCCAAAAAAATGTAATATTTCAATGTACCTACCAAATTAAAATGTGGTCAAGGTAATGTCTTTTATCAATTCATGTTCTATCATCGTAAAATTTTTCAAAATATTTATGGGTATGGACAAATTTGCACAATTTCCAACAGACAGTGGAGCTTTAGTTCCGTAAATTAATTAAAACCTTAAACTGCAAATGCAAAGAGATACTGATGTAATTACAGAGCGCCCGCCTTCATATTTCAAAGCTTTGATAAAATTATCAACGCGCCTCCTCTTTGTGTCCATCAAAAGGGCACTTCAAGTAAAATACACTGTTCAAATAGTAAGAAGTTTTTATACCTACAGTAATTCAGAATAGCGTCAAGAAAGAGAAGAATCGTGAATTTTGTGTTTCAATTCAATTACACCAAAAGTATCACGATGCATTGTCGACCAAGACAGGAGAGAGACAAAAGATAACTTTTTTCTCGCTTCGAGAAAGACGAAGTTTGACATTACATTTCCATTGTATTTTCTATAACCACAATTGCTAAAAATCGTATAAAAACATACTTATTGTGTTTATAATAAGCGTGATTACTGCTCGTATCTTGTGTTAAGTTAAACGTAAAGTTAGAGTTAACTGTATTTATGCGACTATTACAGGTTCCCGATAAGCTACGATAACTGTAATCACATCTAATGGAGCTCACTGCGCTGATTGTCAATATTTAATTTGGCAGTTTCGTTTTGGCAAAATCACATAAAAATTTCGCGGGTCGTGGGTGTAAATGATTTGTGTGTGTGTGTGTATGTGTGTGAACACGCGCGCGCGTGTGTAAGGGTTTATTTATTTTATTTATTATTTTATTTCCAGTGTTCGTCAAGATGTACGATCATCGTTGCCAGAACAACACCTACCATGGCCATCATTGGTTCTACGTTTATAATGTATGACTTTAATAAACAACACTATTCATTAACATCGATTGTTATAATCATTGACTTTAAATTGGCTTAAACCCTGTAATGGCACACCACTAAACATGTGTCATGATCACCAAATATGGTCTCGACCTCCTAGAGCATATTTTTCAGTGCGGATTGGTGGAGTGGTTGGTGGCCAATCAAAGTATCGAAAGTTTTCAAGCTACCCGGAGGCCTCCGACATGGCTTAACGACTGCTATCTAACGATGGCGTTTATTTATCTACTTTACTATCAAAATCTTATAAACACTCTGTTTAGTAATTGTACCACAGCAAGAGCACTGTGTATCAATGGGAAAAATAACCATACCTTAATAAAACAGAATCTCGTTGATGGTAAAATACGAGCGGAAAACCACGTACCATATCGATAATTAATGTTCGCAATTAATAAAGCAAACACAGAAATACTCCACCATGTATTCCGAACACCGTGCCCATCACACCCTCGCGCTACCCTCTACACACACACGTTCATAGCTACGTCACTGTTCAGTTTCCTATTAAATGTTTCCTTTCGTCGCACTATGGGTCATTCAACTCATACGTTTCCTAATAAGAATATAATTCAGTCAGAATAATAGTTACGCAATGAACACAAAATGCAATGCAATGTAATATTGTATTAATTAAAAGTATTAATGTTAAAAGTAATAACAATTCACAGATTAATCATCGCAACCCATAATTGTACTACTGATAAGCTCGGGTTTCCTCTCCCAATGTCAGTTAGCTAAGTGCTGATTGGCGGACTTCACAAAACTTTGAGAACATCATGGAAAACTCTCAGGTGTACAGATTTCCTCATGATGTTTTCCTTCACGGAAGCAACTGATAATTAATTTTTAAAACTTTATTTTTTGAAAATATTAGGATTCGAACCCAGCGTCCCTATTCAAGAGTCCGATGTTTAAACCACTTGATAGAATGCTGTGTAATAATTTAGTGATACGATTAATAAACTTCACAGAATTTTGTGATCAGGTCTACTTTCCTCACAATGTTTTCCTTCGCCGAAACAACTGCAGCCCACGTTCAAGACTCGACCCCTAATTAATTCTGGATCAAATTAATAAAAGTACCCTCACTCGTGTAGATGTAACACGGCTCAGGGCTCCCCCCGCCCCGCACCCCGCTCCCCCCATCGATCTTCCACCACCATTATTACTGGTGTTCGCTTCGAGGTGTCCATAATCCATCAAGTTCCAGATTCGTCGGCACCGTCCTTTGTTTAGATTGCCTCTCGAACCAACTAATGAATGTTTTCCTGTCGCACAACATCGACTATTTAGAGGAATAGTGAATAGGAAGAATCGATCTATAAATCAAGCGTATCGAACTTATAGGTAGGTACTAAAAATAAATAATAAACCCCTATTTCTGACACCTACTCTGAAATAAAAAAAATTGGTTGTCTGTAAAGTCGGTTTACTGACGATAGTTGAACGTGACAACGTCTTAAGAAAATAATTTCCTTTGAATGAGTAGGCAAGCACAATAAAAGAACACTTTTTCAATACAAGTTAAGTCATTTATTAAAAATGAATGCTGGATACTTATACATCCTACATCGTGATTTAGAATTATAGCGCCCCACTACTCAACGCCATCTAGTGTACTGCGAGTGAACTACCAGCTCAGCCAGCCTTCCTCCATCGATAAATGGACCCAATCGAACTTAATGAATAATTGTTCACTGCACAATACATAGATGGCGCTGGTATAATAATTCACCAACGGTAACGACGGTAACGCATGAGTCATGTTTTTTCATGCGTGCCACCGAATTATAAGACGTTGTCACGTCAAAAATAAATAATAAACCCCTATTTCTGACACCTACTCTGAAATAAAAAAAAACGATTCATCTCTTTAGTTGTTGGCTTTTAACACACACAGTTACAACAAGCTGAATGACGCGTAGTCCATAATATTTCACTTTTATTTTATTTATGATTTACACGTTTTTTGAGGCGACCCTCTCAGTCCTTAAAGGTAGCAACGTATCTCTGACCGAATTAGACCGAGACTTTTAAAACGAATGACTAATTGGTCTGTTACTAACAATAACTAACAGAAATAACAACTACTAACAGTCCCTGTCCCAGTCGGCCCAGTCCTCATGCTTACTAACAAACTAACCAACTAATGTTCCAACACCGTCCCCAAACTGGATTAACCATCCTAGTCCCCATTAGAGTCTTGTTCTGTGTTGGTCAAAGTTGTCATCGGCGGCAGTGAAAGGGTGGTGCTGCATGCTCGTTTGCTACCTTAATTCAATAAAAAACCAACGATTACTCATCCCATTTACGATTCTATTCTCCTTTTCGATCAGTTGCGATCCACCGTTAAAACGTAAGTTTTCCAACTACACAATGAAACCTCTAGTACAGAATTCAGCCGGTAACTTTTTCTGAAAGACCGTATTAGAAAGCCATCCAACCGTGCCAGTCAAACCGCTCCCTGATAACCAAACGAATCTTTCAATGCCATTAGGCAGCCAGGAATGAAAAGCCAGTTATTTCAAACATAAAATTCTGTCTTCAGAAATTCCTTAGTTGTCAGACTATTCGATGGTACGAGATATACTTTTGAACAAACAAAAATTTGGATCATTGCAAAGCATGCTCCACGTACATGACAGTAGGTTATTTGCACATTTGTTGGTACCGGAGTTTAATAGTGCGTGCACCAGGCATGGACGTATCATAGCACGCACACAAACGAACAGTCTTGTCCTCAGGACTCCAAAGAAAATCTTTGTGTGCGTTCTAAGCTGCGTAGGTACACGACGGATCAACGCCGTAACGAACAGCCACGTTGGTACCTTTACTTGAAAATAAACTATTTCAATCAATTTAATCTGGTAAGTGTATTGCCGGATATGATCCCACGCCCTAAAACCGACAGGAGGTCTAAATCTCCAGAGAAACAAGCTTCCTGTAGTCTAACGTACATACGATTTGAAGTATTGGTAGAAGGTAATATAGTTCATGGATCCAAGCTATCTTCGTCAGTACGACGCGACCTTAGGACTGAATCTACAGTCACGATCTAGAGACCGTTGGGAAGCGGGCCGTTTCGCAAAATCGTAATATTGAAAGGCAATAAACGTTTACGCCGAATGGATTTATGATTTTCATAGAGATTTTTAAAGCGAGTAAAATTAAATTGATAGCCGTTGCCGATAACATTGGCCATGGTGCGGGCGAATTGTTGTTATATCGTTCTGCTGTTGATCACAGGTATGTATTGCCTTTTACGTCAGAGACATTACTAAATTTATTTATTTCCAGACTTTAGCAACTACTTTTTGTATATCCCGCGCAGATGTACTTTTAATTCGGCATCTCAAATGGCGCAATGGTTCCCATGCCGGTCCGCCGTTCAAAGGGTCCTGGGTTCAGTTCCCAGCAAATGGAAAATTGATTGACGAGTTTAAATTTCTGTTCTCCGCCTAGACATTTTGTCTTGTCTTTGTGTGTTGTCCATGGCACCCACGACACAGGGAATCCTAACTCTCATTTCCTAATTTAGGTGGGCCTTATGGTGGAATAATACATAATCCATTCTTAGTCTATTATTCATAAATTAACTTCCTCTCATCTTTCGTCTTCATGTTATTTGTACTTTTTGAGACTTTACGGCATTAATAAAATTGCCTATCACAGCAGATACAATATCATCGCTAATACAAAACAAAACGATCCATGATGTAAACAACAATTTGAAGAACATTGCGGCACGGAGACATAACACTGGCAAGAAATCGCTGTCCACGTCATCAGATTCCGCTGATCATAATAGTACGTTTGCAATTTTCAATATGCTTTAAACACACTTCATCCAAAGATTTATGAGTATTATTTTGCATGTACTATAGAGGCGTGAATTTATATACTAATATACGAAGATTTGACTGTTTGTTCAATAGGCTCCGAAACTACTGTACCAATTTTGAAAATTCTTTCGGCAATGTGTACTGGGGAATTTTAGGAGTAACATAGGCTATAAATTATCCCGGAAAATAAAAATATTTTTTCCTATCGAAATAGAAACGGTTGAAGAATCCCATGTCTGTCTCGAATGTGTATTTTACGCAAGTGTGTTCAGTAAGTCAAGTATTTCAAGTAATATTGCTTTTATAAGGTGAAGAAAGCTCAGACAATAGCTTGGGCATGTCGTCGTTGTCGTCGTCGTCTTCCTCGTACTCACGTAACAGGCCCAAGCCCAAATCATCGGAACAGAGGAGAGGATGGTAAGCAACTTATGTAGACAAAATATTACCACGGGTAACTATGTAGCATTTACTCAGAACATCACGCACAGACCAGGACGTCGTCAGAGACGACAGAAGCCAGCTTGGTGGTGGGAATGAAACCCTTTACAGCTAAGAGTTAGCTACTACTCTCTTGTCTGAGTCAGCCGTCAAACGACTTGTGGTGTTCCGGATGAAATCTTGAAAGCTAATATCTTTCTTGACCGACAGATAACCTATCAGTAAGTGCATTTGGTGTTGCTGATGTCTATGACGATCTTGACCACTTACCATCAGCTCGTCAACGCGTTTATCGGCATTTCCACATCCATTTCCAGGAAAAAATGTAATCTTGCAGTAAGTGTAGAAAACTGTATTTTGTCGATGTCTGTTCATAGGAGATATTGTGAAAAACTGTTAGGACAATAAGTCCGTTTACTATGATTTTAAAATCAGTTTGTCTACGCGTTTGCGCCCGCTAATCTCTAATAGTGTAGTCAATATTTATGGCCCGAACGTTATGGAAAGCTCAAAGATGTACAGGTTTCCTCACGATATGTTTTTACCGAAGCAAGTGATATTTAATATAAGCACATTTATTTTTTAATAAGGAGTACTTGCAGTATTCGATCTAGGCTCCCTGTTCTGGCTTGGCTTTTATACACTTTTTATTATTTTTCAGGCGAAAATGGCATCGTAAATGCCCTCCTTGCCCCGATGACATGGTGAAGAAGTGGAGAGATAGGAGCATCAGCTGGATATGCGGAGGCTACCAGCGCGCCAGACGGTCCTTCAAGAGCGAGTGCATGATGTACTACAGGAACTGCCAAGATGGAACCAGTTAGTACCATTTTTGCTTCAGCTGCTGATCCTACCCTCAAGTCCTAACCTTTTCTTGTGAGCGCAAATGAAAACATTTTCGGGTAGATTTCAGAAAGAGGATGGCCAGCCGTGGCCATTATGGATACGTTCGGGATTAACCTGTGGGGTACAGAGCCCAGAGAAATCCTACAGGAGGGACCGTTCCCTATGGCTTCTTCTGTTTAGAAAGAAAGAATAATGTAGAAAAAAAATTGAATGTTTAGCAGCATACATTTAAGCAAGGGATATTGGCTTAGACTCATCGAGTCAAATGTGCATGCTATAATGGTGTGCATCTTATACCTATTAAGCTTTTTTAAACTATTTCTACCATCGGTATTTTATTAACTGTTCCTACTCCTGGACAATAAAAATTGACCACTTCAAGAGTTTTTCGTATTCGTATCGTGTCCTTGAAGCTCGGAAACGCTCGTAAATTTTTGCCATGTGTTGCTTATAGTCTTTATGCTTGCTAGTCCGCAAAAAATACAAACCGGCTTTCTCTCTATAATACATCTTGAACATACTCTTTAGATATAGCTACAACTTTCATATAGCATAAGAGGTGCCAAAACAAGGTAGGAGAAAAAGGAAATAGGGAACGTAGATCCTGGAACTCTAAAACATTATATGCCCTTTCGGACCCTTCGAGTGGTTACCGTCACATGAACATCATTACCAGTACGATACGCTACCGCGATACGGCCAAATACTACTCAGAATTTTGTGTGTGATTTCTGAATCCTAAAATTATGTCCACTTCTCAAAGTTATAATAAGGTCTATATCAATAATTTCAGTGTTCGTTAAAATCCACGACCATCGCTGTCAGAACGATACGGGCACGGACCTGCGTCACGGCCTGCACTTCTTCTACGAGTACGGGAAGGACAGTCAGGGGTCAGGGACCAGCTCCGTGACCGATTCCCTTCAAGACATATCTAGCGAATGATGTAATTAAAGAAAACATTTCGTTTTCTATTAAATAAATGCTGCGGAATTGATGATGGATTCCATTATTTTTATTGATACCTTACATGCCATGATTTAACGACCCGAGTGGTGCAATGGGTACTATGCCTCACCGTTGCCGGCAGGGTCTTGAGTTCGAATAAATTTCTTCTCGGTTTCGGTGTGTGTGTGTTCTTGTCTTTGTGTGTTTGCCATGGCACTTATAGCACACTGAATCATAATGTCTTCTTTCAACTTTATAATTATTAATTATTTATTATTCATACAAAGTCGAGTGCAAAATACAAATTGAATTGTCTGTGTGAGACTTTGTACGCGTTAATCTCCGAAACGGCTTCTCCGATAACTAATATATTAAACTACTCGTAAGCTTCACTTAACATGTGTTTGTTTTATTTGAATCGGTTGATAAATAAAAAAGCTATGTCCGTTTAAAGAATCACGCCTAACAATTTCCGAATGTGCGTACCAAGGGAAATGTTTCCCGAAGCGAAGCGAAGGCGGCTTAACTTGTGTAATGTAGGATAAATTTGTATAATGTAGAATAATGGAATAATATAATTATGTATATAGATACATAACTAGCTCCGCACCTAGTTCTGCTTTAATTAGCAAATATTTCTATAATCAGTAGTGATAGAGAGAGATAGAGAGAAAGAAAGTGAGAAAAGGAGAGATATCGTGCGCTATACTCGTACATTAAAGTTTATCTTAGGCTATGCTTTATATCTCCCAAAATTGTATTCTAATCTTGTACCAAAATGATACATCTTCTTAGAGATACATAATATATAGCCCTCAGTTCAAACCTTTCATTCATTGAGTAGAATAAATGAAATCCACTTAAAAACAATTAGGAACTCCCCAACAACAAATGTTCGGTAATCCGCCTCCTAACTAAGTTACCGGGATTATGCCGACAGGATCATAAATCCAGTGACGTCACACGTCCATTAATCGCTCCCAAGAAGCAATTTGTCATAGAGACAGACAGACAGACAAGGATACAATGAGACGTTAAGTGTCCGACGTTCAGTAATGTGCTATCCGACTCTATAATATAACGCGTAGAGCCCATTATTCTTTGTGCTGGCAATTCATTTAAGTTTGAATTGTCGAAAGCTTAACCACAGCTGTGGGTGAGCCGTATTTCGTGAGTGATAAGAGCGGGTTTCGGTTGCTAACTTTAAAGTGTTGGTACTAAATGCTTTGTAATGGAGCGCCTGAAAGAGTTTACGTACTAAGGCACTTAATTCATTGAAAGCCAAAAGTGGTAAGGCTATTAAAATATACCAGCATATTGCACTTTTTATATTCTACGCATAATGCTGTTTTAAATTTATGTTTTTCGTGTGTTCAAATGATGACCTCGTAGCCTAAATGGTAGCGAAGGGTCACGGGTTCGATTACCGGCTAGGGAAGATATTTATGTGGCAAATATTTGTTCTCGAATCGTGAGTGTTAGTGATATCTTATTTGTGTTGTCCACGCTGCCTGCGACACAGGGAATGGTAATGTTATGAGTGTGTATGCATTTTTTAAATTCGATTTGTTTTCTGGTTTATTTTATGAAAAATATTCCGGTTAAACCGCCTTATAAAGAAGATAACAGTTAGAAGCATTTACCGTTATCGTTAAGTTTTTTTTAATTATACAAGTACTCATAATATTACAAGAATCCTTTTTAAATTGCTGCTCGTTAGTCGCACATCGCACGCGCTACGACCCACGCCTCACCGCGTGCTTATTTTTTATCGACTTGATATTTTACTCCGCTTTTAAGTTTAAATGGCGTGAAATTTCAGCGCCGCGTCCGGAGCTTCGGTGATAGGAGAGGAGTGATGCGATTGTACAGCACACGCCGCAAGCTTTGATATAAGTACTCGACACTTACTTGAAAGCGTGCACTTACCGCGTGCATCGTTGTACGTTAAAAGATTAGTTTTAGGAGAGCTTTGTCTCTCGGTTACCGGAATAATTTAATTTAGATCATAATAATATAGCTTTAATGATTATTATATTCGTACTCAAAGGGTGCCAAAGATATCCTACCAAGTACCTTAATTATAAACAATATTTCAGTGCAATCCAGTACTATGCATTTGGCTTAATCTACGCAACCATTCAGAAAACGCATCCCGAAATTCACACCTACAAGACTATTTCAAAATTCTGGTTTAAAGGTCAAGTCATTTTTCAAATATAAAGTTTAATCAGTAAATCAGTAAGTGAGTGAGTAACTATATTTAACTTTTACACGACTGTATGGATAAAAATAAAAATTTAAACAAATACAATCGTCAAATTAACAGAGAAGCACAATTTTGCGCAGTGCAATTTGCAAGGAAATTTTCTGCTTAGTGTTAAACGGATGGAAAAAACCGAGTCGAAGCGCTTATCTCTGTTTTAACCCTCAAACGCTTTCCGGCGAAAAAAGCCTAACGTGTGGGGTTATGCAAATTTCTCTTATTACGGAGATAGGTAATGTTTGATGTTGGCTGATTCTCCGAAGTTCAGAAATAATCGTAGTCATGCGGTAACGCCGCGCGACGACAGCGCCCTCTGCAATTGATTTAAAATGCCATCTTACGAGAGAAGATCATGATTATAATAAGGCGTTTTCCATACGAATAATGTTATGTGGAAATATTTTTCTTGACTGATATTGAAGTTATGTAATATTGACGATCTCATTTTATTATGATACGGGTACTCACGATATGTATTTTGAAACGCCGTGACCACCATCCATGCAACTGGGTCGAAATATCGGCGTTTCAAAATACTTATCGTGAGTACCCGTATCATAATAAAATGAGTACGTACAATCCGCGATGAGTTAAGTTTAAAATCATATTGACGATCTGTAAAGCGCAATGATCACCATGCATGCCGGACCGCCGCGCCGTTCGATTCCCAGCGAGGTGAAAATCTTAGACACGAGAATCTTAGTGTGGGTACTTACAATATGTTTTCTGTCTACCGATATTTAGTTTGACCGTGACCACAGAGCAACAACTGGGTCTAAACCGCCACGAAAATCAACGATATCCATCTATCACATAAATGTTTACCGTAAGCGGGAATCGAACACGAGATCCCTTGATAAGCATCACTGGGCCATGGGGTCGTCAGTATAATAAACTTACTTTGGCTATGTGATGGATGTAATGTAAAACTATTTAGATTTCTCCTCCCTCCAGGAGTCAATAGAACAAAGAATGTGAAGGTTGTCTGACGTAGATGATCTTTTCTAACTAAAATTTCCACGACCAACGGAATATTCTAATAATTACATAGAAATTCCATTACAGCTTTAACTCCTAATATTATTCTTATATTACAAAGAAAATATCCTACAAGCTCGCAGAAAGGGCCGGTGCGTTCAATCTTCAGGGTTCAAAGAACAGGATAATAAACGGGCCTTTAAGACCCTCCGTATCAGTCACAGGGTTTCAGATAATAGCTTTATATACTTGCCGGATAGTAGAGGGTTAACACGGCTCTGGTATTTAGCTAGGGGAATATTTTAAAAGTATCTCAATGTTTTTTATGTAATCAGCTGATCTATTATCAGCAGACCATCCACTTGATGGTCAGTGTTCACAGATGCTTCGATTTTATTTGGATGTTACTATTACCTATAAAACTGTTTGGCAGAGAGGTAGTAGACGACATCAGGTAGGGCCAATTTTGTGATATTTCAGCCCTAAGGACGTTGTATGAGGGTTGAAAGTTCGGTAGACAATCGGGACATTCGCGCGGGCCGGACCGCGGGCTGGCAGCCGCGCAGGCGAGCCACACAGAGACATGAGTCAGTCAGAACACAACGAGTCGTTTGTCTGGTGCAACAAGATGGTAGCTGGCATATAGTAACAATAAAATAACGCTACACACTCATAACCCACCACAAGGACTCCCTGGGTCGTGGATGCCATGGCCAGTACGCAGTGACACCAACACTAACAGACCGGGACAGTTTTTTTTACAGCCTAAGCAGGCCAATGAGCACACGGGTCACCTGATGGTAAGTGATCACCGTCGCCCGAGGACATTAGCAACACCAGGGGCATCACCAAGGCGTTGCCGGCCAAGAAGGAAGCGATGGACCCGCTTCTTGAAGGACTCAATGTCATAGCACTGTGGGAACACCGAAGAAGGAAGTTCGTTCCACAGCCTACACGTAGGTGGCAAGAAATGACGTGAAGACTGTGGACGAATGCCAGGTATCCGAGTGGTGTTGGTGGAACCTGGCTTTGCTTCACGATGTGCGGTAACGAAAGTTAACAGCTCAACAAGCTGTCAACAAAGAGGGAACTCATCACTAAATTATTGCCTCAAAAGGAATCGTACCGAAGACCCTTCGAACCGCACTGGTAGCCATTGCGCCGTACGTCAAACAATGAAAGTTAAATAGTTAATGTTCCTCCGCCACTCAATTTCGGTGTGATAACGGCCGGAGTGCGGTAGGTGCGGGCTCGGGTGGTCGGGAGGTGGTCGACGTAATTGAGCCAAGCCACCCGGCGTTCCTGTTTATTGATTAGGGGGTTTCACATTGTCCACGTTTTGAAGCCGCGATTTTCGTCTAAAAACTAAAATAATATAAAACATCAAACTATTGTACAATTCGTTGAAAAATAATCTAATAATGTTAATTTCGTATAGCTATATAATCAATATAAGAGTATATAAAACTCTTGCGTTACTGAGTGACTGACAGACAACGCACAGTTGAAACTATTGAACGCTAGAAGCTGAAGGCATGTATATTCCTTGGGGTGTGTAGAGAAGCACTAAGAGAGGATTTTTAGAAATTCCCCTCCTAAGGGGATAAAAATGGGATAAACTAAAACTTTAAATTTAAATACCAGCGTCAAGTCAACCGCCCGCGCCGTTAGTATGAACAGCCACATGAAGTCCAGTGAGTCGTTAACGAAGCGCGGTGACGTGGTAGCGTTACTGTTGATTGGACATGATATTAATACACACACACACACACTTCTGGTGTAGTTTTATACGTCACTTAGATTATTTAGCAGCAGCAGGGTTAACTCTTTAATAGAGTCGTAGTTTTGACGATGGCGTTAGCGACCCAGGAGGTTAGGCAGGGTTAAGATATTACTTCGCAGTCATACAGTACTTGAAGTGCAAACTTCAAGAAGGTGAAGGTCTGAAGGTTTATTTAAGAGGTTCTTGAGAGTAACGGGAAATCTTAGTCCTTGCTTGGTTTATATTATTAGCATTGATATATAGTGCTATGTAAAGAAATAACGTTAAAACATTTATAGGCTATTGCATAGTTTGTATTATGATGTTTTTTATATGCACAGTCTCTATAAAAATCATAACAATACAATCTGTCAATAACTTTAGGAAATGTGGTTCTAAAAATAAATTATTTGCGATATCTATTTTCATTATTTTTTGCCTTTCATCTCACAGTGGCTTGACTCAAGTTAGACCTATTTGAGATTAAGACCCAAGCTCCATACAAAAACATTTCATTATGGATAATAATTTCCTCTTGAGTCGATCTAGTAGACCGTTGTTAGCGTGAGGCTCCGTAAGTCCGTACAGTGAAGTATTTCCCAAAGGACCAATCTAAGGCATGGACATACGATCGGCTGGCATGCGCATTACTGCGGTAGAAGCATTTACATGACAGAAGTGTGCGGTAGATAGTGTATACTACCTCCCTGTGTTTTCGTGGTTGTCATAGTCAATACACCAAGACAACACACTCTATCTCACTATTTTTAAAAGATGTGCCGAGGAGTTTTCTTTCGCCGTTTCTTTTTCTCCTCTAAGATTTAAAATTTAAAGGCACCTTAGCGAAACGGCGGTAAATGCAAAAAATGACGTTCATAAGTGTATTCTAAATACCTACGTGAAATAAATGATTTGAGTTTGAGTTTCAGACCGAGAGCAGAAATCATCATTCAAATACCGCCTCTCTGGGAATCGAACCCAGGACCCTTCGAAGCAGTAGTCTGACGTGTTTTTCATTGCGGTATATGGGTCGTAAAATTGTAAATACGATACATTGTTTTTGCTACTTATTTTGGGAATAAAAATAATTCCCTAAAGCGGCTTGTAGGAGTTACATGATAGAAATCGTAGGAGTGGAATAATTTACGCGCGTCGGTGTTTTACAACGGTGTGTAACTTATATAATGTAAAGAAACTTATTTTTGTTATATTGTACAATACAGCGACCGACGAGACTGATATTCAGTATATATGTATATTCTAAATTCAACCGTAAAAAACAAGATATTAGGCTCATAATTGAATGCTTTCCACTTAGTTAATTCGGTGCCGGGCAGGACTTGAGTGGTTATGCGCGGTAACGTGCGGTCATATGAACTGGGCCTAACACTTTATAGGCCCTATAGAATATTGACAATACAAAGACGTCCATTAATTTAATTATGTCCAAACTTACGTTGTCATGGAATCTGTGCTTACCTGTAAATAATACGAAAAATGTTATTAGCGATTAAACATTATGGCTACAAGATACAAAACTCGTCTGTTTGTTCGGCTTATCGCAGAAACAGAGAACATTTAGACGCCGTTTTCATTGGTGTATTTTAATAAGTTTGAGAGAATATTTTGTTGGGTTACTTATTTACATCAGTGCTCAAATAAAAAATATAGGTATGCAAATTTAAAGATACCTAAATTTGATTTGGACAGTTGTCATGAGCGGCAGCGGAAGGGTGATACTGCATGCTCGTCAGCTATCATATTCCATAAAAAATTGTGGTTCAGTACATGTATTTTATCAATTTACATAATTTGTATTCATATTGATAATTGCCTAATTTGTATTTAATTTGCATGGGTTAACCAAAGCAATGCGAATGCGGATGATTACTATACAATTAAATTCTTAATTGGATATTAACTTTAACATTCAACAGAACTAAAATTATGTATGGCAGTTACGACTCTTTACGTCCAAAACGTTTATCGATTACCTACTCCAAAACAAAACACCTATATGAGAAAATAATTTACAACTCAACTAATCAAATAAAAAAAAATGCAATAAAACTATCCAACGCACCCTCATCAAAACCACTTACATTTGAACGGAGCTTTACGCTAAATCCTAATTACATTTTATTAAAACTCAAGCGGAGCGGAAATCAATTAGAGGCCGCAGGGATTTGCTGAAATAGACTTATAGCCACAACTAATTGTAGGGAAATTAAATTTTATAGTTTAAATTTAAACTTACAAGCATGACAACCGATAACCCTCCCACTGTTGGGCTTAGACCTCTTAGAATGCGAGGGTTTATGACTACGTATGTATTTGTAGCACTCGCAAGAATAAGACGAATCGATTGATTGATTAATAATCATCCAAATCGATTGATTAATAATCATCCAAATCGCCCCTCGTATTTTGTTCGGAAATCGGAATCGGATTCGGAACAAAGGAACATTCATACATACAAAGACATACATACAAAGGCTGACAAACATACTTGCGTCACGCTGTCGAATAAAGATAGTATCCTCAAGTTACAGGTGTCCATGAGCAGTAATCATTCAACACAAGGTCCCGCATAGTCGCTTGAACAGCTGAAAAATTCTATAAAGTTACAAAGCACTTGAAACTTAACAAAACCGTTTTTCATTTAAGCTCGTTTTTCACATTCTCAAGGCAAAATTAACGTAAGTACAAAGAGCTCATTGAAACATCGCGAAGATAATGAAATTCTTCAAGTTTAGAACAAAAACAAGCTAGTATTGAACAAAGGTGGTGAAATGAGCGAGATTTATTAAAGAATCTGTCGGCTAGTTAGGACGTTTTGATTTATCAAGCCATTTTTCATAACTTTGAATTGTGACTTGAGACTTATGACTGTAATGATTGATGTTGAATTTATAGACGTGGATGTATTAAAATAGGACGTAATTGAATACTTATTTGACCGGCGACGCATTGGCCATGCCCTTGGTGTTACTTGTATCCAATGGCGACGGTGACCACATACCCGGCGGTGGTATCCATACGAGACGGTGACACATTACGTGGATCGCCGGCCCCTTCGAACGTTCTAGAGAACTGCCAAAATATTTTTGAAGTGAAAACTTCTATAGTATCGTTGTGATTTGGAATTCGATGAAACGGAAATGACGCGCAAATGAAATGAAACGGGAAAGAAAAAGAGACAGACACATTTTAACGTGGGAGAAAATGAGATAGGAAGCATCGGCAAAATGGCGGCTTACGTATGCAACGCAAAACATCAATATTTGGACTGACAGTATTGGTATTTTTTAAGTTTCACTTCTAGCACGTGTGAATTGCATACATTTTGTTTTTTTAATAACTAGGACTAAATGTTAATGAGACTCCAAAGTATGTTCCCTTTAAAGTATTCAAACCGAGTTTTGTTTTTATTTGTTTCCTACTGTAACAAAAGGAAAAGAGACACCGACGGAGATTTTTTCACAAATTCCCTTTCCACAAACAAAAGGAAAATATTATAAACTCCGTTCAAATTTAAATAGGACGGAGAGGTTCTTAGCAAAAAGGGTCGTATCTCCAAAAGCTGGACGTAAACAACGCGACGGTTTTCAGCGGAGCCTTGCAATTCACTTGTGTACCGATTGCCGGGATCTTGTCCGACCCGACTTTAATCCGTTCCACTTGAGCTGAGCGGTGCACGGGATGAGATTCAAGCGAATTTTTATCCATTTCAATGTGGTGCAAGTTTATAGTCCAGTGACCCTGCTGAGCGGCTAGCGGGTCCGAGTACCAGACAGCAAACATTTACGGAATAGTTCTTTATCCGTGACGGTGTTTGTTTTAAGTCAAAATAATCTGTGAATTATACTGATAGCTTTGCTGGGAAATGGCAGTGTTCCGACAAAAGAGAAATGTTAATAAAGCCGTTAGTTTTTTGTCAACAAATATAAAACTGGGTAGTTATAATTTTTTTCCAAAATCCTAAAAATTATGAGTTCGAATACTATTTAATATATGTTTCGAAGCAGATATTATGAGTGTAATATAATTTAACGATTGCATCGCGTTAATAAATAGGACTTTTATTATCTTTGATCTAATATTATTGTTGCACCTATCCTCTATCTCACCTACTCCACTGGTTGGAATAGTGGAGAATTTATTTTAGGCATTAAGTCCGCCTTTTGTAGTTTCACACCGATAATATTTACACCGATATAACCTAGTAGGTTATACCTATTGGTGTAAATAAATATGTACCTAAGTCCTATATCCAAACCACCGAGTCATGCCTCCAAAAGAGTGCGGCCATTACTTAAAAGTCCTCCAATATTGAAGAAAAAGGATTTCTCTATTAAAATGACATTGTTAAGTCAACTTAGGCCCGCGCCGCAACTCATAAATATTTGATGCGCTTCAGAAGCCGGCCCGAAGCATTTTTATCGGATAATAGCTACGGACTTCATTGTGTATTTCAAAACCATTGTTATTCTATCGGTGATCGATTCTGTAAGGGTTCCTTCACACTGGACCGGCAGAGTGTAAAAATGTTAATTAAAAAAGACTTGTGTCCCACACATATATTCTTGAAACGGTGGTAGATACATTAAAAATTACGTTCAGAAACGACGACAAACCTTGAAAACTATTTTTAAACGGGATTTTTTAAAATTTTAAAATTTACTAGCGTCAGCTAGTAAATATATATTCATATATCAACGTCTGTCATGTCACTGGACAGACGTTTTTCTGCAACATATTTATATTCTAACCAAGAGACCTTGAATTTTTTATACTATTAGAAAATGCTTATTAAATGCTATAAAATCTATGGCAGGCATGGTCCCCAATAGTTCGACTGAACTGTTAGTAAATCTCGAATTCTCGACAACACGGCCACCAGTTCCAATTGTGAATCTAAAATCACTCACAATCAATGGGGGCGTGAGTGTGTTAGCGTTTATTTATTTATTTTAAACTGTATACAGAAAAATCGCCATGTTTTCGCTGTAAAAGTGAGTGTCAGATGTGTAGGATCACACTTGGGTGTAGCCGTCTCTGTAACCTATTTATCCGGAAGTGGGGCGCCGGTTGAAATATTCACCGCGCGCGCCCTGCGGCCTGTGTTTAGTCTAGAACTTCGCGGGTATAAAGCTGCATTACTGAATAATATACTATGAGATACGTCTCATTTAAAATTAAATACATCGCACTTATGTAAGAGATCGGGATTGTGTACTACGAGTAGTGTAAGCGAACGCGCGATTTACATAAACTCGGATCAATATTTAAGTAAAAAAGTACGTACGAAGTGAAATTTTTTCATGGAATGTATGTTTTTTCGTAGACTTTTTTATGTATCAGCCTTTCCAAGTCCAAGATGTACATAGGCCCCCTAACTTGTGTCACTTTGACAGTTCCCAGTTGTTCTTTTGGTCGTCAGTCCACCCGGTCGGGGCCGACCTACGCTCCTTTTATCGACGCGTGCTCGCAATTCAAGGACCTCTTGTTTTGAACCCTATAATATACCTTGCGGTCTTCGTGGATATAGAAGTTTCATTTAGAGATCAAATCACTTCGGTATTTGAATATACCTTTCAATCAAATTGCATGTGGGAGATTAAGCGATGGGCATCTAGCATCGAGTTTTATTTTTCTTGTTTTTGCTATTGAGTATGAGCGTTTTGATTCCAGTAATCTCAGAGACTGCACCGATTTGGATGCAGTTTTCAGCAATACATCGTAATAAATTTGAGGTCACATGTAGTGTTAATTTTTTAATTTATCGCAAATAATAACATTTCAATTTATATAATCCCGACTACTCTTAATTTACTTCAGAAAACATAAACACAATTTTTGATAAATTAAATACTAAAAAATTATGTTATAATTAACAACTTTGATATTTTTCGATGCAGCCAGATTTCGATGCATCCAGTAATCCTCGTGCACTTTGGAGTACTTACATTCTTTTTTAATACAATTAATGCACGACTAAATAACAATGAAAACTAAATAAGTCATTATAGCAAACCGTACTTATTAGCAGTCCATTGCACTCTCAGTAATTGATCACCGCGGTGCCTGGCATGTGCAGCGAGCATTGCAACTCGCACGGTACAATTTACACGATTGTTTCTCGACCGTTCAATCAAGCCGTGTCTGTCTGTGTTGGGAAGTCGCTGCGCGCCGGACGTGTGTTCCTGGTACTAACAAATGCATGGAATAGGGAACTAAGTTTTAGTCTCTCATAGGTTTACTTCATCATCTTCTATCACGATATACTAGATTAGACTAAAACTTGACCAAGTAAAAATTGCTTCTATAAGTTACAAGACTAAAATCCGATCTCTTATTGAAGTGAAACTTCTTTTGGGACGCTTTGAATTTGATTTTATGAAACGAAAAATGTAACGAAAAAGAGACAACTATAATTGTATATAGGCTGTGAGAGAATGAGATTAAAAAATTGCAAAAAAATTGCTTTTAATTAAGTGACAATGGTTGCTGAACTTTAAATCGCGATAAACACTACATAGACGTTCGAAATGAACAATGATAAGAGAAATCTAATTTCACCAATCCTCAGCAAAGCAACATATTCCAACCCACAGGTCCCTCTGACTCAATCCGACCAGACTCCACAGCCACAGCTGGAACTCAAAGAACTAGAATAGCTCCATCGCTCAATGCTCGGTTACGCGATTCCTAAAAGCTAACAGCCGGAGCGTCCTACTTCGCTTCAACATTCCCCAACATCACGATACAGTTTCGAAAATAGTAAATTGTTGAACAGTTCACGCTACTTCTGAACTATTTTACTTCAGTTCCTATTGCATTTCACTGAGCTGTTTCAGGTAGTTTGTTTCTATTTGTGCGGGGCGCGGACGAATATAGTTCACTTCAGGATATGTGAGTGCTGTAACCTACGGATATGACAATAGTGAGCCGACAAGTTACAAATTTTGAGCTTTTACGGGTATTAAAGCTTGGGTATTTAATAATAGTTTTTGCTCACGGACTCGCTCGCGTTGGAGACGGCAAAATAACGTCAAACGTCAATAAACTGTTAATTGTCATGGGAACGTATTCCCACGATAAAAACTATACTATATTTTTTCCTGGTCCTCAAACAGTCATCAAATTTCATGTAAATCAGTTCAGCAAATTAGGCGTCAAAAGTTAGCAGGCAGAGTTACTTTAGCATTTATAATATTAGTATGGTAATAGATAATTTTACTACACTCTTACACACTCAGTAATTATTTGTTTCCTGATAGGTTCTGACAGCTCACCTAACGAAAATCTAAATTTACCAAGATATAACCAAACAATTTGAATAATATTATACCTATTTTGGGACCAAGAGAACCAGTACTTTATTCCTTCTTTTCTTTCTTAGCCGGCAAAGCAGTGAAGCCTTACGTTAATGTACATGAGGACGGTCACCACTTACAATCAGGTGGGTCGTCTGCTCCAAAAGCCATGATAGTATGCGGTCTCCGTCACTCATGAAGAAGCGCGGCCTTTAAGAGGAAATACCACGCGAACGCTTTTTCAAATTTGGGATTTTTTTAATTAATATCTCTGTCGCGCTTGCGAGCGGCGTGTATGTCAGTGCGATAGGGACAACTGCAGCTCCGTGTAAAAACCCGAGGCAAAAATCATCAAAATCGAGGTTCCGTTCTCGACTAATCCCCCCGCCAAAACTAAAGCAATCTTAACGAAATTTTGGAAATTGAAGGGGAAGGAGATATTCTGTGTCGGACCGTTTAGCTTTTTGTGCTAATTATCTATACAATTTGTGTACTAGGCGTTTGTTTGCGGCATATTTATTTGGCCGTTTTAAGCGCTGTTTGAATTAGCCTAAAACTTTTGAAAACAAAAATATCAAAAAAATCAAAACGTACCGACATAGATAATGATGATATTATTCTTGTGTGAAAAAATTATTGATCTAGAGTCAAAAACCAGCGAAGGATTAGTCGAGAACGTTTGTATGGAAAAATGACCCGTGGCATTTCCTCTTAAAGTAAACCTCAGCATTACTCCGCGCTGTACTACTCTAATGAAGCGTAAGGTATGGGTCGCAGCCATAAACCTATCGTGTAATTGAAAAAAATGTTTTAACGCTGCCACACCACGGGGTCGGTTTACGTGTCAACTGCCTCTTTGTAGCGCATCTAAAGCTCGGCTTTAGCATATGAGAGAATGCCGACCTCGGATACATATTTTTATAAAACGTAAGCGATTCTGCTATGAAAACACGAGTTATTTGCGTGGATGTATCTTTTTCGTTTTCAAACGCAGCCCCTCGTTCGGAAGTGGTTTGAGTCAAATACCAGAAATGGAATTTTAAACTGAGGTAAATTTACGGTTTTAGTGACAGATTTTATTGTTATAATATTTCACAGAGTAATGAAGTAAGTTTAAGTATTTTTAAAGTGAAAACGTCGTAAATTGAATAATGGAAAGTAAACGGTTAAACACTCACACATACGCATTAGATTCCCTATGTTACTATCAGTTCAGACGAATGGCCATAACCAACGACGTTTAAAAGTTCAATATTGAATATCTTAGGGAAACGGTGGTACATGCTAAATATTTGACGTTCGTAAGTGTATTGATAAATACCCTTATCTTAGAATAATTACACTATAGAAACGAAGTCCAAGCGGCCGTTTTGAAGCACCTTATTTGGAGCCAGAAATGGCTCTAAACACCGGGCAGCTCATGTCAACGCACGCCAAACGTGTCTCGCGAAAAAAAGGATTATGACGATTTGTCCAGTTAAACTGTGTCTGAAAAATATCTGAAAAGCTATTTATGTATTATTGCTAAAAACATATCATTATCCGCAGCCGAATCATTCCCCACTTTCGGGAAAGTTTCGGTTTAGTTAGACAGAGTGTTTGTTTGAAGACTGTCTTTCTATAGTGTTACTAGTGGTCCCAGCGTACTTCGTACCGCAAAAAATGTTTTGGTGATATATCGACAGCAACGCCACCTACCGGGTCCAATTGTGAATCTAAACCATTCTCGGATCCACCTGAAGACACACAAAAAATTTCAACCAAATCGGTCAAGCCGTTTAGGAGGAGTTCAGTCACATACACACGAACAGAAGAAATATATATATTAAGATTATTCTAAGACCCTTATGAAATAAATTATTTGAGTTTGTGATATTGATCAATGGAGCGGAGCTTCTAAAGCCATGGCACCCAACAATCGGGCATTGTTGGGTGCCATGGCTTTAGAAGCAGCCCCAACAGCGTAACCCTCGAAGTAATCTCCGACACGCTGCAGGAGTTACGTTGGTAATCCTCTTGAAGTTTGGCTCGAGTCCCCGTCAAACGTATCTGTCTCGACTAAATCTTTTTACAATTACTCCTTGAACGCCTTTAAACGATTGACATTAACAAGATTCTTGGAGATGTCTGCAAAGAGCTTACGGTTAGGTGGTTGTAGATTTTACGGTTTTATTTGTGATGAAGTTCCTTTAAATATTGTCGCGTAGATTAATCTGTAGACACGTGCGAGCGGGATGGAAGTACCTAATTTAAAAATAGAATTTTTTGAATGTTCTCGACTTCTCGATAATAAATTTAAAAAAACGTTTAAATTTGGAATGCGGTTTTCGAAATTAGGGGTATATAAGGCGATCTCAAACACGGCAGGGACAGTTCAGTTTCGGAAGCGAATCCGAGAGGAGGAACAGAAGAAGAACAAGAAGGAGGAAGAAAAATAATAAATCAGGAAGAGCAGCGAATAGGAAAGTGAAGTAAAGTGTGCAACGTCGTGTCGAGTCACCGTGTCGCGAGTGTTACCCCGTCCTGTGAAATAAACATCATCTACTGAAGCCGGCCTTATTCCTACCCATCCTTTACCCACTGCCGTGACAATATTATCATGGAAAGCATTAATAACAGTTTGAACGTCAGTCTTTCACACATTTACATATTTGAGTGCAGGTTTAAATCCTGTATGTTCCTTTAATTTTCAAAGTAATGTGCGTCGCGTATCAGAAATTAATTGTCACTTGCCTCGGTGAAAGAAACATCACCAAAACTCGCGCCTTGTAATTTTTTATGTCGATACTTTATTCGCAAAGTGGGAGGAAAAAATACAAAAAACCTAAGATAATTTTGAAGTTATCCTTCTTTAGTAATAGATGGAAAAAACGTGTCGTCGCGTGTTACGAAACTGATCAAATTCGTTGAATAAATACAATATTTTTAAAGCATTTAGAGGGTAAACTCTTAGCCCGTGGGGTTATTATCTTTTTAGACACGTAACTAAAAGAAACAAATGCGATACGAGAACTAATAAGCATTGCTAAGCTATATAGCGAGTTATATACATTTATTTTAATTAATATTTTACTTTTACCTAATTTATTTTGATATTTTTATAACTTTTGTAATCGATCGTGTAAGTATATTTTTAAGACTATGATTTCCTCTTGGATGTAAGGAATATAAAATTATTATTGTCATGATACAGAAGACAATAAAAAGCGTTTTAATCACGCCCTAAAACTTTTATTCGTGAACTAGAAGCACTTATGTTGTATTAAATCAAGATTGAGAAACCTGAATCTGCAAATTCAAGACAAAGTTAACCCCAAATGTCTCCAAATTGTTTTCATAATCGTACACGCAGCCATAAAACCCTAAAGTTTAAAAGTAATCTTCGAAGCTAACATTAAAATCTTTTTAAAACCCTATTTTAAAATAAGCCTGAAAAGCGCACAAATGGCGAAGACAATCGAATTGCCTCCGAACGGCTTCACACCGCGCTCTAATCTATATCCAATATCCGGCGGAGGTGTTCCCCCGATTGCCGAGAGCCCTACATCATCTCAGAATAAAATATCACAGTAGGAGCATGCAAAGAAAATAGTGTTTCCTTGAAAATACCGTCGATACGAGCTGTGGTGTTATGCATACGAGTACATTGAGTTTTATGAATCATTCGCAATTTTTTTGCTGTAAGACGTAGGAAAATATTGATAACGTTAATTTTAAATGTTTATAAAGCGTATTGATTAGCAATAATAATTGATTACAATACATCTGAATCTCTTCTCAATTTGAAAGTCCACTACAACACACGACACACGAATGGACGAACAAACCGATTACATATTTTTACACGCGGCTTATAATGTAACTCAATGTGGTGAACCGAAATTATGGAGAAGTGTTAGTTATGCTGTTTTTTTTTTAATAATTTCCTTTACTGAAGTAATAAATCAATTTATCACTATCGCAATATGTTTATTATCACACCAATTATAGTAGGTACAGAAATGACTTAAATTAATTGGATTATTTGAATTAAAATTGCATTCACATGCACACAGTATTTAACTATCACGATGTTACTTAATCATCGCTTGATTATACAGTCCCATTAAAAGACAGCTTTGTTTGTCTTTTCACTTTTCACGCTAAATTCTGAACCCCTCGCAGGAAAATACTGAGGCGGCAACATAAAACATGATGTGAGAAAAATGAAATAATGCTAGAAGAGCCTTCATCAAAACAACCATCGCGACTAGCGCGCAGAGCTGAATACGGCTGTCGGAATTTCCAAGAGCAAATTTCCGCTTCGAATATGGATTTTTCCGAATTTCACCGGCCGAAACATGCGGACCGGTTGGGAAACTCGAAAGTCATTTATCGGTAAAATAACGACAGCCTGATGTTATGTAATTACATAAGTGCTGTTCTCCTCTGCTCTTGTAAAAGGTCTCGTAATAGCTCTTGTATTTCAAATATTGAACTGAATAAACATACACCTGGAGCAGGATTGGAGCTGGACATCTTTTATTTTATTTTTATTTTATTTTATTTTATTTTGTGAATAATAATCAAATTAATTTTGAGTTAAGCTTATGAAATGTCATGTATTTTAAATTTTACTATTTTACCCCTTTTAATTTCATTTTATAACGTTATAATATAATTATGCAATATTAGTGTATGCGCTTTTCTTAAACTTGTCATGCTATTTGCGCCTATAATTGGAGTAACACTTATCTTGTATTTTATGCATGTAATAATAACCTATGATTTAGTGTATACTTTGTTGGTGCAATTTAATAAATAAATAAATAAAAAAATAAAAATATTTTTTTTTAAATAACACTACTTTCATCATCGTCATCATCTATAAGATTTAACAACTGCTGACACTGCCATGAAGGAATCAACTTCAAGCAACTTTGGACGCAGACAAATGACGGTATTAACCAGGGTAAAGATACCAGCATACACTACCGAGCGCAACGTTATTGTTAAGTAGGGGTCACAACGAATAGGGAAGGTGGGACGAAAATGGATGGATACTCCGTAATCCAAGAATGCTTAAAAAAGATATCCGCAGTGAATTCCGCACATGAATGCAAAATAAATTTGTCATTGGTGTAGGTTTTTTTTTAAAACATCTGCTAAGGAGTTTAAATCCCACTTACGAAATTGTGGTTGACTCACTATTTAACGTTCATATTGCAAAAATAGGCGGGAAGTCGTTAGACGAGTCCAGCAAAACCCGTCAGGAAACTAGTTTGACAAGATTACCGAAATCAATTTATCATCACACAAAATGGGACCTTGTCACATCACTGTATACAACCCGCCCCTGATCCCAGGCGCCCATAAACGTTGAAAAAAGCGCACAATTTTATTTCGCGGTACATGACACTGTTTATTAGATTTCTGCGTCATCGAGCACCCATCTATCTGTGATAGCAGTAGTTCGCAAATCAGATTGACGCCCGGCAATGGAATAACCGGGGAGCGACATCTTCCATTATGCGATGATATTGAATCAATTCGAAGTATTCTTCTTTAACTGAGTGCAACCGTGTCTTACGTCGCATTGATATTTATTAAAGTTGAAGATATAATATATTTTTGGTCTGCTCATATTTCCTTCTTTAAAGCTTTCTATGTCAGGGCAGCGATTGCTTTTAAAAATGAATAGGGGGCAAATGAGAATACGAGACAGATAGTAAGTTGTTAACGTGGGCCATATCAGTAACAACAAACACATCACAGAAACGTTGTCAGCAAAATTAGAAAAAAGAGATAAACAGTCGTCACTTGATGCCTAAATGATGGAACCTGGATTAGGATGTTCAGGTTTTTCAAAGAAGGATCTTATAAATCAAAAAAACGTCGGAGAAAACTAAGAAATCAGAGCAATGACGACCCGGATGGCGCAATGGTTAACACGCCGGATCGCCGTTCCGTGGGGCCTGGGTTCGATGCCCAGCGAGGCGGAAATTTGAATGATGAATTTAAATTTCCGTTCTTGGTCTGGGTGTGTGTGTTCCTGTCTTGTGTGTTGTCCACGGCACCCACTACAAAGGGAATCCTAGTGTGGGGCTATGAGTGTGTAGCGTTATTATTATTATTAATGTAACGTGTGACTGTGAACTATCTGAGCTCCGTAGTTGTAAGACTAATGACCAAGAAAGTTTAACCAGGAGGCGACAATCTGTGAATAAAACCTCTTCCGCAGCAAAAGACTCTCTGGCATGATACGTCGATGTACAATTAAGAAAATGTACTTACTTTATTTCTGGAGACAAAAGCTCCACAAAGGCTAGTTAGGAAAGGCTTCCAGCTCAAAGCTCAAAGAACTTGGAGTCCAATAAGAAAAATCCTTAGAATTCACAGTCTTGACGTCTAAGGTTGTAGCGATTGTAGCGCGTTTGTCTGCCGGTACGTTTAAGAACATGAAATTTGTCGAATACCGTTTAAAGTAGACAAAGTACTTAGCAATATTCTCAGACTCGCTTGCAAGGAACGCAGCGAACTATAGTTAACTCGCCAAGTTTCACAGTTAGTACTGTCGTAAATAACACTGCAATATTTAACTATTAATTCCGTAAGAAAGCCAACCTTGCTTCAGAGAATACAAAAAATATATAAAGGGAAATAAAATACTAATGCAGAAGCATAAAATTCCTCTGTTACATTTTTATATCATTTTTCAGCCTTTTACAATTTTTTTTAAACCATTTTGTCCTTAGTGGTCTTTTTAGAGGTCTAAACCTATAGAAATAAAATACTGATTTATATAATCTCTTGAGATAATGCGGGATATTAGAATCCGCACCGTTTATGCAACAAAGCCTTGCCTTTAACACAACTGTAGATCGTCCGATTAGAACTTGTTCGTTTGTCAAGACTAACTTGCCGGCGTTATCGACTTCAGCACAATTCCCGTCCGCGCATCGATCTGTACCTGTTATAAATACTTGCGATATTTTAGAATAATTACGTAATAGTTAAACTCAGACTCCCACCGTATGTTCAAGCCCAGCGCCTACAATTGGAAAGATTTTTAAAGTGAAACTTTTATTACATCGTCTCGAACTTTTTCGTCTGTGTGTTGCATGTCGCGTGACGGTCGGCCGCGGAGTAGGGATAAAGTGATAGGCGCTTATCAGAGCAGCCAAGGCCAATACAGCGGCGCCTATAGTTCGCAGCAGCTGACCGTGTAGTGTATAGACTATTACTCATTTGTGCCAGTGCTCCACGCTATTTTGTTTGTTTTATAAAATTAGGATTGATAAATTAGATTTTTATACCCTTAATGGAATATTATTCCAAAAATTTTTAGTTAAATGCCTATAATGTGAAAAAAAGTTTCACTTTTACCGTGGTTTCGTAAAACCACACAATCCTTTTTTTGCATTGGCTCAAACCGTATTGTAGATGAACGTTAGGTGATCGAGAACTTGGCGTTGTTGGGTATTGTA
Source organism: Ochlodes sylvanus (assembly GCA_905404295.2). Lineage (NCBI taxonomy): Eukaryota > Metazoa > Arthropoda > Insecta > Lepidoptera > Hesperiidae > Ochlodes > Ochlodes sylvanus. Next base: position 10,570,599 of record FR990144.1, read on the forward strand.
TGGACGTAGAAATTAACCTTCGATGAGTCAGATTTTCAGAACCCCCAATGAAAGGGAGAAGTAATATGTTTTCAAACATAAATGTAACACTAAAGATCAGCAAAAATTTGTCGCAAGCAAAACGTGTTATGGCAGCAAACCATGCAACTGATTTTCAATGAAAACTGATTCGATGATTGATTCGGAATTCTTCCTTCTGTCCCAGCGAAAATTTCAAAGGATCGTTGAATTCGATGATGGTGAGGAATTACGTCAAGTTTAGCTGTTACGGGAATTCCCCGCAACAGCTAAACTCGACAGTCTGATTAATACCAATTGTTAACACTACTCCAATGCATTGGCATTCGCTTGGCCCGTCGCCAAATGTCGATGTCACACTCATTCAGTGTGGCATCAGCCCTAACGTAATTCCTGGCATGCAACGTATCCGTGACCGAATTGCAATAGGTCTATTAGGGCTGTGTGCCCAAGATTCTGATCGGCTTGCTCCCAGCAGCGATCACAGACAAAATGTGTGAATGTGAAAATCGTAGTACCTGCTTGTAATCGTTGTCTTTTTTTTCAATATAACTATGACATACAATGTAAAAAATATATAGTATGATCAACTCTAAACATCCTACTATATTTTAAATACGTAAAAATTACAATGCATTTGAAAAAAATTCAAAAATATTTCTCACAAAATGTATTTGAAAAATTTAACGTTCTTTTCTATTCCACAACAAAATGAAATGTGAAGCAAAATGAAATTGTTTAGAAATAGAGTAAATATCACAATAATTATATATACAAGCAGATTAAAAATGCTACTCGTACATAAAATTTTGTACAGTCCGCAACAAAGGAGGAATTAGCGCGCGCCTCGCAGCTCACTCCGGATTAGCGTCTATCTGCCGTCTATGAACATGAACAAATTGTACTGTACCATGAACAAACCACATCACATACAACTTCAAAAATGTTTCAAATAAAATTCTTTAAACAAATTTAATGTGTTACAATATCTAATTCGTCAGGCTCATCATTCGATTATTAGTAGAACGTAAAAGATACTAAATTTCTGATTCCGGTTTAAAAAAACACATCAGGAACTACTGGGTTATAATACAAAAGCAAAAACATCACTCACTTACTCATTGATTAAACACGAAATTTTGAAAACTAGGTACTTAACCAAAGAAGATAAAAGGTAACGTATTTTGTCGTTTTCCGACTTCAACGCGAGCGAATACCTCACAAAAACTAGTACTTAATAACAACTTAAAATAAATCAGTACCTTCTAAACAGAGCACATTGTTAATTTCAGGAGAATTCTTACCGTCAGCGACAATACAACGCCGTTTGCCCTTATCTAATTTTTAATGTTCATGTCAGTGTTTACAATGGCATGTGAAGAAATAAATGGGGCAGTTTCAAAGCCAGAAAAGCATTTTAATGAAGGTTGGCAAAGGGTGACATTATGAGGCAGGAATTTGCGGTCGCTTTGTGATTTCGTCGCGCCATTTCTTGGGACCCAGCGGCCATTTGTTTGTTCTAAACTATTATCGCTAGGTTTTAGGGAACGTCAACACATGTTGGTTTTAATTAATGTATAAAAATTATTCTTATTTTTAGGAACTGTGGAACGTGTGGTTTTAGGAACCTTGTGGCTTTAATGGGGATGGGAAAACCATGATTCACATCCATCTCTTGTATATCGATTGTGCATAATACATATGTATTATTTAGTTCACTGAAGATCGTCACGTAATTTGAATATAACTATTGTGAAGTATTTTGTCACGCAAGGATATCAGTAACCCCAAAGGCACACTGTCTCTATTTTGTGCCAAAGGCATCGCCGATGCTATAGCCGGCCGAGGAAGACTGAAGTGGAAGGAAGACAATACTCTCTCTAACTCCCAGTTGGTACGCTAGGCAAGTTCGTGTTGACAATGTCCTTTGATATTTGAATGATTCGTTTGAATTTCTATTCAATGTCTGGGTGTGTTCTTGACTTATGTATTCACGGCACCTACGACACAGGGAATCCTAGTGTGGGATTGTGAGTATGTAGCGTTATATACCTTTATTTAAATTCGTTTGATAAATGCGCAGAAGAAAATAGTATAAGTTATTTACAATTTTATTTAACTAGTACAGTAACTAAAGCTTTCATCAAATTAACCCGTTTAACATCCAGGAGTAAGTGCTGTGTTTAAACCAAACAATTATTTGAAACCAACAGGTACTCAGCATCAGGTAACACCTAACAAATTATTTACAATCACCGCTCGATTCTGAACCTTAACTCGTGCACGTAAAACATTAAACAGCATCCAAGAAGCACTTACGTCCTTTGAGCAGTTGAGAAGTTTACCCATTTTGAGGTAAGGAGAGTATTAGTTCGACAACTTGTAGGTGTTTTCCAGTTATCTCCGGCTTAGTGTTTGAGGTGCAAATTTGGATTTTATCGCTGCGAAAAGAAGACTCAGTTTAGTTTGGTGGGGCGTAAGACAGTAAAGTGCTGACACAGCGTCGGTCTTGTTTGTCTTCAGCTTTCCTCCCTACGCACATATGGAACTTACTGGGTTACGCAAACGTTACGTGAGAGCAATTTGACGCGTGTGTTTGGTGACATGTACAAAAAATTATAAGTTTGCGCCATCGTCGCGCCGGGCAGGGCTGGACCCTTGGCGGGGCTGGAAAAGGTTCCGCGAGACGTCGTTCTATGTGCCCTTCTTGTTTGTATACCATATGATTAAGAGGATATACATTTATCTTTAGATAATTATGTATTATTGTATGTGTCACTACACTCCTTCTAAACGGATCGATTTTGATGATTTTTTTTTGTTTGAATGATCTCCGCATGGTTTAGAAGCAAAATTGAAACCGACAGTTGGCTTTCTGGCGCCGTTGTCGAGATTTACTGAGATCAGAAAAACTATTGGAGACATAGAAGTGCTGCTGTAGAAAAAATTAAAAGAGTATTTTCTAAAGGTATATAAATTTAAGGTCTCTCGGCGAGAATAAAAAATATGTTGCAAAACAACGTCTGCCAGGTCAGCTAGTTTGAAGAATAAATTAACACGGCGTGTTAACTGTCGTGAATTTGTTGAAAGCCTGACTTGAGCGCTATCATTTAGAAAGCGCTGCTAAGATTTTATTACTACCGAATATTGAGTAATTGCTTGACTACAAACCCACCTGATGTTAAGTGGGGATGTAGTTTTAAATGCTAAAGTGTCTTAAAAGAAGTCTATTCACTCCTTATCTATATTTCATTCTCTGCCGCTCCGCTCAGCTTGCCCCAGGAGGGAAACTTACATAAAAAGTTGCAGCACCAGTGAGCGTAAGTAGTACTATTTGTAGTCAAAACTTACACAGTTACAAAAGGGATCCATTAAAGTTATGATCACGCTGAACCGTCTCATTATAAGTTACATGAGAGTATTAAGAACGAAGACAAATGCAGCACAGAGCTCTATTCAAGGTTTCCCGAACCCATTTGCGAGATAATAATGCTACCATTCTATTACACTATCTGCGGCGCTCAGAACAAAGCGGGCGGCCCATTAGCAGCCTCTACGACATAATTTGGCAGTAGTGACGCGGGAAACATCCAGGTAACAGAGAATTCCTTCATTTGCGAGGTTACATGAACCGTGTCTCATGGTTATTCATGGGAATATTTTGCTGACACTGACAAAGAGTGACGTGGCATTAAGATGAATTATTTATCGTTATCATACGTATAACAAAATCGTAACTGAAGGCTGCATGTACATGATTGTTATATATTTGTCTGTTTGTGTGCTTTTGTACGTGCAATTTAAGAAACGGCTTAACCGATTTGGGTGCGATTACACGTATGTCTTGGGTAAGCTTCACTTAAAACATAGTGTTTATTTTATACAATCAGTTAATGAATAAAAAATTCATGTCTGTTTAAAGAAACAGATCTAACCATTTTCGAGTGAGGGTACTAAGGGGCAGGTTTCCCGAAGCGAAGTGAGGTCGGATTTACTATAAAGAATACCATCTAAACTGTTTTAAACGGAAGAAACAAATATCCCTAAGCGGAGTGATGGCAGGTAAACGATAATTATTAATTTTCACTCAATTTTGGTTATTACTTTACTTTTGCTACTTGATCTAAGGCCCCGTCATTATTCCTCATCGGTGTCTAATATTGTCGCTTTATAGAACAGTAACGTAACGAAATACAAAATACTATCGAACTTAATTCGCTTTTTATTTCACTTATTCGGACTTTCCTTTTTGTCCTTGAGCCGTTATTAAATTGTTATTAGCTTTTAAAGTCTCTGCGATTGACACGTAATAATATTTCGAATTCAATAGACAGCGCAATTATGCAAATGAACGCACCCCTCCCCTATTCAATAACATTCAACAAAGCGGCAACCCTTTAGAAAAACCACTTGCTTAGGGTCGGATCGCACGTGCGACAATCACGCAACAGCGGCGCGATAGTCAGGGTAATATCAATACTGACAAATCGACTCCGTAGCTAAAACGACGTCTGCAAAATGGCCTGAATAAGGTAATTCGGGTAATGGAATTATGCATTTTGATACAAAACGTGCATCACCGTCGCGGTGCGATATTTTGTCGTGTCGCTGCCGTTTCAGAGTCGCATGTGTGAATTGACACTAGCTGTCGAACACAACCCGTTTAAATCGAGCAGCCGTAACGAAGTCAAACAGATCGCCGCCAAACATCGCCTCGGTTCTTCAATGTTTGCGTTCAAAACTCAATGAAGACTTATTTAACTTCACTTCTTTTCAGATTCAATTGTAAGAGATTTGACACGGCGATTCGAGTAAAGCGTTTGAAAAGTTAAGTTATTATTGAAAATGTATAAAGATGTCTAGAAACAATGATGCGCTCATTGCTCGGTGGTTTGTGTGGATCTTAAGTGGTAATGGTAAGCAGTAAAGAACCAGCGGGTGCTGTAGTTAGGTGATAGATAAGATGGATTGGGGTGACCGCTAGTGGTAAAATTATCTCGAGCTTTTCTGTGCTTCACAGGGCAAGTAAAGCCGTCTTTCTACATTATTATCAAGATTTACGCCGTGTCGAAGGCCTTCGTTGCATAAAAACTTCCGACATTTAGGTTGGCGAATAACACCTCCACCTATCCGCTCTGCAGCGGCATGGTGGAGTATGCTCTGCAGTGGTTTATTAATCTGCTGAAGCCAACCATGTCTAAGAAGATAAGTATGAAGCTGACACAATTCCACAGGTCAAATTAAATTAAAATATTTAAAAGTTGCAAAAGAAAAAAATTGGAAATGCTTTCTTGAAGGAAAATAGTTTTTATTCATAAAGGTATTAATTTCAAGACCTGATAAAACTCTTAAAAACACATAAAAAAAGCAAGTAAAAATTAACAATGCAAAAGCGAGCATAAATTTTAGGCATCTAATATAAATTAACCAGCATTAACACGAAACCACGCTAATGAGAGTCAAACAAATGATAATAATAACTTTGATGATGATGATACTGCGTTAGATAATAACTGAGTCGTAAATTTACTTGGTCGAGTACAATAATCTCAGTGTTATCCTGGGATCGCACAAAAACAAGAACAAAACAAGACGACCATTAGTCTCGAGTTGTCGTCTAATGTCGCAAACTGTTCTCACTTACAATATCTTGTTGGTAACTTGATTTAGATTGTTACAATCACTATATTTGTCAATTTAGAATTAGAAAAGTGAGAATCTGTATACCATATAGATTTTTTAAACGTAAATAGCCGACTACGAGCAGACACGGCATTTGATGCTCAGTGGTTACCGTGGCCCATGGACATCAATAACACCAGAGACATTTCTAATGACATTTACCGGTTCTCAGGCTCCCAGCCTGAAAACTACAAGTCATTTGGCTGCTGAGTCAAGCAAAAGGTAGGTTATGAAACCTTAATTGTTATAATACCAATCGACCAGAAAGATATCACACTCAGAATCAGTTTTGTTTGAAAAACTGTATTTGACATAAATACGACTGATCGTTCCACCTAAATTATCTAGTCTACGTTTAACAACTTACGTCTATCTATTCATAGAGATGATTTTAAATATCTCTGTTTATTTCTGGGAGTTGTGATGAATGAATACAAAATTATCTCACGTGATTCAATGCGGAGCGGCGCGAAAAGATGTACAGGGGCCCGACAATAAAACGAACAAAGCAGGCCAATGTAGACTAATGCGGTGCCAAGGGACAATGTGTAGCAAATTGTATCTCCTCTTTTTGTTGACATCCTTTGTATGTTCCTGATTGTGGTTTTATGAGTATTGGACACACGATTACTTAGTGTAAATGAGTTTGGGGACAACGTGTTTTTGCAAAGGGCTAGTTGACTTAACGGATGCTTCTATCATCATACTCATTTACTCCCCGGAATATTGCGGGTGTGTCGCACACTTTATCATCTAAAATAGTTACTACTGTAACAAGTTAATACAATTGGGTTTCTCTTTATCAATTCCCGTTACCTACTTAAGCTACTGCAAGAGTATTTTAAATAAATTAATAACTTTTCATTCAAGTTTATTATTTTTATTTATTCCAAAAGGCGTTGGATTAATTAAAAGTACTCAGAAAACATCTTTTTGTTTTTCAATACGTCCAAAATATTTTAAACCCCAATTAACTTCAAATTGTCTTCCTTTTTTAGTTCGTTATGCAGAAGACCCGTGAGACTGCTTCGTTTTTAAAACCAATTGATGCGAAACGAATGACAAAAGCATTAATTATTTTCATGCTGAGCGTTGTCAGACATTGGAAAATCACGAAAATGATACAATATGTCGAATGAAAAGAAACCAAATCGAGGCCTACGCGAACAATGCCTCAAAGAAACGGGAAAAGCTATATCTTGTGATTATTTAAGCCTATTTTTCAATTGCGGAAATATTCGTTCCTCAGACAATCTCTCAATAATAGCGTGGGTTGAGAACACTTAACCTCAATTTAGATTAGCAACCACTGCGATAAGTAAAAAATAATAAGAAACTTAAGAAGAATTACGACGGCGGCAATTTGTGCCCTTTCTTTACTTATCCATTAAAGGCTTATTCACTATTGTATCCTCCGACCCGATTATCTTCTCTCGCACACCCTAAATTAAAATGGACCTCAAGGGCAAATTAAACACAACAGATTTAATTTCCTTCGGTTAATCTACATCGGTTGTCTTGTTTTCGATTACTGACCTTAGTTATTCGTGGTAAGGTTCCTTTTCATGTTTCTTGGACGTTAAATTGTTGTAAGTTTTTATAACCAGTGGCACCTGTTGCTCGAACTGTTATGGTTCAATAAAACTCTTCAATTCTAGGTAACGACACCCTTCGCGCGTTACTTTCATGAATTTAAAACGGCTTCTTGACTATTCGCAAGAGCGTGTCCCAGATTTAAGTGTCATGTAATGTCAGTCTTCAACTTTATTGATTTTTTAACAACAAGCTGTAATTGCGGCGACATCTGCGGATAATTCTTAGTTCTGCGGATAGTTAGTTGAAGATGAGTACGATTTGAGACTACTTGGAATGGAATATTTTACTCACTGGTAAAATTGTCTTCTTCTTATTCTTTGTTACTCTTTCGAATATTATATTTATTACAATATGACATGAATATATGATAATATGATGAAGTATACCAACTGTATACTCGTATTGACTAATATCGGTTAGTATGAACTAATATTCATAATTTTGCTTTCGTACCAAAAGTAATCTGGTTAATCGGAGTTTATCTGGCTTCGATCCAGCATTTACCTGGCATCATACACCTACACCTTTAGACTAGATAAAGTTGCGACAGCTTTTATGGTGGAAAAAATAAACAAATTTTCCCATTCCCGCATCAGGATTCTTTATTTTGATGCGTTCATCACAAACAAACAATACTCGTAATCAAACAGCCCAGAATCTGTACAGGTACTGACCTACTGATTAACAAAGGCCACGTCAGAGTGTGTCCCGGCCGAAAATCGAATAACTGCCCCAGGCTACAGCAAAATTTACCACTAGTGGACTTAATTGTGTTGTGGTTGTTTCTCAAATATCCTCGATGCACAAACATGTATCAGTCACAGTTTTGTTCCAATTACAAATTTCAGTCAGATATAACAAATAAGTGCACTTGGCGAGTTGAGATGGAAATAACAAGGGTAGAAAAACTAGGAATGTTGAAAAGAAAATAGATCTAGTTGCGCTAACAGAGCTTGTGTGTTGTTTAGCCGAGCCTGACCTACTGAACGTCCCTCGGTATACAGACACGGTATAGACACTAGATGTTACTGCCACAGCGGGAAGCGGCGAGGTCTATCCATGCCCTCAAACCGCATCGGGACTAATTAGGTGTTATTGTATTTCATCACGAATTAAAAGTATTTTAAATGAACATGGTTCATAATTTTAGTGGTGAATTTGAGACTGACATTAAGGTACGGATTTAACTACGCTTCCTAGAAATGCAGATGAAATTAAATTTCAAGTTAATTAGCCTTAGTTGTTTGCAACTAAATGCTGGAAGATAATTTAACTTACTGTAACTGTATATTAATTTGAAAACTTACAATTGAAGTGCTTCTATGATAAAGCAATTAAGATTATAATAAATAACACTCACAACGCCATAATATTATGAGGATTCCGCTGAACTAAATGAAATAAAGGTACCTTAAAATACAAAATTTAGACTAAATTTAATTGAAGATTTTAATGACTTACATTTAGTATTAACTGAAATGGGAGATAAAGCTGGGGAAAGACATAATTTTTATATATTTTCTTAAATTACAACTGCATTTCAAAGTCCCACATGTTCAGAACCTTACGCAATTTTGATGCATCGCGCAAACTGAATGCACCACAGAGTAAAAAACCAACAATATTCTTATCTGTTGCAACTGGAGCTGCATCTTTCATTGCAAACCGAAAGCAAATAAAAAAGTAGAAAAAGACAGAAACGTTGCATTTCACAAATGTTCTTTTCATTCCCGTCATCTGATATTAACGTGTCATTAGCATACTTCACACCTGAGACTGCCAACAAATGCACGGCAACCGTACAAAGTGGCATGACACAGTTCCAGCAAGATGGCGGCTACTCCATTACCGAGGGGCCCACTCCGAAATAATCTTTTTAAAAATTCAAAACGATACGCCCGCTCCCCTGGTTGAGCCTCCCTTCACTTACCGCGGGCTAATTTCAACTTTACTGATACGCGTTAAAGTTAATTCTCGGGCGCACGATCGTCAGGTTTATGAAGGTAACCACAATAAAACCGGTGGAGGTAATTAAAAAATGTTGAATACGCCTGCCGTTATTTGAGACTGAGGGATCGGATTGCGAATGTAACGTTGATAATGTACTGTTTAACGTGTAAAAAACACGATTGATACGAAAACCATATTTAATAATTGCAAGGCGTAAGAGCTTTCATCATATTGTCCAAATTAACTCCTCTTGCTCTTGGACACCATGCACAAGTAAATAGCCGAGATAATGGCTATTCTAACCTTTCTATTTTGGACCGTTCTATTGTAATTTCTGGACTTTAAAATGCAGTTCAACCTTGATGGTATTCGTGGTGCTAAAACTGTTCTAACACACTATTTCAAAATCATTTTTAAAGTTATGTTCGAACTAGGATATTCCATAGCATCCTCAGAAACAACAGGTACAATAAGGATAGGAACCAAATACCAAAATAGTGTAAAACATTTTATCCGACCAAATTAAACCACTTGTCCGGTAATTGGGAACGCCCGGACATATTTACCCGGTGTTACGGTTATCCGGTTTGCCCGGGGAGCGGAGTAGTTTTTTAAATCTCGACGCTCCAAGTTCAACGGAACTCGTGATTGGATTTGGCAAATGTTTGGGAAACCTATCTCGGGTCGGTAAAGCAAAGAGGTTGGGTTCTAAAAGGAATAAAATTATTGTTTAGTTACTATAACCGTTTTGTTGTAGCTTCAAAAAGATTAGACCTTTTTAGAATTAAAAAGATTAGCATATATTTTTTTACTGATAGCATAGTGCCACTCAAAAACTTGTAGATCGAAATTACAATTTATTCAAACGGTTGGTCGTTATGAAAAATTGGAATTACAGATTTTGGACAATACGAAGAAAAGAGTTAATATGTTTTAGAGACTATAAGTAAATGAAAGATAAAACACAGAGTTCGTATGAAATTGTCCACAGAGCCCTTAATCTTTAAGTAAATTCGCTCTGTGCTGAAGCGTTCAGTGTCGAGCATCGAGAACAAATATATGTGTTCGAGCTTATACTGCCACGAAATTGCGCTGCAAATTGTAGTGATGTTATTTGAATTATAATGCGAATTGACATTGACGTTGACATGTTGCTTGTAGCCTTAAAAAGCCAATAGCGAGATGTATGTTTGCTGTCCATGCCATAAAGCTTCTTAATAATAATAAAAAAGAAAATCGGTTGGCAAACAGAGGTGAAAAAGTTACTGAATCGTTTTGTTTTTGCTTTTTTAAACATTTTAGTTATAACTCACAACTAATTATATTCTTACTAAATATACTTACATAATAGATTCATTTGCATGAACAGCAAGATAGAACGTAACGTACATACCTGAAAAAAAAACATTAATTATAATTATTTCATATTTTTGAGGGAATTTATTATTGAATAAAAGCAGCTAGTGTCTGTAGGATAATGATCAATTATTATAAATTAAGATACAACGGCCTCCTGAATCAAAAATAGATATATGCAACAGACCATTAGGTATCTACTGTTGTATGTATTTAAGATAGCAAACGAGCTTGCAGCATCACTCTTCCGCTGCCGCCCATGACAACTGTGACCGACACAGAACAAGAATCAAATCTTGACTAGAACAGATCTTAATCGAATATTAATCACAATGATGAATTTAATAAAGTCAACCACTGTATTTTCAACATCGATAATAATATGCCATGAAATTACTAACGTTGCGAAAATAATTGATCAGCCGAAATCGAGCAACGGAAATAGATTGTTCGAAATAGAAAGAGACGAAAATATAAAAGTATGAGATAGGAAGAAAATAACAAGGGAGACGACAAAACCGACAAAGAGGTAGGATACAAATGGAATAGATAAAATAGGTCATGTCAGTATTAACCCTTGCAGAATGCGCAGTACTAAACGTAAACGTCAGTAAGATGTTCCATAAAACTGGCTATTTTGTGTTTAATAAAAAACATCTTAGAAAAATAACATCTCGTTTATTTTATCTTGCTCCTTCATCAGCTGTCTGTATTATGCACGATCGTGCGTTAGCACATTTTAAAACGATAGCGCACGAACGTGCGGGGGGCTCTCGCAGAATCTAATTGGGGGGGATTTTTTTTATTTTTTTTACAAGATTATTTAACCATAAAACATCTTGATATTGCTCAACAGTTACTGAAAAACAAAAATATATTTTTCGTCGTTCTGAAACGGATATATTGATTCTCATTTTGCGAATCGCAAATTCCTTTTTCATCAAAATGCTCAAATAGCATCAAAATTTAGAAGCAGCTTTGCAACTGGATGGTGAACATGATTGATGGAGTACGGATTGGGGTTGTAATCTGATCGGCCGTGACGGCCAGACGACCAGATTTATTAGGGCCGGGAAGTCAACGTAATAAATATCTATCTACTTAATAAAATGTTAACTGTTACTGACTGACAGGCAGCGCATAGTCGGAACGAGTGGACCTATAAGCGTGAAACTTTATAAAGTGCTTCGTTATATAATAAAAAACCAGTAAATTGTGTCGTGGGACACCAGGTAGGAACGAAGTTCCTTCGGCTTCTGTCGCGCCTGCGCACGTCTCATTTAACGGTTTTATTCCACGCACTTTTTTCCACGCGTCTCATTCCACGCTTACGGTTTTACTATCACATATTTTTCAGTTCGGTCGCGCAGCAAAATCCCTATCCCCTTCAAGCCTGCCGTAAGGAACTTCGTTCCAATAAATCTGTAACTGGTCGCTGTCTGTACATAGAAGATGTATGAAGAATATGTAGAATCAGGAAAACTCAGCTTCAACTTCAGAATAGACGTCGCCCGAGCCGATTTACTGCCAAAATAAGAGCGACATGTACTTTGAAACGTTTGAAGCATACATTCACTTGCCCAAAATTCATCAGGCCATAAATTCTTTTTAATCCCAGCCCGTCTTAACCCGTATCTCGCCGGCGGGTGTTCGGTTAGCCGCAACGAATGGCGGCTAATTGCCGAAGCCGCTGATCCGGCTTAACCCGCGCCCGCCGCAGCCGTATCCATGGCAATGAGCCCCAGCTTTAAATAACATGAATTCCAATATAGGGCTCATTGTCTCAACTTAAATACAAGTCAAATGATCCTTATAATAATCAGTTATTAGTTCAGTATTGTTTTAATCGCAGATAAATTGTTTAGTAAATTTTAAAGACTTAAGTTTCGTTTTTTAAACTGATACGAATCAAGCAAGCAAGCAATCAAGAATACAACGATGACTTTTGTGGTTTGTAGTTTATCTGTAATATGGGGTTCTTTAAAAAGGCGGTGAAAGTATTCGTCTTCAGGATCATGGATGTCTTGACGGCACTAATATGATTTATCTTGTCTATAGTCAACAGCGATTTATTAGAACCAAATGGCTCGTTCGCACTTTTCTCGTTCCTTAAAACTGGAAAACTGGATTAACATAAAATTACCAGGTGTAAATATAGATGAATTTATACACACCTCACTCTAACTTAACAAACTTATTATTGAGCCCTCAATAATTATTTTATTTTATATAACCACCGCCACGATTAATTATCAACACGAAAAAATATGTCTGTACATTATGACATACATTATGTACATTAGAACATCAATAAGCAGATTAGTTAGTCAATAAATTGTTATTATTATTACAAATAAAGAGATAAAAATACGAAGTGGATTAAAACCGATCTTAAATCCATGATTTGAACTAGCACTACGCGGCGCGAACGTAAATAAACGTTAGCGATTCAATAAGTATGAATCGGAGGCGGCGCCGCGCGGGGAATATTAACCATCGATACACACACGGTTGTGATGTGGGGACCATATCAGGGTCCCCATGTGATGAGGGGCGCGCGTAAGGTTCACCATGTGAAGAGAGGAGGCGGCGGGAAGGTCGCCCCGGGGTTAGGATAACCACATGAGCAGTAAAAAGGCACCAGAGTTCTCGGTAATAACTGAGTTTATTTCTAAGGTCTAAGCTATCTTATATACTACCAACTACGTGTTAATCTACTGGTATTAACTTATCTTATTCGTGATTCAATCTTCAATAGTTAATCTTAACTCTACGTGTATAACTAATGTTTAATCTATCATCACACCACATCATCCCTCCAAAAGAAAAAAAAATAAAAATGTTATACTACATTTTTTTTTGGAACGAAGTTCCTTACGGCAGGCTTGGAGGGGATAGGTTTTGCTACGGCGACCGAACTGAAAAATATATGATAGTAAAACCGTAAGGAAGAATGCGTGGAATAATGAGACGTGCGCATGCGCGACAGTCGCATACACAAGCGAGTAGTGTATATTACCTTTCTCTTTCTCCCTGTTTCATTTCGTTCGCCGTTGCCTTAATTAGTTTTCATATCATATAATTTCATAAACTAATAATATAATATAGTAATATAAAATAATAATATAGTAAATAAATATAGTAAAAGAAAATGGCAAGTGAAAGTGACAGTGCTAATAGTGGGAAATTATTACTATATTTATTCAGTGCAAAAGAATTAAATACGTAAGTATTAGTTTATTCTTTATTAATAAATATATATGTAGGTATATTATAAATATAATATATTTTACATTGGTTATGTAAGTGGAGTTACTACATTTTTTTTTTCTTTACAATTAACAATCATAAAAGTGTAACAATAACAATATTACCATTTGACATATTATCAACATTAATTATGTACTCTTATTACAACAATAGAACAAGTGATAAAAACAATAATACAATACAATACAAAATAATTAGCTATCACAATACAATTTTGTTCTTCTTTAAAAATTTAGCAATTCTCATAATAATATTCGCGTTATAACGAGTTTTCAATATAATTACTTCTTTAATGCCTTTCTCAATACAAAACATAACTATTTCTTTCGACAACTCGTCTCGCGATGATGTCGATAAAGAATCATAGTTTATATAAATACTCGAGTTTTCTGGCATATACATTAATTTACGCGACTTTGAAAATATTTTCGTACATTTCTTGTTACGTAACAACTTCTCCCACTCATCGAAGCCTGATTGAAGTAACTCAACATCGCTTCCTTGTTTCTTAAGAACTTCAACGATCCTAGGGTGATCAGTCCTACAAACCGTAGAGTCTAAAAGACACAGCTAAAAAGACACCTTTCTGTAATTCTTTTCTAAAAAACAACACAATCTTCCGTTCTATTGACGGGAAAATATTTAATAACTTCACAACGCGGAGCAATAGTTAAGGAATAACTATAAAACTGAAGAGGAATTGAAATTTCCTTGCCTTCACATTCCTTTAAACTTAACTTATTCTTCGAAAAATCAATAATACCCGCATATTTCTGCAAAAAATCCTGGCCAAGTATGCCAATCGATTTACACGGTAAATCTTCAAAAACATAAAATTTATGTACAAATGCACATCGTTCAGTTTGTAACTTTAAATATACGTAACCTATTGCTCTTAATTTACCACCAACTCCATTAATTTCTAATTCATCCTTAATTATTTTATAATATAACGAATTCGTCTCAAAAAAACTTTTCTTTACCGCCGATAATGACGCTCCGGTATCCAATAACCACTCAAACTCTATGTTATTAACAACAAAATTAACCCAATTAATACTATTACATGTAAGAATATGATTAGCCTTCAAAAACTGACCTGTATTAACTTCTTTACAATTATTATATCGTGAACTTGATATTCCATCTAAGTCACGGTCAACCGACTTTTGCTGAATGTACGCTACATGTCGCTGGTTTTGCTGACTACGCGTACTGCGATAAGCATTATTTTTAATACCACGATCGTGCATACTACCGGAATGCCATGCGTTTGCATTTTTATCTTCTCGGCACGTACGATTAACAGCTGATTTATTTTGCGAGTTTATATGGCTACACCGATTCATATTATTTCTAAAATTTTTGACCGGTTTATAATGCCTTTGAAATGCCATGCATTGTGATCCCGACGAAGCACAATTTTCGTCTTCAGCCACTCTGATTGCATCTTTTAATGAAGTTAAATTACGAGCAGTTACGATAGTACCTAGGCGCTGATTACTAAGTCCGTCCGCGAATATCTTTACCGCATATTTCTCGTTTATAGGACGCAAAATTTTTAACGCTTCTTGGTTTTCTCCGGCTTGAGCAATAGTTAAATCAATCATTAATTTTTCAATTTCCGCTCCGAAATCATTAATAGATTTATTGTTTTGCCTAACGCGAGCAAGTTTAGCTTGAATAGCGACATCAGATTTAGTCGTAAGCAAATATTTTTTCATATCTGCTATAAGGCTATTTACGGAGGCATAACTCGACGACAACCGTATTTTAGCTCCTTGACTAAGTCGTGTGGCAAGCACGAATTTAATTAAAAGGTCGCTATCATTTGAGCCTAACATTGAATCATACAGCTCAATTGCGTCTATCAAATCTTGGGTTACTTGCTCGTTTCCGTTCATTTTCGGAAGCAAGCTAACCGCTGTCTTCAAAGAAAATTTTTCCGACGCCATTTTTACTTATTATACTTAATTCGCGTTAAGTCTGTACCAATGAAGCTAATATCGCAACAAAAATATAAAAATAAAATTACGCGCCTTTACTATTACGTTGCAGAGTGCTCATGCTATGCTTAATTTATCAACATACTTTCTCAACATAACAACATAAATTCTCTAAACATACAAAATGGTATCCTCCCATATTAAAATAAAAATTGACCATTACAAAAAAAAATAAAATAAAATAATATAACTGACTCACAACGCTGCACGTGCACGATGATGCTGGCTACGGCCGCTGCTGCCTGTAGATCGCGTTGTTGGGGATGTCCGCTTCAGAGGAGGCTCAGAGGGCTCCAACCCTCTTTCTTGGTCCTTGTGCCGTTGCCTCATTGTTCCCGAACTGAATTTCGTCATAAAAACTTGTATCTTGACGCGCCTCTTGTCCCATGTTTCTTTAGTTTTCCATACGCCGTGCCGTTCATACAACGGGTTTCTTTGGCCATTTCTCGCTGCCGTCCAGTAGCTTCGGTAAGGGGTCCAGGTACAAACACGGTTTCTAGGTTGTCTAGAATCTTCGGCCGGTATTAACGTCGTCCGGGCTCGTTGGCAGGGTCGCCATGTGATGTGGGGACCATATCAGGGTCCCCATGTGATGAGGGGCGCGCGTAAGGTTCACCATGTGAAGAGAGGAGGCGGCGGGAAGGTCGCCCCGGGGTTAGGATAACCACATGAGCAGTAAAAAGGCACCAGAGTTCTCGGTAATAACTGAGTTTATTTCTAAGGTCTAAGCTATCTTATATACTACCAACTACGTGTTAATCTACTGGTATTAACTTATCTTATTCGTGATTCAATCTTCAATAGTTAATCTTAACTCTACGTGTATAACTAATGTTTAATCTATCATCACACCACACGGTCGATACCAGACTCGAATTATGAATTACCGCGTGGATCAGATGGTTTTTAACAGCGATGGGAAGTGCTCGCAGCCGAAGGGTTGTGGCAATCGGTGATCGACATAATTGAGATACTTCGGGTGCGATCTATTTTTATAACAAAAGTCGATTTCTAATATTCCAAAGAAAGACCTGGGTTCAAACCAACAAGCACTACTAGTTAAAATCGGTGCGTATTAGAATTGAATTATTGAAATACTTGAAATATTGTATTGTTTATGAATAATTGAAATACTTTATTGTTATTGTACTTAGTTTATTTCTCGTAAGTGATTATAAATCTTGAGAGAAATATTAATAAAGATCTAAAACCACAATTATCACTTGCTTCGGCGAAGGAAAACATCGTGAGAACTCTGTACATCGAAAAGTTTCTCAAAGGTGTGTGAAGTCCGCCAATCCGCACTTGGCCAGCGTGGTGGGTTATGGTCTTTACCCCTGACATTGTTAGAGGAGACCCGTGCCTAGCCGTGGGGCAGTAGGTTGCGATGAATCGATGAATCAGCAGATGAGTCATACATCATCAACGCTAGGGCAAGATTTTCTATTTTATTCGTAATTTGTAATGTAGGTAATACTATATTAATGCAAGGTCATTCAAATGTTATCTAAGAAGAGTTGGATTTAAAAATATATATCAGTATAAATACCGCTTCTTAAAATAGCTCGGACGATGGCAAAAAATTTGCCTTACATTCTTA
Organism: Ochlodes sylvanus; assembly: GCA_905404295.2. Lineage (NCBI taxonomy): Eukaryota > Metazoa > Arthropoda > Insecta > Lepidoptera > Hesperiidae > Ochlodes > Ochlodes sylvanus. Next base: position 10,588,077 of record FR990144.1, read on the forward strand.
TTATCTTGACCTTTTCTAACTTCCTCCAGTCCAATTTGAGTCTTGTTCTAAATCGGTCGTGGTCATGGGCAGCAGCGGAAGGTTTTGCTACATGCTTGATTAACTTACTACACATATCTTTAAAAAATAACGTAAAACCATGTTCTATATAAACATATAAAACATGATTTTAGTATTTTCATGTGTAGTGTGTTGAATGTTTATTCACTATATTACCAGATAACTAGTCTACACATTTCACTTTAAAAATAACACATATTCAAAACTTACTCAACTCGCGAAAGATCAAGACCCTTCTAATGATATATTATCCCATTTGTCAATGATAAGTAGTTTCGAACTTCTGTGGGAACAGATGAACATACGTACGCGTTAAAATCATAACCCTACTTTTGGCGACGAATTTGACGTAATAATGTTATCATATTACTATTCATAAATTACCTCTATGAAGTCAAGAACAGTTTGTCATGGTAATTGCTGAGCATAATATTATAATTGTTAACACTAGAAGGGTTTTGTAACCGTTTCAATTTTGAGTCCCGCTGACCGACTTTTTGCAGTGAAGGGTTGGTTTGATGGACTTGTTAAACTCCTTTTAAAGGGTTATAGAGAGGATGATTGAACCCTTTTTGGGGGTTGTTTGAATGACTGATCATATTAGCTTTATTTATGAAATGGACGGGACGCATAGTATTTGGAAACTATTCGAAACTATTCAGTTAAAATATGTTGTAGTGTAAATGAAACCCAAACAATTCGACATCAATAAGTAAAACACACAAAAACTAATTCTATAACAAACTGAATATTTTAATATGAAATTGAATTTATATTTATGCTACATAATACATTTTTATACGGCCGTCATCCCATCACACCGTAGTGTAACTGTCGGGGATGAAGTATTAAAATGGAGCGAACACAATCAACGTTCACTGCATTATGCAACCGTCACACCGCAGGACTACTGCTAGCCCCTAGCACACTGCTAGATTTAATAGTGTAAGCTTTAATATTACGAGTATGAGTCATGATTACCTTGGCAACTTTAAGGTTAGGTGTGTTTAGCATGGACAGTTACTGCATTACTTGAACGTAATATTGACGACCGCGTAGCCTGCCAAATTATTTTTAACTGTTTTAATATTCAGTAATTATTAAATGAATATTCATACATGATTTTGATTGAATTTATATTGTCATTAAATAATTTAACGCCTGAAATTATGCCATGGGTAATTCCAGAATTTTATGACACAGTTCAATATGGAATATGTTATTGTGTTGGTCACCGAAATATTTTTGGAATATGTCAAACTGGACATTTAAATGCAACGACCGTCAGCAATCATGGCGTTTATTTGGTACTAAATAACAAAATGAACATCATTTCGACATTTTAAACTGGACGAATATATTTAAATTCAATTTACGCAGCTCTCATAAAAAAGCAACAAATAAAATTTGTACTGTTGATCCTTAGTAATAATTTGTGATAAATAAAAAAGCCAAGTACGTGTCTTCCCACGCACAGTGCAAGGTCCCGTAGTAGGTCGACTATTATTAGGTAATTTTCTTAATAAAATTATAATTAATTCATTATTGCTTCAATTACGCTTTTTATCAAGTTTATGTTCAAGCTTAAACGCTTGACTGACTTACACTTTGGCATAGTTTCTATTTTTGTTATTATGTTAACTGTTGTCATAATGAAGTGTGATCGAGTTTATCTATTTAAAAAATTTGGTTGTCTGTAAAGTCGGTTTACTGACGATAGTTGAACGTGACAACGTCTTAAGAAAATAATTTCCTTTGAATGAATAGGCAAGCACAATAAAAGAACACTTTTTCAATACAAGTTAAGTCATTTATTAAAAATGAATGCTGGATACTTATACATCCTACATCGTGATTCAGAATTATAGCGCCCCACTACTCAACGCCATCTAGTGTACTGCGAGTGAACTACCAGCTCAGCCAGCCTTCCTCCATCGATAAATGGACCCAATCGAACTTAATGAATAATTGTTCACTGCACAATACATAGATGGCGCTGGTATAATAATTCACCAACGGTAACGACGGTAACGCATGAGTCATGTTTTTTCATGCGTGCCACCGAATTATAAGACGTTGTCACGTCAAAAATGGAACTCTGTATAAAGTTAAAATCACCATTAATTAAACTTCATATAGAGTCCCATTTTTAAATAGCTGTACTGTATGTATCTTTAAAAATATGTACAAATGGATTTTAAAATAAAGCTATTCAAGTCTGATAATAACTTGAAATAATTAAAAACTACAGAAAAGAAATTGACAGGATCACGATGGAATTCTTTTCTTATAAAAATAAAGTAATAGTTTAAAATTTAACATAGCTTTCAGTGTGCACAATATTAATTTCATTCTTGCTGCTATGAATGGAGAAGGCAAAAGGGTCAAAATATTACTATCAAATACACCTAAAATCCGAGCTTAGGTCATATACATTACATAACTTTTTATTTCACTTCAATACATGCAGTATTTCCGAAGTTATAAAGACGAGAAGTTCAAGCCCTTTTTTGAATTTCCGCGCTTACGCTATGACGTCACGACGTGGCTCGGCCGCGAGCATGATACGGCGCAAGTATAGAAAATATGGGTCTATGCAGTTCAAAAATCTATAACTTTCTTATTTCTATAGATACAGACTTGAAATTTTGCATAGATGATAGTATGTGAATTATATATGTTATTTTATTATTGATAACTAAGGTTTGCTCGCGGCTTTACTTGAGTTTAAATTAACATTTCGGTCAAAAATCCCTATCAACTACGCGCGACTACTGAGAGATGACGTCATCGAGTAGTGACCGCCCGCCTGCGTTTTTAAAAAAACCAACGTCCGTAAATACGCACTTTGATCGTTAATATCTCGGCCATTTATTGAGATATGGAAAAAGTAAAAACACAGTTTTTCTTGTAATTTTTTATAGATTTATTTGACGTGTAAAAAAAAATTCGTTTGCCTAGTCCATTATAATCAAGTCTCCAGTAATTAAAATGTTGAAACAGTTTGACAGTTTCACACTTTATTTTAACGGGATATAGAATAAGTTAAAACTAATTTAAAAAAAGGTTCAATTTTTACTTCAGTGCAATTCACTTTACACTTATGATTTATTAAGTTACCGGAAGCAGAAATAAAACATTGATATTGACCACTCGTCCGACGTTCAATGATATTGCAGTTAACGTCCTTAATCTACGTGAGCGCGTTACAATTCCCTCACGCTATGACGTTATGAATGCATAAATGAACGAACAAACGAACGAATGAATACCTATAACGTGATAGGGATGCACGGTTTAACCGATTGCTTTTTATCGAATCGTATGCTTTTTAATCGTTGTATGTTTTAATCGCTAGAATGCAAAGGAAAAAAACAGTATTTTGTTTTAAAATTGGCCAAGCGTCTTTAATATTCTTATAGTAAAGTTTATTGTTAACTAAACCCTTTTTCAGTACAAAACTAATATAAAATTATTAAGCTACTTTGCCTGAAACCCAATAATGTTTTCGTATACTTACAATTTCGATTATCTATTACTTAATTATAATAAATTAGGAAGTATAAATGCAAAAGCTGTTGTATCTGTCTGTCTGCTACCTTTTCACGCTTGATTCACTTAACCGTTTTCGATAATATTTGGTATGGAGATAGTTTGAAATCGTGGAAAGCGATAGGATAGTTTTCGTCTCGAAAACACTTTCCGTTGGGATAATTTTAACGGTATTTTGAACTTTTCGTTACCAACGCGGGCGAAGTTACGAGCAAAAATTAGTCTAAAAAACAGTCAATTCTATTCACTTAACGACATGAATTCATTGGAGAAAACATTAAAATGATTATATGTAAATGAATCATTCGTTTTCATAAATATCGAATCCTAGTTCGCGTCCCTGCAGCATGCAGGATGGCTTGGCTTGGCGTGGCTTGGCATCGCGGTGAAGTTAAACGTCACATCACTCGTTCGGGACGAGGAGGCGGGTCGCGTTGTTTGAATGTATGAATACATTAACATTCCCGGTCTTACAGGAGACAAACTGAGATAAATGTACGAAGAACAGGTACTTATGGTTACCGATAGAGCGTTACAGTGCTCACGTGAAGCGGTGTCGTGGATCGGTATGCTCTAAGCCTCCTCAGGTATGAGTAGAGACCCGTGCTCAGTAGTGGTCAAAACGAATAAAAATCTCCTGGCCATAATCCATAAATGCAATTGAAAAATAAAATTTCCAAATTTCGAATAACATAACTGAATGAATACGTCTCGCCAGCGGAGTGAGCGTCGTCAATAGTCGTTCGGGAGCGGGGGGCGTGACGCTGTCTGAATGTATAAATACATTACTGTCTCAGTTCCTGCCGCCGGAACCGGGACGAATCTACGAACTGTTGTTACTAAAGTTTACATAAATTCATTTAACCATCGCATGTTTCCTCGTGGTGTGGTGGATTGTTTGCGAGCTCAGATTGTTATTTTATGTTATTTACGTATGTGTAAGTCATAGGAACTAAAATCGTTATTTGGTTGCAATTTTAGATCTAACGTCTTTTTATGTGTACTAGCTGATCTGGCAGACGTAACTTGGAGGAGAAAAAAGGTGAAAGCAACTCCTCAGTGCATCTTTTAAAATAAAACTGTCATAGTATACAATCGCCTCCAGCCAAATAATCCTCCTATAAAATAGGTTGATATAAAGATATAATACAGATTGTAATTTTGATGAATGAACTGGTTTGTATATTATTATGCTCATTTGACGACCTTAAACATAAAATAATCAAAATGTGTGCAAATCACACGTGCTAGAAGTGAAACTTCATAACAACGAATACTGTCAGTCCATTATTTATGTTTTGCTTTGCTTACGTCAGCCGCCATTTTGAAGATGCTTCATTCGCGTCATTTCCGTTTCAACGAATTCACACAACGATACTAAAGAAGTATTCACTTCAAAAAGTTTGTAAGTTATTATTTTCTATCCTTTTCTTTTTTGATTAACCGGCAACGCATCGATGATGACTTAGGTGTTGCTAATGCCCTGGTCTGGTGACCACCTACCAGCAGGTGGCTTGCCTCTTCTTTTTTCGGCCATTGACCTTTTGACTATTGGCTGTTTAACCTTTGCACCTAATCCTAATCTATAATTGTATTTGTGCTACAATAAAAAACTGAAGAATAACAAAACAGAAGAGCTCAAGAGTTTCATTAACCGAAACTTAGATTACAAAGCGCCTTCGTTCAAATATTGGAAAATAATCACAACAAAGAAAAACTTACGACTTCTGTAAAAAGTTTCTACTTAATCCCGGTGACTTGGAAGCTAGAAACTTTAAAATAACGACAATTCAAGCCAGTTCGGATCAGGTTTGAATGGCGCGGCCGTTCCTTTTGGTCTCTTTCCAAAATAGTTGGATGGCTGAAGTTTGAACAGAATCGGGACTTATATTTTAATATCGCAAACTTTAAGAATTCTCGCCAGTCTTGTACATTTTCGTTGGAAAGCAAAATACAATCGTAGTTTCTACTTCGGGCCAATAAAATGAAAATGTAAGTTTAATAAATGGAACTCCATTTTGGAGCTCCGCAGAAGATAGTTTAATCTAGATAGAAGTTAGATTTCTAGTTACTTAATAATTTGAATTGCTTAATCATTTCGTAGATCATTCTGTTAACAAAATGTATGTATAATTTTTGTAATACTAGTGAACCACTTTCGTTTCGTTCGGGAAACTTATTACTTCTATTTACAAATATAAATTACTAGTTGTCCCGGCGTACTTCGTACCGCTTTATGATTAAAAAATGTTTTGGTGATATATCGACAGCAACGCCACCTACCGGGTCCAATTGTGAATCTAAACCATTCTCGGATCCACCTGAAGACACACAAAAAATTTCAACCAAATCGGTCAAGCCGTTTAGGAGGAGTTCAGTGACATACACACTCACACTCGAATTATATATATTAAGATTTATTAAAACGGATTTTCCCGTGGAAATTAGATTTTTTTTAAAAGTAGCTTATTTCTACTATCTCCATTTTATCTCCAATCTCCATGTTAATGATTGGTTAAGTATGTTTATGTAATCCTTTTGTTTACTTGGACTCAGCTCGGTATTTTTACAACGCCATCTATAAGTTTCTGTGTCGCCAATCACTCATATTTTTCAGTTTATGTTTACACACGGATAAAACGACATTTTCTAAAAGTTATACCTAGCTAGATCGATTCATCGCTCCAGAAACCCCCCGCATACTGAATTTCATGAAAATCATTGGATCCGTTTCCGAGATTCAGATTATATAATATAATACAAGAATTGCTCGTTTAAAGCTATTAGATTTGTTTACTTGCGTGTAACGGATCAATTACATAGCTTCTGCGACAGATGGTCCTGTGGGCAAAATATTATCAAATTCTATACCAACCCAAATATGGAAAGTCTGCAAAATCAGGATAGACCACAAAAAAAACAATGACCAAAAAATCCTACGGAACTCAGTGCGGTCGGCTCAGCTTGGCCGTTCCCTCCGCGCTCGCAGTACTTGTTGATGTGAACAATGCGATCCGTTTGAAAAAGGACACGGCGCGGCGGAACTTGGCCGCGCTGTGCCCGCTCCGAGCTTCAAACTTTTGTAATACAAGCATTTGAATACTCGTAGGATTAAAACGGTTGGTCATTTTGCTGTTACCAAAAATCCTTTGGCCTGTATCCCTCAAAAATTATGTGTGTACTAGAATTAAATGATCACTGAGAGTTCTTAAAGGTGTTGAAGTCCGCCAACCCGTACTTGCCCAGCAGGGTACGCAGATAGAGAGAGAAGACCGGGGCTCAGCAGTGGGACAGTTATGGGTTGTGATGACGATGATGATTACTTATCTATGGGGAACTGAATGCGGCACTGTACGTTAAGAGAAAGGCATATTTATTTTTAATCGAGCCCTTAGTTACCTCAGACTCAAGGGTAAAAATAAACTAAGACACATGTCGCTACCTACCCCTAATTTACGTTTCTCCCGAACGCAAATATTTTCGCAGGGTCCCTTCAAAACGATCCTCGAGGACGGGAGTCTAAACACGATCCCGCAAAATAAATAATTGGTCGGTTCCGTAGCTCATTGATGTGTCAGGATGACGGATGTGGATGCCCGCCCATCGATTCCCGCCTTTGTCGGATTTTATAAGAAAATTCCCCTATTCAGTATATTTTGCTGAAATAGTGGGGTGGATGTCGATATGGGGGCGTGTTATTAACGTGTCGGGAGTTGCTCGTAAATTTTGAGGGTACTCACTAACGCTCGGGTGGGGTACCCGGTGTATTTTTTAATTCTATTTTTTATCACGCTACCCACCCACAACTCCATGCTAGGAGTCCATATGTCGCAGGTGGTATGGACAACACACAAGAACACACCCAGCTCGCGATTAGAAAAACCTATCATTTTGTTAGTGACACTGTCTCCCAAGCAAGGGGTCCTGGGTTTCATTCCTGGTCAGGGGACGTATATATGTGACAGATATAAATGTTTGATCTAGGGTCGCGCCTGTACATGCCACTCGTTGACACAGGGAATCCTAGTGCGAGGGAAAGAGCGTGTTCCCAATCCATCGTATCGTATCGTGTACTCGTATGTATCTGACGCTGTCGCACGTCACGTCGGATGTAGATCAACGAATCAAAAATAACCTGTTTACTTCACAAAGAAATTACGCGTGTGCATGTTTTATTACTCCGAGTCTGTGCTATCTAAGAATAATTCCCAAGGTGTTTGTTTAGACTTTTGTTACATAATTAGGAACGTTTCGTTCAACAGCAATCGTGTTCCAGTGAAAGGTGTGGATCTGGTTACACTTGTTTAGAGGCGACCATCTTAACTAACTTACTAACTGGACCATTACTAACAGGACTAACTATCACTAACAGTCCCTGCCCCAGTTCTTACGAACGTCCTACGAACCGACCAACTAACTTTCGTAACCCTCTGGTAACTAGACTAACTATTCTATTCCCGATTGGAGTCTTGTTCTGTGTCACAACTGATATGAGCAGCATGCTCGTTTGCTATCTCAAAAAAAATCCTAACGCGCCAGAAGAAGTATACCTAACATTACAATCTCAAATTTATTAAAAGAGTATTCAAAGTCTTAACAATACTTAATACGTCAAAAACTCTACAAAATTGAGTGTCCTACCCAAATCTTTGCTTAGAACTTGACAAAATTATCATGCCACGATAGAATTACGTGATCACTCGAAAATGTGCTTTAAAACTTTGCAATAACAGTAATTTATAAAGTTTGGTAGCTCCTAAAGATACGTTGTTATGGTTGCGAAGGCATTCACAATGATTTCCAATTACTGACACTTCAGTCTGTCTCTCGTTTGACAGAAATTATCTTTTGAAGGCAAAATTGAAAAAATCTCCCTTCGCCGTCTCCCAGGGCTTCGGTTGGCAACATTTTTTATCGAGGACAAAGGTGATATTTAATACCTATCCTTGAGTTTTGTTACTTCAGCAATATTATCACTCCGACCAGAAACACTGAGGGGCGTTGCTTTTGTTATCGTAACCAAGATCAAGAAAACTGCGTGTTACTGACACTCCAGCATTGAAACAGAAAAACGAAGTATTTCATGATTAAGATGCAAGATAGTTGTGTGATCGTTAGCAAAAGATAATTAATTATAACCCTTATCTATATAGTATTGTTTGTTTTATTTAATCTTTTCATATAAAAAGGGTATGGCCGTCTAAAGTATCCCACGTATATATTTTAAAATTTTAAGCTTTCCTTTATCTATTCGCATAATATTTAGATAAGTTTGTAGGTTAAGTAATATTAACTAAGGGTGGGTTTTTGGTACATTTTAGCTAACGTTGTAACCAGCGTTAACTTTTACCATGCCATAACCATTACCAAGCTCTTAGCGAAGGTCAAGATGCATGTGGCGTTGCACAATGCCTTTTTTAACCCTCGTCAAAAGTAACGCCGGTCAATGGGGCTGCCATGACAATTATGACACCCTTCCCGGTTTTTTGAGTTTGTTTTGTATGGAAGATATTTTGTACTAGCAATATTGTGCTAAAATGTCGTACGACTCTTGTCAAATTGACAGTGCGGGCAGCTTTTCATCTGTCAATGCTGTCAGTAGGTGCTAAACTCAATGGTCATTACTGTTTGTACTTTGTTGATTTGTTTTTCGATCGATCATCGCTAAAGGTTATTTTCGTAATAGTATCAAAGTTAAATAGGTATCGTAATCACTAAAAAGGAATTCAAATCAACTTTAATATGGACAGTTCAATAAAGTGAGTACCTACGTTTCTTCTTGTTAATTTATTGTCATCTTGGTTGTGATGTACCTACATCTTTTACTTTACTGTGTGTATTAATTCAATGATTTCATTTTCAGATAACGATCGTCCAATTTTTCAGCCGATGAAATAGAAAAATACCAATACAAATACAATACCAAACATAAGGAAGATGAAGGGAAGGGATTCGCTATGAAATCTATTTAAAGAAATAAATATATTAAATGTAGTTTCACAATATATTGTTGATAATATATATGTACGTTATTAAAAATACTATGACAGTTTCCTTAAGAAGAGTGATGTTCACGTGATTAATACTAGGAACAAGGCTAAACTTATTGCACCAAATTTCAGACTCAGCAAAACTGGTGGCTCGTTCATGGGTAGATGTATTAAAATCTATAATAAAATTCCGTTCGTTTCATTGTTCGTTTACATTTTATATAATCCTGTAAACAGTAGATTTGTGTACACCTTTGTATCACCGACACATCTTTGGAAAGATACTGATGCATAAAATTGTAAGGCCAGTAGTATTTGATCAGTTACTGATACTGCATGGTTTCTGAAATAAATAATTAGGTTTTAGTAAATAGAATTCATAATACACAATTTCGATTTTACTGGACCATTGCAATAAGTAAGTGCTTACCTGTTTGTATTAGACCGTAATGTATTAGATGATAAGGTCGTCATTGGATGAAGTATCTTCATCAATTATACATAGATCGAATCAATCCACTGCTTTGAAACATTGTAACCGATTTTCAATTACGTAAAAACAATAATTTATCAATTAATATCAAAATATTAACGGAAATGTATAGACATATGTCAAACAAAGTCAATTTTAAGGTTAACTTTGACGTTGACCGATCGCATTCGGGCGGTTACGGTTAGGGTTAAATTTTAGTTAAAATTTAACTAGGGTTAGTTGATGCAACCCAGTTTTGTTTCTTTCGGCGGTTAAATTTTACTTTAACCCACATGTACCTGTAACCTTACTTTAACCACGTGATATGCAACCCACCCTAACACTATACTCGGATTTTTAATTAAACGGAGCTACCTGACAGTAGCTAATGTCACTTTGTATTATAATGATGCCATATTTAAAGTAATAGTGCGTTCAGTTCTCGTTCAATCAGATGATTGAACAACGAGTGTCAATAGTTAATCATTTCAAACTATAAAATAATAATATTTCTATTTTACAATATATAAAATAAAAGTGCTCTGATATAAGTTACTACAAAACATTATTAACGTCATCAAGACATATGTTAACCCCAAAATTAAAACGGGTTTATTTATTAGTCCTTTCAGAGCTATGTATTCTGTAATACCTATCATACAGAGAACTTTTAAGAATTCTGCTATGAAACTCGTTTTGACTAAAATTGAATTGGAGAATATAACGGACTACTGCCATCAGCAAGACATTATAGGCAAATACCACGATGGTAAAACTAACCATCGCGGTATAAATGAATGTTACTTGGCTCTGTCACGCAAATTTTATTGGCCTAGAATGCGTGAGCATACATACATACATGCATACGACATAGCTGAAGAACTGGAAATTGACCACAAAACAGTTTTGACCCAATTGAAAAAAGCTGGGTACAAAAAAAACTGGATATTTGGTTGCCAAACGAGCTCACTGAAAGAAACTTAATGAACCTTGTGCTCATTTGCGATTCTTCATTGAGACGTAACGAAACCGAGCCTTTTTTGAAGAGATTGATAACTGGTGATGAAAAGTGGATCACGTACAACAAGAACGTGCGAAAACGGTCGTGGTCAAAGGTCGTCCAGGCTTCACAGACTGTGGCAAACCTCTAGTAAACTCGCAATAAGGTGATGTTGTGTGTATGGTGGGATTGCAAGGGCATTGTTCATTACGAGCTTTTACCATCGGGCAGAATTATCGATTCGGTTCTCTACTGCCCACAACTGATGAGATTAAAGCAAGAAGTTGAGAGAAAACGGCCGGAATTGATCAATAGAAAGGGTGTGGTCTTTCATCACAATAACGCTAAACCACACACATCTTTAGCCACGCAGCAAAAATTAAGAGTTTGGCTGGAAGTTGTTAATGCATCCGCCATGTAGCCCTGACCTTGCACCTTCAGATTTCCATCTGTTTCGGTCTTTACAGAATTATTCAGGCAGTGTCATTAACCACAAGAGAGGACTGCCAAAAGGACTTGTTGCGGTTTTTTGATCAGAAGTCCCAAAATTTCTAGAGCAACGGGATCATGTCTCTACCTACAAGATGGCAGAAAGTTATCGAACAAAATGGTATATATATACCATAATTATATGTAAATAAACTTTGAAAAAAAATGTCTTGAATTTTTATATAATATGCGAAGAAACTTTTTCCCCAACTTTATATTTTATACATCTATAGTTTCAACTACATGATGTATTGAAAATAGGACAGTCTTACAAGTTTCCTCGCAATGTTTTCCTTAATGTTTAAAACACTCAGTATTCAGTATAGGTAGATATATACTATATAAACATAGTCGTCGAAAACTCGTTGGTATGTACAAAGCACGACTAAAATTCGAACCCCGTACCCGATATCGGCAGTTCGGCACACTAACTATTCACTAGACAATCGAGGCAATTTCATTCATTCATGAGGTTTTTCAATCATTCACTTTGTCACAACACTATTTTTATTTCATTAAAAACTGACAACACAGTAAACTTCATTGGACTCCGTCTAATTAAAAATTCGACTATAGTAAGGTTTTGACAGTTAAGTTGCAGATATCTCAACTTAATGCAACTCTTAAACTCATTGTTATTGCCTTCCTCGTACCATCTTTTTATTAGATTAGTATATATGATATTGCTACGTATTACATGGGGCTTTAAGGTCATATCAGCATAAAACATAATTACAACGTGATGAGAGGCTTCGACTGATACCAAAGCAACTCGAAAAACAAATTTGCGAGTAATTTGAAAAAGATCGAATAACATGTATCCATCTGCCTAATGATCCGTACCACAATTTTGTTAACTCATCTCGGGAGACCAGCGTTCACTGGTCCCCATGCTTCTCTTATATAAGGGCTCGTGCAGAATTACTTTTCTAGCGAAGTGGTAATATAAAGTAGTATAAAATTCAGTTTAAAGCAAATTTAAACCTTGAATTTAAGTTGTAGAAAAAATGCTCTATCATTACTTAAACTAGTAATATGTTGTGTTAGAACATCTCTCGTAAAGCTTTGAAAGAATTTGAATTTGAAGCTTTGAATTAAAATGTATTATTTACGTGTTTTTTAATTAGCTTTGACGTAGAAGGATGCTCCATTTGTAGGATTGACTCCCAAAACCCCTCGATTTAAGTACAGGGTTGCTTAAAGCAACTTCCTTCTTATCATAGGAAAGCGGCATGTTTTAAATATAAGAGAGACATCGCTTCAAGCGCTCTAAAGCACAAATTCGCTTAAACGATCAGACTCCGTCCTTGCCCATCGAGTAGTGCTACGTCAGAGCTCTCCCACGGCTGGTCGTCAGTAACAAATTACATCTCTGTAAACAAGTTTACCGAGCCGTCAGAACAAGACTGATGTACTTTTAACTCGCGCACCGAACGACTGAATTACGAATACTGGTGCTTAACGTGTTTTCCCGGACAGCTGTTATCGCTGGTTCATCACCTCGGTACCGCCGATTCGTTATGATGCTGCATGTTTGGACCCTCGCTTTGGGGACAAAACGCTGAACCTAATGAGGCGTCCCTTTGACAAATTGAATTTATTGAACCGAACCAACGGTCTACGGAGTGAATGACAAGTTAAGCGTTGGCAGATGGGATGGGTTGGGTAGCCGCTGGTGATATACTGGAGGATATTATGCATACTTTGTGCTTTGGATACCTTAATTAGACGGTCTTCGTTAGGGTGGTATACAAGTAACCGTTGGTTTGCTTTGTTAATCGCATGAGAAACAGTTTTAACAAATCATGTCTATCAATAGTAGAGTCTATTTCCATTCACAACAGCTTAGCCTATAATGTTTGTAGCTCACTACATACAAAAGATGATTACAAAATACCTTGAGGTTTTTTGATTTATTAAGAATATTTAAACAGATAACAGACCGATAACAGGAATTTAACATCATTTAAACCACCTAGCCGGGAATCGAATCTCCTAAGTCCTACGAATAGGACCCTTCGAACGGCAATTCGGCATGGTAACCATTGCGTCTCAAACCATCCGTTTATTACGCCTTTATCGTATGTAAGCTTAAATGATGAAGCAGTTTAAAGCTGTCTGCTTTCAACATTGCCAGCAACGCATTGCCCTTTGGTGTTACGGTCACTCATGACGATACACACTTAAAAATGTCCAGGTATGCTTGATTATAGATGATTATGCGTAATGCTTACGAGCTCCTAATGGATTATACCTCGGGGCACATATTCCACTCATTTACGCGTATTTTAGTTCACGTGCAAAAAATATTCCAGCCTCATTCCGCGAGTGGTCTGCGTCACGATTTGTTCCGCAGTTGACCTAATTATGGCGGAAAGTGACGCGTTTTCAAAATACTGTAAAATTGTGGGAAAACATTTTTTCTCACGCTCATGCTTGACTCTTCGCTGAGTTTAAACGAATTGCGTAATGGCGTATTACACGGCGTACTTCAAATTTTCAGTTTAATTTAAGCGACGAAGTTGAATGATGTAAACTGCTATATACCTAAGTTAATGTAAGTTCACATCACAGCCCATCACGCGATTTACTGCACACATTTTCAGAATTCTTTTAAACCTTTATGCCCTAGGGTCATATATATAAATGCTTACAAACTCATACTCTTGTATTCCCTGTCGCAAATGGCGTGGACAATACACATAAGACATCAGACTACCCACAACCCGTTAACATACACTCATCTCTTGACTAATTGGGTTACGTGTTCGTCCATTGATTTCATCACAACCCATAAGTGTCCCACTGCTGGGCACGGGTCTTCTCTCACAATGAGAGGGGTATAGGCCATAGTCCGCCACGCTGGCCAAGTGCGGATTGGCGGACTTCACACACCTTTGAGAACATTATGGAGAACTCTTAGGTGTGCAGGTTTCCTCACGATATTTTCCTTCACCGAAGCAAGTGATAATTAAATTTTAATACGCACATAATTTTTGAAAATTAGTGGTGCGTGCGGTATTTGAACCCGGAACCTCCGGTTCGGCAGTTCAACGTTCAAACACACGGCTATCACTGCTTCGTCAATTGATTTATTTGGTTTTAATCTTCGCAAAAAATATTTTAGATGAAGTAATTAAAGGCTTACAGAGCATGGTGACAAAGACGTCTTCCGCTTATCTCATCTGATATCGTATAATATAGTCTGATATAAATAAATAAGCGAGTACCTAATGCCGTTGGTTTTTTCATATATTAGAGTGTACGTAACATGTCAAGACTGCGTACAGTGTTAACGAGATCTCACTACGAAGTATCGATGGAGAAACTATTTTAAAGAAGATGTGTTAAGGGCAGTTCGAGATTATTTAAAACGCCTACCAATTCCGTTACCAACGTGTATGGTATGGTAGTGTGGTGGTAGTAGGTATATTTTGTATATGGATTACTATATACAAAATATCTATTGTTAAAACGCAAGAGTTTATACTAACTAGTAAAATTTTACCTCTTTTTCGCAACCCATATTTAGTTATAGTACCCAAATTTATTCGTTATTAATAAATTGAAATATTCATCACTTAGTAGTTATCACATTCAACACTTAATAGTTATTGTTACAATAGTTAATCGCTCGTGTAGTTCACATGCAAAATTAACTGACCGTATGAACAATTGCCTTTGATTACATCATTTAACCAACAAAATGTCTTTCTCGATATTAATGCAAAAGAACATGAAAATTCCTCAGAAGCTTATTTACGTTCGAGAAGCGGGAGTAACCCACGTCATTGAATATTCAGCCATGGTCCGGGGTTTCATTAAATTTGGATTTTTCCGGCCACTTTGCTCCCAACGCCTAATGGGGCGGTGTGAACGAACTTGTTTACTTTATAACTTAAGGCTTTCACTGCTGGCTCCAAGTTTGAGGGCGGTGAAACAGACGCGTTACATATTTAGTAGGCTCGTCGGGAGCCACTTGTCCGGTATCATTTTCTATTTCTTGAACATTTAACCAAATAAGTATCCGACTTTGCTGGCAAGCAAATCCAGAACCTTTAAGAGCGGCAAAATTTGATCACTTTAACACACATAAGTAAATAAATGACGGTTAGATTTCAATAAATACACTCATTTACTCATACACTCACGCGCTCACGAGCTCATACACTCACTCCGAGTCATTTCTGAGTATTCTTGTAATACTAACTAATCCCTATGAATAAAAGACATCAGGGAAAAGGAGTTGTCTATCAGTAGGGAAGATACTTAAGGCACAGTGAGGTTCACAACATCAATATAAAAAATCGCGTACTCTCTTACAGCTAACTGGGTATTACCCTACAAAGTCCTAAGATCAAACCAGTTGGTGATAACCCAAAGAACAATTTGATATTGACTATGTTCAAAGTAACATGTACATTCGTAGCAGCCCTAATTAGTGATAGCCAAGTCCAGCAATAGGGCGATAACTAAACACAAATTTCTTGTCCACCTGGAAATACTGTTACACAAATGTTACACGTAATATTTCCAAAATCTTTCCATATAAGCCATTCATTTTGATTAACGTCTCGAAACCCGTTTTGTGAAGAGTCTTTGGTTTCACGTTAGACCTGCCCTTATTTATCGACGATACAATAAATTTTGAAAACCACATATAATAAGGCCGTCGGCCTGTCTGCAGTCGAATCTTATCTTCGTATCAATCCTGGACCGTAGATAGAATACAGTGAAACGGTTCCTATACAAAAGGGTCAGGTACTAAAGTCGTTTGGTTATCAATATCCAGCCAGGATATTCGGGTAGTAGCTATCAGCGTCACTGTGATTAGCTTCTACGACCCAAAATTGTTTAAGTTTGGAAACGCTTCAATTCCCTTGTTAGTTAAGTACGGTAACAGATTTAAATGATCACAATTTATGTTACCTAATAGAATCGGAAGTCGCTTACGGGAATTTATTAATGTTACTACAGTTTAATGTAGTTTCCAATAATTTGCGAGCACAATGCATGATGATGTAGTTTCAGACGTATGTTTCGTCCTTCCGCTCACTCACGTCTACACAAAGATGTTTTAATTAATTTAAATTGATCTACACTGAACGGATGTTTCCTAGAATTAGTGTCGGAAAAGATATTATATTTTGGCAATAAATAATATACAGGGTGTTAGGGTTAAGACCAGAAACCTCGTAACCACGCTTTCGGACCATGATTCTAAGTAATACTACATAGAGAAAAAAAATGTCAGTGCCCTTTTTTTATTCCATATAAAATTAAATAACATTTTTTTTTCTGAAATATTGAAATATGACACTATTCTTGCGGCCCATCCGAGCTATACAGTGAATGAAAATTACTATTCCCATTCAGTTCTACACGTAAACCTCAAGGTAGCGCTCTAATTTGTCACGGTTCGAATGATCTTGGTACTTGATTTTAAATCAATCTTATTCTGCGATGAAAATGTTAGAATTATTTAATGTAACTTAGGTACATAAATATCTTCGTAGTGAACATTACGATAAATGTTATACCTACAACCTTAAAATGATTAAACGAAAGTTATGGTAGAATTTGATACCTAACGAAACACACTGCCCAGCTCAAATGTACTCTGACAACAAATTAATCTGAATTCTACACTGTTAGAATGTGGCTTGGCAATAACAACACTATTAAAGAATAATTTACCTACCAATACCGAATTATCTAACTTAACATACCTACATTGAAAAGAGAAAATACATAATTAAAACACGTCATTAATAAGGAATTTGTCAATACTTCTCTAAAGCATTAGAAATAAATAAAAGTTTCACTTTAAAAATAACACCTACGTAGCTGTACTCATAAAAATACAAACTAGGTAATCTTACACTGCTTACAATATTAAAATCGTTTGGTCGCGGTACAAATTCAAAAATAAAATCTTCAAAGTCATAAACCCACACAGACACAACGCAGAAACGCACACTAATAGTTTGCAACGTTAGGTACCTATCAGGCTGTCAGGCCATTCAGGCGCTTCCCAGTTTTCGAGCATTTGTTGTTATTGAAAAATTGATATTTCACTGTTGAGAATGCAATCGATTAATCGTATATTAATCGATGTGTGTTAACATGAAAATTACGCATGTATTTATTATCCAACATAGATAAACAGTCAATTAATTATTAATAATTGTAATGGTCGGCATTATGAGTAAATAAATAAATAATTAGAATAAAAACGATTCCGCCTATCTACTTAGCGCGTACTGTATGTAGAAATAAAAAATTAAAAACTGGTCGATTATTCAATTAAGACGAATTGTTAAATAATATCATTAATTCTAAATAATAAAATTTAACTTACATTTCAATTGTGAAATATGATAATGTAAAAAAGATAAATAAATAATATGCCTTGTGTCACTTGTGTGCAGTTTGCTAAATAACATTAATGATAATAATAAATACATTTATTTATTATTATTTTGTAGCACATGAGTTACTCGAATAAATCGATTTTGCAAAGATATCCTTGAAATTGTACCTTCTTCTTAACTGTAATCGTTACTTAATCGATTAACGTTACACAAACACTTGAAGTTATCTTTATCTAAATAAAATAATAAATGTAAGTAGGTTTATTTGGTTTGCTAAACAGATTTATTAAAGGAAAATAATCGATTCTTCTATTAAAATAATTCAAATCGATAGAACTGCTCTATGATTACGGAGCCTCGTCGCGCCGCGCCTTGAGCGGCTTCGCATTCTTTTGGCGGTTTGGCCACGTTTGGCGGCAAAACATTCAAAGATGCGCGGCATGTGTACCAGGGATGTTATGGATATGAAATTTCGGATCTGGATACGGATATAGGAATAATATTATACAGGTTTTAGATACGGTTACGAATATGTAATTATTCCGCATTATCCGATAGTTTCAGATAGTTAGTCTAGTAGTAGTCGGTTACGGATATTAGATATAATTTTGACTAAACAATAGAAATAATAAAACTGTGCAAGATTCGCGCGCGGCTAGTGTATGCTTCTCTGCTCAGCCGGCAGACAGAAAAACCTGTCATTACATGTCTCATTTAGATGTCGCCCCTATTCGAAATTAACCGAAAATTGGACAGATAAAATTTTTATTTCGGATATCCGATACTTTCGGTTACGGTTACGGAGGTTCATAGATCCCGTATTTGTGCAATCGGAAGTCTTTCAAATTGACCGACTCTGTGTTATTTACCTACTTATTAATATTTTCGCTAACTTAAACTAAGACATACCAGTCGCTTGGTTTCGCAGGTCGGATATGGATGTGAATTGTGATTCTGTGAATTTAGTTAGTTATTTAGTTATTTTATCAATATGTCCACGTTTAGTTCCATCGAGTTTACGGACATGGTCCGCATACTGGCGACTTTGCTTTATTAGTAAAGTGTGTTTAGTGTAATTGAAGTGCTGTGGATTGAATCACATTAAATGCACCCTGCTCGGTAAGTAATTTTATTATTATGTAATTACTTAGGTATGTGATGTTTTATAAAAGTAAATTTAGTAGATATTTCGTTTAATAAATTAATACAAAATGTCCTAAAACAAAGGACCTATTACAACATCAAATGTTTGAATAGGTATCACTTACCTATACTAACCATTCCTACCTTTAGTATGTTGTACTTGTAGGTACAATACTCAATAATATCACATCCTAGATAGGTATCTAGGATGTGATATTATTGAGATTTTTTCCTTTTGTTATGACATCGGTAGCTTTTATTAATAAGCTAATGCCGTTACATAAATAGTATTATATCTTGAAACCAAACAAAATTACATAAAATAAAAAGGTGATTAATTTACTATAACTGTAGGTACTGGTAGTAAACGATTGCCGCCATTGCTAGGTCGCTCGCGTGGATGTAGTAGTGTAGCCGGACGCTACGCACACATGGCCATTTTCGTAATGAATAACAGCGTACGCGGCGCGCGTTTATAGTAATTATAGTACTAGCGTAGTGGAGGTTCCAGTGGCATACTGTTATAAGTTCATTTGCATTTATTTTTGAATTAAAATGAAATTTGTAAATTGTGGGCAAATTAATGTATTAATAAATATAGTTTGTATGCCATACGACTTAACTTCACGGTCCGAAAGCGTGGTTACGAGGTTTCTGGTCTTAACCCTAACACCCTGTATATCACTAATCCGAAAAAATAGGTAAAACCCAAAATCAACTGATGGATGCATTTTCTATGGAGTACCATTATTCATGATAAAAATGATTGAATTAAACTATAGTTATTGGTGTTACTACTTAGTAGAAACACAGGACACAAGATTAGCTACTGATTTTTAATTCAGTGATCAATTGTAGGTAATGTAATGAAGCATAGTTAAAAATGTATAACATTATTAAAGTAAATTCTTAATGTTTTGGTGCATTTTGACTTTAATTAAGTAAGCTGGAAGTCATTATTACAAGGTAATACTTCACTACAATTCCACCTGATGATATGAACATTATTTAGAACATCTCTCTATACACTAGAATGTCCCTTGTATCACCGATACAACGTACAAATATGACTACAAACCCTTGCACATGAGATTATATAAAAATAAATAACACTTTGTGCAACACTTTGAAGGTTTCAACCACAATATCGCAATATTTCCCGCTATTGAGGTGAAATTCTGGCGAATTCCCGTCAAAAGCCGGCAGCGACGCGAAATTGTATCAATTGAGAGAAAAATTAATATCGACTGCATCGAACCTGCATCGCGCCAATATTTGCCGTGGGAATTTGGGAATTTTTCAAGAAACATTCCCAAAGTTTCCGGATAAGCAAATTGTTTGCAACTCAGCCAAAAGTTTTATTAGCGATACTGTTTACGGAACTCTTCAGTTTCAAAAACTACATTAATTGTAAACTTTCGTTGCTAATTACAGCATGTTGTGCAATTCTTGTTCATTTTCTGTACTTTATAATCGTTTAAAGAATGAGACTATACTGTAACACCCAGGGGCTCTATTTTTGAATTTCACTCGTATACGAAAATCTCGAAAACGTATACGAATTTCATATTTCCTTATTTTTGAAATTCGCATAGACGAGTTTGTTAACGAGTGGTCTTGACTATTCGAATTCATAATTCGCTCGATAGAATGTGTCAAACGTCATGTCACAATTTGAAATGAAATGTTAAATGTCAAGTCGTTATTTAACGTTCCGTTTCAGGCTAAGACACGTTAAAGGTGTTTATTTCATTACCGATTAGTACCTATTGACATTTCTTCTGCGTGAAACGATTAAAATATTACTCATTTAATTACTTCGCAACATAGTTTCGAATGGTTCAAAAATGCAGTAATTGTGACCACTCGCTACGAAAATCACAAGTGAAAAGGTTTCGTATACGAATATGATAAGTCATCGGTGAAATTCAAAAATAGAGCCCCAGGAGCCGATACCATTTATCTGTCGCATACATGTCTTCCCGGGCGCGAATCGAACCTGGGACCCCTTGCTTCGTATGCAGCATCACCAGCAGCTGGTGGTGACGCAGGCTTCGGGCTCGCCAATACGTCTATTGGCTTACGATATCATAATATTGACATACGATAGTGGCAAATCGTGAGAACTGTTACAACTAGTATATCAAGTAGTTGTAAGCCATGTGAGCAGCCAGTGATCGCTTCATTACTCTTACTTTTCCAGACGTAGCAAAGGCCCAGGTCATTTTAGCGACGAATTAAATGCATTCTTTCTTACTTCCTTTTTTGTCAATGTTGAAGTTAATGACACCTATGGATAAGTTGGATTAGATTTCGGTGTCGGTGTTACATAAATATGTTAATTTGGTGTGAACTTTGAATTGACGGCAAACAAAAATTCCCAATTGTGACCTTTGTCATTACCACAATAATTAATGCAACCAATCAACCTTGTGTTCGTATTTCCACCATTATCATTATTATTATGCCATTTTGCCGAGGCTTCATTCGCGTCATTTCCGTTTCAACGAATTCCAAATCACAACGATACTAAAGAAGTATTCACTTCAAAAATTTACTAAACTGAACCTTAGCCTATTTATATATCGATAAATAAACATCTACAACACAACAAGTGTCCTAGTCTACCGCTTAAAAAAACTACAAGTTGTCAAAGAAATAAACTTTTAAAACAGCGAAAAAGATTAAACCGAGCGCCGTCAGCTGACAAGTTTAAACTATTTGGAACAAAGTTGGTCGTAGTTTCGTTGCAATTCCATTGCGTTCGGCGGCAGTGTGGCGTAGGCATTAATTGCAATAACTCAGTCGTCTCCGAGCAAATCGTGCGCGCAACTTTGTTAATTGAAGCGATTCACATACTTATTGCTTCTGCCTGTTACCTTGCTACTCATAAGCAATTTTAAACTGTAAACAGTTTACGAGTTGTAAGCAGAAGCTTAACTCATTTTCATGTATGTTTCCGTTATTTTATAACTATAAAGACTTTGAACGAACGAGCATGCAGCACCACCCCTCCGCTGCGGCCAATGATACTGTGACCATTCTACAACAAGACTCACAGGGGCTATGATGGTCAGTCCGAAACTTGTCAACTTCAGAACTTGTCTATGTAATACTTTCTTAAACCTTGGGTTGCCTGGAAGAAATCGCTATGTAGCGATAAGGCCTTTTGTGTTGTAAATCCTTTGTAATATTATTTTAAGCATACATATATTCGCATACAAACAATTCCGACATCACACAAAACAACTCACGTGACATCGACAGCCCTAATATAAAAATACGAAGCGAACGTCAAATGCCACGCCAAAAGAAGATAGTTCATAGCAAAACTACCTGAAACCCGTGAAGTTTGTTTGGAAAATGCGAAGTAACCTGGGAAATTTTCCAACTGGGCAGAGGGTAATAGATTGTTATGATGAATGGGCAAGCGACGGCGCCAGAGCCGCGCCGGCTCCGCGGAACCCGGTACACACTACACATTTTATACACACTGTACATTTTATACTTTTCTTTACTCATACTCTTAAAGGGTTTCAACCTAATAGGGGCATGGGACTTCTAAATAAAGGATGCTCTCTTTCATGTTAATAGCCGGCAAACAAGCCCATAGTGGGTGGTCGATTATTGTTAAGAAATCAAAATGGATAAAGGTAAAATTTTAACATCGCAGACATTTAAATGAGTTCTATCTTCTTTCTAGTTTGTTATCACATCGGCGGTTTGTTTATGATTTACTGAAGTCCATGGGCCACGGTGACCACTAATAATCCGGTACCTCGTCTATATCGGATATTTCCTTAAAAATCGTATGTTAAAACATGATTCCCTTTGCTTGTAAAAGGTATGCAGATCGGGAGGATTTTCGCCCGTGAAACGTAATGGAAAAAGACATGTTGCTTTCAGCAAGCTCGGCAACACAAGTGCAAGATAATACAACGCGACACGTTTAAGTGGCGGCGTACTGCAGACGCACTGTATCACTAACATACAAGTATAGTCACAAACATGGCAACAGTTTTAATTTTCATTCGATTCCACCCTTTCTGCTTTCAGTTTTAGTTATGACTTATAACAACTACACTGGGTACTACTACTAAAACTGTTTGCTCTGACTGATTGACGACAATTTTATTGATTGACTAAAAACAACTGATTGACTGACGACCACTGACTGACGATAACTGATTGATTGACTTACTTATTTACCATCGCAAAGCCTTAATTACGTATTAGATCATGACGTAAGCCTCCGCTGCACACAACTCTTAAGTTTTTAGAAAATCTAATCCCAATGGGGTGAAATGAGAAAAAAAAGATATTTTTTAACTTACATTATAGAGAAGATCTTTATTATAGAGATTATAGAGAAGATATTTTTTAACTTACATTATAGAGAAGTAATAAATTTGTATTTAACGAATTTGTAAAATATACTTGAGTGAATGCGCATTACTTTTTAATCATAGAATGTTTGTTCTTAAATGTCGGTCATCATGTTATAATTGTGTACTAGCTACGACACAACGCAGAGAATCTTAGAGCGAGCAAGACTCTATTACCTTAATTGAATGTATCACTTAGGTCTTAGAACTCACTTAGAGTTTCCGTGTAATTAGAGCGTAAGTAACTAATAAATAAACACTAAGGCTTAGAGTGAATCGGATACAATACAATTGGTTGTTTCAGGCTATAAAACTAAATAATGGTGTTGGAGAATCCTAAAACATGTTGCGAAAACGAAAAAGCTCGAACCGGGTGTACACGAATAACAAAAACCCGGGTGGGCGCCGGGTATCACGTGGCCGGTAACCCGGTTGTTTTTGTTCGCAAGGCCGGCAATGCACTCGGCCCGGGTAATTAGTGCAACCTTACATGCGATAAATTGGAAGATAAACACGGAAGGATAACAACTGAATATAACCAATACAATCTCACTTGCATTAGTAATATGAAATTGCCCACACAGTCAGTGCAGTGCAGGGGGCTTTAGAACTCCATGCAGCAGGTGGAAAGGACTTACATACTCCTAAATGAGGCCTCACAATCATCAAACTCTCCACCAATCCGCACTGCGGCGTGGTTAAGTATGCTCTAGGACTCCTCGATAATAACGAGAGACCCGTGCTCAGGAGCCATTGATGGGTTGAAGCCAGCCATCACCCAAATCCAACGTATTTTTCTCGTACTCTAAAAATGTCGTGATAAAATACTTAAATAATTTTGAAATTGAAAAATAGTTAGTACCCGCTACATGAAGAATCCTCCTAAATAAATTTTCCAATACTGAACGCAACTTCATTTCGGAAATGAACACTTTTAGTACACTTACCGGTACATAGTTAGCTTGGCTGGCTTAGCTGGTAGCTTATTTACAGTAGCAGAATTTCCCGCTTTTCTTTGCGAACCATACCAGAATATAGCGTCGAAACATTTCTTGTTTTAGATACCTCGACGGCATAAGTGGACGCTAAAGATGCCATTAGAAGACGCGGTGGTTGACATTGGCTGAGAATAGACATAACGAGTGGTCGTCGCGCGGCGCCACCATCCACCTGGCAACAAGGCCGCGGTCGGAGGCTGTATAGTACAGCTATTATAAATACGGTCCAACTGGGTTCAATTCCCTGTTTAACTCAACATTGTAGAATAAATTAATTAGATTTTATTGACGACCTATATGTCGCAATCGTTACAATACTGCCGTTCGAAGGGTCCTGGGTTGTCCGATATATTTACTATTTGTTTTATTGCAATCGGTTCGAAAATAAAACGTCTAAAATTAAATCTGAAAATCCCATCTAATTAAAAATAGCTTTACCGAAGCGTAGCAAAAGCGGGTTGCATGAAGTATATTTACACAAACTTACATTTAAATGATTAATCGTTTTGGTCACCGCGGTGGTATGGGGACTAAACCTTAATGAGAAATGGAGATTAGCTAAGTAGATGGACGATTAACTGTCGCAATTAAAATAATTAGGAAAACGTGTAACGTAGGTTTTTTATTCGTCTACTAAAAAGAGAAAAGAGGAGCAGGAAGAGGTGAAACAAGGTGAGGTCAGGCGAGGTAAAGTGAGGTGAGGCGGGATGAGTCGAGGAGACGGTATGAGATGTGGAGGGAGTCATCTAAATGTTTCTGGCCAGTGACCAACAAAATACTGGCCGGTGAGCAGGCTATCTTGTGAATTACTTTATACGGTATCGTCATGGTATCGTAGACAGATTTTGATTTATAAAAACAATGGCAGAGTGCTTGATGTTGTCATTGTCAATGTAGTGATTGATTAAAATGGTTTAGAAAACAGTGCACGAGTACCTAATAATAAATTATGTATTAGATATCTGTACAATATATATAAGGAAAACATTACTCAGGCGTAACGCGTAGGCAGCTACGCCGTAGCGTCTACATTTGCTTTGGCGCTACGGTCTCGTAGGCTGACGTCGGATTACCATAATCAAAAGATCACGCAGGCAAGCGACAAATGTGGATTCAGTTAAAATAATTTTACCTAAACGTTTTAGTAGAGCGGCGAAGTCACGGCTTTTAGTTCCGGCTTCGATTCCCAGTTAAAATATTAAGGTTTAGTATTAACCGAAGTACAGGCGAAGCGATGCCACCTCTAGTAGATATTTAGTTCATTAGCCCTTTACTTTTTTTGTAAATAACCCCACTTGACATGAACCACCCGACTTAACCTACTTGTTGTTTCACATTCACGTCA
Source organism: Ochlodes sylvanus (assembly GCA_905404295.2). Taxonomy (NCBI): domain Eukaryota; kingdom Metazoa; phylum Arthropoda; class Insecta; order Lepidoptera; family Hesperiidae; genus Ochlodes; species Ochlodes sylvanus. The sequence continues at coordinate 10,613,885 of FR990144.1, forward strand.
CTACCACGCTGAGGTAAAATCATTACAATACAGTTACCTATAGAAGCTTAATCTTTGTCCGTGAGATATATTTTATTGAACTTTTCGACAAACGAACTGACCTGACCTGATGGTATGAGTGGTCACCGTCGCTCGGACAACAGAGACATCACCAATGCGTTGCCGCCCAAACAAAAAATCAAACCCGCATTATTTCTAGACCTCCGCCCTGCGATCGAAAAACGTCGATAATATTTCACGGTTGATGTTAAAAGAAAGATTGAAATAAATAAATAAAACTTATTCGTAAAAAAATAATAAATGTTCGCATTGGAGCGGCGTGGGGGCGTATTCTCTAGGCGTCCTTACTCGTGAGAGGAGACCGAATAGTGGGCCATTAATGGTTCGAACCCAATGAATGTTGAAGCCTTATCGAATACAAATCATGATTTCTAATTGCTGAAAATTAATAAGACCTTAGCAAAGTACCTTAGAGAGTTTTCCCGTAACAGTTAAAATGTGTGGCCAATCAAAATTCCAACGTTCGTAAGCTATCCAAAGATTTCGAACAATCTTAATTGCTATCCAACTAAAATATCTAGGCTGGCTTCTCAATGTGCCATCCGAAGTATTGGTTTTGCCACTATCTTAATTCAATTTTAATTATTTCAATATTTTACGATCAACAGTATTCTGTTTCTCATACTATTATATGAGCGACTTTATTTTCACATCTTCAAAATAATAGGCTAGGCTTGAAGACCTTTCATAACATATCTTCAGATCATCGTGTAATATTCTGTCAAAATTCTTCGCGTAACTGAACCATAGTATCTCAATATTCACGCAAGTTTGAGCCACGTCTTACCTCATATTTTTCTCACCTAACTTACATAGCCAAGGCGCGACGCATCGAAGCCACGAAATAATTTTCGGCCCCAACGCCTCACTCTATTAAATAAAGGCGTGTAGGCAGTAGGTACTATAAATTCAGGAGTGAGGCAAACTTGCGGCTGAACTTCAACTGTACATTTGCATTATCTGTGGTACCGTCTTAGTTAAAACGGAATTTATGTCAGCATAAACTTTAAGATTTGTCTCCGTTCAAATATAACATACGGGTGTATTTTTGTTTCAGTATTTCGGTGTGATAGGTTTCGACGTCTGATACGTGACTTAGAATAGAATGTTTTTATAAACTGACCCATAAATACTATACCTAAATAAAAATTTCCCCACTTTTATGTTGATAACACAAGTATTGCAAATTACATATAAAAGTGTGTCCAGAATAACAACAGGTTTTTTGTCGTAAAAACTACGGACCGATATTTATGAAACTGTTACTCAAGTTAAATTGTAAACCAATAGGAAAAGGCCAAAATCCGATCGCTAGTTTCTGAGAAATCCATGGGTAAACATACTTAATTCCCTTTTGCAATATATCAAATCATGTCATATTATATTAAAATAATAAGAAGACAACTATTACCAAATAAATCCTTCTTACTTACATTGATATTTCATATTCCAATCCTTTTAATATACTCGACGTAACATATTTTTCAATCATAACAACCGTTGCTCCCCACCCCAGGGCTACGAAGACAAACGTGACGTCACAAAAATTTCTGCACGAGGAAAATAATCTCATATGAAAAAATAATATTAGTTCGGGGCGGGCGTATTGCTGACTCTTAGTGATTATTTTGCTTGTTTGGCCCCGCCCGAAAACTGCTACAATAAATGAAAAGTAATACGACATTGGGTACTATATACAACATGTATATAATATTTTATAGGTCTGAAAGTAACAACACATGGCGGATGTTGTTGTCGTATAAATAAATAACGCTACACACTCATAGCCCTACGTTATAAACGTGGGTCCCATAGACAACGCAAAGAGACAAGAACGTACACTCAGATCGAGAATAGAAATTTTAACTCATCATTCTTATTTCCTCCTTGCTGGTAATCGAATTCAGAACCTTATGAATTTTAAGATTAAAATTTCAGCATTATTTCCACTTACCGAAACAAGTGATAATTGATCTGTAATACGCACATAATTTTTGAAATTTAGAGTTGTGTGCAGAATTCGAACTCAGGCACCCTTGTTCGAGCATCCAAAGTTCAAATCACTGATCTATCACTGCGATATATATTAGCTCAACTTACTTTAACACTTGACCCTCTGCCTCGCTACACGACAGGGCGTTTAAAATGTTTCGTATTAGTTATTTGTTTTATCTGAGTACCACAAACAAATTCACCCAATATTTCTCACCAACAGACATGTAAACTCCACAAAGGAGCTGAAACGGGGATTCGATTCTCACAGAATCTTTAAAATACGGATTTAGTATTGGAAATATTCTAAATCTGACTTTACGGGCGCAACGCGAGATAGATACATACTGTGCCCCGGTTACGTATATTGGATTGTACCAGCGACATAAATAATATGATTGAACAACTGTTAGTCTGTTACATTTGATAATAATGGAATCTACTAATGAATCGGTAATATTGAATAATGGTACTAATAAAAAGTAGTTTTAGTTACCTAAAACAAAGTTCAAAAAGTTACTTAAAATTACGAAATAATAAAGAAGGGTCTACATTTGTTTGCCAAAGACGTATATAAACCTACACCAACACCTCCTTTTTTGAAGTTTAAATTTAACTAATGTTAATCAAAGCTATGTTTTAATTTTTCTTTTTGTTTTTAATCAATTACAATTTATAATTTTTCTATACCGAATTTATATTAATTATTTATATTTTTTATACTCGTTTTTTATTCGTAATTTTGTGATACGGCTTTTATTATTCGTAATTTATGTAACTTACTTTCATTATTAAATTAACACATTAATACACAGTAATAAATAAAATAATATGTTGTATTGCATGTCGTCGTCACTTGTAATTGTACTGGCGCCCAGAATGTTAACAATGTATGTAATTAAACAATGTAATGGTGTACAGTATGTTAGTGACCTAATAAATAAATAAATAAATAAATAAAAAAGAGCAGTGAAGTCAAAAGTTACCTGAAATTGACAGTTTATCACAAATAACAGCCACTTGTAACTAAATTGATAGAAGTTGCTTATTATTCTTATTCCTTTCCACTAATTAGGGCACACAAACAAATCAACCTAATTTAGGTCCAATTGTATATTTTAGAAATCCTCCACAGCTTGATCAAAGTGTTCCCCTCAAGGAAAGTCTTAAGGTTATTTCAGATCCGCCAGTTCATTTAAGACGTTATGGAAATAACATTATCGTATTTTCCTCTCCCAATCTCTTTGGGGACCGAATTTGTGCGCAGCTATACAACTACTTGTCCTATAACAATAGATAATTTAATGAACCATCCATTAATACGAAGAACCTTTTTTATTATTGTTATCGTTTGGTACGTGGGAACGGCGTGGGACAATATCTACCGCCACATCATCTATTTCTGACTCGAATCAGCTTTGTTTCGGATACGGCCACGAAAGACAAAATGCGTTTAATTTTATATACAATCTATAATTTTTTTGACAACTGAACAACGCCACCTGATGGTAGTTTCACCGTCTCTATGGTCACATGCAACATCAAGGGAAAGAACAGAGATGACAGAAACTGTCTCTCAAGCCACAGTCGGAACATGACCAGTCCTATGGCTGGTAACTCAAGCAAGACATGGTGGCTACTAGGTAAGCTTCATATAACACCAATAATAATATTAATTCTTTGGTGATAATCACTTTTAATATAATCCTTAGACGACGCCTTACCACCGAACAAAACGTAACGTATAGGTACCTGTATGTATGAGTGTATTAAAGATATGAGTGACTAACCCTCTGTATAACTCTCACTTTAACCCTCAACTTATTCAACAATTTTTAAAATGAAACGCGTCTCTGAATATACGACATCAATTCTCACGCGCGCAGATTTGCTGACAATATTTTTATTTACTCGTGCAGCGAAATAATGTTATTTCTAATGACATGAATACGAAATATTCTACTGTGCCGGCAACTCTACGAAGTACTGAATAGAAATCTACGCTTTAGACGTAGCAGGGAAATTATGAAACCGCTGTTTTATAACCGAATTTAGTGTGGTACTGCGAAAATATTACGTACAGTACTGAATAATTATCTGGACTGTAATCCAACGATTTCTTTTTTCAAAATAATGAATAATAATAACAAGTTAATAGGAACAGCGGAAGCACTTAGTAACTTAGTTTGATTATTGGCTTAAATAGTAGAAAACTCAACATTCAGCACTAAATTCGTGATAGAATTTTATCGAAGAAAGCTTTTTAACTTTCCCGAATTTCAGAATATTTTCTGATCACTGACATAACATACCAAAATATGTTATTTAAAAAGTGCTTCCCACCACTATATATAAAACACAAGGAGAACTTACAGAACATTTTAGCATACGGAAACTTCAAACACATCGACATACCGAACACTTGTAGGGGAACGCTTAAGAAGTAAAAGTTGCGGAAACGAAAAGTTTAACGGAGGGAATTCATCGAGTTCCAACATTGTTTTTATACCGTCGTTTTACATTGAACACTGCTCAGCGACTGCGACTGAACTGCAGCCAGTACCGAATTTCATAAATCGTCACATTGTGATCGCGACATGTATTCATGAATCCGCGAATTAATTGTGTAGAATTTTTAAAAACTCAAAGCTGCCTCGGAGACGCGCGCCGAATATATTTTTGTGTATACCTAAAAATGGAGCGAGATTAAGCGTAGTTTGTGAATTGTTTAGATAATCTGCTTCGATATTTAACGCAGACCGTAAACGTAACGTCACCTGCGAGAATCGTTCCTGGGCGTCCAGGATGTCGATGAAGAGCGACAACTTGTGGTCCATGATGGGGAATCCGTTCCGCGGCTGCTGGAGCAGGTGTCTCACGGCCTCCCTGACGGCGGCCGGCGTGCTCGGGGTGCCGGGGGTCCCCAGCGATGGGTAGGCCCCCAGCAGCCCCGACAGCCCATGGAACGTCGCCGACGGCTTCGGCGGGGTTTGCACGCCCCCGCCGGGCAGCGACAACCTTCGCGACGTGGACGGCGGCACAGCACCATAACCGTTCGTCATAATCGCGGGTCTCTGCAACTGGTAATCACTTCTCGAGGACGGCAGGTTGAACGCGGCGCGTGGGAGCGTCGACAGCGTGTTAGGCACGGGCCTGGGCCTCCGCGGGACCGGCTGCAGCAGCGGCACCGAGGGCCAGTCATCCTCGACGGAGCCGATGGAGTGCGGCCTGCGGGCTATCTGGGTAACGGGACGGGGAGCGACGACACTCTGCGGCCGCCTGGGGAGACGGTCCGACTGGATGGGGTTCGGCGGCGTGTAGGGCGAGAAGCCGCCGAAGTCGTCGTCGAGGGGCATCGAGGGTTTGGTGGGCTCGGGCGCCGGCGGCGGCGGGTCATCGAAGCGCGGCCAGGCGAGGCTCAGCGAGTCCGGCTTGCGGGGCGGCGCGGGCCGAGGCCTGCCCGCCCCCTCGGTCATGGCGGCCGCGGCCGGCAGTGTCACATGGCGCGGGGCGTGCGTCGCGCGCGGCGTCCGCCGGCCGACTGACGCCGCCGCGACGCTGCAACCCCCTGCACCGACGCAGCGGTGTTTTGGTGGCGGTTTGTTCGTATAGGGTTACACTCCTCGGATTGCTCTACATTCGAGTCAACTTTACCATGATTTATTACGCCGCCAGTTAAAAGAATTCAACAGGAACGGCTCGCTAAATTATTATTTGTTTTCCGCATTATTACGCTTCATTTCTGCTTTCCATTGCTCTCGTTGTATTAAAGGAAGCGGGTCAGTGCGGATTTATTAAACCGACCCGTTCACCTGCCTCCTTTATAATTACTTTTGAAAAGTTACTCTTGAAGAGAAGAGAATACGATATAAATGTTTCGTGTATTATCAATTTGTACTGGGTCGTAAATCCATAACATTGACTGAAAATCCCGCCTGAGTACACAGCGCTCTTCAACTTAACAAAGTGTACTTAGGCAAGTTACAGACTTGGTAAAATTAAGTAGGCCCCGTAAAAGATAATTTTATTAAGTGTAAGCAAATTTCCAAGTAAGGCCGCGGCGTGTAGCGCTGAACAGCTTAGGGGCTTAACCAAACATGGTTAACAAATTCAGTTGAATTTCAGTCCGTTCTGCACGATGCTCGAGGTGGTAGTGACGTGTTGTTAACTTGTCGGAACACGCGTTGTCTTCAAGACAAATAGTAGATATCTAGATACCTATGCATCTACTTAGATACTTTCCTAGTAGATATTCAATTTACGCCGGGCTATGAACGCTTCAAACTTCAATTTAAAGCAAAATCTATTTAAAAAAAAATCTGATTTCAAAACAGTAGGTACGTAGCTGCAAAATAACTGTCTTATGTTGTATGAATAAATTTATACTCGTAAATTTATTATTTTGAATTTGAAAAAAAGGTATTTAGTTAAAGAAATATTAAACGTTGGGAATCGCACGTACATTTTCGGCGAGTCATTAATTATCATCTATTGTCATTCTGTTGTTGCGAGGGACGGTGTAATGGTCGCAGTGGATGAGCGAAGTTAGTCGGTAATTGAATTAGACGATCTAGTCGATGTTATCAATTTTGTGTTAACCAAATTCCTGGCAGTTTAAACTTGGGCGTAATAGCTGGTCTCGTATTCATCACGTGGAATGGATGGGATACGTAAGGTGGGATGATTATTATGGTAATTCCTTTGTACCTCGTTCCTTTGTACATATTGCCATTTTATTGTTATTATTTAAGAACAATGTTATGTGTTATTACACGGATTATGCAGAAAGGGTAGGTATACATAATTATACAGTCGATGAATATAATGACAAGGATGCTTGGTAATAGACATCCTCAACTGTTTCCGCTCAAGCTAGTTTTTGTCTGTAATTAAACAATACCTACCCTAGGTATTGTTTTTAAAAATTATCGCCCATTTGACGAATTAGTAGGTACATCACTTGATACTCAGAATATAGCCTAGGGTTCGATTCCAGTCCTGAGTAAACATTCCGTGTAGCTCTCGGGCCTTATCTCCAAACCACATGAACCCTGGCCCCCAGACATCTGATATAGGGGATCATAGAGAGTATGTGAAACTTCATCATCATCATCATCATCATCATCATATGACGCAATAGTGACCAAGCATTACCGTTAGAAGAGACTTGGTTTCGTTAATTCGAATTTCGAATGATGAGATCTGTCTGGTGTGTATTGCAGTCTTGTGTGTTGTCATGGCAACCACGATACAGGGAATTCTTGGGGGATAGCCCATCATAGGAGTGTGTTGCATTATTGTTATTGTAAGTTATTTCAATAGATTTAAATTTGAGTAACAGCAAACAAGCTATAACAGCTATTTGTCCCGCAAACGAGCTAAGACCCGCAGCACACGTCCGATCTATATCGAGATCGTATCGTAAATCAGCAATTTATTGCCGAGCCGGCCATTCGCCGCGTGCGATCGCCTCCTAATACACTCCATAGACGTACCGAGCACGTACTATAGACGTACCGTAGACGTACCGCATGCAAATGACGCTGGTTACGTCCAAATCTCAGTTACGTCTTTTGTCCGGGGTGTTAGTGTAGCGAGTTGCAAAATGAGTCCACTTTTGTAGTGGACCTTAAAATTATACAACTTTCGACACGCTTTGACTATAAATTACAATTGACGACGACGATTCAACTTGCCCTCCGAAGGACGTAACACTTTGCCACATATCTCTCGACTACACGCACTTATGCTTAATTTCCTTAAAACGTACACCGAACATTCTCGCGAGCTTAGGTCAGATCATATCAAACAATGCCGCCTATTAAATTAAACCGGCAAAGATTTCATGAAAACATAAGTATGTGCATTGAATGCACAGCAGTGTGTGTGTGTGGATGCAACGAACTCTAAACCGCCACTTAATGCGTTTCGAGTGTTGCTATTTTAGCGCCGTGTGCCGCTTCAAATATTTAATGAAAGCGTAATGCTTGTTTCACACTGGATGTATGGGATTTCTTGGCGATTACAACAAAATGCGGTCTACAACGCTGGCGGGACGTGAAGAAGTTGTAACGTATGAGCAAGTATGGAATATGTCACACAGAGCCGTCGCGCTCGGCGGGTCGCGTCACGTCGCGCGCAGTACAACAGGGACGCTAGCGTCGCGTCGCCGTCCCGCCCCGTCGGCTGTTTGACCGTACCCTTAGCGGCTCAAAGTGTGTTGGTAAAATTTACTTAGTTTAAGAATCTTTCTAAACCATCTTCAAAACTTAACTAAGTTTTAAAGGAAATTTTGAAGCTTTGCAATACGCGATACCGATTCATGTTTTTTTCATTTATTTATAGGAGTATTGGAAGGACTTGGAAGGCTAACATTGAAATAATAAAATAAAATAAATAATAAAAATATATAAGAGTGTAGGGGAACAGTAAGAGAGAATCTTTGGAAAATCCTCCCCTAAGGGAATAAAAAGGAGGATAAGCTGAAACTTTTTTTAAGCTTGAAATTTGTCCAATGGATTCACTTGATAAGTTCCTTAAGTGACGCAAGTGACCACTAAGAAAGGATTTTTGGATATCAGGTCAGAAGAAAAAGCGCTGTCGAGTTATTAAAAGGCGTGATATAGCCGAATTTCATGCGAGCGAAGCTGTGGACGAAAAGCTTATAATCATTAAAATAGCTAGCAAACGTCTTTACACGTCATGTGCAAGAAAATATTCAAATCTCTACCAACCTCACTTCACGCTCATTTATTATTCAGACACTAGTATAAATTGTTCACTAAAACTCAGCTGAATTTAATTAAGAGGAATCGCATCCATAAATTGTTCTTATTCTAATGTTCCTGGCGAGCGGTAGATGGCGTGCGGGGGCGATGCATCATCCAGTGTACGGCCACCTTAACACCGATCAATTGGTCGAATGTACCGATACCGGGCGCAGCGATCGTTACGGGTTCAATCCATATTTGGATGATGGAGGGTTAAGGATGTTATTTTTGGGTTTTTAATTAAACAGCGTCTGATTATTAAAAGAATGACGGGTTCACTCAATAAAAATAAACGCTATCACTCATACCTCCGCACATGTAGTCCCCGTGCCCCGGGTGGTGCGGACAACACAATTAACACGTCACTAACACCCTCGGCCCGAGAAATAACATCTATCACAGAATCTGCCCCGGCTGGGATTCGAACCTCATTTAGCAGGCACAATCACTACCAAGTTAGCTACGGGGTTGTCTGTATAATATGTTTTCTCTTAGTCTATTTCTTTTTATTGGTGGATAAGAACTGTTTGAGAGAAAGAGAAGGAACGAGGCCCAAAATGCATGTGATGGTAGACTTTTTTGGTACTGAAACGATAGATTAGGAACAGAAAAACATTGAAAGCATGCGCACTGTTCTGATATCATCTAAAATAATAAAACTCACAGATTAGTCTGTCATGTTTTTGTAGGTTTAAAATTCAAAGCTTTTTATATTCATCGAAACTACTTTCAATACGAATCAATTTGAGTTTTATTTTAATGGTTTCAAAACAATTGTGGGATGAACAAACAGATGATAAAAATTCAAAAAGTTCAGGCAAATTGAGATCAAATTTCACTCTAAAAGTGAGACGATTAACAAAATGTATTTCAAAATAAAATTTTTCTTCCTATGATCAACTAACGTCAATCCCTTATTCATTTTGAAAATGTTAAGCTTTTATTTAACTAGCAATGTTTGTATGTATGTTCGAGTCAAATCTTGCAACTGAATTAGAACTACTTCCTCTTACTCTACGGACTTGGAATTTTGCACATTGCTTTAGGCCGATGCAATTTTATGACAAGCAGGACCGAATACTACGTTCAGGATTGACTCGACTGTTAACAGCACAGTGACTAAATTCATTTTAATAATTTACAGTCTATAAAATCATTTAACATCAAACTATAACTTTACCCTTTTAATAAATAATTATTATAATCAATATTTAAGGTAGCCTATGGATACCGGAAGTTATATTTGGTACAAACAAAGAGTGAAATCAATAATCGAACCAAACCTAGCGTAAGACATTGATGAAAAGGATTATATCGAGCCCACGATCGAATCGACCACTTGATCGTTTACTGAACGTACTCCGAGTAACACTAAACTGCTCAGCGCCGTCAGACCTACCGTCCATGTTGGATCATTAAAATGTCGTTAGGTGCTAACGCGCAGCTGATGCCCGACTCCAATGAATAGACCATTGCTTTAAAATGAGAAGACAATAATAGCTGGAACCTTGTATCGATTCGGTGTTGACGATTTTTACACCCATAGCCCCATACTAGGATTCCCTGTGTCGTGGGTCATGGACAACACACAAACGAAAGACGACACACATTTATAACCAGAACAGAAATTTATCATCACTAAAATTTTTGCCTTGCTGGAAATTGAACCCAGGACCTTTCGATTAAGTACCTAAAGATATGTTGAGACATGAGTCCGTCTTATAGCAGGTCTTATTACCCGACTTCAAAGAAGACAATAAACAAAATGTGTACAATTCATGTGAGAAACCTTAAAAAAATAGTTTGGTTAAATGTCATAATTATTGTTTTAGCGCTGAAGCGAACTTTAGTTCTAACTCTTGCTAATGTTCCTCGTCCATTTTCTCCCACGTTAAAATGTGTTTGTGTCTTTTTTGTTTCCGATTCGTTTCATTTGCGCGTCATTTCCGTTTCATCGAAGTCCAAATCACAACGATACTATAGAAGTTTTCACTTCAAAATTTATGAGGGTTATGGTTTCAGCATGTATGTATGTAGATTTTAGTGAGGCCTATGTCCACTAACTGTGGACTTGTAGAGGCCGATGCATGAATGGACGGTATGTATGTATACGTATGTATATCTCTTCACACAGAACTCAACTACTTATCACCATTCGTCAAATGAGGCATCGTTAAAAGCGTCTTGATCGTCTACTTACAGGCTTTGACTTCACGAAAAGTTAGTCCTTTAGAGGGCTGTTAAAAATTAAAAACAATTAAAAAGTTCCCTGTTTACTATCAAATTAAAGGGCATAATAATTAGCACTATAAAGAACATTACACATACATTCGTAGTCTTACTTACATACTTGCGTGGAAACTTGTTACGCTTCCACTTTGTCAATAACAATCATAAATCCCATTACGAATACCACATCTTTACGATAGTAGATGACAGCTGGAAAACGGGTTTAAGTGTAACTCCTTAATCGGTGCGGGTAACTGCTGGAAGACGCATTTGAGCGCCTCACACTTTATCGACGAGTTTAACAGCTGGAAACGCATTTGCGCGTGCCTTTCCTTCCTCAAGAGGTATGTGGGACTCGCGGAGTATAAAAATACAAATCTTTTACTATTTTTCCCGTGACGTCATAGGACATGTAGTATCACGGAAGTAAATAGTGATTAAGCTCTTAATGAAACATATTTTCATTAGAATCAGTGTGCAAAAACGTCCATCAAGGTTTTTTTAACCGAAAAATGCTCAGTCGTTGTTCAACAAGGGCAACTTCGAACAGCGGAGGTCGGCTTGAACTCAAAGATGGATAGAATCCCTTACACTCAAAAATAATATTTCATAACTCAAAATGTTAATTCAAATTAAAATCAATTTGAAATTTTTTTTTGCGAAATTGGATAAAATATCATAAGAGAAAATGGGGTCTAATATTGAAAATAAAATGGGTTGAGGTGTCCGGAATGTATTTGTGTAAAAAAGTACCATTAAGAAGTCATTAGCCAAAACAGTGGGCCTGTAATGTGTACGGATGCGGCTGCGGCTTGCGGCTGCGGCTTGCGGCTTGCGTTATGCTTCTTACGGCTCGCGGCTCGCGGCTCGGGCAATAGCTGTGACAGGAAATTTACGCATCTGCGGGGAACATTTCCATCTGGGGAAACATTTCCAGCCAATCGAAGGCCTTGTAAGGATTTGCAACGCCTTTACATGTCCTCCGAAACAGGGAAGCGCTCAAGACTTTATTGACTTTTACCCTTAGCGGTCACGCATTATCCTACCGATCTGCTGTTATTTAACTTCGTTCTAAGATCTAAACAAGCCACCGGAATTATTTGGAATATATTAAGCTGTTGTAATATAATACAGACATCTTTTTGTATACACCGTATGAAATGCTGCTGAATAAGAGCCCCAAACCACACGTCGTAAGCCGCAAGCCGCAAGCCGCACGCCGCACGACTCCAGGTAAAAAAGTGTAGGTACCCGCGAATTCAGTCATTAAATAGGCATGACGCGGCGCGTGATACACGTAACGGCCTAATGTGCCATTGTGGTTGTGGATGCGATGCTGTTTCAATTTATTATGAAAAATTACAATGTTTTGTTTTATTTCATGTGAAATTATTATTATGCATGATAACGTCAGCATTCAACGAATGAAAAAGTAGAGTCTGTCGGTGAGGAAGCGTTTCGTAACCGCTCGCGCTTTGCTTCGGGATGCTTATTTTCTTATTTCCAATAACCAATAGCCTTTCTCTTGAACATGGTTCACGACGCGTTCAAGCCAACATACAGAATTCTACCTGTATTTTATTAATATAGCTAGGATTATATTGGCTGGCGCCCGCGACTTCACCCGCGGAAATATTGAACCTACATATATTTGGATTTAGTTTTCACTGATCGCAAGCTTGGGGTCGGGTTCACATATAAAACATAGTTATGTTTTAAGGAATCCCATCTATAAAATTTTCGAGGATGGGCTTCACACAGAGAGGTTACTGTTATCTACACTAATATTATAAAGAGGAAAGATTTGTATTTTTGTATGTTACGAATAAACTCAAAAAGTACTGGACCGATTTTAAAAATTCTTTCACCATTCGAAAGCTACATTATCTACGAGTAACATAGGCTAAATTTTATTTTGGGAAAAAAATAGGGATCCTTATAATGTAACCCAAGGTGTAAAAAAATTACCTAAAATATTCTTTACATCGCGTGCGCTGCGAAAACTATGGACAATAGAGCAAAGTGAAGTACTACAGTTTTATAAAGGACATCAATATCTACAATAAAGTCCGCGATAGCATATGTCTAACTATTATAGTTAGGCCACAATAAGTGTTTTTTTATTTTAAAAATTTAATTGAAATACCGCCGCACAGTGGGACGAAAATCAGCTTTCATAGACATAGGAATGTTAATTCATAAATATCGCTGTTTTTGTTGGATATGGCTTTTGTTTACAGTAACTAAGCCTACATATGTAAAAAAAAGTAATTGGGCATTTATGCGAATGATTTATATTGTTTTCGAGAAAAAATTGTATGGAGCTTTCTTGAAAAATCCGATTTTCTACGGACCTGCAAGTCAAACCGTAATATCCTTCTAGGGAGTGTTACTACTAATTATTTGTAATTTTTTGACATATCACATACAACGGTTACTTCTGCAGAATTTTTTTTAAAAATCGATATGTGTGATCCTTTTTTTATTTAATTTTATTGCATTGAGTTTTTTAAACACTAAGTACTAATTACATTTTATTACCTTTCTGGTGTGAATAAGTGATATTAACTAAGTAAACAATTATATTTTCTAATAGAACATACCAAAAAAAATTGTTATTGTTATTTTATTCTGAAAAGTGATTAGGTAATTAGGTAGGTTATTCTGAAAAGTGATTGGCTAATTAGGAATGAATTCTAGTAATAATAAAGAAGTAAAGATATGAGCACTAATTAACTATTATTAAAGAGAGTAATTAAGAAATCGTCAATTTGCTAATCATTTAAAATCAGTCCTATAACAACTATAAATGAACAATATTTTTAACACATAATTCAGTTTATTTCAAACTTTTGTGCTGTTAACATTAAATCGTAATCCCGAACTGTGAAATATTTAAAATGGAAAGTCTGCGTACCAATTTAGACTTGTTTGTTGTGCTGAGAAGGGAAGGTACTTCATTCGATTATGAAGTATTGTTTAGTGCAGTTGTAAATCGACTTGGTGATAGCATTTCGGACGAAGATCGGGTGACACTTAAGGAATTTTGTCGAAGATTCACACGTGCTGCATCACAAAGATGGCAGAAATCTCACCGCATTCTGGATACATTCAGAAAGCAGTACGAAAATTGGCTTCAGTCTAATGTCGATTGGCCAAGTTGCGTGCCAATCAGTATGGTCATGCCACAATCCAGTGAAGAAGAACAGCCAGGACCTAGTGCACTTTCAATCTGTCCAGGACCATCGACATCATCTATTGGGACAATGACAAAAACATCAAGGAAAGCATTTGAAGATCTTGGAAGCAAACAAAAGAAGAGAAGGTCTGATGATCACAAAAATGAAAATCCAAATGAATTGGCATATTCCGCTGCAGTTCTTTTAAAGGAAGAAGGTCGTGAAGATATCGCATCTGTTATCGAATATATGTTGAAGAATCCAGAAGCAGCAACAAAATTTAACGAAATGATTAACAAACCAGTTAAAAAAGTTATCTTTACTCCAGAAAAAGCACTAGGATTGCTTCTTTCGCTGAAATTGTCAAAGTGGCAATATATGACGCTGAGAGAGACTACCATCCGAGAGGGTGCAACTGACATTTATCCGTCATATTATAAAGTACAGCAAGTAAAAAAACAGTGTTACCCTAGTAAGCAATCAGTGACTGTAACGGATTCATCAGCAAGAATTACGCTTCAAGCATTGCTTGACATCACAGTGAAGAGGATCCTGGAAAGTCTTCCTGAAAGTGTGCAAAATAAGGACTTAAAGTTAATATCCAAGTGGGGCTTTGATGGTGCTTCGAACCAAAGTCGTTATAAACAGAAAATGGATGGACAACAAGAAGATTCAAGCATATTTATGACGTCCTTGGTGCCATTAAGCCTGACTGATGGAGACGAAATTTTGTGGTTGAATCCCAAGCCATGCTCAGCGTTATATTGTCGTCCAGTGCAGTTCACATTTATTAAGGAAAGTGAAGAAGTGGTCATCAGTCACAAAAAGCAAATGGACGACGAAATTAAGTTGCTTATCCCCACTGATTGCAACAGAAACAAGGTGAGCCATCAACTTAAGATGACAATGATTGATGCTAAAATTTGTACGTATCTTTCGGAAGCCAGATCGAATGCATCGTGTTATCTCTGCTTAGCTAAGCCTACAGAGATGAACCGCTTGGATATTGCAACGTCAAAAACAGTGAACAGTGATGTATACGAATTTGGACTATCATCGTTACACGCTCGTATAAATACGATGGAATGCCTTTTACATATTGCATACAGACTGGACTTCAAAAAGTGGGCTGCACGAGGACAAGAGCACAAGGATTTGCTAGAGAATCGAAAAAGAATAATTCAAAATAAATTCAAAGATGAACTCAATCTATTGATTGATATTGTGAAACAAGGCTCAGGGACAACAAATGACGGGAATACAGCAAGAAGGTTCTTCGAGTTCCCCGATATAACTGCAGCCATCACTGGGTTGGATGAAGAGCTAGTCAGAAGATTTGCTGTTATTCTTCAAGCAATAACATCTGGAGAGGTAATTGAGCTAATGAAATTTAAAGAATATGCACGTAAAACTGCAGAAAGATACGTGGAGTTATATGATTGGTACCATATGTCATCGACCGTTCATAAGCTGCTGATACATGGTGCAGACATAATCGCCAATAATAACATTGTTCCGATAGGTAAGCTTTCAGAAGAAGCCTCAGAGGCCCGCAACAAAGACTTTAGGAGATTTCGGGAACATAATTCGCGAAAAATGTCCAGGCAAGCTTCAAATGCCGATATATTAAATATGCTGATTCTTTCGTCTGATCCATTAATCTCTTCTCAAAGACCGAAATTGGAAACTAAGAAAGGTAAGGATTTCTTCGCTGAAACTTTAGAATTGATCAAGTTTCCAGAATCTCCATTTGAAGTTGTAGATATGTCCAATTTGGAACCTGATTCTGAATTGGGATCAGATGAAAGCGATTTTGATTAATTAGTAGATAAGTGCTTGTTGTATTTTTATTTTATTTTTTATACATTTTTTTATCATTTAAGGAAATTTTTTATTGCCCTGTACAAATTTTTCTGATCACAAAACATGGGGTCTGTTGACTTGCATCAGCTCCCCTCCCACAAACTTTAGTTAGTAATGTTATTTTTTTCTTTTGTAACTCTAGTCTTTAAGAGGCCTTGTTTGTAGAGATAAATAGACATTTTTATTTATTTATTTCTTGTATTGTTTTGTATAGTATTATCATACATAAGTAGTGTGTAGTAGGAGAGTTTAATTTTTTATTAATAGTTCTTTATTTTTATTTGAATATTATACTGGGTGTTAGGGAACCGCTCCCGAAAACGAAGACAGGCGATAGTACTAATGACACCTTTGATGATGGGACGGAAAAAAAGTCGATCCTGATTAAAAAAAAATCATATTTTTAAAACGTTTTATTAGCATTATTTACGCTCCATCATGTTAGTACAGCTAAATGAAACGGTAGTTTCATAAAAAAACCACTACTTTACTTTTAAAAAAAACCCGCAATGAAACACAAAATCAAAAACAGCTGATGCTCCGATCAACGAACGCACGGGCGCATGCGGCGCGGCGCGGCCGCGCGGCCTCGCCGGCAGCTAGCGATCACACAAGGTCACAAGTAGGTACTTATTTACAACATTTGTCTAAATAACTAAATTATCTACTTTGCCACTGTGTTAGTCTTTACCTAGCCACTTTCTTTCGAATTCACCGGTTGAATAAAATAAGTACCGGGTTCGATTCCCCGCTAATGAAAAAAATCCTTAAATAAAGTTTTAATAAGGGTAGAGTCATGATTTTTAATCCATCGTGTAAGTATGTTTAGTATTCTCATTTATGCAGTTATCTACGATCTATTCAGATCAGTTCAGTAATAAGTTATTAAAAAAAATTAGTTATGAAACTGCTTACCGATCTAAATCCTCCGTGGCCTTATGAGATGCGGCTCAAATTGTGCCCCGTTCATTTCGAGGCAGATTTGAGCTCGGCGTTGCGTCTCCATATGCAGGCGGGGCATCAACGTGGGGTCTTCGACACAGTCCGCACGTAGTTTGTCGAAAACATTTAATATCCTTTGGCGCATTTCGTTAGCACTATCACACTCACGATTAAAAACTCTTTCTTTCACATACCCCCACAGAAAGAAGTCTAAAGGGGTCAGATCGGGTGAGCGAGGTGGCCAAGCGTGCGGTCCTAGTCTGCCGATCCAGCGATCATCAAACAGCTCGGTGAGGCGCTCACGGACGAACCTTACCACGTGTGGAGGTGCACCGTCATGCTGAAACCATGTGCGGCGATATTCAGCCAATGATAAGTCGTCTAAAATGCCCACCAACTCTTCATTTATGAAGTTTAAATATCGCTCTCCGTCAAGTCGCTGTGGCAGAAACACTGGCCCTAGTATGCGATCCTTAAATAAACCTGCCCATACGTTAACCGACCATCGGGTTTGGTGCCCAGTTTGTAGAACAGCGTGCGGATTCACCTCGGAATACACATGTGTATTTCTTCGATTCCACAGTCCGTTTCTGGTAAATGTTGACTCATCCGTCCAGATGACGTGCTCAACGAAACCAGGGACACGTTGTTGCTGGTATAATAACCAACGGCAGAAATCTCGCCGGCGGTCGTGATCACCAGGTACCAAAGCTTGCACTTTGTGCACTTTGTATGGCCGCATTCGGTTACGCTTTAACACCTTGTGAACTGACCAGTGTGACACACTTGTTCCATTTCCATGCCTTAACAATTTAGCGATACTTCGTGTACCTAAGTGCGGATACCGGCGAACGACATCCAAAATGCGCTCCTCGGACTGAACAGCCACCTGACTTCCACTTCCTGCCGCTAGTGGGGCTGGGGCAATGGGCCGATTTTCCAACACTCGCTGAAATGCTGCTGTTATCAGACGAGAGTCAGCCGGATGTCGAGCTGTCGGGAATCTCTCTCGGTAAATTCGCAATGCACGCGAAGCATTCCCGTGAGCTTCTCCAAGGCACATTAACATGTTACCGTATTCACGAGCACTATAAACGTACGCGTTAGGCATTATTAAAATTAAAAAAATAACAAAAACAACACAAACTTAACAAGAGACACAAAATGTAACAATAAAATATTAACACGTAGAAATTAATTAACAATACGATTGAACTAGTATCTGTCGCTCATGCGCACATGAAAGTCGAAATGAAACTGACTGAAACTGTCTCAAAAACTAAAAATACTAAGCTTAATACTCAATACCGCCAAAACAAACCGCTTCTTTGCGGTGAGCCGCGCCGCCGATCAATTTCACAGATCAATAAAGCGGTTAGACATTCCCAACTTTTATTTTATAAGCTTAGTTATCCCTACTGACTAGTCTTTTTATGGAATTTAGAAGTTATAACTCTATTATTTAATACAACTACAATCAATTGTACCCTGACGTAACAAGAAGCTCGTTACTATAAAAATCATATTAGAATATTAAATTAACGTAATTAGATACTCACGTACACAATTATAAATACTATTTAATTTTTTTCTTTGATTTTGTACAAGAAATTAAAAATGAAATGGTACAGAATAATTTGATAGTTAAAATTAATTGCAATTATGATCCACAGTTAATTAATCTATCAGAATGAATTTAAAATAGTATTCTTATACTTTATGTTAACAGACTTTCCGTTTTTATTCCGTCCAATATCATAATTTGAACACAGGTAGGTACGTAACAACTATCTAAAATTACTTGCATTTTTTATTGTGAACGCCGCCTCTAATTCTTTTATGGCGCCTGCAAATTTTGTACCTACAAGATTGTAAAAGGTTGTGCCGCGCCGCCGCACGCGCCGCCGCCGCGCCGCGCCGGCGAAAATGCGAAAACCTAAAGTGTAGTAGTACTGTATGTAATACATACTGCATTATTTCGTACCGACTTACCGAGTTAGAACAATTAGGATAATTTTACGGTGTGTATTTCTGAATCTTATTTATGTAATTATCAATCTGTTATTTTATAATTGTACCTATTCAATAAAATAAAATAAATAAATAAAACGCAGTAGTGACAATAATTAATTTAGTATGTGCACATTCTACGCTATGGTTTCTTTAGAATTGTATTTGGTTTCAATTTGCACCTTATTTCATAGGGCCACGGACCATTTAGATCGGTAAGGTGTTTCATACCAATTTTCTTTATAAACAACTTTGTTATGAGCTGATTTGATACCTACATAACTTAATAAATCAGAATACTAAACATACTTACTAGATGGATTAAAAATCATGATCATCACCCATCCACGATTAACTAAAAATCATGATTATACCCTTGTTAAAACTTTATTTAAGGATTTTTTTAATTAGCGGGGAATCGAACCCGGTCCTTATTTTATTCAACCGGTGAATTCGAAAGAAAGTGGCTAGGTAAAGACTAGCACAGTGGCAAAGTAGATAGGTTAGTTATTTAGACAAATGTTGTAAATAAGTACCTACTTGTGACCTTGTGTGATCTAGCTAGCTGCCGGCGAGGCCGCGCGGCCGCGCCGCGCCGCGTGCGCCCGTGCGTTCATTGATCGGAGCATCAGCTGTTTTTGATTTTGTGTTTCATTGCGGGTTTTTTTTTTAGTAAAGTAATGGTTTTTTTTATGAAACTACCGTTTCATTTAGCTGTACTAACATGATGGAGCGTAAATAATGCTAATAAAACGTTTTAAAAATATGATTTTTTTTTAATCAGGATCGACTTTTTTTCCGTCCCATCATCAAAGGTGTCATTAGTACTATCGCCTGTCTTCGTTTTCGGGAGCGGTTCCCTAACACCCAGTATAGGAAAATGTTATATAGTATACATTTTTTCATTTTTTTAATCAAGTGTTTTTGATATTTTTTGTCATAGTATTTGATATTTAAGCTCATTTAAATAATTTAATAAGCTAGCAACAATAAATATATGATATTTATAAATGAACAAAAGTATAATTATTTACTGCCCTCACTTCTCATAACTTATTAACTCTACAACGTGTCTGGGTTGCATGCTCTTACAAAATGATAATACACAATTTTTATCACTCATTTAGAGAATATTTAGAGTGGATGCCGAAAAATTAAGCTTTAAACTAAATAAAAAATGTACATTATACTTAACGATTTTTAAAAAAAATTCTGCAGCTGTAACCGTTGTATGTGATATGTCAAAAAATTACAAATAATTAGTAGTAACACTCCCTAGAAGGATATTACGGTTTGACTTGCAGGTCCGTAGAAAATCGGATTTTTCAAGAAAGCTCTATACAATTTTTTCTCGAAAACAATATAAATCATTCGCATAAATGCCCAATTACTTTTTTTTACATATGTAGGCTTAGTTACTGTAAACAAAAGCCATATCCAACAGAAACAGCGATATTTAAGAATTAACATTCCTATGTCTATGAAAGCTGATTTTCGTCCCACTGTGCGCCGCTAGAAAAGGCTCTTTATTTGTATCTTGGTATTAATACTTATCAAAATAAATTAATTGAAATTCAAGACTGCTTCAATACCTATAAATAACTTTTTAAATTATTCAATTCGGACATTCCATTCGAAAGATATCACGAGTTTAATCATTTAAGTAAGTATTAGAAAAAAGTTGTATACGAATATAATAAAATCAGTGCCACTTTGAACTCCTCCTGACGGGTATACCGATTTGGTTGAAATTTTTTGTGTGTCTTCAGGTGGATCCAAGAATGGTTTAGATTCACAATTGGTCCCGGTAGGTGGCGCTGCTGTCGATATGTCACCATATTTGTTTATTAATTATAGAGCGGTACGAAGTTCGCTGAGGCAGCTAGTAATTGATAAATAAATAAATAACGCCGTACCCAAACCCCAACGCTAGGATGTCCTCTATCGTCGGTGTCATAGATAACACATAAAGACAAGAACACACACTGAGACCGAAACAAGAAGTTTGAACTCATGTTCAAATTTCCTGTGTCTGCCTGTGGCTTCGCAGCTCCTAAACGATTGGACTGAATTAGTTTTTTGTTTGAACGCTGACGTGATCGATATGGTTCCTAGCTATAAATTACGAAGATCTGTTCAAACGTTTGATAATCATCAGCTCATAACTGATTTTCTAAGTCGAGGGGGTTTTCATCATCATCACCATCATCGCAACCCATAACTGTCCCACTGCTGGGCACGGGTCACACAAGGTGAGGGGTAGGTACAGGCCATAGTCGTTATGTAAAACCCCTTATTTTCATAACTAGTGGTGAGCACATAGTTTGTGTTCATCACTTTCTCGTCATAAAAATGAAGGCATCCCATAGTCCACTGTAAGAGTAACACTCTTTGATCCTCTTTGAACTGGTGAAGCCTTTGTTTATGATCAGGATTACAGGAAATTCTCCCGAGCTGTCGAATTACCGGTTGCTAAGAATGTTCAAGGGCCCGTCTTCAAATAACTAATGTGATATTATTTTCCGTACGTACCTACATTATATCAATGAGTGAGCGGGGATTTGGGCAGGATTATAATATTATCGTAATTATATTAAGAACGGATCAACGATATTAAATGGCAATCATAATGACACTAATAAATTATTCTATATCAATAGCCAAGAGCACTAACAAGCCCTATGGTGGTAAGGATGAAGTCTGTCTGTCTGCCTGTTACAGGGCGCTATCTCTTGAAAGGAGATAAGTAGACATCTGAAATTTTGACCAAATGCGTGTTACTGCGCTATCACATCAAAACTAGATCCCAAAGGGGTCACCATACAAGTACCGGCACGCACTTGACCGGTTTTTGAAGTCTAACATTTAGAGAGTGCGCGCACGGGGGACATTTGTCTGCTTGACATAAAAGTTTTTGTCTTCGTCGCGTCGCGTTTCTAAAGTGGGGTGCGCTCACGAGGGCGACAGTGACAAAACTTTTTTGATATGGAAGCGTCATTAGAACTACGATCTGGCATGCTAAACATGCGCCATCCGTATCGTCAATGTGAACGGAGAGTGACAATTTTGTCACCGACGCCGGTAGGCGGACATAAGTCACCCAGTTGTCGCGTCGTAACGTGCGCGCACCTCCATACATATCCAAGGACTTTGTAAGAGCGACGAAACAGTCACGGCGACAAAAGTCCCTCGTGCGCGCACTCTCTTACGGAACCCAAAACGTGGCACAAGACGGACTTGCTCATTTTTTCTGTTTAATAAAATGCGGATTTTATCGCGAAATTTCAGGTCAAAAATATGTGAGTTTGGCGTTCGTTTGTTTTGTAAGGGGCCCGCTGTTTGCGGATGTGTTCGAGTGGAGTTCGACCTTTACAGCGCTTCTCTTTGTTTGGGAGTTACGAGTCGAGTGTATACCTTTTTATAGATACATATAACCAGAGATGGGCGAAATATAATCATGTTTACGGATTACGATTACATTTGGAGGCACGGTAATGCCCCCGTGGCTACTCCCACATTATGCCCAATTCTGCATATAGCCTCCTGTAAGTGGTGATCATAATGTACCTAGGCAGAGTTTTGTTTTTTTTACAGTTGGAACTTTTTTTGTTTAATTATTCATTAGAAATAAATAAAAATATCTTTTGTTTTATCATTTTTAAGCGAATTTTGCATTATAACAACTGTTGTTTTTTCTCATCTACAGTTGGCGTAATTAACACACTACTTATCAAATTTTATCCGAGAAGCACTTTGGCTAGCCAGATAGGCGATAACAACGGCTCATTTCATTTTTAAATATTAAAAATATCTCCTTCTGAGATCATAAATTGGAACAAAAGGGAGCGCCAACGGGACGGTATCGTACCACGAGACACTCGGCCCGATAACAAGGCCTCGTTATTTGGCCTTTCTCGTGTCCACTCGGATGGAAACATTGTAATTCGGTTGAAAGAGGGAATTTTTGTCACAAGCGAGAATTTGCTTTGAGTGGGCGAAAAAATTTGAATGGAAGTTGTTCTTAGACGATATTGTTCTTTGTCTCTGATGACGGGAGAAAAAATAGCATTAAGATTTCATAATTCCTGGCGAGCGGTCGTTAATATTGAAATTTCTAGTCGAGAGAAATTAACTATAACAACATTTTGTAATGAGATTATACCCAAGTTAAAACAATTTAATTCTACTGTACTACTGTGTGTAATACCGAACACGAGCTTCAAATAAGCGATTGGTGTTACCCAGTACGGCTTGGATTGGTGTACCCGGTGCGGCTATGTATGTACCTACCTACCTACGAGTATGCGTAAACCATTTTGCGTACGCGTATTGCAGAGTGGACAATCCTGTATTCTACATAATTCAGTAGATAATAATATAATGTAGTTAACAGGCTTTAGCGGATGACTACTATAGTACATCGACTACCCAGATGACGCTATGGTTGTGGTGTAGAGCCGGTCACTCTTTTAGAGGCAACCACACCATCTCAGTCCTCAAGGGTAGCAACAACTAACAGGATTAATGTATACAAATATGTGCTTAACATTTGATACCAATATTACATATCGCCACGGAGTTCCAGGTAGGCAGGTGTGACAAACCTTGTCGATATTAATATTTGACAAAACGGCCGACGGCATGCGCATTATGCATGAGGTGCGTCGTAATGCCCAGCGAGGGGTTTATGATCAATACCACCCTACGCCTACCGATACCTACCTCTTATATTCACGTACCTATTATAATTTCAAGATTCGCGAAGGGATGTAAAAGAATATCACAATGTCATTAAAACTCTCGTAATTAATTTTAGTTACAGCAAAATAATAACCTATTAAACCAATGACAAAAATTGACAAATAACTTATGTTAAATAGTATTTGTACTATTTTGGCTTACTTTTATCTCAGGCATAAAAATTACGTACCTGCAACAAATAAATCACATCATTAGTTCTATGTACAAACATCGGGTTACAGAATAAATAATGTTCATATGGAAATGTATAAGTACTAAACTCAGGTTAATATCAGTAAAATTAGTAGTTCATGGCAGAGAATTCATTTTAGGTAGGTACCCGCTATAAGACAGTAAACTAACGACAACAATAGGTATTGAAACGTTAACGTGTCATCAGATTCAGAACCTATTTTTTGTACTAAACAGCGGCTTAAATTAAATTACAAAATAATTGCACGATCATACGCTGAACGTTTTAAATGTTTCGGACCTCTACACACAATAGGGTTGGCAATTAGCAGTATTCGTCATTCGACATCTATTATTAGTTAGTTATTTAAAAGGGTTTTATTAGTTTTCTACTTTTTTGAGATTTGTAACTTTTTTATCGTTACTATGGTGGATGGTTACTATGCCGACTACCGTTCAAAGGGTCCTGGGTTCAAATCCCAGCGAGGCAGAAATTTGAATAATGAGTTTTGTTCTGTTCCTGGTCTAGGTGTGTGTGTTCTTGTGTTGTATGTTATCCATGGCACCCACGACACAGGGAATCCTAGTGTGGACTGTATATAGCCCCCCACACTGTGTGGGGCTATGAATGTATAGCATTATTATATTATTATCTTCCCACTCCAGCGTGATAGTCTTTTTGGTATTGGAGAGACATTGCGCGTAGTTACCGTGCTTTAATGCTCATAAGCAAGACAATCAGAAATAACTTATAATATTATTAGTAAGTATAATAACTATAAGATTGCTTTATATTTCTTTTTCGCTCCACAAAAAAAAATATGATTGTTCGCCTTACATGTAGGTATACTTCTCTATGTGGTTATCTAAGTATTAATGCAAACAAGCAGATTTTTTGTTAGCACACGACGCATGCTAAAAATTTCGTGTCGGTCACAATCTTACATATTTTTCGGCCAAGCCTTCATTCGCTTCGCGTAAGGAACTGCGTTCCAAAAGGGATTATTAAGCAAAAGGCAGACGCAACAGCTGGTGTCAGTATAAATTCTCCAGCACGTATAATATAACCCTACTAGAATCGAGTGTGGACCCTAATGGAGTTTTAATATATCGCACAATCAAAAGTTTGCTCAGTTTTAAATTGGGCGAAGTTGGACGGCTAAACCCGCCGGCTGCTCGCTTCAGCAAATTAGGGAAATTCCAGCTTAAAAGCGAAAAACGAATTTAAATTTTGTTTACTTTTGATTAAAGCAATCTTTTTTGTAGCGCAAAAGTTTACAAAGTGGTTGGTTTATGTGATTATTGGGTTGTCATAAATGTGTATGTTATAAGGATATGCGAGTGATAATGTGTGTTGTCCATGGCAGCCGCAATACAAGGAATTCTAGTGCGGGGCTATGAATATTTATCGTTGTTTTTTTTATTAATATTAGGCAGTACCTGTATATATGTATAAAGCTACAATCGTACTTAAATTACAACGCGTCCGTCAGAGACCAGAAATTACTTTAAGATATCAAATAACTTTTTCTACATTCTGAGAATTGTTCCAACAGAGATAATTGCTTTTGAAATAAAGGGCATGTCCACTAACACAATCAGTTTACTCTTAGAATAAGAATTACCTTACAAGACTATCCCGTCTTAATTTATACTTAAATACTACGTTTAAGTAATTTATGTACAGTAGATTATTCTTAAACTTATTTCCGTCAGGGATTATTCAATTTCTAAATTCCAACTAACACGGAGATAATACAGAGGTAATGAAGTTAGTCACAAGTGATCAATCATGAGATTGAGCGCCGCTACGCTCAATGATCGATGATCTGGAGCGCGTGTATTGCTTGTGAGGTTAGTCAGTTTATACAGAAATACTCTTAATACCTAGTGTAACCGTTTGGCCAGGTACTTTTGGAACGACAGCAAAACTTTGTCAAATTAAATTAAATTTTATGTGTATATATTTAAAATTAAACAGTTTGAGAGCCAGTACTTGAAGATGGCCAACCCTTAATGTCAGAAACTAGTATTTTTAGTTGGATAAACCACGATATTATCAGACACTGTCATAAATCTATAGCTATTGATTTTGATATAAAAATAACCGGTGAAAAAGTACCGCGCTCGTTAGAATTAAAATCAAAAATGATGTCTAATTTGAAGTTTAAAGTCATAAATCTTTGCAGGTGCATCTTAATGCAAGGTGTATGTGTGCTTAACTTGAAAACTAAAATCTTAATAGCACTCGAAGCAACTTAGCTAACTTCGCCACCGCAGCCGAAGCGGCCGAAAGCATCGCGACGGAGGTCTTTGTAAAATAATAACGTCCGAAAATTCGTGGGCAAAAGTTTGGCGAACTTCCCCAAACTTCGACAAACAACTCCGAGCGCTTTCTGTTTGCGCTTCGCTGAGGGATATTGTAATTAAGACCAAGTTGTTCAATTACTTAAGAAAATACTTTGACGTCCGAATCCCATTGGCCTCGAGCACTTACCGACAAATTGAATGATCATCCCACTTATCTTACAAAAATGCATCTGTTTGGTGTTATAATTGACAGCTATAATTATTGATTTTGCAAAACTTTATTTTGTTTTAATGAGCCCACCATACTGTTACAAGAGGTCATGGTCATGTTCTGCCAACAAAATTATGTTTGTATTGCATGTAGTTACGTCCCAAGTAAAATGTAAAAAATATAACGTTTTTGAATATCCTCATTAAGACCTATTATTCTATTAGACCTATTTCGTATATACCAGTAATGTAATAATTGGAGAAATATTTTTGTACATTTAAAAATAACGCTAACGCTACACACTCATAGCCCCACACTAGGATTCCCTGTGTCGTGGGTGCCATGGACAACACACAAGACAAGAACACACACACCCAGACCAAGAACGGAAATTTAAATTCATCTTTCAAATTTCCGCCTCGCTGGGAATCGAACCCAGGAACCTCGGAACGGCGATCCGGCGTGTTAACCATTGCGCCATCCGGGTCGCCAAAGTAATTTCATCAGTCTATACAGACAAATCCAGTCGGTTATAACTAAAAAAACCTTCAACAAAATCGTTACCCTCCAAACACATCAGCCCGGGATATCCACCGTGAGTAATGCGCATCTTCGCGCTCGGCGGGTTCCCTATTACGTTGCTGAACTACTTGCCCTAAGTCGGAGGCAGTATAACGAACTGGTGACCGATTTCCACATCAATAGAACTAATTTCGGTCTTTTACGTATGAAAAATGTTGCTTTGAGTGCTAGTGTGCCAGATTCAATAGCAAATGATATAATTTTTGGGTATTGCCAATTCAAATTCAAATTGTTTATTTATTATAGGTATCTATTATATTATTTTAAGGGGTATTAGAATAATTACACTAGAAACGAAGTCCGCGCGGCCGTTTTGAAGCACCTTAATTGGAGTTAGAAATGACTCCAAACACCGGGCAGCTCATGTCAACGCACGCCAAACGTGTCTCGCGAAAAAAACAATTTGACGATTTGTACAGTTAAATTGTGTCGCAAAATATCTGAAAAGCTATTTATGTATTATTGTATTATTGCTAAAACAGCCGAATCATTCCCCGTTTTCGGGAAAGTTTCGGTTTAGTGCTTCACTTTAGACAGAGCGCTTGTATGAAGACTGTCTTTCTATAGTGTTATTATTCTAAGTGATACCCTTATGAACGTCATTATTTTGTCATGCTAATGTTTTTAAACAGTACCTACAATACGATACGTGTGCACATAAATGCGAGTTTAGGTCACAGAGTGCTATGAAAGCTTTAACATCACGACTTGAAACAGCGAAAGAAAGAATATTACATTATGAGATATTTTATCATTAAATCCAAGACAACTATTTGGTTCTCCGACGCCAACATTCAACATTATTATGCGTGCCGCAAATGACTGGAACTGGAATAAATAAATATTCCGCGTCGGTGTCGTGCATGCTGAATGTGGCTGACTTCAGGTCAATGGGGAATTGGTTTCTACTAATTTAGTGGACGAATAGACTAACCAACATTGTAGTCAAATAGTACCTAACTTTTGAATATTAATAAATAATAAAAAGCCATTAATACTTATATTTAACAAAATATTCGACACTTGTTTTTGTTAAAGATAATTTTTGCCTCAAGATAATGTTACTTAGTTGTAAGAGTAGTAGGTATGCCACTTTTCAGAAAGATCATCTAGTGGCAAAATAATTTATTACTGGAACAACCATGTTTAATTTTAGTACACAAAACATCAAAGAGATGGCGCTGTATAAAATTACTTGCGCTGTCTTTCAGAGTTTCAAAACTTAACCGATAGATGTCGTCAAATGCTAGCTAAGTTCGTTAATATAACACCAACTTTCAATAGATGTCGCTGCCACCAATATTAATTTGAGAGCCATCTATTGACACTTACATAAAGTTACGTTGTGATTGGCACGGTTACTAGTGCAATATTATTGCATGATAAAGTCTAACTCTTTTACTCCGAAAATATGTTACTTAAGTTCTAAAACACATAGGCATAGAATTAAACTTGGTAATACCTTTAACAGATGAGGATCCCTTTCTGCCGCATCCAGCAACGACTCCGCTTCACTCAGCCAGGCTACGAATTTTTCCAGAGAACGGTCAAAGTTCTGCAGCGATGATACCGCTGAATGTAGCGCTTTTCCACGAGCAACAATGCTGCAACAATTATTATTATGATTTTAGTTAATTATAGTTTTGGTAATTAAAGTACGTAACCATACAGACGATACCACACATAGAAATTCAGTACTTCAGCCCCAGTTAAGTTTCGAAAATTTCAGCGCACGAAATTAGGGGCATCTGTCTTTTTTTAGTATTTACGTAACTTCACTATTACGTATTTCACGTAACTTAAACAACTGCATCGAAATACTCACGTTAAACGATACCTACATAATATCGTGAGTACCTACTCATTTTATATAAAAAATAAGCGCAAAAAAAATTAAAATCGTACGTCGTGTTCAAACTTACTATGAATGAATAATTCACAATTATTTGTTTTTATTACTTACTTCTTTGTCAACATGAAATCTCATAATATTATATTCCTAAATAGAAGGCTGATTTTAATTACGCTTTTTTATACAACTTACAGCTTTTTTAGCCACAAAATTATTGTCGCGTCCTCTATGAAGTGTAGGCTGTATTTAATTCATTTTCATTCTGAACTCTTCCGATAGATGGCGTTAAGTGACTAGATGGCGGTAACGTCGTCACGCCTTTAGTCACAAACTCAAAAGTTGTCCCATCGCATCGCTAGATGGCGATGATTGCAGATAAATATTATTGTTTTCGATGACACATTACTTGCTTTTCACTATAGTATATTTCATGTTTTTTCAGCATTTTACTTTTCTGATTACTTACTACTACTTGTCACTTACTTATTATTAAGTTCGTTGTATCTGTGGTTGATAGCTTCGGTGGCGCGTTTGATGCGAGTGGTATCATCGTTTCGGTAGACCGCGATCAGGCGCTGCGTGAGCTGGCCGAACAGCTCGATCTGGTGTTTGTATTGGTGGACCTCAGCGTGGAACGACTGGAACAAGAGATTTATTAGGTTAGGACAAGAATGATGAATACATGCATTTCCGAGCCTTCCGAGCATTTCCGAGAGTGATTAAGTTAATCTTGGACTCTGAAAGCTGAAGCTAAGAATTAAATGGAGAGCTTCTGGCGTGGACGGAAGTAAAAACAGCCTGTGTGAGCGATGGCCTACGCATAAATTATTTCCTCTGCTTAAGCTGTATTTTTCTTGCTGATTATTTTGCAGCAAGCACCCAACAAAGTTGAAGTTTCGCTTAGTTTTCATTAGAGGCGCCCTCAATTCTAGATGACAATTATTTCGTCTTGCCGCTATACCCAAGACTTTATGGCCTACCAAGTTACCACGAAACACACTCCGCTAAACGCTAACATGTGTATGCGAGTTTCAATTCACATACGAATAATATCGCTACAGCAGAAATTTTGTAGCACACATCTTTAACAAGGTTAACACCTTAGAATAATTACACTATAGAAACGAAGTCCGCGCGGCCGTATTGAAGCACCTTAATTGGAGACAGAAATAGCTCCAAACACCGGGCAGCTCATGTCAACGTACGCCAAACGTGTCTCGCGAAAAAAAAAAGAATTATGACGATTTGTCCAGTTAAATTGTGTCACAAAATATCTGAAAAGCTATTTATGTATTATTGCTAAAAACATATGTTAACACACAACGTCCCTGAAATATCTGCGCCCCAAGCGGGAGTCATCTCGGGGCCTTTTGCTCTGAAGGTGGCTAATAGGTATAGCAATCGAGGTAAAAGTATACAATGAGAGCCGTCGTGCAGACACTCCATCACATTCTGGCTGGTCGTGTAAGGTATCGTTATGTACCTACGTGGTATATACCTACTTAAAACTGTTCATAACATTCTAGCATATCGTAACAAGAAATTATCGTACTTTATATAAATTATCTTTTGTAATTCTCCTTTGTTTACGCAGAAGACTGTTACATTTACTCGCCGGAGCCACTAATTATCCAAAAGGCAATAAAACTCTGAAATATAAGCTCATTATTTCTGGCCGATTCATTACTAGGGAAATACTAGCAATTAGGGAAATAATTACAGAGAAACCCTACATAGATACCACTACAGTTATAACGCTATCGTCTCCCTATCGCCGATGAACTCCGCTGGTCTGTTTTTGTGCAGATCAAGTTCTTGGTTTTAACTGATCTCTCTGATATTTTTTATACGATTTCTGATTTACATCACGAAACAAAGACGTGCATCGAATATATTGTAGTCAAATTTTACGTATTCTGAAAAATAGACATAGGATTATTATTCGCAAACTTTATTTCATGCCATTGTGTTACTTCAAAATAGTAAAAGCGTTACTGTTTAGCTATAGCTAACACCCACAACCCGAGAATAAACATTATCTGTCTCATAAATATCACAAGACCTTTAATCGATAACTAATTTAATACCCCTTGCAGGCAGGGCCATACCAACTAGGTTACTAGGTCGTAAACAAAAGTCTCCTCTGGTCGCCTATCTCTCACTCGCGTGCGGTGGGGCGCCCGCCACAGACAGGCCCGGGCTCGTCAGCGGGAAATTTGAGCGAGACTTCGTTAATTAAGATGCTTCTGTTTAGCTTAACATTCTCCGGGAACATCAGATTCTTATGTATTTCGTTACGAAGAATACCTTACATAAAGCTACGTAAAGCGCAGTAATAGCCACGTGGTTTGAACGTGGCCTCCCGAGCCAACCCAAGCTCCTCTTATTTTCATAAAGTGTGTGGTTGTGCTAGAATACAGTCGTAAATGAACAGTGGATAAGCGAAGTTCTGTTTTCCGTATACCCCGTGAAATGTTTTTTGTTGTTAATGGCCCTCAAACGAGCCCCCATGAAGCACCCAGACTGAACACGTCTTTGTTTTTAGGCTCAATAAGAAGGTGGTAGCCAGACTTCGTGAAAAAGATAATACCAGTAATAAAATGAATTAATTAGGTACATACATAATAGACGTTAATGTTTAACCTCAATCCCTTCTGATAGTTAGTGAAGAAGTCTAAGATTCACCTTCTGTTCCCGCAGCTGCATTTCCAGGACATCAGCGGTGTGTCCGGGGGGTGTCATGGCCGCCAGCCGGTTCTCCATCCTGGTGAGCCAGGCGTCAGCGTCCCGCCGCCGGGCCTCGTACCGCTGCGAGTCCCCCAGCATGGCATCCAGCTGGGCCTTGCGCTGGACCACCCGCGCGTTGGCCTCATCCCAATGCTCGCGGAGGGCTGTCACTGGAAAAGAGGAACGTTGATTTAAGGACCATTTTGGTTTGACTTTCTTTCTTAACTAGTTTTTTTTTGGACGACAATCAGTGCCTTTGGTGTTACTGACGTTATCGCGATAGTGAACACTGGCTTATAAAGCTCGTCTGCTCGTGTGCAGACTATTAACATTCGAAAACACTGCGAATTATCAGCAGTACCCCCTGATAATAATTGGTAATGTAGCCTTGGATGGTGAAGTGCTCTTTCTGAAAGTGTAACTAATTCTTAACTTTGCTATCTTTCCCTCAACTTTACGCTCATGCTTAAAATATTTTAGAAGATATAAGGTTTGTATATTTGAATAGTATGATATCAAACTGCACATATTTAGTGACATGCAACAAACATGCTTTTCTAAGAAACTTGTCAAAATTATTAATAATTTTAAAATAAAATAAAGACAACGATAATAATCTATTTCATTCAAAAAATAATCTGATAATTGGAGAAGTATCTTAGTACATTTTGTAACAATAACGGCCGATTTAACTTTCTTTTGACTGGCAATACCTAGAACAGTAGGTACTAACTATTATCACTAACAGTCCCTACTCTAGTCCTCATCTCTTCTAACATACTGATCAACTAACGTTCTTAATAACACCCTCTTCTAAATGGACTAACCCCATCCTAGTCACGATTGCAGTCTTGTTCTAGGTCGGTCACAGTAGTCATGGCGGCAGCGGAAGGTGGTGCTGCATGCTCGTTTGCTAAATTAATAAAACCAAGAATGGTACTGAGCACTTGCAACCAAGTGACGCATTTCATTGCCGAAAAAGGATCCTTATTCGCGGTGGTTTTTCTTTGTAACTCAATAAAGGTATTCTGCATAATCCTAAATTGTTTGCAAGTAACATTTTTCTTTAACATAAAAATTCGCTTCCGACCGCGGAAGCGGCAGGGAGTGCACACGGAACATTTTTCCTCAATTTATATTCCAACAAGCCGATGTGTTAGATATGTCGCGTCATATATCACACCAAGCGTGACACGTCATGCCGTATCAGTGAGTGTGTCCCGCTAGGCACACAGCTCGACACTTCATTATTCCTGACGCAGTGATAATATTACGACTGCTGTCACCCAACGTACACTAAATCAAGTTATGCGGCTTCCGCAATATAGCATTATCATAACCAATGATGTTATAAATAAAAAAGTAATAGTGTTTGAGCTATTGAGTGTATCAGGCGCTCCGATGCACTTTATCGCGTGATATGCACCCATCGCTGTCCAATCAGAAGCCAATATCACGTCATCGGCAGCCAATCGCGTGGCTTCATTAGACCTTACGCATGTTCTTTGTTCGATGTAAAAAATTTGCATTCACCGTCTTACGCACATTATGTACGCATTGTAAATCTGTCTGCAATTAAATAATATCGAACGAGATCGCATTTTTACTCAACTAAATTCTACGCAACGCAACATTTTTGGTCCTTCGAGCCGGATTCTAGAAAAGAATCAGAAGAGCATTATATATACGAGGAAGGCAAGCACCCACCAACTAGCAACTGTTAACCATCTGCAAACTGAACCATCTGGGAACTGTGAACCAACGCGCAAGAGGATCCAGGATACAGAAAACCAGTCGGGATTTAGCAGCTGCATTACTCAAAAAGGGTCTAACGACGGCAGTGTTTGTGGTCTGTGACGTGTTCATTCTGGTGTTTGCATACTGTAAGTACTTAGGCTTTCCTCATCATCCAAAATGTCTAAAAGCGATTCCGATAGAAGTAACGATAACGCTATCAAAAATTTAAACAAACTAAGAGGTTCAATTAAAGGTAGATTAACTGTGTTTAAAAATTATGTTGATACTTTGGGGGCCGTAGACATAAATTATACTCAACGAACAGAGCTAAAATTAAGGCTACAGGGGGCTAAAAACTTATATAGTGAATTTAATGACGTGCAAAACAAAATTGAGTGTTTACTCCCGGTGTCTGAGTTAGAATCGCAATTATTGGTTCGTGAGGAATTTGAAAACAATTATTATAGTGTCATAGCAAAGACCGAATGCATGATCAATGATGAGGAACCCGCCTGTGACAAGTCCTTATCAATAAACAGGTCATTTCAATCAGTTAAGTTACCTACTATCTCGCTTCCTACTTTTAACGGTGATTATGACCAATGGTTAGAGTTCCGTGACACATATTTAGCCCTCGTTCACAATTCACACGAAATCTCAGACATTCAAAAATTTCATTATCTCAAATCTTCACTTCACGGTAGTGCACAATTGGTTATCGACTCAGTTGAATTTTCGGCACGCAACTATTCAATCGCTTGGGAACTATTGTTAAACCGATACAACAACAGCAGATTACTCATACACAATCATGTTAAGTCTCTTTTTTCCATTCCTAGCGTAAAACAGGAGTCACCGTCGGTGATGAGAAAGCTAATTGACACAATATTAAAAAATATTCGGGCTTTAAATTTACTTGGTGAACCTACAGAACACTGGGATACTCTTGTTATTTATTTAGTTGTAACCAAGTTAGATCCCGCCACGGAACGCGAGTGGGAACGTTATAAAACTATGTTGATACCTCCTACCGCCGACACGGATACTGCGAATAAAATAAAACTAGACGATTTGATAACATTTTTAAGAAATAAAGCTGATATACTAGAAACTTTGTCTGCAACACATTCAAAACCTGGAATCTCACATTCATCTAATTTCAAACGTCATTCTATCACTCCACAAACACATTCAAAGCTACAGTGTAACGTAGTCACTAACAAGTTAAAATCGCGCACAAACTTTAATAATTCACGTACAAAAACTTGTTTACTATGTAACGCACAACATCCATTATATTCTTGCGATCAATTCCTTAACTTAAACTTGCACGATAAACTCACATTCATACAAAACAAACAGTTATGCGAGAATTGCTTGCATCCTGGCCATACAGTAAGTGAATGTCGATACGGTCCCTGCAGAAAATGTGATAAGAAACATAATTCTTTGATTCATCGCGACGGCCACGGGAGCGGCGCGGAGGTGCGCCCCGTGTCACTGCTGTCTGCTAATGAGGCGGATGGCCGGGAGCGCATCCAGCCGCGCGCGCTTGCACACCAGGTAAATAACACATCTGCAGCGGCCCATACGTTACACACACTCACGCATTCACAACCTGTATTGTTATCTACTGCAATCGTTGAGATAGCCGACGGAGCGGGCACTTATTATAAGATTCGCGCCGTTTTAGATAGCGGCAGCGAACGTAGTTTTATCTCGCAGCGTTTATGTAATAAACTTAATATACAATTAAAACAGTCTACTGCACAAATACATGGGGTTGGTAGTGTCGTCACCAAAAGCTCGCAAAATTGTGACGTACACGTTAAGGCAATCTGTGGAACGTTTAACATACGCATTTCATGTTTAGTTTTACCACATATTACTTCTAATTTACCAACTGTCTCAATTTATAAACTATACATTCCTACGCACATTCAACTTGCAGATCCTACCTTCTATCAAAGTCAGCCTGTCGACATGCTGATAGGGGCGGATCATTTTTGGAATATTTTAGATGAAGGAAGGCTGCGACTATCGAGTGGCCCCTTCCTTCAGAACACCAAATTGGGCTGGGTGGTGTCCGGTCCTCTTTACCAAGGCAAGCAGCTGTCGCAAGCCGTATCTTGTAATTATAGCACTCTAGACACGCAAGCTATAGATAAACAGGTACGTTTGTTTTGGGAGCTCGAAGAGTTGCCTAGCGATCGCAAGTCAGGGGATTCGCGCAGTGAGGGCGAACGTCAATGTGAGGACCACTTCGTACAAACAACAACGCGCAATGCTGATGGAAGGTTCTGCGTTCGTATCCCGTTTAAACAACCACCTGACACGTTGGGCGAATCATATTCTCATGCGGAGCGTCGTTTTTTAGCGCTAGAAAAACGATTAAATAGTAACCCCGCTTACAAAGAGCTATACCGAGATTTTATACACGAATACATACAGTTGGGGCACATGAGTCGCATTACAGCTTGTGGTGACCCTCATTACTTCATGCCACACCATGGCGTATTCCGTGAACACAGTACTACAACGCGCTTAAGGGTAGTATTCGACGCCAGCGCAAAGACGTCGAACGGAATATCCCTCAACGATTTACAACTCGTTGGAGAACCTTTACAAGGTGATTTAATTTCTATTTTACTCAGGTTCCGCGAAAACAAATACGTCGCTTGCGCTGACGTCGAAAAAATGTACAGGCAGGTACTTATCGAACCTGAACAACGTAGTCTGCAACTAATTTTGTGGCGTGACAGTCCGTCTGAGGAAATTGGTATATACCAATTAAACACTGTCACGTACGGGACCGCCTCTGCGCCATTTTTAAGTTGTAGGTGTTTAAAACAATTAGCACACGACTGCGACAATCCGGAGGTCGCAAGGA
The DNA here is from genome assembly GCA_905404295.2 of Ochlodes sylvanus. Taxonomy (NCBI): domain Eukaryota; kingdom Metazoa; phylum Arthropoda; class Insecta; order Lepidoptera; family Hesperiidae; genus Ochlodes; species Ochlodes sylvanus. Next base: position 10,650,171 of record FR990144.1, read on the forward strand.
TTATAAATAATGAATTTTACGTAGACGATTTGATTTGTGGAGAAGAAAGCATTGACAAATTATTATTACTATGTGATGAAACCGCGAGCACTTTAAATAAAGGATGCTTTCCCCTTCGCAAGTGGATTTTTAACTTCGATCACGGACATTATGTAAACAACAATACTGTAAAGGAACTATCCTTAGGTGAACACGCACATAGCAAAACTTTAGGTGTAGGCTGGCATAATAAATCTGATTATATACATTTTAATACACGTTTTGAATATTCTAATGATGTTAAACCGACTAAACGCATAATTTTATCCGTGACATCGCAAATTTTTGACCCTCTCGGTCTGTTAAGCCCTGCAATAATAGTTCCAAAAATTATACTCCAAAAATTATGGGTATTAAAATTAACTTGGGATGAGGATGTACCTAGCGAGATCGCACAAGCGTGGTTTACTTTCGTAAATAATCTTTCGATTCTCGATAACATAAGAGTACCGCGTTATGTTTTTTGTGAGGAATTGGTTCACTTTAAAGAATTGCACATATTCACTGATGCGTCGCAGGTAGCTTACGGTGCGTGCGCTTATATTCGTAGTGTTAATGAGAGATCCGCTGTGACAGTTCGGTTGTTGTGTTCAAAGGGCAAGGTCACACCGCTCACTCCCACAACTATACCAAAGCTAGAGTTGTGTGGAGCTCGTCTGGGCGCGCGCCTATATTCTAAACTCAACGAATCACTCAGAGGTCATTTTGATAAAGTGATTTTCTGGACGGATTCGACAATCGTTTTAGGCTGGTTACGAATGTCACCTAATCTATTAAAAACATACGTTCAAAACAGAGTTGCAGAAATACACGACCTTACAAAAGATCATTTATGGCGTCACGTCAAGGGCCGTGACAACCCTGCTGATCTCATCTCGCGTGGAGCGCATTTAGACGCATTGGCTAATTCTAAGTTATGGTGGAATGGGCCTGCATTCCTCCATGAACCTTATTATGATTCCTCTTACGCAAATATAGATTCGAATCTCACTGAATTACCCGAAACCAAATCTAACGCCGTAGTACTAGCTTCTAATCAAATTACTAACGACTCGCTATTTACATTTTCGAGATTCTCTCAGTTCAGTCGCATGCAGCGTGCTGCCGCATATGTTCTTCGCTTTATATACAACACACGCATTAAAGAAAAGCAAGGGCGGCGACACGGCGCACTGACCGACGAGGAGCTGAGGGAATCTATACTGACACTCGCGCGCCTCTCGCAGCGCGAGGCCTATCCTGATGTTTACGAAACCTTGATTAACAAGAAATCATTGCGCAATACTCACCATCTCATGAATTTAAATATTTTTCTAGATAACCGAAACATATTACGCGTAGGTGGTCGCATTCTCAATTCATCTTATTTTAATTTTGACAAAAAACATCCAATTTTACTATCAACAAAACATCACTTTACAATATTACTTTTTAGACATGAGCACAAAACATTACTACACGCAGCTCCACAGTTACTTTTATACACGCTTAGAGAATCATGGTGGCCGGTGGGTGGTAGAAACTTGGCTCGAACAATAGTACACAAGTGCGTTATTTGTACTCGTTTTCGAGCGAAAACTTTGAAACCGCTCATGGGCAACTTACCTGCTGAACGGTTACAACCAGGTTTTCCTTTCATGAAATGCGGAGTAGATTACGCAGGACCTGTGTTCATACTTAACCGTAGAGGTAGGGGCGCGAGATTGATCAAATCTTATATATGTCTGTTTATATGCTTTGTCACCCGTGCCATACATCTTGAATTGGTTAGCGACTTGTCTTCAGGGGCTTATTTACTTGCGCTTAAAAGATTTATATCGCGTCGCGGAAAACCAAGCGAAATATTCTCAGACAACGGGAGAAACTTTGTGATTTTTCAAAATTTCTTAATTCATGTTCCGAACACATTAGGGATTACGTAGCCTCTCAGAGCATAAAGTTTCAGCTGTTACCACCGTATGCTAGTCATTTTGGAGGATATTGGGAAGCTGGGGTCAAAAGTTGCAAATACCATTTGCGACGCGTCATTGGCAACGCGCACTTAACGTACGAGGAATATAATACGGTTTTAATTCAAATTGAAGCCGTATTGAATTCCCGTCCTCTCAGTCCGTTATCGACAGACCCAGGCGATCTGCAGCCACTCAGCCCGGCTCATTTCCTGGTCGGCCGCTCCCTGACAGCTCCGGTCAATGAAGACCTAACTGATAAGCCCATCCATCTTCTCACGCGATATCAACGGGTAGAGCAGATGCGTCAACATTTTTGGACTAGGTGGTCGAAAGAATATGTATCTGAACTTCAGACAAGGACAAAATGGAAGCAAAATACAGAGGACTTATCGCAGCATACCCTTGTTCTGATTAAAGACGAAAATCTCCCACCGTTGAAATGGAGTCTTGGACGCATCATCAAGACGTTTCCAGGTCGTGACGGCATTTCGAGAGTAGCAGACATCAAGACATCGACCGGTGTAGTTCGCCGTGCATTCTCAAAAATTTGTCCATTACCAATTAGTGAAGACGAAGGTTGGAAGACTAGCTGCTTCCAAGGCCGGGAGGATGTTTGAGCTATTGAGTGTATCAGGCGCTCCGATGCACTTTATCGCGTGATATGCACCCATCGCTGTCCAATCAGAAGCCAATATCACGTCATCGGCAGCCAATCGCGTGGCTTCATTAGACCTTACGCATGTTCTTTGTTCGATGTAAAAAATTTGCATTCACCGTCTTACGCACATTATGTACGCATTGTAAATCTGTCTGCAATTAAATAATATCGAACGAGATCGCATTTTTACTCAACTAAATTCTACGCAACGCAACAAATAGATTTGTCACTAGAGCACGAAAAGTGGGGCAGGCAATTTCCCCCAATTAGCGTACCAACTAGCCTAATCGTTGGCTATTAACGCAAAAACAGTAATTATGATGTTGAATATTTTTGGTAAATTGTTAAAAACGATAAAAAAGTCCTCGGAAACTCATCGAGCCGAAACCTCAAGAAGTTTCATTGACGACATAAAAAGAGTTTGTAATTTAACTTTCGTCAAGTGAACTGTTTGTTCCTTAGAGAAAATAAATGTTTTGAATTGAATCGTTTTGATAAAAATATAGGAACTTTTTAAGACGCTTTTATTAGCTTGAGACGTCCATATGTTAGTATGTTTGTATGTAACAGAAACTTTGAACATGATTTAGATCCCCTTCAAAACGTCGGATTAACTCGAAATTTACTATCCAAAAGACACTCCTACTACTACTACACTAGACACTCCTACTACCATGCATTTGTAATAAGGTTCTCTTTAAACTGTCAGTGGTAAGAATATCAACTACTTATAATTTTCTAGATTATAGATCCATGTGTGTTCTGTTATTTCCAAGGAACTTATGGAATTTTTCCCACAAATTAAGAAAATTCTATTCCACTATAGTCGCTTCGCGACAGAACTACTGGAAATAAATTAAATAATATGATTTTAAACTTAACTTTTTGAGGATTATGCACATCTTAAATCATGGTAAAATGAACACAATACTCGTAAATTCTTGAATTTGTTAATATTTGAATGACGTAATCTGAAATAAAATCCTTACAGCGATCAGCTAGTGAATACCAAAATCTTCTCTCACATACAATTTGAGCAGTCTCTGTACATTGAAATAATAACGTAGAACAGTGGCAAGCTTCCCACGGTCTGAGCTAACCGAATCTATTCGTCGGGGATTCCTAACACAACACACGCCGAGGAATTTGTTCACCGGATGCCGGGTCCGCTCCGGTCCGTCGCATGTCGGTCCGGCGCCGGTTAATGGATCTTTGTAGTACGATCTTCTCTAATCAGATAGATGCGACTACATTGTTCATGTAGTACTAGTAAGCTCAGTTACTACACTACATCATTGTTTCGGGAACCTAAGCCATAGTAACGTATTCACACTCGACGATATGTTTATACAGGATAATTTAATGTAACATAATCTTTTTATTTGTGAACTGGTTGAAATAAATCAAAAGTTAAATTTTTAACCAAGGTTAGATAGGTACTACATTGGCGAAAATCTCAATCTCAGTAGGTTAAGTCAAAGATTCTTATAATAATCATCGTCGAATGAATAAAAATAAAAATCTGTACAAACGCTATCGTTAATAGTAGGTACGTATATAATGATGTACATAATTACGGTTTCAGTGATCCCCTACACTCCCTCTACTGTATGAAACCAACGAATTCTGTCATAATAATTAGTGTTTTTTCACCAAGCAACTTATTACTTGACAGTAATTTTGCTGAAAAATACGCTGAAGCCCCATAACGGAATATATGAATGTTTAAAAAAACAAAACCTCGCCCGGAGCGCGCTACGAGGATACGAGCGCAACATATGCGCGGAACATAATTTAATTTCCATAAAACATTTTGTTTGTGTTCAAACGGTTTCGGCGGCTAGTACCGGGAACTCGCGTATTAATACGACATTAGTCCCCCCCCCCGCTCCCACAATCCCCGAGGCTTTACTTTAGCCTGCTTCTACTACAAATATAGGATTTTATTTTTTAATATTTACTTCTATTTTACGTGTATATCGCTGTTTACCTTACGTTTTATTTTGTCAGATTCGCCCGACTAGTTTTTTTCAACAGCAGTCCGCAACGGGCTTTGAAAAAAAAGGTTCGGTCCGAAACTAGTCGTGACTAGTCGGCCGAATCCGACAAAACAAAACGTGAGGTAAGCCACGATAGTCACATAATATCTATGATTGTTTTTTTGAATTTTGAACACCCATCATTTGTAGCAAATAGCCGAGCGCTTCACTTCGTGACCCCTTTTTCGATAATTATAGGGTCGTACAGTCGTAATCATAGCTCTACGTCGCTCTACCGGAATAGAACCTTGAATCCAGCCTTAGTCGACAGTACCTTCCCCACGATGAGTGAATAAAACATATCCTCACATCTCATAAAGCAACTGTTTGTTACGCCCGTTGAAATAACGCCGGAAACTCATTCCGCGCACAAATTTCAACGTTTGTGAATAATACAGCGAGCGAGATGGAAAATGTGCGTCTGATTGTCGGGGGAGCCCCGGGGCGGTAGGTGCGTTTGTACAGACGCCGCTCGCCAAGCGTAGTTTATACCCTGGTTTGATTACTATAGGTATGAATGTTCATATCGCATCATCATATCACATCATAGAAGGACTCAACAACTCGTTAAGTTTATAATCTATTTATTTTCCCATTAAAGTTATTATTAAGTTATTATTACCATCCATACTTATCCAATTCCTTAAATTTAATAAACTGTTCAAATAATTAGTTTGTTTTTATTCACATAATTTAGCACAGCTAAGGAATTAAACATGGAGTATATTCATATAGTGCCACTAGGTAATCCGCCGAATCCAATCTGTCCATGAACTTGTGGAGCAGCGAGTACCAAATTACAAATCTGTCCGAACCAGAAATCATCCCACATCGAATGAAGGGATTCCATACCCGGATAGCTTGCGTCGGTCGGTGACAGAACAAGATAGTTGAAAGGTATATTTCACGTAGTTCCGAGCTCCGAAGGGCACGAATAGCCGTCAATCCTGATTATTATCGAATCCTTCAAGCAGCACAAATCTTCCGACAGTAAGGTTGGCCAATAACGAAATGAATCAGCACAGGAGTGTAGTGGATGCTCTCAGTATCCTCAGTTCCGAGAATGTGATGCCCTTTCAATGGCCGCTAATAATTCTTCAAGCCATCATTAGTGTTCGCTTATCATTACTTAAACTTGCTCATTTATCTCCGATACCATTATGGAGAATTTTTAATGTTTCCTTAACATTTTACTTTACAGGTTAAAATGTTATATAATTGAGAAAATTAGGTGAATGTGAAGGTAACACAAGAGGAGACTTTTAAACGATATGGACAGACCTACCGGTAGATATAGGATTTTAGGAGCCTCAATGACATTGAATCCTCACCCGCAGACTCGATGTGAAAATATCAGTAAAGTTCGAATCTCGTAGAATTTCGTGCCGTAAATCTATCTGGGAATATTTTTCGTTTCCTGTACGAAATAGAGGACTTGGGAATATGTAAAAGTTTTCCTGTACGCTCTGAGTGATGACCTATATTCCAGACAGGACGACATTATCAGGTTTCGGAATACACTTTATATATTATTAATTACACTTATTACTTACTTAATTACACTTATACCTTTAAATATTCTGATCGATACCAAACGTACCTACGTCATTACCAACATAAGCATCATGAATCACGTCCAAATTGACCGACTTAATCCGTCTTTTAATATGGTGACTACTTAGATATGCAAGTCCCATTAAGTATTTTTCCATCATCGTAGCAAAAGTCCTCAGTATTCCAATATCGCATATAGCCCGCCGCTGTAGTTTAACGAAGTTTAAAACTGTCTAAACTAGAGAAGACAATAATAATGGATGGTTGCCGCCAAGTCCAGTTACACTCTTTTAGAGACACACTACTTAGTCATCAAGGGTAGCAAACCCATCTGTGACCGAATTAGGACAAGACTTTTACTAACAACTACTAAGTAATAAGACTATCAGTAACAGTCCCTGCCCCAATCCTCATACCCACTAGCGATCTTACCAACTAACGTTGTTTGCTAACGGACTAACTATTCTAGTCCCGATTTGAGTCTTATTCTGTGTCGGTACAGTTGTCATGGGCAGCAGCGGAAGGGTGGTGGTGCATGCTCATTTTCTATCTTATTTCATTAAAGAAACTACGGAACCCCACACGACGTTAACTAAGGTACTATAAAACTACGTACATACTGGGACAGCATAATATAAACTAAATCAGCAGCGACAAAATCGTCGTCAAGCCCAGCAAGTGACGTGAGTGTTAAAATGTGTTAAAACACACAACGGCAACGGACGAAACAATTAAAAACAAACCGTGCAGTGTGATACAGGCGACGCGTCCCGCTTTGAGCGCCCGCACCGGGCACACCTTACCACAGAGTAGCGACGACGAACAGACACTAACTTTATTTTAAATATTGTATCGTTATGTTTATGCAACTGTTAAATGTTTCTCATCATCGTAACGACATCGTAACCTAAATTGGTAGTGACCCTGCCTGCAAAGCGAGGGATTCCGGGTTGGAGTCCTGGCGGGGGCAGATATATAATAATATGTGACAGATAAATGTTTGTTCTCCGGTCATGGGTATTAGTGATTTATTATTTGTGTTGTTCATACTATCCGCGACACAAAGATTCGTAGTGCGGAGCTGAGTGTAGCATTTATCTGTACTCGTATATCAATAAGTACTTTTTTTCTCGGCCTTTTGGCTAAGATCAATGTGTAGTATCGCAAAAACTTTGTACCCCTTTTTACGAAAAACGGCGCGGACGGAAGATTATGAAATTTAGCACACTTCTAGTTTATATAGAGGAGTGCAGAGTGCTTATTTGACGTTTAAAATGTGTACGTTATACACTATACAATGTCAATATAAAGTAACCGTTTGACAGAATTAATAACGGTCGAATTTCGAGCGCAGATGGGTAACTAGTATTTATAACAACCCATAAATAAATATGCCACTACTAGGCTCCGGTCTCCCCTCACAATGTCTGGAGTATAGGCCAAAGTTCACCACCCTGGCCAAGTACGGATTAATAATTTAAGTGTAATTAAGTAAGAGATTTAACCGTACGCCAAAAATGCAATTAAAACAAACGTATCCGTAATAGTAGAATCCACTTAATACAGGTTCTAATTTTTTTCGTTTTATCACTTCCTACTACTAGTAACTACTAGTAAGACTACTTACTATCATAACATTACATGATCTGTCACACAAGTATGCACACACATAACCACACACTCACATGCACCCAAACACTAGCAACCCAGCGAAATTTAAACACACAAAAGATTGTCGTAGCTCTATCGCTACCTACTCTGTATCCAGTATGCAAATTCGTACGGGCGATGATGCTGGAGCGAGCAAGTGACGCGTTAAGCGCGCGCCGCTCCGCCGCCGCCACGCTAACCCACCGAAATGGGTGCACTGATAAAATATACACAAAATCTAACGTGTTTCAGTCAATATTCCTCAACGCTTATTTAAACTAACCTGTCCTACTGGGTTCAACTTTCGACTGGCGTTACGTATACAAACGTGGACGGCAACGAAGACCTTGATGTTATAATAATAATATAGGAGCTGTTAGCACCTATCCTGGTCTGTGACTTAACAGCTCAATTGCCAGCTGCTATTATATGAATACTAATTATTAGTGAAGAAAGTAAGAGAAGGTATAATAATAATAATGAGTTAAATAACGCTACACACTCATAGTATTACACTGTGATATCCTGTGTCGTGGCCCGTTGATGCCATGGAAAACACACCAAGACAACACACACCGAGACCGGGAACAGTCATTCAAATTACCGCCAGGCTGGGAATCGAACCCAGTACCATTGCCAGAAACATTTCGCCATTCGGCTCGTCTATAAATCATTGGTTCTTCGATAAAAATGCTGTTGTAAAAACACGTAGAAAGTACTTGTTACTAAGTACGTCTGATTAGTTAGTCGAACCTGAATTAATGTAGTTGGAAACGCCGAGGGATACAAATACGGTCAGCATAGCAATGAGGCATTACGTTGTTAGCATCGACGGTACGTGCCCCAGCTTCAGGCAGGACGCCTGAAACCTAACTGTACCTAACTGTAACCTTCACCTTCTATTACGAGTTTGCAAATGACAAAGTTGTTATGTAAGAATGTCGTCTTTATTTCAGTCTTATTTAAAACCCATTTTAGTATGCTTATTGAATTCGACATAATTTATGAAGTTCTGAACTGATAAGGTTGTTATAATTATGTAATTCTTTATGATATTTTTATTTTTTTCATGGATTCACTTGAAACTTTGTTGATACGTTCCTCAAGTGACGAAAGTAAGCACTAAGAAAGGATTTATGGAAAGTCAGAAGAACAAGCGCTGTCGAGTTCGTTATAAGGCGCGATATAACCGAATTTCACGCGGGCGAAGCCGTGGGCTGAAAGTTTGTTATAAAATATAATATTTTAACGAACGTTATCCAGCAAATTTTAAATGTACGAGGTAAATAAAGTAGATGACGTTCAAATGTCATCGTTTACAAAACAACATTTTAAAAGCGCCCGACCTGGACCCGCGCAAGGCAATAAGCTTTGCCGCCAGGCAAAAGCTCGCTCAAAGGCCCGCGACTTTTTCTTTTATTTTTACCTTTTTGGGTTTTCTTTTTCTTTTCCAACACACGCCTGATGGTGTTATCACACCTTTGTTGAATGTGAACACAGCGTGAACTGTTATCTTACTTTTTCGCGACCTTCTCCTTTAAACGCTTTTTCATTGCCAGTCGCCCGCCCCGACTATGTCTGGGTTCAAGAATAACTTATCTCATTAAGTACCTACCTCAAAGTTCCTGGCATCGTATCTTTGACCTGTATAATAGGTAATTAAATTATGGAGCTATTTTTTATTATTACATAAGAGGCCCTTTTTACGTACGGACGTAAATCGCTTAAATAGTTTTCAGATTAATTGACAAGGAATGAATAGTACAACGTATTTTATTTTTTTTAATATTTTTTCTAAAGCTTAATCAGAAGGTAAAAATATAATTGAAATTATTGATGTAAATGTAATTTTAGTTAGGTATTTTTAAGTTAAAAACCAGTTAGTGATGCAGTAGATAAAACTTAAAACGTTATTCGGTATTTAATTCAAACAAACTCCAAATATTAAAACGGTTATTGTTGATTATTGTATTATTTGTTAAGATTATATTTTTATCAGAATCAAACCTTTCAATAGAGATCGCATGTGCATCAATTGTGCATTCGTCTTAGACACGGGGAAGCCAGTTACTGAAGCTGTAATAGATAGAAATAAAATATATAACATTTTGTAGGAATAATGTAAAGTTACAATGACAACGCGATCGAACCCAGGACCTTTCGAAAGACAGTCCAACATGGTAAACATTGCATCATAAAGGTCGACTTTGAACGTCTGCCATCCGATCACAAGGACCCGAGTTCAAATCCTGCACAGACCTATAACTTTAAAAGTTAAGTGAGCGCATAAAATACACTTAACATCAGGTGGGATTGTTGTCAAGGATTAACTTAGCATCGTGCAAAAAAAAATATAACCTTCTTCGGTGAAAACAGAATGAAAATCTTTGAACGTAACGGTTCTCCGTAATGATTTCAAACGTGTGAAGCTGAAGTCTGCCCATCCCCACTTGGCCAGCGTGGCGGACTATGACATGCACCCTGGATAATGTGACAAAAAACCAGCTGTGTGGCAGTTATGGGATGTGATGATTATGTAAATTAAAGCTTGAAAATTAATTCATTAATCAAAAATTAATTATTAGATAGATTAAGTTTTAATCACACAGCACAAAATCCTTTACACACATCACATTATGCGATGAAACGGGACGACACAACCTCGTGAGAGGTTTAGCACGTGATAAAAATTTAATTAGATCGAGCTGACCCTTATCCCTGCCGGACAACTTCCAGTGGTTTATAAAACAATTCAGCGAAAGGTTCATTTTGCTTGAACATAATTATTTATATTGCTTATGTATTAATCCGGAACTCGTGGACCTCTCTACCGTGATGCTATTTGAAACTGGTCATGTCACAGAGTAAATGAGCAGACAAGCCACCTGGTGGTAAGAGGTGACCGTCACGCGGACGTCAGTAACACTAAAGGTATCATTATCAATATCATCAAAGAAGACAGTAGGAAGAAATAAACTATGTACTGGTTTTCAAGCCCAAATACTTCACAATAATTTACCTACGAGTCCTTTTTTATGTTTCTGTAGTAGAAAAGTAAAAGTTAGGCTCCCAACAGCTTGTCTGTCGAGCAAAGGGTTTCGAGTTCAATCCCCGATCGCGGCAGAGTTTAATGCGAGCATTTATCTTTCTATCTATCTATGCAGGCATTTATCTTGTCTTTTGGTTGTGTAAGATATTCTTTTTGTGAAAAAATATAAGATAATAATAATAATAATATATATATATAAGATATTTTTTTTGCAAAAGCGTGAATGCGTCAATTTTATTAATTTTTATATTGCAAAAGATTTTTGTGAATATCGGAGAAATGATCACACGGACAATGTGATGGTATTTTGTCAACTTAAAATAAACTACAATCATTGTATGAGTACCATTCGAATTTAATTGTGTAGGTTGCCCAGGGACCTTCAATAGGAAGGATTATACCACCATACCATAGCCTAAAATGTATCTTTCTGCACTTCTCCGTTTAAAGTTTATTTTATGCCAATCGTATTATTGTAAAAAAAGGTTTCTAAATTTTCTCTTTACTTATACTTATAAAACTGACCATATCCTTTAGTAAACCTGTAAAGGCTTCGTAAAATACAATTTGTACTAGCCGCCTAACACTGTCATTTTGCTTTGAAAGCTAAACATTTCTCAGCCACAAACAAATTATCCACTGCCGGTCTATTGAGCCGGAGGGAAATTTGATAATGGTGGGCTGAACAAAACTTTACTTTACTAGATAACATAAACGAAAATGTCAATTTATATTATATATCAACTACAACTAAAAAGTTAAAAAATAACATAATAACTAAAAAATATTATTAAAAGGAGTCCCTTTAGGCAAGGTTCCGAAGATACTGGCAGCGTTCCCCCTTTCAATAGCTAGGCTAATTCTTTGTCCGAGGTAGCTGCCAGCTCTTCGGTCTCCTGTGATGTCGACTAACCTTTTTGCTATTTCCTTAAAAAGCTTAATAGCACTAGGACCCCACGGACCAAGGGTCTCGACACCGAATGGGACAAAATCGTATTCGGAGCCTAGACCCCTGTATTTAGATGCTTTTGCTTTTTCAGCCGCTTCACAAGCCGCACCAGCTCTGTTGTTGGTTCCATGTAGAAAAATGTCAATTCTATCTTATTTTTGTTTTCTTGGTTAATTTTATAAGGGTTGTGACTTTCTTTCTGTTTAGCTCCACGGTTACACTATTTGTTTTCTTTGTATGGGTATGATGGTAAATGGCAACGTAGCCCTGAGATGTTAAAGAGAAATTAAGAGAGAAAACCCTTAGATGTGATAACTTAGAAAAAACTATTCAATCTTGACTTAAAGACGACTACGTCACAATCGAAATCGAGAAACGCTGACGCAGACAAGTTATTCCAGTCCTTCGCGGTACGCATATACGAACGCATACGCAGAGACGAAGCAAAGCGCGTTGTTAGTACTGGTGAGACGTTTATGATTAAAGAATGTAAACTTCAGAAAACTTCAGCTTAAGCTATGTATCTACTATCACAGCCTAATAAATATCTACGATATTTCCCTGTTTAGCAAATAATAACTATCACATAAACGACACAAGCTCTAACTTCAATCTTGAGATTGTATTTGACTAAAAACTTAAAAAATAAAGTTTAAAGAAATCCGAGATTCTTAAAACAAATTTCGAGCAAAATTTTCCTGTACAAAAAAACCCTCATCCCCCGAGGCACATCAAAGAACTCCGCCGGCGGGGCGCATAATTTTCCTAATTAAGATTCACCAGATATTAAAAAGAGAAAAATGTTATCAAGGAAATCGTTTCGATGTTACCGGATAAAGCTTGTAAGATGGCGTAATATAAAATATAAACTTTACACAGAAACGCTAAGAGCTCTTTACAACCTGGGGTCGCGTCGCCATTTATACGAGGACCATTATGAGAGATAATAGACTAACTACCATTAAATAAGTGATAGCCGAGGTTTGAAAGTTGAACCCTAGGGCGCGTTTATATGACACGATAGCTTTCGCTAAAAGCTATCGCGTCGTCTTACTGGGGCCTCAACGTGTTCTGAACCTGCGTGCTTAAGCATGCATGTTTTATGCTTGCTACGGTGAAGAAAAACATCGACAATGGTAAGAGGTCACAGTCGCATATCATATCGGGAAAGACGGAACAGAAGAAGCTAGTTAGTGACTCTAAACCTCCTAGCTAGAAACACCATAAGTCGTTTGGCGGCGGACTCCCGCAAGAGTGTGGTAGCTAGCCAGCCGGGCCTCAGCCCTACCACCAATGCTATGATGCATTATTTCGGGGTGAAAATTGTTGCAAAGCAGACTATGATAACCCGTTTGACTACCAGTATTGCGCAATGTTCTGAAGACTGCTGGTTCAAAGGGTCGTGGGTTCGATTTCCAACGAGGTGTTTGAATGAAGAGTTTAAACTGTTCTCGGTCTGGGTGTGTGTCCTTGTCTTTGTATGTTGTCCATGGCACCTACGATATGGGGAACCTTAATGTGGGGCTATGTGTGTGCAGCGTTATTATAACTTGTAATTTATTGTCAGGAGGTCGATACGGGTTTATTTGTCACGTGTCATTAGTTCCGGCGCTCAGCTCGCGCCGGATCTGATTAATCGCCAATTAATAAACGAACGCCGCTCAATAAATCAACACAAACACTAGCGCGGGAATTATTGACAACAGACACTCGCGTGCCAATGGTTGAGGTAATTTATGGAAAGTAATAATACCGTTCTGGTTTGGAGTTATGAAGCCCGTTATAAATGAGGCGTTTCATCTCGGTACAAATAGGATAACGCCACAATCTATACTCTATAGGTGCCTACTAATAAACCGTTACGGGGTAAACCTTTTGTTATTGATGTAGACGTCAAAACATTTTTAAAAGCTTTTATTTAACTCGCAATATACGAGTATGTTTGTTTGTTCGGGTGAAGTCTTGCAACTTGCAACTCTCTCTTTTGAAGCAGATATCTTCATCCGATTGAGCTGAGTTTGCGAGATTAACCTGTGTACATAAACAAGTAAATTAAATAACTTCAAACTAAATGAATACTAGTACTTAAATCTCGCGACAATTGACATATTTTTAAGGTGTAGTGGTGTACAACGAGAGCAAAGGAGGTTTATGATGTTGACCGGGGGTATATGAATGTTCATTTGTCATATGACTTCTAATAACCATAATTAGACAAATTAGGTATAATTTATTTCAGTTAAATAGCCAATACGGCATGTATTGGTTTATCTGCAAGAGATGTCTGATCTAGAAACGTCCACACATTTCTCACTTGCACCTACGATGAGTTAATAAAAGCGAAGTGTATTCTTACGATAATTATCGCAATGTTGTACGTAGATACAAAAACCTTTACCGTCTCGCTGCAGATAATTAACTTTGCCGCGGTCGGCGGTTTTTGCCGCTAAAATTAGCCGGAGATATATTGCGTTTTAGCGAACTCATCTCGCTAATTGAACAAAAAAGTATCGTCTATTACCGGCCCCGACACTGCGACCGAAACACGTAGGGGAACGTTTTGACGGTTGATTCCAAAGGAGGGAAGTAGCTACGTAACAAAATGTAGTATAAAAACTTTTAACTGCAACTAACGATGGCTTACCAACTTTTAATCGTTATAGATCGTAAATATCATCAAGTCAGCGAAAGGGTGCTGGATTCAGAGGGCTCAGAAGCAGTGGAAGTCGTGCCAATTAGGGAAGGCCTAAGTCCCGCAGTGGACTTCAAAAGGTAGATAGAAATATTATAGATGGATAGAAAAGGATCATGTGATCAAGTGATAATCCAGTTGTTTTAAAATTAGACTCTCGAACAAGAATGCTTGGGACCGAATTTTGCAAGCAATTCTAATCTTCAAAAATAATGTGCGTATTATAAATTACTTGTCACTTGCTTCAGTAAATATTTTTCCTTTTCCGAAGCAAGTGATAATTAATTTATAATAGGCATATAATACGCATAAATTAATTATCATTTGCTTCGGTAAAGGAAAAAATCGTAAGAATAACTTCACTTCTAAGAGTTCACCATAATGTTCTCAATGGTGTGTGAAGTCTGCCAACGCACTGGGTCAGCGTGGTGGACTATGGCACTGCTAGTATTTGACATAACAAGATTCTATACGAGTAAAATTATCTGGAAGCTTCAGCCGTAGCCAAGGATAACACGATCCAGTTGTGTAGTAAAGCGAGAAGCTGGTATTTACATGAAATTAGAGCCAACAATTTGAGAGGTCGCCTCTCAAAACATATGGGACGCGGAAGCAGATGTGGTTCGCTCGCGGCGCGCCCTCGTGAAATTATTATGACGTCCTCAAAACCTCTGTTCATTTCGCAGTCTCTTTGCTGTTTATTATTCGGATTAATGTCGACTTTACTTCTGTTATTTCTGGATATAAAGTAAATTCTTTTGATGTAGTATAGTATATTTAATAAGGCTATATTACTATGCGGGATAAGTGTTACCCATAAAGTATACTTTAATCGTACAAGGATTAGGGGATATTTTTATTCGTATTATGGCGGCCTAGAATGATGAACAGACCATGCCGGCAGGCCGGGGTGTCGGAAGAGGCGACAGAAATCGGCCCTGCTTAGTGCTAGGGCTGCATCCTCCAGCTTGAGTTGCGTGTGCTGCTGGAAGCTTGACAGCCAGCCGTTTCTTTCTTGACTGACAACGCCTCCGTAATGCATTTGGACTGAGGTTGATGGACGACAGTGCCCACTTACCTATTAGATGGCTCATCAACTCGTTTGTCAGTAATCAACATGGGCTCTGGACAACAAGATATACACGACAATATAAGACTTTAACACGACTAAGTAATAAATTTTGTTTCACTGAAGCAAATAATATTTCAATTATACACAAAAGTCGAAGTTACAACCATGTCTTTGAAGGCATCGAAGCGTAAGACAGAATATAAAATCATTAGTTACAACGACGTTAAACTTGAAACACAATCTAAGATATACTAAATTATATCTCCGGCGTTAATCTGTGTCCTTAAAACAATTAAATTTGCCAACCCTACTTAGTGCGATCAGGACGATCGGGGCGCGGGGCGGCGCGGCGGGGCGGCGCGGCGGGGCGGCGGGGCGGCACGGGGACGTCAAATTATGGTAAAGTAATTGCTGACACGTTTAGCAAACGATTCCCTCGATTCTCGGAGAAAGGATTATCAATGAGTTGTCTACAAAGCCGACTTTGGAAATGACTTTATCTGTTACCGTTGGCATCGTAACTTTACTTCAAATATTTATTTTTAGTATAACCTAACTACATATTATAATGTATAACACAGATATATATGTATAAAAGCTGCAGTTTAATACATTATTAACATTGGGAAGTAATTTATCTCTATTCACAACTTTAATTCTGCGTCATTTTAACCTAATTTTATGTTAATACTAGTGTGCCATCAGTAGGGTTGAGTGTGATAAAAATATGTGTGGTACCTATTATGCTAAACGTATTAGCGGAAGCGTTGGCAGAAGTGAGGAGCCATTATTGTAAATAACATGACACTTCATTGCTAGACCGTGCTCGTCGACTCATCGACGAAGGGAGACTGATGTCAATTTTATTTGTAACATTCCACTACTGAGCTATATACGATCTTTTGATAATTTGCATCACAAAATAGAGTAATCTAAAATGCTTAAAGGACTTGGCCAAATTTATTTGAATTCTAAATCGAAATTTCCTTAACCAAAATGTTAGTGCCAAAAGTTCTTGGGAGGTCAACAGGTCCAGCAGAATTGAAGTCTTTATCAACTAAGTCACCAGAAAATCTAATATTTTATGGAAACAGTCGACTAACGCACAGACGTACCATTTGAGACGGACATCAGTACCATAAGGTATCACCGAAGTATTTACAAGTCAAATATCCTGCAGCTTCAACTTTTCACTTCACCATAGAAATTCCAAAGTATCAAATCCCCTACATCTTGTTAAATCCCTCTGTGGACCTGTACTCCAATCTAACTGTGCCGTAAGCCCTGGATTGGCTCTATGCAGTTAAGCCGCGACAATCAGGCTCAAAATGGGTTTAAGCTGCGTCGATAAAAGTTAGATTGCTTTTGCGCTTGAAAGGGTCAAATGACGCCTGCTGGCTTGCACGTCTCAATAACAAAAGATTTCAACAAAATCGGTACAGCCGTTTAGGAGGAGTTCAATTACAAACACACGCACAGAAGAAATATAAATACATATATTATGTTGTATTATGTTGTAAACTCTTCAGCTTTGTTATATTAGTATAAATAACTAATTGCTAGTAAAATTATGAAACAACTTTAATGACAGTATTAATAGAATTAGCTTTAAAATAAACAGTTGCTGATACCTGCGACTTTATCTTTGATAACTACCACTATCACTACCACACAAACTTTTACCTTCTATTTATTTCACCGATTTAGGGGATGAATTTTCAAAAATCATAGTGCTTCCCCACATTATAATGATAAGGAACTCCTGTATATGTATGTACATATGAATCTAAGCATAGATTAATGCTTAGATTCATGATTATTCCACTGCTCAGACGTTGCCTGGTCTGTCAAGTAATCGTAATCGTTTTATAGTCAGTAGCATACAGTATTATTTATACAAGCGGTTACATAAAACTAATCTACACTACGAAAAATATTTCTATCCCGTCTCATTTTTATCAAGGATCCAGTCCTATTTCCTAATTAAGCGCGGCGCGTCCGGTCGGAGCTGGCTCTAACTGGCTCGAGGCAGTTCCGTTACGTCACTTTCTGTTTTTTTAATATGACGTCACAGCTTATTATTTTTATAAGCTAAAGGTTTTTATTTCATCATCATCACAACCCATACCTGTCCCACTGCTGGGCACGGGTCTCCTCTCACAATGAGAGGGGTATAGGCCATAGTCCACCACGCTGGCCAAGTGCGGATTGGCGGACTTCACACACCTTTGAGAACATTATGGAGAACTCTCAGGTGTGCAGGTTTCCTCACGATGTTTTCCTTCACCGAAGCAAGTGATAATTAAATTTTAATACAGCCATAATTTTTGAAAATTAGTGGTGCGTGCGGGGTTTGAACCCGGAACCTCCGGTTCGGCAGTCCAACGTGTTGAACGTTAGACTATACAAACAGCTATCACTGCTTGTTTTTATTTAGTTTACTGTTTTTGTAAAGAAATATGTTATCTTTATACTGTAAACAGCTGAGAAACGCACAGCCGATTTTCCAAATGTCAAGTATTCCATGTTGGTCACAGTTGTGATGGGCGACCGCAGGAGAGTGGCGTCACATACTCGTTTGCTATCTTCCATAAAAAAGCAGTCATCGCTCCGGTTGCTTTTAGGTGAAATATAAATTTAATGCAAAGCAATCAATTGAGTCACTGTGCTGTTAAAAGATAAAAATGCTTGGACATGAGTTTGATATTCTAGCTAGTAAGTAGTAGTAAGTGCTATCTGTAATATGAGTAGCAAAAAAAGCTTCTTGGAAGTTTCTTGCCGCTTCTTCTTCCAAGACTACTTACGGTAGGGATTTTTTGAAGCGATGGCGTAGATTGACTTTCGAAAAGTGTTTGTAAAAAACCAACTTCGAATAAATTTCAGTTCATTTCATGTTAACTGTTGAGTTGTTCCCTTTTGGAGCAAATCCTGAGCGCAGTATCAAGCTCGTCATAAAATTGCATTACCATCTGAACTAAAGCAATATGCAAATTTCAAGTCGGTATAGTAAGAGAAAGCAATACTAATTCACTTGCAAGATATACCCGAACATATACAATTGCACGTTAAATAAAAGCGTACTAATAATAATCACGTGGGGGTTGGCCACTAACCCCTCCACCAATCCGCACTGGAGCAGCGTGGTGGAGTATGCTCTAGGCCTCCTCAGATATGAGGAGAGACCCGTGCTCAGTAGTGGGCCATTAATGGGTTGTAGCCAATAATAATCACACGAAACGGAGAGAAATTCTAGTGTATAACAGTAAAATAAAACCAGCTCTGAAGCTGGTCGGCTCCTGGCGGCCGTTCGCTATGATATTGCTCCAATATTTCTCCGAGCGGGATTCACCCCTATGTGTTTTATGTACCTCATATACTGGAAAACCATACGTGAGGTGATTCGATTTATCGACTTTCGAAATCGGGCGTGTATTGTGTTGTAGTGTATTGAATGGAACCGTATCCGACACTAGTCCGATTCGAACTTAATCAGTTTTATTAATTATACAATAACTACCTTTACACGTTTAATTTGTGTGATCGTACACCACGATTGTTCGTGTCTGTCATTACATTTTATGAATATTAACATAAAAAATATATAGTACTAGTGGTCCCAGCGTACTTCGTACCGCTTTATAATTAAAAAATGTTTTAGTGATATATCGACAGCAACGCCACCTACCGGGTCCAATTGTGAATCTAAACCATTCTCGGATCCACCTGAAGACACACAAAAAATTTCAACCAAATCGGTCAAGCCGTTTAGGAGGAGTTCAGTCACATACACACGCACAGAAGAAATATATATATTAAGATTTATACAAATTAAGAGTATTAAAAAACATCAAATGTTTTTTTTGTAGTTGATATCCCCATGGTGTTGCTATAGGGTATATGCTATATATAGGGCAGTTAGCCCTAAATAACAATATACATGAAAAATAAAATGTAAATGACACAAACCTAGACAATCTCCACCTGCTTCGGCGACAAAACCCAGGCAAAGAAAATGAAATCCATCGTAATGTCCAAACCGAGAGTTCTCAGTACAATAGCTTACTAATTCGCGTATAAAACGCGCGCGGTTCGAACAAAAGGTTGTAACGAGATTCTACGCCATCATTATCTCATTCAAATATTTGAAATTTCATTTTAAACTCTAAATCTTGCGAAGCTATCAGAGTAGCGCTGTATATCTCAGCCAAGGAGTTGTTCAAACTGAACATGCACATATAATAATTCTAACCTTCCTTGCTCGTTGTACACTGTGCTGAATTAGGGACTATAGCATCAGGTCCCTCTTGTAGGAGTCGCTGGGCTTCTCACCACTCAGTTAAATCCTAATAGTGCTCATGCATAGTAGTCGGATATTACGTCATTCTAAAAATCATAAATATTAGTTCTCGGGTCGTGGGTGTTAGTGATTCGTGTCATCCACTCCACCGGCAAAACAGGAAATCCTAGTTCACTATCGCCATCCCCAGCAATTCCTTAACGTGGAATCCTAGTGTACCGTTCATTTATTTATCATTTATTTCAATACCTTATTAACTTATTTACCGTAAGGCTACAACCGCTTCAACATTACGTTTATACAAAAGATTTGTCTTAAGTGTCTTGTTAAAACAAAATACGACATCCTCGTTGCTAGGAGAAAAATATGTTGCGCAAGAAAAAATAAACAAATTTGTTCACTACGAAAAAGGTTTCAAATTTCTTCCCTAATTTCGCCATTCCACACAAAGAAGATTTTTTCTTTCATAATTTTTTCCTCATCATTATTGTAATCGAAAACGTCGTATACTTAAGTTTTGGCCTTTCTCGGCGTATACACGACCAAGCTTGAATATTATGAATGTTTGTGTACATTATTTCCTTTCACTTAGGAATCGATTAGGACACTTCGAACGGCAACGCGTCATGGTTGCTATTACGCCATACGGGTCGTCAATTATAATTAATGGCCACTACTGAGCACGGGTCTCCTCTCCAATACTCATCAATGAGGTTGCATACTCCACTACGTTGCTCCAGTTCGGACTGGTAGAGCATAACACTGTGAAATATAACAACAGTTAAATATTCCAGTTTGTGCCACATTTTTTATTTTCAAATAAAGATTACATTATCTTTAACATAATAGACCATCACATTTATTTTTTTGTTTTCACAACACGATTCGATAACACCGAACGATCTGGGGCCCAAATTTGCTAATTTATAGATACCATTACTTACCATTACTTACCATACTTACCATTGCGTCGTTCATTTCAGGGCCTCTAGTTCGACAGATAGTGTATAAAATTGTATTTCAATATATTAATCATGAGCTACAGACGAATCACCTGATGGTGAGTAGTGAACCACCGCCCAAGGAAATCAGTAACAACCAAGGGTACGCTGATAGTGCATCAGCGTCCGTCAATAAAGGCAACAAAGGAAGGAAATCTAAAAAGTGTTTTTAATAACATTTCCCCACAAATAAATATTCGTAGCAAACAGCACTGACAAGATTGGAATCTCGAACAGCTGCAAGCATTAAATCCTACTATTGGCTCCAACAGCTGGCGAGTCCCCGCGCGGGGTACATTCATGGTTACACGAATTTACATGTAAGTATACAATATTTCACCCCGGATCTTGTACAGAAAGTGGGGTTAAGACCGATAGTTATTTTTTGACGTTTGAGGGATTTGGTCAGATCGTTTTTACAGAATGCTACATGTACCGATGTACATATGTAAGTATTTTGTGGTTGTAGCACCTTTCTTTAGCTGAAATTGTAACTTACGTTCAACATAACTTATAGTTTTATACCATACCAAGCCGGCTGATTGTGATCTTTCTGATATATCGACAGATCCACAAAATTATCTATTTTTAACCAATTATTTATTTATAACCACACAGACTTATAAAGAAATAATTTCTTCATTAAATGTACTTGAAACTTTAGAAACTAGTCATTGTAAAATTTAATTACATCTCTTTGATCAAATGAAAACTTAAAATGTCAAGGAGTGAGACGTTCGTTACCCTCATAATCTAACTTAGACTGATCCTAAACTTGGTCAAACCGGTTCAACAACAAAGCGGAGGCCAAGTTAATGAAATTAACTGACAAGTGTGATGGTGCTTTCTTTTGAGCCCTGTCTGAGGGCCCTTTGTGAAGTTTTACGTCGTTCGGGAAAATTTCATCCGTTCGCAAGTTAAATGATAAAGGGAAGTTGAATTATTTCTGCAAAAGAACGACACAAACGGTTTAATAATTCCGACATTTTCGATTGCCGGAGATAGAATGAAATATTTACGATGTTATTTCGAGACATATACGAGTACATGTTAACAATTTTTCACGATCGATTTTAGGACGAGGATGGTAGACCGGCGTGTAAAAATTCTCCTTCTGCGCAATCTATAACTGTCCCACTGCTGGGCACGGGTCTCCTCTCACAATGTGAGGGGTACAGGCCATAGTCCACCACGCTGGACCAGTACTTCTCATACCTTTGATACAGAGCGCTCAGGTACAGGTTTCCTCACCATGTTTTACTTCAACGAAAAAACTCTACAAACATTCAAATATATTTCTACGAACGTCACCCATCACAAAATATCCGACAAGAATTACTGACTTGTTTTTATTAAGATTTCTATACATAATATGTCGGAGATGGTAAATCGATGGTACAGATAGTCTGTGATACGCGTGAATCGATGGTATTGTTTATCGGTAGTTCTGTGGAGATCGGGAGATCTGTCAAAAAATGGAATTGATTTAGATGTCTTCCCGCGTAACGTCTAATGGGAAGTCTCTGGAAGTTAATAAAGTTCTAATAAAATGTGATATCGCGGATAGAGCGAGTGGTTCAATCGATAAAATCAATATTGCGTATCCCTGAGTAAATCAAATATGTCGGAAACGGAGTTCCGCGTAAATAACCAAATAAACAAAGTAGAAGAGCGTTTAATACGAACCGGACAGTGATCAGAGAATAAATGGTTGTTCGCGTTTTGGTCCGGAATCCTGTCTTTTATTTGATATCCTAAGCTGAAGTCCTGACATGAAATAAGCCCATAATGGATGTTTGGTGAAGAATACCTACTTGCCTACTTGCATGAAAATAAATAGTACAAAGAGTAGAATCGAATGTAAAACCATACAAACGCCCACACGCCCTACCTGACGCCGACGTTAGTATCTACAAGTTCTAAGCTTCGATCATTTCCTTTCATCTCGTAAGTTCTAAGAACTCTGAAACTTCTTAATATTCCGAGGAAGGTACAAGCTTCATAATGTTTTTCTGCAATTTTTCTAATAAAATAAAAATAATAAATAAGTAATAACCGGCAATAATAAACGGGTACCAGTTAACTCCTCGACTTATACGTTGGCGATGCCCTTGGTGCAACCTTTGGTATTCTTTGTCAATTGTTGTTCTGATTGATTGATTGATAAAAAAATATTTTAAAAATAATTTTATAGGAACGAAAAAGTATAAATAGGTATTTAACTGCGACTTGTGAATTGAACTGTGATTTTATTGTTAATTACTTAAAACATATTAATTAATTATATGAAGTATAGGTATAATCAAAACACTTACCGTTTTCGATTGATTTTGAAAGAAAGAATGAAAATTTGAACGAGTGCATTGAATAAAACTAGTTCTGTTCACTGTGTGATTATATTAATGTCATTAGAAGCAAATGCATTTTTCCACCTCATCCTAATCTCCAACGTACATTAAGCAACTTCGTCCCAATAATCCAGCAGCCATCAATAAATCACAAAGTTAAAACAGCCAATTAGTCCAACCTTTCAACTTAACCCAAATTAATTAACCTTGTAATCTCAAAAATTAACAACTCGGGCAGCCATCGTCGGTCCATTGCGATTCATTTGTTTTTTACGATGAAATTTAAGGCTTTTATTGAAGGGTCCGATGACAGGACGTGCGGAGGGTTAATATTAGACGAAGCACCTCTATAGGGTTAATGACCGCACGAACTGATGGACGCCCATCCGCTTCCGAGCCTTCAAAGCGTTGAACTTTTTCTACTTAATTCGTTTTGCTTTACCGAGGTCGGCTGAGATATTTTTAATTTCTCGGTATACGAAACTTAAGAGATTTTGGTACAGATTGGGAAAGCTAAGATTCTATAAAGTCGGGGTTTTATCTTATTCCGATGATTTTCAAAAGAATGTTTGCTAACAGTCTAATTTCTTGACTTTGTTAGTCTAAGCAGTCATATAATTATCATAAGATTCGCAAGTCAGTTATGTCTAGCAATATTCACTTTCCGCTGTTAAATTAAAGTTTAGTTTTAATTTAGTATAACGTTCAAACCGCTTCGATATCACAGTGGTACAGTATACATGTGACCAGTTTCGTGTTTACCCTAGGACCATTGTGACAGGGGTGGCAACAACTTTATTCAAAACTTTCGAATATAAACAAACAGATTCTGGAAGGAAGTTGGCAATAGCCGACCCTCAGATCGAGCTAGTCTCAACGTAATGGGAAAACGAGAAACCCCTTAAATCAGAGCGAAAGGGAGAGACACATAAATACACATCTGTTTGCAGGAACACGCCTAGACGGGAAACTTTTAAAAGGGGAAGTGTTGCACCGAGGGGAG
Organism: Ochlodes sylvanus; assembly: GCA_905404295.2. NCBI lineage: Eukaryota > Metazoa > Arthropoda > Insecta > Lepidoptera > Hesperiidae > Ochlodes > Ochlodes sylvanus. Next base: position 10,674,474 of record FR990144.1, read on the forward strand.
GCCGGGGCACGATTCGTATCTCAAAGAAATCCTATCTTCCTTAGAGAACCAATTCTAGAAATATGGTTTCAACTTGAAGGAAGTAGGTATGTTTTTTCATGTAAAATGAAACTATGGTAGATCCAAAAAATGACATGCATGCCTGTATTAAACAAGTACCCACATGAGCTTAAATTTAAATGTTATCTAATTGTATCTACCCTATCAGAGGAGTCGAGACACATAAATAAGGCGCGGTATCGCGAATGGTAATCTGTTGCCGCAGCGGGGTAACGTTGCCGCGGCGGGGTAAAGTTAACCACGGTGGGGTAACGTTGCCGCGGCGGGGTAACGTTGCCAAAACGTATCGCCGCACATCAGCTGAAATACATTATTTTGCCGTAATTAAAATGTACGCGGCAATATTCTTCTCTTTAGTCAAGCTTTCAATACGAGCCAGCTGTGAATGCGAGGATGTCACTTTGACTTTATCAGTGTGATTCATGGTGATACTGATAATGTCGATTTAGGCTAAACAATTTAGCCTTTTTGGTCTGATTTATTTTCTCAGAAAGTAACGTACTGAGAGTGACGAAGGGAGAGATGAATCAACAGAGATGGGTGTAATCAAACAATTTATAGCATTTTAAATAAACAAATCTATACAAATAAATGAAATTGGATTGTCTGTTTGTAATATTAAAATAACTGCTTTTTACCAAATGCATATGGATGTATACACGGTGCATATACCAAAATATCATTTTTTACAATTTTTGTCTGTCTGTCTGTCTGTTTGTTTGAGCTCTCAACTGCTCTCACTGCGTCTCAATCACTCTACTAGCGAGTGACTGAGACGCAATACAAGCGCAGCACTGTCGATACAACATAGTATTATTAACATCAATCTCACATTACCCGCGCTACTAAACACATCGTCGCCTAACAAAAACTCGGCGGCAATTCGGAACACGTTTTGGAAAATTCTTAAATATTCACCCCTCGCGATGCGGGGAGGCGGGCGGCGCGCCACCCGTCTGCATCCGAAATAGACGAGTCCGCGTTGCGTGACTAGCGCGCTGCGCCCCGGCGTCCCCCGTAGACGGTTCTATTACGAGTGGTTAAACGCGCAGTGTACGACTTTCATGACTGCTTTATTTAAAACTATAGCTGTGCCATAAATAAGTATACAAGAATTGAAATTAACTGAAAAAAATAATGAGGTTTCAAGTTGGTTTTTGTAGTTTTGCATAGACAAATTACGCCTTCGCTTCAAAAATTCTTATGACAAACCTACAATATTATTATCAATACGGCCAGTCTGTAAGCGGTCCGGGAAGCTGAAGGGCAAGATATTGCGGAAGCATTTTTATCCTACTCAAAAAAAATCTCAGTTACAACACTTCCTACTACTTACGGCTATATTACATTGTAAACAGTAACTAATATTATAATTAGATTCAGTTTGTAATGACATGTAGTAAAACACGCCTTTGAAACCTTTTAGAAGGGGGGGGGAGCTAGCTTAGAAAAATAATACCAATAATAATCCTAAAAGCCCAATAATAATATCGATATCGGCCGTGTGAATTTCAGTGTAAAATAAATTCTTATTTATTTATTTTTATTTATTTTATTATTATTTATTGAATTTCAGTGTAAAATAAATTATTATTTATTTATTTTACACTGAAATTCACCAAAACATTTCACAAAAATGTGAAATGTATTTTTATTTATTTATTTATTTAAATTTTCATGTACACCTTAAACTATAAAGTTATGTATGTGTTAGTTAACTGTCACTTTCTCGGCTAACAACCCTATAATCCATGTAAAACAGGCGTACATAACTAATCGTAACCATACGTAACATGCAAAACCAAAGCCCCCCGTGAAGTTCCACACGATCAATAAGGGGTAATCGGCTAAGCCCAGGAGGGGCGTCGCGGCCACTCCGTATCAATCCATCAACTCGTTCTCCGAGTGACACACTGAAACGTCTTAACGATTACCGGTTCAAGAGGGTACCGGGTACCCCACACACGGTCAATCATTATAATTTATTGTAATTATACGCCGCTTACGCCCTCCTGAGCTTATTAGTAGTCGTAGGGTTTTTTAAAAACCGTAGGTAAAAACCACGTAGGTTTTCCACCGATGCGATATCATTATATTAAAACAAAAACTTGGTACGCCTTTTTACGAAAATTGCGCGGACGGAGGAGTATGAAATTTGGCACACTTATAGTTTATATTGAATTTCGTATTACTCGTAAGTTTGAGCCTCATAAATAATTGTAAGCTTGTTATTTATCGGCATTCTGTAGCCTAAGTACTGGTTATGAATGGTTGCCGGGTGTACGAGTATAACAACAAGTGGAGGCTAATATTAAACACATTTATATTTTCTACTTCTTATGTGGATACATTATACACAAATCATCATCATCATCATCATCATCATCATCATCATCATCACAACCCATAACTGTCCCACTGCTGGGCACGGGTCTCCTCTTACAGTGTGAGGGGTATAGGCCATAGTCCACCACGCTGGCCAAGTGCGGATTGGCGGACTTCACACACCTTTGAGAACATTATGGAGAACTCTCAGGTGTGCAGGTTTCTTCACGATGTTTTCCTTCACCGAAGCAAGTGATAATTAAATTTTAATACGCACATAATTTTTGAAAATTAGTGGTGCGTGCGGGGTTTGAACCCGGAACCTCCGGTTCGGCAGTTCAACGTTCAACCACACGGCTATCACTGCTTCAATATACACAAATATTAATAATCATTTAATTGTGAAATTGACAACACGTCACATGAATAAAAAAAATAAAATCTATTTTTATTTTCGTAAACTATCGGGTGCCATGTTATTAACGCCAGAATTCTGATCTAAGTAATTTTTGGATCTATGCAACGAAAAATGTGGTCAGTGATCAAAAAAAATAATTGTAAATTGTAATAAAAATATTTATTCATTTATTTTTTTAAATTAGTTAAACTAAATTGATGAATTGAAAGGCGCAGTTGTTCACATGCAGGACTACCGTTCGAAGGGCCCTGGGTTCGTATCCCATCAGGGCGGAAATTTGAATGATCAGTTTAACTTTCTATTCTCAATCTGTCTGTGTGTTATTGTAGTGTGCGTGTTCATGGCACCTGTCGTTAATTAGGGGTAAATTACGTTAATTAGGTTATTATGGTTTTTAAATAAATTATGTAAACATGTCTACTATCCCTAATAAATTTGGCCACTATGAAACTAGTGAACTGCTTCACTGTTTGGTAAATATTTACGTCGTAAACACCGCGCAGTAGTTAACCTCGATGTAGTAATATTTAATATTTATTCCCTAAAAAATCTGTCCATTCATCAAAATCAAGTGTGTAAGCCTGGTAAATCGTGCAAACAGGCGAGGCTAAAAATATTTCCGCAAATACTTGGTTCGCGCTAAACTGGCTCTTTATTATGCTTGCGAATGGCTAACCTCAATCTAGATATACTCGTATCTCTGTGGAAATACTCGCTATTTATTTTAGACCTAACAAGCTATGGATCACTGCTATTGGCGTACTACCTACAATAGGTTCTCGATCGCAATACGATTCCAATTAATAAGATTTATTTTTAGTGGATTAAAATTACAGTAACAACAAAGACATCACCTATGCTTTGACAACCTAGACAAAAGGGACAAGGAAGTACTGGCTTAAAGCCCCAAGCCGGAATATTCTTTGAGTGGCTTTGAGTTGGCGAGTGACTCAAGCAATGCCGTGCGTGATAACATTAATGAAATATCTGTCATAAAGCAGGGGTCGCCTTTGGTCTCCTCGTACGACACCGTGGTCTACCAGCATGGAGATAGGCTCCAGTTAGACGACGCGATAGCTTTCATGGCGCGAAAGCTATCGTGTCATATAAACGCGCCCTTAGTGTTCTAGGCCGCCCAAATATGGCCAAAACAGATAAAAATGATAATTTCAATTTAAAGAATACTGTTTTTGAGGTATATTTCTACGAATATGGTTACGAAGGCATTGGTTTCCCGAAGCGAAGCTTACTATTTTCAAATAAGACAATTGTTTTACGGATGAACTACCATTCAGTACTAATAGAAACAACATTTGTAAATGTCATTCGCAAGTAAGACAGCTCCCGTGGAAGCGTAGCACAAAATTGCTTCAATCATTTACTTTACGGAGAATTAAACGTATTACCTCTTCGGGCGAATTAACCAGTAACTTCATCATTCGCTCGGATCCCGAGAATACGAAACAAGCTTATGCCTGTTGACTTTAAAGTAACGCAGAACGTAATTATCTAACAAAGAAAATGTTCGCGGCGGCTCGGGTTTGGGAATGAAGCCAGCGAATTTAATTCTGTTCCTTGGACAGTGAAATTGAACAGGAATGAGTGATGAAATGCGTAATTGCGGAGACCACTGGGTTAGATCTCAGGCTGGCGCGGCGAGGAAAAATTTGATGCACAACAATCTCAAGATCTGGGATGATAATATAATATGACTAACTGTTGCCAGCGGTTTATCCCGAGCGAAAGTAATTTAACAAATTTTCAAAATAAAATCGTCTCTTATTTTATTCCCTTTTGGGGTTGATTTTACAAAAATATTGAAACAGGCAATTCATTACATTAAATTTTAAATTTCATAGTACCTACCTACTTTATAATCGGTGGGATTTCAAACAACGAAACAGTTCTTAACTGATCTGATGTCTCATACTCATAAACTACCTCCATGCCAAATTTCATCTCGTATATGACGAACTTTTCGAAATTTAAGCATGTTATAAGAACAAACTACCTTTTGGGTATGCCTGGCCTATGACTTGGGGTTCTTTACAAAAGGTGTAAAAAAAGTTAATAATAATATGGTAATAATTAAAAAGTATTTTAAGTAGGTATACACTTTGTAATTATGTCATCAACGGTTATCATCTTTAACTAATGAAACACAGTCAGTGAAGTGGTCGCAAACTAGAGACCTGCGTAATGACCCTACAAAAAAATATGACAACTTACTAACAACACTTTTTTAGTTTCGAATCACGTTCGAGTTTTATTGGTTCACCCTCGTTACAGTCGGTGTAGTTAAAGTAAATAAACGAAGTAAAAATTTGCGCGCTGCCGACTGCGCTGTTTATTATTTGCACGCCGATAACTTCACACTTTGTAGTTACAACGAAATGCGTACGAGTAATAAACTGACGGGAACGTTGTTACTTCATTACTGCCACTTCGTTCTGAAATATTCTTTTTCTTCTCTCGCTTCTCTCTTGACCTAACCTTCAGGTGGCTCCACTGCTTGGTATTGTCAAATTAAAAATAAAATAAAATAAAAGGAAAAAAAATTTGAAAATAGAATTTGAATTTGAATTTGAATTTGAATTTGAATTTGATGATAAATTAAAAAAATTACGTTTGAATTTGGAATGTTTGAAATTGGTGGTATATAAGGCGATCCCGGCCAAAGCAGAGTCAGTCGATTCTTGGTAGCGAGTCGGGAAGCGCGCCAGCGGGGAGAAGAAGAAGAAATAGTGAAGAGCAGTGAAGTGTCGTTTCACATTACAGTGTCGCGAGTGTGAAGTGAAGTGTGAAGTGAAGTAAAGTGTACAGTACCGTGTCGCGTGTGTTACCCTTTACAGTGAAATAAAACGTGATCTATTGAAGCCGGCCTTATTTCTTTCCATCCCTTACCCACTGCTGTGACAGTATCTTACTTCTTACTTTAATAACCGACTTCAAAAAATTCTAATGCATATGGAGACCCCGGGATCTCGCGTGAACACACTAGTACCTCCGTTAAACTAGTTACTAAATCCTCCAATTATTACGTTCCGTTCCCTCTCAAGTATTTTCCTTACGAAACTACAAAAACGAAAGTGCTGACAAAGGACGGAGTTGCGAAAGTAGACCAATTGGTTCTTCAATAAACTGTTATTGGACTAATAACTGGCAAGTCTATGGTAGGAGCTGACATCCAAGTTTTTATCGACAATATGGCGGACGTAGTGACGTCACTGGAACGACGGATAGGGAAGGGTGGGGGGGAAAATGACTGCGCTAAATAATAATGTTATGTTCTTAGGCACAAACTTCTTTTACTGACAACTCACTATCAGTCTACTTTGGATTAAGGTATTACTTTTACACTTTTTAAACAATTTAGTAAGGACAATGTTAAAAAGTATCTACATGATACTAGTAATTGCCCTCACTTATCTCAAGAAAACTTGCCTTACTACTCGAAAAATTGTTTATGTGGGATTTTTATTGATATATTTTGTGTTGTCTTTTATTGATATAACAAAATGAGTCAATAACTAAATATCAAAAAGCTTACGAAAATAAACTAGTGACAACTACACTAAGTAAGGTCAATAAACAAATCAATTAACGCGTCTCTGAGGTAAGTTAGAACAAATTATTTATATTGCGTTAATAAACACTATTGACTTATTATTACATGTACAGATACATATTGATGATAGAACGCAAGTATAAATACAATTTGATATGAAACCCATCCTAGGAGAACGACTAAAGAAGCTAGGAAATATTATTTATATAGAGTGTATTAAATGCAACAACAAAAGATTTCACCTACGTCTATTTTTAAACGTTTACACATAGAGTTCTGAAGCAAGAAATGTTGAACGGGACAATAATATAACGGATTTATAACCACCCTTATAATTTGAAGGGAGGAAGCGACGACAAAGCGTTGAAATGGGTAAAATGACGAAATGTCGAGCCGAACGGAACCAGCGATCGAACGGCAACGGAAATTGACTTCTACAACGATGGAGACGGCTCGCTTTTGTTTCGACGTGAATAAAATATAAACACTTATTACTTAATCCGTAGCCCAGTTGGTGACCCTGCGGGCTCCAGACATTTATGTGATACACCCCTACATACAAGTTTGTTCTCGTATCCAGGATATTATTTATGTTGTGCTTTCCCCGCGATAAAAGGATCCTTATGTGGGGTATAAGAGTGTAAGCGTTCATTTGTTTATCTCCAACATGAAAATTAACGTTCATTTACGATTTCAAATTAATTTGAGCTATGGCCGTATCTATGAAGCTATGAAGCCGTAACTATTTAATTAAATTTTATTCGTAGCAAATATTTAAGATTTTTCGATAAATAATAATATGTTGCTTGTTTACAATAGTTATGTCAATTGTCTATGCCACTCACAACATTAGGAATTTAAATCACCATACAAGTTAAAGTATAAATTGTAAGGGGGATATAACAACTTAATGTCACGGTAGAAAACACACACGTTCAATAATCACTTTCTTACGGAACTGAAATAAAACTTATTCTTCAAAACATTTTTGAAATTCGAACGCAATTTAAAAACTTCACTCAACGCAGAGAACCACTTGGAGCGCTCGAGGAACGAGTCGAACACTTTGTACGGAATGAACGAATGAATGAAGGAAATGAATTAGGCGACACAATTGGAGCCCGATTCATCCATTCTGCATCCCTGCATGCCGAGCTGCCTCTTGTTATAACACCCCAAGGCACCCACCCTTCTTTGTACACACGTCGCTTTTAACTCGACTTCAGACTTTTAATGAAAAGCTGACTCAAAGAGTGATAATTATTTAAGACTAAGTGCAAAAAGTATCATGATCGGAGATAATTAAAAGTTTTGTCTTACTTTCCCTTATGTCAATAAACAAGCGGACAGGCCACCTGGTGGTTAGAGGTCAACGTCCCCATGGACATCAGATGGTGAAGATGAGCAACACAGATACGGTGTCGGCCATGAAAGAAGAGAGAAAATACTGGTTCTTTAAAATCCAGGCGGTAGAGCTTAGAGTTCGCCCGGAGCATTACCACCACCCGCCTCAGTACCAAGTATTATTTCTACCGTGTAATAATTGTTTTAACAGCAGCAATTCAATTGTGTTCCAGTTAGAAAGGTGTGCATTTGTTTACACTTTTTTAGAGGCGACCAACTTAATCCTCAAGTGTAGCACACATCTAGATCCAGAATCTTACTAAAAATTACTAACAAAAAGAAAATGCCAGAACACTAGGCGGCGACACGCATCGTAAAATTGTATTGGCACCAAGAATATAAGAATAAAGTGTTAATTCAATACAATGTCACGGTGTACAATATGTTAGTGAGCTATAAATAAATAATAATCCGTAGTAAGTGACGACACCCAAACATCACAGGGCGCCGCCGCCGCTAAGCTGATAAGCCAAGGATAAACCCAGTGAAAACAGTGAATACCAATCCTAACACGATTGTAATCTCCAAATTTGAGGCAATCATCATTGTAAACATACAGATACCGCAATTAACGTCTGTTTTATCGACACGGGAAACTCCAGATGGATGGAATCTTCAAAAAGAGAGTGAATAGACTTTTGCCAAGATAGTACGCAAGTCGTCAAGCACATATACAATGTGAAAAAGATTAATTTACCTACGGACCCTTCCCTCCCTCCTAAATATACCCTATATACCCTCCTCTAAATATATCCTCCTAAAATAAATATTTTTAACGGTTTCGGGTCCAGTTCGGGGAAAAGCAGGTCAATACACCGCGTCCTACCTGGCCGAAGTCTGACGTCCCTCACTTTACAGATTCAAGGGCAACAATGACCACTTATCACGTGACCCCACTCGTTTGTACTTCCGTTCTTTTGTGAATAGCAAACACATTGCTTCAAGAGATTTTAATACATTTATTTGTTTTTTTAACACAAAATACGTTTATTATGCTTCTAGATAGTCTTTTCACCTTATCGAAAGCACTTTATTGGTGATCTCCGTTATTCAGATTAGCCACTAAATTATACTACTAATAAACTGCCTGATTATAGAATTATTTCTTGTTTTACTTACGTATCTGTGCTTGCGTTTCAATCGTGCAGTTAGGTTCTTACCTGTAACAAAAACAAAATATATTTACAAAACAAATTTTATGCATTTAGCTCTCCCCTCCGATACCCCGCGGGCGCCTCGTAGACCCAATTCCATCGAGGGAGCTCTCCGATGTCGGTCACATGTCAGACAATAGATATACAAGGAGATTATTTTTTAACGTTTAACTCCGGATAATTTTTCATCACATGTAGGCTGTTGTTTCACAGTCAGAGTACAAGAATTTATGAAATGAAATGAATATGAATGCATATATTTATAAATCTTGTAAAATAAAAATAAACATAAAATAGTAACCGATATTATTTCATGATTATTAAGCTAGTAGCTTAATAAAAGCTCGTTTTATTTATATTTTTTGACTTGGGCCCCAGCTGTCATTACAGGAAATGCATTTAATATCATCGAAAAGCAACTACATCTATATTCAGTAATTAATATTAATCTATTATATAAAAATGAATCGCTGATTCTGTGTTGGTAAGCGCAAATCTCGAGAACAGCTGAACCGATTTTGCTAATTATTTTTTTACAATATTCCTTAAAGTACTAGGATGGTTATTACGGAGAGAAAAATATAAAAAATTGCCTGTAAAATTCTAAAAACAACACTTTTCTATATTCCCATACAAAAGATTCGATACTTAAAAGTCAATATGAACTTTAATACCCTACCATTTAAGTGTTAGTGGAGGAGTTCCGGGAAGGTGTCCCGAATAGCAGAATTTAGTATTAAAAAAAATAATTAAAGAATCGACTGTTAGGCGGTACGAAGTTCGCCGGGCCAGCTAGTACAATAATAATTACAAAAATAAACTTACTTAAACTTAATAAAAAAAATATAAATTTATAACTAAAGTTGACATGAAATTATTTAAATTTAAACCAAAACATTTCATCGCCAATCGCTCCCACAGTCACGATGAAAATACTCCACCCCAAACAAATCGTATAAAAACTGTCAACTGAAATAAAGGACATTGTACAATAATCTTTTACGTTCAGGAAAATTAAGCTTTGTAGATTTTTAAGGCTTTGCTGGAGGACGGAGGCGTTTTAATGTAATGAAAAGATCCTAACGACCTATTGTGACGTCACTTCCCGGGGAGGCCCACCGACTGTTAGATTGGCGGGTCCTATTTAAGGGGACAGGGCTCACGAGCGGACAGGATACAATGTATTAATTGGGCTAGATTTTTCACACTTCCATACCAATATTTAGTATATGTGCAAAATTTACTCTGTCTCTGTATGTTACCTCTTCACGTTTAATCCGTTAAGGGCCGCATTCATCAACACTGAATTTACACAAGAGCTATTCCAGCATAACTTTACTCTATCGATTTTTTCGATGTTTAACTTCAATTTCGTTTAACCACGTTAGTCCATAGATATCTTACTCTTTAATTCAATTTTAACAGTATTTTAAGAGGACCAAGCCGCGAGTAACAACTACTTTCACTATAACTCTAACGATCTTACCATCGGATCGGTCAGACTTTTAAATATTTCTTCTGGAAATTAAAATGCTTATTTTAATTTACAAAATGTCAAAAATTATTCATTCTTCTAAGGATGATAGACCATACAGAACATAAATAACATAAGGTTAGCTACACATCAATTCCCATCATGTACCTAAACGCTTGCAATCACATGAAAAATTATACCATTCTACAGCAACAAACAATCACTTTACTAAAATATGGCAGGTGTGACAAAGACCCCCCGCGACGCACAGAACGGACGCTCTCCATTCCACGTCTACTCCCATCAACGCATTAGTTCCCCGCTGGGCCACCGCTCCAACGAATGAGGAGACTCGCGTACTCCAATCTTACTCAAATTTATGGGCATCTGTTCATATCAACTAATAACAAAATTATAATAGCACATTTAATAACATTACCTGTCAGAAAATGTTAATTCAATTTCCATGATTTCATTATTTTCAGATTTATAGACTCTCAAAAGAAATTTAAAATCTCGTCACAATAAGATGAAAACTATTGTTTTTGTAATAAACCTATTCACGTGCTCAGCATTGGCTACTAATGGGTTGAAGCCATTTATTTATTTAAATAATTCCCGGGGCGAGGCGCGGGCGGGTTGCTAGTAATTAAAACAAGTAATCTGTTGTGAGTGTTGTACAACAGGTAGTTCGAGGCTGTAAATTTTTGTCCGAATTGAATTATTGTGCAAATAAAGCACCTGCTAATGGACGCCAACCCTTTTGTTAATACTCAGTAATTAACTAATGGGTGTTGCGCGCGACCAATCGCAGTGAGTGCCTCCGTAATGGGTACCGGAGGATTGGCTTTATCGGGCTTAAAAATATTTGGGAATTATTACCTTACCGACCTGCCGTTCGAACGGTCCTGGGTTCGATTTCCAGCGAGGCGGAAATTTGAAAATGAGTTTAAATTTGTGTTTGCTGGTCTTGGTGTTTTTTACCCACAAGATAGCGAGCCTATGAGTGTGTAGCGATCATTTTATTTAATTGAACAATCCCACCTGATATTACGTAGGCGGGAACATCGACACAAGCAAGCTATTCCGATCCTCCACGATACTCGTAACGAATGACGAGGTAAACCACGTCGTTCTGACCGATTGTATATTAACGATGTTGGTTATACATTTCATTGAAATCCATTCGTTTTTTGCGTGAAAGAGTAGCAAACATACACCCATCCTCAAAACATTTCGCATTTATAAACTTTTTATTTATTTGACTCAAGGCCGGACCGAGACGGTGACTGACCACCCTTCGGAGAGTAAATAAAATATTCCGTTTGTAGTACCTACCAATGAATAATGCACATTCCATTGAGCCGTACTACTGACACGTGCTTGTCACGTCGCTTTTGGACTCATACCAATGAGACGGGAAATGGTACAGTCGTGCTGAAACTATTTATGATACACTTTACTTTGTGACAGACAGAGACCGGTATTAAATAGTTAGTTGAAGCGGTGGTAGAAGTGAAAGTATAAAGTGGTCACTGTCATTGACAGAAATGTGAATACAAACTCAAATATAACTATAATTGTATAACAAATCACAGGATCACAGAAGTATTGCTACTACAGAAAATCGAAAAACATGAATGTCAAATTATTCAAAAATGAATCATCCATCAAAATAATTTGGAATACATCACAATTCTGCCAATTTTCTAATGAATAGTTCGCCAGTTCATTAAGTTTATACGAATTTCATTAAAGGCGAGATGACGAATTGTTCTCCCGTGCCATAACTCAGGAGCCAAAGACCAGCGCTCGACCTGACCCGAAACAGAACGAACTGAATGTTCATCATTCACCGGCCCATAAAAGATCGGGGAATGAAGCTATCTTTTACCGAACGTACTCATACTCTTGTGTGATTGTCGGCGAGGAGGTTTATCTATGCGATAAAATTAAGTTTCATGTTTACCAACTTTCATTAACGTGATTGTTAGGTATTAGGTAAACTAGTCATCTCTGTTCATCTACTGTCACTTCAACATGATTTTTTACAAATCTGTCACGTAGACAAGAGCCTCTCGTCATCAAGATCGGTTCGCAACAAATTCCATAGGCTTATCGATATTTGACAAAATCATCTATTCTACTACTTGTTGAGGGAACATTGTTTATTTATAAGATACAGACAACGAGGAGTTATCTTCTTTTAAGAAATTAATGTTTAATATTTTACATTATTTCTATATATATATATTGTTGATTATTTAAATATTGAGCAATTATTAATTTAAATTAGGAATAACGGATTGCTTTTTAATTTTATTACTACCTTAATTACAAAATCCTATCTACCTTACAAAAACACTTTTCCGTTTCCGTTTGTCAAAACCTTATCGCCTGTAGGAGGATTCTTTATTTGCAATATTAATATACATGAATTAATTTTAATTCTCGCCAAGCTGTTTCTGTGAGACCGAATCCTTATCATAAAAAATCGAGACTTTCAAACTTGAAATTGCTCTTGCGGAATTATTTTCGTAAGTAATATAGGGAGCCGGGAAGTTGAATAACTGTGAATTAATTAATACCAGATGAGTTTTGTTCTCCACTCCTATTGTGGAAATACGAAGCCGTTTCGTTATACTTACATATTCTTTTTGGAGTAACATTTTATCATATTAGAATCATCAGAATGGAAATATATTCAAATCAAAATCCTTATTTGAAATTGAATCAAAATATTTAGGTAAATTTAAATCATGTAGGCGAATTACGACATTTTCTTTTACAAGAATGACGTTGAAAGGTCCGAATATCCGAATATCATGGCATACCAAGTGATTTATTCATTTTATTTATTTATTTAATAGTTCATGCACACGAATACATAACAAGAGAAAAACAATATAAGTAAATTTTGTACATAGGTTCTACTTATTCTTATATATAAAAATGAATCGCTGATTTTGTTGCTAAGCGCAAATCTCGAGAACAGCTTAACCGATTTCGCTAATTCTTTTTTATAATATTCCTTAAAGTACGAGGACGGTTGTTACGGAGAGAAAATTTTAAAAAATTGCCTGGAAAAGTCTAAAAACAACACTTTTCTATATACCCATACAAAATATTCGTAAAAATACTTAAAAGTCAATTTGAACTTTAATACCATACCATAACGTTTAAGTGTTAGTGGAGGGGTTCTGGGAAAGTGACCCCAATAGCAGAATAAGTATTAAAAAAAATTAAGAATCGACTGTTAGGCGGTACGAAGTTGGCGGGCTCAGCTAGTTTCTAATAGAAATCTCTTCCAGCAGACCTTGGAGTAGAAATGAATTACGAATACTCATCTTCTGAACTTCAAATTCCAATATTTATGCATGATAATATAAATAGTTACCATTTGCATTTGCCAATGAGCAGCGGTCACCTAAAAATTAATAATCTCATTTCGTAGCCAACTCTATAAAATAAATCTAAGTGCTTGTAGAATAAAATTGCTGTCTAACCTATACCTACCTAATATTTGTTTTTACATCAGAAGCTGTAATCTAAAGTCAATAGTAATAAACTTCCACCAAGAACAATGAAGACTTATAGAAGCAGCGTTTCTCCAGGAGCTATATTTAATACCTTTATATACTCCAGCACAAATATAATATTTCCCGAGAGAAAGGAAGTAATTTGCTTTGCCGCGGCACAATGGGAACTAACGAAGGAAGAACAAGGCAGACAATTGATACAGAAATACAGAGATACTGGATTTTATGAGCGATTTTTCCTAGGAATGACTGGATTTAGTGTCTTCATCACCAGGAACTAGTATTTCTGGAGGCCATACGCGGTGTAACGTAACGTACGTGAGGTGGAACTTTCCCGAGACGTATCTCGGGAAAGTTTGACGGATCGGTTGTTCGTTATAAACCGTTCATTTTCATTAACTACTAAAACTAAGAGAAGAAGCATTTTAATGCCAAGAAGTCGTTCATCAATTCCCACTGAATCAGCGAAGTGGAGTATGCTCTAGGCCTATTCAGTCATGAGGAGACCCGCCGCGTGCTCAGTAGCTGGCCATTAATGGGTTGAAGCCAATATCGAGATTACCCCAGAAAAAAGTTAATGAAATAGCGGTATAACCGTCATTGAATTCTCAAACTATGTAAGTTGTATATAAGTTGAAAGAAGGTATATATTTATGTACTAATAAAAGTCATGTTAGTACATAATTATGTTAGACTGTGAACAGCGAATATAGTTTACAGACAGATGGAAAAATGAATCAAAATTATTGGTTTATCTGAATTCATTTCAGCGGTTTACTTACGCCTCTACCCAACGAATAAGTAACACTACCATAATTATGTAACTAAGGAAATATTGCGACACAAATATATTGTGGGGCGACGCCGAACTTTTTCTTTTGTTCCCGAAACATCTGTTTTACATCTATTGTATTAGACATTAGGCTAAAGAGAGAAGTTTTTGTCCTATTTGTTACTCCGTGTTACATACTACAAAACAATAAATTTAGTTTTATAAGTTTAAATTAAATGAAACTAAGTTACCAAGTTAGCTTAAGTTTATTCACGATTACACTTATATTCAATAATTCGTTTTATGAATTCTATTATTGAAATAGGATGTTAATAATACTTATGTTACTTATGTTAGTGTTGAAATTAACATAAACGACGTTAAGATTTTTTATGAAAAGGGTAAAAGAAAATTTGCAATGAAATATATATGGTCAGTCAGACAAAGAGAGATATTTACACTCATCATTTAAATTTCCAATACTGAGAATCTAACCCGAATGCGCCGTACATAACAATATAATTATGTTGTAATTATAATGTTAACATACACTATGATATATTACGAGCAGACATTTGTAAGCCCGAGTGTACCACAGTCCGCACTGGTCGCCGCCGACCGACAGCTGTTTCAACTCATAAACCGCCCAAACATCTTTACTGCGTTTTTCGTTTTACTGCGACTGATTCAGGTTTATTGTCTAGTTTTGACACATTAACTGCTTAATATCGCGTATCGGATATTGCGTTTTCCGCTCGGCATTGAGTACTATAAGGGGAGATATAAACAATGACATACAACTTTGATACGTCGCGTCGCTACGAGTGGCTTAAACTCATGGCCAATAGCGAACCTTGAAAAGTAGTCATTTTAAGTCATTATCATCATCGTAACTCATAACTGTCCCACTGCTGGGCTTGGAATTCCTTCCGTAATGTAAAGGTAAGGACCACTACCAAATGCTGATGGACAAACTTCACACACCTTCGATAAAACTATGAAAAACTCTCAGGTGTGGATGTTTCCTCACGATGCCGATGCGGTAGAATAAAAAATGACGTGCATAACTGTGTGTATCGACGATACCTATAAGATTTTGAATTTGAATATGAAAATTTGAATTTGAATTCCTTCACCGAAGCAAGTGATAATTAATTTGTACCAACATTATAATTTTCAATAAATATCCAATGGAAAGATCAAACCTGTTTCTTGTTACAATTTAATTATATTAGTCGGTATAGATTAAAAGCAATTTTCCCTTAACATGTCATAAAATTGCCGTCAATGGATACCAAAACTACAGAGCGGGAATATTTTAATGACAGAGAACCGACAGGACGGACATTATTTAATTAGCAGCGGAACATGCAGCGAAGCTTATGACTATTTTATCCAAAATTTGGACTAATTGGTAAATATGAGCGCAGAGACCACGCGACGGATTGCTGCATTCATTGCATTTCTATAATTGTCTGGTACATTCGGTTGTAGATGATTGTTATTGATTTTAAGGCGTTAAGACCTTGGTTAAGACCTGTCGGAGATATTGTGACGTCTTTAAATGAATACGTCTTTTTTGCTTGCAATATCGTGTTTTTATGTTACTGTCGTCAAATTTGGATGGGTTGAAGTTACACCAAGATTATGTGAAACTTATTCCTCTTCGCAATGCATAGAAAAGTATTTTTATTACTAAGAAAATAAACTTCAAGTAGCTGTGTGGGTCGACACATCACAATTCGTTTCCCGCTTCCGTCGGAGTCGATGGGACAACTCAGGAATGCATTTTACAAATCGATTCAATACAACTATTCAATGGGTAGAGAGACCATACGTTCTTGTACAAAAGAGACTGAGTGTTAATTTCTAGTTGATTTTAAATGAAAACTATGTTAGTTTAAGCTTCAAAACTTGAAAAATCTTTAAAATTAATTACGGATTACTTAGCATTTTGTTCGCGAAATAGACGGCATTTAGGTACGAGTGAGATTTCTATCTCAAAGCACTTGAGTAGCAAACAAAATACTGACCTCAAATGGAATTAAGTAACTGTAATGTAAATTAAAACATGTTTAGCCTGCCGTGGCCAGCTAATGCCAGCCGTTGGCAAGTTTCAGCAGTTAATAAGCAGATTACCATTCTCCATCAAATGTGCTAATCTTGGAATTAATGGTTAACTCATCTATGATAATGGTTCTGTACAACTATAATGGATATAATTTATGATAATAGAGAAAGATAATATTAGCGATTGCTTTATTAAATTAATAATTTAAATGAGGGACTGAGATACCCTCATAAGTAGAAATATTTTCAACTACCTAAATACTGCTTAATATTAATCAGACTTGACAGATTGAGGGAGAGAACCGGCGGCCATTGTGCACGGCATCAAGAGGCCTAGCGTGTTTAAAATACACATACTTTGTAATAAAGAATCTACTCATTAAATCATATTATTTGGAAGATACTGGATATAATTTGACTGACCCCTTAACAATAATGTACCAGGGATAACGTAATATCATCAACGTCGCTGTAAGTAAAGGAGCCGTAATATATACAGAGTGAAGTGAAAAGGTGCAAAAAGGCTAATACGACGGTAGAGGGCGCCTGCAGCGACACTCCCCTCGAGTGGCTGTTAGCGACCGCTAGAGGACGTTCCACTTTAACCTAACCTCACTCTTCCATTAATATCAACTGTTATTCCTTAACTTTTCCCCACATTTCAATTAAATTATCTTAATTTACATCGCTTCTGCACACTTCGTATAATTTCGTTAATGACAAAATCACTAATATTTATACAGATAACCCCTCATATCCTTGGCCATCACCATCGTAAACAATCGCTTCAGTAAGCACGCAAGATTCCATCGCATTTATAGTATCTATGAAAGCATCCAATTTATGTCCTATTTTATTCTTAGAATACATTTTATTGAAAAAAATCCAACCAAAAAATGTGTGCATAAAGATGGTCAGAACTCTCACGAGTCACGTAACACTCACATTATACTTATGAGAAAACTGATACCTGTCACAAAAAGAGGCGAGGTTATGAAGTTCATTAATACTCGAATAATATACAATAAGGCAAACATTCGTGGTATCCGGCCCATCACTGAAGTTATACCTCATTGATCTGTAAGATGGCCACTGTACCGTCGGCAGCGCAGCGCCGATCGCCCAGATGTTATTTTATTCAATTCCGCTGCTCCTCGCAACGTATGTATACGCCTCTGTCATCGAAATCGGTTTCTCGACCGCAATACCAAGACGCATTACTGTCGGTATTACTGCCCAAATGAAAACTATTTCCTACTCATTAATCTTGGCAGTTGTTGACAGCTGATAGTGTTTAACATGAAGTTGAGGGATATACTGGCTGACTCGAGATGATCAACTAGTTATGATTTGTTGGCGATGTTTTAACGATGTTCAACATGTTGTAACTGATTAAACTTGCTTATAGAATTTAACTGACAACTTTTGGGTCGTTTAGAATTATATCAATATAATTATGTATGTAGATTTCATTTTAATAGTTGAGATATAATTTATTTGATTACAATACATGGTGCTTTTAAAAAATAATTTCTGAACTAAAATATTATTTTTCACATTTTTGGTGAATAAACAAGGATATAAGTTTTACACTAACGATTAATCGTTAATTGTGACAAAAAGCGGAGAAGATACATATGACCTAGCCGGTGTGGCTAGGTCATCATACCTAGACGATGATAAAAGAGTTATAATTGTTATTCGATCGTGAACAATGGATTATAGTAAGCACATACTCATTTATAATCCAAAATTATATACAACAAATCTAGTAATGTATTTTCTGTCAGAAGATTTTCTTTAATGCCCAAAGAGAAAATTAGTATTCAGATGAAGTAGTTAATAATATATTTTACAGTCCCAGATTTAAGTAGACATTGGGACTTATCCTGGGAAACTAATTTGGAGTATTTCAGCTGCCACGAGATAGAAGCGTGGATCGTGAGCTGCATTTTTAGTTTTATCGACCTTTAGATCGCAGTTAAATCCAAACAGTATGTTTACGGTTATTACTGGTGAAAGAGATAGACATATAACTTATAACGATAACTTAGTAGTCTCAATTTGTATCTTGGGGTCATGGTCAGACTAGTTTCTACCCCGATATGCGACATTTGAAATGAGACTTTTTTACATATTGATATTAAAGGAACTTGAACACCATAATTTTGTAACATACTCGTATTCATAAATATTTCCTAAATTAATTAAATTTCTTTTAATGAAGATTAAAAATTTAACAATACAATAATAACGATACGACTTAGAATTACTGCCATGCAAATTTCAGCGTTAAGTACCTATAAATAAATGCTCACTAGGATTTCTAGTCTATAAATTTGTGCCGCATCCGGGAATCGAAGGAACTGTCACGAGACAGGGTTATTAACTGGACTACTGGCTTGTCCAAAAACACCAACCAAATTGGACACTTCAATAAAAACAACACGGAAGGAAGATTGAATTAAGAAAGGACCGAAACCAAACTTATAGACAGAGGGCACGCGTGAATAGGATCGATCGAGCGGCGGTCGTCGACCCCTGATAGCGACTGGTCGCTATTGCCATCACCATCGTAAACAATTAAAACTGACAGCCAGTCGAAGGTCCTGAAAAATTAACTTGTAAATAAATAATATCCTTTAGTACCTGCATTTTTATCCTTAACAGGTACCAACTTATCAAAGCGATTGCATAAATTGGTACAAGACTTTATTGTAGGTACCCTTACATTTCCTTCTATGGTCCGTGCTTAGGACTATCTGTGATAACCTACATGTCACAATCACGCACACGTCACGAATATGTCACAGACGCGATTGGTGCGAAACTAGTCAATCAAATCCCACGCAACTACCAGCAGAGCAAAGACCCTCAGGTACGTATCTGTGATAAATTAAATGGTTTGCTTATAACTATGCACACCTATGTATAGTTTCATTTCTGGGGTATCCGACCGATTGACCTTGACCGTGGATTCCTACCCGGGAATTAGTATCCTTGAGATAAAACTAATAAAA
Organism: Ochlodes sylvanus; assembly: GCA_905404295.2. Classification (NCBI taxonomy): domain Eukaryota; kingdom Metazoa; phylum Arthropoda; class Insecta; order Lepidoptera; family Hesperiidae; genus Ochlodes; species Ochlodes sylvanus. The sequence goes on from FR990144.1 coordinate 10,694,278, forward strand.
TTGGTAATCGTTTGGTGGGCAAAAAGGAGTTTTTCAAGGGTCAATCTTGAACCCTCATATGTTTCATCTGTTTTATTTGAAAACAAACATGTCTCCTCCATCGTTGGCATCTTCCATAAACATAATTTATTGCAATTGAAATATATTGAAATTTAAGATTATATTTGAGATTGCAAAAGCATTGACCAAAATATCTTTCGCCATTCTTAACTTTTTCATTGCTTAAATATTTTAAGGAATAGACATAACGGAAGCGGAGCACAAATCTGACTTCCGCCCGGGGCTCCTGGTGCTCCCGACGGGGAACCCAATTACAATATTAATAAATGAATTCGACAGCTTTGCCCATCCTTCGCCCAGTTTAAGTCGATTCCATCGTAATTAATATTTCCTTCAACCCTAAGCGGAATGTGCAACCTCTCGAAAACTCTCAGATAATGCAATGAAGAGCTTTGTGTGACATTTTAAAATGATCATTTATTTTCGTTTTACATTTATCTTCACATAGAACAAGAATTTCATAAAAAGGTCATTAGAGACTCCTAATGGGAGGTTCCAAGCAACTTAGCGTTCACAACTGAAATTAACTTTAATCACCCCAGAGCTGTACTGGCACTAACTTACTACTGCGTTAAACTCGTTATAGTGTTTGGATATACATATATGTACATTCTAATAGTATTTTGCAATGCAACAGGTAATTTGAACTGGTAGGCATACAACAAAAATTTCAATTTAAATATTTGGTGTCTTATACTAAATACTGAAATAAAACCATTTGGTATATGACCCCAAATATTTTATAACTATCTACTAACTTCAAAATTATCAAAAATAGTTTTGAGATAGAATAAATACATGATACCTCAGTCTTAATGTTGGAATGTTTTCAAGTAAAATAAAAAGTTTTAATTAAGATTTCATAATTGACTGCAAATATATGAGCCTACCAAAGTCAGATCTATATGACTTATTTTGCCAAATACGTGTATAATATATCATACAGAAATACGCAGGTTACATCCTCAGCAATGATTTAGATTTTTATTTACAAAACTGTCTTACCTCTGCCAATTCCAGTATTGACACATTTCAACTAGTTAATAAATGTCACTGAGTTCTCGCCCTCGGGAAATTTATATAGCAAAATCAGCTTCTATTTTTTACGGGAAAAATATCAACAACGAGTACCAGGTAGCCTCCCCGGCTTATCACTATGGTAACGACCGTCTAAATCAGTCACCAAGGCTTTTCTTCTAATATAAATAACAAAACATCGAGAGGTAGGTACTAGGAAGCGATAATAGCTGTCTATAAATAAATAGCCCACACTGGGATTCCCTCTATCGTGGATGCCATGAACAACGCACAAAGATATACACACCCAGACCGAGAATAGAAATTTTAAACTAATCATCAAAATTTCTGCCTCGCTGAACATCGAACCTAGGACCTTTCAACCGGTTGTCCGGCGTAGTAACCATTATGCCACACCGGTATTCTATGGACATTTGGGAATTAACAATATCAAAGGCTACCTACTATATCACTGGCGCATAGGCATATTTCAGGCTCTTTTTGTCTACAACAAAACAACGTAAACTTTCGACAAACAAAGTAATGCTGCGTTACTAGTACCTATTATAGAACACTCTGAGATAGATCATTTAAACCAGGAACTCCCCAGAGAGTTTGCAAATGAAGTAACGTGACCTACATCAGGCATGACTGCGAGGCATGGGGCTGTTTCAAAGCCACGCTAAACGTCCCGATAACTTCGTCAATTTGGACTCCTCTCGAAGATTATAAAACATTTAATAGCAAGCGGATAACTTTGTTATTATCTCACTAGCTAGTGCTCACGACTTCGTCCGCGGAAATATTGAGCTTTCAAGGGACTAGATTTCAAAATAAGAAGACAAATTTAAAATTTCACATAAATTAACCCCCATTTACCATTCTTATCTCCTTTGGGCGACGATAAATATAAAAAATCTTTTTTAGTGCATAAAATATGTGGATAAAAAACATAAATTTCGGTATCGTAAGATTAACATAAACATCCAGTGCAAGAATCATTAGGGAGAGGGATTTTTTCGAAGACCTCATCGAGACCAATGATACTGATAAAAGATTAAGACATACCTGATTCAGGACTGTGTCCCATGGAATGTAAGTCTTGTTGCGATCGTCTCCGCTGCCTGTACTCGGAGCGGTAGTCGGGCCACCGGCCGTACTGGGCCGGGGCGTTCAAGTACTCCTGCGAGGAGAACCTCGAGGCCCGCGGCGGCGCAAACCCCATTTGCGCGTAGTAGTCCTGTCTGAACACCACATCCGGATGGTTCATTGCATTTGGTACGATTTGACTCCCAAAATGGCTTCGATGACCGAGGTATTCTGGCTTCATCGGCCCATCGGTGAGCTCGTGTCCGTGAATCGAGGTGGACCTCTGGGGGCCATAGTCACGCAATCGGTTAGAGAAATCGACGCCCATCCTGTGAGGAGAGTAGTCCAACCCGCGCGGCCCCATCTCGAAGTGACCGTGAGGTCTGTTCCGATAATAATTCGGGGAAAATGGATTCTTGCTGTCCTGACCTTGTCTAGCCGGACTATTTTCGATTTTGGTTTTGTCTTCAGCCTTCTGTTTGTCTGTTATTTTATCGGTCCCATTCTGGGTAAGCTCTTTCTTGGGGGTGCCTGAAGGTTCGAGTGTTCTGTTCTTCGGATGAGTGGGCGACTCCGAAGCGTCCTGAGACGCTCTCCTATTAAATTCCTGAACCTTCTCCGGCACGAAACCCTGCTGTGGCATTTGCGACATTGTGCTTTCTTCTACAAAAACGACATCAAAATTGTATACACTAGTCACTACTTCACTATGTAAAATTGACGATACAAACACTTGTAAAACTCTCGGCTAGCTGCTGCATATAATATTTTGGGAGCACATTTAAAATGTGTTTTGAGAGAGGAAAAAAATCACAACCGTATACATCATATAATATGGCCTGAAACATGTAAATGTGTTCGTTAAACTCACGAGCTTTCTTGTAACGTCATCGCGAGTAATTTGTTCTTTAACAGACCTGAAGATGTGTTCTAACAGCGGATCTTTTCGAGAAGTACGAGTATGTATGTGCCAAAAAGTTGAAGTCTCAAATTCTCATTTAGAAACAGGCGCTTTAAGTTGACTCATGAATGTTATTACGTACTTTTACACAGATATTTCTAATTACTTTATGTACTTTTAAAATGAAATCGTAACACAGTTAATTAAAGTAAAATTAGATATTTTATTTTGGATTTACCAATCACGTAAGTATGTAGGGCACTAAATGGCAACAGAAGCCCATGGATAATGGACCTGAATGGAAGGTAGTTAACTAACAATAAGTTCCAATTTAATTGGGTCATAGATAGATTGCCTCTTTCTTTCTCATAGCTTTTTCCATGCACCATGAACAACCTTATTTGAAGGCAAGTCTAGTCCAAGTAAAAACGAGTTATATCGAACAAGGCGAAAAACTGAGGAAAAATGTTATTAATATTCAACTGGGGTCCATTCCCACGTCTAAAGAACAAATTACTCGCGGTATTACACGAGATACCGTACTATGGTCTCCAGTGTGGATGTGCTTTGTGATCTAACAGATCCGTTTGATTGTGATCAGTTCTAAATCACGCGAACGATTCTCTGCTTATTGCGATATGTCTTACTTGAAATTAATATTGTTTTGTCTAATAATTTTATGTTTATAAAAGATTTTGAATACGATGAATTAGTACAACATTCAAAAGAAATTATAACAAAATAAGAATGATACTATCTATCCCGTAAATTACAGTGTTTAATTTCTTTATGATGTGTAAATGTAGGTGTCTTCAAGTGAAGAGTGAATAGGCTTCTAAGTGAATGCGTTTTACCACCCACGAGTACATCGCTGCTTACCATCAGGTGGGATTGTAGTCAAGAATTAACTTATAGTATGAAAAAAACAGTATTTGTGTATTACTTTATTTTATAAATCCTATATTAAAAGTAACGAAAGTAAAAGATTTTATTGTTTGGAAAAGTCATTCAACACACGTAACAACTATCTTACATCAAAATGTGATACGAGATACAGATATTTAAGTAGATTTGCAAAACCCCCATTCGTTTTCCTCATTCTCCTAAACATTGTTATTTCTACGCGACTGTACTTACTTTTCGTATTTCATTATTTCCCAGACACAATAATTTCGTGCCTGAATAAATTTTACGAACAACTTTACCACTAACATCATAAAGTTTAATTTTATCTGGCAGAGTAATCATATTTATGGTAAGTTATCGGTGCCGGCGATAACGTAATCCCGACTTTATTTCATGTCATGTAGGGTTGGATCTGCGTTGCATTCGAGTTGTATATTTATTCTTTCATTACTGATTTGTAATTCTTCACGAACTTGTCAGTGGAATATAGGTCTTATTGGGTTAGGATAAAGTCGTCGGTGGCTGAGTGCAGTGGTTCGTTAGCGACCCCTGGCGTTAAAGTTAATCAGGTTTAGTTATTTGTGAAGTCTCCACAACGAGGCAAGAGCGTTAAAAGCAAAATAATAAAATTCTGAAGAAGAAATAGCTTTTGCAACGGGCCGAGCGCACTTCGCTCAATTGTTTATGTTTTTAGCAGAATAATTCACTTGTACAGTATTGTTCTGATAGCACTTACCAATTACCCTAACGACGCTCTTAACATAATTTAAATTTTCATGATCTGGTTCACCGACCTGGCCTCGGTTTTGATGGTAGGGTTGTAGGGTAGGGATGGTATGGTCGTTATTAAAAGAGATTTTAAATTTCTAAGTCTCATTTCGTCATCATGTCCCATAATTGCCCGACTTCTTCTACTAAGGTACCTATTTCTCTCAAAAAGAAAACAGAAGTCAATAACTGCACAGTTTTAATGAAAGTTAGTGCGTGCGTGATTGGAAAACTGGCGCGCGTAACAGTCGGATTAATTGTTAGTGAAATCTATGAGTGTCAACAATAAAGAAAAAATAAGACAGAATAAATTAACGTTGACTTCATTACCACCATACTTTAAACTTTAACAAGTTTTTTAATTTAATTAATTGCTATTATGTTTTCTAAATCGATCATATTTCCGTAAAAAACTCACATTAAGTTAGTTCCTTAGAGGAAATAATTTATTTGACTTTGTCGTAGAACAGCGGTGTCATTTCGGAAGTTACCAAAACACAGAAGACGACTGCGATGAAATGAGGAAGCACGAAGATATTCGAAGTGTCGCACGTTGCGCATGGCTTCGATCAACAACACTATTATTCATCGAAGTGGCATGGCATAAAAGTTATCGCCATTACGCCAAAACCCCGTTTACAAAGCGCGGGATCCACTCGCCCCACGACGACACTCGCGAGCACCCGTCATGACGATAAAACTTCCCGCGACCGCTTGCGAACTTATTAGTTTAAATGGGCCATTAAATATTCTTGAACGGGATTTATAGCCGCGCCCGCCACACTTATGCTGTACTTTCATACAACGATTTAAGTTTCGTTGACGTGAGTACTTACAACTAAAGTTTGCCGCGTGCTTTAGCTCCTGTTTAAGATTATGGAAGGGTTGACAGTTAAAACCGGTATCACTGTTGATGACCCCGTAGCCGCTGCGAAGCGAGGAGTCCCAGGTTCGATTCCCAGCCAAACATTTATGTGACAGATATTTTGTTCTCGAGCCAAGGGTGTTAGCGATCAGTTATTTGTGTTGTCCATACCAGCCACGATGCAGTATCCTTGTGGGTACTAATGTATTTGTATATATATAACACATATATGCACAGGACATATATATTCGATTTAAAAAAATATTACGTTTGGAACAAATCATTAAGTAGACTTGGATACATAGAAATAGAGAGGCATCTCTCCTCAAACTAAAACTAACTCCACCGCAGCTTCAATGTTTATTAGAGAAGAGATTACGACGTACTGCATCCTCCGCCCGCGGGCCAACACGGCTTACCGGATAAACTTAACAATAACCGTATTACAATCCAAGTTTTAGTCACGTGTCTATAGAATCAATGATTAATTAGCTACCCAACCAACCATTACCCTGCTTACAACCAGCTGGGCGGCCGACATAATTGAGTAATATGACAACTTCGCACAGAATAGCTTTTAACCATCTAAACGCGGCATTAACGTGCAAAGTGGAATATTACTAACCATCACCTGAGCCTAATGTCGACGCTCGACGTGAATTATCCGCCCCGCCCGCCCAGCCGCCCGCGCCGCCCGCCCTGAACCCGCGAACTACAATAAATCTATTTCCCGACGCGACCGCAGTCGCAGTCATTCTACTGTTACTAAAATACTACACATTACTACAATAGGTGTTAGGCTGCAATAGTATTTATTGGCTTGAGTCTACAGATAGGTATCATATTATTCATACTAGTAACTGCCCTCGTTTCGCTTCGGGTAATAAGGCTCGTAAAAGTGTTTAGATTTCATTTTGATTTGGGAATCGGTCCAAATATATCAAGCACCAAATGCTTATTATAATTCGCATCCAAATCGGTTATGCTGTTTCTAAGATAAGCGGGAGCAAACGCACGTAGAAACAGCCCGGGTCTGCTAATTTATAAATTAATGCTTCAATTGCGTCGTTGAATAATTTAACACGTTTGGTATCCGAAATGTGTCAGAAATATGTCAAACTATTCTGACACAACGCAACTGAACCACAGACTGAACCATTTATAAATTAGCAGACGGAGATAGCGAAACTACAAGGGTTCCTCGTGGACTGAGGAACGCTAAAAACTGCACGATGCAATTTAAAATTATACAGTCACTTTAGACAGCATGTTCATTAAAAGTAGAGAGTCAAAAGAGTCGTGGTATACCGCACGAGGGTGTAGGTGGTGGGAGCAGCGCGGCGGACCGGGACTTGGCAACTCACTTCGTGTACGACGATTATGATAAGCGAAACAAATCCCCAAAAAATAAACCACTCTTTGTGTTTGAAATAAGTGGTTACGTTAATGTTAATTGGTACCAGAAAAATGAGAATGTTCGTACGTTTCAAATACACACTAATACCCCCAGTAAGATTTGCTGTGTCGCGACTGTCATCGACTACATAAATATGATATTACAAACACTCACCACCCGAAAATAGACATTCATCACATAAATTACCTCGGCCGAAAATCGAACACGGTTCAGTCGGTAGGATCAGTACGATCTGAGCTGAGGGTCGTCCACTTTGAACTTATCATAGAGCTGGAAATCATCATCGCACCCATAACTGCCTCATTATTGGGCACGGGACCTCTCACAATGTGTTTCAACTTACACCATTTTACTCAAAATCTTGTATGACTCATGGTCTTTAAGTGTTGGTTTACTTAAGTCATTTAGCGCTTATCCTAAACGATGTCGCTGAACAAGGCCGTTGTGGTGTGTTGACTACGCAGTAACTCCGACCATCCCCCAGCTTCCAATTAAACTACTTCAGTAACAAACTTTTTTGGAACCTTCGTGTTCGTTAACGGTTCCTTTTTACCAAACTGGCTACGAACTAGTTGGCAGATTTGTACGACACATGCACATTAATAATAACTAGTTACCCACACTGCGCTCGAAATTCGACCGTAATTCATTCTGTCAAACGGTTACTTTACATTGACACTATAAACGTACACATTTCAAGCGTCTTGTCAAAGGCATGCTAGTGTGCATAGAGTCACTAACACTAGTGTATGTTATATTTATTGGTTTGATGTATTTTTTATGCATTATTAAAAAAAATATTAGCTTTCTGCACTCCTCTATATAAACTATATGAAAGTGTGCCAAATTTCATACAAGTGACACTTCACAAGGAACCGGTAGGTGATGTTGTCGAGACTTGTTAAGAGATCATCCAAACTTGTGACAATCCAAGACATCGAAGTGCTGCCGTATAATCGTTTCTGCATTTGACGAACATTTCTTAAGTATATAAAATTTAATTTCTCTCGATTAGAATATAATAATAATTATGTTGCAGAAGAACGTGTGTCAGGTGACCTAACCTGCATTAATATAATAGATTAATATAATAAACATTCAGTAACACTTGACCATTCCAATCCGGTACTTAATACTTCATTTAATAACCAATTTATTTACTCCACCCGCCCGGTAGTACTTTATAATTGCGCTGTCGGGCCACAGTGTCAAGCCCAAAGTTAATTTAGTTACACAGATTCAGTTCACTAAGGCACGCCACGTAATCCTTATACAGCTAAAATTAAAGTTGAAATTGGATTGAACCGCATATTCTCACGTGTAAAGCTCTGGTCGGTACTATCGAAAGCATAAAGTTACTGGGGTCTAAACTAGACGTTCGGTTGAGACGGGCCCTGACATATAATACTGAACTTGATGTTCAATACGCTGATTCTCTGGTTTGGAGTTCGAACTTAGTTTCGATATTGGAGATAGTTTCAGACTTGTATCGATATAAGCAAACCATAATGATCTATATCGAAGTTATTGTATCATGGCTGTTAACACCTGAACATTCTAAGTTCGAACGTAAGAAAATTTAATATATTTACTATTTATACTTATATATTATATTCATTCAAATTTTATGCCTTGCTGGAAATCAAACCCTTTGCACAACAGTCAGGCGTGGTAACCATTGCGTCTTACGGGTCTTGGAAATCCTAAAATTCAACATGAAATATAATAATCAATCTAATCTGTCTGTACTTCTTTATAATTTACTGCACATACATAGCGACATGATTAACGAATCCGCCGATACTTGGCGTACACCCAGACGGCCGTTATCGGTCGTATCGAGTATCGAGCGCCGGCCGCCCCGGAGCCGACCTCCTACTGACACCGACAGTGACCGACCACTCTAGAAACAATATTTTAATGTGCACATTACGAGTACATTCACATCCTTTGCCAAGTTTCGGGAATACTTATTTAAAGTAGTAGTAAATTTAAGTACAAAACTTTACCAATTTTCGGTAATTAAAAAATAACTTAGTATTTTTTGGTATGTTGAGGTGAGTTAAGTCAGTGATCGAACGCCATGAAGCCGAATTAACGGTTCACTGAACGGAACTCTAATTTGCCAAATCTTTAATATCTTATCTTCAAGTATCTAAGTTCGATAGGTAGTCTGGGAAATAACGTAATATGAAAATATTTTCTTAAAAATTTAATCTACCCTCAAAGACGCTGTGACCTACTCGTAGCTAGCAATTATTAAAAAAATATCGACCCACGTACTCTCTGACCTAGCTATTCTGCTGTTATTTTAATCTCAGCGTGAGTTCGTATAACGTCACAGGACATCAGAAACACCAAAGGCATGACCAAGACAAAGATAAGACATCACAAAGAAAGAAAGAATAAGGAAGAAAGCACTGTCTCTCAGGCCATCGTGCTAGGTCAGGTTCAGTTCGATTCCCGGGCGGGCAGATATTTACGTGGCACATCAATGTTTGCTCTCGGTATTAGCGATGTGTTATTGGGACTGACCACGACAACCGCGACACAGGAAATGCTAGTGCGTTTGTATGTATGTATGTGTAAGCATTTATTTATTTACTAGCTGACCCGGCAGACGTTGTCTTGCAACATATATTATTTTTATCTCAGGTTCTAAGCGGCGTATTAAGATGAAACATGTACCAGTTTTTAAGTTAGACCTCCAGCGATACAACTGCAAACAACGCATCAATTTCTTTCAGTAGCTTTTGCGTGATGCGCGTACGTTACAGACACAAAAATTCTAAAAATACAATTTTTGTCTTCTATTGGCATTTTTATTAAACGTATGGGCATGAATCATTACAATGATATTAACTAGTGCAATGTTATTACGTAGAAGCGCGGCTCTTGGACGGCGAGTGTTGCTCGGAGCTGGCTCGCGACGTCGTTATCAATCATCATCATCACAACCCATAACTGTCCCACTGCTGGGCACGGGTCTCCTCTCACAGTGTGAGGGGTATAGGCCATAGTCCACCACGCTGGCCAAGTGCGGATTGGTGGACTTCACACACCTTTGAGAACATTATGGAGAACTCCCAGGTGTGCAGGTTTCCTCACGATGTTTTCCTTCACCGAAGCAAGTGATAATTAAATATTAATAAGCACATAATTTTTGAAAATTAGTGTAGCGTGCGGGGTTTGAACCCGGACCCACCGGTTCGGCAGTCCAACGTTCAACCACACGGCTATCACTGCTGATATATCGTTATCAATATTAACAAGTTATTCTCATTATTCTGTCCGTCGCCGCGACTCATTATGTACAGAGCTTAACTTGAACATTGTGTTATCGTTTGCTTCACTATGAATATCTTAATATCGCTACCGTTTAAATTGTGTGTTTTTTTTATTTTTACTCATTGTAAGTGCTTGTTGTTTCATTTGAGGGTGGGACGTTAAGATAATTTAATATAGTTTATTTGAACGAATGTGTAATGTTATTTAAAATGTTAACATTTTGGTGTATTTTAACTTTCTCCTAAGACAAAATAAATGATTTGAATTTATTAAAATATGGATACTCACGATTTGTATTTTGTACGCCGATATTTAGACCTAACCAACTGTTTAGCTGTGACCACGATCCATGCAACTGGGTTGAGATATCGCCGTACATTATGTAATATACAAAGTACATAATTATCGTGAGTATCACATCTGTGGGACAGTGGGTTGCGATGATCATTGGCACTGATTGAACCGAATTGGCAGCGTCGAAAAGAAATAGCCAATAAAGCGCACCGAATACGACAAGAGTGAACTGAAAAAGTGGATTAGAAGCGTTCGCCGAAATAGTCTTTATTACACGACTGTCCAAAAATAATCGTTTTTCCCATACATCTTCCATGAACCAACACAGATTATATGGATAAGTTCAAAGGGCATTCACCACGTTTACTCAGGGTAACAGCTGCCCCCACTCCCATATTGTTAAAAGCCCTTATCTCCTAATAGCCGATAAGGGTAACGTACGAGATATCTCCAACCCCGGAATGGGGTGAACCTGTAGATTTATGGTGGATTGCAGTTGGCGCGGGGGAGGGTGTGGGGGCGGGTGTTGGAATTAAACGCATATCTCACCTTAATGACGACGGCGCCGTCTTCAATGTCAAGTTTTAAATAAAGTGCGGCTGGCGAGGGGGTGCCCGGGTTCAGCGTGTGAGGATGTGAGACAGATGCTTTATGGGAAATTTAGATGGATGGAGTAATGCTGAGTTCACAGTCGAACATCTCAGTATTGACTGGTAACTGCGCGCGCTTCGCTTCGGTATAACTATGCTTTAGTACACACTCGATAAAAAGGTTTAGACGGTATTGTTTAAATTGATATTTATACATAATTACAGCAGCTATCGGAATGGCGAAATACGATAACCGACCAAATGCGAGTCGGAAACTAAGGTTGGGTACCATCGGTCGATATTTACTGTAATATGAAAACCCCCTTTTTAAGGTTACTTGTATGGGGACCCCATTAATGTAACTTTTTATTTTTTATTATTTTTGTAACAGCAGGCTCAGTCACACGCATTCTGTGAAAATATCAGGTGTCCCTTATTCTGTTCAACAGATAGGGCCCTGCGACAGACAGACAATCAGACAGACAGACAGCGGCAACATATCGATAGGGTTCCGTTTACCACCCTTTGGCCGAACCCTAATAAAATACGTCATACATCTGCGACGCGGGCTAAGTATATGATATGTATGTAAATCCGGGCTAAAGATCGCCGCGAGTGACCCGCTCCCGGGCCCATGAATAACGCATGAGGCTGCTGTTCGTTGTCGGAGCGGTTGTCTTCATCATGTAGCTGCTCGTGTTATGGTCATGAAACTTGTTACATCATTCATGAATTCTGATAACTCGTTCCGCTGAGGTTAGTGTATCTTTGTTAAGTTAAGATAATATTGTATTTTACTTTTGTTATACAAGATGTGCTGAGGAGTTTCTTTCGCTCTTTTCTCCTGCAGCAAAGCATTTTAAAGCACCTTTGTGGAACAGCGATAGTATTAAAACAATGTTTCCAGTGGCTAAAGAAGTAAGTATTGAATCACATTATGGACATGGCAAGGGATAATATTGTAAAGGCCAGGCTTGGAGCCCCGCACGCGCTCCGTTTGAACTCCGCTCTCAACGCTGACAAACACTCGAAACATTCAGGACCGAAACTCGTAACGACGCCGACGTTAACGACGGCTCGCGTTACGTTAACCGGAGACACGACCGCTACTCAGGAATTTACGTACTCACGTTTTACGTACTAGAGTGTGCTTTCATACGCTCGACGACTGCCGATCTAAGGGTCCTGGGTTCGATTCCCAACGGGCCTGATATATTTTTAATGTTTTTCAACTTTTACCATCGCGGACACTAAACATTTTGACTGTAACGGTTACTCACCATTTTTATTAACACAATAGAACCCAAAGTTTTGTCTGTCTGTTTGTCTGTGGTTTTGTACGCTCGTATCTCAGAAACGGCTTCATTAATATATTACGGTAAGATTCAGTTAACATTCAGGTAGTGTTTGCTTTATTTCAATCGGTTAAGAAATAAAAGACTTATATCAGTGTAAAGAATCACGCCTAATAATTTCCGAATGTGCGTACTAAAGGGCATGTTCCCCCAAGGTATTCTAGTTACTAATATATGACTGATTTATATTTAACGTCATAAATAAATTACTATTGCGCCATTGAAATTCAGTTCAAATGAAAAAGCTATTGATAGAATCAAAACCATACGCAAATACTTCTAACTCGTGTAAATAAACGAACTAAATAAAACGGTTGATCAAAAGCTGTTTACACACTGAAAAGATTTAGTAATGGCAGCGGCTGCGGCGTGCGGCCGCGGTATGCGGCATGCGTCATGCGGCTAGTAACAAGTCGATGTAAGATAGACGACTTTATAAACAGGCGTACAATGACGTAACTCTATAAATAGACCCACGACCCAAATACACGACTGATTTAAATCGTTGCGTGTACCGACACGGTTTATTACGAGTACATCCGCTTTTTTAAGAGGTCAATGTTAGAAATACGAGCAGTTGTTGACGCTAAACATGTTTTAAAGATAATTAATTTGTTGTCATTGGATCAAATTTTCCTCTTAACCGAAGCTAAAAGAACGTATTTTGAAATACTCAGTCTCATTGCGTATGCCATTAGGTTTTGTGGTTTTGTTCATGGCCTCATAAAACGTGAACGCTATACAGGCAGCTGGAATCTATTATCTAGGATATAAATACAAAAAATTCTACCCATCAGGAAACTGGGTGCTATCTATTCTTCTGACACGTTGCTAAATAATCATGGTTATAACATAACTATATTAATAATATATTTTGACAATACTAATCAATAATGGTATACAGCCAAGAGGCTATCACAAATATTAATTATTCACCATAATCTTTTTGAAAACCATTTAAAAATGAGAGATAGTAAAATGGTGTTCTGCGGTATACCGCAAAGAATCAAACGGCAAAGAAGCCAGAATCGAACGGTTTTACGGCAACTATCGACTGAGGGGCAAGTCTTCAACACAGACGATATAGTTGAACGATGTTGCCAAATTTGAACCCTTCAAGAAAAAGGTTCGCGGCGCAAATTTATGAAGGCTCAACCCACCCTTCAATAAACTATTTGAGTTTCGTATCGGAGACACTTTTTACGGATGGTCGTCGTGACGCGTATATCCAGTGGTGACTGGTGAGCATACATAGATACTTATATAATATGACGATATAAAGAAGATATGAGGATTTAAATATTATAATAGAATTGTTTATTCACAATCATCTTCATAACTTACAACTGTCACAGTGTGTGGCTTATCTATACTTCTATACTAATATTATAAAGAGGAAAGATTTGATTGTTTGTTTGTTTGCATCGAATAGGCTTCAAAACTACTGAACCGATTTGAAAAATTCTTTCACTGTTGGAAAGCTACACTATCCCCGGGTGACATAGGCTATATCATATATTATAAAAATGAATTGCTGTGCGTTAGTCACGCTAAAACTCAAAAACGGCTGTACCGATTCGGTTGAAATTTTTTGTGTGTCTTCAGGTGTATCCAAGAATGGTTTTGATTTACAATTGGACCCGGTAGGTGGCGCTGCTGTCGATATGTCACCATATTATTATTTGTTTATTAATTATAGAGCGGTACGAAGTTCGCTGGGGCAGCTAGTTTTTAATAAATGGATAAATAATATCCCACCACTCATATCCCACCACTTGATCCCAACTGTCTCGGGTGGTCGATCGAACGTGAAGTATGAAGTGTCTGGTACATATGTATTGAGTCGGTAGCGCCTGGACTCTTTCCAAACGGGAACGAGTTTCAGAGCGCGGGCGGTCGGAAATCGTATATCGATATATCCAATTAAATATCACACTTAAAAGTAACATCACAGTTAATAAATAAACGCTAAAACATTCTTATCCCCGCACTAGGTATCCCTGGGGCGCGCGTGGCCTGACCACATGTTTGTGTGCATTGTCCCGCCATGTATCTACGCCACTTAGAACGCACACAAAGATTTTCGTCGGTGGTCTGAGGACGATACAGTTCGCGTGTGCGTTCCACGTCTGCTATTATACCCGACGCCTAACTTTTCAGAATTGATAAAGATCCCGTTGTTTCATCAAGAGGGGTTGATCTAATTTATTAGTCTCGGCACGTACCTACGCACAAACACACACAACCAATTCTAAATGACGCTTAAACTTTGGCCCGAAGAGAATCTAATTTTATACTTATCTAAGGAAATAAATTCATACTGAAAACAGGGAAACCTAATGTCGACCCAACCATAATATACGTAATATATTTAACCCGACTTCGGTTCAGGAATCCTGTGCTTTAGTACTCGAGATATTTTCACGGGATTAGTTAAGTTGACACACAATTTTCTATTGAAATAAAAACCCACTAATATTTAACCCAAGCTTAGGTACTATAATAGAACAGTTAAACTTTTACGCAAATCGGTAAGGCCGCTTCTGAAATACCGGTAATAAATGTAAAACTTCTAAAAACCATTGCCACGTAATCTATTCCCACGTTATCATCTCGGTGTATGAAACACAAGATTGTCGAAAATCTCCACCCTCTGATATCTCTCCATCAACATTCGCGCGGTGTAGACAGACCGTTGTCACTGCATACGGATATTTTCCTATCCTTTGTTCGGTAACCACCCTTTCTATTAGCCAAATACCAAGTGTTCTGTATTAAGAAGATTTAACATCTGAAAGTGCTGACAGATTGTTTTTTGGTTTATTAGAAGACATAGAAATTACCAAAGTTACGAGTATTACAGTTACAAACTGGATGATTTCATCTGATATGCTGCTTGGCCCTGAGTTTGAAATATAGCTTATTGTAGTTGTTAGTAGTTATTGTAGTCTGTAACTATGAGTAGGAAAAATCGTGGTGATTTCTTGCCGCTTCTTCTTCCAAGACCACTCGATGTGGGCATATGTTAGATCCATGGCATTGTTTGACTTTCGAAGTGTTTGTCAAAATAAAATTCGAATAAAAAATTTCATAAGTTAAAACTTAAAACAGAATTTGCGCTCAGTAAAGTAAACAATTTATGAAAAAGCAAATTCATTTCACCAAAATAAATCGTCAATAAGAAAATATTATAAATCGCTTAGTTTTAAAAGCATTTAATTGAAACGGCAGCAAAAATGATTAAAAGTTTCACGCGTTCAGATCGCTTTTATAATTATTATTTCCGCGGAACAAAAATAAGTGTAAAAAAAACAATTTCAAATAATTTCGAAACTCAATTAAAACCTCGTTTAATGACTTGATTCATGAAGCTGTTGTCATACGGTTCATAGATATTAAACACACTGAAGCTTTGTAAGCATCGATTAATTGATTTCTGCACTTTTACTTAATCTTTGTAATTGGTGCTACAACATTTTTAATATCAATTCATTCTTTATTTCAAAAAATCTTTTTTTAACGGAATTAAAAATCTATAATAACGTTTAACTAGTGTCTGGGTCAAAAACTGGGTACGATAACGACAAATCAGTTACCTCTTTTATAGGATCCTACAATGTCCCTATTAATCAATTATATCGAAATTCTCGAAATTATATCGAATATTACTCACTTTACAACAAACTAAAATGTATAATATTTCAATTAAATTTTAAATTGGTCCTTCGAGTCGGCCAAAGTTTGTAACAGTGTTATTAAGCGGGGCGCACGCCAGAACGTTGTTAGCAAAACTATTGCCTTGTTATATAATTCATAATTAAATTTATTTCGTGTAAACTAAAGTAATTATAGACTTACAATATGTAAATCTTCAATCAACTTGACAAAGTTATGTTGGATAGTTAAGTGAGATATAATAATAATATGACAATGACATAATTAAACAGTCGGTTACACTTGTTATCGTTAGAGATCTATTCTGTGGTGAATACAAATTCTGCAGTAAGTAGCTAATAGAACGAATTAATTGGACTGTAGTCTATTATAAAAATGTATGCATATCCACTGCATGTTCGCACAACACAATGTGTTTGTTAATTTAAGAAGTAACATTAAATTTTTTTCTCGTAATAAACTGAATATTGAAAAATAAACTGTTCAAGATTGCGTATTATAATATGTATGACATGGAAAATTGTAAAAGTTCTCAGAATATTAAAGCTCTTGATTCGTAATAAAATCAACGCAATCAATAAATGATAACCAATCAATGAATAAGGACCAATTTTCGGTCCTTCGAGCTCGGTAAAAAATATTCCCGATGTTATAAAAATCAAGTTACGTTCGTACTATCAGTCCATTTGTAGGTAACGAGTGAAAAATTGCCACGATTAACCTGATTTGTCGTCGACACGGCGCTTTTGAATGGTTGAGGGGCTTTCTTCTTTACAATAGGGATCGTTTACGATATACCTGAACGTCCGGACTCCGGACTCATAACCGGGACACTGAATGTAGGCCCCCTGAACCATGTGGGTTGCGGAAATTAACAGGACTTTCTAGACACTAACGATGTGTCACATTTAGTGTTCGTAAGTATTGTTAGATGAAATACCGGAACAGGGGATAATGTGCAACACTATGGCCGCGCCGATGTAACTCCATCACTAGCGGGAGTTTGACAGCTCTCTTACCGCGCCCTTAGCCGAAGTGAAAAGATGTGGCATAAGAATAAAAAAAGTATTTAAGCAAGATATTTTGTCTCTATTAGTATTAAAATAAAATATTTTAATTGCGTATAAGTTATTAATTGGTACAGGAAACGGATATGCTTTTGGTATGACCACAGGTGACAGGACGTAATGCTACTCCACAAAAAACTTAACGTCCTAACGACGGGATTGAACGAAAAATTTTGAGTTGTCATCACTGGCGCAACATCTGAATGGCATAGAAATTATCACATTAATAAACAAGCCGACATGACGTGATAATGCCCAGCTATCAAATTGCACACCACTAGGGTGTTGCTGACGGGTCAAACTTGAAATAGATCCACGTTTCATGAAGGATTCTATACATAACAATACATACAAATCCTATCGATGTAATTTCGTTTCAGAGTTCACACGCAGGTATGTGTTTAATATAAGCAGCGCATACTTCTAACATAGAATTAAACCGTATAAAGTGTATGGTTAATGAAGCATTGAGGCAAGAAGCAAGCCGCATTACTCGGCCCCAACTCGACGACTTAATGCGTGTAATCAAGGAACCAGTAGTTGGACGATTAGCCTCCCGAGCGAACGACACCACCACAAATCACTTTAAGGAACGTTTCTCACTAACGATTGATTTCACAAAAACTACTTTTGCGTTGCCATCCTCTTACACGAGTTCAAACCATCGATGTAGGAGGATGTTGCTATAAATCGATTACGAGTATATTAACGACTTGTAATTTGCAGAATATTATATCACTCCTAACGCTTTGGTTATTCGGCGATTGTATTTTAATTTTTATTTATGAGGATTTATAAGTAATAATAAATCCTCATCATAATCATCGCAACCCGAATCGCATCTAATACATAATTGCTTTCAATGTAGTCAATCGAAACTACGTGAATCTTCTCTAGAATTCAAGTTACTGTAACTAAGCTTTGAAACGAACTAAAATATAAACAAAATTCACGTGATTTATAATTGTTTAATAAAATAAAGAAACTCGTAAAAAACTCGAACTAGAAAGCATTGCGAGTATCCTGCACATTCCGAATTCTACTTCTACGTTACTTCTTCTAACGGGATCTGTACCAAGTCCAGGCACCATTGGACTGTACAGGAACTAACCCTTGATCATCTCTCAGCCCTCCTCCCTCCATAAAATATAAAATTCGAAACGGAGCCCCTAATTCGTGAGGCGATAAGATGGCCGCCGCATAACGGCACCATTAATCACAGCCTTAACGGCGCTCACCGTCGCCTCCACGGACGGTCACCCACCACGAGGGTGGGCGCACCGTCGATGGGGAGCCAAGGTCGCCGTTCTATGGGTTACATTCGTTTTGGATTATTGTTCACGGCGGCTCAATTAAAGTAACCTTATTACCGTTGTGAATAGTTTTTCATTTTATTCTCGACACGACAGTGCTCCGGTTCCATCAATTTATTTTCCTTATACCCGTATATTTAAAAAGATATATAATAAGATAAATAGTAAAGTAAAGTATATAAGAGGGATAGAGAAAGGATAAGTCCTTAACGGCGGATAGAGAAAGGATAAGTTCTCTATCCCTCTTCATATACTTTATCTTTTTAGCAATCGAATGCAGATTTCATAATTTAAATAATTCGCTCAACATTAATTTGAGACATACCTAATCTTCACTTACCATTAGACAAGTGTTGTCAAGCGTTAACTTATAGTAACAAGAAACAAAGGAAGCTGTGTGTATGTGTGTGTGCGTGTGTGTGCATATACGAGTATTTAATTAATGAGTCTTATGTTAGATATTTTAAGCTTGGTTGCACTGTTAATTACGTACGAGCGTGTTTCGCTTATTTTAATGAAAGATTTAAAAGAGCATGTGTATGAAGTTCTCTAATAAACAATTATTAAGTTTTATCAATAAAATTCTTATAAAATTGTCAGTCGTTTTAGTTCACGTACTATTAGATTTCATTGTAATTGAAAGTTGAATTTAAATCATTCGTTTTTACACGCTTTATATTAGCTTCACCTGTATGTTTGTAACCGACTTCTTTGGGCGCGATTTTGACCCACTTTAAACGGCCAGATTTCGTTCAAACTTTGTAGATTTATTGAGGACCGATGACAATACACTAATTTGATAAAATTATTCCATTTTTCATTCAATTTGCAAAATATGATTTTTGTTAATTTATATAATTTATGGTTTTTGGTGCACTATAAAGCGTGTTTTTAGTTTTGTAACTATTCAATTATTTTAAATTGAAATCATTTTTATCTAAGGAACTGACACCTCACTTAACTAAAATCTTTTACCAAAACATCCACACGTTCAATGAAATTAAATATCATGTAATATTTTATTAATTACTAACCACGACCTAGCTACGAGCGTATATAGTGTAGAAATCAATAGCTACAATCTCTATTTCCTAAAGAGCGTAAAAATACATTTAATTAAAAATAAACTCTATGACATAATCATATAGAGACGTTAATAAATACAGAAGAATAATTAACGACAAGAAAACCCAAGTAATAATTCAAAGTAAATGAGTGTGAAACACGTCCAGACACGAACCCGGCACTCGAGAATTAATTACGGCGACTTGCGCTCAATGGACGGCGGCGCTCGTTAGTACTACGGCCGTAGCGTGTAGTGTGTAGTGCGACTTACGTAGTAGGAAGCCTTCCTCAATCGGAATCACTACACTTGTACATACATATATTCTTGTTGCGTTATTGAGATACTCACGATTAGGGTACTCACGAGTCTGTAAAATGAGGCTCGTTGAATAGGGAACCAATAATTTAAAAACGTTGCTCACGATTATGATATTGCTGTCACGTTAAGATTCTCACGATTAGGGTACTCACGATTATGGCACGATTATAAAATTTAGGTTTGTTGAAGAGGGAACCAGTTATTAAAAAGTCATTCACGATAAGGGTACTCACGATCCTGCTAAATGTTTAGATCCAAATGTAACAGAACCAGTAATAAGCTCCGTTTTCTTTTTGGGCAGCAACACGTTGGTGATACCTTTGATGTTCATGAGTGACGATCACTTATCGACTTGTTTGTCGATGTGCACAAAAATAGGCGTGATCACGGCAAAATACCCTTCGTATAATTAGATAGGAAGTCTAATTACCCTGTAAGTACGAACCACGACTCGCGATTTGCTCATTATAAATTATTATAAACGAGAAAATGATCTGGAACTTTTCTATTAATATATCTGTAAAACCCTCTCGGGAAACTCGCTCTAAACGATTTCATTTATAACCATCCCTTGAGTATTTTATGTAATTTAAAAAAAGATCTTAATTTTTAAAACATTGATAAAAAATCGCAATTAAATTCCATGTACTTGATATGTTTTTCGTCTTCATTGAATAATTTATATGAACACTAATTGACTAAATTAGTAATTTTTCAGACAATTCTTCATATAGATGTCCGCGTATTGAACTTACAACGAATAATATTAATTTCAGTAGTATTTCATATACGTTCCTCTCAAATAAATTCACTTGTATTACAATAGAGACCAATTTGTTGTTAAATTAAACGACACGCGATAACGATTTAAAAACATTGAACCCGAAGCAGAGAACACGTTCCGAACCTTGTCACAAAACACATCACACAAAGTGTCCAAAGCACAAAATGGACACAATTAGTGTCCGGTACACAAGCACACCTTAAAATACACTACGAATACTACGGTAATAAGAAACTGATATGTGTGGTATAGGCCTCTGGGCGGGCGTGCGGCCGGGCGCGAGGGCGGGCGGCGACTGCCCCCGCTCCGATCTGGGTTAACGATCACGCTTGCCTGATAACTGCGCTCCGTGCCCGGCCCAGGGTGGAGGCGCGAGGAGTTCCGGCTCTTCCATTCTTAGGTGGTGGAGCGGACATTATGTAGAGTTTTGGTACTTTTGGAAGTTTGGTAGAGTCTCGTAGAGTTTGCAGGTAGTATTGCTATTTAGTGGAGCTGAGATTTTTTGTGTACATTTTGGTATACTTTTGGTACCTGCTCAGGCAGACTGTTTGGTAGAGTCTTGTAGAGAGAATGTAGTACTGTGGCATGTAGAATTCGTTTATTAGCAATTACTTTGTGTTTTAATATCAACTAAAATGTTGAGTTGACAACTGTTCTAATGTCGCTAACAGATGATAAATCACAAACTTTATATTAATACTGTATGTACGAGTATTGTTTGAAAGTACGTTTCGAAGTTTCAGTTAAAATAATTCAGTTAAAAAAAAAACACATGTAGTAGATATTGACACACACAGCAGACATTCTGCCAACAGACTGCTTTACAGTTTGGCAGCATATTAGATAAGTTAATATCTGTACTCAAATACGGTTTTCAATAAATAAATAAAAAAACATGAGGTAATAAGTTGAACAAAATGATCGCCGACTCTACATGTCTTGTTTAACGTGTATTGACAGAATACGTACATATATATATATATATTTAAATTATTTTAAATATCAATCGGTTTACCGTTCTCAGTGTACCAGTACTGGTGGAACAAATGGTCACGTGACCATCCACCGTCAGCGCGCCCACCGCCAGTGACGTGCGATCGTTGCCACTTTACAACGCATTAAGTAAGTCGATATTGCTTCCAAAGTTTATTATATAAGTAAATATTCTCTACCAACAGCATAATTATCGTAGCTTCATGTAGAGCTCCTCTTCTAAGTACAGTATTAACATAACTGAGAAAGTAGAGCACGTTGTATAGTAGAGACGCTAGAATTTAATTACTGATATAAGAAAGAGTAGTCCTTGGTTATAAGCCGCGGAGGGTCTGCTCTACAGGTTGTTAGATATAGTCATAAAACTGCGCGGTCAATGGTAACGAACTCCTCTATACGGTACACACATGTTACACATCTGTAGGTAGAGACTAGAGAGTATGTATGTACGTAACTTCGGGTGTTCAAGTTTCAAAGAGTTTGATTACTCGTAGAGCCGGGGATGATCTATATTATAGAGAATGAACACTAAGTGACATACTCCGTACGACGATCAATGTGTCGCAGTGGGTACCATCGCACCGGTTACCGTCAGGTGGGATTGTTGTCAAGCAATAATTTATACATTAACAAATAACGGACTGCCGTTCAATTATTTGAATGATGGATGTAAATTTGTAAAATTATTTTTTGGTCCTAGAGTGGGACTATGCGTGTGTGGACTTGTTTAATTATTTATTTTGAAGGGAAAACTTCTTTAGCATCGTTGTGATTTGAAAGTCCATGAAACGGAAATGACGCACAAATGAAACGAAACGGAAACGAAACAGAAGCAAATTGGCGGCTTACGTATGCAAAGCAAAACATCAATATTTGGGCTGAAAGTATTCGTTTTTTAAGGCACATGTCAAATGCAAACATTTTGTTTTCTTATAAAATCCGTAACGTGGACATACTTATATATGTTAACTATTCGTTAATGAAATGAAACTTTACTAACATAACAATGGCGCCGGACACTTCTCCTAATTGGTGCGACTCTACCCGTTCCAGCTCGACTCAAGTAGACGGCTTGCCTGTCAAGGACATCGCTCTACATAATTAATAGATATTTAATTAAAATTGGTTATTAATGTAACAACCAATACATTTCACTTTTAAACCCTACATAGTACGACATTCTGCT
The DNA here is from genome assembly GCA_905404295.2 of Ochlodes sylvanus. NCBI lineage: Eukaryota > Metazoa > Arthropoda > Insecta > Lepidoptera > Hesperiidae > Ochlodes > Ochlodes sylvanus. The sequence continues at coordinate 10,717,230 of FR990144.1, forward strand.
TCTTGGTACAGTTTTACCTTTTCTTGTGATTTTAGTACCTATTTGTTACAGTGGTCTCTTTTTTGGTGCAATTTAATTAATTAATAAGTTAAGTAACTGATTAATCATTTTTCAAGCCTTTTATTTAGGGTAACAAAATGTAATAGAACATTAAGTTACTAATTATAGTATAGTGTAGTATACAACATATTATTACTTTAACTATTTGACATGTAGTTGTAAACAACCACCACGATTTACTGAACAGTTCGAGATAGAGCCCTGTGACAGACAGACATACAACGGAGGCATATAAGATTCTATTTTAAACCTTTAGGTACGGAACCCTAAAAATGACAAACACTTACAACACACGAAATGTCAAAATACTCTACGGGATTATAGAGTAGCCTGTAGATGTATCCACCATCGATGAGCCCAATCGTCAGCGCCATCTACGTAATCATTTTACACTCGACATACGTATTGTCGACAGACAATGTACGTCATGGAAAATTTACACGTCGGCAAGTAGCTACGGCACGTGCCCGGTGGGTAACTTGAATGATTAGTAAGACATATACTGTGTAAACCCAGATTTGTGTGACCAGTGCCAGTAATTAGTCGCCGGGGGTATTTTACTCGTACGTAACTTGGCAATTTTGTTCCAGTTGGAAAGTTGTGGATCCAGTTATACTTTTTTAGAGGACCATCTTGGTCTTCGTAAGTAGCAACGCATTTGTGACCGAATTAGAACAGTACTCTTACTAACAATTACTAACTGAACTATTACCTAAAATGACTAACTGAGCTTATTACCATTAACAGTCCCTTCCACAGTCCCCATACCTACTAACAAACTCAGTTACTAACGTTATGAACACCCTGTGCTAACTAATCCACTCCCGATTTAAGTCTTGTTCTGATTCGGGCGCAGACGTCATGGGCCGCAACACAAGAGTGGCCCAGCGGGCTCGTTTTTTGGGCATTTCTCTTTCTTCCTTATCACATTTTTTTTTCTATTAAAAAAGAAATAGATTTTTGCGTTACCAAATTATCGGATTCATTTGCAATTTAGTTTTGTATCTGCGTTACACTAAATACGGTATGAACTTGTTGTAAAACATGTTGACTTATCGCTAGTAACTAGAACTTTGTAATGTGTAAACCAGCGTATGCATTACAAATTTATGAAGATTATTGCCCGGGCATCAAATAGCAGTGATTATAGCAAGTGCGGTGTATTATATGAGCGTGAGTAGTTATTACCTCGTGACTGTGCCCCCTGAACCCTTGATCTCCCGATCCCCCAGGTCCCCTGGCCCCGACCCCCTCGGCGTGGCCCCCTGGCGCTCGGCTCGCTAAGCCCGCGACGATTGCGCCCATTACTAATGCACGCGACCGGGATTAGTTCACTATATCTGCAATCTGCACTACGTATGAGGGTATACGATGTTATCATATCCTATTAATACATTAATAACGCTACTCGCTAATCCCACACTAGGATTCCCTGTTTCATGGGTGTCAAGGGAAGCACAAAGTCAAAACAGATAGAAGAGAGACTCTTGGAACGGCAGTCTATACATTACAACTCAGGTTATTACGCTTAGATATTTTATTAAGTTAATATTTAATATTTTAATACGCTACGTTAATATACGCATATCTTTGAAAAATATCACATGATCTCACTTTGGCAACACGTCGAGTACGAGTCCTAGGTTCGATAGCCAGTCGAGGCGGAAATGTGTTCCTGTCTGCACTTTTCTTTTCACCCATAATAAATCCCGACAGACATTGTCATTTAATTCAACGAAGGGGCTGACTTGATGTATGGAGCCCCTCACGTCCTCATCACACCTTAAAAATCTGTACAACGTCACAAATGCGACCAGTCAAATATGGTATCACAAAGGTACTACGATTTCTTTCAAGCTCTTTCTTCTCTGCGAGACATTGGCCAGCTATACTCTCTCCATAGATACACAATATTGTAAATTTAAATAAGAGGACAACACAGGAAAAAAGTTCGTATTTTATCACAAACTATAAAAATAAATAAAATTGGGCTGTCTGTTTGTAATATTAAAATGACCGCTTTTTACTAAATGCATATGAATGTATACACTGTACATGTACTAAAACAATATTTTTTTACAATTTTTGTATAGATTAATCTGTCTGTTTGTTTTGGCTAATCTCTGGAACGGCTGGACCGATTTTGACGGGACTTTCACTGGCAGATAGCTGATCTAATAACGAGTAAGTAAGGCTAATTTTATTTCATAAATTTATAAAATTTTAGAATAAATGACTCGCAGACGAAGTTGCGGCCACAGCTAGTTACTTCCTGAATAGACAGGCTAAATAAATGTTTCTTGCTTCATTAACCGCTCCCGTTCACCAAGCTTTCTTCCCAGTTCTAAACCAAAGTGGAACACGCTGCGGTTCAAATTTAAAGCGCCCTACAAAAGCTGCTGCGAGCTTCAAACTGTATCATAGAAGCCGAGCGGTTAAAATGCGGTTTTATTGTTAGTTCAATGGATTTTATAAAGACGTGCGGGAGTTCTAAAAATTAACGCTTGTGTTAACATGAGCTTTTGTGTTTTTGATCACAATACAGTTTTGATTGTATTTATTTTAATCCCAGTGTAACTGTACATTTACAATTTATAAACCTCCCGACTAAGAAAATACTCTAATGAGCTGCTGATCGTCAAACGCTTGAACAGATCTTCGTTAATTATAGCTAAGAACCATCTCATTCACGTCGTGTCGCGGTCGTCGCATTGACATTCCCATCTCAGGAGCTTATGACAAGAAATTGTCTCCCTTATCATGCAATAGCTCTGTAACACGCCTTCTAACAGAAGCTTATTTTTTCAATAATTAAACAGATTTTAATAACCGATTATACAATTTACTCCATACCAGAATTAACCGGGTCTCGGGGGGGTAATAAATATAATCAAAAATGATCTTATGATAACTTTTCACCAGACTTATACATAGCAGGAGACTTAATAAATAAATCAAACATATAGCCGCAGAAGAACTCCCTGTGTCGCGGAGACACGGGCAACATAAACCACATGACCTGGCAGCTAATATTTACCTGTCATATAAATGACAAATCTGCCTCAGCCAGGAAATGAACCCGGGACCCCTCGCTTCCCAGGTTACTACTAACTGGGCCACGAGGTTTAGAAGTTAAATCGTTTTGTGAAATGACAGCACAGGCTAAAAGTACGGTATTTAAATGTAAGGCTCTCCACTGTTCGCGTCCCGTGTAGTGTTACCGAGGCGTGGCGTGCACAATGCGGCTTAAGTGGCGAACGACCCTCGGCGTGGGGACGTGTGACAAGCTGGGGGCTGGCGGGGCTGGCGGGGCCGGCGGGGCGGGGGGATTCATTGTCATATGCAGTCATGGGCTTTGGGATTATTTAATTATCTTAATAGTATTTATCTATAATATTAGACAAATAAAACAAAAATCCTCTTAATAGTAGTAAGAAATCTTAATATATATATTTCTTGTGTGCGTGTGTATGTGACTGAACTCCTCCTAAACGGCTTGACCGATTTGGTTGAAATTTTTTGTGTGTCTTCAGGTGGATCCGAGAATGGTTTAGATTCACAATTGGACCCGGTAGGTGGCGTTGCTGTCGATATATCACTAAAACATTTTTTAATTATAAAGCGGTACGAAGTACGCTGGGACCACTAGTATAATTATATATTTTCTATGTACTACATTTACACGTTGAGACTATTACCAAAAATATACTGAAGTGTATACACCTGAAAAATCCGATCGGTTGGCCATTACGGCATTACATATTTATAGAGTAACCCGATGACCCGTCGGGTACACGACCCAGTTCTCTGACCCATTAACGGCTTGTAGATATCCATCGGCGGTTTCTTTACGCCACAGTTAATGTTACACGGCCTCGTTATTCAAAATGTTATAACAAGCAAGATAAGAGAGTTCTACAGCAACCTCGGTTTATAAAATACTCGTAAGTAAATTATTATTTATTTAAAAAGAAGAAGAAGCACGATGCTTGTATAGTTTCTTAGTATAAGGAGCACTAAAAGAGGGTAATTGAAAATATAATAATATCCTAAAGGAAAAGAAAAGTAAAAATAAATTTCGTCTAAATAAATTGAAATTGAAAAAAAATTTATCACAGAAATTGTGAAAATTCATCTTTAACAGGTGAACTAGTAAATATTTATTTCTAACTAATACGTACACCAAACACTAAAACTATATATGTTACGGATAAACTATATAATATACCTATATGTTATATGTTACGGATACTCACGATTATAAGTATAAATAATAAAAACCGTGAGAACCCGCTACAATTAAAATAATGTTTTGTAGGTTATTTTTATTATTGATTTTAATAGTGATTATGTTTCGAAAGCCGTAGCTAGTTTTTGATAGTAGTCGTACTGTACTTTAATTACTTCACATAAATTGATATAATTATGAACATATCGCTACAGTAATATACGTGTTCCACTATAATACTACTAAGTAGTCTGTAGACGCGTGTCCGTATGAACGGGCATATGAGCGGGATATTAATATCTGTTCGATGTTACACAAAGCGGACGGACCGGTAACCGGTAAGACGTCACATTGTCATATTACTAGGCTTGCATTTTATAAGTGTGGACTTTCTACTCACTGTATGGCCCATTCTTTACTCCTTTCATATCTTAGTTTATTGTGCAGAATGAAAATTACAGCAGAGTTTTACGTCACAGGTAAAAATAACTTATAGTGGTCGGTAGCGGTCCTACCTGCAATGCGTCGGGTCCCGGATTCGATTCCCGGATGAGGCAGACAAAAAGTAAAGTATCTAAAAGGTAACTGTTTATTTTCGGGTCATAGCTAGTAATGTGTTATGTTTCGTCGTGTTGGTTCGTACGTGAGGGTATGAGTGTGTAAGCGTTAAAAAAAGTTTCAAAACTCCCATGAGATCCTAAAATAGAACCCGTCAATATTCTTTAATAGAACAATAATATTTCTTTACTTGTAAGTCAATACCTGACAAAGACCTTTTTAATGATTCAACTATAATGACACTTGAATATGAACGATCCGTCTCGCTAGCTTTGTGTAAACTGCATAAATGATTAGATTATATACTTAAAATGTGTGATACATAACTACATTTAAAATAAACTATGAATAATGCATCCATCAATCTCGTAACGTGGGGTATTTGTCCAAGAAATGGATTCGTTGCGGCGACACCGAGTCTCCCATGTAATACAACCATGGTTATTATGAATAATGATCCCCCCATCGATTATTACAAGACGATGGGATACGAAAATACTCATCGCCAATAAACAGGGGAACCTTTTATTTTATTAAGGATAGGTTTATGAATCGAACAATTAGGGGCAAAGTTATTAAAGGTGTGTAATAATTAATCTATGAAATTAAAAAAAATTTGAGTGTCTGTTTGTAATATTAAAATAACTTTATACTAAACGCTTATGGATGTATACACGGTACATATAAGTACCAAAATAATTTTTTTACAAGTTTTGTCTGTCTGTTCCGGCTAATCTCTGGAACGGCTGGACCGATTTTGACGAGACGTTCACTAGCAGATAGCTGACGTAATAAGCAGTAACTGAGGAACCCTGACCACTGACAAACAGACAAAAATTTTATAAATCATTGTTTGAGTTCTACTGCGTTAATAAAGACCTCGAGTAACAGATTAAACAGATTTTATCATATTTCGTCAAAGTCAAAGTCAAAGAAACTTTATTGTGGACAATAGGTTTTCAAGAGTTGGTCTGATACAACATATTTAGTTTGCTCTCTATGTCCTACCTGTCACAGGTATACAATATTCAATAATACTAAATTTCGTCTATTTACAGACAGCGATCAGTCACAGATTTATTATGTGTATACCAAGATTAATCCACGTCGATAATCACACAAAAATAATTAATAAAATTGGTACTTCTGTAAGATCTATACTCTATGACGTACTGAGCATAATCCGACACATTCTCCCTTTGAAAGCATATCGCGTGGAGGGTCTACGAGCTACGAGCCTCGTAGCCGAGCGTAGCGCCGGCGGTCTACGCGTTCTACTTACCTCAATTAATTTTTACGATGTCTGGAGTGCCAAGTCGTGAATAATTCAACACGCGTATATTGAATCTCCTTGTGTTTGCATAGTATGAACGTAATCCAGAGAACACCGGCGAGACGCAATTAGGCGCCAAGTCCTACAAGAGGCTTTAGACTAAACCACTAAATTTTAAGAGTTATGATTTTTACCTGCCGTTGGTCACCTAGGGTCCTTAAACGCCCTGCCAAACTTAATTTTGAAAATATTGCCAAAGTTATGAGTTATGTTACAGTGTTGACAAACTATCTCCATATGAAATATCACCCAAATCGGTTTAGCGGATTAAGAAAGAAAATAGAATAGACCAATGAAAACGTAGCAGACAGACAGCCAGACAGACAGATACAGTTACTTTCGCATTTATAATATTAGTCCCTCATGATCACGAACAAACAGATAGCTTATACGTAGCTAACTTATACGATAACTTGGACTCCGCAGGTCAATAACTGGCGTAGCTTCACGCCAGTGCGCCGCTCAATCATCAACAAAAAGAACAATATCGACTGATACTGCCGGCACACGGCACGGCACGGCACGGCACGGCATGCCCGCGCGGTATTTGCTAATGCATATTCGTCGGTATACCGTCCGTGTGTTTACAAATACACTTTGTAGCTGTTTGTTCAAGAAATGAACGCGTTCGTGTGCTACATACGGGCGTGTATTGTTAGCCGGCGACTACCCTGCCACGACCGCGCCCGGAATTACCATCCGTATTTCCGTTACGTAGCGCTCTAAACTAGGGTTAATTTAACGTGAAGTTTATTTAGGACTAAATAAGCACTACGTGAAAAATCGAGACTTGTTTTAAATTAAATAGTTATATTTTTATTATTGAAAAAGTCGATAAACGAACAGAAAAGCCACCTGATGGTAAATGACCTATTATGACTAGGTATATGGATAGGTATACATTGTAGGTATATGGATAGATAGAATATTGGGGACGGCCGATAGCCGCAATCGTCTATGCCTTGCTGGTATATTTTGTCGTCACTACAATCCAGGTGATTGAGCCAAACTTAAGCCAAATTATTGACACAATCATCAAATGATTGAGTTAATCTTAAGCCAGATATTGAACCAAACAAGACCGGCAGCTTTTAACAAATCCGCTAAAATGTTGGTACAAAACAAAAATTAAAAATAAAACCCTCAGTAAATAAATACCCTCAGCATAAATCAACGTTATCCTGAACATTACAAGAGCAATCGTCCGGTCGCGGCCATGAATAATATAATTGGCGAGGTATTTGCGGCAGGAGCGGCGCCGGGGCTGCCCCGGAACTCCTCGCATTAATAACGTCTTCTTGTCGAGATATTTAAGAAATTATATTGTTCATTAATATCGCGATCTAAATATCGGGAACATTTAATAAAAGTGTGCACATAATTACATTTCATAAGTTCATCTCTTATGAATTTATTTTAATTAAAAAAAAAACTTTCTTAATACGAAAGATATACGTATGTATATGTAAAATAAAATAAGACACTTCGCAATCACTGCTGTATACTACTATCAATGATAATATAATTATGTACTCGTAAGTTATTCTCCTCGTGACCGCGTAGCCTAGTTGGTAGTGACCCTGCCTGCGAAGAGAGGGGTCCCGGATTCGATCCCTGGCCGGGGCAGATATTTACAAATAAGGGACTCCAAATTTTCGCTCGGTGCCAGCAAAGTCGTCGTGTGTAAAATCGCACCGCATAATAATAACTCCCATTTTATGAAAATTATATAAGCAATGTTGCTTATTAACAATAAAATGATTCTACTCTGTTATTACTCAGTCCTATTCAAAATGCCTGCCGCTGCCCTTCGGATCGCAAAGTTTCCCGGCTGAAAAAAATATAGTTAATGTTTCATCGAACAATATCTTCCACCATGAATAATGCATACACTGAACACAAACTAAAATTGTCCCTATTACTAACAGTGAAATTACGACCATAAAGTAACAGTAATAAATATCATTATGCAATAGAAGATTAGATTCGTACGGGGCTCGATTTGTCGTTGCAAAATAAGCTTTATTTTGTTGACATAAGGTACACATGCGATATATTTAACAATCGAGCATTCCCCAGCGGGAGCTGATTCAGTTTGCTTAAGGCGTAGTGCAGAGCAAAGTCGACATTTACTTTGGAGTTTCTTACAGAGGGGAAAATGATGCGAAATTGCTTTTCAGAATGATAAAATAATATCTAAAATAATAACCCGTTTTTAAAAACATATTTGTATTTATGAACATAAATAATATACATACAAAGGGTATTCATTTGTCAAAAGTTCATTATCAACAAGGCTATCGGAAGTTCAGATCCTTATTAAGGTATCAGAATAGAACCTTCTTAAGGTTGGAGGTTACAGGCCACAAGGCTTTGGATCTTGTTCAATAATTGCTATTCTATCACTTTGTAACTTTGTCAATTACATTATCAGAAGAATCTATGAACTTGAAAATATTCCTTAACTCTGAGTCTTGTTCGCATTTATATTATATTATATTCTCATTTTCCTGTGCTCCGCGTGGCAAACATTCGCTAAAAAGGTTTTGTATTTGTATAAATGTTGACAAAGAAATCGTCACACTCCGCTGATTGAATCAGGCGGCTCCCACTCACCTTGGCGAACTGATTTTATTACACAAAGAGGCCCTCGTGGAGGGCCCTCCAGAGGGTCTGTGAGGAGTTGGGGACGGAACCTACAGAAGCTTACTAAAAAGGCATATGTATTTTTAATAATACGTAGAAAAAATCACCTTTTCAGTTATGAAAGTCAACGTGGGGCAAAACATATATTTTTGGGTGTAAGTGGCTCTTTCTACTCGTATCTCCGACCCTGCTGAACAATTGACGAGACTAAGGCGCCAGGTGCCTCCTCTGAGCTCAGAACCAGGAGTCAGTACCACCCAGTTTAACCCCGGCACTCATGTATTGGATGGTGGTGGATTTCTTACCTCCGTGGCTAACTACCCTTCCAAAATCGACCGGGAATATTTTTACGTTTCGGTCGCAGTGTCGAACTCCGTCAACAGCGGCGGAGTTGCACCGGAGTCTCTGATATAAGTGGGCGCGATGACCACTTACCGTTAGGTAGTTAACGAGCTACCTAAGTTACTCGTTATTATCAGCTATCAAAAGTCCCGAAAAAATCGGTCCAGCCATTCCTGAGATTAGCCAAAACAAACAGACAGAGAGACAGACAAAAATTGTAAAAAATGTTATTTTGGTATATGTACCGTGTTTATATCCATATGCATTTAGTAAAAAATGATTAATTTAATATTACAAACAGACACTTCAATTTTATTTATTTGTGTAGAGTATAGATTAAGTACAAAATAAAATGAGATCACGACCGAACAATCGTTCAGCTCAATACAGATTGTAAATTGATTTTGATCGAGACTATTTGCACCAAATCCATTCCATCCTGCTGCCGAATTATCGCTCGGTTGTGGTAAGTGTCGATTATTCGATTCCGGCTATAACAACAATTTTATTACTCCTCCGTTTTACTGCAAAGAGATTATCATTTTTACGCCGTAGTATATTGTTATAGAGTACGTGTTACCTTCCCTTTATATTTTACCTTCATTTCAAACTAAAATACATTTTTGGAGCTTATTTCTTTGCGATACGGTTTATTTTTGAGTAGACGGAGAAAAACTTAAATTGTGGTAGCGAAAATGCAATAAAAATTTACCGTTTAAACGCTCATCTCTTATAATTCTACAGGTTTTGGATAAAAAAATTAGGATTGTTGGAAATAATGTGCGGAGCGTATTGTAATAACACCGAAATGAAAATACTCATATTTCAATTATTCATATTGTGTCTGCGCTGGCTGCGTGCCGTAACTGTTCTGTATTTTTATGATATTTCTTTGAACTAAAACGTGACCTGTCCGAATGAGTACATACGAATTCTACACTAAACTGGCCCAAAGATTGTTAGATTTATAATTTCATGTTTTTTATACTCTTTTTATGAATGGCTGACAAAAGAGCTAGCGAGTCATTTGATAGTAAATGGTCACCGTCGCCCTGGACTTCAGTGACAGCACCGATGCGTTGCCGACCAAAATTAGCCGTGGACTCGCTTTATTTCTGGCCATCCGACAATGCGACCCAAACGCGCCAGAAACATTTCACGGTTCATAAGGAGTGAAGTATCCTAGCCAAGTGGGCAACACCCTCTGAACGTGCACGAGTAACATTAACATTCAACGATAACGATACGACGACAACGATAGAAAACCACTAAACAGACTAATGCAAAATGTTACTTGTCATATTTACAATTTACATGAAGGGTGCAGACTTCGATGGGGTAACAGATGTAAGTTAGATTAGAGATTTTAGTGAAAACTTTGCAAAATTAAAGATCAATTTTATAAATAATGCCTGAAATGAGTGGCAAACATTTGGGTACGTGTACTTACAAGTTTACCGAAGCAAGGCGGGTTACTAGTTAATATATGTACGAGACATCAAATATTATTGCCTTGGAAACAAATCTCCGCAGGACAGACTTAACGTCTTCAACTAAAAGTCAAATGTATATTTGAAGTTTAACCCAACTACCCTCAGGTTCAGGCCATTTTCTCAACAAGCCCTCAGGCTATACTCATCTTTATTTTATTAAAAAGTCACGCCAAAAGGCTTTACACGTGTCCCTTTCCTTTTGAACGTGGGACACTCCGGGGCCCGGCTCCTTACCTGAATGAAGATAAGTTTGTGAAAGTACATTTGTGATTCGGATAAGTGGAAATGAGGTTTAACACTTCTTTATCTTGATGTACGAATATTTCACGGAGTTTTTCAATACCAAATTGTGAATTCTCTGTTGGTTGAAGGATTCGTGGGACAATAAACAGGTTATCCTAGTCAAAAATGTAATCGACTGAGGACCCTTCTCTTGGCAGGTTAAAAACAACTGATTATGTTGTGATTATGTAATAAGTCATACGTAGAAGAAGAAATATTTATTCGGCCATTTGCACTCCGACAAAGCACCTACATTTGGTACCAGACAATAATTTTTACTGGCTTGAATTCGAAGTTGCAACTGCAGAAGCACCAACTTGACGAAAACGGATCGTACTCAGAATATGGCGCGGTATAACATAGGTAGTTCTCATTTGTTTATAATGACGACCCGGATGGCGCAATGGTTAACAAGCCGGATCGCCGTTTCGAGGGTCCTGGGTTCGATTCCCAGCGAGGCGGAAATTTGAATGATGAGTTTAAATTTCCGTTCTCGGTCTGGGTGTGTGTGTTCTTGGCTTGTGTGTTGTCCATGGCACCCACGACACAGGGAATCCTAGTGTGGGGCTATGAGTGTGTAGCGTAATTTATTTATTTATTTTATTTAATGTAAACCCGTTGGTTTACATGGTTAGAGGCTTTCGGGCGGCATAAAAATATCCGTCACTTGGGTTGGCCACTTAACCTTACATAAATCCTTACTGGAGCAGTGTGGTGCAGTATGCTCTAGGCCTCCTCATGTATGGGAAGATACCTGTGCTCAGTAGTGGGCTATTAATGGGTATCCACAATTAAGGCCGGCCCAGGATAAAAGACCTTTATTGTGACTGTATTCAAGTGTCAATTAATTTATGTAAACCGTTTACGGAGATTATTGTCCGTCGGGGCGTGGGGATGTGTGATCTGTGTCGGGTGATTGTACGAACTGTGGAATACTTCTTTGCAGTATTTACGTGTACAATATATCTATAGTCATACATATTTATATATTTTGTCCTGACTGACTGATTGATCACTGCAGAGCCTAAATTAGGTTCTGAAGCCAAAAACATGAAATTTGTCCAATACGTTCCTTGTATGACGAAGGCTCCCACTAAAGAATGATAACCTGGTATTTCCACGAGATGTAGTGTAGGTGAGACTAATATTTTATACAGCAACAGCAACCAGGGTGCGAGTTTGTCAAAAGTTCGCTCCATCGATTCCGTAATCACCCAGAAACACTTAGTATGCGTAATCAATTAATTTCTACGTCGTTTAAGAAGATTAATAGCTGTGAGCAGCAAAATGGTGGAGTATTTACGCGGAGGGTTCTGTCGGCTTCAATATTTAACTACTTAACGAGTTGGAACGAACACACATATAGACATATGAGCAGCTAAATGCAAACTCGACGTGTTTTGTTCGTAATAAAATCTTAAATGGTTATACTTAATCATGTTTTTGAAAAAAAAACAATCAACAAATCCCTTACATAAAGATAACTTAACCTTACAATATAGATTGAAAATTTCTATTTTTATATGCAAGATATCCTTTTGATTGCGCTTGAATAAAATTTAAGATACCCAAAAGACAATGAAATCGTTCGGCTTGTTTCTAAAGCCAATATTGAAGGTTTGCAAAAAGCTTGTTATTGCAAGAGGGGAGCTCGGCAGGGTCGCCGTATCGGTGCAGGTACCCGACTGTCTATTTACTCGGAAATTGCAAGGATCTGTTTGAACGAGTCACTGTTGTATGCGCACTAATTTCGTGAAGAGCCCTTACGCGTTTCCAATCGCATTCGGTTCCTAAGGGACGTAGATGATTGAATAGAACATAATTATTATTGCATAACGTTGTTTCTGTGAAGTATAATAAACTTTAAATGTAACCAACACTGTGTATTTAGAATTTGTAGTCACTTAACACAAAAAGTGTTGTATTGTTACGATTTGTTTAACTGCAATTTAACCGCACTCTAAAAGTATTCCGTGAAACCCAAAAACTTGTTGTTTAAAACGTTGCAAGCGACACACGTGTTAAACAAATTGTATTACAGGTCATAATCGTAAAATGTTAGTCGTGAAATAGTTGACTGACCTTTGCCGTGCAGCTGTTGCCTGTTCTCGGTGCCCTTGAGACTCTCGGCCGTGTGCAGCAGTTCATCCAGCTGGGGCTTCTTCTGCTCCAGCTCTCGGAGAACGCCCTGAGAGAAGAGTAAAACATACATTATAACTTTATTGATCGTTAGCAATTATTGTATCTAAAAGTTTATGAAATAAAATAGTAAATAACAATAGTAGGTAATATTGGAAATATTGGAAAACAAATGTTTTGTTTTTTAACTATTTATTTTTACAAATTAATATTATGTACATATATATTTCTTAATATCATGATTGTACAACGCCTGATTAAAAATGCTTTTGTGAAATGGTTCGAATTATGCTATGTTATAGTTGTATTTAATACCTGAAGAGTCTCACTTCATTATACATGTAATTATAATATAACTAAAAAAAATACAGATACTTATACATGAGTAAAAAAATACAGATTAACTGTTTGCTTCGATCTGGAACGAACCCGGGACTCCTCGCTTCAAAGGCAGGGTCAATACCAAGTATGCTAAGAGATCGTAAAAGTTAAATTTACAAAACGGAGCAATGATTTTACTCACATTATTATTATTATTAAGTTAACCTTGGAAATAGCTTACAAAACATCGGTCGCGAGAGTTTTCCCCTATTATAACATAATGCATAAATAGTATCTATTTAACACAACGGCCCGAGCTCGCAGCTCGCAGCCCACGGCGCGTCTAAAGTCGACAGTTTATTAAGACCTGGAAGTCCCCATTACTTATACATTCAGTTGCAGATTGTCGGCAATCCGGCGCCGCGAACTTCTCAACTTATCTCGCGTAAACTGCCGGCAAGTAGTCGTCAGTCATGTTTTACTTTCATAGATTTCCCCGTGTAGGTAACAGATCCTGTATTTAAATTGAAGTTTATGGTGAGCTCGTCTCTCCTACTTCATCGGTATTAAAGTTTCTTTTATATTGAAGAGGTGTCGATTTAAAGATAGCCATACATGCAAGGGTGTACCTGACAGGTTTACCTATACAGTTGAACCACAGAGTAGATATACTGTTTAACTACACATGTGGTTGAACTATATTACCAATACAGTTCAACTTGAGCGTTATTGCACAACAGTGCATGTACATATGTCCACTACGTACTTAGTTTAAGTTTACTTAAGTTTACCTGATAAAACAAACAAACCTGTCACGTACACTCTAGCGTGTGTGGCTGGCTTAGGGCGGAAAACGGATCTGAATCAAGCCAAATTGCGTTCCCGACAATGATTATCGGTGAAATATCTAAAATGATTGTAAAATGATATCAACGTTATCATAACAGATAGGAAGTATGAGAATAACATTTATTGAAATGATAACCACAGCAACTAAATGATATTTATCATAATATATTGCAACTTAACCTAAAAATAAACTATGCTTAACACTCGACCACATTGCTTCTCATCGTGGCCCCGCTCGACGGTAGCGCGGTCCAACGAACACAAGTAGCTCTGGGGCTTCAAATATAAAAGAAAACTAGCTTTCCCCCGCGGCTTCGCCTGACCACTAAGCGTGAGCACTAAGAAAGGATTTCCGAAAATCCTTTCTTAGTTTTTAGCTTTCGTAGTTTCTGAGGGCTCGAGAGCCATTACTATATTTCTGTCTCCTGGCTTTTTCCTTAGCCGGCTACGCATGGGTGACATTATGAGGATGATATTAGGAAAGTCAATGGGTGACTACGTACCAACAATGTTTACTGTACATTTATCCGAAGTCTGTTCGTTTGTCGACTATAACAAAAGCATAAAAGAAGTTTGCCAGTACCAGTATTGGTAACCACGTGAAAATGTTTTATTGATCGTCAGTGAAACCCGAAGCCGGGCCGGGAAGCCATGCCGTTCTAGCCTTTTGCAAACTTTCCGCAATCTGTATTAATATTATGTTTATGATTTTCCCCGTAAAGCTGGGTAGATGTATTACGTTTCACCCGAGCTCATAAGTAGCCATAAAACTTAACCCTAAAAGGAAGGGGCGGACATATTAAAGGCTATCCGGAGCTAGACAACCGGGTACGAATGAAGGGTGGGGATCCAAATAACATTCATAACACTAAAACCTCGCCCTTCCACTGTTTTTCATTAATATCTGGCTAAAATTTTTGATCCTGCTTTATGTGTAATGTAGTTGCAGCTTACTGCCGGAAAGAGATAAGATATTGCAATAACAATATTATTATGTTTGTAAGCTCCCATATGTTTTCATCAAGCGCTGGACAAAAGCTAAGCAAGACTTTTGTGTTGTCTGAATGTAATTAAAACACTTCATATAGATTAAGGACAGTCTGAAAATTTTTAAGCTACATGCCTTTAAATCCAAATAGTTTCATTCGTCCCTTCACTTTCTTATTACGCAATGTTTTAATTAAAGCTTCCAGTTACATCTATCTATGTTCGAAAGAAGGTATCATATTGAACTCAGTGTAACGTCCTATAGTCTATTACCAGTGGACGAAAGGACGACGATACCTTACTTTTCGAAATATGGCAAGTTGTCCAAAAGTAACATAGATATAAACATATACGGCTCTAAATGTTAGCCTTCCTTTGGCTTAGTCGGGTAAGCAAACAGGACTTAAATAAATATAATATATTTTTATAGACATAAGATAGCAAACGAACATGCAGCACCACTCTCCCTCTGCCGCCCGTGACAATTACTGTAACTGACCCAGAACAAGGCTTAGATCGGAACCAGGATCAAATAACTAACCATCATATTACATTACATTAATTTGTCCAAATGATATCCTGTTACTTTGTAATTGTAATTATTGTGAGTGTGTGCGAATGAATGGTTAAATTCCCGTTCACTATCGAACAAAAACATGACCACCAATGTTAATCCGAGATAATGCAGCCGTCGACCACACGGTGGCGGACAAAACACAGTTGCAATTATCGCAACATCACGGACTGTAATTAAATTAGCGGCTCGCGGCGCACAGAGGCCCAACCAAACAGTGATCGAATTAACTACACTAAATAACAGATGGACAAACATGAGGCCTTCATACTGATTCGATCCATACCTACAATAAACTTAACAAAAAAACTGACTTCAACATCGACAAGTAATAAAATGAGTCGACAATAATAAAACATTAACGTAATCGATGTTGTGTGTCGTGTTTTGAAACGTCATTAGGACGTAGCTTGATTCGTAGTTAACTAATATGGATAGTTGTAGTGAAACATAAAGTTGTAATGTAATATCTCGTGAGGAGTGGGCCGCGGCGAGCGGCGCCTAACTTTACGCCTCGGAGATTGTTCGTTGAGATTGTTACAACAACTTATAACTGCTGTTCGGATGTTACGACAAATTGATGTGACACCGATTGTGAACTATACACCTATAGAGAAACTACGATGGATTTCAATTATTTGAGTAGTTTTGGTACGAAGTTACGGCTTGTAGTTACGACAGGTACATGTCATCTACATAATTGTGTTATCTACGTAAATCGTCACGTAACGGAAGCCGGAAACGCTATATCTGTCTGTTCTCTTCGTTCTCTTCTCTCTTAAGTTTTTATAAGCATATCCGTACCGATAATAATCTGCGGATAGAAACTAATGTAGCGGAAGTAACTAGTGTTTGTAGATATGAGATACAAGGTTGACGACATGACGAGCCAGACAGGTGTGTGTGGCTAGTTTAAAAGTTTGAAATAAACTACACAGAAAATAGCCGGTTTTTACCAAAAAACCTCAGAGTATCCAGCATTGAATGGATGGCAACAGCTCATGCCAATTAGCAGCATAAACTACCCACCGCCGCCGACGCGTGCGGCCCGCTCGCCGACCGCGCCGCGAGTGACGGCCGCCCCGCCCCCACCACCCGTATCGATCTGTCTACCCACCGGCGAACCCAGACCCGCCACACCCCTCAACACGATCGTCTTGCGCCTTCTAAATGATTATTAAACCCCATATCCGCGGGTCTCCGTAAACTGGCGCGCCACGATAACTCAATGCAATTTCCACAGGTGCTAGAAGGGATTTTTCGTAAATTTCTCCGAAGGTAAATATTTGTATTAACAATACGTCATTTACGCTCCGAAAATTGGGGTACCGGGGATTGTTTGTGGCGTTAGCTGGAAACGTGGATTTTTCAGAGGCCGGGGGTTTAATTGAAAGTTCGTAGGTATTTTAGGAATTCAACCTACAATTTTGTGGTTCCTACATTTTTGTGGCAATTAATGGTAGTAAATATAATATTATTTGATAATATATATGATTTTTCTTAAATAATTTTCATGTACAGACACAGACTTCGATCAGTTAGAATTAAATGTTTATTATACCGAACTATTACGAAGTAATAAATTAGAGGCCAATCATTTATTACATAATTCTAATTACATTAAATTATTACTATTTGATCAAAATGTCTAATTAACTGCTTACATTCAAAATGGCATGTTATAATGTATAGGCCTATAGGCATATATTTAAACTATTCGGAAAAAAATGTAAGATACCCTGCACCTTGTGTAAATAAATGTTTATGTGAATACTTCAATACAACAGTTACTGATATCAACCGACTTTAATATTGTTTAATCTATTATTAGCACAAAGTAGATAAGTAAACAGAGACACCACCTAATACAAGCAATATCACCTTATAACTGGCTATTTCTTTTATCTATTACTTTCTACTTATATATTAAATCTAGCTGTAAGTTTTCCATAAAAGATAAATAAATAAATAAAAAATAAATATTCATCTGGCTATTTTGCTTTTCTTCGATTTTCCAATAGATGGCAACAGTGAGAACACAAATAACACGATACGTACTGCCATCTAGTGAGACATTACGGATACCGTTGTCTCTTGTCCTAATCTATGGCTTGACTAGGACATCACATAAAAATAAAATTGTAATAAAATAAAATTAAACCATTTAAGTGAAAAACTAACATATTTTTATAAAATATGCTAGTCTTTATTTTAATCTCAATATTTCAAAATATTAATGGTAGTGCCATCTGTTGCTTATTTTTAGTATTAAATATAGATTGTATGAGTTGGTAGCCCATGGTATTATTTATATGTACATATAGACCAGAAAACTGTTTAGACTGCTTGGTACAAAAAAAAATTTAAAAGAAGGAAATTAAAAACAAAACAAAATTTGAATTCATTTGCCTACATAATAATATCCTATCAGTACACATGCAATATTATTATGAATAATCTGGATATTGACAATAATATTGTATGTATGTATGCGGCTAGTCACATTGCCCGCCATCGACCCCACGGCCAGGGCTACACTGTCGGCGCGGTGACGACTCGCCAACATAAATACTGAAAATAGCTTACGGTGTAGTATTCACTAGTAGCTTGCCGCGTCCCGGCTAAACCGTTGCCTAGCAACCTTCCCCGCACCGTTTTTAGTACGCATGCGCCAAAAGCAATGATGTTCGCATATCGATAATCCTGTATCGATTAAATAGCCATATCGATGTTTTTGTTTCCATCCTACCGGTCTTTCCTAACATATTTTAATCTCTATTTTAAATTTACACCCGCTTCCATCTTCACTTTTCAGTAATGAATTGTATTTTGTAAGCAATGCATGTATAACATATTGGGTGTAGTAATTTATAATGTTGCAGATCAAAATATTTTATTTTATTGAGTCTACTCAAGGTATTTTAGAATTATTTCCTGGTCCTCAACGGATACGAAAAAGAATTTCCATTGCAAAAAAATATAATATAAGTAAATTTCCTGCTACGATAAATTCTTACCTATTTCTTTTTCTTTGACAGATTGTTACAGGTATCATGATTATCTTATTTGTTTTTTAATAAGAATATAATGAATATGCATAATAATTAACGTGTAATGCACGCTTTATTCCGATGATGTAAATGTCGATAAAAGTAGCGATACTTCTATTAAATCAATTATATTATCAGGTGTTCCTTATTTTGATATCATAAAATACAAATATAATGGGACCCAGATAATGATACAGTAATAAAAATGCGAGTAAACTATAGAATAATCAGTAATGTAATAAATCGCACAAATCGCACTTCCTGAGCTAACAAAATAACAATAAATGTTTATTGTGAAACAGATGAAGTAGATTACAAAAACACATTTTAAAAATATAGTAAATGATTTGACAGGATACGAACGAACTAAATAAGAACCTAAGAAAATATTGTTCTTTAGTATCCTATTTTTGGTATCGATACTCGGACATCACTGTTTTTAGCGCATGCGTACAAAAAAGCTAGAGATACTTTATAAGTAGTTGTAAGGGCGAAATTGGCTCAGTCGGCTACCGTTCTCAGCCGCGCAGACTTCCTCCAAACCTCTCAGTTTTAACCGCTATTAGATAAACATTTTAAACATTATTACTTCAATCATAATCTACACAGTATAGCACAATTCGTCGATTCATAACTATAATCGTTCAATATCATGTCCAGTAGTTTCCGGAACCACAAGAACACATTCACACGCAAGAAACACAGATAAAAACTAGGCATATATCTAGCAGCAGTTATGAAAACGGACATTTCATCAATGAATGGACGATATTAAAGTCGTGTTGTCCTCCTCATAGTGCCACCGACTCGTTCTCCCAGTCATTCCTTTTGTAGGTACCACTGAATGAGGATGTTCGCTCCACTTAATTTCTACTCAATATATACATATAAATAAAACTGTATCGTCTGATCGACGGTCGTCGTCGATTTCAAAATAAGTGTTTTTTTATCAAAGGCACTAAAACACAAAGTTTGTACAACTTTTGTTGAAGATAGAGGAGGTTATAGAAAAACAACCTCGGCAACTTTTTATCCGGCATATTTTTATTTAGATTTTTCCTAATATTAAAATAAGATGTTGTTATCATAATATATCTAACCGTCTAAGGGGGTAGGTTAAGGTCTGCGCACATTACGCCAACTGGACGTCGACTTAACTCCGACTCCGACCGTCCCTTTCCGTTCATAGGTGTGCGGCAAGTACGGCGGTACACATGTTTCAAGCTTACGTTCGAAATTCAACCTTGCGTAACAAGATATAAAGCTCATAATTGAATTTTAGTTGTGTTGAGTCTTTTAGTTTTGTCGGTGACGGGTGGGAGTTGAGTGGGTCTAATGTGCGAAGTTCTTTATTCGTACGGTGGTGTTGCTTGCAGTAAAAGAAGAGTCATTAATAGCCGGTTCCCCACGTTCTTGTACCCAGCAAACAGTCAGTTACCACTAGTGTTGGGGACGGCAGTGACCAGTCACCATCTCTTGCGTCTACTCTGTCGGCTATTGAGATCAAACTCTATATCCCTACATTACTATACTCGTACATATGAAACACACATCGTTACCGATGTTGTATTGAACATAATATAATATTACTCCCATTAAGCCAGTTCGCATGAGACATGTAGAGTTCGGTAGAGTCGGGAGAGTAGGCGCTGTGATGTTATTAATTGAACGCCTCGGAAAGGTATCGCGTACGGCTTCCGAATATTAAAGGAGTAGGCTTCGGCATGTAAGTAGCGCGGGAGCTTCTGTTTTGTTGTATTTTTTGGACATGTCAAATTTTTATTGAAAAAATATCGAGCTTAAAATTCAATACATAAAACATCTATAGTAACACATAATAACAACATTTTGGTGAAATATTACTTTCACGTGGGATGTATCATAAGCAGTGATAGCCGAGTGGTTAAATGTCGGACTTCCGAACCGGGCGGAGCCGGGTTCAAACCCCAGCACGAACCTCTAATTTTCAAAAATTATGTGCGTATTAGAATTTAATTATCACTTTCTTCGGTGAAGGAAAACATCGTGAGGAAATATTATGGATATATACATAATATCAATTATTATTAGGATTATTTAATATTTAACCTATTAAATAATTAAATAATAAACTAAATAAACACTAGGATTCCCTGTGTCGTGGGTGTCGTGGACAACACATAACACACACACACCCAGACCGAGAAGAGAAATTTAAACTAATCATTCAAATTTCTGCTTCGCTGGTAATCGAACCCAGGACCCTTGGAACGGCAATCCGGGATATTAACCTCAAACCGAGACTGCCCGAGCAACTACTTCACAGCTCAATCTAAAACCTCAACTTAAAAACTAATTCTGCAATGATCCAGATATCAACAATTTTTTGTAAACCTTATCGTAGTACAATTTTCACAATCCACAATGAGCTAAGTTTAAAAACAAAAACATATATTTTACTCATTAGCGAAACAAAATTCGTTCCGACGATTTATAAACCAAAACAACATTTCATCCTTGAATGAAAAACTTTCCGAAGCCGCAAATTCTTGGAGCGAGATTCCAAACGGCTCATAAATTGTACTTTAGAACACCTTCGCGGTTAAATGGTGAAACACAAAAGAACGAGAGATTTCCAGTTCATTTTTGACCGCAAGAGGAGCAGCCGGCTGTTATTTTCTTATTTGGGAGTCTCGCTTTCGACGCTGACTCAGCGACAATTTATTACTACTACAGTCATTAAAATACCAAATATACCATTACAGGGCTGTAGGGGCGTGCGGATGTAGGGGTTAGACATTACGAGCACCTACTTTGAGTTTATTTGTTTTATTCATTACAAGTAACATTATTGTGTTGTAGTGTAGTCGTTGTTATGGAATCCATTGCCTTAATGCCCCTAATAATTGGTTTTCTCAAATATCTTCCATGTTCAGACGTTGTACAGTTTTATTATATGTATAGACTAGCTGATGCCCGTGACTTCATCTACAGAAATATATCTTTTGCTCACAAAAACTTACTCCGCGTTTTAACTATAAGCGAATGAATTTTCAAAAAATTGATGACCTGCATAGGTTATAATATCTCTATAGCGCAATGGTTACAATGCCGGACCACCGTTCGAAGGGTCCTAGGATTAATCCCCAGCGAAGCAGATATTTGAATGATGAGTTTTTGTATGTTGTCCAAGGCTCCTACGACGCAGGATTTTTTTATATACTCTTGTAAAAAACCTTAATCTAGCTCTCGCGCAACGAATATTGAGCACACGCTGCGTGTACTTCGATCCTTAATTCAATATATCTGTTAATGCCGCGCTGGCCCCTTGCGAACTCGGCGCACAATCGTCACAACCACACACATATATATACCCACTCCGGGAACCACCGTAGTGTGTTTGGTAATTCCCGGATAGTTTTCGCATTGTTCGGATTGTGTAAATAGTGCGGCCAAGCTACATCTGCTCTTTCTTCGGGGAAGTTAGTTTTATTTCTCTCCAAGATGGCCACAAGCTTGTCTACATGATTATGAAGGGGATGTGTGATTCCTGAGGAACATAAATATTGCTGTGGCTTTTCGGACCCCTATTTGTAAGTTACATTTCTATGACAATCTCTAATCGCCTCGTATTATAAAACAGTAACTAAAATATAAGTTTTTAGAAACATAACTAAGATATGCGGATTTTAAGACCGAACAACTAACCTCAACCAACAAGAATGTTATATTAATAATTGTTATTGCTAAAAAATATATTGTTCGTGTAAGGCTGAAAACGAGATTTTCTAAAGCAAAAAGCATCCTGATATTTCAATATCTTTCGTCTATATACAAGTACCGCAGCGGCGCTACAATGAATTCCGGACAGATGGCTTCGAGTTACAATATTGCGGAATTCGGACAGGGCTCCGACTGCGCAGGTATCACTCGCTCCCTCCAGTGATTTAGGGTTCACCGGGGCCCTGAATAGGCGTTAGCTATTTATGCGAGGGACGCAACAACTCAGGTGCATTAATTGAAAGTGTAAATTAAACTTTACGGCAAATTACACACTGGCCTTTACTCCTGGATAACGTGAAAGGAATTTAATTTAATAACAAATAAATTATTTGTGTATTTCTATCGCGACACAGAATTTAATTTGGGAGTGTGGAAACGTTTAGTGTTTTAATACAACCTAGTGGGCGCTCTGCGGTCGGAATTCGAGGGGACCGCTTCATTTCTCAAAGGGTTACTTCACGTTCACACTATGAACGTAAACAATGAATATTTGTAAGAAATATAATAGGTAGTATAAAATTTAGTTATCGCCACTTTTTGTCCATATAAACTTTAACTCTGCCATATATCACAGTCCACTGTGCGCACTAAATGCTGGGAAAGGGATACAAAGTTGTATCTTCCAATGTATTGTACAAACAACTACATAATATAATCTGAACGTATATGAGTACACCTACAAGTAATGGAATAAACGCACGCTATTTGAGAAAAGCGAAGCAATGCATTCCAACTTATTCAACAAATACATGACTTGATTTATTATAAAAATTACCTGTTACAATGAGAAATGTATAGTTATAGTACATGCATAGTCGCAATAGTTTTTGTAGCTTATGAAGCTTACAATTCATGAATTTTATTAAAATAAATAATTAACAACCAAACCACGTCTGGAACTTACAAATTCCAGTTACTTAAGTCCTCTGAACGGAATCGGCAATTTCCAAAGTTTTTGCTTGTTGCCAAGTTTCCGCCAAAGCCAAAGTCCCCCTCATGTATATTCACAGCGCTCTGTCGCAGTTACCGAAGATCGGTATGACAACCGCAGTGGATCGAATATTGGCAGTAAACTGCCGTTAGCGTGAAGGTTAAAAACCATACAAGTATGACCTCGACGGTCCCTATGTACAAACTTCAAACTAAACCAAAATTACAAATTTTACAGGAGAGCGCTTCAAAATTTCAAACACGTGTATTATTAGTATTACTAACATACTAACAATCTATGGATGTACATACGTCTGAAATAAACGTCTATTTATTATTTATTTATTTATTTATTATCTGTTCTACTTAATGTAAAATTAGGCTTAATATGTGACATATTTTATAATAAATAAAACGATAGGTCATAAAGCTCACTTTTTGTGTATCATTTGTTATCTATTGCACATAGATTAAGTGGTATCTATGGACTGTACGAGATTTATTCTGAAGTTATGGAAGTCGTAATTGGCATATATGAAATTGTACGTGGGAAAGGAAAAAATGTCACGTTATCATTACATACAGAATTTTCATGCACATTCCATACTACACTTGTCACGAATGAAATGATAGCTCATTGGGATTCGCCGCAGGCCCCGGGCGAGGGTCGACCAGGCCGCGTCTAGTTACGACGAATGCGTTTCCAAATTGATTGAACCGAAAAATGTAATTTATTGAAACATATCAAACTCATTATAACTCCGATAAAGTATGATTGCTACGTATTTTTTCGTTTGAGCCGCAGTCGGTTTAAAAGCTTACTGATGGAGAAACATATGAACATAATAAAAGATAGAAATTGAATTAAATCAACGGAGAATCGAATTCGCCTTGTCTCGTCACTCGTACCACAAAAGACTTTAAGGCTGAGATCTATAGACGATACTTAGCTTTAGCTCAGACTTTACTTACGAAAAACTGCTTTGCAAAGACTGCGATTTGGTATTTATAGACATGTCACGCTGAGATTGTGCTCAGCATAATCTAAGACCGCTAATGTCATTATACCACTATTGGTTTCATTGCATACACCTGCAAAGTTTTTCCTAAGTAAAGTCTGAGCTAAGGCTAAGTATCGTCTATAGATCTCAGCCTAAGATACATAGTTGGTTGAAGCAACTAGCTTCAAAGTAAGAGCTGTATAAGCAACTGCGACAATGGTACTACTTTAAAAGAATCGGCCTTTCAGCGGTTTAGCCTGTCGGAAGACTTTGTGTCTGACGGCAACAGGTTGACGCAGTCGTGGTCAGTCCCTACCTTCTGCTTATCGAGCTGCTGCAAGATGTCGTCCACGTCGCCCACGGCGACCGCCTGCGCGCGCAGCATGTCCACCTCCACCGACACCCAGTCGCGGATCTGCAACCAACACCAACCTGAACAGTCTGACAGAGAATAGACACACCAGTAGGTTTTTTTACAATTAATGTACCAATGAGACTTGGTTGTGTGATTGCCGCTGCATCACCGAGTACGTGTACAATGCCCACACAAGTCGGCGTCGAGTGGATTACAGATTCGTTTGCGTGCGTTCGGTAGCACCCACACACAACCGAGTCCCGCTGTTACCTTCGTTTAAATATAACATTCTATACTTTATGTACTTTAAGTTTGATTACGTTGTGGGTAATCAATCTGACTTAATCAAAATCAAATGACTAGTAAATAGGCTTATTGCCTAACTTAGTGTGTTGTACTACCCGATACAACACCAACGCTCTGCGATTTATAACGTGGCCTGCAACATAGGGGGAGGCTGTAAGTTAAAAATTAAGTTTAAACGTAGTTTATTACGCCTCATTTTCAGGAAATCCCTAAAATAAACAAACCTAAACCTGACAAAAATGTATGCCAAGCGGATATAATATGTTATAAACATATCTTCATAAAAATATAATCAATTATTTTTACCGTTCATACTTTCATAGGTTGACACACAGTTTTGAGCTTACGTAGTAACATCCCTAAACAAACAGGAAAGCTTATTTTATAAAATAAAATTATAGTACACAATATTGAAAACAAATTCAAGAGTTGTTCGTGTGATACAATCATACAGAGCGCGTCATGATACCTCATCGAAACAAAAGTCACAAATACAGCACTGCCTGCACTGGCTGAACGAATGCACCGAATGCACCGAGCGCACCGAATGCACCGACAGCAGTGCACTGTATGACCCATTCTCTTTGAGATGTGTCTGCGAAATGAGCGACGTGTGCTCGGCGGCGCTTCAACGTGAATCAAGAACTCGCGGGAGTAAAGGAACAATGGTGGATTGTAAGACGAGCTCTCGTCAGCATTGCTCGCGCTGCCAGCTGCACTATTTTAAAGATTATTCGATACCTACGAGTATGTCTGTTCCTAGTTCCTGTTTAGAGTAACTGTATGTTTTTCATGGACTTGTTGTTTCTATCTTAATGTTTGTGTGTATGTATCAATAGTAATTCTTATAATACCGTAAGTAGTAATAATATTGAGTTTTATCGATATTGTTATGTTATGTTCTATTTAGTTTTGCTACGAGTGCCACAGCGACTTATACGCAGGTCACAATATCTATTTTGTCTGCGATTTTGAGCTCGAGCACTATCGTTCTTAGAGTGCAACATGAACTCAAATAGCTCATTCAAACACTTCAGTCATAAACACTTCCGATGCTTGGATTGGCCTAACCCCTCCAAATCGCAATTGCTAAACAGCGTGGTGAAGAATGTTCTAGACCACCTCAACGATGAGGAGAAGCCCATGCTCAGTAGTGTGCCATTAATGGGTTTAAGCTATTTACGTCTCTCATTACGGGTCAAGTTGAATTAATCCAACCAAAACCAATAAACCGTATCGTAGCCAACGTAGCTAAAAAAGCTACGCTGTACTACGCCGCCCGTAGACATTGGAATTGCTACGTAGTCCTCGGGATTGCTACGCCGTAGCCCGTACAATGTTATGTCTTGAATAGAGGCCGTAAGACCCGGCGCGGGTCATCTGCGGCCGCAATTCCGAATTCTGATTTACACTGGGTCGTTGTGAGAAACAAACATACGGAGCATTAATTTACGCGTTTATCGCGTATAAAAAATCAAATTCGAATTAGTTTATTTATAGGTGAACTGATATGCACGTAATTTTAATTCTATCCCCGTTTGTCACTTAAGATTCATCTAATTCTATACTATTGTTCAAGCTTGCCATTTATATTTTATTTATTTTATGGCGGCATCTATAATGAAATAAATTACAATAATAATAATATAAATCAATTACTGAATAACAATCAGGAAATAATGGTCTTGCAAAGAAACTTGTAGTTACAAATAAAAGATTAAGATATGCAGAATGAACTGCAAGCTACAAAATAAATGTTAAGTGAAGCGATTAAATTACAAACTTCAAGGTTGGATTGGTTGCACATCATTCACAGAAAGAAACAAGAAAGTTGGGAAGGAAATTAAAAACTCCAGAAATAGGAATTGGCTTTGAGACTACTTCCGGCCTTTCATTGAACACTAATTCGAATAAAGCAATAGGGGTTGGATGAGGCTTCCTAAATCTCTGCGTATCGTATTAATTCACTAAACTAAAATCCAGCTCATTAAAGTTACGCGCCGCCGCCCCGCCTAAGATGATCTCCCGTGTGTTTCCGTCCTGAACTACATAAACATACATACATATATCGTCCGGGAAGCCCTGCCGCTGAACGCGCGGTGTTTGTGGGTCGAAGGTCGAGCACCGCCGCTATCAGCGAATTAGATAAAAATATATGGAATCGATAAGACTCAACGATCACAATTTCTTTGTTTTTACTGTGTTGAAAGTCCTTTGTAAGAAAATATTTTTAATAAATAAATCGTATATTTTTCCTCACGTCTCTTATAAACATTAAACCTTTTTATTTTGAACTTATATGATATGTGTAACGAGTTATGTAAAACATAGGTCTATCATGTTTTTAGAATTAAACAATTTAAAAATAAGGTAGTGATTTACCCAAAATATGAATTTGAAAACGGTCGATCCCAATAATTTTATCATTAAACGCAAATTTATATAAACATAAATGTACTCGTATAATAATAATATAATTTATGTACACATTGACTTATTATTACTATAAGTCAATGGTCGTACCTATAGACAATTCTTCCAATTGCGTTTGAAATAGCAATCTTAATTTATGCATTTTCATAATAGCCGGTACTATATTTTAATATAAAACGAATGAGAAACAATTGAAATGAATCGATTGTTTAAGAAGAAACCCGGAGAATTGCTGGCAGTGGATATACACCGAGAGTGGTGGCCCCAGCAAAAAGCGCCGCACGAAAACGAACGAGATTCAATGTAGCCGCCGTTCAATCGGAATAAATTTCACTAGACCGCGCTACACACGCGGCGTCCCAACCGCAACCGCACTAATTATTCATTACATAAACCCAGTTTAAATATTTCTATGGCCGGTTGATGCCTGAAAAATTACAATTAATTTTGTAGCAGAATGAGCAATCAAATTATCAACCGAACCGTAACGAGTGGTAAGCCAATTCGATCTCTTTCCGAAGGGAAGGAATGACAAGGTATTTATTGCAATATTTAAATCCAAACAAATCGGATTTAAGATGTTTATAACGCCTTGTCCGCTTATGTGCTTATTAATGTATACAAAGTCAATAAAAAAATACTTATTATACTATTCAATAAATATCGTGATTACTTTGTGTATCAAGTCAATATGTAGTCCTTTAGGCAATTTTATCCTACTTAATTTAATTTTTGAATTAGTTGTTGTATTAAAATATAAATTCTTCATTTATTAAAAAGCTTCATCATTATTCTGATTTCTTCATCGTTCAATACTATAAACGTTGTAATAAGAAAACATAGAAACGCTCTGTATGTCTTCGGCCTAACCCCAACCGCCGGCTATCGGGATTAAACGCTCAATTGCATCTCGTTACATCTCGTAACAATTTTGTCACTTCTCTCTCCTTTTTATCTTCCAACAAATCCCCGGGTAATAGTTTCCGGTGAATGTTTAAGGGAAGATCGCTTCCAGGAAATAGTACTGGGATTGTGACGGGGATAAGACTTTGGTTCTTTTTTAATCTGGCCTCTTTTTTCTTGTTTCAGTTAGTGGTTGACAGTTTAACTAACTTCAAGCTTACAACTAATTTATTTCAAACATTGACATGGTGTTTTTTCAAAATTTTATTAACGTCATTACAGTCTTGATTGAGTTTTGAGATGCTTTAGTGCCCCAGTAGTGGCTGTGACCACTCACCATCTAGGACGTTGACTGTCCGTCGTCTCGTTGCCGTTTTGTTTATTGACATAAGAATCCTGAGGTAAGAATTATTTTGAACCCGGTAGTTAATTTAACTTGGGACTCGAGATAGCTACCACGTAGCAGAGTAAACGGTGGTATGACGGCGGTGGGCTACCTGCAAGACGCTGGTGTCGAAGGTCGCGATGAGAGCGGCGGGCGACTGCTGCGACGCGCGCCGCCGCGCCCCCGCCCCCTCCGCCGCCCCCGCGCTCGCCCCCCGCGCGCTCCTCTCTGTAACAACAACACCATTAATAACAACTTGCTCCCGTAAAACTTGTGGTCGCCGCCGCCCGCGCACATGCAGCACCACGGGGTCATCAACATCAACATCAACTATTCATGAAATATAGCGTGATGTTTTGTTTGAACTCGTCGCCAACCAGAGTTGGGCGTCAAAAACATTGCATAATATTATTATAATACATCAATTTTTATAACTATATTAAAAATGCGTTAGTGTAAATACCCTAATCATGCCAGTTATAGTACCTATAGTTAAACGACTTACATAATAACTTAATATAGAATTAGATTTATTAGCTAAGCAAAGCTTTGTCATATTATGTTTTCAACCATTCGTGTCCATTTATCACGATAAAATTGGAAAAGCATTATTTAGCTGCATGTTCGCTGCAAGATGTTAATAAAAACCTTTGTTAAAACCCTACTTAATCCAAAAATACTCTTATAGTATACGCGAGACGAAAAAGAATTTTATCTATATAAATAGATTTATGACAATATAATTTCATTCGTTTTCGTTGTTGCACCACAACAGAGCAGCGGCGCGCGGCGGCCGGTAATGCGACAAGTTGTAACCCGATAACTGCAGCGCCGAGCCATGAATCGAACTTATTAAAATAATTCAAACGTGGTTAAATAAAACTATCGACAACGCATTGGTTTCAATAAAGTTGATTGTGAGCGGCTAGCACGGAAATTATTTGTTTACGATTTAAGTTCTGCGCACATTACATCATCACAATTCCGACTCAACTCATAGGAAAGCATCGAAGTTACACTCACCATCATACTCGTCAGCTAGTTAGTTGTTATAAAACCTATTTGCATCTTACTATAAAGTTTCACGGCAATTCACAGAGCCGGTAAGTACCAGGGAAACATGGCGCAAACGGCGGTATCGGTATTTATTATTGTCCATCCTGCGAGTGGTACTTAAACAAAGTGATTGTAAAGTTGATTAGTCAGTTCGCTGTCGGCTGACGGTGACTGACGGTGGCGGCAGCGCGTGGTAAGTGCAGTAAGTGCATTACTGCTAATCTA
This sequence comes from Ochlodes sylvanus, assembly GCA_905404295.2. Lineage (NCBI taxonomy): Eukaryota > Metazoa > Arthropoda > Insecta > Lepidoptera > Hesperiidae > Ochlodes > Ochlodes sylvanus. The sequence goes on from FR990144.1 coordinate 10,747,448, forward strand.
GTAAGCGGCTTGACTAATAGGTTTAGACGCAGTGCCCGCCGAGCGCCAACTCGATCACTTGATTAAAGTTCACTCACATTAAGTAGCTATCATTAACTACTGTTTATTATAATTCAGTAAGGTATAATTCAAGTCCGTTACACTTTTTTAGAGGCGACTATCTTAGTTTTCAAGAGCAGCGACATATCTGTGATCGAATGGAAACGAGAGAACGAGAACTTACTAACAATTACTAACTGGACTTACTTACAATATTACTTACAACAACTAACAGGACTAACTACCACTAGCAGTTCCGGCAGGATGGATACCCGCCGTGCGTCGGACCGTTCGATGGTAGAAAGGACTTCGACGAGTAGCAAAAGGACGCATGAGACCAGAGTCCAATAGAGGAACGATCGTGTTGCCCATCCGACAACCATGCGAATTCCCCCGCAAGTACATCGGGGTGATAATCGCGTCACAGCATTAGGGCATACCCACATTTGATCCTCTCTGATCCCTTCTTAACGCTCGCGCCGCGCCGCACCGCGCCGTCAAGTGGCGGTCCCTTTTATAATTATAATCAGGTTTGCTAATTTGGTTTCAAAAGCAATGCCTTTCAAACATTTAATAATTGAATATTTTTGAACTTCTTTAAGATGAATACCTATTCTTCTTCTCTTTTTGCAATTTAACTGTCCCACAGCAGGGCTTCGGTCTTCTCTCAGAACTTGGGGGATACGAACCACGCTGGCCAAGTGGAGTTTGGCAGGTTTCCTCGCACCCTTGAGAACATTATATGTAGAACTCTCATATGTGACGGTTCCCTCACGTTGTTTTCGAAATAATTAAGATGAATATTTTAAGACTGTCTCACAAGGTTCAAGCGTGTTGGCTACCTTAAACAATATAACGTCTGGATAGTCGGTGGCTCACCTGAATGTCTACACTAAAAATTAATGGTTAATCTCATCAACACAATATTCGCGTGTCGAACAAAACTTGTAGCGCAAATAAAAACACGGCTAAGTATATTCTCCACACAATACCGAACACGGCATTGTACATTGTACTGTGGGATAATAATCGCGTTGTGTGTTATCTTTGAGCACAAAGAGCGTACTCGTTAGATTGAAACCGCGAGCGATGTACCTTACACGAATCATTTCTGCTTACCTGCGGGAATGGTGTCGTTCACAATTCTTTGCTCTAAAAGTTTGTTACATCTTGTTTTTATACAAAACTAATCCATATGTAATGACATACTTATGGTATAGGTATTGACCTAGCCGAAACAATTTAGGAGCCAGAACTTTCTACAACGGAATATAATTTTAACAAGGTACCAAAAAAGATTCTTGAATATTCAAATTCTTACTCGGTTAACATAAGTTTTAAAAAGCTTTGTACACTTGTAAGCGTACTTCAATGTTTAAGAATAACCATCCACTGTTCATTTTTGTGTTAATAAGTCTTATTTAAGGTAAGTAAGCCTAGAGTTAAAAGGCAATTAAACCCTAGCATAAGTATGGTCATTGACGTTAAGTACATGAAATGATTAGGAGTATATCAATATAATATTGGGGTAGGGTACAAGGGGGAAGTACCGTCGCGCACAAATTGTTACCGATATTTCAAAAATAATATAACCGGATGATTGAGCGCTGCCGGACCGGACGGAGCCGCATTATGCGAACAAAGGCAGTATTTTGTCGAGGCGGGAAGGGAAATTATTCACGCTTAAAACATTTTTGCGCGTTGCATATTTCGATGACAAGTCGGGATTTAACCGAATTGTTTTAACGAGCTGCGCGGCCTGTGACGCCGTGTAAATTATAATTGTAGTGAAAATTGACAGTTTATTAAAAATTTAATAACTCGAAATTCAATTAAATGTTGGAGGCTGTAGGAGGAGACGACCCCGTAGCCTAGTTGGTAGTGGCTGCTTGCGAAGTGAGGGGTCCCGGGTTCGATTCCCGGCCGGGGCATATGTTTATGTGACAGATAAATGTTTGTTCTCGGGTCATAGTATTACGATGTGTACTTTGTGTTGTCCATGCCACCCGCGACACACGGGGTCTTAGTGCGGGGTTATGAGTATGTTAACGTTAACGAGGTAAACAAAAAAAGGTACAGTTTTTAAGCGACATAGCAAAGGTTAACATAACTACTACGACAAATTCTACAATACGCCTACAATTTACCATTTCCATGGGAACATCGGAATAAAGATTATTTAAAAACACTCCTCTATTAAAATACTATATTTTCTTAAAACTTTAGAACGATCGATAAAGAACTTACAGAGCTTTACGATTTTGATCAAACGAACATAACGGTTTTTAAATTGACTAAGTTTAATATCTACCCCTCACATTGTAGAAGCCGACCCGACAGCGGCACCGTCATGAAAGAACGAAAATGATTAATGGATATAAATAATGGAATATAAAAATACCAGAAACAAACGAAACAGACAAAAGAAAAGCCAAGTGTAACAAATAAACGTTCCTTATCCTTCCAGTATTGGAATACCTGCAGGATGAATTGTAAAACATGAAGTCAGTGATGTGAGAAGAGGCAATCGGTGGAGCTAATCCGCTTATCTCCAGATGTCGTCACGTATCTCATTAGGACAAGTACTAATACGCGATTACCGCATCTTATAACTCACGCGGCGCCGCACCGGTCAGGGCTGCCGCTTTATGGAAATTCAATCAAATCATTAAGTTATGTTATCTTATTGATTTACATTTAATAGCATACATAATACCAATAACAATGTATTCGTTTATACCTACATATACATACATTATTTCACTAGAAACCTTTTACGGAAAATAAGCAAACAATCAAACAAAAATGCATTTATTTATTTGCCAAGCCAAGCCAATACGTATAAATCTTTCACTGTAAATAAGTAATCAGAAAACCCAAGATCCTGATTTTACGAGACATGATTCTACTAGCCTTTACTCCACAAACCCTGCACCTCAGGCGAAATGTAAGGCCCCAGCCTGACATTTTGCCGGCGGCAGCCGTCGCACAGACATTACGATAGCTCATGATAAGAAACTGTCAAGCCAAACGGTCAAGCTTACATTTATACGTAACGACGACACCACGACGTAGGGTTCGTACTCGTGAGCGTTACGCTCCCGTGCCCCCAGGTAGTCATAGATAAATGAATTAAAATCTCACTTGTTTATTTCACCGTGGGCGATTACGGAAACCGTGTCTATATTGTTTAAGATTTTTTTGTGTTGTGATCTGTATTTAGTAAATAGGATAAGGACAGAGTTAAAAGATACGTTTAGTATGACTCTTTATAAGAAGAATGTATTTTATTTTTTTGTATCATTATTTTAGTAGCAATAATTCCTGAATTAGAAAGTTTTTTTTGAGCTATAGGTATTTTTGTAAAATAACTTGTAAGTGACAACCCTACAAACAATCGCAGAGTAGCGCGAGGTGAGGATGAGCAAAGTTGTCCGTCGATCGCGGCGAGCGGCGAGCGGCGGAGGGGCGGCGCGGCGACGTTACGCTAAAATAATTAGCGGGAACTTTGGACGTATGAGAGTTAGCTCGTTAGCAATTCCTTTTCATTAAAGGAGATTCTGAGAGAGTCAGAATCTGATCGTGGGTGATCAGTGAGACCAATTCCCATATAGAAGCTTATTTGTAAAGTTAGTAATAAAGTTTGTGTTACCACAAAATAAAAGCTATAGAATATACCTATTCCATTAAGTGACCAGCCCAAGGCAAGCTGCGTGCTTTTTTTATTATTGAAGTTATACTTCATGAAGTTACTAAATTCCTGTTTTCATGCTTATGTTCAGTATATATGTAATTTTATAAATTTTACGATGTATTGGTTAGTTTGTTACACTTTTTGAGGAGGTGTTCCACATTTATTACCATAGTTATTGTAATAAATTATTTGCATGCAATTAAAACTATTTTTATGGTACTATGGTGCAAAAAAGTATAACTTCTCACGCGCCTACATAAGAACACGTACCCATTTTTTATTTAATGGCCACATCCCACCGGTTTGTAAGTGGATATAGTCTTGGCTAGTGAAGCGAGTAACTTGGAAGAAGCCTGTGAATATCTTAACTAAATAACGGTATTCACTAATACAGTGACGTGTTTCCTCACGATAAACAAGCGGTGAACAACTCAATCACCGAGCACTCCATCCGCAGTGCAAACAATGAAAACAGAAAATCTCATAAGTCAATGAACAGATAACTGTGAAGGGCAGTGTAGTGGAAACCCGCCCGCTGGGTACACGCCACGGCCAGGGCTGGCGATACCAGGCACTTAACGACCGACGACTAACGACTGACGACTAGCCGACGACTACCTTACGACCTCTCGTTGACTCATTATACTAGAGGTAGAAAATTACAGACTTGTTTGTATAATAGTGGACTGTGTAAACTTTAATGAGTGTCGATTGTATGACGATTGTATCTTAAAGAGCGAACACACCAGATATTGCGTTCTGATCGCGAACTAAATAAAATATTAACGCTACGTGGCCACCGCAACCCGCCATTAGAATTTATTTCTTTGGAAGGTTTACACGCTTCGTTTATGAAAATTCGCAAGAATAAGCATGTCTCGGGTTCATTTATGGTTTTGGTTGTTTTATCCAGATATGAGTGAAAAACAACATAAATCGATACCAAGAACAATTTAAACAATCAAACCGTACGAAAGACTGAGTAATAAAACCAAAACAGCACAAAACGAACCACGCAGACGGCGCGGGGCGTGTTGCAGCGGCGGGCAGCAACACGCCAGCTATTTCACTACGGGCTAATTTCCATCACGGACGAGTGTTCCCTGAAAGGTTATTGTGCTGTGCATTCCGGTTCTAGCAAAACAATTTTAATGGAAAGACGTTTCAGCGGCGGGCGGCGGGCGGCGGGCGGCGGGATTCAATACTCCACCCGTCATTTCACCGGAATGTTGTAACTACACAGCAGATATTTGCCATATTTACCTTACGCTACTTAACATTATGAAAACGAATTCTTAAATTTTTTGAATTCCAAAATTAATCAGATGCATATCGACGCAAAAAGCGGTAACACTGTAACCCACACAATAGAAAATGAACACCAGAGCCGATAAACTATGACATTTTTTGTTATTGGTCGTAGAGCCACGACACTTGAATTTTATTAATATTAATTAACACTTGAATTTTATTAATTTTAATATTAATTAACACTGAATTTTTTTCTGATTCCATAATCATGATCTGCAACAAAAAAATATGGCAAAAAACCCACTTCGAGTTACAACGATGCCGCTGTTTTCCGTCTATATTTACTTTCAATGAGGATCCTAAAGTTCTGTAGGTATAGAGACTTGAAAAATAAAATGTAGGATTATAATTATCGCTAGTTTGTAGGTTGAAAAGCAATCAGTATAATAGAGAAGAGATTACAATGTCTGGAGTGCGCGATATATTATGCACGAGGCTGTATCGGCGGGTCAGTGCGGGATTACCACGCTCAACATTAACATTATCGCATACAGGATGTAGATGTACCAATATCACTCTGATAGTTACTGTGATGTGTGTCGATTTACTAATTACAGGTGTTACTATGATTATTGTCACTATTTGTCACTATTATCCTATTGTGGGGCTATAAGTGAGTAACGCGATTCAAGATTGGTGTATCAATTTACCTGAGATAAATACACACGTGACATTCCGACCATCCCGTGGGGGGCGGGCGACGCCAGCGACACCTAGCGGTGAGGGTGCTCACGCTCCATTAACCAGCTCGCGGCGCCGCGCCACTGAGCCCACGTCCGCGTATTATATAACTTTTGGAAGTCAATTACTCAACTGAAATACGTACCTACTCGGGATACTTTGATATGAGCAATTCATTTTAATTTAAAAAAATATAATACACACAATGTTACGCACTCCGATAACCAAGCAACACATATGGTAAGTGGTCATAGTCTCATATGGACATCACGTCATCAGGAACTGCAAAAGCATCACGGATTCGTTGCTAGCCAAGAAGAAAGAAAAAAACGCTGGCTCTCAAGTTGATAGTCGGAACACGAAAAGTAGTTTGACGACTGGCTTACGGCAGAGGATAAATAACGCTACACACTCATAACCAAACGAAGTATGGGTTATTTATTTTACTATGGAAATAGAACCTGGAATTCAGCTCGAGCAACAAGCTATACAATCTGTGGCATTTTTATATACAAAATATTACATTGCTCGGGAAACTGACAATCAGTACAAATCGCGAGTCGTATGTTGGTAAAAGGTTACCGCATCGCCGATTACATTAGTTAAACATATTGTTAAAACCAAGTAGATACCTCACACTCGAGTATTTTGGTTTAAAAGTTCCACGCTTGTATTAACCAGACAATTATGGTTAAACCTGTACGAGGCCTTTTCCCTAATATAAAAGTTAAACATACGAGCGTCACTTGACGTTAAACGAACCCTGCAGCCCGGAGTAATGTAAACAACCTCGCGAGTTATCACGGTCGAAAGCCGGTAATTATTTTGTACCGCGACATGCCCGCGCCGTGCAGTCCGGAGCTCTTCAAATGGACCCTCCCAAAACATACGTAATGAATTACAAAAGCAGGAACCCTTCCATAGCGAGTGAATGAGTGCGCGCCGCCGCTGCCGGAGTCTCTTTGATCAAACTTTTGTGTAATGTCAGATAATGCACCGCGCCACACGAATAGCGTCGCCGTCGGAAAGCCCGTTCCGTATGAAAATTTGAATGTACAAATGGGTTGTGAATAGACGCAGTTTGCGCGGTAAAAATTCGTCAACCCTGTGGCCCAGTTGCTGAACTGAGTGGCAGATTTGAAGCTCAGCTCGACTCGGCACTCATAAACTCGTAGGAATCAAATAAAATATCTGTTCTCGATTCTCGGTTTTTTATCATTATGGTTGTATTAAGGTAATTGGGAAATTGATGAAAAAATATACAAAGATTTCTAACCTATTATTGGTATCCATCCATCCGATCCATCCTGTGTTGGTAATCGTTCAATCAAAACAACTTAACAACGACCGAGATTGTTTTACTTCGTGTTTGTTTGTTGTCGATGTGTTTTTGTACAGCAAACAGAACCAGTTCAACCATGCGGAGATTCTCTGATGAATTTTTCTGATTGTTACGATAGTTGCTGAAATTGTTTGACAGTTCGAGTCGGTTGAGGCACTATCAATTTTCGTTGCGTGAAATGACGACGTATTAACTTAAAGGATGTTGTGACCAACTAAATAACGCTTCCGATTACGTTTATATTATCCGATGACCTTTTAATTCTGAATTATTCTGATGAATCACATATATTTTTGGATGTTTATGATCAAAGGCTAATCTAATTTTGTCTCTCCTTATCACTGAAGAGGCCTAAATAACAATCCACCACGCTACTCCATTGCGGATTGGTGTAAGCTATATGAGGGACCCGCGTCCCCGTATTTGGGTATTAACAATTAGAAGTCTATAACCTAATGATGTTGGTTTTTGAAGAGGTCACCCGAGCTGAAAGTAAAATGACATAAATATCGTGTGTACGCGCCTCCCGACTCCTATAACGTGAAGATATTGTTACGTGCAAGGTGTAGAGGGTCCCCCGGGGGCCGCGGTATTTCTGTCCGCGACCTTTACAGCCCTCGCTAAGGTCACCGGGCCGGAGCCATTGTTGCGAGATTTAAAATGTTACGGTCAAAGATATTAAAACTAAAGACACTTAAATTATGTTCATACAACGCAAATTGCATTTTTGGATCCGCTTCGATGACATTACTGTAACTATGGATTTATTAAATTTTTTATAAGGTAGTGCTTGACAACAATCCCACCTGATGGTAAGTGGCGATGAAGTCACTAATTTTGAGAACTTATTTAGATAGAGCCTAGTCACTATAACGAACGACCGCGACGAGGCAACCCACGTCGTTCGGATCGGCGCGCGGCGGCGGGACGTTTACAACGTAAGGATGGCCACACGCCTGTGCTTGAGGCTTTGTAGATTGGTTTTAACCAGCGTGGGGTCACCAATAAGCCTCTTAGCACGTGTGATAGATAATTACAGAACGCATGAGATATGAGATAAAAAAATTAGGACAATTAGCAAAGTTTGACTGTCCCACTTTTAGCACCACTTTTTACATATCTACTTCTTTTTTTCAAATATCATTGGTACTTCCAGCGGCGAGCAACGTCACGTAATTTCTTATACAGGCCCCAGTAACTGCGCCCGCACCATTTAGGACTCGACCGACATTATTTGCAAGTGGGCCACAACCCATATGGAGTGTAATATATAGTTTGTTACTTTCACATTTTTCGAGTTATACTTTTAATGGCGCGCTGTATTATGAAAAATAGTAATTTCTTACAGATATTTTTGACTATTTTGTTACAGAGTCAAACGGAAAACGTATCTCACGTGCCATTGTAGCCGTTCGTCCAACTCACTGACTGACAACATAACATCTTTCTTTCTTTCTTTGTCTTCCATCTCCGGCAACTCATCGGTGTTGCTTCGAGGTTGCCGATGACCATACACGACGGAGACCACTAACTCAGCTTGTCTGTATAAAATCCAATGACTTCCTCTATCCGACAGCCATTTACAAGTTAACCGTTACGTCCAACTTGCATACTTGCATATTACAAACGCAACACAAAAGACCAGAACAAAAACAAACAGGGGCCTACTCGATAATTAATAAATATAAGATACGAGTAAATCATAATCATCTTACAATACATAATGTAAAGGAATGATGTCGATGTCTATTCAAATCCAAATTCAAGATAAAATCAAGAAGAAGATATTTAAGTAAAGCAAGCGTGGGCAGTTATTAGTTATATCTTAAATTAATATTTTCATTGCCTTTCATGACAACTTTTATTTGCAACATATCTCGTGTGACGGGGCAATTCCTCCGAGCGCAGATTATCGCCGCCGCCGGGCCGCGCCGGCCCGGATCATCCCCGGCTAAACCACGATATTAAACCGCGCCTGAGAAACCACCCTCCGCTAATTTTGGGATCAAAATTTCATATTTTCCGGAAGAGCTACACTTCAACACTCTACGAATATTTGCACTGGTATCATATGGAGGGGGGTGCATAAATATTTAAAATTGTGTAAGTATATATTTCGTTTTAATATTGTATTGAACACAACTAATGGTATCAAATTCAAATTCAAATTCATTTATTGCATTATTACAGGTAGTTTAAGATGGTGTACATGAGCTTGTGTCTCTGTAATATACCTTCGTAGGTGTACAAATTTTAATTTTAATATAATCTAACTTTTCATTAATTACATTAATAATTGTATTTAATTATTTTCCAGTCATTATCATTGTCAAATAAAAAAAAATCTAAAACACATCATAAAATGTCATGTTATATTTATATTACACATATCGTGAGGATGCTTAGCAAAAGGTTTCATCAAGGTAAAGAAATAAAATATTATGATTTTTTACCCTTTACATAACATCCTGTCTGTTTTTAATTAATTGCAGTCAGTTATGGTTACCGATTTTTGCATATGTACGATAACAGCCCACATGTCTATGGATCCGAAACGAAATCCGTCCGTAGTAATCGTATCCGAAGTACTTTTGTGGTAGGGTTCGTTGCGAACGTTCAGAGCTACCTTAAAGTATACCGCATAGCCTAGTTTTTGAGATAACGTAATCATACTTATCAGATTGCGATAAAAAACACTATAACCTGAATTGGGACGTAGGATATTTTATTCTTGGTAATTATGCACTCTATGTACGGCTTTCGGCGTACGGTAAACGGCGCCGTGGCCGTACGAAACGTGGTGAAAATTGAATTCGAATATAAGCACCACGCATTCTGTCAATGTCAAACGCCATAAGGTTATATTAAAAAAGTTTATTTTAGAAAATCATTATAAAATTTAATATGGTGGTTAAGTATTCTTAAATTTTCTAATTTTCCGCGCAATTTTCTTATTTATTTCTTTCATAAGACTCTTCTCTTCACAATAACAAACACAACAAAATTGTATTAGCGAAATCAGTCCAGCCGTTCACGCGTGATGCCGTGACCAAGGGAAATAGAGATTCATTTTTTTATATATAAGATTACTAATACGGCACAGTGAGTGCTGATCAAGCGATCCACGTTTATGAAATACGAGCAGATGTTTCCTGAATAAACGGATTTTAACTTGGACATCAAACATACTTCACTTACGTATGAAATAACAAAACAATGTATGTACGTAACTCATCCAAATTAAGTTACAATCATGTTTAATGGATGGGGATGAGATTCTGCTCCTGAAGCTGTAATGTTTTAAAAATTGTATTTCGACTCGTTAGAAACAACTGGATGTAACTGAATACATGATTAAATTATGCTATTAAGTCGGAGCTACGTTGTAGATCATAACAACCTTGATACAATTTCCGAAACCGAGAGCGTTACGCAAAACAGAAAAAAATAACTTTCGGTGAATCTCTCCCGGCTCTGAGAAGTAATTGAGAATCATGCAAATAACCTTATAACAACATGTTCGTTGGGAGAACGAGCGTATGAGGGAATTTGGAGAGGATTGGATTGAGCTTCCGCAAACAAAGCGTACTGAGTGGGTAATCACAGGGTAATGCGGCGGATACAACATTCATTTTATGTGAAAAGACGATAACCTAGTAGTGGCGTTGTCAGACGAACAATGGTGACCGTCGACTGACACCACCGCACACCCCATGAATTAGATCAACGCATTGACCGTCAAGAAGGAAATTCATTCGTATAGTATTTATGTAATATTTTTTTCATGAGGTACTTATTCATTTTATTCATTCATTATTTCATTATTTTCTCTTTAACTTGTTCTAAACCTTTGCAGCCGACCCACATTATCATAATTATGCTGTGACCCAGAAATCAATTCCCTCAATTTCCATCCATCCATCCATCAGCCTTTTGTCGTCCACTGTTGGACATAGGCCTCCCCTAACTTTCGCCACTCTGACCGGTCCTGTGCCTTCTGAATCCAACGGTTGCCCGCTGTCTTCTTCAGGTCATCAGTCCACCTGGTCGGGGGGCGTCCTATACTCCTTTTTCCGAGACGTGGCCTCCACTCGAGGACCTTCCTTCCCCAGCGGTTATCGGTCCTCCTAGCTATGTGGCCAGCCCATTGCCACTTCAGCCGGCTAATTCTTCGAGCTATGTCGGTCAGCCTCGTTCGTCTACGGATTTCGTCATTTCTGACTCGATCTCGTAGCGAAATACCGAGCATAGCTCTCTCCATAGCCCGCTGCGCGACTTTCAGCTTGTGGATTAGGCCAATAGTAAAGCACCACGTCTCGGAGCCGTATGTCATCACTGGCAACACACATTGCTCGAACACCTTCGACTTCAGGCACTGAGGTATTTTGGACGACAAGATGTGACGCAGTTTCCCGAACGCAGCCCATCCGAGTTGGATTCTACGAGTGACTTCTTTCTCGAAGTTGGACTTACCCATTTGGATCACTTGTCCCAGGTAAATATATTCGTCTACAACTTCGAGAGCAGCGCCATCAACAACAACCGGTACAGGTGTGACATGGACGTTTGACATGATTTTCGTCTTGTCCATGTTCATCTTAAGACCTACCCGTTGTGAGGCGCTGTTCAAGTCCCCGAGCATAGTACCAAGTTCCTCCATCGAACCCGCCAGGATGACTATATCATCGGCATATCGCAGGTGTGTAATGTATTCGCCATTGATATTAATGCCGCGTCGTTTCCACTCCATCAGCTTGAATACGTCCTCCAACGCAGAGGTGAACAGTTTTGGAGACAGGACGTCCCCTTGCCTGACACCCCTCTGCAGTTGGATGGGTTTCGTTACTGTGTTGTGTACTCTGACGGACATGGTGGCTGATGCGTAAATACATTTTAACACCTCGATATACCGATAGTCGATCCGGCACCGCTGAAGAGAATTTAGTACCGCCCAGGTCTCGATAGAATCGAAGGCTTTCTCATAGTCCACATAGGCAACACATAGTGGCAGATTATACTCCTCGGTCTTCTGTATAATCTGCCGTAGCGTATGTATGTGGTCCATGGTGCTGTAGCCTTTTCGGAATCCTGCTTGTTCGGGAGGCTGGAAGTCGTCAAGCCTGCGTGCAATGCGATTAGTGAGTACCCTCGAAAACAGCTTATAAACGTGGCTCAGAAGTGCGATGGGCCTGTAGTTCTTCAAAAGGGTCTTATCGCCCTTCTTAAAGAACAGGGCCACCACACTTCTGCTCCACGCTTCCGGGGTGTTTCCAGTATTGATAACGGAATCGAACAACTTCTGGAGCGCCACTAGGAGGGGTTTCCCTCCAGCTCTTAGCAGCTCGGTTGTGATTCCATCATCTCCCGGTGCCTTGTTGTTTTTAAGCTGTTTAAGAGCCCCCCTAATCTCATACAGGCTGACGTCCGGGATATCTTCGGTGTAATGTCGGGTTAGTTTAGCTCGCTTGTCGCTCTCCTTGTGGGGACTTGGATATTGAGAGGAGGCATACAACCGTCCGTAGTAGTTCTCAGTTTCTCTCAGAACTTCGGGTTTCGACGAGACCATGGTACCGGACTCGGTCTTCAACCTCGTAAGCTGACTTTGCCCAATACACAAGTCTCTGGCGAACACTTTGGAGCCCTGGTTTCGCTCAATTGTGTTTTTTACACGATTTGCGTTGTGTTTACGCAAATCGCGTCGCCTACCCTTTGAGACCTGTTTATTGAGCCGTCTATACTGTGCCATAGAGGTTGGAGACTGCACACACAGTTCCCGTCGCTCCCTCATTAGACCGAGAGTATGTTCTGAGAGAACTTGAGTCCTACCACTGGGGTTGGTCTTAAAGTACTTAGACCCTACCTCGTGGATGGTTGTTACCATCCTGGTGTTATACTCGTCCACTGAATTACATGATTCTAGGCACGCGAAACGATTTTGGAGTTCGAGTTGAAAGTTCTCGGAACCCTGGATTTGGACAGGTGTTGGGCGGAGCGTAGACTTCATAAGGCGTGACCGTTCCAGCTTCACGTCGATATTCAATGTGCCTCTCACAAGGCGGTGATCGCTTCCGGTTTTGAACCTGCTGATCACAGAGACATCATTGAATATGTGCCGTTTGTCTGCCAGTATGAAGTCTATCTCGCTTTTTGTGGAACCATCAGGGCTTATCCAAGTCCACTTGCGTTGAGGCTTCTTCCTGAAGAAGGAGTTCATCATAAATAAGTCCTCCTTCTCCAAAAAGTTTGCCAGCAAGTGTCCTCGGTGGTTCCGTCGCCCAAATCCAAAGGGTCCCACCCTCATCTCGTCACCGCTTCGCGTGCCCAGTCTTGCGTTAAAGTCCCCCATCACAACTGTGAAATGAGCTTTTGAGGTGTGTATGGCTCTACTAATGTCCTCAATCTCATCGTCGGGATGTGTCGAAGTCGGCGCATATACCTGAACGACCTTCAGGGAATACCGTTTGGATATTCTGAGTATAAGGTACGCTACCCTTGCCGACACGCTCCCGACTTGCACAATGTTGTTGACGAGGGACTTGTGGACGAGAAACCCGACACCACCTTGGGACAGATGTTCGCCCTCCCGGTGATAGAACAAGTTACCGGATTTGAGTATTATTGTGTCCTCCACCTGTCTTCGGACTTCAGATAACCCCACAATACTCCAGTTTAACTTGTCTATCTCTTCTTCCAGCTCTTTTACCTTGTCGTCGGTCCTCAGTGTCCTGGTGTTGTATGTTGCCAGGTGCAGAAGTCGTCGTTTTTGGTAGCTCGATCTCTGCCGGGGATTCTTAGCACCCCCTGCTCCGCCGTTACCGTGGCCGCTACCCTGACCAGGAATAGCGGAGCTGCCGGGGACTGGGGGCCGGGGCTTAGATGTGGCTACCATGGGGGGTATTAGCCGAATAGTCACCACGCTTGGCTAGTGCGTGTTGGTGACCGCAGTATATGTAAATAATACGCATGAAGACGCTGCTGCCCGTCTCCTGGAGTATCCTATTAGTCGCCTTTTACGACATCCCAGGAAGAGGCGGGAGTGGTGCTATTCTACAAAAGTGGACCCGGCACCACACGGGGAACCAACACGGGGATTCCCTCAATTTAATTGGTGGAAATTAATCACAAAACAACCCATGAATTTCAGCAAAATTCAAATTTTCACGTAAGGTTCGGTATTCGTGGGACTGAACGAGCAAACTCACGAATAATTTTGACTGAACATTTTCAACGTGTACTGTGTACAGTTGCATAGAATAGAACGATCAGAAAATGTAACTAAACATAGTAACTACTCAGCCCTGAGGCATGCATAATTCACCAAGTCACCGCTGAGTTGACTATAATTTTATTTAAAGAGACCACTCGGCGCTGTCACAATGCATTAGCATTTTGTCGACGCGCGGCTCTGGACCACTTGACCTTCTCTTTAAGAATTATATGACATACTTGAAATGCTTTTCTATATAAATATTAAGTTACTTATACAAAAACCAGAGTTGATTACAAACAAACATTGCTTCTATGTTACACTCCCGCTGTAAACTTCCCTAAGTTGTGTGCAAAATGAGCATAAAAAATGTAATATCACAAATGCGCAAAACCCGAAAACAAACATTGATTTCATTTAAACGTTTGCCCTGGTCGGGATCTGAAACCCTTCTCGTGTTGTTCAGGGTCACTTAAACTAGTTAGATTCTTTAAAGAAACCAATCAGTCGGTTCTTCTACAACCAACAGGTCTTTGGTGTTTAAATAGGGGCTTTCCGAAGTGGGTTTCACGAACCCAAAATTTCCCTGAATGTACTTTTAATTATTTTATTGTCTGTATTTAGCTTGTGTTAAAATTAACTTGAGTATAAATAAAATGAAAGGATTATTAGTGTTCCGTAGTTTTAAATTACGGAACCGCTTGTTTACCGTCACCTAACAATACTAAGCCCGTAAGGCGTATGTCCGGCTGTAGGACGAATCCCGTGTTCGCGTCACTGTCGCTCGTAGTATGGCGGTACGTCGGGGTGGGGGGTCGTACTCGGTATCAATCTCACAATTAGCGCGCAGGTGCCGGCGCATTATCATATATCACGCAGGGTGTCTGTAGCGAGCCGAACGAGTACCGAACAATTAATACACTACGCGGCGTTAACTTAATTGCAGCACTAATAGCAAAAAATCGTCTATTGTATTGAAACGGAAGTTGCGTAATTAATCTTAAGCAGGAAGTTGTATACCGAGATACGTTTTCTGATTTTAAACCGTTACGGCTGAAGCGTTCACCACAGAAACAACAAAGTACAGTAGGTTAGGGGACGATACGGTTAAAATTTAGGAGTGAAAGTTAAAAACCATAATTACGTCGTTAACAAGTTTCACTTCGTACGTGTGTACACTAATACACGAGTACTTTTTTTGTATAATTTCATTCCGCTATTAAATAATGTACCTACAATAAGCTAAGTTTTAGTTAAGACGATTTAAATCAATGAAATTCAAATCATCATCGTCGCAACTTATAACTGTCCCACTGCTGGGCAGGGGTCTCTTCTCACAATGTGAGGGGTACTGGCCATAGTCCACCACGCTGGCCAAGTGCGGATTGGCTGGACTTCACACATCCTTGAGAACATCATGGAAAACTCTCAGGTGTGCAATTTTCCTGCACCGAAGCAAGTGATAATTAAATTCTAATACGAGACGTAAGTGCAGGATTTCAACCAGGGCCCCCCGGTTCGGGAGTCCAACGTTCAAATCACATCATGACATGTTATACTGTAGGTACCGTCCTGTAGGTGTGTAGTGTAGTCGGGCCCCACCGCAGTGTTTCGCAGACGCTACTAACTGCACGTGTGCACGATTTATCGACACGACTGTACGTTATTGTGCTAGGGTGCATTTATAGACACGCTGAAAATTACACGCCTTACTCTAACACCGTAGTGGCGCTTCTTTTCACAATAAGTGAGTCTTGAAGGACATTATATTACTACATAAGATTACATACATAAAATAAGTTTTCGAATTATATAATATAAAGTACAGCCCGCCGTCAGCTACCATAGTAAATTGTTAACAACGACTTCGCATAATTATCCGATAGAGTAATTGTACATAATAATAATATATTTATGTTATCGTTCTGTTCAACATGAAAATGCTATTACAGTACACTGTGAGCGGCAATTAAAAGTTTGCAGCACACGAATTAACATCCATTGCGTCGTCCGCATCGGCCATTATCTTTACACAAAACTTGTGACACGCAATGTATATGTATATAAGTGTGGCGACGAGTGACGTAGAGCAGGTAATGAAAACCATTTTTCAGTAGCAGCGGTAATTAAATTCCGCTCCGGGACGGTCGGGCGGAATCCGAAATAGTTACGTGCGAGGACTGCCGAGTCCAGCTCGGGCTGTCAGGAAGGGGCAGACGAAGTAGCGTTTGAAAATCATTTGTACCTCTGTACCCGTAGTCATTATTCTACTCGATAGTTCTCTTCGACAAACCTTTTACACTACCAAGTTCAATTACATTTAAAAAGTGTTTCTAATTCTTAAATAGCAACATTCAAGACGTTAGACAAACATACATTTTTATTTTAGGCGGCTTGCGTTAAAGTTAAGCAACAGCGGGCGCGGTCGGTAGTTGGCTGGGAGACCACTAGTGGCAAAAATTTCTTAAACGCCTCCGTGCTTCGGAGGGCACGTAAAGCCGTCGGTCCCTGTCGTTACCATTTGGTAGCAGTCGTTAAACCTTGTCGGATGCTTTCGGGCGGTATTTAAATTTCCGACACTTGGGTTGGCCACTGACCCCTCCACCAATCCACACAGGAATTCTTCTGCCATCATTGTTGAAAGCTAAACACCAAGTTTAGTGATTCTTTTTGACCCTAGACGGGGTTACGATGTTTTGTGATATTACTGTTGTCCTAATAACACCTAGTTAATTTAATAACTTTTTTTGTACTAATTATAAGTTAACAATTAGCTATAATTAAACTTGATCGCAAGTGGCGACGTAGTCGTGGGTCCCAGTACCTGACTTGTCCGTTCGTCTGTATAAAAAAAAATAGGACAAAAATATCAGCATAATATTTTTACGTAAGCATTTCATCAGGCGTAGTAAAAGGTTCACGTGAGGCGGGCTGGTGGTTGGGCCGCTATAACAATAGTGCAATCCTTAGTGCAGTAACAATGGGCGCGAGCAATTCACGTCATTGTACGACTTGTAAGTACCGCACGATTACAAATTAAAACTGTATAACGCTACGACGACACTAGCGCATGTATTTATGACTTCGTAACAATAACATTAAAGTAAATTGTACCAGTGACTCCCGCTCTACCGTCTAAATTCAACTGTAATTAATTTTGTCAAAAGGATTAATTACTTCACATTAAGACCATGAACATCAAAATGTATCAGTTTATAAGATAGAAGAATAAGTTAGGTATGTATAATGTAAATTTTATCTTTCTGCACTTCTTCCCACTGTAAACTTTAACTATGCGAACTCTCACGGTCCTCCATTCTTGAAAAGGGGTACAGTTTTCTCTTCGCAAACTCAAATTCAATCCGAATCAACAACTTTAAAACTGCTTATTTGTCAAAAGTCTTAATAATCGTATTTTGTTTAAAAGATTCAAGAAGCCTTGTACTATAAGTACAGGCAAGATACATTTTCTGGTTGCCAAACGTTTTTATTAACAACCTTTATATGATATTAACAACAGCGGCGAACACCATTGAACCTCAATGTCATCAATCATACGATACGATGTGCAGAACCCTCACTAATGTGGCCCCAGCCTAACACACCGCTCGCACTTCAGATAAGACAAGGTAATTACACTTTAAATGCGGCGTGATTTCAAACTTATGCCGTTTAAATAAGATTTACTTTTGAATGTTTGTGTAACATATCCAGGACCTATAAGTTTATACATAGTTCATGACAGCTTCATACAACGTAACGATCCTCGGGAAAGTCGCAACGGACAGGGGACTCACTACACTCGACGGTTGATTGTTAAAAGGACGGTTGACTGTCGAAGGTGTAGTTTCAGGTGATATAAATCAAATATATTTGAACACAGTATACTAAAACAGCATAGTACAACTAATGAACATGTGCCTAAATACAGGTCTTAGAGTTTATGGGGTATGTATATCTGTAAAGAGATGGAACACATAATTAAGATTAGTGAAAGTAATCAGTAATTTTTTTAATGAAGAATTAAGACCTGTCATGCCACGGAGTAAGAGGTCACGGAACGATATACTTTTTACTCAGAAGTCGGTCAGTCGCGCTCTACAGTCCCTCGATACCAAGAAGTCGAGTGGGCCGGATGGTATTCCCGCAGTCGTGTTGAAGACGTGTGCTCACGAGTCGACTCCCGTTTTAACACGCTTATTCTCGCTGCCCTACACCACTGGAATAGCTTATGTATAATGCTTCTTTATCCAATACCTTTACCCAATATAATGCTTCTTTTACTATCTATCTATCGCGCTTATTTAAACCATAAGTAATCGAAAGTTAGGAATTAATGGACCAATTAATAAATAACATAATCATGTTTAAAGTTTCTGTTACTTACAAAGATACTAACATACGTATGAAGCTAATAAAAGCGTGGTAGGTAATAAAAAGACACTACACAAACTAGAAGAACGAAGACACTACCACGATAAGTATGGACACTCCCTAAATCTTAAATCTTCCCACCTTCCTGTTTCAGCAAGAGGCAGAGCCGGGGTATAAAAACACACGACTATCCCGCCCCCGCGCCCCGCTGCCCCCGCACCCGGTAGTGTAATGAAATGGCCTTTAACGGGATTTGGTCGAGACTTTCAAAAAATGTTACACCAAAGGTTGAACAACAAGGGTCACAAATACCGTCAGAACGAAAGAAAGGCGGAAGGAGGTATTAGCGATTGGCACAAGTATAATCTTCGTATCAATTGGATAAGCTGAAATTTTTCACTGAAATGAAATCAATCCTTTCAGCTACAACAAACCATAGAGTGGTCTATTCAAATATTTTCGAGTAAAAATATAGAGTCATGTTCAAATAAATCTGAAACTGATCAATGTAATACACGCCAGGTGTTTTAAAAGCGATATGTATTACTGAGGGTGTTTATTAATGTAATAGATCCCAAAAAGATGACGTTTACAATTATCGTCTGTTTGTGAGTTTGTCTATTCGTCTGTGCGTTTGTTCCCGCTAATCTCATAAACCTCACGATAGGCTGAGTTATTCCGGTCTGATTCCGTGAAACTGATTGGGGTAGCATTTATTGTCTATTTTATTTCAATCGGTTCACGAATAAAAAAATTGTTTAAACATTTCTTTCGAGTGTGGGAGACAGGTTTCTCGAAGCGAACCGAGGACATTCTTCTAGTATAAAATAAAAGCTATTTTCTAGTACGAGTATGCATAAAAATCTTACTGAGTTTTTTCGTAATTTTCAAGTAACGTTAGGGAGGTTGCGGGCGCGGCTGGTGTCTGAGGGCCCTCGGCGCCCTGCGCCCTCAGCGCCCTCAGCGCCCTCCGACATTACCGCTCTCGGCTCGTTCAGACAACGGCACTAACTCGCCCGGTTGTCTACGATCCCTTTATTTGCATCTCAGGGACGCCCCTCAGGTTTTACAAGAATTAAGAATAAAGTTTATTCAACATGGACCTACCTAACGATACGTTTATTCAATGAACTTGAGCCACACAAATTTATTCAAAGTGAACACCTCCGCTGACAATATTATTATTCAAACGAACACCTGTATTCAGGATACATTTATTCAAACCGAACTGAACGGTTTTATTCTGTTTCGCGGGTACAACTTATCAACAAGAATGACTTTACTATATTTGCTCAAAAGCTTGTAACCACATATTCTTACACGAATTAATAAAATTGAAACTTGAATGAAAAGTAGTTATCGTATTGTTAGATAGACCTGTGTACCTACATACTCGTAGGTGCTCGTAGTACCTACAAAAACAAAAAACATAGAACATTTTTTACAGAAAAGCCCATTTAATTGTATGTCACATTCTATACTACCCAACCCCGATTCTGACTTGGCCTGTTTATAGAATGAACAACTAACGAACAAGTTCACACCACCTCACGTCAAGTGGTCACCTGGTCACCATCCCCGTGATCCCCGCCGGATCGAGCTCCAGCGAAGTCGCCAATGTAACGCTCCTTTATTTTCATTATTTGCCAAGCCGTTTCACATTCAACTTTTCCATTGTAACTGGAGCGACGTAGCACGCTTCGAGTTTTTTTATTGTAATGAGCACACGTTTAATTACGAGCTGGTCTAATTACGCAAAAAGTTTGAACCCGAGCCCCCCCCCCCCTACCCCACCCGCTACCCGCTGGCATGGCTTGACGAAACTTAAGACAGCTTTTGAGTAAAAACAGTAAAAAACTTTTTAATCTCAGCGCTAAGTTAACTAAACAAATGAATATAAAATAATGTCTTAGTTCCCAGCTCTTATTAATATGAAACAAGTCAAACTCCTTTTTTTTAAACGAGCTGTATTCTGCTATGTTGTTACCATGCCGTACCGCCGTTTGAAAAGTCCTGGGTGCGATTTCCAGGCAGAAATTTACCTTATTTATGATGGCTTAAAAAATCTGTACTCGGTCCGGGGTGTATGTTCTTACCTTTAATACTTATTTGTGTGTCGTCCACGTTATTCCACGACACAGGGAATCCTGGTGTAGGGCTGTAAGTTTGTGGCGTTATAAATATTTATTTATTTGCGTAGATTCGTCTATTGACAAATAACGACGTGAATGTCAGAGAGAAAATGTGCGAGCAGGATAGAAGAAATTTATAAATAGAATTTCTGGAATGTTCTCCTGTTTAAATCAATTGTTTAAAATTGTTTATTAATTGTTCGAAATTAAGGGGGGTATATAAGGCGATCTTAAACCCCCGCCCCTCCAAGCGCAGTCGCCACCGACGAAGGCTTTGCCAAAGCCAGCACCAGGCGTCACCTCGTGAGTCCCACATAACCAACGCAGACGGCTGCGTTGGTATGCATGAGCATTGACGACTTCCCTCCCGCGAGGGTGTCCATTTCCTGGACGCAAAAAAATATCGGATGGTTCAGTTCCGGAAGCGAGTCCGAAAGGTCAAGAGGAGGAAGAAGAATGAAAAGAAGGAAAACTACTGGAAGAGCAGTAAAGTGAAGTGCAGTGAACAGTGTCGTGTTGCAGTCACAGTGTCACGAGTTTTGCTCTGTGGTGTCAATAAGACTCTTATTGAAGCCGGCCTTATTCCTTTCCTTTCCCTTACCCACTCCTGTGATAATATTATACTCTGCCTTTAGAGCTGGTCAAATGTTTTTTACGTGTTGGTTATTGTGTGGGAGTTTCATTTAATGAATAAGTTCGATAACGCGTCAGTGACGCACCTAGTGTTACTGAAAATGACTATAAGCTTGTCGTTGGCCGGCTAATAACGAAAAAATGGAAGGACTATCCAAAGTAAATATTTTTAAAACAAGTAGGTAAATTCCATTCATGTCAGCGAATCTACAAACAAAGCCCAGATGGCCGGGATAGAATAATTTTCGTGAGAAGGCCGCCGCCGCCGCCGCCGCCGCCGCCGCTGTGCGGACTACATAGTACGGATAACGATTGCAAAGTTCATTGTTTCTACAGTCGGAAAAAAATGATAGCTGACCGACTTTACTGCACCCAGCCTCGTCCGCGTAATGTAGTGGAATTGATATACAACATATTTTTTTACAATAACACTAGCGAACACAATAGGCATATAAAAATCCCCAACAGTTAGAAGTTTAATCTTTTAAAAGAACTCGATCGATAATAAATTCATATTGTAATATTAAGCAGTTTGGTCCCGAATTAATTCCTGCATACTATTTGAAATAAATAACATTCATCATTTCTTATGTGGGTCAGCGAGACCACGCCCCATATTAATGAGGAATGATATGTGAAAAAATGTACACGGTGCGTTTATTTTCAAAATTTATTCATGTCTGCCTAATGTAACACAAGTTAGTGGTACAATCGGACAGAACTGAATTAGTTACTAATTAGAATGATACTAGTTTAATTGCTGTAATGTTAGCGAAATAATCGTATTTGCACAGTCCCATATCTCTACCAGTACTATGGTATTTAATATAATTTAGAGACACTATAAAAAATAATCGTAAACCGAAATAACCGAAGAACCATTTAGCGTAACATGTCAACACTACCGACGACAACTCCCGCTGAAAGTTTTTTGATCCCAACCCTTACTCCTGACATGAGGGGAGATGCAACTTCATTGTTTATGGCATTGCAATATAACACATTTAGGCGTGCACCGGGCAGGTCGACTCAACGAGTCGTAGTTAGGGATCTATAGCAGTGCCCGTTACCTGTCGCGGACGACTCGCAGGGGACAAACAAAACAGTCTAAACCGCAGGACACGATATATCGATGCAGCGCGACACCGGCCGACCCGGCCCCACCCGGCCTCGCCTGACAGTTACATAGTAAAATGCCCAGCGCAAATTTACGCGTAATTTATTGAAGCATGTACTAACACTTCGCATACGATTCTTCCTCTTAATGACAGCCCTAACTATCCCATTGCTGGGCTCACGTATATAGGTATATAGGATTATTTAGTGTATAGACAAGTGCGAATTGGTAGAACTTCACAGTCGACATTGATCAAGGTTTCAAGTGAAAGGCAGTCACAGCGGTTTAAGTATCCCATTCAAATCCTCTAACGTGAAATATCGTTGTAGAAAAACATCGTAAATCATGTGACTGTTTTGAGATACGTGGGATTTATACCCACTGACCCCTCGATACTCAAGTGGGGATACGGGGAGACTCCGGGTTCTCCAAGGAACGCGTCGGGGCCTCTTCTGCGTAATGGCGAAGTGGGTCTCCCGGGAACCTTTTTCAATGTTCCCTTGAGCCATTCGGGGTCAACCTTAAAGTCCGACCCCAGATCCCTCCTCGCGGGACTTTTAATGACTGGACTACCCGAGACGGCTAATCCGTGTCCGTCTTCGACTCGATTAGATTTTCTCAGTGTTTGTTTTCTTTTGAAGATTGTTTGCGATACGCCACGCCACCGCGACACGTAGTATATCGCGGGAATATTATAATTTAATAAGATCAAAACCTCCACATGCCATTCATCTCCAGCGTTTAGACACGGGCAGATAAACAAACGCCGCGCGCATAAACTTGATTTACGGCACCGTCTAACTGGTGCGGTGCAGTCGTTCCGCGCCAAAAAAACTTGGCCGCGATCCAGATCGCAGCGCTCGGTAACCGATATCTTTTGTATCTAAGAGCTACGATATAATCGGTCGCGTCTCTACAAAGGACTGAAACGACGAAATAGGTTCCGGCGCAGATAACACTCCAGATTTATTTACAAAGTGATATTTAGGACACAATTTTAAAGCTGTATTTTAATATATTTATTAGTTCTTTTTTAATTATATTTTAAGTAATACAATGAGTTTATATACATCACTTAGTAGGTATAATATTTTTTTAAGAAGTCGGTTTTATGTTCTACTGCTATCCAACGAAAGACGAGCGGGCGCCGGGCGGGCTGCAGCTACAGGATGCGAAAAAATGTTTACGGTGCGTTGTAGCAATGAGTAAACATGCATATTTTGAAAAATGTAAACAAAATAAATTCATGAATTATTTTGAAAATAATTTTGCGTTAAAATGTTACTTTAAAGCCAATGACAAAAAGGCAGTTTTTGTTTAACTTTGCCTAATTGGCTACGTTATGACAGCACGTAAGGTATTAACTGGAAATAAGGACTTCCAGATCATACCTTAACCTCTATCGAATACTGTGATTTTTTTCTATCTAGTCTTACAGCCATCACATATCAAAGAAACCTTGTCAAACATCTCCTAAATGCCCTTTATTCGCAGCCCGGCGACACAGCTACACACCCCGTGCGGGTAATAGCCGTGAAAGACGCGCCGGGAGCTAGCGGATTCGCAAACACCAAATAGTAATTATTTGCGCAGCGGATTGCTTTCGGTGAGCGAACGAGCGCGCAAGATGACCGCGTGAGGACGTGTCTGGGAATACACCTCTGTGACTTTATGAATACGTGTCTATGAATACCAATGTGTGAACAAACCTCTATGATTACAACCATAATAATAGACACTTGAACGGTTCTATTTCATAGGACGAGGTGTCAACGTAAAACTTGAGTCGATATTGATATTCGCAACCGCATTACATTTTGTATAACCAATTGTAGATGTTCGTACCTAATGGTAACGTACCATATTAAAATACCATACATTTATTAATAAAATCTTGGCTAGGTCCATTATACATATAGTTTGGTAAAACAACAATAGTTTACTGTTAATGTTGACAAAGTAACCATTGGACCACACTTGGTCGGTCAATTACGAAAAACCGAAAGCTTCTCGGACCACAGCAGAAGGCGCGTCCCGCTCGGTCCTGCGTTTACTGTAATTGAATCCCCCCTCTCCCTCCCGCCGCCGGTGTCCGACCGGAGACATCTTCAATTAAACCATCTGTTAATTAAGCATTCTAAGCCCACAGGACTGTCGCCGAATGCTGATCGCTTGTACCTTCACCCCTCATCGATTACGTTCGATTTGTTGGAATGACAAAACGGCCACACAAAGCAGTGTTGGAAGAACGTGTCTTGCACGGCACAATTTAGCGTTTCCTGAACTGAGCGTATTTGCCAATCTAACACTTAAGTCCCTGGCAATAGAGTCTAAAATACAATCCGAACTAAACTGGCGTCGGCTCGCACGCGAAAAACGAACTTATTTTTCTAGTACCCCCTGTATTTTAAGTTATCTAATTTCATAAGGTTACTTTTTAACTTATAGTTTAAGGCGAGTGTACAGAATCTTAAGCGGTATTGCTCCGTGTGCGATAAATATTCCGGTAAGACGCTGCAGCGGCGCGATATGCAAATGGCAACGTCTGACGCTCCCCAAGGACTTAATACAGCGAGTGTTGTGGCTTCCATTACGGAAATATTACAAAATATAAACATCTTTTCCCGGAGCAGATGGGCCTCTTCGTAACATGTACGTACGAGGCGACCTATGTTACTCGTAACATAATATGTATTAATAACCTGCTACAGTAGGGATTCCGTTACCTCACTCGAGGACTGGAGTAGCCACTGCAGTGCTCCGGTGTGCCTTATTGAGAGATGTGTGTGCATGTGTGTTAAATCAATGCAAGTGCACAATGCTAAGCCATTGTTCCTCAAACAAACGTGACTGATTGCAATTGACATGATCGCAATCAAACCTCCGAAACACATTAGTCATGTTGTATTTGAACGTTTGTCACCGGGCTACATACCACCACAGTCGATGCTAACTATATCAAATTACTTACTTAATAAAATGAAAATAATAGAGAAAATATTTACCGCCGTCCCTCCCCGGTACCCTAAGCCTGGTAAAGTTTACCCCGAACTATATTCTTTTACGGTTTCTTCTGAAATTTACTGCATTTCGGTCGGGGGTGTATTCAAAAGGCGCGCGAAGGGTGGCGGCAATAAATAATGAGATAATGGCGGGCGCAGGACGCGCGAGGAAGTGCAGAGGATTGTTTGTTCGATAATTTTCTACATTTCACTAGCCAATTGTACTGTGCCGTCTCCGGCCGGGAACATTTGTCTGGACGCGGCGCAGTCGCGGCGGCGTACCATAACTCTGTTTCGGAAAGTTGTCGGACGACGCTCAACATAATTTTCGTAACTTTCACGAGGACCAACTGCTCAGTTTACAAAAGTGAGTTGAATTGATCATATAATTGTGCTGTCACTGACTGTGTAAGCTCTGAAATTCTCTATTATCGACGCAATACAGGTCACTCCTGATAATTGAATAGGCCTACAGGATAGTCCACCACGCTGATTTAGTACGAATAATAAGAGGTGTTAGGGGTAAGCAAATTAGCGGAGTTTATATCAAAAGGCTTCCGACATGGCATTCGTCCGACTGGTATCTAGAGATAAACGGTTAGATTTGCCCTTCACAGTTGATATAATTGGCATTTTCCTCACTGGACTTTCACGCCACATGCACTTAAAACAAACATAACGGTTACACAGACGGACATCCGGACCAGGTTTCTGAAACTGTACTTAAATGTCAGTTTCAGACGTAGATTTTAATAAATAAAGGATTTTACTGCACTGTTTACATCGTGCTTTACGAGTACGTAGACGCGCTAGACAGACTGACTGACAAATGGATGTTGTAAAGGTTCGTCTGGTACGATAGCAACAAAGACTGTTATCCTTCGGCTCTCAATCGTAACAACAAGTTGGTTCGGTCCCTCGGGACTCAATATTAAATTCCCTGAAGTTGTTCAATGCACAACTATAATTCACACAATGGAAGTAATCAGGGCGCGGAGAGTCCTGCTATAGACTGACGACTCTTGGATGACTCGTAAACGATAACTAATTTAGAAGGAACATAAAACCTCGACAATGTCAATCTATACTACACACACTACAACAAAAGGTACTTTAAGAAAGTGCTTTAGGTATTTCTCATGATTCCAGAACTATTAATAAAAATGGTGTGGAAAACTTTTCATCAAGTTGTCAGTTATCAAGTAAGTAATTTGTTAACACCGCGTATTGAAGCAGTCAGAAGTCAGTCAGTGAAGTTATTCTCTAACATTACAGTATTTATATAGACCCGCTCTCCGCTCGTAATGCGACGGTAATTCATTCTGTCAAAGGATTACTTCAATTGACATCACAAATTTTAAACGTCATGTCATGTCGTGCCAAGAAATGTCTAAGGTATGGTAGAGAACACTGAGTAACTTATATTAGGGTTTATAATGTTCATCCGTCCGCGTAATTTTGGTAAAAAGGGTTACAATTTTTTTTGCATCACATCATTTGATTTTTTTATGCCCAAAGCAGGCAAACGAGCATACGGGTCACTTGATGGGAAGTGATCCCTGTCGCCCATGGACATTAGCAATACCAGGGCAATCACCAACGCGTTGCCGGCTTAGAAGGAGGCCATGGACCCGTCTCTTAAAGGACTCCAAAATACGTAAGTACAGAACATTTTCCGAGGCAGCTTTTTTTAACAATAACTACAAACAACACCTATCACCAGAAATATGTAAACAGACGCTCTCATACGCTACAACACCTTCTAGCTAAAGTAACAATGAAAAAGGACGTCGACGGATGAAGGCAAGAATATTATTTGCCATTCCTTGAATAACATTTTAAAAACCTCATTTCTCATTGCGTTATAAAGTCAGAGAACGGTGTTCGGTCCCGCGGGAGCGCGCATAATGCGATTCTCAAACATAAAAAAAATATCGATCGATGCAGCTCGCATGCAGCCGGCATACTGATGTATCGAATACATTGTTGTTCCAACTGGCCAAGCACGAGTCGGGCGGCCGGCGGGGGGAGAACGGGACCCGCCGTAATTTGAGGTTATTACCTCCAAAGTTCGGGCGGGCAGTATACCCGCGGGTTCGCACTTACCTCAGCCTACCCGCGCGGCTTAGTTGAGGTTAGTGTCGTCATTTTCGGCGTGTCTTTCGGAACGGACTAAAGATTTCAAATCGGGATCAAAATTATTATGTATTTATTACGTTTGGTAATAAAATAACTAAAAGTATTAATTTCCTATTAAGATTCTCGAACATGGACATTGGAATTGGGACAATCGGCGTCAACAGACCCTGAAAAAGGGACACTTGATTCGCTTTGAGCCGTAACAAACCCTATACTAACTACTATTTCAAATCTGCCCAGTTATAGTTTACCACCAAATGCCGCGTAACAAGAGAAAAAAACACGTATACGGCGACCCTTCGCGAGCAGCAAGGTATAGAAGTACAGCAACGAACCGAAATTAAATTAATCAGGCTCAAACAAGACGAGCGACAAAGTTGACCGTTCGTTAAATTAGGCCCGACTCAGAGAAGCGACTGAGCGATAAGTAGCCCGTTGGAAGGCGGCGCACGTCCAGTCTGTCACGGCGATCCGACTGGCGTGCTGAGAAGGGCTCCTTGCGAATGACCCTTATTAATGCCGACAAGGTAACGCACTAAATTGTGTTAATTGAAAATAATTCTGCACTAGCTGACCTGTGAGAATTTTACTGTTCGTTTTGATTTATGACAGTTTATATGATTTATTTTGATTAACTTGTTATATTTCTGTACAAACTGGTGACTGTATACACTGACGCTCCTGATCTCGGTGACGTATATTTATTCCTAGGAGAACGCCTAGTTATTCAAAATACATTCCATTTATCACAAAACTAGTACTTACGATCAAATCTAGGATACTATTCTCCCCTGAACAGAATGTCGAATAGCTACAACAACGCGCATAACAAAGGTCAACATAGTTCATGTATTTCGCATAAACATGAAAAACATACATTAGATATTTTTTCGGACTAAATCAATTTAAAATTTCGTTGACAAAATTAATATTATATTACATTTATCTACCTAATAAAAAATACAATTAAATTCAATTTTACTCTTCATTATTTTTGACATTAAACTATTCTCTATTTTTATTATACCTATTATGATTATAATATAAATCTATGTTTTAGATTATAAAATATTTAAAATAGATGTATAGAATAATAGCATTACGACATAAATTCTTGATTTTATTTAATTTGTTTTGAGATTAACGACATATACCTACAACATACAAACAAACAATGTAATGTGTTTAATGTTATTTTAACGCATCTATTTATTTATTACTAGCGGAAACATGTCCCTTAGCACGCACATCGGAAATTGTTAGGCGTGATTCTTTAAAGTTAAACTGACATAACCGCACCCGAATCGGATCAGCCGTTTCGGAGATGAGCGCGTACAAAACCACAGACAAACAGACAAAAAATCTAAAAATCATTGTTTTGGTTAAAATACCCCCTCTTAAAGTTTCTCATATATCTTCATATTATACAGACAGCGACCAGTTACAGATTTATTACTAGTATAGATATAGATTTGTTGTTTAAATTTTTACAGTACAAAAACATTTTAAGCGAAAATGTGCGGACTACTGAAATGTTGGTGCAAGAAGATCCAGGAATCACATTTGGTTTACATTCTGAAAGCGAAAAACCGGCTCGTGTGGACAGGTGACATGCAATGCGATGTGCTCGTATTACGATATGACGTATTTCAGATATCATTACTGGTGACGAATCATGGATCTTTATGATCCGGAAAATAAAAGACTTGGCAAAAAAAAGTGGCTAGATTTCTTTCGCAACCGTTTGACGACGTCAATACTGGAAAATAGTAGGTCAAGTTAATTAACAGAATGGTGCACTACAGATAATTTTCCAAAGCTTTCAAACTGTGCGGAGAAAACCAAAGGCCGACCTTAAGAAAATCATTCTAAATCACAAACCATCTCGTTATATACGTCGCTTCAAACAAATACGAGTATGTTTATTAAAGTATCTGGCGTTGAAAGCATAACTCATCCACCCTACAGCCCTGAGTTAACTTCTTGTGATTTCTTTTAGTTTTCAATAGTAACAGAAACAATCAAAGGAAAGTTTTCTAGCACCTAAGACGCCGCGGCCGCCTGCGAAGGAACGATATCTGACATGTCGGATCAACATGGGAAAAGTGTTTTCGAAGTTATATTAGCTGACGAATGAAACTACGAGTATACAGTATATTGAGCTAGTTGTTGCGCGCGTAGAACAAATTGTAACTGATTTTCCAATTAACTTTAATCTGTATTCCCTCAGGGATATCACAAATCAGTCACTTACAAATTTCATGATCATGAAATTAATTTAATCGAGTTCGAAGTAAACAATAACTTATTTCAATGTAGCTGCTTTTTTAAGATTTCGGATTATGTACTTCACTTAAAACTTAATGGGGTTTATATCCTAAGTAAATTTAGTATATAAAAACATCTTTGATCGTTTCCATTGTTCCACACTTTCCAGGCTTCGAATAATGCAGATGGTAATGTAAAAGGATGATATTGTTAGGTATAAACCACCCAACAAAAGGCTTAGGTCCTCTTATGTATGTACTGACGGAATATGACGTTAACGGGTGAACTTCCAAAGTTCCTTTGAATTGTATACAAAGGACTGAACACCTCACACCGATTAATATTAAACATCAAACATTTCTTTCACGTCAAACTCGCTAACGACTAATTTAACTTTGAAAAGTTTTTCAGAAACTTCCTGAAAGGGACAAAAATTTGGCGTAAATAGACCTGACGTGTTCCAGCTTGAGTTTAGAAACTTTTCATTGAGCCGCAACCTTCGGGGGTTCAGCTTTATTATACTTGGGGAGCCGGTGTCGTGGGATGCTAAACATTTCACTATAATTGTATCGTCGGCCTCGCGTCGCGCGCTCGAGCCTACCTTAGGCACCCACGGCCAGATCCCGGCACTCACAGCACTGACCACTG
The DNA here is from genome assembly GCA_905404295.2 of Ochlodes sylvanus. Lineage (NCBI taxonomy): Eukaryota > Metazoa > Arthropoda > Insecta > Lepidoptera > Hesperiidae > Ochlodes > Ochlodes sylvanus. Next base: position 10,778,035 of record FR990144.1, read on the forward strand.
CACGCACCACCCGCGACCACCGAGCCACCACGACACGCGACGGCCGAGCACGTGGCCGGCCGGGGAGATGGCGGGAGAGCGCGCGCTCGCTCTATGCGCCCAAGTCACACTGCCGCTCGCCCAAACGAGAGGGAAACTTTCCCCCACGCCTCCGTCCCTCTCGCACTCCCCGGGAATCGTTCCTCCGTCTCGCGCTGACTTTTCCCGTCGCCGTTTTCAATGCCCGCCGTTTCATTGACGCCTCGTCTCATACGGCTCCGGCTAAACGGCTGTTTTCTTTCACAGTAGCGTTCTACTCGAAGGGCTCGCGATATGGAGCGTAATTTATTTCCGATTGCTTCACCGTGGATCGCTCCGGGGATGCAAGGCGTGCTGAATTCTAATATCGCCCTTATGTGTGAGCAATACTAGTGTTTATTGCGTGTAGATTATATTAAAATTCAATGTTAGGAAGGGTCGCGCATTACTAGCGAAATAATAAACTTATTTCTGTGTTACAAAGTTCCGCATCCATTCTCTGTAACACGTTAATGCAAATTGTACTATTTAGATCCCTTACGATTTAAAACCGAGAAACAAAACAGTACTTAAACACCCAAACATTGTTAATTAATCGTCTGAAATGTCGGAGCAATCACGACAGGTAATCGTGGACGATAAATAGCGAGCGGGGATACGGCCGTGCGGCGGCGGAGATAGGACCGTCACGAGCCGCGACCGCCGCATTAATCATGTCACAACACGACTGGACACGGGACGCGGGACACGGGACGCAGGCCACGGGACGCGGGACGCGGCGGGTGGTCGCGGAGATCGGCCACGCGATAAATTCTAAATCTAATCTGAATCTCGCCTAACGTACGTAACGGAGATCGTAAAACACCCTTTCGACTGAAAGCGCGCCGGTCGCGGATAATGAAGTATGGGCGGGATTATTGGATGTTCCCCTTAGCTAAGTTTGAAATTTGCGTTCTCCATACTAATATTGGAATCTTTCATCCCCTCAGGGGTGCAATTTTGTAAAATTATTTCCTCCTAGCAAACAGCCTTCGCTTCGCTTCAGAAACTTTATGCCTCAATACCCTTAACATACAGTAGTGAAAACCACATTCAAACCGGATAAGCCATTTGATGTATTAGTTTTAGAATGTAGTCAAGCATTAACTTGACTATATAAAAATAAATCTTTATGACAAATTTTAAAATGACGGGTGTCTAACTGCCAGATATTGATATGAACAACACGACATAAGTCGGCCAAAGACACTTTATGGTACCACGTAATTAAAATGAAAAACAAAACAAGTGCCAGGAGTTACATCAATGGATTGCGACTGGTGCGGTTATGGGGGAAGGCGGGTGGAGGGAGACCGCACTTGATGCGTCACGAGGAGCTGACAAAACACGCGTCTGCGGCGGGACACGCTGAGGGTCCTCACCGACAGCTGGAACCCTCCGCACCCTCCCCGCAACGCACCCCTCAAGGGAAACCGGTGATTTACATATATAGCTGTAAGGTAGGGAACTATATAAAGCTTTGTGTAAGACAGTTATGACATATACCTCCACAAAAAATCAACGGTTATATTTAGTAAATTTAACTCAACAAACAAAGAACTGCTCGAGTGACAAAGAGAGAAACACGTACACATAGTTCGTATTTGTGCTACTCGTTAGTGGTGACACGGACCCAGCACGCACGTGGCGCCCCGACTCCGCCCGACTGGAACCGGTTCAGCGATCGTTGAGCGAAGTTTATCGCTCCTAAATGAAGTAATAAAACGGTTCCTCTTCATTAAACAGTCGTAGCTCGTACCCGTAGCTCGTAGCGCGTAGATTACGTTTCTTTCAAGGTCAAAAGGGCGCGCGAGGTGGGCGCGTAGCGACGCTACGGAACGCTACGCGCCGCGAGACGACAGATCCGCAGATAAGACAATCAGTCGTGACGCCACGGGATTTAAAAGTATTTAAAAATTTACAGTAACTTCGCCTTCAACGCCGAAGGTAAAATCGCGACTTTTAAAATTATAATATCGCCACTTATTTATTACGCCACAATTAAATAATCTCGAATAATCGGAGGCATGTTTGCAAATTAATATTATGAGCTAATTTCACTGCTATAAATTAACTGCCTTTGTATTACACGATATCAATATTGCAATAATTATTTTAAATATTTCCGAATACAAAACATTACTCATGGTATACAACGTTTACCTTCTTTCAATTTGCTAGGTATTACTACCGATACATCGACAAGCCGACACATGGACACACCGACGCATCGACACGACGACAGAGGGATGTAATATCTCCTTAATTAAACAGGTCGTTATGTCTCGCTCACGGGTGATGGGATTACGGCCGGCGCCGCGCCGCTAGCGCCGGGACGTGCGTCGGTACGCGCGAGTCATTAGTGAACTGTCAGATACTTTGAGCTGACGTGTGACGTGAGCGGTGTGCGTCATCACAATGTAGTACGCACACATTAAGAAGTTTGTTTTTTAATGAAACTTTTAGATCAACTTATATTTTAGAGACATTTTTTGAAGTGAAAACTTCTTTAGCGGCGTTGTGGCGTTGAAATGTCAACACCCAGAATCCCAACACTTTTACTAAGCGTGAGCGCGGTACCTTGAATTGAGGCGCCATGACAAATGGGGTTTTTCTAGCGGAAAACGTGCAAACTTCTGTCTTTGTGGGGTTGAGCTCAACTTAATTGAGTTAACCACATTCCGACACTTGCTCCAGAGAGTTCTCGACTTCAGACACAAGTTCGATTCTCCTATACTCCACTTGTGTCTGAGAGGAATTTGCAGGGCCTGTGTAGTAGGCCCGTGTTGTCATCTGCATAGCAACGAATGTTGCTTGAGAGCTTTACATGTACGAGTATAAAAAATAAATAAAAAATAAATAATAAATAATATTTTTCAAATTATACTGTACAATAAGCTATTATGACTTGTCGTAAAAAGAAACTATATTTAAGTAAACAATCAAACAAAAAATAACCTCCTGTAGGTACTCGTGATATATGTCGCACAACATTTCTCTTAAGACCACTGGATATTCTTGCATTTTTTTGGTCGTTCGAGCCGGGTGTAAACCAACTGAATTACATATAAAATACGTATTAAATGTATCGAAAGTGAGGGATCGCTATAAAATATTTATCTTCCTTCATATAATTTGACGTCTTTCGAATGGCAGCAATACTTTTCAGACGCAAAATGAAAATTAATATATTGCGAGGATCATTCACCTGTCCCGTGCTGTGGCACGACACGGCGGGCTCAATACTGGTGCAATCAGACTCCCGCCATTGTCTTGCCCCGTGGGGCTTGTTGGGGACTCCTCCGCTCCTAGCCCCTCGTGTTTTACACTCCGGTAGACGCGGTCAAGATTGCGATTTCTTATTTCGTATTTTATTTAACATGGAATTCTAAAATTTTGATTGAGTTTTTTCAAAAAGTTTCTACTAAAAGTCTATACCAATTTTACTAACACGCTAGCTTATAAATACTTTCATCAAAAAATACAATAATGTAGGTATGTTAACGCACATCGCCAATGCATAACTGTCAAGTATTTAATTTATTCTATGTCTATAAGTGAACCAATTGTGCAACAGGGTATGCATATTAAGTATCCCACAGTCGGTCGGTCAGTCGTCCACCTCTCCACTGACCGCTCGCAGCGTTCGGGGACGCGCATTTGCGGTACATTGCCGTCGCAGTAATCGCTACATTCATGTATGTACGCCAGGAAGCCACGTGACAGTCCATTCACAACTATTCAACTAAACATGACACGAGAAAGTTTGTGCGCTACATTACAATCGTCGAAAGTATATTGAATTCCATAATACTTAGGTGCATGTAGTTCAAATGAGTGAGAATTAGTAGTGATCACACAAGCGTCACACACACAGTCACAGCGACGGCCAGTTTAAAATGTAAATTTAATGTACCGTGAGCTTCAGCTCGGAGCAGCTGTCAGCCGTCAGCTCGCCGGACCGCACCGCACCGCCACACACGGCCACTGCACAACAATGTTACACGGTTTTGGCGACTGCACTGTGATACGAGTATAAAAGCGTTTTACAGGGTCTTTACAGTAATCACAAAATGATGCACCTACCGTACCTACTGGACAAAACAAATATTATATCCAAAAAACTTTCTCAGTAACGAGCGTCACTCTTCTTGACTAAACTAAAATGAACATGTAATAATAACCTCCGATTCTTATTCATCACGACCGAAACTTGAAACCAGAAATCCATGCAACATACAATTCTAAAGTTATAACGTTACCGCTAGTCCGCTACACAAAAAGCAATTCGGAGAAACACGATCCCGAACACAGAACCTGTTTTCCGTGATCACGAACGAGTCCCGCAGGCGCCGGGCGCTCCGCCCTGGTCGGCGCGGCTCCCCTCTCATCAACCGTGATTAGCTTACGTGTTAAACAGGTTTATTTGAGCGAGTAGAGTTGTTATAAAATCGAATCAAGTTATCGTTCCGGGAGCGCCGCCCGCCGCCGCCCCGCATACACGATGACGATGGCTACGCGCTACGGACCTACTCACACACGAACGTAGACTTCTCACAAATCAACACGTAGGTACTATCGAAATCCAATCTCAAATATTTTTGCATTTAATGTTTTTGATGTAATCATATGCACATATGCATATCAGTTCCAGAATCATACATTTGTAAAACAATATAAAATAATATAAAATATAATTAAACAAAAAAACTAAAAATCAAATTTTTGGTAATATTATTATTTCGGTAGTAGTCGCTTCGTGATTATTGTCTAAATTGATTGTGTGTATGTCCCTGATAGCCCTCTCCGTTACAAGGAGTCAGAGTGCGTGGCGCGAGCATTAACGTCTAAATATCTGTTATTATTATCACACAGTGTAATCTAGCCTCACCGCTCTGCTCCAACTTGAAGTCGATTAGCATGTAATATTAACGTATGAACATTATAAAGTCGGTCGTACGGCGCGCCGTGCACACGGGCCCTGCGGCTGCGACGTAATCAGGTACATTTACGTGCAAACCATCCGCAAACATCCACCGCGCCGCGTAGCATCATAATTATGTCGATTACCTAGCCCGGCGATTACTACTTACTCGGGCGCCCGGCCACTGGACCGATAACTCGATATTAATAGAAACATATTTCATTCAACGAGAAACGAGAGAACAAAAATTTAAACTCATCATTCAAAGTGCCTTTTTGGGAATCGATCAAAGACTGATCAAACGAAAGTTCGGATTGGTAACCATTGCACCATAAGGGTCGTCATATTCATCGACATTTTTTCATTTTATAATAGGGGTAAAGTTAAGGGTCGACCAACACGTACAAACAACGGTTTATCTGCTAAGATAATCTCTAAACATCATACAGAAAACACGGCTGATTTAATAATGATGAAAATAGAAGCACAACGAAATGCGCACGCTCCTCAAAGAAAATAAATATTGTTTCATATTTAACAGCGTACGTTCCCCGTATAGCCCGCGTACAGTCCGCTTACAGCCCGCGCCTCGCTCGTATCGAGTCCCAGTCCTCGGTTGAGTATTCTCCGCAAGCAAAAAAGTACCAAATAGTTTTATCATTTACATATAAACTGCCTAACATTGCAGTATCATTCCTGCATCAAAAAACCTTTATCTGAACGCCTTTCTAAGCATCAATGCAGATTTCATAGCTGAGGTCGTTACGTTTAAATGAAAACGGTTCTTAGTAACTACGCCATAAAGTCGAAAGTGGGTCGCGCGCCGAGCCCGCTGTAGCTAACGACCTAGCGCAGTGCGTCTCGTGCCCCACCAGTACATATACTCATTTTGTCTGTCCCGATGTTTAACTGAAGCTCCTAAACATACGGGTCATAACTTATTGCATTGCTCGAAACATTTAACTTCTCATTCGCAACATACATATTTGAATGTTTCGACTCCATAAACTCTGCCAACTGAACAGTTTTTGTTAAATTCCACGCGGAAGTAGTCTCGGACACAGCTAGTATATTATAAAATGTGAAATGTTTGTTACCAGAAATATAGGAAGTACAACCTCTTTTCGTGGAACCTTGATCCAAACGTCCAAAACTCGAAAAAAGTTTTATTCCCTTATCTTCAAGCCTCAAAACCTGCAAGTCAAAATCTCAACCTTTATATTAGTCGAAATGATCGGTAAGCCCCTACAAGCTATTTTGGCACATATTAACTCGAAAAAATAAATTAGACTTCAATATGTCCAACATAGCAATGTTTTATTTACAACCTAATAATCTACTTAGATTATTGAAAAATATTATTCCTACAGCTCGACAACAATTTTTTTTTATACATGACGAGCACATAAATGAGTTTAACTACTCATGTGGTAAAGCTATAAACCTATAAACAATGTCATACGTAGGTAATTGAGTAGGGAGTTCAGAAAAGCTCAGCCCGCCTCACTAATAAATAGCCTCGCGCCGCCTCCTCACGCCTCCTGCCGCCGCTCGGGCGCCCGCGCAGTCAAAGCGACCGATCTCCGGTCCCGCGGCGCGCTTCCGGCGCGGAACTACCTCAATCAACCCGTCTAAACACTTTTTGTAATTGTGAAATATAATGGCCGCCAGTATCGGGTCAGCATTAAGTGTTTGTACAAACCGTTTAAAAAGTCAATTTAATAATTCGTTAGTTAATTAGTTAATTCGTCCGTTACTTAAAGGACGATCAATTTGATCCATGGTGAGTCTTCTAGGCGTCAATTTGAAAACTCAACTCAATTATATTAATCAAGACTCACCCATCCATGGCAATAATTTATAGTTCGCTGTACTCAGCAACCCCTTATTAGGTCGTTAAAATTTCTATTGTTTACACATAACTTTGTATACCGACAGCAACGTATGAACCGGGTGTATCACAGCTGACACATACTACCATTATTTGGTAGTATACATCAGGCGAGCTACAAGCGGCACGTTGATGAAAGTTCTTTGTTCCCGCGTGGGTGGCGGCGGCTGGTGGAGGCTGGCGGCCGCAATGTGTGTCAGTGGTCCGTGAACCGCCGTACACTTTCAACTTTTTGTATTGTTACCCCACACGACTTCATATACACACATATATTCTTTAATCATTACGTCTGAGGGGTCTGTCTCCGTCCGCTCCGCCTTCGAGCTTAGTTCAACCAGAATTATTTATAATTTAATTCATAAAAGTTTAATATTTTTTGTGCTGTACGCGCCCACACCGTCGGATTGGAACGAAGCTTTATGTTACAGGTTGCACCCTCACAGCCGTAGCACTCAGTTGGCCCTACGAGCTACGTCAACCTCGTAGGCGCGGGCTACGAGCGAAGAGGTCGGGCGCCCGCCGGCGGGCTGGCGCTGCATTTTTAACGCCTCAGACTCCGAGTTTCGAGGAATCGTAAAGCAACCTTCATCTTGTGAAATAAGGTTCAGAGCCGCGGTAAGGAATCCTAAATCGTCGAAGCGTGAAGCGGCCACGTGGCCCGCAACAATCTGCGGAGTGCGGCCGTGCGCGATACTTTATGGAGTTATGAACCCAAACTGAGAGCCCATTTCGGTCCCTTCTGTCTGCGGCTTCGATATAATAAGATTCGATATCCAGATTCGAATCCAATTGTAATCAATCTTGCGGCTTTCATGGTGTTTGTGAGCATCGAGGCGGTCCTTTGCTCTATATTTAAATGTTAATTTTATTCGTGACATGTAATAATAAGATTAAATGTAATGGTTCGTTAAAAGTTGGTAATTAGTCAGATCGCCGAAACCCGACAGGCGAATGGTTTTCGTATTTCGGACTTGCGAGATTAACTGCTTAATTAAATATATAAGTAAGCAGCAGAACGTCGAACAAGTTCCAGACACATCTGTTGCTAACTACCTGAACTTGGGGAACCTTCCGCAGTAGTTCAGAACCAACGGAACGTGTATTAACAGGCGGGGGTCGTCGCCCCAGTTCAGTGGTATTGCCAGTTCGGAGTCATTAGTGTGGGCCGCGCCGCGCACTCATTGCGAAGTCCCAGAAAACTTCGCTTTGTTGCTTCCCGCCACGACGACGCCACGACGCCACGGCGATACGACAATCTTTCGTGTTGACGTACGGTATGTGACACTCCACCCAAGCTCATAAGTGTGACTCACACGATCGCGATCACCGACCGAAACTGATAGGATAACGCGACGTTGAAAATCGCACAATAACGATTTTAAAGGCGTTCTACGACTTTTTCGTAAGTACATTAATTTCTTTTTCGGTTTCGTAATAATTATTTCTTATTTGGGAAAACCCGGAGATTTTATCAGTTGTTAATCAACTTTAACTGCGTCGACTAAGTTGTAAGATGGACAACAGCGTTTACCATTGAAATATTAATTTGATCTATGAATACTTGAATAGGACTTTAACAATTCGAATGGAATCTTTTCTCCTCGACGTTACTCGGATAACTCGGAGTCGTGAAGGCGCTGCTGGCTTCTGTACATGTCCGCCGCCAGCCGCCGGCCGCTGCCGCCCGCCGCGCCGCGTGTTCGGGATGACGTCACGCTTTGTGCAAAAAACCTCCATTCACAAGCTCTCTAGGAATTCAGGAATTTCGACGAGATGAATTTCAGTCGCGAACTTGCTAATAACAGTGGAATGTAGGCTGGATCGCGGCGCGCGGGGCGCGGGGCGCGGCGGGAGGATTTGTCCTCGTAAACCGATCTCGGGTGACTTACGTAGCAACAGATGTTTACCGCGGCTTCGCGGCATCTTAATAATTTACACCAAAGCCTCGGCGGCGTGAGAGTTACAGGAGATCACTTCCGGCCGGGGATTATCTACCAATGTACTTCAGGGGAATTATTTTTAAAATTCAGAAAGAATAATATTATTTTGGGAAATTAAACATATTTACTACATGTTTTACGTTTTGAACGAGTTATTACTTTTTGAATATTTGTACATAATTATCACATGAAGGCGAACGTTCCCTTCGTTCTAATCTTCATCTCTTGCTACGAACTCCATCTCACTCTACTAACTTTTACAAAAAATCCTTCTTTGTTTTCTCTGTAAGTATTGGAATTCCGTATCTACCATAAGACAAGCACCATCTATTTCCTCTGTCATGAACACTAGGTATACTAAATACTACATGTCGCTATCGCATGTACAAGATTAATAAATACTACATGTCGCTTTAATATTAACTTTCCTTTCATCTCCTTCTACGTACTTGTTACTCTCTTTAATTTCTTCTACCCTGTTCTGTTTGGATTTCATTTGCATAATGTCCATGAAGGCTACTTACCTAATCCCGTTTTCACAAAGTAAACAAGTCGTTCGCGAGTGGCACTCCGAACTTTATGGTAAATTTCAGTTAAAATAGGGTTATTGAACCATCTACCGATCCGATAGTGACAAATTAAATTATCTAGAGTAGTCCCCTAAGCCATCATTATTTTCGGCGGACCCATTTTGATCAAAGATTTTCGCGTTTCTATGATTGTAGATTAACAGACAACTAAATAAAGATTCAGTAAATGCAGATTATTTTAAATTATTTAAATTGTAGTGAATATTACAGCATTATTTCCTTAGGGGGTACGACTTAATTCCTTACCCGTGTGATCTTAACTATGCACAACTTGTGCCAAATTCCATTCCTTCTTTTAGCTTTTAAATCAAATGGAAGTTAAATTTGTAATTAGCTTTGGGAATAAAAGTAAATAAAGTTTCATAACATCGCGGACCGACACTCTTAGACGCGGGTAGACGCGGGTGGGCGCGGGTTATATTCAAGCGCCCAAACTGAATTAGTTGGCATCACGGCTAAATTTGCATTTAAATACTTTCCCGTCTTTTATTTTGTTGCGAACAGTTTCGCCTCGGAGAGGACGCCGGCGATCTCGTTACTGCTACAAAGGCGTAAGATATACTTACGAGTAGGTATCGAGAATTGAAGTCTTTCAATCAAAAGGTTACTTTGCCACCGAGAGGATATCCCGCAACACAAAGTAAGAGCCAGGCGACGGATTGAAGCCAATATGGGCATAAGGAGCTACTACGATTATAGATGATAGACGTCGATACCGTCACTAAAAATGATGGCCATCTGAGTGTTGAAATTCTCTTCATTTACTACTATATAAAAACATAAACACCTACATGGTTTTAAACCAGAAAAGATTTTAAATGCCTAAATAATACCTAAATAAGCAACAAATCAAAGATAGCCAACAAAAAATATATTTACGTTCACACGTTGCTACCCTAACTCTGGGAGCCCGCTGGCCGCTGGTCGTGTTTTATTAAAATAATGAACATAGTATATTATTTAAATCGTACCTAATTATACCTCTCACTATTCGATACCGGTAAAGCCTAAAGTAACCTCAACTTGCGGGGAGACAAGGCGCTAATGGAAAAACTTCTGTTCATCGCTAATTCGGCGATTAATGGCCGGAACTGTTCGCCGCCGCCCGCCGGCCGCGGCACGGGCTCGGCACGGGGACGGCACGGCACGGGGGCGGTGCGTGATCGTGAATGTCAGATTTAAGTTACGATTTGCATGGAGTCATAATTATTAGATGCGGTATGGGTTTGCTCTATAATCTACCACTTCTTTAACCTGTTTATCGGGATATCGAGAAATCTTTTATTGGAATTGTATTCATATGTCATCTAAATCATAGCAAAATTACATCTCAGTTTGCAGGTTGTCAGTAGAGATTAAAGTCCTCCGTTATATTATATATGTTGGCATGTTATACTATAACATAACATTTTGAAGTGCCATACCGGTCTATGTAAATACAATCGGCCACTGTGGTTCTCCTGGCCAGGTATCTTGGCACGCGCGCAAGCACGCAGCAAGATGTACGAATCCGCTCGTAGTCGTAATAACCACATTCCACGATTGCTTGAAATCATAATAAAATACGGTTGATGTCTTAACTTTTTTACGATAGCTATCTTGGAATGATAAAGCAAGTGGCAGAATGGCGCCGGGAAGATTTCCCCAGCCAGCGATGGGGCTAACTTCAATTAGATGTGGGGCCGCTCGCAGGCCTCCCATTGACGGGAACATTCGCGTTCATTATAACCTATCAAAGATTTCAGTTCTCCAGTCTAATTTAAGGAAGCTTGGTCACAATGATGGTCAGCTAAGCAACTTTATACCTTGAAATTGTAATACAGTAACTTGTGTTTAAATCAGTAGGTACGTATACCTAGTTTGGCTAACTAGTCGTGGCACATGGCATTTTTCAGATTTTTGATATGACAACAATTAAAAACTGATTGTTCAATTGATTGCTGTGCTGTGCATTGTATTGTTCAATTAAATAATATCTTTTTAAAAGATTTTATTCGTAACAATGGCGAACCCGATTAAAAGCAGTGATAGAAAAATGTTACTAATAATGATTAAACCTATGAACAGATAAAAAGTTACATGGATACAAAAACAAAATATCAACTTTTAGGTAATATCGTTTCCGCTTCATCGTATGTCTAGGGTCGTTTTACAGTCACGCTTACCAATCGCCACCATCGCCACCGACCACACAACCGCGCTGGCGCGATGGCGTAAGCGTGACTGTTAAACCCTAACAAAACAACTACAACCTTGACACTTTTTCCTTCATTTGATATTTCAGTACAAATTGTTTTTTAATTTACTTAATGCACTTTACTGCTGTTATAATGCATTTTATATTATTTATGTTACATACGTAAATCTCATAGTTACTATATAATTTAACTCAGAGAGATGTTCTTATCATTATGAGGGAGAACTATTATTATTATGAATTGTGTCTTATTACGTTTACGTATTCAGCAGAAATCTGTATCTGGTCACAAGGCATGAACTGCCCACGCCCGCCTCTCAACTAACGTTCCGGCTTGGCCACGCCAGTATTAGATTGCTACGAGTCCCGCGGGAGCTGTAAATCCCGACGAGATAAAAAGTAGCCTTTATGCTAATCCAGGGTATAATAATATAAAATGTATTCATTGAGGGTAATAGATTCCAATATATTAGACTACTCGTATCAAAATAATTATTACACATACACAAAAGTATCAATTCCTTTTCTTAGTCTATAATTGATATTACCAGTCAAAGATTTTTAATTTGCCGCACTTTCTTTGTGCCACGACTCATTAGCCAAACTATACTTCTTATTTCAGTCAACATTCTCAGTGTACGGTGACACGATCATCAATGATTTATCAAACAAACCTGAACAGGCTTAGACAAAACAGTTCCGAAATATTTTACCATCTATTTTCTCAAACGATTTTCGCTTTTTTTTGTTTGGTAGCTAGTGACTGGTCTCAGTGTTATAAAAAAATCATTGAAGACGAAATGAAAAAAAAACACTCCAAAAATTTTCAATGACGGTAATGGTCGAACGCCGAACACGACGCGATCCCTACTATATAATTAAACATATAATAATAATTGTACTGTACGAAACTTTGAAATATTTATTTATTTGAGTCAGACTAAATGTAACATTTACCATCTATCTTAAAACTTAATTTTCATAAAACAATGATTTTGGACCGAAATCAACTGAATGTGCGGCAAACTTGCGGGTCTCTCAGACCCTACACTTTGACTTATATACTGTTAAATGCTCATCAAGTAATATTTTATTCAATTAACATCAAAATTATGTTGATCCGACGTAGCAATACTTACCTCTATCTATGATGACTTACCTCAATAACATTAGGAACGCGGCGAATATATCGGTGACGTCAGTCCCCTGTCCCAGGTGCTGTCCGTGCGGCGTGCGATTGTTAGTGCGGACCGCGGAGGAGCGACACCGGTCCCCGCCACGACCAGGTGAACGGACCTCGCGTCGCTTCTCTTTGGTCCGTTGTGCTACGTGTTTGTTATATTCAGTTCTGACAGTTATCGTTAGCTATCTAGGTTTTGTATTACGTAGGTGTATGTTACTGTTAGAGGTGTGTTAGTAAGTATATATGATACACCGTCAGGTAACGGTGGCGGCGGTCTGTGTGCTCTCCACCGGACCACAGCATATTTAAACAAGGAAGCCATCTTCGACCCCCTACAAAAATTAATTGCCTAGTTTTGCCCGCCATGGAGGGCTGACATTATTAGATTGAGTTGACTTCGAAGAAGTAAGCAGTGAACTAGACGCGCGATGTCGATGCGGTAACAGGTACCGCCCAGCCTCGAGGCTGCTCGGTCGCAATCGTCCACGGTTGCCCACGTATAAGCCCCATTTAGTTTCTGTTTGAAGATGACCGACTGGTTTAAATATACTCTGGCCGGAGCGTGCGCGGGGTTCGCAATGAAACCAATATGAGCTTTTAAACTTTTATTGCACAAACCGACAAGTACACAAGACAAGAGTGATGACGTCACAGTTAGCTTCCATACAATGTTAGCGCTCGGAGGTTATGTTAGGAGATAGGGCTTCTTTACCCTTCGGATATATTACACTAATATCACAGTAAGTTTACAAGACTAGCATCAATTAACCACAAACAATAGCTACATTATTGTTTATTATGTAACGTTATCTCCATATCACAGACGGGAACAATCAACGTTAGGTGCGAGCTCTCCTAACATCCGCTCCGTGTTAGTACCCACACCATCGCACTAGGCTACCACCCGCAAGCGCGCACTCACCGGGCTCGTCCGCGGCGTGCTCGGAGGACGCGCGGCGCTCGGACGGGGGGTCGCGGGCGGCCTCCCGCGCGGGGGAGGCCGCGCCGGGGTCATCGCGCGCGGCCAACCCCGGCCCCCCGGCGGCCAGCGCGCGCACGGCCGCCCACTCGTCGCGCAGGCGCAGCGCGCGCGCGCGCACGTCCGCGGCGACGCCGTGCCGCGCCGCGCCGCACTCGCGCTCGATGTTGTTGTAGTTCTCCAGCACCTCGCGGACCTCCGCCTCGCGCTCCTCCACCGCCGCCTGCCGACCGACACGCTAACTTTAATTATCGCCTTACCGACTTTAACACACTGACTCGAAGAGACTTCATTGAAAACGACATGCATTTACATTAACAATTACATTTACAAATATCAACGAGTTTAATTTGCAACGTGTAAGGTCAATAATTTGCCAGATAAACCATCTGTACCATCTGCACCCTCGTTTCCACGATTGCGGCCGCAGCACAAAATATGCGACCCCACAAACCTGAATTTAAATCAAGCCTCTCTTAACATCAAAAAAAATTGCATCTTCTGAAAAATGTAACTTTTCAGTGGACTAATAATACTATAATAATGTGTAGTGTAGCCGGTACTGACGGCGCGGTCGGGCGGCGGCGCGGCGCGCGCGGCGGCGGCCCACGCCAGCGCCGCGTCGAGGCGCGCGCCGCAGCGGGCGAGCGCGCTCAGCTTGCTGCGCACGTACTCGCCGTGCGCGCCCAGCGACGCCGCCGCCTGCCGACAACGACCAGCCGACCGTCACTGGTGGTTACGACTTACGACCGTTACTGATGGTGATGAATTAATGATATAGCATTACACTGTCACAATTTGTGTCGGGGTCGGTTCCGTACCGGCAAGCTTACCTACTTTTATTAATGGCTACCACTAGTGGGCGGGTGGAACTTCGTTAGTAATGGTGTTTATACTGAACTCGCAAAGGTGTCTCGCAAAGGACACCTTTGCGACTTCATGTGCGCAGTAGCGCACATGAAGTCGGTTACGCGTTTGATATACATAAACCCTATTTAGAATACAGTCGCCGTCGCCGTCTATATTTACCTCCCGGTGAGTTATCCCAAATATTCGTGGAAAGCGACCGCAATGAAAGGAAAATTTCGTCAGAGCTATTTAAGGACGTAATGTGCGCGCGCCGCGCGCCGAGCGCCGCGGTCTAACGTTCTCACTTCGATTATGATACATATATTATCTGCTACTAGTAATACGACTGGAAACTCATGGCTTGTATCTGTTCATTGCAAATACCCGAAGGCACTTTTCAAATGCCCTACACCGTCAATACAGGTTTCCTCACGATGTTTTCCTTCACTGAAGCAAGTGATAATTAAATACTAATACGCACATGATTTTTGAAAATTATAGGTGGCCCTTAGATACGGCAGGGGAAGGGTGGTGCTGCGTGCGTGTGGGGAGGGGACATCACACACACGTCACACGTGTGACGTCACGAAGCCTGAATCACGCCATTGAAGTTTTCTACACCGCTTGCATATATACAAGTTCCGACAACTTGTCAGTCGAGGCTTCACTGCCACCCGGGCGTGACGTGTTGCCCGGCCGGACATGGTACCTGCGCGAGGTCGTCCTGCGCGCGCCGCAGCGCCGCGTCGTCGGGCGCGTCGCGCAGCCGCGCCTGCACCGCGCGCAGCGCCACGCCCAGCTCCTCCGCGCGCGCCTGCGCACACACACAAGGTGTTCAGACGGGCAAGCCGCTAACCGCCTCAAACAACAAAGCATAATAAAAAGAAAAAACACGGTTGTTCAACAATAAACAATAATATCTTCAAGAATAAAAACAAAGGATACATGTCAATATTGTCTTTGAATAAAATGGATTGTAAAACGGAGCACGAGTATTTAATTTGCTCTTCATACATTTATCAGAAGATTCCAAGGTTATTGTTACCTGAATAGGCCGCCGCCGGCCGGTTCTGGACGGAATTTAGTATGTGCCTATCTATAATTATATCGCAATTCTAATAATTTATTTGATCGAGCTTCATCTATAACCCGCGATGAACGTAAATTTTGTCCTCGTTGAAGTGTACTACGGGTGTCAATAGTAAACTTAGTAACGGTAGATTGGCGACGTATGTAATCGACGTCCCAGGTCAACCACCCCGGCACCGAACACGCGCGCGCGACAACCGCAGCAACACCGCGCCGACCGTCAGCCGCCGGCCCCCGCGGGCTACTAGCGCCGGTCACATTCTAATATTATACGATCAAACTTCACGCTCTTCCCGACTTCTCAACTTTAACATTAATAGGTAAGATTTATATTAGAGCGCGTATTGCGCATTCTGTAAGATCTTTGGGAGTTGGAGTGAAAACGAGCGATGGGATAAGAATATTCTGTGGAGCAGAAATAGTCCGGCGCCGGCGGCGCAGGCGCGGGCGCGGGCAGTGCGGCCCAGTGTCGGCCACACCAGGATAATATCGTCAGGCTACGTCAACTTGGCATTGTTTAATAACTACAAGAAACTAACAGGAAGTCAGAGACGGGTAGCACAATAACAAAATTCACAAGTTTCAAAAATTAAAATAACTTTACTGCGAGTTATATATGTATATAGTTCGTATATATTATGTTATTTTTATTTTATTTATAATCGTACCTTTTTGTGGTAATATTTCTTTTAATGGTTTTACTTTTTACTAAAGAAATAAATGATACATCGTCACAGCGTCAACCCACCTAGCGACAGGATGTCTCTCCACTACACAGGCGCACGTAACTATATAAAATAACACATAAAATCTCTCAATGACACACAAACAAGGCGAACGCAAGGTAAGAGCAACAAATCTGACGAAAAAAAATAATCAAATAGCCCATTGACGGATTGAACGAAAAAACATTAAGAAAATGCCATCAGTTGAGTGATCCACGGGACTCGCAACCGCCCTAGGAGATGCGGGCCGCGTTATGCAAACAGTCAGCGAGACCCTCGGCCCGGCGGAGGTGCTTCAGGTCCGCAGAATGTTGACTAGACCTAGACTAGACCTGTGCAGATTGTTAACGTTTACACAGTCCAATGTACTGATCTCAATCGACCCTCGGGACGGGCGCGGCACGTGGGTGGCGTCGCCCGAAATAACTGTCGCTATTAAAAACGCGCATGAAATATAGACAAAAGTTAAATTTATCCGCCGCTCGCTCGCTCAACCCGCCGCCGCCGCAGCGTCTACTCATTTTGTAAACATCATTTTCGTATAGTACGGCCGGCGGTTCTTGGCCGCTCTGAACTTTGTTCGGATCGCTGCGCAGAAGTCAATTTTAGGGTCGAAATGGTGGCAAGACGCGCGCGGTGTCACTTTGAGCATTGTTTGTTTCAGTCACACGCTCGGTGTTCGCGTCGCTATCTCCCTCTAAAGTACCTGCGCACTATATCCGAAAGCCTAACTTCAGAGCGGCCCAGAACCGTCGGCCGTACTATACACACTTGTTGAACGGTTGCCGTCCCAAATATAAACAAAATATGAACCATTTCACTGGGAGCCATGTCGTTTGGTTATTTTTATAGTGACAAGCTTTCAGTCGCAAAAGCAGTGATAGCGGTGTGGTTGAACTTTGGACTGCCGAACCGGAGGTTCCGGGTTCAAACCCCGCACGCACCACTAATTTTCAAAAATTATGTGCGTATTAAAATTTAATTATCACTTGCTTCGGTGAAGGAAAACATCGTGAGGAAACCTGCACACCCGAGAGTTCTCCATAATGTTCTCAAAGGTGTGTGAAGTCCACCAATCCGCACTTGGCCAGCGTGGTGGACTATGGCCTATACCCCTCACACTGTGAGAGGAGACCCGCGCCCAGCAGTGGGACAGTTATGGGTTGTGATGATGATGATGAAGCTTTCAGTCGGGCAGCCCGCGATGACGGCAGGTTCCACTACAGCCTACGGATCCGCGCGTCTGATATTGCGTCAACATAATAATTTATACTCCAATCATCTACGTAATGCAAAAGTGGATTAATATTATATAATATTTAATATTAATCGACCGCTGGCCATATTGAACATTTCACAGCTTCCGCGACGTCATGAACCGAAGTTTACTGCCGCGGCGGGCGGCGGGCGGCGGGCGGCGTCCTTCCCGCCCCATCCGACACTTTACTTTTATTCATTTATTATTTTACTGCAGATGGGGGAAGGGTCCTCCGAAGGTTTCTACGTCGATTAAGGTAATGGATTAAATGTAGTTGCGGAGGATTGATCAGTGATTACTGCGGCCCTAATATAAATATTGGAGCTGGAATTTCATGACCATGACATGAACTCGATGCGATAGCTAAATGCAACGAGCCTGCAAACCAATTTCGGTAAAGTGTAAATATAAAATCATTTGGGCCTACAATTCCATCGATCTTACCTATTTAGTGTATAATTAAATGTTTTATTCTTACGTACATTACATAATATTGTTTAAATTTTTTTATCTGATCCTCCACCGCGCACAATATTGACACAAAATACTCCATTGTAAACGAAAGACTAGCGGCTGGCGCGGCCCGCGCCCGAGTGTAGCTACAGCACTATGGTGGTGGGACTGACCTTGACGAGGCTGAGGCGGATGGCCAGGCTCGTGTGGTCCGACGGGTTGGCGCTCGTCGTCAGCAGCAGCTCGTGCACGGCGCGCAGGGCGCCCTCCGCCCCGCCCGCCGCGCCGCCCTCCGCCCCACCGGCCGCGCCGCCCTCCGCCGGGACCTCCGCCGCGGCCTCCTGCGCCGCCCTGTCCACACCAAACTTAACCATGACTCTTGCTTCAATTTGATCCCATCATTACAGACGGCAGGAGATGAACCCAGCAATGTCGATGTGTCGGTAGCAACGACGTGTCTTACTTGTCCCGGATCCTCTGCAGGCGCGCGCAGGCGGCGGCGGCGCGCTCGTGCAGCGCGTCCAGCTGCTCGCGCACGTCCCGCGCCAGCGCGCCGCTGCACGCGCGCACCACGCGCCCGCCCGCCGCGCGCACCTCGCCCGCCTCGCGCACGCGCTGCCGCAGCTGCCGAGCAACACCGACACTATCATTCTCTAATATTATGTAATCTTACACATGTCAGCCTCCATGTAAACACCTTCAGAGCTCAGCCGTAATGACAGATATTCAAGATGTACTTAAAGTCACAAGTACCTAAATTCAGGCCACACTCGACACACTCGATTCGATTAGTTCGACATTTCGTGGCAAAAGCGGCAAGTTAATTATTCGTGTTCTGGGGCAGTACCTGGGCGTCGAGGTCGTCGAGGTCGGACTGGGGCGCGCGTGGCGGCAGCGCATCCAGCGCGCGCTCGGCGCCGTCCAGCCGCTCGCCGGCCGCCTCCAGCGCGCCGTACAGCGCCGCCCAGGCCGCGCCGCAGCGCGCCCAGCGCTCGTGCCGCTCGCGGTACGCGTCCTGCAGCGCGCGCCACTCGTCGCGCAGCTTGTCGCGCACGCGCCGCAGCTGCTCGGCGCGCTCGCCGCAGCGCCGCGCGGCCGCCGCGTGCGAGCTCTCCGCCGCCTCCACCGCAGCCTGGATCTCCGTCATGGACGCCTTGACGCGCTGCAACGGAACGGG
This sequence comes from Ochlodes sylvanus, assembly GCA_905404295.2. Taxonomy (NCBI): domain Eukaryota; kingdom Metazoa; phylum Arthropoda; class Insecta; order Lepidoptera; family Hesperiidae; genus Ochlodes; species Ochlodes sylvanus. The sequence goes on from FR990144.1 coordinate 10,797,347, forward strand.
GCGTTACTCGGGGGCGGTCGGTCGCGCCTGCCGGCCGGGGGCGAGCGGACGAGGGCGACTTACGGCGAGCGCGTCCTCCTGCAGCGGGAAGTCGTCGTAATCGCGGGCGCCGAGCGGCGGCGCGCGCAGGGCGGCCAGCGCGCCGGCCACGGCCTCGCGTGCGCGGTTCGCCCGCGTCACCCACTCGCCGCTGCGGGCCTCGTTTGCCTCCCGCTGCTCCTGAACGGACGACGTGGCATTAATATTTTATCATGATATTGGAAATTCTTATTACTATAATTACAGTACGATCTAGTATAAGTGAAGTGCATTAGGCAGACCGACTCACCTTAGTGCGACGGTCGGCGGGCAGCGCGGCGTCGTGCCGGTCGCGCGCGCGCCGCACGGCCGCGCCGGCGTCCGCGACGGCGCGCTCGGGCACGGCCACGCGCGCGGCGCGCAGCGCGCGGCACAGCTCGTGCGCGCGCGCGCAGCGCTCCTCCGCCTCCAACAACGACTCCTTCACGCCCTCCGCGCCCTCCGCCTACACATCGACACAGGAAGCTTGACACGTCTCTTCAAGTCAATACTGAAAACGCTTCTACAAGTTGCGGGCACCACAGTGACACGTTACCTTGAGCTTGTCGTCGAAGGTGTCGGCGAAGGCGCGCAGCCGCTCGAGCAGCGCGGCCAGGTCGCGCGCGTCGTCCTCGGCGCGCAGCGCGGCGTCGCGGCCGGCGGCGATGTCGGCGGCCAGGCGCGCCCAGCGCGCGCGCAGCCGGCCGCAGCGCGCCTGCAGCCACTCGCCCAGCGCCGCGTGCTCGCCGTGCTTGGCGTACACCAGGCTGTCCCCGCGCGAGATCAGCGCCGCCGCGTCCGGGGCCACCGCGCCCAGCTGGTTCTTAAGGATCTGTTCACACGTCTCACATACATAAGTACATACTGACAATAGGCACGAAGGTGCCCACACACACATCTTGTACAGCGATCGGAATACTTCCGCATGGATATGAATGACAACAATACCCTTCGACCGAGTAAGTACAACCAATTACAACCCGCCATAATCATGTTTTAATTTGCAGCCGTCTCACTGTAAGTAATGCTGGAGACTTCTTTAGACACACTCTCGCTCTTCTTCTGCCATCATAACGTTCCCACACAACACATTTCAACACACAAAATATTGTACTGCGTATAACAGATTAAAGTAATATGTGTTTGTTGACCTCGAGCCTCTTGGCGGGGTCGCGCTCGCTGGCCACGCCGCCCACCGTGAGCCGCGCGACGTGCAGGCGCCGCGCCAGGCGCGCCGCGGCCGCCGCCCACTCCACCACGCTGGCGTCGCACGCGCGCCCGAAGCGTCGCCCCAGCGCCTCCTCCCCCTCGCTCTCCCCGTCCTCCCCATCCTCCCCGTCCTCCCCGTCGTCGGGGCCCTCGGGCGCCGTCTCGCCACTGTGCACCTGCAACGTCTCCTGTAGCGTGGTCGCCATCGGAGCCACACCAAATTATTACAGTTAATATTGCTCGGTGGTACGGAACATTACTTTTTTGAATCCGATTCGCACTTGGACAAAGAATAATTGAATAGATAATTAGTAAAAAATATTAATCAATTCTGCGTGAAGACGCCATCTACTGAAATGGTCAACGTTCTCGACAAGAGACAAGAGCGCGCTCACACGCAGTGGCGCGGCGTACCTGCGCGTCGTCGTCGGTCCGCTGGTACCTCTCGGCGGCGGGCTCGGCCGCGTCCGCCGCGCCCTTGGGCGACATGGCGACCACCGTCACCTCCCGCGCCTCCTTGATGGGCGTCGACGTCGACAGCGGCCGCTTCTCCTCGAACTCGGCCGCCGACACACGCGACTGCAAACGTACCGCCCGCTCATTTCCCCACTCACAACTATTACATTTTGTTCGAATACAACTTCACAGGGCACGTGTCGACTCCCATCCAAGGTCGAACGATCGGTAACTATCCGAAATTTTCTGACAAATGAAATGGATGTATTAGTGTCAGTTAAGTAATCTTTAAAAGTTTGTGAACCTTTTTAAAACGTCGATAAGAACAGCATTGTCTCTGATGTGGCAACATTTGTAATGTTGTAATATTTACTAGATAAACTAGTTCGTCTAATTACAGATACTGGAGTTAGGGGCCCGTTTACCCGCCGTTACGAAATATCCATTTCAATAAATAAAAGGAAGTTCGACGCGCCGACAAATTATCTTTTTATCTCATCTGTGAATCCACCGGTGCCATCTGGTAACGACGGAGTGGACCAGCCACGGGCCAGACACGCGATCGACGGAAACTCCTCAATACCAGTATGACATGACTTCCACGAGTACCGCAGCCGAGAGTCGTAACCTAAGGGATTAATCGGTCTCTATTCAAAATATAATTACCTGCGGCGTGTCTTCTACTTCCGAGTAGATGACTTCATCTGTCACGCCCGATCCGAACGATTTATTGCAGGGCGGGTCCCTGCCCGGCTTGGGGTCCGCGTCCGCCGCCAGGGTCTCGGTGGCGGAGGGCTCCGGCAGCGCCGCCTGGTCCCGGGGCACCTCGTCCAGGATCAGGTACTCGTTGACCTCGTCCCTCCTCAGAGTCCTCTGGGCCTCCTTCTGCCGCAGCGCCAGGTCGTACAGCAGCGGACACTCCGCGGGCTCCCCGTCCAGCGGCGTCGGCGGCGGCGTGCGCGGCGCCACCGCGGGGACCACGTCGGGCACGCCCATCGTCACCTTCGCCGGCTGCGGGAGCTCCTCCTCCGGCCCCGCCCTCCGCTTGAGGATCCCGAGCGTCGGCTTCATCCGCTGCTCGAGCGTCTTCACTTCAACGACGAAGGTCCGCGGCTCGGAGCCGAGGTCGACCGACCGGCGCCCGCCCCCGTAGTCCGACTCGCCGAGCGACTCCCCCTCGGTGTCGTCGATGATCTCGACCGTCTCGACGGTCTGCGGGATGAACTCGACGACGGTCTCGACCGCCTCCGCCGGGTCCAGCTCCACGGGCTCCACGGGGCTCACGGTGGACTTCACTATCTCGTGCTCCTTCACTGCGACCATGTGACACGGGTCCGACTCGGGCGCGCGCGCCCGCGGGGCCGGCGGCTTCGGTTCGATCTTATTTCTCGAAATCTGCGTAAAGAGGTCGCTGTCCTTCAGCAAGTTAAAAGTGCTGCTGTCCTTCCTCGGCGTCTCCGGCGTCGATGGCAACGAGGAGCCCGCCGTGGAGACCGAGCCCTCGATCGAGTCCATGGACATGCCGCTAGTTATGCTGTCCGCCGACATGGGGCTGTCCGACTTTTTGCTCCTCCTCTCTAGGGACGAGCCCCGGCTCCTATTGCCACCCTCCTTGATCTCCCTCTTGATGGGCACGGGGCTCCGGAGGGCCAGGGGAATCCTTGACCTCTTGAACTCGGGCCTCTCGGTGTCGGGCGAGTTGACCGGACTCTCTAGACGCCTTTTGATGGTGTCGGTGACGTTTTCGTACTCTACGACCACCGCATCGTCTCCCTGTACCTGCGAGCCTGAGGCGGCCTGCAACATAAACCGGGCACTTACACGCTAAGCACTTAGTATCGTTAGGGGCCGCGCGGCCGCTATGTACAGGTTAGTCGGCGCCGCTCCGCTCGTCGACGCCAAATGATCCCCAAAGCGGCGGTTGGAAGGTTGATGAGAGATGTGATTAAGCATGATTCCCGTCCAGCCAGTCCGGAAAGCTCGACAGGTCGCCGATGTAAAATGGTTTTTATGCTGTGAGACATAAAGCGTTCTCTTCACACCACACAAGAATTGCACCAACACCAGTCGCGTTATGTACACATATTTATAATTATTTACATTCGACCGCCGACATCCGTCTCGCGTGCCGGCCGCGTCGCAGGTCACACGTCATACGTCATACGTCACATTAACGATTTCCACATTCGTTTAGTACGTAGGGGCCACACGCAAAGTTAATCAGTTACAACGGGGCGGGTCCACTCCACACACGAATCAATCTACGGAGACGGTGGCGGCGAGTGCAGCGTGACGTCACCCACCGCGGGACGAAGCTACTACGTGCACTTATCGTGTATAAACAGTGATCAAACAAGGAAAGCGGGCGAGGCGACCTCCCGAGCCGCGGCCCGGTCGGACCGGGGATCTCGAGAGATCACCTCGTCAGAGACACAAGAGGACACTCACCGATATCTTCTCGAGGATCTTCTCCCAGAGCTTGGTGAGCGGGCGTGAGTCGAGGCCCTCCACCTCGGCGGCCTTGGCGCGCAGCTCGGTGTCGAGCAGCTTCAGCTTGGCGGCGGACATGGTCTCAGGGCTGTCCAGCTCGCGGTCGATGTCGGCCAGGTACCGGCGCAGCGCGTCCGCGGGCGCGGGCGCCGGCGCGGGCCGCTTCAGCTGCTCCCAGCGCGCGTTGATCGCGTCGATCTGCTCCCGGAGCCCCTCCAGGTAGGTCGCGTCGCAGCTCTTTGCGAACTCGAGGTAGTTGGCGTTGAGCTTATCCTTGATAGCCTCCATCCTCGACATCTCCAGCTCGAGAGTCTGCTTGCCGAGGTGGCCGAGCCCGCGCAGCCAGCGCGTGAGCGCCTGCAGGTCGTTCTGGATCTCGCGCGCCGTCAGCAGCGCGGTCTCCAGCCGGCCCTTGGACTCGGTCACCTGCGCGCCCAGCTTGTTGTACAGCTCCTTGAGCCCGTCGATCCTCCCGGAGAACTCCTGCGGCTCCGGCACCGCCCGCTCCTCCACCAGCCGGCGGCCCGTCTTGATGATCGACTCCACCTCCGACTTGATCTCGCTCAGCGTCCGGTAGAACCTCTGCAAACCGAGCCGACGGTCAGTGTCGCGTTACATTACACGATTACCCGCAAGCCGAGCTACGACCGACCGCAAGGTGCTAGTACCTAGCGGCCGACCGCCGATGATATATTATTTATCTTATCGCCTCCGACTGGGGACCGGGCGTTCGGGGTTCGGATTTCGGTAAAAACACTCACGAGCCATCTGTAGAAGGCGACGCTCAGTATGAGCAGCAGATACAGTGAGTCGGTCATGTCGACCGGTCGCCGGCGAGATATGGCCGGTGGCTGCCGCGCGCCGTCCGCCGCGCGCGGAGCCACGAGCCCCGCGAGACGCGCCCGAGCGCACAATGGCGCGGTTGTGTCATTGTTGTTGTTTGTAAAAACATTTAATATATGTATAGGCCGCGTACGATACATTGTGATTGCGGGTGCAGCTCGTGAGGCTATTGAATGTCATGTCCTAATTTTGCATTCGCTGTCGCTACTTTTATAACTTCGGATGAAGGATAGGTATTTTTAGTTTTTATTCAACGTCAATCAAATTAAGCATAAAGAATGTTTGTTATGTATCAAGTAATGTTTTGATAACCGGCATAGATCATACACGTTAAAGTCGTACACAAATGAATAATAACAATAGCCAGTAGCGACCTCCCCCCGCGGCGCGCGCGGCCGCAGAATCCTTCCAAGGGTAGTGCTGAGTGGGTAAGCCGGATCCGCTTACCGCGCGCGGGGTTATGCTAATTGCTTTCAAATGCATTTTATTTCATTACTGTTCATTGATTCAAAACGCTGACAGTCACAAACGGACCTTTGCATTTCTAGATTTTTTTAGTTAGTTATATTATACATTGTAATAAAAATGTAACTTATCGATGTCTACATGGAAGATATTTAAAAATAACGAACTCACATAACAACGATTTTTATAATTTTAGTCTCTTTCTTTGTTTGTCGGATTATCGGTTTGTGCGTTCCCGCTAACCGCAGGTAAACCGATTTAAATGAGATGTTTAAGGATCTACTGTAGTAATGTTTTTATCATTTGTTTTACTTATACTTATCCGTTCACGAAAATAAATTAATGACAGTTTAAAAAATCCTGTCTATACATTTTTTTCGACAGGTAAGGTTCCTTGATTCTATTCTTAAATAAATTGTGTTACGTGACGTTATATCTATTTAAAAGTAAAAAAATAACTAGTTATAATTATATTTTAATTGCATGCAATAATCATTAAAATATTACGTAGACGAAAGACTTATTTTCATGATCGACTCGTCAACATAGATCCGAAACAACCTAATGCTAGGGCAACAAGACAGAAAGTTCCTGCTATGGCGTAGAAGCAATAAGAAAGGATTTTTTGATAATTAGCGGGCAAAGGTGCGGGGGAAAGCTAGTCATATACTGGGTTAATTTTTAGTCACTTGACATACACGAGGACATGAAAGTACATGGTACATATTATTAAGTCATGTTTAAAAATATTTAAAAATGGTACCCAAAGATATTTAAAAATCCTCGGGAAATATGCAAACGCTCAAAATACTGCGGTCTAATAATACCGCGCGATCGTTAATGACCTTAGAGTCGCCGCGATTTCCGATTGTATCCGACATACTTTTGATTTTTAATGAATAAAATGAGGTCAAATTATAAGCACCCTTTTTAATTACATATTTGCACCGAGAATCGAGTACTGAGTATCCCCTATTAATATGTTAAGTGAGTTACGAATCACCTTGTATAAAGTAAATTAAAATACATCTAAAAATACTCGTAGTAAAAAATGCATGTGTATAATGTGCCGTAAGCGGTGGCATAATTATTAAACCATTTAGAATTTCCCAATACGTTTATCTTATCTTTTATATTTTTATAGGGATTCACTTAGATGACCGCGACACGGCCGCCGGCGCCCTCTCGGCGGTTAGCATTGCATTTCACGCATCAAGTGGTTCGGTACCGACCCGGACCCTAATTAAAGCCGCATGCTGCACATATGCCGTATGCAACGGAAACTATAATACATAACACAAATATACTAATACAAGGACGACCCGAACAGCGCAATGTTCATCATGTAGGACTGCCGTTCAAAGTGATGAGTTTAAAATCTGTTCTATATCTGGGTGTGTGTGCTTGTCTGTGTGTTGTCCATGGCAATGACGACACAGGAAGACACGAACTCCTAGTGTGGGTCTATGAGTGTGTAGCGTTATTTTGTTTATTTATTGTTAAATAACAGAATATAATATAAATTATTGTGCGTTGTGCGTGGAATAAATGTTAAAAGTTCAACCGTAAGAAGCAAGATAGGGCTCATATTTCAATGCTTTCTTAAAAGTAGAATAGATGTCGAGTTGGAGTTGAATTGATGTAATGTGCGCACACGTTTATAGATTATACACGTTAGACATAGATTGTGTCGCGAGCGCGGCCGCGGCCTACGTGGTAGAGACCAGCTGGGGCCTTGGATTCAATTCCCGGTCGGGGCAGATATTTATGTGACAGATGTTAGTTCTCAGGTCTTTGGGGTTAGTGAAGTGTTAATTGAGTTGTCCAACACACCCGCAACAGGGACTCATAGTGGGGGCGATATGCACGAATATGTTTTTTGCTACTTTTGTCAATGTCGAATTTTTTGTATCGATTGAATTCATAGACAGAAGGATATACATATTATATGTATATGCAATAAATTATTATACTTCAATATTAATGAATGAAAACTGTGACGTGTCACGGTTACGGTCAGCTGTCAAATTTTCTTATAAGCAAAATGTGCTCTCCTTGAAAAAACCGGCACGCAACGTGAGACAAAACATCGTATCATTCTGTCTCGTTTTATTTCGTGGCACTAGCGTAAATTGTTCATTTTCTAGAGTGAGTGCGATAGATGGCATCCATTGGTCTAAACTCTTCTCCGTGTATGTTTGAATTGTCATTAGTCCATTGTGATTAGTCAATATCTGTCAGAACTAGTCATCCTGGCATTATGTTAAATATAAACTCCAACGGTCCCGTCAGCAGTGTCCAGGCCCTCGACACGAGGGTCGTTGTGCCGCGGGCGGGCGGCTGTCGGTGACGGAGGCCCGTCTTACATAGGTACCCTACATTGCAGTGGACGCATGTGTTTTAATAAACTGTATTTGGTACCTAAACAACAACTATTATTATGCTTAAGTCCATTTCTTAAACTTGTCTTACCAAGTACACATTCTTAGTTACGAAAATCATAGTACAAGAAAGAATACTCAAAATGGAATGATGGAATGAGATCCTATCAAAACATGCAAGACGTTGTGTAAAACATCTCATATAAAACAAAGTCAGCTATTTTACTAAGTTATCTAAGGAAGCTCCTGTTAAATTATGATATGTGTGTGTATGTTTAGTCAAATAAAGATAAGAACTACTGATTTGCACGGCAGCACTACTTGCATTTATTTACATTGTTTCCGTTTTTGATGGGATGAATTATTTCCAAATACGAATAATTTAACATAGCTTTAACAATCAAAGTTTATATTATAATAGTTATATGAACATAATTCAGTTCCATCATTTATCGCAACCCATAACTGTCCCATTGCTGGCCCCAGGTCTCCTCTCACAGTGTGTAGGGCACAGGCCCTAGTCTACGCTGGCCAAATACGAATTCAACGAGTCCAACGTCCAAAAAATTTATTCTATCATATTTGTTTAATACAAATTTAATTGCCCAACCCTGCCGACAGTCAAACACTAATTGACGTTCTCAGACCGCCGTCCGTTTGCTAGATAAGAAGGCGCACGGTACTCACGAGGCAGGTCCGCAGTTGCGCGCGCACCGCGTCCGGCTCCGCGCCCGCCAGCGCCAGCCCCGCGCCCGCCGCCGCCTGCACCTCGCGCAGCGCCTCCGCCGCGCGCCGCAGCCGCCGCGACACCGCTTCCGCCTCCGTCTCCTCCTCCACCTCTACCTCCCCACCGCGCTCCGCCTCGCCCTCCGCCTCGCGCTCCGCCGCCGCGTCCGTCGCGCCGCACCCCGCCAGCCACTCCTCCTCGGCTTCGTCCAGCTTGCGCTATTCGGAAGAACCGAGGAATATTACAACGCACGGACGGAAGTCATCTAAACTGCAATTACTACTACTTACTTTCAGAGATTCTCAATTATTCAATTTGATAACTATTGTCGCCGTCACATTGCATTTATCATATGCGAGAGAAAAGGGCCAGGATAGTAGTAAAGTAGGGCAGGGCAGTTTTTATAAAGCGCAAGTGTTACCGCACCTGCAGCAGGTCGAGCTGGTCGGCGAGGCGCGCGGCGGCCTCGCGCTGGCCGGCCGCCTCGTACGCGCGCGCCTGCGCCCGCACCTCGTCCAGCACGCCGCGCTGCGCCGCGAACTGCGCCGCCAGCTGCGCGCACACACACATTACTGTACTACATTATTGTTTGACGCGCTACTCGATGCTTTTCACGTTTTACTATTGGTATAATTATTCTAAATTTCTAGTTTTAGTACTAATAAAATATACAGAAAGTGCTTTATAATTACTACTTATTCAATTTTGTAATTTACAACTTTTGCAATAATCTTTAAACTTTTATATTAAGGATTTAATTAAAAAAATAATTAAATCTACTTTTGACCATAACATTTATGTAAAGTTTTAGCAGTAAGAAACGATGTAAGCACTGGTGGATGTAGTGGATGTGGTGTATGTACGTACCTGCGTGTCCCCGGGCGGCGCGGGCGGGTGGCGGCGGCGCAGCGCGTCCAGCCACTGCTGCAGGTTGTCGAGCGACACCTCGGAGCGCGCCGCCTGCCCCGCCGCCGCCTCCAGCGCGCGCAGCCGCTCCGTGGCCTGCGACACTCACCGATACAGTCATGTGCATGGCCTGCTGCCCCCACCACTATATGCCGCATTAACATCACCAACACATTGTACATGCTATTCATATTTTTTTATTAGTTCCGGATCCGACAGCGAGGGCTGCGCGTCCTTACTGTGATAACGACATATCATCCAGGATCGTTAAAATTTATTTAAATACAACATTGTACTGTATACAAAAAGCGTCTATCCTGAGCGAATTTCGCGTCGATGATCTCCTATGTTATTCTTTTGTAAACCGGTGTTCACTCAGCGTTTTATACAAAACAGATAAAATTCGTGTCGCGTAGGAAGAATTGGGCGAGTGTGTCTGGTTGGGTGGTACCTGTTCCCGGAGCGTGGCCCACCGCTGCGTGACGGCGTCGATCTCGGCCTGGATCCAGCGCGGCATGATGTGCGCGTCGATCAGCTGCCGCCCGATGTCCTGGATGCGCGCCAGCCGCGAGTCGCTGTGGTTCTGCAGGTAGTTCTCCAGGTCCTGCACACCCACCGGCCGCACGGTCACTACTATCGAGCCACTGGTCGACGCGATACTCTCCCACATAGTCATCGTATTCTCATAGCGCATGGGGCAACCTAACCTCACTGATTTTTAAGAAGACTATTATAGAAGTCTCCCTATGCATCCCTAAAATTCCCACCGTCCACAAGTGTCCTGGAGATGTCCCGAACGTTGCAAAGCGGCGACTTCATCAGGAAGGGATGCGGGAGGGGACTTCGCTTCGTCTGTTAAAGCAGGGCGCGCCACGAACTAGGAGGGTCAGCTAGGACCCGAAGACGGAAATATCAACGTAAGCATAAGAGAGCAAGGGAGCACCGTCACTACCTTGGAATGACGTAGTCAAGTATTAAATTGGATATATTGTATTGGGCCGCGGGGGCCACTCACGTAGAGCTGGTCGGCGATCTCCTCGGCGTCGGCGGCGCGCGGCGCGGGCGGCGCGGGCGCGGCGCGGCGCTGCAGCCCGTCCAGCCAGGCCGCCTGCTGAGCCAGCCACGCGCGCAGCTCGCCCGACTCGTGCCACGCCTCCGCCAGCACCCTGACACACACACACCACTCACATCGATCCAACTCCAACTATTGATGTAGGCTACTTTGCAGTTGATAATTATTTAAAAACTCATATATTATTTAAATTTGAAACGAAGAAAAATTGAATAAAAGAATGACGAGAAGTATTCATTAAGTTATTCACATAATAACTTAATGAATACTTGTCGAAGCGGCGTGCCGAGTAGGGCGTGCCGTACGTACTTGTACCGCTCGTAGACGCCGTGGGTGACGTGCGTCCAGCGCGCGTTGAGCGCGGTGAGCCGCCGCGCCAGCGCCGCCGCGCGCCCCTCCGCCGACAGCAGCATGTCGTTGCCTGCCGCGCCCCCAACACACACGCTCACACATCAAAACTTCCTTAACACAATTTAAATACAAGTGCACTAAAAGTTACAATTCAAAATCTGTAACCTCGCTTTACAATATGACCAGTTCAGTTTATGATATTGTATCTTTGTTAATATTGTGTCTCACCGGTTTCGTTGAGGTTCCTGAACTCAGCGGTGTTGTCGTCGCACTTGTCCTTGAGCGCCTGGAAGCGGGTCTTCATCCGGTAGAGCTCGGCCGAGTCCGTGATGGTGCACTCGTCCTCCTTGGGGATGTCGTCCTCGAGCCGCTGCAGCCACGCCTCCATCGCGTCGATGCGGCGCAGCACGCCCTCGGTGCGCTCCAGGCCGCGGCGCAGCGCCTCGTTGAGCCGCCGCGCGCGGCCCGCGCCCGCCTCGAGCCGCTTGCGCAGCGCCCGAGCTTCCGCGGTTATCTTCTTCGCCAGCGCGTCGTCGCAGTCCTCCAGGAGGGTCTCCTTGGCCGCCTCCAGTCCGTCGAGTTTCGCTTCATACGTTTCTTTGGCTTCGTCTAGCTTCTGCGAATAAATTGCGAAGGGGCCGTCAATTTATTTATGCCGTAGCATGCGAAATGCGGCCCTGCCGCACGTTAGGGTGACTTACGTTACTAGTGTCGAGCAGTCTCTCCAATTCTTCCACGTCACCGAGCGGGACGGTGTCGTTCTCCTCCACGAACGACTCCACGGAAGTCATCCACTCGTTCAGCTCCGCGGCGTCCTTCTCCAACTTTTCGAGCAGCTCCATCCCTACAACGAGAGCGAATAATCAAAACACATAAAACACCGACCGAAACAAAATTCAAACGAACATCGCACCGACCTCGCTGAAGCTTCGTTATCTTCTGTTCCAGAATAGTCTTGGAATCCGAAAACCTTGTGACCAGGTTTTCCACGCTACTCCCGAGGTTGAGCTCCTTGACGCTGCCCTTCTCAAACTGCTCCCTCCGCTCGCGGACGACGGCGTCGTGCGAGGCCTGCAGCTCGTCCAGCTGCGCGCGCAGCCGCCGCAGCCGCTCGACGCGCCGCTCGACGTCGTCGCGAGAGGAGACGATCACGTGCTCGGCGATGATCTGCGTCTCCAGCTGCTCGATCCGCCGCTGCAGCAGCTCGGCGGGCGCGCCGGGGTCGCCGGGCTCGCCGGGGCCGGCGGGGCTGCCGGGGCCGCCGGGGCTCCCGGGACCGCCGGGGCTCCCGGGGCCGGCGGGCCGCTTGTTGAGCGCCACCTTCAGCTCGACCTCCCGGCGGCTCAGCGCGGTGAGCAACTCCTCGTACTCGTCATTCGTTCGCTTCGTGTCGGCCTCGATATCGTCCTTGTGCGGGCGCGCGAGCGCCTTCGTCAGCAGGATGATGGACTGCGCGTTCAACTCCTTGAGCCTCATGTCGAGCTGCTTGACTGCGCGGATCCTGTTCCGCAGGTGGATCAGCTGGTTGTTGGTCGGCGGGCCGGCGAGCGCGCGGTCGCGCCACGCGCGCACGTCGGCCAGCTCCTGCCGGAACGCGTGCACGTTCTTGTAGAAGTTGTCCTTGTCCTCCAGCAGGTTCAGGGTGTTCTGGATCTCGAGGAGGCTCGTCTGGATCGCGTCCCAGCGCCGCCGCAGCTCCTCGATGCTGGTCGCGTGGCGCTTGGCTTCCTCTAAAAATATTCAAATATTACCGACGATGTCGAAATGAAACTGAAGATAAAACGTTGAAAGCAATTGTTTTTTATTCAGTAGAGGTGTAACGATTTAGAGATATTGCGTTTACATACCAAAAATCAGATTATAGATAAGAACGATATTGCTATTTGCATATTTTTGTAAATGTAAATAAATGCATAATAAATTAATACCATGTTTGTATATTTGAAATATTGTGTTATTGGTGTATTGGCTCGTGTGTAAGGTTGTCTATCGACTGACCGGCGAGCGCGGTGTCGGCGGCCAGGCGGCGCTGGATCTCCTCCACGTTGGCGAAGTCGGCGCGCTGCTCGGCCAGCTCGCGGGCCGCGCGCGCCAGCAGCGAGCGCGCGCCCGCCGCCTCCGCGCCCGCGCCCGCCGCGCCCCCCGCGCCCGCGCGCCGCGACAGCGCGTCCCGGCACTGCGCACCAGACAGTATGTTCTTACATCCGATACACACCTAACAAACCGCAGAGCGGGGACGTTTAACATGGTAAAGTGGAAAAAGTGACCTGCGCGAGCGCAGCCTCGGTGGCGGAGGCCCAGTTGTCGAAGGTGCGGTAGCCAGCCTGCCAGTCGGCGTGCAGCCGCGGCCGCTTGCTGCCCGGCTCGGGCTCGCGCTCGGGTTCACGCTCGGGCTCGGGCTCGGGCTCGCGCTCCGGCTCGGGATCCTGCTCCATCTCCACGTCGCTAGCGCCTTCGGTTGCGCTCAGATCGAACTCAAACCCCTGCTCCTTAATCTGTCGAGAAAGGATTCGATGAAGGACGAGTGAGCCGTGTCGGTAGTTACAGTCATATTTATATAACGTCAGGTCATACCCGCGGGACTAAACTTGGGCACGCCAAAGCTAGTTAATCAATAAAATTAATCATCTATCTTACGAATATATAACGATTTTTGTTGATCAAACTCCTCCCTCTCCCCTCGACTTGACCCCTTCGCGCCCCTACATGCCTCACGTAATAACATCGCTGTCCCTAACTAAGAGATCGTCATTTCCACCTATTTCCAGTGTTGGCCCAGCGTGGCGGCGGCTCGGGGACCGCTCACGTATGTATATATCCGTTATCGTGTCACGTGTGTGTGTGTGTGTAGACTGACCCGCTCGGCCTGCACGCGCAGGATGTTCTCGAGCGCGTCGAGGCGGTCCAGCAGCGGCTCGGCGCGCTCGGCCAGCTCGGGCTCCGCGCCGGCCAGCGCCGCCAGCGCGCGCCGCCGCGCCGCCAGCGCGCGCCCCGCCACCCGCAGCGCCGCCACGCGCGACACCACCTCGCCCACCTCGCTCGCCGGGTTCGCCTCCATCTGCCGACGCCGACACGACACGATCCTTGTCAATGTATGTACAATAACAACATTGTACCAAAAAATACAACTGAATCGAGAACGGCTCCTCCGTTTTTGAAGAGGTTTTAAGCGAGGTAGTGTAGGACCGTGCGTACCTCCTTGAGCTGCCGCTCGAGCCGCTCGGCGGCGGCCAGGTGCGGGCGCAGCGCGGCCAGCCGCCGCAGCCGCGCCAGCGTCCACTGGCACGCGTGCGACCAGCGCTCGCCCAGCGCGCGCAGCTGGTCCTCGATCTCCGTCACGTCTGTCGACACCACACTGGTGTAGGGATCGGTCTGCGAGACTACGTCACTAACTTTTAGCGCACGTTATCGGTTCTCATTTACGAGAAGCTTTAATGATGAACACCATTTAATGAACTTTACAACTTAAAAACCGATTCCGTAAAAATACTGATTTGCAATAAACTGAATTGGTTTGTGCTAATTAGGCAATTACCGCAATACCACAACACATAACAAAAATTTACAATACAAATTATAAAGAAATGAATTATCATTTAATTTTGTGGTCTGTAAACGGCGTCGTTATTCGTCATATCATTAATGATGTAGTGTTATAAGTATTGCGGGGTGGACTGACTTGTGTCGTGCGCGTCGTCGTCGTCCACGACCACGACGCAGTCGGCGAGCGCGTCGACGAGCGGCTGCTGCGTGCGCAGCGCCGCGTGCAGCGCCTCGGCCGCCGCCAGCGCCGCGCCGGGCTCCTCGCGCGCCGCCTCCATGCGCGACATGCGGTCCTCCGTCTGCGTCAGCCACTCGCTGCGCCGCACCATGCCAACGCCCAATTTATTACTATTCACTTTGACACCATTTAAGCGGCTACAGGTGGAGCCGATATTTGAAAAGATCTTTTATCATCGAGTAAAAGTAAGGGAAGAGTTTTACACATTTTTACCATGTTTTTGATGTCGGTCCTTCGAGCGGGTTGCCTAACTCACCGGAACTGCTCGAGCTGGTCCCGCTGCGCGCGCATCAAGGCGGCGTGCACGCGCGCCTGCCGCGACATGGCGCCCAGCCGCAGCTCCTCCCAGCGCTGGTTCAGCAGCCGCATTTGTAATCGGACCTGACCACATTATTCACATTACACATACAAATCTGTTGATGCTCCGGAACCGATATTACACGAGTAACGTACATGCGGGCGAGCATGCAACACTGACCTCGTTGGCCTCGTCTCGCGAGAGCGTCCCGTCGCGGATAAGGCGCGCGCCCTCCTCCAGCACGGCGCCCACGCGGCACTGCTGCTCCGACAGCTCCAGCAGGAACTTCTGCACACCGAATACACATACATGAACTACCTTCTGGCGCCGGCGGCGGGGCGACGGGCGGTGCGTCACCGGAAATTACTCCGCGATATGATAAATAAATGGTCCTTCGACCCGGAGAGGTGATTTTCAAAGTGGCACTTTCAGAATCCGAAATTGTTAAATTATTGGATGGGCACAGTTCAATAATAAGTGAAAGGCCCAGTGACAAAAGTAGGGCGGGCGCACCTCGTGCTCGTGGAAGTGTTCCTTGAGTTGCGGCAGGTCGTGGTCGTGGTGGGGCGCGCGCGCGGCCGCGGCCAGGCGCTCCTCGGCGTCCAGCAGCCAGGCCAGCGCGTCCTCCAGCGCGCCGCCGTACGCGCCCAGCTCCACCGAGCACGACGTGGCCGCCGACACGGGCCGCGACCGGCTCGCGCCGCCCTGCACACGTCGCGTCCGAGAGGATCAAACACACTAATAACAACAGCGGCGCTGGCGCGGCGCGCCTTGCCAACACTAGCAAATCAAATGTACACAAGAACGTCGAACAAATTAATTCATATCATATCTTTGACATATAAGAGCCATCAGCCAGGCTAGGCATCATGCCTGGGAACTCTGGGAAGCGACCAAGCTCCGAATGTTTACAGGCGAAACTTGTATATATTCGAGCGGTGTAGAAAACTTCGATAGCGTGATTCAGGCTTTTCGTGACGTCACCGTATGACGTGTATGCGATATCGCCACCGATCTATTGCTAATAGATTAAATGTGACGTTACCTCATTGTTCGGCTCGTCCGGGCTGGCGGGCGCGGAGTCGAGCGTGCAGTCGGGCGGCGCGTCGAGCGGCGCGTCGAGCGGCGCAGAGTCGGCCGCGTGCGGCAGCGATTGAAACAGGCACATCACGTACATCATTATGGACTTCTTATCCGGATTCGGGGTGTTCACGTCTGCAACACCATGTGAAAGACTGAGAGTAGAATCGAATTACAAACGAGAAGGTGCACGACCGTGGGAGGACTCAAATGTGATGTGAGCTATGTTTTACCAAGAAGTGAGAGTAAGTAAGCAGCTAACTATAATAATAGTGTAATGTGTGGTACCCTCCGGGTCGAGCAGGCGGTCGATGTGCAGATGGCGCTGCGCCAGCGCGAAGGCGTGGTCGAGCCGCTGCAGCGGCGCGGCGGGCAGCGCGTCCCAGCGGAACAGCTGCGGCCGCCAGCGGTGCAGCAGCGCATTGAACGCCAGCCCGTCCGCCCACGACGACGTGAAGTTCACCTGACACACATTACATTACATTCACGGGGAACAACGAGAACATTTTATTTCGATTATAAGGGGCTCAGGGGCCGTACACAATACATTCCGTTAGAAGAATACTTTTTGAGAATAAGATGCCACTATCAATAATTAATAACGCCGCACGTGATCTATAAGCTGTGTGTGAACTACAAGGAACATTTACGAGCTTACATTACTACACTTAGACAACAGATGACGCAAAAATGATAGTACACAGTGACGTTCATAGCCCTACTCAAACAACCAGTAACACTACGCGGTAACGTCGCCGCAGCGGTGCAATCTCGACACTGCCTTATATGTAATGAAAATTGTTAACTCAACAGTTTTCGCCTTTCGGGTATTCCGAAATAAAGATCCGAGTTTCGATTAGACTCGATCTGTATATGTATTATACACGCAGCAGTGGTGGTACGCACCACGTCGACGGGGTAGCCCTGCGTGTGCGCGCGGCACCAGGCCAGCAGCGTGCGCTCCAGGTTGCTTTGCTGCTGCGTCATCAGCTCCTTCAGGTGGTAGTGCACCTGCCAGTGCAGGATGATGCTCCACACCAGACCTGCAACCATGGCCACCATGAGACACCACGAGGAAGTATAATTTTATGAGACACAAGAAAAAATCGACGGTCAGCTGTCGATTTTGTCTCGTAAGCAAAATGTGCTTTCCTTAAAAAACAGACACGCAAAGTGAGACAAAACATAGTATCATTCTATCTCGTTTTTTTCGTGTCATTGGCGTAAGTTGTTCCTTTTGTTGTGTGAGTGCGACAGATGGCACGGTTACCGAGGATGAGCTTGGGGTTCCCGTCCACGATGTCCCCGCTGCTGATGTTGACGAGGCGCACGCCGGCCGCCGCCAGCGCGCGCAGCGCCGCGTTCACGTTGTTCAGCTGGTGCACGCGCATGCGCCCGCGCTCCCGCTTCTGCAAACACCACCGCGATAACGTTCATCGATTGCTCATTATCTATATTATTTAAGGTTATTTATAAATAAGTAAGTAACATGTTCGCGAAACTTGATGAGATGCGCACGTAACCCTAATCATCTCGCAATCGATACACTGCGGTAAGTCATCTGAGAGCTTCCTTGTGATTTTTTTAATATGCCGATACAGTCCATGATCAATATTTCCTTGAAATATGTACCAAGGAGTAGAAACTCCACCTTGTTAAATATGTACGTAAATCAAACCTACGACGGTGACGCACGTTGCAATGTTGTAATCTTACCGATGATATTTATTATAACATGTTGTAACTATTGATAAACAAACAGTTTTTTTTAAACTTAACCGAGCGACATTATTTATGTAACAATATTAAAAGACATCCACACATTACTTTTTTGTCAGATAATATTACAGAAATATGATCTCATATTAATTCCGTAATTTTCTAACAGATGGCGCTGGTAGTAACGTATTATGCTATTATAGTATAACGTATTGTGGTTTAGTCGGATATTGTTCGTAGATTTCTATACCTAATACAAAATTAGATGGCTGAGCTTACATATTGGTTGTTGGTGAGGATCTCGAGCAGCGCCAGCAGCACCTCCCCGTCGCGCAGGTCCCGGCACAGGTCCTCCACGGGCGGCTTGCCGTGCTGCGGGCAGTTCATATATGGCACAATAACGGAAGACCGAATTCAAAATCATTTATTCATCAAGGTATTTTGTCAATACACTTAAGCACGTCATTTTTTTGAGTGAATTGGTTTAAGGGGCTCCATCCATGTTGAATCCGAGTCGACACCCCCTGCTCGTGGCGCGCATAATGAACAACGACCGAGGCCGAGGCGCCAGGTCCCTCCCGGTGGGGGCGAGGGTTTCAGTATCGCCCAGTTTAATCCCAACCGTACTTATGCAAGGTAGCCGGGTCTTATTACCTGACTGCTGCTGCAGCTACCATTTTTCTGCTATAATTGACCGCGATGTTTTTTATTCTAAAGACAAAAATAATGGGATTCCCCGCTTCCTGTATGAGACCGCCTTGATGGTGCCTCGACCATGCGAGCAAAATGCACGCATCGATGCGGTCATTCCGACGTTACTTTTCATTTTATAAGTGAGCACAGTGGGCATTGGAGGACACAGGTGTTTACTTTCAACCACATAAAGTACCGAAGCTACTCATTATTGAGATCGCATTGTGACCACACCGGCGCCGGCGGGCTGCGGCGGTGTTGGGTCGAGTCACCATCTAGACATTCGACCGACCTAATATAATCACACGATTGAGTTTGGCTTCTTACGTTTACATGTTAAAACAACCAAATAGAGACGTGTAAAAAAAGTTAAACCATTACATCATTCCACACAGAACGACCTTTGATATTTGGATATTTCTGCTCGACCAAAAGTGAATCGACGTGGTTGTATTATATTCTGTGCGGTATATTTCGGGCAAGGTGTAATGAGTAGTTAATAGGAGTGTTGTAAAATCGACAGTCGTGTCGATCACGGAGTACGGAGGCGCGACATTTAATCCCGTCGACGTCACACTTGATTCACGCCCGTGTCCGCGTCCAATTAGACTCATTTAGCATGTGTAGTGTAGTGTGTAGTGTCGCGGCCGTACGAAAGTGAAAAAAAAGCATACTTGGTAAACGTTACTACATTTATAGGTATGCTATAAAGGTACTAACGTTTAGTTTCTGTTGTTTAGGGACCTTTCACGCTACCTACAATAACACCGTGTGTCAACGATGCAAGTGTAAAAATATTATACACTGAAATGGAGTTGCCCTTAATTATATTGCATCCCATTAAATTTATATGCACGTCACAAACTATCTGTGCGTGTGTGTGTGTGTGTGTGTGTGTGCGTGTGTGTGTGGCTTGAGATTAGGTTTAAATCAAATAAATTACCTTTGCTAGTTGTGAATTTATCCATTTCGCGAAAGTTTTCTTTTGTACATCCTCCCTTTCGTCTGGAACAAAGAAAACAGTGGTTATCATAAATAAATGCAATGTGTAGTACAATGGTAACCCGGAACGTTTCCACGTGAAATAGTTTAATTTGTAGAAAGGGAAAACAACACCCTACGCGGGACCACGGTTATACCTATGCTTGCATCCTCAAAAAAAATTATCCATACATTCATCTCGGTCTTCCTCCGCGCACGCGCCGAAGAACATCTCCCATGTCTTCAACAACGTCAACATACGCCGAATGCGACGGGCACAGACACTTTGCTCACGTCCAAAGACCGCGTTTGGAAGAACGCGGTGCAAGGATGCGGTACACTCGCTACGAAAATTGTAGTAATACACAAGTGAGCACTTTTAACGTAAGTAGGTAATTGATTTCAAAAGCCCTAAAATATATATTCGTCCACAATTTGAACAAGATGCTCGCGAAAACTGTTCCCGAGAACTAGCCGATTATCCTGTTGCCGCGGCGTGGTCCCGCCCCGCTGGATCTGCTCGAGCGCGCTTTATAGCGCCGGGCTCGTCCCGACCGCGGCGCGGCCTCGAGCGCCGCGCGGTGGGGACGCTCCTCTCGGCTAGGGCTATGCACCGGCTGCGGGTTCACCGAAACCATCAAATGGACTCCTTAGCGCTCGTACGCACTATAGCGGTTAGCCGGACTCCGGCCAGCCGTCCGGCTGACCGGGGGATGCGGTTGGGCAAGCGGTTGGCCGGACGGCTGGCCGTATGCCGGTTAACCGGACAGTGCGTATGAGTAACCGTCGTCGTTTGCGGTTGGATCGACTAATTTCCAAGATGGAATTTAAAGAAGTCGCAGCTATATATTATATTTATTCACGTCATATATAAAAAAGAAACAGAGAAAAAGGTACTGGGTGCATCGAAATTCATTGTAAATCATTTGTTATCATCAATAAAATGCGCGAGCGTCGGTGAACACGTACAACATCCAACCGCAACCGGCCAACCGCATAGTGCGTATAGCGACCGTCCGGCTAGCCGTCGATCGGGCCGCAGCGCTCCCAGCGACCGGAGCGGTTGGGCGGCAGCCGCATCGCAGTGTGTATAGAAACCATATTTTCATACATATTTTTGATTCCGGTCAGCAGGACGGCTGGCCGCAGTCCGGCTAACCGCATAGTGCGTACGAGCGCTTACAGTCACACCTACGAAGATCAACACTATCAATTTCATGTTATCACTTCGACTGCCCACATTCAAATAAATCTATCTCCCGGAAATTATGACCAATTTAATCATATTATGACTTTGTCACCATGAGTTAGTGAGGTTATCTAAATATTTTTTTTTCAGGATTAGCCAAGCAATTTGCTCAGGGCAAGGCTTATACAGAAAACCTACCGCAAGGCGAACTGTATTGACCGTACGATGATGCTGACGCCTTTTCAAACAAAATGTAGAAAACATGGCGAAATAATTTATGTGCTCTTCTCTCACATTGGTCTCTTCTACAATATGTTCACTGTCGCATACAAATATTATAATTTGTCGCACAATGCAACCGCACTAGCCCTACGGATAGCCGTGCACCAGTCAGTGTAATGAACACTAAATGGAGTTGCAATGTGACCCTCGCATCATTGGGCAAGCGCGACTTTACATAACCATAGCCGAAAGGCTTCTGTTATAGAATATACTTTTTTTTTCTTTTTTTTTATACTTACTAAAATGGAAATAGATAACCGACCGTATGCGAGTTAATTTACAATATTCTGTAACATTGAAGATCACACCCCGATTGTAGAACGTTTACATTGTGAACGTGAACGTTTACAGTGATGTGAGTGATGTGAAGATCACCGTATAATACAACATGTGGCGTTTGTGTTGCGAGCGCGTACACCGGACACCGTACACCGCACGCCCTGTATAACACGCGCACAATAAACTGGGTATTGAAGAAAATGCAAGCTTAATTATACTAAACGAACCGTTTTCAGTATTGATCTGATTAACGGAACATAATTTTTAGGAGTTGTATACCTAATAACTATCTGAACGACTGCCCTGTAAGTCGTCCCAATTACCATCAGAGACATCGCACCTATTTCGTTCGAACAACCTGGGCAAAGAGTACGATCACTGGCTTAGATATCACTTGTGAACAATATAATTTTATTTAGTTTATCGGAAAAGTGTGTGTGTACTCCCGAGCTGGGAGTTCATTACACCGCGAGTCCGCGACCGCCCGACCTCCCGAGTTTCCGACACTACGACACCGCAGCGTCTGCCCGCGCCTCCAGATGTTACTACAGATACAGATGTACAGATTTCCTCAAGTGGATATGTGCGCTAATAAATCAGTTCGGGTTCCCTCGTAAACATACTCCGAAGCTGTCAGTTAAGCAGCCGCCGGGGAATAAAGCATTCATGGCTTTTTCAACCTTTTTGCATTTTTAAAACGATGTATTGTAATTAGGGCTGATTTTTCAATCATCGAATAAACCCACGAATAACTAACTAGCAAATAACTTATCTGACTGTTTTATCGGACGAATAAAATTTTTGCATTTTTCAATGGCCAGAAATCAAGCCAATAGTTATCTGTGGGTTTTAGTCGCCAACTTCACGATAATCCTGTACGAGCGAGAGATACGCATATGTTTCTAGGTGTATTAGAAGAAGACAGAAAATGTTATGACATTCGCTTATTTGACACATTGACATTTAAACATAATCTCTATTGTCTCTATTTACAAATTACGATCAAACGATCATTCATTTCTCGTTTCACCCGTGTTGTTCGGTTTTAATAATAGCTAAGTAATTTGTTAATTATGGAATCAAAGAAGAGAGAACGTGCTGTAAATTTCAACACTGCAGAAGTTCAATTACTCGTTAATTTAGTAGAGAAACACAAACAAATCATTGAAAATAAAAAGACAGATGCAGTTACCAACAAAGATAAGGAGGTGGCTTGGAAGAAGATTGAGAGTACTTTTAACTCGTGTGGAGTAACAAATAATATACGAACGTGGAAAACATTAAAGTTAAAATACGAAGGTATAAAAAAATCGACAAAAAAGAAGTCCTCTCTAAAACGACAAGAGATGTACAGAACTGGAGGAGGACCGTCAAATGCTCCTGACTTTAATTACGTGGAAGACAAAGTCCTGAGCATCTGCTCCAATATCTCAGGGATGGAAGCGCGCCACGACAGTGATACCATTGAAAGTATGTATTAATAAGACTTGAAATAATAATATGATATCTATTTTTCTATTATGCCAGTAAACACAATATAATGTTAATTATAATTGTTTTTCAGTTATACCAATAGTACCTGAAGACATTGCGCAAAACCCCATTGAAATAAGCTCAGTAGAATTTGCCGAGCAAAATGAAGTACAAAATAACCATGCTAATATTAAAATACCAGGTGTGTATTAGTTCACATATTTTTATTTATATAATTATGAGTATACCTATACCATAATATATTGTTTTATTTATCTTCATTTAAATAATTATAATTACTCATGGTAAGGAACCAACACTAATGATTGGGACAATAATTTGATATTAAACAATTGTATATATGAGTAATCAACACATTTAAAAACATTTTTCTTCAATTCAATGTTGATGATGTATAATTAATATGAAATATTATCATTTTAGACATGGACGAGTCGCTGATTTTAGAAATAAATGAGGAAGAAAATGAATCTCTAAAAGGTACCTATTATTTTTTCTTGCAATATTAAATCTTTATTAATATTATAAATAATTAGTGTATATGTATGTGTATAACTGATGATTGATTGAAAGTTTTACTTTTTACTTTTCAGAAAATAAATGGACAAAATGGCATCCAAAGGCACTGAAAACCAAAGTGTCAAATGTTTTAAAAGCTGATACGATTACTAAATCAAGTGTCACTAGCAGACTGGACAAATTAAGTGCAGCCAGATTGGAACTGGTGCAACTGCAGATGGAAACTACAAAAAAACAACATCAGTTCTTTGAAGATCAACACAAATTGAAAATGTTACATCTTGCTAATGATGAAGCAAGAAAGCAAGCAATACATGAAGTGCTTTTGCAAAAATTAAGTGTCAATGTCAATAGCGGGTCTGCGTTAAATGAAATGTTATAAAGTTAATCTTTACTTTAAAAAACAGTTTTATTTAAAAATAACCTACTTCAGTATTCACTGGTTCATTAGGGAATTAAAATATTCTACCATAATGTTTCTGGTCAATATCAATTCTCTTTGTTCTTCTGTGGGATTGGCTATGGTGGGGTCAAACATTGGTTGTGGTGGAATATGTACTTCTGGATCATCTGGCGGTTCATCTTCATTTTTTAATCTTGCCAAGTTGTGTAATATTGCACACGCTACGATTACATCTTGTGCAAGTGGTAGCTTACATCTTAAACCAATGCTTAAAACTGGGAAGCGTCGTTTCCACACACCAAAGCATCTTTCTATGACATTTCGTGTCCGTATTTGTGATTCATTGTACAAACTCTGAGCTGGGGTACTTGGTTCTTGAAATGGTGTC
The DNA here is from genome assembly GCA_905404295.2 of Ochlodes sylvanus. NCBI lineage: Eukaryota > Metazoa > Arthropoda > Insecta > Lepidoptera > Hesperiidae > Ochlodes > Ochlodes sylvanus. The sequence continues at coordinate 10,821,410 of FR990144.1, forward strand.
AACAGGTAATTACTTTGTTCATAACCACTATCACCAAGTATAATTCCATTGCCAAAATCACCATTGTCAAAATGGAATTTCGCAGATGAATTTGCAAAAATCATACTGTCATGGCTAGAACCTGGCCAACGTGCAACTATATTTTGGAATAACAAATCAGCTGAACACATTGCCTGAACGTTAAAAGAAAAAAAACCTTTCCTGTTTCTAAATTCCTCTGCTGTGTTTCCACCGGGTGATTGAATTCTTATGTGGGTGCAATCTATGGCAGAAATTACTCTAGGAAACCTGGCTATTTTGTAAAATTCTTCTTGGGTCTTTCTTATTTCTTCACCGCCTCTGGGTAACTGAATAAATGTTGGCCTCAAAGATGCTATGGCCTGAGTAACTTTTTTAATAATACGGCACATAGTTGAGCTATGAATGCCACCAAAGTCTCCAACAGTGATATAGAAACTCCCAGTAGCAAAGAATCGTAACGAAATAAGTAGTTGCAACATGGGTGAGATACACTGATTCCTGCAACAACAATACATATTACTTGGTTATATAATGTTTTAAGGTTAAGACTATCACTATTTTACAATAATAAAAACTACACGCCACTTACCTCAATGTTTTATGCTTGATTTTATCATGTATTAGGGAAAGTAAATAATGTACCGACTCTTTTTGTAGTCTGAATCGCTGATGAAATTCTTTTGAATCCCACATGGCAAAGTGATCGGGCCTTGGTCTAATAATTCTTTGTTTTCTATCAGGATTTAAATATTCGTATATTAAAGCCTCTTCTTCAATTGCCACGTCATCAATAGTATCGAAAATATCCATAATTTTGTAGAATATTAGAAACACTAGATTAACAACCTAAGAAACGTCGACGATACTCGTATCTATGGAATAGACGTTTATCTAGCCGTCAAAGCGGCAGATAGATTTATTCTTCGGCTAGGAGCGGTATTCGCCGAATAAAGCTTAACTGACGATTGAAAAATGCAATATTTTGCTATCTGTCGAATAAACAGATAGATAGTGTATCCCTCTGTTTATCTGAGGATTGAAAAATCGGCCCTTAGTATGTTACGGTTTTATTCAACGGATATATTGTACATTGTTCAATACATACATCATTATTATTTTATAATCAATTTAATAACTTGCTTATTAAAAGCTCTGTTGCATACATACATTCATTGCACGATACAGCTTTAAAGTAAAGTGTAACTAACTACACTTTTTTAAAGATTAGTTTTTTAAAGTAAGATAAGTTTTCTAAAGATTTCACGAATTAATGTAGTCAATTTTGATTTAACTGTACAAATTACATTAGATTATATCAAGTACCACATCTAAATAGATAGGTAAGTCCACGTACCTACCGCTGGCATTTCCATGAATGCAGTGCATAGACAGGTTACGTACCTGATGATATCAACGGGCGCCGTCTAGTAGGTATGTTAAGATTGTTAAGTTACCGAGTCATCGTCAGACGAAACTTATTGTACGAAGCGGCGCCACGTCGCTATAAATAGCCGAATCATCTGCAACACGCGAACCATTACATCTTTATCACGACACAGTGTAAACAGAGGATGAAAAAATTCAACGCGCGATAGATTAAACGTCCGAAGGTCATTTTTTGTTGAATTAGACTGTGCACGAGATGGTTCGCGGGCATTGTGGCCATATCCATCGTATCCATCCACAGTGTTGCCAGATGCCATAAACCATTTATCTGTATTAGAAACGGCTAAAATCTGTATAAAATCTGTATGCCTATTTTAACTCAAAATCTGTTTAAAATCTGTATTAAAAAAAATTAAATGTGGCACTCGGAGACTGCCGCGGTAAAGCTATTGCATAGCATTTTTTATCAACTTATGCAATTATAATTATTAGAAGTTATATAGTTATATCAGAACAGCGCCATCTAGTTTGTAGAAAACATACGTACCATACCTTAGTATTAAGGTATTAAATGGCGCTGATTGGGGGTGGTGCATTATTATCCCCTACCAGCGCCATCTACGTACTGTGCAGTGAACAATTATTCATTAGGTTAGATGGGTCCATTTATCGATGGAGGAAGGCTGGCTGAGCTGGTAGTTCACTCGCAGTATACTAGATGGCGCTGAGTAGTAAAACGCTGTAATTCTGAATCACGCTGGTGAGGTTTTTTGTAATATCTATAAGTATCCAGCATTAACATTCAATAAATGACTTGACTTGACTTGTACTGAAGAAGTGTTTCTTTAATCTTTATTGTGCTTGCCTACTCGTTCAACGAAACTACTCTTGGGACCGCCGAGTGGTCGGTAATTTTAGCTATTAGTTGAATATGGTCCACAGACTAGGTAGGAATATGGTCATTTTATCAATAGAGTAAAAATTCTGTATAAAAATCTGTATCCAGTGAAAATCTGTATCACACATCGAAAATCTGTATAAATACGGAGAAATCTGTATATATGGCAACGCTGTCCATCCATACAGAAAGAAATGGGTCGTATCGTAGTAGATTCCGATATCTCGTTACTCCGTATTGTGAGGTGGCGATAGTGCGGCGGCGGGAGCGGGGCGGGGGACGGCGGCCGTCATTCATACCGAACATTATTTACATTCTTTAGCATAACCTGTCGGAGAAGCCGCCGTGCCCTTGCGTTAGATAACTCGCGACACTTGTACACCTCCAAATATCAAGCCTACAACATTTCTGAACTGAAATGCGCTTATCGTAAAATATTTCTTCGGTCTATGACGTAATTTGCAGACTACGTCATTAGGTCACTCGAAAGCACGCCTTTAAATTATGTCGTGAGTGCTCCAAAACCTGCCAAATGTACTTAGAATACTAGATTACTGTACTGTACGCATAGCCGCATAGCTTGCCCTGGAACGTCCGAGCGACGCCGCTACGGCTATAGATTATGATTTCTCTTATGGAATACATAATTAAGCATTCGTAATAGTAATGAAGTAGATTGAATGTATACGCTTTAACCTAAAGTGGTTTTATATCTCGGCTACTTGCGGGTTGCGGGCGTGGCGGCAAATAGCGGGTGGCGCCCCTGCTTTTGTAAAAATTAAAAAAAATATTAATTACTTGTACGTGACAAAATAAGCCATTCAGGCTGGGATTATAGTAGCATGGCCGGCAACCGGCAACCAGACATGCATGATAGGTACAACCATATAGAGGTAGCGGCTGCGACGGAACTAAACTGGACGATGTCAGCGATACATCTCAACAACCTCCAACAGGGCCGATCTCGCGCTATTCTATTCGCGCCTGTCCTATGGGACTTATGGAGCTTCTAAAATTTTATATAACAATAAACTACATACCTATGTTATATAAAAGCAATGGTTATTTTGTTAATTTTCTGTAGAAGCGACGACGCGCGACGTTACAAATATTATGTACTTCGCTATGTCTGGTGCAGCGGTCGCGGGGTGTTCACTGTTCAGGGGGGCGCGGAGACGAGTGACAGTTTATTTATAACCGGTGGATGTCGCCGGGCGCCCGGCGGCAAGGGATGGACTCCGCCGCTCCACGTGCGCGCGCTTCCGGAACCGCGCGGATGCGGGAACAGTTATCCGTCCGCGGCGTCGCGCGCGCGCTGCCCGCTTACCTAAACCGCATACATAAGCTAGCTACTAGCTAACGAGCCCAACGAACTAACAACGCTTGTCGGAACACACGAACAACGTTTGTATTTGTACGATGACCCTCCTGCGGAACTACCGAAACCATATACATAATTATGTATTTTGATTTGCTGTCTTATGTCTTTTTGATTTCGTCGTCGTGATATATTTGAGGTACCGAGGTCAAATAGCTGTAAAGTATACAGCTAGTGCAAATATTGACTTCAAAGATTCCGAGTCGCGAGTGGCATGGACAACACAAAATACCCATCACTAACACCCGTGACCAGAAAACAAACATTTATCTGTCACATAAACATCTGCCACCGCCGGGAATAGAACCCGGGAAGAAATTGCGGACTCTTGTGACATTGGCGCAATAAGTACGAGCTAAATACGAGCACGCTGGCATGTACAGTCTGGCCGGACAGCAGTGAGCAGTGACGACTCTGACTGACTGTTGTGTAGTCAGTACAGTGTTGTCCGCTGGACCGCTGGCCCGCTGCACAGCAGTGCAGTGCAGTCGCTGTGCCCAGCTGCTCTCACGATGTGGTCTGATCACACCACACGTCTGAGATATAATACGGTGCGAGGTAACTGAATCGAGAGACAACAACTTTGGTATTTTATTTTTTATTTTTTACATAATTATGATAAGTTAATGCTTGACAACAATCCCAACTGATGGTAAGTGGCCATGAATAACGATGCGATTGCCAAAACGCTACGATAAACTCAATACTCACAATCAGTTAAAAAAGAAGTTATTCTGTACCTGTGTTCTGTATTATAAACACGATATGTATTTACGAAGACAAAAATAATACAATTCCAGCCCTATCAAAGAAAACCTCTACACATCGACTTCTCAATAGACAATAAACCGATAGAAATAGTTGATAACGTGCGACTCCTAGGGCTTACTATCGATTCAAACCTGAATTGGAAAACACACATCCATAACGTGTCAAACAAACTAGCCAAATTTACTTACGCACTTCACAACCTAAAAAGAGTAACAGATCTAAAATCAGCAACAGCAGCATACTACTCCTATGCTCACGCCTGGCTTCTATACGGCATAGTACTTTGGGGTAACAGCACGGACGTAAGCAAGTTATTTGTATTGCAAAAAAAATGTATAAGAATATAAGCTAATATTAATAATATGGAAAGTTGCAGAAAGTATTTTATCGAATTCAAGATCCTTACACTAACGTCGATGTACATCTTAGAATCATGCAAATTTGTACGAAAACAACACACAATTTACACTGTCCAACGACAACGATTCCAAAAGACGTCATAAAAACAAGCTAGTACTGCCGAGATCCAACTTAACATTACACAGCTCTGGTCCCTACTCGATGTGTGACAAAATACCAAAAGAGATTCAAGAGATAGAATCCTTGACAAAATTTATAGAAAAATTAAAAAACTTCCTAATCAATAAATGCTACTACGCCCTAAAAGAATTCATGGATCGACAATTTAGTTATAAGTACCTATTTATAAGTAACATTTTTCTTTGGTATTGGAAAATCAACCCGAGTAAGTAGATAAAGAGTAAACTTGAAACAGCATAACCATCGTAGGTACAGTAAATAAATCAACCAGAGTTGAATAACATGATTACGACCAAAACGATGGAAGTGGAACACGTGGGGAGGCCGGGGTGCACTGGGCCCCGGGGGCACCTGTCTAAACATCACCGCATCATAAAAAGCAGATGAGGCGAGGAGGCGTCACAAGTCAAGTAATGCGTCCTGCACTAATCTCCGCCGCCCGTTAATGCGGACCGCACGGAGCGTCTCATTGTGCTCAGCGCTCAGCGCTCAGCGCTCACAGTGTCAGCACCCCGCAGGACTCTGACGGCGACGTCGCACTTTTATTGTCTCGACTAACTCTGAACTAATATTCAAATCGATGACACTCTTCACCGATTAAATACAAAGGTATACAATCTATGTGGAGCATTTCGTCATTTTCGGTATGTGTTACTGTGTCTGCAATGCATATAAAGTGCTCTCCAATGACACGAACACATTATGAGTGGCAGCTGCATGCGGACCTACTAGAGGTGGCCGCGTAGTTGTACCCTCACCGCGTCGTTGCGGCACCGATAGCAACATCATCACAAAAATACCCAATGTTAATCATAACCTGGATCTGATTACAAACAAATTCAGTCTTATCAAATAACGCTGCATGGGCACATCAGTTTATCTATACCAGACATAACTCTATCGTAATTAAATGTACGGAACACTAATAAAATAAAAACATTTCTAAATGTGCTTCAAATGAAAAATATGTTCGACGTTACCAGTATATTTATTTACAGAATACGCGAAGCGAAGGTTAAGAAGCATCGTTATGATTATAACAACAATCATTCGCCTGTTACAGTCGCGGAAGAAATAAATATAATTATTGTGATTAACAAGAACTCACGATGATTATGATTAAGGCTTACAATGAATATCGTACAAAGTCCCTAACATTGCCTCACGAATACACAGCCGGCGCCAGCGCAACTACGCTGAATGCCCTATCTATATCTCACCTTGCCTACACCTACTGATGAATCTGATGATGAGATCTGTAACGTTGACAAATGGTGACAACACTGCCGAGTCCGGAAATAACCACTTTACAGTTAGTGGGCCAGTCGTCACTCGCAAACCACAATCGAGCCGGAACGAATATGGGCTCGCCTGCAAAAACTAGCCGGACGGGGCTCGCCCTTAAAATCATATGCAGCATGTCCCCAATGGACTTATAAGTGCAAGCGGCGGAGACCGGGGGACCGACAGAAACTCTCTCTGTGCGCCGACTGCGACATAAACAAACGGACAGTGTGGCCGTTGTGAGACCGGCCGACGACGTGTTCACTGTCGACCTGATACGTATCTACAACCCGAGTAGAACAACGAGCTCACCTGACCTGTCGCCGGTGGCCGCTGCGCCATCATTGGCATCAATGAACCAGTGCTGCATCCTCTTATGACTTACTTCCCTCTATGTACCTAAGTCAAATTAGCACAGATAACAAACAAGATGTATCCCAAACTTCGTTTAATTATTGAACGGTGCCAACCAAGGTTATATGACTTTCATCGCAATGTGAGGCACGTAGCACTGGGAAGTGCGGTCGGGGCCTAAGTTCGCGCCTATCGTTAAATTGTATTCATCTACGGCTTTGCGCTCTAAAGTGGTGGAAGAAATTAGTGGCGTGACATCACCCGGTAATTGCCTAGCGCGGCCACAACGCGGCTCGGCGCACAGCCATGGCCGCTTGTTGCTCATAGCATTTCTATCGATCTTATTTTAAAAAAATCAAAATTTGTTTAATTGTGACGTGCTATAAGTGAACCCTTCAAAGAATTGGTTAGATGTTATAACTATTGTTTGACCGATGCAGCGAACTTTAGTTCTAACTCTTGCTAATATTCCTCGTCCCATCCAGTCCCAATAGCCCAGTCATATTAGGGCTTTCACCTCGGAATGAAAGATAATAAGCTGCAAATTGGTATGAACCTTTGTTTTGTCATTCTAAATATTGTCTCAAAAGTCACAATCGTTATCGTGTCCGCGTCTCAAGATATTCAAGGTCAAAGGTCACAAAAATCGGTTTTTCGCGAATATCTGGCTTCCTATCGGTTAAATGAGATTTGCATTTATTATAAAAGTTGTAGGCTATAAAATTCCCTACAACTTTTGTTTAAACTTTTTTTTCATACGACCAACCGTTTTGAAGGTAGAGCGCGAAGTGCACATCGTACAGTCATATACGGCCTAATGCAAGGTCAATCGTGAGTTATGGTTATCAGTACGTTATAAAGTCAATTATTTACTTGGAAATTATAATTATTAAACAATGCCTATTATTTATGTACTAACTATTAATTATTTATATTTAATTAAAGTAAGTAACTTGATTATTTATATATAATTATTCATATTTAACTATTTAAGTATAAAATATTATTAATTCTGGATTATATATTTTAGTTTTATTTTAAGTTAAAATGATAGTAAGAGTATATATTTTACACATATTTTTATTTATTATTAAATACGGCATAATATACATTTATCAAAATGTGAGTTCAAATATCAAAAGTATCTTTGTTGATTTTAATTGTAATGAAATTGGAAATGGAAGCTAATTATCTTCTTCTTCTTCGTCGTCTTCTTCTTCTTGTCGCTCAAAAATGTTCGATTCATTGTCATCATCCTCATTATCTGTCATGTTCATCTCCAAACCTTCCAGAATATCGGGATCATATGTATTTTCTTCATCGGGATTACTTGGATACAGTGAAGCGTTGAGGCAAGCTTGTCCGTTGCACTGGCCGCAAGCTAAAGAACATTGTAGCCCTGATTTTCTGCATCCACAGCGGGAACCACAACCATTTTTGCAATTGCAAAATATTACGTTTAGTAGTTCGGCTGGTGCTGGAGGTAATAACGTTCGTATGGGCTCCAGGATTTCATTTTCAAGCATCTAGCCCCATTCTTGAGGTTCTAAGTCCTTCCCTAACCACGTTTGAATCTGGTAGTAGACACGTTTTATGTGTTGATGAGCAGCTACACTTGTTGGTGGAAGTGTTGACAGTTGTACAGGTTTATTTAGTTTTGTAAATTTGATGAATTGCGTGTAGCGGAAATGATAACCATAACCATAACTCACGATTGACCTTGCATTAGGCCGTATATGACTGTACGATGTGCACTTCGCGCTCTACCTTCAAAACGGTTGGTCGTATGAAAAAAAAGTTAAAACAAAAGTTGTAGGGAATTTTATAGCCTACAACTTTTATAATAAATGCAAATCTCATTTAACCGATAGGAAGCCAGATATTCGCGAAAAACCGATTTTTGTGACCTTTGACCTTGAATATCTTGAGACGCGGACACGATAACGATTGTGACTTTTGAGACAACATTTAGAATGACAAAACAAAGGTTCATACCAATTTGCAGCTTATTATCTTTCATTCCGAGGTTGACCCCTTTTTTTACCTAATATGACTGGGCTACAATCTCATTTTCTCCCAAGTTAAAATGTGTCTGTGTCTTTTTCATTTCCGTTTCGTTTCATTTGCGCGTTATTTCTGTTTCATCTATTTCGAAATCACAACGATACTATAGAAGTTTTCACTTTAAAAAGCTTTTCTTAGTAAGACCGTCTTTAAATTATTCCTAATAATAAATTAGTTACCGATAAATTCAAACAGACTACTTAATTAGCAAAATAAACACGCATTAAGGCGCGTAAGAGCGAAACTCGGTCAGATATAGCGTTTTTATTATGAAAAGAGAATAATTGTCTGTATTTGTCTGAATAGTATCTGCGATTTTTGAATAGGCCGTTTTTTTATTAAGCATGCGCTTTGTAGCTGATTACGAAATTATTGTTTTCGTAATCGACAAAACTGGACTAAACCAAAATGATAACAGTTAACTAGAACTTACTGATCTATGTCGGCTTTGCAGCGCGATATACCTACTTACGCAGATTACTAACAGGGTCCTTATTATAATATATACTAACAGGGTGTTATAATAAAACCATAAGATCGCACTTCTTAATAAATAGGGTCCCAATCCCAATATTAATCTCGCAGGTGAATATAAATTCAAAATGACGTATAATAAAAAGCTTAAGTTGGAGAAAAAATCCTGAACTAACCTATTACATTAGAATATTCACATGATAGCAAATGATCTTCACTCAACATACTCTACATAACATAATTAATGCCACATATTTTTTTCACAGGAATTTTATTATTGAGTGAGGTAAGTTAACATGTAATGCAATAAAGAAGAGAGGTGGCAGTGGCCAGCATTTCATTAAGATAAGCCAGTTCCTGAAGAATATGATCTGTTGAAAGGTGAGGCAGCTAAGATTTCATACTCGGCAGCTTTCTTCAGCACAACTGGTGCATGACACGGCATGCTCCGCTCCACACCAATGTAATGTATATTGAGTTTTCCTTTTGCAATCATTTTCAACATTTCACACTTTACAAAATTTTCTTTCTATTTGAGTTCTACCTATATCGTCATCCAATAGTTGGCACCTCTTTTCTTTATTTAAGCAATTATGTTATGTTTAAGGCTACTGCACATTCTCAGCAACACTATGGGTTGACTGACAGGGAATTTTTGGAACGAAGTTCCTTATCGCACGTTGCGAAAGTGGGCTAGACGGAATTCATACGAAAAGTTGTAACGAAAAATTCATACGAAAACTGACTACTGCAAAGTTGTAACAACACTTTTTGCTATAGTAAGCTATAAGTAGTAAGCTATTGTTAATCGAAAGGAACTTCGTTCCATCCGGGTGTCCCTTGACACCTCTCAAGTTTTTATGTATTATATTGGTTTGTACACTAATGCAAAATTTTAAAAAATAAATTTTAATCTTATACACAACTTGATAACAAAAATAAGTTACTAATAAATAAATTGGGGCACAACATGACGTAGTGTTTAGAAATTCACTTGGACGCACAGTTAAAGTAACCTTGTCATTAAAAAGTGATTTTACCCACAGATATAAAAGAAATGCAACAAAACAGAAAATTGCAGTTTATGTAAGTATACAATAGTAAACCTGACGTTACTTTGATTCAGAAGACCTTTCCCTTAGTACCCACACTGGAAAATTGTTATATGTTGTACAATATGGACTATTTTTGTAACCAGTTGTAACTGACAAAACTTTTTTATTTATGAAACTATGTAAATGAAACAAACAAAGTTTTCAGTGAAACTTACCACAATACAATTGTGGAAACCACACCCAAATCTGAGATAAGTGCACGCAAACATACAGACAAAAATCAATCATTGGTTTGGGTTCTAATGTGTTAATATAGGCCCCCGATAATTTTCTCATATATTGATTTTAACAAATAATTTTATCATTGACAACCCCTAGCCTAATTAGTAATGACCCTGCCTGCGTAGCAAGGAGTCCCGAGTTTGATGCCCAGCCTGGGCATATTGTTATGTGACAGTTAAATGTTTGTTTTTGGGTCATGGGTGTTAGTGATAATAATTTGTGTTACAGACAGCCACCACTTACATAATTTTATTTTATTTTTTGGTTTAGTTTATTTGAGAAAACCTGGATTTATTGATGGTTGTATCTAATTATAGATCCCATAACAATGATTTTTAGAATATTTGCATTTGTTACTTTATCTATTTGCTTGTTTGCCACTAATCTCAGAAATTACTTAACTGAATTACATATGGTTTTCACAAATATATCATATGTCAAACCATTCTACGCCAGTCTGAAGTTGGGCTATCGGATATTGTGCACAGGTACAGTACTTTAGAGAGATATAGCCACAAACGCTGAGTGTGTGACTGAAACAAACAATGCTCAAAGTGACACCCCGCGCGTCTTGCCACCATTTCGACCCTAAAATTGACTTCTATGCAGCAATCTGAAAAAATTTCTGACCGGCCTAGAACCGCCGGCCATACTATAATTTATTGTAGGAAGATTGAGGTAACATTTAGAGTTTGTTTAATTCCAATCGGATCACAGGAAAAAAATATGTCAATTTAAAGAGGCCCATATAATCTACTTGCCATAAATTAAGTTGATAGTTAAATTATTTTAATTGCTATTTGATAACGTAAAGAATAAATTTAAGGAAGCAAAGCGATGGGGGGTTAACTAGTTAAGAATGCAACTACCATATCCAAGATATATAAGTCATTTCTTCTTATATATAAAAATGAATCGCTGATTTTGTTGCTAATCGCAAATCTCGAGAACAGCAGAACCGATTTCACTAATTCTTTTTTTATAGTATTCCTTAAAGTACGAGGATGGTTCTTACGGAGAGAAAAATTTAAAAAATTGCCTTAAAAAGTCTAAAAACAACACTTTTCTATATTCCCATACAAAAGATTCGAAATAATACATGAGTCAATTTGAACTTTAATACAGTGGAGGGGTTCGAGAAGGTGTCCCGAATAGCAGAATAAGTATTAAAAGAAATAAAAATTAAAGAATGCACTGTTATGCGGTACGAAGTTCGGCGGGTCAGCTAGTTGTATGTAAATAAAGTTAAGAGTTAATATTGTAGCATAACTGAATAACTTTATCACACTATTGGATAATCTCTCGCGCTAGAGGAAAGCTCGCTCCAATTTTATCAGGCGCCATATAGACACGAGATAAGATAGCACCGCGGACGAACTGCTTGGATTCCCGCGTGTGATTAAATCTAGGTATAGTATAATTTAGCGGCGCATTGCTCAAATGCATCATGACTCGAACGAATCCTACACTTAGTCAAGGTCTCAGTTATAACTTAACGTTAAGAACCACGCGACACCTCGCCTCCGTCTCTCTCGGGACACTCACCCACACAACTTGACTCCATTTTCTTCCACTTATCTTTTCGATAATCCGCTTACGATCAAATTTCTGTAAAGATCCGAAATATCTTAGACATGACAACACGACGCGGCGCGTACCGCCACTCCCGACAAGAAACTTTGTCCAAACTTTTCAACTTGCACAATTACTTAACCCGACCCTCTCGGGGGCAGTGAGAGCTCTATCACAACCGATTCCGACCACTTTTTACCTTCACTAACTACATAGCCACAAAAAACAACACAAAAAAGTTGAAAACCATTATTTTATGGATATTAGCGAAATAAAGTACAAACAACTTCAAACAACTCCGATGACACAGACAACAAACAAGCCGCGCACGACGTTCCGAATCCGACATTTGACTGACTGAGTCTGACTGACTGACTGACACTGAGTTGATGAGTTCACTCATTCAGTCATTCACTGATCAAGTGATCACATCACATCACAGAGTAAGTAAGTGACTGTCTGACTGAGACTGACGCATACCACAGAGTACTTTTGACGCATACATAGCATGCCAATTGCCATAGATAGAGCAACTGCAAAAAAACTACTAATTGCATTGCTAAAGATGCTACTATTGTTAAGTTAAATAATTGTATTCATATGACACCAAGTGCATACTTGAATGTATCTCTTCTATTGAGTACATTATAATTAATAATTTACAAATAATTAACAAGTATTGTATTTAGAAAGATTACTTTACTTACTTTTGCTGTAGTTTAAATGTGTCTCATATGGCGCGAAAGCATACGCCGGTACATCGCCAACTTCAACAATCCACTTGATTTTTCGTTGCACCAGTAATGGCGACTGTGACGCCATCTTCTTAACTATTCACACACTACATCGCTCGTAACTACTTTACACGTAAAATGTTCTGCAGTCTCGCTAGATGCCACTTTTTGAACTTTAAAAAAAATAGTTTCGGAGGCCGAATGCGCACGCGCATGCTAAGGTGTTCACAATATTATTAACATTCCTGTGCAATACTTTACTTGATTTCTTGAAATTGCTTGTAAGATAAAATTAATACATTTTTTTAACATTATCTTGAGGATATCATTTAAGATCTGACAATATCGAAAGTGTCAGGTATAGCAAATGTTGAGGAATAATCATCATTCATAATATCAGAAAATATAATGTTGGAAATGATTTGGCTAAAAGATAAATAATTTACTTAATAAATAAATGATGTCACCTGTACGAAAAGTATGTGTACTACACATTATAGAAAAAGAAATACCTAGGTACTAAAAAAGATACTATACCTACCTACTTTAACTGCAAATTAATTGTGAGCTGTGACCAAACGTAGGTACCTAGGTAGGTAGGTACTCACTTAAACTTTCCTTTTTGTTATGAATACCATAAAAATTAAAACATTAAACGACGATTAAAATTAAACGTGTTTGTATTTTTTCCTACTACTAAGTATGCTTGTACAGTAGTTATAGGTATGTCGTTAATATGTTGACCCAGTGGCCAGAGCTAGGTTTGTGATATAATTGATGTCTCACAACGATGATTGACCTAACGATTAAATTAATGAGTTACGACAAAATACTAGTTGATAAGGAATTGTGCGACAATGGAGAAGGCAAAAGGGTCAAAATATTACTATCAAATACACCTAAAATCCGAGCTTAGGTCATATACATTACATAACTTTTTATTTCACTTCAATACATGCAGTATTTCCGAAGTTATAAAGACGAGAAGTTCAAGCCCTTTTTTGAATTTCCGCGCTTACGCTATGACGTCACGACGTGGCTCGGCCGCGAGCACGATACGGCGAAAGTATAGAAAATATGGGTCTATGCAGTTCAAAAATCTATAACTTTCTTATTTCTATAGATACAGACTTGAAATTTTGCATAGATGTAGTAGATAGTATGTGAATTATATATGTTATTTTATTATTGATAACTAAGGTTTGCTCGCGGCTTTACTTGAGTTTAAATTAACATTTCGGTCAAAAATCCCTATCAACTACGCGCGACTACCGAGAGATGACGTCATCGAGTAGTGACCGCCCGCCTGCGTTTTTAAAAAAACCAACGGCCGTAAATACGCACTTTGATCGTTAATATCTCAGCCATTTATTGAGATATGGAAAAAGTAAAAACACAGTTTTTCTTGTAATTTTTTATAGATTTATTTGACGTGTAAAAAAAAATTCGTTTGCCTGGTCCATTACCAGTTATTCTATTATACATTATCTAATATATTTTAATACCTATTTATGTAATTTTAAAATCACGTATTAATTAATGTTTTTAAACAATGTCGCTCTAATTTTGAACAATAGAGTCCCGAGTTCTGTGATGTACCTACTGTCGAAGAACTGTGCTTACAATGGATTAGATTACTTTTGCACAAGGTGTTATTACGACCTTTTACTTTATTTACCTATCACAAGAATAACGTAACACAATTATATTAATTATCATGTTTTGTGAAGTATGACGCATCTTCAAGAGTAGACGGTAGACCGGTGTGTTTGAGTCATTATAAAAGGTTCACTTTCGCCGAGCGCGGTTATGCTGGCGGGTTTATTTATTCTATTTTATTTGGTGCTATCTCGGTTATTTCGAGGCGGCCGCGTGGTTCACCTTGAAACGCGGCTTCGACTCCTCGACCCGATGCTAAGGGCCAGCCACATGCTCGCGCTCTACCAGTTCCGTACGATGAACTATTTGCATGGCACTCTCTGCTGCCAGCGATACCTACTTGCAACTAGTTTTAAGTACTTGTACATGTTTATAGGTCCATGCGATAGTTAGTCTCAGATCCCACTGCGCGATGAAATGGTTTTTTGTAGACAATTAATTGCGAATGGATATCATAATTGGCATATTATATGTGGTTTCGAAACACACAGCATTTGTTTGAAGAAGCATCTGCAGATTATACCTTTAATTAAACAAAATTCATACCTTTTTCCTCTTCATTATCTGTTACCTGTCACTTTCACATACAGCAGTGCGCGGCCAATTTATCAAGAGCCAAGCCTGACAGCTAATGTCAAGTCATAGCGTTTGTAGATTTACCGCGAAAAACTGACCCTTTTTTCTCAATTCAATAAGTTTTGAAAAATTCGCGATAAAATGAGTGTTCAAAGTGTTCAAACCTCACGAGAGAGCAGTAAAGACGGCGCTGTCGCTGTTAGTGATCAGTCGGATGTCGATGCTTCGGATGGAGATCGCACATCTCGACCCCAGCCTAGTATGTCTAGGACTGCTTGCGAGTCTTCCTCATCCTCGGAGGATGAGGCGGGCATCGCCTCACCACCACCTAATAAACGCCGTAAGTACAATAAACGCATACCAAGTGATCCGCGAATTGACTCCCTAATTAATCAAGTCAATTACATTTCGGGATATTTGACACAGATACCTAATTATATTATGTCAGTTAATCAAAATTTGCAGGCCCCTACCCTTTCCAGCCCTGCTAATACTGTGGAACAACCTAGCACGTCCCAGTCTCAATATTTGATTAACCCGATTAGCAACCCCGTAAACTTTCAGTTAGGTGATTTTCACACGGATTTTGATGAAAAGAAAGTTATTCCACCTGCTAAGAAAGAACGACTTGACAGGGTCAACCAACTTCAGCATTTTAATTCTCAGGCATGGAAAGGTTTGCGTTATAAGTCACTATTGCAGGGATATGCAGCCACCCCTGGTTTTGTTTCTCTTAAAGTAAATGAGGAATTATGTCATTTTAATAAAACTAGAGACTTCTTAGAATCTGCGGAGAACATGTTAGCAGGATTAACTAATGCAGAATTACACCGTCAAGAATTATTAAGGCAAGGTTTACAGGATTTACTTAACTGGGCAGGAGAACACCCAAGCGAGTTAAACCCTGCGTCTCTGTTTGATAAGGTATCAAGTCTCTTAGGTGTGGGTTCTCCTCTTCATAAGTGTTCAGAGAATATTATGCAAATAATTTGTGGGAGAAGAGGAGAATGTATAGAAATTAGAAGAGGGAGGATTATTAAAGAAATAAATAGCCCTGTAATTAAGTCTACCTTAAAGGACATTCCACCAAGTGCTGAATACCTTTTTAGTCGGGAGGCTTTAAATCCTTTTATCCAATCACTCGGAGGCACACAGACATGGCTAAACCAGCCAGAATATATTAAACCAAAAGGATCGGGAAGAGAGAGGACCTCATCAAGTTACAGAATTGATAGGAGACCCCAGGGATCACACATTATGAATAAAACTTCTAGACCCGATCAAAAAGGTAAACAGAACAATTTTCAGTCATCTCAGAAACGTACATTTCGAGGGTACACCAAAACTAAAAATAGTGGCAACCAAAGTGTCAAACAAAAATGACTATATGGCGGTGAGTCAGCAAGTTTTCAAGGGGGGATGTTTGAAGGATCATGTACAGGCATGGAAGGAGCTTGGTGCAAACAAATATATCTTGAACATAATTTCCAAGGGGCGCATACCCTTCAAGATGAAACCACCACTCCGGATTTTAACACCTGGCTTGTTAAACAAATACAGTACAAAAACCTCCGTAGAGATGACAAAAATGATCCAAGATCTAAAGCAAAAAGGAATTTTGGAAATACCCCCAGTTTTGAATGCAGGTTTCCTATCGAAAATGTTTTTAGTAAAAAAGCAGGATGGTGGAGTGCGTCCCATCTTCGACCTGAGAGGATTAAACAAGCACATTGTGACAAAGCATTTTCAGCTAATATCACAGGCAAATGTGGCAGAGTTCCTGCAGCAGAACGATTGGATGGTGAAAATAGATATCCAGCAGGCTTATTTTCATCTGCCAATAGCGGAATCGCACCGTCGATTTCTAAGAGTACTCTACGACAATCAGGTACTTCAGCTAACTGCTCTGCCTTTTGGCCTGTGTTCAGCCCCCCGGACTTTTGCCAGCCTGTCCAATTGGGTTGCAGAGACCTTGCGTTCCAGAGGCATACGCCTATTAATATATCTAGACGATTATATTCTAGCAAATCAGGACCAAAACAAGTTACAGAATCAAGTCTCGGAGACTTTAGAGATTCTGCAGAAACTAGGTTGGCATGTAAATTACCAGAAGTCAGTATTAAAACCAATCCAGGAACTGGAATATCTAGGTCTTGTGTGGAATACAAAGACATGCACCATGACTTTACCTTCAAAGAAGGTAGTAAAAATAAAAACCATGATAACTGGCATTTTAAAGAAGGCATATTGCACACTCCGGGAAACTCAGAGGTTACTGGGATTCCTGAACTTTGCGAACCTGACAACTCCGAAAGGACGCTTACACTGTCGACACACGCAGAGGTTTTTACGGGGTTTCAACCGTCAAAGACTGAAGCAGAAAAGAGAACTGCCGACCCCAGTGCTACAAGACCTAATTTGGTGGAAAAGTGCTGTAGACCACAGTACGGTAGTCATGCACAAAACCGAAATCACTCATTTCTTAACCACAGACGCATCGGATGCGGGCTGGGGTGCTCACCTCAACGGAACGTATGTGAGGGGCACATGGTTACATCACCAAAAACGTTGGCACTCAAACCTAAAGGAGTTGTTTGCTGTCCACGGAGTCATAAGTCGTCACCGAAAAATTCTAAAAGATGCACACATCTTAGTACAGTCAGACAATGTAACACTCCTGGCGTACATCAGGAACGAAGGGGGTACTCGATCCCTAGCTCTTCTGGAGCTGACATCAAAGCTTCTGGAGTTGACGGAGCGACTGAATATCACTCTTTCGGCGGCGTACCTCCCGGGGAGGTACAACGGCATAGCCGACCGCCTATCCCGAGATCGACCAGTGCCGGAATGGCACTTGTTGCCCCCGGCTTCGGAAGCCGTATTCAATGTATGGGGCGTACCAGAAGTCGACTTGTTCGCGTCACGGGCAAGCGCAGTCGTAGACCGTTACGTAACTTGGGACTCAAGAGATGGATCAGCCATTTTTTGCGACGCCTTCAGTCGTCCTTGGAGCTTCGGTCTAGCCTGGGTCTTTCCACCGCCCAACCTAATGCCAATGGTGTTGCGCCACCTCAATGCAGCAGTAGGAGTGTACATTGTAATAGCCCCACGTTGGACACAATGCTTTTGGCTGGCAGACTTGATGGAGAGAGCATTAGCAGAACCAATTCCAATACAGAATCTGCACAACTACTTAATAGACCTGACAACAGGCAGAACTCCCCCTCAAGTGCACCAATTGGAGCTTTTAGCGTGGAAAGTTGGGGGTGGGCCAATCAAGTAGCTCATTGGTCTATAGAAGAAAAGAATCTACTAAAGACAAGCTGGCGGGATTCAACTCTAATAACCTATAAGGCCCCCATCAGACGATGGGTTTCATGGTGTGAGCTTAACAATATTAACCCTCGGACACCAAATGGTAATGATGTGGCTAGATTTTTAGCAAAGTTATGTCTTGAAGACAAGCTGGCCTATCGTACTATCCTCCTACATAAATCTGCAATTTCTACATATACAGCAGGAAATACAGAAGACATTACGAAGAATTTCTTTGTCCACCAGGTTTTAAAAGCTGTATCTTTAGTAAAGCCTCCAGAAAAGAAGATTCAAATCTGGGATACAAAGTTAATTTTTGACTGGCTCAAGAAGAGTCCTATGTCAGAGTCACTATTTGATATATCTAGAAGAACCGCAATCATCTTATTACTAGCCTCCGGTCGAAGAATCCACGACCTTACACTACTGGAAGTATCAAGCGAAAGTTTAATAATGAATAACACCAATAATGATATAACTTTGTGGCCTAGATTCGGTTCTAAAACTGATAGTGCTAATAGGAGACAATCTGGGTGGTTGTTAAAGCAACATCCGGATGGATATTTATGTCCAGTAAAGCATATAAAGAAATTAGTTAAGGCAACAGAGATTAGGAGGTCTGAAGGAATAGATTTAAAAACATTATTTATATCAATTAAGGGTACTATTAAACCAGCTACTCAAACTTTAATATCAGGATGGATAAGAACCATTTTTAAAGAAATTGGTATAGATGCATCGCCAGGCAGCGTGCGTTCCGCCGTTGCCTCAAGGAGTTGGTTAGAGAACAGACCAGTAGAGGAGATTTTGAAAAGAGCCAATTGGAAAAGTTCCCAGACTTTTAGGAATTTTTATTGCCGTATAGTAGAGGACAATAATGGACATAGGAGCGAAGACAAATTAGTGAATAATTTTATAAACATATAGCATACATGCTGTACTATTTATGTTGTGATTATTTTCATTTCATTTCATTGTTTTTATCTCATTATTATTATCTCCTTTTATTTTTCAAGTATGACTTTGAAAATTTGTTATTTGGTGATTAATTTTTAATAATTATAATGTTTCGACTCATAGAGTCTTTAGAAGTTTAATCTTAAAGTTCTTTTTATTTTTTCAGAATTATAAGATGTGTTATATGAAACTAGATCCAGTTTTATTTTAATTCACATAGCGTTTGTACCCTTTCACCAGCAGATAACAAACAGGTCTTCAAACAAATGCTGTGTGTTTCGAAACCACATATAATAAAGCCGTTTTGCAATAAAACAAAACGGTTATTATGTGTGTGGAGAAACACACAGCATTTGAGCAAGGTTCTTGCTGGTGTTTTGAGAGAAGACTATGACTTGACATTAGCTGTCAGGCTTGGCTCTTGATAAATTGGCCGCGCACTGCTGTATGTGAAAGTGACAGGTAACAGATAATGAAGAGGAAAAAGGTATGAATTTTGTTTAATTAAAGGTATAATCTGCAGATGCTTCTTCAAACAAATGCTGTGTGTTTCTCCACACACATAATAACCGTTTTGTTTTATTGCAAAACGGCTTTATTATGCTTAAATACTCAATTGCTTATTATCAAATGGCTTGTGATTTAACTAGCAGGAGTGGTATAATACTTTATCGGGTATTTTATCCGATATGATATAGGTACCTCGGCAAACGTATCGGATAAGAGAATTTAAAAACTGTTAAAAGAGGAACGGAAAAAACAGGAAGTAGTTAATATACGAAAATCGAAATGTTTGCCACCCCTGGGCCCTGCCCAATAACCCACAGACGCCCACAAAATATTTCTTTTGTATTGAACCACTTTGAACTTGACGCATCAAAGTGGCTCAATACATAAGAAATATTTTAACAGTTATTAACTTATTAATAATGTAGAACTTTTAGACAATAATAAAAGGGAAGTTTTTAAAGTTGGTATGTAACCATAGTCTTTCAGTCACCTATACTGGCTCATAGATAGATTCTGACCTGGAGTACATACCTGGACAGCCTTCGCTTTACATACTACATCGTACCCAACCCATACTCATGAAAGAAATGGCGTATTGTACGATTTAATAATTTGAAAAACTTGCATTGTTGTAGTACCGGTTAAATTTTTGCCGAAGACTCGATCATACGGCCACACGTCATCCACAGGACTCGGCGGGTGGCGGCGGGCGCCGTGTGTGTGCGTGTGCGTGCGGAGCTATGTATATCTGACATTTCAATTTAATTTAACCGTATGCATCCACTAGCAGTAGCACCACGACAACACGACCAGCTGATTATGATCTGATCAATATAATAATTTGAGATTCCAGAAAATAAATGTATACCAGGACTTAATAAAGTAATACGTATAAAATGAGAGAGGTGTCATCCCATGACCCCTATCTCATTCCAAAAGGATGTTCCAACATCCTTACGGGATTAAATTTCTTTCGTCATTATTATTATTACTCTATAGTATATACTAATATTAAAAATAGGAAAGATTTGTATGTTTGTAACGAATTGACTCAAAAACTACTGGACCGTTTCAAAAATTCTTTCACCATTTGAATGCTACGTTATCATTAATCACTGATCACAATACAATATATAGGCTATATTATTATAATTATTATATATTTTTTCTGTGCATACACCCGTATGGAACTCCTCATAAACGGCTGTACCGATTTGGTTGAAATTTTTTGTAACTTCAGGTGCATCCGAGAATGGTTTAGATTCACAATTAGACCCGCTAGGGTTTGATATTAACAAAATAATAAAGAAATTATTTTACTGGTAGCTATAGGTGTAACAGACGTTTTTGCAAGTTATGCAATATGATATTGTAGTTAGCATAAATCACCCACGCGACTGCCTCGTATGACAGGTGGACTGGGTGCTGGGTGGCTGGCGGCTGGGCGGAAGCGAGGCCGTGGCGGTAGGCCGGCGCGCGGCGGGCGGGTGACGGTCACCTACCACACACACCATGACACCACACAGTACGCTACAGCTATATCATCCGCCCAGTGCCATTTGCCATTGTTTGTTATTATAAGGGTTGCCACATTTTTTTTTTTCAGTAACGCAAATAATAATAATAATAAAATAAACAAGTAAATACATCAATTTAGGTCGGAAATATTACATATTATAATATTATACAGCCAAGCGAAGAAATTGCCATTGCCATCAGTTATTTTATATTTAAATATTATTTAAATATTATTATGATTTTCTCACAGTTCAAATTAGATAGGAAGGTAGTGTGCCACAGCCACAGCACTATCGAAATATCAAATAACTCCACAGACAATAATTAAAAAATGAATGAGTAGGCACCTGCTCTAACACAGCCGCATTACATTACCTGTGGTAGGTTTAGGTAGGTACTTTTAAAGTTGAAACTGTTGAAAAAAATCTTGAAATTTCAAATAAATGGTAAGAGTTTTATAACGTAATTTTTTTTCATAATGATCACTACATAATTCAGAAAGTAATTTTCAGATAAGATTGAATTTGCATAATAACAATTGTATAAAAATAAGCCAGGAAATTGTCTTCTTTTTTATAGGCATAAAACGACGTAGGCAACGTAAATTAAGCAGTTAGGCTGCAGTGATATCTAATTATAAATAAGCAGTTGCATTCATGACAAATAGATAAATATAAATTTTATCTAATCGGAAACGCTGTGAACCGTGTAAATGGAACAACTTTTGTTTGAGTAACAAAATGTTTTATCGTTGACACAGAACACTATTATCATGACTCCAGTCCAGTTATAATATCGATACACTGTATTACTTGTGGAGTTGTGGACAATAGAACGCGCGTGTGACACTATACGCAATACGCGTATTTCGGACCGCATCGGCCGCGCGCCGCCGCGCCGGGACGTGTTCGCGCTCGATTATGCGACAGGCAACTGTCAAAAAAAGGCGGGAATCATCGCCTCGGTGCCGCCTCATCACAATATTACATGTTGCACTTGCATTGCTTCTCTCGATTGAACGAAACACATGCTCTCACAAATTATTTACATTAAATAAGATAAGACCGATATCAAAATCGATGGCAGAACACTAACCTTGTTTTATAGTTCTACTCTACGCTTTTGAATATTCATTTATTCATATCTTATCTCCGCGGCAACACAATCGAACGATACTGGATATCAATGAAAATGATACCACGCCTTTTAAAATGAACCTTTATAATATTTTATCTGTTTATAGCAAATATGTGTATTTTGTATTGTTTGACTTCTGTTTAAATAAAATATTCTTGACTAAGGAGTTGTACATGTTTGTATTATTACAAAGTTATATAAAGTGAAGTTCCACATCGACACGTGTTGTGTCGTGTTGGTAAACAAAAGCGGAACTCAGCCGTGGCCGATGATTCTGATAAAGTTAATCTTTTGATAACATCTCTCCCTCTCATAGGATAGCGGCGTTGATACACAGTATGTGTTGTCGGGAACATTATGATATTTACTGATTACATGTTACAAGTTTGGAGGTCAACAACCCCGCAGCATGCCCTCGTGGCGCACTAATTAATTCGACGTCCATTGTCACGAGGCCGCCGCCGCCGGCCGCGTTGTCGCGCACATACGACGGGCCACGGCCAGCACACAGGCCTCCCGAGCAGAACTCCCGGGAACTACGTGCCCGGATTGAGAACTGCCTCGTTACTCCACTGCGTCGCGTAATAGAACGGTTAAAATACACAACGAAAATCGGCACCTACCTCCCTGAATTATTCTCCGTTATCAATTTATCATATCTATGGCATTACATGATTTAATAAATAAAAAAGCGTAAGTAACGTATTTCTGGTTTCTTAATTCCACCATAACTTTTACTTGTAAATGTAAATACCTGACTGAACTGATATACATGGCGTATCGTTATAATCCTTACATCATCCCAAGTTCCCAACTGACACTGGCTCAGGTACGAGGAGAGCCCCGTGCCACGGTAATACTATTACCGTGCCCGTGCTCAGTAGTGGGCCATTAATGGGTTAAAGCCAAATCAAGCCATATAACATTCTTCAATTGTTTATAACAATATGCCAAATGAATTCCTTGATGAGCACTTTTAAAAACTATAAATTTTACAAAGGGTTGGAAGTACGGGTTGGTACAAGAAAAACAAATATCTATCTGTCACTTTACCTATTTACTTGTTTTCAAAGAAAATGAATGTACATACGTAATTTTTATCTTTCCCAAAATTGTCTATTACATATTATATTGTGTACTTAGTGCCATTTATTAGTCACAGATTCTGATCTTCAACTTCACATTCGCATCGTATTTGTTTACCTTAAATCTGGGTACTTGAATAGTTGCAGTATCTAAATCACTGTAGAAACGATTTGGGGACAAGCAGATCGTAGCTCGATATAATACGGCCATTACAAAGAATGCTAAGTAGAATAGATCTGTTGGCGTGGTGTGGTGGCACTTCAATTTAAATCAATCTAATGTGTAGCGCATTTGTTAAGAGCATTCCACACGAATTAATCGACAAACTATCCTCCTTCATAAAAGTAGTGTGGATCGATACGTATCTAACGCATCTGTCGGCTTGGAGTCACTTTGCTCGCTGTCATTTATTTGAGTGCGTGACTGCGTGTGAATCGAAAGTTTGGTTCGGAGTTACGGACTTCGGAGATATGTACATACTTCGAAAGTAGCACATGTGCATTGAATTGTACCCGAATGAGAACACGCCCGGGGATCACATTATATCTACCTACCACCTATAAGTAACTTATCAATATATTGTAGTTACTTATTTCTATTTTGAACTAGCTGACCCGGTTAACTTCGTACCGCCTAACAGTCGGTTCTTTAATAAAAAAATTTAATACTTATTCTGCTAATCGGGATACCTTCCCAGAACCCCTCCACTAACACTTAAACTTTATGCTACGGTATTAAAGTTCAAATTTACTTTTAAGTATTATTACGAATATTTTGAGTTTTGATTTTGTGAGTACCCGTTTACATTCAAAAATGTGTCAGAAAACTCATGGGCACGAGTCTACGCCTCACATTGTGAGAGGATACCCGTGCAGGAGAGGGGACGATGCAGAAACCACAGCGAACAATAATACTATACAAAATACATGCTTCAGCGACATCGGGGTGAGTCTTTAGAACTAAATTGTTTGCGGCCCATGAGAATCTCTTAGGTATGCTGCACGAAGGAAATAGATGGCGCTGTTACACTATAATTTAAACACAATAAAAATGAGCAAACTACAAGTGCCTCATTTAAGTGTTTAATCTATGTGTTAAGTGCCTTCATGAAGCTGAAATCAAATTTCTTAACGATAAAAACAAATTATGTTGACTTTATTATTATTGTTATAAAATAAAAATAAAATAGGCTTTTTTATGCCAAATTCTTAACAATAAATTACCTACCTATAAATAACTACACTTACCTACATCATAAATTGAAAATAATAGGTACCTAAGTAAATACTTACATAATATTTCTTTGTCATCATAAAAAGTTTTTTTTACTTAAATAACATAAAATTGCAATTGAATTATTTAATATGATTATAACATTTTATTAATACATAGACATTCGCTATATTTGAATCTTGTCCATGTTCGTCTTACTTGAAGGGTGTTATTAGACCAATCGATCAATCGTCGATCGACGGCATCGATCAACGTCGATCGATGTCGATCGACTGGTCTAATAGCTTTAATTGATCGACGGATACCGTTCGACTAACCAATCGATCGATTACGGGTCGATGGCATCAGTCGACGTTGATCGTTGCTATGTTCCGTCAGTGTTTTTCCAAATGGATTCACAAGAGGACGCGTTGTTGTTGGCCAGTACGATGTTGCTCGTACTATTATTAAGGAGGCGCAAACGCAAAAGACTCTGGATGCGACCGTTTTTTAAAGCCAAAGATCGCTTAGCTTATCCAAATGACATTTTAAATAGCGGTTTTTTGGATGCTTTTCGAATGAGCAATAATGATCTTGAAAATCTATTAAATATGGTGGCTCCTTCAATCGCGAAATTGGATACCAATTATAGACAATCAATTTCACCTAAAAATCGGTTACTTATAACACTCCGATTTCTAGCCAGCGGTGATTCATATCAGAGTCTTGTGCTAACGTTTAAAGTTTCGCAACCAAGTATTTCCTGTATAATTCCAGAAGTATGCAGTGCACTTATATATTCTCTCAAGGATCACATAAAAGTAAGTACTCTTGGACTTTTAATCGTAAGTTAGAGATTTAAGTTAGATATAATTTTGCTTCTATTGTGTATGTAGGTAGAACTAACAAAAAAAAGTCTTTTCAAGTTTTTGTGCCTTTCTAGTAAAAACTGTACATAGTATTTATGGTTTATTAAAAAAAACGGAGAATCAGTTACCATACAAAAACATTGTTTAAACTTATTCTTTATATATTCTGATTTATACTTATTTCAAGTTAGATGGGATATCATAATCATCCAATGACTGGAGTGTTGTATTATCAGGCGAAATGGCGTATTGAGAAGTAGATGGAAGGTTCGATTCTTTAGAAGATTGTGATTGTAAAGATTGATTTGTAGAATACAGCGTGGTGAAGTAGCCTTTATTTTGTGTTTCTGGATAGTCGTATTTACCCATTTGAGCTTCGTAAATTAGGTTATTTATATGATGCTGTACTGAAATCCGCGCGTAGTCAGTTTTCAGTGATCTCAATTTAATTGCAATTTGTTCTCCAAACAATGTATACTCATCAACGCCTTGTCTATTGCGAATCAATGAATCAACCATCTCCAACGTTTTTTCTATTGCGACATCATTTGGATTGAGGCGCCTTTTACGACTACCTTCACTTTCAACGGAACTGTCCATCCCCGACTCAGATGTTTGTGAATTCATCTGTAACAAAGTTTTTTATAAGTATTAAATACATTTTCACATCTAAATAAAAGTTTTTTTTATAATTAACTTTAAAATTATAAAAGTAACTGATAATATAGTGAAAAGAATATTATATGACTGACTGGATAACTTAAATTACAATTACATATTTTTATTTTTCAGATGCCAAACACGGAAGAAGAATGGCTGAACATTGTAAAAGATTTTGAACTGATGTGGAATTTTCCCCACTGTCTGGGTGCAATTGATGGGAAACATATAAATATTAGAGCTCCAAATAACAGTGGGAGCACATACTTTAACTATAAGGGAGTTCACAGTATTGTCCTGATGGCTGTAGTGGATGCGAATTACAATTTTATGTACTGCGATGTTGGCTGCCAAGGTCGTATTTCTGACGGTGCGGTGGTGTGTTTGGAAATACTATTTTGAATTCCATGAATGTACGAGGAATCCCAAGAGAAAATGCGTTACCTGGCAGAAGTTGTCTCACACCATATGTTTTTATAGGTGACAATGCCTTTCCTATGTCAGAAAATTTAATGAAGCCATTTCTCGAATTGGGGAGAAAAGGATCAAAGGTGCGAATTTTTAACTATAGGTTGAGCAGGGCTCGCCGAATGGTAGAAAGTACGTTCGGCATTTTAAGTGCCGTATTTCGCTGTCTTCGAAGGCCGTTTCATCTTCAACCGAAAAATGTGGAAAATATAGTGTTAGCTACGACTTATCTTCACAACTATTTAAGAAGGAATTGCGTAAGTTATAAGTCTTTAGAACTACGCTATTCAAATAACATAAATGAGAGTGTGGATTCCGAAATAATACAACCGGCGCAAATTCAGTCATCTATACAATTCCACAGTTTACCAAGTCCAGCTGAACTAGTGAGAGAAGAGTTCGCTGAATATTTTTGTTCTAAAGAAGGTATGGTTAGGTGGCAATACAAGTATTGTTAAATAATTGACTTTCAAAATATTGGGAGAGTAGGTATTTAGCCAGTCATGTCGAGTTTTGTATTGGAATAAAACCCTGCACACTAACTATCTACTGTGTAAGTTGTATTAATAAAGGTTTTGAGTATGTAATTGTATTATTATTTTTATGACAACACTACCACCATATTGACATATTGACCCAAAATAAATAAATAAATATGTACGTAGGTACTTACATCAGTTGACATGCTCGAATAAGCCCGATCCTCTGTAGACACGGTACATCGTGGGCGATTCCTTTCTTGTATGAACATCATAGCTTCAAATGCATACCATTTAGAACAATATATTTCGTCTCGACCGGCACCACTTCTTTTACTATCTTTCACTTTTTTATTTTCTTTGGAAAATGTTGTTTGTAAATTTTTTATCTTTTTTTCTGCCTCCTCCTTAGTAATTTCAAATGAATTGGCTAATTCGAGAAGTGCATCATGACGTTTTATTTTATTTCGGTAATCATTGTGAACAATGTCCCATAGTAAAGGTTTATTTTTGTATTGCTCGATAAATTCTAAAGTTCGTTCATTCGTCCACGCGTTCGCCGCCATTTTGCGCGTCACAGACAAAAACGAGCATTCACGAACGCGAGATTCACACAACTAAACACACACAAGCAGGGCAGGCCAGGTAGTAAGCGCGCGGGGCGCGGGCGGCAGCGGGTGACGTGACGGCGGCGTCTACCTACTAATCCATCGATCGATCGTCGATTTATATCGATCGACGATCGATCGATTGGTGTGAAAGAAAAAATCGATCGACGTGCACTAATCCATTCTGCCATCGATCGATGTCGTCGATCGACGATCGATCGATTGGTGTGATAGAAAAAATCGATCGACGTCTACTAATCCATTCTGCCATCGATCGATGCCGTCGGTCGACGATTGATCGATTGGTCTAATAACACCCGAAGAGTTATGTGTGTACAGGTAGTTGCTGTGTTTATATTCTGAATGTCCTTACCCCGACCTGAGCAGGCGGCGCGGCTGGGCTCCGCAAGTAGGTCACAGAACAGCAGCTGTCAGCCCCAGCGCTCCAAATTAGGAGCACAAACCTTCAATCGTGATGATATCGGCCTAATTCCACTTGATGAGCAATTACAAAACCATAAGTCAGTATGTCGGTAGATATAGTAGGTCGGGCAGGGGCGTCAGGGGGGGGGGGCGGGGACGCAGGGCCGCGAGAGCAGCTGGCGGCGACGGCACCGCCCCGAGGAGCGCCCGGCCCGCGCCCGCCAGCCCCGGACTCGGGTTGCTTACAAAATATTGTGGGTATTAGGTATTTTTAAGGTGGCCGGAGATTTGAAAATGGGCCTGTAGGTAAAAGTCACGTGGAAAATGATTTCAAATGTAGATGGAATGTGCTAATGTCTGAAAAAAATAAGTAGGTAGGTAGGTATTAAAACTTCCTATTTTATAATAACGTTACTAGTTTTGGGGTGTAATGGGTTCATCATCATCCTTCTACAAGTCCACGTCGACCTCCCCTGTTCATAGTGATCCCCGCTAAAGTACGGGCGAGGTGATACCGCTCGGTCCATCTGTCTGAGGTGCCTGGTGTGGTACCAACCAGTTTAATCTTCAAGCTACTCGAGGCCGGGCGACAGGGCGACAGTCTAGCCGGCCTTTTGCTTGAGTCAGACATCAAATGACTGTTCCGCTTCCGGCTCCGGTGTTACTGATGTCCAAGGGCCACTTACCATACCATACCGTAGCCCGTTTGCAAGTTTAAATAAAACAATAGACCAAACAAAACCTATACCTATAAAGGTTCAGTGAACACTTTCCCATAAAAAAATTAATATTTAGAGTTGTAAACTGTACGAACGATTTTTCTCACATCGTGTCGTGGAAAGTTCGTCCCTGAGGGGTTAGACGCGCGTGCCTGCCGCCACCACCCGCGGCCGCTGGCGACCGTCGCCCACACCGCCGCCGCCGCGCGAGCGGGAACCGCGTATCGGAACTCTCCGCCCGACGTCCGCGTCTCTTTTGTCACTGCGCTGGTATCGTGACTACTTTAAGTGCAACAACAACCCGACGTGTTTAAGCCCGAGTCACAACCGGCCGCCGACGGCCCTGGTCCGGGCCGGGCCGGTCCCGAGCGATCAAGGTAGCGATGGCGACGTCCCGCCGGCGGTGAGCCGCGCGGCTGGCTGCACCACCATGCACGGCGGACGGACGGACGCGTCCACTTCCACCGACGACGTAAAAGTATGTTTCGTCGTTTGCACACAATTCCTCGATCAGTGACAGTGCGGGCAGTGCGGTGTAGGCCATGGCGCCTAGCGCAACATAGACCCCAAAACTTATCGAAATTTGCAGTAATTACTTACCTAACTATCCGTATATCCACCGTCATTTTGGACAAATTTCTTTTGGGGTAAATGTAATTGTATTTAGGTGTAGTCAGTTGAGAGTTAAGAGAGGCTCCATTAATCTTCGAGTAGGTACAAGCCAACCAACCCTGGTGCACACAGACCAAAGGACTAAGCTATCGCGCCAGGTCCCTCCTGTTGGAGGACTCTAGGCTACATCCCACCCAGTTTAATCCCGACTCGGCAGTACTAGCATGGCGGGAGGGACCCGCTCGGTTGCTGCCACCGTCCTGCTAGAATTGTAACGAAAGATATCGTACGATTATAGTAACGCGTTCTGTGTAGGGTCGTCCCCTGTGCCTGTTCTACTTCACGCACCCGTTCGGCGTGCTCTCCCCGGAGCCGCCCACGGTGACGACGCTGGGTGGCGCGGGCCCGCAAGTCGCGCGCGCCTTCCTCAACATGCAGCCCGTGGCCTGCTTCCGCCCGCCGCCCTCCCCGTCCGACGACTACGACTACGACACGACGTCCTCCTCGCGGCCGTCGCGGCCCGTGCGTCTGGTGCGCAACTACCCGCTGGAGCCGGGCGCGGACTCGCTGTCACTGTCGTCGTCGCTGTTCTCCGGCGGCGAGCGGCGGGTCGTGCCCTACAGCAGGACGCTGCCGCCGCTGCGGCTGCCGACGCCGCGGGACCTCGCGTGGGACAGCACGGACGATGCGTGGTGGCCGGCGCGCTGCTCCACGCGGGAGAAGTTCTCGCTGCCTCCGATCGAGCTGTCGTGCTCGACGAGCGGCACGAGCGTGGGCCCCGGCCGGCTGGCGTCCCCGTGCGGCAGCCAGTGCCGGCGCGCGCCCGCCGCCCGCCACCGCCGCGCGCGCCTCAGCGGCGTGCAGCGGATGGTCACCTGCCTCATGAAGAGATCAGTAAAGGGTGAGTCTAGTTTCTTTCAAAAAACTAATGCCGCTTGACCTGTAGGATTTATTTTTATAACAGCCGGCAGGAGGGTCAACCTTACCGTAAATAAACTCTGTGTCTGTAAAACTACGTTGCGGAACGACGGATCTTGCACTATACATAAATACATAAAAACTACGTTTTAACTCTACGTTTTGTGGTTATACGTTGGAATATTTATTATTTTACTCTATGGTAAAACGTCAGTCGCCGGGAAAAGTGACGCAAAGCGATGACATTCGTGTGTTCCCGGTGTCGTTCCCCGAAACGAACCGTAAAGTAATCTCGAGCCGGGGCAATGGGCTACATCTTCGACTACTGCCCGACGGCGGATACTTGCTGCTACTGGGTGCCGCTGCGGCAGGGCGTGGTGTGCGTGGCGGCGGCGGGGCTGGCGTGGGGCGCGCTCTACTGCTTCCTGTTCTCGGGCGCGGGCGCGCGCGTGGCCGGGCTCGCCGGGGCGTCGGCCGAGCTGGGCGCGGGGCTGCGCTACGTGCACGGCGCGCTGGGCGTGCTGCTGCTGGCGGCGAACGCGCTGCTGCTGGCCGCCGCCGCGTACGAGAGCGACTCGCTGTGCGAGGTGTACCTGTGGTTCATGGTTGTGTTCTGGGCGGCCACGCTGGTCGCGGCGCTGGCGGCGGTGGCGGGGGCGGCGAGCGCCGGCCGGCTCGCGTTCGGCGCCGCGTACGCCGGGCTCGCGCTGCTGGCGCTGCTGCTGGCCGGGTACTTCTCGGTGGTGGTCGGCAACTACCGGATGACGTTGCCCTGACTTCCGACTTCGCAGTGCGTATTGAAGGTGTCGGGATACGAGGGACGTGAGAAATGTGTGAATTGTGCGACATGTGTCCGGGGATGGGCTCCCCGTGTTAATCGATGTCTAAAATTCGGAACTGTTTTTCGGAACAGAAATTCGGAACTGTGAACATAGTAAGTTCCTACCTACTAAGTTCATAAAACAAAAAGTAAATATATTATGTACCTAGATGATTACCTACTTCTACTAGGTACTACTTCTACTACATCATTTATGTCATAATATATGCCCATATCTGAAGTTCTGAACGTGCAGGCGGCTGCCGGCTGTATTGTTTGTGCCGCGCTTCGAACAATAGCAAATCGTAGTTTTAATGTTAGAAGACTGTACCACCTGAACTTAGTATCCGGTTGCGGTGCAGTGTGATCATGTGGTGTGTGTACGAGTGCAGTATCAGTGTCCGGCGGCGGCGGTGCGCAGTGGGACCGGCCCGACCGGTCGCGCCGCGCTCTGCAGTCCGGCGCTGGCGAGTGCAGTCCCGCGACCCCCGCTACCACTTATTGCTTCCCACTGATCTGCAGGAGGAGGCAGGAGACGTGGTGGCACCGCCCCAGCCGGTGCTGCTGTTGTCGACGTGCTACGTTAGCGACGCCGAATATTGAATATGTTTCTCTCTAATTCTCACCTGTAACTTGCCGGAAAACATTTTTTTTCATGAAATACTTATGAAATTATGAATACACCATAAACTTAGGAAGTTGAATACAGAACTCTCCACGCGAGTCGAATCTCGTACCTCTCTCATCCCTTACCGATGCTATCTTTACAAATTCGTACGTAATTATAACTTTATATTATAATTATAATACGATTTGTTACAATTGTACGTATATTGTTAATCTTCACTATATTACAATATTTACAATAGGAGGATTTCATTAGGTACTTCGTTTACTAGATACTATGCTCGGGTATGTACTTGAACAGAGCCTCTTCCCAACCTTCGATCATAAAAAATTACAGTCGGTCTAAATGGGCGTCGCATGCCCATGTTACAACAAAGTTGTAGACGAGAATATTGACCCGGGACAAGTAATCGAAATGGGCAAATACAACTTTAAAAATTTATCTACGTGATGATAATATCTGTAGGCAAATGAAATGATAAAATCTGTAGGCAGACTAGGGTAATTGACATAGGTGGAAGGACATCCTGAAGAAGACGCGGGCATCCGCTGGATTCAGGAGGCTCAGGACCGGTCAGGGTGGCGCCGGTTAGAGGAGGCTTGTGTCCAAAAATTCCAGATGTCCATAACTGAGTCCAGTGTACCTAAAGTATGATGAATGGATGGATCGGATCTACGAGTCGATCCGTATGAGACGGTGAGAATTTTTGGTAGGTGTATTTATACAATATAATATATTACTTACATAAAATGTTTATACCTACTTATATGTATGATCATAAAATTGGATTATATATTTCATTATTGTTTTATTAGATAAATAATTTAAAAACTTCACAACGATGAATTCTTTATTTATAAAAATAACAGTAGGTATCTACCTCATGTTTACCAACGTTACGAGCTAACTAACTTTACATATTTACATGATTTGCAAATCTTTAAGTGTTATATAGAGTCTCTTTACTTTCAGCAGCTTCTTTCTTTTGATTGTGCACGAATTCTGAAAAATCGCAACGGACTATCACTTTAAATGGAACTTAAAAAGGATTTTGATATACATAAGGTATATTACATGGCCCCTTGTTTACTCCACCGTTATTAGTAAAAAAAAGTAGGCTACCAATGTGGCAAGCAACACCGGCAGTAGTAAGAAATAGCAACTCTAGTCTCTACGCCGTACGGATTCGTATTCATCGTCACTCAAAGTCTCACTGATTCTTTTAATGTCGACTGTCCCATATTTAGGGTCCGTTCACGGACTAACGTATCGACTAAACAAATATATTGCTTGAATATCACAATTGACATGAAATAGTCCAAGTCGTTCGGGTCGCTAGTCGGAGTAGTGGTCACTGTCCCCGAAGTCGTTGGAGTGGCAGCCGTCCGCGTCCTCCACGTTGTAGAACTCCAGCTTGAGGGCGTCGGGCGCCGCCAGCGCGTCCGCCGCCGCCGGCCGCGCGCGCTCGCCCCCGCCGCGGCTCTTCACCTGCCGGATCGCCTTCAGGATCTCCATCTTGGCGGTCAGCTTCTCGTCCTCGGACATCCTCTTGAAGGAGGGCACGAGCGAGAGCAGGAAGTGCTTGTCTTCGTCTATCGCGTCCTCGTCGAAGGGTCTGGAGGTTGGTGGAGCAGCGGCGGGCGCGGGGGGCGCGGGGGGCGAGGGCGGCGGAGAGGCCAGCCTGCGCTTGCGGCGGGAGCTCTGGCCGGCGGCGGGGGCGGTGGGGCCCGCGGCGAAGTACCGGTCGAGCTCGGGCAGCGGCTCGTCGGGCTGCGCGTCGACGGGCGCCAGGTGCGGCAGAAGGAACAGCATGTATTTGAAGTATACGTACTTCTTCTTCTTCCCCACCGCGTGCCCCTCGCGGCTCCGCTTCTCCATCTCCACGTGCCGCTTGAATGTGTCCCGCAGGTTGCGCCACTTGCGCATCAGCTCCTGGACTGCAACCGACGATTACATTGTTAATAACCTATTTCAGAACTCTTAATCATGTAGGTACTAACTCGTAAATTGAGCAGGTGGCGTATAGTTATCGAATTAGAAAGAGACTGTAGTTACTGTACGAGTACTGACTGTGGTGTATAATTTGTGCAACCTATACGTATTTACTCTATTTACCTACCTTGGTGACAATGTAAAATATCGGCTAATATTATAAAAAGGTAACTTTTCGAATTTGAAGGAAATAATCTCGAGAAGTAATGAACCGATATTGAAAATGATTAGAAATATAGGTACCTACATTATTCCTAAGTGACAGGCTTATAATGTGAAATAAAAATATTTGTCAATTAAAAATAGTTATAACAAAACAAATAACTGTCAACAAAATTAATAAAAGAGTAATAAAAATCCATTTATAATAGTCCATTTATCACAATAAAAATAACTCCAGCACGCTGCCGATCCATTGCAGATTGGCGGAAAGTATAACGAAATTAGACAAAATGTTTTACTACAATGTTATATTACGAGTAGGTTGCTTCAAGAGTATCACTGCCTTTCCTCTTTGTTGGCTATCACTTACGAACTGATATGGATGTTTCATTTATATTTTTTAAGGCAATACTTTATTTCTAGAAATCTCTAGAAATAAAGTTGAAAATACGAAAATTTGTAATTTTGCCAGAATTTTAATGACCCTAAAATCGGATTGTTTACATTTTACAATGTAAACTTTATAAGTACCTACTGTCAATTCTTTTGTGAGCGTGGTCGAAGCATTTTACTACTCATAGTACCTAGCTATGAACTTAGTAATTATTTCTTAAAGAAAACATACGTTAACATTAATTAACGGAACACATTCAAGTGGTCGCAAACATACAAATTTTTGCCGTCATTTACTGCTTAATTCAAGTGCTACCAATAAGCATAATTATTACATAATATATGCATCCACCATAATAAGTTCGAATACCACAACCGGGCGCTGAACCCCGCACGTCCCATTCGACAGACACGGCGGTCAGTGTGGTCACTGCGAACCTGTACTAATATTTCCGTCCTCACCCTTAAGTTCCCTGATGGGTTTGGTGTAGGAGTCCCAGTCGTCGAACAGCGCCTTGCTCACCTCCAGCCACATCTTGTGCTTGAGGTGCAAGTTGGCGCGCTCCGGCCCGTCCTTCTCGTACAGCACCGGCCACTTCTCCACCTCGCGGATCAGGTTCAGCGGGTGGATCTCCTCCAGGATCTTCCTCCCCATCGCGGCCGCTTGTCTGCTGCAATCACAACCGTCCCATTACGATACGACACATTCCGCCCGCGGCCGAGCGGCTCCGGCCGTTCCCGAGAGCGACCGACACGGTTAGTTTCACGTCAACGCGAACCGTGGTCCGTGAGTAGTGTGAGTACGTGAGTCGCCGCCGCGACCGACTGGGACCGACGAGTACAAGTTCACGACGATAAACTGATGCCACATCGACACGAACTATACTCACCGGTTACGATCTAGATCCGGTTCTCTGAACCCAGTGATCGAGATTGGTAATAACTATAGCGAACCGAGAGATTACCCGAGTTTGACGTCAGCGATTTGTGTTAAGAATGACATTTAACGCGGCCCGAATTTAACTGAACGCTCCGGTGGCTGTCGTGCGGCGGACTGCGGCGGAGTGCGGCGCGCGGCGCGGCGGACGGGCGCGCTGCGAAGGCATGCGATGCGATGCCGATTATTGCGATTGTGAGCGACGCGAACTCCGTACCCCTCACCCCGCGCCCCGCTCGGCTCCCCCGGCGGGCGGCGCGAGGGGCGGGAGGCGGCCGAGTCCGCGGGCGCGGGTGGTGACGTCGACTTCCTGCCATCCGTACTCGATTCGCCCGAGCCCGACCGAGCCCGCGCTACGTATACGTACGGAATACGATACGATCATACGATTCATCGTGCGGACAGGTGCGATTGTCTGATGGACCGGACCGGATAGCTTACTATACCTACTCATTATAAGTTTTAAAAAATTGTCACGGACAATGTGGTAATTGGAAAGCTATTTAGAGGGATACAGTATTAATCCTCATCGACTTCAACATGTGAGTCACGAGTTTTGATAGGTGAGTAGTTGAGTCAGTGGCAAAATCAACGTGTTTTACGTAAAATAAAATCGAAAGTATAAAAGTTAGACGAATGCAACTCAGTCTTTTATTACTACATACTTACATACTAATTGCACTTTTGGGTTCACTCCGATGACATTTGTATGTCACTATAGATGAGAAAGATAATTACGAAACGTACGAGACAGAAAGAGATAGTGGCTACATGAAAAGTAAGCCAATTAGCCAAATTTGATTGTACCGCTTTTTGCGTGCTATAACATTTCTATCTACTTCTTTTTTACATAATTATAATATCATTGGTGTACTCTATAAATCTGTCACGAACAGTAAGTATAAAGTTGTATTGTCTGTAGCGCCATCTATCGTAATACATGTGTGGGCGCGACTGTCGGCTGGTGGCTCTGACTAGCGAGTAGTGACCGGCGCGGCGGCGGCGCGGGCGGGAGCGATGAAGTGCGACGATCACCCGCTAGAGGTCGCCGCTACTCGGCTCGGTGACCGGGGACCAGGACCACTTGTACACATGTACAACAGACGGAGAATAGTCACTTGACGACACCGGGTGCCTCTCGACCCTTTTTCGTTAAATAAATAAACGCGTGTGCCTGCTCATAATCCCCGAGTGATCACTTGTGTCATTACTGATTACACTCATTATCGACTGCGCTATGTTGAAACGGAGGAATTTTCTACCTCTACTTTAACAACTGCTAGAAGCCGGTTCAACAGGAGCGAGAAAGAAAAGAATCATTTCAATGTTGTCATTGAATAAAATGGATTGTACATTTGTAACGCGGAGCACGAGTATTTTATTTTGCCCTTTATAAAGTGCTTCGGCGGCGTGCGGCTGCCGATATTGTTCAATGTATACGATTAATACGATTATAAACTGAATAAGTACCTAAGTATTGTAATGCAGCATTATTATTTTTTAAAAGATGTGCCGAGGAGTTTCTTTCGCCGTTTCTTTTTCTCCTCAAAGATTTAAAAAATCAATATTTAAAGGCACCTTAGCGAAACGGTGCGTGGTAAATGCAAAAAATTGACGTTCATATATGTATCATACCTACATGAAATAAATGATTCGAGTTTGAGTTTTGAGTTTGTTAAGTTTTATTACGGTTTGTTTATTATAGCGGCAAACTTTGTTCGCCGCAAGGACGCGATGGCGATTGTCCCTCAAATATACGATGAAGAGACCTTAGAGTAAGTATACTCTAAGGAAGAGACCGTGACCGTTGATATTATAATTATCTTCATATGGTGTCATGACGATAGTCATGCCACTTACACCGAGTAGGTACAGCGGTAGGGAGGCACAAGCCGTACACCGACAATGACCGACAATCGTTATTAATTGAACACAGGATGTGTCCAGTCAAGACACGGCGAAAATGATTGTGACACCGACTGATCCACACCAACACCTACCTACTCTTACGTGCCGATGTGCCGAACTGCCGACACGAGAACTCCTCTGAGATAATGACTTTTGATATTTTGGAACTGTGTTGGTGTGGAATTTACATACGTTACGCAGACTTGGCTTCTTCATTGAGATTGTTTTAATGGACTTAAGACCTTTCTGCTGCTACCTATGACAACTGTGACCTACCCAAAACAAAAGTTAAATCGGGACTAGTTAGTCCAGTGACCAGAGAGTATTACTAAGAATGTTAGTTGGTTAGTTCGTTACAAGGAAGGTGGACTGGGCAAGGACTGTTAGTGATAGTCCAGTTAGTACTTAATTGCTAGTAAGAAACCGGTGATCCCAGCCAGGCACGTATTAGGACAAGAGGGAATAGACTGTTATGTGCACTAACACCTTCTAAATCTACTACCAAATGAGATGGTTGTAAAGCATAAGCAATGGGTGATATGGTGAGTCTGTGGCACATTCGTTACGCGCCGATGGTCGCCAGCGATCGTGTGATGAACGGCTGCAATTTGCATAGCTGCACGCGATGGTCTATTTCAATCGATAGGCGATTGTCTAAAGTTTTCACCGTTTAATTATAAATGGTATGTGGAGTGTGGACTCGCCTCGCGCCGACAGCACCGTGCTAGTTGTTCGGTCTCGGTCTCGGTCCATCCGACGTTGGTGGCGCCTGATGACATGTACCGGTTCTGTCACCCCCACCACCCAACCACCAGGCTCTTTTAGGAGTTCAACAGATATGTATAATAATATCTGTAAGATACATAATTAGACCCGTGTAGACACAGTAGTTACTTTCTACCTATTTTAATATCAACCATACAGTGTTGGGTACTCACCCATCAAGTTCTGAGACTATTCGCTGAAATGAAATTGAAAATGATGAATCAAAGAGGATAGTAATGGCCACGCAAACCAGATGTCTATATTTATGTATGTTCTCAGTGTAAGGTGACAATGATAAGGCGGCAGTCAGCAGTGGCAGGATCGTCGTGAGCGGCTCGTAGCTACTCGTACCGCAGCCGGCTTGTATTGATAGTGATTTGATCTTTCTCTTACGATTTGCAGCAAGTGCACTTTTAAATATATTTTTTGTAATTTATATTATGTCAGTCGTTCTATGATTTGCTATTGTTGAAATTTTTTGAATTTGAGCTGATGGAATGCCTCAGATGCGTTCAAGATGATTGACATCATACAATACGTCTCCACAATCACAACATAAGGTTGCAGTTTCCAGCAGCAGCTGTATTCCAGTTTTCCTGCAGATAAAATTCGTGTAACTGCATCGCCTCTCCTTGTTATTTCCTCACGTCGTGGCGTCAAGTAACTCTCTGTTTCTGCATAATAGTTACAATAATAACCGGTCTTGCATTATCCTTTGTAATTGAAACCAGTTTGATCCCGGGACAAGTGTCTACTGTGACGACGAGCCGCGGGGCGCGTATCAAGTGTGACCTGTGACGTGTGAGACAGATAGAAGAGGCATTGGATACATTTTCGGATTTATAAGCATGTTTCTTGAAAGATAATCCCACCAAAAACATTTTAATTAAAATACGTATGTTGGAAAGACTCACAAGCCCATAACGCTTTCGCTGCTAAAAAGTAATCAGATCTCGTGCAATAAATGTATGAAACATTCGCGCTGTTCTTCTTGTACCTAGTTGTTGTGATGCCGCTGCACCCTTCCCCCTCCCACCGTGACCCAACATTTACACGTTCTTGCAACATGTGCACATTGTGCATATTATATGTTTAAAATTGTGTTGCGACTCTTAACCTCTCAATACTCAGGAAGTCAGGAAGTATCACGGTCAGTTACAAAGGCGAGCAGTTCTCGGGATATCGAGGTTCAATTTTCGGCCGAGATGAATTCGAGAAACCGAGATTTAAGTATAAATAATTTATTTATTTATTTTTAAATTAAAGATTCAAGTATAAATAATTAAAGATAATTAAATCTCGTGACAAGCTTTTATGGCATATAAGTTGATAGGTAGGTACTACCTAAAAGTTTTTAAGGAAAAGTTTGTTTTAATCATTTTAGAGCTTGTTTAAAAAAAACTTTTAATTTATGTAATAGTATCCTAGACTGGGTCGGGATTCCCGCTGAAATACGAATGTGTACACATTAATGTATTGGTTATTTTTAATTAGACAAGTTCTCGTATTTGGCGAGGTCCAGCCGATAGCCGGCGAACGAGGCCGCGTCGCGCGTTGCCGTGCTCGCGACACGTGCGGCTCGTGCGGCTCGTGCGGCTCGCGGCGCCGCGTGTGTACACTTGTACAGCGTACACTCGCAGTCGCAGTCTCACACAGTGTCTGTCGGCCGCCGAGGCGCGCCGCACGCGAGTACGCACACCAGTTAGAGCCCCCCGCGGCCCCGGGCTGAACTGCGCCGCGCGTTCACACGACACTAGAGGTCTCGAAGCGGCTCCGCGACTCCAGAATCCCGCCTGGGAGAGAGCGCGGTCCCGAATTCGAAACTTCATCACTCGATCCCGACGGTAATCACGAAGCTCGTGAAGTTCTTCGGCAATCCTCCGTCGACTTTCAGGAAGAACTTTGTCAGTTCCAGAATTTGCTATCGGCAGGTCGCCGACCGTCGCCGCTGCCCCGAAGCCCCGTACGTATCGATTTCCTTTCCACCTGCCCACTACAGTACTACTAATTAATCCTTCGCGCCGTCCGAAAGCTCCCGCCGAGCGGCCCGCGTCGGTGCAGCCAGCCCGCGGCAGTGCGGCATTGTTTCGGTCTACATTTGCGAAGTTTAATTTAACCATGTACGCCTCAAGTTTTGCGATAAGGCTGCACACAATTTCGTAATTAAATAGTATTCGCGCCGCGCCGCGGCCAATCG
Organism: Ochlodes sylvanus; assembly: GCA_905404295.2. Taxonomy (NCBI): domain Eukaryota; kingdom Metazoa; phylum Arthropoda; class Insecta; order Lepidoptera; family Hesperiidae; genus Ochlodes; species Ochlodes sylvanus. The sequence goes on from FR990144.1 coordinate 10,861,751, forward strand.
ACTTAATCCGGCGATAATGCGATAACGCGACGCGGGAGTGCGGGTATCCCAGTTATCGCACACACTCGATGGCCGTCCGTGTACAAGTAGCGTATTGAGAAGTAACGTATCTAAGAATCATCGTCAGCGACGTACACAAGCGCCAATTTGAAAAAATGTATGTCGTGTCTTTATAGCGAACTTATTTAGGAGCCGTTAGAGTTCACATAATATAACTCTGTTGTAGGTACAACGCGAATGGTTTGTGGATCTCGCTTCTTCTAGAGCGCGAATTTTCGGTTCGACTTCCAGTTTAGTGATTGTTTTAGCGCACGGACTTCGATGTCTGAGGCCCATGACCGTCGCGTTGTAGAACTCGACTCCATGGAGACGTAGACCATCGCCAAGAGCTGGACTAGAAGGCCTACCGGTAGGGTCAACGATCAATAGTAGCTATGGGAACCAACCGCTGCAACTGATCAATCGGACCAGAATCAATCGGACAAATAAAAAGTGAACTAAGCCACCTACTGATGTGAACCTAACCTGTAACTATAATATATTTAAAGGTTTCCATGCTTCATTCCCACCAGCCCGCTCGTGGTGAACCCGCTACGTCTGCTGGTCAGCAGGAGATTGTCGTTCTCGCTGACGCCTATGTTTGTGCCAAGTGTGAGTGGGTGGTGTCGGTCATGCGGTCGATGTAATTAAGGTGACCAGCTTTCGGCTATGGTCTGGGTATTAATAAATAGCAATTTAAAAAATTCGAAGTCAAGTTCAAAACATTAATACATAATATTTAGTATTTTATACGTTTGTTGTGAAAAAGGGCATAAAAATAAACGCCCTTAAGTAATAATAAACCATTAGTTTACTTATCTACTTTGTGCCATTAGAAACGAAATGGTCTACAAGACGTAGAGTGCGTGAGCCACGGCCGTGCGGCTGCGGCGTGCGGCTGCGGCCTGCGGCATGCGGCACGCCGCGTGCGACGTGCCCTCACTAAAATGGCTATATTGCGGTGCTGAAGCCGCGTAATAAAGTCAATGAGAGAAAAACATGTGAGGGTATCATCACATGTGTTCGGAAACAATCAAACTAACTTACTCATTAATGCAATGATAATTATTACATCGTAAAATGCATACATGGATGTTATGACAATGCAGACAGTTAAATTAATTGTATGCACTTAATTATATTTCTTGTTTTTTCTTTGTGTCTCGTTGGCTTCACTGAACCAGCGAACACTCCTCTACAAGGGGGCACTCAACAGTCAGTTGGCACTCGTGTACTCGCGTCGTTTGTTTTTTCCGGTGTTTGTTCACTAACACCGCAGCTCATTACTGGAACCACTGTCCACTGTCCACCGCGCCGGTAAGAACAGTTCACTTCAAGAATAATATTATATTATAGGTATGACCCGTTTTACTGTCAGAATAAAGTCCATTCCAGCGAGCAGCCAATTCCGACAATTTAAACAACATCTAAATCATCATTTCGTTCTATAAATTATGTGTCAGTTGTTTGTAATTTAAAAATAAAATCTGTTATTTTACTAATATTTCAATTCTCATGATGGCGTTTTCAGTTTTTTTCGACCCCCGGCGTAGGCGTAGGAAACATAATGTGGTGTCATGTTAACACTTTTTAATGTGTTTAATGATCGCGTCGCAGATTGCAAATATTACGAAGAACTATCAGGCAAATGCAATTTTGCCGAATAGGGTTTTAGATAATTATATTCATTATTATTTCTTGATTTCTTTTCTCATGACCGACAACGCATGGGATGCCATTAGTGACATCGGTATGTCCATACGTCAGTGACAACTTACCATTAGGTGCTCAAACAGTCGAGCACCTAATGGTCAGTTGTGTGGTTGTTAGTCTTGATTATTGCTATTAATTTAAAAAAAATTGGTTGTCTGTAAAGTAGGTTTACTGACGATAGATTTACGTGATAACGTCATAAAGAAACATTGATGAAAACACGTTGTCGCGTATTCAACATTTGTTATAAATAATGGCTTCCGTCGAGGTGGGCGGGGGATATTGTAAAAGTTCTCGAAGGAGCTCGCGTGGCGGCTTTCCAGTAGCAGAACTATTCTTACTGCTGGCGTCACGCTCTGACGTCAGCGGAACGGGGAATCCATTTATAAGACGTTATCTATCACGTCAAAAACTAAGGGTGCATGTCATATACGATCTTGCCGGTGTGTCGACATTGTGTGGCGCTACCCTCGGCCGGCGGCGGTCGGCGGCCGGTGAGTCACGGCGCGCGGCGGTCGAACACACTACTACACCACACCGCAACACACTACTGACATAATTTACACTTTATGCCCCATGTGTTGACAGTGCAAGATACACGGTGCGTGCGACTGCTCGGTGTCTACTCCAACTTTTAGGAACTCTTAACTTTTCACTTACCAAAAGTCATTCTTTATGTACTCATTCCAAACGACAATTAAATTAAAACGGTAACGTAGCGTTTGCAGGCTCAAGTGGTTCAATATAATTATTAAAATTCGCCTTGTTCTAAAAATATCAAAACTATAAGTTGCGTGTAGCGAAATGTGTTTTATCACTTTTATGACTTGCTCTTATAAGATATAGAGACTTGGATAGTTTGGTAGATCCCTTTGGGTTACACTGGTTACACATATTGTATTTTTTTATTTTAGTAAACGCTCATCACATTGAATAGGTTTTATATGGACTTCATTTCAGTTTTCGTTAAATATTTTATTGAGTTATTTATATAAAAGGTCTTCACTTTTCTGGAGGATTTTTCAACAATTTCATTCAAACAGACGTTGTTCTCACAAACTTACCGAACTACCAGAACAAAAAAATGTCAACTCCCGAGTTATGATCCATCATACATAATTATACTATAAATTAAAAATAACCGTCAGTCGTACATTCAGTCAGACATTTCTACGCGGTCCGTAAGTGGGAGAATGTTTGCGGGATCTATTTTAGTGGCACCTGCCATCCGGACTACTCGAATGTACTTGTGTCTCCTATATTCAGAGTACAAAGGATTTGAATGTTAAGGTTTTGCATTTTATCAGGTGTAAGATAAAATACTTGGCATGCAAATGTTTTGAAAGTTGTAGATGTCCGGACTGTCCGGTCGGCGGCAATGTGCGAGGCCGCCTCTAAGGTGAGGAGCGCTATTAAATAAACGCAGATTGACCTTTGCGCAGCGGTCTCAAGTTGTACCACTCCAACACTCCACCACCCTACCATTCCACCGCCGCATATTCAGAGATTGCGTTGAAGATACAAATTTATTTATTTATTTGGTGAATTTTGCCATCGAAAAAGTTAATTTACTCGTATTTAATTGTCTTGGGCAGCTTTTTATTGGGTTAGTTATGTATTGAACTTATATTTATTAAGTGTGAACTTTGAAGTCATTAATAAATGCTTGATTTGTGATATTTACTTATTGACAGTAACAGCAATCGATGTCAGCATCTAACGATACATACTTACATACACACCGGTTAAACTTTTTAATGGTAGATTCTCTCTCATCTTCATTGTGGTGTATTCTGCTGAAACAATCAAATAAAATGAATATTGTTCACTAGAACCGCCGCACACATTGTATTGAAGGCACACCAAGTAAGGAGTGTGTAATTATCGGAAATTATTTTTCATGTTTTGCTAAGGCATTTGTTTATGTATATACATACTTAGGTAAAGGTTAGGGATCATAGATTATTCGCTAGTTAGTGGATATGTCACGCACGGCGACTCGGATAGATCGCGCTGCGCGTCGGAGACCGGAGTCGTGACCGCCGCGTGCGCCGCAGCCGTGCGCCGCAGCCGCGAGCCGCAGCGGGTTGCCCTCCGCCCTCGGGCGGAGTGCCGTCGATGTGACCGTAGACTGCACAGATACTGACAACTATCGCCAAACAGCGAGACGAGACGTTTCTGCTTATGGTTGTTTCGACTGTTCATGTTGCATGAAGTGAATGAAGCTCGGGAACACCTCTTATTCTGTACTAGTGGACCCCGATTAGTAGAAACATGTCCCTTAGTGCGCACATTCGGAAATTGTTAGGCGTGATATCGATATATTGATTGATGTTTGATTGATATCTCGCACGAATTCACGATGAAGATACAAAAAGTAGGGAAAACGGCGGCCTGACGCGACCCGGCGTGGATTGGTCACGCCACGCATGCTGCGGATTGCTGCGAGTTGCTGCTGTAGGTACGGCGGGCCACGGCTCGGGGGGCTGCGGGCAGCGGGCGCGCGAGGTCAGGTGAAGGCCTGCGGTCTGCTCGTCGATTGTAGAGCGCCGCTAAACACCACACACATGTAATTATATCACCGAATCCGTGTAAGGTCTCGCTTTATTAATGTTATGAGTTATAAGAATTATCCATTAAGTTAATTGCGCAGTAACTGAGTGTAACCGAAAAGTTTCTCGTAAACAAGTGCCGACTTATTTTTTCGATGGACGTAAACGACTCGTTCTCGATACACTCAATTAGGTGTTCACTGCAACAAATTGAACGTCCAAGTAGGTACAGCTGATAATTTAATTGAAGCATTTCAAAATAATGCACTTTTTGGAACGAAGTTCCTTACGGCAGGCTTGGAGGGGATAGGTTTTGCTACGGCGACCGAACTGAAAAATATATGATAGTAAAACCGTAAGGAAGAATGCGTGGAATAATGAGACGTGCGCATGCGCGACAGTCGCATACACAAGCGAGTAGGTAGTGTATATTACCTTTCTCTTTCTCCCTGTTTCATTTCGTTCGCCGTTGCCTTAATTAGTTTTCATATCATATAATTTCATAAACTAATAATATAATATAGTAATATAAAATAATAATATAGGTAGTAAATAAATATAGTAAAAGAAAATGCCAAGTGAAAGTGACAGTGCTAATAGTGGGAAATTATTACTATATTTATTCAGTGCAAAAGAATTAAATACGTAAGTATTAGTTTATTCTTTATTAATAAATATATATTTATATTATAAATATAATATATTTTACATTGGTTATGTAAGTGGAGTTTGCGAGATCTGTCAGAAAACGGAGAATATGATTATGTTGAGTTCCCGCGGAAAATGTTATGAAAGTTGTCATACTTAAGTCGCGGAGTCTCTTAAAGTTGTTGATGAAGTTATAATAAAATGTGATATCGCGGTTAGAGCGAGTGGTTAAAACGTTTAAATCAATATTGAGAATCGCTGAATAAGCCCACAACGGAGGTTATGTGAAGAATACCTACTTTCATGAAAATACATGCTAAACAGAGGAGAATCGACTGAAAAACCATACAAACACCCACACCCGGCCTACCTGACGCCGATATCAGAAGCTGGGATAAAGAATCCGTAAGAAACTAGCTACTGAGAAAGCTTGGATGTCAATATGAACTGGCAAGCAAGGCTGCGATGCTTTGAGATGACTATGAAGTACAAGATGTCATATCATGGTATACAAGTATTGAGTGAGGATGTTACATGAGGTCAAAGAGAGCTGCAGTCTGCATCACCTGTATCCAGGAGTCGCTATCCACAAGTCCACGCTGAAGGATTTGTCAGGTATGACCAAGTACTTTTTGAGTTTGAGTTGTTATTCATTAGTTATGAAATAGAATAACATCAAAATAATAAAATGATAATCTAGACACAATGGAACTAAATTATCAAGAAAATGAGTTTTTGAAGTTAAATATTGAGTTCTAATTATGACATTGATAAAGTTAATAACTTTTTGGTAATTTTGTGGTAATATGGTACTAGGAGTATAACATTTGAAGTACCTACCCATCTTTGGCTTTATCACACAGGGTTTACTGGTGATGTTACTTAGAGACGGTCACATAATTAATTATTGACAGTTACAGTTAAATGGTTAGTTAATAGTTAAAAAGAAAATAGGGTTGTAACATATGGAGTTATTTATGATATGGCTTAGTAAGCTAGCCAGACTGATTGATGATTAATTCACTGTAATGAGATTTCTTTTGTTTTTGAAAATTTAATAAAATTCAGCCATCTTGTCGAACGTAACTCATTGAAATTATTATTTGATCATTGTTATTTTTGTACAATGCATAGCTCTTATAAGACACTAGAGAGAGGTGCTCAGTTCTGTTATTGGAGAGTGCCAATGGACAGTTGTATCGGGATGGACGATACATATGAGAGCTATGTATACAGGTTAGATGTAATTATTCTTAGTCTTGTTTTAAGAGACATTTAATTGAGTGACGTTCGATGAGCCTATTCGTTTTGGAAAAGTTTACTCATTTTGAGAAAAGCCAACTTGTTTGAGAAAAGCTAACTTATTTTGAGAATAAATGAGTTGTTTTGGAAAAACTTAATTAAACATTATTTGAGTAAAATTGTTAAAAAATAGAACAATCAGATAGTGATACATCTTATACTCCCTCTGTAACTTTCACAGAATCATCAATATCTTTTCAAATGGAGTCTTCTTCAGATTGTAGTGATTATACAGGATGACAAAAGACGAGAAAATTTAAATGCCTTAGGGTGTACCTTGAATAAAATTAAAAAAAGCCCCCGTTCTTATATTGGCAATCCTTTAACTTGTTATTATTTAGTTAACTTGATTCAAGAACAGACAAATATACCATTTAACCATATTTTTACTATAGCTTGTGATTTGATTAATATACAAGATTCTCTAATTAAATAAAACACAAATGAAATTTATGCATTTTTATTTTCTATTCTATACTTTTATATAACAATGGATACACATGGGTTTTATATTATTGTTTTATATATTATATTTTATATTATTTTATATTATTTCTTAAAATACTGAATTTCCTAAATACTTTCTTGTACTTAAATAAAAACTAATCAGCAAAATTTAAGAGAAAAATCAAGAAAACCTACATAAAATTGAGCACGATTTTTTTTGCAATTTGTGTCGATTCTACATTAGCCGAAGGAACTTCGTTCCTACCTGGTGTCCCACGACACCACATCATTTTTTACAATGATTTTTCTGGTGTGAATACAATTTTAATAAAGTAATGTTGTAAAATATGTAAATGTTTGTATGTTTGCTACTGAACAGTACGAAAAAATGTCTAAACGAATTGGGATTAAAGGCACGCAGCGCAGATAGACACGAAGAGTAAATTTTGGTTAGTTACTTAATTACACTTTTATTTTCTCTGATTCCACCCCATTCATAAATTCATATCCAAATATATATGTATAATTATGGTGTCTGGGCTCTACCGCATTAATCAGTCTACATAAACGCGTTAGTAAGGTCCGTCCACGGCTCCGTATACACTATAGTATAGATATAGTATAGATAGTGAATAAATAGTTCACGGAGAGGGGAATTCAGGGGTTGCCGAGTACATACGTCGTGCGACAGCCGAGGGTGGGTCAGCTTCGGCACTGGCGCGGCGCGACGCAGCTCGCTCATCGCCTGTTGTGATGGAAAGTTTGTAATGCCTGGAATTATAGTACCTACTTCTAACATAATTGTATTAGAATTTGACATTTTAAAGGAGATATAAATTATGAATTTGGTGACAGAATGTAACGCTGTTTCAAGCACTTTATCACGACAACCGCAAGTATTCGCGACGTATAACACGATAAAGAACTTTGTATCTACTACACTCTACTAATATCAATTTGTGTGGCCACTGGCCAACCAAATAGCAATGGCGCGCACACCAATGGGCTGATTTACATGACATTACGATAATTTTTTTCAGTTTCCGCTTGACTTCTGCGAAACACATTACTAAAACTACCAGTTATTTTGTTAGTGAAAGTTACTGAACTGAACTGAAACAGTTCAGTATCAGGCATTACGATACGATACGGAAATCCATTGTCATTAAAGTAGTATCGAACTGAAGCAGTGATCTGTATTAAAGCGACATCAGTGGTGAAGGTGTAGCGACTAGCGACCAGAGTGGTGCAAGTATTGTTGCGAGGTAGCTAACACTTCGGGTGAGTCACAGCTCACAGCTCGGAGCGGGAACACTACGGACGGTACATAAGCAAACACGAGTAATATTAGTCACAGAAATGGAATTCACAGATCACTAAACAATATTTATAACTGCGTTGAGATGCGAGTGCGGCGCGGCGGCGGCGGCGGCGGCGCGGTGGCGGTGCTTCTATAAACGGCGTCAGTTTGTTCTTTGTCACTACCGCCCCGCCGCCGCCCGCCGCGCCGCATGAGTGGAGCGTACCGTACGGTATAGACACGACCACGGTAATAGTATGATACTATTACCGTGGTATTACACGACCTTTGACTCACCCATTCTATAGCAACTGCATTTTTGCCTACGTTTGATTACCAAAAGACAAAACGGTATAATATACATATTAATTACAACCTATAACTACCTATATACTAACCTAACCTATTGTATTTCACTCGTCAATGATCCTGAAAATGAATAGTCTCCAATACGGTTTTTCGCGAAATTAATTAAAAGAACAAGAGTATTTTACCAATTCAATAATAATTAATTGATGTAAATGTAGAGCTCTTCAAGTCTCATAAAGTAAACTCGTGTTTCCTCCCCAGTAGCGGATACTTGGAATGGACGGATACTTGGTACTTCGGAAAGCTTCGCGGGCAAAGTGCCTGTTGTAGAACAAAGTAAACTATTAACGTAATCGCTGTAATCGATGGGGGAGGGGGAGAGGGGGGGGGTCTGTCCTGCCGACGCGCGATGGACGCCACTTTATAGTAATCGAAGTATAAAGTATTAGGTAGGTACGCTTGAATAATGAAAATTACCCATTCTCTAATATGACCGACACGCCGGCGCAGATTGCAAACGTGTAACAGAGAATTTGTCGGTCCACTCCGAATATCCGACGGACGGCGGCTGTTCGCCGTGTGCGCGCCGCGAGCGCTGCTCGTTGTCCAGTTTAATACATTTTATTTCGGTGAAGGGTTCTGTCTCTGTCTTCCGTTAATGATTCTGACCGAGCCGAATGAGTCAGTGTGAGTCAGGCCGGGTCAGTGTGGGACAGGCCGGGTCAGGCTGACCGCGTGACAACTGACCACGGTATCTGCGGGCCCCGCAGTGCGGGGGAAACTTATATTATAATTAGCTGACCCCGCGAACGTTGTTCCGCCATATAGATTACTTGTAGTGAATGAATACAATAAGCGCGATTTAAATTTACTTTTTTATGCTTAATCTATAAAAAATAAATAACAAAAAATATTGTCTAAAAATAAAAATAAAATGTTAAGGGTGGATAACCCTTATCACTTAGGGGTATGAAAAATAGATAATAGTCGATTCTCAGACCTACTGAATATACATATAAAATTTCATAAAAATCGGGCAAGCCGTTTCGGAGGAGTATGGTAAAGAACTAACATTGTGACACAACAATTTCAGAAGAATATCAGAGATTGTATTCTCGCACGGTTAATACATAATTATATCGAATAATACTGGGCCTCGCATTGATATATAAATGTAGGTCGCAGGTGAACGCCCCAGGACACCTGTAGTGGACGCTCCGTGTGTGTGTCCATTCGGTCGCACAAACACGTGGATATAACTAACCAAGTAACACGACATTACCAGGGTGACTATGTTCTTAACCTCCCTTTTTTCACTTTTTCTGAAGCTTCTGAAGAGCCTTATTTTGCTTTTGGTTTGAAACAGATGGCTTTTAAAATGTTAGGGGTAAATGTAGTGGTTTGTATCTTATAATTTTAACGTTGTTCCGTCAACATGTGTATTAACATGAAACGATCAAACAGTTTTTTATGTTATGGGATTCTCTGTGAACCGATGGCTATCTGCTATCCGGTGTCTAACTGTGGGATTTTATTCACAGTCCATGCCCACATCTGAATCATGAATGTGTTATGTGCGGAGTGCCGACACTGCTGCGGTCACTCTTGTTATTTTTCGTATTGAAATGTTATGAAACAGATTTAAGCAGGTACTTTTGAAATGAGTCATTTGTTAGCCAGGAGCGATGGCCTTGCCGATAGCCGGCCGACGGCCGCGCCGGCCCCGAGCTAGCCGGCTAGCCGCTCGTGGCTAGTGGCTAGCCGGAGCCGTCTCGAAAATATTTTTTAAGGAAATTTATTAAACTGATATCGTTTACCCATTAATTTTCATTAGATTTTTTAATACTCATAAAATGTTCCAAGCAAATTAGTGTTAGCTACTTTGATAGCGAGCGCGATATACGGAATATTCGCTCTTGTTTAATAAATACCTTTTTCGATATAATCATGATGTAATACTTCAAGTATGTACAGTCGTGAATAAATACGACGATGAGGTTTAAATTCACACTCAAAAACATGTCTACATAATTATTATACTTGCGCCACGCTCGGAAAAGACACTGCGGATGCAAACCGATATTAGGGATATCAAAATTTTGGCACTGTCAAAAGTACAAATCTTTGTGTTTTCAGCTTAATTGCTACAAATACCATCATAATTGAAAGTTGAATATTATTTCCAAAATAAATAATAATAAAGAAATAAACCAAATATAAAAACATACTTAATAGTAATTTTTAATAAGTTTATTAATGTGCTGACGGGTAATAGACGTGCCAATGGATGTTATGGATGGTAAGTGGTGACCGTCCTCAGGTAGGGAATCATCGGCAGGTAGTCAGGCAAGGATGACGCGGTATTATGCATCGTTAACTGCTGTACATCTACACCCTCACCTGCGACGGGCAGACGACCCAGCTGACGGTAAGTGACCAGCGGGTGGGTCGTCCGTGGCCATCGGTATACCGATGCGTTGCCAGCCAAGAAAGAACTAGAACAAAACGAGTCATTTAGCGGCTGATTAATGATATAGATCCTTATGCGAAGCCCTACAAGTTCTACAACAAAGAAGGTCGGCTTCTGTCACCTCTTACGATACCCTGGTCCCTGGTCCGCCGGGCGCGGCGCGGGGTCGGGGCTCGCATGTACTCCTTCTAAATTAGTATTGTTTCCGTCGTGCAGGTGCCGGTCGGCGAGCGTCCCCCGCGCTGCGCGACGCGCTGCGGCTGCTGCGCGACGCCTGGCCCGAGCCGCGCGCGCCCCTCCGCGACCGACGGTCAGTACTACACTAGTGTCAGTACACACACACACAAATGATAGCCCTCTGTTAGTTCTGTTACATCATTCTCTGCTGACCCTGTTATGGCTCACGCCGAAGCATCCGCCCGCATCCAACGCGACGACAGGACAGGACATGTACTTAGTTCAGTGCAGTAGGGACGTACAATACTACTCTGAGATAAATGTTACACGAAAAATAATTTGCCTTAAGAGAACATCAATGTCGTGAAATCCCTAAAATATTTAATTCTATTCATTTTATTCACACGAGTTTTTATTGAGTACATATTTTTTACATTATACATAATTATAATTCTTACACTGGCAGCGCGGGCGGTTAAATTGGACCATTACTATTACTAAGTTGAAAATTATACCTGATTATATTTTAATCTTGCGCAAGGCATAACGGAACTCACAGGAGTCGCCAGTGTCGCCATGGCATGGACTAAATGGCTACCAGGCATCGCCATTACCAGCGAACACATCAACCGCGACGTCAGCGGCTATCGGAACAGTTGAATCTGGTTATTATAACATCAGGCGGACCAGGAAGTTATTTCCCCTCAGAATTTTAATGAATCCGACATCGAAATTCCATATTCAGTAATTAGGTCAGCACACTCGGCACTTGAACAGTTACAGCGCGTTCACATAGAACGTCCGTTTTACAGGTCCGTTTAAACGGATATGTTTTATTAGCGTATCTAGTTGTATGAGCGATTACACACAGAATCCAGTATTACGGATCCAATAAAACGGACGTTCTATGTGAACGCGCCCAAAATGCTTGTGAATATTACCTCCAGTAGCGACGGATCCGTTAAAACGGATCAAGTAAAACGGACGTTCTATGTGAAGGCGCCCTTAAGTCGATGGTGGATGGCGTGCGGCGCTGCTCGCCGGGAGACGGACAGGAAGAAACTCGAGCGTCGATTCGCGTGATCAGAGGCGTCGATAAATATTGGTTCTTTAGGTCTGTATATTACGTTGGTCACTTTGAGAAATGAATCTTGGAGCGAATGAAGTCTTGTTCGCGGGGTGCCCGGGTTCTGTCTGTGCGGTGCTCGCTAACGCCACATGAGTAGTTGTGCTAATACTGTAGCAGCGTAGCACAATGAGTCATTCATTATTTTTTCAACCAGATGTTTTATAATAAATCTCGTGTGTTAGTTCAGTAAATTAAGAACATTATTTTAACGTATGAAGCACGAAACAAAGAAGTATCAGTCCGGAGTCGAATCACATTCCTGTCGCAGCGTGCCCTGCGATCGCTCTGACGGTCTTCACTCCCTACAAATCATTTTACACGTAGCCCCACTAGCCCATAGTGTCCAAAGTGCTGGTCGCTGGCCGGTGTCCGCTGGCCGACCGCCGCGCGCCGTCTGCGTAGTGCGTGTCGGAGCTCGTTAAGTCGCGGCGTTGCCGTATCCGCTATTGTCGCCGCCGCACAGTGGTCTGAAAATCAAGCTTCATACTCATAGAAACTGATTGTCAGAAATCAATAATTAAAAAATGTTATTGTAATAAGTACACCTCCCTTTGTTAACTGTTATAGTATGAAGGTCGTGAGTAGCTCCATGTGTGAGAAAAAAAATATTGTATATTTTTTTGTATGGGAAAAAAACTTCAAAGTGGATTTTAAAAAAACTGATCATAACTGAGGGTCTGGTATTCACATGAGTTATTACACCTTACATGGCAATTAAGATGACATACAATTGTTATGCCTTTCGGTGCCGCTTTGCATGTAGCAAGCTTTTGAAAGTTTGAGTTTTTGGTAGATGATTATTCAAGTCTTCATTTTATATTATAAGGATACCTATAACTTTCAACATGAAAATAATTGAAATTTGTATATACACAAGGAATAAATACGTACTTAGGATATATTTAAATAATAATTGTTTAAAAAATAGGAAATAAAAAGCACATATTCAATAAAAACTGTCAAAATTTCTTTATTTGATTATACTATTAAATATTATTTCAGTAAATTATATAATTAAATGTAGTAATACTCAGAGCTTTACATATATATTATTCTCTATTACTAACTACTTATAAAAGACCAATTATCTATCAAAGAGTATCTTCTTCATCAGAGTCCAGCATAGGTGCATTAACATCAACGAATTCAATATTCTCCTTGTCTATATCTGCATCATCATCACCAATGAGAAGAATCGGTAATAGGTGTGCGTTTTGATTTTATCAGCTGTGGCCTTATGCTGGACAGGTAGGGATCTGACGAAACAAGAAGACCATTGAAAATGTCTTCGTTTGTTGCTTTTCTCAATCCGGCTCAATTGCTGCAATCTCAGCTTCAATCATAGCTTGTTCTTCCTTTATATTCAATTTGTTTTCACTTGCAAAATTGAAGTAAAGCGGTCTGCAGAACATTGTGGAAGATGGCTTTGGATTCTCCCATAACTTTTCTTCGCCACAAAGTGTTAAAGGCACAAAGGAGCACATAAAATTACTGTAATCATCTTCACCCCCCATAGTTTGCTTGTATATACTTTGCCCTGAAGCACCATCAAAGCCCCACTTGCATGTAAGTGTTAATACTTTTCTGTCCAGACATGATTCCAAACGTAGAAATTTCCCAAGTCTAGCAACAGTTTTGTCCAAAATCGCTTGAAGCTTAACTTTTACCCCTCTTTCAGTGATATCTATAGTATTTTTTGGTGGGTAGCAGTCCTTCTTCGCCTCTTATATAGCAGTATATGAAGGATATAGGGGTATTCCCTCTTCTTTTGAGCAAACTCTTAATGTTGTATACTGCCATTTTGAAAGTTTCAACGAAATCAGTATACCTAATGCTTTATCAGCGGAATATATGGGCTGAGCTTTCTTGGGCTTCAACAGTTGCTTTATCTTAGTAGCTTCCTCGGGATGTTCTGTGATTAATTTAATTATATCTGCTACGTTTTTGTTACCAGCACTTAAACCAGTTGCAAAAGCAAGGCTTTCATTGGTATGTGCTAGTAGCTCTTTCACTCTTCTTCTCTTCTGTAGCGGGCTTAGCTCAGAGAACACTTTTCTTGGACTCAACTCTGTTGATGTTCCAACACTGCAAGTCTCTGCATTCAACCCTAATGATGTTGATGCGCCCTCATTTACACTGCAGTCAAAACTAGAACATGGTTGCTGCTCTTCTAACACCAAAGAAGGTGTGATTTTTTCTTTTATGAACTCAGGCCATTTTATGTCTTCTTGCAGCCAGATCTCATACTTTTTTATGAATGTTTTTCTCGTGCGATTACACGAGATCCATTTGTTTTTCAACGAACACACAAAAGTCTGACAGAATTGTTTAAATTCTTTATTTTCATTTTCTGACAAAGTAACGCTTTTCACCAAAACTTCAAATAATTCGCTGGGTTTTGAAAAACAGCTATTGTTCGCCACAAACATAAACATATCCAAATTGGTACTGAAGCTTTCCATTATAACACGAAAACAAATCGAACTAAATAAGTATAGTTAGCGCGAACAAGTGCAAAGAGCTACTAAATTAAGTTAGCATATACGTCCTACTTATATTATAACTACCCTCATTTACACTTGCTGTCGTTAATATGCTTATCTTATCAAAACTTGAAGGTAATTACTTAATGAGTTACTTTATCAAAGAAATTTTGTAGTATAATGTAAAAAAATCTGCACCTTTTTTATTGTATTCATAAAGAAGGTCATTAGCAAGTTGTTAACTAATGACAACATCAGTAATGTTATCATCATGTAATTATATCAAGGGTATGATTCAACTACCAAAAACTCAAACTTTCAAAAGCTTGCTACATGCAAAGCGGCACCGAAAGGCATAACAATTGTATGTCATCTTAATCGCCATGTAAGGTGTAATAACTCATGTGAATACCAGACCCTCAGTTATGATCAGTTTTTTTAAAATCCACTTTGAAGTTTTTTCCCCATACAAAAAAATATACAATATTTTTTTTCTCACACATGGAGCTACTCACGACCTTCATACTATAACAGTTAACAAAGGGAGGTGTACTTATTACAATAACATTTTTTAATTATTGATTTCTGACAATCAGTTTCTATGAGTATGAAGCTTGATTTTCAGACCACTGTGCGCCGTACGCCGGTGTATACATACGACGTGTTTAGCTGGTGAATTAGCACAAACACGCCGCCCGACCCGCCTCGCTGGCTCACTGCGGTGATGCCGCACGCCATGCGCTGCTGTTGCGCTCTTTTAGTATATGTACTTTACTAAACTATACTTAATTATGTCTCAGGAGAGAGATGTCTTTGTTAGCACTTTTAGTTAGATGAACCTATTGCTCAAATTATTTTTCCTCAAAATCGTGAGCTATTGACTTTCCGTATTGTACGTAGTCGCTCGTGAAAGATCCACTCTACGCTTTATCTATCTCTATCCTTTCCATCCATTCCCTCTTTAAGCCTAAATAATGTATGCCTTCAATTAAACAAAATTATACTTAAGGGGAGATATGCGTCTAGAATCTAGATAGTCGAAAAAAATCGAATTTTGAAGTGAAAGCTTTGTGTTGTGATTTGGAATTCGATGAAACGGAAATGACGCGCAAATGAAATGAAAAACGTGTGAATTACACACATTTTCTTTAAGTTTGTGGTCTCATAAATATCTCCTCAAAACGGCAAAGCAATATCTCGATATTGCAAACGAGTTTTTCTCGAAACCACAGTTTTCAAATCGGTATCCAAAATTTTTCAAAAACCAATGAACCGACTGCCTTGATATTTGGCGTGCCTATTCTATACACCATTATCTAGTAGATGTCATAGGATTTTGTTTATTTTTAAAAATAAAATAATGTCTAATTTTTGGCCCAAAGTCCGTTACTTATGTTAATAAATTCGCCATTTTGTCATAAATCGATATTTTCAAAATCTGCTATGACACTACTAGATTCCTAGACTATAGTATCTATAGTACCTAGTTTAATAATCGTTTTGGGTTTTTTTTCATAAGATTTTTGAACAAACAGCAGTAGGTACCGCATGAGATTTTTTTACGGCGCCCCAAGGAACTTGCGATATTTTTTATATATTTTTGATATTTGAAAAAAAAAAATAGAACATATTCCTGAATGTATAAACTTACATTTGCTCAAACCCCAATCCGAAACTTCAAACTAAAAAATCGCAAAAATTACCTTTTTAGCCTCCTAGGGGTATATCTCCCCTTAATACAACACATAGGTACTTAACAGTTTTATTAAATAAACCATAAAATTTTAGTGTCTGTCGGTCGTATAGGTACCCGGCACTTAAACCAAAATAACATTTTTTACAATTTTTGTCTGTCTGTTTGTTTTGGCTAATATCTGGAACGGCTGAACCGATTTTGACAGGACTTTCACTGGCAGATAGATGATGTAGTAAAGAGTAACTTAGGCTACTTTTATTTTAGTTTTTTTTTGTTAATATTACGCGGACGAAATCGCGGGCACAGCTAGTTTAAAAAAATACTACTTGAAAAGTCGCGGTTTGTTTTAGCAAATACTACGGTGGCTAGGTATATTAATAAACATAAATGTAGGTACCTAGTTGTTATAAAGAGAAGATAAATGCTGTGGAGGTATTCACGCGCGACAACGCCGCGCGCGCTGGACCGGGACCGAAATGATCTTGCATACTTAATATAGGTATCTAATTACTATTTGTTATCGATTGAATGTCGCGTGCCAGAATCATCAAATGCGATACATTTTTCTCCAATGATAATTATTTTTATTTGGTTCTTAATCATTAAATTAAGAAAGCATTTATACCCTTCCTTGATTCAATGATATGATAATGAATTCTATTTTTGTTCTAATTTTAATAACCAAGAAAAAGAAACACAAACACCCAGACCGAGAACAGAAATTTAAACTCATTATGTTAAATTTCCGCCTTCGCTAGGAATCTAACCCAGGACCCTTCGAACGGCGATCCGGCGTGTTAACCATTGCGCCATATGGGTCGTCAAGGAAAGACAGCCGTCTCTCTAGCCTGTAGACTCTAGCCGTCCGCCGCACCGTAGATGCACGTTTCAGACCAGACGAACGATTGCACGACTGCAAAGTAAAGGTTGTTCTCGTCGTTGTACTGTCTTCAGTGCCATTGTTGTGAAAACAGAAGTCTCGTGACGACGTGACTCGTGTCCCCTCGACGTGCCAGTGACACAGAGACGTGCGGTGCGGGGGGTGACGTCACAGCGCCGGGGGCTGCCCTTCCACGGTTATAAATAGAGGCCACTGAGGCCAGTGCGATTCAAGGGCCCATCGAGGCGGCCGAGTGCTCCCAGTGGGGCGAGGCTGTGGGGCGAGCGGCGTTCGCGGGATCATTGAATTGAAGCGTTTCCGAGCACCCGCTCTTGGACACTTGGTTGGTACTATGCATTTGATCTAGTACTCTGCATATACATAGTTTAATATGCTTGCAGCTTGCAGTGCGTACTATATTATGATGAACAAGCACCACATCTTACCGAACTCTTTCATGCCTCCGTTTGGTCAGGCGTGCGGAAGAAGTGCTTATTCCCGAAACTGTGTCGGGGTATCGTGACGAGCGTTAAGAGTAAATCCAGAACTCGACACATACACTCGAACGCATAATGTTCAACATTAATGAAATTAATGTAATGTGTAATTTGTGCGTATATAAGAACGTATTTTGTTTCTAACAAATTTTCATTGATAAGCTAGAATTGAATCCGGGATTTGAAATATGATTAGGAGTTTGATGGCGATCGATCAAAATTTGAGTAAATATTTAGTTGGGACGTTGGTTTGGATATAATGTATGTTTATAGTTTATACCCGAACTGGGCTCCGCGCCAGCGCCGCCGCCGCGCCGGCCGCCGCCCGCCCGCAGTCGGTCGGATTCACGTTACAGGCTACTATTGACTGTTGATTGTGGCTGTGTCACTCCACCACTAATAAGGGATTTGGTTTATTGCTGAAAATACTGCCTAACTAAGATATATTTAGTGCCTATTTTTGCATTTCTTCAACATTTTAAAGTACGTAAACCTGTTATATAGCACAAATAACGTTATTCAACAAAAAATACGCTTGCAAGCCTTAGTGGTTTCCGTCGAAGCAGCTGCAGCCCAGCGGATAGTGTTCCTAACTATCGGTATCTCTTTTAGTCGGCTTCCCCGACTATTTTTCTGATTACCGTGTTAGGTATGTCCGCGTGCTTCTTGTGTCGACTGTGGCGAGTGCTCGTCGGTATTCATCACAGCATCACACCCTCCTCCTACTCTTGTCGCCAAGTTTATAGTGCGGTGAAAGCCGCGGCGCGGCACACTGCCCGCTGCACATATCAACACGCGGCGTGCAGCGTGTGTCGGCTCCCTCGGGATATCGATAGTAACTAGATATCTGCTAACGATCCACTTTCGAACCAACACTTCATTTCTCCGAAAAACTAATTAGCTGGCAATGCGTCACACGCGTGTGTGCCGTATGCCGCATGCCGCGTGACGTGTAGACAGCGAGCCGCAGCCGCGCGCCGCCCTCTGTCCAGCCCCGCCGCCACCGCAGAAAATATTCAGAGTTTTCATTCAATAACAGTGCATCTTTCAACGTTCCGGGCCGGCCGGGGCAGCGGCTGGCCCCGTTGCCCCGTTGCCCCGGCTGCCCCTGCCGGCCCGACTGCTACCGAGCAAGGGGCAACAATATAATACCGGTGTGGCATTGTTCCCGCTCCGGCTCTTTGCATTGTTCTTAGTAATTCATTGTCTTGTTCTCACGGCGCAGCGGCTTATATTTCATGCAGTTCTGTCAGCTCGAGTCAGCGGGCGCTGTGGGCAGCTATTTGGTTTTGTTTCGTTAAGTTGCTCATGCAGTCTTCTAAGCCCGTGCACGTTGTCGTCGCAAGTATTGGATCAGCTCCAGAGAACATACCTTCAGTTATTGACTGTATTCATTGCCAAAGTAAACCATTTCTTTCAATATAGTCATAGTTCTTTCAATTGTATATCTAAATAACCAAGAAAAACTATATTTGTGTCTTAGACACTTTATAAAGAGGTCAAAAATACAGAACTTTGTTATTCGTTTATGGCCGTATTGGTTTATACTGACACACGCCGGAGCTCCAAGCCCGGGCTCGGTATGACCGGCTGGTTAGCTACCATTCACTTGTTTGTGACGGCCGTTAAACGATTTGTCGTGTTCCGGATGGTTGCTTGAGAATAAATAATTTATTTTTTATGTAATAATTATTGCATCGGTAATGCCAATGCCGCTGCCGCTGAGGAACAAATAAATTATGCATTTCAAGTTGCAATTAGAGCTACCTAAGGTACAGTGTTCCCCGGCCCCAACGTCGCGTTCGGGAGTTCAACATTAATGGGGTGGTAATGGGCATCAATGAATGTGCGACATTTCGTTACAAACAAAAAACGTTCACCAGCCCGCAGGTCGCAGACGCAGGTCGTTATAAGCACGTGCTTATAATATTATCACCTGAAACCGATGATGTTATAGTTATAGTTATTATTTTGAAAACTGAAATACAAATAAAGCGGCCATCCAGGACCTCCTATACTGCACTCCTATACTGCAGTTGTTGCAAATTCGTGACAACCTCGGTGATAACGTTATTTTGATCACAGTGCGGGTGTGCCGCCCGCCGCCCGCCGACCGCCGACGTCTAAGTTTGGATACCATATTGTCGACGATGCGAGTTTGATCGTTTGCACAAATAGCGCCGCATCTCCCGCCGGTTGTTGATCTCTTGCGGCCGCCGCTTACATACGGAGCGGACGCACTCGTCGGTAGCTAGCACACGTACAGACCCACAAATAGTGCGTGAAATCTAGCTCGCTGGGGATTTAATGAGCCTTCGAGAGCTAGCGACCGGAGCGTGGAGAAGCGTGGGGGAGAGTGGGGAATCCTGGGGGAGCGGCGGAGGCCGTTCAATATGATACTCGTTGTTTACATTAATCTTAGTAAGATTTTTTTAGCAATGTTAGCATTTATTTTATTAGGCTGGTGAACATCACGCTTCTTACCACAGTGGTATGGTATGGTACCGCGCAGTAGGACTAGGCGGCCACGGCCATCTCATTTCACGTAGTCTGTTTTATAGGAAAAAGTGTCAAACAAATCCGTACGATATGCCAGTGGCGCCAAAGCAAATCACTTCAAATTAGTCATATAATTATGTACCTGGTTCCAGTGGCGGCGCGAGCGAGCCCACAACCGGAGACGAGGAGAGCGCGCGAGCGCCGCACGGCCGCGCCGCAGCCATGTGGCGAGGCGAGATCCCGGGCCGCGCGGCCGCGTCGCCCGGCCTGCTGCGCCGCCGCTACTCCATGCCCGAGACTATCATGAGAAAGTGAGTATCGAAGCCGGAGTTCCATCAATGTAATGTATAACAGGAAGTTCAGTAGGTACTCGGGGGTACTACGAGTATTATTGCTAAAAATAAAAGTTTATACAAAGTTGTACCAAAATAATATTTATAAATATTTGACGGTCAGTTCCTTTTTATGTTTCGGGACGACAAATGAGCAGGCGAGCCACCTGATCACTACGAAGGCGCTTTTAACGCGATACTTTCAGGCTTCTTAGAGCTACAGGGAGTGGTATAGGTAATTTAGTTCCACTGTAAAATTTCCAGGTACCGGTTAGCCCAGCAGCGGTCCGAGAC
The DNA here is from genome assembly GCA_905404295.2 of Ochlodes sylvanus. Taxonomy (NCBI): domain Eukaryota; kingdom Metazoa; phylum Arthropoda; class Insecta; order Lepidoptera; family Hesperiidae; genus Ochlodes; species Ochlodes sylvanus. Next base: position 10,882,518 of record FR990144.1, read on the forward strand.
AGAGGAGGCGGGCCCCGCGAGCGGCGCGTCGGCCGCGTCCACCCCGCCGCGCGGCGCGTGCGGCTGCTGCAGGGGCGCGCGGCCCGCCCGGCGCGACCGCGAGCTCATGCGCAAGTCTGCGCTGCTGCGGCTGTGGGGCCGCGCTGGCGGCTCGCCGTGCCGCGTCTGCTGCTGCGGCCAGCCGTGCGGTACGCGCTCCCTGGACGGCTCGCGCTCCGAGCTGCGGCACGCCTCCGGCTGGACCACGCCGCGTCGTCTCCGGCTCGACTCGTCTCGCGATCGCGTCGGTGACTACGTGCGGCACGACTCAGACGCAACCTACAAGTCCCACGCTCGCTACGTCTCTTCATCGCTAGAGACGACAACGGACGCTCTGGTCGCAAGCTCCTCGGAGTCGGAGGGCCGCGCTCGGAACGTGTTCACCCAGTACTCCGAACGCTCCGAGCCCACGTCCGAAGTCGTGACGACGGAGCTAGATCATCTATCCGGTGCCGCCTCCGAAGGTCCTGCGTTTCGCTTGGAGACTGATGACCGTTCCTACACCGACTCGTCGGACACGTTTTCGACATCGATGCCCACGGCCAAGGAGACTATTGATGTCATGGTACCGAAGGCGAGCAACCCGACGTCCGACGCTGCGCATATAGACGGGAGGATAAGCGAGAGGTCAGGCTGTGCCGAAAATGACGAAAGTAACATTTTACCATACGATAGACCGTTGACCGTGGAAACTCCATCGTATGAAATTCTGGAAATTGTCGTCTCCGAGACTGTAAATGTTGATCCTCCTCCGGCCGTTGAAAACGAGCCCGATCGGTTAAATACTCAAAGTATAAGAAGTCCAATATTGAAAAACAAAAAAAAGCGAAACATAGACATCGACGAGTACGTGTCTAACATATTGGTAGAGAGCTTAAACTCGTTAACGGATCAATTGGAGTCGATGAATGCCTCTATAGGTGCCGATAGAAAAGTTAGTATTGTAGAGAAGGAGATTAAAGTTAAACTTCAAAACACTGGTGTTAATACCATTGTGCATTTAAGTCCTACTTCAAATAATCAGATTATATTTGGTAATGAGGAGCTTTATAACTGTGATAGTAGAAGAGATAATTGCAATAACCTTCGAGACTCGCACAGTGAGGATATTCGCGAGGAAGTACCTAGCTTAGAAACGAATAACAACCTGACGTCACCCGAGAGTGCGCGGTACAGCAATATATCTACGGAGAACGTCGATAAGTGTTCCAATGAAGCTTTTGTCAATGTTGCCCAACACGATAATGTAAACAAAGCTGTGCTTCAACAAATTCAAAAACTATTTCAGGGTGAGCTTCAAGGTATTGATCCGGAAACGAACCATGCAGGAAATGCAGTGCCGGAAATTTCGCATATTGAAATATCCAATGTTGACGTATTTATTGATAACAATGGCAGTTTTACTACATCTGATACAATAGAAATGCAAACTGAACGGCAAACAGATAATTTCGAAGTTTTAAGTGGTGTCGGAACTGGGAATTATTACGAGGAGGTGCAAGACGCTGACACAATAGTACCTAGGTTTTCAGCTTTCCCTCATACTGATTCAATGGAAGTAAACACGTCATCGTCCGAAGACGCTGAAGTTTTAGGCTCCGAATGCACGAGTCTGGTAGATAGTTTAGACGATCCTAATTCGCCTCGTTCTGTTCTACTAAGAAAATCTTTTAGTAACAACAAGAGGAGTGAGTTAGTACGATCAGCTATTGACGTCTTAGATTTACTACCAGAAAATGCTCAACCACCAGATATATGCTCTCCCAAGGAGAAAGGTGAAGCATTCTTTATACGTATAAAAGATGACAATTGCGATTGTGAAAAGGAAAACATCGTAGTGGCGGACCACATGCCTGAAACGATAAAACAAAGGCTTTATCGAAGGCACAGAAAGAGAGAACTGCGGATGGAGTGTGCGAGGCGATCCAAAGTGAAACAATTAAAACGTGAATTAGAAAAACAGCGTCACAAGGAGATTAATAAATCAAAAAAAGAGATAGAGAGGGATTGTATGGCTATTATAAATGCTTTAATAGACGATGTTATAACTAAAATTGCACAAGACGAATATAAATGTATGCATATTAAGCAACGGACCAATAAATTACCTACCGCAAAATCAGAGGAAAATGTATCTAGAAGGTACTGGAAAAGGGAAACAGAATACAACAATAACAAAGAGGTAAGGCTGACTAAGAGCGACGCTTCACAGTCCTGTTCCGAAGATATCGGCAGAGAACGTCGGAAATCAGAGCGACATATTCGCGGCAAATTGTCCTTGCAGGCACACCCTCCGCTCACTCCAGAGGACGGTCCTAGAAGAATTTATCAGAAGTCTGAAATACGCGACGGCACTAAATGCATCGAAATTTTAGAAATACTAGAATACGTCAATAGTTCACCAAGCTCAACGGATACGATCAATTCGGACGAGAACCAAAATCCCTACTACAAAAACAAAAAATCACGAATTCCTGTGCCAGTGCACGAGAAACCTTCGCAGAGAATCTCCAAAAGTAACAGTAGCAAACGCAATCAAGGCCCGCCGTCGAACGAAAGCAGGGGTCCGACGAGTCACGAGCTGGCCGGCATGCTGCTGGACGCGCTCAGCGGCGAGGCGGAGGGGCCCGAGCGCGCTCCCCGCGAGCCCCGCACCAGATCCAACTCCTTGCGATTCAAGCGCGTCTTCGACATCATCCCCGAGGAGCGAAGCAGCCTCAGCGTGGAGTCGCCCGACGACGCAGCCTACAGCCGGCGAGCTTCGGCCCCCAGCCTGGATAGTTTCTGCGACGACCGTCACGACAGGGTCGTCCACGTGGTGGAACCGGTTAAAACTCCTAGGGCGTCGAAGGGAGCCCGAGCGAGGGAGATGAGGAGCGCGGGCACCTCCCCCATGCCCGAGGCGTCCAGAGCGCCGGCGCAGGTGAACGCGGCCTCCATGACGTCGCCTGTGCGCAAGTCGGCGTCGACCAGCCCCATCAAGATGGCCCGCGTGGTGGAGACGGCGCGCGGCAAGCGGCCCGCGCCGCGCCGCCCGGAGGAAGGTATCGCGTGCACGCTCGTCTCGCCGCTCGTTTCGCACCGCACAGCTTCAACCATTTACGTAGAGTAGTTGCGCCGCGCATCCACCGCTCCGCAGGACTCTTTCCGACGGGACGTTCCACTCAACGTTTTGTTCGGTATTGTTGTCGGTGCTCCGAAATATCATTTAAAAATATTGTATATATTAATTTCAGTAAAAATATATATTTGCGGAGTTGTGCGTATTTAGAAGTGCTCGTTCGTCGTTTGAAGGCACCGTATTTTGAAAGCACCCGTGAGCACGTTATTTATTTTTAATCGTAGACACATTTTTGTATAACGTTATATAAATAAAATAGTAAAGTTCGCAAGCGTTCGTTTCATTTATTCGAAGGTCAGCAGAACGACAGGCGTAAGTTCGTATCGACGCCATCCGAGGCCCCTCCGCCGCGGCGGCCGCTCCGCTCAGTGCAAGCGGACGCTAACACCATGCCCTCCATTGTCGATCGCAGCAAAAAATCGCACAAGGAAGCGCAAAAGTCAGAGACCGCAAGAGCGGGCAGACGACGCCCGGAGCCGGCGCCGGCCGAGGCGGGCGAAGACGCGCACGCGCAAGTCTACTCCCACGCGCACGCACACGTCCCGGATCATAGAAAAGGTCAGAGGTGTGCGCCGCATGCGGTCAGAAAGAGCGAGAGAAAGGAGACCATCTCGAGGGAGGCGAGCGAGGAGGCGCTCGGCGCGACCAGCGACGACCGCGAGCGGTGGCGCGAACGACACGACGCGGCGCGGCGGGCGCGGGGGCGGCGCGCGGCGCGGGGGGGCAGCGCCGACAGCTCCAGCTCCAGCGAGTCGGGCGGCAGCCTGCTGTGCAGCCTCGCGCCCGCCTGGCTGCACGCGCGCCGCCGCCGCCGCCGCGCCGCCCACGCTTCAGGTAACTAATTGAGCGTTACACGATTCATCGATCCCTCTACAATACGATACTAAGTACACCACCTTACTACTTATTACATGTTATTTTATGCAAATAAAGATTGGTTGATTGAAACATTTCTCTCATATTGATTATAACAATAATTTATTCCTTAAGGCACCCACAATAAGGTGAGGTATGACGAATCAAGTTTATAATCTCTTGCAAGACCCCAACAGGAGTTATAACTCGAAAGCAAACGAACCGACGAAAGATCTGTTGTCGGTCGCAGGGGAGTGGGCGGTGACGGTGGCGGGCTCGTGCCCGGCGGCGCTGCCCAACGACGTGGAGATGCGCTTGCGCTTCCCGGAGCGCGTCCCCCCCGCGCCGTACGCCCCCCGCGAGCCCCGCGCGCCTCGCGAGCCGCGCGCCGCCGACGCCCCGCGCCCCGCGCGCCGCTCCTCGGTCGCGAGCTCGACCCGCGCCGTATGTATTAAAATTATTTTGTCCAAAGAGGAGGAACACGGGTCGGTCGTGTATCGGTACGATAGTTAAGCTGGTAGTTCCGCTGGTCGTCGGCGAGGTGCGTTACGATGTTAACGTGGTGGCGTGTGGCGGCAGGTGGAGTGCGGCCCGGAGTGCGGCCGCTCGCGCCGCCGAGCGCTGCCCGACGACTCCGGCCGCCTCACGCTCACCGTCAAGAGGGAGGCTTCAGGTGAGTGTCGCCGCCGCCCCGCCCCCCTCACCCCGCACCCCGCACCGCGCTGCAAGCTCAGAGGACGGCACAACACACGCAGCCACTTATCGACTCATGCTTGTGTATTCAACTGCAACATTAATAGAAATCAATAACAATGATGACAAAATTGTATTGCTATACATCTAGACACCCGGTAGTCCCTGTAATGTATATACCTACATATAGTTTAGCAGCGCTGGAGCAAGCAATTCAATATTTTCATTTCGTTCATCATCTAATCCATCATCACGCGCTGGTTGATGCTTAACGCCAATGGTCGATTATAAAATAGTGGATTTTAGTTAAGTCTCGGTCGCTAAACTTTCCTGTAGTAGACGGGAAGGGGGAAGGAGCACGACAAACATTCGTTTAACGCACAGCTCATACACACGCGACACGCACACATCTATCACTTGTGACTAGGACACTCGGATCAGAGCTTATGTGTTTGTCGGTACATACATAAATTATGTACTAGTGACTCGCCCTCGCTTCGCTTCGGGAATTTTTGGATAATTCACACTATATCTTTATAAATTATAACCTATAGGTTATTCTGATGTGTAAGCTATATTATTGTAAAGTTTAAGCAAAATCCATTCGGTAGTTATTGCGTGAAAGAGTAACAAACATTCATACATCCATACAAACTTTCGCATTTATAATATGAATAGGATGTATTTATACTCATATTTATTGAAAGCGCACGTTAGCTTCGCTTTTCTCAAGGTATGTATATATCGCTAGTCGCTGCAAACGTGATCGTTAATTTAATTACGTTAGATTTCCGCAAGACGAGCATTCATGTCAGCCGTGAACGTTGTTCGTTGCAGACTCTTCAATTCTCGCATCGAAAAGCGTGAAGAAGTCGACAGAGCCGCTGCCCGACCTGGAGACGTACCGCGCCTCGCGCACCAAGACGCGGAGCTCTGTCAAGGTACAGCCCCACACCGCACCACACCATATCGCTCGGTTCCCATTTGTTTGGAGGCGGATCTGGCAAGATGTCTAATAATGGTGGCTAAACATTTTATAAGAAGCCTTTCACATCCGACAACCATTTGTGACAGCTTCGGGGGTTATCGGAGTGTATACCAGCCACTTGTACGATAAAAATCATATATCGAATTAGAGGTTGAGGAAGAGTTGAATACTCACGTCTAATCACGTCAGTAACAGTGTGAGAGATAAGCCGGTAAGCCGTTATTTACATCGAGAAGGCGGTTGTTTCAGACGCGGCGGGGATGCTCCCTGCACTGCTGGCTTCCACAAGACGAGCCCGCGCCGACCAGGTACCTACCGACACCACCTACATCACGTACATGTGCATATTGCGAGCCTCGACTATGTTACGACTAGCACAGCTCTCTCCTTATAACTGTGGAGCGCTAGAACATACTCCACCGACTGCTCCAGTGCGTGTTGGCGGAAGGGTTAGTGGATAACTCATGTGTCGGAAGTTTTGTGCCGGCCGAAAGCGTTCGTCATAGCTTGACGATTGCTGTTTAACGATAAATAATAACCGGGATCGACGGCTTAATGTACCATCCGTAGCATGAAAATGCTTGTAAAATATTTGCCACTAGCGTTTACTCGTACAACTATCGACCGCGCGCGCTGTAGCAAAACTCGATCATTCGCTTAAAATCGACACAGGGCGCCGACCCATGAGCGCTTCCTATTTTACTAAGCAATAGTTTAACGACGAGGTCGTGGTGTCGCAGGAGTAGCGGACTGTCGGTGCTGGGCTGCGCCATCGTGCCCGAGCTGAAGCCGCGCGCGCCGACCATGAGCGAGCGCGACCTGCGCGCGCGCCGCCGCACCCCGCTCACTTGTTCGATGTACAATAAAAATTTAATATAAGTTTTACCAATAAACTTTGTTCATAAACTGTGTCTATTATTATAATTATCTTGTCCAAGTCTCGTACAGATGTCGAGGAATCGCCAGCGCCGCCGTAATGCGGCGCGAGGCAGTGCAATGAACAATTAGGTGTCGGAAGTCGAACTTGCTTTAATCTATAGATGTAGTGTGTTGGGGATTCATAAAATACGCCTTTTGATTGCACAACTTTGTTTTATTTCTTTTTTTTAAACTGAAAACACCTTGATACACCTTCACCGACTTGACACTATGACATCTTCCTTTTGTCTCTTCGCTTCCGTCCCCTCCCCTCTTATACCTCACCTCACTTCCGTTCATGCAAACACATACCACAGAGTAAGTATTTAGTGTAGATTAGAGATACTTAATAAGTAAATACCTTACAGATAATAATCAATCCTACAACTCGGTCATCCTAACTAAGTCTGACCCCAAACTTGGTCATGTTGAAAAAAAACACTAAAAGGCACTCGGAGACTGCCGCGGTAAAGCTATTGCATAGCATTTTTTATCAACTTATCCAATTATAATTATTAGAAGTTATATAGTTATATAGAACAGCGCCATCTAGTTTGTAGAAAACATACGTACCATACCTTAGTATTAAGGTACTAGATGGCGCTGATTGGGGATGTGTATGCGTAAATAAAACGTTGAATGTTCTTCATAAGATGTAATTCGAATAGTAGTTTTACAAAATATGTTGATTTGATGATGTAATTTGATGACAGAAGGATATTTAAATTATTACGGCACTGTTTCACCGTTCACGAGATGATTAAAAAAAACGAGAGGTCTGAACACTCAAAGTTTTTTAAATGGCGCGCGTGGCTCGGCAATTGTCGGCAGCCGTCGGTTGCTGTCGTCGATTACGCGCGAACAGGGGGTGTTAGGTTTTTTTCGTTACGGAATTTCTGGATTCGGTCCCCACGCTCAAGGCCCGCGATAAAAGCTATGCAATAGCTTAATAGTAAATTACTCGCCAAGTAACAAAACATCATCTTTGAAAATGAAATTACACCTAAATTTTAACATTGCAGACTGCTAATTACATTGTGATGTGGGGACCATATCATCACACCACAACATGGAACACTGTAAGCTTCTTTAAGATTAAGTTACATAATAATATGTACATATGAAATGTTAACTTTTACTACCTAATTACATAGAACACCGAAGTGTGTGAAATAAATTTCCTCTATTGACTTAGACACACAACAGTATTAAATCTACATAGTAGATTCTGAATCTACATTTTTACTTTGCAAGTTTGCTGTTATATGAGTGTGGCGACATCGCACACACGTCACACGGTGACGTCACGAAGCCTGAGTCACGCTATCGAAGTTTTCTACATCGCTTGCATATATACAAGTTCCGACAACTCGGCAGTTGGGGGGGCAAGACGTCTTGCCCGGCCGGAGATCTCCCTTTGCCAAACTGGTGACCCTCAGACAAGAACACGTCCAATATTGTCTTCACAGTGTTTACAAAGAGCCCACGACTAAGTGCGTTAACATGGCGCATCCTGGAGCCACTTCTATGCTCAACTGTGTCATTATACTCCTGTAATAGAAGAACCCACCTGGCCACTCGTGTGGTTAAATATTTCTTCCGTAGTATCATTTCAAATGCGGAACAGTCAGTTACAATCTTAAATGGTATACAGTAAAGGTATTTTCTAAATTTCTTGACTCCTATGACCGCAAGAGCCTCCAACTCATAGCTAGTATAATTCTTTTCAGCATGCCATGTTTAAGCATCCATCATTGGTGACTTGCTGCATCAATACGGCTGCATAGGCTTGCTGCGAAGCATCACTATGAAGCTCAGTCTTTAAGGCTGGATTGTAGATTTTAAGCACCGGCCTCCGTGTAAGTTTACTTTTTTTTTTTTTAACTCTTCATAAGCGCGTTGCTGCTCCTCGCCAAAAGAAGAAAACATTAGACTTATGAGAAAATAACCTTCAATTAATTTTCTGAGGTAGGATGTCAACCCCAAAAAGCTCTGTAATTGTTTTATATTTTGTGGTTTTACATTCTCGATCAAATGACTAAGATATTCTACTTTAGTGGTAAGCAAATCACTCTTGCTCCAGTTTATGTGAAGTCCAAAATCAGCTGCCACCTTCAATACATCAGCTAGACGTTCCAAAGCCTCAACATTCACTGATATTAGGATATCGTCTATGAAAATTAAGAAGTAAGCAGCAGAAATCTGTTCCCTGAAAATAAACGTCATGAAACGGGTGAAGTAGTTTGGGCTAATTCTGAATCCAAATAGAGCACGTGTAAACTGAAATTGAGCAGTCGCAGTCGTTCAACGCCCTCGAAAACCATGAAAGGTAGGTAGGTAGGTAGGTAGGTAGGTAGGTAGGTAGGTAGGTAGGTAGGTAGGTAGGTAGGTAGGTAGGTAGGTAGGTAGGTAGGTAGGTAGGTAGGTAGGTAGGTAGGTAGGTAGGTAGGTAGGTAGGTAGGTAGGTAGGTAGGTAGGTAGGTAGGTAGGTAGGTAGGTAGGTAGGTAGGTAGGTAGGTAGGTAGGTAGGTAGGTAGGTAGGTAGGTAGGTAGGTAGGTAGGTAGGTAGGTAGGTAGGTAGGTAGGTAGGTAGGTAGGTAGGTAGGTAGGTAGGTAGGTAGGTAGGTAGGTAGGTAGGTAGGTAGGTAGGTAGGTAGGTAGGTAGGTAGGTAGGTAGGTAGGTAGGTAGGTAGGTAGGTAGGTAGGTAGGTAGGTAGGTAGGTAGGTAGGTAGGTAGGTAGGTTAGGTTAGGTTAGGTTAGGTTAGGTTAGGTTAGGTTAGGTTAGGTTAGGTTAGGTTAGGTTAGGTTAGGTTAGGTTAGGTTAGGTTAGGTTAGGTTAGGTTAGGTTAGGTTAGGTTAGGTTAGGTTAGGTTAGGTTAGGTTAGGTTAGGTTAGGTTAGGTTAGGTTAGGTTAGGTTAGGTTAGGTTAGGTTAGGTTAGGTTAGGTTAGGTTAGGTTAGGTTAGGTTAGGTTAGGTTAGGTTGGCTCCGAACTGCTTGTGTGGCGGCGCGAAGGGAGTACGCTCGAAGCCGACGGCGGCGAACACACGATCGGGCAAATGAGGATCGCCTTCACGACCTGTACGTGGAGGCAAAGCAGGTTCTCAGAAATGCGATGCTCGCCGCTCAGGACGCGGCGCAGGCTGAGCTGCTGGAGGGCCTCGACGCGGACCCTTTTGGGAGGCCATATAAGGTGGCGCGGAATAAACTGCGTCCCTATGGCCCTCCCGTATCGGAGACCCTCGAGCCGGCAGTGCTGGATGGGGTGGTACGGTCCCTGTTTCCAGGCAGGGCCGACGCTTTCACCCCACCAGTAATGGACCCTCCGCAGGGTGCGGTTCAGGAGGAAGAGGTGGACCAGGAAGCCCCTCCTCTCTCTGGGGCCGAGCTTAGCACGGCGGTGCTTCGCCTTCGTGCCAAAAAGACGGCCCCAGGGCCAGACGGTGTCCCGGCAAGGGTGGTGGCAATGGCCACCACAGAAATGGAGGAAAGGTTTCGGGACCTCTTTGACGCGTGTTTCGCGTCGAGAAGGTTCCCGAAACCTTGGAAGGAGGGGCGTTTATGCCTCCTCCGGAAAGAAGGACGCCCGGCGGACTCCCCCTCGGCATACCGACCCATCGTTCTGCTCGATGAGGTCGGTAAGATGTTCGAGGGGATCATCGCCGCCCGCTTGAAGGACCACCTGCGGATGGTTGGGCCGGACCTGTCGGACGCTCAGTTTGGCTTTCGACCTGAGCGTTCGACAATAGACGCCCTCGCCCTACTAAAGGGTGTGGTGAAGGAGGCGATGGACGCTGGGGACGGAGTGTTGGCTGTGTCATTCGACATAGCCAACGCCTTCAACGCCCTTCCCCATGCGACCGTCCTCGAGGCGCTCCGGTTTCACGGAGTGCCTCAATATATGAGGGACCTCCTGGCCAGCTACTTGGAGGACAGAGCGGTCCTCTTAGTGGATAAAGCTGGCCAGGTCCGGCGATATCCGGCGGAGTCCGGTGTTCCACAGGGGTCAGTCCTAGGACCTCTCCTGTGGGACATCGGGTTCGACTGGCTGCTGCGTGGGACCCTCCTCCGTGGCACGAGTGTCATCTGCTATGCGGATGACACTCTCCTCACTGCCCGAGGAGGGAATTTTGGAGAGGCGGCCAGTCTGGCCTCGGCGGGCGGATCGTTAGTCGCCGGTAGGATCCGCCGCCTTGGACTGAGGGTGGCGTTGCATAAGACCGAGGCCGTTTTCTTCCACGGGCCTCGGCAGCGGCGTCCTTCTGACGCCCACATCTTGGTGGAGGGCGTCAGAATAGAGGTTAAGACCCAGATGAAATATCTGGGTCTAACGCTAGACGGCAGGTGGCGCTTCAGCCCGCACTTCAGCGGACTGTCGTCGCGGTTGCTGAAGGCAGCGGGGGCCCTCTCATGGCTGATGCCGAACTTGGGGGGGCCAGGCGGGCGATGCCGGCGGCTGTACGCCGGCATCCTGAAGAGCATGGCCCTGTACGGGGCGCCTATCTGGGCAGACTCCCTGCATAGAAGGGAGAATGCCACAGCCTTACGGGTGCCCCAAAGGGCCATCGCACAACGGGCGGCGCGGGCTTACCGCTCGGTAAGCTTCGCAGGAGCGTGCGCTCTGGCTGGCACCCCCCCTTGGGAGCTCGAGGCGTGGGTGCTAGCCAGAGTCTACGAATGGACGGCGGGGCGAAGGGCACTTGGTGAGTGCCCTGCCCCCGAAGAACGAGAGGCTGTGCGGCAGGAGGCGAGGGATGCCGTCGTCCGTCATTGGATGGCGGACCTTGCCTCCGCAGTTTTCGGCCGTCGAACCCTCGACGCGCTTGGGCCAGTCCTGCAGGAGTGGATTGAACGACCGCACGGCTTCCTCACCTTCCGACTGGTGCAGGTGCTGTCCGGACACGGCTGTTTCGGGTCGTACCTGCACCGGATCGGGAGGGAGGAGGGCCCGTCGTGCCATGACTGTGGCGCGGCGGAGGACACGGCACAACACACCCTGGAGGTGTGCCCGTCGTGGGCCGGGCTGCGCCGCAGTCTTGTCGCGGCGGTCGGGCCGGACCTCTCGCTTCCCGCCGTGGTAAATGCCATGTTGGGGAGCGAGGAGGCATGGGTGGCGGTCGCCTCCTTCTGTGAAGACGTAATGTCACAGAAGGAGGAGGCGGAGCGCGCGCGGGAGGACGATCCTCTCGCGCCGCCTCTCCGCCAGAGAAGAGGCAGGAGAAGGCGGTAGGTATAACCACCCCCTCTCCCCCCGGTGATAAGCAGCGGGCGACAGGCGCGGGGGCGCCCTCGCCCGCATTGCACCGCTTATCACCCAGCCGAACGAGGATGACCGAGCACTCAGTCATCCTCGAGCCCCTTCCCGTATGGGGAGGGGCGTGAAGGGCCCACCGCTGCAGGCGGGCAAACGCCGGCGGGGAACTGGACGCAAAGGCTATGCCGATTCCCAGACCCCCGCCACCAAAGGCGATGCGGGAGTGCCGCTGGGTTGTTTAGTGGGTATACCGGGAGTTACCATCTTCCCCGGGAGTCCCACATACCCCTTCCGTCCCCCGACGGGAGGGGATGCGTAATGCATTTTTCCCAGCGAAAAAAAAAAAAAAAAAAAAAAAAAAAAAAAAGGTTAGGTTAGGTTAGGTTAGGTTAGGTTAGGTTAGGTTAGGTTAGGTTAGGTTAGGTTAGGTTAGGTTAGGTTCCCACGGTGAACCAAGAGGCACCCAGGGCCGGCCCGCGCGGAAAGACAGTTGCGGGCTGGCGAGGTGGTCGCTCCCAGCAGGCTTGGCGCGACAAGCCTGCTTGGGATGCGCAAGGTGGGGACCGCAGAGGAAGGTTTTCCTTCCTCTGCGGCCGAGGCGGAGCCGCTCCGATTCGCGGCCGGAGCGGCATTGGTGGGGCCGCAGGGGAAGAGGAATGCCGGTATTGCGGTGCGCCGCTTTCCCTGTCCTCTGCGGCCGAGGTGTGGTCGGCGGTGGAGCCACAGATCTGATCCACCGCCGGGTGCTGGAGGTTTTCCGGCACCCATGACCTCCTTGTGGCGGACTCGGGGGGGTCCGCCACTGTACTGGAGGAGGTCGAGGAGGAAGGCGCGCCCTACCATCTGGCGCGCCTAGCGTGAAGGGCCTTCGGGCTTCACGGAGGAGCCGTTTTTGCGGCTGCCGTCGGCGGAGCAGCGGATGTGTGCGCAAGCGTTCCCGCAGCTCCGCCGGAAGACGGCGAGGTGGCATTCGTGGGGTTTTAGTGGGTATACCGTGGTCTCATTAGCCACGGGAGTCCCACATAACCACTTGGGCCTCCCCCTGCGCCCAGGTGGTATGCGTAATTGCATTTCCCCACGTTAAAAAAAAAAAAAAAAAAAGGTTAGGTTAGGTTAGGTTAGGTTAGGTTAGGTTAGGTTAGGTTAGGTTAGGTTAGGTTAGGTTAGGTTAGGTTAGGTTAGGTTAGGTTAGGTTAGGTTAGGTTAGGTTCCCCCCCGGGGGCCGCCACCTTGTCGTGGTGGGGGGGCTTGCGTGTCCCGATGATCTCCAAGGCTATGCCGTACAGGGTTACCCATAACGGACAGGCTTGGAAGGAGGGGCCAGACTAAGCGCGGCTCAGGGTTGGTGTCCACACAGGGTTGGTGTGTTGGATCAGGGCGGTTGGCATGGCAGCAACCCATGAGGGTTGCTCAGGGTAGGGGCGACGGGCTGTCGGTCGCGAGACTGGCAGCATGGCTTCGGCCACCGTCGGCCAACTCGCTCCCTGACCCGTAGGCGTCAGGGGTGAGGGCCGCCACTCCGGTGGGGGCCGCGAGGAAGAAAACCTCTCTAAAAAATTACCCTAATCCTAAGTTCTGGCACTCGGCGAGGGGATGAATGGTTGGGGGGTACCCAATCCCAAGAGTGCTACGGGGAGCTCACCCCGTGGTGAAAAGAGACGACGATGTGGAGCATCGGAGAGGAATACAATGGAACAGGCTAGTTGCGAAAATGGTCCCCAGGTGGGTCCCCGAAAGGGGGAATCCCACCCCTCTGCTTCGGCGGAGGGCTGCCCCTCGTACTCTGGGGGGGGCAACAACAGCCTCGTAGGTCGGCAAACCGCCGGCCTTCGTGAACACAACTTTGGCGAACGTACAACGGAACTTGATAACTTGCAAACGATGACGGAACAACGAACCGATCAGGGAGGAGAACAGGGCGAGTGGGTCAAAGCAACCAGCAAAAGACAGCGGCAGACCAGGGCCCGGGCAAAGGCATCACGCGCCACATCTGACGTAGACGAGCTTTCTGACTGCTCCCAGATGTCGGGGTTTTCGGAGTGGTCCACCGCAACGTCGGTTGGTGGCCGTAAAAGGCCGCTGCCGGCGAGCGATGGCCCATCCAAGGATGACGATCTGCTGGCCTTTCTAGAACCAGCGGCAAAAACGAGGGCTAAGGCGAAGCTCCCAAGCGCCGAAGAACTAGGCCTGGAAATGAGAGAACAGCCCACCGGCGATTTAGGTTCGCAGATTGCGGACAATTTGGAGGTCCTTGAGATGGTTGCGGATAAATCCAAAAACCTAAAAGGAAATTTCGTCCGCGCGATCCGCTTGGCGGTCCGCAAGATTCAGGCGGCGTCAACCGAGGTAGTGCAGAGGGCGACCTGTTCACGCCTCGAGAAGGAAAATACGGCATTGCGTACCCAGCTGGCCAATATGGAATTAAAGATGGAGGGTCTTGCGGCGGAAATGGAAGCGTTACGCCGTACGGCTACGGTTACCCAGGCAGACCCTCGACCGACGCCCCGACCTCAGGTCAGTGCGTCGGTCCGACCTGACGCCGGTTCGGGCCGGGCGAGACCCGGGAATGAGGAAGGCGCCCTCTTGGATAGGATCGGCGCAATGATCGATACCAAGTTGGCGTCTTTCAGGGACGAACTCTTCCCGGGTAGAGCAGTTCGGCCTCCCCTCGGGAAAAAGGCCACGCCCGCCACCGTAACGCGGCCCTCAACGGCCGCAGAGCCGGAGCAGCCTCCGACGACGTGGGCCAAAGCAGTGGGGCAAAAGTCGAAGAAGCGGCCCCCCACCCAGATGCCAGCGCCTCGGAGGCAATCCCCGAGTCGCGGGAGAGGGGAAGGAAGTTCCCACCGGCCCTCTGCGGCCGAGGCCCCCCAGGCACCTAAGCCAGTGTGGGAGACCAGGACGGCCAAAAAGCCCAAAAAGAGGCTTCCCAAGGTGCCGAAGACGGCGGCAATCACCGTGACGGTGCCTGAGGGGTCAGACACGACCTACGCGCAAGTAATGAAAACTGCGAAGGGCCGGATTAACTTGCCCGACCTGGGCATCGGCGAGATCCGGCAGAAGAAGGCCCTCAACGGTGGCCTTCTCCTTGAGATTGGTGGCGAGAACTGCGCCGAAAAAGCCGATGCCCTCGCAGGTAGGATGCACGAGGTCGTCGCCGAATTGGGGGTCAGAGTGGCGAGACCCACCAAACAAGGGGAGGTCAGGGTGATGGATCTGGATGACTCCGTCACCCAAGAGGAGGTCGCCAGCGCCATAGCCGTAGCCTGCGGGTGCATGGCCAGTGACGTAAAGGTGGGGGAGATACGGCGGACTCCCTCAACCTTGGGGACGGCCTGGGTGCGCTGCCCTTTGACGGCCGTTCGCCAGTTGGCCGAAACGAAGCGGCTACTCGTTGGCTGGGTGTCGGCCAGGGTGCAGGTGCTAGCTGCCAGGCCGCTCCAGTGCTTCCGGTGCCTGGAAAAGGGTCACGCGAGGCACCAGTGCACGAGCGCAACTGATAGGAGTGCTCTGTGCTACGTCTGCGGTCAGGCCGGTCATAAGGCCAGCCAATGCGTGGCACAGGCGCCCAATTGCGCTCTGTGCGCAGCAGTAGGCCGCAAAGCCGACCACCGCTTGGGTGGACCGCGTTGCACACCTCCCAAGAGGAGAGACGGCCGTGCGGCAACGGTTGCCAGCTCAGTACGGGCGGATGGGCTTGCGCAAGCGACAGCTGGCGCATCGGCCCATCGCCCGTCCGAGGAACCGATGGAGGCAGTATGCTAAGTACAACTCCATCGAAGCTGCTACAGGGGAACTTGAACCATTGCAGTGCAGCGCAAGACTTGCTCCTGCAATGCCTCACGGAGCATTCAGTCTCCCTGGCAGTAGTGGCCGAACCGTATAGGGTCCCGGACCATCCGCGCTGGTTCGGGGATACCTCACGGTCGGTCGCAATTTACTGGGCTGGCACCGATAAGGATCCTCCGTGCACCAAGCGGCACTCGGAGGCGGGTCTGATCGCCGTGGACTGGGGTCCTCTGGCAGTGTTGGGGTGCTATGTCTCCCCCAATTGCAACCTGGTGGAGTACGAGGCGTTCCTGGATCGGGTGCGAGACTGCATTCGCGGTTGTCTGCCCCGTCCAGTGTTCGTCCTCGGCGATTTTAACGCCCACTCCAGGGCTTGGGGGAGCAATAGCGACAATGCCAGAGGAGAAGCAGTTCTCGACTGGGCGGCAGAGCTGGATCTGCGCCTCTTGAACCGGGGCTGCGTCAGTACGTGCGTGCGCTGGCAGGGGGAGTCGATCGTGGATCTTTCATGGGCGACTCCCGCTGCCGAGCGCTTCGTGACGGGCTGGAAGGTGGCGGAACAAATAGTGACGCTATCCGACCACCGTCACATCACTATTGACGTGGCGCTTCAGCTTCCGGTTCAGGACAGTCGCCGGGCCATGGGTGTTCAGCGGCGATGGGCACTGGGACGTTTGGACCGGGATATGCTCGTCGCCGCTGCACACGTCGCGGACTGGTCCGGGGCTGCGGTCGGGGAAACGGCGACAGGCCTGGAGGATTCCGCTGCCCGACTCCAAGACGACATGACGGCGATCTGCGACGCGTCGATGCCGCGGGTCAGATCGGGCAGGAGGGCACCGGCATACTGGTGGTCGGACCAAATTGCCCGGCTGCGCGAGGATTGTCTGCGATCCCGGCGCAACTACACCCGCGCCCGCAGACGTCGGTCCACCAGTGCCGAGGAGACGGAGGAGAGGTACAGGGAGTACCGGGACGCGACTGGCTTGCTCCAGACCGCTATCGCGGAGAGCAAGTCCAGGTGCTGGTCGGGACTATTGGACGGCTTGGACAGGGACCCGTGGGGGCGCCCTTATAAAATGGTGATGAACAAGTTGCGCCCACGGGTTCCACCGTTGACGGAGACCCTTAGTCCCGACTTTGTCACGAGCGTCATGGGAAACCTGTTCCCTCTCACTCCGGACGGCCCCGCTTCCTCGCCAGGGCAGCAGGCAGGGCACAACCTGCACAGCTCAGCGGAATGGTCGGAGGATCTGGCCGTCACTGGGGCAGAATTGGAGCAGGCGGTGCGACGGTTAGCCGCCCGAAACACCGCTCCGGGCCCAGACGGAATCCCAGGTCGGGCCTGGGTGCTGGCGCTGACCGTCCTCGGGGAGAGACTGCGGCGCCTGTTCACCAGCTGCCTTCGTGCCGGCCACTTTCCTTCCGACTGGCGGCAGGCGAGGGTTGTGCTCCTGCAGAAACCGGGGAGACCATCGGACTCACCATCGGCCTACAGGCCGATATGTCTGCTGAACGAGTCTGGCAAACTCTTCGAGCGGATTATCGCCGCTCGTATCAGTGGACATCTGGCGCAAAGTGGCCCGGATCTGTCCGACCGTCAGTATGGCTTCCGAAAGGAACGCTCGACGGTCGACGCTGTCCTCCGTGTCCGAGAGATAGCAGAGCAGGCCGTATCCAGAGGCAGAGTAGTCTTGGCGGTTAGCCTTGACATTGTCAACGCCTTTAACTCTCTGCCCTGGAACGCAATAAGGGAGGCCCTGGTACATCATAGGGTGCCTCCCTATTTGCGGAGCGTGGTGGCGGCCTATCTGTCGGACCGGAGCGTGAGCTATCCGGGCCGTTACGGGAGTGTCCAGGAGAGGCGCGTCGTGTGCGGGGTTCCACAGGGGTCTGTCTTAGGACCGCTCCTCTGGAACCTCGCGTACGATGTTATACTGCGGGCCGAGCTGCCTCTCGGGGTTAGCGTGGTGTGCTACGCCGACGACACTCTCGTACTGGCCGAGGGTGAGTCCTTCGATAGAACGGTCCTGTTGGCCGAGTTTGGGGTGGCACGCGTGGTCGGGAAGATACGCAGCATAGGCCTTCGCGTAGCGCCAAATAAGTGCGAGGCGCTATGGTTTCACGGCCTTAGGCCTAACGTGGAACCACCCTGTCTGTCGGTGCGTGTAGGTGACACAGTTGTGGAAGTGGGCCGGCACATGAAGTACCTTGGGCTGGTACTGGACAGCCGTTGGAGCTTCGACGAGCATTTTGACCGTCTCGTCCCCCGGATTCACAAGGTAGCGGGTGCTCTGCACAGACTGCTGCCAAATCTCGGGGGACCGAGGGAGGAAGTCCGCCGCCTCTACGCGGGTATCGTGCGCTCTGTCGCGCTCTACGGTTCACCCGTATGGGCGCACAGACTGTCGGGCTGTCGACGCCGCGCGGCAAAATTGAATGCCGCGCAGCGTACGATAGCAATAAGAGTGGCACGCGGATACCGTACAATTTCGTATGAGGCGGCTACAGTCCTGGCGCGGTTTCCGCCCCTGGACATCCTGGCGGATATGAATGCAGAGGTCTTCTTTAAGATCCGCATTCTCCGCCAGGGGACTTACTCCCAAGAGGCGGTCAAGATGATTCGGAAGCAGGCCAGTCTGCGCGCCCTGAGTCGCTGGCGACAGAGACTTCAGGAGCCGCGGGGCATGCGCCAACGCGCTGTCTGTGCCATACTGCCCAGCTTCAGTGCCTGGCTAAGAAGGAGGAAATGTGTCACCTACAGGCTGACACAGATGCTCACCGGACATGGCTGCTTCGGTGAGTATCTGCACCGGATAGGCAGGGAGGCGTCAGCGCAGTGCCACCATTGTGGAGACCCCCAGGATTCCGCGCAGCACACGCTCGAACACTGTCCTGCGTGGCAGCAAGAGCGGCGGATCCTGGTTCAGGAAGTGGGGCCGGACCTCTCCCCGGAGGCAATCGTCGCGGCCATGGTCCGTTCCGGCGAAGCCTGGGACCGAGCGGTCACCTTCTGCGACCAAGTGTTGACCGCGAAGGAGGACGCCGAACGGGCCAGGGAGCTTGCTGACCCAGCCCGGAGGCGGAGGCGCCGTGGTGGGCGCCGCGGTGGGCGCACATAGCGCCACCGCCTTGTCCCTGTGGCTCGGGACCAGAATACGAGCTTCGGTATCCCCTGCCTGTCGTAAGAGGCGACTAAAAGGGGGCTTTGGGGCTGCGGGCGGCAAGAGTGGGAGCTCGAACCGCTCACCAACAGCCCCGAGAAGGACGACGGTATGTGTGGCCGCATACCGTCGTAAACACCAGCAACGGCTACCGGGGGAGCAATACTCCCCCGAGGGAAGAGCCCTACATAAGGGCACTGCGCTTGGAGGACTCCGGTTGCGTTCCTCTGGAGATCCCGGAGTCCTCCAAAAAGCGCTGAGGACGGCCACCGGGGGGGTTTTAGTGCGGTAAAAATCCCACATAACCCGGCGTCGCTCCCACGGCTCCGGGTACCTTTTGAAGGTTTCCCCCTCGATAAAAAAAAAAAAAAAAAAAAAAAAGGTTAGGTTAGGTTAGGTTAGGTTAGGTTAGGTTAGGTTAGGTTAGGTTAGGTTAGGTTAGGTTAGGTTAGGTTAGGTTAGGTTAGGTTAGGTTAGGTTCCCCCCCGGGGGCCGCCACCTTGTCGTGGTGGGGGGGCTTGTGTGTCCCGATGATCTCCAAGGCTATGCCGTACAGGGTTACCCATAACGGACAGGCTTGGAAGGAGGGGCCAGACTAAGCGCGGCTCAGGGTTGATGTCCCTGTGGAAGGGACAAGGGGCGTGAAACCCATTAGGGTTGTTTAGGGTGGGGGCGACGGGCTGTCGGTCGCGAGACTGGCAGCATGGCTTCGGCCACCGTCGGCCAACTCGCTCCCTGACCCGTAGGCGTCAGGGGTGAGGGCCGCCACTCCGGTGGGGGCCGCGAGGAAGAAAACCTCTCTAAAAAATTACCCTAATCGCAAGTTCCCGCCCTCGGCGATGCGATGAATGGTTGGGGGGTACCCAATCCCGAGAGGGCAACGGGGAGCTCACCCCGTTAAAAAGAGGCAAACAAAATGGAACAGGCTTGTTATGAAAATGGTCCCCAGGTGGGTCCCCGAAAGGGGGAATCCCACCCCTCTGCTTCGGCGGAGGGCTGCCCCTCGTACTCTGGGGGGGGCAATAACAGCCTCGTAGGTCGGCAAACCGCCGGCCTTCGTCAACACGACCAACGCGAACGTTCAATGGATTCCGATTTACGATCTGAGGAGGAGACACGGGCCGCTGCGGAGGAGTCTGACTCGTCCGTGGCGACCATGGTGTCTGTGTCGTCTGCGGACGACGCAACGGGGGGATTCTGGCGCTCTGCGCGAAAACGCGGGCCCCCAGCACCCCAAAAGGGTGACGAGGAGGAGGAGGAGTCGGCCAAGGTAGTGGCGACTTCGGTGAGGGGGAGAGGGCGCCCGCCAACAACGGGCGAGTACGTCGGTCTCGCTAAGGCGAAGACCGCGTATCTCAAGGCCCAGCGGGAAGAAGACGAGCTCCGAGCCGAGAGGGAGGTGGCCGAGATGGCCCGAGACCTCCGCTCTCGGTCGAGGTGCCTGTCCGTGTCGTCGCTGCCAGGCGGCGAAGTCGACAACTCGACAACGGAGCTCAGGCAGAAGGCAGAGGAGAGCGTGCTCCTCATCCAGGCGGTTGCCAGGAAGTCAAAAAACCTGAAGGGCACGCTCCAGAAGGACCTCAAAGAGGCCTCTGCCAACCTGGGGGCGATCGTGGCGGAGCTGGCAGAGCGCTCCGCCTCGGAGGAGACGGCTCGGCTCCAAAGGGCCAATGCCCGCCTGCAGGGTGAGGTAGCTGAGCTCCGCAAGGAGATCGCGGACCTGCGGGCGAGCATGGCAAGCCTGCCCAAGGAGTCGAGCCGAGCCGTCGGAGACGACGTAGCCTCGCTGACGCGCTCGATCATGAAGCAAGTGGGCGACATGGTCGGCGCTAGGCTCGAGGCGCTCGAGAGGCGGCTCCCTCCCCAGCCCATCCTCCGGCCGCTTTTGGCCGCGGACAGGGCGAGGGATGCGGCTGCGCCCCCCGCCGGCGCTCTTGCGGCCGGTGAGGCCGGGCCAGGCAGCCGAAAAAGGAAGGAGAAGGCGCCTCCTAAGGCTTACGCCGAGGCGGCAGCGCCGAAAGCCGGCGCCCCGAAGCCCCCGACGGCCCCCTCCGAGGAGTGGAGCACGGTGGTCAAGCGGGGCAAGCGGGGCAAGGTAAAGAAGGGCAGCGCACCGCCGGACAGGCCGGCAGCGCCCAAGAAGAGGGACCCGGCGGCGAAGCTTCGCCCCCCGCGCTCGGCTGCGGTTACTATAACCATCCAGCCGGGCGCCACCGTCGAGGGCAAGGAATTGTCCTATAAGGACGTCCTCGACGGGGCGAAGAAGCGGATTGACCTGGAAGGCTTAGGCCTGACGGGTCTCCGCTTCCGGACCGCCGTGACGGGTGCCCGGGTTCTGGAGGTCCCCGGGGCTGAGAGCGGAGAGAAGGCGGACCTGCTAGCGGGAAAGCTGCGGGAGGTCCTTCCCGCGGACCTTGTCCGCGTCGCCAGACCCGTCAAGTGCGCGGATTTGCGCATTGGCGAGCTGGACGACGCGGTGTCCCGGGAGGAGGTGGCGGCCGCAGTGGCCCGCTCCGGGGAGTGCCCCGTCGAGCAGGTCAAGTGCGGGGAGATCCGCCGCTTCTCGGCCGACAGCCCCGGAACGGCTTGGGTGCGCTGCCCAGTTACTGCGGCGAAGAAGATCGCCTCCAGCGGGCGGCTACTGGTGGGGTGGGTCTCGGCCCGGGTTAAACTCCTGGAGGCCAGACCCCTGCGGTGCTACCGGTGCCTCGACGCGGGGCACGTGCAGAGTAGGTGCTCCTGCGAGGTGGACCGCAGCGATGTATGTTATCGCTGCGCACAACCGGGCCACAAGGCGGCCGGTTGCACCGCTGCCCCACGCTGCCCGCTGTGCGAGGAGAAGAAGAAGCCGGCGGACCACAGAGCGGGAAGCGCAGCATGTCTCGCTTCCGCCAAGTCCGCCGGCAAGAAAAAGAAGGAGAAGCCCGCCGGGAAAGGCCCTACAGCCCACCCCCGGCCGGCCCGCCCGTCCGCCACTGAGGTGGAACGTGCTGAGAGGGTCGCGGATATGGTCGTAGATTAATATGGCCATATCCGTCCTCCAGGCGAACCTCAACCACTCGGCCAGGGCTCAGGACCTTTTGTACCAGAGCCTGGCCGAGTGGTCGATTCAGGTGGCGGTCGTGGCAGAACCTTGCCTCGTGCCCAACAGGGATAACTGGGTGGGTGACCGGGAGGACACGGTGGCGATCGTCGCGCAGACGGCCGCCGGCTCCCCGCCCTTCGACAAAATAGCGAAGGGCCATGGATGCGTCGCGGCCACCCTTATGGGTGTGACGATCGTCGGCGTATACTTCTCGCCGAACCGGAGCCTGGCCGATTTTGAGCAACTTCTGCTCGAGGTCGGTGCTCTGGTCGGCCAGAGTCACCCAACCCCAGTGCTGGTCGCCGGGGACTTCAACGCCAAATCCACGGCTTGGGGTTCCCCGGTTGCCAATGCACGGGGCGAGGTTCTGGAGGAGTGGGCTGCCACGTCGGGTTTAGTTCTTCTGAACCGGGGGTCGGTGGACACGTGCGTGCGGCACAACGGGGGGTCAATCGTGGACCTTACGTTCGCGACCCCGTGTCTCGCGCGCCGTGTCCAAAACTGGAGGGTGCTCGGGGAGGCGGAGACGCTGTCGGACCATCGGTATATCCGGTTCGAGGTCGCCGCCTACCCTGGGGCTCCACAGACCCGGCCCCCGCGTGGGGACGGACCGCGCTGGGCCCTCAAGACGATGGACCCCGACGTGATCGTCGAGGCGTCCATCGTCCAGGCATGGCAGCCGGTGCCGGAGGGCCCGGCGGCCGACGTGGACGGGCGAGCGGAGCGGTTGAGCGAGTCGATGGCGCAGGTGTGCGACGCCGGCATGTCGCGCGCCAGACCGCTCCCGCTCCGCAGATGGGTGTACTGGTGGTCGGCGGACCTGCGCCGGCTTCGTCAAGCGTGCGTAGCGGCCAGACGCCAGTACACCCATTACAGAAGGCGGCGGAGGCGTGAGGAGGCCGAGGAAAGCCGCCTCTACGCCGCATACAGGGAGAGATGTGTCTCCCTGCAGATCGCCATAGGGGAGGCAAAGTCCCAGTCGTGGGGAGAGTGGTTGGAGACTCTGAATAGAGATCCCTGGGGGCGCCCGTATAAGACGGTGCGGGGCCAGCTGCGCCCCTGGGCCCCTCCGCTGACCCAGAGTCTCCAACCAGACTTGGTGTCTAACGTCGTCGCCGCCCTCTTCCCGGAGAGGGCCGACACGGTGCCTCCTCCTATGGCGGCTGCAGCGTCGGAGAGCTCGGACGCCTCGATACCCGAGGTGTCCCAGGAGGAGTTGGAGGTCGCAGTCCAGCGGCTCCGCTCCAAGAGCACGGCGCCGGGCCCCGACGGGGTACCCGGCAGGGTGTGGGTGCTCGCCCTGGAGGCCCTCGGGCCCAGGGTGGTCGAGCTCTTCGACGCCTGTATGCGGCGTGGCCGCTTTCCGAGAAAGTGGAAGGAAGGAAGGCTCGTGCTGTTGCGCAAGGAGGGCCGCCCGGCGGACTCGCCGTCGGCATACCGGCCCATAGTGTTGCTCGACGAGGTGAGCAAGCTCTTTGAGCGGATTATATCCGCGCGCCTCGTCGAGCACCTCGAACGGGTCGGGCCGGGGCTGAGCGACCGGCAGTTCGGTTTCCGCCGGGGCCGCTCTACGGTCGACGCCATCGCGCGAGTGAAGGACCTCTCGGAGAGGGAGGTGTCCCAGGGCAAGGTCGTCTTGGCGGTGTCTTTAGACATCGCCAACGCCTTTAACACCCTCCCCTGGGGCTGTATTGAGGCGGCGCTGGGCTACCATCGTGTGCCCGGCTACCTACGTCGTCTCCTCTCCGACTACTTCTCCGAGAGGGAGGTGGTGTACCCGACGCGCGACGGGTGGGGCCGCCGGGTAATGACGTGCGGTGTTCCACAGGGATCGGTCCTTGGGCCGCTCCTGTGGAACATCGGGTACGACTGGGTGCTGCGGGGCGCCAATCTGCGGGGGGTCGACGTAACTTGTTACGCCGACGACACCCTCGTAACGTCCTGCGGCGCCACGTACCGGTTGGCGGCCCTTTTGGCGACGGCCGGAGTGGCCCAAGTGGTGGCCCGAATCCGCCGGCTAGGGCTGGAGGTGGCGCTGGAAAAGTCGGAGGCCCTGTGTTTTCACGGACCCCGACGCGCCCCTCCCGCAGGATCCCGGCTGGTGGTCGGCGGCGTCTCCATCGCTGTCGAGTCGACGATGCGGTACCTAGGCCTCGTCCTCGACAGTCGATGGAACTTCCGAGAGCACTTCCGGCGGCTGGTCCCCAGGTTGTTGCGCGCGGCCGGCGCCTTGAGCTGGCTGCTGCCTAACCTGGGCGGGCCGACAGTCGCATGCCGCCGGTTGTATGCCGGGGTGGTGCGGTCGATGGCCCTCTACGGGGCCCCGATCTGGGCGGACACCCTGATCGCCCAGAATAGGACCCTCCTGCGCCAAGCGCAACGGGTCATGGCGATCAGGGTGGTGAGAGGATACCGCACCATCTCGTGCGAGGCGGCGTGCCTCCTGGCCGGGACCCCACCGTGGGACCTGGACGCGGAGGTGCTCTCGGCAGTGTACTGGCGCCGCACAGGCGCAACGGCACGAGCCGTAGAGGTGGATCCGGAGCCGGGGGAGGCCGGGCGGCAGAGGCAACTCGACCGCCGGGTCCTCCTCCGGAAATGGAGGGAGAGGCTGGCGGAGCCATCCGCCGGCAAAAGGACGGTGGAGGCGATTCGGCCCGTCCTCGAAAGATGGGTCGATCGCCGACACGGAGCCCTCACCTTCCACGCTGTGCAGGTCCTGACGGGGCACGGTTGCTTCGGCAGGTACTTGTGCGGCGTGGCGGGTCGAGAGCCGACCGGCGTGTGCCACGCTTGTGGGTGTCTGGAGGACACGGCGGAGCACACGCTGGCGGAATGCCCGGAGTGGGCGGAGCCACGGGCCATGCTCGTGGCAGCAATTGGGGGCGACCTGTCGCTGCCGGGCGTGGTGAGAGCCATGGTCGGCAGCGAGAGGGCGTGGAAGGCGGCGCTCCAATTTTGCGAGGTCGTCATGACGAAGAAGGAGGCGGCGGAGCGGGCGAGGGAGGATGATCCTCTGTCGATTCCGCTCCGCCGTAGGAGAGCCGGTCGGAGGCGACTGGCGCACGAGCGTCGCCTTCCCCCATAGTGTGGGTCTCCGGGCGGTGGAACCGGGGGGTGCCATCGCCCAGTTGGAGGAGACCCCCGAGAGGTGAGTGGCGCCACAGAAGGCGCCCCACGAGTTGGGCCCGAGTCCGGGCAGCCGTCGGCGGAGCAGCGGAAGTATGCGCAAGCGTTCCCGCAGCTCCGCCGGTAGACGGTGAGGAGGAACACCGCTGGGTTTTAGCCGGTAAGAGTCCGGCATAACCCGACAGCGCCCCCCCGCGCCTGTCGGGTATCCATGAGGATTTCCCAGCGTCAAAAAAAAAAAAAAAAAGGTTAGGTTAGGTTAGGTTAGGTTAGGTTAGGTTAGGTTAGGTTAGGTTAGGTTAGGTTAGGTTAGGTTAGGTTAGGTTAGGTTAGGTTAGGTTCCCCCCCGGGGGCCGCCACCTTGTCGTGGTGGGGGGGCTTGCGTGTCCCGATGATCTCCAAGGCTATGCCGTACAGGGTTACCCATAACGGACAGCCTTGGAAGGAGGGGCCAGACTAAGCGCGGCTCAGGGTTGATGTCCCTGTGGAAGGGACAATGGGTGTGAAACCCATTAGGGTTGTTTAGGGTGGGGGCGACGGGCTGTCGGTCGCGAGACTGGCAGCATGGCTCCGGCCACCGTCGGCCAACTCGCTCCCTGATCCGTAGGGTCAGGGGTGAGGGCCGCCACTCCGGTGGGGGCCGCGAGGAAGAAAACCTCTCTAAAAAATTACCCTAATCGCAAGTTCCCGCCCTCGGCGATGCGATGAATGGTTGGGGGGTACCCAATCCCGAGAGGGCAACGGGGAGCTCACCCCGCAAAAAGATGCACAAATATGGATAAGGCTAGTTATGAAAATGGTCCCCAGGTGGGTCCCCGAAAGGGGGAATCCCACCCCTCTGCTACGGCGGAGGGCTGCCCCTCGTACTCTGGGGGGGGCAATAACTGCCTCGTAGGTCGGCAACCCGCCGGCCTTCGTCAACACGACCAACGCACACCCATACCGGACACCGATAGCATGCGATTTGAGGAGGAGACACATGGAGCCGCGGAGGAGTCTGACTCGTCCGTGGCCACCATGGTGTCTGTGTCGTCTGCGGACGACGCCACGGGGGGATTTTGGCGCTCTGCGCGAAAACGCGGGCCCCCAGCACCCCAAAAGGGTGACGAGGAGGAGGCGGAGTCGGCCAAGGTAGTGGCGACTTCGGTGAGGGGGAGAGGGCGCCCGCCAACAACGGGCGAGTACGTCGGCCTCGCTAAGGCGAAGACGGCGTATCTCAAGGCCCAGCGGGCGGAAGAGGAACTCCGAGCCGAGAGGGAGGTGGCCGAGATGGCCCGAGACCTCCGCTCTCGGTCGAGGTCTGAGTCGTCGTCGCTGCCAGGCGGCGAAGTCGGCGACTCGACATCGGAGTTAAGACAAAAGGCGGAGGACAGCGTGCTCCTCATTCAGGCAATCGCGAGGAAATCGAAAAACCTGAAGGGCACGCTGCAGAGAGACCTGAAAGAGGCCTCCGCCAACCTGGCGGCGATCGTGGCGGAGCTGGCGGAGCGCTCCGCTACCGAGGAGACAGCTCGGCTCCAAAGGGCCAATGCCCGCCTACAGGGCGAGGTCGGCGAGCTTCGTAAGGAGGTCGCAGACCTGCGGGCGAGCATGGCAAGCCTGCCCAAGGAGTCGAGCGGAGCCGTCGGAGATGACGTAGCCTCGCTGACGCGCTCGATAATGAAGCAGGTGGGGGACATGGTCGGCGCCAGGCTCGAGGCGCTCGAGAGGCGGCTCCCTCCCCAGCCGATCGTCCGGCCTTCTTTGGCTGCCGACAAGGCGAGGGATGCGGCTGCGCCCCCCACCGCCGCTCCTGCGGCCGGTGAGGCCGGGCCAGGCAGCCGAAAGAAGAAGGAGAAGGCGCCTCCTAAGGCTTACGCCGAGGTGGCAGCGCCGAAAGCCGGCGCCCCGAAGCCCCCGACGGCCCCCTCCGAGGAGTGGAGCACAGTGGTCAAGCGGGGCAAGCGGGGCAAAGTGAAGAAGGGCAGCGCACCGCCGGACAGGCCGGCAAAGGTGCCAAAAAAGAAGGACCCGGCGGCGAAGCTTCGCCCCCCGCGCTCGGCTGCGGTTACTATAACCATCCAGCCGGGCGCCACCGTCGAGGGCAAGGAATTGTCCTATAAGGACGTCCTCGACGGGGCGAAGAAGCGGATCGACCTGGCAGGCTTAGGCCTGACGGGTCTCCGCTTCCGGACCGCCGCCACGGGTGCCCGGGTCCTTGAGGTTCCCGGGGCTGAAAGCGGCGAGAAGGCGGACCTGCTGGCAGGCAAGCTGCGGGAGGTCCTCCCTGCGGACCTAGTCCGCGTCGCCAGACCCGTCAAGTGTGCAGACCTGCGCATTGGCGAGCTGGACGACGCGGTGTCCCAGGAGGAGGTGGCGGCTGCCGTGGCCCGCTCCGGGGAGTGCCCCGTCGAGCAGGTCAAGTGCGGGGAGATCCGCCGCTTCTCGGCCGACAGCCCGGGAACGGCTTGGGTGCGCTGCCCAGTTACTGCGGCGAAGAAGATCGCCTCCAGCGGGCGGCTACTGGTGGGGTGGGTCTCGGCCAAGGTGAAACTCCTGGAGGCCAGACCCCTGCGGTGTTACCGGTGCCTCGACGCGGGGCACGTCTCGAACAAGTGCTCCTGCGAGGTGGACCGCAGCGATGTTTGCTATCGCTGCGCACAACCGGGCCACAAGGCGGCCGGCTGCACCGCGGCCCCACGCTGCCCGCTGTGCGAGGAGAAGAAGAAGCCGGCGGACCACAGAGCGGGAAGCGCAGCATGTCTCGCTTCCGCCAAGTCCGCCGGCAAGAAAAAGAAAGGAAAGCCCGCCGGGGAACGCCCAACAGCCCACCCCCGGCCGGCTCGCCCGTCCGCCACTGACATCGAACGAGCAGAGAGGGTCGCGGATATGGCCGTAGATTAATATGGCCATATCCGTCCTACAGGCGAACCTCAACCACTCAGCCAGGGCCCAGGACCTTTTGTACCAGAGCCTGGCCGAGTGGTCGATTCAGGTGGCGGTCGTGGCAGAACCTTGCCTCGTGCCCAACAGGGATAACTGGGTGGGTGACCGGGGGGACACGGTGGCGATCGTCGCACAGACGGCCGCCGGCTCCCCGCCCTTCGACAAAACAGCGAAGGGCCATGGATGCGTCGCGGCCACCCTTATGGGTGTGACGATCGTCGGCGTGTACTTCTCGCCGAACCGGAGCCTGGCCGATTTTGAGCAACTTCTGCTCGAGGTCGGTGCTCTGGTCGGCCAGAGTCACCCAACCCCAGTGCTGGTCGCCGGGGACTTCAACGCCAAATCAACGGCTTGGGGTTCCCCGGTTGCCAATGCACGGGGCGAGGTTCTGGAGGAGTGGGCTGCCACGTCGGGTTTGGTTCTTCTAAACCGGGGGTCGGTAGACACGTGCGTGCGGCACAACGGGGGGTCTATCGTGGACCTTACGTTCGCGACCCCGTGTCTCGCGCGCCGTGTCCGAAACTGGCGGGTGCTCGGGGAGGCGGAGACGCTATCGGACCACCGGTATATCCGGTTCGAGGTCGCCGCCTACCCTGGGGCTCCACAGAGCCGGCCCCCGCGTGGGGACGGACCGCGCTGGGCCCTCAAGACGATGGACCCCGACGTTATCGTCGAGGCCTCCATCGTCCAGGCATGGCAGCCGGCGCTGGAGGGCCCGGCGGCCGACGTGGACGGGCGAGCGGAGCGGTTGAGCGAGTCCATGGCGCAGGTGTGCGACGCCGGCATGTCGCGCGCCAGACCGCTCCCGCTCCGCAGATGGGTGTACTGGTGGTCGGCGGACCTGCGCCGGCTTCGACAAGCGTGCGTAGCGGCCAGACGCCAGTACACCCACTACAGAAGGCGGCGCAGTCGAGTGGAGGCGGAGGAAAGCCGCCTCTACGCCGCATACAGGGAGAGATGTGTCTCCCTGCAGATCGCCATAGGGGAGGCAAAGTCCCAGGCGTGGGGAGAGTGGTTGGAGACTCTGAATAGAGATCCCTGGGGGCGCCCGTACAAGACGGTGCGTGGTCAGCTGCGCCCCTGGGCCCCTCCGCTGACCCGGAGTCTCCAACCAGACTTGGTGTCCAACGTGGTCGCCGCCCTCTTCCCGGAGAGGGCCGACACGGTGCCTCCTCCTATGGCGGCTGCAGCGTCGGAGGGCTCGGACGCCTCGATACCCGAGGTGTCCCAGGAGGAGTTGGAGGTCGCAGTCCAGCGGCTCCGCTCCAAGAGCACGGCGCCGGGTCCCGACGGGGTACCCGGCAGGGCGTGGGTGCTCGCCCTGGAGGCCCTCGGGCCCAGGGTGGTCGAGCTCTTCGACGCTTGTATGCGGCGTGGCCGCTTTCCTCGAAAGTGGAAGGTCGGCAGGCTCGTGCTGTTGCGCAAGGAGGGCCGCCCGGCGGACTCGCCGTCGGCATACCGGCCCATAGTGTTGCTCGACGAGGTGAGCAAGCTCTTTGAGCGGATTATCTCCGCGCGCCTCGTCGAGCACCTCGAACGGGTCGGGCCGGGGCTGAGTGACCGGCAGTTCGGTTTCCGCCGGGGCCGCTCTACGGTCGACGCCATCGCGCGGGTGAAGGACCTCTCGGAGGGGGCGGTGGCCCAGGGCAAGGTTGTTTTGGCGGTGTCTTTAGACATCGCCAACGCTTTCAACACCCTTCCCTGGAGCTGCATCGAGGCGGCGCTGGGCTACCATCGGGTGCCCGGCTACCTGCGTCGTCTCATCGCCGACTACTTCTCCGAGAGGGAGGTGGTGTACCCGACGCGCGACGGGTGGGGCCGCCGGGTCATGACGTGCGGTGTTCCACAGGGATCGGTCCTTGGGCCGCTCCTGTGGAACATCGGGTACGACTGGGTGCTGCGGGGCGCCAATCTGCGGGGGGTCGACGTAACTTGTTACGCCGACGACACCCTCGTAACGTCCTGCGGCGCCACGTACCGGTTGGCGGCCCTTTTGGCGACGGCCGGAGTGGCCCAAGTGGTGGCCCGAATCCGCCGGCTGGGGCTGGAGGTGGCGCTGGAAAAGTCGGAGGCCCTGTGCTTTCACGGACCCCGACGCGCCCCTCCCGCAGGATCCCGGCTGGTGGTCGGCGGCGTCTCCATCGCTGTCGAGTCGACGATGCGGTACCTAGGCCTCGTCCTCGACAGTCGATGGAACTTCCGAGAGCACTTCCGGCGATTGGTCCCCAGGTTGTTGCGAGCGGCCGGCGCCTTGAGCTGGCTGCTGCCGAACCTGGGTGGACCGACAGTGGCATGCCGCCGGTTGTATGCCGGGGTGGTGCGGTCGATGGCCCTCTACGGGGCCCCGATCTGGGCGGACACCCTGATCGCCCAGAATAGGACCCTCCTGCGTCAAGCGCAACGGGTCATGGCGATCAGGGTAGTGAGAGGATACCGCACCATCTCGTGCGAGGCGGCGTGCCTCCTGGCCGGGACCCCACCGTGGGACCTGGACGCGGAGGTGCTCTCGGCAGTGTACTGGCGCCGCACTGGCGCAACAGCACGAGCCGAAGAGGTGGATCCAGAGCCGGGGGAGGCCGGGCGGCAGAGGCAACTCGACCGCCGGGTCCTCCTCCGGAAATGGAGGGAGAGGCTGGCGGAGCCAACCGCCGGCAGAAGAACGGTGGAGGCGATTCGGCCCGTCCTCGAAGGATGGGTCGATCGCCGACACGGGGCCCTCTCCTTCCACGCTGTGCAGGTCCTGACGGGGCACGGTTGCTTCGGCAGGTACCTGTGCAGCGTGGCGGGTCGGGAGCCGACCGGCGTGTGCCACGCTTGTGGGTGTCCGGAGGACACGGCGGAGCACACGCTGGCGGAATGCCCTGAGTGGGCGGAGCCACGGGCCACACTCGTGGCGGAAATTGGGGGCGACCTGTCGCTGCCGGGCGTGGTGAGGGCCATGGTCGGCAGCGAGAGGGCCTGGAAGGCGGCGCTCCGATACTGTGATACAGTCATGGCGCAGAAGGAGGCGGCGGAGCGGGCGAGGGAGGATGATCCTCTGTCGATCCCGCTCCGTCGTAGGAGAGTCGGTCGGAGGCGACTGGCGCACGAGCGTCGCCTTCCCCCATAGTGTGGGTCTCCGGGCGGTGGAACCGGGGGGTGCCATCGCCCAGTTGGAGGAGACCCCCGAGACGGCTGGCGTGTTTGGTGTTCCGGCACGCCAGGTGAAAGGTGAGTGGCGCCACAGAAGGCGCCCCACGAGTTGGGCCCGAGTCCGGGCAGCCGTCGGCGGAGCAGCGGAAGTATGCGCAAGCGTTCCCGCAGCTCCGCCGGTAGACGGTGAGGAGGAACACCGCTGGGTTTTAGCCGGTAAGAGTCCGGCATAACCCGACAGCGCCCCCCCGCGTCTGTCGGGTATCCATGAGGATTTCCCAGCGATAAAAAAAAAAAAAAAAAAAAAAAAAAAAAGGTTAGGTTAGGTTAGGTTAGGTTAGGTTAGGTTAGGTTTTTTTTTTTTTTTTTTTTTTTAATGGTTCCGTCAGAACCAGTCTTTTCATCCCCTGACGTGTCTCAGGGATCTTTTTGTACGTTTTTATTTAGATTTAACGTTTTCTTAATCTAATACATGTTTGGGTAAAGGTAAGGTATGGGTAAGGTATTTTATTAATCTTTATTTCTAACATTTACTTAACTTTAGATTTTCTTATAGACTAATTTTAAGGGTTTTTATGTGGGACTTAAATTTCTTTTCTTTTTTTTTTTTTTTTTGTATAAGCTTACATCCTATTCTTACGACTATAAAACTAATTCTTACATGCTTGCTACTATTAACACTAACGATAACTAATTCAAT